>OX246756.1:123725557-128906173 GCA_945910035.1 Brachypalpus laphriformis
AGATTTTCCCTGTCATGCATACTTTTCGAGAAAATCATGTCTCTGTCGGTTAAGCTAGGTTGGCCAAATCCGCTATTCCAGGGTCGCCAGATATCGAATTTTCCGACCAATCACCGATCCTTGTAATCCATACGTCATTAGAAGCGCACTTTTGTGCAGATTTCAAATCTGTAATTAGATTTTCCCTGTCATGCATACTTTTCGAGAAAATCATGTCTCTGTCGGTTAAGCTAGGTTGGCCAAATCCGCTATTCCAGGGTCGCCAGATATCGAAATTTCCCACCAATCCCCGATCCTTGTAATCCATACGTCATTAGAAGCGCGCTTTTGTGCAGATTTCAAATCTGTAATTAGATTTTCCCTGCCATGCATACTTTTCGAGAAAATCATGTCTCTGTCGGTTAAGCTAGGTTGGCCGAATCCGCCATGCCAGGGTCGCCAGACATCGAATTTTCCGGCCAATCGCCGATCCTTGTAATTCACACGTCATAAGAAGCGCGCTTTTGTGCAGATTTCAAAATTATAATTAGATTTTCGGAGCGATGCATACTTTTCGAGAAAATCATGTCTCTGTCGGTTAAGCTAGGTTGGCCAAATCCGCCATGCCAGGGTCGCCAGACATCGAATTTTCCGACCAATCACCGATCCTTGTAATTCACACGTCATTAGAAGTGCGGTTTTGTGCAGATTTCAAATCTGTAATTAGATTTTCCCTGTCATGCATACTTTTCGAGAAAATCATGTCTCTGTCGGTTAAGCTAGGTTGGCCAAATCCGCCATGCCAGGGTCGCCAGACATCGAATTTTCCGGCCAATCACCGATCCTTGTAATCCATACGTCACTAGAAGCGCACGTTTGTGCAGATTTCAAATCTGTAATTAGATTTTCCCTGTCATGCATACTTTTCGAGAAAATCATGTCTCTGTCGGTTAAGCTAGGTTGGCCAAACCCGCTATTCCAGGGTCGCCAGATATCGAATTTTCCGACCAATCACCGATCCTTGTAATCCATACGTCATTAGAAGCGCAATTTTGTGCAGATTTCAAACCTGTAATTAGATTTTCCCTATGATGGATACTTTTCGAGAAAATCATGTCTCTGTCGGTTAAGCTAGGTTGGCCGAATCCGCCATGCCAGGGTCGCCAGACATCGAATTTTCCGGCCAATCATCGATCCTTGTAATTCACACGTCATTAGAAGCGCGCTTTTGTTCAGATTTCAAAATTATAATTAGATTTTCCCTGCGATGCATACTTTTCGAGAAAATCATGTCTCTGTCGGTTAAGCTAGGTTGGCCAAATCCGCTATTCCAGGGTCGCCAGATATCGAATTTTCCGACCAATCACCGATCCCTGTAATCCATACGTCATTAGAAGCGCTCTTTTGTGCAGATTTCAAATCTGTAATTAGATTTTCCCTGTCATGCATACTTTTCGAGAAAATCATGTCTCTGTCGGTTAAGCTAGGATGACCAAATCCGCTATTCCAGGGTCGCCAGATATCGAATTATCCGACCAATCAGCGATCCTTGTAATCCATACGTCATTAGAAGCGCACTTTTGTGCAGATTTCAATTCTGTAATTAGATTTTCCCTGCCATGCATAGTTTTCGAGAATATCATGTCTCTGTCGGTTAAGCTAGGTTGGCCGAATCCGCTATTCCAGGGTCGCCAGATATCGAATTTTCCGACCCATCACCGATCCTTGTAATCCATACGTCATTAGAAGCGCACGTTTGTGCAGATTTCAAATCTGTAATTAAATTTTCCCTGTCATGCATACTTTTCGAGAAAATCATGTCTCTGTCGGTTAAGCTAGGTTGGCCAAATCCGCTATTCCAGGGTCGCCAGATATCGAATTCTCCGACCAATCACCGATCCTTGTAATCCATACGTCATTAGAAGCGCACTTTTGTGCAGATTTCAATTCTGTAATTAGATTTTCCCTGCCATGCATAGTTTTCGAGAATATCATGTCTCTGTCGGTTAAGCTAGGTTGGCCGAATCCGCTATTCCAGGGTCGCCAGATATCGAATTTTCCGACCAATCACCGATCCCTGTAAATCATACGTCATTAGAAGCGCACTTTTGTGCAGATTTCAAATCTGTAATTAGATTTTCCCTGTCATGCATACTTTTCGAGAAAATCATGTCTCTGTCGGTTAAGCTAGGTTGGCCAAATCCGCTATTCCAGGGTCGCCAGATATCGAATTTTCCGACCAGTCACCGATCCTTGTAATCCATACGTCATTAGAAGCGCACTTTTGTGCAGATTTCAAATCTGTAATTAGATTTTCCCTGCCATGCATACTTTTCGAGAAAATCATGTCTCTGTCGGTTAAGCTAGGTTGGCCGAATCCGCTATTCCAGGGTCGCCAGATATCGAATTTTCCGACCCATCACCGATCCTTGTAATCCATACGTCATTAGAAGCGCACTTTTGTGCAGATTTCAATTCTGTAATTAGATTTTCCCTGCCATGCATAGTTTTCGAGAATATCATGTCTCTGTCGGTTAAGCTAGGTTGGCCGAATCCGCTATTCCAGGGTCGCCAGATATCGAATTTTCCGACCCATCACCGATCCTTGTAATCCATACGTCATTAGAAGCGCACTTTTGTGCAGATTTCAAATCTGTAATTAAATTTTCCCTGTCATGCATACTTTTCGAGAAAATCATGTCTCTGTCGGTTAAGCTAGGTTGGCCAAATCCGCTATTCCAGGGTCGCCAGATATCGAATTCTCCGACCAATCACCGATCCTTGTAATTCACACGTCATAAGAAGCGCGCTTTTGTGCAGATTTCAAAATTATAATTAGATTTTCGCTGCGATGCATACTTTTCGAGAAAATCATGTCTCTGTCGGTTAAGCTAGGTTGGCCGAATCCGCCATGCCAGGGTCGCCAGACATCGAATTTGCCGACCAATCGCCGATCCTTGTAATTCACACGTCATTAGAAGCGCGCTTTTGTGCAGATTTCAAAATTATAATTAGATTTTCGCTGCGATGCATACTTTTCGAGAAAATCATGTCTCTGTCGGTTAAGCTAGGTTGGCCAAATCCGCTATTCCAGGGTCGCCAGATATCGAATTTTCCGACCAATCACCGATCCTTGTAATCCATACGTCATTAGAAGCGCAATTTTGTGCAGATTTAAAATCTGTAATTAGATTTTTTCTGTCATGCATACTTTTCGAGAAAATCATGTCTCTGTCGGTTAAGCTAGGTTGGCCAAATCCGCTATTCCAGGGTCGCCAGACATCGAATTTTCCGACCAATCACCGATCCTTGTAATCCATACGTCATTTGAAGCGCAATTTTGTGCAGATTTCAAACCTGTAATTAGATTTTCCCTATGATGCATACTTTTCGAGAAAATCATGTCTCTGTCGGTTAAGCTAGGTTGGCCGAATCCGCCATGCCAGGGTCGCCAGACACCGAGTTTTCCGACCAATCACCGATCCTTGTAATGCGTACGTCATTAGAAGTGCGCTTTTGTGCAGATTTCAAATCTGTAATTAGATTTTCCCTATGATGCATACTTTTCGAGAAAATCATGTCTCTGTCGGTTAAGCTAGGTTAGCCGAATCCGCCATGCCAGGGTCGCCAGATATCGAATTTTCCGGCCAATCACCGATCCTTGTAATTCACACATCATTTGAACCGCGCTTTTGTGCAGATTTCAAAATTATAATTAGATTTTCCCTGCGATGCATACTTTTCGAGAAAATCATGTCTCTGTCGGTTAAGCTAGGTTGGCTAAATCCGCTATTCCAGGGTCGCCAGATATCGAATTTTCCGACCAATCACCGATCCTTGTAATCCATACGTCATTAGAAGCGCAATTTTGTGCAGATTTAAAATCTGTAATTAGATTTTTTCTGTCATGCATACTTTTCGAGAAAATCATGTCTCTGTCGGTTAAGCTAGGTTGGCCAAATCCGCTATTCCAGGGTCGCCAGATATCGAATTTTCCGACCAATCACCGATCCTTGTAATCCATACGTCATTAGAAGCGCAATTTTGTGCAGATTTCAAACCTGTAATTAGATTTTCCCTATGATGCATACTTTTCGAGAAAATCATGTCTCTGTCGGTTAAGCTAGGTTGGCCGAATCCGCCATGCCAGGGTCGCCAGACATCGAGTTTTCCGACCAATCACCGATCCTTGTAATGCGTACGTCATTAGAAGCGCACTTTTGTGCAGATTTCAAACCTATAATTAGATTTTCCCTGCGATGCATACTTTCCGAGAAAATCATGTCTCTGTCGGTTAAGCTAGGTTGGCCAAATCCGCCATGCCAGGGTCGCCAGATATCGAATTTTCCGGCCAATCACCGATCCTTGTAATTCACACATCATTCGAACCGCGCTTTTGTGCAGATTTCAAAATTATAATTAGATTTTCCCTGCGATGCATACTTTTCGAGAAAATCATGTCTCTGTCGGTTAAGCTAGGTTGGCTAAATCCGCTATTCCAGGGTCGCCAGATATCGAATTTTCCGACCAATCACCGATCCTTGTAATCCATACGTCATTAGAAGCGCACTTTTGTGCAGATTTAAAATCTGTAATTAGATTTTTTCTGTCATGCATACTTTTCGAGAAAATCATGTCTCTGTCGGTTAAGCTAGGTTGGCCAAATCCGCTATTCCAGGGTCGCCAGATATCGAATTTTCCGACCAATCACCGATCCTTGTAATCCATACGTCATTAGAAGCGCAATTTTGTGCAGATTTCAAACCTGTAATTAGATTTTCCCTATGATGCATACTTTTCGAGAAAATCATGTCTCTGTCGGTTAAGCTAGGTTGGCCGAATCCGCCATGCCAGGGTCGCCAGACACCGAGTTTTCCGACCAATCACCGATCCTTGTAATGCGTACGTCATTAGAAGTGCGCTTTTGTGCAGATTTCAAATCTGTAATTAGATTTTCCCTATGATGCATACTTTTCGAGAAGGTCATGTCTCTGTCGGTTAAGCTAGGTTAGCCGAATCCGCCATGCCAGGGTCGCCAGATATCGAATTTTCCGGCCAATCACCGATCCTTGTAATTCACACATCATTTGAACCGCGCTTTTGTGCAGATTTCAAAATTATAATTAGATTTTCCCTGCGATGCATACTTTTCGAGAAAATCATGTCTCTGTCGGTTAAGCTAGGTTGGCTAAATCCGCTATTCCAGGGTCGCCAGATATCGAATTTTCCGACCAATCACCGATCCTTGTAATCCATACGTCATTAGAAGCGCACTTTTGTGCAGATTTCAAATCTGTAATTAGATTTTCCCTGTCATGCATACTTTTCGAGAAAATCATGTCTCTGTCGGTTAAGCTAGGTTGGCCAAATCCGCTATTCCAGGGTCGCCAGATATCGAATTTTCCGACCCATCACCGATCCTTGTAATCGATACGTCATTAGAAGCGCACGTTTGTGCAGATTTCAAATCTGTAATTAAATTTTCCCTGTCATGCATACTTTTCGAGAAAATCATGTCTCTGTCGGTTAAGCTAGGTTGGCCGAATCCGCCATGCCAGGGTCGCCAGACATCGAATTTTCCGGCCAATCACCGATCCTTGTAATTCACACGTCATTAGAAGCGCGCTTTTGTTCAGATTTCAAAATTATAATTAGATTTTCCCTGCGATGCATACTTTTCGAGAAAATCATGTCTCTGTCGGTTAAGCTAGGTTGGCTAAATCCGCTATTCCAGGGTCGCCAGATATCGAATTTTCCGACCAATCACCGATCCTTGTAATCCATACGTCATTAGAAGTGCGCTTTTGTGCAGATTTCAAATCTGTAATTAGATTTCCGACCAATCACCGATCCTTGTAATCCATACGTCATTAGAAGCGCAATTTTGTGCAGATTTCAAACCTGTAATTAGATTTTCCCTATGATGCATACTTTTCGAGAAAATCATGTCTCTGTCGGTTAAGCTAGGTTGGCCGAATCCGCCATGCCAGGGTCGCCAGACATCGAGTTTTCCGACCAATCACCGATCCTTGTAATGCGTACGTCATTAGAAGCGCACTTTTGTGCAGATTTCAAACCTATAATTAGATTTTCCCTGCGATGCATACTTTTCGAGAAAATCATGTCTCTGTCGGTTAAGCTAGGTTGGCCAAATCCGCTATTCCAGGGTCGCCAGATATCGAATTTTCCGACCCATCACCGATCCTTGTAATCGATACGTCATTAGAAGCGCACGTTTGTGCAGATTTCAAATCTGTAATTAAATTTTCCCTGTCATGCATACTTTTCGAGAAAATCATGTCTCTGTCGGTTAAGCTAGGTTGGCCAAATCCGCCATGCCAGGGTCGCCAGACATCGAATTTTCCGGCCAATCACCGATCCTTGTAATTCACACGTCATTAGAAGCGCACTTTTGTGCAGATTTCAAATCTGTAATTAGATTTTCCCTGTCATGCATACTTTTCGAGAAAATCATGTCTCTGTCGGTTAAGCTAGGTTGGCCGAATCCGCCATGCCAGGGTCGCCAGACATCGAATTTTCCGGCCAATCACCGATCCTTGTAATTCACACGTCATTAGAAGCGCGCTTTTGTTCAGATTTCAAAATTATAATTAGATTTTCCCTGCGATGCATACTTTTCGAGAAAATCATGTCTCTGTCGGTTAAGCTAGGTTGGCCAAATCCGCTATTCCAGGGTCGCCAGATATCGAATTTTCCGACCAATCACCGATCCCTGTAATCCATACGTCATTAGAAGCGCACTTTTGTGCAGATTTCAAATCTGTAATTAGATTTTCCCTGCCATGCATACTTTTCGAGAAAATCATGTCTCTGTCGGTTAAGCTAGGTTGGCCAAATCCGCTATTCCAGGGTCGCCAGATATCGAATTTTCCGACCAATGACCGATCCTTGTAATCCATACGTCATTAGAAGCGCACTTTTGTGCAGATTTCAAATCTGTAATTAAATTTTCCCTGTCATGCATACTTTTCGAGAAAATCATGTCTCTGTCGGTTAAGCTAGGTTGGCCAAATCCGCCATGCCAGGGTCGCCAGACATCGAATTTTCCGGCCAATCACCGATCCTTGTAATTCACACGTCATTAGAAGCGCACTTTTGTGCAGATTTCAAATCTGTAATTAGATTTTCCCTGTCATGCATACTTTTCGAGAAAATCATGTCTCTGTCGGTTAAGCTAGGTTGGCCGAATCCGCCATGCCAGGGTCGCCAGACATCGAATTTTCCGGCCAATCACCGATCCTTGTAATTCACACGTCATTAGAAGCGCGCTTTTGTTCAGATTTCAAAATTATAATTAGATTTTCCCTGCGATGCATACTTTTCGAGAAAATCATGTCTCTGTCGGTTAAGCTAGGTTGGCCAAATCCGCTATTCCAGGGTCGCCAGATATCGAATTTTCCGACCAATCACCGATCCCTGTAATCCATACGTCATTAGAAGCGCACTTTTGTGCAGATTTCAAATCTGTAATTAGATTTTCCCTGCCATGCATACTTTTCGAGAAAATCATGTCTCTGTCGGTTAAGCTAGGTTGGCCAAATCCGCTATTCCAGGGTCGCCAGATATCGAATTTTCCGACCAATGACCGATCCTTGTAATCCATACGTCATTAGAAGCGCACTTTTGTGCAGATTTCAAATCTGTAATTAGATTTTCCCTGCCATGCATACTTTTCGAGAAAATCATGTCTCTGTCGGTTAAGCTAGGTTGGCTAAATCCGCTATTCCAGGGTCGCCAGATATCGAATTTTCCGACCAATCACCGATCCTTGTAATCCATACGTCATTAGAAGCGCACTTTTGTGCAGATTTAAAATCTGTAATTAGATTTTTTCTGTCATGCATACTTTTCGAGAAAATCATGTCTCTGTCGGTTAAGCTAGGTTGGCCAAATCCGCTATTCCAGGGTCGCCAGATATCGAATTTTCCGACCAATCACCGATCCTTGTAATCCATACGTCATTAGAAGCGCAATTTTGTGCAGATTTCAAACCTGTAATTAGATTTTCCCTATGATGCATACTTTTCGAGAAAATCATGTCTCTGTCGGTTAAGCTAGGTTGGCCGAATCCGCCATGCCAGGGTCGCCAGACACCGAGTTTTCCGACCAATCACCGATCCTTGTAATTCACACGTCATTAGAAGCGCACTTTTGTGCAGATTTCAAATCTGTAATTAGATTTTCCCTGTCATGCATACTTTTCGAGAAAATCATGTCTCTGTCGGTTAAGCTAGGTTGGCCGAATCCGCCATGCCAGGGTCGCCAGACATCGAATTTTCCGGCCAATCACCGATCCTTGTAATTCACACGTCATTAGAAGCGCGCTTTTGTTCAGATTTCAAAATTATAATTAGATTTTCCCTGCGATGCATACTTTTCGAGAAAATCATGTCTCTGTCGGTTAAGCTAGGTTGGCCAAATCCGCTATTCCAGGGTCGCCAGATATCGAATTTTCCGACCAATCACCGATCCCTGTAATCCATACGTCATTAGAAGTGCGCTTTTGTGCAGATTTCAAATCTGTAATTAGATTTATCCTATGATGCATACTTTTCGAGAAAATCATGTCTCTGTCGGTTAAGCTAGGTTGGCCGAATCCGCCATGCCAGGGTCGCCAGACATCGAGTTTTCCGACCAATCACCGATCCTTGTAATGCGTACGTCATTAGAAGTGCGCTTTTGTGCAGATTTCAAATCTGTAATTAGATTTTCCCTATGACGCATACTTTTCGAGAAGGTCATGTCTCTGTCGGTTAAGCTAAGTTAGCCGAATCCGCCATGCCAGGGTCGCCAGATATCGAATTTTCCGACCAATCACCGATCCTTGTAATTCACACATCATTAGAACTGCGCTTTTGTGCAGATTTCAAAATTATAATTAGATTTTCCCTGCGATGCATACTTTTCGAGAAAATCATGTCTCTGTCGGTTAAGCTAGGTTGGCCAAATCCGCTATTCCAGGGTCGCCAGATATCGAATTTTCCGACCAATCACCGATCCTTGTAATCCATACGTCATTAGAAGCGCACTTTTGTGCAGATTTCAAATCTGTAATTAGATTTTCCCTGTCATGCATACTTTTCGAGAAAATCATGTCTCTGTCGGTTAAGCTAGGTTGGCCGAATCCGCCATGCCAGGGTCGCCAGACATCGAGTTTTCCGACCAATCACCGATCCTTGTAATTCACACGTCATTAGAAGCGCACTTTTGTGCAGATTTCAAACCTATAATTAGATTTTCCCTGCGATGCATACTTTTCGAGAAAATCATGTCTCTGTCGGTTAAGCTAGGTTGGCCAAATCCGCTATTCCAGGGTCGCCAGATATCGAATTTTCCGACCCATCACCGATCCTTGTAATCCATACGTCATTAGAAGCGCACGTTTGTGCAGATTTCAAATCTGTAATTAAATTTTCCCTGTCATGCATACTTTTCGAGAAAATCATGTCTCTGTCGGTTAAGCTAGGTTGGCCAAATCCGCTATTCCAGGGTCGCCAGATATCGAACTCTCCGACTAATCACCGATCCTTGTAATCCATACGTCATTAGAAGCGCACTTTTGTGCAGATTTCAAATCTGTAATTAGATTTTCCCTGTCATGCATACTTTTCGAGAAAATCATGTCTCTGTCGGTTAAGCTAGGTTGGCCGAATCCGCCATGCCAGGGTCGCCAGACATCGAATTTTCCGGCCAATCACCGATCCTTGTAATTCACAAGTCATTAGAAGCGCGCTTTTGTTCAGATTTCAAAATTATAATTAGATTTTCCCTGCGATGCATACTTTTCGAGAAAATCATGTCTCTGTCGGTTAAGCTATGTTGGCCAAATCCGCTATTCCAGGGTCGCCAGATATCGAATTTTCCGACCAATCACCGATCCCTGTAATCCATACGTCATTAGAAGCGCACTTTTGTGCAGATTTCAAATCTGTAATTAGATTTTCCCTGTCATGCATACTTTTCGAGAAAATCATGTCTCTGTCGGTTAAGCTAGGATGACCAAATCCGCTATTCCACGGTCGCCAGATATCGAATTCTCCGACCAATCACCGATCCTTGTAATCCATACGTCATTAGAAGCGCACTTTTGTGCAGATTTCAAATCTGTAATTAGATTTTCCCTGTCATGCATACTTTTCGAGAAAATCATGTCTCTGTCGGTTAAGCTAGGTTGGCCGAATCCGCCATGCCAGGGTCGCCAGACATCGAATTTTCCGGCCAATCACCGATCCTTGTAACTCACACATCATTAGAACCGCGCTTTTGTGCAGATTTCAAAATTATAATTAGATTTTCCCTGCGATGCATACTTTTCGAGAAAATCATGTCTCTGTCGGTTAAGCTAGGTTGGCTAAATCCGCTATTCCAGGGTCGCCAGATATCGAATTTTCCGACCAATCACCGATCCTTGTAATCCATACGTCATTAGAAGCGCACTTTTGTGCAGATTTCAAATCTGTAATTAGATTTTCCTTGTCATGCATACTTTTCGAGAAAATCATGTCTCTGTCGGTTAAGCTAGGTTGGCCAAATCCACTATTCCAGGTTCGCCAGATATCGAATTTTCCGACCAATCACCGATCCTTGTAATCCATACGTCATTAGAAGCGCAATTTTGTGCAGATTTCAAACCTGTAATTAGATTTTCCCTATGATGCATACTTTTCGAGAAAATCATGTCTCTGTCGGTTAAGCTAGGTTGGCCGAATCCGCCATGCCAGGGTCGCCAGACATCGAGTTTTCCGACCAATCACCGATCCTTGTAATGCGTACGTCATTAGAAGCGCACTTTTGTGCAGATTTCAAACCTATTATTAGATTTTCCCTGCGATGCATACTTTCCGAGAAAATCATGTCTCTGTCGGTTAAGCTAGGTTGGCCAAACCCGCTATTCCAGGGTCGCCAGATATCGAATTTTCCGACCAATCACCGATCCTTGTAATCCATACGTCATTAGAAGCGCAATTTTGTGCAGATTTCAAACCTGTAATTAGATTTTCCCTATGATGCATACTTTTCGAGAAAATCATGTCTCTGTCGGTTAAGCTAGGTTGGCCGAATCCGCCATGCCAGGGTCGCCAGACATCGAATTTTCCGGCCAATCATCGATCCTTGTAATTCACACGTCATTAGAAGCGCGCTTTTGTTCAGATTTCAAAATTATAATTAGATTTTCCCTGCCATGCATACTTTTCGAGAAAATCATGTCTCTGTCGGTTAAGCTAGGTTGGCCAAATCCGCTATTCCAGGGTCGCCAGATATCGAATTTTCCGACCAATCACCGATCCCTGTAATCCATACGTCATTAGAAGCGCACTTTTGTGCAGATTTCAAACCTGTAATTAGATTTTCCCTGTCATGCATACTTTTCGAGAAAATCATGTCTCTGTCGGTTAAGCTAGGTTGGCCGAATCCGCCATGCCAGGGTCGCCAGACATAGAGTTTTCCGACCAATCACCGATCCTTGTAATGCGTTCGTCATTAGAAGCGCACTTTTGTGCAGATTTCAAATCTGTAATTAGATTTTCCCTGTCATGCATACTTTTCGAGAAAATCATGTCTCTGTCGGTTAAGCTAGGTTGGCCGAATCCGCCATGCCAGGGTCGCCAGACATCGAATTTTCCGGCCAATCACCGATCCTTGTAATTCACACATCATTAGAAGCGCGCTTTTGTGCAGATTTCAAAATTATAATTAGATTTTCCCTGCGATGCATACTTTTCGAGAAAATCATGTCTCTGTCGGTTAAGCTAGGTTGGCCAAATCCGCTATTCCAGGGTCGCCAGATATCGAATTTTCCGACCCATCACCGATCCTTGTAATCCATACGTCATTAGAAGCGCACGTTTGTGCAGATTTCAAATCTGTAATTAAATTTTCCCTGTCATGCATACTTTTCGAGAAAATCATGTCTCTGTCGGTTAAGCTAGGTTGGCCGAATCCGCCATGCCAGGGTCGCCAGACATCGAATTTTCCGGCCAATCACCGATCCTTGTAATTCACACGTCATTAGAAGCGCACTTTTGTGCAGATTTCAAATCTGTAATTAGATTTTCCCTGTCATGCATACTTTTCGAGAAAATCATGTCTCTGTCGGTTAAGCTAGGTTGGCCGAATCCGCCATGCCAGGGTCGCCAGACATCGAATTTTCCGGCCAATCACCGATCCTTGTAATCCACACGTCATTAGAAGCACGCTTTTGTTCAGATTTCAAAATTATAATTAGATTTTCCCTGCGATGCATACTTTTCGAGAAAATCATGTCTCTGTCGGTTAAGCTAGGTTGGCCGAATCCGCTATTCCAGGGTCGCCAGATATCGAATTTTCCGACCAATCACCGATCCCTGTAATCCATACGTCATTAGAAGTGCGCTTTTGTGCAGATTTCAAATCTGTAATTAGATTTATCCTATGATGCATACTTTTCGAGGAAATCATGTCTCTGTCGGTTAAGCTAGGTTGGCCGAATCCGCCATGCCAGGGTCGCCAGACATCGAGTTTTCCGACCAATCACCGATCCTTGTAATGCGTACGTCATTAGAAGTGCGCTTTTGTGCAGATTTCAAATCTGTAATTAGATTTTCCCTATGATGCATACTTTTCGAGAAGGTCATGTCTCTGTCGGTTAAGCTAAGTTAGCCGAATCCGCCATGCCAGGGTCGCCAGATATCGAATTTTCCGGCCAATCACCGATCCTTGTAATTCACACATCATTAGAACTGCGCTTTTGTGCAGATTTCAAAATTATAATTAGATTTTCGCTGCGATGCATACTTTTCGAGAAAATCATGTCTCTGTCGGTTAAGCTAGGTTGGCCAAATCCGCTATTCCAGGGTCGCCAGATATCGAATTTTCCGACCCATCACCGATCCTTGTAATCCATACGTCATTAGAAGCGCACGTTTGTGCAGATTTCAAATCTGTAATTAAATTTTCCCTGTCATGCATACTTTTCGAGAAAATCATGTCTCTGTCGGTTAAGCTAGGTTGGCCGAATCCGAAATGCCAGGGTCGCCAGACATCGAATTTTCCGGCCAATCACCGATCCTTGTAATCCATACGTCATTAGAAGCGCACTTTTGTGCAGATTTCAAATCTGTAATTAGATTTTCCCTGTCATGCATACTTTTCGAGAAAATCATGTCTCTGTCGGTTAAGCTAGGTTGGCCAAATCCGCTATTCCACGGTCGCCAGATATCGAATTTTCCGACCAATCACCGATCCTTGTAATCCATACGTCATTAGAAGCGCAATTTTGTGCAGATTTCAAACCTGTAATTAGATTTTCCCTATGATGCATACTTTTCGAGAAAATCATGTCTCTGTCGGTTAAGCTAGGTTGGCCGAATCCGCCATGCCAGGGTCGCCAGACATCGAGTTTTCCGACCAATCACCGATCCTTGTAATGCGTACGTCATTAGAAGCGCACTTTTGTGCAGATTTCAAACCTATAATTAGATTTTCCCTGCGATGCATACTTTTCGAGAAAATCATGTCTCTGTCGGTTAAGCTAGGTTGGCCAAATCCGCTATTCCAGGGTCGCCAGATATCGAATTTTCCGACCCATCACCGATCCTTGTAATCCATACGTCATTAGAAGCGCACGTTTGTGCAGATTTCAAATCTGTAATTAAATTTTCCCTGTCATGCATACTTTTCGAGAAAATCATGTCTCTGTCGGTTAAGCTAGGTTGGCCAAATCCGCTATTCCAGGGTCGCCAGATATCGAATTCTCCGAACAATCACCGATCCTTGTAATCCATACGTCATTAGAAGCGCACTTTTGTGCAGATTTCAAATCTGTAATTAGATTTTCCCTGTCATGCATACTTTTCGAGAAAATCATGTCTCTGTCGGTTAAGCTAGGTTGGCCGAATCCGCCATGCCAGGGTCGCCAGACATCGAATTTTCCGGCCAATCACCGATCCTTGTAATTCACAAGTCATTAGAAGCGCGCTTTTGTTCAGATTTCAAAATTATAATTAGATTTTCCCTGCGATGCATACTTTTCGAGAAAATCATGTCTCTGTCGGTTAAGCTAGGTTGGCCTAATCCGCCATGCCAGGGTCGCCAGACATCGAATTTTCCGGCCAATCACCGATCCTTGTAATCCATACGTCATTAGAAGCGCACTTTTGTGCAGATTTCAAATCTGTAATTAGATTTTCCCTGCCATGCATAGTTTTCGAGAATATCATGTCTCTGTCGGTTAAGCTAGGTTGGCCGAATCCGCCATGCCAGGGTCGCCAGACATCGAATTTTCCGACCAATCGCCGATCCTTGTAATTTATACGTCATTAGAAGCGCGATTTTGTTCAGATTTCAAAATTATAATTAGATTTTCGCTGCGATGCATACTTTTCGAGAAAATCATGTCTCTGTCGGTTAAGCTAGGTTGGCCAAATCCGCTATTCCAGGGTCGCCAGATATCGAATTTTCCGACCAATCACCGATCCTTGTAATCCATACGTCATCAGAAGCGCACTTTTGTGCAGATTTCAAATCTGTAATTAGATTTTCCCTGCCATGCATAGTTTTCGAGAATATCATGTCTCTGTCGGTTAAGCTAGGTTGGCCGAATCCGCCATGCCAGGGTCGCCAGACATCGAATTTTCCGACCAATCGCCGATCCTTGTAATTCATACGTCATTAGAAGCGCGCTTTTGTGCAGATTTCAAAATTATAATTAGATTTTCGCTGCGATGCATACTTTTCGAGAAAATCATGTCTCTGTCGGTTAAGCTAGGTTGGGCAAATCCGCTATTCCAGGGTCGCCAGATATCGAATTTTCCGACCAATCACCGATCCTTGTAATCCATACGTCATTAGAAGCGCACTTTTGTGCAGATTTCAAATCTGTAATTAGATTTTCAGTGTCATGCATAATTTTCGAGAAAATCATGTCTCTGTCGGTTAAGCTAGGTTGGCCAAATCCAACATTCCAGGGTCACCAGATATCGAATTTTCCGACCCATCATCGATCCTTGTAATCCATACGTCATTAGAAGCGCACTTTTGTGCAGATTTCAAATCTGTAATTAGATTTTCCCTGTCATGCATACTTTTCGAGAAAATCATGTCTCTGTCGGTTAAGCTAGGTTGGCCGAATCCGCCATGCCAGGGTCGCCAGACATCGAATTTTCCGGCCAATCACCGATCCTTGTAATCCATACGTCACTAGAAGCGCACGTTTGTGCAGATTTCAAATCTGTAATTAGATTTTCCCTGTCATGCATACTTTTCGAGAAAATCATGTCTCTGTCGGTTAAGCTAGGTTGGCCAAACCCGCTATTCCAGGGTCGCCAGACATCGAATTTTCCGCCCAATCACCGATCCTTGTAATTCACACATCATTAGAAGCGCGCTTTTGTGCAGATTTCAAAATTATAATTAGATTTTCCCTGCGATGCATACTTTTCGAGAAAATCATGTCTCTGTCGGTTAAGCTAGGTTGGCCAAATCCGCTATTCCAGGGTCGCCAGATATCGAATTTTCCGACCAATCACCGATCCTTGTAATCCATACGTCATTAGAAGCGCACTTTTGTGCAGATTTCAAATCTGTAATTAGATTTTCCCTGTCATGCATACTTTTCGAGAAAATCATGTCTCTGTCGGTTAAGCTAGGTTGGCCAAATCCGCTATTCCAGGGTCGCCAGATATCGAATTTTCCGACCAATCACCGATCCTTGTAATCCATACGTCATTAGAAGCGCACTTTTGTGCAGATTTCAAATCTGTAATTAGATTTTCAATGTCATGCATACTTTTCGAGAAAATCATGTCTCTGTCGGTTAAGCTAGGTTGGCCAAATCCGCTATTCCAGGGTCGCCAGATATCGAATTTTCCGACCAATCACCGATCCTTGTAATCCATACGTCATTAGAAGCGCACTTTTGTGCAGATTTCAAATCTGTAATTAGATTTTCAGTGTCATGCATAATTTTCGAGAAAATCATGTCTCTGTCGGTTAAGCTAGGTTGGCCAAATCCAACATTCCAGGGTCACCAGATATCGAATTTTCCGACCCATCATCGATCCTTGTAATCCATACGTCATTAGAAGCGCACTTTTGTGCAGATTTCAAATCTGTAATTAGATTTTCCCTGTCATGCATACTTTTCGAGAAAATCATGTCTCTGTCGGTTAAGCTAGGTTGGCCGAATCCGCCATGCCAGGGTCGCCAGACATCGAATTTTCCGGCCAATCACCGATCCTTGTAATCCATACGTCACTAGAAGCGCACGTTTGTGCAGATTTCAAATCTGTAATTAGATTTTCCCTGTCATGCATACTTTTCGAGAAAATCATGTCTCTGTCGGTTAAGCTAGGTTGGCCTAATCCGCCATGCCAGGGTCGCCAGACATCGAATTTTCCGACCAATCACCGATCCTTGTAATCCATACGTCATTAGAAGCGCACTTTTGTGCAGATTTCAAATCTGTAATTAGATTTTCCCTGCCATGCATAGTTTTCGAGAATATCATGTCTCTGTCGGTTAAGCTAGGTTGGCCGAATCCGCCATGCCAGGGTCGCCAGACATCGAATTTTCCGGCCAATCACCGATCCTTGTAATTCACAAGTCATTAGAAGCGCGCTTTTGTTCAGATTTCAAAATTATAATTAGATTTTCCCTGCGATGCATACTTTTCGAGAAAATCATGTCTCTGTCGGTTAAGCTAGGTTGGCCTAATCCGCCATGCCAGGGTCGCCAGACATCGAATTTTCCGGCCAATCACCGATCCTTGTAATCCATACGTCATTAGAAGCGCACTTTTGTGCAGATTTCAAATCTGTAATTAGATTTTCCCTGCCATGCATAGTTTTCGAGAATATCATGTCTCTGTCGGTTAAGCTAGGTTGGCCGAATCCGCCATGCCAGGGTCGCCAGACATCGAATTTTCCGACCAATCGCCGATCCTTGTAATTTATACGTCATTAGAAGCGCGCTTTTGTGCAGATTTCAAAATTATAATTAGATTTTCGCTGCGATGCATACTTTTCGAGAAAATCATGTCTCTGTCGGTTAAGCTAGGTTGGCCAAATCCGCTATTCCAGGGTCGCCAGATATCGAATTTTCCGACCAATCACCGATCCTTGTAATCCATACGTCATCAGAAGCGCACTTTTGTGCAGATTTCAAATCTGTAATTAGATTTTCCCTGCCATGCATAGTTTTCGAGAATATCATGTCTCTGTCGGTTAAGCTAGGTTGGCCGAATCCGCCATGCCAGGGTCGCCAGACATCGAATTTTCCGACCAATCGCCGATCCTTGTAATTCATACGTCATTAGAAGCGCGCTTTTGTGCAGATTTCAAAATTATAATTAGATTTTCGCTGCGATGCATACTTTTCGAGAAAATCATGTCTCTGTCGGTTAAGCTAGGTTGGCCAAATCCGCTATTCCAGGGTCGCCAGATATCGAATTTTCCGACCAATCACCGATCCTTGTAATCCATACGTCATTAGAAGCGCACTTTTGTGCAGATTTCAAATCTGTAATTAGATTTTCAGTGTCATGCATAATTTTCGAGAAAATCATGTCTCTGTCGGTTAAGCTAGGTTGGCCAAATCCAACATTCCAGGGTCACCAGATATCGAATTTTCCGACCCATCATCGATCCTTGTAATCCATACGTCATTAGAAGCGCACTTTTGTGCAGATTTCAAATCTGTAATTAGATTTTCCCTGTCATGCATACTTTTCGAGAAAATCATGTCTCTGTCGGTTAAGCTAGGTTGGCCGAATCCGCCATGCCAGGGTCGCCAGACATCGAATTTTCCGGCCAATCACCGATCCTTGTAATCCATACGTCACTAGAAGCGCACGTTTGTGCAGATTTCAAATCTGTAATTAGATTTTCCCTGTCATGCATACTTTTCGAGAAAATCATGTCTCTGTCGGTTAAGCTAGGTTGGCCTAATCCGCCATGCCAGGGTCGCCAGACATCGAATTTTCCGGCCAATCACCGATCCTTGTAATCCATACGTCATTAGAAGCGCACTTTTGTGCAGATTTCAAATCTGTAATTAGATTTTCCCTGCCATGCATAGTTTTCGAGAATATCATGTCTCTGTCGGTTAAGCTAGGTTGGCCGAATCCGCCATGCCAGGGTCGCCAGACATCGAATTTTCCGGCCAATCACCGATCCTTGTAATTCACAAGTCATTAGAAGCGCGCTTTTGTTCAGATTTCAAAATTATAATTAGATTTTCCCTGCGATGCATACTTTTCGAGAAAATCATGTCTCTGTCGGTTAAGCTAGGTTGGCCTAATCCGCCATGCCAGGGTCGCCAGACATCGAATTTTCCGGCCAATCACCGATCCTTGTAATCCATACGTCATTAGAAGCGCACTTTTGTGCAGATTTCAAATCTGTAATTAGATTTTCCCTGCCATGCATAGTTTTCGAGAATATCATGTCTCTGTCGGTTAAGCTAGGTTGGCCGAATCCGCCATGCCAGGGTCGCCAGACATCGAATTTTCCGACCAATCGCCGATCCTTGTAATTTATACGTCATTAGAAGCGCGCTTTTGTGCAGATTTCAAAATTATAATTAGATTTTCGCTGCGATGCATACTTTTCGAGAAAATCATGTCTCTGTCGGTTAAGCTAGGTTGGCCAAATCCGCTATTCCAGGGTCGCCAGATATCGAATTTTCCGACCAATCACCGATCCTTGTAATCCATACGTCATCAGAAGCGCACTTTTGTGCAGATTTCAAATCTGTAATTAGATTTTCCCTGCCATGCATAGTTTTCGAGAATATCATGTCTCTGTCGGTTAAGCTAGGTTGGCCGAATCCGCCATGCCAGGGTCGCCAGACATCGAATTTTCCGACCAATCGCCGATCCTTGTAATTCATACGTCATTAGAAGCGCGCTTTTGTGCAGATTTCAAAATTATAATTAGATTTTCGCTGCGATGCATACTTTTCGAGAAAATCATGTCTCTGTCGGTTAAGCTAGGTTGGCCAAATCCGCTATTCCAGGGTCGCCAGATATCGAATTTTCCGACCAATCACCGATCCTTGTAATCCATACGTCATTAGAAGCGCACTTTTGTGCAGATTTCAAATCTGTAATTAGATTTTCAGTGTCATGCATAATTTTCGAGAAAATCATGTCTCTGTCGGTTAAGCTAGGTTGGCCAAATCCAACATTCCAGGGTCACCAGATATCGAATTTTCCGACCCATCATCGATCCTTGTAATCCATACGTCATTAGAAGCGCACTTTTGTGCAGATTTCAAATCTGTAATTAGATTTTCCCTGTCATGCATACTTTTCGAGAAAATCATGTCTCAGTCGGTTAAGCTAGGTTGGCCGAATCCGCCATGCCAGGGTCGCCAGACATCGAATTTTCCGGCCAATCACCGATCCTTGTAATCCATACGTCACTAGAAGCGCACGTTTGTGCAGATTTCAAATCTGTAATTAGATTTTCCCTGTCATGCATACTTTTCGAGAAAATCATGTCTCTGTCGGTTAAGCTAGGTTGGCCAAACCCGCTATTCCAGGGTCGCCAGATATCGAATTTTCCGACCAATCACCGATCCTTGTAATCCATACGTCATTAGAAGCGCAATTTTGTGCAGATTTCGAACCTGTAATTAGATTTTCCCTATGATGCATACTTTTCGAGAAAATCATGTCTCTGTCGGTTAAGCTAGGTTGGCCGAATCCGCCATGCCAGGGTCGCCAGACATCGAATTTTCCGGCCAATCATCGATCCTTGTAATTCACACGTCATTAGAAGCGCGCTTTTGTTCAGATTTCAAAATTATAATTAGATTTTCCCTGCCATGCATACTTTTCGAGAAAATCATGTCTCTGTCGGTTAAGCTAGGTTGGCCAAATCCGCTATTCCAGGGTCGCCAGATATCGAATTTTCCGACCAATCACCGATCCCTGTAATCCATACGTCATTAGAAGCGCACTTTTGTGCAGATTTCAAACCTGTAATTAGATTTTCCCTGTCATGCATACTTTTCGAGAAAATCATGTCTCTGTCGGTTAAGCTAGGTTGGCCGAATCCGCCATGCCAGGGTCGCCAGACATAGAGTTTTCCGACCAATCACCGATCCTTGTAATGCGTTCGTCATTAGAAGCGCACTTTTGTGCAGATTTCAAATCTCTGTCGGTTAAGCTAGGTTGGCCGAATCCGCCATGCCAGGGTCGCCAGACATCGAATTTTCCGGCCAATCACCGATCCTTGTAATTCACACATCATTAGAAGCGCGCTTTTGTGCAGATTTCAAAATTATAATTAGATTTTCCCTGCGATGCATACTTTTCGAGAAAATCATGTCTCTGTCGGTTAAGCTAGGTTGGCCAAATCCGCTATTCCAGGGTCGCCAGATATCGAATTTTCCGACCAATCACCGATCCTTGTAATCCATACGTCATTAGAAGCGCACTTTTGTGCAGATTTCAAATCTGTAATTAGATTTTCCCTGTCATGCATACTTTTCGAGAAAATCATGTCTCTGTCGGTTAAGCTAGGTTGGCCAAATCCGCTATTCCAGGGTCGCCAGACATCGAATTTTCCGACCAATCACCGATCCTTGTAATCCATACGTCATTAGAAGCGCACTTTTGTGCAGATTTCAAATCTGTAATTAGATTTTCAATGTCATGCATACTTTTCGAGAAAATCATGTCTCTGTCGGTTAAGCTAGGTTGGCCAAATCCGCTATTCCAGGGTCGCCAGATATCGAATTTTCCGACCAATCACCGATCCTTGTAATCCATACGTCATTAGAAGCGCACGCTTGTGCAGATTTCAAATCTGTAATTAGATTTTCAGTGTCATGCATAATTTTCGAGAAAATCATGTCTCTGTCGGTTAAGCTAGGTTGGCCAAATCCAACATTCCAGGGTCACCAGATATCGAATTTTCCGACCCATCATCGATCCTTGTAATCCATACGTCATTAGAAGCGCACTTTTGTGCAGATTTCAAATCTGTAATTAGATTTTCCCTGTCATGCATACTTTTCGAGAAAATCATGTCTCTGTCGGTTAAGCTAGGTTGGCCGAATCCGCCATGCCAGGGTCGCCAGACATCGAATTTTCCGGCCAATCACCGATCCTTGTAATCCATACGTCACTAGAAGCGCACGTTTGTGCAGATTTCAAATCTGTAATTAGATTTTCCCTGTCATGCATACTTTTCGAGAAAATCATGTCTCTGTCGGTTAAGCTAGGTTGGCCAAACCCGCTATTCCAGGGTCG
Organism: Brachypalpus laphriformis; assembly: GCA_945910035.1. NCBI lineage: Eukaryota > Metazoa > Arthropoda > Insecta > Diptera > Syrphidae > Brachypalpus > Brachypalpus laphriformis. The sequence goes on from OX246756.1 coordinate 123,746,796, forward strand.
CCAGATATCGAATTTTCCGACCAATCACCGATCCTTGTAATCCATACGTCATTAGAAGCGCAATTTTGTGCAGATTTCGAACCTGTAATTAGATTTTCCCTATGATGCATACTTTTCGAGAAAATCATGTCTCTGTCGGTTAAGCTAGGTTGGCCGAATCCGCCATGCCAGGGTCGCCAGACATCGAATTTTCCGGCCAATCACCGATCCTTGTAATTCACAAGTCATTAGAAGCGCGCTTTTGTTCAGATTTCAAAATTATAATTAGATTTTCCCTGCGATGCATACTTTTCGAGAAAATCATGTCTCTGTCGGTTAAGCTAGGTTGGCCTAATCCGCCATGCCAGGGTCGCCAGACATCGAATTTTCCGGCCAATCACCGATCCTTGTAATCCATACGTCATTAGAAGCGCACTTTTGTGCAGATTTCAAATCTGTAATTAGATTTTCCCTGCCATGCATAGTTTTCGAGAATATCATGTCTCTGTCGGTTAAGCTAGGTTGGCCGAATCCGCCATGCCAGGGTCGCCAGACATCGAATTTTCCGACCAATCGCCGATCCTTGTAATTTATACGTCATTAGAAGCGCGGTTTTGTGCAGATTTCAAAATTATAATTAGATTTTCGCTGCGATGCATACTTTTCGAGAAAATCATGTCTCTGTCGGTTAAGCTAGGTTGGCCAAATCCGCTATTCCAGGGTCGCCAGATATCGAATTTTCCGACCAATCACCGATCCTTGTAATCCATACGTCATCAGAAGCGCACTTTTGTGCAGATTTCAAATCTGTAATTAGATTTTCCCTGCCATGCATAGTTTTCGAGAATATCATGTCTCTGTCGGTTAAGCTAGGTTGGCCGAATCCGCCATGCCAGGGTCGCCAGACATCGAATTTTCCGACCAATCGCCGATCCTTGTAATTCATACGTCATTAGAAGCGCGCTTTTGTGCAGATTTCAAAATTATAATTAGATTTTCGCTGCGATGCATACTTTTCGAGAAAATCATGTCTCTGTCGGTTAAGCTAGGTTGGCCAAATCCGCTATTCCAGGGTCGCCAGATATCGAATTTTCCGACCAATCACCGATCCTTGTAATCCATACGTCATTAGAAGCGCACTTTTGTGCAGATTTCAAATCTGTAATTAGATTTTCAGTGTCATGCATAATTTTCGAGAAAATCATGTCTCTGTCGGTTAAGCTAGGTTGGCCAAATCCAACATTCCAGGGTCACCAGATATCGAATTTTCCGACCCATCATCGATCCTTGTAATCCATACGTCATTAGAAGCGCACTTTTGTGCAGATTTCAAATCTGTAATTAGATTTTCCCTGTCATGCATACTTTTCGAGAAAATCATGTCTCTGTCGGTTAAGCTAGGTTGGCCGAATCCGCCATGCCAGGGTCGCCAGACATCGAATTTTCCGGCCAATCACCGATCCTTGTAATCCATACGTCACTAGAAGCGCACGTTTGTGCAGATTTCAAATCTGTAATTAGATTTTCCCTGTCATGCATACTTTTCGAGAAAATCATGTCTCTGTCGGTTAAGCTAGGTTGGCCAAACCCGCTATTCCAGGGTCGCCAGATATCGAATTTTCCGACCAATCACCGATCCTTGTAATCCATACGTCATTAGAAGCGCAATTTTGTGCAGATTTCGAACCTGTAATTAGATTTTCCCTATGATGCATACTTTTCGAGAAAATCATGTCTCTGTCGGTTAAGCTAGGTTGGCCGAATCCGCCATGCCAGGGTCGCCAGACATCGAATTTTCCGGCCAATCATCGATCCTTGTAATTCACACGTCATTAGAAGCGCGCTTTTGTTCAGATTTCAAAATTATAATTAGATTTTCCCTGCCATGCATACTTTTCGAGAAAATCATGTCTCTGTCGGTTAAGCTAGGTTGGCCAAATCCGCTATTCCAGGGTCGCCAGATATCGAATTTTCCGACCAATCACCGATCCCTGTAATCCATACGTCATTAGAAGCGCACTTTTGTGCAGATTTCAAACCTGTAATTAGATTTTCCCTGTCATGCATACTTTTCGAGAAAATCATGTCTCTGTCGGTTAAGCTAGGTTGGCCGAATCCGCCATGCCAGGGTCGCCAGACATAGAGTTTTCCGACCAATCACCGATCCTTGTAATGCGTTCGTCATTAGAAGCGCACTTTTGTGCAGATTTCAAATCTGTAATTAGATTTTCCCTGTCATGCATACTTTTCGAGAAAATCATGTCTCTGTCGGTTAAGCTAGGTTGGCCGAATCCGCCATGCCAGGGTCGCCAGACATCGAATTTTCCGGCCAATCACCGATCCTTGTAATTCACACATCATTAGAAGCGCGCTTTTGTGCAGATTTCAAAATTATAATTAGATTTTCCCTGCGATGCATACTTTTCGAGAAAATCATGTCTCTGTCGGTTAAGCTAGGTTGGCCAAATCCGCTATTCCAGGGTCGCCAGATATCGAATTTTCCGACCAATCACCGATCCTTGTAATCCATACGTCATTAGAAGCGCACTTTTGTGCAGATTTCAAATCTGTAATTAGATTTTCCCTGTCATGCATACTTTTCGAGAAAATCATGTCTCTGTCGGTTAAGCTAGGTTGGCCAAATCCGCTATTCCAGGGTCGCCAGATATCGAATTTTCCGACCAATCACCGATCCTTGTAATCCATACGTCATTAGAAGCGCACTTTTGTGCAGATTTCAAATCTGTAATTAGATTTTCAATGTCATGCATACTTTTCGAGAAAATCATGTCTCTGTCGGTTAAGCTAGGTTGGCCAAATCCGCTATTCCAGGGTCGCCAGATATCGAATTTTCCGACCAATCACCGATCCTTGTAATCCATACGTCATTAGAAGCGCACTTTTGTGCAGATTTCAAATCTGTAATTAGATTTTCAGTGTCATGCATAATTTTCGAGAAAATCATGTCTCTGTCGGTTAAGCTAGGTTGGCCAAATCCAACATTCCAGGGTCAAAAGATATCGAATTTTCCGACCCATCATCGATCCTTGTAATCCATACGTCATTAGAAGCGCACTTTTGTGCAGATTTCAAATCTGTAATTAGATTTTCCCTGTCATGCATACTTTTCGAGAAAATCATGTCTCTGTCGGTTAAGCTAGGTTGGCCAAACCCGCTATTCCAGGGTCGCCAGATATCGAATTTTCCGACCAATCACCGATCCTTGTAATCCATACGTCATTAGAAGCGCAATTTTGTGCAGATTTCGAACCTGTAATTAGATTTTCCCTATGATGCATACTTTTCGAGAAAATCATGTCTCTGTCGGTTAAGCTAGGTTGGCCGAATCCGCCATGCCAGGGTCGCCAGACATCGAATTTTCCGGCCAATCATCGATCCTTGTAATTCACACGTCATTAGAAGCGCGCTTTTGTTCAGATTTCAAAATTATAATTAGATTTTCCCTGCCATGCATACTTTTCGAGAAAATCATGTCTCTGTCGGTTAAGCTAGGTTGGCCAAATCCGCTATTCCAGGGTCGCCAGATATCGAATTTTCCGACCAATCACCGATCCCTGTAATCCATACGTCATTAGAAGCGCACTTTTGTGCAGATTTCAAACCTGTAATTAGATTTTCCCTGTCATGCATACTTTTCGAGAAAATCATGTCTCTGTCGGTTAAGCTAGGTTGGCCGAATCCGCCATGCCAGGGTCGCCAGACATAGAGTTTTCCGACCAATCACCGATCCTTGTAATGCGTTCGTCATTAGAAGCGCACTTTTGTGCAGATTTCAAATCTGTAATTAGATTTTCCCTGTCATGCATACTTTTCGAGAAAATCATGTCTCTGTCGGTTAAGCTAGGTTGGCCGAATCCGCCATGCCAGGGTCGCCAGACATCGAATTTTCCGGCCAATCACCGATCCTTGTAATTCACACATCATTAGAAGCGCGCTTTTGTGCAGATTTCAAAATTATAATTAGATTTTCCCTGCGATGCATACTTTTCGAGAAAATCATGTCTCTGTCGGTTAAGCTAGGTTGGCCAAATCCGCTATTCCAGGGTCGCCAGATATCGAATTTTCCGACCAATCACCGATCCTTGTAATCCATACGTCATTAGAAGCGCACTTTTGTGCAGATTTCAAATCTGTAATTAGATTTTCCCTGTCATGCATACTTTTCGAGAAAATCATGTCTCTGTCGGTTAAGCTAGGTTGGCCAAATCCGCTATTCCAGGGTCGCCAGATATCGAATTTTCCGACCAATCACCGATCCTTGTAATCCATACGTCATTAGAAGCGCACTTTTGTGCAGATTTCAAATCTGTAATTAGATTTTCAATGTCATGCATACTTTTCGAGAAAATCATGTCTCTGTCGGTTAAGCTAGGTTGGCCAAATCCGCTATTCCAGGGTCGCCAGATATCGAATTTTCCGACCAATCACCGATCCTTGTAATCCATACGTCATTAGAAGCGCACTTTTGTGCCATGCATACTTTTCGAGAAAATCATGTCTCTGTCGGTTAAGCTAGGTTGGCCGAATCCGCCATGCCAGGGTCGCCAGACATCGAATTTTCCGGCCAATCGCCGATCCTTGTAATTCACACGTCATAAGAAGCGCGCTTTTGTGCAGATTTCAAAATTATAATTAGATTTTCGCTGCGATGCATACTTTTCGAGAAAATCATGTCTCTGTCGGTTAAGCTAGGTTGGCCGAATCCGCCATGCCAGGGTCGCCAGACATCGAATTTTCCGACCAATCACCGATCCTTGTAATTCACACGTCATTAGAAGTGCGGTTTTGTGCAGATTTCAAATCTGTAATTAGATTTTCCCTGTCATGCATACTTTTCGAGAAAATCATGTCTTTGTCGGTTAAGCTAGGTTGGCCGAATCCGCCATGCCAGGGTCGCCAGACATCGAATTTTCCGGCCAATCACCGATCCTTGTAATCCATACGTCACTAGAAGCGCACGTTTGTGCAGATTTCAAATCTGTAATTAGATTTTCCCTGTCATGCATACTTTTCGAGAAAATCATGTCTCTGTCGGTTAAGCTAGGTTGGCCAAACCCGCTATTCCAGGGTCGCCAGATATCGAATTTTCCGACCAATCACCGATCCTTGTAATCCATACGTCATTAGAAGCGCAATTTTGTGCAGATTTCAAACCTGTAATTAGATTTTCCCTATGATGCATACTTTTCGAGAAAATCATGTCTCTGTCGGTTAAGCTAGGTTGGCCGAATCCGCCATGCCAGGGTCGCCAGACATCGAATTTTCCGGCCAATCATCGATCCTTGTAATTCACACGTCATTAGAAGCGCGCTTTTGTTCAGATTTCAAAATTATAATTAGATTTTCCCTGCGATGCATACTTTTCGAGAAAATCATGTCTCTGTCGGTTAAGCTAGGTTGGCCAAATCCGCTATTCCAGGGTCGCCAGATATCGAATTTTCCGACCAATCACCGATCCTTGTAAACCATACGTCATTAGAAGCGCACTTTTGTGCAGATTTCAAATCTGTAATTAGATTTTCCCTGTCATGCATACTTTTCGAGAAAATCATGTCTCTGTCGGTTAAGCTAGGATGTCCAAATCCGCTATTCCAGGGTCGCCAGATATCGAATTATCCGACGAATCACCGATCCTTGTAATCCATACGTCATTAGAAGCGCACTTTTGTGCAGATTTCAAATCTGTAATTAGATTTTCCCTGTCATGCATACTTTTCGAGAAAATCATGTCTCTGTCGGTTAAGCTAGGATGACCAAATCCGCTATTCCAGGGTCACCAGATATCGAATTATCCGACCAATCACCGATCCTTGTAATCCATACGTCATTAGAAGCGCACTTTTGTGCAGATTTCAATTCTGTAATTAGATTTTCCCTGCCATGCATAGTTTTCGAGAATATCATGTCTCTGTCGGTTAAGCTAGGTTGGCCGAATCCGCTATTCCAGGGTCGCCAGATATCGAATTTTCCGACCAATCATCGATCCCTGTAATCCATACGTCATTAGAAGCGCACTTTTGTGCAGATTTCAAATCTGTAATTAGATTTTCCCTGTCATGCATACTTTTCGAGAAAATCATGTCTCTGTCGGTTAAGCTAGGTTGGCCAAATCCGCTATTCCAGGGTCGCCAGATATCGAATTTTCCGACCAATCACCGATCCTTGTAATCCATACGTCATTAGAAGTGCACTTTTGTGCAGATTTCAAATCTGTAATTAGATTTTCCCTGCCATGCATACTTTTCGAGAAAATCATGTCTCTGTCGGTTAAGCTAGGTTGGCCGAATCCGCCATGCCAGGGTCGCCAGACATCGAATTTTCCGGCCAATCGCCGATCATTGTAATTCACACGTCATAAGAAGCGCGCTATTGTGCAGATTTCAAAATTATAATTAGATTTTCGCTGCGATGCATACTTTTCGAGAAAATCATGTCTCTGTCGGTTAAGCTAGGTTGGTCGAATCCGCCATGCCAGGGTCGCCAGACATCGAATTTTCCGACCAATCACCGATCCTTGTAATTCACACGTCATTAGAAGTGCGGTTTTTTGCAGATTTCAAATCTGTAATTAGATTTTCCCTGTCATGCATACTTTTCGAGAAAATCATGTCTCTGTCGGTTAAGCTAGGTTGGCCGAATCCGCCATGCCAGGGTCGCCAGACATCGAATTTTCTGGCCAATCACCGATCCTTGTAATCCATACGTCACTAGAAGCGCACGTCTGTGCAGATTTCAAATCTGTAATTAGATTTTCCCTGTCATGCATACTTTTCGAGAAAATCATGTCTCTGTCGGTTAAGCTAGGTTGGCCAAACCCGCTATTCCAGGGTCGCCAGATATCGAATTTTCCGACCAATCACCGATCCTTGTAATCCATACGTCATTAGAAGCGCAATTTTGTGCAGATTTCAAACCTGTAATTAGATTTTCCCTGTCATGCATACTTTTCGAGAAAATCATGTCTCTGTCGGTTAAGCTAGGTTGGCCAAATCCGCTATTCCAGGGTCGCCAGATATCGAATTTTCCGACCAATCACCGATCCTTGTAATCCATACGTCATTAGAAGCGCACTTTTGTGCAGATTTCAAATCTGTAATTAGATTTTCAATGTCATGCATACTTTTCGAGAAAATCATGTCTCTGTCGGTTAAGCTAGGTTGGCCAAATCCGCTATTCCAGGGTCGCCAGATATCGAATTTTCCGACCAATCACCGATCCTTGTAATCAATACGTCATTAGAAGCGCACTTTTGTGCCATGCATACTTTTCGAGAAAATCATGTCTCTGTCGGTTAAGCTAGGTTGGCCGAATCCGCCATGCCAGGGTCGCCAGACATCGAATTTTCCGGCCAATCGCCGATCCTTGTAATTCACACGTCATAAGAAGCGCGCTTTTGTGCAGATTTCAAAATTATAATTAGATTTTCGCTGCGATGCATACTTTTCGAGAAAATCATGTCTCTGTCGGTTAAGCTAGGTTGGCCGAATCCGCCATGCCAGGGTCGCCAGACATCGAATTTTCCGACCAATCACCGATCCTTGTAATTCACACGTCATTAGAAGTGCGGTTTTGTGCAGATTTCAAATCTGTAATTAGATTTTCCCTGTCATGCATACTTTTCGAGGAAATCATGTCTCTGTCGGTTAAGCTAGGTTGGCCGAATCCGCCATGCCAGGGTCGCCAGACATCGAATTTTCCGGCCAATCACCGATCCTTGTAATCCATACGTCACTAGAAGCGCACGTTTGTGCAGATTTCAAATCTGTAATTAGATTTTCCCTGTCATGCATACTTTTCGAGAAAATCATGTCTCTGTCGGTTAAGCTAGGTTGGCCAAACCCGCTATTCCAGGGTCGCCAGATATCGAATTTTCCGACCAATCACCGATCCTTGTAATCCATACGTCATTAGAAGCGCAATTTTGTGCAGATTTCAAACCTGTAATTAGATTTTCCCTATGATGCATACTTTTCGAGAAAATCATGTCTCTGTCGGTTAAGCTAGGTTGGCCGAATCCGCCATGCCAGGGTCGCCAGACATCGAATTTTCCGGCCAATCATCGATCCTTGTAATTCACACGTCATTAGAAGCGCGCTTTTGTTCAGATTTCAAAATTATAATTAGATTTTCCCTGCGATGCATACTTTTCGAGAAAATCATGTCTCTGTCGGTTAAGCTAGGTTGGCCAAATCCGCTATTCCAGGGTCGCCAGATATCGAATTTTCCGACCAATCACCGATCCTTGTAAACCATACGTCATTAGAAGCGCACTTTTGTGCAGATTTCAAATCTGTAATTAGATTTTCCCTGTCATGCATACTTTTCGAGAAAATCATGTCTCTGTCGATTAAGCTAGGATGACCAAATCCGCTATTCCAGGGTCGCCAGATATCGAATTATCCGACCAATCACCGATCCTTGTAATCCATACGTCATTAGAAGCGCACTTTTGTGCAGATTTCAAATCTGTAATTAGATTTTCCCTGACATGCATACTTTTCGAGAAAATCATGTCTCTGTCGGTTAAGCTAGGATGACCAAATCCGCTATTCCAGGGTCGCCAGATATCGAATTATCCGACCAATCACCGATCCTTGTAATCCATACGTCATTAGAAGCGCACTTTTGTGCAGATTTCAATTCTGTAATTAGATTTTCCCTGCCATGCATAGTTTTCGAGAATATCATGTCTCTGTCGGTTAAGCTAGGTTGGCCGAATCCGCTATTCCAGGGTCGCCAGATATCGAATTTTCCGACCAATCACCGATCCTTGTAATCCATACGTCATTAGAAGCGCACTTTTGTGCAGATTTCAAATCTGTAATTAGATTTTCCCTGTCATGCATACTTTTCGAGAAAATCATGTCTCTGTCGGTTAAGCTAGGTTGGCCAAATCCGCTATTCCAGGGTCGCCAGATATCGAATTTTCCGACCAATCACCGATCCTTGTAATCCATACGTCATTAGAAGCGCACTTTTGTGCAGATTTCAAATCTGTAATTAGATTTTCCCTGCCATGCATACTTTTCGAGAAAATCATGTCTCTGTCGGTTAAGCTAGGTTGGCCGAATCCGCCATGCCAGGGTCGCCAGACATCGAATTTTCCGGCCAATCGCCGATCGTTGTAATTCACACGTCATAAGAAGCGCGCTTTTGTGCAGATTTCAAAATTATAATTAGATTTTCGCTGCGATGCATACTTTTCGAGAAAATCATGTCTCTGTCGGTTAAGCTAGGTTGGTCGAATCCGCCATGCCAGGGTCGCCAGATATCGAATTTTCCGACCAATCATCGATCCCTGTAATCCATACGTCATTAGAAGCGCACTTTTGTGCAGATTTCAAATCTGTAATTAGATTTTCCCTGTCATGCATACTTTTCGAGAAAATCATGTCTCTGTCGGTTAAGCTAGGTTGGCCAAATCCGCTATTCCAGGGTCGCCAGATATCGAATTTTCCGACCAATCACCGATCCTTGTAATCCATACGTCATTAGAAGCGCACTTTTGTGCAGATTTCAAATCTGTAATTAGATTTTCCCTGCCATGCATACTTTTCGAGAAAATCATGTCTCTGTCGGTTAAGCTAGGTTGGCCGAATCCGCCATGCCAGGGTCGCCAGACATCGAATTTTCCGACCAATCACCGATCCTTGTAATTCACACGTCATTAGAAGTGCGGTTTTGTGCAGATTTCAAATCTGTAATTAGATTTTCCCTGTCATGCATACTTTTCGAGAAAATCATGTCTCTGTCGGTTAAGCTAGGTTGGCCGAATCCGCCATGCCAGGGTCGCCAGACATCGAATTTTCTGGCCAATCACCGATCCTTGTAATCCATACGTCACTAGAAGCGCACGTCTGTGCAGATTTCAAATCTGTAATTAGATTTTCCCTGTCATGCATACTTTTCGAGAAAATCATGTCTCTGTCGGTTAAGCTAGGTTGGCCAAACCCGCTATTCCAGGGTCGCCAGATATCGAATTTTCCGACCAATCACCGATCCTTGTAATCCATACGTCATTAGAAGCGCAATTTTGTGCAGATTTCAAACCTGTAATTAGATTTTCCCTATGATGCATACTTTTCGAGAAAATCATGTCTCTGTCGGTTAAGCTAGGTTGGCCGAATCCGCCATGCCAGGGTCGCCAGACATCGAATTTTCCGGCCAATCATCGATCCTTGTAATTCACACGTCATTAGAAGAGCGCTTTTGTTCAGATTTCAAAATTATAATTAGATTTTCCCTGCGATGCATACTTTTCGAGAAAATCATGTCTCTGTCGGTTAAGCTAGGTTGGCCAAATCCGCTATTCCAGGGTCGCCAGATATCGAATTTTCCGACCAATCACCGATCCCTGTAATCCATACGTCATTAGAAGCGCACTTTTGTGCAGATTTCAAATCTGTAATTAGATTTTCCCTGTCATGCATACTTTTCGAGAAAATCATGTCTCTGTCGGTTAAGCAAGGATGACCAAATCCGCTATTCCAGGGTCGCCAGATATCGAATTATCCGACCAATCACCGATCCTTGTAATCCATACGTCATTAGAAGCGCACTTTTGTGCAGATTTCAATTCTGTAATTAGATTTTCCCTGCCATGCATAGTTTTCGAGAATATCATGTCTCTGTCGGTTAAGCTAGGTTGGCCGAATCCGCCATGCCAGGGTCGCCAGACATCGAATTTTCCGACCAATCGCCGATCCTTGTAATTCACACGTCATTAGAAGCGCTCTTTTGTGCAGATTTCAAAATTATAATTAGATTTTCGCTGCGATGCATACTTTTCGAGAAAATCATGTCTCTGTCGGTTAAGCTAGGTTGGCCAAATCCGCTATTCCAGGGTCGCCAGATATCGAATTTTCCGACCAATCACCGATCCTTGTAATCCATACGTCATTAGAAGCGCAATTTTGTGCAGATTTAAAATCTGTAATTAGATTTTTCCTGTCATGCATAGTTTTCGAGAAAATCATGTCTCTGTCGGTTAAGCTAGGTTGGCCAAATCCGCTATTCCAGGGTCGCCAGATATCGAATTTTCCGGCCAATCACCGATCCTTGTAATTCACACATCATTAGAACCGCGCTTTTGTGCAGATTTCAAAATTATAATTAGATTTTCCCTGCGATGCATACTTTTCGAGAAAATCATGTCTCTGTCGGTTAAGCTAGGTTGGCTAAATCCGCTATTCCAGGGTCGCCAGATATCGAATTTTCCGACCAATCACCGATCCTTGTAATCCATACGTCATTAGAAGCGCACTTTTGTGCAGATTTCAAATCTGTAATTAGATTTTCCCTGTCATGCATACTTTTCGAGAAAATAATGTCTCTGTCGGTTAAGCTAGGTTGGCCAAATCCGCTATTCCAGGGTCGCCAGATATCGAATTTTCCGACCAATCACCGATCCTTGTAATCCATACGTCATTAGAAGCGCAATTTTGTGCAGATTTCAAACCTGTAATTAGATTTTCCCTATGATGCATACTTTTCGAGAAAATCATGTCTCTGTCGGTTAAGCTAGGTTGACCGAATCCGCCATGCCAGGGTCGCCAGACATCGAGTTTTCCGACCAATCACCGATCCTTGTAATGCGTACGTCATTAGAAGTGCGCTTTTGTGCAGATTTCAAATCTGTAATTAGATTTTCCCTATGATGCATACTTTTCGAGAAGGTCATGTCTCTGTCGGTTAAGCTAAGTTAGCCGAATCCGCCATGCCAGGGTCGCCAGATATCGAATTTTCCGGCCAATCACCGATCCTTGTAATTCACACATCATTAGAACCGCGCTTTTGTGCAGATTTCAAAATTATAATTAGATTTTCCCTGCGATGCATACTTTTCGAGAAAATCATGTCTCTGTCGGTTAAGCTAGGTTGGCCAAATCCGCTATTCCAGGGTCGCCAGATATCGAATTTTCCGACCAGTCACCGATCCCTGTAATCCATACGTCATTAGAAGCGCACTTTTGTGCAGATTTCAAATCTGTAATTAGATTTTCCCTGTCATGCATACTTTTCGAGAAAATCATGTCTCTGTCGGTTAAGCTAGGTTGGCCAAATCCGCTATTCCAGGGTCGCCAGATATCGAATTTTCCGACCAATCGCCGATCCTTGTAATCCATACGTCATTAGAAGCGCAATTTTGTGCAGATTTCAAACCTGTAATTAGATTTTCCCTATGATGCATAATTTTCGAGAAAATCATGTCTCTGTCGGTTAAGCTAGGTTGGCCGAATCCGCCATGCCAGGGTCGCCAGACATCGAGTCTTCCGACCAATCACCGATCCTTGTAATGCGTACGTCATTAGAAGCGCACTTTTGTGCAGATTTCAAACCTATAATTAGATTTTCCCTGCGATGCATACTTTCCGAGAAAATCATGTCTCTGTCGGTTAAGCTAGGTTGGCCAAATCCGCTATTCCAGGGTCGCCAGATATCGAATTTTCCGACCCATCACCGATCCTTGTAATCCATACGTCATTAGAAGCGCACGTTTGTGCAGATTTCAAATCTGTAATTAAATTTTCCCTGTCATGCATACTTTTCGAGAAAATCATGTCTCTGTCGGTTAAGCTAGGTTGGCCAAATCCGCTATTCCAGGGTCGCCAGATATCGAATTCTCCGACCAATCACCGATCCTTGTAATCCATACGTCATTAGAAGCGCACTTTTGTGCAGATTTCAAATCTGTAATTAGATTTTCCCTGTCATGCATACTTTTCGAGAAAATCATGTCTCTGTCGGTTAAGCTAGGTTGGCCGAATCCGCCATGCCAGGGTCGATAGACATCGAATTTTCCGACCAATCACCGATCCTTGTAATTCACACGTCATTAGAAGCGCGCTTTTGTTCAGATTTCAAAATTATAATTAGATTTTCCCTGCGATGCATACTTTTCGAGAAAATCATGTCTCTGTCGGTTAAGCTAGGTTGGCCAAATCCGCTATTCCAGGGTCGCCAGATATCGAATTTTCCGACCAATCACCGATCCCTGTAATCCATACGTCATTAGAAGCGCACTTTTGTGCAGATTTCAAATCTGTAATTAGATTTTCCCTGTCATGCATACTTTTCGAGAAAATCATGTCTCTGTCGGTTAAGCTAGGATGACCAAATCCGCTATTCCACGGTCGCCAGATATCGAATTCTCCGACCAATCACCGATCCTTGTAATCCATACGTCATTAGAAGCGCACTTTTGTGCAGATTTCAAATCTGTAATTAGATTTTCCCTGTCATGCATACTTTTCGAGAAAATCATGTCTCTGTCGGTTAAGCTAGGTTGGCCGAATCCGCCATGCCAGGGTCGCCAGACATCGAATTTTCCGGCCAATCACCGATCCTTGTAATTCACACGTCATTAAAAGCGCACTTTTGTGCAGATTTCAAACCTATAATTAGATTTTCCCTGCGATGCATACTTTTCGAGAAAATCATGTCTCTGTCGGTTAAGCTAGGTTGGCCGAATCCGCCATGCCAGGGCTGCCAGACATCGAATTTTCCGACCAATCACCGATCCTTGTAATTCATACGTCATTAGAAGCGCGCTTTTGTGCAGATTTCAAAATTATAATTAGATTTTCGCTGCGATGCATACTTTTCGAGAAAATCATGTCTCTGTCGGTTAAGCTAGGTTGGCCAAATCCGCTATTCCAGGGTCGCCAGATATCGAATTTTCCGACCAATCACCGATCCTTGTAATCCATACGTCATTAGAAGCGCACTTTTGTGCAGATTTCAAACCTGTAATTAGATTTTCCCTGTCATGCATAATTTTCGAGAAAATCATGTCTCTGTCGGTTAAGCTAGGTTGGCCAAATCCAACATTCCAGGGTCACCAGATATCGAATTTTCCGACCCATCACCGGTCCTTGTAATCCATACGTCATTAGAAGCGCACTTTTGTGCAGATTTCAAATCTGTAATTAGATTTTCCCGGTCATGCATACTTTTCGAGAAAATCATGTCTCTGTCGGTTAAGCTAGGTTGGCCGAATCCGCCATGCCAGGGTCGCCAGACATCGAATTTTCCGGCCAATCACCGATCCTTGTAATCCATACGTCATTAGAAGCGCACTTTTGTGCAGATTTCAAATCTGTAATTAGATTTTCCCTGCCATGCATAGTTTTCGAGAATATCATGTCTCTGTCGGTTAAGCTAGGTTGGCCGAATCCGCCATGCCAGGGTCGCCAGACATCGAATTTTCCGGCCAATCACCGATCCTTGTAATTCATACGTCATTAGAAGCGCACTTTTGTGCAGATTTCAAAATTATAATTAGATTTTCGCTGCGATGCATACTTTTCGAGAAAATCATGTCTCTGTCGGTTAAGCTAGGTTGGCCAAATCCGCTATTCCAGGGTTGCCAGATATCGAATTTTCCGACCAATCACCGATCCTTGTAATCCATACGTCATTAGAAGCGCACTTTTGTGCAGATTTCAAATCTGTAATTAGATTTTCAGTGTCATGCATAATTTTCGAGAAAATCATGTCTCTGTCGGTTAAGCTAGGTTGGCCAAATCCAACATTCCAGGGTCACCAGATATCGAATTTTCCGACCCATCATCGATCCTTGTAATCCATACGTCATTAGAAGCGCACTTTTGTGCAGATTTCAAATCTGTAATTAGATTTTCCCTGTCATGCATACTTTTCGAGAAAATCATGTCTCTGTCGGTTAAGCTAGGTTGGCCGAATCCGCCATGCCAGGGTCGCCAGACATCGAATTTTCCGGCCAATCACCGATCCTTGTAATCCATACGTCACTAGAAGCGCACGCTTGTGCAGATTTCAAATCTGTAATTAGATTTTCCCTGTCATGCATACTTTTCGAGAAAATCATGTCTCTGTCGGTTAAGCTAGGTTGGCCAAACCCGCTATTCCAGGGTCGCCAGATATCGAATTTTCCGACCAATCACCGATCCTTGTAATCCATACGTCATTAGAAGTGCAATTTTGTGCAGATTTCAAACCTGTAATTAGATTTTCCCTATGATGCATACTTTTCGAGAAAATCATGTCTCTGTCGGTTAAGCTAGGTTGGCCGAATCCGCCATGCCAGGGTCGCCAGACATCGAATTTTCCGGCCAATCATCGATCCTTGTAATTCACACGTCATTAGAAGAGCGCTTTTGTTCAGATTTCAAAATTATAATTAGATTTTCCCTGCGATGCATACTTTTCGAGAAAATCATGTCTCTGTCGGTTAAGCTAGGTTGGCCAAATCCGCTATTCCAGGGTCGCCAGATATCGAATTTTCCGACCAATCACCGATCCCTGTAATCCATACGTCATTAGAAGCGCACTTTTGTGCAGATTTCAAATCTGTAATTAGATTTTCCCTGTCATGCATACTTTTCGAGAAAATCATGTCTCTGTCGGTTAAGCAAGGATGACCAAATCCGCTATTCCAGGGTCGCCAGATATCGAATTATCCGACCAATCACCGATCCTTGTAATCCATACGTCATTAGAAGCGCACTTTTGTGCAGATTTCAATTCTGTAATTAGATTTTCCCTGCCATGCATAGTTTTCGAGAATATCATGTCTCTGTCGGTTAAGCTAGGTTGGCCGAATCCGCCATGCCAGGGTCGCCAGACATCGAATTTTCCGACCAATCGCCGATCCTTGTAATTCACACGTCATTAGAAGCGCTCTTTTGTGCAGATTTCAAAATTATAATTAGATTTTCGCTGCGATGCATACTTTTCGAGAAAATCATGTCTCTGTCGGTTAAGCTAGGTTGGCCAAATCCGCTATTCCAGGGTCGCCAGATATCGAATTTTCCGACCAATCACCGATCCCTGTAATCCATACGTCATTAGAAGCGCACTTTTGTGCAGATTTCAAATCTGTAATTAGATTTTCCCTGTCATGCATACTTTTCGAGAAAATCATGTCTCTGTCGGTTAAGCTAGGATGACCAAATCCGCTATTCCAGGGTCGCCAGATATCGAATTATCCGACCAATCATCGATCCTTGTAATCCATACGTCATTAGAAGCGCACTTTTGTGCAGATTTCAATTCTGTAATTAGATTTTCGCTGCGATGCATACTTTTCGAGAAAATCATGTCTCTGTCGGTTAAGCTAGGTTGGCCAAATCCGCTATTCCAGGGTCGCCAGATATCGACTTTTCCGACCAATCACCGATCCTTGTAATCCATACGTCATTAGAAGCGCAATTTTGTGCAGATTTAAAATCTGTAATTAGATTTTCCCTGTCATGCATACTTTTCGAGAAAATCATGTCTCTGTCGGTTAAGCTAGGTTGGCCAAATCCGCTATTCCAGGGTCGCCAGATATCGAATTTTCCGACCAATCACCGATCCTTGTAATCCATACGTCATTAGAAGCGCACTTTTGTGCAGATTTCAAATCTGTAATTAGATTTTCCCTGTCATGCATAATTTTCGAGAAAATCATGTCTCTGTCGGTTAAGCTAGGTTGGCCAAATCCAACATTCCAGGGTCACCAGATATCGAATTTTCCGACCAATCACCGATCCTTGTAATCCATACGTCATTAGAAGCGCACTTTTGTGCAGATTTCAAATCTGTAATTAGATTTTCCCTGTCATGCATACTTTTCGAGAAAATCATGTCTCTGTCGGTTAAGCTAGGTTGGCCGAATCCGCCATGCCAGGGTCGCCAGACATCGAATTTTCCGGCCAATCACCGATCCTTGTAATCCATACGTCATTAGAAGCGCACTTTTGTGCAGATTTCAAATCTGTAATTAGATTTTCCCTGCCATGCATAGTTTTCGAGAATATCATGTCTCTGTCGGTTAAGCTAGGTTGGCCGAATCCGCCATGCCAGGGTCGCCAGACATCGAATTTTCCGACCAATTGCCGATCCTTGTAATTCATACGTCATTAGAAGCGCGCTTTTGTGCAGATTTCAAAATTATAATTAGATTTTCGCTGCGATGCATACTTTTCGAGAAAATCATGTCTCTGTCGGTTAAGCTAGGTTGGCCAAATCCGCTATTCCAGGGTCGCCAGATATCGAATTTTCCGACCAATCACCGATCCTTGTAATCCATACGTCATTAGAAGCGCACTTTTGTGCAGATTTCAAATCTGTAATTAGATTTTCCCTGTCATGCATAATTTTCGAGAAAATCATGTCTCTGTCGGTTAAGCTAGGTTGGCCAAATCCAACATCCCAGGGTCACCAGATATCGAATTTTCCGACCCATCACCGATCCTTGTAATCCATACGTCATTAGAAGCGCACTTTTGTGCAGATTTCAAATCTGTAATTAGATTTTCCCTGTCATGCATACTTTTCGAGAAAATCATGTCTCTGTCGGTTAAGCTAGGTTGGCCGAATCCGCCATGCCAGGGTCGCCAGACATCGAATTTTCCGGCCAATCACCGATCCTTGTAATCCATACGTCATTAGAAGCGCACTTTTGTGCAGATTTCAAATCTGTAATTAGATTTTCCCTGCCGTGCATAGTTTTCGAGAATATCATGTCTCTGTCGGTTAAGCTAGGTTGGCCGAATCCGCCATGCCAGGGTCGCCAGACATCGAATTTTCCGACCAATCGCCGATCCTTGTAATTCATACGTCATTAGAAGTGCGCTTTTGTGCAGATTTCAAAATTATAAGTAGATTTTCGCTGCGATGCATACTTTTCGAGAAAATCATGTCTCTGTCGGTTAAGCTAGGTTGGCCAAATCCGCTATTCCAGGGTCGCCAGATATCGAATTTTCCGACCAATCACCGATCCTTGTAATCCATACGTCATTAGAAGCGCACTTTTGTGCAGATTTCAAATCTGTAATTAGATTTTCCCTATGATGCATACTTTTCGAGAAAATCATGTCTCTGTCGGTTAAGCTAGGTTGGCCGAATCCGCCATGCCAGGGTCGCCAGACATCGAATTTTCCGGCCAATCACCGATCCTTGTAATTCACACATCATTAGAAGCGCGCTTTTGTGCAGATTTCAAAATTATAATTAGATTTTCCCTGCGATGCATACTTTTTGAGAAAATCATGTCTCTGTCGGTTAAGCTAGGTTGGCCAAATCCGCTATTCCAGGGTCGCCAGATATCGAATTTTCCGACCAATCACCGATCCTTGTAATCCATACGTCATTAGAAGTGCGCTTTTGTGCAGATTTCAAAATTATAATTAGATTTTCGCTGCGATGCATACTTTTCGAGAAAATCATGTCTCTGTCGGTTAAGCTAGGTTGGCCAAATCCGCTATTCCAGGGTCGCCAGATATCGAATTTTCCGACCAATCACCGATCCTTGTAATCCATACGTCATTAGAAGCGCACTTTTGTGCAGATTTCAAATCTGTAATTAGATTTTCCCTGCCATGCATACTTTTCGAGAAAATCATGTCTCTGTCGGTTAAGCTAGGTTGGCCGAATCCGCCATGCCAGGGTCGCCAGACATCGAATTTTCCGGCCAATCACCGATCCTTGTAATTCACACATCATTAGAAGCGCGCTTTTGTGCAGATTTCAAAATTATAATTAGATTTTCCCTGCGATGCATACTTTTTGAGAAAATCATGTCTCTGTCGGTTAAGCTAGGTTGGCCAAATCCGCTATTCCAGGGTCGCCAGATATCGAATTTTCCGACCAATCACCGATCCTTGTAATCCATACGTCATTAGAAGCGCGCTTTTGTGCAGATTTCAAAATTATAATTAGATTTTCCCTGCGATGCATACTTTTTGAGAAAATCATGTCTCTGTCGGTTAAGCTAGGTTGGCCAAATCCGCTATTCCAGGGTCGCCAGATATCGAATTTTCCGACCAATCACCGATCCTTGTAATCCATACGTCATTAGAAGCGCACTTTTGTGCAGATTTCAAATCTGTAATTAGATTTTCCCTGTCATGCATAATTTTCGAGAAAATCATGTCTCTGTCGGTTAAGCTAGGTTGGCCAAATCCGCTATTCCAGGGTCGCCAGATATCGAATTTTCCGACCAATCACCGATCCTTGTAATCCATACGTCATTAGAAGCGCACTTTTGTGCAGATTTCAAATCTGTAATTAGATTTTCCCTGTCATGCATAATTTTCGAGAAAATCATGTCTCTGTCGGTTAAGCTAGGTTGGCCAAATCCGCTATTCCAGGGTCGCCAGATATCGAATTTTCCGACCCATCACCGATCCTTGTAATCCATACGTCATTAGAAGCGCACTTTTGTGCAGATTTCAAATCTGTAATTAGATTTTCCCTGTCATGCATACTTTTCGAGAAAATCATGTCTCTGTCGGTTAAGCTAGGTTGGCCGAATCCGCCATGCCAGGGTCGCCAGACATCGAATTTTCCGGCCAATCACCGATCCTTGTAATTCGCACGTCTTTAGAAGCGCGCTTTTGTGCAGATTTCAAAATTATAATTAGATTTTTACTGCGATGCATACTTTTTGAGAAAATCATGTCTCTGTCGGTTAAGCTAGGTTGGCCAAATCCGCTATTCCAGGGTCGCCAGATATCGAATTTTCCGAACAATCACCGATCCTTGTAATCCATACGTCATTAGAAGCGCACTTTTGTGCAGATTTCAAATCTGTAATTAGATTTTCCCTGTCATGCATAATTTTCGAGAAAATCATGTCTCTGTCGGTTAAGCTAGGTTGGCCAAATCCGCTATTCCAGGGTCGCCAGATATCGAATTTTCCGACCCATCACCGATCCTTGTAATCCATACGTCATTAGAAGCGCACTTTTGTGCAGATTTCAAATCTGTAATTAGATTTTCCCTGTCATGCATACTTTTCGAGAAAATCATGTCTCTGTCGGTTAAGCTAGGTTGGCCGAATCCGCCATGCCAGGGTCGCCAGACATCGAATTTTCCGGCCAATCACCGATCCTTGTAATTCACACATCATTAGAAGCGCGCTTTTGTGCAGATTTCAAAATTATAATTAGATTTTCCCTGCGATGCATAGGTTAGGTTAGGTTAGGTTAGGTAGGGTTATGAGGTTATCATAAAACACTAGGCACCAAAGTGGGCCCATCGCGATCCCTAGGGAACCTTCACGGCAGAAGACCTAAACCCATTCTCCCAAGCAATTAATCTCCCTACAGAATCTGAAAAGATCCTTGTTATGGTTTAGGGACCTCACCTCTTCAAGGTTATCGAAGAAGTATCTTCCAAGATACTTTAGCCTTGTCCTGGCAATTCCTTGACATTCACAGGGTATATGAGTTATATCCTCTGAGACATGTAGGTCGTCGCAGTACCTACAAACATCCGTATCGGATAACCCTAGTCTCATGGCATGCCTCCTTAGGAGACAGTGGCCAGAGAGTATTCCTATCAGTGTTCTCAACCGCGATCTATCTAACTTGATTATCTCCCCAGATTTTCTGCGATCTAGCACAGGCCACAAGGTCTTAGACACCCTGTGACCATCTATGTTTGACCATCTTAGATTAGCCGTGTCAATGATTATATCCCAAATAATTCCCTTAGCCACGCACCCTGGTGGCTTAATGCTACCAATTATATCGCTACGTGGGAGCCCCGCTCCTCTTTTAGCCAGCGCGTCGGCCTGCTCGTTGCCTTCAATATCGCAGTGTCCAGGTACCCAGCATAATCTGACTCGGTTCTGCGTACATAATGCCCTAAGCATTGTGCGGCAATTCCTGATTATATCAGATTTGGTGACGTAAGACTCTAGCGCCTTTAGCGCAGCCTGACTGTCAATGTAGATGGCGATATTCTTATCGGATATTGATCCCATCTCAAGTAATTCCGCAGCTTTAAGTACAGCTAGAACCTCTGCTTGGAACACACTGCATGTGTCCGGAAGTCTCAGGGCCACCTGTAGGTTCGTATCTCTCGAGTAAATACCTGACCCCGTGCCCTCGTTGGTCTTAGAACCATCTGTGTATATTGCAATCTCGTTATGGACAGAGACTGTCTTCCTTCGCCAGTCCTCTCTAACTGGATACAGTACTTCGTATGGTGTGTCGAAGTCTAAGGTGCCAAGTATATCGTCCGATTCGTCAGGGATACCGGGAAAAGATTCCTTGAGAATGGAGCTGTGTCCTATGTTATTAGTCCTGAAGAGACCAACGTTAGTGAGCCGAAGCGCGCTATTGCCCGCTTGAAATTTAATTTGTAGGTCTAATGGTAAAAGATACAGAAAGATCTCGAGTGCAGCCGTAGGTGTTGTGCGTAGAGCACCCGTGATGGCAATGCAAGCTGTTCTTTGTACCATGGCCAACATATCCCGTGTGTTTTTCGTATTCGTTGCCTTCCACCACACAAGAGCCCCATACGTGAGTATGGGTCTGACTACCATGATGTATAGCCAGTGCATCATTGCGGGCTTCAGGCCCCATTTTTTCCCCGCGGTCCGCTTACAGATGAAAAGAGCATTATAAGCTTTGCGGACCCTTTCCTGTATGTTAAGTTTCCAATTTAGTTTCCTATCTAGCAATATCCCAAGATATCTAGCGCGATCCGAAAGGGAAAGCTCCACCCCTGCTAGCTTAGGCAGTTTGAAGGGTGGTATCTTGTATTTTTTGCTGAAGAGTACCAATTCGGTTTTATCCGGGTTGACGTGTAGTCCACACCCTCTAGCCCATTTTTCTAGACTATTAAGAGCTGATTCCATAATTTCACTTAATGTGTCAAGGAACTTGCCTTGAATTAAAATCACCACGTCGTCTGCGTAAGCAGTGACGCTTATGCCTGTGTTGCTTAGTTCTTTAAGTATCTCATCGATGACTAGAACCCAGAGGAGGGGTGAGATAACGCCTCCCTGGGGAGTCCCCCTGGTAACGGATTTTCTTATTGAACTGTTTCCGATAGTGGAGTTAATGTTTCTAGTGCCTAGCATATTGCAGAGCCAATTGGTAATGCTATGCTCGACGTTCATTGTTTCCAGGGCCTGTTTGATGGCCCTTCCTTCTACGTTATTGAACGCCCCTTCTATATCTAGGAAGGCTGCTAGTGCATATTCCTTATGGTGAAGGCTAGTCTCTATCTTCCCTACTACGTAGTGTAAAGCTGTTTCCACCGATTTCCCCTTCAGATATGCGTGCTGAGCTTTGCATAGAATCCCGTTGCAACACTTACTTCTGATGTGAATATCAAGAAGTCTTTCAAGTGTCTTGAGGAGGAATGACGAGAGACTTATGGGTCTGTAATCTTTCGCTGAAGTGTGGCTTGGTTTACCTGCTTTAGGTATGAATATAACCCGCACTTCCCTCCATGCCACTGGTACGTAACATGACCTTAAACAATGTTTAAAAATTTCCCTAAGCTTGCTTCTGACCTTGGCTGGAGCTTTTTGCAGCATAGCTGGCAAAATTCCATCAGGGCCTGGTGCTTTGAATGGTGCGAATGACATAATGGCCCATCGCAGATTCTTCCATGTAATGAGATTCTCTACGTCGTCCCCTATTGACCTTCCATTGTACGAGTAGCTATTAGTAGTAGAATCCATTGGCGATCTACTTCCTGGGAAGTGAGCTTCAATTAACGTTTCTAAAACTTCTTCGCTACTTTCTGCCCACGAGCCGTCAGATTTTTTGATGAAGCTTGGGACAGAAGTGTCTTTGGCTAGCATCTTGCGAAGTCTGGAAGCTTCACTAGTATCCGCAATGGACTGACAAAATTCCTTCCAGGACTTTCTTTTTGATTGCCTGATTAAGTACTTAAACTCCCGCTTGCGGTCCATATATTCATCCCATGTGGTACCGTCTCCTATTTCTTTGGCCCTGTTGTAGAAATGCCTAACCTGTTTTTTCTTGGAGTTGATTTCCTTGCTCCACCAAGGAGGTTGGGACCTCTTGGACCTCTTTCTTAGTGGACAGGCCCTTTCGAATGCCATGTTCATTACTTTGCCTAAGTTATCTACCGCCTTATCTATATCTTGAGGATCGTCGTTGCGAATAGGCCCATCCTTAAGATGTTTCCTTACTAGCTCTGTATACATACCCCAGTCTGTACTTTTAGGGTTTCTGTAGCTGTTGCTAACCCTAGTCTCGAAATTAATTTGAAAGCGTATCCATCTGTGATCAGACAGAGAAGCCTCCTCCAAAACCCTCCACTTTTCTACCGTTAGGTGAACAGAACAAGAAGCTAAGGTTATGTCAATCACTTCTTGTCTGTTCCTTACTACAAAAGTTGGCGTAGAACCCTTGTTGCATATGGTGAGCTTGGTCGAAAGGATGAAATCAAAAAGACACTCACCTCTTGTATTAGTATTACTGCTACCCCATTGTGAGTGATGCGCATTTGCATCACAGCCCACGATGAAGAGCCAGTTGTCCTTCCTTACCAACTGCTTCAACTTCACAGATGGAATCTCCGCCTGCTCGTACGGGAGGTATGCAGAGACCAGACACAGCGGTTTACTTCCCTCTCTTTCACAGGAGACTGCTACTAGATCGCCGTCACTGAAATTATTCAAAAGAAATGCCCTTAAGTTGTTTTTTAAAAGTATACAAGCCCTGATTACCTTCGTTGGCTTTGTAGAACAACGTGTAATTCCTGTTTTTGAGCCCTTGGATCTGGTTGTTGTCGCTGATCCATGGCTCTTGTACCAGTATGGCCGAGACGTCATGCTTGATGATATAGTTGATCAAGCATGCCGTCGCAGCCTTACTGTGATGCAAGTTTATCTGCATCACCTCCATCATCTTTGGGTTCCTCCTCCTCCTCAACACCCTTGGTCATGATCTTTAGCATGACCTTCCCCATGCTATATCGCACCATCCCTTTGGTCTTTTCAAGGGGTGGCAGCGATTCCCTATTTAGGGCCAGCAAGAAGTGCTGACCAAACTGCTTCCTAGGCCCAGTCTTGAGCACCCTCCATGTATTGGCCTTCAACTCCCTGTTCTGCATGTGGAGGAGACCAAGCAGTTTTTCTGGGTAGGTGTATGGCAGCGGAACCCAGACCCAAGCTTTGGGCGGAGTGTATCTCGCCAACTCCGCCATAGTCACGCACTTGAGCTGAGACCCGCTCCACACTTCCCCAACCTCCGAAATAAACTGTCTGAGGAAGTCAGCAGAGGCTTTGTTCCCACAGGCAACAACCTTCCGGCCCCCTTCCCATCCAGCACCGTCGAATTGAAGGTCACTATCCTCAGTGGAAGACATCTTCTTCCACAGAGCATCCTGAAACTTCTCCTCGACGGCAATCCACTGGTCCATGGTCAGGCGACCGCAGGGCTCCTGCTCGTTGACAATAGCAACAAGGAGCTCATCCTCCGGGTCGTAGTTCGGGCGCGCCGAAGGCGAAATACCAGCCTTCACCTTTTTCGCCGCGCTCGGTTCCACGACATCGTCGGACCTGCTCCTTTTGCTTTGGAACGCCACCCTACTGGCCCCCGCAGCTGAAGTCTCCCCCTCCCTGCCTGTGCCCTCAGTTCTGCTGGGAGGCTCTACTCCACTCGTAGAGGCCCCCAGCTCCTCCCTACTTCTAGCCTCACCTGCCTGTGCGACCGCTACCTTCCTGGCAGCCTCATCAGTTAAGACTGCCTTAGCCCGATCAAGCTGCAACCTATCCCAAGCACTCAAGGAGTTAACGTCACACCCCCCGAACTGTTGGACCTTGCGCTTAGCACTCTCGACCTTCCGCCGAGCATTGCGCACAAGCATCTTCTCCAGTTGGTGTGCGTTTTTCCTGCTACGTTTCCGCACGACCTCAGAGAAACTAGGAGCAGCAGAGTTCTCGCCAGCTGCGCTACTAGTCCCTTTGGTCACTGATCCCTTGCCACCTTTAGTGAGAGTGCCAGCCAACTCACTGCTACCCTTTCTAACTACCGTGAGAGTACCAGCCAACTCACGTGTGCCCTGTTCTAATAAGATGGGAGTACTAGCCAACCCACTATCGCCCTTAATTATAGAAGTGAGAGTGCTAGCCTGCTCACCTCCCACTGCGCTAGCGTCAGTGAGTGTGCTGTCCGCATCCTCGCTGTCGCTAGCCAGTAAAACGTCCTCTAACTCCTTCTCTAGCCCAGACACGGAAGACTGTGGGGATGACACTACGACATCGCCCCCCAGTTCCATCCCTGTCTGTCCAGAGAGTACTTCCCCAGGTAAAATTAAATTTTTTTGTGTTTTTTGTAAATTTATATTTGTTATTTGTTTGTTTAGGTTTTCATTGTTCATTTTGATTCCCACGAGTAGGCACGGAACAACTGGTCGATCTTAGTTTACCGGCATGCTAAGATAAGGCGCAACTTACTGTGGGCCCTGCCAGGGCGCCCACAGGAGCTCGTTAGGACTGGTTTAATCCCCAGTCTTCCATCCCTCGGCACGGTTCTAAAGCTCACACCACCAGGGAGTTAGGTATCTGTTGTTACCTCATTCTCGATGACCACTGCGCACGATTGATGCGTGCGTGTTAGTCTTAGCTGACACTAACCTAGCGAACTAGGATTAGCCATTTCCGGCGGGCGCCCACGGGGAGGACTAGTGAAGAGGATTTATGCCCACCCCCTGCGATGCATACTTTTCGAGAAAATCATGTCTCTGTCGGTTAAGCTATGTTGGCCAATTCCGCCAGATATCGAATTTTCCGACCAATCACCGATCCTTGTAATCCGTACGTCATTAGAAGCGCACTTTTGTGCAGATTTCAAATCTGTAATTAGATTTTCCCTATGATGCATACTTTTCGAGAAAATCATGTCTCTGTCGGTTAAGCTAGGTTGACCGAATCCGCCATGCCAGGGTCGCCAGACATGGAATTTTCCGACCAATCACCGATCCATGTAGTGCGTACGTCATTAGAAGCGCACTTTTGTGCAGATTTCAAATCTGTAATTAGATTTTCCCTGTCATGCATAATTTTCGAGAAAATCATGTCTCTGTCGGTTAAGCTAGGTTGGCCAAATCCAACATTCCAGGGTCACCAGATATCGAATTTTCCGACCCATCACCGATCCTTGTAATCCATGCCATTGTAATCCATACTTCATTAGAAGCGCACTTTTGTGCAGATTTCAAATCTGTAATTAGATTTTCCCTGTCATGCATACTTTTCGAGAAAATCATGTCTCTGTCGGTTAAGCTAGGTTGGCCAAATCCGCTATTCCAGGGTCGCCAGATATCGAATTTTCCGACCAATCACCGATCCTTGTAATCCATACGTCATTAGAAGCGCACGCTTGTGCAGATTTCAAATCTGTAATTAGATTTTCCCTGTCATGCATACTTTTCGAGAAAATTATGTCTCTGTCGGTTAAGCTAGGTTGGCCAAATCCGCTATTCCAGGGTCGCCAGATATCGAATTTTCCGACCAATCACCGATCCTTGTAATCCATACGTCATTAGAAGTGCACTTTTGTGCAGATTTCAAATCTGTAATTAGATTTTCCCTGTCATGCATACTTTTCGAGAAAATCATGTCTCTGTCGGTTAAGCTAGGTTGGCCAAATCCAACATTCCAGGGTCACCAGATATCGAATTTTCCGACCTATCACCGATCCTTGTAATCCATACGTCATTAGAAGCGCAATTTTGTGCAGTTTTCAAATCTGTAATTAGATTTTCCCTATGACGCATATTTTTCGAGGATATCATGTCTCTGTGGACCAACTGAGGTTGGCCAAATCCGCCATGCCAGGGTCACCAGACATCGAATTTTCGGACCAATCTCCGATCCTTGTATTTCACTCGTCATTAGAAGCGCGCTTTTGTGCAGATTTCAAATCTGTAATTAGATTTTCCCTGCCATGCATTTTTTTCGAGAACATCATGTCTCTGTGGACCAACTGAGGTTGGCCAAATCCGCCATGCCACGGTCACCAGATACCGAATTTTCCGACCAATCATCGATCCTTGTAATTCACATGTCATTAGAAGCGCGCTTTTGTGCAGATTTCAAATCTGTAATTAGATTTTCCCTATGATGCATACTTTTCGAGAAAATCATGTCTCTGTCGGTTAAGCTAGGTTGGCCGAATCCGCCATGCCAGGGTCGCCAGACATCGAATTTTCCGACCAATCACCGATCCATGTAATGCGTACGTCATTAGAAGCGCACTTTTGTGCAGATTTCAAACCTATAATTGGATTTTCCCTGCGATGCATACTTCCGAGAAAATCATGTCTCTGTCGGTTAAGCTAGGTTGGCCAAATCCGCTATTCCAGGGTCGCCAGATATCGAATTTTCCGACCAATCACCGATCCTTGTAATCCATACGTCATTAGAAGCGCACGCTTGTGCAGATTTCAAATCTGTAATTAGATTTTCCCTGCGATGCATACTTTCCGAGAAAATCATGTCTCTGTCGGTTAAGCTAGTTTGGCCAAATCCGCTATTCCAGGGTCGCCAGATATCGAATTTTCCGACCAATCACCGATCCTTGTAATCCATACCTCATTAGAAGCGCAATTTTGTGCAGTTTTCAAATCTGTAATTAGCTTTTCCCTATGACGCATACTTTTCGAGGAAACCATGTCTCTGTGGACCAACTGAGGTTGGCCAAATCCGCCATGCCAGGGTCACCAGACATCGAATTTTCGGACCAATCTCCGATCCTTGTATTTCACTCGTCATTAGAAGCGCGCTTTTGTGCAGATTTCAAATCTGTAATTAGATTTTCCCTGTCATGCATTTTTTTCGAGAACATCATGTCTCTGTGGACCAACTGAGGTTGGCCAAATCCGCCATGCCACGGTCACCAGATACCGAATTTTCCGACCAATCATCGATCCTTGTAATTCACATGTCATTAGAAGCGCGCTTTTGTGCAGATTTCAAATCTGTAATTAGATTTTCCCTATGATGCATACTTTTCGAGAAAATCATGTCTCTGTCGGTTAAGCTAGGTTGGCCGAACCCGCAATGCAAGGGTCGCCAGACATCGAATTTTCCGACCAATCACCGATCCTTGTAATGCGTACGTCATTAGAAGTGCGCTTTTGTGCAGATTTCAAATCTGTAATTAGATTTTCCCTGTCATGCATACTTTTCGAGAAAATCATGTCTCTGTCGGTTAAGCTAGGTTGGCCAAATCCGCTATTCCAGGGTCGCCAGATATCAAATTTTCCGACCAATCACCGATCCTTGTAATCCATACGTCATTAGAAGCGCACTTTTGTGCAGATTTCAAATCTGTAATTAGATTTTCCCTGTCATGCATACTTTTCGAGAAAATCATGTCTCTGTCGGTTAAGCTAGGTTGGCCAAATCCGCTATTCCAGGGTCGGCAGATATCGAATTTTCCGACCAATCACCGATCCTTGTAATCCATACGTCATTAGAAGCGCACTTTTGTGCAGATTTCAAATCTGTAATTAGATTTTCCCTGCCATGCATACTTTTCGAGAAAATCATGTCTTCTTCTTCTTCCTTTTATCAGCGAGGCTATGATCCGAAAACAAGAGATCACAGCCCTCCCACTTCACTGCATTTCTACTGATCCGCCTGTGGGGTTCGTCTATTTGACCTCAGAAAATATCGGCAGCCCTGCCGATTTTGGATCACTCGGTTACTGAGACCAATGAAATGCCGATGTCGTCGCATTTGTCTGATCCAGGCGTTTATAGGCCTGCTTTTCCTACATCGCGATGTCTTTGGAACGTGCATTGATATTGCCTTTTTTACAGGGTTCAAATGATCTCTTCTTTGAACGTGGCAATACCAGCTGAGCCGGTCGCGCTCTAATTTTTGTACGATGGTTTCCTTGATGTGAAAGATTCCACGGATCTTCGAACTTCTTATTCGATCAAGCTTGGTCACTCCTGCTGTCATGCGAAGCATCTTCATCTCAGCTGCCATTAATTTACTCTCATACTTTTTGTACATCGTCCAACATTGTGAACCGTATGTGAGCGCTGGACGTACAACTGCGGTGTAGAGCCTTCCTTTCAACTTAGGGGGCATTTTTCTGTCACAGAAGATAGCGGAAATTTCTCGCCACTTCATCCACCCTACGCTTACACGATGATTGATGTCGTCATCACAAGTTGCTTTGCTATTGATCATAGATCCCAGATATTTGAACTTTTCGCACTTGGGAAGCACTGTTCCATTCAAATAAATGTCTGGAATAGGCCTGAGTGGATCAGAGAACGGGCAGCACAAGCACTCTGTCTTTTTTGAACTAATGCGATACCCATTTCCCTCCAAAACGTCCACCCACACATCAAGTGCTCGTTGCAGGGATGTAGGATCCTCACTTATGATGGCTCCATCGTCAGCAAAGAATAACTGATGTACCTTGGGGCCAATCACTTTACCTTCAAGCAGATAATCAAGGACTGTAATAAAGAGCAAAGGACTTAAAACGCTTCCCTGGTGCACCACGACTTTGATTGGGAACTCTTCGGTTACTCCAGCGGGGCATCTTACTCTTGTCTTTGCTCTTTCGTACATGTCCATGATCATCTGTACATAGGTTTCTGGAACCCCTCGATGTCTTAGCGCCACCCATATCAGATCTCGTGGTTTTCTGTCGAATGCCTTTTCAAAGTCAACCAATACAATATGCAAAAAAACCAATACAATATTTCGAGAAAATCATGTCTCTGTCGGTTAAGCTAGGTTGGCCGAATCCGCCATGCCAGGGTCGCCAGACATGGAATTTTCCGACCAATCACCGATCCTTGTAATGCGTACGTCATTAGAAGCGCACTTTTGTGCAGATTTCAAACCTATAATTAGATTTTCCCTGCGATGCATACTTTCTGAGAAAATCATGTCTCTGTCGGTTAAGCTAGGTTGGCCAAATCCGCTATTCCAGGGTCGCCAGATATCGAATTTTCCGACCAATCACCGATCCTTGTAATCCATACGTCATTAAAAGCGCACATTTGTGCAGATTTCAAATCTGTAATTAGATTTTCCCTGTCATGCATACTTTTCGAGAAAATCATGTCTGTGTCGGTTAAGCTAGGTTGGCCAAATCCGCTATTCCAGGGTCGCCATATATCGAATTTTCCGACCAATCACCGATCCTTGTAATCCATACGTCATTAGAAGCGCACTTTTGTGCAGATTTCAAATCTGTAATTAGATTTTCCCTGTCGTGCATACTTTTCGAGAAAATCATGTCTCTGTCGGTTAAGCTAGGTTGGCCGAATCCGCCGTGCCAGGGTCGCCAGACATCGAATTTTCCGGCCAATCACCGATCCGTGTAATTCACACGTCATTAGAAGCGCGCTTTTGTGCAGATTTCAAAATTATAATTAGATTTTCCCTGTGATGCATACTTTTCGAGAAAATCATGTCTCTGTCGGTTAAGCTAGGTTGGCCAAATCCGCTATTCCAGGGTCGCCAGATATCGAATTTTCCGACCAATCACCGATCCTTGTAATCCATACGTCATTAGAAGCGCACTTTTGTGCAGATTTCAAATCTGCAATTAGATTTTCCCTGTCATGCATACTTTTCGAGAAAATCATGTCTCTGTCGGTTAAGCTAGGTTGGCCAAATCCGCTATTCCAGGGTCGCCAGATATCGAATTTTCCGACCAATCACCGATCCTTGTAATCCATACGTCATTAGAAGCGCACTTTTGTGCAGATTTCAAATCTGTAATAAGATTTTCCCTGTCATGCATATTTTTCGAGAAAATCATGTCTCTGTCGGTTAAGCTATTTTGGCCGAATCCGCCATGCCAGGGTCGCCAGACATCGAATTTTCTGACCAATCACCGATCCTTGTAATCCATACGTCATTAGAAGCGCACTTTTGTGCAGATTTCAAATCTGTAATTAGATTTTCCCTGTCATGCATACTTTTCGAGAAAATCATGTCTCTGTCGGTTAAGCTAGGTTGGCCAAATCCGCTATTCCAGGGTCGCCAGATATCGAATTTTCCGACCAATCACCGATCCTTGTAATCCATACGTCATCAGAAGCGCACTTTTGTGCAGATTTCAAATCTGTAATTAGATTTTCCCTGTCATGCATACTTTTCGAGAAAATCATGTCTCTGTCGGTTAAGCTAGGTTGGCCAAATCAGCTATTCCAGGGTCGCCAGATATCGAATTTTCCGACCAATCACCGATCCTTGTAATCCATACGTCATTAGAAGCGCACTTTTGTGCAGATTTCAAATCTGTAATTAGATTTTCCCTATGATGCATACTTTTCGAGAAGGTCATGTCTCTGTCGGTTAAGCTAGGTTGGCCGAATCCGCCATGCCAGGGTCGCCAGACATCGAATTTTCCGGCCAATTGCCGATCCCTGTAATTCACACGTCATTAGAAGTGCGCTTTTGTGCAGATTTCAAATTATAATTAGATTTTCCCTGTCATGCATACTTTTCGAGAATATCATGTCTCTGTCGGTTAAGCTAGGTTGGCCAAATCCGCTATTCCAGGGTCGCCAGATATCGAATTTTCCGACCAATCACCGATCCTTGTAATCCATACGTCATTAGAAGCGCACTTTTGTGCAGATTTCAAATCTGTAATTAGATTTTCCCTGTCATGCATACTTTTCGAGAAAATCATGTCTCTGTCGGTTAAGCTATGTTGGCCAATTCCGCTATTCCAGGGTCGCCAGATATCGAATTTTCCGACCAATCACCGATCCTTGTAATCCGTACGTCATTAGAAGCGCACTTTTGTGCAGATTTCAAATCTGTAATTAGATTTTCCCTATGATGCATACTTTTCGAGAAAATCATGTCTCTGTCGGTTAAGCTAGGTTGGCCGAATCCGCCATGCCAGGGTCGCCAGACATGGAATTTTCCGACCAATCACCGATCCTTGTAATGCGTGCGTCATTAGAAGCGCACTTTTGTGCAGATTTTAAACCTATAATTAGATTTTCCCTGCGATGCATACTTTCCGAGAAAATCATGTCTCTGTCGGTTAAGCTAGGTTGGCCAAATCCGCTATTCCAGGGTCGCCAGATATCGAATTTTCCGACCAATCACCGATCCTTGTAATCCATACGTCATTAGAAGCGCACTTTTGTGCAGATTTCAAATCTGTAATTAGATTTTCCCTGTCATGCATAATTTTCGAGAAAATCATGTCTCTGTCGGTTAAGCTAGGTTGGCCGAATCCGCCATGCCAGGGTCGCCAGACATCGAATTTTCCGGCCAATCACCGATCCTTGTAATTCACACGTCATTAGAAGCGCGCTTTTGTGCAGATTTCAAAATTATAATTAAATTTTCCCTGCGATGCATACTTTTCGAGAAAATCATGTCGCTGTCGGTTAAGCTAGGTTGGCCAAATCCGCTATTCCAGGGTCGCCAGATATCGAATTTTCCGACCAATCACCGATCCTTGTAATCCATACGTCATTAGAAGCGCACTTTTGTGCAGAGTTCAAATCTGTAATTAGATTTTCCCTGTCATGCATACTTTTTGAGAAAATCATGTCTCTGTCGGTTAAGCTAGGTTGGCCGAATCCGCCATGCCAGGGTCGCCAGACATCGAATTTTCCGGCCAATCACCGATCCTTGTAATTCACACGTCATTAAAAGCGCACTTTTGTGCAGATTTCAAACCTATAATTAGATTTTCCCTGCGATGCACACTTTTCGAGAAAATCATGTCTCTGTCGGTTAAGCTAGGTTGGCCAAATCCGCTATTCCAGGGTCGCCAGATATCGAATTTTCCGACCAATCACCGATCCTTGTAATCCATACGTCATTAGAAGCGTGCTTTTGTGCAGATTTCAAAATTATAATTAGATTTTCCCTGCCATGCATACTTTTCGAAAAAATCATGTCTCTGTCGCTTAAGCTAGGTTGGCCAAATCCGCTATTCCAGGGTCGCCAGATATCGGATTTTCCGACCAATCACCGATCCTTGTAATCCATACGTCATTAGAAGCGCACTTTTGTGCAGATTTCAAATCTGTAATTAGATTTTCCGTGCCATGCATAGTTTTCGAGAATATCATGTCTCTGTCGGTTAAGCTAGGTTGGCCGAATCCGCCATGCCAGAGTCGCCAGACATCAAATTTTCCGGCCAATCGCCGATCCTTGTAATTCACACGTCATTAGAAGCGCGCTTTTGTGCAGATTTCAAAATTATAATTAGATTTTCCCTGCGATGCATACTTTTCGAGAAAATCATGTCGCTGTCGGTTAAGCTAGGTTGGCCAAATTCGCTATTCCAGGGTCGCCAGATATCGAATTTTCCGACCAATCACCGATCCTTGTAATCCATACGTCATTAGAAGCGCACTTTTGTGCAGATTTCAAATCTGTAATTAGGTTTTCCCTGTCATGCATACTTTTTGAGAAAATCATGTCTCTGTCGGTTAAGCTAGGTTGGCCGAATCCGCCATGCCAGGGTCGCCAGACATCGAATTTTCCGGCCAATCACCGATCCTTGTAATTCACACGTCATTAGAAGCGCACTTTTGTGCAGATTTCAAAATTATAATTAGATTTTAACTGCGATGCATACTTTTCGAGAAAATCATGTCTCTGTCAGTTAAGCTAGGTTGGCCGAATCCGCCATGCCAGGGTCGCCAGACATCGAATTTTCCGACCAATCACCGATCCTTGTAATGCGTACGTCATTAGAAGTGCGCTTTTGTGCAGATTTCAAATCTGTAATTAGATTTTCCCTATGATGCATACTTTTTGAGAAAATCATGTCTCTGTCGGTTAAGCTAGGTTGGCCAAATCCGCTATTCCAGGGTCGCCAGATATCGAATTTTCCGACCAATCACCGATCCTTGTAATCCATACGTCATTAGAAGCGCACTTTTGTGCAGATTTCAAATCTGTAATTAGATTTTCCCTGTCATGCATACTTTTCGAGAAAATCATGTCTCTGTCGGTTAAGCTAGGTTGGCCGAATCCGCCATGCCAGAGTCGCCAGATATCGAATTTTCCTACCAATCACCGATCCTTGTAATCCATACGTCATTAGAAGCGCCCTTTTGTGCAGATTTCAAATCTGTAATTAGATTTTCCCTGTCATGCATACTCTTCGAGAAAATCATGTCTCTGTCGGTTAAGCTAGGTTGGCCAAATCCGCCATGCCAGGGTCGCCAGACATCGAATTTTCCGACCAATCACCGATCCTTGTAATTCGTACGTCATTAGAAGTGCGCTTTTGTGCAGATTTCAAATCTGTAATTAGATTTTCCCTATGATGCATACTTTTCGAGAAAATAATGTCTCTGTCGGTTAAGCTAGGTTGGCCAAATCCGCTATTCCAGGGTCGCCAGATATCGAATTTTCCGACCAATCACCGATCCTTGTAATCCATACGTCATTAGAAGCGCCCTTTTGTGCAGATTTCAAATCTGTAATTAGATTTTCCCTGTCATGCATACTTTTCGAGAAAATCATGTCTCTGTCGGTTAAGCTATGTTGGCCAAATCCGCTATTCCAGGGTCGGCAGATATCGAATTTTCCGACCAATCACCGATCCTTGTAATCCATACGTCATTAGAAGCGTACTTTTGTGCAGATTTCAAATCTGTAATTAGATTTTCCCTGCCATGCATACTTTTCGAGAAAATCATGTCTTCTTCTTCTTCCTTTTATCAGCGAGGCTATGATCCGAAAACAAGAGATCACAGCCCTCCCACTTCACTGCATTTCTACTGATCCGCCTGTGGGGTTCGTCTATTTGACCTCAGAAAATATCAGCAGCCCTGCCGAATTTGGATCACTCGGTTACTGAGGCCAATGAAATGCCGATGTCGTCGCATTTGTCTGATCCAGGCGTTTATAGGCCTGCCTTTCCTACATCGCGATGTCTTTGGAACCGTCATTGATATTGCCTTTTTACAGGGTTCAAATGATCTCTTCTTTGAACGTGGCAATACCAGCTGAGCCGGTCGCGCTCTAATTTTTGTACGATGGTTTCCTTGATGTGAAAGATTCCACGGATCTTCGAACTTCTTATTGGATCAAGCTTGGTCACTCCTGCTGTCATGCGAAGCATCTTCATCTCAGCTGCCATTAATTTACTCTCATACTTTTTGTACATCGTCCAACATTGTGAACCGTATGTGAGCGCTGGACGTACAACTGCGGTGTAGAGCCTTCCTTTCAACTTAGGGGGCATTTTTCTGTCACAGAAGATAGCGGAATTTTCTCGCCACTTCATCCACCCTACGCTTACACGATGATTGATGTCGTCATCACAAGTTGCTTTGCTATTGATCATAGATCCCAGATATTTGAACTTTTCGCACTTGGGAAGCACTGTTCCATTCAAATAAATGTCTGGAATAGGCCTGAGTGGATCAGAGAACGGGCAGCACAAGCACTCTGTCTTTTTTGAACTAATGCGATACCCATTTCCCTCCAAAACGTCCACCCACACATCAAGTGCTCGTTGCAGGGATGTAGGATCCTCACTTATGATGGCTCCATCGTCAGCAAAGAATAACTGATGTACCTTGGGGCCAATCACTTTACCTTCAAGCAGATAATCAAGGACTGTAATAAAGAGCAAAGGACTTAAAACGCTTCCCTGGTGCACCCCGACTTTGATTGGGAACTCTTCGGTTACTCCAGCGGGGCATCTTACTCTTGTCTTTGCTCTTTCGTACATGTCCATGATCATCTGTACATAGGTTTCTGGAACCCCTCGATGTCTTAGCGCCACCCATATCAGATCTCGTGGTTGTCTGTCGAATGCCTTTTCAAAGTCAACCAATACAATATGCAAAAAAACCAATACAATATTTCGAGAAAATCATGTCTCTGTCGGTTAAGCTAGGTTGGCCGAATCCGCCACCGATCCTTGTAATGCGTACGTCATTAGAAGCGCACTTTTGTGCAGATTTCAAACCTATAATTAGATTTTCCCTGCGATGCATACTTTCTGAGAAAATCATGTCTCTGTCGGTTAAGCTAGGTTGGCCAAATCCGCTATTCCAGGGTCGCCAGATATCGAATTTCCCGACCAATCACCGATCCTTGTAATCCATACGTCATTAGAAGCGCACGTTTGTGCAGATTTCAAATCTGTAATTAGATTTTCCCTGTCATGCATACTTTTCGAGAAAATCATGTCTCTGTCGGTTAAGCTAGGTTGGCCAAATCCGCCATTCCAGGGTCGCCAGATATCGAATTTTCCGACCAATCACCGATCCTTGTAATCCATACGTCATTAGAAGCGCACGTTTGTGCAGATTTCAAATCTGTAATTAGATTTTCCCTGTCATGCATACTTTTCGAGAAAATCATGTGTCTGTCGGTTAAGCTAGGTTGGCCGAATCCGCCCTGCCAGGGTCGCCAGACATCGAATTTTCCGGCCAATCACCGATCCTTGTAATTCACACGTCATTAGAAGCGCGCTTTTGTGCAGATTTCAAAATTATAATTAGATTTTCCCTGTGATGCATACTTTTCGAGAAAATCATGTCTCTGTCGGTTAAGCTAGGTTGGCCAAATCCGCTATTCCAGGGTCGCCAGATATCGAATTTTCCGACCAATCACCGATCCTTGTAATCCATACATCATTAGAAGCGCGCTTTTGTGCAGATTTCAAAATTATAATTAGATTTTCCCTGTGATGCATATTTTTCGAGAAAATCATGTCTCTGTCGGTTAAGCTAGGTTGGCCAAATCCGCTATTCCAGGGTCGCCAGATATCGAATTTTCCGACCAATCACCGATCCTTGTAATCCATACGTCATTAGAAGCGCACTTTTGTGCAGATTTCAAATTTGTAATTAGATTTTCCCTGTCATGCATACTTTTCGAGAAAATCATGTCCCTGTCGGTTAAGCTAGGTTGGCCGAATCCGCCATGCCAGGGTCGCCAGACATCGAATTTTCCGGCCAATCACCGATCCTTGTAATTCACACGTCATTAGAAGCGCGCTTTTGTGCAGATTTCAAAATTATAATTAGATTTTCCCTGCGATGCATACTTTCTGAGAAAATCATGTCTCTGTCGGTTAAGCTAGGTTGGCCAAATCCGCTATTCCAGGGTCGCCAGATATCGAATTTCCCGACCAATCACCGATCCTTGTAATCCATACGTCATTAGAAGCGCACGTTTGTGCAGATTTCAAATCTGTAATTAGATTTTCCCTGTCATGCATACTTTTCGAGAAAATCATGTCTCTGTCGGTTAAGCTAGGTTGGCCAAATCCGCTATTCCAGGGTCGCCAGATATCGAATTTTCCGACCAATCACCGATCCTTGTAATCCATACGTCATTAGAAGCGCACTTTTGTGCAGATTTCAAATCTGTAATAAGATTTTCCCTGTCATGCATATTTTTCGAGAAAATCATGTCTCTGTCGGTTAAGCTATTTTGGCCGAATCCGCCATGCCAGGGTCGCCAGACATCGAATTTTCCGACCAATCACCGATCCTTGTAGTGCGTACATCATTAGAAGCGCACTTTTGTGCAGATTTCAAATCTGTAATTAGATTTTCCCTATGATGCATACTTTTCGAGAAGGTCATGTCTCTGTCGGTTAAGCTAGGTTGGCCGAATCCGCCATGCCAGGGTCGCCAGACATCGAATTTTCCGACCAATCACCGATCCTTGTAATCCATACGTCATTAGAAGCGCACTTTTGTGCAGATTTCAAATCTGTAATTAGATTTTCCCTGTCATGCATACTTTTCGAAAAAATCATGTCTCTGTCGGTTAAGCTATGTTGGCCAATTCCGCTATTCCAGGGTCGCCAGATATCGAATTTTCCGACCAATCACCGATCCTTGTAATCCGTACGTCATTAGAAGCGCACTTTTGTGCAGATTTCAAATCTGTAATTAGATTTTCCCTATGATGCATACTTTTCGAGAAAATCATGTCTCTGTCGGTTAAGCTAGGTTGGCCGAATCCGCCATGCCAGGGTCGCCAGGCATGGAATTTTCCGACCAATCACCGATCCTTGTAATGCGTACGTCATTA
Organism: Brachypalpus laphriformis; assembly: GCA_945910035.1. NCBI lineage: Eukaryota > Metazoa > Arthropoda > Insecta > Diptera > Syrphidae > Brachypalpus > Brachypalpus laphriformis. The sequence continues at coordinate 123,784,570 of OX246756.1, forward strand.
GAAGCGCACTTTTGTGCAGATTTTAAACCTATAATTAGATTTTCCCTGCCATGCATACTTTCCGAGAAAATCATGTCTCTGTCGGTTAAGCTAGGTTGGCCAAATCCGCTATTCCAGGGTCGCCAGATATCGAATTTTCCGACCAATCACCGATCCTTGTAATCCATACGTCATTAGAAGCGCACGTTTGTGCAGATTTCAAATCTGTAATTAGTTTTTCCCTGTCATGCATACTTTTCGAGAAAATCATGTCTCTGTCGGTTAAGCTAGGTTGGCCAAATCCGCTATTCCAGGGTCGCCATATATCGAATTTTCCGACCAACCACCGATCCTTGTAATCCATACGTCATTAGAAGCGCACTTTTGTGCAGATTTCAAATCTGTAATTAGATTTTCCCTGTCATGCATACTTTTCGAGAAAATCATGTCTCTGTCGGTTAAGCTAGGTTGGCCGAATCCACCATGCCAGGGTCGCCAGACATCGAATTTTCCGGCCAATCACCGATCCTTGTAATTCACACGTCATTAGAAGCGCGCTTTTGTGCAGATTTCAAAATTATAATTAGATTTTCCCTGCGATGCATACTTTCTGAGAAAATCATGTCTCTGTCGGTTAAGCTAGGTTGGCCAAATCCGCTATTCCAGGGTCGCCAGATATCGAATTTCCCGACCAATCACCGATCCTTGTAATCCATACGTCATTAGAAGCGCACTTTTGTGCAGATTTCAAATCTGTAATTAGATTTTCCCTGTCATGCATACTTTTTGAGAAAATCATGTCTCTGTCGGTTAAGCTAGGTTGGCCGAATCCGCCATGCCAGGGTCGCCAGACATCGAATTTTCCGGCCAATCACCGATCCTTGTAATTCACACGTCATTAAAAGCGCGCTTTTGTGCAGATTTCAAACCTATAATTAGATTTTCCCTGCGATGCACACTTTTCGAGAAAATCATGCCTCTGTCGGTTAAGCTAGGTTGGCCAAATCCGCTATTCCAGGGTCGCCAGATATCGAATTTTCCGACCAATCACCGATCCTTGTAATTCACACGTCATTAGAAGCGTGCTTTTGTGCAGATTTCAAAATTATAATTAGATTTTCCCTGCGATGCATACTTTTCGAGAAAATCATGTCTCTGTCGCTTAAGCTAGGTTGGCCAAATCCGCTATTCCAGGGTCGCCAGATATCGAATTTTCCGACCAATCACCGATCCTTGTAATCCATACGTCATTAGAAGCGCACTTTTGTGCAGATTTCAAATCTGTAATTAGATTTTCCCTGTCATGCATACTTTTCGAGAAAATCATGTCTCTGTCGGTTAAGCTAGGTTGGCCGAATCCGCCATGCCAGGGTCGCCAGACATCGAATTTTCCGGCCAATCACCGTTCCTTGTAACTCACACGTCATTAGAAGCGCACTTTTGTGCAGATTTCAAAATTATAATTAGATTTTAACTGCGATGCATACTTTTCGAGAAAATCATGTCTCTGTCGGTTAAGCTAGGTTGGCCAAATCCGCTATTCCAGGGTCGCCAGATATCGAATTTTCCGACCAATCACCGATCCTTGTAATCCATACGTCATTAGAAGCGCACTTTTGTGCAGATTTCAAATCTGTAATTAGATTTTCCCTGTCATGCATACTTTTCGAGAAAATCATGTCTCTGTCGGTTAAGCTAGGTTGGCCGAATCCGCCATGCCAGGGTCGCCAGACATTGAATTTTCCGCCCAATCACCGTTCCTTGTAATTCACACGTCATTAGAAGCGCACTTTTGTGCAGATTTCAAAATTATAATTAGATTTTAACTGCGATGCATACTTTTCGAGAAAATCATGTCTCTGTCAGTTAAGCTAGGTTGGCCGAATCCGCCATGCCAGGGTCGCCAGATATCGAATTTTCCGACCAATCACCGATCCTTGTAATCCATACGTCATTAGAAGTGCACTTTTGTGCAGATTTCAAATCTGTAATTAGATTTTCCCTGTCATGCATACTTTTCGAGAAAATGATGTCTCTGTCGGTTAAGCTAGGTTGAACAAATCCGCTATTCCAGGGTCGCCAGATATCGAATTTTCCGACCAATCACCGATCCTTGTAATCCATACGTCATTAGAAGCGCACTTTTGTGCAGATTTCAAATCTGTAATTAGATTTTCCCTGTCATGCATACTTTTCGAGAAAATCATGTCTCTGTCGGTTAAGCTAGGTTGGCCGAATCCGCCATGCCAGGGTCGCCAGACATCGAATTTTCCGGCCAATCACCGTTCCTTGTAACTCACACGTCATTAGAAGCGCACTTTTGTGCAGATTTCAAAATTATAATTAGATTTTAACTGCGATGCATACTTTTCGAGAAAATCATGTCTCTGTCGGTTAATCTAGGTTGGCCAAATCCGCTATTCCAGGGTCGCCAGATATCGAATTTTCCGACCAATCACCGATCCTTGTAATCCATACGTCATTAGAAGCGCACTTTTGTGCAGATTTCAAATCTGTAATTAGATTTTCCCTGTCATGCATACTTTTTGAGAAAATCATGTCTCTGTCGGTTAAGCTAGGTTGGCCGAATCCGCCATGCCAGGGTCGCCAGACATCGAATTTTCCGGCCAATTACCGATCCTTGTAATTCACACGTCATTAAAAGCGCACTTTTGTGCAGATTTCAAACCTATAATTAGATTTTCCCTGCGATGCACACTTTTCGAGAAAATCATGTCTCTGTCGGTTAAGCTAGGTTGGCCAAATCCGCTATTCCAGGGTCGCCAGATATCGAATTTTCCGACCAATGACCGATCCTTGTAATCCATACGTCATTAGAAGCGCACTTTTGTGCAGATTTCAAATCTGTAATTAGATTTTCCCTGTCATGCATACTTTTCGAGAAAATCATGTCTCTGTCGGTTAAGCTAGGTTGGCCGAATCCGCCATGCCAGGGTCGCCAGATATCGAATTTTCCGACCAATCACCGATCCTTGTAATCCATACGTCATTAGAAGCGCACTTTTGTGCAGATTTCAAATCTGTAATTAGATTTTCCCTGTCATGCATACTTTTCGAGAAAATCATGTCTCTGTCGGTTAAGCTAGGTTGGCCGAATCCGCCATGCCAGGGTCGCCAGACATCGAATTTTCCGGCCAATCACCGATCCTTGTAATTCACACGTCATTAGAAGCGCACTTTTGTGCAGATTTCAAAATTTTAATTAGATTTTCCCTGCGATGCATACTTTTCGAGAAAATCATGTCTCTGTCAGTTAAGCTAGGTTGGCCGAATCCGCCATGCCAGGGTCGCCAGACATCGAATTTTCCGACCAATCACCGATCCTTGTAATGCGTACGTCATTAGAAGTGCGCTTTTGTGCAGATTTCAAATCTGTAATTAGATTTTCCCTATGATGCATACTTTTCGAGAAAATCATGTCTCTGTCGGTTAAGCTAGGTTGGCCAAATCCGCTATTCCAGGGTCGCCAGATATCGAATTTTCCGACCAGTCACCGATCCTTGTAATCCATACGTCATTAGAAGCGCACTTTTGTGCAGATTTTAAATCTGTAATTAGATTTTCCCTGTCATGCATACTTTTCGAGAAAATCATGTCTCTGTCGGTTAAGCTAGGTTGGCCGAATCCGCCATGCCAGAGTCGCCAGACATCGAATTTTCCGGCCAATCGCCGATCCTTGTAATTCACACGTCATTAGAAGCGCGCTTTTGTGCAGATTTCAAAATTATAATTCGATTTTCGCTGCGATGCATACCTTTCGCGAAAATCATGTCTCTGTGGGTTAAGCTAGGTTGGCCAAATTCGCTATTCCAGGGTCGCCAGATATCGAATTTTTCGACCAATCACCGATCCTTGTAATCCATACGTCATTAGAAGCGCACGTTTGTGCAGATTTCAAATCTGTAATTAGATTTTCCCTGTCATGCATACTATTCGAGAAAATTATGTCTCTGTCGGTTAAGCTAGGTTGGCCAAATCCGCTATTCCAGGGTCGCCAGATATCGAATTTTCCGACCAATCACCGATCCTTGTAATCCATACGTCATTAGAAGCGCACTTTTGTGCAGATTTCAAATCTGTAATTAGATTTTCCCTGTCATGCATACTTTTCGAGAAAATGATGTCTCTGTCGGTTAAGCTAGGTTGAACAAATCCGCTATTCCAGGGTCGCCAGATATCGAATTCTCCGACCAATCACCGATCCTTGTAATCCATACGTCATTAGAAGCGCACTTTTGTGCAGATTTCAAATCTGTAATTAGATTTTCCCTGTCATGCATACTTTTCGAGAAAATCATGTCTCTGTCGGTTAAGCTAGGTTGGCCGAATCCGCCATGCCAGGGTCGCCAGACACCGAACTTTCCGGCCAATCACCGATCCTTGTAATTCACACGTCATTAGAAGCGCACTTTTGTGCAGATTTCAAAATTTTAATTAGATTTTCCCTGCGATGCATACTTTTCGAGAAAATCATGTCTCTGTCAGTTAAGCTAGGTTGGCCGAATCCGCCATGCCAGGGTCGCCAGACATCGAATTTTCCGACCAATCACCGATCCTTGTAATGCGTACGTCATTAGAAGTGCGCTTTTGTGCAGATTTCAAATCTGTAATTAGATTTTCCCTATGATGCATACTTTTCGAGAAAATCATGTCTCTGTCGGTTAAGCTAGGTTGGCCAAATCCGCTATTCCAGGGTCGCCAGATATCGAATTTTCCGACCAATCACCGATTCTTGTAATCCATACGTCATTAGAAGCGCACTTTTGTGCAGATTTCAAATCTGTAATTAGATTTTCCCTGTCATGCATACTTTTCGAGAAAATCATGTCTCTGTCGGTTAAGCTAGGTTGGCCGAATCCGCCATGACAGAGTCGCCAGACATCGAATTTTCCGGCCAATCGCCGATCCTTGTAATTCACACGTCATTAGAAGCGCGTTTTTGCGCAGATTTCAAAATTATAATTAGATTTTCGCTGCGATGCATACTTTTCACGAAAATCATGTCTCTGTCGGTTAAGCTAGGTTGGCCAAATCCGCTATTCCAGGGTCGCCAGATATCGAATTTTCCTACCAATCACCGATCCCTGTAATCCATACGTCATTAGAAGCGCACTTTTGTGCAGATTTCAAATCTGTAATTAGATTTTCCCTGTCATGCATACTTTTCGAGAAAATGATGTCTCTGTCGGTTAAGCTAGGTTCAACAAATCCGCTATTCCAGGGTCGCCAGATATCGAATTTTCCTACCAATCACCGATCCCTGTAATCCATACGTCATTAGAAGCGCACTTTTGTGCAGATTTCAAATCTGTAATTAGATTTTCCCTGTCATGCATAATTTTCGAGAAAATCATGTCTCTGTCGGTTAAGCTAGGTTGGCCGAATCCGCCATGCCAGGGTCGCCAGACATCGAATTTTCCGGCCAATCACCGATCCTTGTAATTCACACGTCATTAAAAGCGCACTTTTGTGCAGATTTCAAACCTATAATTAGATTTTCCCTGCGATGCATACTTTTCGAGAAAATCATGTCTCTGTCGGTTAAGCTAGGTTGGCCAAATCCGCTATTCCAGGGTCGCCAGATATCGAATTTTCCGACCAATCACCGATCCTTGTAATTCACACGTCATTAGAAGCGCGCTTTTGTGCAGATTTCAAAATTATAATTAGATTTTCCCTGCGATGCATACTTTTCGAGAAAATCATGTCTCTGTCGGTTAAGCTAGGTTGGCCAAATCCGCTATTCCAGGGTCGCCAGATATCGAATTTTCCGACCAATCATCGATCCTTGTAATCCATACGTCATTAGAAGCGCACTTTTGTGCAGATTTCAAATCTGTAATTAGATTTTCCCTGTCATGCATACTTTTCGAGAAAATCATGTCTCTGTCGGTTAAGCTAGGTTGACCAAATCCGCTATTCCAGGGTCGCCAGATATCGAATTTTCCGACCAATCACCGATCCTTGTAATCCATACGTCATTAGAAGCGCAATTTTGTGCAGATTTCAAATCTGTAATTAGATTTTCCCTGTCATGCATACTTTTCGAGAAAATCATGTCTCTGTCGGTTAAGCTAGGTTGGCCAAATCCGCTATTGCAGGGTCGCCAGGTATCGAATTTTCCGACCAATCACCGATCCTTGTAATCCATACGTCATTAGAAGCGCACTTTTGTGCAGATTTCAAATCTGTAATTAGATTTTCCCTGTCATGCATACTTTTCGAGAAAATCATGTCTCTGCCGGTTAAGCTAGGTTGGCCGAATCCGCCATGCCAGGGTCGCCAGACATCGAATTTTCCGGCCAATCACCGATCCTTGTAATTCACACGTCATTAGAAGCGCACTTTTGTGTAGATTTCAAACCTATAATTAGATTTTCCCTGCGATGCATACTTTTCGAGAAAATCATGTCTCTGTCGGTTAAGCTAGGTTGGCCAAATCCGCTATTCCAGGGTCGCCAGATATCGAATTTTCCGACCAATCACCGATCCTTGTAATTCACACGTCATTAGAAGCGCGCTTTTGTGCAGATTTCAAAATTATAATTAGATTTTCCCTGCGATGCATACTTTTCGAGAAAATCATGTCTCTGTCGGTTAAGCTAGGTTGGCCAAATCCGCTATTCCAGGGTCGCCAGATATCGAATTTTCCGACCAATCATCGATCCTTGTAATCCATACGTCATTAGAAGCGCACTTTTGTGCAGATTTCAAATCTGTAATTAGATTTTCCCTGTCATGCATACTTTTCGAGAAAATCATGTCTCTGTCGGTTAAGCTAGGTTGACCAAATCCGCTATTCCAGGGTCGCCAGATATCGAATTTTCCGACCAATCACCGATCCTTGTAATCCATACGTCATTAGAAGCGCACTTTTGTGCAGATTTCAAATCTGTAATTAGATTTTCCCTGTCATGCATACTTTTCGAGAAAATCATGTCTCTGTCGGTTAAGCTAGGTTGGCCAAATCCGCTATTCCAGGGTCGCCAGGTATCGAATTTTCCGACCAATCACCGATCCTTGTAATCCATACGTCATTAGAAGCGCACTTTTGTGCAGATTTCAAATCTGTAATTAGATTTTCCCTGTCATGCATACTTTTCGAGAAAATCATGTCTCTGCCGGTTAAGCTAGGTTGGCCGAATCCGCCATGCCAGGGTCGCCAGACATCGAATTTTCCGGCCAATCACCGATCCTTGTAATTCACACGTCATTAAAAGCGCACTTTTGTGTAGATTTCAAACCTATAATTAGATTTTCCCTGCGATGCATACTTTTCGAGAAAATCATGTCTCTGTCGGTTAAGCTAGGTTGGCCAAATCCGCTATTACAGGGTCGCCAGATATCGAATTTTCCGACCAATCACCGATCCTTGTAATCCATACGTCATTAGAAGCGCACGTTTGTGCAGATTTCAAATCTGTAATTAGATTTTCCCTGTCATGCATACTTTTCGAGAAAATCATGTCTCTGTCGGTAAAGCTAGGTTGGGCAAATCCGCTATTCCAGGGTCGCCATATATCGAATTTTCCGACCAATCACCGATCCTTGTAATCCATACGTCATTAGAAGCGCACGTTTGTGCAGATTTTAAATCTGTAATTAGATTTTCCCTGTCATGCATACTTTTCGAGAAAATCATGTCTCTGTCGGTTAAGCTAGGTTGGCCGAATCCGCCATGCCAGGGTCGCCAGACATCGAATTTTCCGGCCAATCACCGATTCTTGTAATCCATACGTCATTAGAAGCGCAATTTTGTGCAGATTTCAAATCTGTAATTAGATTTTCCCTGTCATGCATACTTTTCGAGAAAATCATGTCTCTGTCGGTTAAGCTAGGTTGGCCAAATCCGCTATTCCAGGGTCGCCAGATATCGAATTTTCCGACCAATCACCGATCCTTGTAATCCATACGTCATTAGAAGCGCGCTTTTGTGCAGATTTCAAAATTATAATTAGATTTTCCCTGCGATGCATACTTTTCGAGAAAATCATGTCTCTGTCGGTTAAGCTAGGTTGGCCAAATCCGCTATTCCAGGGTCGCCAGATATCGAATTTTCCGACCAATCACCGATCCCTGTAATCCATACGTCATTAGAAGCGCGCTTTTGTGCAGATTTCAAATCTGTAATTAGATTTTCCCTGTCATGCATACTTTTCGAGAAAATCTTGTCTCTGTCGGTTAAGCTAGGTTGAACAAATTCGCTATTCCAGGGTCGCCAGATATCGAATTCTCCGACCAATCACCGATCCTTGTAATCCATACGTCATTAAAAGTGCACTTTTGTGCAGATTTCAAATCTGTAATTAGATTTTCCCTGTCATGCATACTTTTCGAGAAAATCATGTCTCTGTCGGTTAAGCTAGGTTGGCCGAATCCGCCATGCCAGGGTCGCCAGACATCGAATTTTGCGGCCAATCACCGATCCTTGTAATCCATACGTCATTAAAAGCGCACTTTTGTGCAGATTTCAAAATTATAATTAGATTTTCCCTGCGATGCATACTTTTCGAGAAAATCATGTCTCTGTCGGTTAAGCTAGGTTGGCCAAATCCGCTATTCCAGGGTCGCCAGATATCAAATTTTCCGATCAATCACCGATCCCTGTAATCCATACGTCTTTAGAAGCGCACTTTTGTGCAGATTTCAAATCTGTAATTAGATTTTCCCTGTCATGCATACTTTTCGAGAAAATCATGTCTCTGTCGGTTAAGCTAGGTTGGCCAAATCCGCTATTCCAGGGTCGCCAGATATCGAATTTTCCGACCAATCACCGATCCTTGTAATTCACACGTCATTAGAAGCGCACTTTTGTGCAGATTTCAAATCTGTAATTAGATTTTCCCTGTCATGCATACTTTTCGAGAAAATCATGTCTCTGTCGGTTAAGCTAGGTTGGCCAAATCCGCTATTCCAGGGTCGAGAGATATCGAATTTTCCGACCAATCTCCGATCCTTGTAATCCATACGTCATTAGAAGCGCAATTTTGTGCAGATTTCAAATTTGTAATTAGATTTTCCCTATGATGCATACTTTTCAATAAAATCATGTCTCAGTGGACCAACTGAGGTTGGCCAAATCCGCCATGCCAGGGTCACCAGACATCGAATTTTCGGACCAATCTCCGATCCTTGTATTTCACTCGTCATTAGAAGCGCGCTCTTGTGCAGATTTCAAATCTGTAATTAGATTTTCCCTGCCATGCATTTTTTTCGAGAACATCATGTCTCTGTGGACCAACTGAGGTTGGCCAAATCCGCCATGCCACGGTCACCAGATATCGAATTTTCCGACCAATCATCGATCCCTGTAATTCACATGTCATTAGAAGCGCGCTTTTGTGCAGATTTCAAATCTGTGATTAGATTTTCCCTGCCATGCATATTTTTCGAGAAAATCATGTCTCTGTCGGTTAAGCTAGGTTGGCCAAATCCCCCATGCCAGGGTCGCCAGATATCGAATTTTCCGACCTATCACCGATCCTTGTAATTCACACGTCATTAGAAGTGCACTTTTGTGCAGATTTCAAATCTGTAATTAGATTTTCCCTGTCATGCATACTTTTCGAGAAAATCATGTCTCTGTCGGTTAAGCTAGGTTGGCCAAATCCGCTATTCCAGGGTCGCCAGATATCGAATTTTCCGACCAATCACCGATCCTTGTAATCCATACGTCATTAGAAGCGCACTTTTGTGCAGATTTCAAATCTGTAATTAGATTTTCCCTGTCATGCATACTTTTCGAGAAAATCATGTCTCTGTCGGTTAAGCTAGGTTGACCAAATCCGCTATTCCAGGGTCGCCAGATATCGAATTTTCCGACCAATCACCGATCCTTGTAATCCATACGTCATTAGAAGCGCACTTTTGTGCAGATTTCAAATCTGTAATTAGATTTTCCCTGTCATGCATACTTTTCGAGAAAATCATGTCTCTGTCGGTTAAGCTAGGTTGGCCAAATCCGCTATTCCAGGGTCGCCAGGTATCGAATTTTCCGACCAATCACCGATCCTTGTAATCCATACGTCATTAGAAGCGCACTTTTGTGCAGATTTCAAATCTGTAATTAGATTTTCCCTGTCATGCATACTTTTCGAGAAAATCATGTCTCTGCCGGTTAAGCTAGGTTGGCCGAATCCGCCATGCCAGGGTCGCCAGACATCGAATTTTCCGGCCAATCGCCGATCCTTGTAATTCACACGTCATTAAAAGCGCACTTTTGTGTAGATTTCAAACCTATAATTAGATTTTCCCTGCGATGCATACTTTTCGAGAAAATCATGTCTCTGTCGGTTAAGCTAGGTTGGCCAAATCCGTTATTACAGGGTCGCCAGATATCGAATTTTCCGACCAATCACCGATCCTTGTAATCCATACGTCATTAGAAGCGCACGTTTGTGCAGATTTCAAATCTGTAATTAGATTTTCCCTGTCATGCATACTTTTCGAGAAAATCATGTCTCTGTCGGTTAAGCTAGGTTGGGCAAATCCGCTATTCCAGGGTCGCCATATATCGAATTTTCCGACCAATCACCGATCCTTGTAATCCATACGTCATTAGAAGCGCACGTTTGTGCAGATTTTAAATCTGTAATTAGATTTTCCCTGTCATGCATACTTTTCGAGAAAATCATGTCTCTGTCGGTTAAGCTAGGTTGGCCGAATCCGCCATGCCAGGGTCGCCAGACATCGAATTTTCCGGCCAATCACCGATCCTTGTAATCCGTTCGTCATTAGAAGCGCACTTTTGTGCAGATTTCAAACCTATAATTAGATTTTCCCTGCGATGCATACTTTTCGAGAAAATCATGTCTCTGTCGGTTAAGCTAGGTTGACCAAATCCGCTATTCCAGGGTCGCCAGATATCGAATTTTCCGACCAATCACCGATCCTTGTAATTCACACGTCATTAGAAGCGCACTTTTGTGCAGATTTCAAATCTGTAATTAGATTTTCCCTGTCATGCATACTTTTCGAGAAAATCATGTCTCTGTCGGTTAAGCTAGGTTGGCCAAATCCGCTATTCCAGGGTCGAGAGATATCGAATTTTCCGACCAATCTCCGATCCTTGTAATCCATACGTCATTAGAAGCGCAATTTTGTGCAGATTTCAAATTTGTAATTAGATTTTCCCTATGATGCATACTTTTCAATAAAATCATGTCTCAGTGGACCAACTGAGGTTGGCCAAATCCGCCATGCCAGGGTCACCAGACATCGAATTTTCGGACGAACTCCGATCCTTGTATTTCACTCGTCATTAGAAGCGCGCTCTTGTGCAGATTTCAAATCTGTAATTAGATTTTCCCTGCCATGCATTTTTTTCGAGAACATCATGTCTCTGTGGACCAACTGAGGTTGGCCAAATCCGCCATGCCACGGTCACCAGATATCGAATTTTCCGACCAATCATCGATCCCTGTAATTCACATGTCATTAGAAGCGCGCTTTTGTGCAGATTTCAAATCTGTGATTAGATTTTCCCTGCCATGCATATTTTTCGAGAAAATCATGTCTCTGTCGGTTAAGCTAGGTTGGCCAAATCCCCCATGCCAGGGTCGCCAGATATCGAATTTTCCGACCTATCACCGATCCTTGTAATTCACACGTCATTAGAAGTGCACTTTTGTGCAGATTTCAAATCTGTAATTAGATTTTCCCTGTCATGCATACTTTTCGAGAAAATCATGTCTCTGTCGGTTAAGCTAGGTTGGCCAAATCCGCTATTCCAGGGTCGCCAGATATCGAATTTTCCGACCAATCACCGATCCTTGTAATCCATACGTCATTAGAAGCGCACTTTTGTGCAGATTTCAAATCTGTAATTAGATTTTCCCTGTCATGCATACTTTTCGAGAAAATCATGTCTCTGTCGGTTAAGCTAGGTTGACCAAATCCGCTATTCCAGGGTCGCCAGATATCGAATTTTCCGACCAATCACCGATCCTTGTAATCCATACGTCATTAGAAGCGCACTTTTGTGCAGATTTCAAATCTGTAATTAGATTTTCCCTGTCATGCATACTTTTCGAGAAAATCATGTCTCTGTCGGTTAAGCTAGGTTGGCCAAATCCGCTATTCCAGGGTCGCCAGGTATCGAATTTTCCGACCAATCACCGATCCTTGTAATCCATACGTCATTAGAAGCGCACTTTTGTGCAGATTTCAAATCTGTAATTAGATTTTCCCTGTCATGCATACTTTTCGAGAAAATCATGTCTCTGCCGGTTAAGCTAGGTTGGCCGAATCCGCCATGCCAGGGTCGCCAGACATCGAATTTTCCGGCCAATCACCGATCCTTGTAATTCACACGTCATTAAAAGCGCACTTTTGTGTAGATTTCAAACCTATAATTAGATTTTCCCTGCGATGCATACTTTTCGAGAAAATCATGTCTCTGTCGGTTAAGCTAGGTTGGCCAAATCCGCTATTACAGGGTCGCCAGATATCGAATTTTCCGACCAATCACCGATCCTTGTAATCCATACGTCATTAGAAGCGCACGTTTGTGCAGATTTCAAATCTGTAATTAGATTTTCCCTGTCATGCATACTTTTCGAGAAAATCATGTCTCTGTCGGTAAAGCTAGGTTGGGCAAATCCGCTATTCCAGGGTCGCCATATATCGAATTTTCCGACCAATCACCGATCCTTGTAATCCATACGTCATTAGAAGCGCACGTTTGTGCAGATTTTAAATCTGTAATTAGATTTTCCCTGTCATGCATACTTTTCGAGAAAATCATGTCTCTGTCGGTTAAGCTAGGTTGGCCGAATCCGCCATGCCAGGGTCGCCAGACATCGAATTTTCCGGCCAATCACCGATTCTTGTAATCCATACGTCATTAGAAGCGCAATTTTGTGCAGATTTCAAATCTGTAATTAGATTTTCCCTGTCATGCATACTTTTCGAGAAAATCATGTCTCTGTCGGTTAAGCTAGGTTGGCCAAATCCGCTATTCCAGGGTCGCCAGATATCGAATTTTCCGACCAATCACCGATCCTTGTAATCCATACGTCATTAGAAGCGCGCTTTTGTGCAGATTTCAAAATTATAATTAGATTTTCCCTGCGATGCATACTTTTCGAGAAAATCATGTCTCTGTCGGTTAAGCTAGGTTGGCCAAATCCGCTATTCCAGGGTCGCCAGATATCGAATTTTCCGACCAATCACCGATCCCTGTAATCCATACGTCATTAGAAGCGCGCTTTTGTGCAGATTTCAAATCTGTAATTAGATTTTCCCTGTCATGCATACTTTTCGAGAAAATCTTGTCTCTGTCGGTTAAGCTAGGTTGAACAAATTCGCTATTCCAGGGTCGCCAGATATCGAATTCTCCGACCAATCACCGATCCTTGTAATCCATACGTCATTAAAAGTGCACTTTTGTGCAGATTTCAAATCTGTAATTAGATTTTCCCTGTCATGCATACTTTTCGAGAAAATCATGTCTCTGTCGGTTAAGCTAGGTTGGCCGAATCCGCCATGCCAGGGTCGCCAGACATCGAATTTTGCGGCCAATCACCGATCCTTGTAATCCATACGTCATTAAAAGCGCACTTTTGTGCAGATTTCAAAATTATAATTAGATTTTCCCTGCGATGCATACTTTTCGAGAAAATCATGTCTCTGTCGGTTAAGCTAGGTTGGCCAAATCCGCTATTCCAGGGTCGCCAGATATCAAATTTTCCGATCAATCACCGATCCCTGTAATCCATACGTCTTTAGAAGCGCACTTTTGTGCAGATTTCAAATCTGTAATTAGATTTTCCCTGTCATGCATACTTTTCGAGAAAATCATGTCTCTGTCGGTTAAGCTAGGTTGGCCAAATCCGCTATTCCAGGGTCGCCAGATATCGAATTTTCCGACCAATCACCGATCCTTGTAATTCACACGTCATTAGAAGCGCACTTTTGTGCAGATTTCAAATCTGTAATTAGATTTTCCCTGTCATGCATACTTTTCGAGAAAATCATGTCTCTGTCGGTTAAGCTAGGTTGGCCAAATCCGCTATTCCAGGGTCGAGAGATATCGAATTTTCCGACCAATCTCCGATCCTTGTAATCCATACGTCATTAGAAGCGCAATTTTGTGCAGATTTCAAATTTGTAATTAGATTTTCCCTATGATGCATACTTTTCAATAAAATCATGTCTCAGTGGACCAACTGAGGTTGGCCAAATCCGCCATGCCAGGGTCACCAGACATCGAATTTTCGGACCAATCTCCGATCCTTGTATTTCACTCGTCATTAGAAGCGCGCTCTTGTGCAGATTTCAAATCTGTAATTAGATTTTCCCTGCCATGCATTTTTTTCGAGAACATCATGTCTCTGTGGACCAACTGAGGTTGGCCAAATCCGCCATGCCACGGTCACCAGATATCGAATTTTCCGACCAATCATCGATCCCTGTAATTCACATGTCATTAGAAGCGCGCTTTTGTGCAGATTTCAAATCTGTGATTAGATTTTCCCTGCCATGCATATTTTTCGAGAAAATCATGTCTCTGTCGGTTAAGCTAGGTTGGCCAAATCCCCCATGCCAGGGTCGCCAGATATCGAATTTTCCGACCTATCACCGATCCTTGTAATTCACACGTCATTAGAAGTGCACTTTTGTGCAGATTTCAAATCTGTAATTAGATTTTCCCTGTCATGCATACTTTTCGAGAAAATCATGTCTCTGTCGGTTAAGCTAGGTTGGCCAAATCCGCTATTCCAGGGTCGCCAGATATCGAATTTTCCGACCAATCACCGATCCTTGTAATCCATACGTCATTAGAAGCGCACTTTTGTGCAGATTTCAAATCTGTAATTAGATTTTCCCTGTCATGCATACTTTTCGAGAAAATCATGTCTCTGTCGGTTAAGCTAGGTTGACCAAATCCGCTATTCCAGGGTCGCCAGATATCGAATTTTCCGACCAATCACCGATCCTTGTAATCCATACGTCATTAGAAGCGCACTTTTGTGCAGATTTCAAATCTGTAATTAGATTTTCCCTGTCATGCATACTTTTCGAGAAAATCATGTCTCTGTCGGTTAAGCTAGGTTGGCCAAATCCGCTATTCCAGGGTCGCCAGGTATCGAATTTTCCGACCAATCACCGATCCTTGTAATCCATACGTCATTAGAAGCGCACTTTTGTGCAGATTTCAAATCTGTAATTAGATTTTCCCTGTCATGCATACTTTTCGAGAAAATCATGTCTCTGCCGGTTAAGCTAGGTTGGCCGAATCCGCCATGCCAGGGTCGCCAGACATCGAATTTTCCGGCCAATCGCCGATCCTTGTAATTCACACGTCATTAAAAGCGCACTTTTGTGTAGATTTCAAACCTATAATTAGATTTTCCCTGCGATGCATACTTTTCGAGAAAATCATGTCTCTGTCGGTTAAGCTAGGTTGGCCAAATCCGTTATTACAGGGTCGCCAGATATCGAATTTTCCGACCAATCACCGATCCTTGTAATCCATACGTCATTAGAAGCGCACGTTTGTGCAGATTTCAAATCTGTAATTAGATTTTCCCTGTCATGCATACTTTTCGAGAAAATCATGTCTCTGTCGGTTAAGCTAGGTTGGGCAAATCCGCTATTCCAGGGTCGCCATATATCGAATTTTCCGACCAATCACCGATCCTTGTAATCCATACGTCATTAGAAGCGCACGTTTGTGCAGATTTTAAATCTGTAATTAGATTTTCCCTGTCATGCATACTTTTCGAGAAAATCATGTCTCTGTCGGTTAAGCTAGGTTGGCCGAATCCGCCATGCCAGGGTCGCCAGACATCGAATTTTCCGGCCAATCACCGATTCTTGTAATCCATACGTCATTAGAAGCGCAATTTTGTGCAGATTTCAAATCTGTAATTAGATTTTCCCTGTCATGCATACTTTTCGAGAAAATCATGTCTCTGTCGGTTAAGCTAGGTTGGCCAAATCCGCTATTCCAGGGTCGCCAGATATCGAATTTTCCGACCAATCACCGATCCTTGTAATCCATACGTCATTAGAAGCGCGCTTTTGTGCAGATTTCAAAATTATAATTAGATTTTCCCTGCGATGCATACTTTTCGAGAAAATCATGTCTCTGTCGGTTAAGCTAGGTTGGCCAAATCCGCTATTCCAGGGTCGCCAGATATCGAATTTTCCGACCAATCACCGATCCCTGTAATCCATACGTCATTAGAAGCGCGCTTTTGTGCAGATTTCAAATCTGTAATTAGATTTTCCCTGTCATGCATACTTTTCGAGAAAATCTTGTCTCTGTCGGTTAAGCTAGGTTGAACAAATTCGCTATTCCAGGGTCGCCAGATATCGAATTCTCCGACCAATCACCGATCCTTGTAATCCATACGTCATTAAAAGTGCACTTTTGTGCAGATTTCAAATCTGTAATTAGATTTTCCCTGTCATGCATACTTTTCGAGAAAATCATGTCTCTGTCGGTTAAGCTAGGTTGGCCGAATCCGCCATGCCAGGGTCGCCAGACATCGAATTTTGCGGCCAATCACCGATCCTTGTAATCCATACGTCATTAAAAGCGCACTTTTGTGCAGATTTCAAAATTATAATTAGATTTTCCCTGCGATGCATACTTTTCGAGAAAATCATGTCTCTGTCGGTTAAGCTAGGTTGGCCAAATCCGCTATTCCAGGGTCGCCAGATATCGAATTTTCCGATCAATCACCGATCCCTGTAATCCATACGTCTTTAGAAGCGCACTTTTGTGCAGATTTCAAATCTGTAATTAGATTTTCCCTGTCATGCATACTTTTCGAGAAAATCATGTCTCTGTCGGTTAAGCTAGGTTGGCCAAATCCGCTATTCCAGGGTCGCCAGATATCGAATTTTCCGACCAATCACCGATCCTTGTAATTCACACGTCATTAGAAGCGCACTTTTGTGCAGATTTCAAATCTGTAATTAGATTTTCCCTGTCATGCATACTTTTCGAGAAAATCATGTCTCTGTCGGTTAAGCTAGGTTGGCCAAATCCGCTATTCCAGGGTCGAGAGATACCGAATTTTCCGACCAATCTCCGATCCTTGTAATCCATACGTCATTAGAAGCGCAATTTTGTGCAGATTTCAAATTTGTAATTAGATTTTCCCTATGATGCATACTTTTCAATAAAATCATGTCTCAGTGGACCAACTGAGGTTGGCCAAATCCGCCATGCCAGGGTCACCAGACATCGAATTTTCGGACCAATCTCCGATCCTTGTATTTCACTCGTCATTAGAAGCGCGCTCTTGTGCAGATTTCAAATCTGTAATTAGATTTTCCCTGCCATGCATTTTTTTCGAGAACATCATGTCTCTGTGGACCAACTGAGGTTGGCCAAATCCGCCATGCCACGGTCACCAGATATCGAATTTTCCGACCAATCATCGATCCCTGTAATTCACATGTCATTAGAAGCGCGCTTTTGTGCAGATTTCAAATGTGTGATTAGATTTTCCCTGCCATGCATATTTTTCGAGAAAATCATGTCTCTGTCGGTTAAGCTAGGTTGGCCAAATCCCCCATGCCAGGGTCGCCAGATATCGAATTTTCCGACCTATCACCGATCCTTGTAATTCACACGTCATTAGAAGTGCACTTTTGTGCAGATTTCAAATCTGTAATTAGATTTTCCCTGTCATGCATACTTTTCGAGAAAATCATGTCTCTGTCGGTTAAGCTAGGTTGGCCAAATCCGCTATTCCAGGGTCGCCAGGTATCGAATTTTCCGACCAATCACCGATCCTTGTAATCCATACGTCATTAGAAGCGCACTTTTGTGCAGATTTCAAATCTGTAATTAGATTTTCCCTGTCATGCATACTTTTCGAGAAAATCATGTCTCTGCCGGTTAAGCTAGGTTGGCCGAATCCGCCATGCCAGGGTCGCCAGACATCGAATTTTCCGGCCAATCACCGATCCTTGTAATTCACACGTCATTAAAAGCGCACTTTTGTGTAGATTTCAAACCTATAATTAGATTTTCCCTGCGATGCATACTTTTCGAGAAAATCATGTCTCTGTCGGTTAAGCTAGGTTGGCCAAATCCGCTATTCCAGGGTCGCCGGATATCGAATTTTCCGACCAATCACCGATCCTTGTAATCCATACGTCATTAGAAGCGCACGTTTGTGCAGATTTCAAATCTGTAATTAGATTTTCCCTGTCATGCATACTTTTCGAGAAAATCATGTCTCTGTCGGTTAAGCTAGGTTGGGCAAATCCGCTATTCCAGGGTCGCCATATATCGAATTTTCCGACCAATCACCGATCCTTGTAATCCATACGTCATTAGAAGCGCACGTTTGTGCAGATTTTAAATCTGTAATTAGATTTTCCCTGTCATGCATACTTTTCGAGAGAATCATGTCTCTGTCGGTTAAGCTAGGTTGGCCGAATCCGCCATGCCAGGGTCGCCAGACATCGAATTTTCCGGCCAATCACCGATCCTTGTAATCCATACGTCATTAGAAGCGCAATTTTGTGCAGATTTCAAATCTGTAATTAGATTTTCCCTGTCATGCATACTTTTCGAGAAAATCATGTCTCTGTCGGTTAAGCTAGGTTGGCCAAATCCGCTACTCCAGGGTCGCCAGATATCAAATTTTCCGACCAATCACCGATCCTTGTAATCCATACGTCATTAGAAGCGCGCTTTTGTGCAGATTTCAAAATTATAATTAGATTTTCCCTGCGATGCATACTTTTCGAGAAAATCATGTCTCTGTCGGTTAAGCTAGGTTGGCCAAATCCGCTATTCCAGGGTCGCCAGATATCGAATTTTCCGACCAATCACCGATCCCTGTAATCCATACGTCATTAGAAGCGCGCTTTTGTGCAGATTTCAAATCTGTAATTAGATTTTCCCTGTCATGCATACTTTTCGAGAAAATCTTGTCTCTGTCGGTTAAGCTAGGTTGAACAAATTCGCTATTCCAGGGTAGCCAGATATCGAATTCTCCGACCAATCACCGATCCTTGTAATGCGTACGTCATTAGAAGTGCGCTTTTGTGCAGATTTCAAATCTGTAATTAGATTTTCCCTGTCATGCATACTTTTCGAGAAAGTCATGTCTCTGTCGGTTAAGCTAGGTTGGCCGAATCCGCCATGCCAGGGTCGCCAGACATCGAATTTTCCGGCCAATCACCGATCCTTGTAATTCACACGTCATTAAAAGCGCACTTTTGTGCAGATTTCAAAATTATAATTAGATTTTCCCTGCGATGCATACTTTTCGAGAAAATCATGTCTCTGTCGGTTAAGCTAGGTTGGCCAAATCCGCTATTCCAGGGTCGCCAGATATCGAATTTTCCGATCAATCACCGATCCCTGTAATCCATACGTCTTTAGAAGCGCACTTTTGTGCAGATTTCAAATCTGTAATTAGATTTTCCCTGTCATGCATACTTTTCGAGAAAATCATGTCTCTGTCGGTTAAGCTAGGTTGACCAAATCCGCTATTCCAGGGTCGCCAGATATCGAATTTTCCGACCAATCACCGATCCTTGTAATCCATACGTCATTAGAAGCGCAATTTTGTGCAGATTTCAAATCTGTAATTAGATTTTCCCTGTCATGCATACTTTTCGAGAAAATCATGTCTCTGTCGGTTAAGCTAGGTTGGCCAAATCCGCTATTCCAGGGTCGCCAGATATCGAATTTTCCGACCAATCACCGATCCTTGTAATCCATACGTCATTAGAAGCGCACTTTTGTGCAGATTTCAAATCTGTAATTAGATTTTCCCTGTCATGCATACTTTTCGAGAAAATCATGTCTCTGTCGGTTAAGCTAGGTTGGCCAAATCCGCTATTCCAGGGTCGCCAGATATCAAATTTTCCGACCAATCACCGATCCTTGTAATCCATACGTCATTAGAAGCGCGCTTTTGTGCAGATTTCAAAATTATAATTAGATTTTCGCTGCGATGCATACTTTTCGCGAAAATCATGTCTCTGTCGGTTAAGCTAGGTTGGCCAAATCCGCTATTCCAGGGTCGCCAGATATCAAATTTTCCGACCAATCACCGATCCTTGTAATCCATACGTCATTAGAAGCGCACTTTTGTGCAGATTTCAAAATTATAATTAGATTTTCCCTATGATGCATACTTTTCGAGAAAATCATGTCTCTGTCGGTTAAGCTAGGTTGGCCGAATCCGATATGCCAGGGTCGCCAGACATCGAATTTTCCGACCAATCACCGATCCTTGTAATTCACACGTCATTAGAAGTGCGCTTTTGTGCAGATTTCAAATCTGTAATTAGATTTTCCCTGTCATGCATACTTTTCGAGAAAATCATGTCTCTGTCGGTTAAGCTAGGTTGGCCAAATCCGCCATGCCAGGGTCGCCAGACATCGAATTTTCCGGCCAATCACCGATCCTTGTAATTCACACGTCATTAGAAGTGCGCTTTTGTGCAGATTTCAAAATTATAATTAGATTTTCCCTGCGATGCATACTTTTCGAGAAAATCATGTCTCTGTCGGTTAAGCTAGGTTGGCCAAATCCGCTATTCCAGGGTCGCCAGATATCGAATTTTCCGACCAATCAGGGATCCTTATAATCCATACGTCATTAGAAGCGCACTTTTGTGCAGATTTCAAATCTGTAATTAGATTTTCCCTGTCATGCATACTTTTCGAGAAAATCATGTCTCTGTCGGTTAAGCTAGGTTGGCCGAATCCGCCATGCCAGGGTCGCCAGACATCGAATTTTCCGGCCAATCACCGATTCTTGTAATCCATACGTCATTAGAAGCGCAATTTTGTGCAGATTTCAAATCTGTAATTAGATTTTCCCTGTCATGCATACTTTTCGAGAAAATCATGTCTCTGTCGGTTAAGCTAGGTTGGCCAAATCCGCTATTCCAGGGTCGCCAGATATCGAATTTTCCGACCAATCACCGATCCTTGTAATCCATACGTCATTAGAAGCGCGCTTTTGTGCAGATTTCAAAATTATAATTAGATTTTCCCTGCGATGCATACTTTTCGAGAAAATCATGTCTCTGTCGGTTAAGCTAGGTTGGCCAAATCCGCTATTCCAGGGTCGCCAGATATCGAATTTTCCGACCAATCACCGATCCCTGTAATCCATACGTCATTAGAAGCGCGCTTTTGTGCAGATTTCAAATCTGTAATTAGATTTTCCCTGTCATGCATACTTTTCGAGAAAATCATGTCTCTGTCGGTTAAGCTAGGTTGGCCAAATCCGCCATGCCAGGATCGATAGATATCGAATTTTTCGACCCATCACCGATCCTTGTAATCCGTACGTCATTAGAAGCGCACTTTTGTGCAGATTTCAAATCCGTAATTAGATTTTCCCTATGATGCATACTTTTCGAGAAAATCATGTCTCTGCCGGTTAAGCTAGGTTGGCCGAATCCGCCATGCCAGGGTCGCCAGACATCGAATTTTCCGACCAATCACCGATCCTTGTAATGCGTACGTCATTAGAAGCGCACTTTTGTGCAGATTTCAAACCTATAATTAGATTTTCCCTGCGATGCATACTTTCCGAGAAAATCATGTCTCTGTCGGTTAAGCTAGGTTGGCCAAATCCGCTATTCCAGGGTCGCCAGATATCGAATTTTCCGACCAATCACCGATCCTTGTAATCCATACGTCATTAGAAGCGCACTTTTGTGCAGATTTCAAATCCGTAATTAGATTTTCCCTATGATGCATACTTTTCGAGAAAATCATGTCTCTGCCGGTTAAGCTAGGTTGGCCGAATCCGCCATGCCAGGGTCGCCAGACATCGAATTTTCCGACCAATCACCGATCCTTGTAATGCGTACGTCATTAGAAGCGCAATTTGGTGCAGATTTCAAATCTGTAATTAGATTTTCCCTGTCATGCATACTTTTCGAGAAAATCATGTCTCTGTCGGTTAAGCTAGGTTGACCAAATCCGCTATTCCAGGGTCGCCAGATATCGAATTTTCCGACCAATCACCGATCCTTCTAATCCGTACGTCATTAGAAGCGCACTTTTGTGCAGATTTCAAATCTGTAACTAGATTTTCCCTGTCATGCATACTTTTCGAGAAAATCATGTCTCTGTCGGTTAAGCTAGGTTGACCAAATCCGCTATTCCAGGGTCGCCAGATATCGAATTTTCCGACCAATCACCGATCCTTGTAATTCATACGTCATTAGAAGCGCACTTTTGTGCAGATTTCAAATCTGTAATTAGATTTTCCCTGTCATGCATACTTTTCGAGAAAATCATGTCTCTGTCAGTTAAGCTAGGTTGGCCGAATCCGCCATGCCAGGATCGCCAGACATCGAATTTTCCGGCCAATCACCGATCCTTGTAATTCACACGTCATTAAAAGCGCACTTTTGTGCAGATTTCAAACCTATAATTCGATTTTCCCTGCGATGCATACTTTTCGAGAAAATCATGTCTCTGTCGGTTAAGCAAGGTTGGCCAAATCCGCTATTCCAGGGCCGCCAGATATCGAATTTTCCGACCAATCACCGATCCTTGTAATCCGTACGTCATTAGAAGCGCACTTTTGTGCAGATTTCAAATCTGTAACTAGATTTTCCCTGTCATGCATACTTTTCGAGAAAATCATGTCTCTGTCGGTTAAGCTAGGTTGACCAAATCCGCTATTCCAGGGTCGCCAGATATCGAATTTTCCGACCAATCACCGATCCTTGTAATTCATACGTCATTAGAAGCGCACTTTTGTGCAGATTTCAAATCTGTAATTAGATTTTCCCTGTCATGCATACTTTCCGAAAAAATCATGTCTCTGTCAGTTAAGCTAGGTTGGCCGAATCCGCCATGCCAGGGTCGCCAGACATCGAATTTTCCGGCCAATCACCGATCCTTGTAATTCACACGTCATTAAAAGCGCACTTTTGTGCAGATTTCAAACCTGTAATTAGATTTTCCCTGCGATGCATACTTTTCGAGAAAATCATGTCTCTGTCGGTTAAGCAAGGTTGGCCAAATCCGCTATTCCAGGGTCGCCAGATATCGAATTTTCCGACCAATCACCGATCCTTGTAATCCATACGTCATTAGAAGCGCACTTTTGTGCAGATTTCAAATCTGTAATTAGATTTTCCCTGTCATGCATACTTTTCGAGAAAATCATGTCTCTGTCGGTTAAGCTAGGTTGACCAAATCCGCTATTCCAGGGTCGCCAGATATCGAATTTTCCGACCAATCACCGATCCTTGTAATCCATACGTCATTAGAAGCGCAATTTTGTGCAGATTTCAAATCTGTAATTAGATTTTCCCTATCATGCATACTTTTCGAGAAAATCATGTCTCTGTCGGTTAAGCTAGGTTGGCCAAATCCGCTATTCCAGGGTCGCCAGATATCGAATTTTCCGACCAATCACCGATCCTTGTAATGCGTACGTCATTAGAAGCGCACTTTTCTGCAGATTTCAAATCTGTAATTAGATTTTCCCTGTCATGCATACTTTTCGAGAAAATCATGTCTCTGTCGGTTAAGCTAGGTTGGCCAAATCCGCCATGCCAGGGTCGCCAGATATCGAATTTTCCGACCAATCACCGATCCTTGTAATCCGTACGTCATTAGAAGCGCACTTTTGTGCAGATTTCAAATCTGTAATTAGATTTTCCCTATGATGCATACTTTTCGAGAAAATCATGCCTCTGTCGGTTAAGCTAGGTTGACCAAATCCGCTATTCCAGGGTCGCCAGATATCGAATTTTCCGACCAATCACCGATCCTTGTAATCCGTACGTCATTAGAAGCGCACTTTTGTGCAGATTTCAAATCTGTAATTAGATTTTCCCTATGATGCATACTTTTCGAGAAAATCATGTCTCTGTCGGTTAAGCTAGGTTGGCCGAATCCGCCATGCCAGGGTCGCCAGACATCGAATTTTCCTACCAATCACCGATCCTTGTAATGCGTATGTCATTAGAAGCGCACTTTTGTGCAGATTTCAAATCTGTAATTAGATTTTCCCTGTCATGCATACTTTTCGAGAAAATCATGTCTCTGTCGGTTAAGCTAGGTTGGCCAAATCCGCTATTCCAGGGTCGCCAGATATCGAATTTTCCGACCAATCACCGATCCTTGTAATCCGTACGTCATTAGAAGCGCACTTTTGTGCAGATTTCAAATCTGTAATTAGATTTTCCCTATGATGCATACTTTTCGAGAAGGTCATGTCTCTGCCGGTTAAGCTAGGTTGGCCGAATCCGCCATGCCAGGGTCGCCAGACATCGAATTTTCCGGCCAATCACCGATCCTTGTAATTCACACGTCATTAAAAGCGCACTTTTGTGCAGATTTCAAATCTGTAACTAGATTTTCCCTGTCATGCATACTTTTCGAGAAAATCATGTCTCTGTCGGTTAAGTTAGGTTGACCAAATCCGCTATTCCAGGGTCGCCAGATATCGAATTTTCCGACCAATCACCGATCCTTGTAATTCATACGTCATTAGAAGCGCACTTTTGTGCAGATTTCAAATCTGTAATTAGATTTTCCCTATGATGCATACTTTTCGAGAAAATCATGTCTCTGTCGGTTAAGCTAGGTTGGAAAAATCCGCTATTCCAGGGTCGCCAGATATCGAATTTTCCGACCAATCACCGATCCTTGTAATCCATACGTCATTAGAAGGGCACTTTTGTGCAGATTTCAAATCTGTAATTAGATTTTCCCTGTCATGCATACTTTTCGAGAAAATCATGTCTCTGTCGGTTAAGCTAGGTTGGCCAAATCCGCCATGCCAGGGTCGCCAGATATCGAATTTTTCGACCAATCACCGATCCTTGTAATCCGTACGTCATTAGAAGCGCACTTTTGTGCAGATTTCAAATCTGTAATTAGATTTTCCCTGTCATGCATAGTTTTCGAGAAAATCATGTCTCTGTCGGTTAAGCTAGGTTGAACAAATCCGCTATTCCAGGGTCGCCAGATATCGAATTCTCCGACTAATCACCGATCCTTGTAATCCATACGTCATTAGAAGCGCACTTTTGTGCAGATTTCAAATCTGTAATTAGATTTTCCCTATGATGCATACTTTTCGAGAAAATCATGTCTCTGTCGGTTAAGCTAGGTTGGCCGAATCCGCCATACCAGGGTCGCCAGACATCGAATTTTCCGACCAATCACCGATCCTTGTAATGCGTACGTCATTAGAAGTGCGCTTTTGTGCAGATTTCAAATCTGTAATTAGATTTTCCCTATGATGCATACTTTTCGAGAAGGTCATGTCTCTGCCGGTTAAGCTAGGTTGGCCGAATCCGCCATGCCAGGGTCGCCAGACATCGAATTTTCCGGCCAATCACCGATCCTTGTAATTCACACGTCATTAGAAGCGCGCTTTTGTGCAGATTTCAAAATTATAATTAGATTTTCCCTGCGATGCATACTTTTCGAGAAAATCATGTCTCTGTCGGTTAAGCTAGGTTGGCCAAATCCGCTATTCCAGGGTCGCCAGATATCGAATTTTCCGACCAATCACCGATCCTTGTAATCCATACGTCATTAGAAGCGCACTTTTGTGCAGATTTCAAATCTGTAATTAGATTTTCCCTGTCATGCATACTTTGCGAGAAAATCATGTCTCTGTCGGTTAAGCTAGGTTGGCCAAATCCGCTATTCCAGGGTCGCCAGATATCGAATTTTCCGACCAATCACCGATCCCTGTAATCCATACGTCATTAGAAGCGCGCTTTTGTGCAGATTTCAAATCTGTAATTAGATTTTCCCTGTCATGCATACTTTTCGAGAAAATCTTGTCTCTGTCGGTTAAGCTAGGTTGAACAAATTTGGTATTCCAGGGTCGCCAGATATCGAATTCTCCGACCAGTCACCGATCCTTGTAATCCATACGTCATTAGAAGCGCACTTTTGTGCAGATTTCAAATCTGTAATTAGATTTTCCCTGTCATGCATACTTTTCGAGAAAATCATGTCTCTGTCAGTTAAGCTAGGTTGGCCGAATCCGCCATGCCAGGGTCGCCAGACATCGAATTTTCCGGCCAATCACCGATCCTTGTAATTCACACGTCATTAGAAGCGCGCTTTTGTGCAGATTTCAAAATTATAATTAGATTTTCCCTGCGATGCATACTTTTCGAGAAAATCATGTCTCTGTCGGTTAAGCTAGGTTGGCCAAATCCGCTATTCCAGGGTCGCCAGATATCGAATTTTCCGACCAATCACCGATCCTTGTAATCCATACGTCATTAGAAGTGCAATTTTGTGCAGATTTCAAATCTGTAATTAGATTTTCCCTATGATGCCTACTTTTCGAGAAAATCATGTCTCTGTCTGTTAAGCTAGGTTGGCCGAATCCGCCATGCCACGGTCGCCAGACATCGAGGTTTCCGGCCAATCACCGATCCTTGTAATCCATACGTCATTAGAAGCGCACTTTTGTGCAGATTTCAAATCTGTAATTAGATTTTCCCTGCCATACATACTTTTCGAGAAAATCATGTCTCTGTCGGTTAAGCTAGGTTGGCCAAATCCGCTATTCCAGGGTTGCCAGATATCGAATTTTCCGACCAATCACCGATCCTTGTAATCCATACGTCATTAGAAGCGCGCTTTTGGGCAGATTTCAAAATTATAATTAGATTTTCCCTGCGATGCATACTTTTCGAGAAAATCATGTCTCTGTCGGTTAAGCTAGGTTGGCCGAATCCGCCATGCCAGGGTCGCCAGACATCGAATTTTGCGGCCAATCACCGATCCTTGTAATTCACACGTCATTAAAAGCGCACTTTTGTGCAGATTTCAAAATTATAATTAGATTTTCCCTGCGATGCATACTTTTCGAGAAAATCATGTCTCTGTCGGTTAAGCTAGGTTGGCCAAATCCGCTATTCCAGGGTCGCCAGATATCGAATTTTCCGATCAATCACCGATCCTTGTAATCCATACGTCTTTAGAAGCGCACTTTTGTGCAGATTTCAAATCTGTAATTAGATTTTCCCTGTCATGCATACTTTTCGAGAAAATCATGTCTCTGTCGGTTAAGCTAGGTTGACCAAATCCGCTATTCCAGGGTCGCCAGATATCGAATTTTCCGACCAATCACCGATCCTTGTAATCCATACGTCATTAGAAGCGCAATTTTGTGCAGATTTCAAATCTGTAATTAGATTTTCCCTGTCATGCATACTTTTCGAGAAAATCATGTCTCTGTCGGTTAAGCTAGGTTGGCCAAATCCGCTATTCCAGGGTCGCCAGATATCGAATTTTCCGACCAATCACCGATCCTTGTAATCCATACGTCATTAGAAGCGCACGTTTGTGCAGATTTCAAATCTGTAATTAGATTTTCCCTGTCATGCATACTTTTCGAGAAAATCATGTCTCTGTCGGTTAAGCTAGGTTGGGCAAATCCGCTATTCCAGGGTCGCCATATATCGAATTTTCCGACCAATCACCGATCCTTGTAATCCATACGTCATTAGAAGCGCAGGTTTGTGCAGATTTTAAATCTGTAATTAGATTTTCCCTGTCATGCATACTTTTCGAGAAAATCATGTCTCTGTCGGTTAAGCTAGGTTGGCCGAATCCGCCATGCCAGGGTCGCCAGACATCGAATTTTCCGGCCAATCACCGATTCTTGTAATCCATACGTCATTAGAAGCGCAATTTTGTGCAGATTTCAAATCTGTAATTAGATTTTCCCTGTCATGCATACTTTTCGAGAAAATCATGTCTCTGTCGGTTAAGCTAGGTTGGCCAAATCCGCTATTCCAGGGTCGCCAGATATCGAATTTTCCGACCAATCACCGATCCTTGTAATCCATACGTCATTAGAAGCGCACTTTTGTGCAGATTTCAAAATTATAATTAGATTTTCCCTGCGATGCATACTTTTCGAGAAAATCATGTCTCTGTCGGTTAAGCTAGGTTGGCCAAATCCGCTATTCCAGGGTCGCCAGATATCGAATTTTCCGACCAATCACCGATCCCTGTAATCCATACGTCATTAGAAGCGCGCTTTTGTGCAGATTTCAAATCTGTAATTAGATTTTCCCTGTCATGCATACTTTTCGAGAAAATCTTGTCTCTGTCGGTTAAGCTAGGTTGAACAAATTTGGTATTCCAGGGTCGCCAGATATCGAATTCTCCGACCAATCACCGATCCTTGTAATCCATACGTCATTAAAAGTGCACTTTTGTGCAGATTTCAAATCTGTAATTAGATTTTCCCTGTCATGCATACTTTTCGAGAAAATCATGTCTCTGTCGGTTAAGCTAGGTTGGCCGAATCCGCCATGCCAGGGTCGCCAGACATCGAATTTTCCGACCAATCACCGATCCTTGTAATGCGTACGTCATTAGAAGCGCACTTTTGTGCAGATTTCAAACCTATAATTAGATTTTCCCTGCGATGCATACTTTCCGAGAAAATCATGTCTCTGTCGGTTAAGCTAGGTTGGAAAAATCCGCTATTCCAGGGTCGCCAGATATCGAATTTTCCGACCAATCACCGATCCTTGTAATCCATACGTCATTAGAAGCGCACTTTTGTGCAGATTTCAAATCTGTAATTAGATTTTCCCTGTCATGCATACTTTTCGAGAAAATCATGTCTCTGTCGGTTAAGCTAGGTTGGCCAAATCCGCTATTCCAGGGTCGCCAGATATCGAATTTTCCGACCAATCACCGATCCTTGTAATCCATACGTCATTAGAAGCGCACTTTTGTGCAGATTTCAAATCTGTAATTCGATTTTCCCTGTCATGCATACTTTTCGAGAAAATCATGTCTCTGTCAGTTAAGCTAGGTTGGCCGAATCCGCCATGCCAGGGTCGCCAGACATCGAATTTTCCGGCCAATCACCGATCCTTGTAATTCACACGTCATTAGAAGCGCGCTTTTGTGCAGATTTCAAAATTATAATTAGATTTTCCCTGCGATGCATACTTTTCGAGAAAATCATGTCTCTGTCGGTTAAGCTAGGTTGGCCAAATCCGCTATTCCAGGGTCGCCAGATATCGAATTTTCCGACCAACCACCGATCCTTGTAATCCATACGTCATTAGAAGCGCAATTTTGTGCAGATTTCAAATCTGTAATTAGATTTTCCCTATGATGCCTACTTTTCGAGAAAATCATGTCTCTGTCTGTTAAGCTAGGTTGGCCGAATCCGCCATGCCACGGTCGCCAGACATCGAGGTTTCCGACCAATCACCGATCCTTGTAATCCATACGTCATTAGAAGCGCACTTTTGTGCAGATTTCAAATCTGTAATTAGATTTTCCCTGTCATACATACTTTTCGAGAAAATCATGTCTCTGTCGGTTAAGCTAGGTTGGCCAAATCCGCTACTCCAGGGTTGCCAGATATCGAATTTTCCGACCAATCAGCGATCCTTGTAATTCATACGTCATTAGAAGCGCGCTTTTGGGCAGATTTCAAAATTATAATTAGATTTTCCCTGCGATGCATACTTTTCGAGAAAATCATGTCTCTGTCGGTTAAGCTAGGTTGGCCAAATCCGCTATTCCAGGGTCGCCAGATATCGAATTTTCCGACCAATCACCGATCCCTGTAATCCATACGTCATTAGAAGCGCGCTTTTGTGCAGATTTCAAATCTGTAATTAGATTTTCCCTGTCATGCATACTTTTCGAGAAAATCTTGTCTCTGTCGGTTAAGCTAGGTTGAACAAATTCGCTATTCCAGGGTCGCCAGATATCGAATTCTCCGACCAATCACCGATCCTTGTAATCCATACGTCAGTAAAAGTCCACTTTTGTGCAGATTTCAAATCTGTAATTAGATTTTCCCTGTCATGCATACTTTTCGAGAAAATCATGTCTCTGTCGGTTAAGCTAGGTTGGCCGAATCCGCCATGCTAGGGTCGCCAGACATCGAATTTTGCGGCCAATCACCGATCCTTGTAATTCACACGTCATTAAAAGCGCACTTTTGTGCAGATTTCAAAATTATAATTAGATTTTCCCTGCGATGCATACTTTTCGAGAAAATTATGTCTCTGTCGGTTAAGCTAGGTTGGCCAAATCCGCTATTCCAGGGTCGCCAGATATCGAATTTTCCGATCAATCACCGATCCTTGTAATCCATACGTCTTTAGAAGCGCACTTTTGTGCAGATTTCAAATCTGTAATTAGATTTTCCCTGTCATGCATACTTTTCGAGAAAATCATGTCTCTGTCGGTTAAGCTAGGTTGACCAAATCCGCTATTCCAGGGTCGCCAGATATCGAATTTTCCGACCAATCACCGATCCTTGTAATCCATACGTCATTAGAAGCGCACTTTTGTGCAGATTTCAAATCTGTAATTAGATTTTCCCTGTCATGCATACTTTTCGAGAAAATCATGTCTCTGTCGGTTAAGCTAGGTTGGCCAAATCCGCTATTCCAGGGTCGCCAGATATCGAATTTTCCGACCAATCACCGATCCCTGTAATCCATACGTCATTAGAAGCGCGCTTTTGTGCAGATTTCAAATCTGTAATTAGATTTTCCCTGTCATGCATACTTTTCGAGAAAATCTTGTCTCTGTCGGTTAAGCTAGGTTGAACAAATTTGGTATTCCAGGGTCGCCAGATATCGAATTCTCCGACCAATCACCGATCCTTGTAATCCATACGTCATTAAAAGTGCACTTTTGTGCAGATTTCAAATCTGTAATTAGATTTTCCCTGTCATGCATACTTTTCGAGAAAATCATGTCTCTGTCGGTTAAGCTAGGTTGGCCGAATCCGCCATGCCAGGGTCGCCAGACATCGAATTTTGCGGCCAATCACCGATCCTTGTAATTCACACGTCATTCAAAGCGCACTTTTGTGCAGATTTCAAAATTATAATTAGATTTTCCCTGCGATGCATACTTTTCGAGAAAATCATGTCTCTGTCGGTTAAGCTAGGTTGGCCAAATCCGCTATTCCAGGGTCGCCAGATATCGAATTTTCCGGCCAATCACCGATCCTTGTAATCCATACGTCTTTAGAAGCGCACTTTTGTGCAGATTTCAAATCTGTAATTAGATTTTCCCTGTCATGCATACTTTTCGAGAAAATCATGTCTCTGTCGGTTAAGCTAGGTTGACCAAATCCGCTATTCCAGGGTCGCCAGATATCGAATTTTCCGACCAATCACCGATCCTTGTAATCCATACGTCATTAGAAGCGCAATTTTGTGCAGATTTCAAATCTGTAATTAGATTTTCCCTGTCATGCATACTTTTCGAGAAAATCATGTCTCTGTCGGTTAAGCTAGGTTGGCCAAATCCGCTATTCCAGGGTCGCCAGATATCGAATTTTCCGACCAATCACCGATCCTTGTAATCCATACGTCATTAGAAGCGCACTTTTGTGCAGATTTCAAATCTGTAATTAGATTTTCCCTGTCATGCATACTTTTCGAGAAAATCATGTCTCTGTCGGTTAAGCTAGGTTGGCCAAATCCGCTATTCCAGGGTCGCCAGATATCAAATTTTCCGACCAATCATTGATCCTTATAATCCATACGTCATTAGAAGCGCACTTTTGTGCAGATTTCAAAATTATAATTAGATTTTCCCTATGATGCATACTTTTCGAGAAAATCATGTCTCTGTCGGTTAAGCTAGGTTGGCCGAATCCGCCATGCCAGGGTCGCCAGACATCGAATTTTCCGACCAATCACCGATCCTTGTAATTCACACGTCATAAGAAGTGCGCTTTTGTGCAGATTTCAAATCTGTAATTAGATTTTCCCTATGATGCATACTTTTCGAGAAGGTCATGTCTCTGTCGGTTAAGCTAGGTTGGCCAAATCCGCCATGCCAAGGTCGCCAGACATCGAATTTTCCGGCCAATCACCGATCCTTGTAATTCACACGTCATTAGAAGCGCGCTTTTGTGCAGATTTCAAAATTATAATTAGATTTTCCCTGCAATGCATACTTTTCGAGAAAATCATGTCTCTGTCGGTTAAGCTAGGTTGGCCAAATCCGCTATTCCAGGGTCGCCAGATATCGAATTTTCCGACCAATCACCGATCCTTATAATCCATACGTCATTAGAAGCGCACTTTTGTGCAGATTTCAAATCTGTAATTAGATTTTCCCTGTCATGCATACTTTTCGAGAAAATCATGTCTCTGTCGGTTAAGCTAGGTTGACCAAATCCGCTATTCCAGGGTCGCCAGATATCGAATTTTCCGACCAATCACCGATCCTTGTAATCCATACGTCATTAGAAGCGCACTTTTGTGCAGATTTCAAATCTGTAATTAGATTTTCCCTGTCATGCATACTTTGCGAGAAAATCATGTCTCTGTCGGTTAAGCTAGGTTGGCCAAATCCGCTATTCCAGGGTCGCCAGATATCGAATTTTCCGACCAATCACCGATCCCTGTAATCCATACGTCATTAGAAGCGCGCTTTTGTGCAGATTTCAAATCTGTAATTAGATTTTCCCTGTCATGCATACTTTTCGAGAAAATCTTGTCTCTGTCGGTTAAGCTAGGTTGAACAAATTTGGTATTCCAGGGTCGCCAGATATCGAATTCTCCGACCAGTCACCGATCCTTGTAATCCATACGTCATTAAAAGTGCACTTTTGTGCAGATTTCAAATCTGTAATTAGATTTTCCCTGTCATGCATACTTTTCGAGAAAATCATGTCTCTGTCGGTTAAGCTAGGTTGGCCGAATCCGCCATGCCAGGGTCGCCAGACATCGAATTTTGCGGCCAATCACCGATCCTTGTAATTCACACGTCATTCAAAGCGCACTTTTGTGCAGATTTCAAAATTATAATTAGATTTTCCCTGCGATGCATACTTTTCGAGAAAATCATGTCTCTGTCGGTTAAGCTAGGTTGGCCAAATCCGCCATGCCAGGGTCGCCAGACATCGAATTTTCCGGCCAATCACCGATCCTTGTAATTCACACGTCATTAGAAGTGCGCTTTTGTGCAGATTTCAAAATTATAATTAGATTTTCCCTGCGATGCATACTTTTCGAGAAAATCATGTCTCTGTCGGTTAAGCTAGGTTGGCCAAATCCGCTATTCCAGGGTCGCCAGATATCGAATTTTCCGACCAATCAGGGATCCTTATAATCCATACGTCATTAGAAGCGCACTTTTGTGCAGATTTCAAATCTGTAATTAGATTTTCCCTGTCATGCATACTTTTCGAGAAAATCATGTCTCTGTCGGTTAAGCTAGGTTGGCCGAATCCGCCATGCCAGGGTCGCCAGACATCGAATTTTCCGGCCAATCACCGATTCTTGTAATCCATACGTCATTAGAAGCGCAATTTTGTGCAGATTTCAAATCTGTAATTAGATTTTCCCTGTCATGCATACTTTTCGAGAAAATCATGTCTCTGTCGGTTAAGCTAGGTTGGCCAAATCCGCTATTCCAGGGTCGCCAGATATCGAATTTTCCGACCAATCACCGATCCTTGTAATCCATACGTCATTAGAAGCGCACTTTTGTGCAGATTTCAAATCTGTAATTAGATTTTCCCTGTCATGCATACTTTTCGAGAAAATCATGTCTCTGTCGGTTAAGCTAGGTTGACCAAATCCGCTATTCCAGGGTCGCCAGATATCGAATTTTCCGGCCAATCACCGATCCTTGTAATCCATACGTCTTTAGAAGCGCACTTTTGTGCAGATTTCAAATC
The DNA here is from genome assembly GCA_945910035.1 of Brachypalpus laphriformis. NCBI lineage: Eukaryota > Metazoa > Arthropoda > Insecta > Diptera > Syrphidae > Brachypalpus > Brachypalpus laphriformis. Next base: position 123,818,214 of record OX246756.1, read on the forward strand.
TGTAATTAGATTTTCCCTGTCATGCATACTTTTCGAGAAAATCATGTCTCTGTCGGTTAAGCTAGGTTGGCCAAATCCGCTATTCCAGGGTCGCCAGATATCGAGTTTTCCGACCAATCACTGATCCTTGTAATTCATACGTCATTAGAAGCGCACTTTTGTGCAGATTTCAAATCTGTAATTAGATTTTCCCTGTCATGCATACTTTTCGAGAAAATCATGTCTCTGTCGGTTAAGCTAGGTTGACCAAATCCGCTATTCCAGGGTCGCCAGATATCGAATTTTCCGACCAATCACCGATCCTTGTAATCCATACGTCATTAGAAGCGCAATTTTGTGCAGATTTCAAATCTGTAATTAGATTTTCCCTGTCATGCATACTTTTCGAGAAAATCATGTCTCTGTCGGTTAAGCTAGGTTGGCCAAATCCGCTATTCCAGGGTCGCCAGATATCGAATTTTCCGACCAATCACCGATCCTTGTAATCCATACGTCATTAGAAGCGCACTTTTGTGCAGATTTCAAATCTGTAATTAGATTTTCCCTGTCATGCATACTTTTCGAGAAAATCATGTCTCTGTCGGTTAAGCTAGGTTGGCCAAATCCGCCATGCCAGGATCGATAGATATCGAATTTTTCGACCCATCACCTATCCTTGTAATCCGTACGTCATTAGAAGCGCACTTTTGTGCAGATTTCAAATCCGTAATTAGATTTTCCCTATGACGCATACTTTTCGAGAAAATCATGTCTCTGCCGGTTAAGCTAGGTTGGCCGAATCCGCCATGCCAGGGTCGCCAGACATCGAATTTTCCGACCAATCACCGATCCTTGTAATGCGTACGTCATTAGAAGCGCACTTTTGTGCAGATTTCAAACCTATAATTAGATTTTCCCTGCGATGCATACTTTCCGAGAAAATCATGTCTCTGTCGGTTAAGCTAGGTTGGCCAAATCCGCTATTCCAGGGTCGCCAGATATCGAATTTTCCGACCAATCACCGATCCCTGTAATCCATACGTCATTAGAAGCGCACTTTTGTGCAGATTTCAAATCTGTAATTAGATTTTCCCTGTCATGCATACTTTTCGAGAAAATCATGTCTCTGTCGGTTAAGCTAGGTTGGCCAAATCCGCTATTCCAGGGTCGCCAGATATCGAATTTTCCGACCAATCACTGATCCTTGTAATTCATACGTCATTAGAAGCGCACTTTTGTGCAGATTTCAAATCTGTAATTAGATTTTCCCTGTCATGCATACTTTTCGAGAAAATCATGTCTCTGTCAGTTAAGCTAGGTTGGCCGAATCCGCCATGCCAGGATCGCCAGACATCGAATTTTCCGGCCAATCACCGATCCTTGTAATTCACACGTCATTAAAAGCGCACTTTTGTGCAGATTTCAAACCTATAATTCGATTTTCCCTGCGATGCATACTTTTCGAGAAAATCATGTCTCTGTCGGTTAAGCAAGGTTGGCCAAATCCGCTATTCCAGGGTCGCCAGATATCGAATTTTCCGACCAATCACCGATCCTTGTAATCCGTACGTCTTTAGAAGCGCACTTTTGTGCAGATTTCAAATCTGTAATTAGATTTTCCCTGTCATGCATACTTTTCGAGAAAATCATGTCTCTGTCGGTTAAGCTAGGTTGACCAAATCCGCTATTCCAGGGTCGCCAGATATCGAATTTTTCGACCAATCACCGATCCTTGTAATCCATACGTCATTAGAAGCGCACTTTTGTGCAGATTTCAAATCTGTAATTAGATTTTCCCTGCGATGCATACTTTTCGAGAAAATCATGTCTCTGTCGGTTAAGCTAGGTTGGCCAAATCCGCTATTCCAGGGTCGCCAGATATCGAATTTTCCGACCAATCACCGATCCTTGTAATCCATAAGTCATTAGAAGCGCACTTTTGTGCAGATTTCAAATCTGTAATTAGATTTTCCCTGTCATGCATACTTTTCGAGAAAATCATGTCTCTGTCGGTTAAGCTAGGTTGGGCAAATCCGCTATTCCAGGGTCGCCATATATCAAATTTTCCGACCAATCACCGATCCTTGTAATCCATACGTCATTAGAAGCGCACGTTTGTGCAGATTTTAAATCTGTAATTAGATTTTCCCTGTCATGCATACTTTTCGAGAAAATCATGTCTCTGTCGGTTAAGCTAGGTTGGCCGAATCCGCCATGCCAGGGTCGCCAGACATCGAATTTTCCGGCCAATCACCGATCCTTGTAATCCATACGTCATTAGAAGCGCAATTTTGTGCAGATTTCAAATCTGTAATTAGATTTTCCCTGCGATGCATACTTTTCGAGAAAATCATGTCTCTGTCGGTTAAGCTAGGTTGGCCAAATCCGCTATTCCAGGGTCGCCAGATATCGAATTTTCCGACCAATCACCGATCCTTGTAATCCATACGTCATTAGAAGCGCACTTTTGTGCAGATTTCAAATCTGTAATTAGATTTTCCCTGTCATGCATACTTTTCGAGAAAATCATGTCTCTGTCGGTTAAGCTAGGTTGGGCAAATCCGCTATTCCAGGGTCGCCATATATCAAATTTTCCGACCAATCACCGATCCTTGTAATCCATACGTCATTAGAAGCGCACGTTTGTGCAGATTTTAAATCTGTAATTAGATTTTCCCTGTCATGCATACTTTTCGAGAAAATCATGTCTCTGTCGGTTAAGCTAGGTTGGCCGAATCCGCCATGCCAGGGTCGCCAGACATCGAATTTTCCGGCCAATCACCGATCCTTGTAATCCATACGTCATTAGAAGCGCAATTTTGTGCAGATTTCAAATCTGTAATTAGATTTTCCCTGTCATGCATACTTTTCGAGAAAATCATGTCTCTGTCGGTTAAGCTAGGTTGGCCGAATCCGCCATGCCAGGGTCGCCAGACATCGAATTTTCGACCAACCACTGATCCTTGTAATCCATACGTCATTAGAAGCGCACTTTTGTGCAGATTTCAAATCTGTAATTAGATTTTCCCTGTCATGCATACTTTTCGAGAAAATCATGTCTCTGTCGGTTAAGCTAGGTTGGCCAAATCCGCCATGCCAGGGTCGCCAGATATCGAATTTTCCCACCAATCACCGATCCTTGTAATCCGTACGTCATTAGAAGCGCACTTTTGTGCAGATTTCAAATCTGTAATTAGATTTTCCCTATGATGCATACTTTTCGAGAAAATCATGTCTCTGTCAGTTAAGCTAGGTTGGCCGAATCCGCCATGCCAGGGTCGCCAGACATCGAATTTTCCGGCCAATCACCGATCCTTGTAATTCACACGTCATTAAAAGCGCACTTTTGTGCAGATTTCAAACCTATAATTAGATTTTCCCTGCGATGCATACTATTCGAGAAAATCATGTCTCTGTCGGTTAAGCTAGGTTGGCCAAATCCGCTATTCCAGGGTCGCCAGATATCGAATTTTCCGACCAATCACCGATCCTTGTAATCCATACGTCATTAGAAGCGCACTTTTGTGCAGATTTCAAATCTGTAATTAGATTTTCCCTATGATGCATACTTTTCGAGAAAATCATGTCTCTGTCGGTTAAGCTAGGTTGGCCGAATCCGCCATGCCAGGGTCGCCAGATATCGAATTTTCCGACCAATCACCGATCCTTGTAATCCATACGTCATTAGAAGCGCAATTTTGTGCAGATTGCAAATCTGTAATTAGATTTTCCCTATCATGCATACTTTTCGAGAAAATCATGTCTCTGTCGGTTAAGCTAGGTTGGCCAAATCCGCTATTCCAGGGTCGCCAGATATCGAATTTTCCGACCAATCACCGATCCTTGTAATGCGTACGTCATTAGAAGCGCACTTTTGTGCAGATTTCAAATCTGTAATTAGATTTTCCCTGTCATGCATACTTTTCGAGAAAATCATGTCTCTGTCGGTTAAGCTAGGTTGGCCAAATCCGCCATGCCAGGGTCGCCAGATATCGAATTTTTCGACCAATCACCGATCCTTGTAATCCGTACGTCATTAGAAGCGCACTTTTGTGCAGATTTCAAATCTGTAATTAGATTTTCCCTATGATGCATACTTTTCGAGAAAATCATGTCTCTGTCGGTTAAGCTAGGTTGACCAAATCCGCTATTCCAGGGTCGCCAGATATCGAATTTTCCGACCAATCACCGATCCTTGTAATCCGTACGTCATTAGAAGCGCACTTTTGTGCAGATTTCAAATCTGTAATTAGATTTTCCCTATGATGCATACTTTTCGAGAAAATCATGTCTCTGTCGGTTAAGCTAGGTTGGCCGAATCCGCCATGCCAGGGTCGCCAGACATCGAATTTTCCTACCAATCACCGATCCTTGTAATGCGTATGTCATTAGAAGCGCACTTTTGTGCAGATTTCAAATCTGTAATTAGATTTTCCCTGTCATGCATACTTTTCGAGAAAATCATGTCTCTGTCGGTTAAGCTAGGTTGGCCAAATCCGCCATGCCAGGGTCGCCAGATATCGAATTTTTCGACCAATCACCGATCCTTGTAATCCGTACGTCATTAGAAGCGCACTTTTGTGCAGATTTCAAATCTGTAATTAGATTTTCCCTATGATGCATACTTTTCGAGAAAATCATGTCTCTGTCAGTTAAGCTAGGTTGGCCGAATCCGCCATGCCAGGGTCGCCAGACATCGAATTTTCCGGCCAATCACCGATCCTTGTAATTCACACGTCATTAAAAGCGCACTTTTGTGCAGATTTCAAACCTATAATTAGATTTTCCCTGCGATGCATACTATTCGAGAAAATCATGTCTCTGTCGGTTAAGCTAGGTTGGCCAAATCCGCTATTCCAGGGTCGCCAGATATCGAATTTTCCGACCAATCACCGATCCTTGTAATCCATACGTCATTAGAAGCGCACTTTTGTGCAGATTTCAAATCTGTAATTAGATTTTCCCTGTCATGCATACTTTTCGAGAAAATCATGTCTCTGTCGGTTAAGCTAGGTTGACCAAATCCGCTATTCCAGGGTCGCCAGATATCGAATTTTCCGACCAATCACCGATCCTTGTAATCCATACGTCATTAGAAGCGCAATTTTGTGCAGATTTCAAATCTGTAATTAGATTTTCCCTATCATGCATACTTTTCGAGAAAATCATGTCTCTGTCGGTTAAGCTAGGTTGGCCAAATCCGCTATTCCAGGGTCGCCAGATATCGAATTTTCCGACCAATCACCGATCCTTGTAATGCGTACGTCATTAGAAGCGCACTTTTGTGCAGATTTCAAATCTGTAATTAGATTTTCCCTGTCATGCATACTTTTCGAGAAAATCATGTCTCTGTCGGTTAAGCTAGGTTGGCCAAATCCGCCATGCCAGGGTCGCCAGATATCGAATTTTTCGACCAATCACCGATCCTTGTAATCCGTACGTCATTAGAAGTGCACTTTTGTGCAGATTTCAAATCTGTAATTAGATTTTCCCTATGATGCATACTTTTCGAGAAAATCATGTCTCTGTCGGTTAAGCTAGGTTGGCCGAATCCGCCATGCCAGGGTCGCCAGACATCGAATTTTCCTACCAATCACCGATCCTTGTAATGCGTATGTCATTAGAAGCGCACTTTTGTGCAGATTTCAAATCTGTAATTAGATTTTCCCTGTCATGCATACTTTTCGAGAAAATCATGTCTCTGTCGGTTAAGCTAGGTTGGCCAAATCCGCCATGCCAGGGTCGCCAGATATCGAATTTTTCGACCAATCACCGATCCTTGTAATCCGTACGTCATTAGAAGTGCACTTTTGTGCAGATTTCAAATCTGTAATTAGATTTTCCCTATGATGCATACTTTTCGAGAAAATCATGTCTCTGTCGGTTAAGCTAGGTTGACCAAATCCGCTATTCCAGGGTCGCCAGATATCGAACTTTCCGACCAATCACCGATCCTTGTAATCCATACGTCATTAGAAGGGCACTTTTGTGCAGATTTCAAATCTGTAATTAGATTTTCCCTGTCATGCATACTTTTCGAGAAAATCATGTCTCTGTCGGTTAAGCTAGGTTGGCCAAATCCGCCATGCCAGGGTCGCCAGATATCGAATTTTTCGACCAATCACCGATCCTTGTAATCCGTACATCATTAGAAGCGCACTTTTGTGCAGATTTCAAATCTGTAATTAGATTTTCCCTGTCATGCATACTTTTCGAGAAAATCATGTCTCTGTCGGTTAAGCTAGGTTGAACAAATCCGCTATTCCAGGGTCGCCAGATATCGAATTCTCCGACTAATCACCGATCCTTGTAATCCATACGTCATTAGAAGCGCGCTTTTGTGCAGATTTCAAAATTATAATTAGATTTTCGCTGCGATGCATACTTTTCGCGAAAATCATGTCTCTGTCGGTTAAGCTAGGTTGGCCAAATGCGCTATTCCAATGTCGCCAGATATCAAATTTTCCGACCAATCACCGATCCTTGTAATCCATACGTCATTAGAAGCGCAATTTTGTGCAGATTTCAAATCTGTAATTAGATTTTCCCTATGATGCATACTTTTCGAGAAAATCATGTCTCTGTCGGTTAAGCTAGGTTGGCCGAATCCGCCATACCAGGGTCGCCAGACATCGAATTTTCCGACCAATCACCGATCCTTGTAATGCGTACGTCATTAGAAGTGCGCTTTTGTGCAGATTTCAAATCCGTAATTAGATTTTCCCTATGATGCATACTTTTCGAGAAGGTCATGTCTCTGCCGGTTAAGCTAGGTTGGCCGAATCCGCCATGCCAGGGTCGCCAGACATCGAATTTTCCGGCCAATCACCGATCCTTGTAATTCACACGTCATTAGAAGCGCGCTTTTGTGCAGATTTCAAAATTATAATTAGATTTTCCCTGCGATGCATACTTTTTGAGAAAATCATGTCTCTGTCGGTTAAGCTAGGTTGGCCAAATCCGCTATTCCAGGGTCGCCAGATATCGAATTTTCCGACCAATCACCGATCCTTGTAATCCATACGTCATTAGAAGTGCGCTTTTGTGCAGATTTCAAAATTATAATTAGATTTTCGCTGCGGTGCATACTTTTCGAGAAAATCATGTCTCTGTCGGTTAAGCTAGGTTGGCCAAATCCGCTATTCCAGGGTCGCCAGATATCGAATTTTCCGACCAATCACCGATCCTTGTAATCCATACGTCATTAGAAGCGCACTTTTGTGCAGATTTCAAATCTGTAATTAGATTTTCCCTGTCATGCATACTTTTCGAGAAAATCATGTCTCTGTCGGTTAAGCTAGGTTGACCAAATCCGCTATTCCAGGGTCGCCAGATATCGAATTTTCCTACCAATCACCGATCCTTGTAATCCATACGTCATTAGAAGCGCAATTTTGTGCAGATTTCAAATCTGTAATTAGATTTTCCCTGTCATGCACACTTTTCGAGAAAATCATGTCTCTGTCGGTTAAGCTAGGTTGGCCAAATCCGCCATGCCAGGATCGCCAGATATCGAATTTTTCGACCAATCACCGATCCTTGTAATCCATACGTCATTAGAAGCGCACTTTTGTGCAGATTTCAAATCTGTAATTAGATTTTCCCTATGATGCATACTTTTCGAGAAAATCATGTCTCTGCCGGTTAAGCTAGGTTGGCCGAATCCGCCATGCCAGGGTCGCCAGACATCGAATTTTCCGACCAATCACCGATCCTTGTAATGCGCACGTCATTAGAAGCGCACTTTTGTGCAGATTTCAAACCTATAATTAGATTTTCCCTGCGATGCATACTTTCCGAGAAAATCATGTCTCTGTCGGTTAAGCTAGGTTGGAAAAATCCGCTATTCCAGGGTCGCCAGATATCGAATTTTCCGACCAATCACCGATCCTTGTAATCCATACGTCATTAGAAGCGCACTTTTGTGCAGATTTCAAATCTGTAATTAGATTTTCCCTGTCATGCATACTTTTCGAGAAAATCATGTCTCTGTCGGTTAAGCTAGGTTGACCAAATCCGCTATTCCAGGGTCGCCAGATATCGAATTTTCCTACCAATCACCGATCCTTGTAATCCATACGTCATTAGAAGCGCAATTTTGTGCAGATTTCAAATCTGTAATTAGATTTTCCCTGTCATGCACACTTTTCGAGAAAATCATGTCTCTGTCGGTTAAGCTAGGTTGGCCAAATCCGCCATGCCAGGATCGCCAGATATCGAATTTTTCGACCAATCACCGATCCTTGTAATCCATACGTCATTAGAAGCGCACTTTTGTGCAGATTTCAAATCTGTAATTAGATTTTCCCTATGATGCATACTTTTCGAGAAAATCATGTCTCTGCCGGTTAAGCTAGGTTGGCCGAATCCGCCATGCCAGGGTCGCCAGACATCGAATTTTCCGACCAATCACCGATCCTTGTAATGCGCACGTCATTAGAAGCGCACTTTTGTGCAGATTTCAAACCTATAATTAGATTTTCCCTGCGATGCATACTTTCCGAGAAAATCATGTCTCTGTCGGTTAAGCTAGGTTGGAAAAATCTGCTATTCCAGGGTCGCCAGATATCGAATTTTCCGACCAGTCACCGATCCTTGTAATCCATACGTCATTAAAAGCGCACTTTTGTGCAGATTTCAAATCTGTAATTAGATTTTCCCTGTCATGCATACTTTTCGAGAAAATCATGTCTCTGTCAGTTAAGCTAGGTTGGCCGAATCCGCCATGCCAGGGTCGCCAGACATCGAATTTTCCGGCCAATCACCGATCCTTGTAATTCACACGTCATTAGAAGCGCGCTTTTGTGCAGATTTCAAAATTATAATTAGATTTTCCCTGCGATGCATACTTTTCGAGAAAATCATGTCTCTGTCGGTTAAGCTAGGTTGGCCAAATCCGCTATTCCAGGGTCGCCAGATATAGAATTTTCCGACCAATCACCGATCCTTGTAATCCGTACGTCATTAGAAGCGCACTTTTGTGCAGATTTCAAATCTGTAATTAGATTTTCCCTATGATGCCTACTTTTCGAGAAAATCATGTCTCTGTCTGTTAAGCTAGGTTGGCCGAATCCGCCATGCCAGGGTCGCCAGACATCGAGGTTTCCGACCAATCACCGATCCTTGTAATCCATACGTCATTAGAAGCGTACTTTTGTGCAGATTTCAAATCTGTAATTAGATTTTCCCTGTCATGCATACTTTTCGAGAAAATCATGTCTCTGTCGGTTAAGCTAGGTTGGCCAAATCCGCTATTCCAGGGTCGCCAGATATCGAATTTTCCGACCAATCACCGATCCTTATAATCCATACGTCATTAGAAGCGCACTTTTGTGCAGATTTCAAATCTGTAATTAGATTTTCCCTGTCATGCATACTTTTCGAGAAAATCATGTCTCTGTCGGTTAAGCTAGGTTGACCAAATCCGCTATTCCAGGGTCGCCAGATATCGAATTTTCCTACCAATCACCGATCCTTGTAATCCATACGTCATTAGAAGCGCATTTTTGTGCAAATTTCAAATCTGTAATTAGATTTTCCCTATGATGCCTACTTTTCGAGAAAATCATGTCTCTGTCGGTTAAGCTAGGTTGGCCGAATCCGTAATGCCAGGGTCGCCAGACATCGAATTTTCCGACCAATCACCGATCCTTGTAATGCGTACGTCATTAGAAGTGCGCTTTTGTGCAGATTTCAAATCTGTAATTAGATTTTCCCTATGATGCATACTTTTCGAGAAGGTCATGTCTCTGCCGGTTAAGCTAGGTTGGCCGAATCCGCCATGCCAGGGTCGCCAGACATCGAATTTTCCGGCCAATCACCGATCCTTGTAATCCACACGTCATTAGAAGCGCGCTTTTGTGCAGATTTCAAAATTATAATTAGATTTTCCCTGCGATGCATACTTTTCGAGAAAATCATGTCTCTGTCGGTTAAGCTAGGTTGGGCAAATCCGCTATTCCAGGGTCGCCATATATCAAATTTTCCGACCAATCACCGATCCTTGTAATCCATACGTCATTAGAAGCGCACGTTTGTGCAGATTTTAAATCTGTAATTAGATTTTCCCTGTCATGCATACTTTTCGAGAAAATCATGTCTCTGTCGGTTAAGCTAGGTTGGCCGAATCCGCTTTCCAGGGTCGCCAGACATCGAATTTTCCGGCCAATCACCGATCCTTGTAATCCATACGTCATTAGAAGCGCAATTTTGTGCAGATTTCAAATCTGTAATTAGATTTTCCCTGTCATGCATACTTTTCGAGAAAATCATGTCTCTGTCGGTTAAGCTAGGTTGGCCGAATCCGCCATGCCAGGGTCGCCAGACATCGAATTTTCGACCAATCACTGATCCTTGTAATCCATACGTCATTAGAAGCGCACTTTTGTGCAGATTTCAAATCTGTAATTAGATTTTCCCTGTCATGCATACTTTTCGAGAAAATCATGTCTCTGTCGGTTAAGCTAGGTTGGCCAAATCCGCCATGCCAGGGTCGCCAGATATCGAATTTTTCGACCAATCACCGATCCTTGTAATCCGTACGTCATTAGAAGCGCGCTTTTGTGCAGATTTCAAATCTGTAATTAGATTTTCGCTGCGATGCATACTTTTCGAGAAAATCATGTCTCTGTCGGTTAAGCTAGGTTGGCCGAATCCGCCATGCCAGGGTCGCCAGACATCGAATTTTCCGACCAATCACCGATCCTTGTAATGCGTACGTCATTAGAAGCGCACTTTTGTGCAGATTTCAAATCTGTAATTAGATTTTCCCTGTCATGCATACTTTTCGAGAAAATCATGTCTCTGTCGGTTAAGCTAGGTTGGCCAAATCCGCTATTCCAGGGTCGCCAGATATCGAATTTTCCGACCAATCACCGATCCTTGTAATTCATACGTCATTAGAAGCGCACTTTTGTGCAGATTTCAAATCTGTAATTAGATTTTCCCTGTCATGCATACTTTTCGAGAAAATCATGTCTCTGTCAGTTAAGCTAGGTTGGCCGAATCCGCCATGCCAGGGTTGCCAGACATCGAATTTTCCGGCCAATCACCGATCCTTGTAATTCACACGTCATTAAAAGCGCACTTTTGTGCAGATTTCAAACCTATAATTAGATTTTCCCTGCGATGCATACTTTTCGAGAAAATCATGTCTCTGTCGGTTAAGCTAGGTTGGCCAAATCCGCTATTCCAGGGTCACCAGATATCGAATTTTCCGACCAATCACCGATCCTTGTAATCCATACGTCATTAGAAGCGCACTTTTGTGCAGATTTCAAATCTGTAATTAGATTTTCCCTGTCATGCATACTTTTCGAGAAAATCATGTCTCTGTCGGTTAAGCTAGGTTGACCAAATCCGCTATTCCAGGGTCGCCAGATATCGAATTTTCCGACCAGTCACCGATCCTTGTAATCCATTCGTCATTAGAAGCGCAATTTTGTGCAGATTTCAAATCTGTAATTAGATTTTCCCTGTCATGCATACTTTTCGAGAAAATCATGTCTCTGTCGGTTAAGCTAGGTTGGCCAAATCCGCTATTCCAGGGTCGCCAGATATCGAATTTTCCGACCAATCACCGATCCTTGTAATGCGTACGTCATTAGAAGCGCACTTTTGTGCAGATTTCAAATCTGTAATTAGATTTTCCCTGTCATGCATACTTTTCGAGAAAATCATGTCTCTGTCGGTTAAGCTAGGTTGGCCAAATCCGCCATGCCAGGGTCGCCAGATATCGAATTTTTCGACCAATCACCGATCCTTGTAATCCGTACGTCATTAGAAACGCACTTTTGTGCAGATTTCAAATCTGTAATTAGATTTTCCCTATGATGCATACTTTTCGAGAAAATCATGTCTCTGTCGGTTAAGCTAGGTTGACCAAATCCGCTATTCCAGGGTCGCCAGATATCGAATTTTCCGACCAATAACCGATCCTTGTAATCCATACGTCATTAGAAGCGCACTTTTGTGCAGATTTCAAATCTGTAATTAGATTTTCCCTATGATGCATACTTTTCGAGAAAATCATGTCTCTGTCGGTTAAGCTAGGTTGGCCGAATCCGCCATGCCAGGGTCGCCAGACATCGAATTTTCCTACCAATCACCGATCCTTGTAATGCGTATGTCATTAGAAGCGCACTTTTGTGCAGATTTCAAATCTGTAATTAGATTTTCCCTGTCATGCATACTTTTCGAGAAAATCATGTCTCTGTCGGTTAAGCTAGGTTGGCCAAATCCGCCATGCCAGGGTCGCCAGATATCGAATTTTTCGACCAATCACCGATCCTTGTAATCCGTACGTCATTAGAAGCGCACTTTTGTGCAGATTTCAAATCTGTAATTAGATTTTCCCTATGATGCATACATTTCGAGAAAATCATGTCTCTGTCTGTTAAGCTAGGTTGACCAAATCCGCTATTCCAGGGTCGCCAGATATCGAACTTTCCGACCAATCACCGATCCTTGTAATCCATACGTCATTAGAAGGGCACTTTTGTGCAGATTTCAAATCTGTAATTAGATTTTCCCTGTCATGCATACTTTTCGAGAAAATCATGTCTCTGTCGGTTAAGCTAGGTTGGCCAAATCCGCCATGCCAGGGTCGCCAGATATCGAATTTTTCGACCAATCACCGATCCTTGTAATCCGTACGTCATTAGAAGCGCACTTTTGTGCAGATTTCAAATCTGTAATTAGATTTTCCCTGTCATGCATACTTTTCGGGAAAATCATGTCTCTGTCGGTTAAGCTAGGTTGAACAAATCCGCTATTCCAGGGTCGCCAGATATCGAATTCTCCGACTAATCACCGATCCTTGTAATCCATACGTCATTAGAAGCGCGCTTTTGTGCAGATTTCAAAATTATAATTAGATTTTCGCTGCGATGCATACTTTTCGCGAAAATCATGTCTCTGTCGGTTAAGCTAGGTTGGCCAAATCCGCTATTCCAATGTCGCCAGATATCAAATTTTCCGACCAATCACCGATCCTTGTAATCCATACGTCATTAGAAGCGCACTTTTGTGCAGATTTCAAATCTGTAATTAGATTTTCCCTATGATGCATACTTTTCGAGAAAATCATGTCTCTGTCGGTTAAGCTAGGTTGGCCGAATCCGCCATACCAGGGTCGCCAGACATCGAATTTTCCGGCCAATCGCCGATCCTTGTAATGCGTACGTCATTAGAAGTGCGCTTTTGTGCAGATTTCAAATCTGTAATTAGATTTTCCCTATGATGCATACTTTTCGAGAAGGTCATGTCTCTGCCGGTTAAGCTAGGTTGGCCGAATCCGCCATGCCAGGGTCGCCAGACATCGAATTTTCCGGCCAATCACCGATCCTTGTAATTCACACGTCATTAGAAGCGCGCTTTTGTGCAGATTTCAAAATTATAATTAGATTTTCCCTGCGATGCATACTTTTCGAGAAAATCATGTCTCTGTCGGTTAAGCTAGGTTGGCCAAATCCGCTATTCCAGGGTCGCCAGATATCGAATTTTCCGACCAATCACCGATCCTTGTAATCCATACGTCATTAGAAGCGCACTTTTGTGCAGATTTCAAATCTGTAATTAGATTTTCCCTGTCATGCATACTTTTCGAGAAAATCATGTCTCTGTCGGTTAAGCTAGGTTGACCAAATCCGCTATTCCAGGGTCGCCAGATATCGAATTTTCCTACCAATCACCGATCCTTGTAATCCATACGTCATTAGAAGCGCATTTTTGTGCAAATTTCAAATCTGTAATTAGATTTTCCCTATGATGCCTACTTTTCGAGAAAATCATGTCTCTGTCGGTTAAGCTAGGTTGGCCGAATCCGTAATGCCAGGGTCGCCAGACATCGAATTTTCCGACCAATCACCGATCCTTGTAATGCGTACGTCATTAGAAGTGCGCTTTTGTGCAGATTTCAAATCTGTAATTAGATTTTCCCTATGATGCATACTTTTCGAGAAGGTCATGTCTCTGCCGGTTAAGCTAGGTTGGCCGAATCCGCCATGCCAGGGTCGCCAGACATCGAATTTTCCGGCCAATCACCGATCCTTGTAATCCACACGTCATTAGAAGCGCGCTTTTGTGCAGATTTCAAAATTATAATTAGATTTTCCCTGCGATGCATACTTTTCGAGAAAATCATGTCTCTGTCGGTTAAGCTAGGTTGGGCAAATCCGCTATTCCAGGGTCGCCATATATCAAATTTTCCGACCAATCACCGATCCTTGTAATCCATACGTCATTAGAAGCGCACTTTTGTGCAGATTTTAAATCTGTAATTAGATTTTCCCTGTCATGCATACTTTTCGAGAAAATCATGTCTCTGTCGGTTAAGCTAGGTTGGCCGAATCCGCCATGCCAGGGTCGCCAGACATCGAATTTTCCGGCCAATCACCGATCCTTGTAATCCATACGTCATTAGAAGCGCAATTTTGTGCAGATTTCAAATCTGTAATTAGATTTTCCCTGTCATGCATACTTTTCGAGAAAATCATGTCTCTGTCGGTTAAGCTAGGTTGGCCGAATCCGCCATGCCAGGGTCGCCAGACATCGAATTTTCGACCAATCACTGATCCTTGTAATCCATACGTCATTAGAAGCGCACTTTTGTGCAGATTTCAAATCTGTAATTAGATTTTCCCTGTCATGCATACTTTTCGAGAAAATCATGTCTCTGTCGGTTAAGCTAGGTTGGCCAAATCCGCCATGCCAGGGTCGCCAGATATCGAATTTTTCGACCAATCACCGATCCTTGTAATCCGTACGTCATTAGAAGCGCGCTTTTGTGCAGATTTCAAATCTGTAATTAGATTTTCGCTGCGATGCATACTTTTCGAGAAAATCATGTCTCTGTCGGTTAAGCTAGGTTGGCCGAATCCGCCATGCCAGGGTCGCCAGACATCGAATTTTCCGACCAATCACCGATCCTTGTAATGCGTACGTCATTAGAAGCGCACTTTTGTGCAGATTTCAAATCTGTAATTAGATTTTCCCTGTCATGCATACTTTTCGAGAAAATCATGTCTCTGTCGGTTAAGCTAGGTTGGCCAAATCCGCTATTCCAGGGTCGCCAGATATCGAATTTTCCGACCAATCACCGATCCTTGTAATTCATACGTCATTAGAAGCGCACTTTTGTGCAGATTTCAAATCTGTAATTAGATTTTCCCTGTCATGCATACTTTTCGAGAAAATCATGTCTCTGTCAGTTAAGCTAGGTTGGCCGAATCCGCCATGCCAGGGTTGCCAGACATCGAATTTTCCGGCCAATCACCGATCCTTGTAATTCACACGTCATTAAAAGCGCACTTTTGTGCAGATTTCAAACCTATAATTAGATTTTCCCTGCGATGCATACTTTTCGAGAAAATCATGTCTCTGTCGGTTAAGCTAGGTTGGCCAAATCCGCTATTCCAGGGTCACCAGATATCGAATTTTCCGACCAATCACCGATCCTTGTAATCCATACGTCATTAGAAGCGCACTTTTGTGCAGATTTCAAATCTGTAATTAGATTTTCCCTGTCATGCATACTTTTCGAGAAAATCATGTCTCTGTCGGTTAAGCTAGGTTGACCAAATCCGCTATTCCAGGGTCGCCAGATATCGAATTTTCCGACCAGTCACCGATCCTTGTAATCCATTCGTCATTAGAAGCGCACTTTTGTGCAGATTTCAAATCTGTAATTAGATTTTCCCTGTCATGCATACTTTTCGAGAAAATCATGTCTCTGTCGGTTAAGCTAGGTTGGCCAAATCCGCTATTCCAGGGTCGCCAGATATCGAATTTTCCGACCAATCACCGATCCTTGTAATGCGTACGTCATTAGAAGCGCACTTTTGTGCAGATTTCAAATCTGTAATTAGATTTTCCCTGTCATGCATACTTTTCGAGAAAATCATGTCTCTGTCGGTTAAGCTAGGTTGGCCAAATCCGCCATGCCAGGGTCGCCAGATATCGAATTTTTCGACCAATCACCGATCCTTGTAATCCGTACGTCATTAGAAGCGCACTTTTGTGCAGATTTCAAATCTGTAATTAGATTTTCCCTATGATGCATACTTTTCGAGAAAATCATGTCTCTGTCGGTTAAGCTAGGTTGACCAAATCCGCTATTCCAGGGTCGCCAGATATCGAATTTTCCGACCAATAACCGATCCTTGTAATCCATACGTCATTAGAAGCGCACTTTTGTGCAGATTTCAAATCTGTAATTAGATTTTCCCTATGATGCATACTTTTCGAGAAAATCATGTCTCTGTCGGTTAAGCTAGGTTGGCCGAATCCGCCATGCCAGGGTCGCCAGACATCGAATTTTCCTACCAATCACCGATCCTTGTAATGCGTATGTCATTAGAAGCGCACTTTTGTGCAGATTTCAAATCTGTAATTAGATTTTCCCTGTCATGCATACTTTTCGAGAAAATCATGTCTCTGTCGGTTAAGCTAGGTTGGCCAAATCTGCCATGCCAGGGTCGCCAGATATCGAATTTTTCGACCAATCACCGATCCTTGTAATCCGTACGTCATTAGAAGCGCACTTTTGTGCAGATTTCAAATCTGTAATTAGATTTTCCCTATGATGCATACATTTCGAGAAAATCATGTCTCTGTCTGTTAAGCTAGGTTGACCAAATCCGCTATTCCAGGGTCGCCAGATATCGAACTTTCCGACCAATCACCGATCCTTGTAATCCATACGTCATTAGAAGGGCACTTTTGTGCAGATTTCAAATCTGTAATTAGATTTTCCCTGTCATGCATACTTTTCGAGAAAATCATGTCTCTGTCGGTTAAGCTAGGTTGGCCAAATCCGCCATGCCAGGGTCGCCAGATATCGAATTTTTCGACCAATCACCGATCCTTGTAATCCGTACGTCATTAGAAGCGCACTTTTGTGCAGATTTCAAATCTGTAATTAGATTTTCCCTGTCATGCATACTTTTCGGGAAAATCATGTCTCTGTCGGTTAAGCTAGGTTGAACAAATCCGCTATTCCAGGGTCGCCAGATATCGAATTCTCCGACTAATCACCGATCCTTGTAATCCATACGTCATTAGAAGCGCGCTTTTGTGCAGATTTCAAAATTATAATTAGATTTTCGCTGCGATGCATACTTTTCGCGAAAATCATGTCTCTGTCGGTTAAGCTAGGTTGGCCAAATCCGCTATTCCAATGTCGCCAGATATCAAATTTTCCGACCAATCACCGATCCTTGTAATCCATACGTCATTAGAAGCGCACTTTTGTGCAGATTTCAAATCTGTAATTAGATTTTCCCTATGATGCATACTTTTCGAGAAAATCATGTCTCTGTCGGTTAAGCTAGGTTGGCCGAATCCGCCATACCAGGGTCGCCAGACATCGAATTTTCCGGCCAATCGCCGATCCTTGTAATGCGTACGTCATTAGAAGTGCGCTTTTGTGCAGATTTCAAATCTGTAATTAGATTTTCCCTATGATGCATACTTTTCGAGAAGGTCATGTCTCTGCCGGTTAAGCTAGGTTGGCCGAATCCGCCATGCCAGGGTCGCCAGACATCGAATTTTCCGGCCAATCACCGATCCTTGTAATTCACACGTCATTAGAAGCGCGCTTTTGTGCAGATTTCAAAATTATAATTAGATTTTCCCTGCGATGCATACTTTTCGAGAAAATCATGTCTCTGTCGGTTAAGCTAGGTTGGCCAAATCCGCTATTCCAGGGTCGCCAGATATCGAATTTTCCGACCAATCACCGATCCTTGTAATCCATACGTCATTAGAAGCGCACTTTTGTGCAGATTTCAAATCTGTAATTAGATTTTCCCTGTCATGCATACTTTTCGAGAAAATCATGTCTCTGTCGGTTAAGCTAGGTTGACCAAATCCGCTATTCCAGGGTCGCCAGATATCGAATTTTCCTACCAATCACCGATCCTTGTAATCCATACGTCATTAGAAGCGCAATTTTGTGCAGATTTCAAATCTGTAATTAGATTTTCCCTGTCATGCACACTTTTCGAGAAAATCATGTCTCTGTCGGTTAAGCTAGGTTGGCCAAATCCGCCATGCCAGGATCGCCAGATATCGAATTTTTCGACCAATCACCGATCCTTGTAATCCATACGTCATTAGAAGCGCACTTTTGTGCAGATTTCAAATCTGTAATTAGATTTTCCCTATGATGCATACTTTTCGAGAAAATCATGTCTCTGCCGGTTAAGCTAGGTTGGCCGAATCCGCCATGCCAGGGTCGCCAGACATCGAATTTTCCGACCAATCACCGATCCTTGTAATGCGCACGTCATTAGAAGCGCACTTTTGTGCAGATTTCAAACCTATAATTAGATTTTCCCTGCGATGCATACTTTCCGAGAAAATCATGTCTCTGTCGGTTAAGCTAGGTTGGAAAAATCCGCTATTCCAGGGTCGCCAGATATCGAATTTCCCGACCAATCACCGATCCTTGTAATCCATACGTCATTAGAAGCGCACTTTTGTGCAGATTTCAAATCTGTAATTAGATTTTCCCTGTCATGCATACTTTTCGAGAAAATCATGTCTCTGTCGGTTAAGCTAGGTTGGCCAAATCCGCTATTCCAGGGTCGCCAGATATCGAATTTTCCGACCACTCACCGATCCTTGTAATCCATACGTCATTAGAAGCGCACTTTTGTGCAGATTTCAAATCTGTAATTAGATTTTCCCTGTCATGCATACTTTTCGAGAAAATCATGTCTCTGTCGGTTAAGCTAGGTTGACCAAATCCGCTATTCCAGGGTCGCCAGATACCGAATTTTCCTACCAATCACCGATCCTTGTAATCCATACGTCATTAGAAGCGCAATTTTGTGCAGATTTCAAAATTATAATTAGATTTTCGCTGCGATGCATACTTTTCGAGAAAATCATGTCTCTGTCGGTTAAGCTAGGTTGGCCAAATCCGCTATTCCAGGGTCGCCAGATATAGAATTTTCCGACCAATCACCGATCCTTGTAATCCATACGTCATTAGAAGCGCGCTTTTGTGCAGATTTCAAATCTGTAATTAGATTTTCCCTATGATGCCTACTTTTCGAGAAAATCATGTCTCTGTCTGTTAAGCTAGGTTGGCCGAATCCGCCATGCCAGGGTCGCCAGACATCGAGGTTTCCGACCAATCACCGATCCTTGTAATCCGTACGTCATTAGAAGCGCACTTTTGTGCAGATTTCAAATCTGTAATTAGATTTTCCCTGTCATGCATACTTTTCGAGAAAATCATGTCTCTGTCGGTTAAGCTAGGTTGGCCAAATCCGCTATTCCAGGGTTGCCAGATAAAGAATTTTCCGACCAATCACCGATCCTTGTAATCCATACGTCATTAAAAGCGCACTTTTGTGCAGATTTCAAATCTGTAATTAGATTTTCCCTGTCATGCATACTTTTCGAGAAAATCATGTCTCTGTCGGTTAAGCTAGGTTGACCAAATCCGCTATTCCAGGGTCGCCAGATATCGAATTTTCCTACCAATCACCGATCCTTGTAATCCATACGTCATTAGAAGCGCAATTTTGTGCAGATTTCAAATCTGTAATTAGATTTTCCCTATGATGCCTACTTTTCGAGAAAATCATGTCTCTGTCGGTTAAGCTCGGTTGGCCGAATCCGTAATGCCAGGGTCGCCAGACATCGAATTTTCCGACCAATCACCGATCCTTGTAATGCGTACGTTATTAGAAGTGCGCTTTTGTGCAGATTTCAAATCTGTAATTAGATTTTCCCTATGATGCATACTTTTCGAGAAGGTCATGTCTCTGCCGGTTAAGCTAGGTTGGCCGAATCCGCCATGCCAGGGTCGCCAGACATCGAATTTTCCGGCCAATCACCGATCCTTGTAATACACACGTCATTAGAAGCGCGCTTTTGTGCAGATTTCAAAATTATAATTAGATTTTCCCTGCGATGCATACTTTTCGAGAAAATCATGTCTCTGTCGGTTAAGCTAGGTTGGCCAAATCCGCTATTCCAGGGTCGCCAGATATCGAATTTTCCTACCAATCACCGATCCTTGTAATCCACGCGTCATTAGAAGCGTAATTTTGTGCAGATTTCAAATCTGTAATTAGATTTTCCCTGTCATGCATACTTTTCGAGAAAATCATGTCTCTGTCGGTTAAGCAAGGTTGGCCAAATCCGCCATGCCAGGATCGCCAGATATCGAATTTTTCGACCAATCACCGATCCTTGTAATCCATACGTCATTAGAAGCGCACTTTTGTGCAGATTTCAAATCTGTAATTAGATTTTCCCTATGATGCATACTTTTCGAGAAAATCATGTCTCTGCCGGTTAAGCTAGGTTGGCCGAATCCGCCATGCCAGGGTCGCCAGACATCGAATTTTCCGACCAATCACCGATCCTTGTAATGCGTACGTCATTAGAAGCGCACTTTTGTGCAGATTTCAAACCTATAATTAGATTTTCCCTGCGATGCATACTTTCCGAGAAAATCATGTCTCTGTCGGTTAAGCTAGGTTGGCCAAATCCGCTATTCCAGGGTCGCCAGATATCGAATTTTCCGACCAATCACCGATCCTTGTAATCCATACGTCATTAGAAGCGCACTTTTGTGCAGATTTCAAATCTGTAATTAGATTTTCCCTGTCATGCATACTTTTCGAGAAAATCATGTCTCTGTCGGTTAAGCTAGGTTGGCCAAATCCGCTATTCCAGGGTAGCCAGATATCGAATTTTCCGACCAATCACCGATCCTTGTAATCCATACGTCATTAGAAGCGCACTTTTGTGCAGATTTCAAATCTGTAATTAGATTTTCCCTGTCATGCATACTTTTCGAGAAAATCATGTCTCTGTCAGTTAAGCTAGGTTGGCCGAATCCGCCATGCCAGGGTCGCCAGACATCGGGGTTTCCGACCAATCGCCGATCCTTGTAATCCATACGTCATTAGAAGCGCACTTTTGTGCAGATTTCAAATCTGTAATTAGATTTTCCCTGTCATGCATACTTTTCGAGAAAATCATGTCTCTGTCGGTTAAGCTAGGTTGGCCAAATCCGCTATTCCAGGGTCGCCAGATATCAAATTTTCCGACCAATCACCGATCCTTGTAATCCATACGTCATTAGAAGCGCACTTTTGTGCAGATTTCAAATCTGTAATTAGATTTTCCCTATCATGCATACTTTTCGAGAAAATCATGTCTCTGTCGGTTAAGCTAGGTTGACCAAATCCGCTATTCCAGGGTCGCCAGATATCGAATTGTCCGACCAATCACCGATCCTTGTAACCCATACGTCATTAGAAGCGCAATTTTGTGCAGATTTCAAATCTGTAATTAGATTTTCCCTGTCATGCATACTTTTCGAGAAAATCATGTCTCTGTCGGTTAAGCTAGGTTGGCCAAATCCGCTATTCCAGGGTCGCCAGATATCGAATTTGCGACCAATCACCGATCCATGTAATCCATACGTCATTAGAAGCGCAATTTTGTGCAGATTTCAAACCTGTAATTAGATTTTCCCTATGATGCATACTTTTCGAGAAAATCATGTCTCTGTCGGTTAAGCTAGGTTGGCCGAATCCGCCATGCCAGGGTTGCCAGACATCGAGGTTTCCGACCAATCACCGATCCTTGTAATCCATACGTCATTAGAAGCGCACTTTTGTGCAGATTTCAAATCTGTAATTAGATTTTCCCTGTCATGCATACTTTTCGAGAAAATCATGTCTCTGTCGGTTAAGCTAGGTTGACCAAATCCGCCATGCCAGGGTCGCCAGATATCGAATTTTCCGACCAATCACCGATCGTTGTAATCCATACGTCATTAGAAGCGCACTTTTGTGCAGATTTCAAATCTGTAATTAGATTTTCCCTGTCATGCATACTTTTCGAGAAAATCATGTCTCTGTCGGTTAAGCAAGGTTGGCCAAATCCGCTATTCCAGGGTCGCCAGATATCGAATTTTCCGACCAATCACCGATCCTTGTAATCCATACGTCATTAGAAGCGCACTTTTGTGCAGATTTCAAATCTGTAATTAGATTTTCCCTGTCATGCATACTTTTCGAGAAAATCATGTCTCTGTCGGTTAAGCTAGGTTGACCAAATCCGCTATTCCAGGGTCGCCAGATATCGAATTTTCCGACCAATCACCGATCCTTGTAATCCATACGTCATTAGAAGCGCACTTTTGTGCAGATTTCAAATCTGTAATTAGATTTTCCCTGTCATGCATACTTTTCGAGAAAATCATGTCTCTGTCGGTTAAGCTAGGTTGGGCAAATCCGCTATTCCAGGGTCGCCAGATATCAAATTTTCCGACCAATCACCGATCCTTGTAATCCATACGTCATTAGAAGCGCACTTTTGTGCAGATTTCAAATCTATAATTCGATTTTCCCTGTCATGCATACTTTTCGAGAAAATCATGTCTCTGTCGGTTAAGCTAGGTTGGCCAAATCCGCCATGCCAGGGTCGCCAGATATCGAATTTTTCGACCAATCACCGATCCTTGTAATCCGTACGTCATTAGAAGCGCACTTTTGTGCAGAGTTGAAATCTGTAATTAGATTTTCCCTATGATGCATACTTTTCGAGAAAATCATGTCTCTGTCGGTTAAGCTAGGTTGGCCGAATCCGCCATGCCAGGGTCGCCAGACATCGAATTTTCCTACCAATCACCGATCCTTGTAATGCGTATGTCATTAGAAGCGCACTTTTGTGCAGATTTCAAATCTGTAATTAGATTTTCCCTGTCATGCATACTTTTCGAGAAAATCATGTCTCTGTCGGTTAAGCTAGGTTGGCCAAATCCGCCATGCCAGGGTCGCCAGATATCGAATTTTTCGACCAATCACCGATCCTTGTAATCCGTACGTCATTAGAAGCGCACTTTTGTGCAGATTTCAAATCTGTAATTAGATTTTCCCTATGATGCATACATTTCGAGAAAATCATGTCTCTGTCTGTTAAGCTAGGTTGACCAAATCCGCTATTCCAGGGTCGCCAGATATCGAACTTTCCGACCAATCACCGATCCTTGTAATCCATACGTCATTAGAAGGGCACTTTTGTGCAGATTTCAAATCTGTAATTAGATTTTCCCTGTCATGCATACTTTTCGAGAAAATCATGTCTCTGTCGGTTAAGCTAGGTTGGCCAAATCCGCCATGCCAGGGTCGCCAGATATCGAATTTTTCGACCAATCACCGATCCTTGTAATCCGTACGTCATTAGAAGCGCACTTTTGTGCAGATTTCAAATCTGTAATTAGATTTTCCCTGTCATGCATACTTTTCGGGAAAATCATGTCTCTGTCGGTTAAGCTAGGTTGAACAAATCCGCTATTCCAGGGTCGCCAGATATCGAATTCTCCGACTAATCACCGATCCTTGTAATCCATACGTCATTAGAAGCGCGCTTTTGTGCAGATTTCAAAATTATAATTAGATTTTCGCTGCGATGCATACTTTTCGCGAAAATCATGTCTCTGTCGGTTAAGCTAGGTTGGCCAAATCCGCTATTCCAATGTCGCCAGATATCAAATTTTCCGACCAATCACCGATCCTTGTAATCCATACGTCATTAGAAGCGCACTTTTGTGCAGATTTCAAATCTGTAATTAGATTTTCCCTATGATGCATACTTTTCGAGAAAATCATGTCTCTGTCGGTTAAGCTAGGTTGGCCGAATCCGCCATACCAGGGTCGCCAGACATCGAATTTTCCGGCCAATCACCGATCCTTGTAATGCGTACGTCATTAGAAGTGCGCTTTTGTGCAGATTTCAAATCTGTAATTAGATTTTCCCTATGATGCATACTTTTCGAAAAGGTCATGTCTCTGCCGGTTAAGCTAGGTTGGCCGAATCCGCCATGCCAGGGTCGCCAGACATCGAATTTTCCGGCCAATCACCGATCCTTGTAATTCACACGTCATTAGAAGCGCGCTTTTGTGCAGATTTCAAAATTATAATTAGATTTTCCCTGCGATGCATACTTTTCGAGAAAATCATGTCTCTGTCGGTTAAGCTAGGTTGGCCAAATCCGCTATTCCAGGGTCGCCAGATATCGAATTTTCCGACCAATCACCGATCCTTGTAATCCATACGTCATTAGAAGCGCACTTTTGTGCAGATTTCAAATCTGTAATTAGATTTTCCCTGTCATGCATACTTTTCGAGAAAATCATGTCTCTGTCGGTTAAGCTAGGTTGACCAAATCCGCTATTCCAGGGTCGCCAGATATCGAATTTTCCTACCAATCACCGATCCTTGTAATCCATACGTCATTAGAAGCGCAATTTTGTGCAGATTTCAAATCTGTAATTAGATTTTCCCTGTCATGCACACTTTTCGAGAAAATCATGTCTCTGTCGGTTAAGCTAGGTTGGCCAAATCCGCCATGCCAGGATCGCCAGATATCGAATTTTTCGACCAATCACCGATCCTTGTAATCCATACGTCATTAGAAGCGCACTTTTGTGCAGATTTCAAATCTGTAATTAGATTTTCCCTATGATGCATACTTTTCGAGAAAATCATGTCTCTGCCGGTTAAGCTAGGTTGGCCGAATCCGCCATGCCAGGGTCGCCAGACATCGAATTTTCCGACCAATCACCGATCCTTGTAATGCGCACGTCATTAGAAGCGCACTTTTGTGCAGATTTCAAACCTATAATTAGATTTTCCCTGCGATGCATACTTTCCGAGA
This sequence comes from Brachypalpus laphriformis, assembly GCA_945910035.1. Taxonomy (NCBI): domain Eukaryota; kingdom Metazoa; phylum Arthropoda; class Insecta; order Diptera; family Syrphidae; genus Brachypalpus; species Brachypalpus laphriformis. The sequence continues at coordinate 123,842,887 of OX246756.1, forward strand.
AAATCATGTCTCTGTCGGTTAAGCTAGGTTGGAAAAATCCGCTATTCCAGGGTCGCCAGATATCGAATTTTCCGACCAATCACCGATCCTTGTAATCCATACGTCATTAGAAGCGCACTTTTGTGCAGATTTCAAATCTGTAATTAGATTTTCCCTGTCATGCATACTTTTCGAGAAAATCATGTCTCTGTCGGTTAAGCTAGGTTGGCCAAATCCGCTATTCCAGGGTCGCCAGATATCGAATTTTCCGACCAATCACCGATCCTTGTAATCCATACGTCATTAGAAGCGCACTTTTGTGCAGATTTCAAATCTGTAATTAGATTTTCCCTGTCATGCATACTTTTCGAGAAAATCATGTCTCTGTCAGTTAAGCTAGGTTGGCCGAATCCGCCATGCCAGGGTCGCCAGACATCGGGGTTTCCGACCAATCGCCGATCCTTGTAATCCATACGTCATTAGAAGCGCACTTTTGTGCAGATTTCAAATCTGTAATTAGATTTTCCCTGTCATGCATACTTTTCGAGAAAATCATGTCTCTGTCGGTTAAGCTAGGTTGGCCAAATCCGCTATTCCAGGGTCGCCAGATATCGAATTTTCCGACCAATCACCGATCCTTGTAATCCATACGTCATTAGAAGCGCACTTTTGTGCAGATTTCAAATCTGTAATTAGATTTTCCCTGTCATGCATACTTTTCGAGAAAATCATGTCTCTGTCGGTTAAGCTAGGTTGACCAAATCCGCTATTCCAGGGTCGCCAGATATCGAATTGTCCGACCAATCACCGATCCTTGTAACCCATACGTCATTAGAAGCGCAATTTTGTGCAGATTTCAAATCTGTAATTAGATTTTCCCTGTCATGCATACTTTTCGAGAAAATCATGTCTCTGTCGGTTAAGCTAGGTTGGCCAAATCCGCTATTCCAGGGTCGCCAGATATCGAATTTGCGACCAATCACCGATCCATGTAATCCATACGTCATTAGAAGCGCAATTTTGTGCAGATTTCAAACCTGTAATTAGATTTTCCCTATGATGCATACTTTTCGAGAAAATCATGTCTCTGTCGGTTAAGCTAGGTTGGCCGAATCCGCCATGCCAGGGTTGCCAGACATCGAGGTTTCCGACCAATCACCGATCCTTGTAATCCATACGTCATTAGAAGCGCACTTTTGTGCAGATTTCAAATCTGTAATTAGATTTTCCCTGTCATGCATACTTTTCGAGAAAATCATGTCTCTGTCGGTTAAGCTAGGTTGACCAAATCCGCCATGCCAGGGTCGCCAGATATCGAATTTTCCGACCAATCACCGATCGTTGTAATCCATACGTCATTAGAAGCGCACTTTTGTGCAGATTTCAAATCTGTAATTAGATTTTCCCTGTCATGCATACTTTTCGAGAAAATCATGTCTCTGTCGGTTAAGCAAGGTTGGCCAAATCCGCTATTCCAGGGTCGCCAGATATCGAATTTTCCGACCAATCACCGATCCTTGTAATGCGCACGTCATTAGAAGCGCACTTTTGTGCAGATTTCAAATCTGTAATTAGATTTTCCCTGTCATGCATACTTTTCGAGAAAATCATGTCTCTGTCGGTTAAGCTAGGTTGGGCAAATCCGCTATTCCAGGGTCGCCAGATATCAAATTTTCCGACCAATCACCGATCCTTGTAATCCATACGTCATTAGAAGCGCACTTTTGTGCAGATTTCAAATCTGTAATTAGATTTTCCCTGTCATGCATACTTTTCGAGAAAATCATGTCTCTGTCGGTTAAGCTACGTTGGCCAAATCCGCCATGCCAGGGTCGCCAGATATCGAATTTTTCGACCAATCACCGATCCTTGTAATCCGTACGTCATTAGAAGCGCACTTTTGTGCAGAGTTCAAATCTGTCATTAGAAGCGCACTTTTGTGCAGATTTCAAATCTGTAATTAGATTTTCCCTGTCATGCATACTTTTCGAGAAAATCATGTCTCTGTCGGTTAAGCAAGGTTGGCCAAATCCGCTATTCCAGGGTCGCCAGATATCGAATTTTCCGACCAATCACCGATCCTTGTAATCCATACGTCATTAGAAGCGTACTTTTGTGCAGATTTCAAATCTGTAATTAGATTTTCCCTGTCATGCATACTTTTCGAGAAAATCATGTCTCTGTCGGTTAAGCTAGGTTGACCAAATCCGCTATTCCAGGGTCGCCAGATATCGAATTTTCCGACCAATCACCGATCCTTGTAATCCATACGTCATTAGAAGCGCACTTTTGTGCAGATTTCAAATCTGTAATTAGATTTTCCCTGTCATGCATACTTTTCGAGAAAATCATGTCTCTGTCGGTTAAGCTAGGTTGGGCAAATCCGCTATTCCAAGATATCAAATTTTCCGACCAATCACCGATCCTTGTAATCCATACGTCATTAGAAGCGCACTTTTGTGCAGATTTCAAATCTGTAATTAGATTTTCCCTGTCATGCATACTTTTCGAGAAAATCATGTCTCTGTCGGTTAAGCTACGTTGGCCAAATCCGCCATGCCAGGGTCGCCAGATATCGAATTTTTCGACCAATCACCGATCCTTGTAATCCGTACGTCATTAGAAGCGCACTTTTGTGCAGAGTTCAAATCTGTAATTAGATTTTCCCTATGATGCATACTTTTCGAGAAAATCATGTCTCTGTCGGTTAAGCTAGGTTGACCAAATTCGCTATTCCAGGGTCGCCAGATATCGAATTTTCCGACCAATCACCGATCCTTGTAATCCATACGTCATTAGAAGCGCGCTTTTGTGCAGATTTCAAAATTATAATTAGATTTTCGCTGCGATGCATACTTTTCGCGAAAATCATGTCTCTGTCGGTTAAGCTAGGTTGGCCAAATCCGCTATTCCAGGGTCGCCAGATATCAAATTTTCCGACCAATCACCGATCCTTGTAATCCATACGTCATTAGAAGCGCACTTTTGTGCAGATTTCAAATCTTACTTACTTACTTAGGTGGCGCTACAGTTCGGGGTGAACCTGGGCCTCAACCAACAAGCCTCTCCATTTAGCTCGGTCTTTAGCTAATTGCCTCCAGTTGCGCACTCCAAGTTGGTCGAGGTCCCCTTGAACTTGTGCGCGCCACCTACGGCGATAATTCCCTCTACTGCGTCGTCCCTCGGGGTTAGATTCGAAGACTCTGCGGGCCGGAGCGTTGGTGTCCATTCGCTCTACATGTCCTAGCCATCTCAGACGTCCAATACGCAGTTTTTTGACTAGGTCGATGTCGCTGTACAGCTCGTATAGTTCGTGATTGAATCTTCTCCTCCAAAACCCGTCAACGCAAACGGGACCGAAAATCTTACGAAGAATTTTTCTCTCGAAGCGACCAAGGATATCTTCATCCTCTTTTAATAAAGTCCATGTTTCAGCGCCGTAAAGCAGGACTGGGATGATCAAGGTCTTATATAGAGTCTCCTTAGTTGTTCGAGAGAGGGCTTTACTGTTGAATTGCCTTATAAGCCCAAAAAAACAGCGATTGGCAAGAGTTATTCTTCGATTGATTTCTGCGCTGATTTTGTTTGCTGAATTTATAGCAGAGCCAAGGTAGACAAAGTCCCTTACTACCTCGAAGTTATAGCTGCCCACGGTGACGTTTTGTCCAATTCGTCGATGTTGGTTTTCCCTTCTAGTTGACAGCATATACTTGGTTTTGCCCTCGTTTATCGCCAAACCCATTTTGGCCGATTTCAAATCTGTAATTAGATTTTCCCTATGATGCATACTTTTCGAGAAAATCATGTCTCTGTCGGTTAAGCTAGGTTGGCCGAATCCGTCATGCCAGGGTCGCCAGACATCGAATTTTCCGGCCAATCACCGATCCTTGTAATTCACACGTCATTAGAAGCGCGCTTTTGTGCAGATTTCAAAATTATAATTAGATTTTCCCTGCGATGCATACTTTTCGAGAAAATCATGTCTCTGTCGGTTAAGCTAGGTTGACCAAATCCGCTATTCCAGGGTCGCCAGATATCGAATTTTCCGACCAATCACCGATCCTTGTAATCCATACGTCATTAGAAGCGCACTTTTGTGCAGATTTCAAATCTGTAATTAGATTTTCCCTGTCATGCATACTTTTCGAGAAAATCATGTCTCTGTCGGTTAAGCTAGGTTGGCCAAATCCGCTATTCCAGGGTCGCCAGATATCGAATTTGCGACCAATCACCGATCCATGTAATCCATACGTCATTAGAAGCGCAATTTTGTGCAGATTTCAAACCTGTAATTAGATTTTCCCTATGATGCATACTTTTCGAGAAAATCATGTCTCTGTCGGTTAAGCTAGGTTGGCCGAATCCGCCATGCCAGGGTTGCCAGACATCGAGGTTTCCGACCAATCACCGATCCTTGTAATCCATACGTCATTAGAAGCGCACTTTTGTGCAGATTTCAAATCTGTAATTAGATTTTCCCTGTCATGCATACTTTTCGAGAAAATCATGTCTCTGTCGGTTAAGCTAGGTTGACCAAATCCGCCATGCCAGGGTCGCCAGATATCGAATTTTCCGACCAATCACCGATCGTTGTAATCCATACGTCATTAGAAGCGCACTTTTGTGCAGATTTCAAATCTGTAATTAGATTTTCCCTGTCATGCATACTTTTCGAGAAAATCATGTCTCTGTCGGTTAAGCAAGGTTGGCCAAATCCGCTATTCCAGGGTCGCCAGATATCGAATTTTCCGACCAATCACCGATCCTTGTAATCCATACGTCATTAGAAGCGCACTTTTGTGCAGATTTCAAATCTGTAATTAGATTTCCCCTGTCATGCATACTTTTCGAGAAAATCATGTCTCTGTCGGTTAAGCTAGGTTGACCAAATCCGCTATTCCAGGGTCGCCAGATATCGAATTTTCCGACCAATCACCGATCCTTGTAATCCATACGTCATTAGAAGCGCACTTTTGTGCAGATTTCAAATCTGTAATTAGATTTTCCCTGTCATGCATACTTTTCGAGAAAATCATGTCTCTGTCGGTTAAGCTAGGTTGGGCAAATCCGCTATTCCAGGGTCGCCAGATATCAAATTTTCCGACCAATCACCGATCCTTGTAATCCATACGTCATTAGAAGCGCACTTTTGTGCAGATTTCAAATCTGTAATTAGATTTTCCCTGTCATGCATACTTTTCGAGAAAATCATGTCTCTGTCGGTTAAGCTACGTTGGCCAAATCCGCCATGCCAGGGTCGCCAGATATCGAATTTTTCGACCAATCACCGATCCTTGTAATCCGTACGTCATTAGAAGCGCACTTTTGTGCAGAGTTCAAATCTGTAATTAGATTTTCCCTGTCATGCATACTTTTCGAGAAAATCATGTCTCTGTCGGTTAAGCTAGGTTGACCAAATTCGCTATTCCAGGGTCGCCAGATATCGAATTTTACTACCAATCACCGATCCCTGTAATCCATACGTCATTAGAAGCGCACTTTTGTGCAGATTTCAAATCTGTAATTAGATTTTCCCTGTCATGCATACTTTTCGAGAAAATCATGTCTCTGTCGGTTAAGCTAGGTTGGCCAAATCCGCTATTCCAGGGTCGCCAGATATCGAATTTTCCGACCAATCACCGATCCTTGTAATCCATACGTCATTCGAAGCGCGCTTTTGTGCAGATTTCAAAATTATAATTAGATTTTCGCTGCGATGCATACTTTTCGCGAAAATCATGTCTCTGTCGGTTAAGCTAGGTTGGCCAAATCCGCTATTCCAGGGTCGCCAGATATCGAATTTTCCGACCAATCACCGATCCTTGTAATCCATACGTCATTAGAAGCGCACTTTTGTGCAGATTTCAAATCTGTAATTAGATTTTCCCTGTCATGCATACTTTTCGAGAAAATCATGTCTCTGTCGGTTAAGCTACGTTGGCCAAATCCGCCATGCCAGGGTCGCCAGATATCGAATTTTTCGACCAATCACCGATCCTTGTAATCCGTACGTCATTAGAAGCGCACTTTTGTGCAGAGTTCAAATCTGTAATTAGATTTTCCCTGTCATGCATACTTTTCGAGAAAATCATGTCTCTGTCGGTTAAGCTAGGTTGACCAAATTCGCTATTCCAGGGTCGCCAGATATCGAATTTTCCGACCAATCACCGATCCTTGTAATCCATACGTCATTAGAAGCGCGCTTTTGTGCAGATTTCAAAATTATAATTAGATTTTCGCTGCGATGCATACTTTTCGCGAAAATCATGTCTCTGTCGGTTAAGCTAGGTTGGCCAAATCCGCTATTCCAGGGTCGCCAGATATCAAATTTTCCGACCAATCACCGATCCTTGTAATCCATACGTCATTAGAAGCGCACTTTTGTGCAGACTTCAAATCTGTAATTAGATTTTCCCTGTCATGCATACTTTTCGAGAAAATCATGTCTCTGTCGGTTAAGCTAGGTTGGCCAAATCCGCTATTCCAGGGTCGCCAGATATCAAATTTTCCGACCAATCACCGATCCTTGTAATCCATACGTCATTAGAAGCGCACTTTTGTGCAGACTTCAAATCTGTAATTAGATTTTCCCTGTCATGCATACTTTTCGAGAAAATCATGTCTCTGTCGGTTAAGCTACGTTGGCCAAATCCGCCATGCCAGGGTCGCCAGATATCGAATTTTTCGACCAATCACCGATCCTTGTAATCCGTACGTCGTTAGAAGCGCAATTTTGTGCAGATTTCAAATCTGTAATTAGATTTTCCCTGTCATGCATACTTTTCGAGAAAATCATGTCTCTGTCGGTTAAGCTAGGTTGGCCAAATCCGCTACTCCAGGGTCGCCAGATATCGAATTTTCCGACCAATCACCGATCCTTGTAATCCATACGTCATTAGAAGCGCGCTTTTGTGCAGATTTCAAAATTATAATTAGATTTTCGCTGCGATGCATACTTTTCGCGAAAATCATGTCTCTGTCGGTTAAGCTAGGTTGGCCAAATCCGCTATTCCAGGGTCGCCAGATATCAAATTTTCCGACCAATCACCGATCCTTGTAATCCATACGTCATTAGAAGCGCACTTTTGTGCAGACTTCAAATCTGTAATTAGATTTTCCCTGTCATGCATACTTTTCGAGAAAATCATGTCTCTGTCGGTTAAGCTACGTTGGCCAAATCCGCCATGCCAGGGTCGCCAGATATCGAATTTTTCGACCAATCACCGATCCTTGTAATCCGTACGTCGTTAGAAGCGCAATTTTGTGCAGATTTCAAATCTGTAATTAGATTTTCCCTGTCATGCATACTTTTCGAGAAAATCATGTCTCTGTCGGTTAAGCTAGGTTGGCCAAATCCGCTACTCCAGGGTCGCCAGATATCAAATTTTCCGACCAATCACCGATCCTTGTAATCCATACGTCATTAGAAGCGCACTTTTGTGCAGATTTCAAATCTGTAATTAGATTTTCCCTGTCATGCATACTTTTCGAGAAAATCATGTCTCTGTCGGTTAAGCTACGTTGGCCAAATCCGCCATGCCAGGGTCGCCAGATATCGAATTTTTCGACCAATCACCGATCCTTGTAATCCGTACGTCATTAGAAGCGCACTTTTGTGCAGAGTTCAAATCTGTAATTAGATTTTCCCTGTCATGCATACTTTTCGAGAAAATCATGTCTCTGTCGGTTAAGCTAGGTTGACCAAATTCGCTATTCCAGGGTCGCCAGATATCGAATTTTCCGACCAATCACCGATCCTTGTAATCCATACGTCATTAGAAGCGCGCTTTTGTGCAGATTTCAAAATTATAATTAGATTTTCGCTGCGATGCATACTTTTCGCGAAAATCATGTCTCTGTCGGTTAAGCTAGGTTGGCCAAATCCGCTATTCCAGGGTCGCCAGATATCAAATTTTCCGACCAATCACCGATCCTTGTAATCCATACGTCATTAGAAGCGCACTTTTGTGCAGATTTCAAATCTGTAATTAGATTTTCCCTATGATGCATACTTTTCGAGAAAATCATGTCTCTGTCGGTTAAGCTAGGTTGGCCGAATCCGCCATGCCAGGGTCGCCAGACATCGAATTTTCCGACCAATCACCGATCCTTGTAATGCGTACGTCATTAGAAGTGCGCTTTTGTGCAGATTTCAAATCTGTAATTAGATTTTCCCTATGATGCATACTTTTCGAGAAGGTCATGTCTCTGTCGGTTAAGCTAGGTTGGCCGAATCCGTCATGCCAGGGTCGCCAGACATCGAATTTTCCGGCCAATCACCGATCCTTGTAATTCACACGTCATTAGAAGCGCGCTTTTGTGCAGATTTCAAAATTATAATTAGATTTTCCCTGCGATGCATACTTTTCGAGAAAATCATGTCTCTGTCGGTTAAGCTAGGTTGGCCAAATCCGCTTTTCCAGGGTCGCCAGATATCGAATTTTACTACCAATCACCGATCCCTGTAATCCATACGTCATTAGAAGCGCACTTTTGTGCAGATTTCAAATCTGTAATTAGATTTTCCCTGTCATGCATACTTTTCGAGAAAATCATGTCTCTGTCGGTTAAGCTAGGTTGGCCAAATCCGCTATTCCAGGGTCGCCAGATATCGAATTTTCCGACCAATCACCGATCTTTGTAATGCGTACGTCATTAGAAGTGCACTTTTGTGCAGATTTCAAACCTATAATTAGATTTTCCCTGCGATGCATACTTTCCGAGAAAATCATGTCTCTGTCAGTTAAGCTAGGTTGGCCAAATCCGCTATTCCAGGGTCGCCAGATATCGAATTTTCCGGCCAATCACCGATCCTTGTAATTCACACGTCATTAAAAGCGCACTTTTGTGCAGATTTCAAACCTATAATTAGATTTTCCCTGCGATGCATACTTTTCGAGAAAATCATGTCTCTGTCGGTTAAGCAAGGTTGGCCAAATCCGCTATTCCAGGGTCGCCAGATATCGAATTTTCCGACCAGTCACCGATCCTTGTAATGCGTACGTCATTAGAAGCGCACTTTTGTGCAGATTTCAAATCTGTAATTAGATTTTCCCTGTCATGCATACTTTTCGAGAAAATCATGTCTTTGTCAGTTAAGCTAGGTTGGCCGAATCCGCCATGCCAGGGTCGCCAGACATCGAATTTTCCGGCCAATCACCGATCCTTGTAATTCACACGTCATTAAAAGCGCACTTTTGTGCAGATTTCAAACCTATAATTAGATTTTCCCTGCGATGCATACTTTTCGAGAAAATCATGTCTCTGTCGGTTAAGCAAGGTTGGCCAAATCCGCTATTCCAGGGTCGCCAGATATCGAATTTTCCGACCAATCACCGATCCTTGTAATCCATACGTCATTCGAAGCGCACTTTTGTGCAGATTTCAAATCTGTAATTAGATTTTCCCTGTCATGCATAATTTTCGAGAAAATCATGTCTCTGTCGGTTAAGCTAGGTTGGCCAAATCCGCTATTCCAGGGTCGCCAGATATCGAATTTTCCGACCAATCACCGATCCTTGTAATTCATACGTCATTAGAAGCGCACTTTTGTGCAGATTTCAAATCTGTAATTAGATTTTCCCTGTCATGCATTCTTTTCGAGAAAATCATGTCTCTGTCGGTTAAGCTAGGTTGGCCAAATCCGCTATTCCAGGGTCGCCAGATATCGAATTTTCCGACCAATCACCGATCCTTGTAATTCATACGTCATTAGAATCGCACTTTTGTGCAGATTTCAAATCTGTAATTAGATTTTCCCTATGATGCATACTTTTCGAGAAAATCATGTCTCTGCCGGTTAAGCTAGGTTGGCCGAATCCGCTATGCCAGGGTCGCCAGACATCGAATTTTCCGACCAATCACCGATCCTTGTAATGCGTACGTTATTAGAAGCGCACTTCTGTGCAGATTTCAAATCTGTAATTAGATTTTCCCTGTCATGCATACTTTTCGAGAAAATCACGTCTCTGCCGGTTAAGCTAGGTTGGCCGAATCCGCCATGCCAGGGTCGCCAGACATCGAATTTTCCGGCCAATCACCGATCCTTGTAATGCGTACGTCATTAGAAGCGCACTTTTGTGCAGATTTCAAACCTATAATTAGATTTTCCCTGCGATGCATACTTTCCGAGAAAATCATGTCTCTGTCGGTTAAGCTAGGTTGGAAAAATCCGCTATTCCAGGGTCGCCAGATATCGAATTTTCCGACCAATCACCGATCCTTGTAATGCGTACGTCATTAGAAGCGCACTTTTGTGCAGATTTCAAATCTGTAATTAAATTTTCCCTGTCATGCATACTTTTCGAGAAAATCATGTCTCTGTCGGTTAAGCTAGGTTGGCCAAATCCGCTATTCCAGGGTCGCCAGATATCGAATTTTCCGACCAATCACCGATCCCTGTAATCCATACGTAGTTAGAAGCGCACTTTTGTGCAGATTTCAAATCTGTAATTAGATTTTCCCTGTCATGCATACTTTTCGAGAAAATCATGTCTCTGTCGATTAAGCTAGGTTGGCCAAATCCGCCATGCCAGGGTCGCCAGATATCGAATTTTCCGACCAATCACCGATCCTTGTAATCCATACGTCATTCGAAGCGCACTTTTGTGCAGATTTCAAATCTGTAATTAGATTTTCCCTGTCATGCATACTTTTCGAGAAAATCATGTCTCTGTCGGTTAAGCTAGGTTGGCCAAATCCGCTATTCCAGGGTCGCCAGATATCGAATTTTCCGACCAATCACCGATCCTTGTAATCTGTACGTCATTAGAAGCGCACTTTTGTGCAGATTTCAAATCTGTAAGTAGATTTTCCCTATGATGCATACTTTTCGAGAAAATCATGTCTCTGTCGGTTAAGCTAGGTTGGCCGAATCCGCCATGCCAGGGTCGCCAGACATCGAATTTTCCGACCAATCACTGATCCTTGTAATGCGTACGTCATTAGAAGCGCACTTTTGTGCAGATTTCAAATCTGTAATTAGATTTTCCCTGTCATGCATACTTTTCGAGAAAATCATGTCTCTGTCGGTTAAGCTAGGTTGGCCAAATCCGCTATTCCAGGGTCGCCAGATATCGAATTTTCCGACCAATCACCGATCCTTGTAATTCATACGTCATTCGAAGCGCACTTTTGTGCAGATTTCAAATCTGTAATTAGATTTTCCCTGTCATGCATACTTTTCGAGAAAATCATGTCTCTGTCGGTTAAGCTAGGTTGGCCAAATCCGCCATGCCAGGGTCGCCAGATATCGAATTTTTCGACCAATCACCGATCCTTGTAATCCGTACGTCATTAGAAGCGCACTTTTGTGCAGATTTCAAATCTGTAATTAGATTTTCTCTGTCATGCATACTTTTCGAGAAAATCTTGTCTCTGTCGGTTAAGCTAGGTTGGCCGAATCCGCCATGCCAGGGTCGCCAGACATCGAATTTTCCGACCACTCACCGATCCTTGTAATGCGTACGTCATTAGAAGCGCACTTTTGTGCAGATTTCAAATCTGTAATTAGATTTTCCCTATGATGCATACTTTTCGAGAAAATCATGTCTCTGTCGGTTAAGCTAGGTTGGCCGAATCCGCCATGCCAGGGTCGCCAGACATCGAATTTTCCGACCAATCACCGATCCTTGTAATGCGTACGTCATTAGAAGCGCACTTTTGTGCAGATTTCAAATCTGTAATTAGATTTTCCCTGTCATGCATACTTTTCGAGAAAATCATGTCTCTGTCGGTTAAGCTAGGTTGGCCAAATCCGCTATTCCAGGGTCGCCAGATATCGAAATTTTCGACCAGTCACCGATCCTTGTAATCTGTACGTCATTAGAAGCGCACTTTTGTGCAGATTTCAAATCTGTAAGTAGATTTTCCCTATGATGCATACTTTTCGAGAAAATCATGTCTCTGTCGGTTAAGCTAGGTTGGCCGAATCCGCCATGCCAGGGTCGCCAGACATCGAATTTTCCGACCAATCACTGATCCTTGTAATGCGTACGTCATTAGAAGCGCACTTTTGTGCAGATTTCAAATCTGTAATTAGATTTTCCCTGTCATGCATACTTTTCGAGAAAATCATGTCTCTGTCGGTTAAGCTAGGTTGGCCAAATCCGCTATTCCAGGGTCGCCAGATATCGAATTTTCCGACCAATCACCGATCCTTGTAATCCATACGTCATTAGAAGCGCACTTTTGTGCAGATTTCAAATCTGTAATTAGATTTTCCCTGTCATGCATACTTTTCGAGAAAATCATGTCTCTGTCGGTTAAGCTAGGTTGGCCAAATCCGCCATGCCAGGGTCGCCAGATATCGAATTTTTCGACCAATCACCGATCCTTGTAATCCGTACGTCATTAGAAGCGCACTTTTGTGCAGATTTCAAATCTGTAATTAGATTTTCTCTGTCATGCATACTTTTCGAGAAAATCTTGTCTCTGTCGGTTAAGCTAGGTTGGCCGAATCCGCCATGCCAGGGTCGCCAGACATCGAATTTTCCGACCACTCACCGATCCTTGTAATGCGTACGTCATTAGAAGCGCACTTTTGTGCAGATTTCAAATCTGTAATTAGATTTTCCCTGTCATGCATACTTTTCGAGAAAATCATGTCTCTGTCGGTTAAGCTAGGTTGACCAAATCCGCTATTCCAGGGTCGCCAGATATCGAATTTTTCGACCAATCACCGATCCTTGTAATCCATACGTCATTAGAAGCGCAATTTTGTGCAGATTTCAAATCTGTAATTAGATTTTCCCTGTCATGCATACTTTTCGAGAAAATCATGTCTCTGTCGGTTAAGCTAGGTTGGCCAAATCCGCTATTCCAGGGTCGCCAGATATCGAATTTTCCGACCAATCACCGATCCTTGTAATCCATACGTCATTCGAAGCGCACTTTTGTGCAGATTTCAAATCTGTAATTAGATTTTCCCTGTCATGCATACTTTTCGAGAAAATCATGTCTCTGTCGGTTAAGCTAGGTTGGCCAAATCCGCCATGCCAGGGTCGCCAGATATCGAAATTTTCGACCAGTCACCGATCCTTGTAATCCGTACGTCATTAGAAGCGCACGTTTGTGCAGATTTCAAATCTGTAATTTGATTTTCACTGTCATGCATTCTTTTCGAGAAAATCATGTCTCTGTCGGTTAAGCTAGGTTGGCCGAATCCGCCATGCCAGGGTCGCCAGACATCGAATTTTCCGACCAATCACTGATCCTTGTAATGCGTACGTCATTAGAAGCGCACTTTTGTGCAGATTTCAAATCTGTAATTAGATTTTCCCTGTCATGCATACTTTTCGAGAAAATCATGTCTCTGTCGGTTAAGCTAGGTTGACCAAATCCGCTATTCCAGGGTCGCCAGATATCGAATTTTCCGACCAATCACCGATCCTTGTAATCCGTACGTCATTAGAAGCGCAATTTTGTGCAGATTTCAAATCTGTAATTAGATTTTCCCTGTCATGCATACTTTTCGAGAAAATCATGTCTCTGTCGGTTAAGCTAGGTTGGCCAAATCCGCTATTCCAGGGTCGCCAGATATCGAATTTTCCGACCAATCACCGATCCTTGTAATCCATACGTCATTCGAAGCGCACTTTTGTGCAGATTTCAAATCTGTAATTAGATTTTCCCTGTCATGCATACTTTTCGAGAAAATCATGTCTCTGTCGGTTAAGCTAGGTTGGCCAAATCCGCCATGCCAGGGTCGCCAGATATCGAATTTTCCGACCAATCACCGATCCTTGTAATCCGTACGTCATTAGAAGCGCAATTTTGTGCAGATTTCAAATCTGTAATTAGATTTTCCCTGTCATGCATACTTTTCGAGAAAATCATGTCTCTGTCGGTTAAGCTAGGTTTTCCAAATCCGCCATGCCAGGGTCGCCAGATATCGAATTTTTCGACCAATCACCGATCCTTGTAATCCGTACGTCGTTAGAAGCGCACTTTTGTGCAGATTTCAAATCTGTAATTAGATTTTCCCTGTCATGCATACTTTTCGAGAAAATCATGTCTCTGTCGGTTAAGCTAGGTTGGCCAAATCCGCTATTCCAGGGTCGCCAGATATCGGATTTTCCGACCAATCACCGATCCTTGTAATCCATACGTCATTAGAAGTGCAATTTTGTGCAGATTTCAAACCTATAATTCGATTTTCCCTCCGATGCATACTTTTCGAGAAAATCATGTCTCTGTCGGTTAAGCTAGGTTGACCAAAGCCGCTATTCCAGGGTCGCCAGATATCGAATTTTCCGACCAATCACCGATCCTTGTAATCCTTACGTCATTAGAAGCGCACTTTTGTGCAGATTTCAAATCTGTAATTAGATTTTCCCTGTCATGCATACTTTTCGAGAAAATCATGTCTCTGTCGGTTAAGCTAGGTTGACCAAATCCGCTATTCCAGGGTCGCCAGATATCGAATTTTTCGACCAATCACCGATCATTGTAATTCATACGTCATTAGAAGCGCACTTTTGTGCAGATTTCAAATCTGTAATTAGATTTTCCCTGTCATGCATACTTTTCGAGAAAATCATGTCTCTGTCAGTTAAGCTAGGTTGGCCGAATCCGCCATGCCAGGGTCGCCAGGCATCGAATTTTCCGGCCAATCACCGATCCTTGTAATTCACACGTCATTAAAAGCGCACTTTTGTGCAGATTTCAAACCTATAATTCGATTTTCCCTCCGATGCATACTTTTCGAGAAAATCATGTCTCTGTCGGTTAAGCTAGGTTGACCAAAGCCGCTATTCCAGGGTCGCCAGATATCGAATTTTCCGACCAATCACCGATCCTTGTAATCCTTACGTCATAAGAAGCGCACTTTTGTGCAGATTTCAAATCTGTAATTAGATTTTCCCTGTCATGCATACTTTTCGAGAAAATCATGTCTCTGTCGGTTAAGCTAGGTTGACCAAATCCGCTATTCCAGGGTCGCCAGATATCGAATTTTTCGACCAATCACCGATCCTTGTAATCCATACGTCATTAGAAACGCAATTTTGTGCAGATTTCAAATCTGTAATTAGATTTTCCCTGTCATGCATACTTTTCGAGAAAATCATGTCTCTGTCGGTTAAGCTAGGTTGGCCAAATCCGCTATTTCGGGGTCGCCAGATATCGAATTTTCCGACCAATCACCGATCCTTGTAATCCATACGTCATTCGAAGCGCACTTTTGTGCAGATTTCAAATCTGTAATTAGATTTTCCCTGTCATGCATACTTTTCGAGAAAATCATGTCTCTGTCGGTTAAGCTAGGTTGGCCAAATCCGCCATGCCAGGGTCGCCAGATATCGAAATTTTCGACCAGTCACCGATCCTTGTAATCCGTACGTCATTAGAAGCGCACTTTTGTGCAGATTTCAAATCTGTAATTAGATTTTCCCTGTCATGCATACTTTTCGAGAAAATCATGTCTCTGTCGGTTAAGCTAGGTTGGCCAATTCCGCTATTCCAGGGTCGCCAGATATCGAATTTTCCGATCGATCACCGATCCTTCTAATCCGTACGTCATTAGAAGCGCACTTTTGTGCAGATTTCAAATCTGTAATTAGATTTTCCCTATGATGCATACTTTTCGAGAAAATCATGTCTCTGTCGGTTAAGCTAGGTTGGCCGAATCCGCCATGCCAGGGTCGCCAGATATCGAATTTTTCGACCAATCACCGATCCTTGTAATCCGTACGTCATTAGAAGCGCACTTTTGTGCAGATTTCAAATCTGTAATTAGATTTTCCCTGTCATGCATACTTTTCGAGAAAATCATGTCTCTGTCGGTTAAGCTAGGTTGGCCAAATCCGCTATTCCAGGGTCGCCAGATATCGAATTTTCCGACCAATCACCGATCCCTGTAATCCATACGTCATTAGAAGCGCACTTTTGTGCAGATTTCAAATCTGTAATTAGATTTTCCCTGTCATGCATACTTTTCGAGAAAATCATGTCTCTGTCGATTAAGCTAGGTTGGCCAAATCCGCCATGCCAGGGTCGCCAGATATCGAATTTTCCGACCAATCACCGATCCTTGTAATCCATACGTCATTCGAAGCGCACTTTTGTGCAGATTTCAAATCTGTAATTAGATTTTCCCTGTCATGCATACTTTTCGAGAAAATCATGTCTCTGTCGGTTAAGCTAGGTTGGCCAAATCCGCTATTCCAGGGTCGCCAGATATCGAATTTTCCGACCAATCACCGATCCTTGTAATCCATACGTAGTTAGAAGCGCACTTTTGAGCAGATTTCAAATCTGTAATTAAATTTTCCCTGTCATGCATACTTTTCGAGAAAATCATGTCTCTGTCGGTTAAGCTAGGTTGGCCAAATCCGCCATGCCAGGGTCGCCAGATATCGAATTTTTCGACCAATCACCGATCCTAGTAATCCGTACGTCATTAGAAGCGCACTTTTGTGCAGATTTCAAATCTGTAATTAGATTTTCCCTATGATGCATACTTTTCGAGAAAATCATGTCTCTGTCGGTTAAGCTAGGTTGGCCGAATCCGCCATGCCAGGGTCGCCAGACATCGAATTTTCCGACCAATCACCGATCCTTGTAATGCGTACGTCATTAGAAGCGCACTTTTGTGCAGATTTCAAATCTGTAATTAGATTTTCTCTGTCATGCATACTTTTCGAGAAAATCATGTCTCTGTCGGTTAAGCAAGGTTGTCCAAATCCGCTATTCCAGGGTCGCCAGATATCGAATTTTCCGACCAATCACCGATCCTTGTAATGCGCACGCCATTAGAAGCGCACTTTTGTGCAGATTTCAAATCTGTAATTAGATTTTCCCTGTCATGCATACTTTTCGAGAAAATCATGTCTCTGTCGGTTAAGCTAGGTTGACCAAACCCGCTATTCCAGGGTCGCCAGATATCGAATTTTCCGACCAATCACCGATCCTTGTAATCCATACGTCATTAGAAGCGCAATTTTGTGCAGATTTCAAATCTGTAATTAGATTTTCCCTGTCATGCATACTTTTCGAGAAAATCATGTCTCTGTCGGTTAAGCTAGGTTGGCCAAATCCGCTATTCCAGGGTCGCCAGATATCGAATTTTCCGACCAATCACCGATCCTTGTAATTCATACGTCATTAGAAGCGCACTTTTGTGCAGATTTCAAATCTGTAATTAGATTTTCCCTGTCATGCATACTTTTCCAGAAAATCATGTCTCTGTCAGTTAAGTTAGGTTGGCCGAATCCGCCATGCCAGGGTCGCCAGACATCGAATTTTCCGGAAATCACCGATCCTTGTAATTCACACGTCATTAAAAGTGCACTTTTGTGCAGATTTCAAACCTATAATTAGATTTTCCCTGCGATGAATACTTTTCGAGAAAATCATGTCTCTGTCGGTTAAGCAAGGTTGTCCAAATCCGCTATTCCAGGGTCGCCAGATATCGAATTTTCCGACCAATCACCGATCCTTGTAATGCGTACGTCATTAGAAGCGCACTTTTGTGCAGATTTCAAATCTGTAATTAGATTTTCCCTGTCATGCATACTTTTCGAGAAAATCATGTCTCTGTCGGTTAAGCTAGGTTGACCAAACCCGCTATTCCAGGGTCGCCAGATATCGAATTTTCCGACCAATCACCGATCCTTGTAATCCATGCGTCATTCGAAGCGCACTTTTGTGCAGATTTCAAATCTGTAATTAGATTATCCCTGTCATGCATACTTTTCGAGAAAATCATGTCTCTGTCGGTTAAGCTAGGTTGGCCAAATCCGCCATGCCAGGGTCGCCAGATATCGAATTTTCCGACCAGTCACCGATCCTTGTAATCCATACGTCATTAGAAGCGCAATTTTGTGCAGATTTCAAATCTGTAATTAGATTTTCCCTGTCATGCATACTTTTCGAGAAAATCATGTCTCTGTCAGTTAAGCTAGGTTGGCCGAATCCGCCATGCCAGGGTCGCCAGACATCGAATTTTCCGGCCAATCACCGATCCTTGTAATTCACACGTCATTAAAAGCGCACTTTTGTGCAGATTTCAAACCTATAATTAGATTTTCCCTGTCATGCATACTTTTCGAGAAAATCATGTCTCTGTCGGTTAAGCTAGGTTGGCCAAATCCGCTATTCCAGGATCGCCAGATATCGAATTTTCCGACCAATCACCGATCCTTGTAATCCATACGTCATTCGAAGCGCACTTTTGTGCAGATTTCAAATCTGTAATTAGATTTTCCCTGTCATGCATACTTTTCGAGAAAATCATGTCTCTGTCGGTTAAGCTAGGTTGGCCAAATCCGCCATGCCAGGGTCGCCAGATATCGAATTTTCCGGCCAATCACCGATCCTTGTAATCCATACGTCATTAGAAGCGCAATTTTGTGCAGATTTCAAATCTGTAATTAGATTTTCCCTGTCATGCATACTTTTCGAGAAAATCATGTCTCTGTCGGTTAAGCTAGGTTGGCCAAATCCGCTATTCCAGGGTCGCCAGATATCGAATTTTCCGACCAATCACCGATCCTTGTAATCCATACGTCATTAGAAGCGCACTTTTGTGCAGATTTCAAATCTGTAATTAGATTTTCCCTGTCATGCATACTTTTCGAGAAAATCATGTCTCTGTCGGTTAAGCTACGTTGGCCAAATCCGCCATGCCAGGGTCGCCAGATATCGAATTTTTCGACCAATCACCGATCCTTGTAATCCGTACGTCATTAGAAGCGCACTTTTGTGCAGATTTCAAATCTGTAATTAGATTTTCCCTATGATGCATACTTTTCGAGAAAATCATGTCTCTGTCGGTTAAGCTAGGTTGGCCGAATCCGCCATGCCAGGGTCGCCAGACATCGAATTTTCCGACCAATCACCGATCCTTGTAATGCGTACGTCATTAGAAGCGCACTTTTGTGCAGATTTCAAATCTGTAATTAGATTTTCCCTGTGATGCATACTTTTCGAGAAAATCATGTCTCTGTCGGTTAAGCTAGGTTGACCAAATCCGCTATTCCAGGGTCGCCAGATATCGAATTTTCCGACCAATCACCGATCCTTGTAATCCATACGTCATTAGAAGCGCACTTTTGTGCAGATTTCAAATCTGTAATTAGATTTTCCCTGTCATGCATACTTTTCGAGAAAATCATGTCTCTGTCGGTTAAGCTAGGTTGGCCAAATCCGCCATGCCAGGGTCGCCAGATATCGAATTTTTCAACCAATCACCGATCCTTGTAATCCGTACGTCATTAGAAGCGCACTTCTGTGCAGATTTCAAATCTGTAATTAGATTTTCCCTATGATGCATACTTTTCGAGAAAATCATGTCTCTGTCGGTTAAGCTAGGTTGGCCGAATCCGCCATGCCAGGGTCGCCAGACATCGAATTTTCCGACCAATCACCGATCCTTGTAATGCGTACGTCATTAAAAGCGCACTTTTGTGCAGATTTCAAATCTGTAATTAGATTTTCCCTGTCATGCATACTTTTCGAGAAAATCATGTCTCTGTCGGTTAAGCTAGGTTGGCCAAATCCGCCATGCCAGGGTCGCCAGATATCGAATTTTTCGACCAATCACCGATCCTTGTAATCCGTACGTCATTAGAAGCGCACTTTTGTGCAGATTTCAAATCTGTAATTAGATTTTCCCTATGATGCATACTTTTCGAGAAAATCATGTCTCTGTCGGTTAAGCTAGGTTGACCAAATCCGCTATTCCAGGGTCGCCAGATATCGAATTTTCCGACCAATCACCGATCCTTGTAATCCATACGTCATTAGAAGGGCACTTTTGTGTAGATTTCAAGTCTGTAATTAGATTTTCCCTGTCATGCATACTTTTCGAGAAAATCATGTCTCTGTCGGTTAAGCTAGGTTGGCCAAATCCGCCATGCCAGGGTCGCCAGATATCGAATTTTTCGACCAATCACCGATCCTTGTAATCCGTACATCATTAGAAGCGCACTTTTGTGCAGATTTCAAATCTGTAATTAGATTTTCCCTATGATGCATACTTTTCGAGAAAATCATGTCTCTGTCGGTTAAGCTAGGTTGGCCGAATCCGCCATGCCAGGGTTGGCAGACATCGAATTTTCCGACCAATCACCGATCCTTGTAATGCGTACGTCATTAGAAGCGCACTTTTGTGCAGATTTCAAATCTGTAATTAGATTTTCCCTGTCATGCATACTTTTCGAGAAAATCATGTCTCTGTCGGTTAAGCTAGGTTGAACAAATCCGCTATTCCAGGGTCGCCAGATATCGAATTCTCCGACCAATCACCGATCTTTGTAATCCATACGTAATTAGAAGCGCGCTTTTGTGCAGATTTCAAAATTATAATTAGATTTTCGCTGCGATGCATACTTTTCGCGAAAATCATGTCTCTGTCGGTTAAGCTAGGTTGGCCAAATCCGCTATTCCAGGGTCGCCAGATATCGAATTTTCCGACCAATCACCGATCCTTGTAATCCATACGTCATTAGAAGCGCACTTTTGTGCAGATTTCAAATCTGTAATTAGATTTTCCCTATGATGCATACTTTTCGAGAAAATCATGTCTCTGTCGGTTAAGCTAGGTTGGCCGAATCCGCCATGCCAGGGTCGCCAGACATCGAATTTTCCGACCAATCACCGATCCTTGTAATGCGTACGTCATTAGAAGCGCACTTTTGTGCAGATTTCAAATCTGTAATTAGATTTTCCCTGTCATGCATACTTTTCGAGAAAATCATGTCTCTGTCGGTTAAGCTAGGTTGGCCAAATCCGCCATGCCAGGGTCGCCAGATATCGAATTTTTCGACCAATCACCGATCCTTGTAATTCACACGTCATTAGAAGCGCGCTTTTGTGCAGATTTCAAAATTATAATTAGATTTTCCCTGCGATGCATACTTTTCGAGAAAATCATGTCTCTGTCGGTTAAGCTAGGTTGGCCAAATCCGCTATTCCAGGGTCGCCAGATATCGAATTTTCCGACCAATCACCGATCCTTGTAATCCATACGTCATTAGAAGCGCACTTTTGTGCAGATTTCAAATCTGTAATTAGATTTTCCCTATGATGCATACTTTTCGAGAAAATCATGTCTCTGTCGGTTAAGCTAGGTTGGCCGAATCCGCCATGCCAGGGTCGCCAGACATCGAATTTTCCGACCAATCACCGATCCTTGTAATGCGTACGTCATTAGAAGCGCGCTTTTGTGCAGATTTCAAATCTGTAATTAGATTTTCCCTATGATGCATACTTTTCGAGAAGGTCATGTCTCTGCCGGTTAAGCTAGGTTGGCCGAATCCGCCATGCCAGGGTCACCAGACATCGAATTTTCCGGCCAATCACCGATCCTTGTAATTCACACGTCATTAGAAGCGCGCTTTTGTGCAGATTTCAAAATTATAATTAGATTTTCCCTGCGATGCATACTTTTCGAGAAAATCATGTCTCTGTCGGTTAAGCTAGGTTGGCCAAATCCGCTATTCCAGGGTCGCCAGATATCGAATTTTCCGACCAATCACCGATCCTTGTAATCCATGCGTCATTAGAAGCGCACTTTTGTGCAGATTTCAAATCTGTAATTAGATTTTCCCTGTCATGCATACTTTTCGAGAAAATCATGTCTCTGTCGGTTAAGCTAGGTTGACCAAATCCGCTATTCCAGGGTCGCCAGATACCGAATTTTCCTACCAATCACCGATCCTTGTAATCCATACGTCATTAGAAGCGCAATTTTGTGCAGATTTCAAATCTGTAATTAGATTTTCCCTGTCATGCATACTTTTCGAGAAAATCATGTCTCTGTCGGTTAAGCTAGGTTGGCCAAATCCGCCATGCCAGGATCGCCAGATATCGAATTTTTCGACCAATCACCGATCCTTGTAATCCATACGTTATTAGAAGCGCACTTTTGTGCAGATTTCAAATCTGTAATTAGATTTTCCCTATGATGCATACTTTTCGAGAAAATCATGTCTCTGTCGGTTAAGCTAGGTTGGCCGAATCCGCCATGCCAGGGTCGCCAGACATCGAATTTTCCGACCAATCACCGATCCTTGTAATTCGTACGTCATTAGAAGCGCACTTTTGTGCAGATTTCAAACCTATAATTAGATTTTCCCTGCGATGCATACTTTCCGAGAAAATCATGTCTCTGTCGGTTAAGCTAGGTTGGCCAAATCCGCTATTCCAGGGTCGCCAGATATCGAATTTTCCGACCAATCACCGATCCTTGTAATCCATACGTCATTAGAAGCGCACTTTTGTGCAGATTTCAAATCTGTAATTAGATTTTCCCTGTCATGCATACTTTTCGAGAAAATCATGTCTCTGTCGGTTAAGCTAGGTTGGCCAAATCCGCTATTCCAGGGTCGCCAGATATCGAATTTTCCGACCAATCACCGATCCTTGTAATCCATACGTCATTCGAAGCGCACTTTTGTGCAGATTTCAAATCTGTAATTAGATTTTCCCTGTCATGCATACTTTTCGAGAAAATCATGTCTCTGTCGGTTAAGCTAGGTTGGCCAAATCCGCTATTCCAGGGTCGCCAGATATCGAATTTTCCGACCAATCACCGATCCTTGTAATCCATACGTCATTAGAAGCGCACTTTTGTGCAGATTTCAAATCTGTAATTAGATTTTCCCTGTCATGCATACTTTTCGAGAAAATCATGTCTCTGTCGGTTAAGCTAGGTTGGCCAAATCCGCTATTCCAGGGTCGCCAGAT
Source organism: Brachypalpus laphriformis (assembly GCA_945910035.1). Classification (NCBI taxonomy): domain Eukaryota; kingdom Metazoa; phylum Arthropoda; class Insecta; order Diptera; family Syrphidae; genus Brachypalpus; species Brachypalpus laphriformis. The sequence goes on from OX246756.1 coordinate 123,865,555, forward strand.
ATCGAATTTTCCGACCAATCACCGATCCTTGTAATCCATACGTCATTAGAAGCGCACTTTTGTGCAGATTTCAAATCTGTAATTAGATTTTCCCTGTCATGCATACTTTTCGAGAAAATCATGTCTCTGTCGGTTAAGCTACGTTGGCCAAATCCGCCATGCCAGGGTCGCCAGATATCGAATTTTTCGACCAATCACCGATCCTTGTAATCCGTACGTCATTAGAAGCGCACTTTTGTGCAGATTTCAAATCTGTAATTAGATTTTCCCTATGATGCATACTTTTCGAGAAAATCATGTCTCTGTCGGTTAAGCTAGGTTGGCCGAATCCGCCATGCCAGGGTCGCCAGACATCGAATTTTCCGACCAATCACCGATCCCTGTAATGCGTACGTCATTAGAAGCGCACTTTTGTGCAGATTTCAAATCTGTAATTAGATTTTCCCTGTCATGCATACTTTTCGAGAAAATCATGTCTCTGTCGGTTAAGCTAGGTTGACCAAATCCGCTATTCCAGGGTCGCCAGATATCGAATTTTCCGACCAATCACCGATCCTTGTAATCCATACGTCATTAGAAGTGCACTTTTGTGCAGATTTCAAATCTGTAATTAGATTTTCCCTGTCATGCATACTTTTCGAGAAAATCATGTCTCTGTCGGTTAAGCTAGGTTGGCCAAATCCGCCATGCCAGGGTCGCCAGATATCGAATTTTTCAACCAATCACCGATCCTTGTAATCCGTACGTCATTAGAAGCGCACTTTTGTGCAGATTTCAAATCTGTAATTAGATTTTCCCTATGATGCATACTTTTCGAGAAAATCATGTCTCTGTCGGTTAAGCTAGGTTGGCCGAATCCGCCATGCCAGGGTCGCCAGACATCGAATTTTCCGACCAATCACCGATCCTTGTAATGCGTACGTCATTAAAAGCGCACTTTTGTGCAGATTTCAAATCTGTAATTAGATTTTCCCTGTCATGCATACTTTTCGAGAAAATCATGTCTCTGTCGGTTAAGCTAGGTTGGCCAAATCCGCCATGCCAGGGTCGCCAGATATCGAATTTTTCGACCAATCACCGATCCTTGTAATCCGTACGTCATTAGAAGCGCACTTTTGTGCAGATTTCAAATCTGTAATTAGATTTTCCCTATGATGCATACTTTTCGAGAAAATCATGTCTCTGTCGGTTAAGCTAGGTTGACCAAATCCGCTATTCCAGGGTCGCCAGATATCGAATTTTCCGACCAATCACCGATCCTTGTAATCCATACGTCATTAGAAGGGCACTTTTGTGTAGATTTCAAGCCTGTAATTAGATTTTCCCTGTCATGCATACTTTTCGAGAAAATCATGTCTCTGTCGGTTAAGCTAGGTTGGCCAAATCCGCCATGCCAGGGTCGCCAGATATCGAATTTTTCGATCAGTCACCGATCCTTGTAATCCGTACATCATTAGAAGCGCACTTTTGTGCAGATTTCAAATCTGTAATTAGATTTTCCCTATGATGCATACTTTTCGAGAAAATCATGTCTCTGTCGGTTAAGCTAGGTTGGCCGAATCCGCCATGCCAGGGTTGGCAGACATCGAATTTCCCGACCAATCACCGATCCTTGTAATGCGTACGTCATTAGAAGCGCACTTTTGTGCAGATTTCAAATCTGTAATTAGATTTTCCCTGTCATGCATACTTTTCGAGAAAATCATGTCTCTGTCGGTTAAGCTAGGTTGAACAAATCCGCTATTCCAGGGTCGCCAGATATCGAATTCTCCGACCAATCACCGATCTTTGTAATCCATACGTAATTAGAAGCGCGCTTTTGTGCAGATTTCAAAATTATAATTAGATTTTCGCTGCGATGCATACTTTTCGCGAAAATCATGTCTCTGTCGGTTAAGCTAGGTTGGCCAAATCCGCTATTCCAGGGTCGCCAGATATCGAATTTTCCGACCAATCACCGATCCTTGTAATCCATACGTCATTAGAAGCGCACTTTTGTGCAGATTTCAAATCTGTAATTAGATTTTCCCTATGATGCATACTTTTCGAGAAAATCATGTCTCTGTCGGTTAAGCTAGGTTGGCCGAATCCGCCATGCCAGGGTCGCCAGACATCGAATTTTCCGACCAATCACCGATCCTTGTAATTGGTACGTCATTAGAAGCGCACTTTTGTGCAGATTTCAAATCTGTAATTAGATTTTCCCTGTCATGCATACTTTTCGAGAAAATCATGTCTCTGTCGGTTAAGCTAGGTTGGCCAAATCCGCCATGCCAGGGTCGCCAGATATCGAATTTTTCGACCAATCACCGATCCTTGTAATTCACACGTCATTAGAAGCGCGCTTTTGTGCAGATTTCAAAATTATAATTAGATTTTCCCTGCGATGCATACTTTTCGAGAAAATCATGTCTCTGTCGGTTAAGCTAGGTTGGCCAAATCCGCTATTCCAGGGTCGCCAGATATCGAATTTTCCGACCAATCACCGATCCTTGTAATCCATACGTCATTAGAAGCGCACTTTTGTGCAGATTTCAAATCTGTAATTAGATTTTCCCTATGATGCATACTTTTCGAGAAAATCATGTCTCTGTCGGTTAAGCTAGGTTGGCCGAATCCGCCATGCCAGGGTCGCCAGACATCGAATTTTCCGACCAATCACCGATCCTTGTAATGCGTACGTCATTAGAAGCGCGCTTTTGTGCAGATTTCAAATCTGTAATTAGATTTTCCCTATGATGCATACTTTTCGAGAAGGTCATGTCTCTGCCGGTTAAGCTAAGTTGGCCGAATCCGCCATGCCAGGGTCGCCAGACATCGAATTTTCCGGCCAATCACCGATCCTTGTAATTCACACGTCATTAGAAGCGCGCTTTTGTGCAGATTTCAAAATTATAATTAGATTTTCCCTGCGATGCATACTTTTCGAGAAAATCATGTCTCTGTCGGTTAAGCTAGGTTGGCCAAATCCGCTATTCCAGGGTCGCCAGATATCGAATTTTCCTACCAATCACCGATCCTTGTAATCCATGCGTCATTAGAAGCGCACTTTTGTGCAGATTTCAAATCTGTAATTAGATTTTCCCTGTCATGCATACTTTTCGAGAAAATCATGTCTCTGTCGGTTAAGCTAGGTTGACCAAATCCGCTATTCCAGGGTCGCCAGATACCGAATTTTCCTACCAATCACAGATCCTTGTAATCCATACGTCATTAGAAGCGCAATTTTGTGCAGATTTCAAATCTGTAATTAGATTTTCCCTGTCATGCATACTTTTCGAGAAAATCATGTCTCTGTCGGTTAAGCTAGGTTGGCCAAATCCGCCATGCCAGGATCGCCAGATATCGAATTTTTCGACCAATCACCGATCCTTGTAATCCATACGTCATTAGAAGCGCACTTTTGTGCAGATTTCAAATCTGTAATTAGATTTTCCCTATGATGCATACTTTTCGAGAAAATCATGTCTCTGTCGGTTAAGCTAGGTTGGCCGAATCCGCCATGCCAGGGTCGCCAGACATCGAATTTTCCGACCAATCACCGATCCTTGTAATTCGTACGTCATTAGAAGCGCACTTTTGTGCAGATTTCAAACCTATAATTAGATTTTCCCTGCGATGCATACTTTCCGAGAAAATCATGTCTCTGTCGGTTAAGCTAGGTTGGCCAAATCCGCTATTCCAGGGTCGCCAGATATCGAATTTTCCGACCAATCACCGATCCTTGTAATCCATACGTCATTAGAAGCGCACTTTTGTGCAGATTTCAAATCTGTAATTAGATTTTCCCTGTCATGCATACTTTTCGAGAAAATCATGTCTCTGTCGGTTAAGCTAGGTTGGCCAAATCCGCTATTCCAGGGTCGCCAGATATCGAATTTTCCGACCAATCACCGATCCTTGTAATTCATACGTCATTAGAAGCGCACTTTTGTGCAGATTTCAAATCTGTAATTAGATTTTCCCTGTCATGCATACTTTTCGAGAAAATCATGTCTCTGTCGGTTAAGCTACGTTGGCCAAATCCGCCATGCCAGGGTCGCCAGATATCGAATTTTTCGACCAATCACCGATCCTTGTAATCCGTACGTCATTAGAAGCGCACTTTTGTGCAGATTTCAAATCTGTAATTAGATTTTCCCTATGATGCATACTTTTCGAGAAAATCATGTCTCTGTCGGTTAAGCTAGGTTGGCCGAATCCGCCATGCCAGGGTCGCCAGACATCGAATTTTCCGACCAATCACTGATCCTTGTAATGCGTACGTCATTAGAAGCGCACTTTTGTGCAGATTTCAAATCTGTAATTAGATTTTCCCTGTCATGCATACTTTTCGAGAAAATCATGTCTCTGTCGGTTAAGCTAGGTTGACCAAATCCGCTATTCCAGGGTCGCCAGATATCGAATTTTCCGACCAATCACCGATCCTTGTAATCCATACGTCATTAGAAGCGCACTTTTGTGCAGATTTCAAATCTGTAATTAGATTTTCCCTGTCATGCATACTTGTCGAGAAAATCATGTCTCTGTCGGTTAAGCTAGGTTGACCAAATCCGCTATTCCAGGGTCGCCAGATATCGAATTTTCCGACCAATCACCGATCCTTGTAATCCATACGTCATTAGAAGCGCACTTTTGTGCAGATTTCAAATCTGTAATTAGATTTTCCCTATGATGCATACTTTTCGAGAAAATCATGTCTCTGTCGGTTAAGCTAGGTTGGCCAAATCCGCTATTCCAGGGTCGCCAGATATCGAATTTTCCGACCAATCACCGATCCTTGTAATCCGTACGTCATTAGAAGCGCACTTTTGTGCAGATTTCAAATCTGTAATTAGATTTTCCCTATGATGCATACTTTTCGAGAAAATCATGTCTCTGTCGGTTAAGCTAGGTTGGCCGAATCCGCCATGCCAGGGTCGCCAGACATCGAATTTTCCGACCAATCACCGATCCTTGTAATGCGTACGTCATTAGAAGCGCACTTTTGTGCAGATTTCAAATCTGTAATTAGATTTTCCCTGTCATGCATACTTTTCGAGAAAATCATGTCTCTGTCGGTTAAGCTAGGTTGGCCAAATCCGCCATGCCAGGGTCGCCAGATATCGAATTTTTCGACCAATCACCGATCCTTGTAATCCGTACGTCATTAGAAGCGCACTTTTGTGCAGATTTCAAATCTGTAATTAGATTTTCCCTATGATGCATACTTTTCGAGAAAATCATGTCTCTGTCGGTTAAGCTAGGTTGACCAAATCCGCTATTCCAGGGTCGCCAGATATCGAATTTTCCGACCAATCACCGATCCTTGTAATCCATACGTCATTAGAAGGGCACTTTTGTGTAGATTTCAAATCTGTAATTAGATTTTCCCTGTCATGCATACTTTTCGAGAAAATCATGTCTCTGTCGGTTAAGCTAGGTTGGCCAAATCCGCCATGCCAGGGTCGCCAGATATCGATTTTTTCGACCAATCACCGATCCTTGTAATCCGTACATCATTAGAAGCGCACTTTTGTGCAGATTTCAAATCTGTAATTAGATTTTCCCTATGATGCATACTTTTCGAGAAAATCATGTCTCTGTCGGTTAAGCTAGGTTGGCCGAATCCGCCATGCCAGGGTCGCCAGACATCGAATTTTCCGACCAACCACCGATCCTTGTAATGCGTACGTCATTAGAAGCGCACTTTTGTGCAGATTTCAAATCTGTAATTAGATTTTCCCTGTCATGCATACTTTTCGAGAAAATCATGTCTCTGTCGGTTAAGCTAGGTTGAACAAATCCGCTATTCCAGGGTCGCCAGATATCGAATTCTCCGACCAATCACCGATCCTTGTAATCCATACGTAATTAGAAGCGCGCTTTTGTGCAGATTTCAAAATTATAATTAGATTTTCGCTGCGATGCATACTTTTCGCGAAAATCATGTCTCTGTCGGTTAAGCTAGGTTGGCCAAATCCGCTATTCCAGGGTCGCCAGATATCGAATTTTCCGACCAATCACCGATCCTTGTAATCCATACGTCATTAGAAGCGCACTTTTGTGCAGATTTCAAATCTGTAATTAGATTTTCCCTATGATGCATACTTTTCGAGAAAATCATGTCTCTGTCGGTTAAGCTAGGTTGGCCGAATCCGCCATGCCAGGGTCGCCAGACATCGAATTTTCCGACCAATCACCGATCCTTGTAATGCGTACGTCATTAGAAGCGCGCTTTTGTGCAGATTTCAAATCTGTAATTAGATTTTCCCTATGATGCATACTTTTCGAGAAGGTCATGTCTCTGCCGGTTAAGCTAGGTTGGCCGAATCCGCCATGCCAGGGTCGCCAGACATCGAATTTTCCGGCCAATCACCGATCCTTGTAATTCACACGTCATTAGAAGCGCGCTTTTGTGCAGATTTCAAAATTATAATTAGATTTTCCCTGCGATGCATAATTTTCGAGAAAATCATGTCTCTGTCGGTTAAGCTAGGTTGGCCAAATCCGCTATTCCAGGGTCGCCAGATATCGAATTTTCCGACCAATCACCGATCCTTGTAATCCATACGTCATTAGAAGCGCACTTTTGTGCAGATTTCAAATCTGTAATTAGATTTTCCCTGTCATGCATACTTTTCGAGAAAATCATGTCTCTGTCGGTTAAGCTAGGTTGACCAAATCCGCTATTCCAGGGTCGCCAGATATCGAATTTTCCTACCAATCACCGATCCTTGTAATCCATACGTCATTAGAAGCGCAATTTTGTGCAGATTTCAAATCTGTAATTAGATTTTCCCTGTCATGCATACTTTTCGAGAAAATCATGTCTCTGTCGGTTAAGCTAGGTTGGCCAAATCCGCCATGCCAGGATCGCCAGATATCGAATTTTTCGACCAATCACCGATCCTTGTAATCCGTACGTCATTAGAAGCGCACTTTTGTGCAGATTTCAAATCTGTAATTAGATTTTCCCTATGATGCATACTTTTCGGGAAAATCATGTCTCTGCCGGTTAAGCTAGGTTGGCCGAATCCGCCATGCCAGGGTCGCCAGACATCGAATTTTCCGACCAATCACCGATCCTTGTAATTCGTACGTCATTAGAAGCGCACTTTTGTGCAGATTTCAAACCCATAATTAGATTTTCCCTGCGATGCATACTTTCCGAGAAAATCATGTCTCTGTCGGTTAAGCTAGGTTGGCCAAATCCGCTATTCCAGGGTCGCCAGATATCGAATTTTCCGACCAATCACTGATCCTTGTAATCCATACGTCATTAGAGGCGCATTTTTGTGCAGATTTCAAATCTGTAATTAGATTTTCCCTATGATGCCTACTTTTCGAGAAAATCATGTCTCTGTCGGTTAAGCTAGGTTGGCCGAATCCGCCATGCCAGGGTCGCCAGACATCGAGGTTTCCGACCAATCACCGATCCTTGTAATCCATACGTCATTAGAAGCGCACTTTTGTGCAGATTTCAAATCTGTAATTAGATTTTCCCTGTCATGCATACTTTTCGAGAAAATCATGTCTCTGTCGGTTAAGCTAGGTTGGCCAAATCCGCTATTCCAGGGTCGCCAGATATCGAATTTTCCGACCAATCACCAATCCTTGTAATCCATACGTCATTAGTAGCGCACTTTTGTGCAGATTTCAAATCTGTAATTAGATTTTCCCTATGATGCATACTTTTCGAGAAAATCATGTCTCTGTCGGTTAAGCTAGGTTGGCCGAATCCGCCATGCCAGGGTCGCCAGACATCGAATTTTCCGACCAATCACCGATCCTTGTAATGCGTACGTCATTAGAAGTGCGCTTTTGTGCAGATTTCAAATCTGTAATTAGATTTTCCCTATGATGCATACTTTTCGAGAAGGTCATGTCTCTGTCGGTTAAGCTAGGTTGGCCGAATCCGCCATGCCAGGGTCGCCAGACATAGAATTTTCCGGCCAATTGCCGATCCTTGTAATTCACACGTCATTAGAAGTGCACTTTTGTGCAGATTTCAAAATTATAATTAGATTTTCCCTGTCATGCATACTTTTCGAGAATATCATGTCTCTGTCGGTTAAGCTAGGTTGGCCAAATCCGCTATTCCAGGGTCGCCAGATATCGAATTTTCCGAACAATCACCGATCCTTGTAATTCACACGTCATTAGAAGCGCGCTTTTGTGCAGATTTCAAAATTATAATTAGATTTTCCCTGCGATGCATACTTTTCGAGAAAATCATGTCTCTGTCGGTTAAGCTAGGTTGGCCGAATCCGCCATGCCAGGGTCGCCAGACATCGAGGTTTCCGACCAATCACCGATCCTTGTAATCTATACGTCATTAGAAGCGCACTTTTGTGCAGATTTCAAATCTGTAATTAGATTTTCCCTGTCATGCATACTTTTCGAGAAAATCATGTCTCTGTCGGTTAAGCTAGGTTGACCAAATCCGCTATTCCAGGGTCGCCAGATATCGAATTTTCCGACCAAACACCGATCCTTGTAATCCATACGTCATTAGAAGCGCACTTTTGTGCAGATTTCAAATCTGTAATTAGATTTTCCCTGTCATGCATACTTTTCGAGAAAATCATGTCTCTGTCGGTTAAGCTAGGTTGGCCAAATCCGCTATTCCAGGGTCGCCAGATATCGAATTTTCCGACCAATCACCGATCCTTGTAATCCATACGTCATTAGAAGCGCAATTTTGTGCAGATTTCAAACCTGTAATTAGATTTTCCCTATGATGCATACTTTTCGAGGAAATCATGTCTCTGTCGGTTAAGCTAGGTTGGCCGAATCCGCCATGCCAGGGTCGCCAGACATCGAGGTTTCCGACCAATCACCGATCCTTGTAATCTATACGTCATTAGAAGCGCACTTTTGTGCAGATTTCAAATCTGTAATTAGATTTTCCCTGTCATGCATACTTTTCGAGAAAATCATGTCTCTGTCGGTTAAGCTAGGTTGACCAAATCCGCTATTCCAGGGTCGCCAGATATCGAATTTTCCGACCAATCACCGATCCTTGTAATCCATACGTCATTAGAAGCGCAATTTTTTGCAGATTTCAAATCTGTAATTAGATTTTCCCTGTCATGCGTACTTTTCGAGAAAATCATGTCTCTGTCGGTTAAGCTAGGTTGGCCAAATCCGCTATTCCAGGGTCGCCAGATATCGAATTTTCCGACCAATCACCGATCCTTGTAATCCATACGTCATTAGAAGCGCACTTTTGTGCAGATTTCAAATCTGTAATTAGATTTTCCCTGTCATGCATACTTTTCGAGAAAATCATGTCTCTGTCGGTTAAGCTAGGTTGGCCAAATCCGCCATGCCAGGGTCACCAGATATCGAATTTTTCGACCAATCACCGATCCTTGTAATCCGTACGTCATTAGAAGCGCACTTTTGTGCAGATTTCAAATCTGTAATTAGATTTTCCCTATGATGCATACTTTTCGAGAAAATCATGTCTCTGTCGGTTAAGCTAGGTTGGCCGAATCCGCCATGCCAGGGTCGCCAGACATCGAATTTTCCGACCAATCACCGATCCTTGTAATGCGTACGTCATTAGAAGCGCACTTTTGTGCAGATTTCAAACCTATAATTAGATTTTCCCTGCGATGCATACTTTTCGAGAAAATCATGTCTCTGTCGGTTAAGCTAGGTTGGCCGAATCCGCCATGCCAGGGCTGCCAGATATCGAATTTTCCGACCATTCATCGATCCTTGTAATCCATACGTCATTAGAAGCGCACTTTTGTGCAGATTTCAAATCTGTAATTAGATTTTCCCTATGATGCATACTTTTCGAGAAAATCATGTCTCTGTCGGTTAAGCTAGGTTGACCAAATCCGCTATTCCAGGGTCGCCAGATATCGAATTTTCCGACCATTCATCGATCCTTGTAATCCATACGTCATTAGAAGCGCAATTTTGTGCAGATTTCAAATCTGTAATTAGATTTTCCCTATGATGCATACTTTTCGAGAAAATCATTTCTCTGTCTGTTAAGCTAGGTTGGCCGAATCCGCCATGCCAGGGTCGCCAGACATCGAATTTTCCGACCAATCACCTATCATTGTAATGCGTACGTCATTAGAAGCGCACTTTTGTGCAGATTTCAAATCTGTAATTAGATTTTCTCTGTCATGCATACTTTTCGAGAAAATCATGTCTCTGTCGGTTAAGCTAGGTTGGCCAAATCCGCTATTCCAGGGTCGCCAGATATCGAATTTTCCGACCAATCACCGATCCTTGTAATTCATACGTCATTAGAAGCGCGCTTTTGTGCAGATTTCAAAATTATAATTAGATTTTCGCTGCGATGCATACTTTTCGCGAAAATCATGTCTCTGTCGGTTAAGCTAGGTTGGCCAAATCCGCTATTCCAGGGTCGCCAGATATCAAATTTTCCGACCAATCACCGATCCTTGTAATCCATACGTCATTAGAAGCGCACTTTTGTGCAGATTTCAAATCTGTAATTAGATTTTCCCTATGATGCATACTTTTCGAGAAAATCATGTCTCTGTCGGTTAAGCTAGGTTGGCCGAATCCGCCATGCCAGGGCCGCCAGACATCGAATTTTCCGACCAATCACCGATCCTTGAAATTCACACGTCATTAGAAGTGCGCTTTTGTGCAGATTTCAAATCTGTAATTAGATTTTCCCTATGATGCATACTTTTCGAGAAGGTCATGTCTCTGTCGGTTAAGCTAGGTTGGCCGAATCCGCCATGCCAGGGTCGCCAGACATCGAATTTTCCGGCCAATCACCGATCCTTGTAATTCACACGTCATTAGAAGCGCGCTTTTGTGCAGATTTCAAAATTATAATTAGATTTTCCCTGCGATGCATACTTTTCGAGAAAATCATGTCTCTGTCGGTTAAGCTAGGTTGGCCAAATCCGCTTTTCCAGGGTCGCCAGATATCGAATTTTCCGACCAATCACCGATCCTTGTAATCCATACGTCATTAGAAGCGCACTTTTGTGCAGATTTCAAATCTGTAATTAGATTTTCCCTGTCATGCATACTTTTCGAGAAAATCATGTCTCTGTCGGTTAAGCTAGGTTGACCAAATCCGCTATTCCAGGGTCGCCAGATATCGAATTTTCCTACCAATCACCGATCCTTGTAATCCATACGTCATTAGAAGCGCAATTTTGTGCAGATTTCAAATCTGTAATTAGATTTTCCCTGCGATGCATACTTTCCGAGAAAATCATGTCTCTGTCGGTTAAGCTAGGTTGGCCAAATCCGCTATTCCAGGGTCGCCAGATATCGAATTTTCCGACCAATCACCGATCCTTGTAATCCACACGTCATTAGAAGCGCACTTTTGTGCAGATTTCAAATCTGTAATTAGATTTTCCCTGTCATGCATACTTTTCGAGAAAATCATGTCTCTGTCGGTTAAGCTAGGTTGGCCAAATCCGCTATTCCAGGGTCGCCAGATATCGAATTTTCCGACCAATCACCGATCCTTGTAATCCATACGTCATTAGAAGCGCACTTTTGTGCAGATTTCAAATCTGTAATTAGATTTTCCCTGTCATGCATACTTTTCGAGAAAATCATGTCTCTGTCAGTTAAGCTAGGTTGGCCGAATCCGCCATGCCAGGGTCGCCAGACATCGAATTTTCCGGCCAATCACCGATCCTTGTAATTCACACGTCATTAGAAGCGCGCTTTTGTGCAGATTTCAAAATTATAATTAGATTTTCCCTGCGATGCATACTTTTCGAGAAAATCATGTCTCTGTCGGTTAAGCTAGGTTGGCCAAATCCGCTATTCCAGGGTCGCCAGATATCGAATTTTCCGACCAATTACCGATCCTTGTAATCCATATGTCATTAGAAGCGCAATTTTGTGCAGATTTCAAATCTGTAATTAGATTTTCCCTATGATGCCTACTTTTCGAGAAAATCATGTCTCTTTCGGTTAAGCTAGGTTGGCCGAATCCGCCATGCCAGGGTCGCCAGACATCGAGGTTTCCGACCAATCACCGATCCTTGTAATCCATACGTCATTAGAAGCGCACTTTTGTGCAGATTTCAAATCTGTAATTAGATTTTCCCTGTCATGCATACTTTTCGAGAAAATCATGTCTCTGTCGGTTAAGCTAGGTTGGCCAAATCCGCTATTCCAGGGTCGCCAGATATCGAATTTTCCGACCAATCACCGATCCTTGTAATCCATACGTCATTAGAAGCGCAATTTTGTGCAGATTTCAAACCTGTAATTAGATTTTCCCTATGATGCATACTTTTCGAGAAAATCATGTCTCTGTTGGTTAAGCTAGGTTGGCCGAATCCGCCATGCCAGGGTCGCCAGACATCGAGGTTTCCGACCAATCACCGATCCTTGTAATCCATACGTCATTAGAAGCGCACTTTTGTGCAGATTTCAAATCTGTAATTAGATTTTCCCTGTCATGCATACTTTTCGAGAAAATCATGTCTCTGTCGGTTAAGCTAGGTTGGCCAAATCCGCTATTCCAGGGTCGCCAGATATCGAATTTTCCGACCAATCACCGATCCTTGTAATTCATACGTCATTAGAAGCGCACTTTTGTGCAGATTTCAAATCTGTAATTAGATTTTCCCTGTCATGCATACTTTTCGAGAAAATCATGTCTCTGTCGGTTAAGCTAGGTTGAACAAATCCGCTATTCCAGGGTCGCCAGATATCGAATTCTCCGACCAATCACCGATCCTTGTAATCCATACGTCATTAGAAGCGCGCTTTTGTGCAGATTTCAAACCTGTAATTAGATTTTCCCTATGATGCATACTTTTCGAGAAAATCATGTCTCTGTCGGTTAAGCTAGGTTGGCCGAATCCGCCATGCCAGGGTCGCCAGACATCGAGGTTTCCGACCAATCACCGATCCTTGTAATCCATACGTCATTAGAAGCGCACTTTTGTGCAGATTTCAAATCTGTAATTAGATTTTCCCTGTCATGCATACTTTTCGAGAAAATCATGTCTCTGTCGGTTAAGCTAGGTTGGCCAAATCCGCTATTCCAGGGTCGCCAGATATCGAATTTTCCGACCAATCACCGATCCTTGTAATCCATACGTCATTGGAAGCGCACTTTTGTGCAGATTTCAAATCTGTAATTAGATTTTCCCTGTCATGCATACTTTTCGAGGAAATCAGGTCTCTGTCGGTTAAGCTAGGTTGGCCAAATCCGCTATTCCAGGGTCGCCAGATATCGAATTTTCCGACCAATCACCGATCCTTGTAATCCATACGTCATAAGAAGCGCACTTTTGTGCAGATTTCAAATCTGTAACTAGATTTTCCCTGTCATGCATACTTTTCGAGAAAATCATGTCTCTGTCGGTTAAGCTAGGTTGGCCAAATCCGCTATTCCACGGTCGCCAGATATCGAATTTTCCGACCAATCACCGATCCTTGTAATTCATACGTCATTAGAAGCGCACTTTTGTGCAGATTTCAAATCTGTAATTAGATTTTCCCTGTCATGCATACTTTTCGAGAAAATCATGTCTCTGTCGGTTAAGCTAGGTTGACCAAATCCGCTATTCCAGGGTCGCCAGATATCGAATTTTCCGACCAATCACCGATCCTTGTAATTCATACGTCATTAGAAGCGCACTTTTGTGCAGATTTCAAATCTATAATTAGATTTTCCCTATGATGCATACTTTTCGAGAAAATCATGACTCTGTCGGTTAAGCTAGGTTGGCCGAATCCGCCATGCCAGGGTCGCCAGACATCGAATTTTCCGACCAATCACCGATCCTTGTAATGCATACGTCATTAGAAGTGCGCTTTTGTGCAGATTTCAAATCTGTAATTAGATTTTCCCTATGATGCATACTTTTCGAGAAGGTCATGTCTCTGTCGGTTAAGCTAGGTTGGCCAAATCCGCCATGCCAGGGTCGCCAGACATCGAATTTTCCGGCCAATCACCGATCCTTGTAATCCATACGTCATTAGAAGCGCACTTTTGTGCAGATTTCAAATCTGTAATTAGATTTTCCCTGTCATGCATACTTTTCGAGAAAATCATGTCTCTGTCGGTTAAGCTAGGTTGACCAAATCCGCTATTCCAGGGTCGCCAGATATCGAATTTTCCTACCAATCACCGATCCTTGTAATCCATACGTCATTAGAAGCGCAATTTTGTGCGGATTTCAAATCTGTAATTAGATTTTCCCTGTCATGCATACTTTTCGAGAAAATCATGTCTCTGTCGGTTAAGCTAGGTTGGCCAAATCCGCCATGCCAGGATCGCCAGATATCGAATTTTTCGACCAATCACCGATCCTTGTAATCCGTACGTCATTAGAAGCGCACTTTTGTGCAGATTTCAAATCCGTAATTAGATTTTCCCTATGATGCATACTTTTCGAGAAAATCATGTCTCTGCCGGTTAAGCTAGGTTGGCCGAATCCGCCATGCCAGGGTCGCCAGACATCGAATTTTCCGACCAATCACCGATCCTTGTAATGCGTACGTCATTAGAAGCGCACTTTTGTGCAGATTTCAAATCTGTAATTAGATTTTCCCTGTCATGCATACTTTTCGAGAAAATCATGTCTCTGTCGGTTAAGCTAGGTTGAACAAATCCGCTATTCCAGGGTCCCCAGATATCGAATTCTCCGACCAATCACCGATCCTTGTAATCCATACGTCATTAGAAGCGCGCTTTTGTGCAGATTTCAAAATTATAATTAGATTTTCGCTGCGATGCATACTTTTCGCGAAAATCATGTCTCTGTCGGTTAAGCTAGGTTGGCCAAATCCGCTATTCCAGGGTCGCCAGATATCAAATTTTCCGACCAATCACCGATCCTTGTAATCCATACGTCATGAGAAGCGCACTTTTGGGCAGATTTCAAATCTGTAATTAGATTTTCCCTATGATGCATACTTTTCGAGAAAATCATGTCTCTGTCGGTTAAGCTAGGTTGGCCGAATCCGCCATGCCAGGGTCGCCAGACATCGAATTTTCCGACCAATCGCCGATCCTTGTAATGCGTACGTCATTAGAAGTGCGCTTTTGTGCAGATTTCAAATCTGTAATTAGATTTTCCCTATGATGCATACTTTTCGAGAAAATCATGTCTCTGTCGGTTAAGCTAGGTTGGCCAAATCCGCTATTCCAGGGTCGCCAGATATCGAATTTTCCGACCAGTCACCGATCCTTGTAATCCATACGTCATTAGAAGCGCACTTTTGTGCAGATTTTAAATCTGTAATTAGATTTTCCCTGTCATGCATACTTTTCGAGAAAATCATGTCTCTGTCGGTTAAGCTAGGTTGGCCGAATCCGCCATGCCAGAGTCGCCAGACATCGAATTTTCCGGCCAATCGCCGATCCTTGTAATTCACACGTCATTAGAAGCGCGCTTTTGTGCAGATTTCAAAATTATAATTCGATTTTCGCTGCGATGCATACCTTTCGCGAAAATCATGTCTCTGTGGGTTAAGCTAGGTTGGCCAAATTCGCTATTCCAGGGTCGCCAGATATCGAATTTCCCGACCAATCACCGATCCTTGTAATCCACACGTCATTAGAAGCGCACTTTTGTGCAGATTTCAAATCTGTAATTAGATTTTCCCTGTCATGCATACTTTTCGAGAAAATCATGTCTCTGTCGGTTAAGCTAGGTTGACCAAATCCGCTATTCCAGGGTCGCCAGATATCGAATTTTCCTACCAATCACCGATCCTTGTAATCCATACGTCATTAGAAGCGCACTTTTGTGCAGATTTCAAATCTGTAATTAGATTTTCCCTGTCATGCATACTTTTCGAGAAAATCATGTCTCTGTCGGTTAAGCTAGGTTGGCCAAATCCGCTATTCCAGGGTCGCCAGATATCGAATTTTCCGACCAATCACCGATCCTTGTAATCCGTACGTCATTAGAAGCGCACTTTTGTGCAGATTTCAAATCTGTAATTAGATTTTCCCTATGATGCATACTTTTCGAGAAAATCATGTCTCTGCCGGTTAAGCTAGGTTGGCCGAATCCGCCATGCCAGGGTCGCCAGACATCGAATTTTCCGACCAATCACCGATCCTTGTAATCCATACGTCATTAGAAGCGCACTTTTGTGCAGATTTCAAACCTATAATTAGATTTTCCCTGCGATGCATACTTTCCGAGAAAATCATGTCTCTGTCGGTTAAGCTAGGTTGGCCAAATCCGCTATTCCAGGGTCGCCAGATATCGAATTTTCCGACCTATCACCGATCCTTGTAATCCATACGTCATTAGAAGCGCACCTTTGTGCAGATTTCAAATCTGTAATTAGATTTTCCCTGTCATGCATACTTTTCGAGAAAATCATGTCTCTGTCGGTTAAGCTAGGTTGGCCAAATCCGCTATTCCAGGGTCGCCAGATATCGAATTTTCCGACCAATCACCGATCCTTGTAATCCATACGTCATTAGAAGCGCACTTTTGTGCAGATTTCAAATCTGTAATTAGATTTTCCCTGTCATGCATACTTTTCGAGAAAATCATGTCTCTGTCGGTTAAGCTAGGTTGACCAAATCCGCTATTCCAGGGTCGCCAGATATCGAATTTTCCTACCAATCACCGATCCTTGTAATCCATACGTCATTAGAAGCGCACTTTTGTGCAGATTTCAAATCTGTAATTAGATTTTCCCTGTCATGCATACTTTTCGAGAAAATCATGTCTCTGTCGGTTAAGCTAGGTTGGCCAAATCCGCCATGCCAGGATCGCCAGATATCGAATTTTTCGACCAATCACCGATCCTTGTAATCCGTACGTCATTAGAAGCGCACTTTTGTGCAGATTTCAAATCTGTAATTAGATTTTCCCTATGATGCATACTTTTCGAGAAAATCATGTCTCTGCCGGTTAAGCTAGGTTGGCCGAATCCGCCATGCCAGGGTCGCCAGACATCGAATTTTCCGACCAATCACCGATCCTTGTAATCCATACGTCATTAGAAGCGCACTTTTGTGCAGATTTCAAACCTATAATTAGATTTTCCCTGCGATGCATACTTTCCGAGAAAATCATGTCTCTGTCGGTTAAGCTAGGTTGGCCAAATCCGCTATTCCAGGGTCGCCAGATATCGAATTTTCCGACCAATCACCGATCCTTGTAATCCATACGTCATTAGAAGCGCACTTTTGTGCAGATTTCAAATCTGTAATTGGATTTTCCCTGTCATGCATACTTTTCGAGAAAATCATGTCTCTGTCGGTTAAGCTAGGTTGGCCAAATCCGCTATTCCAGGGTCGCCAGATATCGAATTTTCCGACCAGTCACCGATCCTTGTAATCCATACGTCATTAGAAGCGCACTTTTGTGCAGATTTCAAATCTGTAATTAGATTTTCCCTGTCATGCATACTTTTCGAGAAAATCATGTCTCTGTCGGTTAAGCTAGGTTGGCCAAATCCGCTATTCCAGGGTCGCCAGATATCGAATTTTCCGACCAATCACCGATCCTTGTAATCCATACGTCATTAGAAGCGCACTTTTGTGCAGATTTCAAATCTGTAATTAGATTTTCCCTGTCATGCATACTTTTCGAGAAAATCATGTCTCTGTCGGTTAAGCTAGGTTGACCAAATCCGCTATTCCAGGGTCGCCAGATATCGAATTTTCCGACCAATCACCGATCCTTGTAATCCATACGTCATTAGAAGCGCAATTTTGTGCAGATTTCAAATCTGTAATTAGATTTTCCCTGTCATGCATACTTTTCGAGAAAATCATGTCTCTGTCGGTTAAGCTAGGTTGGCCAAATCCGCTATTCCAGGGTCGCCAGATATCGAATTTTCCGACCAATCACCGATCCTTGTAATCCATACGTCATTAGAAGCGCACTTTTGTGCAGATTTCAAATCTGTAATTAGATTTTCCCTGTCATGCATACTTTTCGAGAAAATCATGTCTCTGTCGGTTAAGCTAGGTTGGCCAAATCCGCTATTCCAGGGTCGCCAGATATCGAATTTTCCTACCAATCACCGATCCTTGTAATCCATACGTCATTAGAAGCGCAATTTTGTGCAGATTTCAAAATTATAATTAGATTTTCGCTGCGATGCATACTTTTCGCGAAAATCATGTCTCTGTCGGTTAAGCTAGGTTGGCCAAATCCGCTATTCCAGGGTCGCCAGATATCGAATTTTCCGACCAATCACCGATCCTTGTAATCCATACGTCATTAGAAGCGCAATTTTGTGCAGATTTCAAACCTGTAATTAGATTTTCCCTATGATGCATACTTTTCGAGAAAATCATGTCTCTGTCGGTTAAGCTAGGTTGGCCGAATCCGCCATGCCAGGGTCGCCAGACAACGAGGTTTCCGACCAATCACCGATCCTTGTAATCCATACGTCATTAGAAGCGCACTTTTGTGCAGATTTCAAATCTGTAATTAGATTTTCCCTGTCATGCATACTTTTCGAGAAAATCATGTCTCTGTCGGTTAAGCTAGGTTGACCAAATCCGCTATTCCAGGGTCGCCAGATATCGAATTTTCCGACCAATCACCGATCCTTGTAATCCATACGTCATTAGAAGCGCACTTTTGTGCAGATTTCAAATCTGTAATTAGATTTTCCCTGTCATGCATACTTTTCGAGAAAATCATGTCTCTGTCGGTTAAGCTAGGTTGGCCAAATCCGCTATTCCAGGGTCGCCAGATATCGAATTTTCCTACCAATCACCGATCCTTGTAATCCATACGTCATTAGAAGCGCAATTTTGTGCAGATTTCAAAATTATAATTAGATTTTCGCTGCGATGCATACTTTTCGCGAAAATCATGTCTCTGTCGGTTAAGCTAGGTTGACCAAATCCGCTATTCCAGGGTCGCCAGATATCGAATTTTCCGACCAATCACCGATCCTTGTAATCCATACGTCATTAGAAGCGCACTTTTGTGCAGATTTCAAATCTGTAATTAGATTTTCCCTGTCATGCATACTTTTCGAGAAAATCATGTCTCTGTCGGTTAAGCTAGGTTGGCCAAATCCGCTATTCCAGGGTCGCCAGATATCGAATTTTCCGACCAATCACCGATCCTTGTAATCCATACGTCATTAGAAGCGCAATTTTGTGCAGATTTCAAACCTGTAATTAGATTTTCCCTATGATGCATACTTTTCGAGAAAATCATGTCTCTGTCGGTTAAGCTAGGTTGGCCGAATCCGCCATGCCAGGGTCGCCAGACATCGAGGTTTCCG
Source organism: Brachypalpus laphriformis (assembly GCA_945910035.1). Taxonomy (NCBI): domain Eukaryota; kingdom Metazoa; phylum Arthropoda; class Insecta; order Diptera; family Syrphidae; genus Brachypalpus; species Brachypalpus laphriformis. Next base: position 123,884,752 of record OX246756.1, read on the forward strand.
ACCAATCACCGATCCTTGTAATCCATACGTCATTAGAAGCGCACTTTTGTGCAGATTTCAAATCTGTAATTAGATTTTCCCTGTCATGCATACTTTTCGAGAAAATCATGTCTCTGTCGGTTAAGCTAGGTTGACCAAATCCGCTATTCCAGGGTCGCCAGATATCGAATTTTCCGACCAATCACCGATCCTTGTAATCCATACGTCATTAGAAGCGTAATTTTGTGCAGATTTCAAATCTGTAATTAGATTTTCCCTGTCATGCATACTTTTCGAGAAAATCATGTCTCTGTCGGTTAAGCTAGGTTGGCCAAATCCGCTATTCCAGGGTCGCCAGATATCGAATTTTCCGACCAATCACCGATCCTTGTAATCCATACGTCATTAGAAGCGCACTTTTGTGCAGATTTCAAATCTGTAATTAGATTTTCCCTGTCATGCATACTTTTCGAGAAAATCATGTCTCTGTCGGTTAAGCTAGGTTGACCAAATCCGCTATTCCAGGGTCACCAGATATCGAATTTTCCTACCAATCACCGATCCTTGTAATCCATACGTCATTAGAAGCGCAATTTTGTGCGGATTTCAAAATTATAATTAGATTTTCGCTGCGATGCATACTTTTCGCGAAAATCATGTCTCTGTCGGTTAAGGTAGGTTGGCCAAATCCGCTATTCCAGGGTCGCCAGATATCAAATTTTCCGACCAATCACCGATCCTTGTAATCCATACGTCATTAGAAGCGCACTTTTGTGCAGATTTCAAATCTGTAATTAGATTTTCCCTATGATGCATACTTTTCGAGAAAATCATGTCTCTGTCGGTTAAGCTAGGTTGGCCGAATCCGCCATGCCAGGGTCACCAGACATCGAATTTTCCGACCAATCACCGATCCTTGTAATGCGTACGTCATTAGAAGTGCGCTTTTGTGCAGATTTCAAATCTGTAATTAGATTTTCCCTATGATGCATACTTTTCGAGAAGGTCATGTCTCTGTCGGTTAAGCTAGGTTGGCCGAATCCGCCATGCCAGGGTCGCCACACATCGAATTTTCCGGCCAATAACCGATCCTTGTAACTCACACGTCATTAGAAGCGCGCTTTTGTGCAGATTTCAAAATTATAATTAGATTTTCCCTGCGATGCATACTTTTCGAGAAAATCATGTCTCTGTCGGTTAAGCTAGGTTGGCCAAATCCGCTATTCCAGGGTCGCCAGATATCGAATTTTCCGACCAATCACAGATCCTTGTAATCCATACGTCATTAGAAGCGCACTTTTGTGCAGATTTCAAATCTGTAATTAGATTTTCCCTGTCATGCATACTTTTCGAGAAAATCATGTCTCTGTCGGTTAAGCTAGGTTGACCAAATCCGCTATTCCAGGGTCGCCAGATATCGAATTTTCCTACCAATCACCGATCCTTGTAATCCATACGTCATTAGAAGCGCAATTTTGTGCAGATTTCAAATCTGTAATTAGATTTTCCCTGTCATGCATACTTTTCGAGAAAATCATGTCTCTGTCGGTTAAGCTAGGTTGGCCAAATCCGCTATTCCAGGGTCGCCAGATATCGAATTTTCCTACCAATCACCGATCCTTGTAATCCATACGTCATTAGAAGCGCACTTTTGTGCAGATTTCAAATCTGTAATTAAATTTTCCCTGTCATGCATACTTTTCGAGAAAATCATGTCTCTGTCGGTTAAGCTAGGTTGGCCAAATCCGCTATTCCAGGGTCGCCAGATATCGAATTTTCCGACCAATCACCGATCCTTGTAATCCATACGTCATTAGAAGCGCAATTTTGTGCAGATTTCAAATCTGTAATTAGATTTTCCCTGTCATGCATACTTTTCGAGAAAATCATGTCTCTGTCGGTTAAGCTAGGTTGGCCAAATCCGCTATTCCAGGGTCGCCAGATATCGAATTTTCCGACCAATCACCGATCCTTGTAATCCATACGTCATTAGAAGCGCACTTTTGTGCAGATTTCAAATCTGTAATTAGATTTTCCCTGTCATGCATACTTTTCGAGGATACCAGGTCTCTGTCGGTTAAGCTAGGTTGGCCAAATCCGCTATTCCAGGGTCGCCAGATATCGAATTTTCCGACCAATCACCGATCCTTGTAATCCATACGTCATAAGAAGTGCACTTTTGTGCAGATTTCAAATCTGTAATTAGATTTTCCCTGTCATGCATACTTTTCGAGAAAATCATGTCTCTGTCGGTTAAGCTAGGTTGGCCAAATCCGCTATTCCAGGGTCGCCAGATATCGAATTTTCCGACCAATCACCGATCCTTGTAATTCATACGTCATTAGAAGCGCACTTTTGTGCAGATTTCAAATCTGTAATTAGATTTTCCCTGTCATGCATACTTTTCGAGAAAATCATGTCTCTGTCGGTTAAGCTAGGTTGGCCAAATCCGATATTCCAGGGTCGCCAGATATCGAATTTTCCGACCAATCACCGATCCTTGTAATCCATACGTCATTAGAAGCGCACTTTTGTGCAGATTTCAAATCTGTAATTAGATTTTCCCTGTCATGCATACTTTTCGAGAAAATCATGTCTCTGTCGGTTAAGCTAGGTTGACCAAATCCGCTATTCCAGGGTCGCCAGATATCGAATTTTCCTACCAATCACCGATCCTTGTAATCCATACGTCATTAGAAGCGCAATTTTGTGCGGATTTCAAAATTATAATTAGATTTTCGCTGCGATGCATACTTTTCGCGAAAATCATGTCTCTGTCGGTTAAGCTAGGTTGGCCGAATCCGCCATGCCAGGGTCGCCAGACATCGAATTTTCCGACCAATCACCGATCCTTGTAATGCGTACGTCATTAGAAGTGCGCTTTTGTGCAGATTTCAAATCTGTAATTAGATTTTCTCTATGATGCATACTTTTCGAGAAGGTCATGTCTCTGTCGGTTAAGCTAGGTTGGCCGAATCCGCCATGCCAGGGTCGCCACACATCGAATTTTCCGGCCAATAACCGATCCTTGTAATTCACACGTCATTAGAAGCGCGCTTTTGTGCAGATTTCAAAATTATAATTAGATTTTCCCTGCGATGCATACTTTTCGAGAAAATCATGTCTCTGTCGGTTAAGCTAGGTTGGCCAAATCCGCTATTCCAGGGTCGCCAGATATCGAATTTTCCGACCAATCACAGATCCTTGTAATCCATACGTCATTAGAAGCGCACTTTTGTGCAGATTTCAAATCTGTAATTAGATTTTCCCTGTCATGCATACTTTTCGAGAAAATCATGTCTCTGTCGGTTAAGCTAGGTTGACCAAATCCGCTATTCCAGGGTCGCCAGATATCGAATTTTCCTACCAATCACCGATCCTTGTAATCCATACGTCATTAAAAGCGCAATTTTGTGCAGATTTCAAATCTGTAATTAGATTTTCCCTGTCATGCATACTTTTCGAGAAAATCATGTCTCTGTCGGTTAAGCTAGGTTGGCCAAATCCGCTATTCCAGGGTCGCCAGATATCGAATTTTCCGACCAATCACAGATCCTTGTAATCCATACGTCATTAGAAGCGCAATTTTGTGCGGATTTCAAAATTATAATTAGATTTTCGCTGCGATGCATACTTTTCGCGAAAATCATGTCTCTGTCGGTTAAGCTAGGTTGGCCGAATCCGCCATGCCAGGGTCGCCAGACATCGAATTTTCCGACCAATCACCGATCCTTGTAATGCGTACGTCATTAGAAGTGCGCTTTTGTGCAGATTTCAAACCTGTAATTAGATTTTCCCTATGATGCATACTTTTCGAGAAAATCATGTCTCTGTCGGTTAAGCTAGGTTGGCCGAATCCGCCATGCCAGGGTCGCCAGACATCGAGGTTTCCGACCAATCACCGATCCTTGTAATCCATACGTCATTAGAAGCGCACTTTTGTGCAGATTTCAAATCTGTAATTAGATTTTCCCTGTCATGCATACTTTTCGAGAAAATCATGTCTCTGTCGGTTAAGCTAGGTTGACCAAATCCGCTATTCCAGGGTCGCCAGATATCGAATTTTCCTACCAATCACCGATCCTTGTAATCCATACGTCATTAGAAGCGCAATTTTGTGCGGATTTCAAAATTATAATTAGATTTTCGCTGCGATGCATACTTTTCGCGAAAATCATGTCTCTGTCGGTTAAGCTAGGTTGGCCGAATCCGCCATGCCAGGGTCGCCAGACATCGAATTTTCCGACCAATCACCGATCCTTGTAATGCGTACGTCATTAGAAGTGCGCTTTTGTGCAGATTTCAAATCTGTAATTAGATTTTCCCTATGATGCATACTTTTCGAGAAAATCATGTCTCTGTCGGTTAAGCTAGGTTGGCCGAATCCGCCATGCCAGGGTCGCCAGACATCGAATTTTCCGACCAATCACCGATCCTTGTAATGCGTACGTCATTAGAAGTGCGCTTTTGTGCAGATTTCAAATCTGTAATTAGATTTTCTCTATGATGCATACTTTTCGAGAAGGTCATGTCTCTGTCGGTTAAGCTAGGTTGGCCGAATCCGCCATGCCAGGGTCGCCACACATCGAATTTTCCGGCCAATAACCGATCCTTGTAATTCACACGTCATTAGAAGCGCGCTTTTGTGCAGATTTCAAAATTATAATTAGATTTTCCCTGCGATGCATACTTTTCGAGAAAATCATGTCTCTGTCGGTTAAGCTAGGTTGGCCAAATCCGCTATTCCAGGGTCGCCAGATATCGAATTTTCCGACCAATCACAGATCCTTGTAATCCATACGTCATTAGAAGCGCACTTTTGTGCAGATTTCAAATCTGTAATTAGATTTTCCCTGTCATGCATACTTTTCGAGAAAATCATGTCTCTGTCGGTTAAGCTAGGTTGACCAAATCCGCTATTCCAGGGTCGCCAGATATCGAATTTTCCTACCAATCACCGATCCTTGTAATCCATACGTCATTAAAAGCGCAATTTTGTGCAGATTTCAAATCTGTAATTAGATTTTCCCTGTCATGCATACTTTTCGAGAAAATCATGTCTCTGTCGGTTAAGCTAGGTTGGCCAAATCCGCTATTCCAGGGTCGCCAGATATCGAATTTTCCGACCAATCACCGATCCTTGTAATCCATACGTCATTAGAAGCGCAATTTTGTGCAGATTTCAAACCTGTAATTAGATTTTCCCTATGATGCATACTTTTCGAGAAAATCATGTCTCTGTCGGTTAAGCTAGGTTGGCCGAATCCGCCATGCCAGGGTCGCCAGACATCGAGGTTTCCGACCAATCACCGATCCTTGTAATCCATACGTCATTAGAAGCGCACTTTTGTGCAGATTTCAAATCTGTAATTAGATTTTCCCTGTCATGCATACTTTTCGAGAAAATCATGTCTCTGTCGGTTAAGCTAGGTTGACCAAATCCGCTATTCCAGGGTCGCCAGATATCGAATTTTCCGACCAATCACCGATCCTTGTAATCCATACGTCATTAGAAGCGCACTTTTGTGCAGATTTCAAATCTGTAATTAGATTTTCCCTGTCATGCATACTTTTCGAGAAAATCATGTCTCTGTCGGTTAAGCTAGGTTGGCCAAATCCGCTATTCCAGGGTCGCCAGATATCGAATTTTCCGACCAATCACCGATTCTTGTAATTCATACGTCATTAGAAGCGCACTTTTGTGCAGATTTCAAATCTGTAATTAGATTTTCCCTGTCATGCATACTTTTCGAGAAAATCATGTCTCTGTCGGTTAAGCTTGGTTGAACAAATCCGCTATTCCGGGGTCGCCAGATATCGAAATCTCCGACCAATCACCGATCCTTGTAATCCATACGTCATTAGAAGCGCGCTTTTGTGCAGATTTCAAACCTGTAATTAGATTTTCCCTATGATGCATACTTTTCGAGAAAATCATGTCTCTGTCGGTTAAGCTAGGTTGGCCGAATCCGCCATGCCAGGGTCGCCAGACATCGAGGTTTCCGACCAATCACCGATCCTTGTAATCCATACGTCATTAGAAGCGCACTTTTGTGCAGATTTCAAATCTGTAATTAGATTTTCCCTGTCATGCATACTTTTCGAGAAAATCATGTCTCTGTCGGTTAAGCTAGGTTGGCCAAATCCGCTATTCCAGGGTCGCCAGATATCGAATTTTCCGACCAATCACCGATCCTTGTAATCCATACGTCATTAGAAGCGCACTTTTGTGCAGATTTCAAATCTGTAATTAGATTTTCCCTGTCATGCATACTTTTCGAGGAAATCAGGTCTCTGTCGGTTAAGCTAGGTTGGCCAAATCCGCTATTCCAGGGTCGCCAGATATCGAATTTTCCGACCAATCACCGATCCTTGTAATCCATACGTCATAAGAAGTGCACTTTTGTGCAGATTTCAAATCTGTAATTAGATTTTCCCTGTCATGCATACTTTTCGAGAAAATCATGTCTCTGTCGGTTAAGCTAGGTTGGCCAAATCCGCTATTCCAGGGTCGCCAGATATCGAATTTTCCGACCAATCACCGATCCTTGTAATTCATACGTCATTAGAAGCGCACTTTTGTGCAGATTTCAAATCTGTAATTAGATTTTCCCTGTCATGCATACTTTTCGAGAAAATCATGTCTCTGTCGGTTAAGCTAGGTTGACCAAATCCGCTATTCCAGGGTCGCCAGATATCGAATTTTCCGACCAATCACCGATCCTTGTAATTCATACGTCATTAGAAGCGCACTTTTGTGCAGATTTCAAATCTGTAATTAGATTTTCCCTATGATGCATACTTTTCGAGAAAATCATGACTCTGTCGGTTAAGCTAGGTTGGCCGAATCCGCCATGCCAGGGTCGCCAGACATCGAATTTTCCGACCAATCATCGATCCTTGTAATCCATAATTCATTAGAAGCGTACTTTTGTGCAGATTTCAAATCTGTAATTAGATTTTCCCTGTCATGCATACTTTTCGAGAAAATCATGTCTCTGTCGGTTAAGCTAGGTTGACCAAATCCGCTATTCCAGGGTCGCCAGATATCGAATTTTCCTACCAATTACCGATCCTTGTAATCCATACGTCATTAGAAGCGCAATTTTGTGCGGATTTCAAATCTGTAATTAGATTTTCCCTGTCATGCATACTTTTCGAGAAAATCATGTCTCTGTCGGTTAAGCTAGGTTGGCCAAATCCGCCATGCCAGGATCGCCAGATATCGAATTTTTCGACCAATCACCGATCCTTGTAATCCGTACGTCATTAGAAGCGCACTTTTGTGCAGATTTCAAATCCGTAATTAGATTTTCCCTATGATGCATACTTTTCGAGAAAATCATGTCTCTGCCAGTTAAGCTAGGTTGGCCGAATCCGCCATGCCAGGGTCGCCAGACATCGAATTTTCCGACCAATCACCGATCCTTGTAATGCGTACGTCATTAGAAGCGCACTTTTGTGCAGATTTCAAATCTGTAATTAGATTTTCCCTATGATGCATACTTTTCGAGAAGGTCATGTCTCTGTCGGTTAAGCTAGGTTGGCCAAATCCGCCATGCCAGGGTCGCCAGATATCGAATTTTCCGGCCAATCATCGATCCTTGCAATCCATAATTCATTAGAAGCGTACTTTTGTGCAGATTTCAAATCTGTAATTAGATTTTCCCTGTCATGCATACTTTTCGAGAAAATCATGTCTCTGTCGGTTAAGCTAGGTTGACCAAATCCGCTATTCCAGGGTCGCCAGATATCGAATTTTCCTACCAATCACCGATCCTTGTAATCCATACGTCATTAGAAGCGCAATTTTGTGCGGATTTCAAATCTGTAATTAGATTTTCCCTGTCATGCATACTTTTCGAGAAAATCATGTCTCTGTCGGTTAAGCTAGGTTGGCCAAATCCGCCATGCCAGGATCGCCAGATATCGAATTTTTCGACCAATCACCGATCCTTGTAATCCGTACGTCATTAGAAGCGCACTTTTGTGCAGATTTCAAATCCGTAATTAGATTTTCCCTATGATGCATACTTTTCGAGAAAATCATGTCTCTGCCAGTTAAGCTAGGTTGGCCAAATCCGCCATGCCAGGGTCGCCAGACATCGAATTTTCCGACCAATCACCGATCCTTGTAATGCGTACGTCATTAGAAGCGCACTTTTGTGCAGATTTCAAATCTGTAATTAGATTTTCCCTGTCATGCATACTTTTCGAGAAAATCATGTGTCTGTCAGTTAAGCTAGGTTGGCCGAATCCGCCATGCCAGGGTCGCCAGACATCGAATTTTTCGGCCAATCACCGATCCTTGTAATTCTCACGTCATTAGAAGCGCGCTTTTGTGCAGATTTCAAAATTATAATTAGATTTTCCCTGCGATGCATACTTTTCGAGAAAATCATGTCTCTGTCGGTTAAGCTAGGTTGGCCAAATCCGCTATTCCAGGGTCGCCAGATATCGAATTTTCCGACCAATCACCGATCCTTGTAATCCATACGTCATTAGAAGCGCAATTTTGTGCAGATTTCAAATCTGTAATTAGATTTTCCCTATGATGCCTACTTTTCGAGAAAATCATGTCTCTGTCGGTTAAGCTAGGTTGGCCGAATCCGCCATGCCAGGGTCGCCAGACATCGAGGTTTCCGACCAATCACCGATCCTTGTAATCCATACGTCATTAGAAGCGCACTTTTGTGCAGATTTCAAATCTGTAATTAGATTTTCCCTGTTATGCATACTTTTCGAGAAAATCATGTCTCTGTCGGTTAAGCTAGGTTGGCCAAATCCAACATTCCAGGGTCACCAGATATCGAATTTTCCGACCAATCACCGATCCTTGTAATCCATACGTCATTAGAAGCGCAATTTTGTGCAGATTTCAAATCTGTAATTAGATTTTCCCTGTCATGCATACTTTTCGAGAAAATCATGTCTCTGTCGGTTAAGCTAGGTTGGCCAAATCCGCTATTCCAGGGTCGCCAGATATCGAATTTTCCGACCAATCACCGATCCTTGTAATCCATACGTCATTAGAAGCGCAATTTTGTGCAGATTTCAAATCTGTAATTAGATTTTCCCTGTCATGCATACTTTTCGAGAAAATCATGTCTCTGTCGGTTAAGCTAGGTTGGCCAAATCCGCTATTCCAGGGTCGCCAGATATCGAATTTTCCGACCAATCACCGATCCTTGTAATCCATACGTCATTAGAAGCGCAATTTTGTGCAGATTTCAAATCTGTAATTAGATTTTCCCTATGATGCCTACTTTTCGAGAAAATCATGTCTCTGTCGGTTAAGCTAGGTTGGCCGAATCCGCCATGCCAGGGTCGCCAGACATCGAGGTTTCCGCCCAATCACCGATCCTTGTAATCCATACGTCATTAGAAGCGCACTTTTGTGCAGATTTCAAATCTGTAATTAGATTTTTCCTGTCATGCATACTTTTCGAGAAAATCATGTCTCTGTCGGTTAAGCTAGGTTGACCAAATCCGCTATTCCAGGGTCGCCAGATATCGAATTTTCCGACCAATCACCGATCCTTGTAATCCATACGTCATTAGAAGCGCAATTTTGTGCAGATTTCAAATCTGTAATTAGATTTTCCCTGTCATGCATACTTTTCGAGAAAATCATGTCTCTGTCGGTTAAGCTAGGTTGGCCAAATCCGCTATTCCAGGGTCGCCAGATATCGAATTTTCCGACCAATCACCGATCCTTGTAATCCATACGTCATTAGAAGCGCAATTTTGTGCAGATTTCAAACCTGTAATTAGATTTTCCCTATGATGCATACTTTTCGAGAAAATCATGTCTCTGTCGGTTAAGCTAGGTTGGCCGAATCCGCCATGCCAGGGTCGCCAGACATCGAGGTTTCCGGCCAATCACCGATCCTTGTAATCCATACGTCATTAGAAGCGCACTTTTGTGCAGATTTCAAATCTGTAATTAGATTTTCCCTGTCATGCATACTTTTCGAGAAAATCATGTCTCTGTCGGTTAAGCTAGGTTGACCAAATCCGCTATTCCAGGGTCGCCAGATATCGAATTTTCCGACCAATCACCGATCCTTGTAATCCATACGTCATTAGAAGCGCACTTTTGTGCAGATTTCAAATCTGTAATTAGATTTTCGATGTCATGCATACTTTTCGAGAAAATCATGTCTCTGTCGGTTAAGCTAGGTTGGCCAAATCCGCTATTCCAGGGCCGCCAGATATCGAATTTTCCGACCTATCACCGATCCTTGTAATTCATACGTCATTAGAAGCGCACTTTTGTGCAGATTTCAAATCTGTAATTAGATTTTCCCTGTCATGCATACTTTTCGAGAAAATCATGTCTCTGTCAGTTAAGCTAGGTTGGCCGAATCCGCCATGCCAGGGTCGCCAGACATCGAATTTTCCGGCCAATCACCGATCCTTGTAATTCACACGTCATTAAAAGCGCACTTTTGTGCAGATTTCAAACCTATAATTAGATTTTCCCTTCGATGCATACTTTTCGAGAAAATCATGTCTCTGTCGGTTAAGCAAGGTTGGCCAAATCCGCTATTCCAGGGTCGCCAGATATCGAATTTTCCGACCAATCACCGATCCTTGTAATCCATACGTCATTAGAAGCGCACTTTTATGCAGATTTCAAATCTGTAATTAGATTTTCCCTGTCATGCATACTTTTTGAGAAAATCATGTCTCTGTCGGTTAAGCTAGGTTGACCAAATCCGCTATTCCAGGGTCGCCAGATATCGAATTTTCCGACCAATCACCGATCCTTGTAATCCATACGTCATTAGAAGCGCAATTTTGTGCAGATTTCAAATCTGTAATTAGATTTTCCCTGTCATGCATACTTTTCGAGAAAATCATGTCTCTGTCGGTTAAGCTAGGTTGGCCAAATCCGCTATTCCAGGGTCGCCAGATATCGAATTTTCCGACCAATCACCGATCCTTGTAATCCATACGTCATTAGAAGCGCACTTTTGTGCAGATTTCAAATCTGTAATTAGATTTTCCCTGTTATGCATACTTTTCGAGAAAATCATGTCTCTGTCGGTTAAGCTAGGTTGGCCAAATCCAACATTCCAGGGTCACCAGATATCGAATTTTCCGACCCATCACCGATCCTTGTAATCCATATGTCATTAGAAGCGCACTTTTGTGCAGATTTCAAATCTGTAATTAGATTTTCCCTGTCATGCATACTTTTCGAGAAAATCATGTCTCTGTCGGTTAAGCTAGGTTGGCCGAATCCGCCATGCCAGGGTCGCCAGACATCGAATTTTGCGGCCAATCACCGATCCTTGTAATTCACACGTCATTAGAAGTGCGCTTTTGTGCAGATTTCAAAATTATAATTAGATTTTCCCTGCGATGCATACTTTTCGAGAAAATCATGTCTCTGTCGGTTAAGCTAGGTTGGCCAAATCCGCTATTCCAGGGTCGCCAGATATCGAATTTTCCGACCAATCACCGATCCTTGTAATCCATACGTCATTAGAAGCGCAATTTTGTGCAGTTTTCAAATCTGTAATTAGATTTTCCCTATGACGCATAATTTTCGAGGAAATCATGTCTCTGTGGACCAACTGAGGTTGGCCAAATCTGCCATGCCAGGGTCACCAGACATCGAATTTTCCGACCAATCTCCGATCCTTGTATTTCACACATCATATGAAGCGCGCTTTTGTGCAGATTTCAAAATTATAATTATATTTTCCCTGCGATGCATACTTTTCGAGAAAATCATGTCTCTGTCGGTTAAGCTAGGTTGGCCAAATCCGCTATTCCAGGGTCGCCAGATATCGAATTTTCCGACCAGCCACCGATCCTTGTAATCCATACGTCATTAGAAGCGCACTTTTGTGCAGATTTCAAATCTGTAATTAGATTTTCCCTGTCATGCATACTTTTCGAGAAAATCATGTCTCTGTCGGTTAAGCTAGGTTGGCCGAATCCGCCATGCCAGGGTCGCCAGACATCGAATTTTCCGGCCAATCGCCGATCCTTGTAATTCACACATCATATGAAGCGCGCTTTTGTGCAGATTTCAAAATTATAATTAGATTTTCGCTGCGATGCATACTTTTCGAGAAAATCATGTCTCTGTCGGTTAAGCTAGGTTGGCCAAATCCGCTATTCCAGGGTCGCCAGATATCGAATTTTCCGACCAATCACCAATCCTTGTAATCCATACGTCATTAGAAGCGCACTTTTGTGCAGATTTCAAATCTGTAATTAGATTTTCCCTATGATGCATACTTTTCGAGAAAATCATGTCTCTGTCGGTTAAGCTAGGTTGGCCGAATCCGCCATGCCAGGGTCGCCAGACATCGAATTTTCCGACCAATCACCGATCCTTGTAATGCGTTCGTCATTAGAAGTGCGCTTTTGTGCAGATTTCAAATCTGTAATTAGATTTTCCCTATGATGCATACTTTTCGAGAAGGTCATGTCTCTGTCGGTTAAGCTAGGTTGGCCGAATCCGCCATGCCAGGGTCGCCAGACATCGAATTTTCCGGCCAATTGCCGATCCTTGTAATTCACACGTCATTAGAAGTGCACTTTTGTGCAGATTTCAAAATTATAATTAGATTTTCCCTGTCATGCATACTTTTCGAGAATATCATGTCTCTGTCGGTTAAGCTAGGTTGGCCAAATCCGCTATTCCAGGGTCGCCAGATATCGAACTTTCCGACCAATCACCGATCCTTGTAATTCACACGTCATCAGAAGCGCGCTTTTGTGCAGATTTCAAAATTATAATTAGATTTTCCCTGCGATGCATACTTTTCGAGAAAATCATGTCTCTGTCGGTTAAGCTAGGTTGACCAAATCCGCTATTCCAGGGTCGCCAGATATCGAATTTTCCGACCAATCACCGATCCTTGTAATCCATACGTCATTAGAAGCGCAATTTTGTGCAGATTTCAAATCTGTAATTAGATTTTCCCTGTCATGCATACTTTTCGAGAAAATCATGTCTCTGTCGGTTAAGCTAGGTTGGCCAAATCCAACATTCCAGGGTCACCAGATATCGAATTTTCCGACCCATCACCGATCCTTGTAATCCATATGTCATTAGAAGCGCACTTTTGTGCAGATTTCAAATCTGTAATTAGATTTTCCCTGTCATGCATACTTTTCGAGAAAATCATGTCTCTGTCGGTTAAGCTAGGTTGGCCGAATCCGCCATGCCAGGGTCGCCAGACATCGAATTTTGCGGCCACTCACCGATCCTTGTAATTCACACGTCATTAGAAGTGCGCTTTTGTGCAGATTTCAAAATTATAATTAGATTTTCCCTGCGATGCATACTTTTCGAGAAAATCATGTCTCTGTCGGTTAAGCTAGGTTGGCCAAATCCGCTATTCCAGGGTCGCCAGATATGGAATTTTCCGACCAATCACCGATCCTTGTAATCCATACGTCATTAGAAGCGCAATTTTGTGCAGTTTTCAAATCCGTAATTAGATTTTCCCTATGACGCATAATTTTCGAGGAAATCATGTCTCTGTCTACCAACTGAGGTTGGCCAAATCCGCCATGCCAGGGCCACCAGACATTGAATTTTCCGACCAATCTCCGATCCTTGTATTTCACTCGTCATTAGAAGCGCGCTTTTGTGCAGATTTCAAATCTGTAATTAGATTTTCCCTGCGATGCATTTTTTTCGAGAACATCCTGTCTCTGTGGACCAACTGAGGTTGGCCAAATCCGCCATGCCAGGGTCACCAGACATCGAATTTTCCGACCAATCTCCGATCCTTGTATTTCACTCATCATTAGAAGCGCGCTTTTGTGCAGATTTCAAACCTATAATTAGATTTTCCCTGTCATGCATACTTTTCGAGAAAATCATGTCTCTGTCGGTTAAGCTAGGTTGACCAAATCCGCTATTCCAGGGTCACCAGATATCGAATTTTCCGACCAATCATCGATCCCTGTAATTCACATGTCATTACAAGCGCGCTTTTGTGCAGATTTCAAAATTATAATTAGATTTTCCCTGCGATGCATACTTTTTGAGAAAATCATGTCTCTGTCGGTTAAGCTAGGTTGGCCAAATCCGCTATTCTAGGGTCGCCAGATATCGAATTTTTCGACCAATCACCGATCCTTATAATCCATACGTCATTAGAAGCGCAATTTTGTGCAGTTTTCAAATCTGTGATTAGATTTTCCCTATGACGCATAATTTTCGAGGAAATCATGTCTCTGTGGACCAACTGAGGTTGGCCAAATCCGCCATGCCAGGGTCACCAGACATCGAATTTTCCGACCAATCTCCGATCCTTGTATTTCACTCGTCATTAGAAGCGCGCTTTTGTGCAGATTTCAAACCTATAATTAGATTTTCCCTGCGATGCATACTTTTCGAGAAAATCATGTCTCTGTCGGTTAAGCTAGGTTGACGAAATCCGCTATTCCAGGGTCACCAGATATCGAATTTTCCGACCAATCACCGATCCTTGTAATCCGTACGTCATTAGAAGCGCACTTTTGTGCAGATTTCAAATCTGTAATTAGATTTTCCCTATGATGCATACTTTTCGAGAAAATCATGTCTCTGTCGGTTAAGCTAGGTTGGCCGAATCCGCCATGCCAGGGTCGCCAGACATCGAATTTTCCGGCCAATCACCGATCCTTGTAATTCACACGTCATTAGAAGCGCACTTTTGTGCAGATTTCAAACCTATAATCAGATTTTCCCTGCGATGCATACTTTCCGAGAAAATCATGTCTCTGTCGGTTAAGCTAGGTTGGCCAAATCCGCTATTCCAGGGTCGCCAGATATCGAATTTTCCGACCAATCACCGATCCTTGTAATCCATACGTCATTAGAAGCGCACGTTTGTGCAGATTTCAAATCAGTAATTAGATTTTCCCTGTCATGCATACTTTTCGAGAAAATCATGTCTCTGTCGGTTAAGCTAGGTTGGCCAAATCCGCTATTCCAGGGTCGCCAGATATCGAATTTTCCGACCAATCACCGATCCTTATAATTCACACGTCATTAGAAGCGCACTTTTGTGCAGATTTCAAAATTATAATTAGATTTTCCCTGCGATGCATACTTTTCGAGAAAATCATGTCTCTGTCGGTTAAGCTAGGTTGGCCAAATCCGCTATTCCAGGGTCGCCAGATATCGAATTTTCCGACCAATCACCGATCCTTGTAATCCATACGTCATTAGAAGCGCACTTTTGTGCAGATTTCAAATCTGTAATTAGATTTTCCCTGTCATGCATACTTTTCGAGAAAATCATGTCTCTGTCGGTTAAGCTAGGTTGACCAAATCCGCTATTCCAGGGTCGCTAGATATCGAATTTTCTGACCAATCACCGATCCTTGTAATCCATACGTCATTAGAAGCGCAATTTTGTGCAGATTTCAAATCTGTAATCAGATTTTCCCTGTCATGCATACTTTTCGAGAAAATCATGTCTCTGTCGGTTAAGCTAGGTTGGCCAAATCCGCTATTCCAGGGTCACCAGATATCGAATTTTCCGACCAATCACCGATCCTTGTAATTCACACGTCATTAGAAGCGCGCTTTTGTGCAGATTTCAAAATTATAATTAGATTTTCCCTGCGATGCATACTTTTCGAGAAAATCATGTCTCTGTCGGTTAAGCTAGGTTGGCCAAATCCGCTATTCCAGGGTCACCAGATATCGAATTTTCCGACCAATCACCGATCCTTGTAATCCATACGTCATTAGAAGCGCACGTTTGTGCAGATTTCAAATCAGTAATTAGATTTTCCCTGTCATACATACTTTTCGAGAAAATCATGTCTCTGTCGGTTAAGCTAGGTTGGCCAAATCCGCTATTCCAGGGTCGCCAGATATCGAATTTTCAGACCAATCACCGATCCTTGTAATCCATACGTCATTAGAAGCGCACTTTTGTGCAGATTTCAAATCTGTAATTAGATTTTCCCTGTCATGCATACTTTTCGAGAAAATCATGTCTCTGTCGGTTAAGCTAGGTTGACCAAATCCGCTATTCCAGGGTCGCCAGATATCGAATTTTCCGACTAATCACCGATCCTTGTAATCCATACGTCATTAGAAGCGCAATTTTGTGCAGATTTCAAATCTGTAATTAGATTTTCCCTGTCATGCATACTTTTCGAGAAAATCATGTCTCTGTCGGTTAAGCTAGGTTGGCCAAATCCGCTATTCCAGGGTCGCCAGATATCGGATTTTCCGACCAATCACCGATCCTTGTAATCCATACGTCATTAGAAGCGCACTTTTGTGCAGATTTCAAATCTGTAATTAGATTTTCCGTGCCATGCATAGTTTTCGAGAATATCATGTCTCTGTCGGTTAAGCTAGGTTGGCCGAATCCGCCATGCCAGGGTCGCCAGACATCGAATTTTCCGGCCAATCGCCGATCCTTGTAATTCACATGTCATTAGAAGCGCGCTTTTGTGCAGATTTCAAAATTATAATTAGATTTTCGCTGCGATGCATACTTTTCGAGAAAATCATGTCTCTGTCGGTTAAGCTAGGTTGGCCAAATCCGCTATTCCAGGGTCGCCAGATATCGAATTTTCCGACCAATCACCGATCCTTGTAATCCGTACGTCATTAGAATCGCACTTTTGTGCAGATTTCAAACCTATAAATAGATTTTCCCTATGATGCATACTTTTCGAGAAAATCATGTCTCTGTCGGTTAAGCTAGGTTGGCCAAATCCGCTATTCCGGGGTCGCCAGATATCGAATTTTCCGACCAATCACCGATCCTTATAATTCACACGTCATTAGAAGCGCGCTTTTGTGCAGATTTCAAAATTATAATTAGATTTTCCCTGCGATGCATACTTTTCGAGAAAATCATGTCTCTGTCGGTTAAGCTAGGTTGGCCAAATCCGCTATTCCAGGGTCGCCAGATATCGAATTTTCCGACCAATCACCGATCCTTGTAATCCATACGTCATTAGAAGCGCACTTTTGTGCAGATTTCAAATCTGTAATTAGATTTTCCCTGTCATGCATACTTTTCGAGAAAATCATGTCTCTGTCGGTTAAGCTAGGTTGACCAAATCCGCCATTCCAGGGTCGCTAGATATCGAATTTTCTGACCAATCACCGATCCTTGTAATCCCTGCGTCATTAGAAGCGCAATTTTGTGCAGATTTCAAATCTGTAATCAGATTTTCCCTGTCATGCATACTTTTCGAGAAAATCATGTCTCTGTCGGTTAAGCTAGGTTGGCCAAATCCGCTATTCCAGGGTCACCAGATATCGAATTTTCCGACCAATCACCGATCCTTGTAATTCACACGTCATTAGAAGCGCGCTTTTGTGCAGATTTCAAAATTATAATTAGATTTTCGATGTCATGCATACTTTTCGAGAAAATCATGTCTCTGTCGGTTAAGCTAGGTTGGCCAAATCCGCTATTCCAGGGTCGCCAGATATCGAATTTTCCGACCAATCACCGATCCTTGTAATCCATACGTCATTAGAAGCGCACTTTTGTGCAGATTTCAAATCTGTAATTAGATTTTCCCTATGATGCCTACTTTTCGAGAAAATCATGTCTCTGTCGGTTAAGCTAGGTTGACCAAATCCGCTATTCCAGGGTCGCCAGATATCGACTTTTCCGACCAATCACCGATCCTTGTAATCCATACGTCATTAGAAGCGCAATTTTGTGCAGATTTCAAATCTGTAATTAGATTTTCCCTGTCATGCATACTTTTCGAGAAAATCATGTCTCTGTCGGTTAAGCTAGGTTGGCCAAATCCGCCATGCCAGGGTCGCCAGATATCGGATTTTCCGACCAATCACCGATCCTTGTAATCCATACGTCATTAGAAGCGCACTTTTGTGCAGATTTCAAATCTGTAATTAGATTTTCCCTGCCATGCATAGTTTTCGAGAATATCATGTCTCTGTCGGTTAAGCTAGGTTGGCCGAATCCGCCATGCCAGGGTCGCCAGACATCGAATTTTCCGGCCTATCGCCGATCCTTGTAATTCACACGTCATTAGAAGCGCGCTTTTGTGCAGATTTCAAAATTATAATTAGATTTTTGCTGCGATGCATACTTTTCGAGAAAATCATGTCTCTGTCGGTTAAGCTAGGTTGGCCAAATCCGCTATTCCAGGGTCGCCAGATATCGAAATTTCCGACCAATCACCGATCCTTGTAATCCGTACGTCATTAGAATCGCACTTTTGTGCAGATTTCAAATCTGTAATTAGATTTTCCCTATGATGCATACTTTTCGAGAAAATCATGTCTCTGCCGGTTAAGCTAGGTTGGCCGAATCCGCCATGCCAGGGTCGCCAGACATCGAATTTTCCGACCAATCACCGATCCTTGTAATGCGTACGTCATTAGAAGCGCACTTTTGTGCAGATTTCAAACCTATAATTAGATTTTCCCTGCGATGCATACTTTCCGAGAAAATCATGTCTCTGTCGGTTAAGCTAGGTTGGCCAAATCCGCTATTCCAGGGTCGCCAGATATCGAATTTTCCGACCAATCACCGATCCTTGTAATCCATACGTCATTAGAAGCGCACTGTTGTGCATATTTCAAATCTGTAATTAGATTTTCCCTGTCATGCATACTTTTCGAGAAAATCATGTCTCTGTCGGTTAAGCTAGGTTGGCCAAATCCGCTATTCCAGGGTCGCCAGATATCGAATTTTCCGACCAATCACCGATCCTTGTAATCCATACGTCATTAGAAGCGCAATTTTGTGCAGATTTCAAATCTGTAATTAGATTTTCCCTATGATGCCTACTTTTCGAGAAAATCATGTCTCTGTCAGTTAAGCCAGGTTGGCCGAATCCGCAAATGCCAGGGTCACCAGACATCGAGGTTTCCGACCAATCACCGATCCTTGTAATCCATACGTCATTAGAAGCGCACTTTTGTGCAGATTTCAAATCTGTAATTAGATTTTCCCTGTTATGCATACTTTTCGAGAAAATCATGTCTCTGTCGGTTAAGCTAGGTTGGCCAAATCCAACATTCCAGGGTCACCAGATATCGAATTTTCCGACCCATCACCGATCCTTGTAATCCATATGTCATTAGAAGCGCACTTTTGTGCAGATTTCAAATCTGTAATTAGATTTTCCCTGTCATGCATACTTTTCGAGAAAATCATGTCTCTGTCGGTTAAGCTAGGTTGGCCGAATCCGCCATGCCAGGGTCGCCAGACATCGAATTTTGCGGCCACTCACCGATCCTTGTAATTCGCACGTCATTAGAAGTGCGCTTTTGTGCAGATTTCAAAATTATAATTAGATTTTCCCTGCGATGCATACTTTCCGAGAAAATCATGTCTCTGTCGGTTAAGCTAGGTTGGCCAAATCCGCTATTCCAGGGTCGCCAGATATCGAATTTTCCGGCCTATCACCGATCCTTGTAATCCATACGTCATAAGAAGCGCAATTTTGTGCAGTTTTCAAATCTGTAATTAGATTTTCCCTATGACGCATAATTTTCGAGGAAATCATGTCTCTGTGGACCAACTGAGGTTGGCCAAATCCACCATGCCAGGGTCACCAGACATCGAATTTTCCGACCAATCTCCGATCCTTGTATTTCACTCGTCATTAGAAGCGCGCTTTTGTGCAGATTTCAAATCTGTAATTAGATTTTCCCTGCGATGCATTTTTTTCGAGAACATCCTGTCTCTGTGGACCAACTGAGGTTGGCCAAATCCGCCATGCCACGGTCACCAGATATCGAATTTTCCGACCAATCATCGATCCCTGTAATTCACATGTCATTAGAAGCGCGCTTTTGTGCAGATTTCAAAATTATAATTAGATTTTCCCTGCGATGCATACTTTTCGAGAAAATCATGTCTCTATCGGTTAAGCTAGGTTGGCCAAATCCGCTATTCCAGGGTCGCCAGATATCGAATTTTCCGACCAATCACCGATCCTTGTAATCCATACGTCATTAGAAGCGCACTTTTGTGCAGATTTCAAATCTGTAATTAGATTTTCCCTGTCATGCATACTTTTCGAGAAAATCATGTCTCTGTCGGTTAAGCTAGGTTGGCCGAATCCGCCATGCCAGGGTCGCCAGACATCGAATTTTCCGGCCAATCGCCGATCCTTGTAATTCACACGTCATATGAAGCGCGTTTTTGTGCAGATTTCAAAATTATAATTAGATTTTCGCTGCGATGCATACTTTTCGAGAAAATCATGTCTCTGTCGGTTAAGCTAGGTTGGCCAAATCCGCTATTCCAGGGTCGCCAGATATCGAATTTTCCGACCTATCACCGATCCTTGTAATCCATACGTCATTAGAAGCGCAATTTTGTGCAGTTTTCAAATCTGTAATTAGATTTTCCCTGTCATGCATACTTTTCGAGAAAATCATGTCTCTGTCGGTTAAGCTAGGTTGGCCGAATCCGCCATGCCAGGGTCGCCAGACATCGAATTTTCCGGCCAATCGCCGATCCTTGTTATTCACACGTCATATGAAGCGCGCTTTTGTGCAGATTTCAAAATTATAATTAGATTTTCGCTGCGATGCATACTTTTCGAGAAAATCATGTCTCTGTCGGTTAAGCTAGGTTGGCCAAATCCGCTATTCCAGGGTCGCCAGATATCGAATTTTCCGACCAATCACCGATCCTTGTAATTCACACGTCATTAGAAGCGCACTTTTGTGCAGATTTCAAATCTGTAATTAGATTTTCCCTGTCATGCATACTTTTCGAGAAAATCATGTCTCTGTCGGTTAAGCTAGGTTGGCCAATTCCGCTATTCCAGGGTCGCCAGATATCGAATTTTCCGATCAATCACCGATCCTTCTAATCCGTACGTCATTAGAAGCGCACTTTTGTGCAGATTTCAAATCTGTAATTAGATTTTCCCTATGATGCATACTTTTCGAGAAAATCATGTCTCTGTCGGTTAAGCTAGGTTGGCCGAATCCGCCATGCCAGGGTCGCCAGACATCGAATTTTCCGGCCAATCACCGATCCTTGTAATGCGTACGTCATTAGAAGCGCACTTTTGTGCAGATTTCAAACCTATAATCAGATTTTCCCTGCGATGCATACTTTCCGAGAAAATCATGTCTCTGTCGGTTAAGCCAGGTTGGCCAAATCCGCTATTCCAGGGTCGCCAGATATCGAATTTTGCGACCAATCACCGATCCTTGTAATCCATACGTCATTAGAAGCGCACGTTTGTGCAGATTTCAAATCAGTAATTAGATTTTCCCTGTCATGCATACTTTTCGAGAAAATCATGTCTCTGTCGGTTAAGCTAGGTTGGCCAAATCCGCTATTCCAGGGTCGCCAGATATCGAATTTTCCGACCAATCACCGATCTTTGTAATCCATACATCATTAGAAGCGCACTTTTGTGCAGATTTCAAATCTGTAATTAGATTTTCCCTGTCATGCATACTTTTCGAGAAAATCATGTCTCTGTCGGTTAAGCTAGGTTGGCCGAATCCGCCATGCCAGGGTCGATAGACATCGAATTTTCCGGCCAATCACCGATCCTTGTAATTCACACGTCATTAGAAGCGCACTTTTGTGCAGATTTCAAAATTATAATTAGATTTTCCCTGCGATGCATACTTTTCGAGAAAATCATGTCTCTGTCGGTTAAGCTAGGTTGGCCAAATCCGCTATTCCAGGGTCGCCAGATATCGAATTTTCCGACCAATCACCGATCCCTGTAATCCACACGTCATTAGAAGCGCACGTTTGTGCAGATTTCAAATCTGTAATTAGATTTTTCCTATCATGCATACTTTTCGAGAAAATCATGTCTCTGTCGGTTAAGCTAGGTTGACCAAATCCGCTATTCCAGGGTCGCCAGATATCGAATTCTCCGACTAATCACCGATCCTTGTAATCCATACGTCATTAGAAGTGCACTTTTGTGCAGATTTCAAATCTGTAATTAGATTTTCCCTGTCATGCATACTTTTCGAGAAAATCATGCCTCTGTCGGTTAAGCTAGGTTGGCCGAATCCGCCATGCCAGGGTCGCCAGACATCGAATTTTCCGGCCAATCACCGATCCTTGTAATTCACACGTCATTAAAAGCGCACTTTTGTGCAGATTTCAAACCTATAATTAGATTTTCCCTGCGATGCATACTTTTCGAGAAAATCATGTCTCTGTCGGTTAAGCTAGGTTGGCCAAATCCGCTATTCCAGGGTCGCCAGATATCGAATTTTCCGACCAATCACCGATCCCTGTAATTCACACGTCATTAAAAGCGCACTTTTGTGCAGATTTCAAACCTATAATTAGATTTTCCCTGCGATGCATACTTTTCGAGAAAATCATGTCTCTGTCGGTTAAGCTAGGTTGGCCAAATCCGCTATTCCAGGGTCGCCAGATATCGAATTTTCCGACCAATCACCGATCCTTGTAATCCATACGTCATTAGAAGCGCGCTTTTGTGCAGATTTCAAATCTGTAATTAGATTTTCCCTGATGCATACTTTTCGAGAAAATCATGTCTCTGTCGGTTAAGCTAGGTTGGCCGAATCCGCCATGCCAGGGTCGCCAGACATCGAATTTTCCGGCCAATCACCGATCCTTGTAATGCGTACGTCATTAGAAGCGCACTTTTGTGCAGATTTCAAACCTATAATCAGATTTTCCCTGCGATGCATACTTTCCGAGAAAATCATGTCTCTGTCGGTTAAGCTAGGTTGGCCAAATCCGCTATTCCAGGGTCGCCAGATATCGAATTTTCCGACCAATCACCGATCCTTGTAATCCATACGTCCTTAGAAGCGCACGTTTGTGCAGATTTCAAATCAGTAATTAGATTTTCCCTGTCATGCATACTTTTCGAGAAAATCATGTCTCTGTCGGTTAAGCTAGGTTGGCCAAATCCGCTATTCCAGGGTCGCCAGATATCGGATTTTCCGACCAATCACCGATCCTTGTAATCCATACGTCATTAGAAGCGCACTTTTGTGCAGATTTCAAATCTGTAATTAGATTTTCCGTGCCATGCATAGTTTTCGAGAATATCATGTCTCTGTCGGTTAAGCTAGGTTGGCCAAATCCGCCATGCCAGGGTCGCCAGACATCGAATTTTCCGGCCAATCGCCGATCCTTGCAATTCACACGTCATTAGAAGCGCGCTTTTGTGCAGATTTCAAAATTATTATTAGATTTTCGCTGCGATGCATACTTTTCGAGAAAATCATGTCTCTGTCGGTTAAGCTAGGTTGGCCAAATCCGCTATTCCAGGGTCGTCAGATATCGAATTTTCCGACCAGTCACCAATCCTTGTAATCCGTACGTCATTAGAATCGCACTTTTGTGCAGATTTCAAATCTGTGATTAGATTTTCCCTATGATGCATACTTTTCGAGAAAATCATGTCTCTGTCGGTTAAGCTAGGTTGGCCGAATCCGCCATGCCAGGGTCGCCAGACATCGAATTTTCCGACCAATCACCGATCCTTGTAATGCGTACGTCATTAGAAGCGCACTTTTGTGCAGATTTCAAACCTATAATTAGATTTTCCGTGCGATGCATACTTTCCGAGAAAATCATGTCTCTGTCGGTTAAGCTAGGTTGGCCAAATCCGCTATTCCAGGGTCGCCAGATATCGAATTTTCCGACAAATCACCGATCCTTGTAATCCATACGTCATTAGAAGCGCAATTTTGTGCAGGTTTAAAATCTGTAATTAGATTTTCCCTGTCATGCATACTTTTCGAGAAAATCATGTCTCTGTCGGTTAAGGTAGGTTGACCAAATCCGCTATTCCAGGGTCGCCAGATATCGAATTTTCCGACCAATCACCGATCCCTGTAATCCATACGTCATTAGAAGCGCACGTTTGTGCAGATTTCAAATCTGTAATTAGATTTTCCCTGTCATGCATACTTTTCGAGAAAATCATGTCTCTGTCGGTTAAGGTAGGTTGACCAAATCCGCTATTCCAGGGTCGCCAGATATCGAATTTTCCGACCAATCACCGATCCCTGTAATCCATACGTCATTAGAAGCGCACGTTTGTGCAGATTTCAAATCTGTAATTAGATTTTCCCTGTCATGCATACTTTTCGAGAAAATCATGTCTCTGTCGGTTAAGTTAGGTTGGCCGAATCCGCCATGCCAGGGTCGCCAGACATCGAATTTTCCGGCCAATCACCGAACCCTGTAATTCACACGTCATTAAAAGCGCACTTTTGTGAAGATTTCAAACCTATAATTAGATTTTCCCTGCGATGCATACTTTTCGAGAAAATCATGTCTCTGTCGGTTAAGCTAGGTTGGCCAAATCCGCTATTCCAGGGTCGCCAAATATCGAATTTTCCGACCAATCACCGATCCTTGTAATCCATACGTCATTAGAAGCGCACGTTTGTGCAGATTTCAAATCTGTAATTAGATTTTCCGTGCCATGCATAGTATTCGAGAATATCATGTCTCTGTCGGTTAAGCTAGGTTGGCCGAATCCGCCATGCCAGGGTCGCCAGACATCGAATTTTCCGGCCAATCACCGATCCCTGTAATCCATACGTCATTAGAAGCGCACGTTTGTGCAGATTTCAAATCTGTAATTAGATTTGCCCTGTCATGCATACTTTTCGAGAAAATCATGTCTCTGTCGGTTAAGCTAGGTTGACCAAATCCGCTATTCCAGGGTCGCCAGATATCGAATTCTCCGACCAATCACCGATCCTTGTAATCCATACGTCATTAGAAGTGCGCTTTTGTGCAGATTTCAAATCTGTAATTAGATTTTCCCTGTCATGCATACTTTTCGAGAAAATCATGTCTCTGTCGGTTAAGTTAGGTTGGCCGAATCCGCCATGCCAGGGTCGCCAGACATCGAATTTTCCGGCCAATCACCGATCCCTGTAATTCACACGTCATTAGAAGCGCACTTTTGTGCAGATTTCAAATCTGTAATTAGATTTTCCCTGTCATGCATACTTTTCGAGAAAATCATGTCTCTGTCGGTTAAGCTAGGTTGGCCAAATCCGCCACGCCAGGGTCGCCAGATATCGAATTTTTCGACCAATCACCGATCCTTGTAATCCGTACGTCATTAGAAGTGCACTTTTGTGCAGATTTCAAATCTGTAATTAGATTTTCCCTATGATGCATACTTTTCGAGAAAATCATGTCTCTGTCGGTTAAGCTAGGTTGGCCGAATCCGCTATTCCAGGGTCGCCAGATATCGAATTTTCCGACCAATCACCGATCCTTGTAATCCATACGTCCTTAGAAGCGCACGTTTGTGCAGATTTCAAATCAGTAATTAGATTTTCCCTGTCATGCATACTTTTCGAGAAAATCATGTCTCTGTCGGTTAAGCTAGGTTGGCCGAATCCCCCATGCCAGGGTCGCCAGACATCGAATTTTCCGGCCAATCACCGATCCTTGTAATCCATACGTCATTAGAAGCGCACTTTTGTGCAGATTTCAAATCTTTAATTAGATTTTCCCTGTCATGCATAATTTTCGAGAAAATCATGTCTCTGTCGGTTAAGCTAGGTTGACCAAATCCGCTATTCCAGGGTCGCCAGATATCGAATTTTCCGACCAATCACCGATCCTTGTAATCCATACGTCATTAGAAGTGCAATTTTGTGCAGATTTCAAATCTGTAATTAGATTTTCCCTGTCATGCATACTTTTCGAGAAAATCATGTCTCTGTCGGTTAAGCTAGGTTGGCCAAATCCGCTATTCCAGGGTAGCCAGATATCGGATTTTCCGACCAATCACCGATCCTTGTAATCCATACGTCATTAGAAGCGCACGTTTGTGCAGATTTCAAATCTGTAATTAGATTTTCCGTGCCATGCATAGTTTTCGCGAATATCATGTCTCTGTCGGTTAAGCTAGGTTGGCCGAATCCGCCATGCCAGGGTCGCCAGACATCGAATTTTCCGGCCAACCGCCGATCCTTGTAATTCACACGTCATTAGAAGCGCGCTTTTGTGCAGATTTCAAATCTATAACTAGATTTTCGCTGCGATGCATACTTTTCGAGAAAATCATGTCTCTGTCGGTTAAGCTAGGTTGGCCAAATCCGCTATTCCAGGGTCGCCAGATATCGAATTTTCCGACCAATCACCGATCCTTGTAATTCATACGTCATTAGAAGCGCACTTTTGTGCAAATTTCAAATCTGTAATTAGATTTTCCCTGTCATGCATACTTTTCGAGAAAATCATGTCTCTGTCGGTTAAGCTAGGTTGACCAAATCCGCTATTCCAGGGTCGCCAGATATCGAATTTTCCTACAAATCACCGATCCTTGTAATCCATACGTCATTAGAAGCGCAATTTTGTGCAGATTTCAAATCTGTAATTAGATTTTCCCTGTCATGCATACTTTTCGAGAAAATCATGTCTCTGTCGGTTAAGCTAGGTTGGCCAAATCCGCCACGCCAGGGTCGCCAGATATCGAATTTTCCGACCAATCACCGATCCTTGTAATCCGTACGTCATTAGAAGTGCACTTTTGTGCAGATTTCAAATCTGTAATTAGATTTTCCCTATGATGCATACTTTTCGAGAAAATCATGTCTCTGTCGGTTAAGCTAGGTTGGCCGAATCCGCTATTCCAGGGTCGCCAGATATCGAATTTTCCGACCAATCACCGATCCTTGTAATCCATACGTCCTTAGAAGCGCACGTTTGTGCAGATTTCAAATCTGTAATTAGATTTTCCCTGTCATGCATACTTTTCGAGAAAATCATGTCTCTGTCGGTTAAGCTAGGTTGGCCGAATCCCCCATGCTAGGGTCGCCAGACATCGAATTTTCCGGCCAATCACCGATCCTTGTAATTCACACGTCATTAAAAGCGCACTTTTGTGCAGATTTCAAACCTATAATTAGATTTTCCCTGCGATGCATACTTTTCGAGAAAATCATGTCTCTGTCGGTTAAGCTAGGTTGGCCAAATCCGCTATTCCAGGGTCGCCAGATATCGAATTTTCCGACCAATCACCGATCCTTGTAATTCATACGTCATTAGAAGCGCACTTTTGTGCAGATTTCAAATCTGTAATTAGATTTTCCCTGTCATGCATACTTTTCGAGAAAATCATGTCTCTGTCGGTTAAGCTAGGTTGGCCAAATCCGATATTCCAGGGTCGCCAGATATCGGATTTTCCGACCAATCACCGATCCTTGTAATCCATACGTCATTAGAAGCGCACTTTTGTGCAGATTTCAAATCTGTAATTAGATTTTCCGTGCCATGCATAGTTTTCGAGAATATCATGTCTCTGTCGGTTAAGCTAGGTTGGCCGAATCCGCCATGCCAGGGTCGCCAGACATCGAATTTTCCGGCCAATCGCCGATCCTTGCAATTCACACGTCATTAGAAGCGCGCTTTTGTGCAGATTTCAAAATTATAATTAGATTTTCGCTGCGATGCATACTTTTCGAGAAAATCATGTCTCTGTCGGTTAAGCTAGGTTGGCCAAATCCGCCATGCCAGGGTCGCCAGATATCGAATTTTCCGACCAATCACCAATCCTTGTAATCCGTACGTCATTATAATCGCACTTTTGTGCAGATTTCAAATCTGTGATTAGATTTTCCCTATGATGCATACTTTTCGAGAAAATCATGTCTCTGTCGGTTAAGCCAGGTTGGCCGAATCCGCCATGCCAGGGTCGCCAGACATCGAATTTTCCGACCAATCACCGATCCTTGTAATGCGTACGTCATTAGAAGCGCACTTTTGTGCAGATTTCAAACCTATAATTAGATTTTCCATGCGATGCATACTTTCCGAGAAAATCATGTCTCTGTCGGTTAAGCTAGGTTGGCCAAATCCGCTATTCCAGGGTCGCCAGATATCGAATTTTCCGACCAATCACCGATCCTTGTAATCCATACGTCATTAGAAGTGCGCTTTTGTGCAGATTTCAAATCTGTAATTTGATTTTCCCTGTCATGCATACTTTTCGAGAAAATCATGTCTCTGTCGGTTGAGCTAGGTTGGCCGAATCCGCCATGCTAGGGTCGAAAGACATGGAATTTTCCGGCCAATCACCGATCCTTGTAATTCACACGTCATTAGAAGCGCGCTTTTGTGCAGATTTCAAAATTATAATTAGATTTTCCCTGCGATGCATACTTTTCGAGAAAATCATGTCTCTGTCGGTTAAGCTAGGTTGGCCAAATCCGCTATTCCAGGGTCGCCAGATACCGAATTTTCCGACCAATCACCGATCCTTATAATTCACACGTCATAAGAAGCGCGCTTTTGTGCAGATTTCAAAATTATAATTAGATTTTCCCTGCGATGCATACTTTTCGAGAAAATCATGTCTCTGCCGGTTAAGCTAGGTTGGCCAAATCCGCTATTCCAGGGTCGCCAGATATCGAATTTTCCGACCAATCACCGATCCTTGTAATCCATACGTCATTAGAAGCGCACTTTTGTGCAGATTTCAAATCTGTAATTAGATTTTCCCTGTCATGCATACTTTTCGAGAAAATCATGTCTCTGTCGGTTAAGGTAGGTTGACCAAATCCGCTATTCCAGGGTCGCCAGATATCGAATTTTCTGAGCAATCACCGATCCTTGTAATCCATACGTCATTAGAAGCGCACGTTTGTGCAGATTTCAAATCTGTAATTTGATTTTCCCTGTCATGCATACTTTTCGAGAAAATCATGTCTCTGTCGGTTAAGCTAGGTTGGCCAAATCCGCTATTCCAGGGTCGCCAGATATCGAATTTTCCGACCAATCACCGATCCTTGTAATCCATACGTCATTAGAAGTGCGCTTTTGTGCAGATTTCAAATCTGTAATTAGATTTTCCCTGTCATGCATACTTTTCGAGAAAATCATGTCTCTGTCGGTTAAGCTAGGTTGGCCGAATCCGCCATGCCAGGGTCGCCAGACATCGAATTTTCCGGCCAATCACCGATCCCTGTAATTCACACGTCACTAAAAGCGCACTTTTGTGGAGATTTCAAACCTATAATTAGATTTTCCCTGCGATGCATACTTTTCGAGAAAATCATGTCTCTGTCGGTTAAGCTAGGTTGGCCAAATCCGCTATTCCAGGGTCGCCAAATATCGAATTTTCCGACCAATTACCGATCCTTGTAATCCATACGTCATTAGAAGCGCATTTTTGTGCAGATTTCAAATCTTTAATTAGATTTTCCCTGTCATGCATACTTTTCGAGAAAATCATGTCTCTGTCGGTTAAGCTAGGTTGACCAAATCCGCTATTCCAGGGTCGCCAGATATCGAATTTTCTGACCAATCACCGATCCTTGTAATCCATACGTCATTAGAAGCGCACGTTTGTGCAGGTCTCAAATCTGTAATTTGATTTTCCCTGTCATGCATACTTTTCGAGGAAATCATGTCTCTGTCGGTTAAGCTAGGTTGGCCAAATCCGCTATTCCAGGGTCGCCAGATATCGAATTTTCCGACCAATCACCGATCCTTGTAATCCATACGTCATTAGAAGTGCGCTTTTGTGCAGATTTCAAATCTGTAATTAGATTTTCCCTGTCATGCATACTTTTCGAGAAAATCATGTCTCTGTCGGTTAAGCTAGGTTGGCCAAATCCGCTATTCCAGGGTCGCCAGATATCGAATTTTCCGACCAATCACCGATCCTTATAATTCACACGTCATAAGAAGCGCGCTTTTGTGCAGATTTCAAAATTATAATTAGATTTTCCCTGCGATGCATACTTTTCGAGAAAATCATGTCTCTGTCGGTTAAGCTAGGTTGGCCAAATCCGCTATTCCAGGGTCGCCAGATATCGAATTTTCCGACCAATCACCGATCCTTGTAATCCATACGTCATTAGAAGCGCACTTTTGTGCAGATTTCAAATCTGTAATTAGATTTTCCCTGTCATGCATACTTTTCGAGAAAATCATGTCTCTGTCGGTTAAGGTAGGTTGACCAAATCCGCTATTCCAGGGTCGCCAGATATCGAATTTTCTGACCAATCACCGATCCTTGTAATCCATACGTCATTAGAAGCGCACGTTTGTGCAGGTCTCAAATCTGTAATTTGATTTTCCCTGTCATGCATACTTTTCGAGGAAATCATGTCTCTGTCGGTTAAGCTAGGTTGGCCAAATCCGCTATTCCAGGGTCGCCAGATATCGAATTTTCCGACCAATCACCGATCCTTGTAATCCATACGTCATTATAAGCGCACTTTTGTGTAGATTTCAAATCTGTAATTAGATTTTCCCTGTCATGCATACTTTTCGAGAAAATCATGTCTCTGTCGGTTAAGCTAGGTTGGCCGAATCCGCCATGCCAGGGTCGCCAGACTTCGAATTTTCCGGCCAATCACCGATCCTTGTAATTCACACGTCATTAGAAGCGCGCTTTTGTGCAGATTTCATAATTATAATTAGATTTTCCCTGTCATGCATACTTTTCGAGAAAATCATGTCTCTGTCGGTTAAGGTAGGTTGACCAAATCCGCTATTCCAGGGTCGCCAGATATCGAATTTTCCGAATAATCACCGATCCCTGTAATCCATACGTCATTAGAAGCGCACGTTTGTGCAGATTTCAAATCTGTAATTAGATTTTCCCTGTCATGCATACTTTTCGAGAAAATCATGTCTCTGTCGGTTAAGCTAGGTTGACCAAATCCGCTATTCCAGGGTCGCCAGATATCGAATTCTCCGACCAATCACCGATCCTTGTAATCCATACGTCATTAGAAGTGCGCTTTTGTGCAGATTTCAAATCTGTAATTAGATTTTCCCTGTCATGCATACTTTTCGAGAAAATCATGTCTCTGTCGGTTAAGCTAGGTTGGCCGAATCCGCCATGCCAGGGTCGCCAGACATCGAATTTTCCGGCCAATCACCGAACCCTGTAATTCACATGTCATTAAAAGCGCACTTTTGTGAAGATTTCAAACCTATAATTAGATTTTCCCTGCGATGCATACTTTTCGAGAAAATCATGTCTCTGTCGGTTAAGCTAGGTTGGCCAAATCCGCTATTCCAGGGTCGCCAAATATCGAATTTTCCGACCAATCACCGATCCTTGTAATCCATACGTCATTAGAAGCGCATTTTTGTGCAGATTTCAAATCTTTAATTAGATTTTCCCTGTCATGCATACTTTTCGAGAAAATCATGTCTCTGTCGGTTAAGCTAGGTTGACCAAATCCGCTATTCCAGGGTCGCCAGATATCGAATTTTCCGACCAATCACCGATCTTTGTAATCCATACGTCATTAGAAGTGCAATTTTGTGCAGATTTCAAATCTGTAATTAGATTTTCCCTGTCATGCATACTTTTCGAGAAAATCATGTCTCTGTCGGTTAAGCTAGGTTGGCCAAATCCGCTATTCCAGGGTAGCCAGATATCGGATTTTCCGACCAATCACCGATCCTTGTAATCCATACGTCATTAGAAGCGCACGTTTGTGCAGATTTCAAATCTGTAATTAGATTTTCCGTGCCATGCATAGTATTCGAGAATATCATGTCTCTGTCGGTTAAGCTAGGTTGGCCGAATCCGCCATGCCAGGGTCGCCAGACATCGAATTTTCCGGCCAATCACCGATCCCTGTAATCCATACGTCATTAGAAGCGCACGTTTGTGCAGATTTCAAATCTGTAATTAGATTTGCCCTGTCATGCATACTTTTCGAGAAAATCATGTCTCTGTCGGTTAAGCTAGGTTGACCAAATCCGCTATTCCAGGGTCGCCAGATATCGAATTCTCCGACCAATCACCGATCCTTGTAATCCATACGTCATTAGAAGTGCGCTTTTGTGCAGATTTCAAATCTGTAATTAGATTTTCCCTGTCATGCATACTTTTCGAGAAAATCATGTCTCCGTCGGTTAAGCTAGGTTGGCCGAATCCGCCATGCCAGGGTCGCCAGACATCGAATTTTCCGGCCAATCACCGATCCCTGTAATTCACACGTCATTAGAAGCGCACTTTTGTGCAGATTTCAAATCTGTAATTAGATTTTCCCTGTCATGCATACTTTTCGAGAAAATCATGTCTCTGTCGGTTAAGCTAGGTTGGCCAAATCCGCCACGCCAGGGTCGCCAGATATCGAATTTTTCGACCAATCACCGATCCTTGTAATCCATACGTCATTAGAAGTGCACTTTTGTGCAGATTTCAAATCTGTAATTAGATTTTCCCTATGATGCATACTTTTCGAGAAAATCATGTCTCTGTCGGTTAAGCTAGGTTGGCCGAATCCGCTATTCCAGGGTCGCCAGATATCGAATTTTCCGACCAATCACCGATCCTTGTAATCCATACGTCCTTAGAAGCGCACGTTTGTGCAGATTTCAAATCAGTAATTAGATTTTCCCTGTCATGCATACTTTTCGAGAAAATCATGTCTCTGTCGGTTAAGCTAGGTTGGCCGAATCCCCCATGCCAGGGTCGCCAGACATCGAATTTTCCGGCCAATCACCGATCCTTGTAATCCATACGTCATTAGAAGCGCACTTTTGTGCAGATTTCAAAATTATAATTAGATTTTCCCTGTCATGCATAATTTTCGAGAAAATCATGTCTCTGTCGGTTAAGCTAGGTTGACCAAATCCGCTATTCCAGGGTCGCCAGATATCGAATTTTCCGACCAATCACCGATCCTTGTAATCCATACGTCATTAGAAGTGCAATTTTGTGCAGATTTCAAATCTGTAATTAGATTTTCCCTGTCATGCATACTTTTCGAGAAAATCATGTCTCTGTCGGTTAAGCTAGGTTGGCCAAATCCGCTATTCCAGGGTAGCCAGATATCGGATTTTCCGACCAATCACCGATCCTTGTAATCCATACGTCATTAGAAGCGCACGTTTGTGCAGATTTCAAATCTGTAATTAGATTTTCCGTGCCATGCATAGTTTTCGCGAATATCATGTCTCTGTCGGTTAAGCTAGGTTGGCCGAATCCGCCATGCCAGGGTCGCCAGACATCGAATTTTCCGGCCAACCGCCGATCCTTGTAATTCACACGTCATTAGAAGCGCGCTTTTGTGCAGATTTCAAATCTATAACTAGATTTTCGCTGCGATGCATACTTTTCGAGAAAATCATGTCTCTGTCGGTTAAGCTAGGTTGGCCAAATCCGCTATTCCAGGGTCGCCAGATATCGAATTTTCCGACCAATCACCGATCCTTGTAATTCATACGTCATTAGAAGCGCACTTTTGTGCAAATTTCAAATCTGTAATTAGATTTTCCCTGTCATGCATACTTTTCGAGAAAATCATGTCTCTGTCGGTTAAGCTAGGTTGACCAAATCCGCTATTCCAGGGTCGCCAGATATCGAATTTTCCTACTAATCACCGATCCTTGTAATCCATACGTCATTAGAAGCGCAATTTTGTGCAGATTTCAAATCTGTAATTAGATTTTCCCTGTCATGCATACTTTTCGAGAAAATCATGTCTCTGTCGGTTAAGCTAGGTTGGCCAAATCCGCCACGCCAGGGTCGCCAGATATCGAATTTTTCGACCAATCACCGATCCTTGTAATCCGTACGTCATTAGAAGTGCACTTTTGTGCAGATTTCAAATCTGTAATTAGATTTTCCCTATGATGCATACTTTTCGAGAAAATCATGTCTCTGTCAGTTAAGCTAGGTTGGCCGAATCCGCTATTCCAGGGTCGCCAGATATCGAATTTTCCGACCAATCACCGATCCTTGTAATCCATACGTCCTTAGAAGCGCACGTTTGTGCAGATTTCAAATCTGTAATTAGATTTTCCCTGTCATGCATACTTTTCGAGAAAATCATGTCTCTGTCGGTTAAGCTAGGTTGGCCGAATCCCCCATGCCAGGGTCGCCAGACATCGAATTTTCCGGCCAATCACCGATCCTTGTAATTCACACGTCATTAAAAGCGCACTTTTGTGCAGATTTCAAACCTATAATTAGATTTTCCCTGCGATGCATACTTTTCGAGAAAATCATGTCTCTGTCGGTTAAGCTAGGTTGGCCAAATCCGCTATTCCAGGGTCGCCAGATATCGAATTTTCCGACCAATCACCGATCCTTGTAATTCATACGTCATTAGAAGCGCACTTTTGTGCAGATTTCAAATCTGTAATTAGATTTTCCCTGTCATGCATACTTTTCGAGAAAATCATGTCTCTGTCGGTTAAGCTAGGTTGGCCAAATCCGCTATTCCAGGGTCGCCAGATATCGGATTTTCCGACCAATCACCGATCCTTGTAATCCATACGTCATTAGAAGCGCACTTTTGTGCAGATTTCAAATCTGTAATTAGATTTTCCGTGCCATGCATAGTTTTCGAGAATATCATGTCTCTGTCGGTTAAGCTAGGTTGGCCGAATCCGCCATGCCAGGGTCGCCAGACATCGAATTTTCCGGCCAATCGCCGATCCTTGCAATTCACACGTCATTAGAAGCGCGCTTTTGTGCAGATTTCAAAATTATAATTAGATTTTCGCTGCGATGCATACTTTTCGAGAAAATCATGTCTCTGTCGGTTAAGCTAGGTTGGCCAAATCCGCCATGCCAGGGTCGCCAGATATCGAATTTTCCGACCAATCACCAATCCTTGTAATCCGTACGTCATTATAATCGCACTTTTGTGCAGATTTCAAATCTGTGATTAGATTTTCCCTATGATGCATACTTTTCGAGAAAATCATGTCTCTGTCGGTTAAGCCAGGTTGGCCGAATCCGCCATGCCAGGGTCGCCAGACATCGAATTTTCCGACCAATCACCGATCCTTGTAATGCGTACGTCATTAGAAGCGCACTTTTGTGCAGATTTCAAACCTATATTTAGATTTTCCATGCGATGCATACTTTCCGAGAAAATCATGTCTCTGTCGGTTAAGCTAGGTTGGCCAAATCCGCTATTCCAGGGTCGCCAGATATCGAATTTTCCGACCAATCACCGATCCTTGTAATCCATACGTCATTAGAAGCGCACGTTTGTGCAGATTTCAAATCTGTAATTTGATTTTCCCTGTCATGCATACTTTTCGAGAAAATCATGTCTCTGTCGGTTAAGCTAGGTTGGCCGAATCCGCCATGCTAGGGTCGAAAGACATGGAATTTTCCGGCCAATCACCGATCCTTGTAATTCACACGTCATTAGAAGCGCGCTTTTGTGCAGATTTCAAAATTATAATTAGATTTTCCCTGCGATGCATACTTTTCGAGAAAATCATGTCTCTGTCGGTTAAGGTAGGTTGGCCAAATCCGCTATTCCAGGGTCGCCAGATACCGAATTTTCCGACCAATCACCGATCCTTATAATTCACACGTCATAAGAAGCGCGCTTTTGTGCAGATTTCAAAATTATAATTAGATTTTCCCTGCGATGCATACTTTTCGAGAAAATCATGTCTCTGTCGGTTAAGCTAGGTTGGCCAAATCCGCTATTCCAGGGTCGCCAGATATCGAATTTTCCGACCAATCACCGATCCTTGTAATCCATACGTCATTAGAAGCGCACTTTTGTGCAGATTTCAAATCTGTAATTAGATTTTCCCTGTCATGCATACTTTTCGAGAAAATCATGTCTCTGTCGGTTAAGGTAGGTTGACCAAATCCGCTATTCCAGGGTCGCCAGATATCGAATTTTCTGAGCAATCACCGATCCTTGTAATCCATACGTCATTAGAAGCGCACGTTTGTGCAGATTTCAAATCTGTAATTTGATTTTCCCTGTCATGCATACTTTTCGAGAAAATCATGTCTCTGTCGGTTAAGCCAGGTTGGCCAAATCCGCTATTCCAGGGTCGCCAGATATCGAATTTTCCGACCAATCACCGATCCTTGTAATCCATACGTCATTAGAAGCGCGCTTTTGTGCAGATTTCAAATCTGTAATTAGATTTTCCCTGTCATGCATACTTTTCGAGAAAATCATGTCTCTGTCGGTTAAGCTAGGTTGGCCGAATCCGCCATGCCAGGGTCGCCAGACATCGAATTTTCCGGCCAATCACCGATCCCTGTAATTCACACGTCATTAAAAGCGCACTTTTGTGAAGATTTCAAACCTATAATTAGATTTTCCCTGCGATGCATACTTTTCGAGAAAATCATGTCTCTGTCGGTTAAGCTAGGTTGGCCAAATCCGCTATTCCAGGGTCGCCAAATATCGAATTTTCCGACCAATTACCGATCCTTGTAATCCATACGTCATTAGAAGCGCATTTTTGTGCAGATTTCAAATCTTTAATTAGATTTTCCCTGTCATGCATACTTTTCGAGAAAATCATGTCTCTGTCGGTTAAGGTAGGTTGACCAAATCCGCTATTCCAGGGTCGCCAGATATCGAATTTTCTGAGCAATCACCGATCCTTGTAATCCATACGTCATTAGAAGCGCACGTTTGTGCAGATTTCAAATCTGTAATTTGATTTTCACTGTCATGCATTCTTTTCGAGAAAATCATGTCTCTGTCGGTTAAGCTAGGTTGGCCAAATCCGCTATTCCAGGGTCGCCAGATATCGAATTTTCCGACCAATCACCGATCCTTGTAATCCATACGTCATTAGAAGCGCACTTTTGTGCAGATTTCAAATCTGTAATTAGATTTTCCCTGTCATGCATACTTTTCGAGAAAATCATGTCTCTGTCGGTTAAGGTAGGTTGACCAAATCCGCTATTCCAGGGTCGCCAGATATCGAATTTTCTGAGCAATCACCGATCCTTGTAATCCATACGTCATTAGAAGCGCACGTTTGTGCAGATTTCAAATCTGTAATTTGATTTTCCCTGTCATGCATACTTTTCGAGAAAATCATGTCTCTGTCGGTTAAGCTAGGTTGGCCAAATCCGCTATTCCAGGGTCGCCAGATATCGAATTTTCCGACCAATCACCGATCCTTGTAATCCATACGTCATTAGAAGTGCGCTTTTGTGCAGATTTCAAATCTGTAATTAGATTTTCCCTGTCATGCATACTTTTCGAGAAAATCATGTCTCTGTCGGTTAAGCTAGGTTGGCCGAATCCGCCATGCCAGGGTCGCCAGACATCGAATTTTCCGGCCAATCACCGATCCCTGTAATTCACGCGTCATTAAAAGCGCACTTTTGTGAAGATTTCAAACCTATAATTAGATTTTCCCTGCGATGCATACTTTTCGAGAAAATCATGTCTCTGTCGGTTAAGCTAGGTTGACCAAATCCGCTATTCCAGGGTCGCCAGATATCGGATTTTCCGACCAATCACCGATCCTTGTAATTCATACGTCATTAGAAGCGCACGTTTGTGCAGATTTCAAATCTGTAATTAGATTTTCCGTGCCATGCATAGTATTCGAGAATATCATGTCTCTGTCGGTTAAGCTAGGTTGGCCGAATCCGCCATGCCAGGGTCACCAGACATCGAATTTTCCGGCCAATCACCGATCCCTGTAATCCATACGTCATTAGATGCGCACGTTTGTGCAGATTTCAAATCTGTAATTAGATTTTCCCTGTCATGCATACTTTTCGAGAAAATCATGTCTCTGTCGGTTAAGCTAGGTTGACCAAATCCGCTATTCCAGGGTCGCCAGATATCGAATTCTCCGACCAATCACCGATCCTTGTAATCCATACGTCATTAGAAGTGCGCTTTTGTGCAGATTTCAAATCTGTAATTAGATTTTCCGTGCCATGCATAGTATTCGAGAATATCATGTCTCTGTCGGTTAAGCTAGGTTGGCCGAATCCGCCATGCCAGGGTCGCCAGACATCGAATTTTCCGGCCAATCACCGATCCCTGTAATTCACACGTCATTAAAAGCGCACTTTTGTGAAGATTTCAAACCTATAATTAGATTTTCCCTGCGATGCATACTTTTCGAGAAAATCATGTCTCTGTCGGTTAAGCTAGGTTAGCCAAATCCGCTATTCCAGGGTCGCCAAATATCGAATTTTCCGACCAATTACCGATCCTTGTAATCCATACGTCATTAGAAGCGCACTTTTGTGCAGATTTCAAATCTTTAATTAGATTTTCCCTGTCATGCATAATTTTCGAGAAAATCATGTCTCTGTCGGTTGGCCGAATCCGCCATGCCAGGGTCGCCAGACATCGAATTTTCCGGCCAACCGCCGATCCTTGTAATTCACACGTCATTAGAAGCGCGCTTTTGTGCAGATTTCAAATCTATAACTAGATTTTCGCTGCGATGCATACTTTTCGAGAAAATCATGTCTCTGTCGGTTAAGCTAGGTTGGCCAAATCTGCTATTCCAGGGTCGCCAGATATCGAATTTTCCGACCAATCACCGATCCTTGTAATCCATACGTCATTAGAAGCGCACTTTTGTGCAAATTTCAAATCTGTAATTAGATTTTCCCTGTCATGCATACTTTTCGAGAAAATCATGTCTCTGTCGGTTAAGCTAGGTTGACCAAATCCGCTATTCCAGGGTCGCCAGATATCGAATTTTCCTACCAATCACCGATCCTTGTAATCCATACGTCATTAGAAGCGCAATTTTGTGCAGATTTCAAATCTGTAATTAGATTTTCCCTGTCATGCATACTTTTCGAGAAAATCATGTCTCTGTCGGTTAAGCTAGGTTGGCCAAATCCGCCACGCCAGGGTCGCCAGATATCGAATTTTTCGACCAATCACCGATCCTTGTAATCCGTACGTCATTAGAAGTGCACTTTTGTGCAGATTTCAAATCTGTAATTAGATTTTCCCTATGATGCATACTTTTCGAGAATATCATGTCTCTGTCGGTTAAGCTAGGTTGGCCGAATCCGCCATGCCAGGGTCGCCAGACATCGAATTTTCCGGCCAATCACCGATCCTTGCAATTCACACGTCATTAGAAGCGCGCTTTTGTGCAGATTTCAAAATTATAATTAGATTTTCGCTGCGATGCATACTTTTCGAGAAAATCATGTCTCTGTCGGTTAAGCTAGGTTGGCCAAATCCGCTATTCCAGGGTCGCCAGATATCGAATTTTCCGACCAATCACCAATCCTTGTAATCCGTACGTCATTAGAATCGCACTTTTGTGCAGATTTCAAATCTGTG
This sequence comes from Brachypalpus laphriformis, assembly GCA_945910035.1. Taxonomy (NCBI): domain Eukaryota; kingdom Metazoa; phylum Arthropoda; class Insecta; order Diptera; family Syrphidae; genus Brachypalpus; species Brachypalpus laphriformis. The sequence continues at coordinate 123,923,705 of OX246756.1, forward strand.
ATTAGATTTTCCCTATGATGCATACTTTTCGAGAAAATCATGTCTCTGTCGGTTAAGCCAGGTTGGCCGAATCCGCCATGCCAGGGTCGCCAGACATCGAATTTTCCGACCAATCACCGATCCTTGTAATGCGTACGTCATTAGAAGCGCACCTTTGTGCAGATTTCAAACCTATAATTAGATTTTCCATGCGATGCATACTTTCCGAGAAAATCATGTCTCTGTCGGTTAAGCTAGGTTGGCCAAATCCGCTATTCCAGGGTCGCCAGATATCGAATTTTCCGACCAATCACCGATCCTTGTAATCCATACGTCATTAGAAGCGCACGTTTGTGCAGATTTCAAATCTGTAATTTGATTTTCCCTGTCATGCATACTTTTCGAGAAAATCATGTCTCTGTCGGTTAAGCTAGGTTGGCCGAATCCGCCATGCTAGGGTCGAAAGACATGGAATTTTCCGGCCAATCACCGATCCTTGTAATTCACACGTCATTAGAAGCGCGCTTTTGTGCAGATTTCAAAATTATAATTAGATTTTCCCTGCGATGCATACTTTTCGAGAAAATCATGTCTCTGTCGGTTAAGCTAGGTTGGCCAAATCCGCTATTCCAGGGTCGCCAGATACCGAATTTTCCGACCAATCACCGATCCTTACAATTCACACGTCATAAGAAGCGCGCTTTTGTGCAGATTTCAAAATTATAATTAGATTTTCCCTGCGATGTATACTTTTCGAGAAAATCATGTCTCTGTCGGTTAAGCTAGGTTGGCCAAATCCGCTATTCCAGGGTCGCCAGATATCGAATTTTCCGACCAATCACCGATCCTTGTAATCCATACGTCATTAGAAGCGCACTTTTGTGCAGATTTCAAATCTGTAATTAGATTTTCCCTGTCATGCATACTTTTCGAGAAAATCATGTCTCTGTCGGTTAAGGTAGGTTGACCAAATCCGCTATTCCAGGGTCGCCAGATATCGAATTATCTGAGCAATCACCGATCCTTGTAATCCATACGTCATTAGAAGCGCACTTTTGTGCAGATTTCAAATCTGTAATTTGATTTTCCCTGTCATGCATACTTTTCGAGAAAATCATGTCTCTGTCGGTTAAGCTAGGTTGGCCAAATCCGCTATTCCAGGGTCGCCAGATATCGAATTTTCCGACCAATCACCGATCCTTGTAATCCATACGTCATTATAAGCGCACTTTTGTGCAGATTTCAAATCTGTAATTAGATTTTCCCTGTCATGCATACTTTTCGAGAAAATCATGTCTCTGTCGGTTAAGCTAGGTTGGCCGAATCCGCCATGGTAGGGTCGCCAGACTTCGAATTTTCCGGCCAATCACCGATCCTTGTAATTCACACGTCATTAGAAGCGCGCTTTTGTGCAGATTTCAAAATTATAATTAGATTTTCCCTGTCATGCATACTTTTCGAGAAAATCATGTCTCTGTCGGTTAAGGTAGGTTGACCAAATCCGCTATTCCAGGGTCGCCAGATATCGAATTTTCCGACCAATCACCGATCCCTGTAATCCATACGTCATTAGAAGCGCACGTTTGTGCAGATTTCAAATCTGTAATTAGATTTTCCCTGTCATGCATACTTTTCGAGAAAATCATGTCTCTGTCGGTTAAGCTAGGTTGACCAAATCCGCTATTCCAGGGTCGCCAGATATCGAATTCTCCGACCAATCACCGATCCTTGTAATCCATACGTCATTAGAAGTGCGCTTTTGTGCAGATTTCAAATCTGTAATTAGATTTTCCCTGTCATGCATACTTTTCGAGAAAATCATGTCTCTGTCGGTTAAGCTAGGTTGGCCGAATCCGCCATGCCAGGGTCGCCAGACATCGAATTTTCCGGCCAATCACCGATCCCTGTAATTCACACGTCATTAAAAGCGCACTTTTGTGAAGATTTCAAACCTATAATTAGATTTTCCCTGCGATGCATACTTTTCGAGAAAATCATGTCTCTGTCTAGCTAGGTTGGCCAAATCCGCTATTCCAGGGTCGCCAAATATCGAATTTTCCGACCAATTACCGATCCTTGTAATCCATACGTCATTAGAAGCGCACTTTTGTGCAGATTTCAAATCTGTAATTTGATTTTCCCTGTCATGCATACTTTTCGAGAAAATCATGTCTCTGTCGGTTAAGCTAGGTTGGCCAAATCCGCTATTCCAGGGTCGCCAGATATCGAATTTTCCGACCAATCACCGATCCTTGTAATCCATACGTCATTAGAAGCGCACGTTTGTGCAGATTTCAAATCTGTAATTAGATTTTCCGTGCCATGCATAGTATTCGAGAATATCATGTCTCTGTCGGTTAAGCTAGGTTGGCCGAATCCGCCATGCCAGGGTCGCCAGACATCGAATTTTCCGGCCAACCGCCGATCCTTGTAATTCACACGTCATAAGAAGCGCGCTTTTGTGCAGATTTCAAATCTATAACTAGATTTTCGCTGCGATGCATACTTTTCGAGAAAATCATGTCTCTGTCGGTTAAGCTAGGTTGGCCAAATCCGCTATTCCAGGGTCGCCAGATATCGAATTTTCCGACCAATCACCGATCCCTGTAATCCATACGTCATTAGAAGCGCACGTTTGTGCAGATTTCAAATCTGTAATTAGATTTTCCCTGTCATGCATACTTTTCGAGAAAATCATGTCTCTGTCGGTTAAGCTAGGTTGGCCAAATCCGCTATTCCAGGGTCGCCAGATATCGAATTTTCCGACCAATCACCGATCCCTGTAATCCATACGTCATTAGAAGCGCACGTTTGTGCAGATTTCAAATCTGTAATTAGATTTTCCCTGTCATGCATACTTTTCGAGAAAATCATGTCTCTGTCGGTTAAGCTAGGTTGGCCGAATCCGCCATGCCAGGGTCGCCAGACATCGAATTTTCCGGCCAATCACCGATCCCTGTAATTCACACGTCATTAAAAGCGCACTTTTGTGAAGATTTCAAACCTATAATTAGATTTTCCCTGCGATGCATACTTTTCGAGAAAATCATGTCTCTGTCGGTTAAGCTAGGTTGGCCAAATCCGCTATTCCAGGGTCGCCAAATATCGACTTTTCCGACCAATTACCGATCCTTGTAATCCATACGTCATTAGAAGCGCACTTTTGTGCAGATTTCAAATCTTTAATTAGATTTTCCCTGTCATGCATACTTTTCGAGAAAATCATGTCTCTGTCGGTTAAGCTAGGTTGGCCAAATCCGCTATTCCAGGGTAGCCAGATATCGGATTTTCCGACCAATCACCGATCCTTGTAATCCATACGTCATTAGAAGCGCACGTTTGTGCAGATTTCAAATCTGTAATTAGATTTTCCCTGTCATGCATACTTTTCGAGAAAATCATGTCTCTGTCGGTTAAGCTAGGTTGACCAAAGCCGCTATTCCAGGGTCGCCAGATATCGAATTTTCCGACCAATCACCGATCCTTGTAATCCATACGTCATTAGAAGCGCACTTTTGTGCAAATTTCAAATCTGTAATTAGATTTTCCCTGTCATGCATACTTTTCGAGAAAATCATGTCTCTGTCGGTTAAGCTAGGTTGACCAAAGCCGCTATTCCAGGGTCGCCAGATATCGAATTTTCCGACCAATCACCGATCCTTGTAATCCATACGTCATTAGAAGCGCACTTTTGTGCAAATTTCAAATCTGTAATTAGATTTTCCCTGTCATGCATACTTTTCGAGAAAATCATGTCTCTGTCGGTTAAGCTAGGTTGACCAAATCCGCTATTCCAGGGTCGCCAGATATCGAATTTTCCGACCAATCACCGATCCTTGTAATCCATACGTCATTAGAAGCGCACTTTTGTGCAAATTTCAAATCTGTAATTAGATTTTCCCTGTCATGCATACTTTTCGAGAAAATCATGTCTCTGTCGGTTAAGCTAGGTTGACCAAATCCGCTATTCCAGGGTCGCCAGATATCGAATTTTCCGACCAATCACCGATCCTTGTAATCCATACGTCATTAGAAGCGCACTTTTGTGCAAATTTCAAATCTGTAATTAGATTTTCCCTGTCATGCATACTTTTCGAGAAAATCATGTCTCTGTCGGTTAAGCTAGGTTGACCAAATCCGCTATTCCAGGGTCGCCAGATATCGAATTTTCCTACCAATCACCGATCCTTGTAATCCATACGTCATTAGAAGCGCACGTTTGTGCAGATTTCAAATCTGTAATTTGATTTTCCCTGTCATGCATACTTTTCGAGAAAATCATGTCTCTGTCGGTTAAGCTAGGTTGGCCAAATCCGCCACGCCAGGGTCGCCTGATATCGAATTTTTCGACCAATCACCGATCCTTGTAATCCGTACGTCATTAGAAGTGCAGTTTTGTGCAGATTTCAAATCTGTGATTAGATTTTCCCTATGATGCATACTTTTCGAGAAAATCATGTCTCTGTCGGTTAAGCCAGGTTGGCCGAATCCGCCATGCCAGGGTCGCCAGACATCGAATTTTCCGACCAATCACCGATCCTTGTAATGCGTACGTCATTAGAAGCGCACCTTTGTGCAGATTTCAAACCTATAATTAGATTTTCCATGCGATGCATACTTTCCGAGAAAATCATGTCTCTGTCGGTTAAGCTAGGTTGGCCAAATCCGCTATTCCAGGGTCGCCAGATATCGAATTTTCCGACCAATCACCGATCCTTGTAATCCATACGTCATTAGAAGCGCACGTTTGTGCAGATTTCAAATCTGTAATTTGATTTTCCCTGTCATGCATACTTTTCGAGAAAATCATGTCTCTGTCGGTTAAGCTAGGTTGGCCGAATCCGCCATGCTAGGGTCGAAAGACATGGAATTTTCCGGCCAATCACCGATCCTTGTAATTCACACGTCATTAGAAGCGCGCTTTTGTGCAGATTTCAAAATTATAATTAGATTTTCCCTGCGATGCATGCTTTTCGAGAAAATCATGTCTCTGTCGGTTAAGCTAGGTTGGCCAAATCCGCTATTCCAGGGTCGCCAGATACCGAATTTTCCGACCAATCACCGATCCTTACAATTCACACGTCATAAGAAGCGCGCTTTTGTGCAGATTTCAAAATTATAATTAGATTTTCCCTGCGATGTATACTTTTCGAGAAAATCATGTCTCTGTCGGTTAAGCTAGGTTGGCCAAATCCGCTATTCCAGGGTCGCCAGATATCGAATTTTCCGACCAATCACCGATCCTTGTAATCCATACGTCATTAGAAGCGCACTTTTGTGCAGATTTCAAATCTGTAATTTGATTTTCCCTGTCATGCATACTTTTCGAGAAAATCATGTCTCTGTCGGTTAAGCTAGGTTGGCCAAATCCGCTATTCCAGGGTCGCCAGATATCGAATTTTCCGACCAATCACCGATCCTTGTAATCCATACGTCATTATAAGCGCACTTTTGTGCAGATTTCAAATCTGTAATTAGATTTTCCCTGTCATGCATACTTTTCGAGAAAATCATGTCTCTGTCGGTTAAGCTAGGTTGGCCGAATCCGCCATGGTAGGGTCGCCAGACTTCGAATTTTCCGGCCAATCACCGATCCTTGTAATTCACACGTCATTAGAAGCGCGCTTTTGTGCAGATTTCAAAATTATAATTAGATTTTCCCTGTCATGCATACTTTTCGAGAAAATCATGTCTCTGTCGGTTAAGGTAGGTTGACCAAATCCGCTATTCCAGGGTCGCCAGATATCGAATTTTCCGACCAATCACCGATCCCTGTAATCCATACGTCATTAGAAGAGCACGTTTGTGCAGATTTCAAATCTGTAATTAGATTTTCCCTGTCATGCATACTTTTCGAGAAAATCATGTCTCTGTCGGTTAAGCTAGGTTGACCAAATCCGCTATTCCAGGGTCGCCAGATATCGAATTCTCCGACCAATCACCGATCCTTGTAATCCATACGTCATTAGAAGTGCGCTTTTGTGCAGATTTCAAATCTGTAATTAGATTTTCCCTGTCATGCATACTTTTCGAGAAAATCATGTCTCTGTCGGTTAAGCTAGGTTGGCCGAATCCGCCATGCCAGGGTCGCCAGACATCGAATTTTCCGGCCAATCACCGATCCCTGTAATTCACACGTCATTAAAAGCGCATTTTTGTGAAGATTTCAAACCTATAATTAGATTTTCCCTGCGATGCATACTTTTCGAGAAAATCATGTCTCTGTCGGTTAAGCTAGGTTGGCCAAATCCGCTATTCCAGGGTCGCCAAATATCGAATTTTCCGACCAATTACCGATCCTTGTAATCCATACGTCATTAGAAGCGCACTTTTGTGCAGATTTCAAATCTTTAATTAGATTTTCCCTGTCATGCATACTTTTCGAGAAAATCATGTCTCTGTCGGTTAAGCTAGGTTGACCAAATCCGCTATTCCAGGGTCGCCAGATATCGAATTTTCCGACCAATCACCGATCCTTGTAATCCATACGTCATTAGAAGTGCAATTTTCTGCAGATTTCAAATCTGTAATTAGATTTTCCCTGTCATGCATACTTTTCGAGAAAATCATGTCTCTGTCGGTTAAGCTAGGTTGGCCAAATCCGCTATTCCAGGGTAGCCATATATCGGATTTTCCGACCAATCACCGATCCTTGTAATCCATACGTCATTAGAAGCGCACGTTTGTGCAGATTTCAAATCTGTAATTAGATTTTCCGTGCCATGCATAGTATTCGAGAATATCATGTCTCTGTCGGTTAAGCTAGGTTGGCCGAATCCGCCATGCCAGGGTCGCCAGACATCGAATTTTCCGGCCAACCGCCGATCCTTGTAATTCACACGTCATAAGAAGCGTGCTTTTGTGCAGATTTCAAATCTATAACTAGATTTTCGCTGCGATGCATACTTTTCGAGAAAATCATGTCTCTGTCGGTTAAGCTAGGTTGGCCAAATCCGCTATTCCAGGGTCGCCAGATATCGAATTTTCCGACCAATCACCGATCCCTGTAATCCATACGTCATTAGAAGCGCACGTTTGTGCAGATTTCAAATCTGTAATTAGATTTTCCCTGTCATGCATACTTTTCGAGAAAATCATGTCTCTGTCGGTTAAGCTAGGTTGGCCAAATCCGCTATTCCAGGGTCGCCAGATATCGAATTTTCCGACCAATCACCGATCCCTGTAATCCATACGTCATTAGAAGCGCACGTTTGTGCAGATTTCAAATCTGTAATTAGATTTTCCCTGTCATGCATACTTTTCGAGAAAATCATGTCTCTGTCGGTTAAGCTAGGTTGGCCGAATCCGCCATGCCAGGGTCGCCAGACATCGAATTTTCCGGCCAATCACCGATCCCTGTAATTCACACGTCATTAAAAGCGCATTTTTGTGAAGATTTCAAACCTATAATTAGATTTTCCCTGCGATGCATACTTTTCGAGAAAATCATGTCTCTGTCGGTTAAGCTAGGTTGGCCAAATCCGCTATTCCAGGGTCGCCAAATATCGAATTTTCCGACCAATTACCGATCCTTGTAATCCATACGACATTAGAAGCGCACTTTTGTGCAGATTTCAAATCTTTAATTAGATTTTCCCTGTCATGCATACTTTTCGAGAAAATCATGTCTCTGTCGGTTAAGCTAGGTTGACCAAATCCGCTATTCCAGGGTCGCCAGATATCGAATTTTCCGACCAATCACCGATCCTTGTAATCCATACGTCATTAGAAGTGCAATTTTGTGCAGATTTCAAATCTGTAATTAGATTTTCCCTGTCATGCATACTTTTCGAGAAAATCATGTCTCTGTCGGTTAAGCTAGGTTGGCCAAATCCGCTATTCCAGGGTAGCCATATATCGGATTTTCCGACCAATCACCGATCCTTGTAATCCATACGTCATTAGAAGCGCACTTTTGTGCAAATTTCAAATCTGTAATTAGATTTTCCCTGTCATGCATACTTTTCGAGAAAATCATGTCTCTGTCGGTTAAGCTAGGTTGACCAAAGCCGCTATTCCAGGGTCGCCAGATATCGAATTTTCCGACCAATCACCGATCCTTGTAATCCATACGTCATTAGAAGCGCACTTTTGTGCAAATTTCAAATCTGTAATTAGATTTTCCCTGTCATGCATACTTTTCGAGAAAATCATGTCTCTGTCGGTTAAGCTAGGTTGACCAAATCCGCTATTCCAGGGTCGCCAGATATCGAATTTTCCGACCAATCACCGATCCTTGTAATCCATACGTCATTAGAAGCGCACTTTTGTGCAAATTTCAAATCTGTAATTAGATTTTCCCTGTCATGCATACTTTTCGAGAAAATCATGTCTCTGTCGGTTAAGCTAGGTTGACCAAAGCCGCTATTCCAGGGTCGCCAGATATCGAATTTTCCGACCAATCACCGATCCTTGTAATCCATACGTCATTAGAAGCGCACTTTTGTGCAAATTTCAAATCTGTAATTAGATTTTCCCTGTCATGCATACTTTTCGAGAAAATCATGTCTCTGTCGGTTAAGCTAGGTTGACCAAATCCGCTATTCCAGGGTCGCCAGATATCGAATTTTCCTACCAATCACCGATCCTTGTAATCCATACGTCATTAGAAGCGCAATTTTGTGCAGATTTCAAATCTGTAATTAGATTTTCCCTGTCATGCATACTTTTCGAGAAAATCATGTCTCTGTCGGTTAAGCTAGGTTGGCCAAATCCGCCACGCCAGGGTCGCCAGATATCGAATTTTTCGACCAATCACCGATCCTTGTAATCCGTACGTCATTAGAAGCGCACTTTTGTGCAGATTTCAAATCTGTAATTAGATTTTCCCTATGATGCATACTTTTCGAGAAAATCATGTCTCTGTCGGTTAAGCTAGGTTGGCCGAATCCGCCATGCCAGGGTCGCCAGACATCGAATTTTCCGACCAATCACCGATACTTGTAATGCGTACGTCATTAGAAGCGCACTTTTGTTCAGATTTCAAATCTGTAATTAGATTTTCCCTATCATGCATACTTTTCGAGAAAATCATGTCTCTGTCGGTTAAGCTAGGTTGGCCAAATCCGCTGTTTCAGGGTCGCCAGACATCGAATTTTCCGGCCAATCACCGATCCTTGTAATTCACACGTCATAAGAAGCGCGCTTTTGTGCAGATTTCAAAATTATAATTAGATTTTCCCTGCGATGCATAATTTTCGAGAAAATCATGTCTCTGTCGGTTAAGCTAGATTGGCCAAATCCGCTATTCCAGGGTCGCCAGATATCGAACTTTCCGACCAATCACCGATCCGTGTAATCCATACGTCATTAGAAGCGCACTTTTGTGCAGATTTCAAATCTGTAATTAGATTTTCCCTGTCATGCATACTTTTCGAGAAAATCATGTCTCTGTCGGTTAAGCTAGGTTGGCCGAATCCGCCATGCCAGGGTCGCCAGACATCGAATTTTCCGACCAATCACCGATCCTTGTAATGCGTACGTCATTAGAAGCGCACTTTTGTGCAGATTTCAAACCTATAATTAGATTTTCCCTGCGATGCATACTTTCCGAGAAAATCATGTCTCTCTCGGTTAAGCTAGGTTGGCCAAATCCGCTATTCCAGGGTCGCCAGATATCGAATTTTCCGACCAATCACCGATCCTTGTAATCCACACGTCATTAGAATCGCACTTTTGTGCAGATTTCAAATCTGTAATTAGATTTTCCCTATGATGCATACTTTTCGAGAAAATCATGTCTCTGTCGGTTAAGCTAGGTTGGCCGAATCCGCCATGCCAGGGTCGCCAGACATGGAATTTTCCGACCAATCACCGATCCTTGTAATGCGTACGTCATTAGAAGCGCACTTTTGTGCAGATTTCAAATCTGTAATTAGATTTTCCCTGTCATGCATACTTTTCGAGAAAATCATGTCTCTGTCGGTTAAGCTAGGTTGGCCAAATCCGCTATTCCAGATATCGAATTTTCCGACCAATCACCGATCCTTGTAATCCATACGTCATTAGAAGCGCACGTTTGTGCAGATTTCAAATCTGTAATTTGATTTTCCCTGTCATGCATACTTTTCGAGAAAATCATGTCTCTGTCGGTTAAGCTAGGTTGGCCAAATCCGCTATTCCAGGGTCGCCAGATATCGAATTTTCCGACCAATCACCGATCCTTGTAATCCATACGTCATTATAAGCGCACTTTTGTGCAGATTTCAAATCTGTAATTAGATTTTCCCTGTCATGCATACTTTTCGAGAAAATCATGTCTCTGTCGGTTAAGCTAGGTTGGCCGAATCCGCCATGCCAGGGTCGCCAGACATCGAATTTTCCGGCCAATCACCGATCCTTGTAATTCACACGTCATTAAAAGCGCACTTTTGTGCAGATTTCAAACCTATAATTAGATTTTCCCTGCGATGCATACTTTTCGAGAAAATCATGTCTCTGTCGGTTAAGCTAGGTTGGCCAAATCCGCTATTCCAGGGTCGCCAAATATCGAATTTTCCGACCAATTACCGATCCTTGTAATCCATACGTCATTAGAAGCGCACTTTTGTGCAGATTTCAAATCTGTAATTAGATTTTCCCTGTCATGCATACTTTTCGAGAAAATCATGCCTCTGTCGGTTAAGCTAGGTTGACCAAATCCGCTATTCTAGGGTCGCCGGATATCGAATTTTCCGACCAATCACCGATCCTTGTAATCCATACGTCATTAGAAGCGCAATTTTGTGCAGACTTCAAATCTGTAATTAGATTTTCCCTGTCATGCATACTTTTCGAGAAAATCATGTCTCTGTCGGTTAAGCTAGGTTGGCCAAATCCGCTATTCCAGGGTAGCCAGATATCGGATTTTCCGACCAATCACCGATCCTTGTAATCCATACGTCATTAGAAGCGCACGTTTGTGCAGATTTCAAATCTGTAATTAGATTTTCCGTGCCATGCATAGCTTTCGAGAATATTATGTCTCTGTCGGTTAAGCTAGGTTGGCCGAATCCGCCATGCCAGGGTCGCCAGACATCGAATTTTCCAGCCAACCGCCGATCCTTGTAATTCAAACGTCATTCGAAGCGCGCTTTTGTGCAGATTTCAAATCTATAATTTGATTTTCGCTGCGATGCATACTTTTCGAGAAAATCATGTCTCTGTCGGGTAAGCTAGGTTGGCCAAATCCGCTATTCCAGGGTCGCCAGATATCGAATTTTCCGACCAATCACCGATCCTTGTAATCCATACGTCATTAGAAGCGCACTTTTGTGCAGATTTCAAATCTGTAATTAGATTTTCCCTGTCATGCATACTTTTCGAGAAAATCATGTCTCTGTCGGTTAAGCTAGGTTGGCCAAATCCGCCATGCCAGGGTAGCCAGATATCGAATTTTTCGACCAATCACCGATCCTTGTAATCCGTACGTCATTAGAAGTGCACCTTTGTGCAGATTTCAAATCTGTAATTAGATTTTCCCTGTCATGCATACTTTTCGAGAAAATCATGTCTCTGTCGGTTAAGCTAGGTTGGCCGAATCCGCCATGCCAGGGTCGCCAGACATCGAATTTTCCGACCAATCACCGATCCTTGTAATGCGTACGTCATTAGAAGCGCACTTTTGTGCAGATTTCAAACCTATAATTAGATTTTCCCTGCGATGCATACTTTCCGAGAAAATCATGTCTCTGTCGGTTAAGCTAGGTTGGCCAAATCCGCTATTCCAGGGTCGCCAGATATCGAATTTTCCGACCAATCACCGATCCTTGTAATCCGTACGTCATTAGAAGCGCACTTTTGTGCAGATTTCAAATCTGTAATTAGATTTTCCCTATCATGCATACTTTTCGAGAAAATCATGTCTCTGTCAGTTAAGCTAGGTTGGCCAAATCCGCCATGCCAGGGTCGCCAGACATCGAATTTTCCGGCCAATCACCGATCCTTGTAATTTACACGTCATTAGATGCGCGCTTTTGTTCAGATTTCAAAATTATAATTAGATTTGCCCTGCGATGCATACTTTTCGAGAAAATCATGTCTCTGTCGGTTAAGCTAGATTGGCCAAATCCGCTATTCCAGGGTCGCCAGATATCGAACTTTCCGACCAATCACCGATCCGTGTAATCCATACGTCATTAGAAGCGCACTTTTGTGCAGATTTCAAATCTGTAATTAGATTTTCCCTGTCATGCATACTTTTCGAGAAAATCATGTCTCTGTCGGTTGAGCTAGGTTGGCCGAATCCGCCATGCCAGGGTCGCCAGACATCGAATTTTCCGACCAATCACCGATCGTTGTAATGCGTACGTCATTAGAAGTGCGCTTTTGTGCAGATTTCAAACCTATAATTAGATTTTCCCTGCGATGCATACTTTCCGAGAAAATCATGTCTCTGTCGGTTAAGCTAGGTTGGCCAAATCCGCTATTCCAGGGTCGCCAAATATCGAATTTTCCGACCAATCACCGATCCTTGTAATCCACACGTCATTAGAAGCGCACTTTTGTGCAGCTTTCAAATCTGTAATTAGATTTTCCCTATGATGCATACTTTTCGAGAGAATCATGTCTCTGTCGGTTAAGCTAGGTTGGCCAAATCCGCTATTCCAGGGTCGCCAGATATCGAATTTTCCGACCAATCACCGATCCTTGTTATCCATACGTCATTAGAAGCGCACTTTTGTGCAGATTTCAAATCTGTAATTAGATTTTCCCTGTCATGCATACTTTTCGAGAAAATCATGTCTCTGTCGGTTAAGCTAGGTTGGCCGAATCCGCCATGCCAGGGTCGCCAGACATCGAATTTTCCGGCCCATCACCGATCCTTGTAATTCACACGTCATTAGAAGCGCGCTTTTGTGCAGATTTCAAAATTATAATTAGATTTTCCCTGCGATGCATACTTTTCGAGAAAATCATGTCTCTGTCGGTTAAGCTAGGTTGGCCAAATCCGCTATTCCAGGGTCGCCAAATATCGAATTTTCCGACCAATTACCGATCCTTGTAATCCATACGTCATTAGAAGCGCACTTTTGTGCAGATTTCAAATCTGTAATTAGATTTTCCCTGTCATGCATACTTTTCGAGAAAATCATGTCTCTGTCGGTTAAGCTAGGTTGGCCAAATCCGCTATTCCAGGGTCGCCAGATATCGAATTTTCCGACCAATCACCGATCCTTGTAATCCATACGTCATTAGAAGCGCACGTTTGTGCAGATTTCAAATCTGTAATTTGATTTTCCCTGTCATGCATACTTTTCGAGAAAATCATGTCTCTGTCGGTTAAGCTAGGTTGGCCAAATCCGCTATTCCAGGGTCGCCAGATATCGAATTTTCCGACCAATCACCGATCCTTGTAATCCATACGTCATTATAAGCGCACTTTTGTGCAGATTTCAAATCTGTAATTAGATTTTCCCTGTCATGCATACTTTTCGAGAAAATCATGTCTCTGTCGGTTAAGCTAGGTTGGCCGAATCCGCCATGCCAGGGTCGCCAGACATCGAATTTTCCGGCCAATCACCGATCCTTGTAATTCACACGTCATTAAAAGCGCACTTTTGTGCAGATTTCAAACCTATAATTAGATTTTCCCTGCGATGCATACTTTTCGAGAAAATCATGTCTCTGTCGGTTAAGCTAGGTTGGCCAAATCCGCTATTCCAGGGTCGCCAAATATCGAATTTTCCGACCAATTGCCGATCCTTGTAATCCATACGTCATTAGAAGCGCACTTTTGTGCAGATTTCAAATCTGTAATTAGATTTTCCCTGTCATGCATACTTTTCGAGAAAATCATGCCTCTGTCGGTTAAGCTAGGTTGACCAAATCCGCTATTCTAGGGTCGCCGGATATCGAATTTTCCGACCAATCACCGATCCTTGTAATCCATACGTCATTAGAAGCGCAATTTTGTGCAGACTTCAAATCTGTAATTAGATTTTCCCTGTCATGCATACTTTTCGAGAAAATCATGTCTCTGTCGGTTAAGCTAGGTTGGCCAAATCCGCTATTCCAGGGTAGCCAGATATCGGATTTTCCGACCAATCACCGATCCTTGTAATCCATACGTCATTAGAAGCGCACGTTTGTGCAGATTTCAAATCTGTAATTAGATTTTCCGTGCCATGCATAGCTTTCGAGAATATTATGTCTCTGTCGGTTAAGCTAGGTTGGCCGAATCCGCCATGCCAGGGTCGCCAGACATCGAATTTTCCAGCCAACCGCCGATCCTTGTAATTCAAACGTCATTCGAAGCGCGCTTTTGTGCAGATTTCAAATCTATAATTAGATTTTCGCTGCGATGCATACTTTTCGAGAAAATCATGTCTCTGTCGGGTAAGCTAGGTTGGCCAAATCCGCTATTCCAGGGTCGCCAGATATCGAATTTTCCGACCAATCACCGATCCTTGTAATCCATACGTCATTAGAAGCGCACTTTTGTGCAGATTTCAAATCTGTAATTAGATTTTCCCTGTCATGCATACTTTTCGAGAAAATCATGTCTCTGTCGGTTAAGCTAGGTTGGCCAAATCCGCCATGCCAGGGTAGCCAGATATCGAATTTTTCGACCAATCACCGATCCTTGTAATCCGTACGTCATTAGAAGTGCACCTTTGTGCAGATTTCAAATCTGTAATTAGATTTTCCCTGTCATGCATACTTTTCGAGAAAATCATGTCTCTGTCGGTTAAGCTAGGTTGGCCGAATCCGCCATGCCAGGGTCGCCAGACATCGAATTTTCCGACCAATCACCGATCCTTGTAATCCACACGTCATTAGAAGCGCACTTTTGTGCAGATTTCAAACCTATAATTAGATTTTCCCTGCGATGCATACTTTCCGAGAAAATCATGTCTCTGTCGGTTAAGCTAGGTTGGCCAAATCCGCTATTCCAGGGTCGCCAGATATCGAATTTTCCGACCAATCACCGATCCTTGTAATCCGTACGTCATTAGAAGCGCACTTTTGTGCAGATTTCAAATCTGTAATTAGATTTTCCCTATCATGCATACTTTTCGAGAAAATCATGTCTCTGTCAGTTAAGCTAGGTTGGCCAAATCCGCTGTTTCAGGGTCGCCAGACATCGAATTTTCCGGCCAATCACCGATCCTTGTAATTTACACGTCATTAGAAGCGCGCTTTTGTTCAGATTTCAAAATTATAATTAGATTTGCCCTGCGATGCATACTTTTCGAGAAAATCATGTCTCTGTCGGTTAAGCTAGATTGGCCAAATCCGCTATTCCAGGGTCGCCAGATATCGAACTTTCCGACCAATCACCGATCCGTGTAATCCATACGTCATTAGAAGCGCACTTTTGTGCAGATTTCAAATCTGTAATTAGATTTTCCCTGTCATGCATACTTTTCGAGAAAATCATGTCTCTGTCGGTTGAGCTAGGTTGGCCGAATCCGCCATGCCAGGGTCGCCAGACATCGAATTTTCCGACCAATCACCGATCGTTGTAATGCGTACGTCATTAGAAGTGCGCTTTTGTGCAGATTTCAAACCTATAATTAGATTTTCCCTGCGATGCATACTTTCCGAGAAAATCATGTCTCTGTCGGTTAAGCTAGGTTGGCCAAATCCGCTATTCCAGGGTCGCCAGATATCGAATTTTCCGACCAATCACCGATCCTTGTAATCCACACGTCATTAGAAGCGCACTTTTGTGCAGCTTTCAAATCTGTAATTAGATTTTCCCTATGATGCATACTTTTCGAGAGAATCATGTCTCTGTCGGTTAAGCTAGGTTGGCCAAATCCGCTATTCCAGGGTCGCCAGATATCGAATTTTCCGACCAATCACCGATCCTTGTTATCCATACGTCATTAGAAGCGCACTTTTGTGCAGATTTCAAATCTGTAATTAGATTTTCCCTGTCATGCATACTTTTCGAGAAAATCATGTCTCTGTCGGTTAAGCTAGGTTGGCCGAATCCGCCATGCCAGGGTCGCCAGACATCGAATTTTCCGGCCCATCACCGATCCTTGTAATTCACACGTCATTAGAAGCGCGCTTTTGTGCAGATTTCAAAATTATAATTAGATTTTCCCTGCGATGCATACTTTTCGAGAAAATCATGTCTCTGTCGGTTAAGCTAGGTTGGCCGAATCCGCTATTCCAGGGTCGCCAGATATCGAATTTTCCGACCAATCACCGATCCTTGTAATCCATACGTCATTAGAAGCGCACTTTTGTGCAGATTTCAAATCTGTAATTAGATTTTCCCTGTCATGCATACTTTTCGAGAAAATCATGTCTCTGTCGGTTAAGCTAGGTTGACCAAATCCGCTATTCCAGGGTCGCCAGATATCAAATTTTCCGACCAATCACCGATCCTTGTAATCCATACGTCATTAGAAGCGCACTTTTGTGCAGATTTCAAATCTGTAATTAGATTTTCCCTGTCATGCATACTTTTCGAGAAAATCATGTCTCTGTCGGTTAAGCTAGGTTGGCCGAATCCGCCATGCCAGGGTCGCCAGACATCGAATTTTCCGGCCAATCATCGATCCTTGTAATCCATACGTCATTAGAAGCGCACTTTTGTGCAGATTTCAAATCTGTAATTAGATTTTCCCTGCGACGCATACTTTTCGAGAAAATCATGTCTCTGTCGGTTAAACTAGGTTGGCTAAATCCGCTATTCCACGGTCGCCAGATATCGAATTTTCCGACCAATCACCGATCCTTGTAATCCATACGTCATTAGAAGCGCACTTTTGTGCAGATTTCAAATCTGTAATTAGATTTTCCCTGTCATGCATACTTTTCGAGAAAATCATGTCTCTGTCGGTTAAGCTAGGTTGGCCGAATCCGCCATGCCAGGGTCGCCAGACATCGAATTTTCCGGCCAATCACCGATCCTTGTAATCCATACGTCATTAGAAGTGCGCTTTTGTGCAGATTTCAAATCTGTAATTAGATTTTCCCTGCGATGCATTTTTTTCGAGAACATCCTGTCTCTGTGGACCAACTGAGGTTGGCCAAATCCGCCATGCCACGGTCACCAGATATCGAATTTTCCGACCAATCATCGATCCCTGTAATCCGCTATTCCAGGGTCGCCAGATATCAAATTTTCCGACCAATCACCGGTCCTTGTAATCCATACGTCATTAGAAGCGCACTTTTGTGCAGATTTCAAATCTGTAATTAGATTTTCCCTGTCATGCATACTTTTCGAGAAAATCATGTCTCTGTCGGTTAAGCTAGGTTGGCCGAATCCGCCATGCCAGGGTCGCCAGACATCGAATTTTCCGGCCCATCACCGATCCTTGTAATTCACACGTCATTAGAAGCGCGCTTTTGTGCAGATTTCAAAATTGTAATTAGATTTTCCCTGCGATGCATTCTTTTCGAGAAAATCATGTCTCTGTCGGTTAAGCTAGGTTGGCCAAATCCGCTATTCCAGGGTCGCCAGATATCGAATTTTCCGACCAATCACCGATCCTTGTAATCCATACGTCATTAGAAGCGCACTTTTGTGCAGATTTCAAATCTGTAATTAGATTTTCCCTGTCATGCATACTGTTCGAGAAAATCATGTCTCTGTCGGTTAAGCTAGGTTGGCCGAATCCGCAATGCCAGGGTCGCCAGACATCGAATTTTCCGACCAATCACCGATACTTGTAATGCGTACGTCATTAGAAGTGCGCTTTTGTGCAGATTTCAAATCTGTAATTAGATTTTCATTATGATGCATACTTTTCGAGAAGGTCATGTCTCTGTCGTTTAAGCTAGGTTGGCCGAATCCGCAATGCCAGGGTCGCCAGACATCGAATTTTCCGGCCAATCACCGATCCTTGTATTTTCACACGTCATTAGAAGCGCGCTTTTGTGCAGATTTCAAAATTATAATTAGATTTTCCCTGCGATGCATATTCTTCGAGAAAATCATGTCTCTGTCGGTTAAGCTAGGTTGGCCAAATCTGCTATTCCAGGGTCGCCAGATATCGAATTTTTCGACCAATCACCGATCCCTGTAATCCATACGTCATTAGAAGCGCACGTTTGTGCAGATTTCAAATCTGTAATTAGATTTTCCCTGTCATGCATACTTTTCGAGAAAATCAAGTCTCTGTCGGTTAAGCTAGGTTGACCAAATCCGCTATTCCAGGGTCGCCAGATATCGAATTCTCCGACCAATCACCGATACTTGTAATGCGTACGTCATTAGAAGTGCGCTTTTGTGCAGATTTCAAATCTGTAATTAGATTTTCATTATGATGCATACTTTTCGAGAAGGTCATGTCTCTGTCGTTTAAGCTAGGTTGGCCGAATCCGCAATGCCAGGGTCGCCAGACATCGAATTTTCCGGCCAATCACCGATCCTTGTAATTCACACGTCATTAGAAGCGCGCTTTTGTGCAGATTTCAAAATTATAATTAGATTTTCCCTGCGATGCATACTCTTCGAGAAAATCATGTCTCTGTCGGTTAAGCTAGGTTGGCCAAATCTGCTATTCCAGGGTCGCCAGATATCGAATTTTTCGACCAATCACCGATCCCTGTAATCCATACGTCATTAGAAGTGCACTTTTGTGCAGATTTCAAATCTGTAATTAGATTTTCCCTGTCATGCATACTTTTCGAGAAAATCATGTCTCTGTCGGTTAAGCTAGGTTGGCCGAATCCGCCATGCCAGGGTCGCCAGACATCGAATTTTCCGGCCAATCACCGATCCTTGTAATTCACACGTCATTAGAAACGCACTTTTGTGCAGATTTCAAATCTGTAATTAGATTTTCCCTGCGACGCATACTTTTCGAGAAAATCATGTCTCTGTCGGTTAAGCTAGGTTGGCCAAATCCGCTATTCCAGGGTCGCCAAATATCGAATTTTCCGACCAATTACCGATCCTTGTAATCCATACGTCATTAGAAGCGCACTTTTGTGCAGATTTCAAATCTGTAATTAGATTTTCCCTGTCATGCATACTTTTCGAGAAAATCATGCCTCTGTCGGTTAAGCTAGGTTGACCAAATCCGCTATTCCAGGGTCGCCAGACATCGAATTTTCCGACCAATCACCGATCCTTGTAATCCATATGTCATTAGAAGCGCAATTTTGTGCAGATTTCAAATCTGTAATTAGATTTTCCCTGTCATGCATACTTTTCGAGAAAATCATGTCTCTGTCGGTTAAGCTAGGTTGGCCAAATCCGCTATTCCAGGGTAGCCAGATATCGGATTTTCCGACCAATCACCGATCCTTGTAATCCATACGTCATTAGAAGCGCACTTTTGTGCAGATTTCAAATCTGTAATTAGATTTTCCCTGCGACGCATACTTTTCGAGAAAATCATGTCTCTGTCGGTTAAACTAGGTTGGCTAAATCCGCTATTCCAGGGTCGCCAGATATCGAATTTTCCGACCAATCACCGATCCTTGTAATCCATACGTCATTAGAAGCGCACTTTTGTGCAGATTTCAAATCTGTAATTAGATTTTCCCTGTCATGCATACTTTTCGAGAAAATCATGTCTCTGTCGGTTAAGCTAGGTTGGCCAAATCCGCCATGCCAGGGTAGCCAGATATCGAATTTTTCGACCAATCACCGATCCTTGTAATCCGTACGTCATTAGAAGTGCACCTTTGTGCAGATTTCAAATCTGTAATTAGATTTTCCCTGTCATGCATACTTTTCGAGAAAATCATGTCTCTGTCGGTTAAGCTAGGTTGGCCGAATCCGCCATGCCAGGGTCGCCAGACATCGAATTTTCCGACCAATCACCGATCCTTGTAATGCGTACGTCATTAGAAGCGCACTTTTGTGCAGATTTCAAACCTATAATTAGATTTTCCCTGCGATGCATACTTTCCGAGAAAATCATGTCTCTGTCGGTTAAGCTAGGTTGGCCAAATCCGCTATTCCAGGGTCGCCAGATATCGAATTTTCCGACCAATCACCGATCCTTGTAATCCGTACGTCATTAGAAGCGCACTTTTGTGCAGATTTCAAATCTGTAATTAGATTTTCCCTATCATGCATACTTTTCGAGAAAATCATGTCTCTGTCAGTTAAGCTAGGTTGGCCAAATCCGCTGTTTCAGGGTCGCCAGACATCGAATTTTCCGGCCAATCACCGATCCTTGTAATTTACACGTCATTAGAAGCGCGCTTTTGTTCAGATTTCAAAATTATAATTAGATTTGCAATGCGATGCATACTTTTCGAGAAAATCATGTCTCTGTCGGTTAAGCTAGATTGGCCAAATCCGCTATTCCAGGGTCGCCAGATATCGAACTTTCCGACCAATCACCGATCCGTGTAATCCATACGTCATTAGAAGCGCACTTTTGTGCAGATTTCAAATCTGTAATTAGATTTTCCCTGTCATGCATACTTTTCGAGAAAATCATGTCTCTGTCGGTTGAGCTAGGTTGGCCGAATCCGCCATGCCAGGGTCGCCAGACATCGAATTTTCCGACCAATCACCGATCGTTGTAATGCGTACGTCATTAGAAGTGCGCTTTTGTGCAGATTTCAAACCTATAATTAGATTTTCCCTGCGATGCATACTTTCCGAGAAAATCATGTCTCTGTCGGTTAAGCTAGGTTGGCCAAATCCGCTATTCCAGGGTCGCCAGATATCGAATTTTCCGACCAATCACCGATCCTTGTAATCCACACGTCATTAGAAGCGCACTTTTGTGCAGCTTTCAAATCTGTAATTAGATTTTCCCTATGATGCATACTTTTCGAGAGAATCATGTCTCTGTCGGTTAAGCTAGGTTGGCCAAATCCGCTATTCCAGGGTCGCCAGATATCGAATTTTCCGACCAATCACCGATCCTTGTTATCCATACGTCATTAGAAGCGCACTTTTGTGCAGATTTCAAATCTGTAATTAGATTTTCCCTGTCATGCATACTTTTCGAGAAAATCATGTCTCTGTCGGTTAAGCTAGGTTGGCCGAATCCGCCATGCCAGGGTCGCCAGACATCGAATTTTCCGGCCCATCACCGATCCTTGTAATTCACACGTCATTAGAAGCGCGCTTTTGTGCAGATTTCAAAATTATAATTAGATTTTCCCTGCGATGCATACTTTTCGAGAAAATCATGTCTCTGTCGGTTAAGCTAGGTTGGCCGAATCCGCTATTCCAGGGTCGCCAGATATCGAATTTTCCGACCAATCACCGATCCTTGTAATCCATACGTCATTAGAAGCGCACTTTTGTGCAGATTTCAAATCTGTAATTAGATTTTCCCTGTCATGCATACTTTTCGAGAAAATCATGTCTCTGTCGGTTAAGCTAGGTTGACCAAATCCGCTATTCCAGGGTCGCCAGATATCAAATTTTCCGACCAATCACCGATCCTTGTAATCCATACGTCATTAGAAGCGCACTTTTGTGCAGATTTCAAATCTGTAATTAGATTTTCCCTGTCATGCATACTTTTCGAGAAAATCATGTCTCTGTCGGTTAAGCTAGGTTGGCCGAATCCGCCATGCCAGGGTCGCCAGACATCGAATTTTCCGGCCAATCATCGATCCTTGTAATCCATACGTCATTAGAAGCGCACTATTGTGCAGATTTCAAATCTGTAATTAGATTTTCCCTGCGACGCATACTTTTCGAGAAAATCATGTCTCTGTCGGTTAAACTAGGTTGGCTAAATCCGCTATTCCACGGTCGCCAGATATCGAATTTTCCGACCAATCACCGATCCTTGTAATCCATACGTCATTAGAAGCGCACTTTTGTGCAGATTTCAAATCTGTAATTAGATTTTCCCTGTCATGCATACTTTTCGAGAAAATCATGTCTCTGTCGGTTAAGCTAGGTTGGCCGAATCCGCCATGCCAGGGTCGCCAGACATCGAATTTTCCGGCCAATCACCGATCCTTGTAATCCATACGTCATTAGAAGTGCGCTTTTGTGCAGATTTCAAATCTGTAATTAGATTTTCCCTGCGATGCATTTTTTTCGAGAACATCCTGTCTCTGTGGACCAACTGAGGTTGGCCAAATCCGCCATGCCACGGTCACCAGATATCGAATTTTCCGACCAATCATCGATCCCTGTAATCCGCTATTCCAGGGTCGCCAGATATCAAATTTTCCGACCAATCACCGGTCCTTGTAATCCATACGTCATTAGAAGCGCACTTTTGTGCAGATTTCAAATCTGTAATTAGATTTTCCCTGTCATGCATACTTTTCGAGAAAATCATGTCTCTGTCGGTTAAGCTAGGTTGGCCGAATCCGCCATGCCAGGGTCGCCAGACATCGAATTTTCCGGCCCATCACCGATCCTTGTAATTCACACGTCATTAGAAGCGCGCTTTTGTGCAGATTTCAAAATTATAATTAGATTTTCCCTGCGATGCATACTTTTCGAGAAAATCATGTCTCTGTCGGTTAAGCTAGGTTGGCCGAATCCGCTATTCCAGGGTCGCCAGATATCGAATTTTCCGACCAATCACCGATCCTTGTAATCCATACGTCATTAGAAGCGCACTTTTGTGCAGATTTCAAATCTGTAATTAGATTTTCCCTGTCATGCATACTTTTCGAGAAAATCATGTCTCTGTCGGTTAAGCTAGGTTGACCAAATCCGCTATTCCAGGGTCGCCAGATATCAAATTTTCCGACCAATCACCGATCCTTGTAATCCATACGTCATTAGAAGCGCACTTTTGTGCAGATTTCAAATCTGTAATTAGATTTTCCCTGTCATGCATACTTTTCGAGAAAATCATGTCTCTGTCGGTTAAGCTAGGTTGGCCGAATCCGCCATGCCAGGGTCGCCAGACATCGAATTTTCCGGCCAATCATCGATCCTTGTAATCCATACGTCATTAGAAGCGCACTTTTGTGCAGATTTCAAATCTGTAATTAGATTTTCCCTGCGACGCATACTTTTCGAGAAAATCATGTCTCTGTCGGTTAAACTAGGTTGGCTAAATCCGCTATTCCACGGTCGCCAGATATCGAATTTTCCGACCAATCACCGATCCTTGTAATCCATACGTCATTAGAAGCGCACTTTTGTGCAGATTTCAAATCTGTAATTAGATTTTCCCTGTCATGCATACTTTTCGAGAAAATCATGTCTCTGTCGGTTAAGCTAGGTTGGCCGAATCCGCCATGCCAGGGTCGCCAGACATCGAATTTTCCGGCCAATCACCGATCCTTGTAATCCATACGTCATTAGAAGTGCGCTTTTGTGCAGATTTCAAATCTGTAATTAGATTTTCCCTGCGATGCATTTTTTTCGAGAACATCCTGTCTCTGTGGACCAACTGAGGTTGGCCAAATCCGCCATGCCACGGTCACCAGATATCGAATTTTCCGACCAATCATCGATCCCTGTAATCCGCTATTCCAGGGTCGCCAGATATCAAATTTTCCGACCAATCACCGGTCCTTGTAATCCATACGTCATTAGAAGCGCACTTTTGTGCAGATTTCAAATCTGTAATTAGATTTTCCCTGTCATGCATACTTTTCGAGAAAATCATGTCTCTGTCGGTTAAGCTAGGTTGGCCGAATCCGCCATGCCAGGGTCGCCAGACATCGAATTTTCCGGCCCATCACCGATCCTTGTAATTCACACGTCATTAGAAGCGCGCTTTTGTGCAGATTTCAAAATTGTAATTAGATTTTCCCTGCGATGCATTCTTTTCGAGAAAATCATGTCTCTGTCGGTTAAGCTAGGTTGGCCAAATCCGCTATTCCAGGGTCGCCAGATATCGAATTTTCCGACCAATCACCGATCCTTGTAATCCATACGTCATTAGAAGCGCACTTTTGTGCAGATTTCAAATCTGTAATTAGATTTTCCCTGTCATGCATACTGTTCGAGAAAATCATGTCTCTGTCGGTTAAGCTAGGTTGGCCGAATCCGCAATGCCAGGGTCGCCAGACATCGAATTTTCCGACCAATCACCGATACTTGTAATGCGTACGTCATTAGAAGTGCGCTTTTGTGCAGATTTCAAATCTGTAATTAGATTTTCATTATGATGCATACTTTTCGAGAAGGTCATGTCTCTGTCGTTTAAGCTAGGTTGGCCGAATCCGCAATGCCAGGGTCGCCAGACATCGAATTTTCCGGCCAATCACCGATCCTTGTAATGCGTACGTCATTAGAAGCGCACTTTTGTGCAGATTTCAAATCTGTAATTAGATTTTCCCTGTCATGCATACTTTTCGAGAAAATCATGTCTCTGTCGGTTAAGCTAGGTTGGCCGAATCCGCCATGCCAGGGTCGCCAGACATCGAATTTTCCGGCCAATCATCGATCCTTGTAATCCATACGTCATTAGAAGCGCACTATTGTGCAGATTTCAAATCTGTAATTAGATTTTCCCTGCGACGCATACTTTTCGAGAAAATCATGTCTCTGTCGGTTAAACTAGGTTGGCTAAATCCGCTATTCCACGGTCGCCAGATATCGAATTTTCCGACCAATCACCGATCCTTGTAATCCATACGTCATTAGAAGCGCACTTTTGTGCAGATTTCAAATCTGTAATTAGATTTTCCCTGTCATGCATACTTTTCGAGAAAATCATGTCTCTGTCGGTTAAGCTAGGTTGGCCGAATCCGCCATGCCAGGGTCGCCAGACATCGAATTTTCCGGCCAATCACCGATCCTTGTAATCCATACGTCATTAGAAGTGCGCTTTTGTGCAGATTTCAAATCTGTAATTAGATTTTCCCTGCGATGCATTTTTTTCGAGAACATCCTGTCTCTGTGGACCAACTGAGGTTGGCCAAATCCGCCATGCCACGGTCACCAGATATCGAATTTTCCGACCAATCATCGATCCCTGTAATCCGCTATTCCAGGGTCGCCAGATATCAAATTTTCCGACCAATCACCGGTCCTTGTAATCCATACGTCATTAGAAGCGCACTTTTGTGCAGATTTCAAATCTGTAATTAGATTTTCCCTGTCATGCATACTTTTCGAGAAAATCATGTCTCTGTCGGTTAAGCTAGGTTGGCCGAATCCGCCATGCCAGGGTCGCCAGACATCGAATTTTCCGGCCCATCACCGATCCTTGTAATTCACACGTCATTAGAAGCGCGCTTTTGTGCAGATTTCAAAATTATAATTAGATTTTCCCTGCGATGCATACTTTTCGAGAAAATCATGTCTCTGTCGGTTAAGCTAGGTTGGCCGAATCCGCTATTCCAGGGTCGCCAGATATCGAATTTTCCGACCAATCACCGATCCTTGTAATCCATACGTCATTAGAAGCGCACTTTTGTGCAGATTTCAAATCTGTAATTAGATTTTCCCTGTCATGCATACTTTTCGAGAAAATCATGTCTCTGTCGGTTAAGCTAGGTTGACCAAATCCGCTATTCCAGGGTCGCCAGATATCAAATTTTCCGACCAATCACCGATCCTTGTAATCCATACGTCATTAGAAGCGCACTTTTGTGCAGATTTCAAATCTGTAATTAGATTTTCCCTGTCATGCATACTTTTCGAGAAAATCATGTCTCTGTCGGTTAAGCTAGGTTGGCCGAATCCGCCATGCCAGGGTCGCCAGACATCGAATTTTCCGGCCAATCATCGATCCTTGTAATCCATACGTCATTAGAAGCGCACTTTTGTGCAGATTTCAAATCTGTAATTAGATTTTCCCTGCGACGCATACTTTTCGAGAAAATCATGTCTCTGTCGGTTAAACTAGGTTGGCTAAATCCGCTATTCCACGGTCGCCAGATATCGAATTTTCCGACCAATCACCGATCCTTGTAATCCATACGTCATTAGAAGCGCACTTTTGTGCAGATTTCAAATCTGTAATTAGATTTTCCCTGTCATGCATACTTTTCGAGAAAATCATGTCTCTGTCGGTTAAGCTAGGTTGGCCGAATCCGCCATGCCAGGGTCGCCAGACATCGAATTTTCCGGCCAATCACCGATCCTTGTAATCCATACGTCATTAGAAGTGCGCTTTTGTGCAGATTTCAAATCTGTAATTAGATTTTCCCTGCGATGCATTTTTTTCGAGAACATCCTGTCTCTGTGGACCAACTGAGGTTGGCCAAATCCGCCATGCCACGGTCACCAGATATCGAATTTTCCGACCAATCATCGATCCCTGTAATCCGCTATTCCAGGGTCGCCAGATATCAAATTTTCCGACCAATCACCGGTCCTTGTAATCCATACGTCATTAGAAGCGCACTTTTGTGCAGATTTCAAATCTGTAATTAGATTTTCCCTGTCATGCATACTTTTCGAGAAAATCATGTCTCTGTCGGTTAAGCTAGGTTGGCCGAATCCGCCATGCCAGGGTCGCCAGACATCGAATTTTCCGGCCCATCACCGATCCTTGTAATTCACACGTCATTAGAAGCGCGCTTTTGTGCAGATTTCAAAATTGTAATTAGATTTTCCCTGCGATGCATTCTTTTCGAGAAAATCATGTCTCTGTCGGTTAAGCTAGGTTGGCCAAATCCGCTATTCCAGGGTCGCCAGATATCGAATTTTCCGACCAATCACCGATCCTTGTAATCCATACGTCATTAGAAGCGCACTTTTGTGCAGATTTCAAATCTGTAATTAGATTTTCCCTGTCATGCATACTGTTCGAGAAAATCATGTCTCTGTCGGTTAAGCTAGGTTGGCCGAATCCGCAATGCCAGGGTCGCCAGACATCGAATTTTCCGACCAATCACCGATACTTGTAATGCGTACGTCATTAGAAGTGCGCTTTTGTGCAGATTTCAAATCTGTAATTAGATTTTCATTATGATGCATACTTTTCGAGAAGGTCATGTCTCTGTCGTTTAAGCTAGGTTGGCCGAATCCGCAATGCCAGGGTCGCCAGACATCGAATTTTCCGGCCAATCACCGATCCTTGTAATTCACACGTCATTAGAAGCGCGCTTTTGTGCAGATTTCAAAATTATAATTAGATTTTCCCTGCGATGCATATTCTTCGAGAAAATCATGTCTCTGTCGGTTAAGCTAGGTTGGCCAAATCTGCTATTCCAGGGTCGCCAGATATCGAATTTTTCGACCAATCACCGATCCCTGTAATCCATACGTCATTAGAAGCGCACGTTTGTGCAGATTTCAAATCTGTAATTAGATTTTCCCTGTCATGCATACTTTTCGAGAAAATCAAGTCTCTGTCGGTTAAGCTAGGTTGACCAAATCCGCTATTCCAGGGTCGCCAGATATCGAATTCTCCGACCAATCACCGATACTTGTAATGCGTACGTCATTAGAAGTGCGCTTTTGTGCAGATTTCAAATCTGTAATTAGATTTTCATTATGATGCATACTTTTCGAGAAGGTCATGTCTCTGTCGTTTAAGCTAGGTTGGCCGAATCCGCAATGCCAGGGTCGCCAGACATCGAATTTTCCGGCCAATCACCGATCCTTGTAATTCACACGTCATTAGAAGCGCGCTTTTGTGCAGATTTCAAAATTATAATTAGATTTTCCCTGCGATGCATACTCTTCGAGAAAATCATGTCTCTGTCGGTTAAGCTAGGTTGGCCAAATCTGCTATTCCAGGGTCGCCAGATATCGAATTTTTCGACCAATCACCGATCCCTGTAATCCATACGTCATTAGAAGTGCACTTTTGTGCAGATTTCAAATCTGTAATTAGATTTTCCCTGTCATGCATACTTTTCGAGAAAATCATGTCTCTGTCGGTTAAGCTAGGTTGGCCGAATCCGCCATGCCAGGGTCGCCAGACATCGAATTTTCCGGCCAATCACCGATCCTTGTAATTCACACGTCATTAGAAGCGCACTTTTGTGCAGATTTCAAATCTGTAATTAGATTTTCCCTGCGACGCATACTTTTCGAGAAAATCATGTCTCTGTCGGTTAAGCTAGGTTGGCCAAATCTGCTATTCCAGGGTCGCCAGATATCGAATTTTTCGACCAATCACCGATCCCTGTAATCCATACGTCATTAGAAGTGCAATTTTGTGCAGATTTCAAATCTGTAATTAGATTTTCCCTGTCATGCATACTTTTCGAGAAAATCATGTCTCTGTCGGTTAAGCTAGGTTGGCCAAATCCGCTATTCCAGGGTAGCCAGATATCGGATTTTCCGACCAATCACCGATCCTTGCAATCCATACGTCATTAGAAGCGCACTTTTGTGCAGATTTCAAATCTGTAATTAGATTTTCCCTGTCATGCATACTTTTCGAGAAAATCATGCCTCTGTCGGTTAAGCTAGGTTGACCAAATCCGCTATTCCAGGGTCGCCAGACATCGAATTTTCCGACCAATCACCGATCCTTGTAATCCATATGTCATTAGAAGCGCAATTTTGTGCAGATTTCAAATCTGTAATTAGATTTTCCCTGTCATGCATACTTTTCGAGAAAATCATGTCTCTGTCGGTTAAGCTAGGTTGGCCAAATCCGCTATTCCAGGGTAGCCAGATATCGGATTTTCCGACCAATCACCGATCCTTGTAATCCATACGTCATTAGAAGCGCACGTTTGTGCAGATTTCAAATCTGTAATTAGATTTTCCCTGCCATGCATAGTTTTCGAGAATATCATGTCTCTGTCGGTTAAGCTAGGTTGGCCGAATCCGCCATGCCAGGGTCGCCAGACATCGAATTTTCCAGCCAACCGCCGATCCTTGTAATTCACACGTCATTAGAAGTGCGCTTTTGTGCAGATTTCAAATCTATAATTAGATTTTCGCTGCGATGCATACTTTTCGAGAAAATCATGTCTCTGTCGGGTAAGCTAGGTTGGCCAAATCCGCTATTCCAGGGTCGCCAGATATCGAATTTTCCGACCAATCACCGATCCTTGTAATCCATACGTCATTAGAAGCGCACTTTTGTGCAGATTTCAAATCTGTAATTAGATTTTCCCTGTCATGCATACTTTTCGAGAAAATCATGTCTCTGTCGGTTAAGCTAGGTTGGCCAAATCCGCCATGCCAGGGTAGCCAGATATCGAATTTTTCGACCAATCACCGATCCTTGTAATCCGTACGTCATTAGAAGTGCACCTTTGTGCAGATTTCAAATCTGTAATTAGATTTTCCCTGTCATGCATACTTTTCGAGAAAATCATGTCTCTGTCGGTTAAGCTAGGCTGGCCGAATCCGCCATGCCAGGGTCGCCAGACATCGAATTTTCCGACCAATCACCGATCCTTGTAATGCGTACGTCATTAGAAGCGCACTTTTGTGCAGATTTCAAACCTATAATTAGATTTTCCCTGCGATGCATACTTTCCGAGAAAATCATGTCTCTGTCGGTTAAGCTAGGTTGGCCAAATCCGCTATTCCAGGGTCGCCAGATATCGAATTTTCCGACCAATCACCGATCCTTGTAATCCATACGTCATTAGAAGCGCACTTTTGTGCAGATTTCAAATCTGTAATTAGATTTTCCCTATCATGCATACTTTTCGAGAAAATCATGTCTCTGTCGGTTAAGCTAGGTTGGCCAAATCCGCTGTTTCAGGGTCGCCAGACATCGAATTTTCCGGCCAATCACCGATCCTTGTAATCCATACATCATTAGAAGCGCACCTTTGTGCAAATTTCAAATCTGTAATTAGATTTTCGTTGTCATGCATACTTTTCGAGAAAATCATGTCTCTGTCGGTTAAGCTAGGTTGGCCAAATCCGCTATTACAGGGTCGCCAGATATCGAATTTTCCGACCAATCACCGATCCTTGTAATCCAAACGTCATTAGAAGTGCACTTTTGTGCAGATTTCAAATCTGTAATTAGATTTTCCCTGTCATGCATACTTTTCGAGAAAATCATGTCTCTGTCGGTTAAGCTAGGTTGGCCGAATCCGCCATGCCAGGGTCGCCAGACATCGAATTTTCCGACTAATCACCGATCCTCGTAATTCACACGTCATTAGAAGCGCACTTTTGTGCAGATTTCAAATCTGTAATTAGATTTTCCCTGTCATGCATACTTTTCGAGAAAATCATGTCTCTGTCGGTCAAGCTAGGTTGGCCAAATCCGCTATTCCAGGGTCGCCAGATATCGAATTTTCCGACCAATCACCGATCCTTGTAATCCATACGTCATTAGAAGCGCACTTTTGTGCAGATTTCAAATCTGTAATTAGATATTCCCTGTCATGCATACTTTTCGAGGAAATAAGGTCTCTGTCGGTTAAGCTAGGTTGGCCAAATCCGCTATTCCAGGGTCGCCAGATGTCGAATTTTCCGACCAATCACCGATCCTTGTAATCCATACGTCTTTAGAAGCGCAATTTTGTGCAGATTTCAAATCTGTAATTAGATTTCCCCTGTCATGCATACTTTTCGAGAAAATCATGTCTCTGTCGGTTAAGCTAGGTTGGCCAAATCCGCTATTCCAGGGTCGCCAGATATCGAATTTTCCGACCAATCACCGATCCTTGTAATCCATACGTCATTAGAAGCGCACTTTTGTGCAGATTTCAAATCTGTAATTAGATTTTCCCTGTCATGCATACTTTTCGAGAAAATCATGTCTCTGTCGGTTAAGCTAGGTTGGCCGAATCCGCAATGCCAGGGTCGCCAGACATCGAATTTTCCGACCAATCACCGATCCTTGTAATGCGTACGTCATTAGAAGTGCGCTTTTGTGCAGATTTCAAATCTGTAATTAGATTTTCTCTATGATGCATACTTTTCGAGAAGGTCATGTCTCTGTCGGTTAAGATATGTTGGCCGAATCCGCCATGCCAGGGTCGCCAGACATCGAATTTTCCGGCCAATCACCGATCCTTGTAATTCACACGTCATTAGAAGCGCGCTTTTGTGCAGATTTCAAAATTATAATTAGATTTTCCCTGCGATGCATACTTTTCGAGAAAATCATGTCTCTGTCGGTTAAGCTAGGTTGGCCAAATCCGCTATTCCAGGGTCGCCAGATATCGAATTTTCCGACCAATCACCGATCCTTGTAATCCCTACGTCATTAGAAGTGCACTTTTGTGCAGATTTCAAATCTGTAATTAGATTTCCCCTGTCATGCATACTTTTCGAGAAAATCATGTCTCTGTCGGTTAAGCTAGGTTGGCCGAATCCGCCATGCCAGGGTCGCCAAACATCGAATTTTCCGGCCAATCACCGATCCTTGTAATTCACACGTCATTAAAAGCGCGCTTTTGTGCAGATTTCAAACCTATAATTAGATTTTCCCTGCGATGCATACTTTTCGAGAAAATCATGTCTCTGTCGGTTAAGCTAGGTTGGCCAAATCCGCTATTCCAGGGTCGCCAGATATCGAATTTTCCGACCAACCACCGATCCTTGTAATTCATACGTCATTAGAAGCGCGCTTTTGTGCAGATTTCAAAATTATAATTAGATTTTCCCTGTCATGCATACTTTTCGAGACAATCATGTCTCTGTCGGTTAAGCTAGGTTGGCCAAATCCGCTATTCCAGGGTCGCCAGATATCGAATTTTCCGACCAATCACCGATCCTTGTAATCCATACGTCATTAGAAGCGCACTTTTGTGCAGATTTCAAATCTGTAATTAGATTTTCCCTGTCATGCATACTTTTCGAGAAAATCATGTCTCTGTCGGTTAAGCTAGGTTGGCCGAATCCGCCATGCCAGGGTCGCCAGACATCGAATTTTCCGACCAATCACCGATCCTCGTAATGCGTACGTCATTAGAAGCGCACTTTTGTGCAGATTTCAAACCTATAATTAGATTTTCCCTGTCATGCATACTTTTCGAGAAAATCATGTCTCTGTCGGTTAAGCTAGGTTGGCCAAATCCGCTATTCCAGGGTCGCCAGATATCGAATTTTCCGACCAACCACCGATCCTTGTAATGCGTACGTCATTAGAAGTGCACTTTTGTGCAGATTTCAAATCTGTAATTAGATTTTCCCTATGATGCATACTTTTCGAGAAGGTCATGTCTCTGTCGGTTAAGCTATGTTGGCCGAATCCGCCATGCCAGGGTCGCCAGACATCGAATTTTCCGACCAATCACCGATCCTCGTAATGCGTACGTCATTAGAAGCGCACTTTTGTGCAGATTTCAAACCTATAATTAGATTTTCCCTGTCATGCATACTTTTCGAGAAAATCATGTCTCTGTCGGTTAAGCTAGGTTGGCCGAATCCGCAATGCCAGGGTCGCCAGACATCGAATTTTCCAACCAATCACCGATCCTTGTAATGCGTACGTCATTAGAAGTGCACTTTTGTGCAGATTTCAAATCTGTAATTAGATTTTCCCTATGATGCATACTTTTCGAGAAGGTCATGTCTCTGTCGGTTAAGCTATGTTGGCCGAATCCGCCATGCCAGGGTCGCCAGACATCGAATTTTCCGACCAATCACCGATCCTCGTAATGCGTACGTCATTAGAAGCGCACTTTTGTGCAGATTTCAAACCTATAATTAGATTTTCCCTGTCATGCATACTTTTCGAGAAAATCATGTCTCTGTCGGTTAAGCTAGGTTGGCCGAATCCGCAATGCCAGGGTCGCCAGACATCGAATTTTCCAACCAATCACCGATCCTTGTAATGCGTACGTCATTAGAAGTGCGCTTTTGTGCAGATTTCAAATCTGTAATTAGATTTTCCCTGTCATGCATACTTTTCGAGAAAGTCATGTCTCTGTCGGTTAAGCTAGGTTGGCCGAATCCGCCATGCCAGGGTCGCCAGACATCGAATTTTCCGACCAATCACCGATCCTCGTAATGCGTACGTCATTAGAAGCGCGCTTTTGTGCAGATTTCAAAATTATAATTAGATTTTCAATGCGATGCATACTTTTCGAGAAAATCATGTCTCTGTCGGCTAAGCTAGGTTGGCCAAATCCGCTATTCCAGGGTCGCCAGATATCGAATTTTCCGACCAATCACCGATCCTTGTAATCCATACGTCATTAGAAGCGCGCTTTTGTGCAGATTTCAAATCTGTAATTAGATTTCCCCTGTCATGCATACTTTTCGAGAAAATCATGTCTCTGTCGGTTAAGCTAGGTTGGCCAAATCCGCTATTCCAGGGTCGCCAGATATCGAATTTTCCGACCAATCACCGATCCTTGTAATCCATACGTCATTAGAAGCGCACTTTTGTGCAGATTTCAAATCTGTAATTAGATTTTCCCTGTCATGCATACTTTTCGAGAAAATCATGTCTCTGTCGGTTAAGCTAGGTTGGCCGAATCCGCCATGCCAGGGTCGCCAGACATCGAATTTTCCGACCAATCACCGATCCTCGTAATGCGTACGTCATTAGAAGCGCACTTTTGTGCAGATTTCAAATCTGTAATTAGATTTTCCCTGTCATGCATACTTTTCGAGAAAATCATGTCTCTGTCGGTTAAGCTAGGTTGGCCAAATCCGCTATTCCAGGGTCGCCAGATATCGAATTTTCCGACCAATCACCGATCCTTGTAATCCACACGTCATTAGAAGCGCACTTTTGTGCAGATTTCAAATCTGTAATTAGATTTTCCCTGTCATGCATACTTTTCGAGAAAATCATGTCTCTGTCGGTTAAGCTAGGTTGGCCAAATCCGCCATTCCAGGGTCGCCAGATATCGAATTTTCCGACCAATCACCGATCCTTGTAATTCACACGTCATTAGAAGCGCGCTTTTGTGCAGATTTCAAAATTATAATTAGATTTTCCCTGCGATGCATACTTTTCGAGAAAATCATGTCTCTGTCGGCTAAGCTAGGTTGGCCAAATCCGCTATTCCAGGGTCGCCAGATATCGAATTTTCCGACCAATCACCGATCCTTGTAATCCATACGTCATTAGAAGCGCGCTTTTGTGCAGATTTCAAATCTGTAATTAGATTTCCCCTGTCATGCATACTTTTCGAGAAAATCATGTCTCTGTCGGTTAAGCTAGGTTGGCCAAATCCGCTATTCCAGGGTCGCCAGATATCGAATTTTCCGACCAATCACCGATCCTTGTAATCCATACGTCATTAGAAGCGCACTTTTGTGCAGATTTCAAATCTGTAATTAGATTTTCCCTGTCATGCATACTTTTCGAGAAAATCATGTCTCTGTCGGTTAAGCTAGGTTGGCCGAATCCGCCATGCCAGGGTCGCCAGACATCGAATTTTCCGACCAATCACCGATCCTCGTAATGCGTACGTCATTAGAAGCGCACTTTTGTGCAGATTTCAAATCTGTAATTAGATTTTCCCTGTCATGCATACTTTTCGAGAAAATCATGTCTCTGTCGGTTAAGCTAGGTTGGCCAAATCCGCTATTCCAGGGTCGCCAGATATCGAATTTTCCGACCAATCACCGATCCTTGTAATCCATACGTCATTAGAAGCGCACTTTTGTGCAGATTTCAAATCTGTAATTAGATTTTCCCTGTCATGCATACTTTTCGAGAAAATCATGTCTCTGTCGGTTAAGCTAGGTTGGCCAAATCCGCTATTCCAGGGTCGCCAGATATCGAATTTTCCGACCAACCACCGATCCTTGTAATGCGTACGTCATTAGAAGTGCGCTTTTGTGCAGATTTCAAATCTGTAATTAGATTTTCCCTGTCATGCATACTTTTCGAGAAAATCATGTCTCTGTCGGTTAAGCTAGGTTGGCCGAATCCGCCATGCCAGGGTCGCCAGACATCGAATTTTCCGACCAATCACCGATCCTCGTAATGCGTACGTCATTAGAAGCGCACTTTTGTGCAGATTTCAAATCTGTAATTAGATTTTCCCTGTCATGCATACTTTTCGAGAAAATCATGTCTCTGTCGGTTAAGCTAGGTTGGCCAAATCCGCTATTCCAGGGTCGCCAGATATCGAATTTTCCGACCAATCACCGATCCTTGTAATCCATACGTCATTAGAAGCGCACTTTTGTGCAGATTTCAAATCTGTAATTAGATTTTCCCTGTCATGCATACTTTTCGAGAAAATCATGTCTCTGTCGGTTAAGCTAGGTTGGCCGAATCCGCCATGCCAGGGTCGCCAGACATCGAATTTTCCGACCAATCACCGATCCTCGTAATGCGTACGTCATTAGAAGCGCACTTTTGTGCAGATTTCAAATCTGTAATTAGATTTTCCCTGTCATGCATACTTTTCGAGAAAATCATGTCTCTGTCGGTTAAGCTAGGTTGGCCAAATCCGCTATTCCAGGGTCGCCAGATATCGAATTTTCCGACCAATCACCGATCCTCGTAATCCATATGTCATTAGAAGCGCACTTTTGTGCAGATTTCAAATCTGTAATTAGATTTTCCCTGTCATGCATACTTTTCGAGAAAATCATGTCTCTGTCGGTTAAGCTAGGTTGGCCGAATCCGCCATGCCAGGGTCGCCAGTCATCGAATTTTCCGGCCAATCACCGATCCTTGTAATCCATACGTCATTAGAAGCGCACTTTTGTGCAGATTTCAAATCTGTAATTAGATTTTCCCTGTCATGCATACTTTTCGAGAAAATCATGTCTCTGTCGGTTAAGCTAGGTTGGCCAAATCCGCTATTCCAGGGTCGCCAGATATCGAATTTTCCGACCAATCACCGATCCTTGTAATCCATACGTCATTAGAAGCGCACTTTTGTGCAGATTTCAAATCTGTAATTAGATTTTCCCTGTCATGCATACTTTTCGAGAAAATCATGTCTCTGTCGGTTAAGCTAGGTTGGCCGAATCCGAAATGCCAGGGCCGCCAGACATCCAATTTTCCGACCAATCACCGATCCTTGTAATGCGTACGTCATTAGAAGTGCGCTTTTGTGCAGATTTCAAATCTGTAATTAGATTTTCCCTATGATGCATACTTTTCGAGAAGGTCATGTCTCTGTCGGTTAAGCTAGGTTGGCCGAATCCGCCATGCCAGGGTCGCCAGACATCGAATTTTCCGGCCAATTACCGATCCTTGTAATTCACACGTCATTAGAAGCGCGCTTTTGTGCAGATTTCAAAATTATAATTAGATTTTCCCTGCGATGCATACTTTTCGAGAAAATCATGTCTCTGTCGGTTAAGCTATGTTGGCCAAATCCGCTATTCCAGGGTCGCCAGATATCGAATTTTCCGACCAATCACCGATCCTTGTAATCCATACGTCTTTAGAAGCGCACTTTTGTGCAGATTTCAAATCTGTAATTAGATTTTCCCTATGATGCCTACTTTTCGAGAAAATCATGTCTCTGTCGGTTAAGCTAGGTTGGCCAAATCCGCTATTCCAGGGTCGCCAGATATCAAATTTTCCGACCAATCACCGATCCCTGTAATCCATACGTCATTAGAAGCGCACTATTGTGCAGATTTCAAATCTGTAATTAGATTTTCCCTGTCATGCATACTTTTCGAGAAAATCATGTCTCTGTCGGTTAAGCTAGGTTGGCCGAATCCGCCATGCCAGGGTCGCCAGACATCGAATTTTCCGGCCAATCACCGATCCTCGTAATTCACACGTCATTAGAAGCGCGCTTTTGTGCAGATTTCAAAATTATAATTAGATTTTCCCTGCGATGCATACTTTTCGAGAAAATCATGTCTCTGTCGGTTAAGCTAGGTTGGCCAAATCCGCTATTCCAGGGTCGCCAGATATCGAATTTTCCGATCAGTCACCGATCCTTGTAATCCATACGTCATTAGAAGCGCACTTTTGTGCAGATTTCAAATCTGTAATTAGATTTTCCCTGTCATGCATACTTTTCGAGAAAATCATGTCTCTGTCGGTTAAGCTAGGTTGGCCGAATCCGCCATGCCAGACATCGAATTTTC
This sequence comes from Brachypalpus laphriformis, assembly GCA_945910035.1. Taxonomy (NCBI): domain Eukaryota; kingdom Metazoa; phylum Arthropoda; class Insecta; order Diptera; family Syrphidae; genus Brachypalpus; species Brachypalpus laphriformis. The sequence goes on from OX246756.1 coordinate 123,960,336, forward strand.
CGGCCAATCACCGATCCTTGTAATTCACACGTCATTAAAAGCGCACTTTTGTGCAGATTTCAAACCTACAATTAGATTTTCGCTGCGATGCATACTTTTTGAGAAAATCATGTCTCTGTCGGTTAAGCTAGGTTGGCCAAATCCGCTATTCCAGGGTCGCCAGATACCGAATTTTCCTACCAATCACCGATCCTTGTAATCCATACGTCATTAGAAGCGCAATTTTGTGCAGATTTCAAATCTGTAATTAGATTTTCCCTATCATGCATACTTTTCGAGAAAATCATGTCTCTGTCGGTTAAGCTAGGTTGACCAAATCCGCTATTCCCGGGTCGCCAGATATCGAATTTTCCTACCAATCACCGATCCTTGTAATCCATACGTCATAGGAAGCGCACTTTTGTGCAGATTTTAAATCTGTAATTAGATTTTCCCTGTCATGCATACTTTTCGAGAAAATCATGTCTCTGTCGGTTAAGCTAGGTTGGCCAAATCCGCTATTCCAGGGTCGAGAGATATCAAATTTTCGACCAATCTCCGATCCTTGTAATCCATACGTCATTAGAAGCGCAATTTTGTGCAGATTTCAAATCTGTAATTAGATTTTCCCTGTCATGCATACTTTTCGAGAAAATCATGTCTCTGTCGGTTAAGCTAGGTTGACCATATCCGCTATTCCAGGGTCGCCAGATATCGAATTTTCCGACCAGTCACCGATCCTTGTAATCCATACGTCATTAGAAGCGCAATTTTGTGCAGATTTTAAATCTGTAATTAGATTTTCCCTGTCATGCATACTTTTCGAGAAAATCATGTCTCTGTCGGTTTAGCTAGGTTGGCCAAATCCGCTATTCCAGGGTCGCCAGATATGGAATTTTCCGACCAATCACCGAGCCTTGTAATCCATACATCATTAGAAGCGCACTATTATGCAAATTTCAAATCTGTAATTAGATTTTCGTTGTCATGCATACTTTTCGGGAAAATCATGTCTCTGTCGGTTAAGCTAGGTTGGCCAAATCCGCTATTCCAGGGTCGCCAGATATCGAATTTTCCGACCATTCACCGATCCTTGTAATCCATACGTCATTAGAAGCGCAGTTTTGTGCAGATTTCAAATCTGTAATTAGATTTTCCCTGTCATGCATACTTTTCGAGAAAATCATGTCTCTGTCGGTCAAGCTAGGTTGGCCAAATCCGCTATTCCAGGGTCGCCAGATATCGAATTTTCCGACTAATCACCGATCCTTGTAATCCATACGTCATTAGAAGCGCACTTTTGTGCAGATTTCAAATCTGTAATTAGATTTTCCCTGTCATGCATACTTTTCGAGGAAATCATGTCTCTGTCGGTTAAGCTACGTTGGCCAAATCCGCTATTCCAGGGTCGCCAGATATCGAATTTTCCGAAAAATCACCGATCCTTGTAATCCATACGTCATAAGAAGCGCACTTTTGTGCAGATTTCAAATCTGTAATTAGATTTTCCCTGCGATGCATACTTTTCGAGAAAATCATGTCTCTGTCAGTTAAGCTAGGTTGGCCAAATCCGCTATTCCAGGGTCGCCAGATGTCGAATTTTCCGACCAATCACCGATCCTTGTAATCCATACGTCTTTAGAAGCGCAATTTTGTGCAGATTTCAAATCTGTAATTAGATTTTCCCTGTCATGCATACTTTTCGAGAAAATCATGTCTCTGTCGGTTAAGCTAGGTTGGCCAAATCCGCTATTCCAGGGTCGCCAGATATCGAATTTTCCGACCAATCACCGATCCTTGTAATCCATACGTCATTAGAAGCGCACTTTTGTGCAAATTTCAAATCTGTAATTAGATTTTCCCTGTCATGCATACTTTTCGAGAAAATCACGTCTCTGTCGGTTAAGCTAGGTTGGCCGAATCCGCAATGCCAGGGTCGCCAGACATCGAATTTTCCGACCAATCACCGATCCTTGTAATGCGTACGTTATTAGAAGTGCGCTTTTGTGCAGATTTCAAATCTGTAATTAGATTTTCCCTATGATGCATACTTTTCGAGAAGGTCATGTCTCTGTCGGTTAAGCTATGTTGGCCGAATCCGCCATGCCAGGGTCGCCAGACATCGAATTTTCCGGCCAATCACCGATCGTTGTAATTCACACGTCATTTGAAGCGCGCTTTTGTGCGGATTTCAAAATTATAATTAGATTTTCCCTGCCATGCATACTTTTCGAGAAAATCATGTCTCTGTCGGTTAAGCTAGGTTGGCCAAATCCGCTATTCCAGGGTCGCCAGATATCGAATTTTCCGACCAATCACCGATCCTTGTAATCCATACGTCTTTAGAAGCGCACTTTTGTGCAGATTTCAAATCTGTAATTAGATTTTCCCTGTCATGCATACTTTTCGAGAAAATCATGTCTCTGTCGGTTAAGCTAGGTTGGCCAAATCCGCTATTCCAGGGTCGAGAGATATCAAATTTTCGACCAATCTCCGATCCTTGTAATCCATACGTCATTAGAAGCGCAATTTTGTGCAGATTTCAAATCTGTAATTAGATTTTCCCTATGATGCATACTTTTCGAGAAAATCATGTCTCTGTGGACCAACTGAGGTTGGCCAAATCCGCCATGCCAGGGTCACCAGACATCGAATTTTCGGACCAATCTCCGATCCTTGTATTTCACTCGTCATTAGAAGCGCACTTTTGTGCAGATTTCAAATCTGTAATTAGATTTTCCCTGCAATGCTTTTTTTTCGAGAACATCATGTCTCTGTGGACCAACTGAGGTTGGCCAAATCCGCCATGCCACGGTCACCAGATATCGAATTTTCCGACCAATCATCGATCCCTGTAATTCACATGTCATTAGAAGCGCACTTTTGTGCAGATTTCAAATCTGTAATTAGATTTTCTCTGCCATGCATACTTTTCGAGAAAATCATGTCTCTGTCGGTTAAGCTAGGTTGGCCAAATCCCCCATGCCAGGGTCGCCAGATATCGAATTTTCCGACCTATCACCGATCCTTGTAATTCACACGTCATTAGAAGCGCACTTTTGTGCAGATTTCAAATCTGTAATTAGATTTTCCCTGTCATGCATACTTGTCGAGAAAATCATGTCTCTGTCGGTTAAGCTAGGTTGGCCAAATCCGCTATTCCAGGGTCGTCAGATATCGAATTTTCCGACCAATCACCGATCCTTGTAATCCATACGTCATTAGAAGCGCACTTTTGTGCAGATTTCAAACCTATAATTAGATTTTCCCTGTCATACATACTTTTCGAGAAAATCATGTCTCTGTCGGTTACGCTAGGTTGGCCGAATCCGCCATGCCAGGGTCGCCAGACATCGAATTTTCCGGCCAATCACCGATCCTTGTAATTCACACGTCATTAGAAGCGCGCTTTTGTGCAGATTTCAAAATTATAACTAGATTTTCCCTGCGATGCATACTTTTCGAGAAAATCATGTCTCTGTCGGTTAAGCTAGGTTGGCCAAATCCGCTATTCCAGGGTCGCCAGATATCGAATTTTCCGACCAATCACCGATCCTTGTAATCCACACGTCATTAGAAGCGCACTTTTGTGCAGATTTCAAATCTGTAATTAGATTTTCCCTGTCATGCATACTTTTCGAGAAAATCATGTCTCTGTCGGTTAAGCTAGGTTGGCCAAATCCGCCATTCCAGGGTCGCCAGATATCGAATTTTCCGACCAATCACCGATCCTTGTAATTCACACGTCATTAGAAGCGCGCTTTTGTGCAGATTTCAAAATTATAATTAGATTTTCCCTGCGATGCATACTTTTCGAGAAAATCATGTCTCTGTCGGTTAAGCTAGGTTGGCCAAATCCGCTATTCCAGGGTCGCCAGATATCGAATTTTCCGACCAATCACCGATCCTTGTAATCCATACGTCATTAGAAGTGCAGTTTTTTGTAGATTTCAAATCTGTAATTAGATTTTCCCTGTCATGCATACTTTTCGAGAAAATCATGTCTCTGTCGGTTAAGCTAGGTTGGCCAAATCCGCTATTCCAGGGTCGCCAGATATCGAATTTTCCGACCAATCACCGATCCTCGTAATCCATACGTCATTAGAAGCGCAATTTTGTGCCCCTTCGGGTAGGGGTTAGAATATACCCGAGGTAGGCATGCCTGTCGTAAGAGGCGACTAAAATCCACCCTCCGTATACCGAGTATAGCGTATACAAAAAAACATGCAATGAACAAAACAAAAGATTTAAATACCCCAGGTGGCAGTCCAGGTAAACTGGAAAATCCACCCTCTTCGGAGGTCGGCTCTACGGATTCTGGGGAGAGCCATTTATTGCACCTTATAAATCCCTTCTCAAAAAGTACAAGGGTATCTCGATCTCCACCAACAAGATCGAACGTCTCCGGAAAAAGAAGTCCGCCGGAAGCGCAAACGCGTGAAAAACGGGACTCAGCGAAATCTAAAAGCATTGAGGAGGAAAACGACGTACTCCGTACCAAGCTTAGCGAAATGGAGCTACTCTATCGTGAGCTCAAGAAAGAGGTAGATTTACTCAGGCAAGAAAATAATGCCCTAAAAAACACGTACCTACAAAAAGAAAATACAGTTAGCTCACATCGCTCACCTAGTCGCGAATACCAGACGGATGAAGAAGAGCTAACACGCGAAACGAATTGGGTCGAAAAGAAACGACCTAGTAAAAAACGAAAAGCTGGTTCCTCACCGGAAGTCGAGCCACAAAAAGATGAAAAGCGCAAGGAGATGCAAGAAAAGCAACAACAACCAAAATTACGTCCTCCGCCACCGATAAACGTCGTTGGAATTACGGACTATAATAAGTTGCATTGCCTCCTTAAAGGAACTCTGGCTTCGAAGTTTAAGGTGACATCTCTGCGAAACAATACGTGGAAAATCAATGTCGATGATGCCGACGGTTACCGATCAGTATCTAAAAAATTGAATTCCGAAAAGATTCAGTGGTATACTTATGAAAATAAGTTAGAAAGACCACTGCGTGTTGTAGCAAGGGGACTCCACCCCTCGTGCACTAAAGAAGATGTAATGCACGACCTTCAAGACAAAGGCTTTAAAATTCTTGATGCCGTCAATATTATCAAGAAGGAGAAGCAACAGTCGGAGGGAGATCATGAAAAATTGGTAAAGCGCGGTCTTCCACTATTCATGCTTAGTTTTGATAAAGACGAAAATAAAGATATTATATATGGTATCAAGACTATTCTAAACATCGTGGTCAAAATCGAACCCATGCGTAAGACCTCCAGATCGATCCCGCAGTGTAAGCGCTGTCAAGGCTTCAATCACACGCAGACTTACTGCCAGAAAGAGCCGCGATGCGTCAAATGCGCAGGTAAACATCTCTCGGAAGAGTGTCACCTAAACAAGCAAACCCCAGCCACTTGTATAAATTGCAAAGGAAAACATCCTGCGAACTATCGAGGTTGCGAAGTGGCGAAAGAGCTTCAAAAACGCCGCGATACGCTAAAAAATTCGATGCGTCCGAATATGAAACCAATCAAGAACAGACCCAAAATAGCTACGAAAAAAGCAGCGAAAGATAGAAAGTCCGTCAATATTAACTTAAGATCGGTTAATGATAAAAAATCCGAAAGTAATAGAGATAAGGTAACAGAAGCAAAATCTCCGAATATTGGCGTGCAGTCTTATGCTCAAGCGGCGAAAACAGTTAAGGGTACGTACACGACCGACAACTCACGGGAGATCAAAGCAAGAAACCGTCCAAACTTTAATGTAAAAACTCCTTCTCAAGTTGCGACATTGAAAAATAGTGATAGAGGTAGTTCAGAAGATCATGTATCCAATGTTTTTTCCCTAATTCTTGCGAAACTTGAAGAGCAATGCAAAACAAATAAACTAATTTTCGAGAGACTAGTTGCACTAGAAAACAACATTCATAACACGCGCACTTCAACCAGAATATGAAAGAAACGCTTAAAATTCTTACTTGGAACGCTAACGGGCTCATACAAAGACTCGACGAGTTAGAAATATTTATGCGAGAGAAAGATATTGATATATGCTTGGTCTGTGAAACTCATCTGAAAAAGCAATCGAATATTAAGATAAGGGGATATAGCGGATATCACGCCTTTCACCCATCGGAAAGAGCCAGAGGCGGATCATCTTTGTTTATAAAAGAAAATATCGAACACTCAGCGGAAATAAAAATTGAATTAGAAGCAATGCAAGTAAGCACGGTACGCGTTAGAAATAGACATTTTGCTTTCAACATTTCGTCTATATATTGTCCACTGCGATGTAAACTTGAAGAAAGTGATTTCACAAACATCTTCAACTTCCTTAAACCAAATTTTATTATTGGTGGTGACTTCAACGCGAAACACCCCTTCTGGGGCTCAAGGTACGCCTCTCAGAAAGGTAGAAAGCTTTATAATGCGGGTATGCAATTCAGTTGTGATTTTTACTCGACGGGTAAACCAACATATTGGCCAACTGATAGAAATAAGATACCAGATCTGATTGATTTCTTTGTTGTTAAAGGAATATCTAGCAACTGTATAAAAGTTGAAGAGAGCTTTGATCTCTCCTCTGATCATTCTCCAATCATTATGACGATAAGCGAAGCTTTGATTAAAAAAGTAGGACCGGCCAGATTAACTGGCGCGAAAACTAATTGGGACGGCTTTAAAAAAGATATTGAAGCAAATATTGAGCTGAGCGTATCACTTAAAACGCCCTATGAACTTGAAGTTGAAGTAGATCGCTTCGTCGAAATCTTACAGGATGCCGCGTGGAAGAATACTCCCAACCTAAAGAGAACCCCGGCCAGTTACATTAAAATTTATCCGCAGGAAATAAAAGAGATGATTAAGGAGAAGAGAAAAGCGCGTAAAAGATGGCAACAAACTCGGGCTCCGCAACATAAAGCACATCTTAACCGTTTGTGCAACTCACTAAAACGATCTATTAAAGACCTTAAGAATATTGAAATACAAACTTATCTAGAAAGCTTAACGGCAGAAAAAGATTCTAACTATTCGCTTTGGAAGGCTATAAAAGGTATTAAAAAACCTCAAATTCAAGCCGCGCCAATTAGGAAAAATCAAGACGAATGGGCCAGGCATGATAAAGAGAAAGCGCAAGTTTTTGCCACCCACCTGGAAGAAACTTTCAAACCGTTTGATGGACAAGCTCTTATTGAAAATATAAATACGTCGTATATAGACAATAGCGCAATAAGAAATGCAACGCTTACCGAACTTAAGGAAGAAATAAAGAAACTTAAACCTAAGAAAGCTCCTGGATACGACCTAATTACGGGAGAGGTTCTTAAAGCACTACCAAGAAAAGCTCTAATTAAGCTTCTGTTCATTATAAACGCCGCGATTAGACTAGAATATGTTCCCAGTCAATGGAAAGTCGCCGAAGTTATAATGGTCCTTAAGCCTGGAAAACCGCCGAATGAAAAAACCTCTTATAGACCGATTTCGCTTCTTCCAATTATATCCAAAGTGTTCGAGAGAATATTGGTTAGGCGAATACAGCCGGTTATAGAAGAAGGGCATCTCATCCCTGATCATCAATTCGGATTTAGAAGTAAGCATTCTACAGTTGAACAAGTACATCGAATAACACATGTAATCGAAAAATCACTTGAAGAAAAAAAGATTTGTTCAAGCGTATTCCTTGACGTTTCTCAAGCCTTTGACAAGGTCTGGCACGAAGGCTTAAAGTTTAAATTACGACAAGTTCTGCCAGAGCACCTATATAATATTTTGAAGAACTACCTTACGAATAGGCTATTCCGCGTCAAATGTGGAAACGAATATTCAGATTTTAAGGAAATAATGGCTGGGGTGCCGCAAGGAAGCGTTCTTGGTCCAGTCTTATATCTATTATACACTCGTGATATACCGCAAGTAGAAGGCACTGAGCTAGCTACATTTGCCGACGACACTGCTATCTTGACAGTAGGTAAAACGGTCGAAGATACTACAGAAAAACTGCAAGAAGCTTTGAATAGAGTAAATGAATGGACAAAGATTTGGCGAATCGCACTCAACGAGACCAAATCTGTTCATGTAAATTTTACTTATAAAAAAATAAATAATTTGCCGATCTTTTCAAACTCGGTTCAAATCCCGTTTGCAAACGAGGCTAAGTATCTTGGAATGACACTTGATACAAAGCTGAAATGGAAAACGCACGTTAAGAAAAAACGCAAAGAACTAGATAACAAATATCGAGAAATGTATTGGTTACTTGGAAAATATTCCAAGCTTAATATATATAACAAACTGCTTTTATATAAGCAAGTGCTAAAGCCTGTATGGACATATGGTATACAACTCTGGGGTTGTACCAAAATAAGTAATATTAAAATTTTACAAACTTTTGAAAACAAAGTGCTAAGAGGTATTGTAAATGCGCCATGGTATATCAAAAATAGCGATATCCACAGAGACCTTGGCATTAAAACAATCGAAGATGAAATTCAAACCTACGCGAGAAAGCATAGAAGTCGACTAGAAAGTCACGTAAATATTACAGTCCTCCAACTTTTGGAAGAAAGAAATTTACTGCGCCGTCTACAAAGAACCAAACCTTTAGACCTAGCGCGATAAGTAGCCGCGTCTAAACTGCGGAGCTGGCAGGAACTTCCAATGGGAAGGTACCTGCAAAACGTCATTATTTCGCGAAACGAAAACTACTTGATAAGTCGAAAACTTAGTTGTAGTAAAAATAAAAACAAGTCTGTTTTGAAGGGAGGTTTTTTAGTGGGTAAGAATCCCACACTACTATGAGCACGCGCTGTCGATCCTCATAGTGTCTTGTTGAAGATTTTCACCTACCCTCGGAAAAAAAAAAAAAAAAAAAAAAAAAAATTTGTGCAGATTTCAAATCTGTAATTAGATTTTCCCTACCATGCATAGTTTTCAAGAAAATGATGTCTCTGTCGGTTAAGCTAGGTTGGCCGAATCCGCCATGCCAGGGTCGCCAGACATCGAATTTTCCGCCCAATCACCGATCCTTGTAATTCACACGTCATTAGAAGCGCACTTTTGTGCAGATTTCAAATCTGTAATTAGATTTTCCCTGTCATGCATAATTTTCGAGAAAATCATGTCCCTGTCGGTTAAGCTAGGTTGGCCAAATCCGCTATTCCAGGGTCGCCAGATATCGAATTTTCCGACCAATCACCGATCCTTGTAATCCATACGTCATTACAAGCGCACTTTTGTGCAGATTTCAAATCTGTAATTAGATTTTCCCTGTCATGCATACTTTTCGAGAAAATCATGTCTCTGTCGGTTAAGCTAGGTTGGCCGAATCCGCAATGCCAGGGTCGCCAGACATCGAATTTTCCGACCAATCACCGATCCTTGTAATTCACACGTCATTAGAAGCGCGCTTTTGTGCAGATTTCAAAATTATAATTAGATTTTCCCTGCGATGCATACTTTTCGAGAAAATCATGTCTCTGTCGGTTAAGCTAGGTTGGCCAAATCCGCTATTCCAGGGTCGTCAGATATCGAATTTTCCGACCAATCACCGATCCTTGTAATCCATACGTCATTAGAAGCGCACTTTTGTGCAGATTTCAAACCTATAATTAGATTTTCCCTGTCATACATACTTTTCGAGAAAATCATGTCTCTGTCGGTTACGCTAGGTTGGCCGAATCCGCCATGCCAGGGTCGCCAGACATCGAATTTTCCGGCCAATCACCGATCCTTGTAATTCACACGTCATTAGAAGCGCGCTTTTGTGCAGATTTCAAAATTATAACTAGATTTTCCCTGCGATGCATACTTTTCGAGAAAATCATGTCTCTGTCGGTTAAGCTAGGTATGCCAAATTCGCTATTCCAGGGTCGCCAGATATCGAATTTTCCGACCAATCACCGATCCTTGTAATCCACACGTCATTAGAAGCGCACTTTTGTGCAGATTTCAAATCTGTAATTAGATTTTCTCTGCCATGCATACTTTTCGAGAAAATCATGTCTCTGTCGGTTAAGCTAGGTTGGCCAAATCCCCCATGCCAGGGTCGCCAGATATCGAATTTTCCGACCTATCACCGATCCTTGTAATTCACACGTCATTAGAAGCGCACTTTTGTGCAGATTTCAAATCTGTAATTAGATTTTCCCTGTCATGCATACTTGTCGAGAAAATCATGTCTCTGTCGGTTAAGCTAGGTTGGCCAAATCCGCTATTCCAGGGTCGTCAGATATCGAATTTTCCGACCAATCACCGATCCTTGTAATCCATACGTCATTAGAAGCGCACTTTTGTGCAGATTTCAAACCTATAATTAGATTTTCCCTGTCATACATACTTTTCGAGAAAATCATGTCTCTGTCGGTTACGCTAGGTTGGCCGAATCCGCCATGCCAGGGTCGCCAGACATCGAATTTTCCGGCCAATCACCGATCCTTGTAATTCACACGTCATTAGAAGCGCGCTTTTGTGCAGATTTCAAAATTATAACTAGATTTTCCCTGCGATGCATACTTTTCGAGAAAATCATGTCTCTGTCGGTTAAGCTAGGTTGGCCAAATCCGCTATTCCAGGGTCGCCAGATATCGAATTTTCCGGCCAATCACCCATCCTTGTAATTCACACGTCATTAGAAGCGCGCTTTTGTGCAGATTTCAAAATTATAATTAGATTTTCCCTGCGATGCATACTTTTCGAGAAAATCATGTCTCTGTCGGTTAAGCTAGGTTGGCCAAATCCGCTATTCCAGGGTCGCCAGATATCGAATTTTCCGACCAATCACCGATCCTCGTAATCCATACGTCATTAGAAGCGCAATTTTGTGCAGATTTCAAATCTGTAATTAGATTTTCCCTGTCATGCATACTTTTCGAGAAAATCATGTCTCTGTCGGTTAAGCTAGGTTGGCCAAATCCGCTATTCCAGGGTCGCCAGATATCGAATTTTCCGACCAATCACCGATCCTTGTAATCCATACGTCATTAGAAGCGCACTTTTGTGCAAATTTCAAATCTGTAATTAGATTTTCCCTGTCATGCATACTTTTCGAGAAAATCACGTCTCTGTCGGTTAAGCTAGGTTGGCCGAATCCGCTATTCCAGGGTCGCCAGATATCGAATTTTCCGACCAATCACCGATCCTTGTAATCTATACGTCATTAGAAGCGCACTTTTGTGCAGATTTCAAATCTGTAATTAGATTTTCCCTGTCATGCATACTTTTCGAGGAAATCAGGTCTCTGTCGGTTAAGCTAGGTTGGCCAAATCCGCTATTCCAGGGTCGCCAGATATCGAATTTTCCGACCAATCACCGATCCTTGTAATGCGTACGTCATTAGAAGCGCGCTTTTGTGCAGATTTCAAATCTGTAATTAGATTTTCCCTATGATGCATACTTTTCGAGAAGGTCATGTCTCTGTCGGTTAAGCTATGTTGGCCGAATCCGCCATGCCAGGGTCGCCAGACATCGAATTTTCCGCCCAATCACCGATCCTTGTAATTCACACGTCATTAGAAGTGCGCTTTTGTGCAGATTTCAAACCTGCAATTAGATTTTCGCTGCGATGCATACTTTTCGAGAAAATCACGTCTCTGTCGGTTAAGCTAGGTTGGCCAAATCCGCTATTCCAGGGTCGCCAGATATCGAATTTTCCGACCAATCACCGATCCTTGTAATCCATACATCATTAGAAGCGCACTATTATGCAAATTTCAAATCTGTAATTAGATTTTCGTTGTCATGCATACTTTTCGAGAAAATCATGTCTCTGTCGGTTAAGCTAGGTTGGCCAAATCCGCTATTCCAGGGTCGCCAGATATCGAATTTTCCGACCAATCACCGATCCTTGTAATCCATACGTTATTAGAAGTGCACTTTTGTGCAGATTTCAAATCTGTAATTAGATTTTCCTTGTCATGCATACCTTTCGAGAAAATCATGTCTCTGTCGGTTAAGCTAGGTTGGCCGAATCCGCCATGCCAGGGTAGCCAGACATCGAATTTTCCGACTAATCACCGATCCTTGTAATTCACACGTCATTAGAAGCGCACTTTTGTGCAGATTTCAAATCTGTAATTAGATTTTCCTTGTCATGCATACTTTTCGAGAAAATCATGTCTCTGTCGGTGAAGCTAGGTTGGCCAAATCCGCTATTCCAGGGTCGCCAGATATCGAATTTTCCGACCAATCACCGATCCTTGTAATCTATACGTCATTAGAAGCGCACTTTTGTGCAGATTTCAAATCTGTAATTAGATTTTCCCTGTCATGCATACTTTTCGAGGAAATCAGGTCTCTGTCGGTTAAGCTAGGTTGGCCAAATCCGCTATTCCAGGGTCGCCAGATATCGAATTTTCCGACCAATCACCGATCCTTGTAATGCGTACGTCATTAGAAGCGCGCTTTTGTGCAGATTTCAAATCTGTAATTAGATTTTCCCTATGATGCATACTTTTCGAGAAGGTCATGTCTCTGTCGGTTAAGCTATGTTGGCCGAATCCGCCATGCCAGGGTCGCCAGACATCGAATTTTCCGCCCAATCACCGATCCTTGTAATTCACACGTCATTAGAAGCGCGCTTTTGTGCAGATTTCAAACCTGCAATTAGATTTTCGCTGCGATGCATACTTTTCGAGAAAATCACGTCTCTGTCGGTTAAGCTAGGTTGGCCAAATCCGCTATTCCAGGGTCGCCAGATATCGAATTTTCCGACCAATCACCGATCCTTGTAATCCATACATCATTAGAAGCGCACTATTATGCAAATTTCAAATCTGTAATTAGATTTTCGTTGTCATGCATACTTTTCGAGAAAATCATGTCTCTGTCGGTTAAGCTAGGTTGGCCAAATCCGCTATTCCAGGGTCGCCAGATATCGAATTTTCCGACCAATCACCGATCCTTGTAATCCATACGTTATTAGAAGTGCACTTTTGTGCAGATTTCAAATCTGTAATTAGATTTTCCTTGTCATGCATACTTTTCGAGAAAATCATGTCTCTGTCGGTTAAGCTAGGTTGGCCGAATCCGCCATGCCAGGGTAGGCAGACATCGAATTTTCCGACTAATCACCGATCCTTGTAATTCACACGTCATTAGAAGCGCACTTTTGTGCAGATTTCAAATCTGTAATTAGATTTTCCTTGTCATGCATACTTTTCGAGAAAATCATGTCTCTGTCGGTGAAGCTAGGTTGGCCAAATCCGCTATTCCAGGGTCGCCAGATATCGAATTTTCCGACCAATCACCGATCCTTGTAATCTATACGTCATTAGAAGCGCACTTTTGTGCAGATTTCAAATCTGTAATTAGATTTTCCCTGTCATGCATACTTTTCGAGGAAATCAGGTCTCTGTCGGTTAAGCTAGGTTGGCCAAATCCGCTATTCCAGGGTCGCCAGATATCGAATTTTCCGACCAATCACCGATCCTTGTAATCCATACGTCATAAGAAGCGCACTTTTGTGCAGATTTCAAATCTGTAATTAGATTTTCCCTGTCATGCATACTTTTCGAGAAAATCATGTCTCTGTCGGTTAAGCTATGTTGGCCGAATCCGCAATGCCAGGGTCGCCAGACATCGAATTTCCCGACCAATCACCGATCCTTGTAATTCACACGTCATTAGAAGCGCACTTTTGTGCAGATTTCAAATCAGTAATTAGATTTTCCCTGTCATGCATACTTTTCGAGAAAATCATGTCCCTGTCGGTTAAGCTAGGTTGGCCAAATCCGCTATTCCAGGGTCGCCAGATATCGAATTTTCCGACCAATCACTGATCCTTGTAATCCATACGTCATTACAAGCGCACTTTTGTGCAGATTTCAAATCTGTAATTAGATTTTCCCTGTCATGCATACTTTTCGAGAAAATCATGTCTCTGTCGGTTAAGCTAGGTTGGCCGAATCCGCAATGCCAGGGTCGCCAGACATCGAATTTTCCGACCAATCACCGATCCTTGTAATGCGTACGTCATTAGAAGCGCGCTTTTGTCTAGATTTCAAAATTATAATTAGATTTTCCCTGCGATGCTTACTTTTCGAGAAAATCATGTCTCTGTCGGTTAAGCTAGGTTGGCCGAATCCGCCATGCCAGGGTCGCCAGACACCGAATTTTCCGGCCAATCACCAATCCTTGTAATGCGTACGTCATTAGAAGCGCGCTTTTGTGCAGATTTCAAATCTGTAATTAGATTTTCCCTATGATGCATACTTTTCGAGAAGGTCATGTCTCTGTCGGTTAAGCTAGGTTGGCCAAATCCGCTATTCCAGGGTCGCCAGATATCGAATTTTCCGACCAATCACCGATCCTTGTAATCCATACGTCATTAGAAGCGCACTTTTGTCCAGATTTCAAATCTGTAATTAGATTTTCCCTGTCATGCATACTTTTCGAGAAAATCATGTCTCTGTCGGTTAAGCTAGGTTGGCCAAATCCGCTATTCCAGGGTCGCCAGATATCGAATTTTCCGACCAATCACCGATCCTTGTAATCCGTACGTCATTAGAAGCGCACTTTTGTGCAGATTTCAAATCTGTAATTCGATTTTCCCTGTCATGCATACTTTTCGAGAAAATCATCTCTCTGTCGGTTAAGCTAGGTTGGCCGAATCCGCCATGCCAGGGTCGCCAGACATCGAATTTTCCGACCAATCACCCATCCTTGTAATGCGTACGTCATTAGAAGTGCGCTTTTGTGCAGATTTCAAATCTGTAATTAGATTTTCCCTGTCATGCATACTTTTCGAGAAAATCATGTCTCTGTCGGTTAAGCTAGGTTGGCCAAATCCGCTATTCCAGGGTCGCCAGATATCGAATTTTCCGACCAATCACCGATCCTTGTAATCCATACGTCATTAGAAGCGCACTTTTGTCCAGATTTCAAATCTGTAATTAGATTTTCCCTGTCATGCATACTTTTCGAGAAAATCATGTCTCTGTCGGTTAAGCTAGGTTGGCCGAATCCGCCATGCCAGGGTCGCCAGACATCAAATTTTCCGGCCAATCACTGATCCTTGTAATTCATACGTCATTAAAAGCGCACTTTTGTGCAGATTTCAAACCTACAATTAGATTTTCGCTGCGATGCATACTTTTCGAGAAAATCATGTCTCTGTCGGTTAAGCTAGGTTGGCCAAATCCGCTATTCCAGGGTCGCCAGATATCGAATTTTCCGACCAATCACCGATCCTTGTAATCCATACATCATTAGAAGCGCACTATTATGCAAATTTCAAATCTGTAATTAGATTTTCGTTGTCATGCATACTTTTCGAGAAAATCATGTCTCTGTCGGTTAAGCTAGGTTGGCCAAATCCGCTATTCCAGGGTCGCCAGATATCGAATTTTCCGACCAATCACCGATCCTTGTAATCCATACGTCTTTAGAAGCGCACTTTTGTGCAGATTTCAAATCTGTAATTAGATTTTCCCTGTCATGCATACTTTTCGAGAAAATCATGTCTCTGTCGGTTAAGCTAGGTTGGCCGAATCCGCCATGCCAGGGTAGCCAGACATCGAATTTTCCGACTAATCACCGATCCTTGTAATTCACACGTCATTAGAAGCGCACTTTTGTGCAGATTTCAAATCTGTAATTAGATTTTCCTTGTCATGCATACTTTTCGAGAAAATCATGTCTCTGTCGGTGAAGCTAGGTTGGCCAAATCCGCTATTCCAGGGTCGCCAGATATCGAATTTTCCGACCAATCACCGATCCTTGTAATCTATACGTCATTAGAAGCGCACTTTTGTGCAGATTTCAAATCTGTAATTAGATTTTCCCTGTCATGCATACTTTTCGAGGAAATCAGGTCTCTGTCGGTTAAGCTAGGTTGGCCAAATCCGCTATTCCAGGGTCGCCAGATATCGAATTTTCCGACCAATCACCGATCCTTGTAATCCATACGTCATAAGAAGCGCACTTTTGTGCAGATTTCAAATCTGTAATTAGATTTTCCCTGTCATGCATACTTTTCGAGAAAATCATGTCTCTGTCGGTTAAGCTATGTTGGCCGAATCCGCAATGCCAGGGTCGCCAGACATCGAATTTTCCGACCAATCACCGATCCTTGTAATTCACACGTCATTAGAAGCGCACTTTTGTGCAGATTTCAAATCAGTAATTAGATTTTCCCTGTCATGCATACTTTTCGAGAAAATCATGTCCCTGTCGGTTAAGCTAGGTTGGCCAAATCCGCTATTCCAGGGTCGCCAGATATCGAATTTTCCGGCCAATCACCCATCCTTGTAATTCACACGTCATTAGAAGCGCGCTTTTGTGCAGATTTCAAAATTATAACTAGATTTTCCCTGCGATGCATACTTTTCGAGAAAATCATGTCTCTGTCGGTTAAGCTAGGTTGGCCAAATCCGCTATTCCAGGGTCGCCAGATATCGAATTTTCCGGCCAATCACCCATCCTTGTAATTCACACGTCATTAGAAGCGCGCTTTTGTGCAGATTTCAAAATTATAATTAGATTTTCCCTGCGATGCATACTTTTCGAGAAAATCATGTCTCTGTCGGTTAAGCTAGGTTGGCCAAATCCGCTATTCCAGGGTCGCCAGATATCGAATTTTCCGACCAATCACCGATCCTCGTAATCCATACGTCATTAGAAGCGCAATTTTGTGCAGATTTCAAATCTGTAATTAGATTTTCCCTGTCATGCATACTTTTCGAGAAAATCATGTCTCTGTCGGTTAAGCTAGGTTGGCCAAATCCGCTATTCCAGGGTCGCCAGATATCGAATTTTCCGACCAATCACCGATCCTTGTAATCCATACGTCATTAGAAGCGCACTTTTGTGCAAATTTCAAATCTGTAATTAGATTTTCCCTGTCATGCATACTTTTCGAGAAAATCACGTCTCTGTCGGTTAAGCTAGGTTGGCCGAATCCGCTATTCCAGGGTCGCCAGATATCGAATTTTCCGACCAATCACCGATCCTTGTAATCTATACGTCATTAGAAGCGCACTTTTGTGCAGATTTCAAATCTGTAATTAGATTTTCCCTGTCATGCATACTTTTCGAGGAAATCAGGTCTCTGTCGGTTAAGCTAGGTTGGCCAAATCCGCTATTCCAGGGTCGCCAGATATCGAATTTTCCGACCAATCACCGATCCTTGTAATGCGTACGTCATTAGAAGCGCGCTTTTGTGCAGATTTCAAATCTGTAATTAGATTTTCCCTATGATGCATACTTTTCGAGAAGGTCATGTCTCTGTCGGTTAAGCTATGTTGGCCGAATCCGCCATGCCAGGGTCGCCAGACATCGAATTTTCCGCCCAATCACCGATCCTTGTAATTCACACGTCATTAGAAGTGCGCTTTTGTGCAGATTTCAAACCTGCAATTAGATTTTCGCTGCGATGCATACTTTTCGAGAAAATCACGTCTCTGTCGGTTAAGCTAGGTTGGCCAAATCCGCTATTCCAGGGTCGCCAGATATCGAATTTTCCGACCAATCACCGATCCTTGTAATCCATACATCATTAGAAGCGCACTATTATGCAAATTTCAAATCTGTAATTAGATTTTCGTTGTCATGCATACTTTTCGAGAAAATCATGTCTCTGTCGGTTAAGCTAGGTTGGCCAAATCCGCTATTCCAGGGTCGCCAGATATCGAATTTTCCGACCAATCACCGATCCTTGTAATCCATACGTTATTAGAAGTGCACTTTTGTGCAGATTTC
Source organism: Brachypalpus laphriformis (assembly GCA_945910035.1). NCBI lineage: Eukaryota > Metazoa > Arthropoda > Insecta > Diptera > Syrphidae > Brachypalpus > Brachypalpus laphriformis. The sequence continues at coordinate 123,978,016 of OX246756.1, forward strand.
AAATCTGTAATTAGATTTTCCTTGTCATGCATACTTTTCGAGAAAATCATGTCTCTGTCGGTTAAGCTAGGTTGGCCGAATCCGCCATGCCAGGGTAGCCAGACATCGAATTTTCCGACTAATCACCGATCCTTGTAATTCACACGTCATTAGAAGCGCACTTTTGTGCAGATTTCAAATCTGTAATTAGATTTTCCTTGTCATGCATACTTTTCGAGAAAATCATGTCTCTGTCGGTGAAGCTAGGTTGGCCAAATCCGCTATTCCAGGGTCGCCAGATATCGAATTTTCCGACCAATCACCGATCCTTGTAATCTATACGTCATTAGAAGCGCACTTTTGTGCAGATTTCAAATCTGTAATTAGATTTTCCCTGTCATGCATACTTTTCGAGGAAATCAGGTCTCTGTCGGTTAAGCTAGGTTGGCCAAATCCGCTATTCCAGGGTCGCCAGATATCGAATTTTCCGACCAATCACCGATCCTTGTAATGCGTACGTCATTAGAAGCGCGCTTTTGTGCAGATTTCAAATCTGTAATTAGATTTTCCCTATGATGCATACTTTTCGAGAAGGTCATGTCTCTGTCGGTTAAGCTATGTTGGCCGAATCCGCCATGCCAGGGTCGCCAGACATCGAATTTTCCGCCCAATCACCGATCCTTGTAATTCACACGTCATTAGAAGTGCGCTTTTGTGCAGATTTCAAACCTGCAATTAGATTTTCGCTGCGATGCATACTTTTCGAGAAAATCACGTCTCTGTCGGTTAAGCTAGGTTGGCCAAATCCGCTATTCCAGGGTCGCCAGATATCGAATTTTCCGACCAATCACCGATCCTTGTAATCCATACATCATTAGAAGCGCACTATTATGCAAATTTCAAATCTGTAATTAGATTTTCGTTGTCATGCATACTTTTCGAGAAAATCATGTCTCTGTCGGTTAAGCTAGGTTGGCCAAATCCGCTATTCCAGGGTCGCCAGATATCGAATTTTCCGACCAATCACCGATCCTTGTAATCCATACGTTATTAGAAGTGCACTTTTGTGCAGATTTCAAATCTGTAATTAGATTTTCCTTGTCATGCATACTTTTCGAGAAAATCATGTCTCTGTCGGTTAAGCTAGGTTGGCCGAATCCGCCATGCCAGGGTAGCCAGACATCGAATTTTCCGACTAATCACCGATCCTTGTAATTCACACGTCATTAGAAGCGCACTTTTGTGCAGATTTCAAATCTGTAATTAGATTTTCCTTGTCATGCATACTTTTCGAGAAAATCATGTCTCTGTCGGTGAAGCTAGGTTGGCCAAATCCGCTATTCCAGGGTCGCCAGATATCGAATTTTCCGACCAATCACCGATCCTTGTAATCTATACGTCATTAGAAGCGCACTTTTGTGCAGATTTCAAATCTGTAATTAGATTTTCCCTGTCATGCATACTTTTCGAGGAAATCAGGTCTCTGTCGGTTAAGCTAGGTTGGCCAAATCCGCTATTCCAGGGTCGCCAGATATCGAATTTTCCGACCAATCACCGATCCTTGTAATCCATACGTCATAAGAAGCGCACTTTTGTGCAGATTTCAAATCTGTAATTAGATTTTCCCTGTCATGCATACTTTTCGAGAAAATCATGTCTCTGTCGGTTAAGCTATGTTGGCCGAATCCGCAATGCCAGGGTCGCCAGACATCGAATTTTCCGACCAATCACCGATCCTTGTAATTCACACGTCATTAGAAGCGCACTTTTGTGCAGATTTCAAATCAGTAATTAGATTTTCCCTGTCATGCATACTTTTCGAGAAAATCATGTCCCTGTCGGTTAAGCTAGGTTGGCCAAATCCGCTATTCCAGGGTCGCCAGATATCGAATTTTCCGACCAATCACTGATCCTTGTAATCCATACGTCATTACAAGCGCACTTTTGTGCAGATTTCAAATCTGTAATTAGATTTTCCCTGTCATGCATACTTTTCGAGAAAATCATGTCTCTGTCGGTTAAGCTAGGTTGGCCGAATCCGCAATGCCAGGGTCGCCAGACATCGAATTTTCCGACCAATCACCGATCCTTGTAATGCGTACGTCATTAGAAGCGCGCTTTTGTCTAGATTTCAAAATTATAATTAGATTTTCCCTGCGATGCTTACTTTTCGAGAAAATCATGTCTCTGTCGGTTAAGCTAGGTTGGCCGAATCCGCCATGCCAGGGTCGCCAGACACCGAATTTTCCGGCCAATCACCAATCCTTGTAATGCGTACGTCATTAGAAGCGCGCTTTTGTGCAGATTTCAAATCTGTAATTAGATTTTCCCTATGATGCATACTTTTCGAGAAGGTCATGTCTCTGTCGGTTAAGCTAGGTTGGCCAAATCCGCTATTCCAGGGTCGCCAGATATTGAATTTTCCGACCAATCACCGATCCTTGTAATCCATACGTCATTAGAAGCGCACTTTTGTCCAGATTTCAAATCTGTAATTAGATTTTCCCTGTCATGCATACTTTTCGAGAAAATCATGTCTCTGTCGGTTAAGCTAGGTTGGCCAAATCCGCTATTCCAGGGTCGCCAGATATCGAATTTTCCGACCAATCACCGATCCTTGTAATCCGTACGTCATTAGAAGCGCACTTTTGTGCAGATTTCAAATCTGTAATTCGATTTTCCCTGTCATGCATACTTTTCGAGAAAATCATCTCTCTGTCGGTTAAGCTAGGTTGGCCGAATCCGCCATGCCAGGGTCGCCAGACATCGAATTTTCCGACCAATCACCCATCCTTGTAATGCGTACGTCATTAGAAGTGCGCTTTTGTGCAGATTTCAAATCTGTAATTAGATTTTCCCTGTCATGCATACTTTTCGAGAAAATCATGTCTCTGTCGGTTAAGCTAGGTTGGCCAAATCCGCTATTCCAGGGTCGCCAGATATCGAATTTTCCGACCAATCACCGATCCTTGTAATCCATACGTCATTAGAAGCGCACTTTTGTCCAGATTTCAAATCTGTAATTAGATTTTCCCTGTCATGCATACTTTTCGAGAAAATCATGTCTCTGTCGGTTAAGCTAGGTTGGCCGAATCCGCCATGCCAGGGTCGCCAGACATCAAATTTTCCGGCCAATCACTGATCCTTGTAATTCATACGTCATTAAAAGCGCACTTTTGTGCAGATTTCAAACCTACAATTAGATTTTCGCTGCGATGCATACTTTTCGAGAAAATCATGTCTCTGTCGGTTAAGCTAGGTTGGCCAAATCCGCTATTCCAGGGTCGCCAGATATCGAATTTTCCGACCAATCACCGATCCTTGTAATCCATACATCATTAGAAGCGCACTATTATGCAAATTTCAAATCTGTAATTAGATTTTCGTTGTCATGCATACTTTTCGAGAAAATCATGTCTCTGTCGGTTAAGCTAGGTTGGCCAAATCCGCTATTCCAGGGTCGCCAGATATCGAATTTTCCGACCAATCACCGATCCTTGTAATCCATACGTCTTTAGAAGCGCACTTTTGTGCAGATTTCAAATCTGTAATTAGATTTTCCCTGTCATGCATACTTTTCGAGAAAATCATGTCTCTGTCGGTTAAGCTAGGTTGGCCGAATCCGCCATGCCAGGGTCGCCAGACATCGAATTTTCCGGCCAATCACCGATCCTTGTAATTCACACGTCATTAGAAGCGCGCTTTTGTGCAGATTTCAAAATTATAATTAGATTTTCCCTGCGATGCATACTTTTCGAGAAAATCATGTCTCTGTCGGTTAAGCTAGGTTGGCCAAATCCGCTATTCCAGGGTCGCCAGATATCGAATTTTCCGACCAATCACCGATCCTTGTAATCCATACGTCATTAGAAGCGCAATTTTGTGCAGATTTCAAATCTGTAATTAGATTTTCCCTGTCATGCATACTTTTCGAGAAAATCATGTCTCTGTCGGTTAAGCTAGGTTGGCCAAATCCGCAATGCCAGGGTCGCCAGATATCGAATTTTCCTACCAATCACCGATCCTTGTAATCCATACGTCATTAGAAGCGCAATTTTGTGCAGATTTTAAATCTGTAATTAGATTTTCCCTGTCATGCATACTTTTCGAGAAAATCATGTCTCTGTTGGTTAAGCTAGGTTGGCCAAATCCGCTATTCCAGGGTCGCCAGATATCGAATTTTCCGACCAATCACCGATCCTTGTAATCCATACATCATTAGAAGCGCACTTTTGTGCAAATTTCAAATCTGTAATTAGATTTTCGTTGTCATGCATACTTTTCGAGAAAATCATGTCTCTGTCGGTTAAGCTAGGTTGGCCAAATCCGCTATTCCAGGGTCGCCAGATATCGAATTTTCCGACCAATCACCGATCCTTGTAATCCATACGTTATTAGAAGTGCACTTTTGTGCAGATTTCAAATCTGTAGATTTTCCTTGTCTTGCATACTTTTCGAGAAAATCATGTCTCTGTCGGTTAAGCTAGGTTGGCCGAATCCGCCATGCCAGGGTAGCCAGACATCGAATTTTCCGACTAATCACCGATCCTTGTAATTCACACGTCATTAGAAGCGCGCTTTTGTGCAGATTTCAAATCTGTAATTAGATTTTCCCTGTCATGCATACTTTTCGAGAAAATCATGTCTCTGTCGGTCAAGCTAGGTTGGCCAAATCCGCTATTCCAGGGTCGCCAGATATCGAATTTTCCGACCAATCACCGATCCTTGTAATCCATACGTCATTAGAAGCGCACTTTTGTGCAGATTTCAAATCTGTAATTAGATTTTCCCTGTCATGCATACTTTTCGAGGAAATCAGGTCTCTGTCGGTTAAGCTAGGTTGGCCAAATCCGCTATTCCAGGGTCGCCAGATATCGAATTTTCCGACCAATCACCGATCCTTGTAATCCATACGTCATAAGAAGCGCACTTTTGTGCAGATTTCAAATCTGTAATTAGATTTTCCCTGTCATGCATACTTTTCGAGAAAATCATGTCTCTGTCGGTTAAGCTAGGTTGGCCAAATCCGCTATTCCAAGGTCGCCAGATATCGAATTTTCCGACCAGTCACCGATCCTTGTAATCCATACGTCATTAGAAGCGCACTTTTGCGCAAATTTCAAATCTGTAATTAGATTTTCCCTGTCATGCATACTTTTCGAGAAAATCACGTCTCTGTCGGTTAAGCTAGGTTGGCCGAATCCGCAATGCCAGGGTCGCCAGACATCGAATTTTCCGACCAATCACCGATCCTTGTAATTCACACGCCATTAGAAGCGCACTTTTGTGCACATTTCAAATCTGTAATTAGATTTTCCCTGTCATGCATACTTTTCGAGAAAATCATGTCTCTGTCGGTTAAGCTAGGTTGGCAAAATCCGCTATTCCAGGGTCGGCAGATATCGAATATTCCGACCAATCACCGATCCTTGTAATCCATACGTCATTAGAAGCGCACTTTTGTGCAGATTTCAAATCTGTAATTAGATTTTCCCTGTCATGCATACTTTTCGAGAAAATCATGTCTCTGTCGGTTAAGCTAGGTTGGCCAAATCCGCCATGCCAGGGTCGCCAGACATCGAATTTTCCGACCAATCACCGATCCTTGTAATGCGCACGTCATTAGAAGTGCGCTTTTGTGCAGATTTCAAATCTGTAATTAGATTTTCCCTATGATGCATACTTTTCGAGAAGGTCATGTCTCTGTCGGTTAAGCTAGGTTGGCAAAATCCGCTATTCCAGGGTCGGCAGATATCGAATTTTCCGACCAATCACCGATCCTTGTAATTCACACGTCATTAGAAGCGCGCTTTTGTGCAGATTTCAAAATTATAATTAGATTTTCCCTGCGATGCTTACTTTTCGAGAAAATCATGTCTCTGTCGGTTAAGCTAGGTTGGCCAAATCCGCTATTCCAGGGTCGGCAGATATCGAATTTTCCGACCAATCACCGATCCTTGTAATCCATACGTCATTAGAAGTGCGCTTTTGTGCAGATTTCAAATCTGTAATTAGATTTTCCCTATGATGCATACTTTTCGAGAAGGTCATGTCTCTGTCGGTTAAGCTAGGTTGGCCGAATCCGCCATGCCAGGGTCGCCAGACATCGAATTTTCCGGCCAATCACCGATCCTTGTAATTCACACGTCATTAGAAGCGCGCTTTTTTGCAGATTTCAAACCTATAATTAGATTTTCCCTGCGATGCATACTTTTCGAGAAAATCATGTCTCTGTCGGTTAAGCTAGGTTGGCCAAATCCGCTATTCCAGGGTCGCCAGATATCGAATTTTCCGACCAATCACCGATCCTCGTAATCCATACGTCATTAGAAGCGCAATTTTGTGCAGACTTCAAATCTGTAATTAGATTTTCCCTACCATGCATAGTTTTCGAGAAATTCATGTCTCTGTCGGTTAAACTAGGTTGGCCGAATCCGCCATGCCAGGGTCGCCAGACATCGAATTTTCCGGCCAATACTTTTCGAGAAAATCATGTCTCTGTGGGCCAACTGAGGTTGGCCAAATCCGCCATGCCAGGGTCACCAGACATCGAATTTTCGGACCAATCACCGATCCTTGTATTTCACTCGTCATTAGAAGCGCACTTTTGTGCAGATTTCAAATCTGTAATTAGATTTTCCCTGCCATGCATTTTTTTGAGAACATCATGTCTCTGTGGACCAACTGAGGTTGGCCATATCCGCCATGCCACGGTCACCAGATATCGAATTTTCCGACCAATCATCGATCCCTGTAATTCACACGTCATTAGAAGCGCGCATTAAGCTAGGTTGGCCAAATCCGCTATTCCAGGGTCGCCAGATATCGAATTTTCCGACCAATCACCGATCCTTGTAATCCATACGTTATTAGAAGTGCACTTTTGTGCAGATTTCAAATCTGTAGATTTTCCTTGTCATGCATACTTTTCGAGAAAATCATGTCTCTGTCGGTTAAGCTAGGTTGGCCGAATCCGCCATGCCAGGGTAGCCAGACATCGAATTTTCCGACTAATCACCGATCCTTGTAATTCACACGTCATTAGAAGCGCACTTTTGTGCAGATTTCAAATCTGTAATTAGATTTTCCCTGTCATGCATACTTTTCGAGAAAATCATGTCTCTGTCGGTCAAGCTAGGTTGGCCAAATCCGCTATTCCAGGGTCGCCAGATATCGAATTTTCCGACCAATCACCGATCCTTGTAATCCATACGTCATTAGAAGCGCACTTTTGTGCAGATTTCAAATCTGTAATTAGATTTTCCCTGTCATGCATACTTTTCGAGGAAATCAGGTCTCTGTCGGTTAAGCTAGGTTGGCCAAATCCGCTATTCCAGGGTCGCCAGATATCGAATTTTCCGACCAATCACCGATCCTTGTAATCCATACGTCATAAGAAGCGCACTTTTGTGCAGATTTCAAATCTGTAATTAGATTTTCCCTGTCATGCATACTTTTCGAGAAAATCATGTCTCTGTCGGTTAAGCTAGGTTGGCCAAATCCGCTATTCCAAGGTCGCCAGATATCGAATTTTCCGACCAATCACCGATCCTTGTAATCCATACGTCATTAGAAGCGCACTTTTGCGCAAATTTCAAATCTGTAATTAGATTTTCCCTGTCATGCATACTTTTCGAGAAAATCACGTCTCTGTCGGTTAAGCTAGGTTGGCCGAATCCGCAATGCCAGGGTCGCCAGACATCGAATTTTCCGACCAATCACCGATCCTTGTAATTCACACGCCATTAGAAGCGCACTTTTGTGCAGATTTCAAATCTGTAATTAGATTTTCCCTGTCATGCATACTTTTCGAGAAAATCATGTCTCTGTCGGTTAAGCTAGGTTGGCAAAATCCGCTATTCCAGGGTCGGCAGATATCGAATTTTCCGACCCATCACCGATCCTTGTAATCCATACGTCATTAGAAGCGCACTTTTGTGCAGATTTCAAATCTGTAATTAGATTTTCCCTGTCATGCATACTTTTCGAGAAAATCATGTCTCTGTCGGTTAAGCTAGGTTGGCCAAATCCGCCATGCCAGGGTCGCCAGACATCGAATTTTCCGACCAATCACCGATCCTTGTAATGCGCACGTCATTAGAAGTGCGCTTTTGTGCAGATTTCAAATCTGTAATTAGATTTTCCCTATGATGCATACTTTTCGAGAAGGTCATGTCTCTGTCGGTTAAGCTAGGTTGGCAAAATCCGCTATTCCAGGGTCGGCAGATATCGAATTTTCCGACCAATCACCGATCCTTGTAATTCACACGTCATTAGAAGCGCGCTTTTGTGCAGATTTCAAAATTATAATTAGTTTTTCCCTGCGATGCTTACTTTTCGAGAAAATCATGTCTCTGTCGGTTAAGCTAGGTTGGCCAAATCCGCTATTCCAGGGTCGGCAGATATCGAATTTTCCGACCAATCACCGATCCTTGTAATCCATACGTCATTAGAAGTGCGCTTTTGTGCAGATTTCAAATCTGTAATTAGATTTTCCCTATGATGCATACTTTTCGAGAAGGTCATGTCTCTGTCGGTTAAGCTAGGTTGGCCGAATCCGCCATGCCAGGGTCGCCAGACATCGAATTTTCCGGCCAATCACCGATCCTTGTAATTCACACGTCATTAGAAGCGCGCTTTTTTGCAGATTTCAAACCTATAATTAGATTTTCCCTGCGATGCATACTTTTCGAGAAAATCATGTCTCTGTCGGTTAAGCTAGGTTGGCCAAATCCGCTATTCCAGGGTCGCCAGATATCGAATTTTCCGACCAATCACCGATCCCGTAATCCATACGTCATTAGAAGCGCAATTTTGTGCAGACTTCAAATCTGTAATTAGATTTTCCCTACCATGCATAGTTTTCGAGAAATTCATGTCTCTGTCGGTTAAGCTAGGTTGGCGGAATCCGCCATGCCAGGGTCGCCAGACATCGAATTTTCCGGCCAATACTTTTCGAGAAAATCATGTCTCTGTGGGCCAACTGAGGTTGGCCAAATCCGCCATGCCAGGGTCACCAGACATCGAATTTTCGGACCAATCACCGATCCTTGTATTTCACTCGTCATTAGAAGCGCACTTTTGTGCAGATTTCAAATCTGTAATTAGATTTTCCCTGCCATGCATTTTTTTGAGAACATCATGTCTCTGTGGACCAACTGAGGTTGGCCATATCCGCCATGCCACGGTCACCAGATATCGAATTTTCCGACCAATCATCGATCCCTGTAATTCACACGTCATTAGAAGCGCGCATTAAGCTAGGTTGGCCAAATCCGCTATTCCAGGGTCGCCAGATATCGAATTTTCCGACCAATCACCGATCCTTGTAATGCGTACGTCATTAGAAGTGCGCTTTTGTGCAGATTTCAAATCTGTAATTAGATTTTCCCTATGATGCATACTTTTCGAGAAGGTCATGTCTCTGTCGGTTAAGCTATGTTGGCCGAATCCGCCATGCCAGGGTCGCCAGGCATCGAATTTTCCGGCCAATCACCGATCCTCGCAATTCACACGTCATTAGAAGTGCGCTTTTGTGCAGATTTCAAAATTATAATTAGATTTTCCCTGTCATGCATACTTTTCGAGAAAATCATGTCTCTGTCGGTTAAGCTAGGTTGGCCAAATCCGCTATTCCAGGGTCGCCAGATATCGAATTTTCCGACCAATCACCGATCCTTGTAATCCATACGTCATTAGAAGCGCACTTTTGTGCAAATTTCAAATCTGTAATTAGATTTTCCCTGTCATGCATACTTTTCGAGAAAATCATGTCTCTGTCGGTTAAGCTAGGTTGGCCAAATCCGCTATTCCAGGGTCGCCAGATATCGAATTTTCCGACCAATCACCGATCCTTGTAATCCGTACGTCATTAGAAGCGCACTTTTGTGCAGATTTCAAATCTGTAATTCGATTTTCCCTGTCATGCATACTTTTCGAGAAAATCATCTCTCTGTCGGTTAAGCTAGGTTGGCCGAATCCGCCATGCCAGGGTCGCCAGACATCGAATTTTCCGACCAATCACCCATCCTTGTAATGCGTACGTCATTAGAAGTGCGCTTTTGTGCAGATTTCAAATCTGTAATTAGATTTTCCCTGTCATGCATACTTTTCGAGAAAATCATGTCTCTGTCGGTTAAGCTAGGTTGGCCAAATCCGCTATTCCAGGGTCGCCAGATATCGAATTTTCCGACCAGTCACCGATCCTTGTAATCCATACGTCATTAGAAGCGCACTTTTGTGCAGATTTCAAATCTGTAATTAGATTTTCCCTGTCATGCATACTTTTCGAGAAAATCATGTCTCTGTCGGTTAAGCTAGGTTGGCCGAATCCGCCATGCCAGGGTCGCCAGACATCAAATTTTCCGGCCAATCACTGATCCTTGTAATTCATACGTCATTAAAAGCGCACTTTTGTGCAGATTTCAAACCTACAATTAGATTTTCGCTGCGATGCATACTTTTCGAGAAAATCATGTCTCTGTCGGTTAAGCTAGGTTGGCCAAATCCGCTATTCCAGGGTCGCCAGATATCGAATTTTCCGACCAATCACCGATCCTTGTAATCCATACATCATTAGAAGCGCACTATTATGCAAATTTCAAATCTGTAATTAGATTTTCGTTGTCATGCATACTTTTTGAGAAAATCATGTCTCTGTCGGTTAAGCTAGGTTGGCCAAATCCGCTATTCCAGGGTCGCCAGATATGGAATTTTCCGACCAATCACCGATCCTTGTAATCCATACGTCTTTAGAAGCGCACTTTTGTGCAGATTTCAAATCTGTAATTAGATTTTCCCTGTCATGCATACTTTTCGAGAAAATCATGTCTCTGTCGGTTAGGCTAGGTTGGCCGAATCCGCCATGCCAGGGTCGCCAGACATCGAATTTTCCGGCCAATCACCGATCCTTGTAATTCACACGTCATTAGAAGTGCACTTTTGTGCAGATTTCAAATCTGTAATTAGATTTTCCCTGTCATGCATACTTTTCGAGAAAATCATGTCTCTGTCGGTTAAGCTAGGTTGGCCAAATCCGCTTTTCCAGGGTCGCCAGATATCGAATTTTCCGACCAGTCACCGATCCTTGTAATCCATACGTCATTAGAAGCGCACTTTTGTGCAGATTTCAAATCTGTAATTAGATTTTCCCTGTCATGCATACTTTTCGAGAAAATCATGTCTCTGTCAGTTAAGCTAGGTTGGCCGAATCCGCCATGCCAGGGTCGCCAGACATCGAACTTTCCGGCCAATCACCGATCCTTGTAATTCACACGTCATTAGAAGCGCGCTTTTGTGCAGATTTCAAAATTATAATTAGATTTTCCCTGCGATGCATACTTTTCGAGAAAATCATGTCTCTGTCGGTTAAGCTAGGTTGGCCAAATCCGCTATTCCAGGGTCGCCAGATATCGAATTTTCCGACCAATCACCGATCCTTGTAATCCATACGTCATTAGAAGCGCAATTTTGTGCAGATTTCAAATCTGTAATTAGATTTTCCCTGTCATGCATACTTTTCGAGAAAATCATGTCTCTGTCGGTTAAGCTAGGTTGGCCAAATCCAAATTTTCCTACCAATCACCGATCCTTGTAATCCATACGCCATTAGAAGCGCAATTTTGTGCAGATTTTAAATCTGTAATTAGATTTTCCCTGTCATGCATACTTTTCGAGAAAATCATGTCTCTGTCGGTTAAGCTATGTTGGCCGAATCCGCCATGCCAGGGTCGCCAGACATCGAATTTTCCGGCCTATCACCGATCCTTGTAATTCACACGTCATTAGAAGCGCGCTTTTGTGCAGATTTCAAACCTACAATTAGATTTTCGCTGCGATGCATACTTTTCGAGAAAATCATGTCTCTGTCGGTTAAGCTAGGTTGGCCAAATCCGCTATTCCAGGGTCGCCAGATATCGAATTTTCCGACCAATCACCGATCCTTGTAATCCATACGTCTTTAGAAGCGCACTTTTGTGCAGATTTCAAATCTGTAATTAGATTTTCCCTGTCATGCATACTTTTCGAGAAAATCATGTCTCTGTCGGTTAAGCTAGGTTGGCCAAATCCGCTATTCCAGGGTCGCCAGATATCGGATTTTCCGACCAATCACCGATCCTTGTAATCCATACGTCATTACAAGCGCACTTTTGTGCAGATTTCAAATCTGTAATTAGATTTTCCCTGTCATGCATACTTTTCGAGAAAATCATGTCTCTGTCGGTTAAGCTAGGTTGGCCGAATCCGCCATGCCAGGGTCGCCAGACATCGAATTTTCCGGCCAATCACCGATCCTTGTAATTCACACGCCATTAGAAGCGCACTTTTGTGCAGATTTCAAATCTGTAATTAGATTTTCCCTGTCATGCATACTTTTCGAGAAAATCATGTCTCTGTCGGTTAAGCTAGGTTGGCAAAATCCGCTATTCCAGGGTCGGCAGATATCGAATTTTCCGACCAATCACCGATCCTTGTAATCCATACGTCATTAGAAGCGCACTTTTGTGCAGATTTCAAATCTGTAATTAGATTTTCCCTGTCATGCATACTTTTCGAGAAAATCATGTCTCTGTCGGTTAAGCTAGGTTGGCCGAATCCCCCATGCCAGGGTCGCCAGACATCGAATTTTCCGACCAATCACCGATCCTTGTAATGCGTACGTCATTAGAAGTGCGCTTTTGTGCAGATTTCAAATCTGTAATTAGATTTTCCCTATGATGCATACTTTTCGAGAAGGTCATGTCTCTGTCGGTTAAGCTAGGTTGGCCGAATCCGCCATGCCAGGGTCGCCAGACATCGAATTTTCCGACCAATCACCGATCCTTGTAATTCACACGTCATTAGAAGCGCGCTTTTGTGCAGATTTCAAAATTATAATTAGATTTTCCCTGCGATGCTTAATTTTCGAGAAAATCATGTGTCTGTCGGTTAAGCTAGGTTGGCCAAATCCGCTATTCCAGGGTCGGCAGATATCGAATTTTCCGACCAATCACCGATCCTTGTAATCCATACGTCATTAGAAGTGCGCTTTTGTGCAGATTTCAAATCTGTAATTAGATTTTCCCTATGATGCATACTTTTCGAGAAGGTCATGTCTCTGTCGGTTAAGCTAGGTTGGCCGAATCCGCCATGCCAGGGTCGCCAGACATCGAATTTTCCGGCCAATCACCGATCCTTGTAATTCACACGTCATTAGAAGCGCGCTTTTGTGCAGATTTCAAAATTATAATTAGATTTTCCCTGCGATGCATACTTTTCGAGAAAATCATGTCTCTGTCGGTTAAGCTAGGTTGGCCAAATCCGCTATTCCAGGGTCGCCAGATATCGAATTTTCCGACCAATCACCGATCCTTGTAATCCATACGTCTTTAGAAGCGCACTTTTGTGCAGATTTCAAATCTGTAATTAGATTTTCCCTGTCATGCATACTTTTCGAGAAAATCATGTCTCTGTCGGTTAAGCTAGGTTGGCCAAATCCGCTATTCCAGGGTCGCCAGATATCGGATTTTCCGACCAATCACCGATCCTTGTAATCCATACGTCATTAGAAGCGCGCTTTTGTGCAGATTTCAAACCTACAATTAGATTTTCCCTATGATGCATACTTTTCGAGAAGGTCATGTCTCTGTCGGTTAAGCTAGGTTGGCCGAATCCGCCATGCCAGGGTCGCCAGACATCGAATTTTCCGGCCAATCACCGATCCTTGTAATTCACACGTCATTAGAAGCGCGCTTTTGTGCAGATTTCAAAATTATAATTAGATTTTCCCTGCGATGCATACTTTTCGAGAAAATCATGTCTCTGTCGGTTAAGCTAGGTTGGCTAAATCCGCTATTCCAGGGTCGCCAGATATCGAATTTTCCGACCAATCACCGATCCTTGTAATCCATACGTCTTTAGAAGCGCACTTTTGTGCAGATTTCAAATCTGTAATTAGATTTTCCCTGTCATGCATACTTTTCGAGAAAATCATGTCTCTGTCGGTTAAGCTAGGTTGGCCAAATCCGCTATTCCAGGGTCGTCAGATATCAAATTTTCCGACCAATCACCGATCCCTGTAATCCATACGTCATTAGAAGCGCACTATTGTGCAGATTTCAAATCTGTAATTAGATTTTCCCTGTCATGCATACTTTTCGAGAAAATCATGTCTCTGTCGGTTAAGCTAGGTTGGCCGAATCCGCCATGCCAGGGTCGCCAGACATCGAATTTTCCGGCCAATCACCGATCCTTGTAATTCACACGTCATTAGAAGCGCGCTTTTGTGCAGATTTCAAAATTATAATTAGATTTTCCCTGCGATGCATACTTTTCGAGAAAATCATGTCTCTGTCGGTTAAGCTAGGTTGGCCAAATCCGCTATTCCAGGGTCGCCAGATATCGAATTTTCCGACCAATCACCGATCCTCGTAATCCGTACGTCATTAGAAGCGCAATTTTGTGCAGACTTCAAATCTGTAATTAGATTTTCCCTACCATGCATAGTTTTCGAGAAATTCATGTCTCTGTCGGTTAAGCTAGGTTGGCGGAATCCGCCATGCCAGGGTCGCCAGACATCGAATTTTCCGGCCAATACTTTTCGAGAAAATCATGTCTCTGTGGGCCAACTGAGGTTGGCCAAATCCGCCATGCCAGGGTCACCAGACATCGAATTTTCGGACCAATCTCCGATCCTTGTATTTCACTCGTCATTAGAAGCGCACTTTTGTGCAGATTTCAAATCTGTAATTAGATTTTCCCTGCCATGCATTTTTTCGAGAACATCGTGTCTCTGTGGACCAACTGAGGTTGGCCATATCCGCCATGCCACGGTCACCAGACATCGAATTTTCCGACCAATCATCGATCCCTGTAATTCACATGTCATTAGAAGCGCGCTTTTGTGCAGATTTCAAACCTGTAATTAGATTTTCCCTAACATGCATAGTTTTCGAGAAAATCATGTCTCTGTCGGTTAAGCTAGGTTGGCCAAATCCGCTATTCCAGGGTCGCCAGATATCGAATTTTCCGACCAATCACCGATCCTTGTATTTCACTCGTCATTAGAAGCGCACTTTTGTGCAGATTTCAAATCTGTAATTAGATTTTCCCTGCCATGCATTTTTTCGAGAACATCATGTCTCTGTGGACCAACTGAGGTTGGCCATATCCGCCATGCTACGGTCACCAGATATCGAATTTTCCGACCAATCATCGATCCCTGTAATTCACACGTCATTAGAAGCGCGCATTAAGCTAGGTTGGCCAAATCCGCTATTCCAGGGTCGCCAGATATCGAATTTTCCGACCAATCACCGATCCTTGTAATGCGTACGTCATTAGAAGTGCGCTTTTGTGCAGATTTCAAATCTGTAATTAGATTTTCCCTATGATGCATACTTTTCGAGAAGGTCATGTCTCTGTCGGTTAAGCTATGTTGGCCAAATCCGCCATGCCAGGGTCGCCAGGCATCGAATTTTCCGGCCAATCACCGATCCTCGCAATTCACACGTCATTAGAAGTGCGCTTTTGTGCAGATTTCAAAATTATAATTAGATTTTCCCTGTCATGCATACTTTTCGAGAAAATCATGTCTCTGTCGGTTAAGCTAGGTTGGCCAAATCCGCTATCCCAGGGTCGACAGATATCGAATTTTCTGACCAATCACCGATCCTTGTAATCCATACGTCATTAGAAGCGCACTTTTGTGCAGATTTCAAATCTGTAATTAGATTTTCCCTATGATGCATAATTTTCGAGAAAATCATGTCTCTGTCGGTTAAGCTAGGTTGGCCGAATCCGCCATGCCAGGGTCGCCAGACATCGAATTTTCCGGCCAATACTTTTCGAGAAAATCATGTCTCTGTGGGCCAACTGAGGTTGGCCAAATCCGCCATGCCAGGGTCACCAGACATCGAATTTTCGGACCAATCTCCGATCATTGTATTTCACTCGTCATTAGAAGCGCACTTTTGTGCAGATTTCAAATCTGTAATTAGATTTTCCCTGCCATGCATTTTTTCGAGAACATCGTGTCTCTGTGGACCAACTGAGGTTGGCCATATCCGCCATGCCACGGTCACCAGACATCGAATTTTCCGACCAATCATCGATCCCTGTAATTCACATGTCATTAGAAGGGCGCTTTTGTGCAGATTTCAAACCTGTAATTAGATTTTCCCTAACATGCATAGTTTTCGAGAAAATCATGTCTCTGTCGGTTAAGCTAGGTTGGCCAAATCCGCTATTCCAGGGTCGCCAGATATCGAATTTTCCGACCAATCACCGATCCTTGTATTTCACTCGTCATTAGAAGCGCACTTTTGTGCAGATTTCAAATCTGTAATTAGATTTTCCCTGCCATGCATTTTTTCGAGAACATCATGTCTCTGTGGACCAACTGAGGTTGGCCATATCCGCCATGCTACGGTCACCAGATATCGAATTTTCCGACCAATCATCGATCCCTGTAATTCACACGTCATTAGAAGCGCGCATTAAGCTAGGTTGGCCAAATCCGCTATTCCAGGGTCGCCAGATATCGAATTTTCCGACCAATCACCGATCCTTGTAATGCGTACGTCATTAGAAGTGCGCTTTTGTGCAGATTTCAAATCTGTAATTAGATTTTCCCTATGATGCATACTTTTCGAGAAGGTCATGTCTCTGTCGGTTAAGCTATGTTGGCCGAATCCGCCATGCCAGGGTCGCCAGGCATCGAATTTTCCGACCAATCACCGATCCTTGTAATGCTTTCGTCATTAGAAGCGCACTTTTGTGCAGATTTCAAGTCTGTAATTACATTTTCCCTGTCATGCATACTTTTCGAGAAAATCATGTCTCTGTCGGTTAAGCTAGGTTGGCCAAATCCGCTATTCCAGGGTCGAGAGATATCAAATTTTCCGGACAATCTCCGATCCTTGTAATCCATACGTCATTAGAAGCGCAATTTTGTGCAGATTTCAAATCTGTAATTAGATTTTCCCTGCCATGCATACGTTTCGAGAAAATCATGTCTCTGTTTACCAACTGAGGTTGGCCAAATCCGCCATGCCAGGGTCACCAGACATCGAATTTTCGGACCAATCTCCGATCCTTGTATTTCACTCGTCATTAGAAGCGCGCTCTTGTGCAGATTTCAAATCTGTAATTAGATTTTCCCTGCCATGCATTTTTTTTCGAGAACATCATGTCTCTGTGGACCAACTGAGGTTGGCCAAATCCGCCATGCCACGGTCACCAGATATCGAATTTTCCGACCAATCATCGATCCCTGTAAATCACATGTCATTAGAAGCGCGCTTTTGTGCAGATTTCAAATCTGTAATTAGATTTTCCCTGTCATGCATACTTTTCGAGAAAATCATGTCTCTGTCGGTTAAGCTAGGTTGGCCAAATCCGCTATTCCAGGGTCGCCAGATATCGAATTTTCCGACCAATCACCGATCCTTGTAATCCATACGTCATTAGAAGCGCACTTTTGTGCAAATTTCAAATCTGTAATTAGATTTTCCCTGTCATGCATACTTTTCGAGAAAATCACGTCTCTGTCGGTTAAGCTAGGTTGGCCGAATCCGCAATGCCAGGGTCGCCAGACATCGAATTTTCCGACCAATCACCGATCCTTGTAATGCGTACGTCATTAGAAGCGCGCTTTTGTGCAGATTTCAAATCTGTAATTAGATTTTCCCTATGATGCATACTTTTCGAGAAGGTCATGTCTCTGTCGGTTAAGCTATGTTGGCCGAATCCGCCATGCCAGGGTCGCCAGACATCGAATTTTCCCGCCAATCACCGATCCTTGTAATTCACACGTCATTAGAAGCGCGCTTTTGTGCAGATTTCAAACCTACAATTAGATGTTCGCTGCGATGCATACTTTTCGAGAAAATCATATCTCTGTCGGTTAAGCTAGGTTGGCCAAATCCGCTATTCCAGGGTCGCCAGATATCGAATTTTCCGACCAATCACCGATCCTTGTAATCCATACGTCTTTAGAAGCGCACTTTTGTGCAGATTTCAAATCTGTAATTAGATTTTCCCTGTCATGCATACTTTTCGAGAAAATCATGTCTCTGTCGGTTAAGCTAGGTTGGCCAAATCCGCTATTCCAGGGTCGCCAGATATCGGATTTTCCGACCAATCACCGATCCTTGTAATCCATACGTCATTAGAAGCGCACTTTTGTGCAGATTTCAAATCTGTAATTAGATTTTCCCTGTCATGCATACTTTTCGAGAAAATCATGTCTCTGTCGGTTAAGCTAGGTTGGCCGAATCCCCCATGCCAGGGTCGCCAGACATCGAATTTTCCGCCCAATCACCGATCCTTGTAATTCACACGTCATTAGAAGCGCGCTTTTGTGCAGATTTCAAAATTATAATTAGATTTTCCCTGCGATGCTTACTTTTCGAGAAAATCATGTCTCTGTCGGTTAAGCTAGGTTGGCCGAATCCGCCATGCCAGGGTCGCCAGACATCGAATTTTCCGGCCAATCACCGATCCTTGTAATTCACACGCCATTAGAAGCGCACTTTTGTGCAGATTTCAAATCTGTAATTAGATTTTCCCTGTCATGCATATTTTCGAGAAAATCATGTCTCTGTCGGTTAAGCTATGTTGGCAAAATCCGCTATTCCAGGGTCGGCAGATATCGAATTTTCCGACCAATCACCGATCCTTGTAATCCATACGTCTTTAGAAGCGCAGTTTTGTGCAGATTTCAAATCTGTAATTAGATTTTCCCTGTCATGCATACTTTTCGAGAAAATCATGTCTCTGTCGGTTAAGCTAGGTTGGCCGAATCCCCCATGCCAGGGTCCCCAGACATCGAATTTTCCGACCAATCACCGATCCTTGTAATGCGTACGTCATTAGAAGTGCGCTTTTGTGCAGATTTCAAATCTGTAATTAGATTTTCCCTATGATGCATACTTTTCGAGAAGGTCATGGCTCTGTCGGTTAAGCTAGGTTGGCCGAATCCGCCATGCCAGGGTCGCCAGACATCGAATTTTCCGGCCAATCACCGATCCTTGTAATTCACACGTCATTAGAAGCGCGCTTTTGTGCAGATTTCAAAATTATAATTAGATTTTCCCTGCGATGCACACTTTTCGAGAAAATCATGTCTCTGTCGGTTAAGCTAGGTTGGCCAAATCCGCTATTCCAGGGTCGGCAGATATCGAA
Source organism: Brachypalpus laphriformis (assembly GCA_945910035.1). Taxonomy (NCBI): domain Eukaryota; kingdom Metazoa; phylum Arthropoda; class Insecta; order Diptera; family Syrphidae; genus Brachypalpus; species Brachypalpus laphriformis. Next base: position 123,997,159 of record OX246756.1, read on the forward strand.
TTTTCCGACCAATCACCGATCCTTGTAATCCATACGTCATTAGAAGTGCGCTTTTGTGCAGATTTCAAATCTGTAATTAGATTTTCCCTATGATGCATACTTTTCGAGAAGGTCATGTCTCTGTCGGTTAAGCTAGGTTGGCCGAATCCGCCATGCCAGGGTCGCCAGACATCGAATTTTCCGGCCAATCACCGATCCTTGTAATTCACACGTCATTAGAAGCGCGCTTTTGTGCAGATTTCAAAATTATAATTAGATTTTCCCTGCGATGCATACTTTTCGAGAAAATCATGTCTCTGTCGGTTAAGCTAGGTTGGCCAAATCCGCTATTCCAGGGTCGCCAGATATCGAATTTTCCGACCAATCACCGATCCTCGTAATCCGTACGTCATTAGAAGCGCAATTTTGTGCAGACTTCAAATCTGTAATTAGATTTTCCCTGCCATGCATAGTTTTCGAGAAATTCATGTCTCTGACGGTTAAGCTAGGTTGGCGGAATCCGCCATGCCAAGGTCGCCAGACATCGAATTTTCCGGCCAATACTTTTCGAGAAAATAATGTCTCTGTGGGCCAACTGAGGTTGGCCAAATCCGCCATGCCAGGGTCACCAGACATCGAATTTTCGGACCAATCTCCGATCCTTGTATTTCACTCGTCATTAGAAGCGCACTTTTGTGCAGATTTCAAATCTGTAATTAGATTTTCCCTGCCATGCATTTTTTCGAGAACATCGTGTCTCTGTGGACCAACTGAGGTTGGCCATATCCGCCATGCCACGGTCACCAGACATCGAATTTTCCGACCAATCATCGATCCCTGTAATTCACATGTCATTAGAAGCGCGCTTTTGTGCAGATTTCAAACCTGTAATTAGATTTTCCCTAACATGCATAGTTTTCGAGAAAATCATGTCTCTGTCGGTTAAGCTAGGTTGGCCAAATCCGCTATTCCAGGGTCGCCAGATATCGAATTTTCCGACCAATCACCGATCCTTGTATTTCACTCGTCATTAGAAGCGCACTTTTGTGCAGATTTCAAATCTGTAATTAGATTTTCCCTGCCATGCATTTTTTCGAGAACATCATGTCTCTGTGGACCAACTGAGGTTGGCCATATCCGCCATGCTACGGTCACCAGATATCGAATTTTCCGACCAATCATCGATCCCTGTAATTCACACGTCATTAGAAGCGCGCATTAAGCTAGGTTGGCCAAATCCGCTATTCCAGGGTCGCCAGATATCGAATTTTCCGACCAATCACCGATCCTTGTAATGCGTACGTCGTTAGAAGTGCGCTTTTGTGCAGATTTCAAATCTGTAATTAGATTTTCCCTATGATGCATACTTTTCGAGAAGGTCATGTCTCTGTCGGTTAAGCTATGTTGGCCGAATCCGCCATGCCAGGGTCGCCAGGCATCGAATTTTCCGACCAATCACCGATCCTTGTAATGCTTTCGTCATTAGAAGCGCACTTTTGTGCAGATTTCAAGTCTGTAATTACATTTTCCCTGTCATGCATACTTTTCGAGAAAATCATGTCTCTGTCGGTTAAGCTAGGTTGGCCAAATCCGCTATTCCAGGGTCGAGAGATATCAAATTTTCCGGACAATCTCCGATCCTTGTAATCCATACGTCATTAGAAGCGCAATTTTGTGCAGATTTCAAATCTGTAATTAGATTTTCAATGCCATGCATACGTTTCGAGAAAATCATGTCTCTGTTTACCAACTGAGGTTGGCCAAATCCGCCATGCCAGGGTCACCAGACATCGAATTTTCGGACCAATCTCCGATCCTTGTATTTCACTCGTCATTAGAAGCGCGCTCTTGTGCAGATTTCAAATCTGTAATTAGATTTTCCCTGCCATGCATTTTTTTTCGAGAACATCATGTCTCTGTGGACCAACTGAGGTTGGCCAAATCCGCCATGCCACGGTCACCAGATATCGAATTTTCCGACCAATCATCGATCCCTGTAAATCACATGTCATTAGAAGCGCGCTTTTGTGCAGATTTCAAATCTGTAATTAGATTTTCCCTGTCATGCATACTTTTCGAGAAAATCATGTCTCTGTCGGTTAAGCTAGGTTGGCCAAATCCGCTATTCCAGGGTCGCCAGATATCGAATTTTCCGACCAATCACCGATCCTTGTAATCCATACGTCATTAGAAGCGCACTTTTGTGCAAATTTCAAATCTGTAATTAGATTTTCCCTGTCATGCATACTTTTCGAGAAAATCACGTCTCTGTCGGTTAAGTTAGGTTGGCCGAATCCGCAATGCCAGGGTCGCCAGACATCGAATTTTCCGACCAATCACCGATCCTTGTAATGCGTACGTCATTAGAAGCGCGCTTTTGTGCAGATTTCAAATCTGTAATTAGATTTGCCCTATGATGCATACTTTTCGAGAAGGTCATGCCTCTGTCGGTTAAGCTATGTTGGCCGAATCCGCCATGCCAGGGTCGCCAGACATCGAATTTTCCGGCCAATCACCGATCCTTGTAATTCACACGTCATTAGAAGCGCGCTTTTGTGCAGATTTCAAACCTACAATTAGATGTTCGCTGCGATGCATACTTTTCGAGAAAATCATGTCTCTGTCGGTTAAGCTAGGTTGGCCAAATCCGCTATTCCAGGGTCGCCAGATATCGAATTTTCCGACCAATCACCGATCCTTGTAATCCATACGTCTTTAGAAGCGCACTTTTGTGCAGATTTCAAATCTGTAATTAGATTTTCCCTGTCATGCATACTTTTCGAGAAAATCATGTCTCTGTCGGTTAAGCTATGTTGGCAAAATCCGCTATTCCAGGGTCGGCAGATATCGAATTTTCCGACCAATCACCGATCCTTGTAATCCATACGTCTTTAGAAGCGCAGTTTTGTGCAGATTTCAAATCTGTAATTAGATTTTCCCTATGATGCATACTTTTCGAGAAGGTCATGTCTCTGTCGGTTAAGCTATGTTGGCCGAATCCGCCATGCCAGGGTCGCCAGGCATCGAATTTTCCGGCCAATCACCGATCCTCGCAATTCACACGTCATTAGAAGTGCGCTTTTGTGCAGATTTCAAAATTATAATTAGATTTTCCCTGTCATGCATACTTTTCGAGAAAATCATGTCTCTGTCGGTTAAGCTAGGTTGGCCAAATCCGCTATTCCAGGGTCGACAGATATCGAATTTTCCGACCAATCACCGATCCTTGTAATCCATACGTCATTAGAAGCGCACTTTTGTGCAGATTTCAAATCTGTAATTAGATTTTCCCTATGATGCATAATTTTCGAGAAAATCATGTCTCTGTCGGTTAAGCTAGGTTGGCCGAATCCGCCATGCCAGGGTCGCCAGACATCGAATTTTCCGACCAATCACCGATCCTTGTAATGCTTTCGTCATTAGAAGCGCACTTTTGTGCAGATTCCAAATCTGTAATTACATTTTCCCTGTCATGCATACTTTTCGAGAAAATCATGTCTCTGTCGGTTAAGCTAGGTTGGCCAAATCCGCTATTCCAGGGTCGAGAGATATCAAATTTTCCGGACAATCTCCGATCCTTGTAATCCATACGTCATTAGAAGCGCAATTTTGTGCAGATTTCAAATCTGTAATTAGATTTTCCCTGCCATGCATACGTTTCGAGAAAATCATGTCTCTGTTTACCAACTGAGGTTGGCCAAATCCGCCATGCCAGGGTCACCAGACATCGAATTTTCGGACCAATCTCCGATCCTTGTATTTCACTCGTCATTAGAAGTGCGCTCTTGTGCAGATTTCAAATCTGTAATTAGATTTTCCCTGCCATGCATTTTTTTTCGAGAACATCATGTCTCTGTGGACCAACTGAGGTTGGCCAAATCCGCCATGCCACGGTCACCAGATATCGAATTTTCCGACCAATCATCGATCCCTGTAAATCACATGTCATTAGAAGCGCGCTTTTGTGCAGATTTCAAATCTGTAATTAGATTTTCCCTGTCATGCATACTTTTCGAGAAAATCATGTCTCTGTCGGTTAAGCTAGGTTGGCCAAATCCGCTATTCCAGGGTCGCCAGATATCGAATTTTCCGACCAATCACCGATCCTTGTAATCCATACATCATTAGAAGCGCACTATTATGCAAATTTCAAATTTGTAATTAGATTTTCGTTGTCATGCATACTTTTCGAGAAAATCATGTCTCTGTCGGTTAAGCTAGGTTGGCCAAATCCGCTATTCCAGGGTCGCCAGATATCGAATTTTCCGACCAATCACCGATCCTTGTAATCCATACGTTATTAGAAGTGCACTTTTGTGCAGATTTCAAATCTGTAATTAGATTTTCCTTGTCATGCATACTTTTCGAGAAAATCATGTCTCTGTCGGTTAAGCTAGGTTGGCCGAATCCGCCATGCCAGGGTAGCCAGACATGCAATTTTCCGACTAATCACCGATCCTTGTAATTCACACGTCATTAGAAGCGCACTTTTGTGCAGATTTCAAATCTGTAATTAGATTTTCCCTGTCATGCATACTTTTCGAGAAAATCATGTCTCTGTCGGTCAAGCTAGGTTGGCCAAATCCGCTATTCCAGGGTCGCCAGATATCGAATTTTCCTACCAATCACCGATCCTTGTAATCCATACGTCATTAGAAGCGCAATTTTGTGCAGATTTTAAATCTGTAATTAGATTTTCCCTGTCATGCATACTTTTGGAGAAAATCATGTCTCTGTCGGTTAAGCTAGGTTGGCCAAATCCGCTATTCCAGGGTCGCCAGATATCGAATTTTCCGACCAATCACCGATCCTTGTAATCCATACATCATTAGAAGCGCACTATTATGCAAATTTCAAATCTGTAATTAGATTTTCGTTGTCATGCATACTTTTCGAGAAAATCATGTCTCTGTCGGTTAAGCTAGGTTGGCCAAATCCGCTATTCCAGGGTCGCCAGATATCGAATTTTCCGACCAATCACCGATCCTTGTAATCCATACGTTATTAGAAGTGCACTTTTGTGCAGATTTCAAATCTGTAATTAGATTTTCCTTGTCATGCATACTTTTCGAGAAAATCATGTCTCTGTCGGTTAAGCTAGGTTGGCCGAATCCGCCATGCCAGGGTAGCCAGACATCGAATTTTCCGACTAATCACCGATCCTTGTAATTCACACGTCATTAGAAGCGCACTTTTGTGCAGATTTCAAATCTGTAATTAGATTTTCCCTGTCATGCATTCTTTTCGAGAAAATCATGTCTCTGTCGGTCAAGCTAGGTTGGCCAAATCCGCTATTCCAGGGTCGCCAGATATCGAATTTTCCGACCAATCACCGATCCTTGTAATCCATACGTCATTAGAAGCGCACTTTTGTGCAGATTTCAAATCTGTAATTAGATTTTCCCTGTCATGCATACTTTTCGAGGAAATCAGGTCTCTGTCGGTTAAGCTAGGTTGGCCAAATCCGCTATTCCAGGGTCGCCAGATATCGAATTTTCCGACCAATCACCGATCCTTGTAATCCATACGTCATAAGAAGCGCACTTTTGTGCAGATTTCAAATCTGTAATTAGATTTTCCCTGTCATGCATACTTTTCGAGAAAATCACGTCTCTGTCGGTTAAGCTAGGTTGGCCGAATCCGCCATGCCAGGGTCGCCAGACATCGAATTTTCCGGCCAATCACCGATCCTTGTAATTCACACGTCATTAGAAGCGCGCTTTTGTGCAGATTTCAAACCTACAATTAGATGTTCGCTGCGATGCATACTTTTCGAGAAAATCATGTCTCTGTCGGTTAAGCTAGGTTGGCCAAATCCGCTATTCCAGGGTCGCCAGATATCGAATTTTCCGACCAATCACCAATCCTTGTAATCCATACGTCTTTAGAAGCGCACTTTTGTGCAGATTTCAATTCTGTAATTAGATTTTCCCTGTCATGCATACTTTTCGAGAAAATCATGTCTCTGTCGGTTAAGCTAGGTTGGCCAAATCCGCTATTCCAGGGTCGCCAGATATCGGATTTTCCGACCAATCACCGATCCTTGTAATCCATACGTCATTAGAAGCGCACTTTTGTGCAGATTTCAAATCTGTAATTAGATTTTCCCTGTCATGCATACTTTTCGAGAAAATCATGTCTCTGTCGGTTAAGCTAGGTTCCCCGAATCCCCCATGCCAGGGTCGCCAGACATCGAATTTTCCGCCCAATCACCGATCCTTGTAATTCACACGTCATTAGAAGCGCGCTTTTGTGCAGATTTCAAAATTATAATTAGATTTTCCCTGCGATGCTTACTTTTCGAGAAAATCATGTCTCTGTCGGTTAAGCTAGGTTGGCCGAATCCGCCATGCCAGGGTCGCCAGACATCAAATTTTCCGGCCAATCACCGATCCTTGTAATTCACACGCCATTAGAATCGCACTTTTGTGCAGATTTCAAATCTGTAATTAGATTTTCCCTGTCATGCATACTTTTCGAGAAAATCATGTCTCTGTCGGTTAAGCTAGGTTGGCAAAATCCGCTATTCCAGGGTCGGCAGATATCGAATTTTCCGACCAATCACCGATCCTTGTATTCCATACGTCTTTAGAAGCGCAGTTTTGTGCAGATTTCAAATCTGTAATTAGATTTTCCCTGTCATGCATACTTTTCGAGAAAATCATGTCTCTGTCGGTTAAGCTAGGTTGGCCGAATCCCCCATGCCAGGGTCCCCAGACATCGAATTTTCCGACCAATCACCGATCCTTGTAATGCGTACGTCATTAGAAGTGCGCTTTTGTGCAGATTTCAAATCTGTAATTAGATTTTCCCTATGATGCATACTTTTCGAGAAGGTCATGTCTCTGTCGGTTAAGCTAGGTTGGCCGAATCCGCCATGCCAGGGTCGCCAGACATCGAATTTTCCGGCCAATCACCGATCCTTGTAATTCACACGTCATTAGAAGCGCGCTTTTGTGCAGATTTCAAAATTATAATTAGATTTTCCCTGCGATGCATACTTTTCGAGAAAATCATGTCTCTGTCGGTTAAGCTAGGTTGGCCAAATCCGCTATTCCAGGGTCGGCAGATATCGAATTTTCCGACCAATCACCGATCCTTGTAATCCATACGTCATTAGAAGCGCGCTTTTGTGCAGATTTCAAATCTGTAATTAGATTTTCCCTATGATGCATACTTTTCGAGAAGGTCATGTCTCTGTCGGTTAAGCTAGGTTGGCCGAATCCGCCATGCCAGGGTCGCCAGACATCGAATTTTCCGGCCAATCACCGATCCTTGTAATTCACACGTCATTAGAAGCGCGCTTTTGTGCAGATTTCAAAATTATAATTAGATTTTCCCCGCGATGCATACTTTTCGAGAAAATCATGTCTCTGTCGGTTAAGCTAGGTTGGCCAAATCCGCTATTCCAGGGTCACCAGATATCGAATTTTCCGACCAATCACCGATCCTCGTAATCCGTACGTCATTAGAAGCGCAATTTTGTGCAGACTTCAAATCTGTAATTAGATTTTCCCTACCATGCATAGTTTTCGAGAAATTCATGTCTCTGTCGGTTAAGCTAGGTTGGCGGAATCCGCCATGCCAGGGTCGCCAGACATCGAATTTTCCGGCCAATACTTTTCGAGAAAATCATGTCTCTGTGGGCCAACTGAGGTTGGCCAAATCCGCCATGCCAGTTTCACCAGACATCGAATTTTCGGACCAATCTCCGATCCTTGTATTTCACTCGTCATTAGAAGCGCACTTTTGTGCAGATTTCAAATCTGTAATTAGATTTTCCCTGCCACGCATTTTTTCGAGAACATCGTGTCTCTGTGGACCAACTGAGGTTGGCCATATCCGCCATGCCACGGTCACCAGACATCGAATTTTCCGACCAATCATCGATCCCTGTAATTCACATGTCATTAGAAGCGCGCTTTTGTGCAGATTTCAAACCTGTAATTAGATTTTCCCTAACATGCATAGTTTTCGAGAAAATCATGTCTCTGTCGGTTAAGCTAGGTTGGCCAAATCCGCTATTCCAGGGTCGCCAGATATCGAATTTTCCGACCAATCACCGATCCTTGTATTTCACTCGTCATTAGAAGCGCACTTTTGTGCAGATTTCAAATCTGTAATTAGATTTTCCCTGTCATGCATTTTTTCGAGAACATCATGTCTCTGTGGACCAACTGAGGTTGGCCATATCCGCCATGCCACGGTCACCAGATATCGAATTTTCCGACCAATCATCGATCCCTGTAATTCACACGTCATTAGAAGCGCGCATTAAGCTAGGTTGGCCAAATCCGCTATTCCAGGGTCGCCAGATATCGAATTTTCCGACCAATCACCGATCCTTGTAATGCGTACGTCATTAGAAGTGCGCTTTTGTGCAGATTTCAAATCTGTAAATAGATTTTCCCTATGATGCATACTTTTCAAGAAGGTCATGTCTCTGTCGGTTAAGCTATGTTGGCCGAATCCGCCATGCCAGGGTCGCCAGGCATCGAATTTTCCGGCCAATCACCGATCCTCGCAATTCACACGTCATTAGAAGTGCGCTTTTGTGCAGATTTCAAAATTATAATTCGATTTTCCCTGTCATGCATACTTTTCGAGAAAATCATGTCTCTGTCGGTTAAGCTAGGTTGGCCAAATCCGCTATTCCAGGGTCGCCAGATATCGAATTTTCCGACCAATCACCGATCTTTGTAGTCCAGACGTCATTAGAAGCGCAATTTTGTGCAGATTTCAAATCTGTAATTAGATTTTCCCTGTCATGCATACTTTTCGAGAAAATCATGTCTCTGTCGGTTAAGCTAGGTTGGCCAAATCCGCTATTCCAGGGTCGCCAGATATCGAATTTTCCGACCAATCACCGATCCTTGTAATCCATACGTCATTAGAAGCGCACTTTTGTGCAGATTTCAAATCTGTAATTAGATTTTCCCTGTCATGCATACTTTTCGAGAAAATCATGTCTCTGTCGGTTAAGCTAGGTTGGCCGAATCCGCCATGCCAGGGTCGCCAGACATCAAATTTTCCGGCCAATCACTGATCCTTGTAATTCATACGTCATTAAAAGCGCACTTTTGTGCAGATTTCAAACCTACAATTAGATTTTCGCTGCGATGCATACTTTTCGAGAAAATCATGTCTCTGTCGGTTTTAAGCTAGGTTGGCCAAATCCGCTATTCCAGGGTCGCCAGATATCGAATTTTCCGACCAATCACCGATCCTTGTAATCCAGACGTCATTAGAAGCGCAATTTTGTGCAGATTTCAAATCTGTAATTAGATTTTCCCTGTCATGCATACTTTTCGAGAAAATCATGTCTCTGTCGGTTAAGCTAGGTTGGCCAAATCCGCTATTCCAGGGTCGCCAGATATCGACTTTTCCGACCAATCACCGATCCTTGTAATCCATACGTCATTACAAGCGCACTTTTGTGCAGATTTAAAATCTGTAATTAGATTTTCCCTGTCATGCATACTTTTCGAGAAAATCATGTCTCTGTCGGTTAAGCTAGGTTGGCCGAATCCGCCATGCCAGGGTCGCCAGACATCGAATTTTCCGGCCAATCATCCATCCTTGTAATTCACACGTCATTAGAAGCGCGCTTTTGTGCAGATTTCAAAATTATAATTAGATTTTCCCTGCGATACATACTTTTCGAGAAAATCATGTCTCTGTCGGTTAAGCTAGGTTGGCCAAATCCGCTATTCCAGGGTCGCCAGATATCGAATTTTCCGACCAATCACCGATCCTTGTAATCCATACGTCATTAGAAGCGCACTTTTGTGCAGATTTCAAATCTGTAATTAGATTTTCCCTGTCATGCATACTTTTCGAGAAAATCATGTCTCTGTCGGTTAAGCTAGGTTGGCCGAATCCGCCATGCCAGGGTCGCTAGACATCGAATTTTCCGGCCAATCACCGATCCTTGTAATTCACACGTCATTAGAAGCGCGCTTTTTTCAGATTTCAAAATTATAATTAAATTTTCCCTGCGATGCATACTTTTCGAGAAAATCATGTCTCTGTCGGTTAAGCTAGATTGGCCAAATCCGCTATTCCAGGGTCGCCAGATATCGAATTTTCCGACCAATCGCCGATCCTTGTAATCCATACGTCATTAGAAGCGCACTTTTGTGCAGATTTCAAATCTGTAATTAGATTTTCCCTGTCATGCATACTTTTCGAGAAAATCATGTCTCTGTCGGTTAAGCTATGTTGGCCAAATCCGCCATGCCAGGGTCGCCAGACATCGAATTTTCCGGCCAATCACCGATCCTTGTAATTCACACGTCATTAGAAGCGCGCTTTTTTGCAGATTTCAAACCTATAATTAGATTTTCCCTGCGATGCATACTTTTCGAGAAAATCATGTCTCTGTCGGTTAAGCTAGGTTGGCCAAATCCGCTATTCCAGGGTCGCCAGATATCGAATTTTCCGACCAATCACCGATCCCCGTAATCCGTACGTCATTAGAAGCGCACTTTTGTGCAGATTTCAAATCTGTAATTAGATTTTCCCTGCGATGCATACTTTTCGAAAAAATCATGTCTCTGTCGGTTAAGCTAGATTGGCCTAATCCGCTATTCCAGGGTCGCCAGATATCGAATTTTCCGACCAATCGCCGATCCTTGTAATCCATACGTCATTAGAAGCGCACTTGTGTGCAGATTTCAAATCTGTAATTAGATTTTCCCTGTCATGCATACTTTTCGAGAAAATCATGTCTCTGTCGGTTAAGCTATGTTGGCCAAATCCGCTATTCCAGGGTCGCCAGACATCGAATTTTCCAGCCAATACTTTTCGAGAAAATCATGTCTCTGTGGACCAACTGAGGTTGGCCAAATCCGCCATGCCAGGGTCACCAGACATCGAATTTTCGGACCAATCTCCGATCCTTGTATTTCACTCGTCATTAGAAGCGCAATTTTGTGCAGATTTCAAATCTGTAATTAGATTTTCCCTGCCATGCATACGTTTCGAGAAAATCATGTCTCTGTGGACCAACTGAGGTTGGCCAAATCCGCCATTCCAGGGTCACCAGACATCGAATTTTCGGACCAATCTCCGATCCTTGTATTTCACTCGTCATTAGAAGCGCACTTTTGTGCAGATTTCAAATCTGTAATTAGATTTTCCCTGCCATGCATACGTTTCGAGAAAATCATGTCTCTGTGGACCAACTGAGGTTGGCCAAATCCGCCATGCCAGGGTCACCAGACATCGAATTTTCGGACCAATCTCCGATCCTTGTATTTCACTCGTCATTAGAAGCGCGCTCTTGTGCAGATTTCAAATCTGTAATTAGATTTTCCCTGTTATGCATTTTTTTTCGAGAACATCATGTCTCTGTGGACCAACTGAGGTTGGCCAAATCCGCCATGCCACGGTCACCAGATATCGAATTTTCCGACCAATCATCGATCCCTGTAAACCACATGTCATTAGAAGCGCGCTTTTGTGCAGATTTCAAATCTGTAATTAGATTTTCCCTGCGATGCATACTTTTCGAGAAAATCATGTCTCTGTCGGTTAAGCTAGGTTGGCCAAATCCCCCATGCCAGGGTCGCCAGATATCGAATTTTCCGACCTATCACCGATCCTTGTAATTCGCACGTCATTAGAAGCGCACTTTTGTGCAGATTTCAAATCTGTAATTAGATTTTCCCTGTCATGCATACTTTTCGAGAAAATCATGTCTCTGTCGGTTAAGCTAGGTTGGCCAAATCCGCTATTCCAGGGTCGCCAGATATCGAATTTTCCGACCAATCACCGATCCTTGTAATCCATACGTCATTAGAAGCGCACTTTTGTGCAGATTTCAAATCTGTAATTAGATTTTCCCTGCGATGCATACTTTTCGAGAAAATCATGTCTCTGTCGGTTAAGCTAGATTGGCCTAATCCGCTATTCCAGGGTCGCCAGATATCGAATTTTCCGACCAATCGCCGATCCTTGTAATCCATACGTCATTAGAAGCGCACTTTTGTGCAGATTTCAAATCTGTAATTAGATTTTCCCTGTCATGCATACTTTTCGAGAAAATCATGTCTCTGTCGGTTAAGCTATGTTGGCCAAATCCGCTATTCCAGGGTCGCCAGACATCGAATTTTCCGACCAATCACCGATCCTTGTAATTCACACGTCATTAGAAGCGCCCTTTTTTTGCAGATTTCAAACCTCTAATTAGATTTTTCCTGCGATGCATACTTTTCGAGAAAATCATGTCTCTGTCGGTTAAGCTAGGTTGGCCAAATCCGCTATTCCAGGGTCGCCAGATATCGAATTTTCCGACCAATCACCGATCCCCGTAATCCGTACGTCATTAGAAGCGCAATTTTGTGCAGATTTCAAATCTGTAATTAGATTTTCCCTACCATGCATAGTTTTCGAGAAATTCATGTCTCTGTCGGTTAAGCTAGGTTGGCCGAACCCGCCATGCCAGGGTCGCCAGACATCGAATTTTCCAGCCAATACTTTTCGAGAAAATCATGTCTCTGTGGGCCAACTGAGGTTGGCCAAATCCGCCATGCCAGGGTCACCAGACATCGAATTTTCGGACCAATCTCCGATCCTTGTATTTCACTCGTCATTAGAAGCGCACTTTTGTGCAGATTTCAAATCTGTAATTAGATTTTCCCTGTTATGCATTTTTTTTCGAGAACATCATGTCTCTGTGGACCAACTGAGGTTGGCCAAATCCGCCATGCCACGGTCACCAGATATCGAATTTTCCGACCAATCATCGATCCCTGTAAACCACATGTCATTAGAAGCGCGCTTTTGTGCAGATTTCAAATCTGTAATTAGATTTTCCCTGCCATGCATACTTTTCGAGAAAATCATGTCTCTGTCGGTTAAGCTAGGTTGGCCAAATCCCCCATGCCAGGGTCGCCAGATATCGAATTTTCCGACCAATCACCGATCCTTGTAATCCATACGTCATTAGAAGCGCACTTTTGTGCAGATTTCAAATCTGTAATTAGATTTTCCCTATGATGCATACTTTTCGAGAAAATCATGTCTCTGTCGGTTAAGCTAGGTTGGCCGAATCCGCCATGCCAGGGTCGCCAGACATCGAATTTTCCGACCAATCAGCGATCTTTGTAATGCGTACGTCATTAGAAGCGCGCTTTTGGGCAGATTTCACACCTATAATTAGATTTTCCCTGCGATGCATACTTTCCGAGAAAATCATGTCTCTGTCGGTTAAGCTAGGTTGGCCAAATCCGCCATTCCAGGGTCACCAGATATCGAATTTTCCGACCCATCACCGATCCTTGTAATCCATACGTCATTAGAAGCGCAATTTTGTGCAGATTTCAAATCTGTAATTAGATTTTCCCTGTCATGAATACTTTTCGAGAAAATCATGTCTCTGTCGGTTAAGCTAGGTTGGCCGAAATCGCCATGCCAGGGTCGCCAGACATCGAATTTTCCGGCCAATCACCTATCCTTGTAATTCACACGTCATTAGAAGCGCACTTTTGTGCAGATTTCAAATCTGTAATTAGATTTTCCCTGTCATGCATACTTTTCGAGAAAATCGTGTCTCTGTCGGTTAAGCTAGGTTGGCCAAATCCGCTATTCCAGGGTCGCCAGATATCGAATTTTCCGACCAATCACCGATCCTTGTAATCCATACGTCATTAGAAGCGCACTTTTGTGCAGATTTTAAATCTGCAATTCGATTTTCCCTATGATGCATACTTTTCGAGAAGGTCATGTCTCTGTCGGTTAAGCTTGGTTGGCCGAATCCGCCATGCCAGGGTCGCCAGACATCGAATTTTTCGGCCAATCACCGATCGTTGTAATTCACACGTCATTAGGAGCGCACTTTTGTGCAGATTTCAAATCTGTAATTAGATTTTCCCTGTCATGCATACTTTTCGAGAAAATCATGTCTCTGTCGGTTAAGCTAGGTTGGCCAAATCCGCTATTCCGGGGTCGCCAGATATCGAATTTTCCGACCAATCACCGATCCTTGTAATCCATACGTCATTAGAAGCGCACTTTTGTGCAGATTTTAAATCTGTAATTAGATTTTCGTTATGATGCATACTTTTCGAGAAGGTCATGTCTCCGTCGGTTAAGCTAGGTTGGCCGAATCCGCCATGCCAGGGTTGCCAGACATCGAATTTTCCAGCCAATCACCGCTCCTTGTAATTCACACGTCATTAGAAGCGCGCTTTTGTGCAGATTTCAAACCTATAATTAGATTTCCCTGCGATGCATACTTTCCGAGAAAATCATGTCTCTGTCGGTTAAGCTAGGTTGGCCAAATCCGCCATTCCAGGGTCACCAGATATCGAATTTTCCAACCCATCACCGATCCTTGTAATCCATACGTCATTAGAAGCGCACTTTTGTGCAGATTTCAAATCTGTAACTAGATTTTCCCTGTCATGCATACTTTTCGAGAAAATCATGTCTCTGTCGGTTAAGCTAGGTTGGCCAAATCCGCCATTCCAGGGTCACCAGATATCGAATTTTCCGGCCTATCACCGATCCTTGTAATTCACACGTCATTAAAAGCGCACTTTTGTGCAGATTTCAAACCTATAATTAGAATTTCCCTGCGATGCATACTTTTCGAGAAAATCATGTCTCTGTCGGTTAGGCTAGGTTGGCCAAATCCGCTATTCCAGGGTCGCCAGATATCGAATTTTCCGACCAATCACCTATCCTTGTAATCCATACGTCATTAGAAGCGCAATTTCGTGCAGATTTCAAATCTGTAATTAGATTTTCCCTATGATGCATACTTTTCGAGAAAATCATGTCTCTGTCGGTTAAGCTAGGTTGGCCGAATCCGCCATGCTAGGGTCGCCAGACATCGAATTTTCCGACCAATCACCGATCCTTGTAATCCGTACGTCATTAGAAGCGCACTTTTGTGCAGATTTCAAATCTGTAATTAGATTTTTTCTATGATGCATACTTTTCGAGAAAATCATGTCTCTGTCGGTTAAGCTAGGTTGGCCGAATCCGCCATGCCAGGGTCACCAGACATCGAATTTTCGGACCAATCTCCGATCCTTGTATTTCACTCGTCATTAGAAGTGCGCTCTTGTGCAGATTTCAAATCTGTAATTAGATTTTCCCTGCCATGCATACTTTTCGAGAAAATCATGTCTCTGTCGGTTAAGCTAGGTTGGCCAAATCCCCCATGCCAGGGTCGCCAGATATCGAATTTTCCGACCTATCACCGATCCTTGTAATTCACACGTCATTAGAAGCGCACTTTTGTGCAGATTTCAAATCTGTAATTAGATTTTCCCTGTCATGCATATTTTTCGAGAAAATCATGTCTCTGTCGGTTAAGCTAGGTTGGCCAAATCCGCTATTCCAGGGTCGCCAGATATCGAATTTTCCGACCAATCACCGATCCTTGTAATCCATTCGTCATTAGAAGCGCACTTTTGTGCAGATTTCAGATCTGTAATTAGATTTTCCCTATGATGCATACTTTTCGAGAAAATCATGTCTCTGTCGGTTAAGCTAGGTTGGCCGTATCCGCCATGCCAGGGTCGCCAGACATCGAATTTTCCGACCAATCAGCGATCTTTGTAATGCGTACGTCATTAGAAGCGCACTTTTGTGCAGATTTCAAATCTGTAATTAGATTTTCCCTGTCATGCATACTTTTCGAGAAAATCATGTCTCTGTCGGTTAGGCTAGGTTGGCCAAATCCGCCATGCCAGGGTCGCCAGACATCAAATTTTCCGACCAATCATCGATCCCTGTAATTCACATGTCATTAGAAGCGCGCTTTTGTGCAGATTTCAAGCCTATAATTAGATTTTCCCTGCGATGCATATTTTCCGAGAAAATCATGTCTCTGTCGGTTAAGCTAGGTTGGCCAAATCCGCCATGCCAGGGTCGCCAGACATCAAATTTTCCGACCAATCATCGATCCCTGTAATTCACATGTCATTAGAAGCGCGCTTTTGGGCAGATTTCAAGCCTATAATTAGATTTTCCCTGCGATGCATACTTTCCGAGAAAATCATGTCTCTGTCGGTTAAGCTAGGTTGGCCAAATCCGCCATTCCAGGGTCACCAGACATCGAATTTTCCGACCAATCACCGATCCTTGTAATCCATTCGTCATTAGAAGCGCTCTTTTGTGCAGATTTCAAATCTGTACTTAGATTTTCCCTGTCATGCATACTTTTCGAGAAAATCATGTCTCTGTCGGTTAAGCTAGGTTGGCCGAATCCGCCATGCCGGGGTCACCAGACATCGAATTTTCCAGCCAATCACCGATCCTTGTAATTCATACGTCATTAGAAGCGCACTTTTGTGCAGATTTCAAACCTCTAATTAGATTTTCCCTGCGATGCATACTTTTCGAGAAAATCATGTCTCTGTCGGTTAAGCTAGGTTGGCCGAATCCGATATGCCAGGGTCGCCAGACATAAAATTTTCCGACGAATCAGCGATCTTTGTAATTCACACGTCATTAGAAGTGCACTTTTGTGCAAATTTCCAATCTGTAATTAGATTTTCCCTATGATGCATACTTTTCGAGAAAATCATGTCTCTGTCGGTTAAGCTAGGTTGGCCGAATCCGCCATGCCAGGGTCGCCAGACATCGAATTTTCCGACCAATCAGCGATCTTTGTTATGCGTACGTCATTAGAAGCGCGCTTTTGGGCAGATTCCACACCCATAATTGTATTTTCCCTGTCATGCATACTTTTCGAGAAAATCATGTCTCTGTCGGTTAAGCTAGGTTGGCCGAAATCGCCATGCCAGGGTCGCCAGACATCGAATTTTCCGGCCAATCACCGATCCTTGTAATTCACACGTCATTAGAAGTGCACTTTTGTGCAGATTTCAAATCTGTAATTAGATTTTCCCTGTCATGCATACTTTTCGAGAAAATCGTGTCTCTGTCGGTTAAGCTAGGTTGGCCAAATCCGCTATTCCAGGGTCGCCAGATATCGAATTTTCCGACCAATCACCGATCCTTGTAATCCATACGTCATTAGAAGCGCACTTTTGTGCAGATTTTAAATCTGTAATTAGATTTTCCCTATGATGCATACTTTTCGAGAAGGTCATGTCTCTGCCGGTTAAGCTAGGTTGGCCGAATCCGCCATGCCAGGGTCGCCAGACATCGAATTTTCCGGCCAATCACCGATCCTTGTAATTCGCACGTCATTAGAAGCGCGCGTTTGTGCAGATTTCAAACCTATAATTAGATTTTGCCTGCGATGCATACTTTTCGAGAAAATCATGTCTCTGTCGGTTAAGCTAGGTTGGCCAAATCCGCTATTCCAGGGTCGAGAGATATCGAATTTTCTGACCAATCTCCGATCCCTGTAATCCATACGTCATTAGAAGCGCGCTTTTGTGCAGATTTCAAATCTGTAATTAGATTTTCCCTGCCATGAATTTTTTTTCGAGAACATCATGTCTCTGTGGACCAACTGAGGATGGCCAAATCCGCCATGCCAGGGTCACCAGATATCGAATTTTCCGACCAATCATCGATCCCTGTAATTCACATGTCATTAGAAGCGCGCTATTGTGCAGATTTCAAATCTGTAATTAGATTTTCCCTGCCATGCATATTTTTCGAGAAAATCATGTCTCTGTCGGTTAAGCTCTGTTGGCCAAATCGCCCATGTCATTGTCGACAGATATCGAATTTTCCGACCTATCACCGATCCTTGTAACTCACACGTCATTAGAAGCGCACTTTTGTGCAGATTTCAAATCTGTAATAAGATTTTCCCTGTCATGCATACTTTTCGAGAAAATCATGTCTCTGTCGGTTAAGCTAGGTTGGCCAAATCCGCTATTCCAGGGTCGCCAGATATCGAATTTTCCGACCAATCACCGATCCTTGTAATCCATTCGTCATTAGAAGCGCACTTTTGTGCAGATTTCAAATCTGTAATTAGATTTTCCCTATGATGCATACTTTTCGAGAAAATCATATCTCTGTCGGTTAAGCTAGGTTGGCCGAATCCGCCATGCCAGGGTCGCCAGACATCGAATTTTCCGGCCAATCACCGATCCTTGTAATTCACACGTCATTAGAAGCGCGCTTTTGTGCAGATTTCAAACCTATAATTAGATTTTCCCTGCGATGCATACTTTTCGAGAAAATCATGTCTCTGTCGGTTAAGCTAGGTTGGCCAAATCCGCTATTCCAGGGTCGCCAGATATCGAATTTTCCGACCAACCACCGATCCTTGTAATCCATTCGTCATTAGAAGCGCACTTTTGTGCAGATTTTAATCTGTAATTAGATTTTCCCTATGATGCATACTTTTCGAGAAGGTCATGTCTCTGTCGGTTAAGCTAGGTTGGCCGAATCCGCTATTCCAGGTTCGCCAGACATCGAATTTTCCGGCCAATCACCGATCCTCGTAATTCACACGTCATTAGAAGCGCGCTTTTGTGCAGATTTCAAACCTATAATTAGATTTTCCCTGCGATGCATACTTTTCGAGAAAATCATGTCTCTGTCGGTTAAGCTAGGTTGGCCAAATCCGCTATTCCAGGGTCGAGAGATATCGAATTTTCCGACCAATCTCCGATCCTTGTAATCCATACGTCATCAGAAGCGCGCTTTTGTGAAGATTTCAAATCTGTAATTAGATTTTCCCTGCCATGCATTTTTTTTCGAGAACATCATGTCTCTGTGGACCAACTGAGGATGGCCGAATCCGCCATGCCACGGTTACCAGATATCGAATTTTCTGACCAATCATCGATCCCTGTAATTCACATGTCATTAGAAGCGCGCTTTTGTGCAGATTTCAAATCTGTAATTAGATTTTCCCTGCCATGCATATTTTTCGAGAAAATCATGTCTCTGTCGGTTAAGCTAGGTTGGCCAAATCCCCCATGCCAGGGTCGCCAGATATCGAATTTTCCGACCTATCACCGATCCTTGTAATTCACACGTCATTAGAAGCGCACTTTTGTGCAGATTTTAAATCTGTAATTAGATTTTCCCTATGATGCATACTTTTCGAGAAAATCATGTCTCTGTCGGTTAAGCTAGGTTGGCCGAATCCGCCATGCCAGGGTCGCCAGACATCGAATTTTCCGAAAAATCAGCGATCTTTGTAATGCGTACGTCATTAGAAGCGCGCTTTTGGGCAGATTTCACACCTATAATTAGATTTTCCCTGCGATGCATACTTTCCGAGAAAATCATGTCTCTGTCGGTTAAGCTAGGTTGGCCAAATCCGCCATTCCAGGGTCACCAGATATCGAATTTTCCGACCTATCACCGATCCTTGTAATCCATTCGTCATTAGAAGTGCACTTTTGTGCAGATTTCAAATCTGTAATTAGATTTTCCCTGTCATGCATACTTTTCGAGAAAATCATGTCTCTGTCGGTTAAGCTAGGTTGGCCGAAATCGCCATGCCACGGTCACCAGGTATAGAATTTTCCGACCAATCACCGATCCTTGTAATCCATACGTCATTAGAAGTGCAATTTTGTGCAGATTTCAAATCTGTAATTAGATTTTCCCTATGATGCATACTTTTCGAGAAAATCATGTCTCTGTCGGTTAAGCCAGGTTGGCCGAATCCGCCATTCCAGGGTCACCAGATATCGAATTTTCCGACCTATCACCGATCCTTGTAATCCATACGTCATTAGAAGTGCACTTTTGTGCAGATTTCAAATCTGTAATTAGATTTTCCCTGTCATGCATACTTTTCGAGAAAATCATGTCTCTGTCGGTTAAGCTAGGTTGGCCGAAATCGCCATGCCACGGTCACCAGATATAGAATTTTCCGGCCAATCACCGATCCTTGTAATTCACACGCCATTAGAAGCGCACTTTTGTGCAGATTTCAAATCTGTAATTAGATTTTCCCTGCCATGCATACTTTTCGAGAAAATCATGTCTCTGTCGGTTAAGCTAGGTTGGCCAAATCCGCTATTCCAGGGTCGCCAGATATCGAATTTTCTGACCAATCACCGATCCTTGTAATCCATACGTCATTAGAAGCGCACTTTTGTGCAGATTTCAAACCTAGAATTAGATTTTCCCTATGATGCATAATTTTCGAGAAAATCATGTCTCTGTCGGTTAAGCTAGGTTGGCCGAATCCGCCGTGCCAGGGTCGCCAGACATCGAATTTTCCGACCAATCACCGATCCTTGTAATGCTTTCGTCATTAGAAGCGCACTTTTGTGCAGATTTCAAGTCTGTAATTACATTTTCCCTGTCATGCATACTTTTCGAGAAAATCATGTCTCTGTCGGTTAAGCTAGGTTGGCCAAATCCGCTATTCCAGGGTCGAGAGATATCAAATTTTCCGGACAATCTCCGATCCTTGTAATCCATACGTCATTAGAAGCGCAATTTTGTGCAGATTTCAAATCTGTAATTAGATTTTCCCTGCCATGCATACGTTTCGAGAAAATCATGTCTCTGTTTACCAACTGAGGTTGGCCAAATCCGCCATGCCAGGGTCACCAGACATCGAATTTTCGGACCAATCTCCGATCCTTGTATTTCACTCGTCATTAGAAGCGCGCTCTTGTGCAGATTTCAAATCTGTAATTAGATTTTCCCTGCCATGCATTTTTTTTCGAGAACATCATGTCTCTGTGGACCAACTGAGGTTGGCCAAATCCGCCATGCCACGGTCACCAGATATCGAATTTTCCGACCAATCATCGATCCCTGTAAATCAGATGTCATTAGAAGCGCGCTTTTGTGCAGATTTCAAATCTGTAATTAGATTTTCCCTGCCATGCATAATTTTCGAGAAAATCATGTCTCTGTCGGTTAAGCTACGTTGGCCGAATCCGCCATGCCAGGGTCGCCAGACATCGAATTTTCCGACCAATCACCGATCCTTGTAATGCTTTCGTCATTAGAAGCGCGCTTTTGTGCAGATTTCAAACCTATAATTAGATTTTCCCTGCGATGCATACTTTCCGAGAAAATCATGTCTCTGTCGGTTAAGCTAGGTTGGCCAAATCCGCCATTCTATTGTCACCAGATATCGAATTTTCCGACCAATCACCGATCCTTGTAATCCATACGTCATTAGAAGCGCACTTTTGTGCAGATTTCAAATCTGTACTTAGATTTTCCCTGTCGTGCATTTTTTTCGAGAAAATCATGTCTCTGTCGGTTAAGCTAGGTTGGCCGAATCCGCCATGCCAGGGTCGCCAGACATCGAATTTTCCGACCAATCACCGATCCTTGTAATGCTTTCGTCATTAGAAGCGCGCTTTTGTGCAGATTTCAAACCTAGAATTAGATTTTCCCTGCCATGCATATTTTTCGAGAAAATCATGTCTCGGTCGGTTAAGCTAGGTTGGCCGAATCCGCCATGCCAGGGTCACCAGATATCGAATTTTCCGACCAATCACCGATCCTTGTAATCCATACGTCATTAGAAGCGCACTTTTGTGCAGATTTCAAGTCTGTAATTACATTTTCCCTGTCATGCATACTTTTCGAGAAAATCATGTCTCTGTCGGTTAAGCTAGGTTGGCCAAATCCGCAATTCCAGGGTCGAGAGATATCAAATTTTCCGGACAATCTCCGATCCTTGTAATCCATACGTCATTAGAAGCGCAATTTTGTGCAGATTTCAAATCTGTAATTAGATTTTCCCTGCCATGCATACGTTTCGAGAAAATCATGTCTCTGTTTACCAACTGAGGTTGGCCAAATCCGCCATGCCAGGGTCACCAGACATCGAATTTTCGGACCAATCTCCGATCCTTGTATTTCACTCGTCATTAGAAGCGCGCTCTTGTGCAGATTTCAAATCTGTAATTAGATTTTCCCTGCCATGCATTTTTTTTCGAGAACATCATGTCTCTGTGGACCAACTGAGGTTGGCCAAATCCGCCATGCCACGGTCACCAGATATCGAATTTTCCGACCAATCATCGATCCCTGTAAATCACATGTCATTAGAAGCGCGCTTTTGTGCAGATTTCAAATCTGTAATTAGATTTTCCCTGCCATGCATAATTTTCGAGAAAATCATGTCTCTGTCGGTTAAGCTAGGTTGGCCAAATCCCCCATGCCAGGGTCGCCAGATATCGAATTTTCCGACCTATCACCGATCCTTGTAATTCACACGTCATTAGGAGCGCACTTTTGTGCAGATTTCAAATCTGTAATTAGATTTTCCCTATGATGCATACTTTTCGAGAAAATCATGTCTCTGTCGGTTAAGCTAGGTTGGCCGAATCCGCCATGCCAGGGTCGCCAGACATCGTATTTTCGGACCAATCTCCGATCCTTGTATTTCACTCGTCATTAGAAGTGCGCTCTTGTGCAGATTTCAAATCTGTAATTAGATTTTCCCTGCCATGCATTTTTTTTCGAGAACATCATGTCTCTGTGGACCAAATGAGGTTGGCCAAGCCGCCATGCCACGGTCACCAGATATCGAATTTTCCGACCAATCATCGATCCCCGTAAATCACATGTCATTAGAAGCGCACTTTTGTGCAGATTTCAAATCTGTAATTAGATTTTCCCTGTCATGCATACTTTTCGAGAAAATCATGTCTCTGTCGGTTAAGCTAGGTTGGCCAAATCCGCTATTCCAGGGTAGCCAGATATCGAATTTTAAGACCAATCACCGATCCTTGTAATCCATTCGTCATTAGAAGCGCACTTTTGTGCAGATTTCAAATCTGTAATTAGATTTTCCCTGTCATGCATACTTTTCGAGAAAATCATGTCTCTGTCGGTTAAGCTAGGTTGGCCGAAATCTCAATGCCACGGTCACCAGATATCGAATTTTAAGACCAATCACCGATCCTTGTAATCCATTCGTCATTAGAAGCGCACTTTTGTGCAGATTTCAAATCTGTAATTAGATTTTCCCTGTCATGCATACTTTTCGAGAAAATCATGTCTCTGTCGGTTAAGCTAGGTTGGCCGAATCCGCCATGCCAGGGTCGCCAGACATCGAATTTTCCGAAAAATCAGCGATCTTTGTAATGCGTACGTCATTAGAAGCGCGCTTTTGGGCAGATTTCACACCTATAATTAGATTTTCCCTGCGATGCATACTTTCCGAGAAAATCATGTCTCTGTCGGTTAAGCTAGGTTGGCCAAATCCGCCATTCCAGGGTCACCAGATATCGAATTTTCCGACCCATCACCGATCCTTGTAATCCATACGTCATTAGAAGCGCAATTTTGTGCAGATTTCGAATCTGTAATTAGATTTTCCCTGTCATGCGCACTTTTCGAGAAATCATGTCTCTGTCGGTTAAGCTAGGTTGGCCGAAATCGCCATGCCAGGGTCGCCAGACATCGAATTTTCCGGCCAATCACCTATCCTTGTAATTCACACGTCATTAGAAGCGCACTTTGATGCAGATTTCAAATCTGTAATTAGATTTTCCCTGCCATGCATACTTTTCGAGAAAATCATGTCTCTGTGGACCAACTGAGGTTGGCCAAATCCGCTATTCCAGGGTCACCAGACATCGAATTTTCGGACCAATCTCCGATCCTTGTACTTCACTCGTCATTAGAAGCGCCCTCTTGTGCAGATTTCAAATCTGTAATTAGATTTTCCCTGCCATGCATACTTTTCGAGAAAATCATGTCTCTGTCGGTTAAGCTAGGTTGGCCAAATCCCCCATGCCAGGGTCGCCAGATATCGAATTTTCCGACCAATCACCGATCCTTGTAATCCATTCGTCATTAGAAGCGCACTTTTGTGCAGATTTCAAATCTGTAATTAGATTTTCCCTATGATGCATACTTTTCGAGAAAATCATGTCTCTGTCGGTTAAGTTCGGTTGGCCAAATCCGCCATGCCAGGGTCGCCAGACATCGAATTTTCCGACCAATCAGCGATCTTTGTAATGCGTACGTCATTAGAGGCGCGCTTTTGGGCAGATTTCACACCTATAATTAGATTTTCCCTAAGATGCATACTTTCCGAGAAAATCATGTCTCTGTCGGTTAAGCTAGGTTGGCCAAATCCGCCATTCCAGGGTCACCAGATACCGAATTTTCCGACCCATCACCGATCCTTGTAATCCATACGTCATTAGAAGTGCACTTTTGTGCAGATTTCAAATCTGTAATTAGATTTTCCCTGTCATGCATACTTTTCGAGAAAATCATGTCTCTGTCGGTTAAGCTAGGTTGGCCGAAATCGCCATGCCACGGTCACCAGATATCGAATTTTCCGACCAATCACCGATCCTTGTAATCCATACGTCGTTAGAAGCGCAATTTTGTGCAGATTTCAAATCTGTAATTAGATTTTCCCTGCCATGCATACTTTTCGAGAAAATCATGTCTCTGTCGGTTAAGCTAGGTTGGCCAAATCCCCCATGCCAGGGTCGCCAGATATCGAATTTTCCGACCAATCACCGATCCTTGTAATCCATTCGTCATTAGAAGCGCACTTTTGTGCAGATTTCAAATCTGTAATTAGATTTTCCCTATGATGCATACTTTTCGAGAAAATCATGTCTCTGTCGGTTAAGCTAGGTTGGCCGAAATCGCCATGCCACGGTCACCAGATATCGAATTTTCCGACCAATCACCGATCCTTGTAATCCATACGTCATTAGAAGTGCAATTTTGTGCAGATTTCAAATCTGTAATTAGATTTTCCCTGCCATGCATACTTTTCGAGAAAATCATGTCTCTGTGGACCAACTGAGGTTGGCCAAATCCGCTATTCCAGGGTCACCAGACATCGAATTTTCGGACCAATCTCCGATCCTTGTACTTCACTCGTCATTAGAAGCGCCCTCTTGTGCAGATTTCAAATCTGTAATTAGATTTTCCCTGCCATGCATACTTTTCGAGAAAATCATGTCTCTGTCGGTTAAGCTAGGTTGGCCGAATCTGCCATGCCAGGGTCGCCAGACATCGAATTTTCCGAAAAATCAGCGATCTTTGTAATGCGTACGTCATTAGTAGACGCGCTTTTGGGCAGATTTCACACCTATAATTAGATTTTCCCTGCGATGCATACTTTCCGAGAAAATCATGTCTCTGTCGGTTAAGCTAGGTTGGCCAAATCCGCCATTCCAGGGTCGCCAGATATCGAATTTTCCGATCCATCACCGATCCTTGTAATCCATACGTCATTAGAAGCGCAATTTTGTGCAGATTTCAAATCTGTAATTAGATTTTCCCTGCCATGCATATTTTTCGAGAAAATCATGTCTCTGTCGGTTAAGCTAGGTTGGCCAAATCCGCCATGCCAGGGTCGCCAGATATCGAATTTTCCGACCTATCACCGATCCTTGTAATTCACACGTCTTTAGAAGCGCACTTTTGTGCAGATTTCAAATCTGTAATTAGATTTTCCCTGTCATGCATACTTTTCGAGAAAATCATGTCTCTGTCGGTTAAGCTAGGTTGGCCAAATCCGCTATTCCAGGGTCGCCAGATATCGAATTTTAAGACCAATCACCGATCCTTGTAATCCATTCGTCATTAGAAGCGCACTTTTGTGCAGATTTCAAATCTGTAATTAGATCTTCCCTATGATGCATACTTTTCGAGAAAATCATGTCTCTGTCGATTAAGCTAGGTTGGCCGAATCCGCCATGCCAGGGTCGCCAGACATCGAATTTTCCGAAAAATCAGCGATCTTTGTAATGCGTACGTCATTAGAAGCGCGCTTTTGGGCAGATTTCACACCTATAATTAGATTTTCCCTGTGATGCATACTTTCCGAGAAAATCATGTCTCTGTCGGTTAAGCTAGGTTAGCCAAATCCGCCATTCCAGGGTCACCAGATATCGAATTTTCCGACCAATCACCGATCCTTGTAATCCATTCGTCATTAGAAGCGCACTTTTGTGCAGATTTTAAATCTGTAATTAGATTTTCCCTATGATGCATACTTTTCGAGAAGGTCATGTCTCTGTCGGTTAAGCTAGGTTGGCCGAATCCGCCATGCCAGGGTCGCCAGACATCGAATTTTCCGGCCAATCACCGATCCTCGTAATTCACACGTCATTAGAAGCGCGCTTTTGTGCAGATTTCAAACCTATAATTAGATTTTCCCTGCGATGCATACTTTTCGAGAAAATCATGTCTCTGTCGGTTAAGCTAGGTTGGCCAAATCCGCTATTCCAGGGTCGAGAGATATCGAATTTTCCGACCAATCTCCGATCCTTGTAATCCATACGTCATTAGAAGCGCACTTTTGTGCAGATTTCAAATCTGTAATTAGATTTTCCCTGCCATGCATTTTTTTTCGAGAACATCATGTCTCCGTGGACCAACTGAGGTTGGCCAAATCCGCCATGCCACGGTCACCAGATATCGAATTTTCCGACCAATCATCGATCCCTGTAATTCACATGTCATTAGAAGCGCGCTTTTGTGCAGATTTCAAATCTGTAATTAGATTTTCCCTGCCATGCATACTTTTCGAGAAAATCATGTCTCCGTCGGTTAAGCTAGGTTGGCCAAATCCGCCATGCCAGGGTCGCCAGATATCGAATTTTCCGACCTATCACCGATCCTTGTAATTCACACGTCATTAGAAGCGCACTTTTGTGCAGATTTCAAATCTGTAATTAGGTTTTCCCTGTCATGCATACTTTTCGAGAAAATCATGTCTCTGTCGGTTAAGCTAGGTTGGCCAAATCCACTATTCCAGGGTCGCCAGATATCGAATTTTAAGACCAATCACCGATCCTTGTAATCCTTTCGTCATTAGAAGCGCACTTTTGTGCAGATTTCAAATCTGTAATTAGATTTTCCCTATGATGCATACTTTTCGAGAAAATCATGTCTCTGTCGGTTAAGCTAGGTTGGCCGAATCCGCCATGCCAGGGTCGCCACACATCGAATTTTCCAAAAAATCAGCGATCTTTGTAATGCGTACTTCATTAGAAGCGCGCTTTTGGGCAGACTTCACATCTATAAATAGATTTTCCCTGCGATGCATACTTTCCGAGAAAATCATGTCTCTGTCGGTTAAGCTAGGTTGGCCAAATCCGCCATTGCAGGGTCACCAGATATCGAATTTTCCGACCCATCACCGATCCTTGTAATCCATACGTCATTAGAAGTGCACTTTTGTGCAGATTTCAAGTCTGTAATTAGATTTTCCCTGTCATGCATGCTTTTCGAGAAAATCATGTCTCTGTCGGTTAAGCTAGGTTGGCCGAATCCGCCATGCCAGGGTCGCCACACATCGAATTTTCCGAAAAATCAGCGATCTTTGTAATGCATACTTCATTAGAAGCGCGCTTTTGGGCAGACTTCACACCTATAATTAGATTTTCCCTGCGATGCATACTTTCCGAGAAAATCATGTCTCTGTCGGTTAAGCTAGGTTGGCCAAATCCGCCATTGCAGGGTCACCAGATATCGAATTTTCCGACCCATCACCGATCCCTGTAATCCATACGTCATTAGAAGCGCAATTTTGGGCAGATTTCAAATCTGTAATTAGATTTTCCCTGCCATGCATACGTTTCGAGAAAATCATGTCTCTGTGGACCAACTGAGGTTGGCCAAATCCGCCATGCCAGGGTCACCAGATATCGAATTTTCGGACCAATCTCCGATCCTTGTATTTCACTCGTCATTAGAAGCGCGCTCTTGTGCAGATTTCAAATCTGTAATTAGATTTTCCCTGCCATGCATTTTTTTTCGAGGACATCATGTCTCTGCGGACCAACTGAGGTTGGCCAAATCCGCCATGCCACGGTCACCAGATATCGAATTTTCCGACCAATCATCGATCCCTGTAAATCACATGTCATTAGAAGCGCGCTTTTGTGCAAATTTCAAATCTGTAATTAGATTTTCCCTGCCATGCATAATTTTCGAGAAAATCATGTCTCTGTCGGTTAAGCTAGGTTGGCCAAACCCCCATGCCAGGGTCGCCAGATATCGAATTTTCCGGCCTACCACCGATCCTTGTAATCCACACGTCATTAGAAGCGCACTTTTGTGCAGATTTTAAATCTGTAATTAGATTTTCCCTGTCATGCATACTTTTCGAGAAAATCATGTCTCTGTCGGTTAAGCTAGGTTGGCCAAATCCGCTATTCCAGGGTCGCCAGATATCGAATTTTCCAACCAATCACCGATCCTTGTAATCCATACGTCATTAGAAGCGCACTTTTGTGCAGATTTCAAATCTGTAATTAGATTTTCCCTATGATGCATACTTTTCGAGAAAATCATGTCTCTGTCGGTTAAGCTAGGTTGGCCGAATCCGCCATGCCAGGGTCGCCAGACATCGAATTTTCCGACCAATCAGCGATCTTTGTAATGCGTACGTCATTAGAAGCGCGCTTTTGGGCAGATTTCACACCTATAATTAGATTTTCCCTGCGATGCATTCTTTCCGAGAAAATCATGTCTCTGTCGGTTAAGCTAGGTTGGCCAAATCCGCTATTCCAGGGTCGCCAGATATCGAATTTTCCGACCAATCACCGATCCCTGTAATCCATACGTCATTAGAAGCGCGCTTTTGTGCAGATTTCAAATCTGTAATTAGATTTTCCCTGTCATGCATACTTTTCGAGAAAATCTTGTCTCTGTCGGTTAAGCTAGGTTGAACAAATTCGCTATTCCAGGGTCGCCAGATATCGAATTTTCCGACCAATCACCGATCCCTGTAATCCATACGTCATTAGAAGCACGCTTTTGTGCAGATTTCAAATCTGTAATTAGATTTTCCCTGTCATGCATACTTTTCGAGAAAATCTTGTCTCTGTCGGTTAAGCTAGGTTGAACAAATTCGCTATTCCAGGGTCGCCAGATATCGAATTCTCCGACCAATCACCGATCCTTGTAATCCATACGTCATTAAAAGTGCACTTTTGTGCAGATTTCAAATCTGTAATTAGATTTTCCCTGTCATGCATACTTTTCGAGAAAATCATGTCTCTGTCGGTTAAGCTAGGTTGGCCGAATCCGCCATGCCAGGGTCGCCAGACATCGAATTTTCCGGCCAATCACCGATCCTTGTAATTCACACGTCATTAAAAGCGCACTTTTGTGCAGATTTCAAAATTATAATTAGATTTTCCCTGCGATGCATACTTTTCGAGAAAATCATGTCTCTGTCGGTTAAGCTAGGTTGGCCAAATCCGCTATTCCAGGGTCGCCAGATATCGAATTTTAAGACCAATCACCGATCCTTGTAATCCATACGTCATTAGAAGCGCACTTTTGTGCAGATTTCAAATCTGTAATTAGATTTTCCCTATGATGCATACTTTTCGAGAAAATCATGTCTCTGTCGGTTAAGCTAGGTTGGCCGAATCCGCCATGCCAGGGTCGCCAGACATCGAATTTTCCGACCAATCAGCGATCTTTGTAATGCGTACGTCATTAGAAGCGCGCTTTTGGGCAGATTTCACACCTATAATTAGATTTTCCCTGCGATGCATTCTTTCCGAGAAAATCATGTCTCTGTCGGTTAAGCTAGGTTGGCCAAATCCGCCATTCCAGGGTCACCAGATATCGAATTTTCCGACCCATCACCGATCCTTGTAATCCATACGTCATTAGAAGCGCAATTTTGTGCAGATTTCGAATCTGTAATTAGATTTTCCCTGTCATGCGCACTTTTCGAGAAATCATGTCTCTGTCGGTTAAGCTAGGTTGGCCGAAATCGCCATGCCAGGGTCGCCAGACATCGAATTTTCCGGCCAATCACCTATCCTTGTAATTCACACGTCATTAGAAGCGCACTTTGATGCAGATTTCAAATCTGTAATTAGATTTTCCCTGTCATGCATACTTTTCGAGAAAATCATGTCTCTGTCGGTTAAGCTAGGTTGGCCAAATCCGCTATTCCAGGGTCGCCAGATATCGAATTTTCCGACTAATCACCGATCCTTGTAATCCATACGTCATTAGAAGCGCAATTTTGTGCAGATTTCAAACCTGTAATTAGATTTTCCCTATGATGCATACTTTTCGAGAAAATCATGTCTTTGTCGGTTAAGCTAGGTTGGCCGAATCCGCCATACTAGGGTCGCCAGACATCGAATTTTCCGGCCAATCACCGATCCTTATAATTCACACGTCATTAGAAGCGCACTTTTGTGCAGCTTTCAAATCTGTAATTAGATTTTCCCTGTCATGCATACTTTTCGAGAAAATCATGTCTCTGTCGGTTAAGCTAGGTTGGCCAAATCCGCTATTCCAGGGTCACCAGATATCGAATTTTCTGACCAATCACCGATCCTTGTAATCCGTACGTCATTAGAAGCGCACTTTTGTGCAGATTTCAAATCTGTAATTAGATTTTCCCTGTCATGCATACTTTTCGAGAAAATCATGTCTCTGTCGGTTAAGCTAGGTTGGCCAAATCCGCTATTCCAGGGTAGCCAGATATCGAATTTTCCGACCAATCACCGATCCTTGTAATCCATACGTCATTAGAAGCGCACTTTTGTGCAGATTTCAAATCTGTAATTAGATTTTCCCTGTCATGCATACTTTTCGAGAAAATCATGTCTCTGTCGGTTAAGCTAGGTTGGCCAAATCCGCTATTCCAGGGTCGCGAGATATCGAATTTTCCGACCAATCACCGATCCTTGTAATCCATACGTCATTAGAAGCACACTTTTGTGCAGATTTCAAATCTGTACTTAGATTTTTTCTGTCATGCATACTTTTCGAGAAAATCATGTCTCTGTCGGCTAAGCTAGGTTGGCCGAATCCGCCATGCCAGGGTCACCAGACATCGAATTTTCCGGCCAATCACCGATCCTTGTAATTCACACGTCATTAGAAGCGCACTTTTGTGCAGATTTCAAATCTGTACTTAGATTTTTTCTGTCATGCATACTTTTCGAGAAAATCATGTCTCTGTCGGTTAAGCTAGGTTGGCCAAATCCCCCATGCCAGGGTCGCCAGATATCGAATTTTCCGACCTATCACCGATCCTTGTAATTCACACGTCATTAGAAGCGCATTTTTGTGCAGATTTCAAATCTGTAATTAGATTTTCCCTGTCATGCATACTTTTCGAGAAAATCATGTCTCTGTCGGCTAAGCTAGGTTGGCCGAATCCGCCATGCCAGGGTCACCAGACATCGAATTTTCCGGCCAATCACCGATCCTTGTAATTCACACGTCATTAGAAGCGCACTTTTGTGCAGATTTCAAATCTGTACTTAGATTTTTTCTGTCATGCATACTTTTCGAGAAAATCATGTCTCTGTCGGTTAAGCTAGGTTGGCCAAATCCCCCATGCCAGGGTCGCCAGATATCGAATTTTCCGACCTATCACCGATCCTTGTAATTCACACGTCATTAGAAGCGCATTTTTGTGCAGATTTCAAATCTGTAATTAGATTTTCCCTGTCATGCATACTTTTCGAGAAAATCATGTCTCTGTCGGTTAAGCTAGGTTGGCCAAATCCCCCATGCCAGGGTCGCCAGATATCGAATTTTCCGACCTATCACCGATCCTTGTAATTCACACGTCATTAGAAGCGCATTTTTGTGCAGATTTCAAATCTGTAATTAGATTTTCCCTGTCATGCATACTTTTCGAGAAAATCATGTCTCTGTCGGTTAAGCTAGGTTGGCCGAATCCGCCATGCCAGGGTCGCCAGACATCGAATTTTCCGACCAATCACCAATCCTTGTAATGCTTTCGTCATTAGAAGCGCGCTTTTGTGCAGATTTCAAACCTATAATTAGATTTTCCTTGCGATGCATACTTTCCGAAAAAATCATGTCTCTGTCGGTTAAGCTAGGTTGGCCAAATCCGCCATTCCAGGGTCACCAGATATCGAATTTTCCGACCAATCACCGATCCTTGTAATCCATACGTCATTAGAAGCACACTTTTGTGCAGATTTCAAATCTGTACTTAGATTTTTTCTGTCATGCATACTTTTCGAGAAAATCATGTCTCTGTCGGCTAAGCTAGGTTGGCCGAATCCGCCATGCCAGGGTCACCAGACATCGAATTTTCCGGCCAATCACCGATCCTTGTAATTCACACGTCATTAGAAGCGCACTTTTGTGCAGATTTCAAATCTGTACTTAGATTTTTTCTGTCATGCATACTTTTCGAGAAAATCATGTCTCTGTCGGTTAAGCTAGGTTGGCCAAATCCGCCATGCCAGGGTCGCCAGACATCGAATTTTCCGACCAATCAGCGATCTTTGTAATGCGTACGTCATTAGAATCGCGCTTTTGGGCAGATTTCACACCTATAATTCGATTTTCCCTAAGATGCATACTTTCCGAGAAAATCATGTCTCTGTCGGTTAAGCTAGGTTGGCCAAATCCGCCATTCCAGGGTCACCAGACATCGAATTTTCGGACCAATCTCCGATCCTTGTATTTCACTCGTCATTAGAAGCGCGCTCTTGTGCAGATTTCAAATCTGTAATTAGATTTTCCCTGCCATGCATACTTTTCGAGAAAATCATGTCTCTGTCGGTTTAGCTAGGTTGGCCAAATCCCCCATGCCACGGTCACCAGATATCGAATTTTCCGACCAATCATCGATCCCTGTAATTCACATGTCATTAGAAGCGCGCTTTTGTGCAGATTTCAAATCTGTAATTAGATTTTCCCTATGATGCATACTTTTCGAGAAAATCATGTCTCTGTCGGTTAAGCTAGGTTGGCCAAATCCCCCATGCCAGGGTCGCCAGATATCGAATTTTCCGACCTCTTACCGATCCTTGTAATTCACACGTCATTAGAAGCGCACTTTTGTGCAGATTTCAAATCTGTAATTAGATTTTCCCTGTCATGCATACTTTCCGAGAAAATCATGTCTCTGTCGGTTAAGCTAGGTTGGCCAAATCCGCTATTCCAGGGTCGCCAGATATCGAATTTTCCGACCAATCACCGATCCTTGTAATCCATACGTCATTAGAAGCGCACTTTTGTGCAGATTTCAAATCTGTAATTAGATTTTCCCTGTCATGCATACTTTTCGAGAAAATCATGTCTCTGTCGGTTAAGGTAGGTTGGCCGAATCCGCCATGCCAGGGTCGCCAGACATCAAATTTTCCGACCCATAACCGATCCTTGTAATCCATACGTCATTAGAAGCGCAATTTTGTGCAGATTTCAAATCTGCAATTAGATTTTCCCTGTCATGCATACTTTTCGAGAAAATCATGTCTCTGTCGGTTAAGCTAGGTTGGCCGAAATCGCCATGCCAGGTTCGCCAGACATCGAATTTTCCGGCCAATCACCGACCCTTGTAATTCACACGTCATTAAAAGCGCACTTTTGTGCAGATTTCAAATCTGTAATTAGATTTTCCCTGTCATGCATACTTTTCGAGAAAATCATGTCTCTGTCGGTTAAGCTAGGTTGGCCAAATCCGCTATTCCAGGGTAGCCAGATATCGAATTTTCCGACCAATCACCGATCCTTGTAATCCATACGTCATTAGAAGCGCACTTTTGTGCAGATTTCAAATCTGTAATTAGATTTTCCCTGTCATGCATACTTTTCGAGAAAATCATGTCTCTGTCGGTTAAGCTAGGTTGGCCAAATCCGCTATTCCAGGGTAGCCAGATATCGAATTTTCCGACCAATCACCGATCCTTGTAATCCATACGTCATTAGAAGCACACTTTTGTGCAGATTTCAAATCTGTACTTAGATTTTTTCTGTCATGCATACTTTTCGAGAAAATCATGTCTCTGTCGGCTAAGCTAGGTTGGCCGAATCCGCCATGCCAGGGTCACCAGACATCGAATTTTCCGGCCAATCACCGATCCTTGTAATTCACACGTCATTAGAAGCGCACTTTTGTGCAGATTTCAAATCTGTACTTAGATTTTTTCTGTCATGCATACTTTTCGAGAAAATCATGTCTCTGTCGGTTAAGCTAGGTTGGCCAAATCCGCTATTCCAGCTTCGAGAGATATCGAATTTTCCGGACAATCTCCGATCCTTGTTATCCATACGTCATTAGAAGCGCAATTTTGTGCAGATTTCAAATCTGTAATTAGATTTTCCCTGCCATGCATACTTTTCGAGAAAATCATGTCTCTGTGGACCAGCTGAGGTTGGCCAAATCCGCTATTCCAGGGTCACCAGACATCGAATTTTCGTACCAATCTCCGATCCTTGTTTTTCACTCGTCACTAGAAGCGCCCTCATGTGCAGATTTCAAATCTGTAATTAGATTTTCCCTGCCATGCATACTTTTCGAGAAAATCATGTCTCTGTCGGTTAAGCTAGGTTGGCCGAAATCGCCATGCCAGGGTCGCCAGACATCGAATTTTCCGGCCAATCACCGATCCTTGTAATTCACACGCCATTAGAAGCGCGCTTTTGTGCAGATTTCAAACCTATAATTAGATTTTCCCTAAGATGCATACTTTCCGAGAAAATCATGTCTCTGTCGGTTAAGCTAGGTTGGCCAAATCCCCCATGCCAGGGTCGCCAGATATCGAATTTTCCGACCTCTTACCGATCCTTGTAATTCACACGTCATTAGAAGCGCACTTTTGTGCAGATTTCAAATCTGTAATTAGATTTTCCCTGTCATGCATACTTTCCGAGAAAATCATGTCTCTGTCGGTTAAGCTAGGTTGGCCAAATCCGCTATTCCAGGGTCGCCAGATATCGAATTTTCCGACCAATCACCGATCCTTGTAATCCATTCGTCATTAGAAGCGCGCTTTTGTGCAGATTTCAAATCTGTAATTAGATTTTCCCTATCATGCATACTTTTCGAGAAAATCATGTCTCTGTCGGTTAAGCTAGGTTGGCCGAATCCGCCATGCCAGGGTCGCCAGACATCAAATTTTCCGACCCATAACCGATCCTTGTAATCCATACGTCATTAGAAGCGCAATTTTGTGCAGATTTCAAATCTGTAATTAGATTTTCCCTGCGATGCATACTTTTCGAGAAAATCATGTCTCTGTCGGTTAAGCTAGGTTGGCCGAAATCGCCATGCCAGGGTCGCCAGACATCGAATTTTCCGGCCAATCACCGATCCTTGTAATTCACACGTCATTAGAAGCGCACTTTTGTGCAGATTTCAAATCTGTAATTAGATTTTCCCTGTCATGCATACTTTTCGAGAAAATCATGTCTCTGTCGGTTAAGCTAGGTTGGCCAAATCCGCTATTCCAGGGTAGCCAGATATCGAATTTTCCGACCAATCACCGATCCTTGTAATCCATACGTCATTAGAAGCGCACTTTTGTGCAGATTTCAAATCTGTAATTAGATTTTCCCTGTCATGCATACTTTTCGAGAAAATCATGTCTCTGTCGGTTAAGCTAGGTTGGCCAAATCCGCTATTCCAGGGTAGCCAGATATCGAATTTTCCGACCAATCACCGATCCTTGTAATCCATACGTCATTAGAAGCACACTTTTGTGCAGATTTCAAATCTGTACTTAGATTTTTTCTGTCATGCATACTTTTCGAGAAAATCATGTCTCTGTCGGCTAAGCTAGGTTGGCCGAATCCGCCATGCCAGGATCACCAGACATCGAATTTTCCGACCAATCACCGATCCTTGTAATTCACACGTCATTAGAAGCGCACTTTTGTGCAGATTTCAAATCTGTACTTAGATTTTTTCTGTCATGCATACTTTTCGAGAAAATCATGTCTCTGTCGGTTAAGCTAGGTTGGCCAAATCCGCTATTCCAGCTTCGAGAGATATCGAATTTTCCGGACAATCTCCGATCCTTGTTATCCATACGTCATTAGAAGCGCAATTTTGTGCAGATTTCAAATCTGTAATTAGATTTTCCCTGCCATGCATACTTTTCGAGAAAATCATGTCTCTGTGGACCAGCTGAGGTTGGCCAAATCCGCTATTCCAGGGTCACCAGACATCGAATTTTCGTACCAAT
Source organism: Brachypalpus laphriformis (assembly GCA_945910035.1). Classification (NCBI taxonomy): domain Eukaryota; kingdom Metazoa; phylum Arthropoda; class Insecta; order Diptera; family Syrphidae; genus Brachypalpus; species Brachypalpus laphriformis. The sequence goes on from OX246756.1 coordinate 124,032,942, forward strand.
CTCCGATCCTTGTTTTTCACTCGTCATTAGAAGCGCCCTCTTGTGCAGATTTCAAATCTGTAATTAGATTTTCCCTGCCATGCATATTTTTCGAGAAAATCATGTCTCTGTCGGTTAAGCTAGGTTGGCCGAAATCGCCATGCCAGGGTCGCCAGACATCGAATTTTCCGGCCAATCACCGATCCTTGTAATTCACACGCCATTAGAAGCGCGCTTTTGTGCAGATTTCAAACCTGTAATTAGATTTTCCCTAAGATGCATACTTTCCGAGAAAATCATGTCTCTGTCGGTTAAGCTAGGTTGGCCAAATCCGCCATTCCAGGGTCACCAGATATCGAATTTTCCGACCCACCACCGATCCTTGTAATCCATACGTCATTAGAAGCGCACTTTTGTGCAGATTTCAAATCTGTAATAAGATTTTCCCTGTCATGCATACTTTTCGAGAAAATCATGTCTCTGTCGGTTAAGCTAGGTTGGCCGAATCCGCCATGCCAGGGTCGCCAGACATCGAATTTTCCGGCCAATCACCGATCCTTGTAATTCACACGTCATTAAAAGCGCACTTTTGGGCAGATTTCAAACCTATAATTAGATTTTCCCTGCGATGCATACTTTTCGAGAAAATCATGTCTCTGTCGGTTAGGCTAGGTTGGCCAAATCCGCTATTCCAGGGTCGCCAGATATCGAATTTTCGGACCAATTACCGATCCTTGTAATCCATACGTCATTAGAAGCGCAATTTTGTGCAGATTTCAAATCTGTAATTAGATTTTCCCTGTCATGCATACTTTTCGAGAAAATCATGTCTCTGTCGGTTAAGCTAGGTTGGCCAAATCCGCTATTCCAGCTTCGAGAGATATCGAATTTTCCGGACAATCTCCGATCCTTGTAATCCATACGTCATTAGAAGCGCAATTTTGTGCAGATTTCAAATCTGTAATTAGATTTTCCCTGCCATGCATACTTTTCGAGAAAATCATGTCTCTGTGGACCAACTGAGGTTGGCCAAATCCGCTATTCCAGGGTCACCAGACATCGAATTTTCGGACCAATCTCCGATCCTTGTTTTTCACTCGTCATTAGAAGCGCCCTCTTGTGCAGATTTCAAATCTGTAATTAGATTTTCCCTGCCATGCATACTTTTCGAGAAAATCATGTCTCTGTCGGTTAAGCTAGGTTGGCCAAATCCCCCATGCCACGGTCACCAGATATCGAATTTTCCGACCAATCATCGATCCCTGTAATTCACATGTCATAAGAAGCGCACTTTTGTGCAGATTTCAAATCTGTAATTAGATTTTCCCTGTCATGCATACTTTTCGAGAAAATCATGCCTCTGTCGGTTAAGCTAGGTTGGCCAAATCCGCTTTTCCAGGGTCGCCAGATATCGAATTTTCCGACCAATCACCGATCCTTGTAATCCATTCGTCATTAGAAGCGCGCTTTTGTGCAGATTTCAAATCTGTAATTAGATTTTCCCTGTCATGCATACTTTTCGAGAAAATCATGTCTCTGTCGGTTAAGCTAGGTTGGCCGAATCCGCCATGCCAGGGTCGCCAGACATCGAATTTTCCGACCCATAACCGATCCTTGTAATCCATACGTCATTAGAAGCGCGCTTTTGTGCAGATTTCAAATCTGTAATTAGATTTTCCCTGTCATGCATACTTTTCGAGAAAATCATGTCTCTGTCGGTTAAGCTAGGTTGGCCGAAATCGCCATGCCAGGGTCGCCAGACATCGAATTTTCCGGCCAATCACCGATCCTTGTAATTCGCACGTCATTAGAAGCGCACTTTTGTGCAGATTTCAAATCTGTAATTAGATTTTCCCTGTCATGCATACTTTTCGAGAAAATCATGTCTCTGTCGGTTAAGCTAGGTTGGCCAAATCCGCTATTCCAGGGTCGGCAGATATCGAATTTTCCGACCAATCACCGATCCTTGTAATTCACACGTCATTAGAAGCGCACTTTTGTGCAGATTTTAAATCTGTAATTAGATTTTCCCTATGATGCATACTTTTCGAGAAGGTCATGTCTCTGTCGGTTAAGCTAGGTTGGCCGAATCCGCCATGCCAGGGTCGAGAGACATCGAATTTTCCGGCCAATCACCGATCCTTGTAATTCACACGTCATAAGAAGCGCACTTTTGTGCAGATTTCAAATCTGTAATTAGATTTTCCCTGTCATGCATACTTTTCGAGAAAATCATGTCTCTGTCGGTTAAGCTAGGTTGGCCAAATCCGCTATTCCAGGGTAGCCAGATATCGAATTTTCCGACCAATCACCGATCCTTGTAATCCATACGTCATTAGAAGCGCACTTTTGTGCAGAGTTTAAATCTGTAATTAGATTTTCCCTATGATGCATACTTTTCGAGAAGGTCATGTCTCCGCCGGTTAAGCTAGGTTGGCCGAATCCGCCATGCCAGGGTCGCCAGACATCGAATTTTCCGGCCAATCACCGATCCTTGTAATTCACACGCCATTAGAAGCGCGCTTTTGTGCAGATTTCAAACCTATAATTAGATTTTCGCTGCGATGCATACTTTCCGAGAAAATCATGTCTCTGTCGGTTAAGCTAGGTTGGCCAAATCCGCTATTCCAGGGTCGCCAGATATCGAATTTTCGGGCCAATCACCGATCCTTGTAATCCATACGTCATTAGAAGCGCAATTTTGTGCAGATTTCAAACCTATAATTAGATTTTCCCTGCGATGCATACTTTTCGAGAAAATCATGTCTCTGTCGGTTAAGCTAGGTTGGCCGAATCCGCCATGCCAGGGTCGAGAGACATCGAATTTTCCGGCCAATCACCGATCCTTGTAATTCACACGTCATTAAAAGCGCACTTTTGTGCAGATTTCAAACCTATAATTAGATTTTCCCTGCGATGCACACTTTTCGAGAAAATCATGTCTCTGTCGGTTAGGCTAGGTTGGCCAAATCCGCTATTCCAGGGTCGCCAGATATCGAATTTTCGGACCAATCACCGATCCTTGTAATCCATACGTCATTAGAAGCGCAATTTTGTGCAGATTTCAAATCTGTAATTAGATTTTCCCTGTCATGCATACTTTTCGAGAAAATCATGTCTCTGTCGGTTAAGCTAGGTTGGCCAAATCCCCCATGCCAGGGTCGCCAGATATCGAATTTTCCGACCTATCACCGATCCTTGTAATTCACACGTCATTAGAAGCGCACTTTTGTGCAGATTTCAAATCTGTAATTAGATTTTCCCTGTCATGCATACTTTTCGAGAAAATCATGTCTCTGTCGGTTAAGCTAGGTTGGCCAAATCCGCTATTCCAGGGTCGCCAGATATCGAATTTTCCGACCAATCACCGATCCTTGTAATCCATACGGCGGCAAGGTCTCCAGGCAAAGGGGCCAGAGGGTTAGGAATAAGCTGTTTCTCTTCCCTTAGACCGTCCATACGTGGTGAAGAGCCACACCCTACACGAGGTGCCGCTGTTGTTAACGGAATATGGCGGATCTAAAGAGGAAAACTTGAAAAAACCCGGAATCCCAGGTGTGAACTACCGTGCCTATGGGATGAATGGCACCACGTTACGGTGTCTTCTAACGGTGAACTCTGGATACCTTGGGGTCCTCCAGTTTCAATTAATTCCCCTTACCTGTATACAGGGGGTGAGTACAGGCGGACATCTTCTTCCCCCTTACTCGTGGGACCCTAATGTCAATTCAAAAAAACAATAATATAACTCAAAAAGCGAAGAGTGTAAACCGGTCGGGCACTCCTAGCTCTATAAAAACCGACCGGTCGATAGGAGATACGGAGGAAGCTCTGCTTCGTACTTCGGATGAAGAAAGCGTTGGAGCAATCGACCTGAACCTGGAAAGGCTCTTTCTAGATGACGCTTGCTCCATCGCTAGCTCATCCCTCTCTAATGCGTCAACTAGCTCCCGACGAGCAAAAAACTGCAAGTTGACGGTCAAGAGACTAGGGACTAAGAGGTGGGAAGAGCTCTCAGAGCCAGATAGGAAGAGACTCCACAACGCACGGGCCTACCTGCAGGAGTTGGCCTTATCAGAGCGCTCGTCAGTGACGGGCTCACAGATGGGGAAGACCCCTGCAGCTATCCTGAGCGTGAGAGAACCGATGGGACCGCCAAAGTCTACGATAAGCCGTAGCCAGTCTAGACCTGAGGCGATCACATTGGCAATCTCGGAGCAGCCTCCCATCGCAGCAGAGCCACAGAAACCATCCGAGGGCAGCAATTCAGATGTCGGGGTGGCGAAGACGGACGATCCGAACGGGGCAAGCCGCAGCCAGCCTCGTGAGGAAAATCGGTCAGCGCCCATGCCGGATGGTGAATGTGGCCCTGCTGACAATGGAAACTCTACTACCTGTAGCTTCGCGACAGTAGTCAGCGCGGGTGGACTTGGCCTGGGACTAGCCCGACCATCATCCACGGCCGAAAAGACTAGGGAAGTTAGGGCACAGAAGAGGACAACAACGCTCAGAAATAGGAAGCGTAATGCCATTAGGCTAATTCGGCGGCTTAAAAAGCGTGATCCGAAGTCCTTCACGGACAAGGAAAGGGAGGCTCTGGACAGGGCCAACAACACGCTCAAGCTCGCAGGGTCGACTAGGTGCACTGATCAGCAGGACCGGAAGGTAAGAAGATCGCCTACGGTGGGAGCGGGAAGCCGTCAGCTCCCCAACTCGATCGTAGCTGGTCTTCGGTCAGCAACCGACCCTAAGCCATCTGTGGCAGGGCCGGCTGCAGACTGCTCCAAGAAGGCAACCTGCAGAAAGGACGACGACACAGCACTACGAGCGGGCAAGGGTCAGATTGCGTTGAGGGGGGAATGCCGTTTGCCACCCTCCTCTGCTGCAAACAAACCTACGCCGCTCTCGACTGTTCGGGGTAAAGGGATACAACCCGTCCCCATCGTGAGAAGTTCTAGGGCTTACGCAGACGCTAGAGAACGCAGCGCAGGGCAGACTAGGGGAACGGACGGAGGCCTACTCGCGAGAGGGAAGGTAAGCCTCTTGCCAACCTCCCCGATCACGGGCAGGCTGAGGCCCTTGTCAACCGAGCCGGAGTCAGTCGTTAAGACCTCATCCGAGCCGATTGCGAGCAGTTCCAAACGAGGTAGATATGACGACACGATCTCGCCGCCTACGAACAGTACCAGCAAGAAGGCCAGGCTGGCCGCATCTGCTAGTGCTGGTCTACAGGTGGCGATTGTAGACCATAACAGCCCAGAGAAAAGACTCAGCAAAGACCAGTGGAGGCTCATCGAGCTGCGCATACTCGAAGCCATCAATTCCACCATTGTCGAGAAGGAGGGACAATCCCCTTTCTTTGAGCAACTGACCAACTTCAGAGGTTTTAAGCTCCTTTCATGCGACAACGAGTTCACGCTTAAGTGGCTCCAAACTTTCGTGGCTTGCACGCAGGCTCCATGGGCTAATGCCGACATTCGACTCGTCGAAAAGAAGGACCTGCTAGAATTTACTAGGCCAAAAGGGCGTATCCTGATACCTGGCCCTCATATTCCCAAGGAGCGTATTGAAAGGAACCTACGGCACCTTAACCCGGAGCTCCTTAGCGACGACTGGGAGGTGCTTGAAATGGGCGAGCACTCAGAAAAGGGCACAGAGATCGTGGTCCTGCTCAACCATAGATCAATGCTTATGCTAAGAAGGTCCAATAATAAAGTTCGCACTGGTATCACCCGGTGTAAAGTCCGACTCTTTACGGATAGGACAGAGAGGAAGCAAAGGGGGGCGGGTGACAAAGTAAGAAGAACATGAAATTCATTCAAATAAACCTGCACCACAGCATATCTGCTAGCGCCAATCTTATATATCTTCTAGGCGAAAGGAACATAGACATAGCTCTCGTACAAGAGCCATGGATCTCCCGTGGCAAAATTAGTGGGCTAAATCATAAAGATTTAGCACTGTACAGCAGCGAACCGCTAAACGCGGACCGTAAGAACAGAACTTGTATCGTAGCTAGGAAACACATTAACTTATTTCTTCTATCTACCTACAGCAATTCAGACCAGACGGTAGTAAGGCTTGACCGGAGGGGGCTCCCCCCACTGATTATCTCAGCCGTGTACATGCCTTACGACGGAAATGATGGACCGCCATCCGAACTCACCCGCGCCTTAACCAGGAAAGCGGAAATCGAGAGATGGGACCTACTACTAGGCTGCGATGCGAACGCACACCACGCGCAATGAGGCAGTGGTGATACAAACCCACGCGGTGAGTTGATTTTCGAATTTATTATCGAACATAATCTTTTAGTAGCCAATAGGGGTTCTGAACCCACTTTCGTAGTTAGAAACAGGCAGGAGGTTATTGACATTACACTAGCGAGTAACTCAAATACCCTCTCTATAGACAATTGGAATACTTTGGAGATAGAATCCTATTCCGATCACAGATTTATTGAATTTAATCTCATTGAAAGATGCGACTTTCCCAAACCCCATAGAAACCCAAGGAAGACCGACTGGACTACCTTCAGTTACGAGGTGCGGAGGAAGGCGAATCTACCACAAGAATGTGACCTACATGAGCCAGCGGACATTGACCGAAAAGCCGAGGAAATCACTGCCGTCTTCAAAGAGGCTTTCCAGAAGGCATGTCCCGTATCTAGACCTAAGACAAAAGTCTCCCCCCCATGGTGGACCAAAGAACTAGCCAGAATAAGGAGAGAAACAAGGAAACTCTTGAACCTGGCGAAATCAACGGGAGCTGACTCTGACTGGGAGCTATACAAAGCCAGTCAGAGGAACTTCAAGACAACGCTTCTGCGACGAGATCAAGGGTACAACAGAAACGGCCAGATTGAGGAAAATCCTCTCCAGAGAATCGAAGACTCTAGGTTCCCTAAAGAACACTGAAGGAAACTGGACCGAGTCCTGTTCGGAATCCCTTGAATTGCTTATTAAAACGCACTTCCCGGGGTGTACTACCGTACCATGTAGCAGTACTAATAACAATCACAGCGAATCGGAACCCCCTGCGGATCTGGTAACAGAGGACAGAATAGAGTGGGCAATAAGATCGTTCTCCCCTTTTAAATCCCCAGGACCTGATGGGATTATACCGATCATGCTGCAAAAAACTGCACCAATCATTACCCCAATTCTCAAAAAGCTATTTGCCAGTAGTCTTAAACAATGTTACATACCAAGAACATGGAGGGAGGTAAAGGTGGTTTTTATACCCAAGGCGGGCAAGGCTAGTCACACCACCGCGAAGGACTTCAGACCAATTAGCCTTACCTCTTTCATCCTGAAAACTTTTGAAAGATTGCTCGACATCTACATACGTAGCAGAATACGCCCGGAGGACTTATCCCCAGCCCAACACGCATACACGAAGGGTAAATGTGTGGAAACTGCCCTACACCATGTTGTCGGCTCTATAGAAAAATCACTTAAGGATAAAGAGTTCACACTAGCTGCTTTTTTGGACATTGAAGGAGCCTTCAATAATGTAAATACCGAAGCGGTTAAAAGAACCCTAAGAAACCTAGACATCGACATTAGTCTAATAAACTGGATTGTTAGCATGCTCGAGGAACGACATATAACCACCGAACTTAAGGGTTCAAAGCTCGAAGCATACGACTCGAGGGGCACCCCTCAAGGCGGGGTAATCTCCCCACTGCTCTGGGTCATTGTTCTCAATGAGGTACTACAACAATTAAGGTACAGCGGGGTCAGAGCTACAGCGTACGCGGATGACGTCGTGCTGCTTGCTACAGGTAAATTCCTGCCTACCCTCAGCGAACAACTTGACGGAGCCCTCAATACTCTTAGCATATGGGCCAGGAGCTGCGGTTTAAAGGTTAATCCGATAGCGCAAAATACCTGGGCCTTGTACTTGACAAAAAGCTCAACTGGAGATTAAATATAGAGGAAAGAATCAAGAAAGCAACAATAGCCTTTTACTCATGTAGTAGAATTTTTGGTAGAACCTGGGGACCCTCCCCCAAAATCATACTATGGATGTATACGGCTATTGTTAGACCCATACTGACTTACGGCAATCTAGTATGGTGGCCAGCTGTCAACAAATGCACCAACTTAAAGGCAATCACCAAAGTTCAAAGACTAGCGTGCATTGGCATCACCAGTGCAATGAGGACAACCCCAACCGCAGGACTCGAGGCTATCCTCAACCTGCTGCCGCTAGACATCTTTATACGAACATCAGCAGCCATTAATGCTATGAGAATAAGTCAGTCAGCGAACTGGAAACCAAGCAGAACAGGTCACTCGATGATCCTACTCGATTACTTTGGCCTCATGCCCGTAACGGATTACATGACGCCATATTTAGACTTTACAAGGCCTTTCTCTACCGCCTACCCTAGCAGGGAAGATTGGAAAAGCGGTCATATACCTAATGCCGAATCTATAGCCATCTACACGGATGGTTCAAAAATGCGCACTGGTGTAGGATCAGGTATCTTCTCCGACCCTCTAGGTGTATCAATATCCATACGACTTCCAGACCACAGCAGTGTTTTCCAAGCAGAGGTCTTAGCAGTGGCAACAGCCGCCCGTGAGTCTGCGATAAGGGCAATACCGCCAGAAGGTATCACCATCTTTATCGACAGCCAGGCAGCTATAAAAGCGATTACTGCCATAGAAATTAAATCGAAGCTTGTGAAGTGTTGTCGAGAAGAGCTCAGGGTTCTTGGAGCACAGCACAAGGTATCGCTCTGTTGGGTCTCTGGACACGAGGGTATCCCAGGCAATGAGAAAGCCGACGAGCTGGCGAGAATTGGCTCAGCAGCTCCAACAGAACAAGTTGACCCCCCTGTGTGTATCCCGCCTTGCACACTCAAGCTCGCTGCAGGGAATAAAGCCACTGAGGAGGCGAGCACAAGATGGAACTCCATGGAAACTTGCGCCATCACTAGGAAGCTATGGCCATCTTTCGACAAAGCAAAGACCGAGAGAATCATCCGTAAAGACAGGAAATCCCTTTCCACCCTCGTGGGCATCATCACGGGACACAACACTCTGCGGTACCACTTGAGGAAACTACGCCTGACGGAGGAGGAACTCTGCAGAGGCTGTGGTGACGAGGAAGTTTTTGAGGACACAACCCACTTCCTGTGCCACTGCCCGAGTCTTCAGCATTCCAGGAAAAAGTTCCTTGGTAAATTCTTCTTCCAGGATCTCGAGGAACTCTCCGGCGTTTCAACGGAAAAGATGTTGAACTTCATCAAATCATCGGGGTGGTTTGTATGCAGAAATGAAGTAAGTGACTGAGTAGTTTTTAGTTTCATTGGGTAAGGGATCACTTTTTCCCCCATGGGTACCACAATGGGTCATCGCTGACCTGAGTGTGGCAGAGAGCGTCGCTCCCTGCCAGCCCACATACCTAACCTAACCTAATCCATACGTCATTAGAAGCGCACTTTTGTGCAGATTTCAAATCTGTAATTAGATTTTCCCTGTCATGCATACTTTTCGAGAAAATCATGCCTCTGTCGGTTAAGCCAGGTTGGCCAAATCCGCTATTCCAGGGTCGCCAGATATCAAATTTTCCGACCAATCACCGATCCTTGTAATCCATTCGTCATTAGAAGCGCACTTTTGTGCAGATTTCAAATCTGTAATTAGTTTTTCCCTATGATGCATACTTTTCGAGAAAATCATGTCTCTGTCAGTTAAGCTAGGTTGGCCAAATCCGCCATTCCAGGGTCACCAGATATCGAATTTTCCGACCCATAACCGATCCTTGTAATCCATACGTCATTAGAAGCGCAATTTTGTGCAGATTTCAAATCTGTAATTAGATTTTCCCTGTCATGCATACTTTTCGAGAAAATCATGTCTCTGTCGGTTAAGCTAGGTTGGCCGAAATCGCCATGCCAGGGTCGCCAGACATCGAATTTTCCGGCCAATCACCGATCCTTGTAATTCACACGTCATTAGAAGCGCACTTTTGTGCAGATTTCAAATCTGTAATTAGATTTTCCCTGTCATGCATACTTTTCGAGAAAATCATGTCTCTGTCGGTTAAGCTAGGTTGGCCAAATCCGCTATTCCAGGGTAGCCAGATATCGAATTTTCCGACCAATCACCGATCCTTGCAATCCATACGTCATTAGAAGCGCACTTTTGTGCAGATTTTAAATCTGTAATTAGATTTTCCATATGATGCATACTTTTCGAGAAGGTCATGTCTCTGTCCGTTAAGCTAGGTTGGCCGAATCCGCCATGCCAGGGTCGAGAGACATCGAATTTTCCGGCCAATCACCGATCCTTGTAATTCACACGTCATAAGAAGCGCACTTTTGTGCAGATTTCAAATCTGTAATTAGATTTTCCCTGTCATGCATACTTTTCGAGAAAATCATGTCTCTGTCGGTTAGGCTAGGTTGGCCAAATCCGCTATTCCAGGGTCGCCAGATATCGAATTTTCCGACCAATCACTGATCCTTGTAATCCGTACGTCATTAGAAGCGCACTTTTGTGCAGAGTTTAAATCTGTAATTAGATTTTCCCTATGATGCATACTTTTCGAGAAGGTCATGTCTCCGCCGGTTAAGCTAGGTTGGCCGAATCCGCCATGCCAGGGTCGCCAGACGTCGAATTTTCCGGCCAATCACCGATCCTTGTAATTCACACGCCATTAGAAGCGCGCTTTTGTGCAGATTTCAAACCTATAATTAGATTTTCCCTGCGATGCATACTTTCCGAGAAAATCATGTCTCTGTCGGTTAAGCTAGGTTGGCCAAATCCGCCATTCCAGGGTCACCAGATATCGAATTTTCCGACCCATAACCGATCCTTGTAATCCATACGTCATTAGAAGCGCAATTTTGTGCAGATTTCAAATCTGTAATTAGATTTTCCCTGTCATGCATACTTTTCGAGAAAATCATGTCTCTGTCGGTTAAGCTAGGTTGGCCGAAATCGCCATACCAGGGTCCCCAGACATCGAATTTTCCGGCCAATCACCGATCCTTGTAATTCACACGTCATTAGAAGCGCACTTCTGTGCAGATTTCAAATCTGTAATTAGATTTTCCCTGTCATGCATACTTTTCGAGAAAATCATGTCTCTGTCGGTTAAGCTAGGTCGGCCAAATCCGCTATTCCAGGGTAGCCAGATATCGAATTTTCCGACCCATCACCGATCCTTGTAATCCATACGTCATTAGAAGTGCACTTTTGTACAGATTTCAAATCTGTAATAAGATTTTCCCTGTCATGCACACTTTTCGAGAAAATCATGTCTCTGTCGGTTAAGCTAGGTTGGCCGAATCCGCCATGCCAGGATCGCCAGACATCGAATTTTCCGGCCAATCACCGATCCTTGTAATTCACACGTCATTAGAAGCGCGCTTTTGTGCAGATTTCAAAATTATAATTAGATTTTCCCTGCGATGCATACTTTTCGAGAAAATCATGTCTCTGTCGGTTAAGCTAGGTTGGCCAAATCCCCCATGCCAGGGTCGCCAGATATCGAATTTTCCGACCTATCACCGATCCTTGTAATTCACACGTCATTGGAAGCGCACTTTTGTGCAGATTTCAAATCTGTAATTAGATTTTCCCTGTCATGCATACTTTTCGAGAAAATCATGTCTCTGTCGGTTAAGCTAGGTTGGCCAAATCCGCTATTCCAGGGTCGCCAGATATCGAATTTTCGGACCAATCACCGATCCTTGTAATCCATACGTCATTAGAAGCGCAATTTTGTGCAGATTTCAAATCTGTAATTAGATTTTCCCTATCATGCATACTTTTCGAGAAAGTCATGTCTCTGTCGGTTAAGCTAGGTTGGCCAAATCCGCCATGCCAGGGTCGCCAGATATCGAATTTTCCGACCTATCACCGATCCTTGTAATTCACACGTCATTAGAAGCGCACTTTTGTGCAGATTTCAAATCTGTAATTAGATTTTCCCTGTCATGCATACTTTTCGAGAAAATCATGTCTCTGTCGGTTAAGCTAGGTTGGCCAAATCCGCTATTCCAGGGTCGCCAGATATCGAATTTTCCGACCAATCACCGATCCTTGTAATCCATACGCCATTAGAAGCGCACTTTTGTGCAGATTTCAAATCTGTAATTAGATTTTCCCTGTCATGCATACTTTTCGAGAAAGTCATGTCTCTGTCGGTTAAGCTAGGTTGGCCAAATCCGCTATTCCAGGGTCGCCAGATATCGAATTTTCCGACCAATCACCGATCCTTGTAATCCATACGTCATTAGAAGCGCACTTTTGTGCAGATTTCAAATCTGTAAGTAGATTTTCCCTGCCATGCATACTTTTCGAGAAAATCATGTCTCTTTCGGTTAAGCTAGGTTGGCCGAATCCGCCATGCCAGGGTCGCCAGACATCGAATTTTCCGACCAATCACCGATCCTTGTAATGCGTATGTCATTAGAAGTGCGCTTTTGTGCAGATTTCAAATCTGTAATTAGATTTTCCCTATGATGCATACTTTTCGAGAAGGTCATGTCTCTGTCGGTTAAGCTAGGTTGGCCGAATCCGCCATGCCAGGGTCGCCAGACATCGAATTTTCCGGCCAATCACCGATCCTTGTAATTCACACGTCATTAGAAGCGCGCTTTTGTGCAGATTTCAAAATTATAATTAGATTTTTACTGCGATGCATACTTTTCGAGAAAATCATGTCTCTGTCGGTTAAGCTAGGTTGGCCAAATCCGCCATTCCAGGGTCGAGAGATATCGAATTTTCGACCAATCTCCGATCCTTGTAATCCATACGTCATTAGAAGCGCAATTTTGTGCAGATTTCAAATTTGTAATTAAATTTTCCCTATGATGCATACTTTTCGAGAAAATCATGTCTCTGTGGACCAACTGAGGTTGGCCAAATCCGCCATGCCAGGGTCACCAGACATCGAATTTTCGGACCAATCTCCGATCCTTGTATTTCACTCGTCATTAGAAGCGCGCTCTTGTGCAGATTTCAAATCTGTAATTAGATTTTCCCTGCCATGCATTTTTTTCGAGAACATCATGTCTCTGTGGACCAACTGAGGTTGGCCAAATCCGCCATGCCACGGTCACCAGATATCGAATTTTCCGACCAATCATCGATCCCTGTAATTCACATGTCATTAGAAGCGCGTTTTTGTGCAGATTTCAAATCTGTGATTAAATTTTCCCTGCCATGCATATTTTTCGAGAAAATCATGTCTCTGTCGGTTAAGCTAGGTTGGCCAAATCCCCCATGCCAGGGTCGCCAGATATCGAATTTTCCGACCTATCACCGATCCTTGTAATTCACACGTCATTAGAAGCGCACTTTTGTGCAGATTTCAAATCTGTAATTAGATTTTCCCTGCCATGCATATTTTTCGAGAAAATCATGTCTCTGTCGGTTAAGCTAGGTTGGCCAAATCCCCCATGCCAGGGTCGCCAGATATCGAATTTTCCGACCTATCACCGATCCTTGTAATTCACACGTCATTAGAAGCGCATTTTTGTGCAGATTTCAAATCTGTAATTAGATTTTCCCTGTCATGCATACTTTTCGAGAAAATCATGTCTCTGTCGGTTAAGCTAGGTTGGCCGAATCCGCCATGCCAGGGTCGCCAGACATCGAATTTTCCGACCAATCACAGATCCTTGTAATGCGTACGTCATTAGAAGTGCGCTTTTGTGCAGATTTCAAATCTGTAATTAGATTTTCCCTATGATGCATACTTTTCGAGAAGGTCATGTCTCTGTCGGTTTAGCTAGGTTGGCCGAATCTGCCATGCCAGGGTCGCCAGACATCGAATTTTCCGGCCATTCATCGATCCTTGTAATTCAAACGTCATTAGAAGCGCGCTTCTGTGCAGATTTCAAAATTATAATTAGATTTTCCCTATGATGCATACTTTTCGAGAAAATCATGTCTCTGTCGGTTACGCTAGGTTGGCCGAATCCGCCATGCCAGGGTCGCCAGACATCGAATTTTCCGGCCAATCACCGATCCTTGCAATTCATACGTCATTAGAAGCGCGCTTTTGTGCAGATTTCAAAATTATAACTAGATTTTCCCTGCGATGCATAGTTTACGAGAAAATCATGTGTCTGTCGGTTAAGCTAGGTTGGCCAAATCCACTATTCCAGGGTCGCCAGATATCGAATTTTCCGACCAATCACCGATCCTTGTAATCCACACGTCATTAGAAGCGCACTTTTGTGCAGATTTCAAATCTGTAATTAGATTTTCCCTGTCATGCATACTTTTCGAGAAAATCATGTCTCTGTCTTTAAAGCTAGGTTGGCCGAATCCGCCATGCCATGGTAGCCAGACATCGAATTTTCCGGCCAATCACCGATCCTTGTAATTCACACGTCATTAGAAGCGCGCTTCTGTGCAGATTTCAAAATTATAATTAGATTTTCCCTGCGATGCATACTTTTCGAGAAAATCATGTCTCTGTCGGTTAAGCTAGGTTGGCCAAATCCGCTATTCCAGGGTCGCCAGATATCGAATTTTCCGACCAATCACCGATCCTTGTAATCCATACGTCATTAGAAGCGCACTTTTGTGCAGATTTCAAATCTGTAATTAGATTTTCCCTGTCATGCATACTTTTCGAGAAAATCATGTCTCTGTCGGTTAAGCTAGGTTGGCCAAATCCGCTATTCCAGGGTCGAGAGATATCGAATTTTCCGACCAATCTCCGATCCTTGTAATCCATACGTCATTAGAAGCGCAATTTTGTGCAGATTTCAAATTTGTAATTAGATTTTCCCTATGATGCATACTTTTCAATAAAATCATGTCTCAGTGGACCAACTGACGTTGGCCAAATCCGCCATGCCAGGGTCACCAGACATCGAATTTTCGGACCAATCTCCGATCCTTGTATTTCACTCGTCATTAGAAGCGCGCTCTTGTGCAGATTTCAAATCTGTAATTAGATTTTCCCTGCCATGCATTTTTTTCGAGAACATCATGTCTCTGTGGACCAACTGAGGTTGGCCAAATCCGCCATGCCACGGTCACCAGATATCGAATTTTCCGACCAATCATCGATCCCTGTAATTCACATGTCATTAGAAGCGCGCTTTTGTGCAGATTTCAAATCTGCGATTAGATTTTCCCTGCCATGCATATTTTTCGAGAAAATCATGTCTCTGTCGGTTAAGCTAGGTTGGCCAAATCCCCCATGCCAGGGTCGCCAGATATCGAATTTTCCGACCTATCACCGATCCTTGTAATTCACACGTCATTAGAAGTGCACTTTTGTGCAGATTTCAAATCTGTAATTAGATTTTCCCTGTCATGCATACTTTTCGAGAAAATCATGTCTCTGTCGGTTAAGCTAGGTTGGCCAAATCCGCTATTCCAGGGCCGCCAGATGTCGAATTTTCCGACCAATCACCGATCCTTGTAATCCATACGTCATTAGAAGCGCACTTTTGTGCAGATTTCAAATCTGTAATTAGATTTTCCCTGTCATGCATACTTTTCGAGAAAATCATGTCTCTGTCGGTTAAGCTAGGTTGGCCAAATCCACTATTCCAGGATCGGCAGATATCGAATTTTCCGACCAATCACCGATCCTTGTAATCCATACGTCATTAGAAGCGCACTTTTGTGCAGATTTCAAATCTGTAATTAGATTTTCCCTGTCATGCATACTTTTCGAGAAAATCATGTCTCTGTCGGTTAAGCTAGGTTGGCCAAATCCGCTATTCCGGGGTCGCCAGATATCGAATTTTCCGACCAATCACCGATCCTTGTAATCCATACGTCATTCGAAGCGCACTTTTGTGCAGATTTCAAATCTGTAATTAGATTTTCCCTGTCATGCATACTTTTCGAGAAAATCATGTCTCTGTCGGTTAAGCTAGGTTGGCCGAATCCGCCATGCCAGGGTCGCCTGACATCGAATTTTCCGACCAATCACCGATCCTTGTAATTCACACGTCATTAGAAGTGCACTTTTGTGCAGATTTCAAATCTGTAATTAGATTTTCCCTGTCATGCATACTTTTCGAGAAAATCATGTCTCTGTCGGTTAAGCTAGGTTGGCCAAATCCGCTATTCCGGGGTCGCCAGATATCGAATTTTCCGACCAATCACCGATCCTTGTAATCCATACGTCATTCGAAGCGCACTTTTGTGCAGATTTCAAATCTGTAATTAGATTTTCCCTGTCATGCATACTTTTCGAGAAAATCATGTCTCTGTCGGTTAAGCTAGGTTGGCCAAATCCCCCATGCCAGGGTCGCCAGATATCGAATTTTCCGACCTATCACCGATCCTTGTAATTCACACGTCATTAGAAGTGCACTTTTGTGCAGATTTCAAATCTGTAATTAGATTTTCCCTGTCATGCATACTTTTCGAGAAAATCATGTCTCTGTCGGTTAAGCTAGGTTGGCCAAATCCGCTATTCCAGGGCCGCCAGATGTCGAATTTTCCTACCAATCACCGATCCTTGTAATCCATACGTCATTAGAAGCGCACTTTTGTGCAGATTTCAAATCTGTAATTAGATTTTCCCTGTCATGCATACTTTTCGAGAAAATCATGTCTCTGTCGGTTAAGCTAGGTTGGCCAAATCCGCTATTCCAGGATCGGCAGATATCGAATTTTCCGACCAATCACCGATCCTTGTAATCCATACGTCATTCGAAGCGCACTTTTGTGCAGATTTCAAATCTGTAATTAGATTTTCCCTGTCATGCATACTTTTCGAGAAAATCATGTCTCTGTCGGTTAAGCTAGGTTGGCCAAATCCCCCATGCCAGGGTCGCCAGATATCGAATTTTCCGACCTATCACCGATCCTTGTAATTCACACGTCATTAGAAGTGCACTTTTGTGCAGATTTCAAATCTGTAATTAGATTTTCCCTGTCATGCATACTTTTCGAGAAAATCATGTCTCTGTCGGTTAAGCTAGGTTGGCCAAATCCGCTATTCCGGGGTCGGCAGATATCGAATTTTCCGACCAATCACCGATCCTTGTAATCCATACGTCATTCGAAGCGCACTTTTGTGCAGATTTCAAATCTGTAATTAGATTTTCCCTGTCATGCATACTTTTCGAGAAAATCATGTCTCTGTCGGTTAAGCTAGGTTGGCCAAATCCGCTATTCCAGGGTCGGCAGATATCGAATTTTCCGACCAATCACCGATCCTTGTAATCCATACGTCATTAGAAGCGCACTTTTGTGCAGATTTCAAATCTGTAATTAGATTTTCCCTGTCATGCATACTTTTCGAGAAAATCATGTCTCTGTCGGTTAAGCTAGGTTGGCCGAATCCGCCATGCCAGGGTCGCCTGACATCGAATTTTCCGACCAATCACCGATCCTTGTAATGCGTACGTCATTAGAAGTGCGCTTTTGTGCAGATTTAAAATCTGTAATTAGATTTTCCCTTTGATGCATACTTTTCGAGAAAATCATGTCTCTGTCGGTTAAGCTAGGTTGGCCGAATCCGCCATGCCGGTCGCCAGACATCGAATTTTCCGGCCAATCACCGATCCTTGTAATTCACACGTCATTAGAAGCGCGCTTTTGTGCAGATTTCAAAATTATAATTAGATTTTCCCTGCGATGCATACTTTTCGAGAAAATCATGTCTCTGTCGGTTAAGCTAGGTTGGCCAAATCCGCTATTCCAGGGTCACCAGATATCGAATTTTCCGACCAATCACCGATCCTTGTAATCCATACGTCATTAGAAGTGCACTTTTGTGCAGATTTCAAATCTGTAATTAGATTTTCCCTGTCATGCATACTTTTCGAGAAAATCATGTCTCTGTCGGTTAAGCTAGGTTGGCCAAATCCGCTATTCCAGGGTCGCCAGATGTCGAATTTTCCGACCAATCACCGATCCTTGTAATCCATACGTCATTAGAAGCACACTTTAGTGCAGATTTCAAATCTGTAATTAGATTTTCCCTGTCATGCATACTTTTCGAGAAAATCATGTCTCTGTCGGTTAAGCTAGGTTGGCCAAATCCGCTATTCCAGGGTCGAGAGATATCGAATTTTCGACCAATCTCCGATCCTTGTAATCCATACGTCATTAGAAGCGCAATTTTGTGCAGATTTCAAATCTGTAATTAGATTTTCCCTATGATGCATACTTTTCGAGAAAATCATGTCTCTGTGGACCAACTGAGGTTGGCCAAATCCGCCATGCCAGGGTCACCAGACATCGAATTTTCGGACCAATCTCCGATCCTTGTATTTCACTCGTCATTAGAAGCGCACTTTTGTGCAGATTTCAAATCTGTAATTAGATTTTCCCTGCCATGCATTTTTTTTCGAGAACATCATGTCTCTGTGGACCAACTGAGGTTGCCCAAATCCGCCATGCCACGGTCACCAGATATCGAATTTTTCGACCAATCATCGATCCCTGTAACTCACATGTCATTAGAAGCGCACTTTTGTGCAGATTTCAAATCTGTAATTAGATTTTCTCTGCCATGCATACTTTTCGAGAAAATCATGTCTCTGTCGGTTAAGCTAGGTTGGCCGAATCCATCATGAGAGGGTCGCCAGACATCGAATTTTCCGGCCAATCGCCGATCCTTGTAATTCACACGTCATTAGAAGCGCACTTTTGTGCAGATTTCAAATCTGTAATTAGATTTTCCCTGTCATGCATACTTGTCGAGAAAATCATGTCTCTGTCGGTTAAGCTAGGTTGGCCAAATCCGCTATTCCAGGGTCATCAGATATCGAATTTTCCGACCAATCACCGATCCTTGTAATCCATACGTCATTAGAAGCGCACTTTTGTGCAGATTTCAAATCTGTAATTAGATTTTCCCTGTCATGCATACTTTTCGAGAAAATCATGTCTCTGTCGGTTACGCTAGGTTGGCCGAATCCGCCATGCCAGGGTCGCCACACATCGAATTTTCCGGCCAGTCACCGATCCTTGTAATTCACACGTCATTAGAAGCGCGCTTTTGTGCAGATTTCAAAATTATAACTAGATTTTCCCTGCGATGTATACTTTTCGAGAAAATCATGTCTCTGTCGGTTAAGCTAGGTTGGCCAAATCCGCTATTCCAGGGTCGCCAGATATCGAATTTTCCCACCAATCACCGATCCTTGTAATCCACACGTCATTAGAAGCGCACTTTTGTGCAGATTTCAAATCTGTAATTAGATTTTCCCTGTCATGCATACTTTTCGAGAAAATCATGTCTCTGTCGGTTAAGCTAGGTTGGCCAAATCCGCTATTCCAGGGTCGCCAGATATCGAATTTTCCGACCAATCACCGATCCTTGTAATTCACACGTCATTAGAAGCGCGCTTTTGTGCAGATTTCAAAATTATAATTAGATTTTCCCTGCGATGCATACTTTTCGAGAAAATCATGTCTCTGTCGGTTAAGCTAGGTTGGCCAAATCCGCTATTCCAGGGTCGCCAGATATCGAATTTTCCGACCAATCACCGATCCTTGTAATCCATACGTCATTAGAAGTGCAGTTTTGTGCAGATTTCAAATCTGTAATTAGATTTTCCCTGTCATGCATACTTTTCGAGAAAATCATGTCTCTGTCGGTTAAGCTAGGTTGGCCAAATCCGCTATTCCAGGGTCGCCAGATATCGAGTTTTCCGACCAATCACCGATCCTCGTAATCCATACGTCATTAGAAGCGCAATTTTGTGCAGATTTCAAATCTGTAATTAGATTTTCCCTACCATGCATAGTTTTCGAGAAAATCATGTCTCTGTCGGTTAAGCTAGGTTGGCCGAATCCGCCATGCCAGGGTCGCCAGACATCGAATTTTCCGGCCAATCACCGATCCTTGTAATTCACACGTCATTAGAAGCGCGCTTTTGTGCAGATTTCAAAATTATAATTAGATTTTCCCTGCGATGCATACTTTTCGAGAAAATCATGTCTCTGTCGGTTAAGCTAGGTTGGCCAAATCCGCTATTCCAGGGTCGCCAGATATCGAATTTTCCGACCAATCACCGATCCTTGTAATCCATACGTCATTAGAAGCGCACTTTTGTGCAGATTTCAAATCTGTAATTAGATTTTCCCTGTCATGCATACTTTTCGAGAAAATCATGTCTCTGTCGGTTAAGCTAGGTTGGCCGAATCCATCATGAGAGGGTCGCCAGACATCGAATTTTCCGGCCAATCGCCGATCCTTGTAATTCGCACGTCATTAGAAGCGCACTTTTGTGCAGATTTCAAAATTATAATTAGATTTTCCCTGCCATGCATACTTTTCGAGAAAATCATGTCTCTGTCGGTTGAGCTAGGTTGGCCAAATCCCCCATGCCAGGGTCGGCAGACATCGAATTTCCCGGCCAATCATCGATCCTTGTAATTCGCACGTCATTAGAAGCGCACTTTTGTGCAGATTTCAAAATTATAATTAGATTTTCCCTGCCATGCATACTTTTCGAGAAAATCATGTCTCTGTCGGTTGAGCTAGGTTGGCCAAATCCCCCATGCCAGGGTCGGCAGACATCGAATTTCCCGACCAATCACCGATCCTTGTAATCCACACGTCATTAGAAGCGCACTTTTGTGCAGATTTCAAATCTGTAATTAGATTTTCCCTATGATGCATACTTTTCGAGAAAATCATGTCTCTGTCGGTTAAGCTAGGTTGGCCGAATTCGCCATGCCAGGGTAGCCAGACATCGAATTTTCCGACCAATCACCGATCTTTGTAATGCGTACGTCATTAGAAGTGCACTTTTGTGCAGATTTCAAACCTATAATTAGATTTTCCCTGCGATGCATACTTTCCGAGAAAATCATGTCTCTGTCGGTTAAGCTAGGTTGGCCAAATCCCCCATGCCAGGGTCGCCAGATATCGAATTTTCCGACCAATCACCGATCCTTGTAATCCATACGTCATTAGAAGCGCACTTTTGTGCAGATTTCAAATCTGTAATTAGATTTTCCCTGTCATGCATACTTTTCGAGAAAATCATGTCTCTGTCGGTTGAGCTAGGTTGGCCAAATCCGCTATTCCAGGGTCGGCAGATATCGAATTTTCCGACCAATCACCGATCCTTGTAATCCATACGTCATTAGAAGCGCACTTTTGTGCAGATTTCAAATCTGTAATTAGATTTTCCCTGTCATGCATACTTTTCGAGAAAATCATGTCTCTGTCGGTTAAGCTAGGTTGGCCAAATCCGCTATTCCAGGGTCGAGAGATATCGAATTTTCGACCAATCTCCGATCCTTGTAATCCATACGTCATTAGAAGCGCAATTTTGTGCAGATTTCAAATCTGTAATTAGATTTTCCCTGTCATGCATACTTTTCGAGAAAATCATGTCTCTGTGGACCAACTGAGGTTGGCCAAATCCGCCATGCCAGGGTCACCAGACATCGAATTTTCGGACCAATCTCCGATCCTTGTATTTCACTCGTCATTAGAAGCGCACTTTTGTGCAGATTTCAAATCTGTAATTAGATTTTCCCTGCCATGCATTTTTTTTCGAGAACGTCATGTCTCTGTGGACCAACTGAGGTTGGCCAAATCCGCCATGCCACGGTCACCAGATATCGAATTTTCGGACCAATCATCGATCCCTGTAATTCACATGTCATTAGAAGCGCACTTTTGTGCAGATTTCAAATCTGTAATTAGATTTTCTCTGCCATGCATACTTTTCGAGAAAATCATGTCTCTGTCGGTTAAGCTAGGTTGGCCAAATCCCCCATGCCAGGGTCGCCAGATATCGAATTTTCCGACCTATCACCGATCCTTGTAATTCACACGTCATTAGAAGCGCACTTTTGTGCAGATTTCAAATCTGTAATTAGATTTTCCCTGTCATGCATACTTTTCGAGAAAATCATGTCTCTGTCGGTTAAGCTAGGTTGGCCGAATCCGCCATGCCAGGGTCGCCAGACATCGAATTTTCCGGCCAATCACCGATCCTTGCAATTCATACGTCATTAGAAGCGCGCTTTAATGCAGATTTCAAAATTATAACTAGATTTTCCCTGCGATGCACAGTTTTCGAGAAAATCATGTCTCTGTCGGTTAAGCCAGGTTGGCCAAATCCACTATTCCAGGGTCGCCAGATATCGAATTTTCCGACCAATCACCGATCCTTGTAATCCACACGTCATTAGAAGCGCACTTTTGTGCAGATTTCAAATCTGTAATTAGATTTTCCCTGTCATGCATACTTTTCGAGAAAATCATGTCTCTGTCTTTAAAGCTAGGTTGGCCGAATCCGCCATGCCAGGGTCGCCAGACATCGAATTTTCCGGCCAATCACCGATCCTTGTAATTCACACGTCATTAGAAGCGCGCTTCTCTGCAGATTTCAAAATTATAATTAGATTTTCCCTGCGATGCATACTTTTCGAGAAAATCATGTCTCTGTCGGTTAAGCTAGGTTGGCCAAATCCGCTATTCCAGGGTCGCCAGATATCGAATTTTCCGACCAATCACCGATCCTTGTAATCCATACGTCATTAGAAGCGCACTTTTGTGCAGATTTCAAATCTGTAATTAGATTTTCCCTGTCATGCATACTTTTCGAGAAAATCATGTCTCTGTCGGTTAAGCTAGGTTGGCCAAATCCGCTATTCCAGGGTCGAGAGATATCGAATTTTCCGACCAATCTCCGATCCTTGTAATCCATACGTCATTAGAAGCGCAATTTTGTGCAGATTTCAAATTTGTAATTAGATTTTCCCTATGATGCATACTTTCCGAGAAAATCATGTCTCTGTGGACCAACTGAGGTTGGCCAAATCCTCCATGCCAAGGTCACCAGACATCGAATTTTCGGACCAATCTCCGATCCTTGTATTTCACTCGTCATTAGAAGCGCGCTCTTGTGCAGATTTCAAATCTGTAATTAGATTTTCCCTGCCATGCATTTTTTTCGAGAACATCATGTCTCTGTGGACCAACTGAGGTTGGCCAAATCCGCCATGCCACGGTCACCAGATATCGAATTTTCCGACCAGTCATCGATCCCTGTAATTCACATGTCATTAGAAGCGCGCTTTTGTGCAGATTTCAAATCTGTGATTAGATTTTCCCTGCCATGCATATTTTTCGAGAAAATCATGTCTCTGTCGGTTAAGTTAGGTTGGCCAAATCCCCCATGCCAGGGTCGCCAGATATCGAATTTTCCGACCTATCACTGATCCTTGTAATTCACACGTCATTAGAAGTGCACTTTTGTGCAGATTTCAAATCTGTAATTAGATTTTCCCTGTCATGCATACTTTTCGAGAAAATCATGTCTCTGTCGGTTAATCTAGGTTGGCCAAATCCGCTATTCCAGGGTCGCCAGATGTCGAATTTTCCGACCAATCACCGATCCTTGTAATCCATACGTCATTAGAAGCGCACTTTTGTGCAGATTTCAAATCTGTAATTAGATTTTCCCTGTCATGCATACTTTTCGAGAAAATCATGTCTCTGTCGGTTAAGGTAGGTTGGCCAAATCCGCTATTCCAGGGTCGGCATATATCGAATTTTCCGACCAATCACCGATCCTTGTAATCCATACGTCATTAGAAGCGCACTTTTGTGCAGATTTCAAATCTGTAATTAGATTTTCCCTGTCATGCATACTTTTCGAGAAAATCATGACTCTGTCGGTTAAGGTAGGTTGGCCAAATCCGCTATTCCAGGGTCGGCAGATATAGAATTTTCCGACCAATCACCGATCCTTGTAATCCATACGTCATTAGAAGCGCACTTTTGTGCAGATTTCAAATCTGTAATTAGATTTTCCCTGTCATGCATACTTTTCGAGAAAATCATGTCTCTGTCGGTTAAGCTAGGTTGGCCAAATCCGCTATTCCATGGTCGCCAGATGTCGAATTTTCCGACCAATCACCGATCCTTGTAATCCATACGTCATTAGAAGCGCACTTTTGTGCAGATTTCAAATCTGTAATTAGATTTTCCCTGTCATGCATACTTTTCGAGAAAATCATGTCTCTGTCGGTTAAGCTAGGTTGGCCAAATCCGCTATTCCAGGGTCGGCAGATATCGAATTTTCCGACCAATCACCGATCCTTGTAATCCATACGTCATTAGAAGCGCACTTTTGTGCAGATTTCAAATCTGTAATTAGATTTTCCCTGTCATGCATACTTTTCGAGAAAATCATGTCTCTGTCGGTTAAGCTAGGTTGGCCGAATCCGCCATGCCAGGGTCGCCAGATATCGAATTTTCCGACCAATCACCGATCCTTGTAATGCGTACGTCATTAGAAGTGCGCTTTTGTGCAGATTTCAAATCTGTAATTAGATTTTCCCTATGATGCATACTTTTCGAGAAAATCATGTCTCTGTCGGTTAAGCTAGGTTGGCCGAATCCGCCATGCCAGGGTCGCCAGACATCGAATTTTCCGGCCAATCACCGATCCTTGTAATTCACACGTCATTAGAAGCGCGCTTTTGTGCAGATTTCAAAATTATAATTAGATTTTCCCTGCGATGCATACTTTTCGAGAAAATCATGTCTCTGTCGGTTAAGCTAGGTTGGCCAAATCCGCTATTCCAGGGTCGCCAGATATCGAATTTTCCGACCAATCACCGATCCTTGTAATCCATACGTCATTAGAAGTGCACTTTTGTACAGATTTCAAATCTGTAATTAGATTTTCCCTGTCATGCATACTTTTCGAGAAAATCATGTCTCTGTCGGTTAAGCTAGGTTGGCCAAATCCGCTATTCCAGGGTCGCCAGATGTCGAATTTTCCGACCAATCACCGATCATTGTAATCCATACGTCATTAGAAGCGCACTTTTGTGCAGATTTCAAATCTGTAATTAGATTTTCCCTGTCATGCATACTTTTCGAGAAAATCATGTCTCTGTCGGTTAAGCTAGGTTGGCCAAATCCGCTATTCCAGGGTCGAGAGATATCGAATTTTCGACCAATCTCCGATCCTTGTAATCCATACGTCATTAGAAGCGCAATTTTGTGCAGATTTCAAATCTGTAATTAGATTTTCCCTATGATGCATACTTTTCGAGAAAATCATGTCTCTGTCGGTTAAGCTAGGTTGGCCAAATCCGCTATTCCAGGGTCGCCAGATGTCGAATTTTCCGACCAATCACCGATCATTGTAATCCATACGTCATTAGAAGCGCACTTTTGTGCAGATTTCAAATCTGTAATTAGATTTTCCCTGTCATGCATACTTTTCGAGAAAATCATGTCTCTGTCGGTTAAGCTAGGTTGGCCAAATCCGCCATGCCAGGGTCACCAGACATCGAATTTTCGGACCAATCTCCGATCCTTGTATTTCACTCGTCATTAGAAGCGCACTTTTGTGCAGATTTCAAATCTGTAATTAGATTTTCCCTGCCATGCATTTTTTTTCGAGAACATCATGTCTCTGTGGACCAACTGAGGTTGGCCAAATCCGCCATGCCACGGTCACCAGATATCGAATTTTCCGACCAATCATCGATCCCTGTAATTCACATGTCATTAGGAGCGCACTTTTGTGCAGATTTCAAATCTGTAATTAGATTTTCCCTGTCATGCATACTTGTCGAGAAAATCATGTCTCTGTCGGTTAAGCTAGGTTGGCCAAATCCGCTATTCCAGGGTCCGCAGATATCGAATTTTCCGACCAATCACCGATCCTTGTAATCCATACGTCATTAGAAGCGCACTTTTGTGCAGATTTCAAATCTGTAATTAGATTTTCCCTGTCATGCATACTTTTCGAGAAAATCATGTCTCTGTCGGTTAAGCTAGGTTGGCCAAATCCGCTATTCCATGGTCGCCAGATGTCGAATTTTCCGACCAATCACCGATCCTTGTAATCCATACGTCATTAGAAGCGCACTTTTGTGCAGATTTCAAATCTGTAATTAGATTTTCCCTGTCATGCATACTTTTCGAGAAAATCATGTCTCTGTCGGTTAAGGTAGGTTGGCCAAATCCGCTATTCCAGGGTCGGCAGATATCGAATTTTCCGACCAATCACCGATCCTTGTAATCCATACGTCATTAGAAGCGCACTTTTGTGCAGATTTCAAATCTGTAATTAGATTTTCCCTGTCATGCATACTTTTCGAGAAAATCATGTCTCTGTCGGTTAAGCTAGGTTGGCCGAATCCGCCATGCCAGGGTCGCCAGATATCGAATTTTCCGACCAATCACCGATCCTTGTAATGCGTACGTCATTAGAAGTGCGCTTTTGTGCAGATTTCAAATCTGTAATTAGATTTTCCCTATGATGCATACTTTTCGAGAAAATCATGTCTCTGTCGGTTAAGCTAGGTTGGCCGAATCCGCCATGCCAGGGTCGCCAGACATCGAATTTTCCGGCCAATCACCGATCCTTGTAATTCACACGTCATTAGAAGCGCGCTTTTGTGCAGATTTCAAAATTATAATTAGATTTTCCCTGCGATGCATACTTTTCGAGAAAATCATGTCTCTGTCGGTTAAGGTAGGTTGGCCAAATCCGCTATTCCAGGGTCGCCAGATATCGAATTTTCCGACCAATCACCGATCCTTGTAATCCATACGTCATTAGAAGCGCACTTTTGTGCAGATTTCAAATCTGTAATTAGATTTTCCCTGTCATGCATACTTTTCGAGAAAATCATGTCTCTGTCGGTTAAGCTAGGTTGGCCGAATCCGCCATGCCAGGGTCGCCAGATATCGAATTTTCCGACCAATCACCGATCCTTGTAATGCGTACGTCATTAGAAGTGCGCTTTTGTGCAGATTTCAAATCTGTAATTAGATTTTCCCTATGATGCATACTTTTCGAGAAAATCATGTCTCTGTCGGTTAAGCTAGGTTGGCCGAATCCGCCATGCCAGGGTCGCCAGACATCGAATTTTCCGGCCAATCACCGATCCTTGTAATTCACACGTCATTAGAAGCGCGCTTTTGTGCAGATTTCAAAATTATAATTAGATTTTCCCTGCGATGCATACTTTTCGAGAAAATCATGTCTCTGTCGGTTAAGCTAGGTTGGCCAAATCCGCTATTCCAGGGTCGCCAGATATCGAATTTTCCGACCAATCACCGATCCTTGTAATCCATACGTCATTAGAAGTGCACTTTTGTACAGATTTCAAATCTGTAATTAGATTTTCCCTGTCATGCATACTTTTCGAGAAAATCATGTCTCTGTCGGTTAAGCTAGGTTGGCCAAATCCGCTATTCCAGGGTCGCCAGATGTCGAATTTTCCGACCAATCACCGATCATTGTAATCCATACGTCATTAGAAGCGCACTTTTGTGCAGATTTCAAATCTGTAATTAGATTTTCCCTGTCATGCATACTTTTCGAGAAAATCATGTCTCTGTCGGTTAAGCTAGGTTGGCCAAATCCGCTATTCCAGGGTCGAGAGATATCGAATTTTCGACCAATCTCCGATCCTTGTAATCCATACGTCATTAGAAGCGCAATTTTGTGCAGATTTCAAATCTGTAATTAGATTTTCCCTATGATGCATACTTTTCGAGAAAATCATGTCTCTGTCGGTTAAGCTAGGTTGGCCAAATCCGCTATTCCAGGGTCGCCAGATGTCGAATTTTCCGACCAATCACCGATCCTTGTAATCCATACGTCATTAGAAGCGCACTTTTGTGCAGATTTCAAATCTGTAATTAGATTTTCCCTGTCATGCATACTTTTCGAGAAAATCATGTCTCTGTCGGTTAAGCTAGGTTGGCCAAATCCGCCATGCCAGGGTCACCAGACATCGAATTTTCGGACCAATCTCCGATCCTTGTATTTCACTCGTCATTAGAAGCGCACTTTTGTGCAGATTTCAAATCTGTAATTAGATTTTCCCTGCCATGCATTTTTTTTCGAGAACATCATGTCTCTGTGGACCAACTGAGGTTGGCCAAATCCGCCATGCCACGGTCACCAGATATCGAATTTTCCGACCAATCATCGATCCCTGTAATTCACATGTCATTAGGAGCGCACTTTTGTGCAGATTTCAAATCTGTAATTAGATTTTCCCTGTCATGCATACTTGTCGAGAAAATCATGTCTCTGTCGGTTAAGCTAGGTTGGCCAAATCCGCTATTCCAGGGTCGCCAGATGTCGAATTTTCCGACCAATCACCGATCCTTGTAATCCATACGTCATTAGAAGCGCACTTTTGTGCAGATTTCAAATCTGTAATTAGATTTTCCCTGTCATGCATACTTTTCGAGAAAATCATGTCTCTGTCGGTTAAGCTAGGTTGGCCAAATCCGCTATTCCAGGGTCGAGAGATATCGAATTTTCGACCAATCTCCGATCCTTGTAATCCATACGTCATTAGAAGCGCAATTTTGTGCAGATTTCAAATCTGTAATTAGATTTTCCCTATGATGCATACTTTTCGAGAAAATCATGTCTCTGTCGGTTAAGCTAGGTTGGCCAAATCCGCTATTCCAGGGTCGCCAGATGTCGAATTTTCCGACCAATCACCGATCCTTGTAATCCATACGTCATTAGAAGCGCACTTTTGTGCAGATTTCAAATCTGTAATTAGATTTTCCCTGTCATGCATACTTTTCGAGAAAATCATGTCTCTGTCGGTTAAGCTAGGTTGGCCAAATCCGCCATGCCAGGGTCACCAGACATCGAATTTTCGGACCAATCTCCGATCCTTGTATTTCACTCGTCATTAGAAGCGCACTTTTGTGCAGATTTCAAATCTGTAATTAGATTTTCCCTGCCATGCATTTTTTTTCGAGAAGGTCATGTCTCTGTGGACCAACTGAGGTTGGCCAAATCCGCTATTCCAGGGTCGCCAGATATCGAATTTTCCGACCTATCACCGATCCTTGTAATTCACACGTCATTAGAAGCGCACTTTTGTGCAGATTTCAAATCTGTAATTAGATTTTCCCTGTCATGCATACTTGTCGAGAAAATCATGTCTCTGTCGGTTAAGCTAGGTTGGCCAAATCCGCTATTCCAGGGTCGTCAGATATCGAATTTTCCGACCAATCACCGATCCTTGTAATCCATACGTCATTAGAAGCGCACTTTTGTGCAGATTTCAAATCTGTAATTAGATTTTCCCTGTCATGCATACTTTTCGAGAAAATCATGTCTCTGTCGGTTACGCTAGGTTGGCCGAATCCGCCATGCCAGGGTCGCCAGACATCGAATTTTCCGGCCAATCACCGATCCTTGTAATTCACACGTCATTAGAAGCGCGCTTTTGTGCAGATTTCAAAATTATAACTAGATTTTCCCTGCGATGCATACTTTTCGAGAAAATCATGTCTCTGTCGGTTAAGCTAGGTTGGCCAAATCCGCTATTCCAGGGTCGGCAGATATCGAATTTTCCGACCAATCACCGATCCTTGTAATTCACACGTCATTAGAAGCGCGCTTTTGTGCAGATTTCAAAATTATAATTAGATTTTCCCTGCGATGCATACTTTTCGAGAAAATCATGTCTCTGTCGGTTAAGCTAGGTTGGCCAAATCCGCTATTCCAGGGTCGCCAGATATCGAATTTTCCGACCAATCACCGATCCTTGTAATCCATACGTCATTAGAAGTGCACTTTTGTGCAGATTTCAAATCTGTAATTAGATTTTCCCTGTCATGCATACTTTTCGAGAAAATCATGTCTCTGTCGGTTAAGCTAGGTTGGCCGAATCCGCCATGCCAGGGTCGCCAGACATCGAATTTTCCGGCCAATCACCGATCCTTGCAATTCATACGTCATTAGAAGCGCGCTTTAATGCAGATTTCAAAATTATAACTAGATTTTCCCTGCGATGCACAGTTTTCGAGAAAATCATGTCTCTGTCGGTTAAGCCAGGTTGGCCAAATCCACTATTCCAGGGTCGCCAGATATCGAATTTTCCGACCAATCACCGATCCTTGTAATCCACACGTCATTAGAAGCGCACTTTTGTGCAGATTTCAAATCTGTAATTAGATTTTCCCTGTCATGCATACTTTTCGAGAAAATCATGTCTCTGTCTTTAAAGCTAGGTTGGCCGAATCCGCCATGCCAGGGTCGCCAGACATCGAATTTTCCGGCCAATCACCGATCCTTGTAATTCACACGTCATTAGAAGCGCGCTTCTCTGCAGATTTCAAAATTATAATTAGATTTTCCCTGCGATGCATACTTTTCGAGAAAATCATGTCTCTGTCGGTTAAGGTAGGTTGGCCAAATCCGCTATTCCAGGGTCGCCAGATATCGAATTTTCCGACCAATCACCGATCCTTGTAATCCATACGTCATTAGAAGCGCACTTTTGTGCAGATTTCAAATCTGTAATTAGATTTTCCCTGTCATGCATACTTTTCGAGAAAATCATGTCTCTGTCGGTTAAGCTAGGTTGGCCAAATCCGCTATTCCAGGGTCGAGAGATATCGAATTTTCCGACCAATCTCCGATCCTTGTAATCCATACGTCATTAGAAGCGCAATTTTGTGCAGATTTCAAATTTGTAATTAGATTTTCCCTATGATGCATACTTTCCGAGAAAATCATGTCTCTGTGGACCAACTGAGGTTGGCCAAATCCGCCATGCCAAGGTCACCAGACATCGAATTTTCGGACCAATCTCCGATCCTTGTATTTCACTCGTCATTAGAAGCGCGCTCTTGTGCAGATTTCAAATCTGTAATTAGATTTTCCCTGCCATGCATTTTTTTCGAGAACATCATGTCTCTGTGGACCAACTGAGGTTGGCCAAATCCGCCATGCCACGGTCACCAGATATCGAATTTTCCGACCAGTCATCGATCCCTGTAATTCACATGTCATTAGAAGCGCGCTTTTGTGCAGATTTCAAATCTGTGATTAGATTTTCCCTGCCATGCATATTTTTCGAGAAAATCATGTCTCTGTCGGTTAAGTTAGGTTGGGCTAATCCCCCATGCCAGGGTCGCCAGATATCGAATTTTCCGACCTATCACCGATCCTTGTATCACACACGTCATTAGAAGTGCACTTTTGTGCAGATTTCAAATCTGTAATTAGATTTTCCCTGTCATGCATACTTTTCGAGAAAATCATGTCTCTGTCGGTTAATCTAGGTTGGCCAAATCCGCTATTCCAGGGTCGCCAGATGTCGAATTTTCCGACCAATCACAGATCCTTGTAATCCATACGTCATTAGAAGCGCACTTTTGTGCAGATTTCAAATCTGTAATTAGATTTTCCCTGTCATGCATACTTTTCGAGAAAATCATGTCTCTGTCGGTTAAGGTAGGTTGGCCAAATCCGCTATTCCAGGGTCGGCAGATATCGAATTTTCCGACCAATCACCGATCCTTGTAATCCATACGTCATTAGAAGCGCACTTTTGTGCAGATTTCAAATCTGTAATTAGATTTTCCCTGTCATGCATACTTTTCGAGAAAATCATGTCTCTGTCGGTTAAGCTAGGTTGGCCGAATCCGCCATGCCAGGGTCGCCAGACATCGAATTTTCCGACCAATCACCGATCCTTGTAATGCGTACGTCATTAGAAGTGCGCTTTTGTGCAGATTTCAAATCTGTAATTAGATTTTCCCTATGATGCATACTTTTCGAGAAAATCATGTCTCTGTCGGTTAAGCTAGGTTGGCCGAATCCGCCATGCCAGGGTCGCCAGACATCGAATTTTCCGGCCAATCACCGATCCTTGTAATTCACACGTCATTAGAAGCGCGCTTTTGTGCAGATTTCAAAATTATAATTAGATTTTCCCTGCGATGCATACTTTTCGAGAAAATCATGTCTCTGTCGGTTAAGCTAGGTTGGCCAAATCCGCTATTCCAGGGTCGCCAGATATCGAATTTTCCGACCAATCACCGATCCTTGTAATCCATACGTCATTAGAAGTGCACTTTTGTGCAGATTTCAAATCTGTAATTAGATTTTCCCTGTCATGCATACTTTTCGAGAAAATCATGTCTCTGTCGGTTAAGCTAGGTTGGCCAAATCCGCTATTCCAGGGTCGCCAGATGTCGAATTTTCCGACCAATCACCGATCATTGTAATCCATACGTCATTAGAAGCGCACTTTTGTGCAGATTTCAAATCTGTAATTAGATTTTCCCTGTCATGCATACTTTTCGAGAAAATCATGTCTCTGTCGGTTAAGCTAGGTTGGCCAAATCCGCTATTCCAGGGTCGAGAGATATCGAATTTTCGACCAATCTCCGATCCTTGTAATCCATACGTCATTAGAAGTGCAATTTTGTGCAGATTTCAAATCTGTAATTAGATTTTCCCTATGATGCATACTTTTCGAGAAAATCATGTCTCTGTCGGTTAAGCTAGGTTGGCCAAATCCGCTATTCCAGGGTCGCCAGATGTCGAATTTTCCGACCAATCACCGATCCTTGTAATCCATACGTCATTAGAAGCGCACTTTTGTGCAGATTTCAAATCTGTAATTAGATTTTCCCTGTCATGCATACTTTTCGAGAAAATCATGTCTCTGTCGGTTAAGCTAGGTTGGCCAAATCCGCCATGCCAGGGTCACCAGACATCGAATTTTCGGACCAACCTCCGATCCTTGTATTTCACTCGTCATTAGAAGCGCACTTTTGTGCAGATTTCAAATCTGTAATTAGATTTTCCCTGCCATGCATTTTTTTTCGAGAACATCATGTCTCTGTGGACCAACTGAGGTTGGCCAAATCCGCCATGCCACGGTCACCAGATATCGAATTTTCCGACCAATCATCGATCCCTGTAATTCACATGTCATTAGGAGCGCACTTTTGTGCAGATTTCAAATCTGTAATTAGATTTTCCCTGTCATGCATACTTGTCGAGAAAATCATGTCTCTGTCGGTTAAGCTAGGTTGGCCAAATCCGCTATTCCAGGGTCGCCAGATGTCGAATTTTCCGACCAATCACCGATCCTTGTAATCCATACGTCATTAGAAGCGCACTTTTGTGCAGATTTCAAATCTGTAATTAGATTTTCCCTGTCATGCATACTTTTCGAGAAAATCATGTCTCTGTCGGTTAAGCTAGGTTGGCCAAATCCGCTATTCCAGGGTCGAGAGATATCGAATTTTCGACCAATCTCCGATCCTTGTAATCCATACGTCATTAGAAGCGCAATTTTGTGCAGATTTCAAATCTGTAATTAGATTTTCCCTATGATGCATACTTTTCGAGAAAATCATGTCTCTGTCGGTTAAGCTAGGTTGGCCAAATCCGCTATTCCAGGGTCGCCAGATGTCGAATTTTCCGACCAATCACCGATCCTTGTAATCCATACGTCATTAGAAGCGCACTTTTGTGCAGATTTCAAATCTGTAATTAGATTTTCCCTGTCATGCATACTTTTCGAGAAAATCATGTCTCTGTCGGTTAAGCTAGGTTGGCCAAATCCACCATGCCAGGGTCACCAGACATCGAATTTTCGGACCAATCTCCGATCCTTGTATTTCACTCGTCATTAGAAGCGCACTTTTGTGCAGATTTCAAATCTGTAATTAGATTTTCCCTGCCATGCATTTTTTTTCGATAACATCATGTCTCTGTGGACCAACTGAGGTTGGCCAAATCCGCTATTCCAGGGTCGCCAGATATCGAATTTTCCGACCAATCACCGATCCTTGTAATTCACACGTCATTAGAAGCGCACTTTTGTGCAGATTTCAAATCTGTAATTAGATTTTCCCTGTCATGCATACTTGTCGAGAAAATCATGTCTCTGTCGGTTAAGCTAGGTTGGCCAAATCCGCTATTCCAGGGTCGTCAGATATCGAATTTTCCGACCAATCACCGATCCTTGTAATCCATACGTCATTAGAAGCGCACTTTTGTGCAGATTTCAAATCTGTAATTAGATTTTCCCTGTCATGCATACTTGTCGAGAAAATCATGTCTCTGTCGGTTAAGCTAGGTTGGCCAAATCCGCTATTCCAGGGTCGCCAGATATCGAATTTTCCGACCTATCACCGATCCTTGTAATTCACACGTCATTAGAAGCGCACTTTTGTGCAGATTTCAAATCTGTA
This sequence comes from Brachypalpus laphriformis, assembly GCA_945910035.1. Classification (NCBI taxonomy): domain Eukaryota; kingdom Metazoa; phylum Arthropoda; class Insecta; order Diptera; family Syrphidae; genus Brachypalpus; species Brachypalpus laphriformis. The sequence continues at coordinate 124,066,860 of OX246756.1, forward strand.
ATTAGATTTTCCCTGTCATGCATACTTTTCGAGAAAATCATGTCTCTGTCGGTTACGCTAGGTTGGCCGAATCCGCCATGCCAGGGTCGCCAGACATCGAATTTTCCGGCCAATCACCGATCCTTGTAATTCACACGTCATTAGAAGCGCGCTTTTGTGCAGATTTCAAAATTATAACTAGATTTTCCCTGCGATGCATACTTTTCGAGAAAATCATGTCTCTGTCGGTTAAGCTAGGTTGGCCAAATCCGCTATTCCAGGGTCGGCAGATATCGAATTTTCCGACCAATCACCGATCCTTGTAATTCACACGTCATTAGAAGCGCGCTTTTGTGCAGATTTCAAAATTATAATTAGATTTTCCCTGCGATGCATACTTTTCGAGAAAATCATGTCTCTGTCGGTTAAGCTAGGTTGGCCAAATCCGCTATTTCAGGGTCGCCAGATATCGAATTTTCCGACCAATCACCGATCCTTGTATTCCGTACGTCATCAGAAGCGCACTTTTGTGCAGATTTCAAATCTGTAATTAGATTTTCCTTGTCATGCATACTTTTCGAGAAAATCATGTCTCTGTCGGTTAAGCTAGGTTGGCCAAATCCGCTATTCCAGGGTCGCCAGATATCGAATTTTCCGACCAATCACCGATCCTCGTAATCCATACGTCATTAGAAGCGCAATTTTGTGCAGATTTCAAATCTGTAATTAGATTTTCCCTACCATGCATAGTTTTCGAGAAAATCATGTCTCTGTCGGTTAAGCTAGGTTGGCCGAATCCGCCATGCCAGGGTCGCCAGACATCGAATTTTCCGGCCAATCACCGATCCTTGTAATTCACACGTCATTAGAAGCGCGCTTTTGTGCAGATTTCAAAATTATAATTAGATTTTCCCTGCGATGCATACTTTTCGAGAAAATCATGTCTCTGTCGGTTAAGCTAGGTTGGCCAAATCCGCCATGCCAGGGTCGCCAGACATCGAATTTTCCGACCAATCACCGATCCTTGTAATCCATACGTCATTAGAAGTGCACTTTTGTGCAGATTTCAAATCTGTAATTAGATTTTCCCTGTCATGCATACTTTTCGAGAAAATCATGTCTCTGTCGGTTAAGCTAGGTTGGCCGAATCCATCATGAGAGGGTCGCCAGACATCGAATTTTCCGGCCAATCGCCGATCCTTGTAATTCGCACGTCATTAGAAGCGCACTTTTGTGCAGATTTCAAAATTATAATTAGATTTTCCCTGCGATGCATACTTTTCGAGAAAATCATGTCTCTGTCGGTTGAGCTAGGTTGGCCAAATCCCCCATGCCAGGGTCGGCAGACATCGAATTTCCCGGCCAATCACCGATCCTTGTAATTCACACGTCATTAGAAGCGCACTTTTGTGCAGATTTCAAATCTGTAATTAGATTTTCCCTGTCATGCATACTTTTCGAGAAAATCATGTCACTGTCGGTTAAGCTAGGTTGGCCGAATCCGCTATTCCAGGGTCGCCAGATATCGAATTTTCCGACCAATCACCGATCCTTGTATTCCGTACGTCATTAGAAGCGCACTTTTGTGCAGATTTCAAATCTGTAATTAGATTTTCCCTGTCATGCATACTTTTCGAGAAAATCATGTCTCTGTCGGTTAAGCTAGGTTGGCCGAATTCGCCATGCCACTGTAGCCAGACATCGAATTTTCCGACCAATCACCGATCCTTGTAATGCGTACGTCATTAGAAGTGCACTTTTGTGCAGATTTCAAAATTATAATTAGATTTTCCCTGCGATGCATACTTTCCGAGAATATCATGTCTCTGTCGGTTAAGCTAGGTTGGCCAAATCCCCCATGCCAGGGTCGCCAGATATCGAATTTTCCGACCAATCACCGATCCTTGTAATCCATACGTCATTAGAAGCGCACTTTTGTGCAGATTTCAAATCTGTAATTAGATTTTCCCTGTCATGCATACTTTTCGAGAAAATCATGTCTCTGTCGGTTAAGCTAGGTTGGCCAAATCCGCTATTCCAGGGTCGAGAGATATCGAATTTTCGACCAATCTCCGATCCTTGTAATCCATACGTCATTAGAAGCGCAATTTTGTGCAGATTTCAAATCTGTAATTAGATTTTCCCTATGATGCATACTTTTCGAGAAAATCATGTCTCTGTGGACCAACTGAGGTTGGCCAAATCCGCCATGCCAGGGTCACCAGACATCGAATTTTCGGACCAATCTCCGATCCTTGTATTTCACTCGTCATTAGAAGCGCACTTTTGTGCAGATTTCAAATCTGTAATTAGATTTTCCCTGCCATGCATTTTTTTTCGAGAACATCATGTCTCTGTGGACCAACTGAGGTTGGCCAAATCCGCCATGCCACGGTCACCAGATATCGAATTTTCCGACCAATCATCGATCCCTGTAATTCACATGTCATTAGAAGCGCACTTTTGTGCAGATTTCAAATCTGTAATTAGATTTTCTCTGCCATGCATACTTTTCGAGAAAATCATGTCTCTGTCGGTTAAGCTAGGTTGGCCAAATCCCCCATGCCAGGGTCGCCAGATCTCGAATTTTCCGACCTATCACCGATCCTTGTAATTCACACGTCATTAGAAGCGCACTTTTGTGCAGATTTCAAATCTGTAATTAGATTTTCCCTGTCATGCATACTTGTCGAGAATATCATGTCTCTGTCGGTTAAGCTAGGTTGGCCAAATCCGCTATTCCAGGGTCATCAGATATCGAATTTTCCGACCAATCACCGATCCTTGTAATCCATACGTCATTAGAAGCGCACTTTTGTGCAGATTTCAAACCTATAATTAGATTTTCCCTGTCATGCATACTTTTCGAGAAAATCATGTCTCTGTCGGTTAAGCTAGGTTGGCTGAATCCGCCATGCCAGGGTCGCCAGACATCGAATTTTCCGGCCAATCACCGATCCTTGTAATTCACACGTCATTAGAAGCGCACTTTTGTGCAGATTTCAAAATTATAACTAGATTTTCCCTGCGATGCATACTTTTCGAGAAAATCATGTCTCTGTCGGTTAAGCTAGGTTGGCCAAATCCGCTATTCCAGGGTCACCAGATATCGAATTTTCCGAGCAATTACCGATCCTTGTAATCCACACGTCATTAGAAGCGCACTTTTGTGCAGATTTCCAATCTGTAATTAGATTTTCCCTGTCATGCATACTTTTCGAGAAAATCATGTCTCTGTCGGTTAAGCAAGGTTGGCCAAATCCGCCATTCCAGAGTCGCCAGATATCGAATTTTCCGACCAATCACCGATCCTTGTAATTCACACGTCATTAGAAGCTCGCTTTTGTGCAGATTTCAAAATTATAATTAGATTTTCCCTGCGATGCATACTTTTCGAGAAAATCATGTCTCTGTCGGTTAAGCTAGGTTGGCCAAATCCGCTATTCCAGGGTCGCCAGATATCGAATTTTCCGACCAATCACCGATCCTCGTAATCCATACGTCATAAGAAGCGCAATTTTGTGCAGATTTCAAATCTGTAATTAGATTTTCCCTACCATGCATAGTTTTCGAGAAAATCATGTCTCTGTCGGTTAAGCTAGGTTGGCCGAATCCGCCATGCCAGGGTCGCCAGACATCGAATTTTCCGGCCAATCACCGATCCTTGTAATTCATACGTCATTAGAAGCGCGCTTTTGTGCAGATTTCAAAATTATAATTAGATTTTCCCTACGATGCATACTTTTCGAGAAAATCATGTCTCTGTCGGTTAAGCTAGGTTGGCCAAATCTGCTATTCCAGGGTCGCCAGATATCGAATTTTCCGACCAATCACCGATCCTTGTAATCCATACGTCATTAGAAGTGCACTTTTGTGCAGATTTCAAATCTGTAATTAGATTTTCCCTGTCATGCATACTTTTCGAGAAAATCATGTCTCTGTCGGTTAAGCTAGGTTGGCCGAATCCATCATGAGAGGGTCGCCAGACATCGAATTTTCCGGCCAATCACCGATCCTTGTAATTCGCACGTCATTAGAAGCGCACTTTTGTGCAGATTTCAAAATTATAATTAGATTTTCCCTGCGATGCATACTTTTCGAGAAAATCATGTCTCTGTCGGTTGAGCTAGGTTGGCCAAATCCCCCATGCCAGGGTCGGCAGATATCGAATTTTCCGACCAATCACCGATCCTTGTAATCCATACGTCATTAGAAGCGCACCTTTCTGCAGATTTCAAATCTGTAATTAGATTTACCCTATGATGCATACTTTTCGAGAAAATCATGTCTCTGTCGGTTAAGCTAGGTTGGCCAAATCCGCTATTCCAGGGTCGCCAGATATCGAATTTTCCGACCAATCACCGATCCTTGTAATCCATACGTCATTAGAAGCGCAATTTTGTGCAGATTTCAAATCTGTAATTAGATTTTCCCTATGATGCATACTTTTCGAGAAAATCATGTCTCTGTCGGTTAAGCTAGGTTGGCCAAATCCGCTATTCCAGGGTCGCCAGACATCGAATTTTCCGGCCAATCACCGATCCTTGTAATTCACACGTCATTAGAAGCGCGCTTTTGTGCAGATTTCAAAATTATAATTAGATTTTCCCTGCGATGCATACTTTTCGAGAAAATCATGTCTCTGTCGGTTAAGCTAGGTTGGCCAAATCTGCTATTCCAGGGTCGCCAGATATCGAATTTTCCGACCAATCACCGATCCTTGTAATCCATACGTCATTAGAAGCGCACTTTTGTGCAGATTTCAAATCTGTAATTAGATTTTCCCTGTCATGCATACTTTTCGAGAAAATCATGTCTCTGTCGGTTAAGCTAGGTTGGCCAAATCCGCTATTCCAGGGTCGAGAGATATCGAATTTTCGACCAATCTCCGATCCTTGTAATCCATACGTCATTAGAAGCGCAATTTTGTGCAGATTTCAAATCTGTAATTAGATTTTCCCTATGATGCATACTTTTCGAGAAAATCATGTCTCTGTGGACCAACTGAGGTTGGCCAAATCCGCCATGCCAGGGTCACCAGACATCGAATTTTCGGACCAATCTCCGATCCTTGTATTTCACTCGTCATTAGAAGCGCACTTTTGTGCAGATTTCAAATCTGTAATTAGATTTTCCCTGCCATGCATTTTTTTTCGAGAACATCATGTCTCTGTGGACCAACTGAGGTTGGCCAAATCCGCCATGCCACGGTCACCAGATATCGAATTTTCCGACCAATCATCGATCCCTGTAATTCACATGTCATTAGAAGCGCACTTTTGTGCAGATTTCAAATCTGTAATTAGATTTTCTCTGCCATGCATACTTTTCGAGAAAATCATGTCTCTGTCGGTTAAGCTAGGTTGGCCAAATCCCCCATGCCAGGGTCGCCAGATATCGAATTTTCCGACCTATCACCGATCCTTGTAATTCACACGTCATTAGAAGCGCACTTTTGTGCAGATTTCAAATCTGTAATTAGATTTTCCCTGTCATGCATACTTGTCGAGAATATCATGTCTCTGTCGGTTAAGCTAGGTTGGCCAAATCCGCTATTCCAGGGTCATCAGATATCGAATTTTCCGACCAATCACCGATCCTTGTAATCCATACGTCATTAGAAGCGCACTTTTGTGCAGATTTCAAACCTATAATTAGATTTTCCCTGTCATGCATACTTTTCGAGAAAATCATGTCTCTGTCGGTTAAGCTAGGTTGGCTGAATCCGCCATGCCAGGGTCGCCAGACATCGAATTTTCCGGCCAATCACCGATCCTTGTAATTCACACGTCATTAGAAGCGCACTTTTGTGCAGATTTCAAAATTATAACTAGATTTTCCCTGCGATGCATACTTTTCGAGAAAATCATGTCTGTGTCGGTTAAGCTAGGTTGGCCAAATCCGCTATTCCAGGGTCACCAGATATCGAATTTTCCGAGCAATTACCGATCCTTGTAATCCACACGTCATTAGAAGCGCACTTTTGTGCAGATTTCCAATCTGTAATTAGATTTTCCCTGTCATGCATACTTTTCGAGAAAATCATGTCTCTGTCGGTTAAGCAAGGTTGGCCAAATCCGCCATTCCAGAGTCGCCAGATATCGAATTTTCCGACCAATCACCGATCCTTGTAATTCACACGTCATTAGAAGCTCGCTTTTGTGCAGATTTCAAAATTATAATTAGATTTTCCCTGCGATGCATACTTTTCGAGAAAATCATGTCTCTGTCGGTTAAGCTAGGTTGGCCAAATCCGCTATTCCAGGGTCGCCAGATATCGAATTTTCCGACCAATCACCGATCCTCGTAATCCATACGTCATAAGAAGCGCAATTTTGTGCAGATTTCAAATCTGTAATTAGATTTTCCCTACCATGCATAGTTTTCGAGAAAATCATGTCTCTGTCGGTTAAGCTAGGTTGGCCGAATCCGCCATGCCAGGGTCGCCAGACATCGAATTTTCCGGCCAATCACCGATCCTTGTAATTCACACGTCATTAGAAGCGCGCTTTTGTGCAGATTTCAAAATTATAATTAGATTTTCCCTGCGATGCATACTTTTCGAGAAAATCATGTCTCTGTCGGTTAAGCTAGGTTGGCCAAATCTGCTATTCCAGGGTCGCCAGATATCGAATTTTCCGACCAATCACCGATCCTTGTAATCCATACGTCATTAGAAGTGCACTTTTGTGCAGATTTCAAATCTGTAATTAGATTTTCCCTGTCATGCATACTTTTCGAGAAAATCATGTCTCTGTCGGTTAAGCTAGGTTGGCCGAATCCATCATGAGAGGGTCGCCAGACATCGAATTTTCCGGCCAATCGCCGATCCTTGTAATTCGCACGTCATTAGAAGCGCACTTTTGTGCAGATTTCAAAATTATAATTAGATTTTCCCTGCGATGCATACTTTTCGAGAAAATCATGTCTCTGTCGGTTGAGCTAGGTTGGCCAAATCCCCCATGCCAGGGTCGGCAGATATCGAATTTTCCGACCAATCACCGATCCTTGTAATCCATACGTCATTAGAAGCGCACCTTTCTGCAGATTTCAAATCTGTAATTAGATTTACCCTATGATGCATACTTTTCGAGAAAATCATGTCTCTGTCGGTTAAGCTAGGTTGGCCAAATCCGCTATTCCAGGGTCGCCAGATATCGAATTTTCCGACCAATCACCGATCCTTGTAATCCATACGTCATTAGAAGCGCAATTTTGTGCAGATTTCAAATCTGTAATTAGATTTTCCCTATGATGCATACTTTTCGAGAAAATCATGTCTCTGTCGGTTAAGCTAGGTTGGCCGAATCCGCCATGCCAGGGTCACCAGACATCGAATTTCCCGGCCAGTCACCGATCCTTGTAATTCGCACGTCATTAGAAGCGCACTTTTGTGCAGATTTCAAATCTGTAATTAGATTTTCCCTGTCATGCATACTTTTCGAGAAAATCATGTCTCTGTCGGTTAAGCTAGGTTGGCCAAATCCGCTATTCCAGGGTCGCCAGATATCGAATTTTCCGACCAATCACCGATCCTTGTATTCCGTACGTCATTAGAAGCGCACTTTTGTGCAGATTTCAAATCTGTAATTAGATTTTCCCTGTCATGCATACTTTTCGAGAAAATCATGTCTCTGTCGGTTAAGCTAGGTTGGCCGAATCCGCTATTCCAGGGTCGCCAGATATCGAATTTTCCGACCAATCACCGATCCTTGTATTCCGTACGTCATTAGAAGCGCACTTTTGTGCAGATTTCAAATCTGTAATTAGATTTTCCCTATGATGCATACTTTTCGAGAAAATCATGTCTCTGTCGGTTAAGCTAGGTTGGCCGAATTCGCCATGCCAGGGTAGCCAGACATCGAATTTTCCGACCAATCACCGATCTTTGTAATGCGTACGTCATTAGAAGTGCACTTTTGTGCAGATTTCAAACCTATAATTAGATTTTCCCTGCGATGCATACTTTCCGAGAAAATCATGTCTCTGTCGGTTAAGCTAGGTTGGCCAAATCCCCCATGCCAGGGTCGCCAGATATCGAATTTTCCGACCAATCACCGATCCTTGTAATCCATACGTCATTAGAAGCGCACTTTTGTGCAGATTTCAAATCTGTAATTAGATTTTCCCTGTCATGCATACTTTTCGAGAAAATCATGTCTCTGTCGGTTGAGCTAGGTTGGCCAAATCCGCTATTCCAGGGTCGGCAGATATCGAATTTTCCGACCAATCACCGATCCTTGTAATCCATACGTCATTAGAAGCGCACCTTTGTGCAGATTTCAAATCTGTAATTAGATTTACCCTGCGATGCATACTTTTCGAGAAAATCATGTCTCTGTCGGTTAAGCTAGGTTGGCCAAATCCGCTATTCCAGGGTCGCCAGATATCGAATATTCCGACCAATCACCGATCCTTGTATTCCGTACGTCATTAGAAGCGCACTTTTGTGCAGATTTCCAATCTGTAATTAGATTTTCCCTGTCATGCATACTTTTCGAGAAAATCATGTCTCTGTCGGTTAAGCTAGGTTGGCCAAATCCGCTATTCCAGGGTCGCCAGATATCGAATTTTCCGACCAATCACCGATCCTTGTATTCCGTACGTCATCAGAAGCGCACTTTTGTGCAGATTTCAAATCTGTAATTAGATTTTCCCTATGATGCATACTTTTCGAGAAAATCATGTCTCTGTCGGTTAAGCTAGGTTGGCCGAATTCGCCATGCCAGGGTAGCCAGACATCGAATTTTCCGACCAATCACCGACCTTTGTAATGCGTACGTCATTAGAAGTGCACTTTTGTGCAGATTTCAAACCTATAATTAGATTTTCCCTGCGATGCATACTTTCCGAGAAAATCATGTCTCTGTCGGTTAAGCTAGGTTGGCCAAATCCCTCATGCCAGGGTCGCCAGATATCGAATTTTCCGACCAATCACCGATCCTTGTAATCCATACGTCATTAGAAGCGCACTTTTGTGCAGATTTCAAATCTGTAATTAGATTTTCCCTGTCATGCATACTTTTCGAGAAAATCATGTCTCTGTCGGTTGAGCTAGGTTGGCCAAATCCGCTATTCCAGGGTCGGCAGATATCGAATTTTCCGACCAATCACCGATCCTTGTAATCCATACGTCATTAGAAGCGCACCTTTGTGCAGATTTCAAATCTGTAATTAGATTTACCCTGCGATGCATACTTTTCGAGAAAATCATGTCTCTGTCGGTTAAGCTAGGTTGGCCAAATCCGCTATTCCAGGGTCGCCAGATATCGAATATTCCGACCAATCACCGATCCTTGTATTCCGTACGTCATTAGAAGCGCACTTTTGTGCAGATTTCCAATCTGTAATTAGATTTTCCCTGTCATGCATACTTTTCGAGAAAATCATGTCTCTGTCGGTTAAGCTAGGTTGGCCAAATCCGCTATTCCAGGGTCGCCAGATATCGAATTTTCCGACCAATCACCGATCCTTGTATTCCGTACGTCATCAGAAGCGCACTTTTGTGCAGATTTCAAATCTGTAATTAGATTTTCCCTATGATGCATACTTTTCGAGAAAATCATGTCTCTGTCGGTTAAGCTAGGTTGGCCGAATTCGCCATGCCAGGGTAGCCAGACATCGAATTTTCCGACCAATCACCGACCTTTGTAATGCGTACGTCATTAGAAGTGCACTTTTGTGCAGATTTCAAACCTATAATTAGATTTTCCCTGCGATGCATACTTTCCGAGAAAATCATGTCTCTGTCGGTTAAGCTAGGTTGGCCAAATCCCTCATGCCAGGGTCGCCAGATATCGAATTTTCCGACCAATCACCGATCCTTGTAATCCATACGTCATTAGAAGCGCACTTTTGTGCAGATTTCAAATCTGTAATTAGATTCTCCCTGTCATGCATACTTTTCGAGAAAATCATGTCTCTGTCGGTTGAGCTAGGTTGGCCGCCAAATCCGCTATTCCAGGGTCGGCAGATATCGAATTTTCCGACCAATCACCGATCCTTGTAATCCATACGTCATTAGAAGCGCACCCTTGTGCAGATTTCAAATCTGTAATTAGATTTACCCTGCGATGCATACTTTTCGAGAAAATCATGTCTCTGTCGGTTAAGCTAGGTTGGCCAAATCCGCTATTCCAGGGTCGCCAGATATCGAATTTTCCGACCAATCACCGATCCTTGTATTCCGTACGTCATTAGAAGCGCACTTTTGTGCAGATTTCCAATCTGTAATTAGATTTTCCCTGTCATGCATACTTTTCGAGAAAATCATGTCTCTGTCGGTTAAGCTAGGTTGGCCAAATCCGCTATTCCAGGGTCGCCAGATATCGAATTTTCCGACCAATCACCGATCCTTGTATTCCGTACGTCATTAGAAGCGCACTTTTGTGCAGATTTCAAATCTGTAATTAGATTTTCCCTATGATGCATACTTTTCGAGAAAATCATGTCTCTGTCGGTTAAGCTAGGTTGGCCGAATTCGCCATGCCAGGGTAGCCAGACATCGAATTTTCCGACCAATCACCGATCCTTGTAATCCGTACGTCATTAGAAGTGCACTTTTGTGCAGATTTCAAACCTATAATTAGATTTTCCCTGCGAGGCATACTTTTCGAGAAAATCATGTCTCTGTCGGTTAAGCTAGGTTGGCCGAATCCGCCATGTCAGGGTCGCCAGACATCCAATTTTCCGACCAACCACAGATCCTTGTAATGCGTACGTCATTAGAAGTGCGCTTTTGTGCCGATTTCAAATCTGTAATTAGATTTTCCCTATGATGCATACTTTCCGAGAAGGTCATGTCTCTGTCGGTTAAGCTAGGTTGGCCGAATCCGCCATGCCAGGGTCGCCAGACATCGAATTTTCCGGCCAATTACCGATCCTTGTAATTCACACGTCATGAGAAGTGCACTTTTGTGCAGATTTTAAATCTGTAATTAGATTTTCCCTGTCATGCATACTTTTCGAGAAAATCATGTCTCTGTCGGTTAAGCTAGGTTGGATAAATCCGCTATTCCAGGGTCGCCAGATATCGAATTGTCCGACCAATCACCGATCCTTGTAATCCATACGTCAGTAGAAGCGCACTTTTGTGCAGATTTCAAATCTGTAATTAGATTTTCCCTATGATGCATACTTTTCGAGAAAATCATGTCTCTGTCGGCTAAGCTAGGTTGGCCGAATCCGCCATGCTAGGGTCGCCAGACATCGAATTTTCCGACCAATCACCGATCCTTGTAATACTTTCGTCATTAGAAGCGCGCTTTTGAACAGATTTCAAACCTATAATTAGATTTTCCCTGCCATGCATACTTTTCGAGAAAATCATGTCTCTGTCGGTTAAGCTAGGTCTGTCCAAATCCGCCATTGCAGGGTCACCAGATATCGAATTTTCCGACCAATCACCGATCCTTGTAATCCATTCGTCATTAGAAGCGCACTTTTGTGCAGATTTCAAATCTGTACTTAGATTTTCCCTGTCATGCATAATTTTCGAGAAAATCATGTCTCTGTCGGTTAAGCTAGGTTGGCCGAACCCGCCATGCCAGGGTCACCAGACATCGAATTTTTCGGCCAATCACCGATCCTTGCAATTCACACGTCATTAGAAGCGCACTTTTGTGCAGATTTCAAACCTATAATTAGATTTTCCCTGCGATGCATACTTTTCGAGAAAATCATGTCTCTGTCGGTTAAGCTAGGTTGGCCAAATCCGCTATTCCAGGGTCGAGAGATATCGAATTTTCCGACCAATCTCCGATCCTTGTAATCCATACGTCATTAGAAGCGTGCTTTTGTGCAGATTTCAAATCTGTAATTAGATTTTCCCTGCCATGCATTTTTTTTCGAGAACATCATGTCTCTGTGGACCAACTGAGGTTGGCCAAATCCGCCATGCCACGGTCAAAAGATATCGAATTTTCCGACCAATCATCGATCCCTGTAATTCACATGTCATTAGAAGCGCGCTTTTGTGCAGATTTCAAATCTGTAATTAGATTTTCCCCGCCATGCATACTTTTCGTGAAAATCATGTCTCTGTCGGTTAAGCTAGGTTGGCCAAATCCCCCATGCCAGGGTCGCCAGATATCGAATTTTTCGACCTATTACCGATCCTTGTAATCCATACGTTATTAGAAGCGCACTTTTGTGCAGATTTCAAATCTGTAATTAGATTTTCCCTACCATGCATAGTTTTCGAGAAAATCATGTCTCTGTCGGTCAAGCTAGGTTGGCCAAATCCGCTATTCCAGGGTCACCAGATATCGAATTTTCCGACCAATCACCGATCCTTGTAATCCATACGTCATTAGAAGTGCACTTTTGTGCAGATTTCAAATCTGTAATTAGATTTTCCCTGCCATGCATAGTTTTCGAGAAAATCATGTCTCTGTCGGTTAAGCTAGGTTGGCCGAATCCGCCATGCCAGGGTCGCCAGACATCGAATTTTCCGGCCAATCACCGATCCTTGTAATTCACACGTCATTAGAAGCGCGCTTTTGTGCAGATTTCAAAATTATAATTAGATTTTCCCTGCGATGCATACTTTTCGAGAAAATCATGTCTCTGTCGGTTAAGCTAGGTTGGCCAAAGCCGCTATTCCAGGGTCGCCAGATATCGAATTTTCCGACCTATTACCGATCCTTGTAATCCATACGTTATTAGAAGCGCACTTTTGTGCAGATTTCAAATCTGTAATTAGATTTTCCCTGTCATGCATACTTTTCGAGAAAATCATGTCTCTGTCGGTTAAGCTAGGTTGGCCAAATCCGCTATTCCAGGGTCGCCAGATATCGAATTTTCCGACCAATCACCGATCCTTGTAATCCATACGTCATTAGAAGCGCACTTTTGTGCAGATTTCAAATCTGTAATTAGATTTTCCCTATAATGCATACTTTTCGAGAAAATCATGTCTCTGTCGGTTAAGCTAGGTTGGCCGAATCCGCCATGCCAGGGTCGCCAGACATCGGATTTTCCGACCAATCACCGATCCTTGTAATGCGTACGTCATAAGAAGTGCGCTTTTGTGCAGATTTCAAATCTGTAATTAGATTTTCCCTATGATGCATACTTTTCGAGAAGGTCATGTCTCTGTCGGTTAAGCTAGGTTGGCCGAATCCGCCATGCCAGGGTCGCCAGACATCGAATTTTCCGACCAATCACCGATCCTTGTAATTCACACGTCATTAGAAGTGCGCTTTGTGCAGATTTCAAAATTATAATTAGATTTTCCCTGTCATGCATACTTTTCGAGAAAATCATGTCTCTGTCGGTTAAGCTAGGTTGGCCAAATCCGCTATTCCAGGGTCGCCAGTTATCGAATTTTCCGACCAATCACCGATCCTTGTAATCCATACGTCATTAGAAGCGCACTTTTGTGCAAATTTCAAATCTGTAATTAGATTTTCCCTGTCATGCATACTTTTCGAGAAAATCATGTCTCTGTCGGTTAAGCTAGGTTGGCAAAATCCGCTATTCCAGGGTCGCCAGATATCGAATTTTCCGACCAATCACCGATCCTTGTAATCCGTACGTCATTAGAAGCGCACTTTTGTGCAGATTTCAAATCTGTAATTAGATTTTCCCTATGATGCATACTTTTCGAGAAAATCATGTCTCTGTCGGTTAAGCTAGGTTGGCCGAATTCGCCATGCCAGGGTCGCCAGACATCGAATTTTCCGACCAATCACCGATCCTTGTAATCCATACGTCATTAGAAGCGCACATTTGTGCAGATTTCAAACCTATAATTAGATTTTCCCTGCGATGCATACTTTCCGAGAAAATCATGTCTCTGTCGGTTAAGGTAGGTTGGAAAATCCCCCATGCCAGGGTCGCCAGATATCGAATTTTCCGACCAATCACCGATCCTTGTAATCCACACGTCATTAGAAGCGCACTTTTGTGCAGATTTCAAATCTGTAATTAGATTTTCCCTGTCATGCATACTTTTCGAGAAAATCATGTCTCTGTCGGTTAAGCTAGGTTGGCCAAATCCGCTATTCCAGGGTCGCCAGATATCGAATTTTCCGACCAATCACCGATCCTTGTAATCCATACGTCATTAGAAGCGCACTTTTGTGCAGATTTCAAATCTGTAATTAGATTTTCCCTGTCATGCATACTTTTCGAGAAAATCATGTCTCTGTCGGTTAAGCTAGGTTGGCCAAATCCGCTATTCCAGGGTCGCCAGATATCGAATTTTCCGACCAATCACCGATCCTTGTAATTCACACGTCATTAGAAGCGCGCTTTTGTGCAGATTTCAAAATTATAATTAGATTTTTCCTGCGATGCATACTTTTCGAGAAAATCATATCTCTGTCGGTTAAGCTAGGTTGGCCAAATCCGCTATTCCAGGGTCGCCAGATATCGAATTTTCCGACCAATCACCGATCCTCGTAATCCATACGTCATTAGAAGCGCAATTTTGTGCAGATTTCAAATCTGTAATTAGATTTTCCCTACCATGCATAGTTTTCGAGAAAATCATGTCTCTGTCGGTTAAGCTAGGTTGGCCGAATCCGCCATGCCAGGGTCGCCAGACATCGAATTTTCCGGCCAATCACCGATCCTTGTAATTCACACGTCATTAGAAGCGCGCTTTTGTGCAGATTTCAAAATTATGATTAGATTTTCCCTGCGATGCATACTTTTCGAGAAAATCATGTCTCTGTCGGTTAAGCTAGGTTGGCCAAATCTGCTATTCCAGGGTCGCCAGATATCGAATTTTCCGACCAATCACCGATCCTTGTAATCCATACGTCATTAGAAGTGCACTTTTGTGCAGATTTCAAATCTGTAATTAGATTTTCCCTGTCATGCATACTTTTCGAGAAAATCATGTCTCTGTCGGTTAAGCTAGGTTGGCCGAATCCATCATGAGAGGGTCGCCAGACATCGAATTTTCCAGCCAATCGCCGATCCTTGTAATTCGCACGTCATTAGAAGCGCACTTTTGTGCAGATTTCAAAATTATAATTAGATTTTCCCTGCGATGCATACTTTTCGAGAAAATCATGTCTCTGTCGGTTGAGCTAGGTTGGCCAAATCCCCCATGCCAGGGTCGGCAGATATCGAATTTTCCGACCAATCACCGATCCTTGTAATCCATACGTCATTAGAAGCGCACCTTTCTGCAGATTTCAAATCTGTAATTAGATTTACCCTATGATGCATACTTTTCGAGAAAATCATGTCTCTGTCGGTTAAGCTAGGTTGGCCAAATCCGCTATTCCAGGGTCGCCAGATATCGAACTTTCCGACCAATCACCGATCCTTGTAATCCATACGTCATTAGAAGCGCAATTTTGTGCAGATTTCAAATCTGTAATTAGATTTTCCCTATGATGCATACTTTTCGAGAAAATCATGTGTCTGTCGGTTAAGCTAGGTTGGCCGAATCCGCCATGCCAGGGTCACCAGACATCGAATTTCCCGGCCAATCACCGATCCTTGTAATTCGCACGTCATTAGAAGCGCACTTTTGTGCAGATTTCAAATCTGTAATTAGATTTTCCCTGTCATGCATACTTTTCGAGAAAATCATGTCTCTGTCGGTTAAGCTAGGTTGGCCAAATCCGCTATTCCAGGGTCGCCAGATATCGAATTTTCCGACCAATCACCGATCCTTGTATTCCGTGCGTCATTAGAAGCGCACTTTTGTGCAGATTTCAAATCTGTAATTAGATTTTCCCTGTCATGCATACTTTTCGAGAAAATCATGTCTCTGTCGGTTAAGCTAGGTTGGCCGAATCCGCTATTCCAGGGTCGCCAGATATCGAATTTTCCGACCAATCACCGATCCTTGTATTCCGTACGTCATTAGAAGCGCACTTTTGTGCAGATTTCAAATCTGTAATTAGATTTTCCCTATGATGCATACTTTTCGAGAAAATCATGTCTCTGTCGGTTAAGCTAGGTTGGCCGAATTCGCCATGCCAGGGTAGCCAGACATCGAATTTTCCGACCAATCACCGATCTTTGTAATGCGTACGTCATTAGAAGTGCACTTTTGTGCAGATTTCAAACCTATAATTAGATTTTCCCTGCGATGCATACTTTCCGAGAAAATCATGTCTCTGTCGGTTAAGCTAGGTTGGCCAAATCCCCCATGCCAGGGTCGCCAGATATCGAATTTTCCGACCAATCACCGATCCTTGTAATCCATACGTCATTAGAAGCGCACTTTTGTGCAGATTTCAAATCTGTAATTAGATTTTCCCTGTCATGCATACTTTTCGAGAAAATCATGTCTCTGTCGGTTGAGCTAGGTTGGCCAAATCCGCTATTCCAGGGTCGGCAGATATCGAATTTTCCGACCAATCACCGATCCTTGTAATCCATACGTCATTAGAAGCGCACCTTTGTGCAGATTTCAAATCTGTAATTAGATTTACCCTGCGATGCATACTTTTCGAGAAAATCATGTCTCTGTCGGTTAAGCTAGGTTGGCCAAATCCGCTATTCCAGGGTCGCCAGATATCGAATATTCCGACCAATCACCGATCCTTGTATTCCGTACGTCATTAGAAGCGCACATTTGTGCAGATTTCCAATCTGTAATTAGATTTTCCCTGTCATGCATACTTTTCGAGAAAATCATGTCTCTGTCGGTTAAGCTAGGTTGGCCAAATCCGCTATTCCAGGGTCGCCAGATATCGAATTTTCCGACCAATCACCGATCCTTGTATTCCGTACGTCATCAGAAGCGCACTTTTGTGCAGATTTCAAATCTGTAATTAGATTTTCCCTATGATGCATACTTTTCGAGAAAATCATGTCTCTGTCGGTTAAGCTAGGTTGGCCGAATTCGCCATGCCAGGGTAGCCAGACATCGAATTTTCCGACCAATCACCGACCTTTGTAATGCGTACGTCATTAGAAGTGCACTTTTGTGCAGATTTCAAACCTATAATTAGATTTTCCCTGCGATGCATACTTTCCGAGAAATTCATGTCTCTGTCGGTTAAGCTAGGTTGGCCAAATCCCCCATGCCAGGGTCGCCAGATATCGAATTTTCCGACCAATCACCGATCCTTGTAATCCATACGTCATTAGAAGCGCACTTTTGTGCAGATTTCAAATCTGTAATTAGATTTTCCCTGTCATGCATACTTTTCGAGAAAATCATGTCTCTGTCGGTTGAGCTAGGTTGGCCAAATCCGCTATTCCAGGGTCGGCAGATATCGAATTTTCCGACCAATCACCGATCCTTGTAATCCATACGTCATTAGAAGCGCACCTTTGTGCAGATTTCAAATCTGTAATTAGATTTACCCTGCGATGCATACTTTTCGAGAAAATCATGTCTCTGTCGGTTAAGCTAGGTTGGCCAAATCCGCTATTCCATGGTCGCCAGATATCGAATATTCCGACCAATCACCGATCCTTGTATTCCGTACGTCATTAGAAGCGCACTTTTGTGCAGATTTCCAATCTGTAATTAGATTTTCCCTGTCATGCATACTTTTCGAGAAAATCATGTCTCTGTCGGTTAAGCTAGGTTGGCCAAATCCGCTATTCCAGGGTCGCCAGATATCGAATTTTCCGACCAATCACCGATCCTTGTATTCCGTACGTCATTAGAAGCGCACTTTTGTGCAGATTTCAAATCTGTAATTAGATTTTCCCTATGATGCATACTTTTCGAGAAAATCATGTCTCTGTCGGTTAAGCTAGGTTGGCCGAATCCGCCATGTCAGGGTCGCCAGACATCCAATTTTCCGACCAACCACAGATCCCTGTAATGCGTACGTCATTAGAAGTGCGCTTTTGTGCCGATTTCAAATCTGTAATTAGATTTTCCCTATGATGCATACTTTCCGAGAAGGTCATGTCTCTGTCGGTTAAGCTAGGTTGGCCGAATCCGCCATGCCAGGGTCGCCAGACATCGAATTTTCCGGCCAATTACCGATCCTTGTAATTCACACGTCATGAGAAGTGCACTTTTGTGCAGATTTCAAATCTGTAATTAGATTTTCCCTGTCATGCATACTTTTCGAGAAAATCATGTCTCTGTCGGTTAAGCTAGGTTGGATAAATCCGCTATTCCAGGGTCGCCAGATATCGAATTGTCCGACCAATCACCGATCCTTGTAATCCATACGTCAGTAGAAGCGCACTTTTGTGCAGATTTCAAATCTGTAATTAGATTTTCCCTATGATGCATACTTTTCGAGAAAATCATGTCTCTGTCGGCTAAGCTAGGTTGGCCGAATCCGCCATGCTAGGGTCGCCAGACATCGAATTTTCCGACCAATCACCGATCCTTGTAATGCTTTCGTCATTAGAAGCGCGCTTTTGAACAGATTTCAAACCTATAATTAGATTTTCCCTGCCATGCATACTTTTCGAGAAAATCATGTCTCTGTCGGTTAAGCTAGGTCTGTCCAAATCCGCCATTGCAGGGTCACCAGATATCGAATTTTCCGACCAATCACCGATCCTTGTAATCCATACGTCATTAGAAGCGCACTTTTGTGCAGATTTCAAATCTGTACTTAGATTTTCCCTGTCATGCATAATTTTCGAGAAAATCATGTCTCTGTCGGTTAAGCTAGGTTGGCCGAACCCGCCATGCCAGGGTCACCAGACATCGAATTTTCCGGCCAATCACCGATCCTTGCAATTCACACGTCATTAGAAGCGCACTTTTGTGCAGATTTCAAACCTATAATTAGATTTTCCCTGCGATGAATACTTTTCGAGAAAATCATGTCTCTGTCGGTTAAGCTAGGTTGGCCAAATCCGCTATTCCAGGGTCGAGAGATATCGAATTTTCCGACCAATCTCCGATCCTTGTAATCCATACGTCATTAGAAGCGCGCTTTTGTGCAGATTTCAAATCTGTAATTAGATTTTCCCTGCCATGCATTTTTTTTCGAGAACATCATGTCTCTGTGGACCAACTGAGGTTGGCCAAATCCGCCATGCCACGGTCAAAAGATATCGAATTTTCCGACCAATCATCGATCCCTGTAATTCACATGTCATTAGAAGCGCGCTTTTGTGCAGATTTCAAATCTGTAATTAGATTTTCCCCGCCATGCATACTTTTCGTGAAAATCATGTCTCTGTCGGTTAAGCTAGGTTGGCCAAATCCCCCATGCCAGGGTCGCCAGATATCGAATTTTTCGACCTATTACCGATCCTTGTAATCCATACGTTATTAGAAGCGCACTTTTGTGCAGATTTCAAATCTGTAATTAGATTTTCCCTACCATGCATAGTTTTCGAGAAAATCATGTCTCTGTCGGTCAAGCTAGGTTGGCCAAATCCGCTATTCCAGGGTCACCAGATATCGAATTTTCCGACCAATCACCGATCCTTGTAATCCATACGCCATTAGAAGTGCACTTTTGTGCAGATTTCAAATCTGTAATTAGATTTTCCCTGCCATGCATAGTTTTCGAGAAAATCATGTCTCTGTCGGTTAAGCTAGGTTGGCCGAATCCGCCATGCCAGGGTCGCCAGACATCGAATTTTCCGGCCAATCACCGATCCTTGTAATTCACACGTCATTAGAAGCGCGCTTTTGTGCAGATTTCAAAATTATAATTAGATTTTCCCTGCGATGCATACTTTTCGAGAAAATCATGTCTCTGTCGGTTAAGCTAGGTTGGCCAAATCCGCTATTCCAGGGTCGCCAGATATCGAATTTTCCGACCTATTACCGATCCTTGTAATCCATACGTTATTAGAAGCGCACTTTTGTGCAGATTTCAAATCTGTAATTAGATTTTCCCTGTCATGCATACTTTTCGAGAAAATCATGTCTCTGTCGGTTAAGCTAGGTTGGCCAAATCCGCTATTCCAGGGTCGCCAGATATCGAATTTTCCGACCAATCACCGATCCTTGTAATCCATACGTCATTAGAAGCGCACTTTTGTGCAGATTTCAAATCTGTAATTAGATTTTCCCTATAATGCATACTTTTCGAGAAAATCATGTCTCTGTCGGTTAAGCTAGGTTGGCCGAATCCGCCATGCCAGGGTCGCCAGACATCGGATTTTCCGACCAATCACCGATCCTTGTAATGCGTACGTCATAAGAAGTGCGCTTTTGTGCAGATTTCAAATCTGTAATTAGATTTTCCCTATGATGCATACTTTTCGAGAAGGTCATGTCTCTGTCGGTTAAGCTAGGTTGGCCGAATCCGCCAAGCCAGGGTCGCCAGACATCGAATTTTCCGACCAATCACCGATCCTTGTAATGCGTACGTCATTAGAAGCGCACATTTGTGCAGATTTCAAACCTATAATTAGATTTTCCCTGCGATGCATACTTTCCGAGAAAATCATGTCTCTGTCGGTTAAGGTAGGTCGGCCAAATCCGCCATGCCAGGGTCGCCAGATATCGAATTTTCCGACCAATCACCGATCCTTGTAATCCATACGTCATTAGAAGCGCACTTTTGTGCAGATTTCAAATCTGTAATTAGATTTTCCCTGTCATGCATACTTTTCGAGAAAATCATGTCTCTGTCGGTTAAGCTAGGTTGGCCAAATCCGCTATTCCAGGGTCGCCAGATATCGAATTTTCCGACCAATCACCGATCCTTGTAATCCATACGTCATTAGAAGCGCACTTTTGTGCAGATTTCAAATCTGTAATTAGATTTTCCCTGTCATGCATACTTTTCGAGAAAATCATGTCTCTGTCGGTTAAGCTAGGTTGGCCAAATCCGCTATTCCAGGGTCGCCAGATATCGAATTTTCCGACCAATCACCGATCCTTGTAATCCATACGTCATTAGAAGCGCAATTTTGTGCAGATTTCAAATCTGTAATTAGATTTTCCCTATGATGCATACTTTTCGAGAAAATCATGTGTCTGTCGGTTAAGCTAGGTTGGCCGAATCCGCCATGCCAGGGTCACCAGACATCGAATTTCCCGGCCAATCACCGATCCTTGTAATTCGCACGTCATTAGAAGCGCACTTTTGTGCAGATTTCAAATCTGTAATTAGATTTTCCCTGTCATGCATACTTTTCGAGAAAATCATGTCTCTGTCGGTTAAGCTAGGTTGGCCAAATCCGCTATTCCAGGGTCGCCAGATATCGAATTTTCCGACCAATCACCGATCCTTGTAATCCATACGTCATTAGAAGCGCACTTTTGTGCAGATTTCAAATCTGTAATTAGATTTTCCCTGTCATGCATACTTTTCGAGAAAATCATGTCTCTGTCGGTTAAGCTAGGTTGGCCAAATCCGCTATTCCAGGGTCGCCAGATATCGAATTTTCCGACCAATCACCGATCCTTGTAATTCACACGTCATTAGAAGCGCGCTTTTGTGCAGATTTCAAAATTATAATTAGATTTTTCCTGCGATGCATACTTTTCGAGAAAATCATATCTCTGTCGGTTAAGCTAGGTTGGCCAAATCCGCTATTCCAGGGTCGCCAGATATCGAATTTTCCGACCAATCACCGATCCTCGTAATCCATACGTCATTAGAAGCGCAATTTTGTGCAGATTTCAAATCTGTAATTAGATTTTCCCTACCATGCATAGTTTTCGAGAAAATCATGTCTCTGTCGGTTAAGCTAGGTTGGCCGAATCCGCCATGCCAGGGTCGCCAGACATCGAATTTTCCGGCCAATCACCGATCCTTGTAATTCACACGTCATTAGAAGCGCGCTTTTGTGCAGATTTCAAAATTATGATTAGATTTTCCCTGCGATGCATACTTTTCGAGAAAATCATGTCTCTGTCGGTTAAGCTAGGTTGGCCAAATCTGCTATTCCAGGGTCGCCAGATATCGAATTTTCCGACCAATCACCGATCCTTGTAATCCATACGTCATTAGAAGTGCACTTTTGTGCAGATTTCAAATCTGTAATTAGATTTTCCCTGTCATGCATACTTTTCGAGAAAATCATGTCTCTGTCGGTTAAGCTAGGTTGGCCGAATCCATCATGAGAGGGTCGCCAGACATCGAATTTTCCGGCCAATCGCCGATCCTTGTAATTCGCACGTCATTAGAAGCGCACTTTTGTGCAGATTTCAAAATTATAATTAGATTTTCCCTGCGATGCATACTTTTCGAGAAAATCATGTCTCTGTCGGTTGAGCTAGGTTGGCCAAATCCCCCATGCCAGGGTCGGCAGATATCGAATTTTCCGACCAATCACCGATCCTTGTAATCCATACGTCATTAGAAGCGCACCTTTCTGCAGATTTCAAATCTGTAATTAGATTTACCCTATGATGCATACTTTTCGAGAAAATCATGTCTCTGTCGGTTAAGCTAGGTTGGCCAAATCCGCTATTCCAGGGTCGCCAGATATCGAATTTTCCGACCAATCACCGATCCTTGTAATCCATACGTCATTAGAAGCGCAATTTTGTGCAGATTTCAAATCTGTAATTAGATTTTCCCTATGATGCATACTTTTCGAGAAAATCATGTGTCTGTCGGTTAAGCTAGGTTGGCCGAATCCGCCATGCCAGGGTCACCAGACATCGAATTTCCCGGCCAATCACCGATCCTTGTAATTCGCACGTCATTAGAAGCGCACTTTTGTGCAGATTTCAAATCTGTAATTAGATTTTCCCTGTCATGCATACTTTTCGAGAAAATCATGTCTCTGTCGGTTAAGCTAGGTTGGCCAAATCCGCTATTCCAGGGTCGCCAGATATCGAATTTTCCGACCAATCACCGATCCTTGTATTCCGTGCGTCATTAGAAGCGCACTTTTGTGCAGATTTCAAATTTGTAATTAGATTTTCCCTGTCATGCATACTTTTCGAGAAAATCATGTCTCTGTCGGTTAAGCTAGGTTGGCCGAATCCGCTATTCCAGGGTCGCCAGATATCGAATTTTCCGACCAATCACCGATCCTTGTATTCCGTACGTCATTAGAAGCGCACTTTTGTGCAGATTTCAAATCTGTAATTAGATTTTCCCTATGATGCATACTTTTCGAGAAAATCATGTCTCTGTCGGTTAAGCTAGGTTGGCCGAATTCGCCATGCCAGGGTAGCCAGACATCGAATTTTCCGACCAATCACCGATCTTTGTAATGCGTACGTCATTAGAAGTGCACTTTTGTGCAGATTTCAAACCTATAATTAGATTTTCCCTGCGATGCATACTTTCCGAGAAAATCATGTCTCTGTCGGTTAAGCTAGGTTGGCTAAATCCCCCATGCCAGGGTCGCCAGATATCGAATTTTCCGACCAATCACCGATCCTTGTAATCCATACGTCATTAGAAGCGCACTTTTGTGCAGATTTCAAATCTGTAATTAGATTTTCCCTGTCATGCATACTTTTCGAGAAAATCATGTCTCTGTCGGTTGAGCTAGGTTGGCCAAATCCGCTATTCCAGGGTCGGCAGATATCGAATTTTCCGACCAATCACCGATCCTTGTAATCCATACGTCATTAGAAGCGCACCTTTGTGCAGATTTCAAATCTGTAATTAGATTTACCCTGCGATGCATACTTTTCGAGAAAATCATGTCTCTGTCGGTTAAGCTAGGTTGGCCAAATCCGCTATTCCAGGGTCGCCAGATATCGAATATTCCGACCAATCACCGATCCTTGTATTCCGTACGTCATTAGAAGCGCACTTTTGTGCAGATTTCCAATCTGTAATTAGATTTTCCCTGTGATGCATACTTTCCGAGAAGGTCATGTCTCTGTCGGTTAAGCTAGGTTGGCCGAATCCGCCATGCCAGGGTCGCCAGACATCGAATTTTCCGGCCAATTACCGATCCTTGTAATTCACACGTCATGAGAAGTGCACTTTTGTGCAGATTTCAAATCTGTAATTAGATTTTCCCTGTCATGCATACTTTTCGAGAAAATCATGTCTCTGTCGGTTAAGCTAGGTTGGATAAATCCGCTATTCCAGGGTCGCCAGATATCGAATTGTCCGACCAATCACCGATCCTTGTAATCCATACGTCAGTAGAAGCGCACTTTTGTGCAGATTTCAAATCTGTAATTAGATTTTCCCTATGATGCATACTTTTCGAGAAAATCATGTCTCTGTCGGCTAAGCTAGGTTGGCCGAATCCGCCATGCTAGGGTCGCCAGACATCGAATTTTCCGACCAATCACCGATCCTTGTAATGCTTTCGTCATTAGAAGCGCGCTTTTGAACAGATTTCAAACCTATAATTAGATTTTCCCTGCCATGCATACTTTTCGAGAAAATCATGTCTCTGTCGGTTAAGCTAGGTCTGTCCAAATCCGCCATTGCAGGGTCACCAGATATCGAATTTTCCGACCAATCACCGATCCTTGTAATCCATACGTCATTAGAAGCGCACTTTTGTGCAGATTTCAAATCTGTACTTAGATTTTCCCTGTCATGCATAATTTTCGAGAAAATCATGTCTCTGTCGGTTAAGCTAGGTTGGCCGAACCCGCCATGCCAGGGTCACCAGACATCGAATTTTCCGCCCAATCACCGATCCTTGCAATTCACACGTCATTAGAAGCGCACTTTTGTGCAGATTTCAAACCTATAATTAGATTTTCCCTGCGATGCATACTTTTCGAGAAAATCATGTCTCTGTCGGTTAAGCTAGGTTGGCCAAATCCGCTATTCCAGGGTCGAGAGATATCGAATTTTCCGACCAATCTCCGATCCTTGTAATCCATACGTCATTAGAAGCGCGCTTTTGTGCAGATTTCAAATCTGTAATTAGATTTTCCCTGCCATGCATTTTTTTTCGAGAATATCATGTCTCTGTGGACCAACTGAGGTTGGCCAAATCCGCCATGCCACGGTCAAAAGATATCGAATTTTCCGACCAATCATCGATCCCTGTAATTCACATGTCATTAGAAGCGCGCTTTTGTGCAGATTTCAAATCTGTAATTAGATTTTCCCCGCCATGCATACTTTTCGTGAAAATCATGTCTCTGTCGGTTAAGCTAGGTTGGCCAAATCCCCCATGCCAGGGTCGCCAGATATCGAATTTTTCGACCTATTACCGATCCTTGTAATCCATACGTTATTAGAAGCGCACTTTTGTGCAGATTTCAAATCTGTAATTAGATTTTCCCTACCATGCATAGTTTTCGAGAAAATCATGTCTCTGTCGGTCAAGCTAGGTTGGCCAAATCCGCTATTCCAGGGTCACCAGATATCGAATTTTCCGACCAATCACCGATCCTTGTAATTCACACGTCATTAGAAGCGCGCTTTTGTGCAGATTTCAAAATTATAATTAGATTTTCCCTGCGATGCATACTTTTCGAGAAAATCATGTCTCTGTCGGTTAAGCTAGGTTGGCCAAATCCGCTATTCCAGGGTCGCCAGATATCGAATTTTCCGATCTATTACCGATCCTTGTAATCCATACGTTATTAGAAGCGCCCTTTTGTGCAGATTTCAAATCTGTAATTAGATTTTCCCTGTCATGCATACTTTTCGAGAAAATCATGTCTCTGTCGGTTAAGCTAGGTTGGCCAAATCCGCTATTCCAGGGTCGCCAGATATCGAATTTTCCGACCAATCACCGATCCTTGTAATCCATACGTCATTAGAAGCGCACTTTTGTGCAGATTTCAAATCTGTAATTAGATTTTCCCTATAATGCATACTTTTCGAGAAAATCATGTCTCTGTCGGTTAAGCTAGGTTGGCCGAATCCGCCATGCCAGGGTCGCCAGACATCGGATTTTCCGACCAATCACCGATCCTTGTAATGCGTACGTCATAAGAAGTGCGCTTTTGCGCAGATTTCAAATCTGTAATTAGATTTTCCCTATGATGCATACTTTTCGAGAAGGTCATGTCTCTGTCGGTTAAGCTAGGTTGGCCGAATCCGCCATGCCAGGGTCGCCAGACATCGAATTTTCCGGCCAATCACCGATCCTTGTAATTCACACGTCATTAGAAGTGCGCTTTGTGCAGATTTCAAAATTATAATTAGATTTTCCCTGTCATGCATACTTTTCGAGAAAATCATGTCTCTGTCGGTTAAGCTAGGTTGGCCAAATCCGCTATTCCAGGGTCGCCAGATATCGAATTTTCCGACCAATCACCGATCCTTGTAATCCATACGTCATTAGAAGCGCACTTTTGTGCAAATTTCAAATCTGTAATTAGATTTTCCCTGTCATGCATACTTTTCGAGAAAATCATGTCTCTGTCGGTTAAGCTAGGTTGGCAAAATCCGCTATTCCAGGGTCGCCAGATATCGAATTTTCCGACCAATCACCGATCCTTGTAATCCGTACGTCATTAGAAGCGCACTTTTGTGCAGATTTCAAATCTGTAATTAGATTTTCCCTATGATGCATACTTTTCGAGAAAATCATGTCTCTGTCGGTTAAGCTAGGTTGGCCGAATTCGCCATGCCAGGGTCGCCAGACATCGAATTTTCCGACCAATCACCGATCCTTGTAATGCGTACGTCATTAGAAGCGCACATTTGTGCAGATTTCAAACCTATAATTAGATTTTCCCTGCGATGCATACTTTCCGAGAAAATCATGTCTCTGTCGGTTAAGGTAGGTTGGCCAAATCCCCCATGCCAGGGTCGCCAGATATCGAATTTTCCGACCAATCACCGATCCTTGTAATCCATACGTCATTAGAAGCGCACTTTTGTGCAGATTTCAAATCTGTAATTAGATTTTCCCTGTCATGCATACTTTTCGAGAAAATCATGTCTCTGTCGGTTAAGCTAGGTTGGCCGAATCCGCCATGCCAGGGTCGCCAGACATCGAATTTTCCGGCCAATCACCGATCCTTGTAATTCACACGTCATTAGAAGCGCGCTTTTGTGCAGATTTCAAAATTATAATTAGATTTTCGATGTCATGCATACTTTTCGAGAAAATCATGTCTCTGTCGGTTAAGCTAGGTTGGCCAAATCCGCTATTCCAGGGTCGCCAGATATCGAATTTTCCGACCAATCACCGATCCTTGTAATCCATACGTCATTACCAGCGCACTTTTGTGCAGATTTCAAATCTGTAATTAGATTTTCCCTGTCATGCATACTTTTCGAGAAAATCATGTCTCTGTCGGTTAAGCTAGGTTGGCCGAATCCGCCATGCCAGGGTCGCCAGACATCGAATTTTCCGACCAATCACCGATCCTCGTAACGCGTACGTCATTAGAAGTGCGCTTTTGTGCAGATTTCAAATCTGTAATTAGATTTTCCCTATGATGCATACTTTTCGAGAAGGTCATGTCTCTGTCGGTTAAGCTAGGTTGGCCGAATCCGCCATGCCAGGGTCGCCAGACATCGAATTTTCCGGCCAATCACCGATCCTTGTAATCCGTACGTCATTAGAAGCGCACTTTTGTGCAGATTTCAAATCTGTAATTAGATTTTCCCTATGATGCATACTTTTCGAGAAAAACATGTCTCTGTCGGTTAAGCTAGGTTGGCCGAATCCGCCATGCCAGGGTCGCCAGACATCGGATTTTCCGACCAATCACCGATCCTTGTAATGCGTACGTCATAGGAAGTGCGCTTTTGTGCAGATTTCAAATCTGTAATTAGATTTTCCCTATGATGCATACTTTTCGAGAAGGTCATGTCTCTGTCGGTTAAGCTAGGTTGGCCGAATCCGCCATGCCAGGGTCGCCAGATATCGAATTTTCCGGCCAATCACCGATCCTTGTAATTCACACGTCATTAGAAGTGCACTTTTGTGCAGATTTCAAATCTGTAATTAGATTTTCCCTGTCATGCATACTTTTCGAGAAAATCATGTCTCTGTCGGTTAAGCTAGGTTGGCCAAATCCGCTATTCCAGGGTCGCCAGATATCGAATTTTCCGACCAATCACCGATCCTTGTAATCCATACGTCATTAGAAGCGCACTTTTGTGCAAATTTCAAATCTGTAATTAGATTTTCCCTGTCATGCATACTTTTCGAGAAAATCATGTCTCTGTCGGTTAAGCTAGAAGTGCGCTTTTGTGCAGATTTCAAATTTGTAATTAGATTTTCCCTATGATGCATACTTTTCGAGAAAATCATGTCTCTGTCGGTTAAGCTGGGTTGGCCGAATCCGCCATGCCAGGGTCGCCAGACATCGAATTTTCCGACCAATCACCGATCCTTGTAATGCTTTCGTCATTAGAAGCGCAATTTTGTGCAGATTTCAAACCTATAATTAGATTTTCCCTGCGATGCATACTTTCCGAGAAAATCATGTCTCTGTCGGTTAAGCTAGGTTGGCCAAATCCGCTATTCCAGGGTCACCAGATATCGAATTTTCCGAATAATCACCGATCCTTGTAATTCACACGTCATTAGAAGCGCACTTTTGTGCAGATTTCAAACCTATAATTAGATTTTCCCTGCGATGCATACTTTTCGAGAAAATCATGTCTCTGTCGGTTAAGCTAGGTTGGCCAAATCCGCTATTCCAGGGTCGAGAGATATCGAATTTTCCGACCAATCTCCGATCCTTGTAATCCATACGTCATTAGAAGCGCGCTTTTGTGCAGATTTCAAATCTGTAATTAGATTTTCCCTGTCATGCATTTTTTTCGAGAACATCATGTCTCTGTGGACCAACTGAGGTTGGCCAAATCCGCCATGCCACGGTCACCAGATATCGAATTTTCCGACCAATCATCGATCCCTGTAATTCACATGTCATTAGAAGCGCGCTTTTGTGCAGATTTCAAACCTGTAACTAGACTTTCCCCGCCATGCATACTTTTCGTGAAAATCATGTCTCTGTCGGTTAAGCTAGGTTGGCCAAATCCGCTATTCCAGGGTCGCCAGATATCGAATTTTCCGACCAATCACCGATCCTTGTAATCCATACGTCATTAGAAGCGCACTTTTGTGCAGATTTCAAATCTGTAATTAGATTTTCCCTGCCATGCATAGTTTTCGAGAAAATCATGTCTCTGTCGGTTAAGCTAGGTTGGCCGAATCCGCCATGCCAGGGTCGCCAGACATCGAATTTTCCGACCAATCACCGATCCTTGTAACGCGTACGTCATTAGAAGTGCGCTTTTGTGCAGATTTCAAATCTGTAATTAGATTTTCCCTATGATGCATACTTTTCGAGAAGGTCATGTCTCTGTCGGTTAAGCTAGGTTGGCGGAATCCGCCATGCCAGGGTCGCCAGACATCGAATTTTCCGGCCAATCACCGATCCTTGTAATTCACACGTCATTAGAAGCGCGCTTTTGTGCAGATTTCAAAATTATAATTAGATTTTCCCTGTCATGCATACTTTTCGAGAAAATCATGTCTCTGTCGGTTAAGCTAGGTTGGCCAAATCCGCTATTCCAGGGTCACCAGATATCGAATTTTCCGACCAATCACCGATCCTTGTAATCCATACGTCATTAGAAGCGGACTTTTGTGCAAATTTCAAATCTGTAATTAGATTTTCCCTGTCATGCATACTTTTCGAGAAAATCATGTCTCTGTCGGTTAAGCTAGGTTGGCCAAATCCGCTATTCCAGGGTCGCCAGATATCGAATTTTCCGACCAATCACCGATCCTTGTAATCCATACGTCATTAGAAGCGCACTTTTGTGCAGATTTCAAATCTGTAATTAGATTTTCCCTGTCATGCATACTTTTCGAGAAAATCATGTCTCTGTCGGTTAAGCTAGGTTGGCCGAATCCGCCATGCCAGGGTCGCCAGACATCCAATTTTCCGACCAATCACCGATCCTTGTAACGCGTACGTCATTAGAAGTGCGCTTTTGTGCAGATTTCAAATCTGTAATTAGATTTTCCCTGTCATGCATATTTTTGGAGAAGGTCATGTCTCTGTCGGTTAAGCTAGGTTGGCGGAATCCGCCATGCCAGGGTCGCCAGATATCGAATTTTCCAGCCACTCACCGATCCTTGTAATTCACACGTAATTAGAAGCGCGCTTTTGTGCAGATTTCAAAATTATAATTAGATTTTCCCTGTCATGCATACTTTTCGAGAAAATCATGTCTCTGTCGGTTAAGCTAGGTTGGCCAAATCCGCTATTCCAGGGTCGCCAGATATCGAATTTTCCGACCAATCACCGATCCTTGTAATCCGTACGTCATTAGAAGAGCACTTTTGTGCAGATTTCAAATCTGTAATTAGATTTTCCCTGTCATGCATACTTTTCGAGAAAATCATGTCTCTGTCGGTTAAGCTAGGTTGGCCAAATCCGCTATTCCAGGGTAGCCAGATATCGAATTTTCCGACCAATCACCGATCCTTGTAATCCATACGTCATTAGAAGCGCACTTTTGTGCAGATTTCAAATCTGTAATTAGATTTTCCCTGTCATGCACACTTTTCGAGAAAATCATGTCTCTGTCGGTTAAGCTAGGTTGGCCGAATCCGCCATGCCAGGGTCGCCAGACATCGAATTTTCCGACCAATCACCGATCCTTGTAATGCGTACGTCATTAGAAGCGCACTTTTGTGCAGATTTCAAACCTATAATTAGATTTTCCTTGCGATGCATACTTTCCGAGAAAATCATGTCTCTGTCGGTTAAGCTAGGTTGGCCAAATCCGCTATTCCAGGGTCGCCAGATATCGAATTTTCCGACCAAGCACCGATCCTTGTAATCCATACGTCATTAGAAGCGCACTTTTGTGCAGATTTCAAATCTGTAATTAGATTTTCCCTGTCATGCATACTTTTCGAGAAAATCATGTCTCTGTCGGTTAAGCTAGGTTGGCCGAATCCGCCATGCCAGGGTCGCCAGACATCGAATTTTCCGGCCAATCACCGATCCTTGTAATTCACACGTCATTAGAAGCGCGCTTTTGTGCAGATTTCAAAATTATAATTAGATTTTCCCTGCGATGCATACTTTTCGAGAAAATCATGTCTCTGTCGGTTAAGCTAGGTTGGCCGAATCCGCCATGCCAGGGTCGCCAGACATCCAATTTTTAGACCAATCACCGATCCTTGTAATGCGTACGTCATTAGAAGTGCGCTTTTGTGCAGATTTCAAATCTGTAATTAGATTTTCCCTGCGATGCATACTTTTCGAGAAGGTCATGTCTCTGTCGGTTAAGCTAGGTTGGCCGAATCCGCCGTGCCAGGGTCGCCAGACATCGAATTTTCCGGCCAATCACCGATCCTTGTAATTCAAACGTCATTAGAAGCGCACTTTTGTGCAGATTTCAAATCTGTAATTAGATTTTCCCTGTCATGCATACTTTTCGAGAAAATCATGTCTCTGTCGGTTAAGCTAGGTTGGCCAAATCCGCTATTCCAGGGTCGCCAGATATCGAATTTTCCGACCAATCACCGATCCTTGTAATCCATACGTCATTAGAAGCGCACTTTTGTGCAGATTTCAAATCTGTAATTAGATTTTCCCTGTCGTGCATACTTTTCGAGAAAATCATGTCTCTGTCGGTTAAGCTAGGTTGGCCAAATCCGCCATTCCAGGGTCGCCAGATATCGAATTTTCCGACCAATCACCGATCCTTGTAATGCGTACGTCATTAGAAGCGCGCTTTTGTGCAGATTTCAAATCTGTAATTAGATTTTCCCTATGTTGCATACTTTTCGAGAAAATCATGTCTCTGTCGGTTAAGCTAGGTTGGCCGAATCCGCCATGCCAGGGTCGCCAGACATCGAATTTTTAGACCAATCACCGATCCTTGTAATGCGTACGTCATTAGAAGTGCGCTTTTGTGCAGATTTCAAATCTGTAATTAGATTTTCCCTGCGATGCATACTTTTCGAGAAGGTCATGTCTCTGTCGGTTAAGCTAGGTTGGCCGAATCCGCCGTGCCAGGGTCGCCAGACATCGAATTTTCCGGCCAATCACCGATCCTTGTAATTCACACGTCATTAGAAGCGCACTTTTGTGCAGATTTCAAATCTGTAATTAGATTTTCCCTGTCATGCATACTTTTCGAGAAAATCATGTCTCTGTCGGTTAAGCTAGGTTGGCCAAATCCCCCATGCCAGGGTCGCCAGATATCGAATTTTCCGACCAATCACCGATCCTTGTAATCCATACGTCATTAGAAGCGCACTTTTGTGCAGATTTCAAATCTGTAATTAGATTTTCCCTGTCATGCATTTTTTTCGAGAACATCATGTCTCTGTGGACCAACTGAGGTTGGCCAAATCCGCCATGCCACGGTCACCAGATATCGAATTTTCCGACCAATCATCGATCCCTGTAATTCACATGCCATTAGAAGCGCGCTTTTGTGCAGATTTCAAATCTGTAATTAGACTTTCCCCGCCATGCATACTTTTCGAGAAAATCATGTCTCTGTCGGTTAAGCTAGGTTGGCCAAATCCGCTATTCCAGGGTCGCCAGATATCGAATTTTCCGACCAATCACCGATCCTTGTAATCCATACGTCATTAGAAGAGCACTTTCGTGCCGATTTTAAATCTGTAATTAGATTTTCCCTGTCATGCATAGTTTTCGAGAAAATCATGTCTCTGTCGGTTAAGCTAGGTTGGCCGAATCCGCCATGCCAGGGTCGCCAGACATCGAATTTTCCGACCAATCACCGATCCTTGTAACGCGTACGTCATTAGAAGTGCGCTTTTGTGCAGATTTCAAATCTGTAATTAGATTTTCCCTATGATGCATACTTTTCGAGAAGGTCATGTCTCTGTCGGTTAAGCTAGGTTGGCGGAATCCGCCATGCCAGGGTCGCCAGACATCGAATTTTCCGGCCAATCACCGATCCTTGTAATTCACACGTCATTAGAAGCGCGCTTTTGTGCAGATTTCAAAATTATAATTAGATTTTCCCTGTCATGCATACTTTTCGAGAAAATCATGTCTCTGTCGGTTAAGCTAGGTTGGCCAAATCCGCTATTCCAGGGTCGCCAGATATCGAATTTTCCGACCAATCACCGATCCTTGTAATCCATAAGTCATTAGAAGCGCGCTTTTGTGCAGATTTCAAATCTGTAATTAGATTTTCCCTGTCATGCATACTTTTCGAGAAAATCATGTCTCTGTCGGTTAAGCTAGGTTGGCCAAATCCCCCATGCCAGGGTCGCCAGACATCCAATTTTCCGACCAATCACCGATCCTTGTAACGCGTACGTCATTAGAAGTGCGCTTTTGTGCAGATTTCAAATCTGTAATTAGATTTTCCCTATGATGCATACTTTCGAGAAGGTCATGTCTCTGTCGGTTAAGCTAGGTTGGCGGAATCCGCCATGCCAGGGTAGCCAGACATCGAATTTTCCGGCCAATCACCGATCCCTGTAATTCACACGTCATTAGAAGTGCGCTTTTGTGCAGATTTTAAATCTGTAATTAGATTTTCCCTGTCATGCATACTTTTCGAGAAAATCATGTCTCTGTCGGTTAAGCTAGGTTGGCCAAATCCGCTATTCCAGGGTCGCCAGATATCGAATTTTCCGACCAATCACCGATCCTTGTAATCCATACGTCATTAGAAGCGCACTTTTGTGCAAATTTCAAATCTGTAATTAGATTTTCCCTGTCATGCATACTTTTCGAGAAAATCATGTCTCTGTCGGTTAAGCTAGGTTGGCCAAATCCCCCATGCCAGGGTCGCCAGACATCCAATTTTCCGACCAATCACCGATCCTTGTAACGCGTACGTCATTAGAAGTGCGCTTTTGTGCAGATTTCAAATCTGTAATTAGATTTTCCCTATGATGCATACTTTCGAGAAGGTCATGTCTCTGTCGGTTAAGCTAGGTTGGCGGAATCCGCCATGCCAGGGTCGCCAGACATCGAATTTTCCGGCCAATCACCGATCCTTGTAATTCACACGTCATTAGAAGTGCGCTTTTGTGCAGATTTCAAATCTGTAATTAGATTTTCCCTGTCATGCATACTTTTCGAGAAAATCATGTCTCTGTCGGTTAAGCTAGGTTGGCCAAATCCGCTATTCCAGGGTCGCCAGATATCGAATTTTCCGACCAATCACCGATCCTTGTAATCCATACGTCATTAGAAGCGCACTTTTGTGCAAATTTCAAATCTGTAATTAGATTTTCCCTGTCATGCATACTTTTCGAGAAAATCATGTCTCTGTCGGTTAAGCTAATTTGGCCGAATTCGCCATGCCAGGGTCGCCAGACATCGAATTTTCCGACCAATCACCGATCCTTGTAATGCGTACGTCATTAGAAGCGCACTTTTGTGCAGATTTCAAACCTATAATTAGATTTTCCTTGCGATGCATACTTTCCGAGAAAATCATGTCTCTGTCGGTTAAGCTAGGTTGGCCAAATCCGCTATTCCAGGGTCGCCAGATATCGAATTTTCCGACCAATCACCGATCCTTGTAATCGATACGTCATTAGAAGTGCACTTTTGTGCAGATTTCAAATCTGTAATTAGATTTTCCCTGTCATGCATACTTTTCGAGAAGATCATGTCTCTGTCGGTTAAGCTAGGTTGGCCGAATTCGCCATGCCAGGGTCGCCAGACATCGAATTTTCCGGCCAATCACCGATCCTTGTAATTCACACGTCATTAGAAGCGCGCTTTTGTGCAGATTTCAAAATTATAATTAGATTTTCCCTGCGATGCATACTTTTCGAGAAAATCATGTCTCTGTCGGTTAAGCTAGGTTGGCCGAATCCGCCATGCCAGGGTCGCCAGACATCCAATTTTCCGACCAATCACCGATCCTTGTAATCCATACGTCATTAGAAGCGCACTTTTGTGCAGATTTCAAATCTGTAATTAGATTTTCCCTGTCATGCATTCTTTTCGAGAAAATCATGTCTCTGTCGGTTAAGCGAGGTTGGCCGAATCCGCAATACCAGGGTCGCCAGACATCGAATTTTCCGACCAATCACCGATCCTTGTAATGCGTACGTCATTAGAAGTGCGCTTTTGTGCAGATTTCAAATCTGTAATTAGATTTTCCCTATGATGCATACTTTTCGAGAAGGTCATGTCTCTGTCGGTTAAGCTATGTTGGCCGAATCCGCCATGCCAGGGTCGCCAGGCATCGAATTTTCCGGCCAATCACCGATCCTTGTAATTCACACGTCATTAGAAGCGCGCTTTTGTGCAGATTTCAAATCTATAATTAGATTTTCCCTGCGATGCATACTTTTCGAGAAAATCATGTCTCTGTCGGTTAAGCTAGGTTGGCCAAATCCGCTATTCCAGGGTCGCCAGATATCGAATTTTCCGACCAATCACCGATCCCTGTAATCCATACGTCATTAGAAGTGCACTTTTGTGCAGATTTCAAATCTGTAATTAGATTTTCCCTGTCATGCATACTTTTCGAGAAAATCATGTCTCTGTCGGTTAAGCTAGGTTGGCCAAATCCAACATTCCAGGGTCACCAGATATCGAATTTTCCGACCCATCACCGATCCTTGTAATCCATACGTCATTAGAAGCGCACTTTTGTGCAGATTTCAAATCTGTAATTAGATTTTCCCTGTCATGCATACTTTTCGAGAAAATCATGTCTCTGTCGGTTAAGCTAGGTTGGCCGAATCCGAAATGCCAGGGTCACCAGACATCGAATTTTCCGACCAATCACCGATCCTTGTAATTCACACGTCATTAAAAGCGCACTTTTGTGCAGATTTCAAACCTACAATTAGATTTTCCCTGCGATGCATACTTTTCGAGAAAATCATGTCTCTGTCGGTTAAGCTAGGTTGGCCAAATCCGCTATTCCAGGGTCGCCAGATATCGAATTTTCCGACCAATCACCGATCCTTGTAATCCATACGTCTTTAGAAGCGCAATTTGGTGCAGATTTCAAATCTGTAATTCGATTTTAACTGTCATGCATACTTTTCGAGAAAATCATGTCTCTGTCGGTTAAGCTAGGTTGGCCAAATCCGCTATTCCAGGGTCGCCAGATATCGAATTTTCTGACCAATCACCGATCCTTGTAAACCATACGTCATTAGAAGCGCACTTTTGTGCAGATTTCAAATCTGTAATTAGATTTTCCCTGTCATGCATACTTTTCGAGAAAATCATGTCTCTGTCGGTTAAGCTAGGTTGGCCGAATCCGCCATGCCAGGGTCGCCAGACATCGAATTTTCCGGCCAATCACCGATCCTTGTAATTCACAAGTCATTAGAAGCGCGCTTTTGTGCAGATTTCAAAATTATAATTAGATTTTCCCTGCGATGCATACTTTTCGAGAAAATCATGTCTCTGTCGGTTAAGCTAGGTTGGCCGAATCCGCCATGCCAGGGTCGCCAGACATCCAATTTTTAGACCAATCACCGATCCTTGTAATGCGTACGTCATTAGAAGTGCGCTTTTGTGCAGATTTCAAATCTGTAATTAGATTTTCCCTGCGATGCATACTTTTCGAGAAGGTCATGTCTCTGTCGGTTAAGCTAGGTTGGCCGAATCCGCCGTGCCAGGGTCGCCAGACATCGAATTTTCCGGCCAATCACCGATCCTTGTAATTCACACGTCATTAGAAGCGCACTTTTGTGCAGATTTCAAATCTGTAATTAGATTTTCCCTGTAATGCATACTTTTCGAGAAAATCATGTCTCTGTCGGTTAAGCTAGGTTGGCCAAATCCGCTATTCCAGGGTCGCCAGATATCGAATTTTCCGACCAATCACCGATCCTTGTAATCCATACGTCATTAGAAGCGCACTTTTGTGCAGATTTCAAATCTGTAATTAGATTTTCCCTGTCATGCATTTTTTTCGAGAACATCATGTCTCTGTGGACCAACTGAGGTTGGCCAAATCCGCCATGCCACGGTCACCAGATATCGAATTTTCCGACCAATCATCGATCCCTGTAATTCACATGTCATTAGAAGCGCGCTTTTGTGCAGATTTCAAATCTGTAATTAGACTTTCCCCGCCATGCATACTTTTCGAGAAAATCATGTCTCTGTCGGTTAAGCTAGGTTGGCCAAATCCGCTATTCCAGGGTCGCCATATATCGAATTTTCCGACCAATCACCGATCCTTGTAATCCATACGTCATTAGAAGAGCACTTTCGTGCCGATTTTAAATCTGTAATTAGATTTTCCCTGTCATGCATAGTTTTCGAGAAAATCATGTCTCTGTCGGTTAAGCTAGGTTGGCCGAATCCGCCATGCCAGGGTCGCCAGACATCGAATTTTCCGACCAATCACCGATCCTTGTAACGCGTACGTCATTAGAAGTGCGCTTTTGTGCAGATTTCAAATCTGTAAATAGATTTTCCCTATGATGCATACTTTTCGAGAAGGTCATGTCTCTGTCGGTTAAGCTAGGTTGGCGGAATCCGCCATGCCAGGGTCGCCAGACATCGAATTTTCCGGCCAATCACCGATCCTTGTAATTCACACGTCATTAGAAGCGCGCTTTTGTGCAGATTTCAAAATTATAATTAGATTTTCCCTGTCATGCATACTTTTC
Source organism: Brachypalpus laphriformis (assembly GCA_945910035.1). Lineage (NCBI taxonomy): Eukaryota > Metazoa > Arthropoda > Insecta > Diptera > Syrphidae > Brachypalpus > Brachypalpus laphriformis. Next base: position 124,104,123 of record OX246756.1, read on the forward strand.
GAGAAAATCATGTCTCTGTCGGTTAAGCTAGGTTGGCCAAATCCGCTATTCCAGGGTCGCCAGATATCGAATTTTCCGACCAATCACCGATCCTTGTAATCCATACGTCATTAGAAGCGCACTTTTGTGCAAATTTCAAATCTGTAATTAGATTTTCCCTGTCATGCATACTTTTCAAGAAAATCATGTCTCTGTCGGTTAAGCTAGGTTGGCCAAATCCGCTATTCCAGGGTCGCCAGATATCGAATTTTCCGACCAATCACCGATCCTTGTAATCCATACGTCATTAGAAGCGCACTTTTGTGCAGATTTCAAATCTGTAATTAGATTTTCCCTGTCATGCATACTTTTCGAGAAAATCATGTCTCTGTCGGTTAAGCTAGGTTGGCCAAATCCCCCATGCCAGGGTCGCCAGACATCCAATTTTCCGACCAATCACCGATCCTTGTAACGCGTACGTCATTAGAAGTGCGCTTTTGTGCAGATTTCAAATCTGTAATTAGATTTTCCCTATGATGCATACTTTCGAGAAGGTCATGTCTCTGTCGGTTAAGCTAGGTTGGCGGAATCCGCCATGCCAGGGTCGCCAGACATCGAATTTTCCGGCCAATCACCGATCCTTGTAATTCACACGTCATTAGAAGTGCGCTTTTGTGCAGATTTTAAATCTGTAATTAGATTTTCCCTGTCATGCATACTTTTCGAGAAAATCATGTCTCTGTCGGTTAAGCTAGGTTGGCCAAATCCGCTATTCCAGGGTCGCCAGATATCGAATTTTCCGACCAATCACCGATCCTTGTAATCCATACGTCATTAGAAGCGCACTTTTGTGCAAATTTCAAATCTGTAATTAGATTTTCCCTGTCATGCATACTTTTCGAGAAAATCATGTCTCTGTCGGTTAAGCTAATTTGGCCGAATTCGCCATGCCAGGGTCGCCAGACATCGAATTTTCCGACCAATCACCGATCCTTGTAATGCGTACGTCATTAGAAGCGCACTTTTGTGCAGATTTCAAACCTATAATTAGATTTTCCTTGCGATGCATACTTTCCGAGAAAATCATGTCTCTGTCGGTTAAGCTAGGTTGGCCAAATCCGCTATTCCAGGGTCGCCAGATATCGAATTTTCCGACCAATCACCGATCCTTGTAATCGATACGTCATTAGAAGTGCACTTTTGTGCAGATTTCAAATCTGTAATTAGATTTTCCCTGTCATGCATACTTTTCGAGAAAATCATGTCTCTGTCGGTTAAGCTAGGTTGGCCGAATCCGCCGTGCCAGGGTCGCCAGACATCGAATTTTCCGGCCAATCACCGATCCTTGTAATTCACACGTCATTAGAAGCGCACTTTTGTGCAGATTTCAAATCTGTAATTAGATTTTCCATGTCATGCATACTTTTCGAGAAAATCATGTCTCTGTCGGTTAAGCTAGGTTGGCCGAATCCGCCATGCCAGGGTCGCCAGACATCCAATTTTCCGACCAATCACCGATCCTTGTAATCCATACGTCATTAGAAGCGCACTTTTGTGCAAATTTCAAATCTGTAATTAGATTTTCCCTGTCATGCATACTTTTCGAGAAAATCATGTCTCTGTCGGTTAAGCTAATTTGGCCGAATTCGCCATGCCAGGGTCGCCAGACATCGAATTTTCCGACCAATCACCGATCCTTGTAATGCGTACGTCATTAGAAGCGCACTTTTGTGCAGATTTCAAACCTATAATTAGATTTTCCTTGCGATGCATACTTTCCGAGAAAATCATGTCTCTGTCGGTTAAGCTAGGTTGGCCAAATCCGCTATTCCAGGGTCGCCAGATATCGAATTTTCCGACCAATCACCGATCCTTGTAATCGATACGTCATTAGAAGTGCACTTTTGTGCAGATTTCAAATCTGTAATTAGATTTTCCCTGTCATGCATACTTTTCGAGAAAATCATGTCTCTGTCGGTTAAGCTAGGTTGGCCGAATTCGCCATGCCAGGGTCGCCAGACATCGAATTTTCCGGCCAATCACCGATCCTTGTAATTCACACGTCATTAGAAGCGCGCTTTTGTGCAGATTTCAAAATTATAATTAGATTTTCCCTGCGATGCATACTTTTCGAGAAAATCATGTCTCTGTCGGTTAAGCTAGGTTGGCCAAATCCGCCATGCCAGGGTCGCCAGACATCCAATTTTTAGACCAATCACCGATCCTTGTAATGCGTACGTCATTAGAAGTGCGCTTTTGTGCAGATTTCAAATTTGTAATTAGATTTTCCCTGCGATGCATACTTTTCGAGAAGGTCATGTCTCTGTCGGTTAAGCTAGGTTGGCCGAATCCGCCGTGCCAGGGTCGCCAGACATCGAATTTTCCGGCCAATCACCGATCCTTGTAATTCACACGTCATTAGAAGCGCACTTTTGTGCAGATTTCAAATCTGTAATTAGATTTTCCCTGTCATGCATTCTTTTCGAGAAAATCATGTCTCTGTCGGTTAAGCGAGGTTGGCCGAATCCGCAATACCAGGGTCGCCAGACATCGAATTTTCCGACCAATCACCGATCCTTGTAATGCGTACGTCATTAGAAGTGCGCTTTTGTGCAGATTTCAAATCTGTAATTAGATTTTCCCTATGATGCATACTTTTCGAGAAGGTCATGTCTCTGTCGGTTAAGCTATGTTGGCCGAATCCGCCATGCCAGGGTCGCCAGGCATCGAATTTTCCGGCCAATCACCGATCCTTGTAATTCACACGTCATTAGAAGCGCGCTTTTGTGCAGATTTCAAATCTATAATTAGATTTTCCCTGCGATGCATACTTTTCGAGAAAATCATGTCTCTGTCGGTTAAGCTAGGTTGGCCAAATCCGCTATTCCAGGGTCGCCAGATATCGAATTTTCCGACCAATCACCGATCCTTGTAATCCATACGTCATTAGAAGTGCACTTTTGTGCAGATTTCAAATCTGTAATTAGATTTTCCCTGTCATGCATACTTTTCGAGAAAATCATGTCTCTGTCGGTTAAGCTAGGTTGGCCAAATCCAACATTCCAGGGTCACCAGATATCGAATTTTCCGACCCATCACTGATCCTTGTAATCCATACGTCATTAGAAGCGCACTTTTGTGCAAATTTCAAATCTGTAATTAGATTTTCCCTGTCATGCATACTTTTCGAGAAAATCATGTCTCTGTCGGTTAAGCTAGGTTGGCCAAATCCGCTATTCCAGGGTCGCCAGATATCGAATTTTCCGACCAATCACCGATCCCTGTAATCCATACGTCATTAGAAGTGCACTTTTGTGCAGATTTCAAATCTGTAATTAGATTTTCCCTGTCATGCATACTTTTCGAGAAAATCATGTCTCTGTCGGTTAAGCTAGGTTGGCCAAATCCAACATTCCAGGGTCACCAGATATCGAATTTTCCGACCCATCACCGATCCTTGTAATCCATACGTCATTAGAAGCGCACTTTAGTGCAGATTTCAAATCTGTAATTAGATTTTCCCTGTCATGCATACTTTTCGAGAAAATCATGTCTCTGTCGGTTAAGCTAGGTTGGCCGAATCCGAAATGCCAGGGTCACCAGACATCGAATTTTCCGACCAATCACCGATCCTTGTAATTCACACGTCATTAAAAGCGCACTTTTGTGCAGATTTCAAACCTACAATTAGATTTTCCCTGCGATGCATACTTTTCGAGAAAATCATGTCTCTGTCGGTTAAGCTAGGTTGGCCAAATCCGCTATTCCAGGGTCGCCAGATATCGAATTTTCCGACCAATCACCGATCCTTGTAATCCATACGTCTTTAGAAGCGCAATTTGGTGCAGATTTCAAATCTGTAATTCGATTTTAACTGTCATGCATACTTTTCGAGAAAATCATGTCTCTGTCGGTTAAGCTAGGTTGGCCAAATCCGCTATTCCAGGGTCGCCAGATATCGAATTTTCTGACCAATCAGCGATCCTTGTAAACCATACGTCATTAGAAGCGCACTTTTGTGCAGATTTCAAATCTACAATTAGATTTTCCCTGTCATGCATACTTTTCGAGAAAATCATGTCTCTGTCGGTTAAGCTAGGTTGGCCGAATCCGAAATGCCAGGGTCACCAGACATCGAATTTTCCGACCAATCACCGATCCTTGTAATTCACACGTCATTAAAAGCGCACTTTTGTGCAGATTTCAAACCTACAATTAGATTTTCCCTGCGATGCATACTTTTCGAGAAAATCATGTCTCTGTCGGTTAAGCTAGGTTGGCCAAATCCGCTATTCCAGGGTCGCCAGATATCGAATTTTCCGGACAATCACCGATCGTTGTAATCCATACGTCATTAGAAGCGCACTTTTGTGCAGATTTTAAATCTGTAATTAGATTTTCCCTATGATGCATACTTTTCGTGAAGGTCATGTCTCTGTCGGTTAAGCTAGGTTGGCCGAATCCGCCATGCCAGGGTCGACAGACATCGAATTTTCTGGCCAATCACCGATCCTTGTAATTCACCCGTCGTTAGAAGCGCGCTTTTGTGCAGATTTCAAAATTATAATTAGATTTTCCCTGCGATGCATACTTTTCGAGAAAATCATGTCTCTGTCGGTTAAGCTAGGTTGGCCAAATCCGCTATTCCAGGGTAGCCAGATATCGAATTTTCCGACCAATCACCGATCCTTGTAATCCATACGTCATTAGAAGCGCACTTTTGTGCAGATTTCAAATCTGTAATTAGATTTTCCCTGTCATGCATACTTTTCGAGAAAATCATGTCTCTGTCGGTTAAGCTAGGTTGGCCGAATCCGCCATGCCAGGGTCGCCAGACATTGAATTTTCCGGCCAACCACTGATCCTTGTAATTCACACGTCATTAAGAGCGCACTTTTGTGCAGATTTCAAACCTACAATTAGATTTTCGCTGCGATGCATACTTTTCGAGAAAATCATGTCTCTGTCGGTTAAGCTAGGTTGGCCAAATCCGCTATTCCAGGGTCGCCAGATATCGACTTTTCCGACCAATCACCGATCCTTGTAATCCATACGTCTTTAGAAGCGCACTTTTGTGCAGATTTCAAATCTGTAATTAGATTTTCCCTGTCATGCATACTTTTCGAGAAAATCATGTCTCTGTCGGTTAAGCTAGGTTGGCCAAATCCGCTATTCCAGGGTCGCCAGATATCGAATTTTCCGACCAATCACCGATCCTTGTAATCCATACGTCATTAGAAGCGCACTTTTGTGCAGATTTCAAATCTGTAATTAGATTTTCCCTGTCATGCATACTTTTCGAGAAAATCATGTCTCTGTCGGTTAAGCTAGGTTGGCCGAATCCGCCATGCCAGGGTCGCCAGACATTGAATTTTCCGGCCAATCACTGATCCTTGTAATTCACACGTCATTAAGAGCGCACTTTTGTGCAGATTTCAAACCTACAATTAGATTTTCGCTGCGATGCATACTTTTCGAGAAAATCATGTCTCTGTCGGTTAAGCTAGGTTGGCCAAATCCGCTATTCCAGGGTCGCCAGATATCGACTTTTCCGACCAATCACCGATCCTTGTAATCCATACGTCTTTAGAAGCGCACTTTTGTGCAGATTTCAAATCTGTAATTAGATTTTCCCTGTCATGCATACTTTTCGAGAAAATCATGTCTCTGTCGGTTAAGCTAGGTTGGCCGAATCCGCCATGCCAGGGTCGCCAGACATTGAATTTTCCGGCCAATCACTGATCCTTGTAATTCACACGTCATTAAGAGCGCACTTTTGTGCAGATTTCAAACCTACAATTAGATTTTCGCTGCGATGCATACTTTTCGAGAAAATCATGTCTCTGTCGGTTAAGCTAGGTTGGCCAAATCCGCTATTCCAGGGTAGCCAGATATCGAATTTTCCGACCAATCACCGATCCTTGTAATCCATACGTCATTAGAAGCGCACTTTTGTGCAGATTTCAAATCTGTAATTAGATTTTCCCTGTCATGCATACTTTTCGAGAAAATCATGTCTCTGTCGGTTAAGCTAGGTTGGCCGAATCCGCAATGCCAGGGTCGCCAGACATCGAATTTTCCGGCCAATCACCGATCCTTGTAATGCGTACGTCATTAGAAGTGCGCTTTTGTGCAGATTTCAAATCGGTAATTAGATTTTCCCTATGATGCATACTTTTCGAGAAGGTCATGTCTCTGTCGGTTAAGCTATGTTGGCCGAATCCGCCATGCCAGGGTCGCCAGACATCGAATTTTCCGGCCAATCACCGATCCTTGTAATTCACACGTCATTAGAAGCGCGCTTTTGTGCAGATTTCAAAATTATAATTAGATTTTCCCTGCGATGCATACTTTTCGAGAAAATCATGTCTCCGTCGGTTAAGCTAGGTTGGCCAAATCCGCTATTCCAGGGTCGCCAGATATCGAATTTTCCGACCAATCACCGATCCTTGTAATCCATACGTCATTAGAAGTGCAATTTTGTGCAGATTTCAAATCTGTAATTAGATTTTCCCTGTCATGCATACTTTTCGAGAAAATCATGTCTCTGTCGGTTAAGCTAGGTTGGCCAAATCCGCTATTCCAGGGTCGCCAGATATCGAATTTTCCGACCAATCACCCATCCTTGTAATCCATACGTCATTAGAAGCGCACTTTTGTGCAGATTTCAAATCTGTAATTAGATTTTCCCTGTCATGCATACTTTTCGAGAAAATCATGTCTCTGTCGGTTAAGCTAGGTTGGCCGAATCCGCCATGCCAGGGTCACCAGACATCGAATTTTCCGGCCAATCACCGATCCTTGTAATTCACACGTCATTAAAAGCGCACTTTTGTGCAGATTTCAAACCTACAATTAGATTTTCCCTGTCATGCATACTTTTCGAGAAAATCATGTCTCTGTCGGTCAAGCTAGGTTGGCCAAATCCGCTATTCCAGGGTCGCCAGATATCGAATTTTCTGACCATTCACCGATTCTTGTAATCCATACGTCTTTAGAAGCGCAATTTTGTGCAGATTTCAAATCTGTAATTAGATTTTCCCTGTCATGCATACTTTTCGAGAAAATCATGTCTCTGTCGGTTAAGCTAGGTTGGCCAAATCCGCTATTCCAGGGTCGCCAGATATCGAATTTTCTGACCAATCACCGATCCTTGTAATCCATACGTCATTAGAAGCGCACTTTTGTGCAGATTTCAAATCTGTAATTAGATTTTCCCTGTCATGCATACTTTTCGAGAAAATCATGTCTCTGTCGGTTAAGCTAGGTTGGCCAAATCCGCTATTCCAGGGTCGCCAGATATCGAATTTTCCGACCAATCACCGATCCTTGTAATCCATACGTCATTAGAAGCGCACTTTTGTGCAAATTTCAAATCTGTAATTAGATTTTCCCTGTCATGCATACTTTTCGAGAAAATCATGTCTCTGTCGGTTAAGCTAATTTGGCCGAATTCGCCATGCCAGGGTCGCCAGACATCGAATTTTCCGACCAATCACCGATCCTTGTAATGCGTACGTCATTAGAAGCGCACTTTTGTGCAGATTTCAAACCTATAATTAGATTTTCCTTGCGATGCATACTTTCCGAGAAAATCATGTCTCTGTCGGTTAAGCTAGGTTGGCCAAATCCGCTATTCCAGGGTCGCCAGATATCGAATTTTCCGACCAATCACCGATCCTTGTAATCGATACGTCATTAGAAGTGCACTTTTGTGCAGATTTCAAATCTGTAATTAGATTTTCCCTGTCATGCATACTTTTCGAGAAGATCATGTCTCTGTCGGTTAAGCTAGGTTGGCCGAATTCGCCATGCCAGGGTCGCCAGACATCGAATTTTCCGGCCAATCACCGATCCTTGTAATTCACACGTCATTAGAAGCGCGCTTTTGTGCAGATTTCAAAATTATAATTAGATTTTCCCTGCGATGCATACTTTTCGAGAAAATCATGTCTCTGTCGGTTAAGCTAGGTTGGCCGAATCCGCCATGCCAGGGTCGCCAGACATCCAATTTTCCGACCAATCACCGATCCTTGTAATCCATACGTCATTAGAAGCGCACTTTTGTGCAGATTTCAAACCTACAATTAGATTTTCGCTGCGATGCATACTTTTCGAGAAAATCATGTCTCTGTCGGTTAAGCTAGGTTGGCCAAATCCGCTATTCCAGGGTCGCCAGATATCGACTTTTCCGACCAATCACCGATCCTTGTAATCCATACGTCTTTAGAAGCGCACTTTTGTGCAGATTTCAAATCTATAATTAGATTTTCCCTGTCATGCATTCTTTTCGAGAAAATCATGTCTCTGTCGGTTAAGCTAGGTTGGCCAAATCCGCCATTCCAGGGTCGCCAGATATCGAATTTTCCTACCAATCACCGATCCTTGTAATCCATACGTCATTAGAAGCGCAATTTTGTGCAGATTTTAAATCTGTAATTAGATTTTCCCTGTCATGCATACTTTTCGAGAAAATCATGTCTCTGTCGGTTAAGCTAGGTTGGCCAAATCCGCTATTCCAGGGTCGCCAGATATCGAATTTTCCGACCAATCACCGATCCTTGTAATCCATACGTCATTAGAAGCGCACTTTTGTGCAGATTTTAAATCTGTAATTAGATTTTCCCTATGATGCATACTTTTCGAGAAGGTCATGTCTCTGTCGGTTAAGCTAGGTTGGCCGAATCCGCCATGCCAGGGTCGCCAGACATCCAATTTTCCGACCAATCACCGATCCTTGTAATCCATACGTCATTAGAAGCGCGCTTTTGTGCAGATTTCACACCTATAATTAGATTTTCCCTGCGATGCATACTTTCCGAGAAAATCATGTCTCTGTCGGTTAAGCTAGGTTGGCCAAATCCGCTATTCCAGGGTCGCCATATATCGAATTTTCCGACCAATCACCGATCCTTGTAATCCATACGTCATTAGGAGAGCACTTTCGTGCCGATTTTAAATCTGTAATTAGATTTTCCCTGTCATGCATAGTTTTCGAGAAAATCATGTCTCTGTCGGTTAAGCTAGGTTGGCCGAATCCGCCATGCCAGGGTCGCCAGACATCGAATTTTCCGACCAATCACCGATCCTTGTAACGCGTACGTCATTAGAAGTGCGCTTTTGTGCAGATTTCAAATCTGTAATTAGATTTTCCCTATGATGTATACTTTTCGAGAAGGTCATGTCTCTGTCGGTTAAGCTAGGTTGGCGGAATCCGCCATGCCAGGGTCGCCAGACATCGAATTTTCCGGCCAATCACCGATCCTTGTAATTCACACGTCATTAGAAGCGCACTTTTGTGCAAATTTCAAATCTGTAATTAGATTTTCCCTGTCATGCATACTTTTCGAGAAAATCATGTCTCTGTCGGTTAAGCTAGGTTGGCCAAATCCGCTATTCCAGGGTCGCCAGATATCGAATTTTCCGACCAATCACCGATCCTTGTAATCCATACGTCATTAGAAGCGCACTTTTGTGCAGATTTCAAATCTGTAATTAGATTTTCCCTGTCATGCATACTTTTCGAGAAAATCATGTCTCTGTCGGTTAAGCTAGGTTGGCCAAATCCGCTATTCCAGGGTCGCCAGATATCGAATTTTCCGACCAATCACCGATCCTTGTAATCCATACGTCATTAGAAGCGCACTTTTGTGCAAATTTCAAATCTGTAATTAGATTTTCCCTGTCATGCATACTTTTCGAGAAAATCATGTCTCTGTCGGTTAAGCTAGGTTGGCCAAATCCGCTATTCCAGGGTCGCCAGATATCGAATTTTCCGACCAATCACCGATCCTTGTAATCCACACGTCATTAGAAGCGCACTTTTGTGCAGATTTCAAATCTGTAATTAGATTTTCCCTGTCATGCATACTTTTCGAGAAAATCATGTCTCTGTCGGTTAAGCTAGGTTGGCCAAATCCCCCATGCCAGGGTCGCCAGACATCCAATTTTCCGACCAATCACCGATCCTTGTAACGCGTACGTCATTAGAAGTGCGCTTTTGTGCAGATTTCAAATCTGTAATTAGATTTTCCCTATGATGCATACTTTCGAGAAGGTCATGTCTCTGTCGGTTAAGCTAGGTTGGCGGAATCCGCCATGCCAGGGTCGCCAGACATCGAATTTTCCGGCCAATCACCGATCCTTGTAATTCACACGTCATTAGAAGTGCGCTTTTGTGCAGATTTTAAATCTGTAATTAGATTTTCCCTGTCATGCATACTTTTCGAGAAAATCATGTCTCTGTCGGTTAAGCTAGGTTGGCCAAATCCGCTATTCCAGGGTCGCCAGATATCGAATTTTCCGACCAATCACCGATCCCTGTAATCCATACGTCATTAGAAGCGCACTTTTGTGCAAATTTCAAATCTGTAATTAGATTTTCCCTGTCATGCATACTTTTCGAGAAAATCATGTCTCTGTCGGTTAAGCTAATTTGGCCGAATTCGCCATGCCAGGGTCGCCAGACATCGAATTTTCCGACCAATCACCGATCCTTGTAATCCATACGTCATTAGAAGCGCGCTTTTGTGCAGATTTCACACCTATAATTAGATTTTCCCTGCGATGCATACTTTCCGAGAAAATCATGTCTCTGTCGGTTAAGCTAGGTTGGCCAAATCCGCCATTCCAGGGTCACCAGATATCGAATTTTCCGACCCATCGCCGATCCTTGTAATCCATACGTCATTAGAAGCGCACTTTTGTGCAGATTTTAAATCTGTAATTAGATTTTCCCTGTCATGCATACTTTTCGAGAAAATCATGTCTCTGTCGGTTAAGCTAGGTTGGCCGAATCCGCAATGCCAGGGTCGCCAGACATCGAATTTTCCGGCCAATCACCGATCCTTGTAATGCGTACGTCATTAGAAGTGCGCTTTTGTGCAGATTTCAAATCGGTAATTAGATTTTCCCTATGATGCATACTTTTCGAGAAGGTCATGTCTCTGTCGGTTAAGCTATGTTGGCCGAATCCGCCATGCCAGGGTCGCCAGACATCGAATTTTCCGGCCAATCACCGATCCTTGTAATTCACACGTCATTAGAAGCGCGCTTTTGTGCAGATTTCAAAATTATAATTAGATTTTCCCTGCGATGCATACTTTTCGAGAAAATCATGTCTCCGTCGGTTAAGCTAGGTTGGCCAAATCCGCTATTCCAGGGTCGCCAGATATCGAATTTTCCGACCAATCACCGATCCTTGTAATCCATACGTCATTAGAAGTGCACTTTTGTGCAGATTTCAAATCTGTAATTAGATTTTCCCTGTCATGCATACTTTTCGAGAAAATCATGTCTCTGTCGGTTAAGCTAGGTTGGCCAAATCCGCTATTCCAGGGTCGCCAGATATCGAATTTTCCGACCAATCACCGATCCTTGTAATCCATACGTCATTAGAAGCGCACTTTTGTGCAGATTTCAAATCTGTAATTAGATTTTCCCTGTCATGCATACTTTTCGAGAAAATCATGTCTCTGTCGGTTAAGCTAGGTTGGCCGAATCCGCCATGCCAGGGTCACCAGACATCGAATTTTCCGGCCAATCACCGATCCTTGTAATTCACACGTCATTAAAAGCGCACTTTTGTGCAGATTTCAAACCTACAATTAGATTTTCCCTGTCATGCATACTTTTCGAGAAAATCATGTCTCTGTCGGTCAAGCTAGGTTGGCCAAATCCGCTATTCCAGGGTCGCCAGATATCGAATTTTCCGACCATTCTCCGATTCTTGTAATCCATACGTCTTTAGAAGCGCAATTTTGTGCAGATTTCAAATCTGTAATTAGATTTTCCCTGTCATGCATACTTTTCGAGAAAATCATGTCTCTGTCGGTTAAGCTAGGTTGGCCAAATCCGCTATTCCAGGGTCGCCAGATATCGAATTTTCTGACCAATCGCCGATCCTTGTAATCCATACGTCATTAGAAGCGCACTTTTGTGCAGATTTCAAATCTGTAATTAGATTTTCCCTGTCATGCATACTTTTCGAGAAAATCATGTCTCTGTCGGTTAAGCTAGGTTGGCCAAATCCGCTATTCCAGGGTCGCCAGATATCGAATTTTCCGACCAATCACCGATCCTTGTAATCCATACGTCATTAGAAGCGCACTTTTGTGCAGATTTTAAATCTGTAATTAGATTTTCCCTATGATGCATACTTTTCGAGAAGGTCATGTCTCTGTCGGTTAAGCTAGGTTGGCCGAATCCGCCATGCCAGGGTCGACAGACATCGAATTTTCCGGCCAATCACCGATCCTTGTAATTCACACGTCATTAGAAGCGCGCTTTTGTGCAGATTTCAAAATTATAATTAGATTTTCCCTGCAATGCATACTTTTCGAGAAAATCATGTCTCTGTCGGTTAAGCTAGGTTGGCCAAATCCGCTATTCCAGGGTAGCCAGATATCGAATTTTCCGACCAATCACCGATCCTTGTAATCCATACGTCATTAGAAGCGCACTTTTGTGCAGATTTCAAATCTGTAATTAGATTTTCCCTGTCATGCATACTTTTCGAGAAAATCATGTCTCTGTCTGTTAAGCTAGGTTGGCCGAATCCGCCATGCCAGGGTCGACAGACATCGAATTTTCCGGCCAATCACCGATCCTTGTAATTCACCCGTCATTAGAAGCGCGCTTTTGTGCAGATTTCAAAATTATAATTAGATTTTCCCTGCGATGCATACTTTTCGAGAAAATCATGTCTCTGTCGGTTAAGCTAGGTTGGCCAAATCCGCTATTCCAGGGTAGCCAGATATCGAATTTTCCGACCAATCACCGATCCTTGTAATCCATACGTCATTAGAAGCGCACTTTTGTGCAGATTTCAAATCTGTAATTAGATTTTCCCTGTCATGCATACTTTTCGAGAAAATCATGTCTCTGTCGGTTAAGCTAGGTTGGCCGAATCCGCCATGCCAGGGTCGCCAGACATTGAATTTTCCGGCCAATCACTGATCCTTGTAATTCACACGTCATTAAGAGCGCACTTTTGTGCAGATTTCAAACCTACAATTAGATTTTCGCTGCGATGCATACTTTTCGAGAAAATCATGTCTCTGTCGGTTAAGCTAGGTTGGCCAAATCCGCTATTCCAGGGTCGCCAGATATCGACTTTTCCGACCAATCACCGATCCTTGTAATCCATACGTCTTTAGAAGCGCACTTTTGTGCAGATTTCAAATCTATAATTAGATTTTCCCTGTCATGCATTCTTTTCGAGAAAATCATGTCTCTGTCGGTTAAGCTAGGTTGGCCAAATCCGCCATTCCAGGGTCGCCAGATATCGAATTTTCCTACCAATCACCGATCCTTGTAATCCATACGTCATTAGAAGCGCAATTTTGTGCAGATTTTAAATCTGTAATTAGATTTTCCCTGTCATGCATACTTTTCGAGAAAATCATGTCTCTGTCGGTTAAGCTAGGTTGGCCAAATCCGCTATTCCAGGGTCGCCAGATATCGAATTTTCCGACCAATCACCGATCCTTGTAATCCATACGTCATTAGAAGCGCACTTTTGTGCAGATTTTAAATCTGTAATTAGATTTTCCCTATGATGCATACTTTTCGAGAAGGTCATGTCTCTGTCGGTTAAGCTAGGTTGGCCGAATCCGCCATGCCAGGGTCGCCGGACATCCAATTTTCCGACCAATCACCGATCCTTGTAATCCATACGTCATTAGAAGCGCGCTTTTGTGCAGATTTCACACCTATAATTAGATTTTCCCTGCGATGCATACTTTCCGAGAAAATCATGTCTCTGTCGGTTAAGCTAGGTTGGCCAAATCCGCTATTCCAGGGTCGCCAGATATCGAATTTTCCGACCAATCACCGATCCTTGTAATCGATACGTCATTAGAAGTGCACTTTTGTGCAGATTTCAAATCTGTAATTAGATTTTCCCTGTCATGCATACTTTTCGAGAAAATCATGTCTCTGTCGGTTAAGCTAGGTTGGCCGAATTCGCCATGCCAGGGTCGCCAGACATCGAATTTTCCGGCCAATCACCGATCCTTGTAATTCACACGTCATTAGAAGCGCGCTTTTGTGCAGATTTCAAAATTATAATTAGATTTTCCCTGCGATGCATACTTTTCGATAAAATCATGTCTCTGTCGGTTAAGCTAGGTTGGCCAAATCCGCTATTCCAGGGTCGCCAGATATCGAATTTTCCGACCAATCACCGATCCTTGTAATCCATACGTCATTAGAAGCGCACTTTTGTGCAGATTTTAAATCTGTAATTAGATTTTCCCTATGATGCATACTTTTCGAGAAGGTCATGTCTCTGTCGGTTAAGCTAGGTTGGCCGAATCCGCCATGCCAGGGTCGCCAGACATCCAATTTTCCGACCAATCACCGATCCTTGTAATCCATACGTCATTAGAAGCGCGCTTTTGTGCAGATTTCACACCTATAATTAGATTTTCCCTGCGATGCATACTTTCCGAGAAAATCATGTCTCTGTCGGTTAAGCTAGGTTGGCCAAATCCGCCATTCCAGGGTCACCAGATATCGAATTTTCCGACCCATCGCCGATCCTTGTAATCCATACGTCATTAGAAGCGCACTTTTGTGCAGATTTTAAATCTGTAATTAGATTTTCCCTGTCATGCATACTTTTCGAGAAAATCATGTCTCTGTCGGTTAAGCTAGGTTGGCCGAATCCGCAATGCCAGGGTCGCCAGACATCGAATTTTCCGGCCAATCACCGATCCTTGTAATGCGTACGTCATTAGAAGTGCGGTTTTGTGCAGATTTCAAATCGGTAATTAGATTTTCCCTATGATGCATACTTTTCGAGAAGGTCATGTCTCTATCGGTTAAGCTATGTTGGCCGAATCCGCCATGCCAGGGTCGCCAGACATCGAATTTTCCGGCCAATCACCGATCCTTGTAATTCACACGTCATTAGAAGCGCGCTTTTGTGCAGATTTCAAAATTATAATTAGATTTTCCCTGCGATGCATACTTTTCGAGAAAATCATGTCTCTGTCGGTTAAGCTAGGTTGGCCAAATCCGCTATTCCAGGGTCGCCAGATATCGAATTTTCCGACCAATCACCGATCCTTGTAATCCATACGTCATTAGAAGCGCACTTTTGTGCAGATTTCAAATCTGTAATTAGATTTTCCCTGTCATGCATACTTTTCGAGAAAATCATGTCTCTGTCGGTTAAGCTAGGTTGGCCGAATCCGCCATGCCAGGATCGCCAGACATTGAATTTTCCGGCCAATCACTGATCCTTGTAATTCACACGTCATTAAGAGCGCACTTTTGTGCAGATTTCAAACCTACAATTAGATTTTCGCTGCGATGCATACTTTTCGAGAAAATCATGTCTCTGTCGGTTAAGCTAGGTTGGCCAAATCCGCCATTCCAGGGTCGCCAGATATCGACTTTTCCGACCAATCACCGATCCTTGTAATCCATACGTCTTTAGAAGCGCACTTTTGTGCAGATTTCAAATCTATAATTAGATTTTCCCTGTCATGCATTCTTTTCGAGAAAATCATGTCTCTGTCGGTTAAGCTAGGTTGGCCAAATCCGCCATTCCAGGGTCGCCAGATATCGAATTTTCCTACCAATCACCGATCCTTGTAATCCATACGTCATTAGAAGCGCAATTTTGTGCAGATTTTAAATCTGTAATTAGATTTTAACTGTCATGCATACTTTTCGAGAAAATCATGTCTCTGTCGGTTAAGCTAGGTTGGCCAAATCCGCTATTCCAGGGTCGCCAGATATCGAATTTTCCGGACAATCACCGATCGTTGTAATCCATACGTCATTAGAAGCGCACTTTTGTGCAGATTTTAAATCTGTAATTAGATTTTCCCTATGATGCATACTTTTCGTGAAGGTCATGTCTCTGTCGGTTAAGCTAGGTTGGCCGAATCCGCCATGCCAGGGTCGCCAGACATCCAATTTTCCGACCAATCACCGATCCTTGTAATCCATACGTCATTAGAAGCGCGCTTTTGTGCAGATTTCACACCTATAATTAGATTTTCCCTGCGATGCATACTTTCCGAGAAAATCATGTCTCTGTCGGTTAAGCTAGGTTGGCCAAATCCGCCATTCCAGGGTCACCAGATATCGAATTTTCCGACCCTTCGCCGATCCTTGTAATCCATACGTCATTAGAAGCGCACTTTTGTGCAGATTTTAAATCTGTAATTAGATTTTCCCTGTCATGCATACTTTTCGAGAAAATCATGTCTCTGTCGGTTAAGCTAGGTTGGCCGAATCCGCAATGCCAGGGTCGCCAGACATCGAATTTTCCGGCCAATCACCGATCCTTGTAATGCGTACGTCATTAGAAGTGCGCTTTTGTGCAGATTTCAAATCGGTAATTAGATTTTCCCTATGATGCATACTTTTCGAGAAGGTCATGTCTCTGTCGGTTAAGCTATGTTGGCCGAATCCGCCATGCCAGGGTCGCCAGACATCGAATTTTCCGGCCAATCACCGATCCTTGTAATTCACACGTCATTAGAAGCGCGCTTTTGTGCAGATTTCAAATCTGTAATTAGATTTTCCCTGTCATGCATACTTTTCGAGAAAATCATGTCTCTGTCGGTTAAGCTAGGTTGGCCGAATCCGCCATGCCAGGGTCGCCAGACATCGAATTTTCCGGCCAATCACCGATCCTTGTAATTCACACGTCATTAAAAGCGCACTTTTGTGCAGATTTCAAACCTACAATTAGATTTTCCCTGTCATGCATACTTTTCGAGAAAATCATGTCTCTGTCGGTCAAGCTAGGTTGGCCAAATCCGCTATTCCAGGGTCGCCAGATATCGAATTTTCCGACCATTCACCGATCCTTGTAATCCATACGTCTTTAGAAGCGCAATTTTGTGCAGATTTCAAATCTGTAATTAGATTTTCCCTGTCATGCATACTTTTCGAGAAAATCATGTCTCTGTCGGTTAAGCTAGGTTGGCCAAATCCGCTATTCCAGGGTAGCCAGATATCGAATTTTCCGACCAATCACCGATCCTTGTAATCCATACGTCATTAGAAGCGCACTTTTGTGCAGATTTTAAATCTGTAATTAGATTTTCCCTATGATGCATACTTTTCGAGAAGGTCATGTCTCTGTCGGTTAAGCTAGGTTGGCCGAATCCGCCATGCCAGGGTCGACAGACATCGAATTTTCCGGCCAATCACCGATCCTTGTAATTCACACGTCATTAGAAGCGCGCTTTTGTGCAGATTTCAAAATTATAATTAGATTTTCCCTGCGATGCATACTTTTCGAGAAAATCATGTCTCTGTCGGTTAAGCTAGGTTGGCCAAATCCGCTATTCCAGGGTAGCCAGATATCGAATTTTCCGACCAATCACCGATCCTTGTAATCCATACGTCATTAGAAGCGCACTTTTGTGCAGATTTCAAATCTGTAATTAGATTTTCCCTGTCATGCATACTTTTCGAGAAAATCATGTCTCTGTCTGTTAAGCTAGGTTGGCCGAATCCGCCATGCCAGGGTCGACAGACATCGAATTTTCCGGCCAATCACCGATCCTTGTAATTCACACGTCATTAGAAGCGCGCTTTTGTGCAGATTTCAAAATTATAATTAGATTTTCCCTGCGATGCATACTTTTCGAGAAAATCATGTCTCTGTCGGTTAAGCTAGGTTGGCCAAATCCGCTATTCCAGGGTCGCCAGATATCGACTTTTCCGACCAATCACCGATCCTTGTAATCCATACGTCTTTAGAAGCGCACTTTTGTGCAGATTTCAAATCTATAATTAGATTTTCCCTGTCATGCATTCTTTTCGAGAAAATCATGTCTCTGTCGGTTAAGCTAGGTTGGCCGAATCCGCCATGCCAGGGTCGCCAGACATTGAATTTTCCGGCCAATCACTGATCCTTGTAATTCACACGTCATTAAGAGCGCACTTTTGTGCAGATTTCAAACCTACAATTAGATTTTCGCTGCGATGCATACTTTTCGAGAAAATCATGTCTCTGTCGGTTAAGCTAGGTTGGCCAAATCCGCTATTCCAGGGTCGCCAGATATCGACTTTTCCGACCAATCACCGATCCTTGTAATCCATACGTCTTTAGAAGCGCACTTTTGTGCAGATTTCAAATCTATAATTAGATTTTCCCTGTCATGCATTCTTTTCGAGAAAATCATGTCTCTGTCGGTTAAGCTAGGTTGGCCAAATCCGCCATTCCAGGGTCGCCAGATATCGAATTTTCCTACCAATCACCGATCCTTGTAATCCATACGTCATTAGAAGCGCAATTTTGTGCAGATTTTAAATCTGTAATTAGATTTTCCCTGTCATGCATACTTTTCGAGAAAATCATGTCTCTGTCGGTTAAGCTAGGTTGGCCAAATCCGCTATTCCAGGGTCGCCAGATATCGAATTTTCCGACCAATCACCGATCCTTGTAATCCATACGTCATTAGAAGCGCACTTTTGTGCAGATTTTAAATCTGTAATTAGATTTTCCCTGCGATGCATACTTTTCGAGAAAATCATGTCTCCGTCGGTTAAGCTAGGTTGGCCAAATCCGCTATTCCAGGGTCGCCAGATATCGAATTTTCCGACCAATCACCGATCCTTGTAATCCATACGTCATTAGAAGCGCACTTTTGTGCAGATTTCAAATCTGTAATTAGATTTTCCCTGTCATGCATACTTTTCGAGAAAATCATGTCTCTGTCGGTTAAGCTAGGTTGGCCGAATCCGCCATGCCAGGGTCGCCAGACATTGAATTTTCCGGCCAATCACTGATCCTTGTAATTCACACGTCATTAAGAGCGCACTTTTGTGCAGATTTCAAACCTACAATTAGATTTTCGCTGCGATGCATACTTTTCGAGAAAATCATGTCTCTGTCGGTTAAGCTAGGTTGGCCAAATCCGCTATTCCAGGGTCGCCAGATATCGACTTTTCCGACCAATCACCGATCCTTGTAATCCATACGTCATTAGAAGCGCACTTTTGTGCAGATTTCAAATCTGTAATTAGATTTTCCCTGTCATGCATACTTTTCGAGAAAATCATGTCTCTGTCGGTTAAGCTAGGTTGGCCGAATCCGCCATGCCAGGGTCGCCAGACATTGAATTTTCCGGCCAATCACTGATCCTTGTAATTCACACGTCATTAAGAGCGCACTTTTGTGCAGATTTCAAACCTACAATTAGATTTTCGCTGCGATGCATACTTTTCGAGAAAATCATGTCTCTGTCGGTTAAGCTAGGTTGGCCAAATCCGCTATTCCAGGGTCGCCAGATATCGACTTTTCCGACCAATCACCGATCCTTGTAATCCATACGTCTTTAGAAGCGCACTTTTGTGCAGATTTCAAATCTATAATTAGATTTTCCCTGTCATGCATTCTTTTCGAGAAAATCATGTCTCTGTCGGTTAAGCTAGGTTGGCCGAATCCGCCATGCCAGGGTCGCCAGACATTGAATTTTCCGGCCAATCACTGATCCTTGTAATTCACACGTCATTAAGAGCGCACTTTTGTGCAGATTTCAAACCTACAATTAGATTTTCGCTGCGATGCATACTTTTCGAGAAAATCATGTCTCTGTCGGTTAAGCTAGGTTGGCCAAATCCG
The DNA here is from genome assembly GCA_945910035.1 of Brachypalpus laphriformis. Lineage (NCBI taxonomy): Eukaryota > Metazoa > Arthropoda > Insecta > Diptera > Syrphidae > Brachypalpus > Brachypalpus laphriformis. The sequence continues at coordinate 124,123,702 of OX246756.1, forward strand.
CTATTCCAGGGTCGCCAGATATCGACTTTTCCGACCAATCACCGATCCTTGTAATCCATACGTCTTTAGAAGCGCACTTTTGTGCAGATTTCAAATCTATAATTAGATTTTCCCTGTCATGCATTCTTTTCGAGAAAATCATGTCTCTGTCGGTTAAGCTAGGTTGGCCAAATCCGCCATTCCAGGGTCGCCAGATATCGAATTTTCCTACCAATCACCGATCCTTGTAATCCATACGTCATTAGAAGCGCAATTTTGTGCAGATTTTAAATCTGTAATTAGATTTTCCCTGTCATGCATACTTTTCGAGAAAATCATGTCTCTGTCGGTTAAGCTAGGTTGGCCAAATCCGCTATTCCAGGGTCGCCAGATATCGAATTTTCCGACCAATCACCGATCCTTGTAATCCATACGTCATTAGAAGCGCACTTTTGTGCAGATTTTAAATCTGTAATTAGATTTTCCCTGCGATGCATACTTTTCGAGAAAATCATGTCTCCGTCGGTTAAGCTAGGTTGGCCAAATCCGCTATTCCAGGGTCGCCAGATATCGAATTTTCCGACCAATCACCGATCCTTGTAATCCATACGTCATTAGAAGCGCACTTTTGTGCAGATTTCAAATCTGTAATTAGATTTTCCCTGTCATGCATACTTTTCGAGAAAATCATGTCTCTGTCGGTTAAGCTAGGTTGGCCGAATCCGCCATGCCAGGGTCGCCAGACATTGAATTTTCCGGCCAATCACTGATCCTTGTAATTCACACGTCATTAAGAGCGCACTTTTGTGCAGATTTCAAACCTGCAATTAGATTTTCGCTGCGATGCATACTTTTCGAGAAAATCATGTCTCTGTCGGTTAAGCTAGGTTGGCCAAATCCGCTATTCCAGGGTCGCCAGATATCGACTTTTCCGACCAATCACCGATCCTTGTAATCCATACGTCATTAGAAGCGCACTTTTGTGCAGATTTCAAATCTGTAATTAGATTTTCCCTGTCATGCATACTTTTCGAGAAAATCATGTCTCTGTCGGTTAAGCTAGGTTGGCCGAATCCGCCATGCCAGGGTCGCCAGACATTGAATTTTCCGGCCAATCACTGATCCTTGTAATTCACACGTCATTAAGAGCGCACTTTTGTGCAGATTTCAAACCTACAATTAGATTTTCGCTGCGACGCATACTTTTCGAGAAAATCATGTCTCTGTCGGTTAAGCTAGGTTGGCCAAATCCGCTATTCCAGGGTCGCCAGATATCGACTTTTCCGACCAATCACCGATCCTTGTAATCCATACGTCTTTAGAAGCGCACTTTTGTGCAGATTTCAAATCTATAATTAGATTTTCCCTGTCATGCATTCTTTTCGAGAAAATCATGTCTCTGTCGGTTAAGCTAGGTTGGCCAAATCCGCCATTCCAGGGTCGCCAGATATCGAATTTTCCTACCAATCACCGATCCTTGTAATCCATACGTCATTAGAAGCGCAATTTTGTGCAGATTTTAAATCTGTAATTAGATTTTCCCTGTCATGCATACTTTTCGAGAAAATCATGTCTCTGTCGGTTAAGCTAGGTTGGCCAAATCCGCTATTCCAGGGTCGCCAGATATCGAATTTTCCGACCAATCACCGATCCTTGTAATCCATACGTCATTAGAAGCGCACTTTTGTGCAGATTTTAAATCTGTAATTAGATTTTCCCTGCGATGCATACTTTTCGAGAAAATCATGTCTCCGTCGGTTAAGCTAGGTTGGCCAAATCCGCTATTCCAGGGTCGCCAGATATCGAATTTTCCGACCAATCACCGATCCTTGTAATCCATACGTCTTTAGAAGCGCACTTTTGTGCAGATTTCAAATCTATAATTAGATTTTCCCTGTCATGCATTCTTTTCGAGAAAATCATGTCTCTGTCGGTTAAGCTAGGTTGGCCAAATCCGCTATTCCAGGGTCGCCAGATATCGACTTTTCCGACCAATCACCGATCCTTGTAATCCATACGTCTTTAGAAGCGCACTTTTGTGCAGATTTCAAATCTATAATTAGATTTTCCCTGTCATGCATTCTTTTCGAGAAAATCATGTCTCTGTCGGTTAAGCTAGGTTGGCCGAATCCGCCATGCCAGGGTCGCCAGACATTGAATTTTCCGGCCAATCACTGATCCTTGTAATTCACACGTCATTAAGAGCGCACTTTTGTGCAGATTTCAAACCTACAATTAGATTTTCGCTGCGATGCATACTTTTCGAGAAAATCATGTCTCTGTCGGTTAAGCTAGGTTGGCCAAATCCGCTATTCCAGGGTCGCCAGATATCGACTTTTCCGACCAATCACCGATCCTTGTAATCCATACGTCTTTAGAAGCGCACTTTTGTGCAGATTTCAAATCTATAATTAGATTTTCCCTGTCATGCATTCTTTTCGAGAAAATCATGTCTCTGTCGGTTAAGCTAGGTTGGCCAAATCCGCCATTCCAGGGTCGCCAGATATCGAATTTTCCTACCAATCACCGATCCTTGTAATCCATACGTCATTAGAAGCGCAATTTTGTGCAGATTTTAAATCTGTAATTAGATTTTCCCTGTCATGCATACTTTTCGAGAAAATCATGTCTCTGTCGGTTAAGCTAGGTTGGCCAAATCCGCTATTCCAGGGTCGCCAGATATCGAATTTTCCGACCAATCACCGATCCTTGTAATCCATACGTCATTAGAAGCGCACTTTTGTGCAGATTTTAAATCTGTAATTAGATTTTCCCTGCGATGCATACTTTTCGAGAAAATCATGTCTCCGTCGGTTAAGCTAGGTTGGCCAAATCCGCTATTCCAGGGTCGCCAGATATCGAATTTTCCGACCAATCACCGATCCTTGTAATCCATACGTCATTAGAAGCGCACTTTTGTGCAGATTTCAAATCTATAATTAGATTTTCCCTGTCATGCATTCTTTTCGAGAAAATCATGTCTCTGTCGGTTAAGCTAGGTTGGCCGAATCCGCCATGCCAGGGTCGACAGACATCGAATTTTCCGGCCAATCACCGATCCTTGTAATTCACACGTCATTAGAAGCGCGCTTTTGTGCAGATTTCAAAATTATAATTAGATTTTCCCTGCGATGCATACTTTTCGAGAAAATCATGTCTCTGTCGGTTAAGCTAGGTTGGCCAAATCCGCTATTCCAGGGTCGCCAGATATCGACTTTTCCGACCAATCACCGATCCTTGTAATCCATACGTCTTTAGAAGCGCACTTTTGTGCAGATTTCAAATCTATAATTAGATTTTCCCTGTCATGCATTCTTTTCGAGAAAATCATGTCTCTGTCGGTTAAGCTAGGTTGGCCGAATCCGCCATGCCAGGGTCGCCAGACATTGAATTTTCCGGCCAATCACTGATCCTTGTAATTCACACGTCATTAAGAGCGCACTTTTGTGCAGATTTCAAACCTACAATTAGATTTTCGCTGCGATGCATACTTTTCGAGAAAATCATGTCTCTGTCGGTTAAGCTAGGTTGGCCAAATCCGCTATTCCAGGGTCGCCAGATATCGACTTTTCCGACCAATCACCGATCCTTGTAATCCATACGTCTTTAGAAGCGCACTTTTGTGCAGATTTCAAATCTATAATTAGATTTTCCCTGTCATGCATTCTTTTCGAGAAAATCATGTCTCTGTCGGTTAAGCTAGGTTGGCCAAATCCGCCATTCCAGGGTCGCCAGATATCGAATTTTCCTACCAATCACCGATCCTTGTAATCCATACGTCATTAGAAGCGCAATTTTGTGCAGATTTTAAATCTGTAATTAGATTTTCCCTGTCATGCATACTTTTCGAGAAAATCATGTCTCTGTCGGTTAAGCTAGGTTGGCCAAATCCGCTATTCCAGGGTCGCCAGATATCGAATTTTCCGACCAATCACCGATCCTTGTAATCCATACGTCATTAGAAGCGCACTTTTGTGCAGATTTTAAATCTGTAATTAGATTTTCCCTGCGATGCATACTTTTCGAGAAAATCATGTCTCCGTCGGTTAAGCTAGGTTGGCCAAATCCGCTATTCCAGGGTCGCCAGATATCGAATTTTCCGACCAATCACCGATCCTTGTAATCCATACGTCTTTAGAAGCGCACTTTTGTGCAGATTTCAAATCTATAATTAGATTTTCCCTGTCATGCATTCTTTTCGAGAAAATCATGTCTCTGTCGGTTAAGCTAGGTTGGCCAAATCCGCCATTCCAGGGTCGCCAGATATCGAATTTTCCTACCAATCACCGATCCTTGTAATCCATACGTCATTAGAAGCGCAATTTTGTGCAGATTTTAAATCTGTAATTAGATTTTCCCTGTCATGCATACTTTTCGAGAAAATCATGTCTCTGTCGGTTAAGCTAGGTTGGCCAAATCCGCTATTCCAGGGTCGCCAGATATCGAATTTTCCGACCAATCACCGATCCTTGTAATCCATACGTCATTAGAAGCGCACTTTTGTGCAGATTTTAAATCTGTAATTAGATTTTCCCTGCGATGCATACTTTTCGAGAAAATCATGTCTCCGTCGGTTAAGCTAGGTTGGCCAAATCCGCTATTCCAGGGTCGCCAGATATCGACTTTTCCGACCAATCACCGATCCTTGTAATCCATACGTCATTAGAAGCGCACTTTTGTGCAGATTTCAAATCTGTAATTAGATTTTCCCTGTCATGCATACTTTTCGAGAAAATCATGTCTCTGTCGGTTAAGCTAGGTTGGCCGAATCCGCCATGCCAGGGTCGCCAGACATTGAATTTTCCGGCCAATCACTGATCCTTGTAATTCACACGTCATTAAGAGCGCACTTTTGTGCAGATTTCAAACCTACAATTAGATTTTCGCTGCGATGCATACTTTTCGAGAAAATCATGTCTCTGTCGGTTAAGCTAGGTTGGCCAAATCCGCTATTCCAGGGTCGCCAGATATCGACTTTTCCGACCAATCACCGATCCTTGTAATCCATACGTCTTTAGAAGCGCACTTTTGTGCAGATTTCAAATCTATAATTAGATTTTCCCTGTCATGCATTCTTTTCGAGAAAATCATGTCTCTGTCGGTTAAGCTAGGTTGGCCAAATCCGCCATTCCAGGGTCGCCAGATATCGAATTTTCCTACCAATCACCGATCCTTGTAATCCATACGTCATTAGAAGCGCAATTTTGTGCAGATTTTAAATCTGTAATTAGATTTTCCCTGTCATGCATACTTTTCGAGAAAATCATGTCTCTGTCGGTTAAGCTAGGTTGGCCAAATCCGCTATTCCAGGGTCGCCAGATATCGAATTTTCCGACCAATCACCGATCCTTGTAATCCATACGTCATTAGAAGCGCACTTTTGTGCAGATTTTAAATCTGTAATTAGATTTTCCCTGCGATGCATACTTTTCGAGAAAATCATGTCTCCGTCGGTTAAGCTAGGTTGGCCAAATCCGCTATTCCAGGGTCGCCAGATATCGAATTTTCCGACCAATCACCGATCCTTGTAATCCATACGTCATTAGAAGCGCACTTTTGTGCAGATTTCAAATCTGTAATTAGATTTTCCCTGTCATGCATACTTTTCGAGAAAATCATGTCTCTGTCGGTTAAGCTAGGTTGGCCGAATCCGCCATGCCAGGGTCGCCAGACATTGAATTTTCCGGCCAATCACTGATCCTTGTAATTCACACGTCATTAAGAGCGCACTTTTGTGCAGATTTCAAACCTACAATTAGATTTTCGCTGCGATGCATACTTTTCGAGAAAATCATGTCTCTGTCGGTTAAGCTAGGTTGGCCAAATCCGCTATTCCAGGGTCGCCAGATATCGACTTTTCCGACCAATCACCGATCCTCGTAATCCATACGTCATTAGAAGCGCACTTTTGTGCAGATTTCAAATCTGTAATTCGATTTTCCCTGTCATGCATACTTTTCGAGAAAATCATGTCTCTGTCGGTTAAGCTAGGTTGGCCGAATCCGCCATGCCAGGGTCGCCAGACATTGAATTTTCCGGCCAATCACTGATCCTTGTAATTCACACGTCATTAAGAGCGCACTTTTGTGCAGATTTCAAACCTACAATTAGATTTTCGCTGCGATGCATACTTTTCGAGAAAATCATGTCTCTGTCGGTTAAGCTAGGTTGGCCAAATCCGCTATTACAGGGTCGCCAGATATCGACTTTTCCGACCCATCACCGATCCTTGTAATCCATACGTCTTTAGAAGCGCACTTTTGTGCAGATTTCAAATCTATAATTAGATTTTCCCTGTCATGCATTCTTTTCGAGAAAATCATGTCTCTGTCGGTCAAGCTAGGTTGGCCAAATCCGCCATTCCAGGGTCGCCAGATATCGAATTTTCCTACCAATCACCGATCCTTGTAATCCATACGTCATTAGAAGCGCAATTTTGTGCAGATTTTAAATCTGTAATTAGATTTTCCCTGTCATGCATACTTTTCGAGAAAATCATGTCTCTGTCGGTTAAGCTAGGTTGGCCAAATCCGCTATTCCAGGGTCGCCAGATATCGAATTTTCCGACCAATCACCGATCCTTGTAATCCATACGTCATTAGAAGTGCACTTTTGTGCAGATTTCAAATCTGTAATTAGATTTTCCCTGTCATGCATACTTTTCGAGAAAATCATGTCTCTGTCGGTTAAGCTAGGTTGGCCAAATCCGCTATTCCAGGGTCGCCAGATATCGAATTTTCCGACCAATCACCGATTCTTGTAATCCATACGTCATTAGAAGCGCACTTTTGTGCAGATTTCAAATCTGTAATTAGATTTTCCCTGTCATGCATACTTTTCGAGAAAATCATGTCTCTGTCGGTTAAGCTAGGTTGGCCGAATCCGCCATGCCAGGGTCACCAGACATCGAATTTTCCGGCCAATCACCGATCCTTGTAATTCACACGTCATTAAAAGCGCACTTTTGTGCAGATTTCAAACCTACAATTAGATTTTCCCTGTCTGCATACTTTTCGAGAAAATCATGTCTCTGTCGGTTAAGCTAGGTTGGCCAAATCCGCTATTCCAGGGTCGCCAGATATCGAATTTTCCGACCAATCACCGATCCTTGTAATCCATACGTCTTTAGAAGCGCAATTTTGTGCAGATTTCAAATCTGTAATTAGATTTTCCCTGTCATGCATACTTTTCGAGAAAATCATGTCTCTGTCGGTTAAGCTAGGTTGGCCAAATCCGCTATTCCAGGGTCGCCAGATATCGAATTTTCCGACCCATCGCCGATCCTTGTAATCCATACGTCATTAGAAGCGCACTTTTGTGCAGATTTCAAATCTGTAATTAGATTTTCCCTGTCATGCATACTTTTCGAGAAAATCATGTCTCTGTCGGTTAAGCTAGGTTGGCTGAATCCGCCATGCCAGGGTCGCCAGACATCGAATTTTCCGGCCAATCACCGATCCTTGTAATTCATACGTCATTAGAAGCGCGCTTTTGTGCAGATTTCAAAATTATAATTAGATTTTCCCTGCGATGCATACTTTTCGAGAAAATCATGTCTCTGTCGGTTAAGCTAGGTTGGCCAAATCCGCTATTCCAGGGTAGCCAGATATCGTATTTTCCGACCAATCACCGATCCTTGTAATCCATACGTCATTAGAAGCGCACTTTTGTGCAGATTTCAAATCTGTAATTAGATTTTCCCTGTCATGCATACTTTTCGAGAAAATCATGTCTCTGTCGGTTAAGCTAGGTTGGCCGAATCCGCTATGCCAGGGTCACCAGACATCGAATTTTCCGGCCAATCACCGATCCTTGTAATTCACACGTCATTAAAAGCGCACTTTTGTGCAGATTTCAAACCTACAATTAGATTTTCCCTGTCATGCATACTTTTCGAGAAAATCATGTCTCTGTCGGTTAAGCTAGGTTGGCCAAATCCGCTATTCCAGGGTCGCCAGATATCGAATTTTCCGACCAATCACCGATCCTTGTAATCCAAAAGTCTTTAGAAGCGCAATTTTGTGCAGATTTCAAATCTGTAATTAGATTTTCCCTGTCATGCATACTTTTCGAGAAAATCATGTCTCTGTCGGTTAAGCTAGGTTGGCCGAATCCGCCATGCCAGGGTCGCCAGACATCGAATTTTCCGGCCAATCACCGATCCTTGTAATGCGTACGTCATTAGAAGTGCGCTTTTGTGCAGATTTCAAATCGGTAATTAGATTTTCCCTATGATGCATACTTTTCGAGAAGGTCATGTCTCTGTCGGTTAAGCTATGTTGGCCGAATCCGCCATGCCAGGGTCGCCAGACATCGAATTTTCCGGCCAATCACCGATCCTTGTAATTCACACGTCATTAGAAGCGCGCTTTTGTGCAGATTTCAAAATTATAATTAGATTTTCCCTGCGATGCATACTTTTCGAGAAAATCATGTCTCTGTCGGTTAAGCTAGGTTGGCCAAATCCGCTATTCCAGGGTAGCCAGATATCGAATTTTCCGACCAATCACCGATCCTTGTAATCCATACGTCATTAGAAGCGCACTTTTGTGCAGATTTCAAATCTGTAATTAGATTTTCCCTGTCATGCATACTTTTCGAGAAAATCATGTCTCTGTCGGTTAAGCTAGGTTGGCCGAATCCGCCATGCCAGGGTCGCCAGACATTGAATTTTCCGACCAATCGCTGATCCTTGTAATTCACACGTCATTAAAAGCGCACTTTTGTGCAGATTTCAAACCTACAATTAGATTTTCGCTGCGATGCATACTTTTCGAGAAAATCATGTCTCTGTCGGTTAAGCTAGGTTGGCCAAATCCGCTATTCCAGGGTCGCCAGATATCGAATTTTCCGACCAATCACCGATCCTTGTAATCCATACGTCTTTAGAAGCGCAATTTTGTGCAGATTTCAAATCTGTAATTCGATTTTCCCTGTCATGCATACTTTTCGAGAAAATCATGTCTCTGTCGGTTAAGCTAGGTTGGCCAAATCCGCTATTCCAGGGTCGCCAGATATCGAATTTTCTGACCAATCACCGATCCTTGCAATCCATACGTCATTAGAAGCGCACTTTTGTGCAGATTTCAAATCTGTAATTAGATTTTCCCTGTCATGCATACTTTTCGAGAAAATCATGTCTCTGTCGGTTAAGCTAGGTTGGCCAAATCCGCTATTCCAGGGTCGCCAGATATCGAATTTTCCGACCAATCACCGATCCTTGTAATCCATACGTCATTAGAAGCGCACTTTTGTGCCGATTTTAAATCTGTAATTAGATTTTCCCTATGATGCATACTTTTCGAGAAGGTCATGTCTCTGTCGGTTAAGCTAGGTTGGCCGAATCCGCCATGCCAGGGTCACCAGACATCGAATTTTCCGACCAATCACCGATCCTTGTAATTCACACGTCATTAAAAGCGCACTTTTGTGCAGATTTCAAACCTACAATTAGATTTTCCCTGCGATGCATACTTTTCGAGAAAATCATGTCTCTGTCGGTTAAGCTAGGTTGGCCAAATCCGCTATTCCAGGGTCGCCAGATATCGAATTTTCTGACCAATCACCGATCCTTGTAAACCATACGTCATTAGAAGCGCACTTTTGTGCAGATTTCAAATCTGTAATTAGATTTTCCCTGTCATGCATACTTTTCGAGAAAATCATGTCTCTGTCGGTTAAGCTAGGTTGGCCGAATCCGCCATGCCAGGGTCGCCAGACATCGAATTTTCCGGCCAATCACCGATCCTTGTAATTCACACGTCATTAGAAGCGCGCTTTTGTGCAGATTTCAAAATTATAATTAGATTTTCCCTGCGATGCATAATTTTCGAGAAAATCATGTCTCCGTCGGTTAAGCTAGGTTGGCCAAATCCGCTATTCCAGGGTCGCCAGATATCGAATTTTCCGACCAATCACCGATCCTTGTAATCCATACGTCATTAGAAGCGCACTTTTGTGCAGATTTCAAATCTGTAATTAGATTTTCCCTGTCATGCATACTTTTCGAGAAAATCATGTCTCTGTCGGTTAAGCTAGGTTGGCCGAATCCGCCATGCCAGGGTCACCAGACATCGAATTTTCCGGCCAATCACCGATCCTTGTAATTCACACGTCATTAAAAGCGCACTTTTGTGCAGATTTCAAACCTACAATTAGATTTTCGCTGCGATGCATACTTTTCGAGAAAATCATGTCTCTGTCGGTTAAGCTAGGTTGGCCAAATCCGCTATTCCAGGGTAGCCAGATATCGAATTTTCCGACCAATCACCGATCCTTGTAATCCATACGTCATTAGAAGCGCACTTTTATGCAGATTTCAAATCTGTAATTAGATTTTCCCTGTCATGCATACTTTTCGAGAAAATCATGTCTCTGTCGGTTAAGCTAGGTTGGCCGAATCCGCCATGCCAGGGTAGCCAGACATTGAATTTTCCGGCCAATCACTGATCCTTGTAATTCACACGTCAGTAAAAGCGCACTTTTGTGTAGATTTCAAACCTACAATTAGATTTTCGCTGTGATGCATACTTTTCGAGAAAATCATGTCTCTGTCGGTTAAGCTAGGTTGGCCAAATCCGCTATTCCAGGGTCACCAGATATCGACTTTTCCGACCAATCACCGATCCTTGTAATCCATACGTCTTTAGAAGCGCACTTTTGTGCAGATTTCAAATCTATAATTAGATTTTCCCTGTCATGCATTCTTTTCGAGAAAATCATGTCTCTGTCGGTTAAGCTAGGTTGGCCAAATCCGCTATTCCAGGGTCGCCAGATATCGAATTTTCCGACCAATCACCGATCCTTGTAATCCATACGTCATTAGAAGCGCACTTTTGTGCAGATTTTAAATCTGTAATTAGATTTTCCCTATGATGCATACTTTCCGAGAAGGTCATGTCTCTGTCGGTTAAGCTAGGTTGGCCGAATCCGCCATGCCAGGGTCGCCAGACATCCAATTTTCCGACCAATCACCGATCCTTGTAATCCATACGTCATTAGAAGCGCGCTTTTGTTCAGATTTCACACCTATAATTAGATTTTCCCTGCGATGCGTACTTTCCGAGAAAATCATGTCTCTGTCGGTTAAGCTAGGTTGGCCAAATCCGCCATTCCAGGGTCACCAGATATCGAATTTTCCGACCCATCGCCGATCCTTGTAATCCATACGTCATTAGAAGCGCACTTTTGTGCAGATTTTAAATCTGTAATTAGATTTTCCCTGTCATGCATACTTTTCGAGAAAATCATGTCTCTGTCGGTTAAGCTAGGTTGGCCGAATCCGCCATGCCAGGGTCGCCAGACATCGAATTTTCCGGCCAATCACCGATCCTTGTAATGCGTACGTCATTAGAAGTGCGCTTTTGTGCAGATTTCAAATCGGTAATTAGATTTTCCCTATGATGCATACTTTTCGAGAAGGTCATGTCTCTGTCGGTTAAGCTATGTTGGCAGAATCCGCCATGCCAGGGTCGCCAGACATCGAATTTTCCGGCCAATCACCGATCCTTGTAATTCACACGTCATTAGAAGCGCGCTTTTGTGCAGATTTCAAAAATTATAATTAGATTTTCCCTGCGATGCATACTTTTCGAGAAAATCATGTCTCCGTCGGTTAAGCTAGGTTGGCCAAATCCGCTATTCCAGGGTCGCCAGATATCGAATTTTCCGACCAATCACCGATCCTTGTAATCCATACGTCATTAGAAGCGCACTTTTGTGCAGATTTCAAATCTGTAATTAGATTTTCCCTGTCATGCATACTTTTCGAGAAAATCATGTCTCTGTCGGTTAAGCTAGGTTGGCCGAATCCGCCATGCCAGGGTCACCAGACATCGAATTTTCCGGCCAATCACCGATCCTTGTAATTCACACGTCATTAAAAGCGCACTTTTGTGCAGATTTCAAACCTACAATTAGATTTTCCCTGTCATGCATACTTTTCGAGAAAAGTCGGTTAAGCTAGGTTGGCCTAATCCGCTATTCCAGGGTCGCCAGATATCGAATTTTCCGACCAATCACCGATCCTTGTAATCCATACGTCTTTAGAAGCGCAATTTTGTGCAGATTTCAAATCTTAGATTTTCCCTGTCATGCATACTTTTCGAGAAAATCATGTCTCTGTCGGTTAAGCTAGGTTGGCCGAATCCGCCATGCCAGGGTCGCCAGACATCGAATTTTCCGGCCAATCACCGATAATTGTAATTCACACGTCATTAGAAGCGCGCTTTTGTGCAGATTGCAAAATTATAATTAGATTTTCCCTGCGATGCATACTTTTCGAGAAAATCATGTCTCTGTCGGTTAAGCTAGGTTGGCCAAATCCGCTATTCCAGGGTAGCCAGATATCGAATTTTCCGACCAATCACCGATCCTTGTAATCCATACGTCATTAGAAGCGCACTTTTGTGCAGATTTCAAATCTGTAATTAGATTTTCCCTGTCATGCATACTTTTCGAGAAAATCATGTCTCTGTCGGTTAAGCTAGGTTGGCCGAATCCGCCATGCCAGGGTCACCAGACATCGAATTTTCCGGCCAATCACCGATCCTTGTAATTCACACGTCATTAAAAGCGCACTTTTGTGCAGATTTCAAACCTATAATTAGATTTTCCCTGTCATGCATACTTTTCGAGAAAATCATGTCTCTGTCGGTTAAGCTAGGTTGGCCAAATCCGCTATTCCAGGGTCACCAGATATCGAATTTTCCGACCAATCACCGATCCTTGTAATCCATACGTCTTTAGAAGCGCAATTTTGTGCAGATTTCAAATCTGTAATTAGATTTTCCCTGTCATGCATACTTTTCGAGAAAATCATGTCTCTGTCGGTTAAGCTAGGTTGGCCGAATCCGCCATGCCAGGGTCGCCAGACATCGAATTTTCCGGCCAATCACCGATCCTTGTAATGCGTACGTCATTAGAAGTGCGCTTTTGTGCAGATTTCAAATCGGTAATTTGATTTTCCCTATGATGCATACTTTTCGAGAAGGTCATGTCTCTGTCGGTTAAGCTATGTTGGCCGAATCCGCCATGCCAGGGTCGCCAGACATCGAATTTTCCGACCAATCACCGATCCTTGTAATTCACGCGTCATTAGAAGCGCGCTTTTGTACAGATTTCAAAATTATAATTAGATTTTCCCTGCGATGCATACTTTTCGAGAAAATCATGTCTCCGTCGGTTAAGCTAGGTTGGCCAAATCCGCTATTCCAGGGTAGCCAGATATCGAATTTTCCGACCAATCACCGATCCTTGTAATCCATACGTCATTAGAAGCGCACTTTTGTGGAGATTTCAAATCTGTAATTAGATGTTCCCTGTCATGCATACTTTTCGAGAAAATCATGTCTCTGTCGGTTAAGCTAGGTTGGCCGAATCCGCCATGCCAGGGTCACCAGACATCGAATTTTCCGGCCAATCACCGATCCTTGTAATTCACACGTCATTAAAAGCGCACTTTTGTGCAGATTTCAAACCTACAATTAGATTTTCCCTGTCATGCATACTTTTCGAGAAAATCATGTCTCTGTCGGTTAAGCTAGGTTGGCCTAATCCGCTATTCCAGGGTCGCCAGATATCGAATTTTCCGACCAATCACCGATTCTTGTAATCCATACGTCTTTAGAAGCGCAATTTTGTGCAGATTTCAAATCTGTAATTAGATTTTCCCTGTCATGCATACTTTTCGAGAAAATCATGTCTCTGTCGGTTAAGCTAGGTTGGCCAAATCCGCTATTCCAGGGTCGCCAGATATCGAATTTTCCGACCAATCACCGATCCTTGTAATCCATACGTCATTAGAAGCGCACCTTTGTGCAGATTTCAAATCTGTAATTAGATTTTCCCTGTCATGCATACTTTTCGAGAAAATCATGTCTCTGTCGGTTAAGCTAGGTTGGCCAAATCCGCCATGCCAGGGTAGCCAGACATTGAATTTTCCGGCCAATCACTGATCCTTGTAATTCACACGTCATTAAAAGCGCACTTTTGTGTAGATTTCAAACCTACAATTAGATTTTCGCTGCGATGCATACTTTTCGAGAAAATCATGTCTCTGTCGGTTAAGCTAGGTTGGCCAAATCCGCTATTCCAGGGTAGCCAGATATCGAATTTTCCGACCAATCACCGATCCTTGTAATCCATACGTCATTAGAAGCGCACTTTTGTGCAGATTTCAAATCTGTAATTAGATTTTCCCTGTCATGCATACTTTTCGAGAAAATCATGTCTCTGTCGGTTAAGCTAGGTTGGCCGAATCCGCCATGCCAGGGTCACCAGACATCGAATTTTCCGGCCAATCACCGATCCTTGTAATTCACACGTCATTAAAAGCGCACTTTTGTGCAGATTTCAAACCTATAATTAGATTTTCCCTGTCATGCATACTTTTCGAGAAAATCATGTCTCTGTCGGTTAAGCTAGGTTGGCCAAATCCGCTATTCCAGGGTCACCAGATATCGAATTTTCCGACCAATCACCGATCCTTGTAATCCATACGTCTTTAGAAGCGCAATTTTGTGCAGATTTCAAATCTGTAATTAGATTTTCCCTGTCATGCATACTTTTCGAGAAAATCATGTCTCTGTCGGTTAAGCTAGGTTGGCCGAATCCGCCATGCCAGGGTCGCCAGACATCGAATTTTCCGGCCAATCACCGATCCTTGTAATGCGTACGTCATTAGAAGTGCGCTTTTGTGCAGATTTCAAATCGGTAATTAGATTTTCCCTATGATGCATACTTTTCGAGAAGGTCATGTCTCTGTCGGTTAAGCTATGTTGGCCGAATCCGCCATGCCAGGGTCGCCAGACATCGAATTTTCCGACCAATCACCGATCCTTGTAATTCACGCGTCATTAGAAGCGCGCTTTTGTACAGATTTCAAAATTATAATTAGATTTTCCCTGCGATGCATACTTTTCGAGAAAATCATGTCTCTGTCGGTTAAGCTAGGTTGGCCAAATCCGCTATTCCAGGGTCACCAGATATCGAATTTTCCGACCAATCACCGATCCTTGTAATCCATACGTCATTAGAAGTGCACTTTTGTGCAGATTTCAAATCTGCAATTAGATTTTCCCTGTCATGCATACTTTTCGAGAAAATCATGTCTCTGTCGGTTAAGCTAGGTTGGCCAAATCCGCTATTCCAGGGTCGCCAGATATCGAATTTTCCGACCAATCACCGATCCTTGTAATCCATACATCATTAGAAGCGCACTTTTGTGCAGATTTCAAATCTGTAATTAGATTTTCCCTGTCATGCATACTTTTCGAGAAAATCATGTCTCTGTCGGTTAAGCTAGGTTGGCCGAATCCGCCATGCCAGGGTCACCAGACATCGAATTTTCCGACCAATCACCGATCCTTGTAATTCACACGTCATTAAAAGCGCACTTTTGTGCAGATTTCAGACCTACAATTAGATTTTCCCTGCGATGCATACTTTTCGAGAAAATCATGTCTCTGTCGGTTAAGCTAGGTTGGCCAAATCCGCTATTCCAGGGTCGCCAGATATCGAATTTTCCGACCAATCACCGATCCTTGTAATCCATACGTCTTTAGAAGCGCAATTTTGTGCAGATTTCAAATCTGTAATTCGATTTTCCCTGTCATGCATACTTTTCGAGAAAATCATGTCTCTGTCGGTTAAGCTAGGTTGGCCAAATCCGCTATTCCAGGGTCGCCAGATATCGAATTTTCTGACCAATCACCGATCCTTGTAAACCATACGTCATTAGAAGCGCACTTTTGTGCAGATTTCAAATCTGTAATTAGATTTTCCCTGTCATGCATAGTTTTCGAGAAAATCATGTCTCTGTCGGTTAAGCTAGGTTGGCCGAATCCGCCATGCCAGGGTCGCCAGACATCGAATTTTCCGACCAATGACCGATCCTTGTAATTCACACGTCATTAGAAGTGCGCTTTTGTGCAGATTTCAAAATTATAATTAGATTTTCCCTGCGATGCATACTTTTCGAGAAAATCATGTCTCTGTCGGTTAAGCTAGGTTGGCCAAATCCGCTATTCCAGGGTAGCCAGATATCGAATTTTCCGACCAATCACCGATCCTTGTAATCCATACGTCATTAGAAGCGCACTTTTGTGCAGATTTCAAATCTGTAATTAGATTTTCCCTGTCATGCATGCTTTTCGAGAAAATCATGTCTCTGTCGGTTAAGCTAGGTTGGCCGAATCCGCCATGCCAGGGTCGCCAGACATTGAATTTTCCGGCCAATCACTGATCCTTGTAATTCACACGTCATTAAAAGCGCACTTTTGTGCAGATTTCAAACCTACAATTAGATTTTCGCTGCGATGCATACTTTTCGAGAAAATCATGTCTCTGTCGGTTAAGCTAGGTTGGCCAAATCCGCTATTCCAGGGTAGCCAGATATCGTATTTTCCGACCAATCACCGATTCTTGTAATCCATACGTCTTTAGAAGCGCAATTTTGTGCAGATTTCAAATCTGTAATTAGATTTTCCCTGTCATGCATACTTTTCGAGAAAATCATGTCTCTGTCGGTTAAGCTAGGTTGGCCAAATCCGCTATTCCAGGGTCGCCAGATATCGAATTTTCCGACCAATCACCGATCCTTGTAATCCATACGTCATTAGAAGCGCACTTTTGTGCAGATTTCAAATCTGTAATTAGATTTTCCCTGTCATGCATACTTTTCGAGAAAATCATGTCTCTGTCGGTTAAGCTAGGTTGGCCAAATCCGCCATGCCAGGGTAGCCAGACATTGAATTTTCCGGCCAATCACTGATCCTTGTAATTCACACGTCATTAAAAGCGCACTTTTGTGTAGATTTCAAACCTACAATTAGATTTTCGCTGCGATGCATACTTTTCGAGAAAATCATGTCTCTGTCGGTTAAGCTAGGTTGGCCAAATCCGCTATTCCAGGGTCGCCAGATATCGAATTTTCCGACCAATCACCGATCCTTGTAATCCATACGTCTTTAGAAGCGCACTTTTGTGCAGATTTCAAATCTATAATTAGATTTTCCCTGTCATGCATTCTTTTCGAGAAAATCATGTCTCTGTCGGTTAAGCTAGGTTGGCCAAATCCGCCATTCCAGGGTCGCCAGATATCGAATTTTCCTACCAATCACCGATCCTTGTAATCCATACGTCATTAGAAGCGCAATTTTGTGCAGATTTTAAATCTGTAATTAGATTTTCCCTGTCATGCATACTTTTCGAGAAAATCATGTCTCTGTCGGTTAAGCTAGGTTGGCCAAATCCGCTATTCCAGGGTCGCCAGATATCGAATTTTCCGACCAATCACCGATCCTTGTAATCCATACGTCATTAGAAGCGCACTTTTGTGCAGATTTTAAATCTGTAATTAGATTTTCCCTATGATGCATACTTTCCGAGAATGTCATGTCTCTGTCGGTTAAGCTAGGTTGTCCGAATCCGCCATGCCAGGGTCGCCAGACATCCAATTTTCCGACCAATCACCGATCCTTGTAATCCATACGTCATTAGAAGCGCGCTTTTGTTCAGATTTCACACCTATAATTAGATTTTCCCTGCGATGCATACTTTCCGAGAAAATCATGTCTCTGTCGGTTAAGCTAGGTTGGCCAAATCCGCCATTCCAGGGTCACCAGATATCGAATTTTCCGACCCATCGCCGATCCTTGTAATCCATACGTCATTAGAAGCGCACTTTTGTGCAGATTTTAAATCTGTAATTAGATTTTCCCTGTCATGCATACTTTTCGAGAAAATCATGCCCCTGTCGGTTAAGCTAGGTTGGCCGAATCCGCCATGCCAGGGTCGCCAGACATCGAATTTTCCGGCCAATCACCGATCCTTGTAATGCGTACGTCATTAGAAGTGCGCTTTTGTGCAGATTTCAAATCGGTAATTAGATTTTCCCTATGATGCATACTTTTCGAGAAGGTCATGTCTCTGTCGGTTAAGCTAGGTTGGCAGAATCCGCCATGCCAGGGTCGCCAGACATCGAATTTTCCGGCCAATCACCGATCCTTGTAATTCACACGTCATTAGAAGCGCGCTTTTGTGCAGATTTCAAAATTATAATTAGATTTTCCCTGCGATGCATACTTTTCGAGAAAATCATGTCTCCGTCGGTTAAGCTAGGTTGGCCAAATCCGCTATTCCAGGGTAGCCAGATATCGAATTTTCCGACCAATCACCGATCCTTGTAATCCATACGTCATTAGAAGCGCACTTTTGTGCAGATTTCAAATCTGTAATTAGATTTTCCCTGTCATGCATACTTTTCGAGAAAATCATGTCTCTGTCGGTTAAGCTAGGTTGGCCGAATCCGCCATGCCAGGGTCACCAGACATCGAATTTTCCGGCCAATCACCGATCCTTGTAATTCACACGTCATTAAAAGCGCACTTTTGTGCAGATTTCAAACCTACAATTAGATTTTCCCTGTCATGCATACTTTTCGAGAAAATCATGTCTCTGTCGGTTAAGCTAGGTTGGCCAAATCCGCTATTCCAGGGTCGCCAGATATCGAATTTTCCGACCAATCACCGATCCTTGTAATCCATACGTCTTTAGAAGCGCAATTTTGTGCAGATTTCAAATCTGTAATTAGATTTTCCCTGTCATGCATACTTTTCGAGAAAATCATGTCTCTGTCGGTTAAGCTAGGTTGGCCGAATCCGCCATGCCAGGGTCGCCAGACATCGAATTTTCCGGCCAATCACCGATCCTTGTAATTCACACGTCATTAGAAGCGCGCTTTTGTGCAGATTTCAAAATTATAATTAGATTTTCCCTGCGATGCATACTTTTCGAGAAAATCATGTCTCTGTCGGTTAAGCTAGGTTGGCCAAATCCGCTATTCCAGGGTAGCCAGATATCGAATTTTCCGACCAATCACCGATCCTTGTAATCCATACGTCATTAGAAGCGCACTTTTGTGCAGATTTCAAATCTGTAATTAGATTTTCCCTGTCATGCATACTTTTCGAGAAAATCATGTCTCTGTCGGTTAAGCTAGGTTGGCCGAATCCGCCATGCCAGGGTCACCAGACATCGAATTTTCCGGCCAATCACCGATCCTTGTAATTCACACGTCATTAAAAGCGCACTTTTGTGCAGATTTCAAACCTACAATTAGATTTTCCCTGTCATGCATACTTTTCGAGAAAATCATGTCTCTGTCGGTTAAGCTAGGTTGGCCAAATCCGCCATTCCAGGGTCGCCAGATATCGAATTTTCCGACCAATCACCGATCCTTGTAATCCATACGTCTTTAGAAGCGCAATTTTGTGCAGATTTCAAATCTGTAATTAGATTTTCCCTGTCATGCATACTTTTCGAGAAAATCATGTCTCTGTCGGTTAAGCTAGGTTGGCCGAATCCGCCATGCCAGGGTCGCCAGACATCGAATTTTCCGGCCAATCACCGATCCTTGTAATGCGTACGTCATTAGAAGTGCGCTTTTGTGCAGATTTCAAATCGGTAATTAGATTTTCCCTATGATGCATACTTTTCGAGAAGGTCATGTCTCTGTCGGTTAAGCTATGTTGGCCGAATCCGCCATGCCAGGGTCGCCAGACATCGAATTTTCCGACCAATCACCGATCCTTGTAATTCACGCGTCATTAGAAGCGCGCTTTTGTGCAGATTTCAAAATTATAATTAGATTTTCCCTGCGATGCATACTTTTCGAGAAAATCATGTCTCCGTCGGTTAAGCTAGGTTGGCCAAATCCGCTATTCCAGGGTCGCCAGATATCGAATTTTCCGACCAATCACCGATCCTTGTAATCCATACGTCATTAGAAGCGCACTTTTGTGCAGATTTCAAATCTGTAATTAGATGTTCCCTGTCATGCATACTTTTCGAGAAAATCATGTCTCTGTCGGTTAAGCTAGGTTGGCCGAATCCGCCATGCCAGGGTCACCAGACATCGAATTTTCCGGCCAATCACCGATCCTTGTAATTCACACGTCATTAAAAGCGCATTTTTGTGCAGATTTCAAACCTACAATTAGATTTTCCCTGTCATGCATACTTTTCGAGAAAATCATGTCTCTGTCGGTTAAGCTAGGTTGGCCAAATCTGCTATTCCAGGGTCGCCAGATATCGAATTTTCCGACCAATCACCGATTCTTGTAATCCATACGTCTTTAGAAGCGCAATTTTGTGCAGATTTCAAATCTGTAATTAGATTTTCCCTGTCATGCATACTTTTCGAGAAAATCATGTCTCTGTCGGTTAAGCTAGGTTGGCCAAATCCGCTATTCCAGGGTCGCCAGATATCGAATATTCCGACCAATCACCGATCCTTGTAATCCATACATCTTTAGAAGCGCAATTTTGTGCAGATTTCAAATCTGTAATTCGATTTTCACTGTCATGCATACTTTTCGAGAAAATCATGTCTCTGTCGGTTAAGCTAGGTTGGCCAAATCCGCTATTCCAGGGTCGCCAGATATCGAATTTTCTGACCAATCACCGATCCTTGCAATCCATACGTCATTAGAAGCGCACTTTTGTGCAGATTTCAAATCTGTAATTAGATTTTCCCTGTCATGCATACTTTTCGAGAAAATCATGTCTCTGTCGGTTAAGCTAGGTTGGCCGAATCCGCCATGCCAGGGTCGCCAGACATCGAATTTTCCGGCCAATCACCGATCCTTGTAATTCACACGTCATTAGAAGCGCGCTTTTGTGCAGATTTCAAAATTATAATTAGATTTTCCCTGCGATGCATACTTTTCGAGAAAATCATGTCTCTGTCGGTTAAGCTAGGTTGGCCAAATCCGCTATTCCAGGGTAGCCAGATATCGAATTTTCCGACCAATCACCGATCCTTGTAATCCATACGTCATTAGAAGCGCACTTTTGTGCAGATTTCAAATCTGTAATTAGATTTTCCCTGTCATGCATACTTTTCGAGAAAATCATGTCTCTGTCGG
Organism: Brachypalpus laphriformis; assembly: GCA_945910035.1. Lineage (NCBI taxonomy): Eukaryota > Metazoa > Arthropoda > Insecta > Diptera > Syrphidae > Brachypalpus > Brachypalpus laphriformis. The sequence goes on from OX246756.1 coordinate 124,144,608, forward strand.
TTAAGCTAGGTTGGCCGAATCCGCCATGCCAGGGTCACCAGACATTGAATTTTCCGGCCAATCACTGATCCTTGTAATTCACACGTCATTAAAAGCGCACTTTTGTGCAGATTTCAAACCTACAATTAGATTTTCGCTGCGATGCATACATTTCGAGAAACTCATGTCTCTGTCGGTTAAGCTAGGTTGGCCAAATCCGCTATTCCAGGGTAGCCAGATATCGAATTTTCCGACCAATCACCGATCCTTGTAATCCATACGTCTTTAGAAGCGCAATTTTGTGCAGATTTCAAATCTGTAATTAGATTTTCCCTGTCATGCATACTTTTCGAGAAAATCATGTCTCTGTCGGTTAAGCTAGGTTGGCCGAATCCGCCATGCCAGGGTCGCCAGACATCGAATTTTCCGGCCAATCACCGATCCTTGTAATGCGTACGTCATTAGAAGTGCGCTTTTGTGCAGATTTCAAATCGGTAATTAGATTTTCCCTATGATGCATACTTTTCGAGAAGGTCATGTCTCTGTCGGTTAAGCTAGGTTGGCCGAATCCGCCATGCCAGGGTCGCCAGACATCGAATTTTCCGGCCAATCACCGATCCTTGTAATTCACACGTCATTAAAAGCGCGCTCTTGTGCAGATTTCAAACCTATAATTAGATTTTCCCTGCGATGCATACTTTCCGAGAAAATCATGTCTCTGTCGGTTAAGCTAGGTTGGCCAAATCCGCCATTCCAGGGTCACCAGATATCGAATTTTCCGACCCGTCACCGATCCTTGTAATTCACACGTCATTAGAAGCGCACTTTTGTGCAGATTTCAAACCTACAATTAGATTTTCGCTGCGATGCATACTTTTCGAGAAAATCATGTCTCTGTCGGTTAAGCTAGGTTGGCCAAATCCTCTATTCCAGGGTCGCCAGATATCGAATTTTCCGACCAATCACCGATCCTTGTAATCCATACGTCTTTAGAAGCGCAATTTTGTGCAGATTTCAAATCTGTAATTCGATTTTCCCTGTCATGCATACTTTTCGAGAAAATCATGTCTCTGTCGGTTAAGCTAGGTTGGCCAAATCCGCTATTCCAGGGTCGCCAGATATCGAATTTTCCGACCAATCACCGATCCTTGTAATCCATACGTCATTAGAAGTGCACTTTTGTGCAGATTTCAAATCTGCAATTAGATTTTCCCTGTCATGCATACTTTTCGAGAAAATCATGTCTCTGTCGGTTAAGCTAGGTTGGCCAAATCCGCCATGCCAGGGTCGCCAGACATCGAATTTTCCGACCAATCACCGATCCTTGTAATTCACGCGTCATTAGAAGCGCGCTTTTGTACAGATTTCAAAATTATAATTAGATTTTCCCTGCGATGCATACTTTTCGAGAAAATCATGTCTCTGTCGGTTAAGCTAGGTTGGCCAAATCCGCTATTCCAGGGTCGCCAGATATCGAATTTTCCGACCAATCACCGATCCTTGTAATCCATACGTCATTAGAAGTGCACTTTTGTGCAGATTTCAAATCTGCAATTAGATTTTCCCTGTCATGCATACTTTTCGAGAAAATCATGTCTCTGTCGGTTAAGCTAGGTTGGCCAAATCCGCTATTCCAGGGTCGCCAGATATCGAATTTTCCGACCAATCACCGATCCTTGTAATCCATACATCATTAGAAGCGCCCTTTTGTGCAGATTTCAAATCTGTAATTAGATTTTCCCTGTCATGCATACTTTTCGAGAAAATCATGTCTCTGTCGGTTAAGCTAGGTTGGCCGAATCCGCCATGCCAGGGTCACCAGACATCGAATTTTCCGACCAATCACCGATCCTTGTAATTCACACGTCATTAAAAGCGCACTTTTGTGCAGATTTCAAACCTACAATTAGATTTTCCCTGCGATGCATACTTTTCGAGAAAATCATGTCTCTGTCGGTTAAGCTAGGTTGGCCAAATCCGCTATTCCAGGGTCGCCAGATATCGAATTTTCCGACCAATCACCGATCCTTGTAATCCATACGTCTTTAGAAGCGCAATTTTGTGCAGATTTCAAATCTGTAATTAGATTTTCCCTGTCATGCATACTTTTCGAGAAAATCATGTCTCTGTCGGTTAAGCTAGGTTGGCCAAATCCGCTATTCCAGGGTCGCCAGATATCGAATTTTCTGACCAATCACCGATCCTTGTAAACCATACGTCATTAGAAGCGCACTTTTGTGCAGATTTCAAATCTGTAATTAGATTTTCCCTGTCATGCATACTTTTCGAGAAAATCATGTCTCTGTCGGTTAAGCTAGGTTGGCCGAATCCGCCATGCCAGGGTCGCCAGACATCGAATTTTCCGACCAATGACCGATCCTTGTAATTCACACGTCATTAGAAGTGCGCTTTTGTGCAGATTTCAAAATTATAATTAGATTTTCCCTGCGATGCATACTTTTCGAGAAAATCATGTCTCTGTCGGTTAAGCTAGGTTGGCCAAATCCGCTATTCCAGGGTAGCCAGATATCGAATTTTCCGACCAATCACCGATCCTTGTAATCCATACGTCATTAGAAGCGCACTTTTGTGCAGATTTCAAATCTGTAATTAGATTTTCCCTGTCATGCATACTTTTCGAGAAAATCATGTCTCTGTCGGTTAAGCTAGGTTGGCCGAATCCGCCATGCCAGGGTCACCAGACATTGAATTTTCCGGCCAATCACTGATCCTTGTAATTCACACGTCATTAAAAGCGCACTTTTGTGCAGATTTCAAACCTACAATTAGATTTTCGCTGCGATGCATACATTTCGAGAAAATCATGTCTCTGTCGGTTAAGCTAGGTTGGCCAAATCCGCTATTCCAGGGTCGCCAGATATCGAATTTTCCGACCAATCACCGATCCTTGTAATCCATACGTCTTTAGAAGCGCAATTTTGTGCAGATTTCAAATCTGTAATTAGATTTTCCCTGTCATGCATACTTTTCGAGAAAATCATGTCTCTGTCGGTTAAGCTAGGTTGGCCGAATCCGCCATGCCAGGGTCACCAGACATCGAATTTTCCGGCCAATCACCGATCCTTGTAATGCGTACGTCATTAGAAGTGCGCTTTTGTGCAGATTTCAAATCGGTAATTAGATTTTCCCTATGATGCATACTTTTCGAGAAGGTCATGTCTCTGTCGGTTAAGCTAGGTTGGCCGAATCCGCCATGCCAGGGTCACCAGACATCGAATTTTCCGGCCAATCACCGATCCTTGTAATTCACACGTCATTAAAAGCGCGCTCTTGTGCAGATTTCAAACCTATAATTAGATTTTCCCTGCGATGCATACTTTCCGAGAAAATCATGTCTCTGTCGGTTAAGCTAGGTTGGCCAAATCCGCCATTCCAGGGTCACCAGATATCGAATTTTCCGACCCGTCACCGATCCTTGTAATTCACACGTCATTAGAAGCGCACTTTTGTGCAGATTTCAAACCTACAATTAGATTTTCGCTGCGATGCATACTTTTCGAGAAAATCATGTCTCTGTCGGTTAAGCTAGGTTGGCCAAATCCTCTATTCCAGGGTCGCCAGATATCGAATTTTCCGACCAATCACCGATCCTTGTAATCCATACGTCTTTAGAAGCGCAATTTTGTGCAGATTTCAAATCTGTAATTCGATTTTCCCTGTCATGCATACTTTTCGAGAAAATCATGTCTCTGTCGGTTAAGCTAGGTTGGCCAAATCCGCTATTCCAGGGTCGCCAGATATCGAATTTTCTGACCAATCACCGATCCTTGCAATCCATACGTCATGAGAAGCGCACTTTTGTGCAGATTTCAAATCTGTAATTAGATTTTCCCTGTCATGCATACTTTTCGAGAAAATCATGTCTCTGTCGGTTAAGCTAGGTTGGCCGAATCCGCCATGCCAGGGTCGCCAGACATCGAATTTTCCGGCCAATCACCGATCCTTGTAATTCACATGTCATTAAAAGCGCACTTTTGTGCAGATTTCAAACCTACAATTAGATTTTCCCTGTCATGCATACTTTTCGAGAAAATCATGTCTCTGTCGGTTAAGCTAGGTTGGCCAAATCCGCTATTCCAGGGTCGCCAGATATCGAATTTTCCGACCAATCACCGATCCTTGTAATCCATACGTCTTTAGAAGCGCAATTTTGTGCAGATTTCAAATCTGTAATTCGATTTTCGCTGTCATGCATACTTTTTGAGAAAATCATGTCTCTGTCGGTTAAGCTAGGTTGGCCAAATCCGCTATTCCAGGGTCGCCAGATATCGAATTTTCTGACCAATCACCGATCCTTGTAATTCATACGTCTTTAGAAGCGCAATTTTGTGCAGATTTCAAATCTGTAATTAGATTTTCCCTGTCATGCATACTTTTCGAGAAAATCATGTCTCTGTCGGTTAAGCTAGGTTGGCCGAATCCGCCATGCCAGGGTCGCCAGACATCGAATTTTCCGGCCAATCACCGATCCTTGTAATTCACACGTCATTAGAAGCGCGCTTTTGTGCAGATTTCAAAATTATAATTAGATTTTCCCTGCGATGGATACTTTTCGAGAAAATCATGTCTCTGTCGGTTAAGCTAGGTTGGCCAAATCCGCTATTCCAGGGTAGCCAGATATCGAATTTTCCGACCAATCACCGATCCTTGTAATCCATACGTCATTAGAAGCGCACTTTTGTGCAGATTTCAAATCTGTAATTAGATTTTCCCTGTCATGCATACTTTTCGAGAAAATCATGTCTCTGTCGGTTAAGCTAGGTTGGCCGAATCCGCCATGCCAGGGTCACCAGACATCGAATTTTCCGGCCAATCACCGATCGTTGTAATTCACACATCATTAAAAGCGCACTTTTGTGCAGATTTCAAACCTACAATTAGATTTTCCCTGTCATGCATACTTTTCGAGAAAATCATGTCTCTGTCGGTTAAGCTAGGTTGGCCAAATCCGCTATTCCAGGGTCGCCAGATATCGAATTTTCCGACCAATCACCGATCCTTGTAATCCATACGTCTTTAGAAGCGCAATTTTGTGCAGATTTCAAATCTGTAATTAGATTTTCCCTGTCATGCATACTTTTCGAGAAAATCATGTCTCTGTCGGTTAAGCTAGGTTGGCCAAATCCGCCATGCCAGGGTCGCCAGACATCGAATTTTCCGGCCAATCACCGATCCTTGTAATGCGTACGTCATTAGAAGTGCGCTTTTGTGCAGATTTCAAATCGGTAATTAGATTTTCCCTATGATGCATACTTTTCGAGAAGGTCATGTCTCTGTCGGTTAAGCTATGTTGGCCGAATCCGCCATGCCAGGGTCGCCAGACTTCGAATTTTCCGGCCAATCACCGATCCTTGTAATTCACACGTCATTAAAAGCGCACTTTTGTGCAGATTTCAAAATTATAATTAGATTTTCCCTGCGATGCATACTTTTCGAGAAAATCATGTCTCTGTCGGTTAAGCTAGGTTGGCCAAATCCGCTACTCCAGGGTAGCCAGATATCGAATTTTCCGACCAATCACCGATCCTTGTAAACCATACGTCATTAGAAGCGCACTTTTCTGCAGATTTCAAATCTGTAATTAGATTTTCCCTGTCATGCATACTTTTCGAGAAAATCATGTCTCTGTCGGTTAAGCTAGGTTGGCCGAATCCGCCATGCCAGGGTCACCAGACATCGAATTTTCCGGCCAATCACCGATCCTTGTAATTCACACGTCATTAGAAGCGCGCTTTTGTGCAGATTTCAAAATTATAATTAGATTTTCCCTGCGATGCATACTTTTCGAGAAAATCATGTCTCTGTCGGTTAAGCTAGGTTGGCCAAATCCGCTATTCCAGGGTAGCCAGATATCGAATTTTCCGACCAATCACCGATCCTTGTAATCCATACGTCATTAGAAGCGCACTTTTGTGCAGATTTCAAATCTGTAATTAGATTTTCCCTGTCATGCATACTTTTCGAGAAAATCATGTCTCTGTCGGTTAAGCTAGGTTGGCCGAATCCGCCATGCCAGGGTCACCAGACATCGAATTTTCCGGCCAATCACCGATCCTTGTAATTCACACGTCATTAAAAGCGCACTTTTGTGCAGATTTCAAACCTACAATTAGATTTTCCCTGTCATGCATACTTTTCGAGAAAATCATGTCTCTGTCGGTTAAGCTAGGTTGGCCAAATCCGCTATTCCAGGGTCGCCAGATATCGAATTTTCCGACCAACCACCGATCCTTGTAATCCATACGTCTTTAGAAGCGCAATTTTGTGCAGATTTCAAATCTGTAATTAGATTTTCCCTGTTATGCATACTTTTCGAGAAAATCATGTCTCTGTCGGTTAAGCTAGGTTGGCCGAATCCGCCATGCCAGGGTCGCCAGACATCGAATTTTCCGGCCAATCACCGATCCTTGTAATGCGTACGTCATTAGAGGTGCGCTTTTGTGCAGATTTCAAATCGGTAATTAGATTTTCCCTATGATGCATACTTTTCGAGAAGGTCATGTCTCTGTCGGTTAAGCTATGTTGGCCGAATCCGCCATGCCAGGGTCGCCAGACATCGAATTTTCCGACCAATCACCGATCCTTGTAATTCACGCGTCATTAGAAGCGCGCTTTTGTGCAGATTTCAAAATTATAATTAGATTTTCCCTGCGATGCATACTTTTCGAGAAAATCATGTCTCCGTCGGTTAAGCTAGGTTGGCCAAATCCGCTATTCCAGGGTAGCCAGATATCGAATTTTCCGACCAATCACCGATCCTTGTAATCCATACGTCATTAGAAGCGCACTTTTGTGCAGATTTCAAATCTGTAATTAGATGTTCCCTGTCATGCATACTTTTCGAGAAAATCATGTCTCTGTCGGTTAAGCTAGGTTGGCCGAATCCGCCATGCCAGGGTCACCAGACATCGAATTTTCCGGCCAATCACCGATCCTTGTAATTCACACGTCATTAAAAGGGCACTTTTGTGCAGATTTCAAACCTACAATTAGATTTTCCCTGTCATGCATACTTTTCGAGAAAATCATGTCTCTGTCGGTTAAGCTAGGTTGGCCAAATCCGCTATTCCAGGGTCGCCAGATATCGAATTTTCCGACCAATCACCGATTCTTGTAATCCATACGTCTTTAGAAGCGCAATTTTGTGCAGATTTCAAATCTGTAATTAGATTTTCCCTGTCATGCATACTTTTCGAGAAAATCATGTCTCTGTCGGTTAAGCTAGGTTGGCCAAATCCGCTATTTCAGGGTCGCCAGATATCGAATTTTCCGACCAATCACCGATCCTTGTAATCCATACGTCTTTAGAAGCGCAATTTTGTGCAGATTTCAAATCTGTAATTCGATTTTCCCTGTCATGCATACTTTTCGAGAAAATCATGTCTCTGTCGGTTAAGCTAGGTTGGCCGAATCCGCCATGCCAGGGTCACCAGACATCCAATTTTCCGGCCAATCACCGATCCTTGTAATTCACACGTCATTAAAAGCGCACTTTTGTGCAGATTTCAAACCTACAATTAGATTTTCCCTGTCATGCATACTTTTCGAGAAAATCATGTCTCTGTCGGTTAAGCTAGGTTGGCCAAATCCGCTATTCCAGGGTCGCCAGATATCGAATTTTCCGACCAATCACCGATCCTTGTAATCCATACGTCTTTAGAAGCGCAATTTTGTGCAGTTTTCAAATCTGTAATTAGATTTTCCCTGTCATGCATACTTTTCGAGAAAATCATGTCTCTGTCGGTTAAGCTAGGTTGGCCGAATCCGCCATGCCAGGGTCGCCAGACATCGAATTTTCCGGCCAATCACCGATCCTTGTAATTCACACGTCATTAGAAGCGCGCTTTTGTGCAGATTTCAAAATTATAATTAGATTTTCCCTGCGATGCATACTTTTCGAGAAAATCATGTCTCTGTCGGTTAAGCTAGGTTGGCCAAATCCGCTATTCCAGGGTAGCCAGATATCGAATTTTCCGACCAATCACCGATCCTTGTAATCCATACGTCATTAGAAGCGCACTTTTGTGCAGATTTCAAATCTGTAATTAGATTTTCCCTGTCATGCATACTTTTCGAGAAAATCATGTCTCTGTCGGTTAAGCTAGGTTGGCCGAATCCGCCATGCCAGGGTCACCAGACATCGAATTTTCCGGCCAATCACCGATCGTTGTAATTCACACGTCATTAAAAGCGCACTTTTGTGCAGATTTCAAACCTACAATTAGATTTTCCCTGTCATGCATACTTTTCGAGAAAATCATGTCTCTGTCGGTTAAGCTAGGTTGGCCAAATCCGCTATTCCAGGGTCGCCAGATATCGAATTTTCCGACCAACCACCGATCCTTGTAATCCATACGTCTTTAGAAGCGCAATTTTGTGCAGATTTCAAATCTGTAATTAGATTTTCCCTGTCATGCATACTTTTCGAGAAAATCATGTCTCTGTCGGTTAAGCTAGGTTGGCCGAATCCGCCATGCCAGGGTCGCCAGACATCGAATTTTCCGGCCAATCACCGATCCTTGTAATGCGTACGTCATTAGAAGTGCGCTTTTGTGCAGATTTCAAATCGGTAATTAGATTTTCCCTATGATGCATACTTTTCGAGAAGGTCATGTCTCTGTCGGTTAAGCTATGTTGGCCGAATCCGCCATGCCAGGGTCGCCAGACATCGAATTTTCCGACCAATCACCGATCCTTGTAATTCACGCGTCATTAGAAGCGCGCTTTTGTGCAGATTTCAAAATTATAATTAGATTTTCCCTGCGATGCATACTTTTCGAGAAAATCATGTCTCCGTCGGTTAAGCTAGGTTGGCCAAATCCGCTATTCCAGGGTCGCCAGATATCGAATTTTCCGACCAATCACCGATCCTTGTAATCCATACGTCATTAGAAGCGCACTTTTGTGCAGATTTCAAATCTGTAATTAGATGTTCCCTGTCATGCATACTTTTCGAGAAAATCATGTCTCTGTCGGTTAAGCTAGGTTGGCCGAATCCGCCATGCCAGGGTCACCAGACATCGAATTTTCCGGCCAATCACCGATCCTTGTAATTCACACGTCATTAAAAGCGCACTTTTGTTCAGATTTCAAACCTACAATTAGATTTTCCCTGTCATGCATACTTTTCGAGAAAATCATGTCTCTGTCGGTTAAGCTAGGTTGGCCAAATCCGCTATTCCAGGGTCGCCAGATATCGAATTTTCCGACCAATCACCGATTCTTGTAATCCATACGTCATTAGAAGCGCAATTTTGTGCAGATTTCAAATCTGTAATTAGATTTTCCCTGTCATGCATACTTTTCGAGAAAATCATGTCTCTGTCGGTTAAGCTAGGTTGGCCAAATCCGCTATTCCAGGGTAGCCAGATATCGAATTTTCCGACCAATCACCGATCCTTGTAATCCATACGTCATTAGAAGCGCGCTTTTGTGCAGATTTCAAATCTATAATTAGATTTTCCCTGCGATGCATACTTTCCGAGAAAATCATGTCTCTGTCGGTTAAGCTAGGTTGGCCAAATCCGCCATTCCAGGGTAGCCAGATATCGAATTTTCCGACCAATCACCGATCCTTGTAATCCATACGTCATTAGAAGCGCGCTTTTGTGCAGATTTCACACCTATAATTAGATTTTCCCTGCGATGCATACTTTCCGAGAAAATCATGTCTCTGTCGGTTAAGCTAGGTTGGCCAAATCCGCTATTCCAGGGTAGCCAGATATCGAATTTTCCGACCAATCACCGATCCTTGTAATCCATACGTCATTAGAAGCGCGCTTTTGTGCAGATTTTACACCTATAATTAGATTTTCCCTGCGATGCATACTTTCCGAGAAAATCATGTCTCTGTCGGTTAAGCTAGGTTGGCCAAATCCGCTATTCCAGGGTCGCCAGATATCGAATTTTCCGACCAATCACCGATCCTTGTAATCCATACGTCATTAGAAGCGCGCTTTTGTGCAGATTTTACACCTATAATTAGATTTTCCCTGCGATGCATACTTTTCGAGAAAATCATGTCTCTGTCGGTTAAGCTAGGTTGGCCAAATCCGCTATTCCAGGGTCGCCAGATATCGAATTTTCCGACCAATCACCGATCCTTGTAATCCATACGTCTTTAGAAGCGCAATTTTGTGCAGATTTCAAATCTGTAATTCGATTTTCCCTGTCATGCATACTTTTCGAGAAAATCATGTCTCTGTCGGTTAAGCTAGGTTGGCCAAATCCGCTATTCCAGGGTCGCCAGATATCGAATTTTCTGACCAATCACCGATCCTTGCAATCCATACGTCATTAGAAGCGCACTTTTGTGCAGATTTCAAATCTGTAATTAGATTTTCCCTGTCATGCATACTTTTCGAGAAAATCATGTCTCTGTCGGTTAAGCTAGGTTGGCCGAATCCGCCATGCCAGGGTCGCCAGACATCGAATTTTCCGGCCAATCACCGATCCTTGTAATTCACACGTCATTAGAAGCGCGCTTTTGTGCAGATTTCAAAATTATAATTAGATTTTCCCTGCGATGCATACTTTTCGAGAAAATCATGTCTCTGTCGGTTAAGTTAGGTTGGCCAAATCCGCTATTCCAGGGTAGCCAGATATCGAATTTTCCGACCAATCACCGATCCTTGTAATCCATACGTCATTAGAAGCGCACTTTTGTGCAGATTTCAAATCTGTAATTAGATTTTCCCTGTCATGCATACTTTTCGAGAAAATCATGTCTCTGTCGGTTAAGCTAGGTTGGCCGAATCCGCCATGCCAGGGTTGCCAGACATTGAATTTTCCGGCCAATCACTGATCCTTGTAATTCACACGTCATTAAAAGCGCACTTTTGTGCAGATTTCAAACCTACAATTAGATTTTCGCTGCGATGCATACTTTTCGAGAAAATCATGTCTCTGTCGGTTAAGCTAGGTTGGCCAAATCCGCTATTCCAGGGTCGCCAGATATCGAATTTTCCGACCAATCACCGATCCTTGTAATCCATACGTCATTAGAAGCGCACTTTTGTGCAGATTTCAAATCTGTAATTAGATTTTCCCTGTCATGCATACTTTTCGAGAAAATCATGTCTCTGTCGGTTAAGCTAGGTTGGCCGAATCCGCCATGCCAGGGTAGCCAGACATTGAATTTTCCGGCCAATCACTGATCCTTGTAATTCACACGTCATTAAAAGCGCACTTTTGTGTAGATTTCAAACCTACAATTAGATTTTCGCTGCGATGCATACTTTTCGAGAAAATCATGTCTCTGTCGGTTAAGCTAGGTTGGCCGATTCCGCCATGCCAGGGTCGCCAGACATTGAATTTTCCGGCCAATCACTGATCCTTGTAATTCACACGTCATTAGAAGCGCACTTTTGTGCAGATTTCAAACCTACAATTAGATTTTCGCTGCGATGCATACTTTTCGAGAAAATCATGTCTCTGTCGGTTAAGCTAGGTTGGCCAAATCCGCTATTCCAGGGTCGCCAGATATCGAATTTTCTGACCAATCACCGATCCTTGCAATCCATACGTCATTAGAAGCGCACTTTTGTGCAGATTTCAAATCTGTAATTAGATTTTCCCTGTCATGCATACTTTTCGAGAAAATCATGTCTCTGTCGGTTAAGCTAGGTTGGCCGAATCCGCCATGCCAGGGTCGCCAGACATCGAATTTTCCGGCCAATCACCGATCCTTGTAATTCACACGTCATTAGTAGCGCGCTTTTGTGCAGATTTCAAAATTATAATTAGTTTTTCCCTGCGATGCATACTTTTCGAGAAAATCATGTCTCTGTCGGTTAAGCTAGGTTGGCCAAATCCGCTATTCCAGGGTAGCCAGATATCGAATTTTCCGACCAATCACCGATCCTTGTAATCCATACGTCATTAGAAGCGCACTTTTGTGCAGATTTCAAATCTGTAATTAGATTTTCCCTGTCATGCATACTTTTCGAGAAAATCATGTCTCTGTCGGTTAAGCTAGGTTGGCCGAATCGGCCATGCCAGGGTCACCAGACATCGAATTTTCCGGCCAATCACCGATCCTTGTAACCATACGTCTTTAGAAGCACAATTTTGTGCAGATTTCAAATCTGTAATTAGATTTTCCCTGTCATGCATACTTTTCGAGAAAATCATGTCTCTGTCGGTTAAGCTAGGTTGGCCGAATCCGCCATGCCAGGGTCGCCAGACATCGAATTTTCCGGCCAATCACCGATCCTTGTAATGCGTACGTCATTAGAAGTGCGCTTTTGTGCAGATTTCAAATCGGTAATTAGATTTTCCCTGTCATGCATACTTTTCGAGAAAATCATGTCTCTGTCGGTTAAGCTAGGTTGGCCAAATCCGCCATGCCAGGGTCGCCAGACATCGAATTTTCCGGCCAATCACCGATCCTTGTAATTCATATGTCATTAGAAGCGCGCTTTTGTGCAGATTTCAAAATTATAATTAGATTTTCCCTGCGATGCATACTTTTCGAGAAAATCATGTCTCTGTCGGTTAAGCTAGGTTGGCCAAATCCGCTATTCCAGGGTAGCCAGATATCGAATTTTCGGACCAATCACCGATCCTTGTAATCCATACGTCATTAGAAGCGCGCTTTTGTGCAGATTTCACACCTATAATTAGATTTTCCCTGCGATGCATACTTTCCGAGAAAATCATGTCTCTGTCGGTTAAGCTAGGTTGGCCAAATCCGCTATTCCAGGGTCGCCAGATATCGAATTTTCCGACCAATCACCGATCCTTGTAATCCATACGTCTTTAGAAGCGCAATTTTGTGCAGATTTCAAATCTGTAATTCGATTTTCCCTGTCATGCATACTTTTCGAGAAAATCATGTCTCTGTCGGTTAAGCTAGGTTGGCCAAATCCGCCATTCCAGGGTCGCCAGATATCAAATTTTCCGACCCATCACCGATCCTTGTAATCCATACGTCATTAGAAGCGCACTTTTGTGCAGATTTTAAATCTGTAATTAGATTTTCCCTATGATGCATACTTTTCGAGAAAATCATGTCTCTGTCGGTTAAGCTAGGTTGGCCAAATCCGCCATTCCAGGGTCGCCAGATATCGAATTTTCCGACCAATCACCGATCCTTGTAATCCATACGTCTTTAGAAGCGCAATTTTGTGCAGATTTCAAATCTGTAATTCGATTTTCCCTGTCATGCATACTTTTCGAGAAAATCATGTCTCTGTCGGTTAAGCTAGGTTGGCCAAATCCGCTATTCCAGGGTCGCCAGATATCGAATTTTCTGACCAATCACCGATCCTTGCAATCCATACGTCATTAGAAGCGCACATTTGTGCAGATTTCAAATCTGTAATTAGATTTTCCCTGTCATGCATACTTTTCGAGAAAATCATGTCTCTGTCGGTTAAGCTAGGTTGGCCGAATCCGCCATGCCAGGGTCGCCAGACATCGAATTTTCCGGCCAGTCACCGATCCTTGTAATTCACACGTCATTAGAAGCGCGCTTTTGTGCAGATTTCAAAATTATAATTAGATTTTCCCTGTCATGCATACTTTTCGAGAAAATCATGTCTCTGTCGGTTAAGCTAGGTTGGCCAAATCCGCCATGCCAGGGTCGCCAGACATCGAATTTTCCGGCCAATCACCGATCCTTGTAATTCACACGTCATTAGAAGCGCGCTTTTGTGCAGATTTCAAAATTATAATTAGATTTTCCCTGCGATGCATACTTTTCGAGAAAATCATGTCTCTGTCGGTTAAGCTAGGTTGGCCAAATCCGCTATTCCAGGGTAGCCAGATATCGAATTTTCGGACCAATCACCGATCCTTGTAATCCATACGTCATTAGAAGCGCGCTTTTGTGCAGATTTCACACCTATAATTAGATTTTCCCTGCGATGCATACTTTCCGAGAAAATCATGTCTCTGTCGGTTAAGCTAGGTTGGCCAAATCCGCTATTCCAGGGTCGCCAGATATCGAATTTTCCGACCAATCACCGATCCTTGTAATCCATACGTCTTTAGAAGCGCAATTTTGTGCAGATTTCAAATCTGTAATTCGATTTTCCCTGTCATGCATACTTTTCGAGAAAATCATGTCTCTGTCGGTTAAGCTAGGTTGGCCAAATCCGCTATTCCAGGGTCGCCAGATATCGAATTTTCTGACCAATCACCGATCCTTGCAATCCATACGTCATTAGAAGCGCACTTTTGTGCAGATTTCAAATCTGTAATTAGATTTTCCCTGTCATGCATACTTTTCGAGAAAATCATGTCTCTGTCGGTTAAGCTAGGTTGGCCGAATCCGCCATGCCAGGGTCGCCAGACATCGAATTTTCCGGCCAATCACCGATCCTTGTAATTCACACGTCATTAGAAGCGCGCTTTTGTGCAGATTTCAAAATTATAATTAGATTTTCCCTGCGATGCATACTTTTCGAGAAAATCATGTCTCTGTCGGTTAAGCTAGGTTGGCCAAATCCGCTATTCCAGGGTCGCCAGATATCGAATTTTTCGACCAATCATCGATCCTTGTAATCCATACGTCATTAAAAGCGCACTTTTGTGCAGATTTCAAATCTGTAATTCGATTTTCCCTGTCATGCATACTTTTCGAGAAAATGTGTCGGTTAAGCTAGGTTGGCCAAATCCGCCATTCCAGGGTCGCCAGATATCAAATTTTCCGACCCATCACCGATCCTTGTAATCCATACGTCATTACAAGCGCACTTTTGTGCAGATTTTAAATCTGTAATTAGATTTTCCCTATGATGCATACTTTTCGAGAAGGTCATGTCTCTGTCGGTTAAGCTAGGTTGGCCGAATCCGCCATGCCAGGGTCGCCAGACATTGAATTTTCCGGCCAATCACCGATCCTTGTAATTCACACGTCATTAGAAGCGCGCTCTTGTGCAGATTTCAAACCTATAATTAGATTTTCCCTGCGATGCATACTTTCCGAGAAAATCATGTCTCTGTCGGTTAAGCTAGGGTGGCCAAATCCGCCATTCCAGGGTCACCAGATATCGAATTTTCCGACCCGTCACCGATCCTTGTAATTCACACGTCATTAGAAGTGCACTTTTGTGCAGATTTCAAATGTATAATTAGATTTTCCCTGTCATGCATACTTTTCGAGAAAATCATGTCTCTGTCGGTTAAGCTAGGTTGGCCAAATCCGCCATTCCAGGGTCACCAGATATCGAATTTTCCGACCCATCGCCGATCCTTATAATCCATACGTCATTAGAAGCGCACTTTTGTGCAGATTTTAAATCTGTAATTAGATTTTCCCTATGATGCATACTTTTCGAGAAGGTCATGTCTATGTCGGTTAAGCTAGGTTGGCCGAATCCGCCATGCCAGGGTCGTCAGACATCGAATTTTCCGGCCAATCACCGATCCTTGTAATTCACACGTCATTAGAAGCGCGCTTTTGTGCAGATTTCAAACCTATAATTAGATTTTCCCTGCGATGCATACTTTCCGAGAAAATCATGTCTCTGTCGGTTAAGCTAGGTTGGCCAAATCCGCCATTCCAGGGTCACCAGATATCGAATTTTCCGACCCATCACCGATCTTTGTAATTCACACGTCATTAGAAGTGCACTTTTGTGCAGATTTCAAATGTATAATTAGATTTTCCCTGTCATGCATACTTTTCGAGAAAATCATGTCTCTGTCGGTTAAGCTAGGTTGGCCAAATCCGCCATTCCAGGGTCGCCAGATATCGAATTTTCCGACCAGTCACCAATCCTTGTAATCCATACGTCATTAGAAGCGCACTTTTGTGCAGATTTCAAATCTGTACTTAGATTTTCCCTGTCATGCATACTTTTCGAGAAAATCATGTCTCTGTCGGTTAAGCTAGGTTGGCCGAATCCGCCATGCCAGGGTCACCAGACATCGAATTTCCCGGCCAATCACCGATCCTTGTAATTCAGACGTCATTAGAAGCGCACTTTTTTGCAGATTTCAAACCTCTAATTAGATTTTCCCTGCGATGCATACTTTTCGAGAAAATCATGTCTCTGTCGGTTAAGCTAGGTTGGCCAAATCCGCTATTCCAGGGTCGCCAGATATCGAATTTTCCGACCAATCACCGATCCTTGTAATCCATTCGTCATTAGAAGCGCACTTTTGTGCAAATTTCCAATCTGTAATTAGATTTTCCCTATGATGCATACTTTTCGAGAAAATCATGTCACTGTGGACCAACTGAGGTTGGCCAAATCTGCCATGCCAGGGTCACCAGATATCGAATTTTCCGACCAATCTCCGATCCTTGTATTTCGCTCGTCATTAGAAGCGCGCTTTTGTGCAGATTTGAAATCTGTAATTAAATTTTCCCTGCCATGCATTTTTTTCGAGAACATCATGTCTCTGTGGACCAACTGAGGTTGGCCAAATCCACCATGCCACGGTCACCAGATATCGAATTTTCCGACCAATCATCGATCCCTGTAATTCACACGTCATTAGAAGCGCACTTTTGTGCAGATTTCAAATCTGTAATTAGATTTTCCCTGTCATGCATACTTTTCGAGAAAATCATGTCTCTGTCGGTTAAGCTAGGTTGGATAAATCCCCTATGCCAGGGTCGCCAGATATCGAATTTTCCGACCTATCACCGATCCTTGTAATTCACACGTCATTAGAAGCGCACTTTTGTGCAGATTTCAAATCTGTAATTAGATTTTCCCTGTCATGCATACTTTTCGAGAAAATCATGTCTCTGTCGGTTAAACTAGGTTGGCCAAATCCCCCATGCCAGGGTCGCCAGATATCGAATTTTCCGACCAATCACCGATCCTTGTAATCCATTCGTCATTAGAAGCGCACTTTTGTGCAAATTTCCAATCTGTAATTAGATTTTCCCTATGATGCATACTTTTCGAGAAAATCATGTCTCTGTCGGTTAAGCTAGGTTGGCCGAATCCGCCATTCCAGGGTCACCAGACATAAAATTTTCCGACGAATCAGCGATCTTTGTAATGCGTACGTCATTAGAAGCGCGCTTTTGGGCAGATTTCACACCTATAGTTATATTTTCCCTGCGATGCATACTTTCCGCGAAAATCATGTCTCTGTCGGTTAAGCTAGGTTGGCCAAATCCGCCATTCCAGGGTCACCAGATATCGAATTTTCCGACCCATCGCCGATCCTTGTAATCCATACGTCATTAGAAGCGCGCTTTTGTGCCGATTTTAAATCTGTAATTAGATTTTCCCTATGATGCATACTTTTCGAGAAGGTCATGTCTCTGTCGGTTAAGCTAGGTTGGCCGAATCCGCCATGCCAGGGTCGCCAGACATCGAATTTTCCGGCCAATCACCGATCCTTGTAATGCGTACGTCATTAGAAGCGCGCTTTTGTGCAGATTTCAAACCTATAATTAGATTTTCCCTGCGATGCATACTTTCCGAGAAAATCATGTCTCTGTCGGTTAAGCTAGGTTGGCCAAATCCGCCATTCCAGGGTCACCAGATATCGAATTTTCCGACCCATCACCGATCCTTGTAATCCATACGTCATTAGAAGCGCACTTTTGTGCAGATTTTAAATCTGTAATTAGATTTTCCCTGTCATGCATACTTTTCGAGAAAATCATGTCTCTGTCGGTTAAGCTAGGTTGGCCGAATCCGCAATGCCAGGGTCGCCAGACATCGAATTTTCCGACCAATCACCGATCCTTGTAATCCATACGTCATTAAAAGCGCACTTTTGTGCAGATTTCAAATCTGCAATTCGATTTTCCCTGTCATGCATACTTTTCGAGAAAATCATGTCTCTGTCGGTTAAGCTAGGTTGGCCAAATCCGCCATTCCAGGGTCGCCAGATATCAAATTTTCCGACCCATCACCGATCCTTGTAATCCATACGTCATTAGAAGCGCACTTTTGTGCCGATTTTAAATCTGTAATTAGATTTTCCCTATGATGCATACTTTTCGAGAAGGTCATGTCTCTGTCGGTTAAGCTAGGTTGGCCGAATCCGCCATGCCAGGGTCGCCAGACATCGAATTTTCCGGCCAATCACCGATCCTTGTAATTCACACGTCATTAGAAGCACGCTTTTGTGCAGATTTCAAACCTATAATTAGATTTTCCCTGCGATGCATACTTTCCGAGAAAATCATGTCTCTGTCGGTTAAGCTAGGTTGGCCAAATCCGCCATTCCAGGGTCACCAGATATCGAATTTTCCGACCCATCACCGATCCTTGTAATCCATACGTCATTAGAAGCGCACTTTTGTGCAGATTTTAAATCTGTAATTAGATTTTCCCTGTCATGCATACTTTTCGAGAAAATCATGTCTCTGTCGGTTAAGCTAGGTTGGCCGAATCCGCAATGCCAGGGTCGCCAGACATCGAATTTTCCGACCAATCACCGATCCTTGTAATCCATACGTCATTAAAAGCGCACTTTTGTGCAGATTTCAAATCTGCAATTCGATTTTCCCTGTCATGCATACTTTTCGAGAAAATCATGTCTCTGTCGGTTAAGCTAGGTTGGCCAAATCCGCCATTCCAGGGTCGCCAGATATCAAATTTTCCGACCCATCACCGATCCTTGTAATCCATACGTCATTAGAAGCGCACTTTTGTGCCGATTTTAAATCTGTAATTAGATTTTCCCTATGATGCATACTTTTCGAGAAGGTCATGTCTCTGTCGGTTAAGCTAGGTTGGCCAAATCCGCTATTCCAGGGTCGCCAGATATCGAATTTTCCGACCAATCACCGATCCTTGTAATCCATACGTCATTAGAAGCGCACTTTTGTGCCGATTTTAAATCTGTAATTAGATTTTCCCTATGATGCATACTTTTCGAGAAGGTCATGTCTCTGTCGGTTAAGCTAGGTTGGCCGAATCCGCCATGCCAGGGTCGCCAGACATCGAATTTTCCGGCCAATTACCGATCCTTGTAATTCACACGTCATTAGAAGCGCACTTTTGTGCAGATTTCAAATCTGTAATTAGATTTTCCCTGTCATGCATACTTTTCGAGAAAATCATGTCTCTGTCGGTTAAGCTAGGTTGGCCAAATCCGCTATTCCAGGGTCGCCAGATATCGAATTTTCCGACCAATCACCGATCCTTGTAATCCATACGTCATTAGAAGCGCACTTTTGTGCCGATTTTAAATCTGTAATTAGATTTTCCCTATGATGCATACTTTTCGAGAAGGTCATGTCTCTGTCGGTTAAGCTAGGTTGGCCGAATCCGCCATGCCAGGGTCGCCAGACATCGAATTTTCCGGCCAATCACCGATCCTTGTAATGCGTACGTCATTAGAAGCGCGCTTTTGTGCAGATTTCAAACCTATAATTAGATTTTCCCTGCGATGCATACTTTCCGAGAAAATCATGTCTCTGTCGGTTAAGCTAGGTTGGCCAAATCCGCCATTCCAGGGTCACCAGATATCGAATTTTCCGACCCATCGCCGATCCTTGTAATCCATACGTCATTAGAAGCGCACTTTTGTGCAGATTTTAAATCTGTAATTAGATTTTCCCTGTCATGCATACTTTTCGAGAAAATCATGTCTCTGTCGGTTAAGCTAGGTTGGCCGAATCCGCAATGCCAGGGTCGCCAGACATCGAATTTTCCGACCAATCACCGATCCTTGTAATGCGTACGTCATTAGAAGTGCGCTTTTGTGCAGATTTCAAATCGGTAATTAGATTTTCCCTATGATGCATACTTTTCGAGAAGGTCATGTCTCTGTCGGTTAAGCTATGTTGGCCGAATCCGCCATGCCAGGGTCGCCAGACATCGAATTTTCCGGCCAATCACCGATCCTTGTAATTCACACGTCATTAGAAGCGCGCTTTTGTGCACATTTCAAAATTATAATTAGATTTTCCCTGCGATGCATACTTTTCGAGAAAATCATGTCTCTGTCGGTTAAGCTAGGTTGGCCAAATCCGCTATTCCAGGGTCGCCAGATATCGAATTTTCCGACCAATCACCGATCCTTGTAATCCATACGTCATTAGAAGTGCACTTTTGTGCAGATTTCAGGTCTGTAATTAGATTTTCCCTGTCATGCATACTTTTCGAGAAAATCATGTCTCTGTCGGTTAAGCTAGGTTGGCCAAATCCGCTATTCCAGGGTAGCCAGATATCGAATTTTCGGACCAATCACCGATCCTTGTAATCCATACGTCATTAGAAGCGCACTTTTGTGCAGATTTCAAATCTGTAATTAGATTTTCCCTGTCATGCATACTTTTCGAGAAAATCATGTCTCTGTCGGTTAAGCTAGGTTGGCCGAATCCGCCATGCCAGGGTCGCCAGACATTGAATTTTCCGGCCAATCACTGATCCTTGTAATTCACACGTAATTAAAAGCGCACTTTTGTGCAGATTTCAAACCTACAATTAGATTTTCGCTGCGATGCATACTTTTCGAGAAAATCATGTCTCTGTCGGTTAAGCTAGGTTGGCCAAATCCGCTATTCCAGGGTCGCCAGGTATGGAATTTTCCGACCAATCACCGATCCTTGTAATCCATACGTCTTTAGAAGCGCAATTTTGTGCAGATTTCAAATCTGTAATTCGATTTTCCCTGTCATGCATACTTTTCGAGAAAATCATGTCTCTGTCGGTTAAGCTAGGTTGGCCAAATCCGCTATTCCAGGGTCGCCAGATATCGAATTTTCCGACCAATCACCGATCCTTGTAATCCATACGTCATTAGAAGCGCACTTTTGTGCAGATTTCAAATCTGTAATTAGATTTTCCCTGTCATGCATACTTTTCGAGAAAATCATGTCTCTGTCGGTTAAGCTAGGTTGGCCGAATCCGCCATGCCAGGGTCGCCAGACATTGAATTTTCCGGCCAATCACTGATCCTTGTAATCCACACGTCATTAAAAGCTCGCTTTTGTGCAGATTTCAAAATTATAATTAGATTTTCCCTGCGATGCATACTTTTCGAGAAAATCATGTCTCTGTCGGTTAAGCTAGGTTGGCCAAATCCGCTATTCCAGGGTAGCCAGATATCGAATTTTCGGACCAATCACCGATCCTTGTAATCCATACGTCATTAGAAGCGCACTTTTGTGCAGATTTCAAATCTGTAATTAGATTTTCCCTGTCATGCATACTTTTCGAGAAAATCATGTCTCTGTCGGTTAAGCTAGGTTGGCCGAATCCGCCATGCCAGGGTCGCCAGACATTGAATTTTCCGGCCAATCACTGATCCTTGTAATTCACACGTCATTAAAAGCGCGCTTTTGTGCAGATTTCAAAATTATAATTAGATTTTCCCTGCGATGCATACTTTTCGAGAAAATCATGTCTCTGTCGGTTAAGCTAGGTTGGCCAAATCCGCTATTGCAGGGTAGCCAGATATCGAATTTTCGACCAATCACCGATCCTTGTAATCCATACGTCTTTAGAAGCGCACTTTTGTGCAGATTTCAAATCTGTAATTAGATTTTCCCTGTCATGCATACTTTTCGAGAAAATCATGTCTCTGTCGGTTAAGCTAGGTTGGCCGAATCCGCCATGCCAGGGTCACCAGACATTGAATTTTCCGGCCAATCACTGATCCTTGTAATCCACACGTCATTAAAAGCGCGCTTTTGTGCAGATTTCAAAATTATAATTAGATTTTCCCTGCGATGCATACTTTTCGAGAAAATCATGTCTCTGTCGGTTAAGCTAGGTTGGCCAAATCCGCTATTCCAGGGTAGCCAGATATCGAATTTTCGGACCAATCGCCGATCCTTGTAATCCATACGTCATTAGAAGCGCACTTTTGTGCAGATTTCAAATCTGTAATTAGATTTTCCCTGTCATGCATACTTTTCGAGAAAATCATGTCTCTGTCGGTTAAGCTAGGTTGGCCGAATCCGCCATGCCAGGGTCGCCAGACATTGAATTTTCCGGCCAATCACTGATCCTTGTAATTCACACGTCATTAGAAGTGCGCTCTTGTGCAGATTTCAAACCTATAATTAGATTTTCCCTGCGATGCATACTTTCCGAGAAAATCATGTCTCTGTCGGTTAAGCTAGGTTGGCCAAATCCGCCATTCCAGGGTCACCAGATATCGAATTTTCCGACCCATCGCCGATCCTTGTAATCCATACGTCATTAGAAGCGCACTTTTGTGCAGATTTTAAATCTGTAATTAGATTTTCCCTATGATGCATACTTTTCGAGAAGGTCATGTCTCTGTCGGTTAAGCTAGGTTGGCCGAATCCGCCATGCCAGGGTCGCCAGACATCGAATTTTCCGGCCAATCACCGATCCTTGTAATTCACACGTCATTAGAAGCGCGCTTTTGTGCAGATTTCAAACCTATAATTAGATTTTCCCTGTCATGCATACTTTCCGAGAAAATCATGTCTCTGTCGGTTAAGCTAGGTTGGCCAAATCCGCCATTCCAGGGTCACCAGATATCGAATTTTCCGACCCACCACCGATCCTTGTAATTCACACGTCATTAGAAGCGCACTTTTGTGCAGATTTCAAATCTGTAATTAGATTTCCCCTGTCATGCATACTTTTCGAGAAAATCATGTCTCTGTCGGTTAAGATAGGTTGGCCAAATCCGCCATTCCAGGGTCGCCAGATATCAAATTTTCCGACCCATCACCGATCCTTGTAATCCATACGTCATTAGAAGCGCACTTTTGTGCAGATTTTAAATCTGTAATTAGATTTTCCCTATGATGCATACTTTTCGAGAAGGTCATGTCTCTGTCGGTTAAGCTAGGTTGGCCGAATCCGCCATGCCAGGGTCGCCAGACATCGAATTTTCCGGCCAATCACCGATCCTTGTAATTCACACGTCATTAGAAGCGCGCTCTTGTGCAGATTTCAAACCTATAAATAGATTTTCCCTGCGATGCATACTTTCCGAGAAAATCATGTCTCTGTCGGTTAAGCTAGGTTGGCCAAATCCGCCATTCCAGGGTCACCAGATATCGAATTTTCCGACCCATCACCGATCCTTGCAATTCACACGTCATTAGAAGCGCACTTTTGTGCAGATTTCAAATGTATAATTAGATTTTCCCTGTCATGCATACTTTTCGAGAAAATCATGTCTCTGTCGGTTAAGCTAGGTTGGCCAAATCCGCCATTCCAGGGTCACCAGATATCGAATTTTCCGACACATCGCCCATCCTTGTAATCCATACGTCATTAGAAGCGCACTTTTGTGCAGATTACAATTAGATTTTCCCTGCGATGCATACTTTTCGAGAAAATCATGTCTCTGTCGGTTAAGCTAGGTTGGCCGAATCCGCAATGCCAGGGTCGCCAGACATCCAATTTTCCGACCAATCACCGATCCTTGTAATCCATACGTCATTAGAAGCGCACTTTTGTGCAGATTTCAAATCTGTAATTAGATTTTCCCTGTCATGCATACTTTTCGAGAAAATCATGTCTCTGTCGGTTAAGCTAGGTTGGCCAAATCCGCTATTCCAGGGTCGCCAGATATCGAATTTTCCGACCAATCGCCGATCCTTGTAATCCATACGTCATTAGAAGCGCACTTTTGTGCAGATTTCAAATCTGTAATTAGATTTTCCCTGTCATGCATACTTTTCGAGAAAATCATGTCTCTGTCGGTTAAGCTAGGTTGGCCAAATCCGCCATTCCAGGGTCACCAGATATCGAATTTTCCGACCCATCACCGATCCTTGTAATCCATACGTCATTAGAAGCGCCCTTTTGTGCAGATTTTAAATCTGTAATTAGATTTTCCCTGTCATGCATACTTTTCGAGAAAATCATGTCTCTGTCGGTTAAGCTAGGTTGGCCGAATCCGCAATGCCAGGGTCGCCAGACATCGAATTTTCCGACCAATCACCGATCCTTGTAATCCATACGTCATTAAAAGCGCACTTTTGTGCAGATTTCAAATCTGCAATTCGATTTTCCCTGTCATGCATACTTTTCGAGAAAATCATGTCTCTGTCGGTTAAGCTAGGTTGGCCAAATCCGCCATTCCAGGGTCGCCAGATATCAAATTTTCCGACCCATCACCGATCCTTGTAATCCATACGTCATTAGAAGCGCACTTTTGTGCCGATTTTAAATCTGTAATTAGATTTTCCCTATGATGCATACTTTTCGAGAAGGTCATGTCTCTGTCGGTTAAGCTAGGTTGGCCAAATCCGCTATTCCAGGGTCGCCAGATATCGAATTTTCCGACCAATCACCGATCCTTGTAATCCATACGTCATTAGAAGCGCACTTTTGTGCCGATTTTAAATCTGTAATTAGATTTTCCCTATGATGCATACTTTTCGAGAAGGTCATGTCTCTGTCGGTTAAGCTAGGTTGGCCGAATCCGCCATGCCAGGGTCGCCAGACATCGAATTTTCCGGCCAATTACCGATCCTTGTAATTCACACGTCATTAGAAGCGCACTTTTGTGCAGATTTCAAATCTGTAATTAGATTTTCCCTGTCATGCATACTTTTCGAGAAAATCATGTCTCTGTCGGTTAAGCTAGGTTGGCCAAATCCGCTATTCCAGGGTCGCCAGATATCGAATTTTCCGACCTATCACCGATCCTTGTAATCCATACGTCATTAGAAGCGCACTTTTGTGCCGATTTTAAATCTGTAATTAGATTTTCCCTATGATGCATACTTTTCGAGAAGGTCATGTCTCTGTCGGTTAAGCTAGGTTGGCCGAATCCGCCATGCCAGGGTCGCCAGACATCGAATTTTCCGGCCAATCACCGATCCTTGTAATGCGTACGTCATTAGAAGCGCGCTTTTGTGCAGATTTCAAACCTATAATTAGATTTTCCCTGCGATGCATACTTTCCGAGAAAATCATGTCTCTGTCGGTTAAGCTAGGTTGGCCAAATCCGCCATTCCAGGGTCACCAGATATCGAATTTTCCGACCCATCGCCGATCCTTGTAATCCATACGTCATTAGAAGCGCACTTTTGTGCAGATTTTAAATCTGTAATTAGATTTTCCCTGTCATGCATACTTTTCGAGAAAATCATGTCTCTGTCGGTTAAGCTAGGTTGGCCGAATCCGCAATGCCAGGGTCGCCAGACATCGAATTTTCCGACCAATCACCGATCCTTGTAATGCGTACGTCATTAGAAGTGCGCTTTTGTGCAGATTTCAAATCGGTAATTAGATTTTCCCTATGATGCATACTTTTCGAGAAGGTCATGTCTCTGTCGGTTAAGCTATGTTGGCCGAATCCGCCATGCCAGGGTCGCCAGACATCGAATTTTCCGGCCAATCACCGATCCTTGTAATTCACACGTCATTAGAAGCGCGCTTTTGTGCACATTTCAAAATTATAATTAGATTTTCCCTGCGATGCATACTTTTCGAGAAAATCATGTCTCTGTCGGTTAAGCTAGGTTGGCCAAATCCGCTATTCCAGGGTCGCCAGATATCGAATTTTCCGACCAATCACCGATCCTTGTAATCCATACGTCATTAGAAGTGCACTTTTGTGCAGATTTCAAGTCTGTAATTAGATTTTCCCTGTCATGCATACTTTTCGAGAAAATCATGTCTCTGTCGGTTAAGCTAGGTTGGCCAAATCCGCTATTCCAGGGTAGCCAGATATCGAATTTTCGGACCAATCACCGATCCTTGTAATCCATACGTCATTAGAAGCGCACTTTTGTGCAGATTTCAAATCTGTAATTAGATTTTCCCTGTCATGCATACTTTTCGAGAAAATCATGTCTCTGTCGGTTAAGCTAGGTTGGCCGAATCCGCCATGCCAGGGTCGCCAGACATTGAATTTTCCGGCCAATCACTGATCCTTGTAATTCACACGTAATTAAAAGCGCACTTTTGTGCAGATTTCAAACCTACAATTAGATTTTCGCTGCGATGCATACTTTTCGAGAAAATCATGTCTCTGTCGGTTAAGCTAGGTTGGCCAAATCCGCTATTCCAGGGTCGCCAGGTATGGAATTTTCCGACCAATCACCGATCCTTGTAATCCATACGTCTTTAGAAGCGCAATTTTGTGCAGATTTCAAATCTGTAATTCGATTTTCCCTGTCATGCATACTTTTCGAGAAAATCATGTCTCTGTCGGTTAAGCTAGGTTGGCCAAATCCGCTATTCCAGGGTCGCCAGATATCGAATTTTCCGACCAATCACCGATCCTTGTAATCCATACGTCATTAGAAGCGCACTTTTGTGCAGATTTCAAATCTGTAATTAGATTTTCCCTGTCATGCATACTTTTCGAGAAAATCATGTCTCTGTCGGTTAAGCTAGGTTGGCCGAATCCGCCATGCCAGGGTCGCCAGACATTGAATTTTCCGGCCAATCACTGATCCTTGTAATCCACACGTCATTAAAAGCTCGCTTTTGTGCAGATTTCAAAATTATAATTAGATTTTCCCTGCGATGCATACTTTTCGAGAAAATCATGTCTCTGTCGGTTAAGCTAGGTTGGCCAAATCCGCTATTCCAGGGTAGCCAGATATCGAATTTTCGGACCAATCACCGATCCTTGTAATCCATACGTCATTAGAAGCGCACTTTTGTGCAGATTTCAAATCTGTAATTAGATTTTCCCTGTCATGCATACTTTTCGAGAAAATCATGTCTCTGTCGGTTAAGCTAGGTTGGCCGAATCCGCCATGCCAGGGTCGCCAGACATTGAATTTTCCGGCCAATCACTGATCCTTGTAATTCACACGTCATTAAAAGCGCGCTTTTGTGCAGATTTCAAAATTATAATTAGATTTTCCCTGCGATGCATACTTTTCGAGAAAATCATGTCTCTGTCGGTTAAGCTAGGTTGGCCAAATCCGCTATTGCAGGGTAGCCAGATATCGAATTTTCGACCAATCACCGATCCTTGTAATCCATACGTCTTTAGAAGCGCACTTTTGTGCAGATTTCAAATCTGTAATTAGATTTTCCCTGTCATGCATACTTTTCGAGAAAATCATGTCTCTGTCGGTTAAGCTAGGTTGGCCGAATCCGCCATGCCAGGGTCACCAGACATTGAATTTTCCGGCCAATCACTGATCCTTGTAATCCACACGTCATTAAAAGCGCGCTTTTGTGCAGATTTCAAAATTATAATTAGATTTTCCCTGCGATGCATACTTTTCGAGAAAATCATGTCTCTGTCGGTTAAGCTAGGTTGGCCAAATCCGCTATTCCAGGGTAGCCAGATATCGAATTTTCGGACCAATCGCCGATCCTTGTAATCCATACGTCATTAGAAGCGCACTTTTGTGCAGATTTCAAATCTGTAATTAGATTTTCCCTGTCATGCATACTTTTCGAGAAAATCATGTCTCTGTCGGTTAAGCTAGGTTGGCCGAATCCGCCATGCCAGGGTCGCCAGACATTGAATTTTCCGGCCAATCACTGATCCTTGTAATTCACACGTCATTAGAAGTGCGCTCTTGTGCAGATTTCAAACCTATAATTAGATTTTCCCTGCGATGCATACTTTCCGAGAAAATCATGTCTCTGTCGGTTAAGCTAGGTTGGCCAAATCCGCCATTCCAGGGTCACCAGATATCGAATTTTCCGACCCACCACCGATCCTTGTAATTCACACGTCATTAGAAGCGCACTTTTGTGCAGATTTTAAATCTGTAATTAGATTTTCCCTATGATGCATACTTTTCGAGAAGGTCATGTCTCTGTCGGTTAAGCTAGGTTGGCCGAATCCGCCATGCCAGGGTCGCCAGACATCGAATTTTCCGGCCAATCACCGATCCTTGTAATTCACACGTCATTAGAAGCGCGCTTTTGTGCAGATTTCAAACCTATAATTAGATTTTCCCTGTCATGCATACTTTCCGAGAAAATCATGTCTCTGTCGGTTAAGCTAGGTTGGCCAAATCCGCCATTCCAGGGTCACCAGATATCGAATTTTCCGACCCACCACCGATCCTTGTAATTCACACGTCATTAGAAGCGCACTTTTGTGCAGATTTCAAATCTGTAATTAGATTTCCCCTGTCATGCATACTTTTCGAGAAAATCATGTCTCTGTCGGTTAAGATAGGTTGGCCAAATCCGCCATTCCAGGGTCGCCAGATATCAAATTTTCCGACCCATCACCGATCCTTGTAATCCATACGTCATTAGAAGCGCACTTTTGTGCAGATTTTAAATCTGTAATTAGATTTTCCCTATGATGCATACTTTTCGAGAAGGTCATGTCTCTGTCGGTTAAGCTAGGTTGGCCGAATCCGCCATGCCAGGGTCGCCAGACATCGAATTTTCCGGCCAATCACCGATCCTTGTAATTCACACGTCATTAGAAGCGCGCTCTTGTGCAGATTTCAAACCTATAAATAGATTTTCCCTGCGATGCATACTTTCCGAGAAAATCATGTCTCTGTCGGTTAAGCTAGGTTGGCCAAATCCGCCATTCCAGGGTCACCAGATATCGAATTTTCCGACCCATCACCGATCCTTGTAATTCACACGTCATTAGAAGCGCACTTTTGTGCAGATTTCAAATGTATAATTAGATTTTCCCTGTCATGCATACTTTTCGAGAAAATCATGTCTCTGTCGGTTAAGCTAGGTTGGCCAAATCCGCCATTCCAGGGTCACCAGATATCGAATTTTCCGACACATCGCCCATCCTTGTAATCCATACGTCATTAGAAGCGCACTTTTGTGCAGATTACAATTAGATTTTCCCTGCGATGCATACTTTTCGAGAAAATCATGTCTCTGTCGGTTAAGCTAGGTTGGCCGAATCCGCAATGCCAGGGTCGCCAGACATCGAATTTTCCGACCAATCACCGATCCTTGTAATCCATACGTCATTAGAAGCGCACTTTTGTGCAGATTTCAAATCTGTAATTAGATTTTCCCTGTCATGCATACTTTTCGAGAAAATCATGTCTCTGTCGGTTAAGCTAGGTTGGCCAAATCCGCTATTCCAGGGTCGCCAGATATCGAATTTTCCGACCAATCGCCGATCCTTGTAATCCATACGTCATTAGAAGCGCACTTTTGTGCAGATTTCAAATCTGTAATTAGATTTTCCCTGTCATGCATACTTTTCGAGAAAATCATGTCTCTGTCGGTTAAGCTAGGTTGGCCGAATCCGCCATGCCAGGGTCACCAGACATCGAATTTTCCGGCCAATCACCGATCCTTGTAATTCACACGTCATTAAAAGCGCACTTTTGTGCAGATTTCAAACCTACAATTAGATTTTCCCTGCGATGCATACTTTTCGAGAAAATCATGTCTCTGTCGGTTAAGCTAGGTTGGCCAAATCCGCTATTCCAGGGTCGCCAGATATCGAATTTTCCGACCAATCACCGATCCTTGTAATCCATACGTCATTAGAAGCGCACTTTTGTGCAGATTTCAAATCTGTAATTAGATTTTCCCTGTCATGCATACTTTTCGAGAAAATCATGTCTCTGTCGGTTAAGCTAGGTTGGCCGAATCCGCCATGCCAGGGTCGCCAGACATTGAATTTTCCGGCCAATCACTGATCCTTGTAATTCGCACGTCATTAAAAGCGCGCTTTTGTGCAGATTTCAAAATTATAATTAGATTTTCCCTGCGATGCATACTTTTCGAGAAAATCATGTCTCTGTCGGTTAAGCTAGGTTGGCCAAATCCGCCATGCCAGGGTCGCCAGACATTGAATTTTCCGGCCAATCACTGATCCTTGTAATTCACACGTAATTAAAAGCGCACTTTTGTGCAGATTTCAAACCTACAATTAGATTTTCGCTGCGATGCATACTTTTCGAGAAAATCATGTCTCTGTCGGTTAAGCTAGGTTGGCCAAATCCGCTATTCCAGGGTCGCCAGGTATGGAATTTTCCGACCAATCACCGATCCTTGTAATCCATACGTCTTTAGAAGCGCAATTTTGTGCAGATTTCAAATCTGTAATTCGATTTTCCCTGTCATGCATACTTTTCGAGAAAATCATGTCTCTGTCGGTTAAGCTAGGTTGGCCAAATCCGCTATTCCAGGGTCGCCAGATATCGAATTTTCCGACCAATCACCGATCCTTGTAATCCATACGTCATTAGAAGCGCACTTTTGTGCAGATTTCAAATCTGTAATTAGATTTTCCCTGTCATGCATACTTTTCGAGAAAATCATGTCTCTGTCGGTTAAGCTAGGTTGGCCGAATCCGCCATGCCAGGGTCGCCAGACATTGAATTTTCCGGCCAATCACTGATCCTTGTAATTCACACGTCATTAAAAGCGCGCTTTTGTGCAGATTTCAAAATTATAATTAGATTTTCCCTGCGATGCATACTTTTCGAGAAAATCATGTCTCTGTCGGTTAAGCTAGGTTGGCCAAATCCGCTATTCCAGGGTAGCCAGATATCGAATTTTCGACCAATCACCGATCCTTGTAATCCATACGTCTTTAGAAGCGCACTTTTGTGCAGATTTCAAATCTGTAATTAGATTTTCCCTGTCATGCATACTTTTCGAGAAAATCATGTCTCTGTCGGTTAAGCTAGGTTGGCCGAATCCGCCATGCCAGGGTCACCAGACATTGAATTTTCCGGCCAATCACTGATCCTTGTAATCCACACGTCATTAAAAGCGCGCTTTTGTGCAGATTTCAAAATTATAATTAGATTTTCCCTGCGATGCATACTTTTCGAGAAAATCATGTCTCTGTCGGTTAAGCTAGGTTGGCCAAATCCGCTATTCCAGGGTAGCCAGATATCGAATTTTCGGACCAATCACCGATCCTTGTAATCCATACGTCATTAGAAGCGCACTTTTGTGCAGATTTCAAATCTGTAATTAGATTTTCCCTGTCATGAATACTTTTCGAGAAAATCATGTCTCTGTCGGTTAAGCTAGGTTGGCCGAATCCGCCATGCCAGGGTCGCCAGACATTGAATTTTCCGGCCAATCACTGATCCTTGTAATTCACACGTCATTAAAAGCGCACTTTTGTGCAGATTTCAAACCTACAATTAGATTTTCGCTGCGATGCATACTTTTCGAGAAAATCATGTCTCTGTCGGTTAAGCTAGGTTGGCCAAATCCGCCATTCCAGGGTCGCCAGATATCTAATTTTCCGACCCATCACCGATCCTTGTAATCCATACGTCATTAGAAGCGCACTTTTGTGCAGATTTTAAATCTGTAATTAGATTTTCCCTATGATGCATACTTTTCGAGAAGGTCATGTCTCTGTCGGTTAAGCTAGGTTGGCCGAATCCGCCATGCCAGGGTCGCCAGACATCGAATTTTCCGGCCAATCACCGATCCTTGTAATTCACACGTCATTAGAAGTGCGCTCTTGTGCAGATTTCAAACCTATAATTAGATTTTCCCTGCGATGCATACTTTCCGAGAAAATCATGTCTCTGTCGGTTAAGCTAGGTTGGCCAAATCCGCCATTCCAGGGTCACCAGATATCGAATTTTCCGACCCACCACCGATCCTTGTAATTCACACGTCATTAGAAGCGCACTTTTGTGCAGATTTCAAATCTGTAATTAGATTTCCCCTGTCATGCATACTTTTCGAGAAAATCATGTCTCTGTCGGTTAAGATAGGTTGGCCAAATCCGCCATTCCAGGGTCGCCAGATATCAAATTTTCCGACCCATCACCGATCCTTGTAATCCATACGTCATTAGAAGCGCACTTTTGTGCAGATTTTAAATCTGTAATTAGATTTTCCCTATGATGCATACTTTTCGAGAAGGTCATGTCTCTGTCGGTTAAGCTAGGTTGGCCGAATCCGCCATGCCAGGGTCGCCAGACATCGAATTTTCCGGCCAATCACCGATCCTTGTAATTCACACGTCATTAGAAGCGCGCTCTTGTGCAGATTTCAAACCTATAATTAGATTTTCCCTGCGATGCATACTTTCCGAGAAAATCATGTCTCTGTCGGTTAAGCTAGGTTGGCCAAATCCGCCATTCCAGGGTCACCAGATATCGAATTTTCCGACCCATCGCCGATCCTTGTAATCCATACGTCATTAGAAGCGCACTTTTGTGCAGATTTTAAATCTGTAATTAGATTTTCCCTATGATGCATACTTTTCGAGAAGGTCATGTCTCTGTCGGTTAAGATAGGTTGGCCGAATCCGCCATGCCAGGGTCGCCAGACATCGAATTTTCCGGCCAATCACCGATCCTTGTAATTCACACGTCATTAGAAGCGCGCTTTTGTGCAGATTTCAAACCTATAATTAGATTTTCCCTGTCATGCATACTTTCCGAGAAAATCATGTCTCTGTCGGTTAAGCTAGGTTGGCCAAATCCGCCATTCCAGGGTCACCAGATATCGAATTTTCCGACCCACCACCGATCCTTGTAATTCACACGTCATTAGAAGCGCACTTTTGTGCAGATTTCAAATCTGTAATTAGATTTCCCCTGTCATGCATACTTTTCGAGAAAATCATGTCTCTGTCGGTTAAGATAGGTTGGCCAAATCCGCCATTCCAGGGTCGCCAGATATCAAATTTTCCGACCCATCACCGATCCTTGTAATCCATACGTCATTAGAAGCGCACTTTTGTGCAGATTTTAAATCTGTAATTAGATTTTCCCTATGATGCATACTTTTCGAGAAGGTCATGTCTCTGTCGGTTAAGCTAGGTTGGCCGAATCCGCCATGCCAGGGTCGCCAGACATCGAATTTTCCGGCCAATCACCGATCCTTGTAATTCACACGTCATTAGAAGCGCACTTTTGTGCAGATTTCAAATGTATAATTAGATTTTCCCTGTCATGCATACTTTTCGAGAAAATCATGTCTCTGTCGGTTAAGCTAGGTTGGCCAAATCCGCCATTCCAGGGTCACCAGATATCGAATTTTCCGACCCATCGCCGATCCTTGTAATCCATACGTCATTAGAAGCGCACTTTTGTGCAGATTTTAAATCTGTAATTAGATTTTCCCTATGATGCATACTTTTCGAGAAGGTCATGTCTCTGTCGGTTAAGATAGGTTGGCCGAATCCGCCATGCCAGGGTCGCCAGACATCGAATTTTCCGGCCAATCACCGATCCTTGTAATTCACACGTCATTAGAAGCGCGCTTTTGTGCAGATTTCAAACCTATAATTAGATTTTCCCTGTCATGCATACTTTCCGAGAAAATCATGTCTCTGTCGGTTAAGCTAGGTTGGCCAAATCCGCCATTCCAGGGTCACCAGATATCGAATTTTCCGACCCACCACCGATCCTTGTAATTCACACGTCATTAGAAGCGCACTTTTGTGCAGATTTCAAATCTGTAATTAGATTTCCCCTGTCATGCATACTTTTCGAGAAAATCATGTCTCTGTCGGTTAAGATAGGTTGGCCAAATCCGCCATTCCAGGGTCGCCAGATATCAAATTTTCCGACCCATCACCGATCCTTGTAATCCATACGTCATTAGAAGCGCACTTTTGTGCAGATTTTAAATCTGTAATTAGATTTTCCCTATGATGCATACTTTTCGAGAAGGTCATGTCTCTGTCGGTTAAGCTAGGTTGGCCGAATCCGCCATGCCAGGGTCGCCAGACATCGAATTTTCCGGCCAATCACCGATCCTTGTAATTCACACGTCATTAGAAGCGCGCTCTTGTGCAGATTTCAAACCTATAATTAGATTTTCCCTGCGATGCATACTTTCCGAGAAAATCATGTCTCTGTCGGTTAAGCTAGGTTGGCCAAATCCGCCATTCCAGGGTCACCAGATATCGAATTTTCCGACCCATCGCCCATCCTTGTAATCCATACGTCATTAGAAGCGCACTTTTGTGCAGATTACAATTAGATTTTCCCTGCGATGCATACTTTTCGAGAAAATCATGTCTCTGTCGGTTAAGCTAGGTTGGCCGAATCCGCAATGCCAGGGTCGCCAGACATCGAATTTTCCGACCAATCACCGATCCTTGTAATCCATACGTCATTAGAAGCGCACTTTTGTGCAGATTTCAAATCTGTAATTAGATTTTCCCTGTCATGCATACTTTTCGAGAAAATCATGTCTCTGTCGGTTAAGCTAGGTTGGCCAAATCCGCTATTCCAAGGTCGCCAGATATCGAATTTTCCGACCAATCGCCGATCCTTGTAATCCATACGTCATTAGAAGCGCACTTTTGTGCAGATTTCAAATCTGTAATTAGATTTTCCCTGTCATGCATACTTTTCGAGAAAATCATGTCTCTGTCGGTTAAGCTAGGTTGGCCGAATCCGCCATGCCAGGGTCACCAGACATCGAATTTTCCGGCCAATCACCGATCCTTGTAATTCACACGTCATTAAAAGCGCACTTTTGTGCAGATTTCAAACCTACAATTAGATTTTCCCTGCGATGCATACTTTTCGAGAAAATCATGTCTCTGTCGGTTAAGCTAGGTTGGCCAAATCCGCTATTCCAGGGTCGCCAGATATCGAATTTTCCGACCAATCACCGATCCTTGTAATCCATACGTCTTTAGAAGTGCAATTTTGTGCAGATTTCAAATCTGTAATTCGATTTTCCCTGTCATGCATACTTTTCGAGAAAATCATGTCTCTGTCGGTTAAGCTAGGTTGGCCAAATCCGCTATTCCAGGGTCGCCAGATATCGAATTTTCTGACCAATCACCGATCCTTGTAATCCATACGTCATTAGAAGCGCACTTTTGTGCAGATTTCAAATCTGTAATTAGATTTTCCCTGTCATGCATACTTTTCGAGAAAATCATGTCTCTGTCGGTTAAGCTAGGTTGGCCGAATCCGCCATGCCAGGGTCGCCAGACATTGAATTTTCCGGCCAATCACTGATCCTTGTAATTCGCACGTCATTAAAAGCGCGCTTTTGTGCAGATTTCAAAATTATAATTAGATTTTCCCTGTCATGCATACTTTTCGAGAAAATCATGTCTCTGTCGGTTAAGCTAGGTTGGCCAAATCCGCTATTCCAGGGTCGCCAGATATCGAATTTTCTGACCAATCACCGATCCTTGTAATCCATACGTCATTAGAAGCGCACTTTTGTGCAGATTTCAAATCTGTAATTAGATTTTCCCTGTCATGCATACTTTTCGAGAAAATCATGTCTCTGTCGGTTAAGCTAGGTTGGCCGAATCCGCCATGCCAGGGTCGCCAGACATTGAATTTTCCGGCCAATCACTGATCCTTGTAATTCACACGTCATTAAAAGCGCACTTTTGTGCAGATTTCAAACCTACAATTAGATTTTCGCTGCGATGCATACTTTTCGAGAAAATCATGTCTCTGTCGGTTAAGCTAGGTTGGCCAAATCCGCTATTCCAGGGTCGCCAGATATCGAATTTTTCGACGAACCACCGATATTTGTAATCCATACGTCTTTAGAAGCGCACTTTTGTGCAGATTTCAAATCTGTAATTAGATTTTCCCTGTCATGCATACTTTTCGAGAAAATCATGTCTCTGTCGGTTAAGCTAGGTTGGCCGAATCCGCCATGCCAGGGTCGCCAGACATTGAATTTTCCGGCCAATCACTGATCCTTGTAATTCACACGTCATTAAAAGCGCACTTTTGTGCAGATTTCAAACCTACAATTAGATTTTCGCTGCGATGCATACTTTTCGAGAAAATCATGTCTCTGTCGGTTAAGCTAGGTTGGCCAAATCCGCTATTCCAGGGTCGCCAGATATCGAATTTTTCGACGAACCACCGATATTTGTAATCCATACGTCTTTAGAAGCGCACTTTTGTGCAGATTTCAAATCTGTAATTAGATTTTCCCTGTCATGCATACTTTTCGAGAAAATCATGTCTCTGTCGGTTAAGCTAGGTTGGCCAAATCCGCCATTCCAGGGTCGCCAGATATCAAATTTTCCGACCCATCACCGATCCTTGTAATCCATACGTCATTAGAAGCGCACTTTTGTGCAGATTTTAAATCTGTAATTAGATTTTCCCTATGATGCATACTTTTCGAGAAGGTCATGTCTCTGTCGGTTAAGCTAGGTTGGCCGAATCCGCCATGCCAGGGTCGCCAGACAT
Source organism: Brachypalpus laphriformis (assembly GCA_945910035.1). Lineage (NCBI taxonomy): Eukaryota > Metazoa > Arthropoda > Insecta > Diptera > Syrphidae > Brachypalpus > Brachypalpus laphriformis. The sequence goes on from OX246756.1 coordinate 124,180,522, forward strand.
CGAATTTTCCGGCCAATCACCGATCCTTGTAATTCACACGTCATTAGAAGCGCGCTCTTGTGCAGATTTCAAACCTATAATTAGATTTTCCCTGCGATGCATACTTTCCGAGAAAATCATGTCTCTGTCGGTTAAGCTAGGTTGGCCAAATCCGCCATTCCAGGGTCACCAGATATCGAATTTTCCGACCCATCACCGATCCTTGTAATTCACACGTCATTAGAAGCGCACTTTTGTGCAGATTTCAAATGTATAATTAGATTTTCCCTGTCATGCATACTTTTCGAGAAAATCATGTCTCTGTCGGTTAAGCTAGGTTGGCCAAATCCGCCATTCCAGATCCTTGTAATTCACACGTCATTAGAAGCGCACTTTTGTGCAGATTTCAAATCTGTAATTAGATTTCCCCTGTCATGCATACTTTTCGAGAAAATCATGTCTCTGTCGGTTAAGATAGGTTGGCCAAATCCGCCATTCCAGGGTCGCCAGATATCAAATTTTCCGACCCATCACCGATCCTTGTAATCCATACGTCATTAGAAGCGCACTTTTGTGCAGATTTTAAATCTGTAATTAGATTTTCCCTATGATGCATACTTTTCGAGAAGGTCATGTCTCTGTCGGTTAAGCTAGGTTGGCCGAATCCGCCATGCCAGGGTCGCCAGACATCGAATTTTCCGGCCAATCACCGATCCTTGTAATTCACACGTCATTAGAAGCGCGCTCTTGTGCAGATTTCAAACCTATAATTAGATTTTCCCTGCGATGCATACTTTCCGAGAAAATCATGTCTCTGTCGGTTAAGCTAGGTTGGCCAAATCCGCCATTCCAGGGTCACCAGATATCGAATTTTCCGACCCATCGCCCATCCTTGTAATCCATACGTCATTAGAAGCGCACTTTTGTGCAGATTACAATTAGATTTTCCCTGCGATGCATACTTTTCGAGAAAATCATGTCTCTGTCGGTTAAGCTAGGTTGGCCGAATCCGCAATGCCAGGGTCGCCAGACATCGAATTTTCCGACCAATCACCGATCCTTGTAATCCATACGTCATTAGAAGCGCACTTTTGTGCAGATTTCAAATCTGTAATTAGATTTTCCCTGTCATGCATACTTTTCGAGAAAATCATGTCTCTGTCGGTTAAGCTAGGTTGGCCAAATCCGCTATTCCAAGGTCGCCAGATATCGAATTTTCCGACCAATCGCCGATCCTTGTAATCCATACGTCATTAGAAGCGCACTTTTGTGCAGATTTCAAATCTGTAATTAGATTTTCCCTGTCATGCATACTTTTCGAGAAAATCATGTCTCTGTCGGTTAAGCTAGGTTGGCCGAATCCGCCATGCCAGGGTCACCAGACATCGAATTTTCCGGCCAATCACCGATCCTTGTAATTCACACGTCATTAAAAGCGCACTTTTGTGCAGATTTCAAACCTACAATTAGATTTTCCCTGCGATGCATACTTTTCGAGAAAATCATGTCTCTGTCGGTTAAGCTAGGTTGGCCAAATCCGCTATTCCAGGGTCGCCAGATATCGAATTTTCCGACCAATCACCGATCCTTGTAATCCATACGTCTTTAGAAGTGCAATTTTGTGCAGATTTCAAATCTGTAATTCGATTTTCCCTGTCATGCATACTTTTCGAGAAAATCATGTCTCTGTCGGTTAAGCTAGGTTGGCCAAATCCGCTATTCCAGGGTCGCCAGATATCGAATTTTCTGACCAATCACCGATCCTTGTAATCCATACGTCATTAGAAGCGCACTTTTGTGCAGATTTCAAATCTGTAATTAGATTTTCCCTGTCATGCATACTTTTCGAGAAAATCATGTCTCTGTCGGTTAAGCTAGGTTGGCCGAATCCGCCATGCCAGGGTCGCCAGACATTGAATTTTCCGGCCAATCACTGATCCTTGTAATTCGCACGTCATTAAAAGCGCGCTTTTGTGCAGATTTCAAAATTATAATTAGATTTTCCCTGTCATGCATACTTTTCGAGAAAATCATGTCTCTGTCGGTTAAGCTAGGTTGGCCAAATCCGCTATTCCAGGGTCGCCAGATATCGAATTTTCTGACCAATCACCGATCCTTGTAATCCATACGTCATTAGAAGCGCACTTTTGTGCAGATTTCAAATCTGTAATTAGATTTTCCCTGTCATGCATACTTTTCGAGAAAATCATGTCTCTGTCGGTTAAGCTAGGTTGGCCGAATCCGCCATGCCAGGGTCGCCAGACATTGAATTTTCCGGCCAATCACTGATCCTTGTAATTCACACGTCATTAAAAGCGCACTTTTGTGCAGATTTCAAACCTACAATTAGATTTTCGCTGCGATGCATACTTTTCGAGAAAATCATGTCTCTGTCGGTTAAGCTAGGTTGGCCAAATCCGCTATTCCAGGGTCGCCAGATATCGAATTTTTCGACGAACCACCGATATTTGTAATCCATACGTCTTTAGAAGCGCACTTTTGTGCAGATTTCAAATCTGTAATTAGATTTTCCCTGTCATGCATACTTTTCGAGAAAATCATGTCTCTGTCGGTTAAGCTAGGTTGGCCGAATCCGCCATGCCAGGGTCGCCAGACATTGAATTTTCCGGCCAATCACTGATCCTTGTAATTCACACGTCATTAAAAGCGCACTTTTGTGCAGATTTCAAACCTACAATTAGATTTTCGCTGCGATGCATACTTTTCGAGAAAATCATGTCTCTGTCGGTTAAGCTAGGTTGGCCAAATCCGCTATTCCAGGGTCGCCAGATATCGAATTTTTCGACGAACCACCGATATTTGTAATCCATACGTCTTTAGAAGCGCACTTTTGTGCAGATTTCAAATCTGTAATTAGATTTTCCCTGTCATGCATACTTTTCGAGAAAATCATGTCTCTGTCGGTTAAGCTAGGTTGGCCAAATCCGCCATTCCAGGGTCGCCAGATATCAAATTTTCCGACCCATCACCGATCCTTGTAATCCATACGTCATTAGAAGCGCACTTTTGTGCAGATTTTAAATCTGTAATTAGATTTTCCCTATGATGCATACTTTTCGAGAAGGTCATGTCTCTGTCGGTTAAGCTAGGTTGGCCGAATCCGCCATGCCAGGGTCGCCAGACATCGAATTTTCCGGCCAATCACCGATCCTTGTAATTCACACGTCATTAGAAGCGCGCTCTTGTGCAGATTTCAAACCTATAATTAGATTTTCCCTGCGATGCATACTTTCCGAGAAAATCATGTCTCTGTCGGTTAAGCTAGGTTGGCCAAATCCGCCATTCCAGGGTCACCAGATATCGAATTTTCCGACCCATCACCGATCCTTGTAATTCACACGTCATTAGAAGCGCACTTTTGTGCAGATTTCAAATGTATAATTAGATTTTCCCTGTCATGCATACTTTTCGAGAAAATCATGTCTCTGTCGGTTAAGCTAGGTTGGCCAAATCCGCCATTCCAGGGTCACCAGATATCGAATTTTCCGACCCATCGCCCATCCTTGTAATCCATACGTCATTAGAAGCGCACTTTTGTGCAGATTTTAAATCTGTAATTAGATTTTCCCTATGATGCATACTTTTCGAGAAGGTCATGTCTCTGTCGGTTAAGCTAGGTTGGCCGAATCCGCCATGCCAGGGTCGCCAGACATCGAATTTTCCGGCCAATCACCGATCCTTGTAATTCACACGTCATTAGAAGCACGCTTTTGTGCAGATTTCAAACCTATAATTAGATTTTCCCTGCGATGCATACTTTCCGAGAAAATCATGTCTCTGTCGGTTAAGCTAGGTTGGCCAAATCCGCCATTCCAGGGTCACCAGATATCGAATTTTCCGACCCACCACCGATCCTTGTAATTCACACGTCATTAGAAGCGCACTTTTGTGCAGATTTCAAATCTGTAATTAGATTTTCCCTGTCATGCATACTTTTCGAGAAAATCATGTCTCTGTCGGTTAAGCTAGGTTGGCCAAATCCGCCATTCCAGGGTCGCCAGATATCAAATTTTCCGACCCATCACCGATCCTTGTAATCCATACGTCATTAGAAGCGCACTTTTGTGCAGATTTTAAATCTGTAATTAGATTTTCCCTATGATGCATACTTTTCGAGAAGGTCATGTCTCTGTCGGTTAAGCTAGGTTGGCCGAATCCGCCATGCCAGGGTCGCCAGACATCGAATTTTCCGGCCAATCACCGATCCTTGTAATTCACACGTCGTTAGAAGCGCGCTCTTGTGCAGATTTCAAACCTATAATTAGATTTTCCCTGCGATGCATACTTTCCGAGAAAATCATGTCTCTGTCGGTTAAGCTAGGTTGGCCAAATCCGCCATTCCAGGGTCACCAGATATCGAATTTTCCGACCCACCACCGATCCTTGTAATTCACACGTCATTAGAAGCGCACTTTTGTGCAGATTTCAAATCTGTAATTAGATTTTCCCTGTCATGCATACTTTTCGACAAAATCATGTCTCTGTCGGTTAAGCTAGGTTGGCCAAATCCGCCATTCCAGGGTCGCCAGATATCAAATTTTCCGACCCATCACCGATCCTTGTAATCCATACGTCATTAGAAGCGCACTTTTGTGCAGATTTTAAATCTGTAATTAGATTTTCCCTATGATGCATACTTTTCGAGAAGGTCATGTCTCTGTCGGTCAAGCTAGGTTGGCCGAATCCGCCATGCCAGGGTCGCCAGACATCGAATTTTCCGGCCAATCACCGATCCTTGTAATTCACACGTCATTAGAAGCGCGCTCTTGTGCAGATTTCAAACCTATAATTAGATTTTCCCTGCGATGCATACTTTCCGAGAAAATCATGTCTCTGTCGGTTAAGCTAGGTTGGCCAAATCCGCCATTCCAGGGTCACCAGATATCGAATTTTCCGACCCATCACCGATCCTTGTAATTCACACGTCATTAGAAGCGCACTTTTGTGCAGATTTCAAATGTATAATTAGATTTTCCCTGTCATGCATACTTTTCGAGAAAATCATGTCTCTGTCGGTTAAGCTAGGTTGGCCAAATCCGCCATTCCAGGGTCACCAGATATCGAATTTTCCGACCCATCGCCCATCCTTGTAATCCATACGTCATTAGAAGCGCACTTTTGTGCAGATTTTAAATCTGTAATTAGATTTTCCCTATTATGCATACTTTTCGAGAAGGTCATGTCTCTGTCGGTTAAGCTAGGTTGGCCGAATCCGCCATGCCAGGGTCGCCAGACATCGAATTTTCCGGCCAATCACCGATCCTTGTAATTCACACGTCATTAGAAGCACGCTTTTGTGCAGATTTCAAACCTATAATTAGATTTTCCCTGCGATGCATACTTTCCGAGAAAATCATGTCTCTGTCGGTTAAGCTAGGTTGGCCAAATCCGCCATTCCAGGGTCACCAGATATCGAATTTTCCGACCCACCACCGATCCTTGTAATTCACACGTCATTAGAAGCGCACTTTTGTGCAGATTTCAAATCTGTAATTAGATTTTCCCTGTCATGCATACTTTTCGAGAAAATCATGTCTCTGTCGGTTAAGCTAGGTTGGCCAAATCCGCCATTCCAGGGTCGCCAGATATCAAATTTTCCGACCCATCACCGATCCTTGTAATCCATACGTCATTAGAAGCGCACTTTTGTGCAGATTTTAAATCTGTAATTAGATTTTCCCTATGATGCATACTTTTCGAGAAGGTCATGTCTCTGTCGGTTAAGCTAGGTTGGCCGAATCCGCCATGCCAGGGTCGCCAGACATCGAATTTTCCGGCCAATCACCGATCCTTGTAATTCACACGTCGTTAGAAGCGCGCTCTTGTGCAGATTTCAAACCTATAATTAGATTTTCCCTGCGATGCATACTTTCCGAGAAAATCATGTCTCTGTCGGTTAAGCTAGGTTGGCCAAATCCGCCATTCCAGGGTCACCAGATATCGAATTTTCCGACCCACCACCGATCCTTGTAATTCACACGTCATTAGAAGCGCACTTTTGTGCAGATTTCAAATCTGTAATTAGATTTTCCCTGTCATGCATACTTTTCGAGAAAATCATGTCTCTGTCGGTTAAGCTAGGTTGGCCAAATCCGCTATTCCAGGGTAGCCAGATATCGAATTTTCCGACCAATCACCGATCCTTGTAATCCATACGTCTTTAGAAGCGCAATTTTGTGCAGATTTCAAATCTGTAATTAGATTTTCCCTGTCATGCATACTTTTCGAGAAAATCATGTCTCTGTCGGTTAAGCTAGGTTGGCCGAATCCGCCATGCCAGGGTCGCCAGACATTGAATTTTCCGGCCAATCACTGATCCTTGTAATTCGCACGTCATTAAAAGCGCGCTTTTGTGCAGATTTCAAAATTATAATTAGATTTTCCCTGCGATGCATACTTTTCGAGAAAATCATGTCTCTGTCGGTTAAGCTAGGTTGGCCAAATCCGCTATTCCAGGGTAGCCAGAGATCGAATTTTCGGACCAATCACCGATCCTTGTAATCCATACGTCATTAGAAGCGCACTTTTGTGCAGATTTCAAATCTGTAATTAGATTTTCCCTGTCATGCATACTTTTCGAGAAAATCATGTCTCTGTCGGTTAAGCTAGGTTGGCCGAATCCGCCATGCCAGGGTCGCCAGACATTGAATTTTCCGGCCAATCACCGATCCTTGTAATTCACACGTCATTAAAAGCGCACTTTTGTGCAGATTTCAAACCTACAATTAGATTTTCGCTGCGATGCATACTTTTCGAGAAAATCATGTCTCTGTCGGTTAAGCTAGGTTGGCCAAATCCGCTATTCCAGGGTCGCCAGATATCGAATTTTTCGACGAATCACCGATATTTGTAATCCATACGTCTTTAGAAGCGCACTTTTGTGCAGATTTCAAATCTGTAATTAGATTTTCCCTGTCATGCATACTTTTCGAGAAAATCATGTCTCTGTCGGTTAAGCTAGGTTGGCCGAATCCGCCATGCCAGGGTCGCCAGACATTGAATTTTCCGGCCAATCACTGATCCTTGTAATTCACACGTCATTAAAAGCGCGCTTTTGTGCAGATTTCAAAATTATAATTAGATTTTCCCTGCGATGCATACTTTTCGAGAAAATCATGTCTCTGTCGGTTAAGCTAGGTTGGCCAAATCCGCTATTCCAGGGTAGCCAGATATCGAATTTTCGGACCAATCACCGATCCTTGTAATCCATACGTCATTAGAAGCGCACTTTTGTGCAGATTTCAAATCTGTAATTAGATTTTCCCTGTCATGCATACTTTTCGAGAAAATCATGTCTCTGTCGGTTAAGCTAGGTTGGCCGAATCCGCCATGCCAGGGTCGCCAGACATTGAATTTTTCGGCCAATCACTGATCCTTGTAATTCACACGTCATTAAAAGCGCACTTTTGTGCAGATTTCAAACCTACAATTAGATTTTCGCTGCGATGCATACTTTTCGAGAAAATCATGTCTCTGTCGGTTAAGCTAGGTTGGCCAAATCCGCCATTCCAGGGTCGCCAGGTATCAAATTTTCCGACCCATCACCGATCCTTGTAATCCATACGTCATTAGAAGCGCACTTTTGTGCAGATTTTAAATCTGTAATTAGATTTTCCCTATGATGCATACTTTTCGAGAAGGTCATGTCTCTGTCGGTTAAGCTAGGTTGGCCGAATCCGCCATGCCAGGGTCGCCAGACATCGAATTTTCCGGCCAATCACCGATCCTTGTAATTCACACGTCATTAGAAGCGCGCTCTTGTGCAGATTTCAAACCTATAATTAGATTTTCCCTGCGATGCATACTTTCCGAGAAAATCATGTCTCTGTCGGTTAAGCTAGGTTGGCCAAATCCGCCATTCCAGGGTCACCAGATATCGAATTTTCCGACCCATCACCGATCCTTGTAATTCACACGTCATTAGAAGCGCACTTTTGTGCAGATTTCAAATGTATAATTAGATTTTCCCTGTCATGCATACTTTTCGAGAAAATCATGTCTCTGTCGGTTAAGCTAGGTTGGCCAAATCCGCCATTCCAGGGTCACCAGATATCGAATTTTCCGACCCATCGCCCATCCTTGTAATCCATACGTCATTAGAAGCGCACTTTTGTGCAGATTTTAAATCTGTAATTAGATTTTCCCTATTATGCATACTTTTCGAGAAGGTCATGTCTCTGTCGGTTAAGCTAGGTTGGCCGAATCCGCCATGCCAGGGTCGCCAGACATCGAATTTTCCGGCCAATCACCGATCCTTGTAATTCACACGTCATTAGAAGCACGCTTTTGTGCAGATTTCAAACCTATAATTAGATTTTCCCTGCGATGCATACTTTCCGAGAAAATCATGTCTCTGTCGGTTAAGCTAGGTTGGCCAAATCCGCTATTCCAGGGTCACCAGATATCGAATTTTCCGACCCACCACCGATCCTTGTAATTCACCCGTCATTAGAAGCGCACTTTTGTGCAGATTTCAAATCTGTAATTAGATTTTCCCTGTCATGCATACTTTTCGAGAAAATCATGTCTCTGTCGGTTAAGCTAGGTTGGCCAAATCCGCCATTCCAGGGTCGCCAGATATCAAATTTTCCGACCCATCACCGATCCTTGTAATCCATACGTCATTAGAAGCGCACTTTTGTGCAGATTTTAAATCTGTAATTAGATTTTCCCTATGATGCATACTTTTCGAGAAGGTCATGTCTCTGTCGGTCAAGCTAGGTTGGCCGAATCCGCCATGCCAGGGTCGCCAGACATCGAATTTTCCGGCCAATCACCGATCCTTGTAATTCACACGTCATTAGAAGCGCGCTCTTGTGCAGATTTCAAACCTATAATTAGATTTTCCCTGCGATGCATACTTTCCGAGAAAATCATGTCTCTGTCGGTTAAGCTAGGTTGGCCAAATCCGCCATTCCAGGGTCGCCAGATATCGAATTTTCCGACCCACCACCGATCCTTGTAATCCATACGTCATTAGAAGCGCACTTTTGTGCAGATTTCAAATCTGTAATTAGATGTTCCCTGTCATGCATACTTTTCGAGAAAATCATGTCTCTGTCGGTTAAGCTAGGTTGGCCGAATCCGCCATGCCAGGGTCGCCAGACATCGAATTTTCCGGCCAATCACCGATCCTTGTAATTCACACGTCATTAGAAGCGCACTTTTGTGCAGATTTCAAACCTATAATTAGATTTTCCCTGCGATGAATACTTTTCGAGAAAATCATGTCTCTGTCGGTTAAGCTAGGTTGGCCAAATCCGCTATTCCAGGGTCGAGAGATATCGAATTTTCCGACCAATCACCGATCCTTGTAATCCATACGTCATTAGAAGCGCGCTTTTGTGCAGATTTCAAATCTGTAATTAGATTTTCCCTGTCATGCATTTTTTTCGAGAACATCATGTCTCTGTGGACCAACTGAGGTTGGCCAAATCCGCCATGCCAGGGTCACCAGATATCGAATTTTCCGACCAATCATCGATCCCTGTAATTCACATGTCATTAGAAGCGCGCTTTTGTGCAGATTTCAAATCTGTAATTAGACTTTCCCCGCCATGCATACTTTTCGAGAAAATCATGTCTCTGTCGGTTAAGCTAGGTTGGCCAAATCCGCTATTCCAGGGTCGCCATATATCGAATTTTCCAACCAATCACCGATCCTTGTAATCCATACGTCATTAGAAGCGCACTTTTGTGCAGATTTTAAATCTGTAATTAGATTTTCCCTATGATGCATACTTTTCGAGAAGGTCATGTCTCTGTCGGTCAAGCTAGGTTGGCCGAATCCGCCATGCCAGGGTCGCCAGACATCGAATTTTCCGGCCAATCACCGATCCTTGTAATTCACACGTCATTAGAAGCGCGCTCTTGTGCAGATTTCAAACCTATAATTAGATTTTCCCTGCGATGCATACTTTTCGAGAAAATCATGTCTCTGTCGGTTAAGCTAGGTTGGCCAAATCCGCTATTCCAGGGTCGCCAGATATCGAATTTTCCGACCAGTCACCGATCCTTGTAATTCACACGTCATTAGAAGCGCACTTTTGTGCAGATTTCAAATCTGTAATTAGATTTTCCCTGTCATGCATACTTTTCGAGAAAATCATGTCTCTGTCGGTTAAGCTAGGTTGGCCAAATCCGCTATTCCAGGGTCGCCAGATATCGAATTTTCCGACCCGTCACCGATCCTTGTAATCCATACGTCATTAGAAGCGCACTTTTGTGCAGATTTCAAATCTGTAATTAGATTTTCCCTGTCATGCATACTTTTCGAGAAAATCATGTCTCTGTCGGTTAAGCTAGGTTGGCCAAATCCGCCATTCCAGGGTCGCCAGATATCGAATTTTCCGACCAATCACCGGTCCTTGTAATCCATTCGTCATTAGAAGCGCACTTTTGTGCAAATTTCCAATCTGTAATTAGATTTTCCCTATGATGCATACTTTTCGAGAAAATCATGTCACTGTGGAAAAACTGAGGTTGGCCAAATCTGCCATGCCAGGGTCACCAGATATCGAATTTTCCGACCAATCTCCGATCCTTGTATTTCGCTCGTCATTAGAAGCGCGCTTTTGTGCAGATTTGAAATCTGTAATTAGATTTTCCCTGCCATGCATTTTTTTCGAGAACATCATGTCTCTGTCGGTTAAGCTAGGTTGGCCAAATCCGCCATTCCAGGGTCGCCAGATATCGAATTTTCCGACCAGTCACCGATCCTTGTAATTCACACGTCATTAGAAGCGCACTTTTGTGCAGATTTCAAACCTATAATTAGATTTTCCCTGCGATGCATACTTTTCGAGAAAATCATGTCTCTGTCGGTTAAGCTAGGTTGGCCAAATCCGCTATTCCAGGGTCGCCAGATATCGAATTTTCCGACCAGTCACCGATCCTTGTAATTCACACGTCATTAGAAGCGCACTTTTGTGCAGATTTCAAACCTATAATTAGATTTTCCCTGCGATGCATACTTTTCGAGAAAATCATGTCTCTGTCGGTTAAGCTAGGTTGGCCAAATCCGCCATTCCAGGGTCACCAGATATCGAATTTTCCGAGCCACCACCGATCCTTGTAATTCGCACGTCATTAGAAGCGCACTTTTGTGCAGATTTCAAATCTGTAATTAGATTTTCCCTGTCATGCATACTTTTTCGAGAAAATCATGTCTCTGTCGGTTAAGCTAGGTTGGCCAAATCCGCTATTCCAGGGTCGCCAGATATCGAATTTTCCGACCAATCACCGATCCTTGTAATCCATTCGTCATTAGAAGCGCACTTTTGTGCAAATTTCCAATCTGTAATTAGATTTTCCCTATGATGCATACTTTTCGAGAAAATCATGTCACTGTGGACCAACTGAGGTTGGCCAAATCTGCCATGCCAGGGTCACCAGATATCGAATTTTCCGACCAATCTCCGATCCTTGTATTTCGCTCGTCATTAGAAGCGCGCTTTTGTGCAGATTTGAAATCTGTAATTAGATTTTCCCTGCCATGCATTTTTTTCGAAACATCATGTCTCTGTGGACCAACTGAGGTTGGCCAAATCCACCATGCCACGGTCACCAGATATCGAATTTTCCGACCAATCATCGATCCCTGTAATCCACACGTCATTAGAAGCGCACTTTTGTGCAGATTTCAAATCTGTAATTAGATTTTCCCTGTCATGCATACTTTTCGAGAAAATCATGTCTCTGTCGGTTAAGCTAGGTTGGATAAATCCCCTATGCCAGGGTCGCCAGATATCGAATTTTCCGACCTATCACCGATCCTTGTAATTCACACGTCATTAGAAGCGCACTTTTGTGCAGATTTCAAATCTGTAATTAGATTTTCCCTGTCATGCATACTTTTCGAGAAAATCATGTCTCTGTCGGTTAAGCTAGGTTGGCCAAATCCGCTATTCCAGGGTCGCCAGATATCGAATTTTCCGACCAATCACCGATCCTTGTAATCCATTCGTCATTAGAAGCGCACTTTTGTGCAAATTTCCAATCTGTAATTAGATTTTCCCTATGATGCATACTTTTCGAGAAAATCATGTCTCTGTCGGTTAAGCTAGGTTGGCCGAATCCGCCATGCCAGGGTCGCCAGACATAAAATTTTCCGACGAATCAGCGATCTTTGTAATGCGTACGTCATTAGAAGCGCGCTTTTGGGCAGATTTCACACCTATAGTTATATTTTCGCTGCGATGCATACTTTCCGCGAAAATCATGTCTCTGTCGGTTAAGCTAGGTTGGCCAAATCCGCCATTCCAGGGTCACCAGATATCGAATTTTCCGACCCATCACCGATCCTTGTAATCCATACGTCATTAGAAGCGCACTTTTGTGCAGATTTCAAATCTGTAATTAGATTTTCCCTGTCATGCATACTTTTCGAGAAAATCATGTCTCTGTCGGTTAAGCTAGGTTGGCCGAAATCGCCATGCCAGGGTCGGCAGACATCGAATTTTCCGGCCAATCACCGATCCTTGTAATTCACACGTCATTAGAAGCGCACTTTTGTGCAGATTTCAAATCTGTAATTAGATTTTCCCTGTCATGCATACTTTTCGAGAAAATCATGTCTCTGTCGGTTAAGCTAGGTTGGCCAAATCCGCTATTCCAGGGTCGCCAGACATCGAATTTTCCGGCCAGTCACCGATCCTTGTAATTCACACGTCATTAGAAGCGCGCTTTTGTGCAGATTTCAAAATTATAATTAGATTTTCCCTGCGATGCATACTTTTCGAGAAAATCATGTCTCAGTCGGTTAAGCTAGGTTGGCCGAATCCGCCATGCCAGGGTCGCCAGACATCCAATTTTTAGACCAATCACCGATCCTTGTAATGCGTACGTCATTAGAAGTGCGCTTTTGTGCAGATTTCAAATCTGTAATTAGATTTTCCCTGCGATGCATACTTTTCGAGAAGGTCATGTCTCTGTCGGTTAAGCTAGGTTGGCCGAATCCGCCGTGCCAGGGTCGCCAGACATCGAATTTTCCGGCCAATCACCGATCCTTGTAATTCACACGTCATTAGAAGCGAACTTTTGTGCAGATTTCAAATCCGTAATTAGATTTTTCCTGTCATGCATACTTTTCGAGAAAATCATGTCTCTGTCGGTTAAGCTAGGTTGACCAAATCCGCTATTCCAGGGTCGCCAGATATCGAATTTTCCGACCAATCACCGATCCTTGTAATCCATACGTCATTAGAAGCGCACTTTTGTGCAGATTTCAAATCTGTAATTAGATTTTCCCTTTCATGCATACTTTTCGAGAAAATCATGTCTCTGTCGGTTAAGCTAGGTTGGCCAAATCCGCCATTCCAGGGTCACCAGATATCGAATTTTCCGACCAATCACCGATCCTTGTAATGCGTACGTCATTAGAAGCGCGCTTTTGTGCAGATTTCAAATCTGTAATTAGATTTTCCCTATGTTGCATACTTTTCCGGAAAATCATGTCTCTGTCGGTTAAGCTAGGTTGGCCGAATCCGCCATGCCAGGGTCGCCAGACATCCAATTTTCCGACCAATCACCGATTTCTGTAATCCATACGTCATTAGAAGCGCAATTTTGTGCAGATTTCAAACCTATAATTAGATTTTCCCTGCGATGCATACTTTCCGAGAAAATCATGTCTCTGTCGGTTAAGCTAGGTTGGCCGAATCCGCCATTCCAGGGTCGCCAGATATCGAATTTTCCGACCCATCACCGATCCTTGTAATCCATACGTCATTAGAAGCGCACTTTTGTGCAGATTTCAAATCTGTAATTAGATGTTCCCTGTCATGCATACTTTTCGAGAAAATCATGTCTCTGTCGGTTGAGCTAGGTTGGCCGAATCCGCCATGCCAGGGTCGCCAGACATCGAATTTTCCGGCCAATCACCGATCCTTGTAATTCACACGTCATTAGAAGCGCACTTTTGTGCAGATTTCAAACCTATAATTAGATTTTCCCTGCGATGCATACTTTTCGAGAAAATCATGTCTCTGTCGGTTAAGCTAGGTTGGCCAAATCCGCTATTCCAGGGTCGAGAGATATCGAATTTTCCGACCAATCACCGATCCTTGTAATCCATACGTCATTAGAAGCGCGCTTTTGTGCAGATTTCAAATCTGTAATTAGATTTTCCCTGTCATGCATTTTTTTCGAGAACATCATGTCTCTGTGGACCAACTGAGGTTGGCCAAATCCGCCATGCCACGGTCACCAGATATCGAATTTTCCGACCAATCATCGATCCCTGTAATTCACATGTCATTAGAAGCGCGCTTTTGTGCAGATTTCAAATCTGTAATTAGACTTTCCCCGCCATGCATACTTTTCGAGAAAATCATGTCTCTGTCGGTTAAGCTAGGTTGGCCAAATCCGCTATTCCAGGGTCGCCATATATCGAATTTTCCGACCAATCACCGATCCTTGTAATCCATACGTCATTAGAAACGCACTTTTGTGCAGATTTCAAATCTGTAATTAGATTTTCCCTGCCATGCATAGTTTTCGAGAAAATCATGTCTCTGTCGGTTAAGCTAGGTTGGCCGAATCCGCCATGCCAGGGTCGCCAGACATCGAATTTTCCGACCAATCACTGATCCTTGTAACGCGTACGTCATTAGAAGTGCGCTTTTGTGCAGATTTCAAATCTGTAATTAGATTTTCCCTATGATGCATACTTTTCGAGAAGGTCATGTCTCTGTCGGTTAAGCTAGGTTGGCGGAATCCGCCATGCCAGGGTCGCCAGACATCGAATTTTCCGGCCAATCACCGATCCTTGTAATTCATACGTCATTAGGAGCGCGCTTTTGTGCAGATTTTAAAATTATAATTAGATTTTCCCTGTCATGCATACTTTTCGAGAAAATCATGTCTCTGTCGGTTAAGCTAGGTTGGCCAAATCCGCTATTCCAGGGTCGCCAGATATCGAATTTTCCGACCAATCACCGATCCTTGTAATCCATACGTCATTAGAAGCGCACTTTTGTGCAAATTTCAAATCTGTAATTAGATTTTCCCTGTCATGCATACTTTTCGAGAAAATCATGTCTCTGTCGGTTAAGCTAGGTTGGCCAAATCCGCTATTCCAGGGTCGCCAGATATCGAATTTTCCGACCAATCATCGATCCTTGTAATCCATACGTCTAGAAGCGCACTTTTGTGCAAATTTCAAATCTGTAATTAGATTTTCCCTGTCATGCATACTTTTCGAGAAAATCATGTCTCTGTCGGTTAAGCTAGGTTGGCCGAATCCGCCATGCCAGGGTCGCCAGACATCCAATTTTCCGACCAATCACCGATCCTTGTAACGCGTACGTCATTAGAAGTGCGTTTTCGTACAGATTTCAAATCTGTAATTAGATTTTCCCTATGATGCATACTTTTCGAGAAGGTCATGTCTCTGTCGGTTAAGCTAGGTTGGCGGAATCCGCCATGCCAGGGTCGCCAGACATCGAATTTTCCGGCCAATCACCGATCCTTGTAATTCATACGTCATTAGGAGCGCGCTTTTGTGCAGATTTTAAAATTATAATTAGATTTTCCCTGTCATGCATACTTTTCGAGAAAATCATGTCTCTGTCGGTTAAGCTAGGTTGGCCAAATCCGCTATTCCAGGGTCGCCAGATATCGAATTTTCCGACCAATCACCGATCCTTGTAATTCACACGTCATTAGAAGCGCACTTTTGTGCAGATTTCAAATCTGTAATTAGATTTTCCCTGTCATGCATACTTTTCGAGAAAATCATGTCTCTCTCGGTTAAGCTAGGTTGGCCAAATCCGCTATTCCAGGGTCGCCAGATATCGAATTTTCCGACCAATCACCGATCCTTGTAATCCATACGTCATTAGAAGCGCACTATTGTGCAGATTTCAAATCTGTAATTAGATTTTCCCTATGTTGCATACTTTTCCGGAAAATCATGTCTCTGTCGGTTAAGCTAGGTTGGCCGAATCCGCCATGCCAGGGTCGCCAGACATCCAATTTTCCGACCAATCACCGATCCCTGTAATCCATACGTCATTAGAAGCGCAATTTTGTGAAGATTTCAAACCTATAATTAGATTTTCCCTGCGATGCATACTTTCCGAGAAAATCATGTCTCTGTCGGTTAAGCTAGGTTGGCCAAATCCGCCATTCCAGGGTCGCCAGATATCGAATTTTCCGACCCATCACCGATCCTTGTAATCCATACGTCATTAGAAGCGCACTTTTGTGCAGATTTCAAATCTGTAATTAGATTTTCCCTGTCATGCATACTTTTCGAGAAAATCATGTCTCTGTCGGTTAAGCTAGGTTGGCCGAATCGGCCATGCCAGGGTCGCCAGACATCGAATTTTCCGGCCAATCACCGATCCTTGTAATTCACACGTCATTAGAAGCGCACTTTTGTGCAGATTTCAAACCTATAATTAGATTTTCCCTGCGATGCATACTTTTCGAGAAAATCATGTCTCTGTCGGTTAAGCTAGGTTGGCCAAATCCGCTATTCCAGGGTCGAGAGATATCGAATTTTCCGACCAATCACCGATCCTTGTAATCCATACGTCATTAGAAGCGCGCTTTTGTGCAGATTTCAAATCTGTAATTAGACTTTCCCCGCCATGCATACTTTTCGAGAAAATCATGTCTCTGTCGGTTAAGCTAGGTTGGCCAAATCCGCTATTCCAGGGTCGCCAGATATCGAATTTTCCGACCAGTCACCGATCCTTGTAATCCATACGTCATTAGAAGCGCACTTTTGTGCAGATTTCAAATCTGTAATTAGATTTTCCCTGCCATGCATAGTTTTCGAGAAAATCATGTCTCTGTCGGTTAAGCTAGGTTGGCCGAATCCGCCATGCCAGGGTCGCCAGACATCGAATTTTCCGACCAATCACCGATCCTTGTAACGCGTACGTCATTAGAAGTGCGCTTTTGTGCAGATTTCAAATCTGTAATTAGATTTTCCCTATGATGCATACTTTTCGAGAAGGTCATGTCTCTGTCGGTTAAGCTAAGTTGGCGGAATCCGCCATGCCAGGGTCGCCAGACATCGAATTTTCCGGCCAATCACCGATCCTTGTAATTCATACGTCATTAGGAGCGCGCTTTTGTGCAGATTTTAAAATTATAATTAGATTTTCCTTGTCATGCATACTTTTCGAGAAAATCATGTCTCTGTCGGTTAAGCTAGGTTGGCCAAATCCGCTATTCCAGGGTCGCCAGATATCGAATTTTCCGACCAATCACCGATCCTTGTAATCCATACGTCATTAGAAGCGCACTTTTGTGCAAATTTCAAATCTGTAATTAGATTTTCCCTGTCATGCATACTTTTCGAGAAAATCATGTCTCTGTCGGTTAAGCTAGGTTGGCCAAATCCGCTATTCCAGGGTCGCCAGATATCGAATTTTCCGACCAATCACCGATCCTTGTAATCCATACGTCTAGAAGCGCACTTTTGTGCAGATTTCAAATCTGTAATTAGATTTTCCCTGTCATGCATACTTTTCGAGAAAATCATGTCTCTGTCGGTTAAGCTAGGTTGGCCAAATCCGCTATTCCAGGGTCGCCAGATATCGAATTTTCCGACCAATCAGCGATCCTTGTAATCCACACGTCATTAGAATCGCACTTTTGTGCAAATTTCAAATCTGTAATTAGATTTTCCCTGTCATGCATACTTTTCGAGAAAATCATGTCTCTGTCGGTTAAGCTAGGTTGGCCAAATCCGCTATTCCAGGGTCCCCAGATATCGAATTTTCCGACCAATCAATGATCCTTGTAATCCGTTCGTCATTAGAAGCGCACTTTTGTCCAGATTTCAAATCTGTAATTAGATTTTCCTTGCGATGCATACTTTCCGAGAAAATCATGTCTCTGTCGGTTAAGCTAGGTTGGCCAAATCCGCTATTCCAGGGTGGCCAGATATCGAATTTTCCGACCAATCACCGATCCTTGTAATCCATACGTCATTAGAAGCGCACTTTTGTGCAGATTTCAAATCTGTAATTAGATTTTCCCTGTCATGCATACTTTTCGAGAAAATCATGTCTCTGTCGGTTAAGCTAGGTTGGCCGAATCCGCCATGCCAGGGTCGCCAGACATCGAATTTTCCGGCCAATCACCGATCCTTGTAATTCACACGTCATTAGAAGCGCGCTTTTGTGCAGATTTCAAAATTATAATTAGATTTTCCCTGCGATGCATACTTTTCGAGAAAATCATGTCTCTGTCGGTTAAGCTAGGTTGGCCGAATCCGCCATGCCAGGGTCGCCAGACATCCAATTTTTAGACCAATCACCGATCCTTGTAATGCGTACGTCATTAGAAGTGCGCTTTTGTGCAGATTTCAAATCTGTAATTAGATTTTCCCTGCGATGCATACTTTTCGAGAAGGTCATGTCTCTGTCGGTTAAGCTAGGTTGGCCGAATCCGCCGTGCCAGGGTCGCCAGACATCGAATTTTCCGGCCAATCACCGATCCTTGTAATTCACACGTCATTAGAAGCGCACTTCTGTGCAGATTTCAAATCTGTAATTAGATTTTCCCTGTCATGCATTCTTTTCGAGAAAATCATGTCTCTGTCGGTTAAGCTAGGTTGGCCAAATCCGCTATTCCAGGGTCGCCAGATATCGAATTTTCCGACCAGTCACCGATCCTTGTAATTCATACGTCATTAGAAGCGCACTTTTGTGCAGATTTCAAATCTGTAATTAGATTTTCCCTGTCATGCATACTTTTCGAGAAAATCATGTCTCTGTCGGTTAAGCTAGGTTGGCCAAATCCGCCATTCCAGGGTCGCCAGATATCGAATTTTCCGACCAATCACCGGTCCTTGTAATCCATTCGTCATTAGAAGCGCACTTTTGTGCAAATTTCCAATCTGTAATTAGATT
The DNA here is from genome assembly GCA_945910035.1 of Brachypalpus laphriformis. Classification (NCBI taxonomy): domain Eukaryota; kingdom Metazoa; phylum Arthropoda; class Insecta; order Diptera; family Syrphidae; genus Brachypalpus; species Brachypalpus laphriformis. The sequence goes on from OX246756.1 coordinate 124,199,394, forward strand.
TTCCCTATGATGCATACTTTTCGAGAAGGTCATGTCTCTGTCGGTTAAGCTAGGTTGGCCGAATCCGCCATGCCAGGGTCGCCAGACATCGAATTTTCCGGCCAATCACCGATCCTTGTAATTCACACGTCATTAGAAGTGCGCTCTTGTGCAGATTTCAAACCTATAATTAGATTTTCCCTGCGATGCATACTTTCCGAGAAAATCATGTCTCTGTCGGTTAAGCTAGGTTGGCCGAATCCGCAATGCCAGGGTCGCCAGACATTGAATTTTCCGGCCAATCACTGATCCTTGTAATTCACACGTCATTAAAAGCGCGCTTTTGTGCAGATTTCAAATGTATAATTAGATTTTCCCTGTCATGCATACTTTTCGAGAAAATCATGTCTCTGTCGGTTAAGCTAGGTTGGCCAAATCCGCCATTCCAGGGTCACCAGATATCGAATTTTCCGACCCATCGCCGATCCTTGTAATCCATACGTCATTAGAAGCGCACTTTTGTGCAGATTTTAAATCTGTAATTAGATTTTCCCTATGATGCATACTTTTCGAGAAGGTCATGTCTCTGTCGGTTAAGCTAGGTTGGCCGAATCCGCCATGCCAGGGTCGCCAGACATCGAATTTTCCGGCCAATCACCGATCCTTGTAATTCACACGTCATTAGAAGCGCGCTTTTGTGCAGATTTCAAAATTATAATTAGATTTTCCCTGCGATGCATACTTTTCGAGAAAATCATGTCTCTGTCGGTTAAGCTAGGTTGGCCAAATCCGCTATTCCAGGGTCACCAGATATCGAATTTTCCGACCAATCACCGATCCTTGTAATCCATACGTCATTAGAAGTGCACTTTTGTGCAGATTTCAAATCTGTAATTAGATTTTCCCTGTCATGCATACTTTTCGAGAAAATCATGTCTCTGTCGGTTAAGCTAGGTTGGCCAAATCCGCTATTCCAGGGTCGCCAGATATCGAGTTTTCCGACCAATCACCGATCCTTGTAATCCATACGTCATTAGAAGCGCACTTTTGTGCAGATTTCAAATCTGTAATTAGATTTTCCCTGTCATGCATACTTTTCGAGAAAATCATGTCTCTGTCGGTTAAGCTAGGTTGGCCGAATCCGCCATGCCAGGGTCACCAGACATCGAATTTTCCGGCCAATCACCGATCCTTGTAATTCACGCGTCATTAAAAGCGCACTTTTGTGCAGATTTCAAACCTACAATTAGATTTTCCCTGCGATGCATACTTTTCGAGAAAATCATGTCTCTGTCGGTTAAGCTAGGTTGGCCAAATCCGCTATTCCAGGGTCGCCAGATATCGAATTTTCCGACCAATCACCGATCCTTGTAATCCATACGTCTTTAGAAGCGCAATTTTGTGCAGATTTCAAATCTGTAATTCGATTTTCCCTGTCATGCATACTTTTCGAGAAAATCATGTCTCTGTCGGTTAAGCTAGGTTGGCCAAATCCGCTATTCCAGGGTCGCCAGATATCGAGTTTTCCGACCAATCACCGATCCTTGTAATCCATACGTCATTAGAAGCGCACTTTTGTGCAGATTTCAAATCTGTAATTAGATTTTCCCTGTCATGCATACTTTTCGAGAAAATCATGTCTCTGTCGGTTAAGCTAGGTTGGCCGAATCCGCCATGCCAGGGTCGCCAGACATTGAATTTTCCGGCCAATCACTGATCCTTGTAATTCACACGTCATTAAAAGCGCACTTTTGTGCAGATTTCAAACCTACAATTAGATTTTCGCTGCGATGCATACTTTTCGAGAAAATCATGTCTCTGTCGGTTAAGCTAGGTTGGCCAAATCCGCTATTCCAGGGTCGCCAGATATCGACTTTTTCGACCAATCACCGATCCTTGTAATCCATACGTCTTTAGAAGCGCACTTTTGTGCAGATTTCAAATCTATAATTAGATTTTCCCTGTCATGCATACTTTTCGAGAAAATCATGTCTCTGTCGGTTAAGCTAGGTTGGCCGAATCCGCCATGCCAGGGTCGCCAGACATTGAATTTTCCGGCCAATCACTGATCCTTGTAATTCACACGTCATTAAAAGCGCGCTTTTGTGCAGATTTCAAAATTATAATTAGATTTTCCCTGCGATGCATACTTTTCGAGAAAATCATGTCTCTGTCGGTTAAGCTAGGTTGGCCAAATCCGCTATTCCAGGGTAGCCAGATATCGAATTTTCTGACCAATCACCGATCCTTGTAATCCATACGTCATTAGAAGCGCACTTTTGTGCAGATTTCAAATCTGTAATTAGATTTTCCCTGTCATGCATACTTTTCGAGAAAATTATGTCTCTGTCGGTTAAGCTAGGTTGGCCGAATCCGCCATGCCAGGGTCGCCAGACATTGAATTTTCCGGCCAATCACTGATCCTTGTAATTCACACGTCATTAAAAGCGTACTTTTGTGCAGATTTCAAACCTACAATTAGATTTTCGCTGTGATGCATACTTTTCGAGAAAATCATGTCTCTGTCGGTTAAGCTAGGTTGACCAAATCCGCCATTCCAGGGTCGCCAGATATCAAATTTTCCGACCCACCACCGATCCTTGTAATCCATACGTCATTAGAAGCGCACTTTTGTGCAGATTTTAAATCTGTAATTAGATTTTCCCTATGATGCATACTTTTCGAGAAGGTCATGTCTCTGTCGGTTAAGCTAGGTTGGCCGATTCCGCCATTCCAGGGTCGCCAGATATCGAATTTTCCGGCCAATCACCGATCCTTGTAATTCACACGTCATTAGAAGCGCACTTTTGTGCAGATTTCAAATGTATAATTAGATTTTCCCTGTCATGCATACTTTTCGAGAAAATCATGTCTCTGTCGGTTAAGCTAGGTTGGCCAAATCAGCCATTCCAGGGTCACCAGATATCGAATTTTCCAACCCACCACCGATCCTTGTAATTCGCACGTCGTTAGAAGCGCACTTTTGTGCTGATTTCAAATCTGTAATTAGATTTTCCCTGTCATGCATACTTTTCGAGAAAATCATGTCTCTGTCGGTTAAGCTAGGTTGGCCAAATCCGCTATTCCAGGGTCGCCAGATATCGAATTTTCCGACCAATCACCGATCCTTGTAATCCATTCGTCATTAGAAGCGCACTTTTGTGCAAATTTCCAATCTGTAATTAGATTTTCCCTATGATGCATACTTTTCGAGAAAATCATGTCACTGTGGACCAACTGAGGTTGGCCAAATCTGCCATGCCAGGGTCACCAGATATCGAATTTTCCGACCAATCTCCGATCCTTGTATTTCGCTCGTCATTAGAAGCGCGCTTTTGTGCAGATTTGAAATCTGTAATTAGATTTTCCCTGCCACGCATTTTTTTCGAGAACATCATGTCTCTGTGGACCAACTGAGGTTGGCCAAATCCACCATGCCACGGTCACCAGATATCGAATTTTCCGACCAATCATCGATCCCTGTAATTCACACGTCATTAGAAGCGCACTTTTGTGCAGATTTCAAATCTGTAATTAGATTTTCCCTGTCATGCATACTTTTCGAGAAAATCATGTCTCTGTCGGTTAAGCTAGGTTGGATAAATCCCCTATGCCAGGGTCGCCAGATATCGAATTTTCCGACCTATAACCGATCCTTGTAATTCACACGTCATTAGAAGCGCACTTTTGTGCAGATTTCAAATCTGTAATTAGATTTTCCCTGTCATGCATACTTTTCGAGAAAATCATGTCTCTGTCGGTTAAGCTAGGTTGGCCAAATCCGCTATTCCAGGGTCGCCAGATATCGAATTTTCCGACCAATCACCGATCCTTGTAATCCATTCGTCATTAGAAGCGCACTTTTGTGCAAATTTCCAATCTGTAATTAGATTTTCCCTATGATGCATACTTTTCGAGAAAATCATGTCACTGTGGACCAACTGAGGTTGGCCAAATCTGCCATGCCAGGGTCACCAGATATCGAATTTTCCGACCAATCTCCGATCCTTGTATTTCGCTCGTCATTAGAAGCGCGCTTTTGTGCAGATTTGAAATCTGTAATTAGATTTTCCCTGCCACGCATTTATTTCGAGAACATCATGTCTCTGTGGACCAACTGAGGTTGGCCAAATCCACCATGCCACGGTCACCAGATATCGAATTTTCCGACCAATCATCGATCCCTGTAATTCACATGTCATTAGAAGCGCGCTTTTGTGCAGATTTCAAATCTGTAATTAGACTTTCCCCGCCATGCATACTTTTCGAGAAAATCATGTCTCTGTCGGTTAAGCTAGGTTGGCCAAATCCGCTATTCCAGGGTCGCCATATATCGAATTTTCCGACCAATCACCGATCCTTGTAATCCATACGTCATTAGAAACGCACTTTTGTGCAGATTTCAAATCTGTAATTAGATTTTCCCTGCCATGCATAGTTTTCGAGAAAATCATGTCTCTGTCGGTTAAGCTAGGTTGGCCGAATCCGCCATGCCAGGGTCGCCAGACATCGAATTTTCCGACCAATCACTGATCCTTGTAACGCGTACGTCATTAGAAGTGCGCTTTTGTGCAGATTTCAAATCTGTAATTAGATTTTCCCTATGATGCATACTTTTCGAGAAGGTCATGTCTCTGTCGGTTAAGCTAGGTTGGCGGAATCCGCCATGCCAGGGTCGCCAGACATCGAATTTTCCGGCCAATCACCGATCCTTGTAATTCATACGTCATTAGGAGCGCGCTTTTGTGCAGATTTTAAAATTATAATTAGATTTTCCCTGTCATGCATACTTTTCGAGAAAATCATGTCTCTGTCGGTTAAGCTAGGTTGGCCAAATCCGCTATTCCAGGGTCGCCAGATATCGAATTTTCCGACCAATCACCGATCCTTGTAATCCATACGTCATTAGAAGCGCACTTTTGTGCAAATTTCAAATCTGTAATTAGATTTTCCCTGTCATGCATACTTTTCGAGAAAATCATGTCTCTGTCGGTTAAGCTAGGTTGGCCAAATCCGCTATTCCAGGGTCGCCAGATATCGAATTTTCCGACCAATCATCGATCCTTGTAATCCATACGTCTAGAAGCGCACTTTTGTGCAAATTTCAAATCTGTAATTAGATTTTCCCTGTCATGCATACTTTTCGAGAAAATCATGTCTCTGTCGGTTAAGCTAGGTTGGCCGAATCCGCCATGCCAGGGTCGCCAGACATCCAATTTTCCGACCAATCACCGATCCTTGTAACGCGTACGTCATTAGAAGTGCGTTTTCGTACAGATTTCAAATCTGTAATTAGATTTTCCCTATGATGCATACTTTTCGAGAAGGTCATGTCTCTGTCGGTTAAGCTAGGTTGGCGGAATCCGCCATGCCAGGGTCGCCAGACATCGAATTTTCCGGCCAATCACCGATCCTTGTAATTCATACGTCATTAGGAGCGCGCTTTTGTGCAGATTTTAAAATTATAATTAGATTTTCCCTGTCATGCATACTTTTCGAGAAAATCATGTCTCTGTCGGTTAAGCTAGGTTGGCCAAATCCGCTATTCCAGGGTCGCCAGATATCGAATTTTCCGACCAATCACCGATCCTTGTAATTCACACGTCATTAGAAGCGCACTTTTGTGCAGATTTCAAATCTGTAATTAGATTTTCCCTGTCATGCATACTTTTCGAGAAAATCATGTCTCTCTCGGTTAAGCTAGGTTGGCCAAATCCGCTATTCCAGGGTCGCCAGATATCGAATTTTCCGACCAATCACCGATCCTTGTAATCCATACGTCATTAGAAGCGCACTATTGTGCAGATTTCAAATCTGTAATTAGATTTTCCCTATGTTGCATACTTTTCCGGAAAATCATGTCTCTGTCGGTTAAGCTAGGTTGGCCGAATCCGCCATGCCAGGGTCGCCAGACATCCAATTTTCCGACCAATCACCGATCCCTGTAATCCATACGTCATTAGAAGCGCAATTTTGTGAAGATTTCAAACCTATAATTAGATTTTCCCTGCGATGCATACTTTCCGAGAAAATCATGTCTCTGTCGGTTAAGCTAGGTTGGCCAAATCCGCCATTCCAGGGTCGCCAGATATCGAATTTTCCGACCCATCACCGATCCTTGTAATCCATACGTCATTAGAAGCGCACTTTTGTGCAGATTTCAAATCTGTAATTAGATTTTCCCTGTCATGCATACTTTTCGAGAAAATCATGTCTCTGTCGGTTAAGCTAGGTTGGCCGAATCGGCCATGCCAGGGTCGCCAGACATCGAATTTTCCGGCCAATCACCGATCCTTGTAATTCACACGTCATTAGAAGCGCACTTTTGTGCAGATTTCAAACCTATAATTAGATTTTCCCTGCGATGCATACTTTTCGAGAAAATCATGTCTCTGTCGGTTAAGCTAGGTTGGCCAAATCCGCTATTCCAGGGTCGAGAGATATCGAATTTTCCGACCAATCACCGATCCTTGTAATCCATACGTCATTAGAAGCGCGCTTTTGTGCAGATTTCAAATCTGTAATTAGACTTTCCCCGCCATGCATACTTTTCGAGAAAATCATGTCTCTGTCGGTTAAGCTAGGTTGGCCAAATCCGCTATTCCAGGGTCGCCAGATATCGAATTTTCCGACCAGTCACCGATCCTTGTAATCCATACGTCATTAGAAGCGCACTTTTGTGCAGATTTCAAATCTGTAATTAGATTTTCCCTGCCATGCATAGTTTTCGAGAAAATCATGTCTCTGTCGGTTAAGCTAGGTTGGCCGAATCCGCCATGCCAGGGTCGCCAGACATCGAATTTTCCGACCAATCACCGATCCTTGTAACGCGTACGTCATTAGAAGTGCGCTTTTGTGCAGATTTCAAATCTGTAATTAGATTTTCCCTATGATGCATACTTTTCGAGAAGGTCATGTCTCTGTCGGTTAAGCTAAGTTGGCGGAATCCGCCATGCCAGGGTCGCCAGACATCGAATTTTCCGGCCAATCACCGATCCTTGTAATTCATACGTCATTAGGAGCGCGCTTTTGTGCAGATTTTAAAATTATAATTAGATTTTCCTTGTCATGCATACTTTTCGAGAAAATCATGTCTCTGTCGGTTAAGCTAGGTTGGCCAAATCCGCTATTCCAGGGTCGCCAGATATCGAATTTTCCGACCAATCACCGATCCTTGTAATCCATACGTCATTAGAAGCGCACTTTTGTGCAAATTTCAAATCTGTAATTAGATTTTCCCTGTCATGCATACTTTTCGAGAAAATCATGTCTCTGTCGGTTAAGCTAGGTTGGCCAAATCCGCTATTCCAGGGTCGCCAGATATCGAATTTTCCGACCAATCACCGATCCTTGTAATCCATACGTCTAGAAGCGCACTTTTGTGCAGATTTCAAATCTGTAATTAGATTTTCCCTGTCATGCATACTTTTCGAGAAAATCATGTCTCTGTCGGTTAAGCTAGGTTGGCCAAATCCGCTATTCCAGGGTCGCCAGATATCGAATTTTCCGACCAATCAGCGATCCTTGTAATCCACACGTCATTAGAATCGCACTTTTGTGCAAATTTCAAATCTGTAATTAGATTTTCCCTGTCATGCATACTTTTCGAGAAAATCATGTCTCTGTCGGTTAAGCTAGGTTGGCCAAATCCGCTATTCCAGGGTCCCCAGATATCGAATTTTCCGACCAATCAATGATCCTTGTAATCCGTTCGTCATTAGAAGCGCACTTTTGTCCAGATTTCAAATCTGTAATTAGATTTTCCTTGCGATGCATACTTTCCGAGAAAATCATGTCTCTGTCGGTTAAGCTAGGTTGGCCAAATCCGCTATTCCAGGGTCGCCAGATATCGAATTTTCCGACCAATCACCGATCCTTGTAATCCATACGTCATTAGAAGCGCACTTTTGTGCAGATTTCAAATCTGTAATTAGATTTTCCCTGTCATGCATACTTTTCGAGAAAATCATGTCTCTGTCGGTTAAGCTAGGTTGGCCGAATCCGCCATGCCAGGGTCGCCAGACATCGAATTTTCCGGCCAATCACCGATCCTTGTAATTCACACGTCATTAGAAGCGCGCTTTTGTGCAGATTTCAAAATTATAATTAGATTTTCCCTGCGATGCATACTTTTCGAGAAAATCATGTCTCTGTCGGTTAAGCTAGGTTGGCCGAATCCGCCATGCCAGGGTCGCCAGACATCCAATTTTTAGACCAATCACCGATCCTTGTAATGCGTACGTCATTAGAAGTGCGCTTTTGTGCAGATTTCAAATCTGTAATTAGATTTTCCCTGCGATGCATACTTTTCGAGAAGGTCATGTCTCTGTCGGTTAAGCTAGGTTGGCCGAATCCGCCGTGCCAGGGTCGCCAGACATCGAATTTTCCGGCCAATCACCGATCCTTGTAATTCACACGTCATTAGAAGCGCACTTCTGTGCAGATTTCAAATCTGTAATTAGATTTTCCCTGTCATGCATTCTTTTCGAGAAAATCATGTCTCTGTCGGTTAAGCTAGGTTGGCCAAATCCGCTATTCCAGGGTCGCCAGATATCGAATTTTCCGACCAGTCACCGATCCTTGTAATTCATACGTCATTAGAAGCGCACTTTTGTGCAGATTTCAAATCTGTAATTAGATTTTCCCTGTCATGCATACTTTTCGAGAAAATCATGTCTCTGTCGGTTAAGCTAGGTTGGCCAAATCCGCCATTCCAGGGTCGCCAGATATCGAATTTTCCGACCAATCACCGGTCCTTGTAATCCATTCGTCATTAGAAGCGCACTTTTGTGCAAATTTCCAATCTGTAATTAGATTTTCCCTATGATGCATACTTTTCGAGAAGGTCATGTCTCTGTCGGTTAAGCTAGGTTGGCCGAATCCGCCATGCCAGGGTCGCCAGACATCGAATTTTCCGGCCAATCACCGATCCTTGTAATTCACACGTCATTAGAAGTGCGCTCTTGTGCAGATTTCAAACCTATAATTAGATTTTCCCTGCGATGCATACTTTCCGAGAAAATCATGTCTCTGTCGGTTAAGCTAGGTTGGCCGAATCCGCAATGCCAGGGTCGCCAGACATTGAATTTTCCGGCCAATCACTGATCCTTGTAATTCACACGTCATTAAAAGCGCGCTTTTGTGCAGATTTCAAATGTATAATTAGATTTTCCCTGTCATGCATACTTTTCGAGAAAATCATGTCTCTGTCGGTTAAGCTAGGTTGGCCAAATCCGCCATTCCAGGGTCACCAGATATCGAATTTTCCGACCCATCGCCGATCCTTGTAATCCATACGTCATTAGAAGCGCACTTTTGTGCAGATTTTAAATCTGTAATTAGATTTTCCCTATGATGCATACTTTTCGAGAAGGTCATGTCTCTGTCGGTTAAGCTAGGTTGGCCGAATCCGCCATGCCAGGGTCGCCAGACATCGAATTTTCCGGCCAATCACCGATCCTTGTAATTCACACGTCATTAGAAGCGCGCTTTTGTGCAGATTTCAAAATTATAATTAGATTTTCCCTGCGATGCATACTTTTCGAGAAAATCATGTCTCTGTCGGTTAAGCTAGGTTGGCCAAATCCGCTATTCCAGGGTCACCAGATATCGAATTTTCCGACCAATCACCGATCCTTGTAATCCATACGTCATTAGAAGTGCACTTTTGTGCAGATTTCAAATCTGTAATTAGATTTTCCCTGTCATGCATACTTTTCGAGAAAATCATGTCTCTGTCGGTTAAGCTAGGTTGGCCAAATCCGCTATTCCAGGGTCGCCAGATATCGAGTTTTCCGACCAATCACCGATCCTTGTAATCCATACGTCATTAGAAGCGCACTTTTGTGCAGATTTCAAATCTGTAATTAGATTTTCCCTGTCATGCATACTTTTCGAGAAAATCATGTCTCTGTCGGTTAAGCTAGGTTGGCCGAATCCGCCATGCCAGGGTCACCAGACATCGAATTTTCCGGCCAATCACCGATCCTTGTAATTCACGCGTCATTAAAAGCGCACTTTTGTGCAGATTTCAAACCTACAATTAGATTTTCCCTGCGATGCATACTTTTCGAGAAAATCATGTCTCTGTCGGTTAAGCTAGGTTGGCCAAATCCGCTATTCCAGGGTCGCCAGATATCGAATTTTCCGACCAATCACCGATCCTTGTAATCCATACGTCTTTAGAAGCGCAATTTTGTGCAGATTTCAAATCTGTAATTCGATTTTCCCTGTCATGCATACTTTTCGAGAAAATCATGTCTCTGTCGGTTAAGCTAGGTTGGCCAAATCCGCTATTCCAGGGTCGCCAGATATCGAGTTTTCCGACCAATCACCGATCCTTGTAATCCATACGTCATTAGAAGCGCACTTTTGTGCAGATTTCAAATCTGTAATTAGATTTTCCCTGTCATGCATACTTTTCGAGAAAATCATGTCTCTGTCGGTTAAGCTAGGTTGGCCGAATCCGCCATGCCAGGGTCGCCAGACATTGAATTTTCCGGCCAATCACTGATCCTTGTAATTCACACGTCATTAAAAGCGCACTTTTGTGCAGATTTCAAACCTACAATTAGATTTTCGCTGCGATGCATACTTTTCGAGAAAATCATGTCTCTGTCGGTTAAGCTAGGTTGGCCAAATCCGCTATTCCAGGGTCGCCAGATATCGACTTTTTCGACCAATCACCGATCCTTGTAATCCATACGTCTTTAGAAGCGCACTTTTGTGCAGATTTCAAATCTATAATTAGATTTTCCCTGTCATGCATACTTTTCGAGAAAATCATGTCTCTGTCGGTTAAGCTAGGTTGGCCGAATCCGCCATGCCAGGGTCGCCAGACATTGAATTTTCCGGCCAATCACTGATCCTTGTAATTCACACGTCATTAAAAGCGCGCTTTTGTGCAGATTTCAAAATTATAATTAGATTTTCCCTGCGATGCATACTTTTCGAGAAAATCATGTCTCTGTCGGTTAAGCTAGGTTGGCCAAATCCGCTATTCCAGGGTAGCCAGATATCGAATTTTCTGACCAATCACCGATCCTTGTAATCCATACGTCATTAGAAGCGCACTTTTGTGCAGATTTCAAATCTGTAATTAGATTTTCCCTGTCATGCATACTTTTCGAGAAAATTATGTCTCTGTCGGTTAAGCTAGGTTGGCCGAATCCGCCATGCCAGGGTCGCCAGACATTGAATTTTCCGGCCAATCACTGATCCTTGTAATTCACACGTCATTAAAAGCGTACTTTTGTGCAGATTTCAAACCTACAATTAGATTTTCGCTGTGATGCATACTTTTCGAGAAAATCATGTCTCTGTCGGTTAAGCTAGGTTGACCAAATCCGCCATTCCAGGGTCGCCAGATATCAAATTTTCCGACCCATCACCGATCCTTGTAATCCATACGTCATTAGAAGCGCACTTTTGTGCAGATTTTAAATCTGTAATTAGATTTTCCCTATGATGCATACTTTTCGAGAAGGTCATGTCTCTGTCGGTTAAGCTAGGTTGGCCGATTCCGCCATTCCAGGGTCGCCAGATATCGAATTTTCCGGCCAATCACCGATCCTTGTAATTCACACGTCATTAGAAGCGCACTTTTGTGCAGATTTCAAATGTATAATTAGATTTTCCCTGTCATGCATACTTTTCGAGAAAATCATGTCTCTGTCGGTTAAGCTAGGTTGGCCAAATCAGCCATTCCAGGGTCACCAGATATCGAATTTTCCAACCCACCACCGATCCTTGTAATTCGCACGTCGTTAGAAGCGCACTTTTGTGCTGATTTCAAATCTGTAATTAGATTTTCCCTGTCATGCATACTTTTCGAGAAAATCATGTCTCTGTCGGTTAAGCTAGGTTGGCCAAATCCGCTATTCCAGGGTCGCCAGATATCGAATTTTCCGACCAATCACCGATCCTTGTAATCCATTCGTCATTAGAAGCGCACTTTTGTGCAAATTTCCAATCTGTAATTAGATTTTCCCTATGATGCATACTTTTCGAGAAAATCATGTCACTGTGGACCAACTGAGGTTGGCCAAATCTGCCATGCCAGGGTCACCAGATATCGAATTTTCCGACCAATCTCCGATCCTTGTATTTCGCTCGTCATTAGAAGCGCGCTTTTGTGCAGATTTGAAATCTGTAATTAGATTTTCCCTGCCACGCATTTTTTTCGAGAACATCATGTCTCTGTGGACCAACTGAGGTTGGCCAAATCCACCATGCCACGGTCACCAGATATCGAATTTTCCGACCAATCATCGATCCCTGTAATTCACACGTCATTAGAAGCGCACTTTTGTGCAGATTTCAAATCTGTAATTAGATTTTCCCTGTCATGCATACTTTTCGAGAAAATCATGTCTCTGTCGGTTAAGCTAGGTTGGATAAATCCCCTATGCCAGGGTCGCCAGATATCGAATTTTCCGACCTATAACCGATCCTTGTAATTCACACGTCATTAGAAGCGCACTTTTGTGCAGATTTCAAATCTGTAATTAGATTTTCCCTGTCATGCATACTTTTCGAGAAAATCATGTCTCTGTCGGTTAAGCTAGGTTGGCCAAATCCGCTATTCCAGGGTCGCCAGATATCGAATTTTCCGACCAATCACCGATCCTTGTAATCCATTCGTCATTAGAAGCGCACTTTTGTGCAAATTTCCAATCTGTAATTAGATTTTCCCTATGATGCATACTTTTCGAGAAAATCATGTCTCTGTCGGTTAAGCTAGGTTGGCCGAATCCGCCATGCCAGGGTCGCCAGACATAAAATTTTCCGACGAATCAGCGATCTTTGTAATGCGTACGTCATTAGAAGCGCGCTTTTGGGCAGATTTCACACCTATAGTTATATTTTCCCTGCGATGGATACTTTCCGCGAAAATCATGTCTCTGTCGGTTAAGCTAGGTTGGCCAAATCCGCCATTCCAGGGTCACCAGATATCGAATTTTCCGACCCATCACCGATCCTTGTAATCCATACGTCATTAGAAGCGCACTTTTGTGCAGATTTCAAATCTGTAATTAGATTTTCCCTGTCATGCATACTTTTCGAGAAAATCATGTCTCTGTCGGTTAAGCTAGGTTGGCCGAAATCGCCATGCCAGGGTCGGCAGACATCGAATTTTCCGGCCAATCACCGATCCTTGTAATTCACACGTCATTAGAAGCGCACTTTTGTGCAGATTTCAAATCTGTAATTAGATTTTCCCTGTCATGCATACTTTTCGAGAAAATCATGTCTCTGTCGGTTAAGCTAGGTTGGCCAAATCCGCTATTCCAGATATCGATATTTTCGGACCAATCACCGATCCTTGTAATCCATACGTCATTAGAAGCGCACTTTTGTGCAGATTTCAAATCTGTAATTAGATTTTCCCTATGATGTATACTTTTCGAGAAAATCATGTCTCTGCCGGTTAAGCTAATTTGGCCGAATTCGCCATGCCAGGGTCGCCAGACATCGAATTTTCCGACCAATCACCGATCCTTGTAATGCGTACGTCATCAGAAGCGCACTTTTGTGCAGATTTCAAACCTATAATTAGATTTTCCTTGCGATGCATACTTTCCGAGAAAATCATGTCTCTGTCGGTTAAGCTAGGTTGGCCAAATCCGCTATTCCAGGGTCGCCAGATATCGAATTTTCCGACCAATCACCGATCCTTGTAATCCATACGTCATTAGAAGCGCAATTTTGTGCAGATTTCAAATCTGTAATTAGATTTTCCCTATGATGCCTACTTTTCGAGAAAATCATGTCTCTGTCGGTTAAGCTAGGTTGGCCGAATCCGAAATGCCAGGGTCGCCAGACATCGAATTTTCCGGCCAATCACCGATCCTTGTAATTCACACGTCATTAGAAGCGCGCTTTTGTGCAGATTTCAAAATTATAATTAGATTTTCCCTGTCATGCATACTTTTCGAGAAAATCATGTCTCTGTCGGTTAAGCTAGGTTGGCCGAATCCGCCATGCCAGGGTCGCCAGACATCCAATTTTTAGACCAATCACCGATCCTTGTAATGCGTACGTCATTAGAAGTGCGCTTTTGTGCAGATTTCAAATCTGTAATTAGATTTTCCCTGCGATGCATACTTTTCGAGAAGGTCATGTCTCTGTCGGTTAAGCTAGGTTGGCCGAATCCGCCGTGCCAGGGTCGCCAGACATCGAATTTTCCGGCCAATCACCGATCCTTGTAATTCACACGTCATTAGAAGCGCACTTTTGTGCAGATTTCAAATCTGTAATTAGATTTTCCCTGTCATGCATACTTTTCGAGAAAATCATGTCTCTGTCGGTTAAGCTAGGTTGACCAAATCCGCTATTCCAGGGTCGCCAGATATCGAATTTTCCGACCAATCACCGATCCTTGTAATCAATACGTCATTAGAAGCGCACTTTTGTGCAGATTTCAAATCTGTAATTAGATTTTCCCTGTCATGCATACTTTTCGAGAAAATCATGTCTCTGTCGGTTAAGCTAGGTTGGCCAAATCCGCCATGCCAGGGTCACCAGATATCGAATTTTCCGACCAATCACCGATCCTTGTAATGCGTACGTCATTAGAAGCGCGCTTTTGTGCAGATTTCAAATCTGTAATTAGATTTTCCCTATGTTGCATACTTTTCCGGAAAATCATGTCTCTGTCGGTTAAGCTAGGTTGGCCGAATCCGCCATGCCAGGGTCGCCAGACATCCAATTTTCCGACCAATCACCGATCCCTGTAATCCATACGTCATTAGAAGCGCAATTTTGTGCAGATTGCAAACCTATAATTAGATTTTCCCTGCGATGCATACTTTTCGAGAAAATCATGTCTCTGTCGGTTAAGCTAGGTTGGCCAAATCCGCCATTCCAGGGTCGCCAGATATCGAATTTTCCGACCCATCACCGATCCTTGTAATCCATACGTCATTAGAAGCGCGCTTTTGTGCAGATTTCAAATCTGTAATTAGATTTTCCCTGTCATGCATACTTTTCGAGAAAATCATGTCTCTGTCGGTTAAGCTAGGTTGGCCGAATCCGCCATGCCAGGGTCGCCAGACATCGAATTTTCCGGCCAATCACCGATCCTTGTAATTCACACGTCATTAGAAGCGCACTTTTGTGCAGATTTCAAACCTATAATTAGATTTTCCCTGCGATGCATACTTTTCGAGAAAATCATGTCTCTGTCGGTTAAGCTAGGTTGGCCAAATCCGCTATTCCAGGGTCGAGAGATATCGAATTTTCCGACCAATCACCGATCCTTGTAATCCATACGTCATTAGAAGCGCGCTTTTGTGCAGATTTCAAATCTGTAATTAGATTTTCCCTGTCATGCATTTTTTTCGAGAACATCATGTCTCTGTGGACCAACTGAGGTTGGCCAAATCCGCCATGCCACGGTCACCAGATATCGAATTTTCCGACCAATCATCGATCCCTGTAATTCACATGTCATTAGAAGCGCGCTTTTGTGCAGATTTCAAATCTGTAATTAGACTTTCCCCGCCATGCATACTTTTCGAGAAAATCATGTCTCTGTCGGTTAAGCTAGGTTGGCCAAATCCGCTATTCCAGGGTCGCCATATATCGAATTTTCCGACCAATCACCGATCCTTGTAATCCATACGTCATTAGAAGCGCACTTTTGTGCAGATTTCAAATCTGTAATTAGATTTTCCCTGCCATGCATAGTTTTCGAGAAAATCATGTCTCTGTCGGTTAAGCTAGGTTGGCCGAATCCGCCATGCCAGGGTCGCCAGACATCGAATTTTCCGACCAATCACCGATCCTTGTAACGCGTACGTCATTAGAAGTGCGCTTTTGTGCAGATTTCAAATCTGTAATTAGATTTTCCCTATGATGCATACTTTTCGAGAAGGTCATGTCTCTGTCGGTTAAGCTAGGTTGGCGGAATCCGCCATGGCAGGGTCGCCAGACATCAAATTTTCCGGCCAATCACCGATCCTTGTAATTCATACGTCATTAGGAGCGCGCTTTTGTGCAGATTTTAAAATTATAATTAGATTTTCCCTGTCATGCATACTTTTCGAGAAAATCATGTCTCTGTCGGTTAAGCTAGGTTGGCCAAATCCGCTATTCCAGGGTCCCCAGATATCGAATTTTCCGACCAATCAATGATCCTTGTAATCCGTTCGTCATTAGAAGCGCGCTTTTGTGCAGATTTCAAATCTGTAATTAGACTTTCCCCGCCATGCATACTTTTCGAGAAAATCATGTCTCTGTCGGTTAAGCTAGGTTGGCCAAATCCGCTATTCCAGGGTCGCCATATATCGAATTTTCCGACCAATCACCGATCCTTGTAATCCATACGTCATTAGAAGCGCACTTTTGTGCAGATTTCAAATCTGTAATTAGATTTTCCCTGCCATGCATAGTTTTCGAGAAAATCATGTCTCTGTCGGTTAAGCTAGGTTGGCCGAATCCGCCATGCCAGGGTCGCCAGACATCGAATTTTCCGACCAATCACCGATCCTTGTAACGCGTACGTCATTAGAAGTGCGCTTTTGTGCAGATTTCAAATCTGTAATTAGATTTTCCCTATGATGCATACTTTTCGAGAAGGTCATGTCTCTGTCGGTTAAGCTAGGTTGGCGGAATCCGCCATGCCAGGGTCGCCAGACATCGAATTTTCCGGCCAATCACCGATCCTTGTAATTCACACGTCATTAGAAGCGCGCTTTTGTGCAGATTTCAAAATTATAATTAGATTTTCCCTGTCATGCATACTTTTCGAGAAAATCATGTCTCTGTCGGTTAAGCTAGGTTGGCCAAATCCGCTATTCCAGGGTCGCCAGATATCGAATTTTCCGACCAATCACCGATCCTTGTAATCCATACGTCATTAGAAGCGCACTTTTGTGCAAATTTCAAATCTGTAATTAGATTTTCCCTGTCATGCATACTTTTCGAGAAAATCATGTCTCTGTCGGTTAAGCTAGGTTGGCCAAATCCGCTATTCCAGGGTCGCCAGATATCGAATTTTCCGACCAATCACCGATCCTTGTAATCCATACGTCTAGAAGCGCACTTTTGTGCAGATTTCAAATCTGTAATTAGATTTTCCCTGTCATGCATACTTTTCGAGAAAATAATGTCTCTGTCGGTTAAGCTAGGTTGGCCGAATCCGCCATGCCAGGGTCGCCAGACATCCAATTTTCCGACCAATCACCGATCCTTGTAACGCGTACGTCATTAGAAGTGCGTTTTCGTGCAGATTTCAAATCTGTAATTAGATTTTCCCTATGATGCATACTTTTCGAGAAGGTCATGTCTCTGTCGGTTAAGCTAGGTTGGCGGAATCCGCCATGCCAGGGTCGCCAGACATCGAATTTTCCGGCCAATCACCGATCCTTGTAATTCACACGTCATTAGAAGCGCGCTTTTGTGCAGATTTCAAATCTGTAATTAGATTTTCCCTGTCATGCATACTTTTCGAGAAAATCATGTCTCTGTCGGTTAAGCTAGGTTGGCCAAATCCGCTATTCCAGGGTCGCCAGATATCGAATTTTCCGACCAATCACCGATCCTTGTAATCTACACGTCATTAGAAGCGCACTTTTGTGCAAATTTCAAATCTGTAATTAGATTTTCCCTGTCATGCATACTTTTCGAGAAAATCATGTCTCTGTCGGTTAAGCTAGGTTGGCCAAATCCGCTATTCCAGGGTCGCCAGATATCGAATTTTCCGACCAATCACCGATCCTTGTAATCTACACGTCATTAGAAGCGCACTTTTGTGCAAATTTCAAATCTGTAATTAGATTTTCCCTGTCATGCATACTTTTCGAGAAAATCATGTCTCTGTCGGTTAAGCTAGGTTGGCCAAATCCGCTATTCCAGGGTCGCCAGATATCGAATTTTCCGACCAATCACCGATCCTTGTAATCCATACGTCATTAGAAGCGCACTTTTGTGCAGATTTCAAATCTGTAATTAGATTTTCCCTGTCATGCATACTTTTCGAGAAAATCATGTCTCTGTCGGTTAAGCTAGGTTGGCCGAATCCGCCATGCCAGGGTCGCCAGACATCGAATTTTCCGGCCAATCACCGATCCTTGTAATTCACACGTCATTAGAAGCGCGCTTTTGTGCAGATTTCAAAATTATAATTAGATTTTCCCTGTCATGCATACTTTTCGAGAAAATCATGTCTCTGTCGGTTAAGCTAGGTTGGCCAAATCCGCTATTCCAGGGTCGCCAGATATCGAATTTTCCGACCAATCACCGATCCTTGTAATCCATACGTCATTAGAAGCGCACTTTTGTGCAAATTTCAAATCTGTAATTAGATTTTCCCTGTCATGCATACTTTTCGAGAAAATCATGTCTCTGTCGGTTAAGCTAGGTTGGCCAAATCCGCTATTCCAGGGTCGCCAGATATCGAATTTTCCGACCAATCACCGATCCTTGTAATCCATACGTCTAGAAGCGCACTTTTGTGCAGATTTCAAATCTGTAATTAGATTTTCCCTGTCATGCATACTTTTCGAGAAAATAATGTCTCTGTCGGTTAAGCTAGGTTGGCCGAATCCGCCATGCCAGGGTCGCCAGACATCCAATTTTCCGACCAATCACCGATCCTTGTAACGCGTACGTCATTAGAAGTGCGTTTTCGTGCAGATTTCAAATCTGTAATTAGATTTTCCCTATGATGCATACTTTTCGAGAAGGTCATGTCTCTGTCGGTTAAGCTAGGTTGGCGGAATCCGCCATGCCAGGGTCGCCAGACATCGAATTTTCCGGCCAATCACCGATCCTTGTAATTCACACGTCATTAGAAGCGCGCTTTTGTGCAGATTTCAAATCTGTAATTAGATTTTCCCTGTCATGCATACTTTTCGAGAAGGTCATGTCTCTGTCGGTTAAGCTAGGTTGGCCAAATCCGCTATTCCAGGGTCGCCAGATATCGAATTTTCCGACCAATCACCGATCCTTGTAATCTACACGTCATTAGAAGCGCACTTTTGTGCAGATTTCAAATCTGTAATTAGATTTTCCCTGTCATGCATACTTTTCGAGAAAATCATGTCTCTGTCGGTTAAGCTAGGTTGGCCAAATCCGCTATTCCAGGGTCGCCAGATATCGAATTTTCCGACCAATCACCGATCCTTGTAATCTACACGTCATTAGAAGCGCACTTTTGTGCAAATTTCAAATCTGTAATTAGATTTTCCCTGTCATGCATACTTTTCGAGAAAATCATGTCTCTGTCGGTTAAGCTAGGTTGGCCAAATCCGCTATTCCAGGGTCGCCAGATATCGAATTTTCCGACCAATCACCGATCCTTGTAATCTACACGTCATTAGAAGCGCACTTTTGTGCAGATTTCAAATCTGTAATTAGATTTTCCCTGTCATGCATACTTTTCGAGAAAATCATGTCTCTGTCGGTTAAGCTAGGTTGGCCAAATCCGCTATTCCAGGGTCGCCAGATATCGAATTTTCCGACCAATCACCGATCCTTGTAATCCATACGTCATTAGAAGCGCACTTTTGTGCAAATTTCAAATCTGTAATTAGATTTTCCCTGTCATGCATACTTTTCGAGAAAATCATGTCTCTGTCGGTTAAGCTAGGTTGGCCAAATCCGCTATTCCAGGGTCGCCAGATATCGAATTTTCCGACCAATCACCGATCCTTGTAATCCATACGTCTAGAAGCGCACTTTTGTGCAGATTTCAAATCTGTAATTAGATTTTCCCTGTCATGCATACTTTTCGAGAAAATAATGTCTCTGTCGGTTAAGCTAGGTTGGCCGAATCCGCCATGCCAGGGTCGCCAGACATCCAATTTTCCGACCAATCACCGATCCTTGTAACGCGTACGTCATTAGAAGTGCGTTTTCGTGCAGATTTCAAATCTGTAATTAGATTTTCCCTATGATGCATACTTTTCGAGAAGGTCATGTCTCTGTCGGTTAAGCTAGGTTGGCGGAATCCGCCATGCCAGGGTCGCCAGACATCGAATTTTCCGGCCAATCACCGATCCTTGTAATTCACACGTCATTAGAAGCGCGCTTTTGTGCAGATTTCAAATCTGTAATTAGATTTTCCCTGTCATGCATACTTTTCGAGAAAATCATGTCTCTGTCGGTTAAGCTAGGTTGGCCAAATCCGCTATTCCAGGGTCGCCAGATATCGAATTTTCCGACCAATCACCGATCCTTGTAATCTACACGTCATTAGAAGCGCACTTTTGTGCAGATTTCAAATCTGTAATTAGATTTTCCCTGTCATGCATACTTTTCGAGAAAATCATGTCTCTGTCGGTTAAGCTAGGTTGGCCAAATCCGCTATTCCAGGGTCGCCAGATATCGAATTTTCCGACCAATCACCGATCCTTGTAATCTACACGTCATTAGAAGCGCACTTTTGTGCAAATTTCAAATCTGTAATTAGATTTTCCCTGTCATGCATACTTTTCGAGAAAATCATGTCTCGGTCGGTTAAGCTAGGTTGGCCAAATCCGCTATTCCAGGGTCGCCAGATATCGAATTTTCCGACCAATCACCGATCCTTGTAATCTACACGTCATTAGAAGCGCACTTTTGTGCAAATTTCAAATCTGTAATTAGATTTTCCCTGTCATGCATACTTTTCGAGAAAATCATGTCTCTGTCGGTTAAGCTAGGTTGGCCAAATCCGCTATTCCAGGGTCGCCAGATATCGAATTTTCCGACCAATCACCGATCCTTGTAATCTACACGTCATTAGAAGCGCACTTTTGTGCAAATTTCAAATCTGTAATTAGATTTTCCCTGTCATGCATACTTTTCGAGAAAATCATGTCTCTGTCGGTTAAGCTAGGTTGGCCAAATCCGCTATTCCAGGGTCGCCAGATATCGAATTTTCCGACCAATCACCGATCCTTGTAATCCATACGTCATTAGAAGCGCACTTTTGTGCAGATTTCAAATCTGTAATTAGATTTTCCCTGTCATGCATACTTTTCGAGAAAATCATGTCTCTGTCGGTTAAGCTAGGTTGGCCGAATCCGCCATGCCAGGGTCGCCAGACATCGAATTTTCCGGCCAATCACCGATCCTTGTAATTCACACGTCATTAGAAGCGCGCTTTTGTGCAGATTTCAAAATTATAATTAGATTTTCCCTGCGATGCATACTTTTCGAGAAAATCATGTCTCTGTCGGTTAAGCTAGGTTGGCCGAATCCGCCATGCCAGGGTCGCCAGACATTGAATTTTTAGACCAATCACCGATCCTTGTAATACGTACGTCATTAGAAGTGCGCTTTTGTGCAGATTTCAAATCTGTAATTAGATTTTCCCTGCGATGCATACTTTTCGAGAAGGTCATGTCTCTGTCGGTTAAGCTAGGTTGGCCGAATCCGCCGTGCCAGGGTCGCCAGACATCGAATTTTCCGGCCAATCACCGATCCTTGTAATTCACACGTCATTAGAAGCGCACTTTTGTGCAGATTTCAAATCTGTAATTAGATTTTCCCTATGTTGCATACTTTTCGAGAAAATCATGTCTCTGTCGGTTAAGCTAGGTTGGCCAAATCCGCTATTCCAGGGTCGCCAGATATCGAATTTTCCGACCAATCACCGATCCTTGTAATCCATACGTCATTAGAAGCGCACTTTTGTGCAGATTTCAAATCTGTAATTAGATTTTCCCTGTCATGCATACTTTTCGAGAAAATCATGTCTCTGTCGGTTAAGCTAGGTTGGCCGAATCCGCCATGCCAGGGTCGCCAGACATCCAATTTTCCGACCAATCACCGATCCCTGTAATCCATACGTCATTAGAAGCGCGCTTTTGTGCAGATTTCAAATCTGTAATTAGATTTTCCCTATGTTGCATACTTTTCGAGAAAATCATGTCTCTGTCGGTTAAGCTAGGTTGGCCAAATCCGCTATTCCAGGGTCGCCAGATATCGAATTTTCCGACCAGTCACCGATTCTTGTAATCCATACGTCATTAGAAGCGCGCTTTTGTGCAGATTTCAAATCTATAATTAGATTTTCCCTGCGATGCATACTTTTCGAGAAAATCATGTCTCTGTCGGTTAAGCTAGGTTGGCCGAATCCGCCATGCCAGGGTCGCCAGACATCCAATTTTCCGACCAATCACCGATCCCTGCAATCCATACGTCATTAGAAGCGCAATTTTGTGCAGATTTCAAGCCTGTAATTAGATTTTCCCTGCGATGCATACTTTCCGAGAAAATCATGTCTCTGTCGGTTAAGCTAGGTTGGCCGAATCCGCCATGCCAGGGTCGCCAGACATCCAATTTTTAGACCAATCACCGATCCTTGTAATGCGTACGTCATTAGAAGTGCGCTTTTGTGCAGATTTCAAATCTGTAATTAGATTTTCCCTGCGATGCATACTTTTCGAGAAGGTCATGTCTCTGTCGGTTAAGCTAGGTTGGCCGAATCCGCCGTGCCAGGGTCGCCAGACATCGAATTTTCCGACCAATCACCGATCCTTGTAATTCACACGTCATTAGAAGCGCACTTTTGTGCAGATTTCAAATCTGTAATTAGATTTTCCCTGTCATGCATACTTTTCGAAAAAATCATGTCTCTGTCGGTTAAGCTAGGTTGGCCAAATCCGCTATTCCAGGGTCGCCAGATATCGAATTTTCCGACCAATCACCGATCCTTGTAATCCATACGTCATTAGAAGCGCACTTTTGTGCAGATTTCAAATCTGTAATTAGATTTTCCCTGTCATGCATACTTTTCGAGAAAATCATGTCTCTGTCGGTTAAGCTAGGTTGGCCAAATCCGCTATTCCAGGGTCGCCAGATATCGAACTTTCCGACCAATCACCGATCCTTGTAAACCATACGTCATTAGAAGCGCACTTTTGTGCAGATTTCAAATCTGTAATTAGATTTTCCCTGTCATGCATACTTTTCGAGAAAATCATGTCTCTGTCGGTTAAGCTAGGTTGGCCAAATCCGCTATTCCAGGGGCGCCAGATATCGCATTTTCCGACCAGTCACCGATCCTTGTAATCCATACGTCATTAGAAGCGCACTTTTGTGCAGATTTCAAATCTGTAATTAGATTTTCCCTGTCATGCATACTTTTCGAGAAAATCATGTCTCTGTCGGTTAAGGTAGGTTGGCCAAATCCGCCATTCCAGGGTCGCCAGATATCGAATTTTCCGACCAATCACCGATCCTTGTAATGCGTACGTCATTAGAAGCGCGCTTTTGTGCAGATTTCAAATCTGTAATTAGATTTTCCCTATGTTGCATACTTTTCGAGAAAATCATGTCTCTGTCGGTTAAGCTAGGTTGGCCGAATCCGCCATGCCAGGGTCGCCAGACATCCAATTTTCCGACCAATCACCGATCCCTGTAATCCATACGTCATTAGAAACGCGCTTTTGTGCAGATTTCAAATCTGTAATTAGATTTTCCCTATGTTGCATACTTTTCGAGAAAATCATGTCTCTGTCGGTTAAGCTAGGTTGGCCGAATCCGCCATGCCAGGGTCGCCAGACATCCAATTTTTAGACCAATCACCGATCCTTGTAATGCGTACGTCATTAGAAGTGCGCTTTTGTGCAGATTTCAAATCTGTAATTAGATTTTCCCTGCGATGCATACTTTTCGAGAAGGTCATGTCTCTGTCGGTTAAGCTAGGTTGGCCGAATCCGCCATGCCAGGGTCGCCAGACATCGAATTTTCCGGCCAATCACCGATCCTTGTAATTCACACGTCATTAGAAGCGCACCTTTGTGCAGATTTCAAATCTGTAATTAGATTTTCCCTGTCATGCATACTTTTCGAAAAAATCATGTCTCTGTCGGTTAAGCTAGGTTGGCCAAATCCGCTATTCCAGGGTCGCCAGATATCGAATTTTCCGACCAATCACCGATCCTTGTAATCCATACGTCATTAGAAGCGCACTTTTGTGCAGATTTCAAATCTGTAATTAGATTTTCCCTGTCATGCATACTTTTCGAGAAAATCATGTCTCTGTCGGTTAAGCTAGGTTGGCCGAATCCGCCATGCCAGGGTCGCCAGACATCCAATTTTCCGACCAATCACCGATCCCTGTAATCCATACGTCATTAGAAGCGCGCTTTTGTGCAGATTTCAAATCTGTAATTAGATTTTCCCTATGTTGCATACTTTTCGAGAAAATCATGTCTCTGTCGGTTAAGCTAGGTTGGCCAAATCCGCTATTCCAGGGTCGCCAGATATCGAATTTTCCGACCAGTCACCGATTCTTGTAATCCATACGTCATTAGAAGCGCGCTTTTGTGCAGATTTCAAATCTATAATTAGATTTTCCCTGCGATGCATACTTTTCGAGAAAATCATGTCTCTGTCGGTTAAGCTAGGTTGGCCAAATCCGCTATTCCAGGGTCGCCAGATATCGAATTTTCCGACCAATCACCGATCCTTGTAATCCATACGTCATTAGAAGTGCACTTTTGTGCAGATTTCAAATCTGTAATTAGATTTTCCCTGTCATGCATACTTTTCGAGAAAATCATGTCTCTGTCGGTTAAGCTAGGTTGGCCAAATCCGCTATTCCAGGGTCGCCAGATATCGAATTTTCCGACCAATCACCGATCCTTGTAATCCATACGTCATTAGAAGCGCACTTTTGTGCAGATTTCAAATCTGTAATTAGATTTTCCCTGTCATGCATACTTTTCGAGAAAATCATGTCTCTGTCGGTTAAGCTAGGTTGGCCAAATCCGCTATTCCAGGGTCGCCAGATATCGAATTTTCCGACCAGTCACCGATCCTTGTAATCCATACGTCATTAGAAGCGCACTTTTGTGCAGATTTCAAATCTGTAATTAGATTTTCCCTGTCATGCATACTTTTCGAGAAAATCATGTCTCTGTCGGTTAAGCTAGGTTGGCCAAATCCGCCATTCCAGGGTCGCCAGATATCGAATTTTCCGACCAATCACCGATCCTTGTAATGCGTACGTCATTAGAAGCGCGCTTTTGTGCAGATTTCAAATCTGTAATTAGATTTTCCCTATGTTGCATACTTTTCGAGAAAATCATGTCTCTGTCGGTTAAGCTAGGTTGGCCGAATCCGCCATGCCAGGGTGGCCAGACATCCAATTTTCCGACCAATCACCGATCCTTGTAATCCATACGTCATTAGAAGCGCGCTTTTGTGCAGATTTCAAATCTGTAATTAGATTTTCCCTATGTTGCATACTTTTCGAGAAAATCATGTCTCTGTCGGTTAAGCTAGGTTGGCCAAATCCGCTATTCCAGGGTCGCCAGATATCGAATTTTCCGACCAGTCACCGATCCTTGTAATCCATACGTCATTAGAAGCGCGCTTTTGTGCAGATTTCAAATCTATAACTAGATTTTCCCTGCGATGCATACTTTTCGAGAAAATCATGTCTCTGTCGGTTAAGCTAGGTTGGCCAAATCCGCTATTCCAGGGTCGCCAGATATCGAATTTTCCGACCAATCACCGATCCTTGTAATCCATACGTCATTAGAAATGCACTTTTGTGCAGATTTCAAATCTGCAATTAGATTTTCCCTGTCATGCATACTTTTCGAGAAAATCATGTCTCTGTCGGTTAAGCTAGGTTGGCCAAATCCGCTATTCCAGGGTCGCCAGATATCGAATTTTCCGACCAATCACCGATCCTTGTAATCCATACATCATTAGAAGCGCACTTTTGTGCAGATTTCAAATCTGTAATTAGATTTTCCCTGTCATGCATACTTTTCGAGAAAATCATGTCTCTGTCGGTTAAGCTAGGTTGGCCGAATCCGCCATGCCAGGGTCACCAGACATCGAATTTTCCGACCAATCACCGATCCTTGTAATTCACACGTCATTAAAAGCGCACTTTTGTGCAGATTTCAAACCTACAATTAGATTTTCCCTGCGATGCATACTTTTCGAGAAAATCATGTCTCTGTCGGTTAAGCTAGGTTGGCCAAATCCGCTATTCCAGGGTCGCCAGATATCGAATTTTCTGACCAATCACCGATCCTTGCAATCCATACGTCATTAGAAGCGCACTTTTGTGCAGATTTCAAATCTGTAATTAGATTTTCCCTGTCATGCATACTTTTCGAGAAAATCATGTCTCTGTCGGTTAAGCTAGGTTGGCCAAATCCGCCATGCCAGGGTCGCCAGACATCGAATTTTCCAGCCAATCACCGATCCTTGTAATTCACACGTCATTAGAAGCGCGCTTTTGTGCAGATTTCAAAATTATAATTAGATTTTCCCTGCGATGCATACTTTTCGAGAAAATCATGTCTCTGTCGGTTAAGCTAGGTTGGCCAAATCCGCTATTCCAGGGTAGCCAGATATCGAATTTTCCGACCAATCACCGATCCTTGTAATCCATACGTCATTAGAAGCGCACTTTTGTGCAGATTTCAAATCTGTAATTAGATTTTCCCTGTCATGCATACTTTTCGAGAAAATCATGTCTCTGTCGGTTAAGCTAGGTTGGCCGAATCCGCCATGCCAGGGTCGCCAGACATTGAATTTTCCGGCCAATTACTGATCCTTGTAATTCACACGTCATTAAAAGCGCACTTTTGTGCAGATTTCAAACCTACAATTAGATTTTCGCTGCGATGCATACTTTTCGAGAAAATCATGTCTCTGTCGGTTAAGCTAGGTTGGCCAAATCCGCTATTCCAGGGTCGCCAGATATCGAATTTTTCGACCAACCACCGATCCTTGTAATCCATACGTCATTAAAAGCGCACTTTTGTGCAGATTTCAAATCTGTAATTCGATTTTCCCTGTCATGCATACTTTTCGAGAAAATCATGTCTCTGTCGGTTAAGCTAGGTTGGCCAAATCCGCCATTCCAGGGTCGCCAGATATCAAATTTTCCGACCCATCACCGATCCTTGTAATCCATACGTCATTAGAAGCGCACTTTTGTGCAGATTTTAAATCTGTAATTAGATTTTCCCTATGATGCATACTTTTCGAGAAGGTCATGTCTCTGTCGGTTAAGCTAGGTTGGCCGAATCCGCCATGCCAGGGTCGCCAGACATCGAATTTTCCGGCCAATCACCGATCCTCGTAATTCACACGTCATTAGAAGCGCGCTCTTGTGCAGATTTCAAACCTATAATTAGATTTTCCCTGCGATGCATACTTTTCGAGAAAATCATGTCTCTGTCGGTTAAGCTAGGTTGGCCAAATCCGCCATTCCAGGGTCAACAGATATCGAATTTTCCGACCCATCACCGATCCTTGTAATTCACACGTCATTAGAAGCGCACTTTTGTGCAGATTTCAAATGTATAATTAGATTTTCCCTGTCATGCATACTTTTCGAGAAAATCATGTCTCTGTCGGTTAAGCTAGGTTGGCCAAATCCGCCATTCCAGGGTCACCAGATATCGAATTTTCCGACCCATCGCCGATCCTTGTAATCCATACGTCATTAGAAGCGTACTTCTGTGCAGATTTTAAATCTGTAATTAGATTTTCCCTATGATGCATACTTTTCGAGAAGGTCATGTCTCTGTCGGTTAAGCTAGGTTGGCCGAATCCGCCATGCCAGGGTCGCCAGACATCGAATTTTCCGGCCAATCACCGATCCTTGTAATTCACACGTCATTAGAAGCGCGCTTTTGTGCAGATTTCAAACCTATAATTAGATTTTCCCTGCGATGCATACTTTCCGAGAAAATCATGTCTCTGTCGGTTAAGCTAGGTTGGCCAAATCCGCCATTCCAGGGTCACCAGATATCGAATTTTCCGACCCATCACCGATCCTTGTAATTCACACGCCATTAGAAGCGCACTTTTGTGCAGATTTCAAATGCATAATTAGATTTTCCCTGTCATGCATACTTTTCGAGAAAATCATGTCTCTGTCGGTTAAGCTAGGTTGGCCAAATCCGCCATTCCAGGGTCGCCAGATATCGAATTTTCCGACCAATCACCAATCCTTGTAATCCATACGTCATTAGAAGCGCACTTTTGTGCAGATTTCAAATCTGTACTTAGATTTTCCCTGTCATGCATACTTTTCGAGAAAATCATGTCTCTGTCGGTTAAGCTAGGTTGGCCGAATCCGCCATGCCAGGGTCACCAGACATCGAATTTTCCGGCCAATCACCGATCCTTGTAATTCACACGTCATTAGAAGCGCACTTTTTTGCAGATTTCAAACCTCTAATTAGATTTTCCCTGCGATGCATACTTTTCGAGAAAATCATGTCTCTGTCGGTTAAGCTAGGTTGGCCAAATCCGCTATTCCAGGGTAGCCAGATATCGAATTTTCCGACCAATCACCGATCCTTGTAATCCATACGTCATTAGAAGCGCACTTTTGTGCAGATTTCAAATCTGTAATTAGATTTTCCCTGTCATGCATACTTTTCGAGAAAATCATGTCTCTGTCGGTTAAGCTAGGTTGGCCGAATCCGCCATGCCAGGGTCGCCAGACATTGAATTTTCCGGCCAATTACTGATCCTTGTAATTCACACGTCATTAAAAGCGCACTTTTGTGCAGATTTCAAACCTACAATTAGATTTTCGCTGCGATGCATACTTTTCGAGAAAATCATGTCTCTGTCGGTTAAGCTAGGTTGGCCAAATCCGCTATTCCAGGGTCGCCAGATATCGAATTTTTCGACCAACCACCGATCCTTGTAATCCATACGTCATTAAAAGCGCACTTTTGTGCAGATTTCAAATCTGTAATTCGATTTTCCCTGTCATGCATACTTTTCGAGAAAATCATGTCTCTGTCGGTTAAGCTAGGTTGGCCAAATCCGCCATTCCAGGGTCGCCAGATATCAAATTTTCCGACCCATCACCGATCCTTGTAATCCATACGTCATTAGAAGCGCACTTTTGTGCAGATTTTAAATCTGTAATTAGATTTTCCCTATGATGCATACTTTTCGAGAAGGTCATGTCTCTGTCGGTTAAGCTAGGTTGGCCGAATCCGCCATGCCAGGGTCGCCAGACATCGAATTTTCCGGCCAATCACCGATCCTCGTAATTCACACGTCATTAGAAGCGCGCTCTTGTGCAGATTTCAAACCTATAATTAGATTTTCCCTGCGATGCATACTTTTCGAGAAAATCATGTCTCTGTCGGTTAAGCTAGGTTGGCCAAATCCGCCATTCCAGGGTCAACAGATATCGAATTTTCCGACCCATCACCGATCCTTGTAATTCACACGTCATTAGAAGCGCACTTTTGTGCAGATTTCAAATGTATAATTAGATTTTCCCTGTCATGCATACTTTTCGAGAAAATCATGTCTCTGTCGGTTAAGCTAGGTTGGCCAAATCCGCCATTCCAGGGTCACCAGATATCGAATTTTCCGACCCATCGCCGATCCTTGTAATCCATACGTCATTAGAAGCGTACTTCTGTGCAGATTTTAAATCTGTAATTAGATTTTCCCTATGATGCATACTTTTCGAGAAGGTCATGTCTCTGTCGGTTAAGCTAGGTTGGCCGAATCCGCCATGCCAGGGTCGCCAGACATCGAATTTTCCGGCCAATCACCGATCCTTGTAATTCACACGTCATTAGAAGCGCACTTTTGTGCAGATTTCAAACCTATAATTAGATTTTCCCTGCGATGCATACTTTCCGAGAAAATCATGTCTCTGTCGGTTAAGCTAGGTTGGCCAAATCCGCCATTCCAGGGTCACCAGATATCGAATTTTCCGACCCATCACCGATCCTTGTAATTCACACGCCATTAGAAGCGCACTTTTGTGCAGATTTCAAATGCATAATTAGATTTTCCCTGTCATGCATACTTTTCGAGAAAATCATGTCTCTGTCGGTTAAGCTAGGTTGGCCAAATCCGCCATTCCAGGGTCGCCAGATATCGAATTTTCCGACCAATCACCAATCCTTGTAATCCATACGTCATTAGAAGCGCACTTTTGTGCAGATTTCAAATCTGTACTTAGATTTTCCCTGTCATGCATACTTTTCGAGAAAATCATGTCTCTGTCGGTTAAGCTAGGTTGGATAAATCCCCTATGCCAGGGTCGTCAGATATCGGATTTTCCGAACTATCACCTATCCTTGTAATTCACACGTCATTAGAAGCGCACTTTTGTGCAGATTTCAAATCTGTAATTAGATTTTCCCTGTCATGCATACTTTTCGAGAAAATCATGTCTCTGTCGGTTAAGCTAGGTTGGCCAAATCCGCCATTCCAGGGTCGCCAGATATCGAATTTTCCGACCAATCACCGATCCTTGTAATCCATTCGTCATTAGAAGCGCACTTTTGTGCAAATTTCCAATCTGTAATTAGATTTTCCCTATGATGCATACTTTTCGAGAAAATCATGTCTCTGTCGGTTAAGCTAGGTTGGCCGAATCCGCCATGCCAGGGTCGCCAGACATAAAATTTTCCGACGAATCAGCGATCTTTGTAATGCGTACGTCATTAGAAGCGCGCTTTTGGGCAGATTTCACACCTATAGTTATATTTTCCCTGCGATGCATACTTTCCGCGAAAATCATGTCTCTGTCGGTTAAGCTAGGTTGGCCAAATCCGCCATTCCAGGGTCACCAGATATCGAACTTTCCGACCCATCACCGATCCTTGTAATCCATACGTCATTAGAAGCGCACTTTTGTGCAGATTTCAAATCTGTAATTAGATTTTCCCTGTCATGCATACTTTTCGAGAAAATCATGTCTCTGTCGGTTAAGCTAGGTTGGCCGAATCCGCCATGCCAGGGTCACCAGACATAAAATTTTCCGACGAATCAGCGATCTTTGTAATGCGTACGTCATTAGAAGCGCGCTTTTGGGCAGATTTCACACCTATAGTTATATTTTCCCTGCGATGCATACTTTCCGCGAAAATCATGTCTCTGTCGGTTAAGCTAGGTTGGCCAAATCCGCCATTCCAGGGTCGCCAGATATCGAACTTTCCGACCCATCACCGATCCCTGTAATCCATACGTCATTAGAAGCGCACTTTTGTGCAGATTTCAAATCTGTAATTAGATTTTCCCTGTCATGCATACTTTTCGAGAAAATCATGTCTCTGTCGGTTAAGCTAGGTTGGATAAATCCCCTATGCCAGGGTCGTCAGATATCGGATTTTCCGAACTATCACCTATCCTTGTAATTCACACGTCATTAGAAGCGCACTTTTGTGCAGATTTCAAATCTGTAATTAGATTTTCCCTGTCATGCATACTTTTCGAGAAAATCATGTCTCTGTCGGTTAAGCTAGGTTGGCCGAATCCGCCATGCCAGGGTCACCAGACATAAAATTTTCCGACGAATCAGCGATCTTTGTAATGCGTACGTCATTAGAAGCGCGCTTTTGGGCAGATTTCACACCTATAGTTATATTTTCCCTGCGATGCATACTTTCCGCGAAAATCATGTCTCTGTCGGTTAAGCTAGGTTGGCCAAATCCGCCATTCCAGGGTCACCAGATATCGAACTTTCCGACCCATCACCGATCCTTGTAATCCATACGTCATTAGAAGCGCACTTTTGTGCAGATTTCAAATCTGTAATTAGATTTTCCCTGTCATGCATACTTTTCGAGAAAATCATGTCACTGTGGACGAACTGAGGTTGGCCAAATCTGCCATGCCAGGGTCACCAGATATCGAATTTTCCGACCAATCTCCGATCCTTGTATTTCGCTCGTCATTAGAAGCGCGCTTTTGTGCAGATTTGAAATCTGTAATAAGATTTTCCCTGCCATGCATTTTTTTCGAGAACATCATGTCTCTGTGGACCAACTGAGGTTGGCCAAATCCACCATGCCACGGTCACCAGATATCGAATTTTCCGACCAATCATCGATCCCTGTAATTCACACGTCATTAGAAGCGCACTTTTGTGCAGATTTCAAATCTGTAATTAGATTTTCCCTGTCATGCATACTTTTCGAGAAAATCATGTCTCTGTCGGTTAAGCTAGGTTGGATAAATCCCCTATGCCAGGGTCGTCAGATATCGGATTTTCCGAACTATCACCGATCCTTGTAATTCACACGTCATTAGAAGCGCACTTTTGTGCAGATTTCAAATCTGTAATTAGATTTTCCCTGTCATGCATACTTTTCGAGAAAATCATGTCTCTGTCGGTTAAACTAGGTTGGCCAAATCCGCTATTCCAGGGTCGCCAGATATCGAATTTTCCGACCAATCACCGATCCTTGTAATCCATTCGTCATTAGAAGCGCACTTTTGTGCAAATTTCCAATCTGTAATTAGATTTTCCCTATGATGCATACTTTTCGAGAAAATCATGTCTCTGTCGGTTAAGCTAGGTTGGCCGAATCCGCCATGCCAGGGTCACCAGACATAAAATTTTCCGACGAATCAGCGATCTTTGTAATGCGTACGTCATTAGAAGCGCGCTTTTGGGCAGATTTCACACCTATAGTTATATTTTCCCTGCGATGCATACTTTCCGCGAAAATCATGTCTCTGTCGGTTAAGCTAGGTTGGCCAAATCCGCCATTCCAGGGTCACCAGATATCGAACTTTCCGACCCATCACCGATCCTTGTAATCCATACGTCATTAGAAGCGCACTTTTGTGCAGATTTCAAATCTGTAATTAGATTTTCCCTGTCATGCATACTTTTCGAGAAAATCATGTCACTGTGGACGAACTGAGGTTGGCCAAATCTGCCATGCCAGGGTCACCAGATATCGAATTTTCCGACCAATCTCCGATCCTTGTATTTCGCTCGTCATTAGAAGCGCGCTTTTGTGCAGATTTGAAATCTGTAATAAGATTTTCCCTGCCATGCATTTTTTTCGAGAACATCATGTCTCTGTGGACCAACTGAGGTTGGCCAAATCCACCATGCCACGGTCACCAGATATCGAATTTTCCGACCAATCATCGATCCCTGTAATTCACACGTCATTAGAAGCGCACTTTTGTGCAGATTTCAAATCTGTAATTAGATTTTCCCTGTCATGCATACTTTTCGAGAAAATCATGTCTCTGTCGGTTAAGCTAGGTTGGATAAATCCCCTATGCCAGGGTCGTCAGATATCGGATTTTCCGAACTATCACCGATCCTTGTAATTCACACGTCATTAGAAGCGCACTTTTGTGCAGATTTCAAATCTGTAATTAGATTTTCCCTGTCATGCATACTTTTCGAGAAAATCATGTCTCTGTCGGTTAAACTAGGTTGGCCAAATCCGCTATTCCAGGGTCGCCAGATATCGAATTTTCCGACCAATCACCGATCCTTGTAATCCATTCGTCATTAGAAGCGCACTTTTGTGCAAATTTCCAATCTGTAATTAGATTTTCCCTATGATGCATACTTTTCGAGAAAATCATGTCTCTGTCGGTTAAGCTAGGTTGGCCGAATCCGCCATGCCAGGGTCACCAGACATAAAATTTTCCGACGAATCAGCGATCTTTGTAATGCGTACGTCATTAGAAGCGCGCTTTTGGGCAGATTTCACACCTATAGTTATATTTTCCCTGCGATGCATACTTTCCGCGAAAATCATGTCTCTGTCGGTTAAGCTAGGTTGGCCAAATCCGCCATTCCAGGGTCACCAGATATCGAACTTTCCGACCCATCACCGATCCTTGTAATCCATACGTCATTAGAAGCGCACTTTTGTGCAGATTTCAAATCTGTAATTAGATTTTCCCTGTCATGCATACTTTTCGAGAAAATCATGTCTCTGTCGGTTAAGCTAGGTTGGCCAAAATCGCCATGCCAGGGTCGGCAGACATCGAATTTTCCGGCCAATTACCGATCCTTGTAATTCACACGTCATTAGAAGCGCGCTTTTGTGCAGATTTCAAATCTGTAATTAGATTTTCCCTGTCATGCATACTTTTCGAGAAAATCATGTCTCTGTCGGTTAAGCTAGGTTGGCCAAATCCGCTATTCCAGGGTCGCCAGATATCGAATTTTCCGACCAATCACCGATCCTTGTAATCCATACGTCATTAGAAGCGCACTTTTGTGCCGATTTTAAATCTGTAATTAGATTTTCCCTATGATGCATACTTTTCGAGAAGGTCATGTCTCTGTCGGTTAAGCTAGGTTGGCAGAATCCGCCATGCCAGGGTCGCCAGACATCGAATTTTCCGACCAATCACCGATCCTTGTAATCCATACGTCATTAGAAGCGCAATTTTGTGCAGATTTCAAATCTGTAATTAGATTTTCCCTATGATGCATACTTTTCGAGAAAATCATGTCTCTGTGGACCAACTGAGGTTGGCCAAATCCGCCATGCCAGGGTCACCAGACATCGGATTTTCTTACCAATCTCCGATCCTTGTATTTCACTCGTCATTAGAAGCGCGCTTTTGTGCAGATTTCAAAATTATAATTAGATTTTCGCTGCGATGCATACTTTTCGAGAAAATCATGTCTCTGTCGGTTAAGCTAGGTTGGCCAAATCCGCTATTCC
This sequence comes from Brachypalpus laphriformis, assembly GCA_945910035.1. Classification (NCBI taxonomy): domain Eukaryota; kingdom Metazoa; phylum Arthropoda; class Insecta; order Diptera; family Syrphidae; genus Brachypalpus; species Brachypalpus laphriformis. The sequence goes on from OX246756.1 coordinate 124,233,770, forward strand.
AGGGTCGCCAGATATCGAATTTTCCGACCAATCACCGATCCTTGTAATCCATGCGTCATTAGAAGCGCGGTTTTGTGCAGATTTCAAATCTGTAATTAGATTTTCCCTGTCATGCATACTTTTCGAGAAAATCATGTCTCTGTCGGTTAAGCTAGGTTGACCAAATCCGCTATTCCAGGGTCGCCAGATATCGAATTTTCCGACCAATCACCGATCCTTGTAATCCATACGTCATTAGAAGCGCACTTTTGTGCAGATTTCAAATCTGTAATTAGATTTTCCCTGCGATGCATACTTTTCGAGAAAATCATGTCTCTGTCGGTTAAGCTAGGTTGGCCGAATCCGCCATGCCAGGGTCGCCAGACATCGAATTTTCCGACCAATCACCGATCTTTGTAATTCACACGTCATTAGAAGCGCGCTTTTGTGCAGATTTCAAACCTATAATTAGATTTTCCCTGCGATGCATACTTTCCGAGAAAATCATGTCTCTGTCGGTTAAGCTAGGTTGGCCAAATCCGCCATTCCAGGGTCACCAGATATCGAATTTTCCGACCTATCACCGATCCTTGTAATCCATACGTCATTAGAAGCGCACTTTTGTGCAGATTTCAAATCTGTAATTAGATTTTCCCTGCGATGCATACTTTTCGAGAAAATCATGTCTCTGTCGGTTAAGCTAGGTTGGCCGAATCCGCCATGCCAGGGTCACCAGACATCGAATTTTCCGGCCAATCAGCGATCCTTGTAATTTACACGTCATTAGAAGCGCACTTTTGTGCAGATTTCAAACCTGTAATTAGATTTTCCCCGTGATGCATACTTTTCGAGAAAATCATGTCTCTGTCGGTTAAGCTAGGTTGGCCAAATCCGCTTTCCACAGTCGCCAGATATCGAATTTTCCGACCAATCAACGATCCTCGTAATCCATACGTCATTAGAAGCGCACTTTTGTGCAGATTTCAAATCTGTAATTAGATTTTCCCTATGATGCATACTTTTCGAGAAAATCATGTCTCTGTGGACCAACTGAGGTTGGCCAAATCTGCCATGCCAGGGTCACCAGACATCGAATTTTCGGACCAATCTCCGATCCTTGTATTTCACTCGTCATTAGAAGCGCGCTTTTGTGCAAATTTCAAATCTGTAATTAGATTTTCCCCGCCATGCATTTTTTTCGAGAACATCATGTCTCTGTGAACCAACTGAGGTTGGCCAAATCCGCCATGCCACGGTCACCGGATATCGAATTTTCCGACCAATCGTCGATCCCTGTAATTCACATGTCATTAGAAGCGCGCTTTTGTGCAGATTTCAAATCTGTAATTAGATTTTCTCTGCCATGCATACTTTTCGAGAAAATCATGTCTCTGTCGGTTAAGCTAGGTTGGCCAAATCCGCTTTCCACGGTCGCCAGATATCGAATTTTCCGACCAATCACCGATCCTTGTAATCCATACGTCATTAGAAGCGCCCTTATTGTGCAGATTTCAAATCTGTAATTAGATTTTCCCTATGATGCATACTTTTCGAGAAAATCATGAGTAGTGGGTTTAGGGGGCTTCCGGAGCCAGCTCCCATTTGGTAGTGTGTGTTAGAGTGAGACCCCCATAGGGTGGAATGTGTTAGAGTGAGATTGAAGATTTAGGGGTGTATTCTGGCTCTCCATAAAAAGCAATGGGTTAGAGTGAGATGTAAGATTTGTTACGAGGCTTTTTTCCCCTTCGATGCTGGGATCGAGGTGTCATATTTCATGTTTGTTTATTTTAGCTTTTAGATTGAGATCTGAATTTGGGGCGCGAGGTGTCATATTTCATATTTGTTAGTTTGGGCTGTGAGAAAGTCGTACTATTCCAGGAATTTGGTTGAGATGTAAGATCAGTGTCAGGGAGTGAGGCATTAAGTGTGTGTTTAGAGCGAGGTATCATATTTGATTTGATTGGAGAATTGCGGATTCCATAATGATTGTTTAGAGCAGAGTTTTTATTGCTGTTGATATGTGTGTATTTTCATATTTAATGTATGGGGAGCGAGGTATTTGGCAAATTCTATAGGTGGGTTATGATTGTTTAGAGGGTATATTTTTTTTTTATTGTTATTGATCAGTATGTGTCTTTTTTCGTTTAGGGTGGGTGAGAGTGAGAGGGGAGAGGGGAGTTTGGCTGATTCGCGGAATTGAGTTTCGGATTCTATAGAGGAATTATGAACACGTATAAGACTTCGAGAAGAGTCAGGCTGATTCATAGCTGTGTGTTTATTCTTGAATGCTGATCCTGAGTTTGTAAGTGTTTATCCCAAATGGTGTGCACTACAAATGTTCATCTGTTGCTGTTCCGTAAAAAGTATAATATGAGTAAAGAGGATGACATAAGGAAACAAAAGAAAAATCTGAATTATGTGAGTCAAATTGATTTTTTTGCTATTCGGTAAAGGAAAAGGGATCTATTGATCTGCGTGTGTGTGACATCATCGGAGGTGGAGCTTAGATTGGTTTAATTGGGGAAATGGGTATCGGATTCCATACATGGGTTATGAATGCTTACAGGAGATCTCGTATTTTTTTACTTCTATTGATCAGTGTGTGTCTTTTTTCGTTTAGTCAGGGTGAGAGGGAGAGGGGAGAGGGGGTTTGGTTGATTCCAGGAATTGCGTTTCGAATTCCATAGAGGAATTGTGAGCACGTTCAATCATGAATAGCCAGATGTTCGGTTTGGAATCCACAATGATTTCCTGGAAAGGTATGTGTCATCAATATAACCGGCTGTATGTTTATGAAATTGGTAGAGGGAATCAGCAAAATGATTTCTTGGAAACATCTGAATGTGTGTATGAGAGTGGAATTCATTGGAAACAGGCTGGATGTTTCTGAAATTGGAGTGGGGATGACGTGTTAGAAACCAGCTGAATGTGTGTATGAGAGAGAGAGAGAGAGATAGAGAGAGCGAGGGAGAGGGAGAGAGGGGGAGAAAGAGAGAGAAGGGGACAGAGAGAGTAAATGTTTCTGAAATTGGAGTGGGGATGACATGTATAAAAGAGCGAGCATCAGCGGCATCCACCACAGTTATTAACCGAATTTCCGTGAAGACACAACTAAAAGCAAAAAAGGAAAAATGTATCGCTGTGAAATATGTGAAGTAACGTTCAGTGAAAAGTGGTCTTTGGTAAGGCACACAAAATCAATTCATTGTTCGGAAGAAGAGCAATTAAAGTGTGATGAATGTGGAGCTATATTCTCAAGAAGGGATAAATTAAACCACCATAAAAGAGTTAAACATCCAATTAACTCTCAAAAGAGAGTCTTTTCTCCAAACTCCTCCATCCAAGTGCAAGTGATGAATAAAAAATCAAAACCAACCGTCTCTAAACGGTGTTTAGTGTGCGAAGAGGATATCGAAAAAAATAAATGGCCGCAACATGAGCGGAAAAATAGCCACAAAGAAAAATCAAAATGTGTGCTTAAAGACAATGTGTCCTATATAAATAGCACATTCAACAATAGGTTGAAAAGCTATTTTATTAAAAACAATGATGAATCAGGATGTGAAGATTCTATTCGAACAAAATTTACCCGTGATTACCGAATTGATTCAAAGTGAACTCAGTGTGTTAAAGGGACTCAAATTCAATCTGGAATTGTTTTGCGAGTTTGTGAAAAACATCGATGACAATGATGATGACAACATGATCATCGATGTTAAGAGTATGCAAACAAAGATGTGCGCAATTCTGGATATAGATGAGTTGCCAACAAAACTAAAGACAATGGCTGACAACATTAAAGCGAAATTGGAAGAGTTTCAAGAGAAAGACAGTGGTTGGACACTAATTTGATTTCTAAGGATTGAAATTAACATTAATAAGTATCAACCTATTCGAGGCTCTTCATATTTCGAATTGCCATCTGTGATTAAGAACAAGAACGCATGCATTAATGTCCAAAATACAGATGAGTACTGCTTCAAATGGGCCATTATCTCAGCTCTAAACGAAAACGGTATATTTGTAGTGATGGTATTAGCACCCTAGCTTGGGGCCATCACAAAATACCAATAGATTAATAATTTTAATTTGTAAATAAAAAAGAAAAAAGAAAAAAAATTGTTTTTTATTTTTATTAACTTCACAAACCACTTTGCAGAGCGCAGCATTTGTTGTGATATAAACATTTCTATTCCTTTGGATAGAGAGACATATGTAGATGGTATCGCGGAATATTTCATGTTGGGATCGAGGGGTCATATTTCTGAGATTAATTCGTTTGCCGAATTGGATTGTTGGGAGCGAGGTGTCATATTTCAGAACTTGATTTGATTGCGGAGTTGAATAGTTGGGAGCGAGGTGTCATATTTCAGAGCTTGATTTGATTGTCGAATTGAAATCCATAGATGGTCTATTGACTGCTGTTTATGTTTTCGATGGTGGACCGAGGTTTCGTATGTTTAAAAAGAAAAGAAGTGCTTAGTTTCAGCATCGCGGCTGGATGATTGTTTAGATTCGGAAGTAATGTTCTGAGTTGACTAGTGTGGCCACTGTAACTGTTTGTTTATATTTCCAACGATCTGGACTTCTTCTTCTTAGAGAAAAAAAAAAAACATTGATTAGTGTCGATGCTGCAAATGATTGTTTATTTTTGATGCTGGACCAAGAATCAGACCCAATAATTTGGTGATCATCAATTATGAATCAATTGTTTATTATTTCCTTTCCAACACATTAGATTATAGAATACAGCGTTTGATATAGAAACTTAGCCATCTCCTTCAATAGAAATTTGTATAAATACACTAGGAACTTAGATGGGTTAATTCAGTCATCCCCATATAATATCATGGCAACGAACAACCGACCAGTGGATGGACTCATCCACTTTTTGAACAACTTCGAGCAATTCGAAGAATTTTCGGAGACGACTGAGCTGGCTTGGTGCTACACCAAGCTCTTTTTCGAAGGCGGACGGCTGAGGCAGGGGCAGGCGGCTGTGCACCTAGCCCTCGGATTGCGGTGTGCAGCTCTGGCGATGGGGTACGGGGAGGAGGAAGTACCCCAGCTGTCTGAATTGGCGCAGGCACTAAAAAGAATTCAACCATGAATTCCTATTATAGTTATAAAAAAAAAAAAAATAATAAAAAATTATATCGTAAAAAAATATTAAAAATTGTTTCATTTATTTAGCTTGGTTAATTTTTTTCTGCAAACTTCATCGGGAAGAAAAAATTCTTTTACTTCCAATTTCAGCATTTCATATTTCAGCACAGGAGAAAAATAAATAAAAAGATTCAAATCATCTTTTAACTATTTGTGTTTAATTTTTTTCTTTTATTAAATTTACAGCCATATAATTTATAAATATAAATTAATATAATATAAGAAAGAAAAAAAAAGGTGTTTTATTTTACTGACTTCCAATTAAAAATTTCTCTAGCAGGCAAACATTTTGCAGTGCACAACATTTATTGTGGTATACGCATTTCTTTTCCTTGGGATAGAGACGTTTCAATTCTTTTAAAGCCGGGCAGCCGATTTCTTCGATATTCATTAGTTCGACATCTTCATTCTGAAGTAATTCTTTCAGCCATTGGACTTTTTCGAAGCCCTTAACATAAACAATAGTATCTCTGATATTTTCTCGAAGGTATTTCCTAGCATTGTGAAATTCGGTGAATCCTCCATCCCAGGCTAAGCCATAATGATTTTGATGCAACCATCGAGCTTGTCTTCTTAATGCTGGTGATAGTTGATTAAAGCTGAATGGTGGCTTTGCAAGGAAATGTTTATGTTGACCATTGCGTAGTATTGCTATTTCTTTTGCAATGAACTTGTTGTGGGCCCCTTTAAATCCTTGGATGTCAATAACAAAGAACATTTTAGCTTATGTTTATGTGCAAGTGTGTTATCTCGGCGAAGATCTTCAGGCAACTGTCAACGATTATATTTCTCGGGAAACTATTTGAGTCAATGGGTTATAGTTCACAAGGCGATCGTGCAACATCAAACAATATGCAGGCGTATTGGGGGGAATTATTTTTGCTGTTTTGATTTCAATGCGAATATCAACTGGGCCATTTTTAATTATTTCACTTTGATGTCTGCAATCTATTAAGAAAATTGTCGCTTGCGATTTAAAGGCATCTCTTGACAATAGTGGCTCAGCAACCAGGCGATTATAAAAAGTTTTTTGAAAATCACAGTACATATTGTACAGCAAACTGTAGTTATTTTTATCAAATGAATCTGAATTTAAATAGGCTTTTAGGTTCGTAACATTGCAATGGTCAAAAACTGTTGGATTTTCTTTCAGCAAATTACGTTTGTTGGTTTGCAAAGCAAGGATTATGTAGCGAGGCTTTTCCATTTGAGAGGTTGTCTTCACATTCCATATATGATGATTGGTACTAGGTAATGCTGGATATTCATATAGGTCCCAGTTTCGGAAGGCAATTTTCATAGTTTGACCATTATTTATGGGTTTGTAGAGTTGCAATTTGTAAGAATCAGCCAGTGTGATATGAGGAATTTTCCACTGTACTTTAAGCAATTTTATCTTTGCTTTTTCATCCTCGTCTGCAATTAATGAATTTTCATCTGTGCGTGAGCGTGTTAGAATCAAATCATGACGCCCATTTGGTATCATTCTCTTGTAGTCTTCCGCAAATCCCAGTACTTTATTAAGGGGTATGCAAAAATTAAAGTATAACCCATCTAAATTGATTGAAGAATTGGGAGACCAAGAAGCATTCAACATCATATCGCTTTCATTTTTGTTTAAAGAAATATAGTTTTTAATAGTTGATGTGATGCCAACATTACGATTGCTATCAATTTCTGAACCATTTAATTCATAGCGAATTTCATCGAATAAGAAAGCTATTCCATTATTTACAAGTTTTGTTTTCGCAGCTGCTGATCCATCATTTTTCGATACAGTGCCCTCAATATAAATATAACTTTCAGAAGGGAGAATATTAAGATTTTGATGTTGGACGCAAATCTGAATGATATCATTTTTCTCGAAATTATTCAAATACGGGGAGTATGTGTGATATTCCAATTTTGAGATAGTCTCCTCAAACGCTGGTTCTTCGAAAATATTCAACATGTCGTTGTCTTGGGAGCGTTTTGATTTAATTTTTCAATGTGTAGCCCAGTGATAATAGAAATTGTTGATTTTGTGGAGCAAGTTTTGATGTTCTCCCCTCGGAGGTTGATTGTGTACTGATAGAGCTACTAGCGGTAACTGCTCTTTTATACTTTGCGGGGTAAGACGAACTGTCATATATTATCATGGTTGAGGTTTAAGATGTAATCGAGCTGTTACGGTTTCACCTCGAAAGTTTATTAGATTTTCGTCTTGGTCCAGGAGATTCAATGTTATAGAACTTATCCTCTTGGAGTTCACCGGCAAATAGATGACATTGCGAGGAACCTCGACTATTTTATACCCTGGGCTAACGTTGACCGAAAATTCATGTAGTATATGAGCAGGTCGATTGTTGATATACGTTTCATCAATTAAATTACATTCAATTCGAACGATATTCACTCTATTTATGTTGACGTACAGATTCGATTCATGTAACTTGTTTGCAGCTAGCTTTTTCTTGCTGAACCCCAATAGTGATCCAATCGAGTTTGGTTGTGAGAAATCAATCTCTATGCTACTATAAATTTCACATTTTAATGTGTTATTATTTGCTTTGATCTTAATTGATATTTCATTGGATTTATCCTTATTATGGGGTTTGAGAGCCTCCTGAATGCAGTTATTTATGTCTTCAATCTCATAGGAACCAATTGGAAATGTTATTACGGCATCACCAAAATGAAATAAATTATTAAAAACATCAACATTTGGTATAGAATTATAGGTCTGGAAGTCAATCAAGCCGCATACGTAACCAGAATTTAGGATAATTGGAGGAAAATACTCTGTAGTGAGAGTAGATTGGTTTCCGCTTAATGTAAGTGTTATCGACATCGCTGTTGGAACACAAATGAAACACATTTTTTTGATTTTGCTCTATTTATTTCTTATTTTCAGTGATTAGAAACTTCAAGCATAGATGACCACATATAAATGTATTATAATTTTGACAATTATTATAATTATAATGAATATTTTCACCCAGATATCTTACAATTTCTAGAGGTGGTCTTAAATTACCAAAACTATCGAAATATTTTACAAAGATTTTTTTATGTTTTATATATGCTACCCAGTGTGTTCCGGGACCACTCTCATTGTCCAAGTTAATTACACCACATTCTTTGTCAAATGACCTTCTGGGCAATTTATCTCTCATGTAAACACCACGAAAATTAGGTATATGGATTTTTCCAAATTTCATAATATCAATATTGGTGAGAGGACGATCGGGTAGCAATTCCATTAGTTTTTTGTGCTCGTGGGCTGTGGTTTTAGAAAAAGTCCGAATCCTTTCTTATGGGGTTGCAAGTAAAGTCCCTTGCCTTGTTTGATTTTTATTCCCTCGACGGCTTGATTGTGACGTTTACTCTCCTCCAACTGTTGCTTGGCTACCTTTGAAGCATTTATAGTTTTAACAACGCCCGCAGCTCCTCCAGTTAGAGCACCAACTGCTGATAGCGCTGCCATGATAGGTGCCAGTGGCAATAAACCGCCAATTTTGGGTATTGGTATTACTCGAGGAATTCCAATGTTCTTTCGTTTGTTTTTAATGATCTTTTTAGCTGCACGTAAAGCGGTTATTGCAATAGACTTTGGATCATCGTTTATTGTTTTCTTTATGGCATTTTTGGCCTCCATAATGGCTTTTTTAAATAAATAATTTTTTTTACGCTTGATGCGTCGATTTTTTTTTCCCGGTTTAGATAGGCAACCCATGCCGAGTTTTGTTTTAGCCTTCATCATATTTGTAACCAATAGACTATTTAATTTCTCTGGTATTGATGAGTCTTTCGCTTTAACCCTCAGCAGGCCTTTTCAATTAGAATTTTATCGGCTATTTGTCGATCGAGCAGGTTTTTATTATTAGCATATGCAATGTCGTGTTCACGACAAGCTTCATCCAATGGATTAATTCCTTGATCTCCTCTAGCCAGACGTTTTTTCAATTTAGTTCCAGGCCCACAGAAATTATATGAGGGAAGATGTAATTCAAATGGCAACTTGTTGATTAAGGAATTTACCAATCGACGCCGTTTGGCTGATCGTTTAAAACTGGGGGGTTTCACTTTATGATCAATCATTTATATAACCTTCTTATTGCATGGACAGAGCAATTCTGAATTCCCTGACTATAAAACACCTTCTTTTATAGTGATTGGATTCATTCGACGTTAGTATGCGCTTCATTAAACAACTAGACTGTATTAAAGTGCAGAACTTTGATAGAAAAATTGTCGAGAAGAAGAAGAAGAAACATGGAGCATTATTTCCAGATAGTATTCGAGGAATAATTGTGGGTCCATCAAATTGTGGAAAAACAAATGTCATGTTAAGCATTCTCCTCGATGCTAATGGTTTGAAATTTCAAAACCTTTGCATATACTCAAAGCCTTTGCATCAACCAAAGTATGCATACTTGAGAAAGTTAATAAAGACAATCAAGGGAATGGAATACAACGAATTTTCAAATAATTGTGAAATTATTGAGCCTTCAAAAGCAAAACGAAATTCTATATTCATATTTGATGATGTGGCGTGCGTTAAACAAAACAACATTCGAGAATATTTTTGCATGGGTCGACATAACGATGTGGATAGCTTCTACTTGTGCCAGTCGTATACGCATATACCGAAACATTTGATACGAGACAATGCAAACTATATAATTATTTTCAAGCAGGATGAACTTAATCTGAAGCATATATACAATGAACATATAAATTCCGATATGACATTCAATCAGTTCAGAGAATTGGGCGCAAAATGCTGGAAAGTTGCATATGGATTCTTGGTTATTAACAAGGATTGCAATATAGAAAAAGGGCGCTATAATAAATCATTTAAGGAAACTGTAACTATATAAAGAGCTCAGTCATCAATCAACTTTGTAATCGAGCGGTCGCAACTGTCCAGTTTAATACTGCCCAGTTTGATACTGCCCTGTTTAATACTGCCCAGTTTAATACTGCCCTGTTTGATACTGCCCAGTTTGATACTGCCCTGTTTGATACTGCCCTGTTCGATACTGCCCAGTTTGATACTACCCAGTTTGATACTGCCCAGTTTGATACTGCCCAGTTTGATACTGCCCAGTTCGATACTGCCCAGTTCGATACTGCCCAGTTTGATACTGCCCAGTTTGATACTGCCCAGTTCGATACTGCCCAGTTTGATACTGCCCAGTTTGATACTGCCCAGTTTGATACTGCCCAGTTTGATACTGCCCAGTTCGATACTGCCCAGTTCGATACTGCCCAGTTTGATACTGCCCAGTTTGATACTGCCCAGTTCGATACTGCCCAGTTTGATACTGGCCAGTTCGATACTGCCCAGTTCGATACTGCCCAGTTCGATACTGCCCAGTTCGATACTGCCCAGTTTGATACTGCCCAGTTTGATACTGCCCAGTTTGATACTGCCCTGTTTGATACTGCCCTGTTTGATACTACCCAGTTCGATACTGCCCAGTTTGATACTGTCCAGTTCGATACTGCCCAGTTCGATACTGTCCAGTTCGATACTGCCCTGTTTGATACTGCCCAGTTTGATACTGCCCAGTTTGATACTGCCCAGTTCGATACTGCCCAGTTTGATACTACCCAGTTTGATACTGCCCAGTTTGATACTGCCCAGTTTGATACTGCCCAGTTCGATACTGCCCAGTTCGATACTGCCCAGTTTGATACTGCCCAGTTTGATACTGCCCAGTTCGATACTGCCCAGTTTGATACTGGCCAGTTCGATACTGCCCAGTTCGATACTGCCCAGTTTGATACTGCCCAGTTTGATACTGCCCAGTTTGATACTGCCTAGTTTGGAGCCGACATAATTCTCAAATATGGAACTCAATGAAGATTTACTTAAAGAACTTATAAAAACTAAAAATATTTTAAAGAGAAAATATAGGCTTCTCAAAAGTGGACAAATCATGGAGGAGACGGGAATTGAAAAAACATTTAAACCCATAGTTGAACCCTTAAAAGAAATCGCCAAAAATGTCAAACGTCGAAATACAGCCGAGAATGATTTAATAGCAAAAGTAAAGACTCGAAGAAAGTTGCAATTCCAAAGTCCTCCTCCAGAAGAAGAAGAAGAAGAAGAAAAACATATTGATTCTCCAGAATCAATCATTCAGCCACTGAGGACGACGGCGATGACCACGGTTGATAAAGATGTTTCATTTCGAACTCCCGAAAATTTCGATGTTGGTAATCTTGATCAAAGTACTCCATATAAAACAACATGGTCATCGCCAGCAGAATCGAATTTGGATAACATCTATGGTCGATATTTCGATGTACAATCAAATTCAACAAAACTGGGCAGATCGAGTTTTGTAATTAATGAACAAAAGAACTTCGCGATTGATGGTGAAATCTTCCCCGGAACAGAGGGTCTTTATGAATTAATTTTTCGGAAAAAACCCAGAAAAGGACGATATACTATTAAAGATTTAGATGAATATCTTAAGATATTGCAAAAGACAAATGTGCACATGAAAAAATATGATGGCACCTCGCAAATTAAGGCTAGCAGAGGTCATAAGTATAAACATATTATTCGACCTTTACTACAAGGTCTAACGCCACCGCTGGAAGTCATAAAGAAAACTGGGAAAGCATACAACAATAATTTCAAAGATATGAGCTATTCTAATAATCCCGTTGAATATGTGTATTGGAATGATCCCAATGAGCTCGTTGATAGACTAAGACTTTTAATTGCATCGCAAAATGCTGGCAATAATAATCATCAAAATGAGATAAATTCAATTATAGAAGAGCTACGTGAAGCAAATATCATATATTAAGACCGGTCCTAACACGCATAAATCAAAAGCAAAATGAGTGTTGACAAGTTCGGAAGGAGTTTCAATCGGCTTCACAGCTCAACAACTGGTCCTCAAGGACCTCCTGGAGAAGGATTTAAACTATTGCCCAGTGGTGATTTTGATATGGAGGGAAAATGTCTAAATAATGTTGGGAGGCCAACATCACTGCAACAAGCTGTCAACAAGGAGTACATAGATGATTGTATAGAATTTCAAAATAAATCCATATATATTCTTCATCAGTATGTGGACAATACGATGGACGCTGTTCACACAGAAATCGCAAGGAGTTTAAAACTGCACTTAAACGGATACTTTGATGCTGATCATAAAGCATTGAAGAATATTAAAGAACCAATTGATCATGATGATGTTGCAACAAAAAACTATACTGATAATCAAATTAATGAGCTATTTCATAGATGTCTCCTGGCCATGGACGCAAAACATTAAAAAAAATGAGAAAATATTACGTGCATGCATCGATGAACAAAATTTGAATGTACTTGAACTGTTGAATAAGTTTCGAAACTATTTTCTCGATATACTTGAGAAATTTAAAGAGAGTAATGATCAGAAGCTAGAAGAGAGCATTGCGGAAGTTAATAAGAAAAGAGAGAATTATCCACCTATTTAAAAGAATCGCTCGAAGAGAATTAATCATCAGTATACGCCTGAAATTCAATCTAAAATCATGTCCAATATAAATACTGGTGCGGTTTTCAACGAAATTTTACAATTTTTATAGGTTTAGGGGGCTTCCGGGACAGGTGCTATTCGGTGCTATGTGTTAGAGTGAAAGCCCTTGAGGTGCTGAGGTGCTATTCGCTGCAATGGGTTAGAGTGAGATGGAAGAGATCGATTCCTGGAATTGATTCATCATCGGAGCGAGGTGTCATATTTCACATTTGTTTATTTATTTGTTTTTGCAATCAGACTTGAGTTAGTAATTTTAATGTGAGATATAGAATATTGAGGTAGGTTAGCTCTTTAAAGGAGATAAATAAATATCTCCCCCCTGGCAGCTGACCTCCTCGTGGTGGGGGGCGGGCAACGTGACTGGGATGTGCGGATGGGGTAACTTAAATAGTTATTCCCATCCATACAACCCAGTCACGGCTAACAAAGCGCACACCCCATGATGACACGAAGACGACCTGCCTCGGATATTGCCAAGCCTGGTAAACCAGGGCATCCTTTGGAGCCAGGCCTGAAGGGTGTCAGGATGCGAGCGTCTGGTGGTCGGCTTGTCCCGCTCGGCAGCCGGCCGGGTCAAACCCGAAATGGCTACGAGCTTCCTGTCAATGGTCTCGCGAACCATTACGGGGGTCAAGGGGTGAACGCGCTGTGCACCGATAGGGGCACAGATGGACTCTCTGAGATTCGACAACGGCATCGACTTAGGATAGGCACATGGAACGTCTCATCGCTCGCAGGGAAGGATCTTGAGCTTGTTGGGGAGGCTGTTAAAAGTCGACTAGATATAGTTGGCGTCTCTTCAACAAAGCAGAGAGGTTCTAAAACTGTGGACCTTTCGGGTGGGTGGAAGCTCTTCCTGTCAGGAGTCGCACCCTCAATGTCTGCTCGGGCGGGAGTGGGGATACTCACAAGTCCCAGGTTGACAGACAAAGTATTGGAGTGGATACCATTAGGAGGGAGAGTTGCGATCTTAAAGCTCAAGCTTGAAAGATCAACTCTGGCATTGGTGCAGGTGTATGCACCGAACCTTCTGTCAGAGTACGCAGCTTTCTTAGATGAAGTTGATGTTGCCCTTGAAAAGGTTGCAGATATGGATTCTTTTGTCCTGATGGGTGACTTCAATGCTCATGTGGGTGTAGATGTTATGACATGGGGGAGTGTGATTGGGAGGAACGGTGATCCTGATCAAAACGCGAACGGAGAGAGGTTGTTGGATTTTTGTTGTGAAAATGGCTTATCCATCATGAACACCATCTTTCCACACAAAGACATTCACAAATACACGTGGTACCGTCAGAGTCTTCAGGAGAAGTCGCTGATCGATTTCTTTGTGGTACCATCGTGTCTGAAGAGAATGGTTTGTGATGTTCGCGTATTGAGAGGGGCCGAACTGTCAACTGATCATCACTTAGTGCTGTGCAAATTGTATCTTAGCGAGAGAGTGCCTCCCCTACCAAAGTGTAAACCAAGGATGGTTACACGCATACGATGGGAGAGGTTACAGGACGATGAGATACGGGAGACATTTGCACGGCAAATATCTGAAAGGTTTGAACGAATTCCAACTGTTCCATCAAATGTAGAGGAAGAATGGCAACTGTTTTCAACAGCGGTTATTGCCTCTGCGGGAGATGTTTGTGGAGTGAAGCGGCTTGGTGTGGCGGCTGGTGGTGAGAAAAGAACTGCTTGGTTTAAAACGCCCGGAGTTCAAGAAGCCATCAGAGAGAAGAAGAGAGCCTTTAAGGTGTGGATTCACTTGGGGAACTCCGATTCTCGAAATCGGTACACTGAGGCGCGAAGAACCTGCAAATTAGCTGTGAAAACAGCGAAAGAACAGTCTTGGAAGGAGTTTGGCGACAAATTGGAACGTGACCACAGATCTGCAAATAAGATGTTCTGGCAGACCGTCCGCCGACTCAGAGGAAAAAAGTTGAATATCGTTGAAGGAGTCAAATCCAAAGACGGTAGACTTCTTTCCAATGAGGAGGACATCTTACGCAGATGGAGCGAGCACTTTTCAGAATTGCTCAATCCAGAACAGGGCACCGAAGATGGCAGACCTATGGTCGAGAGTTGGGCGGAAAGTAGTCCTACGGTAGAGGAAGTAACTTTGGCGATCAAAGCGCTAAAAGTTGGCAAATCTGCTGGTGTGGACGAAATTCGGCCAGAAATGCTCAAGGCTTTAGGTAAAGAGGGAGTGCAATGGCTCTCGCGTGTCATTAAAGTGGCCTGGGAATACGGTGAAACACCTGGTGATTGGCAAATGGGGGTGATAGTTCCTCTTTTTAAAAAAGGGGACAAAAGAGATTGCGCCAACTACAGGGGTATATCTCTTTTAAGTCTCCCTGGAAAAGTCTTCGCTAAGGTGCTAGAGAAGCGTTCCAGAGCTGTGGTTGAGGACAGTTTGGGGGATGAGCAGTGCGGTTTTCGTCCCGGTAGAAGCACAACCGACCAGTTATTCACTCTCAGAAGGGTTCTTGAGAAAGCCTGGGAATATGCCAAACCTGTCTACACTTGTTTTGTGGATTTGGAAAAAGCATATGATAGGGTTCCTCGAGGCAAACTCCGGAGTGTTCTGCAGGAGTATGGGATTGATGGTTCCCTGTTAAGGGCGATTCAGTCTTTATATACAAACTGTAAAAGCTGTGTTCGGATAAACGGTGTTAAATCAATACCTTTCACTGTGGACTCCGCCAGGGGTGCGTTTTGTCACCTCTCCTCTTCATTGTATATATGGATTGGATGTTGCAGCGCAGCCGTGGCGGAGAATGTTTCAAAGTGGGAGACCTAAGGATTAGTCATCTGCTCTTTGCGGATGATTTGGTCATCCTTGGGTCCTCTCAAACCGAACTTCAGCGCGCACTCGAAAGGTTTGTAGCCGTTTGTGATGATGCTGGAATGAAGATCAACGTGAACAAATCGGAAGTAATGGTCGTTTCCAAAAAAAACCCATTCAGTGCACTCTGCATGTTAGTGGAGTCCCACTGAAGCAGGTGGAGAAGTTTAAGTACCTCGGGGTTTTATTCACGAGTGATGGGAGGAGCAATGCCGAATTATCCTGTAGAATTGGTCAGGCTGGATCAATTTTGAGAGAGCTTGGTCAATCTGTTATAAGGAAGGCCGAACTTAGTATTCAAGCTAAGCTATCGGTTTTTAACTTGGTGTATGTTCCAACTCTCACCTATGGTCATGAAATTCGGGTAGTGACCGAAAGAATAAGATCGCGGATACAAGCTGCCGAAATGAGGTTCCTTCGCGGTGTTGTTGGAATAACTCGTAGGGATCGAGTGCGCAACACCAGAGTACGCGAGGCGCTCAACGTTGAGCAGCTACTTCTCCGAACGGAACGATCTATGCTTCGATGGTTTGGTCACGTAGTGCGTATGCCCCCAGACCGGCTTCCAAGACGCGCCATGGTTGCCGTGCCATCAGGTAGACGACTTCGCGGAAGGCCCAGAAATAGATGGTTGGATCAAGTCCGACATCGCTCTTGGAGCCGCTTAGGGATTCTCCCTGATGAATTGGAGTCAATGGCGGAGGATCGAGAAGGATGGAGAGTCCACCTGAGCATCATACCCCCGCGACCCTCATGAAGGATTAGCGCCCCATTGAAAATGAATGGTGAATGAATGAATAAATAAAAAGGTGATGAACAATAGTTAATGTTTTATCAGAGCAGAGCTAAAAATATTGAAACAAACAGGTGAAGTGGAGAGTGATTTAAGGGTTTTTAAGGAGTAAAAGGTTATTAATACAAAGTCTCTATTTAAGCTCGTGGGATAGATTAAAATCTTACGGATAGAGTTTTTCAATAAACCAACTAATGCGGAATGTTCTAAGATAGAGCATAATCTTGCTCCTATGAGAATCTTTAATGGCAAGTTAAGCATCGTTTTTAATGATTTCCTTCAGTAAGGAGGTTTATGCAATGCAGTCACAATTATTCAAGGTCAAATAAGACCGAGTTTATTTAATTTGCAGCAAGGTTCATCCAATGGATTAATTCCTTGATCTTCTCTAGCCAGACGTTTTTTCAATTTAGTTCCAGGCCCACAGAAATTATATGAGGGAAGATGTAATTCAATTGGCAACTTGTTGATTAAGGAATTTACCAATCCACGCCCTTTGGCTGATCGTTTAAAACTGGGGGGTTTCACTTTATGATCAATCATTTATATAACCTTCTTATTGCATGGACAGAGCAATTCTGAATTCCCTGACTATAAAACACCTTCTTTTATAGTGATTGGATTCATTCGACGTTAGTATGCGCTTCATTAAACAACTAGACTGTATTAAAGTGCAGAACTTTGATAGAAAAAGTGTCGAGAAGAAGAAGAAGAAACATGGAGCATTATTTCCAGATAGTATTCGAGGAATAATTGTGGGTCCATCAAATTGTGGAAAAACAAATGTCATGTTAAGCATTCTCCTCGATGCTAATGGTTTGAAATTTCAAAACCTTTGCATATACTCAAAGTCTTTGCATCAACCAAAGTATGCATACTTGAGAAAGTTAATAAAGACAATCAAGGGAATGGAATACAACGAATTTTCAAATAATTGTGAAATTATTGAGCCTTCAAAAGCAAAACGAAATTCTATATTCATATTTGATGATGTGGCGTGCGCTAAACAAAACAACATTCGAGGATATTTTTGCATGGGTCGACATAACGATGTGGATAGCTTCTACTTGTGCCAGTCGTATACGCATATACCGAAACATTTGATACGAGACAATGCAAACCATATAATTATTTTCAAGCAGGATGAACTTAATCTGAAGCATATATACAATGATCATATAAATTCCGATATAACATTCAATCAGTTCAGAGAATTGTGCGCAAAATGCTGGAAAGATGCATATGGATTCTTGGTTATTAACAAGGATTGCAATATAGAAAAAGGGCGCTATAATAAATCATTTAAGGAAACTGTAACTATATAAAGAGCTCAGTCATCAATCAACTTTGTAATCGAGCGGTCGCAACTGTCCAGTTTAATACTGCCCAGTTTGATACTGCCCTGTTTAATACTGCCCAGTTTAATACTGCCCTGTTTGATACTGCCCAGTTTGATACTGCCCAGTTTAATACTGCCCTGTTTGATACTGCCCAGTTTGATACTGCCCAGTTCGATACTGCCCAGTTTGATACTGACCAGTTTGATACTGCCCAGTTTAATACTGCCCTGTTTGATACTGCCCAGTTTGATACTGCCCAGTACGATACTGCCCAGTTTGATACTGCCCAGTTCGATACTGCCCAATTTGATACTGCCCAGTTCGATACTGCCCAGTTCGATACTGCCCAGTTTGATACTGCCCAGTTTGATACTGCCCAGTTTGATACTGCCCAGCTCGATACTGCCCAGTTTGATACTGCCCAGTTCGATACTGCCCAGTTCGATACTGCCCAGTTTGATACTGCCCAGTTCGATACTGCCCTGTTTGATACTGCCCAGTTTGATACTGCCCAGTTCGATACTGCCCAGTTCGATACTGCCCAGTTCGATACTGCCCAGTTTGATACTGCCCAGTTTGATACTGCCGAGTTCGATACTGCCCAGTTTGATACTGCCCAGTTTGATACTGCCAGTTCGATACTGCCCAGTTTGATACTGCCCAGTTTGATACTGCCCAGTTCGATACTGCCCAGTTTGATACTGCCCAGTTCGATACTGCCCAGTTCGATACTGCCCAGTTTGATACTGCCCAGTTTGATACTGCCCAGTTTGATACTGCCCAGTTTGATACTACCCAGTTCGATACTGCCCAGTTTGGAGCCGACATAATTCTCAAATATGGAACTCAATGAAGATTTACTTAAAGAACTTATAAAAACTAAATATATTTTAAAGAGAAAATATAGGCTTCTCAAAAGTGGACAAATCATGGAGGAGACGGGAATTGAAAAAACATTTAAACCCATAGTTGAACCCTTAAAAGAAATCGCCAAAAATGTCAAACGTCGAAATACAGCCGAGAATGATTTAATAGCAAAAGTAAAGACTCGAAGAAAGTTGCAATTCCAAAGTCCTCCTCCAGAAGAAGAAGAAGAAGAAGAAAAACATATTGATTCTCCAGAATCAATCATTCAGCCACTGAGGACGACGGCGATGACCACGGTTGATAAAGATGTTTCATTTCGAACTCCCGAAAATTTCGATGTTGGTAATCTTGATCAAAGTACTCCATATAAAACAACATGGTCATCGCCAGCAGAATCGAATTTGGATAACATCTATGGTCGATATTTCGATGTACAATCAAATTCAACAAAACTGGGCAGATCGAGTTTTGTAATTAATGAACAAAAGAACTTCGCGATTGATGGTGAAATCTTCCCCGGAACAGAGGGTCTTTATGAATTCATTTTTCGGAAAAATGTCAACGGATACTTTGATGCTGATCATAAAGCATTGAAGAATATTAAAGAACCAATTGATCATGATGATGTTGCAACAAAAAACTATACTGATAATCAAATTAATGAGCTATTTCAAAGATGTCTCCTGGCCATGGACGCAAAACATGAAAAAAATGAGAAAATATTACGTGCATACATCGATGAACAAAATTTGAATGTACTTGAACTGTTGAATAAGTTTCGAAACTATTTTCTCGATATACTTGAGAAATTTAAAGAGAGTAATGATCAGAAGCTAGAAGAGAGCATTGCGGAAGTTAATAAGAAAAGAGAGAATTATCCACCTATTTAAAAGAATCGCTCGAAGAGAATTAATCATCAGTATACGCCTGAAATTCAATCTAAAATCATGTCCAATATAAATACTGGTGCGGTTTTCAACGAAATTTTACAATTTTTAAAAATCAATCAATCTTGAGGAGCATTACGAAGAAATCCTAAATTGTATTGCATTTCTAAGGAGATTTGAAAATGCGACGTCCACAGAGTCTATTCACGGATTTTATTACACCAATTGTGTTTGGTCTTCCAATACGTGTAAATTGGGTCCAGATACATGTGCTTGTTATTTGGTTGAAAATAAAATGTTGAGAATTAAGAAATTGATGTCTCTGTATAATAAACTACAAATAAAATAAAAGAAATTATATAAAAGAACATGTTTTTTTGCTTTTTTATTCATTATTGTATACGATGAGTAAGCACAATGTTGTTGAGGAATTGCATAAGCCCACTCGAAGACATTTCATCAGACGTCGAGTTGTTATTAAAGGGCTCGATGACTTGTGGCAAGCAGATTTGGTGGAAATGATTCCATACAACAAGGAAAACAATATGCATAACTACTTGTTGACCGTAATTGACGCATTTTCAAAGTATGCGTGGGCTCTTCCTTTGAAGAATAATACTGCATCCGCCACTACAGAAGCTATGAAATCAATTTTCAATAGTTCTCAGCGTATACCAAAAAATCTACAAACTGACGACGGCAAGGAGTTTTTTAATAGCAAATTCCAGGAATTGATAAGACTGTACAAGATTAATCATTATTCAACATATAGTACATTGAAAGCGTCAATTGTTGAACGATTTAATAGGACTCTTAAGGAGAAAATGTGGCGAGAATTCAGTTTTAATGGCAATTACAAATGGCTATCGATTCTGAGGGGTTTGCTCCACGCATATAATAACTCTATACATAGAACGATAAAGATGCGGCCGATTGATGTGAATAAGAAAAATGCCAAAGATCTACTAGCATCGGCTTACAATCATATTAAAATCGCCCAAAGGGGAAAATTTAAAGTTGGTGATCAAGTTCGAATAAGCAAGTTTAAACATGCCTTTGAGAAGGGTTACACACCCAATTGGACAACAGAAGTATTCGCAATAAGAAAAGTTAACAGGACTAATCCTGTTACATACTTACTGGATGACTTTCAAGGGCAACCCGTCCAAGGTTCATTCTACGAATTGGAACTACAAAAAACCAAACACCCCGATGTATTTCTAGTGGAAAAAATGCTGAAAACTAGAGGTGATCAAGTATATGTAAAGTGGCTTGGATTCTCAAACGCTTATAATTCTTGGATAAATAAAAGCCAACTGTTGTGACTAAAGACTTTAGTTGAGAACACATAGCAGAACCCATAAAATCAAGAGCATGGAAATAGAAAAAGACTCAATCATAGAGTGCTGTGTCATAAAAACACTTGGAGTGGGCTATCTAGTTCGTTTGCCCAATAATAAAGAAGGTCTATTAAATTGGATCAACTATCAAAGAAGAATATATAGACCATTTGCCGGCGAAAAAATTAAATGTAAAATTGTAAATGAGAAGAATGGATACATCGACCTGAATAATATTGAATAATAATAAATAAAATGCATAGTTTTTTTTTTTTAAAGATATATTCTTTTTAATACAATTTATTGTTGAAATGTTCAAAACATAATAATAAAACATTTATTTATTCAAACATTTATTGTTTTTTTGTATATTTATTTCAAGACATTTTTTTTTTCGTGTTCAATAAAATGTTAGGGAAGATTGTGAATATTGGATGTCTTCTGCTGTAGCTTCCTCAGCTATTGGATGGAACTGCACTTCGTGACTATTTCCAACTGCTTGCACTACAACCATTTCAGCTGTTCATAGTTGCTTCAAAATGTCTTCAGCCGCCGTGTTGAATTGAATTGGTAGAAAAACTTTGCAATGCTCTAACTCTAAGAGCACTCTTGGCCCGAATTTAGTTTGGCATTTTGTAGCCTTAATTATTGGGAATCGTTTCTTTAACTCTAATGTCTTTAAAGGCAATAGAGTCTTGACTTTACCCAAATTGTTAAGAAATTCCATTTTATATATATATATACAGGTAACTTGATTTGAGTTGATTTGATTTGATTTGATTTGAACAAAACTGAGAGAGAGATGTTTTTAAAACTTCAAAATCTGTTTGACGACTGATGTTTAATGCCCCTAATGCTCGCTCTTTTATACATGTCATCCCACATCCAGTCCGTTTCCAATGAATTCCACTCTCTCTCTCACGTACACACACACACACACATTCAGCTGGTTTCCAACACATTATCCCCACTCCAATTCGCTTTCAATGAATTCCTTTCTCTCTCTCACATACATTCAGATGGCATCCAACTTGATGACTCATCATACCTTTTGTCAGGAAATCATTGTGAAATTACAAATCGCCGCCGGCCGTTTCCAACACACAATTCATAGATATGATTGAACGTGTTCCCACATTTCCCCGAAACTCAATTCCAGGAATCGATCGATCGATTCTCCCTCCCCAATCAAACCATTTCCTGATTCCCTTCTCCAATTTCATAAACATATACAACCGTTGCCGTTTATATGGATGACTCATACCTTTTCCACCACATCATTGCGAAATTCCAAATCGAATTCATAGACATGATTGAACATGTTCACAATTCCCTCTAAAATCAATTCGTCAGGAATCAGCCAAACCAATCACACACACACACACACACATTTCCTCGTTCCCAAATTCAGATCTCAGTCCAAAGACAAAAAAATAAACAAACTTGAAATATGACACCTCGCTTCGATGATGATTCCCCCAGCTTAACACTAACAACTATGAAATATGACCCCTCGCTCCCAAATTCAGATCTCAATCCAAAAGCTAATATAAACAAACTTGAAATATGACACCTCGCTCCGATGATGATTCCCCCAGCTAAACACTAACAACTATGAAATATGACCCCTCGCTCCCAAATTCTGATCTCAATGCAAAAACAAATAAATAAACAAATGTGAAATATGACACCTCGCTCCGATGATGAATCAATTCCAGGAATCGATCTCTTCCATCTCACTCTTACCCATTGCACGAATAGCACCTCAGCACCTCAAGGGCTATCACTCTAACACATAGCACCGAATAGCACCTGCTCCGGAAGCCCCCTAAACCCACTACTATCATGTCTCTGTGGACGAACTGAGGTTGGCCAAATCCGCCATGCCAGGATCCCCAGACATCGAATTTTCCGACCAGTCACCGATCCTTGTAATCCATACGTCATTAAAAGCGCGCTTTTGTGCAGATTTCAAACCTATAATTAGATTTTCCCTGCGATGCATACTTTCCGAGAAAATCATGTCTCTGTCGGTTAAGCTAGGTTGGCCAAATCCGCCATTCCAGGGTCACCAGATATCGAATTTTCCGACCCATCACCGATCCTTGTAATTCATACGTCATTAGAAGCGCACTTTTGTGCCGATTTCAAATCTGTAATTAGATTTTCCCTGTCATGCATACTTTTCGAGAAAATCATGTCTCTGCCGGTTAAGCTAGGTTGGCCAAATCCGCCATGCCAGGGTCGCCAGAAATTGGATTTTTCCGGCCAATCACAGATCCTTGTAATCCATACGTCATTAGAAGCGCCCTTTTGTGCAGATTTCAAATCTGTAATTAGATTTTGCCTATGATGCATACTTTTCGAGAAAATCATGTCTCTGTGGACGGACTGAGGTTGGCCAAATCCTCCATGCCAGGGTCGCCAGACATCGAATTTTCCGACCAGTCACCGATCCTTGTAATCCATACGTCATTAGAAGCGCGCTTTTGTGCAGATTTCAAACCTATAATTAGATTTTCCCTGCGATGCATACTTTCCGAGAAAATCATGTCTCTGTCGGTTAAGCTAGGTTGGCCAAATCCGCCATTCCAGGGTCACCAGATATCGAATTTTCCTACCCATCACCGATCCTTGTAATCCATACGTCATTAGAAGCGCACTTTTGTGCAGATTTCAAATCTGTAATTAGATTTTCCCTGTCATGCATACTTTTCGAGAAAATCATGTCTCTGTCGGTTAAGCTAGGTTGGCCGAATCCGCCATGCCAGGGTCGCCAGACATCGAATTTTCCGGCCAATCACCGATCCGTGTAATTCACACGTCATTAAAAGCGCACGTTTGTGCAGATTTCAAACCTATAATTAGATTTTCCCTGCGATGCATACTTTCCGAGAAAATCATGTCTCTGTCGGTTAAGCGGTTGACCAAATCCGCTATTCCAGGGTCGCCAGATATCGAATTTTCCGACCCATCACCGATCCTTGTAATCCATACGTCATTAGAAGCGCAATTTTGTGCAGATTTTAAATCTGTAATTAGAGTTTCCCTGTCATGCATACTTTTCGAGAAAATCCTGTCTCTGTCGGTTAAGCTAGGTTGGCCAGATCCGCTTTTCCAGGGTCCCTAGATATCGAATTTTAGGACCAATCACCGATCCTTGTAATTTGCACGTCATTAGAAGCGCGCTTTTGTGCAGATTTTAAATCTGTAATTAGATTTTCCCTGTCATGCATACTTTTCGAGAAAATCCTGTCTCCGTCGGTTAAGCTAGGTTGGCCAAATCCGCTATTCCGGGGTCGCCAGATATCGAATTTTCCGACCAATCACCGATCCTTGTAATCCATACGTCATAAGAAGCGCACTTTTGTGCAGATTTCAAATCTGTACTTAGATTTCCCCTATGATGCATACTTTTCGAGAAAATCATGTCTCTGTCGGTTAAGCTAGGTTGGCCAAATCCGCTATTCCAGGGTCGCCAGATATCGAATTTTCCGACCAATCACCGATCCTTGTAATCCATACGTCATTAGAAGCGCACTTTTGTGCAGATTTCAAATCTGTAATTAGATTTTCCCTGTCATGCATACTTTTCGAGAAAATCATGTCTCTGTCGGTTAAGCTAGGTTGGCCAAATCCGCTATTCCAGGGTCGCCAGATATCGAATTTTTCGACCAATCACCGATCCTTGTAGTCCATACGTCATTAGAAGCGCACTTTTGTGCAGATTTCAAATCTGTAATTAGATTTTCCCTGTCATGCATACTTTTCGAGAAAATCATGTCTCTGTCGGTTAAGCTAGGTTGCCCGATTCCGCCATGCCAGGGTCGCCAGACATCGAATTTTAAGGCCAATCACCGATCCTTGTAATTCACACGTCATTAGAAGCGCGCTTTTGTGCAGATTTCAAATTTATAATTAGATTTTCCCTGCGATGCATACTTTCCGAGAAAATCATGTCTCTGTCGGTTAAGCTAGGTTGCCCAAATCCGCTATTCCAGGGTCGCCAGATATCGAATTTTCCGACCAATCACCGATCCTTGTAATCCATACGTCATTAGAAGCGCACTTTTGTGCAGATTTCAAATCTGTAATTAGATTTTCCCTGTCATGCATACTTTCCGAGAAAATCATGTCTCTGTCGGTTAAGCTAGGTTGCCCAAATCCGCTATTCCAGGGTCGCCAGATATCGAATTTTCCGACCAATCACCGATCCTTGTAATCAATACGTCATTAGAAGCGCACTTTTGTGCAGATTTCAAATCTGTAATTAGATTTTCCCTGTCATGCATACTTTTCGAGAAAATCATGTCTCTGTCGGTTAAACGGTTGACCAGATCCGCTATTCCATGGTCGCCAGATATCGAATTTTCCGACCCATCACCGATCCTTGTAATCCATACGTCATTAGAAGCGCACTTTTGTGCAGATTTTAAATCTGTAATTAGATTTTCCCTGTCATGCATACTTTTCGAGAAAATCATGTCTCTGTCGGTTAAGGAAGGTTGGCCAAATCCGCTATTCCAGGGTCGCCAGGTATGGAATTTTCCGACCAATCACCGATCCTTGTAATCCATACGTCATTAGAAGCGCACTTTTGTGTAGATTTCAAATCTGTAATTAGATTTTCCCTGTCATGCATACTTTTCGAGAAAATCATGTCTCTGTCGGTTAAGCTATGTTGGCCGAATCCGCCATGCCAGGGTCGCCAGACATCGAATTTTCCGGCCAATCACCGATCCTTGTAATCCATACGTCATTAGAAGCGCACTTTTGTGTAGATTTCAAATCTGTAATTAGATTTTCCCTGTCATGCATACTTTTCGAGAAAATCATGTCTCTGTCGGTTAAGCTAGGTTGGCCAAATCCGCTATTCCAGGGTCGCCAGATATCGAATTTTCCGACCAATTACCGATCCTTGTAATCCATACGTCATTAGAAGCGCACTTTTGTGCAGATTTCAAATCTGTAATTAGATTTTCCCTGTCATGCATACTTTTCGAGAAAATCATGTCTCTGTCGGTTAAGCTAGGTTGGCCAAATCCGCCATGCCAGGGACGCCAGACATCGAATTTTCCGACCAATCACCGATCCTTGTAATGCGTACGTCATTAGAATTGCGCTTTTGTGCAGATTTCAAATCTGTAATTAGATTTTCCCTATGATGCATACTTTTCGAGAAAATCATGTCTCTGTCGGTTAAGCTAGGTTGGCCAAATCCGCTATTCCAGGGTCACCAGACATCGAATTTTCCGACCAATCACCGATCCTTGTAATCCATACGTCATTAGAAGCGCACTTTTCTGCAGATTTCAAATCTGTAATTAGATTTTCCCTGTCATGCATACTTTTCGAGAAAATCATGTCTCTGTCGGTTAAGCTAGGTTGGCCAAATCCGCCATTCCAGGGTCACCAGATATCGAATTTTCCGACCTATCACCGATCCTTGTAATCCATACGTCATTAGAAGCGCACTTTTGTGCAGATTTCAAATCTGTAATTAGATTTTCCCTGTCATGCATACTTTTCGAGAAAATCATGTCTCTGTCGGTTAAGCTAGGTTGGCCAAATCCGCTATTCCAGGGTCGCCAGATATCGAATTTTCCGACCAATCACCGATCCTTGTAATCCATACGTCATTAGAAGCGCACTTTTGTGCAGATTTCAAATCTGTAATTAGATTTTCCCTGTCATGCATACTTTTCGAGAAAAACATGTCTCTGTCGGATAAGCTAGGTTGGCCGAATCTGCCATGCCAGGGTCGCCAGACATCGAATTTTCGGACCAATCACCGATCCTTGTAATCCACACGTCATTAAAAGCGCACTTTTGTGCATATTTCAAACCTATAATTAGTTTTTCCTGCGATGCATACTTTTCGAGAAAATCATGTCTCTGTCGGTTAAGCTAGGTTGGCCAAATCCGCTATTCCAGGGTCCCCAGACATCGAATTTTCTGACCAATCACCGATCCTCGTAATCCATACGTCATTAGAAGTGCAATTTTGTGCAGATTTCAAATCTGTAATTAGATTTTCCCTATGATGCATACTTTTCGAGAAAATCATGTCTCTGTGGACCAACTGAGGTTGGCCAAATCCGCCATGCCAGGGTCACCAGACATCGAATTTTCGGACCAATCTCCGATCCTTGTATTTCACTCGTCATTAGAAGCGCGCTTTTGTGCAGATTTCAAATCTGTAATTAGATTTTCCCTGCCATGCATTTTTTTCGAGAACATCATGTCTCTGTGGACCAACTGAGGTTGGCCAAATCCGCCATGCCACGGTCACCAGATATCGAATTTTCCGACCAATCATCGATCCCTGTAATTCAAATGTCATTAGAAGCGCGCTTTTGTGCAGATTTCAAATCTGTAATTAGATTTTCCCTGTCATGCATACTTTTCGAGAAAATCATGTCTCTGTCGGTTAAGCTAATTTGGCCGAATCCGCCATGCCAGAGTCGCCAGATATCGAATTTTCCGGCCAATCACCGATCCTTGTAATTCACACGTCATTAGAAGCGCGCTTTTGTGCAGATTTCAAAATTATAATTAGATTTTCCCTGCGATGCATACTTTTCGAGAAAATCATGTCTCTGTCGGTTAAGCTAGGTTGGCCAAATCCGCTATTCCAGGGTCGCCAGATATCGAATTTTCCGACCAATTACCGATCCTTGTAATCCATACGTCATTAGAAGCGCGCTTTTGTGCAGATTTCAAATCTGTAATTAGATTTTCCCTGCCATGCATTTTTTTCGAGAACATCATGTCTCTGTGGACCAACTGAGGTTGGCCAAATCCGCCATGCCACGGTCACCAGATATCGAATTTTCCGACCAATCATCGATCCCTGTAATTCAAATGTCATTAGAAGCGCGCTTTTGTGCAGATTTCAAATCTGTAATTAGATTTTCCCTGCGATGTATACTTTTCGAGAAAATCATGTCTCTGTCGGGTAAGCTAGGTTGGCCAAATCCGCCATGCCAAGGTCGCCAGATATCGAATTTTTCGACCTATCACCGACCCCTGTAATCCATACGTCACTAGAAGCGCACTTTTGTGCAGATTTCAAATCTGTTATTAGATTTTCCCTGCGATGCATACTTTTCGAGAAAATCATGTCTCTGTCGGTTAAGCTAGGTTGGCCGAATCCGCCATGCCAGGGTCGCCAGACATCGAATTTTCCGGCCAATCACCGATCCTTGTAATTCACACGTCATTAGAAGCGCGCTTTTGTGCAGATTTCAAACCTATAATTAGATTTTCCCTGCGATGCATACTTTTCGAGAAAATCATGTCTCTGTCGGTTAAGCTAGGTTGGCCAAATCCGCTATTCCAGGGTCGCCAGATATCGAATCTTCCGACCAATTACCGATCCTTGTAATCCATACGTCATTAGAAGCGCACTTTTGTGCAGATTTCAAATCTGTAATTAGATTTTCCCTGTCATGCATACTTTTCGAGAAAATCATGTCTCTGTCGGTTAAGCTAGGTTGGCCGAATCCGCCATGCCGGAGTCGCCAGATATCGAATTTTCCGGCCAATCACCGATCCTTGTAATTCACACGTCATTAGAAGC
The DNA here is from genome assembly GCA_945910035.1 of Brachypalpus laphriformis. Lineage (NCBI taxonomy): Eukaryota > Metazoa > Arthropoda > Insecta > Diptera > Syrphidae > Brachypalpus > Brachypalpus laphriformis. The sequence continues at coordinate 124,262,089 of OX246756.1, forward strand.
ACGCTTTTGTGCAGATTTCAAAATTATAATTAGATTTTCCCTGCGATGCATACTTTTCGAGAAAATCATGTCTCTGTCGGTTAAGCTAGGTTGGCCAAATCCGCCATTCCAGGGTCCCCAGACATCGAATTTTCTGACCAATCACCGATCCTCGTAATCCATACGTCATTAGAAGCGCAATTTTGTGCAGATTTCAAATCTGTAATTAGATTTTCCCTATGATGCATACTTTTCGAGAAAATCGTGTCTCTGTGGACCAACTGAGGTTGGCCAAATCCGCCATGCCAGGGTCACCAGACATCGAATTTTCGGACCAATCTCCGATCCTTGTATTTTACTCGTCATTAGAAGCGCGCTTTTGTGCAGATTTCAAATCTGTAATTAGATTTTCCCTGCCATGCATTTTTTTCGAGAACATCATGTCTCTGTGGACCAACTGAGGTTGGCCAAATCCGCCATGCCACGGTCACCAGATATCGAATTTTCCGACCAATCATCGATCCCTGTAATTCAAATGTCATTAGAAGCGCGCTTTTGTGCAGATTTCAAATCTGTAATTAGATTTTCCCTGCGATGCATACTTTTCGAGAAAATCATGTCTCTGTCGGGTAAGCTAGGTTGGCCAAATCCCCCATACCAAGGTCGCCAGATATCGAATTTTTCGACCTATCACCGACCCTTGTAATCCATACGTCACTAGAAGCGCACTTTTGTGCAGATTTCAAATCTGTAATTAGATTTTCCCTACCATGCATACTTTTCGAGAAAATCATGTCTCTGTCGGTTAAGCTAGGTTGGCCGAATCCGCCATGCCAGGGTCGCCAGACATCGAATTTTCCGGCCAATCACCGATCCTTGTAATTCACACGTCATTAGAAGCGCGCTTTTGCGCAGATTTCAAAATTATAATTAGATTTTCCCTGCGATGCATACTTTTCGAGAAAATCATGTCTCTGTCGGTTAAGCTAGGTTGGCCAAATCCGCTATGCCAGGGTCGCCAGATATCGAATTTTCCGACCAATCACCGATCCTTGTAATTCACACGTCATTAGAAGCGCGCTTTTGTGCAGATATCAAAATTATAATTAGATTTTCCCTGCGATGCATACTTTTCGAGAAAATCATGTCTCTGTCGGGTAAGCTTTGTTGGCCAAATCCCCCATGCCAAGGTCGCCAGATATCGAATTTTTCGACCTATCACCGACCCTTGTAATCCATACGTCACTAGAAGCGCACTTTTGTGCAGATTTCAAATCTGTAATTAGATTTTCCCTACCATGCATACTTTTCGAGAAAAACATGTCTCTGTCGGATAAGCTAGGTTGGCCGAATCTGCCATGCCAGGGTCGCCAGACATCGAATTTTCCGGCCAATCACCGATCCTTGTAATTCACACGTCATTAAAAGCGCACTTTTGTGCAGATTTCAAACCTATAATTAGTTTTTCCCTGCGATGCATACTTTTCGAGAAAATCATGTCTCTGTCGGTTAAGCTAGGTTGGCCAAATCCGCCATTCCAGGGTCCCCAGACATCGAATTTTCTGACCAATCACCGATCCTCGTAATCCATACGTCATTAGAAGCGCAATTTTGTGCAGATTTCAAATCTGTAATTAGATTTTCCCTATGATGCATAATTTTCGAGAAAATCATGTCTCTGTGGACCAACTGAGGTTGGCCAAATCCGCTATGCCAGGGTCACCAGACATCGAATTTTCGGACCAATCTCCGATCCTTGTATTTTACTAGTCACTAGAAGCGCGCTTTTGTGCAGATTTCAAATCTGTAATTAGATTTTCCCTGCCATGCATTTTTTTCGAGAACATCATGTCTCTGTGGACCAACTGAGGTTGGCCAAATCCGCCATGCCACGGTCACCAGATATCGAATTTTCCGACCAATCATCGATCCCTGTAATTCAAATGTCATTAGAAGCGCGCTTTTGTGCAGATTTCAAATCTGTAATTAGATTTTCCCTGTCATGCATACTTTTCGAGAAAATCATGTCTCTGTCGGTAAAGCTAGGTTGGCCAAATCCGCCATGCCAGGGACGCCAGACATCGAATTTTCCGACCAATCACCGATCCTTGTAATGCGTACGTCATTAGAAGTGCGCTTTTGTGCAGATTTCAAATCTGTAATTAGATTTTCCCTATGATGCATACTTTTCGAGAAGGTCGTGTCTCTGTCGGTTAAGCTAGGTTGGCCGAATCCGCCATGCCAGGGTCGCCAGACATCGAATTTTCCGGCCAATCACCGATCCTTGTAATTCACACGTCATTAGAAGCGCGCTTTTGTGCAGATTTCAAAATTATAATTAGATTTTCCCTGCGATGCATACTTTTCGAGAAAATCATGTCTCTGTCGGTTAAGCTAAGTTGGCCAAATCCGCTATTCCAGGGTCGCCAGATATCGAATTTTCCGACCAATCACCGATCCTTGTAATCCATACGTCATTAGAAGCGCACTTTTGTGCAGATTTCAAATCTGTAATTAGATTTTCCCTGTCATGCATACTTTTCGAGAAAATCATGTCTCTGTCGGTTAAGCTAGGTTGGCCAAATCCGCTATGCCAGGGTCGCCAGATATCGAATTTTCCGACCAATCACCGATCCTTGTGATTCACACGTCATTAGAAGCGCGCTTTTGTGCAGATTTCAAAATTATAATTGGATTTTCCCTGTGATGCATACTTTTCGAGAAAATCGTGACTCTGTCGGTTAAGCTAGGTTGGCCAAATTCGCTATTCTAAGGTCGCCAGATATCGAATTTTCCGACCAATTACCGATCCTTGTAATCCATACGTCATTAGAAGCGCACTTTTGTGCAGATTTCAAATCTGTAATTAGATTTTCCCTACCATGCATACTTTTCGAGAAAATCATGTCTCTGTCGGTTAAGCTAGGTTGGCCGAATCCGCCATGCCAGGGTCGCCAGACATCGAATTTTCCGGCCAATCACCGATCCTTGTAATTCAAATGTCATTAGAAGCGCGCTTTTGTGCAGATTTCAAATCTGTAATTAGATTTTCCCTGCGATGCATACTTTTCGAGAAAATCATGTCTCTGTCGGGTAAGCTAGGTTGGCCAAATCCCCCATACCAAGGTCGCCAGATATCGAATTTTTCGACCTATCACCGACCCTTGTAATCCATACGTCACTAGAAGCGCACTTTTGTGCAGATTTCAAATCTGTAATTAGATTTTCCCTACCATGCATACTTTGCGAGAAAATCATGTCTCTGTCGGTTAAGCTAGGTTGGCCGAATCCGCCATGCCAGGGTCGCCAGACATCGAATTTTCCGGCCAATCACCGATCCTTGTAATTCACACGTCATTAGAAGCGCGCTTTTGTGCAGATTTCAAATCGGTAATTAGATTTTCCCTGCGATGCATACTTTTCGAGAAAATCATGTCTCTGTCGGTTAAGCTAAGTTGGCCAAATCTGCTATTCCAGGGTCGCCAGATATCGATTTTTCCGACCAATCACCGATCCTTGTAATCCATACGTCATTAGAAGCGCACTTTTGTGCAGATTTCAAATCTGTAATTAGATTTTCCCTGTCATGCATACTTTTCGAGAAAATCATGTCTCTGTCGGCTAAGCTAGGTTGGCCAAATCCGCTATGCCAGGGTCGCCAGATATCGAATTTTCCGACCAATCACCGATCCTTGTAATTCACACGTCATTAGAAGCGCGCTTTTGTGCAGATTTCAAAATTATAATTGGATTTTCCCTGTGATGCATACTTTTCGAGAAAATCGTGACTCTGTCGGTTAAGCTAGGTTGGCCAAATTCGCTATTCTAGGGTCGCCAGATATCGAATTTTCCGACCAATTACCGATCCTTGTAATCCATACGTCATTAGAAGCGCACTTTTGTGCAGATTTCAAATCTGTAATTAGATTTTCCCTGTCATGCATACTTTTCGAGAAAATCATGTCTCTGTCGGTTAAGCTAGGTTGGCCAAATCCGCCATGCCAGGGACGCCAGACATCGAATTTTCCGACCAATCACCGATCCTTGTAATGCGTACGTCATTAGAAGTGCGCTTTTGTGCAGATTTCAAATCTGTAATTAGATTTTCCCTATGATGCATACTTTTCGAGAAGGTCATGTCTCTGTCGGTTAAGCTAGGTTGGCCGAATCCGCCATGCCAGAGTCGCCAGATATCGAATTTTCCGGGTAATCACCGATCCTTGTAATTCACACGTCATTAGAAGCGCGCTTTTGTGCAGATTTCAAAATTATAATTAGATTTTCCCTGCGATGCATACTTTTCGAGAAAATCATGTCTCTGTCGGGTAAGCTAGGTTGGCCAAATCCCCCATGCCAAGGTCGCCAGATATCGAATTTTTCGACCTATCACCGACCCTTGTAATCCATACGTCACTAGAAGCGCACTTTTGTGCAGATTTCAAATCTGTAATTAGATTTTCCCTACCATGCATACTTTTCGAGAAAAACATGTCTCTGTCGGATAAGCTAGGTTGGCCGAATCCGCCATGCCAGGGTCGCCAGACATCGAATTTTCCGACCAATCACCGATCCTTGTAATTCACATGTCATTAAAAGCGCACTTTTGTGCAGATTTCAAACCTATAATTAGTTTTTCCCTTCGATGCATACTTTTCGAGAAAATCATGTCTCTGTCGGTTAAGCTAGGTTGGCCAAATCCGCCATTCCAGGGTCCCCAGACATCGAATTTTCTGACCAATCACCGATCCTCGTAATCCATACGTCATTAGAAGCGCAATTTTGTGCAGATTTCAAATCTGTAATTAGATTTTCCCTATGATGCATACTTTTCGAGAAAATCATGTCTCTGTGGACCAACTGAGGTTGGCCAAATCCGCTATGCCAGGGTCACCAGACATCGAATTTTCGGACCAATCTCCGATCCTTGTATTTTGCTAGTCATTAGAAGCGCGCTTTTGTGCAGATTTCAAATCTGTAATTAGATTTTCCCTGCCATGCATTTTTTTCGAGAACATCATGTCTCTGTGGACCAACTGAGGTTGGCCAAATCCGCCATGCCACGGTCACCAGATATCGAATTTTCCGACCAATCATCGATCCCTGTAATTCAAATGTCATTAGAAGCGCGCTTTTGTGCAGATTTCAAATCTGTAATTAGATTTTCCCTGCGATGCATACTTTTCGAGAAAATCATGTCTCTGTCGGTTAAGCTAGGTTGGCCGAATCCGCCATGCCAGGGTCGCCAGACATCGAATTTTCCGGGTAATCACCGATCCTTGTAATTCACACGTCATTAGAAGCGCGCTTTTGTGCAGATTTCAAAATTATAATTAGATTTTCCCTGCGATGCATACTTTTCGAGAAAATCATGTCTCTGTCGGGTAAGCTAGGTTGGCCAAATCCCCCATGCCAAGGTCGCCAGATATCGAATTTTTCGACCTATCACCGATCCTTGTAATTCACACGTCATTAGAAGCGCGCTTTTGTGCAGATTTCAAAATTATAATTAGATTTTCCCTGCGATGCATACTTTTCGAGAAAATCATGTCTCTGTCGGTTAAGCTAAGTTGGCCAAATCCGCTATTCCAGGGTCGCCAGATATCGATTTTTCCGACCAATCACCGATCCTTGTAATCCATACGTCATTAGAAGCGCACTTTTGTGCAGATTTCAAATCTGTAATTAGATTTTCCCTGTCATGCATACTTTTCGAGAAAATCATGTCTCTGTCGGTTAAGCTAGGTTGGCCAAATCCGCCATGCCAGGGACGCCAGACATCGAATTTTCCGACCAATCACCGATCCTTGTAATGCGTACGTCATTAGAAGCGCGCTTTTGTGCAGATTTCAAATCTGTAATTAGATTTTCCCTATGATGCATACTTTTCGAGAAGGTCATGTCTCTGTCGGTTAAGCTAGGTTGGCCGAATCCGCCATGCCAGAGTCGCCAGACATCGAATTTTCCGGGTAATCACCGATCCTTGTAATTCACACGTCATTAGAAGCGCGCTTTTGTGCAGATTTCAAAATTATAATTAGATTTTCCCTGCGATGCATACTTTTCGAGAAAATCATGTCTCTGTCGGGTAAGCTAGGTTGGCCAAATCCCCCATGCCAAGGTCGCCAGATATCGAATTTTTCGACCTATCACCGATCCTTGTAATTCACACGTCATTAGAAGCGCGCTTTTGTGCAGATTTCAAAATTATAATTAGATTTTCCCTGCGATGCATACTTTTCGAGAAAATCATGTCTCTGTCGGTTAAGCTAGGTTGGCCAAATCCGCTATGCCAGGGTCGCCAGATATCGAATTTTCCGACTAATCACCGATCCTTGTAATTCACACGTCATTAGAAGCGCACTTTTGTGCAGATTTCAAAATTATAATTGGATTTTCCCTGTGATGCATACTTTTCGAGAAAATCATGTCTCTGTCGGTTAAGCTAGGGAGCAAGCAGGGACGCCAGACATCGAATTTTCCGACCAATCACCGATCCTTGTAATCCATACGTCATTAGAAGCGCACTTTTGTGCAGATTTCAAATCTGTAATTAGATTTTCCCTGTCATGCATACTTTTCGAGAAAATCATGTCTCTGTCGGTTAAGCTAGGTTGGCCAAATCCGCCATGCCAGGGACGCCAGACATCGAATTTTCCGACCAATCACCGATCCTTGTAATTCACATGTCATTAAAAGCGCACTTTTGTGCAGATTTCAAACCTATAATTAGTTTTTCCCTTCGATGCATACTTTTCGAGAAAATCATGTCTCTGTCGGTTAAGCTAGGTTGGCCAAATCCGCCATTCCAGGGTCCCCAGACATCGAATTTTCTGACCAATCACCGATCCTCGTAATCCATACGTCATTAGAAGCGCAATTTTGTGCAGATTTCAAATCTGTAATTAGATTTTCCCTATGATGCATACTTTTCGAGAAAATCATGTCTCTGTGGACCAACTGAGGTTGGCCAAATCCGCTATGCCAGGGTCACCAGACATCGAATTTTCGGACCAATCTCCGATCCTTGTATTTTGCTAGTCATTAGAAGCGCGCTTTTGTGCAGATTTCAAATCTGTAATTAGATTTTCCCTGCCATGCATTTTTTTCGAGAACATCATGTCTCTGTGGACCAACTGAGGTTGGCCAAATCCGCCATGCCACGGTCACCAGATATCGAATTTTCCGACCAATCATCGATCCCTGTAATTCAAATGTCATTAGAAGCGAGCTTTTGTGCAGATTTCAAATCTGTAATTAGATTTTCCCTGCGATGCATACTTTTCGAGAAAATCATGTCTCTGTCGGTTAAGCTAGGTTGGCCGAATCCGCCATGCCAGGGTCGCCAGACATCGAATTTTCCGGGTAATCACCGATCCTTGTAATTCACACGTCATTAGAAGCGCGCTTTTGTGCAGATTTCAAAATTATAATTAGATTTTCCCTGCGATGCATACTTTTCGAGAAAATCATGTCTCTGTCGGGTAAGCTAGGTTGGCCAAATCCCCCATGCCAAGGTCGCCAGATATCGAATTTTTCGACCTATCACCGATCCTTGTAATTCACACGTCATTAGAAGCGCGCTTTTGTGCAGATTTCAAAATTATAATTAGATTTTCCCTGCGATGCATACTTTTCGAGAAAATCATGTCTCTGTCGGTTAAGCTAGGTTGGCCAAATCCGCTATGCCAGGGTCGCCAGATATCGAATTTTCCGACTAATCACCGATCCTTGTAATTCACACGTCATTAGAAGCGCACTTTTGTGCAGATTTCAAAATTATAATTGGATTTTCCCTGTGATGCATACTTTTCGAGAAAATCATGTCTCTGTCGGTTAAGCTAGGGAGCAAGCAGGGACGCCAGACATCGAATTTTCCGACCAATCACCGATCCTTGTAATCCATACGTCATTAGAAGCGCACTTTTGTGCAGATTTCAAATCTGTAATTAGATTTTCCCTGTCATGCATACTTTTCGAGAAAATCATGTCTCTGTCGGTTAAGCTAGGTTGGCCAAATCCGCCATGCCAGGGACGCCAGACATCGAATTTTCCGACCAATCACCGATCCTTGTAATGCGTACGTCATTAGAAGCGCGCTTTTGTGCAGATTTCAAATCTGTAATTAGATTTTCCCTATGATGCATACTTTTCGAGAAGGTCATGTCTCTGTCGGTTAAGCTAGGTTGGCCGAATCCGCCATGCCAGAGTCGCCAGATATCGAATTTTCCGGGTACTCACCGATCCTTGTAATTCACACGTCATTAGAAGCGCGCTTTTGTACAGATTTCAAAATTATAATTAGATTTTCCCTGCGATGCATACTTTTCGAGAAAATCATGTCTCTGTCGGGTAAGCTAGGTTGGCCAAATCCCCCATGCCAAGGTCGCCAGATATCGAATTTTTCGACCTATCACCGACCCTTGTAATCCATACGTCACTAGAAGCGCACTTTTGTGCAGATTTCAAATCTGTAATTAGATTTTCCCTACCATGCATACTTTTCGAGAAAAACATGTCTCTGTCGGATAAGCTAGGTTGGCCGAATCTGCCATGCCAGGGTCGCCAGACATCGAATTTTCCGGCCAATCACCGATCCTTGTAATTCACACGTCATTAAAAGCGCACTTTTGTGCAGATTTCAAACCTATAATTAGTTTTTCCCTGCGATGCATACTTTTCGAGAAAATCATGTCTCTGTCGGTTAAGCTAGGTTGGCCAAATCCGCCATTCCAGGGTCCCCAGACATCGAATTTTCTGACCAATCACCGATCCTCGTAATCCATACGTCATTAGAAGCGCAATTTTGTGCAGATTTCAAATCTGTAATTAGATTTTCCCTATGATGCATACTTTTCGAGAAAATCATGTCTCTGTGGACCAACTGAGGTTGGCCAAATCCGCCATGCCAGGGTCACCAGACATCGAATTTTCGGACCAATCTCCGATCCTTGTATTTTACTCGTCATTAGAAGCGCGCTTTTGTGCAGATTTCAAATCTGTAATTAGATTTTCCCTGCCATGCATTTTTTTCGAGAACATCATGTCTCTGTGGACCAACTGAGGTTGGCCAAATCCGCCATGCCACGGTCACCAGATATCGAATTTTCCGACCAATCATCGATCCCTGTAATTCAAATGTCATTAGAAGCGCACTTTTGTGCAGATTTCAAATCTGTAATTATATTTTCCCTGCGATGCATACTTTTCGAGAAAATCATGTCTCTGTCGGGTAAGCTAGGTTGGCCAAATCCCCCATGCCAAGGTCGCCAGATATCGAATTTTTCGACCTATCACCGACCCTTGTAATCCATACGTCACTAGAAGCGCACTTTTGTGCAGATTTCAAATCTGTAATTAGATTTTCCCTACCATGCATTCTTTTCGAGAAAATCATGTCTCTGTCGGTTAAGCTAGGTTGGCCGAATCCGCCATGCCAGGGTCGCCAGACATCGAATTTTCCGGCCAATCACCGATCCTTGTAATTCACACGTCATTAGAAGCGCGCTTTTGTGCAGATTTCAAAATTATAATTAGATTTTCCCTGCGATGCATACTTTTCGAGAAAATCATGTCTCTGTCGGTTAAGCTAAGTTGGCCAAATCCGCTATTCCAGGGTCGCCAGACATCGATTTTTCCGACCAATCACCGATCCTTGTAATCCATACGTCATTAGAAGCGCACTTGTGTGCAGATTTCAAATCTGTAATTAGATTTTCCCTGTCATGCATACTTTTCGAGAAAATCATGTCTCTGTCGGTTAAGCTAGGTTGGCCAAATCCGCCATGCCAGGGACGCCAGACATCGAATTTTCCGACCAATCACCGATCCTTGTAATGCGTACGTCATTAGAAGTGCGCTTTTGTGCAGATTTCAAATCTGTAATTAGATTTTCCCTATGATGCATACTTTTCGAGAAGGTCATGTCTCTGTCGGTTAAGCTAGGTTGGCCGAATCCGCCATGCCAGAGTCGCCAGATATCGAATTTTCCGGCCAATCACCGATCCTTGTAATTCACACGTCATTAGAAGCGCGCTTTTGTGCAGATTTCAAAATTATAATTAGATTTTCCCTGCGATGCATACTTTTCGAGAAAATCATGTCTCTGTCGGTTAAGCTAGGTTGGCCAAATCCGCTATTCCAGGGTCGCCAGATATCGAATTTTCCGACCAATCACCGATCCTTGTAATCCATACGTCATCAGAAGCGCACTTTTGTGCAGATTTCAAATCTGTAATTAGATTTTCCCTGTCATGCATACTTTTCGAGAAAATCATGTCTCTGTCGGTTAAGCTAGGTTGGCCGAATCCGCCATGCCAGGGTCGCCAGACATCGAATTTTCCGGCCAATCACCGATCCTTGTAATTCACACGTCATTAGAAGCGCGCTTTTGTGCAGATTTCAAACCTTAATTAGATTTTCCCTTCGATGCATACTTTCCGAGAAAATCATGTCTCTGTCGGTTAAGCTAGGTTGGCCAAATCCGCCATTCCAGGGTCACCAGACATCGAATTTTAGGGCCAATCACCGATCCTTGTAATTCACACGTCATTAAAAGCGCACTTTTGTGCATATTTCAAACCTATAATTAGTTTTTCCCTGCGATGCATACTTTTCGAGAAAATCATGTCTCTGTCGGTTAAGCTAGGTTGGCCAAATCCGCTATTCCAGGGTCCCCAGACATCGAATTTTCTGACCAATCACCGATCCTCGTAATCCATACGTCATTAGAAGTGCAATTTTGTGCAGATTTCAAATCTGTAATTAGATTTTCCCTGTCATGCATACTTTTCGAGAAAATCATGTCTCTGTCGGTTAAGCTAGGTTGGCCAAATCCGCTATTCCAGGGTCGCCAGATATCGAATTTTCCGACCAATCACCGATCCTTGTAATCCATACGTCATTAGAAGCGCACTTTTGTGCAGATTTCAAATCTGTAATTAGATTTTCCCTGTCATGCATACTTTTCGAGAAAAACATGTCTCTGTCGGATAAGCTAGGTTGGCCGAATCTGCCATGCCAGGGTCGCCAGACATCGAATTTTAGGGCCAATCACCGATCCTTGTAATTCACACGACATTAAAAGCGCACTTTTGTGCATATTTCAAACCTATAATTAGTTTTTCCCTGCGATGCATACTTTTCGAGAAAATCATGTCTCTGTCGGTTAAGCTAGGTTGGCCAAATCCGCTATTCCAGGGTCCCCAGACATCGAATTTTCTGACCAATCACCGATCCTCGTAATCCATACGTCATTAGAAGTGCAATTTTGTGCAGATTTCAAATCTGTAATTAGATTTTCCCTATGATGCATACTTTTCGAGAAAATCATGTCTCTGTGGACCAACTGAGGTTGGCCAAATCCGCCATGCCAGGGTCACCAGACATCGAATTTTCGGACCAATCTCCGATCCTTGTATTTCACTCGTCATTAGAAGCGCGCTTTTGTGCAGATTTCAAATCTGTAATTAGATTTTCCCTGCTATGCATTTTTTTCGAGAACATCATGTCTCTGTGGACCAACTGAGGTTGGCCAAATCCGCCATGCCACGGTCACCAGATATCGAATTTTCCGACCAATCATCGATCCCTGTAATTCAAATGTCATTAGAAGCGCGCTTTTGTGCAGATTTCAAATCTGTAATTAGATTTTCCCTGCGATGCATACTTTTCGAGAAAATCATGTCTCTGTCGGTTAAGCTAGGTTGGCCAAATCCCCCATGCCAAGGTCGCCAGATATCGAATTTTTCGACCTATCGCCGACCCTTGTAATCCATACGTCACTAGAAGCGCACTTTTGTGCAGATTTCAAATCTGTAATTAGATTTTCCCTACCATGCATACTTTTCGAGAAAATCATGTCTCTGTCGGTTAAGCTAGGTTGGCCGAATCCGCCATGCCAGGGTCGCCAGACATCGAATTTTCCGGCCAATCACCGATCCTTGTAATTCACCCGTTATTAGAAGCGCGCTTTTGTGCAGATTTCAAAATTATAATTAGATTTTCCCTGCGATGCATACTTTTCGAGAAAATCATGTCTCTGTCGGTTAAGCTAGGTTGGCCAAATCCCCCATGCCAAGGTCGCCAGATATCGAATTTTTCGACCTATCACCGACCCTTGTAATCCATACGTCATTAGAAGCGCACTTTTGTGCAGATTTCAAATCTGTAATTAGATTTTCCTTGTCATGCATACTTTTCGAGAAAATCATGTCTCTGTCGGTTAAGCTAGGTTGGCCAAATCCAACATTCCAGGGTCACCAGATATCGAATTTTCCGACCAATCACCGATCCTTGTAATCCACACGTCATTAGAAGCGCACTTTTGTGCAGATTTCAAATCTGTAATTAGATGTTCCCTGCCATGCATAGTTTTCGAGAAAATCATGTCTCTGTCGGTAAGCTAGGTTGGCCGAATCCGCCATGCCAGGGTCGCCAGACATCGAATTTTCCGGCCAATCACCGATCCTTGTAATTCATACGTCATTAGAAGCGCGCTTTTGTGCAGATTTCAAAATTATAATTAGATTTTCCCTGTCATGCATAGTTTTCGAGAAAATCATGTCTCTGTCGGTTAAGCTAGGTTGGCCGAATCCGCCATGCCAGGGTCGCCAGACATCGAATTTTCCGACCAATCACCGATCCTTGTAATTCACACATCATTAGAAGCGCGCTTTCGTGCAGATTTCAAAATTATAATTAGATTTTCCCTGCGATGCATACTTTTCGAGAAAATCATGACTCTGTCGGTTAAGCTAGGTTGGCCGAATCCGCCATGCCAGGGTCGCCAGACATCGAATTTTCCGACCTATCACCGATCCTTGTAATCCATACGTCATTAGAAGCGCACTTTTGTGCAGATTTCAAATCTGTAATTAGATTTTCCCTATGATGCATACTTTTCGAGAAAATCATGTCTCTGTCGGTTAAGCTAGGTTGGCCAAATCCGCTATTCCAGGGTCGGCAGATATCGAATTTTCCGGCCAATCACCGATCCTTGTAATTCACACGTCATTAGAAGCGCGCTTTTGTGCAGATTTCAAACCTATAATTAGATTTTCCCTGCGATGCATACTTTCCGAGAAAATCATGTCTCTGTCGGTTAAGCTAAGTTGGCCAAATCCGCCATTCCAGGGTCACCAGATATCGAATTTTCCGACCTATCACCGATCCTTGTAATCCATACGTCATTAGAAGCGCACTTTTGTGCAGATTTCAAATCTGTAATTAGATTTTCCCTGTCATGCATACTTTTCGAGAAAATCATGTCTCTGTCGGTTAAGCTAGGTTGGCCAAATCCGCTATTCCAGGGTCGCCAGATATCAAATTTTCCGACCAATCACCGATCCTTGTAATCCACACGTCATTAGAAGCGCACTTTTGTGCAGATTTCAAATCTGTAATTAGATTTTCCCTGTCATGCATACTTTTCGAGAAAAACATGTCTCTGTCGGATAAGCTAGGTTGGCCGAATCTGCCATGCCAGGGTCGCCAGACATCGAATTTTAGGGCCAATCACCGATCCTTGTAATTCACACGTCATTAAAAGCGCACTTTTGTGCATATTTCAAACCTATAATTAGTTTTTCCCTGCGATGCATACTTTTCGAGAAAATCATGTCTCTGTCGGTTAAGCTAGGTTGGCCAAATCCGCTATTCCAGGGTCCCCAGACATCGAATTTTCTGACCAATCACCGATCCTCGTAATCCATACGTCATTAGAAGTGCAAATTTGTGCAGATTTCAAATCTGTAATTAGATTTTCCCTGTCATGCATACTTTTCGAGAAAATCATGTCTCTGTCGGTTAAGCTAGGTTGGCCAAATCCGCTATTCCAGGGTCGCCAGATATCGAATTTTCCGACCAATCACCGATCCTTGTAATCCATACGTCATTAGAAGCGCACTTTTGTGCAGATTTCAAATCTGTAATTAGATTTTCCCTGTCATGCATACTTTTCGAGAAAAACATGTCTCTGTCGGATAAGCTAGGTTGGCCGAATCTGCCATGCCAGGGTCGCCAGACATCGAATTTTAGGGCCAATCACCGATCCTTGTAATTCACACGTCATTAAAAGCGCACTTTTGTGCATATTTCAAACCTATAATTAGTTTTTCCCTGCGATGCATACTTTTCGAGAAAATCATGTCTCTGTCGGTTAAGCTAGGTTGGCCAAATCCGCTATTCCAGGGTCCCCAGACATCGAATTTTCTGACCAATCACCGATCCTCGTAATCCATACGTCATTAGAAGTGCAATTTTGTGCAGATTTCAAATCTGTAATTAGATTTTCCCTATGATGCATACTTTTCGAGAAAATCATGTCTCTGTGGACCAACTGAGGTTGGCCAAATCCGCCATGCCAGGGTCACCAGACATCGAATTTTCGGACCAATCTCCGATCCTTGTATTTCACTCGTCATTAGAAGCGCGCTTTTGTGCAGATTTCAAATCTGTAATTAGATTTTCCCTGCTATGCATTTTTTTCGAGAACATCATGTCTCTGTGGACCAACTGAGGTTGGCCAAATCCGCCATGCCACGGTCACCAGATATCGAATTTTCCGACCAATCATCGATCCCTGTAATTCAAATGTCATTAGAAGCGCGCTTTTGTGCAGATTTCAAATCTGTAATTAGATTTTCCCTGCGATGCATACTTTTCGAGAAAATCATGTCTCTGTCGGTTAAGCTAGGTTGGCCAAATCCCCCATGCCAAGGTCGCCAGATATCGAATTTTTCGACCTATCGCCGACCCTTGTAATCCATACGTCACTAGAAGCGCACTTTTGTGCAGATTTCAAATCTGTAATTAGATTTTCCCTACCATGCATACTTTTCGAGAAAATCATGTCTCTGTCGGTTAAGCTAGGTTGGCCGAATCCGCCATGCCAGGGTCGCCAGACATCGAATTTTCCGGCCAATCACCGATCCTTGTAATTCACCCGTTATTAGAAGCGCGCTTTTGTGCAGATTTCAAAATTATAATTAGATTTTCCCTGCGATGCATACTTTTCGAGAAAATCATGTCTCTGTCGGTTAAGCTAGGTTGGCCAAATCCCCCATGCCAAGGTCGCCAGATATCGAATTTTTCGACCTATCACCGACCCTTGTAATCCATACGTCATTAGAAGCGCACTTTTGTGCAGATTTCAAATCTGTAATTAGATTTTCCTTGTCATGCATACTTTTCGAGAAAATCATGTCTCTGTCGGTTAAGCTAGGTTGGCCAAATCCAACATTCCAGGGTCACCAGATATCGAATTTTCCGACCAATCACCGATCCTTGTAATCCACACGTCATTAGAAGCGCACTTTTGTGCAGATTTCAAATCTGTAATTAGATGTTCCCTGCCATGCATAGTTTTCGAGAAAATCATGTCTCTGTCGGTAAGCTAGGTTGGCCGAATCCGCCATGCCAGGGTCGCCAGACATCGAATTTTCCGGCCAATCACCGATCCTTGTAATTCATACGTCATTAGAAGCGCGCTTTTGTGCAGATTTCAAAATTATAATTAGATTTTCCCTGTCATGCATAGTTTTCGAGAAAATCATGTCTCTGTCGGTTAAGCTAGGTTGGCCGAATCCGCCATGCCAGGGTCGCCAGACATCGAATTTTCCGACCAATCACCGATCCTTGTAATTCACACATCATTAGAAGCGCGCTTTCGTGCAGATTTCAAAATTATAATTAGATTTTCCCTGCGATGCATACTTTTCGAGAAAATCATGACTCTGTCGGTTAAGCTAGGTTGGCCGAATCCGCCATGCCAGGGTCGCCAGACATCGAATTTTCCGACCTATCACCGATCCTTGTAATCCATACGTCATTAGAAGCGCACTTTTGTGCAGATTTCAAATCTGTAATTAGATTTTCCCTATGATGCATACTTTTCGAGAAAATCATGTCTCTGTCGGTTAAGCTAGGTTGGCCAAATCCGCTATTCCAGGGTCGGCAGATATCGAATTTTCCGGCCAATCACCGATCCTTGTAATTCACACGTCATTAGAAGCGCGCTTTTGTGCAGATTTCAAACCTATAATTAGATTTTCCCTGCGATGCATACTTTCCGAGAAAATCATGTCTCTGTCGGTTAAGCTAAGTTGGCCAAATCCGCCATTCCAGGGTCACCAGATATCGAATTTTCCGACCTATCACCGATCCTTGTAATCCATACGTCATTAGAAGCGCACTTTTGTGCAGATTTCAAATCTGTAATTAGATTTTCCCTGTCATGCATACTTTTCGAGAAAATCATGTCTCTGTCGGTTAAGCTAGGTTGGCCAAATCCGCTATTCCAGGGTCGCCAGATATCAAATTTTCCGACCAATCACCGATCCTTGTAATCCACACGTCATTAGAAGCGCACTTTTGTGCAGATTTCAAATCTGTAATTAGATTTTCCCTGTCATGCATACTTTTCGAGAAAAACATGTCTCTGTCGGATAAGCTAGGTTGGCCGAATCTGCCATGCCAGGGTCGCCAGACATCGAATTTTCCGACCAATCACCGATCCTTGTAATTCACACGTCATTAGAAGCGCGCTTTCGTGCAGATTTCAAAATTATAATTAGATTTTCATTGCGATGCATACTTTTCGAGAAGGTCATGACACTGTCGGTTAAGCTAGGTTGGCCGAATCCGCCATGCCAGGGTCGCCAGACATCGAATTTTCCGACCAATCACCGATCCTTGTAATTCACACGTCATTAGAAGCGCAATTTTGTGCAGATTTCAAATCTGTAATTAGATTTTCCCTATGATGCATACTTTTCGAGAAAATCATGTCTCTGTCGGTTAAGCTAGGTTGGCCAAATCCGCTATTCCAGGGTCGCCAGATATCGAATTTTCCGGCCAATCACCGATCCTTGTAATTCACACGTCATTAGAAGCGCGCTTTTGTGCAGATTTCAAACCTATAATTAGATTTTCCCTGCGATGCATACTTTCCGAGAAAATCATGTCTCTGTCGGTTAAGCTAGGTTGGCCAAATCCGCCATTCCAGGGTCACCAGATATCGAATTTTCCGACCTATCACCGATCCTTGTAATCCATACGTCATTAGAAGCGCACTTTTGTACAGATTTCAAATCTGTAATTAGATTTTCCCTGTCATGCATACTTTTCGAGAAAATCATGTCTCTGTCGGTTAAGCTAGGTTGGCCAAATCCGCCATGCCAGGGTCGCCAGATATCAAATTTTCCGACCAATCACCGATCCTTGTAATCCACACGTCATTAGAAGCGCACTTTTGTGCAGATTTCAAATCTGTAATTAGATTTTCCCTGTCATGCATACTTTTCGAGAAAAACATGTCTCTGTCGGATAAGCTAGGTTGGCCGAATCTGCCATGCCAGGGTCGCCAGACATCGAATTTTAGGGCCAATCACCGATCCTTGTAATTCACACGTCATTAAAAGCGCACTTTTGTGCATATTTCAAACCTATAATTAGTTTTTCCCTGCGATGCATACTTTTCGAGAAAATCATGTCTCTGTCGGTTAAGCTAGGTTGGCCAAATCCGCTATTCCAGGGTCCCCAGACATCGAATTTTCTGACCAATCACCGATCCTCGTAATCCATACGTCGTTAGAAGCGCAATTTTGTGCAGATTTCAAATCTGTAATTAGATTTTCCCTATGATGCATACTTTTCGAGAAAATCATGTCTCTGTGGACCAACTGAGGTTGGCCAAATCCGCCATGCCAGGGTCACCAGACATCGAATTTTCGGACCAATCTCCAATCCTTGTATTTCACTCGTCATTAGAAGCGCGCTTTTGTGCAGATTTCAAATCTGTAATTAGATTTTCCCTGCCATGCATTTTTTTCGAGAACATCATGTCTCTGTGGACCAACTGAGGTTGGCCAAATCCGCCATGCCACGGTCACCAGATATCGAATTTTCCGACCAATCATCGATCCCTGTAATTCAAGTGTCATTAGAAGCGCGCTTTTGTGCAGATTTCAAATCTGTAATTAGATTTTCCCTGCGATGCCTACTTTTCGAGAAAATCATGTCTCTGTCGGTTAAGCTAGGTTGGCCAAATCCCCCACGCCAAGGTCGCCAGATATCGAATTTTTCGACGTATCACCGACCCTTGTAATCCATACGTCACTAGAAGCGCGCTTTTGTGCAGATTTCAAATCTGTAATTAGATTTTCCCTACCATGCATACTTTTCGAGAAAATCATGTCTCTGTCGGTTAAGCTAGGTTGGCCGAATCCGCCATGCCAGGGTCGCCAGACATCGAATTTTCCGGCCAATCACCGATCCTTGTAATTCACACGTCATTAGAAGCGCGCTTTTGTGCAGATCTCAAAATTATAATTAGATTTTCCCTGCGATGCATACTTTTCGAGAAAATCATGTCTCTGTCGGTTAAGCTAAGTTGGCCAAATCCGCTATTCCAGGGTCGCCAGATATCGATTTTTCCGACCAATCACCGATCCTTGTAATCCATACGTCATTAGAAGCGCACTTTTGTGCAGATTTCAAATCTGTAATTAGATTTTCCTTGTCATGCATACTTTTCGAGAAAATCATGTCTCTGTCGGTTAAGCTAGGTTGGCCAAATCCGCTATGCCAGGGTCGCCAGATATCGAATTTTCCGACCAATCACCGATCCTTGTAATCCACACGTCATTAGAAGCGCACTTTTGTGCAGATTTCAAATCTGTAATTAGATGTTCCCTGCCATGCATACTTTTCGAGAAAATCATGTCTCTGTCGGTAAGCTAGGTTGGCCGAATCCGCCATGCCAGGGTCACCAAACATCGAATTTTCCGGCCAACCACCGATCCTTGTAATTCACACGTCATTAGAAGCGCGCTTTCGTGCAGATTTCAAAATTATAATTAGATTTTCCCTGCGATGCATACTTTTCGAGAAAATCATGTCTCTGTCGGTTAAGCAAGGTTGGCCAAATCCGCTATTCCAGGGTCGCCAGATATCGAATTTTCCGGTCAATCACCGATCCTTGTAATTCATACGTCATTAGAGGCGCACTTTTTTGCAGATTTCAAATCTGTAATTAGATTTTCCCCATGATGCATACTTTTCGAGAAAATCATGTCTCTGTCGGTTAAGCTAGGTTGGCCGAATCCGACATGCCAGGGTCGCCAGACATCGAATTTTCCGACCAATCACCGATCCTTGTAATGCGTACGTCATTAGAACCGCGCTTTTGTTCAGATTTCAAATCTATAATTAGATTTTCCCTATGATGCATACTTTTCGAGAAGGTCATGTCTCTGTTGGTTAAGCTAGGTTGGAAAAATCCGCTATTCCAGGGTCGCCAGATATCGAATTTTCTGACCAATCACCGATCCTTGTAACCCATACGTCATTAGAAGCGCACTTTTGTGCAGATTTCAAATCTGTAATTAGATTTTCCCTGTCATGCATACTTTTCGAGAAAATCATGTCTCTGTCGGTTAAGCTAGGTTGGAAAAATCCGCTATTCCAGGGTCGCCAGATATCGAATTTTCTGACCAATCACCGATCCTTGTAATCCATACGTCATTAGAAGCGCACTTTTGTGCAGATTTCAAATCTGTAATTAGATTTTCCCCATGATGCATAATTTTCGAGAAAATCATGTCTCTGTCGGTTAAGCTAGGTCGTTAGAAGCGAGCTTTTGTGCAGATTTCAAATCTGTAATTAGATTTTCCCTGCCATGCATACTTTTCGAGAAAATCATGTCTCTGTCGGTTAAGCTAGGTTGGCCAAATCCCCCATGCCAAGGTCGACAGATATCGAACTTTTCGACCTATCACCGACCCTTGTAATCCATACGTCATTATAAGCGCACTTTTGTGCAGATTTCAAATCTGTAACTAGATTTTCCCTACCATGCATAGTTTTCGAGAAAATCATGTCTCTGTCGGTTAAGCTAGGTTGGCCGAAACCGCCATGCCAGGGTCGCCAGACATCGAATTTTCCGGCCAGTCACCGATCCTTGTAATTCACACGTCATTAGAAGCGCACCTTTGTGCAGATTTCAAATCTGTAATTAGATTTTCCCTATGATGCATACTTTTCGAGAAAATCATGTCTCTGTCGGTTAAGCTAGGTTGGCCGAATCCGCCATGCTAGGGTCGCCAGACATCGAATTTTCCGACCAATCACCGATCCTTGTAATGCGTACGTCATTAGAACCGCGCTTTTGTGCAGATTTCAAATCTATAATTAGATTTTCCCTATGATGCATACTTTTCGAGAAGGTCATGTCTCTGTTGGTTAAGCTAGGTTGGCCGAATCCGCCATGCCAGGGTCGCCAGATATCGAATTTTCCGACCAATCACCGATCCTTGTAATGCGTACGTCATTAGAAGCGCACTTTTTTGCAGATTTCAAATCTGTAATTAGATTTTCCCTGTCATGCATACTTTTCGAGAAAATCATGTCTCTGTCGGTTAAGCTAGGTTGGCCAAATCCGCTATTCCAGGGTCGCCAGATATCGAATTTTCCGACCTATCACCCATCCTTGTAATCCATACGTCATTAGAAGCGCACTTTTGTGCAGATTTCAAATCTGTAATTAGATTTTCCCCATGATGCATACTTTTCGAGAAAATCATGTCTCTGTCGGTTAAGCTAGGTTGGCCGAATCCGCCATGCTAGGGTCGCCAGACATCGAATTTTTCGACCAATCACCGATCCTTGTAATGCGTACGTCATTAGAAGCGCACTTTTTTGCAGATTTCAAATCTGTAATTAGATTTTCCCTGTCATGCATACTTTTCGAGAAAATCATGTCTCTGTAGGTTAAGCTAGGTTGGCCGAATCCGCCATGCCAGGGTCGCCAGACATCGAATTTTCCGACCAATCACCGATCCTTGTAATGCGTACGTCATTAGAAGTGCGCTTTTGTGCAGATTTCAAATCTGTAATTAGATTTTCCCTATGATGCATACTTTTCGAGAAGGTCATGTCTCTGTCGGTTAAGCTAGGTTGGCCGAATCCGCCATGCCAGGGTCGCCAGACATCGAATTTTCCGACCAATCACCGATCCTTGTAATGCGTACGTCATTAGAAGCGCACTTTTTTGCAGTTTTCAAATCTGTAATTAGATTTTCCCTGTCATGCATACTTTTCGAGAAAATCATGTCTCTGTCGGTTAAGCTAGGTTGGCCAAATCCGCTATTCCAGGGTCGCCAGATATCGAATTTTCCGACCTATCACCCATCCTTGTAATCCATACGTCATTAGAAGCGCACTTTTGTGCAGATTTCAAATCTGTAATTAGATTTTCCCCATGATGCATACTTTTCGAGAAAATCATGTCTCTGTCGGTTAAGCTAGGTTGGCCGAATCCGCCATGCTAGGGTCGCCAGACATCGAATTTTTCGACCAATCACCGATTCTTGTAATGCGTACGTCATTAGAACCGCGCTTTTGAGCAGATTTCAAATCTATAATTAGATTTTCCCTATGATGCATACTTTTCGAGAAGGTCATGTCTCTGTTGGTTAAGCTAGGTTGGCCGAATCCGCCATGCCAGGGTCGCCAGACAGGCCAATCACCGATCCCTGTAATCCATACGTCATTAGAAGCGCACTTTTGTGCAGATTTCAAATCTGTAATTAGATTTTCCCTGTCATGCATACTTTTCGAGAAAATCATGTCTCTGTCGGTTAAGCTAGGTTGGCCAAATCCGCTATTCCAGGGTCGCCAGATATCGAATTTTCCGACCTATCGCCGATCCATGTAATCCATACGTCATTAGAAGCGCACTTTTGTGCAGATTTCAAATCTGTAATTAGATTTTCCCCATGACGCATACCTTTCGAGAAAATCATGTCTATGTCGGTTAAGCTAGGTTGGCCGAATCCGCCATGCTAGGGTCGCCAGACATCGAATTTTCCGACCAATCACCGATCCTTGTAATCCATACGTCATCAGAAGCGCGCTTTTGTGCAGATTTCAAACCTATAATTAGATTTTCCCTGCGATGCATACTTTCCGAGAAAATCATGTCTCTGTCGGTTAAGCTAGGTTGGCCAAATCCGCCATTCCAGGGTCACCAGATATCGAATTTTGCGACCAATCACCGATCCTTGTAATCCATACGTCATTAGAAGCGCACTTTTGTGCAGATTTCAAATCTGTACTTAGATTTTCCCTGTCGTGCATACTTTTCGAGAAAATCATGCCTCTGTCGGTTAAGCTAGGTTGGCCGAATCCGCCATGCCAGGGTCGCCAGACATCGATTTTCCGGCCAATCACCGATCCTTGTAATTCACACGTCATTAGAAGCGCACTTTTGTGCAGATTTCAAACCTATAATTAGATTTTCCCTGCAATGCATACTTTTCGAGAAAATCATGTCTCTGTCGGTTAAGCTAGGTTGGCCAAATCCGCTATTCCAGGGTCGAGAGATATCGAATTTTCCGACCAATCTCCGATCCTTGTAATCCATACGTCATTAGAAGCGCAATTTTGTGCAGATTTCAAATCTGTAATTAGATTTTCCCTATGATGCATAATTTTCGAGAAAGTCATGTCTCTGTGGACCAACTGAGGTTGGCCAAATCCGCCATGCCAGGGTCACCAGACATCGAATATTCGGACCAATCTCCGATCCTTGTATTTCACTCGTCATCAGAAGCGCGCTTTTGTGCAGATTTCAAATCTGTAATTAGATTTTCCCTGCCATGCATTTTTTTCGAGGACATCATGTCTCTGCGGACCAACTGAGGTTGGCCAAAACCGCCATGCCACGGTCACCAGATATCGAATTTTCCGACCAATCATCGATCCCTGTAATTTACATGTCATTAGAAGCGCGCTTTTGTGCAGATTTCAAATCTGTAATTAGATTTTCCCTGCCATGCATACTTTTCGAGAAAATCATGTCTCTGTCGGTTAAGCTAGGTTGGCCAAATCCCTCCTGCCTGGGTCGCCAGATATCGAATTTTCCGACCTATCACCGATCCTTGTGATTCATACGTCATTAGAAGCGCAATTTTGTGCAGATTTCAAATCTGTAATTAGATTTTCCCTGTCATGCATACTTTTCGAGAAAATCATGTCTCTGTCGGTTAAGCTAGGTTGGCCAAATCCGCTATTCCAGGGTGGCCAGATATCGAATTTTCCGACCAATCACCGATCCTTGTAATGCTTTCGTCATTAGAAGCGCACTTTTGTGCAGATTTCAAATCTGTAATTAGATTTTCCCTGTCATGCATACTTTTCGAGAAAATCATGTCTCTGTCGGTTAAGCTAGGTTGGCCAAATCCGCTATTCCAGGGTAGCCAGATATCGAATTTTCCGACCAATCACCGATCCTTGTAATGCTTACGTCATTAGAAGCGCGCTTTTGTGCAGATTTCACACCTATAATTAGATTTTTCCTGCGATGCATACTTTCCGAGAAAATCATGTCTCTATCGGTTAAGCTAGGTTGGCCAAATCCGCCATTCCAGGGTCACCAGATATCGAATTTTCCGACCCATCACCGATCCTTGTAATCCATACGTCATTAGAAGCGCACTTTTGTGCAGATTTCAAATCTTTAATTAGATTTTCCCTGTCATGCATACTTTTCGAGAAAATCATGTCTCTGTCGGTTAAGCTAGGTTGGCCGAAATCGCCATGCCAGGGTCGCCAGACATCGAATTTTCCGGCCAATCACCGATCCTTGTAATTCACACTTCATTAGAAGCGCACTTTTGTGCAGATTTCAAATCTGTAATTAGATTTTCCCTGTCATGCATACTTTTCGAGAAAATCATGTCTCTGTCGCTTAATCTAGGTTGGCCAAATTCGCTATTCCAGGGTGGCAAGATATCGAATTTTCCGACCAATCACCGATCCTTGTAATCCATACGTCATGAGAAGCGCACTTGTGTGCAGATTTTAAATCTGTAATTAGATTTTCCCTATGATGCATACTTTTCGAGAAAATCATGTCTTTGTGGACCAACTGAGGTTGGCCAAATCCGCCATGCCAGGGTCACCAGACATCGAATTTTCGGACCAGTCTCCGATCCTTGTATTTCACTCGTCATTAGAAGCGCGCTTTTGTGCAGATTTCAAATCTGTAATTAGATTTTCCCTGCCATGCATTTTTTTCGAGAACATCATGTCTCTGTGGACCAACTGAGGTTGGCCAAATCCGCCATGCCACGGTCACCAGATATCGAATTTTCCGACCAATCATCGATCCCTGTAATTCACATGTCATTAAAAGCGCGCTTTTGGGCAGATTTCAAATCTGTAATTAGATTTTCCCTGCGATGCATACTTTTCGAGAAAATCATGTCTCTGTCGGTTAAGCTAGGTTGGCCAAATCCCCCATGCCAGGGTCGCCAGATATCGAATTTTCTGACCTATCACCGATCCTTGTAATCCGTACGTCATTAGAAGCGCACTTTTGTGCAGATTTCAAATCTGTAATTAGATTTTCCCTATGATGCATACTTTTCGAGAAAATCATGTCTTTGTGGACCAACTGAGGTTGGCCAAATCCGCCATGCCAGGGTCACCAGACATCGAGTTTTCCGACCAGTCTCCGATCCTTGTATTTCACTCGTCATTAGAAGCGCGCTTTTGTGCAGATTTCAAATCTGTAATTAGATTTTCCCTGCCATGCATTTTTTTCGAGAACATCATGTCTCTGTGGACCAACTGAGGTTGGCCAAATCCGCCATGCCACGGTCACCAGATATCGAATTTTCCGACCAATCATCGATCCCTGTAATTCACATGTCATTAAAAGCGCGCTTTTGTGCAGATTTCAAATCTGTAATTAGATTTTCCCTGTCATGCATATTTTTCGAGAAAATCATGTCTCTGTCGGTTAAGCTAGGTTGGCCAAATCCGCTATTCCAGGGTCGCCAGATATCGAATTTTCCGACCAACCGATCCTTGTAATGCTTTCGTCATTAGAAGCGCACTTTTGTGCAGATTTCAAATCTGTAATTAGATTTTCCCTGTCATGCATACTTTTCGAGAAAATTATGTCTCTGTCGGTTAAGCTAGGTTGGCCAAATCCGCTATTCCAGGATAGCCAGATATCGAATTTTCCGACCAATCACCGATCCTTGTAATGCTTACGTCATTAGAAGCGCGCTTTTGTGCAGATTTCACACCTATAATTAGATTTTTCCTGCGATGCATACTTTCCGAGAAAATCATGTCTCTATCGGTTAAGCTAGGTTGGCCAAATCCGCCATTCCAGGGTCACCAGATATCGAATTTTCCGACCCATCACCGATCCTTGTAATCCATACGTCATTAGAAGCGCACTTTTGTGCAGATTTCAAATCTTTAATTAGATTTTCCCTGTCATGCATACTTTTCGAGAAAATCATGTCTCTGTCGGTTAAGCTAGGTTGGCCGAAATCGCCATACCAGGGTCGCCAGACATCGAATTTTCCGGCCAATCACCGATCCTTGTAATTCACACGTCACTAGAAGCGCGCTTTTGTGCAGATTTGAAATCTGTAATTGGATTTTCCCTGTCATGCATACTTTTCGAGAAAATCATGTCTCTGTCGGTTAAGCTAGGTTGGCCGAATCCGCTATTCCAGGGTCGCCAGATATCGAATCTTCCGACCAATCACCGATCCTTGTAATCCATACGTCATTAGAACCGCAATTTTGTGCAGATTTCAAATCTGTAATTAGATTTTCCCTGCCATGCATTTTTTTCGAGAACATCATGTCTCTGTGGACCAACTGAGGTTGGCCAAATCCGCCATGCCACGGTCACCAGATATCGAATTTTCCGACCAATCATCGATCCTTGTAATTCACATGTCATTAAAAGCGCGCTTTTGGGCAGATTTCAAATCTGTAATTAGATTTTCCCTGCGATGCATACTTTTCGAGAAAATCATGTCTCTGTCGGTTAAGCTAGGTTGGCCAAATCCCCCATGCCAGGGTCGCCAGATATCGAATTTTCTGACCTATCACCGATCCTTGTAATCCGTACGTCATTAGAAGCGCGCTTTTGTGCAGATTTGAAATCTGTAATTAGATTTTCCCTATGATGCATACTTTTCGAGAAAATCATGTCTCTGTGGACCAACTGAGGTTAGAGAAATCCGCCATGCCAGGGTCACCAGATATCGAATTTTCGGACCAATCTCCGATCCTTGTATTTCACTCGTCATTAGAAGCGCGCTTTTGTGCAGATTTCAAATCTGTAATTTGATTTTCCCTGCCATGCATTTTTTTCGAGACCATCATGTCTCTGTGGACCAACTGAGGTTGGCCAAATCCGCCATGCCACGGTCACCAGATATCGAATTTTCCGACCAATCATCGATCCCTGTAATTCACATGTCATTAAAAGCGCGCTTTTGGGCAGATTTCAAATCTGTAATTAGATTTTCCCTGCGATGCATACTTTTCGAGAAAATCATGTCTCTGTCGGTTAAGCTAGGTTGGCCAAATCCCCCATGCCAGGGTCGCCAGATATCGAATTTTCCGACCTATCACCGATCCTTGTAATCCGTACGTCATTAGAAGCGCGCTTTTGTGCAGATTTCAAATCTGTAATTAGATTTTCCCTATGATGCATACTTTTCGAGAAAATCATGTCTTTGTGGACCAACTGAGGTTGGCCAAATCCCCCATGCCAGGGTCACCAGACATCGAATTTTCGGACCAGTCTCCGATCCTTGTATTTCACTCGTCATTAGAAGCGCTTTTTTCCAGATTTCAAATCTGTAATTAGATTTTCCCTGCCATGCATTTTTTTCGAGAACATCATGTCTCTGTGGACCAACTGAGGTTGGCCAAATCCGCCATGCCACGGTCAAGAGATATCGAATTTTCCGACCAATCATCGATCCCTGTAATTCACATGTCATTAAAAGCGCGCTTTTGTGCAGATTTCAAATCTGTAATTAGATTTTCCCTGCGATGCATACTTTTCGAGAAAATCATGTCTCTGTCGGTTAAGCTAGGTTGGCCAAATCCGCTATTCCAGGGTCGCCAGATATCGAATCTTCCGACCTATCACCGATCCTTGTAATCCGTACGTCATTAGAAGCGCGCTTTTGTGCAGATTTCAAATCTGTAATTAGATTTTCCCTATGATGCATACTTTTCGAGAAAATCATGTCTTTGTGGACCAACTGAGGTTGGCCAAATCCGCCATGCCAGGGTCACCAGACATCGAATTTTCGGACCAGTCTCCGATCCTTGTATTTCACTCGTCATTAGAAGCGCGCTTTTGTGCAGATTTCAAATCTGTAATTAGATTTTCCCTGCCATGCATTTTTTTCGAGAACATCATGTCTCTGTGGACCAACTGAGGTTGGCCAAATCCGCCATGCCACGGTCACCAGATATCGAATTTTCCGACCAATCATCGATCCCTGTAATTCACATGTCATTAAAAGCGCGCTTTTGTGCAGATTTCAAATCTGTAATTAGATTTTCCCTGTCATGCATACTTTTCGAGAAAATCATGTCTCTGTCGGTTAAGCTAGGTTGGCCAAATCCGCTATTCCAGGGTCGCCAGATATCGAATCTTCCGACCTATCATCGATCCTTGTAATCCGTACGTCATTAGAAGCGCACTTTTGTGCAGATTTCAAATCTGTAATTAGATTTTCCCTATGATGCATACTTTTCGAGAAGGTCATGTCTCTGTCGGTTAAGCTAGGTTGGCCGAATCCGCCATGCCAGGGTCGCCAGACGTCGAATTTTCCGGTCAATCACCGATCCTTGTAATTCACATGTCATTAGAAGCGTGCTTTTGTGCAGATTTCAAATCTTTAATTAGATTTTCCCTGCGATGCATACTTTTCGAGAAAATCATGTCTCTGTCGGTTAAGCTAGGTTGGCCAAATCCACTATTCCAGGGTCGCCAGATATCGAATTTTCCGACCAATCACCGATCCTTGTAATCCATACGTCATTAGAAGCGCACTTTTGTGCAGATTTCAAATCTGTAATTAGATTTTCCCTATGATGCATACTTTTCGAGAAAATCATGTCTTTGTGGACCAACTGAGGTTGGCCAAATCCGCCATGCCAGGGTCACCAGACATCGAATTTTCGGACCAGTCTCCGATCCTTGTATTTCACTCGTTATTAGAAGCGCGCTTTTGTGCAGATTTCAAATCTGTAATTAGATTTTCCCTATGGTGCATACTTTTCGAGAAAATCACGTCTCTGTCGGTTAAGCTAGGTTGGCCGAATCCGCCATGCCAGGGTCGCCAGACATCGAATTTTCCGACCAATTACCGATCCTTGTAATCCAAAAGTCATTAGAAGCGCGCTTTTGTGCAGATTTCAAATCGGTAATTAGATTTTCCCTGCGATGCATACTTTTCGAGAAAATCATGTCTCTGTCGGTTAAGCTAGGTTGGTCAAATCCGCTA
The DNA here is from genome assembly GCA_945910035.1 of Brachypalpus laphriformis. Lineage (NCBI taxonomy): Eukaryota > Metazoa > Arthropoda > Insecta > Diptera > Syrphidae > Brachypalpus > Brachypalpus laphriformis. Next base: position 124,290,411 of record OX246756.1, read on the forward strand.
TTCCAGGGTGGCCAGATATCGAATTTTCCGACCAATCACCGATCCTTTTAATCCATACGTCATTAGAAGCGCACTTTTGTGCAGATTTCAAATCTGTAATTAGATTTTCCCTATGATGCATACTTTTCGAGAAGGTCATGTCTCTGTCGGTTAAGCTAGGTTGGCCGAATCCGCCATGCCAGGGTCGCCGGACATCGAATTTTCCGGTCAATCACCGATCCTTGTAATTCACATGTCATTAGAAGCGCGCTTTTGTGCAGATTTCAAATCTGTAATTAGATTTTCCCTGCCATGCATACTTTTCGAGAAAATCATGTCTCTGTCGGTTAAGCTAGGTTGGCCAAATCCGCTATTCCAGGGTAGCCAGATATCGAATTTTCCGACCAATCACCGATCCTTGTAATCCATACGTCATTAGAAGCGCACTTTTGTGCAGATTTCAAATCTGTAATTAGATTTTCCCTGCCATGCATTTTTTTCGAGAACATCATGTCTCTGTGGACCAACTGAGGTTGGCCAAATCCGCCATGCCACGGTCACCAGATATCGAATTTTCCGACCAATCATCGATTCCTGTAACTCACATGTCATTAGAAGCGCGCTTTTGTGCAGATTTCAAATCTGTAATTAGATTTTCCCTATGGTGCATACTTTTCGAGAAAATCATGTCTCTGTCGGTTAAGCAAGGTTGGCCGAATCCGCCATGCCAGGGTCGCCAGACATCGAATTTTCCGACCAATCACCGATCCTTGTAATCCATACGTCATTAGAAGCGCGCTTTTGTGCAGATTTCAAATCTGTAATTAGATTTTCCCTGCCATGCATACTTTTCGAGAAAATCATGTCTCTGTCGGTTAAGCTAGGTTGGCCAAGTCCGCTATTCCAGGGTCGCCAGATATCGAATTTTCCGACCAATCACCGATCCTTGTAATCCATACGTCATTAGAAGCGCACTTTTGTGCAGATTTCAAATCTGTAACTAGATTTTCCCTATGATGCATACTTTTCGAGAAGGTCATGTCTCTGTCGGTTAAGCTAGGTTGGCCGAATCCGCCATGCCAGGGTCGCCGGACATCGAATTTTCCGGTCAATCACCGATCCTTGTAATTCACTTGTCATTAGATGCGCGCTTTTGTGCAGATTTCAAATCTGTAATTAGATTTTCCCTGCCATGCATACTTTTCGAGAAAATCATGTCTCTGTCGGTTAAGCTAGGTTGGCCAAATCCGCTATTCCAGGGTCGCCACACATCCAATTTTCCGACCAATCACCGATCCTTGTAATCCATACGTCATTAGAAGCGCGCTTTTGTGCAGATTTCAAATCTGTAATTAGATTTTCCCTGTCATGCATACTTTTCGAGAAAATCATGTCTTTGTCGGTTAAGCTAGGTTGGCCAAATCCGCCATGCCAGGGTCGCCAGATATCGAATTTTCCGACCTATCACCGATCCTTGTAATCCATACGTCATTAGAAGCGCACTTTTGTGCAGATTTCAAATCTGTAATTAGATTTTGCCTGTCATACATAGTTTTCGAGAAAATCATGTCTCTGTCGGTTAAGCTAGGTTGGCCGAATCCGCCATGCCAGGGTCGCCAGACATCGAATTTTCCGACCAATCACCGATCCTTGTAATCCATACGTCATTAGAAGCGCGCTTTTGTGCAGATTTCAAATCTGTAATTAGATTTTCCCTGCCATGCATACTTTTCGAGAAAATCATGTCTCTGTCGGTTAAGCTAGGTTGGCCAAGTCCGCTATTCCAGGGTCGCCAGATATCGAATTTTCCGACCAATCACCGATCCTTGTAATCCATACGTCATTAGAAGCGCACTTTTGTGCAGATTTCAAATCTGTAACTAGATTTTCCCTATGATGCATACTTTTCGAGAAGGTCATGTCTCTGTCGGTTAAGCTAGGTTGGCCGAATCCGCCATGCCAGGGTCGCCGGACATCGAATTTTCCGGTCAATCACCGATCCTTGTAATTCACATGTCATTAGATGCGCGCTTTTGTGCAGATTTGAAATCTGTAATTAGATTTTCCCTGCCATGCATACTTTTCGAGAAAATCATGTCTCTGTCGGTTAAGCTAGGTTGGCCAAATCCGCTATTCCAGGGTCGCCAGATATCGAATTTTCCGACCAATCACCGATCCTTGTAATCCATACGTCATTAGAAGCGCACTTTTGTGCAGATTTCAAATCTGTAATTAGATTTTCCCTGCCATGCATACTTTTCGAGAAAATCATGTCTCTGTCGGTTAACCTAGGTTGGCCGAATCCGCCATGCCAGGGTCGCCAGATATTGAATTTTCCTGCCAACCACCGATCGTTGTAATTCCCACGTCATTAGAAGCGCACTTTTGTGCAGATTTCAAATCTGTAACTAGATTTTCCCTATGATGCATACTTTTCGAGAAGGTCATGTCTCTGTCGGTTAAGCTAGGTTGGCCGAATCCGCCATGCCAGGGTCGCCGGACATCGAATTTTCCGGTCAATCACCGATCCTTGTTATTCGCATGTCATTAGAAGCGCGCTTTTGTGCAGATTTTAGATCTGTAATTAGATTTTCCCTGCGATGCATACTTTTCGAGAAAATCATGTCTCTGTCGGTTAAGCTAGGTTGGCCAAATCCGCTATTCCAGGGTAGCCAGATATCGAATTTTCCGACCAATCACCGATCCTTGTAATGCTTACGTCATTAGAAGCGCGCTTTTGTGCAGATTTCACACCTATAATTAGATTTTTCCTGCGATGCATACTTTCCGAGAAAATCATGTCTCTATCGGTTAAGCTAGGTTGGCCGAATACGCCATGCCAGGGTCGCCGGACATCGAATTTTCCGGTCAATCACCGATCCTTGTAATTCGCATGTCATTAGATGCGCGCTTTTGTGCAGATTTCAAATCTGTAATTAGATTTTCCCTGCGATGCATACTTTTCGAGAAAATCATGTCTCTGTCGGTTAAGCTAGGTTGGCCAAATCCCCCATGCCAAGGTCGACAGATATCGAATTTTCCGACCAATCACCGATTCTTGTAATCCATACGTCATGAGAAGTGCACTTTTGTGCAGATTTCAAATCTGTAATTAGATTTTCCCTATGATGCATACTTTTCGAGAAGGTCATGTCTCTGTCGGTTAAGCTAGGTTGGCCGAATCCACTATTCCAGGGTCGCCAGATATCGAATTTTCCGACCAATCACCGATCCTTGTAATCCATACGTCATTAGAAGCGCACTTTTGTGCAGATTTCAAATCTGTAATTAGATTTTCCCTATGATGCATACTTTTCGAGAAAATCATGTCTTTGTGGACCAACTGAGGTTATCCAAATCCGCCATGCCAGGGTCACCAGACATCGAATTTTCGGACCAGTCTCCGATCCTTGTATTTCACTCGTCATTAGAAGTGCGCTTTTGTGCAAATTTCAAATCTGTAATTAGATTTTCCCTGCCATGCATTTTTTTCGAGAACATCATGTCTCTGTGGACCAACTGAGGTTGGCCAAAACCGCCATGCCACGGTCACCAGATATCGAATTTTCCGACCAATCATCGATCCCTGTAATTCACATGTCATTAGAAGCGCGCTTTTGTGCAGATTTCAAATCTGTAATTAGATTTTCCCTGCGATGCATACTTTTCGAGAAAATCATGTCTCTGTCGGTTAAGCTAGGTTGGCCAAATCCGCTATTCCAGGGTCGCCAGATATCGAATTTTCCGACCAATCACCGATCCTTGTAATCCATACGTCATTAGAAGCGCACTTTTGTGCAGATTTCAAATCTGTAATTAGATTTTCCCTGCGATGCATACTTTTCGAGAAAATCATGTCTCTGTCGGTTAAGCTAGGTTGGCCGAAACCGCTATGCCAGGGTCGCCAGACATCGAATTTTCCGACCAATCACCGATCGTTGTAATGCGTACGTCATGAGAAGCGCGCTTTTGTGCAGATTTCAAATCTGTAATTAGATTTTCCCTATGGTCCATACTTTTCGAGAAAATCACGTCTCTGTCGGTTAAGCTAGGTTGGCCGAATCCGCCATGCCAGGGTCGCCAGACATCGAATTTTCCGACCAATCACCGATCCTTGTAATCCATACGTCATTAGAAGCGCGCTTTTGTGCAGATTTCAAATCTGTAATTAGATTTTCCCTGCCATGCATACTTTTCGAGAAAATCATGTCTCTGTCGGTTAAGCTAGGTTGGCCAAATCCGCTATTCCAGGGTCGCCAGATATCTAATTTTCCGACCAATCACCGATCCTTTTAATCCATACGTCATTATAAGCGCACTTTTGTGCAGATTTCAAATCTGTAATTAGATTTTCCCTATGATGCATACTTTTCGAGAAGGTCATGTCTCTGTCGGTTAAGCTAGGTTGGCCGAATCCGCCATGCCAGGGTCGCCGGACATCGAAATTTCCGGTCAATCACCGATCCTTGTAATTCACATGTCATTAGAAGCGCCCTTTTTTGCAGATTTCAAATCTGTAATTAGATTTTCCCTGCCATGCATACTTTTCGAGAAAATCATGTCTCTGTAGGTTAAGCTAGGTTGGCCAAATCCGCTATTCCAGGGTCGCCAGATATCGAATTTTCCGACCAATCACCGATCCTTGTAATCCATACGTCATTAGAAGCGCAATTTTGTGCAGATTTCAAATCTGTAATTAGATTTTCCCTGCCATGCATTTTTTTCGAGAACATCATGTCTCTGTGGACCAACTGAGGTTGGCCAAATCCGTCATGCCACGGTCACCAGATACCGAATTTTCCGACCAATCATCGATCCTTGTAATTCACATGTCATTAGAAGCGCGCTTTTGTGCAGATTTCAAATCTGTAATTAGATTTTCCCTGCCATGCATACTTTTCGAGAAAATCATGTCTTTGTCGGTTAAGCTAGGTTGGCCAAATCCCCCATGCCAGGGTCGCCAGATATCGAATTTTCCGACCTATCACCGATCCTTGTAATCCATACGTCATTAGAAGCGCACTTTTGTGCAGATTTCAAATCTGTAATTAGATTTTGCCTGTCATACATAGTTTTCGAGAAAATCATGTCTCTGTCGGTTAAGCTAGGTTGGCCGAATCCGCCATGTTAGGGTTGCCAGACATCGAATTTTCCGACCAATCGCCGATCCTTGTAATCCATACGTCATTAGAAGCGCGTTTGTGCAGATTTCAAATCTGTAATTAGATTTTCCCTGCCATGCATACTTTTCGAGAAAATCATGTCTCTGTCGGTTAAGCTAGGTTGGCCAAATCCGCTATTCCAGGGTCGCCAGATATCGAATTTTCCGACCAATCACCGATCCTTGTAATCCATACGTCATTAGAAGCGCACTTTCGTGCAGATTTCAAATCTGTAATTAGATTTTCCCTGCCATGCATACTTTTCGAGAAAATCATGTCTCTGTCGGTTAAGCTAGGTTGGCCAAATCCGCTATTCCAGGGTCGCCAGATATCGAATTTTCCGACCAATCACCGATCCTTGTAATCCATACGTCATTAGAAGCGCACTTTCGTGCAGATTTCAAATCTGTAATTAGATTTTCCCTGCCATGCATTTTTTTCGAGAACATCATGTCTCTGTCGGTTAAGCTAGGTTGGCCGAATCCGCCATGTTAGGGTTGCCAGACATCGAATTTTCCGACCAATCGCCGATCCTTGTAATCCATACGTCATTAGAAGCGCACTTTTGTGCAGATTTCAAATCTGTAATTAGATTTTGCCTGTCATACATAGTTTTCGAGAAAATCATGTCTCTGTCGGTTAAGCTAGGTTGGCCGAATCCGCCATGTTAGGGTTGCCAGACATCGAATTTTCCGACCAATCGCCGATCCTTGTAATCCATACGTCATTAGAAGCGCACTTTTGTGCAGATTTCAAATCTGTAATTAGATTTTCCCTATGATGCATACTTTTCGAGAAGGTCATGTCTCTGTCGGTTAAGCTAGGTTGGCCGAATCCGCCATGCCAGGGTCGCCGGACATCGAATTTTCCGGTCAATCACCGATCCTTGTAATTCACATGTCATTAGAAGCGCGCTTTTGTGCAGATTTCAAATCTGTAATTAGATTTTCCCTGCCATGCATACTTTTCGAGAAAATCATGTCTCTGTCGGTTAAGCTAGGTTGGCCAAATCCGCTATTCCAGGGTCGCCAGATATCGAATTTTCCGACCAATCACCGATCCTTGTAATCCATACGTCATTAGAAGCGCACTTTCGTGCAGATTTCAAATCTGTAATTAGATTTTCCCTGCCATGCATTTTTTTCGAGAACATCATGTCTCTGTGGACCAACTGAGGTTGGCCAAATCCGCCATGCCACGGTCACCAGATATCGAATTTTCCGACCAATCATCGATCCCTGTAATTCACATGTCATTAGAAGCGCGCTTTTGTGCAGATTTCAAATCTGTAATTAGATTTCCCCTGCCATGCATACTTTTCGAGAAAATCATGTCTTTGTCGGTTAAGCTAGGTTGGCCAAATCCCCCATGCCAGGGTCGCCAGATATCGAATTTTCCGACCTATCACCGATCCTTGTAATCCACACGTCATTAGAAGCGCACTTTTGTGCAGATTTCAAATCTGTAATTAGATTTTGCCTGCCATACATAGTTTTCGAGAAAATCATGTCTCTGTCGGTTAAGCTAGGTTGGCCGAATCCGCCATGCCAGGGTCGCCAGACATCGAATTTTCCGACCAATCACCGATCCTTGTAATTCACACGTCATTAGAAGCGCACTTTTGTGCAGATTTCAAATCTGTAATTAGATTTTCCCTGCGATGCATACTTTTCGAGAAAATCATGTCTCTGTCGGTTAAGCTAGGTTGGCCGAATAGGCTATGCCAGGGTCGCCAGACATCGAATTTTCCGACCAATCACCGATCCTTGTAATGCGTACGTCATTAGAAGCGCGCTTTTGTGCAGATTTCAAATCTGTAATTAGATTTTCCCTGCCATGCATACTTTTCGAGAAAATCATGTCTCTGTCGGTTAAGCTATGTTGGCCAAATCCGCTATTCCAGGGTCGCCAGATATCGAATTTTCCGACCAATCACCGATCCTTGTAATCCATACGTCATTAGAAGCGCACTTTCGTGCAGATTTCAAATCTGTAATTAGATTTTCCCTGCCATGCATTTTTTTCGAGAACATCATGTCTCTGTGGACCAACTGAGGTTGGCCAAATCCGCCATGCCACGGTCACCAGATATCGAATTTTCCGACCAATCATCGATCCCTGTAATTCACATGTCATTAGAAGCGCGCTTTTGTGCAGATTTCAAATCTGTAATTAGATTTCCCCTGCCATGCATACTTTTCGAGAAAATCATGTCTTTGTCGGTTAAGCTAGGTTGGCCAAATCCCCCATGCCAGGGTCGCCAGATATCGAATTTTCCGACCTATCACCGATCCTTGTAATCCACACGTCATTAGAAGCGCACTTTTGTGCAGATTTCAAATCTGTAATTAGATTTTGCCTGCCATACATAGTTTTCGAGAAAATCATGTCTCTGTCGGTTAAGCTAGGTTGGCCGAATACGCCATGCCAGGGTCGCCAGACATCGAATTTTCCGACCAATCACCGATCCTTGTAATCCATACGTCATTAGAAGCGCACTTTTGTGCAGATTTCAAATCTGTAATTAGATTTTCCCTGCGATGCATACTTTTCGAGAAAATCATGTCTCTGTCGGTTAAGCTAGGTTGGCCGAATAGGCTATGCCAGGGTCGCCAGACATCGAATTTTCCGACCAATCACCGATCCTTGTAATGCGTACGTCATTAGAAGCGCACTTTTGTGCAGATTTCAAATCTGTAATTAGATTTTCCCTGCCATGCATACTTTTCGAGAAAATCATGTCTTTGTCGGTTAAGCTATTTTGGCCAAATCCCCATGCCAGGGTCGCCAGATATCGAATTTTCCGACCTATCACCGATCCTTGTAATCCATACGTCATTAGAAGCGCACTTTTGTGCAGATTTCAAATCTGTAATTCGATTTTGCCTGCCATACATAGTTTTCGAGAACATCATGTCTCTGTCGGTTAAGCTAGGTTGGCCGAATCCGCCATGCCAGGGTCGCCAGACATCGAATTTTCCGACCAATCACCGATCCTTGTAATTCACACGTCATTAGAAGCGCACTTTTGTGCAGATTTCAAACCAATAATTAGATTTTCCCCGTGATGCTTACTTTTCGAGAAAATCATGTCTCTGTCGGTTAAGCTAGGTTGGCCAAATCCGCTTTCCAGGGTCGCCAGATATCGAATTTTCCGACCAATCACCGATCTTTGTAATCCATACGTCATTAGAAGCGCAATTTTGTGCAGATTTCAAATCTGTAATTAGATTTTCCCTATGATGCATACTTTTCGAGAAGATCATGTCTCTGTGGACCAACTGAAGTTGGCAAAATCCGCCATGCCAGGGTCACCAGACATCGAATTTTCGGACCAATCTCCGATCCTTGTATTTCACTCGTCATTAGAAGCGCGTTTTTGTGCAAATTTCAAATCTGTAATTAGATTTTCCCTGCCATGCATTTTTTTCGAGAACATCATGTCTCTGTGGACCAACTGAGGTTGGCCAAAACCGCCATGCCACGGTCACCAGATATCGAATTTTCCGACCAACCATCGATCCCTGTAATTCACATGTCATTAGAAGCGCGCTTTTGTGCAGATTTCAAATCTGTAATTAGATTTTCCCTGTGATGCATTCTTTTCGAGAAAATCATGTCTCTGTCGGTTAAGCTAGGTTGGCCGAATACGCCATGCCAGGGTCGCCAGACATCGAATTTTCCGACCAATCACCGATCCTTGTAATCCATACGTCATTAGAAGCGCACTTTTGTGCAGATTTCAAATCTGTAATTAGATTTTCCCTGCCATGCATACTTTTCGAGAAAATCATGTCTCTGTCGGTTAAGCTAGGTTGGCCAAATCCGCTATTCCAGGGTCGCCAGATATCGAATTTTCCGACCAATCACCGATCCTTGTAATCCATACGTCATTAGAAGCGCACTTTCGTGCAGATTTCAAATCTGTAATTAGATTTTCCCTGCCATGCATTTTTTTCGAGAACATCATGTCTCTGTGGACCAACTGAGGTTGGCCAAATCCGCCATGCCACGGTCACCAGATATCGAATTTTCCGACCAATCATCGATCCCTGTAATTCACATGTCATTAGAAGCGCGCTTTTGTGCAGATTTCAAATCTGTAATTAGATTTCCCCTGCCATGCATACTTTTCGAGAAAATCATGTCTTTGTCGGTTAAGCTAGGTTGGCCAAATCCCCCATGCCAGGGTCGCCAGATATCGAATTTTCCGACCTATCACCGATCCTTGTAATCCACACGTCATTAGAAGCGCACTTTTGTGCAGATTTCAAATCTGTAATTAGATTTTCCCTATGATGCATACTTTTCGAGAAGATCATGTCTCTGTGGACCAACTGAAGTTGGCAAAATCCGCCATGCCAGGGTCACCAGACATCGAATTTTCGGACCAATCTCCGATCCTTGTATTTCACTCGTCATTAGAAGCGCGTTTTTGTGCAAATTTCAAATCTGTAATTAGATTTTCCCTGCCATGCATTTTTTTCGAGAACATCATGTCTCTGTGGACCAACTGAGGTTGGCCAAAACCGCCATGCCAGGGTCACCAGATATCGAATTTTCCGACCAATCATCGATCCCTGTAATTCACATGTCATTAGAAGCGCGCTTTTGTGCAAATTTCAAATCTGTAATTAGATTTGCCCTGTGATGCATACTTTTCGAGAAAATCATGTCTCTGTCGGTTAAGCTAGGTTGGCCGAATACGCCATGCCAGGGTCGCCAGACATCGAATTTTCCGACCAATCACCGATCCTTGTAATCCATACGTCATTAGAAGCGCACTTTTGTGCAGATTTCAAATCTGTAATTAGATTTTCCCTGCCATGCATTTTTTTCGAGAACATCATGTCTCTGTGGACCAACTGAGGTTGGCCAAAACCGCCATGCCACGGTCACCAGATATCGAATTTTCCGACCAATCATCGATCCCTGTAATTCACATGTCATTAGAAGCGCGCTTTTGTGCAGATTTCAAATCTGTAATTAAATTTTCCCTGTGATGCATACTTTTCGAGAAAATCATGTCTCTGTCGGTTAAGCTAGGTTGGCCGAATAGGCTATGCCAGGGTCGCCAGACATCGAATTTTCCGACCAATCACCGATCCTTGTAATGCGTACGTCATTAGAAGCGCGCTTTTGTGCAGATTTCAAATCTGTAATTAGATTTTCCCTATGGTGCATACTTTTCGAGAAAATCACGTCTCTGTCGGTTAAGCTAGGTTGGCCGAATCCGCCATGCCAGGGTCGCCAGACATCGAATTTTCCGACCAATCACCGATCCTTGTAATCCATACGTCATTAGAAGCGCACTTTTCTGCAGATTTCAAATCTGTAATTAGATTTTCCCTGCCATGCATTTTTTTCGAGAACATCATGTCTCTGTGGACCAACTGAGGTTGGCCAAATCCGTCATGCCACGGTCACCAGATACCGAATTTTCCGACCAATCATCGATCCCTGTAATTGACATGTCATTAGAAGCGCGCTTTTGTGCAAATTTCAAATCTGTAATTAGATTTGCCCTGTGATGCATACTTTTCGAGAAAATCATGTCTCTGTCGGTTAAGCTAGGTTGGCCGAATACGCCATGCCAGGGTCGCCAGACATCGAATTTTCCGACCAATCACCGATCCTTGTAATCCATACGTCATTAGAAGCGCACTTTTCTGCAGATTTCAAATCTGTAATTAGATTTTCCCTGCCATGCATTTTTTTCGAGAACATCATGTCTCTGTGGACCAACTGAGGTTGGCCAAAACCGCCATGCCACGGTCACCAGATATCGAATTTTCCGACCAATCATCGATCCCTGTAATTCACATGTCATTAGAAGCGCGCTTTTGTGCAGATTTCAAATCTGTAATTAAATTTTCCCTGTGATGCATACTTTTCGAGAAAATCATGTCTCTGTCGGTTAAGCTAGGTTGGCCGAATACGCCATGCCAGGGTCGCCAGACATCGAATTTTCCGACCAATCACCGATCCTTGTAATCCATACGTCATTAGAAGCGCACTTTTGTGCAGATTTCAAATCTGTAATTAGATTTTCCCTGCGATGCATACTTTTCGAGAAAATCATGTCTCTGTCGGTTAAGCTAGGTTGGCCGAATAGGCTATGCCAGGGTCGCCAGACATCGAATTTTCCGACCAATCACCGATCCTTGTAATGCGTACGTCATTAGAAGCGCGCTTTTGTGCAGATTTCAAATCTGTAATTAGATTTTCCCTATGATGCATACTTTTCGAGAAAATCATGTCTTTGTCGGTTAAGCTAGGTTGGCCGAATCCGCCATGCCAGGGTCGCCAGACATTGAATTTTCCGGCCAATTACTGATCCTTGTAATTCACACGTCATTAAAAGCGCGCTCTTGTGCAGATTTCAAACCTATAATTAGATTTTCCCTGCGATGCATACTTTTCGAGAAAATCATGTCTCTGTCGGTTAAGCTAGGTTGGCCAAATCCGCCATTCCAGGGTCAACAGATATCGAATTTTCCGACCCATCACCGATCCTTGTAATTCACACGTCATTAGAAGCGCACTTTTGTGCAGATTTCAAATGTATAATTAGATTTTCCCTGTCATGCATACTTTTCGAGAAAATCATGTCTCTGTCGGTTAAGCTAGGTTGGCCAAATCCGCCATTCCAGGGTCACCAGATATCGAATTTTCCGACCCATCGCCGATCCTTGTAATCCATACGTCATTAGAAGCGTACTTCTGTGCAGATTTTAAATCTGTAATTAGATTTTTTCTATGATGCATACTTTTCGAGAAGGTCATGTCTCTGTCGGTTAAGCTAGGTTGGCCGAATCCGCCATGCCAGGGTCGCCAGACATCGAATTTTCCGGCCAATCACCGATCCTTGTAATTCACACGTCATTAGAAGCGCGCTTTTGTGCAGATTTCAAACCTATAATTAGATTTTCCCTGCGATGCATACTTTCCGAGAAAATCATGTCTCTGTCGGTTAAGCTAGGTTGGCCAAATCCGCCATTCCAGGGTCACCAGATATCGAATTTTCCGACCCATCACCGATCCTTGTAATTCACACGCCATTAGAAGCGCACTTTTGTGCAGATTTCAAATGCATAATTAGATTTTCCCTGTCATGCATACTTTTCGAGAAAATCATGTCTCTGTCGGTTAAGCTAGGTTGGCCAAATCCGCCATTCCAGGGTCGCCAGATATCGAATTTTCCGACCAATCACCAATCCTTGTAATCCATACGTCATTAGAAGCGCACTTTTGTGCAGATTTCAAATCTGTACTTAGATTTTCCCTGTCATGCATACTTTTCGAGAAAATCATGTCTCTGTCGGTTAAGCTAGGTTGGCCGAATCCGCCATGCCAGGGTCACCAGACATCGAATTTTCCGGCCAATCACCGATCCTTGTAATTCACACGTCATTAGAAGCGCACTTTTTTGCAGATTTCAAACCTCTAATTAGATTTTCCCTGCGATGCATACTTTTCGAGAAAATCATGTCTCTGTCGGTTAAGCTAGGTTGGCCAAATCCGCTATTCCAGGGTAGCCAGATATCGAATTTTCCGACCAATCACCGATCCTTGTAATCCATACGTCATTAGAAGCGCACTTTTGTGCAGATTTCAAATCTGTAATTAGATTTTCCCTGTCATGCATACTTTTCGAGAAAATCATGTCTCTGTCGGTTAAGCTAGGTTGGCCGAATCCGCCATGCCAGGGTCGCCAGACATTGAATTTTCCGGCCAATTACTGATCCTTGTAATTCACACGTCATTAAAAGCGCACTTTTGTGCAGATTTCAAACCTACAATTAGATTTTCGCTGCGATGCATACTTTTCGAGAAAATCATGTCTCTGTCGGTTAAGCTAGGTTGGCCAAATCCGCTATTCCAGGGTCGCCAGATATCGAATTTTTCGACCAACCACCGATCCTTGTAATCCATACGTCATTAAAAGCGCACTTTTGTGCAGATTTCAAATCTGTAATTCGATTTTCCCTGTCATGCATACTTTTCGAGAAAATCATGTCTCTGTCGGTTAAGCTAGGTTGGCCAAATCCGCCATTCCAGGGTCGCCAGATATCAAATTTTCCGACCCATCACCGATCCTTGTAATCCATACGTCATTAGAAGCGCACTTTTGTGCAGATTTTAAATCTGTAATTAGATTTTCCCTATGATGCATACTTTTCGAGAAGGTCATGTCTCTGTCGGTTAAGCTAGGTTGGCCGAATCCGCCATGCCAGGGTCGCCAGACATCGAATTTTCCGGCCAATCACCGATCCTCGTAATTCACACGTCATTAGAAGCGCGCTCTTGTGCAGATTTCAAACCTATAATTAGATTTTCCCTGCGATGCATACTTTTCGAGAAAATCATGTCTCTGTCGGTTAAGCTAGGTTGGCCAAATCCGCCATTCCAGGGTCAACAGATATCGAATTTTCCGACCCATCACCGATCCTTGTAATTCACACGTCATTAGAAGCGCACTTTTGTGCAGATTTCAAACCTATAATTAGATTTTCCCCGTGATGCTTACTTTTCGAGAAAATCATGTCTCTGTCGGTTAAGCTAGGTTGGCCAAATCCGCTTTCCAGGGTCGCCAGATATCGAATTTTCCGACCAATCACCGATCTTTGTAATCCACACGTCATTAGAAGCGCAATTTTGTGCAGATTTCAAATCTGTAATTAGATTTTCCCTATGATGCATACTTTTCGAGAAAATCATGTCTCTGTGGACCAACTGAGGTTGGCCAAATCCGCCATGCCACGGTCACCAGATATCGAATTTTCCGACCAATCATCGATCCCTGTAATTCACATGTCATTAGAAGCGCGCTTTTGTGCAGATTTCAAATCTGTAATTAGATTTTCCCTGCCATGCATACTTTTCGAGAAAATCATGTCTCTGTCGGTTAAGCAAGGTTGGCCAAATCCCCCATGCCAGGGTCGCCAGATATCGAATTTTCCGAACTATCACCGATCCTTGTAATCCATACGTCATAAGAAGCGCCCTTTTTGTGCAGATTTCAAATCTGTAATTAGATTTTCCCTATGATGCATACTTTTCGAGAAAATCATGTCTCTGTGGACGAACTGAGGTTGGCCAAATCCGCCATGCCATGGTCGCCAGACATCGAATTTTCCGACCAGTCACCGATCGTTGTAATCCATACGTCATTAGAAGCGCACTTTTGTGCAGATTTCAAACCTATAATTAGATTTTCCCTGCGATGCATATTTTCCGAGAAAATCATGTCTCTGTCGGTTAAGGTATTTTGGCCAAATCCGCCATTCCAGGGTCACCAAATATCGAATTTTCCGACCCATCACCGATCCTTGTAATCCATACGTCATTAGAAGCGCCCTTTTGTGCAGATTTCAAATCTGTAATTAGATTTTCCCTGTCATGCATACTTTTCGAGAAAATCATGTCTCTGTCGGTTAAGCTAGGTTGGCCGAATCCGCCATGCCAGGGTCGCCAGACATCGAATTTTCCGGCCAATCACAGATCCTTGTAATCCATACGTCATTAGAAGCGCACTTTTGTGCAGATTTCAAATCTGTAATTAGATTTTCCCTATGATGCATACTTTTCGAGAAAATCATGTCTCTGTGGACGAACTGAGGTTGGCAAAATCCGCCATGCCAGGGTCACCAGATATCGAATTTTCCGACCAGTCACCGATCCTTGTAATCCAAACGTCATTAGAAGCGCACTTTTGTGCAGATTTCAAATCTGTAATTATATTTTCCCTGCGATGCATAGTTTTCGAGAAAATCTTGTCTCTGTCGGTTAAGCTAGGTTGGCCGAATCCGCCATGCCAGGGTCGCCAGACATCGAATTTTCCGACCAATCACCGATCCTTGTAATTCACACGTCATTAGAAGCGCACTTTTGTGCAGATTTCAAACCTATAATTAGATTTTCCCCGTGATGCTTACTTTTCGAGGAAATCATGTCTCTGTCGGTTAAGCTAGGTTGGCCAAATCCGCTTTCCAGGGTCGCCAGATATCGAATTTTCCGACCAATCACCGATCTTTGTAATCCACACGTCATTAGAAGCGCAATTTTGTGCAGATTTCAAATCTGTAATTAGATTTTCCCTATGATGCATACTTTTCGAGAAAATCATGTCTCTGTGGACCAACTGAGGTTGGCCAAATCCGCCATGCCACGGTCACCAGATATCGAATTTTCCGACCAATCATCGATCCCTGTAATTCACATGTCATTAGAAGCGCGCTTTTGTGCAGATTTCAAATCTGTAATTAGATTTTCCCTGCCATGCATACTTTTCGAGAAAATCATGTCTCTGTCGGTTAAGCAAGGTTGGCCAAATCCCCTATGCCAGGGTCGCCAGACATCGAATTTTCCGACCAATCACCGATCCTTGTAATTCACACGTCATTAGAAGCGCACTTTTGTGCAGATTTCAAACCTATAATTAGATTTTCCCCGTGATGCTTACTTTTCGAGAAAATCATGTCTCTGTCGGTTAAGCTAGGTTGGCCAAATCCGCTTTCCAGGGTCGCCAGATATCGAATTTTCCGACCAATCACCGATCTTTGTAATCCACACGTCATTAGAAGCGCAATTTTGTGCAGATTTCAAATCTGTAATTAGATTTTCCCTATGATGCATACTTTTCGAGAAAATCATGTCTCTGTGGACCAACTGAGGTTGGCCAAATCCGCCATGCCACGGTCACCAGATATCGAATTTTCCGACCAATCATCGATCCCTGTAATTCACATGTCATTAGAAGCGCGCTTTTGTGCAGATTTCAAATCTGTAATTAGATATTCGCTGCCATGCATACTTTTCGAGAAAATCATGTCTCTGTCGGTTAAGCAAGGTTGGCCAAATCCCCCATGCCAGGGTCGCCAGATATCGAATTTTCCGACCTATCACCGATCCTTGTAATCCATACGTCATTAGAAGCGCACTTTTGTGCAGATTTCAAATCTGTAATTATATTTTCCCTGCGATGCATAGTTTTCGAGAAAATCTTGTCTCTGTCGGTTAAGCTAGGTTGGCCGAATCCGCCATGCCAGGGTCGCCAGACATCGAATTTTCCGACCAATCACCGATCCTTGTAATTCACACGTCATTAGAAGCGCACTTTTGTGCAGATTTCAAACCTATAATTAGATTTTCCCCGTGATGCTTACTTTTCGAGAAAATCATGTCTCTGTCGGTTAAGCTAGGTTGGCCAAATCCGCTTTCCAGGGTCGCCAGATATCGAATTTTCCGACCAATCACCGATCTTTGTAATCCACACGTCATTAGAAGCGCAATTTTGTGCAGATTTCAAATCTGTAATTAGATTTTCCCTATGATGCATACTTTTCGAGAAAATCATGTCTCTGTGGACCAACTGAGGTTGGCCAAATCCGCCATGCCACGGTCACCAGATATCGAATTTTCCGACCAATCATCGATCCCTGTAATTCACATGTCATTAGAAGCGCGCTTTTGTGCAGATTTCAAATCTGTAATTAGATTTTCCCTGCCATGCATACTTTTCGAGAAAATCATGTCTCTGTCGGTTAAGCAAGGTTGGCCAAATCCCCCATGCCAGGGTCGCCAGATATCGAATTTTCCGACCTATCACCGATCCTTGTAATCCATACGTCATAAGAAGCGCCCTTTTTGTGCAGATTTCAAATCTGTAATTAGATTTTCCCTATGATGCATACTTTTCGAGAAAATCATGTCTCTGTGGACGAACTGAGGTTGGCCAAATCCGCCATGCCATGGTCGCCAGACATCGAATTTTCCGACCAGTCACCGATCGTTGTAATCCATACGTCATTAGAAGCGCACTTTTGTGCAGATTTCAAACCTATAATTAGATTTTCCCTGCGATGCATATTTTCCGAGAAAATCATGTCTCTGTCGGTTAAGGTATTTTGGCCAAATCCGCCATTCCAGGGTCACCAGATATCGAATTTTCCGACCCATCACCGATCCTTGTAATCCATACGTCATTAGAAGCGCCCTTTTGTGCAGATTTCAAATCTGTAATTAGATTTTCCCTGTCATGCATACTTTTCGAGAAAATCATGTCTCTGTCGGTTAAGCTAGGTTGGCCGAATCCGCCATGCCAGGGTCGCCAGACATCGAATTTTCCGGCCAATCACAGATCCTTGTAATCCATACGTCATTAGAAGCGCCCTTTTGTGCAGATTTCAAATCTGTAATTAGATTTTCCCTATGATGCATACTTTTCGAGAAAATCATGTCTCTGTGGACGAACTGAGGTTGGCAAAATCCGCCATGCCAGGGTCGCCAGATATCGAATTTTCCGACCAGTCACCGATCCTTGTAATCCAAACGTCATTAGAAGCGCGCTTTTGTGCAGATTTCAAACCTATAATTAGATTTTCCCTGCGATGCATACTTTCCGAGAAAATCATGTCTCTGTCGGTTAAGCTAGGTTGACCAAATCCGCTATTCCAGGGTCGCCAGACATCGAATTTTGCGTCCAATCACCGATCCTTGTAATTCACACGTCATTAGAAGCGCGCTTTTGTGCAGATTTCAAACCTGTAATTAGATTTTCCCTGCGATGCATACTTTTCGAGAAAAACATGTCTCTGTCGGTTAAGCTATGTTTTCCAAATCCGCTATGCCAGGGTCGCCAGATATCGAATTTTCCTACCAATCACCGATCCTTGTAATCCATACGTCATTAGAAGCGCGCTTTTGTGCAGATTTCAAATCTGTAATTAGATTTTCCCTATGATGCATACTTTTCGAGAAAATCATGTCTCTGTGGACGAACTGAGGTTGGCCAAATTTGCTATGACAATTTCCCAGATATCGAATTTTCCGACCAATTATCGATCCTTGTAATTCACACTTCATTAGAAGCGTGCTTTTGTGCAGATTTCAAACCTATAATTAGAATTTCCCTGCGATACATACTTTTCGAGAAAATCATGTCTCTGTCGGTTAAGCAAGGTTGGCCAAATCCCCCATGCCAGGGTCGCCAGATATCGAATTTTCCAACCAATCACCGATCCTTGTAATCCATACGTCATTAGAAGCGCACTTTTGTGCAGATTTCAAATCTGTAATTAAATTTTCCCTGCGATGCATACTTTTCGTGAAGATCATGCCTCTGCGGACCAACTGAGGTTTCCCAAATCCGCCATGCCACGGTCACCAGATATCGAATTTTCCGACCAATCATCGATCCCTGTAATTCACATGTCATTAGGAGCGCGCTTTTGTGCAGATTTCAAATCTGTAATTAGATTTTCCCTGCCATGCATACTTTTCGAGAAAATCATGTCTCTGTCGGTTAAGCAAGGTTGGCCAAATCCCCCATGCCAGGGTCGCCAGATATCGAATTTTCCGACCTATCACCGATCCTTGTAATCCATACGTCATTAGAAGCGCACTTTTGTGCAGATTTCAAATCTGTAATTATATTTTCCCTGCGATGCATAGTTTTCGAGAAAATCTTGTCTCTGTCGGTTAAGCTAGGTTGGCCGAATCCGCCATGCCAGGGTCGCCAGACATCGAATTTTCCGACCAATCACCGATCCTTGTAATTCACACGTCATTAGAAGCGCACTTTTGTGCAGATTTCAAACCTATAATTAGATTTTCCCCGTGATGCTTACTTTTCGAGAAAATCATGTCTCTGTCGGTTAAGCTAGGTTGGCCGAATCCGCCATGCCAGGGTCGCCAGACATCGAATTTTCCGACCAATCACCGATCCTTGTAATCCATACGTCATTAGAAGCGCACTTTTGTGCAGATTTCAAATCTGTAATTAAATTTTCCCTGCGATGCATACTTTTCGTGAAGATCATGCCTCTGCGGACCAACTGAGGTTTCCCAAATCCGCCATGCCACGGTCACCAGATATCGAATTTTCCGACCAATCATCGATCCCTGTAATTCACATGTCATTAGAAGCGCGCTTTTGTGCAGATTTCAAATCTGTAATTAGATTTTCCCTGCCATGCATACTTTTCGAGAAAATCATGTCTCTGTCGGTTAAGCTAGGTTGGCCAAATCCCCCAATGCCAGGGTCGCCAGATATCGAATTTTCCGACCAATCACCGATCCTTGTAATTCATACGTCATTAGAAACGCAGTTTTGTGCAGATTTCAAATCTGTAATTAGATTTTCCCTGTGATGCATACTTTTCGAGAAAATCATGTCTCTGTGGACCAACTGAGGTTGGCCGAATCCGCCATGCCAGGGTCGCCAGATATCGAATTTTCCGACCAATCATCGATCCTTGTAATTCACAGGTCATTAGAAACGCGCTTTTGTGTAGATTTCAAATCTGTAATTAGATTTTCCCTGCGATGCATACTTTTCGAGAAGATCATGTCTCTGTGGACCAACCGAGGTTGGCCGAATCTGCCGTGACAGGGTCGCCAGATATCGAATTTTCCGACCAATCACCGATCCTTGTAATCCATACGTCATTAGAAGCGCACTTTTGTGCAAATTTCAAATCTGTAATTAGATTTTCCCTGTCATGCATACTTTTCGAGAAAATCATGTCTCTGTCGGTTAAGCTAGGTTGGCCGAATCCGCTATTCCAGGGTCGCCAGATATCGTATTTTCCGACCAATCACCGATCCTTGTAATTCACACGTCATTATAAGCGCGCTTTTGTGCAGATTACAAATCTGTAATTAGATTTTCCCTGCGATGCATACTTTTCGAGAAGATCATGTCTCTGTGGACCAACCGAGGTTGGCCGAATCTGCCGTGACAGGGTCGCCAGATATCGAATTTTCCGACCAATCACCGATCCTTGTAATTCACACGTCATTAGAAGCGCACTTTTGTGCAGATTTCAAATCTGTAATTAGATTTTCCCTATGATGCATACTTTTCGAGAAAATCATGTCTCTGTGGACCAACTGAGGTTGGCCAAATCCGCCATGCCACGGTCACCAGATATCGAATTTTCCGACCAATCATCGATCCCTGTAATTCACAGGTCATTAGAAGCGCGCTTTTGTGCAGATTTCAAATCTGTAATTAGATTTTCCCTGCCATGCATACTTTTCGAGAAAATCATGTCTCTGTCGGTTAAGCAAGGTTGGCCAAATCCCCCATGCCAGGGTCGCCAGATATCGAATTTTCCGACCTATCACCGATCCTTGTAATCCATACGTCATAAGAAGCGCCCTTTTTGTGCAGATTTCAAATCTGTAATTAGATTTTCCCTATGATGCATACTTTTCGAGAAAATCATGTCTCTGTGGACCAACTGAGGTTGGCCAAATCCGCCATGCCACGGTCACCAGATATCGAATTTTCCGACCAATCACCGATCCTTGTAATTCATACGTCATTAGAAACGCAGTTTTGTGCAGATTTCAAATCTGTAATTAGATTTTCCCTGTGATGCATACTTTTCGAGAAAATCATGTCTCTGTGGACCAACTGAGGTTGGCCGAATCCGCCATGCCAGGGTCGCCAGATATCGAATTTTCCGACCAATCATCGATCCTTGTAATTCACACGTCATTAGAAACGCGCTTTTGTGTAGATTTCAAATCTGTAATTAGATTTTCCCTGCGATGCATACTTTTCGAGAAGATCATGTCTCTGTGGACCAACCGAGGTTGGCCGAATCTGCCGTGACAGGGTCGCCAGATATCGAATTTTCCGACCAATCACCGATCCTTGTAATCCATACGTCATTAGAAGCGCACTTTTGTGCAAATTTCAAATCTGTAATTAGATTTTCCCTGTCATGCATACTTTTCGAGAAAATCATGTCTCTGTCGGTTAAGCTAGGTTGGCCGAATCCGCTATTCCAGGGTCGCCAGATATCGTATTTTCCGACCAATCACCGATCCTTGTAATTCACACGTCATTATAAGCGCGCTTTTGTGCAGATTACAAATCTGTAATTAGATTTTTCCTGCGATGCATACTTTTCGAGAAGATCATGTCTCTGTGGACCAACCGAGGTTGGCCGAATCTGCCGTGACAGGGTCGCCAGATATCGAATTTTCCGACCAATCACCGATCCTTGTACACCATACGTCATTAGAAGCGCACTTTTGTGCAGATTTCAAATCTGTAATTAGATTTTCCCTGTCATGCATACTTTTCGAGAAAATCATGTCTCTGTCGGTTAAGCTAGGTTGGCCAAATGCGCTATTCCAGGGTCGCCAGATATCGAATTTTCCGACCCATCACCGATCCTTGTAATCCATACGTCATTAGAAGCGCGCTTTTGTGCAGATTTCAAATCTGTAATTAGATTTTCCGTGCCATGCATACTTTTCGAGAAAATCATGTCTCTGTCGGTTAAGCTAGGTTGGCCGAATCCGCCATGCCAGGGTCGCCAGACATCGAATTTTCCGGCCAACCACAGATCCTTGTAATCCATACGTCATTAGAAGCGCACTTTTGTGCAGATTTCAAATCTGTAATTAGATTTTCCCTATGATGCATACTTTTCGAGAAAATCATGTCTCTGTGGACGAACTGAGGTTGGCCAAATCCGCCATGCCAGGGTCGCCAGACATCGAATTTTCCGACCAGTCACCGATCCTTGTAATCCATACGTCATAAGAAGCGCGCTTTTGTGCAGATTTCAAACCTATAATTAGATTTTCCCTGCGATGCATACTTTCCGAGAAAATCATGTCTCTGTCGGTTAAGCTAGGTTGGCCGAATCCGCTATTCCAGGGTCGCCAGATATCGTATTTTCCGACCAATCACCGATCCTTGTAATTCACACGTCATTATAAGCGCGCTTTTGTGCAGATTACAAATCTGTAATTAGATTTTCCCTGCGATGCATACTTTTCGAGAAGATCATGTCTCTGTGGACCAACCGAGGTTGGCCGAATCTGCCGTGACAGGGTCGCCAGATATCGAATTTTCCGACCAATCACCGATCCTTGTACACCATACGTCATTAGAAGCGCACTTTTGTGCAGATTTCAAATCTGTAATTAGATTTTCCCTGTCATGCATACTTTTCGAGAAAATCATGTCTCTGTCGGTTAAGCTAGGTTGGCCAAATGCGCTATTCCAGGGTCGCCAGATATCGAATTTTCCGACCCATCACCGATCCTTGTAATCCATACGTCATTAGAAGCGCACTTTTGTGCAGATTTCAAATCTGTAATTAGATTTTCCGTGCCATGCATACTTTTCGAGAAAATCATGTCTCTGTCGGTTAAGCTAGGTTGGCCGAATCCGCCATGCCAGGGTCGCCAGACATCGAATTTTCCGACCAGTCACCGATCCTTGTAATTCATACGTCATTAGAAGCGCGCTTTTGTGCAGATTTCAAACCTATAATTAGATTTTCCCTGCGATGCATACTTTCCGAGAAAATCATGTCTCTGTCGGTTAAGCTAGGTTGGCCAAATCCGCCATTCCAGGGTCAGCAGATATCGAATTTTCCGACCCATCACCGATCCTTGTAATCCATACGTCATTAGAAGCGCACTTTTGTGCAGATTTCAAATCTGTAGTTAGATTTTCCCTGTTAAGCTAGGTTGGTTAAGCTAGGTTGGCCGAATCCGCCATGCCAGGGTCGCCAGACATCGAATTTTGCGGTCAATCACCGATCCTTGTAATTCACACGTCATTAGAAGCGCGCTTTTGTGCAGATTTCAAACCTATAATTAGATTTTCCCTGCGATGCATACTTTTCGAGAAAATAATGTCTCTGTGGACGAACTGAGGTTGGCCAAAGCCGCCATGCCATGGTCGCCAGACATCGAATTTTCCGACCAGTCACCGATCGTTGTAATCCATACGTCATTAGAAGCGCACTTTTGTGCAGATTTCAAACCTATAATTAGATTTTCCCTGCGATGCATATTTTCCGAGAAAATCATGTCTCTGTCGGTTAAGGTAGGTTGGCCAAATCCGCCATTCCAGGGTCACCAGATATCGAATTTTCCGACCCATCACCGATCCTTGTAACCCATACGTCATTAGAAGCGCCCTTTTGTGTAGATTTCAAATCTGTAATTAGATTTTCCCTGTCATGCATACTTTTCGATAAAATCATGTCTCTGTCGGTTAAGCTAGGTTGGCCGAATCCGCCATGCCAGGGTCGCCAGACATCGAATTTTCCGGCCAATCACCGATCCTTGTAATTCACACGTCATTAGAAGCGCGCTTTTGTGCAGATTTCAAACCTATAATTAGATTTTCCCTGCGATGCATACTTTCCGAGAAAATCATGTCTCTGTCGGTTAAGCTAGGTTGGCCGAATCCGCCATGCCAGGGTCGCCAGACATCGAATTTTCCGACCAATCACCGATCTTCGTAATGCGTACGTCATTAGAAGCGCGCTTTTGTGCAGATTTCAAACCTATAATTAGATTTTCCCTGCGATGCATACTTTCCGAGAAAATCATGTCTCTGTCGGTTAAGCTAGGTTGGCCAAATCCGCTATTCCAGGGTCACCAGATATCGAATTTTCCGACCCATCACCGATCCTTGTAATCCATACGTCATTAGAAGCGCCCTTTTGTGTAGATTTCAAATCTGTAATTAGATTTTCCCTGTCATGCATATTTTCCGAGAAAATCATGTCTCTGTCGGTTAAGGTAGGTTGGCCGAATCCGCCATGCCAGGGTCGCCAGACATCGAATTTTCCGGCCAATCACAGATCCTTGTAATCCATACGTCATTAGGAGCGCACTTTTGTGCAGATTTCAAATCTGTAATTAGATTTTCCGTGCCATGCATACTTTTCGAGAAAATCATGTCTCTGTCGGTTAAGCTAGGTTGGCCAAATCCGCTATTCCAGGGTCGCCAGATATCGAATTTTCCGACCAATCACCGATCCTTGTAATCCATACGTCATTAGAAGCGCACTTTTGTGCAGATTTCAAATCTGTAATTAGATTTTCCCTGTCATGCATACTTTTCGAGAAAATCATGTCTCTGTCGGTTAAGCTAGGTTGGCCGAATCCGCCATGCCAGGGTCGCCAGACATCGAATTTTCCGGCCAATCACCGATCCTTGTAATTCACACGTCATTAGAAGCGCGCATTTGTGCAGATTTCAAACCTATAATTAGATTTTCCCTGCGATGCATACTTTTCGAGAAAATCATGTCTCTGTGGACGAACTGAGGTTGGCCAAATCCGCCATGCCAGGGTCGCCAGACATCGAATTTTCCGACCAGTCACCGATCCTTGTAATCCATGCGTCATTAGAAGCGCGCTTTTGTGCAGATTTCAAACCTATAATTAGATTTTCCCTGCGATGCATATTTTCCGAGAAAATCATGTCTCTGTCGGTTAAGGTAGGTTGGCCAAATCCGCCATTCCAGGGTCACCAGATATCGAATTTTCCGACCCATCACCGATCCTTGTAATCCATACGTCATTAGAAGCGCACTTTTGTGCAGATTTCAAATCTGTAATTAGATTTTCCCTGTCATGCATACTTTTCGATAAAATCATGTCTCTGTCGGTTAAGCTAGGTTGGCCGAATCCGCCATGCCAGGGTCGCCAGACATCGAATTTTCCGGCCAATCACAGATCCTTGTAATCCATACGTCATTAGAAGCGCACTTTTGTGCAGATTTCAAATCAGTAATTAGATTTTCCGTGCCATGCATACTTTTCGAGAAAATCATGTCTCTGTCGGTTAAGCTAGGTTGGCCAAATCCGCTATTCCAGGATCGCCAGATATCGAATTTTCCGCCCAATCACCGATCCTTGTAATCCATACGTCATTAGAAGCGCACTTTTGTGCAGATTTCAAATCTGTAATTAGATTTTCCCTGTCATGCATACTTTTCGAGAAAATCATGTCTCTGTCGGTTAAGCTAGGTTGGCCGAATCCGCCATGCCAGGGTCGCCAGACATCGAATTTTCCGGCCAATCACCGATCCTTGTAATTCACACGTCATTAAAAGCGCGCTTTTGTGCAGATTTCAAACCTATAATTAGATTTTCCCTGCGATGCATACTTTCCGAGAAAATCATGTCTCTGTCGGTTAAGCTAGGTTGGCCAAATCCGCCATTCCAGGGTCACCAGATATCGAATTTTCCGACCTATCACCGATCCTTGTAATCCATACGTCATTAGAAGCGCACTTTTGTGCAGATTTCAAATCTGTAATTAGATTTTCCCTGTCATGCATACTTTTCGAGAAAATCATGTCTCTGTCGGTTAAGCTAGGTTGGCCAAATCCGCTATTCCAGGGTCGCCAGATATCGAATTTTCCGACCAATCACCGATCCTTGTAATCCATACGTCATTAGAAGCGCACTTTTGTGCAGATTTCAAATCTGTAATTAGATTTTCCCTGTCATGCATACTTTTCGAGAAAAACATGTCTCTGTCGGATAAGCTAGGTTGCCCGAATCTGCCATGCCAGGGTCGCCAGACATCGAATTTTAGGGCCAATCACCGATCCTTGTAACTCACACGTCATTAAAAGCGCACTTTTGTGCATATTTCAAACCTATAATTAGTTTTTCCCTGCGATGCATACTTTTCGAGAAAATCATGTCTCTGTCGGTTAAGCTAGGTTGGCCGAATCCGCCATGCCAGGGTCGCCAGACATCGAATTTTCCGACCAATCACCGATCTCCGTAATGCGTACGTCATTAGAAGCGCGCTTTTGTGCAGATTTCAAACCTATAATTAGATTTTCCCTGCGATGCATACTTTCCGAGAAAATCGTGTCTCTGTCGGTTAAGCTGGGTTGGCCAAATCCGCCATTCCAGGGTCACCAGATATCGAATTTTCCGACCTATCACCGATCCTTGTAATCCATACGTCATTAGAAGCGCACTTTTGTGCAGATTTCAAATCTGTAATTAGATTTTCCCTGTCATGCATACTTTTCGAGAAAATCATGTCTCTGTCGGTTAAGTTAGGTTGGCCAAATCCGCTATTCCAGAATCGCCAGATATCGAATTTTCCGACCAATCACCGATCCTTGTAATCCATACGTCATTAGAAGCGCCCTTTTGTGCAGATTTCAAATCTGTAATTAGATTTTCCCTGTCATGCATACTTTTCGATAAAATCATGTCTCTGTCGGTTAAGCTAGGTTGGCCGAATCCGCCATGCCAGGGTCGCCAGACATCGAATTTTCCGGCCAATCACCGATCCTTGTAATTCACACGTCATTAAAAGCGCGCTTTTGTGCAGATTTCAAACCTATAATTAGATTTTCCCTGCGATGCATACTTTCCGAGAAAATCATGTCTCTGTCGGTTAAGCTAGGTTGGCCAAATCCGCCATTCCAGGGTCACCAGATATCGAATTTTCCGACCTATCACCGATCCTTGTAATCCATACGTCATTAGAAGCGCACTTTTGTGCAGATTTCAAATCTGTAATTAGATTTTCCCTGTCATGCATACTTTTCGAGAAAAACATGTCTCTGTCGGTTAAGCTAGGTTGCCCGAATCTGCCATGCCAGGGTCGCCAGACATCGAATTTTAGGGCCAATCACCGATCCTTGTAACTCACACGTCATTAAAAGCGCACTTTTGTGCATATTTCAAACCTATAATTAGTTTTTCCCTGCGATGCATACTTTTCGAGAAAATCATGTCTCTGTCGGTTAAGCTAGGTTGGCCGAATCCGCCATTCCAGGGTCACCAGATATCGAATTTTCCGACCAATCACCGATCTTCGTAATGCGTACGTCATTAGAAGCGCTCTTTTGTGCAGATTTCAAACCTATAATTAGATTTTCCCTGCGATGCATACTTTCCGAGAAAATCATGTCTCTGTCGGTTAAGCTAGGTTGGCCAAATCCGCCATTCCAGGGTCACCAGATATCGAATTTTCCGACCTATCACCGATCCTTGTAATCCATACGTCATTAGAAGCGCACTTTTGTGCAGATTTCAAATCTGTAATTAGATTTTCCGTGCCATGCATACTTTTCGAGAAAATCATGTCTCTGTCGGTTAAGCTAGGTTGGCCAAATCCGCTATTCCAGGGTCGCCAGATATCGAATTTTCCGACCTATCACCGATCCTTGTAATCCATACGTCATTAGAAGCGCACTTTTGTGCAGATTTCAAATCTGTAATTAGATTTTCCCTGTCATGCATACTTTTCGAGAAAATCATGTCTCTGTCGGTTAAGCTAGGTTGGCCAAATCCGCTATTCCAGGGTCGCCAGATATCGAATTTTCCAAACAATCACCGCTCCTTGTAATCCATACGTCATTAGAAGCGCCCTTTTGTGCAGATTTCAAATCTGTAATTAGATTTTCCCTGTCATGCATACTTTTCGAGAAAATCATGTCTCTGTCGGTTAAGCTAGGTTGGCCGAATCCGCCATGCCAGGGTCGCCAGACATCGAATTTTCCGGCCAATCGCAGATCCTTGTAATCCATACGTCATTAGAAGCGCACTTTTGTGCAGATTTCAAATCTGTAATTAGATTTTCCGTGCCATGCATACTTTTCGAGAAAATCATGTCTCTGTCGGTTAAGCTAGGTTGGCCAAATCCGCTATTCCAGGGTCGCCAGATATCGAATTTTCCGACCAATCACCGATCCTTGTAATCCATACGTCATTAGAAGCGCACTTTTGTGCAGATTTCAAATCTGTAATTAGATTTTCCGTGCCATGCATACTTTTCGAGAAAATCATGTCTCCGTCGGTTAAGCTAGGTTGGCCGAATCCGCCATGCCAGGGTCGCCAGACATCGAATTTTCCGGCCAATCGCAGATCCTTGTAATCCATACGTCATTAGAAGCGCACTTTTGTGCAGATTTCAAATCTGTAATTAGATTTTCCGTGCCATGCATACTTTTCGAGAAAATCATGTCTCTGTCGGTTAAGCTAGGTTGGCCAAATCCGCTATTCCAGGGTCGCCAGATATCGAATTTTCCGACCAATCACCGATCCTTGTAATCCATACGTCATTAGAAGCGCACTTTTGTGCAGATTTCAAATCTGTAATTAGATTTTCCCTATGATGCATACTTTTCGAGAAAATCATGTCTCTGTGGACGAACTGAGGTTGGCCAAATTTGCTATGACAATTTCCCAGATATCGAATTTTCCGACCAATTATCGATCCGTGTAATTCACACTTCATTAGAAGCGTGCTTTTGTGCAGATTTCAAACCTATAATTAGAATTTCCCTGCGATACATACTTTTCGAGAAAATCATGTCTCTGTCGGTTAAGCTAGGTTGGCCAAATCCGCCATGCCAGGGTAGCCAGATATCGAATTTTCCAACCAATCACCGATCCTTGTAATCCATACGTCATTAGAAGCGCACTTTTGTGCAGATTTCAAATCTGTAATTAAATTTTCCCTGCGATGCATACTTTTCGTGAAGATCATGCCTCTGCGGACCAACTGAGGTTTCCCAAATCCGCCATGCCACGGTCACCAGATATCGAATTTTCCGACCAATCATCGATCCCTGTAATTCACATGTCATTAGAAGCGCGCTTTTGTGCAGATTTCAAATCTGTAATTAGATTTTCCCTGCCATGCATACTTTTCGAGAAAATCATGTCTCTGTCGGTTAAGCTAGGTTGGCCAAATCCCCCAATGCCAGGGTCGCCAGATATCGAATTTTCCGACCAATCACCGATCCTTGTAATTCATACGTCATTAGAAACGCAGTTTTGTGCAGATTTCAAATCTGTAATTAGATTTTCCCTGTGATGCATACTTTTCGAGAAAATCATGTCTCTGTGGACCAACTGAGGTTGGCCGAATCCGCCATGCCAGGGTCGCCAGATATCGAATTTTCCGACCAATCATCGATCCTTGTATTTCACACGTCATTAGAAACGCGCTTTTGTGTAGATTTCAAATCTGTAATTAGATTTTCCCTGCGATGCATACTTTTCGAGAAGATCATGTCTCTGTGGACCAACCGAGGTTGGCCGAATCTGCCGTGACAGGGTCGCCAGATATCGAATTTTCCGACCAATCACCGATCCTTGTAATCCATACGTCATTAGAAGCGCACTTTTGTGCAAATTTCAAATCTGTAATTAGATTTTCCCTGTCATGCATACTTTTCGAGAAAATCATGTCTCTGTCGGTTAAGCTAGGTTGGCCGAATCCGCTATTCCAGGGTCGCCAGATATCGAATTTTCCGACCAATCACCGATCCTTGTAATTCACACGTCATTATAAGCGCGCTTTTGTGCAGATTACAAATCTGTAATTAGATTTTCCCTGCGATGCATACTTTTCGAGAAGATCATGTCTCTGTGGACCAACCGAGGTTGGCCGAATCTGCCGTGACAGGGTCGCCAGATATCGAATTTTCCGACCAATCAACGATCCTTGTACACCATACGTCATTAGAAGCGCACTTTTGTGCAGATTTCAAATCTGTAATTAGATTTTCCCTGTCATGCATACTTTTCGAGAAAATCATGTCTCTGTCGGTTAAGCTAATTTGGCCAAATGCGCTACTCCAGGGTCGCCAGATATCGAATTTTCCGACCCATCACCGATCCTTGTAATCCATACGTCATTAGAAGCGCACTTTTGTGCAGATTTCAAATCTGTAATTAGATTTTCCGTGCCATGCATACTTTTCGAGAAAATCATGTCTCTGTCGGTTAAGCTAGGTTGGCCGAATCCGCCATGCCAGGGTCGCCAGACATCGAATTTTCCGGCCAACCACAGATCCTTGTAATCCATACGTCATTAGAAGCGCACTTTTGTGCAGATTTCAAATCTGTAATTAGATTTTCCCTATGATGCATACTTTTCGAGAAAATCATGTCTCTGTGGACGAACTGAGGTTGGCCAAATCCGCCATGCCAGGGTCGCCAGACATCGAATTTTCCGACCAGTCACCGATCCTTGTAATCCATACGTCATTAGAAGCGCACTTTTGTGCAGATTTCAAATCTGTAATTAGATTTTCCGTGCCATGCATAATTTTCGAGAAAATCATGTCTCTGTCGGTTAAGCTAGGTTGGCCAAATCCGCTATTCCAGGGTCGCCAGATATCGAATTTTCCGACCAATCACCGATCCTTGTAATCCATACGTCATTAGAAGCGCACTTTTGTGCAGATTTCAAACCTATAATTAGATTTTCCCTGCGATGCATATTTTCCGAGAAAATCATGTCTCTGTCGGTTAAGGTAGGTTGGCCAAATCCGCCATTCCAGGGTCACCAGATATCGAATTTTCCGACCCATCACCGATCCTTGTAATCCATACGTCATTAGAAGCGCCCTTTTGTGCAGATTTCAAATCTGTAATTAGATTTTCCCTGTTAAGCTAGGTTGGTTAAGCTAGGTTGGCCGAATCCGCCATGCCAGGGTCGCCAGACATCGAATTTTGCGGTCAATCACCGATCCTTGTGATTCACACGTCATAAGAAGCCCGCTTTTATGCAGATTTCAAAATTATAATTAGATTTTCCCTGCGATGCATACTTTTCGAGAAAATAATGTCTCTGTGGACGAACTGAGGTTGGCCAAAGCCGCCATGCCATGGTCGCCAGACATCGAATTTTCCGACCAGTCACCGATCGTTGTAATCCATACGTCATTAGAAGCGCACTTTTGTGCAGATTTCAAACCTATAATTAGATTTTCCCTACGATGCATATTTTCCGAGAAAATCATGTCTCTGTCGGTTAAGGTAGGTTGGCCAAATCCGCCATTCCAGGGTCACCAGATATCGAATTTTCCGACCCATCACCGATCCTTGTAATCCATACGTCATTAGAAGCGCCCTTTTGTGCAGATTTCAAATCTGTAATTAGATTTTCCCTGTCATGCATACTTTTCGATAAAATCATGTCTCTGTCGGTTAAGCTAGGTTGGCCGAATCCGCCATGCCAGGGTCGCCAGACATCGAATTTTCCGGCCAATCACCGATCCTTGTAATTCACACGTCATTAGAAGCGCGCTTTTGTGCAGATTTCAAACCTATAATTAGATTTTCCCTGCGATGCATACTTTCCGAGAAAATCATGTCTCTGTCGGTTAAGCTAGGTTGGCCGAATCCGCCATGCCAGGGTCGCCAGACATCGAATTTTCCGACCAATCACCGATCTTCGTAATGCGTACGTCATTAGAAGCGCGCTTTTGTGCAGATTTCAAACCTATAATTAGATTTTCCCTGCGATGCATACTTTCCGAGAAAATCATGTCTCTGTCGGTTAAGCTAGGTTGGCCAAATCCGCTATTCCAGGGTCACCAGATATAGAATTTTCCGACCCATCACCGATCCTTGTAATCCGTACGTCATTAGAAGCGCCCTTTTGTGTAGATTTCAAATCTGTAATTAGATTTTCCCTGTCATGCATACTTTTCGATAAAATCATGTCTCTGTCGGTTAAGCTAGGTTGGCCGAATCCGCCATGCCAGGGTCGCCAGACATCGAATTTTCCGGCCAATCACAGATCCTTGTAATCCATACGTCATTAGAAGCGCACTTTTGTGCAGATTTCAAATCTGTAATTAGATTTTCCGTGCCATGCATAATTTTCGAGAAAATCATGTCTCTGTCGGTTAAGCTAGGTTGGCCAAATCCGCTATTCCAGGGTCGCCAGATATCGAATTTTCCGACCAATCACCGATCCTTGTAATCCATACGTCATTAGAAGCGCACTTTTGTGCAGATTTCAAATCTGTAATTAGATTTTCCCTGTCATGCATACTTTTCGAGAAAATCATGTCTCTGTCGGTTAAGCTAGGTTGGCCGAATCCGCCATGCCAGGGTCGCCAGACATCGAATTTTCCGGCCAATCACCGATCCTTGTAATTCACACGTCATTAGAAGCGCGCTTTTGTGCAGA
This sequence comes from Brachypalpus laphriformis, assembly GCA_945910035.1. Classification (NCBI taxonomy): domain Eukaryota; kingdom Metazoa; phylum Arthropoda; class Insecta; order Diptera; family Syrphidae; genus Brachypalpus; species Brachypalpus laphriformis. The sequence goes on from OX246756.1 coordinate 124,322,301, forward strand.
TTTCAAACCTATAATTAGATTTTCCCTGCGATGCATACTTTTCGAGAAAATCATGTCTCTGTGGACGAACTGAGGTTGGCCAAATCCGCCATGCCAGGGTCGCCAGACATCGAATTTTCCGACCAGTCACCGATCCTTGTAATCCATGCGTCATTAGAAGCGCGCTTTTGTGCAGATTTCAAACCTATAATTAGATTTTCCCTGCGATGCATATTTTCCGAGAAAATCATGTCTCTGTCGGTTAAGGTAGGTTGGCCAAATCCGCCATTCCAGGGTCACCAGATATCGAATTTTCCGACCCATCACCGATCCTTGTAATCCATATGTCATTAGAAGCGCACTTTTGTGCAGATTTCAAATCTGTAATTAGATTTTCCCTGTCATGCATACTTTTCGATAAAATCATGTCTCTGTCGGTTAAGCTAGGTTGGCCGAATCCGCCATGCCAGGGTCGCCAGACATCGAATTTTCCGGGGAATCACAGATCCTTGTAATCCATACGTCATTAGAAGTGCACTTTTGTGCAGATTTCAAATCAGTAATTAGATTTTCCGTGCCATGCATACTTTTCGAGAAAATCATGTCTCTGTCGGTTAAGCTAGGTTGGCCAAATCCGCTATTCCAGGGTCGCCAGATATCGAATTTTCCGCCCAATCACCGATGCTTGTAATCCATACGTCATTAGAAGCGCACTTTTGTGCAGATTTCAAATCTGTAATTAGATTTTCCCTGTCATGCATACTTTTCGAGAAAATCATGTCTCTGTCGGTTAAGCTAGGTTGGCCGAATCCGCCATGCCAGGGTCGCCAGACGTCGAATTTTCCGGCCAATCACCGATCCTTGTAATTCACACGTCATTAAAAGCGCGCTTTTGTGCAGATTTCAAACCTATAATTAGATTTTCCCTGCGATGCATACTTTCCGAGAAAATCATGTCTCTGTCGGTTAAGCTAGGTTGGCCAAATCCGCCATTCCAGGGTCACCAGATATCGAATTTTCCGACCTATCACCGATCCTTGTAATCCATACGTCATTAGAAGCGCACTTTTGTGCAGATTTCAAATCTGTAATTAGATTTTCCCTGTCATGCATACTTTTCGAGAAAATCATGTCTCTGTCGGTTAAGCTAGGTTGGCCAAATCCGCTATTCCAGGGTCGCCAGATATCGAATTTTCCGACCAATCACCGATCCTTGTAATCCATACGTCATTAGAAGCGCACTTTTGTGCAGATTTCAAATCTGTAATTAGATTTTCCCTGTCATGCATACTTTTCGAGAAAAACATGTCTCTGTCGGATAAGCTAGGTTGCCCGAATCTGCCATGCCAGGGTCGCCAGACATCGAATTTTAGGGCCAATCACCGATCCTTGTAACTCACACGTCATTAAAAGCGCACTTTTGTGCATATTTCAAACCTATAATTAGTTTTTCCCTGCGATGCATACTTTTCGAGAAAATCATGTCTCTGTCGGTTAAGCTAGGTTGGCCGAATCCGCCATTCCAGGGTCACCAGATATCGAATTTTCCGACCAATCACCGATCTTCGTAATGCGTACGTCATTAGAAGCGCGCTTTTGTGCAGATTTCAAACCTATAATTAGATTTTCCCTGCGATGCATACTTTCCGAGAAAATCATGTCTCTGTCGGTTAAGCTAGGTTGGCCAAATCCGCCATTCCAGGGTCACCAGATATCGAATTTTCCGACCTATCACCGATCCTTGTAATCCATACGTCATTAGAAGCGCACTTTTGTGCAGATTTCAAATCTGTAATTAGATTTTCCCTGTCATGCATACTTTTCGAGAAAATCATGTCTCTGTCGGTTAAGTTAGGTTGGCCAAATCCGCTATTCCAGAATCGCCAGATATCGAATTTTCCGACCAATCACCGATCCTTGTAATCCATACGTCATTAGAAGCGCCCTTTTGTGCAGATTTCAAATCTGTAATTAGATTTTCCCTGTCATGCATACTTTTCGATAAAATCATGTCTCTGTCGGTTAAGCTAGGTTGGCCGAATCCGCCATGCCAGGGTCGCCAGACATCGAATTTTCCGGCCAATCGCAGATCCTTGTAATCCATACGTCACTAGAAGCGCACTTTTGTGCAGATTTCAAATCTGTAATTAGATTTTCCGTGCCATGCATACTTTTCGAGAAAATCATGTCTCTGTCGGTTAAGCTAGGTTGGCCAAATCCGCTATTCCAGGGTCGCCAGATATCGAATTTTCCGACCTATCACCGATCCTTGTAATCCATACGTCATTAGAAGCGCACTTTTGTGCAGATTTCAAATCTGTAATTAGATTTTCCCTGCCATGCATACTTTTCGAGAAAATCATGTCTCTGTCGGTTAAGCTAGGTTGGCCAAATCCGCTATTCCAGGGTCGCCAGATATCGAATTTTCCAAACAATCACCGATCCTTGTAATCCATACGTCATTAGAAGCGCCCTTTTGTGCAGATTTCAAATCTGTAATTAGATTTTCCCTGTCATGCATACTTTTCGATAAAATCATGTCTCTGTCGGTTAAGCTAGGTTGGCCGAATCCGCCATGCCAGGGTCGCCAGATATCGAATTTTCCGGCCAATCGCAGATCCTTGTAATCCATACGTCATTAGAAGCGCACTTTTGTGCAGATTTCAAATCTGTAATTAGATTTTCCGTGCCATGCATACTTTTCGAGAAAATCATGTCTCCGTCGGTTAAGCTAGGTTGGCCGAATCCGCCATGCCAGGGTCGCCAGACATCGAATTTTCCGGCCAATCGCAGATCCTTGTAATCCATACGTCATTAGAAGCGCACTTTTGTGCAGATTTCAAATCTGTAATTAGATTTTCCGTGCCATGCATACTTTTCGAGAAAATCATGTCTCTGTCGCTTAAGCTAGGTTGGCCAAATCCGCTATTCCAGGGTCGCCAGATATCGAATTTTCCGACCAATCACCGATCCTTGTAATCCATACGTCATTAGAAGCGCCCTTTTGTGCAGATTTCAAATCTGTAATTAGATTTTCCCTGTCATGCATACTTTTCGATAAAATCATGTCTCTGTCGGTTAAGCTAGGTTGGCCGAATCCGCCATGCCAGGGTCGCCAGACATCGAATTTTCCGGCCAATCGCAGATCCTTGTAATCCATACGTCATTAGAAGCGCACTTTTGTGCAGATTTCAAATCTGTAATTAGATTTTCCGTGCCATGCATACTTTTCGAGAAAATCATGTCTCTGTCGGTTAAGCTAGGTTGGCCAAATCCGCTATTCCAGGGTCGCCAGATATCGAATTTTCCGACCAATCACCGATCCTTGTAATCCATACGTCATTAGAAGCGCACTTTTGTGCAGATTTCAAATCTGTAATTAGATTTTCCGTGCCATGCATACTTTTCGAGAAAATCATGTCTCCGTCGGTTAAGCTAGGTTGGCCGAATCCGCCATGCCAGGGTCGCCAGACATCGAATTTTAAGGCCACCCGCAGATCCTTGTAATCCATACGTCATTAGAAGCGCACTTTTGTGCAGATTTCAAATCTGTAATTAGATTTTCCGTGCCATGCATACTTTTCGAGAAAATCATGTCTCTGTCGGTTAAGCTAGGTTGGCCAAATCCGCTATTCCAGGGTCGCCAGATATCGAATTTTCCGACCAATCACCGATCCTTGTAATCCATACGTCATTAGAAGCGCCCTTTTGTGCAGATTTCAAATCTGTAATTAGATTTTCCCTGTCATGCATACTTTTCGATAAAATCATGTCTCTGTCGGTTAAGCTAGGTTGGCCGAATCCGCCATGCCAGGGTCGCCAGACATCGAATTTTCCGGCCAATCGCAGATTCTTGTAATCCATACGTCAATAGAAGCGCACTTTTGTGCAGATTTCAAATCTGTAATTAGATTTTCCGTGCCATGCATACTTTTCGAGAAAATCATGTCTCTGTCGGTTAAGCTAGGTTGGCCAAATCCGCTATTCCAGGGTCGCCAGACATCGAATTTTCCGGCCAATCGCCGATCCTTGTAATTCACACGTCATTAGAAGCGCGCTTTTGTGCAGATTTCAAACCTATAATTAGATTTTCCCTGCGATGCATACTTTTCGAGAAAATCATGTCTCTGTGGACGAACTGAGGTTGGCCAAATCCGCCATGCCAGGGTCGCCAGACATCGAATTTTCCGACCAGTCACCGATCCTTGTAATCCATACGTCATTAGAAGCGCGCTTTTGTGCAGATTTCAAACCTATAATTAGATTTTCCCTGCGATGCATACTTTCCGAGAAAATCATGTCTCTGTCGGTTAAGCTAGGTTGGCCAAATCCGCCATTCCAGGGTCAGCAGATATCGAATTTTCCGACCCATCACCGATCCTTGTAATCCATACGCCATTAGAAGCGCACTTTTGTGCAGATTTCAAATCTGTAATTAGATTTTCCCTGTTAAGCTAGGTTGGTTAAGCTAGGTTGGCCGAATCCGCCATGCCAGGGTCGCCAGACATCGAATTTTGCGGCCAATCACCGATCCTTGTAATTCACACGTCATTAGAAGCGCGCTTTTGTGCAGATTTCAAACCTATAATTAGATTTTCCCTGCGATGCATACTTTTCGAGAAAATAATGTCTCTGTGGACGAACTGAGGTTGGCCAAATCCGCCATGCCATGGTCGCCAGACATCGAATTTTCCGACCAGTCACCGATCGTTGTAATCCATACGTCATTAGAAGCGCACTTTTGTGCAGATTTCAAACCTATAATTAGATTTTCCCTGCGATGCATATTTTCCGAGAAAATCATGTCTCTGTCGGTTAAGGTAGGTTGGCCAAATCCGCCATTCCAGGGTCACCAGATATCGAATTTTCCGACCCACCACCGATCCTTGTAATCCATACGTCATTAGAAGCGCCCCTTTGTGCAGATTTCAAATCTGTAATTAGATTTTCCCTGTCATGCATTCTTTTCGATAAAATCATGTCTCTGTCGGTTAAGCTAGGTTGGCCGAATCCGCCATGCCAGGGTCGCCAGACATCGAATTTTCCGGCCAATCACAGATCCTTGTAATCCATACGTCATTAGAAGCGCACTTTTGTGCAGATTTCAAATCTGTAATTAGATTTTCCGTGCCATGCATACTTTTCGAGAAAATCATGTCTCTGTCGGTTAAGCTAGGTTGGCCAAATCCACTATTCCAGGGTCGCCAGACATCGAATTTTCCGACCAATCACCGATCCTTGTAATCCATACGTCATTAGAAGCGCACTTTTGTGCAGATTTCAAATCTGTAATTAGATTTTCCCTGTCATGCATACTTTTCGAGAAAATCATGTCTCTGTCGGTTAAGCTAGGTTGGCCGAATCCGCCATGCCAGGGTCGCCAGACATCGAATTTTCCGGCCAATCACCGATCCTTGTAATTCACACGTCATTAAAAGCGCGCTTTTGTGCAGATTTAAAACCTATAATCAGATTTTCCCTGCGATGCATACTTTCCGAGAAAATCATGTCTCTGTCGGTTAAGCTAGGTTGGCCAAATCCGCCATTCCAGGGTCACCTGATATCGAATTTTCCGACCTATCACCGATCCTTGTAATCCATACGTCATTAGAAGCGCACTTTTGTGCAGATTTCAAATCTGTAATTAGATTTTCCCTGTCATGCATACTTTTCGAGAAAATCATGTCTCTGTCGGTTAAGCTAGGTTGGCCAAATCCGCTATTCCAGGGTCACCAGATATCGAATTTTCCGACCAATCACCGATCCTTGTAATCCATACGTTATTAGAAGCGCACTTTTGTGCAGATTTCAAATCTGTGATTAGATTTTCCCTGTCATGCATACTTTTCGAGAAAAACATGTCTCTGTCGGATAAGCTAGGTTGGTCGAATCTGCCATGCCAGGGTCGCCAGACATTGAATTTTAGGGCCAATCACCGATCCTTGTAACTCACACGTCATTAAAAGCGCACTTTTGTGCATATTTCAAACCTATAATTAGTTTTTCCCTGCGATGCATACTTTTCGAGAAAATCATGTCTCTGTCGGTTAAGCTAGGTTGGCCGAATCCGCCATGCCAGGGTCGCCAGACATCGAATTTTCCGACCAATCACCGATCTTCGTAATGCGTACGTCATTAGAAGCGCGCTTTTGTGCAGATTTCAAACCTATAATTAGATTTTCCCTGCGATGCATACTTTCCGAGAAAATCATGTCTCTGTCGGTTAAGCTAGGTTGGCCAAATCCGCCATTCCAGCGTCACCAGATATCGAATTTTCCGACCTATCACCGATCCTTGTAATCCATACGTCATTAGAAGCGCACTTTTGTGCAGATTTCAAATCTGTAATTAGATTTTCCCTGTCATGCATACTTTTCGAGAAAATCATGTCTCTGTCGGTTAAGCTAGGTTGGCCAAATCCGCTATTCCAGGGTCGCCAGATATCGAATTTTCCAGCCAACCACAGATCCTTGTAATCCATACGTCATTAGAAGCGCCCTTTTGTGCAGATTTCAAATCTGTAATTAGATTTTCCCTGTCATGCATACTTTTCGATAAAATCATGTCTCTGTCGGTTAAGCTAGGTTGGCCGAATCCGCCATGCCAGGGTCGCCAGACATCGAATTTTCCGGCCAATCACAGATCCTTGTAATCCATACGTCATTAGAAGCGCACTTTTGTGCAGATTTCAAATCTGTAATTAGATTTTCCGTGCCATGCATACTTTTCGAGAAAATCATGTCTCTGTCGGTTAAGCTAGGTTGGCCGAATCCGCCATGCCAGGGTCGCCAGATATTGAATTTTCCTGCCAACCACCGATCCTTGTAATCCATACGTCATTAGAAGCGCCCTTTTGTGCAGATTTCAAATCTGTAATTAGATTTTCCCTGTCATGCATACTTTTCGATAAAATCATGTCTCTGTCGGTTAAGCTAGGTTGGCCGAATCCGCCATGCCAGGGTCGCCAGACATCGAATTTTCCGGCCAATCGCAGATCCTTGTAATCCATACGTCATTAGAAGCGCACTTTTGTGCAGATTTCAAATCTGTAATTAGATTTTCCGTGCCATGCATACTTTTCGAGAAAATCATGTCTCTGTCGGTTAAGCTAGGTTGGCCAAATCCGCTATTCCAGGGTCGCCAGATATCGAATTTTCCGACCAATCACCGATCCTTGTAATCCATACGTCATTAGAAGCGCACTTTTGTGCAGATTTCAAATCTGTAATTAGATTTTCCGTGCCATGCATACTTTTCGAGAAAATCATGTCTCCGTCGGTTAAGCTAGGTTGGCCGAATCCGCCATGCCAGGGTCGCCAGACATCGAATTTTCCGGCCAATCGCAGATCCTTGTAATCCATACGTCATTAGAAGCGCACTTTTGTGCAGATTTCAAATCTGTAATTAGATTTTCCGTGCCATGCATACTTTTCGAGAAAATCATGTCTCTGTCGGTTAAGCTAGGTTGGCCAAATCCGCTATTCCAGGGTCGCCAGATATCGAATTTTCCGACCAATCACCGATCCTTGTAATCCATACGTCATTAGAAGCGCCCTTTTGTGCAGATTTCAAATCTGTAATTAGATTTTCCCTGTCATGCATACTTTTCGATAAAATCATGTCTCTGTCGGTTAAGCTAGGTTGGCCGAATCCGCCATGCCAGGGTCGCCAGACATCGAATTTTCCGGCCAATCGCAGATCCTTGTAATCCATACGTCATTAGAAGCGCACTTTTGTGCAGATTTCAAATCTGTAATTAGATTTTCCGTGCCATGCATACTTTTCGAAAAAATCATGTCTCTGTCGGTTAAGTTAGGTTGGCCAAATCCGCTATTCCAGGGTCGCCAGATATCGAATTTTCCGACCAATCACCGATCCTTGTAATCCATACGTCATTAGAAGCGCACTTTTGTGCAGATTTCAAATCTGTAATTAGATTTTCCGTGCCATGCATACTTTTCGAGAAAATCATGTCTCCGTCGGTTAAGCTAGGTTGGCCGAATCCGCCATGCCAGGGTCGCCAGACATCGAATTTTCCGGCCAATCGCCGATCCTTGTAATTCACACGTCATAAGAAGCGCGCATTTGTGCAGATTTCAAACCTATAATTAGATTTTCCCTGCGATGCATACTTTTCGAGAAAATCATGTCTCTGTGGACGAACTGAGGTTGGCCAAATCCGCCATGCCAGGGTCGCCAGACATCGAATTTTCCGACCAGTCACCGATCCTTGTAATCCATACGTCATTAGAAGCGCGCTTTTGTGCAGATTTCAAACCTATAATTAGATTTTCCCTGCGATGCATACTTTCCGAGAAAATCATGTCTCTGTCGGTTAAGCTAGGTTGGCCAAATCCGCCATTCCAGGGTCAGCAGATATCGAATTTTCCGACCCATCACCGATCCTTGTAATCCATACGTCATTAGAAGCGCACTTTTGTGCAGATTTCAAATCTGTAATTAGATTTTCCGTGCCATGCATACTTTTCGAGAAAATCATGTCTCTGTCGGTTAAGCTAGGTTGGCCGAATCCGCCATGCCAGGGTCGCCAGATATTGAATTTTCCTGCCAACCACCGATCCTTGTAATCCATACGTCATTAGAAGTGCCCTTTTGTGCAGATTTCAAATCTGTAATTAGATTTTCCCTGTCATGCATACTTTTCGATAAAATCATGTCTCTGTCGGTTAAGCTAGGTTGGCCGAATCCGCCATGCCAGGGTCGCCAGACATCGAATTTTCCGGCCAATCGCAGATCCTTGTAATCCATACGTCATTAGAAGCGCACTTTTGTGCAGATTTCAAATCTGTAATTAGATTTTCCGTGCCATGCATACTTTTCGAGAAAATCATGTCTCTGTCGGTTAAGCTAGGTTGGCCAAATCCGCTATTCCAGGGTCGCCAGATATCGAATTTTCCGACCAATCACCGATCCTTGTAATCCATACGTCATTAGAAGCGCACTTTTGTGCAGATTTCAAATCTGTAATTAGATTTTCCGTGCCATGCATACTTTTCGAGAAAATCATGTCTCCGTCGGTTAATCTAGGTTGGCCGAATCCGCCATGCCAGGGTCGCCAGACATCGAATTTTCCGGCCAATCGCAGATCCTTGTAATCCATACGTCATTAGAAGCGCACTTTTGTGCAGATTTCAAATCTGTAATTAGATTTTCCGTGCCATGCATACTTTTCGAGAAAATCATGTCTCTGTCGGTTAAGCTAGGTTGGCCAAATCCGCTATTCCAGGGTCGCCAGATATCGAATTTTCCGACCAATCACCGATCCTTGTAATCCATACGTCATTAGAAGCGCCCTTTTGTGCAGATTTCAAATCTGTAATTAGATTTTCCCTGTCATGCATACTTTTCGATAAAATCATGTCTCTGTCGGTTAAGCTAGGTTGGCCGAATCCGCCATGCCAGGGTCGCCAGACATCGAATTTTCCGGCCAATCGCAGATCCTTGTAATCCATACGTCATTAGAAGCGCACTTTTGTGCAGATTTCAAATCTGTAATTAGATTTTCCGTGCCATGCATACTTTTCGAGAAAATCATGTCTCTGTCGGTTAAGCTAGGTTGGCCAAATCCGCTATTCCAGGGTCGCCAGATATCGAATTTTCCGACCAATCACCGATCCTTGTAATCCATACGTCATTAGAAGCGCACTTTTGTGCAGATTTCAAATCTGTAATTAGATTTTCCCTGTCATGCATACTTTTCGAGAAAATCATGTCTCTGTCGGTTAAGCTAGGTTGGCCGAATCCGCCATGCCAGGGTCGCCAGACATCGAATTTTCCGGCCAATCACCGATCCTTGTAATTCACATGTCATAAGAAGCGCGCTTTTGTGCAGATTTCAAACCTATAATTAGATTTTCCCTGCGATGCATACTTTTCGAGAAAATAACGTCTCTGTGGACAACCTGAGGTTGGCCAAATCCGCCATACCATGGTCGCCAGACATCGAATTTTCCGACCAGTCACCGATCGTTGTAATCCATACGTCATTAGAAGCGCACTTTTGTGCAGATTTCAAACCTATAATTAGATTTTCCCTGCGATGCATACTTTCCGAGAAAATCATGTCTCTGTCGGTTAAGCTAGGTTGGCCAAATCCGCCATTCCAGGGTCAGCAGATATCGAATTTTCCGACCCATCACCGATCCTTGTAATCCATACGTCATTAGAAGCGCACTTTTGTGCAGATTTCGAATCTGTAATTAGATTTTCCCTGTTAAGCTAGGTTGGTTAAGCTAGGTTGGCCGAATCCGCCATGCCAGGGTCGCCAGACATCGAATTTTGCGGCCAATCACCGATCCTTGTAATTCACACGTCATTAGAAGCGCGCTTTTGTGCAGATTTCAAACCTATAATTAGATTTTCCCTGCGATGCATACTTTTCGAGAAAATAGCGTCTCTGTGGACGAACTGAGGTTGGCCAAATCCGCCATACCATGGTCGCCAGACATCGAATTTTCCGACCAGTCACCGATCGTTGTAATCCATACGTCATTAGAAGCGCACTTTTGTGCAGATTTCAAACCTATAATTAGATTTTCCCTGCGATGCATATTTTCCGAGAAAATCATGTCTCTGTCGGTTAAGGTAGGTTGGCCAAATCCGCCATTCCAGGGTCACCAGATATCGAATTTTCCGACCCACCACCGATCCTTGTAATCCATACGTCATTAGAAGCGCACTTTTGTGCAGATTTCAAACCTATAATTAGATTTTCCCTGTCATGCATACTTTTCGAGAAAATCATGTCTCTGTCGGTTAAGCTAGGTTGGCCGAATCCGCCATGCCAGGGTCGCCAGACATCGAATTTTCCGGCCAATCACCGATCCTTGTAATCCATACGTCATAAGAAGCGCGCTTTTGTGCAGATTTCAAACATATAATTAGATTTTCCCTGCGATGCATACTTTCCGAGAAAATCATGTCTCTGTCGGTTAAGCTAGGTTGGCCAAATCCGCCATTCCAGGGTCACCAGATATCGAATTTTCCGAAATATCACCGATCCTTGTAATCCATACGTCATTAGAAGCGCACTTTTGTGCAGATTTCAAATCTGTAATTAGATTTTCCCTGTCATGCATACTTTTCGAGAAAATCATGTCTCTGTCGGTTAAGCTAGGTTGGCCGAATCCGCTATTCCAGGGTCGCCAGATATCGAATTTTCCGACCAATCACCGATCCTTGTAATCCATACGTCATTAGAAGCGCACTTTTGTGCAGATTTCAAATCTGTAATTAGATTTTCCCTGTCATGCATACTTTTCGAGAAAAACATGTCTCTGTCGGATAAGCTAGGTTGGCCGAATCTGCCATGCCAGGGTCGCCAGACATCGAACTTTAGGGCCAATCACCGATCCTTGTAATTCACACGTCATTAAAAGCGCGCTTTTGTGCATATTTCAAACCTATAATTAGTTTTTCCCTGCGATGCATACTTTTCGAGAAAATAATGTCTCTGTGGACCAACTGAGGTTGGCCAAATCCGCCATGCCACGGTCACCAGATATCGAATTTTCCGCCCAATCATCGATCCCTGTAATTCAAATGTCATTAGAAGCGCGCTTTTGTGCAGATTTCAAATCTGTAATTAGATTTTCCCTGCGATGCATACTTTTCGAGAAAATCATGTCTCTGTCGGTTAAGCTAGGTTGGCCAAATCCCCCATGCCAAGGTCGCCAGATATCGAATTTTTCGACCTATCACCGACCCTTGTAATCCATACGTCACTAGAAGCGCACTTTTGTGCAGATTTCAAATCTGTAATTAGATTTTCCCTACCATGCATACTTTTCGAGAAAATCATGTCTCTGTCGGTTAAGCTAGGTTGGCCGAATCCGCCATGCCAGGGTCGCCAGAAATCGAATTTTCCGGCCAATCAGCGATCCTTGTAATTCACACGTCATTAGAAGCGCGCTTTTGTGCAGATTTCAAAATTATAATTAGATTTTCCCTGCGATGCATACTTTTCGAGAAAATCATGTCTCTGCCGGTTAAGCTAAGTTGGCCAAATCCGCTATTCCAGGGTCGCCAGATATCGATTTTTCCGACCAATCACCGATCCTTGTAATCCATACGTCATTAGAAGCGCACTTTTGTGCAGATTTCAAATCTGTAATTAGATTTTCCTTGTCATGCATACTTTTCGAGAAAATCATGTCTCTGTCGGTTAAGCTAGGTTGGCCAAATCCGCTATGCCAGGTTCGCCAGATATCGAATTTTCCGACTAATCACCGATCCTTGTAATCCACACGTCATTAGAAGCGCACTTTTGTGCAGATTTCAAATCTGTAATTAGATGTTCCCTGCCATGCATAGTTTTCGAGAAAATCATGTCTCTGTCGGTAAGTTAGGTTGGCCGAATCCGCCATGCCTAGTCGCCAGACATCGAATTTTCCGACCAATCATCGATCCTTGTAATTCACACGTCATTAGAAGCTCGCTTTCGTGCAGATTTCAAAATTATAATTAGATTTTCCCTGCGATGCATACTTTTCGAGAAAATCATGTCTCTGTCGGTTAAGCTAGGTTGGCCAAATCCGCTATTCCAGGGTCGCCAGATATCGAATTTTCCGGTCAATCACCGATCCTTGTAATTCATACGTCATAAGAGGCGCACTTTTTTGCAGATTTCAAATCTGTAATTAGATTTTCCCCATGATGCATACTTTTCGAGAAAATCATGTCTCTGTCGGTTAAGCTAGGTTGGCCGAATCCGACATGCCAGGGTCGCCAGACATCGAATTTTCCGGCCAATCACCGATCCTTGTAATGCGTACGTCATTAGAACCGCGCTTTTGTTCAGATTTTAAATCTATAATTAGATTTTCCCTATGATGCATACTTTTCGAGAAGGTCATGTCTCTGTTGGTTAAGCTAGGTTGGCCGAATCCGCCATGCCAGGGTCGCCAGACAGGCCAATCACCGATCCTTGTAATCCATACGTCATTAGAAGCGCACTTTTGTGCAGATTTCAAATCTGTAATTAGATTTTCCCTGTCATGCATACTTTTCGAGAAAATCATGTCTCTGTCGGTTAAGCTAGGTTGGCCAAATCCGCTATTCCAGGGTCGCCAGATATCGAATTTTCTGACCAATCACCGATCCTTGTAATCCATACGTCATTAGAAGCGCACTTTTGTGCAGATTTCAAATCTGTAATTAGATTTTCCCTGTCATGCATACTTTTCGAGAAAATCATGTCTCTGTCGGTTAAGCTAGGTTGGCCAAATCCGCTATTCCAGGGTCGCCAGATATCGAATTTTCCGACCAATCACCGATCCTTGTAATCCATACGTCATTAGAAGCGCACTTTTGTGCAGATTTCAAATCTGTAATTAGATTTTCCCTGCGAAGCATACTTTTCGAGAAAATCATGTCTCTGTCGGTTAAGCTAGGTTGGCCAAATCCCCCATGCCAAGGTCGACAGATATCGAACTTTTCGACCTATCACCGACCCTTGTAATCCATACGTCATTAGAAGCGCACTTTTGTGCAGATTTCAAATCTGTAATTAGATTTTCCCTGTCATGCATACTTTTCGAGAAAATCATGTCTCTGTCGGTTAAGCTAGGTCATTAGAAGCGCGCTTTTGTGCAGATTTCAAATCTGTAATTAGATTTTCCCTGTCATGCATACTTTTCGAGAAAATCATGTCTCTGTCGGTTAAGCTAGGTTGGCCAAATCCGCTATTCCAGGGTCGCCAGATATCGAATTTTCCGACCAATCACCGATCCTTGTAATCCATACGTCGTTAGAAGCGCACTTTTGTGCAGATTTCAAATCTGTAATTAGATTTTCCCTGCGAAGCATACTTTTCGAGAAAATCATGTCTCTGTCGGTTAAGCTAGGTTGGCCAAATCCCCCATGCCAAGGTCGACAGATATCGAACTTTTCGACCTATCACCGACCCTTGTAATCCATACGTCATTAGAAGCGCACTTTTGTGCAGATTTCAAATCTGTAATTAGATTTTCCCTGTCATGCATACTTTTCGAGAAAATCATGTCTCTGTCGGTTAAGCTAGGTTGGCCAAATCCGCTATTCCAGGGTCGCCAGATATCGAATTTTCTGACCAATCACCGATCCTTGTAATCCATACGTCATTAGAAGCGCACTTTTGTGCAGATTTCAAATCTGTAATTAGATTTTCCCTGTCATGCATACTTTTCGAGAAAATCATGTCTCTGTCGATAAGCTAGGTTGGCCAAATCCGCTATTCCAGGGTCGCCAGATATCGAATTTTCTGACCAATCACCGATCCTTGTAATCCATACGTCATTAGAAGCGCACTTTTGTGCAGATTTCAAATCTGTAATTAGATTTTCCCTACCATGCATAGTTTTCGAGAAAATCATGTCTCTGTCGGTTAAGCTAGGTTGGCCGAAACCGCCATGCCAGGGTCGCCAGACATCGAATTTTCCGGCCAATCACCGATCCTTGTAATTCATACGTCATTAGAGGCGCACTTTTGTGCAGATTTCAAATCTGTAATTAGATTTTCCCCATGATGCATACTTTTCGAGAAAATCATGTCTCTGTCGGTTAAGCTATGTTGGCCGAATCCGCCATGCTAGGGTCGCCAGACATCGAATTTTCCGACCAATCATCGATCCTTGTAATGCGTACGTCATTAGAACCGCGCTTTTGTGCAGATTTCAAATCTATAATTAGATTTTCCCTATGATGCATACTTTTCGAGAAGGTCATGTCTCTGTTGGTTAAGCTAGGTTGGCCGAATCCGCCATGCCAGGGTCGCCAGACATCGAATTTTCCGACCAATCACCGATCCTTGTAATTCACACGTCATTAGAAGCGCGATTTCGTGCAGATTTCAAAATTATAATTAGATTTTCGTTGCGATGCATACTTTTCGAGAAAATCATGTCTCTATCGGTTAAGCTAGGTTGACCAAATCCGCTATTCCAGGGTCACCAGATATCGAATTTTCCGACCCATCACCGATCCTTGTAATCCATACGTCATTAGAAGCGCACTTTTGTGCAGATTTCAAATCTTTAATTAGATTTTCCCTGTCATGCATACTTTTCGAGAAAATCATGTCTCTGTCGGTTAAGCTAGGTTGGCCAAATCCGCTATTCCAGGGTAGCCAGATATCGAATTTTCCGACCAATCACCGATCCTTGTAATGCTTCCGTCATTAGAAGCGCGCTTTTGTGCAGATTTCACACCTATAATTAGATTTTTCCTGCGATGCATACTTTTCGAGAAAATCATGTCTCTGTCGGTTAAGCTAGGTTGGCCAAATCCGCTATTCCAGGGTAGCCAGATATCGAATTTTCCGACCAATCACCGATCTTTGTAATGCTTACGTCATTAGAAGCGCGCTTTTGTGCAGATTTCACACCTATAATTAGATTTTTCCTGCGATGCATACTTTCCGAGAAAATCATGTCTCTATCGGTTAAGCTAGGTTGGCCAAATCCGCCATTCCAGGGTCGCCAGACATCGAATTTTCCGACCCATCACCGATCCTTGTAATGCGTACGTCATTAGAAGTGCGCTTTTGTGCAGATTTCAAATCTGTAATTAGATTTTCCGTGCCATGCATACTTTTCGAGAAAATCATGTCTCTGTCGGTTAAGCTAGGTTGGCCAAATCCGCTATTCCAGGGTCGCCAGATATCGAATTTTCCGACCAATCACCGATCCTTGTAATCCATACGTCATTAGAAGCGCACTTTTGTGCAGATTTCAAATCTGTAATTAGATTTTCCCTGTCATGCATACTTTTCGAGAAAATCATGTCTCTGTCGGTTAAGCTAGGTTGGCCGAATCCGCCATGCCAGGGTCGCCAGACATCGAATTTTCCGGCCAGTCACCGATCCTTGTAATTCACACGTCATTAGAAGCGCGCTTTTGTGCAGATTTCAAACCTATAATTAGATTTTCCCTGCGATGCATACTTTTCGAGAAAATCATGTCTCTGTGGACGAACTGAGGTTGGCCAAATCCGCCATGCCAGGGTCGCCAGACATCGAATTTTCCGACCAGTCACCGATCCTTGTAATCCATGCGTCATTAGAAGCGCGCTTTTGTGCAGATTTCAAACCTATAATTAGATTTTCCCTGCGATGCATATTTTCCGAGAAAATCATGTCTCTGTCGGTTAAGGTAGGTTGGCCAAATCCGCCATTCCAGGGTCACCAGATATCGAATTTTCCGACCCATCACCGATCCTTGTAATCCATACGTCATTAGAAGCGCCCTTTTGTGCAGATTTCAAATCTGTAATTAGATTTTCCCTGTCATGCATACTTTTCGATAAAATCATGTCTCTGTCGGTTAAGCTAGGTTGGCCGAATCCGCCATGCCAGGGTCGCCAGACATCGAATTTTCCGGCCAATCACAGATCCTTGTAATCCATACGTCATTAGAAGTGCACTTTTATGCAGATTTCAAACCTGTAATTAGATTTTCCGTGCCATGCATACTTTTCGAGAAAATCATGTCTCTGTCGGTTAAGCTAGGTTGGCCAAATCCGCTACTCCAGGGTCGCCAGATATCGAATTTTCCGGCCAATCACCGATCCTTGTAATTCACACGTCATTAGAAGCGCGCTTTTGTGCAGATTTCAAACCTATAATTAGATTTTCCCTGCGATGCATACTTTTCGAGAAAATAATGTCTCTGTGGACGAACTGAGGTTGGCCAAATCCGCCATGCCATGGTCGCCAGACATCGAATTTTTCGACCAGTCACCGATCGTTGTAATCCATACGTCATTAGAAGCGCACTTTTGTGCAGATTTCAAACCTATAATTAGATTTTCCCTGCGATGCATATTTTCCGAGAAAATCATGTCTCTGTCGGTTAAGGTAGGTTGGCCAAATCCGCCATTCCAGGGTCACCAGATATCGAATTTTCCGACCCATCACCGATCCTTGTAATCCATACGTCATTAGGAGCGCACTTTTGTGCAGATTTCAAATCTGTATTTAGATTTTCCCTGTCATGCATACTTTTCGATAAAATCATGTCTCTGTCGGTTAAGCTAGGTTGGCCGAATCCGCCATGCCAGGGTCGCCAGACATCGAATTTTCCGGCCAATCACAGATCCTTGTAATCCATACGTCATTAGAAGCGCACTTTTGTGCAGATTTCAAACCTGTAATTAGATTTTCCGTGCCATGCATACTTTTCGAGAAAATCATGTCTCTGTCGGTTAAGCTAGGTTGGCCAAATCCGCTATTCCAGGGTCGCCAGATATCGAATTTTCCGACCAATCACCGATCCTTGTAATCCATACGTCATTAGAAGCGCACTTTTGTGCAGATTTCAAATCTGTAATTAGATTTTCCCTGTCATGCATACTTTTCGAGAAAATCATGTCTCTGTCGGTTAAGCTAGGTTGGCCGAATCCGCCATGCCAGGGTCGCCAGACATCGAATTTTCCGGCCAATCACCGATCCTTGTAATTCACACGTCATTAAAAGCGCGCTTTTGTGCAGATTTCAAACCTATAATTAGATTTTCCCTGCGATGCATACTTTCCGAGAAAATCATGTCTCTGTCGGTTAAGCTAGGTTGGCCAAATCCGCTATTCCAGGGTCACCAGATATCGAATTTTCCGACCTCTCACCGATCCTTGTAATCCATACGTCATTCGAAGCGCACTTTTGTGCAGATTTCAAATCTGTAATTAGATTTTCCCTGTCATGCATACTTTTCGAGAAAATCATGTCTCTGTCGGTTAAGCTAGGTTGGCCAAATCCGCTATTCCAGGGTCGCCAGATATCGAATTTTCCGACCAATCACCGATCCTTGTAATCCATACGTCATTAGAAGCGCACTTTTGTGCAGATTTCAAATCTGTAATTAGATTTTCCCTGTCATGCATACTTTTCGAGAAAAACATGTCTCTGTCGGATAAGCTAGGTTGGCCGAATCTGCCATGCCAGGGTCGCCAGACATCGAATTCTAATGCCAATCACCGATCCTTGTAACTCACACGTCATTAAAAGCGCACTTTTGTGCATATTTCAAACCTACAATTAGTTTTTCCCTGCGATGCATACTTTTCGGGAAAATCATGTCTCTGTCGGTTAAGCTAGGTTGGCCGAATCCGCCATGCCAGGGTCGCCAGACATCGAATTTTCCGACCAATCACCGATCTTCGTAATGCGTACGTCATTAGAAGCGCGTTTTTGTGCAGATTTCAAACCTATAATTAGATTTTCCCTGCGATGCATACTTTCCGAGAAAATCATGTCTCTGTCGGTTAAGCTAGGTTGGCCAAATCCGCCATTCCAGGGTCACCAGATATCGAATTTTCCGACCAATCACCGATCCTTGTAATCCATACGTTATTAGAAGCGCACTTTTGTGCAGATTTCAAATCTGTAATTAGATTTTCCGTGCCATGCATACTTTTCGAGAAAATCATGTCTCTGTCGGTTAAGCTAGGTTGGCCAAATCCGCTACTCCAGGGTCGCCAGATATCGGATTTTCCGACCAATCACCGATCCTTGTAATCCATACGTCATTAGAAGCGCACTTTTGTGCAGATTTCAAATCTGTAATTAGATTTTCGTTGTCATACATACTTTTCGAGAAAATCATGTCTCTGTCGGTTAAGCTAGGTTGGCCGAATCCGCCATGCCAGGGTCGCCAGACATCGAATTTTCCGGCCAATCACCGAACCTTGTAATTCACACGTCATTAGAAGCGCGCTTTTGTGCAGATTTCAAACCTATAATTAGATTTTCCCTGCGATGCATACTTTTCGAGAAAATCATGTCTCTGTGGACGAACTGAGGTTGGCCAAATCCGCCATGCCAGGGTCGCCAGACATCGAATTTTCCGACCAGTCACCGATCCTTGTAATCCATACGTCATTAGAAGCGCGCTTTTGTGCAGATTTCAAACCTATAATTAGATTTTCCCTGCGATGCATACTTTCCGAGAAAATCATGTCTCTGTCGGTTAAGGTAGGTTGGCCAAATCCGCCATTCCAGGGTCACCAGATATCGAATTTTCCGACCCACCACCGATCCTTGTAATCCATACGTCATTAGAAGCGCCCTTTTGTGCAGATTTCAAATCTGTAATTAGATTTTCCCTGTCATGCATACTTTTCGATAAACTCATGTCTCTGTCGGTTAAGCTAGGTTGGCCGAATTCGCCATGCCAGGGTCGCCAGACATCGAATTTTCCGGCCAATCACAGATCCTTGTAATCCGTACGTCATTAGAAGCGCACTTTTGTGCAGATTTCAAATCTGTAATTAGATTTTCCGTGCCATGCATACTTTTCGAGAAAATCATGTCTCTGTCGGTTAAGCTAGGTTGGCCAAATCCGCTATTCCAGGGTCGCCAGATATCGAATTTTCCGACCAATCACCGATCCTTGTAATCCATACGTCATTAGAAGCGCACTTTTGTGCAGATTTCAAATCTGTAATTAGATTTTCCCTGTCATGCATACTTTTCGAGAAAATCATGTCTCTGTCGGTTAAGCTAGGTTGGCCGAATCCGCCATGCCAGGGTCGCCAGACATTGAATTTTCCGGCCAATCACCGATCCTTGTAATTCACACGACATAAGAAGCGCGCTTTTGTGCAGATTTCAAACCTATAATTAGATTTTCCCTGCGATGCATACTTTCCGAGAAAATCATGTCTCTGTCGGTTAAGCTAGGTTGGCCAAATCCGCCATTCCAGGGTCACCAGATATCGAATTTTCCGACCAATCACCGATCCTTGTAATCCATACGTCATTAGAAGCGCACTTTTGTGCAGATTTCAAATCTGTAATTAGATTTTCCCTGTCATGCATACTTTTCGAGAAAATCATGTCTCTGTCGGTTAAGCTAGGTTGGCCAAATCCGCTATTCCAGGGTCGCCAGATATCGAATTTTCCGACCAATCACCGATCCTTGTAATCCATACGTCATTAGAAGCGCACTTTTGTGCAGATTTCAAATCTGTAATTAGATTTTCCCTGTCATGCATACTTTTCGAGAAAAACATGTCTCTGTCGGATAAGCTAGGTTGGCCGAATCTGCCATGCCAGGGTCGCCAGACATCGAATTTTAGGGCCAATCACCGATCCTTGTAATTCACACGTCATTAAAAACGATCTTTTGTGCATATTTCAAACCAATAATTAGTTTTTCCCTGCGATGCATACTTTTCGAGAAAATCATGTCTCTGTCGGTTAAGCTAGGTTGGCCAAATCCGCTATTCCAGGGTCCCCAGACATCGAATTTTCCGACCAATCGCCGATCCTCGTAATCCATACGTCATTAGAAGCGCAATTTTGTGCAGATTTTAAATCTGTAATTAGATTTTCCCTATGATGCATACTTTTCGAGAAAATCATGTCTCTGTGGACCAACTGAGGTTGGCCAAATCCGCCATGCCAGGGTCACCAGACATCGAATTTTCGGACCAATCTCCGATCCTTGTATTTCACTCGTCATTAGAAGCGCGCTTTTGTGCAGATTTCAAATCTGTAATTAGATTTTCCCTGCCATGCATTTTTTTCGAGAACATCATGTCTCTGTGGACCAACTGAGGTTGGCCAAATCCGCCATGCCACGGTCACCAGATATCGAATTTTCCGCCCAATCATCGATCCCTGTAATTCACACGTCATTAGAAGCGCGCTTTTGTGCAGATTTCAAATCTGTAATTAGATTTTCCCTGCGATGCATACTTTTCGAGAAAATCATGTCTCTGTCGGTTAAGCTAAGTTGGCCAAATCCGCTATTCCAGGGTCGCCAGATATCGATTTTTCCGACCAATCACCGATCCTTGTAATCCATACGTCATTAGAAGCGCACTTTTGTGCAGATTTCAAAACTGTAATTAGATTTTCCTTGTCATGCATACTTTTCGAGAAAATCATGTCTCTGTCGGTTAAGCTAGGTTGGCCAAATCCGCTATGCCAGGGTCGCCAGATATCGAATTTTCCGACTAATCACCGATCCTTGTAATCCACACATCATTAGAAGCGCACTTTTGTGCAGATTTCAAATCTGTAATTAGATGTTCCCTGCCATGCATAGTTTTCGAGAAAATCATGTCTCTGTCGGTAAGCTAGGTTGGCCGAATCTGCCATGCCAGGGTCGCCAGACATCGAATTTTCCGACCAATCATCGATCCTTGTAATTCACACGTCATTAGAAGCTCGCTTTCGTGCAGATTTCAAAATTATAATTAGATTTTCCCTGCGATGCATACTTTTCGAGAAAATCATGTCTCTGTCGGTTAAGCTAGGTTGGCCAAATCCGCTATTCCAGGGTCGCCAGATATCGAATTTTCCGGTCAATCACCGATCCTTGTAATTCATACGTCATTAGAGGCGCACTTTTTTGCAGATTTCAAATCTGTAATTAGATTTTCCCCATGATGCATACTTTTCGAGAAAATCATGTCTCTGTCGGTTAAGCTAGGTTGACCGAATCCGACATGCCAGGGTCGCCAGACATCGAATTTTCCGACCAATCACCGATCCTTGTAATGCGTACGTCATTAGAACCGCGCTTTTGTTCAGATTTCAAATCTATAATTAGATTTTCCCTATGATGCATACTTTTCGAGAAGGTCATGTCTCTGTTGGTTAAGCTAGGTTGGCCAAATGCGACATTCCAGGGTCAACAGATATCGAATTTTCCGACCAATCGCCGATCCTTGTAATCCATACGTCATTAGAAGCGCACTTTTGTGCAGATTTCAAATCTGTAATTAGATTTTCCCTGCCATGCATTTTTTTCGAGAACATCATGTCTCTGTCGGTTAAGCTAGGTTGGCCAAATCCGCTATTCCAGGGTCGCCAGATATCGAATTTTCCGACCAATCACCGATCCTTGTAATCCATACGTCATTAGAAGCGCACTTTTGTGCAGATTTCAAATCTGTAATTAGATTTTCCCTGTCATGCATACTTTTCGATAAAATCATGTCTCTGTCGGTTAAGCTAGGTTGGCCGAATCCGCCATGCCAGGGTCGCCAGACATCGAATTTTCCGGCCAATCACCGATCCTTGTAATTCACACGTCATTAAAAGCGCGCTTTTGTGCAGATTTCAAACCTATAATTAGATTTTCCCTGCGATGCATACTTTCCGAGAAAATCATGTATCTGTCGGTTAAGCTAGGTTGGCCAAATCCGCCATTCCAGGGTCACCAGATATCGAATTTTCCGACCTATCACCGATCCTTGTAATCCATACGTCATTAGAAGCGCACTTTTGTGCAGATTTCAAATCTGTAATTAGATTTTCCCTGCCATGCATTTTTTTCGAGAACATCATGTCTCTGTCGGTTAAGCTAGGTTGGCCAAATCCGCTATTCCAGGGTCGCCAGATATCGAATTTTCCGACCAATCACCGATCCTTGTAATCCATACGTCATTAGAAGCGCACTTTTGTGCAGATTTCAAATCTGTAATTAGATTTTCCCTGTCATGCATACTTTTCGATAAAATCATGTCTCTGTCGGTTAAGCTAGGTTGGCCGAATCCGCCATGCCAGGGTCGCCAGACATCGAATTTTCCGGCCAATCACCGATCCTTGTAATTCACACGTCATTAAAAGCGCGCTTTTGTGCAGATTTCAAACCTATAATTAGATTTTCCCTGTCATGCATACTTTTCGAGAAAATCATGTCTCTGTCGGTTAAGCTAGGTTGGCCAAATCCGCTATTCCAGGGTCGCCAGATATCGAATTTTCCGACCAATCACCGATCCTTGTAATCCATACGTCATTAGAAGCGCACTTTTGTGCAGATTTCAAATCTGTAATTAGATTTTCCCTGTCATGCATACTTTTCGAGAAAAACATGTCTCTGTCGGATAAGCTAGGTTGGCCGAATCTGCCATGCCAGGGTCGCCAGACATCGAATTTTAGGGCCAATCACCGATCCTTGTAATTCACACGTCATTAAAAACGATCTTTTGTGCATATTTCAAACCAATAATTAGTTTTTCCCTGCGATGCATACTTTTCGAGAAAATCATGTCTCTGTCGGTTAAGCTAGGTTGGCCAAATCCGCTATTCCAGGGTCCCCAGACATCGAATTTTCCGACCAATCACCGATCCTCGTAATCCATACGTCATTAGAAGCGCAATTTTGTGCAGATTTCAAATCTGTAATTAGATTTTCCCTGCCATGCATTTTTTTCGAGAACATCATGTCTCTGTCGGTTAAGCTAGGTTGGCCAAATCCGCTATTCCAGGGTCGCCAGATATCGAATTTTCCGACCAATCACCGATCCTTGTAATCCATACGTCATTAGAAGCGCACTTTTGTGCAGATTTCAAATCTGTAATTAGATTTTCCCTGTCATGCATACTTTTCGATAAAATCATGTCTCTGTCGGTTAAGCTAGGTTGGCCGAATCCGCCATGCCAGGGTCGCCAGACATCGAATTTTCCGGCCAATCACCGATCCTTGTAATCCATACGTCATTAAAAGCGCGCTTTTGTGCAGATTTCAAACCTATAAGATTAGATTTAGATTTTCCCTGCGATGCATACTTTCCGAGAAAATCATGTATCTGTCGGTTAAGCTAGGTTGGCCAAATCCGCCATTCCAGGGTCACCAGGTATCGAATTTTCCGACCTATCACCGATCCTTGTAATCCATACGTCATTAGAAGCGCACTTTTGTGCAGATTTCAAATCTGTAATTAGATTTTCCCTGTCATGCATACTTTTCGAGAAAATCATGTCTCTGTCGGTTAAGCTAGGTTGGCCAAATCCGCTATTCCAGGGTCGCCAGATATCGAATTTTCCGACCAATCACGGATCCTTGTAATCCATACGTCATTAGAAGCGCACTTTTGTGCAGATTTCAAATCTGTAATTAGATTTTCCCTGTCATGCATACTTTTCGAGAAAAACATGTCTCTGTCGGATAAACTAGGTTGGCCGAATCTGCCATGCCAGGGTCGCCAGACATCGAATTTTCCGGCCAATCACCGATCCTTGTAATTCACACGTCATTAAAAGCGCACTTTTGTGCATATTTCAAACCTATAATTAGTTTTTCCCTGCGATGCATACTTTTCGAGAAAATAATGTCTCTGTGGACCAACTGAGGTTGGCCAAATCCCCCATGCCACGGTCACCAGATATCGAATTTTCCGACCAATCATCGATCCCTGTAATTCACATGTCATTAGAAGCGCGCTTTTGTGCAGATTTCAAATCTGTAATTAGATTTTCCCTGCCATGCATACTTTTCGAGAAAATCATGTCTTCGTCGGTTAAGCTAGGTTGGCCAAATCCCCCATGCCAGGGTCGCCAGATATCGAATTTTCCGACCAATCACCGATCCTTGTAATCCATACGTCATTAGAAGCGCACTTTTGTGCAGATTTCAAATCTGTAACTAGACTTTCCCTATGATGCATACTTTTCGAGAAGGTCATGTCTCTGTCGGTTAAGCTAGGTTGGCCGAATCCGCCATGCCAGGGTCGCCGGACATCGAATTTTCCGGTCAATCACCGATCCTTGTAATTCACATGTCATTAGAAGCGCGCTTTTGTGCAGATTTCAAATCTGTAATTAGATTTTCCCTGCCATGCATACTTTTCGAGAAAATCATGTCTCTGTCGGTTAAGCTAGGTTGGCCAAATCCGCTATTACAGGGTCGCCAGACATCGAATTTTCCGACCAATCACCGATCCTTGTAATCCATACGTCATTAGAAGCGCACTTTTGTGCAGATTTCAAATCTGTAATTAGATTTTCCCTGCCATGCATTTTTTTCGAGAACATCATGTCTCTGTGGACCAACTGAGGTTGGCCAAATCCGCCATGCCACGGTCACCAGATATCGAATTTTCCGACCAATCATCGATCCCTGTAATTCACATGTCATTAGAAGCGCGCTTTTGTGCAGATTTCAAATCTGTAATTAGATTTTCCCTGCCATGCATACTTTTCGAGAAAATCATGTCTTCGTCGGTTAAGCTAGGTTGGCAAAATCCCTCATGCCAGGGTCGCCAGATATCGAATTTTCCGACCAATCACCGATCCTTGTAATCCATACGTCATTAGAAGCGCACTTTTGTGCAGATTTCAAATCTGTAATTAGATTTTGCCTGCCATACATAGTTTTCGAGAAAATCATGTCTCTGTCGGTTAAGCTAGGTTGGCCGAATCCGCCATGCCAGGGTCGCTAGACATCGAATTTTCCGACCAATCACCGATCCTTGTAATTCGCACGTCATTAGAAGCGCACTTTTGTGCAGATTTGAAACCTATAATTAGATTTTCCCCGTGATGCATACTTTTCGAGAAAATCATGTCTCTGCCGGTTAAGCTAGGTTGGCCAAATCCGCTTTCCAGGGTCGCCAGATATCGAATTTTCCGACCAATCACCGATCTTTGTAATCCGTACGTCATTAGAAGCGCAATTTTGTGTAGATTTCAAATCTGTAATTAGATTTTCCCTGCCATGCATACTTTTCGAGAAAATCATGTCTCTGTCGGTTAAGCTAGGTTGGCCAAATCCGCTATTACAGGGTCGCCAGATATCGAATTTTCCGACCAATCACCGATCCTTGTAATCCATACGTCATTAGAAGCGCACTTTTGTGCAGATTTCAAATCTGTAATTAGATTTTCCCTGCCATGCATTTTTTTCGAGAACATCATGTCTCTGTGGACCAACTGAGGTTGGCCAAATCCGCCATGCCAGGGTCACCAGACATCGAATTTTCGGACCAATCTCCGATCCTTGTATTTCACTCGTCATTAGAAGCGCGCTTTTGTGCAAATTTCAAATCTGTAATTAGATTTTCCCTATGATGCATTTTTTTCGAGAACATCATGTCTCTGTGGACCAACTGAGGTTGGCCAAAACCGCCATGCCACGGTCACCAGATATCGAATTTTCCGACCAATCATCGATCCCTGTAATTCACATGTCATTAGAAGCGCGCTTTTGTGCAGATTTCAAATCTGTAATTAGATTTTCCCTGCGATGCATACTTTTCGAGAAAATCATGTCTCTGTCGGTTAAGCTAGGTTGGCCAAATCCGCTATTCCAGGGTCGCCAGATATCGAATTTTCCGACCAATCACCGATCCTTGTAATCCATACGTCATGAGAAGTGCACTTTTGTGCAGATTTCAAATCTGTAATTAGATTTTCCCTATGATGCATACTTTTCGAGAAGGTCATGTCTCTGTCGGTTAAGCTAGGTTGGCCGAATCCGCCATGCCAGGGTCGCCGGACGTCGAATTTTCCGGTCAATCACCGATTATTGTAATTCACATGTCATTAGAAGCGCGCTTTTGTGCAGATTTCAAATCTGTAATTAGATTTTCCCTGCGATGCATACTTTTCGAGAAAATCATGTCTCTGTCGGTTAAGCTAGGTTGGCCAAATCCGCTATTCCAGGGTCCCCAGACATCGAATTTTCCGACCAATCACCGATCCTCGTAATCCATACGTCATTAGAAGCGCAATTTTGTGCAGATTTCAAATCTGTAATTAGATTTTCCCTGCCATGCATTTTTTTCGAGAACATCGTGTCTCTGTCGGTTAAGCTAGGTTGGCCAAATCCGCTATTCCAGGGTCGCCAGATATCGAATTTTCCGACCAATCACCGATCCTTGTAATCCATACGTCATTAGAAGCGCACTTTTGTGCAGATTTCAAATCTGTAATTAGATTTTCCCTGCCATGCATTTTTTTCGAGAACATCATGTCTCTGTGGACCAACTGAGGTTGGCCAAATCCGCCATGCCACGGTCACCAGATATCGAATTTTCCGCCCAATCATCGATCCCTGTAATTCACACGTCATTAGAAGCGCGCTTTTGTGCAGATTTCAAATCTGTAATTAGATTTTCCCTGCGATGCATTTTTTTCGAGAACATCATGTCTCTGTCGGTTAAGCTAGGTTGGCCAAATCCGCTATTACAGGGTCGCCAGATATCGAATTTTCCGACCAATCACCGATCCTTGTAATCCATACGTCATTAGAAGCGCACTTTTGTGCAGATTTCAAATCTGTAATTAGATTTTCCCTGCCATGCATTTTTTTCGAGAACATCATGTCTCTGTGGACCAACTGAGGTTGGCCAAATCCGCCATGCCACGGTCACCAGATATCGAATTTTCCGGTCAATCACCGATCCTTGTAATTCACATGTCATTAGAAGCGCGCTTTTGTGCAGATTTCAAATCTGTAATTAGATTTTCCCTGCCATGCATACTTTTCGAGAAAATCATGTCTCTGTCGGTTAAGCTAGGTTGGCCAAATCCGCTATTACAGGGTCGCCAGATATCGAATTTTCCGACCAATCACCGATCTTTGTAATCCATACGTCATTAGAAGCGCACTTTTGTGCAGATTTCAAATCTGTAATTAGATTTTCCCTGCCATGCATTTTTTTCGAGAACATCATGTCTCTGTGGACCAACTGAGGTTGGCCAAATCCGCCATGCCACGGTCACCAGATATCGAATTTTCCGCCCAATCATCGATCCCTGTAATTCACACGTCATTAGAAGCGCGCTTTTGTGCAGATTTCAAATCTGTAATTAGATTTTCCCTGCGATGCATACTTTTCGAGAAAATCATGTCTCTGTCGGTTAAGCTAAGTTGGCCAAATCCGCTATTCCAGGGTCGCCAGATATCGATTTTTCCGACCAATCACCGATCCTTGTAATCCATACGTCATTAGAAGCGCACTTTTGTGCAGATTTCAAAACTGTAATTAGATTTTCCTTGTCATGCATACTTTTCGAGAAAATCATGTCTCTGTCGGTTAAGCTAGGTTGGCCAAATCCGCTATGCCAGGGTCGCCAGATATCGAATTTTCCGACTAATCACCGATCCTTGTAATCCACACATCATTAGAAGCGCACTTTTGTGCAGATTTCAAATCTGTAATTAGATGTTCCCTGCCATGCATAGTTTTCGAGAAAATCATGTCTCTGTCGGTAAGCTAGGTTGGCCGAATCTGCCATGCCAGGGTCGCCAGACATCGAATTTTCCGACCAATCATCGATCCTTGTAATTCACACGTCATTAGAAGCTCGCTTTCGTGCAGATTTCAAAATTATAATTAGATTTTCCCTGCGATGCATACTTTTCGAGAAAATCATGTCTCTGTCGGTTAAGCTAGGTTGGCCAAATCCGCTATTCCAGGGTCGCCAGATATCGAATTTTCCGGTCAATCACCGATCCTTGTAATTCATACGTCATTAGAGGCGCACTTTTTTGCAGATTTCAAATCTGTAATTAGATTTTCCCCATGATGCATACTTTTCGAGAAAATCATGTCTCTGTCGGTTAAGCTAGGTTGACCGAATCCGACATGCCAGGGTCGCCAGACATCGAATTTTCCGACCAATCACCGATCCTTGTAATGCGTACGTCATTAGAACCGCGCTTTTGTTCAGATTTCAAATCTATAATTAGATTTTCCCTATGATGCATACTTTTCGAGAAGGTCATGTCTCTGTTGGTTAAGCTAGGTTGGCCAAATGCGACACTCCAGGGTCAACAGATATCGAATTTTCCGACCAATCGCCGATCCTTGTAATCCATACGTCATTAGAAGCGCACTTTTGTGCAGATTTCAAATCTGTAATTAGATTTTCCCTGCCATGCATTTTTTTCGAGAACATCATGTCTCTGTCGGTTAAGCTAGGTTGGCCAAATCCGCTATTCCAGGGTCGCCAGATATCGAATTTTCCGACCAATCACCGATCCTTGTAATCCATACGTCATTAGAAGCGCACTTTTGTGCAGATTTCAAATCTGTAATTAGATTTTCCCTGTCATGCATACTTTTCGATAAAATCATGTCTCTGTCGGTTAAGCTAGGTTGGCCGAATCCGCCATGCCAGGGTCGCCAGACATCGAATTTTCCGGCCAATCACCGATCCTTGTAATTCACACGTCATTAAAAGCGCGCTTTTGTGCAGATTTCAAACCTATAATTAGATTTTCCCTGCGATGCATACTTTCCGAGAAAATCATGTATCTGTCGGTTAAGCTAGGTTGGCCAAATCCGCCATTCCAGGGTCACCAGATATCGAATTTTCCGACCTATCACCGATCCTTGTAATCCATACGTCATTAGGAGCGCACTTTTGTGCAGATTTCAAATCTGTAATTAGATTTTCCCTGCCATGCATTTTTTTCGAGAACATCATGTCTCTGTCGGTTAAGCTAGGTTGGCCAAATCCGCTATTCCAGGGTCGCCAGATATCGAATTTTCCGACCAATCACCGATCCTTGTAATCCATACGTCATTAGAAGCGCACTTTTGTGCAGATTTCAAATCTGTAATTAGATTTTCCCTGTCATGCATACTTTTCGATAAAATCATGTCTCTGTCGGTTAAGCTAGGTTGGCCGAATCCGCCATGCCAGGGTCGCCAGACATCGAATTTTCCGGCCAATCACCGATCCTTGTAATTCACACGTCATTAAAAGCGCGCTTTTGTGCAGATTTCAAACCTATAATTAGATTTTCCCTGTCATGCATACTTTTCGAGAAAATCATGTCTCTGTCGGTTAAGCTAGGTTGGCCAAATCCGCTATTCCAGGGTCGCCAGATATCGAATTTTCCGACCAATCACCGATCCTTGTAATCCATACGTCATTAGAAGCGCACTTTTGTGCAGATTTCAAATCTGTAATTAGATTTTCCCTGTCATGCATACTTTTCGAGAAAAACATGTCTCTGTCGGATAAGCTAGGTTGGCCGAATCTGCCATGCCAGGGTCGCCAGACATCGAATTTTAGGGCCAATCACCGATCCTTGTAATTCACACGTCATTAAAAACGATCTTTTGTGCATATTTCAAACCAATAATTAGTTTTTCCCTGCGATGCATACTTTTCGAGAAAATCATGTCTCTGTCGGTTAAGCTAGGTTGGCCAAATCCGCTATTCCAGGGTCCCCAGACATCGAATTTTCCGACCAATCACCGATCCTCGTAATCCATACGTCATTAGAAGCGCAATTTTGTGCAGATTTCAAATCTGTAATTAGATTTTCCCTGCCATGCATTTTTTTCGAGAACATCATGTCTCTGTCGGTTAAGCTAGGTTGGCCAAATCCGCTATTCCAGGGTCGCCAGATATCGAATTTTCCGACCAATCACCGATCCTTGTAATCCATACGTCATTAGAAGCGCACTTTTGTGCAGATTTCAAATCTGTAATTAGATTTTCCCTGTCATGCATACTTTTCGATAAAATCATGTCTCTGTCGGTTAAGCTAGGTTGGCCGAATCCGCCATGCCAGGGTCGCCAGACATCGAATTTTCCGGCCAATCACCGATCCTTGTAATCCATACGTCATTAAAAGCGCGCTTTTGTGCAGATTTCAAACCTATAAGATTAGATTTAGATTTTCCCTGCGATGCATACTTTCCGAGAAAATCATGTATCTGTCGGTTAAGCTAGGTTGGCCAAATCCGCCATTCCAGGGTCACCAGATATCGAATTTTCCGACCTATCACCGATCCTTGTAATCCATACGTCATTAGAAGCGCACTTTTGTGCAGATTTCAAATCTGTAATTAGATTTTCCCTGTCATGCATACTTTTCGAGAAAATCATGTCTCTGTCGGTTAAGCTAGGTTGGCCAAATCCGCTATTCCAGGGTCGCCAGATATCGAATTTTCCGACCAATCACGGATCCTTGTAATCCATACGTCATTAGAAGCGCACTTTTGTGCAGATTTCAAATCTGTAATTAGATTTTCCCTGTCAT
Organism: Brachypalpus laphriformis; assembly: GCA_945910035.1. Lineage (NCBI taxonomy): Eukaryota > Metazoa > Arthropoda > Insecta > Diptera > Syrphidae > Brachypalpus > Brachypalpus laphriformis. The sequence goes on from OX246756.1 coordinate 124,353,011, forward strand.
GCATACTTTTCGAGAAAAACATGTCTCTGTCGGATAAACTAGGTTGGCCGAATCTGCCATGCCAGGGTCGCCAGACATCGAATTTTCCGGCCAATCACCGATCCTTGTAATTCACACGTCATTAAAAGCGCACTTTTGTGCATATTTCAAACCTATAATTAGTTTTTCCCTGCGATGCATACTTTTCGAGAAAATAATGTCTCTGTGGACCAACTGAGGTTGGCCAAATCCCCCATGCCACGGTCACCAGATATCGAATTTTCCGACCAATCATCGATCCCTGTAATTCACATGTCATTAGAAGCGCGCTTTTGTGCAGATTTCAAATCTGTAATTAGATTTTCCCTGCCATGCATACTTTTCGAGAAAATCATGTCTTCGTCGGTTAAGCTAGGTTGGCCAAATCCCCCATGCCAGGGTCGCCAGATATCGAATTTTCCGACCAATCACCGATCCTTGTAATCCATACGTCATTAGAAGCGCACTTTTGTGCAGATTTCAAATCTGTAACTAGACTTTCCCTATGATGCATACTTTTCGAGAAGGTCATGTCTCTGTCGGTTAAGCTAGGTTGGCCGAATCCGCCATGCCAGGGTCGCCGGACATCGAATTTTCCGGTCAATCACCGATCCTTGTAATTCACATGTCATTAAAAGCGCGCTTTTGTGCAGATTTCAAATCTGTAATTAGATTTTCCCTGCCATGCATACTTTTCGAGAAAATCATGTCTCTGTCGGTTAAGCTAGGTTGGCCAAATCCGCTATTACAGGGTCGCCAGATATCGAATTTTCCGACCAATCACCGATCCTTGTAATCCATACGTCATTAGAAGCGCACTTTTGTGCAGATTTCAAATCTGTAATTAGATTTTCCCTGCCATGCATTTTTTTCGAGAACATCATGTCTCTGTGGACCAACTGAGGTTGGCCAAATCCGCCATGCCACGGTCACCAGATATCGAATTTTCCGACCAATCATCGATCCCTGTAATTCACATGTCATTAGAAGCGCGCTTTTGTGCAGATTTCAAATCTGTAATTAGATTTTCCCTGCCATGCATACTTTTCGAGAAAATCATGTCTTCGTCGGTTAAGCTAGGTTGGCAAAATCCCTCATGCCAGGGTCGCCAGATATCGAATTTTCCGACCAATCACCGATCCTTGTAATCCATACGTCATTAGAAGCGCACTTTTGTGCAGATTTCAAATCTGTAATTAGATTTTGCCTGCCATACATAGTTTTCGAGAAAATCATGTCTCTGTCGGTTAAGCTAGGTTGGCCGAATCCGCCATGCCAGGGTCGCTAGACATCGAATTTTCCGACCAATCACCGATCCTTGTAATTCGCACGTCATTAGAAGCGCACTTTTGTGCAGATTTGAAACCTATAATTAGATTTTCCCCGTGATGCATACTTTTCGAGAAAATCATGTCTCTGCCGGTTAAGCTAGGTTGGCCAAATCCGCTTTCCAGGGTCGCCAGATATCGAATTTTCCGACCAATCACCGATCTTTGTAATCCGTACGTCATTAGAAGCGCAATTTTGTGTAGATTTCAAATCTGTAATTAGATTTTCCCTGCCATGCATACTTTTCGAGAAAATCATGTCTCTGTCGGTTAAGCTAGGTTGGCCAAATCCGCTATTACAGGGTCGCCAGATATCGAATTTTCCGACCAATCACCGATCCTTGTAATCCATACGTCATTAGAAGCGCACTTTTGTGCAGATTTCAAATCTGTAATTAGATTTTCCCTGCCATGCATTTTTTTCGAGAACATCATGTCTCTGTGGACCAACTGAGGTTGGCCAAATCCGCCATGCCAGGGTCACCAGACATCGAATTTTCGGACCAATCTCCGATCCTTGTATTTCACTCGTCATTAGAAGCGCGCTTTTGTGCAAATTTCAAATCTGTAATTAGATTTTCCCTATGATGCATTTTTTTCGAGAACATCATGTCTCTGTGGACCAACTGATTTTGGCCAAAACCGCCATGCCACGGTCACCAGATATCGAATTTTCCGACCAATCATCGATCCCTGTAATTCACATGTCATTAGAAGCGCGCTTTTGTGCAGATTTCAAATCTGTAATTAGATTTTCCCTGCGATGCATACTTTTCGAGAAAATCATGTCTCTGTCGGTTAAGCTAGGTTGGCCAAATCCGCTATTCCAGGGTCGCCAGATATCGAATTTTCCGACCAATCACCGATCCTTGTAATCCATACGTCATGAGAAGTGCACTTTTGTGCAGATTTCAAATCTGTAATTAGATTTTCCCTATGATGCATACTTTTCGAGAAGGTCATGTCTCTGTCGGTTAAGCTAGGTTGGCCGAATCCGCCATGCCAGGGTCGCCGGACGTCGAATTTTCCGGTCAATCACCGATTATTGTAATTCACATGTCATTAGAAGCGCGCTTTTGTGCAGATTTCAAATCTGTAATTAGATTTTCCCTGCGATGCATACTTTTCGAGAAAATCATGTCTCTGTCGGTTAAGCTAGGTTGGCCAAATCCGCTATTCCAGGGTCCCCAGACATCGAATTTTCCGACCAATCACCGATCCTCGTAATCCATACGTCATTAGAAGCGCAATTTTGTGCAGATTTCAAATCTGTAATTAGATTTTCCCTGCCATGCATTTTTTTCGAGAACATCGTGTCTCTGTCGGTTAAGCTAGGTTGGCCAAATCCGCTATTCCAGGGTCGCCAGATATCGAATTTTCCGACCAATCACCGATCCTTGTAATCCATATGTCATTAGAAGCGCACTTTTGTGCAGATTTCAAATCTGTAATTAGATTTTCCCTGCGATGCATACTTTTCGAGAAAATCATGTCTCTGTCGGTTAAGCTAGGTTGGCCGAAACCGCTATGCCAGGGTCGCCAGACATCGAATTTTCCGACCAATCACCGATCCTTGTAATGCGTACGTCATGAGAAGCGCGCTTTTGTGCAGATTTCAAATCTGTAATTAGATTTTCCCTATGGTGCATACTTTTCGAGAAAATCACGTCTCTGTCGGTTAAGCTAGGTTGGCCGAATCCGCCATGCCAGGGTCGCCAGACATCGAATTTTCCGACCAATCGCCGATCCTTGTAATCCATACGTCATTAGAAGCGCGCTTTTGTGCAGATTTCAAATCTGTAATTAGATTTTCCCTGCCATGCATACTTTTCGAGAAAATCATGTCTCTGTCGGTTAAGCTAGGTTGGCCAAATCCGCTATTCCAGGGTCGCCAGATATCGAATTTTCCGACCAATCACCGATCCTTTTAATCCATACGTCATTAGAAGCGCACTTTTGTGCAGATTTCAAATCTGCAATTAGATTTTCCATATGATGCATACTTTTCGAGAAGGTCATGTCTCTGTCGGTTAAGCTAGGTTGGCCGAATCCGCCATGCCAGGGTCGCCGGACATCGAATTTTCCGGTCAATCACCGATCCTTGTAATTCACATGTCATTAGAAGCGCGCTTTTGTGCAGATTTCAAATCTGTAATTAGATTTTCCCTGCCATGCATACTTTTCGAGAAAATCATGTCTTTGTCGGTTAAGCTAGGTTGGCCAAATCCCCCATGCCAGGGTCGCCAGATATCGAATTTTCCGACCTATCACCGATCCTTGTAATCCATGCGTCATTAGAAGCGCACTTTTGTGCAGATTTCAAATCTGTAATTAGATTTTGCCTGTCATACATAGTTTTCGAGAAAATCATGTCTCTGTCGGTTAAGCTAGGTTGGCCGAATCCGCCATGCCAGGGTCGCCAGACATCGAATTTTCCGACCAATCACCGATCCTTGTAATCCATACGTCATGAGAAGTGCACTTTTGTGCAGATTTCAAATCTGTAATTAGATTTTCCCTATGATGCATACTTTTCGAGAAGGTCATGTCTCTGTCGGTTAAGCTAGGTTGGCCGAATCCGCCATGCCAGGGTCGCCGGACGTCGAATTTTCCGGTCAATCACCGATTATTGTAATTCACATGTCATTAGAAGCGCGCTTTTGTGCAGATTTCAAATCTGTAATTAGATTTTCCCTGCGATGCATACTTTTCGAGAAAATCATGTCTCTGTCGGTTAAGCTAGGTTGGCCAAATCCGCTATTCCAGGGTCCCCAGACATCGAATTTTCCGACCAATCACCGATCCTCGTAATCCATACGTCATTAGAAGCGCAATTTTGTGCAGATTTCAAATCTGTAATTAGATTTTCCCTGCCATGCATTTTTTTCGAGAACATCGTGTCTCTGTCGGTTAAGCTAGGTTGGCCAAATCCGCTATTCCAGGGTCGCCAGATATCGAATTTTCCGACCAATCACCGATCCTTGTAATCCATACGTCATTAGAAGCGCACTTTTGTGCAGATTTCAAATCTGTAATTAGATTTTCCCTATGATGCATACTTTTCGAGAAAATCATGTCTTTGTGGACCAACTGAGGTTGGCCAAATCCGCCATTCCAGGGTCACCAGACATCGAATTTTCGGACCAGTCTCCGATCCTTGTATTTCACATGTCATTAGAAGCGCGCTTTTGTGCAGATTTCAAATCTGTAATTAGATTTTCCCTGCGATGCATACTTTTCGAGAAAATCATGTCTCTGTCGGTTAAGCTAGGTTGGCCAAATCCGCTATTCCAGGGTCGCCAGATATCGAATTTTCCGACCAATCACCGATCCTTGTAATCCATACGTCATTAGAAGCGCACTTTTGTGCAGATTTCAAATCTGTAATTAGATTTTCCCTGCGATGCATACTTTTCGAGAAAATCATGTCTCTGTCGGTTAAGCTAGGTTGGCCGAAACCGCTATGCCAGGGTCGCCAGACATCGAATTTTCCGACCAATCACCGATCCTTGTAATGCGTACGTCATGAGAAGCGCGCTTTTGTGCAGATTTCAAATCTGTAATTAGATTTTCCCTATGGTGCATACTTTTCGAGAAAATCACGTCTCTGTCGGTTAAGCTAGGTTGGCCGAATCCGCCATGCCAGGGTCGCCAGACATCGAATTTTCCGACCAATCGCCGATCCTTGTAATCCATACGTCATTAGAAGCGCGCTTTTGTGCAGATTTCAAATCTGTAATTAGATTTTCCCTGCCATGCATACTTTTCGAGAAAATCATGTCTCTGTCGGTTAAGCTAGGTTGGCCAAATCCGCTATTCCAGGGTCGCCAGATATCGAATTTTCCGACCAATCACCGATCCTTTTAATCCATACGTCATTAGAAGCGCACTTTTGTGCAGATTTCAAATCTGCAATTAGATTTTCCATATGATGCATACTTTTCGAGAAGGTCATGTCTCTGTCGGTTAAGCTAGGTTGGCCGAATCCGCCATGCCAGGGTCGCCGGACATCGAATTTTCCGGTCAATCACCGATCCTTGTAATTCACATGTCATTAGAAGCGCGCTTTTGTGCAGATTTCAAATCTGTAATTAGATTTTCCCTGCCATGCATACTTTTCGAGAAAATCATGTCTTTGTCGGTTAAGCTAGGTTGGCCAAATCCCCCATGCCAGGGTCGCCAGATATCGAATTTTCCGACCTATCACCGATCCTTGTAATCCATGCGTCATTAGAAGCGCACTTTTGTGCAGATTTCAAATCTGTAATTAGATTTTGCCTGTCATACATAGTTTTCGAGAAAATCATGTCTCTGTCGGTTAAGCTAGGTTGGCCGAATCCGCCATGCCAGGGTCGCCAGACATCGAATTTTCCGACCAATCACCGATCCTTGTAATCCATACGTCATTAGAAGCGCGCTTTTGTGCAGATTTCAAATCTGTAATTAGATTTTCCCTGCCATGCATACTTATCGAGAAAATCATGTCTCTGTCGGTTAAGCTAGGTTGGACAAATCCGCTATTCCAGGGTCGCCAGATATCGAATTTTCCGACCAATCACCGATCCTTGTAATCCATACGTCATTAGAAGCGCACTTTTGTGCAGATTTCAAAACTGTAATTAGATTTTCCCTATGATGCATACTTTTCGAGAAGGTCATGTCTCTGTCGGTTAAGCTAGGTTGGCCGAATCCGCCATGCCAGGGTCGCCGGACATCGAATTTTCCGGTCAATCACCGATCCTTGTAATTCACATGTCATTAGAAGCGCGCTTTTGTGCAGATTTCAAATCTGTAATTAGATTTTCCCTATGATGCATACTTTTCGAGAAAATCATGTCTTTGTGGACCAACTGAGGTTGGCCAAATCCGCTATTCCAGGGTCGCCAGATATCGAATTTTCCGACCAATCACCGATCCTTGTAATCCATACGTCATTAGAAGCGCACTTTCGTGCAGATTTCAAATCTGTAATTAGATTTTCCCTGCCATGCATTTTTTTCGAGAACATCATGTCTCTGTGGACCAACTGAGGTTGGCCAAATCCGCCATGCCACGGTCACCAGATATCGAATTTTCCGACCAATCATCGATCCCTGTAATTCACATGTCATTAGAAGCGCGCTTTTGTGCAGATTTCAAATCTGTAATTAGATTTTCCCTGCCATGCATACTTTTCGAGAAAATCATGTCTTTGTCGGTTAAGCTAGGTTCGCCAAATCCCCCATGCCAGGGTCGCCAGATATCGAATTTTCCGACCTATCACCGATCCTTGTAATCCATACGTCATTAGAAGCGCACTTTTGTGCAGATTTCAAATCTGTAATTAGATTTTGCCTGCCATACATAGTTTTCGAGAAAATCATGTCTCTGTCGGTTAAGCTAGGTTGGCCGAATCCGCCATGCCAGGGTCGCCAGACATCGCATTTTCCGACCAATCACCGATCCTTGTAATTCACACGTCATTAGAAGCGCACTTTTGTGCAGATTTCAAACCTATAATTGGATTTTCCCCGTGATGCTTACTTTTCGGGAAAATCATGTCTCTGTCGGTTAAGCTAGGTTGGCCAAATCCGCTTTCCAGGGTCGCCAGATATCGAATTTTCCGACCAATCACCGATCTTTGTAATCCATACGTCATTAGAAGCGCAATTTTGTGCAGATTTCAAATCTGTAATTAGATTTTCCCTATGATGCATACTTTTCGAGAAAATCATGTCTCTGTGGACCAACTGAAGTTGGCCAAATCCGCCATGCCAGGGTCACCAGACATCGAATTTTCGGACCAATCTCCGATCCTTGTATTTCACTCGTCATTAGAAGCGCGCTTTTGTGCAGATTTCAAATCTGTAATTAGATTTTCCCTATGATGCATACTTTTCGAGAAGGTCATGTCTCTGTCGGTTAAGCTAGGTTGGCCGAATCCGCCATGCCAGGGTCGCCGGACGTCGAATTTTCCGGTCAATCACCGATCCTTGTAGTTCACATGTCATTAGAAGCGCGCTTTTGTGCAGATTTCAAATCTGTAATTAGATTTTCCCTGCGATGCATACTTTTCGAGAAAATCATGTCTCTGTCGGTTAAGCTAGGTTGGCCAAATCCACTATTCCAGGGTCGCCAGATATCGAATTTTCCGACCAACCACCGATCCTTGTAATCCATACGTCATTAGAAGCGCACTTTTGTGCAGATTTCAAATCTGTAATTAGATTTTCCCTATGATGCATACTTTTCGAGAAAATCATGTCTTTGTGGACCAACTGAGGTTGGCCAAATCCGCTTTCCAGGGTCACCAGACATCGAATTTTCGGACCAGTCTCCGATCCTTGTATTTCACTCGTCATTAGAAGCGCAATTTTGTGCAGATTTCAAATCTGTAATTAGATTTTCCCTATGATGCATACTTTTCGAGAAAATCATGTCTCTGTGGACCAACTGAAGTTGGCCAAATCCGCCATGCCAGGGTCACCAGACATCGAATTTTCGGACCAATCTCCGATCCTTGTATTTCACTCGTCATTAGAAGCGCGCTTTTGTGCAGATTTCAAATCTGTAATTAGATTTTCCCTATGATGCATACTTTTCGAGAAGGTCATGTCTCTGTCGGTTAAGCTAGGTTGGCCGAATCCGCCATGCCAGGGTCGCCGGACGTCGAATTTTCCGGTCAATCACCGATCCTTGTAATTCACATGTCATTAGAAGCGCGCTTTTGTGCAGATTTCAAATCTGTAATTAGATTTTCCCTGCGATGCATACTTTTCGAGAAAATCATGTCTCTGTTGGTTAAGCTAGGTTGGCCGAATACGCTATGCCAGGGTCGCCAGACATCAAATTTTGCGACCTATCACCGATCCTTGTAATCCATGCATAGGTTAGGTTAGGTTAGGTTAGGTAGGGTTATGAGGTTATCATGAAACACTAGGCACCAAAGTGGGCCCATCGCGATCCCTAGGGAACCTTCACGGCAGAAGACCTAAACCCATTCTCCCAAGCAATTAATCTCCCTACAGAATCTGAAAAGATCCTTTTTATGGTTTAGGGACCTCACCTCTTTAAGGTTATCGAAGAAGTATCTTCCAAGATACTTTAGCCTTGTCCTGGCAATTCCTTGACATTCACAGAGTATATGAGTTATATCCTCTGAGACATGTAGGTCGTCGCAGTACCTACAAACATCCGTATCGGATAACCCTAGTCTCATGGCATGCCTCCTTAGGAGACAGTGGCCAGAGAGTATTCCTATCACTGTTCTCAACCGCGATCTATCTAACTTGATTATCTCCCCAGATTTTCTGCGATCTAGCACAGGCCACAAGGTCTTAGACACCCTGTGACCATCTATGTTTGACCATCTTAGATTAGCCGTGTCAATGATTTTATCCCAAATAATTCCCTTGGCCACGCACCATGGTGGCTTAATGCTACCAATTATATCGCTACGTGGGAGCCCCGCTCCTCTTTTAGCCAGCGCGTCGGCCTGCTCGTTGCCTTCAATATCGCAGTGTCCAGGTACCCAGCATAATCTGACTCGGTTCTGCGTACATAATGCCCTAAGCATTGTGCGGCAATTCCTGATTATATCAGATTTGGTGACGTAAGACTCTAGCGCCTTTAGCGCAGCCTGACTGTCAATGTAGATGGCGATATTCTTATCGGATATTGATCCCATCTCAAGTAATTCCGCAGCTTTAAGTACAGCTAGAACCTCTGCTTGGAACACACTGCATGTGTCCGGAAGTCTCAGGGCCACCTGTAGGTTCGTATCTCTCGAGTAAATACCTGACCCCGTGCCCTCGTTGGTCTTAGAACCATCTGTGTATATTGCAATCTCGTTATGGACAGAGACTGTCTTCCTTCGCCAGTCCTCTCTAACTGGATACAGTACTTCGTATGGTGTGTCGAAGTCTAAGGTGCCAAGTATATCGTCCGATTCGTCAGGGATACCGGGAAAAGATTCCTTGAGAATGGAGCTGTGTCCTATGTTATTAGTCCTGAAGAGACCAACGTTAGTGAGCCGAAGCGCACTATTGCCCGCTTGAAATTTAATTTGTAGGTCTAATGGTAAAAGATACAGAAAGATCTCGAGTGCAGCCGTAGGTGTTGTGCGTAGAGCACCCGTGATGGCAATGCAAGCTGTTCTTTGTACCATGGCCAACATATCCCGTGTGTTTTTCGTATTCGTTGCCTTCCACCACACAAGAGCCCCATACGTGAGTATGGGTCTGACTACCATGATGTATAGCCAGTGCATCATTGCGGGCTTCAGGCCCCATTTTTTCCCCGCGGTCCGCTTACAGATGAAAAGAGCATTATAAGCTTTGCGGACCCTTTCCTGTATGTTAAGTTTCCAATTTAGTTTCCTATCTAGCAATATCCCAAGATATCTAGCGCGATCCGAAAGGGAAAGCTCCACCCCTGCTAGCTTAGGCAGTTTGAAGGGTGGTATCTTGTATTTTTTGCTGAAGAGTACCAATTCGGTTTTATCCGGGTTGACGTGTAGTCCACATCCTCTAGCCCATTTTTCTAGACTATTAAGAGCTGATTCCATAATTTCACTTAATGTGTCAAGGAACTTGCCTTGAACTAAAATCACCACGTCGTCTGCGTAAGCAGTGACGCTTATGCCTGTGTTGCTTAGTTCTTTAAGTATCTCATCGATGACTAGAACCCAGAGGAGGGGTGAGATAACGCCTCCCTGGGGAGTCCCCCTGGTAACGGATTTTCTTATTGAACTGTTTCCGATAGTGGAGTTAATGTTTCTAGTGCCTAGCATATTGCAGAGCCAATTGGTAATGCTATGCTCGACGTTCATTGTTTCCAGGGCCTGTTTGATGGCCCTTCCTTCTACGTTATTGAACGCCCCTTCTATATCTAGGAAGGCTGCTAGTGCATATTCCTTATGGTGAAGGCTAGTCTCTATCTTCCCTACTACGTAGTGTAAAGCTGTTTCCACCGATTTCCCCTTCAGATATGCGTGCTGAGCTTTGCATAGAATCCCGTTGCAACACTTACTTCTGATGTGAATATCAAGAAGTCTTTCAAGTGTCTTGAGGAGGAATGACGAGAGACTTATGGGTCTGTAGTCTTTCGCTGAAGTGTGGCTTGGTTTACCTGCTTTAGGTATGAATATAACCCGCACTTCCCTCCATGCCACTGGTACGTAACATGACCTTAAACAATGTTTAAAAATTTCCCTAAGCTTGCTTCTGACCTTGGCTGGAGCTTTTTGCAGCATAGCTGGCAAAATTCCATCAGGGTCTGGTGCTTTGAATGGTGCGAATGACATAATGGCCCATCGCAGATTCTTCCATGTAATGAGATTCTCTACGTCGTCCCCTATTGACCTACCATTGTACGAGTAGCTATTAGTAGTAGAATCCATTGGCGATCTACTTCCTGGGAAGTGAGCTTCAATTAACGTTTCTAAAACTTCTTCGCTATTTTCTGCCCACGAGCCGTCAGATTTTTTGATGAAGCTTGGGACAGAAGTGTCTTTGGCTAGCATCTTGCGAAGTCTGGAAGCTTCACTAGTATCCGCAATGGACTGACAAAATTCCTTCCAGGACTTTCTTTTTGATTGCCTGATTAAGTACTTAAACTCCCGCTTGCGGTCCATATATTCAACCCATGTGGTACCGTCTCCTATTTCTTTGGCCCTGTTGTAGAAATGCCTAACCTGTTTTTTCTTGGAGTTGATTTCCTTGCTCCACCAAGGAGGTTGGGACCTCTTGGCTTCTTTCTTAGTGGACAGGCCCTTTCCAATGCCATGTTCATTACTTTGCCTAAGTTATCTACCGCCTTATCTATATCTTGAGGATCGTCGTTGCGAATAGGCCCATCCTTAAGATGTTTCCTTACTAGCTCTGTATACATACCCCAGTCTGTACTTTTAGGGTTTCTGTAGCTGTTGCTAACCCTAGTCTCGAAATTAATTTGAAAGCGTATCCATCTGTGATCAGACAGAGAAGCCTCCTCCAAAACCCTCCACTTTTCTACCGTTAGGTGAACAGAACAAGAAGCTAAGGTTATGTCAATCACTTCTTGTCTGTTCCTTACTACAAAAGTTGGCGTAGAACCCTTGTTGCATATGGTGAGCTTGGTCGAAAGGATGAAATCAAAAAGACACTCACCTCTTGTATTAGTATTACTGCTACCCCATTGTGAGTGATGCGCATTTGCATCACAGCCCACGATGAAGAGCCAGTTGTCCTTCCTTACCAACTGCTTCAACTTCACAGATGGAATCTCCGCCTGCTCGTACGGGAGGTATGCAGAGACCAGACACAGCGGTTTACTTCCCTCTCTTTCACAGGAGACTGCTACTAGATCGCCGTCACTGAAATTATTTAAAAGAAATGCCCTTATGTTGTTTTTTAAAAGTATACAAGCCCTGATTTTACCTTCGTTGGCTTTGTAGAACAACGTGTAATTCCTGTTTTTGAGCCCTTGGATCTGGTTGTTGTCGCTGATCCATGGCTCTTGTACCAGTATGGCCGAGACGTCATGCTTGATGATATAGTTGATCAAGCATGCCGTCGCAGCCTTACTGTGATGCAAGTTTATCTGCATCACCTCCATCATCTTTGGGTTCCTCCTCCACCTCAACACCCTTGGTCATGATCTTTAGCATGACCTTCCCCATGCTATATCGCACCATCCCTTTGGTCTTTTCAAGGGGTGGCAGCGATTCCCTATTTAGGGCCAGCAAGAAGTGCTGACCAAACTGCTTCCTAGGCCCAGTCTTGAGCACCCTCCATGTATTGGCCTTCAACTCCCTGTTCTGCATGTGGAGGAGACCAAGCAGTTTTTCTGGGTAGGTGTATGGCAGCGGAACCCAGACCCAAGCTTTGGGCGGAGTGTATCTCGCCAACTCCGCCATAGTCACGCACTTGAGCTGAGACCCGCTCCACACTTCCCCAACCTCCGAAATAAACTGTCTAAGGAAGTCAGCAGAGGCTTTGTTCCCACAGGCAACAACCTTCCGGCCCCCTTCCCATCCAGCACCGTCGAATTGAAGGTCACTATCCTCAGTGGAAGACATCTTCTTCCACAGAGCATCCTGAAACTTCTCCTCGACGGCAATCCACTGGTCCATGGTCAGGCGACCGCAGGGCTCCTGCTCGTTGACAATAGCAACAAGGAGCTCATCCTCCGGGTCGTAGTTCGGGCGCGCCGAAGGCGAAATACCAGCCTTCACCTTTTTCGCCGCGCTCGGTTCCACGACATCGTCGGACCTGCTCCTTTTGCTTTGGAACGCCACCCTACTGGCCCCCGCAGCTGAAGTCTCCCCCTCCCTGCCTGTGCCCTCAGTTCTGCTGGGAGGCTCTACTCCACTCGTAGAGGCCCCCAGCTCCTCCCTACTTCTAGCCTCACCTGCCTGTGCGACCGCTACCTTCCTGGCAGCCTCATCAGTTAAGACTGCCTTAGCCCGATCAAGCTGCAACCTATCCCAAGCACTCAAGGAGTTAACGTCACACCCCCCGAACTGTTGGACCTTGCGCTTAGCACTCTCGACCTTCCGCCGAGCATTGCGCACAAGCATCTTCTCCAGTTGGTGTGCGTTTTTCCTGCTACGTTTCCGCACGACCTCAGAGAAACTAGGAGCAGCAGAGTTCTCGCCAGCTGCGCTACTAGTCCCTTTGGTCACTGATCCCTTGCCACCTTTAGTGAGAGTGCCAGCCAACTCACTGCTACCCTTTCTAACTACCGTGAGAGTACCAGCCAACTCACGTGTGCCCTGTTCTAATAAGATGGGAGTACTAGCCAACCCACTATCGCCCTTAATTATAGAAGTGAGAGTGCTAGCCTGCTCACCTCCCACTGCGCTAGCGTCAGTGAGTGTGCTGTCCGCATCCTCGCTGTCGCTAGCCAGTAAAACGTCCTCTAACTCCTTCTCTAGCCCAGACACGGAAGACTGTGGGGATGACACTACGACATCGCCCCCCAGTTCCATCCCTGTCTGTCCAGAGAGTACTTCCCCAGGTAAAATTAAATTTTTTTGTGTTTTTTGTAAATTTATATTTGTTATTTGTTTGTTTAGGTTTTCATTGTTCATTTTGATTCCCACGAGTAGGCACGGAACAACTGGTCGATCTTAGTTTACCGGCATGCTAAGATAAGGCGCAACTTACTGTGGGCCCTGCCAGGGCGCCCACAGGAGCTCGTTAGGACTGGTTTAACCCCCAGTCTTCCATCCCTCGGCACGGTTCTAAAGTTCACACCACCAGGGAGTTAGGTATCTGTTGTTACCTCATTCTCGATGACCACTGCGCACGATTGATGCGTGCGTGTTAGTCTTAGCTGACACTAACCTAGCGAACTAGGATAAGCCATTTCCGGCGGGCGCCCACGGGGAGGACTAGAGAAGAGGATTTATGCCCACCCCCTGCGATGCATACTTTTCGAGAAAATCATGTCTCTGTCGGTTAAGCTAGGTTGGCCGAATCCGCCATGCCAGGGTCGCCAGACATCGAATTTTCCGACCAATCACAGATCCTTGTAATTCACACGTCATTAGAAGCGCACTTTTGTGCAGATTTCAAACCTATAATTAGATTTTCCCCGTGATGCTTACTTTTCGAGAAAATCATGTCTCTGTCGGTTAAGCTAGGTTGGCCAAATCCGCTTTCCAGGGTCGCCAGATATCGAATTTTCCGACCAATCACCGATCTTTGTAATCCATACGTCATTAGAAGCGCAATTTTGTGCAAATTTCAAATCTGTAATTAGATTTTCCCTGCGATGCATTTTTTTCGAGAACATCATGTCTCTGTGGACCAACTGAGGTTGGCCAAATCCGCCATGCCACGGTCACCAGATATCGAATTTTCCGACCAATCATCGATCCCTGTAATTCACATGTCATTAGAAGCGCGCTTTTGTGCAGATTTCAAATCTGTAATTAGATTTTCCCTGCCATGCATACTTTTCGAGAAAATCATGTCTCTGTCGGTTAAGCAAGGTTGGCCAAATCCCCCATGCCAGGGTCGCCAGATATCGAATTTTCCGACCAATCACCGATCCTTGTAATCCATACGTCATTAGAAGCGCACTTTTGTGCAGATTTCAAATCTGTAATTATATTTTCCCTGCGATGCATAGTTTTCGAGAAAATCATGTCTCTGTCGGTTAAGCTAGGTTGGCCGAATCCGCCATGCCAGGGTCGCCAGACATCGAATTTTCCGGCCAGTCACCGATCCTTGTAATTCACAGGTCATTAGAAGTGCGCTTTTGTGCACATTTCAAAATTATAATTAGATTTTCCCTGCCATGCATACTTTTCGAGAAAATCATGTCTCTGTCGGTTAAGCTAGGTTGACCAAATCCGCTATTCCAGGGTCGCTAGATATCGAATTTTCCGACCAATCACCGATCCTTGTAATCCATACGTCATTAGAAGCGCCCTTTTTGTGCAGATTTCAAATCTGTAATTAGATTTTCCCTATGATGCATACTTTTCGAGAAAATCATGTCTCTGTGGACGAACTGAGGTTGGCCAAATCCGCCATGCCATGGTCGCCAGACATCGAATTTTCCGACCGGTCACCGATCGTTGTAATCCATACGTCATTAGAAGCGCACTTTTGTGCAGATTTCAAACCTATAATTAGATTTTCCCTGCGATGCATATTTTCCGAGAAAATCATGTCTCTGTCGGTTAAGGTAGGTTGGCCAAATCCGCCATGCCAGGGTCACCAGATATCGAATTTTCCGACCCATCACCGATCCTTGTAATCCATACGTCATTAGAAGCGCCCTTTTGTGCAGATTTCAAATCTGTAATTAGATTTTCCCTGTCATGCATACTTTTCGAGAAAATCATGTCTCTGTCGGTTAAGCTAGGTTGGCCGAATCCGCCATGCCAGGGTCGCCAGACATCGAATTTTCCGGCCAATCACAGATCCTTGTAATCCATACGTCATTAGAAGCGCCCTTTTGTGCAGATTTCAAATCTGTAATTAGATTTTCCCTATGATGCATACTTTTCGAGAAAATCATGTCTCTGTGGACGAACTGAGGTTGGCAAAATCCGCCATGCCAGGGTCGCCAGACATCGAATTTTCCGACCAGTCACCGATCCTTGTAATCCATACGTCATTAGAAGCGCGCTTTTGTGCAGATTTCAAACCTATAATTAGATTTTCCCTGCGATGCATACTTTCCGAGAAAATCATGTCTCTGTCGGTTAAGCTAGGTCGACCAAATCCGCTATTCCAGGGTCGCCAGACATCGAATTTTGCGTCCAATCACCGATCCTTGTAATTCACACGTCATTAGAAGTGCGCTTTTGTGCAGATTTCAAACCTGTAATTAGATTTTCCCTGCGATGCATACTTTTCGAGAAAATAATGTCTCTGTCGGTTAAGCTATGTTTTCCAAATCCGCCATTCCAGGGTCGCCAGATATCGAATTTTCCTACCAATCACCGATCCTTGTAATCCATACGTCATTAGAAGCGCACTTTTGTGCAGATTTCAAATCTGTAATTAGATTTTCCCTATGATGCATACTTTTCGAGAAAATCATGTCTCTGTGGACGAACTGAGGTTGGCCAAATTTGCTATGACAATTTCCCAGATATCGAATTTTCCGACCAATTATCGATCCTTGTAATCCATACGTCATTAGAAGCGCACTTTTGTGCAGATTTCAAACCTATAATTAGAATTTCATTGCGATACATACTTTTCGAGAAAATCATGTCTCTGTCGGTTAAGCTAGGTTGGCCAAATCCGCCATGCCAGGGTAGCCAGATATCGAATTTTCCGACCAATCACCGATCCTTGTAATCCATACGTCATTAGAAGCGCACTTATGTGCAGATTTCAAATCTGTAATTAAATTTTCCCTGCGATGCATACTTTTCGAGAAGATCATGCCTCTGCGGACCAACTGAGGTTTCCCAAATCCGCCATGCCACGGTCACCAGATATCGAATTTTCCGACCAATCATCGATCCCTGTAATTCACATGTCATTAGAAGCGCGCTTTTGTGCAGATTTCAAACCTATAATTAGAATTTCCCTGCGATACATACTTTTCGAGAAAATCATGTCTCTGTCGGTTAAGCTAGGTTGGCCAAATCCGCCATGCCAGGGTAGCCAGATATCGAATTTTCCGACCAATCACCGATCCTTGTAATCCATACGTCATTAGAAGCGCACTTTTGTGCAGATTTCAAATCTGTAATTAAATTTTCCCTGCGATGCATACTTTTCGAGAAGATCATGCCTCTGCGGACCAACTGAGGTTTCCCAAATCCGCCATGCCACGGTCACCAGATATCGAATTTTCCGACCAATCATCGATCCCTGTAATTCACATGTCATTAGAAGCGCACTTTTGTGCAGATTTCGAATCTGTAATTAAATTTTCCCTGCGATGCATACTTTTCGAGAAGATCATGCCTCTGCGGACCAACTGAGGTTTCCCAAATCCGCCATGCCACGGTCACCAGATATCGACCTTTCCGACCAATCATCGATCCCTGTAATTCACATGTCATTAGAAGCGCGCCTTTGTGCAGATTTCAAATCTGTAATTAGATTTTCCCTGCCATGCATACTTTTCGAGAAAATCATGTCTCTGTCGGTTAAGCTAGGTTGGCCAAATCCGCTATTCCAGGGTCGCCAGATATCGAATTTTCCGACCAATCACCGATCCTTGTAATTCATACGTCATTAGAAACTCGCCTTTGTGCAGATTTTAAACCTATAATTAGATTTTCCCTGCGATGCATACTTTTCGAGAAAATCATGTCTCTGTGGACCAACTGAGGTTGGCCGAATAGGCCATGCCAGGGTCGCCAGATATCGAATTTTCCGACCAATCATCGATCCTTGTAATTCACACGTCATTAGAAACGCGCTTTTGTGTAGATTTCAAATCTGTAATTAGATTTTCCCTGCGACGCATATTCTTCGAGAAAATCATGTCTCTGTCGGTTAAGCTAGGTTGGCCAAATCCGCCATGCCAGGGTAGCCAGATATCGAATTTTCCGACCAATCACCGATCCTTGTAATTCACACGTCATTATAAGCGCGCTTTTGTGCAGATTTCAAATCTGTAATTAGATTTTCCCTGCGATGCATACTTTTCGAGAAGATCATGCCTCTGTGGACCAACCGAGGTTGGCCGAATCTGCCGTGACAGGGTCACCAGATATCGAATTTTCCGAAAAATCACCGATCCTTGTAGTTTGTACGTCATTAAAAGCGCGCTTTTGTGCAGATTTCAAATCTGTAATTAGATTTTCACTGCGATGCATACTTTTCGAGAAGATCATGTCTCTGCCGGTTAAGCTAGATTGGCCGAATTCGCCATGCCACGGTCGCCAGATATCGAATTTTCCGACCAATCACCGATCCTCGTAATTCATACGTCAATATAAGCGCGCTTTTGGGCAGATTTCAAATCTGTAATTAGATTTTCCCTGCCATGCATAGTTTTCGAGGAAATCATGTCTCTGTCGGTTAAGCTAATTTGGCCGAATCCGCCATGCCAGGGTCGCCAGATATCGAATTTTCCGACCAATCACCGACCCTTGTAATCCATACGTCATTAGAAGCGCACTTTTGTGCAGATTTCAAATCTGTAATTAGATTTTCCCTGTCATGCATACTTTTCGAGAAAATCATGTCTCTGTCGGTTAAGCTCGGTTGGCCAAATCCGCTATTCCAGGGTCGCCAGATATCGGATTTTCCGACCAATCACCGATCCTTGTAATCCGTACGTCATTAGAAGCGCACTTTTGTGCAGATTTCAAATCTGTAATTAGATTTTCCCTGCGAAGCATACTTTTCGAGAAAATTATGTCTCTGTCGGTTAAGCTAGGTTGGCCAAATCCGCCATGCCAGGGTAGCCAGATATCGAATTTTCCGACCCATCACCGATCCTTGTAATCCATACGTCATTAGAAGCGCACTTCTGTGCAGATTTCAAATCTGTAATTAGATTTTCCCTGCCATGCATTTTTTTCGAGAACATCATGTCTCTGTGGACCAACTGAGGTTGGCCAAATCCGCCATGCCAGGGTCGCCAGTCATCGAATTTTCCGACCAGTCACCGATCCTTGTAATCCATACGTCATTAGAAGCGCGCTTTTGTGCAGATTTCAAACCTGTAATTAGATTTCCCTGCGATGCATACTTTCCGAGAAAATCATGTCTCTGTCGATTAAGCTAGGTTGGCCAAATCCGCCATTCCAGGGTCACCAGATATCGAATTTTCTGACCCATCACCGATCCCTGTAATCCATATGTCATTAGCAGCGCACTTTTGTGCAGATTTCAAATCTGTAATTAGATTTTCCCTATGATGCATACTTTTCGAGAAAATCATGTCTCTGTCGGTTAAGCTAGGTTGGCCGAATCCGCCATGCCAGGGTCGCCAGACATCGAATTTTCCGGCCAATCACCGATCCTTGTAATTCACACGTCATTAGAAGCGCACTTTTGTGCAGATTTCAAACCCATAATTAGATTTTCCCTGCGATGCATGCTTTTCGAGAAAATTATGTCTCTGTCGGTTAAGCTAGGTTGGCCAAATCCGCTATTCCAGGGTGGCCAGATATCGAATTTTCCGGCCAATCACCGATCCTTGTAATTCACACGTCATTAAAAGCGCGCTTTTGTGCAGATTTCAAACCTATAATTAGATTTTCCCTGCGATGCATACTTTCCGAGAAAATCATGTCTCTGTCGGTTAAGCTAGGTTGGCCAAATCCGCTATTCCAGGGTCGCCAGATATCGAATTTTCCGACCAATCACCGATCTTTGTAATGCGTACGTCCTGAGAAGCGCGCTTTTGCGCAGATTTCAAATCTGTAATTAGATTTTCCCTATGGTGCATACTTTTCGAGAAAATCATGTCTCTGTCGGTTAAGCTAGGTTGGCCGAATCCGCCATGCCAGGGTCGCCAGATATCGCATTTTCCGACCAATCACCGATCTTTGTAATGCGTACGTCATTAGAAGCGCGCTTTTGTGCAGATTTCAAACCTATAATTAGATTTTCCCTGCGATGCATACTTTCCGAGAAAATCATGTCTCTGTCGGTTAAGCTAGGTTGGCCAAATCCGCTATTCCAGGGTCGCCAGATATCGAATTTTCCGACTAATCGCCGATCCTTGTAATCCATACGTCATTAGAAGCTCACTTTTGTGCAGATTTCAAATCTGTAATTAGATTTTCCCTGTCATGCATACTTTTCGAGAAAATCATGTCTCTGTCGGTTAAGCAAGGTTGGCCAAATCCCCCATGCCAGGGTCCCCAGATATCGAATTTTCCGACCAATCACCGATCCTTGTAATCCATACATCATTAGAAGCGCACTTTTGTGCAGATTTCAAATCTGTAATTAGATTTTCCCTGTCATGCATACTTTTCGAGAAAATCATGTCTCTGTCGGTTAAGCTAGGTTGGCCGAATCCGCCATGCCAGGGTCGCCAGACATCGAATTTTCCGGCCAATCATAGATCCTTGTAACTCACACGTCATTAGAAGCGCACTTTTGTGCAGATTTCAAACCTATAATTAGATTTTCGATGCGATGCATACTTTTCGAGAAAATCATGTCTCTGTCGGTTAAGCTAGGTTGGCCAGATCCGCTATTCCAGGGTCGCTAGATATCGAATTTTCCGACCAATCACCGATCCTTGTAATTCATACGTCATTAGAAGCGCACTTTTGTGCAGATTTTAAATCTGTAATTAGATTTTCCCTGTCATGCATACTTTTCGAGAAAATCATGTCTCTGTCGGTTAAGCTAGGTTGGCCAAATCCGCTATTCCAGGGTCGCCAGATATCGAATTTTCCGACCAATCACCGATCCTTGTAATCCATACGTCATAAGAAGCGCACTTTTGTGCAGATTTCAAATCTGTAATTAGATTTTCCCTGTCATGCATACTTTTCGAGAAAATCATGTCTCTGTCGGTTAAGCTAGGTTGGCCAAATCCGCCATTCCAGGGTCACCAGATATCGAATTTTCCGACCAATCACCGATCCTTGTAATCCATACGTCATTAGAAGCGCACTTTTGTGCAGATTTCAAATCTGTAATTAGATTTTCCCTGTCATGCATACTTTTCGAGAAAATCATGTCTCTGTCGGTTAAGCTAGGTTGGCCAAATCCGCTATTCCAGGGTCACCAGATATCGAATTTTCCGACCAATCACCGATCCTTGTATTCCATGCGTCATTAGAAGCGCACTTTTCTGCAGATTTCAAATCTGTAATTAGATTTTCCCTGTCATGCATACTTTTCGAGAAAATCGTGTCTCTGTCGGTTAAGCTAGGTTGGCCGAATCCGCCATGCCAGGGTCGCCAGACAACGAATTTTCCGACCAATCACCGATCCTTGTAATGCGTACGTCATGAGAAGCGCGCTTTTGTGCAGATTTCAAATCTGTAATCAGATTTTCCCTATGGTGCATACTTTTCGAGAAAATCATGTCTCTGTCGGTTAAGCTAGGTTGGCCGAATCCGCCATGCCAGGGTAGCCAGACATCGAATTTTCCGACCAATCACCAATCTTTGTAATGTGTACGTCATTAGAAGCGCGCTTTTGTGCAGATTTCAAACCTATAATTAGATTTTCCCTGCGATGCATACTTTCCGAGAAAATCATGTCTCTGTCGGTTAAGCTAGGTTGGCCAAATCCGCCATGCCACGGTCACCAGATATCGAATTTTCCGACCAATCATCGATCCCTGTAATTCACATGTCATTAGAAGCGCGCTTTTGTGCGGATTTTAAATCTGTAATTAGATTTTCCCTGTCATGCATACTTTTCGAGAAAATCATGTCTCTGTCGGTTAAGCTAGGTTGGCCAAATCCGCTATTCCAGGGTCACCAGATATCGAATTTTCCGACCAATCACCGATCCTTGTAATCCATACGTCATAAGAAGCGCACTTTTGTGCAGATTTCAAATCTGTAATTAGATTTCCCCTATGATGCATACTTTTCGAGAAAATCATGTCTCTGTCGGTTAAGCTAGGTTGGCCAAATCCGCTATTCCAGGGTCACCAGATATCGAATTTTCCGACCAATCACCGATCCTTGTAATCCATACGTCATTAGAAGCGCACTTTTGTGCAGATTTCAAATCTGTAATTAGATTTTCCCTGTCATGCATACTTTTCGGGAAAATCATGTCTCTGTCGGTTAAGCTAGGTTGGCCAAATCCGCTATTCCAGGGTCACCAGATATCGAATTTTCCGACCAATCATCGATCCCTGTAATTCACATGTCATTAGAAGCGCGCTTTTGTGCGGATTTTAAATCTGTAATTAGATTTTCCCTGTCATGCATACTTTTCGAGAAAATCATGTCTCTGTCGGTTAAGCTAGGTTGGCCAAATCCGCTATTCCAGGGTCACCAGATATCGAATTTTCCGACCAATCACCGATCCTTGTAATCCATACGTCATTAGAAGCGCACTTTTGTGCAGATTTCAAATCTGTAATTAGATTTTCCCTGTCATGCATACTTTTCGGGAAAATCATGTCTCTGTCGGTTAAGCTAGGTTGGCCAAATCCGCTATTCCAGGGTCACCAGATATCGAATTTTCCGACCCATCACCGATCCTTGTAATCCATACGTCATTAGAAGCGCGCTTTTGTGCAGATTTCAAACCTATAATTAGATTTTCCCTGCCATGCATTTTTTTCGAGAACATCATGTCTCTGTGGACCAACTGAGGTTGGCCAAATCCGCCATACCACGGTCACCAGATATCGAATTTTCCGACCAATCATCGATCCCTGTAATTCACATGTCATTAGAAGCGCCCTTTTTGTGCAGATTTCAAATCTGTAATTAGATTTTCCCTATGATGCATACTTTTCGAGAAAATCATGTCTCTGTGGACCAACTGAGGTTGGCCAAATCCGCCATACCACGGTCACCAGATATCGAATTTTCCAACCAATCATCGATCCCTGTAATTCACATGTCATTAGAAGCGCGCTTTTGTGCAGATTTCAAACCTATAATTAGATTTTCCCTGCGATGCATACTTTCAGAGAAAATCATGTCTCTGTCGGTTAAGCCAGGTTGGCCAAATCCGCCATTTCAGGGTCACCAGATATCGAATTTTCCGGCCAATCACAGATCCTTGTAACTCACACTTCATAAGAAGCGCGCTTTTGTGCAGATTTCAAACCTATAATTAGATTTTCGATGCGATGCATACTTTTCGAGAAAATCATGTCTCTGTCTGTTAAGCTAGGTTGGCCAGATCCGCTATTCCAGGGTCGCTAGATATCGAATTTTCCGACCAATCACCGATCCTTGTAATTCACTCGTCATTAGAAGCGCACTTTTGTGCAGATTTTAAATCTGTAATTAGATTTTCCCTGTCATGCATACTTTTCGAGAAAATCGTGTCTCTGTCGGTTAAGGTAGGTTGGCCAAATCCGCTATTCCAGGGTCGCCAGATATCGAATTTTCCGACCAATCACCGATCCTTGTAATCCATACGTCATAAGAAGCGCACTTTTGTGCAGATTTCAAATCTGTAATTAGATTTCCAATATGATGCATACTTTTCGAGAAAATCATGTCTCTGTCGGTTAAGCTAGGTTGGCCAAATCCGCCATTCCAGGGTCACCAGATATCGAATTTTCCGACCAATCAGCGATCCTTGTAATCCATACGTCATTAGAAGCGCACTTTTGTGCAGATTTCAAATCTGTAATTAGATTTTCCCTGTCATGCATACTTTTCGAGAAAATCATGTCTCTGTCGGTTAAGCTAGGTTGGCCAAATCCGCTATTCCAGGGTCACCAGATATCGATTTTTCCGACCAGTCACCGATCCTTGTATTCCATACGTCATTAGAAGCGCACTTTTATGCCGATTTCAAATCTGTAATTGGATTTTCCCTGCGATGCATACTTTTCGAGAAAATCATGTCTCTGTCGGTTAAGCTAGGTTGGCCAAATCCGCCATTCCAGGGTCACCAGATATCGAATTTTCCGACCAATCACCGATCCTTGTAATCCATACGTCATTAGAAGCGCACTTTTGTGCAGATTTCAAATCTGTAATTAGATTTTCCCTGTCATGCATACTTTTCGAGAAAATCATGTCTCTGTCGGTTAAGCAAGGTTGGCCAAATCCCCCATGCCAGGGTCCCCAGATATCGAATTTTCCGACCAATCACCGATCCTTGTAATCCATACATCATTAGAAGCGCACTTTTGTGCAGATTTCAAATCTGTAATTAGATTTTCCCTGTCATGCATACTTTTCGAGAAAATCATGTCTCTGTCGGTTAAGCTAGGTTGGCCGAATCCGCCATGCCAGGGTCGCCAGACATCGAATTTTCCGGCCAATCACAGATCCTTGTAACTCACACGTCATTAGAAGCGCACTTTTGTGCAGATTTCAAACCTATAATTAGATTTTCGATGCGATGCATACTTTTCGAGAAAATCATGTCTCTGTCGGTTAAGCTAGGTTGGCCAGATCCGCTATTCCAGGGTCGCTAGATATCGAATTTTCCGACCAATCACCGATCCTTGTAATCCATACGTCATTAGAAGCGCACTTTTGTGCAGATTTCAGATCTGTAATTAGATTTTCCCTGTCATGCATACTTTTCGAGAAAATCATGTCTCTGTCGGTTAAGCTAGGTTGGCCAAATCCGCTATTCCAGGGTCGCCAGATATCGAATTTTCCGACCAATCACCGATCCTTGTAATGCGTACGTCATGAGAAGCGCGCTTTTGCGCAGATTTCAAATCTGTAATTAGATTTTCCCTATGGTGCATACTTTTCGAGAAAATCATGTCTCTGTCGGTTAAGCTAGGTTGGCCGAATCCGCCATGCCAGGGTCGCCAGATATCGAATTTTCCGACCAATCACCGATCTTTGTAATGCGTACGTCATTAGAAGCGCGCTTTTGTGCAGATTTCAAACCTATAATTAGATTTTCCCTGCGATGCATACTTTCCGAGAAAATCATGTCTCTGTCGGTTAAGCTAGGTTGGCCAAATCCGCTATTCCAGGGTCGCCAGATATCGAATTTTCCGACTAATCACCGATCCTTGTAATCCATACGTCATTAGAAGCTCACTTTTGTGCAGATTTCAAATCTGTAATTAGATTTTCCCTGTCATGCATACTTTTCGAGAAAATCATGTCTCTGTCGGTTAAGCAAGGTTGGCCAAATCCCCCATGCCAGGGTCCCCAGATATCGAATTTTCCGACCAATCACCGATCCTTGTAATCCATACATCATTAGAAGCGCACTTTTGTGCAGATTTCAAATCTGTAATTAGATTTTCCCTGTCATGCATACTTTTCGAGAAAATCATGTCTCTGTCGGTTAAGCTAGGTTGGCCGAATCCGCCATGCCAGGGTCGCCAGACATCGAATTTTCCGGCCAATCACAGATCCTTGTAACTCACACGTCATAAGAAGCGCACTTTTGTGCAGATTTCAAACCTATAATTAGATTTTCGATGCGATGCATACTTTTCGAGAAAATCATGTCTCTGTCGGTTAAGCTAGGTTGGCCAGATCCGCTATTCCAGGGTCGCTAGATATCGAATTTTCCGACCAATCACCGATCCTTGTAATTCATACGTCATTAGAAGCGCACTTTTGTGCAGATTTTGGATCTGTAATTAGATTTTCCCTGTCATGCATACTTTTCGAGAAAATCATGTCTCTGTCGGTTAAGCTAGGTTGGCCAAATCCGCTATTCCAGGGTCGCCAGATATCGAATTTTCCGACCAATCACCGATCCTTGTAATCCATACGTCATTAGAAGCGCACTTTTGTGCAGATTTCAAATCTGTAATTAGATTTTCCCTGTCATGCATACTTTTCGAGAAATCATGTCTCTGTCGGTTAAGCTAGGTTGGCCAAATCCGCTATTCCAGGGTCACCAGATATCGAATTTTCCGACCAATCACCGATCCTTGTATTCCATGCGTCATTAGAAGCGCACTTTTGTGCAGATTTCAAATCTGTAATTAGATTTTCCCTGTCATGCATACTTTTCGAGAAAATCGTGTCTCTGTCGGTTAAGCTAGGTTGGCCAAATCCGCTATTCCAGGGTCACCAGATATCGAATTTTCCGACCAATCATCGATCCCTGTAATTCACATGTCATTAGAAGCGCGCTTTTGTGCGGATTTTAAATCTGTAATTAGATTTTCCCTGTCATGCATACTTTTCGAGAAAATCATGTCTCTGTCGGTTAAGCTAGGTTGGCCAAATCCACTATTCCAGGGTCACCAGATATCGAATTTTCCGACCAATCACCGATCCTTGTAATCCATACGTCATAAGAAGCGCACTTTTGTGCAGATTTCAAATCTGTAATTAGATTTCCCCTATGATGCATACTTTTCGAGAAAATCATGTCTCTGTCGGTTAAGCTAGGTTGGCCAAATCCGCTATTCCAGGGTCACCAGATATCGAATTTTCCGACCAATCACCGATCCTTGTAATCCATACGTCATTAGAAGCGCACTTTTGTGCAGATTTCAAATCTGTAATTAGATTTTCCCTGTCATGCATACTTTTCGGGAAAATCATGTCTCTGTCGGTTAAGCTAGGTTGGCCAAATCCGCTATTCCAGGGTCACCAGATATCGAATTTTCCGACCAATCATCGATCCCTGTAATTCACATGTCATTAGAAGCGCGCTTTTGTGCGGATTTTAAATCTGTAATTAGATTTTCCCTGTCATGCATACTTTTCGAGAAAATCATGTCTCTGTCGGTTAAGCTAGGTTGGCCAAATCCGCTATTCCAGGGTCACCAGATATCGAATTTTCCGACCAATCACCGATCCTTGTAATCCATACGTCATTAGAAGCGCACTTTTGTGCAGATTTCAAATCTGTAATTAGATTTTCCCTGTCATGCATACTTTTCGGGAAAATCATGTCTCTGTCGGTTAAGCTAGGTTGGCCAAATCCGCTATTCCAGGGTCACCAGATATCGAATTTTCCGACCCATCACCGATCCTTGTAATCCATACGTCATTAGAAGCGCGCTTTTGTGCAGATTTCAAACCTATAATTAGATTTTCCCTGCCATGCATTTTTTTCGAGAACATCATGTCTCTGTGGACCAACTGAGGTTGGCCAAATCCGCCATACCACGGTCACCAGATATCGAATTTTCCGACCAATCATCGATCCCTGTAATTCACATGTCATTAGAAGCGCCCTTTTTGTGCAGATTTCAAATCTGTAATTAGATTTTCCCTATGATGCATACTTTTCGAGAAAATCATGTCTCTGTGGACCAACTGAGGTTGGCCAAATCCGCCATACCACGGTCACCAGATATCGAATTTTCCGACCAATCATCGATCCCTGTAATTCACATGTCATTAGAAGCGCGCTTTTGTGCAGATTTCAAACCTATAATTAGATTTTCCCTGCGATGCATACTTTCAGAGAAAATCATGTCTCTGTCGGTTAAGCCATTTTGGCCAAATCCGCCATTTCAGGGTCACCAGATATCGAATTTTCCGGCCAATCACAGATCCTTGTAACTCACACTTCATAAGAAGCGCGCTTTTGTGCAGATTTCAAACCTATAATTAGATTTTCGATGCGATGCATACTTTTCGAGAAAATCATGTCTCTGTCTGTTAAGCTAGGTTGGCCAGATCCGCTATTCCAGGGTCGCTAGATATCGAATTTTCCGACCAATCACCGATCCTTGTAATTCACTCGTCATTGGAAGCGCACTTTTGTGCAGATTTTAAATCTGTAATTAGATTTTCCCTGTCATGCATACTTTTCGAGAAAATCGTGTCTCTGTCGGTTAAGGTAGGTTGGCCAAATCCGCTATTCCAGGGTCGCCAGATATCGAATTTTCCGACCAATCACCGATCCTTGTAATCCATACGTCATAAGAAGCGCACTTTTGTGCAGATTTCAAATCTGTAATTAGATTTCCAATATGATGCATACTTTTCGAGAAAATCATGTCTCTGTCGGTTAAGCTAGGTTGGCCAAATCCGCCATTCCAGGGTCACCAGATATCGAATTTTCCGACCAATCAGCGATCCTTGTAATCCATACGTCATTAGAAGCGCACTTTTGTGCAGATTTCAAATCTGTAATTAGATTTTCCCTGTCATGCATACTTTTCGAGAAAATCATGTCTCTGTCGGTTAAGCTAGGTTGGCCAAATCCGCTATTCCAGGGTCACCAGATATCGATTTTTCCGACCAGTCACCGATCCTTGTATTCCATACGTCATTAGAAGCGCACTTTTATGCCGATTTCAAATCTGTAATTGGATTTTCCCTGCGATGCATACTTTTCGAGAAAATCATGTCTCTGTCGGTTAAGCTAGGTTGGCCAAATCCGCCATTCCAGGGTCACCAGATATCGAATTTTCCGACCAATCACCGATCCTTGTAATCCATACGTCATTAGAAGCGCACTTTTGTGCAGATTTCAAATCTGTAATTAGATTTTCCCTGTCATGCATACTTTTCGAGAAAATCATGTCTCTGTCGGTTAAGCAAGGTTGGCCAAATCCCCCATGCCAGGGTCCCCAGATATCGAATTTTCCGACCAATCACCGATCCTTGTAATCCATACATCATTAGAAGCGCACTTTTGTGCAGATTTCAAATCTGTAATTAGATTTTCCCTGTCATGCATACTTTTCGAGAAAATCATGTCTCTGTCGGTTAAGCTAGGTTGGCCGAATCCGCCATGCCAGGGTCGCCAGACATCGAATTTTCCGGCCAATCACCGATCCTTGTAATTCACACGTCATTAGAAGCGCACTTTTGTGCAGATTTCAAACCCATAATTAGATTTTCCCTGCGATGCATGCTTTTCGAGAAAATTATGTCTCTGTCGGTTAAGCTAGGTTGGCCAAATCCGCTATTCCAGGGTGGCCAGATATCGAATTTTCCGACCAATCACCGATCCTTGTAATCCATACGTCATTAGAAGCGCACTTTTGTGCAGATTTCAGATCTGTAATTAGATTTTCCCTGTCATGCATACTTTTCGAGAAAATCATGTCTCTGTCGGTTAAGCTAGGTTGGCCAAATCCGCTATTCCAGGGTCGCCAGATATCGAATTTTCCGACCAATCACCGATCCTTGTAATGCGTACGTCATGAGAAGCGCGCTTTTGCGCAGATTTCAAATCTGTAATTAGATTTTCCCTATGGTGCATACTTTTCGAGAAAATCATGTCTCTGTCGGTTAAGCTAGGTTGGCCGAATCCGCCATGCCAGGGTCGCCAGATATCGAATTTTCCGACCAATCACCGATCTTTGTAATGCGTACGTCATTAGAAGCGCGCTTTTGTGCAGATTTCAAACCTATAATTAGATTTTCCCTGCGATGCATACTTTCCGAGAAAATCATGTCTCTGTCGGTTAAGCTAGGTTGGCCAAATCCGCTATTCCAGGGTCGCCAGATATCGAATTTTCCGACTAATCACCGATCCTTGTAATCCATACGTCATTAGAAGCTCACTTTTGTGCAGATTTCAAATCTGTAATTAGATTTTCCCTGTCATGCATACTTTTCGAGAAAATCATGTCTCTGTCGGTTAAGCAAGGTTGGCCAAATCCCCCATGCCAGGGTCCCCAGATATCGAATTTTCCGACCAATCACCGATCCTTGTAATCCATACATCATTAGAAGCGCACTTTTGTGCAGATTTCAAATCTGTAATTAGATTTTCCCTGTCATGCATACTTTTCGAGAAAATCATGTCTCTGTCGGTTAAGCTAGGTTGGCCAAATCCGCCATGCCAGGGTCGCCAGACATCGAATTTTCCGGCCAATCACAGATCCTTGTAACTCACACGTCATAAGAAGCGCACTTTTGTGCAGATTTCAAACCTATAATTAGATTTTCGATGCGATGCATACTTTTCGAGAAAATCATGTCTCTGTCGGTTAAGCTAGGTTGGCCAGATCCGCTATTCCAGGGTCGCTAGATATCGAATTTTCCGACCAATCACCGATCCTTGTAATTCATACGTCATTAGAAGCGCACTTTTGTGCAGATTTTAGATCTGTAATTAGATTTTCCCTGTCATGCATACTTTTCGAGAAAATCATGTCTCTGTCGGTTAAGCTAGGTTGGCCAAATCCGCTATTCCAGGGTCGCCAGATATCGAATTTTCCGACCAATCACCGATCCTTGAAATCCATACGTCATTAGAAGCGCACTTTTGTGCAGATTTCAAATCTGTAATTAGATTTTCCCTGTCATGCATACTTTTCGAGAAATCATGTCTCTGTCGGTTAAGCTAGGTTGGCCAAATCCGCTATTCCAGGGTCACCAGATATCGAATTTTCCGACCAATCACCGATCCTTGTATTCCATGCGTCATTAGAAGCGCACTTTTGTGCAGATTTCAAATCTGTAATTAGATTTTCCCTGTCATGCATACTTTTCGAGAAAATCGTGTCTCTGTCGGTTAAGCTAGGTTGGCCGAATCCGCCATGCCAGGGTCGCCAGACATCGAATTTTCCGACCAATCACCGATCCTTGTAATGCGTACGTCATTAGAAGCGCACTTTTGTGCAGATTTCAAATCTGTAATTAGATTTTCCCTGTCATGCATACTTTTCGAGAAAATCATGTCTCTGTCGGTTAAGCTAGGTTGGCCAAATCCGCTATTCCAGGGTCGCCAGATATCGAATTTTCCGACCAATCACCGATCCTTGTAATCCATACGTCATAAGAAGCGCACTTTTGTGCAGATTTCAAATCTGTAATTAGATTTCCCCTATGATGCATTTTTTTCGAGAAAATCATGTCTCTGTCGGTTAAGCTAGGTTGGCCAAATCCGCCATTCCAGGGTCACCAGATATCGATTTTTCCGACCAGTCACCGATCCTTGTATTCCATACGTCATTAGAAGCGCACTTTTATGCCGATTTCAAATCTGTAATTAGATTTTCCCTGCGATGCATACTTTTCGAGAAAATCATGTCTCTGTCGGTTAAGCTAGGTTGGCCAAATCCGCTATTCCAGGGTCACCAGATACCGAATTTTCCGACCCATCACCGATCCTTGTAATCCATACGTCATTAGAAGCGCGCTTTTGTGCAGATTTCAAACCTATAATTAGATTTTCCCTGCGATGCATACTTTCAATTTGTATTTCACTCGCCATTAGAAGCGTGCTTTTGTGCAAATTTCAAATCTGTAATTAGATTTTCCCTGCCATGCATTTTTTTCGAGAACATCATGTCTCTGTGGACCAACTGAGGTTGGCCAAATCCGCCATACCACGGTCAAAAGATATCGAATTTTCCGACCAATCATCGATCCCTGTAATTCACATGTCATTAGAAGCGCCCTTTTTGTGCAGATTTCAAATCTGTAATTAGATTTTCCCTATGATGCATACTTTTCGAGAAAATCATGTCTCTGTCGGTTAAGCTAGGTTGGCCAAATCCGCCATTCCAGGGTCACCAGATATCGAATTTTCCGACCAATCACCGATCCTTGTATTCCATACGTCATTAGAAGCGCACTTTTGTGCAGATTTCAAATCTGTAATTAGATTTTCCTTGTCATGCATACTTTTCGAGAAAATCATGTCTCTGTCGGTTAAGCTAGGTTGGCCAAATCCGCTATTCCAGGGTCACCAGATATCGAATTTTCCGACCCATCACCGATCCTTGTAATCCATACGTCATTAGAAGCGCCCTTTTGTGCAGATTTGAAATCTGTAATTAGATTTTCCCTATGATGCATACTTTTCGAGAAAATCATGTCTCTGTGGACGAACTGAGGTTGGCCAAATCCGCCATGCCAGGGTCGCCAGACATCAAATTTTCCGACCAGTCACCGATCCTTGTAATCCATACGTCATTAGAAGCGCGCTTTTGTGCAGATTTCAAATCTATAATTAGATTTTCCCTGCGATGCATACTTTCAATTTGTATTTCACACGTCATTAGAACCGCGCTTTTGTGCAAATTTCAAATCTGTAATTAGATTTTCCCTGCGATGCATACTTTTCGAGAACATCATGTCTCTGTGGACCAACTGAGGTTGGCCAAATCCGCCATGCCACGGTCACCAGATATCGAATTTTCCGACCAATCATCGATCCCTGTAATTCACATGTCATTAGAAGCGCCCTTTTTGTGCAGATTTCAAATCTGTAATTAGATTTTCCCTATGATGCATACTTTTCCAGAAAATCATGTCTCTGTGGACGAACTGATGTTGGCCAAATCCGCCATGCCAGGGTCGCCAGACATCGAATTTTCCGACCAGTCACCGATCCTTGTAATCCATACGTCATTAGAAGCGCGCTTTTGTGCAGATTTCAAACCTATAATTAGATTTTCCCTGCGATGCATACTTTCAGAGAAAATCATGTCTCTGTCGGTTAAGCTAGGTTGGCCAAATCCGCCATTTCAGGGTCACCAGATATCGAATTTTCCGACCCATCACCGATCCTTGTAATCCATACGTCATTAGAAGCGCACTTTTGTGCAGATTTCAAATCTGTAATTAGATTTTCCCTGTCATGCATACTTTTCGAGAAAATCATGTCTCTGTCGGTTAAGCTAGGTTGGCCGAATCCACCATGCCAGGGTCGCCAGACATCGAATTTTCCGGCCAATCACAGATCCTTGTAACTCACACGTCATAAGAAGCGCACTTTTGTGCAGATTTCAAACCTATAATTAGATTTTCGATGCGATGCATACTTTTCGAGAAAATCATGTCTCTGTCTGTTAAGATAGGTTGGCCAGATCCGCTATTCCAGGGTCGCCAGATATCGAATTTTCCGACCAATCACCGATCCTTGTAATTCACACGTCATTAGAAGCGCACTTTTGTGCAGATTTTAAATCTGTAATTAGATTTTCCCTGTCATGCATACTTTTCGAGAAAATCATGTCTCTGTCGGTTAAGCTAGGTTGGCCAAATCCGCTATTCCAGGGTCGCCAGATATCGAATTTTCCGACCAATCACCGATCCTTGTAATCCATGCGTCATAAGAAGCGCACTTTTGTGCAGATTGCAAATCTGTAATTAGATTTCCCCTATGATGCATACTTTTCGAGAAAATCATGTCTCTGTCGGTTAAGCTAGGTTGGCCAAATCCGCTATTCCAGGGTTACCAGATATCGAATTTTCCGACCAGTCACCGATCCTTGTATTCCATACGTCATTAGAAGCGCACTTTTATGCCGATTTCAAATCTGTAATTAGATTTTCCCTGCGATGCATACTTTTCGAGAAAATCATGTCTCTGTCGGTTAAGC
Source organism: Brachypalpus laphriformis (assembly GCA_945910035.1). Lineage (NCBI taxonomy): Eukaryota > Metazoa > Arthropoda > Insecta > Diptera > Syrphidae > Brachypalpus > Brachypalpus laphriformis. Next base: position 124,385,611 of record OX246756.1, read on the forward strand.
TAGGTTGGCCGAATCCGCCATGCCAGGGTCGCCAGATATCGAATTTTCCGACCAATCACCGATCCTTGTAATGCGTACGTCATGAGAAGCGCGCTTTTGTGCAGATTTCAAATCTGTAATTAGATTTTCCCTATGGTGCATACTTTTCGAGAAAATCATGTCTCTGTCGGTTAAGCTAGGTTGGCCGAATCCGCCATGCCAGGGTCGCCAGACATCGAATTTTCCGGCCAATCACAGATCCTTGTAACTCACACGTCATAAGAAGCGCGCTTTTGTGCAGATTTCAAACCTATAATTAGATTTTCCCTGCGATGCATACTTTTCGAGAAAATCATGTCTCTGTCTGTTAAGCTAGGTTGGCCAGATCCGCTATTCCAGGGTCGCTAGATATCGAATTTTCCGACCAATCACCGATCCTTGTAATTCACTCGTCATTAGAAGCGCACTTTTGTGCAGATTTTAAATCTGTAATTAGATTTTCCCTGTCATGCATACTTTTCGAGAAAATCGTGTCTCTGTCGGTTAAGGTAGGTTGGCCAAATCCGCTATTCCAGGGTCGCCAGATATCGAATTTTCCGACCAATCACCGATCCTTGTAATCCATACGTCATAAGAAGCGCACTTTTGTGCAGATTTCAAATCTGTAATTAGATTTCACCTATGATGCATACTTTTCGAGAAAATCATGTCTCTGTCGGTTAAGCTAGGTTGGCCAAATCCGCCATTCCAGGGTCGCCAGATATCGAATTTTCCGACCAATCACCGATCCTTGTAATCCATACGTCATTAGAAGCGCACTTTTGTGCAGATTTCAAATCTGTAATTAGATTTTCCTTGTCATGCATACTTTTCGAGAAAATCATGTCTCTGTCGGTTAAGCTAGGTTGGCCAAATCCGCTATTCCAGGGTCACCAGATATCGAATTTTCCGACCCATCACCGATCCTTGTAATCCATACGTCATTAGAAGCGCACTTTTGTGCAGATTTGAAATCTGTAATTAGATTTTCCCTATGATGCATACTTTTCGAGAAAATCATGTCTCTGCGGACGAACTGAGGTTGGCCAAATCCGCCATGCCAGGGTCGCCAGACATCAAATTTTCCGACCAGTCACCGATCCTTGTAATCCATACGTCATTAGAAGCGCGCTTTTGTGCAGATTTCAAATCTATAATTAGATTTTCCCTGCGATGCATACTTTCAATTTGTATTTCACACGTCATTAGAACCGCGCTTTTGTGCAAATTTCAAATCTGTAATTAGATTTTCCCTGCGATGCATTTTTTTCGAGAACATCATGTCTCTGTGGACCAACTGAGGTTGGCCAAATCCGCCATGCCACGGTCACCAGATATCGAATTTTCCGACCAATCATCGATCCCTGTAATTCACATGTCATTAGAAGCGCCCTTTTTGTGCAGATTTCAAATCTGTAATTAGATTTTCCCTATGATGCATACTTTTCGAGAAAATCATGTCTCTGTGGACGAACTGATGTTATCCAAATCCGCCATGCCAGGGTCGCCAGACATCGAATTTTCCGACCAGTCACCGATCCTTGTAATCCATACGTCATTAGAAGCGCACTTTTGTGCAGATTTCAAATCTGTAATTAGATTTTCCCTGTCATGCATACTTTTCGAGAAAATCATGTCTCTGTCGGTTAAGCTAGGTTGGCCGAATCCACCATGCCAGGGTCGCCAGACATCGAATTTTCCGGCCAATCACAGATCCTTGTAACTCACACGTCATAAGAAACGCACTTTTGTGCAGATTTCAAACCTATAATTAGATTTTCGATGCGATGCATACTTTTCGAGAAAATCATGTCTCTGTCTGTTAAGATAGGTTGGCCAAATCCGCTATTCCAGGGTCGCCAGATATCGAATTTTCCGACCAGTCACCGATCCTTGTATTCCATACGTCATTAGAAGCGCACTTTTATGCCGATTTCAAATCTGTAATTAGATTTTCCCTGCGATGCATAATTTCAGAGAAAATCATGTCTCTGTCGGTTAAGCCAGCTTGGCCAAATCCGCCATTTCAGGGTCACCAGATATCGAATTTTCCGACCCATCACCGATCCTTGTAATCCATACGTCATTAGAAGCGCACTTTTGTGCAGATTTCAAATCTGTAATTAGATTTTCCCTGTCATGCATACTTTTCGAGAAAATCATGTCTCTGTCGGTTAAGCTAGGTTGGCCGAATCCGCCATGCCAGGGTCGCCAGATATCGAATTTTCCGACCAATCACCGATCCTTGTAATCCATACGTCATTAGAAGCGCACTTTTGTGCAGATTTCAAATCTGTAATTAGATTTTCCCTGCGATGCATACTTTTCGAGAAAATCGTGTCTCTGTCGGTTAAGGTAGGTTTTCCAAATCCGCTATGCCAGGGTCGCCAGATATCGAATTTTCCGACCAGTCACCGATCCTTGTATTCCATACGTCATTAGAAGCGCACTTTTATGCCGATTTCAAATCTGTAATTAGATTTTCCCTGCGATGCATAATTTCAGAGAAAATCATGTCTCTGTCGGTTAAGCCAGGTTGGCCAAATCCGCCATTTCAGGGTCACCAGATATCGAATTTTCCGGCCAATCACAGATCCTTGTAACTCACACGTCATAAGAAGCGCGCTTTTGTGCAGATTTCAAACCTATAATTAGATTTTCGATGCGATGCATACTTTTCGAGAAAATCATGTCTCTGTCTGTTAAGCTAGGTTGGCCAGATCCGCTATTCCAGGGTCGCTAGATATCGAATTTTCCGACCAGTCACCGATCCTTGTAATTCACTCGTCATTAGAAGCGCACTTTTATGCAGATTTTAAATCTGTAATTAGATTTTCCCTGTCATGCATACTTTTCGAGAAAATCGTGTCTCTGTCGGTTAAGGTAGGTTGGCCAAATCCGCTATTCCAGGGTCGCCAGATATCGAATTTTCCGACCAATCACCGATCCTTGTAATCCATACGTCATAAGAAGCGCACTTTTGTGCAGATTTCAAATCTGTAATTAGATTTCCCCTATGATGCATACTTTTCGAGAAAATCATGTCTCTGTCGGTTAAGCTAGGTTGGCCAAATCCGCCATTCCAGGGTCACCAGATATCGAATTTTCCTACCAATCACCGATCCTTGTAATCCATACGTCATTAGAAGCGCACTTTTGTGCAGATTTCAAATCTGTAATTAGATTTTCCTTGTCATGCATACTTTTCGAGAAAATCATGTCTCTGTCGGTTAAGCTATGTTGGCCAAATCCGCTATTCCAGGGTCACCAGATATCGAATTTTCCGACCCATCACCGATCCTTGTAATCCATACGTCATTAGAAGCGCCCTTTTGTGCAGATTTGAAATCTGTAATTAGATTTTCCCTATGATGCATACTTTTCGAGAAAATCATGTCTCTGTGGACGAACTGAGGTTGGCCAAATCCGCCATGCCAGGGTCGCCAGACATCAAATTTTCCGACCAGTCACCGATCCTTGTAATCCATACGTCATTAGAAGCGCGCTTTTGTGCAGATTTCAAATCTATAATTAGATTTTCCCTGCGATGCATACTTTCAATTTGTATTTCACACGTCATTAGAACCGCGCTTTTGTGCAAATTTCAAATCTGTAATTAGATTTTCCCTGCCATGCATTTTTTTCGAGAACATCATGTCTCTGTGGACCAACTGAGGTTGGCCAAATCCGCCATGCCACGGTCACCAGATATCGAATTTTCCGACCAATCTTCGATCCCTGTAATTCACATGTCATTAGAAGCGCCCTTTTTGTGCAGATTTCAAATCTGTAATTAGATTTTCCCTATGATGCATACTTTTCGAGAAAATCATGTCTCTGTGGACGAACTGATGTTGGCCAAATCCGCCATGCCAGGGTCGCCAGACATCGAATTTTCCGACCAGTCACCGATCCTTGTAATCCATACGTCATTAGAAGCGCGCTTTTGTGCAGATTTCAAACCTATAATTAGATTTTCCCTGCGATGCATACTTTCAGAGAAAATCATGTCTCTGTCGGTTAAGCTAGGTTGGCCAAATCCGCCATTTCAGGGTCACCAGATATCGAATTTTCCGACCCATCACCGATCCTTGTAATCCATACGTCATTAGAAGCGCACTTTTGTGCAGATTTCAAATCTGTAATTAGATTTTCCCTGTCATGCATACTTTTCGAGAAAATCATGTCTCTGTCGGTTAAGCTAGGTTGGCCGAATCCACCATGCCAGGGTCGCCAGACATCGAATTTTCCGGCCAATCACAGATCCTTGTAACTCACACGTCATAAGAAGCGCACTTTTGTGCAGATTTCAAACCTATAATTAGATTTTCGATGCGATGCATACTTTTCGAGAAAATCATGTCTCTGTCTGTTAAGATAGGTTGGCCAGATCCGCTATTCCAGGGTCGCCAGATATCGAATTTTCCGACCAATCACCGATCCTTGTAATCCATACGTCATAAGAAGCGCACTTTTGTGCAGATTTCAAATCTGTAATTAGATTTCCCCTATGATGCATACTTTTCGAGAAAATCATGTCTCTGTCGGTTAAGCTAGGTTGGCCAAATCCGCCATTCCAGGGTCACCAGATATCGAATTTTCCGACCAATCACCGATCCTTGTAATCCATACGTCATTAGAAGGGCACTTTTGTGCAGATTTCAGATCTGTAATTAGATTTTCCCTGTCATGCATACTTTTCGAGAAAATCGTGTCTCTGTCGGTTAAGCTAGGTTGGCCGAATCCACCATGCCAGGGTCGCCAGACATCGAATTTTCCGGCCAATCACAGATCCTTGTAACTCACACGTCATAAGAAGCGCACTTTTGTGCAGATTTCAAACCTATAATTAGATTTTCGATGCGATGCATACTTTTCGAGAAAATCATGTCTCTGTCTGTTAAGATAGGTTGGCCAGATCCGCTATTCCAGGGTCGCCAGATATCGAATTTTCCGACCAATCACCGATCCTTGTAATCCATACGTCATTAGAAGCGCACTTTTGTGCAGATTTCAAATCTGTAATTAGATTTTCCCTGTCATGCATACTTTTCGAGAAAATCATGTCTCTGTCGGTTAAGCTAGGTTGGCCAAATCCGCTATTCCAGGGTCGCCAGACATCGAATTTTCCGGCGAATCACCGATCCTTGTAATTCACACGTCATTAGAAGCGCACTTTTGTGCAGATTTCAAACCCATAATTAGATTTTCCCTGCGATGCATGCTTTTCGAGAAAATTATGTCTCTGTCGGTTAAGCTAGGTTGGCCAAATCCGCTATTCCAGGGTGGCCAGATATCGAATTTTCCGACCAATCACCGATCCTTGTAATCCATACGTCATTAGAAGCGCACTTTTGTGCAGATTTCAGATCTGTAATTAGATTTTCCCTGTCATGCATACTTTTCGAGAAAATCATGTCTCTGTCGGTTAAGCTAGGTTGGCCAAATCCGCTATTCCAGGGTCACCAGATATCGAATTTTCCGACCAATCACCGATCCTTGTAATCCATACGTCATTAGAAGGGCACTTTTGTGCAGATTTCAAATCTGTAATTAGATTTTCCCTGTCATGCATACTTTTCGAGAAAATCATGTCTCTGTCGGTTAAACTAGGTTGGCCAAATCCGCTATTCCAGGGTCACCAGATATCGAATTTTCCGACCAATCACCGATCCTTGTATTCCATGCGTCATTAGAAGCGCACTTTTGTGCAGATTTCAAATCTGTAATTAGATTTTCCCTGTCATGCATACTTTTCGAGAAAATCGTGTCTCTGTCGGTTAAGCTAGGTTGGCCGAATCCGCCATGCCAGGGTCGCCAGACATCGAATTTTCCGACCAATCACCGATCCTTGTAATGCGTACGTCATTAGAAGCGCACTTTTGTGCAGATTTCAAATCTGTAATTAGATTTTCCCTGTCATGCATACTTTTCGAGAAAATCATGTCTCTGTCGGTTAAGCTAGGTTGGCCAAATCCGCTATTCCAGGGTCGCCAGATATCGAATTTTCCGACCAATCACCGATCCTTGTAATCCATACGTCATAAGAAGCGCACTTTTGTGCAGATTTCAAATCTGTAATTAGATTTCCCCTATGATGCATACTTTTCGAGAAAATCATGTCTCTGTCGGTTAAGCTAGGTTGGCCAAATCCGCTATTCCAGGGTCACCAGATATCGATTTTTCCGACCAGTCACCGATCCTTGTATTCCATACGTCATTAGAAGCGCACTTTTGTGCAGATTTCAAACCTATAATTAGATTTTCCCTGCGATGCATACTTTTCGAGAAAATCATGTCTCTGTCGGTTAAGCTAGGTTGGCCAAATCCGCCATTCCAGGGTCACCAGATATCGAATTTTCCGACCAATCACCGATCCTTGTAATCCATGCGTCATTAGAAGCGCACTTTTGTGCAGATTTCAAATCTGTAATTAGATTTTCCCTGTCATGCATACTTTTCGAGAAAATCATGTCTCTGTCGGTTAAGCTAGGTTGGCCAAATCCGCTATTCCAGGGTCACCAGATACCGAATTTTCCGACCCATCATCGATCCTTGTAATCCATACGTCATTAGAAGCGCGCTTTTGTGCAGATTTCAAACCTATAATTAGATTTTCCCTGCGATGCATACTTTCAATTTGTATTTCACTCGTCATTAGAAGCGTGCTTTTGTGCAAATTTCAAATCTGTAATTAGATTTTCCCTGCCATGCATTTTTTTCGAGAACATCATGTCTCTGTGGACCAACTGAGGTTGGCCAAATCCGCCATACCACGGTCACCAGATATCAAATTTTCCGACCAATCATCGATCCCTGTAATTCACATGTCATTAGAAGCGCCCTTTTTGTGCAGATTTCAAATCTGTAATTAGATTTTCCCTATGATGCATACTTTTCGAGAAAATCATGTCTCTGTGGACGAACTGAGGTTGGCCAAATCCGCCATGCCAGGGTCGCCAGACATCGAATTTTCCGACCAGTCACCGATCCTTGTAATCCATACGTCATTAGAAGCGCGCTTTTGTGCAGATTTCAAACCTATAATTAGATTTTCCCTGCGATGCATACTTTCAATTTGTATTTCACTCGTCATTAGAAGCGTGCTTTTGTGCAAATTTCAAATCTGTAATTAGATTTTCCCTGCCATGCATTTTTTTCGAGAACATCATGTCTCTGTGGACCAACTGAGGTTGGCCAAATCCGCCATACCACGGTCACCAGATATCGAATTTTCCGACCAATCATCGATCGCTGTAATTCACATGTCATTAGAAGCGCCCTTTTTGTGCAGATTTCAAATCTGTAATTAGATTTTCCCTATGATGCATACTTTTCGAGAAAATCATGTCTCTGTGGACGAACTGAGGTTGGCCAAATCCGCCATGCCAGGGTCGCCAGACACCGAATTTTCCGACCAGTCACCGATCCTTGTAATCCATACGTCATTAGAAGCGCGCTTTTGTGCAGATTTCAAACCTATAATTAGATTTTCCCTGCCATGCATACTTTCAGAGAAAATCATGTCTCTGTCGGTTAAGCCAGGTTGGCCAAATCCGCCATTTCAGGGTCACCAGATATCGAATTTTCCGACCCATCACCGATCCTTGTAATCCATACGTCATTAGAAGCGCACTTTTGTGCAGATTTCAAATCTGTAATTAGATTTTCCCTGTCATGCATACTTTTCGAGAAAATCATGTCTCTGTCGGTTAAGCTAGGTTGGCCGAATCCACCATGCCAGGGTCGCCAGACATCGAATTTTCCGGCCAATCACAGATCCTTGTAACTCACACGTCATAAGAAGCGCGCTTTTGTGCAGATTTCAAACCTATAATTAGATTTTCGATGCGATGCATACTTTTCGAGAAAATCATGTCTCTGTCTGTTAAGCTAGGTTGGCCAGATCCGCTATTCCAGGGTCGCTAGATATCGAATTTTCCGACCAATCACCGATCCTTGTAATTCACTCGTCATTAGAAGCGCACTTTTGTGCAGATTTTAAATCTGTAATTAGATTTTCCCTGTCATGCATACTTTTCGAGAAAATCGTGTCTCTGTCGGTTAAGGTAGGTTGGCCAAATCCTCTATTCCAGGGTCGCTAGATATCGAATTTTCCGACCAATCACCGATCCTTGTAATCCATACGTCATAAGAAGCGCACTTTTGTGCAGATTTCAAATCTGTAATTAGATTTCCCCTATGATGCATACTTTTCGAGAAAATCATGTCTCTGTCGGTTAAGCTAGGTTGGCCAAATCCGCCATTCCAGGGTCACCAGATATCGAATTTTCCGACCAATCACCGATCCTTGTAATCCATACGTCATTAGAAGCGCACTTTTGTGCAGATTTCAAATCTGTAATTAGATTTTCCTTGTCATGCATACTTTTCGAGAAAATCATGTCTCTGTCGGTTAAGCTAGGTTGGCCAAATCCGCCATTCCAGGGTCACCAGATATCGAATTTTCCGACCCATCACCGATCCTTGTAATCCATACGTCATTAGAAGCGCCCTTTTGTGCAGATTTCAAATCTATAATTAGATTTTCCCTGCGATGCATACTTTCAATTTGTATTTCACACGTCATTAGAACCGCGCTTTTGTGCAAATTTCAAATCTGTAATTAGATTTTCCCTGCCATGCATTTTTTTCGAGAACATCATGTCTCTGTGGACCAACTGAGGTTGGCCAAATCCGCCATGCCACGGTCACCAGATATCGAATTTTCCGACCAATCATCGATCCCTGTAATTCACATGTCATTAGAAGCGCCCTTTTTGTGCAGATTTCAAATCTGTAATTAGATTTTCCCTATGATGCATACTTTTCGAGAAAATCATGTCTCTGTGGACGAACTGATGTTGGCCAAATCCGCCATGCCAGGGTCGCCAGACATCGAATTTTCCGACCAGTCACCGATCCTTGTAATCCATACGTCATTAGAAGCGCGCTTTTGTGCAGATTTCAAACCTATAATTAGATTTTCCCTGCGATGCATACTTTCAGAGAAAATCATGTCTCTGTCGGTTAAGCTAGGTTGGCCAAATCCGCCATTTCAGGGTCACCAGATATCGAATTTTCCGACCCATCACCGATCCTTGTAATCCATACGTCATTAGAAGCGCACTTTTGTGCAGATTTCAAATCTGTAATTAGATTTTCCCTGTCATGCATACTTTTCGAGAAAATCATGTCTCTGTCGGTTAAGCTAGGTTGGCCGAATCCACCATGCCAGGGTCGCCAGACATCGAATTTTCCGGCCAATCACAGATCCTTGTAACTCACACGTCATAAGAAGCGCACTTTTGTGCAGATTTCAAACCTATAATTAGATTTTCGATGCGATGCATACTTTTCGAGAAAATCATGTCTCTGTCTGTTAAGATAGGTTGGCCAGATCCGCTATTCCAGGGTCGCCAGATATCGAATTTTCCGACCAATCACCGATCCTTGTAATTCACACGTCATTAGAAGCGCACTTTTGTGCAGATTTTAAATCCGTAATTAGATTTTCCCTGTCATGCATACTTTTCGAGAAAATCATGTCTCTGTCGGTTAAGCTAGGTTGGCCAAATCCGCTATTCCAGGGTCGCCAGATATCGAACTTTCCGACCAATCACCGATCCTTGTAATCCATACGTCATAAGAAGCGCACTTTTGTGCAGATTTCAAATCTGTAATTAGATTTCCCCTATGATGCATACTTTTCGAGAAAATCATGTCTCTGTCGGTTAAGCTAGGTTGGCCAAATCCGCCATTCCAGGGTCACCAGATATCGAATTTTCCGACCAATCAGCGATCCTTGTAATCCATACGTCATTAGAAGCGCACTTTTGTGCAGATTTCAAATCTGTAATTAGATTTTCCCTGTCATGCATACTTTTCGAGAAAATCATGTCTCTGTCGGTTAAGCTAGGTTGGCCAAATCCGCTATTCCAGGGTCACCAGATATCGAATTTTCCGACCAGTCACCGATCCTTGTATTCCATACGTCATTAGAAGCGCACTTTTATGCCGATTTCAAATCTGTAATTAGATTTTCCCTGCGATGCATACTTTTCGAGAAAATCATGTCTCTGTCGGTTAAGCTAGGTTGGCCGAATCCGCCATGCCAGGGTCGCCAGATATCGAATTTTCCGACCAATCACCGATCCTTGTAATGCGTACGTCATGAGAAGCGCGCTTTTGTGCAGATTTCAAATCTGTAATTAGATTTTCCCTATGGTGCATACTTTTCGAGAAAATCATGTCTCTGTCGGTTAAGCTAGGTTGGCCGAATCCGCCATGCCAGGGTCGCCAGACATCGAATTTTCCGGCCAATCACAGATCCTTGTAACTCACACGTCATAAGAAGCGCGCTTTTGTGCAGATTTCAAACCTATAATTAGATTTTCGATGCGATGCATACTTTTCGAGAAAATCATGTCTCTGTCTGTTAAGCTAGGTTGGCCAGATCCGCTATTCCAGGGTCGCTAGATATCGAATTTTCCGACCAATCACCGATCCTTGTAATTCACTCGTCATTAGAAGCGCACTTTTGTGCAGATTTTAAATCTGTAATTAGATTTTCCCTGTCATGCATACTTTTCGAGAAAATCGTGTCTCTGTCGGTTAAGGTAGGTTGGCCAAATCCGCTATTCCAGGGTCGCCAGATATCGAATTTTCCGACCAATCACCGATCCTTGTAATCCATACGTCATAAGAAGCGCACTTTTGTGCAGATTTCAAATCTGTAATTAGATTTCACCTATGATGCATACTTTTCGAGAAAATCATGTCTCTGTCGGTTAAGCTAGGTTGGCCAAATCCGCCATTCCAGGGTCGCCAGATATCGAATTTTCCGACCAATCACCGATCCTTGTAATCCATACGTCATTAGAAGCGCACTTTTGTGCAGATTTCAAATCTGTAATTAGATTTTCATTGTCATGCATACTTTTCGAGAAAATCATGTCTCTGTCGGTTAAGCTAGGTTGGCCAAATCCGCTATTCCAGGGTCACCAGATATCGAATTTTCCGACCCATCACCGATCCTTGTAATCCATACGTCATTAGAAGCGCACTTTTGTGCAGATTTGAAATCTGTAATTAGATTTTCCCTATGATGCATACTTTTCGCGAAAATCATGTCTCTGTGGACGAACTGAGGTTGGCCAAATCCGCCATGCCAGGGTCGCCAGACATCAAATTTTCCGACCAGTCACCGATCCTTGTAATCCATACGTCATTAGAAGCGCGCTTTTGTGCAGATTTCAAATCTATAATTAGATTTTCCCTGCGACGCATACTTTCAATTTGTATTTCACACGTCATTAGAACCGCGCTTTTGTGCAAATTTCAAATCTGTAATTAGATTTTCCCTGCCATGCATTTTTTTCGAGAACATCATGTCTCTGTGGACCAACTGAGGTTGGCCAAATCCGCCATGCCACGGTCACCAGATATCGAATTTTCCGACCAATCATCGATCCCTGTAATTCACACGTCATTAGAAGCGCCCTTTTTGTGCAGATTTCAAATCTGTAATTAGATTTTCCCTATGATGCATACTTTTCGAGAAAATCATGTCTCTGTGGACGAACTGATGTTGGCCAAATCCGCCATGCCAGGGTCGCCAGACATCGAATTTTCCGACCAGTCACCGATCCTTGTAATCCATACGTCATTAGAAGCGCACTTTTGTGCAGATTTCAAATCTGTAATTAGATTTTCCCTGTCATGCATACTTTTCGAGAAAATCATGTCTCTGTCGGTTAAGCTAGGTTGGCCGAATCCGCCATGCCAGGGTCGCCAGACATCGAATTTTCCGGCCAATCACAGATCCTTGTAACTCACACGTCATAAGAAGCGCACTTTTGTGCAGATTTCAAACCTATAATTAGATTTTCGATGCGATGCATACTTTTCGAGAAAATCATGTCTCTGTCTGTTAAGATAGGTTGGCCAGATCCGCTATTCCAGGGTCACCGATCCTTGTAATTCACACGTCATTAGAAGCGCACTTTTGTGCAGATTTTAAATCTGTAATTAGATTTTCCCTGTCATGCATACTTTTCGAGAAAATCATGTCTCTGTCGGTTAAGCTAGGTTGGCCAAATCCGCTATTCCAGGGTCGCCAGATATCGAATTTTCCGACCAATCACCGATCCTTGTAATCCATACGTCATAAGAAGCGCACTTTTGTGCAGATTTCAAATCTGTAATTAGATTTCCCCTATGATGCATACTTTTCGAGAAAATCAGGTCTCTGTCGGTTAAGCTAGGTTGGCCAAATCCGCCATTCCAGGGTCACCAGATATCGAATTTTCCGACCAATCAGCGATCCTTGTAATCCATACGTCATTAGAAGCGCACTTTTGTGCAGATTTCAAATCTGTAATTAGATTTTCCCTGTCATGCATACTTTTCGAGAAAATCATGTCTCTGTCGGTTAAGCTAGGTTGGCCAAATCCGCTATTCCAGGGTCACCAGATATCGAATTTTCCGACCAGTCACCGATCCTTGTATTCCACACGTCATTAGAAGCGCACTTTTATGCCAATTTCAAATCTGTAATTAGATTTTCCCTGCGATGCATAACTTCAGAGAAAATCATGTCTCTGTCGGTTAAGCCAGGTTGGCCAAATCCGCCATTTCAGGGTCACCAGATATCGAATTTTCCGACCCATCACCGATCCTTGTAATCCATACGTCATTAGAAGCGCACTTTTGTGCAGATTTCAAATCTGTAATTAGATTTTCCCTGTCATGCATACTTTTCGAGAAAATCATGTCTCTGTCGGTTAAGCTAGGTTGGCCGAATCCGCCATGCCAGGGTCGCCAGATATCGAATTTTCCGACCAATCACCGATCCTTGTAATCCATACGTCATTAGAAGCGCACTTTTGTGCAGATTTCAAATCTGTAATTAGATTTTCCCTGCGATGCATACTTTTCGAGAAAATCGTGTCTCTGTCGGTTAAGGTAGGTTGGCCAAATCCGCTATTCCAGGGTCGCCAGATATCGAATTTTCCGACCAGTCACCGATCCTTGTATTCCATACGTCATTAGAAGCGCACTTTTATGCCGATTTCAAATCTGTAATTAGATTTTCCCTGCGATGCATAATTTCAGAGAAAATCATGTCTCTGTCGGTTAAGCCAGGTTGGCCAAATCCGCCATTTCAGGGTCACCAGATATCGAATTTTCCGGCCAATCACAGATCCTTGTAACTCACACGTCATAAGAAGCGCGCTTTTGTGCAGATTTCAAACCTATAATTAGATTTTCGATGCGATGCATACTTTTCGAGAAAATCATGTCTCTGTCTGTTAAGCTAGGTTGGCCAGATCCGCTATTCCAGGGTCGCTAGATATCGAATTTTCCGACCAATCACCGATCCTTGTAATTCACTCGTCATTAGAAGCGCACTTTTCTGCAGATTTTAAATCTGTAATTAGATTTTCCCTGTCATGCATACTTTTCGAGAAAATCGTGTCTCTGTCGGTTAAGGTAGGTTGGCCAAATCCGCTATTCCAGGGTCGCCAGATATCGAATTTTCCGACCAATCACCGATCCTTGTAATCCATACGTCATAAGAAGCGCACTTTTGTGCAGATTTCAAATCTGTAATTAGATTTCCCCTATGATGCATACTTTTCGAGAAAATCATGTCTCTGTCGGTTAAGCTAGGTTGGCCAAATCCGCCATTCCAGGGTCACCAGATATCGAATTTTCCGACCAATCACCGATCCTTGTAATCCATACGTCATTAGAAGCGCACTTTTGTGCAGATTTCAAATCTGTAATTAGATTTTCCTTGTCATGCATACTTTTCGAGAAAATCATGTCTCTGTCGGTTAAGCTAGGTTGGCCAAATCCGCTATTCCAGGGTCACCAGATATCGAATTTTCCGACCCATCACCGATCCTTGTAATCCATACGTCATAAGAAGCGCCCTTTTGTGCAGATTTGAAATCTGTAATTAGATTTTCCCTATGATGCATACTTTTCGAGAAAATCATGTCTCTGTCGGTTAAGCTAGGTTGGCCAAATCCGCCATTCCAGGGTCACCAGATATCGAATTTTCCGACCAATCACCGATCCTTGTAATCCATACGTCATTAGAAGCGCACTTTTGTGCAGATTTCAAATCTGTAATTAGATTTTCCCTGTCATGCATACTTTTCGAGAAAATCATGTCTCTGTCGGTTAAGCTAGGTTGGCCAAATCCGCCATTCCAGGGTCACCAGATATCGAATTTTCCGACCAATCACCGATCCTTGTAATCCATACGTCATTAGAAGCGCACTTTTGTGCAGATTTCAAATCTGTAATTAGATTTTCCCTGTCATGCATACTTTTCGAGAAAATCATGTCTCTGTCGGTTAAGCTAGGTTGGCCGAATCCACCATGCCAGGGTCGCCAGACATCGAATTTTCCGGCCAATCACAGATCCTTGTAACTCACACGTCATAAGAAGCGCACTTTTGTGCAGATTTCAAACCTATAATTAGATTTTCGATGCGATGCATACTTTTCGAGAAAATCATGTCTCTGTCTGTTAAGATAGGTTGGCCAGATCCGCTATTCCAGGGTCACCGATCCTTGTAATTCACACGTCATTAGAAGCGCACTTTTGTGCAGATTTTAAATCTGTAATTAGATTTTCCCTGTCATGCATACTTTTCGAGAAAATCATGTCTCTGTCGGTTAAGCTAGGTTGGCCAAATCCGCTATTCCAGGGTCGCCAGATATCGAATTTTCCGACCAATCACCGATCCTTGTAATCCATACGTCATAAGAAGCGCACTTTTGTGCAGATTTCAAATCTGTAATTAGATTTCCCCTATGATGCATACTTTTCGAGAAAATCAGGTCTCTGTCGGTTAAGCTAGGTTGGCCAAATCCGCCATTCCAGGGTCACCAGATATCGAATTTTCCGACCAATCAGCGATCCTTGTAATCCATACGTCATTAGAAGCGCACTTTTGTGCAGATTTCAAATCTGTAATTAGATTTTCCCTGTCATGCATACTTTTCGAGAAAATCATGTCTCTGTCGGTTAAGCTAGGTTGGCCAAATCCGCTATTCCAGGGTCACCAGATATCGAATTTTCCGACCAGTCACCGATCCTTGTATTCCACACGTCATTAGAAGCGCACTTTTATGCCAATTTCAAATCTGTAATTAGATTTTCCCTGCGATGCATAACTTCAGAGAAAATCATGTCTCTGTCGGTTAAGCCAGGTTGGCCAAATCCGCCATTTCAGGGTCACCAGATATCGAATTTTCCGACCCATCACCGATCCTTGTAATCCATACGTCATTAGAAGCGCACTTTTGTGCAGATTTCAAATCTGTAATTAGATTTTCCCTGTCATGCATACTTTTCGAGAAAATCATGTCTCTGTCGGTTAAGCTAGGTTGGCCGAATCCGCCATGCCAGGGTCGCCAGATATCGAATTTTCCGACCAATCACCGATCCTTGTAATCCATACGTCATTAGAAGCGCACTTTTGTGCAGATTTCAAATCTGTAATTAGATTTTCCCTGCGATGCATACTTTTCGAGAAAATCGTGTCTCTGTCGGTTAAGGTAGGTTGGCCAAATCCGCTATTCCAGGGTCGCCAGATATCGAATTTTCCGACCAGTCACCGATCCTTGTATTCCATACGTCATTAGAAGCGCACTTTTATGCCGATTTCAAATCTGTAATTAGATTTTCCCTGCGATGCATAATTTCAGAGAAAATCATGTCTCTGTCGGTTAAGCCAGGTTGGCCAAATCCGCCATTTCAGGGTCACCAGATATCGAATTTTCCGGCCAATCACAGATCCTTGTAACTCACACGTCATAAGAAGCGCGCTTTTGTGCAGATTTCAAACCTATAATTAGATTTTCGATGCGATGCATACTTTTCGAGAAAATCATGTCTCTGTCTGTTAAGCTAGGTTGGCCAGATCCGCTATTCCAGGGTCGCTAGATATCGAATTTTCCGACCAATCACCGATCCTTGTAATTCACTCGTCATTAGAAGCGCACTTTTGTGCAGATTTTAAATCTGTAATTAGATTTTCCCTGTCATGCATACTTTTCGAGAAAATCGTGTCTCTGTCGGTTAAGGTAGGTTGGCCAAATCCGCTATTCCAGGGTCGCCAGATATCGAATTTTCCGACCAATCACCGATCCTTGTAATCCATACGTCATAAGAAGCGCACTTTTGTGCAGATTTCAAATCTGTAATTAGATTTCCCCTATGATGCATACTTTTCGAGAAAATCATGTCTCTGTCGGTTAAGCTAGGTTGGCCAAATCCGCCATTCCAGGGTCACCAGATATCGAATTTTCCGACCAATCACCGATCCTTGTAATCCATACGTCATTAGAAGCGCACTTTTGTGCAGATTTCAAATCTGTAATTAGATTTTCCTTGTCATGCATACTTTTCGAGAAAATCATGTCTCTGTCGGTTAAGCTAGGTTGGCCAAATCCGCTATTCCAGGGTCACCAGATATCGAATTTTCCGACCCATCACCGATCCTTGTAATCCATACGTCATTAGAAGCGCACTTTTGTGCAGATTTGAAATCTGTAATTAGATTTTCCCTATGATGCATACTTTTCGAGAAAATCATGTCTCTGTGGACGAACTGAGGTTGGCCAAATCCGCCATGCCAGGGTCGCCAGACATCAAATTTTCCGACCAGTCACCGATCCTTGTAATCCATACGTCATTAGAAGCGCGCTTTTGTGCAGATTTCAAATCTATAATTAGATTTTCCCTGCGATGCATACTTTCAATTTGTATTTCACACGTCATTAGAACCGCGCTTTTGTGCAAATTTCAAATCTGTAATTAGATTTTCCCTGCCATGCATTTTTTTCGAGAACATCATGTCTCTGTGGACCAACTGAGGTTGGCCAAATCCGCCATGCCACGGTCACCAGATATCGAATTTTCCGACCAATCATCGATCCCTGTAATTCACATGTCATTAGAAGCGCCCTTTTTGTGCAGATTTCAAATCTGTAATTAGATTTTCCCTATGATGCATACTTTTCGAGAAAATCATGTCTCTGTGGACGAACTGATGTTGGCCAAATCCGCCATGCCAGGGTCGCCAGACATCGAATTTTCCGACCAGTCACCGATCCTTGTAATCCATACGTCATTAGAAGCGCGCTTTTGTGCAGATTTCAAACCTATAATTAGATTTTCCCTGCGATGCATACTTTCAGAGAAAATCATGTCTCTGTCGGTTAAGCTAGGTTGGCCAAATCCGCCATTTCAGGGTCACCAGATATCGAATTTTCCGACCCATCACCGATCCTTGTAATCCATACGTCATTAGAAGCGCACTTTTGTGCAGATTTCAAATCTGTAATTAGATTTTCCCTGTCATGCATACTTTTCGAGAAAATCATGTCTCTGTCGGTTAAGCTAGGTTGGCCGAATCCACCATGCCAGGGTCGCCAGGCATCGAATTTTCCGGCCAATCACAGATCCTTGTAACTCACACGTCATAAGAAGCGCACTTTTGTGCAGATTTCAAACCTATAATTAGATTTTCGATGCGATGCATACTTTTCGAGAAAATCATGTCTCTGTCTGTTAAGATAGGTTGGCCAGATCCGCTATTCCAGGGTCGCCAGATATCGAATTTTCCGACCAATCACCGATCCTTGTAATTCACACGTCATTAGAAGCGCACTTTTGTGCAGATTTTAAATCTGTAATTAGATTTTCAATGTCATGCATACTTTTCGAGAAAATCATGTCTCTGTCGGTTAAGCTCGGTTGGCCAAATCCGCTATTCCAGGGTCGCCAGATATCGAATTTTCCGACCAATCACCGATCCTTGTAATCCATACGTCATAAGAAGCGCACTTTTGTGCAGATTTCAAATCTGTAATTAGATTTCCCCTATGATGCATACTTTTCGAGAAAATCATGTCTCTGTCGGTTAAGCTAGGTTGGCCAAATCCGCCATTCCAGGGTCACCAGATATCGAATTTTCCGACCAATCAGCGATCCTTGTAACCCATACATCATTAGAAGCGCACTTTTGTGCAGATTTCAAATCTGTAATTAGATTTTCCCTGTCATGCATACTTTTCGAGAAAATCATGTCCCTGTCGGTTAAGCTAGGTTGGCCAAATCCGCTATTCCAGGGTCACCAGATATCGAATTTTCCGACCAGTCACCGATCCTTGTATTCCATACGTCATTAGAAGCGCACTTTTATGCCGATTTCAAATCTGTAATTAGATTTTCCCTGCGATGCATACTTTTCGAGAAAATCATGTCTCTGTCGGTTAAGCTAGGTTGGCCGAATCCGCCATGCCAGGGTCGCCAGATATCGAATTTTCCGACCAATCACCGATCCTTGTAATGCGTACGTCATGAGAAGCGCGCTTTTGTGCAGATTTCAAATCTGTAATTAGATTTTCCCTATGGTGCATACTTTTCGAGAAAATCATGTCTCTGTCGGTTAAGCTAGGTTGGCCGGATCCGCCATGCCAGGGTCGCCAGACATCGAATTTTCCGGCCAATCACAGGTCCTTGTAACTCACACGTCATAAGAAGCGCACTATTGTGCAGATTTCAAACCTATAATTAGATTTTCGATGCGATGCATACTTTTCGAGAAAATCATGTCTCTGTCTGTTAAGCTAGGTTGGCCAGATCCGCTATTCCAGGGTCGCTAGATATCGGATTTTCCGACCAGTCACCGATCCTTGTAATTCACACGTCATTAGAAGCGCACTTTTGTGCAGATTTTAAATCTGTAATTAGATTTTCCCTGTCATGCATACTTTTCGAGAAAATCATGTCTCTGTCGGTTAAGCTAGGTTGGCCAAATCCGCTATTCCAGGGTCGCCAGATATCGAATTTTTCGACCAATCACCGATCCTTGTAATCCATACGTCATAAGAAGCGCACTTTTGTGCAGATTTCAAATCTGTAATTAGATTTCCCCTATGATGCATACTTTTCGAGAAAATCATGTCTCTGTCGGTTAAGCTAGGTTGGCCAAATGCGCCATTCCAGGGTCACCAGATATCGAATTTTCCGACCAATCGCCGATCCCTGTAATCCATACGTCATTAGAAGCGCACTTTTGTGCAGATTTCAAATCTGTAATTAGATTTTCCCTGTCATGCATACTTTTCGAGAAAATCATGTCTCTGTCGGTTAAGCTAGGTTGGCCAAATCCGCTATTCCAGGGTCGAAAGATATCGAATTTTCCGACCAATCACCGATCCTTGTATTCCATACGTCATTAGAAGCGCACTTTTGTGCAGATTTCAAATCTGTAATTAGATTTTCCCTGCGATGCATACTTTTCGAGAAAATCATGTCTCTGTCGGTTAAGCTAGGTTGGCCGAATCCGCCATGCCAGGGTCGCCAGACATCGAATTTTCCGACCAATCACCGATCCTTGTAATGCGTACGTCATTAGAAGCGCGCTTTTGTGCAGATTTCAAATCTGTAATTAGATTTTCCCTATGGTGCATACTTTTCGAGAAAATCATGTCTCTGCCGGTTAAGCTAGGTTGGCCGAATCCGCCATGCCAGGGTCACCAGATATCGAATTTTCCGACCCATCACCGATCCTTGTAATCCATACGTCATTAGAAGCGCACTTTTGTGCAGATTTCAAATCTGTAATTAGATTTTCCCTGTCATGCATACTTTTCGAGAAAATCATGTCTCTGTCGGTTAAGCTAGGTTGGCCGAATCCGCCATGCCAGGGTCACCAGATATCGAATTTTCGGACCAATCATCGATCCTTGTAATTCACACGTCATTAGAAGCGCACTTTTCTGCAGATTTCAAACCTATAATTAGATTTTCCCCGTGATGCTTACTTTTCGAGAAAATCATGTCTCTGTCGGTTAAGCTAGGTTGGCCAAATCCGCTTTCCAGGGTCGCCAGATATCGAATTTTCCGACCAATCACCGATCCTTGTAATCCATACGTCATTAGAAGCGCAATTTTGTGCAGATTTAAAATCTGTAATTAGATTTTCCCTATGATGCATACTTTTCGAGAAAATCATGTCTCTGTCGGTTAAGCTAGGTTGGATAAATCCGCCATTCCAGGGTCACCAGATATCGAATTTTCCGACCAATCACCGATCCTTGTAATCCATACGTCATTAGAAGCGCACTTTTGTGTAGATTTCAAATCTGTAATTAGATTTTCCCTGTCATGCATACTTTTCGAGAAAATCATGTCTCTGTCGGTTAAGCTAGGTTGGCCAAATCCGCTATTCCACGGTCGCCAGATATCGAATTTTCCGACCAATCACCGATCCTTGTAATCCATGCGTCATTAGAAGCGCACTTTTGTGCAGATTTCAAATCTGTAATTAGATTTTCCCTGTCATGCATACTTTTCGAGAAAATCATGTCTCTGTCGGTTAAGCTAGGTTGGCCAAATCCGCTATTCCAGGGTCGAAAGATATCGAATTTTCCGACCAATCACCGATCCTTGTATTCCATACGTCATTAGAAGCGCGCTTTTGTGCAGATTTCAAACCTATAATTAGATTTTCCCTGCGATGCATACTTTCCGAGAAAATCATGTCTCTGTCGGTTAAGCTAGGTTGGCCAAATCCGCCATTCCAGGGTCACCAGATATCGAATTTTCCGACCCATCACCGATCCTTGTAATCCATACGTCATTAGAAGCGCAATTTTGTGCAGATTTAAAATCTGTAATTAGATTTTCCCTATGATGCATACTTTTCGAGAAAATCATGTCTCTGTGGACCAACTGAGGTTGGCCAAATCCGCCATGCCAGGGTCACCAGACATCGAATTTTCGGATCAATCTCCGATCCTTGTATTTCACTCGTCATTAGAAGCGCGCTTTTGTGCAAATTTCAAATCTGTAATTAGATTTTCGATGCGATGCATTTTTTTCGAGAAAATCATGTCTCCGTGGACCAACTGAGGTTGGCCCAATACGCCATGCCACGATCACCAGATATCGAATTTTCCGACCAATCATCGATCCTTGTAATTCACATGTCATTAGAAGCGCCCTTTTTGTGCAGATTTGAAATCTGTAATTAGATTTTCCCTATGATGCATACTTATCGAGAAAATCATGTCTCTGTGGACGAACTGAGGTTGGCCAAATCCGCCATGCCAGGGTCGCCAGACATCGAATTTTCCGACCAGTCACCGATCCTTGTAATCCATACGTCATTAGAAGCGCGCTTTTGTGCAGATTTCAAACCTATAATTAGATTTTCCCTGCGATGCATACTTTCCGAGAAAATCATGTCTCTGTCGGTTAAGCTAGGTTGGCCAAATCCGCCATTCCAGGGTCACCAGATATCGAATTTTCCGACCCATCACCGATCCTTGTAATCCATACGTCATTAGAAGCGCACTTTTGTGCAGATTTCAAATCTGTAATTAGATTTTCCCTGTCATGCATACTTTTCGAGAAAATCATGTCTCTGTCGGTTAAGCTAGGTTGGCCGAATCCGCCATGCCAGGGTCGCCAGACATCGAATTTTCCGGCCAATCACAGATCCTTGTAACTCGCACGTCATAAGAAGCGCACTTTTGTGCAGATTTCAAACCTATAATTAGATTTTCCCTGCGATGCATACTTTTCGAGAAAATCATGTCTTCTTCTTCTTCTTCCTTTTATCAGCGAGGTTATGATCCGAAAACTAGGGATCACAACCCTCCCACTTCACCGCATTTCTACTGATCCGCCTATGGGGTTCGCCTATTTGACCTCAGAAAATATCGGCAGGCCTGCCGATTTTGGATCACTCGGTTACTGAGGCCAATGAAATGCCGATGTCGTCGCATTTGTCTGATCCAGGCGTTTATAGGCCTGCCTTTCCTACATCGCGATGTCTTTGGAACGTGCATAGATATTGCCTTTTTTACAGGGTTCAAATGATCTCTTCTTTGAACGTGGCAATACCAGCTGAGCCGGTCACGCTCTAATTTTCGTACGATGGTTTCCTTGATGTGAAAGCTTCCACTTATCTTTGAACTTCTTATTCGATCAAGCTTGGTCACTCCTGCTGTCATGCGAAGCATCTTCATCTCAGCTGCCGTTAATTTACTCTCATACTTTTTGTACATCGTCCAACATTGTGAACCGTATGTGAGCGCTGGACGTACAACTGCGGTGTAGAGCTTTCCTTTCAACTTAGGGGGCATTTTTCTGTCACAGAAGATAGCGGAATTTTCTCGCCACTTCATCCACCCTACGCTTACACGATGATTGATGTCGTCATCACAAGTTGCTTTGCTATTGATCATAGATCCCAGATATTTGAACTTTTCGCACTTGGGAAGCACTGTTCCATTCAAATAAATGTCTGGAATAGGCCTGAGTGGATCAGAGAACGAGCAGCACAAGTACTCTGTCTTTTTTGAACTAATGCGATACCCATTTCCCTCCAAAACGTCCACCCACACATCAAGTGCTCGTTGCAGGGATGTAGGATCCTCACTTATGATGGCTCCATCGTCAGCAAAGAATAACTGATGTACCTTGGGGTCCATCACTTTACCTTCAAGCAGATAATCAAGGACTGTAATAAAGAGCAAAGGACTTAAAACGCTTCCCTGGTGCACCCCGACTTTGATTCGGAACTCTTCGGTTACTCCAGCGGGGCATCTTACTTTTATCTTTGCTCCTTCGTACATGTCCATAATCATCTGTACATAGGTTTCTGGAACCCCTCGATGTCTTAGCGCCACCCATATCAGATCTCGTGGTTGTCTGTCGAATGCCTTTTCAAAGTCAACCAATACAATATGCAAATCCCTTAAGGAATCACGATGTTTTTCCATTACGATCCTTATACTTTGGATTGCATCTGTGGTTGATTTACCCGAGACAAACCCGCACTGATCATCAGATAGCCGTATTATTTTTCGCAGTCGGCCACCTAATACCCGCTCAACGATCTTCATGGTGTGTGACATCAGCTTGATCGAACGGTAGTTATCACAGTTTCGCGTATCACCCTTCCCTTTGTATACAGGGAGGAGGTAACTTTCCCTCCATTGATTCGGCATTGGATCACCTCTCACGAATTTGGAGATAAGAATTCTGAGCCATCTGAACCCGATGTCTCCCATCTTTTTCCAGACTCAGAGGGTATCTCGTCTGGCCCAACCGCTTTTCGTTTTTTTGGAGTATTTGACCGCCTCACTAACTTCTTCGACTGTAATGTCGGGTATTTGTTCACAGTTAGGGGTGGCTCTTGGAAAGTATAGCCGGGGAAACTGTTCATTCAAAAGCTCTTCACAATACTGCCGCCACCCTTTGCAGAATTTTGTCGTCATCCACAAGAAGCTGGCCATGAGCATTGCTAATGAACTTTGGCGAACGAATCTCCTGAGCATTCTTCCTTCTTTGTTCATATTGTGTCTTCGCAGCTCCTGGATAGCCTGGTTTGCATCAGCAACCGGGGAAAATATTTTATCCAGCTCCCGATACAGGCCCTCCGTACTCTCTGCTTGAAGCTGAGCGCACTTCTTCTTCGCTTTTTTCTTGCAGCATCTGTATTCCATTTCGAGGCGAGCTTTTTCGTCACTATTATTAGAGGGGCACTTTGACCAAGCTTTGAAAGCCGCTTTCTTCTCATTTATCACTTTCTTAGCTTCATCACTCCACCACCATGTTTCTTTGGCGTGTTGATGGTGGCCTTTTGAAGCTCCTAGCAGTGATTTGGCCTTCTTTAAGCAAGTTCGCTGTAGGGAATCCCACATATTTTGTGCTCTGCACTCTTCATCCTCAGCTCCGTTGATGGTGTGAGAGAGGTAATTTTTCATTACGAAAACAAAAGCCTCGCCTTTTTCTTTGTCCAGATTGAACCACTTGATTTTCTCAGAGACCCCTGTTTGTTTGCTTTTCTTTGGTGTTTTCATAAAAATTTCTGTTAGCAGGAGACGGTGTTGACGAGCGATTGCCTCTCCCAGGATCACTTTGCAATCTTTTACCCGAGGCTTCATGAAACTGGCTACCAAATGGTAGTCAATCTGAGTTTCATCTCCACCACTGCTGTAAGTGATCAGGTGTCGGCTTTGTTTGATGAACATGGTATTTAACACGATAAGACCGTGTGATTTGCACATGCTTAGGATGTCTTCACCAGGAAGGTTCCTGGTGCCATATCCTAGTCCTCCATGGCAGTCTTCATAGTCTTCGTTTGATTTCCCGACATGTCCATTCAAATCTCCTCCCACAAACAGAAATTCTTCCTTTGGGATGTTCTTAAGGAGATTGTGGAAATCTAGCCAAAATGCATCCTTATCTATCTGATTGCACCCATTGTGGGGAGCATATGCACTGACAATATTCCACACCTCTCCTTGTATTACTAGTTTGAGAGACATCAAACGGTCTCTGGACTTCGAAATGCTCAAGACGTTTCCAAGTAGCTCTGCCGCAAGGATGATACCGATTCCGTTCCTAGCCTTTTCCGTTCCGTAGTAGAACATCTTGTAATCTTTTGTCCTAACGTCCAAGAAACGCGCCCGATTCCCGGTGTTTTTCCATTTCGTCTCTTGGACACACAAGATGTCCACCCGCCTTCTATTCATCATCTCTTCCAGCTCGTAACTTCGACCGGTCATGCTTCCAACGTTCCAACTCGCGACCCTTAAATTGCGTCCAAACTGTTTCATTATGTTGCTAGCCCCCGGAATCCGTATAGCTCTGACCCGAACATTTCTGCTCGGTCCAGGATCAGTACCATGCACAGCAGTGGTAGTGCCTGGCGGGGTAGTGCCTTTCCTTTTTGCAAGTATTATCATAATGATACAGTTTTGCAATACAATTTTTGCACCATATTGCGATGGTGTTTGTTGTTTGACACGTGCACGCTCCTGTTTTAGTATTGTTTGATCTTTCTTTTATGACACCGGTGATCTCCAGTCGTGTCAACCCACGGACTCGCATGCACACTTGTGGGAGGGTTTTTATGGTAGTATATGTGTCGCTAGGCTCACTTGGGTGTTATATTGCCTAGATCTGATTTGTCCCCTTAGTCGCCTTTTACGACAAGCGCTAGTTGTTGGGGGGCGCTGCAGTGATATTCTTAACCCGTCCCTGCACGGGGCTTTTCGAGAAAATCATGTCTCTGTTTGTTAAGCTAGGTTGGCCAGATCCGCTATTCCAGGGTCGCTGGATATCGAATTTTCCGACCAGTCACCGATCCTTGTAATTCACACGTCATTAGAAGCGCAATTTTGTGCAGATTTTAAATCTGTAATTAGATTTTCCCTGTCATGCATACTTTTCGAGAAAATCATGTCTCTGTCGGTTAAGCTAGGTTGGCCAAATCCGCTATTCCAGGGTCGCCAGATATCGAATTTTCCGACCAATCACCGATCCTTGTAATCCATACGTCATAAGAAGCGCACTTTTGTGCAGATTTCAAATCTGTAATTAGATTTCCCCTATGATGCATACTTTTCGAGAAAATCATGTCTCTGTCGGTTAAGCTAGGTTGGCCAAATCCGCCATTCCAGGGTCACCAGATATCGAATTTTCCGACCAATCACCGATCCTTGTAATCCATACGTCATTAGAAGCGCACTTTTGTGCAGATTTCAAATCTGTAATTAGATTTTCCCTGTCATGCATACTTTTCGAGAAAATCACGTCTCTGTCGGTTAAGCTAGGTTGGCCAAATCCGCTATTCCAGGGTCGCCAGATATCGAATTTTCCGACCAATCACCGATCCTTGTATTCCATACGTCATTAGAAGCGCACTTTTGTGCAGATTTCAAATATGTAATTAGATTTTCCCTGCGATGCATACTTTCCGAGAAAATCATGTCTCTGTCGGTTAAGCTAGGTTGGCCAAATCCGCCATTCCAGGGTCACCAGATATCGAATTTTCCGACCAGTCACCGATCCTTGTAATCCATACGTCATTAGAAGCGCGCTTTTGTGCAGATTTCAAACCTATAATTAGATTTTCCCTGCGATGCATACTTTCCGAGAAAATCATGTCTCTGTCGGTTAAGCTAGGTTGGCCAAATCCGCCATGCCAGGGTCACCAGATATCGAATTTTCCGACCAGTCACCGATCCTTGTAATCCATACGTCATTAGAAGCGCGCTTTTGTGCAGATTTCAAACCTATAATTAGATTTTCCCTGCGATGCATACTTTTCCGAGAAAATCATGTCTCTGTCGGTTAAGCTAGGTTGGCCAAATCCGCCATGCCAGGGTCACCAGATATCGAATTTTCCGACCAGTCACCGATCCTTGTAATCCATACGTCATTAGAAGCGCACTTTTGTGCAGATTTCAAATCTGTAATTAGATTTTCCCTGTCATGCATACTTTTCGAGAAAATCATGTCTCTGTCGGTTAAGCTAGGTTAGCCAAATCCGCTATTCCAGGGTCGCCAGATATCGAATTTTCCGACTAATCACCGACCGTTGTATTCCATACGTCATTAGAAGCGCACTTTTGTGCAGATTTCAAATCTGTAATTAGATTTTCCCTGCGATGCATACTTTTCGAGAAAATCATGTCTCTGTCGGTTAAGCTAGGTTATCCAAATCCGCCATTCCAGGGTCACCAGATATCGAATTTTCCGACCCATCACCGATCCTTGTAATCCATACGTCATTAGAAGAGCACTTTTGTGCAGATTTCAAATCTGTAATTAGATTTTCCCTGTCATGCAAACTTTTCGAGAAAATCATGTCTCTGTCGGTTAAGCTAGGTTGGCCGAATCCGCCATGCCAGGGTCACCAGACATCGAATTTTCGGACCAATCACCGATCTTTGTAATGCGTACGTCATTAGAAGCGCGCTTTTGTGCAGATTTCAAACCTATAATTAGATTTTCCCTGCGATGCATACTTTCCGAGAAAATCATGTCTCTGTCGGTTAAGCTAGGTTGGCCAAATCCGCCATTCCAGGGTCACCAGATATCGAATTTTCCGACCCATCACCGATCCTTGTAATCTATACGTCATTAGAAGCGCACTTTTGTGCAGATTTCAAATCTGTAATTAGATTTTCCCTGTCATGCAAACTTTTCGAGAAAATCATGTCTCTGTCGGTTAAGCTAGGTTGGCCGAATCCGCCATGCCAGGGTCACCAGACATCGAATTTTCGGACCAATCACCGATCCTTGTACTTCACACGTCATTAGAAGCGCACTTTTGTGCAGATTTCAAACCTATAATTAGATTTTCCCTGCGATGCATACTTTCCGAGAAAATCATGTCTCTGTCGGTTAAGCTAGGTTGGCCAAATCCGCTGTCCAGGGTCGCCAGATATCGAATTTTCCGACCAATCACCGATCCTTGTAATCCATACGTCATTAGAAGCGCAATTTTGTGCAGATTTCAAATCTGTAATTAGATTTTCCCTATGATGCATACTTTTCGAGAAAATCATGTCTCTGTGGACCAACTGAGGTTGGCCAAATCCGCTATTCCAGGGTCACCAGACATCGAATTTTCGGACCAATCACCGATCCTTGTACTTCACACGTCATTAGAAGCGCACTTTTGTGCAGATTTCAAACATGCATACTTTCCGAGAAAATCATGTCTCTGTCGGTTAAGCTAGGTTGGCCAAATCCGCTGTCCAGGGTCGCCAGATATCGAATTTTCCGACCAATCACCGATCCTTGTAATCCATACGTCATTAGAAGCGCAATTTTGTGCAGATTTCAAATCTGTAATTAGATTTTCCCTATGATGCATACTTTTCGAGAAAATCATGTCTCTGTGGACGAACTGAGGTTGGCCAAATCCGCCATGCCAGGGTCGCCAGACATCAAATTTTCCGACCAGTCACCGATCCTTGTAATCCGTACGTCATTAGAAGCGCGCTTTTGTGCAGATTTCAAACCTATAATTAGATTTTCCCTGCCACGCATACTTTCCGAGAAAATCATGTCTCTGTCGGTTAAGCTAGGTTGGCCAAATACGCCATTCCAGGGTCACCAGATATCGAATTTTCCGACCCATCATCGATCCTTGTAATCCATACGTCATTAGAAGCGCACTTTTGTGCAGATTTCAAATCTGTAATTAGAATTTCCCTGTCATGCATACTTTTCGAGAAAATCATGTCTCTGTCGGTTAAGCTAGGTTGGCCGAATCCGCCATGCCAGGGTCGCCAGACATCGAATTTTCCGGCCAATCACAGATCCTTGTAACTCACACGTCATAAGAAGCGCACTTTTGTGCAGATTTCAAACCTATAATTAGATTTTCCCTGCGATGCATACTTTCCGAGAAAATCATGTCTCTGTCGGTTAAGCTAGGTTGGCCAAATCCGCCATTCCAGGGTCACCAGATATCGAATTTTCCGACCCATCACCGATCCTTGTAATCCATACGTCATTAGAAGCGCACTTTTGTGCAGATTTCAAATCTGTAATTAGATTTTCCCTGCCATGCATTTTCTTCGAGAACATCATGTCTCTGTGGACCAACTGAGGTTGGCCAAATCCGCCATGCCACGGTCACCAGATATCGAATTTTCCGACCAATCATCGATCCTTGTAATTCACATGTCATTAGAAGCGCGCTTTTGTGCGGATTTTAAATCTGTAATTAGATTTTCCCTGTCATGCATACTTTTCGAGAAAATCATGTCTCTGTCGGTTAAGTTAGGTTGGCCAAATCCGCTATTCCAGGGTCGCCAGATATCGAATTTTCCGACCAATCACCGATCCTCGTAATCCATACGTCATTAGAAGCGCACGTTTGTGCAGATTTTAAATCTGTAATTAGATTTTCCCTGTCATGCATACTTTTCGAGAAAATCATGTCTCTGTCGGTTAAGCTAGGTTGGCCAAATCCGCTATTCCAGGGTCACCAGATATCAAATTTTCCGACCCATCACCGATCCTTGTAATCCATACGTCATTAGAAGCGCCCTTTTGTGCAGATTTCAAATCTGTAATTAGATTTTCCCTATGATGCATACTTTTCGAGAAAATCATGTCTCTGTCGGTTAAGCTAGGTTGGCCAAATCCGCTATTCCAGGGTCACCAGATATCAAATTTTCCGACCCATCACCGATCCTTGTAATCCATACGTCATTAGAAGCGCACTTTTGTGCAGATTTCAAATCTGTAATTAGATTTCCCCTATGATGCATACTTTTCGAGAAAATCATGTCTCTGTCGGTTAAGCTAGGTTGGCCAAATCCGCCATGCCAGGGTCGCCAGATATCGAATTTTCCGACCAGTCACCGATCCTTGTAATCCATACGTCATTAGAAGCGCACGTTTGTGCAGATTTCAAATCTGTAATTAGATTTTCCCTGTCATGCATACTTTTCGAGAAAATCATGTCTCTGTCGGTTAAGCTAGGTTGGCCAAATCCGCTATTCCAGGGTCGCCAGATATCGAATTTTCCGACCAATCACCGATCCTTGTAATCCATACGTCATTAGAAGCGCACTTTTGTGCAGATTTCAAATCTGTAATTAGATTTTCCCTGTCATGCATACTTTTCGAGAAAATCATGTCTCTGTCGGTTAAGTTAGGTTGGCCAAATCCGCTATTCCAGGGTCACCAGATATCAAATTTTCCGACCCATCACCGATCCTTGTAATCCATACGTCATTAGAAGCGCCCTTTTGTGCAGATTTCAAATCTGTAATTAGATTTTCCCTATGATGCATACTTTTCGAGAAAATCATGTCTCTGTGGACGAACTGAGGTTGGCCAAATCCGATATGCCAGGGTCGCCAGACATCAAATTTTCCGACCAGTCACAGATCCTTGTAATCCATACGTCATTAGAAGCGCGCTTTTGTGCAGATTTCAAACCTATAATTAGATTTTCCCTGCGATGCATACTTTCCGAGAAAATCATGTCTCTGTCGGTTAAGCTAGGTTGGCCAAATCCGCCATTCCAGGGTCACCAGATATCGAATTTTCCGACCAATCACCGATCCTTGTAATCCATACGTCATTAGAAGCGCAATTTCGTGCAGATTTCAAATCTGTAATTAGATTTTCCCTATGATGCATACTTTTCGAGAAAATCATGTCTCTGTGGACCAACTGAGGTTGGCCAAATCCGCCATGCCAGGGTCACCAGACATCGAATTTTCGGACCAATCACCGATCCTTGTACTTCACACGTCATTAGAAGCGCACTTTTGTGCAGATTTCAAACCTATAATTAGATTTTCCCTGCGATGCATACTTTCCGAGAAAATCATGTCTCTGTCGGTTAAGCTAGGTTGGCCAAATCCGCTGTCCAGGGTCGCCAGATATCGAATTTTCCGACCAATCACCGATCCTTGTAATCCATACGTCATTAGAAGCGCAATTTTGTGCAGATTTCAAATCTGTAATTAGATTTTCCCTATGATGCATACTTTTCGAGAAAATCATGTCTCTGTGGACGAACTGAGGTTGGCCAAATCCGCCATGCCAGGGTCGCCAGACATCAAATTTTCCGACCAGTCACCGATCCTTGTAATCCGTACGTCATTAGAAGCGCACTTTTGTGCAGATTTCAAACCTATAATTAGATTTTCCCTGCCACGCATACTTTCCGAGAAAATCATGTCTCTGTCGGTTAAGCTAGGTTGGCCAAATCCGCCATTCCAGGGTCACCAGATATCGAATTTTCCGACCCATCATCGATCCTTGTAATCCATACGTCATTAGAAGCGCACTTTTGTGCAGATTTCAAATCTCTAATTAGACTTTCCCTGTCATGCATACTTTTCGAGAAAATCATGTCTCTGTCGGTTAAGCTAGGTTGGCCGAATCCGCCATGCCAGGGTCGCCAGACATCTAATTTTCCGGCCAATCACAGATCCTTGTAACTCACACGTCATAAGAAGCGCACTTTTGTGCAGATTTCAAACCTATAATTAGATTTTCCCTGCGATGCATACTTTCCGAGAAAATCATGTCTCTGTCGGTTAAGCTAGGTTGGCCAAATCCGCCATTCCAGGGTCACCAGATATCGAATTTTCCGACCCATCACCGATCCTTGTAATCCATACGTCATTAGAAGCGCACTTTTGTGCAGATTTCAAATCTGTAATTAGATTTTCCCTGCCATGCATTTTTTTCGAGAACATCATGTCTCTGTGGACCAACTGAGGTTGGCCAAATCCGCCATGCCACGGTCACCAGATATCGAATTTTCCGACCAATCATCGATCCTTGTAATTCACATGTCATTAGAAGTGCGCTTTTGTGCGGATTTTAAATCTGTAATTAGATTTTCCCTGTCATGCATACTTTTCGAGAAAATCATGTCTCTGTCGGTTAAGTTAGGTTGGCCAAATTAGCTATTCCAGGGTCGCCAGATATCGAATTTTCCGACCAATCACCGATCCTTGTATTCCATACGTCATAAGAAGCGCACTTTTGTGCAGATTTCAAATCTGTAATTAGATTTCCCCTATGATGCATACTTTTCGAGAAAATCATGTCTCTGTCGGTTAAGCTAGGTTGGCCAAATCCGCCATTCCAGGGTCGCCAGATATCGAATTTTCCGACCAGTCACCGATCCTTGTAATCCATACGTCATAAGAAGCGCACGTTTGTGCAGATTTCAAATCTGTAATTAGATTTTCCCTGTCATGCATACTTTTCGAGAAAATCATGTCTCTGTCGGTTAAGCTAGGTTGGCCAAATCCGCTATTCCAGGGTCGCCAGATATCGAATTTTCCGACCAATCACCGATCCTTGTAATCCATACGTCATTAGAAGCGCACTTTTGTGCAGATTTCAAATCTGTAATTAGATTTTCCCTGTCATGCATACTTTTCGAGAAAATCATGTCTCTGTCGGTTAAGCTAGGTTGGCCAAATCCGCTATTCCAGGGTCACCAGATATCAAATTTTCCGACCCATCACCGATCCTTGTAATCCATACGTCATTAGAAGCGCCCTTTTGTGCAGATTTCAAA
Organism: Brachypalpus laphriformis; assembly: GCA_945910035.1. Lineage (NCBI taxonomy): Eukaryota > Metazoa > Arthropoda > Insecta > Diptera > Syrphidae > Brachypalpus > Brachypalpus laphriformis. Next base: position 124,417,539 of record OX246756.1, read on the forward strand.
TCTGTAATTAGATTTTCCCTATGATGCATACTTTTCGAGAAAATCATGTCTCTGTGGACGAACTGAGGTTGGCCAAATCCGATATGCCAGGGTCGCCAGACATCAAATTTTCCGACCAGTCACAGATCCTTGTAATCCATACGTCATTAGAAGCGCGCTTTTGTGCAGATTTCAAACCTATAATTAGATTTTCCCTGCGATGCATACTTTCCGAGAAAATCATGTCTCTGTCGGTTAAGCTAGGTTGGCCAAATCCGCTATGCCAGGGTCACCAGATATCGAATTTTCCGACCCATCACCGATCCTTGTAATCCACACGTCATTAGAAGCGCACTTTTGTGCAGATTTCAAATCTGTAATTAAATTTTCCCTGTCATGCATACTTTTCGAGAAAATCATGTCTCTGTGGACCAACTGAGGTTGGCCAAATCCGCCATGCCAGGGTCACCAGACATCGAATTTTCCGACCAATCACCGATCCTTGTAATTCACACGTCATTAGAAGCGCACTTTTGTGCAGATTTCAAATCTGTAATTAGATTTTCCCTATGATGCATACTTTTCGAGAAAATCATGTCTCTGTGGACGAACTGAGGTTGGCCAAATCCGCCATGCCAGGGTCGCCAGACATCAAATTTTCCGACCAGTCACAGATCCTTGTAATGCGTACGTCATTAGAAGCGCGCTTTTGTGCAGATTTCAAACCTATAATTAGATTTTCCCTGCGATGCATACTTTCCGAGAAAATCATGTCTCTGTCGGTTAAGCTAGGTTGGCCAAATCCGCAATTCCAGGGTCACCAGATACCGAATTTTCCGACCCATCACCGATCCTTGTAATCCATACGTCATTAGAAGCGCACTTTTGTGCAGATTTCAAATCTGTAATTAGATTTTCCCTGTCATGCATACTTTTCGAGAAAATCATGTCTCTGTCGGTTAAGCTAGGTTGGCCGAATCCGCCATGCCAGGGTCACCAGACATCGAATTTTCGGACCAATCACCGATCCTTGTAATTCACACGTCATTAGAAGCGCACTTTTGTGTAGATTTCAAACCTATAATTAGATTTTCCCTGCGATGCATACTTTCCGAGAAAATCATGTCTCTGTCGGTTAAGCTAGGTTGGCCAAATCCGCTGTCCAGGGTCGCCAGATATCGAATTTTCCGACCAATCACCGATCCTTGTAATCCATACGTCATTAGAAGCGCACTTTTGTGCAGATTTCAAATCTGTAATTAGATTTTCCCTATGATGCATACTTTTCGAGAAAATCATGTCTCTGTGGACCAACTGAGGTTGGCCAAATCCGCCATGCCAGGGTCACCAGACATCGAATTTTCCGATCAATCTCCGATCCTTGTATTTCACTCGTCATTAGAAGCGCGCTTTTGTGCAAATTTCAAATCTGTAATTAGATTTTCCCTGCCATGCATTTTTTTCGAGAACATCATGTCTCTGTGGACCAACTGAGGTTGGCCAAATCCGCCATGCCACGGTCACCAGATATCGAATTTTCCGACCAATCATCGATCCTTGTAATTCACATGTCATTAGAAGCGCGCTTTTGTGCGGATTTTAAATCTGTAATTAGATTTCCCTGTCATGCATACTTTTCGAGAAAATCATGTCTCTGTCGGGTAAGCTAGGTTGGCCAAATCCGCTATTCCAGGGTCGCCAGATATCGAATTTTCCGACCAATCACCGATCCTTGTAATCCATACGTCATAAGAAGCGCACTTTTGTGCAGATTTCAAATCTGTAATTAGATTTCCCCTATGATGCATACTTTTCGAGAAAATCATGTCTCCGTCGGTTAAGCTAGGTTGGCCAAATCCGCCATTCCAGGGTCACCAGATATCGAATTTTCCGACCAATCACCGATCCTTGTAATCCATACGTCATAAGAAGCGCACTTTTGTGCAGATTTCAAATCTGTAATTAGATTTTCCCTGTCATGCATACTTTTCGAGAAAATCATGTCTCTGTCGGTTAAGCTAGGTTGGCCAAATCCGCTAATCCAGGGTCACCAGATATCAAATTTTCCGACCCATCACCGATCCTTGTAATCCATACTTCATTAGAAGCGCACTTTTGTGCAGATTTCAAATCTGTAATTAGATTTTCCCTATGATGCATACTTTTCGAGAAAATCATGTCTCTGTGGACGAACTGAGGTTGGCCAAATCCGCTGTCCAGGGTCGCCAGATATCGAATTTTCCGACCAATCACCGATCCTTGTAATCCACACGTCATTAGAAGCGCAGTTTTGTGCAGATTTCAAACCTATAATTAGATTTTCCCCGTGATGCTCACTTTTCGAGAAAATCATGTCTCTGTGGACCAACTGAGGTTGGCCAAATCCGCCATGCCAGGGTCACCAGACATCGAATTTTCCGACCAATCACCGATCCTTGTAATTCACACGTCATTAGAAGCGCAGTTTTGTGCAGATTTCAAACCTATAATTAGATTTTCCCCGTGATGCTCACTTTTCGAGAAAATCATGTCTCTGTCGGTTAAGCTAGGTTGGCCAAATCCGCTTTCCAGGGTCGCCAGATATCGAATTTTCCGACCAGTCACCGATCCTTGTAATCCATACGTCATTAGAAGCGCAATTTTGTGCAGATTTCAAATCTGTAATTAGATTTTCCCTATGATGCATACTTTTCGAGAAAATCATGTCTCTGTGGACCAACTGAGGTTGGCCAAATCCGCCATGCCAGGGTCAGCAGACATCGAATTTTCGGACCAATCTTCGATCCTTGTATTTCACTCGTCATTAGAAGCGCGCTTTTGTGCAAATTTCAAATCTGTAATTCGATTTTCCCTGGCATGCATTTTTTTCGAGAACATCATGTCTCTGTGGACCAACTGAGGTTGGCCAAATCCGCCATGCCACGGTCACCAGATATCGAATTTTCCGACCAATCATCGATCCCTGTAATTCACATGTCATTAGAAGCGCCCTTTTTGTGCAGATTTCAAATCTGTAATTAGATTTTCCCTATGATGCATACTTTTCGAGAAAATCATGTCTCTGTATACGAACTGAGGTTGGCCAAATCCGCCATGCCAGGGTCGCCAGACATCGAATTTTCCGACCAGTCACCGATCCTTGTAATCCATACGTCATTAGAAGCGCGCTTTTGTGCAGATTTCAAACCTATAATTAGATTTTCCCTGCGATGCATACTTTCCGAGAAAATCATGTCTCTGTCGGTTAAGCTAGGTTGGCCAAATCCGCCATTCCAGGGTCACCAGATATCGAATTTTCCGACCCATCACCGATCCTTGTAGTCCATACGTCATTAGAAGCGCACTTTTGTGCAGATTTCAAATCTGTAATTAGATTTTCCCTGTCATGCATACTTTTCGAGAAAATCATGTCTCTGTCGGTTAAGCTAGGTTGGCCGAATCCGCCATGCCAGGGTCGCCAGACATCGAATTTTCCGGCCAATCACCGATCCTTGTAACTCACACGTCATAAGAAGCGCACTTTTGTACAGATTTCAAACCTATAATTGGATTTTCGATGCGATGCATACTTTTCGAGAAAATCGTGTCTCTGTCTGTTAAACTAGGTTGGCCAGATCCGCTATTCCAGGTTCGCTAGATATCGAATTTTCCGACCAATCACCGATCCTTGTAATTCACACGTCATTAGAAGCGCACTTTTGTGCAGATTTTAAATCTGTAATTATATTTTCCCTGTCATGCATACTTTTCGAGAAAATCATGTCTCCGTCTGTTAAGCTAGGTTGGCCAGATCCGCTATTCCAGGGTCGCTAGATATCGAATTTTCCGACCAATCACCGATCCTTGTAATTCACACGTCATTAGAAGCGCACTTTTGTGCAGATTTTAAATCTGTAATTATATTTTCCCTGTCATGCATACTTTTCGAGAAAATCATGTCTCTGTCGGTTAAGCTAGGTTGGCCAAATCCGCTATTCCAGGGTCGCCAGATATCGAATTTTCCGACCAATCACCGATCCCTGTAATCCATACGTCATAAGAAGCGCACTTTTGTGCAGATTTCAAATCTGTAATTAGATTTCCCCTATGATGCATACTTTTCGAGAAAATCATGTCTCTGTCGGTTAAGCTAGGTTGGCCAAATCCGCCATTCCAGGGTCGCCAGACATCGAATTTTCCGACCAATCACCGATCCTTGTGATGCGTACGTCATGAGAAGCGCACTTTTGTGCAGATTTCAAATCTATAATTAGATTTTCCCTATGGTGCATACTTTTCGAGAAAATCATGTCTCTGCCGGTTAAGCTAGGTTGGCCGAATCCGCCATGCCTGGGTCACCAGACATCGAATTTTCCGACCAATCACCGATCCTTGTAATTCACACGTCATAAGAAGCGCACTTTTGTGCAGATTTCAAATCTGTAATTAGATTTTCCCTGTCATGCATACTTTTCGAGAAAATCATGTCTCTGTCGGTTAAGCTAGGTTGGCCAAATCCGCTAATCCAGGGTCACCAGATATCAAATTTTCCGACCCATCACCGATCCTTGTAATCCATACGTCATTAGAAGCGCACTTTTGTGCAGATTTCAAATCTGTAATTAGATTTTCCCTATGATGCATACTTTTCGAGAAAATCATGTCTCTGTGGACGAACTGAGGTTGGCCAAATCCGCTGTCCAGGGTCGCCAGATATCGAATTTTCCGACCAATCACCGATCCTTGTAATCCACACGTCATTAGAAGCGCAGTTTTGTGCAGATTTCAAACCTATAATTAGATTTTCCCCGTGATGCTCACTTTTCGAGAAAATCATGTCTCTGTGGACCAACTGAGGTTGGCCAAATCCGCCATGCCAGGGTCACCAGACATCGAATTTTCCGACCAATCACCGATCCTTGTAATTCACACGTCATTAGAAGCGCAGTTTTGTGCAGATTTCAAACCTATAATTAGATTTTCCCCGTGATGCTCACTTTTCGAGAAAATCATGTCTCTGTCGGTTAAGCTAGGTTGGCCAAATCCGCTTTCCAGGGTCGCCAGATATCGAATTTTCCGACCAGTCACCGATCCTTGTAATCCATACGTCATTAGAAGCGCAATTTTGTGCAGATTTCAAATCTGTAATTAGATTTTCCCTATGATGCATACTTTTCGAGAAAATCATGTCTCTGTGGACCAACTGAGGTTGGCCAAATCCGCCATGCCAGGGTCAGCAGACATCGAATTTTCGGACCAATCTTCGATCCTTGTATTTCACTCGTCATTAGAAGCGCGCTTTTGTGCAAATTTCAAATCTGTAATTCGATTTTCCCTGGCATGCATTTTTTTCGAGAACATCATGTCTCTGTGGACCAACTGAGGTTGGCCAAATCCGCCATGCCACGGTCACCAGATATCGAATTTTCCGACCAATCATCGATCCCTGTAATTCACATGTCATTAGAAGCGCCCTTTTTGTGCAGATTTCAAATCTGTAATTAGATTTTCCCTATGATGCATACTTTTCGAGAAAATCATGTCTCTGTATACGAACTGAGGTTGGCCAAATCCGCCATGCCAGGGTCGCCAGACATCGAATTTTCCGACCAGTCACCGATCCTTGTAATCCATACGTCATTAGAAGCGCGCTTTTGTGCAGATTTCAAACCTATAATTAGATTTTCCCTGCGATGCATACTTTCCGAGAAAATCATGTCTCTGTCGGTTAAGCTAGGTTGGCCAAATCCGCCATTCCAGGGTCACCAGATATCGAATTTTCCGACCCATCACCGATCCTTGTAGTCCATACGTCATTAGAAGCGCACTTTTGTGCAGATTTCAAATCTGTAATTAGATTTTCCCTGTCATGCATACTTTTCGAGAAAATCATGTCTCTGTCGGTTAAGCTAGGTTGGCCGAATCCGCCATGCCAGGGTCGCCAGACATCGAATTTTCCGGCCAATCACCGATCCTTGTAACTCACACGTCATAAGAAGCGCACTTTTGTACAGATTTCAAACCTATAATTGGATTTTCGATGCGATGCATACTTTTCGAGAAAATCGTGTCTCTGTCTGTTAAACTAGGTTGGCCAGATCCGCTATTCCAGGTTCGCTAGATATCGAATTTTCCGACCAATCACCGATCCTTGTAATTCACACGTCATTAGAAGCGCACTTTTGTGCAGATTTTAAATCTGTAATTATATTTTCCCTGTCATGCATACTTTTCGAGAAAATCATGTCTCTGTCTGTTAAGCTAGGTTGGCCAGATCCGCTATTCCAGGGTCGCTAGATATCGAATTTTCCGACCAATCACCGATCCTTGTAATTCACACGTCATTAGAAGCGCACTTTTGTGCAGATTTTAAATCTGTAATTATATTTTCCCTGTCATGCATACTTTTCGAGAAAATCATGTCTCTGTCGGTTAAGCTAGGTTGGCCAAATCCGCTATTCCAGGGTCGCCAGATATCGAATTTTCCGACCAATCACCGATCCCTGTAATCCATACGTCATAAGAAGCGCACTTTTGTGCAGATTTCAAATCTGTAATTAGATTTCCCCTATGATGCATACTTTTCGAGAAAATCATGTCTCTGTCGGTTAAGCTAGGTTGGCCAAATCCGCCATTCCAGGGTCGCCAGACATCGAATTTTCCGACCAATCACCGATCCTTGTGATGCGTACGTCATGAGAAGCGCACTTTTGTGCAGATTTCAAATCTATAATTAGATTTTCCCTATGGTGCATACTTTTCGAGAAAATCATGTCTCTGCCGGTTAAGCTAGGTTGGCCGAATCCGCCATGCCTGGGTCACCAGACATCGAATTTTCCGACCAATCACCGATCCTTGTAATTCACACGTCATTAGAAGCGCACTTTTGTGCAGATTTCAAACCTGTAATTAGATTTTCCCCGTGATGCTCACTTTTCGAGAAAATCATGTCTCTGTCGGTTAAGCTAGGTTGGCCAAATCCGCTTTCCAGGGTCGCCAGATATCGAATTTTCCGACCAATCACCGATCCTTGTAATCCATACGTCATTAGAAGCGCAATTTTGTGCAGATTTCAAATCTGTAATTAGATTTTCCCTATGATGCATACTTTTCGAGAAAATCATGTCTCTGTGGACCAACTGAGGTTGGCCAAATCCGCCATGCCAGGGTCAGCAGACATCGAATTTTCGGACCAATCTCCGATCCTTGTATTTCACTCATCATTACAAGCGCGCTTTTGTGCAAATTTCAAATCTGTAATTAGATCTTCCCCGCCATGCATTTTTTTCGAGAACATCATGTCTCTGTGGACCAACTGAGGTTGGCCAAATCCGCCATGCCACGGTCACCAGATATCGAATTTTCCGACCAATCATCGATCCCTGTAATTCACATGTCATTAGAAGCGCCCTTTTTGTGCAGATTTCAAATCTGTAATTAGATTTTCCCTATGATGCATACTTTTCGAGAAAATCATGTCTCTGTGGACGAACTGAGGTTGGCCAAATCCGCCATGCCAGGGTCGCCAGACATCAAATTTTCCGACCAGTCACCGATCCTTGTAATCCATACGTCATTAGAAGCGCGCTTTTGTGCAGATTTCAAACCTATAATTAGATTTTCCCTGCCACGCATACTTTCCGAGAAAATCATGTCTCTGTCGGTTAAGCTAGGTTGGCCGAATCCGCCATGCCAGGGTCGCCAGACATCGAATTTTCCGGCCAATCACAGATCCTTGTAACTCACACGTCATAAGAAGCGCACTTTTGTGCAGTTTTCAAATCTGTAATTAGATTTTCCCTGTCATGCATACTTTTCAAGAAAATCATGTCTCTGTCGGTTAAGCTAGGTCCACCGATCCTTGTAATCCATACGTCATAAGAAGTGCACTTTTGTGCAGATTTCAAATCTGTAATTAGATTTCCCCTATGATGCATATTTTTCGAGAAAATCATGTCTCTGTCGGTTAAGCTAGGTTGGCCAAATCCGCCATTCCAGGGTCACCAGATATCGAATTTTCCGACCAATCACCGATCCTTGTAATCCATACGTCATTAGAAGCGCACTTTTGTGCAGATTTCAAATCTGTAATTAGACTTTCCCTGTCATGCATACTTTTCGAGAAAATCATGTCTCTGTCGGTTAAGCTAGGTTGGCCAAATCCGCTATTCCAGGGTCGCCAGATATCGAATTTTCCGACCAATCACCGATCCTCGTAATCCATACGTCATTAGAAGCGCACTTTTGTGCAGATTTCAATTCTGTAATTAGATTTTCCCTGCGATGCATACTTTTCGAGAAAATCATGTCTCTGTCGGTTAAGCTAGGTTGGCCAAATCCGCTTTCCAGGGTCGCCAGATATCGAATTTTCCGACCAATCCCCGATCCTTGTAATCCATACGTCATTAGAAGTGCAGTTTTGTGCAGATTTCAAATCTGTAATTAGATTTTCCTTATGATGCATACTTTTCGAGAAAATCATGTCTCTGTGGACCAACTGAGGTTGGCCAAATCCGCCATGCCAGGGTCACCAGACATCGAATTTTCGGACCAATCTCCGATCCTTGTATTTCACATGTCATTAGAAGCGCGCTTTTGTGCAGATTTGAAATCTGTAATTAGAATTTCCCTGCCATGCATACTTTTCATTAGAAGCGCGCTTTTGTGCAAATTTCAAATCTGTAATTAGATTTTCCCTGCCATGCATTTTTTTCGAGAACATCATGTCTCTGTGGACCAACTGAGGTTGGCCAAAGCCGCCATGCCACGGTCACCAGATATCGAATTTTCCGACCAATCATCGATCCCTGTAATTCACATGTCATTAGAAGCGCGCTTTTGTGCAGATTTGAAATCTGTAATTAGATTTTCCCTGCCATGCATACTTTTCGAGAAAATCATGTCTCTGTCGGTTAAGCTAGGTTTGCCAAATCCGCTATTCCAGGGTCGCCAGATATCGAATTTTCCGACCAATCACCGATCCTTGTAGTCCATACGTCATTAGAAGCGCCCTTTTTGTGCAGATTTCAAATCTGTAATTAGATTTTCCCTATGATGCATACTTTTCGAGAAAATCGTGTCTCTGTGGACGAACTGAGGTTGGCCAAATCCGCCATGCCAGGGTCGCCAGACATCGAATTTTCCGACCAATCAGCGATCCTTGCAATCCATACGTCATTAGAAGCGCGATTTTGTGCAGATTTCAAACCTATAATTAGATTTTCCCTGCGATGCATACTTTCCGAGAAAATCATGTCTCTGTCGGTTAAGCTAGGTTGGCCAAATCCGCCATTCCAGGGTCACCAGATATCGAATTTTCCGACCCATCACCGATCCTTGTAATCCATACGTCAATAGAAGCGCACTTTTGTGCAGATTTCAAATCTGTAATTAGATTTTCCCTATGATGCATACTTTTCGAGAAAATCATGTCTCTGTGGACCAACTGAGGTTGGCCAAATCCGCCATGCCAGGGTCACCAGACATCAAATTTTCGGACCAATCTCCGATCCTTGTATTTCACTCGTCATTAGAAGCGCGCTTTTGTGCAGATTTCAAATCTGTAATTAGATTTTCCCTGCCATGCATTTTTTCCGAGAACATCATGTCTCTGTGGACCAACTGAGGTTGGCCAAATCCGCCATGCCACGGTCACCAGATATCGAATTTTCTGACCAATCATCGATCCCTGTAATTCACATGTCATTAGAAGTGCGCTTTTGTGCAGATTTCAAATCTGTAATTAGATTTTCCGTGCGATGCATACTTTTCGAGAAAATCATGTCTCTGTCGGTTAAGCTAGGTTGGCCGAATCCGCCATGCCAGGGTCGCCAGACATCGAATTTTCCGACCAATCACCGATCCTTGTAATCCATACGTCATTAGAAGTGCACTTTTGTGCAGATTTCAAATCTGTAATTAGATTTTCCCTACGATGCATACTTTTCGAGAAGGTCATGTCTCTGTCGGTTAAGCTAGGTTGGCCGAATCCGCCATGCCAGGGTCGCCAGACATCGAATTTTCCGGCCAATCGCCGATCCTTGTAATTCACAAGTCATTAGAAGCGCGCTTTTGTGCAGATTTCAAAATTATAATTAGATTTTCCCTGTGATGCATACTTTTCGAGAAAATCATGTCTCTGTCGGTTAAGCTAGGTTGGCCAAATCCGCTATTCCAGGGTCGCCAGATATCGGATTTTCCGACCAATCACCGACCCTTGTAATCCATACGTCATTAGAAGCGCACTTTTGTGCAGATTTCAAATCTGTAATTAGATTTTCCCTGTCATGCATACTTTTTGAGAAAATCATGTCTCTGTCGGTTAAGCTAGGTTGGCCAAATCCGCTATTCCAGGGTCGCCAGATATCGAATTTCCCGACCCATCACCGATCCTTGTAATCCATACGTCATTAGAAGCGCACTTTTGTGCAGATTTCAAATCTGTAATTAGATTTTCCGTGCCATGCATACTTTTCGAGAAAATCATGTCTCTGTCGGTTAAGCTAGGTTGGCCGAATCCGCCATGCCAGGGTCGCCAGACATCGAATTTTCCGGCATATCACAGATCCTTGTAATCCATACGTCATTAGAAGCGCACTTTTGTGCAGATTTCAAATCTGTAATTAGATTTTCCCTATGATGCATACTTTTCGAGAAAATCATGTCTCTGTGGACGAACTGAGGTTGGCCAAATCCGCCATGCCAGGGTCGCCAGACATCGAATTTTGCGGCCAATCACCGATCCTTGTAATTCACACGTCATTAGAAGCGCGCTTTTGTGCAGATTTCAAGCCTATAATTAGATTTTCCCTGCGATGCATACTTTTCGAGAAAATAATGTCTCTGTCGGTTAAGCTATGTTGGCCAAATCCGCTATTCCAGGGTCGCCAGATATCGAATTTTCCGACCCATCACCGATCCTTGTAATCCATACGTCATTAGAAGCGCACTTTTATGCAGATTTCAAATCTGTAATTAGATTTTCCCTGTTAAGCTAGGTTGGTTAAGCTAGGTTGGCCGAATCCGCCATGCCAGGGTCGCCAGACATCGAATTTTGCGGCCAATCACCGATCCTTGTAATTCACACGTCATTAGAAGCGCGCTTTTGTGCAGATTTCAAACCTATAATTAGATTTTCCCTGCGATGCATACTTTTCAAGAAAATAATGTCTCTGTCGGTTAAGCTATGTTGGCCAAATCCGCTATTCCAGGATCGCCAGATATCGAATTTTCCGACCAATCACCGATCCTTGTTATCCATACGTCATTAGAAGCGCACTTTTGTGCAGATTTCAAATCTGTAATTAGATTTTCCCTATGATGCATACTTTTCGAGAAAATCATGTCCCTGTGGACCAACTGAGGTTGGCCAAATCCGCCATGCCAGGGTCACCAGACATCAAATTTTCGGACCAATCTCCGATCCTTGTAATCCATACGTCATTAGAAGCGCGCTTTTGTGCAGATTTCAAATCTGTAATTAGATTTTCCCTGCCATGCATTTTTTTCGAGAACATCATGTCTCTGTGGACCAACCGAGGTTGGCCAAATCCGCCATGCCACGGTCACCAGATATCGAATTTTCCGACCAATCATGGATCCCTGTAATTCACATGTCATTAGAAGCGCGCTTTTGTGCAGATTTTAAATCTGTAATTAGATTTTCCCTGCCATGCATACTTTTCGAGAAAATCATGTCTCTGTCGGTTAAGCTAGGTTGGCCGAATCCGCCATGCCAGGGTCGCCAGATATTGAATTTTAAGGCCAATCGCCGATCCTTGTAAACCATTCGTCATTAGAAGCGCGCTTTTGTGCAGATTTCGAATCTGTAATTAGATTTTCCCTGCCATGCATACTTTTCGAGAAAATCATGTCTCTGTCGGTTAAGCTAGGTTGGCCGAATCCGCCATGCCAGGGTCGCCAGACATCGAATTTTCCGGCCAATCACCGATCCTTGTAATCCATACGTCATTAGAAGCGCACTTTTGTGCAGATTTCAAATCTGTAATTAGATTTTCCCTGTCATGCATACTTTTCGAGAAAATCATGTCTCTGTCGGTTAAGCTAGGTTGGCCGAATCCGCCATGCCAGGGTCGCCAGATATTGAATTTTCCTGCCAATCGCCGATCCTTGTAAACCATTCGTCATTAGAAGCGCACTTTTGTGCAGATTTCAAATCTGTAGTTAGATTTTCCCTGTCATGCATACTTTTCGAGAAAATCATGTCTCTGTCGGTTAAGCTAGGTTGGCCGGATCCGCCATGCCAGGGTCGCCAGACATCGAATTTTCCGACCAATCACCGATTATTGTAATTCACACGTCATTAGAAGCGCGCTTTTGAGCAGATTTCAAACCTATAATTAGATTTTCCCTGCGATGCATACTTTTCGAGAAAATCATGTCTCTGTCGATTAAGCTAGGTTGGCCAAATCCGCTATTCCGGGGTCGCCAGATATCAAATTTTCCGACCAATCACCGATCCTTGTAATCCATACCTCATTAGAAGCGCACTTTTGTGCAGATTTCAAATCTGTAATTAGATTTTCCCTATGATGCATACTTTTCGAGAAAATCATGTCTCTGTCGGTTAAGCTAGGTTGGCCAAATCCGCCATGCCAGGGTAGCCAGATATCGAATTTTCCGACCAATCACCGATCCTTGTAATCCATACGTCATTAGAAGCGCACTTTTGTGCAGATTTCAAATCTGTAATTAGATTTTCCCTGCCATGCATACTTTTCGAGAAAATCATGTCTCTGTCGGTTAACCTAGGTTGGCCGAATCCGCCATGCCAGGGTCGCCAGATATTGAATTTTCCTGCCAACCACCGATCCTTGTAATTCCCACGTCATTAGAAGCGCGCTTTTGTGCAGATTTCAAACCTATAATTAGATTTTCCCTGCGATGCATACTTTTCGAGAAAGTCATGTCTCTGTCGGTTAAGCTAGGTTGGCCGAATCCGCCATGCCAGGGTCGCCAGACATCGAATTTTCCGACCAATCACCGATCCTTGTAATGCGTCATGAGGAGCGCGCTTTTGTGCAGATTTCAAATCTGTAATTAGATTTTCCCTATGATGCATACTTTTCGAGAAAATCATGTCTCTGTCGGTTAAGCTAGGTTGGCCGAATCCGCTATTCCAGGGTCACCAGACATCGAATTTTCCGGCCAATCACCGATCCTTGTAATTCACACGTCATTAGAAGCGCACTTTTGTGCAGATTTCAAACCTATTATTAGATTTTCCCCGCGATGCATACTTTTCGAGAAAATCATGTCTCTGTCGGTTAAGCTAGGTTGGCCAAATCCGCCATTCCAAGGTCGCCAGATATCGAATTTTCCGACCAATCACCGATCCTTGTATTTCACTCGTCATTAGAAGCGCACTTTTGTGCAGATTTCAAACCTATTATTAGATTTTCCCCGCGATGCATACTTTTCGAGAAAATCATGTCTCTCTCGATTAAGCTAGGTTGGCCAAATCCGCTATTCCGGGGTCGCCAGATATCAAATTTTCCGACCAATCACAGATCCTTGTAATCCATACGTCATTAGAAGCGCGCTTTTGTGCAGATTTCAAACCTATAATTAGATTTTCCCTGCCATGCATACTTTCCGAGAAAATCATGTCTCCGTCGGTTAAGCTAGGTTGGCCAAATCCCCCATGCCAGGGTCGCCAGGTATCGAATTTTCCGACCCATCACCGATCCTTGTAATCCATACGTCATTAGAAGCGCACTTTTGTGCAGATTTCAAATCTGTAATTAGATTTTCCCTATGATGCATACTTTTCGAGAAAATCATGTCTCTGTCGGTTAAGCTAGGTTGGCCGAATCCGCCATGCCAGGGTCGCGAGACATCGAATTTTCCGGCCAATTACAGATCCTTGTAATCCATACGTCATTAGAAGCGCCCTTTTGTGCATATTTCAAAACTGTAATTAGATTTTCACTATGATGCATACTTTTCGAGAAAATCATGTCTCTATGGGCGAACTGAGGTTGGCCAAATCCGCCATGCCAGTGTCGCCAGACATCGAATTTTCCGACCAGTCACCGATCCTTGTAATCCATACGTCATTAGAAGCGCACTTTTGTGCAGATTTCAAACCTATAATTAGATTTTCCCTGCGATGCATACTTTCCGAGAAAATCATGTCTCTGTCGGTTAAGCTAGGTTGGCCAAATCCGCCATTCCAGGGTCACCAGATATCGAATTTTCCGACCCATCACCGATCCTTGTAATCCATACGTCATTAGAAGCGCACTTTTGTGCAGATTTCAAATCTGTAATTAGATTTTCCCTGTCATGCATACTTTTCGAGAAAATCATGTCTCTGTCGGTTAAGCTAGGTTCCCCGAATCCGCCATGCCAGGGTCGCCAGATATCGAATTTTCCGACCAATCACCGATCCTTGTATTTCACTCGTCATTAGAAGCGCACTTTTGTGCAGATTTCAAACCTATTATTAGATTTTCCCCGCGATGCATACTTTTCGAGAAAATCATGTCTCTGTCGATTAAGCTAGGTTGGCCAAATCCGCTATTCCGGGGTCTCCAGATATCAAATTTTCCGACCAATCACCGATCCTTGTAATCCATACGTCATTAGAAGCGCGCTTTTGTGCAGATTTCAAACCTATAATTAGATTTTCCCTGCCATGCATACTTTCCGAGAAAATCATGTCTCTGTCGGTTAAGCTAGGTTGGCCAAATCCGCTATTCCAAGGTCGCCAGATATCGAATTTTCCGACCAATCACCGATCCTTGTATTTCACTCGTCATTACAAGCGCACTTTTGTGCAGATTTCAAACCTATTATTAGATTTTCCCCGCGATGCATACTTTTCGAGAAAATCATGTCTCTGTCGATTAAGCTAGGTTGGCCAAATCCGCTATTCCGGGGTCGCCAGATATCAAATTTTCCGACCAATCACCGATCCTTGTAATCCATACGTCATTAGAAGCGCGCTTTTGTGCAGATTTCAAATCTGTAATTAGATTTTCCCTATGATGCATACTTTTCGAGAAAATCATGTCTCTGTCGGTTAAGCTAGGTTGGCCAAATCCGCCATGCCAGGGTCACCAGACGTCGAATTTTCCGGCCAATCACCGATCCTTGTAATTCACACGTCATTAGAAGCGCACTTTTGTGCAGATTTCAAACCTATTATTAGATTTTCCCCGCGATGCATACTTTTCGAGAAAATCATGTCTCTGTCGGTTAAGCTAGGTTGGCCAAATCCGCCATTCCAAGGTCGCCAGATATCGAATTTTCCGACCAATCACCGATCCTTGTATTTCACTCGTCATTAGAAGCGCACTTTTGTGCAGATTTCAAACCTATTATTAGATTTTCCCCGCGATGCATACTTTTCGAGAAAATCATGTCTCTGTCGATTAAGCTAGGTTGGCCAAATCCGCTATTCCGGGGTCGCCAGATATCAAATTTTCCGACCAATCACAGATCCTTGTAATCCATACGTCATTAGAAGCGCGCTTTTGTGCAGATTTCAAACCTATTATTAGATTTTCCCCGCGATGCATACTTTTCGAGAAAATCATGTCTCTGTCGATTAAGCTAGGTTGGCCAAATCCGCTATTCCGGGGTCTCCAGATATCAAATTTTCCGACCAATCACCGATCCTTGTAATCCATACGTCATTAGAAGCGCACTTTTGTGCAGATTTCAAACCTATAATTAGATTTTCCCTGCCATGCATACTTTCCGAGAAAATCATGTCTCTGTCGGTTAAGCTAGGTTGGCCAAATCCGCCATTCCAAGGTCGCCAGATATCGAATTTTCCGACCAATCACCGATCCTTGTATTTCACTCGTCATTAGAAGCGCACTTTTGTGCAGATTTCAAACCTATTATTAGATTTTCCCCGCGATGCATACTTTTCGAGAAAATCATGTCTCTGTCGATTAAGCTAGGTTGGCCGAATCCGCCATGCCAGGGTCGCCAGATATTGAATTTTCCTGCCAATCGCCGATCCTTGTAAACCATTCGTCATTAGAAGCGCACTTTTGTGCAGATTTCAAATCTGTAGTTAGATTTTCCCTGTCATGCATAATTTTCGAGAAAATCATGTCTCTGTCGGTTAAGCTAGGCTGGCCGGATCCGCCATGCCAGGGTCGCCAGACATCGAATTTTCCGACCAATCACCGATCCTTGTAATTCACACGTCATTAGAAGCGCACTTTTGTGCAGATTTCAAATCTGTAATTAGATTTTCCCTGTCATGCATACTTTTCGAGAAAATCATGTCTCTGTCGGTTAAGCTAGGTTGGCCGAATCCGCCATGCCAGGGTCGCCAGATATTGAATTTTCCTGCCAATCGCCGATCCTTGTAAACCATTCGTCATTAGAAGCGCACTTTTGTGCAGATTTCAAATCTGTAGTTAGATTTTCCCTGTCATGCATAATTTTCGAGAAAATCATGTCTCTGTCGGTTAAGCTAGGTTGGCCGGATCCGCCATGCCAGGGTCGCCAGACATCGAATTTTCCGGCCAATCACCGATCCTTGTAATCCATACGTCATTAGAAGCGCACTTTTGTGCAGATTTCAAATCTGTAATTAGATTTTCCCTGTCATGCATACTTTTCGAGAAAATCATGTCTCTGTCGGTTAAGCTAGGTTGGCCGAATCCGCCATGCCAGGGTCGCCAGATATTGAATTTTCCTGCCAATCGCCGATCCTTGTAAACCATTCGTCATTAGAAGCGCACTTTTGTGCAGATTTCAAATCTGTAGTTAGATTTTCCCTGTCATGCATAATTTTCGAGAAAATCATGTCTCTGTCGGTTAAGCTAGGTTGGCCGGATCCGCCATGCCAGGGTCGCCAGACATCGAATTTTCCGACCAATCACCGATCCTTGTAATTCACACGTCATTAGAAGCGCGCTTTTGTGCAGATTTCAAACCTATAATTAGATTTTCCCTGCGATGCATACTTTTCGAGAAAATCATGTCTCTGTCGATTAAGCTAGGTTGGCCAAATTCGCTATTCCGGGGTCGCCAGATATCAAATTTCCCGACCAATCACCGATCCTTGTAATCCATACCTCATTAGAAGCGCACTTTTGTGCAGATTTCAAATCTGTAATTAGATTTTCCCTATGATGCATACTTTTCGAGAAAATCATGTCTCTGTCGGTTAAGCTAGGTTGGCCAAATCCGCCATGCCAGGGTAGCCAGATATCGAATTTTCCGACCAATCACCGATCCTTGTAATCCATACGTCATTAGAAGCGCACTTTTGTGCAGATTTCAAATCTGTAATTAGATTTTCCCTGCCATGCATACTTTTCGAGAAAATCATGTCTCTGTCGGTTAACCTAGGTTGGCCGAATCCGCCATGCCAGGGTCGCCAGATATTGAATTTTCCTGCCAACCACCGATCCTTGTAATTCCCACGTCATTAGAAGCGCGCTTTTGTGCAGATTTCAAACCTATAATTAGATTTTCCCTGCGATGCATACTTTCGAGAAAGTCATGTCTCTGTCGGTTAAGCTAGGTTGGCCGAATCCGCCATGCCAGGGTCGCCAGACATCGAATTTTCCGACCAATCACCGATCCTTGTAATTCGTCATGAGGAGCGCGCTTTTGTGCAGATTTCAAATCTGTAATTAGATTTTCCCTATGATGCATACTTTTCGAGAAAATCATGTCTCTGTCGGTTAAGCTAGGTTGGCCAAATCCGCCATGCCAGGGTCACCAGACATCGAATTTTCCGGCCAATCACCGATCCTTGTAATTCACACGTCATTAGAAGCGCACTTTTGTGCAGATTTCAAACCTATTAATAGATTTTCCCCGCAATGCATACTTTTCGAGAAAATCATGTCTCTGTCGGTTAAGCTAGGTTGGCCAAATCCGCCATTCCAAGGTCGCCAGATATCGAATTTTCCGACCAATCACCGATCCTTGTATTTCACTCGTCATTAGAAGCGCACTTTTGTGCAGATTTCAAACCTATTATTAGATTTTCCCCGCGATGCATACTTTTCGAGAAAATCATGTCTCTGTCGATTAAGCTAGGTTGGCCAAATCCGCTATTCTGGGGTCGCCAGATATCAAACTTTCCGACCAATCACAGATCCTTGTAATCCATACGTCATTAGAAGCGCGCTTTTGTGCAGATTTCAAACCTATAATTAGATTTTCGCTGCCATGCATTCTTTCCGAGAAAATCATGTCTCCGTCGGTTAAGCTAGGTTGGCCAAATCACCCATGCCAGGGTCGCCAGATATCGAATTTTCCGACCCATCACCGATCCTTGTAATCCATACGTCATTAGAAGCGCACTTTTGTGCAGATTTCAAATCTGTAATTAGATTTTCCCTATGATGCATACTTTTCGAGAAAATCATGTCTCTGTCGGTTAAGCTAGGTTGGCCGAATCCGCCATGCCAGGGTCGCGGGACATCGAATTTTCCGGCCAATCACAGATCCTTGTAATCCATACGTCATTAGAAGCGCCCTTAAGTGCATATTTCAAAACTGTATTTAGATTTTCACTATGATGCATACTTTTCGAGAAAATCATGTCTCTATGGACGAACTGAGGTTGGCCAAATCCGCCATGCCAGTGTCGCCAGACATCGAATTTTCCGACCAGTCACCGATCCTTGTAATCCATACGTCATTAGAAGCGCGCTTTTGTGCAGATTTCAAACCTATAATTAGATTTTCCCTGCGATGCATACTTTCCGAGAAAATCATGTCTCTGTCGGTTAAGCTAGGTTGGCCAAATCCGCCATTCCAGGGTCACCAGATATCGAATTTTCCGACCCATCACCGATCCTTGTAATCCATACGTCATTAGAAGCGCACTTTTGTGCAGATTTCAAATCTGTAATTAGATTTTCCCTGTCATGCATACTTTTCGAGAAAATCATGTCTCTGTCGGTTAAGCTAGGTTCCCCGAATCCGCCATGCCAGGGTCGCCAGATATCGAATTTTCCGACCAATCACCGATCCTTGTATTTCACTCGTCATTAGAAGCGCACTTTTGTGCAGATTTCAAACCTATTATTAGATTTTCCCCGCGATGCATACTTTTCGAGAAAATCATGTCTCTGTCGATTAAGCTAGGTTGGCCAAATCCGCTATTCCGGGGTCTCCAGATATCAAATTTTCCGACCAATCACCGATCCTTGTAATCCATACGTCATTAGAAGCGCGCTTTTGTGCAGATTTCAAACCTATAATTAGATTTTCCCTGCCATGCATACTTTCCGAGAAAATCATGTCTCTGTCGGTTAAGCTAGGTTGGCCAAATCCGCTATTCCAAGGTCGCCAGATATCGAATTTTCCGACCAATCACCGATCCTTGTATTTCACTCGTCATTAGAAGCGCACTTTTGTGCAGATTTCAAACCTATTATTAGATTTTCCCCGCGATGCATACTTTTCGAGAAAATCATGTCTCTGTCGATTAAGCTAGGTTGGCCAAATCCGCTATTCCAGGGTCGCCAGATATCGAATTTTCCGACCAATCACCGATCCTTGTTATCCATACGTCATTAGAAGCGCACTTTTGTGCAGATTTCAAATCTGTAGTTAGATTTTCCCTGTCATGCATAATTTTCGAGAAAATCATGTCTCTGTCGGTTAAGCTAGGCTGGCCGGATCCGCCATGCCAGGGTCGCCAGACATCGAATTTTCCGACCAATCACCGATCCTTGTAATTCACACGTCATTAGAAGCGCACTTTTGTGCAGATTTCAAATCTGTAATTAGATTTTCCCTGTCATGCATACTTTTCGAGAAAATCATGTCTCTGTCGGTTAAGCTAGGTTGGCCGAATCCGCCATGCCAGGGTCGCCAGATATTGAATTTTCCTGCCAATCGCCGATCCTTGTAAACCATTCGTCATTAGAAGCGCACTTTTGTGCAGATTTCAAATCTGTAGTTAGATTTTCCCTGTCATGCATAATTTTCGAGAAAATCATGTCTCTGTCGGTTAAGCTAGGTTGGCCGGATCCGCCATGCCAGGGTCGCCAGACATCGAATTTTCCGGCCAATCACCGATCCTTGTAATCCATACGTCATTAGAAGCGCACTTTTGTGCAGATTTCAAATCTGTAATTAGATTTTCCCTGTCATGCATACTTTTCGAGAAAATCATGTCTCTGTCGGTTAAGCTAGGTTGGCCGAATCCGCCATGCCAGGGTCGCCAGATATTGAATTTTGCTGCCAATCGCCGATCCTTGTAAACCATTCGTCATTAGAAGCGCACTTTTGTGCAGATTTCAAATCTGTAGTTAGATTTTCCCTGTCATGCATAATTTTCGAGAAAATCATGTCTCTGTCGGTTAAGCTAGGTTGGCCGGATCCGCCATGCCAGGGTCGCCAGACATCGAATTTTCCGACCAATCACCGATCCTTGTAATTCACACGTCATTAGAAGCGCGCTTTTGTGCAGATTTCAAACCTATAATTAGATTTTCCCTGCGATGCATACTTTTCGAGAAAATCATGTCTCTGTCGATTAAGCTAGGTTGGCCAAATCCGCTATTCCGGGGTCGCCAGATATCAAATTTCCCGACCAATCACCGATCCTTGTAATCCATACCTCATTAGAAGCGCACTTTTGTGCAGATTTCAAATCTGTAATTAGATTTTCCCTATGATGCATACTTTTCGAGAAAATCATGTCTCTGTCGGTTAAGCTAGGTTGGCCAAATCCGCCATGCCAGGGTAGCCAGATATCGAATTTTCCGACCAATCACCGATCCTTGTAATCCATACGTCATTAGAAGCGCACTTTTGTGCAGATTTCAAATCTGTAATTAGATTTTCCCTGCCATGCATACTTTTCGAGAAAATCATGTCTCTGTCGGTTAACCTAGGTTGGCCGAATCCGCCATGCCAGGGTCGCCAGATATTGAATTTTCCTGCCAACCACCGATCCTTGTAATTCCCACGTCATTAGAAGCGCGCTTTTGTGCAGATTTCAAACCTATAATTAGATTTTCCCTGCGATGCATACTTTCGAGAAAGTCATGTCTCTGTCGGTTAAGCTAGGTTGGCCGAATCCGCCATGCCAGGGTCGCCAGACATCGAATTTTCCGACCAATCACCGATCCTTGTAATTCGTCATGAGGAGCGCGCTTTTGTGCAGATTTCAAATCTGTAATTAGATTTTCCCTATGATGCATACTTTTCGAGAAAATCATGTCTCTGTCGGTTAAGCTAGGTTGGCCAAATCCGCCATGCCAGGGTCACCAGACATCGAATTTTCCGGCCAATCACCGATCCTTGTAATTCACACGTCATTAGAAGCGCACTTTTGTGCAGATTTCAAACCTATTAATAGATTTTCCCCGCAATGCATACTTTTCGAGAAAATCATGTCTCTGTCGGTTAAGCTAGGTTGGCCAAATCCGCCATTCCAAGGTCGCCAGATATCGAATTTTCCGACCAATCACCGATCCTTGTATTTCACTCGTCATTAGAAGCGCACTTTTGTGCAGATTTCAAACCTATTATTAGATTTTCCCCGCGATGCATACTTTTCGAGAAAATCATGTCTCTGTCGATTAAGCTAGGTTGGCCAAATCCGCTATTCTGGGGTCGCCAGATATCAAACTTTCCGACCAATCACAGATCCTTGTAATCCATACGTCATTAGAAGCGCGCTTTTGTGCAGATTTCAAACCTATAATTAGATTTTCGCTGCCATGCATTCTTTCCGAGAAAATCATGTCTCCGTCGGTTAAGCTAGGTTGGCCAAATCACCCATGCCAGGGTCGCCAGATATCGAATTTTCCGACCCATCACCGATCCTTGTAATCCATACGTCATTAGAAGCGCACTTTTGTGCAGATTTCAAATCTGTAATTAGATTTTCCCTATGATGCATTCTTTTCGAGAAAATCATGTCTCTGTCGGTTAAGCTAGGTTGGCCGAATCCGCCATGCCAGGGTCGCGGGACATCGAATTTTCCGGCCAATCACAGATCCTTGTAATCCATACGTCATTAGAAGCGCCCTTAAGTGCATATTTCAAAACTGTAATTAGATTTTCACTATGATGCATACTTTTCGAGAAAATCATGTCTCTATGGACGAACTGAGGTTGGCCAAATCCGCCATGCCAGTGTCGCCAGACATCGAATTTTCCGACCAGTCACCGATCCTTGTAATCCATACGTCATTAGAAGCGCGCTTTTGTGCAGATTTCAAACCTATAATTAGATTTTCCCTGCGATGCATACTTTCCGAGAAAATCATGTCTCTGTCGGTTAAGCTAGGTTGGCCAAATCCGCCATTCCAGGGTCACCAGATATCGAATTTTCCGACCCATCACCGATCCTTGTAATCCATACGTCATTAGAAGCGCACTTTTGTGCAGATTTCAAATCTGTAATTAGATTTTCCCTGTCATGCATACTTTTCGAGAAAATCATGTCTCTGTCGGTTAAGCTAGGTTCCCCGAATCCGCCATGCCAGGGTCGCCAGATATCGAATTTTCCGACCAATCACCGATCCTTGTATTTCACTCGTCATTAGAAGCGCACTTTTGTGCAGATTTCAAACCTATTATTAGATTTTCCCCGCGATGCATACTTTTCGAGAAAATCATGTCTCTGTCGATTAAGCTAGGTTGGCCAAATCCGCTATTCCGGGGTCTCCAGATATCAAATTTTCCGACCAATCACCGATCCTTGTAATCCATACGTCATTAGAAGCGCGCTTTTGTGCAGATTTCAAACCTATAATTAGATTTTCCCTGCCATGCATACTTTCCGAGAAAATCATGTCTCTGTCGGTTAAGCTAGGTTGGCCAAATCCGCTATTCCAAGGTCGCCAGATATCGAATTTTCCGACCAATCACCGATCCTTGTATTTCACTCGTCATTAGAAGCGCACTTTTGTGCAGATTTCAAACCTATTATTAGATTTTCCCCGCGATGCATACTTTTCGAGAAAATCATGTCTCTGTCGATTAAGCTAGGTTGGCCAAATCCGCTATTCCAGGGTCGCCAGATATCGAATTTTCCGACCAATCACCGATCCTTGTTATCCATACGTCATTAGAAGCGCACTTTTGTGCAGATTTCAAATCTGTAATTAGATTTTCCCTATGATGCATACTTTTCGAGAAAATCATGTCCCTGTGGACCAACTGAGGTTGGCCAAATCCGCCATGCCAGGGTCACCAGACATCAAATTTTCGGACCAATCTCCGATCCTTGTAATCCATACGTCATTAGAAGCGCGCTTTTGTGCAGATTTCAAATCTGTAATTAGATTTTCCCTGCCATGCATTTTTTTCGAGAACATCATGTCTCTGTGGACCAACCGAGGTTGGCCAAATCCGCCATGCCACGGTCACCAGATATCGAATTTTCCGACCAATCATGGATCCCTGTAATTCACATGTCATTAGAAGCGCGCTTTTGTGCAGATTTTAAATCTGTAATTAGATTTTCCCTGCCATGCATACTTTTCGAGAAAATCATGTCTCTGTCGGTTAAGCTAGGTTGGCCGAATCCGCCATGCCAGGGTCGCCAGATATTGAATTTTCCGGCCAATCGCCGATCCTTGTAAACCATTCGTCATTAGAAGCGCGCTTTTGTGCAGATTTCGAATCTGTAATTAGATTTTCCCTGCCATGCATACTTTTCGAGAAAATCATGTCTCTGTCGGTTAAGCTAGGTTGGCCGAATCCGCTATGCCAGGGTCGCCAGACATCGAATTTTCCGGCCAATCACCGATCCTTGTAATCCATACGTCATTAGAAGCGCACTTTTGTGCAGATTTCAAATCTGTAATTAGATTTTCCCTGTCATGCATACTTTTCGAGAAAATCATGTCTCTGTCGGTTAAGCTAGGTTGGCCGAATCCGCCATGCCAGGGTCGCCAGATATTGAATTTTCCTGCCAATCGCCGATCCTTGTAAACCATTCGTCATTAGAAGCGCACTTTTGTGCAGATTTCAAATCTGTAGTTAGATTTTCCCTGTCATGCATACTTTTCGAGAAAATCATGTCTCTGTCGGTTAAGCTAGATTGGCCGGATCCGCCATGCCAGGGTCGCCAGACATCGAATTTTCCGACCAATCACCGATCCTTGTAATTCACACGTCATTAGAAGCGCGCTTTTGTGCAGATTTCAAACCTATAATTAGATTTTCCCTGCGATGCATACTTTTCGAGAAAATCATGTCTCTGTCGATTAAGCTAGGTTGGCCAAATCCGCTATTCCGGGGTCGCCAGATATCGAATTTTCCGACCAATCACCGATCCTTGTAATCCATACCTCATTAGAAGCGCACTTTTGTGCAGATTTCAAATCTGTAATTAGATTTTCCCTATGATGCATACTTTTCGAGAAAATCATGTCTCTGTCGGTTAAGCTAGGTTGGCCAAATCCGCCATGCCAGGGTAGCCAGATATCGAATTTTCCGACCAATCACCGATCCTTGTAATCCATACGTCATTAGAAGCGCACTTTTGTGCAGATTTCAAATCTGTAATTAGATTTTCCCTGCCATGCATACTTTTCGAGAAAATCATGTCTCTGTCGGTTAACCTAGGTTGGCCGAATCCGCCATGCCAGGGTCGCCAGATATTGAATTTTCCTGCCAACCACCGATCCTTGTAATTCCCACGTCATTAGAAGCGCGCTTTTGTGCAGATTTCAAACCTATAATTAGATTTTCCCTGCGATGCATACTTTTCGAGAAAGTCATGTCTCTGTCGGTTAAGCTAGGTTGGCCGAATCCGCCATGCCAGGGTCGCCAGACATCGAATTTTCCGACCAATCACCGATCCTTGTAATGCGTCATAAGGAGCGCGCTTTTGTGCAGATTTCAAATCTGTAATTAGATTTTCCCTATGATGCATACTTTTCGAGAAAATCATGTCTCTGTCGGTTAAGCTAGGTTGGCCAAATCCGCCATGCCAGGGTCACCAGACATCGAATTTTCCGGCCAATCACCGATCCTTGTAATTCACACGTCATTAGAAGCGCACTTTTGTGCAGATTTCAAACCTATTATTAGATTTTCCCCGCGATGCATACTTTTCGAGAAAATCATGTCTCTGTCGGTTAAGCTAGGTTGGCCAAATCCGCCATTCCAAGGTCGCCAGATATCGAATTTTCCGACCAATCACCGATCCTTGTATTTCACTCGTCATTAGAAGCGCACTTTTGTGCAGATTTCAAACCTATTATTAGATTTTCCCCGCGATGCATACTTTTCGAGAAAATCATGTCTCTGTCGATTAA
Organism: Brachypalpus laphriformis; assembly: GCA_945910035.1. Classification (NCBI taxonomy): domain Eukaryota; kingdom Metazoa; phylum Arthropoda; class Insecta; order Diptera; family Syrphidae; genus Brachypalpus; species Brachypalpus laphriformis. The sequence continues at coordinate 124,442,741 of OX246756.1, forward strand.
GCTAGGTTGGCCAAATCCGCTATTCCGGGGTCGCCAGATATCAAATTTTCCGACCAATCACAGATCCTTGTAATCCATACGTCATTAGAAGCGCGCTTTTGTGCAGATTTCAAACCTATAATTAGATTTTCCCTGCCATGCATACTTTCCGAGAAAATCATGTCTCCGTCGGTTAAGCTAGGTTGGCCAAATCCCCCATGCCAGGGTCGCCAGATATCGAATTTTCCGACCCATCACCGATCCTTGTAATCCATACGTCATTAGAAGCGCACTTTTGTGCAGATTTCAAATCTGTAATTAGATTTTCCCTATGATGCATACTTTTCGAGAAAATCATGTCTCTGTCGGTTAAGCTAGGTTGGCCGAATCCGCCATGCCAGGGTCGCGAGACATCGAATTTTCCGACCAGTCACCGATCCTTGTAATCCATACGTCATTAGAAGCGCGCTTTTGTGCAGATTTCAAACCTATAATTAGATTTTCCCTGCGATGCATACTTTCCGAGAAAATCATGTCTCTGTCGGTTAAGCTAGGTTGGCCAAATCCGCCATTCCAGGGTCACCAGATATCGAATTTTCCGACCCATCACCGATCCTTGTAATCCATACGTCATTAGAAGCGCACTTTTGTGCAGATTTCAAATCTGTAATTAGATTTTCCCTGTCATGCATACTTTTCGAGAAAATCATGTCTCTGTCGGTTAAGCTAGGTTCCCCGAATCCGCCATGCCAGGGTCGCCAGATATCGAATTTTCCGACCAATCACCGATCCTTGTATTTCACTCGTCATTAGAAGCGCACTTTTGTGCAGATTTCAAACCTATTATTAGATTTTCCCCGCGATGCATACTTTTCGAGAAAATCATGTCTCTGTCGATTAAGCTAGGTTGGCCAAATCCGCTATTCCGGGGTCTCCAGATATCAAATTTTCCGACCAATCACCGATCCTTGTAATCCATACGTCATTAGAAGCGCGCTTTTGTGCAGATTTCAAACCTATAATTAGATTTTCCCTGCCATGCATACTTTCCGAGAAAATCATGTCTCTGTCGGTTAAGCTAGGTTGGCCGAATCCGCCATGCCAGGGTCGCGGGACATCGAATTTTCCGGCCAATCACAGATCCTTGTAATCCATACGTCATTAGAAGCGCCCTTTTGTGCATATTTCGAAACTGTAATTAGATTTTCACTATGATGCATACTTTTCGAGAAAATCATGTCTCTATGGACGAACTGAGGTTGGCCAAATCCGCCATGCCAGTGTCGCCAGACATCGAATTTTCCGACCAGTCACCGATCCTTGTAATCCATACGTCATTAGAAGCGCGCTTTTGTGCAGATTTCAAACCTATAATTAGATTTTCCCTGCGATGCATACTTTCCGAGAAAATCATGTCTCTGTCGGTTAAGCTAGGTTGGCCAAATCCGCCATTCCAGGGTCACCAGATATCGAATTTTCCGACCCATCACCGATCCTTGTAATCCATACGTCATTAGAAGCGCACTTTTGTGCAGATTTCAAATCTGTAATTAGATTTTCCCTGTCATGCATACTTTTCGAGAAAATCATGTCTCTGTCGGTTAAGCTAGGTTCCCCGAATCCGCCATGCCAGGGTCGCCAGATATCGAATTTTCCGACCAATCACCGATCCTTGTATTTCACTCGTCATTAGAAGCGCACTTTTGTGCAGATTTCAAACCTATTATTAGATTTTCCCCGCGATGCATACTTTTCGAGAAAATCATGTCTCTGTCGATTAAGCTAGGTTGGCCAAATCCGCTATTCCGGGGTCTCCAGATATCAAATTTTCCGACCAATCACCGATCCTTGTAATCCATACGTCATTAGAAGCGCGCTTTTGTGCAGATTTCAAACCTATAATTAGATTTTCCCTGCCATGCATACTTTCCGAGAAAATCATGTCTCTGTCGGTTAAGCTAGGTTGGCCAAATCCGCTATTCCAAGGTCGCCAGATATCGAATTTTCCGACCAATCACCGATCCTTGTATTTCACTCGTCATTAGAAGCGCACTTTTGTGCAGATTTCAAACCTATTATTAGATTTTCCCCGCGATGCATACTTTTCGAAAAAATCATGTCTCTGTCGATTAAGCTAGGTTGGCCAAATCCGCTATTCCGCGGTCGCCAGATATCAAATTTTCCGACCAATCACCGATCCTTGTAATCCATACGTCATTAGAAGCGCGCTTTTGTGCAGATTTCAAACCTATTATTAGATTTTCCCCGCGATGCATACTTTTCGAGAAAATCATGTCTCTGTCGATTAAGCTAGGTTGGCCAAATCCGCTATTCCGGGGTCTCCAGATATCAAATTTTCCGACCAATCACCGATCCTTGTAATCCATACGTCATTAGAAGCGCGCTTTTGTGCAGATTTCAAACCTATAATTAGATTTTCCCTGCCATGCATACTTTCCGAGAAAATCATGTCTCTGTCGGTTAAGCTAGGTTGGCCAAATCCGCCATTCCAAGGTCGCCAGATATCGAATTTTCCGACCAATCACCGATCCTTGTATTTCACTCGTCATTAGAAGCGCACTTTTGTGCAGATTTCAAACCTATTATTAGATTTTCCCGCGATGCATACTTTTCGAGAAAATCATGTCTCTGTCGATTAAGCTAGGTTGGCCGAATCCGCCATGCCAGGGTCGCCAGATATTGAATTTTCCTGCCAATCGCCGATCCTTGTAAACCATTCGTCATTAGAAGCGCACTTTTGTGCAGATTTCAAATCTGTAGCTAGATTTTCCCTGTCATGCATAATTTTCGAGAAAATCATGTCTCTGTCGGTTAAGCTAGGTTGGCCGGATCCGCCATGCCAGGGTCGCCAGACATCGAATTTTCCGACCAATCACCGATCCTTGTAATTCACACGTCATTAGAAGCGCACTTTTGTGCAGATTTCAAATCTGTAATTAGATTTTCCCTGTCATGCATACTTTTCGAGAAAATCATGTCTCTGTCGGTTAAGCTAGGTTGGCCGAATCCGCCATGCCAGGGTCGCCAGATATTGAATTTTCCTGCCAATCGCCGATCCTTGTAAACCATTCGTCATTAGAAGCGCACTTTTGTGCAGATTTCAAATCTGTAGTTAGATTTTCCCTGTCATGCATAATTTTCGAGAAAATCATGTCTCTGTCGGTTAAGCTAGGTTGGCCGGATCCGCCATGCCAGGGTCGCCAGACATCGAATTTTCCGGCCAATCACCGATCCTTGTAATTTATACGTCATTAGAAGCGCACTTTTGTGCAGATTTCAAATCTGTAATTAGATTTTCCCTGTCATGCATACTTTTCGAGAAAATCATGTCTCTGTCGGTTAAGCTAGGTTGGCCGAATCCGCCATGCCAGGGTCGCCAGATATTGAATTTTCCTGCCAATCGCCGATCCTTGTAAACCATTCGTCATTAGAAGCGCACTTTTGTGCAGATTTCAAATCTGTAGTTAGATTTTCCCTGTCATGCATAATTTTCGAGAAAATCATGTCTCTGTCGGTTAAGCTAGGTTGGCCGGATCCGCCATGCCAGGGTCGCCAGACATCGAATTTTCCGACCAATCACCGATCCTTGTAATTCACACGTCATTAGAAGCGCGCTTTTGTGCAGATTTCAAACCTATAATTAGATTTTCCCTGCGATGCATACTTTTCGAGAAAATCATGTCTCTGTCGATTAAGCTAGGTTGGCCAAATCCGCTATTCCTGGGTCGCCAGATATCAAATTTTCCGACCAATCACCTATCCTTGTAATCCATACCTCATTAGAAGCGCACTTTTGTGCAGATTTCAAATCTGTAATTAGATTTTCCCTATGATGCATACTTTTCGAGAAAATCATGTCTCTGTCGGTTAAGCTAGGTTGGCCAAATCCGCCATGCCAGGGTAGCCAGATATCGAATTTTCCGACCAATCACCGATCCTTGTAATCCATACGTCATTAGAAGCGCACTTTTGTGCAGATTTCAAATCTGTAATTAGATTTTCCCTGCCATGCATACTTTTCGAGAAAATCATGTCTCTGTCGGTTAAGCTAGGTTGGCCGAATGCGCCATGCCAGGGTCGCCAGACATCGAATTTTCCGACCAATCACCGATCCTTGTAACTCGTCATGAGGAGCGCGCTTTTGTGCAGATTTCAAATCTGTAATTAGATTTTCCCTATGATGCATACTTTTCGAGAAAATCATGTCTCTGTCGGTTAAGCTAGGTTGGCCAAATCCGCCATGCCAGGGTCACCAGACATCGAATTTTCCGGCCAATCACCGATCCTTGTAATTCACACGTCATTAGAAGCGCACTTTTGTGCAGATTTCAAACCTATTATTAGATTTTCCCCGCGATGCATACTTTTCGAGAAAATCATGTCTCTGTCGGTTAAGCTAGGTTGGCCAAATCCGCCATTCCAAGGTCGCCAGATATCGAATTTTCCGACCAATCACCGATCCTTGTATTTCACTCGTCATTAGAAGCGCACTTTTGTGCAGATTTCAAACCTATTATTAGATTTTCCCCGCGATGCATACTTTTCGAGAAAATCATGTCTCTGCCGATTAAGCTAGGTTGGCCAAATCCGCTATTCCGGGGTCGCCAGATATCAAATTTTCCGACCAATCACAGATCCTTGTAATCCATACGTCATTAGAAGCGCGCTTTTGTGCAGATTTCAAACCTATAATTAGATTTTCCCTGCCATGCATACTTTCCGAGAAAATCATGTCTCTGTCGGTTAAGCTAGGTTGGCCAAATCCGCCATTCCAAGGTCGCCAGATATCGAATTTTCCGACCAATCACCGATCCTTGTATTTCACTCGTCATTAGAAGCGCACTTTTGTGCAGATTTCAAACCTATTATTAGATTTTCCCGCGATGCATACTTTTCGAGAAAATCATGTCTCTGTCGATTAAGCTAGGTTGGCCGAATCCGCCATGCCAGGGTCGCCAGATATTGAATTTTCCTGCCAATCGCCGATCCTTGTAAACCATTCGTCATTAGAAGCGCACTTTTGTGCAGATTTCAAATCTGTAGCTAGATTTTCCCTGTCATGCATAATTTTCGAGAAAATCATGTCTCTGTCGGTTAAGCTAGGTTGGCCGGATCCGCCATGCCAGGGTCGCCAGACATCGAATTTTCCGACCAATCACCGATCCTTGTAATTCACACGTCATTAGAAGCGCACTTTTGTGCAGATTTCAAATCTGTAGCTAGATTTTCCCTGTCATGCATAATTTTCGAGAAAATCATGTCTCTGTCGGTTAAGCTAGGTTGGCCAAATCCGCCATTCCAAGGTCGCCAGATATCGAATTTTCCGACCAATCACCGATCCTTGTATTTCACTCGTCATTAGAAGCGCACTTTTGTGCAGATTTCAAACCTATTATTAGATTTTCCCGCGATGCATACTTTTCGAGAAAATCATGTCTCTGTCGATTAAGCTAGGTTGGCCGAATCCGCCATGCCAGGGTCGCCAGATATTGAATTTTCCTGCCAATCGCCGATCCTTGTAAACCATTCGTCATTAGAAGCGCACTTTTGTGCAGATTTCAAATCTGTAGCTAGATTTTCCCTGTCATGCATAATTTTCGAGAAAATCATGTCTCTGTCGGTTAAGCTAGGTTCCCCGAATCCGCCATGCCAGGGTCGCCAGATATCGAATTTTCCGACCAATCACCGATCCTTGTATTTCACTCGTCATTAGAAGCGCACTTTTGTGCAGATTTCAAACCTATTATTAGATTTTCCCCGCGATGCATACTTTTCGAAAAAATCATGTCTCTGTCGATTAAGCTAGGTTGGCCAAATCCGCTATTCCGCGGTCGCCAGATATCAAATTTTCCGACCAATCACCGATCCTTGTAATCCATACGTCATTAGAAGCGCGCTTTTGTGCAGATTTCAAATCTGTAATTAGATTTTCCCTATGATGCATACTTTTCGAGAAAATCATGTCTCTGTCGGTTAAGCTAGGTTGGCCAAATCCGCCATGCCAGGGTCACCAGACATCGAATTTTCCGGCCAATCACCGATCCTTGTAATTCACACGTCATTAGAAGCGCACTCTTGTGCAGATTTCAAACCTATTATTAGATTTTCCCCGCGATGCATACTTTTCGAGAAAATCATGTCTCTGTCGGTTAAGCTAGGTTGGCCAAATCCGCCATTCCAAGGTCGCCAGATATCGAATTTTCCGACCAATCACCGATCCTTGTATTTCACTCGTCATTAGAAGCGCACTTTTGTGCAGATTTCAAACCTATTATTAGATTTTCCCCGCGATGCATACTTTTCGAGAAAATCATGTCTCTGTCGATTAAGCTAGGTTGGCCAAATCCGCTATTCCGGGGTCGCCAGATATCAAATTTTCCGACCAATCACAGATCCTTGTAATCCATACGTCATTAGAAGCGCGCTTTTGTGCAGATTTCAAACCTATTATTAGATTTTCCCCGCGATGCATACTTTTCGAGAAAATCATGTCTCTGTCGATTAAGCTAGGTTGGCCAAATCCGCTATTCCGGGGTCTCCAGATATCAAATTTTCCGACCAATCACCGATCCTTGTAATCCATACGTCATTAGAAGCGCGCTTTTGTGCAGATTTCAAACCTATAATTAGATTTTCCCTGCCATGCATACTTTCCGAGAAAATCATGTCTCTGTCGGTTAAGCTAGGTTGGCCAAATCCGCCATTCCAAGGTCGCCAGATATCGAATTTTCCGACCAATCACCGATCCTTGTATTTCACTCGTCATTAGAAGCGCACTTTTGTGCAGATTTCAAACCTATTATTAGATTTTCCCGCGATGCATACTTTTCGAGAAAATCATGTCTCTGTCGATTAAGCTAGGTTGGCCGAATCCGCCATGCCAGGGTCGCCAGATATTGAATTTTCCTGCCAATCGCCGATCCTTGTAAACCATTCGTCATTAGAAGCGCACTTTTGTGCAGATTTCAAATCTGTAGCTAGATTTTCCCTGTCATGCATAATTTTCGAGAAAATCATGTCTCTGTCGGTTAAGCTAGGTTGGCCGGATCCGCCATGCCAGGGTCGCCAGACATCGAATTTTCCGACCAATCACCGATCCTTGTAATTCACACGTCATTAGAAGCGCACTTTTGTGCAGATTTCAAATCTGTAATTAGATTTTCCCTGTCATGCATACTTTTCGAGAAAATCATGTCTCTGTCGGTTAAGCTAGGTTGGCCGGATCCGCCATGCCAGGGTCGCCAGACATCGAATTTTCCGGCCAATCACCGATCCTTGTAATTTATACGTCATTAGAAGCGCACTTTTGTGCAGATTTCAAATCTGTAATTAGATTTTCCCTGTCATGCATACTTTTCGAGAAAATCATGTCTCTGTCGGTTAAGCTAGGTTGGCCGAATCCGCCATGCCAGGGTCGCCAGATATTGAAATTTCCTGCCAATCGCCGATCCTTGTAAACCATTCGTCATTAGAAGCGCACTTTTGTGCAGATTTCAAATCTGTAGTTAGATTTTCCCTGTCATGCATAATTTTCGAGAAAATCATGTCTCTGTCGGTTAAGCTAGGTTGGCCGGATCCGCCATGCCAGGGTCGCCAGACATCGAATTTTCCGGCCAATCACCGATCCTTGTAATTTATACGTCATTAGAAGCGCACTTTTGTGCAGATTTCAAATCTGTAATTAGATTTTCCCTGTCATGCATACTTTTCGAGAAAATCATGTCTCTGTCGGTTAAGCTAGGTTGGCCGAATCCGCCATGCCAGGGTCGCCAGATATTGAATTTTCCTGCCAATCGCCGATCCTTGTAAACCATTCGTCATTAGAAGCGCACTTTTGTGCAGATTTCAAATCTGTAGTTAGATTTTCCCTGTCATGCATAATTTTCGAGAAAATCATGTCTCTGTCGGTTAAGCTAGGTTGGCCGGATCCGCCATGCCAGGGTCGCCAGACATCGAATTTTCCGACCAATCACCGATCCTTGTAATTCACACGTCATTAGAAGCGCGCTTTTGTGCAGATTTCAAACCTATAATTAGATTTTCCCTGCGATGCATACTTTTCGAGAAAATCATGTCTCTGTCGATTAAGCTAGGTTGGCCAAATCCGCTATTCCTGGGTCGCCAGATATCAAATTTTCCGACCAATCACCTATCCTTGTAATCCATACCTCATTAGAAGCGCACTTTTGTGCAGATTTCAAATCTGTAATTAGATTTTCCCTATGATGCATACTTTTCGAGAAAATCATGTCTCTGTCGGTTAAGCTAGGTTGGCCAAATCCGCCATGCCAGGGTAGCCAGATATCGAATTTTCCGACCAATCACCGATCCTTGTAATCCATACGTCATTAGAAGCGCACTTTTGTGCAGATTTCAAATCTGTAATTAGATTTTCCCTGCCATGCATACTTTTCGAGAAAATCATGTCTCTGTCGGTTAAGCTAGGTTGGCCGAATGCGCCATGCCAGGGTCGCCAGACATCGAATTTTCCGACCAATCACCGATCCTTGTAACTCGTCATGAGGAGCGCGCTTTTGTGCAGATTTCAAATCTGTAACTAGATTTTCCCTATGATGCATACTTTTCGAGAAAATCATGTCTCTGTCGGTTAAGCTAGGTTGGCCAAATCCGCCATGCCAGGGTCACCAGACATCGAATTTTCCGGCCAATCACCGATCCTTGTAATTCACACGTCATTAGAAGCGCACTTTTGTGCAGATTTCAAACCTATTATTAGATTTTCCCCGCGATGCATACTTTTCGAGAAAATCATGTCTCTGTCGGTTAAGCTAGGTTGGCCAAATCCGCCATTCCAAGGTCGCCAGATATCGAATTTTCCGACCAATCACCGATCCTTGTATTTCACTCGTCATTAGAAGCGCACTTTTGTGCAGATTTCAAACCTATTATTAGATTTTCCCCGCGATGCATACTTTTCGAGAAAATCATGTCTCTGCCGATTAAGCTAGGTTGGCCAAATCCGCTATTCCGGGGTCGCCAGATATCAAATTTTCCGACCAATCACAGATCCTTGTAATCCATACGTCATTAGAAGCGCGCTTTTGTGCAGATTTCAAACCTATAATTAGATTTTCCCTGCGATGCATACTTTCCGAGAAAATCATGTCTCTGTCGGTTAAGCTAGGTTGGCCAAATCCGCCATTCCAGGGTCACCAGATATCGAATTTTCCGACCCATCACCGATCCTTGTAATCCATACGTCATTAGAAGCGCACTTTTGTGCAGATTTCAAATCTGTAATTAGATTTTCCCTGTCATGCATACTTTTCGAGAAAATCATGTCTCTGTCGGTTAAGCTAGGTTCCCCGAATCCGCCATGCCAGGGTCGCCAGATATCGAATTTTCCGACCAATCACCGATCCTTGTATTTCACTCGTCATTAGAAGCGCACTTTTGTGCAGATTTCAAACCTATTATTAGATTTTCCCCGCGATGCATACTTTTCGAGAAAATCATGTCTCTGTCGATTAAGCTAGGTTGGCCAAATCCGCTATTCCGGGGTCTCCAGATATCAAATTTTCCGACCAATCACCGATCCTTGTAATCCATACGTCATTAGAAGCGCGCTTTTGTGCAGATTTCAAACCTATAATTAGATTTTCCCTGCCATGCATACTTTCCGAGAAAATCATGTCTCTGTCGGTTAAGCTAGGTTGGCCAAATCCGCTATTCCGGGGTCGCCAGATATCGATTTTTCCGACCAATCACCGATCCTTGTAATCCATACGTCATTAGAAGCGCACTTTTGTGCAGATTTCAAATCTGTAATTAGATTTTCCCTGTCATGCATACTTTTCGAGAAAATCATGTCTCTGTCGGCTAAGCTAGGTTGGCCAAATCCGCTATGCCAGGGTCGCCAGATATCGAATTTTCCGACCAATCACCGATCCTTGTAATCCACACGTCATTAGAAGCGCGCTTTTGTGCAGATTTCAAAATTATAATTGGATTTTCCCTGTGATGCATACTTTTCGAGAAAATCGTGACTCTGTCGGTTAAGCTAGGTTGGCCAAATTCGCTATTCTAGGGTCGCCAGATATTGAATTTTCCGACCAATTACCGATCCTTGTAATCCATACGTCATTAGAAGCGCACTTTTGTGCAGATTTCAAATCTGTAATTAGATTTTCCCTGTCATGCATACTTTTCGAGAAAATCATGTCTCTGTCGGTTAAGCTAGGTTGGCCAAATCCGCTATTCCGGGGTCGCCAGATATCAAATTTTCCGACCAATCACCGATCCTTGTAATCCATACGTCATTAGAAGCGCGCTTTTGTGCAGATTTCAAATCTGTAATTAGATTTTCCCTATGATGCATACTTTTCGAGAAAATCATGTCTCTGTCGGTTAAGCTAGGTTGGCCGAATCCGCCATGCCAGGGTCGCCAGACATCGGATTTTCCGAACAATCACCGATCTTCGTAATGCGTACGTCATTAGAAGCGCACTTTTGTGCAGCTTTCAAATCTGTAATTAGATTTTCCCTGCCATGCATACTTTTCGAGAAAATCATGTCTCTGTCGGTTAACCTAGGTTGGCCGAATCCGCCATGCCAGGGTCGCCAGATATTGAATTTTCCTGCCAACCACCGATCCTTGTAATTCCCACGTCATTAGAAGCGCGCTTTTGTGCAGATTTCAAACCTATAATTAGATTTTCCCTGCGATGCATACTTTTCGAGAAAGTCATGCCTCTGTCGGTTAAGCTAGGTTGGCCGAATCCGCCATGCCAGGGTCGCCAGACATCGAATTTTCCTACCAATCACCGATCCTTGTAATGCGTCATGAGGAGCGCGCTTTTGTGCAGATTTCAAATCTGTAATTAGATTTTCCCTATGATGCATACTTTTCGAGAAAATCATGTCTCTGTCGGTTAAGCTAGGTTGGCCAAATCCGCCATGCCAGGGTCGCCACACATCGAATTTTCCGGCCAATCCTTGTAATTCACACGTCATTAGAAGCGCACTTTTGTGCAGATTTCAAACCAATTATTAGATTTTCCCCGCGATGCATACTTTTCGAGAAAATCATGTCTCTGTCGGTTAAGCTAGGTTGGCCAAATCCGCCATTCCAAGGTCGCCAGATATCGAATTTTCCGACCAATCACCGATCCTTGTATTTCACTCGTCATTAGAAGCGCACTTTTGTGCAGATTTCAAACCTATTATTAGATTTTCCCCGCGATGCATACTTTTCGAGAAAATCATGTCTCCGTCGATTAAGCTAGGTTGGCCAAATCCGCTATTCCGGGGTCGCCAGATATCAAATTTTCCGACCAATCACAGATCCTTGTAATCCATACGTCATTAGAAGCGCGCTTTTGTGCAGATTTCAAACCTATAATTAGATTTTCCCTGCCATGCATACTTTCCGAGAAAATCATGTCTCCGTCGGTTAAGCTAGTTTGGCCAAATCCCCCATGCCAGGGTCGCCAGATATCGAATTTTCCGACCCATCACCGATCCTTGTAATCCATACGTCATTAGAAGCGCACTTTTGTGCAGATTTCAAATCTGTAATTAGATTTTCCCTATGATGCATACTTTTCGAGAAAATCATGTCTCTGTCGGTTAAGCTAGGTTGGCCGAATCCGCCATGCCAGGGTCGCGAGACATCGAATTTTCCGACCAATCACAGATCCTTGTAATCCATACGTCATTAGAAGCGCACTTTTGTGCAGATTTCAAATCTGTAATTAGATTTTCCCTATGATGCATACTTTTCGAGAAAATCATGTCTCTGTCGGTTAAGCTAGGTTGGCCGAATCCGCCATGCCAGGGTCGCGAGACATCGAATTTTCCGGCCAATCACAGATCCTTGTAATCCATACGTCATTAGAAGCGCCCTTTTGTGCATATTTCAAAACTGTAATTAGATTTTCACTATGATGCATACTATTCGAGAAAATCATGTCTCTGTGGACGAACTGAGGTTGGCCAAATCCGCCATGCCAGTGTCGCCAGACATCGAATTTTCCGACCAGTCACCGATCCTTGTAATCCATACGTCATTAGAAGCGCGATTTTGTGCAGATTTCAAACCTATAATTAGATTTTCCCTGCGATGCATACTTTCCGAGAAAATCATGTCTCTGTCGGTTAAGCTAGGTTGGCCAAATCCGCCATTCCAGGGTCACCAGATATCGAATTTTCCGACCCATCACCGATCCTTGTAATCCATACGTCATTAGAAGCGCACTTTTGTGCAGATTTCAAATCTGTAATTAGATTTTCCCTGTCATGCATACTTTTCGAGAAAATCATGTCTCTGTCGGTTAAGCTAGGTTCCCCGAATCCGTGATGCCAGGGTCGCCAGATATCGAATTTTCCGACCAATCACCGATCCTTGTATTTCACTCGTCATTAGAAGCGCACTTTTGTGCAGATTTCAAACCTATTATTAGATTTTCCCCGCGATGCATACTTTTCGAGAAAATCATGTCTCTGTCGATTAAGCTAGGTTGGCCAAATCCGCTATTCCGGGGTCTCCAGATATCAAATTTTCCGACCAATCACCGATCCTTGTAATCCATACGTCATTAGAAGCGCGCTTTTGTGCAGATTTCAAACCTATATTTAGATTTTCCCTGCCATGCATACTTTCCGAGAAAATCATGTCTCTGTCGGTTAAGCTAGGTTGGCCAAATCCGCTATTCCAAGGTCGCCAGATATCGAATTTTCCGACCAATCACCGATCCTTGTATTTCACTCGTCATTAGAAGCGCACTTTTGTGCAGATTTCAAACCTATTATTAGATTTTCCCCGCGATGCATACTTTTCGAGAAAATCATGTCTCTGTCGATTAAGCTAGGTTGGCCAAATCCGCTATTCCGGGGTCGCCAGATATCAAATTTTCCGACCAATCACCGATCCTTGTAATCCATACGTCATTAGAAGCGCGCTTTTGTGCAGATTTCAAACCTATAATTAGATTTTCCCTGCGATGCATACTTTCCGAGAAAATCATGTCTCTGTCGGTTAAGATAGGTTGGCCAAATCCGCTATTCCAGGGTCGCCAGATATCGAATTTTCCGACCAATCACCAATCCTTGTAATCCATACGTCATTAGAAGCGCCCTTTTTGTGCAGATTTCAAATCTGTAATTAGATTTTCCCTATGATGCATACTTTTCGAGAAAATCATGTCTCTGTGGACGAACTGAGGTTGGCCAAATCCGCCATGCCAGGGTCGCCAGACATCGAATTTTCCGACCAGTCACCGATCCTTGTAATCCATACGTCATTAGAAGCGCGCTTTTGTGCAGATTTCAAACCTATAATTAGATTTTCCCTGCGATGCATACTTTCCGAGAAAATCATGTCTCTGTCGGTTAAGCTAGGTTGGCCAAATCCGCCATTCCAGGGTCGCCAGACATCGAATTTTTGGATCAATCACCGATCCTTGTAATGCGTACGTCATTAGAAGTGCGCTTTTGTGCAGATTTCAAATCTGTAATTAGATTTTCCCTATGATGCATACTTTTCGAGAAGGTCATGTCTCTGTCGGTTAAGCTAGGTTGGCCGAATCCACCATGCCAGGGTCGCCAGACATCGAATTTTCCGGCCAATCGCCGACCCTTGTAATTCACAAGTCATTAGAAGCGCGCTTTTGTGCAGATTTCAAAATTATAATTAAATTTTCCCTGTGATGCATACTTTTCGAGAAAATCATGTCTCTGTCGATTAAGCTAGGTTGGCCAAATCCGCTATTCCGGGGTCGCCAGATATCAAATTTTCCGACCAGTCACAGATCCTTGTAATCCATACGTCATTAGAAGCGCGCTTTTGTGCAGATTTCAAACCTATAATTAGATTTTCCCTGCCATGCATACTTTCCGAGAAAATCATGTCTCCGTCGGTTAAGCTAGTTTGGCCAAATCCCCCATGCCAGGGTCGCCAGATATCGAATTTTCCGACCCATCACCGATCCTTGTAATCCATACGTCATTAGAAGCGCACTTTTGTGCAGATTTCAAATCTGTAATTAGATTTTCCCTATGATGCATACTTTTCGAGAAAATCATGTCTCTGTCGGTTAAGCTAGGTTGGCCGAATCCGCCATGCCAGGGTCGCGAGACATCGAATTTTCCGACCAATCACAGATCCTTGTAATCCATACGTCATTAGAAGCGCGCTTTTGTGCAGATTTCAAATCTGTAATTAGATTTTCCCTATGATGCATACTTTTCGAGAAAATCATGTCTCTGTCGGTTAAGCTAGGTTGGCCGAATCCGCCATGCCAGGGTCGCGAGACATCGAATTTTCCGGCCAATCACAGATCCTTGTAATCCATACGTCATTAGAAGCGCCCTTTTGTGCATATTTCAAAACTGTAATTAGATTTTCCCTGTCATGCATACTTTTCGAGAAAATCATGTCTCTGTGGACGAACTGAGGTTGGCCAAATCCGCCATGCCAGTGTCGCCAGACATCGAATTTTCCGACCAGTCACCGATCCTTGTAATCCATACGTCATTAGATGCGCGATTTTGTGCAGATTTCAAACCTATAATTAGATTTTCCCTGCGATACATACTTTCCGAGAAAATCATGTCTCTGTCGGTTAAGCTAGGTTGGCCAAATCCGCCATTCCAGGGTCACCAGATATCGAATTTTCCGACCCATCACCGATCCTTGTAATCCATACGTCATTAGAAGCGCACTTTTGTGCAGATTTCAAATCTGTAATTAGATTTTCCCTGTCATGCATACTTTTCGAGAAAATCATGTCTCTGTCGGTTAAGCTAGGTTCCCCGAATCCGCCATGCCAGGGTCGCCAGATATCGAATTTTCCGACCAATCATCGATCCTTGTATTTCACTCGTCATTAGAAGCGCACTTTTGTGCAGATTTCAAACCTATTATTAGATTTTCCCCGCGATGCATACTTTTCGAGAAAATCATGTCTCTGTCGATTAAGCTAGGTTGGCCAAATCCGCTATTCCGGGGTCTCCAGATATCAAATTTTCCGACCAATCACCGATCCTTGTAATCCATACGTCATTAGAAGCGCGCTTTTGTGCAGATTTCAAACCTATAATTAGATTTTCCCTGCCATGCATACTTTCCGAGAAAATCATGTCTCTGTCGGTTAAGCTAGGTTGGCCAAATCCGCTATTCCAAGGTCGCCAGATATCGAATTTTCCGACCAATCACCGATCCTTGTATTTCACTCGTCATTAGAAGCGCACTTTTGTGCAGATTTCAAACCTATTATTAGATTTTCCCCGCGATGCATACTTTTCGAGAAAATCATGTCTCTGTCGATTAAGCTAGGTTGGCCAAATCCGCTATTCCGGGGTCGCCAGATATCAAATTTTCCGACCAATCACCGATCCTTGTAATCCATACGTCATTAGAAGCGCGCTGTTGTGCAGATTTCAAACCTATAATTAGATTTTTCCTGCGATGCATACTTTCCGAGAAAATCATGTCTCTGTCGGTTAAGCTAGGTTGGCCAAATCCGCTATTCCAGGGTCGCCAGATATCGAATTTTCCGACCAATCACCAATCCTTGTAATCCATACGTCATTAGAAGCGCCCTTTTTGTGCAGATTTCAAATCTGTAATTAGATTTTCCCTATGATGCATACTTTTCGAGAAAATCATGTCTCTGTGGACGAACTGAGGTTGGCCAAATCCGCCATGCCAGGGTCGCCAGACATCGAATTTTCCGACCAGTCACCGATCCTTGTAATCCATACGTCATTAGAAGCGCGCTTTTGTGCAGATTTCAAACCTATAATTAGATTTTCCCTGCGATGCATACTTTCCGAGAAAATCATGTCTCTGTCGGTTAAGCTAGGTTGGCCAAATCCGCCATTCCAGGGTCGCCAGACATCGAATTTTCCGACCAATCACCGATCCTTGTAATGCGTACGTCATTAGAAGTGCGCTTTTGTGCAGATTTCAAATCTGTAATTAGATTTTCCCTATGATGCATACTTTTCGAGAAGGTCATGTCTCTGTCGGTTAAGCTAGGTTGGCCGAATCCACCATGCCAGGGTCGCCAGACATCGAATTTTCCGGCCAATCGCCGACCCTTGTAATTCACAAGTCATTAGAAGCGCGCTTTTGTGCAGATTTCAAAATTATAATTAAATTTTCCCTGTGATGCATACTTTTCGAGAAAATCATGTCTCTGTCGGTTAAGCTAGGTTGGCCAAATCCGCTATTCCAGGGTCGCCAGATATCGAATTTTCCGACCCATCACCGATCCTTGTAATCCATACGTCATTAGAAGCGCACTTTTGTGCAGATTTCAAATCTGTAATTAGATTTTCCCTGTCAGGCATACTTTTCGAGAAAATCATGTCTCTGTCGGTTAAGCTAGGTTGGCCAAATCCGCTATTCCAGGGTCGCCAGATATCGAATTTTCCGACCCATAACCGATCCTTGTAATCCATACGTCATTAGAAGCGCACTTTTGTGCAGATTTCAAATCTGTAATTAGATTTTCCGTGCCATGCATACTTTTCGAGAAAATCATGTCTCTGTCGGTTAAGCTAGGTTGGCCGAATCCGCCATGCCAGGGTCGCCAGACATCGAATTTTCCGAACAATCACCGATCTTCGTAATGCGTACGTCATTAGAAGCGCGCTTTTGTGCAGATTTCAAACCTATAATTAGATTTTCCCTGCGATGCATACTTTCCGAGAAAATCATGTCTCTGTCGGTTAAGCTAGGTTGGCCAAATCCGCCATTCCAGGGCCACCAGATATCGAATTTTCCGACCCATCACCGATCCTTGTAATCCATACGTCATTAGAAGCGCACTTTTGTGCAGATTTCAAATCTGTAATTAGATTTTCCCTGTCATGCATACTTTTCGAGAAAATCATGTCTCTGTCGGTTAAGATAGGTTGGCCGAATCCGCCATGCCAGGGTCGCCAGACATCGAATTTTCCGACCAATCACAGATCCTTGTAATCCATACGTCATTAGAAGCGCACTTTTGTGCAGATTTCAAATCTGTAATTAGATTTTCCCTGTTAAGCTAGGTTGGTTAAGCTAGGTTGACCGAATCCGCCATGCCAGGGTCGCCAGACATCGAATTTTGCGGCCAATCACCGATCCTTGTAATCCATACGTCATTAGAAGCGCACTTTTATGCAGATTTCAAATCTGTAATTAGATTTTCCCTGTTAAGCTAGGTTGGTTAAGCTAGGTTGGCCGAATCCGCCATGCCAGGGTCGCCAGATATCGAATTTTCCGACCAATCACCGATCCTTGTAATCCATACGTCATTAGAAGCGCACTTTTGTGCAGATTTCAAATCTGTAATTAGATTTTCCCTATGATGCATACTTTTCGAGAAAATCATGTCTCTGTGGACCAACTGAGGTTGGCCAAATCCGCCATGCCAGGGTCACCAGACATCAAATTTTCGGACCAATCACCGATCCTTGTATTTCACTCGTCATTAGAAGCGCGCTTTTGTGCAGATTTCAAATCTGTAATTAGATTTTCCCTGCCATGCATTTTTTTCGAGAACATCATGTCTCTGTGGACCAACTGAGGTTGGCCAAATCCGCCATGCCACGGTCACCAGATATCGAATTTTCCAACCAATCATGGATCCCTGTAATTCACATGTCATTAGAAGCGCGCTTTTGTGCAGATTTCGAATCTGTAATTAGATTTTCCCTGCCATGCATACTTTTCGAGAAAATCATGTCTCTGTCGGTTAAGCTAGGTTGGCCGAATCCGCTATGCCAGGGTCGCCAGACATCGAATTTTCCGGCCAATCACCGATCCTTGTAATCCATACGTCATTAGAAGCGCACTTTTGTGTAGATTTCAAATCTGTAATTAGATTTTCCCTGTCATGCATACTTTTCGAGAAAATCATGTCTCTGTCGGTTAAGCTAGGTTGGCCGAATCCGCCATGCCAGGGTCGCCAGATATTGAATTTTCCTGCCAACCACCGATCCTTGTAATTCCCACGTCATTAGAAGCGCGCTTTTGTGCAGATTTCAAACCTATAATTAGATTTTCCCTGCGATGCATACTTTTCGAGAAAGTCATGTCTCTGTCGGTTAAGCTAGGTTGGCCGAATTAGCCATGCCAGGGTCGCCAGACATCGAATTTTCCGACCAATCACCGATCCTTGTAATGCGTCATGAGGAGCGCGCTTTTGTGTAGATTTCAAATCTGTAATTAGATTTTCCCTATGATGCATACTTTTCGAGAAAATCATGTCTCTGTCGGTTAAGCTAGGTTGGCCAAATCCGCCATGCCAGGGTCACCAGACATCGAATTTTCCGGCCAATCACCGATCCTTGTAATTCACTCGTCATTAGAAGTGCACTTTTGTGCAGATTTCAAACCTATAATTAGATTTTCCCTGTCATGCATACTTTTCGAGAAAATCATGTCTCTGTCGGTTAAGCTAGGTTGGCCGAATCCGCCATGCCAGGGTCGCCAGACATCGAATTTTCCGACCAATCACAGATCCTTGTATTTCACTCGTCATTAGAAGCGCACTTTTGTGCAGATTTCAAACCTATTATTAGATTTTCCCCGCGATGCATACTTTTCGAGAAAATCATGTCTCTGTCGATTAAGCTAGGTTGGCCAAATCCGCCATTCCAGGGTCGCCAGACATCGAATTTTCCGACCAATCACCGATCCTTGTAATGCGTACGTCATTAGAAGTGCGCTTTTGTGCAGATTTCAAAACTGTAATTAGATTTTCCCTATGATGCATACTTTTCGAGAAGGTCTTGTCTCTGTCGGTTAAGCTAGGTTGGCCGAATCCACCATGCCAGGGTCGCCAGACATCGAATTTTCCGGCCAATCGCCGATCCTTGTAATTCACAAGTCATTAGAAGCGCGCTTTTGTGCAGATTTCAAAATTATAATTAGATTTTCCCTGTGATGCATAATTTTCGAGAAAATCATGTCTCTGTCGGATAAGCTAGGTTGGCCAAATCCGCTATTCCAGGGTCGCCAGATATCAAATTTTCCGACCCATCACCGATCCTTGTAATCCATACGTCATTAGAAGCGCACTTTTGTGCAGATTTCAAATCTGTAATTAGATTTTCCCTGTCATGCATACTTTTCGAGAAAATCATGTCTCTGTCGGTTAAGCTAGGTTGGCCGAATCCGCAATGCCAGGGTCGCCAGACATCGAATTTTCCGACCAATTACAGATCCTTGTAATCCATACGTCATTAGAAGCGCACTTTTGTGCACATTTCAAATCTGTAATTAGATTTTCCCTATGATGCATACTTTTCGAGAAAATCATGTCTCTGTGGACGAACTGAGGTTGGCCAAATCCGCCATGCCAGGGTCGCCAGACATCGAATTTTCCGACCAGTCACCGATCCTTGTAATCCATACGTCATTAGAAGCGTGCTTTTTTGCAGATTTCAAACCTATAATTCGATTTTCCCTGCGATGCATACTTTCCGAGAAAATCATGTCTCTGTCGGTTAAGCTAGGTTGGCCAAATCCGCCGTTCCAGGGTCAGCAGATATCGAATTTTCCGACCCATCACCGATCCTTGTAATCCATACGTCATTAGAAGCGCACTTTTGTGCAGATTTCAAATCTGTAATTAGATTTTCCCTGTTAAGCTAGGTTGGTTAAGCTAGGTTGGCCGAATCCGCCATGCCAGGGTCACCAGACATCAAATTTTCGGACCAATCTGCGATCCTTGTATTTCACTCGTCATTAGAAGCGCACTTTTGTGCAGATTTCAAATCTGTAATTAGATTTTCCCTGCCATGCATTTTTTTCGAGAACATCATGTCTCTGTGGACCAACTGAGGTTGGCCAAATCCGCCATGCCACGGTCACCAGATATCGAATTTTCCGACCAATCATGGATCCCTGTAATTCACATGTCATTAGAAGCGCGCTTTTGTGCAGATTTTAAATCTGTAATTAGATTTTCCCTGCCATGCATACTCTTCGAGAAAATCATGTCTCTGTCGGTTAAGCTAGGTTGGCCGAATCCGCCATGCCAGGGTCGCCAGATATTGAATTTTCCGGCCAATCGCCGATCCTTGTAAACCATTCGTCATTAGAAGCGCGCTTTTGTGCAGATTTCGAATCTGTAATTAGATTTTCCCTGCCATGCATACTTTTCGAGAAAATCATGTCTCTGTCGGTTAAGCTAGGTTGGCCGAATCCGCTATGCCAGGGTCGCCAGATATTGAATTTTCCTGCCAACCACCGATCCTTGTAATTCCCACGTCATTAGAAGCGCGCTTTTGTGCAGATTTCAAACCTATAATTAGATTTTCCCTGCGATGCATACTTTTCGAGAAAGTCATGTCTCTGTCGGTTAAGCTAGGTTGGCCGAATCCGCCATTCCAGGGTCGCCAGACATCGAATTTTCCGACCAATCACCGATCCTTGTAATGCGTCATGAGGAGCGCGCTTTTGTGCAGATTTCAAATCTGTAATTAGATTTTCCCTATGATGCATACTTTTCGAGAAGGTCATGTCTCTGTCGGTTAAGCTAGGTTGGCCGAATCCGCAATGCCAGGGTCGCCAGACATCGAATTTTCCGGCCAATCACCGATCCTTGTAATTCACACGTCATTAGAAGCGCGCTTTTGTGCAGATTTCAAACCTATTATTAGATTTTCCCCGCGATGCATACTTTTCGAGAAAATCATGTCTCTGTCGGTTAAGCTAGGTTGGCCAAATCCGCCATTCCAAGGTCGCCAGATATCGAATTTTCCGACCAATCACCGATCCTTGTATTTCACTCGTCATTAGAAGCGCACTTTTGTGCAGATTTCAAACCTATTATTAGATTTTCCCCGCGATGCATACTTTTCGAGAAAATCATGTCTCTGTCGATTAAGCTAGGTTGGCCAAATCCGCTATTCCGGGGTCGCCAGATATCAAATTTTCCGACCAATCACCGATCCTTGTAATCCATACGTCATTAGAAGCGCGCTTTTGTGCAGATTTCAAACCTATAATTAGATTTTCCCTGCCATGCATACTTTCCGAGAAAATCATGTCTCTGTCGGTTAAGCTAGGTTGGCCAAATCCCCCATGCCAGGGTTGCCAGATATCGAATTTTCCGACCCATCACCGATCCTTGTAATCCATACGTCATTAGAAGC
Source organism: Brachypalpus laphriformis (assembly GCA_945910035.1). Classification (NCBI taxonomy): domain Eukaryota; kingdom Metazoa; phylum Arthropoda; class Insecta; order Diptera; family Syrphidae; genus Brachypalpus; species Brachypalpus laphriformis. The sequence continues at coordinate 124,463,855 of OX246756.1, forward strand.
GCACTTTTGTGCAGATTTCAAATCTGTAATTAGATTTTCCCTATGATGCATACTTTTCGAGAAAATCATGTCTCTGTCGGTTAAGCTAGGTTGGCCGAATCCGCCATGCCAGGGTCGCGAGACATCGAATTTTCCGGCCAATCACAGATCCTTGTAATCCATACGTCATTAGAAGCGCACTTTTGTGCAGATTTCAAACCTATTATTCGATTTTCCCCGCGATGCATAATTTTCGAGAAAATCATGTCTCTGTCGATTAAGCTAGGTTGGCCAAATCCGCTATTCCGGGGTCTCCAGATATCAAATTTTCCGACCAATCACCGATCCTTGTAATCCATACGTCATTAGAAGCGCGCTTTTGTGCAGATTTCAAACCTATAATTAAATTTTCCCTGCGATGCATACTTTCCGAGAAAATCATGTCTCTGTCGGTTAAGCTAGGTTGGCCAAATCCGCTATTCCAAGGTCGCCAGATATCGAATTTTCCGACCAATCACCGATCCTTGTATTTCACTCGTCATTAGAAGCGCACTTTTGTGCAGATTTCAAACCTATTATTAGATTTTCCCCGCGATGCATACTTTTCGAGAAAATCATGTCTCTGTCGATTAAGCTAGGTTGGCCAAATCCGTTATTCCGGGGTCGCCAGATATCAAATTTTCCGACCAATCACCGATCCTTGTAATCCATACGTCATTAGAAGCGCGCTTTTGTGCAGATTTCAAACCTATAATTAGATTTTCCCTGCGATGCATAGTTTCCGAGAAAATCATGTCTCTGTCGGTTAAGCTAGGTTGGCCAAATCCGCTATTCCAGGGTCGCCAGATATCGAATTTTCCGACCAATCACCAATCCTTGTAATATATACGTCATTAGAAGCGCCCTTTTTGTGCAGACTTCAAATCTGTAATTAGATTTTACCTATGATGCATACTTTTCGAGAAAATCATGTCTCTGTGGACGAACTGAGGTTGGCCAAATCCGCCATGCCAGGGTCGCCAGACATCGAATTTTCCGACCAGTCACCGATCCTTGTAATCCATACGTCATTAGAAGTGCGCTTTTGTGCAGATTTCAAATCTGTAATTAGATTTTCCCTATGATGCATACTTTTCGAGAAGGTCATGTCTCTGTCGGTTAAGCTAGGTTGGCCGAATCCACCATGCCAGGGTCGCCAGACATCGAATTTTCCGGCCAATCGCCGATCCTTGTAATTCATACGTCATTAGAAGCGCGCTTTTGTGCAGATTTCAAAATTATAATTAGATTTTCCCTGTGATGCATACTTTTCGAGAAAATCATGTCTCTGTCGGTTAAGCTAGGTTGGCCAAATCCGCTATTCCAGGTTCGCCAGATATCGAATTTTCCGACCCATCACCGATCCTTGTAATCCATACGTCATAAGAAGCGCACTTTTGTGCAAATTTCAAATCTGTAATTAGATTTTCCCTGTCATGCATACTTTTCGAGAAAATCATGTCTCTGTCGGTTAAGCTAGGTTGGCCAAATCCACTATTCCAGGGTCGCCAGATATCGAATTTTCCGACCCATCACCGATCCTTGTAATCCATACGTCATTAGAAGTGCACTTTTGTGCAGATTTCAAATCTGTAATTAGATTTTCCGTGCCATGCATACTTTTCGAGAAAATCATGTCTCTGTCGGTTAAGCTAGGTTGGCCGAATCCGCCATGCCAGGGTCGCCAGACATCGAATTTTCCGACCAATCACCGATCTTCGTAATGCGTACGTCATTAGAAGCGCGCTTTTGTGCAGATTTCAAACCTATAATTAGATTTTCCCTGCGATGCATACTTTCCGAGAAAATCATGTCTCTGTCGGTTAAGCTAGGTTGGCCAAATCCGCCATTCCAGGGTCACCAGATATCGAATTTTCCGACCCATCACCGATCCTTGTAATCCATACGTCATTAGAAGCGCACTTTTGTGCAGATTTCAAATCTGTAATTAGATTTTCCCTGTCATGCATACTTTTCGAGAAAATCATGTCTCTGTCGGTTAAGCTAGGCTGGCCGAATCCGCCATGCCAGGGTCGCCAGACATCGAATTTTCCGACCAATCACAGATCCTTGTAATCCATACGTCATTAGAGGCGCACTTTTGTGCAGATTTCAAATCTGTAATTAGATTTTCCCTGTCATGCATACTTTTCGAGAAAATCATGTCTCTGTGGACGAACTGAGGTTGGCCAAATCCGCCATGCCAGGGTCGCCAGACATCGAATTTTCCGACCAGTCACCGATCCTTGTAATCCATACGTCATTAGAAGCGTGCTTTTGTGCAGATTTCAAACCTATAATTCGATTTTCCCTGCGATGCATACTTTCCGAGAAAATCATGTCTCTGTCGGTTAAGCTAGGTTGGCAAAATCCGCCATTCCAGGGTCAGCAGATATCGAATTTTCCGACCCATCACCGATCCTTGTAATCCATACGTCATTAGAAGCGCACTTTTGTGCAGATTTCAAATCTGTAATTAGATTTTCCCTGTTAAGCTAGGTTGGTTAAGCTAGGTTGGCCGAATCCGCCATGCCAGGGTCGCCAGGCATCGAATTTTGCGGCCAATCACCGATCCTTGTAATTCACACGTCATTAGAAGCGCGCTTTTGTGCAGATTTCAAACCTATAATTAGATTTTCCCTGCGATGCATACTTTTCGAGAAAATAATGTCTCTGTCGGTTAAGCTATGTTGGCCAAATCCGCCATTCCAGGGTCGCCAGATATCGAATTTTCCGACCCATCACCGATCCTTGTAATCCATACGTCATTAGAAGCGCACTTTTGTGCAGATTTCAAATCTGTAATTAGATTTTCCCTGTTAAGCTAGGTTGGTTAAGCTAGGTTGGCCGAATCCGCCATGCCAGGGTCGCCAGACATCGAATTTTGCGGCCAATCACCGATTCTTGTAATTCACACGTCATTAGAAGCGCGCTTTTATGCAGATTTCAAACCTATAATTAGATTTTCCCTGCGATGCATACTTTTCAAGAAAATAATGTCTCTGTCGGTTAAGCTATGTTGGCCAAATCCGCTATTCCAGGGTCGCCAGATATCGAATTTTCCGACCAATCACCGATCCTTGTAATCCATACGTCATTAGAAGCGCACTTTTGTGCAGATTTCAAATCTGTAATTAGATTTTCCCTATGATGCATACTTTTCGAGAAAATCATGTCTCTGTGGACCAACTGAGGTTGGCCAAATCCGCCATGCCAGGGTCACCAGACATCAAATTTTCGGACCAATCTCCGATCCTTGTATTTCACTCGTCATTAGAAGCGCGCTTTTGTGCAGATTTCAAATCTGTAATTAGATTTTCCCTGCCATGCATTTTTTTCGAGAACATCATGTCTCTGTGGACCAACTGAGGTTGGCCAAATCCGCCATGCCACGGTCACCAGATATCGAATTTTCCGACCAATCATGGATCCCTGTAATTTACATGTCATTAGAAGCGCGCTTTTGTGCAGATTTTAAATCTGTAATTAGATTTTCCCTGCCATGCATACTTTTCGAGAAAATCATGTCTCTGTCGGTTAAGCTAGGTTGGCCGAATCCGCCATGCCAGGGTCGCCAGATATTGAATTTTCCGGCCAATCGCCGATCCCTGTAAACCATTCGTCATTAGAAGCGCGCTTTTGTGCAGATTTCGAATCTGTAATTAGACTTTCCCTGCCATGCATACTTTTCGAGAAAATCATGTCTCTGTCGGTTAAGCTAGGTTGGCCGAATCCGCTATGCCAGGGTCGCCAGACATCGAATTTTCCGGCCAATCACCGATCCTTGTAATCCATACGTCATTAGAAGCGCACTTTTGTGCAGATTTCAAATCTGTAATTAGATTTTCCCTGTCATGCATACTTTTCGAGAAAATCATGTCTCTGTCGGTTAAGCTAGGTTGGCCGAATCCGCCATGCCAGGGTCGCCAGATATTGAATTTTCCTGCCAATTGCCGATCCTTGTAAACCATTCGTCATTACAAGCTCACTTTTGTGCAGATTTCAAATCTGTAATTAGATTTTCCCTGTCATGCATAATTTTCGAGAAAATCATGTCTCTGTCGGTTAAGCTAGGTTGGCCGAATCCGCCATGCCAGGGTCGCCAGACATCGAATTTTCCGACCAATCACCGATCCTTGTAATTCACACGTCATTAGAAGCGCGCTTTTGTGCAGATTTCAAACCTATAATTAGATTTTCCCTGCGATGCATACTTTTCGAGAAAATCATGTCTCTGTCGATTAAGCTAGGTTGGGCAAATCCGCTATTCCGGGGTCGCCAGATATCAAATTTTCCGACCAATCACCGATCCTTGTAATCCATACCTCATTAGAAGCGCACTTTTGTGCAGATTTCAAATCTGTAATTAGATTTTCCCTATGATGCATACTTTTCGAGAAAATCATGTCTCTGTCGGTTAAGCTAGGTTGGCCAAATCCGCCATGCCAGGTTAGCCAGATATCGAATTTTCCGACCAATCACCGATCCTTGTAATCCATACGTCATTAGAAGCGCACTTTTGTGCAGATTTCAAATCTGTAATTAGATTTTCCCTGTCATGCATACTTTTCGAGAAAATCATGTCTCTGTCGGTTAACCTAGGTTGGCCGAATCCGCCATGCCAGGGTCGCCAGATATTGAATTTTCCTGCCAACCACCGATCCTTGTAATTCCCACGTCAGTAGAAGCGCGCTTTTGTGCAGATTTCAAACCTATAATTAGATTTTCCCTGCGATGCATACTTTTCGAGAAAGTCATGTCTCTGTCGGTTAAGCTAGGTTGGCCGAATCCGCCATGCCAGGGTCGCCAGACATCGAATTTTCCGACCAATCACCGATCCTTGTAATGCGTCATGAGGAGCGCGCTTTTGTGCAGATTTCAAATCTGTAATTAGATTTTCCCTATGATGCATACTTTTCGAGAAAATCATGTCTCTGTCGGTTAAGCTAGGTTGGCCGAATCCGCCATGCCAGGGTCGCGAGACATCGAATTTTCCGGCCAATCACAGATCCTTGTAATCCATACGTCATTAGAAGCGCCCTTTTGTGCAGATTTCAAAACTGTAATTAGATTTTCACTATGATGCATACTTTTCGAGAAAATCATGTCTCTGTGGACGAACTGAGGTTGGCCAAATCCGCCATGCCAGTGTCGCCAGACATCGAATTTTCCGACCAGTCACCGATCCCTGTAATCCATACGTCATTAGAAGCGCGCTTTTGTGCAGATTTCAAACCTATAATTAGATTTTCCCTGCGATGCATACTTTCCGAGAAAATCATGTCTCTGTCGGTTAAGCTAGGTTGGCGAAATCCGCCATTCCAGGGTCACCAGATATCGAATTTTCCGACCCAACACCGATCCTTGTAATCCATACGTCATTAGAAGCGCACTTTTGTGCAGATTTCAAATCTGTAATTAGATTTTCCCTGTCATGCATACTTTTCGAGAAAATCATGTCTCTGTCGGTTAAGCTAGGTTGGCCGAATCCGCCATGCCAGGGTCGCCAGACATCGAATTTTCCGGCCAATCACAGATCCTTGTAATCCGTCCGTCATTAGAAGCGCACTTTTGTGCAGATTTCAAATCTGTAATTAGATTTTCCCTATGATGCATACTTTTCGAGAAAATCATGTCTCTGTGGACGAACTGAGGTTGGCCAAATCCGCCATGCCAGGGTCGCCAGACATCGAATTTTCCGACCAGTCACCGATCCTTGTAATCCATACGTCATTAGAAGCGCGCTTTTGTGCAGATTTCAAACCTGTAATTAGATTTTCCCTGCGATGCATACTTTCCGAGAAAATCATGTCTCTGTCGGTTAAGCTAGGTTGGCCAAATCCGCCATTCCAGGGTCACCAGATATCGAATTTTCCGACCCATCACCGATCCTTGTAATCCATACGTCATTAGAAGCGCACTTTTGTGCAGATTTCAAATCTGTAATTAGATTTTCCCTGTTAAGCTAGGTTGGTTAAGGTAGGTTGGCCGAATCCGCCATGCCAGGGTCGCGAGACATCGAATTTTCCGGCCAATCACAGATCTTTGTAATCCATACGTCATTAGAAGCGCCCTTTTGTGCATATTTCAAAACTGTAATTAGATTTTCACTATGATGCATACTTTTCGAGAAAATCATGTCTCTGTGGACGAACTGAGGTTGGCCAAATCCGCCATGCCAGTGTCGCCAGACATCGAATTTTCCGACCAGTCACCGATCCTTGTAATCCATACGTCATTAGAAGCGCGCTTTTGTGCCGATTTCAAACCTATAATTAGATTTTCCCTGCGATGCATACTTTCCGAGAAAATCATGTCTCTGTCGGTTAAGCTAGGTTGGCCAAGCCGCCATTCCAGGGTCACCAGATATCGAATTTTTCGACCCATCACCGATCCTTGTAATCCATACGTCATTAGAAGCGCACTTTTGTGCAGATTTCAAATCTGTAATTAGATTTTCCCTGTCATGCATACTTTTCGAGAAAATCATGTCTCTGTCGGTTAAGCTAGGTTGGCCGAATCCGCCATGCCAGGGTCGCCGGACATCGAATTTTCCGGCCAATCACAGATCCTTGTAATCCATCCGTCATTAGAAACGCACTTTTGTGCAGATTTCAAATCTGTAATTAGATTTTCCCTATGATGCATACTTTTCGAGAAAATCATGTCTCTGTGGACGAACTGAGGTTGGCCAAATCCGCCATGCCAGGGTCGCCAGACATCGAATTTTCCGACCAGTGACCGATCCTTGTAATCCATACGTCATTAGAAGCGCGCTTTTGTGCAGATTTCAAACCTGTAATTAGATTTTCCCTGCGATGCATACTTTCCGAGAAAATCATGTCTCTGTCGGTTAAGCTAGGTTGGCCAAATCCGCCATTCCAGGGTCACCAGATATCGAATTTTCCGACCCATCACCGATCCTTGTAATCCATACGTCATTAGAAGCGCACTTTTGTGCAGATTTCAAATCTGTAATTAGATTTTCCCTGTTAAGCTAGGTTGGTTAAGCTAGGTTGGCCGAATCCGCCATGCCAGGGTCGCCAGACATCGAATTTTCCGACCAATCACCGATCCTTGTAATCCATACGTCATTAGAAGCGCGCTTTTGTGCAGATTTCAAACCTATAATTAGATTTTCCCTGTCATGCATACTTTTCGAGAAAATCATGTCTCTGTCGGTTAAGCTAGGTTGGCCAAATCCGGTATTCCGGGGTCGCCAGATATCAAATTTTCCGACCAATCACCGATCCTTGTAATCCATACGTCATTAGAAGCGCACTTTTGTGCAGATTTCAAATCTGTAATTAGATTTTCCCTGCCATGCATTTTTTTCGAGAACATCATGTCTCTGTGGACCAACTGAGGTTGGCCAAATCCGCCATGCCACGGTCACCAGATATCGAATTTTCCGACCAATCGTGGATCCCTGTAATTCACATGTCATTAGAAGCGCGCTTTTGTGCAGATTTCAAATCTGTAATTAGATTTTCCCTGCCATGCATACTTTTCGAGAAAATCATGTCTCTGTCGGTTAAGCTAGGTTGGCCGAATCCGCCATGCCAGGGTCGCCAGATATTGAATTTTCCTGCCAATCGCCGATCCTTGTAAACCATACGTCATTAGAAGCGCGCTTTTGTGCAGATTTCGGATCTGTAATTAGATTTTCCCTGCCATGCATACTTTTCGAGAAAATCATGTCTCTGTCGGTTAAGCTAGGTTGGCCGAATCCGCCATGCCAGGGTCGCCAGACATCGAATTTTCCGACCAATCACCGATCCCTGTAATCCATACGTCATAAGGAGCGCACTTTTGTGCAGAGTTCAAATCTGTAATTAGATTTTCCCTATGACGCATACTTTTCGAGAAACTCATGTCTCTGTCGGTTAAGCTAGGTTGGATAAATCCGCCATTCCAGGGTCACCAGATATCGAATTTTCCGACCAATCACCGATCCTTGTAATCCATACGTCATTAGAAGCGCACTTTTGTGTAGATTTCAAATCTGTAATTAGATTTTCCCTGTCATGCATACTTTTCGAGAAAATCATGTCTCTGTCGGTTAAGCTAGGTTGGCCAAATCCGCTATTCCACGGTCGCCAGATATCGAATTTTCCGACCAATCACCGATCCTTGTAATCCATACGTCATTAGAAGCGCACTTTTGTGCAGATTTCAAATCTGTAATTAGATTTTCCCTGCGATGCATACTTTTCGAGAAAATCATGTCTCTGTCGGTTAAGCTAGGTTGGCCAAATCCGCTATTCCACGGTCGCCAGATATCGAATTTTCCGACCAATCACCGATCCCTGTAATCCATACGTCATAAGAAGCGCACTTTTGTGCAGAGTTCAAATCTGTAATTAGATTTTCCCTGTGATGCATACTTTTCGAGAAAATCATGTCTCTGTCGGTTAAGCTAGGTTGGATAAATCCGCCATTCCAGGGTCACCAGATATCGAATTTTCCGACCAATCACCGATCCTTGTAATCCATACGTCATTAGAAGCGCGCTTTTGTGCAGATTTCAAACCTATAATTCGATTTTCCCTGCGATGCATACTTTCCGAGAAAATCATGTCTCTGTCGGTTAAGCTAGGTTGGCCAAATCCCCCATGCCAGGGTCGCCAGATATCGAATTTTCCGACCCATCACCGATCCTTGTAATCCATACGTCATTAGAAGCGCACTTTTGTGCAGATTTCAAATCTGTAATTAGATTTTCCCTATGATGCATACTTTTCGAGAAAATCATGTCTCTGTCGGTTAAGCTAGGTTGGCCCAATCCCCCATGCCAGGGTCGCCAGATATCGAATTTTCCGACCAATCACAGATCCATGTAACTCACACGTCATAAGAAGCGCACTTTTGTGCAGATTTCAAACCTATAATTAGATTTTCCCTGTGATGCATACTTTTCGAGAAAATCATGTCTCTGTCGGTTAAGCTAGGTTGGATAAATCCGCCATTCCAGGGTCACCAGATATCGAATTTTCCGACCAATCACCGATCCTTGTAATCCATACGTCATTAGAAGCGCGCTTTTGTGCAGATTTCAAACCTATAATTAGATTTTCCCTGCGATGCATACTTTCCGAGAAAATCATGTCTCTGTCGGTTAAGCTAGGTTGGCCAAATCCCCCATGCCAGGGTCGCCAGATATCGAATTTTCCGACCCATCACCGATCCTTGTAATCCATACGTCATTAGAAGCGCACTTTTGTGCAGATTTCAAATCTGTAATTAGATTTTCCCTATGATGCATACTTTTCGAGAAAATCATGTCTCTGTCGGTTAAGCTAGGTTGGCCGAATCCCCCATGCCAGGGTCGCCAGATATCGAATTTTCCGACCCATCACCGATCCTTGTAATCCATACGTCATTAGAAGCGCACTTTTGTGCAGATTTCAAATCTGTAATTAGATTTTCCCTATGATGCATACTTTTCGAGAAAATCATGTCTCTGTCGGTTAAGCTAGGTTGGCCGAATCCGCCATGCCAGGGTCGCGAGACATCGAATTTTCCGGCCAATCACAGATCCTTGTAATCCATACGTCATTAGAAGCGCCCTTTTGTGCATATTTCAAAACTGTAATTAGATTTTCACTATGATGCATACTTTTCGAGAAAATCATGTCTCTGTGGACGAACTGAGGTTGGCCAAATCCGCCATGCCAGTGTCGCCAGACATCGAATTTTCCGACCAGTCACCGATCCTTGTAATCCATACGTCATTAGAAGCGCGCTTTTGTGCAGATTTCAAACCTATAATTAGATTTTCCCTGCGATGCATACTTTCCGAGAAAATCATGTCTCTGTCGGTTAAGCTAGGTTGGCCAAATCCGCCATTCCAGGGTCACCAGATATCGAATTTTCCGACCCATCACCGATCCTTGTAATCCATACGTCATTAGAAGCGCACTTTTGTGCAGATTTCAAATCTGTAATTAGATTTTCCCTGTCATGCATAATTTTCGAGAAAATCATGTCTCTGTCGGTTAAGCTAGGTTCCCCGAATCCGCCATGCCAGGGTCGCCAGATATCGAATTTTCCGACCAATCACCGATCCTTGTATTTCACTCGTCATTAGAAGCGCACTTTTGTGCAGATTTCAAACCTATTATTAGATTTTCCCCGCGATGCATAATTTTCGAGAAAATCATGTCTCTGTCGATTAAGCTAGGTTGGCCAAATCCGCTATTCCGGGGTCTCCAGATATCAAATTTTCCGACCAATCACCGATCCTTGTAATCCATACGTCATTAGAAGCGCGCTTTTGTGCAGATTTCAAACCTATAATTAAATTTTCCCTGTCATGCATACTTTTCGAGAAAGTCATGTCTCTGTCGGTTAAGCTAGGTTGGCCGAATCCGCCATTCCAGGGTCGCCAGACATCGAATTTTCCGACCAATCACCGATCCTTGTAATGCGTCATGAGGAGCGCGCTTTTGTGCAGATTTCAAATCTGTAATTAGATTTTCCCTATGATGCATACTTTTCGAGAAGGTCATGTCTCTGTCGGTTAAGCTAGGTTGGCCGAATCCGCAATGCCAGGGTCGCCAGACATCGAATTTTCCGACCAATCACCGATCCTTGTATTTCACTCGTCATTAGAAGCGCACTTTTGTGCAGATTTCAAACCTATTATTAGATTTTCCCCGCGATGCATACTTTTCGAGAAAATCATGTCTCTGTCGATTAAGCTAGGTTGGCCAAATCCGTTATTCCGGGGTCGCCAGATATCAAATTTTCCGACCAATCACCGATCCTTGTAATCCATACGTCATTAGAAGCGCGCTTTTGTGCAGATTTCAAACCTATAATTAGATTTTCCCTGCGATGCATAGTTTCCGAGAAAATCATGTCTCTGTCGGTTAAGCTAGGTTGGCCAAATCCGCTTTCCAGGGTCGCCAGATATCGAATTTTCCGACCAATCACCAATCCTTGTAATATATACGTCATTAGAAGCGCCCTTTTTGTGCAGACGTCAAATCTGTAATTAGATTTTCCCTATGATGCATACTTTTCGAGAAAATCATGTCTCTGTGGACGAACTGAGGTTGGCCAAATCCGCCATGCCAGGGTCGCCAGACATCGAATTTTCCGACCAGTCACCGATCCTTGTAATCCATACGTCATTAGAAGCGCGCTTTTGTGCAGATTTCAAACCTATAATTAGATTTTCCCTGCGATGCATACTTTCCGAGAGAATCATGTCTCTGTCGGTTAAGCCAGGTTGGCCAAATCCGCCATTCCAGGGTCGCCAGACATCGAATTTTCCGACCAATCACCGATCGTTGTAATGCGTACGTGATTAGAAGTGCGCTTTTGTGCAGATTTCAAATCTGTAATTAGATTTTCCCTATGATGCATACTTTTCGAGAAGGTCATGTCTCTGTCGGTTAAGCTAGGTTGGCCGAATCCACCATGCCAGGGTCGCCAGACATCGAATTTTCCGGCCAATCGCCGATCCTTGTAATTCATACGTCATTAGAAGCGCGTTTTTGTGCAGATTTCAAAATTATAATTAGATTTTCCCTGTGATGCATACTTTTCGAGAAAATCATGTCTCTGTCGGTTAAGCTAGGTTGGCCAAATCCGCTATTCCAGGGTCGCCAGATATCGAATTTTCCGACCCATCACAGATCTTTGTAATCCATACGTCATTAGAAGCGCACTTTTGTGCAGATTTCAAATCTGTAATTAGATTTTCCCTGTCATGCATACTTTTCGAGAAAATCATGTCTCTGTCGGTTAAGCTAGGTTGGCCAAATCCACTATTCCAGGGTCGCCAGATATCGAATTTTCCGACCCACCACCGATCCTTGTAATCCATACGTCATTAGAAGCGCACTTTTGTGCAGATTTCAAATCTGTAATTAGATTTTCCGTGCCATGCATACTTTTCGAGAAAATCATGTCTCTGTCGGTTAAGCTAGGTTGGCCGAATCCGCCATGCCAGGATCGCCAGACATCGAATTTTTCGACCAATCACCGATCTTCGTAATGCGTACGTCATTAGAAGCGCGCTTTTGTGCAGATTTCAAACCTATAATTAGATTTTCCCTGCGATGCATACTTTCCGAGAAAATCATGTCTCTGTCGGTTAAGCTAGGTTGGCCAAATCCGCCATTCCAGGGTCACCAGATATCGAATTTTCCGACCCATCACCGATCCTTGTAATCCATACGTCATTAGAAGCGCACTTTTGTGCAGATTTCAAATCTGTAATTAGATTTTCCCTGTCATGCATACTTTTCGAGAAAATCATGTCTCTGTCGGTTAAGCTAGGCTGGCCGAATCCGCCATGCCAGGGTCGCCAGACATCGAATTTTCCGACCAATCACAGATCCTTGTAATCCATACGTCATTAGAAGCGCACTTTTGTGCAGATTTCAAATCTGTAATTAGATTTTCCCTATGATGCATACTTTTCGAGAAAATCATGTCTCTGTGGACGAACTGAGGTTGGCCAAATCCGCCATGCCAGGGTCGCCAGACATCGAATTTTCCGACCAGTCACCGATCCTTGTAATCCATACGTCATTAGAAGCGTGCTTTTGTGCAGATTTCAAACCTATAATTCGATTTTCCCTGCGATGCATACTTTCCGAGAAAATCATGTCTCTGTCGGTTAAGCTAGGTTGGCCAAATCCGCCATTCCAGGGTCAGCAGATATCGAATTTTCCGACCCATCACCGATCCTTGTAATCCATACGTCATTAGAAGCGCACTTTTGTGCAGATTTCAAATCTGTATTTAGATTTTCCCTGTTAAGCTAGGTTGGCCGAATCCGCCATGCCAGGGTCGCCAGGCATCGAATTTTGCGGCCAATCACCGATCCTTGTAATTCGCACGTCATTAGAAGCGCGCTTTTGTGCAGATTTCAAATCTGTAATTAGATTTTCCCTGTTAAGCTAGGTTGGTTAAGCTAGGTTGGCCGAATCCGCCATGCCAGGGTCGCCAGACATCGAATTTTGCGGCCAATCACCGATTCTTGTAATTCACACGTCATTAGAAGCGCGCTTTTGTGCAGATTTCAAACCTATAATTAGATTTTCCCTGCGGTACATACTTTTCAAGAAAATAATGTCTCTGTCGGTTAAGCTATGTTGGCCAAATCCTCTATTCCAGGGTCGCCAGATATCGAATTTTCCGACCAATCACCGATCCTTGTAATCCATACGTCATTAGAAGCGCACTTTTGTGCAGATTTCAAATCTGTAATTAGATTTTCCCTACGATGCATACTTTTCGAGAAAATCATGTCTCTGTGGACCAACTGAGGTTGGCCAAATCCGCCATGCCAGGGTCACCAGACATCAAATTTTCGGACCAATCTCCGATCCTTGTATTTCACTCGTCATTAGAAGCGCGCTTTTGTGCAGATTTCAAATCTGTAATTAGATTTTCCCTGCCATGCATTTTTTTCGAGAACATCATGTCTCTGTGGACCAACTGAGGTTGGCCAAATCCGCCATGCCACGGTCACCAGATATCGAATTTTCCGACCAATCATGGATCCCTGTAATTTACATGTCATTAGAAGCGCGCTTTTGTGCAGATTTTAAATCTGTAATTAGATTTTCCCTGCCATGCATACTTTTCGAGAAAATCATGTCTCTGTCGGTTAAGCTAGGTTGGCCGAATCCGCCATGCCAGGGTCGCCAGATATTGAATTTTCCGGCCAATCGCCGATCCCTGTAAACCATTCGTCATTAGAAGCGCGCTTTTGTGCAGATTTCGAATCTGTAATTAGACTTTCCCTGCCATGCATACTTTTCGAGAAAATCATGTCTCTGTCGGTTAAGCTAGGTTGGCCGAATCCGCTATGCCAGGGTCGCCAGACATCGAATTTTCCGGCCAATCACCGATCCTTGTAATCCATACGTCATTAGAAGCGCACTTTTGTGCAGATTTCAAATCTGTAATTAGATTTTCCCTGTCATGCATACTTTTCGAGAAAATCATGTCTCTGTCGGTTAAGCTAGGTTGGCCGAATCCGCCATGCCAGGGTCGCCAGATATTGAATTTTCCTGCCAATCGCCGATCCTTGTAAACCATTCGTCATTAGAAGCGCACTTTTGTGCAGATTTCAAATCTGTAATTAGATTTTCCCTGTCATGCATAATTTTCGAGAAAATCATGTCTCTGTCGGTTAAGCTAGGTTGGCCGAATCCGCCATGCCAGGGTCGCCAGACATCGAATTTTCCGACCAATCACCGATCCTTGTAATTCACACGTCATTAGAAGCGCGCTTTTGTGCAGATTTCAAACCTATAATTAGATTTTCCCTGCGATGCATACTTTTCGAGAAAATCATGTCTCTGTCGATTAAGCTAGGTTGGCCAAATCCGCTATTCCGGGGTCGCCAGATATCAAATTTTCCGACCAATCACCGATCCTTGTAATCCATACCTCATTAGAAGCGCACTTTTGTGCAGATTTCAAATCTGTAATTAGATTTTCCCTATGATGCATACTTTTCGAGAAAATCATGTCTCTGTCGGTTAAGCTAGGTTGGCCAAATCCGCCATGCCAGGTTAGCCAGATATCGAATTTTCCGACCAATCACCGATCCTTGTAATCCATACGTCATTAGAAGCGCACTTTTGTGCAGATTTCAAATCTGTAATTAGATTTTCCCTGTAATGCATACTTTTCGAGAAAATCATGTCTCTGTCGGTTAACCTAGGTTGGCCGAATCCGCCATGCCAGGGTCGCCAGATATTGAATTTTCCTGCCAACCACCGATCCTTGTAATTCCCACGTCAGTAGAAGCGCGCTTTTGTGCAGATTTCAAACCTATAATTAGATTTTCCCTGCGGTGCATACTTTTCGAGAAAGTCATGTCTCTGTCGGTTAAGCTAGGTTGGCCGAATCCGCCATGCCAGGGTCGCCAGACATCGAATTTTCCGATCAATCACCGATCCTTGTAATGCGTCATGAGGAGCGCGCTTTTGTGCAGATTTCAAATCTGTAATTAGATTTTCCCTATGATGCATACTTTTCGAGAAAATCATGTCTCTGTCGGTTAAGCTAGGTTGGCCAAATCCGCCATGCCAGGGTCGCCAGATATTGAATTTTCCTGCCAATCGCCGATCCTTGTAAACCATTCGTCATTAGAAGCGCGCTTTTGTGCAGATTTCAAACCTATAATTAGATTTTCCCTGCGGTGCATACTTTTCGAGAAAGTCATGTCTCTGTCGGTTAAGCTAGGTTGGCCGAATCCGCCATGCCAGGGTCGCCAGACATCGAATTTTCCGATCAATCACCGATCCTTGTAATGCGTCATGAGGAGCGCGCTTTTGTGCAGATTTCAAACCTATAATTAGATTTTCCCTGTCATGCATACTTTTCGAGAAAATCATGTCTCTGTCGGTTAAGCTAGGTTGGCCGAATCCGCCATGCCAGGGTCGCCAGATATTGAATTTTCCTGCCAATCGCCGATCCTTGTAAACCATTCGTCATTAGAAGCGCGCTTTTGTGCAGATTTCGAATCTGTAATTAGACTTTCCCTGCCATGCATACTTTTCGAGAAAATCATGTCTCTGTCGGTTAAGCTAGGTTGGCCGAATCCGCTATGCCAGGGTCGCCAGACATCGAATTTTCCGGCCAATCACCGATCCTTGTAATCCATACGTCATTAGAAGCGCACTTTTGTGCAGATTTCAAATCTGTAATTAGATTTTCCCTGTCATGCATACTTTTCGAGAAAATCATGTCTCTGTCGGTTAAGCTAGGTTGGCCGAATTCGCCATGCCAGGGTCGCCAGATATTGAATTTTCCTGCCAATCGCCGATCCTTGTAAACCATTCGTCATTAGAAGCGCACTTTTGTGCAGATTTCAAATCTGTAATTAGATTTTCCCTGTCATGCATAATTTTCGAGAAAATCATGTCTCTGTCGGTTAAGCTAGGTTACCCGAATCCGCCATGCCAGGGTCGCCAGACATCGAATTTTCCGACCAATCACCGATCCTTGTAATTCACACGTCATAAGAAGCGCGCTTTTGTGCAGATTTCAAACCTATAATTAGATTTTCCCTGCGATGCATACTTTTCGAGAAAATCATGTCTCTGTCGATTAAGCTAGGTTGGCCAAATCCGCTATTCCGGGGTCGCCAGATATCAAATTTTCCGACCAATCACCGATCCTTGTAATCCATACCTCATTAGAAGCGCACTTTTGTGCAGATTTCAAATCTGTAATTAGATTTTCGCTATGATGCATACTTTTCGAGAAAATCATGTCTCTGTCGGTTAAGCTAGGTTGGCCAAATCCGCCATGCCAGGTTAGCCAGATATCGAATTTTCCGACCAATCACCGATCCTTGTAATCCATACGTCATTAGAAGCGCACTTTTGTGCAGATTTCAAATCTGTAATTAGATTTTCCCTGTCATGCATACTTTTCGAGAAAATCATGTCTCTGTCGGTTAACCTAGGTTGGCCGAATCCGCCATGCCAGGGTCGCCAGATATTGAATTTTCCTGCCAACCACCGATCCTTGTAATTCCCACGTCAGTAGAAGCGCGCTTTTGTGCAGATTTCAAACCTATAATTAGATTTTCCCTGCGATGCATACTTTTCGAGAAAGTCATGTCTCTGTCGGTTAAGCTAGGTTGGCCGAATCCGCCATGCCAGGGTCGCCAGACATCGAATTTTCCGATCAATCACCGATCCTTGTAATGCGTCATGAGGAGCGCGCTTTTGTGCAGATTTCAAATCTGTAATTAGATTTTCCCTATGATGCATACTTTTCGAGAAAATCATGTCTCTGTCGGTTAAGCTAGGTTGGCCAAATCCGCCATGCCAGGGTCACCAGACATCGAATTTTCCGGCCAATCACCGATCCTTGTAATTCACACGTCATTAGAAGCGCACTTTTGTGCAGATTTCAAACCTATTATTAGATTTTCCCCGCGATGCATACTTTTCGAGAAAATCATGTCTCTGTCGATTAAGCTAGGTTGGCCAAATCCGCTATTCCGGGGTCGCCAGATATCAAATTTTCCGACCAATCACCGATCCTTGTAATTCACACGTCATTAGAAGCGCGCTTTTGTGCAGATTTCAAACCTATAATTAGATTTTCCCTGCCATGCATACTTTCCGAGAAAATCATGTCTCTGTCGGTTAAGCTAGGTTGGCCAAGTCCCCCATGCCAGGGTCGCCAGATATCGAATTTTCCGACCCATCACCGATCCTTGTAATCCATACGTCATTAGAAGCGCACTTTTGTGCAGATTTCAAATCTGTAATTAGATTTTCCCTATGATGCATACTTTTCGAGAAAATCATGTCTCTGTCGGTTAAGCTAGGTTGGCCGAATTCGCCATGCCAGGGTCGCGAGACATCGAATTTTCCGGCCAATCATAGATCCTTGTAATCCATACGTCATTAGAAGCGCCCTTTTGTGCATATTTCAAAACTGTAATTAGATTTTCACTATGATGCATACTTTTCGAGAAAATCATGTCTCTGTGGACGAACTGAGGTTGGCCAAATCCACCATGCCAGTGTCGCCAGACATCGAATTTTCCGACCAGTCACCGATCCCTGTAATCCATACGTCATTAGAAGCGCGCTTTTGTGCAGATTTCAAACCTATAATTAGATTTTCCCTGCGATGCATACTTTCCGAGAAAATCATGTCTCTGTCGGTTAAGCTAGGTTGGCTAAATCCGCCATTCCAGGGTCACCAGATATCGAATTTTCCGACCCATCACCGATCCTTGTAATCCATACGTCATTAGAAGCGCACTTTTGTTCAGATTTCAAATCTGTAATTAGATTTTCCCTGTCATGCATACTTTTCGAGAAAATCATGTCTCTGTCGGTTAAGCTAGGTTGGCCGAATCCGCCATGCCAGGGTCGCCGGACATCGAATTTTCCGGCCAATCACCGATCCTTGTAATCCATACGTCATTAGAAGCGCACTTTTGTGCAGATTTCAAATCTGTAATTAGATTTTCCCTATGATGCATACTTTTCGAGAAAATCATGTCTCTGTGGACGAACTGAGGTTGGCCAAATCCGCCATGCCAGGGTCGCCAGACATCGAATTTTCCGACCAGTGACCGATCCTTGTAATCCATACGTCATTAGAAGCGCGCTTTTGTGCAGATTTCAAACCTGTAATTAGATTTTCCCTGCGATGCATACTTTCCGAGAAAATCATGTCTCTGTCGGTTAAGCTAGGTTGGCCAAATCCGGTATTCCAGGGTCACCAGATATCGAATTTTCCGACCCATCACCGATCCTTGTAATCCATACGTCATTAGAAGCGCACTTTTGTGCAGATTTCAAATCTGTAATTAGATTTTCCCTGTTAAGCTAGGTTGGTTAAGCTAGGTTGGCCGAATCCGCAATGCCAGGGTCGCCAGACATCGAATTTTCCGACCAATCACCGATCCTTGTAATCCATACGTCATTAGAAGCGCGCTTTTGTGCAGATTTCAAACCTATAATTAGATTTTCCCTGCGATGCATAGTTTTCGAGAAAATCATGTCTCTGTCGGTTAAGCTAGGTTGGCCAAATCCGCTATTCCAGGGTCGCCAGATATCAAATTTTCCGACTAATCACCGATCCTTGTAATCCATACGTCATTAGAAGCGCACTTTTGTGCAGATTTCAAATCTGTAATTAGATTTTCCCTGCCATGCATTTTTTTCGAGAACATCATGTCTCTGTGGACCAACTGAGGTTGGCCAAATCCGCCATGCCACGGTCACCAGATATCGAATTTTCCGACCAATCATGGATCCCTGTAATTCACATGTCATTAGAAGCGCGCTTTTGTGCAGATTTAAAATCTGTAATTAGATTTTCCCTGCCATGCATACTTTTCGAGAAAATCATGTCACTGTGGACCAACTGAGGTTGGCCGAATCCGCCATGCCAGGGTCGCCAGACATCGAATTTTCCGGCCAATCACCGATCCTTGTAATTCACACGTCATTAGAAGCGCGCTTTTGTGCAGATTTCAAACCTATAGTTAGATTTTTCCTGCGATGCATACTTTCCAAGAAAATCATGTCTCTGTCGTTTAAGCTAGGTTGGCCAAATCCGCTATTCCAGGGTCACCAGATATCGAATTTTCCGACCCATCACCGATCCTTGTAATCCATACGTCATTAGATGAGCACTTTTGTGCAGAGTTCAAATCTGTAATTAGATTTTCCCTGCCATGCATACTTTTCGAGAAAATCATGTCTCTGTCGGTTAAGCTAGGTTGGCCGAATCCGCCATGCCAGGGTCACCAGATATCGAATTTTCCGACCAATCACCGATCCTTGTAATCCATACGTCATTAGAAGCGCGCTTTTGTGCAGATTTCAAACCTATAATTAGATTTTCCCTGCGATGCATACTTTCCGAGAAAATCATGTCTCTGTCGGTTAAGCTAGGTTGGCCAAATCCCCCATGCCAGGGTCGCCAGATATCGAATTTTCCGACCCATCACCGATCCTTGTAGTTCATACGTCATTAGAAGCGCACTTTTGTGCAGATTTCAAATCTGTAATTAGATTTTCCCTATGATGCATACTTTTCGAGAAAATCATGTCTCTGTCGGTTAAGCTAGGTTGGCTGAATCCGCCATGCAAGGGTCGCGAGACATCGAATTTTCCGGCCAATCACAGATCCTTGTAATCCATACGTCATTAGAAGCGCACTTTTGTGCAGATTTCAAATCTGTAATTAGATTTTCCCTATGATGCATAATTTTCGAGAAAATCATGTCTCTGTGGACGAACTGAGGTTGGCCAAATCCGCCATGCCAGGGTCGCCAGACATCGAATTTTCCGACCAGTCACCGATCCTTGTAATCCATACGTCATTAGAAGCGCACTTTTGTGCAGATTTCAAATCTGTAATTAGATTTTCCCTGTCATGCATACTTTTCGAGAAAATCATGTCTCTGTCGGTTAAGCTAGGTTGGCCGAATCCGCCATGCCAGGGTCGCCAGACGTCGAATTTTCCGGCCAATCAAAGATCCTTGTAATCCATACGTCATTAGAATGGCCCGTTTGTGCAGATTTCAAATCTGTAATTAGATTTTCCCTATGATGCATACTTTTCGAGAAAATCATGTCTCTGTGGACGAACTGAGGTTGGTCGAATCCGCCATGCCAGGGTCGCCAGACATCGAATTTTCCGGCTAATCACAGATCCTTGTAACTCACACGTCATTAGAAGCGCGCTTCTGTGCAGATTTCAAACCTATAATTAGATTTTCATTAGAATCGCCCTTTTGTGCAGATTTCAAATCTGTAATGAGATTTTCCCTATGATGCATACTTTTCGAGAAAATCATGTCTCTGTGGACGAACTGAGGTTGGCCAAATCCGCCATGCCAGGGTCGCCAGACATCGAATTTTCCGGCTAATCACAGATCCTTGTAACTCACACGTCATAAGAAGCGAAATTTTGTGCAGATTTCAAATCTGTAATTAGATTTTCCCTGTCATGCATAGTTTTCGAGAAAATCATGTCTCTGTCGGTTAAGCTAGGTTGGCCGAATCCGCCATGCCAGGGTCGCCAGACATCGAATTTTCCCCCCAATCACCGATCCTTGTAATTCACACGTCATTCGAAGCGCGCTTTTGTGCAGATTTCAAACCTATAATTAGATTTTCCCTGCGATGCATACTTTTCGAGAAAATAATGTCTCTGTCATTTAAGCTATGTTGGCCAAATCCCCCTTGCCAGGGTCGCCAGATATCGAATTTTCCGACCAATCACCGATCCCTGTAATCCATACGTCATTAGAAGCGCACTTTTGTGCAGATTTCAAATCTGTAATTAGATTTTCCCTGTCATGCATACTTTTCGAGAAAATCATGTCTCTGTCGGGTAAGCTAGGTTGGCCAAATCCCCCATGCCAGGGTCGCCAGATATCGAATTTTCCGACCAATCACCGATCCCTGTAATCAATACGTCATTAGAAGCGCACTTTTGTGCAGATTTCAAATCTGTAATTAGATTTTCCCTGCGATGCATGCTTTTCGATAAAATTATGTCTCTGCCGGTTAAGCTAGGTTGGCCAGATCCGCTATTCCAGGGTCGCCAGATATCGAATTTTCCGACCAATCACCGATCCTTGTAATCCATACGTCATTAGAAGCGCACTTTTCTGCAGATTTCAAATCTGTAATTAGATTTTCCCTGTGATGCATACTTTTCGAGAAAATCATGTCTCTGTCGGTTAAGCTAGGTTGGCCGAAGCCGCCATGCCAGGGTCGCCAGACATCGAATTTTCCGGCCAATCACCGATCCTTGTAATTCACACGTCATTAGAAGCGCGCTTTCGTGCAGATTTCAAGCCTATAATTAGATTTTCCCTGCGATGCATACTTTTCGAGAAAATCATGTCTCTGTCGGTTAAGCTAGGTTGGCCAAATCCGCTATTCCAGGGTCGCCAGATATCGAATTTTCCGACCAATCACCGATCCTTGTATTCCATACGTCATTAGAAACGCACATTTGTGCAGATTTCAAATCTGTAATTAGATTTTCCCTGTCATGCATACTTTTCGAGCAAATCATGTCTCTGTCGATTAAGCTAGGTTGGCCGAATCCGCCATGCCAGGGTCGCCAGACATCGAATTTTCCGGCCAATCACCGATCCTTGTAATTCACACGTCATTAGAAGCGCACTCTTGTGCAGATTTCAAACCTATAATTAGATTTTCCCTGCGATGCATGCTTTTCGATAAAATTATGTCTCTGCCGGTTAAGCTAGGTTGGCCAAATCCGCTATTCCAGGGTCGCCAGATATCGAATTTTCCGACCAATCGCCGATCCTTGTAATCCATACGTCATTAGAAGCGCACTTTTGTGCAGATTTCAAATCTGTAATTAGATTTTCCCTGCCATGCATACTTTTCGAGAAAATCGTGTTTCTTTCGGTTAAGCTAGGTTGGCCGAATCCGCCATGCCAGGGTCGCGAGACATCGAATTTTCCGGCCAATCACCGATCCTTGTAATCCACACGTCATTAGAAGCGCACTTTTGTGCAGATTTCAAATCTGTAATTAGATTTTCCCTGTCATGCATACTTTTCGAGAAAATCATGTCTCTGTCGGTTAAGCTAGGTTGACCGAATCCGCCATGCCAGGGTCGCCAGATATTGTACGTTCCTGCCAATCGCCGATCCTTGTAAACCATTCGTCATTAGAAGCGCGCTTTCGTGCAGATTTCAATTCTGTAATTAGATTTCCCCTGCCATGCTTAATTTTCGAGAAAATCATGTCTCTGTCGGTTAAGCTAGGTTGGCCGAATCCGCCATGCCAGGGTCGCCAGACATCGAATTTTCCGACCAATCACCGATCCTTGTAATGCTTTCGTCATTAGAAGCGCGCTTTTGTGCAGATTTCAAACCTATAATTAGATTTTCCCTGCGATGCATACTTTTAGAGAAAATCATGTCTCTATCGGTTAAGCTACTTTGACCAAATCCGCTATTCCAGGGTCGCCAGATATCAAATTTTCCGACCAATCACCGATCCTTGTAATCCATACGTCATTAGAAGCGCACTTTTGTGCAGATTTCAAATCTGTAATTAGATTTTCCCTATGATGCATACTTTTCGAGAAAATCATGTCTCTGTGGACCAACTGAGGTTGGCCAAATCTGCTATGACAGGGTCCCAGATATCGAATTTTCCGACCAATCATCGATCCTTGCAATTCACACTTCATTAGAAGCGCGCTTTTGTGCAGATTTCAAAGCTATAATTAGAATTTCCCTGCGATACATACTTTTCGAGAAAATCATGTCTCTGTCGGTTAAGCTAGGTTGGCCAAATCCGCTATGCCAGGTTAGCCAGATATCGAATTTTCCGGCCCATCACCGAGCCTTGTAATCCATACGTCATTAGAAGCGCACTTTTCTGCAGATTTCAAATCTGTAATTAGATTTTCCCTGCCATGCATACTTTTCGAGAAAATCATGTCTCTGTCGGTTAAGCTAGGTTGGCCGAATCCGCCATGCCAGGGTCGCCAGATATTGAATTTTCCTACCCATCACCGATCCTTGTAATTCCCACGTCATTAGAAGCGCGCTTTTGTGCAGATTTCAAATCTGTAATTAGATTTTCCCTGTGATGCATAATTTTCGAGAAAATCATGTCTCTGTCGGTTAAGCTAGGTTGGCCAAATCCGCTATTCCAGGGTCGCCAGATATCGAATTTTCCGACCAATCACCGATCCTTGTAATCCATACGTCATTAGAAGCGCGCTTTTGTGCAGATTTCAAATCTGTAATTAGATTTTCCATGCGATGCATACTTTTCGAGAAGATCATGCCTCTGTGGACCAACCGAGGTTGGCCGAATCCGCCGTGGCAGGGTCACCAGATATCGAATTTTCCGAAAAATCACCGATCCTTGTAGTTCGTGCGCCATTAAAAGCGCGCTTTTGTGCAGATTGCAAATCTGTAATTAGATTTTCCCTGCGATGCATACTTTTCGAGAAAATCATGTCACTGTGGACCAACTGAGGTTGGCCGAATCCGCCATGCCAGGGTCGCCAGACATCGAATTTTCCGGCCAATCACCGATCCTTGTAATTCACACGTCATTAGAAGCGCGCTTTTGTGCAGATTTCAAACCTATAGTTAGATTTTTCCTGCGATGCATACTTTCCAAGAAAATCATGTCTCTGTCGGTTAAGCTAGGTTGGCCAAATCTGCTATTCCAGGGTCACCAGATATCGAATTTTCCGACCCATCACCGATCCTTGTAATCCATACGTCATTAGAAGCGCGCTTTTGTGCAGATTTCAAACCTATAATTAGATTTTCCCTGCGATGCATACTTTCCGAGAAAATCATGTATCTGTCGGTTAAGCTAGGTTGGCCAAATCCCCCATGCCAGGGTCGCCAGATATCGAACTTTCCGACCCATCACCGATCCTTGTAGTCCATACGTCATTAGAAGCGCACTTTTGTGCAGATTTCAAATCTGTAATTAGATTTTCCCTATGATGCATACTTTTCGAGAAAATCATGTCTCTGTGGACCAACTGAGGTTGGCCAAATCTGCTATGACAGGGTCCCAGATATCGAATTTTCCGACCAATCATCGATCCTTGCAATTCACACGTCATTAGAAGCGCGCTTTTGTGCAGATTTCAAACCTATAGTTAGATTTTTCCTGCGATGCATACTTTCCAAGAAAATCATGTCTCTGTCGGTTAAGCTAGGTTGGCCAAATCTGCTATTCCAGGGTCACCAGATATCGAATTTTCCGACCCATCACCGATCCTTGTAATCCATACGTCATTAGATGAGCACTTTTGTGCAGAGTTCAAATCTGTAATTAGATTTTCCCTGCCATGCATACTTTTCGAGAAAATCATGTCTCTGTCGGTTAAGCTAGGTTGGCCGAATCCGCCATGCCAGGGTCACCAGATATCGAATTTTCCGACCAATCACCGATCCTTGTAATCCATACGTCATTAGAAGCGCGCTTTTGTGCAGATTTCAAACCTATAATTAGATTTTCCCTGCGATGCATACTTTCCGAGAAAATCATGTATCTGTCGGTTAAGCTAGGTTGGCCAAATCCCCCATGCCAGGGTCGCCATATATCGAACTTTCCGACCCATCACCGATCCTTGTAGTCCATACGTCATTAGAAGCGCACTTTTGTGCAGATTTCAAATCTGTAATTAGATTTTCCCTATGATGCATACTTTTCGAGAAAATCATGTCTCTGTCGGTTAAGCTAGGTTGGCTGAATCCGCCATGCAAGGGTCGCGAGACATCGAATTTTCCGGCCAATCACAGATCCTTGTAATCCATACGTCATTAGAAGCGCACTTTTGTGCAGATTTCAAATCTGTAATTAGATTTTCCCTATGATGCATAATTTTCGAGAAAATCATGTCTCTGTGGACGAACTGAGGTTGGCCAAATCCGCCATGCCAGGGTCGCCAGACATCGAATTTTCCGACCAGTCACCGATCCTTGTAATCCATACGTCATTAGAAGCGCACTTTTGTGCAGATTTCAAATCTGTAATTAGATTTTCCCTGTCATGCATACTTTTCGAGAAAATCATGTCTCTGTCGGTTAAGCTAGGTTGGAGGAATCCGCCATGCCAGGGTCGCCAGACATCGAATTTTCCGGCCAATCAAAGATCCTTGTAATCCATACGTCATTAGAATCGCCCTTTTGTGCAGATTTCAAATCTGTAATTAGATTTTCCCTATGATGCATACTTTTTGAGAAAATCATGTCTCTGTGGACGAACTGAGGTTGGTCGAATCCGCCATGCCAGGGTCGCCAGACATCGAATTTTCCGGCTAATCACAGATCCTTGTAACTCACACGTCATTAGAAGCGCGCTTCTGTGCAGATTTCAAAATTATAATTAGATTTTCCCTGCGATGCATACTTTTCGAGAAAATCATGTCTCTGTCGGTTAAGCTAGGTTGGCCGAATCCGCCATGCCAGGGTCGCCAGACATCGAATTTTCCGGCCAGTCACAGATCCTTGTAACTCACACGTCATAAGAAGCGCACTTTTGTGCAGATTTCAAACCTATAATTAGATTTTCCCTGCGATGCATACTTTTCGAGAAAATCATGTCTCTGTCGGTTAAGCTAGGTTGGCCAAATCCACTATTCCAGGGTCGCCAGATATCGAATTTTCCGACCAATCACCGATCCCTGTAATCCATACGTCATAAGAAGCGCACTTTTGTGCAGAGTTCAAATCTGTAATTAGATTTTCCCTATGATGCATAGTTTTCGAGAAAATCATGTCTCTGTGGACGAACTGAGGTTGGCCAAATCCGCCATGCCAGGGTCGCCAGACATCGAATTTTCCGGCTAATCACAGATTCTTGTAACTCACACGTCATTAGAAGCGCGCTTCTGTGCAGATTTCAAAATTATAATTAGATTTTCCCTGCGATGCATACTTTTCGAGAAAATCATGTCTCTGTCGGTTAAGCTAGGTTGGCCGAATCCGCCATGCCAGGGTCACCAGACATCGAATTTTCCGGCCAATCACAGATCCTTGTAATCCATACGTCATTAGAATCGCCCTTTTGTGCAGATTTCAAATCTGTAATTAGATTTTCCCTATGATGCATACTTTTCGAGAAAATCATGTCTCTGTGGGCGAACTGAGGTTGGCCAAATCCGCCATGCCAGGGTCGCCAGACATCGAATTTTCCGGCTAGTCACAGATCCTTGTAACTCACACGTCATAAGAAGCGCGCTTCTGTGCAGATTTCAAAATTATTATTAGATTTTCCCTGCGATGCATACTTTTCGAGAAAATCATGTCTCTGTCGGTTAAGCTAGGTTGGCCGAATCCGCCATGCCAGGGTCGTCAGACATCGAATTTTCGGGCCAATCACAGATCCTTGTAACTCACACGTCATAAGAAGCGCACTTTTGTGCAGATTTCAAACCTATAATTAGATTTTCCCTGCGATGCATACTTTTCGAGAAAATCATGTCTCTGTCGGTTAAGCTAGGTTGGCCAAATCTGCTATTCCAGGGTCGCCAGATATCGAATTTTCCGACCAATCACCGATCCTTATAATTCACACGTCATTAGAAGCACACTTTTGTGCAGATTTTAAATCTGTAATTAGATTTTCCCTGTCATGCATACTTTTCGAGAAAATCATGTCTCTGTCGGTTAAGCTAGGTTGGCCAAATCCGCTATTCCAGGGTCGCCAGATATCGAATTTTCCGACCAGTCACCGATCCCTGCAATCCATACGTCATAAGAAGCGCACTTTTTTGCAAAATTCAAATCTGTAATTATATTTTCCCTATGATGCATACTTTTCGAAAAGATCATGTCTCTGTCGGTTAAGCTAGGTTGGATAAATCCGCCATTCCAGGGTCACCAGATATCGAATTTTCCTACCAATCACCGATCCTTGTAATCCATACGTCATTAGAAGCACACTTTTGTGCAGATTTCAAATCTGTAATTAGATTTTCCCTGTCATGCATAGTTTTCGAGAAAATCATGTCTCTGCCGGTTAAGCTAGGTTGGCCGAATCCGCCATGCCAGGGTCGCCAGACATCGAATTTTCCGGCCAATCACCGATCCTTGTAATTCACACGTCATTCGAAGCGCGCTTTTGTGCAGATTTCAAACCTATAATTAGATTTTCCCTATGATGCATACTTTTCGAGAAAATAATGTCTCTGTCGGTTAAGCTATGTTGGCCAAATCCGCTATTCCAGGGTCGCCAGATACCGAATTTTCCGACCAATCGCCGATCCTTGTAATCCATACGTCATTAGAAGCGCACTTTTGTGCAGATTTCAAATCTGTAATTAGATTTTCCCTGTCATGCATACTTTTCGAGAAAATCATGTCTCTGTCGGTTAAGCTAGGTTGGCCGAATCCGCCATGCCAGGGTCGCGAGACATCGAATTTTCCGGCCAATCACAGATCCTTGTAATCCGTACGTCATTAGAAGCGCCCTTTTGTGCATATTTCAAATCTGTAATGAGATTTTCCCTATGATGCATACTTTTCGAGAAAATCATGTCTCTGTGGACGAACTGAGGTTGGCCAAATCCGCCATGCCAGGGTCGCCAGACATCGAATTTTCCGACCAGTCACCGATCCTTGTAATCCATACGTCATTAGAAGCGCACTTTTGTGCAGATTTCAAACCTATAATTAGATTTTCCCTGTCATGCATACTTTCCGAGAAAATCATGTCTCTGTCGGTTAAGCTAGGTTGGCCAAATCCGCCATTCCAGGGTCACCAGACATCGAATTTTCCGACCCATCACCGATCCTTGTAATCCATACGT
This sequence comes from Brachypalpus laphriformis, assembly GCA_945910035.1. Classification (NCBI taxonomy): domain Eukaryota; kingdom Metazoa; phylum Arthropoda; class Insecta; order Diptera; family Syrphidae; genus Brachypalpus; species Brachypalpus laphriformis. The sequence continues at coordinate 124,491,680 of OX246756.1, forward strand.
CATAAGAAGCGCACTTTTGTGCAGATTTCAAATCTGTAATTAGATTTTCCCTGCCATGCATACTTTTCGAGAAAATCATGTCTCTGTCGGTTAAGCTAGGTTGGCCGAATCCGCCATGCCAGGGTCGCCAGACATCGAATTTTCCGGCCAATCACAGATCCTTGTAATCCATACGTCATTAGAATCGCCCTTTTGTGCAGATTTGAAATCTGTAATTAGATTTTCCCTATGATGCATACTTTTCGAGAAAATCATGTCTCTGTGGACGAACTGAGGTTGGCCAAATCCGCCATGCCAGGGTCGCCAGACATCGAATTTTCCGACCAATCACCCATCCTTGTAATCCATACGTCATTAGAAGCGCACTTTTGTGCAGAGTTCAAATCTGTAATTAAATTTTCCCTGCGATGCATACTTGTCGAGAAGATCATGCCTCTGTGGACCAACTGAGGTTTCCCAAATCCGCCATGCCTGGGTCACCAGATATCGAATTTTCCGACCAATCATCGATCCCTGTAATTCACATGTCATTAGAAGCGCGCTTTTGTGCAGATTTCAAATCTGTAATTAGATTTTCCCTATGATGCATACTTTTCGAGAAAATCATGTCTCTGTGGACGAACTGAGGTTGGCCAAATCCGCCATGCCAGGGTCGCCAGACATCGAATTTTCCGGCTAATCACAGATCCTTGTAACTCACACGTCATTAGAAGCGCGCTTTTGTGCAGATTTCAAAATTATAATTAGATTTTCCCTGCGATGCATACTTTTCGAGAAAATCATGTCTCTGCCGGTTAAGCTAGGTTGGCCGAATCCGCCATGCCAGGGTCGCCATACATCGAATTTTCCGGCCCATCACAGATCCTTGTAACTCACACGTCACAAGAAGCGCACTTTTGTGCAGATTTCAAACCTATAATTAGATTTTCCCTGCGATGCATACTTTTCGAGAAAATCATGTCTCTGTCGGATAAGCTAGGTTGGCCAAATCCGCTATTCCAGGGTCTCCAGATATCGAATTTTCCGACCCATCACCGATCCTTGTAATCGATACGTCATTAGAAGCGCACTTTTGTGCAGATTTTAAATCTGTAATTAGATTTTCCCTGTCATGCATACTTTTCGAGAAAATCATGTCTCTGTCGGTTAAGCTAGGTTGGCCGAATCCGCCATGCCAGGGTCGCCAGACATCGAATTTTCCGACCAATCACCGATCCTTGTAATTCGCACGTCATTAGAAGCGCGCTTTTGTGCAGATTTCAAACCTATAATTAGATTTTCCCTGCGATGCATACTTTCCGAGAAAATCGTGTCTCTGTCAGTTAAGCTAGGTTGGCCAAATCCGCCATTCCAGGGTCACCAGATATTGAATTTTCCGACCCATCACCGATCCTTGTAATCCATACGTCATTAGAAGAGCACTTTTGTGCAGATTTCAAATCTGTAATTAGATTTTCCCTGTGATGCATACTTTTCGAGAAAATCATGTCTCTGTGGAAGAACTGAGGTTGGCCGAATCCGCCATGCCAGGGTCGCCAGACATCGAATTTTCCGACCCATCACCGATCCTTGTTATCCATACGTCATTAGAAGCGCACTTTTGTGCAGATTTCAAATCTGTAATTAGATTTTCCCTATGATGCATACTTTTCGAGAAAATCATGTCTCTGCCGGTTAAGCTAGGTTGGCCGAATCCGCCATGCCAGGGTCGCGAGACATCGAATTTTCCGGCCAATCACAGATCCTTGTAATCCATACGTCATTAGAAGCGCACTTTTGTGCAGATTTCAAATCTGTAATTAGATTTTCCCTATGATGCATACTTTTCGAGAAAGTCATGTCTCTGTGGACCAACTGAGGTTGGCCAAATCTGCTATGACAGGGTCGCCAGATATCGAATTTTCCGACCAATCATCGATCCTTGCAATTCACACGTCATTAGAAGCGCGCTTTTGTGCAGATTTCAAACCTATAATTAGATTTTCCCTGCGATGCATACTTTCCGAGAAAATCGTGTCTCTGTCAGTTAAGCTAGGTTGGCCAAATCCGCCATTCCAGGGTCACCAGATATTGAATTTTCCGACCCATCACCGATCCTTGTAATCCATACGTCATTAGAAGAGCACTTTTGTGCAGATTTCAAATCTGTAATTAGATTTTCCCTGTGATGCATACTTTTCGAGAAAATCATGTCTCTGTGGAAGAACTGAGGTTGGCCGAATCCGCCATGCCAGGGTCGCCAGACATCGAATTTTCCGACCCATCACCGATCCTTGTTATCCATACGTCATTAGAAGCGCACTTTTGTGCAGATTTCAAATCTGTAATTAGATTTTCCCTATGATGCATACTTTTCGAGAAAATCATGTCTCTGCCGGTTAAGCTAGGTTGGCCGAATCCGCCATGCCAGGGTCGCGAGACATCGAATTTTCCGGCCAATCACCGATCCTTGTAATCCATACGTCATTAGAAGCGCACTTTTGTGCAGATTTCAAATCTGTAATTAGATTTTCAATATGATGCATACTTTTCGAGAAAATCATGTCTCTGTGGACCAACTGAGGTTGGCCAAATCTGCTATGACAGGGTCCCAGATATCGAATTTTCCGACCAATCATCGATCCTTGCAATTCACACTTCATTAGAAGCGCGCTTTTGTGCAGATTTCAGACCTATAATTAGAATTTCTCTGCGATACATACTTTTCGAGAAAATCATGTCTCTGTCGATTAAGCTAGGTTGGCCAAATCCGCCATGCCAGGGTAGCCAGATATCGAATTTTCCGACCAATCACCGATCCTTGTAATCCATACGTCATTAGAAGCGCACTTTTGTGCAGATTTCAAATCTGTAATTAGATTTTCCCTGCCATGCATACTTTTCGAGAAAATCATGTCTCTGTCGGTTAACCTAGGTTGGCCGAATCCGCCATGCCAGGGTCGCCAGATATTGAATTTTCCGGCCAATCACCGATCCTTGTCATTCCTACGTCATTAGAAGCGCGCTTTTGTGCAGATTTCAAACCTATAATTAGATTTTCCCTGCGATGCATACTTTTCGAGAAAATCATGTCTCTGTCGGTTAAGCTAGGTTGGCCAAATCCGCCATGCCAGGGTCGCCAGATATCGAATTTTCCGACCAATCACCGATCCTTGTAATCCATACGTCATTAGAAGCGCACTTTTGTGTAGATTTCAAATCTGTAGTTAGATTTTCCCTGCCATGCATACTTTTCGAGAAAATCGTGTCTCTTTCGATTAAGCTAGGTTGGCCAAATCCGCCATGCCAGGGTCGCCAGACATCGAATTTTCCGGCCAATCACCGATCCTTGTAATCCATACGTCATTAGAAACGCACTTTTGTGCAGATTTCAAATCTGTAATTAGATTTTCCCTGTAATGCATACTTTTCGAGAAAATCATGTCTCTGTCGGTTAAGCTAGGTTGACCGAATCCGCCATGCCAGGGTCGCCAGATATTGAATTTTCCTGCCAATCGCCGATCCTTGTAAACCATTCGTCATTAGAAGCGCGCTTTTGTGCAGATTTCAAATCTGTAATTAGATTTCCCCTGTCATGCATAATTTTCGAGAAAATCATGTCTCTGTCGGTTAAGCTAGGTTGGCCGAATCCGCCATGCCAGGGTCGCCAGACAAAGAATTTTCCGACCAACCACCGATCCTTGTAATTCACACGTCATTAGAGGCGCGCTTTTGTGCAGATTTCAAACCTATAATTAGATTTTCCCTGCGATGCATACTTTTCGAGAAAATCATGTCTCTGTCGGTTAAGCTAGGTTGGCCAAATCCCCCATGCCAGGGTCGCCAGATATCGAATTTTCCGACCCATCACCGATCCTTGTAGTCCATACGTCATTAGAAGCGCACTTTTGTGCAGATTTCAAATCTGTAATTAGATTTTCCCTATGATGCATACTTTTCGAGAAAATCATGTCTCTGTGGACCAACTGAGGTTGGCCAAATCTGCTATGACAGGGTCCCAGATATCGAATTTTCCGATCAATCATCGATCCCTGTAATTCACATGTCATTACAAGCGCCCTTTTGTGCAGATTTCAAATCTGTAATTAGATTTTCCCTGCCATGCATACTTTTCGAGAAAATCATGTCTCTGTCGATTAAGCTAGGTTGGCCAAATCCCCCATGCCAGGGTCGCCAGATATCGAATTTTCCGACCAATCACCAATCCTTGTAATTCATACGTCATTAGAAGCGCGCTTTTGTGCAGATTTCAGATCTGTAATTAGATTTTCCCTGTGATGCATACTTTTCGAGAAAATCATGTCTCTGTGGACCAACTGAGGTTGGCCGAATCCGCCATGCCAGGGTCGCCAGACATCGAATTTTCCGACCAATCATCGATCCTTGTAATTCACACGTCATTAGAAACGCGCTTTTGTGTAGATTTCAAATCTGTAATTAGATTTTCCCTGCGACGCATATTCTTCGAGAAAATCATGTCTCTGTCGATCAAGCTAGGTTGGCCGTATCCGCCATGCCAGGGTCACCAGATATCGAATTTTCCGACCAATCACCGATCCCTGTAATTCACACGTCATTATAAGCGCGCTTTTGTGCAGATTACAAATCTGTAATTAGATTTTCCATGCGATGCATACTTTTCGAGAAGATCATGCCTCTGTGGACCAACCGAGGTTGGCCGAATCCGCCGTGGCAGGGTCACCAGATATCGAATTTTCCGAAAAATGACCGATCCTTGTAGTTCGTACGTCATTAGAAGCGCGCTTTTGTGCAGATTTCAAATCTGTAATTAGATTTTCACTGCGATGCATACTTTTCGAGAAGATCATGTCTCTGCCGGTTAAGCTAGATTGGCCGAATTCGCCATGCCACGGTCGCCAGATATAGAATTTTCCGACCAATCACCGATCCTCGTAATTCACACGTCAATAGAAGCGCGCTTTTGTGCAGATTTCAAATCTGTAATTAGATTTTCCGTGTCATGCATAGTTTTCGAGAAAATCATGTCTCTGTCGGTTAAGCTAGGTTGGCCGAATCCGCCATGCCAGGGTCGCCAGACATCGAATTTTCCGGCCAATCACCGATCCTTGTAATTCACACGTCATTAGAAGCACGCTTTTGTGCAGATTTCAAAATTATAATTAGATTTTCCCTGCGATGCATACTTTTCGAGAAAATCATGTCTCTGTCGGTTAAGCTAGGTTGCCCAAATCCGCTATTCCAGGGTCGCCAGATATCGAATTTTCCGACCAGTCACCGATCCTTGTAATCCATACGTCATTAGAAGCGCACTTTTGTGCAGATTTCAAATCTGTAATTAGATTTTCCCTGCCATGCATAGTTTTCGAGAAAATCATGTCTCTGTCGGTTAAGCTATTCTAGGTTGGCCGAATCCGCCATGCCAGGGTCGCCAGACATCGAGTTTTCCGACCAATCACCGATCCTTGTAATTCACACGTCATTAGAAGCGCGCTTTTGTGCAGATTTCAAACCTATAATTAGATTTTCCCTGCGATGCATACTTTTCGAGAAAATCATGTCTCTGTCGGTTAAGCTAGGTTGGCCAAATCCGCTATTCCAGGGTCGCCAGATATCAAATTTTCCGACCAATCACCGATCCTTGTAATGCGTACGTCATAAGAAGTGCGCTTTTGTGCAGATTTCAAATCTGTAATTAGATTTTCCCTATGATGCATACTTTTCGAGAAAATCATGTCTCTGTGGACCAACTGAGGTTGGCCAAATCCGCCATGCCACGGTCACCAGATATCGAATTTTCCGACCAATCATCGATCCCTGTAATTCACATGTCATTAGAAGCGCCCTTTTGTGCAGATTTCAAATCTGTAATTAGATTTTCCCTGCCATGCATACTTTTCGAGAAAAGCATGTCTCTGTCGATTAAGCTAGGTTGGCCAAATCCCCCATGCCAGGGTCGCCAGATATCGAATTTTCCGACCTATCACCGATCCTTGTAATCCATACGTCATTAGAAGCGCACTTTTGTGCAGGTTTCAAATCTGTAATTAGATTTTCCCTGCCATGCATAGTTTTCGAGAAAATCATGTCTCTGTCGGTTAAGCTAGGTTGGCCGAATCCGCCATGCCAGGGTCGCCAGATATCGAATTTTCCGACCAATCATCGATCCCTGTAATTCACACGTCATTAGAAGCGCGCTGTTGTGCAGATTTCAAATCGGTAATTAGATTTTCAGTGCGATGCATACTTTTCGAGAAAATCATGTCTCTGTCGGTTAAGCTAGGTTGCCCAAATCCGCTATTCCAGGGTCGCCAGATATCGAATTTTCCGACCAATCACCGATCCTTGTAATCCATACGTCATGAGCAGCGCACTTTTTTGCAGATTTCAAATCTGTAATTAGATTTTCCCTTCCATGCATACTTTTCGAGAAAATCATGTCTCTGTGGACGAACTGAGGTTGGCCAAATCCGCCATGCCAGGGTCGCTAGATATCGAATTTTCCGACCAATCACCGATCCTTGTAATGCGTACGTCATAAGAAGTGCGCTTTTGTGCAGATTTCAAATCTGTAATTAGATTTTCCCTATGATGCATACTTTTCGAGAAAATCATGTCTCTGTGGACCAACTGAGGTTGGCCAAATCCGCCATGCCACGGTCACCAGATATCGAATTTTCCGACCAATCATCGATCCCTGTAATTCACACGTCATTAGAAGCGCGCTGTTGTGCAGATTTCAAATCGGTAATTAGATTTTCACTGCGATGCATACTTTTCGAGAAGATCATGTCTCTGCCGGTTAAGCTAGATTTTTCGAATTCGCCATGCCCCGGTCGCCAGATATCGAATTTTCCGACCAATCACCGATCCTTGTATTTCACGCGTCATTAGAAGCGCGCTTTTGTGCAGATTTCAAATCTGTAATTAGATTTTCCCTGCCATGCATTTTTTTCGAGAACAGCATGTCTCTGTAGACCAACTGAGGTTGGCCAAATCCGCCATGCCACGGTCACCAGATATTGAATTTTCCGGCCAGTCACCGATCCTTGTAATCCATACGTCATTAGAAGCGCGCTTTTGTGCAGATTTCAAATCTGTAATTAGATTTTCCCTGTCATGCATACTTTTCGAGTAAATCATGTCTCTGTCGGTTAAGCTAGGTTGACCGAATCCGCCATGCCAGGGTCGCCAGATATTGAATTTTCCTGCCAGTCGCCGATCCTTATAAACCATTCGTCATTAGAAGCGCGCTTTTGTGCAGATTTCAAATCTGTAATTAGATTTCCCCTGTCATGCACAATTTTCGAGAAAATCATGTCTCTGTGGACCAACTATGATTGGCCGAATCCGCCGTGCCAGGGTCGCCAGACATCGAATTTTCCGACCAATGACCGATCCCTGTAATTCACACGTCATTAGAAGCGCGCTTTTGTGCAGATTTCAAACCTATAATTAGATTTTCCCTGCGATGCATACTTTTCGAGAAAATCATGTCTCTGTCGGTTAAGCTAGGTTGGCCAAATCCGCTATTCCAGGGTCGCCAGATATCAAATTTTCCGACCAATCACCGATCCTTGTAATCCATACGTCATTAGAAGCGCACTTTTGTGCAGATTTCAAATCTGTAATTAGATTTTCCCTATGATGCATACTTTTCGAGAAAATCATGTCTCTGTGGACCAATTGAGGTTGGCCAAATCCGCCATGCCAGGGTCGCCAGACATCGAATTTTCCGACCAATCACCGATCCTTGTAATGCACACGTCATTAGAAGCGCGCTTTTGTGCAGATTTCAAATCTGTAATTAGATTTTCCCTGTCATGCATACTTTTCAAGAAAATCATGTCTCTGTCGGTTAAGCTAGGTTGACCGAATCCGCCATGCCAGGGTCGCCAGATATTGAATTTTCCTGCCAGTCGCCGATCATTGTAAACCATTCGTCATTAGAAGCGCGCTTTTGTGCAGATTTCAAATCTGTAATTAGATTTCCCCTGTCATGCATAATTTTCGAGAAAATCATGTCCCTGTGGACCAACTATGATTGGCCGAATCCGCCATGCCAGGGTCGCCAGACATCGAATTTTCCGACCAATGACCGATCCCTGTAATTCACACGTCATTAGAAGCGCGCTTTTGTGCAGATTTCAAACCTATAATTAGATTTTCCCTGCGATGCATACTTTTCGAGAAAATCATGTCTCTGTCGGTTAAGCTAGGTTGGCCAAATCCGCTATTCCAGGGTCGCCAGATATCAAATTTTCCGACCAATCACCGATCCTTGTAATCCATACGTCATTAGAAGCGCACTTTTGTGCAGATTTCAAATCTGTAATTAGATTTTCCCTATGATGCATACTTTTCGAGAAAATCATGTCTCTGTGGACCAACTGAGGTTGGCCAAATCCGCCATGCCAGGGTCGCCAGACATCGAATTTTCCGACCAATCACCGATCCTTGTAATTCACACGTCATTAGAAGCGCGCTTTTGTGCAGATTTCAAATCTGTAATTAGATTTTCCCTGTCATGCATACTTTTCAAGAAAATCATGTCTCTGTCGGTTAAGCTAGGTTGACCGAATCCGCCATGCCAGGGTTGCCAGACATCGAATTTTCCGACCAATCACCGATCCTTGTAATGCGTACGTCATGAGAAGCGCGCTTTTGTGCAGATTTCAAATCTGTAATTAGATTTTCCCTGCCATGCATAGTTTTCGAGAAAATCATGTCTCTGTCGGTTAAGCTAGGTTGGCCGAATCCGCCATGCCAGGGTCGCCAGACATCGAATTTTCTGACCAATCACCGATCCTTGTAATGCGTACGTCACTAGAAGCGCGCTTTTGTGCAGATTTCAAACCTATAGTTAGATTTTCCCTGCGATGCATACTTTTCGAGAAAATCATGTCTCTGTCGGTTAAGCTAGGTTGGCCAAATCCGCCATTGAAGGGTCACCCGATATCGAATTTTCCGACCAATCACCGATCCTTGTAATCCATACGTCATTAGAAGCGCACTTTTGTGCAGATTTCAAATCTGTAACTAGATTTTCCCTGTCATGCATACTTTTCGAGAAACTCATGTCTCTGTCGGTTAAGCTAGGTTGGCCGAATCCGCCATGCCAGGGTCGGCAGACATCGAATTTTCCGGCCAGTCACCGATCCTTGTAATTCACACGTCATTAGAAGCGCGCTTTTGTGCAGATTTTAGACCTATAATTAGATTTTCCCTGCGATGCATACTTTCCGAGAAAATCATGTCTCTGTCGGTTAAGCTAGGTTGGGCATATCTGCTATTCCAGGGTCGCCAGATATCGAATTTTCCGACCAATCACCGATCCTTGTAATCCATACGTCATTAGAAGCGCACTTTTGTGCAGATTTCAAATCTGTAATTAGATTTTCCCTATGATGCATACTTTTCGAGAAAATCATGTCTCTGTGGACCAACTGAGGTTGGCCAAATCCGCCATGCCAGGGTCACCAGACATCAAATTTTCCGACCAATCATCGATCTTTGTATTTCACACGTCATTAGAAGCGCGCTGTTGTGCAGATTTCAAATCTGTAATTAGATTTTCCCTGCGATGCATTTTTTTCGAGAACATCAAGTCTCTGTGGACCAACTGAGGTTGGCCAAATCCGCCATGCCACGGTCACCAGATATCGAATTTTCCGACCAATCATCGATCTCTGTAATTTACACGCCATCAGTAGCGCTATTTTGTGCAGATTGCAAATCCGTAATTAGATTTTCCCTGCGATGCATACTTTTCGAGAAAATCATGTCTCTGTGGACCAACTGAGGTTGGCCAAATCCCCCATGCCAGGGTCGCCAGATATCGAATTTTCCGACCAGTCACCGATCCTTGTAATCCATACGTCATTAGAAGCGCACTTTTGTGCAGTAATTAGATTTTCCCTGTGATGCATACTTTTCGAGAAAATCATGTCTCTGTGGACCAACTCAGGTTGGCCGAATCCGCCATGCCAGGGTCGCCAGACATCGAATTTTCCGACCAATCATCGATCCTTTTAATTCGCACGTCATTAGAAACGCGCTTTTGTGTAGATTTCAAATCTGTAATTAGATTTTCCCTGCGACGCATATTCTTCGAGAAAATCATGTCTCTGTCGATTAAGCTAGGTTGGCCGAATCCGCCATGCCAGGGTCAAAAGATATTGAATTTTCCGACCAATCACCGATCCCTGTAATTCACACGTCATTATAAGCGCGCTTTTGTGCAGATTTCAAAATTATAATTAGATTTTCCCTGTCATGCATACTTTTCGAGATAATCATGTCTCTGTCGGTTAAGTTAGGTTGGCCGAATCCGCCATGCCAGGGTCGCCAGACATCGAATTTTCCGGCCAATCACCGATCCTTGTAATTCACACGTCATTAGAAGCGGAAACCTCAGTTGGTCCACAGAGACATGATTTTCTCGAAAAGTATGCATCATAGGGAAAATCTAATTACAGATTTGAAATCTGCACAAAAGTGCGCTTCTAATGACGTATGGATTACAAGGATCGGTGATTGGTCGGAAAATTCGATATCTGGCGACCCTGGAATAGCGGATATGCCCAACCTAGCTTAACCGCCATGCCAGGGTCACCAGACATCAAATTTTCCGACCAATCATCGATCTTTGTATTTCACACGTCATTAGAAGCGCGCTTTTGTGCAGATTTCAAATCTGTAATTAGATTTTCCCTGCGATGCATTTTTTTCGAGAACATCAAGTCTCTGTGGACCAACTGAGGTTGGCCAAATCCGCCATGCCACGGTCACCAGATATCGAATTTTCCGACCAATCATCGATCTCTGTAATTTACACGTCATCAGAAGCGCGCTTTTGTGCAGATTTCAAATCCGTAATTAGATTTTCCCTGCCATGCATACTTTTCGAGAAAATCATGTCTCTGTCGGTTAAGCTAGGTTGGCCAAATCCCCCATGCCAGGGTCGCCAGACATCGAATTTTCCGACCAGTCACCGATCCTTGTAATCCATACGTCATTAGAAGCGCACTTTTGTGCAGATTTCAAATCTGTAATTAGATTTTCCCTGCCATGCATAGTTTTCGAGAAAATCATGTCTCTGTCGGTTAAGCTATTCTAGGTTGGCCGAATCCGCCATGCCAGGGTCGCCAGACATCGAGTTTTCCGACCAATCACCGATCCTTGTAATTCACACGTCATTAGAAGCGCACTTTTGTGCAGATTTCAAACCTTCAGTTGAACAAATACATCGTATAACGCATGTAATCGAAAAAACACTTGAAGAAAAAAAGAAGATCATGCCTCTGTGGACCAACTGAGGTTTCCCAAATCCGCCATGCCAGGGTCACTAGTTAACGAATTTTCCGACCAATTACAAGTCCTTGTAATTCACACGTCATAAGAAGCGCGCTTTTGTGCAGATTTCAAATTTGTAATTAGATTTTCCCTGCGATGCATACTCTTCGAGAAAATCATGTCTCTGTGGACCAACTGAGGTTGGCCAAATCCGCCATGCCAGGGTCGCCAGATATCGAAATTCCGACCAATCACCGATCCTTGCAATTCACATGTCATTAGAAGCGCGCTTTTGTGCAGATTTCAAATCTGTAATTAGATTTTCCCCGCCATGCATACTTTTCGAGAAGATCATGCCTCTGTGGACCAACTGAGGTTTCCCAAATCCGCCATGCCAGGGTCACTAGATATCGAATTTTCCGACCAATTGCAAGTCCTTGTAATTCACACGTCATAAGAAGCGCGCTTTTGTGCAGATTTCAAATTTGTAATTAGATTTTCCCTGCGATGCATACTCTTCGAGAAAATCATGTCTCTGTGGACCAACTGAGGTTGGCCAAATCCGCCATGCCAGGGTCGCCAGATATCGAAATTCCGACCAATCACCGATCTTTGCAATTCACATGTCAGTAGAAGCGCGCTTTTGCGCAGATTTCAAATCTGTAATTAGATTTTCCCTGCGATGCATATTCTTCGAGAAAATCATGTCTCTGTCGGTTAAGCTAGGTTGGCCGAATCCGCCAACAGGGCTGTAAAAGAATGCAATCATTGCGGAATGCATTCACTGAAGTCATACTGAGAATTCACGTGGATTTGATTCAATTCAATGACTTCAATAATGACTTCAACTTAGAAAAAGTAAATCAGCATTCATTTTGAAGTCATGATTTAGCAATCATTTTCTGCAATCATAATTTTGAAGTCAAAATGAATGCAATCATTTTGAATGATCTGCACTCATTAAAGTCACCTTGAAGTCACTAGCATTCATTGCATTCACTTGAAGTCATTGAAGTCTTTGAAGTCTTTGAAGTCATCTGAAGTCATTGAAGTCTTTGAAGCCATTGAAGTCATCTGAAGTCATTGAAGTCTTTGAAGTCATTGAAGTCATCTGAAGTCATTGAAGTCTTTTAATTCGTTGAAGTCATTTAAGTTATTGAATCTGTTTTCATGAAATGCATTAATCAAAAATTATAATGAATAAAACAAAAATTAAAATTGTATTCATGTATGCATATTACATATTTTCTATCAAAGAAATTATTTTATAACCAAAATAAAAACTTACAGCTTACAACTGTGTGTATATATATGTACATATGAATACATGTACACCAATAACCATAACGGGAACACGAATAAGAGGTACAAAATAAAATAATTACATCGCAGATATGAAACATAAAAGTAACAAAAATACACTTTTCCATTATTATGACATAAGAAACAAAAATAAATAAAATAAAATAAGATAACTATTTTTGTCAAATTTTAATATTCTATGCAGTTTAAAATAGATACAGTTTTCTGTATCTAATAAAACTTAGAATATTAAGAATGAAAATCGTTGATATTGTTAACTTTCAAGGGCAGCAATTTCTCGAAATTGCTATCTGAAAGAGATCCACGTCGCGGTATATTCATTAAACCAGCAAATGAAAATAAACGCTCTACAGCAGCTGACGATGGTAAAGGTGTATTGTACCTCAGATACGCTTTTTTAATCGTAGAGTATTGAGTGAGCAGCTCAGTGGAGGTGGATGGATTGGCGAGAAACGCAAAGTACTCATTCTCAGCCGAGTGATTCGCAGTACTGCATGTTTGCAAAGACTCATCTGAAAAGATATAATGAGAATGCCATACTTCAATATAATGTTTTTATTAAATGTATTAAGTACTTTCTACCTGTGAAAGAGAAGTCAAAAAAGAGCAGTCAGTAACTACGTCTTGCTGATTATTTTTTCGCGGTGCATCTGAGTTGATGCTGCACTCATCTTGTATCATATTTTTCACCAATTTGCTTATTTCTGTAGGCTTTCCGTCATTATAGCAATGGTTAAGTGCAGATATCCATTTTAGCTTTACAGATGGGCAGAGAACAGATGCGACAATAGCATCATTGACTTCCGGCGATAAATCGAAGTAAGGCTGAAATCTTTTTATTAGAGCGTCTTCTAGTAATTTAACTATATCCAAGGAAAGCATTTTAAGGGGATTATGGAGGTGAAACTTTCGGTATTTATTCTTGACTGTAGCCAAAGTGGGAAGTAAGTAGCCATAAACCATCCCACTTTCTCGCTGCAAAAAATCCAGAGCTTCAGCAATTGGTGTTAATAAGCTAACATAATCATGAAGGTAGTCCATATCACTTTCGAAAAATTATATTTATATATTTATATATTTATGTTGTCCTTATGAGCAATTATATCCTTAATGGAATCATAAAGCGAGTTCCGTCTTGTTATAACTGGTTGTGAACCCAAAACAGCAATAATTTGCTCCGAACTCTTTGGCCTGTTTACTTTGCACCACAAGTTTGTGCACTTTTGAATTATCTTTTATAAAGGAATTGTATTGTATTGGAGTTCAAATAGTTTTAATGTAAGTAACGGTAGGTACTACCTAGATTTGTATAATAAATAACCTCATAGTTCCAATAGAAAGAAAATATAATAATTGCAATTTTAACGAGTTTTAACACGTAGCTTGTAACATTAAGCCCACCACTGCCGATAACAGACTTCCCAGAAACTGGTGGCTGTAGATGTCATCTATTATGTGCATAAGAAGCTTTGAGTAAAGAAACTATCTAATACAAAAAATAAGTCAGTACTATGAGATTATTTCCTATAAGCCTTTAGTACCTACTTAGTGCTTACATCACACTAGACATCGTACTTACATTCCTTTGCTTCTCGTAGTTAGAAGGGTTTTCCTTTAAAATACGCATAACATCCGTTGACCCAAGCAAATTTAGAGTGTGTGTTGCGCATTTAATATGCTTTGGCAGGCAGTTTTCGAAAAGGTTGTTTTGGAATTCTATATCTTCGTTGTCTGAAGATTCTCCATCCTCTGTACTCACATCATTGTACAGGTAGTTTTAAAGGGATTTGTTAATTCCAAATTCTTTAAAAGCTTTCAAAAAATTTGTCCCATTGTCCGTAACTGTTGCAACGACGTTGTTGCAATTTAAATCGAATTCCGTATGAATTTGCAGGATCATATCATTCACACGGTCATATGTATGGCAACCATAAAAGCGCTTACATGCCAATGCAATTGACTTCCTTTGGTAGAATTCGTCTAACCAATGGCACGTATATCCAAAAAAAACTGCGATGTTTCGTCGACCATACATCAGCAGTGGTGCAAAAATATTTGTTATTTGATATTAGGTGTTTTATTCGATCAATCATTGCCGAAAATGTTTCATCTATAGTCTTCAATGCCGTTGGTCTGCTCATTACTTTAAGTTCGGCATTGGCAAACCGAATTAGGTTCCTGAATAAAGGATCCTCAACAATTGATATTGGGAGCATATTGTTTGCAATAAACTGAATGGTAAGGCTTTGAAACTAATTCTGCCTAGATTTCATGGGCTTCAAGTTAATGGTCTTCGTTTTTTCATACTCCAGAAACTCTTCAGGGTGTTTTTGACGCAAATGCCTGATGAAATTAGATGTTAACTGCTTCGATCCCTGCAACCTTGAGTGGCAAACACAACCCTCAACTAAAACCCCATTTCTTTTGCGGTGAAATTCTGTGGCGCACAACTAAACGTAAGAAAAATAATAGTATAAAAAAATAAATTTGGAGTACGAATGCGGTTAAATAGAGGGCTGCAAATGAGAGCTGAACCTTATTACACTAACGGAATGCTACCTTCTTCTTATTTAGAGATTCAATTTATTTATTTACTTCTTTAATATCAATCGTCTTAGTATAATACGTCTATAGCACATATAGAGAAATTTAATTTAAAGATAATGGTCATGTATTTTTTGTATATGTATACATTCATGATTATCTATGTGTATATATTTAACTATTTGTATTTATTTATTTGTCTATTTATTTATACATACATTTATTCCCATATTTATTTATCTATTTATTTTATTTATTTATTTTATTATTTTATTTATTTAAAACATGTACAGATAGGTACATAGATGAAGAAGTAAATAAATAAATATGTATAAAAGTCTATATTTAGTATTCTATATTTAGTTATATTAATTACTTATTTATTTATTCATTATTACATATTTACTATTTATTTTTTGTTGTCTTTAAATTAAGGTTTTTATCAAGTTTTTCCTTCAACAATTTTTCTTTTTCAATTATTTTGTTCATCTGAGTATAGTATTTCAGTAGTAAGAACATAAGTGACAGATCACTGTATGCAAAATGTGTGGTAGCAACTAATATTGTATTTTATCTCGAAATTAACAAACTGTCTGTTTGCGTCACTGTGCAACGAAGAAACGATCGCGGATCTCAAACTGGGAATTATGTGCTTGGTAGCTGTAAGCAAAAACTAAACGCTATGAACTGTGCCGAAATAAAACAGAAACCACCGATTTCATCAACGTTATAAAACAGTGTGTCCTTTATTTCATGTTAGAATAATTCTTTATGTACAATTTGATCGTTTGTTATATATATGTAAACAATGTAAAGTGTGAATTCATTTTGTTTGATTGACATTTGTGGGGGCGTTGATATTCAGGGTATGTTTAATAGGTCGAGCCTTCATGTGTGGTGACGTCATCGTGACCCAAACATTCTCCCCCCCCGGTGAACGAAGTTCGCAAGTTGTATTCGTCTAATTCCGCATACAATTTTCTCAGCATAAAATGTGTCTTCTTGCCCATTGCAATCGAGGATGGTAACCCTGTTCTTACAAGATGTCTCATTCATGTAAAGAGAGAACTTATTAAAAATCTTTCAACATGCATTGGGACAACAACAAAACATAGAACGAAGGAGAATGATGACAGAATATAAACAATGAAACATGCACGCCGAAGATGTGCTACGCACGATCCCGTTGTTCATGCGTATGTGCTATCGTTTTTCCTCTCTTCTCTTTAGCTGGAGTAGTCAATTGTCGCGTCGGTTGGAAGTTTATTGTTGTGCGGGAATTTATTCGTGTGATTAGTGAATTATTTTGGTGTTTTAGGTAGTGATTTTTAATCCAGGTGAGTAATAATTTACTAATAATTATATTTGAAATCAGTAGGATTATTTGTTTTGAATTTGTGCTGTGTATGTGTGTGTGCAGATTCGGCGAGTTGTGCAAGAGAGTGGCACAGCTTTGCCTACTCGCTTCCATGTAAGTTGTGCATGGGATTAAATTTACGTGTGTAAGCGTGTGTGTGTGGACTGGGTTTAGTGCATGTGAAGCGTGTGTGTGGAATGAGTTTGCGTTTGGGTAGCGCGTGTGAAGTGTGTGTGTGAGATTTCATTTTTGGGTAAAACGGGTGAGTGGCTCATTACTTCAGTGTTGCCAGATGTGTGTTTTGAGTTTTAGGTTTTAATATTATTGTAGTATTGTTTTTAGTACTATTTGAGTAGATTTGTGAATGGACTGTATTATGCCTTGTGTTATGTGTGGAATAGAGTGAATTGTTATTGGATGGATGTATATATATGGTGATGTGTTGGATGAATATGGGTATGTGTTGTATGAGTATGGGTATGTGTTGTATAGATTTTTTTTTTTTTTTTTTTTTTTTTTTTGTTTTCATTGATGATAGGTACGTTTGTGTGTTTTCGTGGTTAGGAGCTACAATGTTTCGAGTTCAGGTTGAGAGTTGTTTATCGGTAGTGGACACAGTTTTGTGATTGGACGTTTGAACTCTCCCTGCTGTGTTTTCAGTTTGACTACGCGGACTATGTTGTCGGCGCCGGGGTATGTCTGCTGAATTCGGCCGAGACTCCACCTAGCAGGGGGTAGTCGTTCGTCCTTGAGCAAAACCAAATCTCCTACCTTTAGCTGCGGTTGTGTTTTCAGCCACTTCGGTCGTTGTTGTAGACGTGCCAGGTACTCCTGTTGCCACTGCTGCCAGAATGTCTGCATGTGGTGTTGAACTAACTTCCACCGGTCGCCTGCGCATAGTTTCTCCGACGCTAGATCTGGTTCAGGAACAGTTAGGACTTCTTGACCGATTAGAAAATGTGCAGGAGTTAAGGCACGGAAGTCATCAGGGTCTTCTGAAAGGGGACATAAAGGTCTCGAGTTGAGACACGCTTCAATTTGCGTTAAAAGCGTGGCGAGCTCTTCATACGTGAGTGTCCCGTTCCCGACGACTCTTTTGAAGTGGTGTTTCACACTCTTTACTCCTGCTTCCCATAGCCCTCCAAAGTGGGGGGAAGCTGGGGGAATGAAATTCCACTGTGTTCCTTGATTTGCCAAAACCTTCGCTATCTCCTTCCAGTCGTGGGTCGCGTTGTCCATTAAGCGATGAAGTTCTGCGTTGGCCCCAACGAAGTTTGTACCACAGTCGCTGTAGATTTCGTAGCAGAGTCCCCTCCGTGCTGCAAATCTTCGAAAGGCTGCTAAAAAGGCTTGAGTAGTTAGGTCGGTTACAGCTTCTAAATGTAGTGCCTTGGTTGTCAGACAGACGAATATGGCGAGATAACCCTTGTAACATTTAGCTCCACGGCCTCTCCATGTCTTTATGTCGATGGGCCCAGCATAGTCGACCCCGGTGTGTGTGAATGGCCTTGAAATCCTTACCCTAGGGCTAGGGAGATCTCCCATTAACTGGTGAGCGGCCTTGCTGCGATACCTATAACACGTGGTACAACCGTGGATGTGTTTCTTGACAGACCTTTTCAGCTGGAAGATCCAATATTTGTTTCGCAGGTAGCCCATCATCAATTGGATACCACCATGAAGAGTCCTGCTGTGTGCCTCGCTGATGAGAAGTTTTGTATAGTGATGTGTGGGTTCCAAGATTATCGGATGCTGTTGATCATAGGAGAGATCGGCGTTTTTGAGCCTTCCACCGACTCGAAGAATACCTTCACCGTCCGTAAAAGGATTCAAGGGACCCATACCTCTTGTTTTAGCCACCCCTTGCGAAAACATTTCATATTGGGCTAAACGTGCTAGAACTTTTGTAGCTGCATCGAGTTCTGATGGGTTCATTAGTCCCATACTCCGTTCTGAGCCCCGCTTTCGAGAGTTTGCTCCGAACCTTCTACAGTAGGCGGTGATTCTGATGAGCCGATATAGGCTGGAGGATCGACGAATAAGATGGCTGATCCTATTATCGGTGACGTTGATGTCGACATGATGAACCTTGACGGCCTTCTTCCCTTCATCGGTGTTGAAATCAGCTGGCTGTTCTGGAAATTCGAAGTTCCATGCAGACCGTAGAAATGTGGGCCCATTCCACCACAAAGTGGCTTGGACCAGCGTTGATGGTAGCATTCCTCGGGAGACGAGATCCGCAGGGTTTTGTTGTGTTGGAACATGGTTCCATATATCGACCTCCGTCAACCGTTGTATCTCCCCGACTCTGTTTCGCACAAAGGTTTCCCACTTCGTAGGCTCTGCTCGTATCCAACAGAGCGTGATTGTGGAGTCAGTCCATGCGAATGTGGGAATGCCTCTCCACTCAAGAGTCTTTGTAATGTGGTGTATGAGCTTAGCGAGTGTGACAGCTCCACACAGTTCCAAGCGCGGAAGAGTGACTGGGTTTACAGGTGCGACTTTCGATTTCGACATGAGTAGGTGCATGTGGTTGTTGCCGTCTTCATCTTCTACTCTGACGTACACCGCTGCCCCGTATGCCCTTTCCGACGAATCGCAGAAACCATGCAGCTGTAGGTTTTTGGTCATACCAGGAGTTTGTAACCACCGTGGAATGTGCAGATTATTAAAAGCCCGCAAATCATCATGAAAAACTCTCCAATCTTACAGAATGTCAGCGTCGACGGGATCATCCCAGGATTGTTTGCGGACCCAGAGAAGCTGCATCAGGAGTTTCGCCTTGGTGATGGAAGGTGCGATCCAACCCATGGGATCGAATAAGCGGGCTATCGAGGATAATATGGATCGCTTAGTTGGCTGCTGATTTTCTAAAGAAGCGTAACTGAAAGTGAATTCGTCAGTAAGAGGGAGCCACTGTATGCCCAAAGTCTTCACTCGATCTGAACCGTCCGTGGGTAACGAGAAGGATGCCTCGTGATCCTGACCGGGTATATTATCGAGAAGATCTTCACTGTTGGCGGTCCATTTGCGTAAGTGAAAACCAGCTCCACTGAGAATCTCCTTGATTTCCTTTATTTTGGCCTTAGCCTCTTGTAGTGTGTCAGCTCCCGAAATCAAGTCATCGACGTACATCTCGTTGCGAATCATTCTAGCAGCTTTGGGATGCCGTTCTGTAACTTCCTCTGATAATGCCTGAAGAGTGCGAATCGCCAAGTATGGAGCAGGAGCTGTGCCAAAGGTCACCGTCTTGAGGCGATATGTTCTCAAAATGTCGGATGGTTGCTTACGCCAAAGAATGAGCTGGTAATTCGCATCACGTTCCGGTACCCTTATTTGTCGATACATCTTCTCTATATCTCCAGTGAACGTATATCGATAGAGCCTCCATCTGAGAATGATGTCCGTGATGTTGTGTTGAAGCGCCGGGCCTATCATCAGCTGATCATTCAATGAGACGCCATCCGATGTCTTAAACGAAGCATCAAATACCACTCGGAGCTTAGTTGTCGAGCTCGACTCCTTAAAAACTGCGTGATGTGGCACAAAGTAGTGATGCGGATGCATAATGGAGTCTTCCATCACTTCTTCCATATGACCAACCTTCAGGTAATCCTCCAGACAGTCTATATACCGTTGTTTTAAATTTTCATTTATTTCTAGCCTCCTTTCCAGACTCCTGAAACGATTGAGAGCACCTTCCCTAGACCTGCCTAGAATAGGATAGACATCTCCCTTGAACGGGAGGGCCACTTGGAAACGACCATCAGCTAGGCGTCGAACGTTTTTGACGAAGTGTGCTTCACACTCGATGTCTTCCGGTCGTTCATATGGTTGGAACGAAATCTCTTCCAATTCCCAGAATTTGCGGAGTTCTGTCTCGATACTGCAGGTTTGGAGAAAGCTGTTGACTCGAGGAGATGATATGGGTGCTCTACCAAATAGGACCCATCCTAGTTTGGTCTTCTGAGCGATGGGTAAATTTCTGTCGATCGGTTTGACCAGCTCCGGCAACAGAATATCAGCCAGGACAT
This sequence comes from Brachypalpus laphriformis, assembly GCA_945910035.1. Classification (NCBI taxonomy): domain Eukaryota; kingdom Metazoa; phylum Arthropoda; class Insecta; order Diptera; family Syrphidae; genus Brachypalpus; species Brachypalpus laphriformis. The sequence goes on from OX246756.1 coordinate 124,512,212, forward strand.
CACTTCCCAGTAATAAATCCACCTTGGCTGACTGATTGAAGTTGGGATCCGCCAACGTCAAACCGTTCAGATGTTCCCAACCTATAGCTGCCAAAGTTTGGGTCGGAAGATGCCCAGACAGCGACTTGAGTACGAGAGCTTGAGTGGATGCTCTAAACGCTGAGTGGTGAGAAGCAAAGGAGATATCTACCACCCTTGAGCAGGTGCCGCTGCTGACCAAACCCAACCCAGAAACTTCGACCGAGGTTGGCTTTAATGGAAGACGAAGTAGCTGAACAGCTGACGTGGTGATAAAGCTGGCTTCTGAACCCGAGTCTAATAACGCTCGCAAGGAAAGAGATTCGCCTGTCCCTGCGCTTACCTTGACTATGGCAGTTGCTAGTAAGACTTGTGTTGTTGAGTAAGTTGAATAGAAGGTATTGACGTTCGGTGATACAAATGCTGTTTCCCTTTCAGATGGTTGGAAAGTGAGAGCACCAGCATTCATCGAAGAAGTGGATGGCCCCAGAGTGTGCCCTTGTACGGTGAAAGAGTTCGCTTGCCCCACATTAGGAGTGTTATTAAAATGGAGCAGCGAATGGTGTGGTTGTTGGCAATAGTAGCATCGTCGACTACTTGGACAATGCTCAGAGGTATGGCTATATGCTAAACAATTTCTACATATCCCTAATCTCGAAACTTGTTTACAGCGATCAGCAATACTCAACTTTAAAAACCTACTACACTTCCTAATGGCATGTTGACCCTTGCTGCAAATTTGGCAGGGGTATTTTGCGTTGCTGGTTGCTGTATGCAGAACGTTTCGGTGGGACACAGGCTTGATGGGATTCGGTGCCATTCGTACTTGCTGCTGGTTGACTGCCTCCAGCGTACGGAACCTAGTTTCCAAAAAAACTTTGAACTCATCAAAACTCGGAAGTTCTTTGGTGTCCTTTTTGGCTCCTAGCTTCTCCTCCCACAGTTGCTGCGTTTTTGTGGGCAGTTTTTGTAGCAGCACGAAGATGAGAACCACATCCCAATGTTCGACGGGCACCTGCAAGTTTTTGAGGCTGTGCACCACTTCCGTCGAAGTATCCAGCAAGTCCTTGATGGACTCCGACCTTTCTTGCGTCACTGATGGCTGGTTGAAGAGGCATTTTAGCTGTGTGTTGACCAGGAAGCGCGTATGATCATACCTTTCCGTTAAAATGCTCCAAGCCTTCGCGTAGTTACCACTGTCAATCGCCAGGTGAGTCAGAAGCTTCTCAGCTTCGCCAGATACCGTTGACTTCAGGTAGTGCATCTTCTCTATTTCAGATAGCTTTGTGTTGCGGTGGATCAACGAAACGAACAAATCGTGGAAAGTTCGCCACGTTTCGTAACTACCCGAAAAAGTCGGCAAATTTATTTTTGGCAGCTTGATGTCCGACCTCGATGTGCCAGCAGTTGATGCCTTCTTGCTGTCTTCGTTCTGCACCGGCATTTGGACCTTGTCGATGGCATCTAGTAGGCTAGAGCGGTAGTCGAAGTAGTTTTCTCGAATACCCTCAAAAATTTCTTCGAGAGCTGCATTTTTGGAGTCGTCTTCACCCAAGAGACCCTCAAATTGGATAGTGGCCGATTCCATAGTCTTTTCCAGCAGGGAAAGACGGCTTGTTAAGTAGTTCACGGTGCGTTTACCTAACCCCGTTTTGCCGAAGTTAACTATGTCCTTTTTGAGCTGTTTTAAAGTGCTCGCTAACACAGCCTTGTCCATTTTGTCCCCAAATATGAAGCGCTTATGTGTTAAACCCAAATATATTTACGTAAACGCACTTATGTATGTTTTTTTTTGTTTTATTTTTGGTAATTATAGAGTAGATAATCGGAAAATGTACTCACTTGCTTTTTCAAATTCGAGTCCAAGTCCGTGACAAATTCTGTGGCTCCGAAATCGACGTCTGGGATGATTTATCCTTGATTGTCCTAGTCCAAGTCCAATCTGATGATGGATTCTGCAACTCTGGAGTCCACTTCTTGGATGATGGATGACGATGTCTTGATTGGAAAATTCCCTGGTTATTCCTCAGGTCACTTGCAGATTTGTTTGCAACACACACTTCACACTAAATATTGTTTTATTGTTTTTTACTTTTTAGTTTTTGTAAGCGCGCACACAAAAATGAAAAATCCGGCTCGATAGGACCAAATGTTTGCGTCACTGTGCAACGAAGAAACGATCGCGGATCTCAAACTGGGAATTATGTGCTTGGTAGCTGTAAGCAAAAACTAAACGCTATGAACTGTGCCGAAATAAAACAGAAACCACCGATTTCATCAACGTTATAAAACAGTGTGTCCTTTATTTCATGTTAGAATAATTCTTTATGTACAATTTGATCGTTTGTTATATATATGTAAACAATGTAAAGTGTGAATTCATTTTGTTTGATTGACATTTGTGGGGGCGTTGATATTCAGGGTATGTTTAATAGGTCGAGCCTTCATGTGTGGTGACGTCATCGTGACCCAAACACTGTCTATCTATCTTATTACTTAAATTTTACAAATAACCACTCCTTAGCAAAGTCATCAATATTTTCACGACAACTTATCTCGGAATGAATTCTCCAAGATAAGAAGATCTTTTACATTAAAACCGTGTGCTCAAAAACTAAAGTTTCGAGTCGGCAAATTATTTTATTGGATCAAAATATAAGATTTCGAGTTGATAGATGGACAAAGACGCACGATTCGTACAGTTGACCACAGCAGTGAAAATATTGATATGATCAAATCGATGGTACTGTTGGAGAAACCGATAGTTTCAAAGAACCTAGAGCCCCACATATATATTAACATTATTTTGCCGCTGATCAATTCCTAATTTTAATTTGATTATTGCTTATTCTAAGTGCATATGATATTCATATGGGGTTTTTAATATGGTCATTTTTACTAAAGCTTAAAGAAATAAGTTGCTTGATATATTGGGTTACTTTGTATAAAGAAATTAAGCGATCAATATCTTAAATTCGAAAATGTCCATCAAAATAAAGCTTGCTTTGCAATACGGTTAAATATATAAAATTCACAAAAGCACCAACCTGTTTAACGATTCTGAAAAATCTTCCTCCACCGTTGCCACCGTAAATATTTATTTATTTATTTATTTATTTTATTTTATTTTATTTTATACATGCTAACACAGTAAGAATTCACTTATAAATCTGTGAAAGATAAACAATATTGCGCTTAAGCTTTAATTTTGAATTTATATTTTAATTTTAGAGAGATTATTTATTTAAAGTGAAAGTAAGTTAAATTTAATACCAAAATGACTATTGGTTTTAGATTTTGCCTTTGAATTGAATAATTAGATATTAATTGAAATTGCCTGAGAAGGGTAAAGGATTGGGTAAACCTAGTTGCTCTGATTTTTAAGAAAATGTTGAAGTTCGTTTCTAAATCGTCGTGCGTCATCTAGCTCTCGTATGTTACGTGCGAGTGTATTCCAGAGACGTATAGCAGCAATATAAAATTGTCTCTCAGATGTTAAACATGAATATCTCGGAAGCAATAAACAGGCAGATCTGCTAGACACCGGAAACTGGATTTTTTCATACAGATATGTCCGTTGCCTACTCTTAATAATGCTGAAGAGAAGTAGAAGCGTGCGAAATTTAATATAATTTTGAAATGACATGTTTACTAAGTTTTTAGCTAAGTGTGAGACGTGGTCATATCTTTTGAGACGATAAACATATCGAATGGTGGTGTTAAATGCAACTTGTAGTTTTCTTTTGCTCTCAGCGTCACACTCATAAAAAATTTCGCTTCCGTAGATTAGCTGGGGAATAACTAAGGCTTTGGCAAGAACACAAATACAAATATTTGGCGCAACAGCTCTTTAAAGTGCCAGGGCCTAGCTTCTCGCAACCACTCCTGTTGTGTGCGTTATATTTTTCACACGAATGGAAGGGACCTACAGTTTAATGCCGAATCCGAACGGCGATTTGAGAAACTTCTTCATGACAACAATACTCTCGGATGTTTGTCAGACGCTCGCGAGAGGTGGGACCGTGAAAAAACTTTTTTGGTATTTTCTGGGATTCGAACTTGGAACCTCATGCGTAGTGATCCGACACACTAACCACTTACGCCACGGCGCCCCCTGCTTTGGCAAGAAGCAGTCTTGTTTTAGTTGGTGTGCACTTTTGGGCAGTCCATAGTGTTCGAAGAACGCCATATGTTTTTCCCGCTATGGAATTTATATGGGTGTTCCACGTTAGTGTTCGATTGAAGACTACGCCTAGATTTTTCGAAGAGTCAACGAATTCGATTTTTGAGCCGTTTAGCATTAAATGTGGGAAATAGGAAATATCTAGATTAGTTTTAGAAATAACTAAACATTTACATTTTCCCGGATTGAGTACTAAATTACTTTTTGACGACCAATTTGAAATTCGTTGAAGCTCTTCATTTAGATCACTAGCGCAATTCTCAATGAGACCTAAGGGACAACTTTTATAAATTTGAATGTCATCAGCGTAGGTTAAGCTGTCGGTTAAGCTAGGTTACCCGAATCCGCCATGGCAGGGTCACCAGATATCGAATTTTCCGAAAAATCACCGATCTTTGAAGTTCGCACGTCATTAAAAGCGCGCTTTTGTGCAGATTTCAAATCTGTAATTAGATTTTCACTGCGATGCATACTCTTCGAGAAATCGTGTCTCTGTGGACCAACTGAGGGTGGCCGAATCCGCCATGCCAGGGTCGCCAGATATCGAAATTCCGACCAATCACCGATCCTAGTAATTCACATGTCATTAGAAGCGCGGTTTTGTGCAGATTTCGAATCTGTAATTAGATTTTTCATGCCGCCGAAGTTACAATAGTCCTTAAGTTCCAGGCCGCCGAATGAAAAAACGTCTTATAGACCGATTTCGCTTCTTCCAATTATATCCAAAGTGTTCGAGAGAATATTGATTAGGCGAATACAGCCGATAATAGAAGAAGGGCATCTCATCCCGGATCATCAATTCGGATTCAGAAGTAAGCATTCTACAGTTGAACAAATACATCGTATAACGCATGTAATCGAAAAAACACTTGAAGAAAAAAAGAAGATCATGCCTCTGTGGACCAACCGAGGTTTCCCAAATCCGCCATGCCAGGGTCACCAGATATGGAATTTTCCGACCAATTACCGGTCTTTGTAATTCACACGTCATAAGAAGCGCGCTTTTGTGCAGATTTCAAATTTGTAATTAGATTTTCCCTGCGATGCATACTCTTCGAGAAAATCATGTCTCTGTGGACCAACTGAGGTTGGCCAAATCCGCCATGCCAGGGTCGCCAGATATCGAAATTCCGACCAATCACCGATCCTTGCAATTCACATGTCATTAGAAGCGCGCTTTTGTGCAGATTTCAAATCTGTAATTAGATTTTCCCCGCCATGCATACTTTTCGAGAAGATCATGCCTCTGTGGACCAACTGAGGTTTCCCAAATCCGCCATGCCAGGGTCACTAGTTATCGAATTTTCCGACCAATTACAAGTCCTTGTAATTCACACGTCATAAGAAGCGCGCTTTTGTGCAGATTTCAAATTTGTAATTAGATTTTCCCTGCGATGCATACTCTTCGAGAAAATCATGTCTCTGTGGACCAACTGAGGTTGGCCAAATCCGCCATGCCAGGGTCGCCAGATATCGAAATTCCGACCAATCACCGATCCTTGCAATTCACATGTCATTAGAAGCGCGCTTTTGTGCAGATTTCAAATCTGTAACTAGATTTTCCCCGCCATGCATACTTTTCGAGAAGATCATGCCTCTGTGGACCAACTGAGGTTTCCCAAATCCGCCATGCCAGGGTCACTAGATATCGAATTTTCCGACCAATTACAAGTCCTTGTAATTCACACGTCATAAAAAGCGCGCTTTTTTGCAGATTTCAAATCTGTAATTAGATTTTCCCTGCGATGCATACTCTTCGAGAAAATCATGTCTCTGTGGACCAACTGAGGTTGGCCAAATCCGCCATGCCAGGGTCGCCAGATATCGAAATTCCGACCAATCACCGATCCTTGCAATTCACATGTCATTAGAAGCGCGCTTTTGTGCAGATTTCAAATCTGTAATTAGATTTTCCCCGCCATGCATACTTTTCGAGAAGATCATGCCTCTGTGGACCAACTGAGGTTTCCCAAATCCGCCATGCCAGGGTCACTAGTTATCGAATTTTCCGACCAATTACAAGTCCTTGTAATTCACACGTCATAAGAAGCGCGCTTTTGTGCAGATTTCAAATTTGTAATTAGATTTTCCCTGCGATGCATACTCTTCGAGAAAATCATGTCTCTGTGGACCAACTGAGGTTGGCCAAATCCGCCATGCCAGGGTCGCCAGATATCGAAATTCCGACCAATCACCGATCTTTGCAATTCACATGTCAGTAGAAGCGCGCTTTTGTGCAGATTTCAAACCTATAATTAGATTTTCCCTGCGATGCATACTTTTCGAGAAAATCATGTCTCTGTCGGTTAAGCTAGGTTGGCCAAATCCCCCATGCCAGGGCCGCCAGATATCGAATTTTCCGACCAATCACCGATCCTTGTAATTCATACGTCATTAGAAACGCAGTTTTGTGCAGATTTCAAATCTGTAATTAGATTTTCCCTGCGATGCATATTCCTCGAGAAAATCATGTCTCTGTCGGTTAAGCTAGGTTGGCCGAATCCGCCATGCCAGGGTCACCAGATATTGAATTTTCCGATCATTCACCGATCCTTGTAATTCACACGTCATTATAAGCGCGCTTTTGTGCAGATTACAAATCTGTAATTAGATTTTCCATGCGATGCATACTTTTCGAGAAGATCATGCCTCTGTGGACTCACCGAGGTTGGCCGAATCCGCCGTGGCAGGGTCACCAGATATCGAATTTTCCGAAAAATCACCGATCCTTGTAGTTCGTACGTCACTAAAAGCGCGCTTTTGTGCAGATTTCAAATCTGTAATTAGATTTTCACTGCGATGCATACTTTTCGGGAAGATCATGTCTCTGCCGGTTAAGCTAGATTGGCCGAATTCGCCATGCCACGGTCGCCAGATATCGAATTTTCCGACCAATCACAGATCCTCGTAATTCACACGTCATTAGAAGCGCGCTTTTGCGCAGATTTCAAAATTATAATTAGATTTTCCCTGCGATGCATACTTTTCGAGAAAATTATGTCTCTGTCGGTTAAGCTAGGTTGGCCAAATTCGCTATTCCAGGGTCGCCAGATATCGAATTTTCCGACCAATCACCGATCCTTGTAATCCATACGTCATTAGAAGCGCACTTTTGTGCAGATTTCAAATCTGTAATTAGATTTTCCCTGTCATGCATACTTTTCGAGAAAATCATGTCTCTATCGGTTAAGCTAGGTTGGCCAAATCCGCTATTCCAGGGTCGCCAGATATCGAATTTTCCGACCAATCACCGAACCTTGTAATGCGTACGTCATGAGAAGCGCACTTTTGTGCAGATTTCAAATCTGTAATTAGATTTTCCCTATGATGCATACTTTTCGAGAAAATCATGTCTCTGTCGGTTAAGCTAGGTTGGCCAAATCCCCCATGCCAGGGTCACCAGACATCGAATTTTCTGGCCAATCACCGATCCTTGTAATTCACACGTCATTAGAAGCGCGCTTTTGTGCAGATTTTAAACCTATAATTAGAATTTCCCCGCGATGCATACTTTTCGAGAAAATCATGTCTCTGTCGGTTAAGCTAGGTTGGCCAAATCCGCTATTCCAGGGTCGCCAGATATCGAATTTTCCGATAAATCACCGATCCTTGTAATCCATACGTCATTAGAAGCGCGCTTTTGTGCATATTTCAAATCTGTAATTAGATTTTCCCTATGATGCATACTTTTCGAGAAAATCATGTCTCTGTGGACCAACTGAGGTTGGCCAAATCCGCCATGCCAGGGTCACCAGACATCGAATTTTCGGACCAATCTCCGATCCTCGTATTTCACTCGTCATTAGAAGCGCGCTTTTGTGCAGATTTCAAATCTGTAATTAGATTTTCCCTGCGATGCATTTTTTTCGAGAACATCATGTCTCTGTGGACCAACTGAGGTTGGCCAAATCCGCCATGCCACGGTCACCAGATATCGAATTTTCCACCCAATCATCGATCCCTGTAATTCACATGTCATTAGAAGCGCGCTTTTGTGCAGATTTCAAATCTGTAATTAGATTTTCACTGCGATGCATACTTTTCGAGAAGATCATGTCTCTGCCGGTTAAGCTAGATTGGCCGAATTCGCCATGCCACGGTCGCCAGATATCGAATTTTCCGACCAATCACCGATCCTCGTAATTCACATGTCAATAGAAGCGCGCTTTTGTGCAGATTTCAAATCTGTAATTAGATTTTCCCTGCCATGCATAGTTTTCGAGAAAATCATGTCTCTGTCGGTTAAGCTAGGTTGGCCGAATCCGCCATGCCAGGGTCGCCAGACTTCGAATTTTCCGACCAATCACCGATCCTTGTAATCCATACGTCATTAAAAGCGCGATTTTGTGCAGATTTCAAATCTGTAATTAGATTTTCCCTGCCATGCATAGTTTTCGAGAAAATCATGTCTCTGTCGCTTAAGCTAGGTTGGCCGAATCCGCCATGCCAGGGTCGCCAGACATCGAATTTTCCGACCAATCACCGATCCTTGTAATCCATACGTCATTAGAAGCGCGCTTTTGTGCAGATTTCAAATCTGCAATTAGATTTTCCCTGCCATGCATAGTTTTCGAGAAAATCATGTCTCTGTCGGTTAAGCTAGGTTGGCCGAATCCGCCATGCCACGGTCGCCAGATATCGAATTTTCCGACCAATCACCGATTCTCGTAATCCACATGTCAATAGAAGCGCGCTTTTGTGCAGATTTCAAATCTGTAATTAGATTTTCCCTGCCATGCATAGTTTTCGAGAAAATCATGTCTCTGTCGGTTAAGCTAGGTTGGCCAAATCCGCCATGCCAGGGTCGCCAGACATCGAATTTTCCGACCAATCACCGATCCTTGTAATCCATACGTCATTAGAAGCGCGCTTTTGTGCAGATTTCAAATCTGTAATTAGATTTTCCCTGCCATGCATAGTTTTCGGGAAAATCATGTCTCTGTCGGTTAAGTTAGGTTGGCCGAATCCGCCATGCCAGGGTCGCCAGACATCGAATTTTCCGACCAATCACCGATCCTTGTAATCCATACGTCATTAAAAGCGCGCTTTTGTGCAGATTTCAAATCTGTAATTAGATTTTCCCTGTCATGCATAGTTTTCGAGAAAATCATGTCTCTGTCGCTTAAGCTAGGTTGGCCGAATCCGCTATGCCAGGGTCGCCAGACATCGAATTTTCCGACCAATCACCGATCCTTGTAATCCATACGTCATTAGAAGCGCACTTTTGTGCAGATTTGAAATCTGTAATTAGATTTTCCCTGCCATGCATAGTTTTCGAGAAAATCATGTCTCTGTCGGTTAAGCTAGGTTGGCCGAATCCGCCATGCCACGGTCGCCAGATATCGAATTTTCCGACCAATCACCGATTCTCGTAATCCACATGTCAATAGAAGCGCGCTTTTGTGCAGATTTCAAATCTGTAATTAGATTTTCCCTGCCATGCATAGTTTTCGAGAAAATCATGTCTCTGTCGGTTAAGCTAGGTTGGCCGAATCCGCCATGCCACGGTCGCCAGATATCGAATTTTCCGACCAATCACCGATTCTCGTAATCCACATGTCAATAGAAGCGCGCTTTTGTGCAGATTTCAAATCTGTAATTAGATTTTCCCTGCCATGCATAGTTTTCGAGAAAATCATGTCTCTGTCGGTTAAGCTAGGTTGGCCGAATCCGCCATGCCAGGGTCGCCAGACATCGAATTTTCCGACCAATCACCGATCCTTGTAATCCATACGTCATTAGAAGCGCGCTTTTGTGCAGATTTCAAATCTGTAATTAGATTTTCCCTGCCATGCATAGTTTTCGAGAAAATCATGTCTCTGTCGGTTAAGCTAGGTTGGCCGAATCCGCCATGCCACGGTCGCCAGATATCGAATTTTCCGACCAATCACCGATTCTCGTAATCCACATGTCAATAGAAGCGCGCTTTTGTGCAGATTTCAAATCTGTAATTAGATTTTCCCTGCCATGCATAGTTTTCGAGAAAATCATGTCTCTGTCGGTTAAGCTAGGTTGGCCGAATCCGCCATGCCAGGGTCGCCAGACATCGAATTTTCCGACCAATCACCGATCCTTGTAATCCGTACGTCATTAGAAGCGCGCTTTTGTGCAGATTTCAAATCTGTAATTAGATTTTCCCTGCGATGCATACTCTTCGAGAAAATCATGTCTCTGTCGGTTAAGCTAGGTTGGCCGAATCCGCCATGCCAGGGTCGCCAGACATCGAATTTTCCGACCAATCACCGATCCTTGTAATCCGTACGTCATTAGAAGCGCGCTTTTGTGCAGATTTCAAATCTGTAATTAGATTTTCCCTGCGATGCATACTCTTCGAGAAAATCATGTCTCTGTCGGTTAAGCTAGGTTGGCCGAATCCGCCATGCCAGGGTCACCAGATATCGAATTTTCCGACCAATCACCGATCCTTGTAATCCATACGTCATTAGAAGCGCACTTTTGTGCAGATTTGAAATCTGTAATTAGATTTTCCCTGCCATGCATAGTTTTCGAGAAAATCATGTCTCTGTCGGTTAAGCTAGGTTGGCCGAATCCGCCATGCCACGGTCGCCAGATATCGAATTTTCCGACCAATCACCGATTCTCGTAATCCACATGTCAATAGAAGCGCGCTTTTGTGCAGATTTCAAATCTGTAATTAGATTTTCCCTGCGATGCATATTCTTCGAGAAAATCATGTCTCTGTCGGTTAAGCTAGGTTACCCGAATCCGCCATGGCAGGGTCACCAGATATCGAATTTTCCGAAAAATCACCGATCTTTGAAGTCGCACGTCATTAAAAGCGCACTTTTGTGCAGATTTCAAATCTGTAATTAGATTTTCACTGCGATGCATACTCTTCGAGAAATCGTGTCTCTGTGGACCAACTGAGGGTGGCCGAATCCGCCATGCCAGGGTCGCCAGATATCGAAATTCCGACCAATCACCGATCCCTGTAATTCACATGTCATTGGAAGCGCGCTTTTGTGCAGATTTCGAATCTGTAATTAGATTTTTCATGCCGCCGAAGTTATAATAGTCCATAAGCCTGGAAAACCGCCGAATGAAAAAACGTCTTATAGACCGATTTCGCTTCTTCCAATTATATCCAAAGTGTTCGAGAGAATATTGGTTAGGCGAATACAGCCGATAATAGAAGAAGGGCATCTCATCCCGGATCATCAATTCGGATTCAGAAGTAAGCATTCTACAGTTGAACAAATACATCGTATAACGCATGTAATCGAAAAAACACTTGAAGAAAAAAAGAAGATCATGCCTCTGTGGACCAACCGAGGTTTCCCAAATCCGCCATGCCAGGGTCACCAGATATGGAATTTTCCGACCAATTACCGGTCCTTGTAATTCACACGTCATAAGATTTCAAATTTGTAATTAGATTTTCCCTGCGATGCATACTCTTCGAGAAAATCATGTCTCTGTGGACCAACTGAGGTTGGCCAAATCCGCCATGCCAGGGTCGCCAGATATCGAAATTCCGACCAATCACCGATCCTTGCAATTCACATGTCATTAGAAGCGCGCTTTTGTGCAGATTTCAAATCTGTAATTAGATTTTCCATGCGATGCATACTTTTCGAGAAGATCATGCCTCTGTGGACCAACTGAGGTTTCCCAAATCCGCCATGCCAGGGTCACTAGATATCGAATTTTCCGACCAATTGCAAGTCCTTGTAATTCACACGTCATAAGAAGCGCGCTTTTTTGCAGATTTCAAATCTGTAATTAGATTTTCCCTGCGATGCATACTCTTCGAGAAAATCATGTCTCTGTGGACCAACTGAGGTTGGCCATGCCAGGGTCGCCAGATATCGAAATTCCGACCAATCACCGATCTTTGCAATTCACATGTCAGTAGAAGCGCGCTTTTGTGCAGATTTCAAATCTGTAATTAGATTTTCCCTGCGATGCATATTCTTCGAGAAAATCATGTCTCTGTCGGTTAAGCTAGGTTGGCCGAATCCGCCAACAGGGCTGTAAAAGAATGCAATCATTGCGGAATGCATTCACTGAAGTCATACTGAGAATTCACGTGGATTTGATTCAATTCAATGACTTCAATAATGACTTCAACTTAGAAAAAGTAAATCAGCATTCATTTTGAAGTCATGATTTAGCAATCATTTTCTGCAATCATAATTTTGAAGTCAAAATGAATGCAATCATTTTGAATGATCTGCACTCATTAAAGTCACCTTGAAGTCACTAGCATTCATTGCATTCACTTGAAGTCATTGAAGTCTTTGAAGTCTTTGAAGTCATCTGAAGTCATTGAAGTCTTTGAAGCCATTGAAGTCATCTGAAGTCATTGAAGTCTTTGAAGTCATTGAAGTCATCTGAAGTCATTGAAGTCTTTTAATTCGTTGAAGTCATTTAAGTTATTGAATCTGTTTTCATGAAATGCATTAATCAAAAATTATAATGAATAAAACAAAAATTAAAATTGTATTCATGTATGCATATTACATATTTTCTATCAAAGAAATTATTTTATAACCAAAATAAAAACTTACAGCTTACAACTGTGTGTATATATATGTACATATGAATACATGTACACCAATAACCATAACGGGAACACGAATAAGAGGTACAAAATAAAATAATTACATCGCAGATATGAAACATAAAAGTAACAAAAATACACTTTTCCATTATTATGACATAAGAAACAAAAATAAATAAAATAAAATAAGATAACTATTTTTGTCAAATTTTAATATTCTATGCAGTTTAAAATAGATACAGTTTTCTGTATCTAATAAAACTTAGAATATTAAGAATGAAAATCGTTGATATTGTTAACTTTCAAGGGCAGCAATTTCTCGAAATTGCTATCTGAAAGAGATCCACGTCGCGGTATATTCATTAAACCAGCAAATGAAAATAAACGCTCTACAGCAGCTGACGATGGTAAAGGTGTATTGTACCTCAGATACGCTTTTTTAATCGTAGAGTATTGAGTGAGCAGCTCAGTGGAGGTGGATGGATTGGCGAGATACGCAAAGTACTCATTCTCAGCCGAGTGATTCGCAGTACTGCATGTTTGCAAAGACTCATCTGAAAAGATATAATGAGAATGCCATACTTCAATATAATGTTTTTATTAAATGTATTAAGTACTTTCTACCTGTGAAAGAGAAGTCAAAAAAAGAGCAGTCAGTAACTACGTCTTGCTGATTATTTTTTCGCGGTGCATCTGAGTTGATGCTGCACTCATCTTGTATCATATTTTTCACCAATTTGCTTATTTCTGTAGGCTTTCCGTCATTATAGCAATGGTTAAGTGCAGATATCCATTTTAGCTTTACAGATGGGCAGAGAACAGATGCGACAATAGCATCATTGACTTCCGGCGATAAATCGAAGTAAGGCTGAAATCTTTTTATTAGAGCGTCTTCTAGTAATTTAACTATATCCAAGGAAAGCATTTTAAGGGGATTATGGAGGTGAAACTTTCGGTATTTATTCTTGACTGTAGCCAAAGTGGGAAGTAAGTAGCCATAAACCATCCCACTTTCTCGCTGCAAAAAATCCAGAGCTTCAGCAATTGGTGTTAATAAGTTAACATAATCATGAAGGTAGTCCATATCACTTTCGAAAAATTATATTTATATATTTATATATTTATGTTGTCCTTATGAGCAATTATATCCTTAATGGAATCATAAAGCGAGTTCCGTCTTGTTATAACTGGTTGTGAACCCAAAACAGCAATAATTTGCTCCGAACTCTTTGGCCTGTTTACTTTGCACCACAAGTTTGTGCACTTTTGAATTATCTTTTATAAAGGAATTGTATTGTATTGGAGTTCAAATAGTTTTAATGTAAGTAACGGTAGGTACTACCTAGATTTGTATAATAAATAACCTCATAGTTCCAATAGAAAGAAAATATAATAATTGCAATTTTAACGAGTTTTAACACGTAGCTTGTAACATTAAGCCCACCACTGCCGATAACAGACTTCCCAGAAACTGGTGGCTGTAGATGTCATCTATTATGTGCATAAGAAGCTTTGAGTAAAGAAACTATCTAATACAAAAAATAAGTCAGTACTATGAGATTATTTCCTATAAGCCTTTAGTACCTACTTAGTGCTTACATCACACTAGACATCGTACTTACATTCCTTTGCTTCTCGTAGTTAGAAGGGTTCTCCTTTAAAATACGCATAACATCCGTTGAACCAAGCAAATTTAGAGTGTGTGTTGCGCATTTAATATGCTTTGGCAGGCAGTTTTCGAAAAGGTTGTTTTGGAATTCTATATCTTCGTTGTCTGAAGATTCTCCATCCTCTGTACTCACATCATTGTACAGGTAGTTTTAAAGGGATTTGTTAATTCCAAATTCTTTAAAAGCTTTCAAAAAATTTGTCCCATTGTCCGTAACTGTTGCAACGACGTTGTTGCAATTTAAATCGAATTCCGTATGAATTTGCAGGATCATATCATTCACACGGTCATATGTATGGCAACCATAAAAGCGCTTACATGCCAATGCAATTGACTTCCTTTGGTAGAATTCGTCTAACCAATGGCACGTATATCCAAAAAAACTGCGATGTTTCGTCGACCATACATCAGCAGTGGTGCAAAAATATTTGTTATTTGATATTAGGTGTTTTATTCGATCAATCATTGCCGAAAATGTTTCATCTATAGTCTTCAATGCCGTTGGTCTGCTCATTACTTTAAGTTCGGCATTGGCAAACCGAATTAGGTTCCTGAATAAAGGATCCTCAACAATTGATATTGGGAGCATATTGTTTGCAATAAACTGAATGGTAAGGCTTTGAAACTAATTCTGCCTAGATTTCATCGGCTTCAAGTTAATGGTCTTCGTTTTTTCATACTCCAGAAACTCTTCAGGGTGTTTTTGACGCAAATGCCTGATGAAATTAGATGTTAACTGCTTCGATCCCTGCAACCTTGAGTGGCAAACACAACACTCAACTAAAACCCCATTTCTTTTGCGGTGAAATTCTGTGGCGCACAACTAAACGTAAGAAAAATAATAGTATAAAAAAATAAATTTGGAGTACGAATGCGGTTAAATAGAGGGCTGCAAATGAGAGCTGAACCTTATTACACTAACGGAATGCTACCTTCTTCTTATTTAGAGATTCAATTTATTTATTTACTTCTTTAATATCAATCGTCTTAGTATAATACGTCTATAGCACATATAGAGAAATTTAATTTAAAGATAATGGTCATGTATTTTTTGTATATGTATACATTCATGATTATCTATGTGTATATATTTAACTATTTGTATTTATTTATTTGTCTATTTATTTATACATACATTTATTCCCATATTTATTTATCTATTTATTTTATTTATTTATTTTATTATTTTATTTATTTAAAACATGTACAGATAGGTACATAGATGAAGAAGTAAATAAATAAATATGTATAAAAGTCTATATTTAGTATTCTATATTTAGTTATATTAATTACTTATTTATTTATTCATTATTACATATTTACTATTTATTTTTTGTTGTCTTTAAATTAAGGTTTTTATCAAGTTTTTCCTTCAACAATTTTTCTTTTTCAATTATTTTGTTCATCTGAGTATAGTATTTCAGTAGTAAGAACATAAGTGACAGATCACTGTATGCAAAATGTGTGGTAGCAACTAATATTGTATTTTATCTCGAAATTAACAAACTGTCTATCTATCTTATTACTTAAATTTTACAAATAACCACTCCTTAGCAAAGTCATCAATATTTTCACGACAACTTATCTCGGAATGAATTCTCCAAGATAAGAAGATCTTTTACATTAAAACCGTGTGCTCAAAAACTAAAGTTTCGAGTCGGCAAATTATTTTATTGGATCAAAATATAAGATTTCGGGTTGATAGATGGACAAAGACGCACGATTCGTACAGTTGACCACAGCAGTGAAAATATTGATATGATCAAATCGATGGTACTGTTGGAGAAACCGATAGTTTCAAAGAACCTAGAGCCCCACATATATATTAACATTATTTTGCCGCTGATCAATTCCTAATTTTAATTTGATTATTGCTTATTCTAAGTGCATATGATATTCATATGGGGTTTTTAATATGGTCATTTTTACTAAAGCTTAAAGAAATAAGTTGCTTGATATATTGGGTTACTTTGTATAAAGAAATTAAGCGATCAATATCTTAAATTCGAAAATGTCCATCAAAATAAAGCTTGCTTTGCAATACGGTTAAATATATAAAATTCACAAAAGCACCAACCTGTTTAACGATTCTGAAAAATCTTCCTCCACCGTTGCCACCGTAAATATTTATTTATTTATTTATTTATTTTATTTTATTTTATTTTATACATGCTAACACAGTAAGAATTCACTTATAAATCTGTGAAAGATAAACAATATTGCGCTTAAGCTTTAATTTTGAATTTATATTTTAATTTTAGAGAGATTATTTATTTAAAGTGAAAGTAAGTTAAATTTAATACCAAAATGACTATTGGTTTTAGATTTTGCCTTTGAATTGAATAATTAGATATTAATTGAAATTGCCTAAGAAGGGTAAAGGATTGGGTAAACCTAGTTGCTCTGATTTTTAAGGAAATGTTGAAGTTCGTTTCTAAATCGTCGTGCGTCATCTAGCTCTCGTATGTTACGTGCGAGTGTATTCCAGAGACGTATAGCAGCAATATAAAATTGTCTCTCAGATGTTAAACATGAATATCTCGGAAGCAATAAACAGGCAGATCTGCTAGACACCGGAAACTGGATTTTTTCATACAGATATGTCCGTTGCCTACTCTTAATAATGCTGAAGAGAAGTAGAAGCGTGCGAAATTTAATATAATTTTGAAATGACATGTTTACTAAGTTTTTAGCTAAGTGTGAGACGTGGTCATATCTTTTGAGACGATAAACATATCGAATGGTGGTGTTAAATGCAACTTGTAGTTTTCTTTTGCTCTCAGCGTCACACTCATAAAAAATTTCGCTTCCGTAGATTAGCTGGGGAATAACTAAGGCTTTGGCAAGTAGCAGTCTTGTTTTAGTTGGTGTGCACTTTTGGGCAGTCCATAGTGTTCGAATAACGCCATATGTTTTTCCCACTATAGAATTTATATGGGTGTTCCACGTTAGTGTTCGATTGAAGACTACGCCTAGATTTTTCGAAGATTCAACGAATTCGATTTTTGAGCCGTTTAGCATTAAATGTGGGAAATAGGAAATATCTATCTAAACATTTACATTTTCCCGGATTGAGTACTAAATTACTTTTTGACGACCAATTTGAAATTCGTTGAAGCTCTTCATTTAGATCACTAGCGCAATTCTCAATGAGACCTAAGGGACAACTTTTATAAATTTGAATGTCATCAGCGTAAATGTGTTTCGATGAGTTCAGTATTACAGAAGCTATATCATTGATATAGACTGAAAATAAGAGAGGCCCTAAGATCGATCCTTGGGGAACGCCTTTAGTTAAGGGAAGAAAATCGGATAGGACACCCTCTATGCACACAGCCTGTTTTCTTTCACTAAGGTATGACGAGATTAATTTAATTGAAGAAGAAGAAATGGAAAAGTAGTGCCGTAATTTACTGATCAAAATAGAGTGCTCTACCATATCAAAAGCCTAAGAGAAGTCTAATAGCACTAAAAACGTAACATTGTTACTATCCAATCTATCTCTTATGTCTTCAACTACATTCAGCAAAGTTGTAGTACAACTATGTTTCGCACGGAATCCTGACTGAACCGGAAGCAGAAAATTATTGATATTAAGAAACTCATTTAGTTGTTTATGCATAATCCTTTCACATATTTTTGAGAGAAAAGGCAGGATTGATATAGGCCTGAATTCATCACCTATAAATTTTTTAGGGATTGGAATTATTTTTGCCAATTTCCATTGGTAAGGAAAAATGTTTCAAATGTTTCAAATGTTTAAATGGAAAATGTTTAAATGAAATAAATGGAAGCAATGCTTGTAAAATTGCTTTGACAAAAACTGGATGAATATTATCAACTCCTGTAGCATTGGACCTAACAGATAGGAAACTTTCTACTATGTCCGTATCATCTACCCTTTTAAAAGCAAAAGGCGTTGCATGTGGTAAAACAGTATCATCAAACACACAATTAGCAACTAAGGCACTTGAACTTGGATTTGATAAAAACTTGCGATTTAGGTCGTTGCGATCGATATTGGCAGAACAAGTAAACTTTTGCTTACCGACTCCTAGTTCACGAATATTGTTCCACATTTCACGATCGTCGGATGTAGAACTGAAGCGGTTGGAATAAAATTGCATCTTAGCAGTTCTTATTTCACGAACAACGCTATTTCGCAAGTTGTTATAGATTTGATGAAGCTGTTCCACCCGAAAACGCTTCCACAGTCGATATGCCTGATCACGTTGCAACATCAGCCCTCGAACTTCGTTCGTTAACCATGCTTTTGTTCTGTCTCTTACAATTCCTGTTCTGATTGGAATGTATGTATCAAAAAGGAGCTTTATGTTTCTGTTTATGAAATCGATTTGCTCATCTGGTGAGGGCATTAAATAAATGAGGTTCCATGGAATACAATTAACATGCTGCCCAAGAGAAGGCCTATCAATATTTTTGAAATCCCTGTACGTATAACTAGATGTGTCTACGGAATTACCAATATCAAAATCATATGTTAGAAATAATAAATCGTGTTTCGAAAAGACTGGTGCAGCAACTTGGTCATAAAGTAATACAAATAACACATCTAATAGTGTGCTGGAGAAACTGGTGAAATGGGTAGGAACTTCATTATTTACCGGTTGTAAGTCAAATAATTGCATGTTTTCGGTTAAGACACTTTCACACAACAAGTTACTATTAAAATCACCACAAATAATTACATTTGTTGAGCACGTCGAAACCGCTCCAACTACTTCATAAATGGGTGTCAAATCAATATTTCGATTTGGCCTATACACAACACCTAAACAAATAGTCCTTTCGTCGCGTATGATTTGTGCAAACAAATATTGGACAAGTGACCCATTTGGCGAACGACATTTCTGTTTACAAAATAAACCATTTCTAACATAAATCGCAACTCCACCACCAATACGATCAGATCTATCAGCTCGAAAAAGTTTGTATCCGCTCATAGCATACACATCATCTTTCACACCTTCGACAAACCAAGTTTCCGTCACGCAGATTGCATCAACCTTAGAATCCACAAAAATATCTCAAAACTCATCTAATTTAGGGTTTAAGCTTTGTGCATTTAAATGACAAACCTTAAAACCTTCCCTATGACTACAAAATACTCTTATCATAGGTAGTAATACTCCGCCACTACCACCATCAATGTAACTCACTCCACCCTCATTCAAATCCTTTTTTTAATAGAGAAATAGTAGGAAAACCTAACGACGCATTTCGATCACAAGAAACTTCTTCTTCTCTAGAGCAACAACATTTCATTGACAGGGGCAAATTTGAAAAAAAAAAAACAAGGAGAAAAGAAAAGAAAAAAGAATAGAAAAAAGTAACAAAAACAAAAATAAAACAACAAAAGTTAAAAATTCAAATGATACTTGTTGATAGATGACGATTTCGATCAGCTGTTCTGCGTCTTCTTCTTAAGTCTTCCTCGTCTAACATCTCGTGGCAATAACATTCATCACTCTCTCATTCTCTACAAGTATAGGTTCAGCTTCTGCACTCTCTTTCACATAAACGGCACCAAAATGTGTGTAAACAGAAAACAGCTGATTACTGCGCTTGAGACGCAAAGCCTGTTGATAAAGGTAGCGGTTCTTCCTGGTTAGGCTACCGTACATGTAGATGTTGCTGTTTTCTGATTTGATATCCACATCTTGGAGACATAACTGCCTTTGATTTTTGCAATAAAGAGCAACTGCATGCAGGGCGGTATTTCTTTGGAATGGAGAGCTGAATTTGACTACAATGGGAGAGTCTTTTTTTATGGTGTTGGAACACGTTCGTCGCTTTTGCTGAGAGCGAAAAATGCATTTCAACGGTGGAGGCATACAGTCAATGCTGTGACAAATATGATGGAAAATCGTCTTTAAATTTTCATTTGGTAGTTGTGGAACACCAAAAATAATGGCATCGGCTGCAATTTCCCGTCGTTCAAAGGCTTCGCATCTTTTTTGGAGATCATTCACTTCCTCTTCGAGGGTCTGCGATTCAGCTAAGCGCATTTTCATCTCTTCTTCCTGCGTTTGTAGAGTTTGAATAGACCTTTCAAATTCGCCAATACGCATCTCAACTTTCTCCTGTCGTTCTTTCAGGATATTAAGAGAAAGGTCAACATCTTTAACGTGCGAGGACAGCCTTTCTTCAATGGAAGTAATGCGTGAAATTATATCACTTCGCAAATGATTCATCTCGGCGGAGATACGATCAACGATTTCATCGGTCAGCCTTGCAAGTCGTTCCTCGAAATCAAACATAGTTACGGCCGATGGGGTTTTGTTAGCAGTTGGCGTATATTTGTTAATACTGCCCTTTCTGTCAGCTGGGATGGTGTTTAGCTTCGGTGTTTGTATGGATTCTTTATTCGCTGTTGTTGGCATCGACTGTTTCTCTTTTTCAAGAGTTGTAGATCGCGTTTTACCCGCCATTATGTTCGTAGGAGTACGTTACAAGAAACGGAAACGAGAGCGCCCTTGCTAATTGCAATTGAAATGATCAATAAAACTAAAATTATTAAATCACTTTTATTTGTGATATGGACACAATTTTAAAAACTATTAAAAGATATGCAGCAGGACGCTCTTTACTTTTATCGCAGAAAAATGAAAGATATTCAAAAGTTTTGCCGGACGAGACTGTTGATACGTCTACTCACTTTCAATCATCGATTACGATTGTCTTGGTCTGATTTAGCCACCTTTAGGTCCGAAAATAGTTCCACGGATGTTCCTGAGTTGTTGGTTGAATCATCTATTATATTTGCTGACCCAGTTCTTAGCCTTTTTATTTTGGGGGAATCGTCATCATCAATATAAGAATTCATTCTCTTGTTTTTCGAACTAAGAACCTGCAAATTTCCAGATGACCCTGAACTGGTGCACTGTTCACTTATATCAACTGCCACTGATAGCAGCGATGGGGTTATTCTAAGTCGCTTTTTCTCCGTGGCTGCTACTTTATCCAAGGCTGGGTATGGTCTTTTGCAATTTTTTTAAGTTTTCGGTGAGAAATTTGGATCAGCATCGTAGTCTTCTGACGAAAAATCTTCAGAATCCATTTTTCACTTCTTTTTTTAATTTTCACAATCTATTAAGAAATTCACTCCGATTACACTATTACTCTCACTACAAGTGCGCTTACGATTCCGATAACATTACCACATAGTCTAATGCACTTTCGGTAATAACTAAAACTAAGAACAGTTTGGCTGACTTTGACTCGTTAAAATAAAGTGCACGGCTGGGTCGCATGTACTTGTACGTAAATATGTACATATGTGACCAAATCGGTAAAATACATTTAATAACAATTATAAACATTGCTTAAATTTTGATGTACTTACATACGTATAATCCACACATATGTTTTTAGCAGGCTGGTTCATAAGTAAAGTACCATTACACTAATGGTTTGACAAAAACGTAGTGCGTAGTTTGTTAATACACACTATATAAATTAATAAATATAAAAGTAGAATTACTTACATTATCAACTTGTTGAAAAATCTTCACGAATCCACTACGTGCCCTGTAGGTATAGGTGCAAACAAGACAATGTATACTAACTGTATAGTGTGATTCCTTTTGGCTAATGCTTCTTGACCAAAACAAAACATTCAATGAGTAACTACTGTTACTAACAATTATAATGCAAGTACTGCAAATAATATTGCCTAAAGCGATGAACAACAAGAATATATGGTTTACTTATTCATTTATTGTATATATGTACCTAAAGGGATTCTGTGGTCCAAATCAAATATGTACAGTACATACATTGAATTATTTTTGTTGTATTTATTTATGTCTGAACTTTGTTATTGGTTTTACACGAAGATGTGGAGAGAATATGTTATCATTTTTATTATTAATTATTTTCTTTTTTAATTTATGTATGAATTAGTGCTAATTTATTTTTTGTTTTTTTATATTTATATATTTATTCTTCTGGTAGACGACACTAAAAACAGATTAAATAGCTTAAATGGGTTTAACGAATTAAAAGACTTCAATGACTTCAGATGACTTCAATGTTTTCAAAGACTTCAATGACTTCAGATGACTTCAATGACTTCAAAGACTTCAATGACTTCAGATGACTTCAATGTCTTCAAAGACTTCAATGACTTCAGATGACTTCAAAGACTTCAAAGACTTCAATGACTTCAAGTGAATGCAATGTATGCTAGTGACTTCAAGGTGACTTCAATGAGTGCAGATCATTCAAAATGATTGCATTCATTTTGACTTCAAAATTTTGATTGCAGAAAATGATTGCTAAATCATGACTTCAAAATGAATGCTGATTTACTTTCTCTAAGTTGAAGTCATTATTGAAACCATTGAATTGAAACAAATTCACGTGAAGTCAAATGAGTTAAATGACAAAATGATTTCATTCTTTTACAGCTCTGTCCGCCAAGCCAGGGTCGCCAGATATCGAATTTTCCGATCAGTCACCAATCACCGATCCTTGTCTTCACACGTCATTAGCAGCGCGCTTTTGTGCAGATTTTAAATCTGTAAATTGATTTTCCCTGCGATGCATACTTTTCGAGAAAATCATGTCTCTGTGGACCAACTGAGGTTGGCTGAATCCGAGATGCCAGGGTCTCCAGATATCGAAATTCCGACCAATCACCGATCCTTGCAATTCACATGTCATTAGAAGCGCGCTATTGTGCAGATTTCAAATCTGTAATTAGATTTTCCCTGCGATGCATACTTTTCGAGAAAATCATGTCTCTGTCGGTTAAGCTAGGTTGGCCGAATCCGCCATGCCAGGGTCGCCAGATATCGAATTTTCCGAAGAGCCACCGATCTTTGTAGTGCGTACGTCATTAGAAGCGCGCTTTTGTGCAGATTTCAAATCTGTAATTAGATTTTCCCTGCCATGCATTCTTTTCGAGAAAATCATGTCTCTGTGCACCAACTGAGGTTGGCCGAATCCGCCATGCCAGGGTCGCCAGATATCGAATTTTCCGACCAATCATCGATCCTTGTAATTCGAGCGTCATTCGAGTCGCGCCCTTGTGCAGATTTCAAGTCTGTAGTTAGATTTTCCCTGTGATCCTTGTAATTCGAACGTCGTTAGAAGCGCGCTTTTGTGCAGATTTCAAATCTGTAATTAGATTTTCCCTGCCATGCATACTTTTCATGAAAATCATGTTTCTGTGGACCAACTAAGGTTGGCTGAATCCGCCATGCCGTGGTTACCAGATATCGAATTTTCCGTCCAATCACCGATCCTTGTAGTTCGTACGTCATTAGAAGCGCGCTTTTGTGCAGATTTCAAATATGTAATTAGATTTTCCCTGCGATGCATACTCTTCGAGAAAATCATGTCTCTGTCGGTTAAGCTAAGTTGGCCGAATCCGCCAAGCCAGGGTCACCAGATATCGAATTTTCCGATCTGTCACCGCTCTTTGTAGTTCGTACGTCATTAGAAGCGCACTTTTGTGCAGATTTCAAATCTGTAATTAGATTTTCCCTGCCATGCATTCTTTTCGAGAAAATCATGTCTCTGTGCACCAACTGAGGTTGGCCGAATCCGCCATGCCAGGGTCGCCAGATATCGAATTTTCCGACCAATCATCGATCCTTGTAATTCGAGCGTCATTCGAATCGCGCCCATGTGCAGATTTCAAGTCTGTAGTTAGATTTTCCCTGTGATCCTTGTAATTCGAAAGTCGTTAGAAGCGCGCTTTTGTGCAGATTTCAAATCTGTAATTAGATTTTCCCTGCCATGCATTCTTTTCGAGAAAATCATGTTTCTGTGGACCAACTGAGGTTGGCCGAATCCGCCATGCCGAGGTCGCCAAATGTCGAATTTTCCGACCAATCACCGATCCTTGTAATTCGTACTTCATTAGAAGCGCGCTTTTGTGCAGATCTCAAATTTGTAATTAGATTCTCTCTGCGATGCATACTTTTCGAGAGGATCATGTCTCTTTGGACCAACTGAGGTTTCCCAAATGCGCTATGCCAGGGTCGCCAGATATCAAAATTCCGACCAATCACCGATCCTTGTAATTCATGTGCCATTAGAAGCGCGCTTTTCTGCAAATTTTAAATCTGTAATTAGATTTTTCATGCGATGCATACTTTCCAGAAAATCATGTCTCTGTGGACCAACTGAGGTTGGCCGAATCCGCCATGCCAGGGTCGCCAGATATCGAAATTCCGACCAGTCCCCGATCCTTGTAATTCCCATGTGATTAGAAGCGCGCTTTTGTGCAAATTTCAAATCTGTAATTAGATTTTCCATGCGATGCATACTTTTCGAGGAAATCATGTCTCTGTCGGTTAAGCTAGGTTGGCCGAATCCGCCATGCCAGGGTTGGCAGATTTCAAATTTTCCGACAAGTCACCAATCCTGGAAACTCGTACGTCATTACAAGCGCGCTTTTGTGCAGATTTCAAATCTGTAATTAGATTTTCCGTGCGATGCATACTTTTCGAGTAAATCATGTCTCTGTCGGTTAAGCTAGGTTGGCGGAATCCGCCATGCAAGGGTTGCCAGATATCAAATTTTCCGAAAAATCACCGATCCTTGTAATTCACACGTCATTAGAAGCGCGCTTTTGTGCAGATTTCAAATCTGTAATTAGATTTTCCATGCGATGCATACTTTTCGAGGAAATCAGGTCTCTGTCGGTTAAGCTAGGTTGGCCGAATCCGCCACGCCAGGGTTGCCAGATATCAAATTTTCCGACCAGTCACCGATGCCTGTCTTCACGTGTCACTAGAAATGCGCTTTTGTGCAGATTTCAAATCTGTAATTAGATTTTCCATGCGATGCATACTTTTCGAGAAAATCATGCCTCTGTGGACCAACTGAGATTGGCCAAATCCGCCATGCCAGTGTCACCAGATATCGAATTTTTTGAAAAATCCCCCATCTTTGTAGTTCGCACGTCATAAGAAGCACGCTTTTGCGCAGATTTTAAATCTGTAATTAGATTTTCCCTGCGATGCATACTTTTCGAGAAAATCATGTCTCTGTCGGTTAAGCGAGGATAGCCGAATCCGTCATGCCAGGGTCACCGGATACCGAATTTTCCGACCAATCACCGATGCCTGTCTTCACATGTCACTAGAAGCGCGCTTTTGTGCAGATTTCAAATCTGTAATTAGATTTTCCATGCGATGCATACTTTTCGAGAAAATCATGACTCTGTGGACCAACTGAGGTTGGCCAAATCCGCCATGCCAGGGTCACCAGATATCGAATTTTCCGAAAAATCACCGATCTTTGTAGTTCGTACGGCATTAGAAGCGTGCTTTTGTGCAGATTTCAGATCTGTAATTAGATTTTCCTTGTGGTCCTTGTAATTCGAGCGTCATTAGAAGCGCGCTTTTGTGCAGATTTCAAATCTGTAATTAGATTTTCCCTACGATGCATACTTTTCGAGAAAATCATGTCTCTGTCGGTTAAGAGAGGATGGCCGAATCCGCCATCCCAGGGTCACCAGATACCGAATTTTCCGACCAATCACCGATGCCTGTCTTCACATGTCGCTAGAAGCGCGCTTTTGTGCAGATTTCAAACCTGTAATTAGATTTTCCATGCGATGCATACTTTTCGAGAAAATCATGCCTCTGTGGACCAACTGAGATTGGCCGAATGCGCCATGCCGAGGTCGCGAAATACGTCATTAGAAGCACGCTTTTGTGCAGATCTCGGATCTGTAATTAGATTTTCCGTGTGATCTTTGTAATTCGACCGCCATTAGAAGCGCGCTTTTGTGCAGATTTCAAATCTGTAATTAGATTTTCCCTGCCATGCATACTTTTCGAGAAAATCAAGTCTCCGTCGGTTAAGCGAGGATGGCCGCATCCGCCATGCCGGGGTCACCAGATACCGAATTTTCCGGCCAATCACTGATGCCTGTCTTCAAATGTCACTAGAAACGCGCTTTTGTGCAGATTTCAAATCTGTAATTAGATTTTCCCTGCCATGCATACTTTTCGTGAAAATCATGTTTCTGTGGACCAACTAAGGTTGGCCGAATCCGCCATGCCGGGGTTACCAGATATCGAATTTTCCGTCCAATCACCGATCCTTGTAGTTCGTACGTCATTAGAAGCGCGCTTTTGTGCAGAATTCAAATCTGTAATTAGATTTTCCCTGCGATGCATACTCTTCGAGAAAATCATGTCTCTGTCGGTTAAGCTAAGTTGGCCGAATCCGCCAAGCCAGGGTCACCAGATATCGAATTTTCCGATCTGTCACCGCTCTTTGTAGTTCGTACGTCATTAGAAGCGCGCTTTTGTGCAGATTTCAAATCTGTAATTAGATTTTCCCTGCCATGCATTCTTTTCGAGAAAATCATGTCTCTGTGCACCAACTGAGGTTGGCCGAATCCGCCATGCCAGGGTCGCCAGATATCGAATTTTCCGACCAATCATCGATAATTGTAATTCGAGCGTCATTCGAATCGCGCCCTTGTGTAGATTTCAAGTCTGTAGTTAGATTTTCCCTGTGATCCTTGTAATTCGAACTTCGTTAGAAGCGCGCTTTTGTGCAGATTTCAAATCTGTATTTAAATTTTCCCTGCCATGCATTCTTTTCGCGAAAATCATGTTTCTGTGGACCAACTGAGGTTGGCCGAATCCGCCATGCCGAGGTCGCCAAATATCGAATTTTCCGACCCATCACCGATCCTTGTAATTCGTACTTCATTAGAAGCGCGCTTTTGTGCAGATCTCAAATTTGTAATTAGATTCTCTCTGCGATGCATACTTTTCGAGAAGATCATGTCTCTTTGGACCAACTGAGGTTTCCCAAATGCGCTATGCCAGGGTCGCCAGATATCAAAATTCCGACCAATCACCGATCCTTGTAATTCATGTGCCTTTAGAAGCGCGCTTTACTGCAAATTTTAAATCTGTAATTAGATTTTTCATGCGATGCATACTTTCCAGAAAATCATGTCTCTGTGGACGAACTGAAGTTGGCCGAATCCGCCATGCCAGGGTCGCCAGATATCGAAATTCCGACCAGTCCCCGATCCTTGTAATTCTCATGTGATTAGAAGCGCGCTTTTGTGCAAATTTCAAATCTGTAATTAGATTTTCCATGCGATGCATACTTTTCGAGGAAATCATGTCTCTGTCGGTTAAGCTAGGTTGGCCGAATCCGCCATGCCAGGGTTGCCAGATATCAAATTTTCCGACCAGTCACTGATGCCTGTCTTCACGTGTCACTAGAAACGCGCTTTTGTGCAGATTTCAAATCTTTAATTAGATTTTCCATGCGATGCATACTTTTCGAGAAAATCATGCCTCTGTGGACCAACTGAGGTTGGCCAAATCCGCCATGCCAGTGTCACCAGATATCGAATTTTTTGAAAAATCCCCCAACTTTGTAGTTCGTACGTCATAAGAAGCACGCTTTTATGCAGATTTTAAATCTGTAATTAGATTTTCCCTGCGATGCATACTTTAAGAGAAAATCATGTCTCTGTCGGTTAAGCTAGATTGGCCGAATTCGCCATGCCAAGGTCACCAGATATCGAATTTTCCGACCAATCACCGATCCTTGTAATTCACATGTCAGTAGAAGCGCACTTTTGTGCAGATTTCAAATCTGTAATAGATTGTCCATGCGATGCATACTTTTCGAGAAAATCGTGTCTCTGTGGACCAACTGAGGTTGGCCGAATCCGCCATGCCAAGGTCGCCAGATATCGAAATTCCGACCAATCACCGATCCTTGTAATTCACATGTCATTAGAAGCGTGCTTTTGTGCAGATTTCAAATCTGTAATTAGATTTTCCCTGCGATGCATACTCTTCGAGAAAATCATGTTTCTGTCGATTAAGCTAAGTTGGCCGAATCCGCCAAGCCAGGGTCCCCAGATATCGAATTTTCCGATCTGTCATCGCTCTCTGTAGTTCGTACGTCATTAGAAGCGCGCTCTTGTGCAGATTTCAAATCTGTAATTAGATTTTCCCTGCCATGCATTCTTTTCGAGAAAATCATGTGTCTGTGCACCAACTGAGGTTGGCCGAATCCGCCATGCCAGGGTAGCCAGATATCGAATTTTCCGACCAATCACCGATCCTTGTAATTCGAGCGTCATTCGAATCGCACCCTTGTGCAGATTTCAAGTCTGTAGTTAGATTTTCACTGTGATCCTTGTAATTCGAACGTCGTTAGAAGCGTGTTTTTGTGCAGATTTCAAATCTGTAATTAGATTTTCCCTGCGATGCATACTTATCGAGAAAATCATGTTTCTGTGGATCAACGGAGGTTTCCCGAATCCGCCATGCCGAGGTCGCCAAATATCGAATTTTCCGACCAATCACCGATCCTTGTAATTCATGTGCCATTAGAAGCGCGCTTTTCTGCAAATTTTAAATCTGTAATTAGATTTTTCATGCGATGCATACTTTTCCAGAAAATCGTGTCTCTGTGGACCAACTGAGGTTGGCCGAATCCGCCATGCCAGGGTCGTCGGATATCGAAATTCCGACCAATCACCGATCCTTGTTAATTATACGTCATTAGAAGCGCGCTTTTGTGCAGATTTCAAATCTGTGATTAGATTTTCCATGCGATGCATACTTTTCGAGAAGATCATCAAGTAGTATAGTGTTCTTGAAGTGAGTGGACGTGTTTTTAGGATAGCTCTTAAAACTTACTCCTGATTAAAAATGTTCTCTCTTTAAGTCTAAAATACTATTTGCCTAGTAATCTCAATGATTCTCAGCATAACGACACCAGAAATAAAACAAAGCAAAAACTGTAACTTTTATTAAAAATACTTATTTCACAAAGTCTCCTTGTCGTATAAGGTCGAGATGGTGCGTTGTGGTGACTGTGAGGAAGATCTCCCATGTGAAGGGGAATACGCAAAATGCAGATCCTGCACACGAAAGCTGCATTTTGAGTGTTCCAAAATATCTGCAAAAACCTTTAAAGGTATGTCATCGAGCCAGAAGGAAGCCTGGAAATGCCATTACTGCCGAAAATCCAAAGAAAAGGACAGCCAAGCCAAGGACAGCTAAGAGCAAACGGATTCCCTGGGCGCTAACGGTGGCGATCCCGGTGCTGTGATGACCAGAAATAGAGCGCGAAATGCATCAGCTTCGACAGTTGAAACAGGACACAATGAACTGGAAAATGATGTTAAGGATATCAAAAGAATGCTTAAAGAATTTTCCACAAGCGTAGATTTTGTTTCAAAGAACTACGACAATATAAATACAACTCTACAATCAAACAACAAACTGCTTAAAAGCCTATCAGATGAAATTGCCGACCTGAAATGTCAAATTGAAACTAAGGACATCATTATAACAAACATGGAAAAGAAAATTAACACTCTTGAACAACAGGTAATTGAAAACAACATTGAGATTAAAAATATTCCGTTTCAACCTCAAGAAAACACAGTAAATTTGGTTAAAAGTGTAGGAGAAATTGTCGATTTTACAATCAAAGACACAGATATTAATAACATTTACCGCACAAACACAAAAAGCAAACAAGACTCTAAAATTATAGTGTCTTTTACAACTAAAATATTTAAAAACCAATTTCTTAACAAATTACACACACACGGTCCAATTAATTTAAACGATTTAAATAAAAAACTTCCACATGCATCAAAATTTAACCAAAATTCATTTATCTTCGTAAACAACCAACTTACTGCTACAAATAGACAAATCATGTGGCTGTCAAAAAATCGTGCTAAAGAGTGTGGATGGAAGTTCGTATGGTCACGAGATGGGAAGATATTGGCAAGAAAGAACGAGACAAGTAGTGTCTTTCGAATTGACACTATTAACGACGTTACCAAAATTGCATAAGTATTATTTCGTCAAACCTCTTTTCACAAATGTCAATACAAATGAATAAAAACAACGAAGATGTACTAGATCAACTTTTAAATATGGAGCATAGGGTGATTGAAAATATAAATGAATTAAATGATTATGAACTTTCTTTTAATTTAAACTGTTCATGTTTATACCTCAATATTAGATCAATTAGGAAAAATTGGAACAATTTTATAGCAAAAATAAATAAAATAATTCATGAGATTAAAATTATCATACTGGTAGAAATAAATATTAAGGAATATGAAAATAATTTTTATCATATAAATGGATTTCAAGCTGAATTTTTAAATAGACCAACAAAGAGAGGAGGTGGAGTAGCAGTATTTATAAAAGATATATTTAGAGCAGAAAAAATTATTGTGGAAACCAGATTCTATGAAAACATCCAAATAGAGGTTAAAAGTCACTCCGACGAATTTTCTATTATTGCGTTATACCGCCCACCAGGATTCAACGTACCAAAATTTATAGATGAATTAGAGAGCCAAATTGACAAAATCGATGCAAGGAAAAAGTTAATCATAGTAGGTGATATGAATATTGATCTCAATAAACGGGACAGTAATTTAGTCAATAACTATGTGAATATGTACGCATCTAAAGGATTGACTAATATTATAAAAGCATATACAAGAGTCGATTTGCGCAAAGGAAGTAAAACAAGAATAGATCATTGCCTTGCTCGTATGAGAGGCGAAAAGATATACGCCACAGTAGTTGAAACCAACATATCAGATCATTATATATTGTTCTGCGGGATTTTGGGTAATGATATTGATGATACTAAAGATCAAACAATTGGATATTTTGTTAACGATAGCCTTGTAAACTCACACATACGAAGTGTTAATTGGAACACTGTTATGGAAAATTTCAATAATGCAAATGATCTGCATGGAGAATTCAGTAAGGTTTTTAAGATGGCATATAAAAATTCAACACAGAAAGCCAAAATGAAAAAGCGAAATGTGACAAACTTCTGGGTAGATCAAGAAATACGTCAACTGTGCAAGCAAAGGGATATTCTATACAAGCGATGGAAAAATAATAGGACGTGCATACAATACGAAGTTGAATACAAAAGTTACCGAAATTTCGTTAACAAAAGAATTGAAAAAACCAAACTACATTTTTACCGGCACAAATTTTCCGAATTCCGAATGAATCCAAAAAAGACGTGGGGTTTAATCAATGAAATAATAGGAAGAACGACCAAAAATCTGGATGAAATTATACAAACTAATTTCGGTATGGAAAGGAGTGTTATCAGGCTAACTAACAAATTCGCCTCTAGTTTCATAAACGAAATAAAAAATGTTGTACATACATGCAGCATAAAGACATATCATACAGAAGTACCGAGTACGGAGCAATCCATCTATGTACAACCGGTCACAAGGGAAGAAATCCTGAAGACTTGCTTGAACCTAAAAACTAACAAATCGCCAGGAGTGGATGGAATTCGGGCAAAAGATCTTAAATCAAACGCAGAAACTCTAGCGCCGATACTAGAACGCATTGTCAACTTAAGCTTGGAGCAGTCATGTGTTCCAGAAGACTTCAAAGTAGCAATAGTACGACCAATTTAAAAGGCTGGGACGAAATCAGATGTCCTCAATTATAGACCCATCTCAATCCTCCCTGCTATTGATAAAATTCTCGAACAAGTAATGGCAGATCGGCTTCAAAATTATACTGACAAATATAAAATCATAAGCAAAAACCAATATGGCTTTATAAAAAATAAAAACACAAGTAAACTTCTTGCGGAATTCGCCAACTTAATTAATGTCAATCTCAATAAAAACTACCATAGTCTCGTAATTTTCATCGACTTTAAAAAGGCTTTCGACACTTTAAGGCATGAGAAAATGTTCGAAATGCTAGAGAAAATCGGGATCCGAGGGCATATTTTGGAATGGTTCAAAAGCTACTTGAAAAACAGAGGAATGAAAGTTAAAATTTCAAACACGTATAGCCAAGAAAAATATATCAAACACGGGGTTCCCCAAGGCTCTATACTGGGACCTTTACTCTTTACAATATATGTAAATTAAATGCTTACTGTGCTACAAAATAGTGTTGGATTTGCTTTTGCGGATGATACAGCGATAGTAGTCAGCCACAGGGATTTACCAACAGCGACCACCATCATGCAGGTCGAGTTTGACTCTATAGTACGATGGTGTCAAAATTTCGGACTAATCATAAACTCTAAAAAAACAAAGTTAATGCACATCAGATCAACACATGTATTAAAAACCAAAATTTACATCAAATGCCATGAAACAACATGCCTGCATCACAATGCCGACGAGGCAAGTCTAAATTACGACGACAGCTGTAACAACTTTATTGAAAATGTTCAACATCTAAAATATCTCGGTGTGGAAGTTGACTGCTTTTTCAAATGGGATTTACATATAGCGCAGCTATGTAAAAGACTTCGGAAAGCTGTGTATGCTCTTCACCATTTGAGTATTCATACTAGCTACACTGTCCTTAAACAAGTTTATTTTGCATTGGTGGAGTCGATATTAAGGTATGGAATATTTGCGTGGGGAAATACTACGCGAAGTTACTTGCAAGATTTACAAAATATACAAAACCGAATTGTAAAAATATTACTCAAAGCAAAACATGGAAGAAACTGGCAAGCTAACATCAATCAGCGAAGAACCTTTGCAGAGCTTGGCTTATTAAACGTACCTCAACTTTTCGAACTAAACATTCTCGAAGAATACTACTACGACCAACACTACAAGCGTCCAATCGATCACGAAGTCAACACTAGAAGAAGAGCACACGGTTTCCTGCAGACGCCAAGATTCAGAAACTCATACGGCAGACAAAAATTATCGGTCATCGTTCCAAATGTTTTCAACCGACTTCCTAGAGAACTACTAAACATCGCTACAGATGGCTTAAGGAGGAAACTACTAAAGAACTACCTACTACGTCAACCATAAAATCCTAATTAGAAGAAGAAAAAGAAAAATGAATTCATTGATATGTGTATACTTTTTGTATTAAGATGTATTAAATTAACTCTTAACTCTCTCTCAAGAATACTTAAGATTAAATAAACAACTATTATAAAAACAATCTTCTGCAGAAAAGCCTAACAAGGCTTCGCAGATTCCTTTTGTAATTAATGAATTTTTAAAAGCCAAATAAAAATTGAATTGAATTGAATTGAATCATGCCTCTGTGGACCAACTGAGGTTGGTCAAATGCGCCATGCCATTATCACCAGATATCGAATCTTTCGAAAAATCACCGATCCTTATAATTCGAGCGTCACTCGAAGCGCGCCTTTGTGCAGATTTCAAACCTATAATTAGATTTTCCCTATGATGCATACTTTTCGAGAAAATCATGTCTCTGTGGAGCAACCAAGGTTGGCCGAATCCGCCATGCCAGGGTCGCCAGATATCGAAATTTCGACCAATCACCGATCCTTGTAATTCATACGTCATTAGAAGCGCGCTTTTGTGCAGACTTCAAATCTGTGAATAGATTTTCCCTGCCATGCATACTTTTCGAGAAAGTCATGCCTCTGTCGGTTAAGTTATGTTGGACGAATCCGCCATGCCAGGGTCACCAGATATCGAATTTTCCGACCAATCACCGATGCCTGTCTTCAAATGTCATTAGAAGCGCACTTTTGTGCAGATTTCAAATCTGTAATTAGATTTTCCATGCGATGCATCCTTTTCGAGAAAATCATGGCTCTGTGGACCAACTGAGGTTGGCCGAATCCGTCACGCCAGGGTCACCAGATATCGAGTTTTCCGACTAATCACCGATCCCTCTAACTCACACGTCTTTAAAGGCTCGCTTTTGTGCAGATCTCAAATCTGTAATTAGATTTTAACTGCGATGCATACTTTTCGAGAAAACCATGTCTCTGTGGACCAACTGAGGTTGTCCGAATCCGCCATGCCAGGGTCGCCAGATATCGAATTTTCCGACTAATCACCGATGCCCGTCTTCAAATGTCATTAGAAGCGCGCTTTTGGGCAGATTTCAAATCTGTAATTAGATTTTCCATGCGATGCATATTTTTCGAGAAAATCATGTCTCTGTCGGTTAAGCCAGGCTGGCGGAATCCGCCATGCCAGGGTCGCCAGATATCGAATTTTCCGACTAATCACCGATGCCCGTCTTCAAATGTCATTAGAAGCGCGCTTTTGTGCAGATTTCAAATCTGTAATTAGATTTTCCCTGCGATGCATACTTTTCGAGAAAATCATGTCTCTGTGGACCAACTGAGGTTGGCCGATTCCGCCATGCCAGGATCGTCAGATACCGAATTTTCCGACCAATCGCCGATCTGTGTAATTTTTGCGCCACTTAAAGCGCATATTTGTGTAGATTTGAAATCTGTGATTAGATTTTCTCTGCGATGTATACTTTTCGAAGAAATCATGTTCTTTTCGATTAGTTTAGATTGGCCGAACTCAGCATGCCTAGGTCGTCAGATATAAAATTTCCCGACCAACCACCGACCTGTGTAATTTTTACGTCATTGGAAGCTCACAGGTGTGGAGATTTCAAGTCTGTGATTACATTTTCTCTGTGATGTATACTTTTCGAGGAAATCATGTTCTTGTCGATTAGTTTAGATTGGCCGAATTCAGCATTCCTGGGTCGTCAGATATAAAGTTTCCCGACCAACCACCGATCTGGGTAATTTTTACGTCATCAGAAGCGCACATGTGTGCAGATTTAAAAACTGTGATAAGATTTTCTGTGTGATGTATACCTTTCGAGGAAATCATGTTTTTGTGAATTAATTTAGACTGTTCGAATCCGCCATGCCGGGATTGTCAGATACCGAATTTTCCGAATAATCATCGATCTGTGCAATTTTCACGTCATTAGAAGCGCACATGTGTGCAGATTTCAAATCTGTGATTAGATTTTCTCTGCAATGTATACTTTTCGAGGAAATCATGGTTTTGTGGATTAATGTAGATTGTTCGTTTCCGCCATGCCAGGGTCGTCAGATATCGAAATTTTCAACCAATCTTCGATCTGCGTAACCTCGGTGTCAATAGAAGCGCACATGTGTGTAGATTTCAAATCTGTGATTAGATCTTTTCTGTGATGTATACTTTTCGAGGAATTCATGTTCTTGTCGATTCGTTTAGATTGGCCGAATCCGGTATGGCGGGGTCGTCAGATATCACATTTTCAACCAATTACCGATTTGTGTAATCTTAGCATCAATAGAAGCGCACATGTGTGCAGATTTCAAATCGGTGATTCGATTTTCTCTGTGATGTATACTTTTTGAGGAAATCATGTTTTTGTGGATTAGTTTAGATTGGTCGAATCCACCATGCCGGGGTCGTCAGATATAAAGTTTCCCGACCAACCACCGATCGGGTAATTTTTACGTCATTTGAAGCGCACATGTGTGCAGATTTCAAATCTGTGATTAGATTTTCTCTGCAATGTATACTTTTCGACAAAATCATGTTTTTGTGGATTAGTTTACATTGGCCGAATCCGCCATGCCGGGTCAGATATCGAAGTTTTCAACCAATTACCGATCTGTCTAATATTGGCATCAATAGAAGCGCACATGTGTTCAGATTTCAAATCCGTATTAGATCTTATCTGCGATGTATACTTTTGGAGAAAAATTGTGTTTTGGTGGATTTATTTAAATTGGACGAATCCGCAATGCCGGGGTCGTCAGATATCGAAATTTTCAACCAATCATCGATCTGTGTAACGTCGGTGTCAATAGTAGCGCACATGTGTGTAGATTTCAAATCTGTGATTAGATTTTCTCTGTGATGTATACTTTTCGAGGAAATCATGTTCTTGTCGATTAGTCTAGATTGGCCGAATCCGCCAAGCCGGGGTCGTCAGATATGGAAGTTTTGAACCAAATACCGATCTTTGTAATCTTGGCATCAATAGAAGCGCACGTGTTTGCAGATTTCAAATCTGTGACTAGATCATCTCTGCGATGTATACTTTTATAATAAATCATGCTTTTGTGGATTAATTTAGATTATTCGAATCCGCCATACCGGGATCGTCAGATACCGAATATTCCAACCAATCATCGATCTGTGTAATTTTTACGTCATTCGAAGCGGACATGTGTGCAGATTTCAAATCTGCGATTACATTTTCTCTGCCATGCATACTTTTCGAGAAAATCATGTTTTTGTGGATTAGTTTAGATTGGTCGAATCCACCATGCCGGGGTCGTCAGATACCGAATTTTCCGAATAATCACCGATCTGTGTAATCTTTACGACATTAGAAGCGTAAGCACATGTGCGCAGATTTCAAATCTGTGATTGGATCTTCTCTGCGATGTATAGTTTCATAGGAAATCATGTTTTTGTGGATTAATTTAGATTGTTTGAATTCGCCATGCTGGGGTCGTCAGATACCGACATTTTCAACCAATCATCAATCTGTGTAACCTAGGTGTCAATAGAAGCGCACATGTGTGTAGATTTCAAATCTGTGATTAGATCTTCTCTGCGATGTATACTTTTCGAGGAAATCCTGTTCTTGTCGATTAGTTTAGATTGGCCGAATATACCATGCCTGGGTCGTCAGATATTAAATTTTCCGAAAAATCCCCGATCTGTGTAATTTCTACGTTATTTGAAGCGCATTTTTGTGTAGATTTCAAATCTGTGATTAGATTTTCTCTGCGATGTGTGTTATACTTTTCGAGGAAATCATGTTTTTGTGGATTATTTTAGATTGGCCGAATCCGCCATGCCGGGGTTGTCAGATTTGTTTTTTTTTTTTTTTTTGCCGAGAGCAGGTGAGAAATCTTCCAAAGACACTATAAGGCCCGACCGCGCGTGCTTATGGTAGTGTGAGATTTTTACTCACTAAGAAACACCTCTCTTCAAAATTAATACTACAACTAAGCCAGTGCTTGTCCAGCAGTTTTATTTTCGCTTACGAGAATCGTGATTATAGAAAAAGATGTTCGTATGTGATTGAAAATAAATGTAGCACTTTAGACAGGTTAAATTCCGATGAAAGTTCCTGCCTTTTTCACGACCTACATATGCCATGACGCGAGGTCAAAAGGTTTTGTCCTTTGAAGACGATGAATTGAATTGTTCGCGTCAAGTAATTGAGTGATAGTATGATTACAATGGCCGTGAACACGATCTTTGTGTTTACGCGCAAATTTTGTTATCTCTTCGACGACGCTGGGAATTCCCAGATTCGGATGAATATCTTCGTTACGTACATACCACGGTGCATTAACGATCGTTCTAAGAACTTAATTTTCAAAAGTTTGTATGATGTTTCTATTGCTTTTCTTGGTACAGCCCCATAGTTGTATACCATATGTCCAAACTGGCTTTAGCACTTGCTTATAGATAAGCAGTTTGTTATGTAGGCTCAACTTCGAATGTTTTACGAGTAGCCAGTACATTTGTCGGTATTTGTTTTGAAGTTCGTCGCGTTTCTTTTTCACGTGCGATTTCCATTTGAGCTTGACATCTAGAGTAATTCCTAGATAATTTGGTTCATTTGCGTACGGTATTTGAGCCGAGTTTAGATATACAGGCAATCTATCCACTTTTTTGTACGTAAAGTTGACGTGAGTAGATTTGCTTTCATTCAGCACAATACGCCAAGAATTCGTCCAAGCGTGGACCTTATTAATAGCATGTTGAAGCTTTCCGGTTGCTGCTTCAATGGTATCTCCCGTTGTCAATATCGCCGTATCGTCCGCAAACGTGGCGACGACACAGTTTCTTTCTTGCGCGATGTCACGCGTATAGAGTACATATAGAAGTGGGCCAAGGACACTTCCTTGCGGGACTCCGGCCGCAATCTTCTTGAAGTCAGAGTATTCGTTTCCGTGCTTAACACGAAAGAGTCTCTCGGTGAGGTACGATCGTAAGTTTAAAAAGCGTTGTCGTGGCAGTAGTCGTTGCAATTTATATTCCAAGAGTTCGTGCTAAACCTTATCGAAAGCTTGTGAGACGTCAAGAAATACACCACAACAAATCTTTTTTTCTTCCAGAGCTTTCTCAATCAGGTCAGTTATTTTGTGGACTTGGTCAATTGTAGAATGTTTCATTCTAAATCCAAACTGATGGTCAGTAATGAGACGTCTTTCTTCGATTACGTGCTGTAGTCGTTTGGAAAGTAGTTTGTCAAATATTTTTGAGATAACCGGCAATAGGGAAATAGGCCGATATGATTTCTTCTCATTTAGCGGTTTGCCTGGTTTCAGGACCATTATAATCTCGGCGACTTTCCATTGTCTCGGAACATAGAGCAATCTGAACGAAGCGTTAATTAAATAGAGCAGTTTGATAATAGCTTTATTCGGCAATTCTTTAACTACCTGCGCCGTTATCAAGTCGTAACCCGGAGCTTTTTTCGTCTTTAAATTTTTAATCACTTCCCTCAGTTCAATCAATGCAACTTTTTTTACTTTGAAGTTGTCAGATGTCGTGACTGGGGAGTTGGGCGTTAACGAAGGGCCGTCGAATGGCTTAAACGTTTCTTCTAAGTGCAAAGCAAAAAGTTCTGCTTTTTCCTTGTCGCTCTTGGCCCAGTTTCCATCGTTTTTCCAAATTGGTGGCGCTTGCATTTGAGGTTTCCGAATGCCTTTTAGCGCTTTCCAAAGCGAATAATTTGATTCTCTTTCGCCGGAAAGATTTTCAAGATAGGTCGCTATCTTTTTGGTTTTAAATTCGCGAATACTATCTCTAAGGCGATTGCATAGTCGGTTAAGGACCGTTTTATGCTGCGGTGCACGAGTGATTTGCCATTTCTTTCGTGCTTTTCGTTTCTCTCTCACCAGTTCAATGATTTCTCTGGGGCAATTTTCGTTGCGGTTGATCTTATAGCTTCTAGAAGGAGTGTTTTTCCACGCCGCGATTGTTTCCACGAAACGATCAGCTTCGTCCTCTAGTTCACAAGGTGTTTTAAGTGAAACATTTAAGGCGATATTTGTTTCGCAATCATTTCTAAAGCCCTCCCAGTTTGTTCTATTGTTAGTAAGTCTTGGAGGCCCTTTTTCTTGATCAGCGCTTCTCCAAGTAATAAAATTACCGGCGAGTGGTCAGAAGAGAGATCAAAACATTCTTTGATTGTAATAAACTTCTCGTAAATGCCTTTTGTAACAAAAAAAATGGATAAGATCGGGAATTTTTCCTAAATCGGTTGGCCAATAGGTCGGTTTTCCAGACGAATAAAAACTATAACCGAATTTATTCGCCATTTCGTAAAGAATTTTTCCATTAGCAGATGTACATCTTGAACCCCAGAAGATGTGCTTCGCGTTGAAATCTCCACCAATAAGAAAATTTGAACCAAGAGCATTGAAGACACGAAAGTAGTCGTCTTTTTCTAGTTGGCATCGCGGCGGACAGTAAACAGACGCTATATTGTAACTCAGGTGCTTATTTTTAATCCTTACCGCGCACAACTGAAGTTTTTCCAGCTCTATGCTTATATCGACCGAATGTTCGATGTAGTTTTAGTGAATAAGGACGAACCGTCCTGCGCTCAGAAGGATGATAGGCGTGATAACTAGAGTAGCCTCTTATCTTTATTTGCGATTCCCTTGTTAGATGGGTTTCGGAGATCAAACATATGTCGATGTTTTCTTTTATTAGAAACTTTTCTAATTCGTTAGATTTTTGTAAGAGTCCGTTTGCATTTTTTAAGTAAAGAGTCCATATTTACTTAGATTTAGATTTATGGTTAGGTATACAAAAGCGTTCGACGTTACTGAGACGTTCGAGAATCCGTTTGTTTTCACATTGCTCCTCGAACTTAGCGTAGATGCAGTTCAGAATTTCCCTCAACGGATCAGAGGGTGGTCCGACGTTTCGTTTGGTTGCTTTAACTGCAGCCTGAGAATACGTCAGACG
Source organism: Brachypalpus laphriformis (assembly GCA_945910035.1). Classification (NCBI taxonomy): domain Eukaryota; kingdom Metazoa; phylum Arthropoda; class Insecta; order Diptera; family Syrphidae; genus Brachypalpus; species Brachypalpus laphriformis. The sequence goes on from OX246756.1 coordinate 124,552,383, forward strand.
TACGGGGTTGGCTGACTTATCTGAGGTTATTTTTTGTTCAGCCTTTTTAGTGGACGACATTGACGTACGTTTAACCGGCTTAGAAGGCAGATTGACTGTTTCAAGAGTCTGCACTGCTGATTCCAGCGTCCTTTCAGTCGGCTTAGAAATCTGTGCAACTGGCTTACGAGCCCACTCAGTCTGCTTAGCAATACGTTATTCCGACTTAGGAGCCCGATCGACTGATTTCGTTCCCCGTACAATCGGCGTTGTTGATTTTTTCCGTCGCATCTGTAATTCCTTAGCGACCTCGCAACCGCGATAATTTGCTGGGTGCCTTCCTTTACAGTTAACGCAAGTTGCTTTTTCATTTGTGCTCAAATTGCAATTTTCCGAAGAGTGTTTCCCAGCGCACTTAACGCAGCGCGGCTCTTTCCGACAGTACGCTTGTGTATGATTAAACTCTTGGCATCGCCTGCATTGAGGGATTGACTTCGTGTTGACACGTAGCGACTCAATTTTAACGACCATACTCATGATTGTACGAATATTGAATATCTTTTGCTGGCTTTTCGTTTTATGGAATGATAGCACCAAAAGCGGAAGCTTACGTTTCAATGTAGTTTCTTCACCGCGGTCGGGTCGTTTTCTCTCTCTTTTTAAAAGGTTCACGGCGTCCAGAATGTTATAACCTCTATCGCGTAAATCATCTTTAACGTCTTCTTTAGCGCATGATGGATGAAATCCTCTAGCTATGACCCTCAAGGGTCTGTCAGACTTGTCTTCGTAAGTATGCCATTGAATTTTTTCCTTCTTTAGCTTTTGAGATACAGCCCGATAGCCCTCAGCGTCATTAACTTTGATTTTCCACGCATCGTTTCGCAAGGAAATTACTTTAAATTCACTAGCGATCGTTGTTTTTAGATTTTTCTTCAGAGAATTATAGTCGACAACGTCTGTGATATTTGTTGGTGGAGGTGTGCGTTTGCTTTCAATTTGCTTTTCCGGTTTCGGCTGCGCTTTGCGATTAGGTTGGTGTTGTGGAACAACTTCAGGCGATGAACCGGCCTTACGTTTTTTTAGATGGTCTTCGTTTGAGTGTCCAATCCGTTTCGCGCGTGAGTTCTTCTTCATCCGTACTGTAGTGATGGCTACCCGGAGAAGGCTCACAGTGGATAACCGTCTGCGTTTTTGAAGACTTGTTTTAAGATTCAAGTTTATCAAATTTGCTTTTGAGATCTCGACACAACATCTCCATTTCGTCGAGCCTCTTTTGGAGTACGGCGTTCTCCTTTTTCAGATTACTCTGTTCGAAGGCTTGCGTTTTCCGAATTAACATATCCGAATTTGCGAGACTTTTATCTTGCGCTTTAGGTGAAAACTCCTGAGGCGGAGATCTTTGTAGCCTCGAGCTTTTCCTAAATGGGTTGATTAAGTCCTGATGCAATAAACAGCTCTCCCCAGAATCCGTAGAGCATGCCTCTTGCGAGGGTGGATTTTTCAGTTGAACTGGGCCGCCACCTGGAGTATAAATACCATTAGTTTTGTTCATTGCATGATTGATATTGCCGTAAGAAAGACGGCGGGTTGGCATTTTAGTCGCCTTTTACGACAGGTATGCCTACCGTGGGTATATTCTGTCCCCATCCCACAGGGGGGTGGGGTCGTCAGTTAACGAAGTTTTCAACCAATCACCGATCTGTGTAATCTTGACGTCATCAGAAGCGGACATGTGTGCAAATTTCAAGTCTGTGATTAGATTTTCTCTGCGATGTATACTTTTCGAGGAAATCATGTTCTGGTCGATTAGTTTAGGTTGGCCGAATCCGCCATGCCGGGGTCGTCAGATATCGAAGTTTTCAACCAATCACCGATCTGTGTAATTTTTACGTCATTTGAAGCGCATATTTGAGTAGATTTCAAATCTGTGATTAGATTTTCTCTACGATGTATGTTATACTTTTCGAGGAAATCATGTTTTTGTCGATCAGTTTAGATTGGCCGAATCCGCCATGCAGGGGTTGTCAGATAACGAAGTTTTCAACCAATCACCGATCTGTGTAATCTTGACGTCATTGGAAGCGCACATGTGTGCAGATTTCAAATCTGTGGTTAAGTTTTCTCTGCGATGTATACTTTTCGATGAAATCATGTTTTTGTGGATTAGTTTAGATTGGCCGAATCCGCCATGCTGGGGTCGTCAGATATCGAAGTTTTTAACCAATCACCGATCTGTATAATCTTGACGTCATTATAAGCGCACTATAGTAAAGCAAAAATAGTAAAAAACGACAACAAAACACCACCGAGTCATTCAGTAGAAAAAAGACACCTCTACGTGAGAATGATGATTCTCAAATCCTGATGCTACAAAGGGAGCTATCAAGAGTAAGCGATGCATTAATCGAGTCAAAAAACCTTAATAAACATTTGCATGATACCATGATAAAAATGCAAGAATACATAAGGAAACTCGAATATGAATTAAAAACTCAGCAAATCAAGGAGAAACCAACCAACCCTAATCAGAAAAAGGCTAAGGCTGTGTACTCTACGGATGAAGAGGAGCAAGCAATAGATACTGAGTGGATAAGAGACAGACAAAATAGAAAAAAAGAGGAAATTGAATACCACGCTCCTCCACCCCAACTAAAGGAAACAAAATCAAAAACAGTCGAGAATAAACCAAAGAAAATACCAGCCCCACTGCCTATTATCGTCGAAGAAATAGCAAGCTTTGATGGTCTCTTGAAAAAATTGAAACAATTGCGTCAAAAGACAAATTCAGCTTAAAGATTATTAATAAAAATAACTTCAGATTAAATGTAGAAGACAGCGAAACCTATAGAATGGCTGGAAAAATGTTAACTGAAGCAAATTATCCTTGGTACTCTTAAGAAAATAAGCAAACACGTCCAATTAGGGTAATGGCAAAAAATCTACACCATACATGCAAACCAGAAAAAATAGTCGATGTCATAAAATCAAAGGGCTTAAGAGCAATAGATGCATCAATCAAGCTCAAATGGAAAAGCAAAGCACCGCTAAACATGTTTTTATTAACATTCAGTGCTGAGGAGGAGATTGAAAAAATCTACCAGATAAAAAGTATTCTCGGCTGTGTGGTTGAAATACAATCTATAAAAAAATCGCAGTATTGCAACAGAACACCTAGATGTGTAAAATGTGCAGGTAAACATCTTAAAGTGAATGCATTAAACCTAAAAATGTGCAGCCAAAATGTGTACATTGCGGTGGAAACCATCCGGATAATTACAGAGGATGCAGTGTTGCTATTGAACTGCAAAAAATAAAAAATAAGCTTATAACAGATAAAAACCCTAGCACGGTCCAGAAACAAGTCATCACGAAAAATGTGCAACCAGAAAATACACCAGCAAATGTTAAAAATAGTAAAAACGAAAACACCAAAAAGGAAGGCAATGGTAACATTAAATCGTATGCTCAAGTAACAGCAAATAATGCAACCCAACCTAACCAAGTACAAACACAGCAAAAGGCTGATTTAAAGGATGATCTCAAGCAGACATTGCCTCTTATAATCAATAAGTTAAATGCGTTAGACGAGCGACTCTTAACATTAGAGTGCAGGATGAGCAATAGAGGAGCAACCCCCAAACCGAAAAATGGACAGAGATCTTAGAATACTAACTTGGAACGCCAATGGACTAATGCAGCACCGACAAGACTTGCAAGCAGTCCTCGATATAGAGAAGATTGATGTGTGCCTTATATTAGAAACACACTTTACTAACCAATCATTCATACAATTTAGAAATTTTCCTACATATCATGCTATTCACCCCCAAAATACGGCCAAAGGAGGCAGCGCAGTTATAATAAGGAATAACATTCAACATCATGAAGGATTGAAATATATTACCGATGAAATTCCAGCAACAGGTGTAAATATAAAAGCAAACAATTATACTTTTAACATAGTAGCAATTTACTGCCCACCGAAACCTTTGTTAAAAGTAGAGGATTACCTGAAACTGCTGAGAAAACTGGGAAATAGATTTACAATTGGAGGAGACTTTAATGCAAAACATGTCCACTGGGGATCCAGATTGACGTCAACAAAAGGAAAGGAATTATTCGACGCAACTAGACTTTATGGATGCGAAGTCTTATCAACCGACATACTGGCCGACTGATCCAAATAAAATACTAGATCTGATAGACTTTTTTATAACGAAAAACATACCTGCAAATTATCTTCAAATTGATGAGTTCAATGATCTAAACTCTGATCATTCCCCAATACTACTTACGTTGAGTGAGAATATAATTCAGAAACAAAGCAGACCAATGCTAGCTAACAAACGCACCGATTGGGATAGTTTCAAGAAACCCCCTTCGGGTAGGGGTTAGAATATACCCGAGGTAGGCATGCCTGTCGTAAGAGGCGACTAAAATCCACCCTCCGTATACCGAGTATGGCGTATACAAAAAACATGCAATGAACAAAACAAAAGATTTGAATACCCCAGGTGGCAGTCCAGGTAAACTGGAAAATCCACCCTCTTCGGAGGTCGGCTCTACGGATTCTGGGGAGAGCCATTTATTGCACCTTATAAATCCCTTCTCAAAAAGTACAAGGGTATCTCGATCTCCACCAACAAGATCGAACGTCTCCGGAAAAAGAAGTCCGCCGGAAGCGCAAACGCGTGAAAAACGGGACTCAGCGAAATCTAAAAGCATTGAGGAGGAAAACGACGTACTCCGTACCAAGCTTAGCGAAATGGAGCTACTCTATCGTGAGCTCAAGAAAGAGGTAGATTTACTCAGGCAAGAAAATAATGCCCTAAAAAACACGTACCTACAAAAAGAAAATACAGTTAGCCCACATCGCTCACCTAGTCGCGAATACCAGACGGATGAAGTAGAGCTAACACGCGAAATGAATTGGGTCGAAAAGAAACGACCTAGCAAAAAACGCAAAGCTGGTTCCTCACCGGAAGTCGAGCCACAAATAGATGAAAAGCGCAAGGAGATGCAAGAAAAGCAACAACAACCAAAATTACGTCCTCCGCCACCGATAAACGTCGTTGGAATTACGGACTATAATAAGTTGCATTGCCTCCTTAAAGGAACTGTGACATCGAAGTTTAAGGTGACATCTCTGCGAAACAATATGTGGAAAATCAATGTCGATGATGCCAACGGTTAGCGATCAGTATCTAAAAAATTGAATGCCGAAAAGATTTAGTGGTATACTTATGAAAATAAGTTAGATAGACCACTGCGTGTTATAGCAAGGGGACTCCACCCCGCGTGCACTAAAGAAGATGTAATGCACGACCTTCAAGGCAAAGGCTTTAAAATTCTTGATGCCGTCAATATTATCAAGAAGGAGAAGCAACAGTCGGAGGAAGATCATGAGAAATTGGTAAAGCGCGGACTTCCACTATTCATGCTTAGTTTTGATAAAGACGAAAAAAAAGATATTATATATGGTATCAAGACTATTCTAAACATCGTGGTTAAAATCGAACCCATGCGTAAGACCTCCAGATCGATCCCGCAGTGTAAGCGCTGTCAAGGCTTCAATCATACCCAGACTTACTGCCAGAAAGAGCCGCGATGCGTCAAATGCGCAGGTAAGCATCTCTCGGAAGAGTGTCACCTAAACAAGCAAACCCCAGCCACTTGTATAAATTGCAAAGGAAAACATACTGCGAACTGTCGAGGTTGCGAAGTGGCGAAAGAGCTTCAAAAACGCCACGATACGCTAAAATATTCGATGCGTCCGAATATGAGACCAATCAAGAACAGACCCAAAATAGCTACGCAAAAAGCAGCGAAAGATAGAAAGTCCGTCAATATTAACTTAAGATCGGTTAATGATAAAAAATCCGAAAGTAATAGAGATAAGGTAACAGAAGCAAAATCTCCGAATATTGGCGTGCAGTCTTATGCTCAAGCGGCGAAGACAGTTACGGGTACGTACACGACCGACAACTCACGGGAGATCAAAGCAAGAAACCGTCCAAACTTTAATGTAAAGACTCCTTCTCAAGTTGCGACATTAAAAAATGGTGATAGAGGTAGTTCGGAAGATCATGTATCCAATGTTTTTTCCCTAATTCTTGCGAAACTTGAAGAGCAATGCAAAACAAATAAACTAATTTTCGGGAGACTAGTTGCACTAGAAAACAACATTCATAACACGCGCACTTCAACCAGAATATGAAAGAAACGCTTAAAACCCATCGAAAGAAAATATCGAACACTCAGCGGAAATAAAGATTGAATTAGAAGCAATGCAAGAAAGCACGGTACGCGTTAGAAATAGACATTTTGCTTTCAACATTTCGTCTATATATTGTCCACTGCGATGTAAACTTAAAGAAAGTGATTTCACAAACATCTTCAACTTCCTTAAACCAAATTTTATTATTGGTGGTGACTTCAACGCGAACACCCCTTCTGGGTTTCAAGGTACGCCTCTCAGAAAGGTAGAAAGCTTTATAATGCGAGTATGCAATTCAGTTGTGATTTTTACTCGACGGGTAAACCAACATATTGGCCGACTGATAGAAATAAGATACCAGATCTGATTGATTTATTTGTTGTTAAAGGAATATCTGGCAACTGTATAAAAGTTGAAGAAAGCTTTGATCTCTCCTCTGATCATTCTCCAATCATTATGACGATAAGCGAAGCTTTGATTAAAAAAGTAGGACCGGCCAGATTAACTGGCGCGAAAACTAATTGGGATGGCTTTAAAAAAGATATTGAAGCAAATATTGAGCTGAGCGTATCACTTAAAACGCCCTATGAACTTGAAGTTGAAGTAGATCGCTTCGTCGAAATCTTACAGGATGCCGCGTGGAAGAATACTCCCAAACCAAAGAGAACCCCGGCCAGTTACATTCAAACTTATCCGCAGGAAATAAAAGAGATGATTAAGGAGAAGAGAAAAGCGCGTAAAAGATGGCAACAAACTCGGGCTTCGCAACATAAAGCACATCTTAACCGTTTGTGCAACTCACTAAAAACAATACATATATACAATAGTATATAAACAATAGCGTAATAAGAAATGCAACACTTACCGAACTTAAGGAAGAAATAAAGAAACTTAAACCTAAGAAAGCTCCTGGATACGACCTAATTACGGGAGAGGTTCTTAAAGCACTGCCAAGAAAAGCTCTAATTAAGCTTCTGTTCATTATAAACGCCGCGATTAGACTAGAATCTGTTCCCAGTCACTGGAAAGTCGCCGAAGTTATAATGGTGCTTAAGCCTGGAAAACCGCCGAATGAAAAAACGTCTTATAGACCGATTTCGCTTCTTCCAATGATATCCAAAGTGTTCGAGAGAATATTGGTAGGCGAATACAGCCGGTAATAGAAGCAGGGCATCTCATCCCTGATCATCAATTCGGATTCAGAAGTAAGCATTCTACAGTTGAACAAGTACATCGATTAACACATGTAATCGAAAAATCACTTGAACAAAAAAAGATTTGTTCAAGCGTATTCCTTGACGTTTCTCAAGCCTTTGACAAGGTCTGGCACGAAGGCTTAAAGTTTAAATTACGACAAGTTCTGCCAGAGCACCTATATAATATTTTAAAGAACTACCTACGAATAGGCTATTCCGCGTCAAATGTGGGAACGAATATTCTGATTTTAAGGAAATAATGGCTGGGATGCCGCAAGGAAGCGTTCTTGGTCCAGTCTTATATCTATTATACACACGTGATATACCGCAGGTAGAAGGCACTGAGCTAGCTACATTTGCCGACGACACTGCTATCTTGACAGTAGGTAAAACGGTCGAAGATACTACAGAAGCAAGAAGCTTTGAATAGAGTAAATGAATGGACAAAGATTTGTCAAATCGCACTCAACGAGACCAAATCTGTTCATGTAAATTTTACTTATAAGAAAATAAATAATTCGCCGATCTTTTCAAACTCGGTTCAAATCCCGTTTGCAAACGAGGCTAAGTATCTTGGAATGACACTTGATACAAAGCTGAAATGGAAAACGCACGTAAAGAAAAAACGCAAAGAATTAGATAACAAATATCGAGAAATGTATTGGTTACTTGGAAAATATTCCAAGCTTAATATATATAACAAACTGCTTTTATATAAACAGGTGCTAAAGCCTGTATGGACATATGGTATACAACTCTGGGGTTGTACCAAAATAAGTAACATTAAAATTTTACAAACTTTTGAGAACAAAGTGCTAAGGGGTATTGTTAATGCGCCATGGTATATCAGAAATAGCGATATCCACAGAGATCTTGGCATTAAAACAATCGAAGACGAAATCAAAAACTACGCGAGAAAGTATAAAAGTTGACTAGAAAGTCACGCTAATATAACAGTCCTCCAAGTTTTGGATGAAAGAAATTTACTTCGCCGTCTACAAAGAATCAAACCTTTAAACTTAGCGCGATAAGTAACCGCGTCTAAACTGCGGAGCTAGCAGGAACTTCTAATGGGAAGGTACCTGCAAAACGTCATTATTTCACGAAACGAAAACTACTTGATAAGTCGAATACTTAGTTGTAGTAAAAATAAAAACAAGTCTGTTTTGAAGGGAGGTTTTTTAGTGGGTAAGAATCCCACACTACTATGAGCACGCGCTATCGATCCTCATAGTGTCTTGTTGAAGTTTTTCAGCTACCCTCGGAAAAAAAAAGTTTCAAGAAAACTTTGGAAGACAGGATTGAACTAAGCGTGCCTTTGTACAATATTCAACACCTGGAAACAGAAGTCGAAAAATTTGTTAATAATATACAACAATCAGCCTGGATGAACACACCAGAAATTAGAAGGAAAATTAAAGGGAACAACTATCACAGGGAAATTAGAGAACTTATTGCGGATAGAAGACGAGCGACAAAAATATGGCAGCAAACTAGAGCCCCTCGAGATAAAACTAAATTGAATAATCTTACTCAACAGTTAAGAAGAGAAATTAGAACTTTAAAAGAAGACTCAATCAAGGATTATCTTAGAGGATTAACCAACGAAAAAACCACTGATTATTCGCTATAGAAAGCAATGAAAAACACCAAAGGCCAATTATACAAATACCACCCATCAAAACAGTCGAAGGAAAGTGGGCTAGAAGTAACGAACACAAAGCCAATATATTCGCAGAATACTTAAAAAGTGTATTTCAACCACAACCGAGCAGGAAATATATATGCCTGTGGAAACAGTCGGAGAAGAAAGTGAAGAAATAAGTCTCACGGCTCCAGGCGAAGTGAGAAATGAGATTAAAAATAAAATTTCCCCGAAAAAATGTCCTGGTTATGACCTTATAACTGGTGAAATATTAAGGCAGTTACCAAGGAAAGTTATAAATAAACTAACGAATTTAATCAATGCTGCTTTTAGAATGAAATATGTTCCTAGCCTATGGAAAGTGGCTGAAGTAATAATGATCTCTAAACCCGGAAAGCCACCGAACGAAGCGTCATCATACAGGCCAATTTCAATACTGCCAGTCATATCTAGGCTTTTCGAAAAACGGCTTGTTAAACGACTTAATCACATCATTGAACGAAAAAACCTGATTCCAAATTATCAGTTCGGATTTAGAAGACAACATTCAACAATTGATCAAGTTCAAAGAATAGCTAATATCATTGACAAAGCTTTAGAAGAAAAAAAGGTCTGCTCTGCAGTATTTCTCGACGTAGCTCAGGCTTTTGACATAGTTTGGCATGCAGGACTAAATCATAAACTAAGATGCCACCTACCAAAACAATATGCTGCAATCTTAAAACCATATCTAAGCGGAAGATTTTTCAGAATTAAACAAGAAGATTCGTACTCAGAACTAACGGCAATTAAAGCAGGAGTTCCGCAAGGTAGCATACTGGGCCCCATTCGGTACCTCCTATACACTGGTGACCTCCCAGAGCTTGAAAACAGCACTTTGGCCACATTTGCTGATGACACTGCAATCCTAGCGGTAGGAAAGAATAATATAGAATCAACGCAGAAACTGCAATCAGCTGTGAACAAAATTTGTAATTGGACAGTAAAATGGCGAATGAAGCTTAATGAAAGCAAATCAGTGCACACAGATTTCACTAACAGAAGAATAAATCATATCCCGGTAACTATCAAGCAACAAATAGTACCGTACGCAAATGCAGCAAACTATCTTTGAATGACCCTGGACGCTAAGCTAAGATGGAAAGAACACGTAAAAAAGAAAAAAACCGAATTGGATTTAAAATACAGAAACATGTATTGGCTGATAGGAAAGGATTCGTCACTATCAATCTATAATAAGCTTTTATTATATAAGCAATCATTGAAGCCAATATGGACATATGGTATTCAACTATGGGGCCCTACCAAAAAGAGCAACGCAGACATCATCCAAAGATTTCAAAACAAAGTGCTAAGGAATATCGTTAATGCACCCTGGTACATAAGGAATAATGACCTATACAGGGATTTAGGAGTGGAATGTGTCACAGATGAAACTAGGAAAAATGCACGAAGGCATGAATCAAGGCTTCAACAAAACACTAACCATGAGGTAGTACTACTTCTAGACAACGCAAACATAGTGCGAAGGCTTAATGGGACAAAGCATTGAATTGACCTAGGTGTATCAGAACACACACATGTAGAAATATATATATATATAGTAGGCATAGTATGTATCTGGATATCTACCTAACATTCGAAAATATGTATATTTGAGTGTAATGGAACGACAACAACGAGCGTCGGGGCGCTCGGTGTGAATCTATCCCCCAACGTTTTGAGTGAATTAAATCCCACTTATGTTCTATGCACTTATTTATATACATAAGAAGACACTATCATCTGTCGAGAGACGCCAATGGGCGGAATTCTCGAATCGAAAACAAAGACCATAGAGATCAGAAAAAAATTGCTAACTTGTCCAGGTGACTAGATCGCAATATCATCGAAGAGCACAGAACGTGGACTGTGCTCCATCCGAGCCTAACCAACGGTATTAACCGGGGTAGGTAAACGCCTAACAATAGGCGTGTCTAAACTCGAAAAAAAAAAAAAACAAAATTTGAAGCGCACTTTTGTGCAGATTTCAAATCCGTGATTAGATTTTCTCTGCGAGTCATACTTTTCGATGAGATCATGTTTTTGTGAATTAATTTAGATTGTTCGAATTCGCCAGATACAGAATTTTCAAACCAATCGCCGATGTGTGTTATTTTTACGTCATTAGAAGCGCACATGTGTGCAGATTTCAAATCTGTGATTAGATTTTCTCTGCGATGTATACTTTTCGATAGAATCATGCTTTTGTGGATTAGTTTAGATTGGGCGAATCCACCATACATGGGTCGTCAGATATCAAATTTTCCCACCAATCCCCGATCTGTGTAATTTCTACGTCATTTAAAGCGCAGATGTGTGTAGGTTTCAAGTCTGTGATTAGATTTTATCTGTGATGTATGTTATACCTTTCGAGGAAATCGTGTTTTTGTGGATTAGTTTAGATTGGCCGAAGTTTTCAACCAATCACCAATCTGTGTAATCTTAACGTCATTAGAAGCGCACGTGTATGCAGATTTCAAGTCTGTGATCAGATTTTCTCTGTGATGTTTACTTTTAGGAGGAAACACCCCTTCTGGGGTTCAGGGTACGCCTCTCAGAAAGGTAGAAAGCTTTATAATGCGGGTATGCAATTCAGTTGTGATTTTTACTCGACGGGTAAACCAACATATTGGCCGACTGATAGAAATAAGATACCAGATCTGATTGATTTATTTGTTGTTAAAGGAATATCTGGCAACTGTATAAAAGTTGAAGAAAGCTTTGATCTCTCCTCTGATCATTCTCCAATCATTATGACGATAAGCGAAGCTTTGATTAAAAAAGTAGGACCGGTCAGATTAACTGGCGCGAAAACTAATTGGGATGGCTTTAAAAAAGATATTGAAGCAAATATTGAGCTGAGCGTATCACTTAAAACGCCCTATGAACTTGAAGTTGAAGTAGATCGCTTCGTCGAAATCTTACAGGATGCCGCGTGGAAGAATACTCCCAAACCAAAGAGAACCCCGGCCAGTTACATTCAAACTTATCCGCAGGAAATAAAAGAGATGATTAAGGAGAAGAGAAAAGCGCGTAAAAGATGGCAACAAACTCGGGCTTCGCAACATAAAGCACATCTTAACCGTTTGTGCAACTCACTAAAAAGATCTATTAAAGACCTTAAGAATAATGAAATACAAACTTACCTAGAAAGCTTAACGGCCGAAAAAGATTCTAACTATTCGCCTTGGAAGGCTATAAAAGGTATTAAAAAACCTCAAATTCAAGCCGCGCCAATTGGGAAAAATCAAGACGAATGGGCCAGGCATGATAAAGAGAAAGCGCACGTTTTTGCCACCCACCTGGAAGAAACTTTCAAACCGTTTGATGGACAAGCTCTTATTGAAAATATAAATACGTCGTATATAAACAATAGCGTAATAAGAAATGCAACACTTACCGAACTTAAGGAAGAAATAAAGAAACTTAAACCTAAGAAAGCTCCTGGATACGACCTAATTACGGGAGAGGTTCTTAAAGCACTGCCAAAAAAAGCTCTAATTAAGCTTCTGTTCATTATAAACGCCGCGATTAGACTAGAATCTGTTCCCAGTCAATGGAAAGTCGCCGAAGTTATAATGGTGCTTAAGCCTGGAAAACCGCCGAATGAAAAAACGTCTTATAGACCGATTTCGCTTCTTCCAATGATATCCAAAGTGTTCGAGAGAATATTGGTTAAGCGAATACAGCCGGTAATAGAAGCAGGGCATCTCATCCCTGATCATCAATTCGGATTCAGAAGTAAGCATTCTACAGTTGAACAAGTACATCGAATAACACATGTAATCGAAAAATCACTTGAACAAAAAAAGATTTGTTCAAGCGTATTCCTTAACGTTTCTCAAGCCTTTGACAAGGTCTGGCACGAAGGCTTAAAGTTTAAATTACGACAAGTTCTGCCAGAGCACCTATATAATATTTTAAAGAACTACCTACGAATAGGCTATTCCGCGTCAAATGTGGGAACGAATATTCTGATTTTAAGGAAATAATGGCTGGGATGCCGCAAAGAAGCGTTCTTGGTCCAGTCTTATATCTATTATACACACGTGATATACCGCAGGTAGAAGGCACTGAGCTAGCTACATTTGCCGACGACACTGCTATCTTGACAGTAGGTAAAACGGTCGAAGATACTACAGAAGCAAGAAGCTTTGAATAGAGTAAATGAATGGACAAAGATTTGTCAAATCGCACTCAACGAGACCAAATCTGTTCATGTAAATTTTACTTATAAGAAAATAAATAATTCGCCGATCTTTTCAAACTCGGTTCAAATCCCGTTTGCAAACGAGGCTAAGTATCTTGGAATGACACTTGATACAAAGCTGAAATGGAAAACGCACGTAAAGAAAAAACGCAAAGAATTAGATAACAAATATCGAGAAATGTATTGGTTACTTGGAAAATATTCCAAGCTTAATATATATAACAAACTGCTTTTATATAAACAGGTGCTAAAGCCTGTATGGACATATGGTATACAACTCTGGGGTTGTACCAAAATAAGTAACATTAAAATTTTACAAACTTTTGAGAACAAAGTGCTAAGGGGTATTGTTAATGCGCCATGGTATATCAGAAATAGCGATATCCACAGAGATCTTGGCATTAAAACAATCGAAGACGAAATCAAAAACTACGCGAGAAAGTATAAAAGTTGACTAGAAAGTCACGCTAATATAACAGTCCTCCAAGTTTTGGATGAAAGAAATTTACTTTGCCGTCTACAAAGAATCAAACCTTTAGACTTAGCGCGATAAGTAACCGCGTCTAAACTGCGGAGCTAGCAGGAACTTCTAATGGGAAGGTACCTGCAAAACGTCATTATTTCGCGAAACGAAAACTACTTGATAAGTCGAATACTTAGTTGTAGTAAAAATAAAAACAAGTCTGTTTTGAAGGGAGGTTTTTTAGTGGGTAAGAATCCCACACTACTATGAGCACGCGCTATCGATCCTCATAGTGTCTTGTTGAAGTTTTTCAGCTACCCTCGGAAAAAAAAAGTTTCAAGAAAACTTTGGAAGACAGGATTGAACTAAGCGTGCCTTTGTACAATATTCAACACCTGGAAACAGAAGTCGAAAAATTTGTTAATGATATACAACAATCAGCCTGGATGAACACACCAGAAATTAGAAGGAAAATTAAAGGGAACAACTATCCCAGGGAAATTAGAGAACTTATTGCGGATAGAAGACGAGCGACAAAAATATGGCAGCAAACTAGAGCCCCTCGAGATAAAACTAAATTGAATAATCTTACTCAACAGTTAAGAAGAGAAATTAGAACTTTAAAAGAAGACTCAATCAAGGATTATCTTAGAGGATTAACCAACGAAAAAACCACTGATTATTCGCTATGGAAAGCAATGAAAAACACCAAAGGCCAATTATACAAATACCACCCATCAAAACAGTCGAAGGAAAGTGGGCTAGAAGTAACGAACACAAAGCCAATATATTCGCAGAATACTTAAAAAGTGTATTTCAACCACAACCGAGCAGGAAATATATATGCCTGCGGAAACAGTCGGAGAAGAAAGTGAAGAAATAAGTCTCACGGCTCCAGGCGAAGTGAGAAATGAAATTAAAAATAAAATTTCCCCGAAAAAATGTCCTGGTTATGACCTTATAACTGGTGAAATATTGAGGCAGTTACCAAGGAAAGTTATAAATAAACTAACGAATTTAATCAATGCTGCTTTTAGAATGAAATATGTTCCTAGCCTATGGAAAGTGGCTGAAGTAATAATGATCTCTAAACCCGGAAAGCCACCGAACGAAGCGTCATCATACAGGCCAATTTCAATACTGCCAGTCATATCTAGGCTTTTCGAAAAACTGCTTGTTAAACGACTTAATCACATCATTGAACGAAAAAACCTGATTCCAAATTATCAGTTCGGATTTAGAAGACAACATTCAACAATTGATCAAGTTCATAGAATAGCTAATATCATTGACAAAGTTGTGAACTTTTCTACTCCGTATATTTTTTTTCAAAAAAAGTTTAAAAAAATTATGATAAATTGCTGCAACTATTAGAAAAAAAGTCAAGAACCAATCGGCTGCACCCGTCAAAAAAAAAAATTAAAATTAAAAAATAAAAATAAAAACTAAGTGCTAATCTGTAAAGTGCATATTCGGTGTAGTGTCCCCCGCTTAAGTATACTGTTATAAGCGTGCAAATGCGTAAAAGAAACCTATCAGATATCTCGCCTGAATCCAATACACCCTCCAAACGAAATTCCACTACTAAAATGTCACAGACTGTAGGAAGCTTGACCGTTGGTCAACTGCAGCAGCTTTTGGGTGAGTCACTTGATGGCAGGCTAAAAGATCTAGCTACAAAGGATGACATTCGAAACCTTTCGCAAGAGGTTTCTAATCTGCGATCGGAGAAAGCCGAATTATCAGAAAAACTTTCTGTAATGGAAGAGCGATGCTATAGACTAGAATCCCAAGTTGAAAGTCTCCTACGCAGATCATGCGAAAACAATCTCGTCTTTTATATGAAAACAGGCGTGCGACAAAAAGAAGACGATATCCAAATACTCTGCGGTGAACTCCTTAGAACTCCATCTGTCGACATAGCTAATATTCGAAAAGTTCAGATTGCGGACCAACATAAAAGCATGTATATTGTCCGATTTAAATCCAAAGACTCAGCGATTGGTATTCTTCGAGCAGCTAAACAACTTCGTGGCACAGGATTCACTATCCGCAAGGACTATCCTTTTTCTGTGAGGCAGAGAAGATCCAAACTGTATGACTACAAGACCCTAATACAGAAAAAACACCCCACAGCCAAAATTGCATTTAGAGACGATAGACTTTTAATTGAAGGCAACATGTTTATTTGGCACGATGCAAAAGGTCTCCTCTGTGGTAAACAATGTGGTTTAACAGTATTGAGCCAGCTATACCCTGATGTCAACTTCAACCTTAATCAACAAACTGAAACGTCAACTGAAGACAACAACGACTCTTTCTCATTAGCACTGCCATCTAGAAGTGGAATTACCAAAAAGGAAATATGTGATAGCGGAAGTAAACATTCTGCCTGACCAACGACAGTTAGAATTCAAAATTTTGATTTTTCGATTATTTATTTATTTATTTTTATTTTTTTATTTTTTATGCGCATAAAATAAAAATGTATTAATTTGCTATTTAGGCAAGCGGCCATACTGGTGTGCCTTCAAAGAAAGAAAGAAAAAAAAAATAATTATTGTCATTATTATTATTACTATTATGTTCATTGTTTGGTTTGATTATATTGCAACCTAAATGAGCTCAACTATTTTCGTCACGTGTAAAATGGAGACTACATGTACTATATGGAATGGATGTCATATAGCCGGAAGTTCGTAAATAAAAGCTTTTAATAACTCATTTTGTTTTAACCAAACTAAAAGTTGGAAAATATATTACATATATTGTACATTATATGTTACCTGTGCAGGGACGGGTTAAGAATATCACTGCAGCGCCCCCCAACAACTAGCGCTTGTCGTAAAAGGCGACTAAGGGGACAAATCAGATCTAGGCAATATAACACCCAAGTGAGCCTAGCGACACATATACTACCATAAAAACCCTCCCACAAGTGTGCATGCGAGTCCGTGGGTTGACACGACTGGAGATCACCGGTGTCATAAAAGAAAGATCAAACAATACTAAAACAGGAGCATGCACGTGTCAAACAACAAACACCATCGCAATATGGTGCAAAAATTGTATTGCAAAACTGTATCATTATGATAATACTTGCAAAAAGGAAAGGCACTACCCCGCCAGGCACTACCACTGCTGTGCATGGTACTGATCCTGGACCGAGCAGAAATGTTCGGGTCAGAGCTATACGGATTCCGGGGGCTAGCAACATAATGAAACAGTTTGGACGCAATTTAAGGGTCGCGAGTTGGAACGTTGGAAGCATGACCGGTCGAAGTTACGAGCTGGAAGAGATGATGAATAGAAGGCGGGTGGACATCTTGTGTGTCCAAGAGACGAAATGGAAAAACACCGGGAATCGGGCGCGTTTCTTGGACGTTAGGACAAAAGATTACAAGATGTTCTACTACGGAACGGAAAAGGCTAGGAACGGAATCGGTATCATCCTTGCGGCAGAGCTACTTGGAAACGTCTTGAGCATTTCGAAGTCCAGCGACCGTTTGATGTCTCTCAAACTAGTAATACAAGGAGAGGTGTGGAATATTGTCAGTGCATATGCTCCCCACGATGGGTACAATCAGAGAGATAAAGATGCATTTTGGCTAGATTTCCACAATCTCCTTAAGAACATCCCAAAGGAAGAATTTCTGTTTGTTGGAGGAGATTTGAATGGACATGTCGGGAAATCAAACGAAGACTATGAAGACTGCCATGGAGGACTAGGATATGGCACCAGGAACCTTCCTGGTGAAGACATCCTAAGCATGTGCAAATCACACGGTCTTATCGTGTTAAATACCATGTTCATCAAACAAAGCCGACACCTGATCACTTACAGCAGTGGTGGAGATGAAACTCAGATTGACTACCATTTGGTAGGCAGTTTCATGAAGCCTCGGATAAAAGATTGCAAAGTGATCCTGGGAGAGGCAATCGCTCGACAACACCGTCTCCTGCTAACAGAAATTTTTATGAAAACACCAAAGAAAAGCAAACAAACAAGGGTCTCTGAGAAAATCAAGTGGTACAATCTGGACAAAGAAAAAGGCGAGGCTTTTGTTTTCGTAATGAAGAATTACCTCTCTCACACCATCAACGGAGCTGAGGATGAAGAGTGCAGAGCACAAAATATGTGGGATTCCCTACAGCGAACTTGCTTAAAGAAGGCCAAATCACTGCTAGGAGCTTCAAAAGGCCACCGTCAACACGCCAAAGAAACATGGTGGTGGAGTGATGAAGCTAAGAAAGTGATAAATGAGAAGAAAGCGGCTTTCAAAGCTTGGTCAAAGTGCCCCTCTAATAATAGTGACGAAAAAGCTCGCCTCGAAATGGAATACAGATGCTGCAAGAAAAAAGCGAAGAAGAAGTGCGCTCAGCTTCAAGCAGAGAGTACGGAGGGCCTGTATCGGGAGCTGGAGAAAATATCTTCCCCGGTTGCTGATGCAAACCAGGCTATCCAGGAGCTGCGAAGACACAATATGAACAAGAGTGCCACTATCTTCAAAATAGCCGCCCAAAGAAGGAAGAATGCTCAGGAGATTCGTTCGCCAAAGTTCATTAGCAATGCTCATGGCCAGCTTCTTGTGGATGACGACAAAATTCTGCAGAGGTGGCGGCAGTATTGTGAAGAGCTTTTGAATGAACAGTTTCCCCGGCTATACTTTCCAAGAGCCACCCCTAACTGTGAAGAAATACCCGACATTACAGTCGAAGAAGTTAGTGAGGCGGTCAAATACTCCAAAAAACGAAAAGCGATTGGGCCAGACGAAATACCCTCTGAGTTCTGGAAAAAGATGGGAGACATCGGGTTCAGATGGCTCAGAATTCTCATCTCCAAATTCGTGAGAGGTGATCCAATGCCGAATCAATGGAGGGAAAGTTACCTTCTCCCTGTATACAAAGGGAAGGGTGATACGCGAAACTGTGATAACTACCGTTCGATCAAGCTGATGTCACACACCATGAAGATCGTTGAGCGGGTATTGGGTGGCCGACTGCGAAAAATAATACGGCTATCTGATGATCAGTGCGGGTTTGTCTCGGGTAAATCAACCACAGATGCAATCCAAAGTATAAGGATCATAATGGAAAAACATCGTGATTCCTTAAGGGATTTGCATATTGTATTGGTTGACTTTGAAAAGGCATTCGACAGACAACCACGAGATCTGATATGGGTGGCGCTAAGACATCGAGGGGTTCCAGAAACCTATGTACAGATGATTATGGACATGTACGAAGGAGCAAAGACAAAAGTAAGATGCCCCGCTGGAGTAACCGAAGAGTTCCCAATCAAAGTCGGGGTACACCAGGGAAGCGTTTTAAGTCCTTTGCTCTTTATTACGGTCCTTGATTATCTGCTTGAAGGTAAAGTGATGGACCCCAAGGTACATCAGTTATTCTTTGCTGACGATGGAGCCATCATAAGTGAGGATCCTACATCCCTGCAACGAGCACTTGATGTGTGGGTGGACGTTTTGGAGGGAAATGGGTATCGCATTAGTTCAAAAAAGACAGAGTACTTGTGCTGCCCGTTCTCTGATCCACTCAGGCCTATTCCAGACATTTATTTGAATGGAACAGTGCTTCCCAAGTGCGAAAAGTTCAAATATCTGGGATCTATGATCAATAGCAAAGCAACTTGTGATGACGACATCAATCATCGTGTAAGCGTAGGGTGGATGAAGTGGCGAGAAAATTCCGCTATCTTCTGTGACAGAAAAATGCCCCCTAAGTTGAAAGGAAGGCTCTACACCGCAGTTGTACGTCCAGCGCTCACATACGGTTCACAATGTTGGACGATGTACAAAAAGTATGAGAGTAAATTAACGGCAGCTGAGATGAAGATGCTTCGCATGACAGCAGGAGTGACAAAGCTTGATCGAATAAGAAGTTCGAAGATCCGTGGAAGCTTTCACATCAAGGAAACCATCGTACAAAAAATAGAGCGTGACCGGCTCAGTTGGTATTGCCACGTTCAAAGAAGAGATCATTTGAACCCTGTTAAAAAGGCAATATCAATGCACGTTCCAAAGACATCGCGATGTAGGAAAGGCAGGCCTATAAACGCCTGGATCAGACAAATGCGACGACATCGGCATTTCATTGGCCTCAGTAACCGAGTGATCCAAAATCGGCAGGCCTGCCGATATTTTCTGAGGTCAAATAGGCGAACCCCACATGCGGATCAGTAGAAATGCGGTGAAGTGGGAGGGTTGTGATCCCTTGTTTTCGGATCATGGCCTCGCTGATAAAAGGAAGAAGAAGATTGTACATTATATGCACAGCTATTATCTTTCTTTTAACTAGAGATTTGATTAGTTCTTGGAAAATGAATTCGAGTTAAATTTCACTGAAAAATGCTTAGAAATACTTAGTAACTTTAAATTTGAAAATGTGTACAAATACCTTGAATTATACTTATGCAAAATAGCATTTAATGTAAAATTTTGCCACCCAGGCAGACGACTAATGTGTCATGCCTTAACTTATTCACCATATGTACTTGAAACACTGAAGAATGTATTTATCATGAATAAAATATCTATCTATCTATCTATCTATCATTGACAAAGCTTCAGAAGAAAAAAAGGTCTGCTCTGCAGTATTTCTCGACGTAGCTCAGGCTTTTGACATAGTTTGGCATGCAGGACTAAATCATAAACTAAGATGCCACCTACCAAAACAATATGCTGCAATCTTAAAACCATATCTAAGCGGAAGATTTTTCAGAATTAAACAAGAAGATTCGTACTCAGAACTAACGGCAATTAAAGCAGGAGTTCCGCAAGGTAGCGTACTGGGCCCCATTCGGTACCTCCTATACACTGGTGACCTCCCAGAGCTTGAAAACAGCACTTTGGCCACATTTGCTGATGACACTGCAATCCTAGCGGTAGGAAAGAATAATATAGAATCAACGCAGAAACTGCAATCAGCTGTGAACAAAATTTGTAATTGGACAGTAAAATGGCGAATGAAGCTTAATGAAAGCAAATCAGTGCACACAGATTTCACTAACAGAAGAATAAATCATATCCCGGTAACTATCAAGCAACAAATAGTACCGTACGCAAATGCAGCAAACTATCTTTGAATGACCCTGGACGCTAAGCTAAGATGGAAAGAACACGTAAAAAAGAAAAAAACCGAATTGGAAATAAAATACAGAAACATGTATTGGCTGATAGGAAAGGATTCGTCACTATCAATCTATAATAAGCTTTTATTATATAAGCAATCATTGAAGCCAATATGGACATATGGTATTCAACTATGGGGCTCTACCAAAAAGAGCAACGCAGACATCATCCAAAGATTTCAAAACAAAGTGCTAAGGAATATCGTTAATGCACCCTGGTACATAAGGAATAATGACCTATACAGGGATTTAGGAGTGGAATGTGTCACAGATGAAACTAGGAAAAATGCACGAAGGCATGAATCAAGGCTTCAACAAAACACTAACCATGAGGTAGTACTACTTCTAGACAACGCAAACATAGTGCGAAGGCTTAATGGGACAAAGCATTGAATTGACCTAGGTGTATCAGAACACACACATGTAGAAATATATATATATATAGTAGGTATAGTATGTATCTGGATATCTACCTAACATTCGAAAATATGTATATTCGAGTGTAATGGAACGACAACAACGAGCGTCGGGGCGCTCGGTGTGAATCTATCCCCCAACGTTTTGAGTGAATTAAATCCCACTTATGTTCTATGCACTTATTTATATACATAAGAAGACACTATCATCTGTCGAGAGACGCCAATGGGCGGAATTCTCGAATCGAAAACAAAGACCATAGAGATCAGAAAAAACTTGTCCAGGTGACTAGATCGCAATATCATCGAAGAGCACAGAACGTGGACTGTGCTCCACCCGAGCCTAACCAACGGTATTAACCGGGGTAGGTAAACGCCTAACAATAGGCGTGTCTAAACTCGAAAAAAAAAAACAAAATTTGAAGCGCACTTTTGTGCAGATTTCAAATCTGTGATTAGATTTTCTCTGCGAGTCATACTTTTCGAGAAGATCATGTTTTTGTGAATTAATTTAGATTGTTCGAATTCGCCATGCCGCTATCGCCAGATACAGAATTTTCAAACCAATCGCCGATGTGTGTTATTTTTACGTCATTAGAAGCGCACATGTGTGCAGATTTCAAATCTGTGATTAGATTTTCTCTGCGATGTATACTTTTCGATAAAATCATGCTTTTGTGGATTAGTTTAGATTGGGCGAATCCACCATACATGGGTCGTCAGATATCAAATTTTCCCACCAATCCCCGATCTATGTAATTTCTACGTCATTTAAAGCGCAGATGTGTGTAGGTTTCAAGTCTGTGATTAGATTTTATCTGTGATGTATGTTATACCTTTCGAGGAAATCGTGTTTTTGTGGATTAGTTTAGATTGGCCGAAGTTTTCAACCAATCACCAATCTGTGTAATCTTAACGTCATTAGAAGCGCACGTGTATGCAGATTTCAAGTCTGTGATCAGATTTTCTCTCTGATGTTTACTTTTAGGAGGAAATCATGTTTTTGTGGATTAATTTAGATTGTTCGAATCCGCCATGCCGGGATCGTCGGATACCGAAGTTTCCAACCAGTCACCTATCTGTGTAATCTTGGCTTCAGTAGAAGCGCACATGTGTGCAGATTTCAAATCTGTGATTAGATCTTCTCTGCGATGTATACTTTTCGAGGAAATCATGCTTTTGTGGATTAATTTAGATTGTTCAAATCCATCGGGATCGTAAGATACCGAATTTTCCAACCAATCACCGATCTGTGTAATTTATACGTCATTAGAAGCGCACATGTGTGCAGATTTCAAATCTGTGATTAGATTTTCTCTGCGATTGATTGTTCAGTTGTAGTGTAGTGGAGTTTGAAGGACCGCAGAACCTTCAAAATGTATGTAGCGGTTTGAGGATAAAACAAAATTAGTAGTTGGGTAGACTGTTTATTTGCTACTGACTTACTCTAGCTTACCTGCACTATTTATATTGACGTAAGCCTATAACACAGTCATTTATTTAGCTTACAAGCGAGTCATAATTTCTGGGTTGCACTACTTATTGCTAGATTCGTGTTAATGGTGTTAATGATTGTGTAATGTCGCTAAATTCGCCTTATTAGTTGTGCAAGGTTTACTAGGTCACTCAAGTGCATTGTTCGTATCGAATTTTATTGATTGTTTAGGGTAGTGCACTTGAATGACCTATAGTGACTGCTTATGCTTAAAATGTTTATTCATGTATGCGTGAACAGCGATGCATACGTCATTAGAAGCGCACATCTGCGCAGATTTCAAATCTGTGATTAGATTTTCCCTGCGATGTATACTTTTCGAGGAAACCATGTTTTTGTCGACTATTTTAGATTTGTCGAATCCGCCATGCCGGGGTCGTCAGATATTAGATTGTTGGTCCCATCACCGATCTGTGTAATTTTTACGTCATTAGAAGAGCACATGTGTACAGATTTAAAATCTGTGATTAAATTTTCTCTGCGATGTAACCGGTTTTTGTCGATTAGTTTAGGTTGGTCGAATACGCCATGCCTGGGTCATCAGATATTAAATTTTCCGACCAATCACCGATCTGTGTACTTTATACGTCATTGGAAGTGCACGTTTAGAGATTCCGTGTCTGTGATTAGGTTTTCTCTGCGATGTATACTTTTCGAGGAAATCATGTCTTTGTCCATTATTTTAGATTTGTCGTGCGAGTAACCGCCATGCCGGGGACGTCAGATATTAATTTTTTGGTCCAATCACCGATCTGTATAATTTTTACGTCATTAGAAGCGCACATGTGTGCAGATCTCAAATCTGTGATTAGATTTTCTCTGCGATGTATACTTATTGAGGAAATCGTGTTCTTGTCGATTAGTTTAGATTGGTCGAATCATGCCGGGGTTGTCAGATATCAAATTTTTCGACCAATCACTGATCTGTGTAATTTTTACGTCGTTAGAAGCGCACATGAGCGCACGAAAAAAAAGATATTATATATGGTATCAAGACTATTCTAAACATCGTGGTTAAAATCGAACCCATGCGTAAGACCTCCAGATCGATCCCGCAGTGTAAGCGCTGTCAAGGCTTCAATCATACCCAGACTTACTGCCAGAAAGAGCCGCGATGCGTCAAATGCGCAGGTAAGCATCTCTCGGAAGAGTGTCACCTAAACAAGCAAACCCCAGCCACTTGTATAAATTGCAAAGGAAAACATACTGCGAACTGTCGAGGTTGCGAAGTGGCGAAAGAGCTTCAAAAACGCCACGATACGCTAAAATATTCGATGCGTCCGAATATGAGACCAATCAAGAACAGACCCAAAATAGCTACGAAAAAAGCAGCGAAAGATAGAAAGTCCGTCAATATTAACTTAAGATCGGTTAATGATAAAAAATCCGAAAGTAATAGAGATAAGGTAACAGAAGCAAAATCTCCGAATATTGGCGTGCAGTCTTATGCTCAAGCGGCGAAGACAGTTACGGGTACGTACACGACCGACAACTCACGGGAGATCAAAGCAAGAAACCGTCCAAACTTTAATGTAAAGACTCCTTCTCAAGTTGCGACATTAAAAAATTGTGATAGAGGTAGTTCGGAAGATCATGTATCCAATGTTTTTTCCCTAATTCTTGCGAAACTTGAAGAGCAATGCAAAACAAATAAACTAATTTTCGGGAGACTAGTTGCACTAGAAAACAACATTCATAACACGCGCACTTCAACCAGAATATGAAAGAAACGCTTAAAACCCATCGAAAGAAAATATCGAACACTCAGCGGAAATAAAGATTGAATTAGAAGCAATGCAAGAAAGCACGGTACGCGTTAGAAATAGACATTTTGCTTTCAACATTTCGTCTATATATTGTCCACTGCGATGTAAACTTGAAGAAAGTGATTTCACAAACATCTTCAACTTCCTTAAACCAAATTTTATTATTGGTGGTGACTTCAACGCGAAACACCCCTTCTGGGGTTCAAGGTACGCCTCTCAGAAAGGTAGAAAGCTTTATAATGCGGGTATGCAATTCAGTTGTGATTTTTACTCGACGGGTAAACCAACATATTGGCCGACTGATAGAAATAAGATACCGGATCTGATTGATTTATTTGTTGTTAAAGGAATATCTGGCAACTGTATAAAAGTTGAAGAAAGCTTTGATCTCTCCTCTGATCATTCTCCAATCATTATGACGATAAGCGAAGCTTTGATTAAAAAAGTAGGACCGGCCAGATTAACTGGCGCGAAAACTAATTGGGATGGCTTTAAAAAAGATATTGAAGCAAATATTGAGCTGAGCGTATCACTTAAAACGCCCTATGAACTTGAAGTTGAAGTAGATCGCTTCGTCGAAATCTTACAGGATGCCGCGTGGAAGAATACTCCCAAACCAAAGAGAACCCCGGCCAGTTACATTCAAACTTATCCGCAGGAAATAAAAGAGATGATTAAGGAGAAGAGAAAAGCGCGTAAAAGATGGCAACAAACTCGGGCTTCGCAACATAAAGCACATCTTAACCGTTTGTGCAACTCACTAAAAAGATCTATTAAAGACCTTAAGAATAATGAAATACAAACTTACCTAGAAAGCTTAACGGCCGAAAAAGATTCTAACTATTCGCCTTGGAAGGCTATAAAAGGTATTAAAAAACCTCAAATTCAAGCCGCGCCAATTGGGAAAAATCAAGACGAATGGGCCAGGCATGATAAAGAGAAAGCGCAAGTTTTTGCCACCCACCTGGAAGAAACTTTCAAACCGTTTGATGGACAAGCTCTTATTGAAAATATAAATACGTCGTATATAAACAATAGCGTAATAAGAAATGCAACACTTACCGAACTTAAGGAAGAAATAAAGAAACTTAAACCTAAGAAAGCTCCTGGATACGACCTAATTACGGGAGAGGTTCTTAAAGCACTGCCAAGAAAAGCTCTAATTAAGCTTCTGTTCATTATAAACGCCGCGATTAGACTAGAATCTGTTCCCAGTCAATGGAAAGTCGCCGAAGTTATAATGGTGCTTAAGCCTGGAAAACCGCCGAATGAAAAAACGTCTTATAGACCGATTTCGCTTCTTCCAATGATATCCAAAGTGTTCGAGAGAATATTGGTTAAGCGAATACAGCCGGTAATAGAAGCAGGGCATCTCATCCCTGATCATCAATTCGGATTCAGAAGTAAGCATTCTACAGTTGAACAAGTACATCGAATAACACATGTAATCGAAAAATCACTTGAACAAAAAAAGATTTGTTCAAGCGTATTCCTTGACGTTTCTCAAGCCTTTGACAAGGTCTGGCACGAAGGCTTAAAGTTTAAATTACGACAAGTTCTGCCAGAGCACCTATATAATATTTTAAAGAACTACCTACGAATAGGCTATTCCGCGTCAAATGTGGGAACGAATATTCTGATTTTAAGGAAATAATGGCTGGGATGCCGCAAGGAAGCGTTCTTGGTCCAGTCTTATATCTATTATACACACGTGATATACCGCAGGTAGAAGGCACTGAGCTAGCTACATTTGCCGACGACATTGCTATCTTGACAGTAGGTAAAACGGTCGAAGATACTACAGAAGCAAGAAGCTTTGAATAGAGTAAATGAATGGACAAAGATTTGTCAAATCGCACTCAACGAGACCAAATCTGTTCATGTAAATTTTACTTATAAGAAAATAAATAATTCGCCGATCTTTTCAAACTCGGTTCAAATCCCGTTTGCAAACGAGGCTAAGTATCTTGGAATGACACTTGATACAAAGCTGAAATGGAAAACGCACGTAAAGAAAAAACGCAAAGAATTAGATAACAAATATCGAGAAATGTATTGGTTACTTGGAAAATATTCCAAGCTTAATATATATAACAAACTGCTTTTATATAAGCAGGTGCTAAAGCCTGTATGGACATATGGTATACAACTCTGGGGTTGTACCAAAATAAGTAACATTAAAATTTTACAAACTTTTGAGAACAAAGTGCTAAGGGGTATTGTTAATGCGCCATGGTATATCAGAAATAGCGATATCCACAGAGATCTTGGCATTAAAACAATCGAAGACGAAATCAAAAACTACGCGAGAAAGTATAAAAGTTGACTAGAAAGTCACGCTAATATAACAGTCCTCCAAGTTTTGGATGAAAGAAATTTACTTCGCCGTCTACAAAGAATCAAACCTTTAGACTTAGCGCGATAAGTAACCGCGTCTAAACTGCGGAGCTAGCAGGAACTTCTAATGGGAAGGTACCTGCAAAACGTCATTATTTCACGAAACGAAAACTACTTGATAAGTCGAATACTTAGTTGTAGTAAAAATAAAAACAAGTCTGTTTTGAAGGGAGGTTTTTTAGTGGGTAAGAATCCCACACTACTATGAGCACGCGCTATCGATCCTCATAGTGTCTTGTTGAAGTTTTTCAGCTACCCTCGGAAAAAAAAAGTTTCAAGAAAACTTTGGAAGACAGGATTGAACTAAGCGTGCCTTTGTACAATATTCAACACCTGGAAACAGAAGTCGAAAAATTTGTTAATGATATACAACAATCAGCCTGGATGAACACACCAGAAATTAGAAGGAAAATTAAAGGGAACAACTATCCCAGGGAAATTAGAGAACTTATTGCGGATAGAAGACGAGCGACAAAAATATGGCAGCAAACTAGAGCCCCTCGAGATAAAACTAAATTGAATAATCTTACTCAACAGTTAAGAAGAGAAATTCGAACTTTAAAAGAAGACTCAATCAAGGATTATCTTAGAGGATTAACCAACGAAAAAACCACTGATTATTCGCTATGGAAAGCAATGAAAAACACCAAAGGCCAATTATACAAATACCACCCATCAAAACAGTCGAAGGAAAGTGGGCTAGAAGTAACGAACACAAAGCCAATATATTCGCAGAATACTTAAAAAGTGTATTTCAACCACAACCGAGCAGGAAATATATATGCCTGCGGAAACAGTCGGAGAAGAAAGTGAAGAAATAAGTCTCACGGCTCCAGGCGAAGTGAGAAATGAGATTAAAAATAAAATTTCCCCGAAAAAATGTCCTGGTTATGACCTTATAACTGGTGAAATATTGAGGCAGTTACCAAGGAAAGTTATAAATAAACTAACGAATTTAATCAATGCTGCTTTTAGAATGAAATATGTTCCTAGCCTATGGAAAGTGGCTGAAGTAATAATGATCTCTAAACCCGGAAAGCCACCGAACGAAGCGTCATCATACAGGCCAATTTCAATACTGCCAGTCATATCTAGGCTTTTCGAAAAACGGCTTGTTAAACGACTTAATCACATCATTGAACGAAAAAACCTGATTCCAAATTATCAGTTCGGATTTAGAAGACAACATTCAACAATTGATCAAGTTCAAAGAATAGCTAATATCATTGACAAAGCTTCAGAAGAAAAAAAGGTCTGCTCTGCAGTATTTCTCGACGTAGCTCAGGCTTTTGACATAGTTTGGCATGCAGGACTAAATCATAAACTAAGATGCCACCTACCAAAACAATATGCTGCAATCTTAAAACCATATCTAAGCGGAAGATTTTTCAGAATTAAACAAGAAGATTCGTACTCAGAACTAACGGCAATTAAAGCAGGAGTTCCGCAAGGTAGCGTACTGGGCCCCATTCGGTACCTCCTATACACTGGTGACCTCCCAGAGCTTGAAAACAGCACTTTGGCCACATTTGCTGATGACACTGCAATCCTAGCGGTAGGAAAGAATAATATAGAATCAACGCAGAAACTGCAATCAGCTGTGAACAAAATTTGTAATTGGACAGTAAAATAGCGAATGAAGCTTAATGAAAGCAAATCAGTGCACACAGATTTCACTAACAGAAGAATAAATCATATCCCGGTAACTATCAAGCAACAAATAGTACCGTACGCAAATGCAGCAAACTATCTTCGAATGACCCTGGACGCTAAGCTAAGATGGAAAGAACACGTAAAAAAGAAAAAAACCGAATTGGAAATAAAATACAGAAACATGTATTGGCTGATAGGAAAGGATTCGTCACTATCAATCTATAATAAGCTTTTATTATATAAGCAATCATTGAAGCCAATATGGACATATGGTATTCAACTATGGGGCTCTACCAAAAAGAGCAACGCAGACATCATCCAAAGATTTCAAAACAAAGTGCTAAGGAATATCGTTAATGCACCCTGGTACATAAGGAATAATGACCTATACAGGGATTTAGGAGTGGAATGTGTCACAGATGAAACTAGGAAAAATGCACGAAGGCATGAATCAAGGCTTCAACAAAACACTAACCATGAGGTAGTACTACTTCTAGACAACGCAAACATAGTGCGAAGGCTTAATGGGACAAAGCATTGAATTGACCTAGGTGTATCAGAACACACACATGTAGAAATATATATATATATATAGTAGGTATAGTATGTATCTGGATATCTACCTAACATTCGAAAATATGTATATTCGAGTGTAATGGAACGACAACAACGAGCGTCGGGGCGCTCGGTGTGAATCTATCCCCCAACGTTTTGAGTGAATTAAATCCCACTATGCACTTATTTATATACATAAGAAGACACTATCATCTGTCGAGAGACGCCAATGGGCGGAATTCTCGAATCGAAAACAAAGACCATAGAGATCAGAAAAAAATTGCTAACTTGTCCAGGTGACTAGATCGCAATATCATCGAAGAGCACAGAACGTGGACTGTGCTCCATCCAAGCCTAACCAACGGTTTTAACCGGGGTAGGTAAACGCCTAACAATAGGCGTGTCTAAACTCGAAAAAAAAAAAAAAAACAAAATTTGAAGCGCACTTTTGTGCAGATTTCAAATCTGTGATTAGATTTTCTCTGCGAGTCATACTTTTCGAGAAGATCATGTTTTTGTGAATTAATTTAGATTGTTCGAATTCGCCATGCCGCTATCGCCAGATACAGAATTTTCAAACCAATCGCCGATGTGTGTTATTTTTACGTCATTCGAAGCGCACATGTGTGCAGATTTCAAATCTGTGATTAGATTTTCTCTGCGATGTTTACTTTTCGATAAAATCATGCTTTTGTGGATTAGTTTAGATTGGGCGAATCCACCATACATGGGTCGTCAGATATCAAATTTTCCCACCAATCCCCGATCTGTGTAATTTCTACGTCATTTAAAGCGCAGATGTGTGTAGGTTTCAAGTCTGTGATTAGATTTTATCTGTGATGTATGTTATACCTTTCGAGGAAATCGTGTTTTTGTGGATTAGTTTAGATTGGCCGAAGTTTTTAACCAATCACCAACCTGTGTAATCTTAACGTCATTAGAAGCGCACGTGTATGCAGATTTCAAGTCTGTGATCAGATTTTCTCTGTGATGTTTACTTTTAGGAGGAAATCATGTTTTTGTGGATTAATTTAGATTGTTCGAATCCGCCATGCCGAGATCGTCGGATACCGAAGTTTCCAACCAGTCACCGATCTGTGTAATCTTGGCTTCAGTAGAAGCGCACATGTGTGCAGATTTCAAATCTGTGATTAGATCTTCTCTGCGATGTATACTTTTCGAGGAAATCATGCTTTTGTGGATTAATTTAGATTGTTCAAATCCATCGGGATCGTAAGATACCGAATTTTCCAACCAATCACCGATCTGTGTAATTTATACGTCATTAGAAGCGCACATGTGTGCAGATTTCAAATCTGTGATTAGATTTTCTCTGCGATTGATTGTTCAGTTGTAGTGTAGTGGAGTTTGAAGGACCGCAGAACCTTCAAAATGTATGTAGCGGTTTGAGGATAAAACAAAATTAGTAGCTGGGTAGACTGTTTATTTGCTACTGACTTACTCTAGCTTACCTGCACTATTTATATTGACGTAAGCCTATAACACAGTCATTTATTTAGCTTACAAGCGAGTCATAATTTCTGGGTTGCACTACTTATTGCTAGATTCGTGTTAATGGTGTTAATGATTGTGTAATGTCGCTAAATTCGCCTTATTAGTTGTGCAAGGTTTACTAGGTCACTCAAGTGCATTGTTCGTATCGAATTTTATTGATTGTTTAGGGTAGTGCACTTGAATGACCTATAGTGATTGCTTATGCTTAAAATGTTTATTCATGTATGCGTGAACAGCGATGCATACGTCATTAGAAGCGCACATCTGCGCAGATTTCAAATCTGTGATTAGATTTTCCCTGCGATGTATACTTTTCGAGGAAACCATGTTTTTGTCGACTATTTTAGATTTGTCGAATCCGCCATGCCGGGGTCGTCAGATATTAGATTTTTGGTCCCATCACCGATCTGTGTAATTTTTACGTCATTAGAAGAGCACATGTGTACAGATTTAAAATCTGTGATTAAATTTTCTCTGCGATGTAACCGGTTTTTGTCGATTAGTTTAGGTTGGTCGAATACGCCATGCCTGGGTCATCAGATATTAAATTTTCCGACCAATCACCGACTGTGTACTTTATACGTCATTGGAAGTGCACGTTTAGAGATTCCGTGTCTGTGATTAGGTTTTCTCTGCGATGTATACTTTTCGAGGAAATCATGTCTTTGTCCATTATTTTAGATTTGTCGTGCGGGTAACCGCCATGCCGGGGACGTCAGATATTAATTTTTTGGTCCAATCACCGATCTGTATAATTTTTACGTCATTAGAAGCGCAAATGTGTGCAGATCTCAAATCTGTGATTAGATTTTCTCTGCGATGTATACTTTTCGAGGAAATCGTGTTCTTGTCGATTAGTTTAGATTGGTCGAATCATGCCGGGGTTGTCAGATATCAAATTTTTCGACCAATCACTGATCTGTGTAATTTTTACGTCGTTAGAAGCGCACATGAGCGCACGAAAAAAAAGATATTATATATGGTATCAAGACTATTCTAAACATCGTGGTTAAAATCGAACCCATGCGTAAGACCTCCAGATCGATCCCGCAGTGTAAGCGCTGTCAAGGCTTCAATCATACCCAGACTTACTGCCAGAAAGAGCCGCGATGCGTCAAATGCGCAGGTAAGCATCTCTCGGAAGAGTGTCACCTAAACAAGCAAACCCCAGCCACTTGTATAAATTGCAAAGGAAAACATACTGCGAACTGTCGAGGTTGCGAAGTGGCGAAAGAGCTTCAAAAACGCCACGATACGCTAAAATATTCGATGCGTCCGAATATGAAACCAATCAAGACCAATCAGACCCAAAATAGCTACGAAAAAAGCAGCGAAAGATAGAAAGTCCGTCAATATTAACTTAAGATCGGTTAATGATAAAAAATCTGAAAGTAATAGAGATAAGGTAACAGAAGCAAAATCTCCGAATATTGGCGTGCAATCTTATGCTCAAGCGGCGAAGACAGTTACGGGTACGTACACGACCGACAACTCACCGGAGATCAAAGCAAGAAACCGTCCAAACTTTAATGTAAAGACTCCTTCTCAAGTTGCGACATTAAAAAATTGTGATAGAGGTAGTTCGGAAGATCATGTATCCAATGTTTTTTCCCTAATTCTTGCGAAACTTGAAGAGCAATGCAAAACAAATAAACTAATTTTCGAGAGACTAGTTGCACTAGAAAACAACATTCATAACACGCGCACTTCAACCAGAATATGAAAGAAACGCTTAAAACCCATCGAAAGAAAATATCGAACAAGATTGAATTAGAAGCAATGCAAGTAAGCACGGTACGCGTTAGAAATAGACATTTTGCTTTCAACATTTCGTCTATATATTGTCCACTACGATGTAAACTTGAAGAAAGTGATTTCACAAACATCTTCAACTTCCTTAAACCAAATTTTATTATTGGTGGTGACTTCAACGCGAAACACCCCTTCTGGGGTTCAAGGTACGCCTCTCAGAAAGGTAGAAAGCTTTATAATGCGGGTATGCAATTCAGTTGTGATTTTTACTCGACGGGTAAACCAACATATTGGCCGACTGATAGAAATAAGATACCAGATCTGATTGATTTATTTGTTGTTAAAGGAATATCTGGCAACTGTATAAAAGTTGAAGAAAGCTTTGATCTCTCCTCTGATCATTCTCCAATCATTATGACGATAAGCGAAGCTTTGATTAAAAAAGTAGGACCGGCCAGATTAACTGGCGCGAAAACTAATTGGGATGGCTTTAAAAAAGATATTGAAGCAAATATTGAGCTGAGCGTATCACTTAAAACGCCCTATGAACTTGAAGTTGAAGTAGATCGCTTCGTCGAAATCTTACAGGATGCCGCGTGGAAGAATACTCCCAAACCAAAGAGAACCCCGGCCAGTTACATTCAAACTTATCCGCAGGAAATAAAAGAGATGATTAAGGAGAAGAGAAAAGCGCGTAAAAGATGGCAACAAACTCGGGCTTCGCAACATAAAGCACATCTTAACCGTTTGTGCAACTCACTAAAAAGATCTATTAAAGACCTTAAGAATAATGAAATACAAACTTACCTAGAAAGCTTAACGGCCGAAAAAGATTCTAACTATTCGCCTTGGAAGGCTATAAAAGGTATTAAAAAACCTCAAATTCAAGCCGCGCCAATTGGGAAAAATCAAGACGAATGGGCCAGGCATGATAAAGAGAAAGCGCACGTTTTTGCCACCCACCTGGAAGAAACTTTCAAACCGTTTGATGGACAAGCTCTTATTGAAAATATAAATACGTCGTATATAAACAATAGCGTAATAAGAAATGCAACACTTACCGAACTTAAGGAAGAAATAAAGAAACTTAAACCTAAGAAAGCTCCTGGATACGACCTAATTACGGGAGAGGTTCTTAAAGCACTGCCAAGAAAAGCTCTAATTAAGCTTCTGTTCATTATAAACGCCGCGATTAGACTAGAATCTGTTCCCAGTCAATGGAAAGTCGCCGAAGTTATAATGGTGCTTAAGCCTGGAAAACCGCCGAATGAAAAAACGTCTTATAGACCGATTTCGCTTCTTCCAATGATATCCAAAGTGTTCGAGAGAATATTGGTTAAGCGAATACAGCCGGTAATAGAAGCAGGGCATCTCATCCCTGATCATCAATTCGGATTCAGAAGTAAGCATTCTACAGTTGAACAAGTACATCGAATAACACATGTAATCGAAAAATCACTTGAACAAAAAAAGATTTGTTCAAGCGTATTCCTTAACGTTTCTCAAGCCTTTGACAAGGTCTGGCACGAAGGCTTAAAGTTTAAATTACGACAAGTTCTGCCAGAGCACCTATATAATATTTTAAAGAACTACCTACGAATAGGCTATTCCGCGTCAAATGTGGGAACGAATATTCTGATTTTAAGGAAATAATGGCTGGGATGCCGCAAGGAAGCGTTCTTGGTCCAGTCTTATATCTATTATACACACGTGATATACCGCAGGTAGAAGGCACTGAGCTAGCTACATTTGCCGACGACACTGCTATCTTGACAGTAGGTAAAACGGTCGAAGATACTACAGAAGCAAGAAGCTTTGAATAGAGTAAATGAATGGACAAAGATTTGGCAAATCGCACTCAACGAGACCAAATCTGTTCATGTAAATTTTACTTATAAGAAAATAAATAATTTGCCGATCTTTTCAAACTCGGCTCAAATCCCGTTTGCAAACGAGGCTAAGTATCTTGGAATGACACTTGATACAAAGCTGAAATGGAAAACGCACGTAAAGAAAAAACGCAAAGAATTAGATAACAAATATCGAGAAATGTATTGGTTACTTGGAAAATATTCCAAGCTTAATATATATAACAAACTGCTTTTATATAAGCAGGTGCTAAAGCCTGTATGGACATATGGTATACAACTCTGGGGTTGTACCAAAATAAGTAACATTAAAATTTTACAAACTTTTGAGAACAAAGTGCTAAGGGGTATTGTTAATGCGCCATGGTATATCCGAAATAGCAATATCCACAGAGATCTTGGCATTAAAACAATCGAAGACGAAATCAAAAACTACGCGAGAAAGTATAAAAGTTGACTAGAAAGTCACGCTAATATAACAGTCCTCCAAGTTTTGGATGAAAGAAATTTACTTCGCCGTCTACAAAGAATCAAACCTTTAGACTTAGCGCGATAAGTAACCGCGTCTAAACTGCGGAGCTAGCAGGAACTTCTAATGGGAAGGTACCTGCAAAACGTCATTATTTCACGAAACGAAAACTACTTGATAAGTCGAATACTTAGTTGTAGTAAAAATAAAAACAAGTCTGTTTTGAAGGGAGGTTTTTTAGTGGGTAAGAATCCCACACTACTATGAGCACGCGCTATCGATCCTCATAGTGTCTTGTTGAAGTTTTTCAGCTACCCTCGGAAAAAAAAAGTTTCAAGAAAACTTTGGAAGACAGGATTGAACTAAGCGTGCCTTATATAATAATATTCAACACCTGGAAACAGAAGTCGAAAAATTTGTTAATAATATACAACAATCAGCCTGGATGAACACACCAGAAATTAGAAGGAAAATTAAAGGGAACAACTATCCCAGGGAAATTAGAGAACTTATTGCGGATAGAAGACGAGCGACAAAAATATGGCAGCAAACTAGAGCCCCTCGAGATAAAACTAAATTGAATAATCTTACTCAACAGTTAAGAAGAGAAATTAGAACTTTAAAAGAAGACTCAATCAAGGATTATCTTAGAGGATTAACCAACGAAAAAACCACTGATTATTCGCTATAGAAAGCAATGAAAAACACCAAAGGCCAATTATACAAATACCACCCATCAAAACAGTCGAAGGAAAGTGGGCTAGAAGTAACGAACACAAAGCCAATATATTCGCAGAATACTTAAAAAGTGTATTTCAACCACAACCGAGCAGGAAATATATATGCCTGTGGAAACAGTCGGAGAAGAAAGTGAAGAAATAAGTCTCACGGCTCCAGGCGAAGTGAGAAATGAGATTAAAAATAAAATTTCCCCGAAAAAATGTCCTGGTTATGACCTTATAACTGGTGAAATATTGAGGCAGTTACCAAGGAAAGTTATAAATAAACTAACGAATTTAATCAATGCTGCTTTTAGAATGAAATATGTTCCTAGCCTATGGAAAGTGGCTGAAGTAATAATGATCTCTAAACCCGGAAAGCCACCGAACGAAGCGTCATCATACAGGCCAATTTCAATACTGCCAGTCATATCTAGGCTTTTCGAAAAACGGCTTGTTAAACGACTTAATCACATCATTGAACGAAAAAACCTGATTCCAAATTATCAGTTCGGATTTAGAAGACAACATTCAACAATTGATCAAGTTCAAAGAATAGCTAATATCATTGACAAAGCTTTAGAAGAAAAAAAGGTCTGCTCTGCAGTATTTCTCGACGTAGCTCAGGCTTTTGACATAGTTTGGCATGCAGGACTAAATCATAAACTAAGATGCCACCTACCAAAACAATATGCTGCAATCTTAAAACCATATCTAAGCGGAAGATTTTTCAGAATTAAACAAGAAGATTCGTACTCAGAACTAACGGCAATTAAAGCAGGAGTTCCGCAAGGTAGCGTACTGGGCCCCATTCGGTACCTCCTATACACTGGTGACCTCCCAGAGCTTGAAAACAGCACTTTGGCCACATTTACTGATGACACTGCAATCCTAGCGGTAGGAAAGAATAATATAGAATCAACGCAGAAACTGCAATCAGCTGTGAACAAAATTTGTAATTGGACAGTAAAATGGCGAATGAAGCTTAATGAAAGCAAATCAGTGCACACAGATTTCACTAACAGAAGAATAAATCATATCCCGGTAACTATCAAGCAACAAATAGTACCGTACGCAAATGCAGCAAACTATCTTTGAATGACCCTGGACGCTAAGCTAAGATGGAAAGAACACGTAAAAAAGAAAAAAACCGAATTGGAAATAAAATACAGAAACATGTATTGGCTGATAGGAAAGGATTCGTCACTATCAATCTATAATAAGCTTTTATTATATAAGCAATCATTGAAGCCAATATGGACATGTGGTATTCAACTATGGGGCTCTACCAAAAAGAGCAACGCAGACATCATCCAAAGATTTCAAAACAAAGTACTAAGGAATATCGTTAATGCACCCTGGTACATAAGGAATAATGACCTATACAGGGATTTAGGAGTGGAATGTGTCACAGATGAAACTAGGAAAAATGCACGAAGGCATGAATCAAGGCTTCAACAAAACACTAACCATGAGGTAGTACTACTTCTAGACAACGCAAACATAGTGCGAAGGCTTAATGGGACAAAGCATTGAATTGACCTAGGTGTATCAGAACACACACATATAGAAATATATATATATATATAGTAGGTATAGTATGTATCTGGATATCTACCTAACATTC
The DNA here is from genome assembly GCA_945910035.1 of Brachypalpus laphriformis. Taxonomy (NCBI): domain Eukaryota; kingdom Metazoa; phylum Arthropoda; class Insecta; order Diptera; family Syrphidae; genus Brachypalpus; species Brachypalpus laphriformis. Next base: position 124,589,514 of record OX246756.1, read on the forward strand.
GAAAATATGTATATTCGAGTGTAATGGAACGACAACAACGAGCGTCGGGGCGCTCGGTGTGAATCTATCCCCCAACGTTTTGAGTGAATTAAATCCCACTTATGTTCTATGCACTTATTTATATACATAAGAAGACACTATCATCTGTCGAGAGACGCCAATGGGCGGAATTCTCGAATCGAAAACAAAGACCATAGAGATCAGAAAAAAATTGCTAACTTGTCCAGGTGACTAGATCGCAATATCATCGAAGAGCACAGAACGTGGACTGTGCTCCATCCGAGCCTAACCAACGGTATTAACCGGGGTAGGTAAACGCCTAACAATAGGCGTGTCTAAACTCGAAAAAAAAAAAAAAACAAAATTTGAAGCGCACTTTTGTGCAGATTTCAAATCCGTGATTAGATTTTCTCTGCGAGTCATACTTTTCGATGAGATCATGTTTTTGTGAATTAATTTAGATTGTTCGAATTCGCCATGCCGCTATCGCCAGATACAGAATTTTCAAACCAATCGCCGATGTGTGTTATTTTTACGTCATTAGAAGCGCACATGTGTGCAGATTTCAAATCTGTGATTAGATTTTCTCTGCGATGTATACTTTTCGATAAAATCATGCTTTTGTGGATTAGTTTAGATTGGGCGAATCCACCATACATGGGTCGTCAGATATCAAATTTTCCCACCAATCCCCGATCTGTGTAATTTCTACGTCATTTAAAGCGCAGATGTGTGTAGGTTTCAAGTCTGTGATTAGATTTTATCTGTGATGTATGTTATACCTTTCGAGGAAATCGTGTTTTTGTGGATTAGTTTAGATTGGCCGAAGTTTTCAACCAATCACCAATCTGTGTAATCTTAACGTCATTAGAAGCGCACGTGTATGCAGATTTCAAGTCTGTGATCAGATTTTCTCTGTGATGTTTACTTTTAGGAGGAAACACCCCTTCTGGGGTTCAAGGTACGCCTCTCAGAAAGGTAGAAAGCTTTATAATGCGGGTATGCAATTCAGTTGTGATTTTTACTCGACGGGTAAACCAACATATTGGCCGACTGATAGAAATAAGATACCAGATCTGATTGATTTATTTGTTGTTAAAGGAATATCTGGCAACTGTATAAAAGTTGAAGAAAGCTTTGATCTCTCCTCTGATCATTCTCCAATCATTATGACGATAAGCGAAGCTTTGATTAAAAAAGTAGGACCGGCCAGATTAACTGGCGCGAAAACTAATTGGGATGGCTTTAAAAAAGATATTGAAGCAAATATTGAGCTGAGCGTATCACTTAAAACGCCCTATGAACTTGAAGTTGAAGTAGATCGCTTCGTCGAAATCTTACAGGATGCCGCGTGGAAGAATACTCCCAAACCAAAGAGAACCCCGGCCAGTTACATTCAAACTTATCCGCAGGAAATAAAAGAGATGATTAAGGAGAAGAGAAAAGCGCGTAAAAGATGGCAACAAACTCGGGCTTCGCAACATAAAGCGCATCTTAACCGTTTGTGCAACTCACTAAAAAGATCTATTAAAGACCTTAAGAATAATGAAATACAAACTTACCTAGAAAGCTTAACGGCCGAAAAAGATTCTAACTATTCGCCTTGGAAGGCTATAAAAGGTATTAAAAAACCTCAAATTCAAGCCGCGCCAATTGGGAAAAATCAAGACGAATGGGCCAGGCATGATAAAGAGAAAGCGCACGTTTTTGCCACCCACCTGGAAGAAACTTTCAAACCGTTTGATGGACAAGCTCTTATTGAAAATATAAATACGTCGTATATAAACAATAGCGTAATAAGAAATGCAACACTTACCGAACTTAAGGAAGAAATAAAGAAACTTAAACCTAAGAAAGCTCCTGGATACGACCTAATTACGGGAGAGGTTCTTAAAGCACTGCCAAGAAAAGCTCTAATTAAGCTTCTGTTCATTATAAACGCCGCGATTAGACTAGAATCTGTTCCCAGTCAATGGAAAGTCGCCGAAGTTATAATGGTGCTTAAGCCTGGAAAACCGCCGAATGAAAAAACGTCTTATAGACCGATTTCGCTTCTTCCAATGATATCCAAAGTGTTCGAGAGAATATTGGTTAAGCGAATACAGCCGGTAATAGAAGCAGGGCATCTCATCCCTGATCATCAATTCGGATTCAGAAGTAAGCATTCTACAGTTGAACAAGTACATCGAATAACACATGTAATCGAAAAATCACTTGAACAAAAAAAGATTTGTTCAAGCGTATTCCTTAACGTTTCTCAAGCCTTTGACAAGGTCTGGCACGAAGGCTTAAAGTTTAAATTACGACAAGTTCTGCCAGAGCACCTATATAATATTTTAAAAACTACCTACGAATAGGCTATTCCGCGTCAAATGTGGGAACGAATATTCTGATTTTAAGGAAATAATGGCTGGGATGCCGCAAGGAAGCGTTCTTGGTCCAGTCTTATATCTATTATACACACGTGATATACCGCAGGTAGAAGGCACTGAGCTAGCTACATTTGCCGACGACACTGCTATCTTGACAGTAGGTAAAACGGTCGAAGATACTACAGAAGCAAGAAGCTTTGAATAGAGTAAATGAATGGACAAAGATTTGGCAAATCGCACTCAACGAGACCAAATCTGTTCATGTAAATTTTACTTATAAGAAAATAAATAATTCGCCGATCTTTTCAAACTCGGTTCAAATCCCGTTTGCAAACGAGGTTAAGTATCTTGGAATGACACTTGATACAAAGCTGAAATGGAAAACGCACGTAAAGAAAAAACGCAAAGAATTAGATAACAAATATCGAGAAATGTATTGGTTACTTGGAAAATATTCCAAGCTTAATATATATAACAAACTGCTTTTATATAAGCAGGTGCTAAAGCCTGTATGGACATATGGTATACAACTCTGGGGTTGTACCAAAATAAGTAACATTAAAATTTTACAAACTTTTGAGAACAAAGTGCTAAGGGGTATTGTTAATGCGCCATGGTATATCCGAAATAGCAATATCCACAGAGATCTTGGCATTAAAACAATCGAAGACGAAATCAAAAACTACGCGAGAAAGTATAAAAGTTGACTAGAAAGTCACGCTAATATAACAGTCCTCCAAGTTTTGGTTGAAAGAAATTTACTTCGCCGTCTACAAAGAATCAAACCTTTAGACTTAGCGCGATAAGTAACCGCGTCTAAACTGCGGAGCTAGCAGGAACTTCTAATGGGAAGGTACCTGCAAAACGTCATTATTTCGCGAAACGAAAACTACTTGATAAGTCGAATACTTAGTTGTAGTAAAAATAAAAACAAGTCTGTTTTGAAGGGAGGTTTTTTAGTGGGTAAGAATCCCACACTACTATGAGCACGCGCTATCGATCCTCATAGTGTCTTGTTGAAGTTTTTCAGCTACCCTCGGAAAAAAAAAGTTTCAAGAAAACTTTGGAAGACAGGATTGAACTAAGCGTGCCTTTGTACAATATTCAACACCTGGAAACAGAAGTCGAAAAATTTGTTAATGATATACAACAATCAGCCTGGATGAACACACCAGAAATTAGAAGGAAAATTAAAGGGAACAACTATCCCAGGGAAATTAGAGAACTTATTGCGGATAGAAGACGAGCGACAAAAATATGGCAGCAAACTAGAGCCCCTCGAGATAAAACTAAATTGAATAATCTTACTCAACAGTTAAGAAGAGAAATTAGAACTTTAAAAGAAGACTCAATCAAGGATTATCTTAGAGGATTAACCAACGAAAAAACCACTGATTATTCGCTATGGAAAGCAATGAAAAACACCAAAGGCCAATTATACAAATACCACCCATCAAAACAGTCGAAGGAAAGTGGGCTAGAAGTAACGAACACAAAGCCAATATATTCGCAGAATACTTAAAAAGTGTATTTCAACCACAACCGAGCAGGAAATATATATGCCTGTGGAAACAGTCGGAGAAGAAAGTGAAGAAATAAGTCTCACGGCTCCAGGCGAAGTGAGAAATGAGATTAAAAATAAAATTTCCCCGAAAAAATGTCCTGGTTATGACCTTATAACTGGTGAAATATTGAGGCAGTTACCAAGGAAAGTTATAAATAAACTAACGAATTTAATCAATGCTGCTTTTAGAATGAAATATGTTCCTAGCCTATGGAAAGTGGCTGAAGTAATAATGATCTCTAAACCCGGAAAGCCACCGAACGAAGCGTCATCATACAGGCCAATTTCAATACTGCCAGTCATATCTAGGCTTTTCGAAAAACGGCTTGTTAAACGACTTAATCACATCATTGAACGAAAAAACCTGATTCCAAATTATCAGTTCGGATTTAGAAGACAACATTCAACAATTGATCAAGTTCATAGAATAGCTAATATCATTGACAAAGCTTTAGAAGAAAAAAAGGTCTGCTCTGCAGTATTTCTCGACGTAGCTCAGGCTTTTGACATAGTTTGGCATGCAGGACTAAATCATAAACTAAGATGCCACCTACCAAAACAATATGCTGCAATCTTAAAACCATATCTAAGCGGAAGATTTTTCAGAATTAAACAAGAAGATTCGTACTCAGAACTAACGGCAATTAAAGCAGGAGTTCCGCAAGGTAGCGTACTGGGCCCCATTCGGTACCTCCTATACACTGGTGACCTCCCAGAGCTTGAAAACAGCACTTTGGCCACATTTGCTGATGACACTGCAATCCTAGCGGTAGGAAAGAATAATATAGAATCAACGCAGAAACTGCAATCAGCTGTGAACAAAATTTGTAATTGGACAGTAAAATGGCGAATGAAGCTTAATGAAAGCAAATCAGTGCACACAGATTTCACTAACAGAAGAATAAATCATATCCCGGTAACTATCAAGCAACAAATAGTACCGTACGCAAATGCAGCAAACTATCTTCGAATGACCCTGGACGCTAAGCTAAGATGGAAAGAACACGTAAAAAAGAAAAAAACCGAATTGGAAATAAAATACAGAAACATGTATTGGCTGATAGGAAAGGATTCGTCACTATCAATCTATAATAAGCTTTTATTATATAAGCAATCATTGAAGCCAATATGGACATGTGGTATTCAACTATGGGGCTCTACCAAAAAGAGCAACGCAGACATCATCCAAAGATTTCAAAACAAAGTGCTAAGGAATATCGTTAATGCACCCTGGTACATAAGGAATAATGACCTATACAGGGATTTAGGAGTGGAATGTGTCACAGATGAAACTAGGAAAAATGCACGAAGGCATGAATCAAGGCTTCAACAAAACACTAACCATGAGGTAGTACTACTTCTAGACAACGCAAACATAGTGCGAAGGCTTAATGGGACAAAGCATTGAATTGACCTAGGTGTATCAGAACACACACATGTAGAAATATATATATATATATAGTAGGTATAGTATGTATCTGGATATCTACCTAACATTCGAAAATATGTATATTCGAGTGTAATGGAACGACAACAACGAGCGTCGGGGCGCTCGGTGTGAATCTATCCCCCAACGTTTTGAGTGAATTAAATCCCACTTATGTTCTATGCACTTATTTATATACATAAGAAGACACTATCATCTGTCGAGAGACGCCAATGGGCGGAATTCTCGAATCGAAAACAAAGACCATAGAGATCAGAAAAAAATTGCTAACTTGTCCAGGTGACTAGATCGCAATATCATCGAAGAGCACAGAACGTGGACTGTGCTCCACCCGAGCCTAACCAACGGTATTAACCGGGGTAGGTAAACGCCTAACAATAGGCGTGTCTAAACTCGAAAAAACAAAAACAAAATTTGAAGCGCACTTTTGTGCAGATTTCAAATCTGTGATTAGATTTTCTCTGCGAGTCATACTTTTTGAGGAGATCATGTTTTTGTGGATTAATTTAGATTGTTCGAATTCGCCACGTCATTAGAAGCGCACATGTGTGCAGATTTCAAATCTGTGATTAGATTTTCTCTGCGAGTCATACTTTTCGAGAAGATCATGTTTTTGTGAATTAATTTAGATTGTTCGAATTCGCCATGCCGCTATCGCCAGATACAGAATTTTCAAACCAATCGCCGATGTGTGTTATTTTTACGTCATTAGAAGCGCACATGTGTGCAGATTTCAAATCTGTGATTAGATTTTCTCTGCGATGTATACTTTTCGATAGAATCATGCTTTTGTGGATTAGTTTAGATTGGGCGAATCCACCATACATGGGTCGTCAGATATCAAATTTTCCCACCAATCCCCGATCTGTGTAATTTCTACGTCATTTAAAGCGCAGATGTGTGTAGGTTTCAAGTCTGTGATTAGATTTTATCTGTGATGTATGTTATACCTTTCGAGGAAATCGTGTTTTTGTGGATTAGTTTAGATTGGCCGAAGTTTTCAACCAATCACCAATCTGTGTAATCTTAACGTCATTAGAAGCGCACGTGTATGCAGATTTCAAGTCTGTGATCAGATTTTCTCTGTGATGTTTACTTTTAGGAGGAAATCATGTTTTTGTGGATTAATTTAGATTGTTCGAATCCGCCATGCCGGGATCGTCGGATACCGAAGTTTCCAACCAGTCACCGATCTGTGTAATCTTGGCTTCAGTAGAAGCGCACATGTGTGCAGATTTCAAATCTGTGATTAGATCTTCTCTGCGATGTATACTTTTCGAGGAAATCATGCTTTTGTGGATTAATTTAGATTGTTCAAATCCATCGGGATCGTAAGATACCGAATTTTTCAACCAATCACCGATCTGTGTAATTTATACGTCATTAGAAGCGCACATGTGTGCAGATTTCACATCTGTGATTAGATTTTCTCTGCGATTGATTGTTCAGTTGTAGTGTAGTGGAGTTTGAAGGACCGCAGAACCTTCAAAATGTATGTAGCGGTTTGAGGATAAAACAAAATTAGTAGTTGGGTAGACTGTTTATTTGCTACTGACTTACTCTAGCTTACCTGCACTATTTATATTGACGTAAGCCTATAACACAGTCATTTATTTAGCTTACAAGCGAGTCATAATTTCTGGGTTGCACTACTTATTGCTAGATTCGTGTTAATGGTGTTAATGATTGTGTAATGTCGCTAAATTCGCCTTATTAGTTGTGCAAGGTTTACTAGGTCACTCAAGTGCATTGTTCGTATCGAATTTTATTGATTGTTTAGGGTAGTGCACTTGAATGACCTATAGTGATTGCTTATGCTTAAAATGTTTATTCATGTATGCGTGAACAGCGATGCATACGTCATTAGAAGCGCACATCTGCGCAGATTTCAAATCTGTGATTACATTTTCCCTGCGATGTATACTTTTCGAGGAAACCATGTTTTTGTCGACTATTTTAGATTTGTCGAATCCGCCATGCCGGGGTCGTCAGATATTAGATTTTTGGTCCCATCACCGATCTGTGTAATTTTTACGTCATTAGAAGAGCACATGTGTACAGATTTAAAATCTGTGATTAAATTTTCTCTGCGATGTAACCGGTTTTTGTCGATTAGTTTAGGTTGGTCGAATACGCCATGCCTGGGTCATCAGATATTAAATTTTCCGACCAATCACCGACTGTGTACTTTATACGTCATTGGAAGTGCACGTTTAGAGATTCCGTGTCTGTGATTAGGTTTTCTCTGCGATGTATACTTTTCGAGGAAATCATGTCTTTGTCCATTATTTTAGATTTGTCGTGCGGGTAACCGCCATGCCGGGGACGTCAGATATTAATTTTTTGGTCCAATCACCGATCTGTATAATTTTTACGTCATTAGAAGCGCAAATGTGTGCAGATCTCAAATCTGTGATTAGATTTTCTCTGCGATGTATACTTTTCGAGGAAATCGTGTTCTTGTCGATTAGTTTAGATTGGTCAAATCATGCCGGGGTTGTCAGATATCAAATTTTTCGACCAATCACTGATCTGTGTAATTTTTACGTCGTTAGAAGCGCACATGAGCGCACGAAAAAAAAGATATTATATATGGTATCAAGACTATTCTAAACATCGTGGTTAAAATCGAACCCATGCGTAAGACCTCCAGATCGATCCCGCAGTGTAAGCGCTGTCAAGGCTTCAATCATACCCAGACTTACTGCCAGAAAGAGCCGCGATGCGTCAAATGCGCAGGTAAGCATCTCTCGGAAGAGTGTCACCTAAACAAGCAAACCCCAGCCACTTGTATAAATTGCAAAGGAAAACATACTGCGAACTGTCGAGGTTGCGAAGTGGCGAAAGAGCTTCAAAAACGCCACGATACGCTAAAATATTCGATGCGTCCGAATATGAAACCAATCAAGAACAGACCCAAAATAGCTACGAAAAAAGCAGCGAAAGATAGAAAGTCCGTCAATATTAACTTAAGATAGGTTAATGATAAAAAATCCGAAAGTAATAGAGATAAGGTAACAGAAGCAAAATCTCCGAATATTGGCGTGCAGTCTTATGCTCAAGCGGCGAAGACAGTGTACGGGTACGTACACGACCGACAACTCACGGGAGATCAAAGCAAGAAACCGTCCAAACTTTAATGTAAAGATTCCTTCTCAAGTTGCGACATTAAGAAATGGTGATAGAGGTAGTTCGGAAGATCATGTATCCAATGTTTTTTCCCTAATTCTTGCGAAACTTGAAGAGCAATGCAAAACAAATAAACTAATTTTCGAGAGACTAGTTGCACTAGAAAACAACATTCATAACACGCGCACTTCAACCAGAATATGAAAGAAACGCTTAAAACCCATCGAAAGAAAATATCGAACAAGATTGAATTAGAAGCAATGCAAGTAAGCACGGTACGCGTTAGAAATAGACATTTTGCTTTCAACATTTCGTCTATATATTGTCCACTGCGATGTAAACTTGAAGAAAGTGATTTCACAAACATCTTCAACTTCCTTAAACCAAATTTTATTATTGGTGGTGACTTCAACGCGAAACACCCCTTCTGGGGTTCAAGGTACGCCTCTCAGAAAGGTAGAAAGCTTTATAATGCGGGTATGCAATTCAGTTGTGATTTTTACTCGACGGGTAAACCAACATATTGGCCGACTGATAGAAATAAGATACTAGATCTGATTGATTTATTTGTTGTTAAAGGAATATCTGGCAACTGTATAAAAGTTGAAGAAAGCTTTGATCTCTCCTCTGATCATTCTCCAATCATTATGACGATAAGCGAAGCTTTGATTAAAAAAGTAGGACCGGCCAGATTAACTGGCGCGAAAACTAATTGGGATGGCTTTAAAAAAGATATTGAAGCAATTATTGAGCTGAGCGTATCACTTAAAACGCCCTATGAACTTGAAGTTGAAGTAGATCGCTTCGTCGAAATCTTACAGGATGCCGCGTGGAAGAATACTCCCAAACCAAAGAGAACCCCGGCCAGTTACATTCAAACTTATCCGCAGGAAATAAAAGAGATGATTAAGGAGAAGAGAAAAGCGCGTAAAAGATGGCAACAAACTCGGGCTTCGCAACATAAAGCACATCTTAACCGTTTGTGCAACTCACTAAAAAGATCTATTAAAGACCTTAAGAATAATGAAATACAAACTTACCTAGAAAGCTTAACGGCCGAAAAAGATTCTAACTATTCGCCTTGGAAGGCTATAAAAGGTATTAAAAAACCTCAAATTCAAGCCGCGCCAATTGGGAAAAATCAAGACGAATGGGCCAGGCATGATAAAGAGAAAGCGCAAGTTTTTGCCACCCACCTGGAAGAAACTTTCAAACCGTTTGATGGACAAGCTCTTATTGAAAATATAAATACGTCGTATATAAACAATAGCGTAATAAGAAATGCAACACTTACCGAACTTAAGGAAGAAATAAAGAAACTTAAACCTAAGAAAGCTCCTGGATACGACCTAATTACGGGAGAGGTTCTTAAAGCACTGCCAAGAAAAGCTCTAATTAAGCTTCTGTTCATTATAAACGCCGCGATTAGACTAGAATCTGTTCCCAGTCAATGGAAAGTCGCCGAAGTTATAATGGTGCTTAAGCCTGGAAAACCGCCGAATGAAAAAATGTCTTATAGACCGATTTCGCTTCTTCCAATGATATCCAAAGTGTTCGAGAGAATATTGGTTAGGCGAATACAGCCGGTAATAGAAGCAGGGGCATCTCATCCCTGATCATCAATTCGGATTCAGAAGTAAGCATTCTACAGTTGAACAAGTACATCGAATAACACATGTAATCGAAAAATCACTTAAACAAAAAAAGATTTGTTCAAGCGTATTCCTTGACGTTTCTCAAGCCTTTGACAAGGTCTGGCACGAAGGCTTAAAGTTTAAATTACGACAAGTTCTGCCAGAGCACCTATATAATATTTTAAAGAACTACCTACGAATAGGCTATTCCGCGTCAAATGTGGGAACGAATATTCTGATTTTAAGGAAATAATGGCTGGGATGCCGCAAGGAAGCGTTCTTGGTCCAGTCTTATATCTATTATACACACGTGATATACCGCAGGTAGAAGGCACTGAGCTAGCTACATTTGCCGACGACACTGCTATCTTGACAGTAGGTAAAACGGTCGAAGATACTACAGAAGCAAGAAGCTTTGAATAGAGTAAATGAATGGACAAAGATTTGGCAAATCGCACTCAACGAGACCAAATCTGTTCATGTAAATTTTACTTATAAGAAAATAAATAATTTGCCGATCTTTTCAAACTCGCTTCAAATCCCGTTTGCAAAGTATCTTGGAATGACACTTGATACAAAGCTGAAATGGAAAACGCACGTAAAGAAAAAACGCAAAGAATTAGATAACAAATATCGAGAAATGTATTGGTTACTTGGAAAATATTCCAAGCTTAATATATATAACAAACTGCTTTTATATAAGCAGGTGCTAAAGCCTGTATGGACATATGGTATACAACTCTGGGGTTGTACCAAAATAAGTAACATTAAAATTTTACAAACTTTTGAGAACAAAGTGCTAAGGGGTATTGTTAATGCGCCATGGTATATCCGAAATAGCAATATCCACAGAGATCTTGGCATTAAAACAATCGAAGACGAAATCAAAAACTACGCGAGAAAGTATAAAAGTTGACTAGAAAGTCACGCTAATATAACAGTCCTCCAAGTTTTGGATGAAAGAAATTTACTTCGCCGTCTACAAAGAATCAAACCTTTAGACTTAGCGCGATAAGTAACCGCGTCTAAACTGCGGAGCTAGCAGGAACTTCTAATGGGAAGGTACCTGCAAAACGTCATTATTTCGCGAAACGAAAACTACTTGATAAGTCGAATACTTAGTTGTAGTAAAAATAAAAACAAGTCTGTTTTGAAGGGAGGTTTTCTAGTGGGTAAGAATCCCACACTACTATGAGCACGCGCTATCGATCCTCATAGTGTCTTGTTGAAGTTTTTCAGCTACCCTCGGAAAAAAAAAGTTTCAAGAAAACTTTGGAAGACAGGATTGAACTAAGCGTGCCTTTGTACAATATTCAACACCTGGAAACAGAAGTCGAAAAATTTGTTAATGATATACAACAATCAGCCTGGATGAACACACCAGAAATTAGAAGGAAAATTAAAGAGAACAACTATCCCAGGGAAATTAGAGAACTTATTGCGGATAGAAGACGAGCGACAAAAATGTGGCAGCAAACTAGAGCCCCGCGAGATAAAACTAAATTGAATAATCTTGCTCAACAGTTAAGAAGAGAAATTAGAACTTTAAAAGAAGACTCAATCAAGGATTATCTTAGAGGATTAACCAACGAAAAAACCACTGATTATTCGCTATGGAAAGCAATGAAAAACACCAAAGGCCAATTATACAAATACCACCCATCAAAACAGTCGAAGGAAAGTGGGCTAGAAGTAACGAACACAAAGCCAATATATTCGCAGAATACTTAAAAAGTGTATTTCAACCACAACCGAGCAGGAAATATATATGCCTGCGGAAACAGTCGGAGAAGAAAGTGAAGAAATAAGTCTCACGGCTCCAGGCGAAGTGAGAAATGAGATTAAAAATAAAATTTCCCCGAAAAAATGTCCTGGTTATGACCTTATAACTGGTGAAATATTGAGGCAGTTACCAAGGAAAGTTATAAATAAACTAACGAATTTAATCAATGCTGCTTTTAGAATGAAATATGTTCCTAGCCTATGGAAAGTGGGTGAAGTAATAATGATCTCTAAACCCGGAAAGCCACCGAACGAAGCGTCATCATATAGGCCAATTTCAATACTGCCAGTCATATCTAGGCTTTTCGAAAAACTGCTTGTTAAACGACTTAATCACATCATTGAACGAAAAAACCTGATTCCAAATTATCAGTTCGGATTTAGAAGACAACATTCAACAATTGATCAAGTTCATAGAATAGCTAATATCATTGACAAAGCTTTAGAAGAAAAAAAGGTCTGCTCTGCAGTATTTCTCGACGTAGCTCAGGCTTTTGACATAGTTTGGCATGCAGGACTAAATCATAAACTAAGATGCCACCTACCAAAACAATATGCTGCAATCTTAAAACCATATCTAAGCGGAAGATTTTTCAGAATTAAACAAGAAGATTCGTACTCAGAACTAACGGCAATTAAAGCAGGAGTTCCGCAAGGTAGCGTACTGGGCCCCATTCGGTACCTCCTATACACTGGTGACCTCCCAGAGCTTGAAAACAGCACTTTGGCCACATTTGCTGATGACACTGCAATCCTAGCGGTAGGAAAGAATAATATAGAATCAACGCAGAAACTGCAATCAGCTGTGAACAAAATTTGTAATTGGACAGTAAAATGGCGAATGAAGCTTAATGAAAGCAAATCAGTGCACACAGATTTCACTAACAGAAGAATAAATCATATCCCGGTAACTATCAAGCAACAAATAGTACCGTACGCAAATGCAGCAAACTATCTTCGAATGACCCTGGACGCTAAGCTAAGATGGAAAGAACACGTAAAAAAGAAAAAAACCGAATTGGAAATAAAATACAGAAACATGTATTGGCTGATAGGAAAGGATTCGTCACTATCAATCTATAATAAGCTTTTATTATATAAGCAATCATTGAAGCCAATATGGACATGTGGTATTCAACTATGGGGCTCTACCAAAAAGAGCAACGCAGACATCATCCAAAGATTTCAAAACAAAGTGCTAAGGAATATCGTTAATGCACCCTGGTACATAAGGAATAATGACCTATACAGGGATTTAGGAGTGGAATGTGTCACAGATGAAACTAGGAAAAATGCACGAAGGCATGAATCAAGGCTTCAACAAAACACTAACCATGAGGTAGTACTACTTCTAGACAACGCAAACATAGTGCGAAGGCTTAATGGGACAAAGCATTGAATTGACCTAGGTGTATCAGAACACACGCATGAAGAAATATATATATATATATATAGTAGGTATAGTATGTATCTGGATATCTACCTAACATTCGAAAATATGTATATTCGAGTGTAATGGAACGACAACAGCGAGCGTCGGGGCGCTCGGTGTGAATCTATCCCCCAACGTTTTGAGTGAATTAAATCCCACTTATGTTCTATGCACTTATTTATATACATAAGAAGACACTATCATCTGTCGAGAGACGCCAATGGGCGGAATTCTCGAATCGAAAACAAAGACCATAGAGATCAGAAAAAAATTGCTAACTTGTCCAGGTGACTAGATCGCAATATCATCGAAGAGCACAGAACGTGGACTGTGCTCCACCCGAGCCTAACCAACGGTATTAACCGGGGTAGGTAAACGCCTAACAATAGGCGTGTCTAAACTCGAAAAAACAAAAACAAAATTTGAAGCGCACTTTTGTGCAGATTTCAAATCTGTGATTAGATTTTCTCTGCGAGTCATACTTTTTGAGGAGATCATGTTTTTGTGGATTAATTTAGATTGTTCGAATTCGCCACGTCATTAGAAGCGCACATGTGTGCAGATTTCAAATCTGTGATTAGATTTTCTCTGCGAGTCATACTTTTCGAGAAGATCATGTTTTTGTGAATTAATTTAGATTGTTCGAATTCGCCATGCCGCTATCGCCAGATACAGAATTTTCAAACCAATCGCCGATGTGTGTTATTTTTACGTCATTAGAAGCGCACATGTGTGCAGATTTCAAATCTGTGATTAGATTTTCTCTTCGATGTATACTTTTCGATAAAATCATGCTTTTGTGGATTAGTTTAGATTGGGCGAATCCACCATACCTGGGTCGTCAGATATCAAATTTTCCCACCAATCCCCGATCTGTGTAATTTCTACGTCATTTAAAGCGCAGATGTGTGTAGGTTTCAAGTCTGTGATTAGATTTTATCTGTGATGTATGTTATACCTTTCGAGGAAATCGTGTTTTTGTGGATTAGTTTAGATTGGCCGAAGTTTTCAACCAATCACCAATCTGTGTAATCTTAACGTCATTAGAAGCGCACGTGTATGCAGATTTCAAGTCTGTGATCAGATTTTCTCTGTGATGTTTACTTTTAGGAGGAAATCATGTTTTTGTGGATTAATTTAGATTGTTCGAATCCGCCATGCCGGGATTGTCGGATACCGAAGTTTCCAACCAGTCACCGATCTGTGTAATCTTGGCTTCAGTAGAAGCGCACATGTGTGCAGATTTCAAATCTGTGATTAGATCTTCTCTGCGATGTATACTTTTCGAGGAAATCATGCTTTTGTGGATTAATTTAGATTGTTCAAATCCATCGGGATCGTAAGATACCGAATTTTCCAACCAATCACCGATCTGTGTAATTTATACGTCATTAGAAGCGCACATGTGTGCAGATTTCACATCTGTGATTAGATTTTCTCTGCGATTGATTGTTCAGTTGTAGTGTAGTGGAGTTTGAAGGACCGCAGAACCTTCAAAATGTATGTAGCGGTTTGAGGATAAAACAAAATTAGTAGTTGGGTAGACTGTTTATTTGCTACTGACTTACTCTAGCTTACCTGCACTATTTATATTGACGTAAGCCTATAACACAGTCATTTATTTAGCTTACAAGCGAGTCATAATTTCTGGGTTGCACTACTTATTGCTAGATTCATGTTAATGGTGTTAATGATTGTGTAATGTCGCTAAATTCGCCTTATTAGTTGTGCAAGGTTTACTAGGTCACTCAAGTGCATTGTTCGTATCGAATTTTATTGATTGTTTAGGGTAGTGCACTTGAATGACCTATAGTGATTGCTTATGCTTAAAATGTTTATTCATGTATGCGTGAACAGCGATGCATACGTCATTAGAAGCGCACATCTGCGCAGATTTCAAATCTGTGATTAGATTTTCCCTGCGATGTATACTTTTCGAGGAAACCATGTTTTTGTCGACTATTTTAGATTTGTCGAATCCGCCATGCCGGGGTCGTCAGATATTAGATTTTTGGTCCCATCACCGATCTGTGTAATTTTTACGTCATTAGAAGACCACATGTGTACAGATTTAAAATCTGTGATTAAATTTTCTCTGCGATGTATACTTTCGAGGAAAACCGGTTTTTGTCGATTAGTTTAGGTTGGTCGAATACGCCATGCCTGGGTCATCAGATATTAAATTTTCCGACCAATCACCGATCTGTGTACTTTATACGTCATTGGAAGTGCACGTTTAGAGATTCCGTGTCTGTGATTAGGTTTTCTCTGCGATGTATACTTTTCGAGGAAATCATGTCTTTGTCCATTATTTTAGATTTGTCGTGCGGGTAACCGCCATGCCGGGGACGTCAGATATTAATTTTTTGGTCCAATCACCGATCTGTATAATTTTTACGTCATTAGAAGCGCAAATGTGTGCAGATCTCAAATCTGTGATTAGATTTTCTCTGCGATGTATACTTTTCGAGGAAATCGTGTTCTTGTCGATTAGTTTAGATTGGTCGAATCATGCCGGGGTTGTCAGATATCAAATTTTTCGACCAATCACCGATCTGTGCAATTTTTACGTCGTTAGAAGCGCACATGAGCGCATATTTCAAATCTGTGATTCGATTTTCTCTAAGATGTATGTAGAAAAGATAAGTTTAAGACTCAGCATAGTATATTTTCCTATTAACATGTAAATCTTTCCAGACCGCCAACGCAGCATTCCCGATGTCAGTTGAGTTCGTTCACTGTTCTCGCTTCGCCGCATTCCAGAGCGATCATGTTACTGGAATGCAGTGGGTAGCTGAGAGCTCACATTCGCCAGCATAGTGGTGTGTAATGACTCGCTAGCAATGTGATGCGAATGACCTAGAAAGGAAATAGAATAAAAGCAGAGATACGTGGTGCCATAGGGAATTCTCCGAAATGACAAGCTGGAGGAAACTAATACTGCTAGTTGCTGGGGTGTGTGGAGCCGGAGTCGCGTTCGCCTGGATAGCTAAAGCGTGGGCATGGTACAGACTGCTTGATCAGCTGAATGTGTGGTCGCTCTGGTGAGGAAGGCGAAGTGCAGAACAGACACGTCAAAAATGGACAGTTCTATTTTATCTTCCGGCTGGTGCGGTTGGCGGTCTTGGAAGGTGTTTTCGTAAACTTGCTTAGTATAATTGCTTAGTATAAAAATAATGTCTAAACATAGAGTAAGTATAAAGAATAAAACATCTTTACCTTAATTATCGAAAACCATAGTACCTACATTTGGGGGCTCAACCAGGATTTTCACCGGATTTAACGATAGATAACGAATTGTGGGTTTTGATATTGTGGTGAAGAGAGTCAAGAAGACTCAAAGCTAAGAAAGATAAGTGCAAAGTAGGGCAGAGAAAGTTAAGAAAGATAAGTGTAAAGTAGAGCGAAGAAAGTTAAGAGGAATAAGGTAAAGTACCGGTAAGAACAAGGGTTGGTGTTGGGGTGAATGGATGAGTTACAAGCCCTTACTGTCCGACAGTTACAAGCATCTCTTAAAAAAAGGGGCCTGCCTTACTGGTACAACGTAAAAAAAGACTTGGTGGAACGACTTTACAGCACATGCGAAAAGGGAGGCTACAAGATTGAAGACGTAGTGACTGCAACAGGAGAGGAAGAAAATAACCAACCAGCTACAAGCGTCAGCCGCCAAGAAGAAAAAACTACAGACGAGAAGACACAAGAAACAGGAGTGGAGTTACAAGAAAATACGATGGCAAACAAAAACAATTTTGTCTTTCGCGATGTGGAGGAGTCCCTTGAACAGTTTTCGGGGGAAGGGGGAAGAGGCTGCGCTAAGTGGATCGAGGAGTTCGAAGCTATCGCCACGTCGTGTGAATGGAACGACATTCAAAAATATCTGTATGCGCGGAGGCTATTGAAAGGCGCTGCAAAGCTGGCAGTTGAGGCCACTAGAGGCGTCACTGATTGGAACAAGCTGAAGGCGCATCTAACCAAGGAGTTCGGAAAGAGAGCAACGGGTATCGAAATTCACAAGCAGTTGGAGTCCAGGAAGAAAAGCCCGTTGGAAAGCTTGTTGGAATATCTTTATGCGATGGCACAGATCCTTAATCAGGGAGATGTTGACGAATCTTCTCTGATTGAGTACATCATAAATGGAATTCCGGACACGGTAGCCAGTAAAACTATACTCTATGAAGCCTCAACGCTTGAAGAGTTGAAATGCAAGTTGGAAACGTACAAGAAAATGCAGCGGCACATGCCAAAGGCAAGAATGGAGGTAAGCAGAAACAATAGCGGGCCAAGCACATCTGCAAGGGGACCTGCGACATCAAAACGGTGTCATAATTGTGGTTCGATGTCACATTTAGCGCAGAGCTGCCCAGATAGAGGAAAAGGCGCGCGCTGTTTCAAGTGTAATCAATTTGGACATATATCGCCGAACTGCCCGGTTAAAAACGAAGCAACCTCATCGTCAAGGGGGATAAGTCAGGTGAAACGCATCGAATCCGACGGCAGTCATCTCATGGTCAGTATCGAGGGCAAGCCTCACTACGCTTTTGTCGACAACGGGAGTGATGTATCACTGGTGCACCAGTCGTTTCGGAAGAAGATTAAAGGAGTAAAGCTCGATCTGCCAGGGATGGAAGTGCAGATCGGAGCAGATAAACATTGGATTCGTTTTCAGGTAATACCAGATCAGTGGATTCCCGATAAGATCTAACTGGGAAGGGACTTCTTGAGAAATGTGGATGTGCTGATAAGTCACGGGAAAGTCAGAGTTGTGAATAGTGTGAACGCAGGGCCAGATGAATCTATAAATACGTACGAGTTGAAGGAGAATGACATCTTCAAGATCGACACAGTGAAGTACACGGAGGAAGTTGAAAAGCTACGCGTTGGTAATGAGGAGTTCAGGGAGCGCGTCGAAGGCATCGTGAGCTCATATACGCCAAAAATACCGGCAAAGTCATGTACCGAGATGAATATAGTGATGATGGACGAAATACCGGTGTATCGCAAAGCGCGGAGACTGGCACCTGAAGAGAAGAAGGTGGTGGACAACCAAATACAGGAGTGGTTGGAGGAGGGCGTGATCCAGGAAAGTCGATCTGAATACGCCAGCCCAATCGTGCTCGTTAAGAAGAAGGACGGCAGTTAGAGGTTGTGCGTGGATTACAGAGAATTGAATGCGAAGATGATTAAGGACCTATATCCGATGACCGTAATGGAGGATGTGTTAGAGCAGCTACACGAAGCGAAGGTATTTATAACTTTAGACTTAAGAAATGGGTTCTTTCATGTAGACGTCGCGGAGAACAGTAGAAAATATACGGCGTTCGTAACACCGGACGGTCAATACGAGTTCCGTAAGGTGCCTTTTGGCCTGTGTAATTCTCCAGCCACGTTCCAGAGGTTCATCAACCAGATATTCCGGCACCTAGTGCTAAAGCGATACCTATTACTGTACGTAGATGACATTATAATTTTCGCCAGAGAAGAGGAAGAAGCATTGGAGAAGCTAGTCGTAGTACTTGGAGTAGCAGAAGAGTTTGGGCTGAAGATCAAGTGGGAAAAGTGCAATTTCTTGGGCAGGTCTGTTGAGTTTCTGGGGCACATAGTGGAGAATGGAAGTATCGATGGAGAAGGTAAAAGCGGTACAGAGATTCCCGGTACTAAGCAACGTGAAGCAGATACAGAGTTTCTTAGGGCTAACCGGGCTCTTCCGGAAATTTGTTCCAGGCTACTCACAAATCGCAAGGCCGCTCTCAGATCTGTTGTGCAAGTCAGTTAAATTTAACATGAGAGAAGAACAGAATGCTGCAATTAACGCGCTGAAGTCGTGTCTGTGTAGCGAACCGGTGCTGAAACTATTTAATCCTGCGTTGCCGACTGAGCTCCACACATATGGGAGTCTGATAGCATGATGACGGTGAGTTCCATCCTAAATTCTACCTAAGTTTTAAGACAGAAGCGTCGGAAAAGAACTATACGAGTTACGAACTGGAGGTGTTAGCCATAATGAAGTGCCTCAAAAAATTGATGTATCTGCTGGGGATCCAGTTCACAGTGGTAACGGACTGTAAGGCGTTCCAGGCGACGATGACGAAGAAGGATTTGTGCCCGCGAGTAGCCAGGTGGGCCATAATGCTGCAAGAGTACGATATGAAGGTGGTACACAGAGCAGGAACGGCGATGCGGCATGTTGACGCATTGAGTAGGTATCCAACGGTAATGAGAGTCGAGGATGGAGTCTTGCATAGGATAAAGGTGGCCCAAACGAAGGATGAACATTGTCAATTGGTGATGGAAATACTGGCAGCAACAGGATGCTACAAGGATTATGAACTAAGAAACGACATTCTCTACAAGTTTGAATGAGGAGCCCATCTACTTGTGGTACCAAGGGCAATGCAAAGGGAAATAATAAGGGGGGTCCACGAACAGGGTCACATCGGCACAAGGAAGGTGGAAGCCGTTTGTAAACAGGATTATTTCATCCCTAAGTTAGGTAGCTGTGTCGAAGGTGTATTAGCTAACTGCGTCGCATGCATATTGTCGGCAAAGAAAAGTGGGAAGACGGAAGGCTTCCTGTATCCGATAGAAAAAAGCGAAGTCCCACTGCACACGTATCATGTCTATCATTTATTACCACTTCCTTCAACTAATAAGTTTTACAATTATCTTTTTGTAGTGGTCGATGCGTTCACGAAGTTTATCTGGATCTACCCTGTAAGAACCACGAAGTGCGACGAAGTGGTGAAGAAATTGGAGCTGCAGAGTAAAGTCTTTGGCTAGCCGGCCCGTATTGTATCAGATCGAGGGGCTGCGTTCACCGCAAATGCATTCAAAGAATTTTGTGAGTTAAACCATATCCAGCACATTCTAACAACGACCGGAGTGCCGAGGGGAAATGGGCAGGTGGAGCGGATGAACTGAATCATTGTGGAGATCCTTACTAAATTATCAGTAGACGATCCCAAGAAATGGTACAAGCATACAAACAGGGTGCAGAGCGTGATCAACTCGACGGTGTCACGGAGTACGAAGCGCAGTCCGTTCCAGCTTATGTTCGGGACGATAATGAGAAGAGAGGGGAGCCACGAGCTACGAGTACTATTGGAGGAAGTGATGAGGGATGATTTCGAGAATGGACGAGACGAGGTCAGGCAAGCCGCTAAACAGCAGATCTCAAAGGTACAGGCGGAGAATCGTAGAACTTACGACCGGAAAAGGAAAGCGGCAAAACAATACAAGGTGGGCGATCTAGTCGCAATCATGAGGACGCAGTTTGGCGTGGGGTTGAAGTTGCACGTCAAATACTTCGGACCATACGAAGTGGTCAAAATAAAAGGGAAGGACAGGTACGATGTCCGAAAGCTAGGGCAGCACGAAGGCCCAAATACGACATCAACAGCAGCAGATTGTATGAAACCATGGGTCGCAGACGATGACAGCGAAGGCGCAGAGGGTGAAGAGGTGTGCGATGAACGAGCGTCGAATTCCAGGATGGCCGAATGTAGAAAAGATAAGTTTAAGACTCAGCATAGTATATTTTCCTATTAACATGTAAATCTTTCCAGACCGCCAACGCAGCATTCCCGATGTCAATTGAGTTCGTTCACTGTTCTCGCTTCGCCGCATTCCAGAGCGATCATGTTACTGGAATGCAGTGGGTAGCTGAGAGCTCACATTCGCCACCATAGTGGTGGGTAATGACTCGCTAGCAATGTGATGCGAATGACCTAGAAAGGAAATAGAATAAAAGCAGAGATACGTGGTGCCATAGGGAATTCTCCGAAATGACAAGCTGGAGGAAACTAATACTGCTAGTTGCTGGGGTGTGTGGAGCCGGAGTCGCGTTCGCCTGGATAGCTAAAGCGTGGGCATGGTACAGACTGCTTGATCAGCTGAATGTGTGGACGCTCTGGTGAGGAAGGCGAAGTGCAGAACAGACACGTCAAAAATGGACAGTTCTATTTTATCTTTCGGCTGGTGCGGTTGGCGGTCTTGGAAGGTGGTTTCGTAAACTTGCTTAGTATAATTGCTTAGTATAAAAATAATGTCTAAACATAGAGTAAATATAAAGAATAAAACATCTTTACCTTAATTATCAAAAATCATAGTTCCTACATGTATACTTTTTGAGGAAATCATATTTTTGTCGATTAGCTTAGGTTGGTCGAATCCACCATGCCGGGGTCGTCAGACGTCAAATTTTCCGTCCAATTACTGATCTGCGAAATTTTGACGTAATTAGAAGCGCACATATGCGCAGATTTCTAATCTGTGATTAGATTTTCTCTGTGATGTATATGTAGTGGTTTGCGCTACATTTAAAGAAAAACAACTCCGTTTGATTAAAACTAATTTTATTTTAAGAGCGGTTTATAATTGTTCCGACCACCATGAACACTCGATTTCGACTCTCTCGAATCTGACAGTGGACTCTCTATAAATGTGGCGTGATACCAATCGCCTACTGCAGGGTGTTGCCACATATCTCCCCTTCCGTGGAAAAAAACGGTGATGCTAAGGCGCAAATCGGACGTGTCTTGTCGGACGAGCGGTATTGCTGGTCGAGGGCGAGTTGGAAACCTGATGTCTGAGGTGCTCCGGGACAAATGGGCGTATGACTCCCGTCGAGATGTCACAGAAGAGTTCAACGTCGGGTAACAGCTTAAGTTTGCGAAGCTGTATTTTCGTATTGGAATTTCGCAAGATCTCGATGAGCTCGGTGTCAGTTGATTGAGCTTGAGCTAGCTCCTCAGATGAGACTGCAGTTGACATCGCTTCAACACGAGACAGAGTGTCTGAGACGATGTTGTCGCTGCCGGCGACATGTCTGATGTCAGTGGTAAATTGACCAATAAGTTCCAATCTCCGAAACTGCCAGGGTGAAGCGCGTTCCGGGCGTTGTTTAAAGGCATGCATGATTGGCTTATGGTCGGTATAAATGGTTATATGCCGGCCCTCAAAGATGTGACGAAAATGGCGAACGGCTTCATAGATGGTGTGCAGCTCTCTGTCATACGTCGACTGCTTCTGGGCGGATGGCGATAGTTTACGACTGAAGAAGGCCAATGGTTGCCAGGCCGTTCCACAGCGCTGTTGAAGGACTACTCCAATGACTTGTTCCGATGCGTCGGTGAAAACTGCCCACTTGGCATTGATGTCGGGGTGCGCAAGTAGCGCCGAGTTTGCGAGCGCCTGCTTGCAGCTAACAAATGATTGCTCCAACTCCGGTGTCCAAGTGATTTCCTGAAAAGCCTTCACATTTGGTCCTGCCAGTTTGTTGTTGAGTGGTCCGAGAAGCTGAGCGGCATTTTTTATGAATTTCCGGTAAAAATTGACAGTGTCCGAAAAGGCACGGAGCTGTTTGACTATCTTGGGTATCGGAAAATCCATAATTGCGGACACTCTCTCTGGCGGGGGAGAAATTCCATGCGCAGAAACCAAATGGCCCAAAAATACCACTTCATGTTTTCCGAAGAGAGACTTCGAGACGTTAATGACGAGTCCGGCTTCTTGAAGTCGTTGGAATAGCATCTTCAGATGTTCTAAGTGCTGCTGCTGGTTTTCTGAAGCCACTAATAAATCGTCAATGTACGTGAAGACGAAAGGTAGATCCCGAGTCACCTCATCCATGAAACGTTGAAACGTTTGTGCGGCGTTCCGGAAGCCAAACGTCATGAATGGGAACTCGTAAAGTCCGAACGGAGTGATGATCGCCGTCTTCTGGATGTCTTCGGGTGTGACTGGTATCTGGTTGAATGCACGGACTAAGTCGATGGTTGAGAAATTTTTTTTCTTGTGCAGATCAGCAGCAAAGTCGTCTAGATAACGCACGGATTTTTTTGGTGCCAGATGAAGAGGGGACGACCATGGACTGCTGGATCGGCGAGCGATGCCAACAGCAACCATCTTCTCGAACTCAGCCTTGGCGATTTTGAAACGGTCCGGTGCGAGTCTTCTAGCCTTGCTGGAAACTGGCGGTCCTGCTTTGGTTTGGATGTGGTGCAGCGTTGAGTACTGATGTGATTGTGCTGCCTATCCTGGTTGAGTGATGCTTCGAAACTGGTTTAAAAGTGTCGCATACGGCTCGTCAGTGACTGCTGGTGGAACTCGGATGGAACATACTTGGGCGAGAGATAATTTTCCTTTTGCTGAACATCCTGTTGTTCTATCGATGATACGCTGCTTCTTGAGGTCTACAAGTAAGCCAAAATGACTCAGCAGGTCGGCTCCAATGATGGGAGTAGAGATGTCGGCCACAATGAATCGCCAGGTGAGAGCTCTGCGTAGGCCCAGATTGAGCTTAATATTGACTGCGCCGAAGGTGCTTATCGGCGAGCCATTCGCAGCGATTAACTTGTGATTGAGGGCTATCACAGAGTCGCGCATCTTCCCAGAAGGGTAGACTGACACATCCGATCCAGTGTCAACCAGGAATTTGTCCTTGGTTTGGGCATCGGTGACAAAGAGGCGGCAGGAAGGATAGCGAGAATCGTTTACTGCCGCTAGCGACTCTCGTTGGAGTTTTCCTAGAATTTGCACCCAGGAAGGCACTTCTTTGCATCCTTGTTGAATTTTGCATCATACCAGCAGATGAAATTTGCATTTGATGACACACGATCCTCGTGTCTGCTGCGCGACCTGGTTCTACTTTGATGTTTGCCATCTGTCAGTCGACGGTGTGACGTTTGTGTGGTGGATAGTGTTGATGTAAGTGCTGGCACTTGTTTGGTCAAACCGGCTATCTGCTGACTGACGTCATTCGTCGTGACTGCTGCCAAATAGTGTGGTGAATAAACCTCGTGGAGAATGTCTGATTGTTCAGCTAGTTCTGCGAGCGTAGCGGATTTTTGGATTGCCAAGCAAGCCCGAGTCTCCTTTGGCAAATGGGATAGCCAGCGAGTTTTTGACACTGTTTCGTCGATGTCTGGAACTAAACTTCTTAGATGACGCAGGTGTTGGGATGGGGTGCGGTCTCCTAGTTTTTCTCCGTCCGCAAGCTGAATCAATTTAGCTTCCTTCGACTTGGAAAAACGTGTGATGATTGCTGTCTTAAGAGCCTGGTACGGGTTGAGTACCGGTGGTTGGACGATGATGTCTTCTACCTCTGCTGCATACCGCGTGTCGATCAGTGGAACTGTCCGGAAGAATTTTTGTGTCTTGGATAGGATTCCGCGGAGGGTAAACTGAGCCTCTAACTGGGCGAACCAGAGTGATGTCCTTTCAGCACAGAAAGGCGGCGCCCTAACCTCACTTGATGACATGAGACCACTCGGCAGTGCGGGTCGGATGTTCTGCGCTTGCTGTGAATGGTCCGGGGGGTCAGGCATGATGGCGTGAGGGGGAGAAAAAAAACCGCGCGGTCGTGGTATAGAAATTATGAATTGAAATTGAAAACCGCGATTGAAATCACAAATTGGGTCGCCAATAGTATGATGCGAGTACCAATAATGTGATGCTTAAGCGAAACGGTCGGATGTACCAATAATGTGACTTTAATGAAAACCGTTGGGGGTGCCGATAATATGACGCATTTACGATCGCATCGGGGCTGCCGATAATATGACGCTTTAACGATCACGTCGGAGGTGCCGATAATATGACGCTTTAATGATCACGTCGGGGTCACCAATAATGTAGTGGTTTGCGCTACTTTTAAAGAGAAACAACTCCGTTTGATTAAAACTATAGAAGTTTTCAACCAATCACCGATCTGTGTAATCTTAACGTCAATGGAAGCGCACATGTGTGCAGATTTCAAATCTGTGATCAGATTTTCTCTGCTATGTGCACTTTTCGAGGAAATCAGGTTTTTGTCCATTATTTTAGATTTGTCGTGCAGGTGTCCACCATGCCGGGGACGTCAGATATTAAATTTTTGGTCCCATCACCGATCTGTGTAATTTTTACGTCATTAGAAGCGCACATGTGTGCAGATCTCAAATCTGTGGTGTATAATTTTCGAGGAAATCGTGTTCTTGTCGATTAGCTTAGATTGGCCAAATTCACCATGCCGGGGTTATCATATATCAAATTTTCCGACCAATCACCGATCTGTGTACTTTATACGTCATTGGAAGTGCACGTTTACAGATTCCGTGTCTGTGATTAGGTTTTCTCTGCGATGTATACTTTTCGAGGAAATCATGTCTTTGTCCATTATTTTAGATTTGTCGTGCGGGTATCCGCCATGCCGGGGACGTCAGATATTAAATTTTTGGTCCCATCACCGATCTGTATAATTTGTACGTCATTAGAAGCGCACATGTGTGCAGATCTCAAATCTGTGATTAGATTTTCTCTGCGATGTATACTTTTCGAGGTAATCGTGTTCTTGTCGATTAGTTTAGATTGGTCGAATCATGCCGGGGTCGTCAGATATCAAATTTTTCCACCAATTACTGATCTGTGCAATTTTTACGTCGTTTGAAGCGCACATGTGCGCATATTTCAAATCTGTGATTCGATTTTCTGTGAGAAGTACACTTTTTGAATAAATCATGTTTTTGTCGATTAGTTTAGATTGGTCGAATCCACCATGCCGGGGTCGTCAGACATCAAATTTTCCGTCCAATTACTGATCTGCGAAATTTTTACGTCATTGGAAGCGCACATATGTGCAGATTTCTAATCTGTGATTAGATTTTCTCTGTGATGTATACTTTTCGAGGAAATCCTGTTCTTGTCGATTAGTTTAGATTGGCCGAATCCACCATGCCGGGGTCGCCAGATATACAAGTTTTCAACCAATCACCGATCTGTGTAATCTTGACGTCAATGGAAGCGCACATGTGGGCAGATTTCAAATCTGTGATCAGATTTTCTCTGCTATGTGCACTTTTCGAGGAAATCATGTTCTTGTCGATTAGTTTAGATTGGACGAATCCACCATGGGTGAGGACAGATATCAAATTTTCCGACCAATCACCGATCTGTGTAATATTTACGTCATTAGAAGCGCATGTGTGCAAATTTCAAATCCGTGATTAGATTTTCTCTGTGATGTATACTTTTCGAGGAAATCATGTTCTTGTCGATTAGTTTAGATTGGCCGCATCCGCCATGCAGGGGTCGCCAGATATCCAAGCTTTCAACCAATCACTGATCTGTGCAATTTTTACGTCGTTAGAAGCGCACATGTGCGCATATTTCAAATCTGTGATTCGATTTTCTCTGAGATGTACACTTTTTGAGGAAATCATGTTGTTGTGGATTAATTTAGATTGTTCGAAACCGCCATGCCGGGATCGTCAGATACCGAATTTTTCAACCAATCACTTTTTACGTCATTAGAAGCGCACATGTTTGGAGATTTCAAATCTGTGACTAGATTTTCACTGTGGTGTATAATTTTCGAGAAAATCATGTTTTTGTCGATTAGTTTAGATTGGTCGAATGATTTTTATGAAAACACCGAAGAAAAGCAAACAAACACGGTTATCTGAGAAAATAAAGTGGTACAATCTGGACAAAGAAAAAGGCGAGGCTTTTGTTTTCGTAATGAAAAATTACCTCTCTCACACCATCAACGGAGCTGAGGATGAAGAGTGCGGAGCACAAAATATGTGGGATTCCCTACAGCGAACTTGCTTAAAGAAGGCCAAATCACTGCTAGGAGCTTCAAAAGGCCACCATCAACACGCCAAAGAAACATGATGGTGGAGTGATGAAGCTAAGAAGGTGATATATGAGAAGAAAGCGGCTTTCAAAGCTTGGTCAAAGTGCCCCTCTAATTATAGTGGCGAAAAAGCTCGCCTCGAAATGGAATACAGATGTTGCAAGAAAAAAGCGAAGAAGAAGTGCGCTCAGCTTCAAGCAGAGAGTACGGAGGGCCTGTATCGGGAGCTGGAGAAAATATCTTGCCCGGTTGCTGATGCAAACCCGGCTATCCAGGAGCTGCGAAGACACAATATGAACAAGAGCGCCACTATCTTCAAAATAGCCGCCCAAAGAAGGAGGAATTTTCAGGAGATTCGCTCGCCAAAGTTCATTAACAATGCTCATGGCCAGCTTCTTGTGGATGACGACAAAATTCTGCAGAGGTGGCGGCAGTATTGTGGAGAGCTTTTAAATGAACAGTTTCCCCGGCTATACCTTCCAAGAGCCACCCCTAACTGTGAAAAAATACCCGACATTACAGTCGATGAAGTTAGTGAGGCCGCCAAATAATCCAAAAACGCAAAGCGGTTGGGCCAGACGAGATGCCCTCTGAGTTCTGGAAAAAGATGGGAGACGTCGGGTTCACATGGCTCAGAATTCTCATCTCCAAATTTATGAGAGGTGATCCAATGCCGAATCAATGGAGGGAAAGTTACCTTCTCCCTGTATACAAAGGGAAGGGTGATACGCGAAACTGTGATAACTACCGTTCGATCAAGCTGATGTCACACACCATGAAGATCGTTCAGCGGGTATTAGGTGGCCGACTGCGAAAAATAATACGGCTATTTGATGATCAGTGCGGGTTTGTCTCGGGTAAATCAACCACAGATGCAATCCAAAGTATAAGGATCATAATGGAAAAACATCGTGATTCCTTAAGTGATTTGCATAATGCATTGGTTGACTTTGAAAAGGCATTCGACAGACAACCACGAGATCTGATATGGGTGGCGCTAAGACATCGAGGGGTTCCAGAAACCTATGTACAGATCATCATGGACATGTACGAAGGAGCAAGGAAAAGAGTAAGATGCCCCACTAGAGTAACCGAAGGGTTCCCAATCAAAGTCGGGGTGCACCAGGGAAGCGTTTTAAGTCCTTTGCTCTTTATTACAGTCCTTGATTATCTGCTTGAAGATAAAGTGATGAACCCCAAGGTACATCAGTTATTCTTTGCTGGCGATGGAGGCATCATAAGTGAGGATCCTATATCCCTGCAAGAAGCACTTGATGTGTGGATGGACGTTTTGGAGGGAAATGGGTATCGCATTAGGTCAAAAAAGACAAAGTACTTGTGCTGCCCGTCCTCTGATCCACTCAGGCCTATTCCAGATATTTATTTGAATGGAACAGTGCTTCCCAAGTGCGAAAAGTTCAAATATCTGGGATCTATGATCAATAGCAAAGCAACTTGTGATGACGACATCAATCATCGCGTAAGCGAAGGGTGGATGAAGTGGCGAGAAAATTCCGCTATCTTCTGTGACAGAAAAATGCCGCCTAAGTTGAAAGGAAGGCTCTACACCGCAGTTGTGCGTCCAGCGCTCACATACGGTTCACAATGTTGGACGATGTACAAAACGTATGAGAGTAAATTAACGGCAGCTGAGATGAAGATGCTTTGCATGACAGCAGGAGTGACAAAGCTTGATCGAATAAGAAGTTCGAAGATCCGTGGAAGCCTTCACATCAAGGAAACTATCTTACCAAAAATAGAGCGCGACCGGCTGAGCTGATATTGCCACGTTCAAGGAAGAGATCATTCATCATCAGACAATCAGACAAATGCGACGACATCGGCATTTCATTGGCCTCAGTAATCGAGTGATCCAAAATCGGCGGGCGTGTCGATATTTTCTGAGGTCAAATAGGCGATCCCCACAGGCGGATCAGTAGAAATGCAGTGAAGTGGGAGGGTTGTGGTCCCTTATTTTCGACTCACAACCTCGCTGATAAAAGGAAGAAGAAATTTAGATTGTTCGAATCCACCATACCGGGATCGTCAGATACCGAATTTTCCAACCAATCACCGATCTGTGTAATTTTTACGCCATTTGAAGCGCACATGTGTGCAGATTTCAAATAAGTGATTAGATTTACTCTGTAATGTATAATTTTCGAGGAAATCATGTTTTTGTCGATTAGCTTAGATTGGCCGAATCCGAGACGCCGGGGTCGTCAGATTTCAAATTTTGCGACCAATCACCGATCTGTGTAACTTTTGTGTCAGCACACATGTGTGCAGATTTCAAATCTGTGATTAGATCTTTTCTGCGATGTTTAGTTTTCGAGGAAATTATGTTTTTGTGGATTAATTTAAATTGTTCAAATCCACCATGCCGGAATCGTCGGATACCAAATTTTCCGACCAATCACCGGTCTGTGTAAGTTTACGTCATTTGAAGCGCACATGTTTGCAGATTTGAAATCTGCGATTAAATTTTGTCTGTGATGCATAGTTTTTGAGGAAATCATGTTTTTGTGGATTAGTTTAGATTGGTCGAATCCACCATGCCGGGACCGTCAAATATCAAGTTTTCAACCAATCACCGGTCTGTGTAAATTTGATGTCATTGAAAGCAGAGTCGTGGGTAGATTTCAAATCTGTGATTAGATTTTCTCTGCGATGTATACTTTTCGAGGAAATTATGTTTTTGTGGATTAATTTAAATTGGCCGAATACGCCATACCGGGGCGTCGGATATCGATTTTTGCACCATTCACCGATCTGTATAATTTGTACGTCATTTGAAGTACATGTACATATCTGCAAATTTCAAATCTATACTTAGATTTTCTCTGCGATGTATACTTTTCGAGGAAATCATATTTAATTCCATTCAATTACCGATCTGTGTAGTTTTTACGTTATTAGAAATTCACATGTGTGTAGGTTTCAAATTAGTGATTCGATATTCTCCGCGATGTCCACCTTTCGGGGAAATCATATTTTAGTGGATTAGTTTAGATTTGCCGAATCTGTCATAGCGGGGTTGTCAGATATCGAATTTTTCGACCAATCACCGATCTGTGTAACTTTTACGTCATTAGAAGCGCACATGTGTGCAGATTTCAAATCTCTGATTAGATTTTCTGCGATGTATACTTTTTAGTTGGCCGAATCCGCCTTGCCGGGGTCGTCAGGCACCGAATTTTCTCACCAATCACCGATCTGTGTAATATTTATGACATTAGAAGCGCACATATGTGCAGATTTCAAATCTGTGATTAGTTTTTCTCTGTGATGTATACTCTTCGAGGAAATCATGTTTTTGTGGATTGGTTTAGATTGGCCGAATCCGGTATACCGTGGTGGTCAGATATCAAATTTTCTCACCAATCACCGATCTATGTAATGTTTACGTCATTTGAAGTGCACGTACGTGCAAATTTCAAACCTGTGATCAGATTTTCTCTGCGATGTATACTTTTCGAGGAAATCATACCTTTCTGGATTAATTTAGATTGGCCGAATCCGCCATGCCAGGTTCGTCATCGAATTTTCCGACCAATCACCGATCTGTGTAATTTTGATGTCATCGGAAGCAGACTCGTGGGTAGATTTCAAATCTGTGATTAGATTTTCTCTGCCATGTATACTTTTCGAAAAAATAATGTTTTTGTGGATTAGTTTAGATTGGCCGAATCCGAAATATCGGGGTCGTCAGATACCGATTTTCCCACCAATCACCGATTTGTGTAATTTGCAAGTCATTACACTTGTGTAGATTTCAAATCTGTGATTCGATTTTTTCTGTGATGTATACTTTTCGAGGAAATTATGTTTCTGTGGATTAATTCAGATTGGCCGAATTCACCATGCCTGGGTCGTCAGATATCGGGTTTTCCCACCAATCACCGGTCTGTATAATTCTTACGTCATTTGAAGCGCACATATGTGCAGATTTCAAATCTGTGATTAGATTTTATCTGCGATGTATATTTATCGGTAAAATCATATTTTTGCGGACTAATTTAGATCGGCCGAATCCGCCATATCGGGGTCGTCAAATATCGAATTTTTCAACCAATCACCGATCTGTGTAATATTTATGACCAGGGATAGGATTTTGCTAACTTTGCGTCTTTTTTTGCTTAATCGGAAGACAGTATCGACTTTACACAAACACGTTTCATGTCCTCCTGATTCCAAATATATGTATATTATTTGGCTTTTTTTTTGCCTTTTTTGTCGTTGTTGCCTTTTTCTGCCTTTTTTGCCTATTTTGCTTTTTTCTCAAAGTTTGCTCGCTAAAAAAGTTCTAAAAAAATGCCCGTTTGCATGTATGTATATCTGTGCAAACATGCTTCTTACTCACACTACGTAATACGCATATCTAAATTCCTAGACGCATTCTAATTTAAAACGTCTAGTCTGCGGGGAGAGTCAACATGCAAGTATGTACATGACCACTTACTGTGTATAACTCTATTACATATTTCTTGCTTGTATACAATACATATTATGCGGATTATTTTGCTCGGATTAAAAAAATCGTCAGCGTTCTTGAAGACGATGCAAGATGTGTTGTGTTTGCAAAGGAATTGATTGAAGATGAAGCAGTACAAGCGCAGCTCGCGTACATCAAAGTCAAATTTAGGTTTTTAGTCGACTCAAAAACATGAACTTTCGAAGACTTACAAAAACAGGTATTTTTGAGAGTCTGTACTTATATTTTTAACTAGCATTATTCTGATCAAGGAACATCAATTGGCGAAGTCTTGCCGGTTTTAAAGAACATTCAGCAAAACTTGAAAAAAGCAAAAGGGCCGATTGCAAAGGAAGTCCTGAAGAAGTTTACTGCCGTTTTCAATGCAAATACGGCACTGAAAACTATTGAGCAGATAAATTCTGTAATGAACCGCGACTTGGATTCCAAACTTCCAGAAAATATTGAAGTTAATAATGCTGAAATCTTTAAATGGACTCCACTCGTTTCAGCTGAAGTAGAAAGGTCATTTAGTCATATATTAAAGGCGCTTCTAAGAAACAATCGGAGAAGATTATTACCAGAAAATTTCAAAACGCTTTTGGTAGTTCAATTCTACTATAACTAAATGTGCATTTACTTTCGTTTTCTTATTTTTTAATAAATACCTTTTTTTGCCTTTTTAATTGTTTTGTTTTGCCTTTTTTTACTTTTTTATGTAAACAAAATCCTAACCCTGTTTATGACATTAGAAGCGCACATGTGTGCAGATTTCAAATATGTGATTAGTTTTTCTCTGTGATGTATACTCTTCGAGGAAATCATGTTTTTGTGGATTGGTTTAGATTGGCCGAATCCGGTATACCGTGGTGGTCAGATATCAAATTTTCCCACCAATCACCGATCTGTGTAATTTTTACGTCATTTGAAGCGCACATGTGTGCAGATTTCAAATAAGTGATTCGATTTCCTCTGCGGTGTATACTTTTCGAGGAAATCATTTTTTTTTTTGATTAATTTAGATTGGCCGAATCCGCCATATCTGGGTCGTCAGATACCGATTTTCGCACCAATCACTGATCTGTGTAATTTGTAATTCATTAGAAGCACACATGTGTGCAGATTTCAAATAAGTGATTAGATTGTCTCTGCGATGTATACTTTTCGAGGAAATTATGTTTTTGTGGATTTCAAATCTGTGATTAGATTTTCTCTATGATGCATAAGCTTTGAGGAAATCATGTTTTTGTGGCTTGGTTTAGACTGGCCGAATCCGCCATACCGTGGTGGACAGATATCAAATTTTCCCACCAATCACCGATCTATGTAATTTTTACGTCATTTGAAGTGCACGTACGTGCAAATTTCAAACCTGTGATTAGATTTTCTCTGCGATGTATACTTTTCGAGGAAATCATACCTTTCTGGATTAATTTAGATTGGCCGAATCCGCCATGCCAGGTTCGTCATCGAATTTTCCGACCAATCACCGATCTGTGTAATTTTGATGTCATCGGAAGCAGACTCGTGGGTAGATTTCAAATCTGTGATTAGATTTTCTCTGCCATGTATACTTTTCGAAAAAATAATGTTT
Organism: Brachypalpus laphriformis; assembly: GCA_945910035.1. NCBI lineage: Eukaryota > Metazoa > Arthropoda > Insecta > Diptera > Syrphidae > Brachypalpus > Brachypalpus laphriformis. The sequence continues at coordinate 124,622,554 of OX246756.1, forward strand.
TTGTGGATTAGTTTAGATTGGCCGAATCCGAAATATCGGGGTCGTCAGATACCGATTTTCCCACCAATCACCGATTTGTTTAATTTGCAGGTCATTACACTTGTGCAGATTTCAAATCTGTGATCAGATTTTCTCGGTGATGTATACTTTTCGAGGAAATTATGTTTCTGTGGATTAATTCAGATTGGCCGAATTCGCCATGCCGGGGTCGTCAGATATCGGGTTTTCCCACCAATCACCGGTCTGTATAATTCTTACGTCATTTGAAGCGTGCATATGTGCAGATTTCAAATCTGTGATTAGATTTTATCTGCGATGTATACTTATCGGTGAAATCATATTTTGCGGACTAATTTAGATCGGCCGAATCCGCCATATCGGGGTCGTCAAATCTCGAATTTTTCAACCAATCACCGATCTGTGTAATATTTATGACATTCGAAGCGCACATGTGTGCAGATTTCAAATATGTGATTAGTTTTTCTCTGTGATGTATAGTCTTCGAGGAAATCATGTTTTTGTGGATTGGTTTAGATTGGCCGAATCCGGTATACCGTGGTGGTCAGATATCAAATTTTCCCACCAATCACCGATCTGTGTAATTTTTACGTCATTTGAAGCGCACATGTGTGCAGATTTCAAATAAGTGATTCGATTTCCTCTGCGGTGTATACTTTTCGAGGAAATCATATTTTTGTGGATTAATTTAGATTGGCCGAATCCGCCATATCTGGGTCGTCAGATACCGATTACGCACCAAGCACTGATCTGTGTAATTTGTAAGTCATTAGAAGCACACATGTGTGCAGATTTCAAATAAGTGATTAGATTGTCTCTGCGATGTATACTTTTCGAGGAAATTATGTTTTTGTGGATTTCAAATCTGTGATTAGATTTTCTCTATGATGTATACTCTTCGAGGAAATCATGTTTTGCGGATTAGTTTAGATTGGATAGATCCGCCATGCCGGGGTAGTTAGATATCGAATTTTTCAACCAATCACCGATCTGTGTAATTTTTACGTCATTAGAAGCGCACATCTGTGCAGATTTCAAATCTGTGATTAGATTTTCTCTGCAATGTACACTTTTCGAGGAAATTATGTTTTTGTGGATTAATTCAGATCGGCCGAATCCGCCATGCCGGGGTCGTCAGATATTGAGTTTTTCCACCAATCGCCGATCTGTATAATTCTTATGTCATTGAAAGCGCACATGTGTGCAGATTTCAAATATGTGATTCGATTTTCTCTGTGGTGTATTCTTTTCGAGGAAATCATATTTTTGTGGATTAATTTAGATTGGCCGAATCCGCCATATGTGGGTCGTCAGATACCTATTTTCCCACCAATCACCGATCTGTGTAATTTGTAAGTCATTAGAAGCGCACATATGTGCAGATTTCAAATCTGTGATTAGATTTTCTCTGCGATGTATAATTTTCGAGGAAATTATGTTTTTGTGGATTAATTTAGATTGGCCGAATCCGCCATATCTGGGTCGTCAGATATCGATTTTCCCACCAATCACCGATCTGTGTAATTTGTAAGTCATTAGAAGCGCTTATGTGTGCAGATTTCAAATCTGAGATTAGAGTTTCTTTGTGACATGAAATCATGTTTTTGTGAATTGGTTTAGATTGGCCGAATCCGGTACACCGTGGTGGTCAGATAACAAATTTTCCCACCAATCACCGATCTGTGTAATTTTTACGTCATTTGAAGTGCACGTACGTGCAAATTTCAATTCTGTGTTTAGATTTTCTCTGCGAAGTATACTTTTCGAGGAAATCATATTTTTGTGGATTAATTTAGATTGGCCCAATCCGCCATATCTGGGTCGTCAGATATCGATTTTCCCACCAGTCACCGATCTGTGTAATTTATAAGTCATTAGAAGCGCACATGTGTGCAGATTTCAAATAAGTGATTCGATTTCCTCTGCGGTGTATACTTACTTTTCGAGGAAATCATATTTTTGCGGATTAGTTTAGATTAGCCGAATCACCGATCTGTTTAATTTTTACCACATTTGAAGCGCACATGTGTGCAAATTTCAAATCTGTGATTAGATTTTCTCTGCGAAGTATACTTACTTTGTGAGGAAATCATATTTTTGCGGATTAGTTTAGATTAGCCGAATCACGGATCTGTGTAATTTTTCATATTTCATATTTCATATTTCATATTTATTAATCGGTTAAACTACATTTACATAAGATAATGATATTCTCATATTTTATAAATGTGATAATTTCATGGATTAATTTTAAAATGGAGAAAAGAAAAAGTGTATTTAAATTTAAAAAAAAGAATATAAATCAGAATAAGAAATAAAAAAAAAAGGAAAAATTCAAATTGAAAAATAATTAAATTTACCTTCTGCCAGCCAGGTGAGATAAAAGAGTGCCACCGAAACAATCCGCATAACAAAGTCTTCTAATACCTAATGGAAGGGCGTTCCATAGACGAGTGACATGAGTGAAGAACTGTCGATCAGTATTCATTTAAGTAGTACGATGAGGAATGAAGGTGAGAGATCGCAATGAATTAGAAAATCTAAGTTTTTCATATAGGTATTGAGGGTGCCTGGTAGTTATTATCTTATGCAAGTACTTCAAGGCGCAAAATTCTAAATAAGCATTTAAAGTACAACCGAGAATATTATGAACATATGACGAAACATGATCATAACGCCTTAGGTCGTACACATACCGAATTATATTGTTGAATGCCACATTCAGTTTTCTTGTAGTTTCAGCATTGTTTTTGCAGAAAATTTCGCATCCATATGTTATAGTCGGAACCAAAAGTGACTTTGCCAACTTTAGTCGGGTTTTTAGAGGTCATCCCAGGTTAGCCTATCATTGAACCACACACCCAAATTTTTGCCCTTAATTATATAGTCGACAGGCTCGTTGCCAAGACAAACGGATGGAAAACTAGTCAAGTCGACTCCATTTTTGGAAATCACTAAGGATTTGGATTTTTTTGGATTCAGGCGAAGGAAGTTCTCATCCGACCACTTCAAAATTTTATTTAGATCCTCGTTAAATCTTGTGAGCGAGTCTTCAATAAGACCCAGTTTACAACTCTTATACAGTTGTACATCGTCAGCGTACATATGTGTAGAGCAATGTACTATTCATTTTGGCAGCTCATTTATGAACATGGTGAATAAAAGCGGGCCCAAGATAGATCCCTGTGGTACACCTGAAGATACTTCAAGTAGACCGGATATCTTTTCATTCACCACCACTGCTTGTTTTCTACCAGATAGGTAGGATCCAATTAGTAGTACAGCAGACGATGTAAAACCATATGAATTCTCTAGTTTTGACAAGAGTTGCAAATGATCCACAGTATCAAATGCTTTGGAGAAATCCAACAGGGTTAGAAATGTGATCATATCATTGTCCATGGCAACTCTAAGATCATCCGTAACTTTTAGGAGCGCAGATGTGCAACTATGCTTTTTTCTGAAGCCAGATTGACTTGCACACAACAGAGAGTTGCGTTCAAGGAAGTTGGAGACCTGACAATGAATGAGTTTCTCCATAACCCTTGACAAAAATGGGAGAATTAAAATAGGCCTGTATTCTGGTGGCGAAAGAGCTGTGCCTTGCTTTTTTAATTCGGGAATCACCTTCGCAACTTTCCAAATATTAGGGAAAGAGGATGTCATTAAAACAGTATTACAAATATGGGTCAGAAAGGGAAGTATGTGCGGTAATATAATCTTTACAAAACATGGATGCATTTCATCTAAGCTTACAGATTTCGATTTAATATCGAGGATCGCCTTAACAACATCAGTTTGCTCGACTCTGGAGAATTCAAATAAACTCGTGTTGATGGGTGTATCTCTGGCAACTTGTGAGATAACGTTAGATCTCGCCTGAATATTCACGAACTCTCTGTTCAATTCGTCAGGATCCACGTTTTCGAGATTATTCAGCGTTTTCTTGTCGACTCCTATTTCACGTAAGTTTTTCCATAAAATGTTGGGTGGTAAGTTAGCATTAAGACGGTGAGAATAAAAATTGCGTTTAGCTAGACGAACTTTGTGGTGAACTAAGTTTCTCAACAGACGAAAAGTATTGTAAAATTCAGGTAACCGGAATCGTTTCCATCTCTTAAAAGCCGAATCTCGTTTATTTTTAAGACTAAGTACCTCAGCGGTAAACCAAGAGTTGAAACAATTGACGCAATTTGATTTAATTTTAAGAGGTACATGTTTATTAAACAGATTCAGGATGTTTTTCTGCAGTAGGTCAACTTGTTCATCAACTGAGGTAATATAACATATCTGCTGCCAATCCACCCTAAGCAGATCTCTGTTTAGTTCACTCATATTCATGTTCTTAAAGTCTCTATACATATACGAAACGTTTTGTATGGAATATCCAATATTGAATGTAGCAAATATTAAGTCGTGCTTAGAAAAAGCTGGAGCAGATAACTGGTCATAAAAAATATGATGATGATGATGGTTACTAGTGAAAAACAGATCCAGAAGTGTGCTAGTAGTAGCAGTGAAGTGGGTTGGAGTCGTCGTATTTGATGGATACAGACTAATGGATTTCATTGAGTCTAAGAACAACTCTGATCTGTCTTTATTGAGTAGATTATAGTTAAAATCTCCACAGACAACTATCTCGGAGAAAGAAGTAGAGACATCTTCTAAGACAGAATAAAAAGTGGAGAGATCAACACTACTGTCAGGCCTATATACTACTCCTAGCAAGCAGTTACTTCTTCTTCCCAGAATTTTAATAAAGCAGTACTCAATTTGATTTCCCGGTGGTGAAAATTGTATTGGTTTGCAATTAATACTGGACCGTACGTAAATCGCAACGCCACCGCCAATTCTATAATGTCTGTCAGAGCGAAACATTCTATACCCATTCGAACAATATAACTCATTCGAATTATCAACACTGAACCAAGTCTCAGTTACACAGATAATATCCACATCTGACCCAACAAACAAAGCTCTAAATTCATCTCTTATCTATCTTAGGAAATAAACTCTGAGCATTAATATGACATACTCGCATCCCACTGCGTTGCTTACATAGAATATTTAACAATACGCGTAAGTTATCATTCACAACATCGCTATGCACCCTGTTATCATTTGTCGTAGTCATGCGAAATGAGGGCGACAAACAAAAACACTTTTGTAGGTAAAAGAAAACCAAACATGCAGACTTCAAGACCCTTCAGCAGCTGGCTAGCAGTAGGTGTACAGCAAATAAAGAAAAAAAAATTTACAAATTTAACATTCATAATAATTTAAATAAAAACTAAATTTGTGATCAAAACATAAACATACACCTCTATTATGGTTAGCGAATCGAACGTTCGACTCAAGTCGAACCTCCCGGCGAATTACTTCTGCCGCTTTATACACTTCGCTGATGACATTTATTTGTTCTTTTCTTTGTCAGCACTTATTCTTTATTCGAATGAAAATGTTTGCTAACAGCAATACCACGACAGAAGCAATTCGCAGACAGTTCGACTTGAGTCGAACGTTCGATTCGCTAACCATAATAGGGGTGATAAACATAAACGCAAGTAAATGAGCTTTTAACGAATAAATGAGATTATTTGCAGCTTACATTAAGGTAGACGTCGTTTTATCATTATGATTAGCACCAGCAATAATGGTATCCAAACGCTCGCAGCAATCCACCAGAAAAGCTTTTCCATTAGATGATCGTCGCACATACACAAGTCCATTGCGAGTATAAACATGAGTCAGCTGATGTTGACGTTTTGATTGAAAAGCTTTTCGATAGATACTGAGGTTGAGTGGAGTAAGGCTTTCATTTAAGTAAATTTTGATGTCAGAATTAAATTGTGGTCCGAGATCACGTAGGCAAAGTGATTTCTTTGTTGTTTTATACTTCAGAGAAATAGATCTCAGCACATCATTCTTTTCAGTTGCAGTTTGAAATTTCAATATAATAGCTGTGTCTTCAGTTCCATGCCTGGTCGTAGGTTTTGTTCTGAATATTTGCTTGAGAACAGGTGTTGGAGTGAAGTTTAGGGATGAACAGAGTGAGCTGAACATAGATGGGAGATCTTCATTCGCAGTCTTCGGCACACCGTGTAGCACCGCATCAGCAGCAATGTTATTACGTTGAAATTTATCGAGTGTCCTCCGTAATGATAAAGTTTCGCTGGTTGACTGCGATTTAGATGAGTGCTCAAGGTGTTCAACTCTCGCTATTAGAGAGGACATAGCATTCTTGACGTCATCTAAGCGACTGTAGAAATCAGTAACAATGCTGTCAAGCTTTTGAGACAGGCTGGTATTCATGTTTGTAATTAGTTATTTGAGATCAGCTGCAAATACTTCAATTTGTTTGGGCGCAACTCACGGCTCCTCAAAACTCGGTCGTCTTTAGATGAAGATGTTTCGGCAGGTGAAAAGGAAGTGGCTTTAGATGTTGGAGCTCCGGCAGGAGAAAAATATTTCTGACTGGTCTTGGCGTCTGTCTTGGCCAATCGTGTGTTATGATCGTGAGGCATTTTGGCAAGTGTCAATAAGCGCGTGAAAATAAAACACTGTCGAACTAGAACTACAACTTTTCTTTTCCAATTTCACGATTAGGAACGTTATAAGTAATCAAAGAAATAGATGCAATGTGTGATACTATATTCAATGATTGTATAAAATCACTTTTAGAAAAATTAAGGAAATTATTTTAAATGAAATAACTTGGAAAACTATGCTGCTTCTAAAAACACTTGCGCCTATCTTGACATTTGACAACTAAAAACATGTGTGCAGATTTCAAATAAGTGATTCGATTTTCTCTGCCGTGTATGCTTTTCGAGGAAATCATATTTTTGTGGATTAATTTAGATTGGCCAAATCCGCCAAGCCAGTGTCATAGAATTTTCCAACCAATCACCGATGTGTGTAATTTTGATGTCATTAGAAGCAGACTCGCGTGCAGATTTCAAATCTGTGATTAGATTTTCTCTACGATGTATACTTATACTCTTCGAGGAAATTTTGTTTTTGTGGATTAATTTAGATTGGCCGAATCCGCCATGCCGGGGTCGTCAGATATCGAAATTTCCCACCAATCACCGATCTGTGTAATTTTTACGTTATTTGAAGCGCACATGTGTGCAGATTTCAAATCTGTGATTAGATTTTCTCAGCGATGTATACTTACTTTTCGAGGAAATCATATTTTTGCGGATTAGTTTAGATTAGCCGAATCACCGATCTGTGTAATTTTTACGTCATTTGAAGCGCACATGTGTGCAGATTTCAAATCTGTGATTCGATTTTTTTCTGCGGTGTATACTTTTCGAGGAAATCATATTTTTGTGGATTAATTTAGATTAGCCGAATCCGCCATATCTGGGTCATCAAATACCGATTTTCCCACCAATCACCGATCTGTGTGATTTGTAAGTCACTAGAAGCGCACATTTGTGCAGATTTCAAATCTGTGATTAGATTGTCTCTGCGATGTATACTTCTCGAGGAAATTATGTTTTTGTGGATTTCAAATCTGTGATTAGATTTTCTCTATGATGTATACTCTTCGAGGAAATCATGTTTTTGTGGCTTGGTTTAGATTGGCCGAATCCGCCATACCGTGGTAGACAGATATCAAATTTTCCCACCAATCACCGATCTGTGTAAATTTTACGTCATTTGTAGTGCACGTACGTGCAAATTTCAATTCTGCGTTTAGATTTTTCTACGATGTATACTTTTCGAGGAAATCATATTTTTGTGGATTAATTTAGATTGGCCCAATCCGCCATATCGGGGTCGTCAGATATCGATTTTCCCACCAATCACCGATCTATGTAATTTGAAAGTCATTAGAAGCGCACATGTGTGCAGATTTCAAATCTGTGATTAGATTTTCTCTGCGATGTATACTTACTTTTCGAGGTAATCATATTTTTGCGGATTAGTTTAGATTAGCCGAATCACCGATCTGCGTAATTTTCACGTCATTTGAAGCGCACTTGTGTGCAGGTTTCAAATAAGTTATTCGATTTTCTGTGCGGTGTATACTTTTTGAGGAAATCATATTTGTCTGGATTAATTTAGATTGGCCGAATCCGCCGGGGTCGGCAGATACCGATTTTCCCACCAATCACCGATCTGTGTAATTTGTATGTTATTAGAAGCGCACATGTGTGCAGATTTCAGATCTGTGATTAGATTGTCTCTGCGATGTATACTTTTCGAGGAAATTATGTTTTTGTGGATTTCAAATCTGTGATTTAATTTTTTCTGTGATGTATAGGTTAGGTTAGGTTAGGTAAAGGTGGCTGTCCTGACAGGGTCAGGACACACCTAGACCACATGGGTCCATTGTGAACCACATGAGTAATGACCGGTCGAGTCACCGGTAACCAGGGGAACCTTAACCTTTCTCATGAGGGTGTTGGCTGAGAATGCTGGTTGAAAAGGGTAGAGAGACTGACTCAGTCAACCCTGAAGTCAAGGTGTACCGAGAAGGTATAGTGTGCAGCAAGTGATGGGGAGTGATTGATTCAATCGAACCCCCTGTACTGTGTATGCAAGTTATTATTGGCAGGTCCCATAAACCGTGTAGGCGTAGAGGTGCTTACGTATAGTAGAGTGACTGATTCAGTCTAACTCTAATTACTGTTATGCATGCTATTGACTAGGTGGGGTGACTGATTCAGTCAAACCCTTCATACCTAGGTGGACCGTGTAGGTGTAGAGAAGCATAAGCATACATAGAGTGACTGATTCAATCGAACTGTAAGTACTGCTATGTATAAAGTGTGAACTAGGTAGAGTGATTGTTTCAATCGAACCCGTACCTAGGTAGACCGTGGAAATAGTGGGGAATGCAAAGTAGAGCGAGATGACTGATGCAGTCAATCTTGCGCTAGTATGCAGTCGAACTTTAGGGCTAGGTGGGGTGACTGCTTCAGTCAAACCCTTAATACCTAGTTCACCGTGTAGGTAGTGTGCATGTGAGTAATAGGGGGATTGATTGACTCAATCAATCTCTGTTACCTCTAAGCAGTAATGTTATTTACAGGCACTGGTTCTAGTGATATGGGAGGGTTAGCTTTCGATCTTGGGAGGTGTCTGTTGCAGTACCTCTTGGGGATTGATAGTAACCAATAACGTGGGAGGAGGGGTGGTGGTGATGTGGAGGGGGGGCATTTCAGCTAAACCAGTTGGATTTACCTATGTATCTATTTAAGTTTCTAATGTCTATGTTAGACAGGTCACTTAGGTCCTCAAAGAAGTATTCGCCTAGTAGCTTCTTTCTTAGTGTGGCTAGCGCTGGGCATGTGCCAAGGAGGTGGAGACTATTCTCCTCCTCCTCTTCATCTCTGCAGCTTCTGCAGAAGTCGTTTGCTGGGACACCCATTCTAGTGGCGTGTCTACCTAACAAGCAGTGTCCTATGACTATTCCTACTGTGAGGCTTATGTTCCTTCTATTTAATGAAAGGAGATTTTTGGTTTTCTTTGCGTCAAGTAAGGGCCAGATCTTCCTGGTCGATGCGCACGTTGCTAGATTACTCCATCTGTTGTTTGCACTAGATTGCGCTTCGTTAAACATACGAATTTTCATTAATTGTATTGGTGGTGCCGGTGCCTCTCTTTTTACATCGAGAGGAAGTACGGTGCCTTGTTTAGCTAGTTCATCCGCTTTACAGTTGCCTGGAATATCTCTGTGTCCTGGGACCCAGCACAGAGTAATGTTGCATCTGTCCGCAATCTCGTTAAGAGATTCGCGGCAATGTTTGACCAACTTAGATCTTATTGTTGGCTTTACCAGAGCTTTAATCGCTGACTGACTGTCTATATAAAGGACGATATCGGGTATATAGAGTCTGCGCGATGCTTCACGAACAGCCGATATTTCCGCCTGAAAGATGCTACAGTGGTCCGGAAGTCGGAGAGCTACGTTTATTCTAGGTGATTCGGAAAATATACCTAGTCCTGTGCCCTCCGAAGTTTTGGAACCATCTGTATAGATTTCGATCCCTTCCTCCCATGCGGATCTGTCAGGGATGGTGGTGTTATATTTGATATTGAAATCAATAGATGGGGATATGTAATCTGTTACTCTGAGATTGGAGTTTTGTAAGATTTTCATGTGGCCAATTTGTGAGCTTGACCACTGGTATGATTCTCTAAGTCTTAGGCTGCTTTAGATGCTACCATTTTCCCAAAGATATCAATGGGATATATATTAAGTAGGGTTTCTAAGGCGGCTGTGGGAGTGGACCTGAGAGCCCCTGTGATGCATTTGCATGCTAATCGTTGTACTCTTTCGATAGAGTTTGTGTTGCACCTTGTTTCGAGTGCAGGCCACCAGACCAGAACGCCATAAAGCAGGATTGGTCTGACCACCGCCAGGTACAACCAGTGGACTATATTAGGTTGAAGACCCCATTTGGGACCTATAGCCTTTTTACAGGTGTAGATGGCGATTTCCGCTTTCTTGGTTCGATCTAGAATGTTCTGTTTCCAGTTAAGTTTACTATCGAGGGTCAACCCTAAGTATTTTGCTTTGTTTGAAAAGCTTAGTTCCGTGTTTCTAAGCTTAGGTAGGGCTACGAACGGGATTTTGTATTTCCTAGTAAAAAGTACTAGTTCAGTTTTGGACGCGTTTACGTTGAGCCCAACGCTGTCCGTCCATTTCGCTACTAACTTTAGCGCCGAGTTCATTACATCTCTTAGGGTTTGGGGGTCTTTGTAGCCTTTATTTTCTAGTGAAGTGAGTAGCTCATTTACTACTAATATCCAAAGTAGCGGAGAGAGAACACCTTCCTGGGGTGTGCCCCTGTGCGCTAGCCTTTTGGTTGAGCAGCACACGAGCTCGGATAGAATCTGCCTGCTGTTCAGCATTCGCTCTATCCAGATGCAAAGGCAGCATTCCACCTTCAGGTCAGCGAGCGCTCTTGTGATGGATTCTGTATTGACGTTATTAAAGGCGCCTTCTATGTCAAGGAAAGACACCATAGTATATTCTTTAACGGCAAGAGATTTTTCAATGGTGCCTACTAACGAATGTAGAGCTGTTTCCACTGAAAAACCTTTCCGGTAAGCATGCTGAGAGCTAGATAAGGTTTGTGCCTTGAGTTTTGAACGGATATGGTTATCGACTAGCCTTTCTAACGTTTTCAGAAGGAAGGAGGAGAGGCTGATTGGTCTGAAATCTTTCGGATTATAGTGGGAGGTCTTACCGCATTTCGGGATGAAAACCACCTTGACTCGTTTCCACGAGGATGGAGTATAGCTGAATTTAAGGCAGCTGTTGAAAATCACGTAGAGCCAGGGGGCTAAGGGTTTTATGCCCTCCTGCAGTTCCACTGGTGAAATACCATCTAAGCCTGGAGATTTATATGGTAGGAAGCTATTAACAGCCCAATGGATAGTGTGGGTGTTTATTACTCCTGCCGGAACGTCCATGATAGGGTGGTGTTGGGGTATAGGTGTGTTCGTATCTATAGAGTTTCCTGGGAAATGCGTGTCCATAAGAAGGTTTAATGTTTCTTCTGTGGACTTAGTCCAGTCTCCGTTAGGTTTCTGGATAAGAATTTTCCTCAATCTGCTAGAATCGTTTGTCCTTTCTATATTGCTACAGAATAATCTCCACGATTCTCGCTGAGCTTTCCTTATCTCTTTTTTGAAGACCCTGAGGCTGTTCTTATAGTTATCCCAATCTTCTGGAGATCGTAAAGACTTTGCTATATTGAACTGCTTCCTACTATTATTTCGGAGTTTTGCTATGTTAGAATTCCACCAAGGTGGTTTATTGCCGTTTCTGTGCCTGCTAATTGGACAAGCTTTCAAGAAGGCTTTGTTCATAGTTCCGGAGACTTTGTCCACCATCTGGTCGATTTCGGATGGTGAGCAAGGTTGAGTTATCTCGGTGCTAAGCTCTTTATTTAAAAATGTGTTATAAACCTGCCACTTAGTGTTCCTAGGATTCCTAAAGGATTTTGATGGAGGTTTGGTAAATTCCAAACTGAATTGAATATAATTATGGTCCGAAAAAGAGATATCTTTCGACAACATCCATTTGCTAATGTTTAGCTTTGTGGAATTGGTTGCTAGAGTAATATCTATTACTTCTTGTCTAATTTTGTTAGTAAAGGTAGGTTCAGAACCTATATTACATACTACGAGGTTAGTTTCTATGATGAAATCAAAAAGACGCTCACCTCGATTGTTTGTATCACTGCTTCCCCAAAAGTTGTGGTGGGCATTGGCGTCAGCGCCTATCACTATGGGGATGTTGCTTACTTGGGCTGACTTTATCGTCTCGCGTATATTTGGTGTTGGTAGTGGGCCTGTGTCATCATAGGACATATACGCTGACGATATCCATAGCCCGCTTTCCCCTCGCGGTCTAACTCCACACATGCGAAGTCCGAATCGCTGAAATTTGGTAGGAAGAAGGCTTTTAAGTTATTTTTTACTAGAATGCAGGATCTTGGTTTGCCTGATCCTTTGGCATAAAGCAAGGAATAATCCTTTGCCCTTAATCCAGCTATGCGGTTGTCTCTTGTCACCCAAGGTTCCTGGATAAGGGCAATGTCCTCTCCTCCTGACTGCAGGCGGAGCAAAAGGTTAGCAGAAGCTACTATGGAATGGTGTAGATTAATCTGCACTAGTCGGAGCATCATTCCTGACTGGTACAGATGCCTCTATTACTGTGGTGTCACCATCCTCCGACTCGGAAGATTCACCACTGTTTTGCTTTGGCAGCGAAACTGTCTCTACCTCACCTGCTGACTCAGCTGGTGTACCGACCGGTCCCATTTCTTTGACGCCTGCTGACTCAGCTGGCGTTACGGCCTGGGTCGAAGTGGCAGCTGTCGGTAGTGAGTCCGACGGGAGGCTATCTGATTCGGTATCCAATCCAAGACTGCTCAAAGAGGAAACCATACCTGAGATGAGCCTCTCGTCTTTCTCATGGACCTTCAGTACCAGTTCTTCCATGCCGTAGAAGATCTTGTAATCCCTCTTGCTTAAAAGCTCCAGGGATTCTTGGTTGAGGAGGAATGAGACTAACCTTCCTGCCTCTACCGGTTCATCGGCTTTAATGACCTTCCAATTGGAGGTTGGAAGGTCAGGATTTTGAATACGGATCAACTTCAGGATATCCGATTCACTGCTTGGTCCTGGTGGAATCCAAGTTCGAGCTCTTGGACGGACCTTTATGTCGCTCCAGTGACAGACCGATAAATCGGCTTTGGCCCAAAGGTGGTTAAGTTTGGGTACTGCCTCTTTTAGGAACGCGATGGAACTGCTGTTGCTGCATTTTAATAGCTTTGCACCGTTGAGGTACCAGCCAGCGTCCGAAAAGGTCGGTGGCGTAGCAGTTGGGTTCTTAGGACAATGCGCCAGTACGTCTGACGCAAGTCTTGCCTTGAGGAGCCTCCAGTTATCACCACTGATACGGCCCTCCTCATTTCCGCTTTCGCAGATACCGAACACCAGGTGATCCTTCGCCACCTCGTTGTAGGCCCTGAGCACCGACTCGGTATTCTTGGCCTTCTTCGGGGTCTTGGAGGTATCGTCCTGGGATCTAGGACGTTTGGACGTTGAGTCCGTTTTTGGTACCACGCCCGAACGTCCTCCCGACTCGGGTTGACGGTTCGGAGTGTTGCCGAAGGGCCTATTGCCATTCGCAGGTCTCGCCGACTCAGGCTGAGACCTGGTATGTATTGTCGGGCGAGCGCGTTTTGGGGGTGGCCTCTTGTTATCAAGTGGCACACTCTTACTCGTTGAGGGGGCCTGCCCTCCCGACTCGGGTTGACTGGTCTCCTCAGCGATAACGCTACTCGCCCGGCGCAGCGACTCCTTGTCCTTCTGCTCCCACGATTCCTCTGGTTTTTCGAGAATCCGTGCGAGCAGGTGCTTTGCCAAGCGAAGGTTTCTGTACTTTTTAGCACTGGGGGAATTCCTCTTCTGGATTGCGCGCCCGCAACGTGCCGATACGACTTTTGCCTGGGGCTCCGCATCTGAAGCGGAATTGTCAATGGATCTGGTATCAGAATCCGAAGGGTTCGTGTAGGTGTCGTTGTCCGTCGTCTCTCTGTATATAGGTTTGTCGGTCTGTTCATTGTCCTTGTTCGTTAGGTTTGGAGGCAAAGCCTCGGAATTTGTAGTTGTGTTTGTTTTTGTTTTTTTGTTAGGTTTTGTTTTTGAAATTGTATGCATGTTCCCACGAGTAAGCCGGTGAGAAGTATCCACCGCCAGCATAGCCGGTTTTACTGGCGGTAAGGCTTATTACGACAGGCCCTGCCAGGGCACCTGAAGGAGATCGTTAAATAAATAAATATTTGGCGCAACAGCTCATTAAGTGCCAGGGCCTAGCTTCTCGCAACCACTCATGTTGTGTGCGTTATATTTTTCGTACGAATGGAAGGGACCTACAGTTTAGTGCCGTATCCGAACGGCGATTTGAGAAGCTTTTTCGAGACAACAATACTCTCGGATGTTTGTCAGACGCTCGCGAGAGGTGGGACCGTGAAAAAACTTTTTGGTGTTTTGTAGGATTCGAACTTGGAACCTCACGCGTAGTGATCCGACACACTAACCACTTACGCCACGGCGCCCACGAAAGGAGATTGTTAGCGACTGATAAAAACCCTCAGCCTTTCATCCCTGGGCACGGTTTACATGAAACGCTCACTCCACCCGTTAGAATGGGTTGACTACACTTTAGCTTCAGATGCCCTTCCCCGAAGACCATACAGCATGGGTGGCCCTACTGCAATCGCCCTTCGGGATCATTGGGTCCTTACTAAGCATCTTCACCGCGACAAGGTACGTAGTCGAAGAAGATGTTCTGTGATGTATGTAGAGGTAAAAACACAATTTTAACACGTTATAATGTATCTTTTTTATTTTAGGTGTAATATCAAATTGTTTTAGGGGTAATTCATACAATTAGGAAAGTTAGTTTTATTCAAATTAGTCTTGATAGTGGTTATTATTAAGTAGAAGTTTAGCAATACAATTTTACGATAAGTAAGATTAATAGGCGAACGATAACGGCGCTGGATGAGAGGTCTTGGCTGGTGTGTTCCCTTCGCTGGTTGGTGATCAAGAGGGCGAGCAATCACCGGATTGATCGCTGGCTCAGCTTCCGTTCCCTCTATTCTTCTTTCATCCTCAATTCTTCGGTAAAATTAGGTCAAGTGTCCAGATTTTCTGTGGCGTTGCCAGCTGCTCTGTTTTTGTTCCCTACAACCCGGCCCCCCTTTGGTTCGACGTCTCGGTGAACACGATGAATAAATGAATTAGACGATCGTCTTAGCTTAGCTTTGATATCTGAAAGTATAATAATATAATTATGTAGAAAACATTCTCACACAAGGGTCCTCTAGGCATCGATATCTTCATATTTGGTAATAACAACATCTCGTCTCAGGCAAGTCTTTTCCATCATTGGGTCATCTCGGGTAAGTCATCTCAGGTAAGACATCTTGGAGCGCCATCTCAGGTAAGTCATCTTGTGATGTATCCATCTAAGGTAGATTATCGGCTCATTCATCTCAGGTAAGACATCTTGGAGGGTCATCTCAGGTAAGTCATATGGTGTTTCCATCGCAGGTAGGTTATCGGCTCATTCATCTCAGGTAAGTCATCTTGGAGGGTCATCTCAGGTTAGTCATCTCGGATAAGTCATCTCGGGTAAGTCATATCGGGTAAGTCATATCGGGTAAGTCATATCAGGTAACTCATATCAGGTAAGTCATATCAGGTAAGTCATATCGGGTAAATATTTCTCTCGTCTTGGGTAAGGTTATTTAGTTATGAACATCATCCGTTATTGAAGATGGGTGGTTGATTGACTCAGGAACTTTAGTTTCTGTGTCGATATTGTCTTCATCTTCGTCTGAACTGTCGCCGTATGGTATCCATGGTTTCATGTTATCAGTGCTGGTGGTGGTCTTCTTGGGGCCCTCCGTTTGGCCAACCTTTTCTACAGTGTAGCGATCGTGAAGGTCAACGTTTGTTATCCTATAGGGACCAAAGAATTTCTTATGAATTTTAATAAGATTACCGAATTCTGTCCTCCGTATGGCTACGAGCTCCCCAATGCTGTACGCCCGAGCAGGTTTCCTTTTTCTATTGTAGGTTCTTGCATTTTCTCGTTGAACAGCTTCGGTTTCCTCCTTAGCCATTTCGCGAATACTGTCGCGTTCTTCGTTGAAGATTTCCAGAAGTTCATCAGCAACAATTTCTGCGATCCGTAGGTCTTCATTGTTTCGCATTTTGATCCCAAACATTACTTCGAAGGGGCATTTTCGCGTACTTCTGCTGATGCTGGAATTTAAGAACTGTTGAACCTTATTAGTAAATTTGTACCAATTTTGTGGTTCCCCCAACGATAATTTGGTTAGAATAGGTATAACAGTCCTATTAATGCGCTCTACCTGCCCGTTGCCACGTGGGACCCCTGTGGTTATTTTGACGTGGCTAATACCTTCTTGCTTACAGTACTCATCGAAGTTATTAGAGGTAAAGGCGGCACCTTTGTCCGTAATCACTCGATGAGGGCTTCCAAAAACAGCACTTTGTAAACAGAGTTTCTGTAGGACCTCAGCTGTAGATAGGGTTTTGGTCGGATAAATCCAAACAAATTTGCTGAAACCATCTACAACAATGAAAATGTATTTATAGCTCTTACTAGTAGCAGAAAGGGGTCTTAAGTGATCCAAGTGGTAGGTATGTAAGGGGCGATCCTCTTTGGGTATGGGATGCAAATACCTTCCTGCTTGCCCTGCTTCTTTTCCACTAGAATGCACTGGATGCAGTTCTGTCGGCATCTCTCGATTTTTTCGCGGAGATTGGCAATTGAGTAATCCCGTTTAATTATCTCTTCAACTTTCCTGATCGCAAAATGTCCTTGTTCGTGAACCCATTCCATTGTCATTTTGAACGCTGCACAGTCAGTTATGATTTTGAAGCTAAGTCCTAGCAAATACACCCTGAATTTCTTTAAGGCCGCTACGATCGCTAAAACCTCTAGTTCGTAACTGTTGTAACGTTCTTGGGTTGGCGATGTTTTTCGGCTAAAATAAGATACGGGGTGAAACATGTTGTCATCGCTTGATCTTTGCAAAAGAATTGCACCGAAGCCGATTTTCGATGCATCGGTATGCAACTCTGTTTCAGCTTTGGGGTTATAGATCATGAGTATTGGTTTTTGTGACAAAGCTGCCTTTAAGTGATTAAACGCTTCTTTCTGCTGGTTTCCAAAGGTGAATTTATTATCTTTCCTCAACAGATCACTTAAGGGTTTTGCCAGAATTCCATAATTTTGGACAAACTTCCTGAAGTGTCCCGATAAACCAAGGAAACTTTGTACGTTTTTAATACTCTTTGGCTCCGGGAAATGTTTCACTGCCTTAGTTTTGAGCGGAGATGGGCTTATACGCCCGTTAGCAATTTCATAACCCAAATACTCTATTTTTGTAAATAGGAAGTGGCATTTTTTCCATTTGAACCGAAGTCCATACTGGCTAGCTAAGTCGAAAACCCTCTTCAAATTCCCTATTGCCTCAGTATAATTTTTTGCGATAATTATAAAGTCATCCATGTAAATGATAATAATTTTCTCTTTGATAAGTGGTTGAAAGATTTTAATAATGAACTTTTGGAATATGGTAGGCGAGGTACATAAGCCAAAAGGCATTTTCAAAAACTCGTATTGGCCTGTCGGGGTTACAAAAGAAGTATACTTTCTGCTTTCTTCTTCGACCGATACGTGGAAGAAGCCATTTTCAAGATCCAGGGTACTGAATATTTGAGCACCACACAGTTGATCAACTTGATCATCTATGAGTGGGAGCGGAAAATGATCTCTAATGACCTGCTTGTTCAGTTTTCGATAATCGACGCAAAGGCGTTTGGATCCATCTTTTTTCGAAGCTAGGACTATGGGACTGGCGAATTCTGATGAGCTATTTCGTATTATCCCTTTGGCAAGCCATTCTTCAATTTGAGCTTCCACTACTTCTTTCTCTAATGGTGAAAGTCGACGAGGGTGTTGGAAAATGGGAATTCCATCCTTCAATATAATTTTCAACTCGAAATCGTTTTGGAGTCCTTCTACTGGCCTATATCCATCTACGACTTGCCTCACCTCTTCCTTGTAAGGATCATTTCCCACGTCTAACTCAACTTCTGTCTCTGGGCTGATCGTAAAACACCCTAACAGATTATCAAGCCTATTGACTTTAACTGCCTCAGGAGTTACCAAGATTTGGGTATTCGCGAAAATATTTTGCCCTAAAATCATTGGCATTGAAAGAAATCGGTCAGATATGACGTGAACAACTTCCTCAAAAATATTTTCATCGAAAGAGATCCTTGCTACAAAGCTCCCTAATGTCTCCACCCCGCTTTCCGCAAGACCACGCAATGGTGTTTTTGGTCCCGTTAGCGTTGGTGAACCCAGCTGGACAAATTCGTCTGAGCGTAGGAGTGTAACTTCGCTCCCCGTATCTAGGAGCGCATTTACTGAGTACCCCCCATCGACAAAGTGGACTAGTTTGTGGAAAGTCCCACCATAACCTGGCAAAGCGTTAGTTGTCCTAACGTGTTTAGAAGCTTCGTCCTTTGTACACTGAGGAGACTTGTGGCCAAACTCTTTGCACCTGAAGCATTTAGGTCCCGCCGATAATTTGCAACATTCGCTTGAACGGTGCCCTTTCAGCCCGCAATTAAAACAAGTAAGGTTGGAACTTCCAGCTTTTTCAGCAGTTAGAAAATTGGTTTGTCCTCTATCCGACTGAAAACTCGTCTTGGAAATCGACGACGGATTTCTTTCAGAAAACGCTCTATACACTTCTATTTTTTTTTCTAAAATCCTTAAAACTGTTTGCACCGTAAAGCAACGCTTTATTACTATGAGAGTCTTTAATGCCGTCTATCACATAGTGTATAATAGAAATTTCATCGATGCTCGCCCGAGCCCCTAGCTCCTTCATTTTCAAAAAATATTGTAACACCGTCTCACCTTTCTGTTGCTTCCGCTCCATTAACTTCCTATGAACTTCGGCATTCGAAAAGTTTCCGCCAAATTCGTCTGTTAAAAACGTTTTCAAATCCGCCCACGTTTTTATGCCTGGCTCCGAACGTACTGCCATCTTTGCAGAACCCGACAGAAGCCTTTTTGCGAACAGCAGATTCTCCAAAGGTGTCCATTTCATCAGCTCAGCTGCGTTCTCGACTTCGCCTACCCAACACAAAATGCTAAACTCATCATCGCCATTGAACTCTTGAATCGAGCTGGCCACATCTTGGAAGGAAGCAGCACCTCTACTCCTATTCCGTAAATGTGCTACTTCGTCTTGCAATAAAGATATTTCTAAATCTCTTCGAATAGTGGTTTCTCTCTCGTCTAAGTTTTTTTCGCGGATTTCTAATTGCCTACCCCTTTCCTCTAACTCTGCCATGGCATCCGATATGTCCATGGTATGGGAGACTCTAGCAGTGCTATTTCTATTTTGCTTTACCTTCTTAGACGGCATTTTGTCCAGAAAACAACACAGACAGCGGAATATACCTGCACTGCAATGACACTTGGGTATGTAATGGGGAAAGCAAAAAAAACAAAAGCTTCAGGCTGGTCGCTAGTGTCTGATATGACATGCTTATCTATCGCTATTAGCTGATCGCACTGAGTAAAATGATCGTGAAATATTGGTACAGTTCCTACAGCTACTTATGTTACGTCTTTCTACCTCAAAATAGCCTATCAACTTTTCAGTTCTCTAGCTTTCAACACTCCGATACATTGAATGATGAAGTTTATTTCAATGATAATACCACATGTGCCGGGTTAGGTGTATACTTCACGGCAACTTTTTCCTCGATGTTTGATGAACTGCTGCCACCCTCGATGCACGTGCCCGCGAAAACCGAAGATCGCGACGACCGATGTGTTTTTACACTATAAATTTATTGTTTTTACACTTAATTTGAACTGTTCGGGTGTTAGCTCGAAGTGCAATTCGATTAAATTAGTTAAATCCCGGTTGAGAACCCATGTAGAGGTAAAAACACAATTTTAACATGTATCTTTTTTATTTTAGGTGTAATATCAAATTGTTTTAGAGGTAATTCATACAATTAGGAAAGTTAGTTTTATTCAAATTAGTCTTGATAGTGGTTATTATTAAGTAGAAGTTTAGCAATACAATTTTACGATAAGTAAGATTAATAGGCGAACGATAACGGCGCTGGATGAGAGGTCTTGGCTGGTGTGTTCCCTTCGCTGGTTAGTGATCAAGAGGGCGAGCAATCACCGGATTGATCGCTGGCTCAGCTTCCGTTCCCTCTATTCTTCTTTCATCCTCAATTCTTCGGTAGAATTAGGTCAAGTGTCCAGATTTTCTGTGGCGTTGCCAGCTGCTCTGTTTTTGTTCCCTACATGTATACTCTTCGAGGAAATCATGTTGTTTGTGGCTCGGTTTAGATTGGCCGAATCCGCCATACCGTGGTGGACAAATATCAAATTTTCCCACCAATCACCGATCTGTGTAATTTTGAAGTCATTTGAATTGCACGTACGTGCAAATTTCAAATCTGTGATTAGATTTTCTCTGCGATGTATACTTTTCCAAAAAATTATGTTTTTGTGGATTAATTTAAATTGGCCGAATCCGCCATATCGGGGTCGTCAGATACCGATTTTCGCACCAATCAATTATCTGTGTAACTTTTACGTCATTAGGAGCGCACATGTGTGCAGATTTTAAATCTCTGATTAGACTTTCTGCTGTGTATACTTTTTTATTGGCCGAATCTGCCATGCCGGGGTCATCAGGTACCGAATTTTCCGACCAATCACTCATCTGTGTAATAGTTGTCATTTGAAGCACACATGTTTGCAGATTTCAAATAAGTGATTCGATTTTCTCTGCGGTGTATACTTTTCGAGGAAATCATATTTTTGTGGATTAATTTAGATTGGCCGAATCCGCCAAGCCAGTGTCATAGAATTTTCCAAAAAATCACCGATGTGTGTAATTTTGATGTCATTAGAAGCAGACTCGTGTGCAGATTTCAAATCTATGATAAGATTTTCTCTACGATGTATACTTATACTCTTCGGGGAAATTTTGATTTTGTGGATTAATTTAGATTGGCCGAATCCGCCATGGCGGGGTCGTCAGATATCGAGTTTTCCGACCAATCACCGATCTGTGTAATTTTTACGTTATTTGAAGCGCACATGTGTGCAGATTTCAAATCTGTGATTAGATTTTCTCTGCGATGTATACTTACTTTTCGAGGAAATCATATTTTTGCGGATTAGTTTAGATTAGCCGAATCACCGATCTGTGTAATTTTTACGTCATTTGAAGCGCACATGTGTGCAGATTTCAAATAAGTGATTCGATTTTTTTCTGCGGTGTATACTTTTCGAGGAAATCATATTTTTGTGGATTAATTTAGATTGGCCGAATCCGCCATATCTGGGTCGTCAGATACCGATTTTCCCACCAATCACCGATCTGTGTAATTTGTAAGTCATTAGAAGCGCACATGTGTGCAGATTTCAAATCTGTGATTAGATTTTCTCTGCGATGTATACTTTTCGAGGAAACTATTTTTTTGTGGATTGGTTCAGATTGGCCGAATCCGCTATGCCGGGGTCGTCAGATATCGAGTTTTCCCAACAATCACCGATCTGTATAATTCTTACGTCATTTGAAGTGCACGTACGTGCAAATTCCAAATCTGTGATTAGATTTTCTCTGCGATGTATTCTTATCGAGGAAATCATATTTCTGCGGATTAGTTTAGATTGGCCGAATCCGTCATGCCGGGGTCGTCAGATATCGAGCTTTCCCACCAATCACCGATCTGTGTAATTTCAAATCACAGATTTCAAATCTGTGATTAGATTTTCTCTGCGATGTATACTTACTTTTCGAGGAAATCATATTTTTGCGGATTAGTTTAGATTAGCCGAATCACCGATCTGTGTAATTTTTACGTCACTTGAAGCGCACATGTGTGCAGATTTCAAATCTGTGATTAGATTTTCTCTATGATGTATACTCTTCGAGGAAATCATGTTTTTGTGGCTTGGCTTAGATTGGCCGAATCCGCCATACCGTGGTAGATAGATATCAAATTTTCCCACCAATCACCGATCTGCGTAATTTTTACGTCATTTGAAGTGCACGTACGTGCAAATTTCAATTCTGCGTTTAGATTTTCTCTGCGATGTATACTTTTCGAGGAAATCATATTTTTGTGGATTAATTTAGATTGGCTGAATCCGCCATATCGGGGTCGTCAGATATCGATTTTCCCACCAATCACCGATCTGTATAATTCTTACGTCACTTAAAGCGCACATGTGTGCAGATTTCAAATCTGTGATTAGATTTTCTCTGCGATGTATTCTTATCGAGGAAATCATATTTCTCTGGATTAGTTTAGATTGGCTAGATCCGACATGCCGGCGTCATCAGATATCGAATTTTTCGACCAATCACCGATCTGTGTAATTTTGATGTCATTAGAAGCAGACTCGTGGGTAGATTTAAAATTTTTCAACCAATAGCCGATCTGTGTTACTTTTACGTCATTTGAAGCGCACATTTGTGCAGATTTCAAATCTCTGATTAGATTTTCTGCGATGTATACTTTTTAATTGGCCGAATCCGCCATGCCGGGGTCGTCAGATACGGAATTTTCCATGTGTGCCCATGTGTGCAGATTTCAGATCTGTGATGTATAGCCTTCGAGGAAATCATGTTTTTGTGGATTGGTTTAGATTGGCCGAATCCGCCATACCGTGGTGGTCAGATATCAAATTTTCCCTCCAATCACCGATCTGTGAAATTTTTAGGTCATTTGAAGTGCACGTACGTGCAAATTCCAAATCTGTGATTAGATTTTCTCTGCGATGTATACTTACTTTTCGAGGGAATCATATTTTTGCGGATTAGTTGAGCCGAATCACCGATCTCTGTAATTTTTACGTCATTTGAAGCGCACATGTGTGCAGATTTCAAATAAGTGATTCGATTTTCTCTGCGGTGTATACTTTTCGAGGAAATCATATTTTTGTGGATTAATTTAGATTGGCCGAATCCGCCAAGCCAGTGTCATCGAATTTTCCAACCAATCACCGATGTGTGTAATTTTGATGTCATTAGAAGCAGACTCGCGTGCAGATTTCAAATCTGTGATTAGATTTTCTCTACGATGTATACTTATACTCTTCGAGGAAATTTTGTTTTTGTGGATTAATTTAGATTGGCCGAATCCGCCATGCCGGGGACGTCAGATATAAATTATGTTTTTGTGGATTTCAAATCTGTGATTAGGTTTTCTCTATGATGTATACTCTTCGAGGAAATCATGTTTTTGTGGCTTGGTTTAGATTGGCCGAATCTGCCATACCGTGGTAGACAGATATCAAATTGTCCCACCAATCACCGATCTGTGTAATTTTTACGTCATTTGAAGTGCACGTACGTGCAAATTTCAATTCTGCGTTTAGATTTTCTCTGCGATGTATACTTTTCGAGGAAATCATATTTTTGTGGATTAATTTAGATTGGCCGAATCCGCCATATCGGGGTCGTCAGATATCGATTTTCCCACCAATCACCCATCTGTGTAATTTGTAAGTCATTAGCAGCGCACATATGTGCAGATTTCAAATCTGTGATTAGATTTTCTCTGCGATGTATACTTTTCGAGAAAATTATTTTTTTGTGGATTAATTCAGATTGGCCGAATCCGCCATGTCGGGGTCGTCAGATATCGAGTTTTCCCACCAATCACCGATCTGTATAATTCTTACGTCACTTAAAGCGCACATGTGTGCAGATTTCAAATCTGTGATTAGATTTTCTCTGCGATGTATTCTTATCGAGGAAATCATATTTCTGTGGATTAGTTTAGATTGGCTAGATCCGACATGCCGGCGTCATCAGATATCGAATTTTTCGACCAATCACCGATCTGTGTAATTTTGATGTCATTAGAAGCAGACTCGTGGGTAGATTTAAAATTTTTCAACCAATAGCCGATCTGTGTTACTTTTACGTCATTTGAAGCGCACATGTGTGCAGATTTCAAATAAGTGATTCGATTTTCTGTGCGGTGTATACTTTTTGAGGAAATCATATTTTTGTGGGTTAATTTAGATTGGCCGAATCCGCCATATCTGGGTCGTCAGATAAGGATTTTCCCACCAATCACCGATCTGTGTAATTTGCAGATCATTAGAAGCGCACATGTGCGCAGATTTCAAATCTGTGATTAGATTGTCTCTGCTATGTATACTTTTCGAGGCAATTATATTTTTGTGGATTTCAAATCTGTGATTAGATTTCCTCTGTGATGTATACCATCCGAGGAAATCATGTTTTTGTGGCTGGGTTTAGATTGGCCGAATCCGCCATATCCGGGTCCTCAGATACCGATTTTCGCACCAATCACCGATCTGTATAACTTTTACCTCATTAGGAGCGCACATGTGTGCAGATTTTAAATCTCTGATTAGACTTTCTGTTTTGTATACTTTTTTATTGGCCGAATCTGCCATGCCGGGGTCATCAGGTACCGAATTTTCCGACCAATCACTCATCTGTGTAATAGTTGTCATTAGAAGCGCACATGTGTGCAGATTTCAAATCTGTGATTAGATTTTCTCTGTGATGTATACTCTTTGAGGAAATCGTGTTTTTGTGGATTGGCTTAGATTGGCCGAATCCGCCATACCGTGGTGGTCAGATGTCAAATTTTCCCTCCAATCACCGATCTGTGTAATTTTTACGTCATTTGAAGTGCACGTTCTTGCAAATTCCGAATCTGTGATTAGATTTTCTCTGCGATGTGTACTTGTTTTTCGAGGAAATCATATTTTTGCGGATTAGTTTAGATTAGCCGAATCACCGATCTGTGTAATTTTTACGTCATTTGAAGCGCACATGTGTGCAGATTTCAAATAAGTGATTCGTTTTTCTCTGCGGTGTATAATTTTCGAGGAAATCATATTTTTGTGGATTAATTTAGATTGGCCGAATATGCCATGGCAGATTCGTTATCAAATTTTCCGACCAATCACCGATCTGTGTAATTTTGATGTCATCGGAAGCAAACTCGTGGGTAGATTTCAAATCCGTGATTAGATTTTCTCTGCCATGTATACTTTTCGAAAAAATTATGTTTTTTTGGATTAATTGAGATTGGCCGAATCCGCCATATCGGGGTCGTCAGGTACTGATTTTCCCACCAATCACCGATCTGTATAATGTGTAAGTCATTAGAAGCGCACATTTGTGCAGATTTGAAATTTCAACCAATCACCGATCTGTGTAATATTTATGACCAGGGATAGGATTTTGCTAACTTTGCCTCTTTTTTTGCTTAATCGGAAGACAGTATCGACTTTACACAAGCACGTTTCATGTCCTCCTGATTCCAAACATATTCTAATATTCTTGCTGGGGTTCGTTTAAATAAAACCGTCTTTTGTGTATTTTAATCGTTTATTTATTATCAAACACTAACTTTACTTCAACTCAGTCTTCAATCACTTTATTCTTTATTTATTTCAAAATAAATGGTCGCTACAGATTTATTTTCACAATGTCGCTTGCTTTCGCCACTGGTCGAATATCTCTTGCAATCGCTGTATTCACTTACAAACAACTGTGTCGACGTTGGTTGTGGTATGGGTATTTATAGGAAATTGCAAGGGGTTCTAGAACATGCTAGATGTTTCTCCGGGTGAATTAAGGATCATGGAATATTGGGATATTGTGTGGAACAATTGTGGAACGTAAGCACACCAGGTTGGAACGTAAGCACATCAGGTTGGAATATTTACTACTAGTAGGCATTAGATGTCGTTGCACAGTTTGAGATACAGTGTTTTAGTTTTTGGTACACAAACCATCCTGTAGTCAATGCTACACTGCCCCCCTCTTAAACTTGTTCGTCCCGAACAAGATCATTTGGATTACTGCCATGGTAACGATGAAGACGATCCAGGTGGACAATTTTCATCTTGCCTCTTACTCCACGCTGGATCCGGAAGACGACGTCATTGATGCATGTGACCACTTTATAAGGGCCCTCCCAGTCTTGCTGCAGCTTGGATGACCTCCCCTTTTGCCGGTGTGGGTTGTACAGCCATACTAGGTCTCCCTCGTGGAAGCTGGACGTTGTTGCCTTTGTGTCGTACTTGGTTTTCATGCGGTCACTCGCTATCCTTATCCTCGTCCTGGTCCTCTGATGTATGTCTCGGATCCTTTCCCTGAGGTCTGCCACATAGCCACATAGCCGAACTGCTCGACCAAACAAGACTTCGGATGGAGTATGTCCAGTAGTACTGTGCACTGCATTTCGGTAGGCCATCAAGAAGAGAGGAATTTGTCGATCCCAATCGCGCTGGTCCTAGTTGTTGACAAACCTCTTGGAATATCTTCGATTCAAAGTTTCGTCCCTGGTCGGAATGCAGTTCCACGGGCACGCCAAATCTGCTCACCCAGTTGTTGACGATCTGTTCCACGATGGTCTTCGCTTCCTGGTTAGGGATGGCGAACGCTTCCGGCCATTTGCTGAAGTAGTCCATGACGACTAGGATGTAACGGTTACCTTTGTCGGTTTCTGGAAATGGACCAGCGATGTCAGCGGCAATCCGTTCAAAGGGTGCGCCCACGTTGCACTGGTGCATCTTGCCTCGCGTTTTCGTTCTGGGTCCCTTGCTGGCGGCACACACGACGCATTTTCGGCACCAATTCTCTACGTCGTTCCTTGCGCTGAGCCAATAGAAACGTTCCCGCACCTTCTCCAGCGTCTTGTTTGCCCCCAAATGACCTCCGGATGCTCCGTCATGTATCTCCCGAAGCACCTCATGTACTTTTGATCGCGGCAGGACAAGCTGCATTATGAAATCTTTCCCGTCCGGCATTTCCCATTTCCTTTTCAGTACACCATCTTGCACATGAAGGGAGTTCCACTGAGCCCAGTATGCCTTGAGAGTGGGGCTCCTGTCCGAGATATCCTGCCCATTTGGCTTTTCCATAAACTCCTTCCATGCTAATATCGTCTTCGTCTTCTTTTTGAGCGTTGCGGATTTCCTCTGCACTCCAGCCGGCGATAGGCTCAGCTCTTACCCTTTGGATGGAAAGAAGGTTCTTCTCTTCCTGCCGCACACAATGCTTGCAGTCGATCTTACATGGTCGCCGGGATAAGGCATCCGCATTAGAATGAGGTTTCCCTTTACGATGCTGTATTTCGTAATCGTACATCTGCAGCCGTTCAATCCATCTTGCCACCTGGCCCTCTGGATTCTTGAACTGCAGCAGCCATTTTAGAGCCGCGTGGTCTGTGCGCAAAAGGAACTTTTGGCCGTAGAGGTATTTATGGAAGTGTTTTGTCGCCAGAAGCAGCGCCAGAAGTTCTCGCCTGGTCACGCAGTAGTTCCTTTCGGGCTTGGAGAGCACTTTGCTGAAGTATGCTACTACCTTCTCTTGGCCATTGTGTACTTGTGAAAGAACCGCTCCGACGCCGACGTTACTTGCATCTGCATCCACGATGAACATTTCTCCGGGAATGGGATATGCTAGTGTTGGTGCTTCGCATAGTTGTTGCTTAAGGTTCTTGAAGCTATTGTCGCACTCACCTGACCACTTGAATTGCCTTCCTTTTTCCGTCAGCTGGTGCAAGCTCTTCGCGATTCCGGCAAAGTCCTTTACGAATCGTCGGTAGTACGTGGCGAGGCCCAAAAAGCTCCTGAGTTCGTGTTTGCCTTTTGGAACTGGCCAGTTTTTCACAGCTTCCACCTTGTCTGGATCGGTTCGCACTCCTTCTGATATAAGATAACGTGGCCCAGGTACTTGAATTCGGATCTGAAGAGGTCACATTTCTTTGGGTTCAGCTTCAGGTGAGCGCTTCGAAGCCGTTCTAGCACATTCTTCAGGTTATCGCGATGTTCCTCGAATGTTTTTCCTATCACGATCACATCGTCCAGATACACCAAGCAAGTTTTCCAGGTCAATCCACGCAGGACGTGTTCCATTAGGCGCTCAAAAGTTGCCGGAGCGTTGCACAATCCAAACGGCATTACTGTAAACTGCCACAGCCCATTTCCTGCAGTGAACGCAGTTTTCTCTCGGTCCTTTGGACCGATCTGTACCTGCCAGTAACCGCTCTTTAAGTCAAGGGTGGAAAACCATCGAGCTCCTGAGAGTGTGTCCAATGTGTCATCGATCCGTGGCAGAGGGTAGCTATCCTTTTTCGTGACATCATTAAGTCTGCGATAGTACACGCAGAATCGAGTGCTGCCGTCTTTCTTCTTAACCAGTACAACAGGTGAGGCCCACGGACTCTTAGAACTTTCGATGAGCCCTTCCTTCTCCATCGTTTACACCATATCCGCAACCTCCGTCTGCTTTGCCAGTGGTAGTCGTCTGACGGGCTGGCGAATTGGTCTGGCATCCCCAGTGTCTATGCGATGTTGCACCAGATGTGTTCGGCCATACTCTCCATCCTGTGAGGCAAATATATCAGCGTACTCACTGATTAGATTTTCTGCCATGGCTTGCTGATCCTGATCCAGTTCGCAGTGCTTGAGGATCATGTCCCTTACTTCGGCCAACCTGGCTGATGAAACGGGCTTCGCAAATTCCTTCCCGGTTATTGTTGAAATTTAACATATCGGCGCACATTTACCAATAACCTCCCCTTGTTTTAGTTTGACGCTATGGCTCTTTAAGTTCATGAGCCTTACTGGGACCAGGCTGTTCTTTGGCTTCACTAAAACTTTTCCCACGATGTAGTTTGGGGAATTCCTTCCTAAATCCGGCTCCAATAGGTAGAATCGGTGGCTCCCAGGATCACCCTCTAGTTTTGTCCAAATGATAGTCTCGGAAGATGGTGGTAAGACTTCGTCCTTGCTGAGTATTGTCCTTAAATGTGCTGCGTTCTCGTTCCCGTACACCATTGGGATCTCTACGTTCCGGTACCGCAGAACTTGCATCCCGATGTCGATGATTACGTCATGTTCTTTCATAAAGTCCACTCCGATGATGCATTCATCACATATGTCGGCCACCAGGAACGCATGAGAAAAGGCCAACCCTGCTAGTTGAAACGTGAGGCGACCTTCTCCGTATACTTTTGCCGCTTCCCCTGTCGCAGTTCTAAGACAGTAGCAGCGGGTGTTGTGCAGCCAAGACTTCCGGACGAGATCTCTTCTTACAATGGAAGCCGTGGCGCCGGTATCGATAGTAGCCACGCACTTGTTTTTGCCGATGAATGCTTCCACTGTTAGACTCTTGTTGCATCGTTTGGTTTGGGAGACCTGGATGGTGGTCTTGGGGGCGTCGATTCCATTAGCCAACTTTTGCCCTGCGAAGCTGGCTCTTAGGCGTTTCCCGACTCCTGGTTTCGAGGAGCCTGGCCAACAGGATGGATGTTGTCCATGTAGGATTGTTCTTCGTTGCGTCGCCTATTGGCACAATGTGGACAGTTTCCGCGTCTGGGTGGATTTCTGCATTGCCGTTGTAGGTGTCCTATTTTGTTGCAGTTCCAGCAACGAATTTGTCCTCCGCGAGCGTTGTTTCGGTCTTCGACGTCCATCCTCTGGCAAGAGCATTCGATGGCGGCTACTTCCCTCACACGGTGGACTCCATGACATGCCTGGTCTGCGGCCTCCATTGTCAGAGCAAACGCCAAAGCTTCGGCGAGGGTTCTCTTTCCAGCCATTCTTACAGCCATTTGCAATTTTGCATCAGCTATGGCATGGGTAAATGCTTCGGTTGCCATCTCGTTAACGATCTCCTCGCCGGCGTTTGGATAGGACAAATGTGCCAGCCGCTCGATGTCCGCTTGTAACTGCTGGAGCGTCTCATCCTTCATCTGGGACCTTCTGCGCAACTGGACCCTATATACTTGCTGCATGTGGTCGTCCCCAAATCGCATCTCAATGGCTTTCACCAGACTGTCGTAGTTGCGTTGTTTATCCTCGGGAATAGTTTGTAGTAGCTCTGCAGCTGATCCTCTAAGCGCAAGCGTGAGGGCAATGGACTTCTCTTCGTCGTCCCAGTTGTTCGTCATTGCCGCAGCTTCGAACTGCCTCTTGTATATCGGCCATGATGTCTGTCCATCGAAGACGGGAGGCTGCATCTCTTTCCTTCTCGGCCAGTCGGTTGAATACTCCCGAACTTTCTGTTTCTTCAAGCATTCGAGTTCCTTTGCCAAATTCTCGAATCTTCCTTCAACAGCCTCGAATTTTGTTTCAACATTCTCGAATTTTGTTTCAACATTCTCGAATTTTGTCTCAACATTCTCGATCTTTGTTTCAACATTCTCGAATCTTCCTTCAATAGCTGTTTCAAATGTCTCAATTTTAGCCTCTACATTTTCAATCTTCTCATCAATTGTCCCGAATCTTGTTTCCAAACTTTTATTTTGTTCATTGAATTTGCTTTCGAGAACACCCCTTTGATCGAATAGCTGTTGCTCTAGAGAATTCTTTTGTTCAGCCAAGGAATTTTCTAGCTTCTCGAATTTTTCAGATAGCAATTTCATTAAAGCCGACATGTCACTCGTCGTACTTACTTGTTCTTCTTCGAAGTCAAACAAAGCTGTTTCAGGATCTGTACCCTCGTCCGTCATTAGTTGCACCAATGACAAATCTTCTAGCAATTTCCAAACCATTTTCTGTTCACTTACACAATAAGCAATACACAAAATTTGTTTTATTCCACTTTTCTGACACCAATGTAATATTCTTGCTGGGGTTCGTTTAAATAAAACCGTCTTTTGTGTATTTTAATCGTTTATTTATTATCAAACACTAACTTTACTTCAATTCAGTCTCCAATCACTTTATTCTTTATTTATTTCAAAATAAATGATCGCTACAGATTTATTTTCACAATGTCGCTTGCTTTCACCACTGGTCGAATATCTCTTGTAATCGCTGTATTCACTTATAAACAACTGTGTCGACGTTGGTTGTGGTATGGGTATTTATAGGAAATTGCAAGGGGTTCTAGAACATGCTAGATGTTTCTCCGGGTGAATTGAGGATCATGGAATATTGGGATATTGTGTGGAACAATTGTGGAACGTAGGCACACCAGGTTGGAACCTAAGCACATCAGGTTGGAATATTTGCTACTAGTAGGCAATAGATGTCGTTGCACAGTTTGAGATACAGTGTTTTAGTTTTTGGTACACAAACCATCCTGTAGTCAGTGCTACAATATGTATTTTATTTTGCCTTTTTTGCCTTTTTTGTCGTTGTTGCCTTTTTCTGCCTTTTTTGCCTATTTTGCTTTTTTCTCAAAGTTTGCTCGCTAAAAAAGTTCTAAAAAAATGCCCGTTTGCATGTATGTATATCTGTGCAAACATGCTTCTTACTCACACTACGTAATACGCATATCTAAATTCCTAGACGCATTCTAATTTAAAACGTCTAGTCTGTGGGGAGAGTCAACATGCAAGTATGTACATGACCACTTACTGTGTATAACTCTATTACATATTTCTTGCTTGTATACAATACATATTATGCGGATTATTTTGCTTGGATTAAAAAATCGTCAGCGTTCTTGAAGACGATGCAAGCTGTGTTGTGTTTGCAAAGGAATTGATTGAAGATGAAGCAGTATAAGCGCAGCTGGCGTACATCAAAGTAAAATTTAAGTTTTCAGTCGACTCAAAAAAACGAACTTTCGAAGACTTACAAAGAACAGGTATTTTTGAGAGTCTGTACTTATATTTTTAACTAGCATTATTCTGATCAAGGAACATCAATTGGCGAAGTCTTGCCGGTTTTAAAGAACATTCAGCAAAACTTGAAAAAAGCAAAAGGGCCGAAGTAGAAAGGTCATTTAGTCATATATTAAAGGCGCTAAGAAACAATCGGAGAAGATTATTACCAGAAAACTTCAAAACGCTTTTGGTAGTTCAATTCTACTATAACTAAATATGCATTTACTTTCCTTTTCTTATTTTTTAATAAATGCCTTTTTTTGCCTTTTTAATTGTTTTGTTTTGCCTTTTTTTACTTTTTTATGTAAACAAAATCCTAACCCTGTTTATGACATTAGAAGCGCACATGTGTGCAGATTTCAAATATGTGATTAGATTTTCTCTGTGATGTATACTCTTCGAGGAAATCATGTTTTTGTGGATTGGTTTAGATTGGCCGAATCCGGTATACCGTGGTGGTCAGATATCAGATTTTCCCACCAATCACCGATCTGTGTAATTTTTACGTCATTTGAAGCGCACATGTGTGCAGATTTCAAATAAGTGATTCGATTTCCTCTGCGGTGTATACTTTTCGAGGAAATCATATTTTTTTGGATTAATTTAGATTGGCCAAATCCGCCATATCTGGGTCGTCAGATACCGATTTTCGCACCAATCACTGATCTGTGTAATTTGTAATTCATTAGAAGCACACATGTGTGCAGATTTCAAATAAGTGATTAGATTGTCTCTGCGATGTATACTTTTCGAGGAAATTATGTTTTTGTGGATTTCAAATCTGTGATTAGATTTTCTCTATGATGCATAAGCTTTAAGGAAATCATGTTTTTGTGGCTTGGTTTAGATTGGCCGAATCCGCCATACCGTGGTGGACAGATATCAAATTTTCCCACCAATCACCGATCTATGTAATTTTTACGTCATTTGAAGCGCACGTACGTGCAAATTTCAAACCTGTGGTTAGATTTTCTCTGCGATGTATACTTTTCGAGGAAATCATACCTTTCTGGATTAATTTAGATTGGCCGAATCCGCCATGCCAAGTTCGTCATCGAATTTTCCGACGCATCACCAATCTGTGTAATTTTGATGTCATCGGAAGCAGGCTCGTGGGTAGATTTCAAATCTGTGATTAGATTTTATCTGCAATGTATACTTATCGGTGAAATCATATTTTGCGGACTAATTTAGATCGGCCGAATCCGCCATATCGGGGTCGTCAGATATCGAATTTTCCGACCAATCACCGATCTGTGTAATATTTATGGCATTAGAAGCGCACATGTGTGCAGATTTCAAATATGTGATTAGTTTTTCTCTGTGATGTATACTCTTCGAGGAAATCATGTTTTTGTGGATTGGTTTAGATTGGCCGAATCCGGTATACCGTGGTGGTCAGATATCAAATTTTCCCACCAATCACCGATCTGTGTAATTTTTACGTCATTTGAAGCGCACATGTTGCAGATTTCAAATAAGTGATTCGATTTCCTCTGCGGTGTATACTTTTCGAGGAAATCATACCTTTGTGGATTAATTTAGATTGGCCGAATCCGCCATATGTGGGTCGTCAGATGCCGATTTTCCCACCCACCAATTTGCAAGTCATTAGAAGCGCACATGTGTGCAGATTTCAAATCTGTGATCAGATTGTCTCTGCGATGTATACTTTTCGAGGAAATTATGTTTTTGTCGCTTTCAAATCTGTGATTAGATTTTCTCTATGATGTATACTCTTCGAGGAAATCATGTTTTTGCGGATTAGTTTAGATTGGCTAGATCCGTCATGCCGGGGTCGTCAGATATCGAATTTTTCAACCAATCACCGATCTGTGTAACTTTTACGTCATTAGAAGCGCACATCTGTGCAGATTTCAAATCTGTGATTAGATTTTCTCTGCAATGTACACTTTTCGAGGAAATTATGTTTTTGTGGATTAATTCATATCGGCCGAATCCGCCATGCCGGGGTCGTCAGATATTGAGTTTTTCCACCAATCGCCGATCTGTATAAATCTTATGTCATTGAAAGCGCACATGTGTGCAGATTTCAAATATGTGATTCGATTTCCTCTGCAGTGTATTCTTTTCGAGGAAACCATATTTTTGTGGATTAATTTAGATTGGCTAGATCCGCCATATGTGGGTCGTCAGATACCGATTTTCCCACCAATCACCGATCTGTGTAATTTGTAAGTCAGTAGAAGCGCACATATGTGCAGATTTCAATTCTGTGATTAGATTTTCTCTGCGATGTAAACTTTTCGAGGAAATTATGTTTTTGCGGATTTCAGATCTGTGATTAGATTTTCTCTACGATGTATACTCTTCGAGGAAATCATGCTTTTGAGGCTTGGTTTAGATTGGCCGAATCCGGCATACCGTGGTGGTCAGATATCAAATTTTCCCACCAATCACAGATCTCTGTAATTTTTACGTCATTTGAAGCGCACATGTATGCAGATTTCAAATAAGTGCTTAGATTTTCTCTGCGGTGTATCCTTTTCAAGGAAATTATGTTTTTGTGGATTTCAAATCTGTGATTAGATTTTCTCTATGATGCATAAGCTTTAAGGAAATCATGTTTTTGTGGCTTGGTTTAGATTGGCCGAATCCGCCATACCGTGGTGGACAGATATCAAATTTTCCCACCAATCACCGATCTATGTAATTTTTACGTCATTTGAAGCGCACGTACGTGCAAATTTCAAACCTGTGGTTAGATTTTCTCTGCGATGTATACTTTTCGAGGAAATCATACCTTTCTGGATTAATTTAGATTGGCCGAAGCCGCCACGCCAAGTTCGTCATCGAATTTTCCGACCAATCACCGATCTGTCCAATTTTGATGTCATTGGAAGCAGACTCGTGGGTAGATTTCAAATCCGTGATTAGATTTTCTCTGCCATGTATACTTTTCGAAAAAACTATGTTTTTGTGGAATAATTTAGAATTCCCGAATCCGCCATATCGCGGTCGTCAGATACCGATTTTCCCACCCATCACCGATCTGTGTAATTTACAAGTCATTAGAAGCGCACATGTGTGCAGATTTCAAATCTGTGATTAGATTTTCTCTGCGATGTAAACTTTTCGAGGAAATTATGTTTTGTGGATTTCAAATCTGTGATTAGATTTCCTCTATGATGTATACTCTTCGAGGAAATCATGCTTTTGACGCTTGGTTTAGATTGGCCGAATCCGGTATACCGTGGTGGTCAGATATCAAATTTTCCCACCAATCACCGATCTGTGCAATTTTTACGTCATTTGAAGTGCACGTACGTCCAAATTTCAAATTTGTGATTAGATTTTCTCTGCGAAGTATACTTGCTTATCGAGGAAATCATATTTTTGCGGATTAGTTTAGATTCCCTAGATCCGCCATGCCGGGTACGTCAGAAATCGAATTTTCCGACCAATCACCAATCTGTGTAAATTTTACGTCATTAGAAGTGTTGGGGTTACGTGAGAACAACGAAAAAAAAGTCGATTTGACAAATAAAACCGCGTCTTAAACGTTTCGCAGTCGAGAACCAACTCAACTCTTTATTTCTTGCTTCTGCTTACGCTACTTAAAAATGTCTTATAATTATTCTTATTCTATTGACCCACTTACTCATATTACGCATGTTATTCGCAACATACAGAACTGCTGCGCCAGTGTATTGCACAACCTGCACAACCTGAACCCAATGAAAGTGCAAGCAATTAAGCAAAATGCTTACATTCCAATTTAAACTCCAATGCGTGTTCAGCGCGAGCAATCACCTGAAGTGCAATACACTTACAATGCTAATTCCGCATTTCGCAAATACCTCGCAATACAAGAGTGGGTGAACGGGAGGCACAACATTCCTCCCTCCCCATAAGAAAAAAAAAATTAAATGAAACCTTTGCATATGTTTGCACGTATTATGATATCTTTTCTGTACGTATTATGATATCTTATCTTTCTGCACGTACGTGCAGATTTCAAGTCTCTGATTAGATTTTCTGTGGTGTATACTTATAAATTGGCCGACTCCGCCATGCCGGGGTCGTCAGATACCGAATTTTCCGACCAATCACTCGTCTGTGTAATATTTATGTCATTAGAAGCGCACATGTGTGCAGATTTCAAATCTGTGATTAGAGTTTCTCTGTGACATGAACTCATGTTTTTGTGGATTGGTTTAGAATGGCCGAATCCGGTACAACGTTGTGTTCAGATATCAAATTTTCCCACCAATCACCGATCTGTGTAATTTTTACGTCATTTGAAGTGCACGTACGTGGAAATTTCAAATCTGTGATTAGATTTTCTCTGCGACGTATACTTACTTTTCGAGGAAATCATATTTTTGTGGATTAGTTTAGATTAGCCGAATCACGGATCTGTGTAATTTTTACGTCATTTGAAGCGCACATGTGTGCAGATTTCAAATAAGTGATTCGATTTCCTCTGCGGTGTATACTTTTCGAGGAAATCATATTTTTGTGGATTAATTTAGATTGGCCGAATCCGCCATATCTGGGTCGTCAGATGCCGATTTTCCCACCCACCAATTTGCAAGTCATTAGAAGCGCACATGTGTGCAGATTTCAAATCTGTGATTAGAGTTTCTCTGTGACATGAAATCATGTTTTTGTGGATTGGTTTAGATCGGCCGAATCCGGTATACCGTGGTGGTCAGATATCAAATTTTCCCACCAATCACTGATCTGTGTAATTTTTACGACATTTGAAGTGCACGTACGTGCAAATTTCAAATCTGTGATTAGATTTTCTCTGCGATGTATACTTACTTTTCGTGGAAATCATATTTTTTCGGATTAGTTTAGATTAGCCGAATCACCGATCTGCGTAATTTTGACATTATTTGAAGCGCACATGTGTGCAGATTTCAAATATGTGATTCGATTTTTTCTGCGGTGTATTCTTTTGGAGGAAAACATATTTTTGTGGATTAATTTAGATTGGCCGAATCCGCCATATCTGGGTCGTCAGATACCGATTTTCCCACCAATCACTGATCTGTGTAATTTGTAAGTCATTAGAAGCGCACATGTGTGCAGATTTCAAATCTGTGATTAGATTGTCTCTGCGATGTATACTTTTCCAGGAAATCATGTTTTTGTGGATTGGTTTAGATTGGCCGAATCCGCCATACCGTGGTAGACAGATATCAAGTTTTCCCACCAATCACCGATCTGTGTAATTTTTACGTCATTTGAAGTGCAAATTTCAAACCTGTGATTAGATTTTCTCTGCGATGTATACTCTTCGAGGAAATCATACTTTTCTGGATTAGTTTAGATTGGCCGAATCCGCCATGCAAGGTTCGTCATCGAATTTTCCGACCAATCACCGATCTGTGTAGTTTGTAAATCATTAGAAGCGCATGTGTGTGCAGATTTCAAATAAGTGATTAGATTGTCTCTGCGATATATACTTTTCGAGGAAATTATGTTTTTGTCGATTTCAAATCTGTGATTAGATTTTCTCTATGATGTATACTCTTCGAGGAAATCATGTTTCTCTGGCTTGGTTTAGATTGGCCGAATCCGCCATACCGTGGTGGACAGATATCAGATTTTCCCACCAATCACCCATCTGTGTAATTTTAACGTCATTTGAAGGCACGTACGTACAAATTTCAAATCTGTGCTTAGATTTTCTCTGCGATGTATCCTTTTCAAGAAAATCATATTTTTGTGGATTAATTTAGATTGGCCGGATCCGCCATGCCAGGTTCGTCACCGAATTTTCCCACCAATCACCGATCTGTGTAATTTTGATGTCACGGAAGCAGACTCGTGGGTAGATTTCAAATCTGTGATTAGATTTTCTCTGCCATGTATACTTTTCGAAAAAATAATGTATTGTGGATTAATTTAGATTGGCCGAATCCGCCATATCGGGGTCGTCAGATACCGATTTTCCCACCAATCACCGATTTGTGTAATTTACAAGTTATTACATTTGTGCAGATTTCAAATCTGTGATTAGATTTTCTCTGCCATGTATACTTTTCGAGCAAATTATGTTTCTGTGGATTAATTCAGATTGGACGAATCCGCCATGCGAGCTCATCAGATATCGGGTTTTCCCACCAATCACCGGTCTGTATAATTCTTACGTCATTTGAAGCGCACATATGTGCAAATTTCAAATCTGTGATTAGATTTTATCTGCGATGTATACTTATCGGTGAAATCATATTTTTGCGGATTACTTTAGATCGGCTAGATCTGCCATGCCGGGGTCGTCAGGTATCGAATTTTTCGACCAATCACCGATCTG
Organism: Brachypalpus laphriformis; assembly: GCA_945910035.1. Taxonomy (NCBI): domain Eukaryota; kingdom Metazoa; phylum Arthropoda; class Insecta; order Diptera; family Syrphidae; genus Brachypalpus; species Brachypalpus laphriformis. The sequence goes on from OX246756.1 coordinate 124,660,622, forward strand.
TGTAACTTTTACGTCATTAGAAACGCACACCTGTGCAGATTTCAAATCCATGATTAGACTTTCTGCGATGTATACTTTTTAATTGGCCGATTCCGCCATGCCGGGGTCATCAAGTACCGAATTTTCCGACCAATCACTCAGCTGTGTAATATTTATGTCATTGGAAGCGCACATGTGTGCAGATTTCAAATCTGTGATTAGAGTTTCTTTGTGACATGAACTCATGTTTTTGTGAATTGGTTCAGATTGGCCGAATCTGCCATACCGTGGTAGACAGATATCAAATTTTCCCACCAATCACCGATCTGTGTAATTTTTACGTCATTAGAAGTGCACGTACGTGCAAATTTCAATTCTGCGTTTAGATTTTCTCTGCGATGTATACTTTTCGAGGAAATCATATTTTTGTGGATTAATTTAGATTGGCCGAATCCGCCATATGTGGGTCGTCAGATACCGATTTTCCCACCCACCAATTTGTAAGTCATTAGAAGCGCACATGTATGCAGATTTCAAATCTATGATTAGATTGTCTCTGCGATGTATACTTTTCGAGGAAATTATGTTTTTGTGGATTTCAAATCTGCGATTAGATTTTCTCTGCTATATATACTTACTTTTCGAGGAAATCATATTTTTGCGGATTAGTTGAGCCGAATCACCGATCTCTGTAATTTGTAAGTCATTTGAAGCTCACATGTGTGCAGATTTCAAATAAGTGATTCGATTTTCTCTGCGGTGTATACTTTTCGAGGAAATCATATTTTTGTGGATTAATTTAGATTGGCCGAATCCGCCAAGCCAGTGTCATAGAATTTTCCAACCAATCACCGATGTGTGTAATTTGCAGGTCATTAGAAGCGCAGATTTCAAATCTGTGATTAGATTGTCTCTGCTATGTATACTTTTCGAGGCAATTATGTTTTTGTGGATTTCAAATCTGTGATTAGATTTTCTCTATGATGTATACTCTCCGAGGAAATCATGTTTTTGTGGCTTGGTTAAGATTGGCCGAAACCGCCATACCGTGGTGGACAGATGTCAAATTTTCCCACCAATCACCGATCTGTGTAATTTTTACGTCATTTCAAGTGCACGTTCGTGCAAATTGTAAATCTGTGATTAGTTTTTCTCTGCGATGTATACTTGCTTTTCGAAGAAATCATATTTTTACGGATTAGTTTAGATTAGCCGAATCAAAGATGTGTGTAATTTTTACGTCATTTGAAGCGCACATGTGTGCAGATTTCAAATAAGTGATTCGATTTTCTGTGCGGTGTATACTTTTCGAGGAAATCATATTTTTGTGGATTAATTTAGATTGGCTGAATACGCTATGCCAGGTTCGTCATCGAATTTTTCGACCAATCACTAATATGTGTAATTTTGATGTCATCGGAAGCAGACTCGTGGGTAGATTTCAAATCTGTCATAAGTTTTTGTCTACGATGTATACTTATACTCTTCGAGGAAATTTTGTTTTGTGGATTAATTCAGATTGTCCGAATCCGCCATGCGGGGTCGTCAGATATTGAATTTTTCAACCAATCACCGATCTGTGTAGCTTTTACGTCATTCGAAGCACACATGTGTACAGATTTCAAATCTCTAATTTAATTTTCTGCTATGTTTACTTTTGTATTGACCGAATCCGCCATGCCGGGGTCGTCAGATACCGAATTTTCCCACCAATCACCGATCTGTGTAATTTTTTCGTCATTTGAAATGCACGTACGCGCAAATTTCAAATCTGTGATTAGATTTTCTCTGCGATGTACCATATACTTACTTTTCGAGGAAATCATATTTTTGCGGATTAGTTTAGATTAGCCGAATCACCGATCTGTGTAATTTTTACGTCATTTGAAGCGCACATGCGTGCAGATTTCAAATAAGTTTTTTTTTTTTTGTGGGTAGGTGAAAATCTTCATGAGACACTATGAGACCGTGTACTCATAGTAGTGTCAGATTTCTACTGACTAAAAACACCCTTCCCTTCGTTTTGTTTACTACGACTAAGTTAGACTTTATCAAGTAGTTTAAGCTTCAGATTTATATTCGCGTGAGGTAGGTAGATTTTCAATAAAGGCACCTGCTGAAACCGTCATGACATGCGGCTTTTTGTCTTATTGCGCTTATTCGAACGGTTTCGTTCTTTGAAGTCGGCGCGTCAGATTTGTCACATCCAAAGTTTGGAGTATGGCACTGTTGCAATGGCCATGAAGACGAATGCGAAGCTTGCGAGCGATGTTTTTTATTTCGTCCTCCACGGTAGCTATCCCTAAGTCTCTGTGGATATCATTGTTTCTGATATACCAGGGAGCGTTCACGATTATTCTTATAATTTTATTTTGCAATGATTGTATGAGATTCCTATTGCTTGGTTTGGTACAACCCCAGAGTTGTATACCGTACGTCCACACGGGTTTAAGCACTTGCTTATACAGAAGCAGTTTGTTATATATGCTTAGTTTGGAATATCTTCCAATTAGCCAATACATTTCTCTAAGTCGATTTTCGACTTCGTCACGTTTCTTTTTAACGTGAGGTTTCCATTTAAGTTTCGCGTCTAGTGTCATTCCCAGATATTTAGCTTCGTTTGCATGTGGTATTTGTACCGACTAAATGAAAACGGGAAGATTGATTATTTTCTTGTAGGTGAAGTTAACATGCGTCGATTTGGTCTCGTTAAGAACAATGCGCCAAGTTTTTGCCAACTCACAGATTATATCCAAGGCTCGTTGGAGTTTTATGGTTGCTGACTCGATTGAGCTTTCCGTTGCCAGAATAGCCGTATCGTCCGCGAACGTAGCTACAATAGTGCCTTCAGTTTGTGGTATGTCCCGAGTGTACAGCAAGAATAAGATAGGCCCGAGGACACTTCCTTGCGGAACTCCGGCGGCGATTTCTTTGACACGAAAAAGTTTGTTTTTAAGGTATGATTCTAAGATCTTATGAAGTTGCTCCGGAAGGATTCGTCTTAGCTTATAATTCAATCCATCGTGCCAAACCCTGTCGAAGGCTTGAGATACGTCAAGAAAAGCGCTAGAACAAATCTTTTTCTCCTCAAGGGCTTTTTCAATTTCGTCGGTTATTCTATAAACCTGGTCAATTGTGGAATGCTTGATTCTGAACCCGAATTGGTGGTCAGGTATTAGGCGTCTCTCTTCAATGACCGGAAGAATCCGTTTCAGAAGGAGTTTTTTAAATACCTTCAATATTATTGGTAGTAGCGATATCGGTCTGTACGATTTTTTGTCATTTGGAGATTTCCCCGGTTTCGGAACCATTATGACTTCTGCGACTTTCCATTGATTTGGAACGTGTAATAATCTAATGGAAGCATTTATTAAATAAAGCAATTTTAATAGTGTTTTTTTTGGTAATTCCTTGAGGATTTGTCCGGTTATTAAATCATAGCCAGGAGCTTTATTATTATTCAGGTATTTTAGCCTGGCAAAGTTCTATAAGTGACACACTTTTTATTCTAAGGTTGTCAGATGTCGTAGTCGTACCGGTCAAATCGTCTACCAATGTTTCTCCATCAAATGGCTTAAAAGTCTCTTCTAAGTGCTCGGCAAATAGATCCGCTTTTTCTTTGTCACCTTTTGCCCATTCGTTGTTGTTTTTTCTTATCGGTGGCGAATGTATTTGGGGTTTTTTAATTCTTTTGACAGCTTTCCAGAGCGAGTAATTAGTGGTTTTTTCGGCGGTTAAACCTTCAAGCTGAAGTCTCTCGGTTTTTTAGGTCTTGGATCGCTTTTTTAAGCTTATTGCATAGGAAATTCGAGTGGGTTTTATGCTGGGGAGCGCGAGTTTGTTGCCATATTTTGCGTGCTCTCCTCTTTTCTCGAATAAGTTCTTTTATTTCCGGCGGATAATTAGCTTCATTGCGTGGGACTTCTTTCCTCCTTAAAGGTGTATTTTTCCACGCGGCATTCTGTATTGATTCAATAAATTTGCCGAGTTCATCTTCTATTTCGAAGGGTGTTTTGAGCGATACATTTAAGACAATATTTTCTTCGCAATCAGTTCTAAAGTCGCGCCAGTTAGTTTTTTTGTTAGTTAATCTAGGCACACCTTCTACTGTCATTAGTCGGTCACTTATTGTCAAGATTACCGGCGAGTGATCTGAGGAGAGATCAAAGCTTTCCTCTACTTTCACAAAATTTGAAGATACTCCTTTTGCTACGAAGAAGTCTATTAGGTCCGGTGTTTTTGCTGTATCAGAGGGCCAATACGTCGGTTTCCCCCTCGAAAAGAAATCAACCCCGAATCGCATACCGGCTTCGTACAGAAGTCTGCCTTTCCGTGAATTGGATCTGGAACCCCAAAAGGTGTGTTTTGCGTTGAAATTGCCACCTATAATTAAATTCGGTCCAAGTGAGTCAAGGACACGTACAAAGTCGTTACTTCTAAACGTGCATCGCGGAGGACAATAAATGGACGCGATGTTGAAATACGAGTGCCTATTCTTAACTCGAACTGAACTTGTTTGCATTGTATCGATTTCAATCGTCGTATTTATGGAGTGCTCAATGCAGTCTTTAATGAATAAGGAGGACCCGCCTCTAGCTCTTCCGGAAGGGTGGTATGCGTGATAAGCACGATACCCTCTTATTTTTACTCCGGATTCCTTTGTCAAATGAGTTTCAGAGATCAAGCAAACGTCAATGTTGTCATTCCGTAAGAATACTTCTAATTCGGCGTTTTTTTGTAGAAGGCCGTTTGCGTTCCATGTTAAAATTTTTAGTAACTTATTCATATTCATATGGGAGTTCTTTTTTGGCGAGGTTTTAACTCGAGCTTGCTCAATTTATCAAATATGACTTTGTTTACCTTCGTTTGCTCCTCAAGTTTCGCAAGAATTATAGAGAAGACTTGGGAGACTGGGTCTACCGTAACACCGCTTTGCTTGTTTTCTAGCGACGCAGCTTGAGCATATGTTAGCGTCTCTGGAGATTGTGGCTTTTCCTTTGATTTTGCCGAAGGAACTTTACTTTGCTCGACTCTCGTCTTAACTTTGACGTGTTTATTGACGGTCGTTACCCTTGGCTTAGCAATTTCACGACTATTTTTAACCGGTTCTGCGTTCTGGCGTTGAATATTTTTAAATGTGTCTCGCCTTTTTTGAAGCTCTTTGCCACTTCGCAACCTCGATAGTTCGCTGGGTGCTTTCCTTTGCAGTTAATGCAGGTAGCCGGGGCCTGCTTATTTAGGTCACACTTTTCCGAGAGATGGTTACCAGCACATTTTACGCATCTCGGCTCTTTTTGACAATACGACTGTGTGTGATTGAAGCCTTGACAGCGTTTACACTGAGGTATCGATCTCGTACTCGTAGGCATAGGCTCAATCTTGACTACGATATTCAGAATAGTTTTAACGTTATAAATATCGTCTACATTTTCGTTCCTGTCAAAGGTAAGCATAAAGAGCGGAAGTCCATGCTTGGCCATGATTTCCTGGCCTTGTTCCGTTTGTTGCTTCACCTTTTTGAGAATATTGACGGCATTAAGAATTTTTAAACCTTTAGCTTTGAGGTCGTTCATTACGTCGTCTTTTGTGCACGAGGGGTGGAGCCCCCTTGCTATAACACGCAGTGGTTTTTCTGACTTATTTTCATAAGTATACCACTGGATCTTTTCCGTGTTTAATTTTTGTGATATTGCTCGGTAGCCATCGGAGTCATCAACGTTAATTTTCCACGCATTGTTCCTGAGTGACGTTACCTTGAATTTCGATGTCGTCGTACCTTTAAGAAGGCAATATAGCTTACTGTAGTCCGTTATGCCAACGACATTTATTGCAGGCGGAGGACGTGCTTTAGCTTGAGTTTGCTTTGGCTTCGACTCATTTTGCTTGTCTTCTTTTCGCGGCTCGATTTCGGGCGAAGAGCCGGCTCTGCGTTTTTTGCTAGGTCTTTTCTTTAAGACGCAATTCGTTTCGCGTGCAAGGTCTTCTTCGTCCGTGTGATATTGTGGATTAGCTGCGCGGGCAGGGGAATCTTCGCGTTCTTTTTGTAAAAGCGAGTTCTTTAGAAGCTTGTTTTCCTCTCTCAGCATGTCTACCTTTTTTTTGAGCTCTTGGTAGAGTCGATCCATTTCATTAAGCTTATTGCGAAGTTCGTTATTTTCCTTCTCAAAGCTTTTACATTTCTCTGAGTCCTGTTTCTTGTGCGCTTGCACTTCCGACGAACTTTTTTCCCGGAGACATTCGGTCTTGATGGTGGAGACTTAGGTACCCTTGAACTTTTTATAAAGGGATTTATTAATTGCAATAATTGGCTCTCCCCAGAATCCGTAGAGCCTACCTCCGAAGAGGGTGGATTTTCCAGTGAACCTGGACTGCCACCTGGGGTATTAAATCTTTTCGTTTTACTCATAAGCCCAGTATACGAAGGGTGGATTTTAGTCGCCTCTTACGACAGGCATGCCTACCTCGGGTATATTCTAACCCCTACCCGAAGGGGGGATTTCAAATAAGTGATTCGATTTTCTCTGCGGTGTATACTTTTCGAGGAAATCATATGGTTCGTGCCAGGTTCGTCATCGAATTTTCTGACCAATCACCGATCTGTGTAATTTTGATGTCACCGGAGGCAGACTCGTGGGTAGATTTCAAATCTGTGATTAGGTTTTCTCTGCCATGTATACCTTTCGAAAAAATAATGTTTTTGTGGATTAATTTAGATTGGCCGAATCCGCCATATCGGGGTCGTCAGATACCGATTTTCCCACCAATCACCGACCTGTGTAATTTGTAAGTCATTAGAAGCGCACACGTGTGCAGATTTCAAATCTGTGATCATATTTTCTCTGTAATGTATACTTTTCAAGGAAATTATGTTTTTGTAGATTAATTCAGATTGGCCGAATCCGCCATGCCGGGGTCGTCAGATATCGAGTTTTTCAACCAATCACCGATCTGTATAATTTTTACGTCATTTGAAGCACACATATGTGCAGATTTCAAATCTGTGATTAGATTTTCTTTGGGATGTACATATATGTACTTATCGAGGAAATCATATTTTTGCGGATTACTTTAGATTAGCCGGATCCGCCATGCCGGGGTCGTCAGATATCGAATTTTTCAACCAATCACCGATCTGTGTAACTTTTACGTCATTAGAAATTTCACATGTGTGTTGATCTAAAATTAGTGATACGATTTTCTCTGCGATGCATACTTTTCCGGGAAATTATATTTTTGTGGATTAGTTTAGATTGGCCGAATCACCGAACTGTGTAATTTGCAGATTTCAAATAAGTGATTAGATTTTCTCTGTGGTGTATACTTTTCGAGGAAGCCATATTTTTGTGGATGAATTTAGATTGGCCGAATCCGCCAAGCCATGGTCGTCGAATTTTCCAACCAATCACCGATTTGTGTAATTTTTACGTCGTTAGAAGCAGACTCGTGTGCAGATTTCAAATCTGTGATTAGATTGTCTCTACATGCCGGGGTCGTCAGATATCGAGTTTTCCCACCAATCAACGATCTGTATAATTTTTACGTTATTTGAAGCGCACATGTGTGCAGATTTCAAATCTGTGATTAGATTTTCTCGCCGATGTATACTTATCGAGGAAATCATATTTTTCGGATTAGTTTAGATTGGCTAAATCCGCCATGCCGGGGTCGTCAGATATCGAATTTTTTGACCAATCAGCGATTTGTGTAATAGGGGGGGAAGAGTGTTTTTCTCACTAGAGCGCTTCTTCCTGTTCCAGGCGGCAGCGGACGAATTCCCTAGACGGAGTCAACGGTGGCGTCTATAGTTCCAGTTAGGTTGAACTTAGTGAACACCTTGCGCGAGCTGCTTCGACGTATTCGGATCACAGGTCGGTAAGGAATTTCCAATGTTGGTCAGGACATTGGAATAGAGATGGTGGCGGAGGAGCCCTTAATGGGCCAACGGCAGCGCTCATACTCCCGTAGTGAACTACTGGCACCGGTGTACCCGGCCCCTCATCCTAGGGGAATAATTAAGGAACTGGCCCTCCAGGTTGGGGGTTGTGCCGTCGGGGTAACTTCCCTACCACGTAAAAAACGCATGGTTCCGAAACAACCAAAAGCCTCGAATAAGGATGACTCAACTAATGACGATCCCAGCAAACGAAATAAGGACAATGACCTTCGGATCTGTACGTGGAATGTTCTGTCCCTTTACAGACCACGTGCAGCCGAACAACTAGCAGAGGCCCTAGACTGCTATAAAGCAGATATTACCGCCATCCAGGAAGTGCGATGGGATGGGCCGGGCAAAAAGAGGATGAAAAACTGTGACATCTACTACGGTGATTGCTACAGAGGCAACAGGCAACGCTTATTCGGATGCGGATTTGTCATACGCGGTAGACTTAGGCAAGAAGTCTTAAGCTTCCGACACGTGAGCGAGCGTATTATGACTATCCGGATCAAGGCTAAATTCGCTAACATAAGCCTAATATGTGTTCATGCCCCCACGGAAGAAAAGGACCCTGCCACCAAAGAGTGTTTCTACGAGCTCCTCGACAAAACATACGAGCAATGTCCTAAATACGACGTTAAAATCGTATTGGGCGATTTTAACGCCAAAATAGGAAAGGAGGACGTCTTTGGTAGGGCAGTCGGTAAGCATAGCCTACACGACACCACGTCTGATAACGGACTAAGGCTAATTGATTTCGCTGTAGAGCGAAATGTCACCATAGCAAGCACATGGTTTCCTCATCTCGATATTCATAAGCAGACATGGCGGTCCAATGATCATGTAACGATCAACCAAATTGATCATATTGCGATCGACGCAAGGCATGCCTCCAGTATTCTGGATGTCCGGACCTTCCGAGCGGCCAACATAGACTCGGATCATTACCTTGTTGTAGCCAAGGTACGAATGCGGATATCCCAATCTGAGCAACAAAGAAGAATTACTGTGAGAAAATTTAACGTTGAAAAGCTACAATCGCAAGAGACCGCCAGACTCTTCGCTGGACGCGTATCCCGAAATCTCTCAATCACCCCTTTGCCGCCAGCATCAAGTACCGAAGACCAGTGGCAACGCTGCCAACATGCCATCAGAAACGCCGCGACTGATGTGCTGGGTCTCGCTCGCCCACCACCGCGAAACCCCTGGTTTGACGAAGAATGCCGGCGAGTGCATGCAGCAAAACAAGAGGCATACAAAGCGGCGCTGCAAAGGAAGACGAGAGCTGCTCGTGAGCTCTACGAGCAAAAGAGACGGGAAGAGCATCGGCTTCTCCAAAAGAAGAAGAAAGAGCATGAGAAGCGCGCGTTTGAGAATATCGAGAGTCTATACTCCAGGAACAATGTACGGAAGTTTTACCAAAAGGTAAAAAGAACGTGTCAGAGAAGTAATACCCGTACAGAAACCTGTAGAGATGAAAATGGAAACCTCGTAGTAGAATCACAGTCGGTGCTGAGAATATGGAAAAACTACTTCTGCAGACTGTATAACGGCGACGAAGACCAACATCCCGCTGTCAGGCAGAATGAACCATTCAACATAGACGATGATAGTCAAAATTTCCGTCCACCTGACCAAAACGAAGTGAGGATAGCAATATCTAAGCTAAAATCGAACAAGGCTGCTGGACCTGACGGCTTACCGGCCGAACTTTTCAAGGCAGCTGGGGATGAATTGGTAGAGTGCATACACCAACTCATTTCTAATATTTGGTCAGGCGAGTGTATGCCTGATGAATGGAATCTCAGCATCGTTTGCCCGATCCACAAGAAAGGAGACCCCCTCAACTGCGCCAATTATAGAGGCATCAGTCTCCTCAACATCGCATACAAGATCTTTTCTGCGATATTGTGTGAACGCCTGAAACCCTTTACCAACAGCCTGATTGGACCCTATCAGTGCGGTTTCAGGCCAGGAAAGTCCACCATCGATCAAATCTTCACACTTCGGCAGATCCTGGAGAAACACAAGAATTTCAAGGCCGCCTATGACAGCATCTATAGAGAAGAGCTTTATAGAGCCATGTCTAGTTTTGACATCCCTGCCAAACTTGTCCGTCTGTGCAGGCTGACGATGGAGAACGCTCGCTGCTCCATCAAGGTCGGTAATGACCTCACCGAGACCTTTGATGTCAAAAAAGGCTTTAGACAAGGTGACGCGCTGTCATGTGACTTCTTCAATATTGTACTTGAACGGATTGTGCGGAACTCACAAGCCAACACCGGAAGCACAATCTATTACAAGTCTGTACAACTGCTTGCATACGCCGACGATATAGACATTATCGGAAGATCTCAGCGGGCTGTCACCGGTGCTTTTGCAAGCATTGAGGCGGAAGCGGCCAAAATGGGTTTGGCGATAAACGAGGGCAAAACCAAGTATATGCTGTCAACTAGAAGGGAAAACCAACACCGACGAATTGGACAAAACGTCACCGTGGGCAGCTATAACTTCGAGGTAGTAAGGGACTTTGTCTTCCTTGGCTCTGCTATAAATTCTACTAACAAAATCAGCGTAGAAATCAATCGAAGAATAACTCTTGCCAATCGCTGTTTTTTTGGGCTTATAAGGCAATTCAACAGCAAAGCCCTATCTCGAACAACTAAGGAGACTCTATATAAGACCTTGATCATCCCAGTCCTGCTTTACGGCGCTGAAACATGGACTTTATTAAAAGAGGATGAAGATATCCTTGGTCGCTTCGAGAGAAAAATTCTTCGTAAGATTTTCGGTCCCGTTTGCGTTGACGGGTTTTGGAGAAGAAGATTCAATCACGAACTATACGAGCTGTACAGCGACATCGACCTAGTCAAAAAACTGCGTATTGGACGTCTGAGATGGCTAGGACATGTAGAGCGAATGGACACCAAGGCTCCGGCCCGCAGAGTCTTCGAATCTAACCCCGAGGGACGACGCAGTAGAGGGAATCATCGCCGTAGGTGGCGCGCACAAGTTCAAGGGGACCTCGACCAACTTGGAGTGCGCAACTGGAGGCAATTAGCTAAAGACCGAGCTAAATGGAGAGGCTTGTTGGTTGAGGCCCAGGTTCACCCCGAACTTTAGCGCCACCTAAGTAAGTAAGTAAGATCTGTGTAATTTTGATGTCATTAGAAGCAGACCCCTTCCCTTCGGATAGTGGTTAGAATATATCCGAGGTAGGCATGCCTGTCGTAAGAGGCGACTAAAATCCACAAAGCGGAGACGAAAACTTCGCAAAACTTGGAAATAAAAAAAACAAATGACCCGGTCCTCCTGGCAGGGGTTTTGTGTGTAGAAATTACTGTACTACCCAATAAAACTAATACGGTTACAACAAATATGGCAATGAACAAAACAAATGATATAAATACCCCAGGTGGCAGACCAGGTAAACTGGAAAATCCGCCCTCTTTGGAGGTCGGTCCCATGGATTCTGGAAGGACCATTTATTGCTACACAAACAAAACTCAAGAAGGAGTTCACTCACGCCGAGAACTCCACCAAAAATGATAGCGCCAAAAAGCCTTTTGGATGGCAAACGACTAACAAAGGCCTCGTAGGGGCAGCATCTCCCGATAGGTGCTGGTCCGCTAAGTAACGAGTAGGAGCCACTGCAGCCGAAAACCTAGCAGCTCTGTTAGTAAGCCCTACTCCCACCTCCTCGTGGTGTCATCTGGGAATTTCTTCGGAAATTACTAACGGGAGAGGACGAATGACGAGCTTCCTGCGCCAAAAAACAGGATAAGTGTCGGTTGGTCTGTGGCCCAGTGAGCCGCAACCGTAAAACAAATCTTGCTCCGAAACGGAAACAATCGCCTCGGATAAGGACGGATAATTTGTTGACGACCTTTGGCTATCGGACACGGACAACGATCGGATTCTGGAACGTTAAGACCCTCCTGGACTTACTCAAGGAAGGGCCTTATAACGCCAGATTCCTCTAATTAGAACGCGAATTCGCACGGTATAAAATCGACATCTTAGGGCTGAGCGAGATAAGATGGTACGATGCTGGGGAATACATCTCCCCAACAAAAAGCACTGTGAAACTCTACTCTGGTAAACCAACTGGAAGTGCACGGAGTTCTGGCGTAGGACTAATGCTAACTCCAGCAGCACGTAGTAGCCTCATATCCTGGAAACCCTATAGTGACCGGATATTGACGGCTAGATTCCAGAGTAGAGTTAGAAAAATTACCATCATACAGTGTTATGCTCCGACTCTAGACGCGACTGAGGATGAAAAGGATGATTTTTATAGCCACTTAGGCGCCGACTACAACCAAACGCCTAATGGGGACATCGTAATGGTGGGGGTGGTGCTACCCAAGGTGGGTAGCGACAACACCATGCTTAAGCACGTAATGGGAGTTCACGGTGGGAGACCGTAATGACAATGGTGAGCGGTTTGTGGACTTCTGCAATACCAACCGCCTAGCCATCGGAGGTACGCTGTCTAAGCATAACACCTGCCATAAGATCAGTTGGGTCTCTACTGATAGGCAACGAACATCCAACCAGATCGACCACATTGCGATCAGTCGCCGCTTTAGAAATTGTCTCTTGGACGTCCGAAACAGACGTGGAGCTGATGTCGGACAAGAACGAGATCACCATATTATGGTAGCTCATTTACGCCTTCGTACTGCATCCGTCAACAGCAACCGCTCAAACCTGTTTAACATCAGCAGGTTTAATATCGACAGGCTCAAGGTTCCCCCAAGTGCGCCAACAGTTCAGGGACCATCTTGCCTTAGAAGCAGAAGCAATCAGCAGCATAGAGAGCATGATGATGACCACTGGAGTGCTGTGAAAAATGCTTTTGCGACTGGGGCACGCACGTATGTCGGTAAAAAGCAGAAACACCACCGCACATGGCTTTCTATAGACACCTGGAGACGGATCGATGAGCGTACAGCAATCAAGGTTCGGATTGCAGCGGCCTCAGCAGTAGAGAGAACCGAGCTTGAAGCCCAATACCGTGCGAAGAAGAAAGAAGTGCAGCGTAGTGTGAGACGTGACAAACGTCAATATGTCAACTCACTAGCCTCAAGGGCTGAAGAAGCAGCGAGTAGATGCGAAAGTAGGACTGTTTACAACATCACTAAGGAGCTCATTGGTGGTCGAAACTCCAAACAACATCCAGTGAAGAGTCTAGACGGTTACCTTCTGATTTCGGATGAGGATCTCCTCACTAGATGGAGAGAACATTTTGCTACAGTACTAAATCACTTAGACGACGGCGGTATGATCTTGAATTCGAATGAGCAGTTCGAAGCAACAAATTCCCGAATTCGCACCGCACCTCCCAGTAAAACTGAAATAATAACAGCAATCAAGTCCCTCAAGAAAAACAAAGCGGTGGGTATTGATGGCATCCCTGCCGAGCTATTTCAAGCGGCGCCAAATACATCGGCAGATTTGCTGCATCCGCTAATACGGAGAGCTTGGGATAGTGAACAATTTCCACAGGAGTGGAAAAGGGGGATGATCATTAAGCTTCCAAAGAAGGGAAACTTGATGGAGTGCGGTAACTGGAGAGGTATATGTGTTCTTCCAGCTGTAGCCAAAATAATAGCTAGAATAATTCTAGAACGAATTAAAGAACACTTAGATTCAACTCTCGATGTTGAACAGGCAGGCTTTCGCGCTGGATCCTGCATCCTGCATCGACCACATAAACACCTTACGGATCATAATCGAACAATGCGTTGAGTATAGGTCTCCGCTACATTTACTGTTTATCGACTTCGAGAAGGCTTTCGACAGCTTGAATCGAGATGCTATCTGGTTGGCCTTGCGCAGGAGAGGCATTCCAGAAAAGCTTATAGCTATTATCAAGGCTACATATGAGGCGGCAAGTGTCACGTCGTGCACAATGGTAAGGTGTCGGAGGACTTTGAAGTCCAAAGTGGAGTACGTCAAGGGTGCATACTGTCACCACTATTGTTCTTGGTGGTTATCAGCGATGTACTCCGTGCAGCATTGACGGAAGGCAACTATGGAATTCGTTGATGAACGAATCTTACCTTAAACACCTAGATTACGCTGACGATGTTTGTCTACTTTCACATCGGATAATGGATCCTCATTTGATGGCCCAAAATCTAGAAGCTGAGGCAAACAAAGTGGGGCTAAAGATAAACACAGCCAAAACAAAAGCCCTGAGTACTTCTTCTAACAACCACGCTCAACTTAACATTGCCGGAAAGCAAGTCGAGAAAGTTGATAACTTTCTATATTTAGAAAGTGTCGTCTCGGCTAATCGCGGTGGCACCGAACTGGATGTGTGCAGCAGAATCGGGAAGGCTAAAGCTGCGTTCGGAATGCTGTCCAAAATCTGGAGAAGCAATGTTATTAGCTTAAGAACCAAGCTACGACTGTTCCGCTCCAACGTAGAATCAGTGCTGCTTTATGGGTGCAGTACCTGGAAGGTGGACACCATTAACACATGCAAGCTGCAAGTCTTCGTAAACAAATGCTTAAGAATCATCTTGAGGATTTTTTGGCGGAACCGCATCTCCAACGAACAACTTTATCTGAGAACGGGCCAAGAACCTATAAGCAATACTATACGAAGAAGAAAGTGGCAATGGATTGGACACACCCTACGGCGCGAAGACAACTCCATTGCGAAATACGCTATGCAGTGGAATCCGCTCACCCAGGCAGGCAGAATAGCGGGAAGCCCTAGTCAAAGTAAGTATAGTAGCTATAAGTAAGTATTCCGAAAATACAAAAACAGAAATCTGGAACTGAAATCAATATAATTGAAAGTGAACCTAAAACAGATTCACAAGCGAAAACAAAAACAAACAACTATTACAATGAATGGCAAGCTGAACTTGAAGCAAGGAAAAATCTTGAAATAATAGTTGCAAGGTTGCAAAACCAAATAAGAGACCTGGAAAAAAGGGTCACCATTCTGGACTGCTCTAACAATTGTCCGGCCCAACCTGCCCAGCAAAATACAGAAAAGGAATACCCCACAGATGAAGAGGAGCCCGCACTGGAAACAGACAGCCGTCTAAAGAAAAACAAAAGGCCTACGAAAAAGCGCAAGGCAGAAGACAGTCCTGAATTATCTGCAAGAAGACAGGATGCTAAACAAGCAAATTTACAAGGTAAGACAAGTGATAAAAGGCTTGGAAAGTTAACCACTGGTTTGAAAAAAACAACCATTACCACCACCAATAATGATCTCGGGAGTGGACAGATTTGGTGAGTTAAAAAAAGTAATAGAACAAAAAACGAAAAAGGTTTGTAAATTCACATCTTATAATAACAATAAATGGAAAATAAATGTCGATGACAGTGACACATATAGAGAAATCACTGAAGAATTGACAAAAACAAAGTTCCAGTGGCACTCATATGAAAATAAAGCTACTAGACCAGTTAGAGTAGTAGCCAGAGGTCTTCACTTCTCGTGTGATGAACACGATATCGTCGAAGACTTGAGTAATAAAAAATTTAGGATTTTGGAAGCCGAAAACCTAATTAAAAAAGAAACCACACAAGGTAGCGATGGGCAACCAATGACAAGAAACAGAAAATTATCTCTTTTTATGCTCTCTTTTCATAATCAAGAAGAAGTCGAAAAGATATATAACATAAAATCAATAATGGATATTGTTGTTAAGATCGAGCCACTTTGAAAGAATTCAAACTCAATACCCCAATATAAACGATGCCAAGCTTTCGGGCATACGCAAAGTTATTGTAAAAGAGATTTTGCTTGCGTTAAATGCGAAGGAAAACATCCCACAAATAATTGTCCTCTTAAGAAGGGCGAGAAAGCAAAATGCATCAACTGTCATGGTGATCACCCAGCAAATTATAGGGGTTGTCCGATGGCAAAAGAATATCAAGAAAGGAAAAGTAAAGCTACTAAAATCAACCAACGAAATGCATCCAATAATAAAAGCAAGCAACAAGTAAACGCTGAAAACAAGAAACTAGACAAAGTGCCAATTGCTGCGAAAACGAACATACCAACTGTAGAAAGTAAATCGTATTCCCAAATTGTGAAAAATACACGAAAGGAAGAGGAAATATCGGTAAAGGAAATGCTTATTACTATTATCCAAAGATTGGATAATCAGGATAAAATTATTAAACTGCTAAGCAAAGTAGCAGGAAAAAAACAACAAAATATCAATGATTAAAAATAATCTAAATGTCGCAAAGTGGAATGCAAATGGTTTACTCCAACACATCCCTGAATTTCAGTTTTTTCTATGTAACGAAGATATTGATGTTTGCCTGATTTCTGAAACTCATTTCAAACAGGGAACTAAGATTAAAATTCCTGGGTATCTTTGTTTTCACTCTCCTCATCCAGCTGACAGTGCCAGGGGAGGGAGTGCTGTGATTGTGAAAAGTACCTTGGATCACTACGAATTGCCAAAAATAGCAAAACAAACAATGCAAGTAGCGACAATAAACATAGAAACTAAAGGCAAGGAGTTTAAAGTAGCTGCGATATACTGCCCACCCAAGCACTCGCCTACAGAGGAAGACCTAATTGATCTCTTGCAAATGTTAGGTAACAACTTCATCATCGGTGGTGATTTTAATGCAAAACATACATATTGGGGGTCAAGACAACAAAAGGCAGGAAGCTCTACAAATCAGGGCGAAATTTTAACTGTGAATTTGTTTCGATTGGATCACCAACGTATTGGCCATCTGACCCAACGAAAATACCAGACGTTATCAACTTCTTCATAACGAAAGGTATTAATAGAAAAGAAGTTAAAGTTAAAAGCAGTGATGATCTGTCATCGGATCATACACCTGTAATTCTAACAGTCAATGGTTTATCGATAGAACAGATAAAAAACCCACGACTAACAAACAAAAGAACGAACTGGTGTAAATTCAGAGAACTTCTCGAAGGTTTCATTTACCTTAGGTCCCCACTAGTCACAACAAAACATATTGACATTGAAACAGAACAATTCATTGCCGATGTGCAACAGGCAGCAGAAGATAGTACACCGACTTATCAAAAAAAAAAACAGGCTTTGGTGAAATACCCCACAGAAATCAAGCAACTTATACTTGAAAAGAGAAGAGCTCGTAGAAACTGACAAGCGACAAGATATCCTGGCGATAAAACCATTTTTAATAGACTCAATAATAGGCTTAAAAAAACTATTACTGAATTCAAAAATGATTCTCTAGCTAAATACCTTTGTAATCTCACGGCTGATAAAGTCACAGACTACTCCCTTTGGAAGGCTGCTAAACGTTTAAAGAGACCTCAAGCGCAATATCCCCCGTTGAAAACATCTAATGGGAAACGGATCGGCGATCCAAAGGAAAAGGTTAAACTCTTTTCTCAGCAGCTTTCAAATGTTTTCAAACCGTTTCCACCTAGGGTAGCAAATGAAGATCTTGATTTCTATAACAGAGTAGACGAAAAGGAAATTCCTTATGTTTCGTTAAGAGAGATCGAGACATGTATTCATAAACTAAATAATAGAAAATCGTCAGGTTATGATCTTATAACTGCTCAATTCTTGAAGGAACTTCCTTCAACTGCATTGTTGAGACTCAAGCTTATAATTAATGCTTGCTTTAAACAAAGGTATGTCCCACATCACTGGAAGATAGCAGAAATTATTGTTATTCCTAAACAAAGTAAGCCTTTATCAGAGGTTACCTCATATAGGCCAATCTCACTTTTACCATTATTTTCAAAACTTTTCGAGAAACTCCTTCTTAAAAGGTTAGACCCAATTATAGAGCAAAGAAAGCTTATCCCTACCCATCAATTCGGGTTTAGGAATAAACACTCGACGATAGACCAGGTGCATCGTATAACTAATGTTATAGAAAAGGCACTGGAAGAAAAATAAATTTGTTCCGCAATATTCTTAGACGTTGCACAGGCTTTTGATAAAGTTTGGCATAAGGGTTTAGAGTATAAACTTTATAGGTATCTACCTAGACAGTACTATGAGATCCTTAAATCTTATATAGGTAATAGATTCTTTAGAGTTCGTTATGGCTCAGCGTATTCTGAACTTAAAGAAATACAAGCAGGTGTTCCACAGGGAAGTGTTCTAGGGCCCACCCTGATAGCCACATTTGCAGACGACACTGCTCTTCTATCAACAGATGGATGTGTGGCTAAAGCTACAGAAAAACTACAAAATTCAATTAACGAGATATGTGATTGGACGCAGCGATGGCGAATTAAACTTAATGAGTCAAAGTCCATCCATATCAATTTTACAAATAAAAAAATAACGAATCTTCCCGTGGTTATTAATAATCAAGTAGTTCCTTACTCTAACACAGCTAAGTATCTCGGTATGAATCTGGATGCTAAACTGAAATGGAAGGAACATGTGAAAAAGAAAGTAGAAGATCTAAATATTAGATATAGAAAACTTTATTGGTTGTTAGGATATAACTCAGAACTGTCCATTGAGAATAAAATCTTATTATACAATCAGATATTAAAACCCGTTTGGACATATGGTATCCAATTATGGGGTTGCACAAAGAAAACAAATGTTCAAATGTTGCAAACATTTCAAAATAAGGTCCTTCGGGGAATAGTGAATGCCCCATGGTACATTAGAAATAGTGACTTGCATCGAGATTTGCAGATCGACCTCGTAGCAGATACAATTAAAAAGAACGCAATGCGTCACAACGAGCGTTTGCAGATGCATATCAATCCTGAGATAGACGATGTCTTAAATGTACGAAATAATATTCGTAGGTTAAGAAGAACCAAGCCCCATGAACTTTTTTGACAATTACGAGAGCCGGTATTTAAATTATAATACCTTCTCAAACCCGACTTAACGTTAAAAATAAAATCTTTGTCGATCACTAGTTGATTGGTCATGATCAAGGAGGTGTTTTTAGTGCGGTTAGAGTCCCACACTACTTTGGGTTTCTAACCCCACTGTCTTTCAAGATTTTCACCTTCATAAAAAAAAAAAAATAAAAATAAATAAATAAATAAAAGCAGACACGTGGGTAGATTTCAAATCTGTGATTAAATTTTTTCTCTTATCTGAACTAATGTATTAAGCCTATTTTTTGCTTAAGTCTCAGCCTAAAGCCCTGGTAGCTAGCGCTGTAATTGTATATTATTTTGTACATTCATTGTACACTTAATAAATAATAATAATAATAATAATAAATTTTCTCTGTGATGTACACTTTTCGAGGAAATCGTGTTTTTCTGTATTAGTTTAGTTTGGCCGAATCCGCCATGCTGGGGTCGTCAGATATCGTATTTTCCAACCAATTACCGATCTGTGTAATTTATACATAATTAGAATTTTACGTGTGTGCAGATTTAAAATTAGTGATTCGGTTTTCTCTGTGCTGTATACTTTTCGAGGAAATCATATTTTTGCGGAATAATTTAGATTGGGCGAATCCACCATACCGGGTTGGTCAGATATCAATTTTTCCGATCAATCGCTGATCTCTGTAATTTTTACGTCAATAGAAACGCACATGTGTGGAAATTTCAAATCTGTAATTAGATTTTCTGTGCGAAGTATACTTTTAGAGAAAATCATATTTTTGCGGATTAGTTTAAACTGGCCGTCGCGAATATTCTTTTCTTTCAGAGTCGAAAGCAAACTGAGCAATAAGGTGTATGTCATTTTTAAATCGTGAAACAGTATCTACTCACGCAAAAAAAGACTTCGTTTTTATTAAATATTGTACACGGGCTTACATATCCATACATATTTTAAAATTGTATACAAAAAACCAGATGGCATAGCGGGATTTGAAGAGCTATAAAAACACAGAATTTTTCGCTATTATGTACTCTATATCCAATGTCCATGGATTTTTAAATGACTTCCATTCGCTTTGTAATTGGATAAACACATTTTCTTTACATCTGAATCTATAAACATGTGTTGTTACTTTATCTGTAGTTTGCAAAACCATTTTGTGGGATTCCGCTAAAGCTGGTATGTCCTCATGGTGAAAATACTCGTAAAAACTTGTTCCCAAAATTTCTTGAGGCAAAAATCCTACCACAAGGGTGGCTCTGAAATGGAAAATTTATTAGATAAATGTATTTTCTTTATTATTTAAATAGCACCTCTGGTCTATGAAAAGAAATTTTCCATCAACTGAATGTCTAGATATAAATGAGACTTGCCGTATATTTGGATGATTATCCAGTGACGATGGAATGTTTGATTCTAAAACATTTGGGGGAATCCTTCCTATAGCGACTAGGCATGACAAATTAGTTGACTGATCGTCCGAATCTCCCTCTTGATCTTCAATCTTGAATGGTACCCACGATTTCAAGTAGCCTGTGCACTGTATGACACGATATTTTTTATCTGCGCTCAGTTTGGATTTTCTTTTATCGGAACTTATTGAACTTGAAGACGTGTCCGACTCGTCCTTAACCTGTGGTTTAGACAATTTCAACTTCATTCGACAGAAAAACGATCTTTTTGCCCCTGAACAAAGTCTATGCAAGCTTTGAGGAACTTCGCTTTTAACCGGGAGCATGGCTGTTTTTTTTTTTTTTTTTTAGGAATGTATAAAACGTGTATGTATATTTGAAATGTGCACTCACTTTTAGCATCAACAAGTCGTTCCCTCGGGCCTGGTTCTAAAGAAGATAATTGTTCTTTCACTTTTGCGACATCTTTTGGATGGAGAATATCAAACCAACTTTGACCTAGCAAATCATTCTGCGTACAATTTAAGACGCTAGATACTGATTCGGATACATATAAAAGTCGCCCCCGATCACAACCAACCACAAACAAAAATCCATCTGCCGCTTGCAATATTAAAACTTTGAGTTCATGGTCGGAAAGAAACGAGGGCTTGTAATTGCCTTCCTGAAAAGAATTAGCCGTCCCACGGATGCTTTTGAGGTGTTGTACGGCCATGCGTAAGACGGTAAGCTTGTCTAATTTTCTATGCATTGCATAGCACATTGGAATCATAGAAGATAGCTCATTGATATACGTGTTCATCTTATCACGCCTTCGTTTTTCAATTTCACTATGATTTTGCCTAAAATTAAAAACGATTATTGTTAAAATAATATACTTTTCTAAATGATGTAGAAAGTTCAGGGAAGAAATTATCTCATCTGTGAATGAATAACTCTTCACGCAAAAATTATAGCGCTCTCTATTCTGAGAAGAAGTTGCATTGGTGTTTAAATTATTCGAAAAGTTACATTTAAGTGCTTTTCTGAAAAGAAATGTTGAATTGTCAATTTCTCGTGTTCTGTTCGTTTGTCGCATTTTACTTCGAAATTTTTGACTTAAGTTTTCCGACGGTTCAAAAGAGTTACCCCATAAAGGAACAAATAAAAAAGATTAAATGAAACTCGGTCTGGCCCAGTGGGTTACTTTTTCTTATAACTTTGGAGAATTTAAAACGAAAAATAATGAAATGAAAAATGCGTATACTTACTTTACTTAGGTGGCGCTACAGTTCGGGGTGAACCTGGGCCTCAACCCACAAGCCTCTCCATTTAGCTCGGTCTTTAGCTAATTGCCTCCAGTTGCGCACTCCAAGTTGGTCGAGGTCCCCTTGAACTTGTGCGCGCCACCTACGGCGATGATTCCCTCTACTGCGTCGTCCCTCGGGGTTAGATTCGAAGACTCTGCGGGCCGGAGCGTTGGTGTCCATTCGCTCTACATGTCCTAGCCATCTCAGACGTCCAATACGCAGTTTTTTGACTAGGTCGATGTCGCTGTACAGCTCGTATAGTTCGTGATTGAATCTTCTCCTCCAAAACCCGTCAACGCAAACGGGACCGAAAATCTTACGAATTTTTCTCTCGAAGCGACCAAGGATATCTTCATCCTCTTTTAATAAAGTCCATGTTTCAGCGCCGTAAAGCAGGACTGGGATGATCAAGGTCTTATATAGAGTCTCCTTAGTTGTTCGAGATAGGGCTTTACTGTTGAATTGCCTTATAAGCCCAAAAAAACAGCGATTGGCAAGAGTTATTCTTCGCTTGATTTCTGCACCGATTTTGTTAGTAGAATTTATAGCAGAGCCAAGGTAGACAAAGTCCCTTACTACCTCGAAGTTATAGCTGCCCACGGTGACGTTTTGTCCAATTCGTCGGTGTTGGGTTTCCCTTCTTGTTGACAGCATATACTTGGTTTTGCCGTCGTTTATCGCCAAACCCATTTTGGCCGCT
Organism: Brachypalpus laphriformis; assembly: GCA_945910035.1. Taxonomy (NCBI): domain Eukaryota; kingdom Metazoa; phylum Arthropoda; class Insecta; order Diptera; family Syrphidae; genus Brachypalpus; species Brachypalpus laphriformis. The sequence goes on from OX246756.1 coordinate 124,682,761, forward strand.
TCCGCCTCAATGCTCGCAAACGCACCGGTGACAGCCCGCTGAGTTCTTCCGATAATGTCTATATCGTCGGCGTATGCAAGCAGTTGTACAGACTTGTAATAGATTGTGCCTCCGGTGTTGGCTTGTGAGTTTCGCACAATCCGTTCAAGTACAATATTGAAGAAGTCACATGACAGCGCGTCGCCTTGCCTAAAGCCTTTTTTGACATCAAAGGTCTCGGTGAGGTCATTACCGACCTTGATGGAGCAGCGATCGTTCTCCATCGTCAGCCTGCACAGACGGACGAGTTTGGCAGGGATGTCAAAACTAGACATGGCTCTATAAAGCTCTTCTCTATAGATGCTGTCATAGGCGGCCTTGAAATCGATAAAGAGGTGGTGAGTATCGATTTGGAATTCTTGTGTTTTCTCCAGGATCTGCCGAAGTGTGGAGATTTGATCGATGGTGGACTTTCCTGGCCTGAAACCGCACTTTTTTTTTTTTTTTGCCGAGAGTAGGTGAAAAATCTTCTAAAGACACCATAAGGCCCGACCGAGCGTGCTTATGGTATTGTGAGATTTTTACTCACTAAAAAAAAACAAAAACATCTCTCCTCAAAAGTAATACTACAACTAAGCCGACGCTTATCCAGCAGTTTTATTTTCGCTTACGATACACGTGATTTTTGGAAAAAAAAATATGTTCGTACGAAGTAAAAAGAAATGTATAGCTTTAGGCAGGTTAAATTCCAGTGACAGTTCCTGCCTTTTTCGCGGCCGGCATATACTATGACGCGAGGTCGAAAGGTTTTATCCTTTGCAGACGACGAATTGAATTATTCGCATTCGCGTCAAGTAGTTGAATGACGGTACGGTTACAATGGCCGTGAACACGATCTTTGTGTTTACGCGCAAATTTTGTTATCTCTTCGACGACGCCGGGAATTCCCAGATCTCGATGAATATCTTCGTTACGTACATACCACGGTGCGTTAACGATCGTTCTAAGAACTTTATTTTCAAAAGTCTGTATGATGTTTCTATTGCTTTTCTTGGTACAACCCCATAGTTGTATACCATACGTCCACACAGGCTTTAGCACTTGCTTATATATAAGCAGTTTGTTATGTAGGCTCAACTTCGAATGTTTTCCGAGTAGCCAGTACATTTGTCGGTATTTGTTTTCTAGCTCGTCGCGTTCGATAGGGTCCAATCAGGCTGTTGATAAAAGGTTTCAGGCGTTCACACAATATCGCAGAAAAGATCTTGTATGCGATGTTGAGGAGACTGATGCCTCTATAATTGGCGCAGTTGAGGGGGTCTCCTTTCTTGTGGATCAGGCAAACGATGCTGAGATTCCATTCATCAGGCATACACTCGTCTGGCCAAATATTAGAAATGAGTTGGTGTATGCACTCTACCAATTCATCCCCAGCTGCCTTGAAAAGTTCGGCCGGTAAGCCGTCAGGTCCAGCAGCCTTGTTCGATTTTAGCTTGGATATTGCTATCCTCACTTCGTTTTGGTCAGGTGGACGACGGAAATGTTGACTATCATCGTCTATGTTGAATGGTTCATTCTGCCTGACAGCGGGATGTTGGTCTTCGTCGCCGTTATACAGTCTGCAGAAGTTGTTTTTTCCAAATTCTCAGCACCGACTGTGATTCTACTACGAGGTTTCCATTTTCATCTCTACAGGTTTCTGTACGGGTATTACTTCTCTGACACGTTCTTTTTACCTTTTGGTAAAACTTCCGTACATTGTTCCTGGAGTATAGACTCTCGATATTCTCAAACGCGCGCTTCTCATGCTTTCTTCTTCTTTTGGAGAAGCCGATGTTCTTCCCGTCTCTTTTGCTCGTAGAGCTCACGAGCAGCTCTCGTCTTCCTTTGCAGCGCCGCTTTGTATGCCTCTTGTTTTGCTGCATGCACTCGCCGGCATTCTTCGTCAAAACAGGGGTTTCGCGGTGGTGGGCGAGCGAGACCCAGCACATCAGTCGCGGCGTTTCTGATGGCATGTTGGCAGCGTTGCCACTGGTCTTCGGTACTTGATGCTGGCGGCAAAGGGGTGATTGAGAGATTTCGGGATACGCGTTTAGCGAAGTCTGGCGGTCTCTTGCGATTGTAGCTTTTCGACGTTAAATTTTCTCACAGTAATTCTTCTTTGTTGCTCGGATTGGGATATCCGCATTCGTACCTTGGCTACAACAAGGTAATGGTCCGAGTCTATGTTGGCCGCTCGGAAGGTCCGGACATCCAGAATACTGGAGGCATGCCTTGCGTCGATCGCAATATGATCAATTTGGTTGATCGTTACATGATTATTGGACCGCCATGTCTACTTATGAATATCGAGATGAGGAAACCATGTGCTTGCTATGGTAACATTTCGCTCCACAGCGAAATCAATTAGCCTTAGTCCGTTATCAGACGTGGTGTCGTGTAGGCTATGCTTACCGACTGCCCTACCAAAGACGTCCTCCTTTCCTTCTTCTTCTTCTTCCTTTTATCAGCGAGGCCATGATCCGACAACAAGGGATCACAACCCTCCCACTTCACCGCATTTCTACTGATCCGCCTGTGGGGTTCGCTTGACGTCCTCCTTTCCTATTTTGGCGTTAAAGTCGCCCAATACGATTTGAACGTCGTATTTAGGACATTGCTCGTATGTTTTGTCGAGGAGCTCGTAGAAACACTCTTTGGTGGCAGGGTCCTTTTCTTCTGTGGGGGCATGAACACATATTAGGCTTATGTTAGCGAATTTAGCCTTGATCCGGATAGTCATAATACGCTCGCTCACGTGTCGGAAGCTTAAGACTTCTTGCCTAAGTCTACCGCGTATGACAAATCCGCATCCGAATAAGCGTTGCCTGTTGCCTCTGTAGCAATCACCGTAGTAGATGTCACAGTTTTTCATCCTCTTCTTGCCCGGCCCATCCCATCGCACTTCCTGGATGGCGGTAATATCGGCTTTATAGCAGTCTAGGGCCTCTGCTAGTTGTTCAGCTGCACGTGGTCTGTAAAGGGACAGAACATTCCACGTACAGATCCGAAGGTCATTGTCCTTATTTCGTTTGCTGGGGTCGTCATTAGTTGAGTCATCCTTATCCGAGGCTTTTGGTTGTTTCGGAACCATGAGTTTGTTTACGTGGTAGGGAAGTTACCCCGACGGCACAACCCCCAACCTGGAGGGCCAGTTCCTTAATTATTCCCCTAGGACGAGGGGCCGGGTACACCGGTGCCAGTAGTCCGCTACGGGAGTATGAGCGCTGCCGTTGGCCCATTAAGGGCTCCTCCGCCACCATCTCTATTCCGATGTCCTGACCAACATTGGAAATTCCTTACCGACCTGTGATCCGAATACGTCGAAGCAGCTCGCGCAAGGTATTCACTAAGTTCAACCTAACTGGAACTATAGACGCCACCGTTGACTCCGTCTAGGGAATTCGTCCGCTGCCGCCTGGAACAGGAAGAAGTGCTCTAGTGAGAAAAGCACTCTTCCTCCCCTCTCTTATCTGCTGCATCCAAGAATCCGCCAAACGGGGTTGGTTACCCATTTCTTGGATAAAGGTACTAGGGCACCCGGCTGTCACCGCGTGGGGGTTGAGAAATGCGTATACAAATGATATAAATAAATATTTTTATTTCAATAGAACGTAGTCTTATCAAAAATAAATTTAAGATTACTGTTGGAACTTCAGCGCTAGTTTAAAATTTGATGAGTTTTTTTAAATATACCATAGTCATGCGTCAGATTTTTCTAGCTCACATACAACTAAATTTTCATTAAAAACCCTAATATTTTTAGAAAACAAAGGCGAGGAAATTAATGCATTAGCTCCATAGAAGGTTTTTCGAGTGCAAAAACTACCGGTGCAATACCTTTCTTCTTCCTATTTCGGCGGGGTTATAATCCGAAAACAAGGGATCGTAACCCTCACACTTCACCGCATTTCTACTGATCCGCCTATGCGGTTCGCCTATTTGACCTCAGAAAATATAGACAAGCCCGCCGATTACTGAGGCCGAAGAAATGCCGATGTCGTCTCATTTGTGTGATCCAGGCGCCTCTCCTGCCTCGCGATGTCTTTGGAGCGTTCATCGATATTGCCTTTTTAACAGGGTTCAAATGATTTCTTCTTTGAACGTGGCAATACTAGCTGAGCCGGTCGCGCTCTATCTTTCGTAAGATGGTTTCCTTGACGTGAGGGGTTCCTCGCATCTTCGAACTTCTTATTCGATCAAGCTTTGTCACTCCTGCTGTCATGCGGAGTGCAATACATACATATATCACTTAATATCAGTTAACTAAAATTATTCATCAAAATGATCGTCATCATCATTAGTTACTTCTTTTTAGCTTACTGGCAACTTTTTCTGTGGATCTGCATTTAATAAAATACTCAGGTTGACGTGATACAAATTTGTATCTTAAGAAACCCAAATTGTTCTTAATGCATTAAAGAGAAGTAATTGTTTTCGTCTTTGGATGGCAAACGACTAACAAAGGCCTCGTAGGGGCAGCATCTCCCGATAGGTGTTGGTCCGCTAAGTAACGAGAAAGAGCCACTGCAGCCGAAAACCTAGCAGCTCTGTTAGTAAGCCCTACTCCCACCTCCTCGTGGTGCCATCTGGGGATTTCTTCGGAAATTGCTAACGGGAGAGGACGAATGGCGAGCTTCCTGCGCCAAAAAACAGGATAAGTGTCGGTTGGTCTGTGGCCCAGCGAGCCGCAACCGTAAAAACTTTTACTGCTCCGAAACGAAAACCAACGCCTCGGATACGGACGGATAATTTGATGACGACCTTTGGCTATCGGACACGGACAACGATCGGATTCTGGAACGTTAAGACCCTCCTGGACTTACTCAAGGAAGGGCCTTATAACGCCAGATTCCTCCAATTAGAACGCGAATTCGCAAGGTATAAAATAGACATCTTAGGGCTGAGCGAGATAAGATGGTTCGATGCTGGGGAATTCATCTCCCCAACCAAAAACACTGTCATGCTCTACTCTGGGAAACCAGCTGGAAGTGCACGGAGTTCCGGAGTAGGACTCATTCTAACTCCAGCAGCACGTAGTAGCCTTATATCCTGGAAACCCCATAATGACCGGATATTGACGGCTAGGTTCCAGAGTAGAGTTAGAAAAATTACCATCATACAGTGTTATGCTCCGACTCTAGACGCGACTGAGGACGAAAAGGATGATTTTTATAGCCACTTAGGCGCCGACTACAACCAAACGCCTAATGGGGACATCGTAATGGTGATGGGAGATTTCAATGCCAAGGTGGGTAGCGACAACACCATGCTTAAGCACGTGATGGGAGTTCACGGCGTGGGAGACCGTAATGATAACGGTGAGCGGTTTGTGGACTTCCGCAATACCAACCGCCTAGTCATCGGAGGTACGCTGTTTAAGCATAACACCTGCCACAAAATCAGTTGGGTCTCTACTGATAGGCAACGAACATCCAACCAGATCGACCACATTGCGATCAGTCGCCGCTTTAGAAATTGTTTCCTGGACGTCCGAAACAGACGTGGAGCTGACGTCGGACTAGAACGAGATCACCATCTTATGGTAGCTCATTTACGCCTTCGTACTGCATCCGTCAACAGCAACCGCTCAAACCTACTTAACATCACCAGGTTTAATATCGACAGGCTCAAGGTTACCCCAAGTGCGCCAACAGTTCAGGGACCATCTTGCCTTAGAAGCAGAAGCAATCAGCAGCATAGAGAACATGGATGACCACTGGAGTGCTGTGAAAAATGCTTTTGCGACTGGGGCACGCACGTATGTCGGTAAAAAGCAGAAACACCACCGCATATGGCTTTCTACAGACACCTGGAGACGGATCGATGAGCGTACAGCAATCAAGGCTCGGATTGCAGCGGCCTCAGCAGTAGAGAGAACCGAACTTGAAGCCCAATACCGTGCGAAGAAGAAAGAAGTGCAGCGTAGTGTGAGACGTGACAAACGTCAATATATCAACTCACTGGCCTCAAGGGCTGAAGAAGCAGCGAGTAGGTGCGACAGTAGGACTGTGTATAGCATCACTAAGGAGCTCATCGGTGGTCGAAACTCCAAACAACATCCAGTGAAGAGTCTAGACGGTAACCTTCTGATTTCGGATGAGGATCAGCTCACTAGATGGAGAGAACATTTTGCTACAGTGCTAAATCACATAGACGATGGCGGTATGATCTCGAATTCGAATGAGCAGTTCGAAGCAACAAATTCCCGAATTCGCACCGCACCTCCCAGTAAAACCGAGATAATAACAGCAATCAAGTCCCTCAAGAAGAACAAGGCGGTGGGTATTGATGGCATCCCTGCCGAGCTATTTCAAGCGGCGCCAAATACATCGGCAGATTTGCTGCATCCCCTAATACGGAGAGCTTGGGATAGTGAACAATTTCCACAGGAGTGGAAAAGGGGGATGATCATTAAACTTCCAAAGAAGGGAAACTTGATGGATTGCGGTAACTGGAGAGGTATATGCGTTCTTCCAGCCGTGGCTAAAATAATAGCTAAAATAATTCTAGAACGAATTAAAGAACATTTAGATTCAACTCTCGATGTTGAACAGGCAGGCTTTCGCGCTGGATCCTCCTGCATTGACCACATAAACACCTTACGGATCATTATCGAGCAATGCGTTGAGTATAGGTCTCCGCTACATTTAATGTTTATCGACTTCGAGAAAGCCTTCGACAGATTGAATCGAGATGCTATCTGGTTGGCCTTGCGCAGGAGAGGCATCCCAGAAAAACTTATAGCTATTATCAAGGCTACATACGAGGGCGGTAAGTGTCACGTCGTGCACAATGGTAAGGTGTCGGAGGATTTTGAAGTCCAAAGTGGAGTACGTCAAGGGTGCATACTGTCACCACTATTGTTCTTGGTGGTTATCAGCGATGTACTCCGTGCAGCATTGACGGAAGCTAATTATGGAATTCGTTGGACTATGACATCTTACCTTAAACACCTAGATTACGCTGACGATGATTGTCTACTTTCACATCGGATAATGGATCTTCATCTGATGGCCCAAAATCTAGAAGCTGAGGCAAACAAAGTGGGGCTAAAAATAAACAAAAGCCCTGAGCACTTCTTCTAACAACCGCGCTCAACTTAACATTGCCGGACAGGAAGTCGAGAAAGTTGATAACTTTCTTTATTTAGGAAGTGTGGTCTCGGCTAATCGCGGTGGCACCGAACTGGATGTGTGCAGCAGAATCGGGAAGTCTAAAGCTGCGTTCGGAATGCTATCTAAAATCTGGAGAAGCAATGTTATCAGCTTAAGAACCAAGCTGCGACTGTTCCGCTCCAACGTAGAATCAGTGCTGCTTTATGGGTGCAGTACTTGGAAGGTGGACACCATTAACACACGGAAGCTGCAAGTCTTTGTAAACAAATGCTTAAGAATCATCTTGAGGATTTTTTGGCCGAACCGCATTTCTAACGAACAGCTTTATCTGAGAACGGGCCAAGAACCTATAAGCATTACTATACGAAGAAGAAAGTGGCAATGGATTGGACACACCCTACGGCGCGAAGACAACTCCATTGCGAAATACGCCATGCAGTGGAATCCGCTCACCCAGGCAGGCAGAATAGCGGGACACCCTAGGCAAACGTGGCGCAGAACAGTTGAGGAGGAATCGAGCTCTTTAGGAATGAGTTGGAGGCAGCTCAAACGCGTTGCAGAACTTCGAACACGATGGCGCGCAGGCGTGGTTGACGCCCTATGCCCCCCGAGGGGTTAAAGGATCTAAGTAGTAGGTGGCAATGGTGCAATGGACATTGTGTTTGCATGTTCGAGCCCCAAACATAAGAATACTAACAAAGATGTTCCAACAAATGCCCCAAAGAAAATTGCCTAGTAGTGGAATGAGCCTGGGTGGCCTGGGATTGAGTTTCCGCACAAAAAAAGATACATACATGTATATACTATATATGATTACCCTCATTTAAAATTTCAACCCAAGTTACATGCGATCTCCACTAGCGATAAATCCATAGCATGCGTTCAATATCACAAGTGGAGACTGTTGAAGCCACCACAACGGCAGTGGACACCGGCGCAGTGGGAAGGTTAGGTTAGGTATGTGGGCTGGCAGGGAGGGACGCTCTCTGCCACACTCAGGTCAGCGTTGACCCATTGTGGTACCCATGGGGGAAAAAGTAAACCCTTACCCAATGAAACTAAAAACTACTAGCTCAGTCACTTACTTCATTTCTGCATACAAACCACCCTGATGATTTGATAAAGCTCAACATCTTTTCTGTTGAAACGCCGGAGAGTTCCTCGAGATCCTGTAAGAAATATTTACCAAGGAACTTTTTCCTGGAGTATTGAAGACTCGGACAGTGGCACAGGAAGTGGGTTGTGTCCTCAAAAACTTCCTTGTCACCACAGCCTCTACAGAGTTCCTCCTCCGTCAGGCGTAGTTTCTTCAAGTGGTACCGCAGAGTGTTGTGCCCCGTGATGATGCCCACGAGGGTGGAAAGGGATTTCCTATCTTTACAGATGATTCTCTCGGTCTTTGCTTTGTCGAAAGATGGCCATAGCTTCCTAGTGATGGCGCAAGTTTTCATGGAGTTCCATCTTGTGTTCGCCTCCTCAGTGGCTTTTTTCTCTGCAGCGAGCTTGAGTGTGCAAGGCGGGATACACACAGGGGGTCAACTTGTTCTGTTGGGGCTGCTGAACCGATTCTCGCCAGCTCGTCGGCTTTCTCATTGCCTGGGATACCCTCGTGTCCAGGGACCCAACAGAGCGATACCTTGTGCTGTGTTCCAAGAACCCTGAGCTCTTCTCGACAACACTTTACAAGCTTCGATTTAATTTCTATGGCAGTAATCGCTTTTATAGCTGCCTGACTGTCGATAAAGATGGTGATACCTTCTGGCGGTATTGCCCTTACCGCAGCCTCACGGGCGGCTGTTGCCACTGCTAAGACCTCTGCTTGGAAAACACTGCTGTGGTCTAGAAGTCGTATGGATTTTGATACTACATCAGTGCTCATTTTTGAACCATCTGTGTAGATGGCTATAGATTCAGCATTAGGTATATGACCGCTTTTCCAATCTTCCCTGCTAGGGTAGGCGGTAGAGAAAGGCCTTGTAAAGTCTAAATATGGCGTCATGTAATCCGTTACGGGCATGAGGCCAAAGTAATCGAGCACGATCATCGAGTGACCTGTTCTGCTTGGTTTCCATTAATGGCTGCTGATGTTCGTCTAAAGATGTCTAGCGGTAGCAGGTTGAAGATAGCGTCGAGTCCTGCGAGTCCTCATTGCATGGGAGATTACCCCGCTTTGAACCCTTAAGTTCGGTGGCTATATGTCGTTCCTCGAGCATGCTGATGTCGATGTCTAGGTTTCTTAGGGTTCTTTTAACCGCTTCGGTATTTACATTATTGAAGGCTGCTTCAATGTCCAAGAAAGCAGCTAGTGTGAACTCTTTATCCTTAAGTGATTTTTTTTAGAGCCGACAACATGATGTAGGGCAGTTTCCACACATTTACCCTTCGTGTATGCGTGTTGGGCTGGGGATAAGTCCCCCGGGCGTATTCTACTACGTATGTAAATGTCGAGCAATCTTTCAAAAGTTTTCAGGATGAAAGAGGTAAGGCTTATTGGTCTGAAGTCCTTCGCGGGGGTGTGACTAGCCTTGCCCGCCTTGGGTATAAAAACCACCTTTACTTCTCTCCATGTTCTTGGTATGTGACATTGTTTAAGACTACTGGCAAATAGCTTTTTGAGAACTGGGATAATGATTGGTGCAGTTTTTTGCAGCATGATCGGTATAATCCCATCAAGTCCTGGGGATTTAAAGGGGAAGAACGATCTTATTGCCTACTCTATTCTGTTCTCTGTTACCAAATCCGCAGGGTGTTCCGATTCGCTGTGATTGCTGTTATTAGTTCTGCCAAATGGTACGGTAGTACACCCCGGGAAGTGCGTTTTAATAAGCAATTCCAAACACTCGGTCCAGTTTCCTTCAGTGTTCTTTAGGGAACCTAGAGTTTTCGATTCTCTGGAGAGGATTTTCCTCAATCTGGCCGTTTCTGTTGTACCCTTAATCTCGTCGAAAAAGCGTTGCCACGACTGTCTTTTGGCTTTTTGCGTTGCGCTCTTGAAGTTCCTCTGACTGGCTTTGTATAGCTCCCAGTCCGAGTCAGCTCCCGTTGATTTCGCCAGATTCAAGAGTTTCCTTGTTTCTCTTCTTATTCTGGCTAGTTCTTTGCTCCACCATAGGGGTGAGAAGTTTGTCTTAGGTTTAGATACGGAACATGCCTTCTGTAAAGACTCTTTGAAGACAGCAGTGATTTCCTCGGCTTTTCGGTCAATGTCCGCTGGCTCATGTAAGTAACATTCTTGTACTAGATTCGTGTTCCTCCGCACCTCGTAACTGAAGGTAGTCAAGTCGGTCTTCCTTGGTTTTGTATGGGGTTTGGGAAAGTCGCATCTATCATTAAGGTTAAATTCAATAAATCTGTGATCGGAATAGGATTCTATCCCCAAAGTATTCCAATTGTCTATAGAGAGGGTGTTTGAGTTACTTGCTAGTGTAATGTCAATAAGCTCCTGCCTGTTTCTAACTACGAAAGTGGGTTCAGAACCCCTATTGGCTACTAAAAGATTATGTTCGATAATAGCCGTATTTTATTATCACTCATGATCCATATGGATCATTGGTTTCTATGCAATACAACAACAATACGAGATCTTGCTATTTGTCAGGATCAATTTCGTGATCTAGAAATTATTTTTTTTTTTATTCTTTGATAGGTTACACAACCACACTACAAGACACAAGGAAAATAATTTCGTTGATCCAGATCCGGAACGTTTTATTTTCGTCGTGTGATCTATATGGATCTTGGGTGATAATAAAATACGGCTAATAAATTCGAAAATCAACTCACCGCGTGGGTTTGTATCACCACTGCCCCATTGCGCGTGGTGTGCATTCGCATCGCAGCCTAGTAGTAGGTCCCATCTCTCGATTTCCGCTTTCCTGGTTAAGGCGCGAGTGAGTTCGGATGTCGGTCCATCATTTCCATCGTAAGGCATGTACACGGCTGAGATAATCAGTGGGGGGAGCCCCCTCCGGTCAAGCCTTACTACCGCCTGGTCTGAGTTGCTGTAGGTAGATAGAACAAATAAGTTAATGTGTTTCCTAGCTACGATACAAGTTCTGTTCTTACTTAATGCGGACCCATTTAACAGTTCGCTGCTGTACAGTACTAAATCTTTATGATTTAGCGCACTAATTTTGCCACGGGAAATCCATGGCTCTTGTACGAGAGCTATGCCTATGTTCCTTTCGCCTAGAAGATATATAAGATTGGCGCTAGCAGATATGCTGTGGTGCAGGTTTATTTGAATGAATTTCATGTTCTTCTTACCTTGGCACCCGCCCCCCTTTCATTCCTCTCTGTCCTATCCGTAAAGGGTCGGACTTTACACCGGGTGATAGAGTGCGAACTTTATTATTAAACCTCCTTAGCATAGGCATTGATCTATGGTTGAGCAGGACTACGATCTCCGTGCCCTTTTCTGAGTGTTCGCCCATTTCAAGCACCTCCCAGTCGTCGCTAAGGAGCTTCGGGTTAAGGTGCCGTAGGTTCCATTCGATACGCTCCTTGGGATTATGAGGGCCAGGTATCAGGATACGCCCTTTTGGCCTAGTAAATTCTAGCAGGTCCTTCTTTTCGACGAGTCGAATGTCGGCATTAGCCCATGGAGCCTGTGTGTTAGCCACGAAAGTTTGGAGCCACTTAAGCGTGGACTCATTATCGCATGAAAGGAGCTTAAAACCTCTGAAAGTGGTCAGTTGTTTAAAGAAGGGGGATTGTCCCTCCTTCTCGACAATGGTGGAATTGATAGCTTCGAGTATGCGCAACTCGATGAGCCTCCACTGATCTTTGCTGAGTCTTTTTTCTGAGCTGTTATGATCTACAATCGCCACCTGTAGACCAGCACTAGCAGATGCGGCCAGCATGGCCTTCTTGCTGGTACTGTTCGTAGGCGGCGAGATCGTATCGTCGTGTCTCCCCCCCCTTGGAACAGCTCGCAATTGGCTCGGATACGGTCTTAACGACTGACTCCGGCTCGATTGACAAGGGCCTCAGTCTGTCCGCGATCGGGGAGGTTGGCAAGAAGCTTCTTTCCTTCTCGCGAGCAGGACTCCGGCCATCCCCCTAGTCTGCCCTGCGCTACGTTCTCTGTTGTCTCCTGTATGCCCTAGAACTTCTCACGATGGGGACGGGTTGTATCCCGTCAAGACAGTCAAGAGCGGCGTAGGTCTGTTTACAGCTGAGGAAGGTGGCAACGGCATTTCTGCAAAGCAATCTGACCCTTGCCCGTTCGTAGAGCTGTGTTGTCCTTCCTGTAGGTTGCCTTCTTGGAGCAGCCTGCAGCCAGCTTTACCGCAGATGGGTTAGAGTCGGTTGCTGACCAAAAACCTGCCTTCGGATTTTTGTTGCTAAATCACATTTACATATTCAATTCACACTAAATACAAATAGTACACTAAAATATAAGTATATGTTTAATAATTGAAAAAAAAATGTTTACTAAAATCTGACAGAAATATATTTTATTGAATTTTTAATTTTACACCAAATCAATAATTTTGTTCTCTTCACTGACTGACTTGTTACACAGAATGTACTTTTGCTGCCAAAAGCATCAGAATAAAACATTCAGAGCAGTAAAATTATGGAATTACATATATCCCAAAAAGCTGTAAATATTGGTTAAGCGGGAAATGTTTCACGATTCAAATTTAATGAAGTTTATGTAATAGCTGCCTCAGGGCAGCCTTACCCGTTAGAGGGTTAAGTAAATGTAAAAACGATCAGCATAAGAATAATGAACATGAATTTAAGCTTACTCAACTAAAATTGGAAATGCGAAAATTGAGTAAATGCAAGAATTATGAACATAAATTTAAGCTTAGTTAGCTAAAACCGGAAATGCGAAAATTGATAAAATGCAAGAATCAATAAAGTGTGCCGGATGTATCGAATGTAAATTTCTTTAATGGGGACCATGAAGGGTTCCCATACATTGACGTCCGGTGTTGAGTTACACTCCCGGTTATTGGCCTTTGGGAATGTAACTCGCGCGTTGAGTAGAGATCTGGGCATTTGAATAAGCTAGAGAAGGGAGAAAAGTTTAATCAGTGCGCATTCACATTACAGTGGGAAGATTGAGGAGCAGGCCAGGGCTGATGAGCAGCAAAGAGCAAGTGTAGGAAATGTTTGGGGAGGAGATGGAAGAGCAAGCTGTGGGCTTTCTTCGAGGTGAGCCCAATAAGGCACTGTGCGTCGGTGCTGGGAACGATTGACAGCGGACGGTCGTGAAGCGCAACTCCGTGCGGCACGCGAGTATTGTACAGTATAGAAGGGCAGGCGGGTTGGTAAGGAGCCCCGATGGCATTATTCATCATAAGAAGGCACGTCAGGTGATTCCCGGCGGCATTGTGAGTCGCAAAAGGGCAAGTGAACAGATAATGATTCCCTGCTGCATTGTGAATGGCAGGAGGGCAAGTGAACAGAGAATGATTCCCTACGGTATTGTGCGTCGTAGGAGGGCAAGTGAGCAATATGAATTCCCTATGGTATTATGTGTCGTAGGAGGGCAAGTGAGCAATATTAATTCCCTATGGTATTGTGCGTCGTAGGAAGGCAAGTGAGCAATATGAATTCCCTATGGTATTGTGCGTCGTAGGAAGGGAAGTGAGCAATATGAATTCCCTACGGCATTGTGCGTCGTAGGAGAGCAATGAATAGCTAAGTCTTTCTCTGTGAAGGCCCGTGCGATAAGGCGCACTGCATGGGACTCGTATGGTCGCAACCGATTCCAATTGGCAGAAGTTGTCAAAGGAATAGGTAAATCTATCAATTGTGAAGTCGACACCAATGATCTTGCAGATATTTACGGAACTAAACCGAAACTAGGGTGGCAAACGACTAACAATGGCCTCGTAGGGGCAGCATCTCCCGATAGGTGCTGATCCGCTAAGTAACGAGAAGGAGCCACTGCAGCCGAAAACCTAGTAGCTCTGTTAGTAAGCCCTACTCCCACCTCCTCGTGATGCCATCTGGGAATTTCTTCGGAAATTGCTAACGGGAGAGGACGAATGACGAGCTTCCTGCGTCAAAAAAACAGGATGTGTCGGTTGGTCTGTGGCCCAGCGGGCCGCAACCGTAATCCGAAACGGAAACATACGCCTCGGATACGGACTGATCATTTGTTGACGACCTTTGGCTATCGAACACGAACAACAATCGGATTCTGGAACGTTAAAACCCTCCTGGACTTACTCAAGGAAGGGCCTTATAACGCCAGATTCCTCTAATTAGAACGCGAATTCGCACGGTATAAAATCGACATCTTAGGGCTGAGCGAGATAAGATAGTTCGATGGTGGGGAATTCATCTCCCCAACAAAAAGCACTGTAATGCTCTACTCTGGCAAACCAGCTGGAAGTGCACGGAGTTCCGGCATAGGACTCATGCTAACTCCAGCAGCACGTAGTAGCCTCAATATCCGGTCACTAACCCCATAGTGACCGGATATTGACAGCTAGATTCCAGAGTAGAGTTAGAAAAATTACCATCATACAGTGTTATGCTCCGACTCTAGACGCGACTGAGGATGAAAAGGATGATTTTTATAGCCACTTAGGCGCCGACTACAACCAAACGCCTAATGGGGACATCGTAATGGTGATGGGAGATTTCAATGCCAAGGTGGGTAGCGACAACACCATGCTTAAGCACGTGATGGGAGTTCACGGCGTGGGAGACCCTAATGACAACGGTGAGCGGTTTGTGGAATTCTGCAATACCAACCACCTAGTCATCGGAGGTACGCTGTTTAAGCAGAACACCTGCCGTAAGATCAGTTGGGTCTCTACTGAAAGGCAACGAACATCCAACCAGATCGACCACATTGCGATCAGTCGCCGCTTTAGAAATTGTCTCCTGGACGTCCGAAACAGACGTGGAGCTGACGTCGGACAAGAACGTGATAACCATATTATGGTAGCTCATTTACACCTTCGTACTGCGTCCGTCAACAGCAACCGCTCAAACCTACTTAACATGACCAGGTTTAATATCGACAGGCTCAAGGCTCCCCAAGTGCGCCAACAGTTCAGGGACCATCTTGCCTTAGAAGCAGAAGCAGAAGCAATCAGCAGCATATTGCAAGAGAACATGGATGACCACTGGAGTGCTGTGAAAAATGCTTTTGCGACTGGGGCACGCACGTATGCCGGTAAAAAGCACAAACACCACCGCACATGGCTTTCAACAGACACCTGGAGACGGATCAATGAACGTACATCAATCAAGGTTCGGATTGCAGCGGCCTCAGTAGTAGAGAGAACCGAGATTGAAGCCCAATACCGTGCGAAGAAGAAGGAAGTGCAGCGTAGTGTGAGACGAGACAAACGTCAATATGTCAACTCACTGGCCTCAAGGGCTGAAGAAGCAGCGAATAGATGCGACAGTAGGACTGTTTACAACATCACTAAGGAGTTCATTGGTGGTCGAAACTCCAAACAACATCCAGTGAAGAGTCTAGACGGTAACCTTCGGATTTCGGATGAGGATCAGCTCACTAAGTAAGTGGTTAGTGTGTCGGATCACTACGCATGAGGTTCCAAGTTCGAATCCCAGAAAACACCAAAAAAGTTTTTTCACGGTCCCACCTCTCGCGAGCGTCTGACAAATATCCGAGAGTATTGTTGTCACGAAAAAGCTTCTCAAATTGCCGTTCGGAGTCGGTATTAAAACTGTAGGTCCCTTCCATTCAGTGAAAAATATAACGCACACAACATGAGTGGTTGCGAGAAGCTAGGCCCTGGCACTTTAAAGAGCTGTTGCGCCAAATATTTGTATTTGTATCAGCTCACTAGATGGAGGGAACACTTTGCTACAGTCCTAAATCACTTAGACGATGGCGGTGTGATCTTTAATTCGAATAAGCAGTTCGAAGCAACAAATTCTCGAATTCGCATCGCACCTCCCAGTAAAACCAAGATAATAACAGCAATCAAGTCCCTCAAGAAGAACAAGGCGGTGGGTATTGATGGCATCCCTGCCGAGCTATTTCAAGCGGCGCCAAATACATCGGCAGATTTGCTGCATCCGTTGATACGGAGAGCTTAGGATAGTGAACAATATCCACAGGAGTGGAAAAGGGGGATGATCATTAAGCTTCCGAAGAAGGGAAACTTGATGGAGTGCGGTAACTGGAGAGGTATATGCATTCTTCCAGCCGTAGCCAAGATAATAGCTAGAATAATTGTGGAACGAATTAAAGAACATTTAGATTCAACTCTTGATGTCGAACAGGCAGCCTTTCGCGCTGGATCCTCCTGCATCGACCACATAATGCGTTGAGTATAGGTCTCCGCTACATTTGCTGTTTATCGACTTCGAGAAAGCTTTTGACAGATTGGATCGAGACGCTATCTGGTTGGCCTTGCGCAATAGAGTCATCCCTGAAAAACTTATAGCTATTATCAAGGCTACATACGAAGGCGGTAAGTGTCACGTCGTGCACAGGATGGTAAGGTGTCGGAGGATTTTGAAGTCCAAAGTGGAGTACGTCAAGGGTGCATACTGTCACCACTATTGTTCTTGGTGGTTATCAGCAATGTACTCCGTGCAGCATTGACGGAAGGCAACTATGGAATTCGTTGATGAACGAATCTTACCTTAAACACCTAGATTACGCTGACGATGTTTGTCTACTTTCACATCGGATAATGGATCTTCATTTGATGGCCCAAAATCTAGAAGTTGAGGCAAACAAAGTGGGGCTAAAAATAAACACGGCCAAAACAAAAGCCCTGAGCACTTCTTCTAACAACCACGCTCAACTTAACATTGCCGGACAGGAAGTCGAGAAAGTTCATAACTTTCTTTATTTAGGAAGTGTGGTCTCGGCTAATCGCGCTGGCACCGAACTGGATGTGTGCAGCAGAATCGGGAAGGCTAAAGCTGCGTTCGGAATGCTATCTAAAATCTGGAAAAGTAATGTTATCAGCTTAAGAACCAAGCTACGACTGTTCCGCTCCAACGTAGAATCAGTGCTGCTTTATGGGTGCAGTACTTGGAAGGTGGACACCATTAACACACACAAGCTGTAAGTCTTCGTAAAAAAATACTTAAGAATACTTTTTGGCCGAACCGCATCTCCAACGAACAACTTTATCTGAGAACGGGCCAAGAACCTGTAAGCATTACTATACGAAGAAGAAAGTGGCATTGGATTGGACACACCCTACGGCGCGAAGACGACTCCATTGCGAAATACACCATGCAGTGGAATCCGCTCACCCAGGCAGGCAGAATAGCAGGGCGCCCTAGGCAAACGTGGCGCAGAACAGTTGAGGAGGAATCGAGCTCTTTAGGAATGAGTTGGATGCAGCTAAAACGCGTTGCAGAACTTCAAACACGATGGCGCGCAAGCGGGGTTGACGCCCTATGCCCCCCGAGGGGTTAAAGGATTTAAGTAAGTAAGTAAGAACTTTGCTCTTCAATTTAACAAGGCTCATAATGTGACACTACCGCGTGAACAAAATTTTAGAAATCAGAATTTCAACCAAAATAATTTGAGATTCCCCTCATAAATCAATAATCAGGTCACTTATCAATTTAAACACCCAAAGCCAGAGCCAATGGAGCTTGGTAGTTCTGCACATAGACCAAATAATTGGCATGAACAAAAAAGAAACGGAAACATTAGTACATAAAAATAAAAAAATAAAAATTGTTTATAAGAAACGATGAAGGAAAATTTAATAATATTACAGAAATGAATGAGGTAGAATTAGAGGAATGCATAAAAATTAAAATTAAAAAATGCATTCAAACATAGATATGAAAGTTCCCTACAGAACGAACGTAAGAGCAGAAATACGCTCAAATACTGAAACTCCTATATGGAGCAAGCAATACCCCTATCCACTATCTGCTAACGCGTTTGTAAATAAAGAATTGCAGACAATGGTGAATCATGAAATGATAAGACCTTCGAAAAGTCGTTATAATTCCCCGGTGTGGGTTGTTCCCAAGAAAGGAACAAATGACGATGGTTCTTCAAAAATGACACTCGTCATAGATTATAAAAAAACTGAATGAAATTGCTGATAAGTACCCAATCCCAGATACTTACGTAATCCTTTCTAATCCGGGCAAAGCTAAATATTTCTCAACGACAGATTTAGAATCAGGTTTTCATCAGATAAAAATGAATCCCGAGGACATAGAGAAGACAAGTTTTTCTGTGAATAACGAGAAATACGAATTCCCAAGAATGCCATTTGAACTAAAAAATTCTCCAAGCATCTTTCAACGTGCCATAGACGATATTCTGAGGAACTTTGTAGGAAAAATTTGTCATGTGTACATTGATGACATAATTGTTTACTCTGAAGACTTCAACAAACATACAAAGGATTTAGAAATAATTATCCAAACGCTCAAAGAAGCGAATATAAAACTCTCTATGGAGAAATCAAAATTTTATCGTGAGAAAGTAGAATTCTTAGGGTACATTGTTGGATATAATATCATTAAAACCGATCCGACAAAGATTCAATCAATCCAAAATTCCAGTCCCTTAGACTCTGAGACAACTAAGTAGTTTCTTAGGACTAACGGGTTATTATAGGAATTAGGAAGTTCATCAGAGACTACGCTAAAATTGCCAAACCCTTGACAAAATATTTAGCGGGTGGGAATGGTAGAGTTTCGCAATATATGGTATATCGAAAAAAAAAACAACGATGCAATAGGTGGAGTTTTGTCCCAAGAGGATAAACCAATTATTTTTTTTTTCCAAGATCCTTAATGGAACTGAGAGGAACTACGCTACGAATGAAAAATAACTCTACGCTATAGTTTGGGCACTTAAGTCAATGCGGAATTATTTATATGAGGTGACAAACTTGAAAATCTATACAGACCACAAACTATTAACTTATGCAGTTTCTACACGAAATCCAAATACGAAAACGAAGCGTTGGCATGCATTAATTGAAGAATATGCACCCAAAGTAATATACAAGCCGGGAACAATAAATATAGTAGCTGACGCGTTATCAAGACAAAATTTATGTCGTTTTCCATTGGGCCAAAAGGAGTACCCTTTTTGTGTTCTGCACAGAAAAAGCACTCCCAATCATGTTCCATTGGCTGTTTGGAGTGCTGTTCCGGGAGTGTTTTTCTGTTCCGGATTTCATTTGGGAGTACTTTTAAAATGCACTCACACATAGAAACCCTTACATCGGACTACTTGTCAACGTCATATGGTACAAGACGCATTCCTTTGTTTATTTTATTTCCTCAGTTGGGGCAAGTTAATAGAAACAAATTTTACATAGATATAATTAACAAATTGATAATATGTTAATAAAAACATGATGGGATTGCTAATATCCTTTTCCATTGGGCAAAAAGAAGCCAATTTTTTCTGTGTTTGTCTGTAAGAAATGTAAACAAGAAATCAGACATTCACCAACACACGCAGAAGTAAGCAGAGGACGATTTCACATGTTCCAATTGAATAAAAAAGGAGTGAAATCAGGAGTGAAACCAATGGAAAACGACATTAGAAAATATGACAGACAGTTCTTCGACTTCGACTAACGCAACTCAGCATTAAGCCGAAAGTAGAGATAATACAAAAATCACAGAAACGAATGAATGAATTAAACAATAATTTATAATTGCAAAAGGAAATTTTACAGTGCATGAGAAAGTGCAGAACTTTGCTAACAAACTTAGACATATTATCGAATATGATACAATAGAAAATTTTATGACAATATTATTAGAATTTATTGGACCGGGGGTAGTAGCTTTATTCATAACTCCTGAAGACTTATATGAAATTATTAAAAACATTTAACAATAAGTTCCTTCATTGCAAAATATTTCCAAATGACATCTGTAATATCGAAGATCAAGCAGCAATTGTTGCACAGACACATAATCGAGCTCACCGAAATTTCAGGGAAAATATAAAACAAATTTTCGAACAATACAATTGGCCAAACCTTAGACAGCAATTTAAAGAATTTGTACGAAACTGCGATATTTGTAATAAAAATCAGTACGATCGTCATCCTAACAAGGTACCGATTGGAGAGGCTCCAATTCCAAAAAAGGAGGGGGGACATGTTCATTTAGACATTCTTTTCGCTCAACACTTTAAATTTATCACATGAACAGAGATTAGTTATCCAAATTTATTTTGGTGACCCTCATAGTGGAGAGAGTTCATTCAACAATCACAGAAATTGAACACTGCATGAAAGAAGTATTTGAACTAATTAGTCACCTAGAAGCCATATATAGAGCACTCCAATCATACAATAAAACTATTCATTCTGTTACTAACGAGCGTCCATATGAAATTCTGTTTAATAAAAAATACCATAGGAACCGATAAGCAAAATTATTATTAGTACAAAAAAGAACGTTAACCAGGAACAACGAAAATAGAAATATTAAGACATACAAACCAAATGAGACAGTGTATGAAAAAATAGTTGGAATCAGAAACAAACTGAATCCAAGATTCAAAAAACAAAAAATAAAAGAAGGCCTCGGAAATAGAGTTAGGATAATATCGAAAAATAGACTTATTCACAAAGACAATATAAAAAACATTTTCAGGAATGATGTCACCTGTAATGTTAATATTATTACTCATCAGGAAAAATTCAGAAATTTTTAACGCAATGCACAAGTTATCTGAATCCCTACACACAATAGAAACTAACACGCATCTGAGAACAGTCAGTGAAAGAAACAAACAATTACTTTAGCCAAATCTGGAATATTAAACCCTACAATATTGAATCTAAGAGACATTAGAAGAATAACTAAACATGCGCATGGTAGCATGACAATTACAGACCTGATGGTCGTTTCTTAATTTAAAATAATACAAAACAAAGATATAATTGTTATACTAATCAAATACCCAATCATTGAACAAAACTGTAAACTTTTTCAAACAAGGGTTATAAGCCAGAATGATGGTAAACTTATAATTAACAATACAATTGCTGAATGTAATAAGAACGATACTAATATATAACACAAGATTGTACATTAGAGCTAAGATATACTTTTTGTAAAATTATAACGAATGAAACATGTTTATCTAACATATTAAACAATAAGAAAACTGTATGTAACAAGATTGGGGAAAAGAATTTAGAATTAGAAATTATTAAAGATGAATCAATCCTAATATCTGGACATGTGGTAAACAACGTTACTATAAATAGAGTATACCTGATTAACTTTCAAAATACAACAGTAATCGATGACAAAATCCATGAAAATCCCACCGCAATACTAAACTATCTAAAAACATACAGCGCTGATAACTACGAAATTATTCACTATTTTGAATCCTACAATCAAGAATTGAAGTTTGATAATATTGATCTTGTCAGCTCACTACAAGCTGGGGTATTGAGCAATCCTGTCGTCACATCCCCTACCTTAATTATGGTGATTGCAACGGTTATAAGTAGTTTCATTTATTACCTCAATATAAGAAGAAGGAACGAAATTCCATCTGTGGAAATGGAAGAGCTAAGATTTCAAAGACTCTTGCACAAAGTGGAGGAACTCACAACAGAAATGACAAAAGAGGCGGGACGCTCTTCTTAAAGAAAGGGGGGGAGTTAACATCACAGCATCTGAATAAACAACTACATAAATGAAGAAATGCTGAAATAACACCACATCCGTGCCCATCCAGTCACACCATCTGGATAAACAAAATATCATCGACTCAGGTAGCAACCAACTGAGAAAACGACTTGCTAGGGACATAGAGATAAGTTGAGGGATTAGTTCTTAGGAGTAAGCGACAGGAAGAAGTCGAATAAAATGAAATTGTTAAATAAAAAAAACCTTTTATTTAGTAAAAAAAATTAGTTTGCATGGGACTCGTATGGTCGCGATCAATTCCATGTGACATTATACGTCACAGGGGGTTAGTTGGCGAGCGGCTGCCATGCACTTAGACATTCCGTGCGACAAGGAGCACTGCGCGAAATGCGCATATCCTTTTAATCAGTCTCCCATGGCGCCGGCGTCTGGAGAGGATTGCCTGGTAAGCAGCGGCTAGGGTGCCAACATTCCGTACGACAAGGTGTACTATGCGGAATGTGCAGATCTTCCTCGGCCAGTGCGCTGTGACATCGTGCACCTGGGGGAATCGGCCGGCGATAACTCTTCTCTGCAGATTCCGTGCGATATATGAGCACTACACGGGACGCGCATGGTGCCCCAGTCGATTCCATATGGCAAGGTGCGGCATGGAGGATCGGCTAGTGGTCGCAATTGCAATTGAGGAATTGAGAGTTAGTTGATATGGCGCAGGGATTGTGTTCAGTAGGCGGCATGACGTGGAACGCGCAACTTTCGCGACGACGCCCCATGGGAAGATGTGGCAGGCGGGGATGTTGGATGCACTTCCCGGGATGGAGGATCGACAGATAAATGCGGTTGAGGCACATTAAAGTTATCGGGGCGGTTGGCAGTCGAGCGCAACATCGGCGTCAGTATCACACAGAAACAGCAGGCGGGCATCGACGCTGAAAATACAATACGGGCTTAAAGGGGATTCGATGACGAATGTCCGCCAGTCCTGGCCCGAGAGCATATTACCAAGTCGGGTATGGGGCAAGAGCCACGATCGCGTTTGACAGAAAGAAAAGTGGTGAAACGAGCATTTAGCCCAAAGGGCAAGGCATCGTCAGCAGATGTTTTCGTTCAGCAACCGCAGCTAGGGAAGAAGGGCAGGGCGGTGCAGGGGAATGCAGAATATCTTACGTGCTAACAAAAACGCTTAAAGCTAGTTTAATTAACTTAACTATCTTATACTAACTTACTGACCCCTAACTTTATTCATTTAATATCTATAATAACTATCTAAGAAATTTATAAAAAAAATAAGAAAAATGTTTTATTGTGGAAAAAAAAAAATTAGTATATGGACTGATTTTTGAAAGGATAATAAGTAAAACTTATAATTAACTTACAAACTACCTTAAAATAATCTTAACCTTACTTAAGTACGTTGTGTAATTAAATACACTTTTTTTTTATAAGCAAAGTGTTTTTATTTTATTAGCTAAGTACTGAGTAGTTTTTTTTTTTTTAAATGACTATAAAAACTTAAGACTACCATAAAACTATGTAAGCCGGCCATGGCTATTATATAAAACAAATAGACGACCCGCTCTGTCCCATTACAGGCTAACGCGGATTAGGGGGAAACGACGACGGCGTTCGGCCACTTCGTTCGACTCGCAAGTGTCTACCTGTGTTGTCCTACGATAGAGAACTTTTGACAATTATTTCTGGTGTCCCTAGAGGCCCCAGACAACGTCATTCTGAATAGGATGGTCTCCGACTACTGAAAGTTAATCTCTAGCTTTCAGTCGTCGCAGTGATCTTGATCTTATCGAAGTCACGCTGCAAAAGTAATGCAATGACCTCAATCATAGGCCCTGACTTGTACGCGACCAAGTTGTCTGCGTACGCTATGGGATGGTGAAATGAACCTATGAGATCGCTCGTGTAAATATTGAATAATATTTTACTTCAAAGCTCCAGCAGTGGTTTACTTATACCTAGTCTGCTCAACTTGTAGAAAAGTCCCTCTAACCATACGGTATCGAAGTCCTTCTCCAGTCAACCAGACAGGCACCCGTGCATTGTTTCTTGCTTTGTTCCATTGGATATCCGATACCAGTCTAGACACTGTATGTACGGTATCATGCCCCGCCTTTAAACCGAATTGGTTATCCGGAATTATGTGCATGTCCTCAACCAACTTGGCCAGGGCTCTATGGATCACTTTTTCGAATATCTTGCTGATATTCGGAAGGAGACTATCGACCGTAGATTACCCGGATTGGAGCTATCTTTATTTTTCTTTGGAATGGGCTGCACCACCGCTGTTTTCTAATGCGCTGGATAGTGGGTATTATTAATTTTTTTTTTTTTATAATTTGCGCGCACTCAAAGGGTTACGAATACCTTTAACATGTTTACACACAGTGCGGGCGTTGGAAAGGATGGATAGAGAGAGAGAGAAAGATTTTGGTGTAGTGGTTCTTGAAGCTCAGTTGTTTATGCTTCAGCTATTTTCCGGGGTTGGCGTTCAGATAACTGGGGAGATTTTTGTTATTATTGTCTTTGCTTCTGATTCACAGTACTTTTTTCCCGATAACCGATGTCAAGGGCAAATCATCATCAACAGAGCGAACAATTTTTCCAGCCACATGACCAAACTACTGCCAGTGTTATGCCTTCGCAGTAGTGTTCACAGAAGCTTTTGCAAATGATCGGACTGGCTTTATATATTTCATGAGAAATAAATAAATGCTTGCTGACATCAGGATTTGAACCATGAACCATAAGCGTGGCAATTGACGACGTTACCACTACGCCATTGCCACCCCCGCATTGCCATCAGTGCATTATTCAACAGGATGGTGTAAATGTTCACCGCTTCTGGAGGAAGATGTCTAAGTTCAATGTTGGATATACCATCGATTCCCACGGATTTATTTTTCTTCTGTGATTCCAAGATCGCTTGGACCTCTGCCTTCAAAATGAACGGTGGATGTGCCCTTCCATCAGCGACGACATTGGTTGCCATATTTCTTTGAAACCACTGTTCTCAGATTACCAGTGCTCCATGTCATTTCGAAGGTAGAAGTTATGCACAAGGACGATTCTCCAGGTCGTGGTTCGGGCAAACACTATCATTCACCTTATACACGTCCTAGAAAGTCGCTCCTATAGACTCTACCTTCTCCTAGGGATCTTCGATCACAAAGAAATTTTCATCCTCAGCTGCGTTATCTTACGACAAATGATCGACGAGGAGGGGCAGGCATCCGAGTGGTCAACCGACGAAACGGCAGTCCGGTTGGAGCAGCTAGAAAGCGTGTGGCAATCGCTCAATGACCGCTGGTTCGCCATGTAGAGGGCGAGTGCGGTCGGGGAGTCAAATGAAATGCTACAATGACCTTTATAGACAGGGGACCAACGATTATCTGCGATTCAAAGCCAAGTTGCGCACCTACATGCGCCGGCCGGGTGCCCGGATCCTTCGATGGTAGCCTGCTGTTTTTTGGACTTATAAGGCAATTCAACAGTAATGCCGTACCTGGAACAATTCAGGAGACTCTGTATAAGACTCTGATGACCCCAGTCCTGGCTTACGGCGCTGAATCATGGTCTTTATTAAAAGAGGATGAAGATATCCTTGGGCGCTTCGAGAGAAAAATTCTTCGTAAGATATTCGGTCCCGCTTGCGTTGACGGGTTTTGGCGGAGAAAATTAAATAACGAACTATACGAGCTGTACCGCGATATGGACCTAGTCAAAAAGACTTCGTATTGGACGTCTGAGATGACTAAGACATGTAGAGCGAATAAACACCAACGCTTCGGCATGCAGAATCTTCGAATCTAACCCCGAGGGACAACGCAGTGGAGGACCTCCTGGCCGTAGATGGCGCGCACAAGTTCAAAGGGACCTCAACCAACTTGGAGTGCGCAACTGGAGGCAATTAGCTAAGGACCGAGCTAAATGGATAGGCTTGTTAGTTGAGGCCAAGGTTCACCCCGAACTGTAGCGCCACCTAATTAAGTAAGCATGTTATATCGTTGGGCCCTTATTGTTGAGCCAACACTTTTACGTAAAGTAAGAAATTTTTTTATCAAGTCAATTGTAAATATAAGTTCAAATAAAAAAGTTACAAAAAAGAGTTATAGAAAGGTCACTTTTGAGTCAATCGGGAGTTTTGTATATTTGATCGTACGGAGGTATACTACCGCCTACAGTAAGAGATACAACACTCTCTGTACATTTTCCCCTTTTCTTGATTTTGTTCTTCAACGAACACTGCTTTGATCTTTGACTGCATACTCGTGGGAGCATAAAGCTGAACAACGGCCGTTAGCTCAGGATTTAATTGTAAAGAACTTGTTTTAACATTGACACAATAAAATTTGTTTCTGAATAATTTAAGTTTGAGTTATTAATCGCCACGTCCACTTTTCCAGCACTGCTACGCTACAATATATATGTGGCTTGGTGTAAGAACAAATACAAATATTTTTACATTTTAAGTAAATCCTAGTAATATGAGGATTTAATTATATAGAAAGAACTTCGAAGAAAATACGTTTTCTGGTTATGAAACTTAGATGATGTGATATAGCTCACTTGTTTTATATTTAATGTTAACTTTGAATATTTAATGTTCATTTAAAATGATTAGATTATATTTGTTGCATGTATGTTGTAGTGTTGTTATATGTAAATCAATAGGCTTAATAAATAAATAAATAATTGGTATACTTTACTTCTTATTTTCGTCGGACGTTTTTGTAGACTTTGAATCAAAATTTTCATCATCTCCTTCGTCAACATCACTGAAAAAAAAAAATAGAATTAAGTATTTATGTATGATAGATTACGAGAATATATATATATGACAGATTATAGAATTATTGCGGAAATTTTTTTTTATGTCCCTCCAGCCAAGAACAACAATGGCATGGAAAGGATTATTATTCCATCAGAGTTAAAAATGTTATAATGCAAAGATAAGTACTAAACCAGTGCTCATGTCTGCTAGACCCTTTTCTTGTTGCTGGTTAGCAGACTTAATCTATCTTCGTCGAACTATAAGACATATCAATAACTTCTTCTTCTTCTTCTTCCTTTTTCCAGCGAGGTTATGATCCGAACACAAGGGATCCCTTACACTTTACGGCATTTCTACTGATCCGCCTATGCGGTTCCCCTATTTGACCTCAGAAAATATCGGCAAGCCTGCCGATTTTAGATCACTCGATTACTGAGGCCGAGGAAATGCAGATGTCGTCTCATTTGTGTGATCCAGGCGTTTATAGGCCCGCCTCTACTGCCCCGCGATGTCTTTGGAACGTTCATTAATATTGCCTTTTTAACAGGCTTCAAATGATCTCTTCTTTGAACGTGGCAATGCTAGCTGTGCCGGTCGCGCTCTATCTTTTGTACGATGGTTTCCTTGACGTGAAGGCTTCCACGGATCTTCGAACTTCTTATTCCTGGTGTCATGCGAAGCATCTTCATCTCAGCTGCCGTTAATTTACTCATACTTTTTGTACATCGTCCAACATCGTGAACCGTATGTGAGCGCTGGACGCACAACTGCGGTGTAGAACCTTCCTTTCAACTTAGGTTGCATTTTTCTGTCACAAAAAATAGCGGAGTTTTCTCGCCACTTTATCCACTCTACGCTTACACGATGCTTGATATCATCAGCACAGGTTCTTTTGCTATTAATCATTGATCCCAGATATTTGAACTTTTCGAACTTGGAAAGCACTGTTCTATTCAAGTATGTTATGATCCTAGGTGGCCAGGTTGTAAAGATTGCAGGATCATACAAAAATAAATAGATCTAATCACAAGTACTTTGTTGTTCATTAATGAGAGTAATCTTAGATAAAAATCATAGGGAATAGAGATACAAATTAAGAGAATAGAAAATGTACGTCTATCACTAGAGCCGGCAACTGGACGACAGCGTTGATTATGTCATGCAAGCAATGTTGATAGACGTCAGGATCCTTGTAGCCGGCAGCGACCTCTAGTGGAGAATAGAATCCTCATTACTAACAACACCTCCCACACTTAAGAGAGGCCATAGTTCTTCATCCAACCAGGAACACGAATGGCTCTTCCGGATGAAGAAATTCTTCCAGGTTCTGGAGTGCGAGCTGGTGAAGGAAAACCATAGAAATCTGGAGATGAAACGATTGATCTAAACGGAAAATCTTCATCCTCGATGACTGGATTCGGAGAATGCTGATTCGCCACTGGTTGATCATCCTTTTTAAATAAGTCCAATGCCTCCAGAAATGTGCTAGTAGAATTCAGGGTCCGTTCATCAGTAGATAATCTTGCTCTGATTGATTGGGGTGTGATCGAATTAATTTCGACTTGCTCCCATCAGTTATTAAAACGTTGTAGTTCACGTCTCCTTTCTTCTCGATAATAGTACCGGGTGCCCAATAATCCTTATTGTTCCGATAAACTTTAGCGTAGACCTTGTCACCTGCGTTGAACTGCCTACTCTTAGCGACATGATACTTATTGAATTGCTGGTTCTGTTTATCATTTGGAGCAGTTGAGATAACGTTTTTCGGTTTTATCAAGTCTAAAGATGTTTTTATTTTCCTCCCGATAAAAGCCTCTGCTGGGGATTTAAAACCGTCTACGTTTCGATTTGGAGTTGAACGATAGGTTTACAAAAAGGTTTGTAAGTTCTCTTGACTTGTTCCTTCATGCTTAAGTTTCTTGAGTGCTCTCTTCAGAGCATCCACAAACCGTTCTGCTTGTCCGTTGGATTGCGGATGAAACGGTGCTGTCCTCAAATGTTGAATGCCTCGGGACTGCATGAAACTTTGAAATTGGGCGCTGGTAAATTGAGTTCATTATCTGAAACTATCTGTTCGCAATCACCGTAGCGTGCGAAGAACTCAGTCAGCTTAATGATGATGATTGTTGAGATAATGCTACTGATTTCGATTATTTCCATTTTGAATATGAATCTACGATGACAAAATAATATATACCATCACACGGGCCTGCGATGTCAATATGAATGCGTTGCATCGCGGAAGTTGTTATTGGCCATGACTGTAAGGTTGTTTTTACGGGTGACTTCGCTACGCTGGCACAGTAGTGACATTCCCGTACAAACGATGTAATATCTTCATCTATCCCAGGCGAATAGAAGTGACATCTAGCAACAGTCTTCGTTCTGTCAATACCAGGATGTCCTCGATGGAGTTGTCGAAGAATACGTTTTCAAAGACTTGCTGGAACGATGATGCGATCGTGGAACATCAAACATCCATCGATTACTGCTATTGCATCTCTTCTGGAGTAGCACGGAGCTAGCATTAGCTGACTGTAAAATTTTGCTGCTTCTTGTTGCATGCTGTACCATTTTAAAGTTGATTGGGAGAACATTTATTGTATTATGCAGTTGAGATGTGAAATCATTTTCAAATCTGGCACAAGCGATGACGATTTCCTCACCCAACTTTACTTTGGTGTCGACCAGGCGCGAAAGAACATCAACAAATCCGAACTCTTTTGTAGGAACGTATTGGATATCGAAGTCATACATCATGAGCGTCAATGCCCATCTCTGCAGCCTGTTTGCAGTGTATGTCGGTATTCCTTTTCTACTACCGAAGGTAGCCAGAAGAGGTTTATGATCAGTGAGAAGTTGAAATTTGCGTCCAAATATCATTCCTTGGAACTTTTTAACAGCGAAAATGAAAGCTGCTGCTTTCTTCTCAATCTGACTATACCTCGTTTCGGATGAAGTCAATGACCTTGCTGCATGTGAGATGACTTTTTCTGATCCATCTGGAAATACGTGAATGATGCACGCTCCTATTCCAACATTAGATGCGTCTGCTGCAACTTTTATAGGTAGCTTCGGATTGTAATGAGTGACCATGACATCTGATGTTAAAATCGATTTGAATTTTTGAAATCAATGTTGACAGGCTTTAGACCACTCAAACTTAACGTTGTCTCGTAACAGGTTGTCCAATGGTGCTCGAATTTCTCGCATTTGCTTGACAAACTTGCCATAATAATTTACAGCTCCGAGAAACTATCTAAGCTCTGTGATGTTTGTTGGTGCTGGCATGTTGTTGATCCGATCAATCTTGTTTGGGTCTGGTCTCAATCCATTTTTGTCAATGATGTGACCCAGATACTTAACTTGAGGTACAAAAAATTAACATTTCTCCATTTTAACGCGAAAATTGTATTTCAGGCGTTGAAGTACTTTTGAGATTGTGACAGCAACTTGTATGCTAGATCGATGTGTGTATAATATGGACTGTTAGCTATTTTAGCGAAAATATCTTCGGGTAGAGGAAGCGGATACTGATGTGACTCTAATGATTGACTTAAGCCCGAAGAGTAGTCCCCACAAATACGTACTCCTCCTGACGCTTTCCTCACGACAACAATTGATGCTGCCCAGTCGGAATAGTCAACTAGACTGATTATGTTGCGTTCTTGAAGACGTTGAAGCTCCTGTTCTATGAGTGGTAGAACTGCATACGCCACTGGTCTCTTGGCTTTGAAAACCGGTTTTGCATCTGGTTTGAGATGAAGCTGTACTTCTGTCTTGATGCATACCGAAACCTCCTCTTTGAACAATTCAGCGTACTGTTGCTTAATGCTGGCAATGGCTGCACTAATTTCGTCGGTGCTGGGCTTTGCAATCCGTCTGCAAATTTTGCTATCTGATTCCATAGATTGAATGTTTCACCCAAATCTGTACCTGGAATGTTCAAGGAATCAATCTTCGAAACAAAAAAATTACAAGTTTTGACTTCCACATTAAACTGAACTTCACATTAGAATGAAGCAATCAGTTTGATGTCGTCCAACGATGCGCTTTTTGCTTTACTCCCTTCAAGCAATTTCCCTGGTTGACCCAACTTTTTCCAGGTAGAAATGTCGACCAAGCTGATGTCAGATCCAGTGTCGACTTGAAGTTACACTGTGTGAGTTTTTTGCTGTGCGCTGGGACGAATGTTGACTGATATGAATTTCTTCGCTTTGCATGACTGATAGCGTTGACTCATGACAGGCTTGCCTTGTTTCGGGGTGATAACTTTTTCTTGCGGCTGTGACGTTTTCCCTTTTCTTCGAATTTCTCCTGCTTCTGCTTATTGAATGAAAGGCAATTGCAATATCCATCCTTGTGACCAACCCGGTTACATTGTGCACATTTGATTTATTTGTTGATTTACTTGGTGTTTGGGTGTGTACTGCGTTGTTACATGCTTCTCCCGTTTGACAACATTGACTGAAGCTGGTGAAAGTGTATGCTCTGAGCGCTGTATCTTTTTTTAAGGTTTGTATATTTTTGAACACCCGACAACAGTTTACTCAAATCTAAATTCGGCTCATCTTCTAGGGATGACAGTAACTTCGTATAAATGTCTCCATCTGCAGGTGATTGTAATCCAGTAACGAACACCAGACATTTGAACTGATCTGAAGTTAGTCCATTCAACTTGAAATCTTCACAGCATTTATTGACCCTCGCTGCATAGCTCGTGAAACCCTCCTCTGCATTTTTGACTATTTGCAGGCATCGAAAACGTGCACTGAAGAGAAACAACATGTTATTTTTCTTATTTAAGCTTGGAATATTTTCCAAGTAACCAATACATTTCTCTATATTTATTATCTAGTTCTTTGCATTTTTTCTTTACGTTCGCTCTCCATTTCAGCTTTGCACCAACTGCGCTTTGTGCCAAGATACTTGATCTCGTTTGCAAACGGAATTTGAACCGAGTTTAAAAGATCGGCAAATTATTTACTCTCTTATAAGTAAAATTTACATGAACAGATTTGGTATCGCTGAGTGCGATTCACTAAACCATTGTCCATTCATTTCCCCTATCCAAAGCTTCTTGCAGTTTTTCTGTAGTATTTTTGACCGTTTTACCTACTGCCAAGATAGCAGTGTCGTCGGCAAATGTAACAAGCTCAGTACCTTCTACTCGCGGTATATCACGTGCATAATAGATATAAAACTGGACCAAGACACTTCCTTGCAGCACCCCAGCTATTATTTCCTTAAAATCTGAATATTCGTTTCCACATTTGACGCGGATAGTCTATTCGGTAAGGTAGTTGTTCAAAATATTGTATAGGTGCTCTGGCAGAACTTGTCGTAATTTAAACTTTAAGCCTTCGTGCCAGACCTTGTCAAAGGCTTGAGAGACGTCAAGGAATACGCTTGAACAAATCTTTTTTTCTTCAAGAGATTTTTTGATTACATGTATTATTCTATGCACTTGTTCAACTGTAGAATGCTTACTTCTGAATCCGAGTTGATGATCCGGAATTAGATGCCTTTCTTCTATAACTGGCTGTATTCGCCTAATCAATATTCTCTCGAACACTTTGGATATTATTGGAAGGAGCGAAATCGGTCTATAAGACGTTTTTTCATTCGGCGGTTTTCCGGGTTTAAGGACCATTATGACTTCGGCGACTTTCCATTGACTGGGAACATATTCTAGTCTAAGCGCGGCGTTTATAATGAACATAAGCTTAATTAGAGCTTTTCTTGGTAGTGCTTTAAGAACTTCTCCCGTGATTAGGTAGTAGCCGGGAGCTTTCTTAGGTTTAAGTTTCTTTATTTCTTCCTTAAGTTCGGTTAGTGTTGCATTTCCTATTGCACTATTGGCTATATACGGCGTATTTATATTTTGAATAAGAGCTTGTCCATCAAACGGTTTGAAAGTTTCTTCCTGGTGGTTGGCAAAAACTTGCGCTTTCTCTTTATCATGTATGGCCCATTCGTCTTGACTTTTCTTAATTGGTGCGGCTTGAATTTGAGGTTTTTTAATACCTTCTATAGCCTTCGAAAGCGAGTAATTAGAATCTTTTTCTGCCGTTAAACTTTCCAGGTAAGTTTGAATTTCATTATTCTTAAGGTCTTTAATAGATCTTTTTAGTGAGTTTCACAAACGGTTAAGATGTGCTTTATGTTGCGGAGCCCGAGTTTGCTGCGCGCTTTTATCTTTTTTTTAATCAGAGCTTCGCTTATCGTCATAATGATTGGAGAATGATCAGAGGAGCGATCTATCTTCTTCCTTTCAATCCTTCCCTTTTTATACACATTTACTTTTGGAAATCTATCCCTTCCACCATTCCACCAAGCATATACCTTACGCAATTTCCATAGCCATAAATCAGCAATTTTCCGTGTTAAGTCCAATGTATTAGGCAATCCTTAGTCACAGGCACAAGTGCATTATCAGCATTGCACCTATTTCTGTTTATTGAACCCAATATTGGTTAACGCATCCAAGTGCATCATTGGCATAATACCCAAACAAGCCGACCCGATTTGTTTACGTTCTAGTTTCACCGCGTGCGCTTACCCCGCTTTGTTTACATTGCATTTGTTATGCTTGTTTGTGCATATTGTTATGAGTATCACTGAGCGTACTCTTAAATGCATACCGAAAGAGAGACTTCTTTACGAGGTTATCGCTTTGGTATTTTATGGGTGTGGGCCATGAATCAAATACAACAGATTATGCATTGCGTATGTCCGCCATCTTGCAAAACGATCTGACAGCTCAAGTGACATGACATGCACGCAGGACTCTTTTTTTTTTTTGTCGGAATAGGAAACGCTCAACTGGAGCACTCAGACGCAACTGACGCAAAATAAACATGTTATATAAGCAAGTGCTAAAGCCCGTATGGACATATGGTATACAGCTATGGGGTTGTACCAAAATAAGTAATATTACAATTTTACAAACTTTCGAAAACAAAGTGCTAAGAAGTATTGTTAATGCGCCATGGTATATCAGAACAGCGATATCCACAGAGATCTTGCCATTAAAACAATCGAAGACGAAATCAAAAACTACAAAAGTCGACTAGAAAGTCACGTTAATATTACAGTCCTCCAAGTTTTGGATGAACGAACCTTACTACGAAGTCTACAAAGAACCAAACCTTTAGACTTAGCGCGATAAGTAACCGCGTCTAAACTGCGGAGCTAACAGGAACTTCGAACTTGATAAGTCGAATACTTAGTTGTAGTAAAAATAAAAACAAGTCTGTTTTCAAGGGAGGTTTTTTAGTGGGTAAGAATCCCACACTACTATGAGCACGAGCTGCCGATCCTCATAGTGTCTTGTTGAAGATTTTCACCTACCCTCGAAAAAAGAAAAAAAAAAGGAAGAAGATAGAGTAAATTCAGCATTACAAGCTATCGGTTGCAGCCTCGCCTAGACAGCGGACTGTATAGCAAAAGAATGTAAAGATTATAATAGAGGTAAAATCAATACTTCAAGCTAACGGCTGCAGCCTCGCCTGGACAGCGGACCGTATAGTAAGAATAATTAACTATTGTATAAATAATAAAATAAAATATTGTAATAAAGAAAAAGGCCGTTTTTACTCTCCCGGTTAATACTCTTCCCTTTGATTAGAGAAAGCACGGAAATATCCGGTTACAACAAGGTGTGGAATATTGTCAGTGCATATGCTCCCCAATTTGGGTGCGATCAGAGGGATAAAGATGCATTTTGGCTAAATTTCCACAATCTCCTTAAGAACATCCCAAAGGACGAGTTTCTGTTTGTTGGAGGATGTTTGAATGGTAAAGACATCCTAAGTATGTGCAAATCGCACGGTCCTATCGTGTTAAATACGATGTTCATCAAACAAAGCCGACATCTGATCACTTTCAGTAGTGGTGGAGATGAAACCCAGATTGACTACCATTTGGTAGTCAGTTTCATGAAGCCTCGGGTAAAAGATTGCAAAGTGATACTGGGAGAGGCGATCGCTCGGCAACACCGTCTCCTGCTAAGAGAATTTTTTATGAAGACACCCAAAAAAGGCAAACAAATAAGGGTCTCTGAGAAAATCAAGTGGTACAATCTGGACAAAGAAGGCGAGGCTTTCGTTTTCGTTTTCGATGAAAAATTACCTCTCATACCATCAACGGAGCAGTGGATGAAGAGTGCAGATCACAAAATATGTGGGATTCCCTACAGCGAACTTGCTTAAAGAAGGCCAAATCACTGCTATAAGCTTCAAAAGGTCACTACCAACACG
Organism: Brachypalpus laphriformis; assembly: GCA_945910035.1. Lineage (NCBI taxonomy): Eukaryota > Metazoa > Arthropoda > Insecta > Diptera > Syrphidae > Brachypalpus > Brachypalpus laphriformis. The sequence continues at coordinate 124,717,524 of OX246756.1, forward strand.
CATGGTGAAACATGGTGGTGGAGTGATGAAGCTTAGAAGTTGATAAATGAGAAGAAAGCGGCTTCCAAAGCTCTCTATCTATCCTTTCCAACGCCCGCACTGTGTGTAAACATCTTAAATGTATTCATAACCCTTTGAGTGCGCGCAAATTCTAAAAAAAACAAAAACCTGATCACTGAGTGCAGAGCACAAAATATGTGGGATTCCCTACAGCGAACTTGCTTAAAGAAGGCTAGGAGCTTCAAAAGGTCACCTCCAACACGCCAAAGAAACATGGTGGTGGAGTGATGAAGCTAAGAAGGTGATAAATGAGAAGAAAGCGTGTTGCAAGAAAAAAGCGAAGAAGAAGTGCGCCCAGCTTCAAGCAGAGAGTACGGAGGGCCTGTATCGGGAGCTGGAGAAAATATCTTCACCGGTTATTGATGCAAACCACGCTATCCAGGAGCTGCGAAGATACAATATGAACCAGAGCGCAACCGTTTCAAATTTCAATCGAATTGAAATAAGGAGTTTTATCTCCTGATGCGTCCAAGATCTAGCATTTCTTAAATTACAGAAATTAAATTAATTGGTTTTTTTTTTTTGTTTGTTCTAACTTTTACCTTTCTTCTTCTTTGCTCATTTTTTTCTCCGAATCAAACACCGTCCGCAAAGTCAACAAAAAAAAGCAACACGATTTTGACATTTGCTTAATTTTGCATATATTTGCAAAAAATATTTGCGCTACTGCGTTTTCGAATTGTTTGCTTTGTCGTATATGCATTTCCGAATGATATACTTTGCATAATTTGCGCAAAGTTTGCGTTTCCGAATAGGCCCGGGGGGTAATAGTATGGTGGTTGGGACCTCCAGAATCCTCGTCCTGGCCGTAGTCAAAAAGACCACGGGTGGATTATCGTTTTCACGAGTACCACCTGGAGTAGATACCGTAAAAGTTTCTTTCATCATACTGTCAACTGGTTTTGCGTCACAGTCAAGACGTCTTCAGCCTTTAGTTCGATGTCTCACCTGGGGTCCTTTCGGACCCTTAGGGTCATTGACTCTTAAGCCGTTCCGCCACATCAAGGCAGCTGAAGAATGGGAACGGCAAAGACTTGATCAGAGTAGTTGTGTTGATAGAACGTAGAGGATTTAATTAAATACTATTATTATCATGGGTGTTTGTGCTGTGTATGAGTGTGGAAATAACACAGAAAATAAAATTTCGACAAATACTGGTTTAAACGCATTTCTCAAACATAAAAAAATATTAAAACAGTATATATTTTTTGTAGATCACAGCATAAATTCCATCTCAAAAATGTCAGGATTTCCAGTTTGCAATTCGTAAAAGAAGATTTTGAAAATAATTTGAAATATAAAGTGGGTAAGCAAACAATTACAGATTTATTATTTTATATCAACACTTAGTAATATTATGAATATCTTAGGATTTGTTCAAAGCCGGAAAGTAAAGAAAGGATATGTGCCCTCTTTACGCGTGAATCCGCTAGAAACATGATGTTCCAGAATCTAGTCGAACGAACAGGAACATCAATAAATAGTACAAAGAAACTGTTACTTCTTTGTTGAAGGAGTCCAGTGTCACAAGAACCAGTTTTGAGGACCTTAAAACAGAAAATCCAATCGAAGAACCTTGTTCTAAGGAAGATAAGTTTCACGATGAGCAGAATTGGCAACGTAAACTTGAATTTGAAAATTTAGCTAAAGAAATTAATGCTATTAAGGAAAAAAAGTGAGTGGCATATTGTTGTATCAATTTATGTGAACTTACCTTTGAATAAGGTTTTAATCCGCATATATTTTGTTTCTAGCTTCGATTTAGAAAAAGAAAATTTCATTCTGAAGAACGCCGAACAAGGTTATAAGAAACAAATAAAATCGCTACAACAGAAACTAAAAAAAAGTGAGTACGAGAACAATAACATCGAGGAGAAATTAGAGATTTTCACTTCTGGACAAATCAGAAAATTGAAGAATGGCGTAAAAAGGTCAACTTGGACAGAGGACATCGCCAAACCAAACTCTTTATTCCGCAAGCTCTAGGACATATAAATTGCTGAAAAAAAAAACAATTTCCTCTATCCGCTGTACAACACTGCAACGCTGGGCCGAAAAACTACAAATTTCTACTGGCATTTTAGAGAAGAAAAACATTTTCAATCATCCATTTATCAAGCCCGAATGAAGAATGCGAACCAGAACTGAAAATTGGTCTAGAAATGGCGTATGATGGCTTTAAAAACTTGGCAGGATATACATATTTGCCATAAAACGAAAAACAAATTTCCAGATTGCCGGATTAATAATGAAGCTGGCGAGTCTTGCTCTTGGGTCAGTCATCTTAATGAAAGTGGTCTTTCAAAACCAACGAAAGAAATGATGATGCACATGGCAGCTTTAGATTCCATATTTATTGCTATAAATGGAGAGGAATTAGATTTAAGGAGCAAATACTTAGAAAATATGATTGATTTATCTAATACAAACCAAATTGAATGTGACATTAAAATCAAAAAATTATTTTTTAAATCCCGCATGTATTTTCGGATAAGAAAACCTAATCGAGAAATTTATGACAACTCCGCACTGAAAAAACGAAAATATAAAAAAATATAACATAAAGTGATGCCTGCTTTAATTATTATTTATTTATTTTTTTTAATTATGAAGTGCATTTCAGCAAAAAATGACCATTTAAAAAAGAAAACATAGTGAAATCAAACGTTTTCCATACACCCTTTATATTCTCTCCGCGCATGTGACGTCATGCGCAGAAGAGGACAAAAAATGACGCCTGATGGCGTTATCTTTTATGTTTGATTCATGGGTGTGGGCTAAATGGTAATGCGAGCGATTCGTAATTCGCATTGGTTGAGCTCGGTTGTGTGGAAACCAAGTGATATGGCACTGATCGTAAATTGGTAGGCGATTGGCAGATCGTGGTGTTAGTAGAAGGTATCGTGTATGGTGCATGTAGTGTATTCACTACAACCTCTCCTTGTAATACTAGTTTGAGAGACATCAAACGGTCGCTGGACTTCGAAATGCTCAAGACGTTACCAAGTAGCTCAGCCGCAAGGATGATACCGATTCCGTTCCTAGCCTTTTCCGTTCCGTAGTAGAACATCTTGTAATCTTTTGTCCTAATGTCCAATAAACGCGCCTGATTTCCGGTATTTTTCTATATTGTCTGGAGTACCTAACCAGGTCTGGAGTACCTAACATCAGTGCTAAATCTTTCCATACAATCTCTACTTATCCCAGGGGTATGGAAAGTCGGTCGAGTGATCCCACTACCCAAACCACGAAAATCGACGGATCAGAGCAAATCTTACCGCCCAATCTCGCTCCTGTCGCCGGATCATAGCGAATTAAGTCAGCAATTTGAACCAAAGACAGCCATGCCACAGAACAGTCGCGGTTGCCCTGGACCTGTCAAAAGCATTTGACACAGTAGAACACGCCACGATGCTCAACGACATTCAGGAGTCCACGCTGCCTAACTCCTACAAACGTTGGTTAGCCAATTATCTATGCGGCCAACAAACATACCTGAAATTCCGAAACACGTGATCGCAGTATAGGAAAGTCAAACAAGGCGTACCACAGGGTGGTCTCCTCTCACCCATTCTGTTCAACTTCTACATTTCCAAGTTGCCCCCTCCACCTTACGACATAACCCTTGTGTCATATGCGGACGACTGTACGATCCTCGCTTCGGATCCAAACTTACCTGAGCTATGCATGACCATAAACAACTACTTAGCTGTCGTAGAACAGTTCTTTAGCAGCCACAATCTACAGTTATATATACATACATAACACAACAACAAAAACAACAACAACGCAGTAGAGTTCGCGCATAAGTTCAAAGACACCTCGACGAACTTGGAGTGCGCAACTGGAGGCAATTAGCCAAAGACCGAGCTAAATTGAGAGGCTTGTTGGTTGAGGCACAGGTTCACCCCGAACTGTAGCGCCACCTAAGTAAGTAAAAATGTGCTTTCGCAAGCGAAGAAAGTTTTGCAAAAGGAGAGCTCTGTTTTTCAGATATCGACGCTTAAAGCTATTCTAACTGTGAAAATCAAATTGGAATTTACGTGCATCAGGTTTTATAATTTTATCAAAACTCAACCGGAGCTGCTAGGAAATATTGCGGGCCAGGAGAAATACTCCGTGCGCAATGTCAACAATGTCGGTTGAATGGGATGAAAGTCGATAAATTGTTTCGATTTTTATTTTCAATTCATTTTTGAAGCCCTCCTGGCAGCTGACCTCCTCGTGGTGAAGGGCGGGCAACGTGACTGGGATGTGCAGATGGGGTAACTTAAATAGTTATTCCCATCCATACAATCCAGTTACGGCTAACAAAGCGCAAACCCTATGATGACAAGAAGGAAACGACCGGCCTCGGATATTGCCAAGCCTGGTAAGCCAGGGCATCCTTTGGAGCCAGGCCTGAAGGGTGTCAGTATGCGAGCGTCTGGTGGTCGGCTTGTCCCGCTCGGCAGCCGGCCGGGTCAAACCCGAAATGGCTACGAGCTTCCTGTCAATGGTCTCGCGAACCATTACGGGGGTCAAGGGGTGAGCGCGCTGTGCACCGATAGGGGCACAGATGGACTCTCTGAGATTCGACAACGGCATCGACTTAGGATAGGCACATGGAACGTCTCATCGCTCACAGGGAAGGATCTTGAGCTTGTTGGGGAGGCTGTTAAAAGTCGACTAGATATAGTTGGCGTCTCTTCAAGAAAGCAGAGAGGTTCTAAAACTGTGGACCTTTCGGGTGGGTGGAAGCTCTTCCTGTCAGGAGTCGCACCCTCAATGTCTGCTCGGGCGGGAGTGGGGATACTCACAAGTCCCAGGTTGACAGACAGAGTATTGGAGTGGATACCATTAGGAGGGAGAGTTGCGATCTTAAAGCTCAAGCTTGAAAGATCAACTCTGGCATTGGTGCAGGTGTATGCACCGAACCTTCTGTCAGAGTAAGCAGCTTTCTTAGATGAAGTTGATGTTGCCCTTGAAAAGGTTGCAGATATGGATTCTTTTGTCCTGATGGGTGACTTCAATGCTCATGTGGGTGTAGATGTTATGACATGGGGGAGTGTGATTGGGAGGAACGGTGATCCTGATCAAAACGCAAACGGATAGAGGTTGTTGGATTTTTGTTGTGAAAATAGCTTATCCATCATGAACACCATCTTTCCACACAAAGACATTCACAAATACACGTGGTACCGTCAGAGTCTTCAGCAGAAGTCGCTGATCGATTTCTTTGTGGTACCATCGTGCCTGAAGAGAATGGTTTGTGATGTTCGCGTATTGAGAGGGGCCGAACTGTCAACTGATCATCACTTAGTGCTGTGCAAATTGTATCTTAGCGAGAGAGTGCCTCCCCTACCAAAGTGTAAACCAAGGATGGTTACACGCATACGATGGGAGAGGTTACAGGACGATGGGATACGGGAGACATTTGCACCTCAAATATCTGAAAGGTTTGAACGAACTCCAACTGTTCCATCAAATGTAGAGGAAGAATGGCAACTGTTTTCAACAGCGGTTATTGCCTCTGCGGGAGATGTTTGTGAAGTGAAGCGGCTTGGTGTGGCGGCTGGTGGTGAGAAAAGAACTGCTTGGTTTAAAACGCCCGGAGTTCAAGAAGCCATCAGAGAGAAGAAGAGAGCCTTTAAGGTGTGGATTCACTTGGGGAGCTCCGATTCTCGAAATCGGTACACTGAGGCGCGAAGAACTTGCAAATTAGCTGTGAAAACAGCGAAAGAACAGTCTTGGAAGGAGTTTGGCGAGAAATTGGAACGTGACCACAGATCTGCAAATAAGATGTTCTGGCAGACCGTCCGCCGACTCAGAGGAAAAAAGTTGAATATCGTTGAAGGAGTCAAATCCAAAGACGGTACACTTCTTTCCAATGAGGAGGACATCTTACGCAGATGGAGCGAGCACTTTTCAGAATTGCTCAATCCCGAACAGGGCACCGAAGATGACAGACCTATGGTCGAGAGTTGGGCGGAAAGTAGTCCTACGGTAGAGGAAGTAACTTTGACGATCAAAGCGCTAAAAGTTGGCAAATCTGCTGGTGTGGACGAAATTCGGCCAGAAATGCTCAAGGCTTTAGGTAAAGAGGGAGTGCAATGGCTCTCGCGTGTCATTAAAGTGGCCTGGGAATGCGGTGAAACACCTGGTGATTGGCAAATGGGGGTGATAGTTCCTCTTTTTAAAAAAGGGGACAAAAGAGATTGCGCCAACTACAGGGGTATATCTCTTTTAAGTCTCCCTGGAAAAGTCTTCGCTAAGGTGCTAGAAAAGCGTTCCAGAGCTGTGGTTGAGGACAGTTTGGGGGATTAGCAGTGCGGTTTTCGTCCCGGTAGAAGCACAACCGACCAGTTGTTCACTCTCAGAATGGTTCTTGAGAAAGCCTGGGAATATGCCAAACCTGTCTACACTTGTTTTGTGGATTTGGAAGAAGCATATGATAGGGTTCCTCGAGGCAAACTCTGGAGTGTTCTGCAGGAGTATGGGATTGCTGGTTCCCTGTTAAGGGCGATTCAGTCTTTATATACAAACTGTAAAAGCTGTGTTCGGATAAACGGTGTTAAATCAATACCTTTCACTGTGAACGTTGGACTCCGCCAGGGGTGCGTTTTGTCACTTCTCCTCTTCATTGTATATATGGATTGGATGTTGCAGCGCAGCCGTGGCGGGGAATGTTTCAAAGTGGGAGACCTAAGGATTAGTCATCTGCTCTTTGTGGATGATTTGGTCATCCTTGGGTCCTCTCAAACCGAACTTCAGCGCGCACTCGAAAGGTTTGTAGCCGTTTGTGATGATGCTGGAATGAAGATCAACGTGAACAAATCGGAAGTAATGGTCGTTTCCAAAAAAAAACCCATTCAGTGCACTCTGCATGTTAGTGGAGTCCCACTGAAGCAGGTGGAGAAGTTTAAGTACCTCGGGGTTCTATTCACGAGTGATGGGAGGAGCAATGCCGAGCTATCCTGTAGAATTGGTCAGGCTGGATCAATTTTGAGAGAGCTTGGCCAATCTGTTATAAGGAAGGCCGAACTTAGTGTTCAAGCTAAGCTATCGGTTTTTAACTCGGTGTATGTTCCAACTCTCACCTATGGTCATGAAATTTGGGTAGCGACCGAAAGAATAAGATCGCGGATACAAGCTGCCGAAATGAGGTTCCTTCGCGGTGTTGTTGGAATAACTCGTAGGGATCGAGTGCGCAACACTAGAGTACGCGAGGCGCTCAACGTTGAGCAGCTACTTCTCCGAACGGAACGATCTATGCTTCGATGGTTTGGTCACGTAGTGCGTATGCCCCCAGACCGGCTTCCAAGACGCGCCATGGTTGCCGTGCCATCAGGTAGGCGACTTCGCGGAAGAAATGGATGGTTGGATCAAGTCTGACATCTCTCCTGGAGCCGCTTAGGGATTCCCCCTGATGAATTGGAGTCAATGGCGGAGGATCGAGAAGGATGGAGAGTCCACCTGAGCATCCTACCCCCGCGACCCTCATGAAGGATTAGCGGGCCATTGAAAATGAATGAATGAATGAATGAATTCATTTTTGAACTTAAACTCTGATGTTAAGCGGCGAATACACATGAAACATGTTTTAAAACCGCAGCCGCATCTTGCTGCATGTCTGTTTCAGGCTTTATTAGGTAGTAGATAGAGTTCGTTTCAAATCAGTGTGCAGCTCTGTTCTCCTATTGTTCTTTTTGCACTGATTGTGTGTATCGTCTTGTGTGCGTATAGGAGAATGAATGGAAAAAGGAAAGCAGGAGAAGAGAGTTCCCTATATTATTGGAAACTAACTTTAACTGCTTTCGATCTTATGGTTCTAGAAAAATGTCAGCTTCAGGCGGCTCAAAAATAACTCTTACATATTCAGGCTTATCGTGAATAAATTTTCCCTGGGAATTTTTCCCCCGAACAAAAATTAGGTATCTTCAAAAATATGGAAAAAATTCATTGGGAAAAAATTAAATATCGCGATTGCGTTGAAAATGCTGCTGAATTGTCATTCACGATACCTATTTCTTTCCCGCGAAATTATTTCCTCTTTTTTGAAGATACCTAATTTTTGTTCGGGGGAAAAATTCCGAGGGAAAATTTATTCACGATAACCCTGATTCATGTACATAGCATAAACAAACAAATTTTTATTTAATGGAATTACAGATTTGTAAGAAAGGAAAAACCAAAACGCTTTGCTTATACCGCATAATCGACAGGTTAATCATGCAAAATTTAACAACTTAAAAAATGCAATTTCAGTGTGAGCATTTTCTCTATTTATTTAATTTTTTCTCTAATGATTATCCACATTCACATCTGTATAAAATCAACTTAATCTCATTTTCTTTTTTTTCAATTGACTTGCTTTCCTTTGAATTTCTAGAGAAGTTGTAAAATTGTCTACAACAAAAATGTAGCCTAAAAACGACAAATGTCGTCTAAAAACGATTTGCGCAATGCCACGAGAGTCGCCTAAAATACGTTCCACATGGGTTTGACAGCTCAGGCGACTAACGTCGCTTTTTGAGATGACATACGCTATACCAAGTCGTCGCAGTCGTTTATTCACAGACGACAGACGACTTCCACAATAAGGGTGTGTTTTCCTTTTACTTATTCACAATGCTATATGAAAATGTTCTTTATTTTCGACGTTAAAATTGTTTTTTTCCTCAATTTGATTTTTTCCTTCACTTAGCAATACAACACAACTTGAATTTTACACCTCATACCAGCTTTCCTGTACAATGTACTCATATAGTTTAGGGACTTTTATTTCGATTACGATATCACTGGTGCCACGATTTTTGTTTTGTTTTCTATTAGATCTCGACGCACTGAACAAAAAAAATAATAAGTAAGATTTTTTGATATTTCGTTTTCGAGATATCGAACTTTGAAAATCGACTTTTGACACCTGATGTTTCAATAGACACCACATTCCCGCGGTGCATTTCGGGTAAGAGGTACATAAAAAAAAAACTAAACTAAAATAAGAAGAAAGCGGCTTTCCTCGATGTCGAATACAGATGTTACAATAAAAAAGCGAAGAAAAAGTGCGCCCAACTTCAAGCAGAGAGTACGGAGGACCTATATCGGGAGGTGGAGAGAATCATGCCGATTATTGAAGCCGGCGGATTGAGTGCGGAGGGATCTCATCCGATCCGCACCATATCACTTCCTCTGTGTGATCCCATTATAGAAACCGCCGGATGAACTACATTATCGGTCCGCAAAAGCACAGTATTAACTACTTCGAATTCACCCCTTTTTCTGTCAAATGAAAATATTTCTCAACAAATAATTCAAAACAAGCGAAATATTTTGAAAATAATGGAAATCATTAACTCAAGTTGAAGGATATCTCTTTTTAATTAATTTTTTTCTACTGCGAGTTGTTCCATGCGTTCATTGCGCGTTTTTATTTCTTCAAGCAGTGAAGTGACTGATGCATTGCATTCTCTTTTCTTTGGTAGTCACTCAGTCGATCTATTGACCGGTAGACTTTTTTTCAAACAAGAATTTGTTTCCCCGGATTGTTTTCTAACAGTTAAAAGCAGTTCGGATATTTTTTCGTTCATTTGTTTTTTTTTCTCGATGGTTCCTAAGGCTATGGACGTATTTTTTTTGTCATCCGATGTTTCAGTTAGCAAGTTCATTTCACTTTCAAGAGACATATCCACATCTTGTCGCATACTACAGGTAGAGTCAACGGTTTTTATTGGTATACCATAACTCTTTGCCTCAAGTAAACCTTCCATGCAGTCTTTCAAGCAAATGAGTTTAATTACATTGTCCTCCAAACGAGCGAAATGAACTTCATTGTTTTTCCCACCACCTGTAGCTTTCAACTCACGTTTATGATGGGCCAATTTCTTTCGTAAGAATGACTTGTAGTCCGCACATACCTTAATTCAGATACGTATCTATCTTTCTATCCTCATATGTATATTAAAACATACTTTTTATTGCTTTTCATCATTTCCAAGAGAAAAGTTACCAACTGTTACCGTAATACGCAACTATTTTGATACGTATTGAAAACGTTTGACTTTGTATGGAGTGTGAATCGTATAATAATGCTTACTTTCTGTCACTTCCTTACCGACATTCATTCACTTGCTAGCCGACGTTTTCAATGATGGGGAATAGGTGCGGATGAAATGAGATTCCTCCGCAATCAATCCGCCGGATTCAATAATCGGTATGAATATCTTCCCCGGTTGGTAATGTAAATCAGGCTATCCAGGAGCTGTGACGACACAATATGAACAAGAGCGCAACCATCTTCAAAATAGCCGCACACAGGAGGAATGCTCAGGAGAATCGTTCGCGAAAGGTCATTAACAATGCTTATGGCCAGCTCCTTGTGGATGACGACAAAATTCTGCAGAGGTGGCGGTAGTATTGTGAACGACTTTGGATGAACAGTTTCCCCGGCTATACTTTCCAAGACCCACCCCTAACTGTGAAGAAATACCCGACATTACAGTCGAAAAAGTTAGAATGGGTATCGCATTAGTTCAAAAAAAGACAAAGTACTTGTGCTGCCTGTTGTCTGATCCACTCAGGCCTATTCCAGACATTTATTTGAACGGAACAGTGCTTCCCAAGTGCGAAAAGTTCATGAAGCTCACATGAGTAATTTTATTAGTTCTACGAACTTTACAAATAACAATTTTGATAATATGAATACAAATGGTAACAAAAAAACTGATGAACATAATTAATTAAAAAGATACAATTAAAAAATTACTTCAATATACATATTTATCTAGATTTACTACAGTATATAACAAATTACACACCAATCACTAACACTCGGCACTCTAATAATTGCTTTTAATAAATAAAATAAGTTTCTGTTTGAATACTAAAATTCTTGTCTCTGATTTTACTTCATTTGGCAAGCTGATCAATCCCTTTTACATCAATGAACATTGTGCGCTGCTGCTGTTAAATCTGTTCAAATATCTGGGATCTATGATCAATAGCAAAGCAACCTGTGATGCAGTGGCGAGAAAAATCCGCTATCTTCTGTGTCCAAAAAATGCCACCTAAGTTGAAAGGAAGGCTCTACACAGCAGTTGTGCGTCCAGTGCTCACATACGGTTCAAAATGTTGGACGATGTACAAAAAGTATGACAGTAAATTAACGGCAGCTCAGATGAAGATGCATGACAGCAGGAGTGACAAAGCTGGCACGATTACGATATCCGTGGCGCAACGATGTTTTGATGTTTTATAATAGATCTCGACGCCCTGAGCAAAAAATATTGAAAAAAATATTATATTGTTTGATACCTTGCTTAGTTTTCGAGATATCGAGCTTTGAAAATCGACTTTTGACAACCAATATTTCAGTAGAAACTACCTTCAGTGTTGTCAACAGTGGGTAAGTTGGCGCGCTTCGCGTGATCCATTTATTTAAACTCCGCTTTCCGGTGGTTTAGCCGCTCACGCGACTTCGTCGCTCCCCTAAGGGTATGTCAGCAACTGTCAGGCAGGCGACTGGGGCTAAGTCAAAGTGTGTTATATCCCCTTTTTTTGTAACAGAGATCTATAAGAAAATATCGTCAATAGCCGGCAACACTGAAACTATTTTTTATGCATACTCGAAATACGGCTATTGAAATATCGATTGTCAAAAGTCAATTTTCAAAGTTCAATATCTCGAAAACTAAGCGAGATATCAGAAAATTATACTTATTAGTTTTTGTTCAGTGCGTCGAGATCTACTAGAAAACATCAAAATATCGTGGCGCGGCTAGATTTTACTTTACCGCAGCCGTGGCGGGGAATGTTTCAAAGTGGGAGACCTAAGGATTAGTCATCTGCTCTTTGCGGATGATTTGGTCATCCTTGGGTCCTCTCAAACCGAACTTCAGCGCGCACTCGAAAGGTTTGTAGCCGTTTGTGATGATGCTGGAATGAAGATCAACGTGAACAAATCGGAAGTAATGGTCGTTTCCAAAAAAAAACCCATTCAGTGCACTCTGCATGTTAGTGGAGTCCCACTGAAGCAGGTGGAGAAGTTTAAGTACCTCGGGGTTCTATTCACGAGTGATGGGAGGAGCAATGCCGAGCTATCCTGTAGAATTGGTCAGGCTGGATCAATTTTGAGAGAGCTTGGCCAATCTGTTATAAGGAAGGCCGAACTTAGTGTTCAAGCTAAGCTATCGGTTTTTAACTCGGTGTATGTTCCAACTCTCACCTATGGTCATGAAATTTGGGTAGCGACCGAAAGAATAAGATCGCGGATACAAGCTGCCGAAATGAGGTTCCTTCGCGGTGTTGTTGGAATAACTCGTAGGGATCGAGTGCGCAACACTAGAGTACGCGAGGCGCTCAACGTTGAGCAGCTACTTCTCCGAACGGAACGATCTATGCTTCGATGGTTTGGTCACGTAGTGCGTATGCCCCCAGACCGGCTTCCAAGACGCGCCATGGTTGCCGTGCCATCAGGTAGGCGACTTCGCGGAAGAAATGGATGGTTGGATCAAGTCTGACATCTCTCCTGGAGCCGCTTAGGGATTCCCCCTGATGAATTGGAGTCAATGGCGGAGGATCGAGAAGGATGGAGAGTCCACCTGAGCATCCTACCCCCGCGACCCTCATGAAGGATTAGCGGGCCATTGAAAATGAATGAATGAATGAATGAATTCATTTTTGAACTTAAACTCTGATGTTAAGCGGCGAATACACATGAAACATGTTTTAAAACCGCAGCCGCATCTTGCTGCATGTCTGTTTCAGGCTTTATTAGGTAGTAGATAGAGTTCGTTTCAAATCAGTGTGCAGCTCTGTTCTCCTATTGTTCTTTTTGCACTGATTGTGTGTATCGTCTTGTGTGCGTATAGGAGAATGAATGGAAAAAGGAAAGCAGGAGAAGAGAGTTCCCTATATTATTGGAAACTAACTTTAACTGCTTTCGATCTTATGGTTCTAGAAAAATGTCAGCTTCAGGCGGCTCAAAAATAACTCTTACATATTCAGGCTTATCGTGAATAAATTTTCCCTGGGAATTTTTCCCCCGAACAAAAATTAGGTATCTTCAAAAATATGGAAAAAATTCATTGGGAAAAAATTAAATATCGCGATTGCGTTGAAAATGCTGCTGAATTGTCATTCACGATACCTATTTCTTTCCCGCGAAATTATTTCCTCTTTTTTGAAGATACCTAATTTTTGTTCGGGGGAAAAATTCCGAGGGAAAATTTATTCACGATAACCCTGATTCATGTACATAGCATAAACAAACAAATTTTTATTTAATGGAATTACAGATTTGTAAGAAAGGAAAAACCAAAACGCTTTGCTTATACCGCATAATCGACAGGTTAATCATGCAAAATTTAACAACTTAAAAAATGCAATTTCAGTGTGAGCATTTTCTCTATTTATTTAATTTTTTCTCTAATGATTATCCACATTCACATCTGTATAAAATCAACTGAATCTCATTTTCTTTTTTTTCAATTGACTTGCTTTCCTTTGAATTTCTAGAGAAGTTGTAAAATTGTCTACAACAAAAATGTAGCCTAAAAACGACAAATGTCGTCTAAAAACGATTTGCGCAATGCCACGAGAGTCGCCTAAAATACGTTCCACATGGGTTTGACAACTCAGGCGACTAACGTCGCTTTTTGAGATGACATACGCTATACCAAGTCGTCGCAGTCGTTTATTCACAGACGACAGACGACTTCCACAATAAGGGTGTGTTTTCCTTTTACTTATTCACAATGCTATATGAAAATGTTCTTTATTTTCGACGTTAAAATTGTTTTTTTCCTCAATTTGATTTTTTCCTTCACTTAGCAATACAACACAACTTGAATTTTACACCTCATACCAGCTTTCCTGTACAATGTACTCATATAGTTTAGGGACTTTTATTTCAGGAAAAGATTGGGCACGATTACGATATCACTGGTGCCACGATTTTTGTTTTGTTTTCTATTAGATCTCGACGCACTGAACAAAAAAAATAATAAGTAAGATTTTTTGATATTTCGTTTTCGAGATATCGAACTTTGAAAATCGACTTTTGACACCTGATGTTTCAATAGACACCACATTCCCGCGGTGCATTTCGGGTAAGAGGTACATAAAAAAAAAACTAAACTAAAATAAGAAGAAAGCGGCTTTCCTCGATGTCGAATACAGATGTTACAATAAAAAAGCGAAGAAAAAGTGCGCCCAACTTCAAGCAGAGAGTACGGAGGACCTATATCGGGAGGTGGAGAGAATCATGCCGATTATTGAAGCCGGCGGATTGAGTGCGGAGGGATCTCATCCGATCCGCACCATATCACTTCCTCTGTGTGATCCCATTATAGAAACCGCCGGATGAACTACATTATCGGTCCGCAAAAGCACAGTATTAACGACTTCGAATTCACCCCTTTTTCTGACAAATGAAAATATTTCTCAACAAATAATTCAAAACAAGCGAAATATTTTGAAAATAATGGAAATCATTAACTCAAGTTGAAGGATATCTCTTTTTAATTAATTTTTTTCTACTGCGAGTTGTTCCATGCGTTCATTGCGCGTTTTTATTTCTTCAAGCAGTGAAGTGACTGATGCATTGCATTCTCTTTTCTTTGGTAGTCACTCAGTCGATCTATTGACCGGTAGACTTTTTTTCAAACAAGAATTTGTTTCCCCGGATTGTTTTCTAACAGTTAAAAGCAGTTCGGATATTTTTTCGTTCATTTGTTTTTTTTTCTCGATGGTTCCTAAGGCTATGGACGTATTTTTTTTGTCATCCGATGTTTCAGTTAGCAAGTTCATTTCACTTTCAAGAGACATATCCACATCTTGTCGCATACTACAGGTAGAGTCAACGGTTTTTATTGGTATACCATAACTCTTTGCCTCAAGTAAACCTTCCATGCAGTCTTTCAAGCAAATGAGTTTAATTACATTGTCCTCCAAACGAGCGAAATGAACTTCATTGTTTTTCCCACCACCTGTAGCTTTCAACTCACGTTTATGATGGGCCAATTTCTTTCGTAAGAATGACTTGTAGTCCGCACATACCTTAATTCAGATACGTATCTATCTTTCTATCCTCATATGTATATTAAAACATACTTTTTATTGCTTTTCATCATTTCCAAGAGAAAAGTTACCAACTGTTACCGTAATACGCAACTATTTTGATACGTATTGAAAACGTTTGACTTTGTATGGAGTGTGAATCGTATAATAATGCTTACTTTCTGTCACTTCCTTACCGACATTCATTCACTTGCTAGCCGACGTTTTCAATGATGGGGAATAGGTGCGGATGAAATGAGATTCCTCCGCAATCAATCCGCCGGATTCAATAATCGGTATGAATATCTTCCCCGGTTGGTAATGTAAATCAGGCTATCCAGGAGCTGTGACGACACAATATGAACAAGAGCGCAACCATCTTCAAAATAGCCGCACACAGGAGGAATGCTCAGGAGAATCGTTCGCGAAAGGTCATTAACAATGCTTATGGCCAGCTCCTTGTGGATGACGACAAAATTCTGCAGAGGTGGCGGTAGTATTGTGAACGACTTTGGATGAACAGTTTCCCCGGCTATACTTTCCAAGACCCACCCCTAACTGTGAAGAAATACCCGACATTACAGTCGAAAAAGTTAGAATGGGTATCGCATTAGTTCAAAAAAAGACAAAGTACTTGTGCTGCCTGTTGTCTGATCCACTCAGGCCTATTCCAGACATTTATTTGAACGGAACAGTGCTTCCCAAGTGCGAAAAGTTCATGAAGCTCACATGAGTAATTTTATTAGTTCTACGAACTTTACAAATAACAATTTTGATAATATGAATACAAATGGTAACAAAAAAACTGATGAACATAATTAATTAAAAAGATACAATTAAAAAATTACTTCAATATACATATTTATCTAGATTTACTACAGTATATAACAAATTACACACCAATCACTAACACTCGGCACTCTAATAATTGCTTTTAATAAATAAAATAAGTTTCTGTTTGAATACTAAAATTCTTGTCTCTGATTTTACTTCATTTGGCAAGCTGATCAATCCCTTTTACATCAATGAACATTGTGCGCTGCTGCTGTTAAATCTGTTCAAATATCTGGGATCTATGATCAATAGCAAAGCAACCTGTGATGCAGTGGCGAGAAAAATCCGCTATCTTCTGTGTCCAAAAAATGCCACCTAAGTTGAAAGGAAGGCTCTACACAGCAGTTGTGCGTCCAGTGCTCACATACGGTTCAAAATGTTGGACGATGTACAAAAAGTATGACAGTAAATTAACGGCAGCTCAGATGAAGATGCATGACAGCAGGAGTGACAAAGCTGGCACGATTACGATATCCGTGGCGCAACGATGTTTTGATGTTTTATAATAGATCTCGACGCCCTGAGCAAAAAATATTGAAAAAAATATTATATTGTTTGATACCTTGCTTAGTTTTCGAGATATCGAGCTTTGAAAATCGACTTTTGACAACCAATATTTCAGTAGAAACTACCTTCAGTGTTGTCAACAGTGGGTAAGTTGGCGCGCTTCGCGTGATCCATTTATTTAAACTCCGCTTTCCGGTGGTTTAGCCGCTCACGCGACTTCGTCGCTCCCCTAAGGGTATGTCAGCAACTGTCAGGCAGGCGACTGGGGCTAAGTCAAAGTGTGTTATATCCCCTTTTTTTGTAACAGAGATCTATAAGAAAATATCGTCAATAGCCGGCAACACTGAAACTATTTTTTATGCATACTCGAAATACGGCTATTGAAATATCGATTGTCAAAAGTCAATTTTCAAAGTTCAATATCTCGAAAACTAAGCGAGATATCAGAAAATTATACTTATTAGTTTTTGTTCAGTGCGTCGAGATCTACTAGAAAACATCAAAATATCGTGGCGCGGCTAGATTTTACTTTACTGGAAATGTCGAAAATTAAACATTTTTGTTTAGTCCGATAGATTAACTCACACTGAGCACGAATCTGTATTTTTTTTTTGCGCTCTCTTAACGGAGAGGTGTAACAGCCCTCAAAGTTTCAAGAAGGCCATATAAAATGATACCTAAATTTCGGGAATGGAGTATCCAATTTCTTAAATTATCTTTTGCTGCAAAGATAATGAATAATATTAACAAATAAAAAAAGTTTCATCAAAATCGGTTCACAAAAACGAAAGTTATAGTAAAAATAAATATACCATCGGTCGATCGTATTCCCACCATGCGAGAAAACCTCAAGAAAATGAACTCAAGAGAAAAGAAAGAGGAGAATTACGTATATCCTAATGAAATTTAGCGATTGAAAATTTGAGAAAATAAGAGTAAAAAATTCGTGCGAATTCTACGTAATTCTCCTTTTTCTTTTCTCTTGAGCTTATTTTCCTGAGATTTGCTTGTGTGGCGAGTGCGTTACCATTTTTTTTGTTATAACTTTGGTTTTTCTGGACCGATTTTCATTAAAATTTTTTTATTTGTTAATTTAAATCTTTATCTTTGCACCAAAAGAATAATTTAAGAATTTGGGTGCTCCATTTCCGAAATGTTGGTATCATCCAACATGGCATTTTTGAAACTTTGGGGGCGGGTTACGCCTTCCCGGTAAGAGAGCACCAACACTTTTTTACAGATTCGTGATCACCGTGAGCTAATCTATCGGATTTAAAAAAAAAAAGTTGCAGTTTTCGACATTTCCGGTAAAGTAAAATTTTGCCCGTGGCGCCACGGACATCGTAATATCCCCACAAAGCTTGATCGACTACGAAATTCGAAGATTCGTGGAAGCCTTCACGTCAAGGAATCCATCTTACGAAAAATAGAGCGCGACCGGCTGATGGATGATGATCTCTGGTTTTCGTATCATGACCAGCCGAAACAGGAAGTACGTAATCCACCACAAGAAATATTTTGCCACAGTGGGCATCATCTATGTAGCATGACCCCACGTCTGCCAAACCTTTTACCTTAGCTGAGCTAATCAGATACTTCTATAGCGAAACATATAAAATCGACTCTTTCGAAATATGTATGTTTCAGAAACACAAAAGATGTTTTTTTGCTGCTCCTAACCCTTCTCCCGCTGGCGTATTCTTTAATTCTTCTGACTATTACTTTTAACTTAACCAATTTTACCAACAAAACTTACCAATTATCCATTCTTCTTATTTTCTGGAAAAACTTATTTGTCGCAGAGCACTACAAAAAGTTGTTTGAAAGGAATACTGCTCCATTTATATCCACAATTGCCTATATTGTTTTCATAAAGATAAATGATGAGATAAATGGGATTGTCAACCTAGAAGAGTTCAATTTCATTTAATGCTGGTGCATAGGTGTGTGAAAAATAGGCCGGAACACACACATAAATTCGACTTAGGTGGCGTTCTCACGGGTAGATTTGCGCCCGCTACATATGGCCCTGTTTTCACTGGTCGATCCGCAGCCCTCAACTATTAAAAGAATGAGGAACAGTGAAAACGTCAGCGAGAAGAGGGCGATTAATCGCACCGTACTACTTCAACTCAATTATAAGCTGAGTGGAATCAAATCAAAGTCAACCTGTGTGTGGCATAGTCATTTGATCGATTTGACGGTTGGGAAGTTGATTGGAGGAAAATTAAAAGATTTTGATTTTCTCAGGTTGAATGAAAAGTCTTTCAAATGAGTTGAATCGTGTGTGGCCGAATTGGTTAATTTGCAGTCAAATGAAGTGCTAGTTTTGTTTAAGTTGTAGTAAAGAATGAATTTAATTGTCTTGGATGTTGTTAAGAAAATAAATAGAGAAAAAAACATGACTAGAAATTCGAACAGGAATGTTTGGAAGCGTATTTTGTTTGCAAAAACAAATCATACTTTTGACAGTTGAATCAAAGTCTTCCAATTCAGTGTATGTAGTGCGTGGTCAAGTATCAATTCAGTTGCCAACTTATGTCGTTTTCCTTTGGTTTCACTCCCGATTTCACCCCTTTTTTGATTCCAATGGAACATGTGAAATCGTCTTTCGCTTACTTCTGCGTGTGTTGGTGAATGACTGATTTTTTGTTTACATTTTTTTTAAATAAACAAATCAAAAAATGGCTTCTTTTTGCCCAATGGAAAAGGATATTAGCAATCCCATCATGTTTTTATTAACATATTATCAATTTGTTAATTATACCTGTGTAAAATTTATTTCTACTAACTTGCCCTAACTGAGAAAATAAAATAAACAAAGGAATGCGTCTTGTACCATATGACTTTGACAAGTAGTCCGATGTAAGGGTTTATATGTGTGAGTGCATTTTGGAAGCACTCCCAAATGAAATCCGGAAGAGAAAAACTCTCCCGGAACAGCACTCCAAACAGCCAATGGAACATGATTGGGAGTGCTTTTTGTGCGCGGAACACAAAAGAGTACTCCTTTTGGCCCAATGGAATACGGCATTAGTTTACAATCCAATTGAAGTATGGGCTACTTTAGCCATTAATAAGTCCGTTCGCGTACCCTTCAAATACAGCGAATTTTTACGAAACGTTATGAATTTTTAGGAAAACTTGTTCGAGTACGAGAATTTTAATAGTTTTTCGCAGAAGAGAACGCTCTTGGGAGAGTAAGAAACTTCCCCATGCTGCGAATTTTAGTGCAAGAAATTTCTTTGGGCCGGTTTGTGAAATTTGTCGAATCTGTGAAGTCGCTGTATCCTCATTTTTTGTTGGTTCAACCCGTTCGTTTATTTAATTTTTCGTAACTTTACATCTATTTGAGAGAATTTTACCCCCACTCTCTGAAATTCGATATTCTACGAATTTTAGTACAAAAAGTACGTGCCATCACCTGGAAAGTGAAAGGCCAGAGCCAGCGAGTGGATGTAAATACATATAAGATGGATGTATAAGAGAAAGGTGGATGAGTAAAGCAGCCCATACACCATCCAATTCAATTGTAAAGTGAGTTGTCACTTGAATCGATACTTGGCCATCCACTATATCAACTGAATTTGAAGACTGCTGCTTCAACTGTCAAAAGTATAATTTGTTTTCCGCAAAAACAGAAAATAAAAAATTACGCTTCCAAACATTCTATTCGAATTTAAAGTCGTTTCTTTTTTTCTATTTATTTTCTTAAAACCGAAGACAATTAAAATCATTCATTACCACAGCTCAAACACAACTGGCACTTCATTTGACAGCAAATCAACCAATTCGGCAACACACGATTCAACTCATTTGAAAGACTTTCATTCAACTTGGAAAGATCAAAATCTTTTGATTTTTCTCCAACCAACTTCCCAACCGTCAAATCAATCAAATGACTACTCCCACACGAGTTGATTTTGATTTGATTCCACTCAGTTTACAATTGAGTTGAAAAGTGTATGGTGCGCTTAACGCGTGCCCAAAAGCCAACTAGTTTAGGTCGATGTCGACTACTACGTTTACATGTTATGCTGAATCCGGATTCAATTCGATTCGTGTACCATATAAACGCGGATCGTTTATTTTTCGAGATTTGTCGATCCCAATCGCGCTGGTGGTCTTCTACGACCTTGGAGAGATGTTCGTTTAAGGTTCTGTTGATTGCGGATGAAGCGGAGTCGTCCTCGTCTTTTTAATTCCTAGTTGTTGGCATACCTCTTGGAATATCTTTGATTCGAAGTTTCGTCCCTGGTCAGAATGCAGTTCCATAGGCACGCCGAATCTGCTCACCCAGTTGTTGACGATCTGTTCCACGATGGTCTTCGCTTCCTGGTTAGGGATGGCAAACGCTTCCGGCCATTTGCTGAACTAGTCCATGACGACTAGGATGTAACGGTTCCTAGAAATGGACCAGCGATGTCAGCGGCAATCCGTTCAAAGGGTGCGCCCACGTTGTACTGGTGCATATTGCCTCACCTTTTCGTTATGGGTCCCTTGCTGGCTGCACACACGACGCATTTTCGGCACCAACTCTCTACGTCTTCCCTTGCGCTGAGCCAATATAAATGTTCTCGCACCTTCTCCAGCGTCTTGTTTGCACCCAAATGACCTCCGGATGCTCCATCATGCATTTAACGTAACACCTCGTGTAGTTTTGATCGTGACAATACAAGCTGCATTATGAAATCTTTCCCGTCCGACCTCTCCCATTTCCTTTTCAGCACACCATCTTGCACATGAAGGGAGTCCCACTGAGCCCAGTTTGCCTTGAGAGTGGGGCTCCTGTCCGAAATATCTTGTCCATTTGGCTTTTCCATAAACTCCTTCCACGCTAATATCGGCTCGATGTCTGGGTCTTCTTTTTGAGCATTGCGGATTTCTTCTGCACTCCAACCGGCAATAGGCTCAGCTCTTACCCTTTGGATGGAAAGAAGGTTCTTCTCTTCCTGCCGCACACAATGGTTGCAGTCGATCTTACATGGTCGCCGGGATAAGGCATCCGCATTAGAATGAAGTTTCCCTTTACGATGCTGTATTTTATAACCGTACATCTGCAGCCGTTCAATTCATCTTGCGACCTGGCCTTCCGGATTCTTGAACTGCAGCAGCCATTTTAGAGCCGCGTGGTCTGTGCGCAAAAGAACTTTTGGCCGTAGAGGTATTTATGGAAGTGTTTTGTCGCCAGAAGCAGCGCCAGAAGTTCTCGCCTGGTCACGCAGTAGTTCCTTTCCAGCTTGGAGAACACTTTGCTGAAGTATGCTACTACCTTCTCTTGGCCGTTGTGTACCTGCGAAAGAACAGCTCCAACACCGACGTTACTTGCATCTGCATCCACGATGAACATTTCTCCGGGAATGGGATATCCTAGAATGGGATATCCTTAAGGTTCTTGAAGCTTTTGTCGCACTCACCTGACCACTTGAATTGCCTTCCTTTTTCTGTCAGTTGGTGCAGGCTTTTCGCGATTCCGGAAAAATCCTTTACGAATCGTCGGTTGTACGTAGCGAGACCCAATAAGCTCCTGAGTTCGTGTTTGTCTTTTGGAACTGGCCAGTTTTTCACAGCTTCCACCTTGTCTGGATCGGTTTGCACTCCTTCTGATGAGATAACGTGGCCCAGGTACTTGACTTCGGATCTGAAGAGGTCACATTTCTTTGGGTTCAGCTTCAGGTGAGCGCTTCGAAGCCGTTCTAGCACATTCTTCAGGTTGTCGCGATGTTCCTCGAATGTTTTTCCTATCACGATCCCATCGTCCAGATACACCAAACAAGTTTTAAAGGTCAATCCACGCAGGACGTCTTCCATTAATCGCTCAAAAGTTGCCGGAGCGTTGCACAATCCAAATAGCATTACTGTAAACTACCACAGCCCATTTCCTGCAGTGAACGCAGTCTTCTCTCAGTCCTTTGGATCAATTTGTACCTGCCAGTAACCGCTCTTTAAATCAAGGGTGGAAAACCATCGAGCTCCTGAGAGTGTGTCTAATATGTCATTGATCAATGGCACAGGGTAGCTATCCTTTTTGGTGACGTCATTAAGTCTCCGATAGTCCACGCAGAATCGAGTGCTACCGTCTTTCTTCCCGACCAATACAACACGTGATGCCCACGGGCTCTTAGAACTTTCGATGAGCCCTTCCTTCTCCATCGTTGACACCATAACCGCAACCTCTGTCTGATTTGCCAATGGTAGTCGTCTGGCAGGCTGGCGAATTGGTCTAGCATCCCCAGTGTCTATGCGATGTTGCACCAGATGTGTTCGGCCATACTCTCCATCCTGTGAGGCAAATATATCAGCGTACTCACCGATTAGATTTTCTGCCATGGCTCGCTACTCCTGACCCAGTTCGCTGTTCTTGAGGATCATGTCCCTTACTTCCACCAACCTGGCTGATGAAACTGGCCTCGCAGATTCCTTTTCAGTTATTGTTGAAGTTGAACATATCGGTGCACATTTATCAATAACCTCCCCTTGTTTTAGTTTGACGCTGTGGCTCTTTAAGTTCATGAGCCTTACTGGGACCAGGCTGTTCTTTGGCTCCACTAAAACTTTTCCCAAGATGTAATTTGGGGAAATCCTTCCTAAACCCGGCTCCAATAGGTAGAATCGGTGGCTCCCAGGATCACCCTCTAGTTTTGTCCAAATGATAGTCTCGGAAGATGGTGGTAAGACTTCGTCCTTGCTGAGTATTGTCCTTAAATGTGCTGCATTCTCCTTCCCGTACGCCATTGGAATTTATACGTTCCGGTACCGCAGAACTTGCATCCCGATGTCGATGATTACGTCATGTTCTTTCATGAAGTCCACTCCGATGATGCATTCATCACATATGCCGGCCACCAGGAACGCACGGAAAAAGGCCAACCCTGCTAGTTGTAACGTGAGGCGAACTTCTCCATATACTTTCGCCGATTCCCCTGTCGCAGTCCTAAGACAGTAGCAGCTGGTGTTGTGGTTGTGCAGCCAAGACTTCCGGACGAGATCTCTTCTTACAATGGAAGCCGTGGCGCCGGTATCGATAGTAGCCACGCACTTGTTTTTGCCGATGAATGCTTCCACTGTTAGACTCTTGTTGCATCGTTTGGTTTGGGAGACCTGGATGGTGGTCTTGGGGGCGTCGATTCCAATAGCCAACTTCTGCCCCGCGAAGCTGGCTCTTAGGCGTTTCCCGACTCCTGTTTTCGAGGAGCATGACCAACAGGATGGATGAATAATGACAACGTGTGGAAGATAAACACGTCATTTTGTAGCAGCAATTTCTTCCAAGTTAGTTTCGTTAATAAACTTCAATTTCGCCTAAAAGTTTTAACGCATACTCTAAAACAGTGTTTTTAAGAACTAAATCAGTTTTCCTCATAGTTCGCGATATTTGTTTTGCTGTTTTGCTTTTTAAACAAAATAATTTGCCGTCGCACATTATCAACCGTTTCTTCTTTGTGTGCTAATTGTTTGCAAAATGACAGAACTGCCGCATAGACCAGAGGCCAGATTCTTGTCAAAAAATAAACCCCATACACCAAACACTGCAAAAGACGACAAATCTGGCAAAACATTTGAGATGCGCCTCATGAGACAACTCGAAGATTTCAACTCCGAATTAAAGTCCACAATACAAGACATGCACAACACATTGCTGGCAAAACTCAACACAATCGTTGAAGATTTCAACCACCGCTTCGATGATGTCAACAAATCCATCTCTGCGTTGACCATACGAATTGAAGTCCTCGAGCAAACCTCTGAGTCGGTCTTGTGCTCCAAATTAACGAGCGAAATATCAACTCTGCAAAATAAAATGGATGCGATGGAGCGTGACAAACTCTGCAGTGATGCTATTATTCATGGCGTTCCAATGACCGCTGATGAAGACCTTAACTGTATGTACAGCCGGCTATGCACTGCCATTGAATGTACACCTGCGCCTGTGCCGAAAGAAATTTTCCGAACGAGTCCTAAAGGAAACCTGGGCAACTCTGCCATCATTGTTAAATTCTCTTCGGTCGCAGATAAAATCGCCGTACTTCGTTCCGCCAATACCACCTATCGGAAAACTAAAAAGCGCATTTGTTTATATCAACTTGGACTCCAGTCTGATAAGCCGAACTCTATCAACGAAAGCCTCACTGCGCCGAACATTGTCATCTTTCGGAAAGCTCATGAGCTGAAGAAACTAAAACAGCTGTCCTCTGGTTTTACACCGGGCGGACGAGTGTATGCACGTCAAACTCACAATGGACGAGCTTTTTTGGTCGACAGTGTTCAACGCTTGGATTCTCTTGCTGCTGCCACTACGTATGATGATGCTACATAGAGTTTTTTATAATTCTTTATTTTATTTTACTTTAACGTGTAAGTATTCTCTGTATTTCTTTTTTGTGCCTGTTCGCAATTTGAGTTTAAGTCATTTGTTCCGCGCTTTGAGCTTCTTCACGTTGGAGATGCACTATTTTCTAATTTTCACTGATGGGTGATATTAGTGGTGCCGTTGTGCTTATCAACATTTTGTGTACACAGCATGATTGCCTAAAAGTATGCCATATCAATGCACAAAGTTTGTTCAGGAAAACTGATGAATTTAAGAGTCTGTTTGTTGGTTCAGATGTTGATGTAATTTGCGTTTCCGGAACATGGTTTCACCCGAATATTTCGGATAAAGTGTATTCTGTGTCTGGATATAAAATTTTTCGCGCCGATAGATTAAACAGAATCGGTGGGGGGTGGCAATTTATGTGCGCAACACGTTGATCGTTAAACTCATTTCAACCTCACCCCCCGGCAGTTTATTCGAGTATTGCTTTATTGAGCTTTTGAGCGAGAGCAGGAAATGTTTACTTGGTGTTGTATATCGACCTAAAAGTCACATTGACCTTTCACCGCTTTACAAGTTTTTAGAGAACAATTCAACCTTCTTTTGGAAAGTCATCTTGTGCGGCGATTTCAACTGCAACATACTAAATTTTGAAAATTCGACTTTAACCCAGGTAATGAAAACTTTAAACTTAGATCTCCTAAATTCTTCCATCCCTACACATTTTACCGGATCGAGCAGTACCCTCCTGGATGTATTTTTTGCAAGCGATTGTCAAAACAGCTTTTATAGCCAAGTCCCTGCTCCAGCGTTCTCGAAGCATGATATAATTTTTGCCTCATTTGTCTTTGCACGCAGTAGACAATTATCAAAGCACTCCTTTAGAGATTTTAAAAATCTCAAACCGGATTTGCTTGAGCTTGACCTGCAGTGTGTCAATTGGCATCCAATATTTTCTGAAGCTTCCCCGGACGCTCAAGTCGATTACTTTCAGGGTCTGGTTACCCAGTTGTTTTCAAGATTTAAGATTCAAATTCATTTTATTTACTAAAGTTTAGATTTACATTGCTATACATTTATCTGCGAAGCCTGAGGGGCTTATCTGCAGAAGATTGCGTATCAAAGTTTTTTTTAAAAAAAAAGTCTGTTAAATGAGCTTAAGTTATTACATAATCAAGGTAAAATTTAAAAAAAAAATAAGTAAATAGAAAGTTCAAAATTCAACATTTAAATAATTAAAATATAAGAATATAAGAAAAAGAACACAAAGTTATATTTCATTCT
The DNA here is from genome assembly GCA_945910035.1 of Brachypalpus laphriformis. Classification (NCBI taxonomy): domain Eukaryota; kingdom Metazoa; phylum Arthropoda; class Insecta; order Diptera; family Syrphidae; genus Brachypalpus; species Brachypalpus laphriformis. The sequence continues at coordinate 124,743,559 of OX246756.1, forward strand.
TTTAAATCTGATGTCATCATAGTGTTCTAAGCACAGTGTCAACTTGAATATTTGTTTCACTGTCAATACCTTGAACGAGTATTCCCCAGATGTGCTTGATGGATGTCTTCTGTTGATCTTCTTCACAATGGTGTTTTGAAGTTTTTGCAGCTTGTTGATATGTGAATTTGATGCGCTGCCCCAAGCGAGTATCCCGTACCTCAATTTTGATTCGACTAGTGCATAGTAAACTTGCTTCTGGACCTGAAGCGTCGAATAATTTCCCAGATGGTATAATGCGAACAGTGCCTTTTTGAGTTCTGAGCGTAGTTTGTCGATGTGCTTGTCCCAAATGAAATGGTGATCCCTAGATATTTATAACTTTCGGCAACTTCGATGGTCTGATTCGAAAGTGCATTTTGACAGATACTGCTACGAAAACTAATCCTCTGTTGAGTTGATCTATGATGCGGTCCCCGAATATGCATCATCTTGGTTTTGGCGGGGTTCAATATTAGTCCATTGTCGTGACACCATTCAACGGCTTTATCAAACTCATCTTGCATTATTCTCGTAGCAGTATCAAGACACTTATGTTGGACGACTAGAGCCGTGTCATCTGCGAAAAGGGGTGCTGTTTTTGAAAACGCGAAGTAGCTCGTTGGTAAAAAGGATGAACAATAATGGTCCCAGTTTCGATCCCTGTGGTACTCCGAAAAGAACCGGTGTATCATTGCTAAAACTGTCTCCCAATTTCACTCGAAACGATCTTTCATTTAGGTAGTCTTCCAGCCAGTCTGCTAGTATGCCTCGGATACCTAATCGATTTAACGCTGTTATTAGCTTTTTATGGTTCAGCGTATCAAATGCCTTACTGAAATCCATAAACAAAACTAGTACATGGTGGTTTTTATTCAAGCTACCATTGATGACATTCGCAAATTCTCCAATAAGTTTTCCCGTGCTTTTGTTTTTTTGAAATCCAAACTGTTTTTCGTGGATATGGGAATGATTTTCCACAAATTTTTGGAGCCGCCTTGTAACTACTTCTTCCATACACTTCTCAATAGCCTACAATATTGATATTGGTCTGTAATTGGTTAGCAAGCTCTTAGTTCCTCCTTTATAGATAGGGCGTACTATTGCAGTCTTAAGTATTCGATGAACTTTAGATTGATTTAAACTAAGATTTATGAACCTTGAGATTATCGGAGCAAAAACAGTTGCATTGTTTTTAATATCGTGCGAGTTACATACATATGTATGCACTCCATACCAAATTGCACATCTATAACATCCAGTGTACATATATAAACCTGCTTAGCAACAGAAACTCCAGCATCATCAAAAACAACAGAAAAGCTTTTTTATTCTTATTTACTTCTGATCTTCTTTGTTTATTTCTTCTTCTAAAGTATGTTCTGTTTTCTTTAAGTCTCATTATTTGTTTAATTATGTGAATATGTTAGTCGTAAGTTAAATGTAATAAAGTGAAGTTCGTCCTAAGTGTTTCGTTTTTGTATTTTTTTAAGTGTTTATAACTGGCGCAGTCGGTAGGATCAGCACACTTCGAGGGAATATCGGAGCGTAGTTTTTAAACTTTTGGTGCTGAGAAAACCATCGGAAACAAATTATTAATTGAACTGTACAGAATAATCTCCAATCGAAAATATTTCTTGTTCATTTACTGTTGGATTTTTATTGTCTTTGTATACTGTTTCTTGTAATGATTCTTAAATCATGTGACTAAAACAAAAAAGAATTATTCGAGTGAATATCGAAGTAATAAATCAAAGTGAAAATAAAGTAGCTTACCTTTTACCAATGAAAAAAAAGAAAAAAAAAAACTTCGAGAGAATATCGAAGCCTTTATATGCACAACTATGTATAGTGTTAACATTAATTCTTCGTCTAGTATTATTCAAGTGAAAAATAATAGTAGCTTACCTTATGCTAGCGAAAGAAAACGAAAATTCGAGTGAATATCGGATTACGCGTAAAATTAAAACCTCTATATAATATCATATATATTCGTGGTGCAATAATATTCATCAAAATAAAAGTGCTGAAATCTGACAAAAAAAAAAAATATATATATATAAAAAATAAAATCAAAAGAAAAAAATATTAAAACTTAATACATATATGAGTTTTAAAAATTTAATATGAAAAAATTTATATGAATATAAAAAAAAAAAATAAAAAATTACTACTAATGTGAGAAAAATAGAAGAAAACCAAAAAAATAAAAAATTCCAAAATTTATATTAGTATATTTTTGACCTGAGCAAAAATATAATGCAATATTTATTTGTATAAAACAATCAAATTCTAATTGATGCCTTTGAACCTGTTTTTGTTTACTATAAATAACATCCCTTTTTATATTTTCCTTTTTTCATGATTTATGTTGTGTTGTTACATAGCATACATAAGTATGTTCTGTTTATAAATATATTTAATATATGTACAATATAACTTTGTTGTTTAATGCGTTATACTTAAAGTACAAGGAAGAAAAAAAGCAAACCCTTATATATTTTATTTATGAAATAATTTACGAATTATTTCTAAGCAAGAAGCAGCACACTATCCAAATCTATTCCCCTCTTTCATTCATCCTCTTTCCTTAACTAATAATCAAAACAGGGAGGACTAGATCTAACACGCTACGAAGCGGTAAGAAGGACAAACTTAAAACACCTCGATTCATCGTACTTAACAAACCTGTTAAGTCCACACTTCGGCGGGAGGAGTGACATACATATGTATGCACTCCATACCAAATTGCACATCTATAACATCCAGTGTACATATATAAAACTGCTTAGCAACAGAAACTCCAGCATCATCAAAAACAGCAGAAAAGCTTTTTTATTCTTATTTACTTCTGATCTTCTTTGTTTATTTCTTCTTCTAAAGTATGTTCTGTTTTCTTTAAGTCTCATTATTTGTTTAATTATGTTAATATGTTAGTCGTAAGTTAAATGTAATAAAGTGAAGTTCGTCCTAAGTGTTTCGTTTTTGTATTTTTTTAAGTGTTTATAACTCGCGCTCTAATGCCATCGATTCCCGCTGATTTATTTTAATCCATTTGTTTTAATATATGGTGAACTTCTTCAGTGTTTGTTTCTGCGATAAATATAGTGTTGGGTAATAATGAGTTCATATGGTGGGATGTATTTATATGGCAATTGTGAACTATCTGTAGGACTTGATCTGAAAAGTTCTCAGCGCATCTCTTGGATAATGTCCCTAGGCACTTTTCTAGGGGAAAGTTTTTGATGATCACTTCGTCAAGATCTAGCTTCTTTCGCCCCATTACTTCATTGATCAAGTTCCACGTTTTACGAGGATCCGATCTAAGACTGTTGAACTTTCCCTTATAATAGTTGGACTTCTGTATAAAGATGTCCCTATTAACCCTGTTCCGGAATTGCTTATACTCAGCTTCGTAAGCCAAGTTCAGCCTATTGTTCTTCTATCTTCGATACAGTTGATCCCTTTGTTGGCATTTTTCCCGAATTTCAGCAGTTATCCAAGGATTTTGCCTACATTTCTTGCGCGCTATTTTAATCACCCTGGAGTTCGCATAGATGTCTTGCATTTTTGATAAAAATTTTCCATACATATCGTCAATATCATTTTCAGCTAACAAGGTTTCCCAATCAGTTGCATGTATTCGTTCATCAACCATCCTATTTCGAATATATGACTCTCGTCTTTCTTGAATGCTAGAGACACTCTGAGTTATAGTTCCATACAAAACAGCATAGTGATCGGAGATATCGCTTTCGATTACGGAAGATAGCATTGGTCTATCTATCATGCTTACCACAATGTGCTGTATCAATGTCGATGTTCCTCTTCTCGGATCAACTCTCGTATAATCCTGGATCACATTCATCAACCCGTGCGCAGCTAACATCTCTAAATAGTCTTTTACATCATTTCGGTCAGATCTCCGAATGTCAATATTCATATCTCCCAATATCACGATATCTCTTTTTTTGCCTAGCTGTTCAAGTATAAGTCCCATTTCTCTGATAAATCCTTTTCTGTTTAGTTTAGGCGGTCTATATATTCCATCTATATATTTAATTTTTTCTCCTTCCACAATTTTAACTCGAAGACATTCGTAAGACAAACTTTCAACATTTATGCGTTCATATTTTAAACCATTCTTAATGAACATGATAATGCCACCACCTCTACGCTCATTCCTGTTAAGAAATTCCGCGTTGAATCCATTCAAGAAATATTTATCATTTTCTTCTTTTTGAATATTAATTTCTACAATGTAGTATAAAATAAATTAAATAACGATTGTCAAAGGAAACAGAGCTAGAAGAGATTTTCGTGTTAACGCCATCTACCATTCGAAAGTGTCTGCCAAATGTACAAATGATGGCTTCCTTGTGGCTCTGCTTCCTACTTCCGGCCTCTTCGAAGATACTTCTGTTCAAGCGGCTATTAGAGATACTCGCGCAGCTCAAAGTAATCCTTTTAAATCTACCTTTGTATTAAAGTTTAAATAAAATATACTGACTATAACTTCAGATGTGGGGTATAAACACAGTCTCCAAGTGAAATTTCGTGTGTTTGACTAACAATTTTAATAAGTTTCGAAGAAAAAAAATGTCCAACAAAGACATCACGAAGCGGCAGATGGTGAATGCGCTTAAGGCCGAAGGCGTGCATGTGGCGACCTCAGCACCACTTGCTCAAGTGAAGAATGCTTACGACCAGACATTCCCAAACGGCAAGCCATCTTCCGAAGAGATACCTGCTGAGACTCCAGTGAGTGAAACCCCCGCCGACTTAACCTCTGCTACACAAGCTTCTGCTACTGCAACCCCCTCCGGAGAAGCTTCCGTACATCCTACTTCCGCTGCTGAAACAACCGAAGAAAACATCGACGAGGCTGCCAGTGACAACTTAAGCAAAACTGCCGCCGCAACTTCTGGCATCTGCAGACCAAGCCAATCATCAGTCCCTACCGAAGAACAAATGGCAGCAGACATGGACGCCAAGGAGGAACTGGAACTCTTACGACTTCAGCGACGGAAAAAAATCGCCGACCTTAAGAAGGAACTGGCCGTGTCCGAGGGTACAGTCGACACCAAGGTCGATTTTTCCGATGTGGAGAACGCTGTTCCTGTATTCACTGGGGACGACACCTATCAAGTCACTAAGTGGATATGCGACTTTGAGGAGGTGGCGCATTCGCTAAGGTGCGATGAACGAAGTAAATACCTTTTCGCACGACGACTTCTGCAGGGGACCGCCAAGCTGCTACTCCGCACCCTCAGGATTGACAGTTGGGATGGCCTGAAGGCAGCGCTGCTCACCGAATTTAACAGACGGGTGAGCAGACACGAGGTTTATATGGATCTGAGCCAGAGGTCCCGACGCAAAGATGAGCCGCTGCTGCACTACGTGCTTATCATGCAGGAGGTAGCCGCACAAGCCGACATCGATGAACTGGAGCTGATTGAGTTCATTATCGACGGTCTGGGAGATACACCATCCAACGCGTCGATCCTTTATCCAGCAAAAACCATCCAGGACCTTAAGCGACTTCTTCCGCGCTACGAGAAGAGGAGAGTAGCCGCACCGAGTTCAGTAGCAAAAACTTCAAGCACACCTTCAGCAACAACTTCCGCAAGCAGCAGGACGACAATGACGACTTCCGCTAGCACGGTCAGATGCTTCAACTGTTCAGCTTATGGCCATATAGCCATAAATTGCCCTAAGGAGAAACGAGCCGCCGGATCATGCTTCCGCTGTGGGGGCCCAAGGCATGTTTACCGGAACTGCCCGAAAGCGCCTCGACCGAAACTTGTTGGAGCTGTCAAGGGGAAAGACCAATGCGAAGAAAACTCGAGTGACGAAGAAACAGCTCGGAGTTTGGATGCCGTACACATGTCCGGTTAGTTTCGTACACCGTTCCCTATTGCCCGAAGACACTTCCGCCGGAAGCCCGACCTATTCCAGATACAAGGGACTAGGGGGGATTAAGCTTTACACATACGATGAAATGACTCCTCTGCCGTTATTGTTGGGTCGCGACGTACTTCAGTTATTCAATATACATTTGCAAATGAACTTATGTAACTTCTGTAAAAGCGAGGTGTCTTCCGAGGAAAAACGTGTACTTTCTGTTTTCAATAAAAACTTAATTTCAAACCAACTGCATTCATGCACTTATGAGTCAACTGATGTAGAGAATAACACAACCGTTCCTTCAAGTCGGGTTAGTAATGTAATAGAGAAAGGTTCCGTCGATGACGTGGATGTTAGTAGGGGGTCTAATTACGTAGAGGAAAACTTGTTGAAGGACGATTGTGCTTCCGGGACCGAACCTAGTTTTGGTGAAATTTTCACCATGGTAGTTGAGCCAGGTGAAGGGATCGACGTATGCCCGAACCTCGATTTGATAACCCTAAGGAAACTTGAATATATTATTAGCAAAAATTATATAGACTTTGATAGATCAATGCTAACACCTATGAAGTACGAAATGCATATTCGACTTACGACAGACGTTCCTTTTTTTTCTCAGCCACGAAGATTGTCCTTTAGTGAAAAGCAGGAAGTTAACAAAATTATTAGTGACCTTCTGGAAAGGGATATTATTAAGCCAAGTGATTCCCCATACGCTTCGCCGATAGTCCTAGTCAAAAAGAAATCGGGTGAAACTCGCATGTGTATAGACTATCGCGCCCTTAATAACTTGACGGTTCGTGATAATTATCCACTCCCCTTAATCGAAGATTGCATAGAGTTTTTAGGCAAGAAAATATTTACGCTACTTGACTTAAAGAGCGGGTTCCATCAAGTCAAAGTTTCTTCCGAGTCGACCCATTTAACCTCGTTTGTCACGCCCAACGGGCAATATGAGTTCTTAAGAATGCCCTTCGGCCTTAAGAATGCACCGAGTGTTTTTCAGAGATTCATCCATTTAGTACTACGGAAATTCGTAGATGCTAATCAGATCATGGTGTACATGGACGATATTATTATTGCTACTAAAGAAATAAGCGAACATATGGATCTTCTGGCCCAGGTCCTCAAATGCATATCAATGAATGGTTTAGAGCTGAAATTGTCTAAGTGTCGAATCGCATATTCCACGATTGACTATCTGGGATATAAAGTTACGGAATATGGTATTCAGCCAAGTAATTTACACTTACGTGCCATTGCTAGTTACCCTGTCCCTAGGGACTCCAAGAAGCTACACTCGTTCTTAGGACTTTGCTCATACTTCAGACGATTTGTGGAATCATTTTCACGAATAGCAAGACCTCTGTATGACTTATTAAAGAAGGATGTCCCTTTTGATTTTACTTCCGAATGTGAGAATGCCTTCTGCCTACTTCAGAAACGTTTGATGTCGTCACCAGTGCTCGCGATTTATAACCCTAAGAGGGAAACAGAGCTGCATTGTGACGCAAGCTCTATTGGTTATGGTGCGATTCTGCTTCAGAGACAGGATGATCAAAAATTGCACCCCGTAGCTTATTTCTCTAAGGCTACGACCCCTCAGGAATCTAAGTACCACAGCTTCGAGCTTGAGACGCTTGCGATTATTTCGGCACTCCGTCGCTTCAGAGTTTACCTGCAGGGAATACCATTCACTATTGCTACCGACTGCAGCTCCCTTACGCTAACACTAAATAAGAAAACTGTAAACCCGAGGATAGCCCGATGGGCTCTGGAACTGGAAAATTATAATTATAAGGTTAAGCATCGTAGTGGAATCAACATGAGTCACGCAGATGCGTTAAGTAGATGTCACGTAGTTTCGGTCGTCTGTTCTGAGGATTTTGAATTCCAACTAAGAGCTGCCCAGGGCCGTGACCCTTCCGTTTCTAGGCTGAGGCAAAGGTTATGTTCCGAGAATCTTAAGCATTTTACTCTTCAGGATGGTATTATCTTCCGAAAAACTAAGTCAGGTGAATTAAGATTTTACGTCCCTCCGGACATGGAGGTTAACCTTATTAGAAGCGTACATGATAAGATCGGACACTTAGGAGTGACCAAGTGCTCCAATCAGTTGAAAATGCATTATTGGTTCCCGAATATTCAGGAAAAGGTGGAGAAGTTCACGAAGAATTGTATTCGATGCATTATGTATTCACCGCCTGCTCGCTCGAATGAGCACAACTTATTCAATATCCCTAAGGAACCCCTACCATTCCGTACCGTCCATCTGGATCATTTCGGTCCCCTTCCGGCCATCCAGTCGAAGCGTAAGCATATCCTTCTGGTAGTGGATGGTTTTACGAAATTTGTTAAGCTGTACCCGGTCATCTCGACCAGCACAAGAGAAGTGTGTGCCGCCCTTACTAAATACTTTGAATATTATAGTCGTCCTTCAAGGATCGTGTCTAATAGGGGCTCCTGCTTCACTGCTTCAGAATTCATGTCATTTCTGAGAGACCATAATATAACTCACGTTAAGGTAGCTGTTCATTCGCCGCAGGCCAATGGACAAGTCGAACGGGTGAACCGAGTACTGACTGGCATGATCGGCAAACTTAGTGAAACGGTAGACCACTCTGACTGGGTTCGAATGTTACCTCGGGCTGAGCACGCATTGAATAATACGGTCCATAGGTCGGCTTATATTTGTCGTAAGACGTTCTAAATATCTAGTCAAACGGTAGTGCATGCGATCATATGAAAACACAAGCGTTTTCACTCAGCTGAGGCCTACCAACTCCTACTCTCAACCTCCACGCGGTGACAGCCGGGTGCCTAGTACCTTAATCCAAGAAATGGGTAACCAACCCCGTTTGGCGGATTCTTGGTGGCAGCAGATGAGAGAGGGGGGGAAGAGTGCTTCTCTCACTAGAGCACTTCTTCCTGTTCCAGGCGGCAGCGGACGAATTCCCTAGACGGAGTCAACGGTGGCGTCTATAGTTCCAGTTAGGTTGAACTTAGTGAATACCCTGTGCGAGCTGCTTCGACGTATTCGGATCACAGGTCGGCAAGGAATTTCCAATGTTGGTCAGGACATTGGAATAGAGATGGTGGCGGAGGAGCCCTTAATGGGCCAACGGCAGCGCTCATACTCCCGTAGTGGACTACTGGCACCGGTGTACCCGGCCCCTCGTCCTAGGGGAATAATTAAGGAACTGGCCCTCCAGGTTGGGGGTTGTGCCGTCGGGGTAACTTCCCTACCACGTAAAAAACGCATGGTTCCGAAACAACCAAAAGCCTCGGATAAGGATGACCCAACTAATGACGACCCCAGCAAACGAAATAAGGACAACGACCTTCGGATCTGTACGTGGAATGTTCTGTCCCTTTACAGACCACGTGCAGCCGAACAACTAGCAGAGGCCCTAGACTGCTATAAAGCAGATATTACCGCCATCCAGGAAGTGCGATGGGATGGGCCAGGCAAAAAGAGGATGAAAAACTGTGACATCTACTACGGTGATTGCTACAGAGGCAACAGGCAACGCTTATTCGGATGCGGATTTGTCATACGCGGCAGACTTAGGCAAGAAGTCTTAAGCTTCCGACACGTGAGCGAGCGTATTATGACGATCCGGATCAAGGCTAAATTCGCTAACATAAGCCTAATATGTGTTCATGCCCCCACAGAAGAAAAGGACCCTGCCTCCAAAGAGTGTTTCTACGAGCTCCTCGACAAAACATACGAGCAATGTCCTAAATACGACGTTAAGATCGTATTGGGCGATTTTAACGCCAAAATAGGAAAGGAGGACGTCTTCGGTAGAGCAGTCGGTAAGCATAGCCTACACGACACCACGTCTGATAACGGACTAAGGCTAATTAATTTCGCTGTGGAGCGAAATGTCACCATAGCAAGCACATGGTTTCCTCATCTCGATATTCATAAGCAGACATGGCGGTCCAATGATCATGTCACGATCAACCAAATTGATCATATTGCGATCGACGCAAGGCATGCCTCCAGTATTCTGGATGTCCGGACCTTCCGAGCGGCCAACATAGACTCGGATCATTACCTTGTTGTAGCCAAGGTACGAATGCGGATATCCCAATCTGAGCAACAAAGAAGAATTACTGTGAGAAAATTTAACGTCGAAAAGCTACAATCGCAAGAGACCGCCAGACTCTTCGCTGAACGCGTATCCCGAAATCTCTCAATCACCCCTATACCGCCAGCATCAAGTGCCGAAGACCAGTGGCAACGCTGCCAACATGCCATCAGAAACGCCGCGACTGATGTGCTGGGTCTCGCTCGCCCACCACCGCGAAACCCCTGGTTTGACGAAGAATGCCGGCGAGTGCATGCAGCAAAACAAGAGGCATACAAAGCGGCGCTGCAAAGGAAGACGAGAGCTGCTCGTGAGCTCTACGAGCAAAAGAGACGGGAAGAACATCGGCTTCTCCAAAAGAAGAAGAAAGAGCATGAGAAGCGCGCGTTTGAGAATATCGAGAGTCTATACTCCAGGAACAATGTACGGAAGTTTTACCAAAAGGTAAAAAGAACGTGTCAGAGAAGTAATACCCGTACAGAAACCTGTAGAGATGAGAATGGAAACCTCGTAGTAGAATCACAGTCGGTGCTGAGAATATGGAAAAACTACTTCTGCAGACTGTATAACGGCGACGAAGACCAACATCCCGCTGTCAGGCAGAATGAACCATTCAACATAGACGATGATAGTCAAAATTTCCGTCCACCTGACCAAAACGAAGTGAGGATAGCAATATCCAAGCTAAAATCGAACAAGGCTGCTGCACCTGACGGTTTACCGGCCGAACTTTTCAAGGCAGCTGGGGATGAATTGGTAGAGTGCATACACCAACTCATTTCTAATATTTGGTCAGAGGAGTGTATGCCTGATGAATGGAATCTCAGCATCGTTTGCCCGATCCACAAGAAAGGAGACCCCCTCAACTGCGCCAATTATAGAGGCATCAGTCTCCTCAACATCGCGTACAAGATCTTTTCTGCGATATTGTGTGAACGCCTGAAACCTTTTATCAACAGCCTGATTGGACCCTATCAGTGCGGTTTCAGGCCAGGAAAGTCCACCATCGATCAAATCTTCACACTTCGGCAGATCCTGGAGAAAACCCAAGAATTCCAAATCGATACTCACCACCTCTTTATCGATTTCAAGGCCGCCTATGACAGCATCTATAGAGAAGAGCTTTATAGAGCCATGTCTAGTTTTGACATCCCTGCCAAACTTGTCCGCCTGTGCAGGCTGACGATGGAGAACGCTCGCTGCTCCATCAAGGTCGGTAATGACCTCACCGAGACTTTTGATGTCAAAAAAGGCTTTAGACAAGGTGACGCGCTGTCATGTGACTTCTTCAATATTGTACTTGAACGGATTGTGCGGAACTCACAAGCCAACACCGGAGGCACAATCTATTACAAGTCTGTACAACTGCTTGCATACGCCGACGATATAGACATTATCGGAAGATCTCAGCGGGCTATCACCGGTGCTTTTGCAAGCATTGAGGCGGAAGCGGCCAAAATGGGTTTGGCGATAAACGAGGGCAAAACCAAGTATATGCTGTCAACTAGAAGGGAAAACCAACATCGACGAATTGGACAAAACGTCACCGTGGGCAGCTATAACTTCGAGGTAGTAAGGGACTTTGTCTACCTTGGCTCTGCTATAAATTCAGCAAACAAAATCAGCGCAGAAATCAATCGAAGAATAACTCTTGCCAATCGCTGTTTTTTTGGGCTTATAAGGCAATTCAACAGTAAAGCCCTCTCTCGAACAACTAAGGAGACTCTATATAAGACCTTGATCATCCCAGTCCTGCTTTACGGCGCTGAAACATGGACTTTATTAAAAGAGGATGAAGATATCCTTGGTCGCTTCGAGAGAAAAATTCTTCGTAAGATTTTCGGTCCCGTTTGCGTTGACGGGTTTTGGAGGAGAAGATTCAATCACGAACTATACGAGCTGTACAGCGACATCGACCTAGTCAAAAAACTGCGTATTGGACGTCTGAGATGGCTAGGACATGTAGAGCGAATGGACACCAACGCTCCGGCCCGCAGAGTCTTCGAATCTAACCCCGAGGGACGACGCAGTAGAGGGAATTATCGCCGTAGGTGGCGCGCACAAGTTCAAGGGGACCTCGACCAACTTGGAGTGCGCAACTGGAGGCAATTAGCTAAAGACCGAGCTAAATGGAGAGGCTTGTTGGTTGAGGCCCAGGTTCACCCCGAACTGTAGCGCCACCTAAGTAAGTAAGTATAGGTCGGTAGGTACCACTCCCAGTAAACTTTTGTTCGGGGTTGACCAACGAGGCCCCGTGGTAGATGAGCTAACTGAATTCCTAAGTGAAAAGGAATTGAACACCCCTCAGAGAGACTTAAGCCAGTTCAGAAAGTTTGCTTCAGACGCTTTGGTTAAGGTTCAGGAATACAACAGTCGACGCTTTGAGGAGCATAATCGTCCGGCTAACATTTACCAAAAAGGGGATTACGTAGTCATAAAGAATGTTGATACGACCCCGGGGACTAGTAAGAAACTCCTCCCTAAATTTAAGGGACCCTACGTCATCCATAAAGTACTCCCTCATGACAGATACGTCATCCGAGACATTGAGAACTGCCAGATCACTCAGCTCCCTTATGACGGGATAGTTGAGTCTAAGAATATACGTATGTGGAAAACAAACGCTGACACTTGAAGGTGCGGTTGTCACAGGCAGCGCTTATCGTAAATCACCTTATTCGAAATTGATAAAATCTTCCGTAGTGTTCAAGTTTTGTAAAGTGGAAATGCGGCATCCAAGGCTGGACAGTTGGTTGATCGAGGTCGATCAAGTTGTCAGATTGACCGAGTTGTAGTATAAAATAAATTAAATAATGATTGTCAAAGGAAACAGAGCTAGAAGAGATTTTCGTGTTAACGCCATCTACCAGTCGAAAGTGTCTGCCAAATGTACAAATGATGGCTTCCTTGTGGCTCTGCTTCCTACTTCCGGCCTCTTCGAAGATACTTCTGTTCAAGCGGCCATTAGAGATACTCGCGCAGCTCAAAGTAATCCTTTTAAATCTACCTTTGTATTAAAGTTTAAATAAAATATACTGACTATAACAAGAACAATTATTTTTAAATGCTTCAAAAGGGTGCTTATGTTGACGCAAAATGTATTCCAATGTTTGCGCATTGATCTTATATTAAAGCATAAGCAACTAAAATTCACATTTTTAAAAGCATTAAAATTATCACCGCTAAAACCGTGTATTACCCTATAATCCAAATCTACTAATATATTGTTTCTATTTGTGTTTTCCATTTATATGGTCAGTTAGTTATTCGACTAGACATACACTCACACATAAGATGCAATTAAACATCTGCTATGAGATTTACGTCATCAACTGTCATTATTGCAACCGCCTTCGTACTCTCGCTCTTTTTTGCTAGCACTTTTCCCGCTGACTCCCACACATAGCTCCAGTTTACTTGCCTTGCCTTCTCTTTCGCCATCCAGAGCCGTTGTTTATTTTGCTTGGTCAGCTGACGAAAACAGAAGAACTACTCCAAGCTTGGTTTGGGTTGGGGGCATTGACAGTATTTCCCATCACAGTTTTCAGCTGCATTGCACGAGTTGACCGTGCTTGTTTAACAAAGCAGGATTTGGTTATGACGAGAATGATGCCACAATTAAAGATTTTTCAGGGTTTTTCGTTTTGGTCCTATAAATGTCAGAAATGTCGTTGTCCTTTACTTCGTAATTGATAGTTTTACCAATGCCTTTAATAATTTCCACAAGGTTTTCAGTATGTGTTGGTGGAATGTTTTTAATTTCAATGTTGTTCTTAAGTGTTTGTTGTTCTAAAACGTTTATCTCTGATTGCATCTTTTTAATAGTTTCGTCTTTTTTTGCGTTACTTTCTTTGAGATCAGTTATTTGTTTAGCTAAATTTTCCATTAGTTTGTTGTTTAGGGTGATGTTAGAATTAAGTTCATCGTATTTGTTTGCGAAGAACTCACAGCTGATCGCAATGTCTTTGATTTCGGCTCTCATTTTTTTTAGCTCCGCTAGAATGGGAGTGTCATTGCCACCAGCTGAATTTGCCGCAACGGGACTGGTTGTAACTTCGTAGTGCGCTCTCTTGCTTGCTTGCACTACCGGTTCCAATGGCCTTGAGGTCTGTGCCGTTGTCGATGAGGATGAGTTTTCAGCAACATTAACGGCTTGGACGTCTCCACCTCTGCAGGGCTGGCACTTCCATGCGTCTCTTCTGGCTGGACCCAAGTTTCTCCAAGACTTTTCCCGTACCGCAGCGCAGTTGTAGTGCAATTTACGGTTGCAGGTCTTGCACACCACGAAATCTCCCTCAGCGGGTAAACTCTCCTCACAATGAGAGCAGAGATTCATGTTTCGCAGTTAAGAGAAGAGAAATCAGTAAATACCAATACAAGGACAAACTAAATGATAATTTAAAGGCGGCAATCAAAAGCGAGTAATGAATCTAGGGCACGAATTCAAAATTTAGTATTAAATTATTTAAATAAATTGGAACTTTTTCTTTTATGTAGTAGGTTTATTTAACAGTCACTGTCATATATCGGTTTCAAAAAGTAATTACTCAAGCACCAGGCTTTTGATTGCAGTATAATCACGAAAATCAAGAGCACTATCAATAGTCGACCGTAAAGCCTTTGCCAGTGTATTTGCATGTTCCTTTAAAATCGATGCTCGCAAAGTACAATATTAACCCGTGGTTTACACCAGAAATCCATAGACTTAGAAATCAAAGAGATAATGCATATAAGAAGTGGAAGTCTTTTCGACTTCCGGAATTTTTTTAAGCTTACAAGATTTTAAGAAACCTAGTTTGTTCGCATATCAAACAAGCAAAACGGAACTTTTTTAGCGAACATTTAAATCATCAACTTCCCAAAAAACTCTGTGGAAAAATCTGCGCCAATTTGGTATTAGCTCTAAAACAAACTCTGATGTTGACACCATTGATCCAAACCAGCTAAATAGGCAGTTTGTTAAAACACAATCGACCCCAAGTACTACTACATCTACTCTTTCACATCACATAGTTCATTTGAATTTACCAAAATTGAACAAACTGATGTTGTCAAGGCCATTCTTAAAATAAAATCAAAAGCTGTCGGTTGTGATGGGATCCATCCCCATTTCATAAAAATGATTTTGCCGTACATTCGCCCAGCTCTAACTCACATTTTCAACATTATCATAACCACATCAACCTTCCCAGTATCTTGGAAAGCTGCGAAAATCATCCCAGTTCTTAAAAAGAAAGCTACGACTAACTCGCCTGCGGAGGACCGACCCATTGCAATCCTCCCGGTCTTGGTCTTGGTCTTGGAAAAGTCTATTCACTATCAAATGTCAACCTACCTCCAGCGAAATAATTTGCTCTGCCCGTATCAATCTGGGTTTAGGCAATACCACAGTTGCACATCAGCATTGCTAAAGGTAACGGATGATATTCGGGCAGCGATCGATAAAGACTATTTCATTCAAAGTTCGTCGTTGCACATGTATGCAGATGATGTACAGCTGTATTTTAGTAGTGAGCTCGGTTTGGTCAAGGATACGGCATATAAACACAACGAAAACCCGAAAAAAGTTCAGACCTGGTCTAAAGAAAATTTTCTTCAACTTAACCCGAATAAAACTAAATGCCTAGTCATAAGCAGAAACCACGTAGACACTACCTGCTTTCCTAACATTTACCTTGGCAATTCACGAATAGATTTTGTTGATAAAGCAAAAAATCTAGGCGTCTGGTTCAATAAAACTTTATGTTGGGATGATCATATTCGAACGATAATCGGGAAAATTTATGGGTGCCTTAGAAATCTTTCTCTGTCGCAGAGCTACACACCACTGCGAACCAAACTAATGTTGGCAAGATCCCTGGTCGTCCCACTTATCACTTATAGTTGCGAAGTTTTTTGTTGCAATAGTGCACTTATTAATCGTAAACTTCAGGTTGCGTTTAATAATATCACACGTTACGTTTATGGACTGCAACCTTTTGACCATGTTTCCCCCTACGCAAAAAACATCCTTGACTGTTCACTGGACAAGTATCTTGACTTTTGTTCAATCAAGTATTTACACAAGATCTTAACCACCAAGCAGCCGCATTATCTACTTATACTTAAAATTACACTTTTCACAATCAAACTGCACTCTGAGCTTTATTCTGCCCCGTGTTACATACCAGGTTTCACAATGCCAGTTTTTCGTTCACGCCATTCGCCTCTGGAATGCCCTCCCTCTAAGCGTGAGAAGGCTCTATAACGCGAACAATTTTGGTGATATTCTCTTTCGGCACATTGCAGGCAACACATAAATACAGAAAATACAATACTATTTAGGGTAAATTATTTGCTTTTCTTTCTTTTTTCTTTCTCCTTTTCATTATAATTTTTATTTCCATTTTAGTTTAAACTTAATAATATTATGTAGCATTTAGAATCTAAATATCTAATTTAAAACTTTCACGTGTACTATGTCGCATTTATTACTTATAGATGATGTAAAGTCTACTATGAATGCTGTTGAAATATTAATTAAATATGAAATATGAAATATGATGTTGTCTCTGTTGGATTGTTCTTCGTTGCGTCGCCTATTCGCACAATGTGGACAGTTTCCGCGTCTGGGTGGAGTTCTGCATTACCGTTGCAGGTGTCCTAGTTTGTTGCAGTTCCAGCAACGAATTTGTCCTCCGCTAACGTTGTTTCGGTCTTCGACGTCAATCCCCTGGCAAGGGCATTCGACGGCAGCTACTTCCCTTACACGGTGGATTCCCTGACAGGTCTAGTCCGCCGCCCCCATTGCCAGAGCAAACGCCACGGCTTCGGCGAGTGTTTTCTTTCCAGCCATTCTTACCGCCATTTGTAGTTTTGCATCGGTTATGACATGTGTAAATGCTTCTGTTGCCATCTCTTTAATGATCTCCTCACCGGCGTTTGGATAGGACAAATGTGCCAGCCGCTCGATATGTGCTTGCAACTGCTGGAGCGTTTCTCCTCTCATCTGAACTCTTCTGCGCAACTGGACCCTATATATTTGCTGCATATGGTCGTCTCCAAATCGCATCTCGATGGCTTTTACCAGACTATCGTAGTTGCGTTGCTTGTCGTCGGGAATGGTTTGCAGAAGCTCTGCAGCTGACCCTCTAGGCGCAAGTGTGAGGGCAATGGACTTATCTTCGTCGTCCCAGTTGTTCGTCATTGCCTCAGCTTCGAACTGCCTCTTATATATCGCGCATGACGTCTGTTTTATAATTACTCAACATAATTAATTTTCTTTTCTTAATTTCTTATTGTTTACAATAGTTTTTCTTATTTGTTTAATTATTGGAAAATCTTTTTTTTTTGGGTCAATGCATATTTTTTTTGTTTGTATAAAATTAACTCTGACGCACTGTACCCCATTTCATTCGAATCATTTTCGCAGTTGAATCCCACCAACAATTGCACGCATTTAAGATCACGCGATTTATCTATTTATTTAAACTTAATACATAAAATTAACACACAAATTTAAGACATTGCAGTCACACACACGCGCTGCTCTCTTGCATTGTGCTCTCACACACACGCACGCTCTCATGCATTGCGTAGGTGTAAGCGGATGCTAGTGTGAGTGACTGCAGATTCAATTTGAAACAATCGATTCTCTTCCACTTGGATTTTGGTCGCAGCACGCAATAGTTGGTTGGTATTATTAAGAGGAAATTTTATTTTAAATTCAATAAATTATAACTTCGATTGGAACATCTATCGTCTTTGAATTCTCTTCTCATCAATCTTCCTTGTTCGAGTTCTTTAACTTTTTTTCTTTAAATCTGCACCATAAAGCTGGTCCTTCGAGCCGGATTAAAATTGAATCCACCTGTGTTTTTTGTGCATTTATAAAGACTTATCGGTGTTTGTTGAATCTAAAGACAGTGTGTGGGGTAAGCGCGTAGAACTTTTCGCTTGAGTTAATTCATTTTACAATCGAACTTTCGTCTTGAATCCAATCTTGTGTAAAATGAATGTACTTAAGATTAAACGTGGTAATGCAAAAGGTCGATTAACGCGCGCGGCAGCCTTTATAGAGACAATAATTAAGGACACACGTGTCGAGATGCTACAAATTCGCGTCAGCAAATTAGATGAGTCGTGGGCAGATTTTTCTTCGATTCCTCATGAGCTTTTAAGTACTGCGAAAGATGATGAAGTTAAAGAGCTAGAAACAGAGTTCGGCGAGTACGAAGATAAATATTTTGATGCGCATTCAAGTTTGATGAGAGCCATCCATGAAAGGCAGTCTGTTTCAAAAGACGCAGATAAATCAGTAGTGGAAGTCTTGGCGAACCAGCAATCGTCATTTTTGGATCGATTAAATTCTACTGCAACCAACTCTTCAACAATTAACCTGCCAAAAATTACAGTTCCATCGTTTTCGGGTAACTATAAAGATTGGCCATCTTTCCGCGATTTGTTTACGGGTGCAGTAGATTGCAAATCAAATCTCTCAACCACACAAAAGTTCCACTACCTAAAAATGTTTTTAAGAGATGATGCTGCAAATCTAATAAAGCACATACCAATCTCCGACTCAAATTATGTTGAAGCGTGGGAACGTCTCGAAAATAGGTACGATCGCGTTCATCTGATAGTACAGTCGTACATACAAACCTTTTTGTCCTTGCCGTCGATTCATACGAGTAATGTACAGATGCTCCGAAAGTTATCTGACGGTGCGGATGAAGTCATTCGGGGACTCAATGCTATTGATCAAGCCGGTCGCGATCCGTGGATAATTTATCTATTGTTGAATAAAGTGGACTACGATACGAAACAAGCGTGGGCAGCGGAAGTGGGTGCTCGTAACGATTGCACTGTTGCGGAACTCTTAATTTTTTTTGCAATCGAGGTGTGATGCTCTTGAATCATGCCAATCGCTTATTCGTCCGGTAACATCGCGGAATAAATTGCAAGGTCAGGTAAAATCCCATTTCGCTGCATCCCCTGACAATAAATCGAAATGCCCCAAGTGTGAAAGTGATCATATTTTACCACAATGTTCGCAATTTGTGTCGCTAGATATCGATTCGCGTCGAAGCTTCGCAAAGAGAAAATCACTTTGCTTCAATTGTCTGCGCAGCGGCCATTCATCTGCCAATTGTCGATCCACATTTCGTTGTCATGTATGTAAATCTCGCCATCATTCCTTAGTTCATTCATCAGCATCTGATACTGCATCTGTGCTATCTATATCGGACAACCGTTCATATGAATCGCTAGCTTCATCAAGTGCACACCACTCTACACCGAAACCGGTCGTTAGCAATCATTCGCTTGAGCTTAGCCATCGCAAACAGACAATCCTTCCAACCTTACTAGCTAAAGCTCAAGATAACCAAGGGAAATTTGTGAATTGTAGGGTTTTGCTTGATTCGGGGTCACAAGTTTCTTTTATCGCGGAATCATTTGCCCAGGTGCTCGGTCTTCGTCGTAAGCATGCTCGCATATCAATCCTTGGCTTATCAACCACCGAAGCAGGGTACACAAAAGGATGCATTTCATTACAATTGCACTCACGTTGTAATTCGTCTTCTTTATCAGTTGATGCATTTGTTCTTCGGAAGCTAACTTCGAATCTGCCCTCTCAACGTGTTGATATTTCTTCATGGCCACAAATCTCGAATTTGGAATTAGCTGATCCTAAATTTAATCAACCTAGTCCAATTGACGTTTTGTTAGGAGCGGATAAGTTGTGGGGAATTTTGAAGGGAGAGCAAATTCAAGGCCCTCTAGGTACTCCTGTTGCTCAAAATACTTCGTTTGGTTGGGTTATATCCGGTGAAGTTCTTCATCCAAGTCAACCCAATTCATTTCCATCGTTCCACTCCATCATTGATGTCGATCTTCTGTTGGAGAGGTTTTGGGAACTGGAGGATGTCACCCCCTCAAAAGATCAATGCTTCAATGAGGATCAGGCAGAAATTCATTTTCGAAAGACATTTTCCCGTTCGTCGGAAGGGAAGTACATCGTCCAATTGCCCTTTAAACATTCATCACCAAACTTCGGAAACTCGTTAAAATTAGCGGTATCTCGGTTGAATTCGATGGAGCGTCGTTTTCGAATAAACCCGGAACTTCAACAGGCATATTCCAAGTTTATGCAGGAATATTTGACGCTAGCCCACATGCGGTTAATTTCTCCGGAGGAATTAGACACGGCGCCCGGAAAACATTTCTATTTACCGCACCATGCGGTGTTCAAACCGGATAGCTCTTCAACGAAATTGCGTGTGGTCTTCGATGGTTCAGCCAAAGACTCCTTAGGAAAGTCGTTGAATAGTCAGTTGTTAATCGGTCCACCAATTCAGCGCGATTTAGTAGGTGTCTGTTTGCGTTTTCGCCAACATCGCTACGTCTTCACCGCCGATATTGTAAAGATGTTTCGTCAGATATGGGTTCACGATCAGGATATTGACTTTCAACGCATCGTCTGGCGCGAAACTCCTACTGAACCAATAAAGCATTATCGTCTGTGTACCGTCACATACGGCACTGCCCCCGCTCCATTCCTGTCCGTTCGGGTGTTGAAACAACTTGCTGAGGATTACCAGGCTGAATATCCTATCGCTTCTCGCGTTCTTCTACGCGACGTGTATGTAGATGACGTGATGACTGGCAGCAGCTCCGTTGAAAGTCTTATTCATTTACAGCGGGAGTTGGTTGAGCTTTTATCTAAAGCCAAGTTAGAACTTCGGAAATGGGCTTCGAATTGTTGGCCTTTACTCTCCCACCTACCTCAAGATGCATGTGAATTCTCGTGGACTGATCCTGAGCAATCGAAGACGTGGATAAAGGTTCTAGGAATGTTTTGGAATCCTGCCAGTGATGAATTCTCATTCTATATGGGGAAATCGCATCAGCATCCTTCACCGACAAGACGAACCTTATTGTCTGAAATATCCCGAATATTCGATCCATTAGGGTTTTTAGCTCCTTCGGTAGTATTATTTAAGATTCTGTTCCAAGAGCTCTGGTCATCTGAGCTAAAATTAGGATGGGACGATCCATTACCCCACCACCTAGGCCGCAAATGGATGAATTACCGTGAAGAACTTCACTTATTTGAAAAAATTCGGGTTCCAAGAAACATCTCTTCATTAGGATCTGAAGACATCCAGATTCACGGCTTCTCGGATGCCTCTTCGGTGGCATACGCAGCCGTTATATTCGCTCGCTGCAAAACTAATTCAGGTGAAATCAAAACCACTATAATCGCAGCAAAGACAAAGGTTGCTCCTCTCAAACCAGTCACGATCCCTCGTCTTGAGTTATGTGCTGCTCTGTTATTAGCTCGATTGTTCATCCTAGTAACATCCTCTATATCAATCAAAATCTCCAAGGTCTTTGCGTGGTGCGATTCAGAGATCGTGCTACATTGGCTCTCTTCGCCTCCTCGGCGATGGAACACATTTGTTGCCAACCGTACAGCTGCTATCCTCGAGTCGATTCCACGACACTCTTGGCATCACATTGCGTCGGAATCAAATCCAGCAGACTGTGCATCACGTGGTATCCTTCCATCAAATCTAGTCGATCATAATCTCTGGTGGAGAGGTCCCTCTTGGCTATCCGCAACAGAACAACACTGGCCTACTCGTATATCATCATTTACTCCTCAGGAATCTACGCATGAAGCTGCTATCGTGGAAGAAAGGCGACAGCAGAAGGTAACACTCGCCGCAACAATGGAAAACGACACCTTGCAAAACCTCATCGTCAAAATCTCCTCGTGGAATCGATTGCAAAGGATCGTCGCATATTGTTTTCGTTTTTTGTCGAATTGTCAATCACCTCAACCAAATCGAGCGGTGTCCGGGCTCAATTTCAATGAAATTCATACGGCCAGACTATTTATCTTGAAACACATTCAAAAACAAGCATTCGCAGATGAAATTCACCACCTTACCAACAACAAAAATCTCTCAACAAAATCTCCACTGATCAAATTGTCTCCATTTGTTGACCAGGACGGAGTTCTTCGTGTGGGGGGAAGAATAAAACAAGCATCTGTTTCCTATAATATTAAACACCCTATTATTCTCCCTAATAATAATAATGTTTCGTTTATTATAGTGAAAGATCTTCATGTTAAACATCTGCATACAGGTGTATCTGCGACCTTCGTTATTGTTAGACAGCAGTACTGGATATTGGGGAGTCGGAATCTTATCCGGAAGATAGTCCATAGCTGCAAACCATGCTTTATGCAAAGGAAGCACACTAGCACTCAGTTGATGGGTGATCTACCCGCGCAACGGATTCAACAAAGTCGACCGTTTTCCAATACCGGATGTGATTATGCTGGTCCACTCACCATTAAGCTTTCCCGTGGACGCAATCCGAAGCTTTCCAAAGCATACATTGCATTATTTGTTTGTATGTCGACGAAAGCCATTCATCTCGAAGTGGTCAGTGATCTCACCACAGACGCATTTTTGGCTGCATTGCGGAGATTTGTTTCTCGCCGGGGAAAGTGCTCAAACATCTACACTGACAACGGAAGTAACTTTGTAGGTGCCCGTCGCTGCCTGGATGAGATGCACAAGGTCCTACTGTCTCAAGCCTACAATGATGATATCACTGCAGCTCTCGCAAAGGATGGTATTTCATGGCACTTCATACCTCCATCAGCCCCACATTTCGGTGGGCTATGGGAAGCTGGGGTGCGATCAGTAAAGCTGCACTTACGGCGTGTTATTGGAAGTTCTATACTTACGTTTGAAGAGTTATACACGCTTCTAACCCAAATAGAAGCAATTTTGAATTCTCGTCCTTTGTGTTCTTTGTCAGATGATGATATAAATCCATTAACCCCAGGGCATTTCATTATAGGTGAGCCATTAACTGCTGTTCCAGAACCCAATCTTCTAGATATCCCACCAAACCGCTTAGCACACTGGAAACACATACAAAGCATGGTCCAAGGCTTTTGGAAACGATGGCAGATGGAGTACATCACAGCTCTACAACAGCGTTCCAAATGGCAACACAAGAAAACCGATGTAAAACCAGGCGACTTAGTTGTTATAAAGGAGCCTAATCTTCCACCCAGTAAATGGCTTCTGGGACGAGTCCAAGATGTTGCTCCAGGTCCGGACAAACGCATACGTGTCGCTACTGTAATCACCAAGAGAGGCACCTGTGTCCGTTCTATCGTGAAGCTGGCCGTGCTCCCGACGTCCTGAAACTAGTTCCAGGGGGGCCGGGATGTTTTATAATTACTCAACATAATTAATTTTCTTTGCTTAATTTCTTATTGTTTACAATAGTTTTTCTTATTTGTTTAATTATTGGAAAATCTTTTTTTTTGGGTCAATGCATATTTTTTTTGTTTGTATAAAATTAACTCTGACGCACTGTACCCCATTTCATTCGAATCATTTTCGCAGTTGAATCCCACCAACAATTGCACGCATTTAAGATCACGCGATTTATCTATTTATTTAAACTTAATACATAAAATTAACACACAAATTTAAGACATTGCAGTCACACACACGCGCTGCTCTCTTGCATTGTGCTCTCACACACACGCACGCTCTCATGCATTGCGTAGGTGTAAGCGGATGCTAGTGTGAGTGACTGCAGATTCAATTTGAAACAATCGATTCTCTTCCACTTGGATTTTGGTCGCAGCACGCAATAGTTGGTTGGTATTATTAAGAGGAAATTTTATTTTAAATTCAATAAATTATAACTTCGATTGGAACATCTATCGTCTTTGAATTCTCTTCTCATCAATCTTCCTTGTTCGAGTTCTTTAACTTTTTTTCTTTAAATCTGCACCATAAAGCTGGTCCTTCGAGCCGGATTAAAATTGAATCCACCTGTGTTTTTTGTGCATTTATAAAGACTTATCGGTGTTTGTTGAATCTAAAGACAGTGTGTGGGGTAAGCGCGTAGAACTTTTCGCTTGAGTTAATTCATTTTACAATCGAACTTTCGTCTTGAATCCAATCTTGTGTAAAATGAATGTACTTAAGATTAAACGTGGTAATGCAAAAGGTCGATTAACGCGCGCGGCAGCCTTTATAGAGACAATAATTAAGGACACACGTGTCGAGATGCTACAAATTCGCGTCAGCAAATTAGATGAGTCGTGGGCAGATTTTTCTTCGATTCCTCATGAGCTTTTAAGTACTGCGAAAGATGATGAAGTTAAAGAGCTAGAAACAGAGTTCGGCGAGTACGAAGATAAATATTTTGATGCGCATTCAAGTTTGATGAGAGCCATCCATGAAAGGCAGTCTGTTTCAAAAGACGCAGATAAATCAGTAGTGGAAGTCTTGGCGAACCAGCAATCGTCATTTTTGGATCGATTAAATTCTACTGCAACCAACTCTTCAACAATTAACCTGCCAAAAATTACAGTTCCATCGTTTTCGGGTAACTATAAAGATTGGCCATCTTTCCGCGATTTGTTTACGGGTGCAGTAGATTGCAAATCAAATCTCTCAACCACACAAAAGTTCCACTACCTAAAAATGTTTTTAAGAGATGATGCTGCAAATCTAATAAAGCACATACCAATCTCCGACTCAAATTATGTTGAAGCGTGGGAACGTCTCGAAAATAGGTACGATCGCGTTCATCTGATAGTACAGTCGTACATACAAACCTTTTTGTCCTTGCCGTCGATTCATACGAGTAATGTACAGATGCTCCGAAAGTTATCTGACGGTGCGGATGAAGTCATTCGGGGACTCAATGCTATTGATCAAGCCGGTCGCGATCCGTGGATAATTTATCTATTGTTGAATAAAGTGGACTACGATACGAAACAAGCGTGGGCAGCGGAAGTGGGTGCTCGTAACGATTGCACTGTTGCGGAACTCTTAATTTTTTTTGCAATCGAGGTGTGATGCTCTTGAATCATGCCAATCGCTTATTCGTCCGGTAACATCGCGGAATAAATTGCAAGGTCAGGTAAAATCCCATTTCGCTGCATCCCCTGACAATAAATCGAAATGCCCCAAGTGTGAAAGTGATCATATTTTACCACAATGTTCGCAATTTGTGTCGCTAGATATCGATTCGCGTCGAAGCTTCGCAAAGAGAAAATCACTTTGCTTCAATTGTCTGCGCAGCGGCCATTCATCTGCCAATTGTCGATCCACATTTCGTTGTCATGTATGTAAATCTCGCCATCATTCCTTAGTTCATTCATCAGCATCTGATACTGCATCTGTGCTATCTATATCGGACAACCGTTCATATGAATCGCTAGCTTCATCAAGTGCACACCACTCTACACCGAAACCGGTCGTTAGCAATCATTCGCTTGAGCTTAGCCATCGCAAACAGACAATCCTTCCAACCTTACTAGCTAAAGCTCAAGATAACCAAGGGAAATTTGTGAATTGTAGGGTTTTGCTTGATTCGGGGTCACAAGTTTCTTTTATCGCGGAATCATTTGCCCAGGTGCTCGGTCTTCGTCGTAAGCATGCTCGCATATCAATCCTTGGCTTATCAACCACCGAAGCAGGGTACACAAAAGGATGCATTTCATTACAATTGCACTCACGTTGTAATTCGTCTTCTTTATCAGTTGATGCATTTGTTCTTCGGAAGCTAACTTCGAATCTGCCCTCTCAACGTGTTGATATTTCTTCATGGCCACAAATCTCGAATTTGGAATTAGCTGATCCTAAATTTAATCAACCTAGTCCAATTGACGTTTTGTTAGGAGCGGATAAGTTGTGGGGAATTTTGAAGGGAGAGCAAATTCAAGGCCCTCTAGGTACTCCTGTTGCTCAAAATACTTCGTTTGGTTGGGTTATATCCGGTGAAGTTCTTCATCCAAGTCAACCCAATTCATTTCCATCGTTCCACTCCATCATTGATGTCGATCTTCTGTTGGAGAGGTTTTGGGAACTGGAGGATGTCACCCCCTCAAAAGATCAATGCTTCAATGAGGATCAGGCAGAAATTCATTTTCGAAAGACATTTTCCCGTTCGTCGGAAGGGAAGTACATCGTCCAATTGCCCTTTAAACATTCATCACCAAACTTCGGAAACTCGTTAAAATTAGCGGTATCTCGGTTGAATTCGATGGAGCGTCGTTTTCGAATAAACCCGGAACTTCAACAGGCATATTCCAAGTTTATGCAGGAATATTTGACGCTAGCCCACATGCGGTTAATTTCTCCGGAGGAATTAGACACGGCGCCCGGAAAACATTTCTATTTACCGCACCATGCGGTGTTCAAACCGGATAGCTCTTCAACGAAATTGCGTGTGGTCTTCGATGGTTCAGCCAAAGACTCCTTAGGAAAGTCGTTGAATAGTCAGTTGTTAATCGGTCCACCAATTCAGCGCGATTTAGTAGGTGTCTGTTTGCGTTTTCGCCAACATCGCTACGTCTTCACCGCCGATATTGTAAAGATGTTTCGTCAGATATGGGTTCACGATCAGGATATTGACTTTCAACGCATCGTCTGGCGCGAAACTCCTACTGAACCAATAAAGCATTATCGTCTGTGTACCGTCACATACGGCACTGCCCCCGCTCCATTCCTGTCCGTTCGGGTGTTGAAACAACTTGCTGAGGATTACCAGGCTGAATATCCTATCGCTTCTCGCGTTCTTCTACGCGACGTGTATGTAGATGACGTGATGACTGGCAGCAGCTCCGTTGAAAGTCTTATTCATTTACAGCGGGAGTTGGTTGAGCTTTTATCTAAAGCCAAGTTAGAACTTCGGAAATGGGCTTCGAATTGTTGGCCTTTACTCTCCCACCTACCTCAAGATGCATGTGAATTCTCGTGGACTGATCCTGAGCAATCGAAGACGTGGATAAAGGTTCTAGGAATGTTTTGGAATCCTGCCAGTGATGAATTCTCATTCTATATGGGGAAATCGCATCAGCATCCTTCACCGACAAGACGAACCTTATTGTCTGAAATATCCCGAATATTCGATCCATTAGGGTTTTTAGCTCCTTCGGTAGTATTATTTAAGATTCTGTTCCAAGAGCTCTGGTCATCTGAGCTAAAATTAGGATGGGACGATCCATTACCCCACCACCTAGGCCGCAAATGGATGAATTACCGTGAAGAACTTCACTTATTTGAAAAAATTCGGGTTCCAAGAAACATCTCTTCATTAGGATCTGAAGACATCCAGATTCACGGCTTCTCGGATGCCTCTTCGGTGGCATACGCAGCCGTTATATTCGCTCGCTGCAAAACTAATTCAGGTGAAATCAAAACCACTATAATCGCAGCAAAGACAAAGGTTGCTCCTCTCAAACCAGTCACGATCCCTCGTCTTGAGTTATGTGCTGCTCTGTTATTAGCTCGATTGTTCATCCTAGTAACATCCTCTATATCAATCAAAATCTCCAAGGTCTTTGCGTGGTGCGATTCAGAGATCGTGCTACATTGGCTCTCTTCGCCTCCTCGGCGATGGAACACATTTGTTGCCAACCGTACAGCTGCTATCCTCGAGTCGATTCCACGACACTCTTGGCATCACATTGCGTCGGAATCAAATCCAGCAGACTGTGCATCACGTGGTATCCTTCCATCAAATCTAGTCGATCATAATCTCTGGTGGAGAGGTCCCTCTTGGCTATCCGCAACAGAACAACACTGGCCTACTCGTATATCATCATTTACTCCTCAGGAATCTACGCATGAAGCTGCTATCGTGGAAGAAAGGCGACAGCAGAAGGTAACACTCGCCGCAACAATGGAAAACGACACCTTGCAAAACCTCATCGTCAAAATCTCCTCGTGGAATCGATTGCAAAGGATCGTCGCATATTGTTTTCGTTTTTTGTCGAATTGTCAATCACCTCAACCAAATCGAGCGGTGTCCGGGCTCAATTTCAATGAAATTCATACGGCCAGACTATTTATCTTGAAACACATTCAAAAACAAGCATTCGCAGATGAAATTCACCACCTTACCAACAACAAAAATCTCTCAACAAAATCTCCACTGATCAAATTGTCTCCATTTGTTGACCAGGACGGAGTTCTTCGTGTGGGGGGAAGAATAAAACAAGCATCTGTTTCCTATAATATTAAACACCCTATTATTCTCCCTAATAATAATAATGTTTCGTTTATTATAGTGAAAGATCTTCATGTTAAACATCTGCATACAGGTGTATCTGCGACCTTCGTTATTGTTAGACAGCAGTACTGGATATTGGGGAGTCGGAATCTTATCCGGAAGATAGTCCATAGCTGCAAACCATGCTTTATGCAAAGGAAGCACACTAGCACTCAGTTGATGGGTGATCTACCCGCGCAACGGATTCAACAAAGTCGACCGTTTTCCAATACCGGATGTGATTATGCTGGTCCACTCACCATTAAGCTTTCCCGTGGACGCAATCCGAAGCTTTCCAAAGCATACATTGCATTATTTGTTTGTATGTCGACGAAAGCCATTCATCTCGAAGTGGTCAGTGATCTCACCACAGACGCATTTTTGGCTGCATTGCGGAGATTTGTTTCTCGCCGGGGAAAGTGCTCAAACATCTACACTGACAACGGAAGTAACTTTGTAGGTGCCCGTCGCTGCCTGGATGAGATGCACAAGGTCCTACTGTCTCAAGCCTACAATGATGATATCACTGCAGCTCTCGCAAAGGATGGTATTTCATGGCACTTCATACCTCCATCAGCCCCACATTTCGGTGGGCTATGGGAAGCTGGGGTGCGATCAGTAAAGCTGCACTTACGGCGTGTTATTGGAAGTTCTATACTTACGTTTGAAGAGTTATACACGCTTCTAACCCAAATAGAAGCAATTTTGAATTCTCGTCCTTTGTGTTCTTTGTCAGATGATGATATAAATCCATTAACCCCAGGGCATTTCATTATAGGTGAGCCATTAACTGCTGTTCCAGAACCCAATCTTCTAGATATCCCACCAAACCGCTTAGCACACTGGAAACACATACAAAGCATGGTCCAAGGCTTTTGGAAACGATGGCAGATGGAGTACATCACAGCTCTACAACAGCGTTCCAAATGGCAACACAAGAAAACCGATGTAAAACCAGGCGACTTAGTTGTTATAAAGGAGCCTAATCTTCCACCCAGTAAATGGCTTCTGGGACGAGTCCAAGATGTTGCTCCAGGTCCGGACAAACGCATACGTGTCGCTACTGTAATCACCAAGAGAGGCACCTGTGTCCGTTCTATCGTGAAGCTGGCCGTGCTCCCGACGTCCTGAAACTAGTTCCAGGGGGGCCGGGATGTTTTATAATTACTCAACATAATTAATTTTCTTTGCTTAATTTCTTATTGTTTACAATAGTTTTTCTTATTTGTTTAATTATTGGAAAATCTTTTTTTTTGGGTCAATGCATATTTTTTTTGTTTGTATAAAATTAACTCTGACGCACTGTACCCCATTTCATTCGAATCATTTTCGCAGTTGAATCCCACCAACAATTGCACGCATTTAAGATCACGCGATTTATCTATTTATTTAAACTTAATACATAAAATTAACACACAAATTTAAGACATTGCAGTCACACACACGCGCTGCTCTCTTGCATTGTGCTCTCACACACACGCACGCTCTCATGCATTGCGTAGGTGTAAGCGGATGCTAGTGTGAGTGACTGCAGATTCAATTTGAAACAATCGATTCTCTTCCACTTGGATTTTGGTCGCAGCACGCAATAGTTGGTTGGTATTATTAAGAGGAAATTTTATTTTAAATTCAATAAATTATAACTTCGATTGGAACATGTATCGTCTTTGAATTCTCTTCTCATCAATCTTCCTTGTTCGAGTTCTTTAACTTTTTTTCTTTAAATCTGCACCAACGTCTGTCCATCGAAGACGGGAGGCTGCATCTCTTTCCTTCTTGGGATGTCGGTTGAATACTCCCGAACTTTCTGTTTCTTCATGTGTTCGAGTTCCTTTGCCAAATTCTCGAATCTGTCTTCAACACCCTCGATTTTTGTTTGAACATTCTCGAATCTTCCTCCAATGGCTGCTTCAAATGTCTCAATTTTGCCATGCACGTTTTCGAATTGTTCTTCAATTGTTCCGAAATTCGCGTCTAGAGAATTCCTCTGCTCGGCCAAGGAATTTTCTAGTATCTCAAACTTCTTGTTTTGCATATCCAGCTTGGCATCCAGAAAATTATTTTGCTCATCGAGCTTAGCTTCTAGAGAATTCCTTTGATCGTCGAATTTTTCAGAAAGCAGTTTCATTAGAGCCGACTTGTCACTCGTCGTACTTACTTGTTCTTCTTCGACGTCAAACAAAGCTGTTTCAGGATCTGTACCCTCGTCCGTCATTATTTTCCGCAACTTAATAATTAATTCTCTTTTCGTTCCAGTCGTAGGTTGCTCCCGCTGGCTCAGTAATTCCTTTGGTTGTGGCACTGACACATCTTCTAGCAATTTCCGAACCATTTTTTTTTTACTTACACAATAAGCAATACAAAAAATTAGTTTTATCCCACTTCTGACACCAATGAAATATTCTTGCTGGGGTTCGTTTAAATAAAACTGTCTTTTGTGTATTTCACTGTTTATTTATTGTCAACTACTGACTTTACTTCAACACAAAATTCAATTACTTTATTCTTTATTTATTTCAAATTAAACTGTCGCTAAAGATTTACTTTCAATATGTCGCTTGTTTTCACCACTGGTCGAATATCTCTTGTTATCGCTGTATTCCTTATAAACAACTGTGTCCACGATGGTTGTCATATGGGTATTTATATAAAATTGCAAGGAGTTCTAGAACATGCTAGATGTTTCTCCGGGTGAATTGATGATCCTAGAATATTGGGATATTGTGTGGAACAATTGTGGAACGTAAGCACATCAGGTTGGAATATCTACTGCTAGCAGGTTTTGGCAATAGATGTCGTTGTACGCAGTACCTAACGATGTACTTGATACTACAATATTTATCTACGTATCGCCAAGTGGCATCCGTTTGTGCGCAATTCGCTTCGCGCAACATTGTTTTATGTTTATTTGGGGATCCTGTTTGTCATTCAATCGAACTGCGAACTTACTGGGACCTGGGCGACCATGAAGGTGTAGGGGTGCATAAGAGTATTAGAGTGACTGATTCAATCGAAACATTCATGCTGTAGCATTTACTACAGGATGGTTTGTGTACCAAACTAAAAAAACACTGTACCTCCAACTGTAGCAACGACTTCTATTGCCAAAACCTGCTAGCAGTAAATTTCCAACCTGATGTGCTTACGTTCCACAATTGTTCCACACAATATCCCAATATTCCAGGATTATCAATTCACCCGGAGAAACATCTAGCATGTTTTAGGACACCTTGCAATTTTATATAAATACCCATACCACAACCAGCGTCGAGACAGATGTTAATAAAGTAAATACAGCGATTGAAAGAGAGACTCGACCAAGTGGTGAAAATATGGTAAGCGACATTGTGACTCAAAGAAAATCTGTAGCGACAGTTTAATTTGAAATAAGTAAAGAATGAAGTGATTTGAATATTGTGTTGAAGTGAAGTTTGTAATTGATTGTAAATAAACGAGTGAAATACACGAAAGTCAGTTTTATTTAAACGAACCCCAGCAAGAATATTACAATACCTAGGTGGACAGTGAAGGTAGAGCGGGTGCATAGGAGTAAATGAGGCGACTCATCTTCTTCGACTACGTACCTTGTCGCGGTGTAGATGCTTAGTAAGGACCCAATGATCCCGAAGGGCGATTGCAGTAGGGCCACCCATGCTGTATGGTCTTCGGGGAAGGGTATCTGAAGCTAAAGTGTAGTCAACCCATTCTAACGGGTGGAGTGAGCGTTTCATGTAAACCGTGCCCAGGGATGAAAGCCTGAGGGTTTTTATCAGTCGCTAACGAGCTCCTTCAGGTGCCCTGGCAGGGCCTGTCGTAATAAGCCTTACCGCCAGTAAA
This sequence comes from Brachypalpus laphriformis, assembly GCA_945910035.1. NCBI lineage: Eukaryota > Metazoa > Arthropoda > Insecta > Diptera > Syrphidae > Brachypalpus > Brachypalpus laphriformis. Next base: position 124,775,508 of record OX246756.1, read on the forward strand.
ACCGGCTATGCTGGCGGTGAACACTTCTCACCGGCTTACTCGTGGGAACATGCATACAATTTCAAAAACAAAACCTAACAAAAAAACAAAAACAAACACAACTACAAAATCCGAGGCTTTGCCTCCAAACCTAACGAACAAGGACAATGAACAGACCGACAAACCTATATACAGAGAGACGACGGACAACGACACCTACACGAACCCTTCGGATTCTGATACCAGATCCATTGACAATTCCGCTTCAGATGCGGAGCACAGGCAAAAGTCGTATCGGCACGTTGCAGGCGCGCAATCCAGAAGAGGAATTCCCCTAGTGCTAAAAAGTACAGAAACCTTCGCTTGGCAAAGCACCTGCTCGCACGGATTCTCGAAAAACCAGAGGAATCGTGGGAGCAGAAGGACAAGGAGTCGCTGCACTGGGCGAGTAGCGTTATCGCTGAGGAGACCAGTCAACCCGAGTCGGGAGGGCAGGCCCCCTCAACGAGTAAGAGTGTGCCACTTAATAACAAGAGGCCACCCCCAAAACGCGCTCGCCCGACAATACATAACAGGTCTCAGCCTGAGTCGGCGAGACCTGCGAATGGCAATAGGCCCTTCGGCAACACTCCGAACCGTCAACCCGAGTCGGGAGGACGTTCGGGCGTGGTACCAAAAACGGCCTCAACGACCAAACTAGATCCCAAGACGATACCTCCAAGACCCCGAAGAAGGCCAAGAATACCGATGAACCGGTAGAGGCAGGAAGGTTAATCTCATTCCTCCTCAACCAAGAATCCCTGGAGCTTTTAAGCAAGAGGGATTACAAGATCTTCTACGGCATGGAAGAACTGGTACTGAAGGTCCATGAGAAAGACGAGAGGCTCATCTCAGGTATGGTTTCCTCTTTGAGCAGTCTTGGATTGGATACCGAATCAGATAGCCTCCCGTCGGACTCACTACCGACAGCTGCCACTTCGACCCAGGCCGTAACGCCAGCTGAGTCAGCAGGCGTCAAAGAAATGGGACCGGTCGGTACACCAGCTGAGTCAGCAGGTGAGGTAGAGACAGTTTCGCTGCCAAAGCAAAACAGTGGTGAATCTTCCGAGTCGAAGGATGGTGACACCACAGTAATAGAGGCATCTGTACCAGTCAGGAATGATGCTCCGACTAGTGCAGATTAATCTACACCATTCCATAGCAGCTTCTGCTAACCTTTTGCTCCGCCTGCAGTCAGGAGGAAAGGACATTGCCCTTATCCAGGAACCTTGGGTGACAAGGGACAACCGCATAGCTGGATTAAGGGTAAAGAATTATTCCTTGCTTTATGCCAAAGGATCAGGTAAACCAAGATCCTGCATTCTAGTAAGAAATAACTTAAAAGCCTTCTTCCTACTAAATTTCAGCGATTCGAACTTCGCATGTGTGGAGTTAGACCGCGGGGGGAAAGACAGGCTATGGATATCGTCAGCGTATATGACCTATGATGACACAGGCCCACTACCAACACCAAATATACGCGAGACGATAAAGTCAGCCCAAGTAAGCAACATCCCCATAGTGATAGGCGCTGACGCCAATGCCCACCACAACCTTTGGGGAAGCAGTGATACAAACAATCGAGGTGAGCGTCTTTTTGATTTCATCATAGAAACTAACCTCGTAGTATGTAATATAGGTTCTGAACCTACCTTTACTAACAAAATTAGACAGGAAGTAATAGATATTACTCTAGCAACCAACTCCACAAAGCTAAACATTAGCAAATGGATGGTGTCGAAAGATATCTCTTTTTCGGACCATAATTATATTTAATTCAGTTTGGAATTTACCAAACCTCCATCAAAATCCTTTAGGAATTCTAGGAACACTAATTGGCAGGTTTATAACACATTTTTAAATAAAGAGCTTAGCACCGAGATAACTCAACCTTGCTCACCATCCGAAATCGACCAGGTGGTGGACAAAGTCTCCGGAACTATGAACAAAGCCTTCTTGAAAGCTTGTCCAATTAGCAGGCATAGAAACGGCAATAAACCACCTTGGTGGAATTCTAACATAGCAAAACTCCGAAATAATAGTAGGAAGCAGTTCAATATAGCAAAGTCTTCACGATCTCCAGAAGATTGGGATAACTATAAGAACAGCCTCAGGGTCTTCAAAAAAGAGATAAGGAAAGCTCAGCGAGAATCGTGGAGATTATTCTGTAGCAATATAGGAAGGACAAACGATTCTAGCAGATTGAGGAAAATTCTTTCCAAATCTCCTCATATCCCTAGCTTTATCCAGAAACCTAACGGAGACTGGACTAAGTCCACAGAAGAAACATTAAACCTTCTTATGGACACGCATTTCCCAGGAAACTCTATAGATACAAACACATCTATACCCCAACACCACTCTATCATGGACGTTCCGGCAGGAGTAATAAACACCCACACTATCCATTGGGCTGTTAATAGCTTCCTACCATATAAATCTCCAGGCTTAGATGGTATTTCACCAGTGGAACTGCAGCATAAAACCCTTAGCCCCCTGGCTCTACGTGATTTTCAACAGCTGCCTTAAATTCAGCTATACCCCATCCTCGTGGAAACGAGTTAAGGTGGTCTTCATCCCGAAATGCGGTAAGACCTCCCACTATAATCCGAAAGATTTCAGACCAATTAGCCTCTCCTCTTTCCTTCTGAAAACGTTAGAAAGGCTAGTCGATAACCATATCCGTTCAAAACCCAAGGTACAAACCTTATCTAGCTCTCAGCATGCTTACCGGAAAGGGTTTTCAGTGGAAACAGCTCTACATTCGTTAGTAGGCACCATTGAACAATCTCTTGCCGTTAAAGAATATACTATGGTGTCTTTCCTTGACATAGAAGGCGCCTTTAATAACGTCAATATAGAATCCATCACAAGAGCGCTCGCTGACCTGAAGGTGGACTGCTGCCTTTGCATCTGGATAGAGCGAATGCTGAACAGCAGGCAGATTCTATCCGAGCTCGGGTGCTGCTCAACCAAAAGGCTAGCGCACAGGGGCACACCCCAGGAAGGTGTTCTCTCTCCGCTACTTTGGATATTAGTAGTGAATGAGCTACTCACTTCACTAGAAAATAAAGGCTACAAGGTCGTAGCATATGCTGACGATATTGCCATAGCCATATCAGGTAAATTCCCCCAAACCCTAAGAGATGTAATGAACTCGGCGCTAAATTTAGTAGCGAATTGGACGGACAGCGTTGGGCTCAACGTAAACGCGTCCAAAACTGAACTAGTACTTTTTACTAGGAAATACAAAATCCCGTTCGTAGCCCCACCTAAGCTTAGAAACACGGAACTCAGCTTTTCAAACAAAGCAAAATACTTAGGGTTGACCCTCGATAGTAAACTTAACTGGAAACAGAACATTCTAGATCGAACCAAGAAAGCGGAAATCGCCATCTACACCTGTAAAAAGGCTATAGGTCCTAAATGGGGTCTTCAACCTAATATAGTCCACTGGTTGTACCTGGCGGTGGTCAGACCAATCCTGCTTTATGGCGTTCTCGTCTGGTGGCCTGCACTCGAAACAAGGTGCAACACAAACTCCATCGAAAGAGTACAACGATTAGCATGCAAATGCATCACAGGGGCTCTCAGGTCCACTCCCACAGCCGCCTGGAAACCCTACTTAACATATATCCCATTGATATCTTTGGGAAAATGGTAGCATCTAAAGCAGCCCTAAGACTTAGAGAATCTCTCCAGTGGTCAAGCTCACAAATTGGCCACATGAAAATCTTACAAAACTCCAATCTCAGAGTTACAGATAACATATCCCCATCTATTGATTTCAATATCAAATATAACACCACCATCCCTGACAGATCCGCATGGGAGGAAGGGATCGAAATCTATACAGATGGTTCCAAAACTTCGGAGGGCACAGGACTAGGTATATTTTCCGAATCACCTAGAATAAACGTAGCTCTCCGACTTCCGGACCACTGTAGCATCTTTCAGGCGGAAATATCGGCCGTTCGTGAAGCAGCGCGCAGACTCTCTATATACCCGATAGATGGTAAGTCTATCGTCCTTTATATAGACAGTCAGTCAGCGATTAAAGCTCTGGAAACGCCAACAATAAGATCTAAGTTGGTTAAACATTGCCGCGAATCTCTTAACGAGATTGCGGACAGATGCAACATTACTCTGTGCTGGGTCCCAGGACACAGAGATATTCCAGGCAACTGTAAAGCGGATGAACTAGCTAGACAAGGCACCGTACTTCCTCTCGATGTAAAAAGAGAGGCACCGGCACCACCAATACAATTAATGAAAATCCGAATGTTTAACGAAGCGCAATCTAATGCGAACAACAGATGCAGTAATCTAGCTACGTGCGCATCGACCGGGAAGATCTGGCCCTTACTTGACGCAGAGAAAACCAAAAATCTCCTTTCATTAAATAGAAGGAACATAAGCCTCACAGTAGGAATAGTCACAGGACACTGCTTGTTAGGTAGACACGCCACTAGAATGGGTGTCCCAGCAAATGATTTCTGCAGAAGCTGCAGAGATGAAGAGGAGGAGGAGAATAGTTATTAGAAACTTAAATAGATACATAGGTAAATCCAACTGGTTTAGCTGAAATACCCTCGTTATTGGTTACTATCAATCCCCAAGAAGTACTGCAACAGACACCTCCCAAGATCGATAGCTAACCCTCCCATAGCACTAGACCAGTGCCTGTAAATAACATTACTGCATAGAGGTAACAGAGATTGATTGAGTCAATCAATCCCCCTATTACTCACATGCACACTACCTACACGGTGAACTAGGAATTAGGGGTTTGACTGAAGCAGTCACCCTACCTAGCCAAACCATCCCCTAAAGTTCGACTGCATACTAGTGCAAGATTGACTGCATCAGTCATCTCGCCCTACTTTGCATTCCCCACTATTTCCACGGTCCACCTAGGTACGGGTTCGATTGAAACAATCACTCTACCTAGTTCACACTTTATACATAGCAGTACTTAGAGTTCGATTGAATCAGTCACTTTATGTACGCTTATGCTTCTCTACACCTACACGGTCCACCTAGGTATGAAGGGTTTGACTGAATCAGTCACCCCACCTAGTCAATACCATGCATAACAGTAATTAGAGTTAGACTGAATCAGTCACTCGACTATACGTATGCACCTCTACGCCTACACGGTTTATGGGACCTGCCAATAATAACTTGCATACACAGTATAGGGGGTTCGATTGAATCAATCACCCCCCATCACTTGCTGCACACTATACCTTCTCGGTACACCTTGACTTCAGGGTTGACTGAGTCAGTCACCCTCTCTACCCTTTTCAGTCAGCATTCTCAGCCAACACCCTCATGAGAAAGGTTAAGGTTCCCCTAGTTACCGGTGACTCGACCGGTCATTACTCATGTGGTATCACAATGGACCCATGTGGTCTAAGTGTGTCCTGACCCTGTCAGGACAGCCACCTTTACCTAACCTAACCTAAATGAGGCGACTGATTCAATCAAACCTGTGTACTGTTCAATCGAACCCTTAGTACCTAAGTGCACCGTGTAGGTAGTAGGGTGCATAAGAGTAGTAGAGTTGATGACTGAATCAAAACCTGTTACTGATATGCAGTCGTGATGTTGTGTATCTACTATTACTAGTTTAGTTGGGTTTGTGAAGGTTAACCCTCGCCTTGGGAGGTGACCGCTACATTACTAACCTCTTGTGGGTAGATGGTGACCAATTCAGTATTGGGTGAGGATGGTGACTGATTCAATCGAAACCTATTGCTATGTTACAGCTAACCATGAGTAACCCCCATGAGTTACTTTCCGTTGTTAGGAGGGGGGGAAAGTGTAAACTGTTGTGTCAGCTGAACCATTTGGATTTTGATATAAATCTATATACGTGTACAATGTCTATGTTAGACAGATCGCTTAGGTCTTTAAAGAAGTATTCACCTAGTAGTCTCTTTCTCAGAGTAGCTCGCGTTGGGCATGTGCTAAGGTGGTGAATGTTGTTTTCCTCTTCTTCCTCGTCTCTGCAATTTCTGCAGTAATCATTTGACACCACTCCCATTCTAACAGCGTGTCTACCTGCCAGGCAGTGTTCTGTGATTATTCCTGCTTTGAGGCGTATGTTCCTTCTGTTTAGGGATAGGAGTCTTTTGGTTTTCTCTACATCTATTATAGTAGAGAGCAAGATCTCTCTAGTCGATATACACGTAATTAAGTTATTCCATCTGTTGTTTACGATTGCTTGTGCTTTGTATAGCATGCGAAGTTTCATCGTTTGTATTGGGGGTGCCGGTACCTCTCCTAGCCTAGTGCCTAGTTCGGCTAGTTCATCTGCTTTGCAGTTGCCTGGAATGTATATGTGTCCCGTGACCCAGCACAGAGTAATCTTGCGTCTGACTGCAATTTCGTTAAGAAATTGGCAGCTATGTTTGACCAACTTAAATCTTATTGATGGCGTTTCCAGAGCTTTGGTCACTGACTGGGTCTATGTAGAGGACGATAGACTTACATCTATTGGGTACAAAGAGAGTTTCCGCGCTGCCTCATGAATAGCCGATACTTCCGCTTGTAATATGTAGTCGGAGAGCTGCGCTTAGCAGAGGTACTTCGGAGAATATACCCAATCCCGTACCCTCCTATGTTTTGGATCCATCTGTTTAGATTTCGAATGCGGCGTCATTTAGAATATTACCGTTATCCCATGCGGATCTGTCAGGAATGATGGTGTTATATTTGATATTAAAATCGATAAACGGGTATAAGTAATCTGTATCTCCAAGATTGGAATTTTGTAGAATCTTTTGCGAATCTTTTACTATGGAAACCATGGCGCCAATATCGAAACTATACTCTGTCCAACATAAATTGGCAGTACACGTCTTATGGGGAAGCTTTTTCAAAATCAGTAGCGTGCCATATTTTTGCACCATACTAAATTGAAAGAAACCCCCCATAAAAAGTGTTTACCCGCCAGTGAATTTCCAACTGCATCTGACGTAAATCGAACATATCTTATTCAGCGCACATTTGAGTGTGCACTGATTGGCTGTGGCCTGTGGCTGCTGCTATTCAACCCCCATTAAATTGATGTGCATTCAGAGTTACCAGCGTCCGTTTGGTAACTCGTTCAGTTTTTCTTTCTTGGGTTTCTGTTAAGGAGCTTTTGGTTTTAGAGCTTTGAAAAAAGTTCTTAATGATAAGTGTTCTCGTGGAGATCTTGTTTTGATCTTTTGCATTTCTTTTAATGTGTGGAAAATACGTTAAAATGCAGTTACAGAATTGTAAACTGTTTTCTTTAAGGAAAAAGTTTATTTGCGTAGGTTTTCGTAGCGCGCGGTCAGTTTTTTGATGTTACGTGTATTTTTCTAAATTTGGATTGTGATACTAACGTGTTTTTTATTTTGTTCAAACGCGCCTTTTATCTTGCCTCTTGGTGGTGTGGGAAAAGATAAATTTGTTTTATTTTTTATAAATAAAACAAATTAAATGAACATTTTTATCTAAAAAAAAGGACGGTAACCCTACATAACATTCTTCCAGATTTTTGCTAATGCGAAATGCTTACTACGGAAACCCTGTAAGAGCTTTTGTTAGAATAGCACCTTACGGAAAACAAAAGAGTACGAATGAGAGACAAACATCCCTATCTTCCCTGTACTGCCAATTTATGTTGGACGGAGTACTCTGTCCAACATAAATTGGCAGTACACGTCTTATGGGGAAGCTTTTTCAAAATCACTAGCGTGCCATATTTTTGCACCATATTAAATTGAAAGAAACCCCACATAAAAAGTGTTTACCCGCCAGTGAATTTCCAACTGCATCTGACGTAAATCGAACATATCTTATTCAGCGCACATTTGAGTGTGCACTGATTGGCTGTGGCCTGTGGCTGCTGCTATTCAACCCCCATTAAATTGATGTGCATTCAGAGTTACCAGTGTCCGTTTGGTAACTCGTTCAGTTTTTTTTCCTTGGGTTTCTGTTAAGGAGCTTTTGGTTTTAGAGCTTTGAAAAAAGTTCTTAATGATAAGTGTTATCGTGGAGATCTTGTTTTGATCTTTTGCATTTCTTTTAATGTGTGGAAAATACGTTAAAATGCAGTTACAAAATTGTAGACTGTTTTCTTTAAGGAAAATGTTTATTTGCGTAGGTTTTCGTAGCGCGCGGTCAGTTTTTTGATGTTACGTGTATTTTTCTAAATTTGCATTGTGATACTAATGTGTTTTTTATTTTTGTTTGTTTTTTACTTAAAAGGGATTAGGCCTAATGGGGATACCCTTTACAAACGCGCCTTTTATCTTGCCTCTTGGTGGTGTGGGAAAAGATAAATTTGTTTTATTTTTTATAAATAAAACAAATTAAATGAACATTTTTATCTAAAAAAAAGGACGGTAACCCTACATAATATTCTTCCAGATTTTTGCTAATGTGAAATGCTTCTACGGAAACCCTGTAAGAGCTTTTGTTAGAATAGCACCTTACGGAAAACAAAAGAGTGCGAATGAGAGACAAACATCCCTATCTTCCCTGTACTGCCAATTTATGTTGGACAGAGTATAGCTACGAATTTTTTCTTGGTAATGAATGATTCCACGTTTAGCTTCTTATTGCATCGTTTTGTTTGAGAAACCTGGATAGTGGTCTTGAAGGCGTCAATTCCAGCAGCTCACTTCTGCCCCCGGGAAGCTGGTTCTTAAGCGGTTTCCCGGCTGCTGATTTTGAAAAGCCTGCCGAATAGGATGGATGTCGTTGTTGTTGTTGTGGCAACTATGTTGATTCATATGGGTTCAATCGTTAGGGCGTTGTAGGTGGGTTGTCAGCTGTAAAGTCGAGGCACAAAAATGCAGCATCTTCGACTGGGTGTGTCCATAAGGATCTTGGTGTTAGTATTGTGGAGTGCGACTGACAGCTGAACAAATGAACGGTGTTATGTGGTGACGAGCTGCCGTCCGGGCATTGATCAATAATAATGTCGCGTATGCGGTACATATAATTGTTCAGCATAGAGCTCCAGCTGGATCGCAGTTGGGCAAGAGTGGATCTGGTACGTCTGGGGAGATGTGGTTCACTTTGATGCATTCGATGTTGATCTGGCGGATATTAAGCGCGGTCCTGACTGCATACTAGTGGATAGAATTTATTCTTTATTGTTCTGGCAATGTAAAAAAAAGGGGCTATATAACATTGGTCATAACGTCGTATCAATCCCTTTTAATCGAATGTAACACAATGTACTAAATGTCGATTATAGACAGATGTATAATACTATTGCGAAATAAAAAAAAATAAAAAATAAAAAAATGTTAGCATGCTGGGTCCAGTGGGGTATGGGTATGTACCAATTTACCTCTTCACGGTATGTACGGAGGTGTGAGGAGGCTGAGTAGATCTTTGTTGGGGTGATCGAGAGGGTCGCAAGCCAGTAAGAACTGTTAAGATAGTAGTTCATTATGTTCCTTGACTTTAAGCAACTTTGTTTCCCGATGAAGGTAATTTTTGTGGGGCATATGGTGACAGCCTGTGATAATGCGCAGAGCAACATTCTGGTTAGTTTGGAGTTGAGAACCGATCTTCCTATTGATTGATATGTGGTGAGGAGAGTTTCTTTATCTTTCCCTCGTTCACTGACATTTCTTGAGTGACTAGAAAATATCATTAGATTGTCAAATGTGACTCATAGAGTCTTTGGGTGGTTGAATTTTGGGCTCGCCCTGCCATGCATCTCTATGTCGAGTTGTAGGTTTACTTCTTTGGTCCAGGTTTTAAATAGTGTGGATGAAGATTTTTCTGGGGAAAATTTGAGATTGCGTCTGGCGAAAAAGTCCTCCAATTCATTGATGTTGCTGCAGATGGAGCGAATGTCCTTTCCAGAGGCGAGAATGGTGCAGCCGTCAGTATAAGAAACCATTTTGACTCCGTGGGGTGGTGTCGGGAGTTTTGCCAGGCAGTAATTAAAAATGATCGGAGAAAGGGCTCCTTCTCGAAGTACCCCTTGCTTGACTTTCCTAAATTGCGATTTACTATTTCGGAATTCAACAAAGGACTGTCTGCCATTTAGGTAGTTGGCAAGCCATCGTTTATTATTATTTTTTGTTTATTTAGAGGTTTTATTAGTTCGTAAACTCTTAACTTTAATTACAATAATGTATTTCAAATAAAATTGTTTTTTAATAAGTAATTTACTCTAGTTTTAAATACATTTAAATAAATACATTTAAATAAATTTGTTAAATTCTTAAATACACTTGGAAGCCGGTTGAATAATTGAAGACCTTTGTACAGCAAATTGTTTTGGGTAGCCGCTCTTCTGTATAGGGGTAGCCGAAAGTCACCAAGGTTCCGTAGACTATACCTGTTGTTTGTTATATACATAACATTATTTTGCAGATATTCAGGATACATGTTTTGCTTTATTTTAAAAATCATGACTAGGGCATTGAGCTTTAACCGCCGGGAAATACTTAGCCATCGTAAGGATTGAAGCATGACTAATATAGGAGTTTGACGATCACACCTTAAAAAAATTCTCATAGCCCTTTTTCGGAGAATTTGAAGTTAGTCTTGGTATTCGAGGGAACATATGTATTTGGTCGATGAGCAATAGTTAAAATGTGGAAGAACAATAGTATTATATATGGTTTGAGCACAATTCGTTGATAATATATTTCCTAATTCTCCCGAGAAAGCCTACCTTTTTTTATATTTTCGCACATAAACTTTCTTCTTCTTCTTCCTTTTATCAGCGAAGCCATGATCCGAAAACAAGGGATCACAGCCCTCCCACTTCACCGCATTTCTACTGATCCGCCTGTGGGGTTCGACTATTTGACCTCAGAAAATATCGGCAAGCCTGCCGATTTTGGATCACTCGGTTACTGAGGCCAATGAAATGCCGATGTCGTCGCATTTGTCTGATCCAGGCGTTTATAGGCCTGCCCTTCCTACATCGCGATGTCTTTGGAACGTGCATAGATATGGCCTTTTTGACAGGGTTCAAATGATCTCTTCTTTGAACGTGGCAATACCAGCTGAGCCGATCGCGCTCTAATTTTTGTGCGATGGTTTCCTTGATGTGAAAGCTTCCACGGATCTTCGAACTTCTTATTCGATCAAGCTTGGTCACTCCTGCTGTCGTGCGAAGCATCTTCATCTCAGCTGCCGTTAATTTACTCTCATACTTTTTGTACATCGTCCAACATTGTGAACCGTATGTGAGCGCTGGACGTACAACTGCGGTGTAGAGCCTTCCTTTCAACTTAGGGGGCATTTTTTTGTCACAGAAGATGGCGGAATTTTCTCGCCACTTCATCCACCCTACGCTTACACGATGATTGATGTCGTCATCACAAGTTGCTTTGCTATTGATCATAGATCCCAGATATTTCAACTTTTCGCACTTGGGAAGCACTGTTCCATTGAAATAAATGTCTGGAATAGGCCTGAGTGGATCAGAGAACGGGCAGCACAAGTACTCTGTCTTTTTTGAACTAATGCGATACCCATTTCCCTCCAGAACGTCCACCCACACATCAAGTGCTCATTGCAGGGATGTAGGATCCTCACTTATGATGCCCACATCGTCAGCAAAGAATAACTGATGTTCCTTGGGGTCCATCACTTTATCTTTAAGCAGATAATCAAGGACTGTAATAAAGAGCAAAGGACTTAAAACGCTTCCCTGGTGCACCCCGACTTTGATTGGGAACTCTTCGGTTACTCCAGCGGGGCATCTTACTCTTGTCTTTGCTCCTTCGTACATGTCCATGATCATCTGTACATAGGTTTCTGGAACCCCTCGATATCTTAGCGCCACCCATATCAGATCTCGTGGTTGTCTGTCGAATGCCTTATCAAAGTCAACCAATACAATATGCAAATCCCTTAAGGAATCACGATGTTTTTCCATTATGATCCTTATACTTTGGATTGCATCTGTGGTTGATTTACCCGAGACAAACCCGCACTGATCATCAGATAGCCGTATTATTTTTCGCAGTCGGCCACCTAATACCCGCTCAACGATCTTCATGGTGTGTGACATCAGCTTGATCGAACGGTAGTTATCACAGTTTCGCGTATCACCCTTCCCTTTGTATACAGGGAGGAGGTAACTTTCCCTCCATTGATTCGGCATTGGATCACCTCTCACGAATTTGGAGATGAGAATTCTGAGCCATCTGAACCCGATGTCTCCCATCTTTTTCCAGAACTCAGAGGGTATTTCGTCTGGCCCAACCGCTTTTCGTTTTTTGGAGTATTTGACCGCCTCACTAACTTCTTCGACTGTAATGTCGGGTATTTCTTCACAGTTAGGGGTGGCTGTTGGAAAGTATAGCCGGGGAAACTGTTAATTTAAAAGCTCTTCACAATACTGCCGCCACCTCTGCAGAATTTTGTCGTCATCCACAAGAAGCTGGCCATGAGCATTGCTAATGAACTTTGGCGAACGAATCTCCTGAGCATTGTTCCTTCTTTGGGCGGTTATTTTGAAGATAGTGGCGCTTTTGTTCATATTGTGTCTTCGCAGCTCCTGGATAGCCTGGTTTGCATCAGCAACCGGGGAAAATATTTTCTCCAGCTCCCGATACAGGCCCTCCGTACTCTCTGCTTGAAGCTGGGCGCACTTCTTCTTCGCTTTTTTCTTGCAGCATCTATATTCCATTTCGAGGCGAGCTTTTTCGTCATTATTATTAGAGGGGCACTTTGAGCAAGCTTTGAAGGCCGCTTTCTTCTCATTTATCACTTTCTCAGCTTCATCACTCCACCACCATGTTTCTTTGGCGTGTTGATGGTGGCCTTTTGAAGCTCCTAGCAGTGATTTGGCCTTATTTAAGCAAGTTCGCTGTAGGGAATCCCACATATTTTGTGCTCTGCACTCTTCATCCTTCGCACATAAACTTTCTAAATGGTAATCAAACTTAAGTTTACTGTCAATGTACATACCCAAATATTTAACTTCTTGAACACATTCAATGAGTTCACCATTTATTCTAATGTTTACACTAAAGTTGTTTCTATTGACACACATACACTTAGTTTTTTGGACATTAATCTTAAGTTTATTTTTACACAGCCAATTATTCATTCTGTCAATTTCACCCTGTAGGATATTTTCACTAACACTTACATCCTTTCCACTAAGGTATATAAGAGTATCATCAGCAAAAATGCATACTTTGGAATGAAGTAAGGAATCTCCGATGTCGTTTATATACAACGAAAAGAGTAAAACACCAATAACCGAACCTTGGGGCACACCAGCGGGTATTAGTTGCGGGCTTGAACATGTTTCTTTAATACCCACTTTCTGAGTTCTTCCGTTTAAATAACTTTTAAACCACTCTAATTCTTTTCCACGAATATCATATTTATAGAGTTTACTCGCCAATATATCCCGATCTATGGTTTCAAATGCTCGCTTTAGGTCCAAAAACACTGCCAATACAATATTGCCCTTCTCATTTTCTTTTTTCCACTCATTTATTACCCAACTAATAGATGTCTCACATGAGTGTCCCCGCCTAAACCCGGATTGTTCTACACACATAATTTTCTTTTCTTCCACAAAGCACACTAACTGCCTACAAACTATTGTTTCCAATATCTTTTCGTAGATAGGCAACATATTTATAGGTCTCCACTCCTCTGGTGTGCTAGCATTATTCACTTTTTCAACCGGTATGATATCCGCGATCTTCCAACTTCCAGGGAATATTCCATTTCGCAGCGATAAATTAATTATTTTTGAAGAAGTGGTAGAATTTCATCTTTACAGTCCAGTATTAAATTGCGATTCAAACCATAGCAATCACTTTTTGTATTAATTGATTTAACTATCTCTAAAAGTTCATTTATATCAATTTCACAAAATTTAAATCTACTTTCACACAAGGGGATATTGTCAGAATATTGAACATATGGGATACTATTATTTATGTCTATAACACTGGTAATGGAAAAGGTATTTAACGCATTCGGTATTTCTAAATCAGTCTTTAAAGTAATACCGTTGACTTTAAGATCACGTTTTAACGCTTTCCACAGGCCTTTTTGGTCACCAGACTTTTCACTGATTTTACGTTCAATGTAAGCACTTTTCGTTCGAATACACTGGTATTTGTATGAGTTCCTAGCCAATTTGTATCTATTCCAATCCACTCTTAAATGAGTTAATACAGCTCTGTTATATAAACTTACTTTTTCCCGTTTAATTCTCTTCAATTCAATATTAAACCACTCAGCGCACTTCTTACCTATTGTGATGGTTTTTGTCTGTGACAATAATGCACATTTTATGGCATCCTCTAACTTGTTCGCACAAGTATGTATGTATGTCTTCAACCTCGTTCAATAGGATTTTTTTTATTTTTTTTTATTTTTTAATTTAATTTATTATCAACAAAGTACAAGACTTTCTTAGATAGAATTACAAAGAGCTTAAAAAGAACAAACAGTAAATTTAACAATAAAACAACAAAACAGGTAGAGAATAAAAAAATAAAATAAAATGAATATAAAAATGAAGGTAAAAAATTATGACCGGGTAAGAGCATTCATAACGTTTCTTTTTATAATATCGACCGAAGAATTAAAGTCGAAGAAATGAGCATTTTCATTATACAACTTCATAAGCCCATTTATTGATGAAGAATGGCCGTAATTAGTTCGCGAGTGAGCTATATTAAAAAATCGTTGATTTCTTAAGCCAGCAGCTGGAATATTTATATTGAAAAGACATAAAATCTCAGGGGAATCAATCTCACCAATAAGTAGCTTATGAAGAAAAATTGTTCTAGCCACCACTCTTCTAATTTCAAGCGGTTCTAACCTAATCAACTTAAGTCTCGATTGATAGGAGGGTAACGTGTTAGGGTCAACCCTGGGAAGTCATCTAAGGGCAAATCTCAAAAATCTTTTTTGGATGGCTTCAATTTTTAAGATATGTACATTGTAATACGGATACCAAACAATTGACGCATATTCCAAAATGGACCTAACAAACGATACATACAACATTTTAATTACGTACGGGTTGGTAAATTCACCAGCATAGCGTCTTATCATTCCCCAAGCTCTATTAGCCTTATTTGTGATAAATTCAATGTGATTTGTATAGGAAAGTTTAGAGTCCAACAGAACACCCAAATCCTTAATTTGATGAACTCGAGAAATTTCTTTATTGTCAAGTGTGTAATTAAATAAAAGAGGCGATTTACGGCGTGTGAAGAATATAACCGAACACTTACTAACATTTAGGGACAACAAGTTTTTAGAGCACCACAGAGAAAATTTCTGCATGTTAGTATTAAGTATTTGGAAGCTGTGCGTGTTTTTTCCGGATGCAAACAATTTAAAGTCATCCGCAAACATTAAAATATCACATTGAGGTATAAATTTAACAATATCATTTACAAATAGGAGGAAGAAGAGTGGACTAATGTGGCTTCCTTGCGGCACACCAGAAGTAACTACAATTTTATTTGAAATTGTATTACGGAAGTTTACAAATTGGTATCTATTACATAAATATGATGACAACCAATCAACAAAGGAAATTGGAAAACCCAGGTGTTTAAGCTTGAAAAGCAATAGACTATGATCTACACAGTCGAATGCTTTACTAAAGTCCGTGTAAACGGTATCTACTTGGTTACCTTTACTTATTTCAGAGACAACAAAATTTGTAAATGAGATTAGGTTTGTTACAGTCGAGCGCTGTTTTACAAATCCATGCTGGTTATTACAAATCAATGACTTACAAAAAAAGCTAAGACTTTCGGTAACTAATTTGTCAAATAATTTAGGAATTACAGATTGTTTACATACGCCACGGTAGTTTTCAATTTTGTTTCTCCTACCAGACTTAAATATGGGTATTATAAAAGATTTTTCCAAATAGATGGGAATGTAGATGATTTTAATGACGAAGTAAAGATGTGACAGAGAATTTTGTGTAAGGGTTGTGCACAATACTTTAGAAAAGCAGAAGGTAAACCGTCAGGTCCGGGATTTAAGTTTGATTCCAATTCCAACAAACACTTCAATGTGCTATCCTCGCAAATTTCGATATTATTGAAAATAGGACACTCAGATTCCTGAAGATAACTAAAAAATTCTTCATCAATGTTTGAGACTTTATTTGCGTACACAGATTGGAAAAAATGTCCGAAGTTGTTGCATATAGTTATCGATGAGTCGAACGACTGATCCTTGTAAGAAAGAGAGGTCGGATAACCATCGGATTTATTTTTAGTATTAATGAAATTCCAGAAATCATTAGGCTTAGATTAAATATTAGTCTCAATATTTTTGATATAAATGAGGTGGGCATGATACAGAGACGTCTTAAATTCAGACTTAAGTTTAAGGTACGATAAGTAGTCCTCATTCGCTAAACTTTTACGACATCTTCTATGCGCTCTATTTTTTTGAGTTTTTAAAAAACGTGTAAACTCATTATCCCAAGGGCAAGAACTAACCGAAGAGTTTCGAACGCGAACTACAGGCACATATTTAAAATTAACTTCCTTGATGACCCGATAAAACTCGGAACATAGGTTAATTTCCAAGGAAAGAAAAGGATACCAGTCATAATTCTTAAGTTCATCACAAATGGAAACATAATTAGCTCTTTTGAAATCAAATTTGAAAGAATCAGTAATATTAAGCTTATAAATATATAAAATTTGAAAACAAATACAGAGACGGATGCTACAGATCTTCAGGAACAAGAGGTGCAAGGCTTCTGGAGCCGAAACTATCATCACTGTTATTGGTAAAGATGAGGTCCAGTGTACGATCTTGATGATGTCTTATGAGGTTAACCTGAAGCAAACCCAATGATTGCAGTGTATCCACAATATCAGATCCGGATCCAGACAAGGTATTACTAGGGCTCAAAAATGTGCAGTCCGCATCAGCTGAGGCCCATATAATTTTGGGTTGGTTGAAATCACCAAATATGTAGATTTTGTCCAAGGCAGTTAGGCAAGCAACAATGAAGCGGAAGGTATCTAAGTATCTAGCCACTACTCGGGATCTCGGTGGAATGTAGACACATATAACATATAGTTTCGAAGATGCTGTGAGATCAATTCTGCTGCAGCATATTTCAAGATCGGAGAAGTAACTCAGGTCAACTTCGCTTGGCTTGAAGACTTTTTTTATTACGATGATTACACCACCAAGACGATCTTTGTTACTATTATCCAGAGAACGATCACAACGATTAACAGAAAAGCTTTGTGGAAAAACGACGTCATTATGAAAACTGTCATCTAATCCACTTTCAGTAATGACAATGATGTCAGAGGAGCAGCTGTATATGCTTAGTAAAACTTAAGTGCACTTAGTCCTTAGTCCTCTTACGTTCTGGTAGAAGAATGCGATTTCTGTAAGTTATTTGACGAGGGAATTCTTGGACTGGGTCTGTTTATGAACTCTTTTACAAGCATGTTTTTTGGCCAAAAATTTGGATTGACGATAATCTTGCCAGTAGATATAGGGGCAATAAGTTTAAATGACGCGGACATACGTCCTTGTAAGTTGTCCGCTGTTAAACTTAGGCATCTGATGCTAGATGTATCAATATTTTTTTGATTAATATAATCAATAATATCAGAAGGCTTAGTGCCATATTCCAGACGAGATAAAAATATAGTAAAAAGCGGTGGTACGACCCTTAAAGTACAAGGTTCAGGGTTGGATGTACTCATTGAACTATTCTTGCTTGTTGGATGCTCATCATTCATATGATGTGATTATTAAGTTCGCTGATGAACCGATTTCTGTCATATTTAATGATCTTAAGTTGATTGGGTCTTCGTGATATAAATTGATTTGTGAAAAGTCGTATATACATAGTCTCATGATCCGATATCTTTAAATCTCTTCTTACTTTAACATCCGCACTTACAGTATAATCACTAAGAACATAATCTATCAGCGTACTTGAAGTAGCTGCTATTCTCGTTGGTTCATTCACTAGTTGTCTTAGACCAATATTAAGTAGGAATTGCCTGATGCAGTTCAGTTCATAGTTATTTGTATTACTAAAATCTATATTGAAATCACCCGTTACTAGTACATACTCATTATCATTCACATTTCTCGGAACCCATTCATTCATAATATCACAAAAATCATTCACTCTAATAGTTCTGGCTCTATATAGTGTTATTATATTCCATACTTCCCGTTTATATGTTACTTTTACCGATGAGATCCAGATTGGTTTTCTTCGCACTAAGGTATTTTTTTGGGTTGATCTAAGACTTTCTTATACAGTCACCCTACCCGTATGTCTAGAGCTACTTTAACAATCAAACTTCCTGTAACCAGGTAAACTCATTTCACACTCTTCTATATTACTTGTTAAATGCGTTTCGGTTAGTAGTACAAAGTCTAGATCAGTTTTTGCAACAAGATCTTCAATTAACTCAAAGTTGCCTGTTATACCCTGTATATTAAGGAGCACTCCACTTATGTAAGAAAGCGGAGTTGGAGTATAATGTTATTTTAATTGCTAATATAAAACTCGACTACGCTTTACCTCCAGTTTTCTTAAGTAAACTGGGCAATTATAATCCAGAGTTTTGTGTTTAATATCCAAATTTAAACCTAATCGTGTATTTGTCATTGCACAATTCACGCACTCATTTTTTTCCGGTTCATTACAATTTTTGGATTCATGATCACCACAACATTTTCTGCAGCTAGGCTAATTTTTACAGTCTTTTGACTCATGATTAAAGCCTAAACATTTGTAGCACCTTTTTATTCTTAATTCCTCGAAGATCTTACTTTATGTTTACTTTACCTACGCCCATGGCCACTTGAAAGGTTTTAGAATCCAACTCTACCACTGCATTCCAATATTCTCTGTTCTTGTGACTCTGTTTGTTTACCACCTTTATGATTTTGACACATCTGATCTCGCTTTCACTCAATGAACGGTTTTGTGCTTTTAAGCTCTTTTCCATTTCTTCTTCGCTTATGCTTTCACTCATACCTGTGATAAATAATCTTGGTTTCTTAAGTACCGGTACTTTTACTTCATATGATTCACCAAGCTTCTTTTCAATTGCACTTTTTATTATACATATGTCTTTCACCCTCACTCTCACATGATATTTCAACCACTCCGTTGTTTCTTGCCGCTATGTCACTGATTTTTAAATTTGATGGGTCAATACTCTTTTTCAAATCCTCTTTTGTTTTTTTCTACACTTTGTTTACATTTCGGTTTTAAGATAACTGGTGGACACTTTTGCAACTGACTTGCATATGTTTCTGTTTTTGTTGTACCTTGCACTTGGAGTTGACATTTGTTTAAGGCGTTAATTTTCTCGAGTATATCAAACACCACTTTTTCTTGCTTTGCAATACTTTCTTTATTTTGTTTTACCGATTTTAAGACTTCCTGAAGATTTTTCTTAATAGTGTTTTTATTGTTCAAACAATCGTCACATATAAAAACAATATTTTTGTTCGATCTAACAGCATTCAAATCATACATTTAGTGAAACATTCCTTCGCAAAATCCTCCGCATAATATCTTTATTTTTGTTTTACCGAAATTTTCAGTGCATTTTTTACAATCGGCTGCCATATTTTCCACAATTTTGCCAAAAATTAAGAACTTTTACTAGAGAAATTTCTTGACACGTCTATTCAGTTTGACAGTTCGCCAACGTTATTGTAGTTTGAGAGTTGTGAGTCTAGGATGAAGTAAAATTCCAGAGTATCAAACACCTTTAACAAATCTAGTGCAACTAAGACAGTGCGATCAAATGGTCGTTGCTGGTTAAGACCTTGTGTGATATGTGTTGTGATCTCGGGAAGGGTTGTTGTTGTACTTCGCAGTTTGCGGAAGTCATGTAGGTGCTCGGCTAACTGAAGCTCAGAACGAAGCTTAGGTAGTATCAAAGCTTCGAGTATTTTCGCAACTGGAGATAGAAGAGATATCGGACGATATGAGGAACTTTTATCTGCTGGTTAGCCTGGCTTAAGACTCAGAATTATTCTGCCCACCTTCCAGAAGTCAGGAATATCCATTGATTGAAGCGAAAGATTAAGCACCTGAGTGACGTAAGAAATACCTATAGAAATACTTTAAGCAAAATCATCGAGATTCCATTCGATCGAATGGCTTTAGATGGTTCAGCTTTGCGGATGGCAGATTCGACTTCGGACGGTAGTAGAGAGCAAGGAGTGGTATCAGCAGTAAAGCAGCGACGTTTTCTGGTGATGGCACGTTTATTTCGGTTAGAGTGTGTCGTGTGTTCAATAATTTGGCGACAGACAGATGAGGAACATTTCCTGGGATCATCAAACTGTGAGCCATTGAAGGTGATGGCTGTTAGGTCTTTGCATCAGGTGGTATTAGAAGCTCCTTGATAGTAGCCCAGAGCTTTTGATACCTTTATTACAAGCCTGTAGGTACTCTAACCATTTTGTCCGTCGATGTTGGTTGACTAGGTGAAATCTAGGTAAATCTCCCGGTTGAGGTGATCTATCCTGGGATTATTAGGATTTTTTCTGCGTAACTGGTCACGCTCGTTAGCGAGCTGGGCTGCTTCAGCTGGAAAGTTAGGCTTAAATTTAGGAATTCTTTCTCCAGGAATGAAATGAACTGCTGCTTTCGTTGGGATCTGTCAGAAGAACTTTTCCCTGAGTGTACATTAGGGTGAGGTGGAAGTTGTTCCAATTACCGATCAACGAGCATGTCGAAGCCTGTCCAATCAGCCTGGGTGTAATTGACAAACGTGCGGTTATCAGCGAATATGAAGTCATCAGGTCTATCCACACGGATGATGATCGGGATATGATCAAAGTTGAGCGCTATGTCGGCCCTCCAGGATGTATAGTACATGGAAGCAATGAGGCGCTCACGATGCCGATGTCTGGTTAGAGTGCCAGCACTCATGGTGACCGTTGAAATTCCCTATTACCATGCGGTTGTTGCCCGTTAGAAGATTTTCTAATGCTGGAAGTTAACCAGAATTGCAGCTAGCTGGCGGTGGGATGTACACATTTTTTATGTCGATCAAGGTGTTATTCGACCTGACAGCAGTGGTTTGTGTTTCTAGATGTAGGTTAGGGGCGGAGATCATGGGTGTTGGTGTGAGTTTATACCTGATATAGTTGTGAACGATAAAAGCCAGGCCCCCACCACCGCTGCTGACTCCGTCCTTGCGAATAATGTTATAGTCGGATCTTCTGTTGAGCATACATTAAGGAGTGAGCTGAGTTTCTTGTATGGCGGAAATTAGTATTTCGTGCCGCTCAATATAGTTGGTAATTTCGGCTTCTTTCCGCCCTTACAGTTCAGAAGCATCACTGTGAAAGCTGTGTGGTTGTCCTGAGTAGTAATCTGGTAATTAGCCAGGGCGTACGAGACCGGTGACGGGAGCGGAGTATTGGTGAGCGAGGGGACGTTGTCTATTGAGGGGCTTCTGGTTCAATGTGGAGCAACTGATGAGGTGGGAAGATGCGTAGCTGCATTGGAGCAGCATGGACCAAAGAAGTTAAGACCCCGTTGGCGGCAGTTGTCAAGGCGGGAACAAGCTCTGAGGTGGCACCAGTTATCACACCCATTGCACTTGACAGAGGTCGCGTTGCCGTGGATGCGATTTTGGCACACCGAACAGAACCGGGTGATGACAGGCATGTTCGTCTGCTCGTATGGTACAGCAGTATGGTACGCGATGAAATTTGCACTCCAGTCGTTTATGTTGGACAGGCCAGAGCATCGTCGAAGTGGCACCAGTTTACGCACATCTTGCATTTAACTAAGGTTAGGTTACTGTTAATCTAGATCCGTGGACCAGGGCTTAGCTCAATGCCAGCGCGTAACATTAGTATGCAGAGCATGGAGGGCGGCATCATTTGCCCCGCAATGGAAAAACCGTTTGAGTGTATACTAACGCTGTAGTTGAATGTTGACAAACTTTTTTGGCAGGAAAATCCTGGGCCGATTCTGGGACGTAGACCCAATTGTCGTGAGAATCGTGGATGGATGTTGAATGTCTCTGCGCCGCGTCGTCTATTCCCACAATGTGGACAGTTTCCGTGTCTGGGTGAACTTTTGCATTGCCGTTATAGTTGTTCTATTTTGTTGCAGTTCCAGCAACGATTTTTCCTCCACGAGCGTTGTTTCGGTCTTCAACATCTATCCTTTGGCAAGAACATTCGAAGGCGGTTACTTCCCTCACACTGTGGAGTCCTTGATATTCCTGGTCTGCTGCCTCCATCGTCAAAGCGAAACCCAAAGCTTTCCAGAGCGTTTTCAATCCAGCCGTCCTTACAGCCATTTGTAGTTTCGCCTCAACTATGGCATGAGTAAATGCTTCGGTCGACATCTCGTTTACGATTTTCTCACCTGCGTTTGGATAGGACGAATGTACCAGCCGCTCGATAACAGCTTGCGATTGCTGGAGCGTTTCCTCCCTTCTGCACAACTGAACCCTGTATATATAATGTACTTGCTAGATGTGGTCGTAACCAAATCGCATCTCAATGACTTTCACCAGGGTATCGTAGTTTTAATGTTTGTCCTGCGGAATGGTTTACAGAAACTCAGCAGCTGATCCTCTAAGTGCAAGCGTGAGGGCAATAGACTTCTCTTTATCGTCCAAGTTGTTTTTCATTGCCGCTGCTTCGGACTGCCTTTTATATATTAACCCTTATGTTTAACCACCAAAGACGGAAGGCTGCATCTCTTTCCTTCTTGGGGATTCGGTTGAATACTCACGAACTTTCCGTTTCTTCACGCGGTCTAGTTCCTTTGTCAGATTCTCGAATGTCCCTTCAACAGCTTCGAATTTGATTTGAATATTCTCGAATTTTTCTTTCATGACTCTTTTGAATGTTCAAAGGAGGGGGCTTACGTAACTGCACACATCGTCGTGGTGTAAGGGCCTAGTAGAGGTTAAAGACTCTTGGGATTTTCTCCCTAGATAAGATTGGAAACCAAGATGAAGTCCACCCTAATCCTTCCTTTCCCCACTCCCATCCCACTTAGCAATCCCGAACTTCCGACGCACAATTCGAAAGTCGCTAAGCTGGACGAGCCAAGAGGTCTATACAGATGTGCACTTATTGTCATCAATAAAGAATCTCTTGCTCCTTTGGCGATGACTGGAGGTGTTGTCTACTACGGCTTTGACCCTATTACCATCAAGGTCTATAAAAAAGATGAAGAGTCTGATTTGGGTACTCTGCCCTCCAATCGTTCGGACCCCACTCCTGCTATCAAAGAAACCGAGTCATCTATTACATTTTCTTCTGTCGATAGTAAGGCTGATGACTCTCAAGCGTCACTCCCTAACAATCCGCCTTTTGTCGATGGCGACAATTTTGACAAACTTCATCCACTGCTTTTGATTGAGGACAAACTGTCGGAATCATCCTCAGACTTGGAAGCCTTGAATACCAGAGTGGTGGAGGTTTCTCTGCCTGATTGTAGCGCTAATCCTGCAGTTAGTTCAGATTAACCTCCACCACTCCATTACGGCTTCTGCCGGCCTTCTTTTTCGACTCTCAAAGGACAGGGAAGATATAGTCTTGGCCCAGGAACCTTGGGTTGTGGACAACTTGATACGTGGACTCAAGACTCCTAACTAATACACCCTGTATGTGCGTGACGTAGGTAAACCCAGAGCGTGTATACTGGTGAAAAGTAGACTAAATTCATTTTTTTTCCCCGAGGGTAGATGAAAATCTTCAACAAGAAACTATGAGGATCGACAGCGCGTGCTCATAGTAGTGTGGGATTCTTACCCACTAAAAAACCTCCCTTCAAAACAAACTCGTTTATATTTTTTACTACAACTCAGGATTCGACTTATCAAGTAATTTTCATTTCAGGAAATAAGGACGTTTTGCAGGTACTTTCCCATTAAAACTTCCTGCTAGCTCCGCAGTTTAGACGCGGTTACTTATCGCACTAAGTCTAAAGGTTTAGTTCTTTGCAGACGACGTAGTAAATTTCTTTCATCCCAAACTTGGAGGACTGTCATATTTACGTGACTTTCTAGTCCACTTTTATGCTTTCTCACGCAGTTTTTGATTTCGTTAATGTTACTTATTTTGGTACAACCCCAGAGTTGTGTACCATATGTCCATACAGGCTTTAGCACTTGCTTATATAAAAGCAGTTTGTTCTCTATATTAACCTTGGAATATTTTCCAAGTAACCAGTACATTTCTCTATAGTTATTATATAGTTCTTTACGTTTTTTCTTTACGTGCGTTTTTCATTTCAGCTTTTTATCAAGTGTCATTCCAAGATACTTAGCCTCGTTTGCAAACGGGATTTGAACCGAGTTTGAAAAGATCGGCAAATTATTTATTTTCTTATAAGTAAAATTTACATGAACAGATTTGGTCTCGTTGAGTGCGATTAGCCAAACCTTTGTCCATTCATTTACTCTATCCAAAGCTTCTTGTAGTTTTTCTGTAGTATCTTCGACCGTTTTACCTACTGCCAAGATAGCAGTGTCATCGGCAAATGTAGCTAGCTCAGTGCCTTCTACTTGCGGTATATCACGAGTGTATAATAGATATAAAACTGTGCCAAGAACGCTTCCTTGCGGCACCCCAGCTATTATTTCCTTAAAATCGCAATATTCGTTTCCACATTTGACGCGGAATAGTCAATTTGTAAGGTAGTTCTTCAAAATATTATATAGGTACTCTGGCAGAACTTGTCGTAATTTAAACTTTAAGCCTTCTTGCCAGACCTTGAGAGACGTCAAGGAATTGGCTTGAACAAATCTTTTTTCCTCCAAGTGAGTTTTAGATTACATGTGTTATTCGATGTACTTGGTCAACTGTAGAATGTTTACTTCTGAATCCGAATTGATGATCCGGAATGAGATGCCCTTCTTTTATTACCGGTTGTATTCGCCTAATCAATATTCTCTCGAACACTTTGGATATAATTGGAAGGAGCGAAATCGGTCTATAAGACGTTTTTTCATTCGGTGGTTTTCGGGGCTTAAGGACCATTATGACTTTGGCGACTTTCCATTGACTGGGAACATATTCTAGTCTAAGCGCGGCGTTTATAATGAACAGAAGCTTAATTAGAGCTTTTCTTGGTAGTGCTTTAAGAACCTCTACCGTAATTAGCTCGTATCCAGGAGCCTTCTTAGGCTTAAGTTTCTTTATTTCTTCCTTAAGTTCGGTAAGCGCTGCATTTCTTATTACGCTATTGGCTATATATGACGTATTTATATTTTGAATAAGAGCTTGTCCATCAAAATGTTTGAAAGTTTCTTGCAGGTGGGTGGCAAAAACTTGCGCTTTCTCTTTATCATGCCTGGCCCATTCGACTAATTGAGGCGGCTTGAGTTTGAGGTTTTTTAATAAATTTTATAGCCTTCCAAAGCAAGGAACTAGAATCTTTTTCGGCCGTTAAGCTTTCTAGGTAAGTTTGAATTTCATTATTCTTAAGGTCTTTAAAAGATCTTTTTAGTGAGTTGCACAAACGGTTAAGATGTGCTTTATGTTGCGGAGCACGAGTTTGTTGCCATTTTTAGCGCGCTTTTCTCTTCTCCTTAATCATCTCTTTTATTTCCTGCGGATAAGTTTGAATGTAGCTGGCCGGCGTTTTCTTAGGTTTGGAAGTATTCTTCCATGCGACATTCTGTAGGATTTCGACCAAGCGATGAACTTCAACTTCAAGTTCATAGGTCGTTTTAAGTGATACGCTCAGCTCAATATTTGCTTTAATATCTTTTTTGAAGCCATCCCAATTAGTTTTTGCGCTGGTTAATCTGGCCGGCCCTACTTTTTCAATCAGAGCATCGATTATCGTCATAATGATTGGAGAGTGATCAGAGGAGAGATCAAAGCTTTGTTCAACTTTTTTACAGTTGCCAGATATTCCTTTAGCAATAAAGAAATCGATCAATCTAGTATCTTATTTCTATCAGTCGGCAAATATGTTGGTTTACCCGTCGAGTGAAAATCACAACTAAGTTGCATACCCACATTAAAAAGCTTTCTACCTTTCTGAAAGGCGTACCTTGGGCGCCAGTAGGGGTGTTTCGCGTTGAAATCGCCACCAATAATAAAATTTGGTTTAATGAAGTTGAAGATGTTTGTGATATCACTTTCTTCAAGTTTACATCGCAGTGGACCATATATAGACGAAATGTTGAAGGCAAAATGTCTATTTCTAACGCTTACAATGCTTACTTGCATCGCTTCTAATTCAATCTTTACTTCCGCTGAATGTTCGATACATTTAGTAACCTAAATGTAACTTTACTCCCTAATTATAGCGGTCGAGATACAACCGCAGAGAGAATAGAAACACCCAGTGGCTCTTACTTTTTGGTGTCGGCGTATCTCGCCCATGACAATATGGACTCTCTTTTTGGGGATAACCTGGAAAGACTGATCGTAGATGCGGGGAGGCAAAAGACTGGTCTCATTATAGGATATGATGCTAACGCTCACCATACTGTGTGGGGCAGTTCCGATATCAACAAAAGAGGTGAGCTACTTTTTGATTTCATTTTAAGTACAAACCTTATTTTGTGCAGCATAGGTAACGAGCCGACTTTCGTCACTAGAAACAGGCAAGAACTATCTTTCTCGGATCACAGGTATCTCCAATTCTCTCTATACGTAGATCCTATTAGCCCGCCAGTTTCTAGGAACTACCGCAAAACTGATTGGCTCAAGTACAGGTCAACTTTAAGCAATTTCGTTACCTCAGATTACCTTAATCCCCCCTGCAACCCCCAAGAACTTGATCGAGTGGTTGAGGACTTAACCTCAGCCTTAAATATAATAATAATGACCTTGATTCAACCCAGGGGCAAGAAGAAGCCGCATTGGTGGATTGCAGGCTTAGGTCCTTTAAGAAATAATTGTAGAAAACTTTTTAGTAATGCCCAAAGTACTAGAGACGCGCTAGATTGGAACTTGTACAAGGCATCCCTAAGCATATGCAAAAAAAAGTAAGGAAAGCCAAGCGCAATTCTTGGAGACTCTTCTGTGGTAAAATAGAAGAAGCCTCTGAGGCATCTAGGCTGAGGAAAAATGTCTCTTTAAATCCAATAACACCCAGTTACCTTAAGAAAACTGATGGGTCTTGGATAACTTCAAGCGAAAATTCGCTAAACTTACTGCTTGACACACATTTCCCAAGTAGTTCCAGAGTTGTTAGCAATACGGTTTTCAGCAAACCATCTGTACAAAAAACAAACTCCTCAAAACTGATTATACAAAGCAAGGTTCAGTGGGCACTGCACAGCTTCAAACCATATCAATCCGCGGGACCAGACGCCATAATACCTGCCGAGTTGCAGAAGTCATCGGATATAATCCTGCCGATGGTTGAGACAATTTCTAAAAGTTGTCTAAATCTAGTTTATATCCCAAAGATATGAAGAAATGTTAAAGTTGTCTTCTTACCCAAAGCGAGTAAATGCTCTCACATAAATCTAAAAGATTTCAGACCTATAAGTCTATAATCATTCCTCTTAAAAACATTAGAACGACTGATTGATATCCATTTACGCAACAGTATTGATAAGAAACTACTGTCGGCGGCCCAACATGCATATTGCAAAGGCAAATCAGTGGAGACGGCATTACACTCACTGGTGCGTAAAATAGTATATTCCCTGTTTCATAAGGAGATACAATGGTCGCTTTTCTGGATATAGAAGGCACTTGCAACAATGTCAATGTATCAGCGATAGCAGATGCACTATCAGACCTGAAGGTCAACAGCTCACTTTGCGAACCGATTAATCCACTGCCTAATGGTCGGATTATCAACTCTAAGCTGTGTATGACGTCTACCAGAAGGTCTGTCAGTAGAGGCACTCCGCAAGGTGGTGTTCTATCCCCCTCTTGTGGAATCTGGTGATCAATGAGCTATTGATAATCATGAAAGGCGAGGGATGCACGGCGATCGGTTATACAGATGATGTTGCTTTGGCTGTCTCAGGAAAGCCCTTAAATACTCTAAAGAAACTTCTACAAAACGCTTTAAACAAGCTTACTAGATGGGCAGTTCGGTTTGGTTTGGGTGTAAGCCCCCACAAAACTGAACTTGTACTCTTCTCCAGGAAATATAAAATTCCGTCAGTCGACCCTCCTTCTCTCAATGGTATCAGCTTAACTTTCTCTGACACTGCAAAATATTTGTGTCTCATGCTGGATAAGAAATTAAGCTAGAAACCTAATATTCAAGAAAGAGTAAACAAAGCTACAGTAGAACTTTTCTCTTGCAAAAAGCTATTGGAAATAGATGGGGTTTACAACCCCGAATCACTATACTACATCTCGGTCATTAGACCGATACTCACATACGGGCGGATTGTCTGGTGGACAGACTTAGAAAAAGCTATAAATCGCGATTATTTAAGTAAGGTCCAGCATACAGCTTGTTTGTGTATAAGCGGAGCACTACGTACAACTCCCTCTGCGGCACTGGACATTATGTTTGATCTGATACCCCTCGATATATGTATGCAGCAAGCAAACAACAGCGAATGCAGCCGTTCGCCTGGAAGCTACTCAACAGTGGTCAAGAAAAGAATTTGACCACGCTTCCATTTTGAATAAATTCAAATTCCCTCCCGAAAACACGGACTACACCATCCCATGTCCAAACTTTGACAAGAACTTCCTCGTCACCATCCCCTCCAGATCACTCTGGAATGATGATGTATCTTTAGACGGGTCAATCCACTTCTTCACTGATGGCTCAAAATCCAAGGACGGAGTTGGTGGAGGTGTTTTCTCTGACAGGCTTAATCTTAAGCTCTCATTCCGTCTTCCAAATCATTGTAGCGTGTTCCAGGCGGAAATTTTGGCGATTAAAGAAGTCTTACCTTGGCTTAAGAAAAACGTGATATTTGCTAGAAATACCCGCATCTTTTCAGACAGCCAAGCAGCAATCAAATCCCTCGAATCGACCTCTATAAATTCCTTAGTAGCTATAGACTACCGATCGTCTCTCGTAGGGGTGTCTGAGCAGTTCAATATTCACCTGTATTGGGTGCCGACGCATAGGGACATTCCGGCGAATCGTAAGGCCGATGAACTCGCCAGAATAGGAACAACTATACCCATCCTGCCGGATAAAGGCTCCTTAGGTATACCAATCGCTACTCGCAAACTCAAATTTCAGCTGGATGCTATCGAGAGTACGAATCTTGGGTGGACAAGTGGACCCACAGTTCTAGCGAAAAATCAAGTTTGCCTGAAGCTGGATCTAAAACGTTCAAAGAATTTGATTTCTCTCAACAGATTACGTATCGGCGCTATAATAGGTGTCATCACTGGACACTGTCTAATAGGCAAGCATGCTGCAAGGCTAGGCGTTTTTGCGAACGACTTCTGTAGAAGCTGCATGGATGAAGAAGAGGAAGAAACTATTCCTCACCTTCTTTGTTTCTGCCCAGCTCTCTGCCGTAGAAGAAAGCTTTACCTAGGAGCCCCTTATTACAACGACATAGGCGACCTGAAAAACATTGACATTAAGAGCCTCCTACGCTTCATAAGAAGCTCAAAATGGTTTAACGAGTAGGTAGGAGAAACTTTCCATGATCCATGTGGTATCACAATGGACCTATTTTTGGTCTATTTTTTTTTTTTTTTTTTAAACAGGTGCGGGACCACGCCCAAATGGCATGTAGGCACTGCGACCAAGGAGATCTATTGTCCCATAGGCCACTTTTAGGGCAGCAGTACTTCTACTCCCCTTATGAAAGCTATAATTTCGGCTGCGGAGGAGTTCCCTAGATCTTTTGGCGATATAATCTCTTTAAGGAAAAAGCTTCTCCTAGTGCTACACAGTGCTACACACTCACATAGTATGTGTTCTGCGGTTTCGTCCTCTTCTAGGCAGAGGCGGCAGGTGATATCCTCCAAAATTCTCATTTTGTTGAGGTGGTAGAGAAGTTGACAGTGACCAGTAAGGAAGCTCATAAGCCTTCTTATGTCATTTCTGCCGTATTTTAGGATATCAACTGCCTGTCTTTGGAAGGGTTGGACAGCTCTTTTAGTCTGCCTGAGACCTTGGGAGTTATTCCAGTGGGAGATGCACATGTTCCCAAATCTTTAGGGTAAGTTTGAAGGCGGAATTGGGTATCCCGCATAAGGGTTCAGGTCCAGTGAACAACTCAGAGGAGCCCTTCCTAGCTAGCAGGTCTGCAGTTTCATTGCCGTCAACGCCTACATGACCCGGCACCCACCACAATTTTACTTTATTGTGTCGGCACAGATTTTGTAAGCTGTTGAAGCAGCTTAGAACTGATTTTGAACTGATCACATGGGAGATCAGTGCTTTGAGCGCCGCTTGGCTATCGGTGAGTATATGGATAGAGGCACCTTTGATGCCTGAGTGCAGGTTAATGTTGGCACAAGTTTCAATGGCGTAACGCTCGTCCTGGAAAAACACTAGGACTCTTTCCGAGTGATTTCGAAATTTTATGGTTGGGTCCATACACACCGGCGTCAACTCCTGAATCCATTTTTGATCCATCGGTGTACCACACTATACCTTTTGGATCAAGCGACGGTCCGCCATTATTCCATATATCACGGCTTGGGATCACAATCTCAAACCCTCCACAAAAGTAGAGTGATTTAGGCGTAAAGTCGGAGACCGTGCTTAGCATGTCTAGCTCGGGAAGTTGGACAATAGCTCCATGAGATCCACGTGATCCCGTGTACTATTAGCATCTGATTTTTTAAGACTAACTGCACTGCGGATTGCCACTTTTTTTTTACAAATATATGTAACGGAGTAAATCCGATTATGGCTTCAATGGCTGTTGATGCCGAGGCAAGCTAGTCTTTGAAGTTTTGTGAGTTTATTAATGGTTGTGACCTCTTTGGTTTTCGTCCACCAGACTACGGACGCGTATGTCAGAATGGGTTTTACAACCATGGTGTATAACCAGAAAATTACCTTTGGAGACAGGCCCCAGGTCTTGCCGTACATACGGCGACAGACCCACAAGGCAGTAGTCGCCTTGGCAATTTTATGCTTAATATGAGAGTTCCGGTTAAGCTTCTAATCCAGGAAAATTCCTAGATATTTTACCTCATCGGAAAAATTGATTGTTGTGCCGTTTAGAGTCGCTGAGCCAATACTCAGCGTTCTTCTTCTTGTAAACGGTACAACGACTGCCTTGCTGGCGTTAATCGATAGGCTCAAAGCAGACCTATATTCGTCCCAATTTTTATTGCGTTTTGCGGTGTTGAAAAGTTTTCTCACCTTTTTGCCGAGTATCTCTAGCTGGTCATTCCACCACGGTACGCTCCGTTTACCTGTATTGTCATTTTTCGGGACACAGCTACTCCTGAAGGAAGAGATTAGGAAGTCATTTAGTTGGCAGGCTGCCACATCAACATCACATTTAGATCTTAAAGATGTGAGCAGCATGTCATCCTTCACGGCGAGATTTTCGCGAAAAAGTGCCCAATTAGTTAGAGATGTTAAATCTGATATGCTGATGATCAGATAGTGAGGGTTCATTTGACACATGCCAATTGACAACAGAATTGGAAATAAAACGGCTCGAGATAGTGAGATCAAGTACCTCTTCTCGAATAGAATTTATAGAAGTTGGCTTGTTACCTTCATTACACACAGCTAAGTTTTTACTAGTAATATAAACAAGAAGTAACTCACCCCTTTTGTTAATGTCGCTGCTACCCCATGCCACATGATGGGAGTTGGCATCGCATCCAATGATCAGGTGCCAGTTGCGACGGTGGCATAGGTTCACCAAATCCTGCACAGCCACGGGCGGAACAGGCTCCGAATCTCCAGGAAAGTAGGCAGAGGCGCACACGATCTCCCGAACTCCTCCTAAAATCGAAATTTGGACTATGCAGGCCACCAAATCTCTGCTGATGAACTCTGGGATGGGAAGAAAATTAATTTTAGAACTGATTAAGCAAGCAGCCCTAGGAATTAACTCCCCATAGGCATATATCAACTTACATGTCCTACTATGAAGGCCCTTAATTTTGCCTCCAACCACCCAAGGCTCCTGAATGAAACCAAGGGCGATTTTATCCCGGATGAACCGTTGGCTAAAGATGTCCGAGGCACCTTTAGCATGATGCAGGTTGCCCTGCAGCACTTTGATGTCATATTTTTGGTCTAAGTGTGTTGGCGATTCCCTGCTGCCAGCCACTTCAACCTAACCTAGCATAACCTAGGGTACCGGAGGTGATGCGAACGAGACAAAAGAAAGAACGACGACGAAGTATGGTGCACACACGTGGACGAGTGCAGGGCGTAGTACTAGTGATGACTTATATGTGGATGGAAATAAGTTCTCCCAGCGCGTAGTCAGTTGCGTTCTATTAATTGAGTAGTTCGATTGCATATGCGACATCGTCAATTCCACAGCTTTATTCGTTTTAAACAGAAGTTAATCCGTTACAGAAAATAAACCGTGCGTCCTCCTTTAGAGGACCGTCTTCGTCAGAACAACCGAGAGTCCTCCGAGGATTACCAGCAAGCATAATTTTCCCAGCAGGGCGCGCCATGTGTCTCCCCCCAAATCTACAAGAGTCTCCACCAGTGAACTAGTGAACCCTCCTTCAGAGGAATAAGCTTCGCGGTTTCCTCTGGGAACCCTCAGAGTTTTTCTCCACCTAGTTATTGGCGTCCCTTCCTTCCGAAGGACGCAACTGTGCCTTTCCTCTTAGGGGCGCTTGGGTGCCGCATGGATTGACTTACTTTGCTGACGCATAGAGGGCACAATGGGTGAATAGCGATTCGAAACCATGGAGGAAGCATGAGGAACAACGATAAGATCAGTTCCAGTTAAATCACAGTTCCAGTTAAGTTACAGTTACAGTTAAGTCAGAGTTGCAGTTAAGTTAATAAATATTTGGCGCAACAGCTCTTTAAGTGCCAGGGCCTAGCTTCTCGCAACCACTCATGCTATGTGCGTTATATTTTTAACGCAAATGGAAGTGACCTACTGTTTAGTGTCGTATCCGAAGGGCAATTTGTTTGTCAGACGATCGCAAGAGGTGGGACCGTAAAAAAACTTTTTGGTATTTTCTGGGATTCGAACTTGGAACCTCACGCACAGTTATCCGAGTCTGGTTTAGAATCTAGTAAAAATAACACGAAAACCGCGTCGAATATACGGCCAATAAAAAATAAATATCTATTTAACCAAGCAAATTGTGTTTTCTTTCTTTTGCGCAACTCAATATTTCTTTTCCCGCATATAACAATCGGTGGCAGCGGTGGGATTTCTAGTGCAAAGCATCGGCCTAGAGTCCCGTAAACGAAACTTAGTGAAAAAAGTCCCGTAAAACAAGCAAACTTTGTGAGACAGTAAAAAAAAAGTTGTCAGTCCCGTAAAGAAAAAAACGGAAGAACTCAGTGAACACAAAAAAAAAATCTGAAGACACACCGCACGGCAACTGAGACAGATTCAACAATATCCTATCCATTACAATTATCCATAGCATCGTTAACAGCAAAATCAAGAGCATCGTCAACAGCAGCATCAGGACATCAAGAGCATCATCAACATCAAATCAAGAACAACATCCAACTTAACATGCAGCCAATGTAAGCTTTTTTTTTTTTTATTTTTACCTTAAGCAATATGGAAAAAAAATTACATATAAATAAATCTAAAAGAATCCCAACTATTGTAAGCAGTTTTTTTTACTATAGAAAAAAAAAATTAAAATTATATACACATATCTAACCCCTAGTCTCCACTGGCAATAATTCATTGCAAGAAATATGTCAAGTAATTGAAATTTCCAATGGAGGCCGCAAATTTCTTGAAATAATTCATTTCATTTGCGGTCTCCATTGGAAATTTCAATTGCTTAACATATTTCTTGAAATTAATTAACAGTATCCGAATCCACAACTTCAGGACCAATGCCAGTCGGACGCTCCACACATAAAGACGAACAGTCAAAAACTGAATGTAAAGACTTACCAAATCTCTGTGTTACGGATACTCATCCATCTGTTCTCGAAAACGATTCTCTAGAATCAAATCTGAAAAACTCCCTCCGGAAGCCAGAAATCAAATTCATTGTCTCCAAGCCAAAAACGAACTCGACCGAGAATGAAGTTGTAAATACGAATTCAATCCTAAATTATACATGCACAACCGGTCGAACTCCGAACCAAATCGAAGATCTAAAGCAATTCCTAACGCAAAGTTTTACTCCTACTACGCATACTAACCCTGATGAATCGATTGCCAATTTCAGCTCTCTTAATAGAACCTCGAACTTCAAAAGTCAGACCAAAGTATCGTCAAAAGAGTTCAAATCCCAGAACGTCCTAAAGCTTCTAGGCAGAGGCGCTGCTTTAAGTCTAATTAAGTTAAAGACACTAAACCCCAACGAATGGGTAAATACAGGCACTATTACCGCATAAACAGGCATAAGTGACATTCCTACATCGACGTTGGGTACTACGAGTATTAAGGTAAATCTAGATTTCACTCCTGGTCAAAAGATCGCTCACACGTTCTACATAATTTCAAATAACTTCCAAATCACATAAGATGACAGTATCGGCGAAGAATTCTTCAGTGCAGTAGTGCACTACAATAATAATACACTTAAATATCACTATAAAAACCTACACTATCTAGTAGACTTCTGCTACGAGCAAAAATTTATAAAATATGGACCAATTACAAGAAAATCAAGCTAAATATATTTCGCTAGAGAAATCCTACCAGGATAATACATTTCATCAGCAATAACCACACCGACATATGGTTAAGTACACATATCAGTACTAAACACAAACAATGAAGAAGCGAATATCGAAAACCTACAACATAGATCCGAAAACGTGAGCAATTACGAGGTGTATAACATAAGCTGAACAATTTTTTTTTCCCGAGGCTAGGTGAATAATCTTCCACTATGAGAATAGCAAGCGCGTGCTCATAGTAGTGTCACATTCTTACTGACTAAAAAAACACCACCCTTCGCTATAAATTTGTTAGATATCGCAACTAAGTAATAACTTATCAAGCAATTTTTGTAACACGAAATAAAAACGTTTGGCAGGTTACTTTCCATTGAAAGATCCTGAATGTTCCGCAATCTAGACGCGGTTAATCCTTATCTCGCCAAGTTGAAAGGTTTCGTCCTTTGTAGTCGGCGCAATAAATTGCTCGCATTCAAAATGTAGGACTGTATTGTTGACATGTCCGATTAGTCGGTTTCTATGCTTT
This sequence comes from Brachypalpus laphriformis, assembly GCA_945910035.1. Taxonomy (NCBI): domain Eukaryota; kingdom Metazoa; phylum Arthropoda; class Insecta; order Diptera; family Syrphidae; genus Brachypalpus; species Brachypalpus laphriformis. The sequence goes on from OX246756.1 coordinate 124,810,751, forward strand.
CTCGTGAAGCTTCTAATTTCAGTTTCGATTGTCGGAATTCCGAGATCCCTGTGGATATCGTCGCTTCTAGTATACCACGGTGCTTGGACAATTTCTCTTAGCACTTTATTTTGAAAAGTTTGTAAAATACTAGCATTTGTTTTCTTTGTACAACCCCAAAGTTGTATACCGTATGTCCACACCGGCTTCAGCACTTGTTGTTATAAAAGCAGTTTGTTCTCAGTACTGAGCTGGGAATGTTTTCCAAGTCACCAGTACATTTCTCTTAATTTGATTTCGAGTCCTTTATGCTTCATTTTCACGTGCGAATTTCATTTCAGCTTTGCGTCGAGTATCATTCCCAGCTATTTGGCCTCGTTCGCAAAAGGTATTTGGGGCGAGTTTAGAAAAATTGGCAAGTCATTAGTTTTTTTGTAAGTGGAATTCACGTGAACAGATTTAGATTCGTTGAGGGCAATCTGCCAGTCCATCGTCCATTCATTTACTTTATTCAGTGCGTTTTGCAGTTTTGCAGTCGTTTCTTCGATTACTTTACCTACTGCTAGGATAGCGCTGTCATCGGCAAACGTAGTATATAACAAATAGAGAAACGGCCCAAGTACGCTTCCTTGCGGTACGCCGGCCGAAATTTATTTGAGCTCCGAGAATTCGATTCCATGTCTAACACGGAAGAGTCTATTCCCGAGATATAATTCTAGAATATCGCATAAGCATTGTAAAGGTCTTTTTTATTGGAGGCTGAGATGAGCTCGCCGGCTCCAGGGTCAACCCAAAGAAATACCCTAAAACTTTGGGAAAGAAGTACTTTATTAGAAGAGTAGGAATATTATTACAGTGTTACTTTTAACAATGCAAGCGTGTTCTAATAACAAATTTTATACTTAACAATATGTCGATAAACTTAATACTGTAATATTCTTGCTGGGGTTCGTTTAAATAAAACCGTCTTCTGTGTATTTTAATCGTTTATTTATTATCAAACACCAACTTTACTTCAACACAATATTCAATCACTTTATTCTTTATTTATTTCAAATAATGTCGCTTATTTCACCACTGGTCTAATCTTCCTCTTGTAATCACTGTATGCACTTATAAACAACTGTCCACGGTGGCTGTGGTATGGGTATTTATATGAAATTGCAAGGGGTTCTAGAACATGCTAGATGTTTCTCCGTGTTAATCGAGGATCCTGGTATATTGGGATATTGTGTGGAACAATTGTGGAACGTAAGCACATCAGGTTGGAATATTTACTGCTAACAGGTTTTGCAATAGATGTCGTTGCTACAGTTTGAGATACAGTGTTTTAGTTTTTGGTACACAAACCATCCTATAGTCAATGCTACACTGCCCCCCTCTTAAACTTGTTTGTCCTGAACAAGATCATCTGGATTACTGCCATGGTAACGATGAAGACGATCCTGGTGGACAATTTTCATCTTGCCTCTTACTCCACGCTGGATCCGGAAGACGACGTCATTGATGCGTGTGACCACTTTATAAGGGCCCTCCCAGTCTTGCTGCAGCTTGGGTGACCTCCCCTTTTGCCGGTGTGGGTTGTACAACCATACTAGGTCTCCCTCGTGGAAGCTGGACGTTGTTGCCTTTGTGTCGTACCTGGTTTTCATGCGGTCACTCGCTATCCTTATCCTCGTCCTGGTCCTCTGATGTATGTCTCAGGTCCTTTCCCTGAGGTCTGTCACATAGTCCTCTTCACATTTGGGCTCATCGTTAGGGGATCCAAACTTCACCTCACTGGGTAGCCGAACTGCTCGACCAAACAAGACTTCGGATGGAGTATGTCCAGTAGTACTGTGCACTGCATTTCGGTAGGCCATCAAGAAGAGAGGAATTTGTCGATCCCAATCGCGCTAGTGGTCTTCTACGACCTTGGAGAGATGTTCGTTTAAGGTTCTGTTGAAGCGCTCTACCATCCCGTCGGATTGTGGATGAAGCGGGGTCGTCCTCGTCTTTTTGATTCCTAGTTGTTGACATACCTCTTGGAATATCTTCGATTCAAAGTTTCGTCCCTGGTCAGAATGCAGTTCCATGGGCACGCCAAATCTGCTCACCCAGTTGTTGACGATCTGTTCCACGATGGTCTTCGCTTCCTGGTTAGGGACGGCGAACGCTTCCGGCCATTTGCTGAACTAGTCCATGACGACTAGGATATAACGGTTACCATTGTCGGTTTCTGGAAATGGACCAGCGATGTCAGCCGCAGTCCGTTCAAAGGGTGCGCCCACGTTGTACTGGTGCATCTTGCCTCGCGTTTTCGTTCTGGGTCCCTTGCTGGCAGCACACACGACGCATTTTCGGCACCAATTCTCTACGTCGTTCCTTGCGCTGAGCCAATATAAATGTTCTCGCACCTTCTCCAGCGTCTTGTTTGCACCCAAATGACCTCCGGATGCTCCATCATGTATCTCCCGTAGCACCTCATGTACTTTTGATCGCGGCAAGACAAGCTGCATTATGAAATCTTTCCCGTCCGCCCTTTCCCATTTCCTTTTCAGTACACCATCTTGCACATGAAGGGAGTCCCACTAAGCCCAGTATGCCTTGAGAGTGGGGCTTCTGTCCGAGATATCTTGTCCATTTGGCTTTTCCATAAACTTCTTCCACTCTAATATCGGCTCGATGTCTGGGTCTTCTTTTTGAGCGTTGCGGATTTCTTCTGCACCCCAGCCGGCGACAGACTCAGCTCTTACCCTTTGAATGGAAAGAAGGTTCTTCTCTTCCTGCCGCACACAATGCTTGCAGTCGATCTTACATGGTCGCCGGGATAAGGCATCCGCATTAGAATGAAGTTTCCCTTTACGATGCTGTATTTCATAATCGTACATCTGCAGCCGTTCAATCCATCTTGCGACCTGGCCCTCTGGATTCTTGAACTGCAGCAGCCATTTTAGAGCCGCGTAGTCTGTGCGCAAAAGGAACTTTTGGCCGTAGAGGTATTTATGGAAGTGTTTTGTCGCCAGAAGCAGCGCCAGAAGTTCTGGCCTGGTCACGGAGTAGTTCCTTTCCGGCTTGGAGAGCACTTTGCTGAAGTATGCGACTACCTTCTCTTGGCCGCTGTGTACCTGCGAAAGAACAGCTCCAACACCGACGTTACTTGCATCTGCATCCACGATGAACATTTCTCCGGGAATGGGATATCCTAGTGTTGGTGCTTCGCATAGTTGTTGCTTAAGGTTCTTGAAGCTTTTGTCGCACTCACCTGACCACTTGAATTGCCTTCCTTTTTCTGTCAGTTGGTGCAGGCTTTTCGCGATTCCGGAAAAATCCTTTACGAATCGTCGGTTGTACGTTGCGAGACCCAATAAGCTCCTGAGTTCGTGTTTGTCTTTTGGAACTGGCCAGTTTTTCACAGCTTCCACCTTGTCTGGATCGGTTTGCACTCCTTCTGATGAGATAACGTGGCCCAGGTACTTGACTTCGGATCTGAAGAGGTCACATTTCTTTGGGTTCAGCTTCAGGTGAGCGCTTCGAAGCCGTTCTAGCACATTCTTCAGGTTGTCGCGATGTTCCTCGAATGTTTTTCCTATCACGATCACATCGTCCAGATACACCAAACAAGTTTTCCAGGTCAATCCACGCAGGACGTGTTCCATTAGGCGCTCAAAAGTTGCCGGAGCATTGCACAATCCAAATGGCATTACTGTAAATTGCCACAGCCCATTTCCTGCAGTGAACGCAGTTTTCTCTCGGTCCTTTGGATCAATCTGTACCTGCCAGTAACCGCTCTTTAAATCAAGGGTGGAAAACCATCGAGCTCCTGAGAGTGTGTCTAATGTGTCATCGATCCGTGGCAGAGGGTAGCTATCCTTTTTGGTGACATCATTAAGTCCGCGATAGTCCACGCAGAATCGAGTGCTGCCGTCTTTCTTCTTCACCAGTACAACAGGTGAGGCCCAAGGACTCTTAGAACTTTCGATGAGCCCTTCCTTCTCCATCGTTGACACCATATCCGCAACCTCTGTCTGCTTTGCCAATGGCAGTCGTCTGGCAGGCTGGCGAATTGGTCTGGCATCCCCAGTGTCTATGCGATGTTGCACCAGATGTGTTCGGCCATACTCTCCATCCTGTGAGGCAAATATATCAGCGTACTCACTGATTAGATTTTCTGCAATGGCTCGCTGATTCCGATCCAGTTCGCAATGCTTGAGGATCATGTCCCTTACTTCCGCCAACCTGGCTGATGAAACAGGCCTCGCAGATTCCTTTCCAGTTATTGTTGAGATTGAACATATCGGAACACATTTACCAATAACCTCCCCTTGTTTTAGCTTGACGCTGTGGCTCTTTAAGTTCGTGAGTCTTACTGGCACCAAGCTATTCTTTGCTCCACTAAAACTTTTCCCAAGATGTAATTTGGGGGACTCCTTCCTAAATCTGGCTCCAATAGATAGAATCGGTGGCTACCAGGATCGCCCTCTAGTTTTGTCCAAATGATAGTCTCGGAAGATGGTGGTAAGACCTCGTCCTTGCTGAGTATTGTCCTTAAATGTGCTGCATTCTCGTTTCCGTACACCATTGGAATCTCTACGTTCCTGTACCGCAGAACTTGCATCCCGATGTCGATGATTACGTCATGTTCTTTCATAAAGTCCACTCCGATGATGCATTCATCACATATGCCGGCCACCAGGAACGCATGAGAAAAGGCCAACCCTGCTAGTTGTAACGTGAGGCGAACTTCTCCATATACTTTCGCCGCTTCCCCTGTCGCAGTTCTAAGACAGTAGCAGCTGGTGTTGTGCAGCCAAGACTTCCGGACGAGATCTCTTCTTACAATGGAAGCCGTGGCGCCAGTATCGGTAGTAGCCACGCACTTGTTTTTGCCGATGAATGCTTCCACTGTTAGACTCTTGTTGCATCGTTTGGTTTGGGAGACCTGGATGGTGGTCTTGGGGGCGTCGATTCAATTAGCCAACTTCTGCCCCGCGAAGCTGGCTCTTAGGCGTTTCCCGACTCCTGGCTTCCAGAAGCCTGGCCAACAGGATGGATGTTGTCCCTGTAGGATGGTTCTTCGTTGCGTCGCCTATTCGCACAATGTGGACAGTTTCCGCGGGTTTCTGGGTGGATTTCTGCATTGCCGTTGTAGGTGTCCCAATTTGTTGCAGTTCCAGCAACGAATTTGTCCTCCGCGAGCATTATTTCGGTCTTCGATGTCCATCCTCTGGCAAGAGCATTCGATGGCGGCTACTTTCCTCACACGGTGGACTCCCTGACATGCCTGGTCTGCGACCACCATTGTCAGAGCAAACGCCAAAGCTTCGGCAAGGGTTTTCTTTCCAGCCATTCTTACAGCCATTTGCAATTTTGCATCAGCTATGGCATGGGTAAATGCTTCGGTTGCCATCTCGTTAATGATCTCCTCGCCGGCGTTTGGATAGGACAAATGTGCCAGCCGCTCGATGTCCGCTTGTAACTGCTGGAGCGTCTCACCCTTCATCTGGGACCTTCTGCGCAACTGGACCCTATATACTTGCTGCATGTGGTCGTCCCCAATTCGCATCTCAATGGCTTTCACCAGACTGTCGTAGTTGCGTTGTTTGTCCTCGGGAATAGTTTGTAGTAGCTCTGCAGCTGATCCTCTAAGCGCAAGCGTGAGGGGAATGGACTTCTCTTCGTCGTCCCAGTTGTTCGTCATTGCCTCAGCTTCGAACTGCCTCTTGTATATCGGCCATGATGTCTGTCCATCGAAGGCGGGAGGCTGCATCTCTTTCCTTCTCGGGCAGTCGGTTGAATGCTCCCGAACTTTCTGTTTCTTTACGCATTCGAGTTCCTTTGCCAAATTCTCGAATATTCCTTCAACAGCCTCGAATTTTGTTTCAACATTCTCGAATCTTCCTTCAATTGCTGTTTCGAATGTCTCAATTTTGGCCTCTTTATTTTCAATCTTCTCATCAATTGTTCCAAATCTTGTTTCCAAACTTTTATTTTGTTCATTGAATTTGCTTTCGAGAACACTCCTTTGATCGAATAGCTGTTGCTCTAGAGAGTTCTTTTGTTCGTCGAACTTAGCATCGAGGGAATTCTTCTGCTCAGCTAAGGAATTCTCTAGAAGCCCGAACTTCTTGTTTTGCTTATCCAGAGAATTCTTTTGTTCATCGAGCTTTTTATTTTGCTCATCCAGAGAATTGTTTAGCTTCTCGAACTTTTCGGAAAGCAGTTTCATTAAGGCCGATATATCATTCGTCGTACTTACTTGATCTTCTTCGACGTCAAACAAAGCTGTTTCAGGATCTGTACCCTCGTCCGTCATTATTTTCCGCAGCTTAATGATCAATTCTCTCTTCGTACCAGTCGTAGGCTGATTCCGCTGGCTCAGTACTTCCTTTAGTTGCAGCAATGACAAATCTTTTTTTTTTCACTTGCACAATAAGCAATATACCAAAATTGTTTTATTCCACTTTTCTGACACCAATGTAATATTCTTGCTGGGGTTCGTTTAAATAAAACCGTCTTTTGTGTATTTTAATCGTTTATTTATTATCAAACACCAACTTTACTTTAACACAATAGTCAATCACTTTATTCTTTATTTATTTCAAAACAAACGGTCGCTACAGATTTATTTTCACAATGTCGCTTGTTTTCACCACTGGTCGAATATCTCTTGTAATCGCTGTATTCACTTATAAACAACTGTGGCGACGGTGTTTGTGGTATGGGTATTTATATAAAATACAAGTCCTTCTAGAGTATACTAGATGTCGCCAGGGATGAACTGAGGATCCCGGAATAATTGGGATATTGTGTGGAACAATTGTGGAACGTAAGCTCATCCGGTTGGAATATTTACTGCTAGCAGGTTTTGCAATAGATGTCGTTGCTACAGTTTGAGATACAGTGTTTTAGTTTTTTGGTACACAAACCATGCTGTAGTCAATGCTACAATATAAAGTTTTATTTTGCAATCCATTTATGTTCTATGAGAGTATGCTAATGCTTTTATTGTTATTATTATTTATTTTTTTTAAATACTTTACCTTATCAATGCTTTAACAAATGTTTGAAAAATTGCTGCTACAGATGTTTACAAGTTTTTTGCATTTATTTTGGACAATATACTCTTAAATTCTAAATTAATATTGTTAAAAGGCTCACCATAAATACTTTTCACCAACTCTTCCGCTCTTTGTTGGCCACAAACTAGAACATCGTTCTTATTCCAAACAAACCATTTGCCATCTAATGTTAGTTTGTCATTACGAACGCTTACTCGTTTGCTCCTGTTGGTCGCTAGGATGTCTTTCTTCAGCTTTAACATAGCCTTCTTACGTTTTTGTCTGTCACTGTTTAGATCCTGATCAATTGAGATTGTAGAACCCACTAAGTTTGTTGTATGCCTTAACACCTCGTGCACCATCCGTTTTGATCTCATCTCCACCTATCACTGTCATCTTGCCATTATGTTCAAAAACCTTCTTAGTAGAAACAATTTCGATCGGGGATGTTATTTTGAGCTCATCTTTGCATGTAGTTTCCACTGCATCAACTATCGATCCGCTTGCTTCGATGCCTTTGAATACTAAGTTGTTTCTTTTAATTTGGTCTTCCAGCTGTATCAATTGTCTATGATCCATTTCTCGTCCCTCTTTCAGCATTTGAACTTCTCATTTTAGCGCTTGGTTTTCGGCTGTAAGTATGTTTATTACCACGAATAACTTGTTTACGTGGTATGTGACTTATTCCATATCTTTCTTCGTCGGCAATTTTTTTAGCTTTTTATCAAGGAGTGTTGCCATGGAATTCTGGATTAGGTTCAACAGTTCATTAGCATTCATCATGCCTACTGAGTCTTTACGTGAGGCATTTTCCGGAGATACTTCAGTCAGCCTTCTCTTAGAATTATGCGCAGATCCTGCATTTGATGATGAGGATGCTTTTGTGGGTGTTCGTTGCATAGTTTTAGGTTTACAATCCAGGGAATTTTGGTGTGTGCATTGACTAGACATTATCTAGCAGGCGAGAGCTTAGAATCCACAGTACGATCTCACGATCCACAGTAAGCTTTAGCGCCAACCTCGGTCACAGTCGTACACTTATTTTGTAGAGACCAAAGGTCGTATTGTCTGACAGCCAATGCAATCGCCTATTGATACTATCATTAGGTCTGTTCCTTTACTTGCAAATTCGTACAAATTGGTACGAATTCTTACTCAACAGCGTTCCTTTACTCATAAAAGTAGTAAAAGAGAGAGGCGACGAGAGTGTAAAAATTTCCCCTCAGTGAAAAATCTTACGAATTCTTACTCAACAAATTTCTGCCGGTAAGAAGTGTACTTTCTGTCAAAGTCAGCTGTTACTTTGTTTGGATGTTTTTATTTTTCTTTTGTTTTGGGTTATTTTTCATTTTAATTCAATTTGCAGCAACAGGGCAAATAAAAAATGAAAAAAAAGAGGACCTAAATGAAAGTTGAATATTTTCCTAGGACATTCCTGCGCATTTAAATATGTAAATTTTTATTTAAAAGCAATAAAAACGAACTTCAAAGTTTAATGAAAATGGTTTACATAGATGTGGAGTACGGAAGAAACAGCTGAAAACGTTGACGTTTAATTATGGGCAAGTTTTTTGTCTAACGCGTTCCTTTACTTTTTTGTAGCTTCTCTCTTTGAGACAGAATTTTACTCTTAAGGTTGATAATTTCTCTTTTACTATTTTTTGCCCAAAAAGTAAAGGAACAGACCTATTGTATATATGTACATCAATCAGACGAAATTTATTCTTACCCTCATGATTCGCTAGGTGGCGTGTGCTTACTTCTCACAAAAAAGTATACATCGAAATCGAAATGGAAAAGCACAAAGAAGACGAGAAAATTAACAAAAAATCATCTTCGAGGTAGTGTATATATGTACATATGTACGTACTGGTGTGAGTATTATTGTGAAGGGTTGGTTTGTGAGATTATGTCTGGTTGTACCTTTCGTATTTTTTTGTATTTTTTGGTGTTTAAGTTAGTTATCAATGAACTTATTTTGCACTATGCACAGACTCAAACGTTGCTACATTTCATTATTTCTATTCGGTTATATAATAAGCAACGTTGCTCTATTTCGGGTTTTGATGCATCAAGATTTTTCCTTGGGTCAATACATATGTTTATATCTAGGGATATGTATGTACAAGTACATGTATATGCATTTGCAAAAAAAATATTTAATACTCAGTCTAATGTTTTATACCCGAATTAGAGATTCATCTTCTATTATTTACAAAAACTGAATTAAACATCGGTTCTAACGACAGATTTCTTAAAACGATACTTTTTTCGAATTTTGAAATAATATATCAGTTACCAATGCTGATAATGCTTAAGATATTAAAGTGGCTTAGTATATACATATATAGATACAATCTATATATAGGTATATGCAAGTAATCTTTTCCACATCACCTAGTGGGGCAAAATACTCGATGCGTTTTTTTGTTGAGGTGTCCCCGGTAGGCCCATTCCTCGTTCTATTATAAATTATAAATTATCTAATTATCGTATCTATTATAAATTATCTTAATGAAATGATTAGATGCACATGCACTTAAGAAATAAGTGATTGTATTCATAAGTTTTAGTGCAATGGCTAGATGTATTGCATATGCAATTAAGAAATAAGTGATTGTATCCATAAGTTATAAATATATAAGAAGACAGTGGCCAGGGAGTATTCATATCGCTGTTATTAGCCGTAATCTTTCTTGTTTTATGATCTCCCCAGATTTCCTATGGCCTAATTTCAAACACAGATCTGCTTCCGCACTTTCCAACAAAGTCAAAAGTATCCTGTGTCTCTGTCAAATTGCACATGCTGCAGACTGGCGGTGGATCATTCCTATGAGATATATAATTTAGTTTCAGAAGCTCTCGACGCAGTTTTAGGACCGTTTCTGTGCTGTACTCATCCCGGAAGTAATTATTGTACTCAAAATTGGGGCATAAGCAGCTGTAGACTCTAGACGTGTTTCACGTGTAGTTTCAAGGTTTGTATAAAGAGGGGTAATAAGCCTATCTTTAACATTATCAAGTAATTTGGTATGCTCGATGGATGCTTCGACGAAAGTCGACTCGGTATACGAAGAAGAAGCAGAAGGCGAAAGAACAAAAGACAGAGGTGAAAGCTCTCCTTTAACATCAGAAGACTTAACTGAAAGTCTGGGGTATTTCTATAAGGTGAAAGCAATTTTCAGCTTGGATTCAGAAAAGGATATAAACGAACGATTTATGCAGAATATAAGTTAACACCGAATACGTTCACCGCGCATGTAGAAACCCGAAGCTCAACATCGCTTCCCATGAGTATGGCATGGATACCGCTGACTGTGCGTCTATGCTGTACCGAACATGATTCGTCGTCATCGCTGAACCCGCATTCCGTCACGTACGGAAGAGTACCAGTGGGAGCATGCTGTCGCTGGATGATCTACTCAAATAGCATTAAGTAGTATTTACGCCATAGATTTTAATTATTACAGTTCAGTCTCTGTTCACATTTCTTGTAGGCAGAATCGCTGCCAATCGGTTTAATGAATAAATAAAGTTTTTTTTTAAATAAACTTGCGTAAAATAATTTAATTGGCGCCCGAGCAGGGACCGGTATTTGTCGTCGGAATAGTTGTGCCAGCGAGCTCAAGTAGCTCGAGTGCCGCCTTGCAAAGAAAGTTTAAAGAGCCAATGACCTCAAGTAGCTCTCGTGCTCTCGCGAATTTGTGCCAGTGACCTCAAGTAGTTCGAGTGCCGCCTCGCAAAGAAACTTTAAAGAGCTAGTGACCTTAAGTAGCTCCCGCGCTCTCGCGAATTTATGCCAGTGACCTCAAGTAGCTCCCGTGCGTTCGCCGAACTTTGCAAACCTTCGATAAATACCAGTTTCCAAAAAAATAAAATAAAAGTAGTGAAGTTACCAGAAATAACAGTGCATTTAAGTTGCAAAAAAATAACAGTGCGTTTATATGCAATAAAAATTTAACAGTGCAACCATAAGAAGTGAATAATAGTGAGTTTAAAGACGTTCACCATCATCGCTAGCAGGTTGTAAGAATTTCCTCTAGTGAACCCACATTAGGAGTCAACGAGGGAGCCCGAGTCACCGCAAAGTAGCAGCGGACAAAAAGGAATCAATCCCAGTGACCAGCGTGGAGATGTGGCGTCTCATGTAAGATTAGTGAATAAGAAAAATAAATTTAAAATAAAAACCTATAAATTTGAAAGAAACGATTTGTGAATCAGAATTTGCGAACTAAAAATAAAGTTTAAACAAGTTTTAAGAAAAAAGTTAGTGAATAAGAAAATATAAATTGAAAATTGATATCATACAAATTTGAAAAAAAAGTGAATTGAAAGGAAAAGATATAAATTGAAAATAAAAATCAAACAAATTTTAAGAAAAATTTTAAAAAGAAAATATGAAAAAAAAAATTTTAAGGAAAAAATATATAAATTGAAGTATATTGGGAAAAAACATAGAAATCCCAAAAGCACATTACAAAAAGAAAAATTTATATCGTAGAATTTTAGTTATAAGAGTTATTACAAATCATTTAAATATTATATACGTAAGTTTCATAATTTCTATTAGTATATACAAAGCATTCATTTACAATGCCTACTACTCGATCAGGGAATCAGGGAGCCTGTGGCAGTCAGCCTGCTCCAATTGATGTAAATCCTTGTTCCTCAATTATTCATAACCCTAATCCAACCCCGTCAATTCAAATTTCATCCGACCATAATGCCTCATACCAATCCACTTCTTCTCATGTTTGCGCAACTAATGAAGTAAGGTCAACTCCAGCATTGGATATGGTTGTTTCATCAATCGTTCAAAGAATACTCGAAAAACAAGGTCGTAACATAATTGAGAGCGTACTTAATCCTAACGCGGAGCAGTTTAAGGGCTCCGACCAAACCATCTCACCCGAGTTTGTGAATAGATTAGATGATATGGATAAGATACCGGATATAGTCCGTTGCCTAAGGTGATGCAGCACAATTTTTCTCTTGGAAAAAGAGCGTTGATCGCGTCTTACAACTCTATGAACCGATTAGGGGTACACCGAAATATTTTGGTATACTCAGTGTCATACGCAATAAGATTATCGGCCAAGCCGATGCTGCTTTGGAGTCCAACAACACTCCACTAAACTGGCATGATATCTCGCGGTGTTTAGCCATGCATTACGCGGACAAACGCGACGTGACAACATTGGAATGTCAAATGACGTCGCTTGTCCAAGGCAATAAAAGCATCCAGGAGTATTACCAAGTAATATACTCACATCTTTCATTTATCCTCAACAAGCTCTCATGCATGGACATTGGTTCTTAATCCATGAGGTTGCTTGGAATTAGAAAACCAAAATTTCAGGGCCAATCACTCCTATAGCAATCAGGGAACGTTAAAGAAACCGCATCATCAGTACTCATCGTTCACGCCTCAGAGGCACAACATGCCACCAACACAACCTCATTTTAACAGACCTATGTATTTCCAACAACCGTTCCGACCACCCCAACTACAGTCAAATCAGGAATCGGGAAACAACCCAAATTACTCTCAACGTCAGGCCTTTAATCAAAACCCCAATAACGTACGATTTTCGCAGCCAGGTCCACCAATAAAGTGGGAACCCATAACTCAAGGACCTAGTATTCAGGCTAGGGACGTTCATAACCAAAATCGTCAAAGGTTCAATACCGCCTTCGGAAGAAACAGGGCACCTGTACATCAAAGTTCCCTAAGACAACAACCTAATTTCCACATTGATTCGACTGAGGGCGAGCTGAGTGCATACTACCAAAATTCAAACCTCGAGGAAGAGCAACCCGAACAAGAATTTGATGATTACCGTGGTAGTACGGATAAGCCCTCTTGTTCTACCGAACCCATCGGCTCAGAGCCAGAACATTGTGACATAAATTTTTTAGGCTAAACGACTCTTCCTTGCCCTATTTCGAGTGCAAGATGAAGAGTGCCGATATGTTAAAATTTCTGATTGATACAGGTTCCTCTAAAAATTACATTCAGCCATATCTTGTCGAACATCCTCTGCAGAATAAACAACGTTTCTTCGCTAAATCTATAGCGGCAGATATCGAAATAACCCAGGATACATTGATTAATCTCTTTAATCTCGAAAGCATAAGCCTTAAATTATTTCTTTTGTCGACTTTGAAGATCTTTCACGGTATCCTTGCCAACGATAGTCTTAGGGAACTATCGGCTGTCATACATACAAAGGATAGTTCTATGACAATTCTGAATTCCATCAAAATTAGAATCAGGCAGTTAAGCTCTCCATCGGTAAACGCACTCAACATTAAAACTAACAAAATGACAATAGCACAACAAAATCTCCTAAGCTCAGTCGTTAATCGCTTCCAAAATGTATTCTCCGAACCTGATGAGAAGCTTACCTTCACGACGAAAGTCGAAGGAGAAATTCGGACCTCGACTGACTCACCTGTTTATAGTAAATATTACCCATTCCCTATGTCTCTCAAATCAGAAGTTGAGAAACAGATTCAAAAGCTGTTAGAGGACGGAATCATTAGGCCCTCAAGATCGCCCTACAATTCACCGGTGTGGATTGTACCAAAGAAACCGGACTCTACAGATACAAAACAGTATCGGATGGTGATCGATTATAGGAAGCTAAAGAGTGTTACTATAGCCGATCGATATCCCATTCCGGAAATCAATGAAGTGCTTGAGCAGCTTAGTAGAAACAAGTATTTTACTGTCCTTGATTTAAAAAGTAGTTTCCATCAGATTCCATCAGAACAACGGAAAGTATGAATTTACAAGAGTTTCGTTTGGCCTTAAGAACGCGCCATCGATTTTTCAAATGGCACTCGATGATATTCTTCGAGTCCATATATGTAGGTAAAACTTGCTACGTCTATATCGATGATATAGTTATATTTAGCAAGAGTGAGGAAGAACATGCCCAGCACATAGAAGACATTTTCAGAACACTTTCTGATTCTAATATGAAAGTGCAGCTTGATAAATGTCATTACTTTAAGCAGGAAGTAGAATTCTTGGGTTTTATCATTTCATCTGATGGAATAAAAACCAACCCCACAAAAATCGAGACAATCGACCTCATTGCGTAATTACCTGTACGGTTCCGCGCACGTTAAGATTTACACTGACCACCAGCCTCTCATTTACGCACTTAGTAGTAAGAATAATAATAGTAAGATGAAGCGGTGGAAGGCAACTCTAGAGGAACATAACTATGAATTGCAGTATAACCCCGGCAAAAGCAACATCGTTGCGGATGCACTTTCTCGACCTCCTCAAACGTCAACAATAAATTCCCTAACACCTACAGTCCATAGTGACGAAAGCTCGTCACAAAATCTTATCTCAAGCATTGAAGTACCCATCAATGCTTTCAAAAACCAAATACTTCTCCAGATTGGTACAGCCTCTGACCACAAATTAGAAATAGTAGTCCCTACATACCATCGACATACGGTAATCGAACCTGATTACAACTTAGTGAAACTTAAGGAAATCTTTAAAAAATTCCTTAACCCTTCGGTCATTAACGCCATAAAAACTGAAGAACATATCATGGGTATGATACAGGAAATCTATCAAGATAATTTCAGTAATTACAAAATAAGGTTTACACAGATGCAAGTAACAGATGTGATTAGTGAGCAAGAACAGGAGAACATCATTATCCAAACCCACATAGAAATGAAAAAAAAAAAACCAGAATCCAGATCCTCGACAAATATTACTTTCCAGCAATGAGAAGCAAGATTAAAAGGATTATCAGTTCATGTACTGTCTGCAAAGAAAATAAGTACGATCGTCATCCAAATAAACCTGAGATGCAGGCGACACCAATTCCACAATACCCAGGACACATCGTCCATTCGATATTTTCCTAACAGAAGGCAAAACAGTTCTGACGGCTCTCGACAAATTTTCTAAGTACGCTCAAGTCAAAATTCTCAAATCTAGAGCCTCGGAAGAAGTAAAACAGCCCCTTAGAGAAATCCTCCTTTCATTCGGTATTCCAGAAACAATAGTCGTCGACAACGAAAAATCTTTCAGTTCAGCATCCATAAGCTTCATGATCGAAGACGAACTCGGAATAAAAATGTTTAAAACACCACCGTATACTAGTTCAGTTAATGGCCAGGTGGCATGTTTTCATTCCACACTTATAGAAATAATGAGATGTCTACGAACCAATAAGACACACCGATCCTTCACGGAACTTTTAGAAAAAGCAGTAATCGAATACAATTACTCTGTACATTCGGTAACAGGGAAAAAACCAGTAGAAGTTTTCTTTGGCAGAATAGTAAGCTCTAATCCTGCCTTGATAGAGAAAGCCCGTCAAGAAAACATTGACAAAATCAAAGCTAAACAAGCCCTCGATCTCACGACTTATAATAAAAATAGGCAACCGATCAAAGAATATGCACCAGGAGACATCGTCTATGTTAGTAAAAATAAAAGAATAGGCTCTAAGCTCTCTTCGAGATACCAAAAGTAAATTGTAGCCAAAAACAAAACAACTACCATTATAACCCAATCAGGCAAAACTATTCATAAATCGCATATAAAAAATGAAAACCCTTATTTTCAGATTTTTTATCGCAACTTGCGCTGCCGACTTCCGAATCCTAGACTACTCTTATTCGCAGCTAGTTACCATCAATAAAGGAAATGCAAGAATAAAGTCAGGAACATTCAAAATTATTCATGTCATCGACCTGGAACAGTATCAGGAAATAGTAGATAAAGTCGAAGAAAGGCTTACGGAAAACGTCAACTCAGGCAACCCCATCCTTCCTTTCCTAATAACTGAAATTTCCCAAATCCGATCCCACCTTAATAAACTTATACCGAAAAACCGAACTAAACGGTCATTCGATTTTTTGGGTACCACCTGGAAATTTATTGCGGGAAGCCCTGATCGACATGATTTTGAAATATGTAATTTAAGAAAAAATAAACAACGTATTGAGTAATAACAACAATCAAGTTGTAATAAATAAAATGTTAATTGAAAAAATAAAGAAAATGACGAATGTTTAAGCAAACACATAGAATTTAGTGAAAAATATAAAGAAGAATTAGCATTCAAAATTAAGTTACAATTAGGAATCATTAAAGAAGAAATAATTAATATAGAATATGCATTGCATTGGGCGAAAGCCAATATTGTTAACACATATATTCTTTCCAATTTAGAAATAAGTAAGGTTGAAGAAATGTTGAATAAGGAAGAAATGCCCTATGTTAATATTATAGAAGCACTCGAATTTGCACAAATAAAAATTGCCACAAATAACTCCTTAATCCTGTATATACTTAGCCTACCAACTACCACTTTAGAACCTTGTCGGTTAATTGTAATTGAAGCTATTAAGAAAGGTACCTAACATTTTTAATAAAATTAATTACGACAATATTTTTGAATGTAAAAGTAAAATTTATGGGGTAAAGTCCCCTTGTAAAACATTTCATAAATTGTCCATATGTCATCACAATAGCATCATAGATATAAGTAATTCTTCCTGTATACCCAACATACAAAAGAGTCGTGCTCCCAACTGTACAACAATAAATAACCAGCATGTTCCAGCGTTTGCAGAAGTAACACCAGGTATCCTGTTCCTTAACCAATTTAAAGGACCCATCGAGATAGATGAAGATACAATACAGCTAGACGGCACCTTCCTTGTCCATTTCCACAACACATCAATAAGAATTCGAGACCAGGTTTTTAAGTCATCTGAAATAACCACATACAAACCCTTACCGGCCATCCTGCAACCAGCCTCCGACCCAGAAAGGGCTGAAGACTTATTGTCACTGCAAATGATGAAAGAACTCCACATTAACAATACTCAGTACATCGAATTATTGGAAACTCGGAACAAGTTAAATACAATGGCTGTTTTCGGTACATCAATCCTACTGGTCGCATTAGCCCTCTTTACCATTTACAAACTCAGAAGAAGAATTAAATTCCCAGTTACAAGAACAACAACACCAATAACAACACAGAGCAGTCCAGAAGCGGAAACAAGTGCTACAACATCTACACAATTGGAACACCCTGTAAAACCATCTCTGTTGCAGACGCATTGTGTTCACTCCTTAAGTTAAATGTAAAATTTCGTAATTTGTGTAACGTCTCTGTAAATCTATGTGTCAAAATGTAATTTTTATTGTGTTGCTGTAAGCCAAGGAGGAAACAATTGTGAGTTGTTGCCAAATATTATATTTTTGTAACTAAGTAATTTTGTCTTAGGAAATAAAAACCCGTGCACCAATGTAAGGAGCATTAGTTGTGGAGTTCTTTATTTCCCTCCAATTTTCAGCAAACAACAATCAACAATTTTTTATTTGAATTCAAAAATGGTCTTACATTCACCACCAACGCCTAGCCGAAGACATCAGACGCCGTTACTGATGAATAGCCGAAGCGACCAGACGCCGTTACCAACGCACAGCCGAAGCCATCAGACGCCGTTACTGGTGAATAGCCGAAGCCACCAGACGCCGTTACCGATGCTTAGCCGAAGCCATCAGGCCCCGTTATAGCCGCCGTCCGACTTAGTCACACCACCAACAGTTTCTAACGGGGAGAATGTGCCGAACGAAGGAGATGTGAATGTAAGACGGAGCAGCCGCTCCACAAAGGGAGTCCCGCCAGCCAGATTGAACGTCTATGATGCGCCCACGTCGTTTAGCCAGCGACCAAGTGCCGTATCAGATGCTTCCGCCGCCGCCGCCAATTTATACGGTTCGTACGGTGCTGATAACAGTACAATCGAACCGCTAGCCACTATTTCAGCGAATGCCGCCGCCGACCACCAGCTAAATTTTCGTGATGCCGACAGCGAACCTAGAAGAGATCTGGAATTTTCCAACGCGGCATTGAAAGCGCAGCTGCTAGCATTGCAAACGCAATTTGCTAGTTTAATGTCCCAAATGGAAGCCAACATGCATCATTGTCCGCCAGCCACGCCATCCGAGTCATCTGCTACCAGTGCAGTCCAGCCACATTGAGCTAGTGTCAACGCAACCGACCAGCCAGGACCGAGTTACGTGTTGACGAGACCACAGCCTATGCCATATTCATCGCATCGACCAAAACTTTACGATTTGCCGATGTTCAGCGGAGTGCCAGAGGAGTGGCCGATGTTCATCGCTTCGTTCAACGAGTCTACGAGTGCATATGGTTATACCGCACTTGAGAAAATGTTGAGACTACAAAAAAGCCTGAAGGGCCCAGCCCGGGAGGCAGTGGAGACCATGCTTATTCATCCGAGTAATGTAAGTGTCGTAATAGACCAGTTGCAGTTTCGTTTTGGCCGCCCGGAACACCTCATTCGAAGCCAGATGGCAAAAGTTAGGTTATTGCCGACAATTTCCGACAATCGCCAGGATCTGATTGTACCATTTGCCACGAAGGTACAGAATTTGTGTACACTGCTCGAGTCGATGAAAAGTCAACAGCATCTGGCCAATCCGATGCTGCTAGATGAGCTAGTGTCGAAGTTGCCAATGTTAAAACGACTCGACTGGGCGCAATTTTCAAACGACATCCAACCATACCCCAGCGTTAAAGATTTTTGTGCATGGCTGCAGAAATATGCTAGGCTCGTCAGTATTGCAACACATTCTCAATACCAACAGACAGCTAACCCACATAGAGGTAGTCGCCAAAGCTCAGTCTTGCATGCAGTAGAGAAAAACATGACTTCAACTGCCGTCAAATTTAACAAGGTATGCACCATGTGCTCACAAAAACATAACTTGTCTCAATGTTCAGCCTTTCTCCAAATGAGCCTCGCGGAACGTTGGAATGTAGTCAAGGGGAAACGGGTTTGTTTTGCGTGTCTGGTACCAGGGCATCTTGTTTCAGCTTGCCGATCCAGAAAGCGTTGTGGGGAGGATGGTTGCAATCGATTTCATCATATCGTTCTTCACGAGAAGCGACAGCCAGAAGCAGCAGCAGTAATATTTGCAAATCCTGAGCCGGAGGTAAACCATCATGCACATGCGGCCAACGGGAAGAAGGTTTTATTTCGTGTTCTTCCTGTCAACCTGTATGGACCAAAGGGTGCAGTAAG
Organism: Brachypalpus laphriformis; assembly: GCA_945910035.1. Lineage (NCBI taxonomy): Eukaryota > Metazoa > Arthropoda > Insecta > Diptera > Syrphidae > Brachypalpus > Brachypalpus laphriformis. Next base: position 124,829,881 of record OX246756.1, read on the forward strand.
TACATTCGCCCTGCTGGATGATGGATCATCTGTGACCATTATTAACAACACTATTGCCTCACAATTGGGTCTAACTGGGACTGCCTATAAAATGACACTTACTTGGATCGGTCAGAGCCATCGACTCTGGTCAATTTGGAAATTAATGGAGTTGCCGATGGTAGTACGCGATATGCGATGAAGAATGTACGGACACACAACGATATTTCTCTACCGATGCAGACTATGAACGTTAGCGAGCTGACAGTTGGAAACGAGGTAAGGTCTTTTCTCTAAATAGAAATGTATTTAAAACTAAGCTATTATTGACTTATAGTACATCTGGTGGAAGTTTATAAGTATTTCATTTTCATTTTGTTATTGTATATAAATTTTTTTGTTTTTATCAAGTAATCATTTAAGTACTTTTATTGTAACTTGGCTGGATGAAATAAATAAATAAATATACGAATTTAAAAATGCTGTGCCGCAAATCTTAATTGGATTGGACAATTGGAGGCTGACCTCGGGAAGGACAACTGTACCATGTGGAGCTGATGGACCAGTTGCTGTAGAGACATTACTAGGGTGGGTTGTTTATGGTGGTTACAACAGTGGTAAAGAGAAGTCCGACTCCGTCTATCACATTTCCGGAGACAACAGCAGCATCGCTAACGACACCTTGTCGCAGTTAGTCAGCGATTATTTTTACTGGACAGCGTGGATGCTGATTCGATGTCAAGTCCAAGGGAGTCGGAGGAGATCGTGAGAGCGAGAAAGTTGCTACAAGATACAACCGTCAAATTGCAAAGCCGTTACGAAACTGAACTTTTGTGGAAAAGTGAGAGGATCGTGTTGCCTGATAGCCTGCCAATGGCAAAAAGCCGCCTAGATTCTGTCAAACGCTCTTTGAGCAAGGATTCATCGTATGCTGCCCAGTACGCGAAAATTATCAACGGTTATGTTGCCAAGGGTTACGCACGCAAGTTGTCTGCCGACAAAGCCAAGGAGAGGGGTCCAAGGACGTGGTACCTTCCTCATTTTTGCGTTTGCAACCCACATAAACCAGGTAAACTGCGATTGGTGTCGCTAAACTCATCCTTGCTCAAGGGTCCAGAGCAATGCCAGGATTTGCTGACTGTTTTGCACAAATTTCGTGAAAAGCCCATTGGAGTTTGTGCAAACATTTGTGAAATGTTTCACAAAATCGCAATTAGTAAGCAGGATCAGGATGCACAGCGCTTTCTATGGCAAAGTGATGACAGTTCTGCGACAGTTGACACCTATGTGATGCAGGTGATGGTATTCGGTGCAACGTGCTCACCGTGCTCTGCCGAGTACGTCAAGAATTTGAACGCCCATAATTATGCAGAACAATGTCCTCAAGCTGTCAAGGCTATTATAGAAAATCATTATGTCGACGATTTTGTCTGCAGTTTCGAGAACGGGGATGATTTCAACTTCGGGAATTCCTGTCGAACTCTTCGAAGCTGCTAAACTGTCTGGAAGAGGGCGACTCAGGAAGCTCAACGGCCAACATGGACATCAAAGGCAAATCGGAGAAAGTGCTTTGTATGCACTGGATACCGGCTGAAGACGCATTCATGTTTCATTTGAACTTCCATCGAACCAGCCCAAGCGTCGTGAGTGGTGGACGTTATCCAACTAAGAGGGAATGTCTGAGTATTCTCATGTCCATTTACGATCCCTTTGGTCTACTGGCAGATTTTACGATTCACGGGAAGCTGATGTTGCAGTCGTTATGCAGAACTAAGACCAAGTGGGATGAGCAGATACCAACCGGAATCCATCGTAGATGGAGGCAGTGGATTTTGACGTTCGACGCGGTTGAACGACTTCGTGTGCCACGGTGTTACTCAGTCGAAATGTCCAACGCCTTCGAAATACAGTTGCACATATTCGTTGATGCAAGTGAGGAGGCTTTTGCAGCAGTCGGATATTGGAGAGTCGTCAGCCGCAACCGGTCTATATCGACCGCTTTCATCATGAGCAAAACAAGATGTGCGCCGCTCAAACTCACATCAATTCCTCGACTTGAACTGCAAGCAGCCGTCTTGGGTGTACGACTTCGTCGAAGGATCCTTCAATCTCATAACATACAACCGGCCAAGTGCACCCTCTGGAGCGACTCGCGAACTGTACTGAATTGGGTTAAGTCAGCTGATCCCAGAAAGTACAAACCGTTTGTTGATCACAGGATCGCCGAAATTTTGGAACTATCTGACGCAGGGGAGTGGCGGTGGATTCCCACCAAATATAATGTTGCCGATTTGGCCACAAGGACCAAATATTTACCCAACTACCAGCCAGGAAGATGGGTACAGAGTCCAGAATTTTTGTTGTCAGATGAACTTTACTGGCCTTCCAGCTCAGGCGAAGAGGTCGATGTCAGCCAGATGATTGATGAGGAGCTACGCGTGCTCCACTGGCACGACATATTCCATGTGAGTAACCATGATATTGATCTAACTAAATTTTCGAACTTTTTGAAGCTCAAGCGTGTGATGGCCTGGATACTCCGTTGGCGATGTGGTTACCAAAGGTCATCAAACCGCAAGTGTCTAGCCATCGATGAACTTCAATATTCCGAGAACGTCCTATGCCGAATGGTACAAAAGCAGCATTACGCCGATGAATATGCGACATTAACAAGTGGTCAGCAGATCGAAAAATCAACCCGTTTGTATAAGCTGACTCCGTGTTTGGACGAGTGTGGTGTCATTAGATTGTCTGGCCGTATTGACTCCGCTGTTTGTGTCCCAACACAATCAAGAAGACCAATTATAGTCCCAAAAGACTGCTGGCTGTCCAAGCTCATTGTTGTACAGGAAACAATCATCTGTGAAGTTCGTCGTCAGTTTTGGATCCCACACTTACGAGCTCTTGCCAAAACTGTAGCACGTACCTGTCAGTTTTGCAAAGTTTTGTCAGCGAAGCCTGCAACGCCACAAATGGGTCAACTTCCGGAAGACCGGCTCACACCTTTCGTGCGGCCTTTTACGTTCACAGGAATGGACTACATGGGACCTTTCTTGGTGGCCATAGGTAGACGCAGAGAAAAACGTTGGATTGCTCTGTTTACCTGTCTCACGATGTGTGCCGTTCATTTGGAAGTAGCCGCCGATTTGTCTACTGACGCATTCATCATCTGTCTCAAAAACTTCGTTAATAGAAGGGGCGTTCCTGTTCGAATCCGTAGTGACAACGGGACCAATTTTATAGGAGCAGCAAGAGAGTTGAAGGAGCGGTTGGATATTTTTGATCATGACGCGATTCATACGTATCTTTCAACAAAAGGAATCCAATGGATCTTTAACTGCCCGTCGAATCCAAGTGCTGGGGGCTGCTGGGAGAGACTGGTAAGATCAGTCAAAAGAGTACTTTCAGTTGCGTTGAAGGATACGATTCCGAAAGAAGACACCTTTCGAAGAGTAATCATTGAAGCGGAGAACATCGTAAATTCGAGGCCTCTTACACATTTGCCCGTAACATCTGATGAAGACGAGCCTCTTACACCTAATCATTTTATTTTGGGCTGTGCGAACTCAACACAAACACCAGGGCATGTGGAAAATGGGTCAATTTGCTTGCGGAAGCAGTGGAAAATTGCACAAGTCATCAAAGATCGTTTTTGGAAGCGGTGAGTAGCTGAGTATTTGCCGGATTTGACCCGAAGGACGAAGTGGTATGGAAAAACCTCACCCCTGGCTGTAGGAGACCTAGTTATCATTTGCGACTCAAACGTCGCTAGAAGCTGTTGGCGTAGAGGAAGAATCGTGAGTTTGTTTCCAGGACGTGATGGACAAATTCGTGTAGCAGAAGTGCAAACATCTATGGGGTTGATAAAACGACCTGTTTCCAAGCTGGCTAAACTGGATGTTGGTGAATCTTGATGAGAGCGATTCACGGGGGCCGGGATTTTGCAGACGCATTGTGTTCACTCCTTAAGTTAAATGTAAAATTTCGAAATTTGTGTAACGTCTCTGTAAATCTATGTGTCAAAATGTAATTTTTATTGTGTTGCTGTAAGCCAAGGAGGAAACAATTGTGAGTTGTCGCCAAATATTATATTTTTGTAACTAAGTAATTTTGTCTAAGGAAATAAAAACCCGTGCACCAATGCCCGTGCACCAATGTAAGGAGCATTAGTTGTGGAGTTCTTTATTTCCCTCCAATTTTCAGCAAACAACAATCAACAATCTCAACGTGTAAGCCAAATACCATTTTTTTTAATATTTTCTGGCAAACGTCTGCGTTTAAGAGGGGAGGAGTTAACACCGAATACGTTCACCGCACATGTAGAAACCCGAAGCTCAACATCGCTTCCCATGAGTATGGCTTGGATACCGCTTACTGTGCGTCTATGCTGTACCAAACATGATTCGTCGTCATCGCTGAACTCGCATTCCGTCACGTACGAAAGAGTGCCTGTGGGAGCACGCTGTCGCTGGATGATCTACTCAAATACCATTAAGTAGTATTTACGCCATAGATTTTAATTATTACAGTTCAGCCTCTGTTCACATTTCTTCTAGGCAGAACCGCTGCCAATCGGTTTAATGAATAAATAAAGTTTTTTTTAAAATAAACTTGCGTAAAATAATTTAATTTATACGTAAGTAATGCCGCATTTCCTTATAAGGAATTACATGCTGAATAGAGGGGGCGCGCTGTTCAGCGAAATAAATATGCATACTTTCCAAAGATAACCCCGCAATTAACACGTTCGTTATCACCCACTGCCACTTCAAATGAAGAATGAACTAATTTAATACACTATTTATTTATGTAAATTATTTCAAATAAAAAATATATGTACATATGTATGTAGAAAAGATAAGTTTTAAGATTCAGCATAGTACATATTTTTCCTATTAACATGTAAATCTTTCCAGACCACCGACGCAGCATTCCCGATGTCAGTTGAGTTCATTAACTGTTCTCGCTTCGCCGCATTCCGCTTAGTATAATTAAACATAATAAAGTACTTGTCTAAACACAGAGTAAATTAAGAGAATAATTAAAGCCTGTTTATTTTAATCAAAACGTGGTAACCTCTTTACCTTAATAGTAAAAATCACAGTTCCTACATGTATGTGTACATATACATTCATTACATGTGTATGTACATTCAAAATCAAGTGAGGCAATTCCAAGTTTTTTCCGGAAGCCAGCCATAGCATACTTTATTCTAAGGTAACTGCCAGATGGGTTCAGAGGCTTTTCGAAGTTCCCTGTCTATGATATATGTATACATATATAATATCCACCAATTTGGTTTTTTTTGTCAAAGTCCAGAATTCTCAGGGATTATTACTGTGCACCAGTCTTCGAGACTTTAATTCATAACAAATTTTCCTTCTTGGTACGCAAAGCACCTTAAACTCTATATAATGTACATCGTCCCCCATATGCCAAAAGCATGAATGTGCAAATTTTAAACTTTTGAGGAATGACCACAATTGTGCTTCTGGCTCTACTAAATAAGAATGAATCCAACATTCACCCAATGGACATAGTAATAAATTGTTGTTTCCACTCTTTCTGCACATTTACAGTTCTAAAACAACATAGAATACAGATAGACTTATCAAAAGAACTAAGAAAGTCGAAAAAAAAACTTCCACCTTCATGCTTTTGGCACATGGGGGACGACATATTCACCCTTATTGTCGACGACGTCCACGACTCAAAAAAAAAAACGACGCGTCTGTTTGGCATTGTCGAACACAAATGAACGACTTTTGTCACCTCGACGATCGACAAAACTCGTTTGAAATGTCAAAGAATGTGGATTGTATTTTTCGACGACGATCGTCGCATTGTGTAATTCATTTTGCGCCGACATTTGTCGTGGAAATGGACCATTTTCGTCGTAGAGAATTTTGTGGACGACTGTGTGATTAGTGACAAAGAAAAGTATGTGCATTTAATTTTTAATTAACAAATTGAAGGAAAATGTAGTATTTTTCAGAATGAAGGTCACAAATAAACGACAGTTTCAAGCATTAGTCCGTGAAATGGAAGAAAACATCCCTTTGGCAAAATCCTTTACAAAAGGCCTAACGAAAAGCGATGTAAATCGCAATGGGATGACATATCCTTAAAATTGAATTGTCTTGGACCACCTACCAGAAGCGGAGAAGAATGGCAAAAAGTTAGTTTGAAAATTTAGTGTATATATTCCTACGATGGCTTAATAAATCCAAAAGGAACTGCCATAGGTGTTTCTCTTAATACGTCTCCGATACAAGTTCAGCCTAAGTCACCATTGGCTCCGTCCATAGATCCTGTTTCCTCAATACCCGCTCAATCGTCATCCAGTCCTGGATTAATTTCAACAATTTCGAATTCAATGCACGAATTATCAACGCCCATATCAGACATACCATCTACATTGAGCGTTGCTAGATCGATAATACACACTGATCGACTAGAAATGTTACGAAAACAGACGACGGTACAGAAACAACTCTATGCAGAGGTAAAGGAATCCCTAGCACGTATCGAGAATCATTTAAAAGAGACTGCAAGATATGAGAGAAAGCGGTATTATTTGGAAGAACAAAGACGGAACCTGTATAAGACTCAGTTAGAGCGTGAGGAAAAACAAAGAATAGACGATAACAGATCTAAACTTATGGATTTTGCAATCCGACCACGTCAATTGGATGTTCAAGAGCGGAAGATGCAAACACTTGGAAGGTCTAATGAATAAATAATTGAGAACAAGTGACTACATTTACGTTTAAATAAATATATGTATTTTTTTTTTAAGCTAACCAAAAGAACTGATATTGAAGTACAAATGAATTAAATGAATTTAAGTTAAATAAAAGAAGCAAATGATTTCAATATACATATGAATAACTATATATTATTTAGTAGTCGGTTGCGTATTTCCACAGCTAATTGGTCGTCGTTGTTACTAATGGAAGATCCGGCTTCTGAATCAGCTTCATTGTCCACTGTGTATGTATTCTCATCTACGGGTATATCTGATCTGTAGTGTAGGCATATGTTGTGTAATGCCGAGCAAACATGTACGATTTGCGCTAATTTTTGCGGAGTGTACTGAAGTTGCCTTGCGCCAAGTAGACACCGAAAACGGTTTTTAAGAACTCCTATCGTTCTTTCAACAATGTTTCTCGTTTTTGAGTGCTTTATGTTAAACATGCTTCGAACGCTTCCCTCCTCCGGTGATCTAAATTGCGTGATGAGGTACGGTTCCAACGGATAGCCTGCATCGCCTATATAAGTAAAATTTTGATAAATCTTATACTCGTAGTTTTTGAATAATTTTATGAAAAAAACAACCCAAGAGCCAAGTATTCCTTTCGCCACTCTCGTAGTTTGATCTTACAGTCGTACGAAGCTGACTTAAATTCCATATAAAAGAATCATGAGCGGACCCAGGATGTCTTCCATCTATGAATCTAATATTCATTTTGTGATCACAGGCCTGAAACAAAATTCATACTGAAATCTGAAAATAATTCATTGTAGATCTTACTATCATTGCGTTCAAGCTGTAAAATCCCTTTCGGTTATAGTACAAATGTTGTTCTTGCTTAACTGGTGCCAAAATTTTAATATGAGTACCGTCAGGGCAGCCAACTACACCTCGGATTCCGGCGCACTGAAAAAAATGCTGTTTTGCTTGGTATTTTTCTTCTTCCGTCATCTCGAATTTAATCCATTGCGGGCAAATGTGTGTTTCCATTGTATCTAACATTTCTTTGAGAATTCCACTAAATGTCGGTTGTGATAACCCTAGATTGAAATCGTTCCCAACACTTTTCTGGTAACTGCCATCTGCCAAGAACCGTAAAGTTGCGGCGAGTTTTAGTATCACTGGCACTGACGTTGAACATGGATGTTCTTCCAGCTTATCCTTAATTTCGTGTAGTAAATACATGAATGCTTCCTTTGAAATTCTAAAATACATTTTAAATCTGAAAATATTTGTGATTAAAACAATTGATTAGAATTTATTTATTTCTCCCACTCACTTAACTCCGGGCAAATCCAATGGATTGGATTTTGTGCTGATTTCTTTCCTAATCCTTACAAGCTCTTTTTTCTTATTTTCTTCTTCGTCACTGCTCTCGAAAAACATCTCTACACTATTCATTTTAAAATTTTTTTTTGCATATCCTTCACCAAGTCACAGAAAAAATACAAATTCGTCGAATCAAATGTCAAAACACATGTGTGGAACGCATGTGGAATGTAAGTGTTCAGAGAGTCGTGTCGTTTTAGTTACGCAATGAGAAATCACAAACGCCTCGACTCGACAGATGTCGCCTGTCGTTTTCGACAGACGTCGCCTGTCGTTCTCGACAGACGACGTCGACAATAAGGGTGATTCTCTCTATTTTTCCTCTCCATTATAACATTCAGAAATATATTACCAATGTGCATCGATACCGTCTTTCTCTCTTATATCCTTATCTCATTAATGATCACGCTACATACATACATATTTGATTTTGATTTTTCTAAAACGGTGGAGGAAATACACTTTGAATTCGGCTTTAACATATAAGGCGAATAAGCGCCCTAAGTTAGAGTATAACGCTCACATCTGGTCAGGTGCACCAAAAACCATATTGCACTTCCCACAAGGAAGCTTGTAGGAGACATGAATATTGCGAACAGTGTTGTTTCGCTTGAACACCACCGTAATGTCTCCTGCCTATCCCTGTTTTGCTGATATATTCATCGAAAGTGCTAAATCGAAAAAGCCAGTTTATCCTAAAGCCTATCTTCGGACGTACCACGTAATATAGAGATCATTTCATGACCTCAGGAAGCACACCACGTACATACATAATGCTCTTCCGAACTCTATTTTTCCTCTCCATATACATTTATGACAAATGTGCATGGATAGCTTCTTTCTAATTCTTATCTCATTAATGCTCACATACATCTGTTTCTAAATAATACATAAAAAAGGGAAATCGAGCCCCTTTAGCGCGAGTGAATAATTCTACCAAAAAAAAAATAAAAAATTTCATCCACCAGAACCTTGAAAAGAAAGATAATATATACGTATGTACATACACAAGTAAATACAAAGCTACACACAATATACATCATGGTAGAAACTTCACACTGCACGTTGATCGTAAAAGTTTTTTCTTATTGTTTATCTTCCCACTTTCCACCTATTATCGGCTGTTTCTTTTGGTGCTATTTCACTTTGTTATCCTCAAAGTATGCAAGAGTGCAAATGGTTGGTTACTTGACATCTCGCTAGAGGCTGTAGTGTCGATTTCCTCAAGTGATACTACTATTGACGAATGGTAATGTTGAAAAACCCCCTCTGGTTTGAGAAAAAAAAGCTTAGTCCGGACAACGTATCTGTCAAACTAGAAAAAATACTCGCGTTTTTTTAGAGGTAAGTCTATTTGTTTTTATTGTCACTATAATTGTTACTAGTATTACTTTTAAATTAAAGAAATAGAGCAATTGAAGTGTTCCATGACTTTCCCCCCAGTCATCGATCATCGACGGCGACACAGTTCCAGGCAATCCAACAGTTTTCAGAGGGCCTTCGCTTCGCCCAGGACAAGTGCAAACATTTCCATCGGAATATCGAATATTCAGTGTTTAAGTAAGTAAACGACTTATTGTTGCTAATATTATCTTTTATTACAGATATACAACACAACTGCACAACATTTCCAACTGCTTTCCATCCCAATTGTCGGGTTAGGTTCAAATATACATCCTAATAAAACACTAAACTCACTAATACTTCTTCCGGGGATAGCCGGAGCTGCAGCTAGTTCAGCCTGGTTGATTGGATTATAATTTGGTGGTGGTTTGGTGACGACGACTACGACATCGATTGGGGATGACAGCTTGGAGATGCTTTTTTTCTTCGTGTGCTTTTTTCCTGTAATTAAAAACTATATTAGTGACAATAACACTTGTACTAGCAATAAAATAAACACAATCACTGACTATTTTGTGTTCCGGCAAATTATTTGCTCTTGTCGTCGAAGTTTCAGGGAATGAAACTTTTTTGGCGCCTACCACGACAATTGGGGTAGAAAATTCTTGGAAATGTTGCCGCCGTTGTGTTGTATATCTGTAATTAAAGATAGAATTAGTAACAATTACTCGTATACTTACTTAAACACTGATTAATTGATATTCCGACTAGTCAATTTTATTTTGTCCTGTGCGTGGCGAAGGTGCTCTGGAAACTGGTGTATTTCGTGGATTTGTGTCGACATCGACAACTGACAACTGGGTAGGAAGACTTAATATTGTTCTGCTCTTGTATTCCTGCAATTAAACTGTAACAATTTTATTTATAATATAAACAAATACTGTTAAGTTTTTATTTGAAATATTTGAACTGATGTGACGGTTCTGGCGGTTTTATGGTATCTCTCTAAGTATAATGAAACAGATCTAGAATTGACGTTTGGATTTCCTCTGAACTCCATCCGTTCCGCCATTTTCTTGTGCCTATCCGGCAAGCTTCAGACAGAGAGACCCATGCAGCCGCCACGAATCGACTAAAAAGTAGTAAGTGCTTCAAATCCATTTTTGTATTTATTATTAATCCTAACTTTATAGATAATAAACGTTTCCCCCATTTCCAAACGTTTACACGTTTCATACGAAAATATACGTGTTTTTCATTTGGAGTTTGTTATACGTCGTCGATTCAGCAGGGTTATCTCCGCCATCATTGTCCCGCCTGGACACGTTTACGCCGCCGCGTAACAAATATACTTACCTCTTAGAAAACGTGGGTATTTTCTCTAGTTCGACAGTTGTCTCGTCTCATTATGGTTTCTTTTTTTGACGCCAGAGATCTGCCTCCAGTTGTCAATTAGTTGCATACACAATGGTGCCTACTAAAATACAAAAAGCTTGCTCTCCAAAATACTATAAAATCACACAAATATAACAAAAAAATATTCGACAAAAACAGGAGACATTCACCCTGATTGGCGTTCGCGTTTGTCGCTTTTCGACGATTGTCGTTTTATTCTTCAGATGTAGCACGAATCCATTTTCATAACTTTTTTAATGCAAAAGAGTTGTAAGAGTATTCTACGCGACAAATAAATTGCTTACTAAAGTCTAACGGTCAGCAGGTCGTCGCTATGAACGCCAACGACAATCAGGGTGATTGGGAATTTAAAAGGCGAGACAGAGTGTTCGTGGAAAATGGCAACAGACTAAACTAAAATTAGACGAACTGAGGATCGGCCCCTACAAAATTTTTAATAAAATATCCAATTCAATATACAAAATAGACACCGGATACAGAAAATCAGAATCAAACCTCTTCCACAAAATGAAACTCATTCCAGTTTTCGAAACAGCAAAATAATATGGAGCTAAACACTGCCCTTTAGAAAAAATGTATAAACTAAATTTTTAGCGCCGGAGGGGAGATGTAAGATGTAAGCAGGCAACAACCTAAACAAGAATATAGAGAAAGAGGAAGAGGAAGACGAAGAAGTCATCATGACATTGCGAAGTGTCAGGATGACTTGTTTGAAATTTATTTAACTAAAGAAAGATTGCTTAATATTGTAATTAGGGAAAAGTCATTGCCAGTAATAGACATTTAATGTCGTTTCTCTTATTACAGGTAAATTTTAAAAGTAAATGTAAATAGTATTTGTAAGAATAATAAAAGCTCTTATTACAGGAGAAACTTGAAAGTGTCTTTATTGCTGTGCCCTCTGAAACAAATTATAGAAGATACTTTTAATTGCCTTTACAAGCTCTTCTCCCACTCCTTTATTTCTTAGACTCATCCAAATTGTCTCTCTTCTTATTGTATCGAATGCCTTTTTCATGTCTAAAAAAGAGATGTAAACATCTTTATCTTTGGCTAGTTTTTCCTCTAGAACTTGCTGCACTGTAAAGGTATGGTCTTGGATACTATATGCTGGTCGAAATCCGCTTTGTACATCCGACAGTTGTCTTTCCACAGTCCTTCTTGATCTTTCTTCGAGTATTGTTTCGCCTCTATAATTTTACATCGCCTTTTTATATATAGGCAGAATCACTCCATATTTCCATTCCTGTGGGATTTTCTGGCTTATCCATATCATGTTCAGTTTTATTCCCAGGCGAACCCCACAGGCGGATCAGTAGAAATGCGGTGAAGTGGGAGGGCTGTGATCCCTTGTTTTCGGATCATGGCCTCGCTGATAAAGGGAGAAGAAGAAGAAGTTCAGTTTCATTCTCAGTTCATTTTCTCCTTCTTCTCCGAGGTATTTAATGTACTCTGGTGCAATTTCGTCGATTCCTGGTGCCTTTGCCAGTTTAACACCCCTATTGCGTTTAACATCCAATTGACAATTGATAAAATTTAGCAATCAATCGAAATTTTGGTATTGTGTAACTCAATTGATAATGGTTTCATTGTGAATTCAATTGACAGCTGTGAGTTGTACACTTGATTTGGTATTTCCGATTAGAAGCCAATATGTCGTGGTAGCCGCGGTGCAGTGGTTAGTGTGTCGGCACACTTCGCGCGAGGTTCAATGTTCGAATCCCAGATAGCACTAGAGATGAGCAAAAAATCGCAACCTGCTAATCATTCACTGCTAATGAAAATTCGCATTCGCAACCTGTTAATAATTTATAAAGAAACTGCTATTGCTAATGATAATTTTTCTGGCTTCTATTCACGAATCACAATTTCATTTTTCATACATTACACACAAATGTCTGTTTGTTTGTTTATTATAATTAAATTATAAAACTAAACTACCCCTTTTGCACGTTATCTGCTAAACGTCTCCATCCAATTTTCTTTTCGAACATGTACCATTGTGTGCGCGAAGCTTTTTATGATACGCCAACAAGCACCAAACCAACTTATATGGTTGCATATCGCAGTCGTTTCTGATGCGAAAGCTTGGTTGGTTGGTGGCAACATAGATCGCAGCTGGCTTGTAAGTTTAGTTGATTGCTACATATATAGCACCACACGGGTTATACTTGCTGTGTTGGTATTGCTGCTATCGCAGTCGCAACTCGTTTGTAAGTTTGGTTGATTGCTATATAGCAGCACAGGGGTTAACTTGCTATGCTGCTATTGCTGCTATCGCTGTCGTAGCTGGTTTGTTAGTTTTATTGATTGGTTATAGGGGTTGGGTGTCAAATCGCCCAAAACGCAAAAAACTAAAAAAATGTCAAATCACCCAAAAAACTGGTTGGCCGATTTAACATTTTTATTTTTTTGGGCGATTTGACATGATGTCAAAACACCCAAAAAACTGATTTTGGGCGATTTTGTGTTTCGGCTATGTTAAGACGGATCTGTGTCATATCGCCCAAATCAGGAAAATGTCACACCGCCCAACACTTTTGGGCGATTTAACACTATGACAGATCGACCAAGAAATTAAATGTCAAATCACCCAAAGCAGAAATGGGCATTTCATCGCAATTTGAAAATACCAACACATAGGAAGGTCAATAAAGACGACCAAATTGAAAAAGGTTGAAAACATTTATTTTCCGCAATTTTGGGCGCAGGGACATTAGTCCCCGGGGCATAAGTCCCACCGCATTGGGACATAAAATGTTGGGTCTTATGTCCCACCTACAAACCTCTCAAGGAAAACAACGGCCAAATAAGATGCGGCATACATAAGTTCACAATGTATAAACAGTGCAATGTGTAAGGGGGGGCATGCTGCCACCATGCTTGAGGTCACTGTTGGATTTGAGGCGGGTGCGAAACATGGATATAAAGAAACTTTGCATACATGCATCCTCGCACCCACCTCAAATCCAACAGTGACCCCAAGCAGGGGGGTTGCAGGGGGGCCGCATGCCCCCCCTACACATTGCACTGTTTATGCATTGTGGACTTATGTATACGCCTCTTCGAAAAAAAAAAAATTTGACATACATATGTATGTCCCTGCGCTCATATTATATTCATTAATAATCGGAAAAGATTAGATTTTTGGGCGATTTGACATTTTTCTGCATTTTTTCGCATATTGGGCGTTTTGGTTTTGGGCGATCGGAAGCAAGGATATTAATGAATCCTGACAAAACGCCCACTTTCTTGGGCATTTTGTCATTTTTTAATTTTTGGGCGATGTGTCGTTGTGTCATATCGCCCATAATTTTTGGGCAATGTGACATTTTTCCGATTTGACACCCAACCGGTTATAGGGGTTACACAGGGGTTATACTTGCAGTTGCTGTTTTTGCGTTACAAATAGGAATTTGGAATAAGCCTTATTTGGAATTTTTGTTTACTGAGGTGGACGAAATATTCGCGAAATGTAAGTTGTGCCGCTCGAAATTTTCTTACAGAACCAGTACAACGAATTTAAAGAAGGACATTCTAATATCGAAAAAATAATACATGTTTTTGTAATAAACAGTGAAAATTTCAACTATGACTTCTTAACTGGCTTGGATTGTATAAAAAAATTCAAATTAAGCCAAAATGAAAGATTGGAAATAAAACAGAAAACTTTCCCTGATTTTATTGATGAAGATTCAGCGGAAAATATACAAAATAACGAAATTCTGGACTTAACAATAAAAAAGATTGAAAGAAGTGAAAAAAAAACAGAAAAACCAGAAATTAAAGAAAACACAAGAAATTACAGGATAAACTTTAATGAGCATGTGTGTTGCGAACTGCAACTATTGACGGACTGAGATTAATAAATTTAACAGCACTGTTTAAATATAACGTTTTTACTTTATTCAACTTTAATTTTATAAGAAACGTATAGAATATTTATTTTAAATAAAGAAAGACAGAGCTTTAAATTTTGTGTTGTTGCCGTCGTCGTGGTTCTTTTCTTTCTGATTCATCGAGTCTTGTTTCTCCCTCGCTCCAAGGTTTCAGTCATTAAATTTCTCGGCTGCGTTCGTTAAGTTGGCAATCGATTGCGAAATTCAACTGTCAACTCTTAGATGGCGTTTTTGATGTTGGCGGCGTTGCCAACACTCCCCCTTGGTACGTCGATCCCCGTGATCCGCTTACTTGGCTTAAGGACATCAAGAACTGCTATTTTCACTGCCGGTCGCACGAAGATTCCGGAGCTCGTTTGGACTGTCACCTTTCGCACTTGTCCATCCTTGCTGACAGCGGTGTCCAATATGCGTCCCTTAGGCCACATATTTCGAAGGTTAGCATCGTCGACGATCACCACAATATCTCCGACTTGGATTGGTTTAACCGGTTCGCACCATTTAACTCTCGGGGTGAGTGTAGGCAAATATGCCTTCAGCCATCGCTTCCAAAAGATGTTGGCATACTGCTGGGCTTTCATCCAGTTGCTTCTTAAGAGGGCTCTATCATCAGAACGGATGCAGTCGGGTTTTCTTCCATCTGATGATCCGAGCAAAAAGTGATTCGGAGTTAGTGCTTCGTCGGTCTCATATTCCAGTGGCACATAATTCAGTGGATGACAATTGATGGTCTTTTCCACCTCCAGCATCATACTATGCAGCAGCTTATCCGATGGGTTTCGAGTAGGCGTTATTTGCCTAAGCACCTTTTTAACTGTTTGGATCATCCTCTCTCAACTGCCTCCCATGTGAGGCGATGATGGCGGGTTGAAGATCCATTTCGTTGCTGGGCTAGAAAACTCTTCGGCGAGATCGCTCTGACGCTGGAATGCATCTTGAAGTTCACGGTCGGCGCCATGGAAGTTTCTTCCGTTATCGCTGTGAAACTCGATCCGAATTCCACGTCTAGCAATAAAGCGCTTGACTGCCAGAATGCAGGAGTCAGATGAAAGACTGTTGGCCAACTCGATGTGGATCCCTCTTGTGGTCAGACACGTAAAAGTAGTCATGCCCGCGTACAGGGCCCAGCCTTTTGCACATTTGACAGCCTCTAATTTCAACTTTCACAGCAACTCGAATCTGAGGAATCCAGTACTTTTGGCGAAGCTCATTTACCACTGTTTCATGGTTCTGGTGATGATACAGCATATGGAAGTGTCGTATAATAAGACAGGTAATGTGATGTCCTCTCGGCAGCAAGATTGGCCGCTTTACATCAGATGCTACTCCCAAAGCTGAATCTATACGGCCCCGAGCGCGTAATACGTCATTGTCGTCCAAATATGGTGAAAGTTTGTAGATATGGCTACTCATTTTCAGCAATTTTCTTCCACTGATGGGCAACAGCTGGTTGTTTTTGAGTGCCTGGATTTCATCGGCATAGGCAGCAAACTGTGATTCGCGGACAGATAACTTTCTGCGTCGTTATATTCTTCCTTCGTGACATATCGTAGACGCTTAGCCACTCCTTTCTTTCTGGAATTAATATTATATATAAATCGCAAAACGAATACCTGAGTTCGAAGTAGGCGCTGCCAATTTGAAAATCGGTTGACGTCGATGACACTTTCAAATTCAACTGTTTGTATAAATAAGTGGCTTCTCATCTCCTCGTTTGTGGTAGAACCTTTCGGAATATCTTGCGGCCACTCGTCTTCAGGAAGTAACAGAAATGATGGTCCGGAAATGATGGTACCTTCATCAGCAACGTTCATTTTTGTGGGTACGTATCGCCATTCGTTGATGTTTGTTGTTTCTAATATTTCTGCTACTCGAAAGGTTACGAATTGGCGGTAGCTCCTGTGATCGGACTGGATCCAGCAAAGAACCGTCTTTGAGTCTGACCAGAATTGTCTGCGGCCGAATCGAATGGAATGATTCTCGATTATTGAAGATGCCAAACGGGTCCCCAATCTTGCAGCTTCCAACTCCAATCGAGGAATGGATGTTAATTTTAATGGAGCTACACGTGTCTTCGCTGCTACTAATCTGCATTCCACTTTATCTCGTTCAGATGTTCTTATATAAGCCACTGCTGCAAATGCTTTTTCGCTGGCATCAACGAATATATGCAGCTCAGTGGAAACATCCTCACCAAATTTCATCTCGTGGAGGTAGCATCGCGAAATTTGTAGCTTCTCAATTTGGTCCAGCAATTGAACCCATTGACGCCATCTCTCGAACTGCTCGTCGGTTACAGGATCATCCCACCCTATTGGGCTATCCTCCTGGTGGGGTCCTGCAGATGTCTTGGAGCAGGATCTTGATGTAGATGAAGAAGTTCGCTATGAGACCCAATGGATCGAAGATGGTCATCAATATACGAAGCTCCTCTTTCTTTGTCGGCTTGCGTTTCGGCAGCAAAATGTCGCAATTGGATTCGTTGCGTTTAACAATGTATGAAAAACTGTCGGATGAAGTACACCACCACATTCCAAGAACTTTATCTGCTCCGATTTCGGGACTCATATTAAGACTGCGTCCTTTATTTTCTGGATCGGCGCCGAGTTCCTTTACAACGTCGGAAGAGTTTGAAATCCATTTGCCTATTTCAAACCCACCTCGCTGATGGATAAACTTGACTTCTTCGGCCAATTGGATCGCTTCAGCAACAGTGTCGACACTGTCCAGTAAATCGTCCAAGTAGTGATTCCTGGTGATACACGTAACAGCCCTGGGAAACCTGTAAGTGAACTCCATCGCATTTTTGTTCTTGACGAATTGGGCACAGCTTGGTGAACATGTGGCACCGAAGGTCATTACCTGCATGACATAGGTATCGAAGTCGTCCTGGCACCAGAGGAAACGTTGCGCATGTTGATCTTCCTTTTTTATTTGAACTTGGTGGTACATCTCACGGATATCGCCACAAATCCCAATTCGCCTTTCTCTAAAGCGGAAGAAGACGCCTAGCATTGTAGATAGCTGATCCGGTCCCTTGAGTAGAACAGACTTTAAGGATACTCCATTCACTTATGCGGCGGCGTCCCAAACGATTCTTATCTTACCCGGCATGTTGGGGTTTGTAACCGGAAAGATCGGCATGTACCATGTGCGAGGATGACTCTGCCGTAGCTCGGCTTGCGTCAACTTACGGATGTATCCCTTTAGCATGTAATCTACTATTTGACCTTGAAGATTTCGTTTTAATTCGGGATCTCGTTTCAGCTTATTTTGAAGACAGTGATGACGTCGAACCGCCATAGGGAAACTATTTGGAAGCTTTACCTTCCACAATAAGGCTGTTTCAAATCAGTCACCTATGCGGGTGGTTTCGGTACGAGTAGCTGGCAAGCTCGTTGGTCTTCCTTCGACATAGTTGAAACTGTTGAGTTCGCTGACAAACCCAAACTATCGAGAGAGAAATACTCTTTCACCATATTATGCAATTGAGTATCTTTGGCTTGCTGGCATTCGCAATGGTGGAGGCTATGGAACACGTGAACATTTACAGATGAGCAACGTTGATGTTGATACGGCCCGTAGATGGTCCAGCCGAGACGGGTCTTTGTAGCAATAGGCTCTTTGTTGGCTCCTTCTCTAAACTTCAGCGGTAGGCCCAATTTCCAGTTGTCGAGGCCAATCAGTAATCGTGGAGTTGCATTTTCATATGATTCAATCGGAATTCCTTTGAGGTATGGGTTATGCGTAGTAACTTGGTCCATACAAACGGATTGAACTGGTAGATTTAGCGACTTCACAGTTCGTACATTATTGACGTCGTACTTTATTTTGGTGTTACTCACTCCTGATATTCGAATTGATACGATTTGGGAATCCTTCTCCACGCGATGTGTTTCTCCTGTTCACTTCAGATACAGAGGGTCCCGTTGTCCATCAAGTCCCAATTCCTCGGCCAGCGACTCTTCTATAAGTGTCAGCGATGAACCTTCGTCAAGGGAGGTGTATGCCCTGATTTGTCCAATTTTGCCATGAATGAATATTGGTAATATTCGAAAGAGCACAGATGTAGAGTTGGCAGAGTGAGTGTTGCATTGTGCTGCTGCAGATGCATCTTTATTGGCGTTATCCAACAAGCGGTGATGTCTGAAGAAACATCCATTAACTCCGCATTGAGAGTTACTTCTGCATCGAGACTTGGGATGTGAACAAAGGCACGTTCGGCATAGGTTGTGCTGTCTAACGGTGTTCCATTTATCGGCGAGACTCAGGTTACAGAACTTATTGCAGTCTTCAACTTTATTGCAGTTCTGTTTACAGATGCAGCACGGTTTCTTCTTTGGGCTAAACCTTTCATCGTGTAGATTAACGTGGCTTCTTTCTTGAGTGACATGTTTTTTTCCTTTCGTGCCGAAATATGAGGAGGTGAATGTAACGCTGTTAATGGTGTTTGCTAGCTGCATTAGCCACTTGCCGAACGTTGCCAAGTTGACATCCGGGATGTTGTACTTGTATGTCGCCCAATCCAATTTAATTGAAGGTGGGAGCTTCTCAGTAAGCTCCTGTAGCAAGATCGGGTTGTAGAGGTGGGCAAACATGTTACATGCTTCCATTGTTGAGCACATGTTGTCGACTGCCAAAGCGAATGAAACAATTGACTCTAACTTGTCCGCTCTGGGATTGGGTTCAGCACGCACCTTCTGCAACAGCGATTGGACTATATGTTCGGGTCGACCATATAGCATCCTTAGTGTTTGAATTATTTGGGGCACGTTCACTGGAAGTAACAATCTGCTGCGTACGCCTTCGAGTGCTTTACCCTTCAGACACTTCTGCAGACGTATCAGATTTTCGGCATCAGTAAAACCGCAAGCCGATGTAGTTCCTTCGTAGGTACTGATGAATAGAGGCCAATCATCAGGGCGGCCACTAAAGATTGGCAGCTCCTTTGGTAGAGAATGTCGAGCAGCTAACTGATGACTTGTAATTACAGTTTGTTGAGCTGCAGCTGTTTGTTTAAACTCGTACTTTGCATTAGTTGAGCTGTGAGGTAATCCATCGGTGTACAGTCCAATCGTGACTGCTGGGTCCGATATTTGTGCAGTCGGATGCATCCAGCCAGTAGGTTGAGAGTTGATTGGTGGTAGAGGATGAAATTTCTGTTGTGAGTGCGGTACTTGTGGAAGTTGTGGCAGATGGTGGGTTGATTCGATCTTAGGCTGAGCTGCGATTTGACTGGTAGTTGGCAAGTAAATCGCCGAGTTGTCAATGTGCGTGCCCGTTGCCTTTTGTGACTTCTCTTCCAACCACTCATACACATGTTCCTTCACTGTACCCACATCTGGTTCATCTAGTTCATCTGATTCAGTACTCTCGTTCATCAGTAACTGAAAGCGCTTTTCCAAGAATTCCTGGTCTCGCTGTTGCTGTCGAAGTTCCTCCTCCTTGTCGTGTGCTTCCGCTAGGACCTTTTCCTCACTCAAGCGTTGCAGTTGTAGCTTACGACGTCTGGAACGTGTCGATGATGCACTCTTGGTGGTCACTTTCGAATGTATCGATTTGTTGTCGCCTTCTTGAGGTATGCAGTCTTGACACATCCAATCGTCGTTTTCTATCTCTGCTGTGACGTGAACACATGGAAAATTGTACCAATGCCCACATTTATCACACTGTACCATTTCCTTTGTGTCTTTGTTTTCACAAAGCTTGCAGTGGTGATTTTTCCGACCGGTATATCGCATGCGGGGTAACTTTGGCGTCTCATCTTTTCCTTGCTGGTCCGCCATTTTGTTTTTACAAGAAATGGTCTTATGCGGAACTTACGGAGTTACAAAAAATTTAAAGAATTGTTGCGAACTGCAGCTATTGACGGACTGAGATTAATAAATTTAACAGCACTGTTTAAATATAACGTTTTTACTTTATTCAACTTTAATTTTATAAGAAACGTATAGAATATTTATTTTAAATAAAGAAAGACAGAGCTTTAAATTTTGTGTTGTTGCCGTCGTCGTGGTTCTTTTCTTTCTGATTCATCGAGTCTTGTTTCTCCCTCGCGTTTCTCGGCTGCGTTCGTTAAGTTGGCAATCGATTGCGAAATTCAACTGTCAACTCTTAGATGGCGTTCTTGATGTTGGCGTCGTTGCCAACAATGTGAATGAGAAAATTTTAAGATATGTGTAAATCATTTAAACTGTGGAGAAAAGATTGAAATTGATAATTTAATCCAAATGTATAAACCGAGTTTTGCAAAGACAAATATGATATTGGAACAGTGAAAAATTATGAAGCTCATGTTGACCTATTAATTGGTAAATATCCAAGTAAAAGGCCTTACAGATGTACGATTGAAGACAAAAAAGAAATTAAAACACAAATCTCAAAATTATTAGAAACAAATTTAGTCCAAGAATCCAAAGCCCTTTCGCTGCTCCAGTAACATTTAAGCGAGAAGAAAATAAGAGATCAAGGCTATGCATTGATTTTCGTGAGTTGAATAAATTGTGGTTCCTCAATCACAACCATTTCCATTGATTGAGGATCTTATGGAAAAAACGAGAAACTGCAATTACTTCTCTACACTGGATATAAACTCAGCATTTTGGTCAATCCCCTTAAAAATCGAAGATAGGAAGAAAACAGCATTCGTGACTCAAGAAGGGCATTATCAATGGAATTGTCGACCATTCGGATTGAAAACATCGCCAGCAATTTTTCAAAGGATATTGAGCAACATTATAAGAAAGACCATCTCACAGACTTTACAGTCAATTATATTGATGATATCCTGAATTTTCAAAGTCGTTTACTGAACACATAGGTCACCTAAAACAATTATTAGAAGCGATACTGAGAAAAGGTTTTATGATAAAACTTTTGAAGTGTACTTTTGCAGCATGTTCTGTAAAGTATTTAGGTCATATAATAAACAAGAATTCAATAAGACCTATAAAAGATAACTTAATATCAATAAGGAGTTTCCGTATACCAAATGTGAGGCAATTTTTAGGGAAAATAAATTTTTATAATAAATATGTAAAACAGAACGCAATTATTTTAGATCCTTTACATAATTTATTAAGGAAAAATCATGAATTTATTTGGACAGAAGATTGTCAGGATTCATTTGACAAAATTAAAAATCTACTATGTTGTCAAAAAGTGTTAGGGATATTTGATCCAGACTTACCGATATATATCTATACAGATGCTAGTTTAAAAGGAATCGGAGCAATTTTTAAACAGCCACAAACTGATGGAGAAGACAAACCCATAGCATACTTTTGAAAAAAAATTGAATGAAACACAGAAAAAAAAGGCGATTTACTTGGAATGTATAGTCAAAATTATACTTGCAGTTGCTGCTTTTGTATTGCAAATAGGAATTTGGAAAAGCTTTATTTGGAATTTTTGCTTACAGAGGTGGACGAAATATTCGCGAAATGTAAGTTGTGCCGGTCGAAATTTTCTTACAGAACCAGTACAACGAATTTAAAGAAGGACATTCTAATTAAGCATTCTACTGTGTCTTAAATGCGAGTAAGTTTTTTTTTTTTTTAATGAAGAATATATATGTATGTACATACTCGTATATATGTGTGCATAAATATATACATATGCAGGTAGGAAATGAAATTGAAATTCGCTCATGAAAGGAAACTTAATTTTGTCCGACTTTGGCAAAATTGCCGGACAGGTATATCTAGCGCTACGTTTACTAATTACAAAACTATTATGGTTATTTATTGACTGATAGAGATAGATAGATAGATAGTTTGTTTGTTTCGAAATAAAATACAATAATGGTTGTTACCGCACATTTTATATACAGAGATCTGATACTTATGATTCTTACTACTGAAACGCTGTACTCAATCAAACAAAATAACTGATGACAAAAAAGAAAAAAATGTTGAAGGGAAACTCGATAAAATATCGCGAAAACGTGAACAATTAAAAACCAAGCCATTTCACGTTAGCGAATATTTAATTTTTGCACAACAATAGCACATTTTCACAATGAGAATTATATAATATAACAACATTGCGAATCGCCATTAGCAGTTTACAGTAGCAGTTTAAATTCACAGCGAATAAGAACGACTTAGCCTATCTCTAGATAGCACCAAACATTTTTTTTTAACGGCCCCACCTCTTGAGAAGGTTTGACATCCGAGAGTATTGTTGTCATGAGAAGGCTTCTAAAAAAAATTTTAAAAAATTGAAAATGACCCTTCGGACATGGCACAAAACTGTAGGTTCATTCCATTCGTGCGAAAAATATAACGCACACAACACACCTCTCTGGAAGAATGTATTTTTTCAAAATGTGAAAATTAATTTTCGTTGTACCAACTTATTTTTCAACCAGCTTTTTGTAATTGATAGAAATCTTGGCAAATAACAAGAAAGTCGATGCCAATTGACACCATAAATGCTTTTTTGTCATAAATACGGTTAAACATTACAAAAACTTAATTTTCCTTCGCAGCATTTTGGACCGTGAAAAAAGTTTTTGGTGTTTTCTGTGATTCGAACTTGGAACCTTACGCGCAGTGATCCGACACACTAACCACTTACGCCACGGCGCCCACAAACAAATTTTTTTTTGATAAGCCTCGTTTATTTTTTGACACGCAATAGGAGTGTTAACATCTTATCTTCTATAATAAGGTCTAATTCAGACACATCTTTCGAAAACATTGCTCTATCAGTCATGCCGTTTGTCTGACAAGCTGAATTATTATTTAGCTCTTTTACAAAATTATTTTTAGACACGGAAATATCCGCACCCGCATTCATCAAAAATGTGAATACACCAACTACATTTTTACTTTTTACATTAACGATTTTCTTAATTCATGTTTAGTATCTTCTTCTTCCAGTCTCCCCGATTTTGTTGACCGGGGATATCTGAGTTTTCCGGTTTGGTATTCTTACTTCGGTATTCCTGATACTAGCTATTGTGTTTATCATTGTAACTGCTTCTTTTATTAAAACTGTCAGATGGTCTTCTATTATTAAAACTTTTATTATTGAAACTGTTAGACGGTTTTCTACCCCTATAGCTAAAATGACTACGTTGTTGGTTATTATACTTTGAATATTACGCATTACGAGGCAAGGTGAAAAGTTCTCAGCCTGACGCAGAGATACCGTTCCAATCAGCAAAAATTTATGTTTCCTGCCTGGGTGCTTTTCTCATTAGTTCGTATGACAAGTTTAAACTTGTTCTCTCAAGTAGTTTGTTTACACGAATTTTTGCAGTAGACGTCTTGTGTGTTTTTCGTTAAAATGGATAAACTTGAATATCGTGTGGGCAAAAAATTCTTCGTTTTGGATGGGTTAACCCCTAAGGAAATTCATCTAAAGTTGACAAAAGTTAACGGGGACTCTGCCCCTTCCATGTCAACCGTTAAAAAGTGGGCAGCTGAATTTAAACGTGGTGACGTGGTGACGATGACACACGTGAAGGACGGCCAAAAACCGTACCCACACCCGAAACCATCGAAAAAGTGCATGATATCGAGCGAAAGCTCTGCGCAAGATGGGTGCCGCATTTGCTGAATGCCGATCAAAAGCAAATACGCAAACGATTTTCGCGGCAATCTTTGGACCGATTCAATAGGGATCCGAACGATTTTGTGCGGTGATTTGTCACCATGGATGAGACATGGGTCCACCACTACACGCCAGAAACGAAACAGCAGTCGAAGCAGTGGGTGGAAGCCGGTGGTGCAGTGCCAAAGAAAGTGAAGTCGATCGCATCTGCCGGAAAGGTCATGGCCAATGTGTTTTGGGATGCGAAAGGGATCCTGTTAATTGATTACCTTGAGAAGGCAGAACAGTTACAGGCGAATATTACTCCAACCTTTTTGACCAGCTGGATGCCAAAATTCGCGAGAAGAGGCCTGGCTTGAAGAAGAAAAAAATCATCTTTCACCAGGACAATGCACCTGTACACAAGTGTGCGTTGGCGATGGGAAAACTGTGGGATTTGGGGTACGATTTGCTCGGCCATCCCCCCTATTCACTTGATTTGGCACCTTCAGACTTTCATCTGTTCCCAAACTTGAAGAAATTTGTTTCTAGGAAGCGCTTCGCATCCAATACAGAAGTTGAGAGGGCCGTAGATAAATATTTTCACAGCCTTCCAGACTCTCACTTCCGAGAAGGAATACTGATGTTGGAGAAACGCTGGACTAAGTGTGTTGAAGTCAATGGAGATTATGTAGAAAAATAAAATCATTTTTTAACTGAAAATCGCAGTCTTTCATTGTCAGGCCGAGAACTTTTCACTTTGACCTGGTTTTGCTTCTGTTGCGGTAGCTACCTGTATCGTTTCTCCAGCTGCTAACACAGCTTGTCTACATGTTTCATTTAAACCATTTAAGAATGCATTTAGCGCAAGCTGATCATTGAATGAAATAATTAGTTGCCTGTTAGTAAGGTCTATTGTATCACCTTGTTGTGCTAACTGAATTTCATTTAATTGTTCTGTAAGCGCTTCTATCCTTTCAGCAAATGTGCTAAAACTCAAGTCCCCTTGATACGACCTAGCTAGTTCATTGTGTATTACTAGAAGATCTTTTGGTGGTTTTTATATTTTAGCTAATGTTTTCTCTAAGTCGTCTGATTGTTTTGGTTTAGTTTCTGTTAATAAGCTGTTTCTCAATTTATCAGCTAACGTAGTTTCTAGTACAAATTCAATTAATTTTGTTTTATCTTCTTCACTGGCTAGTGTGTTGCTATAAAATTTAATCACGCCGAGAAACTTTGATAAGGTTTTTTGATCACCGTTGAGCTCTGGCAGAAGTTTCCCAGCCGTCAAAATATCGAACTTTGCTATTTTATTATCTCTCTGATTTTCTTTTCCCTTAAGTAAACTATTTATTTGGCTTACTATGTCCCTAAAATATGTTTTTTTTTTGTCTCTAATCCTTCGGTTTTTTGTTTCTTCTAGTAGTCTGTCCCAAAACCGCGATATTTCTTATTGTTTTTTTGCACGTATTCAGCAAAATATACTCTTCTTGGACTTTTTTTAAGATTTTGTAGGATTGCTAATAACAACATAAGTACACAGCATACAATAAGTATTAATTTTCATTATTAGTATTGCTACAATCTATATGCATATTGTAGTATCAAGTACATCGTCAGGTACTTTGTGCAACGACATCTATTGCCTACTAGTAGTAAATATTCCAACCTGATGTGCTTACGTTCCAACCTGGTGTGCTTACGTTCCACAATTGTTCCACACAATATCCCAATATTCCAGGATCCTCGATTCATCCGGAGAAACATCTAGCATGTTCTAGAACTCCTTACAATTTCCTATAAATACCCATACCACAACCACCGTGGATACAGTTGGTTATAAGTGCATACAGCGATTACAAGAGGGAGATTCGACCAGTGGTGAAAACAAGCGATGTATTGAAAGTAAATCTGTAGCGACAATTAAAATAAATAAAGAGTAAAGTGATTGAATACTGAGTTGAAGTAAAGTTAGTGTTTGATAATAAATAAACGATTAAAATAGGTACACAAAAGACGGTTTTATTTAAACGAACCCCAGCAAGAATATTACATTGGTGTCAGAAAAGTGGAATAAAACAAATTTTGTGTATTGCTTATTGTGTAAGTGAAAAGAAAATGGTTCGGAAATTGCTAGAAGATTTGTCATTGGTGCAACTAAAGGAAGCACTGAGCCAGCGGGATCAGCCTACGGCTGGTACGAAGAGAGAATTGATCATTAAGTTGCGGAAAATAATGACGGACGAGGGTACAGATCCTGAAACAGCTTTGTTTGACGTCGAAGAAGAACAAGTAAGTACGACGAGTGACATGTCGGCTTTAATGAAATTGTTATCTGAAAAATTCGAGAAGATAGATAATTCTTTCGATGAGCAAAAGAATTCTCAAAATGAAAAATTCGAGAAGCTAGAAAATTCCTTGACTGAACAAAAGAATTCTCTAGACGCCAAGCTCGATGAGCAAAAGAATTCTCTAGACGCTAAGCTGGATGTGCAAAAAAAGAAGTTCGAGATGCTAGAAAATTCTTTGGCTGAGCAGAAGAATTCTCTAGATGCTAAGCTCGACGAACAAAAGAATTCTCTGGAACATCAGCTATTCGATCAAAGGAGTGTTCTCGAAAGCAAATTCGATGAACAAAATAAAAGTTTTGAAACAAGATTTGGAACAATTGATGAGAAGTTTGAAAACGTAGAGGCAAAAATTGAGACATTTGAAACAGCCATTGAAGGAAGATTCGAGAGTGTTGAAACGAAGTTCAAGGCTGTTGAAGGAAGATTCGAGAATTTGGCAAAGGAACTCGAATGCGTGAAGAAACAGAAAGTTCGGGAGTACTCAACTGACTGCCCGAGAAGGAAAGAGATGCAGCCTCCCGTCTTCGATGGACAGACATCATGGCCCATATATAAGAGGCAGTTCGAAGCTGCGGCAATGACGAACAACTGGGACGATGAAGAGAGGTCCATTGCCCTCACGCTTGCGCTTAGAGGATCAGCTGCAGAGTTACTACAAACTATTCCCGAGGACAAACAACGCAACTACAACAGTCTGGTGAAAGCCATTGAGATGCGATTTGGGGACGACCACATGCAGCAAGTATATAGGGTCCAGTTGCGCAGAAGGTCCCAGATGAAGGGTGAGACACTCCAGCAGTTACAAGCAGACATCGAGCGGCTGGCACATTTGTCCTATCCAAACGCCGGTGAGGAGATCATTAACGAGATGGCAACCGAAGCGTTCACCCATGCCATAGCTGATGCGAAACTACAAATGGCGGTAAGAATGGCTGGAAAGAAAACGCTCGCCGAAGCTTTGGCGTTTGCTCTGACAATGGAGGCCGCAGACCAGGCCTGTCAGGGAATCCACCGTGTGAGGGAAGTAGCCGCCGTCGAATGCTCTTGCCAGAGGATGGACGTCGAAGACCGAAACAACGCTCGTGGAGGACAAATTCGTTGCTGGAACTGCAACAAAATAGGACACCTACAACGGCAATGCAGAAATCCACCCAGACGCGGAAACTGTCCACATTGTGCGAATAGGCGACGCAACGGAGAACCATCCTACAGGGACAACATCCATCCTGTTGGCCAGGCTTCTCGAAACCGGGAGTCGGGAAACAGCTTCGCGGGGCAGAAGTTGGCTAATGGAATCGACGCCCCCAAGACCACCATCCAGGTCTCCCAAACCAAACGATGCAACAAGAGTCTAACAGTGGAAGCATTCATCGGCAAAAACAAGTGCGTGGCTACCATCGATACCGGCGCCACGGCTTCCATTGTAAGAAGAGATCTCGTCCAGAAGTCGTGGCTGCACAACATCAGCTGCTACTGTCTTAGAACTGCGACAGGGGAATCGGCGAAAGTATACGGAGAAGTTCGCCTCACGTTACAACTAGCAGGATTGGCCTTTTCTCATGCGTTCCTGGTGGCCGACATATGTGATGAATGCATCATCGGAGTGGACTTTATGAAACAACATGACGTAATCATCGACATCGGGATGCAAGTTCTGCGGTACAGGAACGTAGAGATTCCAATGGTGTACGGGAACGAGAATGCAGCACATTTAAGGACAATACTCAGCAAGGACGAAGTCTTACCACCATCTTCCGAGACTATCATTTGGACAAAACTAGAGGGTGATCCTGGGAGCCACCGATTCTATCTATTGGAGCCGGATTCAGGAAGGATATCCCCAAACTACATCGTGGGAAAAGTTTTAGTGGAGCCAAAGAATAGCCTGGTCCCAGTAAGGCTCATGAACTTAAAGAGCCACAGCGTCAAACTGAAACAAGGGGAGGTTATTGGTGAATGTGTTCCGATATGTTTAATCTCGACAATAACTGGAAAGGAATCTGCGGGGCCCGTTTCATCAGCCAGGTTGGCGGAAGTAAGGGACATGATCCTCAAGCACTGCGAACTGGATCGGGATCAGCGTGCCATGGCAGAAAATCTAATCGGTGAGTACGCTGATACATTTGCCTCACAGGATGGAGAGTATGGCCGAACACATCTGGTGCAGCATCGCATAGACACTGGGGATGCCAGACCAATTCGTCAGCCAGCCAGACGACTACCATTGGCAAAGCAGACGGAGGTTGCGGATATGGTGTCAACGATGGAGAAGTAAGGGCTCATCGAAAGTTCTAAGAGTCCTTGGGCCTCACCTGTTGTACTGGTCAAGAAGAAAGACGGCAGCACTCGATTCTGTGTGGACTATCGGAGACTTAATGACGTCACCAAAAAGGATAGCTACCCTCTGCCACGGATCGATGACACATTAGACACACTCTCAGGAGCTCGATGGTTTTCCACCCTTGATTTAAAGAGCGGTTACTGGCAGGTGCAGATCGATCCAAAGGACCGAGAGAAAACTGCGTTCACTGCAGGAAATGGGCTGTGGCAGTTTACAGTAATGCCATTTGGATTGTGCAACGCTCCGGCAACTTTTGAGCGCCTAATGGAACATGTCCTGCGTGGATTGACCTGGAAAACTTGCTTGGTGTATCCGGACGATGTGATCGTGATAGGAAAAACATTCGAGGAACATCGCGACAACCTGAAGAATGTGCTAGAACGGCTTCGAAGCGCTCACCTGAAGCTGAACCCAAAGAAATGTGACCTCTTCAGAGTGCGAACAGATCCAGACAAGGTGGAAGCTGTGAAAAACTGGCCAGTTCCAAAAGACAAACACCAACTCAGGAGCTTTTTGGGTCTCGCCACGTACTACCGACGATTCGTAAAGGACTTTGCGGGAACCGCGAAGAGCCTGCACCAACTGACAGAAAAAGGAAGGCAATTCAAGTGGTCAGGTGAGTGCGACAAAAGCTTCAAGAACCTTAAGCAACAACTATGCGAAGCACCAACACTAGCATATCCCATTCCCGGAGAAATGTTCATCGTAGATGCAGATGCAAGTAACGTTGGTGTCGGAGCGGTTCTTTCGCAGGTACACAACGGCCAAGAGAAGGTAGTCGCATACTTCAGCAAAGTGCTCTCCAAGCCCGAAAGGAACTACTGCGTGACCAGGCGAGGACTTCTGGCGCTGCTTCTGGCGACAAAACACTTCCATAAATACCTCTACGGCCAAAAGTTCCTTTTGCGCACAGACCACGCGGCTTTAAAATGGCTGCTGCAGTTCAAGAATCCGGAGGGCCAGGTCGCAAGATGGATTGAACGGCTGCAGATGTACGATTATGAAATACAGCATCGTAAAGGGAAACTTCATTCTAATGCGGATGCCTTGTCCCGGCGACCATGTAAGAACGACTGCAAGCATTGTGTGCGTCAGGAAGAGAAGAACCTTCTTTCCATCCAAAGGGTAAGAGCTGAGCCTATCGCCGGCTGGAGTGCAGAGGAAATCCGCAACGCTCAAAAAGAAGACCCAGACATCGAGCCGATATTAGCGTGGACGGAGTTTATGGAAAAGCCAAACGGACAAGATATCTCGGACAGGAGCCCCACTCTCAAGGCATACTGGGCTCAGTGGGACTCACTTCATGTGCAAGATGGTGTGCTGAAAAGGAAATGGGAGAGGCCGGACGGGAAAGATTTCATAATGCAGCTTGTCTTGCCGCGATCAAAAGTTCACGAGGTGCTGCGGGAGATGCATGATGGAGCATCCGGAGGTCATTTGGGTGCAAACAAGACGCTGGAGAAAGTGCGAGAACGTTTCTATTGGCTCAGCACAAGGGATGACGTAGAAAGTTGGTGCCGAAAATGCGTCGTGTGTGCCGCCAGCAAGGGACCCAGAACGAAAATGCGAGGCAAGATGCACCAGTACAACGTGGGCGCACCCTTTGAACGGATTGCCGCTGACATCGCTGGTCCATTTCCAGAAACCGACAAAGGTAACCGTTACATCCTAGTCGTCATGGACTACTTCAGCAAATGGCCGGAAGCGTTCGCCATCCCTAACCAGGAAGCGAAGACCATCGTGGAACAGATCGTCAACAACTGGGTGAGCAGATTTGGCGTGCCCATGGAACTGCATTCCGACCAGGGACGAAACTTTGAATCGAAGATATTCCAAGAGGTTTGTCAACAACTAGGAATCAAAAAGACGAGGACGACCCCACTTCATCCACAATCCGACGGGATGGTAGAACGCTTCAACAGAACCTTAAACGAACATCTCTCCAAGGTCGTAGAAGACCACCAGCGCGATTGGGATCGACAAATTCCTCTCTTCTTGATGGCCTACCGAAATGCTGTGCACAGTACTACTGGACATACTCCATCCGAAGTCTTGTTTGGTCGAGCAGTTCGGCTACCCAGTGAGGTGAAGTTTGGATCCCCTAACGATGAGGCCAAATGTGAAGAGGACTATGTGGCAGACCTCAGGGAAAGGATCCGAGACATACATCAGAGGACCAGGACGAGGATAAGGATAGCGAGTGACCGCATGAAAACCAGGTACGACACAAAGGCAACAACGTCCAGCTTCCACGAGGGAGACCTAGTATGGTTGTACAACCCACACCGGCAAAAGGGGAGGTCACCCAAGCTGCAGCAAGACTGGGAGGGCCCTTATAAAGTGGTCACACGCATCAATGACGTCGTCTTCCGGATCCAGCGTGGAGTAAGAGGCAAGATGAAAATTGTCCACCTGGATCGTCTTCATCGTTACCATGGCAGTAATCCAGATGATCTTGTTCGGGACGAACAAGTTTAAGAGGGGGGCAGTGTAGTATCAAGTACATCGTCAGGTACTTTGTGCAACGACATCTATTGCCTACTAGTAGTAAATATTCCAACCTGATGTGCTTACGTTCCAACCTGGTGTGCTTACGTTCCACAATTGTTCCACACAATATCCCAATATTCCAGGATCCTCGATTCATCCGGAGAAACATCTAGCATGTTCTAGAACCCCTTACAATTTCCTATAAATACCCATACCACAACCACCGTGGATACAGTTGGTTATAAGTGCATACAGCGATTACAAGAGGGAGATTCGACCAGTGGTGAAAACAAGCGATGTATTGAAAGTAAATCTGTAGCGACAATTAAAATAAATAAAGAGTAAAGTGATTGAATACTGAGTTGAAGTAAAGTTAGTGTTTGATAATAAATAAACGATTAAAATAGGTACACAAAAGACGGTTTTATTTAAACGAATCCCAGCAAGAATATTACAATATAATAAAATGATAACTAGGGTTGGAAATTGGCAGGTATCACGTAGAAACTACACCACAGATGTTAACAAAACTTTGAGGTTTTGTACCTTAGGATATTAGTCCTTATCTCCAATAAGAATTATCACGATACTCCTTAAAGGGATTAAAATATTCAGCCTTATCGTGAATTCCGAGAGAAATTTCTTTTCCCCCGGATATTTTATCTCTAATATATCTAATCTCTCTCGCAATGAATTTCCCTCGAAATCAGAAATACCACCCTATAGAATAATTTCGAAGTTTTTGACAGACGACAATTTTACGGTGCATTTTCCAAAACTACATAAAAAGTAAAGATAACAAATATTATTTCTTATAAAAACAGACAACTGCAAGGTAAAAAATTAAAAAAAATGCATAGTATTGCCTTTATACTCGCGGCGGAAGAACTGGATGTAGAGAGAGAAAAAAAAAAACGATTAACGATCCCTTCGAAGGAGTTTGAAGGGCTGTTTAAATCCATTGGAATTACCACAATCATTGCTTTTTTTTTATAATTTGCGCGCACTCAAAGGGTTATGAGTACCTTTAATATGTTTACACACAGTGCGGGCGTTGGAAAGGATGGATAGAGAGAGAGAGAGAAAGATTTTTGGTGTAGTGGTTCTTGAAGCTCAGTTGTTTATGCTTCAGCTATTCTCCGGGGGTGGCGTCCAGATAACTGGGGAGATTTTTGTTACTATTGTCATTGCTACTGACTCACAGTACTTTTTTCCCGATAATCGATGTCAAGGGCAAATCATCATCAACAGAGCGAACAATTTTTCCAGCCGCATGACCAAGCTACTGCCAGTGTTATGCCTTCGCAGTAGTGTTCGCACAAGCTTCCGCAAATGATCGGACTGACTTTGCATATTTCATGAGAAATAAATAAATGCTTGCTGACATCAGGATTTGAACCATGAACCTTTAGCGTCTCAATTGACGATGTTACCACTACACCATTGTGTATACTGTTACGACCGAGCCTTTTAAATAAAACAATTAAACCACGATTACTTCGCAATTTGTCTTACTTACTTACTTAGGTGGCGCTACAGTTCGGGGTGAACCTGGGCCTCAACCAACAAGCCTCTCCATTTAGCTCGGTCTTTAGCTAATTGCCTCCAGTTGCGCACTCCAAGTTGGTCGAGGTCCCCTTGAATTTGTGCGCGCCACCTACGGCGATGATTCCCTCTACTGCGTCGTCCCTCGGGGTTAGATTCGAAGACTCTGCGGGCCGGAGCGTTGGTGTCCATTCGCTCTACATGTCCTAACCATCTTAGACGTCCAATACGCAGTTTTTTGACTAGGTCGATGTCGCTGTACAGCTCGTATAGTTCGTGATTGAATCTTCTCCTCCAAAACCCGTCAACGCAAACGGGACCGAAAATCTTACGAAGAATTTTTCTCTCGAAGCGACCAAGGATATCTTCATCCTCTTTTAATAAAGTCCATGTTTCAGCGCCGTAAAGCAGGACTGGGATGATCAAGGTCTTATATAGAGTCTCCTTAGTTGTTCGAGATAGGGCTTTACTGTTGAATTGCCTTATAAGCCCAAAAAAACAGCGATTGGCAAGAGTTATTCTTCGATTGATTTCTGCACTGATTTTATAGCAGAGCCAAGGTAGACAAAGTCCCTTACTACCTCGAAGTTATAGCTGCCCACGGTGACGTTTTGTCCAATTCGTCGGTGTTGGTTTTCCCTTCTAGTTGACAGCATATACTTGGTTTTGCCCTCGTTTATCGCCAAACCCATTTTGGCCGCTTCCGCCTCAATGCTTGCAAAAGCACCGGTGACAGCCCGCTGAGATCTTCCGATAATGTCTATATCGTCGGCGTATGCAAGCAGTTGTACAGACTTGTAATAGATTGTGCCTCCGGTGTTGGCTTGTGAGTTCCGCACAATCCGTTCAAGTACAATATTGAAGAAGTCACATGACAGCGCGTGACCTTGTCTAAAGCCTTTTTTGACATCAAAGGTCTCGGTGAGGTCATTACCGACCTTGATGGAGCAGCGAGCGTTCTCCATCGTCAGCCTG
The DNA here is from genome assembly GCA_945910035.1 of Brachypalpus laphriformis. Lineage (NCBI taxonomy): Eukaryota > Metazoa > Arthropoda > Insecta > Diptera > Syrphidae > Brachypalpus > Brachypalpus laphriformis. The sequence continues at coordinate 124,863,844 of OX246756.1, forward strand.
CACAGACGGACAAGTTTGGCAGGGATGTCAAAACTAGACATGGCTCTATAAAGCTCTTCTCTATAGATGCTGTCATAGGCGGCCTTGAAATCGATAAAGAGGTGGTGAGTATCGATTTGGAATTCTTGGGTTTTCTCCAGGATCTGCCGAAGTGTGAAGATTTGATCGATGGTGGACTTCCCTGGCCTGAAACCGCACTGATAGGGTCCAATCAGGCTGTTGATAAAAGGTTTCAGGCGTTCACACAATATCGCAGAAAAGATCTTGTATGCGATGTTCAGAAGACTGATGCCTCTATAATTGGCGCAGTTGAGGGGATCTCCTTTCTTGTGGATCGGGCAAACGATGCTGAGATTCCATTCATCAGGCATACACTCGTCTGACCAAATATTAGAAATGAGTTGGTGTATGCACTCTACCAATTCATCCCCAGCTGCCTTGAAAAGTTCGGCCGGTAAGCCGTCAGGTCCAGCAGCCTTGTTCGATTTTAGCTTGGATATTGCTATCCTCACTTCGTTTTGGTCAGGTGGACGGAAATTTTGACTATCATCGTCTATGTTGAATGGTTCATTCTGCCTGACAGCGGGATGTTGGTCTTCGTCGCCGTTATACAGTCTGCAGAAGTAGTTTTTCCATATTCTCAGCACCGACTGTGATTCTACTACGAGTTTTCCATTTTCATCTCTACAGGTTTCTGTACGGGTATTACTTCTCTGACACGTTCTTTTTACCTTTTGGTAAAACTTCCGTACATTGTTCCTGGAGTATAGACTCTCGATATTCTCAAACGCGCGCTTCTCATGCTCTTTCTTCTTCTTTTGGAGAAGCCGATGTTCTTCCCGTCTCTTTTGCTCGTAGAGCTCACGAGCAGCTCTCGTCTTCCTTTGCAGCGCCGCTTTGTATGCCTCTTGTTTTGCTGCATGCAGTCACCGGCATTCTTCGTCAAACCAGGGGTTTCGCGGTGGTGGTCGAGCGAGACCCAGCACATCAGTCGCGGCGTTTCTGATGGCATGTTGGCAGCGTTGCCACTGGTCTTCGGCACTTGATGCTGGCGGTATAGGGGTGATTGAGAGATTTCGGGATACGCGTTCAGCGAAGAGTCTGGCGGTCTCTTGCGATTGTAGCTTTTCGACGTTAAATTTTCTCGCAGTAATTCTTCTTTGTTGCTCAGATTGGGATATCCGCATTCGTACCTTGGCTACAACAAGGTAATGATCCGAGTCTATGTTGGGCGGTCGGAAGGTCCGGACATCCAGAATACTGGAGGCATGCCTTGCGTCGATCGCAATATGATCAATTTGGTTGATCGTGACATGATCATTGGACCGCCATGTCTGCTTATGAATGTCGAGATGAGGAAACCATGTGCTTGCTATGGTGACATTTCGCTCCACAGCGAAATCAATTAGCCGTAGTCCGTTATCAGACGTGTAGGCTATGCTTACCGACTGCCCTACCAAAGACGTCCTCCTTTCCTATTTTGGCGTTAAAATCGCCCAATACGATTTTAACGTCGTATTTAGGACATTGCTCGTATGTTTTGTCGAGGAGCTCGTAGAAACACTCTTTGGTGGCAGGGTCCTTTTCTTCCGTGGGGGCATGAACACATATTAGGCTTATGTTAGCGAATTTAGCCTTGATCCGGATAGTCATAATACGCTCGCTCACGTGTCGCAAGCTTAAGACTTCTTGCCTAAGTCTGCCGCGTATGACAAATCCGCATCCGAATAAGCGTTGCCTGTTGCCTCTGTAGCAATCACCGTAGTAGATGTCACAGATTTTCATCCTCTTTTTGCCCGGCCCATCCCATCGCACTTCCTGGATGGCGGTAATATCTGCTTTATAGCAGTCTAGGGCCTCTGCTAGATGTTCGGCAGCACGTGGTCTGTAAAGGGACAGAACATTCCACGTACAGATCCGAAGGTCGTTGTCCTTATTTCGTTTGCTGGGATCGTCATTAGTTGAGTCATCCTTATCCGAGGCTTTTGGTTGTTTCGGAACCATGCGCTTTTTACGTGGTAGGGAAGTTACCCCGATGGCACCACCCCCAACCTGGAGGGCCAGTTTCTTAATTATTCCCCTAGGACGAGGGGCCGGGTACACCGGTGCCAGTAGTCCACTACGGGAGTATGAGCGCTGCCGTTGGCCCATTAAGGGCTCCTCCGCCACCATCTCTATTCCAATGTCCTGACCAACATTGGAAATTCCTTACCGACCTGTGATCCGAATACGTCGAAGCAGCTCGCGCAAGGTATTCACTAAGTTCAACCTAACTGGAACTATAGACGCCACCGTTGACTCCGTCTAGGGAATTCGCCCGCTGCCGCCTGGAACAGGAAGAAGTGCTCTAGTGAAAAAAGCACCCTTCCCCCCTCTCTCATCTGCTGCCACCAAGAATCCGCCAAACGGGGTTGGTTACCCGTCTCTTGGATTAAGGTACTAGGCACCCGGCTGTCACCGCGTGGAGGTTGAGAGTAGGAGTTGGTAGGCCTCAGCTGAGTGAAAACGCTTGTGTTTTCATAATGATCGCATGCACTACCGTTTGACCAGTCGCAATTTGTCGATTACTTTTTATTTCTATGGGCGAAGGTCTATACTATTGAAAGATCTCTTTCGTTCTCTTCTTTTCTGACAGCTCAGTCCTGACAACTGTCAAAAACAAACGAAAAACTAGTTCAAGTGAACAATATAACAAAGAGTGTAGGCGGGCTCGTGTAACCTGCGCGTTCGATCTGCCAAATTGTTACACTACTCCCTTCTTTGAAGAGTGACTGTCCCAGTCACTGAGAGGACTGATATAGTGCCAAACGATCCCGGTGTACCACCAGTGGACGCCTTCCTCCCTCCTTGGTTAAACGATAGAGAACCTCTCCCATTCTCCCGACTATCTCGTAGGGACCCTGCCAGTCGTTCTGCAGCTTGGGACAGAATCCTTTTCTCCTCTTAGGTGCATACAACCAAACCTTGTCTCCTGTCTTAAATGCTGCTGCCTTGGCACGGAGGTCATAGCGATCCTTCATACGCCTGCTATACTGCAACAGTTGATCTCGATTGAAAGAGTACGCCGTGTCCAATCTTTTCGCCAAATGATCAATGTAATTCGAAACTCCCGTGGGTCGGTCCGGGGCGAGACCAGTCCAAAGCTCTGAGGGTAAACGAAGTTCTCGTCCAAAAGTCAAAAAGGCAGGGGTCTGTTTTGTAGCTTCGTGGACTGCAGTCCTATAGGCCAGTAAAAGAAACGGCAAATGTTCATCCCAGTCTCGTTGATTTTCATCAATGTACTTCGCAAGATAGTTGAGAAGCGTGCGATTAAAGCGTTCGACCATCCCGTCGGATTGTGGATGCAAGGCTGTTGTGCGCGTTTTGTCTACTCCAAACCTCTTCAACACGTTGGCGAACACAGCGGACTCAAAATTTCTTCCCTGATCTGAGTGAAGCTGGATAGGGACGCCAAATCGAGAGAAAACGTGAGTAATAAGCGCCTCCGAAACGCTTTCTGCGGTCTGGTCCACCATTGGCATGGCCTCGGGCCACTTCGTAAAGTAATCACAGCAGACCAAGATGTATCTGTTGCTCCGGCTGGTGATTGGCAAGGGACCCAAAATGTCGATAGCTATACGCTCGAAAGGTGCAGCAACGTAGACCGGCTGTAAGGGTGTCCGAGCTCTTGGTAGAGCACCTTTCCGTCTTTGACATGTAACACAGGCTTTGCAGTACTGTTCAACATCTTGTGAGCACCCTACCCAATAATAGCGTTGTTTGACCTTCGCCAGGGTTTTACGCACACCGAAATGACCACCAGCTGGGCTATCATGCACTGCCTTCATGATCTCCACCTGCAACGAAATGGGAATTATAACTTGAGTAAACTCACCAGTGGCCGCACTCTGCCGTCGACATAAAGTTTCGTCCCGACATTCCAACATGTCGAACATGGCCCAATATGCCTTAAGTCTGGGGCTCAGGCCACGGATATTCTCGAATGCTGGTCGTTGTTTCTGTTGTACCCACTGCTTGACGACAAACAACTCACTATCGGTCGATTGCTGCTCTGCCATGTCCCCTACAAAGGTCGTTGTCCGCACTAAAATGCATTCCTGTTCATCCAGTCGTGAACAGTGATGACACTGGGATTCCTCGCAAGGGCGGCGAGAAAGGGCGTCCGCATTTGTGTGATTCCTTCCTGATCGGTGTTCTTCAGTAAAATCGAACTCTTGTAAACGCTCTAGCCAACGAGCCATTTGGCCTTCCGGTTCCCGGAAGTTTATGAGCCACCGCAGAGAGCTGTGGTCCGTCCTCAACAGAAAGTGCCGCCCAAGCAAATACGGCCGAAAGTGGCTTGTTGCTTTGACTACGGCAAGAAGTTCTTTTCTTGTTACACAATAGTTTCTTTCTGGTTTGGTGAACGTTTTACTAAAATACTCGACTACTTTCTCATGGCCGTCCTTTACTTGTGACAAAACAGCCCCGCAAGCGAACTGGCTCGCATCAGTGTCCAGGATAAATTCATCTTCCTCTGTCGGTTGTACCACGATAGGCGTGGAGACCAGTTTCTGCTTCAATTGAATGAACGCTTCTTCACAGGCAGCGGTCCACTGGAAGTGGCTTCTTTTTTCAGTCAAAGCGATCAATGGTCTCGCGATGGCAGAAAAATCTTTAATGAACCGCCGATAATAGGCACAGAGTCCTAGAAATGACTGAATTTGTGTTTTATTGACCGGTGGAGGCCAATCTTGCACCACGGAAACTTTCTTTGGATCGACAGCGATCCCTGCACCGGAGACAATGTGCCCTAAAAAACGCACCTCTCGTTGTCCCAAACAGCATTTCTTTGGAGATAATCGAAGACCAGCATACTGTAGGCGGCGAAACACGATTTCCAGGTGATCTAAAAGTTCCTCGAAGGTTTTACCGTGAACAATAACGTCATCCAAGTACACTAGGCAAACTGTGTGCGAGAGTCATTCTAATACCACATCCATCAGCCGCTGGAAGGTGGCAGGCGCGTTGGTCAGACCAAACGGCATGACATTGAACTCATAAAGGCCAGTGCCGAGGGAAAACGCCGTCTTCTCCCTATCCTTGGCGTCCATTTCCACCTGCCAGTAGCCAGAACGGAGATCTAAGGTGGCAAACAACGACGATCCACCCAACGCCTCCAGAGTGAGATCGATTCGTGGTAACGGGTAGGAGTCTTTTTTGGTAATGCTATTCAACCTACGATAATCGATGCAGAAGCGCAGCGACTCATCTTTTTTCCGCACTAGGACAACCGGCGAACACCAAGGGCTTTTAGATGGCTGCACGACGTCTTGGGCTTTCATGTCCTCCAAAATTCGGTCAGCTTCTGCTCTTCGGCTGAAAGGCAATTTTCGAGGCGGCTGTTTGATTGGGGTCGTGTCGCCTGTCTCTATCTGGTGCCGAATAACTGCGGTCCGTCCCTGGGAGCCTGAAAATAGACGATAATTTCGAGAAACTAAAGAAATTAACCTTTCCTGTTCCGCTTCCGCTTGATAGGGAGCGGTTCTTGCAATCATTTCTTGCAGGTCCGTAGGCAGATCGGGCATGACAGCGCCTTCGATACTCTCGATACGTCGGCAGCAGAATAAATTGGGTTCTGTTTCGATCTGGACAATCAGGTCGTCTTCCTTTACCATCATTTCTTGTTGCGATGTATGGGTTATTCGGACTTCAATCTCACCGTGAGACACTTGACAAATGGCGTCCGCCATCGAAAAATGCCCATTGGTTGATAGCACATTAACATGCACAGTTTCTTCATCAGGGACAGATGTTGGTAGGCGCAGCCATTGGTCCGAGAATGCAGCGATATAGATGTCGCGTGGGCCGCTAGAGTTTTTTAACGAAATAATCTCGTCGTCCAAATGTAGGGTTCTACTTTTAAGATCGATCTTTGCAGAAAACTGATGCAAAACATCTAAACCTACAATGCAGTCATCGGAGATGGTAGCGACGAATACGGGTTGGCAAAGTTGGTGCTTGCCTATTTGAATTGTGGCATGTAGAACTCCTGTAACTGGTGTCATCTCGCCGGTTGCGGTCTGGATAATTGCATGCGATGTTAGCATCGTCGGGCTGGTGACCATTTTCGGGATAAGACGAGGATGAATGATAGTGCGGGTGGCACCCGTGTCGAGGATGCCTAAACAGGAGACGTGGTTAATTTTTACTGGAGTGACTAAATTCTGGAAAATGTTGGTCGAGCGGATAAACAACATTTCTGGCTGGAGGGCTGCAATTTCTTCCCCTAACTCTGCCCCTAATGAGCTAGGGGCTGCTGGTTTCCCGGCAGCTCGGTAGGATGGGTGTTTAATGGCTCTGATGTATAGATCCGCAGGTTAATCGCACGTGGGCCCAAACGCGCAGTTTCGACATCAAAAATTACGGCCAAGCCCTGGTGTCGTAGGCTAGGAGTGCGTCTCAGCTCACTGCGAGGTATGTACACCACTTCGTCATTGTCGTCACGTCTCACGAACCCATACCCAGTCCGATGAATAAATTTAATTTTTCCGGCAACATCCTTCTTTCTGGTTGACATTAATTCGGTGGGAGCATGAGAGGTTTTTGTTGACAGCATACGCTCCTTTAAACTGCCTTTGCCCCGTTTCCCGACAAACCAACATCATCCTCATTTTTCAAGTCAACGACGTCCACTTCAGCAACACGTACTTGTCTCCGATTTTGTCGCGTGGCGACAAGGTTTGCTTCCGCACGTACTGCGAGAGACAATGCTAGTTCCAACGATTCGGGAGCGGAGTCACGCACACGCTGCTGGATGTCGATGTCAAATATTCCGTCGATGAATTATCCGAGTGCAATTCGATTTTTTGCATGTTCCGGACAGTTCCTAGGCTGGTGTGAAAGAATTCGTGTTGGGAAGTCTCGACTTTTTCCATCCGGTGTGTAATATCGGTGACCGATTGTTGTAAAGTTTCCATCATCGTTAATTGGTCAGCCAGCAATTTGGACTGGGCGTCCAACTTGTCTAGCCACGACTGAAGTTTTTCTTCGTCCATGTGGAGGGGTTAGCGTGGAAAATAATTAAACTCTGTTGCGGAGTCGATCGCAACCCCACATCTGACACCAAATTGTTACGACCGAGCCTTTTAAATAAAACAATTAAACCACGATTACTTCGCAATTTGTCGATTACTTTTTATTTCTATGGACAAAGGTCTATACTGGTGAAAGATCTCTTTCGTTCTCTTCTTTTCTGACAGCTCAGTCCTGACAACTGTCAAAAACAAACGAAAAACTAGTTCAAGTGAACAGTATAACAAAGAGTGTAGGCGGGCTCGTGTAACCTGCGCGTTCGATCTGCCAAATTGTTACAATACATACCTATTTGTTAATAATATTTAATTACAAATTTACTTCTTTAAATTTCAACAGTATCATAGTGTCAACAAAACGGCATTCAAATACCTTCCCGATGTCCTGATGACTTCGTTGCCACAGCCCCGGAAAACCTGCAATCATTAAATTAAGTCCAAGCTTGCGTTTTTTTTGCGGAAGATTGCTACCGGAAGGGGGTTGGTAAAGAAAGCGACATTGGGTTGGCGCAGTCCACATTTAGTGAAGACAGGGGTTGTAGAAGATTGTGCCCCATCTGGATAAGAATGCATACCACAGTCGAAGGAAAAAGGGAGACTGCGCTATCCTTCTATGAAAAACACAAAATGGCAATGCAATCTTAATCAAGCTTTGCTTCCTCTATATTGAGAAGTCGTTGTAGGAACTCTATTTTGGGTTCGATTTCACGTTTTCTCATCTTTTCCATTTTATAATTATGGCTTTTCGTTTCTTGCAAGTCCATTTTATGTTAGTCGTGAAGTCTATCTATAGACCTATACACCTTTTTGATGCTCACGTTGCAGGATAAGCTCTTTTTTTAATATTCCTCCTGTAGTTTCCCGTTTTCGTTTGGCTTTCGGTGAACCTGTTGCTTGAACTGTTGAATTCCTCAAGCATTTTATATGCGTTGTTTAGGTCGTCGCCTGATTCAAAAAGGAGTTCAGCTTACCCAGATACATCGAAATCTTGATATTTAGAAACATCTGGCGTCGTTTTTGGCTTTGCCAAGATACAGTATAAGGTATATTTTTCTTATTCGTTACAATGGTCTTCCAGCTGGCGTTTCTTTTCAGAAGGCAATCCAAATTCCTTAGCGTTGGAAGATCCTTCAATACCCTCGAACATTGCACATATATTTACTATGACTTCCTCTATTGCAGTGAATTTATAATCCCTACTGGGCCCTCCACCAGTAGTATTTTCCTGCCTTTTATTTTCCGATAATTACTTCCGTATATATTTTTTTGTCACTTCAAACCTCAAATGTGTAATTGTTTTTCAATTGAAATAGCACTTAAAACCTGTTTACATTTTTCGATTCAAATATAGTCTTAACAGGTGGTCCTACAATGTTAAGTTCTTTTTCAACTATTTTCCAGAATTTGTTTATATCCTCCTGGATTTACTTTGAAAGCCCTCTGGCAATATCAGGATGTTTTTCCATTAGATCAACCATAATATCAATTTGCTTTCCATTTGTTGCGAAAGACCTGGTAATAACAAATCTGTTAGTTTTTTTTATTAATTCACCACAGAAAAAGAATAAAAACTCTTCCATTGTCGATTGGTGTTTAAGTTCCAATCAAAATAAATGGCGGAACATTTCAGGGAAAAATACCTGGAAACTTCTATCGGAATTGTATTCACGATAGCTATTTTCACCGGGGAAATTTTTCTTTTTTCCCCTTTCGAAAATTATTCCCAATAGCAATTTTTCGAAGATAGACAAATTTTCGGGGGGAATATTATTTAGGACAAGGCTGACTAAAGAGAAATAAAGAGAGATTAAAACAAAACAGACAAAAGGGCATTATAAAACTATATATAGGTTTATTTCCTTGCCTACCTATAGGCGCAAATCTATAGCTATGATATGCACATGTGCATTTTGATGTAGTCTTTCTATTAGCTAAATACATACATATGCGGCGGTTAAAGTCATGCTGGTGTAAGTCATTTCTCAAAAATATTGGTGTAAGTCCAGAAATGAATACTACACATGCCAAACTGTTGCATGAAAGTGTGAAGTAAATTAAAATGTTACTACTTCAACAACAGATGGTAGCACTAACTTGGTAGGTGTGGCGCATGCAATCGAGTGGCGCGCACTGAGAAGCGAGTTAAACCAAACTCCTCGTGATCTCCATTTCCTTAGTAAGTGAAACAGCAAACGGCTCTGGACTCAACCATTCCTGCAAGCCAACTGCACACGTCCGTTGTTGTCAAATAGTTTCGACTCTCGTTCAGCTCAACTCAACCAACTTCGACTTTTGTTCGTCTCAAGAGCAACCATCTCGTCATCCAATCATTCCTTACTCATCGTTCACCGCCATCGGACGGACTCCTTGAATCATTCTACATCTTCTGACATTTGTCTTTCCCCTTTGAGCTCTTATAATAAAGTAAGCGTAATTTGGTAGTGGCATTTGTCTCTTTTGGATTGTTCCCGCGGCAAACGAACCTCAACATTTGGCGACCCATCGCTTGCTATATTGGGCCATCCCAACGCGAGTACGTCGACGCCACATACTGGTCACCCGACCGTCGCCACATTCTGGTTCCTCCAACGCGGACACGATCGTCGCCGACATCCACGCGACATCTAAGTCCCCACATTCTAGTGACCCCTTGTTCAACGAGGGAAATGACAAACCCGACAGATTCGGGTGCTCCGCCGCCAGCACAGGAGGCCGACAACCCGGCGCCTTCATCAAATACCATGGGCGCCGACCACGCAGCCGCAAAAGAAGTCAACGTCTTTGCATCGATTAAACTGCCGACCCCCTTCTGGCGAAACAACCCAACGCGGTACTTCACCATGGCGGAGATGCGCTTCGACATGTGTCGCATTTCGTCAGACACCACAAAATACCGCATCATTGCCACCCACCTGGATGCAGACACACTGGACCTGATCGGGGATATAATCGACAATCCCCCAACTCGAGGAAAGTATGAGTCATTAAAAAAAGAATAATTAACGCGCTCTCCGATTCCCAGGATACTCGCCTCCGAAAGCTACTGCGAGGCCAGCACCAAGCCGATGAGAAACTCTTCGCTGCTAACGGAGTCCCTATCACCACGTACGGCACACAGCCCTTAACACTTGACATCGAGCTCCGCCGGGACTATCCTTGGATGTTCGTCATCGCTGATGTTACTCACGCCATCCTCGGAGCCGACTTCCTCTGCCAATACGGGCTATCGGTTAGTCTCTGGAAACGATAACTGGAAGACACGACCACAACTCTCAGCGCTACACTGGCGCCACGCAAATCGACGCAGAGACCAGTCTTCATCGTAGACCACAACAGTGCCTATGCCGACCGTCACTAGGTGTTGGTGACCCCAACCGTCACTACGTTCTGGTGCCCCCAACCGTCACTACGTTCCGGTGACCCCGACCGTTACTACGTCCTGGTGATCTCAACCGTCACTACGTCCTGGTGAGCACGACTGTCACTACGTTCTGGTGACCCCGACTGTCACTGGTGACCCCGCTTCAAATGGGATGATCGAGCGTTGGCATCGCTCATTCAAGGCTGCTGTTAGATGTCACGAATCTTCGCCATGGACCAAATTACTACCGATCGTCCTACTCGGACTTCGTACCGCCTGGAAAGAGGACATCAAGGCAACCGCAGGTGAGTTGGTGTATGGTACCACTCTTCGCCTACCTGGGGAATTCTTCACCCGGACCCTCAACATTGCGTGGAGAAGTTCCGCGAGCAGATGCGGCAGGTTCGAGCGGCACCTACAACCCACCATATCAAGCGCAAAGCCTTTGCACACGAAACGCTATACTCCTGCACCAACGAAGAAAGTCAGTTCCGCATATCAACCCGTGTTGAGACACTCCGGGGGGAGTGGTGTGGCGCATGCAATCGAGTGGCGCGCACTCGAGAAGCGAGTTAACTGCACACGTCCGTTGTTGTGAAATAGTTTCGACTCTCGTTCAGCTCAACTCAACCAACTTCGACTTTTGTTCGTCTCAAGAGCAACCATCTCGTTATCCAATCACTCTTCAATCATCGTTCATCGCCGTTGGACGGACTCGTTAAATCATCCTACATCTTCTGTCTTTCGCCTTTGAACTTTTATAATAGAGTAAAGGTCGATTCACAGCTCAGCGACCTGCGAATGCGAATGAGCGAATATTCGCAAATTTTGACATTTCTTTCACAGCCGCTTTTTTTTGTGGTCGCGGCAATCCGCGAATTTGAGTTGTCATTAATTTTATAACTAATTGCCTAAACGTGAAAAATGCATAAATACATAGCGTAGCTTTTATTCGGAAGGTAATATCCTACATTCTTTCGAAAAATTCAACCACGATCTTACCCACCAAGAACAAAGCAAAAGAATTGAGAGGTTAAACTCGCGAATGTTTTGGTCGCGGAAATGTGGATTGCGTTCTACATGTGTGGAATGTGAATAAAAGTTGTAAGTTCGCAAAAATCAATCGCTTATTCGCGGAAAAATCGGCGAATTGTTGATTTCTTCGCAGAAACTAATTACAATTTAACTTTTTATATATTAATCGGTAGATAAATTAAGGTCCGTTCTTTTGAAATAATAAAATTGCCCATGGCGTGCTTATAAATATGCTAAAAACGGTTTATTCGCAGTTTGGGCATTCGCAGGTCGGTGAGCTGTGATTGGAAAAAAAGTGAGTGACTCTCGATAGGGAACGGACGTGTCAAGTGTATGGCGGTTACAAATACGCGATTTGAATGAAGTATTTGAAACCAAAATTAAGTATACTTTGCGTTTGAATAGTCGGGAAAGGTGGATTAAACCTGAAATGTTGTTCGGGTGTTAATTGGTGCTCGCAATTTAACAAATTTCAAAGATTTAAATCGTAACATCTTGAGAAAAAAGACTCAATATACGGAAAGGGAAGCACAGTTGCACCATCACGGAATAGTGTGCAACGCACACAGTTTCATTAACAATGAGTGCAAAGTGTGGTGATTGTGATGGACCACTAAAAAGTCATCAAAATCTACCCTGTAATGGAATTTGTGGGAAATTTTTTCACATAAAGTGCGTGAAAATATCGGAAAGTGAACTTTATTTTATAAATGATAAAGCTGGTGTACTATATATGTGTGAGAAATGTCGGGATTGTATAAAGTTAATGCTTAGCAAAGTGAGTGAACTAGCTAATTTAATGAGTACACATAATCAAAACATAGAAAAACAAAACGTAAACATAGAGAAAATATTAGATGGTGCAGAGCGACTAAACGAAGAGAAAAAAGAAGTGATTAAAGAAATTAAAAAAGTTAGTGTTGGTGAAGTTAAAACAAAACCATCATACGCGGAGTCTCTTAGGAGAGAACCTCCGGTAATAATAAAACCGAAGAAGGGTCAGGATAAGAAGAAAACGAAAGAGAATATAAAAGAGAAAATAGATCCATCTTCGCTGTCGGTCAAAGTAAATGGTGTAGTGAGTAAAAGAGATGGTGTAGTAATAATTAATTGCGACGATAAAGAATCAAGAGAAATCTTAGTAAAAGAAGCAAAAGAGAAACTAGGAAATGTGTATGATGTGTCAGTGCCGTCTATGAAAAATCCACGTATTATGGTGTGCGGAATGAGAGATGAGTGGGAGGAAGAAAACGTAGTAGCAGCTATCAAGAGGCAGAACAATATACCTGGTTCCCTTAAATGTGTTAAGTGTTTTAGTGTAAAGAAAAATGATAATACAAGTTACAAAGCAATCATTGAATTAGATAAAAGAGAATACAAAACAGTATTGGAGAGAGGAAAATTAGTATAGGGTGGGACAGATGTTTCGTATACGATCATGTGCAAGTAAAAAGGTGTTACCAGTGTTGGGGATATAACCACGAAGCAAAAGAGTGTAAAAACAAAATTGTGTGTGCGAAATGCAGTCAAAACCATGAAACGAGAACCTGTGATAATGAAATACTGAAGTGCAATAATTGTGTGATAGCTAACGCGAATTTAGGCTTAAGTCTTAATGTAGATCATGACAGTAGAAGTGTTGAGTGTCAAGTGTTTAAGAAAAAGCTTGAAATCCAAAGAAGCCGAATTGGTTATTAGCAACCAAACTCCCTGAATTTAGTGTACTTAAATGTGGAAGGTCTTGTCTCTAATTTTACTGAATTTAAAACTTGCATTATTGTGAAAAATTTCGATGTTATAGTATTATCTGAAACACACGTAACTGAAGATATATCCGATGACGAAATTCGAGTTCCAAATTATAATTTATTTCGGTGTAATAGTGTGTCAAAACGTACAGGCGGAGTTATAATCTACGCGAGAAAAGAGATTAATTGTGTTAATGTTAAAACATATGCAAAAAGCATGGATATATGGTGGATTGTGAATTATGTGAGCGTCAATAACTATACATGTGTGGTAGCGGGTGTCTACAGATCACCAAGTTCTTCTGAAAAAGTTTTTTGTGATGAATTTGCCGTGCTTTTAGATGAGTTGAGTGATCTTAGAAAGGATATAATTATCGCGGGTGATTTTAATATTAACTTGCTTCGTGTAACAGACACATATTCGAAAGCCATTTTAAAAATTATTAAAGATAATTTATGTAGACAAATTGTGGGTTCACCAACCAGGATTAAAAAGTCGTCTAAAACATTGACTGATTACGTGATAACTAATTCGAAGAGTGTGGAAGCAGTAACGGATACTGACCTAAACGTTAGCGATCATCAAACTGTGGTAGTAAAAATAAATGGCAAGGTTTCGAGTGCAATTAAAAAGGAAAAAATTATAACACTTTTCAAATACAACAAAAGATCATTTGGAGATGCCTTGAAAAATAGCAGAAACAGGTGCATACACGGTAACATGGATGTCGACCTAATGGGTGAGTCTTTCTTATAAGGAGTGGAAGAAGTAGTTTCATTGTTTGTGACCAAGAAATATATGAAGGTTGATAGTAACGAATGGTTTACCGGATTTCTTAAGAGCTTGCAAAAAGAAAAAGTGATAAAGCACCGCAGAGCATTGATCACTAATAATGAAGTGGACTGGATGGAATTTAGAAATATAAGAAATAGATACAAAACGGAGATAAAAAAGTGCAAAAATAGATTTGTTAAAGAAAAAGTAAAAAACTCCTTCGATCAAAAAACTATGTGGAAAAACTTAAAACGATACGTATTAAAAAAAGAAAAGAGCAATGAAGTGACGAATATAGTTTTTAATAATGAAACGTGCGCGGATATGAAACAATTACCAAACTTAAATTTAACGTCTTTTTTGTTGAAAGTGTTGTCGAAATTAGTGACTCGATCCCGTTTATACCATTTGTTAACCGTGTTATTGAAGTAAATTCTGTCTTTAAATTTGAAAGTGTTTCGCGTGAAGAGATTCAAGTTGTCCTTAAATCAATGAAAAACAAAATAGACTGTATGAGTATGAGCTCAAAACGATATTTGGATAACTATGCTATACTTGTGCCGCCATTGCTAACTATAATTAACACATCCTTAGCTTTGTCTCAATTTCAAAATTCATGGAAGAAATCTGTAGTGACGCCAATTGAAGAAGTTGCAAATACGAAATTATGTGAAAACTATCGTCCTATTAATTCTATGCCTCTGTGTGAAAAGTGTTCGAAAAAATTGTTTTTAAACAACTTTGTGAGTACTTTGAAAAATATAACCTAATAGTGGACATACAATCTGGCTTTAGAAGAATGCACTCGTGCGAAAGTGCCGTGAACTTAGTTGTAGCCAATTGGAAGGAAGATATTGCGGAAAGAAAACGTGTGTATTGTGTTTTCTTAGACTTAAAACGTGCATTCGAAACAATCGATAGATCAATTTTGTTAGAAAAATTAGAAAAATATGGTGTTAAAAGCAATGAACTGAAATGGTTTTGTTCGTACTTGACAAGAAGAACGCAAGTCGTAAAAGTGAACGGTGAAACATCGGTTGAAAAAGAGGTCTCACTTGGTGTACCACAAGGCTCGGTATTAGGAACGCTTCTATTCCTAATTTATATTAACGATATGCATTATGCTGTTAAAAATGGAAGAATTGCGCTATTTGCGGATGAGGCAGTTATTTATGTAACCGGCAAGGACAAAGAAGATTGTCAGCGTAGGATGCAAGAAGACCTTGAAAGAGTCAATTCATGGTTAAAACAAAATAGATTAAAACTCAACGTCAGCAAAACAAAGCAGATAATGATAAACGGACAGCAAGGCGAGGACACAAGCCTAATAATTGACGGCGAAGATATTGAGAGGGTCGACGAGATAAAATATTTAGGTATAATTATTGATAATAAACTCAGTTTCGCAAGTCATGTTGACTATATATGTTAAAAAATTGCTAAAAAAATAGGTTTTTTAAGGAGAATTAGGAATGAGGTTTCTACATTAAGTGCAATAAAGATTTTCAATGTGATAGTTAAGCCACACTTCGAGTATTGTTCAACTGTTCTTTTTTTATGTAACGATACAATGAAACAAAGGCTGCAATTACTACAAAATAAAGCTATGCGGTGTATTTTAAAGTGCAATAGATATGTGCCCATTAATGTTATGTTAAACACGTTGAAATGGTTGTCCGTTAAACAAAGAATTGTAATGAATGTATTAGTTTTCGTGTATAAGATTAAATATAACTTAATGCCAAAGTACCTATCAAAATATGTAATGTATGTTAGAGAAGTACAACCATATTCATTAAGAAATATGCATGACATAAGACTGCCAAATTTATTAAGTGCTAAATCACAAAATTCACTGATGTATAGAGGATTTAAGTTATTTAATGAACTGCCTAATAATGCGAAAAATGAATTAAATTTGAAAATATTTAAAAAAGCAGCTATTGAATTCGCAAGACAAACTTATTAAAAAATATATATATTATGAAATTGTTTTTTTTTTTTTTTCCTTTTCTGTAAAACTGTACCGTAAAAATATAATTATAATAACATGTTGTAAAGGTCTTTTTCATCGAAGGCTGAGGTGAGCTCGCCGGCTCCAGGGTCAGCCCCAAAGAAATACCCTAAAACTTTGGGAAAGAGGTACTTTATTAAAACTATGAGACTAGTGTTACAGTGTTCCCTTTAACAATGCAATATTCTATTACTAACAACTCTTATACTTAACAATTCATGGATAAACTTAATTCTACACTACAATAATACTTAACCCCCTGGTTCAGGCTTGGACTGGCCTCCTTGGCGGGTCTCTGGGGTTGCGGTGTTTTCGAACGGCTTGACAGGTCGTGCGGTCCACACGCGGTGCTGGTACGGGCTTGTCCGTGCAGGGCACGGGCCGGCTATCAGTCCGTGCAGGGCACGGGCTGACTGGCTATGTCCGTGCAGGGCACGAGCTGGCTGGCTGTTCGTGCAAGGCACGGGCCCCTTGGCTGGTCCGTGCAAGGCACGGGCTGGCTATCAGTCCGTGCAAGGCACGGGCTGACTGGCGAGTCCGGACAGGGTCCGGGCTGCTTCTCAGGAAGGGGAGCCAAGCGTAAGCTTGGAGCGGGAAAGGCTGGCGGTAACACTCCGCTAAATGCCGGTCTGGGGAATCTGTCCCAAAGGAATGGGGACACTTATCAAGGGACGGGCCGGCTGTGGTCAAAACGGACCCTTAGCTGAATACCCACTCACTGGGGTGAAGGCACGAAAACCAAAACCAAATTGGTGACCGAATTCGGGGGAGAGTCTATTCCAGGTACGCCGGATTGGTACACCTATCACCACTGAGCAGACTCCCCCAACTGCCACTTACGTTCTCTTACTTGTGGAGTATCCTTGCAAGAACGAAGTGTGACTTTTTAAAACTCCTTCGCGTTTTGTTGTTGTTTGCGACTCGTTGACTTTCTGGCTTTCTTTTATATTGGCGTGCCTTAGGGTATACCATACTTCCTTATAAGTTGGTCGGCTTTGTACAGGTGCCCGAAAGTATGCAACCCTTTTGGTGGCATGGGTCGTCCTCTGCCACAACACCTGGCTGTATACCCTGTTTCCTTTCTCGGTTGGTAATTGAAGGTAGGGAAACATGTCACTTCGTTACAATGTAATACAATTGTAAATTAAATGTGAATGGCTTTCAAAGCTAGTTAATAAAACGATCTATCTATCTATCTTAAGTGTAAGGCTGAATTCAAAAACGTCAAAAAACTGCGCAGTGTTGCGGCAACAGAACAGGGTTTCTGTTGCTGTTGCCCTGCGCAATTTATTTTGACATTTATGAACGATTGTGTTGTAATGGTGCATATGTACAATAGGAGGAAATGGAGAATGTAGTAAAATATTTACATACATTATATAAATAGAACATTAACATTGTTAAACTTTTACATTTCATCCATTTCTCACTCGGAAAAAACAAACAAGAGCTCAAAACAAAGGAAAGCAACAGCAAAACAATTGTTGCGCAGGTTGCTCTTCTTTGACGTTTGGCTGCGCGGATGTTGCAAAAAAAAAACTCTTGATTTGAGCAGCATTGCCAAAATGTTGCTTTTTTGAACTTGTTGCTTTAATGTTACTGTAACACTGCCACAACACTGCATTTTTGAATTGGGCCTAATTTGGTAGAGGCATTTGTCTCTGGTGGGCAAAATCGCATCATCACCTCCCGTGGTGCCCGCTGGATAGCTATCTGATAGTGAACTAACGATGAGCCTATGCTGAATCTGACGATATATGTGTCATCACCTCCCGTGGTGCCCGCTGGATAGCTATCTGATAGTGAACTAACGATGAGCCTATGCTGAATCTGACGATATATGTGTAGCTGAACAGTCGGACCTGCGTAAGCACATCTGGGTGAACTTCAGCGCACATATGTTTAACCGGACGAGGCATCCCTTGTTGACCTGATTGGCTGAAATATGCGTCTCAGAAGTCTAGCAAGAGGTCCTCAGAAGGAGGACGTGCGGCGGATGAATTCTCTCGATGGAATCAACGGTGACGTCTACAGAGCAGCGGATACCTTACCGGAGCTACTTCGACATATTTGAAGCGGAGGTCTGTAAGGATTTTCAATAATACGTCAGGGTATTGAAAAAGAGATGGTGGCGGATAAACCCTTAATGGGCCAACGGCAGTTCTCATATCCCCGAAGTGGGTTACTGACATCGGTGTATCCGGCCTCTTGTTCTAGGGGTACAAAAAAAAAAGGATCTGGTCCTCCAGGTTGGGGGTTGTACCGTCGGGTTAACTTCCCTAGCACGTAAAAAACCTTCTGTTACGAAGCAACCAACAGCCTCGGATACGGATGAATTTACTGTTGACGACTCATGCAAACGTAAAAAGGACAACGATCTTCGTGTCTGCACGTGGAATGTTAGGTCCCTCTACAAACCACGTGCAGCCTGTAACGAAGCGTTACACTTTTTATCGCCTCCACTGTGGTTCACTTTCACGGCCGCTACTGTCCATAGCTGGTGCCGTGTAAACAAACAACATCTGGCGATAATCACGTCATGTGAACATGACCACTTCTCTCAATCTCATTGGCCAAGTGGTTTGCAAAAGTGAATTGCATCCGCTTTTACAATTCGCATTCGCTTCTTGCAGGAAATTTCATAAGGCGGAGATTGAGAGATATGGTCGTCAGAGTTCCTCACTCAGTGGTTTAGTACCAATTCCGAGTACTTGTGAGTCAACTCTCCGACGTGGTGATACCACAGGAATTTTTTTATCGTTTGTCTCCGGACATCGACGATTTGTAAATCGGACCTGCTGCTGACCACAGCTGATCCGATCGTAAGCTTTTGGGCTCATCCTCCTCAAGAATAAGCCATTGCCGGTCCTGTACTTAATCCCCGAGTTGGAGGATCCGTTCCGTGCTCCTAGGAGTATACCGCGCTGTTGAAAGCTAAGTACCTGCCTTAAGCAAGTGCTGCCAAGTGACTGCCACGAGCAGTTGCTGCCCAAGTGACGTCGGAAGACGTTGCTGCCAAGTGACTGCCACAAGCAGTTGCTACCCAAGTGACTGCCATGAGCATTGCTGCCAAGTGACGTCGCAAGGTGTTGCTGCCCAAGTGACGGCCCCTAAGCCGTTGCTGCCAAGTGACTGCAACGAACAGTTGCCGCCCAAGTGACGTCGCAAGACGTTGCTGCCAAGTGACTGCCACAAGCAGTTGCTGCCCAAGTGACGGCCCTAAGCCGTTGCTGCCAAGTGACTGCCACGAGCAGTTGCTGCCTAAGTGACGCCGCAAGGTGTTGCTGCCAAGTGACTGCCACAAGCAGTTGCTGCCCAAGTGACGGCCCTAAACCGTTGCTGCTCACGTGTCCATCACCAGCGGACGCTTACCAGTAGAGTAGTCAGTAAGTTAGCAAGTAAGAAAGAAAGGCCAACGTAGGTATCCAATTATTGTTAAGTAGACGAAAATTGTTAAGGTTAGCTTACACCGGGCCTCGTAAGAACATATATTGAAATAGGACTCAACTCATTGTTAAGTAGCTCGATATTGTTAAGGCCAGCTAAACTGAACATTCATTGCGGTGTTAAATAAATAAGTTACCTCTTTACCCAAAGAGGGTGTTTCTTTGGGAGACCCTGGGTCCGACCAGCGAAACCTCAGCATTCGGAAAACACCCTCACAAGCCGAAAAACTTGCGGAGGCCCTAGAGTGTCACAAAACAGACCTTACCGCCATCCAAGAAGTGCGATGGGATGGGCCGGGCAAAAGGAGTATGAAAAACTGCGACATCTACTACGGCGATTGCTATAAACAAAAAGGACAGCGTCTATTCGGGCGCGGATTTGTCATTGGAGGCAGGCTTAGGCAAGAAGTCTTGAGTTTCCGGCATGTGAACGAGCGCCTTATGACTACCGGTATCAAGGCTAAATTTGCCAACATTAGCCTAATATGCGTTCACGCCCCTCACGAGGAGAAGAACGACGCGACAAAGAATGACCTCTGCCAGCTCTTGGACAAGACCTATGATCAATGCCCTAGCCACGACGTTAAAATTATCCTAGGTGATTTCAGCATAAAGCTAGGAAGAGAGGACGTGTTTAGTAGCGTGGACGGAAAGCACAGCCTGCACGACATCACATCCGACAACGGACTCAGGCTAATCGACTTTGCGGCGGGCGAAACTTTGTCGTAGCTAATACGCGGTTCCCACGTCTCGACATTGACAAAGGAACATGGCTCTCCTTTGATCGAAAAACTGTCGACCAAATCGGTCACATTGCGATCGACGCAAGGCACTCTTCCAGTATTCTGGGTGTCCGGACTTTCCGAAGAGCCAACGTGGACTCGGATCACTACCTAGTAGTAGTCAAGGTACGGATGCGGATATCCAGAAAGGAACGAAATCAACGAAATACTGTGAGAAAATTTGACGTCGGGCGGCTACAATCGCAAGAGACCGCCAGAACCTTTGCCGATCGTGTTTCTTCTAATCTTAATCTAAGTCCTATGCCGCCAGCACCAAATGCGGAAGACCAGTGGCGGCGTTGCCAACAAGTCATCAGAGATGCCGCCTCTGATGTACTGAGTTTCTCTCGGCCACCACAACGAAACCTCTGGTTTGATGAGGAATGCCGGCAAGCACATGCAGCAAAACAAGAGGCATACAAAGCGGCGCTGCATAGAAGGACTAGAGCTGCTTACGAGCTCTACGTGCGCAGGAGAAAAGAGGAACATCGACTTCTCAGAAAGAAGAAAAAAGAGCATGAGAAGCGCTCGATCGAGGAGATTGAAAGACTTTATTGTAGGAATGATGTTCGAAAATTTTACGAATAGGTAAAAAGAACATGCCAGAGTTTCAAAGCCAGAACAGAAGCCTGCAGGGACGAAAATGGTAACATAGTACTAGAATCGCAGTCGGTGCTGAGGATATGGAAGGAACACTTCTGCAGACTGTTAAACGGCGATGATGACCAATATTCGGCTGACAGGCAGAATTAGCTATTCAACAGTGACGATGGCAGTCAAGATTCCCGTCAACCCGATCAGAATGAGGTGAGGATAGCGATATCTAAACTCAAATCCAACAAAGCTGAGGAGCCGACGGCTTTGCCGCTGAACTTTTCACGGCAGGAGCAGATGAGTTGGTAAGGAGTATGCACCAGCTCATCTGTAAAGTCTGGTCGGCCGAAAGTATGCCCGATGAATGGAACCTCAGCATCATTTGGCCGATCCTGAAGAAAGGAGACCCTCTGAACTGCGCCAATTACAGAGGTATAAGTCTCCTCAACATCGCATATAAGATCCTGTCTGCCGTATTATGTGAACGCCTAAAACCGATCGTCAACAACCTGATAGGTCCTTATCAGTGCGGTTTCAGGCCGGGAAAGTCCACCATTGACCAAATCGCTTATGCCGATGACATTTACATAATCGGAAGAGCTCAGCGGACCGTCAATGGGGCATTTACGAGTATTGAGATCGAGGCAGCAAAGATGGGTCTAGCGGTCAATGAAAGCAAAACAAATTATATGCTGTCTACAAAAATGGACACCCAACATCGGCGTCTTGGACAGAACGCCACAATAGACAGATATAATTTTGAGGTAGTAAAGGATTTTGTCTACTTAGGCTCTATGGTGAACTCCGCAAATGACATCAGTAGGGAGATCACACGAAGAATTACTCTTGCTAATCGTTGTTTCTATGGGCTAAAAAGGCAATTGAGTAGCAAAGCCCTATCTCGAACTACTAAGGTAACTCTTTATAAGACTCTAATCATCCCAGTCCTGCTGTATGGCGCAGAGGCATGGGCTTTGACAAAACCGGGTGAGGATGCCCTTGTTTATTTCGAGAGAAAAGTTCTTCGAACGATCTTTGGTCCCGTCTGCATAGACGGTGAGTGGAGGAGAGGGTACAATGCCGAACTATACTGCCTGTACAAGGACATCGACATAGCCAGAAGAGTTCACATACAGCGACTAAGATGGCTGGGTCATTTAGAGCGGATGGAGCCCAACGTTCCCGCTAAGAAAGTCTTCGAATCTACCCCGGACGGGCGACGCGGTAGAGGACGAGGTGGCGCAAACAAGTGGAGGGCGACCTCAACCAACTTGGCGTGCGCAACCGGTGGCAGCTGGCTCGTAACCGTGCTAGCTGGAGGTTTGTTGGTTGAGGCCCAGGTCCACCCCGGACCGTAGCGCCATTTAAGTTAGTAAGTAATTTGTCCCTTTTGGATTGTTCCCGCGACAAACGAACTTCAACATTTTTCGACCCATCGCTCGCTATATTGGGCCACCCCAACGCGAGTAGGTCGACGCCACATACTTGTCACCCGACCGTCGTCACATTCTGGTTCCTCCAACGCGGACACGACCGTCGCCGACATCCACGCGACATCTAAGTCCCGACATAGATAAAGGAAAAGCTGATATGTATTGTTGGAAGTTACAGCGGTGCAAATCTTAAGTTCTTAAGGTAAATATGACTCACACCACTAACTTTAACCGCGGACTGTAGACCACACAGACAAAGTTGCAGGTATCTGCTAGTCAAATATAAGAGACTATCATTCGTTATTTTTACACCGCCGTTACCCGCCATGTTGTTTGTGATGATTTCTTCTTTGGGGTTCGTCGTTCCCATGATATTCTTTTAGCTTCTGGATAAGTGCCTTTTTCAAATGTTGATCCTTTGTGATTGCAATTATCCTGTGTAGCTCAGCACGCTTCTGTCGTTGCTTTACAACTGTGTCAACTCGCTGCCGCCTTCTCTTCGCTGGTTCTTTTATTGTTTGATTTCACTGCTTCTTTCTGTATTCCTCTTTAGATGTAGGTGAATAGGTATGTTGATCTTACTGCAGGAATAGTTTATCAATTTCTTCCTTGGAATAATTCGCCATTCAACGTTCTTTAAGAAAAATTTAAATTTTTCGCCATATAATGTTTCAAAGATGTCAGGATCGCAATGTTAACGTTTGCGCCAACACCTAAGCAAACTTAAGGAAACGGGTTCCTAATTTCCCTGTGGTTGCTGTATCGCAGCACGCTATAAAGGGAGGCGATGTCTCCGCAATAGAATCAAAGCCAGTGTTATGCTAAGACTGATTTTTATTATCCAACTATTTAGTATTTATACAATTTTTTGACTTACAAATTTAGCTTAGTCTATCTTAATTCTAAACAAGAATCAAATGAATGAATGGATCATGATACGAAGTTACGTACCCAAGAAGAACATGAATGTAAACAATAGCATGCTGTGCAATGACACCGGTGACATATTAATGTCGCTGCCCATTTGCATGTCATTTGACGCTTGCAAAAAAGTGATGGAAATTTATTGGGCTAATTGTTTTTTTTTTTTTTTTTGCATAATTGTCTCGTGCCATTAGCCGTATTTTATTATCTGATCTGATCCAGATCAGATCACACGACGAAAGTAAGACGATCTGGATCTGGGTCAACGAACAATTGTTGTTGTGTCTTGTGGTGTGGTTATAGTTTCCGCATCGAACTCCTTTCAAAATACGGTTTATTTCGTGCTGAAATTATGCTTAACTCTTGCCATATGCATCCAGAACAACATTTGTTACTTCTGGCGTACAACTTGTTATTCTTTTCATTCAATAATTAGTGATTTAAAAGTAGCAATTATTTTTTTCCTCTTTTCCATTAGAATTGCACAGCTGAGTTTCTTCAAGTGGAGTTGCCATGCGATTTATTTTCCCTTATAGAATTCAAAGAATATGCGATCTTTTTCTTTTACAGTGTTTTGTCGATCCTGGGGTCGAATCGCGTCCTCCGTCAACGGATGATTGGTAACGTAATTTGTATTGTGTTGTTGGTAGATCTAGCAACAACATACCGGCAAATTACGTGACGTGTTATTCGTTCACGGAGGACGCGATTCGATCCCTGATCCATTCAAATGGTGTATATTCACTCAATAATTATTAATTTTAAATCATTAGGTGTAACTGTGACAAGTATTTACTTTCAGATACGCTTTTATGTGCATAATTCCAATGCAAAGAAAACATAGAAATCATAGAATAATATTAAAAGTGAAAGAAAGTATTTCATATTCTAATCTGGTAACAGGAGTTTTGACAATTGTCGACAAAAGTGCAGCCTAGCAAGGAATAGGCGAACTAATTTTTAGATCACGAAAATATATCCGAATGAAAAGCAAGATCTCGTATTGTTATTGAAATGGATCATGGGTGATAATAAAACACGGCCATTATTACTCGTACATCACACATATCTAGCTACGCTGTCTTTTAACATAAAAATTGTTCCCTATGGCCGACTTACATAGTTAAATTGTGTCTTTTAGCTCGATCTTGACCGTGTTGATGGGCAGCATGCTTTGCGCTTTGTTGCTGATGTTGTAGTTGCGGCTGCTGCTGTTTTGGCTTACATCTCAACTTCTTCCTTTTCATCATCTGACTCGGAGGCCATTAGATTAGCAAGGCTATTCAACCAAATTCTTCAACTCGTATACGACAGTCGAATCCGACATAAAATACGACTTTCTAATATTGATACGACTGACAGAGAGACGCCACACCTGGGTGGCCCGATTTTACTGGCTTATCATCGGCAGATGTGCCTAGTTTAGCTGGGTTATTTCGCCTCTTGACTACGCGCTGCATAATTTATTTCTTAAAACGCACACTATTTAAAGAAAACCCGAAGCACGTGTGTACACCGCAGAGGTTTGTGAACGACTCAGCAGACACACTATCCACTGTACCATTGCCACCCGGATTACGCTGATGCTCAAATAGAGAATCATATACTCAAAGCTAGGAGACGCAACCATTCTGAAGAGGGTCTGTAGAGGAACCCCCAAGGCGGAGTTCTCTCTCCTAATATGGATCCTCATAATGGAAGAGATCTTGATAATACTGAAGGATAACGGCTTCAACGCGACGGCCTACGCTAACGATGTGGTCATCCATGCTTCGAGGAAATTTCTTCCGGTCCTAAGTGAAAAGTTCAATTTCGCACTGCAACTAGTGGATAATTGGGTCAGCAGCAAAGGGCTAGAAGTCAACCTATCAAAGACGGATGTAGCTCCTTCTACTAACAGATCAATCCCTACCTTCAGACCTCGAAATATCGGTGGCGTTGAACTCAGTATCTCTAGTTCAGCAATATGGGAGCAATTTTGGATTCCAAACTAAACTGGAAGGATAAAAACAATAAGAACATTGATAAATGCATCAAGAAAGCAAGCGTAGGTTTCCATTCTTGCAAAGGCGGCCAGGGCTTCAAACCAGTTCTGGTGCACTAGCTATTCATTTTATTTCTTTGATGTTATAAGTTATAATCTAAAATTTTCAAACAGCTAATTAAAGTGAAAAATGTTTATTTTTAATTTTTTTTTAATAATTTATAAAATACAAGTATTTTTTAGATCTAATTAAATTAGATTTTCTTAAATTTATAGCACCGTCGTATCACCTCAGTTATATATTACACCATAATTAAAACTTCATGAATATAGTTTTCACTCCCAAAAGTTTACGAACGTTTTCGTTGTATTGTATGAGTACAACCTTCGAGTGACATATATTAATTTTCTCACCGGCACATAAAAGTTGTAAACATGTAGCTTTTTCCAAAAAGTCGCACATTTTTAATTCTCTTATAAAAGCTCTGCTGATTGTGGCAGGAGATATGGACGGAAAAATCTGCAATAAAGAAACTTGATTAATAATCAACTAGAAATGTTCAGTAGCTCTTTCTAAGCTTTCTTCTAGGTTTGCTATCTGTATTAAAATAAAGTGGATGACTGAGTACTCATCATCATCATTTTAATTCATTTGTAGTTTGATTATACACAATTTGGTTTTAATATAATAAATCTTATTTTAGATATAAGGTAATTCTTTACATCTAAATTATTTAATGGAAATGAAATGAAGAAAGCTAAGCAATGTAATAACAACACTTAGGGGAAACACTACGAGCAAAAACCTTTATTAAGACTCTTAAATTGCACTTAAGCCCAATTTCTATGCAAAAAACGTATTAAATATAGATGTAGGATCCACATTATCACCTAGGTGACAACACCGTCCAATACTCGCATAACATCTTGGCAGCACTGAAGAAAACCTAATGCCGAACAAGATTATCTTCTCCTTTTTAGGAGGTTAGCAATCATCATGGTAAGTGTTTCTTTGTCCTTTACTCCTCTGTATAATTCTGCTATAGAAAGGTTGAGCCACTCTCGTAGACCTTCCCCTACCTCTTTTTCCTTCTATTCTACCTTGCAAAATAACTTGGAGTAGGTTGTATTTCTCGTTCCTTAAAGCACGTCTCAGATATTTGAATTTTCTCTTTTGACAGTAACCATAAGATCTTTCTTTAGGTTTATGCGCTTCAGCACTTCTACATTTGTAACTCTGCCAATGATGAACTCTGACTTGATGAACCAACCTCTATCAACAGAGCAGTTGACCAGCATTCAAGAGGCGTTTGGCCCCATTTCTCAAGCTCACAACACAAGGCGGGATGGCTAATCTTCGTCTGCTACCGCCGAGTGGATGCGCTCGAACTTCGAGGCTATAAGAGCCAAAAGTGGATTGGATGTGTCACTGGTGGAAGAGGGATCCTTCCCGAAGACACACATTGTCCGAGGATTCTTTCCACAGAGACTCGAGCTCCCGTCATCAAAAATTCTGGCTTCCCTGGAAGTACAGAACGAAGGCCTACGGGCAACTCCATGGAAGGTCATGCAAAGGGTAAAGGAAGATGCACTCCTCCACCTTGTGCTAGCCATGGACGACACCTCCATGAAGGTGCTTAGCACGCTTAAAAACAAGGTGTTCTACCGTTTTGGCCAGGTAAAACTGATCCTGAAGACCACCGAAAAGGGTCAAGAGCCTGGTCACGGTAGCCCGAAGAAGGTGGACGCAGTTGGCTCGACAACTGCTTCTGCGGCGGACGCTTTACCACCCGCTTCCACCAGCAGTGCCTCTGGGCATACTGCTTGTACAAGCTCCGCCGCTAGATGGTGGCCCTACTACTGGAAGTCCCAACTGGAAAGGGAACACAGAATATCGTGTGCGCCTTAGCGTACTTCCCTGACGATAATGGTGATATCCCGCCTAAAGACGTCCAGAGCCTCATTAACTACTGGCAAAAAAGCAACCTCCGCTACATCATCGGTTGCGACGCCAATGCACATCTCGAGGTCTGGGGTAGTAGTGACATCAACAGAAGGGGTGAGTGTCTTTTAGAATACATTGTCAGTAGTCAAGTAGATATTTTGAATAAAGGCTCTAAACCCACCTTCATAAATGCGATTCGCGAAGAGGTACTTGACCTCACTCTCGCTAGCCCATTTATCTCTAATTTTATTGAAAATTGCCACGTATCAGACAAGGCCTCACTGTCAGACCATCAACATATTAGGTTTGACATACCCGGTCAACTCTCATACATATGTCCCTAGCAGATACGATCCCAAATCTACGGATTGGCATCGCTATCGTGAACTAGTGTTCTCAAGAAAAGATATGCTCCTCACATGTATCGAGTCCATAGAGGACCTGGACGAAGCTGCTTACCAGCTTAGCAATATACTGCTTAATTCCTACCCAAAACCAATGTTAGCAAACGTAAAGTGCCCTGGTGGAATGACCAACTGGCGAGACTTAGGAAGAAGGTCAGAAAACTCTTCAAATCTGCAAAGCGAACGAAGAGAATATAATCTAGAATTGAGACGATCTAAACGAGCTGCTTGGAGGAAATGCTGCGAAACCATTGCCGCATGCCAACAGCAGCACGAATCCATAAAGCGCTTGTTAAAGCTCAAGTCAACTGTGTAGGGTTATTGAAGAAGAATGACGGAACCTACACGACGGATCGTACGGATACACTTAGAATCCTGCTCCAGGTACATTTCCCAGGTTCGTCTCTAAACACATCTCATGTGCACTCGAACACATTTGACCACAGGGTTTTTGTGGAAAGTAGAGTTAACAGTTTATCAGGTAAAATATTTAGTCCAGATAAAGTTGAATGGGCAGTGGGCACTTTCAAACCTTTTAAAGCTCCCGGCGGTGATGGTCTCTTTCCAGCACTTCTACAAAAGTCAATCGACTTCATCCTGCCGGGTTTGATAGCTTTATTTAGAGCTACCACCCACCTGGAGACAGGTTAATTTGGTATTCATTCCCAAACCAGGCAATAGGCCTAGCGAGCTGCCTAAATCCTATAGACCTATAAGTCTAACTTCATTTGTCCTCAAGACAATGGAGAGACTAATTGATATTCACATCAGAGACAGGTTGGATGTGTCTAACCCTCTGCACTCGAATCAGTACGCATACAGAAAAGGCAAATCCACAGTAGGTGCCCTTCATTATCTCGTCAAAAAGATAGAGCGTACACTCAGTTCTAAGGATATAGCCTTGTGTGCATTTCTTGATATCGAGGGCGCATTCGATAACACTGGTTACGACTCGATCACAAGGGCGATTAGTAGCAGAGGTATCGAAGAATCGACCAACCAATAGTTTAGGGCCATGCTGGTAAGCCGATTCATTACCTCCTCCTCCGGGGGAGTGTCGGTGTCTGTAACGGCAGCGAGGAGGAGTTCTCTCCCCCTTTTATGGTCAATAGTCATCGACAACCTGTTAGCAGATCTTCACAGATCAGGCTACACCAACGTCGGTTATGCTGATGACTTGGTGGTTTGTATTAGTGGTAAACACGGCACGACAATCTCTAACGTCATGCAAAGTGCACTCGTACAAGTTGTAGAATGGTGTAACAAAGAAGGACTATCCATCAATCCTAGTAAAACCGTTCTGGTGCCGTTTACAAGGAAGACACAGGTCAACCTTGAACCCATCACAATCAAAGGCACCACAATAGTTTATTCCAGCGAGGTCAAATACCTTGGTGTAATTCTTGACAAACGACTTAACTGGAATTCACATATGATGTCCGCCACAGAACGTGCTACGAGAGCTCTTTGGGCTAGTAAACGCCTATACGGCAGAACTTGGGGTCTCTCTCCTAAAATGATACATTGGTTGTACATAATGATGGTAAGACCCATTATCACATATGCGGCTATCGTCTGGTGGCCAAAAACCCTCCAGCAGACAACGGCAAACAAGTTGCAGAAGTTGCAAAGAACTGCCTGTCTCGGCATTACAGGTGCGATGCGCGCCTGCTCCACGACAGCTCCTCAAGCTATTCTCGGGCTAACACCCGTACCAATCTTCATTAGGAAGATGGCTGCTAGATATGCCATCAAGCTGCAGCTAGATTATCAGTATAAACCAGGTGACCTAGTGGGGCATCTAAAGAAACTCAACTCGATCCCTAAAAGAGACATGTTGTGTACTATACCGGATATTATGGTCAGGCAACATTGCTTCGGGAGGTTATTCGAGGTAGAAATATTGGACCGCGGAAATTGGTCCAATGATGTTCCAACACTGGACCCCAAAAGTCTCGTCTGGTTCACCGACGGATCGAAAATGGATTCTGGAGTTGGAGCCGGGGTCTTTGGACCCAACACAAAAATGTCGGTACCTATGGGTACGACTCCCACTGTGTTTCAGGCTGAAATCCATGCCATTGAGATCTGCGTCAGACACAATCTCCGTAAGGGAATCAAGGGCGCTAGGCAGCACTTAGGGCATTATCGTCCAACCAAATGGACTCCATAACTGTAAAATGCTGCTACGATGCTTTACAAGATCTTGCCAAACACAACAGAGTAATGCTCGGTTGGGTCCCTGAACACCAGGGAATTGTGGGCAACGAATCTGCAGCTTGCTAGGGCCGGCTGAGAATCTGCGTTTATAGGTCCCGAACCTTATTGTAGCGTCAACTGGAAAACAGCTACAGCGTTGATAAACGAATGGGAGAACAAACTTCGTCTAGATCACTGGACTAATGGGACAGGTTTAAGACAATCCAAACGTTTAATCAAGCCTTATTCCTATAAGGAAATCCTTAACTTAGATAGGGAAAGCATTAGGAAGCTAGTGAGCTTTCTAACTGGACATTGCGGCCTAAGATACCGCCTTAACAAGTTGAACCAGTGCCAAGAGAAGGACTGTCGGCTATGCCTAGAGGAGGATGAAACATCCGAACACATTCTTTGTGAATGCCCGGCACTACACTGGTTAAGGAAACGTATTTTCCACAAGGAGATACTCACTTGAGTGGAACTGAAATGCTCCACTACTAGAGACATACTCACTTTCATAAGGGAGGTAGTACGTTTGTTAGGTTAACTCCAACCCTCCGATATAATAGATCTTCCAGCTCGCAGTGTCGTTGCTACGCGGGCATGGGTTGTACAAGAGGAAAAACAGAAAAAAAAAAAACTCTGTCAGTAGATGGGACCTACTACTAGGTTGCGATGCGAATGCACACCATGCGCAATTGGGCAGCGATGAAACAAACCCACGAGGTGAGTTGGTTTTCGAATTTATTATCGAACACAATCTTCTAGTAGCTAATAGGGATTCTGAACCCACTTTTGTAGTTAGAAACAGGCAGGAGGTAATTGACATTACACTACCAAGAAATTCGAATACCCTCTCTATAGACAACTGGAATACTTTGGAAATATAATCCTATTCCGATCACAGATTAATTGAATTTAATCTTAATGATAGATGTGACTCTGCCAAACCCCATAGAAACCCTAGGAAGACCGACTGGACTACTTTCAGTTACGAGGTGCGGAAGAATAGGAATCTACTACAAATACAAATATTTGGCGCAACAGCTCTTTAAAGTGCCAGGGCCTAGCTTCACGCAACCACTCATGTTGTGTGCGTTATATTTTTCACGGGAATGGAAATAGCAATCTACTGCAAGATTGCTATTTACATAGGCCCGCGGACATCGGCCAGAAAGCCTCGGCCTCTTACTACTGTTTTCAAAGAGGCTTTCGAGAAGGCATGTCCCGTATCTAAACCTAAGACAAAAAGTCTCACCCCCGTGGTGGGCCAAAGAGCTAGCCAGCATAAGAAGAGAAACAAGGAAACTCTTGAATCTGGCAAAATCAACGAGAGCTGACCTGGACTGGGTACTGTTCAAAGCTAGTCAGAGGAACTTCAAGAGCACAACGCAAAAAGTCAAAAGACAGTCGTGGCAAGCTTTTGTGACGAGATAAAGGGTACAACAGAAACGGCTAGATTGAGAAAATCCTCTCCAGAGAATCCAAAACTCTGGGTTGCCTAAAGGACCCCGAAGGAAACTGGACCGAATCTTGGTCGGAATTCCTAGAATTGCTTATTAAAACGCACATTCAGGGGTGTACGACCGTACCACGCTTTTTTTTTTAATAGTTTATTTTCCCACTCATACACTAACATAAGTTATAGTTCCAATAAACTTAAAACTACACAATCATAATGCCTTATACTAATACTCATACTACGGTTTTTTTTAAACTTAAACTTTAAGACTTGTTTTATTTTTTGGTCGAAATTTTGTTCTTTAAAACATACATATTTATTTTTTTTATTTCACTTTAAGGAAAAATGTGCGAAAACCTTAACAATTAAACTAAAAAACTTAAATCCCGGGCCGGATCATGATATGTGGTTTCCAAATCGCCACTGAAAAGACGAATCAAAAAATAGTTAAACCAGTCAATCGGCCTTTCAGTGGTATGCAGAAATCACATATACAAGGTCCAATATCTCTCCCTATTCAACCTGTCGTCGTTAACTGAATCTCGCTCAGGTATGCTTACGCAGTATCTCAAGTCAGCGTTTTCTTCACGTGAGTTCATCGGCTCGTAGAGGATACATTTATCTGTTGCCCTTCTAGCAAGATGGTAAATAATTGGAACGTTCAGCGAATCTGATAAGTAACCATGCGCATCTAGATACAAAAATGCTTCAGGGGTTATGAACCCACTCAACATAGTATTTCAGAAATACCAAGCGTTAGGATGAAATAAACCCGACGCCAGTTCGTTCCCTGTAATGCTCGCTGACCGCGCGAAATGGTTTGAGGGACATAAATGTCGCTGTTGCTTTTTGTAACTGCGTATTTACGTGCACACTGTGGTACAAAAACTTGTCTAGATGGACACCTAAATACTTCACAACAGTCTTTGACTCGATGTGATAACCATTAGAACCCACTATTTGTAAGTTTTTCCATTTACGTCTCAAATCCAAATAATCTCAAATGCCCACTGTGACGTTTTGTCCAATTCGTCGGTGTTGGCTTTCCCTTCTTGTTGACAGCATATACTTGGTTTTGCCCTCGTTTATCTCTAAACCCATTTTGGTCGCTTCCGCCTCAATGCTTGCCAACGCACCGGTGACAGCCCGCTGAGTTCTTCCGATAATGTCTATATCGTCGGCGTATGCAAGCAGTTGTACAGACTTGTAATAGATTGTGCCTCCGGTGTTGGCTTGTGAGTTCCGCACAATCCGTTCAAGTACAATGTTAAAGATGTCACATGACAGCGCGTCACCTTGTCTAAAACCTTTTTGACATCAAATGTCTCGGTGAGGTCATCACCGGCCCTTGATGGAGCAGCGAGCGTTCACCATTGTCATCCTGCACAGACGAACAAGTTTGGCAGGGATGTCAAAACTAGACATGGCTCTATAAAGCGCTTCTCTATAGATGCTGTCATAGGCGGCCTTGAAATCGATAAAGAGATGGTGAGTATCGATTTGGACTTCTTGGGTTTTCTCCAGGATCTGCCGAAGTGTGAAGATTTGATCGATGGTGGACTTTCCTGGCCTGAAACCGCACTGATAGGGTCCAATCAGGCTGTTAATAAAAGGTTTCAGTCGTTCACACAATATCGCAGAAAAGATCTTATATGCGATGTTGAGGAGACTGATGCCTCTATAGCTGGCGCAGTTGAGGGGGTCTCCTTTCTTGTGGATCGCGCACACGATGCTGAGATTCCTTTCATCAGGCATACACTCGTCTGACCAAAGCTTAGAGTTGACTTTGTGTATGCACTCTACCAATTCATCACCAGCTGCCTTGAAAAGTTCGGGTCCAACAGCCTTGTTGGATTTTAGCTTGGATATTGCTATCCTCACTTCATTTTGGTCAGGTGGACGGAAATATGGACTATTATCGTCTATGTTGAATGGTTCATTCTGCCTGACTGCGGAATGTTGGTCTTCGTCGCCGTTATACAGTCTGCAGAAGTAGTTTTTCCATATTCTCAGCACCGACTGTGATTCTACTACGAGTTTTCCATTTTCATCTCTACAGGTTTCTGTACGGGTATTGCTTCTCTGACACGTTCTTTTTACCTTTTGGTAAAACTTCCGTACATTGCTCCTGGAGTATAAACTCTCGATATTCTCGAACGGGCGCTTCTCATGCTTTTTCTTCTTCTTATGGAGAAGCCGATTTTCTTCCCGTCTCTTTTGCTCGTAGAGCTCGCGAGCAGCTCTCGTCTTCCTTTGCAGCGCCGCTTTGTATGCCTCTTGTTTTGCTGCATGCACTCGCCGGCATTCTTCGTCAAACCAGGGGTTTCGCGGTGGTGGCTTGTAATGCCACCGTATTTAAATTCGCGATATAGGAATCGCACTCCGCATTAGAAAGATTCCTATTATTAGGAATATTACAAGAGGAAGGGCAGTTCCTATATTTTCTGATGGCGCAACGTTGGAATTTGCACCAATCAGTTGCCTAAAATTCAAAGGGACTTCGTTCTGCGTTGCGAAGCTAAACGTAGAATCGCTATCAAATGTCATCGGCATTACTATTGCATTATCGTCGCTATCATACGGCAATATACAAATTTATTATCGTGGACCGTTTGAATTTGCAATCGTGCATCCGCAATGCAGAGATCATGATATGAATTTCCAGAAGGAAAACTTGGTGCAACTGGGCTGCATAATTTAATTTTATATTCGACCTGGTTTTCCTCAATAAAGCGGTTTAGGAAGTTACCTCTTCCGTTCGCACTTGAGTTCAGCCATGCCGAGTGTCTCGCGTTCAAATCTCCCGGTAGTTATTTAAACTATCTAGTCTTAGTATTTCGAATATTTTTTCGATTTCGGCTTTAAATGGATTGACGGTACCTTTAGCCGCATATGCTGATATTAAATACAGACAACCATTATTCCTGAGAGGCAGCGAGATAATAGTTGTCCGGAGACAACTAAAGCTTTTAATATCACTTCGTTCAATTCTAGTGTATCGAAGTGGTTTCCTGACAAGAATTGCCGTACCGCCACCTCGAATAGAGTCACGTCTGTCTGTCCGTATTACGTCATAGTTAATGAACTCTAAATGATACGTCATTTAGCTTTGTCTCGTTTAAAAAAAGAACGTCTGGCTTATGGTCATTCACAAAGCGTAATAGGTCACCACGCCTACTGATAGCGATTATGGAGTTAACATTTAGAGCAACTACTTTTAGGGTTGCACTATTAGATCTAATCATGTTGACGACTAAGGATGTTGAGAAGGGCATCAACCTTCTCTGAGAGATTTGCAACGGTTTTGGTCAGACTTTTGACTTGGGTTTGCAAACTGTTGTTCGCGAGGCGACTAGTACTCTTTGACCCAAGAATATTGGGGTCAATAGCACTGAAGCGTGTAGATTTGGGGCCAGCAGGGCCTGACCCAACACTATTGCCTACTGCGTTTGCAAATGAGATCCCTCCGCGAACATGATTATCCTGACTTTCTTTGCGACCTTTTAATACACTTCCCTTTTCTGTGCCTGAAGCCGATCTGCTAGTCGTTTATAGCTTTCGCATCTCCGGCAAAAGGCAGGGTGACCAGGTTTCTGGCAAAGAACACAGAATAGCTGCTCCCTGCTCGCTTCTTTTTGCACTTGGCACTCACCAGTCTCATGCGTATTTTGGCACTTGACGCACCTTCTTACCATCTTACAATTCGGAGAAGCGTGCCCGAATCTCTGGCACCGGTGACATTGAAGGACACCGTTCCTCGGAATTTTTTCGAATGACACTAAATGTTTCTATAAATACCTAATAGTTCTCAGGTTTTCTACTTTGCTGTCCGGAGATAGCTGTACCGCTATAATAGGCAGGGCTCTATTTTCACGCTTTCAGTTCGCCGTAGCATACCTGAATGCCCTAACGAAATTAAAATTTTCTATTATTATTATTATTAATATTCTTTATTGCAATTCATTAAAATATAACATTTTGATTGACAAAAGAATTTATAAGGATGGCATAAATTGCCGTCTGCCGAGAATTGACTTCATTATTAGCTATGTTATATAATTCAGAAATAAATAAATAGTGGATTACAATATATAAATAATTAAAGTTACAAGTTTGATTAACTCCGTTCATTAATCTTCTTCTTCCTTTTATCAGCGAGGTTATGATCCGAAAATAAGGGATCACAACCCTCCCACTTCACCGCATTCCTACTGATCCGTCTGTGGGGTTCGCCTATTTAACCTCAGAAAATATCGGCAGGCCTGCCGATTTTGGATCACTCGGTTACTGAGGCCGATGAAATGCCGATGTCGTCGCATTTGTCTGATCCAGGCGTTTATAGGCCTGCCTTTCCTACATCGCGATGTCTTTGGAACGCGCATAGATATTGCCTTTTTAACAGGGTTCAAATGATCTCTTCTTTGAACGTGGCAATACTAGTTGAGCCGGTCGCGCTCTATTTTTTGTACTCCGTTCATTAATAAATATAGTTACTAGCATTTAAAGATTTATGAAACTATTGCGATAGTTATAGGCATGACTACAGTAAGATGAGAGCCGTTTCCAACCATATGAACCGTTTAGAGCTTGCTTAGCTTCTTCAAGTGTGAGACAATTCCTGGAGAAATACAATCAGCATATCTCCTGTAGTATGGGGCATACTGCTAGGAAGTGGTAAACATCTTCCTTTTCATTTCTATTGCAAAGGGTGCAAATTGTTCGAAGATTTTGCCTATGCGGGGTGTAATTGAGAGCTAAGACCTCCGTTCTTATTTTAATCACTGAGCTTATCTGACTGGTTGTTATTTGCCTGCAAAAATAGTTGCTTGTACCTAGAGAATGGCAAAGTTCCTTATAAATAAGCCTA
Source organism: Brachypalpus laphriformis (assembly GCA_945910035.1). NCBI lineage: Eukaryota > Metazoa > Arthropoda > Insecta > Diptera > Syrphidae > Brachypalpus > Brachypalpus laphriformis. The sequence goes on from OX246756.1 coordinate 124,899,890, forward strand.
CTTGTTGACTCCCGGGCTCTGCTCAGACATTGTTGGTATAAATACTCGTCGACCTTTGCTATGCTGCTATAAAACATATCTTGCCAATCGTCAAGGCTTAACTCATCCAGGTCGAAGCTAACACCGTTTTCATTTGCTATATCATACATCTCTTTAAATGGTGTTGAGCGGCATTGAAGCGCAAGTTGCATAAGCCTTTTTTGGAGATTGTTATCCCTCCTGCGCATTACCTTGATGAATAATTTTTTACTTTAAGCTCATTAAGCTCCTTCAGAACTTCTTCTGGGTTAATGCTAACGCTAAGAGCCTTCAGTAAGAATGACTGCAACTTGTCTTCTTTGCTCGTATATAAAAAATATTGCGTATCTGCCTAATTAAGTAATTTTTTCACTTTGTTGCAGTCATCCTCGTCATTTAATGTTAACGAAAACTTGTTATTACTTATATTTTTAATTTCTTTTTATCGCCTACACTGCTAGCTGCGCTTCATACGCACGCTTTCGTCATTTGCAGCCTTTGTATAAACGAAGATCTGTCCACGGAGCTGCAAAGTCGCATTTGCGTAGTCGCAAGCAATCGTCATGCAGCCTGAGCTGCAGCTAGTCATTACTCAAGCGTATTGCAAGACGCATGGACGTTACTTTTTTTTCTTAATGGCGGCTTCGGCAGTGAATTTTGTTAATATTATTGAACAGCATCCTTGTTTGTATAATAACAAAATACCAGAATACTCAAGAAAAGATATGACGGACAAAGCTTGGAGTGAAGTGGCACAAAAAACAAACACATCTGGTAAGTAGATAATACATTTATTTATTCAATTAGACGGTGATTCCATTGCCAGGAAAGTGCACAATCTGGTTTCAAAAAATAGTTAGATAAATCACTTCTTCATCATCAGTTAACATTTTTCCAACGAAAAAACGTCCTTTTCCAATGCTAAACATTGAAGAAATGAGCTATATTTGTAGCTTGCATGAAGCTTGTATGACGTTTCGTGGAAAGTGCTTAGATGCAAAATACGCTTGTCGTTATTTGCAGCTTGCATACAACCTGCAAATGAATCCGTCGTAGACAGTAGGCCTTAGTTTCTCTGATGTCCCTTCTTTCTTCAGTATTTTTTTGCTTAATTTATGCAATTAGTGTTTTCCTTGTTGGAGCGTCCGTTTCTACACTGGTAGTCTTGTGAGATTCGTCACTATCTATGGCCATTTCTTCGGCTAGCAGCGCGGATTGTTTCTCACTTTGCTGAGTCCTTGTTGTATTTTCTTTACGTTTTTTGACAGATTTTCGTAGAGACGACGAATCTTTGTCACTTTCCTGCATCTCTTTAATTGTTTTCCGTAAGAGAAACTCTTTTCTCGTCACGTCGAATTACACTTATTAATTTTTCTTCTAATCCTAGGGCATTGGGTTAAACTACGTCCTCTCTTGCGAAACGCTAATGCTATTCCCGGTGCACTGGCTTGCGTTACACTCACTGGTTAGAGTTTTTATTTTTTTTTTACAAAATTTTTTTCTTACCGGAAAAAAACAAAACCGTTCGACTCAAAAGTAAACGATTACGACAGTACCACACAGCAGTACTAATAACAAAAATCACATCGAATCGGTCCCGCATGCGGATTTGGTAACAGAGGATAGAATAGAGTGGGCAATTATAATAGATCGTTCTCCCCCTTTAAATCCCCAGGACTTGATGGGATTATCCCACTCATGCTGCAAAAAACTGCACCGATAACACTGGTCAACACGATATTTTGCCGTTAATTATATTATACATTTTTGGAATCGTACATGCATAAGTATTATCAGAAAAATATCACAAACAGTTTACTACATCGTATTATCTAAATATACGACAAAATGTATAAAGGGTGAGGTAACAATTTGTACGGAAGTTTTCATTAAAGTAAACACACATTTATTACGAAATCAATATAGAACTTTATTGATTAATGAAGTTCGGTCTATGGCAATTATGAATTGATCTCAAACATAACATCCAAACTGAAATTGCGGCCATTGACCCACTTATTCTTCAAATAGTCATCGATAATTTTGACCTTCGGATGGTCGCTTGCAACAGAAGCCGTGGTAGTCGCATGAACGATGTTGTGTTCTATTCATAATTGCCATGGACCCTATTGTTCTGTTTGTTCTATTTTTATTTCACAATAAATGTGTCTTTAATTTAACGAAAACTTCCACACTAGCTGTTGGCTCACCCTTTACTTGACATTGGTTAGTGATAGTTTATCGCATAGGAGTATTATAACTACCTTTACTAAAGAACTAACGATAACAAAAAAATATTGTTCAAAGCCCCTTAGTAGAGCCAAATAACACCATTTTGCCGCCCTTTCACATAAAATTGGGACCTATGAAAAACTGTCTTAAAGCCATGGATAACTGGAGAATGTTTCCTCTATTTAAAAACTTTGTTCCCCAGATTGAGCGAAGCTAAATTAAAAGAAGGCATTTTTATAGGGCCAAATATAAGAAAGGTCATGAAGGACTTTATTGACAAATTAAATATACACGAAAAAATTGCATGTCTTTCTTTTGTTGAAGTGACACAAAGCTATTACAAAACAACAAAAGCTTGGGATGCAAAATGCCCTTAAATATTCATTTCCTTGATTCCTATTTGGAGCTTTTCCCTGAAAACTTAGGTAAGCGACGAGCATGGGGAGAGATTTCACTAAGACGATGGAAAAGCGATATCAAGGAAAATGGTCGTCGAGAATGCTCGTAGACTTTTGTTGGACCTCGAAACGAGATCATCCATCATACTTGTATAAAAGACAAGCAGCAAAACGCATTAAAAATTCTTCAAAATAATAAAAAAAAAATTAATATCTACAAATGTTCATGTATTTTCACTTCTTTAAATAAACAGATTTTTCTAAAAATATGGATGTTTCATACATTCATTCATGTATGTATATATAAAAAAAACATTTTGGAAGAAGTTAAAACAAGAATATTTTATTTGTTGTCCAGTGTAATTATCCCAGTACGCGAAGAGCTATTTGCTATTAGCCGTGTTTTTTTTAAACCTAGCCAGCCAGTAGTCGCTAGTAAAGTCAAATTTTACACATAAAATAAATACAAACACCGGCTGGCTACTACTCTTGATTTAATCCCCAGCCAAAAGTGACTGACTGGGAATTTGAATTTTTTTTATGTCTAATTTCAGGCGGCGCGAACAATTTTTTTTTAGTTATTTGTACTGCGAAGTTGCTTGGTTCCTGCTTTGGAACGGACTATACTTTGATGTTTTTCATCGCAAATCTGCGGGACTACTGACGAATCAGAATCAAGTTGCGTGATGAGTATACCGAATTTGAGAAAAGGCTAGCTTCTCAGATTTACTTGATTGAACGATTCATATAATATAATATAATTTTGCAAGTTGTTGTCTTGTTGACTTTATTTGGTTTTTAAATAAAAACATGTATTGTTGTTTGTTTTTATCCTATTTTGGAAAACTAAAGAAATATTTTTATTTGGGCTAAACGAAATATAACAATACATATTTAATTAACTAATAAAATAAATAAATAAATTAATACATAGTAAAACATACCACTTTAATTATATTTGTTAAATATTTGCTCATCACTATCGCTTTTCGCTTTATAAAAACCAAAGGAAGTTTTACCAAACTAGAAAAAGAGCATCATACAGAGAAAAGTGGAGAAAATCATTAACAATTCTTAGAAGAATTAAGAGAGATTACATCCTCTTTATTATTTTGGGATATTTCTCTCTGTGCACGTTGGGTAATTTCAAGTGATTTGGACAATCTATTTATGTTATATACCACGAAGACCTGCTTTTTGAAGTTACGACACTTGTCATCTCAGGGTGCGATATGGGCCAGGAACTGCGGTCTAAAGGTTAAGCCCTAAAAAACCGAACTAGTACTTTTTACGAACAAAAGGAAAATACCAGAGTTTGGAACCATTTCCGTTGATGGTATCCCATTCAGATTGTCCGATAGCGCAAAATACCTGGGCTTCATACTGGACAAAAAACTCAATTGGAGATTAAATATGGAGGAAAGAATTAAGAAAGCAACAATAGCCTTTTATTCATGTAGTAGAACTTTTGGAAGAACCTGGGGACCTTCCTCCAAAACCATACTATGGATGTATACAGCTATAGTTAGACCTATACTGATTTACGGTAATCTAGTATGGTGGCCAGCTATCAACAAAACCACCAACTTAAGGGCAATCAGCAATGCTAATGAATAGAACTTTGGTATTGGATGCGGATTGTAGCCAATATGTTATGACAGGGGTAAACAGGGGCTGTCCGCAAGGTGGCGTTCTGACTCCGTTGTTATGGTGCATGGTGGTTGACTCTCTAAATAGTTCTAACGTCTACGCTCAGGCATATGCGGGTAAATATGTGGTTGCTTTTTGCCCGAAACTCCAAAGAACGGCTTGTCTCGGCTGCTCGGGAGCTTTCCCGAGTACGCCTGGCTCTGCTCTAGACGCTTTGCTGAACTTACCTCCCCTTGATACTTATATCATGGGTTGCGCTATCAAAGCCATCCATCGTCTTAGGCGGGCGGTTTTTGGTATACTCCACACTGGAACTTTGATGAACTTGCGCGACACTTATCTTACGACTCCTGTCTTATGGAAATGCCGTCTGATGCAATGACACCAGAACTCCAGCTGATGCGCAAATTCAGAGTCGACTTTCCTTGTGTCCAGGACTGGCTTCGGTCAGAGTCTGAGCCGGGAATGGAATGTAGTCGTATTTTCACGGATGGTTCCAAAACCAGTCAAGGGTCTGGCGCTGGGGTCTTCGTGGAGGTCGACAACATTAGACTTCACTTCTCGTTAGGCAAATATGCGTCTGTTTTCCAAGCGGAAACTTATGCAATCCTAATGGCCATGAACTATCTTGTGAAGAACAGGTGGAAGGGACGTAGCATTGTGTCTGTAGTGACAGTCAGGCTGCGCTTAAGGCCTTGCTTAACCCTTTAACCACTTCCAAAATGGTTCGTGAAACCAAAAACTCTTTGAACTCGGTCACAAGGCTGAATTCTCTGTCTCTTATCTGGGTCCCAGGTCACACTGGGATCTTGGGGAACGAGATCTCCGATGAGATTGCTAGACAAGGCTCAGAGGAGGCTTTCTCAGGTCCCGAACCCGCGTTGGGTCTCCCAGCGTCCTCGGTTAGGGCTTCCATTGACGATTGGGTCTCTCACGAACACAATTGTGTGTGGCATGACTCTCCAGGATGCAGGTTGACTAAACGTATGCTCCCGGACGTCTGTAAGAAATCAGCGGCATTCTTGCTCTCTCTCAGCAGGAAAGACTGTAGACAACTTATTGGCGTCTTGACAGCCCACTTTGCTTTTGCCAAGCACCTTAACGTGTTAGGCTTGAGTGACACTACAATCTGCGACGCTTGCGGAGAGAGCGACGACACCGCGGAACATTATCTCTGTGAGTGTCCGGCCTTTGTTCGTATCAGGTGGTAGATCTTCGGTGCGGATGTGGTGAGTGTTGGTACTGTAAGCTCCTCATCACTGAAGTGCTTGCTTGGCTTTCTTCGAAAGTCAAGGAAATTCCAATAAAATGGGTAAAAAAAGGGCAATCAGCAAAGTCCAAAGACTAGCGTGCATTGGCACTACCAGTGCAATGAGGACAACCCAAACCGCAGGACTCAAGGCTATTCTCAACGTGCTACCGCTAGACATCTTTATACGCTAGTCAGTAGCCATTAAAGCTATGAGAATTAGCCAGTCAGCAAACTGGAAACCAAATAGAATAGGTCACTAGATGATCCTACTTGATTTCTCTGGCCTCGTGTCCATAACGGACTACATGACGCCATATTTAGACTTTGTAAGGCCTTTTCTATCGCTTACCCTAGCAGGGAAGAATGGAAAAGCGGTCATATACCTAACGCCAAATCTATAGCCATCTACACAGATGGTTAAAAAATGAGCACTGGCATAGGATCAGGCATCTTCTCCGACCCCCTAGGTATTTATATCGATATCGATACGAATTCCAGACAACAGCAGCGTTTTCCAAGCAAAGGTCTTAGCAGTGGCAACAGCCGCTCGTGAGTCTGCGGTAAGGGCAATACTGCCAGAAGGTATCACCATCTTTATCGACAGCCAGGCAGCTATAAAAGCGATTACTGCCATAGAAATTAAATCGAAGCTTGTGAAGTGTTGTCGAGAAGAGCTCAGGGTTCTTGGAACACAGTACAAGGTATCGCTCTACTTGGTCCCTGCACACGAGGGTATCCCAGGCAATGAGAAAGCCGACGAGCTAGCAAGAATTGGCTCAGCAGCCCTACTAGAACAAGTTAGCCCCCCTGTGTGTATCCCGCCTTGCACACTCAAGCTCGTTGCAGGGAATAAAGCCATTAAAGAGGCGAACACAAGATGGACCTCCATGGAAACTTGTGCCACAACCAGGAAGCTATGGCCATCCTCCGACAAAGCAAGGACCGAGGAAATTACTCGGAAAGATAGGAAATCCCTTTCCACCCTCGTGGGCATCATCACGGGGCACAACACTCTGACTCTGCGGTACCACTTGAAGAAATTACGCTTGACGGAGGAGGAACTCTGTAGAGGCTGTGGTGACGAGGCAGTTTTGAGGAAACTACCCACTTCCTGTGCCGCTGTCCGGGTCTTCAACACTCCAGGAAAAAGTTCCTAGGTAAATATTTCTTCCAGGATCTCGAGGAGCTATCCGGCGTTTCGAGAGGAAAGATGCTGAACTTCATCAAATCATCAGGGTGGTTTGTATGCAGAAACGAAGTAAGTGATTGAATTTTGTATAATTTTTGCCGGTTTTTCACTAGGCCTCAATGGGTAAGGGATTACTTTTTCCCCTATGGGTATCAGAATGGGTCAATGTTGACCTGAGTGTGGCAGAGAGCGTCTCTCCCTGCCAGCCCACATACCTAACCTAACTCTGTCAATCCAAGAGATGCGAAGTATTCTTCTCAGATCCACACCACTTCGTATCTCTATTTCGTCAGATTCTTTGCCTTCAATGATGATTTTCGCTTTTTGACCCCAGTTTCTATCTATGTTTTTGTGCTAAACCTTGTCAAACGCGTTTTCATAGTCTATAAAGCACGCAAAGACTTTCCTGTTCATTTCAAGGCTCCTTTGGTACAGCAAATTAATGGCAAAAAGTGCTTCACGAGTACCGAAACCATTTCTGAAACCAAATTGGGTGGAACTAATATATTTTTCTAGTTTGCTATAGATCCGTCTGTGGATCATTTTTAAGAAGATCTTTATTCATTAGACCCATCGTTCTATAGTCGGAACATTGCTTTGGTTTGGTTTTCTTTGGAAGTGTTATAAAGATGGAACTCAGTCAGTCATTCGGCAGTTGCCATACTTGTAAATAGCATTAAAAAGGTTGACTAGCTTCATTATATTTTCTTCATCAATCAGTTTAAAAAGTTCTATTGGTAATCCGTCTGGGCCTAGGCTTTTCTGTTTTTAGATTCCATGAGAGCCCTGTCTACTTCTTCATTTGAAATCCTGGGTCCTTCAGATCCATTGCAAGGTTCCTCTTTCATCTGAAAACAATTTTTCGGTGTACTCTTTCCACCTCTGTAATTTTTCTTGTGTACTTATGAGATTATGGCTTTCGTTGTCCTTCAGTGTTTTTTTTTCTATTTAATGCCCAAGATTTACTTTACTTTTATATGTAGTCCGAAATTGTCGTAGTTTCTATTGAACCTCTCTAACTCTTCACAATTCTGTTGTTAAATGTAGGTTTTAAACTTCGCGTATTTTGTTTTTAATAATTCTATTTAATTCTATGTATCTATTTGGGTTGGATTTATTTTGTCTTCTTTGTTCCATCAGTGACAGTATCTCGTTTGTCATCCATTCATTTCGCGCTAGTTGTTCTGGAATAAGGAGGTGTTTTTCGTTTGTTTTCCTTATTATATATTGTATCTCTGTCCATTTAAAGTTGATAGATTAATCACTAGTTTCATTTGTATAATATCTACTTTAAGAAGATTTATATTTATCTTATTCTTAATGTGGTTTTGTATAGCTTGATTTTTTAGTAATTCTACGTTAAGTTTTTTCATATTTGATTTTCTTTACAGTATTTTTCATTTTTATTTTGATTTTAGCTATCATAGGAATATGATGCGACCCCACATCTGCGCCTGGGTAAGTTTTCGTCAATTTGACTATATGATAATAAAAAACAACACATACAAGAAGAAGGAAAAAAAGCGCAAGTTCTCTTTTTGGATTGGAAGTCATCGCCACCACCATCACCCTAGCTACCCTTAATAAGTGAAATGAAATGAATTAGTATTTCAAAGTAAGTCTTGTTGTTTTTATAAAAAGTGGGGGCTCAACCGGGATATTGATCTGATTTCGATATTGAGACCATTGCGATTTTTTTTTGAGCATTACTTGAGATTATTGACCGCGAGTTCGAAATACGGTAAACCACAGACAAAGATTTTATTTCACGGTGAACTGTGAAAGTTATTTTGCAAGTGCCGTTGTCGTGGGTGCGCCGTAAACGCACCAGAAGAAAAATAAGCTTTGTAATTCGTCGCAAGTAACACCGGGTGTCACAACCACGTTAAAAGTATAGAAATTATATTTTTCGGTGCATACAATTTTTTTATTAAATTACATCAGTTTATTAAAACGGGAAATAGAGAGTTTCGCTGACATTTGTTTTAGCTATCGGGTGCATGGTTATCATTACTGTAAAATACTGTTGTTGCTGAAACAGAACCGCATAGACAGTTATATCGCTACAGTAAAAAACTGTTGCTGCTGAAGTAGAACCGCGTAGGCAGTTATATCATTACAGTGGAATATTGTTGTTGCTGAAGTAGAACCATATAGACAGTCATGCAGTTGCATCGAAATACTGTTAGTGCTGAAGTAGAATCGCACAGACAGTTGTAGGCGCGTTTCTTGGACGTTAGGACAAAAGATTACAAGATGTTCTACTACGGAACGAAATCGATATCATCTTTGCGGCAGAGCTTCTTGGTAACGTCTTGAGCATTTTGAAGTCCAGCGATCGGTTGATGTCTCTCAAACTAGTAATATAAGGAGAGGTGTGGAATATTGTCAGTGCATATGCTCCCCGAAATGGGTGCAATCAGAGAGATATATGCAGATGCATTTTGGGTAGATTTCCACAATCTCCTTAAGAACATCCCAAAGGAAGAGTTTCTGTTTGTTGGAGGAGATTTGAATGGACATATCAGGAAGTCAAACGAAGACTACGAAGACTGACATGGAGGACTAGGATATGGCATCAGGAACTTTCCTGGTGAAGACATCCTAAGCATGTGCAAATCACATGGTCTTATCGTGTTAAATACCATGTTCATCAAACAAAGCCGACACCTGATCACTTTCAGCAGTGGTGGAGATGAAACTCAGATTGACTATCATTTGGTAGTCAGTTTCACGAAGCCTCGAGTAAAAGATTGGAAAGTGATCCGAGAGAGGCAATCGTTCGGCAACACCGTCTCCTACTAACAGAAATTTTTATGAAGACATCGAAGAAAAGCAAACAAACAAGGGTCTCTGAGAAAATCAAGTGGTACAATCTGGACAAAGAAAAAGGCGAGGCTTTTGTTTTCGTAATGAAAAATTACCTCTCTCACACCATCAACGGAGCTGAGGATGAAGAGTGCAGAGCACAAAATATGTGGGATTCCCTACAGCAAACTTGCTTAAAGAAGGCCACCATCAACACGCCAAAGAAACATGGTGGTGGAGTGATGAAGCTAAGAAGTTGATAAATGAGAATAAAGCGGCTTTCAAAGCTTGGTCAAAGTGCCCCTCTAATAATAGTGACGAAAAAGCTCGCCTCGAAATGAAATAAAGATGTTGCAAGAAAAAAGCGAAGAAAAAGTGCGCCCAGCTTCAAGCAGAGAGTACGGAGGGCCTATATGGGGAGCTGGAGAAAATATCTTCCCCGGTTGCTGATGCAAACCAGGCTATCCAGGAGCTGCGAAGACACAATATGAACAAGATCGCCACTATCTTCAAAATAGCCGCCCAAAGAAGGAGGAATGCTCAGGAGATTCGTTCGCCAAAGTTCATTAACAATGCTCATGGCCAGCTTCTTGTGGATAACTCAAAATTCTGCAGAGGTGGCGGCAGTATTGTGAAGACATTTTAAATGAACAGTTTCTCCGGCTATACTTTCCAAGAGCCACCCCTAACTCTGAAGAAATACCCGACATTACAGTCGAAGAAGTTAGTGAGGCGGTCGAATACTCCAAAAAACGAAAAGCGGTTGGGCCGGACGAGATGCCTTCTGAGTTCTGGAAAAAAGGAGACGTCGGGTTCAGATGGCTCAGAATTCTTATCTCCAAATTTGTGAGAGGTGATCCAATGCCCAATCAATGGAGGGAAAGTTACCTTCTCCCTGTATACAAAGGGAAGGGTGATACGAGAAACTGTGATAACTACCGTTCGATCAAGCTGATGTCACACACCATGAAGATCGTTGAGCGGGTATTAGGTGGCCGACTGCGAAAAATAATACGGCTATCTGATGATTAGTGCGGGTTTGTCTCGGGTAAATCAACAACAGATGCAATCCAAAGTATAAGGATCATAATGAAAAAACATCGTGATTCCTTAAAGGATTTGCATATTGTATTGGTTGACTTTGGAAAGGCATTCGACAGACAACCACGAGATCTGATATGGGTGGCGCTAAGACATCGAGGGGTTCTAGAAACCTAGAGGAGTAAAGACAAAAGTAAGATGCCTTGCTGGAGTAACCGAAGAATTCCCAATCAAAGTCGGGGTGCACCAGGGAAGCATTTTAAGTCCTTTGCTCTTTATTACAGTCCTTGATTATCTGCTTGAAGATAAAGTGATGAACCCCAAGGAACATCAGTTATTCCTTGCTGACGATGGGGGCATCATAAGTGAGGATCCTACATCCCTGCAAAGAGCACTTGATGTGTGGGTGGACGTTCTGGAGGGAAATGGGTATCGCATTAGTTCAAAAAAGACAGAGTACTTGTGCTGCCCGTTCTCTGATCCTCTCAGGCCTACTCCAGACATTTATTTGAATGGAACAGTGCTTCCCAAGTGTGAAAAGTTGAAATATCTGGGATCTATGATCAATAGCAAAGTAACTTGTGATGACGACATCAATCATCGCGTAAGCGTAGGGTGGATGAATTGGCGAGAAAATTTCGCTATCTTCTGTGACAGAAAAATGACACCTAAGTTGAAAGGAAGGTTCTACACTGCAGTTGTGCGTCCAGCGCTCACATACGGTTCAAAATGTTGGACGATGTACAAAACGTATGAAAGTAAATTAACGGCAGCTGAGATGAAAATGCTTCGCATGACAGCAGGAGTGACAAAGCTTGATCGAATAAGAAGTTCGAAGATCCGTGGAAGCTTTCACATCAAGGAAACCATCGTACAAAAAATAGAGCGCGACCGGCTCAGCTGGTATTGCCAAGTTCAAAGAAGAAATCATTTGAAACCAAAAGGCAATATCAATGCACGTTCCAAAAACATCGCGATGTAGGAAAGGCAGGCCTATAAACGCCTGGATCAGACAAATGCGATGCCATCGGCATTTCATTGGCCTCAGTAACCGAGTGATCCAAAATCGGCGGGACTGCCGATATTTTCTTAGGTTAAATAGGCGAACCCCACAGGCGGATGAGTAGAAATGCGGTGAAGTGGGAGGGTTGTGATCCCTTACTTTCAGATCATAACCTCGCTGATAAAAGGAAAAAGAAGACACTAATAAAGTTCAACTTTTTATTAATTCAAGCCTCAAGAGATGCATTGGAAGAAGCCCATTTGAAGTTATGTTCGAACTGGGAATCAGAACTAAGGATGAATTCAAACTGAAATGGGCAATTGACGCATCTTCTCCTTACAAGACGCCCGGCGAAATAGCCCTACATGAAGTGGTAGCAACAATCGAACAATCACTCTACCACAAAGAATTCACTTTAGCGGCCTTTTAAGACGTGGAGGGAGCCTTTAACCTTCCGATGACAACAGGGGTGCTCTACCACCCCAGGCAATTTCCTGAATACAGGAAAGAGATTTGCATCAATTGCATTTAATTTTTTTTTTTCCTGTCAATATATTTTTTTTTATGAATTTCGTTTTTTCTGCTTTTGTCACAGTCTATGAATTGTTTTGTTTGAATAAAAAATGTATGTTATCCTTAAAAGCATTTTTTTTAAATTTAATCCTGGCTGGGGTGTTCTACCACCCCCATCCGACTGAATTGAATATATGCTCAAGACAAGACACATCAACTCGGAGCTGGGTGACAGCCAAGTAAATGCACTGGCCTCTAGAGGAAGCCCGCAAGGAGGGGTCCTATCTCCTCTACTAGCAAATGAGATCCTTTTAAAAATAGGACGCAGCAGAGTAAAAAGTTGTTGCTTATGCAGACGACATCGTCCTACTTATGCCCGGCAAATTTCTCGACACTATCACCGAACTTCTGCAATCGACCCTGAATACCCATAACTGGGCGAGAAGTTGTGCACTGAACGTTAATCCAGTGAAAACAGAAGTGGTCCTCTTCACCAACAAAAGAACAATCCCAGATTTCGGACCCCTACGACTCGGTGACACTCCACTCCAAGTCTCGGACAAAGTACGGTATCTTGGGTGCATACTTGAAACTGAGCTGGAGAGATAAAACTTTCATCTTCAACAACATCGGAAGCAGCACTGTCAGACGACGTGCACATCGAGGCACCCCTCAAGGCGGTGTACTGTCTCTACTACTATGGAATCTAGTGCTCAACGAAGCCCTTCTGAAAATCGAAAAAACTGGATGCAGTTATTGCCTACGCAGATGATGTCGCTAATCTAATAACAGGCAAATACCCGCAGACGTTAGCCGATATCATACAATCTGCTCTTAACGAACTGCTCAGATGGACCGACAAATGCGGCCCTTCCTTTAACCCGATGAAGACTGAGCTAGTTCTATTTACAAGAAAACATAAACTCCCTAAATTCACTCTACGCAAAATAAGAGGATCCACTCTCATACTCAAATAGCACTAGCTATTTAGGCCCAAAGCTTGACCGCAAGCTAATTTGGAAAGATAATGCCGTTGAGCGTGCCGGGAAATCGCTGGCTGTCCTATACATTTGCAAGAAAGCAGTGGGGTTCACTTGGGGTGCAACATGCACTGGCTATACACGTCAGTAATAAAACCTATTCATAATGGAGAAAACTCAGCGAGTAACATGTATCAGCATTACCGGTGCACTGAGAACTTCTCCCACAGCGGCGCTCCAAACCATGATTCACCTACTTCCGACCGACATCGTCAGTAAACAATTGGTTATAAGCTCAGCAATAAGACTAAGAGGCAAAATACTTTCGATGCACCGTCATCTCCCCATTTCCACCGACCACCTGCCACTGAATATGACTTCAAAAAGGGCTACATGCACAATACCGGACAGAGCTGAGTGGACGTAACGCGATATATAACGAATAGTTGTATAGGATATCGTCCTATATCCGTTTCACGGTCGGGTCCAAAACCAAGGACGGAATTGGTGCCGACATTTTCGCAGAAGACCTGGACATACACCTCCCTTTTAACCTTCCAAACCATTGCAGCGTTTTTCAAGCCGCAGTTACCGCTGTTTGTCAAGCTGACTGACTGGCTAGCAGCTAATACACTACGAGTATCAACATCGGATATTGCTATCTACGTCAATAGTCAAGCAACTATTAAATGCATCGCATGGAAATATCACGGGAAATCTTTTAGAAAGTCGATATTCCAAGCGATCGTTGTGCATAGGTGCCATCATCGCCGCGAGGCGAACTGAATGAATCGAAAATTATACGATTCGCGGCGAAGTGCATAGTTAGACCCCTGGTCAGTACAACCTCACCCTTCACTATGACATGCCGGGGAATTGTGCAGCTGGCTCAACAAGGCTCCTCTGGTGCAAACAGCATAAGCATTATCCACGTCGAAGCGCCAACGTCTTATGTTAAATACCATATTCAGACCGACGCGGAGAAAGTGCCCAATCTTTGGTGGCAACATCTAGGCCAATGCAACATCGCCAGACAACTTTGGGCAAAACTTAACAAATCTAGGTCCATCGGGCTATTGAAACACAAGACAAAAAATAACAAAATAAGAAACGTTCTCACCCGACACTGCGTCATAGGAACACATGCCCAAAGATTAGGCATGCCCTACAACGATTTCTGCAATACAAGCAATTAACCTAAAGCTAAGCTTAAAAACTAACAGAGAAGAACTTACATAACTAAGCTAAAGGACCTTTTTTTTTTGACAAGGGCCCAAGAGGGCCCACCAAAATTAAAGACTTAAGTAAAGACTTAGAATAAGAACAGTGTTGGGAAAATTATGAGGTGTGAAGGAGCTTTCTAAGGGAGGATCGGCTGAGATGAAAATCGAAGCCAAACGCAACATTCTGTACATGGGTTTGAAGTGGCCACAATTGGTCCGGTGACAGGCGAGGTTTCGCCTCGGGGTACAGATCTAAGGTTATGAGGGTTAGTATTTACGTAGATCGTATGTAGTAAAGCGGGAGAATCAATCGAACCTACTAATAGTTGATGCACGAAGAGTATTTCAGCGAGATGACGGCGATTTGCAAGAGTTTGTAAACTAATCAGTTTTAACCGATCGTCGTATGGATGCAAATTATATCAAGAGAGACCACGTAGAGCGAACCGGATAAATCTTCATTGGACAGCTTCAATTCTCAAGGAATGCGTAACTTGATGGGGTAACTAAACTTGACTAGCGTATTCAAGAATGGGTCTGACAAAGGTAACATACAGGGATTTAGTTTAGGAGTGGGTAGAAATAAAAAGAAATAGTTAAGAAAACAGTTTTTCATCTCGTAACGACGTAACCGTTTTCTTTTTTTTTTTTAAACAGTTTGAATAGTAACTACATTTATCTGCTTTGTGCATTTAAAATTCAATAAAAAAAAACGAGCCCACCAAACTAAAAAAATAACCAAACAAAGAATACACAAAATTCAACACATTCAACGGAGCATTCTGTTGCGCACACAAAAAAAAACGCATAAAGGAGAAAACAAATAACATGATTCCACCCCTGATACATTCACTAACTAGTTAACTACTTCACGTTATCGTTTTTTAACGTTTTTTGCGTTTTTCGTTTAACTACTTCACCCGCTCGTTATCGTTTTTTTTCGTTTTTAAACTTTTCTGCGATTTTCGTTTAACTAGTTCACCCGCTCGTTATAATTTTTTTTTTCGGTTTTTTAACGTTTTCTGCGTTTTTCGTTTAACTACTTCACCCGCTCGTTATCGTTATTTCATTTTTAACCTTTTCTGCGTTTTTTGTTTAACTAGTTCACCCGCTCATTATGGTTTTTTTTTTTTTTTTTTAACGTTTTCTGCGTTTTTCCATTAACTACGTCAGCCGCTCGTTGTTGTTTTTTTTGTTTTCTGCGTTTTTTCCGTTTTTTGTTCGTTTGCACTAAATGATATGAAAACGCTTTTTCGCTCGTTTTGTGAAAGTAGTTATTTTTTTAACTAGTTATTAACGATCCACCTCTAATTTAGTGGCATAAGGATTCGAGAATTCTTTAGACCAGCGTTTGCTGAAGCCTAGGGTGGAGTTGGCTCTAATTATGTGAACAATGTGCGAATTAAAGCTGAGCTCTCGGTCACAAATAATACCTAGATCGCAGATTGAATTGACTGAGGGAACGGGTTTGTTATCGAAGAAGTAGATCCTAGAAGAGGGAGGAACAAAGTTCAATGTCCTGCGCTCGCCAACATTAGGAATGCCACCCTAGGTGAATACTCTTCTCAGGATCTTAGTGATCTCAGCAACGCCTGCACGGCTAAAATTAACGCTTTCATACAATGAAGCAAATGGTTCCCAGAATAAGAGAGTGACCCACCCACCTCACATATCGGCAGCACAATGGAGCTATTTCTGGTCTACGTGCATCTTCATCGAGGGTCAATCCTAACCAACCAACATTGAGGGCTTCGCGTACTTATTTACATGGTAAGAAACGAAATTCACGTTTGGTTTATCGTGGAGCTTCGTCGTTGAGTAATGCCAAGGTAGATTTAACATTAATTTAGCATCTCGCTTTGGCTAATTTGGAGCTTCTTTATGTGTGTTTTGGCACAATCAGCCCCACGCGGGTGCACCATAAGTTAAAACAAATTGAAAGATACTTTTGGATATTAGATTCTTATTACGCACACTAAGCTTTGATTTCCTGTTAATATAATTACAACCACGTTCACTTTGTGAGCTGTGTTTGATAAGTGTTTTTCAAAAGTAGGTTTGTTGTCAAGTGTTACTCCTAAATATTTACAGTTTTCGTACCACTCAGTATTTGTCGAGTTTGACTTTAGCATTATTTGAGAAAGGAATTGTTGTTTTCTTCTGTGGGCGTCGTGGCGCAGTGGTTAGTGTGCCGGACCACTGCGCGTGAGGTTTCATGTTAGAATCCCAAAAAACACCAACAAGGTTTTTCTCTCACGAAAGTCCGACAAATATCCGAGAGTATTTCTTGTGAAGAGAAAACTTCGCAAAAATAGCCCCTTGGATACGGCACAAAATTGTAGGTCGCTTCCATTCGCGCAAAAAATTTAACGCACACAACACGAGTGGTTGCGAGAAGCTATGTCTTCTAGGCACTTGATAAGCTGTTGCGCCAAATATATATATACATATTTATATATATATACCTATATACATATATATATACAGTGAACTCTCGATAATTCGAACCTCTATAAATAGAACTACCGCGTCAGTCCCATGAGAAAACCTCAATTAATCGAAGAAAACATATACAATTTGTCCCCTTCGTTAATTCGAATCTACTCTTGTCCAAACATAGCCTAAAAATCTCTCCAATTCCAAGTTGATGGCTTTTTTTTACCTCTATAATTCGAAATTAAGACTATTTTCTTAAAAGGCTGAGCCCTGTGTATTCATTGAACAAAATTGTGTGCAGATGGTTAATAGTATAGTGAACATTTTTCCATTCTAAACGATGCAATCAAATTGGACTACCAATTTTCAAAGGGGACATATGTCGACGATGACGTGTTTTCTACTTTAACCACTATCTACAACACTCTGGACCGAGCTCGTTTGTAATTTCTTTATCTTGGGGAGTATTACATAAATGTAAACATGTACGGTTCATACTCATGTACGTGAAATAAAAATTTTGTTTTGCAAAAATCTTCTTTTTCTCTGAAACCTCCATAATTCGAAAACCTCTGCAATTCGAAGTACCTCCCTGGTCCGATGAAATTCCAATTATCGAGAGTTCACTGTATATATATTGCTATTTTCTACACCGAGTAAACCAAATAGCTTGCGATTTCTCTGCGTTTAGTTTTATTTATAATTTTGTGGTAACAAATTCAGTAAATTTTACAGGAAAGTTAAGTATCCTGTCTCAAAAAGTTTAATAACAGCGCTGTGTTATCAGCAAGCATGCTTAGAAGAGTGTTCTCACTAAGATGTGGTACATATTTATATCGGACATAAAGATATTATACAATATGGAACCAAGTACTGAGCCTTGTGGTATGCTGAAGAGTGTAGTATGTAATGATGATTTAGCTTTTTTTACGTAGGCCACAAACTTCCTAAACTATAAGAAGCTTCGAACGATTTAATAAGAGAAGGTGGAAAAGAATATCGGGCAAACTTGGAAATAAGACCATCAAAACACACACTAAGTACTAAGAGTACCAAACCTGTTCATAATTTTAAATTGAGACTATTTTTTTATATGTTTTTTGATTCTCAAGATTTAACGACATGTTGAGTAACCAGCTCTAAAACCAAATTCCTCTTTAGGATAAATATTTGATTAATTGTCTAAGAGTGGCACTCCACCTATTTTTGACTCATTTTTTTTAAGAATCTCAAAATGGTTAATTATTTTTGTTACCTTCTTTGACTCGGGGGAAAACTATTTGAACTATTACTTTATCCTTTTTTCAACTCGATTTTTCTTTTGGTTACACGCTGCATGGCGGTGCCTTGAGAACCTGCATGTAAGGCCGAAGGCCGTCCAGTGAATGAGTCGAAGAATATCCCATAATGTGAAATGGGCTTTCCCCAATTGAAATACACTACTGCTAGTTGTAAGAAAACCTCATATTACTAAAAAAAAAAAAAATGTTTAAACTTCAAAAACAGATGGAGCACCCACTTCTAGACAATTACCAATATTTGTTGCATCAATATGGCTACTTAGTTTTTCCATTATTATATTTTTGAACAACTTAAGCAGCTTAATAGGCTAATAGAAACGTAGTGCTGCGCTGTACTTTTGCGCTCAAGCAACTTCCTATACTATGTGCCCGGATACTAAGGTCCCATAATCAGTAACGCTAGTAATAAAATTATTTCCTGAAAAAATAAAAGATTTTGCACTTCCGATTGCAGTGCTGTGATAGCTGACATCGGACAAGAACGAGATCACCATATTATGATAGCTCATTTACGCCTTCGTACTGCACCCGTCAACAGCAACCGCTCAAACCTACTTAACATCACCAGGTTTAATATCGAGAGGCTCAAGGTTCCCCAAGTGCGCCAACAGTTCAGGGACCATCTTGCCTTAGAAGCAGAAGCAATCAGCAGCATATTGCAAGAGAACATGGATGACCACTGGAGTGTCGTGAAAAATGCTTTTGCGACTGGGGCACGCACGTATGTCGGGAAAAAGCAGAAACACCACCGCGCATGGCTTTCTACAGACACCTGGAGACGGATCGATGAGCGTACAGCAATCAAGGCTCGGATTGCAGCGGCCTCAGCAGTAGCGAGAAACGAACTTGAAGCCCAATACCGTGCGAAGAAGAAAGAAGTGCATCGTATTGTGAGACGTGACAAACGTCAATATGTCAACTCACTGGCCTCAAGGGCTGAAGAAGCAGCGAGTAGGTGTGACAGTAGGACTGTTTACAACATCACTAAGGAGTTCATTGGTGGTCGAAACTCCAAACAATATCCAGTGAAGAGTCTAGACGGTAACCTTCTGATTTCGGATGAGGATCAGCTCACTAGATGGAGAGAACATTTTGTGCACACAGTGCTAAATCACTTAGACGATGGCGGTATGATCTTGAATTCGAATGAGCTGTTCGAAGCAACAAATTCCCGAATTCGCACCGTACCTCCCAGTAAAACTGAAATAATAACAGCAATCAAGTCTCTCAAGAAGAACAAAGCGGTGGGTATTGATGGCATCCCTGCCGAGCTATTTCAAGCGGCGCCAAATACATCGGCAGATTTGCTGCATCCGCTAATACGGAGAGCTTGGGATAGTGAACAATTTCCACAGTAGTGGAAAAAGGGGATGATCATTAAGCTTCCAAAGAAGGGTAACTTGATGGAGTGCGGTAACTGGAGAGGTATATGTGTTCTTCCAGCTGTAGCCAAAATAATAGCTAGAATAATTCTAGAACGAATCAAAGAACATTTAGATTCAACTCTCGATGTCGAACAGGCAGGCTTTCGCGCTGGATCCTCCTGCATCGACCACATAAACACCTCACGGATCATAATCGAGCAATGCGTTGAGTGTAGGTCTCCGCTACATTTACTGTTTATCGACTTCGAGAAGGCTTTCGACAGCTTGAATCGAGATGGTGGACAACTATTAACACACGCAAGCGGCAAGTCTTCGTAAACAAATGCTTAAGAATCATCTTAAGGATTTTTTGGCTGAACCGTATCTCCAACGAACAATTTTATCTGATAACGGGCCAAGAACCTATAAGCATTACTATACGAAGAAGAAAGTGGCATTGGATTGGACACACCCTACGGCGCGAAGACAACTCCATTGCGAAATACGCCATGCAGTGGAATCCGCTCACCCAGGCAGGCAGAACAGCGGGATGCCCTAGGCAAACGTGGCGCAGAACAGTTGAGGAGGAATCGAGCTCTTTAGGAATGAGTTGGAGGCAGCTCAAACGCGTTGCAGAACTTCGAACACGATGGCGCGCAGGCGTGGTTGATGCCCTATGCCCCCGAGGGGTTAAAGGATATAAAGGAAAAGGAAAAGGATTGCAGTGTTTGTAAGAAAAATAAACCGACTCTTTGATCTTTTTATTGTGAAGTTATGTTTGTTACGAAACGATGTAAACATTAATTCTACTTGAAATCTCCGAAATCTTTTTAGTTACAAACAGTAAAATACATCATAATGACTTGAACACTAGATTAATTTCCTTAGGAAAGAAGCAATAAAATTGATTTATATTTGGCAAGCTTTTTAATAGACAAAAATCAGGAAGTTCATTATATTTTTTGTAAACTGAACGTTATTATTGCATTGTCTGCAGAAGAGTGGTAGGGCTTTGACATCGCCTAGCAGAACACTACCATTATATTTTTTTGCTTAGAATGGTCGCTAGTATACTTGAATGACCCGTAATCCGGGAACACCCTGTATATATACACATACAAATATATATTTATATACGTACATTTGTATATATATATGTATATATACATACATATGTAATGTATATTGGTGATGTTGTATTAATAAAAGAAGATCGATTGCCCCCAACTACTTGGAAGATGGGCATCATTACTGAAGTACATCCTGGAAAGGACAACGAGGTTCGCACTGCGACAGTGCCCAGTAACAAAAAATACATCAAGAGACCAATCACCAAAATGTGTCCTTTACCCATTGAAACTAATGAAGTAAAACACCAAGAGAAACAAGCATCTAATACGTCAACTGCACCAATTAAGCAAATTAACATCGCAGTAGTTAAAAAGAAATTTGAAGAAGCATCGAATAAAGATTCACATGACATCAGATCACGTAGATAGGATTCAAGACTAAAGAACAGAAACCGGATCAAACCACTAATATGGATTTGGATGCTTTCAGTTATCATTAGTTCAGTTAGATCAATACCAGTTAACAAGCAGGTAGAATTAACACAATTCAGCAGTCAGCCCGGTATTTATTTTGAAGATGTGAGCAATGCAAACTGATCTCCAGCTCATGGAAGACAATAATATTCCTCAACATGAACAACTATTGGCCAATATTTAACACGTACAAGGAATTTATATGAAGAAAATTTGCGCGTCCATGAATATAACAGGGGTAAATGTAATATTGTGTGAAGGAACGCTAATCCTGTTTGTACGCCAACTTCAACAAATTTAACTAAATAATGACGTCCTTTTGACAGCGAACCAATAACGGGAGCAAAACGCTCTCCGTTTGATTTCATTGGGACAGTGGCAAACGAGCTGTTTGGAAGTTTGGACCAACGATTTGCCCAACGGCATGAAGAGACCATCGAAAATGAAAATCATGTGATTCAGTTATTGAAAAACCAAACTACAATAATTGACTCGACGATAAACATATTTAAGAAAGAAGAGTCATCAACTCAGAAACAACTTAAGCTATTAACCGATGTATTTAGCCGATTAAGTAATGAAGAAGACAAGTACACCACTTACAAAATGTTTACTTCCAATGCTGATAATTATAAATTATAAAATACGCAGAATATATTACTAGATGTCGTGTTGTCAACACATAGTGAAAAAATACATCCACTAATATTAACAGTCCAGCAGTTAAGAGATGAATTAACAAGAATCCATGACAACATACCACGTTCAATGATCACACTTGGAGAGCGACATCATGAATCTATTTTACAGCTATACAAGATTCTTGTCCCACGAGGAAGAGTAACTGGCAGTAACATTATTATAGAAACAACACTTTCGCTTTTATATAATGAGGAGTTTAAGGTCTATAAGGTGAATTTTAGCTGCATAATTCCATTGTCAGACTATCTACTAATCAATCTCCAAGGAAACCACTATTATCCCATCAACAAGAACGAATTTTTAACGTGTACAAAAGCCATCAAATAACTATTGGTGCAACCTCCAGCATCCAATACATATATCTGCGCTGCCGTTAGCTCTTGTGAAATGACCATACCTACATCATAATCAACAATTGCCAGATTCGTGTTTCACTCGCAACATTCCAGCAAACACATATTGGATAGAGATGCACCAATTGAACACATGGATTTCAACCATAAACATCATCTGCGACTTTAATCCAATGCCAACCACTTTAGAGGGTAGTAGTATTCTAAGGCTGTGGGCGCCGTGGTGTAAGTGGTTAGTGTGTCGGATCACTGCGCGTGAGGTTCCAAGTTCGAATCTCAGAAAACACCAAAAAGTTTTTTCACGGTTCCACCGCTCGCGAGCGTCTGGCAAACATCCGAGAGTATTGTTGTCTCGAAAAAGCTTCTCAAAACAAATTGCCCTTCGGATATGGCACTAAACTGTAGGTCACTTCCATTCGTGTGAAAAAATTTAACGCACATAATATGAGTGGTTGCGAGAAGCTATGCCCTGGCACTTAAAGAGCTGTTGCGCCAAATATTTATTTATTTATTTAGTATTAGGCTGCCACTAAACTGCATGGTTCATGTAATGCTGCCAACTATCCTTTTTTTCGCGGGATACTTCTTTTTTTCAGCTCCCAAAAACCTATCCCGCGAAAATTTTCTAAATCCTATTTTTCATACAAAATTCCTAACGTATATAGTATTTTGAATTTGATATGCGGCGAACATTAGACTGTTAGACTAAACGACGACAGCAGGCGAATATTATACACGTTCACATGGAACGAATAAAGGCTGAATTATAATAGTCGCAAGCAATCGGAAGCGAATGTCATAATTCTGCGTTAAGTTTCCTTCAGTACTGTCAATTGCAAAAGTAGCCCATAATAGGTGTATGTGTTCAGAAGCAATTGTCTGGTTCACAGCCATTCACAGCTGTGCAACTGTTAAATTTTCGTATGAAATAGCGAATGGATGAAGTGAACGCAACTTAACGAATCGAAGCAAAAAGCTATTATGGTCGCACAATACAAATCCTTTGTATTCGCACTGTTTCGGTTCAGCCTTAAACCATACACATTACTACTATCACTTATGTGCGCGTCACTTTTTGTTGAATTTGCTGCACGTCAGTTTTGGTGAACTTATTCGCATCAGTGTTCCGTTAATCTAAAGAAAACAGAATGTCGAAACCGAAAGGAAAATGTATCTTCAACCCAAAAGTTCGTGAGAGTGAACACATTGAAAGCGATTCTCATGGTGAAATGCAATTTGACATATTCATGCGTAGTTTTACCACTTTTTGAAAACGAAGCCAGATTTACTCCTCCAAATTGCTAAAATGATGCGATTGAGGTTGAAGACGACGAAGTTGTAACAATGTTAGTTGATTGGTTGGTATAAGCGTATAAATAATTTTGACAAACAAAATATGAATTTGCGGAAGAAATTTTTCTATATTTGATATTCTTTTTTTTCATTTCCCTATCCCGCGAAATTGCCGAATTTAGTGGTTTTCCATTTTTTCGGCCAGAAAAAGATGGTATGATTATTCATGCCCCAATAATGATAGTGATTGGAAGACAAACAATAACAGCAGGATCACCTCTTCATTCTTTCCATTACACAACCTATGCGAGCAACTCACTAAGCTTAACTTCAAGGGAGAACAAATGCCAATACTAAAAACAGATATCTTCTTAGAGATTTCAAGGGTAGAACATGCAGTTGAGTTACAGCGAAGTCAGGAGCATATACTGAAGGAAATAAAACGCACAGAATCCACCAGCACTCACTTCTTGCATCAACAGGATTCTTGGTAGTAATCGTGATCATTGCTGTTATCTTGCTAAGAAGGAGCAGAAGCCAACCACCTACGCTACCTAAGCCTAAAATCACGGAAAAGACCAAGAGCCAGACCTTTTATGATGCCGATTTCTGCGTCTCGTCAGTTTGACGTCATGGTGACATCAGACAGTTTATGTATTGTCTTATCACATTTCCGATCTTTAAATAAAAGAACATTATCATATTTTTAAATTATATACCCAGCCAGTCAACACATTTATTTTTCCAAATTATATTCCCACACAGTCAGCAATATGACACCTTTGTTATTGTGTATCAAGCATTTTTTATTTTTATTATATATGTAAAGTTAGCATATTTTTAGTATATAAGACGACTGATTAAGAAATAAAGTCCCGAGTTTATTTTAAACCTTTAAACAGGTGAGTTATTAATTTGGGCTCTCCCCAGAGGTAAGGGGTCTAAGAAAATTAAAGCTCACTTCATCACTCACATCAAAGCAAAGAGACACTAGGCTAAGTTTGTAGGTATTCTGTTTTGACCTTTCAGGATCGCGACATTACAAAGTTTTCCCTTACCTTATTTAACAAAGTATCTTTTGATTTCACTTTCAGTAGGCTACATAGGTCACTTAATAAGACCCATTTATCCATTCCTTCATCCTTCAGTAAATAAAGAGGAGGTAATGGCATATTTGATTCTTCAAATTCAAAAAGCTCTCCTTCAGCATCCGTTGCATCGACAAAGATTTCGTATTGGCAAACATCATTTTTTAGAGATTGCTTTTGGTTGTTTAACAGCTTTCCATTTCCATCACTGACGAATTCCGTTTTTTTGTCTTCAAAATATTGAACACTTCCGCACATGTAATTCTTATTTGTAAAGCTTATTTTACCATTTAAATGGTATATAGATTCCAATGAAGAGACGTTGTCAAGGGCATCGTACCCATTTTCAGTATCATCTAAAACGAAAAAAAAAAAAAACTTTCAATCACACATTTAAAAAATATATATGATATATATTATCGACTTTGTTATATGCTGCACTTTTCTTGTATAAAAGTGTTGAATGTTACCAAAACAAAAATTCAGATTGTCATAATAAGGTTTTAAGAAAACTTCGAATTTCTCTACTGTAGGCCTGAATGAAATTATTGACATGCTTTATTATTTATTCATTTTCCTTTCAAGTAATTTTGTTGATAGATGTATACTTCATCAAAGTGTTATTATTAATTTACTATCAAAATCTGTAGACACTAGTTGAAGCAATTTTGTTTTTTACGTAAGTTTTATAAAATCATTACAAATTCACTGAAATTTTGTCACTATTTTCCCGAAATAATACACATTTTTACTAACTATCCATCTATTAAGCAAATATTACAGTTGCTAAGGATAATGCTTTTCTAATTTGTATACAAAAACAAAATTCAAATGAAAATGTAACGATTGTAACTAAAATGAGAAACAAAAAAAAATGTTAGGTATATTTCTGTCAGATAGTCAGATAGGCCGCAAATAAGCCACAAACTCACATGATATCAAATCCAAATAGGTATGGGATTACCTTAATAAGGTTAGCAGATTGGACCAGGTCAATAAAGTCACCCTCTAGTAGGTACCAGGACATGTAGGAGTAGAAGATAATGAAGTACTGACGTACTAGCAAGAAACAGCTTGGAAGCCCCAATCTAAGCGTTATCAAAAACCGACTTTGCATTCTGACAGGCATGCTAACGGGTCACTGTAGGCTCAAGGAGCATCTCAGGAAACTGAATATAGGAGAAAACGTGACACTGCAGATCCTGCAAGGACTTTGAAAAAACACCAGCACACCTTTTCATGGAATGCGAAGCAGTAATTTACGAAAGAAGACAACCCGGGAGTCTATATTTTAAGAGAGACTGATATACTTTTGCTGCATTCTCGTTAAATACTTTGGTTCCTTTAAAGGAGACGTTCTAACTCGAGTATTATACTTTAGCCACAGCTTAGGGAAGCACAATAGATCTATTTAGACTGCAGTGCACTTACATCCCAATATGCGAATCTAGATCTACGTATACATGTACCATCGAATGCCTGGACGAATTTGGTCTAAAGCTCATATCTGAGCTCTATGGAATCACAATTCGAGATGAAATCGGAATTTGAAATCTAACTTCAAATTTAACGGTACTTTACTTAAGGCCGATTTGAAAAAAAAAAAGTTTTCTCCAAAACGGATCTAACCAAATTTTATAATTGGGTTAGGTTAGGCAAATACCATCAGAAGTTGAATTCACAAACTTGTAACGATCGTAAATCGTTATCGTTAAGTAACGACGTTTGTCGCTAACGAATGTGTTCAATTTCAATTCGATAGGTACACAGTAAGGCTTTAGTCTTTAATTGTACAATTAACTGAATTTTATATAAAGTAAAATAAAAGTAATACAGAATAATACATTAAAAGTACACAGTTAATTATTTTTTTGAGTAATAGTGAATACATTTTTTGTTATTAATTTATTATTGCTGACTAGAAAAATGCTTCGGTATTTCGTTTTTGGATCTGTAAAAATCGGTGCTTCCTCTCATTTGTTTGAATGCTACTAAGAAGGTATAAACGCGAAAACGAGCGACTACGGTATTAAAAGTCCTTGAGGACTGGAAGTTAGGTTTACCTTACAAGTATTACGGCGAATTTGGGTAAATTATTATATCTTAAATAGAAAGATACAATTTCTTACATTTACATAGGTTAGGTTAGGTTAGGTAAAGGTGGCTGTCCTGACAGGGTCAGGACACACTTAGACCACATGGGTCCATTGTGATACCACATGAGTAATGACCGGTCGGGTCACCGGGAATCAGGGGAACCTTAACCTTTCTCATGAGGGTGTTGGCTGCGAATGCTGACTGAAAAGGTAGAGAGGGTGACTGACTCAGTCAACCCTGAAGTCAAGGTGTACCGAGAATAGTGTGCAGCAAGTGATGGGGGGTGATTGATTCAATCGAACCCCCTATACTGTGTGTGCAAGTTATATTGGCAGGTCCCATAAACCGTGTAGGCGTAGAGGTGCATACGTATAGTAGAGTGACTGATTCAGTCCAACTCTAATTACTGTTATGCATGGTATTGACTAGGTGGGGTGACTGATTCAGTCAAACCCTTCATACCTAGGTGGACCGTGTAGGTGTGGAGGAGCATAAGCGTACATAGAGTGACTGATTCAATCGAACTCTAAGTACTGCTATGTATAAAGTGTGAACTAGGTAGGGTGATTGATTCAATCGAACCCGTACCTAGGTGGATCGTGGAAATAGTGGGGAATGCAAAGTAGGGCGAGATGACTGATGGAGTCAATCTTGCACTAGTATGCAGTCGAACTTTAGGGGATGGTTTGGCTAGGTGGGGTGACTGCTTCAGTCAAACCCTTAATACCTAGTTCACCGTGTAGGTAGTGTGCATGTGAGTAATAGGGGGATTGATTGACTCAATCAATCTCTGTTACCTCTAAGCAGTAATGTTATTTACAGGCACTGGTTCTAGTGATATGGGAGGGTTAGCTTTCGATCTTGGGAGGTGTCTGTTGCAGTACCTCTTGGGGATTGATAGTAACCAATAACGTGGGAGGAGGGGTGGTGGTGATGTGGAGGGGGGGCATTTCAGCTAAACCAGTTGGATTTACCTATGTATCTATTTAAGTTTCTAATGTCTATGTTAGACAGGTCACTTAGGTCCTCAAAGAAGTATTCGCCTAGTAGCTTCTTTCTTAGTGTGGCTAGCGCTGGGCATGTGCCAAGGAGGTGGAGACTATTCTCCTCCTCCTCTTCATCTCTGCAGCTTCTGCAGAAGTCGTTTGCTGGGACACCCATTCTAGTGGCGTGTCTACCTAACAAGCAGTGTCCTATGACTATTCCTACTGTGAGGCTTATGTTCCTTCTATTTAATGAAAGGAGATTTTTGGTTTTCTTTGCGTCAAGTAAGGGCCAGATCTTCCTGGTCGATGCGCACGTAGCTAGATTACTTCATCTGTTGTTTGCACTAGATTGCGCTTCGTTAAACATACGAATTTTCATTAATTGTATTGGTGGTGCCGGTGCCTCTCTATTGACATCGAGAGGAAGTACGGTGCCTTGTTTAGCTAGTTCATCCGCTTTACAGTTGCCTGGAATATCTCTGTGTCCTGGGACCCAGCACAGAGTAATGTTGCATCTGTCCGCAATCTCGTTAAGAGATTCGCGGCAATGTTTGACCAACTTAGATCTTATTGTTGGCGTTACCAGAGCTTTAATCGCTGACTGACTGTCTATATAAAGGACGATAGACTTACCATCTATCGGGTATATAGAGTCTGCGCGATGCTTCACGAACAGCCGATATTTCCGCCTGAAAGATGCTACAGTGGTCCGGAAGTCGGAGAGCTACGTTTATTCTAGGTGATTCGGAAAATATACCTAGTCCTGTGCCCTCCGAAGTTTTGGAACCATCTGTATAGATTTCGATCCCTTCCTCCCATGCGGATCTGTCAGGGATGGTGGTGTTATATTTGATATTGAAATCAATAGATGGGGATATGTAATCTGTTACTCTGAGATTGGAGTTTTGTAAGATTTTCATGTGGCCAATTTGTGAGCTTGACCACTGGAGAGATTCTCTAAGTCTTAGGCTGCTTTAGATGCTACCATTTTCCCAAAGATATCAATGGGATATATATTAAGTAGGGTTTCTAAGGCGGCTGTGGGAGTGGACCTGAGAGCCCCTGTGATGCATTTGCATGCTAATCGTTGTACTCTTTCGATAGAGTTTGTGTTGCACCTTGTTTCGAGTGCAGGCCACCAGACCAGAACGCCATAAAGCAGGATTGGTCTGATCACCGCCAGGTACAACCAGTGGACTATATTAGGTTGAAGACCCCATTTGGGACCTATAGCCTTTTTACAGGTGTAGATGGCGATTTCCGCTTTCTTGGTTCGATCTAGAATGTTCTGTTTCCAGTTAAGTTTACTATCGAGGGTCAACCCTAAGTATTTTGCTTTGTTTGAAAAGCTGAGTTCCGTGTTTCTAAGCTTAGGTGGGGCTACGAACGGGATTTTGTATTTCCTAGTAAAAAGTACTAGTTCAGTTTTGGACGCGTTTACGTTGAGCCCAACGCTGTCCGTCCATTTCGCTACTAACTTTAGCGCCGAGTTCATTACATCTCTTAGGGTTTGGGGGTCTTTGTAGCCTTTATTTTCTAGTGAAGTGAGTAGCTCATTTACTACTAATATCCAAAGTAGCGGAGAGAGAACACCTTCCTGGGGTGTGCCCCTGTGCGCTAGCCTTTTGGTTGAGCAGCACACGAGCTCGGATAGAATCTGCCTGCTGTTCAGCATTCGCTCTATCCAGATGCAAAGGCAGCAGTCCACCTTCAGGTCAGCGAGCGCTCTTGTGATGGATTCTGTATTGACGTTATTAAAGGCGCCTTCTATGTCAAGGAAAGACACCATAGTATATTCTTTAACGGCAAGAGATTTTTCAATGGTGCCTACTAACGAATGTAGAGCTGTTTCCACTGAAAAACCTTTCCGGTAAGCATGCTGAGAGCTAGATAAGGTTTGTACCTTGAGTTTTGAACGGATATGGTTATCGACTAGCCTTTCTAACGTTTTCAGAAGGAAGGAGGAGGGGCTGATTGGTCTGAAATCTTTCGGATTATAGTGGGAGGTCTTACCGCATTTCGGGATGAAAACCACCTTAACTCGTTTCCACGAGGATGGGGTATAGCCGAATTTAAGGCAGCTGTTGAAAATCACGTAGAGCCAGGGGGCTAAGGGTTTTATGCCCTCCTGTAGTTCCACTGTTGAAATACCATCTAAGCCTGGAGATTTATATGGTAGGAAGCTATTAACAGCCCAATGAATAGTGTGGGTGTTTATTACTCCTGCCGGAACGTCCATGATAGAGTGGTGTTGGGGTATAGATGTGTTCGTATCTATAGAGTTTCCTGGGAAATGCGTGTCCATAAGAAGGTTTAATGTTTCTTCTGTGGACTTAGTCCAGTCTCCGTTAGGTTTCTGGATAAAGCTAGGGATATGAGGAGATTTGGAAAGAATTTTCCTCAATCTGCTAGAATCGTTTGTCCTTTCTATATTGCTCCACGATTCTCGCTGAGCTTTCCTTATCTCTTTTTTGAAGACCCTGAGGATGTTCTTATAGTTATCCCAATCTTCTGGAGATCGTGAAGACTTTGCTATATTGAACTGTTTCCTACTATTATTTCGGAGTTTTGCTATGTTAGAATTCCACCAAGGTGGTTTATTGCCGTTTCTGTGCCTGCTAATTGGGGAAGCTTTCAAGTAGGCTTTGTTCATAGTTCCGGAGACTTTGTCCACCATCTGGTCGATTTCGGATGGTGAGCAAGGTTGAGTTATCTCGGTGCTGAGCTCTTTATTTAAAAATGTGTTATAAACCTGCCAGTTAGTATTCCTAGGATTCCTAAAGGATTTTGATGGAGGTTTGGTAAATTCCAAACTAAATTGAATATAGTTATGGTCCGAAAAAGAGATATCTTTCGACACCATCCATTTGCTAATGTTTAGCTTTGTGGAGTTGGTGGCTAGAGTAATATCTATTACTTCTTGCCTAATTTCGTTAGTAAAGGTAGGTTCAGAACCTATATTACATACTACGAGGTTAGTTTCTATGATGAAATCAAAAAGACGCTCACCATACATTTACATACTGCGATAAAGTACAGCCGATGATATAGGATAGGAAGAAATGTGGTCATTTCATTAAAAGCGAACAGAAGTTTGTGCACGGAAAGGGAGTCTAACTGAGAGTAAACAATTTCAAAGTATTTTAAGATCGGCATAAGTAAGATAACAACGAAATTTCGTTTCAATGAGAGTGAAAATGTTGCTCTTATTCCCGAAATCACACATAACGACAGTCGGTCTTCTTCTACTTCTTTCTATTTCAGCGAGGTTATGATCCGAAAACAAGGGATCATAACCCTCCTACTTCACTGCATTTCTACCGATCCGCCTGTGTGGTTCGCCTATTTGACTTCAGAAAAGTGTGAAAAAAGTGTCAATTTAGCTTCCTAAAATCGTTGGTTTTTTTAAATTTTTAAATAATAATTCTGAGAAATATCCTAAGCCTTTCGTGTGCAACACTTACATATTTAGCAAGGACATCGAAAACTCTCTAAGTCTTAATTTACAAGAAGAGACAAAGGCAAAATATTAAACAGTTTTTGCAACAAAACAAAGAAGTACGTATACGTCAAACGGAAAATAGGTGAGACTTCGCCAGACACAATCCAGTTGACCTCAAAAGCAACACGAACAATGGGAGTAGGCAATATGTCAGTTGAAGACTTGAAAAAGTTGTTGGAAAGAAAAATGTGTTACCAAGCAACAAAAGACGATATTAAACTGATTAAGGAATACATTGTAGCTCAGAAACAATAAATCAACCTTCTGCAGCAACAACTAGCACAAACCCAAGCACAACTGCAACAAACACAATCCAGATATAGCGAGTGGGAAAAGGATATGCACTTCCTATCAAAAAAAAGTCTGCGAAAACAACATCATTCTTCATATTCCATCAAGTGAAAACAGGGGATGGCAGTGGGTAGTGTGTTTGCTCATTAACCGATGTGTGCAGGTTCAAGCCCCTGCGGGGAACAGCAATCATCAGCCACCCGAATATAAAGGAAAAACGAATTACATCGAAGTTTTTTCCAACCACTGCACCAAAGAAAGATTCCTGCCTGGTACTACAATGGACTAGTGAAGTCTGATTTGGGTTTCCTTTTATAAAAAAAAGGGAAAACACAGAACCGATCGCTCAAGCAAATCAACTCTGTGCGAATTTACTAGATCTCACAACAGAAGAAGCTTCTTTTACGGAAGTAAGAAAATTGGTAAATATGTATATATATATAATATACTGGTTGGAGTTCATAATCCTGGGGAAGTGAATAAAATCCTCACAACTCCAAAAAACTCATAAACACCGGAATTAGTATGGACAGGGATTACCCCCAAAGCAGTCAGAATGCGTCGCCGAAGGATCGTCCTTCTGAAGAGAAATATTCTGAGCAAAAACCCGAATGTTAAAATCACACTAAAAGGCGAAAAGATTCAAATTGAAGGACGCATATTCCACTTTGATGAAAACGAAAGACTTATGTGCGGAATTAATGAGGGAACATCGATATTAAATGAAATAATTGCAAAACAACTATCAGTTGTAGTGACAGGTGGGATGTCAACCATACCGATGATAGCGACGGCGACGTCTCAAGGAACTGCAGCTTCAAATAATCATCTATCAAAGACAAAAACCCATAAGAAAAACAATTATTTTACCTAATAGTGTTGGCGTGTGCCCAAATCAGAATAAAAACTTTAAATTTAAAATTATCTCTTATAACATAGCTGGATTAAATAACAAATCAAATTTCTTCAATTTCTTTGAATTTATTAAAAAATATGAATTGTTCTTTTTATACGAAACATTTATAACAGAAAAAGATTTTGAAGGTTACAAACTAATATGGACCGCTGCGGTTAGAGTTAATAATGTAGGTAGGGCTAGTGATGGTATGCTGTTTGGAATCAAGAAAAAATTCGCGATAAAAGTTGAATGCGATTTTGTAAGGAAAGAAGGAAGAACGGTTGTAGAAATAAGACATGGAGGAAAATGCTTTGAAATTGTTCCGACATACATCAACTGCAGCAACTGGTATAGTGACTACAATGATCTATTAGACTTTTTGCTTATCACAGGTTGTAATAATAAGATACTTATTGGGGACTTCAATGCTAGAGTTGGAAACGATCAAGTGGCGCCAATTTCAACCAACGGAATTAAACCGTTCTTAAATTTCGCGCTGGATCTCGAAGGACAGCACAATAGACGCTAAAGGCAAAATGATTATTGAGACATGCGACTCGTTCGACTTATGCTTATTAAATGGCAGAAGTAGAAGTGACCCCAAAGGAGAATTTACTTTCGTTAGAGGCAGCGGCTGTTCGGTAATCGACTAAGCGCTAATTAATGGAGAGTGGCATAATATTATTCAAGATATGGAGATTCCCGCTTAAGAATTCTCAGATCACATGCCTATAACCATCGAATGTTCCTTGAAGGTCGAAGGGACAAATGTGAAAGAGCTAAATCTTGTTCCAAAAATTTTGGAAAGATAGTACTGCCACCGAATACCGCACTAGACTGGACAATTACATCACGAGGCTTTCACCGGAATGGAATCATGCGTTTCTGCACCCCAGTATTCTTACAGGTCTAATAAAAATGTCTGCATCGTCAAATTATAATAGGAAAAAGTTCAGTAGAAAGCAGCCTTGGTTTTACAGTGAATGCAGCAAACCGAGACAAATGTTGAACACATTCCGAAAGTGGAACACTGCATCAGCAAAGATAGATATAAACTGTAAAAAACACCTACTATAAATCTTTGTGTGAACGAAAAAAGAAGACGTACTTCAACGATATTCTTCTTCTTCCTTTTATCAGCGAGGCTATGATCCGAAAATAAAGGATCATAACCCTCACATTTCACCGCATTTCTACTGATCCGCCTGTGGGGTTCGCCTATTTGACCTCAGAAAATATCGGCAGGTCTGCCGATTTTGGATCACTCGTTTACTGAGGCCAATGAAATGCCGATGTAGTCGCATTTGTCTGATCCAGGCGTTTATAGACCTGCCTTTCCTACATCGCGATGTTTTTGGAACGTGCATTGATATTGCCTTTTTAACAGGGTTCAAATGATTTCTTCTTTGAAGGTGGCAATACCAACTGAGCCGGTCGCGCTCTATTTTGTGTACGATGGTCTCCTTGATGTGAAAGCTTCCACGGATCTTCAAACTTCTTATTCGATCAAGCATTGTCACTCCTGCTGTCATGCGAAGCATCTTCATCTCAGCTGCCGTTAATTTACTCTCATACTTTTTGTACATCGTCCAACATTGTGAACCGTATGTGAGCGCTGGACACACAACTGCGGTGTAGAGCCTTCCTTTCAACTTAGGGGACATTTTTCTGTCACAGAAGATAGCGGAATTTTCTCGCTACTTCATCCACCCTACGATTACGCGATGATCGATGTCGTCATCACAAGTTGCTTTGCTATTGATCATAGATTCCAGATATTTCAACTTTTCGCACTTGGGAAGCACTGTCCCATTTAAATAAATGTCTGGAATAAGCCTGAGTGGATCAGAGAACGGGCAGCACAAGTACTCTGTCTTTTTTGAACTAATGCGATACCCATTTCCCTCCAGAACGTCCACCCACACATCAAGTGCTCGTTGCAGGGATGTAGGATCCTCACTTATGATGCCTCCATCGTAAGCAAAGAATAACTGATGTACCTTGGGGTCCATCACTTTATCTTCAAGCAGATAATCAAGGACTGTAATAAAGAGCAAAGGACCCTGGTGCACCCCGACTTTGATTGGGAACTCTTCGGTTACTCCAGCGGGGCATCTTACTCTTGTCTTTACTCCTTCGTACATGTCCATGATCATCTGAACATAGGTTTCTGGAACCCCTCGATGTCTTAGCGCCACCCATATCAGATCTCGTGGTTGTCTGTCGAATGCCTTTTCAAAGTCAACCAATACAATATGCAAATCCCTTAAGGAATCACGATGTTTTTCCATTATGATCCTTATACTTTGGATTGCATCTGTGGTTGATTTACCCGAGACAAACCCGCACTGATCATCAGATAGCGGTATTATTTTTCGCAGTCGGCCACCTAATACCCGCTCAAAGATCTTCATGGTGTGTGACATCAGCTTGATCGAACGGTAGTTATCACAGTTTCACGTATCACCCTTCCCTTTGTATACAGGGAGAAGGTAACTTTCCCTCCATTGATTGGGCATTGGATCACCTCTCACGAATTTGGAGATGAGAATTCTGAGCCATCTGAACCCGACGTCTCCCTTTTTCCAGAACTCAGAGGGTATCTGGTCTGGCCCAACCGCTTTTCGTTTTTTGGAGTATTTGACCGCCTCACTAACTTCTTTGACTGTAATGTCGGGTATTTCTTCACAGTTAGGGGTGGCTCTTGGAAAGTATAGCCGGAGAAACTGTTCATTTAAAATGTCTTCACAATACTGCCGCCACCTCTGCAGAATTTTGAGTTATCCACAAGAAGCTGGCCATGAGCATTGTTAATGAACTTTGGCGAACGAATCTCCTGAGCATTCCTCCTTCTTTGGGCGGGTATTTTGAAGATAGTGGCGCTCTTGTTCATATTGTGTCTTCGCAGCTCCTGGATAGCCTGGTTTGCATCAGCAACCGGGGAAAATATTTTCTCCAGCTCCCGATACAGGCCCTCCGTACTCTCTGCTTGAAGCTGGGCGCACTTCTTCTTCGCTTTTTTCTTGCAACATCTGTATTCCATTTCGAGGCGAGCTTTTTCGTCACTATTATTAGAGGAGCACTTTGACCAAGCTTTGAAACCCGCTTTCTTCTCATTTATCACTTTCTTAGCTTCATCACTCCACCACCATGTTTCTTTGGCGTGTTGATGGTGGCCTTTTGAAGCTCCTAGCAGTGATTTGGCCTTCTTTAAGCAAGTTCGCTGTAGGGAATCCCACATATTTTGTGCTCTGCACTCTTCATCCTCAGCTCCGTTGATGGTGTGAAAGAGGTAATTTTTCATTACGAAAACAAAAGCCTCGCCTTTTTCTTTGTCCAGATTGTACCACTTGACTTTCTCAGAGACCCTTGCTTGTTTGCTTTTCTTCGGTGTTTTCATAAAAATTTCTGTTAGCAGAAGACGGTGTTGCCGAACGATTGCCTCTCCCAAGATCACTTTGCAATCTTTTACCCGAGGCTTCATGAAACTGGCTACCAAATGGTAGTCAATATGAGTCTCATCTCCACCAATGCTGTAAGTGATCAGGTGTCGGCGTTGTTTGATGAACATGGTATTAAACACGATAAGACCGTGTGATTTGCACATGCTTAGGATGTCTTCACCAGGAAGGTTCCTGGTGCCATATCCTAGTCCTCCATGGCAGTCTTCATAGTCTTTTCCCGACTTGATTTCCCGACATGTCCATTCAAATCTCCTCCAACAAACAGAAATTCTTCTTTTGGGATGTTCTTAAGGAGATTGTGGAAATCTAGCCAAAATGCATCTTTATCTCTCTGATTGCACCCATTGTGGGGAGGATATGGTCGCTGGATGCTCAAGACCTTTCCAAGTAGCTCTCCCGCAAGGATGATACCGATTGCGTACTTAGCCTTTTCCGTTCCGTAGTAGAACATCTTGTAATCTTTTGTCCTAACTTCCAAGAAACGCACCCGATTTCCGTTGTTTTTCCATTTCGTCTCTTGGACACATAAGATATCCACCCGCCTTTTATTCATCATCTCTTCCAGCTCGTAACTTCGACCGGTCATGCTTCCAACGTTCCAACTCGCGACTCTCAAATTGCGTCCAAACTGTTTCATTATTTTGCTAGCCTCCGGAATCCGTATAGCTCTGACCCGAACATTTCTGCTCGGTCCAGGATCAGTACCATGCACAGCAGTGGTAGTGCCTGGCGGGGTAGTGCCTTTCCTTTTTGCAAGTATTACCATAATGATACAGTTTTGCAATATTACCATATTGCGATGGTGTTTGTTGTTTGACACGTGCATGCTCCTGTTTTAGTATTGTTTGATCTTTCTTTTATGACACCGGTGATCTCCAGTCGTGTCAACCCACGGACTCGCATGCACACTTGTGGGAGGGTTCTTAAGGTAGTATATGTGTCGCTAGGCTCACTTGGGTATTATATTGCATAGATCTGATTTGTCGCCCTTAGTACTTCAACGATATTGTTAGGGATTTGGCTGCTGCAGCGAATAGTAAAACATGTTGGTCAATGGCGAAAAAGCTTAACGGAACTACATTCAGGGTTGGAAGTCAAATCGAAGCCGCCACTTTAATAAGACATTTTAAGACAATGCTTAATCCGAAAGGAACCGCACCTGTTTTTCACTATGCCCTACCCTCTATATGCAATGAGAGCTTAGATAAGCCTTTTGATGAACACGAGCTTCGTGAAGTGTTAAGAAAAGCCAAACAGAATAAGGCACCTGGAGAAGATCGAATTCCATATAAATTCTTTCAATACGCTTCAATACGCAAAAAGCTCTTTTTACAAAAACTGCTATCTTCCTTTAATGTAATTTACAATGAAGGAAAAGTACCGAGTGATTTCCTTAAGTCCATCATATTCCCGAAATTTAAAAAAGGCGATCTAAATGCACCAGAAAACTATAGAGGGATCTCGTTCATGAACACTGTCGCAAAAATTTTCACTGGCTTGCTGACGGCACATTAACAAAATGGGTTAAAGATAATCAAAAATTAAGTCAGTTCCATGCAGGTTTTAGAGAAGGTTACTCTACAGTCGATAAAATTTTTAGTCTAACGTCAATCGCCCAATATTTCCTGGGCGTTCGACACAATAAATCGTAACTTTCTCTTTTACAAATTATGCCAAATTGGACTCTCCTCTAAATTTATAAATGTTTTGAAAGGTCTGTATCATAATAATAAGGCGACGATATGGAACGGCGACGACATGTCGGAATGGTTCGAGGTCAAAATCGGAGTCAAACAGGGATGTCTTATCAGCCCTCTGCTATTTTCCCTTTTCCTGGACGACATTTCGAAACATTTCGATAGAAGGACCTAAAGTTACGACATTACTATATGCAGATGATATAGTTGTACTTGCAGAATCGCCAAACTCACTACAACTCATGATCAACAAGATAGAGGAATACTTTAAACTCAATTGTTTGGTCATAAAGGCACAGGTCGTTTTGCGAGAAATGAAAGATGGAAATACGGTGGGGAAGACCTAGAAGTTGTTAGGTCGTATAAATATCTGGGTGTTACAATAAGCCACAACCTTTCGTTAAAACGGCACTTTGAACTTGATGCGAAGAGAGCAATCAACGCCACGTGGAAGAACTTGCTTTCTACTCCCAAAGTATGTGTAACAGCGAAAATGAAAGTATTCGAAGCCGTAATGCGATCAGTAATGTGTTATGGAGCCCAAGTATGGGGAAGCAAATCATATGATGACGTCGAAAAACTTCCTAGGTTCTTCTTGAAAAAAACTTTTGCGTTTGCCTTTAAATACGCCAAACTATATGTTACACGTAGAAAGTGGAATATCACCACTCTTTATACTCACGTTAAATGTGAAGTATATTTTAAAGGTGCTAGGCGGAAGCGATGATACAAGGCTGACTAAGATTCTGGTAAGAAAATCCTTAAGATGTAGATCACAGTTCTTTAAAGATTGGGAAAACACTGCTAACAAGTATAACATCAGATTGAACTTAACGGAATCAAATCTACCAGAATGGACACCTTCTATCTTTAGATTTTTATCGGACGTCAAACAAGGTATGAAAAGAGAATATACTACAATGGCAACAAAGTCAAGTTCACGATTTCTCTACAAAAGCCTAACTTACGAGCAGAACTATAATATACTTGAACCTCAGTGTAGCACAAATTTCAATAATATTGAGAACAAGAGGAGAGCTACTAAAGCTAAATTACATGCCACACCGCAATGACCTACCCTTTAGATGTGGCATATGCAATACAGGTAAAAAGAAGATATTGCACATTTCATTGGTACTTGTCCAATACTAAGAAACCAGACGAGTGCACTTCAGAACGGACATGTTAATACTGGAAGAAATTAGGAGTTTATTGAATGGAAGCGATTGGATTGCCCTTGCAGCATACTGCCATGAAGCTCTTAATTACAGAACTTCAATTATAAATGAAAACTTTTGAATTTTAATTTAATTATCTACGTAACTGTTATAGAAATGCGATATATATCCACTTTTGATTTTGTTTTCAAAACATTGTACAGGTGTAGCTAAAGTTTGTCAATCTACGGCAGACGGCTAAGCCATTGTTTAAATTGCACTTTTAAATTTAATAAAGTAAGATGCCGCCTCTGATGTACTGGGTTTCTCTCGGCCACCACAACGAAACCCCTGGTTTGATGAGGAATGCCGGCAAGCACATGCAGCTAAACAAGAGGCGTACAAAGCGGCGCTGCATAGAAGGACCAGAGCTGCTTACGAGTTCTACGTGAGCAGGAGAAAAGAGCAACATCGACTTTTCAGAAAGAAGAAAAAAGAGCATGAGAAGCGCTCGATCGAGGAAATTGAGAGACTTTATTGTAGGAATGATTCGAAAAATTTTACCAAAAGGTAAAAAGAACACGCCAGGGTATCAAAGCCAGAACAGAAGCCTGCAGGGACGAAAATGGCAATATAGTAGTAGAATCGTAGTCGGTGCTGAGGATATGGAAGGAACACTTCTGCAGACTGTTAAACGGCGCTGATGACCAATATTCCGCTGTCAGGCAGAATGAGCCATTCAACAGTGATGATGGCAGTCAAGATTCCCGTCAACCCGATCAGAATGAAGTGAGGATAGCGATATCTAAACTCAAATCCAACAAAACTGCTGGCGCCGACGACCTTGCCGCTGAACTTTTCTAGGCAGGAGTAGATGAGTTGGTAAGGAGCATGTACCATCTTATCTGTAAAATCTGGTCGGCCGAAAGTATGCCCGATGAATGGAACCTCAGCATCGTTCGCCCAATCCTGAAGAAAGGAGACCCTCTAAGCTGCTCCAATTACAGAGGTATAAGTCTTCTCAACATCGCATATAAGATCCTGTCTGCCGTATTTTGTGAACACTGATAGGTCCTTATCAGTGCGGTTTCAGGCCGGGAAAGTCCAACATTGACCAAATATTCACACTACGGCAGATCTTGGAAAAAACCCATGAATATAAAATCGATACACACCACCTCTTCATCAATTTCAAAGTTGCATATGATAGCGTATATAGAGACTAGGTACAGAGCCATGTGTATTTTTGGCATCCCTGCTTGTCCGTTTGTGCAGAATGACGATGGAGAACTCTCGCTGCTCCATCAAAGTCGGTAAGAACATCACCGAACCATTCGATGTCAGGAAAGGTATTAGACAAGGTGACGCGCTATCATGCGATCTCTTTAACATAGTACTTGAGAGAATTGTACGAAACTCACAAGCCAACACCGGAGGTACAATCTTTTATAAGTCTGTACAACTACTCGCTTATGCCGATGACATTGACATAATCGGAAGA
This sequence comes from Brachypalpus laphriformis, assembly GCA_945910035.1. Taxonomy (NCBI): domain Eukaryota; kingdom Metazoa; phylum Arthropoda; class Insecta; order Diptera; family Syrphidae; genus Brachypalpus; species Brachypalpus laphriformis. The sequence continues at coordinate 124,939,871 of OX246756.1, forward strand.
ACTCAGCGGGCAGTCAATGGGGCACTTACGAGTATTGAGATCGAGGCAGCAAAGATGGGTCTAGCGGTCAATGAAAGCAAAACAAAATATATGCTGTCTACAAAAAAGGACACCCAACATCGGCGTCTTGGACAGATATAATTTTAAGGTAGTAAAGGATTTTGGCTGAATTTGCAAATGCAGTACTGCCGCAGTACTGCGAAGTTAAGCGTTCCTTAACGTCAATAGGTTGCGGTGATGCAATGTATACCGTTCCAAAACGCATCGTGAATGTATCTACTGCGCAAACAAAAGCAAACAGCGCATCAAGAACTGATGTGATGCAAATGTCATTTGACATTTTATTGTTTTTTATTTCGCCAAAATGGAAGCGTCCTCTCCAGTTTCGTAAGAAATTATTGTTTCAAATTATTTATTAGATACTGAATTTTGTAAAATTTACTAAAAACTACCACAACATTTTTTTTTTTCATAATAGTTTTTGTTTTAATACATATCGTTCCAAAACGTCAAAGATTGCAACGCATCGTCAAAGCATCGCATAACGAAAGCATCATAACATTGCATCACAACGGCAGTGATGCATTCATGACGCACATTATTTTGACGTTTAGGAATTCAGCCTTTGTCTACCTAGGCTCTATGGTGAACTCCGCAAATGACATCAGTAGGGAGATCACACGAAGAATTACTCTTGCCAATCGTTGTTTCTATGGGCTAAGACGGCAATTGAGTAGCAAAGCCCTATCTCGAACTACTAAGGTAACTCTTTATAAGACTCTAATCATCCCAGTCCTGCTGTATAGCGCAGAGGCATGGGCTTTGACAAACCGGATGAGGATGCCCTTGGTTATTTCGAGAGAAAAGTTCTTCGAGCGATCTTTGGTCCCGTCTGCATAGACGGTGAGTGGAGGAGAAGGTACAATGCCGAACTATACGGCCTGTACAAGGACATCGACTTAGCCAGAAGAGTTCACATACAGCGACTAAGATGGCTGGGTCATTTAGAGCGGATGGAGCCCAACGCTCCCGCTAAGAAAGTCTTCGAACCCCCCGGATGGACGACGCAGTAGAGGACGACCTCGCGGTAGGTGGCGCAAACAAGTGGAGGGAGACCTCAACCAACTTGGCGTGCGCAATTGGAGGCAGCTGGCTCGTAACCGCGCTGGCTGGAGAGGTTTGTTGGTTGAGGCCCAGGTCCACCCCGGACTGTAGCGCCATATAAGTAAGTAAGTAAGTAAGTAAGTAAGTAAGTAAGTAAGTAAGTAACTCTATTATTAAGGCTCTTTTTTAAGTTGATACAATGGTATTCAAATGTATATTTGGAGTCGAATATAACACCAGGTATTTTAGCAAAGTTTACATTGATTATATTTGTGTTATTTAATTGTACTGAGATGTTCTTATTGCAACTATATTTTTTTACGTAAGTCAAAAATCGGATCGTAGAATAGTTGCAGGGACGGGTTAAGAATATCACTGCAGCGCCCCCCAACAACTAGCACTTGTCGTAAAAGGCGACTAAGGGGACAAATCAGATCTAGGAAATATAACACCCAAGTGAGCCTAGCAACATATACTACCTTAAAAACCCTCCCACAAGTGTGCATGCGAGTCCGTGGGTTGACACGACTGGAGATCACCGGTGTCATAGAAGAAAGATCAAACAAACAATAATAAAACAGGAGCATGCACGTGTCAAACAACAAACACCATCGCAATATGGTAATATTGCAAAACTGTATCATTATGGTAATACTTGCTAAAAGGAAGGGCACTACCCCGCCAGGCACTACCACTGCTGTGCATGGTACTGTTCCTGGACCGAGCAGAAATGTTCGGGTCAGAGCTATACGGATTCCGGGGGCTAGCAAAATAATGAAACAGTTTGGTCGAAATTTGAGAGTCGCGAGTTGGAACGTTGGAAGCATGACCGGTCGAAGTTACGAGCTGGAAGAGATGATGAATAAAAGGCGGGTGGATATCTTATGTGTACAAGCGACGAAATGGAAAAACACCGGAAATCGGGCGCGTTTCCTGGAAGTTAGGACAAAAGATTACAAGATGTTCTACTACGGAACGGAAAAGGCTAGAAACGAAATCTGTATCATCCTCGCGGCAGAGCTACTTGGTAATTTGTTGAGCATTTCGAAGTCCAGCGATCGTTTGATGTCTCTCAAACTAGTAATATAAGGAGAGGTGTGGAATATTGTCAGTGCATATGCTCCCCAAAATGGGTGCAATCAGAGAGATAAAGATGCAGTTTGGGCAGATTTCCACAATCTCCTTAAGAACATCTCAAAGGAAGAGTTTCTGTTTGTTGGAGGAGATTTGAATGGACATGTCGGGAAATCAAGTCGGGAAAAGACTATGAAGACTGCCATGGAGGACTAGGATATGGCATCAGGAACCTTCCTGGTGAAGACATCCTAAGCATGTGCAAATCACATAGTCTTATCGTGTTAAATACCATGTTCATCAAACAAAGCCGACACCTGATCACTTTCAGCAGTGGTGGAGATGAAACTCATATTGACTATCATTTGGTAGTCAGTTTCACGAGCCTCGAGTAAAAGATTGGAAAGTGATCCGAGAGAGGCAATCGTTCGGCAACACCGTCTCCTACTAACAGAAATTTTTATGAAGACATCGAAGAAAAGCAAACAAACAAGGGTCTCTGAGAAAATCAAGTGGTACAATCTGGACAAAGAAAAAGGCGAGGCTTTTGTTTTCGTAATGAAAAATTACCTCTCTCACACCATCAACGGAGCTGAGGATGAAGAGTGCAGAGCACAAAATATGTGGGATTCCCTACAGCGAACTTGCTTAAAGAAGGCCAAATCACTGCTAGGAGCTTCAAAAGGCCACCATCAACACGCCAAAGAAACATGGTGGTGGAGTGATGAAGCTAAGAAAGTGATAAATGAGAAGAAAGCGGGTTTCAAAGCTTGGTCAAAGTGCTCCTCTAATAATAGTGACGAAAAAGCTCGCCTCGAAATGGAATACAGATGTTGCAAGAAAAAAGCGAAGAAGAAGTGCGCCCAGCTTCAAGCAGAGAGTACGGAGGGCCTGTATCGGGAGCTGGAGAAAATATTTTCCCCGGTTGCTGATGCAAACCAGGCTATCCAGTAGCTGCGAAGACACAATATGAACAAGAGCGCCACTATCTTCAAAATACCCGCCCAAAGAAGGAGGAATGCTCAGGAGATTCGTTCGCCAAAGTTCATTAGCAATGCTCATGGCCAGCTTCTTGTGGATGACGACAAAATTCTGCAGAGGTGGCGGCAGTATTGTGAAGAGCTTTTAAATGAACAGTTTCCCCGGCTATACTTTCCAAGAGCCACCCCTAACTGTGAAGAAATACCCGACATTACAGTCAAAGAAGTTAGTGAGGCGGTCAAATACTCCAAAAAACGAAAAGCGGTTGGGCCAGACCAGATACCCTCTGAGTTCTGGAAAAAGGGAGACGTCGGGTTCAGATGGCTCAGAATTCTCATCTCTAAATTCGTGAGAGGTGATCCAATGCCCAATCAATGGAGGGAAAGTTACCTTCTCCCTGTATACAAAGGGAAGGGTGATACGCGAAACTGTGATAACTACCGTTCGATCAAGCTGATGTCACACACCATGAAGATCTTTGAGCGGGTATTAGGTGGCCGACTGCGAAAAATAATACCGCTATCTGATGATCAGTGCGGGTTTGTCTCGGGTAAATCAACCACAGATGCAATCCAAAGTATAAGGATCATAATGGAAAAACCTCGTGATTCCTTAAGGGATTTGCATATTGTATTGGTTGACTTTGAAAAGGCATTCGACAGACAACCACGAGATCTGATATGGGTGGCGCTAAAATATCGAGGGGTTCCAGAAACCTATGTTCAGATGATCATGGACATGTACGAAGGAGTAAAGACAAGAGTAAGATGCCCCGCTGGAGTAACCGAAGAGTTCCCAATCAAAGTCGGGGTGCACCATGGTCCTTTGCTCTTTATTACAGTCCTTGATTATCTGCTTGAAGGTAAAGTGATGGACCCCAAGGTACATCAGTTATTCTTTGCTGACGATGGAGCCATCATAAGTGAGGATCCTACATCCCTGCAACGAGCACTTGATGTGTGGGTGGATGTTTTGGAGGGAAATGGGTATCGCATTAGTTCAAAAAAGACAGAGTAGTTGTGCTGCCCGTTCTCTGATCCACTCAGGCCTATTCCAGACATTTATTTGAATGGAACGGTGCTTCCCAAGTGCGAAAGGTTGATATATCTGGGATCTATGATCAATAGCAAAGCAACTTGTAATGACGACATCAATCATCGTGTAAGCGTAGGGTGGATGAAGTGACGAGAAAATTCCGCTATCTTCTGTGACAGAAAAATGTCCCCTAAGTTGAAAGGAAGGCTCTACACCACAGTTGTACGTCTAGCGCTCACATACGGTTCACAATGTTGGACGATGTACAAAAAGTATGAGAGTAAATTAACGGCAGCTGAGATGAAGATGCTTCGCATGACAGCAGGAGTGACAAAGCTTGATCGAATAAGAAATTCGAAGATCCATGGAAGCTTTCACATCAAGGAAACCATCGTACAAAAAATAGAGCGCGACCGGCTCAGCTGGTATTGCCATGTTTAAAGTGATCATTTGAACCCTGTTAAAAAGGCAATATCAATGCACGTTCCAAAGACATCGCGATGTAGGAAAGGCAGGTCTATAAACGCCTGGATCAGACAAATGCGACGACATCGGCATTTCATTGGCCTCAGTAACCAAGTGATCCAAAATCGGCGGGCCTGCCGATATTTTCTGAGGTCAAATAGGCGAACCCCACAGGCGGATCAGTAGAAATGTGAGGGTTGTGATCCCTTATTTTCGGATCATAACCTTGCTGATAAAAGGAAGAAGAAGAACATAAAAAAAACTTTCTCGCACATCTGGCTCCGATGAAGTTTTTGAAACTAAATACGCAGTAGGCCTAATTTCTATGCGCTTCTTTAAATTTGGTGTACTGCTACTGGAACCCCGCTAGGAAACCGCATTCGTATCGCAATAACACCAATAGCAACTTAGCAAGTATAACACCTGTGCTGCTATATACCAACCAACCAAAGTTTCAAACCAGCTGCGAGTGCATGATTAGCAGGTTGCGATTTTTTGGTCATCTCTACTATGTAGAAACCATAATGTATACGCAGATCCCAAAAAGGAAATAAAAAGCAGAATAAAACTTAAATATAAGAACCAGACTTATTAAGTGCTATGTCTGGCCAGTCTTATTGTATGCAGTTGAAAATTGCACGTTTCATAGAACTATGATGAAAAAAAATGAAAACCTTTGAAATATGGTTTTGTACAGGAGGACACTGCGTATCTCGTGGGCGGATAGGGTTACAAATGAGGAAGTCACGAGAAAAATGAGTTGCAGAAGAGAACTGATATTCCAAATCAAAAGACGAAAAATTGACTGCATGAGCCATGTATTGGGGAACAACAAAGACCACATACTTCACGTCATCATTCAAGGAATGTGAGGGAAGAGGATGAGCAGAAGATCAGAGACTGACGTGTCTTGTAAATCTGCGTGAATGGCTTAACCGCTCAATACCAAAAATACTAAGAGACATGAAAGACAAACACAAAATTAAAAGAATGATTTCCAACCTCCGAAGCGAAGAGGGACCTTTATAAGAAGAAGTGACTCTAGGTGGTGAATTATTAATTTTATAACTAGAAAACTTTAATGTATACGGTACGCTATCGTACTACTTAACGACCGAACATATTACCACTGCCCTATTCAACCACATTTGTGCTTTTGACATACTCCAGACGATACATATATTGTAAAATCATATTAATTATAAGATCAGTTTTCATAGATTAATTCTTACCAAATATCTTCCACGGACCTGGAAATCTCCAAGTTTTTTTACTTATTTCTCTTACTTGGACATCTAATAAATGCATTTGAATGAAATCATTCATTTCGGGATCTGATGCCAACATTAATGGAGTTTGTCCTGTTTATGTAAATATATCAATTAGTAAAGTAAATGTGAGTTAGATGAAACTATGTACCTGAGTAAGTTTCGAGCAATGGATCGGCTCCATATGATAACAACATACGCACAATTTCAATATGTCCATTCTCACATGCTTCGTGTAAGGGTCTAATTCCTGAACGAGCGCCTTCAGAATGGTTTGCTCCGTATTGCAGTAACACTCTAGCAATTTCTAAACTACCATTTACACAAGCATCATGTAATGGGGTGTAACCAGCATTGTCTTTATGATCGGGATTCAATGCCATCTTCTCAAGGCAGTATACTATTACGTCTATGTAGCCTAATCTAGCGGCCTTATGTAATGCACTTTGGCCAACACCCTTATTTAACACCCATCTTTGAATTTCTTTTGAAACATCATGTTCACTTTTTAATTTAAGATTTGTCTCTGTTAAGTAATTTTCAACTCTGGTTTTTAAATGCGAGTAATTGTATAATGCTTGGGCATTCGACTTCTTCCTTTTACGTAAGTAATCAAAGCCAGAGCTAAATTTCCGCCTATAAGGTCGTCCATTTCTTTTTCTTTTACATTTGTTGGAGATGATGGAAGGATTGCTATCATTTGTTTGAGGTTTTGAATTACTATTTATTATAAAGCTTAAATCATCTAAATTTTCATGAATGCACGTTCTGAAGTCTGTATCATGTTCACAATTAGTTTTATTTTTTTCAATACATTGCTGAAAACATTCATTATATCGGTCCTCAAATGATAAATGAATGTCACTCTTAATATTATTTATTTCAGGAGGTGCTGATGCAGGTCGGTCACTACCGCCGAAAATTTCTCGAATCACTTCTTTATTAAGTTGCATTTTATATTCCATTCGAGTTCTTGATGTTAAAACTTGTGTTTCAAATACGTTACGATGCTCTCGGTAAGAATGATTACTACTATCATACAGGTTTAATGTGTCAAAATTAAATTTTGAGTTATTGCACCGTTGCATTGTTGATTTGGGGGTAAGTTGATGTTCATTTTTAGATTGTTTCTGAATGTTTTTGACTTGACATTTAGATTTAACTACTCTTGAATGAAGGACATCAATAATTGATTTAGGGGCATTCTCCACTTTATGATCGGTATTAATATGCAATGTATCAGTTTTTAATAAATTATTGTGTAGGTCTATATCCAAATCTGGTAATGATGCAGACATTCTTTGTGTGGATGGATTTCTTATAGTTATAAGCTTAGGGGGAATTTTTAATGCTCTTTTGTATCTATATACTTCTAAATATAATTTATCAGGATCATTTGATAATTCACATTCATTTGGGTTTTTAAACCGTCGTACTTTATTTTTTTTATTTTTAGATTTGTTAATTTCATTGTTTCTTTTAATAGCTTCTGGTTTACTTTGCACTTGCAGACTTTGATGTCGTAAACGTGTTGCAATAGTATTAATTGCTGATTCGCTATTTTCCATAGATGAATTAACGTTTTGTTGTCTTCTTCGACCACATTCGACAGACATGTTTTTTCTTCTTAAAGCCGATTTAGTGATGCTTGGGAAACCGCGACCTACGTTATACATATGTCTTTTCAAAGAATCTTCTTTTGTATTAATTATTTGTTCGTGAATGTTTTCCCCTTTATTTTGTTTAAATTTAATATTCTTATCGCATGCAGTATATCGTTTTGATGCATACTTTTCTCTTTTTAAACGCACAACAGAGATTTTAGTAAGGTTAATTGTTCTTGAATTACTTCCCAGCAGCTTTGGTTCCTTATTTTTACTTTTTGTGGCAAATTGATTTGCCCTACAATTTTTGTTCTTTAGCATACCATTCTGAACTACTCCAATATTATTAATATTTTTACTTGTGTGTTTGGGTATATTTTCATCGGAGTGTACATTAGATTCATTACTCCTGTCTTCACATTTAATAGGATCGTTTTTATTGCCTTCAAATTCGTTTTCTCTTACATCTGTTTTTTCTTTTCTACTTGGAAATGTGAATTCGGAACTAGGTGGTTTTTTTAACGGAAGTGAGTTATCCACTGCTTTAACAAACACTTCTTTAAATTTGTCCATATGCATATTTGATTCTTCAGATGAGTGCTTTTGTTCAAAACTATTTAACTTGTGAACATCAATAAATGCATCCTTTTTGCGGTCAAAAGATTGAGCTTTTCGTAGTGCTAAAAATGAACTTTTATCTTCGTATATTTTTAAATTTTTAACTTCAGGATGCAAATTCTTACAATCATTTTTAAGTTGATCAACAAAGTTGTTACACGCATTATCCCAATCACTTAGATCTACTTCTACCATTTGTACTGACGTAGTATCGTAATTACAATGACAATTTTCCTTGTTCGAAAATGGTTTTTCACGATAATTGTCTTTGTCTTCTTGGAAGGTGAATCCTTTAAGCTCAGCTTTTGTACGTATTCTAGCAGCAATAGTAGATGAAACATCTTGTTTAGTCTCAATAAAATTATTTCTTAGTTCCTCATTGTTGGCTAAAACTTCGGATTGGGTAATTATTATGCTATTCTGGACATCTTTTTTATTTTCATCAGTTGATGGTTTTCTAACGTTTTCATTTAAAACAGAATTAGATGGATCAATATTAGATGTTGTCTTGAAATCAGTACTCAAACCTTCACAATATTTATTAAATGAAGAATCATTAAAAGCAGAATGGTAAACGGTTTCAACACAAACTTGTTTACTTAAAAGTCCATTACCATCATCATTATGAAGTGGAATTTTTCTTTTTAGGTTAACTTTTATTTTTTTATCTGCACCTTGTTCGCTGCCCTGTTTGCCATAAGCCTGCATATTTTCTGGGCTTGTGCAGTTTCGTGAGCTACACATTTTGGGTACTGAAGTTGGAAGTATGTATTCATTTTCTAATCTACATAAAATCGCAGTTTTATTGCTATTGGAATCGTTATCCATTGGAGTACAGTGCCCATTAAAATGACTCGGTATATTTATAACTGTTTCATCTAAATTTAGGGGAGATTTATGTTTTATATCCAATGTGTTTATTATACTGCCTGCAAAAGATTTAAAATTGCGATTTTCGGAGAAGTCGGGTCTAAAATTAAATTTTGGGGGATAACCATTTCTTGTTAATAGAACTTTACTTTTGGATTTGTTCTCTGTAGAATCGGCCTGTGTTTTAATTGTTTTTACAGATAAATCTAACGGAGATGCGTAATTTATTGAGCCTGTTCGCAAACCTTGATATTCATCAAAAGTATTACTGTCTTGGTTTCGTGAAAACTTGATATCGTCATTCCGTCGAAATGCTTTTGTAGATAGTCTTCTAGATATAATAGGGCTTGGAACTTCTTTCGGCTGTTGGTTGTAATTCAAAGTTCTTTTTATTATTTGCATATTCAGATCATCTTCAGATGTCGCACTGCGCAATGCGTGCACGTGGTTAATTAATTCACGATAATTCGGTTTTCTTACATCTCGAGCTACATTTTTTGTTGTGGATGGGAGCATATTGAAGCATGTTTTTTTTGCAAAGGTTTCATGCATGGAATTTCTTTGATATTGTGTGTATTGAAGATCATGAAATGCAATGTTTTTTGGGTTACTCACAGGCGTATTGTATGTAGTTCTGAACTCCGCAATCCCATATAGATTTTGATTTTCTGGTTTTATTGGATCTATACCATTGTATTGCTCTATTGAGAATGAAAGTGGATTGTTTGTGTTTTGAATGAACTCGTTTTGAATATTTGGATTGCTAGGATAAGCAACATTTACATGAATATTTTTTTCCCTATGATTATTCTCTACTTTTGCAGGAATGCAATCTTTTTCATAATTAAAATCTTCTTTTTTAATGGGTAATTGACGATGATGCTTACGAATATCTAAACTAATCGGTTCCTCTTGAAAACCCATTAAAGGGATGCTGGGTCCTTCAAGTAGTTTTATCCCGATTTGCTTTTGTCTATTGCTAATAAGGAGGTTTTCTCCCGTTTGTACTGATTCATCTACAGAAGACTTGCACTCGAAATTAAGGGGTGAAGGCATAATTTGATTATAGAAATTTTGACTGCAAAATTGCCTGTTTTGTGAGTTTTGCCATATGTCTGCTTGCTCTTGATTTACGAACTTATCAACAGTGAAATATGGAGGTGCAACATATAGGTTACTGCAAGTAGACGCCGGTAGTGTTCCTGAAGCAATAAAAGATGTGTTCTGCTCTGGCACAGTGTTAAAGGCTTTCTTGTCCTTCAAAGTGTTTCCTCCACAATTATAATTCTTGTTAATTTCATTGTATAACAACGAATTTTCAACTCCTGATGATATATTAACTTGAACGTGATTAATAGAGGCCATAGTTTCTATTTGGTTTTTAACACACGAACTTTGTTCTGATATATATTGACGGCTATTATTTAAATATGGATAAAACGTTACATTTGAACTACTTTTCGTAGACTCCCAGTTGGAGGCTTTATCTGTGTTATTAGCAGACTCGCCCCATAATGCTTCCGAATAGATTGATTTGGTTTTTGGTAGATTTCGACCAATATATAAATTGTTTATTGTGCCCATTTTACCTTCTGACTTGACGGCTTTATAACAGGGATACGAACCGAGAATTGTTGAGTCACCTTTCATATCGTATTTTTCATTATTTGTTGTGGCTTCGTAATTTTCTATGTAAATATTTATATTTTGTTTTGCGCACATTCCATTACATTTAGGAATTGCGCCAAATTCGTCTTTCTTATCCTTGATAGTCATGCACAGACACGCACTTTTACTTCTATATAATTCACAGTAACCAATTTTACCCTCACGGACAACAGAGGGCCGGATTCCATTGCTATATCTCAGCTGTTGGCCACTTCTATCCATTGCAATTCTGAAATGATACAAAAACAAGCATGAATTGTTTGTAAGAAAATATAAATATAAAATAAGGTCCACAACTGGGCCAAATGATTGCTCCTAGTTGTTTGGAAATTTTAATGGGCACGTGTGCCAAGCCACCAATTAGAACAAAATCATATAATTCTACATAGGGACATGAATTCGAACGCCCTGAATGATCCGTGGTATCTACATATATTATATACTTATTATATGTATTAAGAGATTGGCAAAACATCTAGACTTGTGAATTATTCATTGTCAATGAATTGACAATACCAGCTAAGACGGTCGCGCCTTAAATGAATGCTTCCACAGATCTCCGAACTCTTTATTCGATCAAACTTCATCTCAGCTGCCGTTAATTTACCCTCATACTTTTTATACATCGTCCAACATTGCGAACCGTATGTGAGTGCTGGACGCACAACTGCGGTGTATAGCCTTCCTTTTAACTTGGGGACATTTTTCGGTCACGGAAGATAGCGGAGTTTTCTCGCCACTTCATCCACCCTACGCTTACACGATGATTGATGTCGTCATCACAGGTTGTTTTGCTATTGATCATAGATCTCAGATATTTGAACTTTTCGCACTTGGGAAGCACTGTTCCATTCAAATAAATGTCTGGAATAGGACTGTCCATGATCACCTGTACATAGGTTTCTACAACTCCTCGGTGTCTTAGCGCCACCCATATCAGATCTCGTGCTAGTTTGTCGAATGCCTTTTCAAAGTCAACCAGCATATCCTTAAAAGGAGTCACGATGTTTTTCCATTATAATCTGTATAATTCGGATTACATCTGTGGTTGATTTACACGCGACAAACCCGCACTGATCATCAAATAGTCGTAGTATTTTTCGCAGTCGCCCCAACCGCTTTTCGTCTTTTGACCTCAGCAACTTCTTCGACTGTTATGTCGGAAACTTCTTCACAGTTAGGCGTGGCTCTTTGAAAGTATAGCCGGGGAAACTGTTCATTCAAGTCTTTCACAATACTGTCACCTCCTATGCAGAATTATGTATGTCGTCGACCACAAGAACATTGTTAATGAACTTTGGCGAACGAATCTCCTGAGCATTCCTCCTTCTTGGGGCGGGTACTTTGGTTTTGCTATGGTTGTGCCTTGTTTATATTGTGTCGTCTGGATGGCCTGGTTTGTATCAGCAACCGTGGAAGATATTTCCTCCAACTCCCTATACAGACCTGCGTACTCCCTGCTTGAATCTGGGCGCACTTTTTCTTTGTTTACCTCTTTCGGCGTCTAGTAGAATACAGACGACGCGGGCTTTTTTTGTCTCTTTTTCTCCCCCATGGCAGTCTTCATAGTCTTCGTTTAACATCCCGACATGTCCATTTAAATCTCCGCCTCTTCTCCAACAAACAGAAACTCTTTCTTTCGGATCTTTAGGAAATTGTGAATATCTAACCAAAACCAAAGACCATATAATACAAAGATAGTTCACGCCATACAAAAAAAAAATGTTCGGAAATTTTTGTATGGGGGGTCGTATAACACGACCCACAAGCTTTTCACAATATTTTCGCTCTCAGAGCTTTAAGCTATTTGTTGCTTTTTTTTCTTATTGAATGCCCTTCGCAAAATAATAGAAGGAAAGGAAAAAAAGATCGGCAGAAACTCGCTTTATTTTTTGTTTTTGTATTTTCTTGTGTGCGGTATGTATGTATGTATGTACACAGGTAGATATCCATATATGCATTATCGTATGGGATTTAATTTTCTGTGAACTTGCAGTATCTTTTGTTTTTCTTAATACAGGTTGAAATTGTATCGATCCATACTTATATATGTATATACATGTATTTTCAGTCTAGCCGGTTAAAATTTGGACCTTTTTACTGGACTTACGTTAATTTTTTTCAAGCGCCCAAGAGCAATGCTTTCGAAGTAGAACTAAAATAAGAAATTCTGTAATTTTTATTTTATGCTCAAAACATGAACTATCAGAACAAAACTAATCAGGTGTACTTTCCTTGCATTTTGCGATAATTATTACCTTTATGCCAAATATTTCAGGACTGTTAGTAAACACAGAATTAAATATTAAGATATGTTTCTTACCAACGTCAAAGAATAAATCTGAGGGAGGATTTAAATTTCCGAAATCACTATCATTGCTATAGTTTTTTTGGAAGATGAATAACTCGGATGGGCACGATAAAACTTCATCAACTTTTCTGATGCTTGCACTACAAGAATCGCAATTGATCTTTGGTAGTACCTTGAATGCCACGCATCCCAAAAACTATCTCATCGACACAAGGTCAATATTGATTTGTGAAGCATTGTTAAAATGGTCTTCAATAAAATATTCTGGAAATACCTCATATAAATCCATTACGGTATCATCTTCCCTCAAATGTTGTTCTGGCAGCTCATTTAAATCTGGTGCATTTGTCTTCAATATTGTTATGTTAGGCATCATATCACTATTTTCTTCGCAGTTAGCCAGTGAAGTACTATGCACTCTATTTGTTGCAATGATTTTGGCTATGATTGTATTAAATTCTGCCAAAGAGGGATTATCGTTGTTGCCACCTTTTTGTCGAACAATGGAAAACAAATTTTCTAAAGGATTTTGATTGAGCCCTTTAGTCATTAAAAAAAATGATCGGAATCTGGCTTTAGGGTTTCTTCAACCAGAAGCAATAAACCATTTAGTGTTTGTTTGATTCCATCTATGAAGTAAACTGGTTTTGATTTGTTAATAAAAGACCATTCTTCGACGTATTTTACAAAGTTTTTAATGAAATCATATGGCACATTGTTGATCTGAATAGCTGACCTATACAAATTATCTCCCTTCAATGATGCACTGTTCCAAGAACATACCAAAGCAAGAGTTTCTGTTTGTTGGAGGAAATTTGAATGGACATGTCGGGAAATCAAACGAAGACTATGAAGACTGCCATGGAGGACTAGGATATGGCATCAAGAACCTTTTGGGGACCTGCATTGCGATTGATCGGGAAACTACTGACTGCTCAAAACTTGGCTTGGGCCAGTAGCGCAACAATCAAGTTCGTGATGAAGTGCTTACTTTACCTCCTAGTGGTGGTCCCTGGGCAACTATACGTATAAACCCTTATACGTATAGGCTAGAATTGTAAGTGCGGGTTGTCCAGGGCCTTGATTCTAGGCTAGGTAACGTGGGCCAGCAACCTGCGTTACCGAATATTGCCCGCTACAGAAACCGACACTATGCCTCGGATAAGGAATGATCACATGTTGACGACTTTTGGCTATTGTACCCGGGCAAAGATAGGTTTCTGGAATGTAAAGACGCTCCTCGACTCGGGAAGAGAAAGTCCTTACAATGGCAGATTCCTCCAATTGGAAAACGAATTCATGCGATATAAACTGGACATTTTGGGGGTAAGTGAAGTAAGATGGTTAGAATCGGGCGAGTACCAGTCTCCAACGCGTAACACTGTACTACTCTATTCTGGAAGACTATCCGGAAGTCCGCGGGAATATGGAGTCGGGCTACTGCTAACAACAACAGCACGCAAGGGTCTAATTTCCTGGCAGCCTCATGGTGATAGGATTTTGACGGCCAGATTCCGGACTAGAGTACGACGCGTCACCATCATACAGTGTTACGCCCCAACGAATAGTTCGTCTGAGGACGAAAAGGAGAGCTTCTACAATCTCTTAAGCGCCGTCTTCAACACAACACCAAATGGAGACATTGTCATAGTGATGGGGGATTTGAATGCCAAGGTAGGCAGCGACAACGAAGGGCTCAAACATGTAATCGGGAAGCATGGACTAGGCAACCGCAATGACAACGGCGAAAGGTTTGTGGATTTCTGCAATGCCAACCGCCTTGTGATAGGTGGCACCATGTTTGAGCACAAGACCTGCCATAAAGTCAGATGGGTTTCCAACGACAGACAAGCAACCTCCAACCAAATTGACCATTTTGCTATCAGCCGCCGCTTTAGAAGTAGTCTCCTGGACGTCCGAAACAGGCGAGGGGCAGATGTGGGGATAGTACGTGATCACCATCTTATGATAGCTACTCTCCAACTACGCACTGCTGCAGTTCGAAGATCCCACGACAACACAAGAATGCCCAGGTTCAACATCGATAGACTTAGTGATCCCTCAGTGCGCCAACAAGGGTGCACTTTTCGCAAGGTGTGGAAGCAATCAGAAGCTCAATGCCCGCAACCATCCGAGACCATTGGTGTGCTGTGAAAAATGTTTTTACATCTGGTGCTGAAAGAATTGTCGGTCGATCGCAGGGAAGACATAGGGCGTGGCTTTCCGAGGATACCTGGAGACGGATTGGCGAACGAAAACAGCTGATAGCTCGCGTTGCAGCTACCCCAGCAGCAGGGAGAAGCGAGCTAGAGTCCCTATATCGCATGAAGATGAGAGAAGTTCAGCGTAGCGTGCGACGTGACAAGCGCAACTACATCAACGCGCCGGCTACAGAAGCAGAAGAAGCTGCACGGAGGTGCGACAGCAGGACTGTCTACAGAATCACGAAGGAGCTGACAGGTGGTCGCAGCTCCAGCCAACACCCAGTGAAAAGCCTAGACGGCTCCTTGCTCATTTCGTATGAGGACCAGCTCAAGAGATGGAAAGAGCATTTTGCTACGGTTTTGAATCGTGTATTCGCTAGCGATATGCTCCCAAATCAGACTGAGATGCCCGAGGTGAGAAGCTCCCGAATACGCACCACGACTCCCAGTAAAGGTGAGATCATTACCGCGATCAAGGCACTCAAAACCAACAAGGCGGTAGGACTTGACGGTATTCCAGCAGAGCTCTTACGAGCAGCGCCCACAACATCCACTTATAGAGAGAGCTTGGGAAACTGAGAGCTTTCCTAACGAGTGGAAAAAGGGAATGATCGTCAAGCTTCCTAAGAAAGGAAATTTAATGGAGTGCGGAAACTGGAGGGGTATCTGTGTGCTGCCTGCTGTAGCTAAGATAATTGCTAAAATCATCCTGGAGCGAATCAAACAACATCTCGAAAACACACTCGATGCCGAACAAGCAGGTTTCCGCTCTGGATCCTCCTGTGCTGACCACATCAACACCCTGCGGATTATCATCGAACAGTGTGTTGAATATCGATCGCCACTGCACCTGCTGTTCATCGATTTTGAAAAGGCGTTCGAAAGTGTCAACAGGGAGTTTATTTGGAGTGCCTTACGCAGGAGAGGCATTCCCGATAAACTAAATGCTATTATCAAAGCTACATATGAAGGCTCCAAATGTCACGTTCTGCACAGGGGAAGGTTGTCTGAGGAATTTGAGATCCAAAGTGGGGTAAGACAAAGCTGTATCCTTTCACCAATATTATTCCTATTGGTGATTAGCGATGTGCTTCATGCAGCTTTGTCGACGGGAAATGGAGGAATTCGATGGACTCTTACATCTCAACTGAAACCATTTTGACTACGCTGACGATGTATGCTTACTCTCCCACAGAATTATGGACCTATACCAAATGACAGCAGATGTGGAGAGGGGGGCAGGCGTCGTCGGGCTGAAAATTAATACGGCAAAAAATAAAATGATCAGCCTTGGAACAAACTAATCGGCTCAAATATGCATTGCTGGACAACCGGTAGAGAGAGTAGAGGATTTCCAGTATCTTGCGAGTATTGTCTCGACCGATGGTGGAATCGAACTGGATATAGCCAACAGGATCGCCAAAGCAAAGTCCGCGTTCGGGATGTTGTCCAAAATATGGCGAAGCAATGCAATCAGTTTGAGCACCAAAATAAGACTGTTCCGCTCCAACGTTGAATCCGTGCTGCTATATGGTTGCAGCACGTGGAGAGTGACCACTACTATTACCAGAAAGCTGCAAACGTTTGTTAATAGGTGCCTGCGCAATATCTTAAGGATTCTCTGGCCCAATCATATCTCTAACGAACACCTTTACGAGAGAATGGGTCAGGAACCAATAGGCACAACCATCCAACGACGGAAGTGGCAGTGGATTGGTTACACGTTCCGAAAGGGTGACAGTTCCTTAGCAAACCATGCGATGCAATGGAACCCTCTAACTCAGGATGGCAGAAGACCTGGCGGTCCGAGGAGAACATGGCGCAGAACAGTCGAGAAAGAGGCACGGCAGTTAGGGAAAAGTTGGGGAGAACTCAGACGCATTGCCAGAAACCGTACACGATGGGGCGTAGGCGTAGTAGAGGCCCCAGGACCCACAAGGGGATACAGGACATAAGTAAGTAAGTATCAGGAACCTTCCTGGTGAAGACATCCTAAGCATGTGCAAATCACACGGTCTTATCGTGTTAAATACCATTTCATCAAACAAAGCCGACACCTGATCACTTACAGCAGTGGTGGAGATGAAACTCAGATTGACTACCATTTGGTAGCCAGTTTCATGAAGCCTCGGGTAAAAGATTGCGGGAGAGGCGATCGCTCGGCAACACCGTCTCCTACTAACAGAAATTTTTATGAAAACATCGAAGAAAAGCAAACAAACAAGAGTCTCTGAGAAAATCAAGTGGTACAATCTGGACAAAGAAAGAGGCGAGGCTTTTGTTTTCGTAATGAAAAATTACCTCTCTCACACCATCAACGGAGCTGAGGATGAAGAGTGCACAAAATAGGAGGCTAGGAGCTTCAAAAGGCCACCATCAACACGCCAAAGAAACATGGTGGTGGAGTGATGAAGCTAAGAAAGTGATAAATGAGAAGAAAGCGGGTTTCAAAGCTTGGTCAAAGTGCCCCTCTAATAATAGAGACGAAAAAGCTCGCCTCGAAATGGAATACAGATGCTGCAAGAAAATAGCGAAGAAGTGCGCCCAGCTTCAAGCAGAGAGTACGGAGGGCATGCATTGGGAGCTGGAGAAAATATCTTCCCCGGTTGCTGATGCAAACCAGGCTATCCAGGAGCTGCAAAGACACAATATGAACAAGAGCGCAATCATCTTCAAAATACCCGCCCAAAGAAGGAAGAATGCTCAGGAGATTCGTTCGCCAAAGTTCATTAGCAATGCTCATGGCCAGCTTCTTGTGGATGACGACAAAATTCTGCAGAGGTGGCGGCAGTATTGTTAAGAACTTTAAAATGAACAGTTTCCCCGGCTATACTTTCCAAGAGCCACCCCTAACTCTGAAGAAATACCCGACATTACAGTCGAAGAAGTTAGTGAGGCGATCAAATACTCCAAAAAACGAAAAGCGGTTGGGCCAGACGAGATGCCCTCTGAGTTCTGGAAAAAGATGGGAGACGTCGGGTTCAGATGGCTCAGAATTCTTATCTCCAAATTTGTGAGAGGTGATCCAATGCCCAATCAATGGAGGGAAAGTTACCTTCTCCCTGTATACAAAGGGAAGGGTGATACGCGAAACTGTGATAACTACCGTTCGATCAAGCTGATGTCACACACCATGAAGATCTTTGAGCGGGTATTAGGTGGCCGACTGCGAAAAATAATACCGCTATCTGATGATCAGTGCGGGTTTGTCTCGGGTAAATCAACCACAGATGCAATCCAAAGTATAAGGATCATAATGGAAAAACCTCGTGATTCCTTAAGGGATTTGCATATTGTATTGGTTGACTTTGAAAAGGCATTCGACGGACAACCACGAGATCTGATATGGGTGGCGCTAGGACATCGAGGGGTTCTAGAAACCTATGTACAGATGATCATGGACATGTACAAAGGAGCAAAGACAAGAGGGAGATGCCCCCCTGGAGTAACCAAAGAGTTCCCAAACAAAGTCGGGGTGCACCAAGGAAGCGTTTTAAGTCCCTTGCTCTTCATTACAGTCCTTGATTATCTGCTTGAAGGTAAAGTGATGGACCCCAAGGTACATCAGTTGTTCTTTGCTGACGATGGAGGCATCATAAGTGCAACGAGCACTTGATGAGTGGGTGGATGTTTTGGAGGGAAATGGGTATCGCATTAGTTCAAAAAAGACAGAGAACTTGTGCTGCCCGTTCTCTGATCCACTCAGGCTTATTCCAGACATTTATTTGAATAGAACAGTGCTTCCCAAGTGTGAAAAGTTCAAATATCTGGGTTCTATGATCAATAGCAAAGCAACTTGTGATGACGACATCAATCATCGCGTGGGCGTAAGGTGGATGAAGTGGCGAGAAAATTCTGCTATCTTCTGTGACAGAAAAATTCCCCCTAAGTTGAAAGAAAGGCTCAACATCGCAGTTGTGCATCCAGCGCTCACATACGGTTCACAATGTTGGACGATATACAAAACTTATGAGAGTAAATTAACGGTGGCAATGGTGCAGTGGATAGAGTGTTTGCTTGTCAGCCGATGAGTGCAAGTTCAAGCCCCAGCGGGGGAACAGCAATCACCAGCCACCCGAGTATAAAATGGAAAAAAATACCATCGAAGATTTTCCAACCACTGCACCAACGAGCTCTCACGACGATCGGTTCTACGTACGTACGTACGTCCCGGAGCGACTCGAGGACAATACCTCGACCAAGGATCGTCAACCTCAGCTACACAGCTGCTACAACAACAACAACAGAGTAAATTAACCGCAGCTGAGATGAAGATGCTTCGCATGACAGCAGGAGTGACAAAGCTTGATCGAATAAGAAGTTCCAATATTCGTGGAAGCTTTCACATAAAGGAAACCATCGTAAAAAAAATAGAGCACGACCGGCTCAGCTGGTATTGCCAAGTTTAAAGAAGACATCGTTTGAACCCTGTTAAAAAGGCAATATGAATGCACGTTCCAAAGACATCGCGATGTAGGAAAGGCAGGCCTTTAAACGCCTGGGTCAGACAAATGCACCGACATCGGCATTTCATTAGCCTCAGTAACCAAGTGATCCAAAATCGGCGGGCCTGCCGATATTTTGTGAATTCAAATAGGCAAACCCGACAGGCGGATCAGTAGAAATGCGGTGAAGTGGGATCATAACCTCGCTGATAAAAGGAAGAAGAAGAATGATGCACTGTTTATACAGTCGAACATTTTTTCATTTATTCAAACAAAAGAATTTAACATGATACTAGTAGATATTAAATCTTATAATAAGCATTGAGATAGAAACGATAAAAGTAATCTATATTAATTGAAAGGAGCAAAGATTTAAAATAATTTTAATGACTTCAGGAAATGCATATGTAAATTACTTACAAATTAATCATAAATTGATTCTCAGCAAAAGGAAATAAATAAGTATAGATGCAATAGGGCTTCAATTGGTGTTAGATAAATGTGAAAATAGCTTCCTCTGAAATTCGGCCGATGAGCTTATTCTCTGCAATTCAACCGGAAGTCTATTCCATAGTCGAATTGCTGAGACAAAGAAGGATCGCTCAGCAGTGGTGTGTTCGAACCGGGGCAAGATTAAGCGCAGACCCCTACTGGATTGGGCAAATCGGAGTATTTCGTTCAGATACACAGGACAGATATGTATTACACAGGCGAACCCCACAGGCGAATCAGTAGAAATGCGGTGAAGTGGGAGGGTTGTGATCCCTTGTTTTCGGATCATAACCTCGCTGATAAAAGGAAGAAGAAGAAGAAGACACAGGACAGTTATTATGAATAATGGCATGCAGCTTTAACAAGTTACGGAAGTCATAGAAATCATTAAGACAGATTCCTAGAAGAGAAGTCTTAAGATGTTTATTATATACAAAGCGGAGACAGTCATTGAAAGCTACATTTAATTTGTGTTTGCATTCGTAGTCTAGAGTGGCATATACGGAGCAGTTAAATGAGAAAAAGGGCATAATAAGGCTAAACGCAGTTTCATATTTGGAAGAAGACCAGCAGAGCATCTCAAACTGCGCAACCCAGAGTAGATTTTCCCAATTGTTGTCGAAATTGCGTCGCAACAGTTTAACTTGGTGTTTAGCGTAAATTCAAGATACTTCACTTTGTTCACATATGGAATAATTTCTCCGTTAAGAACAATGCGGGGAAATTCAGTAGCTTCCACTTCTCTCCTTGAGCATAGCATTGCTAGAGTCTTAGCCGGATTCAGTTTAAGCTTGTTGAGATTAAACCAGAGCTGGATACTTTTTAGATCCTCATTCATCCTAGCCACCAGGTCCTCCCTCAGGCCTACTGAACTTCTTCTTCTTCTTCCTCTTATCAGCGAGGCTATGATCCGAAATCAAGGGATCACAGCCCTTCCACTTCACCGCATTTCTACTGATCCGCCTCAGGCTTACTGAACGACATAAGTAAATCAGGACGTCGTCCGCATACATCTGTATATTGCAAGAGGCTATAGCATCCGGAAGATCATTAATATACAATGAAAAAAACAGTGGTCCCAGAACTGAGCCCTGTGGAACTCCTATATTTACAGCAAGTGGTCTGGAAATTCCACTATCAGTATAGACTGTTTGAACCCTGTCCCTAAGATTGTTGTGTACCAAACGAAGAGCTGTACTAGAAACCTAAATTTATTCTTCAATTTTGACAGTAATATTGGGTGATCAATGCAATCGAAAGCTTTTGAAAAGTCTAATAGTAACAATAAACCAATTTTGTCTGAATCTAGTTCCATACGTAAGTCTGTAGTGACTTTAATCACTACTGATTCACAGCTATGCTTATTACGAAAATCAGATTGCCAGACAGAAATCATATTATTGCTATTCAAGTAAATAAGCATTTGACTTTGAATTATTTTTTCGAAGACTTTCGATAGAAAGGGGAACAGGCTTATCGGTCTGAAATCCGCTGGAACAGTGGGACTTGCCTTTTTAGGAACTGGAATAATTTTAGCTTCCTTCCAGTCTGTCGGAAAGGTACTGCTACAAATGCATACATTAATAACAATGCCTACGATTATAGGCAAAATAAGTTTAATAAACTTTGGTGACATATTATCGGGGCCTACAGCACCAGATTTAACAGAACGAATGGCATTTAAACAAACTTCCACATCAATACAATTGAAGGAGAACGACGTGTTTGGATTAAGGTTATCCGAAGTGGGTTCGGTTCGGGCATAGAAGAAGAACGGGCGAAACTTGGGGCAAAGTGTGACATCATAATATCGGGGCTCAAAGAGCACTTTGACATGTTTTTAGTCCCAATTATGCCTACGTCTCTTATGTTCTTCCACAGTTGCTTTGAACCTTGGATGAATCAAGTTTCTCAAGTAGGTACGACCGCTTGGATGAGCGTATAAGAGCCACGACCTTATTCCGAGCGAAACAGTATTGCCTTCTATTGTACTCAGACGGACTCCTTTTGTATCTTCTAAAAAAACGTTCTCTTTCTTGGATCAAAAGTTTTATTTGACTATTATACCATGGGCAATTTAGCGGTTTAATTCTTTTGGTTATCAGTGGGACATAGTTGTTATATAGCGAGTTGACTAAAGTGTTTAATAGCAAAACTTTATTATCTATATCTGGGGTATAATATACATATATCATTCCAGTTTAAGGAGCTGCTATACCGTTGGAGACCGTCATAATCAATGTTACGAAATGACCTGTAACTAATATATCGTAAAGTATCTAAGTTAACTACATCGAACTTGAAAGAACAATAAATAATATCATGAATAAATTCAGATGTAGGTCTTACTTGGTCGTTCCCTAGCACTTTTGATATCGAAGTTGTTAAGAACATTTCAATTAGCGACGGATTCTCCACTGATTTAAAGCAAGAAGGCCAACGTGTATTCACAATGGATAGACTCATTCGGCTACAAAAATAGTGAAAACTTCTTGCTAGGCTATTGTTAACGAGAATGTTTACATTGAAATCACCACCAATCAAAATGTCCTTATATTTAGGGCCTAAATTCTGTAACGTGTAAATTTGGTCCACTTTACAGATAAAATTGGCTGTTGTAAGTGCAATATCTGCGGAGCTTTGCTTAAAACCACAAGTTTCCATGACTGTTTTTTATTGCTGCTTGAACAGTTCTACTAAAAACTTGAGTAGCCAGTTTTACACTCATTTTTTCTAAATTATTTGGCGAAATGTGCTGACTTTTTAGTTTCACGTATATTTTATATTTGAAATTATTGATCAATCCCCTGATCATGAAAACACAAACTTGTTTTCCAATTTGTTTATTTCTGACAAAACCCAAATCTTCAAAACCATCTACTAAATCCAATTGTGGATTGTATCGTAGTTACCTGCGTACTGCGATTTTATCAAAAATTAATATAACATTTCTCCTATCCCGTTCTTCCAAGAGGGAACATTTTTTTCTTAAATCGTCAAATGCAACATTTTTTAATCATAGCTGAAGGCATTTGACTGGAGCCCAACGATTAATAGTACTTATATGAGGCAAATTGAGATTCAATTTGTTTCTCAAAAATAAGTATGCTGATTGAGATACATAATATATATTTTGTACGAACCACCTTTCTTTCTCGGTATATATTTTTGGACGGTTGCTTACCAGCAATCTGCAAAAGATTTTTGATTCTTCGCTTATATTGCAAGATTCAATATTTATCATAGCAGAGTTTTTTCTACTAGTCTCACCTGATTCCTTTTTTTTTCCTAATTTCTTTCTTGCAGTTGTTGACTGTGGTTTTGAGTTTAACATTTCGTTTCTGTAAAAATATAATTTTTTTCCGATAATAGTCCGCCAATTTAACATATTTTTCACAATTAGAGCATTTAGCTTCTAAGCAATCACTGCTTTGAGAGCTTCTTCCTTTTGACGGGAGTTGTAAATTAGATAACTCTTCATCTAAGCAATTATCATCGGAGAAACAGTCAAGAAACAGTGTGGGAATAGCTCCAGACTTTAATCTTCTTTTACCCAGGACATTAGGATCAAAAAAATTGCGATCACAAATAAAAATTTTTTTCTCTTGGTTCTTTAATATTGCATGCCTCCCGCCAAATCTGTCCTTCTGGCAGAGAGGAAAATTGAAATAGTCTTACACCAGGATTATTT
Organism: Brachypalpus laphriformis; assembly: GCA_945910035.1. NCBI lineage: Eukaryota > Metazoa > Arthropoda > Insecta > Diptera > Syrphidae > Brachypalpus > Brachypalpus laphriformis. The sequence goes on from OX246756.1 coordinate 124,963,701, forward strand.
CTTTTTGAGCGTTTGCAATCAGTAATGCAACACTGCACTCTCGATTTGCGAGTTTTTCTATTCATTTTGCAAACAAAAAAATACCTGTCAGTATTTAAATAATGATAAAAATAGAAATAATGTAATAAAAAAAAAAACAGTAAACGAATAAAATACAAAAGTAATACAATAATAATAAAAAAAAATTATGCAAATATGGATAAATAATACAATAAGTAATAATGAAAAGAATAAGATAATATGTAAATAATGCAAAATAGATATAGGTATGTTGATGTAATACAAAATAAAGTAAAGTCGATATGATCAATGCACAACAATTTTTTTCCAAATTGTAAGATACGAAGGTACTCAATCGCATACAACCTTACTCAAGAAAATCGTGAATGAAAGTGTATCGCAAAATAAAGATACACAAACCAGAAGCCAGAAAAATAAAGAAAATCGTGTGCTATTTACATTTATTCAACCCTATTTATTCAATCCAGCCACCGGCAACGAAAAAATTGTTCGATATGCTTCGGTTAGCGATATACACACAATCTGAAAAAAATGGAAAAAGCTTTCATCTCTCTGAACATGATCACATCTTCTTCCCGACTGCCTGTGCCTGGGAGAGCTTTTTACTTTTCATCAATTTGAAGTGCCAGTTGCTAACTCCAGCAGCACGTAGTAGCCTCATATCCTGGAAACCCCATTGTGACCGGATATTGACAGCTAGATTCCAGAGTAGGGTTAGAAAAATTACCATCATACAGTGTTATGCTCCGACTCTAAACGCGACTGAGGATGAAAAGGATGATTTTTATAGCCACTTAGACTACAATCAAACGCCTAATGGGGACATCGTAATGGTGATGGGAGATCTCAATGCCATGGTGGGCAGCGACAACACCATGCTTAAGCATGTGATGGGAGTTCACGGTGTGGGAGACAGTAATGACAACGGTGAGCGGTTTGTGGACTTCTGCAATACCAACCACCTAGTCATCAGAGGTACGCTGTTTAAGCATAACACCTGCAACAAGATCAGTTGGGTCTCCACTGATAGGCAACGAACATCCAACCAGATCGACCACATTGCGATCAGTCGCCGCTTTAGAAATTGTCTCCTGTACGTCCGAAACAGACGTGGAGCTGACGTCGGACAAGAACGAGATCACCATCTTATGGTAGCTCATTTAGCTAGCTCATGTAGCTTTCTACAGACACCTGGAGACGGATCGATGAGCGTACAACAATCAAGGCTCGGGTTGCAGCGGCGAAGAAGAAAGAAGTGCAGTGTAGTGTGAGACGTGACAAACGTCAATATATCAAACTCACTGGCCTCAAGGGCTGAAAAAGGAGCGTGTAGGTGCGACAGTAGGACAGCATCAGTAGTTTACAGCATCACTAAGGAGCTCATTGGTGGTCGAAACTCCAAACAACATCCAGTGAAGAGTCTAGACGGTTTTTATAACGAGTTTCGCAATATGTAATTCGTGTCAGGCGAAATTATCGTACAAAACCAGCACATTCAATTTGAAAAGGCATATGGAAATGAAGCATCCTTTGTTGTTATTAGTTACAATTGTAAGTTCATTCATTTATTTATTGGTCGAGGTCCCCTTGATTTGTGCGCGCCACATACCGCGAGGAGGTCCACTACTGTGTCGTCCCTCGGGGTTAGATTCGAAGACTCTGCGGGCCGAAGCGTTGGTGTCCATTCGCTCTACATGTCCTAGCCATCTTAGTCGCTGTATGGGAGCTCTTCTGGCTAAGTCTAACAATGTCCTTATATAGGCCGCATAGTTCGGCATTGTACCCTCTCCTCCACTCACCGTCTGTGCAGACGGGACCAAAGATCGCCCGAAGAACTTTTCTCTCAAAATAACCAAGGGCATCCTTACCCACTTTTAACAAAGTCCATGCCTCTGCGCCATACAGCAGGACTGGGATGATTAATGTCTTATAAAGAGTTACCTTAGTAGTAGCCTTCTTAACCCATAGAAACAACGATTGGCAAGAGTAATTCTTCGTCTGATCTTCCCACTGATGTCATTTGCGAAGTTCACCATAGAGCCTAGGTAGACAAAGTCCTTAACTACCTCAAAATTATATCTGTTTATTGTGGCGTTCTGTCCAAGACGCCGATGTTGGGTGCCCTTTTTTGTAGATAGCATACATTTTGTTCTGCTTTCATTGACCGCTAGACCCATCTTTGCTGCCTCGATCTCAATACTCGCAAATGCCCCATTGACGGCCCGCTGAGTTCTACCGATTATGTCAATGTCATTGGCATAAGCTAGTAGTTATACACACTTGTAAAAGATTGTGCCTCCGGTGTTGGCTTTTGAGTTTCGTACAATTCTCTCAAGTACTATGTTAAAGATCGCAAGATAGCGCGACACCTTGTCTGGATAGAAAGGGTGCAGAGTCGTTTTACCAAACACATCTTTTGGAAAATGCGTTGGGACTTTGAGTCCTCTTACAGAGTGCGATGTCAATTATTTGGTATCCTTACCCTTAACGTAAGGAGATATGCCCATGAAGTTGTTTATAATAGATATTCTATGTTACCGTATATATATCCCGTTCTTTTTCCCGGGTACCCATTTATGCTCCTGAAAGGCGTCTTAGAAGTCATAACTTTATCTTCCAACTAGAACATAGAACAAACTATAGTTGTAATGAACCATTCTCTAGGACCCTTATGAATTTTAATGAAGCCAGTAGACATTTAGATTTTCATTATTCAAGAGATCGCTTCAGAAAGATTTTGTTCGATTTTCTAATAAATTAAATCTGTTTTCGTTTTCCTCTTTTATCCTTATTTTTATTACTATTTTTTTAAATAATTAATTTACACACATATTTATATATTTATTTATCCGCGAATATACTTATCTCTCTATGTAATCTGTAAAGCAAAGCTGCAGATGAAAAAATTAAACTGAACTTATCTTCTTCTTTCTATATCGGCGAGGTTATGATCAGAAAACAAGAGATCACAAACCTCCCACCCTGCTCTCACAACGATCGGTTCTACGTACCAGAGAAACTCGAAGACAACACCATCAGTTTTCGACCAAGGATCGTCAACCCCAGTTACATATTTATCCAAATCGTTTTTATATGTGGCTATGCTCAGTCTGCGGCAAACTTATTCATCGCAACGCCACCTCAGTGAAGTGCAATTCCTGCACAGAATGGTGCCACCTTCATAACTGCTCGGGCCTGAACAACCACCAGGAATTGAACATCAACTTCACCTGCAGTTGCTGTCTTTCTCGGAGACAACAGTAGACAACCACAATACCACAAAAGCAATCAAAAGTTCTAAAAATGCTGCAGCTGAACTGCAATGGGATCTCAGGAAAGTTAAGCGAACTAATAAACTACATAGACCGTAATAACATGTCGGTAGCTGCAATCCAAGAAACTAAACTGATATCAAAGTCCAAACTAGAGCTCAGAAACCTACAACATCCTACGACAAGACAGAGCTAGAAACAGCGAAGGAGATCTGGCTTTTCTAATTAACAATGCGGTCAAATACAGACTCATCACACCACCGGCAACCAACCAACAACTGACACATTCATTGAACAACAAGGCATCACCATTACATCTGGTACCACCGAAATTGAAATCTTCAACATATACATTCCACCCACCAGCAGCTGTGCTTCAGGTTATCTTCCATCTACTAGATGGTGATGATCGCATCATCTTAGGCAACATTAACGCCCATCACGAATCTTGGCACTCATCCCTGGGAAACGACCAACGAGGTACTTACGTTGCTGAAAAGATTGACAACGCAGATTTTGGTGTACTAAATGATGAAGTTCCAACCAGACTTGCCCGTAACTGCCAGAGCTCTCCAGACATCGGCTTAGCCAGCCCATCGCTACTTACCAACACCACGTTACACATTTAACTCTAGCGCAACATCAACATGGTTATCGTAAACGCCACAGCACCACCTCGGCTCTTAGCATCATAACGAATGAAGTCAGCATGGCTTGAACCAAAGACAGCCATGCCCCAGAGTAGTCGCCGTTGCCCTGGACCTGTCAAAAGCATTTGACACAGTGGAACACGCTACGATGCTTAACGACATTCAGGACTCAACGCTGCCTAACTCCTACAAACGTTAGTTAGACAACTATCTATGCGGCAGACAAAACTACGTGGAATTACGGAACACGAGATCGCAGTATAGGAAAGTCAAACAAGGCGTACCACAGGGTGGTGTCCTGTCCTGTTCACTTCTACATCTCCAAGTTGCCCCCTCCACCTTACGGCATAGCCCTTGTGCCATACGCGGACGACTGTACGATCTGTACGGCCCAAACGTACCTGAGCTGTGTATGGCCTTAAACAACTACAAAGCTGTCGTAGAACTGTTCTTCAGCAGCTGCAATCTACAGCTATCAGCGGAAAAATCCACTGACACACTGTTCACGCCCTGGACAAAGGAGGTGAAGCTACAGCTCGATATAGCAGTCGCATATCGACGCATACCCAGTCACACAGCCAAAACTCTTGGGTTTCACCTTTGACAGCATGCTAATTTTCTCCGCACACGCATCAAACATCCGCAGCGTCCTCAGATCTTCTTCCTTTTATCAGCGAGGTTATGATCCGAAAATAAGAGATCACAACCCTCACACTTCACCGCATTTCTACTGATCCGCCTGTGGGGTTCGCCTATTTGACCTCAGAAAATATCGATGTCGTCGCATTTGTCTGATCCAGGCGGTTATAGGCCTGTCTTTCCTTTCGCGATGTCTTTGGAACGTGCTTTGATATTGCCTTTTTTTTAAATGATCAGATCAGATCCCGCAACAATATTCTAAAATACATGGCAGGCAGTTCCTGGGGTAAAGATAAAGAAACGCTGCTAGCCATCTATAAAGCGATCGGTCGATCCATCATGAATTACGCCGCTCCCATCTGGACTCCACAGCTGAGCAACTCAAACTGGTGGAATCTTCAAGCATCCCAAGACTCAGCCGTGCGAGTTATCACCGGTTGCCACTTGATGGCATATGAGGACCACCTCCATGCGGAAACCATAATGATGCCCATCAAAGAGCACAACACCATGCTCTCTCAACAGTTCCTCCTGTCCTGCCACCTACAAGAGCATCCCAACCACTCTCTAACAACGCTTCAGCACCCACCTCGGCATATCCGCAAAAACCTGACAATGTTCCAAAGAGATATCGACACCTACACTCAACTCCCGGACTTCGACCCCCCAGCGCTACAAGGATGCCATCAAGAGCATTCACAGCGCGGCGGTAGCTAATGCAGTACGTAACCATCACCCGAATATTGTGATAGGTGGTCGCCCTCCGCCCATAACCAACGAGGAGCGTCACGTACGTCGCCAGACCAGGGCAACTTTAGCCGACTACTTAATTGCTACCAATCACGTCTTGACTCCAGCATCGAAGACAGATGTCCAGACTGTTCGAACGGTCCGCACAACACCTCTTCAACTGTCCGGCCAAACCCACCACCCTACAACCAGAAGCGCTGTGGAACCGTCCCATCGACGTGGCTCTTTTCCTGGGCCTAGAAATAACTGGCCTGCAACCCAACAACACAAATATGTAACTGCTACAACAACAACCCTCCCACCCCACCGCACTTCCACTGATCCGCCTATGGGGTTCGCCTAAACTAAACTGATAGTTATTTTAATTTGGATTAAGATTTCTATTGCTACAACTCAGATCAAAGAAGTTAAACTTATAAGTTTGTGCACAGTCAGCGACTTACCTTCGATTATTTTAATTTGGATTAAGATTTCTATTGCTACAACTCAGATCAAAGAAGTTAAACTTATAAGTTTGTGCACAGTCAGCGACTAACCTTCGATTATTTTAATTTGGATTAAGATTTCTATTGCTACAATTCAGATCAAAGAAGTTAAACTTATAAGTTTGTGCACAGTCAGCGACTAACCTTCGAGGTGTACGCATCGATTTTTGTTGATAGTGTGACTTTTTCTGCTAGTGCCCTCTTGTGGGTGTTATCTTTTTGCCGTTCATAAACTTACAGTTTATTCTTTAATTTCTCCTTCAGTGAAACTTTTCTCTCTCGCGGAAGTTTTTACAGCCCCGCGTAATAATGGCCCCTGGTGGGCCAAAGCGGAGTGGTAATCGATTTAGGGAGCTCGATAATGACTCCCTTTTCGAATTTTCCCATCCGACTAAAAAACATAAAAGCGATTCCATAGCCCTCCATGATTATCCAGAATTACCAACCAAATCAAATGCTAAAAATCCGAAATTTCCGCTAATTGCATCCAAAAACACAGAAAAACCAATCTCATCCATTAACCCCTTTCTATTAAAAAAGTCAATTGACGCTATTAGTCAAGAATACGAAAAAATGTCCCTACTACGTGACGGAAAATTGCTAATACTAGTGAAATCACAAAAAGTTGCCGAAAAATTCCTTAAAGTGCATAACCTAGCAAACGCTTGTCCAGTTGAAATTAAACTTCACGAATCCCTTAACTCAACCAAAGGCATTGTATACGCTCCCTGTTTAATCAATGTTCCCGAAACGGAAATCAAAACCGAAATGAAACCCCAGGGAGTCACAGACGTATATAAGTTTACAAAGACTGAAAACGGTAAAGCAAAAGCAACAGGTTCAATGATACTAACATTTGATATATTTCAATTACCCAAAACGGTAGAAATAGGTTGGTATAAAACGAAAGTTACAGAATATTTTCCCAATCCAATGCGTTGTCGGAAATGTCAGCTTCTTGGTCATACCACCAAGTGGTGTAACGGAGATGAAAAATGTGACACATGCAATCTTCCACCCCACGTACCCGAAGTCTGTACCCGTAAAATGTGTGCCAATTGCCATTTACCCCACCCATCTTCTTTCAAAGCTAAAGACATTCTCGCTATTAAGACAAAGAAAAAGTGCACTATGGCCGAAGCCAAACGAATCTACAGTCGATTCAATCCCACTCCTACAGACCCCTCCACCCCCGAATCATTTGCTGCTAAAACTAAACAAACCAACCAAATTAAAGAAATTCAACACAATCAATCCAATACACCACACCTTATACCAACCCAGTACAAAGCAAACTCATCAAATACACAAACCACTACATCTTCAGCTACTGTAATCGACCTTTCACAAAATCATAAACCCTCCCTTATCTCTCAACCAATCAAAACAAAAAATGTCAACACTTATTCAGCAGTCCCCTCAAAAAATAACCTAAATCAAAACATAAACAATGCCTCACTCCCCAAAAAAGCAGCAAGCACTTCACAACATCAAAAACAATCTGAAAACTTTGACTCTAATACGTCCACAAATCCTTTCGAAACAACTAGCTCCCCAGTCTCCACAGCAAAAAATCACATCGCATCAACTCCCTCAAACACAAACGAATTCTCCAACATCTCAACAACAACGTATTCACCTATTTCTTCAGTTACGCAAACACTTCTACAAAATAATAACTACTTCGTTAGCAATATAGATATACCATAGACGATGATGACACAACATGATAGGAATTCTAACTCCGTTATCAATGACTCCGCTGTTGGGGGATTGAATCATCCAAGCTCTTCAGGGAGCTTGAATGCTTCAACATCCAGGCAGCGGAGTCACAGAACTTCACACCAAAATTCACCAACTTCTAATCATATACAAAGTCAATTTGACTTCAAAGCTCTCCAGTAGAATATACAAGGCTATATTAACAACTACGACGAGCTAAAAATTTTAATTAAAGAACAATCGCCTTGTGTAATATGTCTGTAAGAGACACATTGTACTTTTAACTCTAGTCCCTTACCCCCTAAAGCTTACTTTGGTTATTTCAAAAACTTCCCCTACAACTTAACAGCCAAACAAGGCATGGCTGTCTTGATAAAAAAAAATATTCCACATTCATTAACTCCAATATTTTAACTTTGGCATTTGAAATAAACTTACATATTAAATTTACGGTTATTTGTCTTTACATTTTACCAAAACAAGTCTTTTCCTTATCTGATTTACAACATATAATCAATCAAATACACACCCCTATTCTGCTAGTCGGTGATGTTAATTCCTGGAGCGTACTGTGGGGCTCCCCATCCACGGATTCCAGAGGCGGCATTTTGGAAGACTTTGTGTTGTACTCGAATCTTATGATTTTAAATAACCGCTCACCGACTCACTTTTCCACCCACAATACATTCACGCATATTGATCTTACCTGCTGTTCACCAGTACTATACCCACTTACATCTTGGTGTATATTAGAAGATCTTCACAACAGCGACCATTTCCCGATAATCACCTCAATTTCAACAGGGGGTGTTAAATCAAACGCACCTCTTAACTCCAAATTTAAAACTGACTCCGCTGACTGGGACAAGTTTAAAAAATATATCATAGATTATCTGGCAGACAAAACTCCCTCATCCAATATCAATAAAGAGACTGCTGTGCTCCAGAAAGCAATACGGTCAGCCGCAAACATCTCCATTCCACAAACCGCTCCCTTTTCTACGAACCGTTTTGTGCCTTGGTGGAATTCTGCCTTAAAAACTCTTAGAAACTTTTAAAAGATGCCCCAATGCTTTGTTCCGGAGGGAAATGAAAAGTAGCAAAGCCAAATGCCTAAAAGACTTCACATCCACAATTAACCCAAATTCCCCCACTTCCAAAATTTGGTACAACATCCGCTGTCTTACTGGCAACACTGTCCCCCGGTTCATCAGATGCATAGAAACTCCATCGGGTCCGACATCATCGCCCTCTGAAATTTCCAACCTCTTCGCCCACATTTGGTCAAATCAGTCAAAAGACGATAACTTTTCAAGCCGTTTCAACTTCTTAAAAAGGGAAAATCTCTGCGCCACCTCTCCCCTAAGCACTCGCAGCACATCAGCAAAATATATCGAAGCTGCCATAACTAAGTTGGAGCTTGAAAGATGTTTAAACAAACTGAAAGGTAAAACTCCTGGCAGGGATCGCATTTCCTACCCCATGCTGAAAAATCTACCCACTTCAATCAAAACGAGATTAACACTCTTATATAATAACGTTCTTGATACAGGTCTTATCCCACAAAACTGGAAAACAGCCACCATCATACCACTTTCAAAGCCTAAAAAATCTATTAACACCGTAGATGGCTACCGCCCTATATCGTTAATACCCTGCATGTCGAAAGTCCTAGAAAAAATTATAGCAAAACGTCCTCTGGTTCGTCGAGTTCAACAAACTCATAAGTGCGAATCAAGTTGCCTTTAAACCTAATAGGGGTTGCGCCGACGCTTTACTATACATTAATCATTACATCTCGAACTCGTTATCGTCCCGCAATCATGTCACATTACTGTCACTCGACTTTGAAAAAGCCTTCGATAGAATAGGTATCCATCTGATATTAAACAAGTTAAAAACATGGGGTATCGGACCCAAAATTTATGGATATTTAAAGTCTTTTCTTTCCAATAGAAAAATCGCCGTTAAGGTTAATAACCATTTTTCCTCAACTCTCCCATTACATAATGGTATCCCACAAGGATCTCCATTATCGGTAGTTCTTTTCATCATTGCGTTCGATGACATTAGTGCCATAATAGCAAACGAAAATCTTCTAGACCATTGCGTTTACGCAGACGACGTTTATATATTGTGTAAACTCAATGATCAATAGATAAAATATTAAAGTGGTCAATCACTGCAGGTACTAAACTGTCACTTAATAAATGTAGAACACTGCATGTCTGGCGTAAATTGTCTAGCCCTCAAATAAGTTTAAATCTAAACAATGTTAATATACAAAGTGTCAATAATTTGAATGTCTTAGGGTTAATTTTTAATAACAGATTAAGTTGGAAACCACATTGTATAGAGCTTAAGAAGAGCCTAGCCGGAAGAGCTAATATTATTAGTTACTTAGCATGTAAAAAAGTAAATATTCATCTGAACTCTCTTTGTAATATCACTAGATCTTTAATCCTAAGCAAAATTGATTATGGCCTGTGCATATACGGTAAAATGTCCAAAAACAACGCTAAACCTTTTAAAATCTACCTACCACCAAGCTGCTAGAAGGAGCATCAATGCCTATCGTACCACCCGCATTCAAAACATAATGGCAGAAGCAGGACTTCCAACCTTAGAAGAGCGTCAAACAGAAGCCTTCGTCAAACTCCTGGCTAAAATTTCATTTTCCAACCGTTCCATCATCGACAATGCTATCTCATCCGCAATTAAGGCCAAAGTAAAAAAACGACTACCTTCAACTATAGCTCGTACAATAGAGACCGCAAAGCAAATGGACCTTCCAGTGGGACAGGTAAAACACCACTTCCCAGCTCATCCTCCATGGTTTATACAACGTAGTTCAGCTGTACTGACACAATCAAAATATTACAAAACCAATACAGACAGCAGTATCTATCGTTCCACCTTCCTCGAAATAATGACGAACCTTAAATCTGAAGGCTGGACTCCCTTCTTCACAGACGGGTCCAAATCATCAGACAACACTTCCTTCGCTGTAACCCTTGAAGATGGAACAATACTTAATACCGGAATTTTAACAGTAACTGCGTCAGTCTTCACTGCAGAAGCAATAGCGGTACTGCATGCAACAAAAACTGCATTAAGACGAAAAGAAAAAGTTGTAGTATGTACAGACAGTCTGTCAGCAATCAATGCCATATTAAATCCTAACCACTCCACCGGACTTATAAATAAAATAAGGTATATCGTTATAAGTAATCCAAATAGCATAAAACTGATGTGGGTCCCCAGCCATATGAGTATACAAGGTAACGAGTTTGCTGATATGGCTGCAAAACATTGCAACAATGATGCCATTTACACCTTTGACGTCTACTCAAAACTGGATCTCCAAAAACGTATTACACATATACTTAAAACGGAACTACTCTTGAATTGGCGCAGTTATCAAAACCACTATTCAAAAATCAATACTGATCGTTCGGCTCATATCTACCCGAAAACAACCACAAAGACTATGAACACCAAGTTTGTTCGACTGCGTTTGGGACATTCAGTGTACACGCACCAACACCTCTTAAATAAAGTTCATCCACCTGTTTGCCCAACATGCAACAACAGCATAAATATTGAACACATCCTGGGTCAAGTTCAATGCCCTGTCTCCAAAGCAATCACTACCTTTTTGTCAGATAAACAATCAGTATATGTTATGTTGAATACAATTAACCATACCAATATTGTAAAAATAAATAACTTCATTCATAGCGCTAAGTTAGTTATATAATAAGTATATCAATTTAATTGAGCTGAAAGCCTCCGTTGCTAGTGCTCACCCCTGTTTAGCGTAAGAATTTCAATTCCTATGTTAATAATTAATAATAATAATAAATATAAGTTTGTGGGGTATTGATGTATGAACTAGTATTCCCGTACCTTGTTTCGCTGAGTCATTGACCTCTAGGTTGTGAAAATTCGTAGCGCTTAATTGGTAACGAGGTCGTGGTGTATGGAAGATGGGCTTCTTGGATGGAGATGATTGTGGGATTAAGCTCAGCTAAAAGAGCTTGAATTTCATGTACCATAGGTTGTTAAAATAGCCATCAAGATTCCACTGAAGAACCTTAAGTACTCTTTTCTTCTTCCTTTTATGAGAGAGGTTATGATCCGAAAATAAGGGATCACAATCCTCACACTTCACCGCATTTCTACTGATCCGTCTGTGGGGTTCGCCTATTTGACCTCAGAAAATATTGACAGGCCCGCCGATTTTGTATCACTCGGTTACTGAGGCTAATGAAATGCCGATGTCGTCGCATTTGTCTGATCCAGGCGTTTATAGACCTTTCCTACATCGCGATGTCTTTGGAACGTGCATTGATATTGCCTTTTTAACAGGGTTCAAATGATCTCTTCTTTGAACTTGGCAATACCAGCTGAGGCGGTCGCGCTCTATTTTTTGTACGATGGTTTCCTTGATGTGAAAACCTTAAGTACTCTTTTATTAAAAGAATCTGACCTTTGTACAGTATAAGCTGGGTCATGCTATAAAAAGTCGGAGTGAGGTAGGTTGGAGGTGTGTAGGTTGGGGATGTGAAGGTTACGACCCCGCCATCCGGACATTGAACCATACATGCTCCATGTGGAGCCTGAATGATTTGAAGTCTGAGTGGCAGAGTCACCATTCTGGGTGCATATATAGTGTAGTTTTTGTGTAAAAAGGCCTAAAAAGCACAAAACAAAAAAAATTGAGAGGAAGCTAATAATACTATTAAAAAACTTTTTTTAAAATTAGTGTCAAAGGCCTAAAAAACAAAAAAAAATTGAGAAAAGTTAATAATACTATAAAAAAAGAAGTTCTTCGATATTCCAACTTTATTTCATGTTGCTATTACTTAATAGCCATAAACAAATCAAAAACAATGTAAATTCACTGGACTGGAATGAACAAGAAAATTATTCAATTATTTCTTAAAATCCCCGTAAACTTGTAGAACGGCTTTCAATAACTCCTCAAAAGGATCCAGTCTATTTTTTTTAACATTCTCCTCCACTGGTATTCGTAAATCCAATCAGTGAAGTTATTTGAGAAGCTTTCATTGTAAAACGCACGTTTTACCACACGTCGCTGAGAATCAATCATCCGGGTGTTTATGCCGAATTAAATTTGGATGAATTTTGGTAATTATTTCGAAAAAGAGCATCCCCTTCAAAACTAACCATAGAGCCAACAGTGGGTAAGTGGCGCGCTTCATTTATTTAAAATCCGCTTTCCGGAAAGGCTTAGTTGCTCACAACTGTCAGGCAGGCGCCTGGGGCTTACTTATTACAGAACAGTTTTATACCGGCCAACAGTGGGTAAGTGGTCCAAAATATTAAGCAATAGCAACATAAATTAAAGTAATTTAAAAAAAAAAAAAACATTTTTTTTGTTGGAAACCTCAGCCGCTGCAAGTATCACAGGACGCATTGCCCGTACATATTTTGGCTGTGTTGCCCAGGAACTGGCAATTGCGGCAGTGTTCCTTAACTTTGAGGTTATACCATCCAACATTGACTGTGCTGGGAGGGCGGAACAGATCGAAGGTGAATAACACAAGGCCTGTGGTACGCTGATTCCTGTCTTCCAATTTTCTTAAATTTAAATAGAATCTCACTTTCGGGTACGTTGATGAGGCATGGCGCATAGACTGTACCATTCGACGAATTTAAGTATTCGTGCAGTTTCACGGAAATAGGACAGAGGTTAGAGAGAACTTTTTTTGAGAGAAAGCATTCAGCAATTTTTTCAGTTTTAGGAGGATTAATAGGTTTCCATCGCGAAGTTGAGTAATGTACTCGTAACGAGTGCTTGTATATTGCTTTTTTAAGGAGGAAAACATAAAACGACGCACGGGGTTTATCCGGGTTAGTTGGGGCAATAGTGATGAATCTTGGATTTTTTTGTGTTTGGGAAAACATTGTCTAATTCGCAGAGAATATAATTATTTTAATTGGTTTTTTTTTTGTTCTTTTTTTGTTATTGGGCTGGATCTGCTTTAAATCCACTAAAACAATTGCCCATAAGAACGTGGCCCGGAGGCATGGCAAAAGGAGTGATTTGATTTTTTTTTACTTACTAACGGGGTAAGGAGAAAAGGAAAAACAAAGATTGGTTGCTATCGAAGTAGCGGGATTTCACAGACAGAAAAAATAAGAGCGATTGACACCAAACGGATAGCGATTTTATCGGCTCGGAGTCGATGACTGTGAATATGATTAAATGGGGACAGTTAGTATTTAGTATTTAGTATTTTATTTATTTATATGCTGACACATTAAGATACAATATCTTATAAATTTGTGGAGCTTGGCAAAAAGAACACATTATTTCAATCAAAAAAATTCAATGAATTAATCCTAGTAAATTAAGGAAAAAAAGAAGAAGAGAAAAAGAAAAAAAAAAAAAAAAAAAAGCTATTAACAGAGGACATACAAATTGTGTTGGTTCAGAAAGGAGGGAAAACTAAACGGATGCAGAGAGGAATAATTGCAATCGCGTCCTAAATTCGGTGAGATTACTAGTTCTTCGTACAGTGGGTGGTAGAGAATTCCATAAGCGAGCGGCATTGACGAGAAATTGCCTTTCGGATGTCAAACACGAAAACCGGGGAAGGATGAGCTGTGAGAGTCTGTTTGATGCTGAAAACTGAAGCCTATTGTAAAGATAGGACGGGTGATGGCTCTGAATTATATTAAATAATAGCAAAAGTGTTCGAGAATTTAAGAGGTTATCGAACGACATACCATAGATACTTTTAGAAAATCTCGAAACATGATCGTACCTCCTTAAACCGTAAATATAGCGCGCGATATTGTTATATGCCACATTAAGTTTTCTCTGGCTCACAGCATCGCTTTTGCAAAAGATTTCACATCCATAAGTAAGGACAGGTATAACTAATGTCTTAGCGAGCATTTTGCGTGTTTTTAGAGCAGTGAAATCTTTTGTGACCCAAAGCGAGCGAAGAGCACCATATACTTTGCCGACAATGGAATTAACGTGGTCCTTCCAGGTTAAATTTCTATTAAATATAATTCCCAAGTTTTTTGCATTGTCAACAAATTCTATGGGAGCATTATTTAGGTAGATTCGGGGGAAGTACGATAAGTTTACCGATTTCTTAGATATTACAATGACTTTAGATTTTTCAGGATTAAGGACTAAGCTATTGACTCGCGACCAGTTATAAATATTTTGTAGATCCTCGTTTATGGTCTGAGCACAATGTTCGATGAGTCCCAGAGGACAACTTTTATATAACTGAACATCATCGGCGTACATGTGTATAAGAGATTGGACAGCAATTTTAGGAATTTCATTGATGTATAAAGAGAAAAGAAGTGGCCCCAATATTGAGCCCTGTGGGACACCTTGCTTTAAGCTTAATAATGCTGATTTCTTATCTCCAATTACTACAGCTTGCTTTCTACCTGACAGATATGAGAACATTAATTTCACTGCTTCAGGTGCAAAATCATACAGATTTGATAATTTGCTGCATAATACGGGATGACTTATCGAATCGAATGCCTTCGAGAAATCAAGAAGCACCAAGAAAGTTATCTGATCGCTGTCTACTGCGCTTCTAATATCATCAACAACGTTCAGAACTGCTGTTGTGCAGCTGCGATTGGGACGAAAACCTGATTGAAAAATGGAAAGTAGACCTTTCTCGTTCAGATAAGTATTAATCTGTTTCTGAATAATTCTCTCGAACACTTTAGAGAGGAATGGGAGTATTGATATAGGTCTGTACTCATTCTTGTTTCTTCCTTTAGGGATGGGAATAACCTTTGCAAGCTTCCACTGAGTAGGAAAAACTGACGTTGTTAGGACCGTGTTTAGTATATGTGTTAAAAAAGGTAAGAGCTTGGGAAGGAGAGCTTTTACGAAAACCGGGTGAACGTCGTCCAGACTTACTGCATTCGATTTGATCGATACCACACTTTCAACCACATCAGCAGGCTCGACCCTGGAGAAGCTAAATCCTGGAGATGCTTGATTTTCATACGTGAGGGTTGGAGGATCAGACAAGGGCTGTGGCACTTGGGAAATGAACTTAGAATTGAGTTCATCACAGTCGGCATTTATTGGCGGTTCTGGCTTTTGCCTTCCAATTCCCATACTACGCAAACTGTTCCAGAGTTTTCGCCCGTTACCTGATGTGGCGATCCGGCTTGTAAGAACTCTTGCCTTTTCTGTGCGGATAGCAGTGACTACCTGATTGCGAAGTAAGCGATACCGACGACGATCCTCATCAATTTTGTATTGTTTCCACCGATTGTAAACTTGGTTTCTCTCATTCAAAAGCCGACGAATGTCATTTGTGAACCAAGGTTGTGAGCTGGATCTTAACACCACTGTTTTAATAGGGACATGTTCGTTGAAGAGATTAACAACATTGGTGTTCAGAAACTCAACCTGTTCATCTGAAGATGGCATGTAAAAAATATTTTCCCATGGAATACTATTAACACTATTTTCAAGTGCCAGTCTATCAATGCTTTTAAAATCACGAAATTTACATGATCGAACTGATGGTGAAGGTAGGTTGAAATCGTACGTTAGATGAATAAGGTCATGACGTGAAAAAGCAGGTGCAGACAACTGGTCGTAGAATAGCGCTTTATTAGTGTCGGTTATAAAAAATACGTCCAGAAGGGTGCTCTCAAATTGGGAGAAATGAGTTGGAGTCCGAATGTTGACAGGGTACATGTTAAATGAGCTCATATCATTGATTAATCCATTGTTAGTTAACAAATCGCTATTAAGATCACCACAGACAATGATATTAGGACAGCTGGCGGGGATGTCTTCCAGCAAAGCCATCAAAGGAGATAAGCTAATCGACCGTTTTGGCCTGTACGCAGTCCCAAGCAAAAGCTTGTCATTGTTGCTATGTAACTCAACGAATATATACTCTAACTCGCAATCAACCGGTGATACGTAACGAGGGTAACACTTTATTCCTTCTCTCACATAAGTCGCAGTACCGCCACCAATACGATTGCGCCTATCGGCTCGAAAGAGCCTATAGCCATTTAATGCGAATAATTTACCGTTGTCATGGTCATTAACATCAGTCCAGAACCAAGTCTCGGAGACGCAGATTACATCTACCTTTGAGCCCTCGAACAAAAGACGAAACTCGTCAATTTTAGGAAACAGACTCTGTGCATTAATATGACATATTTGAATGCCTTCTCTCTGACAACAAAAGACTCCAATCATGCAGCGGAGTACATTTCTGCTGCCTGACTCGCTTACGGAAGTGGAACTCTCTTCAACCAACTCCATTCGCGTTACGATGGGAAAACCCTCCACTGTCGAGAAGAACAAGTAAAAAACCTAAACAGAAACAGTACGATGCATCTCCTAATAAAAAGAAAAGAATCAATGAACCAACAGAACTTTTTGCCCGTGGGTAGCTGAAAAATGAAATTACACTAAAAATTAAGTAAATGTTATGTAAATGCATTCTCAAATTAAACGATTAACATTATATATAAAAAGAAACAAAAATAATAAAATGTATAATAATAATCATATATGTAGTATTTTTCATTTAAGTTCGATTTGATACATTCACTTCCGTCGCAGCAACACCGGCAACACTGACCAGATCTTCAATGCTATCCACATGTACCGCTTGACAATCAATGCTGCGCTTAACATAGACACACCCTCGTACTGTGAATACAGCTGATAGTTGTTTGTGTTTTTTTTGGTTGAGCGCGGCATGTAAAATTTCCAGTCTTCGTTTTGAGAGACTCTCACGTAGAAATATTGGAGAGTCTGACGGGAAATCTATATCACGTAAACAGAGAGGTTTTGTGCATTGTTTACGATATATTGCCAATGACTTTAATAAGAAATTTCGATCGTGTGGAAAGTTGAATTTAATTAGGATTGCAGAGCTATTGGATGTTTTCGTTGGCCGAGTGCGAATTATAGCATTTAAAGTCGGTGGCATTATGTTCAAAGTGTGACATAAGCGATGATAAATTGTTTTCAGGTTTTCATCTGGGTTGAAAGGAACTCCATAGAGAACAGCATCGGTTGCCACAGTTTTATTCGCTGCTGCCTCTATCGCTTGTCTGGCGGAAAACAACTCGGTCTCCAGGTTTGCGATCTGCTTTTGTTGTTGACATGAGACTTCGGATAGTTGTTTTTGTACCTCGCTGACTGATTTCTTGATAAGGAGAACTTCCGATCGAAGGGAATCATTTTTTTTGGTGGTCGAGGAAAATGATTGTTCGAGTGTTGACACACGCTCATTTATGTGCGAAATGTCGCTTTTAAGGACGGTTACCTGAGATTCGAATTTTTGAAGAATCGAGGCCTCTAGGCTGGACATTTTAGAGGATAACAGAGTAACTATCGACTCACAGTGTTTGGCGAGATGTTCATCCATCGTTTTCCACAAGAGAGGGTCGGTGCCGTCATCTCCTAATAGTTTGTTTACTGTCGGTTTTGTTTTGGTTGTAAGGGGAGAGCCAGCCAGTGGTCGTGGGGAATCGGAGATTTTAGAGAGAGCTTTTGCTCTTCTTCCGGATGACATTACGGTAAGTTGGGTGTATATGAAATGTCTATGAGTTTTGTGTAAAATTGTAGAACCGTAGAACCGTTTACCACCACACATATAATTCTCCAATTTTACTTTAAACAAAAGCTTTTATGTCTTTTTATATATTTATGTTGTTTATATTTAATATTTAATTTTAATTTTAATTTTAATATTTATCACTTTTGCAACACTTTTCTCAGCCAGGTTCGCTCTTAATTAATTTAAATGCTAATATGCAACTTCGGGTATAGGGGACATTATATTGAAAAAACTTAAATGAAAAATAGCGAGATTAGAGAACACGTCTGCTCTCTTTCATAGTCGACACTATGCCTACACTTTGAAGGAAGTGATCAAATACGATCAAAGCTCCGACAGTTTTGTAGTGAAGATATCGTAGCGGCCAAAACTTCTTATCGTAGTGAAGGAAAGAGTCATGAGACAATTATTGTATTCTTAGCTTATCTTCGTTACGACTCTAATAGTCCCCTCCATCGAGGGAATTGATGGAAGTTAATAGATATGAAGAATCTAACAATTTTGGACTGATTATCGGCTGCGATAATAATCAGCACGCCCTATAGGGGTTGCAGTAAATGTAACTCTAGGAATGAAAAGTTGATGGAATTCCTTGTGGTCTCTCACGGATCATCGCTACATAGAATTTCGGCTAGCTGTTGATAGACCTTCAATGCCAGCAGACGGAAATCTCAGAAAAGCTGATTGTAATAGATATTGAGAGCTATTTGATCAGAATGTACCTCACATACCGAATCTCATGACCATGGACTGGATCACAACAGCTAAAGCTATCCGCCCTGTGGGATAGGGGACAGAATATACCCACGGTAGGCATGCCTGTCGTAAAAGGCGACTTTCTTACGACTAAAATGCCGTCTTTCTTACGGAAAAAAATCCACCCTGGCAAGAGGCATGCTCTACGGATTCTGGGGAAAGCTATTTATTGCATCAAAATCGAATTAACCCATTTAGGAAAAGCTCAAGGCTACAAAGATCACCGCTTCAAGATTTCTCCTAAAGCGCAAAATAGAAGTCTCGCGAATCCGGATGTATCAATTCGGAAAACGCAAGCTTTGGAACAGAGTATTCTGGAAAAGGAATACGTCGTGCTCCTGTGTCGAGCTGTTGTGTCGAGAGCTCAAAAGCAAAGTTGAGAAACTTGAATCAGAAAATAAAGTATCTTTGCTTCAAAAAGTCTTCAAAAACGCAGACGGTTGTTCATAGTGAGCCTTCTTCGGGTAGCCATCACTACAGTACGGACGAAGAGGAACTCGCATTCGAACTCAAACGAAGACCACCTAAAAAAACGTAAGGGGTGGCAATGGTGTAGTGGTAACGTCGTCAATTGCCACGCTAATGGTTCATGGTTCAAATCCTGATGTCAGCAAGCATTTATTCATTTCTCATGAAATATATAGTCAGTCAGATCAATTGCGAAAGCATGTGTGAACACTACTGCGAAGGCATAACACTGGCAGTAGCTTGGTCATGCGGCTAGAAAAATTGTTCGCTCTATTGAAGCTTGACATCGGTTATCGGGAAAAAAGTACTATGAATCAGAAGCAAAAGACAATAAATAACAAAAAAAAAAATCTCCCCAGTTATCTGGACGCCACCCTCGGAGATGCTCTGAAGCATAAATAACTGAGCTTCAAGAACCGCTACACCAAAATCTTTTTCTCTCTCTATCTATCCTTTCCAACGCCCGCACTGTGTGTAAACATGTTAAAGGTATTCATAACCATTTGAGTGCGCGCAAATTAAAAAAAGGACAGTTCATCGCCAGAGGCTGTTCCGCAACACAAACCTCCACCAATAAATATTACAAACGTTGCAGACTATAATTCTCTGAGAAAAATTTTAAAAACAACGTGGAGAAGAAGCTATAGTGAAGCGTAAACTTCCGCTTTTTCTGATATCATTCGATAAAACGGAAAGCCAGGAAAAGATATACAATATTCGTACAATCATGAGTATCGAGCCGCTACGTGTCAACACGAAGACAATCCCTCAATGCAAGCGTTGCCAAGAGTTTAATCATACACAGGCGTACTGTCGGAAAAAGCCGCGCTGCGTTAAGTGCGCTGGAAAACAGTCTTGGCTCAGTTTGAGCAAAAATGAAAAAGCAACTTGCGTTAACTGCAAACGAAGGCACCCAGCAAATTATCGCGGTTGCAAGGTTGCAAAGGAATTACAGATGCGACGGAGAAAATCTACAACGCTGTTTGTACGGGGAACCAAATTAGTCGATTGGGCTCCTAAGTCGGTAGCACGTGTTGCTAAGTAGACTGACCGGGCTCGTAAGCCAGTTGTACAGACTCCTGAGCCGACTGAAACGACGATCGAATCAGAAGTGCAGACTCTTGAACCAGTCAATCAGCCTTCTAAGCCGATTAAACGTACGTCAAAGAAGACTGAACGAAAAATAACATCCGATAAGCCAGCGAGCCTCAGTTATCTGAAGTATTCTCAGGCTGCAGTCAAAGCAACCAAACGGAACGACGGGCCACCTTCTGATCCGTTGAAAGAAATTCTGAACTGCATCTACGCTAAGTTCGAGGAACAATGTGATATTAACAAACGAATTCTCCAACGTCTTAGTAACGTCGAAAGATTTTGTATGGCTCACCTTATATCTAAATCCAAGCAGATATACAGTACGTTAATATGCAGAGTCGAGGAGTCGAATTAGGTTCGAGTTTAGATTTCGATCTGAGTATTTCTACACACCGAGTCGAATGGTTGAAAAGTCCAAGTGTTGGCGAACTGACAGATTAGTATAGCAGACACTCTAGTTTTGATTGTGTTAGTGTTCTGTTTAGTACTAGTTTTTGCATCCTAACCATGAACTCAATCAAAACAAAGCAGCATAAAACGGTCCTTAACCGACTATGCAATCGTCTTAGACATAGTATTCGGGAATTTAAAAGCAATAAGATAGTGACCTACCTTGAAAATCTCTCCCGTGAAAGAGAATCAAATTATTCGCTTTGGAAAGCGCTAAAAGGCATCCGGAAACCTCAAATGCAAGCGCCACCAATTCGGAAAAACGATAGAAACTGGGCCAAGAGCGACAAAGAAAAGGTAGAACTTTTTGCTCTCCACTTAGAAGTAACGTTTAAGCCGTTCGACGGCCCCTTGTTAACGCCCGACTCCCCAGTCAAGACATCTGATAACTTTAAAGTAAAAAAAAATTGCATTGGTTGAATTTGTACAAATTTAAAGACGGAAAAAGCTCCGGGTTACGACTTGATAACGGCGCAGGTGGTCAAGGAATTGCCGAATAAAGCTCTTATCAAACTTCAACGCTTCTTTCAGATTGTTCTACGTTCCGAGACAATGGAAAGTCGCCGAGATTATAATAGGTAAACCTCTGAATGAGAAGAAATCATATAGGACTTTGACAACTGTCAAAACATCAAACGGAGATCAGAGTGCGGTGCGATTAATTCAACTTTTTGACATCAAGTGCTTAAATTTTAATTTTGGTGTAAAAACACCAGAAAGCGGTGTTAGCAACATCGAAATATAAATAAAAACTATTTAATAATGGCTGAGTGCCATAAATATCGGTTTGCGATTCGAGGCGAAACGGGTATACGGAGGGACTAACAAACGTTCGGTTAGTTTGTGTCAATTTAGTAGTTTTTGAAAAAAAAGACGCATTTCTGTAGCTTATAATCTAACAATATTTATTTCCAAATTTCAAAACAATAGGTAAAAATGGAGACGAGAAAGAGAAAAATTAGTGACGAAAGCTCGGTTGAAGTTCCACCGCCAACACAGGAAGAAATTCGTTTTGCCATTCTCTTCGGATTTCGACGTCAACTCACACCAATCAAAATTCTGCACGAATGCCAAAATGCATACGGAATAAATGCACCATCTCTTGTTACTATTTCAAAGTGGTTTCGAAGATTCCAGACTGCCCATTTTTCTGTGGAGGACGAATCTCGTGAAGGTCGGCCCAAATCCTCGACCGACGATACAAATGTGGCCTTGGTGAAGGCTCAAATTGACGAAGATGCCAGGATAACACAGGAGATGATAGTGGATGAACTGGGATTGAATGCCATGGCTGTCACGAATTTTAAATTATCACCTGAAATATTCGAAGAAGTCAGCTCGATGGGTTCGAAAAAGGTTTGAATGGAGAGCAAAAAAAAAAAAGGCTCGTGTTCGTTTTGCTCAATATTTCCTGAATAAGTTTGAAAATGGAGTCAAGCTGCTCCAATAAGATCGTTACAGGTGATGAATCTTGGTTTTACAAGTACGACCCGGAAACCAAACAGCAGTCCATGGTATGGAGCCCAGTAGGTGCAAATCGTCCAGTAAAGGTCTAACAACAAAAGTCAGCGACAAAAGTTATGATGTCGATGTACTTCACCAGGGCGAAAATGGTCGCCGTCAAAACTGGTCAGACAGTCACTGCTAATTGTTATACTAAAACTTGCTTACCACAAGTTTTCCATAATTTACTAGGACATCGACAAAAAGAGGAGCTGCGCCGCCACGACACGACAATGCGCCTGCGCACACTATTGAAAAAACCAACAATTTCCTTGCGCTCTCGGGCATCAATGAAATTCGCCCAGCACCTTATTCTCCGGATCTGGCGCCGTGTAACTTTTGGCTGTTTCCGAAAATAAAAAAAGATTTGAGGGGGGAAAATCTTCCCATCTAATGAGGAGATTATTAATGTAGTCTATGTCGAAATCGAAAAGCTCTAAAAAGCGGATTTTGAAAGCTGTTTTGAAAGATGGATCTATCGGCTGAAGAAATGTATTGAAATAAATGGGAATCATGTGGAGAAAAAAAAAAGAAGAAGATGAAGATTAAATATCTAAAGTTAAAATTATTTTTGTGTTTTATTATTTAATGTTCGACATAAAGTATACGCATGGAGTAGACGTGTTATTTCATTGTCCAACTAATTTCCTAATTTTCCCAGTAAAACCAAAGTTTTTATTTTTAAGAGCATAACTAAGCCATTAATTAAGTAAAACTGTGTAAAGTTTATTTCATAAAGTGGTTCATCAAAGCTATTTTAATTCATAATTTTGCTACTTTCGGTTATCGCTTTTTACAATAAAAATGCCCTACGAGTTCCGAAGTGGTCGATCCCAACAACAAAAAAATGTTGCCTCTCCGTCCGTAACTAACTCAAATAGCATCGCTGACAAACTGTGGAGCCGAATCGAAGAGAAACTTGAAAAGTGGGCGGAGAATTTCTCTCATCTGTTGGATGCTAAGCTGTCTGCGCTGGAAGATCGTCTCAAGTCACAGGTCAATGACACGAAAACGGCTATCGAACACCAAATTCAAAAAAACTGCCAAGACATTAAGCGGTTAGAGCTCATGGTAGACGAAAGTCAACGAGAAAGACTTAACTCAGATGCTGTAATTTTTGGTATACCAGAATCTGCTGACGAAAATCTGGAGAGCATCTTTCATAAAATCTGCTCTACCGTAAATATTCAGCCTCCCCGTTTACATAAAATCTTCCGTGCGAAGCGGCGCTCTTCTAATCAAGCGCACGTCACTGATGCCAGCATCATACTCAAACTGTCTGATAAGCGAGAGAAGCAAAGTTTGATGAGAGCGATCACCCGTTATCGCAAAAGTCAAAAAGCCTCTCTTAAGCTGAGCGACGTTGGTTTCAACTCTTCAAATGCCTTCTTCATCAACGACAGCTTGACTAAGAGAAACTACCAGCTGCAGCGAGAAGCTTTAAAACTCAAACGAAGATCTCTCCTGTCCTCGGTGTACACAATTGATGGGCAAATTTACATACGCCTCTCTCCGAGTCAACCACCCATCCTATTAAACCATATGGAAGATCTTAGGAATGCAATCGGACCGAACATAGATGATCACAATGCAAGCAACACATAAGATAATTTTTTGTTTACTCTTTTTCTCTTTGTATTTTTTTTTCTGCTACATCTCTTATTTTTTTATTTCTTTTTGCACCATGTCTCTTTGTCTTTCATCATTTTTTTTTGTTTTGTTTTATATTGTAAGAGTTATTTCAGTTTTCAGTTTTATAATTTTAGCCTTAATGTCGATGATATATTTTCTGTGTTCGACTCTTCTCTTTTTTACCATCCCATATCATGCCAAACATCAATGATGGTAGTTTTAACAGCATGAATGAAAAGATTAATTTTTTATTAAATACCATGTGCAAGAGCTACGATGGCCTGCATGTTTGCCATATAAATCCACAGAGTCTTGTGAATAAAATAGATGAGTTCAGGTTGATTTTTGAGAACAGTCAAATCGATATCATATGCGTTTCCGAAACATGGTTTGACCCTAACGTAAATATCGACGTTTTCTCGCTTAAGGGATTTAAACTTTACCGTGCTGATCGTTATGGTAGAATAGGTGGAGGTGCTGCTATATACGTAAAAAATACCATTAAGCCAAAACATCTTTGTTGCTCTAATGATAAACATTCAAGCCAATTTTATTTTGTTGAAATTCTGAATGGTGAGGACAAATGTGCTATTGGTACGATTTACATGGCACCGGATGTAACGCATCCCAGTATTGTGTGCGATATTATTGAAGGAATTTCTTGCATGACACCAAAACTTATTCTTTGTGGCGATTTCAACATGAACCTCCTTAGCATGTCATCTAGCTCCTCATTAAAAAGCACCATAAGATCACTGAGTCTATTTTTTCTAAATACAACAGACCCAACTCACTTTAAACCTAGTTGTGCATCATCATTGTTAGATGTTATCTTGACAAGTGATAAAAGTATTGTGAAATGTTACAGTCAACTATCTGTGCCAGTTTTCCTATATCATGATCTTGTATTCGCCACCTTCAGTGTAAATGTAAGTAGAAATTATTCACAACCCGTTCAATATCGTGATTTCCGTAGTATTAATGTTCAAAATCTGTTTTGTGATTGTAGCAACATTGAGTGGAGTAATATATATATGTCGTCTGACGTTAATAAACAAGTAGAGTTCCTAAATGTTAGTCTTTAGTATCTTTTTAACAGACATGTTCCATGTAAAACACGTGTGCTGAAAAGCAAAGCTTGTCCTTGGTTGTCCGATGAAATATTAGACGCCATTAAGCGAAGGGACACTTTATACCGACGGTGGAAACGATTTCGCTGCACAGAAATGCATATGGAATATAAAGTTAGTCGATGTATGATAAAAACTGCGAAATTTAATTATTATAATGCTAAATTTAATTCCGATCGATCGTCTAAATTTCTGTGGAACCAAGTACGAGAAATTGGACTGTGCAAAAAAAAGTCGTAAGGCTAATGATGAAGACATCAACGTAGATGAATTAAACAACAAATTTATCAGTACTTTTCCTCCAGTAGCCATTGGCTCTCCTTTGTCATTGACACAAAATGATAGTGAAGAACCTTTTGCAGTCAATAGATTTGATGTTTACTCGGTCGGAATGGCGATACTTGCTATCAAACGAAAATCGGTCGGCCTTGATAATATCCACCCAGATTTTATAAAAATTTTACTTCCAATAATATTGCCTCATATTACCCACATTTTCAATACCATCCTTATGACATCCGCCTTTCCAAATATCTGGAAAAAAGCAAAAATTATTCCTATTCCTAAAAAAGCTAATACTCCGGGATACAGACCAATCGCTATTCTTCCATTTTTGTCTAAAGTCTTCGAATTATTAGTAAGTCGTGAAATAAAGGAATATGTCGAATATAAAAAGCTACTAACCCCATGCAATCGGGTTTCCGATCAGGACGTAGCTGTATAACAGCAGTATTAAAAGTATCTGATGACATTCGCCAAGCTTTTGATGAAAATAAAACGACACTGTTAGCATTACTTGACTTCTCAAAGGCATTCGACTGTGTAAATCCATCAATTCTTTGTAATAAACTGTTAACACAATTTAATTTCTCTAGTCCCACTAACAAGTTAATATTCTCGTATCTCACTAATCGTGTCCAAGCTGTTTCGCATAATCTCCAACTGTCTAGTTTTCGTCCTGTTAATAGCGGTGTCCCGCAAGGCTCCATACTTGGTCCATTACTGTTTTCTATGTTCATCAACGACCTTCCAACTGTGTTGTGCCATTGTAATTTCCATATATACGCGGACGATGTTCAGCTCTATTTAAGCTTCCCAATTGGAATGATGGAAGACTCAGTAGCAAGATTGAATGAGGATCTCCGTTCTGTGATTAGGTGGTCCACTCAGAATGACCACATGATTAATCCAGACAAAACCAAAGTTATCCCTTTCTCAAAACACAAACCCAACCTTTTTGATTTTCCCAAAGTAGAACTTCTCTCTACGTGTATTGAATATGTCACGCATGTAAAGAACCTTGGGATTATTTTTGATAGTGAGCTTACTTGGAACGACCACATAAACAGTATAGTATCTAAAGTATATGCATCCCTCAGAGGTCTTTCAATTAGTAGATCCATATTACCTATTGACATTAAGTTAAAACTTGTAAAGGCACTTATCATGCCAATTATTACTTACGGGTGTGAGCTTTTCGCTGACTGTGACAGCACTTCTTTTCGAAAACTAATAAGAGCGCTAAATTCGGCTGCTAGGTATGTGTTTAATCTTCGTAGGTACGACCATGTTTCAACGGAACGCCGCAAACTTATTGGTTGCGATTTGGAAAATTTTTTAAAATATCGATCCTGCGTTCTACTCTTCAAAGTTATTCACAAGAAGCAACCTGCATATCTGTACAATAAGCTTGTCCTATCCCGGTCTAGTCGCTATATAACATTAAGGCCGTCTACATATACATGCTTGACATCACGTAGACAGTTCTTCGTTCATGCTGTAAATCTTTGGAATCACCTGCCATACCAGGTGAAGTCTAAAGTCGAATACAGACAGTTTCAATCGGCATGTTTTTCATATTTCTCCAATTTAAACTGAAATTACTCGCATTTGTTATATTAATCTTCTTAGTTTACATGGTTGCAACTAATTACTGTTTAATTTAATTTTTTTTCCCGTTTTTAATGTTCTATTTTATTATTGTATTTCTTTCTTTTTTTTTAATGTATCATTTTCATATTGTATCCTTAACACACTATTTCATCTTGTATACATAAAAGTTTGCCTTTTCCTACCTGTACTCATTTTAAGTGTACTCTTACATGTACAGCGATTATATAATATATAAATAAATAAAATAAATAAAAAAATGTTAACTACTAGGGGAAAGAAGAAGAAAATGGGGGTAAGCATTATTCAAATCCACCCCGTTGCATTGAGGAAGCTGATAATATCCCCAATGCTAATCTCCGCTAGTTCTATAAGGTTGTCGAAAAAAAAATTACATAAGGTGCGTTGTCTGGCCTTGCCTAAAGCCGGACACTTGCAGAGGAAGTGTAAGATTGTTTCTATTTCATCAGCAGTATTGCAGCTGCGACAGTGTGCATTAAATGCAATGCCTATTCTGGCCGCATGAACCCCGATGGACCAGTGATGCAAAAGGCTCAAGAAATCTGCTTTAAAAGTGTCACAGAAATGAAGAAAATGTGCAATATCACCGAAAACTTTAGGGAGCATGGTGAAAAAATATGTAATGAACTGAACAACAACATAAATGCATGCAGTGAAGTGAACAAAATTTTAGACCGCCAAACAAAGGCAGGAGGTCATCAAGTGTCATTTTCAGAGGTTGTCAAAAAAGGAAGTAACAAGAGCAACGAAAAAGTGGTGCCATTGTCAGAAATCCGAAAAGAAAAAATTGAAATTGAATAAACAAAAGACCGTCATTGCAAAGAGCGAAATGAAATTGGTAAAACATTATGAAAGTAAAAGGAACAATCAGGTATACCATAACGCACTTATTGAAATAGATGCTGAATCCTTTCCAAGGGTGCCGGAAGCGGCAAAACTTAACATCGGATGGGAACCCTGTAAGGTCTTAGACGGAATAGGAATAATGCATTGTTTCAAATGCAAGGGATTTAACCATAAAGCAACTGATTGCAAAAAGGAAGAAATATGTTTAAAATGTCATAAGAATCACAAGACTAGCGAATGCAACAACGAAGCAATAAATAAGTGTATAAATTGTGTGCATATTAAGGAAAAACTCAGCTAAGCTGACTTGATGAGAATCACTCGACACTAAGTAAGTTGTGTCCAGTGTACCTGAATCAGCTCGAAACCAAAAAGAAAATAATTGGATTTTAGCAATCAAACACAATAAGGAATAAGGAATTTATATCAATTTTCAAGGTCTTACAAATAATTTTGAAGAATTGGAAATATTAACTGACACTTATGAATATGATTTTATATGTCTGACAGAAACGCACCTTACAGATGAAACTGATGAAAATAAAATTAGAATTTTTGGATTCAATATCATATCACGTTTATCACATTCAACTAGAACAGGTGGCACAATAATATATATTCGAGATAGGTGGAATATCGAAAAAATAACGAGAAAAGCGATTGATTGGCAAATGTGGTAATTAGCATGCAATGTTAAATATAAAGATATAGAAATAGTAATTGCTGCGATATATAGATCCCCTAGCCACTCCGAAAGAAGTTTCTGTTAGTTGATCGAAGAAAACATCGACATTATAACTTCTTTTTCTTCTTCTTCTTCCTTTTATCAGCGAGGTTATGATCTGAAAATAAGGGATCATAACCCTCCCACTTCACCGCATTTCTACTGATCCGCCTGTGGGGTTCGCCTATTTGACCTCAGAAAATATCGGCAAGCCTGCGATTTTGGATCACTCGGTTACTGAGGCCAATAAAATGCCGATGTCGTCGCCTTTGTCTGATCCAAGCGTTTATAGGCCTGCCTTTCCTACATCGCGATGTCTTTGGAACGTGCATTCATATTGCCTTTTTAACAGGGTTCAAATGATCTCTTCTTTGAACTTGGCAATACCAGCTGAGCCGGTCGCGCTCTATTCTTTGTACGATGGTCTCCTTGATGTGAAAGCTTCCACGGATCTTCGAACTTCTTATTCGATCAAGCTTTGTCACTGCTGCTGTCATGCGAAGCATCTTCATCTCAGCTGCGGTTAATTTACTCTCATACGATTTATACATTATGAACCGTACGTGAGCGCTGGACGCACAACTGCGGTGTAGAGCCTTCCTTTCAACTTAGGTGGCATTTTTTTGTCACAGAAGATAGCGGAATTTTCTCGCCACTTCATCCACCCTACGCTTACACGATGATTGATG
Source organism: Brachypalpus laphriformis (assembly GCA_945910035.1). Taxonomy (NCBI): domain Eukaryota; kingdom Metazoa; phylum Arthropoda; class Insecta; order Diptera; family Syrphidae; genus Brachypalpus; species Brachypalpus laphriformis. The sequence goes on from OX246756.1 coordinate 124,993,066, forward strand.
TCGTCATCACAAGTTGCTTTGCTATTGATCATAGATCCCAGATATTTCAACTTTTCGCACTTGGGAAGCACTGTTCCATTCAAATAAATGTCTGGAATAGGCCTGAGTGGATCAGAGAACGGGCAGCACAAATACTCTGTGTTTTTTGAACTAATGCGATACCCATTTCCCTCCAGAACGTCCACCCACACATCAAGTGCTCGTTGCAGGGATGTAGGATCCTCACTTATGATGGCTCCATCGTCAACAAAGAATAACTGATGTTCCTTGGGGTCCATCACTTTACCTTCAAGCAGATAATCAAGGACTGTAATAAAGGACTTAAGACGCTTCCCTGGTGCACCCCGATTGGGAACTCTTCGGTTACTCCAGCGGGGCATCTTACTCTTGTCTTTGCTCCTTCGTACATGTCCATGATTATCTGTACATAGGTTTCTGGAACCCCTCGATATTTTAGCGCCACCCATATCAGATCTCGTGGTTTTCTGTCGTTTGCCTTTTCAAATTCAACCAATACAATATGCAAATCCTTTAAGGAATCACGATGTTTTTCCATTATGATCCTTATACTTTGGATTGCATCTGTGGTTGATTTACCCGAGACAAACCGGCACTGATCATCAGATAGCCGTATTATTTTTCGCAGTCGGCCACCTAATACCCGCTGAACGATCTTCATGGTGTGTGACATCAGCTTGATCGAACGGTAGTTATCACAGTTTCGCGTATCACCCTTCCCTTTGTATACAGGGAGAAGGTAACTTTCCCTCCATTATAACTGAGTGGGCTAAAATCCTCGTCTTTGGTCCTTCCCGTGGGCGGCCGCCGGAAATGGCTATTCCCCCTTCAGGTGTCTAGTGTCATCTAAGAATTTACACACATGTACTCAATCGTGCGCTGTGGTTCATTAAGACGCAGGTGGGGAGTAAACCCCATAAAATCTCACTTAAGACAAGGTGCGTAAGTACTCGTGCCGAGGGCTGCATGGCCAGCTGGTGATAAAACAATGCTGGCCTCGAACGGTCCCTATCGATGCCCAGGCGATGTCGCTAGTATAATCGCCTTATCCTGGTATGTCGGCTCTGCCAGGACTGACTCTTCTTTCCGGACCTACTCGTGGGATCAACAATTAAAAAAAATGGAAAACAAAAAACATAAAACCAAAAAAAAAATACAAAAAATGTTGTGGGGATGGCCAACATTGGCTACTCATCGGAAGTTGAGCGTTTAGCCTCCAATCAGGAGTCTTCAGTCTTCCTTTCAGCCGCAGCAAGTACAAGGCAAAGTCCTCCCTCTGGCGCACAGAGGGCGGCTCAGCAGGCAGCAACAACAACAAACAACAAACACCAAAATGGCAACCAAAGACACTATGGTTAGTGACGCTGCTTCGTCGAAGATAAAATAAAACCCCGGACGCCATCATGAAGAGCAGGTACAAGATGGCTTGATACATTCTTGACAAGGTTACCAAAAACGAAGCAGCTGGTACCGTTCATGAGAAGGACGCAGCGGATAAAGCCAAGTATCAAGTTGTGGTCGATGACTACATCGCACATCTTGAGAAACAACAACAGCATCGACAACAGAAGAAGAATGACACCAAGGCAAACAAACGGAACAGGTCTTTGGATGAGACCAATCGCCAGGCAAAAAAGTCCAAGTTTGTCAGGACCCCGACTTCGACAAAAAAAAAAAAACCTACCGGGTACATCCTTGGCCTGCCCTACTCAGACAGCGCGACACTTTTCCGAGGTGGTAAGAGACCATCTGCAGGCCGCCCTCGTGGACGAGCGCTCTTCAGATTGTAAGACGGTCAGTGAAGCGTGGGGTAGCATAGAGGCCAAACTATCGGGTATGGTCATGCACTACCTGCTGGGAAATCCTGGGGGACCTCGACCGTGCTTCGACTCCACCGAGTTGGTCAGGGGTTATCGGGTCATCAGATGCGAGGACCAGTTTTCCAAGGATTTCCCTAGCGAGTGTGTCACTAAGGTTAGTGACGCCTGCGAGGGCTTGAAGCTCAAGCTTGTCCCCGCTAATGATATCCCCAAGAGACCTAGGGCCCGCATCTGCCTGCCCAATATGCAGATTGATGGGGGAAGGCTTCTCCATTGTCTGAAACTTAGAAAAATAGCTCCTCTTTTCTGCTGATAATCAAGGAGGCTAGCCTGGTGGCACTCGAGAAAACCGATCACAAGCTGCGTTTCGGCATAAGGCATGCTAAACTTAAGAATTCCCCCCCCCCCCCGGTCCTGATGAAGATTCAGGCGAAATCGATGGCTCCAACAGGATGTCGGAGGACATGCGGGTTGCCATCATTCCACCTATTACCAATGCTGAACATCATTCAGATCAATCTGCACCACTCGAAAAAAGTCAGATAATTTGCTTGTCTTCCTCGACGAGGATATAGATATCGGCATTATACAGGAACCCTGTGCGAAGGGTTCATCCATAAGAGGGCTCAAGGACAACCGTTACAACATCTTCTACAAGACCACAAACCAGGTTAGTAATAAACCTAGGACTTACATCCTAGCTAAAAAAAACATTTGAATGTATTTCTATGTCCTGATTTTATCTCTGCCGATTTGACTGTAGTTCAATTGGAGGTCGCAAATAACACTCTTTTTATATCCTCAGTTTACATGGATCGTGATAGGCCATCACCGCCAGAGGAGGTACGCCAATTAACATTAATGACAACGGCAAAAAAGGACAATCTGCTTCTGGGCTGCGACGCAAATGCCAGGCCACCTTAAGGGGCAGCTCCGAAATCAACGAACGCGGTATCCTTGTTTGATTTCATCACTACGATGTTCAACCTTTCTGATTGTAACGTGTGTAACACACCAACTTTTGTTTTTCCGGAAAACGGAAAAACGAAAAATTTCAGAGGTCGGGAGGAAGTTCTAGACATCACTTTAAAAATCAACAATAATAACCTTAGGGTAGTAAACTGGCGAGTATCCGATCGAATGTCCTTCTCCGACCACAGATGGATTCTTTACAATGTGTGCCGCGAGGTCGGGGCTCCCAAGCCATTTAGAAACCCTAAGAGAATTGACTGGAAGAAGTTTGTTAAGGTTATTAAATCAAAACTTCATAGAATACCCGACCTGAAAATTGAATCAGTCGAGGAACTAGACGCCAAATTAAGGACCCTCGAAACAGCCATGGGTGCGGCTTTTAAGGTTTCGTGTCCTATTAAATACAGTAAGAAGAAATTTCCCCCTTGGTGGAACGAAGAGCTATCCAATCTGAGGAAGATTACTAAAGATATCGTCAATATCTGCTTCAAACACAAGTTGTGGCAACCATATAAGGTTTGTCTGAAGAGAAATTCATTAAAAGTGCCAAGTCTCTTGCTTGGAAAGACTACTGTCCATTGTCCATTGTCCATTGAGACCAAAAAAGACTCTGCCAGGCTGAGTAATTCTGTATAAGGAACATTCTAGCCCCTCCTTTATTAAACGGCCGGATGGGACTTGGATGGACTGCTCTAACGAGTCCCTGGAACTTTTAATGCAAACACACTTTCCAGGATGTAAAAATGAGATTGCTCTCCCACCAGTTTCTCAGGTCGCGCAATTTTCTTCCTGGAATGACATTAAGACAACAATTACAGCAGTTAATACCCCCTGGGCTATTAACAGTTTCTCTCCATATAAATCAGGCGGCTTTGACGGCATTCTCCCAATTATGCTGCAAAAAACATTGGACCAGGTGGTCCTACGGCTAGTACCGATCTAAAGAAGCTGTATTTTCCTAAACCAAGCTTTTTCCCCGAAAGCTGGGAAACGGGATCATGGATCCGCAAGGGATTTCAGACCCATCAGTTTATCCTCTTTTCTTTTAAAGACGTTGGAACGCATCTTAGATACACATATTCGAAATACCCTAGATAAATCCCTTCTATCCAAATCTCAACATGCGTACACTAAGGGGCGATCGACAGGGACGGCTCTCCACGAAGTTGTGCGAACGATAGAAAAGACAATTCACTTCAAACAATATAGCTACCTTCTTAGACGTTGAAGACGCCTTCAAGAACGTCAGTACGGAATCGATTCAGGTAGCTCTGATCCAACTGGGTGTGGAAGAGTTCATTAGCAATAGGATATTGACAATGCTAAAAACTAGAATCATTCAATCGACTCTCGGCAACAGCAGCTCTAGCATATCAGTTGTTAAAGGAACTCCTCAAGGTGGAATCTTATCTCCTCTTCTATGGTTTATGGTCATCAACAAAATCTTGTGTAGACTTGACAGAGATGGAGTTAGGGTTTTTGCGTGTCCTGGCGTGGTAATACTGGTATCGGGGATGGTTCCATCTGTAATAAGTGAAATTATGGAAGGTGCCTTGGACAAGATTAGCTCATGGGCCACTGGATGTGGACTCAGCGTCAACCCAAGCAAAACTGAAGTGATGCTCTTTACCACTAAAACCAAAATACCGACCTTCACAATCATCTACTCTCCCTATCATCCAGTGCTAAGTACCTAGGTGTGGTACTTGATTCAAAACAAAGCTGGAAGCTTAACATTAAGCAGCGAAATTAAATACAACAACAAATTTGTGTAAACAAATTGCTAATGTGAAAAATTGCTCCAATAGCTTACGCTAAGCTCAAAAGGATATCCAGTATTTAGGATATGATTTCGTCGCTTAGACAACAGAAAGTGCATTAATTATCAAATAAAAAAAAAGTGAGAAGATATAAAAAATTTAGGGGGATTGTTAGTGGGATGAACACTTTGTCATTTATTTCAATTAAAAAAAAAATTCGGCAAAATTTTACTTTACCCATGAAAATTGCACTTTTTTTTTTTAATCCAATAGATTACGCTGAGCACGAATCTGCAAAAATTGTTGGCGCTCTCTTACGGGAGAGGAGTAATCCGCCCCCAAAGTTTCAAAAAGGCTTTATAGAATGATACCAAAATTCCAGGAATGGAGCACCCAAATTCTTTTGTTGCAAAGATAAAGATTTAAATTAATGAATAAAAAAGTTTCATGAAAATCGGTCGATAACAGTTATAACAAAAATAAATACATCGTGCCCGGGCCACAAAAAAAATGGTTAGACACTCGCCACACAAGCAAATCCCATCGGAAAATGAGCTCAATCGAAAAGAAAAAGGAGAATTACGTAGTTCATAAAGAAATTTAGCGATTGAAAATTTGAAAAAATTATAGTAAAAATTCGCGCTAATTTTGCAGCAAAAGAATAATTTAAGAATTTGGATCCTCCATTTCGGAAATGTTGGTATCATTTTCTATTGCCTTTTTGAAACTTTGGGGGCAAGATACGCCTGTCCGCTAAGAGAGCGCCGGAAAAAGTTACAGATTCGTGCTCAACGTGAGCTAATCTATCGGACTAAACAAAAAAAGTTTAATTTTCCACATTTCCGATAAAGCAAAATCTAGCCAAACTTCAGTTATTATGGACCGCTTTCCGAGACTTTTTTTTAATGCACTTTTCCGTCTATGTGACGAAATCATAATTATAAATTTCGAATGCAGCATGCATTAGACTTTCGTACTATTCTGTATGGTTTTTAAGTTCGAGGGCGGGTTACGCCTCAATGGAAATCAAGCGTCAAATTTGTTTGCACTAGCTGAGTGCAAGCTATTCTACGGGACTATAACAAAACAAATTTGCAATTTCGTCAATTCTGCTGAATTAATATTTACCCAACTAAATTTAGCAGATTCTCTACAGGAATTTAATCTCAATAACCTTACGAATTAGAATCCATGTATTTATGTAGATCCAATGTTTTTGTAATTTGATTTCACTTTTGCCAATTTTTTTTTTTTTTTGGAGCGCGGAATGATGCATATAGGTAAATATGTAAGTATTCTTTGATTTTACTTGTAGATAATTTGTATTTATTTGTTAAGATGTTCATAATTAGACTTATGTACCCCATAAGTATATGCAGGGTGATGACACTGTTTATTATTACGTTCCACTCAAACAAAATATATTAAAATGGTTTAGCTACCTTTTTGAGCAGAATGTAAGCCATTTTATTGGATTAAGGAAGAAATGATCAATATTTTACATATCCGGTAGGGTAAAATGTAACCATTTACTTAAATAAACATATTTAGATGCATATACGAAAAAATATAATACAGAAACCAAATATATTAAACACCTTTAGACACAGCACAACAAATCCTGATGTAATATCCAAAGTGAAGCGAAAATATATTTATAACAAGCTCTCTTTTGTGTATCACTTAAAAAATTGCACTTCCACTATTTTTACGCCACATAACTATGTTGTTATGTGAAGCAATCTTATTTAATGGAATAAGACTTATTTAGCCCCCGTACAGTACGTACTTTTATCAAATGAAGTAAAAAGTGATGAATGGGTGGAACAGAGACAAATCGATTTTCAAAACCATGCAATGAACGGTATGTGAACTAGTCCTTAAGTACCGAAGATAATGTTTGCTGTTACTGTTGCTGTTACCCAAGCTGTCAAATATTGCCTCGATTTTTGAGAGCTTGGGCCGCGGGCTTCGCTTCAAGATACAACTATGTTTTTCGAGAAAGCCTGGGGACGCTCCGAAATCTCTTTGAAGTCAACCCAGGTTTTTCTTGGTTAAGGATACTGAAGCTGTAAAAACCATATGCGTGCATTTGTTGTTATCATATATTCTGCATATCGCGATAATAATAGGGTAGTTTTTTGTTTTAAATTATGCTTAAATTAATGATAATCCACTTGGTATGCACGGACGATGCAAATACGGAAATTAAATTCAGAGTGAAAAATAGATTAGCATTTGTAAAATGTTCGCATTAATGGGTTTTTTTGAAAAATTGAAAATCCAAGATTTTTGACATCCAAGAGCTATAAAAAAAAACCTGGGTCCGACCATAAGGCGAATCTAACAACAAGATGCGAAAGAAATAGTTGCATATTCAAGTCTAGAATGTATTTTGCTCAAAAATTATGTCAAAAAAGGAGTTGGGTGTAATTTTTTTTTTTTTCAAATGAAACTTAAATCCCAGAGCACTCAGACTCTCCGGTTCATTGTACTACCAGCCAGAAACCTCGCTTTGGTGCAGTGGTTGAAAAAACTTCGATGCAATTCGTTTTCCTTTATACTCGGGTGGCTGATGATTGCTGTTCTTCGCTGGGACTTGAACCTGCACTCATCGGCTAATGGCAAACACATTACCTACTGCACCATTGCCACTCGAACTTGTCTGTAGTGCTAAAAAAGTTAATTAATATTTAAACTTTCACTAAGGTGTAACCAAGCACACAAAATTTGTAAATCATAAAATATGTTAATAATAGCGAAGGCCATAGCAATTCTTCTATTTTCACTATAATTAGGAAATAAAATTAGGCTACCTCAATATATTGATCCGTATTTTAAACAAACAAAAGACCAGTTCAAAGATCGCTAACAAAATTAAATGTAAGGAGCTGAAGAGCATGATTCCGATCCGAACCGTTTCACGGCTTGTGGAAAACAATTTTGACATCTCACAGCTTTCTCAAAAGTGAATGAAAAGATCATATCCGATGCGACAGAAATAGAAGCTTTCCGTTGTATTTTTTTACTTTTTAACACGTTCACAGTGCTATGTTACAAGCATATATGAAACATGGAGCGTGAATCCTCCTGTACTCATACGCTAATGTTTCATTCATGATACATGATATGCCACTCGTTTTTACAAATTAATTTGTTCGCAACACTTGCTAAACTCAATGAACTAAATTCAACACGTGATTCTGGCACTTGACTTTGGTGCACTTGTTGACAGTTGAAAGGAGCCGCCCGCATGCGGTTACAGTACCGCAAGATCATAATACAAAGGGCGTATGGCTCATTGGTACATTAGACGCATGGTGCGTGATCGCCGCGTCCATCTATCGTATATGCACAAGAAGGAAGATTGGTAAGTGAAAAGAAAAACTTAAGTTTTCTATCGAAGCCAACATAGATATTGTAATATTCTGGCTGGGGTTCGTTTAAATAAAACTGCCTTTTGTGTTTTTCATTGTTTATTTATTGTCAACTACTAACTTTACTTCAACACAGTATTCAATCACTTTATTCTTTATTTATTTCAAATTAAACTGTCGCTACAGATTTACTTTCAATACGCCACTTGTGTTCACCACTGGTCTAATCTCCCTCTTGTAATCGCTGTATGCACTTATAAATAACTGTGCCGACGGTGGTTGTGGTATGGGCATTTATATAAAATACAAGTCCTTCTAGAATATACTAGATGTCGCCTGGGATGAATTGATGATCCTGGAATAATTGGGATATTGTGTGGAACAACTGCGGAACGTAAGCTCATCAGGTGGGAATATTTACTGCTAGCAGGCAATAGATGTCGTTGTACGCAGTACCTGACGATGTACTTGATACAACAATATTGTAGTACGAGTAGTAACTGAGAGACCGAATTTTTAGTTGTGCACCTCTTGTTTTGCTATTCTTAACGTGTTTTAAGAGAGAAAATGAATTAACGAAATTGGCTTTTTAATTATGCACCTCTTCTTCGCTATTCTCAACGTATTGTAGCATCCACCAAAACTGCCTTTCGCACTGCATTACCAATGAGATTGTAACACTGACATCTGTCAAAACTGACATTTTTCAAAACTGCCATCATGCACATCAAATTGTTCCACATTTCACTTTCCACAATTCATCCCTAGCGACGTCTGGAATGTTGGGAGATGTTCCAGAGATAGAGGTGAATAAAGCGATAAATAAGTGCGATTACTGTGAGAATAAATGATACTGTGATTAAAAGTGAATTCGTAGAGACTGCTTGAGTTGAGATTAATAAAGAATATAGCGATTTGATTATTTTGAAACTAGCTAACCAGTGCTCGTCTTGCTTCACCCGCATTTTAGTTGATGGTTATTTACTTGTTGAAGTATAATTGCCAACTGAATATAATACCGAAAATGTGTAAGCTCAACTATAACTTCCCCGTCGGAATCCCACTAGAGCATACGCAAACCCGCTTTCAACACACAATTTATTTTAAATTCATTAAAACATTCTAATATGTGGACAAATCCAACGATCAACATCTCATCTAACAAAATGGAAAAATATTGCAATAGTTCTATGTCTACACATGCATAGGTATGCACGTACATCTGTACATACGCGTATATTCCCAAGTCTCTTAATTCAATGAAGTTTTGACAGCACATGGATATCTTAATTAATAAAATTTACAATATCTTAGATTTGGCACTGATAATGCTTTTTTTTTCAATTTTAACTCTAGAAGGGAACGCTCACTAAAGATCAAACCATAATCATGGGATAGCGCGCCCATATACTCACACAGACATACCATTGCAACGATAGTCACTGCTGTATGACTGCTGGCCGTGGTCTCCACTGAAGAAAAATTGTGGGCGATGATTTGATTAATTGGTTTTAGCATTGCTCAGCTTCAGGGCAACGCAGAAGGATGTTTTATACCTTAAATGAATCAGGTAAAAATTCACCTATTTTTAATTTCTTTTATCCGGAGAGCCAGTACTGAGCTACGGCTGTGGAATCGATATTTACAAGCGGGAAATTCGATCTCAAGCCCTTTTATGCCACTTAGACCTTGAATTTCGGAAAATACCTTCTTATCTCGCATCTAGGCAAAATAAGAAATAACTGTGCAACATTTCAAGTACCTACGTCTAGTAGTAGTAGTAGCGGCATGCGATCATATGAAAACACGAGCGTTTTCACTCAGCTGAGGCCTACCACCTCCTACTCTCAACCTCCACGCGGTGACAGCCTGGTGCCTAGTACCTTAATTTAAGAAATGGGTAGCCATTGTAGGATTCTTGGCGGCAGCCGATGAGATATGGGGAATGGGGAGTGTTTTCTCACTAGACAACTTCTTCCGAATTCCCTAGACGGAGTCAACGGTGGCGTCTATAGTTCCAGTTAGGTTGAACTTAGTGAATACCTTGCGCGAGCTGCTTCGACGTATTTGGATCACAAGTCGGTAAGGAATTTCCAATGTTGGTCAGGACTTTGGAATAGAGATGGTGGCGGAAGCGCCCTTAATGGGCCAACGGCAGCGCTCATACTCCCGTAGTGGACTACTGGCACCGGTGCACCCGGCCCCTCGTCCTAGGGGAATAATTAAGGAACTGGCCCTCCAGGTTGGTGGTTGTGCCGTCGGGGTAACTTCTCTACCACGTAAAAAATCGATGGTTCCGAAACAACCAAAAGCCTCGGATAAGGATGACTCAACTAATGACGACCCCAGCAAACAAAATAAGGACGACCTTCGGATCTGTACGTGGAATGTTCTGTCCTTTTACAGACCACGTGCAGCCGAACAACTAGCAGAGGCCCTGGACTGCTGTTAAGCAGATATTACCGCCATTCAGGAAGTGCGATGGGATGGGCCGGGCAAAAAGAGGATGAAAAACTGTGACATCTACTACGGTGATTGCTACAGAGGCAACAGGCAACGCTTATTCGGATGCGGATTTGTCATACGCGGCAGACACAGGCAAGAAGCTTTCGACACGTAAGCGAGCGTATTATGACCATCCGAATCAAGGCTTAATTCACTAACATAAGCCTAATATGTGTTCCTGCCCCCACGGAAGAAAAGCACCCTGCCACCAAGAGTGTTTCTATGAGCTCCTCGACAAAACATACGAGCAATGTCCTAAATATTTACTTACTTAGATGGCGCTACAGTCCGGGGTGGACCTGGGCCTCAACCAACAAACCTCTACAGCCAGCACGGTTACGAGCCAGCTGCCTCCAGTTGCGCACGTCAAGTTGGTTGAGGTCCCCCTCCACTTGTTTGCGCCACCTACTGCGAGGTCGTCCTCTACTGCGCCGTCCGTCCGGGGTGGATTCGAAGACTTTCTTAGCAGGAACGTTGGGCTCCATCCACTCTAAATGACCCAGCCACCTTAGTCGCTGTATGTGAAGTCTTCTGGCTAAGTCGATGTCCTTGTACAGGCCGTATAGTTCGGCATTGTACCTTCTCCTCCACTCACTGCCTATGCAGACGGGACCAAAGATCGCTCGAAGAACTTTTCTCTCGAAATAACCAAGGGCATCCTCATCCGGTTTTGTCAAAGCTCATGCCTCTGCGCCATACAGCAGGACTGGGATGATTAATGTCTTATAAAGGGTTACCTTAGTAATTCGAGATAGGGCTTTGCTACTCAATTGCCGTTTTAGCCCATAGAAACAACGATTGGCAAGAGTAATTCTCCGTGTGATCTCCCTACTGATGTCATTTGCGGAGCTGGCGATAGAGCCTAGGTAGACAAAATCCTTTACTACCTCAAAATTGTATCTGTCTATTGTGGCGTTCTGTCCAAGACGCCGATGTTGGGTGTCTTTTTTTGTAGACAGCATATATTTTGTTTTGCTTTCATTGACCGCTAGACCTGTCTTTGCTGCCTCGTTCTCAATACTCGTAAATGCCCCATTGACGGCCCGCTGAGTTCTTCCGATTATGTCAATGTCATCGGCACAAGCGAGTAGTTGTACAGACTTGAAGAAGATGTCCTAAATACGACGTTATAATCGTATTGGGCGATTTTAACGCCAAAATAGGAAAGGAGGACGTCCTTGGTAGGGCAGTCGGTAAGCAAACTTTGATTACTTATGTCCTGTATCCCCTTGTGGGTCCTAGGGCCTCTACTACGCCTACGCGCCATCGTGTACTGTTTCTGGCAATGCGTCTGAGTTCTCCCCAACTTTTCCCTAACTGCCGTGCCTCTTTCTCGACTGTTCTGCGCCATGTTCTCCTCGGACCGCCAGGTCTTCTGCCATCCTGAGTTAGAGGGTTCCATTGCATCGCATGGTTCGCTATGGAACTGTCACCCTTTCGGAACGTGTGACCAATCCACTGCCACTTCCGTCGTTGGATGGTTGTGCCTATTGGTTCCTGACCCGTTCTCTCGTAAAGGTGTTCGTTAGAGATACGATTGGGCCAGAAAATTCTTGAGATATTATGCAGGCACCTATTAACAAACGTTTGCAGCTTTCTGGTGATAGTAGTGGTCACTCTCCACGTGCTGCAACCATATAAGAGCACGGATTCAACGTTGGAGCGGAACAGTCTTATTTTGGTGCTCAAACTGATTGCATTGCTCCGCCATATTTTGGACAACATCCCGAACGCGGACTTTGCTTTGGCGATCCTGTTGGTTATATCCAGTTCGGTTCCACCATCGGTCGAGACAATACTCCCAAGATACTGGAAATCCTCTACTCTCTCTACCGGTTGTCCAGCAATGCATATTTGAGTCGATCATTTTAGTTTTTGCCGTATTACTTTTCAGCCCAACGACGCCTGCCTCCCTCTCCACATCTGCTGTCATTTGGTATAGGTCCATAATTCTGTGGGAGAGTAAGCATACATCGTCAGTGTAGTCAAGATGTTTCAGTTGAGATGTAAGAGTCCATCGAATTCCTCCGTTTCCCGTCGACAATGCTGCATGAAGCACATTGCTAATCACCAATAGGAATAATATTGGTGAAAGGATACAGCCTTGTCTTACCCCACTTTGGATCTTAAATTAGTCAGACAACCTTCTTCTGTGCAGAACGTGACATTCGGAGCCTTCACATGTAGCTTTGATAATAGCAATTAGTTTATCGGGAATGCCTCTCCTGCGTAAGGCACGCCAAATAAACTCCCTGTTGACACTATCGAACGCCTTCAAAAAATCGATGAACAGCAGGTGCAGTGGCGATCGATATTCAACACACTGTTCGATGATAATCCGCAGGGTGTTGATGTGGTCGGCACAGGAGGATCCAGAGCAGAAACCTGCTTGTTCGGCATCGAGTGTGTCTTCGAGATGAAGTTTGTTTCACTCAAGGATGATTTTAGCTATTATCTTAGCTACAGCAGGCAGCACACAGATACCCCTCCAGTTTCCGCACTCCATTAGATTTCCTTTCTTAGGAAGCTTGACGGTCATTCCCTTTTACCACTCGTTAGGAAAGCTCTCAGCTTCCCAAGCTCTCTCTATAAGTGGAAGCAGAAGCTCAGCCGATGTTGTGGGCGCTGCTCGTAAGAGCTCTGCTGGAATACCGTCAAGTCCTACCGCCTTGTTGGTTTTGAGTGCCTTGATCGCGGTAATGATCTCATCTTTACTGGGAGTCGTGGTGCGTATTCTGGAGCTTCTCACTTTGGGCATCTCAGTCTGATTTGGGAGCATATCGCTAGCGAATACACGGTTCAAAGCCGTAGCAAAACGCTCTTTCCATCTCTTGAGCTGGTCCTCATCCGAAATGAGCAAGGAGCCGTCTAGGCTTTTCGCTGGGTGTTCGCTGGAGCTGCGACCACCTGTCAGCTCTTTCGTGATTCTGTAGACAGTCCTGCTGTCGCACCTCCGTGCAGCTTCTTCTGCTTCTGTAGCCGGCGCGTTGATGAGTTGCGCTTGTCACGTCGCACGCTACGCTGAACTTCTCTAATCTTCATGCGATATAGGGACTCTAGCTCGCTTCTCCCTGCTGCTGGGGTAGCTGCAACGCGAGCTTTCAGCTGTTTTCGTAAAGTCGGTAGCATGGCCAACACGACACCACGTCTGATAACGGACTAAGGCTAATTGATTTCGCTGTGGAGCGAAATGTCACCATAGCAAGCACATGGTTTCCTCATCTCGATATTCATAAGCAGACATTGCGGTCCAATCGTCATGTAACGATCAACCAAATTGATCATATTGCGATCGACGCAAAGCATGTCTCCAGTATTCTGGATGTCCGGACCTTCCGAGCGGCCAACATAGACTCGGATCATTACCTTGTTTTAGCAACAAAGAAGAATCACTGTGAGAAAATTTAACGTCGAAAAGCTACAATCGCAAGTAACCGCCAGACTCTTCGCTGAACGCGTATCCCGAAATTTCTCAATCACCCCTATGCCGCCACCATCAAGTGCCGAAGACCAGTGGCAACGATACCAACATGCCATCAGAAACGCCGCGACTGATGTGCTGGGTCTCGCTCGCCCACCACCGCGAAACCCCTGGTTTGACGAAGAATGCCGGCGAGTGCATTCAGCAGAACAAGAGGCATACAAAGCGGCGCTGCAAAGGAAGACGAGACCTGCTCGTGAGCTCCGCGAGCAAAAGAGACAGGAAGAACATAGGCTTCTCCAAAAGAAGAAGAAAGAGTATGAGATGCGCGTTTGAGAATATCGAGAGCTTATAGTCCAGGAACAATGTACGGAAGTTTTACCAAAAGGTAAAAAGAACGTGTCAGAGAAGCAATACCCGTACAGAAGTCTGTAGAGATGAAAATGGAAACCTCATAGTAGAATCACAGTCGGTGCTGAGAATATAGAAAAACTACTTCTGCAGACTGTATAACGCCGACCAAGACCAACATCCCGCTGTCAGGCAGAATGAACCATTTAACATAGACGATGATTGTCAAAATTTCCGCTGTAACGAAGTGACATAATCCACCACCACAGAAGCGATCATCTACACTCTACGCACACCTCACTAAACACCTAATGCGGAGGCCGCCATCTGTTGGCAGGTAGCGAAACAACGAATATTCTCCCAATCCTCAGTAAACAAGAGGAAACGGAGGAAAAGGAGAATATTACAATATGAGAAAAAGTGAATACAAAGGTCGCAGACGAGAATGTGGAGGAAATTTTGCATTGGCTCAAGATTCACATTCTCGTCTTGCAGGATTTTTCCATAAAGGAGTGTGGATGAGAGTCAGTCGGGAGAGTCTGCTCAAGCGTGGTAGTACCAATCCAGTGTACTTTTGACAGCCTCTCTCGGAATTGGTCTTACGACTTTCCACCGAATTTTCTGCCTTCACCTCGGTGACTGGGCAATAATCCACGGATCTGCTACTAGCTATAACCGGCCCGTCCGATAGGTTTCTCCCCTTCTGAGAGAAACAAACCGAGTTAACTACAGCGGATTTGCCGCCCTTTGTTAAGCTACTTTCCAAGCCTGCCCTAAGTGCGGACTGGGTCACAGCACGCCTGCCCTAAGTGCGGACGGCTACTTTCCAAGCCTGCCCTAAGTGCGGACTGGATCCTTCCTAAGCCTGCCCTAAGTGCGGACTGGGTCACAGCACGCCTGCCCTAAGTGCGGACGGCTACTTTCTAAGCCTGCCCTAAGTGCGGACTGGATCCCTCCTTAGCCTGCCCTAAGTGCGGACTGGGACACAACACGCCTGCCCTAAGTGCGGACGGCTACTTTCTAAGCCTGCCCTAAGTGCGGACTGGATCCTTCCTAAGCCTGCCCTAAGTGCGGACGGCTACTTTCCATGCCTGCCCTAAGTGCGGACTGGATCCTTCCCAAGCCTGCCCTAAGTGCGGACTGGGTCACAGCACGCCTGCCCTAAGTGCGGACGGCTACTTTCCAAGCCTGCCCTAAGCGCGGACTGGATCCTTCCTAAGCCTGCCCTAAGTGCGGACTGGGTCACAGCACGCCTGCCCTAAGTGCGGACGGCTACTTTCTAAGCCTGCTCTAAGTGCGGACTGGGTCATCGCAAGCCTGCCCTAAGTGCAGACTGAAACTCCTTCCAGACGAGGTACCGAACCGAGCCAGACAACAGGACACATAACCCCGGCCCGTACCAGAACCAGCCGCAGGACGACCAACATTAGCGTTAAGTTATATATATATTGTTAGGTATAAACATTGTTAGCTAAGAACCATTTGTATTGTTAACGAAACAATATTGTATAGAACCACTCCATTTATAAATAAAGTACTTCTTTCCCAAAGTCTAGGGTGTTCGTTTGGGTTAACCCTGGGGCCGGCGAGCCCACCTCAGCCTTTGAAGAAAGATACCCTCACAATTGGCGCCCGAGCAGGGACCTCTACAAGAGGTACCACCGTAAGACCCGACCGAGACCAATACCGAAGAGGAACCAACCATGTCTGACCAAGAGGACACCCCGATACCCCATAAGGCAGCAGAGGATGACCAGCTAGTCCAGATGAACCAGACGACCCAACAAGCCAGCACCGCGACACCGAATCCCCCGCAAGCCGCATCACACCATAAGTGGGTCTTAAGTCATAAAGCCGAAGTAATGGACACCGTCCGGAAATGGGGCCTGCGATTCGATGGGTCAGGAAGTGCGCCCGAATTCATCGAGCGGCTCGAAGAGCTAACGCAGTGTTACGACATTCAACTGGAATACATACCGCGTACCCTGCCGGAGATCTTCCGAGGAGCAGCGCTCGAGTGGCTTCGAATCAACAGGGAAAATTGGAAGACTTGGAAAGATTTCCACCAGGCCTTCCTCCGACATTACCGCCCGGCTCGATTCATCCACAAGTTGGAGAATGAAATTATGCGGAGATGGCAAGGACCACGGGAGAAGGCCAAGGAGTACATCCGAGCATATCAGTACCTGATCAGGAAACATCCCCAAATGGATTGCACTAAAAGCGTGGATCGCATCTACGACAGCCTACGGCCCGAGTACCGGTTGTACATTAAGCGTCGGGATTTTGAGACGCTGGAAGAGCTGATGGCTCTTGCGGAGGAATATGAGTACGTAAGGAGCGAAGAAAAAGCCAGTGGACCGCCGGCCGTTCCAAACCGTAACTCGAGACTCCAAGCCGTCAAGACTCTACCCGCCCCGATCATCGACAACCGTAACACGCACTGTTGGAAGTGCAAGCAGCATAGGCACCGCCAGCAAGAATGTCGTCAACCATTCCGCCTCTTCTGTTCCCATTGTGGAGAGGACGGAAGAATGACGAGGAACTGTCCGTGCCACAATACACCGAGTGCGCCAACGCCAACAACACTGCTCTGCGCAGTAGAAAGCCGGCATACATATCCGAGGGCGCCTCCGAAACAGCAGCCTGAAGCTGTCAACAGAATGAAGCTTTCTTCACCACCGTCGATACCGCTGCTAGAGTGCAACCTATCAACGCGGCCAATGAAGTCACCGCACCGGATCCCGCCCGTACTGAGATCGTCACTGTCGTCAACGCCGCAGTCATTATATGAGCCTCCATTACCGATGACATCAGTGCCGCCAGAGTTGCGAAACTCCAATTGGCTGCACCCACCAGAGGTCATACCACCGCCGTCACCGTCATCACTGCTACCAGAACCGTCATCACCGTCGACATCAGTGCCACCAGAGTTGCGAAACTCCAATTGGTCGTACCCGCCATATGTCAAACCACCGCCGTCACCGTCCCTACCGTTGTCACCACCCTCACGAATGATATCAGTGTCGTCAAACTCCGAATTGTCGCCACCGTCAGATGTCATACCACCGCCGTCACCGTCATCACTGCTACCAGAACCGTCATCACCGTCGACATCAGTGCCACCAGAGCAACGAAACTCCAGTTGGTCGCACCCGCCATATGTCAAACCACCGGCGTCACCGTCGCTACCGTTGTCACCACCCTCACGAATGATATCAGTGTCGTCAAACTCCGAATTGTCGCCACCGTCAGATGTCATACCACCGCCGTCACCGTCATCACTGCTACCAGAACCGTCATCACCGTCGACATCAGTGCCACCAGAGTCGCGAAACTCCAATTGGACGCACCCGCCATATGTCAAACCACCGCCATCACCGTCCCTGCCGTTGTCACCACCATCAGGAATGACATCAGTGTCATCAGAGTTGTCAAACTCCAAATGGTCGCCACCGTCAGATGTCATACCACCGCCGTCACCGTCACCACTGCTACCAGAACCGTCATCACCCTCGACATCAGTGCCACCAGAGTCGCGAAACTCCAATTGGTCGCACCCGCCAGATGTCATACCACCGCCGTCACCGTCATCACTGCTACCAGAACCATCATCACCGTTGCCAGAACCGTCATCACCGTCAACATCAGTGCCACCAGAGTTACGAAACTCCAATTGGTCGCACCCGCCAGATGTCGAACCACCGCCGTCACCGTCCCTACCGTTGTCACCACCATCACGAATGATATCAGTGTCGTCAGAGTTGTCAAACTCCAAATTGTCGCCACCGTCAGATGTCATACCACCACTGTCACCGTCATCACCGTTGCCAGAACTATCAGCACCGATACCAGAACCGCCATTACCGTCGACATCAGTACCGCCAGAATTGCGAAACTCCAACTGGTCGCACCCACCAGATGTCAAAACACCACCGTCACCGTCGCTACCGCCGTCACCGTCATCACCGTTACCAGAGCTATCAGCACCGATACCAGAACCGTCATTACCGTCGACATCAGTGCCGCCAGATTTGAGAGATGCCAACTTGTCGTCACCGTCAGATGTCATACCGCCGCCGTCATTGCGAAAGGTTGCACAAACATCGCAAGACGAAACAATGGTGTGGATTTTTCCACCAGCAAGTCTACCGTTACCCTTTACGCCGATTACTAAACTGGGATCATTGAGACCATTGCCGACACAAGACAACGAGCCCTCACCATCAATAGGCTCAACATTAACTATGTCTAAGCCGCCACTGTCAAAACCTCCGTCATGGTCAAAGGTCGAAGCATTCCCCTCACCGTCACCACCAATTACACCGACTTCACCAACGTACATCAGATCACGATGGTCGCAGCCCCGACCGCCTGAAGTTCTGCAGTCACCATCACCATAATTCGTTTTTTTTTCTATTATTATTATTTTAGTCGTAATATTTTTTTTATTTTTGGTCTTTCATATTTATAGTTTAAGTAGTTGTAAGAACTTTTAGATTCCTGATTGAAAGCAAAATATGTTAGATTCCCCTCTCCAGGTCAGTGACAGTTTACGACGAGAAGGTTCTCGTCTGCCGAAGAAGGAGGGGAATGTAACGAAGTGACATAATCCACCACCACAGAAGCGATCATCCACACTCTACGCACACCTCACTAAACACCTAATGCGGAGGCCGCCATCTGTTGGCAGGTAGCGAAACAACGAATATTCTCCCAATCCTCAGTAAACAAGAGGAAACGGAGGAAAAGGAGAATATTACAATATGAGAAAAAGTAAATACAAAGGTCGCAGACGAGAATGTGGAGGAAATTTTGCATTGGCTCAAGATTCACATTCTCGTCTTGCAGGATTTTTCCATAAAGGAGTGTGGATGAGAGTCAGTCGGGAGAGTCTGCTCAAGCGTGGTAGTACCAATCCAGTGTACTTTTGACATCCTCTCTCGGAATTGGTCTTACGACTTTCCACCGAATTTTCTGCCTTCACCTCGGTGATTGGGCAATAATCCACGGGTCTGCTACTAGCTATAACCGGCCCGTCCGATAGGTTTCTCCCCTTCTGAGAGAAACAAACCGAGTTAACTACAGCGGATTTGCCGCCCTTTGTTAAGCTACTTTCCAAGCCTGCCCTAAGTGCGGACTGGGTCACAGCACGCCTGCCCTAAGTGCGGACGGCTACTTTCCAAGCCTGCCCTAAGTGCGGACTGGATCCTTCCTAAGCCTGCCCTAAGTGCGGACTGGGTCACAGCACGCCTGCCCTAAGTGCGGACGGCTACTTTCTAAGCCTGCCCTAAGTGCGGACTGGATCCCTCCTAAGCCTGCCCTAAGTGCGGACTGGGCCACAGCACGCCTGCCCTAAGTGCGGACGGCTACTTTCTAAGCCTGCCCTAAGTGCGGACTGGGTCACAGCACGCCTGCCCTAAGTGCGGACCACTACTTTCTAAGCCTGTCCTAAGTGCGGACTGGGTCATCGCAAGCCTGCCCTAAGTGCAGACTGAAACTCCTTCCAGACGACGTACCGAACTGAGCCAGACAACAGGACACATAACCCCGGCCCGTACCAGAACCAGCCGCAGGACGACAACATTAGCGTTAAGTTATATATATATTGTTAGATATAAACATTGTTAGCTAAGAACCATTTGTATTGTTAACGAAACAATATTGTATAGAACCACTCCATTTATAAATAAAGTACTTCTTTCCCAAAGTCTAGGGTGTTCGTTTGGGTTAACCCTGGGGCCGGCGAGCCCACCTCAGCCTCTGAAGAAAGATACCCTCACACCGTCCACCTGACCAAAACGAAGTGAGGATAGCAATATCCGATCTAAAATCCAACAAGGCTGCTGGACTTGACGGCTTACCGGCCGAACTTTTCAGGGAAGCTGGGGATGAATTGGCAGAGTGTATACACCAACTCAAGATTTGGTCAGACGAGTGTATGCCTGATGAATGGAATCTCAGCATCGTTTGCCCGATCCACTAGAAAGGAGACCCCCTCAACTGCGTCAATTATAGAGGCATCAGTCTCCTCAACATCGCATACAAGATCTTTTCTGCGATATTGTGTGAACGCCTGAAACCTTTTATCAACACCCTGATTGGACCCTATCAGTGCGGTTTCAGGCCAGGAAAGTCCACCATCGATCAAATCTTCACACTTCGGCAGATCCTGGAGAAAACCCAAGAATTCCAAATCGATACTCACCACCTCTTTATCGATTTCAAGGCCGCCTATGACGGCATCTATAGAGAAGAGCTTTATAGGGAAATGCCTAGTTTTGACATACCTGCCAAACTTGTCCGTCTGTGCAGGCTGACGATGGAGAACGCTCGCTGCTCCATCAAGGTCGGTAATGACCTCACCGAGACCTTTGATGTCAAAAAAGGTTTTAGACAAGGTGACGCGCTGTCATGTGACTTCTTTAATATTATACTTGAACGGATTGTGCAGAACTCACAAGCCAACACCGGAGCCAAAATCTATTACAAGTCTGTACAACTGCTTGCATACGCCGACGATATAGACATTATCGGAAGAACTCAGCGGGCTGTCACCGGTGCGTTGGCAAGCATTGAGGCGGAAGCGACCAAAATGGGTTTAGAGATAAACGAGGGCAAAACCAAGCATATGCTGTCAACAAGAAGGGAAAGCCAACACCGACGAATTGGACAAAACGTCACAGTGGGCAGCTATAACTTCGAGGTAGTAAGGGACTTTGTCTACCTTGGCTCTGCTATAAATTCTACAAACAAAATCAGCACAGAAATCAAACGAAGAATAACTCTTGCCAATCGCTGTTTTTTTTGGGCTCATAAGGCACTTCAACAGTAAAGCCCTATCTCGAACAACTAAGGAGACTCTATATAAGACCCTGATCATCCCGGCCCTGCTTTACGGCGCTGAAACATGGACTTTATTAAAAAAGGATGAAGATATCCTTGGTCGCTCCGAGAGAAAAGTTCTTCGTAAGATTTTCGGTCCCGTTTGCGTTGACAGGTTTTGGAGGAGAAGATTCAATCACGAACTATACGAGCTGTACAGCGACATCGACCTAGTCAAAAAAAACTGCGTATTGGACGTCTGAGATGGCTGGGACATGTAGAATGAACGGACACCAACGCTCCGGCCCGCAGAGTCTTCGAATCTAATCCCGAGAGACAACGCAGGACGCAGTAGAGGGAATCATCGCCGTAGGTGGCGCGCACAAGTTCAAGAGGAACTCGACCAACTTGGAGTGCGCAACTGGAGGCAGTTAGCTAAAGCCCAAGTTAAATGGAGAGGCTTGTTGGTTGAGGCCCAGGCTCACCCCGAACTTTAGTGCCACCTAAGTAAGTAAGTTCGTCTAGTAGTTTTCGAGAAACGGTGCCCACAAGGAAAATCGACTTTGCACTGATAGGTGCGTTTTTTTTGTACGCGTATACCCGCTAACTCAAAAATGTACATGTTAATTGCAACAACACGATAACGTGTACTCGCTTAAGTTAGCGGGGACAACTATCGCCGCTAAGGACTTAAATACAATGCTACCAGAATCCTTTTTCTTATCCCCAATCGGTAAATTATGAATAATTGTCAAAAATTTGATATAAATGTGACATTTCGTTTGGAAATTAATTTAAAAACAAAAATGTCTGGAGCAGAGAAAAGGTACGTAGAAACATGAAAGAGAATTTGTTGTTATTATTCTACATTTTATTAGCCAACGACAATTGTGGACTAAAGACGAGAGTTTGGGGTTGCTGAAGTGCTACTTTTCGCGAAAGAGAAAACAAGAACAAAGAATAAAAAATTGAATTTCTTAAAAAAAATTTCAAATTTCATTTCAAAGAATGTTTCAATGTTTTCCATTTAAATAGCTTATTCATAATTTTCACAAAAAAAAAATTAAGGATATCTGAGTTTGGCAGTTAAAATGTCATAAGAATGTATGTATGTGCTGCCAGGTTTTTCTCACAAAACCGATAAGCAGGGATGGCCGTTTTTTTGTGTCATTTTTGAGTTGGCGGGTATACGCGTACAGAAAAACGCACCTTATAGTATTGTAATATTCTTGCTGGGGTTCGTTTAAATAAAACCGTCTTCTGTGTATTTTAATCGTTTATTTATTATCAAACACCAACTTTACTTCAACACAATATTCAATCACTTTATTCTTTATTTATTTCAAATTAAACTGTCGCTACACTGGTCTAATATCCCTCTTGTAATCGCTGCATGCACTTATAAATAACTGTGTCCACGGTGGTTGTGGTATGGGTATTTATATGAAATTGCAAGGGGTTCTAGAACATGCTAGATCTTTCTCTGGGTGAATCGAGGATACTGGAATATTGGGATATTGTGTGGAACAATTGTGTAACGTAAGCACATCAGGTTGGAATATTTACTGCTAACAGGTTTTGCAATAGATGTCGTGGCTACAGTTTGAGATACAGTGTTTTAGTTTTTGGTACACAAACCATCCTGTAGCCAATGCTACACTGCCCCCCTCTTAAACTTGTTCGTCCCGAACAAGATCATCTGGATTACTGCCATGGTAACGATGAAGACGATCCAGGTGGACAATTTTCATCTTGCCTCTTACCCCACGCTGGATCCGGAAGACGACGTTATTGATGCGTGTGATCACTTTATAAGGGCCCTACCAGTCTTGCTGCAGCTTGGGTGACCTCCCCTTTTGCCGGTGTGGGTTATACAGCCATACTAGGTCTCCCTCGTGGAAGCTGGGCGTTGTTGCCTTTGTGTCGTACCGGGTTTTCATGCGGTCACTCGCTATCCTTATCCTCGTCCTGGTCCTCTGATGTATGTCTCGGATCCTTTCCCTGAGGTCTGCCACGTAGTCCTCCTCACATTTGGGCTCATCGTTAGGGGATCCAAACTTCACCTCACTAGGTAGCCGGACTGCTCGACCAAACAAGACTTCAGATGGAGTATGTGCAGTAGTACTGTGCACTGCATTTCGGTAGGCCATCAAGAAGGGAGGAATTTGTCGATCCCAATCGCGCTGGTGGTCTTCTACGACCTTGGAGAGATGTTCGTTTAAGGTTCTGCTGAAGTGCTCTACCATCCCGCCGGATTGCGGATGAAGCGGAGTCGTCCTCGTCTTTTTAATTCCTAGTTGTTGGCATACCTCTTGGAATATCTTTGATTCGAAGTTTCGTCCCTGATCAGAATGCAGTTCCATGGGCACGCCGAATCTGCTCACCCAGTTGTTGACGATCTGTTCCACGATGGTCTTCGCTTCCTGGTTAGGGATGGCGAATGCTTCCGGCCATTTGCTGAAGTAGTCCATGACGACTAGGATGTAACGGTTGCCATTGTCGGTTTGAATGGTTTGGACGACACTCGACGCAAGACTGAAATGGAATTCGCACGTGAAAATGAAACGAAAGGAACTCGAAATCAAATATAGAGAAATGTACTGGTTACTCGGAAAACATTCCCAGCTCAGTACTGAGAACAAAATGCTTTTATACAAGCAAGTGCTAAAGCCGGTGTTGACCTACGGT
The DNA here is from genome assembly GCA_945910035.1 of Brachypalpus laphriformis. NCBI lineage: Eukaryota > Metazoa > Arthropoda > Insecta > Diptera > Syrphidae > Brachypalpus > Brachypalpus laphriformis. The sequence goes on from OX246756.1 coordinate 125,016,803, forward strand.
ATACAACTTTGGGGTTGTACCAAGAAAACAAATGTAAATATTTTACAAGCTTTTCAAAATAAAGTGCTAAGAGAAATTGTCCAAGCACCGTGGTATAGTAGAAATGACGATATCCACAGGGACCTCGGAGTTCCGACAATCGAAGCTGAAACTAGAAGCTTTGCGAGAAAGCATAGAAACCGACTAATCGGACATGTCAACAATACAGTCCTACAAATTTTGGACGAAAGCAATTTATTGCGCCGACTACAAAGGACGAAACCTTTCGACTTGGCGAGATAATGATTAACCGCGTCTAGATTGCGGAATATGCAGGATCCTTCAGCGGAAAGTAACCTGCCAAACGTTTTCATTTCGTGATAGAAAAATTGCTTGATAAGTTTATACTTAGTTGCGATATCTAACAAATTTATATCGAAGGGTGGTGTTTTTTTAGTCAGTAAGAATCTGACACTACTATGAGCACGCGCTTGCTATTCTCATAGTGTCTATATAAGATTTTTCGCCTACCCTCGGGGAAAAAAAAAAATAAAAAATTGTCGGTATCCGGAAACGGAGCAGCGATGTCAGCGGCGATCCGTTCAAATGGTGCACCCACGTTGTACTGTTGCATCTTGCCTCGCGTTTTCGTTCTGGGTCCCTTGCTGGCTGCACACACGACGCATTTTCGGCACCAACTTTCTACGTCGTCTCTTGCGCTGAGCCAATAGAAACGTTCTCGCACCTTCTCCAGTGTCTTGCTTGCACCCAAATGACCTCCGGATGCTCCATCATGCATCTCCCGTAGCACCTCGTGTACTTTTGATCGCGGCAAGACAAGCTGCATTATGAAATCTTTCCCGTCCGCCCTTTCCCATTTCCTTTTCAGCACACCATCTTTCACATGAAGGGAGTCCCACTGAGCCCAGTATGCTTTGAGAGTGGGGCTCCTGTCCGAGATATCTCGTCCGTTTGGCTTTTCCATAAACTCTTTCCACGCTAATATCGGCTCGATGTCCGGGTCTTCTTTTTGAGCGTTGCGGATTTTTTCTGCACTCCAACCAGCGATAGGCTCAGCTCTTACCCTTTGGATGGAAAGAAGGTCCTTCTCTTCCTGCCGCACACAATGCTTGCAGTCGATCTTACATGGTCGCCGGGATAAGGCATCCGCATTAGAATGAAGTTTCCCTTTACGATGCTGTATTTCATAATCGTACATCTGCAGCCGTTCAATCCATCTTGCGACCTGGCCCTCCGGATTCTTGAATTGCATCAGCCATTTTAGAGCCGCGTGGTCTGTGCGCAAAAGGAACTTTTGGCCGTAGAGGTATTTATGGAAGCGTTTTGTCGCCAGAAGCAGCGCCAGAAGTTCTCGCCTGGTCACGCAGTAGTTCCTTTCCGGCTTAGAGAGCACTTTGCTGAAGTATGCTACTACCTTCTCTTGGCCGTTGTGTACCTGCGAAAGAACCGCTCCGACACCGACGTTACTTGCATCTGCATCCACGATGAACATTTCTCCGGGAATGGGATATCCTAGTGTTGGTGCTTCGCATAGTTGTTGCTTAAGGTTCTTGAAGCTTTTGTCGCACTCACCTGACCACTTGAATTGCCTTCCTTTTTCTGTCAGTTGGTGCAGGCTCTTCGCGATTCCGGCAAAGTCCTTTACGAATCGTCGGTAGTACGTGGCGAGACCCAAAAAGCTCCTGAGTTGGTGTTTGTCTTTTGGAACCGGCCAGTATTTCACAGCTTCCACCTTGTCTGGATCTGTTCGCACTCCTTCTGATGAGATAACGTGGCCCAGGTACTTGACTTCGGATCTGAAGAGGTCACATTTCTTTGGGTTCAGCTTCAGGTGAGCGCCTCGAAGCCGTTCTAGCACATTCTTCAGGTTGTCGCGATGTTCCTCGAATGTTTTTCCTATCACGATCACATCGTCCAGATACACCAAGCAAGTTTTAAAGGTCAATCCACGCAGGACGTATTCCATTAGGCGCTCAAAAGTTGCCGGAGCGTTGCACAATCCAAATGGCATTACTGTAAACTGCCACAGCCCATTTCCTACAATGAACGCAGTTTTCTCTCGGTCCTTTGGATCGATCTGTACCTGCCAGTAACCGCTCTTTAAATCAAGGGTGGAAATCCATCGAGCTCCTGACAGTGTGTCTAATGTGTCATCGATCCGTGGCAGAGGGTAGCTATCCTTTTTGGTGACGTCATTAAGTCTGCGATAGTCTACGCAGAATCGAGTGCTACCGTCTTTCTTCTTGACCAATACAACAGGTGAGGCCCACGGACTCTTAGAACTTTCGATGAGCCCTTACTTCTCCATCGTTGACACCATATCTGCAACCTCTGTCTGTTTTGCCAATGGTAGTCGTCTGGCAGGCTGGCGAATTGGTCTGGCATCCCCAGTGTCTATGCGATGTTGCACTAGATGTGTTCGGCCATATTCTCCATCCTGTGAGGCAAATATATCAGCGTACTCACCGATTAGATTTTCTGCCATGGCTCGCTGATCCCGATCCAGTTCGCAGTGCTTGAGGATCATACCCCTTACTTCCGCCAACCTGGCTGATGAAACAGGCCCCGCAGATTTCTTTCCAGTTATTGTTGAGATTAAACATATCGGAACACATTCACCAATAACCTCCCCTTGTTTTAGTTTGACGCTGTGGCTCCTTAAGTTCATGAGCCTTACTGGGACCAGGCTATTCTTTGGCTCCACTAAAACTTCTCCCACGATGTAGTTTGGGGAATTCCTTCCTGAATCCGGCTCCAATAGGTGAATCGGTGGCTCACAGGACCACCCTCTAGTTTTGTCCAAATGATAGTCTCGGAAGATGGTGGTAAGACTTCGTCCTTGCTGAGTATTGTCCTTAAATGTGCTGCATTCTCCTTCCCGTACACCATTGGAATCTCTATGTTCCGGTACCGCAGAATTTGCATCCCGATGTCGATGATTACGTCATGTTCTTTCATAAAGTCCACTCCGATGATGCATTCATCACATATGTCGGCCACCAGGAACGCATGAGAAAAGGCCAACCCTGCTAGTTGTAACGTGAAGCGAACTTCTCCGTATACTTTCGCCGCTTCCCCTGTCGCAGATCTAAGACAGTAGCAGCTGGTGTTGTGCAGCCAAGATTTCCAGACGAGATCTCTTCTTACGATGGAAGCCGTGGCGCCGGTATCGATAGTAGCCACGCTCTTGTTTTTGCCGATGAATGCTTCCACTGTTAGACTCTTGTTGCATCGTTTGGTTTGGGAGACCTGGATGGTGGTCTTGGGGGCGTCGGTTCCATTAGCCAACTTCTGCCCCGCGAAGCTGACTCTTAGGCGTTTCCCAACTCCTGGTTTCGAGAAGCGTGGCCAACGGTAAATGCTTCGGTTGCCATCTCATTAATGATCTCCTCACCGGCGTTTGGATAGGACAAATGTGCCAGTCGCTCGATATCTGCTTGCAACTGCTGGAGCGTTTCTCCTCTCACCTGAACTCTTCTGCGCAACTGGGCCCTATATACTTACTGCATATGGTCGTCCCCAAATCGCATCTCGATGGCTTTTACCAGACTATCGTAGTTGCGTTGTTTGTCCTCGGGAATGGTTTGTAGTAGCTCTGCAGCTGATCCTCTAAGCGCAAGCGTGAGGGCAATGGACCTCTCTTCGTCATCCCAATTGTTCGTCATTGCCGCAGCTTCGAACTGCCTCTTATATATTGGCCATGGTGTCTGTCCATCGAAGACGGGAGGCTGCATCTCTTTCCTTCTTGGGCAGTCGGTTGAATACTCCCAAACTTTCTGTTTCTTCACGCATTCGAGTTCCTTTGCCAAATTCCCGAATCTTCCTTCAACAGCCTTGAATTTTGTTTGAACGTTCTCGAATTTCGTTTCAAATGTCTCAATTTTGGTCTCTACATTTCCAATTTTCTCGTCGATTGTCCCGAATCTTGTTTCCAAATTTCTATTTTGTTCATCAAATTTGTTTTCGAGAGCACTCCTTTGATCGAGTAGCTGTTGCTCTAGAGAAGTATTTTGTTAGTAGAGCTTTTTCTTTTGCTCGTCTAACGAATTGTCTAGCTTCTCGAATTTTTTATTCTGATCGTCGAATTTCTCACATAGCAATTTCATTAAAGCCGACATGTCACTCGTCGTACTTACTTGTTCTTCTTCACCGTCAAACAAAGCTGTTTCAGGATCTGTACACTCGTCCGTCATTATTTTCCGCAACTTAATGATCAATTCTCTTTTCGTACCAGTTGTAGGTTGCTCCCGCTGGCTCAGTACTTCCTTTAGTTGCGGCACTGACAAATCTTCTAGCAATTTCCGAACCATTTTTTATTTTTTTTTTCACTTACACAATAAGCAATATACAAAATCTGTTTTATTCCCCTTTTCTGATACCAATGTAATATTCTTGCTGGGGTTCGTTTAAATAAAACCGTCTTCTGTGTATTTTAATCGTTTATTTATTATCAAACACCAACTTTACTTCAACACAATATTCAATCACTTTATTCTTTATTTATTTCAAATTAAACTGTCGCTACACTGGTCTAATATCCCTCTTGTAATCGCTGTATGCACTTATAAACAACTGTGTCCACGGTGGTTGTGGTATGGGTATTTATATGAAATTACAAGTGGTTCTAGAACATGCTAGATGTTTCTCCGGGTGAATCGAGGATCCTGGAATATTGGGATATTGTGTGGAACAATTGTGTAACGTAAGCACATCAGGTTGGAATATTTACTGCTAACAGGTTTTGCAATAGATGTCGTTGCTACAGTTTGAGATACAGTGTTTTAGTTTTTGGTACACAAACCATCCTGTAATCAATGCTACAGTATTTAAGGTATAACGAAGATGAGCTAATATAATTGTTGTTAATAAATAGACAGTTGAAATATGCGAAGGATTGTTTTATTTTTACGCACCCCAGCAAGAATATTATATTGGTGTCAGAAACGTGGAATAAAACAAATTTTGCATATTGTGTTATTGAAAAAAAAATGTTCTCAAATTGCTGGATGATTTGTCAATGGTGCAACTAAGGGAAGTGATGAGCCACTAACAACAAAAAGAGAATTTATTATTAGGTAGGTAGGGGTTGTGTCAGCAAACCATGCCGAAACTTATTTAGCGCAGAAGCGCCCTTTTTATACCACAACTCGAGTGACCTATAGGATGTAAAAAGGGCGTTAACTTGTAGGGAAAGGGAAATAGTGTAAGGATTATCCAAATCCACCCCGTTACATTGAGGAAACTAATAATATCCCCAATGCCAATCTCCGCTAACTCTATTAGGTTGTCAATGTCTGGCCTTGCCTAAAGCCGGACACTTGCCAAGGAAGTGTAAGATTGTTTCTTTCTCGTTAGCAGTATTGCAGCTGCGACAGTGTGCATTAAATGTAATGCCTATTCTGGCCGCATGAACTCCGATGGGCTCGAGTGGCCAGTACTAACTACCAGAACTCTTGCGATATCTGCACGGTTTCTCTTTAGTAGATCTTGCGTTCTTTTTGGGAAGTATTTGGACCACATCTGCCTGAAGATGACACAGCTCCGCACCTCCTGCCATCTGCTATCAGCCTTTAGCAGATAATGCGCAAAGATGCCTCCTTTAAGGACCCACAACGGGATGTTCACCGCCTTTGCTAGGAAGCATCAAGGGCAGATCCCTGCCTCGTGAGGTTATCAGCTCGCCCATTTCCCTAGATGTTGCTGTGACGCGGAACTCGAAGCAGATAGATCCTTAACCGATAAGCTAGCGAGCAAGCAAGCTCCTTTTTGCACTGTTCTACTAGCCTCGAGGATGTAGTGGCAGATATAATAGCCTTGATAACGGCCAGTCAATGAGGATGGCAATGGTATTTAGGGGTGTAGAGGTTTGCTGGAGCAGGCGGCACGCCTCACGTACAGCAAAAACTCCCACCTGGAAGACACTGCATGAATCGGGAATTCGGTAAGATCTGGAAATATTGAGGGAATCAGAGAAAATCCCCGCCCCTACCCCGCAGTCCGGTGGAGATTGTTGTTTCGAACTCATTTGTCAGTTCGCCAATTTCTCATTCCGCCCTGGTTGGGAATCTGACCGTGACGTCATTTCTAAAGTTCACCGTGGGAGTTATATAGTCGGTTAGATTAGCTGCCAGATCCTGCGGTAGCAGATTCAGGAAACTGTTGTGACAATACGGATTGGTGCAACAGCATTCTGTTTCCCTTAGCCTGACCGCTAAGGTGGGCAAAAATCCTCTTCTCCAGTCCTCCCCGTGGGCGCCTGCTGGAAATGGCTAATCCTCGTTCCCTGGGTTAGTGTCAGCCAAGACTAACACGCATCTATCAATCGTGCGCAGTGGTCATCGAGAACGAGGTAACAACAGATGCCTAACTCCCTGGTGGTGTGAGCTTTAGAACCGTGCCGAGGGATGGAAGACTGGGGGTTAAACCAGTCCTAACGAGCTCCTGTGGGCGCCCTGGCAGGGCTCTCAGCAAGCGCTACCTTGTCTTAGCATGCCGGTAAACTAAGAACGACCAGTTGTTCCGTGCTTACCTCGTGGGAACCAAAATGAACGCAAATCTAAACAAAAAAAACAAAAACAAAAATACAAAAAACAGGGATGGAACTGGGGGTCGATGACCTAGTATTATCCCCACAGTCCTCCACGTCTGTACTAGAGAAGGAACTTGAGGACGGTTTACTGGCCAGCGACAGTGAGGATGGGTGGGCAAAATCGCATCATTACCTCCTCGCGGTGCCCGTTGGATAGCTATCTGATAGTAAACTAACGATGAGCGTATGCTGAGTCTGACGATGTATGTGCAGCTGAACACTTAGACCTGCGTAAGCACATCTGGGTGAACTTCAGCGCGCATATGTCTAACCGGACGAGGCATCTCTTGTTGACCTGAGTGGCTGAAATATGCGTCTCAGAAGTCTAGCAAGAGCTCCTCAGAAGGAGGACGTGCGGCGGATGAATTCTCTCGATGGAATCAACGGTGACGTCTACAGACTAGCGGATACCTTACCGGAGCTACTTCAACATATTTGGAGCGGAGGTCTGTAAGGATTTTTAATACTACGTCAGGGTATTGAAAAAGAGATGGTGGCGGATGAACCCTTATAGACCAAGAGCCCACAGTAATTTTTGGGTGTGATTGATAACAAAAAATAATTGGTATTATTAGATTGTTCTGAAGTTTCTATTTTTAAATGTTACCGTCTTGCAGGCTCTAATGGGGGCAATGGTGAGTAATACTACATCAAAAATGCAGTTTTTTCGAAAGTACAAATAATTGGTATAAGAACTTTATCATCATTTCAAAACGTAGAGTTGCACGCCCTGATTACAAATATGGTGGTCCAAGACGATTTGCACGCGGCCTTATGTCTGCAAGACGCGCTCAAAGTATGCCAAAAATCGATCTTTTAAATAATTGTGATAACAAAAAATTTGTTTTTCCTAAATGCAAAGCTAACCTTCCTGATTACAAATATGGTGGTCCAAGACGTTTTGCACGAGGCCTTATGCCTGCAAGACGGGCTCAAAGTATGCTTGAAATAAAGTTTTTGGATAGATATCTTTCAGCCTCCATACTTACATACATACAATTTATGTTTTTCTTTTCTATGCACTTGTTCTAATACTTGATTTTCTCAAACTCTCAATTGATTGCTACTCGTACATCGACTCTCTAATTTTGATCTTGCAAACAGAAAAACAATGGACAGACGATGCATTTTTTATGAAGATATGTAGGATTATATAATGAGAGTCGTTGTAGACTCACGTAGACTCATGGACACCAACGCTCCGGCCCGCAGAGTCTTCGAATCTAACCCCGAGGGACGACGCAGTAGAGGGAATCATCGCCGTAGGTGGCGCGCACAAGCTCAAGGGGACCTCGACCAACTTGGAGTGCGCAACTGGAGGCAATTAGCTAAAGACCGAGCTAAATGGAGAGGCTTGTTGGTTGAGGCCCAGGTTCACCCCGAACTGTAGCGCCACCTAAGTAAGTAAGTAAGTTGTAGACTCACTATTATTACTGAGAGCAGTGTAATTAACAGTATTATATGTAAAACAAAGCAGTCAGCAAACTAAATTCGGGCTCTCCACTAAGTAATATTATGTACTTAATGCTATGCACATTCTTAGGAAGATCTGTCGAATGAATGCGAAGAGTATTCACATAGTATTTGATCGCATAATATCACCTTCCACCAAGTATACTGAGAGAGATAGACGAAACTGCTCACTGGAACAAGTTGAGTATAGTTGCTTAAAAGAAAAATCAGAGAAGACCAGCTTACTTTATAAAGGCTCTGAGAAATAGTTCTTTTAAAACGAGACTGAATGCACTTTTAGTTGAGGAATGGTGCGAAAGGGAGTATTGCTCTGTTATCGGAGAAAAAAACATTTTCGTAACAAATGGCTATGGGTGTTTCTTATTTAAGAATGAAAATGGTCAAGTTTTTCTAGAAGCAGTGGAAGAGTTAGCCAGTTCTCAGGAAGAAGCAGATACGCTCATGATTTTGCATGTGTCGTTTTTGCCCAAAGACAGTTCTGTGGTGATAAAGTCTTCACACACGGACGTGTTAATAATACTTCTATGCAACTTACCTCACCTAAAAAATAATGTTAAGGTATGGATTGAAATAGGATCGATGTCTAAAAATACCTTACGATACATTGACGTAAACTCAATTTATAATGAATTGTGTTCAACATTGTGTGCAGCCTTACCTGGTTTTCACAGTATCATTGGATGTGATTACACTCCGTCTTTTTTCAAAAAAGGTAAAATTAAACCATTTTCAATTCTACAAAAAAGACATGAATTGCAACTGACGTTATCTAGACCTAGAAATGGAATGCTTGTTGCTCAAGAACTACCAGGCAGGAACCTTTATTTGTTGGAATAAAAGCTGATAAATTATTTAAAAAATCGATTTTTAGCATACTTTGAGGGCGTCTTGCAGGCATAAGGTCTCGTGCAAAACGTCTTGGACCACCATATTTGTAATCAGGGAAGGCAACTCTACATTTTGAAATGATGATAAAGTTGTTATACCAATTATTTGTACTTTCGAAAAAACTGCATTTTTGACGTAGTATTACTCACCATTGCCCCCATTAGAACCTGCAAGACGGTAACATTTAAAAACAGAAATTTCAGAATAATCTGCTAATACCAATTATTTTTTGTTATCAATCACACCCAAAAATTACTGTGGGCTCTTAATCTATTAATGGGCCAACGGCAGCGCTCATATCCCCGAAGTGGGTTACTGACATCGGTGTATCCGGCCTCTTGTTCTATGGGTACAAAAAGGATCTTGCCCTCCAGGTTGTGGGTTGCGCCTTCGGGTTAACTTCCCTACCACGTAAAAAACCATTGGTTACGAAGCAACCAACAGCCTCGGATACGGATGATCTTACTGTCGACGACCCATGCAAATGTAAAAAGGACAACGATCTTTGTGTCTGCACGTGGAATGTTAGGTCCCTCTACAAACCACGTGCAGCCGAACAACTTGCGGAGGCCCTAGAGTGTTTCAAAGCAGACATTACTGCCATCCAAGAAGTGCGATGGGATGGGGCGGGCAAAAGGAAGATGAAAAACTGCGACATCTACTACGGCGACTGCTACAAACAACAAGGACAACGTCTATTCGGGTGCGGATTTGTCATTGGAGGCAGACTAAGGCAAGAAGTCTTGAGTTTCCGGCATGTGAACGAGCGCCTCATGGCTATCCGTATCAATGCTAAATTTGCCAACATTAGTCTAATATGCGTTCACGCCCCTTACGAGGAGAAGGACGACGCGTCAAAGGATGACTTCTACCAGCTCTTGGACAAGACCTATGAGCAATGACCTAGAAACGACGTTACAATTATCCTAGGCGACTTTAACGCAAAGCTAGGAAGAGAGGAAGTCTTTAGTAGCGTGATCGGAAAACACAGCCTGCACGACATCACATCCGACAACGGACTCAGGCTAATCGACTTTGCGGCGGGCGAAACTTTGTCGTAGCTAGTACGCGGTTCCCACGTCTCGATATTCACAAAGGAACATGGCTCTCCTTTGATCGAAAAATCGTCAACCAAATCGATCATATTGCGATCGACGCAAGGCACTCTTCCAGTATTCTGGGTGTCCGGACTTTCCGAGGAGCCAACGTGGACTCGGATCACTACCTAGTTGTAGCCAAGGTACGGATGCGGATATCCAGAATGGAGCGAAATCAACGAAATACTGTGAGGAAATTTGACGTCGGACGGCTACAATCGCAAGAGACAGCCAGAGCCTTTGCCGATCGAGTTTCTTCCAATCTTATTCTAAGTCCTATGCCGCCAGCAGCAAATGCGGAAGACCAGTGGCAGCGCTGCCAACAAGCCATCAGAGATGCCGCCTCTGATGTACTGAGTTTCTCTCGGCCACCACAACGAAACCCCTGGTTTGATGTACAAAGCGGCGCTGCATAGAAGGACTAGAGCTGCTTACGAGCTTTACGTGAGCAGGAGAAAAGAGGAACATCGACTTCTCAGAAAGAAGAATAAGGAGCATGAGAAGCGCTCGATCGAGGAGATTGAGAGACTTTATTGCAGGAATGATGTTCGAAAATTTTACCAAAAGGTAAAAAGAACATGACAGGGCTTCAAAGCCAGGACAGAAGTCTGCAGGGACGAAAATGGCAACATAGTAGTAGAATCGCAGTCGGTGCTGAGGATATGGAAGGAACACTTCTGCAGACTGTTAAACGGCGATGATGACCAATATTCCGCTATCAGGCAGAATGAGCCTTTCAACAGTGACGATGACAGTCAAGATTCCCGTCAACCCGATCAGAATGAAGTGAGGATACCGATATCTAAACTCAAATCCAACAAAGCTGCTGGAGCCGACGGCCTTGCCGCTGAACTTTTCAAGGCAGGAGGGGATGAGTTGGTAAGGAGCATGCACCAGCTCATCTGTAAAATCTGGTCAGACGAAAGTATGCCCGATGAATGGAACCTCAGCATCGTTTGCCCAATCCTGAAAAAATGAGACCCTTTGAACTGCGCCAACTACAGAGGTATAAGTCTCCTAAATATCGCATATAAGATCCTGTCTGCCGTAGTATGTGAACGCCTAAAACCGATCGTCAACAACCTGATAGGTCCTTATCAGTGCGGTTTCAGGCCGGGAAAGTCCACTATTGACCAAATATTCACACTATGGCAGATCTTGGAAAAAACCCATGAATATAAAATCGATACGCACCACCTTTTCATCGATTTCAAAGTTGCCTATGATAGCGTGTATAGAGACGAGTTATACAGAGCCATGTCTAGTCTTGGCATCCCTGCAAAGCTCGTCCGCTTGTGCAGAAAGACGATGGAGAACTCTCGCTGCTCCATCAAAGTCGGTAAGAACATCACCGAACCGTTCGATGTCAAAGGTCTTAGACAAGGCGACGCGCTATCATGCGATCTCTTTAATATAGTACTTGAGAGAATTGTACGAAACTTACAAGCCAACCCCGGAAGAACTCAGCGGGCAGTCAATGGGGCATTTACGAGTATCGAGACCGAGGCAGCAAAGATGGGTCTAGCGGTCAATGAAAGCAAAACAAAATATATGCTGTCTACAAAAAAAGACACCCAACATCGGCGTCTTGGACAGAACGCCACAATAGACAGATACAATTTTGAGGTAGTAAAGGATTTTGTCTACCTAGGCTCTATGGTGAACTCCGCAAATGACATCAGTAGGGAGATCACACGGAGAATTACTCTTGCCAATCGTTGTTTCTATGGGCTAAAACGGCAATTGAGTAGCAACGCCCTATCTCGAACTACTAAGGTAAATCTTTATAAGACATTAATCATCCCAGTCCTGCTATATGGCGCAGAGGCATGGGCTTTGACAAAACCGGATGAGGATGCCCTTGGTTATTTCGAGAGAAAAGTTCTTCGAGCGAACTTTGGTCCCGTCTGCATAGACGGTGAGTGGAGGAGAAGGTACAATGCCGAACTATACGGCCTGTACAAGGACATCGACTTAGCCAGAAGATTTCACATACAGCGACTAAGATGGCTGGGTCATTTAGAGCGGATGCAGCCCAACCTTCCCGCTAAGAAAGTCTTCGGATCCACCCCGGACGGACGGCGCAGTAGAGGACGACCTCGTGGTAGGTGGCGCAAACAAGTGGATGGGGACCTCAAGCAACTTGGCGTTGCAACTGGAGGCAGCTGGCTCGTAACCGTGCTGGCTGGAGAGGTTTGTTGGTTGAGGCCCAGGCCACCCCGGACTGTAGCGCCATCTATGTAAGTAAGTAAGTAAGATAGTGAGGATGCGGACAGTACACTCACTGACGCTAGAGCAGTGGGAAGTGAGCAGGCTAGTACTCTCACTTCTGTAATTAAGGGCGATAGTGGGTTGGCTGGCACTCCCACTTTATTAGAGCAGGGCACATGTGAGTTGGCCGGTACTCTCACGGGAGTTAAAAAGGGTAACAGCGAGTTGTCTGGTACTCTCACTAAAAGCGTTAAAGGAATAGTGACCAAAGGAACTGGTAGCGCAGCTTTCGAGAACTCTGATGCTCCTAGTTTCTCTGAGCTTTAACGGTAAGTCATGGTGCTTCACAATAGAGTTGCTAAGTCTTATGCCTAGAAGAGCGGCAGACAATTCCAAACGGGGAATGGATGACAGCTTCTTCGGAGCACACTTTGTTTCTCCACATACGAATGACACACGGATCCTTTGACCAACTTCAATGCAAAGGTGCGAGACAGCACTAAACGCCTCCTCACTGGCGTCGACGAACGTGTGGAGAGTAATTTTGTCAGACATTGACAAATAAGGATCATGACATCTCGGTACCTCGGCGTAGGGAGCTCTGCCTTCCACAGCTGCCATTGCTTAAAGATCTCGGGGGGAATTGGCTGATCCCATTCCATAGCTTGTCTCCATATCGAACGCAACAACAATTTGACGCGGAGGATAAAGTTAGCGATCACCCCGTGCGGGTCAAAGATAGACATCGTGATACTTAAAACTTCTCGTTTAGTGGGATATTTATCGTTAAGCATGACATCTTGGCTGACACGAGGAAATTTCAGCTTAAATATAAAAACATCCTCGGCTGGTTCCCAACAGATACCAAGAATCTTCTCTGTGACGGCATCGATATTTATATTGATTGTTTTACTCTTTTGATCCTCGGCATTCAGATCTGAGATACTTCCTAGTACTTCAGTAGAGTTTGATAGGAAATTTCGCAACTCGAAGCCACCGCTCCTGTGAATCGATGTCACTTCCTTAGTGATTTCAACTACTTCAGTCTCAATGCCGAAACTGTCCACAAAGTCATCGACATAATGCTGATCGACTATTGGACGGACGGCTCTCGGGTATTCCTGTGCAAACTTCAAGGCGTTGAGATCCTTCACGTACTGGGCCGAACAAGGAGAGCAGCTAGCACCAAAGGTCATCGATTGCATTACATATACGCTGATGGGGTCATCTCTGTGATTTCTCCACAGAAATCGCTGTGAGTCTTGATCTTCTGGGCGTATCAAGACCTGATGAAACATTTCCTTCACGTCTCCCGATACCACTATGCGCCGCATACGGAAATTGAACACAATGGCTGTTAACGGCTTCAGTTCATCAGGTCCCTTTAACAAGAAGGAGTTCAACGAGACGTCATTTACCTTCACAGCCGCGTCAAACAGCAGATGGACCTTACCGGGCTTGTGAGGATTCCTTACTGCGAAATGTGGAAGATACCAGGTCTTCAGTGAACGTTTGCATGCTTCAGCTTCTTAGCGTAACCTTTCACCAGATAACTTGAAATTTATATACGAGATGGCAAGTACTGGTTCCTTCTCAAACTTTCTTTCGAGAGCCCAGAGTCTTCGCTGCGCCATTTCAAAACTTTCTGGTACTTCGAAAACGTCCTCCGTCCACAACAAGCCATTTTTTAATCGGTTGTTGATCGTTTTCGTCGTGTTTGACATTATTTGCAGCGCTCTCCTGTCCTCTTCAGAAGGTGCCTGCTTGGCTGCCTTTTTGACCACAAAATTCTCAACGGGAAAATACTCCTCCACGAGGCGCTCCAATTGTACGTCTTCCTCCTCCCTCTTCTGGCTGCTATGAAAGGTGAAGCTTTCATTGTAGTCCTCTTTGACACCTGTAGCCGTCCTACCGTACAGCACCCATCCAAGTTTGGTTTCCGTGACGATTGGACTAATCTTAGTTGACTTGATGGTATTTACGCCCAAATGACTGTTGTCGGGTCCGATAAAGATTTTTGGTTTCGCATTTTCATACCTGAGTAATGGAAACACTGTTGAATGTCGACATGATGGATCCAAGTCGGCGCGGCTGTCGTTGATTGGGTTGGCAGGTTCAGTTTATTGACGGTCTGTATACCATTCATTGCAAATCGAACTGCTGCCAACCTCCGGATTAGCCTGCCTTGCCTGCACAATGCGGATCTCTGTGCAGGTCGACTCTCCCATTCTCCGCCACTCGTGGGTCCTAAAATGAACAACAAACAAACAACAAACAAACAACAAAACAACAAAAACAAGCAAAAAAACCAAAAAAAAATAATATTCGAAAAGAGGACGGTCCTCTTGAAAAACCGTCTTCCAGCCTCCTGGAAAGCACATCTGCAAGCTCTGCTATTGCAACTCCTGCTGGCGTATTGGCTTTAAAGCTATGCGAGCAGCTGCAAGCAGGTGGTCGCTCCCAGGATTGCTAAACGCGCGCCTGGTACGCTGGCGGATAGGACAGTAGTCTCAACACCTGGTCCCATCGTAAAGCCAGACCATGTAACGCGTGGGGTCAACCCCCACAATCTCTATACCTTCAGGGACAGCTAACTGTTCGGCCTCGAGCTTACAGCATGCTGCTCCTTCCTCCTCGAAGGATCCACATCCCCTTTTTAAATCTCTCTCAGGGGCGACGGACAGCTCGGCTTCGAGCTCGCGGAACGTCGCTCCCTCCAAGATCTCATACCAAGATCGACGGCTAGCCTACAAGATAATTCGCCGCATTCAGACTATCACTGAACGAGAGAGAACACAAAAACACAAAACCTCCTTAAGCTGGGCTACTAAACGTGTCCAGCTCCCCTCCGACTCATCCAACAAGGACTTATCATCCAAACACCAAAGATCTCAGGACGAGTCTCCCACCTTAGCAAAAAAAATACTAAGGTAGTACTTGCCAACATTACCTCCAAGCCCTTCAACCAAGTACTTAAGGCACACTTGGAGATCGCGGTCGTTGACCACAGCGATCCGGATGGTAGCATTTTTTTTTTTTTTTTTTGATTGGGAGGGGTAATCTTCAAAAGACGAAACTCAGTACGTCCTGAGTAACAGTGTGGGACTCTTACCCACTAAACCCCCCTCCCACGACCGCCCCATTCCCCGCGGTACTGCCGTCAAGCATTTCATCGCGGGGGGGGTTTTAGTCTGATGTATTCGACTAGTGCCTGTTTGCATTATCCTGCTCAGCATTGATTGTATTTCGCCGGTCTGATTCTTTCCTTTCTCTTTCTAGGGTTCTTAGAATCTTCATTATGCGCATTGTGCTCCCAGCGACTGCGTCCCATGCCTCCTGGCTTTTGAGCATTTCGCCAACGATGTTTTCTGGCGTCAGTGGGTGGCCGAGTTCACTCCTTAGTGCATTCCTTTCGTCGAGGAATCTTGGGCATTCAAAAAATATATGTTCCGCGTTTTCTACGCAGTCAGCGCAATGCGGACAGTAAGGGCTATTGTCGTGTTTATACTTATGTAAGTACGAACGAAAGCATCCATGGCCCGTTAGGAACTGCGTTAAGTAGAACTAAAGTTCTCCATGTTGTCTGTCGAACCATGGCTGGATTTGGTGTATGAGCCTATGGGTCCACCTGCCTTTCTCAGAAGCATTCCAGCGTTCTTGCCATTCTCTTAGGCTTTCTGCTCTATAGAGCCGGTTTTCGCTGGCCTCGTTTCTTTCTCTTCTTGCGCAGTACTGACGTTGCTGTTCTACTGCCAGGATATCTACTGGAAGCATTCTCGCTACCACGCAAGCTGCATCGCTAGAAGTAGTGCGAAATGCGCAGCTAGCTCTCAATGCACATATTCGATACGCAGATGTGATATGTGATCTGTATGTTTTAATTGCCATGGCCCCGGCCCAAATTGGTGCGGCGTATAGGATTATAGACGTAACCACTCTAGCCAGCAGTAACCTACGGCTATGTCTTGGTCCTCCTATGTTGGGCATGATACGCGCGAGTGCGGCACTTGCTATTGCACCTTTTCGGCCTACATACTTAAGGTGATCTCTAAATGAAAGTCTCGTATCTATCATGACACCTAGGTATTTTATATGCGGTTTAGATGTTATTTCATGGCCGCCGACTATAATGGTGAGAGTTTCTACCTTCTTTCTACTACTTATCAGGACTGCTTCAGTTTTATGCTCCGCCAGTGTTAGACCAACTGAGGTGAGCCATTTTCGTATTATCCTTATTGTCGCATTGCTTATCTGTTCCACCTCCTCCAACAGTTTAGCAGTGACAATAATGGCGATATCATCAGCAAATCCCACTATTTTTGTTTCTGCGGGTATAGGAAGTCGCAGTATACCGTCATACATAATATTCCAGAGCAAAGGGCCAAGGACTGAGCTCTGTGGTACTCCGCCTGTGATCTTATATTCCTTGGGGCCGCGGTCTGTATTGTATACCAAGATTCTGCACCTGAAGTAGTCCGGATGGTAGCATCACAGCTGACAAATGGAGGTAGGGTGAGATAAAGCTCGCCACCAATTGTCTCCAAGTCTTACGTGACCATGCCGGCCCTGATGATTCTTGCAGAGATTCTGGCTGGTATCAAGGGTACGTAAAAATCATTGCCTGTGCTGACCAAAGATCTAAGGATCTATACAAAATTGCTGTCTCCAGATTGGGGCAGGTTTGGCCAGGTGCACAGTTAGAGGTCGTGGAAAAAGACCAAATTCCTAACCGTCCTAGGACTCGTGCTACCATTCCGGTCGAATTCTCCGATCCTAGGGTGATCCTGGATATCCTCAGGATCAGCAACAGCTCCCTCCCTACCCACAACTGGAAGATTGCCAAAGTGGACGAGCCGAGAGGTGACATAAGAAGCGTCATCATTGTCATCAATAAAGAGTCCCTGGCCCCCTTGGCATCTTCAAAAGGAGTGATTAACTACGGCTTCAGCTCTATCACTCTTAAAGTATATGAATGCGATGAGAAAGAGCCCGAGAGAGTCCCTCCCAAACTGGACGCTTCTTCCGAACCAGTCGAGAGTTTCTCTCCTTCCGAGCCCATTCCCTCGCTCCCTTGGAGCCCATTCCCTCGCTTCCCTCCGCTGCTCCACCCCTCTTGAGGGTCGACTCTTCGTCGACGGACACGGAAATGGTTGGCGCTCTTCTCAAACTCGACTTTTCCGGTCCCCCTTCTCCCTCACCATATATCCGTGAGTCCGACTTCGGTTTGACGGACACGGAGATGGATAGCGATCCTAATGGCCCTTCTCTTGAGGATGACCTCTCGTCATCAGATTCAGAGGACGGCAACAATACCGTGATAATGGTATCTGAACAGAGAAGTAGCTCCAATGCTGCGGATCCTTCAGATTAACCTGCATCACTCCATCTCGGCTTCGGCCTCCCTAATTCTCCGGCTTGCTAAAAACGGGGAAGACTTAGTCTTGATCCAGGAACCATGAGTTGTTGGAAACCGGGATTGTGGCCTCAAGACTCCAAACTATAAACTAATCTACGCAAGGATGGAAGGTAAACCGAGATCTTGTATCCTTGCGAAGACCCACCTTAACATCTTTTTACTCTCTAATTTCAGCAATCATGACATAGTCGCTACCAATTGCATTTAAAAAATTACTGGCTGGTTTCGGCCTATTTGGGTCACGATCAAGTGGGCCCACTTCATCCGGACATCTTGGGGAGCTTGATTGCGAAAGCAGAGAGCCTTAAGACTGGTCTCATCATTGGCTGTGACGCGAACGCTCATCACTCAATCTGGGGCAGTTCCGACATAAATGAAAGAGGTGAGCAACTTTTTGATTTTATCCTCAGTACTTATCTCCTAATTTATAACCGAGGGTCTAAACCGACCTTTATTACTCGTGACCGACAAGAAGTCCTGGACATTACCCTTGTCTCTGATCATATATATAACCTGGTAAAGGACTGGAGAGTCTCTGAAGAGCACTCTTTCTCAGACCATCGCTACCTCCAATTCAGTCTTGACGACCATCTACCTCATCAGAAAGTTTTAGAAATTATAAAAAAAAAACTAATTGGTCTCTATACAGGAAGCGCTTATTGACGCTTATTCCCTCCCTTTTGCCTACTGAACCTACTAGTACGGATGATCTTGATAGGTTGGTCATCACCTTTACATCGGCACTTAACGGTGCCTTGACTGTGGCGTGCCCTAACCGCACTCCTCGAGGTAAGAAGAAACCACCTTGGTGGAATGCAAATCTTAGTACTCTTAGGAAGGACAGCAGACTCCTCTTTAATATTGCTAAAAGCTCTCGCGAGACGCCGGTTGGAACACCTACAAACTGTCTCTTAGGAAATATAAAATCTCACTGAGGAAAGAGCAACGACGCTTCTGGAGACTTTTCTGTGACAGTATTGAAGAATCCTCGGAAGCCTCTAGGTTGCGGAAAATCTTCTCAAAAAGCCCTTCAACACCTAGCTACCTCTTACATCCAGATGGTCACTGGACCACCTCTGCTAGGGAATCCATTGACATCCTACTGGATACTCACTTCCCTGGTAGCTCCCCTGTTGCTGTTTCATTATCGGGTATTACCCGTACTTGCTCTCTACCGTGCAGCAACTCCCTGGTTATAGTAACTACAGAAAAGATCCCCTGGGCCATGCGCAGCTTCAAGTCCTTCAAGTCCCCAGGACCTGACGGCATTATTCCTGCTGAATTTTAAAAATGTGAGGACATTGTGCTTCCATGGCTCAAGGTCATCTTATCGAGCTGTCTTAATCTGGTCTACATCCCCAAGGCGTGGACCGAGGTTGAAGTTGTCTTCATTCCTAAGGCAGGTAAGAGCTCGCATGTGGAACCAAAGGATCTCCGACCCATCAGTCTATCGTCCTTTTTACAGAAAACGCTGATTGATATTCACCTCCGTCAGAGCATTAGGCCGTCTTTGCTCTCGCCGTCCCAACATGCGTACTGCAAAGGCAAATCCGTTGAAACAGCCTTACACTCGCTTGTGCGCATCATTGAAAAATCTCTGAGCATTAAAGAATATACCATGGTGGCTTTCCTTGACATTGAGGGAGCTTTTAACAATGTCAAACCAAAGGCAATCACAGACGTACTGGCAAATCTGAAAGTGGATACTTCGCTCGGAGTGTTGATCAATCAATTGCTAACACGCAGGATTATCAACACACAACTGGGTGGAGCATCGGCCAGAAGACTTGCCTGCTGCGGAACACCCCAAGGTGGTGTTTTGTCCCCCGTCCTGTGGAATCTTGTAGTGAATGAGCTACTAGTGGACCTGGACAGGTCAGGCTGTAGAGTGATTGCCTATGCTGATGACATTGCGATTGCTGCGTCTGGCAAGCACCCAGAAACTCTCAAGGAAATCCTCCAATATGCTCTCTCTCGGCTCACTAGGTGGGCCTCCAATTGTGGATTGGGGGTTAACCCTCATAAAACAGAACTTGTTCTCTTCACAAGGAAATATAAAGTTCACCACGTAGACCCTCCTATGATTAATGGAACCAGTCTCACCTTCACTATTAATGCAAAATACCTGGGTCTTATTCTGGACAGAAAACCGAACTGGAAAGCCAATTGCTGTGGATGGCCAAAGAGAAGGCGAAGCAAGAGCATTGGAAATTTGTTTGGGAGAGTAATGGCTGAATATTAGCAAAACGAAACGAAAACCTACAACACTTTTACTTAGCTCAGTTAATGATGTGAGTAAAATAACACAATAGTTGCATTTGAAAAAGAAATAGATGTATAATATATTCACTAATACTATGATGGATGAATTAGAAAAATACGATAACGTAAGACTAGATTTAGACTTTAAGGTAATACATGATTTTACTGCCATAGATAAAAATGAATTAAAAAAATTGAATTTTGTTCCTATTTGTTTGAACATTTGATCTCTAAGAAAACAATACTTTTATCACCAACATTAATAAATTATTAGATGTAATAGATATTATCGTCTTAGTAGAAACTAATATAAAAGATGTAGAAAATTATCTTTATAAAATTGATGGTTTTAATGTGGAGTTCCAGAATCGAGGGCAATCGAAAGGTGGAGGCGTGGCTATTCACGTTAAAAACAATATTGCATACGAAAGAGTTGTAATTGAGACGCATTCGTACGAGAACATCCTAATTAAAGTAAATGAAAACAAAACAATATCAAAGTATATTAACGCTGTGTACAGACCTCCTGATTCCAATGTAATAACCATATAATAGTCATGGGTGACATGAATATCAATCACGTGATGAAGATAAAGCGCATGTAAAGAATTACTTAGAAATCCTGGCTTCAACTGGTCTAACAAACGTTATATTGGATTGCACTCGAGTTGATTTGAAAATAGGCAGTACCACTTTAATCGACCATATAGTTATTGGTTGGGAGCGACAACGGAGAAGAAATCAAACGAGAGCGAAGCAGAAATAAAACGACCGTATTCTTTAAGTGGCAATGAACAACTAACTCAAATTTATTTATCAAAAATCAAAGTGGTGTTTATCTTATACAGACATAATTCTTAGAACGGGAGTGCATGCAGCTGCAAATGATCAAATGATGCAAAGCTGCATTTTTGCAGTGACATGCATCCAGTGAATGGCGTAATCTTATCTTAAGACATGCATCCAGTGCATGGAGTAATCTTAGCTTAAGGCATGCATTTAGTGCATGGCGTAATATTATCTTAAGATACTTCTATTAGGATAATGAAATTGTTCTAAGAAGAGAGAAGATATAATTACTGGAATAGTTCCTCAAATAAGGTATTCCAGGAATTATTTATACGTAACACCTCCCTCCTTTAGACTTTTGCAGACCCTGCAAAAGGGTCAATGTGTGGCAGAACCCTTACATCTTCTTTGAGTTCCACTACATTTAGATTTTTAATTCTTAGTTTTTTAACTACAAAAAAAGTAGCAATGATTATGAGAAGTAAGCTTAAAAATGTAAAGCTTAAGTTAATAACATTTATTGTTTTATGTTTATATTCCAAGTACTTAATAATTTCCCTGTTCTCTATGTTTTTTCGATTTAGATTTTCGAGTGTAACATTATTAAATATTTTTGTAAAGTTAACATGAAATAACACAACAATAAATTTATCTGTATAGTTTTTTACTTTATTTTTAAAAGTGTGATCCATTATTTCGATCTTACAATTGCTAAATTTAATTAAATTATTGACATTTATAATCATTTCTTGCTTGATGCAATTGTGTTTTAATTCGGTAGTATTAACATTTTTGGTTATTACTAGATCGTCAAAAATTTGTTCAATCGAAGTTATATTATTGATTTTTAATTGACAAACATTATTCTTTTGTAAAATGTTTCTTATACATGTGTTACCATGTTGTTTTAAATCTTTTTTTTCTACAATTTCGTCTTCACCGTTATAGACGTTGTTTCTTTGTATAATTACTTTTTTAATTTGTACATCAAGTTCTTCAAAATCGTTGTTTGGGAATGGGATTATTAAAGCATTGAAATACTTTTCTTCTGTAAAATTAGGTATCATTATTACAAATATTAACGAATTATCATTGTACATAAAACTAAGATGGATGTAAGGTAAAATTGTTGGAGATATTTTGTATTCAGAAATTTCCTTATCAGTCAAAATGTTATGAGCTAAGATATTCAGTTTACTCATAAGTAATATGTCTACTATTCTCTTTACTTGTCTATTAATAATGCCTATATCTGCGTAAATTTGAAGTACCATTTTTGATTTAAATGCTTTCCTAGAGTTATTATTTATACTATTTAATTTCGTATTTAACTCCGCTTGCTGTGAATTTACATGTTCTACTACCTGATTAAGGTTTTTAATTAGATCGTTGTTAATAATTACTTGCTTGTTTAGTTGATCCGTAGTTTGTTCGGCATTTCGGTCTAGGTTATTTTAAAAGGAATTTTTACCGGTTGTCGATTATGTTTGACCAGTATGCATGTTTCACAATTATTTATGTATTTGGTAATAATTTTTAACAAATTTGGGTGGTAGTACGTTCGCTTTAATTCATAAAATATTTCTTGGATGCCTCTATGATTGTTTCTTAAATGTTCATTTTTAATTATTGTGAGTATTTGCTCTTTATCTGTTATATCTATTAGTTTAATAGGCGAACCCCACATGCGGATCAGTAGAAATGCGGTGAAGTGGGAGGTTGGTGATCCCTTGTTTTCGGATCATGGCCTCGCTGATAAAAGGAAGAAGAAGAATCTATTAGTTTAATACTGGACTTAAAAAGTTTTAGATTTTTGTTATTTGCAAAATTTTGTACGTAAATATCTTGGAATTTAATAAATAGTTGATTATTATCGCAATAAATAATAATAATACATTCTTTCTCGGTTGCCTATTTGTAAATAAATTTGGTTCTTGTAAAGGTTAATGGCTTTCTCGGTGACGTATATGTACTGAGTTTCGTCTTCTATTCCACTGTGAATAGTAGCGTCCGTAGACTTAACGTCGTCATTTTGTTTACTAACACTGCTCACTGCATTATTGAAAATGTTGGGCATCGAAGTTTCTTTTTCTATTTCGTAATTTTGATCTTTGTGATTAACATACCTGCTTAAACCGTCGGCAACATAGTTTTCTTTTCCTTTCAAGTATTCCATTGTGAAGTCATACTCGTTTAATTGAATTTTCCAGCGTTGTAGTTTCATATTAGGTTCTTTGAGATTATTGAGCCAGACAAGAGGTTTATGATCTGTACGCAAAATAAATTTTCGTCCGTAGATGTATGTCCTGAAATATTTAACTGCCCAGACGATAGCGAGCAATTCTTTTTCTATCGTCGAATATTTAGTTTCATGATTATTTAATGTGCGTGAAGCGTAGCCTATAGGGTGATGGTTTTGACTGAGTACCGCGCCGATTGCATAATTTGATGCATCGGTAGTTAACGTAAAAGGTTTATTAAAGTTTGGGCTTTTGAGTATAGGGTCGCTTGTTAACAGTAATTTTAATTTATTGAATGCATTGATGTAATCGGGATCAGATTTATTTATTTTCATATCCTTTTTTAGGTATTTAATAATAGGGTAAACTACTTTAGCATAGTCCTTGATGAACTTACGATAGTAGCCGCTGATGCCAAGAAATTGTTTTATTTCTTTGACTGTAGTAGGAAGTTTCATTTTCTGCATAGCTTCTACTTTTTCGTTATTGGGCTTTATACCGCCATTAGTTATTATGTGACCAAGATAATTAGTAGACTCATCGGCAAAATGACATTTATCAATTAGAATTTTTAAATTTGCCTCTCGTAATCGTTGTAATATTTTCCGTATTGAAAGTAAATGTTCTTCGAAGCTAGTAGAAAATATCAGAATGTCGTCTAAATAGACAACACAAATTTTGTTGATAAATTCTTTTAGAACACTATTCATAAGGTCGCTGGCGCGTTTTTTAGGCCAAATGGCATACGGATGAATTCGTACTGGCCACTTTTAGTAGAGAATGCTGTTTTAGGACGGTCTCTGGGTAACACCTCGATTTGGTGAAACCCCTTGGCTAAGTCTATACTGGAAAAATAGGTACACTTTCCGAGTTTATCAAATAACTCATCAATGTTTGGCATAGGGAATCGATCGTCAACTGTTTGTTCGTTGAGCTTACGATAGTCAACGACGATTCGCCATTTTTGTTTCCCAGAGTTGTCTATTTTTTTGGGTACCACCCAAATAGGAGAGTTATATGGGCTGTTACTATGTTTTATTATCTTTTGTTGAAGCATGTCTTGTATTTGTTTATCGACTTCTTTTCGATGGACTTCAGGGTAACGGTATAATTTACTATAAATGTTAAAATATATATTATTCTTTGTTTCAATTGTATGCTGTATTTCTTTTGTAAATGAAAGACGATCCCCTTCCTTAAAAAGCACATCTCTAAAAGAGAGTAATATCGACTTTATTTTATTAACATCATTTTTATTTAAATGGCTGGCAAAACTTTCAATTGGAACATCGTTCGTGTAGAACTCGTGACTAAAAACTTCAGCTGAATTATCCGTATATCTACTTTTTGCGTATAATTCTTCCTCTTCATTTAGGTAGAATGGTATTGTGGCTGCCCGTGTACGTAGTAATCTTTCTTTATAATCGATTATCGCATCTAAATCAACCAGAATATTATTGCCAATTATGCCATCGAATTTTTCGTGGAACTTGTATTCCGTAAATTGGACATAATAATTATCTTTTTCGGTAAATTCATTAAATAAAGGAAAACTACACTGAGTATTTGTTCTAATGGTATGATCTTAAACCTTTAAAAAACCTCTGGTTGGAGTAATTCTCCATTTAGGATTACAGATGAGAGGGTTTATTATACTGTGCTCTGCACCGCTATCGATAATAAATTTCATGTCACATCTTTTGTTTTTAATTATTATATACGGGAGTTGTTTTCGGGGTCTATCCGAAAATTTGGTTGGTGAAATTCGACGCTTTGATTTGCTTTAATATGTTATCCCGTGGAAATTTATTTTGCTGCCTATTGTTGTTAAAGTAGTTATTTCGTTGGTAATTATTATTGCTGTTATAGTGACGTTGATTAGTTCGGCGTGTTTGCGCACTGGAATTGTTGTGCGATCTATTTGTTCGACGAGTTTGACTACTTTGTGATTGTTGCCTTTGATTTTGCGTTGCATTATGCGCGTGCGCATTTGGATAAAAAGATGTGTTATTATTATTAAAGTTGTTGTTATTATTATTGGATGTAAAGCCTGTGTTGTTACTATCCCTATTAAAATTACTATTATAATTATTAGATGGACTTCTGTCAGAGTTATTTTCATTGTTATTGTTTCTATGATAAACCTTTGCCCTATTTATAAAATGTCGATAATTTCCTACCTGTATTCCAGTAAAATGAAGGTAATTATTGGATGCAATAATTTGGTATGCATCATGTAAAGTTTCGGGGTTTCTATTAATAATTATACCTCGTACTGGTTCTGGCAAATTATCTTTGAAGAGCCTGAGGGCGATCCTGTTGTTTGCTACTGCTTGTTCTGCATTCATAGCGTTATCCAGTATGTATTTTATTTATTTTTCTATAGTCGAATGACATCGACATAACGCGATTTGATCTAATAGAGATTCCGTTGATGCCGTTTCGCCATGTTTACTTATTAAAATTGCCTTTAGTTCTGGCCATGTCTCTATATGACTTTGCGTTAACAAGGTTGCGTGGGCTTTACCAACTATTTTGTCAAGAATGAGACCTAATACTATTCTTTTAAGCTCTACACCTAAAGTTCCTACAATTGGTACTAATGTTTCAATCCTTTCTATAAAATTGCCTAAATTTGGGCTACCACCGTTGAATGGAGATATATTACCTATGCATTTCATTGCAAGGTTAAATTTGTCAATTTGATTTAAATTTTCCATAATTACAATTTTTTTTCTTACTTCAGTGCTTTAATAATGCTCACAATATGGGAAATACACAGTTACAGTATGAATAAATTTTTTATTTTTTATAATTTGCGCGCACTCAAAGGGTTATGAATACCTTTAACATGTTTACACACAGTGCGGGCGTTTGGAAAGGATGGATAGAGAGAGAGAAAGATTTTGGTGTAGTGGTTCATGAAGCTCAGTTGCTTATGCTTCAGCTATTTATTTAAATGTTAGAAGACTTTACTTGTAATATTAATAATGCACTTAAAAAAAAATATATAAAATATAAGGGTACTTGCTAGCATGTGCGTGAAAACTCGTACATATGCGTTCCTCTATTTTATTGGTCCACTTCCTTCTGTGTTGCTTGGATGCGTTCTTCTATTTTCCTGGTTCACTTCCTTCTGAGTTGCTAGTACCTGAATACTTCGTTCTGCTTTCCTTTTTTTCTTTTTCTTTCCTCATTGACTTTTCTTCTATGTTGTTATTTTCTTAGATCTGCTTTTCTCTATTCTTTGTTGAATTTCCACTTTTTTTTGTTTTAATTATTTTGTAAGTCACTAGACAGACACTAGGTTAGCGATTTATTTTCTTTCAACTCCTTCTTTTGACAAATTAAGAAGAAAATTCTTTTTCACTAGACACTAGATAAGCGAGTTATTATTATTTTCTCAACTTCTCCTTTTGACAAATAAAATATTTAGATTTTTCGAGCTTCTTCATTCGAAAAATTTTTTTTCACTTTTACTTTTCCCGACTGCGCCAGTTATTGGTTGGGAGCGACAACGGAGAAGAAATCAAACGAGAGTGAAGCAGAAATAAAACGACCGTATTCTTTAAGTGGCAATGAACAACTAACTCAAATTTATTTATCAAAAATCAAAGTGGTGTTTATCTTATACAGACATAATTCTTAGAATGTGAGTGCATGCAGCTGCAAATGATCAAATGATGCAAAGCTGCATTTTTGCAGTGACATGCATCCAGTGCATGGCGTAATCTTATCTTAAGACATGCATCCAGTGCATGGAGTAATCTTAGCTTAAGGCATGCATTTAGTGCATGGCGTAATATTATCTTAAGATACCTTTATTAGGATAATGAAATTGTTCTAAGAAGAGGAGAAGATTTAATTACTGGAATAGTTCCTCAAATAAGGTATTCCAGGAATTATTTATACGTAACAATATCTTTCGAGGAGCCTGGCCAACAGGATGGATGTTGTCCCTGTTGGATGGTTCTTCGTTGCGTTCGCACAATGTGGACAGTTTCCACGTCTAGGTGGATTTCTGCATTGGCGTTGTAGGTGTCCTATTTTGTTGCAGTTCCAGCAACGAATTTGTCCTCCGCGAGCGTCGTTTCGGTCTTCGATGTCCATCCTCTGGCAAGAGCATTCGATGGCGGCTACTTCCCTCACACGGTGGATTCCCTGACAGGCCTGGTCTGCGGCCTCCGTTGTAAGAGCAAACGCCAAAGCTTCGGCAAGCGTTTTCTCTCCAGCCATTCTTACCGCCGCATCAGCTATGGCATGGGTGAACGCTTCGGTTGCCATCTTGTTAATGATCTCCTCATCGGCGTTTGGATAGGACAAATGTGCCAGCCGCTCAATGTCTGCTTGTAACTGCTGGAGCGTCTCACCCTTCATCTGGGACCGTCTGCGCAACTGGACCCTATATACTTGCTGCATGTGGTCGTCCCCAAATCGCATCTCAATGGCTTTCACCAGACTGTCGTAGTTGCGTTGTTTGTCCTCGGGAATAGTTTGTAGTAGCTCTGCAGCTGATCCTCTAAGCGCAAGCGTGAGGGCAATGGACCCTTTCTTCATCGTCCCAGTTGTTCGTCATTGCCGCAGCTTCGAACTGTCTCTTATATATCGCCCATGATGTCTGTCCGTCGAAGACGGGAGGCTGCATCTCTTTCCTTCTCGGGCAGTCGGTTGAATACTCCCGAACTTTCTGTTTCTTCACGTATTCGAGTTCCTTTGCCAAATTCTCGAATATTCCTTCAACAGTCTCGATTTTTGTTTGAACGTTCTCGAATTTTGTTTCAAATGTTCCAATTTTGGTCTCTACATTTCCAATTTTCTCGTCGATTGTCCCGAATCTTGTTTCCAAACTTCTATTTTGTTCATCAAATTTGCTTTCGAGAACACTCCTTTGATCGAGTAGCTGTTGCTCTAGAGAATTCTTTTGTTCATCGAGCTTGGCGTCTAGAGAATTCTTTTGTTCATCGAACTTTTTCTTTTGCTCGTCTAAAGAATTGCCTAGCTTCTCGAATTTTTCATTTTGAGAATTCTTTTGCTCATCGAAAGAATTATCTAGCTTCTCGAATTTTTCGGAAAGTAATTTCATCAAGGCTGACATGTCATTTGTCGTACGTCAAAAGACTCATCAATATTCGAAAAATTAAATAGAATATGATGAAGCTTTAAACAAAAAGCAAGGAAAAGAAGTCCACGTTCGAAGCGTAAAGGAAGTAATTTATTCAAAAAAAACCATCATAGAGGCCAGAAACGCTATTAAGAATCCAAGAAACAAAGATCCAAACACAAATGCAATAACTGCTTTAAAGGCAGGTAAAAAGGTCATTAAAAATAAAGAAAGAACATTGGAATTCCTCCAATAATACCGCTACCGAAAATTGGAGGTTTCTTACCACTGTTACCTAGAAATTGTCTCCTGGACGTCCGAAATCGACTTGGAGCTGACATTGGACTAGAACGAGATCACCATCTCATGTTAGCTTATATACGCCTTCGTACTGCATCCGTCAATAGCAACCGCTCAAACTTACTTAACATCACCAGGTTTAATATCGACAGGCTTAAGGTTCCCCACGTGCGCCAGCAGTTCAGGGACCATCTTGCCTTAGAAGCAGAAGTAATCAGCAGCACAATTCAGGAGAGCATGGATGGCCACTGGAAAGCTGTGAAAAATGCTTTTACGGCTGGGGTACGCACCTATGTCGGTAAAAAGCAGAAACACCACCGCACTTGGCTTTCTACAGACACCTGGAGACGGATCGATAAGCGTACAGCAATCAAGGATCGGATTGCAGCGGCCTCAGCAGTAGAGATAACCGAGCTTGAAGCCCAATATCGTGCAAAGATGAAACAAGTGCAGCGTAGTGTGAGACGTGACAAACGCCAATATATTAACTCACTGGCTTCAAGGGCTGAAGAAGCAGCGAATAGGCGTGACAGTAGGACTGTTTACAGCATCACTAAGGAGCTCATTGGTGATCGAAACTCCAAACAACATCCAGTGAAGAGTCTAGGCGGTAACCTTCTGATTTCGGATGAGAATCAGCTCACTAGATGGAGAGAACATTTTGCTACAGTGCTAAATCACTTGGACGATGGCGGTATGATCTCGAATTCAAATGAGCAGTTCTAAGCAACAAATTCCCGAATTCGCACCGTACCTTCCAGTAAAACCGAAATAATAACAGCAATCAAGTCCCTCAAGAAGAACAAGGCTTCGGGTATTAATGGCATCCCTGCTGAGCTATTTCAAGGGAGCGGGCCGAAATTCTGCTTTCAAAATTCTGTTTTTTTTCAGTTCTGTTTTACAAAATTCTGCTTTGCAAAATTCTACCAATTTTTTGAATATTATGTTTTAGACAGCCAAATTCTCCTCATTCTGTTTTTTTTGCAACTAACGAATATAAAGAAAAAATATTTTTTGAAGTTTGTCAACAAATTATAATATGTGTATTTCATATTTAAAGAAAGAACAGTAGAGTAATTGAAGAGAGGAAAACACCCTTTTAAATTTATGAGTTTCTTGAAGAAAGAGAGTACCGGCTATGTGCAGGGGTCTCAACAACAGATTGCTGCACTATTTGACTAGCTGGAAGAGGTGTTGTTTTGGCTAGTGATGTAATAGTGCTGTTTGCTTGTTGCATATATTTTTCACCACGACGCGTGGTTCATGGGTGTGTTGACCTGTCTGTCTTACAATTGTATGCAAATCACCAATTAATTGCGTCACTACTCGCCCTTTGCATTTATCTTTTATGCGGTTTGCACATGCCCAATTATATCTTTTACATTTATTTAATTTTTCGCACAAATATCCATTCACGCACAACTTACCTTTTCCTTTATTCGATTTAACAAGTGAAACATTCATTATGACTCTAGCAGCACGCGTTCACGAAGCAAAAGACACAAACAGAATGATTGTCTAAAACAAAAAAAAAATTGTTTAAAATGTTTTACAAATTTCTGCAAATAATAAAAAAACAGGTTTAGAAAATATTGAAAAGCGCTTTTTTACATTTTCTAAACCTTTTTTTTTTATTATTTGCAGAATTTTGTAAACAGAATTTTGAAAATCAGAATTTTGAAAAGCAGAATTTTGTAAAACAGAATTTTGAAAAGCAGACATTTGTAAAAACAATTTTGACCCATCCAGAATTTTGACCCCAACCCCTTTTTCAAGTGGCGCCAAATACATCGGCAGATTTGCTGCATCCGCTAACGATGTTTACCTACTTTCACATCGGATAATGGACCTTCATCTGATAGCCCATAATCTAGAAGCTGAAGCAAACAAAGTAGATCTAAAGATAAACGCAGCTAAAACAAAAGCCCTAGCACTTCTTCTAACAACCGTCCTAAACTTAACATTGCCGAATAGGAAGACGAGAAAGTTGATAACTTTCTATGTCTAGGAAGTATAGTCTCGGCTGACCGCGGTGGTACTGAATTGGATGTGTGCAGCAGAATCGGGAAGGCTAAAGCTGCGTTCGGAATGCTATCCAAAATCTGGAGAAGTAATGTTATCAGCTTAAGAACTAAGCTGAAACTGATCCGCTCCAACGTAGAATCAGTGCTGCTTTATGGCTGCAGTACTTGGAAGGTGGACACCATTAACACACGCAAGCTGCAAGTATTCGTAAACAAATGCTTAAGAATCATCTTAATGATTTTTTGGCCGACCCACATCTCCAACGAAGAACTTTATCTGAGAACGGGCCAAGAACCTATAAGCATTACTATACGTAGAAGAAAGTGGCAGTGGATTGGACACACTTTACGGCGCGAAGACAACTCCATTGCGAAATACGCCATGCAGTGGAAGCCGCTCACCCAGACAGGCAGAATAGCGGGCGCCCTATGCAAGCATGGCGCAGAACAGTTGAGGAGGAATCGAACTCTTTTGGAATGAGTTGGAGGCAGCTCAAACGCGTTGCAGAACTTCGAACAAAATGGCGCGCAGGCGTGGTTGAGGCTTTATGCCCCCCGAGGGGTTAAAGGATCTAAGTAAGTAGGGAACTCACCTATCTTAGCTACGTTATCAGCCATTGGATCTCTAAGGGGAGGAGTTGCGGCAGTAGTTAAAGCGCTAAATGAAACAAATGTAGACAAGCAACAATTGGAAAAGAGCAACCGTCACAACCAAGCTATGGAAGGAATGAAAATTAAGCAAGGCAATAGGCTTTATCCTATTCCTTATAAAAAGGATTTGGACTCTTCTTAAAACCACAAGATTCAAAAAACTTTTAAATTTGCTACCCAATCGTTCTTTTACCAATACTGATATTATGAAATTTTGAAAAATTAATATACTCAATTTTCGTGGTGTTTACATGAAAGATAAATTACCAAGAAGATCACTTGAAAAAGAATGTGGTGTAATAAACTTAAACAATGAGAGTGGGCCAGGAATATATTAAAAATGAAATAAACATTTGGTGCAACAGCCTAGCTTCTCGCAACCACTCCTGTTGTGTTAATTATATTTTTCACACGAATGGAAGGGACCTACAGTTTAGTGCCGTATCCGAACGGCGATTTGAGAAGTTTTTTCGTGACAACAATACTCTCGGATGTTTGTCAGACGCTCGCGAGAGGTGGGACGGTGAAGAAACTTTTTTGTGTTTTCTGGGATTCGAACTTGGAACATCATGCGCCAGTGATCCAACACACTAACCACTTACGCCACGGCGCCAAGGAACATATTGGGTAGCATATATTAAGCATAAAAATATTGTAAAAGATTTCGATAGTTTCGCTAATTTAAGGCCACCCATAGAGGTTGTAAAATATCTAGGTGAAAATATTCATTATAATTATAACAACTGTCAAAATTCTAATACATTTGTATGTGGTCATCTATGTTTGAAGTTTTTAATCGAAGAAAACATAAATAAGTAGAGCAAAATCATTATGTGTTTGATTTGAATTACATTATGTGTTTGATTTTAATTCCTCTTACTGCTTAGGACTTTTCTCCAGTTATCCTGAATTGTGATTACGTATGTGGCTTAGTTGAATTCCAGACTTACAATTCTACATATACCGAATGTGGATGTATTTAATGATTTATTTCATTTTGGTGATATCATAATAACATTTCCAATTAGTTCCTGTGAGATTGTGATAAGGATAAATCCGACAAAACGTCAATCAAGATCAAAGCAAATAATAATACTCTAAAATGTGAAAATTATAGTACCTAGAGATCGATTTCTCACAACCTAACTCTATTGAATCGCTTCTGGGATTCAGCAATAAAAAGCTAGCTGCAAATAAATTACGTGAATCAGATCTTTACGTCAACATAAATAGAATGAATATTGTCCGCATTGAATATAATTTAATTGGTGAAACATATTTCAATAAGCGACTTGCTCATATACTACATGAATTTTCTGTCAATATTAGCCCCTGGTATAAATTAGTCGAAGGTCCACGTAATATCATCTACGAGTATTTGCAAGTAAATGCTAAGATGATAAGTTTTATAACATTGAATTTCTTAGATCAAAACGGAAATCTTATAAAGTCTCGAGGTGAAACCATAACAGTTCAATTACATTTTAAATCGCAATAATGATAATATATAATAGCGCACCTTATCCCTCAAATTATAAAAGAGCAGGTAATACTATTAACTCTGTCAATATACTATCAACATCTGATAGAAGAACATCAAAGCTTTCTGTACAAAATCAACAATTTCCATTATCACTGGGATACAGATTGGAAAAATAAGCGAAACCCGCATCATGCTGAATATTTTTGAAGAACCAAAGTTTTTGGATGGCAAACGACTGACGAAGGCCTCGTAGGGGCAGCATCTCCCGATAGTGCTGGTCCGCTAAGTAGCGAGAAGGAGTCACTGCAGCCGAAAACCTAGCAGCTCTGTTAGTAAGACCTACTCCTACCTCCTCGTGGTGCCATCGGGGAATTTCTTCGGAAATTGCTAACGGGAGAGGACGAATGGCGAGCTTCCTGCACCAAAAAACAGGATAAGTGTCGGTTGGTCTTTGGCCCAGCGAGCCGCAACCGTAGAAAGACGAATTGCTCCGAAACGAAAATAAACGCCGTAGATACGGACTGATAATAATTTGTTGACGACCTTTGGCTATCGAATACGGACAACGGTCGGATTCTGGAACGTTAAGACCCTCCTGGACTCACCCTGGGTCCTCCTTCGTCGACCACATAAACACCTTACGGATCATAATCGAGCAATGCGTCGAGTATAGGTCTCCGCTACATTTACTGTTTATCGACTTTGAGAAGGCTTTCGACAGCTTGAATCGAGATGCTATCTGGTTGGCCTTGCGCAGGAGAGACATTCCAGAAAAACGTATAGCTATTATCAAGGCTACATATGAGGGCGGTAAGTGTCACCTCGTGCACAATGGTAAGGTGTCGGAAGATTTTGAAGTCGAAAGTGGAGTACGTCAAGGGTGCATACTGTCCCCACTATTGTTCTTGGTGGTTATCAGCGATGCACTCCGTGCAGCATTGATGGAAGCTAATTATGGAATTCGTTGGACTGTGGCATCTTACCTTAAACACCTAGATTACGCTGACGATGTTTGTCTACTTTCACATCGGTTAATGGATCTTCATTTGATGAAAAAGCATAGATAAACTTGCTTGAAGTAAAATGGAATATTTCTTATATTTATTACGTTGTCTGATTCTTTCAAATTAAATCAATACAAACGTATTAATAATGGTCAATCTATCAAAATTTGTAATAGATAAAAGGATAGGAGTTGGATGTGGATAGGACCTAAGGATGTGATGGGAACGGAAAGGGAAACAGCGTCGAGTGCGAGGAACATGGAACGCTTGCGAAGCACGGCTAAGCTCGCCGGAAATGGGAGGGGGTGATCTTGTTCTTGCACACAACCTCACCTATTACGAAAACATATATCGTGCCACAAAAAAGAATAAAAGTATTTAACTTACTTTAATACCAGACGGACGCTCAACACACTGAAGACTCTGCGGATGGTAATGCAGCGTTGGTAATTTTCCTCCCTTCCTGGAAATCCGTTTGCCATAATTTTTAGGATTTCCCCAAAATCGCTGCTGCTGCTGTATCAAGCCATCATACCGAAAGAGTTTTAACTAACTTTACCGCACCCCCTGAAATGTTATCTTTAACAAGCCATAATTATTTTTAAAAAAGGAAACGCATAGGCTTCGCCTCATATGGCGTGACTCACAAAATTATTTTTGTTTCAATTTTAAAATCAATAATCATGCTAAAAAAAACTTTAATCTTCTTCTTCCTTTTATCAGCGAGGTTATGATCCGAAAACAAGGGATCACAACCCTCCCACTTCACCGCATTTCTACTGATCCGCCTGTGGGGTTCGCCTATTTGACCTCAGAAAATATCGGCAGGCCTGCCGATTTTGGATCACTCGGTTACTGAGGCCAATGAAATGCCGATGTCGTCGCATTTGTCTGATCCAGGCGTTTATAGGCCTGCCTTTCCTACATCGCGATGTCTTTGGAACGTGCATTGATATTGCCTTTTTAACAGTGTTCAAATGATCTCTTCTTTAAACGTGGCAATACCAACTAAGCCGGTCACGCTCAATTTTTTGTACGATGGTTTCCTTGATGTGTAAGCTTCCACGGATCTTCGAACTTCTTATTCGATCAAGCTTTGTCACTCCTGCTGTCATGCGAAGCATCTTCATCTCAGCTGCCGTTAATTTACTCTCATACATTTTGTACATCGTCCAACATTGTGAACCGTATGTGAGCGCTGGACGTTCAACTGCGGTGTAGAGCCTTCCTTTCAGCTTAGGGGGAATTTTTCTGTCACAAAAGATAGCGGAGTTTTCTCGCCACTTCATCCACCCTACGCTTACACGATGATTGATGTCGTCATCACAAGTTGCTTTGCTATTGATCATAGATCCCAGATATTTCAACTTTTCGCACTTGGGAAGCACTGTTCCATTCAAATAAATGTCTGGAATAGGCCTGAGTGGATCAGAGAACGGGCAGCACAAGTACTCTGTCTTTTTTGAACTAATGCGATACCCATTTCCCTCCAAAACGTCCACCCACACATCAAGTGCTCGTTGCAGGGATGTAGGATCCTCACTTATGATGGCTCCATCGTCAGCAAAGAATAACTGATGTACCTTGGGGTCCATCACTTTACCTTCAAGCAGATAATCAAGGACTGTAATAAAGAGCAAAGGACTTAAAACGCTTCCCTGGTGCACCCCGACTTTGATTCGGAACTCTTCGGTTACTCCAGCGGGGCATCTTACTTTTGTCTTTTAATGAAACTACAAAAAAGAATAATTTAAACTTACCTAACAACTAAACTAATAAATCTTTAAAATAAGTTAACTCAATAAAAAAAACAAAAAAAAAAACAAAATACAAGGAAACAAATCATACAAAAAATAAATAAAACTAAAACAAATAAAAAAAGAAAAAATGCTAGCTAGAGCTCTGGTTAAGTGTTTCAATTTGTCCAATAAACGGGAACGCACCCTATAACAGCCAACTAGGAGGGGAAACGGAATTTCACACAAAAAAAAAGATCAAAAAAAATTAATATTCCAAAAAAAGGATAGAGATCGGAACAAAAATTAAGAAAACTAAATTTAAATTAACTGATAAACAAAAAAAAATAACGAAAGAAGCTGTCACGCCAACAATAAAAAAAACACGTTGCATAGCTGTAGTTCTATGGGGATTTCACCCGGATTGGGATCTTCGGTCTCTAGGAAGCAAGGTTTTAGCCGTCTTAAATTAATGTTTTGCTCCTTATTCTTAATTAATAGTGTAAAGTAGTTTTCGGATCTAGAAATAATTTTAAATGGCCCTTCATAGGGAGGTTGCCAAGGGGTTCTTACAGCATCCGTCCTAACGAATGCATGAGTGCATGTAGCTAAATCCTTAAATACAAAAATATTTTGTTTACAGTGCCTACTAGGTGGTGACGGGCTCAGTTTATGCATTTGGTCTCTAAGTTGACTGACGAATTGGTTAGGCGACGTAAAGTCACTGGTTGGGTTGACGAAATCTCCGGGTAGTCGGAGGTTATCTCCGTAGACCAATTCAGCAGAGGAAGCTCCAAAGTCTTCCCTAAGTGAGGTTCTTAAACCCATTAAGACCGTAGGTAAGGTTTTTGTCCATTCTTTTGTCCATTTGATCGTGGCATCGGATAGCTGTTTTAACGGTTCTATGCCACCTTTCGATGAACCCGTTAGCTTGGGGGTTATAAGGGTTAGAGCGTTTGGTTATAAAACCTAATAGTTTTGAAAGCTCCCTATACAATTCTGACTCAAATTGTTTTTCTTGGTCGGACACAATTGAAATGGGTACACCGAACCAACTTATCCCTCCACTATAGAGTGCGAAGGCGACTGAGCTTGCAGTCATATCAGCTAGGGGAATGGCTTCAGGCCAGCGTGTAAAACGATCAATAATCGTCAAGCAATAGCGTTGTCCCTCTGAAACTGTTAGTGGTCCTATCAGGTCAATGTGGATTTCCTCAAACCTATTTTTAACAGGAGGGAAATTCCCAACAGCATTCATAACATGGCGGGACACCTTGTTCCTTTGGCATGCTTTACACGATTGAGCCATTTTCCTAACATCGCGCTTAATATATTTCCAAATAAATTTTTGACTGATTGTTTTCACAGTGTTACGTACTCCTGGGTGTGACAGTCTATGAATGCTGTTAAAAATTTGTTTTCGAAAGGTTTGTGGTACATAAGGTCTCAATTTTCCTGTCGAAGTATCGCACCAGATTTTTGAGTCGGAATTAAGCACTGGATGTAACTTAAAATTCAAAGAACCACTCGTCATGAGATCGTTTAACTCAGCGTCGTCTTGTTGTTGCGCTAAAAGTGAAAAGTCAATATTTGAAGGTATGTTTATCTCTTCGATGCGCGATAAACAGTCGGCTACCTTGTTGTCACAACCAGACACGTGACGAATGTCTGTGGTGAATTGACCTATAAAGTCAAGGTGCCTAAATTGCCTTGGAGTTGCTTTTTCGGCTTTTTGCATAAAAGCGCATGTCAAGGGTTCGTGCTCTGTATAAAGTGTGAAAGACCTACCTTCCACTAAATAACGAAAGTGCTTTATAGCCGAATACGCTGCCAGAAGTTCCCTATCATAAGCGCTGTAACGTTTTTGTGTGTCAGTTAGTCTGACGGAGAAAAACGCAAGAGGTT
The DNA here is from genome assembly GCA_945910035.1 of Brachypalpus laphriformis. Taxonomy (NCBI): domain Eukaryota; kingdom Metazoa; phylum Arthropoda; class Insecta; order Diptera; family Syrphidae; genus Brachypalpus; species Brachypalpus laphriformis. Next base: position 125,053,972 of record OX246756.1, read on the forward strand.
GCCAGATGCCGTTAACACGTTGCTGAGCCGCAGCCCCTAGCGCAAAAACGGAAGCGTCAACCATTAATGCTAGCTCAGCTGTGGCCGAAGGGTGCACTAACATGCATGCCTTTGCTAACTTCTCTTTCGATGCTTCGAACGCTTTGCTAGCCTCGACTGACCAAATAATTTTGGTTTTGTCTTTTTTCTTGGCACCTTTGAGATAATCATTAAGCACTATTTGGTCTTCGGCTGCATGGGGAATGAACCTTCTACAAAAATTAAGCATGCCCAGATATCGTCTTAAATGAGACTTTGTAATTGGTTGCTTAAACGCAAGAATGGTTTCAACCCTTTCCTTTAGTGGGTAAATGCCTTCAGCGGTTATTTTATGCCCCAAAACTTCTCTTTGCATAAAATTACATTTGAGAAGATTTATGGTAAGTCCATATTCTTTTAATCGCTGAAACACCATTTCGAGGTGGGAGATATGATCTTCTGGTGACTTTGATGCGATTAAAAAATCATTAATGTATATTTTGACGAAAGGCATATCGAAAAATATCGCATCTACAAACCTCTGGAGTGTTTGGGCTGCATTCCGCAAGCCGAAACACATTCGCAGCCACTCAAACAGACCAAAAGGAGTTTTTATTGCAGTCTTAGGAATATCCGATGGCTCTACAGGGAAAAATGCCCTTGTTAAGTCCAGAGTAGAAAATATAGTGCAACCGTCAAGTTATTGGGAGAAATCTTGTAGAAACGGAATTGGGTACTGATCTTCCACTGTTCGCGCATTTAGGCCACGGAAGTCGCCGCATGGCCGAAAAGAGCCATCCTTCTTTTGCGCTAAGTGTAATGGACTTGACCATGGACTCTTTGATGGCCTTATGTATCCTAATTTAAGTAAATTATCGAACTCCTTTTTTGCAATAGCAAGTTTTTCTCCTAGCTTATGATGAGATAGGAGGCCCCTTAGTGACAATATGATGTGTTACATTATGTGAAATTGGCACAAACGCTGAGCTTTCATACGTTATTTCGCTATATTTGCGCAAAAGTTGGAACACTTTTGGATCGAGCTTAGCTCTTGATATAACAGTCAATGAAGATGATGGTACATTATCAGCTTTCGTTGTGGTAGACCGATTTTTTACTGGATCTATTAATCGACGTCCTTTGATATCGACTAAAAGCTCAAAATGATTTAAAAAATCAGCTCCAATAATAGGTCTCACAACATCTGCTATAATGAAAGCCCAACTAAATTTTCGGCCGAGGCCCAGGCTTAAATTTAGGTTTTTTCTTCCAAAAGCTTTAATTTTCGTTTCATTAGCGGCGTATAAAGGGAGATTGATATAAAATTGTCGATCTGTTTGTGACGGTGGAACTACCGAAATGTCTGCTCCACTGTCAATAAGAAATTGCATTTTGGTGCACGGATCATGGACAAACAGGCGACACTTTGAATTTTGGCCAATATCACACGTCGCAGTATGTGAACGGCCCGCTAATTTCCCGAAAATTCCTTGAACTGGCAGCCATTGCCACCACACTTTCTACCATTTGTTTCAAATTTAGCATGGAACCAACACAATGTAACGTTTTTCTTTACTGTAATCCTGCCTTGTTTAGTGTTGAATGAAGAAGATGCGGTATTGCTTCGCGTTGCGGACGGAGAACGTGAGCGCTTATCTAAAATTGAACGTTCCAATGCCTTCATTCTGTTACACATTTCATTAATTTTGGTTTCTAACGCACTATCTGTTGTAGTTGCTGGACAACCCGAGCTTGTTGAGGGTGGTCCTACTGAGTAAACTGAGTGCGAATCAAGAGTTTCTACAATCTTGTCTACCAAGAGAGCTAATTCATCAACGGATCCCGCTGAGCCTGCTAAAACCGCTTGAGCTTGTTGTGGAAGTCTACCTAGCCAAAGATTTTTTACAACATCGTCGTTAAGGCCAAATTCATTGGACATTTTCATCTGCCTCAAAAGCTGGCTTGGCTTCTGGTCGCCCAGTTCAAATCGCTTAAGTAATTTTTGTAACTGATGGGATTCGGATTCGGAAAGATTTCGAATTAATTTGTCACGAATTATAGAATACCGGTTAGAAGCTGGCGGATTTAAGACAATGTCGCTAACTAAATGCAAGATTTGCTCGTCGAGAGCCCCTACTACGTACGCGTATTTAGTGTTCTCAGATGTGATGTGTTTTACTGAACGTAAATTTCGTTCCAGTCTTCTGCAACTACGTTGCTACGCAATACGAAATATTTTTGTTTTTGCTACTTCAAAAGTAATATTAATTAACATGTACAATACTATATTCAAATGCAATAAAACGTTCATGCACTATACATTTACTTGACGGTCTTGCTTCTCGCTGTCACTGCACTTCTGCTACTGGATGCTCATCTCTAGTTTTCGAATGACGATGGCAACACTTTGTTATTATACGTATGTGTGTTGCGTTGCACTCTGTTTGAGTGTTTCAATGTTTTTTTCTTTTTTCTTTTTTTTATAGATATATGTATATTGCTGTTATTGGGGATTTGATTTGGCCGCTATTACGATGGAGAACTGAATCTGTATTTTAAGTATATGGTGGCGACACGCTTCTGCGCGTGGGTACAGGTCGATGCAGTTGATCGACTGTACAATCGAGTATACCTATGTCGGACTTCAGTTCTGATGGCTACATAAAACACAAGACATATCGATTCATATACAGTTAATTATGCGGGATGTGCCGGCACTGAATTTTTATTTACGTGAAACGCTGTGTATTAAACTTTACGGGGTCACCAATTATGGGGCTACTTTGGCCCTCGTCGACCTGACGAGCTCGTTCCTTGCCCCAATACGAGTCTTACTGGGACTCGCAAGTAAAACACTGATTTTTAAAGTACACGTATTTTAATTTCATTTTATTAGTTAAAATCGTTAAATTACATACTCCGGTTTACATACACATTCGCGGGGAACTCCCGTCTAACAATCTTTTCTTCCTTAACGCGTGCGCTCTGTTCTCATCCACGAAATCGAATCTATCGTTTCGCTTTAAGATAACATTCCAGGGGTGATGACGAGTGGATGTGTTCAGTGGTGCTTGCGTTGGGCGATCTACCACTGACTCAGAGATGTCGCCACAGTTCCTTTGTATGTTATTCTATCAGGTTTGAGTACCGCTGTTCGTGAAGGGCATTTATGTCTTCACGCAACGGATTTTATTTACGGGTCCGGAGCGGCTATGCTCCCGTAATGTGTTTTTGCTAACTGCACTTGGAGGCTTCGATGCGGTTTTTATTTGAAATTCTTCACGCAGAAATAATAAAAAAAATATTGGCGGCCACTTTGTTATTTGAATGTAAAATCCCATGTGCGGTATGTAGAATTTTTGACCGCCAATACACGATCTGGCTCGCCTAATGTTTCAAATTAATCTTTTTTTTTTAAATGCAGTTCCTTCAATTAAAACTAACACTTACTTACCCCCAAACGGAATAAATAAAAACTCACTGCCTCTAGTATAATTCTGTGTTTTTTTTATGTATCCGTATAGGCACTATAAGTTTTGTATTTCTAGTTAAGCACTAATGATAAAAAAAATTTAACTTAAAATCAATCTAATAAAATTTTAAATTAAGCCACACTATACTTTTTTCTTTTTTTATGTGTATAAAAATCCACTGCCACTATGTGGTCTTTAAAAATACACTTTGCACCTGTGCGTGGTGTCTCTGTGGACTCTCGATTTCGTAATAGTTAAATGATCTTTGTCCAATTCCCTATACTTTTCTATGAATCACTCTAGCCTACGGGTTATTCCCCTAGCCATTCGAGAGCTCTCTCAACTAGAGGAATTGCAAACCGTAACGTCCTCTTTAGTTTCAAAATTCAACTTAAAGTTCTTCTTGAACTTGAGCTCACTTTATGGGATAAGCTCTAGTACAATCTGCGGAACGATACTAAATGACCAAAGGGAAACGGAGGAAATCGAACAGAGAGTAAAAAAAAAAAACCAAAAGCGGCAAGTCTTATGGGTAAGTTTCGGTTTTTGTTTTTTTTATTTATATCTTGGTTACTTTATTCTTATGTATGTTTTACTATCTGAATTGTACAGAATACGATGGTGACTTCCTACCCCTAAAAAAAAAAATATTTGGCGCAACAGCTCTTTGAGTGCCAGGGCCTAACCACTCCTGTTGTGTGCGTTATATTTTTCACACGAATGGAAGGGACCTACAGTTTAGTGCCGTATCCGATCGGCATTTTGAGAAGCTTTTTCGTGACAACATTACTCTCGGATGTTTGTCAGACGCTCGCGAGAGGTGGGACGGTGAAAAAAACTTTTTGGTGTTTTCTGGAATTCAAACTTGGAACCCCATGCGCAGTGATCCGACACACTAACCACTTACGCCACGGGGCCCACTTACTTGCTGTGAAGATCAACTGTCGGAATACGACCTGGGAATTTAAAAAAAACAAGCGAAGTCTCGGGTATTATTGTGTGGAGTGTAAAATAATTTCGGGAAAATGATTGAAGCAATATGATTATATGTTAGAGTCACAACAATCCAAATATGAAAAAGTAATAGAGGTGCTCAACTTAAGCATATCGATGTTGTCAAATCAAATTACGGAATTAAAACAAATAATGCAAAATTAACTGTTAAAGAAGTGTGAAAGTGAAAAAGATAATAATTTGAATGAAGGAGTGCAATCTATTTCAAAAACGGTTAACGAACTTAAATGTGAACTAATTATAAAAACAAAAAAGGTGCGAGTGAGAAGGATAATATGATTAAGGAAAATGTCGAATATATTTCAAAATCGGTTAATGAAATAAAAAATAAAATGAAAAAAGTGAATATGGGTTCTTCAGAGAAGGAGAAAAGAAATCATTCTCTGAAGTCCTAAGAAATAGGAAAACGGCTGTCCTTATCTATCCAAAAAGAAGCAACCAAGTAGCAAGTGAAACAAGAAAAGAAATTAAAGCAAACATTGATCCAACAACAATTAACATTGACAGTGTCGTAAACAAATCCAAAGGCGGCATTGCCATTCGACGTGCGGACAAAAAATCGTTAGAGAAATTAAAAAGCCAAATTGAAAATAAATTAAATAAGAACTATAAAGGGAAACAAATTTGATATTATTGTGTTGTCAGAAACTCATTTTATCAAAGACATCAAACAAGGAGATCAAAGTACCGAACTATGCTTCATTCAGGTGTAACAGTTTGTCGTCTCATACAGGAGGAATTGTTATATACGTTAAAGATGAACTAAAATCAATGTCATTGTCGAAAAAAGACGATAATATGAATGTGTGGTGGTTGTCCACTTATGTTATGACTAACAATTACACATGTGTAATAACCGGTGTTTATAGGTCACCAAACTCTTCGGAAAAAAATATTTGTGAAGAATTTGAATTATTATGCGAAGAGATATGTGATGTATGGAAAGATACTATTATAGTGGATGACTTTAATATTGACTGGTTTCAAATTAATATCACGTATAGGAAAAATATATCAAACATTTTAAAATGTAACACATATTGCCAAATTGTGCAGACTGCGACAAGGATAACTAAATCATCTAGCACGCTAATAGACTATGTGATTACAAATAATAAACCGATTAGTGCCTCAGTTGTTCCTGACCTTCAAATAAGTGACCATCAAACAATTGCTATTGAAATTAATAATGGAAAAGAAACAAAATTAATAAATAATAATAGGTTTAAAAATATGATGAAGTACAGTAGAGAACATTTTCGTGAAGCTTTAGGAAATAGTCAAATGAGTGCAATGGGAGAGCTATTTCTTAAATCTATTAACGAAACCACAGCAAAGTTTATTGTTTAAAGTGAAGTATGTAATGATAATTATAAGTGGTTCAACAAACGGCTTCAATCGCTAAGAATACTTAAGATCAGAAAACAGACAAAAGCGGTATTGTGCAATTCGGTAGTCAATTGGCGTAATTACAAATTAATAAGAAATAAGTGCAAACGTGAAATTAAGAAGTGTAAAGAATTATTTATTAAACAGAAAGTACAGTGTTCGACGGATCAAAAAACTATGTTGGAAAAATTTAAAAAGATATGTTCTAAAAGACGAAAAATGTAGTGAAATAAAAAATATTCAGTTTAATAACCAGTGTTTCGACGATAATAAAGTCATAGCTAACAAATTTAATGACTTCTTTATTGAAAGTATAGTAGTAGTCAATAAGTGTTTCTATTCCGTTCGTGCCGTTCTGTAATAATGCCATTGATACAAATTTGGTCTTTAACTTTCAATTTGTGACGCTCCAAGATGTTAAAGTAATTTTAAAGGAAATGAAAAACAAAGTTGACTTTACATACATATATGAGCCCCAGAAGATTTCTTGACAACTACGATATACTCGGACCAGCTTTATTAATGATTATTAATAAATCATTAGAAACGAAGGTATTCCCAAAATCGTGGAACAAATCTTTAGTGACGCCTATAGAAAAACTATGCAATACTAAACTATGTGAAGAGTTTCGTCCTGTTAATTCGTTGCCATTATGTGAAAAAGTGTTTGAAAAAATCATCTTTAAACAGTTAAATAATTATTTTGAATCAAACAAATTAATAATTGACATTCAGTCAGGTTTCAGAAAGAACCATTCATGTTAAAGTGCAATCAATTTGATTATTAACAATTTTAAGGAAGAGACCGACCAAGGGAACAAAGTGTTACGTGTTTTCCTCTATTTAAAACGAGCATTTCAAACAATAGACAGACAAATTTTAATAGATAAGCTTAAACGGTATGGAATTAATGAAGGTGAAAGTGAGTGGTTCAAATCATACCTTAGTAATAGAACCCAATGTGCAAATGTCAATAGTGAATTATCATGTCCAAAAAGTGTAATGTTTGGTGTCCCTCAAGGATCGGTGTTGGGAACATTATTGTTTATAATATACATCAATGACATGAAAAGTGCAATAACAAATGGAAAGCTTGCATTGTTTGCTGATGATGCGGTGATATACGTTGCGGGTAAAAATGGTTTTGAATGTCAACAAAAATTGCAACAGGACTTGGAAAGTGTTTCCGAATGGCTGAAGATGAATAAATTGAAACTGAATGTGACGAAAACCAAACAACTTATCATAAATAAAAGACAAGGAAATGATGTAAGACTGAGAATTGACGGTGAATATATTGAACAAATCGATGAAATCAAGTATTTAGGTATAACAATCGATGATAAAATGACTTTTAGCAATCATGTTGATTACTTATGGTACGTAAAAAAATTGCAAAAAGATACGTTTTTTGAAAAGAAAATGACATATCTACATTGAGTGCAATAAATATTTACAACGTAATAAATAAACCACACTTCGAGTACTGTTCCTCAATTTTGTTTTATGTGCAGATAGTATAGTACAAAGATTACAATTGTTGCAAAATAAAGCCATGCGGTGTATTTTAAAGTGCAATAGATATGTGTCAATTCGTTTTATCTTAAATTCGTTAAAATAGTTGTCAGTCAAACAGAGAATTATAATGAATGTTTTATTGTTAATCTATAGAATTAAAAATAACTTAATGCCTATTTACTTATTAAATTATGTGCAATATATTCGTGATGTACAACCTTATTTATTAAGAACAGCTAATAATTTTAGACTACCAAACTTTTTCAAAGGAAGATCTCAAAATTCTCATTTAATATTTAATATTCAACAAATATCCTAAGACAAAATATATTTTTGTAAATTGTAAACATTACTTTATAATATACATGGATAAGGCATTTTTACATTAGTTTTCTCTTTTTTTGTATATCGTATATCGAAAGGCACATCAGGTTACATTTTATTTGGAACCAATTCGTAAAAACAAACAAATCGCGGTGCGTTTTAACAAGAAAATTATAGTAAAATAGTTGAAGGGTACTATATTGATTCCTTCACCTCATTGCCCCATTCCCTGGCGACAATTAGAATCGAATTACGCGAGAGGTTGGGTCCAATGAGTGGATTCATTTGAGTCATGTAGCAGCACAGCCAGAACAGCCAGCAGCATGCCGCGGTTAACATAAGACAGCACTGGATAATTCCTCGGTTGGGGCCTTTGGCGAATATTGGGCAAACAATCCCAATGATGGCCCAAATGGCTGTTATAATGGTGGATGGAATAAAAGCGGCAACCATTTTCACAAAACAAAAATAATACTGTGCGACAAACGAAAGAGTTATTGAATACTTTTTGTGCGAAGAAAAAACTCAAAATTCGTGCTAAGTGAAAAAGTTGTCACATGACTCTTTGCAATATAAAGGCTTCAAAATGTTCAATGAATTGCCAATTATTATAAGAAATGGAACAAATCTAGCAGCTTTCAAAAGAAGTATTATCAATCATGTTAAAGACAATTTTTAAGTTTAAAACTTTTATATATATATATATGGCTAAATGGCTTTTTTTTACAAAAGCCAAATAAATAAATAAACTAAACTAAACTAATATGTGTAGCTGAACATTCAGACCTGCTTAAGCACATCTGGGTGAACTTCAGCGCGCATATGTTTAACGGGACGAGGCATTTCTTGTTGACCTGATTGGCTGAAATATGCATCTCAGAAGTCTAGCAAGAGCTCCTCAGAAGGAGGACGTGCGGTCGATGAATTCTCCCGATGGAATCAACGGTGCTATCTACAGGCCAGCGGATACTTTACTTGAGCTACTTCGACGTATTTGGAGCTGAGGTCTGTAAGGATTTTCAATACTGCGTCAGGTTACTGAAAAAGAGATGGTGGAGGATGAACCCTTAATGGGTCCCCGAAGTGGGTTATTGGCATCGGTGTATTCACCCTCTTGTTTTAGGGGTAAAAAAAAAGGATCTGGTCCTCCAGGTTGGGGGTTGTGCCGTCGGGTTAACTTCCCTACGACGTAAAAAACCTTCGGTTACGGAGAAACTAACAGCCCCGGATACGGATGATTTTCCTTTTGACGACCCAAGCAAACGTAAAAAGCACAACGATCTTCGTGTCTGCACGTGGAATGTTAGGTCCCTCTACAAACCACGTGCAGCCGAACAACTTGCGGAGGCCCTAGAGTGTTTCAAAGGAGATATCACCGCTGTTTAGACGAGTGCTCTGCTCGGGTGCTGCATCAAGAAGACCAACCACACAACTTTTTTGGTGGAAATCAGTTAACAAAAAAAATTACAATGTCATTTGCGTAAACAAAAGAGTGCCATCTCTACCCCAATTCAGCAAGAAAAATGTAAGGGCCAGTGATTAGTTTTACAATCCTTTCGTTACATCACGTTCGTCTAAACATTACCGGCCACCTTGCAGTATCGGCTGCAGTTAAATAAATTATAATTGATCTAAGACAATATGGTAGGGTATTATATTATAGTTCAATCTTTGTGCGAAAACTAATTCAATAAGTTGCAATGTCATAGGACAAAGTAAAGGTACAGTCGAGAACGGATAAGCGGAAAACGGATAAGTGGAAAAATCGCATAAGGGCAACAACTTTAGATGCCCCTAGCCATTTCATGCGATTTCTATACAAATTTGTTCGTATAAGTGCAAAACGTTTAAGTGCAAATTCCTTATAAGTGAACAACTTTTCAAAACCCCGAATAAAGATTTCCACTGTTTTTAAAACGGATAACAGCAAATGCAAATTTTGTATTTTTTTACAATAATAAAAAATTAAGTGCCAACATTCAAAACTACATATATAGTACATACATACATACATACATACATTTTCAATGGGCCGCTAATCCTTCATGAGGGTCGCGGGGGTAGAATGCTCAGGTGGACCCTGCATCCTTCTCGATCCTCCGCCACTGACTCCAACTCATCAGGCTCCAGGAGAGATGTCGGACTTGGTCCAATTATCTATATCTAGGCCTACCGGGGAGTCGCATACCTGATGGCATGGCAATCATGGCACGTCTTGTACATAGTATGTACAAATAAATAAATATTTGGGCAACAGCTCTTTAAGTGCCAGGGAATAGCTTCTCGCAAGCATTCATGTTGTGTGCGTTATATTGTTCACACGAATGGAAGGGACCTACAGTTTAGTGCCTTATCCGAAGGGCGATTTGTTTTGAGAAACTTTCTCGAGACAACAACATTCTCGGATGTTTGTCAGACGTTCGCATGAGGTGGGACCGTGAACAACTTGTTGGTGTTTTCTGGGATTCGAACTTGGAACCTTACGCGCAGTGGTCCGACACACTAACCAATTACGCCACAGCGCGGCACCCCGCTAGTAGTAGTATGCATTAATGTTATTTTGGATATAATATCTACATGGACGTATGTACTAATGTACATACATATACAGATGTGCAATTATATACTTAAGTCAAAATGGAATTTGATTTTTTGTCCTTGTGTTGTTTTTGTTAATTTTTTTAGTTTTCACTTTTTTTTCATAAAAGAATTCCAAATATGTAATATAAATATATGTAGTTTCTTTTTTTGAGTGTGTAAATACGGTGTAAATACGGTGCACCTTACTAAGTAAGTACATATAAGTGAAAAAATGTCCACTTACGGATAAGTGTAAAATTGTGCACTTATGGATAAGTGCACAGACCGGATAAGTGCACAACAAATCGTTGCCCGGACGTTGTGCACTTATCCGTTCTCGACTGTACACGGTTACATAAGGATGTTTGTCGAATGTTCGTAAAGTTACAGCGGGAGGAGGACACACAACTTTTCTATGGGGCGTGAAATAATTCCGTTCTGCGTTTTAATATCTGCAACCCTAACTCTGTGGTCAGCACCGGGATACACCTTGAGAACCCTTCCTAACATCCATTCATTCGGAGGCAGATTTTCTTGGCGAATAACCACGAGATCATTAATCTGGATGTCTCTTTGGGGATGTTTCCATTTGTAGCGTTTATGGAGCTCTTTCAGATATTCCTTCTTCCAGCGTATACTGAATAGCTGATGTATGATTTTTGATTTTTAAATTTTTCCAGCGATTCATCAACGTAATTGATTGGTCTGAGTAGGAAGGTCCAGGACAGTTGACGAGAGGACCACCTCTCAAGAAATGACCAGGTGTCAGAGGAACGATATCAACAGCGTTCTCTGAAACAGGGGTTAATGGTCTGGAATTAAGGCAAGATTCGATGCGAGCAAGAAGCGTGGATAACTCTTCCCAGGTTAATTTGGAATTGCCCATGACCTTCCGAAAAGGTGTCTTAAAGCTTTTTAACCTCCCAGAGTCCGCCCATATGGGGAGCCCCGGGAGGTTTAAAGTTCCACTTGATTTGCGACAAATGTTTGTCTTCCTTTGGGTAAGTAAGAAGAGCCCTTTGGAAATCATTTAAAAGGAGCTTGGAGGCCCCAGCAAAAGTGGTGCCGTTGCCGGAAAATATCTGAGAAGGCACTCCACGTCGAGAAACAAAGCACGTGAGTGCAGCAAGGAATGCCGGAGTTGAAAGATTACTGACTGCTTCCAAGTGGATTGCTCTTGTAGCAAAACAAACGAAGAGACATAACATACATATCCCTTTTCCAATCGGCAATTTCTACAAAAGTAAGTTTTGATCAGGAATGGGCCAGCGAAGTCAATACCTGTATTTGTAAATGGCGAGCTTAAGGTAGTTCTTTCGACGGATACACTTTCTTATAAATTTTTTTAATTTTGGTATCCAGAATTCTGAACGTATCAGCCGTAGCATCAACTGCAATTCGCCATGTAATGATAGCTGGTGAATATAATCTACATAGAGCTGGGAGAAATAGCAACCATATGGCAGAAGTACCGGGAAACGTTCATTAAACGACAGTGTTGAGGCCGGATAATTCCGTATGAATTATGAAATGGGTTAAGTGTGAGTAATGAACTCATACATTGAACAAGCTTCCCCGCGATAGATCTTCATATTCCGTGGGGAAGTATTGCTTTTGAGTTAGCGCAATGAGTTTGCGTTTTGTGACGAAAATCTCGTTATGTAAAAGTGTAGGGGTGGGATATTTGGACCGAACGGTTCGCTCTCGAGTGGCAAGTATAAATCGAAATACGTAGCTAAAGATTCTAATCGCTTTGTGCCAATATGAGAACCTCGACAGGAGGGTATCAAAATCGAGGACAAGTTTGTTTGAGAGAACATTTACCTGCTTTTGCTCCAAAAGCACTTCGTCGGACACGGAAGCTACTAAAGAAGGACAAGTTGATTCTGGTTGTTTTAACCAATGCGGTCCTTCCCGCCTTAATGTTTTGGTTTGTAGCTCCTTAGGGGTTATTCCGCGTGTAGCGAGGTCAGCAGGATTGTCATAAGATGATACATGATTTAACATCAGGGACGTTATTTATTATTTCGGAAGCTCGATTGGCGACGAAAGTCTTCTATGCGCTGGGATGCTTTTGAAGCCGGGCTAAAACAATAGTGGAATTTCTCCAATATTGAGAAATTCAAGGGTGTCTTTCAGCAACTTTACCATACGCGAGAGTTAGACTGCTCTTTGCAGTTCAAGCGTAGGTACAGAAATGGGGTGTATGGGCGCTACCTTTGACTTGGCCCACAGTAAATGCGACGAAAAGGTCGCTGGACTGTGTTGAACTCTTAGGTACATAGCTGCCGCGTAAGTCTTTTCCGAGGAATCGCAGAAGCCGTGTAATTTTGCGGGACCCCATGGGGTGTATTGAACCCATCTAGGGGTGCAAACTGTGTGAATGTCTGGTGGTGAACTCATGAATGCTTTCCATCTTTGCTCAGTAACCGGCCTAAGATTTTCATCCCATCCCATCCATATTTTTTAGCAACGACTATGATGGGGGCTAGCCAGTCTGCAGGGTCATACAACCTTGCAATCGCGGAAAGCACGATTCCCTTCGTGGCTAAGAGTGGGTCTGGGACCGCATCCACGAAAAAAGCAAGGGTATCAGACGACGCATTCCAACAGATTCCGAAGGTTTTCACCGAATAGTTCTCCGTTATGGTTAAGAGATCGTTCTTAAGACGGTGCTTCTCAGGAATGTGCTCAAGTAAAGCTTGGTAGTTAGAAGTCCATTTTCTGAGTTGAAATCCCGCAAAGTTAAGCACTGATATGAGTTCTAGTTAAGACTTGTGAGCGTTGGATAAGTCGTACGCTCCAGAAAAGAAGTCGTCCACGAAATATGATCGTTTAAATATCTCTGAAGCGATAAGGTGGGAAAGTTGTGCCTGTTCAGCAAGCTTAAGAAGTGAGCGAATAGCCAGGTATGGTGCACTCTTGGTCCCGAGGGGAAGTGTTAGAAGTTCTTCGTTTGCTATATTCAAGTGAGGAGCAACGCGAAACAGGATCTTTTGAAATGGGAAATTAAAAAAACCGCCATCTTAAAATGAGCACAACGATGTCCAACTGAAGAGCGGGACCGGGGTATAAAACATCGTTTAAGCTTATTCCGTAAGATGTTGGCTGAGAGGCATTAAACACGACCCTTAGCTTCGTGGTAAGGCTTTCAGGCGTGATGACGGCATGATGTGGTAAATAATAAGACAAAGCTCCCCCCGTACTGAGTCTTTCAGCAGTCTCAGTGGCCAAGAGTAGTGTATTCAGAAAGACGGCGTCATACTCTTCTTTGAATTGAGGTTTGCCTAGAAGACGTTTTTCATTTCGTAGAAAAATCCTCATCGCATTATCACGTGAGCAGCCCAGACCGCTTTTCTGGGGAAAGTCTTGCTTGAATGGTAGTTTAACTACAAACCAACCGTCAGAATTTCGAAAGGTGGTTTTTTCATACAAATTTTCACAAAATTGTTCCGCTGAAGTAAGCATGGAAACTTTTGGTAGCTCCTCCAATTGCCAAAACTTTTGAATGCCTTGGTCGAGAGACACCGTATTTAAACATGATACAAAGGTCGAATATGATTCTCTTTCACTACTTCCAACCGTATTCAGCGGACCTAACAGCACCCAACCAAAGACAGTGCTCTGTGCTATAAGCGAATAAAGTACGTTACTTTTTGTACCGTCCCGAATAATGGCGGGGTAGAAATCTGCCCCGAGGAGCATATCTATTTTCGAACTTTTATGGGAGGTTTAGTTTGAGTGGCGGGTCACCTTAACTAATGGAAAGAGAAGGCAACTCACCGGTAAGTTTTTTGAGAACTAGCGCTTGAGCCTGAAGGTTGAAATCCTTCTCATATCTGGAGCCGAGTACGAATGAGCAGAGCTTAGATGAGTAAGCGATAGTTGTCGAATTCATACCGGTGACTTGGGCGTGTACGGTTTCAACTGAGAGGTTTCATCGCTTTTGAACAGCTTCAGAGATAAAAGAAACTTCAGAGCCAAGATCGAGTAATGCCCTAACTTTGAAATCGCAATTATGGTGATGAATATATACTATCGCTGTAACTAGAACGGCCTGGCAATGATGCCTAGCGATTAGCGTAGTATACGTACTATCTGGAGTGGACTGTAGGTTTAAAGGCATGGGTTGAGAAGGGGGATTCTGCTAGTTGGAAGCAGACTCCACGTCGAGCAACGTGTGGTGTTTACCTTAACACTTAAAACATGTATTGGAACTCTGGATGTGTTAACGTTATGGGTTACGGCAAGGCAATTGAAGCAATAGCTATGCTTTCGAACAACCGATATTCGATCTGGAGTGTTCATGCCTAGAAATTCGGAACAACATCGCAAAGGATGTTGCCCTTTGCACACCTTGCATGCGGGCGATATCTTCGCGAGATGCCATTTGGCACGGAAAACTCCAGTATTTTGTGTTTTCCCTGGGCTACGAATGTTAGGTTTATTATGAATTTGAAGCTCATGAACACTTTCGAGGACACTGTATCGATTTGAGAGGAAGGTATTCCAGGCATCCTAAGTGGGAATCTCCGAAGGATCAGTTAAGGTTGCTTCCCATAGTGCCAGCGTTCGTTTAGGAAGGCGAGTTGTACATAAGTATGTGATCATCCATATTCCACCCGTCTACCTTAACTCCGAGAGATTTGAGAGCTATCAAAGCATCATTGACTTGGCGTTGAAGTGCTTTTAATGGCTTGGCCGATTTGAATGGGATAGCGGATTGATTGCGAAGAATATTGATTTGATGGTTCACTAGAATTCTCTTATTTTCGTGATGGTCCTTCAAAGCTGTCCAAGCTAAAACAAAATTGTCACCCGTCAACGGAAATTCGCTAACTACACTGTAGGCATCACCTTTGGTCTTTGCGCGGAATAAAAAAGATAATGTACATACTTGTAAACCGTTCTCATATTCACCACACTCCCACGGTCCACCTTTCCGTTAAATTCAAAAAGAAATATACAAGTATTCATTATTTGGACTTATACGCGTTAAGAGCTATTTGTTCAGTCAAATAAATCAAGAAGAAGTTGTACCGTAAAAGTTCGTGTTTCATTGTATATTTTAAAGAATCTTTTTCAAATGTTATGGATGCTTTATCAATTAATTTATTACTTTCCTTTTATATTTAAGTTGTTGAAATGAATGAATATTTTTGACAAGCAGATTGCAGCGAGTGCGGCCATCCATCTAAAAGTCTCCTCTCAGCGGTGTAATTATCACACTGGCTACTAGTAGATCCTCGATCTTTTCAACTCCATCCACGATAACGCGGACTACACCCCACCGAAACTGAGATTTGATCGAAACTTCCGTACTTGCATCCCTGAACGGGATGAATAGCACATCTCTCCCCCTGTCCATGGTAGTTCCGTTCACTTCTTCACAGATGGCTCGGAGACCGGAGATAGGGTAGGCTGTGGTGTTTTCTCCGAAAAGCTCAAACTGAGAATCGCGTTCCGCCTCCCTGATCATTGTAGAATTTTTCAGACGGAAATCATGGAGATTAAGGAAGCCCTTTCCTGGCTATAGTGTAAAGTATTGTGGCATAGACTCAAACTACTGCATGGTTTGTGTACCAAACTTAAACACTGTATTCCAAACTGTAAGCAACGCCATCTATTCGCCGAACCTGCGAGAAGCAAATATTCGCACCAGACCTAGTGTGTCAATGTTCCACAATTACCACACAATGTTCCAATTATTCCACGATCATCAATTCATCCCGAGAGACATCTAGCATGTTCTAGAACCTCTTGTATTTTGTATAAATACACCGACCACAACCACTGTCGGTACAGTTGTTAATAAGGTAATACAGCGTTTATAAGAGAGACTCGATCAAGTGGTGAAAACAAGCGACATTGTGAAAGTAAATCTGTAGCGACAGTTTGATTTGAAATAAATAAAGAACAAAGTGATTGAATATTGCATTGAAGTAAAGTTCGTAATTGATAATAAATAGGCAGGTAAAATGCACAAAAGACAGTTTTATTTATTTAAACGAGCCCCAGCAGGAATATTACATTGGTGTCAGAAAAGGGGAATAAAACAAATTGCTACTAAAATTGCGTACATTATTTTTCAATATAAGTGAGATAAACGAGTTAATAAGTCGTAGATACTTCATTGCGAATTCGGTGATAGAAAGGTAAGAAAAAAAAGAAAAAAAAGTCATATGCATACTAAATTACTGTTAAGATAGTGATATAAATACAAGGTCTAAATTGTGTTTATGGGAAGGACACAAACCTTGACTATAGGACGAGTGATGAGCCCCTTTTGGGTTTTAATGTCCACTACTCTGACTCGTTTGTCAGGACCGAATGAGTCTTCACTATTCTACCCAATCGCCATGCATTAGGAGGAAGCTGTTCATCTCGAATGACAACTAGATCGTCCACTTCGACATCCTTCTGTGGATACTTCCATTTATTTCGTTTATGGAGTTCCTTTAAATATTCTTCTTTCCATCGGCGACTGAATTGATGGTGAAGAATCTTAAGTTTTTGCCTCGGCTTATAATATTTAAGGAGCTATCTGCCAGGGATGGCGAGTAAGGGACCACCTCTCAGGAAATGTCCAGGAGTAAGAGGAACAATGTCTGAGGGATTATCTGATATTGGGGAAATCGGTCGGGAATTAAGGCAAGATTCTATGCAAGAAACGTTGAAAACTCCTCAAATGTGAGTTTAGTACTGCCTAGTGTCTTGCGAATATGTGCCTTAAAACTCTTGACTCCTGCCTCCCATGGCCCACCAATATGTGGGGCACCAGGAGGTATGAATGTCCATTTTATTTGAGTAAAGTTGGTATTTGGGTAAGTTTTGAGGGCATTTTGAAAATCTAGCAGAAGTGATTTCGATGCACCGACGAAATTGGTTCCGTTGTCGGAAAATATGTGATCAGGCATACCTCTTCGGCCAACAAAACGAGAAAAAGATGCAAGGAAAGCGTGAGTTGACAGATCACTTACTGCTTCTAAATGTATTGCTTTCGTTGAAAAGCAGACAAACAGACACACATGGCCTTTCTCCAATCGACAAGTCCTTCCACAGTAATTCTTAAAAAGAAAAGGACCTGCAAAGTCAATACCAATATTCGTAAATGGCAGAGTAAATGTCGTTCTTTCCAAGGGTAGCACTTTAGTTGAGTACGCATTTTCTTTTTGTGCAAAATACATACTTTACAATCATGGATACATTTCTTTACCAAATTTTTTAGCTTAGGTATCCAAAATTCGGATCGTTGTATGCGAACCTTTAGCTGTATTTCACCATGCAAAGAAAGTTGATGCTTCTCATTATACGTTAATGTAGAAGAAGTTAATCTTCCATTAACACGAAGGATTTGTTTAGAATCCAAAAAAGGGGTAAGTGTCAATAAACAGCTAGTGGGTTTGAGGGGTTTTCTTTGAAGTAAAGATTTATATTTTAGGGAAAAGTATATTTGTTGAGAAAGCATAATCATTTTATTTTTAGTAAATATTATTTCTTCAGGGGAGAGCAAATGAGATGAATATTTTCTTTGACGCAATCGGGTTGCGTTGAAAAAACGAAACATGTAGCTAAGAACACGAACTGCTCTATGCCATGTAGAAAATCTACGAAGCATGAGCTTGAAGTCATCATCTGTGGTGGTCGCAAATGTTTTAAGAGGTTTTGGCTCTAGCAATGACTCTTCTGGGGAAGATGGGATTGAAATTGGCCAGTTACTTGAGGGCTCTCGCAACCAACTTGGACCATGCCACCACATCTCGCTTTCACGTAAATCGTTAGGTGTTAAACCACGAGTAGCCAGATCTGCAGGATTGTCAGCAGAAGAAATGTGGCGCCAAGAAGTGTTATTCATATTAGTTTGAATGTCGGAAGTTCTGTTGGCCACGAACGTTTTCCAAGTACATGGTGGTTTACTAAGCCATGACAAAACAATCGTGGAATCCGTCCACACAAATATCTCATGGTTTTGAATAAAGTGCAATTTTTCGAATCCCACACGAACCATGTTTGAAAGTAATACTACACCAAGCAACTCTAGACGTGGCAATGAAATTGAATGTACAGGAGCAACTTTGCTTTTTGCCCATAGCAAATGACAAGAAAAAGAATGACAAGAAGAAGAAGAATGCTGAACTCTTATATATAAAGTAGCGGAATATGCTTTTTCTGAAGAGTCGCAAAAGCCATGTATTTGGGTTGGAGCCCTTGGGATGCAGATTGTCTGTATAGCAGGAAAGTTGGCTATAAATGATTTCCACATTTGTAGTGTTAAGGGTTTGAGATTTTGATCCCATTCTGTCTGATCTTTCCAGATCTGTTGCATGATTATTTTTGCTGAAATCACAACCGGAGCAAGCCATCCTGCTGGATCATATAATTTCGCAATGACAGAGAGGACCGATCGTTTGGTAATAGGGCCCAGCAAAGTGTCTGAAGGGACTGAGAAAGAAAAAGTGTCTGAAATGGCTTTCCAACAGATACCTAAAGTTTTCGCTGAACTCTTTTGATCAATTACGAGGAAGTCTTCATCAAAAAGATGCTCTTTTGGTATGTGGCTTAACAACTCTGGTGAATTAGAGGTCCACTTTCGGAGACTGAACCCAGCTAAGCAAAGAGCGGATACTAGTTGATGCTGAGCAGATAGTGCGGTTTGGATATGATGAGCACCTGATAGTACGTCATCTACATAAAAATCTCGCCGCAGAATGGTCGAAGCGAGAGGGTGCGAATTCTTAACATCATCAGCAAGTTGTCGTAGAGTTCGAGTAGCTAGGTACGGAGCGCAATTCACTCCAAATGTAACAGTTTTGAGTTGAAAATCGCCTATGGTATCATGTGGCGTTTCACGAAACAAAATTCTTTGAAAAGATGTATGTTTAGGGTTGACAAGGATCTGCCTATACATCTTTTCGATGTCACTATTAAACACATATTTGAAGCATCGCCAATTTAAAAGTAGTAGGGTTATGTCGGACTGTAATATGGCACCAGGGTAAAGAATGTCATTGAGACTCCTTCCATTGGAAGAGGGGTTTGAAGCATTGAATACAGCTCTTACCTTTGTAGTAGTACTTTGGGGCTTGATCACAGTGTGATGGGGTAAGTAATAAGAGTGAATTTTATTGAATTCTGAAACTTCAGATGAATCTGTGGGTTCCATATGATCAAGGGTGAGGTATTCTTGGATCACTAAATAATATTGATCTTTGAATTAAGGTTTGGATAGTAAGCGCCTTTCAGTCCTAAGGAATTGCTTCAATGCAATGTCTCTTGAAGTTCCTATTTCGATCTCATTGGGAAAGCTTTCTTTAAATGGCAGAGACACAATGTAGAGTCCCGCCGAGTGGTTTTTGCATACAAACTCTCACAGAATTGATCTGCCGGAGATAGCGAGGGATTCCGTGGCAATTCCTCTAGCTTCCAAAATTTCTCGATTTGCTTATCGAGCGAAATTTCATTGAAATAAGATACAAACGTAGAGTAAGAAGAGTTATGCGCTGTTGAACAATCAACCGGACCTAATAATACCCAGCCGAAAACGGTATTCTGCGCTATAAGGGTGTTTAATATCTTATTTTTCACACCATCTAGTATTATCGATGGATACAAATCTGCTCCAATGAGCATATCTATCTTGGACCGTCGATTAAATAACGGGTCAGCTAAGGGAAAACCAATTTGACTTTCGAGATCAACAACGTTAAGCGATTGTGAAGGGAGATTACCTGTTAATTGTTTAAGGACCAACGCTTGGACATTGAGAGTGAAATCATTCCTATCGCTTGAACGAAGAGTGAACGAGCATAATTTCGATGATGAGGCGGTGATGGTTTTACTCATACCCGAAATTTGTGCGTGTATGGGCTGGGTGGATAAATTCAATATATTCTGAGTCTCTTGAGAAATAAACGATACCTCTGAACCGGGGTCAATTAGATCCCGCGCATTGAACTGGGTCCCGTGATGGGATATTTTCACCACTGCGGTAGCCAAAATAACTTGCCGATGGTTAGATGAAAAATGGGATTGGTGATTCGTATTTGGAGTGGACTGTATATTTGAGGATGGGACAGCATGAGAAGCTGGAGTTGACCTTGAAGTTGAGGGTTCCCTGAGGGAAGCAGAAGGGGCGTTGTCTAGATGTAACAATGTGTGATGTCGATTCTTACATTTAAAACATGTATTGTTACTCTTGCATGCCTCATGCGTATGGGTTATGGCCAGACAATTAGAGCAATAGTTATAATTTCGAACCGTTGAAATTTTACGGTCAATACTCATGTTTAAAAACTCGGGGCAAAGACGGAGGGCATGTTGACCTCTGCAGACCTTGCAGTTGTGTATGTTGGGTTTGCTGTGATAAGTTTTTACGTTCTTTGAACGAGGATTGATTTCGGATTGCTGCATTTTGGCAACAACTGGTTTAGATTTCTTACCAATTGCCATATCCGAAACAGTCTCAAGAACGCGGTAGCGAGTGGAAAGGAAAGTGTTATGTCTTTCCATGAGGGAATTTCAGTGGGGCACGTCAATGACTTTTCCCAAAGGGATAACGTCGCTTCTGGAAGGCGACTTGAGCAAAGAAAAGTAACGATAGAGTCCCAGGAATCAGTGGCTATACCATGCGTTTTAAGAGCAGCTAAGCAGTCACTGATATTGGCTTGTAGCTTCTTTATTAGTCTACCAGATTCAATTTGAATAAATGGTAAATTGAGAAGAATTTTTATTTGATTATTCACCAGGATCCTTTTATTTTCGAAGTGATCCTTTAATGCTTTCCAAGCAACATCAAAATTTTCGTCCACGAGTGGAAACTTGCTCACAATATGAAACGCGTCACCTTTTGTTTTTGCGCGAAGGTGGAAAAGCTTTTGTACCGGGCTTAACTTGGCATGCTTAATGTACACCGCGGTAAACATGTCCCTAAAGGAAGGCCATTCGAGATAACTGCCAAAAAACACTTCGGTGTCACACGGGGGTAACTTTATGGAATGCGAGGAACTGTTATCGATTGGAGATGGCGAAATTGGGCTTACTGGGCTTTCCTTTATTGCTTCTAACTTTTCGATTGAGCTGAGTATTTCACCGAGACACGATACATACGTATCCGAAGACGAACGATATTTGGCCTTAACGATCTCTATGAAATCTTCTTTGCTTTCATTTGTAGCCTCATCAGAACGCACACACTGTAAATAATGCTTTTTCACTTCAAGCCACAGATCTCGAAGTTCGATCTGATATGCTTTCAAAGACGAAACAGTATGGTCAACTATTGGTTTTTCTTTAAAAGAGGCGCGAAACTCAACTAGTTGATCTGCTGATAAAATGAATGCATCTAAGTTGGTCATATTGACAGATGAAGGGGGTGGTGAATATGGGTCAATATGGGAGAAATTTGAACTATGTAATGGATATATAATCACTCACTTTTAGGCAAATTTAATATATTTCTTCTCATAGATATACGTAGGTTTGAAATATGCACATGATATTCTAAGTAATGTTGTATCGTATAATATTGAAACGCGGCGAAAAAACTACTTTAACAAAAAAATACACGCGGTAATACTCGCACTGATAAGGAAAAATACTGTACGCACCTGATTTACTCCAATTTCGACTGATTGTCGTATTCTCGGAATGTAACAGCGATGCAGCGATGTGTTGAAGTGTGGAGCGTGGGGAGCCTGGGCAGCGTGGGGATCGATGCCAATGATGATCGTGTAGAAAAAGTGTGTCTTGATATTCTCTTCTATGATTTTTTGTTTGTTCGAAAATCCGGGTTGATGGACCAAATGTTGAGGGGGGTTTTAGGGTAGCTCGAAAATTTGTTGGTTTCGATGGAAGTGCGCTGGTTTCTTCGATATAATTTGAGGGTCGCCAATTGCCGGGCGCAATTGGAGAAAATTATGTGTTGGGAAAAAATCAAAGAAAAGAGAGATGAGTAAGAAAAAAAGCGTTTTGGGTTGAACAAATTTCTTTATTAAAGAGTAGGTCTTACCTCTATGCGAGTCGGGAAACGAATAGGAAGACAGCTTAGTTTAAGCCACTTAGCTTAACTTAGAAAAGAGGAAATAGGGAATTTTTTGGGGATGTTTTGTGGATATTTTGGGGAGTTTATATCTTATATAGCAGAGTGCCATCTATTATTTCATATTGATATAACAGTATGATTTTGTAATAGGTTTTAGACATTTCACCTGAACACTAAGGGAAATTAAACATGTGATCGAGAATCTTAAACCTAAGAAATCTCCAGGTTATGATTTGATCACCGGAGAAATTCTCAAAGTTTTACCTAGAAAAGCATTCATTAAGCTTCTCCATATTGTTAAGGCTGCGCTCAGATTAAAACACATGCCGAGCCAATGGAAAGTTGCGGAAGTCATAATGGTTTTAAAACCAGGAAAACCGCCAAATGAGGTAAAATAAAATCATATCGAACATTTTCGAGAGGATATTATTAGGGCGTCTCCAACCGGTTGTAGAAGAAAATAATCTTATCCCTGACCACCAGTTTGGGTTCAGAAGCAAGCACTCGACGATTGACCAGGTGCATAGAATTACTGACGTAATCGAGAAAGCATTTGAAGAAAAAAAGATTTGCTCAAGCGTATTTCTTGACGTCTCGCAAGCCTTTGATAAGGTGTGGCATGATGGCTTGAAATTCAAACCTGTATGCTTATTTGATATTCTAGAATCTTTCGTGTTAGACGTGGAGTCGAATACTCCGAGCTCAAAGAAATTTCGGCCGGCGTACCGCAAGGAAGCGTTCTTGGGCTGCTTCTCTATTTTTTATATATTCGTGATATTCCGAACAAAGAGTGCACTATCCTTACTACGTTTGCTGATGACACTGCTATCCTAGCAGTAGGCAAAACAATCGAAGAAACGACTGCAAAACTGCAAAACGCACTGAATAATGTAAATGAATGGACGAGGGACTGGCGGATCGCCCTCAACGAATCTAAATCTGTTCACGTGAATTTCACTTACAAGAAAACTAATGACTTTCCAATTTTTCTAAACTCGACCCGAATACCCTTTGCAAACGAACCCAAATACCTGGGAATGACACTCGACGCAAGGCTGAAATGGAATTCGCACGTAAAAATGAAAGTGCTAAAGCCGGTGTGGACCTACGGTATACAACCTTGGGGTTGTACCAAGAAAACAAATGCAAATATTTTACAAGCTTTTCAAAATAAAGTGCTAAGAGAAATTGTCCAAGCACCGTGGTATAGTAGAAACGACGATATCCACAGGGATCTCGGAATTCCGACAATCGAAGCTGAAACTAGAAGCTTCGCGAGAAAGCATAGAAACCGACTAATCGGACATGTCAACAATACAGTCCTACAAATTTTAGATGAGAGCAATTTATTGCGCCGACTACAAAGGACGAAACCTTTCGACTTGGCGAGATAATGATTAACCGCGTCCAGATTGCGGAATATGCAGGATCTTTCAGTGGAAAGAAACCTGCCAAACGTTTTTATTTCATGATAGAAAAATTGCTTGATAAGTTAATACTTAGTTCCGATATCTAACAAATTTATATCGAATGGTGGTGTTTTTTTAGTCAGTAAGAATCTGATACTGCTATGAGCACGCGCTTGCTATTTTCATAGTGTCTATGGAAGATTTTTCACCTACCCTCGGGGAAAAAAAAAAAAAATTCCTGATCAAAACTTGCTTTTGTAGAAATTGCCGATTGGAAAAGGGATATGTATGTTATGTCTCTTCGTTTGTTTTGCTACAAGAGCAATCCACTTGGAAGCAGTCAGTAATCTTTCAACTCCGGCATTCCTTGCTGCACTCACGTGTTTTGCTTCTCGACGTGGAGTCCCCTCTCAGATACTTTCCGGCAACGGCACCACTTTTGCTGGGGCCTCCAAGCTCCTTTTAAATGATTTCCAAAGGGCTCTTCTTACTTACCCAAAGGAAGACAAACA
This sequence comes from Brachypalpus laphriformis, assembly GCA_945910035.1. Classification (NCBI taxonomy): domain Eukaryota; kingdom Metazoa; phylum Arthropoda; class Insecta; order Diptera; family Syrphidae; genus Brachypalpus; species Brachypalpus laphriformis. The sequence continues at coordinate 125,078,249 of OX246756.1, forward strand.
TTTGTCGCTAATCAAGTGGTTAAAAAGCTTTAAGACACATATTCGGAAGGTCATGGGTAATTCCAAATTTACCTGGGAAGAGTTATCCACGCTTCTTGCTCGAATCGAATCTTGCCTTAATTCCAGACCATTAACCCCTGTTTCAGAGAACGCTGTTGATATCGTTCCTCTGACACCTGGTCATTTCTTGAGAGGTGGTCCTCTCGTCAACTGTCCTGGACCTTCCTACTCAGACCAATCAATTACGTTGATGAATCGCTGGAAAAATCTAAAAATCAAAAATCATACATCAACTATTCAGTATACGCTGGAAGAAGGAATATCTGAAAGAGCTCCATAAATGCTACAAATGGAAACATCCCCAAAGAGACATCCAGATTAATGATCTCGTGGTTATTCGCCAAGAAAATCTGCCTCCGAATGAATGGATGTTAGGAAGGGTTCTCAAGGTGTATCCCGGTGCTGACCACAGAGTTAGGGTTGCAGATATTAAAACGCAGAAGGGAATTATTTCACGCCCCATAGAAAAGTTGTGTGTCCACCTCCCGCTGTAACTTTACGAATATTCGACAAACATCCTTATGTAACCGTGTACCTTTACTTTGTCCTATGACATTGCAACTTATTGAATTAGTTTTCGCACAAAGATTGAACTATAATATAAAACCCTACCATATTGTCTTAGATCAATTATAATTTATTTAACTCGTTGTAATCTAACTTAACTTTGACACTGTATACTTAGAATTTTGAACTTGTTTATACATAGATAAGTAATATTAACCGCGCCGAGCTTAATGTAATTTAATTTGCAGCCGATACTGCAAGGTGGCCGGTAATGCTTAGACGAACGTGATGTAACGAAAGGATTGTAAAACTAATCACTGGCCCTTACTTTTTTCTTGCTGAATTGGAGTAGAAATGGCACTCTTTTGTTTACGCAAATGACATTCTATTTTTTTTTGTTAACTAATTTCCACCAAAAAAGTTTTGTGGTTGGTCTTCTTGATGCAGCACCCGAGCAGAGCACTCGTCTAAACAGCGGTAATATCTGCTTTGAAACACTCTAGGGCCTCCGCAAGTTGTTCGGCTGCACGTGGTTTGTAGAGGGACCTAATATTCCACGTGCAGACACGAAGATCGTTGTGCTTTTTACGTTTGCTTGGGTCGTCAACAGTAAAATCATCCGTATCCGAGGCTGTTGGTTTCTTCGTAACCGAAGGTTTTTTACGTGGTAGGGAAGTTAACCCGACGGCAAAACCCCCAACCTGGAGGACCAGACCTTTTTCTTTACCCCTAAAACAAGAGGGTGAATACACCGATGCCAGTAACCCACTTCGGGAACCCATTAAGGGTTCATCCGCCACCATCTCTTTTTCAGTAACCTGACGTAGTATTGAAAATCCTTACAGACCTCAGCTCCAAATGCGTCGAAGTAGCTCAAGTAAAGTATCCGCTGGCCTGTAGACATCACCGTTGATTCCATCGGGAGAATTCATCGACCGCACGTCCTCCTTCTGAGGAGCTCTTGCTAGACTTCTGAGATGCATATTTCAGCCAATCAGGTCAACAAGAAATGCCTCGTCCGGTTAAACATATGCGCGCTGAAGTTCACCCAGATGTGCTTAAGCAGGTCTGAATGTTCAGCTACACATATTAGTTTAGTTTAGTTTATTTATTTATTTGGCTTTTGTAAAAAAAAAACCATTTAGCCATATATATATATATATATAAAAGTTTTAAACTTAAAAATTGTCTTTAACATAATTGATAATACTTCTTTTGAAAGCTGCTAGATTTGTTCCATTTCTTATAATAATTGGCAATTCATTGAACATTTTGAAGCCTTTGTATTGCAAAGAATTTTGAGATCTTCCTTTGAAAAAGTTTGGTAGTCTAAAATTATTAGCTGTTCTTAATAAATAGAGTTGTACATCACGAATATATTGCACATAATTTAATAAGTAAATAGGCATTAAGTTATTTTTAATTCTATAGATTAACAATAAAACATTCATTATAATTCTCTGTTTGACTGACAACTATTTTAACGAATTTAACATAAAACGAATTGACACATATCTATTGCACTTTAAAATACACCGCATGGCTTTATTTTGCAACAATTGTAATCTTTGTACTATACTATCTGCACATAAAAACAAAATTGAGGAACAGCACTCGAAGTGTGGTTTATTTATTACCTTATAAATATTTATTGCACTCAATGTAGATATGTCATTTCTTATTCTTTTCAAAAAACCTATCTTTTTGCAATTTTTTTACATACCATAAGTAATCAACATGATTGCTAAAAGTCATTTTATCATCGATTGTTATACCTAAATACTTGATTTCATCGATTTGTTCAATATATTCACCGTCAATTCTCAGTCTTACATCATTTCCTTGTCTTTTATTTATGATAAGTTGTTTGGTTTTCGTCACATTTAGTTTCAATTTATTCATCTTCAGCCATTCGGAAACACTTTCCAAGTCCTGTTGCAATTTTTGTTGACATTCAAAAACATTTTTACCCGCAACGTATATCACCGCATCATCAGCAAACAATGCAAGCTTTCCATTTGTTATTGTACTTTTCATGTCATTGATGTATATTATAAACAATAATGTTCCCAACCCCGATCCTTGCGGGACACCAAACATTACACTTTTTGGACATGATAATTCACTATTGACCTTTGCACATTGGGTTCTATTACTAAGGTATGATTTGAACCACTCACTTTCACCTCCATTAATTCCATACCGTTTAAGCTTATCTATTAAAATTTGTCTGTCTATTGTTTGAAATGCTCGTTTTAAATAGAGGAAAACACGTAACACTTTGTTCCCTTGGTTGGTTTCTTCCTTAAAATTGTTAATAATCAAATTGATTGCACTTTAACATGAATGGTTCTTTCTGAAACCTGACTGAATGTCAATTATTAATTTGTTTGATTCAAAATAATTATTTAACTGTTTAAAGATGATTTTTTCAAACACTTTTTCACATAATGGCAACGAATTAACAGGACGAAACTCTTCACATAGTTTAGTATTGCATAGTTTTTCTATAGGCGTCACTAAAGATTTGTTCCACGATTTTGGGAATACCTTCGTTTCTAATGATTTATTAATAATCATTAATAAAGCTGGTCCGAGTATATCGTAGTTGTCAAGAAATCGTCTGGGCTCATATATGTAAAGTCAACTTTGTTTTTCATTTCCTTTAAAATTACTTTAACATCTTGGAGCGTCACAAATTGAAAGTTAAAGACCAAATTTGTATCAATGGCATTATAACAGAACGGCACGAACGGAATAGAAACACTTATTGACACTTTCAATAAAGAAGTCATTAAATTTGTTAGCCATGACTTTATTATCGTCGAAACACTGGTTATTAAACTGAATATTTTTTATTTCACTACATTTTTCGTCTTTTAGAACATATCTTTTTAAATTTTTCCACACAGTTTTTTGATCCGTCGAACACTGTACTTTCTGTTTAATAAATAATTCTTTACACTTCTTAATTTCACTTTTGTACTTGTACTAATTTAAAGAGTTACAACAGAAAAGTGTCTTATACACCACGCAAAAGCGCTTCAGCTATTGCACATTGGAATATTGGAGTAACACTGATCACCCTACAGGAAAACCGTGGGCAAAGCAGGTAAAGTGCTACAATTTTCCCATATTTGACACAAAATTGGAATCTCGACAAGACAAAGAGGACAAGCTTTCAGTGTGGAACCTAACTTGTGGATAGTAGATCGGTCAGAATTCTTTTAAAGCTAAATGATTTCAAATAAAAACCTAGTAAATATATTACCATCACATATTATTTTTATTTTTAAATCTTAAAAAAAAAAAAATGGGAATTGGTCGCACTCCTCCCCCAGGAGGAACAAGCGAACCCAATCATTCTAAAAATGTCTAGAAACAGAACTCACCAAATAAAAGTTTCAAGAGCAGAAATGTCAAAAAATAAATAGAACAGAATTCTTCAGCTGAATTAGTTAACCTAAAAAAACAAATAAATGAATTAGAACGTCTGTGCCAAAATCTTAAAAAGGAAAATGATGAACTGAAACTAGAAATGTTAAAAATAGTGTCCGCTAAAACCAGCAACCCCAATGTTAATACAAATTCCTTCACTGAGATTCAAAGCTATGAAACTGACGAAGAGGAATTAGCTCTGGAAACTGAAGGGGCTCGAAAACGGAAAAAAGATTGTGTAAATCCGAGTAAAAAGCGAAAAGCAAACTCTTCACCAAAACTTACCACTCAACCAAAGATGATAGACAATCCAGATAATACCAATCAAACAAATCGAATTGAAAAAAGAGATCCTCGCCCTCCGCCCATTATGGTAACAAATATTACTAACTATCAAGACCTTATAAGTACTGTCCGCAATTTGATAAAGAAAGATTTTGCTATTCGACTTCTAAAGGATAAAACTCACAAAATTAATGTTGAAACCAGTGAAGACTACAGAGCCATTACTAAAATGCTGTCTGCATCTAAAATGACTTGGTATTCTTACGAAGATAAACAATCTCGGCCCATTAGAGTCCTTGCTAAGAATTTACATCACTCTTGTGCTCCAAATATGATTGTTAATGATCTTAAAACACAAGGCCTAAAAGCGGTCAGTGCGGTTAATAAACTTCAACTAAAAACAAAGAAACCATTAGACATGTTTTTATTAACCTTTGCGCATAACGAGGAAATAAAAAAAGTGTACGAAATTAAGCACATCCTCCATTCGATAGTTACCATAGAGGCCATTAAAGCCTCTAAACTTATCCCCCAATGTACTAACTGTCAACAATTTGGGCACACGAAAAATTACTGCGGTAAGCCTCCTAGATGTGTGAAATGCGCAGAAGAACATAGCACTGTCAATTGTACTAAACCTCTAAATCTACTTGTAAAATGTTACAACTGCGGTAAGGCCCATCCTGCGAATTATCGTGGATGTGCTGTAGCCAAAGAGCTGCAAAAGATGAGAGATAATAAACTTAATCGCCAAACAAACGAAAATGCTCAAATCAATATCCAAACATCAACAACCAATGATACTACCGAAAATATCAAAGTACAACAGAAACGGAAAGAAAATAATTCGGCAGACTTGAACGCTCGCAAACCCCTTTTTTCGCAAACAGTCAAAACTACTTATCCTACCAGAAAAGACCAAAGCACAATTGAAGAGACTCTAGCTAAAATACTGGATAAGCTGAACAAACAAGAAGTCTTCAATAAAACCCTTCAAGATCGCATTAGTAGTCTTGAGGAAAAAATAAATTACAATCAATAATGGTTAAGTCCTTAAGAATCATGGCATGGAATGCGAACGGATTGAACAATCATTTAAACGAGCTACAAATATTACTAGATACAGAAAAGATAGACATTTGTTTGATCTCAGAAACTCATCTTACAACCCAGTCATATATCAAGTTGAAGAATTATAACTCGTACCATACAGTCCATCCAGATAATTGTGCGAGAGGAGGCAGTGCTATTATTATAAGAAGTAACATTGATCATTATGACGAAGAGAAAATAAGTTCACTCAAGTTTCAAACCACTACCGTAACTGTCAGAACTAAAAATCAACCTCTCTCAATAACAGCTGTCTATAGTCCTCCCAAACATTCGATCTCTTCAAATGAATACCAGCAACTCATTAAAATGCACGAGTCTAAGTTTATAATGGGAGGAGACTTTAATGCTAAGCACACATACTGGGGATCCCGACTCACTACAACAAAAGGTCGTGAACTCTACGATGCAGCTAAAAAGACAGGGTGTGAATTTATATCTACTGGTAAGCCTACATACTGGCCGACAGACGTTAACAAAATTCCAGATCTGGTTGACTTTTTTGTCATAAATAAATTGTCAAGGAATTTTATCCGGGTACAAGAAGGTTTGGATCTCGACTCGGACCACTCACCAATATACCTGACACTCAGTGAAACTGTTATAGTTAAAGAAGAAAGTCCATACCTTTCAAACAAATTCACAGATTGGCTTAGTTTTAAACAAATCCTTCAGGATAAAGTCAATATTAGTACGCCTATTGAGACGACAGACCAACTGGAAAACGAAGCAAATGCTTTCATCCAACTAATCCAATTCGCAGCTTGGAGCTGTACTCCTCCAACGAAGAGAAAAACGGTCGGTAGCAATTATCCAAAAGAAATCAAAGAGCTTATAATAAACAAGAGAAAAATTCGGCGTAGGTTTTGCTCAAGGTTTTGACCTGATCACTGCGGAAGTCCTGAAGCGACTGCCAAACAAAGGGTTAGTGAAACTCTTACGGTTAATGAATAAAACAATTAGCCTTGAGTATGTACCAAGCGTATGGAAAGTAGCTGACGTGATAATGATCCCTAAACCAGGTAAAGACCCTCACGAGGTATCCTCATATAGACCAATATCGCTACTTCCGTCAACATCAAAGTTGTTTGAAAGACTGATTTTTAAGCGTCTCAAACCAATCGTAGAATCAAGAAATCTAATCCCAAATCATCAGTTTGGCTTTCGAAGCAAACACTCCACGATAGAACAAGTCCACAGAATAACATCTGAAATCGAAAGAGCACTAGAAGAAAAAAAAGTATGCTCTGCTATCTTTTTAGATGTAGCACAGGCTTCGATAGAGTATGGCATGAAGGTCTTCTCAATAAACTAAAAGTGTACCTGCCAGAACAGTACTTCCACCTAATGGAGTCTTATTTAACATCGCGTTACTTCCGTATAAAACAAGAAAACTACTACTCTAAGCTAATGCAGATCGAAGCCAGAGTTCCTCAAGGAAGCGTCCTCGGACCTCTGTTATACCTCCTTTATACTAAAGACCTACCTACAACGCCCTACACCAAAACTGCAACTTTTGCCGACGACACGGCAGTCTTAGCAGTGGGAGATACTACGCTAGAATCGACGCAAAAGCTACAAGCTGCTACAGACCAAATTATCAGGTGGACTCAAAGATGGCGTATAAAACTAAATTCGAACAAATCTGTACATATTGACTTCACAAATAAGTCTATCTCGTACTCCCCCATAGCAATATCAGGCACGACAATACCTTACGCTAATACAGCGAAGTATCTAGGTATGACTCTAGATGCCAAGCTTCGTTGGAAAGAGCATATTAAAATGAAAAGACAAGAATTAGATATTAAATGGCGAAAATTAGAATGGCTTATAGGCAGAAAGTCAGGACTATCAATTAATAATAAAATTCTTTTATATAACCAGATCCTAAAACCAGTGTGGAACTATGGCGCTCAACTCTGGGGATGTGCCAGCCAAACTAATATTGCAGTCATCCAACGATTCCAGAATAAAGTCCTTCGAAGTATTGTGAACGCTCCATGGTACATCAGAAACAGCGACCTCCATCGGGACCTAGGGATTCCTACTATTCTTGAAGAAATCAACACTAGGGCCAAAGCACACGAGAAGAGTCTCCAGGAACATATTAACGAGGAAGCAACAATTCTTTTAAACGTATATGGCGTGAGACGACTGCAACGTATAAGACCGTCAGATCTTGCAAGGCAACCGCAAACCAAACTTACCACATCTTCTACTAGATAGTGACAGAGCGACAACAACGAGCGAAAAGAGGCGCTCGGAGTGAATTTAACCTCCAACGCTTTGGATGGATTAAATCCTATCTATGCTCTTGTTACTTTCATTAAAAGTTAAGAATGACATACAACAAATTATAATTATATTGTACTTTAAAAATAGTAAACTGTTAGCCATTTACTTTTCTCTCACTATTTATACTGAAAAGCAAACTGCTCGTTGGTTTCATAACTAGTCGCAGTGTTAACAAACATTTGTAATCCTTTACAGCTTATTATGTTTGGAAAAAAAAAAAAAAAAAAAAAACTTTTGTACTTATTTCTTATTAATTTGTAACCGCGCCAATTGACTACCGAATCGCACAATACCGCTTTTGCGTGGTTTCTGATCTTAAGTATTCTTAGTGATTGAAGACCAACTTTCCAAAATTGGCCTTATTTTGCTTTCGAAAAGTGAAATAAAGCCAAGTTCCAACAATTGGTCATATTTCACTTTGATAAAGTGAAATAACGCCAAATTATGTTGGGAAATAAGACCAATTTGACCTTATTTCTCTTTTCCAAAGTGAAATAAGGCCAACTTTAAGAATTAATAACTATCGGGCCTATCAAGCTACTCGTACAAGTAGGATATATAAGCTTGAAGTTGGACTTATTTCATTTTACAAAAGAGCATTAAGACCAACTGCAAACTGTTAATAACAAATTTCTTAGGAGATGATTGCAACATAACAATGTACTGATCAATATAACAGAAGAATTTACCGTTCGTTGAGTTGACAACACAATAGTTTGTAAGGTTGGCTTGAAGTTAGTTCATTTGCAAACTAAAGGTAGGTGAGATACAACGTACGTTACTAAAATATGGAAAGTAGTAGTGATTTAGTAATTCCGTTTGAATTTTGCCAGGGTTTTAGGAAAGGAAGTAGTCTTTAGTACATTCCAGAAACCAAGAACCTAAATTCTCGTGAATTTTGAAATATTATTTTCTAAAATTTTTCAAAGTAAAAGCTTCGGCTGTTTCATTTAGAATTTTCAAAAATAGTAGTTCAAATTCGCGCGAATTTTTAACTATCATTTTCTAAAATTCTTCATAGTTAAAGCTTTCGGCTGTTGCATTTAGAAATTTAGAAAATAATAGTTAAAAATTCGCTCGAATTTTGAACTATTATTTTCTAAAATTCTTCATAGTATAAAATGTCGGCTATTTCACTAAGAACTATTATTTTCTATAGTTCTTTTTAGAAATAGCTTACAGCTGCTGTTCCATTAAGAATTTTAGAAAATTCTTTATATTATAGTAAAAGATGTCTGCTGTTTCATTAAGAACTATTATTTTCTAGAGTTCCTTATAGGAAAGTTTACGGCTGTTCCACTAAGAATTTTAGAATTTTATAGTTCAAAATTCTCGCGAATTTTCAACTATTATTTTCTAAAATTCCTCATAGTTAAAGCTTTCGGCTTTTACTATAAAGAGTTTAAAATTAAGTTTTTTCAACTCTCTTCTGACACACAAACATATAAGATGTAAGTAAAACCTCAACAAGTGGTAGCTGTAAGTATACTAACGATAAAGAAACAATTCTTCACTTCCTTTTCAAGGGTCCGGCTCTAGGCAGGGCCAGACAGCGCACACTAGATAAGCCCTTTTTTGATAACCTAACGGAGTTAGCGGAGATAAGAATTTGGGACATTATCAGATTCCTCAACGTAACGGGATGGATTGGTATAATGCCTACTCCTTTATTAGTTAACGCCCGTTTTTACATCCGACAGGTCAGTTGAGTTGTGTTACTAAAACAGCGCTTTTCCGCAAATTATGTTTTAGCACTTCTACTTACCTACCTATATAAACAAGAACACACACGGAACAAATTTCAGTATTTGGCCTTATTCCACTGACTCGAAGCGAAATTAACCCAATTTTATCAATTGAAAGCGCAATAAGACCAAATTGGCGTTATTTCACTCTATAAAAGTGAAATAAGACCAACTGTTGAAATTTGGCTTTATTGCACTTTTCAAAAGCGAAAAAGTTAAAGTTGGTCTTATTTCACTTGGCCTTATTTCACGGCACCCTTATTGTGTAAGTAAAAAAAAAAATATTAAAATGGTTCGGAAATTGCTAGAAAGTCTGTCATTGCCGCAACTAAAGAAAGTACTGAGCCAGCGGGAGCAACCTACGACTGGTGCGAAAAGAGAATTGATTATTAACTTGCCGAAAATAGTGACGGACGAGGGTGCAGATCCTGAAACAGCTGAAATTGCTATCTGGAAAATTCGACGATCAGAATAGAAAATTCGAGAAGCTGCACAATTCTTTAGACGAGCAAAAAAAAAGTTCGAAATGCTAGAAAATTCTTTGGGTGATCAAAAGAATTTTCTAGGCACTAAGCTCGATGAACAAAAGAACTCTCTAGAATAACAGCTATTCGATGAAAGGAGTGTTCTCGAAAGCAAATTCGATGAACAAAATAAAAGTTTGGAAACAAGATTTGGAGCAATTGATGAGAAGACTGCAAACGTAGTGGCCAAAATTGAGGCATTTGAAAAAGCCGTTGAAGGAAGATTCGAGAATGTTCAAACAAAATTCGAGGAAGATTCGAGAATTTGGCAAAGGAACTCGAATACGTGAAGAAACAGAAAGTTCGGGAGTATTCAACCGACTGCCCGAGAAGGATGTAGCCTCCCGTCTTCGATGGACAGACATCATGGCCGATATATAAGAGGCAGTTCGAAGATGCGGCAATAACGAACAACTGGGATGACGAAGAGAGGTCCATTGCCCTCACGCTTGCGCTTAGAGGATCAGCTGCAGAGCTAATACAAACTATTCCCGAGGACAAACAACGCAACTACGACAGTCTGGTGAGAGCCATTGAGATGCGATTTGGAGACGACCACACGCAGCAAGTATATAGGGTCCAGTTGCGCAGAAGGTCCCAGATGAAGGGTGAGTGGCTCCAGCAGTTACAAGTAGACATCGAGCGGCTGGCACATTTGTCCTATCCAAACGCCGGCGAGGAGATCATTAACGAGATGGCGACCGAAGCATTTAGCCATGCCATAGCTGATGCGAAACTAAAAATGGCGGGAAGACTGGCTGGAAAGAAAACGCTCGCCGAAGCTTTGGCGTTTGGTCTGACAATGGAGGCGGCAGACCAGGCCTGTCAGGGAATCCACCGTGTGGGGGAAGGGATTGAATTGTTTGTTTAATCGAGAAGCGTAGTCGTGCTTTTTAACTCGACAGTTACTGCAGTAATATACTCAACTCGGACAGTTACAGCAGTAATATACTCAACTCTAGTGCAATGGTAAAATTTATTTGGGGTGACTGTATACAATACATACACAACATTGACCTAGTGTTAAAAGACATGCAAAACACGGTTAATAGAAACGGATTATATTTTAAAGAGTATAAGTCCGAATTTGAGGAGGCACTCAAAAAAAATAATCCGAAATAAAAAGACTACTTGAAGCGATTGAAGAGAAGCACACCGAACGTCTCAAAGCAATAAAAGTCGCTAAAGAAACATGTGTGAGCAGTGTGGAACAAATAAAAAGATTGAGTGCATTTAGTGAGTCATTTAAGTCAGAGAGCAAAAAAATGGCTGAGAAAGTGAATAAGATAGCAATAGACAACCAGATGGTAGTAAACGAGATAACAAACGATATAGAGAATGGGGTAAAAAGAATAACGGAATCAAATAAAAGCGAAACGAAATTGAACTATGCAGAACAACTAAAACAATCAATTTACATTAAACCCAAGAGTAAACAAATGAACGCTAAGACAAAAAAAGAAATTATAGAGAATATTGATCCGGCTTCTCATTCTCAAGGAAGGGGTAATTACAATTAATTGTAGAGGAGAAGAAACGGTGCAAAAAATAGAGAATGAAATAAAGCATAAGCTAGGAGATAAAGAGATTGTGGGGGCCGTGGCGTAAGTGGTTAGTGTGTCGGATCACTACGCATGAGGTTCCAAGTTCGAATCCCAGAAAATACCAAAAAGTTTTTTCACGGTCCCACCTCTCGCGAGCGTCTGACAAACATCCGAGGGTATTGTTGTCACGAAAAAGCTTCTCAAATCGCTGTTCGGATTCGGCATTAAACTGTAGGTCCCTTCCATTCATGTGAAAAATATAACGCACAAACCATGAGTGGTTGCGAGAAGCTAGGCCCTGGCACTTTAAAGAGCTGTTGCGCCAAATATTTGTATTTATTTTAGGAAATAAATATGAGGTGACAATTTTTAGCAAGAGGCGACCACAAGTGATGATAACAGAGATGAATTAGAAGAATTGGAGGTGGCTATTAGGAAACAAAACAATCTGATTGGAACGGTAAAGTGTGTAAAAGATTTTAAGAATAAAAACAAAGAGGCGTATTATGCGGTCGTTGAACTTGATGAATGCAATTTTAAAAATGTACTTGATAACCGCAAGATCAATGTTGGCTGGGAGAAATGCCATGTATGTAAACATTTCAACTTGAGCAGATGCTATAACTGCTGCGGTTATCACCATAGCGCAAAAAATTGCAAAAACACAAAAAAATGTGCGAAATGTGGAAGTAACCACGATGCCAAAGATTGTGGTTCAACCGAACTAAAATGCGCTAATTGTACATGGTATAACTAAAAGTACACACTAACCCTCGACACCAAGCATGATTGTCGTGATGTTAATTGCTTGGTATATAAAAGATTATTACAATCGGAGAAAGAAAGATTTGTAGTATAGCACAGAAATAGTATAAAGGGAGTTTACTGCAATATTCAAGGACTAACCTGCAATCTGACTGAGGCACTATTGAACCTTACAAACAAAAGTTTCTATTTCATAATTGTTAAGAAATCGGCGCATCAAAACACCAAACATTGTATAACTCAACCTATCTTTATTGCCTCTCAGTTAATTTCTTTTTCATATGCACTGTTACTTTCTTATACTTAACATAAATTCTAATTGTAATATTTTTTGCTATCGAATTACGGGCACTCGTGACTCAGCCGTTGACCAGTGCAGTCGCAATTTTACATACAACATTAAACATATTATCGTTGATACACACATTGTTTTACAATCGATCAATTAAACTCATACATACATTACACAATAAATTTGTTATCTCTAAACTAAAATACACAACACACTTAGTCTTTGTTTGAAACACAGTACACAATTCACACAAACACTTATTTTATTAACATTTAACATCAAAACACACGCATTCATTCACATACATTTGATGGTCCTTCGGAGTCGGATTCACCGGTCACATCGTGCTGAGAATTGCATTGCCTTTTATGGATGATTTACACATATGATATGCGGAGCAGGTGATATTAAAAACTATCAATAATACCCGTAAGTACGCACATATATCAGGCTACATACATACATATATGGTGCATCGAATCACGCGTTAATACCGGTATAACGGCAGTGCTTGAATTGCCGATTATAGTTCTATTGAGATAATTGAAATAAATTACATCTGCTAGAGACCTAATCGTGTTAAATAAGTTTATCTAGACTTTCTCATCGTGTTTTACTGAACTTTTTTTTGTTAACATGAATGTCATCAAGGCTAAACGTGGTCGCGCTAAAGGTTGCCTTACGCGTGCTTTACAATTTGCGGAATCTATAAGTACCGCTACACCACTCGATATGTTAGAGATCCGTTTCTCGAAACTGGATGAAGTGTGGTCTGACTTTGCGGCACTACAGGACGAACTGTATAAATTTGTAGAGACTCCAGGTTATGTGGATCCGGATCCAGAATTTGCTGATTACGAAGCGAAATATTTTAAGACGTATTCTCTTCTTGCTAACCCGATTCGGGACAGAAAATCGGAATCCGCTATTGTTGATGACGCGGAAGAAAAGGCTACCGAACAAAGTGATACCTCGTTGCAACAGTTAGAGTTACCAACTTCTCAAAAAGTTGTACATCTACCAAAGATCTCTATCCCATACTTTTCGGGAGATTACAAAGATTGGCCTGCATTTCGGGATTTGTTCACGGGAACAGTCGATTCCAATCTCTCAGTCACCTGCGCACAAAAATTCTATTATTTAAAATCATTTCTTCGTGGCGATGCGGCAAACCTGATTAAGCACATGTCGATTTCGGAAGCCAATTACATCGAAGCCTGGGATAGATTAGAGAAACGTTACGACCAAAAGCACCTAATAGTTCAATCGTTCATACAATCGTTTTTGTCGTTACCGTCGTGTACCATCCCAAATATTCAAACTCTTCGAAAGATCTCAGATGAGACGAATCAATCAGGGGACTGAGTGCTTTGGGTTCTACTGATCGGAACCCTTGGTTGATCTACTTATTGGTTCAAAAGGTAGACCATGAAACAAGGCAAGCATAGGCTGAGGAAACATGTTCAAGGGACAATTGTACAATTAACGAGTTTTTAGGATTTTTGCAAACCCGCTGTAGCTGTTTAGAGTCTTGCTATTCCCGCCCTCGTTCTCTACAAATTCGCAGTAAGGCTTCGACCGCGGTTCGATCTCACTTTGTAGAATCCCCTCAGGGCTGCCCCAAATGCAAAAAGGATCACACGCTTTCGCACTGTAAGGATTTCACAGCTCTTAATATCGACGCTCGTCGTGATTTCGTCAAAAACAATTCACTCTGTTTTAACTGCCTTCGGCATGGACATGCTTCTAGCAAGTGTCGCTCTAATTTTCATTGTCGAGTGTGCAACTCTCGATATCACTCACTAGTGCACTCCATGCATAATCAAACTTCGACTACATCTCATCAAACAATCGGCTCGAATCTAACCTCGAATTTGTATCATTCATTGTATCATTCGTCTTCGCCAAAAGGGCGTATCCTGATACCTGGCCCTCATATTCCCAAGGAGCGTATTGAAAGGAACCTACGGCACCTTAACCCGGAGCTCCTTAGTGACGACTGGGAGGTGCTTGAAATGGGCGAGTACTCAGAAAAGGGCACGGAGATCGTGGTCCTGCTCAACCATAGATCAATGCCTATGCTAAGAAGGTTCAATAATAAAGTTCCCACTGATATCACCCGGTGTAAAGTCCGACCCTTTACGGATAGGACAGAGAGGAAGGAAAGGGGGCGGGTGGTGACAAGGTAAGAAGAACATGAAATTCATTCAAATAAACCTGCACCACAGAATATCTTCTAGCGAAAATCTTATATATCTTCTAGGCGAAAGGAACATAGACATAGCTCTCGTACAAGAGCCAGGGATCTCCCGTGGCAAAATTAGTGGGCTAAATCATAGTAGTACATAGTACTGTACAGCAGCGAACCGCTAAACGCGGACCGTAAGAACAGAACTTGTATCGTAACTAGGAAACACATTAACTTATTTCTTCTATCTACCTACAGCAACTCAAACCAGACGGTAGTAAGGCTTGACCGGAGGGGGCTCCCCTCACTGAATATCTCAGCCGTGTACATGCCTTACGACGGAAATGATGGACCGCCATCCGAACTCACCCGCGCCTTAACCAGGAAAGCGGAAATCGATAGATGGGACCTACTACTAGGCTGCGATGCGAACGCACACCACGCGCGATGGGGCAGTGGTGATACAAACCCACGCGGTGAGTTGATGTTCGAATTTATTATCGAACATAATCTTTTAGTAGCCAATAGGGGTTCTGAACTCACTTTCGTAGTTAGAAACAGGCAGGAGGTTATTGACATTACACTAGCAAGTAACTCAAATACCCTCTCTATAGACAATTGGAATACTTTGGAGATAGAATCCTATTCTGATCACAGATTTATTGAATTTAACCTTAATGATAGATGCGACTTTCCCAAACCCCATAGAAACCCAAGGAAGACCGACTGGACTACCTTCAGTTACGAGGTGCGGAGGAAGGCGAATTTACTACAAGAATATTACTTACATGAGCCAGCGGACATTGACCGAAAAGCCGAGGAAATCACTGCTGTCTTCAAAGAGGCATTCCAGAAGGCATGTCCCGTATCTAGACCTAAGACAAAAGTCTCCCCCCCATGGTGGACCAAAGAACTAGCCAGAATAAGAAGAGAAACAAGGAAACTCTTGAACCTGGCGAAATCAACGGGAGCTGACTCGGACTGGGAGCTATACAAAGCCAGTCAGAGGAACTTCAAGAGCGCAACGCAAAAAGCCAGAAGACAGTCGTGGCAACGCTTCTGCGACGAGATCAAGGGTGCAACAGAAACGGCCAGATTGAGGAAAATCCTCTCCAGAGAATCGAAGACTCTAGGTTCCCCAAAGAACACTGAAGGAAACTCGACCTAGTCCTGTTTGGAATCCCTTGAATTGCTTATTAAAACGCACTTCCCGGGATGTACTACCGTACCATGTGGCAGTACCAATAACAACAATCACAGCGAATCGGAACCCCTTGGGGATTTGGTAACAGAGGACAGAATAGATCGTTCTCCCCCTTTAAATCCCCAGGACTTGATGGGATTATACCGATCATGCTGCAAAAAACTGCACCAATCATTACCCCAGTTCTCAAAAAGCTATTTGCCAGTAGTCTTAAACAATGCCACATACCAAGAACATGGAGGGAGGTAAAGGTGGTTTTTATACCCAAGGCGGGCAAGGCTTGTCACACCACCGCGAAGGACTTCAGACCAATAAGCCTCTTTCATCCTGAAAACTTTTAAAAGATTGCTCGACATCTACATACGTAGTAGAATACGCCCGGGGGACTTATCCCCAGCCCAACACACATACACGAAGGGTAAGTGTGTGGAAACTGCCCTACATCATGTTGTCGGCTCTATAGAAAAATCACTTAAGGATAAAGAGTTCACACTACCTGCTTTTTTGAACGTTGAAGGAGCCTTCAATAATGTAAATTACTTACTTACTTAGGTGGCACTACAGTTCGGGGTGAACCTGGGCCTCAACCAACAAGCCTCTCCATTTAGCTCGGTCTTTAGCTAATTGCCTCCAGTTGCGCACTCCAAGTTGGTCGAGGTTCCCTTGTCATTACCGACCTTGATGGAGCAGCGAGCGTTCTCCATCGTCAGCCTGCACAGACGGACAAGTTTGGCAGGGATGTCAAAACTAGACATGGCTCTATAAAGCTCTTCTCTATAGATGCTGTCATAGGCGGCCTTGAAATCGATAAAGAGGTGGTGAGTATCGATTTGGAATTCTTGGGTTTTCTCCAGGATCTGCCGAAGTGTGAAGATTTGATCGATGGTGGACTTTCCTGGACTGAAACCGCACTGATAGGGTCCAATCAGGGTGTTGATAAAAGGTTTCAGGCGTTCACACAATATCGCAGAAAAGATCTTGTATGCGATGTTGAGGAGACTGATGCCTCTATAATTGGCGCAGTTGAGGGGGTCTCCTTTCTTGTGGATCGGGCAAACGATGCTGAGATTCCATTCACCAGGCATACACTCGTCTGACCAAATATTAGAAATGAGTTGGTGTATGTACTCTACCAATTCATCCCCAGCTGCCTTGAAAAGTTCGGCCGGTAAGCCGTCAGGTCCAGCAGCCTTGTTCGATTTTAGCTTGGATATTGCTATCCTCACTTCGTTTTGGTCAGGTGGACAGAAATTTTGACTATCATCGTCTATGTTGAATGGTTCATTCTGCCTGACAGCGGGATGTTGGTCTTCGTCGCCGTTATACAGTCGGCAGAAGTAGTTTTTCCATATTCTCAGCACCGACTGTGATTCTACTACGAGGTTTCCATTTTCATCTCTACAGGTTTCTGTACGGGTATTATTTCTCTAACACGTTCTTTTTACCTTTTGGTAAAACTTCCGTACATTGTTCCTGGAGTATAGACTCTCGATATTCTCAAACGCGCGTCTCGTACTCTTTCTTCTTCTTTTGGAGAAGCCGATGTTCTTCCCGTCTCTTTTGCTCGTAGAGCTCACGAGCAGGTCTCGTCTTTCTTTGCAGCGCCGCTTTGTATGCCTCTTGTTTTGCTGCATGCACTCGCCGGCATTCTTCGTCAGACCAGGGGTTTCGCGGTGGTGGGCGAGCGAGACCCAGCACATCAGTCGCGGCGTTTCTGATGGCATGTTGGCAGCGTGTCCACTGGTCTTCGGTACTTGATGCTGGCGGCAAAGGGGTGATTTATAGATTTCGGGATAGGCGTTCAGCGAAGAGTCTGGCGGTCTCTTGCGATTGTAGCTTTTCGACGTTAAATTTTTTCACAGTAATTCTTCTTTGTTGCTCAGATTGGGATATCCGCATTCGTACCTTGGCTACAACAAGGTAATGATCCGAGTCTATGTTGGTCGCTCGGAAGGTAAGGACATCCAGAATACTGGATGCATGCCTTGCGTCGATCGCAATATGATCAATTTGGTTGATCGTTACATCATCATTGGACCGCCATGTCTGCTTATGAATATCGAGATGAAAAAAACCATGTGCTTGCTATGGTGACATTTCGCTCCATAGCGAAATCAATAAGCCGTAGTCCGTTATCAGACGTGGTGTCGTGTAGGCTATGCCTACCGGCTGTCCTATCAAAGACGTCCTCCTTTCCTATTTTGGCGTTAAAATCGCGCAATAAGATTTTAACGTCGTATTTAGGACATTGCTCGTATGTTTTGTCGAGGAGCTCGTAGAAACACTCTTTGGTGGCAGGGTCCTTTTCTTCTGTGGGGGCAAGAACACATATTAGGCTTATGTTAGCGAATTTAGCCTTGATCCGGATAGTCATAATACGCTCGCTCACCTGTCGGAAGCTTAAGACTTCTTGCCTAAGTCTGCGGCGTATGACAAATCCGCATCCGAATAAGCGTTGCCTGTTGCCTCTGTAGCAATCACCGTAGTAGATGTCACAGTTTTTCATCCTCTTTTTGCCCGGCCCATCCCATCGCACTTCCTGGATGGCGGTAATATCTGCTTTATAGCAGTCTAGGGCCTCTGCTAGATGTTCGGCAGCACGTGGTCTGTAAAGGGACAGAACATTCCACGTACAGATCCGAAGGTCGTTGTCCTTATTTCGTTTGCTGGGATCGTCATTAGTTGAGTCATCCTTATCCGAGGCTTTTGGTTGTTTCGGAACCATGCGTTTTTTACGTAGTAGGGAAGTTACCCCGACGGCACAACCCCCAACCTGGAGGGCCAGTTCCTTAATTATTCCCCTAGGACGAGGGGCCGGGTACACCGGTGCCAGTAGTCCACTACGGGAGTATGAGCGCTGCCGTTGGCCCATTAAGGGCTCCTCCGCCACCATCTCTATTCCAATGTCCTGACCAACATTGGAAATTCCTTACCGACCTGTGATTCGAATACGTCGAAGCAACTCGCGCAAGGCATTCACTAAGTTCAACCTAACTGGAACTATAGACGCCACCGTTGACTCCGTCTAGGAAATTCGTCCGCTGCCGCCTGGAACAGGAAGAAGTGCTCTAGTGAGAAAAGCACTCTTTCCCCCCTCTCTCATCTGCCGCCACCAAGAATCCGCCAAACGGGGTTGGTTACCCATTTCTTGAATTAAGGTACTAGGCACTCGGCTGTCACCGCGTGGACCAGCCAATAATGTAAATACCGAAGCGGTTAAAAGAACCCTAAGAAACCTAGACATCGACATCAGTCTAATTAACTGGATTGTTAGCATGCTCGAGGAACGACATATAACCACCGAACTTAAGGGCTCAAAGCTCGAAGCATACGCCTCGATGGGTACCCCTCAAGGCGGGGTAATCTCCCCACTGCTCTGGGTCATTGTTTTTAATGAGGTACTACAACAACTAAGGTACAGTGGGGTCAGAGCTACAGCGTACGCGGATGACGTCGTGCTGCTTGCAACAGGTAAATTCCTGCCTGCCCTTAGCGAACAACTTGACGGAGCCCTAAATATTCTTAGCATATGGGCCAGGAGCTGCGGTCTAAAGGTTAATCCCCAAAAAACCGAACTCGTACTTTTTGCGAATAAGAGGAAAATACCGGAGTTTAGTACACCTTCTGCTGATGGTATCCCACTCAGATTGTCCGATAGCGCAAAATACCTGGGCCTTGTACTTGACAAAAAGCTCAACTGGAGATTAAATATAGAGGAAAGAATTAAGAAAGCAAAAATAGCCTTTTACTCATGGAGTAGAATTTTTGGTAGAACCCCCAAAATCATACTATGGATGTATACGGCTATAATTAGACCCATACTGACTTACGGCAATCGAGTATGGTGGCTAGCTGTCAACAAATCCACCAACTTAAAGGCAATCACCAAAGTTCAAAGACTAGCGTGCATTGGCATCACCAGTGCAATGAGGACAACCCCAACCGCAGGACTCGAGGCTATCCCCAACCTGCTACCGTTAGACATCTTTATACGCTAGTCAGTAGCCATTAATGAAATGAGAATAAGTCAGTCAGCGAACTGGAAACCAAGCAGAACAGGTCACTCGATGATCCTACTCGATTACTTTGGCCTCATGCCCGTAACGGATTACATGACGCCATATTTAGACTTTACAAGGCCTTTCTCTACCGCCTACCCTAGCAGGGAAGATTGGAAAAGCGGTCATATACCTTGTGCCGAATCTATAGCCATCTACACGGATGGTTCAAAAATGAGCACTGGTGTAGGATCAGGTATCTTCCCCGACCCTCTAGGTGTATCAAAATCCATACGACTTCCAGACCACAGCAGTGTTTCCAAGCAGAGGTCTTAGCAGTGGCAACAACCGCCCGTGAGTCTGCGGTAAGGGCAATACCGCCAGAAGGTATCACCATCTTTATCGACAGCCAGGCAGCTATAAAAGCGATTACTACCATAGAAATTAAATCGAAGCTTGTGAAGTGTTGTCGAGAAGAGCTCAGGGTTCTTGGAACACAGCACAAGGTATCGCTCTGTTGGGTCCCTGGACACGAGGGTATCCCAGGCAATGAGAAAGCCGACGAGCTGGCGAGAATCGGCTCAGCAGCCCCAACAGAACAAGTTGACCCCCCTGTGTGTATCCCGCCTTGCACACTCAAGCTCGCTGCAGGGAATAAAGCCACTGAGGAGGCGAACACAAGATGGAACTCCATGGAAACTTGCGCCATCACTAGGAAGCTATGGCCATCTTTCGACAAAGCAAAGACCGAGAGAATCATCCGGCCCACCCTCGTGGGCATCACCACGGGGCACAACACTCTGCGGTACCACTACGCCTGACGGAGGAGGAACTCTGCAGAGGCTGTGGTGATGAGGAAGTTTTTGAGGACACAACCCACTTCCTGTGCCACTGTCCGAGTCTTCGACACTCCAGGAAAAAGTTCCTTGGTAAATTTTTCTTCCAGGATCTCGAGGAACTCTCCGGCGTTTCAATGGAAAATATGTTGAACTTCATCAAATCATCAGGGTGGATTGTATGCAGAAATGAAGAAAGTGACTGAGTTAGTAGTTTTTAGTTTTATTGGGTAAGGGATTACTTCTTCCCCCATGAGTACCACAATGGGTCAACGCTGACCTGAGTGTGACAGAGAGCGTCCCTCCCTGCCAGCCCACATACCTAACACAACCTAACTGAAAGGGTTGTTCAACGCTTGGGACTTCGCCGCAAGCGCTCTCGAATCCCGATCATCGGAATTGGTTCCGCATCTGCAGGAGTTACTAACGGATTAGTAACTCTTACTCTGTCTTCTCGATGCAACTCGGAATCCATCGTCATCGACTGTTTCGTTCTGCCAAATCTTACGTCTTCGTTGCCACCGATACCCATAAAACGGATTCCTGAATCTTATCTATCACTCGAACTGGCTGACTCAACCTTTGATGTACCCGGTCCCATTGATCTTTTGATAGGTGCTGACAAATTCTTTAGCATTATCAAGGGGCGTCCAGCTCGGACATGAACACCAATCTTGCTTATATTGCAACTATATTTGGCTGGGTAATTGCTGGAGGAAACTTACAATTTTCCCTCAATAAACCGGAAGCAAGAGCGTTCTGTACACGGTTAGACACTTCGCAGGAATTTGATCTGGAACGGTTTTGGAAACTTGAGGAGGTTTCCAACGAATCATCGTTATCGCTCGAGGAACAGTTAGCTGAAGAGCTCTTTGTTAAAAATCACACTCGTCATTTGGATGGCAGGTATGAGGTACACTTGCCATTCAAACCTTCAACCAAACTTGAATTGGCAATTCATTCGGTACCGCGGTGAATCGGTTTCATTCACTTAAGCAGAGATTCAAGTTTAATACTGATCTTAAATCTCAATATTTCGCGTTCATTAACGAATACCTATCGCTTGGTCACATGCAAGAAATTCCAATCAATGAAGCTTGCGAATCCAAAAACATCTATTACCTTCCACACCACGCGATCTTTAAAGAAGATAGCAGTACAACGAAAATTAGAGTTGTATTCGATGCTTCCGCTAAATCGTATTCCTCAATCTCTTTAAATGAAGCTCTTCTCGTTGGGCCCACTATTCAACGCGATATTTTCTCGATATGTCTGCGCTATCGTCGTCATGTGTATGTTATTTCGGGCGACATTGAGAAGATGTACAGACAAATTTGGATCACACGTAACCACACCGATTTCCAACGTATAGTCTGGCGTCAGAATCCAGAAGAGCCCTTAAAACACTACAGGTTGCTTATGGAACATCGGCAGCACCATTTTTGGCAGTACGCACTTTGAAGCAATTGGCTCTAGATTAAGCAAAAACGCATCCTCTAGCAGCGATCACTCTACTTAATGACTTCTACGTTGACGACGTCATCACAGGTGCAGACACTATTGAAGATCTCATGACGCTTCAATGTGAACTAGTGGACTTGTTGAAATCGGCTGGTTTTAATATTCGGAAATGGACCACGAACTGCTGGCCTGTTTTGAAGAATTCGACCCCATCAAGATCCTAGGTCTTTAATGGTGTCCTTCCAAGGATTTTTTTTCCTACAAGGTTAACCTTAGTAATTCCAAAGCTTGCACGAAACGTCGTATTTTGTCGGACGCTTCACAGATCTTCGACCCGTTATGTATTCTTTCATCTGTGATCATATCCGTCAAGATATTATTTCAGGAGCTCTGGAGAAAGAAGCTGAAGTGGGATGAGGAGATTCCAGAAGAATTGGCAAGCCAGTGGGAAAACATAAGAGATGAGCTACCTGTCGTAGAATCTCTATTTATTCCAAGAATGATGTTGACGAACAAATCAAACTGGGAACTGCACGGATTTTGTGACGCATCTTTAGATGCATATTCTGCAATAGTATACTGTCGGAGCATAAACCCAGATGGATCTATTTTCATATCGCTAGGGTTCCGCCATTCAAGGTCTTGTCTCTTCCGAGACTCGAATTATGTGGAGCTGTCTTACTAACGCGTTTCATAAACAAAATAAAACTTTCGTTACAGGAAAGCAATCCAAGGATCTTTACTTGGACAGACTCTTCAATCGTCCTGCATTGGCTCTCCGCTCCTCCGAAGAAGTGGTCTGTCTTCATAGGAAATCGGACCTCAGAAGTTTTAACATCAATTCCCTTCAAATTTTGGAACCACGTTCGTTCTGCTTCCAATCCTGCTGACATCGCTACGCGAGGGATTTCACCATCAACTCTATCGGAAGCAGAACTGTGGTGGAGAGGACCTGATTGGTTGAGTATGGACAGAAATCGATGGCCTATATCAAATCCTACTACACAGGATATTCAGTTCGACCAGTTGGAAGAAAGAAAAGTATCTTCGGCACAGGTGTTCGTATCTAACGTCCGTTCGTTTAATGTTTTAGAAACTATCTTAAACAATTCATCACATTGTCTGAAATCGGTACGAGTAGTAGCGTACATTTTTCGCTTTCTTTTGAATTGTCGCGCGGCTTCAGGTACTCGTAATTTAGAATCATTGTCAACTGAAGAAATCTTAATGGCGAAAACTAAGTTGATCAAATGTGTCTAGTTGTCCCTGTTTTCCGATGAATTAGATCTACTCAAAAAAGGAAAGGACTTACCCCCAAAAAATAGACTTACATCTTCAAGTCCTTATATACCATAGATTCATCCGGTGTGCTTCGTGTTGGCGGGCGTTTAGAATATTCGGACTTATCATATTCGGAGAAACATCCCATTCTACTGTGCAAATCGCATCCGATATCTAAGCTAATATCACAATACTTACACAAAAAACATTTACACCCCGGTGTGTCGCTTTTGTTCGCGTTGATTAGACAAACTTACTACATATTCGGATCCAGAAATCTGTCACGTAAAATTGTGCATGACTGTGTGACTTGTTTTTGCGAAAGTTCAAAGACAACCAAGCAAATTATGGGAAACCTACCTGCCGAACGGATTCGGTATTCGCGACCTTTCAGCAGAGTCGGTTGTGACTATGCCGGCCCGATTACGTTGCGGTTAAGTCGAGGAAGAAATCCAAGGTTCGTGAAGGTCTACATAGCGCTGTTCGTGTGCTTCGTTACCAAAGCCATTCACATTGAATTCGGTCGCAGATCTTTCATCAGCTGCCTTCTTATTGGCATTAGATCGTTTCGTCGCGCGTCGTGGTAAGCCCTGAGAAATATGGAGCGACAACGGGACCAATTTCCACGGTGCCAGTCGTTTACTTAACGAAATGTATGAACTCCTCTGCAGTCAGCATCACAATACCATCGTTTGCGACCACCTTTCCAAAGACAACATAAGCTGGAAATTTATACCACCCTCCATTCCTCACTTTGGGGGTCTGTGGGAGGCTGGTGTTAAATCGGTTAAGCTACATTTAAAACGAGTCATAGGTGATTCGAAACTCACTTATGAAGAGATGTATACTCTCTTGGTTAAAATAGAGTCGTTACTCAACTCCCGCCCAATGTGGCAAACGTCAGATTCTGAACAAATGGCTCTTACCCCTTCGCATTTTTTAATAGGGGAACCCTACACAGCTGTTCCACAACCATTTGATCCCAACTCTGTTATTTCCATAAATACTAACTGGTCTCTCTTGCAGGCAATGCTTCAAGGCTTTTGGGGTAGATGGCACCGCGAATATCTTACGTCACTGCAGCAACGACCCAAGTGGCAGGGAACACAACCTAATCTACAGATTGATGATGTGGTCCTATTAAAAGAACCCAATTAGCCGCCGTCAAAATGGATCCTCGGACGTATAATCAACACTCATCCTGGAAGCGACAGCAAATGTGGAGTAGTGACAATACGCACCAAATTTGGAGACTTCGTTCGACCTGTAGTCAAGGTGGACCTCTTACCTATCGCTGAAGGATCGTAATCTTTCAGGGGGGCTGGATGTTAAGAAATCGGCGCATCAAAACACCAAACATTGTATAACTCACCCTATCTTTATTGCCTCTCAGTTAATTTCCTTTTCATATGCACTGTTACTTTCTTATACTTAACATAAATTCTAATTGTAATATTTTTTGCTATCGAATTACGGGCACTCGTGATTCAGCCGTTGACCAGTTCAGTCGCAATTTTACATATAACATTAAACATATTATCGTTGATACACACATTGTTTTACAATCGATCAATTAAACTCATACATACATTACACAATAAATTTGTTATCTCTAAATTAAAATACACAACACATTTAGTTTTTGATTGAAACACAGTACACAATTCACACAAACACTTATTTTATTAACATTTAACATCAAAACACACACATTCATTCACATACAATAATACTTTCCGAAACACATATCACTGAGGATATTGATGATAGCGAAATCGTTTTTAATGATTACAATCTGACTGGATGTAATATCGAATCAAGGCATACCGGGGGACTCTGTATATATGTGAAGCAACATTTTGAAGTCTGTGTGATTAAAAGAGATGGTATCCCTAGGCAAATTTTCTGGCTTGTTGTAAAAATTACAGCGAATAACCAATCGATTCACCTTGCGGCAATTTATCGTTCACCCAAGTCTTCAGAAAGGATATTCTGCAACTTATTCAAGGAATGGTTTGAGGAGCTCGTAGAATCGAATAGGCTGGAGATATGAACATAGATGAATGAGTCGTATACTTACACTCGAGATTTAAGAAATACAATCGAAATAGAAAACACATGCAAGCAAATAATGAGAGAGCCAACTAGAATCACAAACACCTCAAAAACATTAATTGACTATGTAATAACCAATTCCAAATACGCTGTTGCCAAAACTAATATTGACCTTAAAATTAGCGATCATGAGACGATTGTAATAGAGGACATATTTCGCAAGAATATCATCGTAAGACCTGATGATAACAAAGCGACAATGTTTAAATATAACAAAGCGGTATTCCTTCGTCAGTTAAGAAACTGTGATGTATCAACTGCAAATATAAGCGAAGATTCAAATGTAATCGGTAGAGTAGTTCAGAATGAGCTGTTGTACCAAAATTACTAAATCTGATACCAATAAGTGGTTCAGTAGAAGACTATCTGAAATGAAATGTGAATAAATAAACAGATACAAAGAGTTTCTAAATTTTGGTTGTGAAAGTACCAGAAATCGGTACAAGGCAGAATTTAACAAATACTTTGTTATTAGTGTCTCAAACATTATCAAGTCAATACCGACTGGGCCATTTTGTCCTAGACTATCTAATTTAAACACGACATTTAAATTTTAAACTATAAGTATCGAGGACATAAAAAAGTACTAAGATAATCAATCCGAGCCAAAAAGGAGACTTTAACAATTTGAGCGCTAAAATGTTTCTAGATGCAATTTCTATATTAGGTTCGGTCCTAGAACGGTTAATCAATCTGTCGATGAGAAATGGCTCCTTCCCGGTCACTTGGAAAGAATCAGTTGTCACTCCAGTTGTCAAGGTCAAAGGTTCCAACAAATGCGAAGACTTCCGCCCCGTAAATGCTCTTCCCGTATACGAGAAAATATTTGAAAAAATCGTACAAATGCAACTTGAGGATTACTTCGAAACCAATGGACTATTCCTAGAAAGTCAATCAGGATTCAGGAAAAAACACTCGTGTGAAACTGCACTGAACAGCGTCCTCATCAGCTGGAAAGAGGAGATAGCCGCTGGTAATTATGTGCTTGCCGTATTTCTGGACTTCAAAAGGGCTTTCGAGACAATTGACAGGAACATTTTGCTGTCTAAACTTTTGAGATATGGAATTTCAGGCCAGGAACTAAACTGGTTTCGATCTTTCCTCAATGGTCGTTCGCAAAAAACGAATGTAAATGGAGCGATGTCTACTGGTGTCGAAACAACCCTCGGTGTTCCACAGGGATCCATACTTGGCCCTTTGCTCTTCATCACCTACATTAATGACATCGAAGCTGAGCTAAACTACTCCCAGATCGTCCTGTTTGCTGATGACGCACTTCTCTTCATCTCTGGTGATAACCCTGTTGAGTGTATACAAATGATGGAGGAGGACTTATCGAAAGTGAGCTTATGGCTGAGATCAAACAAATTAAAACTAAATGTGAACAAATCTAAATGTATGTCCCTTAAACATTGTATTCAGTTTAATTTAAGCATTGAAAATGAAGCCATAGAACAAGTTCAACAAATTAGATATCTTAATAGAGTATTCTTTATCGTTTAATCCGCATTTAGAATATATATGTAAGAACGTGTCAAAAACAATTGGTTTCTTTAGTAGAATAAGAAACAAGATATCGGTGATTAGTGCAATAAATATATATAATATATTATTAAATGTAATCGGTATACGCCTGTAAGATTAATGTTAGATATGCTTCTATGGTTAAACGTAAAACAAAGAATTCTTGTAAATGTATTATGTTTCGTTTTTATAATCAAATATGGTATGTTACCTAACTACCTTCAGAAATACCTGAGATAAGTGCGAAATTCTCAACCGAGCCATTTAAGAAACCGAGATGACTTAAGGCTACCGCACTACATGAATAATTTAACCCAAAATAGTGTAGTATATAAAGGCTGTCATATATTTAATTCCCTTCCGATTAATATAAAAAATGAAACGAATTTTCGAATATTCAGAAGAAATGTCATTATATAAAAGTAATTTTGCACATGCGTAATTAAACCCATTTTTTAATGATACATCTAATCATTAATTTTAATTATTATGAATTATATATGAATGTACCTTAGATTAAGTTCAAATTGTAAACTTGAATTTAAATAGCAGAGTTCTGCTAAATAAAATGAATGAAATGAAATGAAAAAAAAAAAAAAAGTAGCCGCCGTCGAATGCTCTTGCCAGAGGATAGACGTCGAAATGCGAAACGACGCTCGGCAAGGACAAATTCGTTGCTGGAATTGCAACAAAAGAGGACACCTAAAACGGCAATGCAGAAACTATCCAGACTATGGTAATTGGCGACGTAGTGAAGTACCGTCCAACAGGTATAACATCCATCCTGCTGGTCAGTCTTCCCGAAACCAGGAGTGCGGAAACCGCTCAAGACCCAGCTTCGCGGGGTGGAAGTTGGATGTCAGGGTCGACGCCCCCAATACTACCATCCCGGTCCCCCAAACCAAACTCCATTCTAATGCAGATGCCTTATCCCGGCAACCATGCGATATCGACTGTAAGCGTTGTGAGCGGCAGGAAGAAAAAGACCTTCTTCCCATCCAAATGGTATGAGGTGAGCCTATGGCTGGTTGGAGTGCAGAGGAAATCCGCAACGCTCAAAAATAAGACCCGGACGTTGAGCCGATATTAGCGTGGAAGGAGTTTATGGAAAAGCCAAACGGATAAGATATCTTGGACAGGAGCCCCACTCTCAAGGCATACTGGGCTCAGTGGGACTCCCTTCATGTTCAAGATCGTGTGCTGAAAAGGAAATGGGAGAGGCCGGACGGGAAAGATTTCATAATGCAGCTTATCTTGCCGCGATCGAAAGTACACGAGGTGCTACGGGAGATGCATGATGGAGCATCCGGAGGTCATTTGGATGCAAACAAGATGCTGGAGAAGGTGCGAGAACGTTTCTATTGGCTCAGCGCAAGGGAAGACGTAGAGATTTGCATCGTGTGTGCCACCAGCAAAGGACCCAGAATGAAAACGCGAGGCAAGATGCACCAGTGCAACGTGGGCGCACCCTTTGAACGGATTGCCGCTGACATCGCTGGTCCATTTCCAGAAACCGACAAAGGTAACCGTTACATCCTAGTCGTCATGGACTACTTCAGCAAATGGCCGGAAGCGTTCGCCATCCCTAACCAGGAAGCGAAGACCATCGTGGAACAGATCGTCAACAACTGAGTGAGCAGATTTGGCGTGCCCATGGAACTGCATTCTGACCAGGGACGAAACTTTGAATCGAAGATATTCTAAGAGGTATCTCAACAACTAGGAATCAAAAAGACGAGGACGACCCCACTTCATCCACAATCCGATGGGATGGTAGAGCGCTTCATCAGAACCTTAAACGAACATCTCTCCAAGGTCGTAGAAGACCACCAGCGCGATTGGGATCGACAAATTCCTCCCTTCTTGATGGCCTACCAAAATGCAGTGCACAGTACTACTGGACATACTCCATCTGAAGCCTTGTTTGGTCGAGCAGTCCGGCTACCTAGTGAGGTGAAGTTTGGATCCCCTAACGATGAGCCCAAATGTGCAGAGGACTACGTGGCAGACCTCAGGGAAAGGATCCGAGACATATATCAGAGGACCAGGACGAGGATAAGGATAGCGAGTGACCGCATGAAAACCAGGTACGACACAAAGGCAACAACGTCCAGCTTCCACGAGGGAGACCTAGTATGGTTGTATAACCCACACCGGCAAAGGGGAGGTCACCCAAGCTGCAGCAAGACTGGGAGGGTCCTTATAAAGTGGTCACGTGCATCAATGACGTCGTCTTCCGGATCCAGCGTGGGGTAAGAGGCAAGATGAAAATTGTTCACCTGGATCGTCTTCATCGGCAGTAATCCAGATGATCTTGTTCGGGACGAACAAGCTTAAGAGGGGGGCAGTGTAGCATAGACTCAAACTACTGCATGGTTTGTATACCAAACTTAAACACTGTGTTCCAAGCCGTAAGCAACGCCGTCTATTCGTCGAACCTGCGAGCAGCAAATATTCTCACCAAGCCTAGTGTGCCAATGTTCCACAATTACCACACAATGTTTCAGTTATTCCACGATCATCAATTCATCCCGAGAGACATCTAGCATGTTATAGAACCCATTATATTTTGTATAAATACACCGACCACAACCACCGTCGGTACAGTTTTTAATAAGGTAATACAGCGATTAGAAGAGTGACTCGACCAGTGGTGAAAACAAGCGACATTGTTAAAGGAAATCTGTAGCGGTAGTTTGATTTGGAATAAATAAGGAAAAAAGTGATTGAATGTTCTATTGAAGTAAAGTTCGTAATTGATAATAAATAGACAGATAAAATACACAAGAGATAGTTTTATTTATACGAACCCTAGCAAGAATATTACAGTATCATCTGCCAGTGATATTAGCATTTTCACAGACAGTCAGGCAGCAATAAAGTCTCTGGAATTGTGCTTCTTCACTTCAAAGGCCGCCTTAAGCTTCCGCTTATCTCTTATAGAGATGGCCGAGCAGTTCAACGTTCAACGATGCTGGGAACCAGGTCAAAGGGAGATTCCAGGAAACTGCAGGGCGGACGGGCTCGCCACACAAGGTACAACTCTAAGGATTCTACCTGATAGGCAAGCCTTACGTATGGCCCTCACTACATGTAAGCATATACTTACGTTGCGCGCTATTAGCAAGTCCAACCACAGATAGATAAACGGCTTACCATGTCACATTTTGAGACAGATCTGGCCTCAGCTGGTCCAGAAACGTAGTGTGTAGTTGGTCAATCTAAAGCCACCACAGATTAGCTGCGTTGTCGGTGTTTTCAGTGGACACTGTCTTACAGTCCACCATGCCAAAGGAATTGGTCTCTTCTCCAACGACTTCTGCAGGAGTTGTAGAAGCCAGGATGAGGAGGAATCCATCTATCACCTCCTATGCTCTATTTTTTGTTATGTCTTTTTTTATGAATAAAGAAAATTAACAAACATTTATATTGTAATATTCTTGCTGGGGTTCGTTTAAATAAAACTGTCTTTTGTGTATTTCACTGTTTATTTATTGTCAACTACTAACTTTACTTCAACACAATATTCAAGCACTTTATTCTTTATTTATTTCAAATTAAACTGTCGCTACAGATTTACTTTCAATATGTCGCTTGTTTTTACCACTGGTCGAATATCTATTGTAATCGCTGTATGCACTTATAAACAACTGTGTCGACAATGGTTGTGGTATGGGTATTTATATAAAATACAAGTCCTTCTAGACTATGCTAGATGTCGCTCTGGATGAATTGATGATCCTGGAATCATTGGGATATTGTGTGGAACAATTTCGGAACGTATGCACGTCAGGTGGGAATATATACTGCACGCAGTAGCTGACGATGTACTTGATACTACAATATTTTGCTACATTTTCTTTGAAAACGTTACATTTTTATTGACAGTACGCTACATTTGCTCTGGAAGAAGTGGGAACGCTGGGCATAATACAAGACTATATCTACCCGTTGCCGCTCTACCCACTGGCAACAGATTATGCTTTCTCTGAAACAGAACTGGGTGTTGAACGTAACACATTAAAACAATTATACCAGCTGTATTATTAATGGTACAGTCCTTAAAGGTTTATTCTCTGAAAAAATATACATATAATAGCATTTCACTTAACATTTTAGGACAAAAGAATTCTTACTCTTTAAGCAATTCGGTTCCGACTCCAAAGACACCTGGCGTGCTTGTTAATATTATACGCGCAAAACATATATGACACTATATATTTATATTTAACATTAACTTGACGTTTCACCCTGTTTGCTTTGGAATCGAGACCGAAGCCACAATTACACTTGAAATAATGTAAATTTATGACAGTCCCAATGTTTCCAGATAGCTGTATAATTTCAAACGAGCTTGTGCGGTAGTATAAGCAGCAACACATACATTTACGGTTGACAGGATCTCAGTTTCATCTTCTTTATACACCCAATTTACCAAAATGTTTTCCTTATTTATAAGTAGAATGTGACAGGCTTAAACAGTTGGATCTATAAGCATTTGGAATAATTCAGAGGGGTTATTAATTATCTGCGTTTTCTGCTGGTTTTCTCTTCGTCCGAATTTTTCCAAAATGAGTTTAATATGAGCTTAGCGAAAAATCTTTTTCCTGTATTATGGCAAACTTCCGTATAATCTTATTTAACATCTTCATTATTTAAAAAAAAAAATTGTATATATTTGTTTTTAGCTGCATCGGTAACACATTTGTTGGGCCATCCTGACGCTTCCTGTTTCATTTTAATAAATTTATTCATCATCTGTGGAAAAGGTCATCTAATTTTTTCTATCTCGAAAAAATCTAGCACTTTATATCCTTTTTCTACTTGACTTGACCTTGACCTTGACTACGTCAATAACCTAGGTTCCATGCTAAGATATGTCATTATCACTGTAAGTGCAGCATTCTTCTTGATATATTTGTTTGCTGCATCTCCTACACAATTTTTTTTTTTTTTTCCCGTGGGTAGGTGAAAAATCTTCCATAGACACCATGAGAATAGCAAGCGCGTGCTCATAGTAGTGTCAGATTCTTACTGGCTAAAAAAAGACCACCCTTCGATATAATTTTGTTAGATATCGCAAGTAAGTATTACCTTGTCAAGCAATTTTTCTTTCATGAAATAAAAACGCTTTCCACTGAAAGATCCTGCATATTCCGCAATCTAGACGTGGTTTTCCTTATCTCGCCAAGTCGAAAGGTTTCGTCCTTTGTAGTTGGCGCAGTAAATTGCTCCATCCAAAATTTGTAGGACTGTATTGTTGACATGTCAGACTAGTCGGTTTCAATGTTTCTTCGATTGTTTTGCCTACTGCTTGGATAGCAAACGTAGTAAGGATAGTGCCATCTTCGTTCGGTATATCACGAGTCTTCTTCTTCTTCCTTTTATCAGCGAGGTTATGATTCAAAAATAAGGGATTACAACCCTCCCACTTCACCGCATTTCTACTGATCCGCCTGTGGGGTTTGCCTATTTGACCACAGAAAATATCGGCAGGCCCGCCGATTTCGGATCACTCGGTTACTGAGGCCAATGAGATGCCGATGTCGTCGCATTTGTTTGATCCAGGCATTTATAGGCCTGCCTTTCCTACATCGCGATGTCTTTGGAACGTGAATTGATATTGCCTTTTTAACAGGGTTCAAATTATGTCTTCTTTGAACGTGGCAATACCAACTGAGCCGGTTGCGCTCTATTTTTTGTACGATGGTTTCCTTGATGTGAAAGCTTCCACGGATCTTCGAACTTCTTATTCGATCAAGCTCTGTCACTCCTGCTGTCATGCGAAGCATCCTCATCTCAGCTGCCGTTAATTTACTCTCATACATTTTGTACATCGTCCAACATTGTGAACCGCATTTGAGCGCTGGACGCACAACTGCGGTGTAGAGCCTTCCTTTCAGCTTAGGGGGAATTTTTCTGTCACAAAAGATAGCGGAGTTTTCTCGCCACTTCATCCACCCTACGCTTACGCGATGATTGATGTCGTCATCACAAGTTGTTTTGCTATTGATCATAGATCCCAGATATTTCAACTTTTCGCACTTGGGAAGCACTGTTCCATTCAAATAAATGACTGGAATAGGCCTGAGTGGAACAGAGAACGGGCAGCACAAGTATTCTGTCTTTTTTGAACTCATGCGATACCCATTTCCCTCCAAAACGTCCACCCACACATCAAGTGCTCGTTGCAGGGATGTAGGATCCTCACTTATGATGGCTCCATCGTCAGCAAAGAATAACTGATGTACCTTGGGGTCCATCACTTTACCTTCAAGCAGATAATCAAGGACTGTAATAAAAAGCAAAGGACTTAAAACGCTTCCCTGGTGTACCCCGACTTTGATTGGGAACTCTTCGGTTACTCCAGCGGGGCATCTTACTCACATCTCACCTGCATTTAGGTTTCTGGAACCCCTCGATGTCTTAGCGCCACCCATATCAAATCTCGTGTTTGTCTGTCGAATGCCTTTTCAAAGTCAACCAATGCAATATGCAAATCAGTTAAGGAATCACGACGTTTTTCCATTTTTCTTCTTCTTCTTCCTTTTATCAGCGAGGCTATGATCCGAAAACAAGGGATCACAACCCTCCCACTTCACCGCATTTCTACTGATCCGCCTGTGGGGTTCGCCTATTTGACCTCAGAAAATATCGGCAGGCCTGCCGATTTTGGATCACTCCTTTACTGAGGCCAATGAAATGCCGATGTCGTCGCATTTGTCTGATCCAGGCGTTTATAGGCCTGCCTTTCCTACATCGCGATGTCTTTGGAACGTGCATTGATATTGCCTTTTTAACAGTGTTCAAATGATCTCTTCTTTGAACGTGGCAATACCAACTAAGCCGGTCACGCTCTATTTTTTGTACGATGGTTTCCTTGATGTGTAAGCTTCCACGGATCTTCGAACTTCTTATTCGATCAAGCTTTGTCACTCCTGCTGTCATGCGAAGCATCTTCATCTCAGCTGCCGTTAATTTACTCTCATACATTTTGCACATCGTCCAACATTGTGAACCGTATGTGAGCGCTGGACGTTCAACTGCGGTGTAGAGCCTTCCTTTCAGCTTAGGGGGCATTTTTCTGTCACAAAAGATAGCGGAATTTTCTCGCCACTTCATCCACCCTACGCTTACACGATGATTGATGTCGTCATCACAAGTTGCTTTGCTATTGATCATAGATCCCAGATATTTCAACTTTTCGCACTTGGGAAGCACTGTTCCATTCAAATAAATGTCTGGAATAGGCCTGAGTGGATCAGAGAACGGGCAGCACAAGTACTCTGTCTTTTTTGAACTAATGCGATACCCATTTCCCTCCAAAACGTCCACCCACACATCAAGTGCTCGTTGCAGGGATGTAGGATCCTCACTTATGATGGCTCCATCGTCAGCAAAGAATAACTGATGTACCTTGGGGTCCATCACTTTACCTTCAAGCAGATAATCAAGGACTGTAATAAAGAGCAAAGGACTTAAAACGCTTCCCTGGTGCACCCCGACTTTGATTGGGAACTCTTCGGTTACTCCAGCGGGGCATCTTACTCTTGTCTTTGCTCCTTCGTACATGCCCATGATTATCTGTACATAGGTTTCTGGAACCCCTCGTAATTTTAGCGCCACCCATATCAGATCTCGTGGTTTTCTGTCGTTTGCCTTTTCATATTCAACCAATACAATATGCAAATCCTTTAAGGAATCACGATGTTTTTCCATTATGATCCTTATACTTTGGATTGCATCTGTGGTTGATTTACCCAAGACAAACCCGCACTGATCATCAGATAGCCGTATTATTTTTCGCAGTCGGCCACCTAATACCCGCTGAACGATCTTCATGGTGTGTGACATCAGCTTGATCGAACGGTAGCTATCACAGTTTCGCGTATCACCCTTCCCTTTGTATACAGGGAGAAGGTAACTTTCCCTCCATTGATTCGGCATTGGATCACCTCTCACGAATTTGGAGATGAGAATTCTGAGCCATCTGAACCCGATGTCTCCCATCTTTTTCCAGAACTCAGAGGGCATCTCGTCTGGCCCAACTGCTTTTCGTTTTTTTGACTATTTGACCGCCTCACTAACTTCTTCGACTGTTATGTCCGGTATTTCTTCACAGTTAGGGGTGACTCTTGGGAAGTATAGCCGGGGAAACTGTTCATTTAAAAGCTCTTCACAATACTGCCCCCACTTCTGCAGCATTTTGTCGTCATCCACAAGAAGCTGGCCATGAGAACTGCTTATGAACTTTGGCGAACGAATCTCCTGAGCATTCCTCCTTCTTTGGGCGGCTATTTTGAAGATGGTGGCACTCTTGTTCATATTGTGTCTTTGCAGCTCCTGGATAGCCTGGTTTGCATCAGCAACCGGGGAAAATATTTTCTCCACCTCCCGATACAGGCCCTCCGTACCCTCTGCTTGAAGCTGGGCGCACTTCTTCTTCGCTTTTTTCTTGCAGCATCTGTATTCCATTTCGAGGCGAACTTTTTCGTCATTTTTATTAGAGGGGCACTTTGACTTAACTTTGACAGCCGCTTTATTCTCATTTATCACTTTCTTAGCTTCATCACTCCACCACCATGTTTCTTTTTGAAACTCCTAACAGTGATTTGGCCTTCTTTAAGCAAGTTCGCTGTAGGGAATCCCACATATTTTGTGCTCTGCACTCTTCATCCTCAGCTCCGTTGATGGTGTGAGAGAGGTAATTTTTCATTACGAAAACAAAAGCTTCGCCTTTTTCTTTGTCCAGATGTACCACTGGATTTTCTCAGAGACCCTTGTTTGTTTGCTTTTCTTTGGTGTTTTCATAAAAATTTCTGTTAGCAGGAGACGGTGTTGACGAGCGATTGCCGCTCCCAGGATCACTTTGCAATCTTTTACCCGAGGCTTCATGAAACTGGCTACCAAATGGTAGTCAATCTGAGTTTCATCTCCACCACTGCTGTAAGTGATCAGGTGTCGGCTTTGTTTGATGAACATGGTATTTAACACGATAAGACCGTGTGATTTGCACGTGCTTAGGATGTCTTCACCAGGAAGGTTCCTGGTGCCATATCCGAGTCCTCTATGGCAGTTTTCATAGTCTTCGTTTGATTTCCCGACATGTCCATTCAAATCTCCTCCAACAAACAGAAACTCCTCCTTTGGGATGTTCTTAAGGAGATTGTGGAAATCTAGCCAAAATGCATCTTTATCTCTCTGATTGCACCCATTGTGGGGAGCATATGCACTGACAATATTCCACACCTCTCCTTGTATTACTACTTTGAGAGACATCAAACGGTCGCTGGACTTCGAAATGCTCAAGACGTTTCCAAGTAGCTCTGCCGCAAGGATGATACCGATTCCGTTCTTAGCCTTTTCCGTTCCGTAGTAGAACATCTTGTAATCTTTTGTCCTAACGTCCAAGAAACGCGCCCGATTCCCGCTGTTTTTCCATTTCGTCTCTTGGACACACAAGATGTCCACCATATTGCGATGGTGTTTGTTGTTTGACACGTACATGCTTCTGTTTTAGTATTGTTTGATCTTTCTTCTATGACACCGGTGATCTCCAGTCGTGTCAACCCACGGACTCGCATGCACACTTGTGGGATGGTTTTTATGGTAGTATATGTGTCGCTAGGCTCACTTGAGTGTTATATTGCCTAGATCTGATTTGTCCCCTTAGTCGCCTTTTACGACAAGCGCTAGTTGTTGGGGGGCACTGCAGTGATATTCTTAACCCATCCCTGCACGGGCAATCACGGGTATATAGCAAATAGAGAAGCGGTCCAAGAACGCTCCTTGCGGTACGCCAGCCAAAATTCCTTTACTTACTTACTTAGGTGGCGCTACAGTTCGGGGTGAACCTGGGCCTCAACCAACAGGCCTCTCCATTTAGCTCGGTCTTTAGCTTGCCTCCAGTTGCGCACTCCAAGTTGGTCGAGGTCCCCTTGAACTTGTGCGCGCCACCTACGGCGATAATTCCCTCTACTGCGTCGTCCCTCGGGGTTAGATTCGAAGACTCTGCGGGCCGGAGCGTTGGTGTCCATTCGCTCTACATGTCCTAGCCATCTCAGACGTCCAATACGCAGTTTTTTGACTAGGTCGATGTCGCTGTACAGCTCGTATAGTTCGTGATTGAATCTTCTCCTCCAATCGTATGGTTTAAAGGTTTCTTCCAGGTGGGCCGCAAAGACGTCCGCGTTTTCTTTATCTTCCCTCGCCCATTCATTTTGATTTAATTTGATTGGCGGCGCGGGGACTTTGGGCCTTATGGTGCCTTTTATGGCTTTCCAAAGTGAATAATTGGAATCTTTTTTCGCTGTTAAACATTCAAGGTAAGAGGCTATTCCACGATTCTTAAAATCCTTAATAGTCTTCTTCAATAAATTGCACAGACGATTCAAGTGTGCTTTATGCAGCGGAGCAAGGCTCTGTTACCGTCTTTTACGCGCTTTTCTTTTTTCCTTTACCAATTCTTTTATTTCTGGAGGATATCGTAAACCGTATATGTCTGGCGTTTTCCTTGGATTGGGCGTATTATTCCAAGAGGCGAGCTGTACGATCTCAAAGAAGCGATCAACTTCAACCTCAAGTTCATAGGGTGTCGTAAGTGGAACGCTCAGTTCAACATTATCTTCAATTTCGTTCCTAAAGCCTTCCCAATTAGTTGTTCGACCAGTTAATCTCGCTGTCTCTAGTTTATAGACTAGTTTTTCGCTGATTGTTAAAATAAGCGGGGAATGCTCAGACGACAGATCAAAGCTCTCTTTAACTTTTATATGGTTGGTAGATATTCCTTTCACAACGAAAAATCGATCAGGTCAGGTATTTGCGAAGTATCAGTTGACCAATAAGTCGGTTTACCCGTCGAATGGAAATCACAACTGTACTCCATACTTGCCCCATAGAGCATTCTACCTTTTAGGTTTCAGCGATTCAAACAAGTTAGTAAAATCACTTTTTTCAAGCGCAGAATGCGGTGGACAGTAGGTAAATGAGATTTAAGACTACTTACTTACTCACTTACTCACTTACTCACTTACTCACTTACTCACTTACTCACTTACTCACTTACTCACTTACTCACTTACTTACATACTTACTTACTTACTTACTTACTTACTTACTTACTTACTTACTTACTTACTTACTTACTTACTTACTTACTTACTTACTTACTTACTTACTTACTTACTTACTTACTTACTTACTTACTTACTTACTTACTTACTTACTTACTTACTTACTTACTTACTTACTTACTTACTTACTTACTTACTTACTTACTTACTTACTTACTTACTTACTTACTTACTTACTTACTTACTTACTTACTTACTTACTTACTTACTTACTTACTTACTTACTTACTTACTTACTTACTTACTTACTTACTTACTTACTTACTTACTTACTTACTTACTTACTTACTTACTTACTTACTTACTTACTTACTTACTTACTTACTTACTTACTTACTTACTTACTTACTTACTTACTTACTTACTTACTTACTTACTTACTTACTTACTTACTTACTTACTTACTTACTTACTTACTTACTTACTTACTTACTTACTTACTTACTTACTTACTTACTTACTTACTTACTTACTTACTTACTTACTTACTTACTTACTTACTTACTTACTTACTTACTTACTTACTTACTTACTTACTTACTTACTTACTTACTTACTTACTTACTTACTTACTTACTTACTTACTTACTTACTTACTTACTTACTTACTTACTTACTTACTTACTTACTTACTTACTTACTTACTTACTTACTTACTTACTTACTTACTTACTTACTTACTTACTTACTTACTTACTTACTTACTTACTTACTTACTTACTTACTTACTTACTTACTTACTTACTTACTTACTTACTTACTTACTTACTTACTTACTTACTTACTTACTTACTTACTTACTTACTTACTTACTTACTTACTTACTTACTTACTTACTTACTTACTTACTTACTTACTTACTTACTTACTTACTTACTTACTTACTTACTTACTTACTTACTTACTTACTTACTTACTTACTTACTTACTTACTTACTTACTTACTTACTTACTTACTTACTTACTTACTTACTTACTTACTTACTTACTTACTTACTTACTTACTTACTTACTTACTTACTTACTTACTTACTTACTTACTTACTTACTTACTTACTTACTTACTTACTTACTTACTTACTTACTTACTTACTTACTTACTTACTTACTTACTTACTTACTTACTTACTTACTTACTTACTTACTTACTTACTTACTTACTTACTTACTTACTTACTTACTTACTTACTTACTTACTTACTTACTTACTTACTTACTTACTTACTTACTTACTTACTTACTTACTTACTTACTTACTTACTTACTTACTTACTTACTTACTTACTTACTTACTTACTTACTTACTTACTTACTTACTTACTTACTTACTTACTTACTTACTTACTTACTTACTTACTTACTTACTTACTTACTTACTTACTTACTTACTTACTTACTTACTTACTTACTTACTTACTTACTTACTTACTTACTTACTTACTTACTTACTTACTTACTTACTTACTTACTTACTTACTTACTTACTTACTTACTTACTTACTTACTTACTTACTTACTTACTTACTTACTTACTTACTTACTTACTTACTTACTTACTTACTTACTTACTTACTTACTTACTTACTTACTTACTTACTTACTTACTTACTTACTTACTTACTTACTTACTTACTTACTTACTTACTTACTTACTTACTTACTTACTTACTTACTTACTTACTTACTTACTTACTTACTTACTTACTTACTTACTTACTTACTTACTTACTTACTTACTTACTTACTTACTTACTTACTTACTTACTTACTTACTTACTTACTTACTTACTTACTTACTTACTTACTTACTTACTTACTTACTTACTTACTTACTTACTTACTTACTTACTTACTTACTTACTTACTTACTTACTTACTTACTTACTTACTTACTTACTTACTTACTTACTTACTTACTTACTTACTTACTTACTTACTTACTTACTTACTTACTTACTTACTTACTTACTTACTTACTTACTTACTTACTTACTTACTTACTTACTTACTTACTTACTTACTTACTTACTTACTTACTTACTTACTTACTTACTTACTTACTTACTTACTTACTTACTTACTTACTTACTTACTTACTTACTTACTTACTTACTTACTTACTTACTTACTTACTTACTTACTTACTTACTTACTTACTTACTTACTTACTTACTTACTTACTTACTTACTTACTTACTTACTTACTTACTTACTTACTTACTTACTTACTTACTTACTTACTTACTTACTTACTTACTTACTTACTTACTTACTTACTTACTTACTTACTTACTTACTTACTTACTTACTTACTTACTTACTTACTTACTTACTTACTTACTTACTTACTTACTTACTTACTTACTTACTTACTTACTTACTTACTTACTTACTTACTTACTTACTTACTTACTTACTTACTTACTTACTTACTTACTTACTTACTTACTTACTTACTTACTTACTTACTTACTTACTTACTTACTTACTTACTTACTTACTTACTTACTTACTTACTTACTTACTTACTTACTTACTTACTTACTTACTTACTTACTTACTTACTTACTTACTTACTTACTTACTTACTTACTTACTTACTTACTTACTTACTTACTTACTTACTTACTTACTTACTTACTTACTTACTTACTTACTTACTTACTTACTTACTTACTTACTTACTTACTTACTTACTTACTTACTTACTTACTTACTTACTTACTTACTTACTTACTTAGGTGGCACTGCAGTTCGGGGTGAACCTGTACCTCAACCAACAAGCCTCTCCATTTAGCTCGGTCTTTAGCTAGTTGCCTTCAGTTGCGCACTCCAAGTTGGTCGAGGTCCCCTTGAACTTGTGCGCGCCATCTACGGCGATGATTCTCTCTACTGCGTCGTCCCTCGGGGTTAGATTCGAAGACTCTGCGGGCCGGAGTGTTGGTGTCCATTCGCTCTACATGTCCTAGCCATCTCAGACGTCCAATACGCAGTTTTTTGACTAGGTCGATGTCGCTGTATAGCTTTCATAGTTCGTGATTGAATCTTCTCCTCCAAAACCCGTCAACGCAAACGGGACCGAAAATCTTACGAAGAATTTTTCTCTCGAAGCGACCAAGGATATCTTCATCCTCTTTTAGTAAAGTCCATGTTTCAGCGCCGTAGAGCAGGACTGGGATGATCAGGGTCTTATACAGAGTCTCCCTAGTTGTTCGAGATGTGGCTTTACTGTTGAATTGCCTTATAAGCCCCAAAAAACAGCGATTGGCAAGAGTTATTCATCGCTTGATTTCTGAGCTGATGTCGTTCTCAGAGTTTATAGCAGAGCCAAGGTAGACAAAGCCCCTTACTACCTCGAAGTTATAGCTGCCCACTGTGACGTTTTGTCCAATTCGCTGAGTTCTTCCGATAATGTCTATATCGTCGGCGTATGCAAGCAGTTGTACAGACTTGTAATAGATTGTTCCTCCGGTGTTGGCATGTGAGTTCCGCACAATCCGTTCAAGTACAATGTTAAAAAAGTCGCATGACAGCGCGTCACCTTGTCTAAAACCTTTTCTGACATCAAAGGTCTCGGTGAGGTCATTACCGATCTTGATGGAGCAGCGAGCGTTCTCTATCGTCAGCCTGCACAGGCGGACAAGTTTGGCAGGGATGTCAAAACTAGACATGGCTCTATAAAGCTCTTCTCTATAGATGCTGTCATAGGCGGCCTTGAAATCGATAAAGAGGTGGTGAGTATCGATTTGGAATTCTTGGGTTTTCTCCAGGATCTGCCGAAGTGTGAAGATTTGATCGATGGTGGACTTTCCTGGACTGAAACCGCACTGATAGGGTCCAATTAGGCTGTTCATAAAAGATTTCAGCCGTTCACATAATATCGCAGAAAAGATCTTGTATGCGATGTTGAGGAGACTGATGCCTCTATAATTGGCGCAGTTGAGGGGGTCTCCTTTCTTGTGGATCGGGCAAACGATGCTGAGGTTCCATTCATCAGGCATACACTCGTCTAACCAAATCTTAGAGATGAGTTGGTGTATGCACTCTACCAATTCATCCCCAGCTGCCTTGAAAAGTTCGGCCGGTAAGCCGTCAGGTCCAGCAGCTTTGTTGGATTTTAGCTTGGATATTGCTATCTTCACTTCTTTTTGGTCAGGTGGACGGAAATTTTGATTATCGTCGTCTATTTTGAATAGTTCATTCTGCCTGACAGCGGGATGTTGGTCTTCGTCGCCGTTATACAGTATGCAGAAGTAGTTTTTCCATATTCTCAGCACCGACTGTGATTCTACTACGAGGTTTCCATTTTCATCTCTACAGGTTTCTGTACGGGTATTGCTTCTCTGGCACGTTCTTTTTACCTTTTGGTAAAACTTCCGTACATTGTCCCTTGAGTATAAACTCTCGATATTCTCAAACGCGCGTCTCGTACTCTTTCTTCTTCTTTTGGAGAAGCCGATGTTCTTCCCGTCACTTTTGCTCGAGCAGCTCTCGTTTTCCTTTGCAGCGCCGCTTTGTGTGCCTCTTGTTTTGCTGCATGCACTCGCCGGCATTCTTCCTCAAACCAGGGGTTTCGCGGTGGTGGGCGAGCGAGACCCAGCACATCAGTCGCGGCGGTGGATGCATGCCTTGCGTCGATCGCAATATGATCAATTTGGTTGATCGTGACATGATCATTGGACCGCCATGTCTGCTTATGAATTTCGAGATGAGGAAACCATGTGTTTGCTATGGTAACATTTCGCTCCACAGCGAAATCAATTAGCCTTAGTCCGTTATCAGACGTGGTATCGTGTAGGCTATGTTTATCCGCCACCATCTCTATTCCAATGTCCTAACCAACATTGAAAATTCCTTACCGACCCGTGATCCGAATACGTCGGAGCAGCTCTCACAAGGTATTCACTAAGTTCAACCTAACTGGAACTATAGACGCCACCGTTGATTCCGTCTAGGGAATTCGTCGGCTGCCGCCTGAAACAGGAAGAAGTGCTCTAGCGAAAAAAACACTCTTCCCCCTCTCTCTCATCTGCTGCCGCCAAGCATCCTCCAAACGGGGTTGGTTACACATTTCTTGGATTAAGGTACTAGGCACCCGGCTGTTACCGCGTGGAGGTTGAGAGTAGGAGTTGGTAGGCCTCAGCTGAGTGAAAACGCTCGTGTTTTCATATGATCGCATGCACTACCGTTTGACCAGCCAGAGTACGCTGACTATTTTTAACTCGAATCGTGCACAGTTGCAAAGTTTCAAGCTCTATCTTTAGGTCTTCGGATTGTTCGATGCAGTCTTATTAAAAAGCAAGAATGATCCGCCTCTCGCCTTTCCCCGAAGGGTGACAAGCGTGGTAATCATTATAGCCTTTTATTTTTAAATGCGATTCCTTTTTTGCGTGGGTTTCAGAAATCAAGCAAATATCAATATCTTTTTCACGCATGAAGACTTCCAATTTATCAAGTTTTTGCAAAAGTCCATTTGCATTCCAAGTAAAATATATCTAACATTCGTTTTTCATTCACATGTTAATTTAAGAAGTACGCGTTTTTCAAGCCCTCGAGAATAATTTTATTTATTTTGCTTTGTTCTTCAAATTTCTGGAGAATAACCGACAAAACGTGAGAGATAGGGTCCGTCGAAATTTCAACGTTTTTTGGTTT
Source organism: Brachypalpus laphriformis (assembly GCA_945910035.1). Classification (NCBI taxonomy): domain Eukaryota; kingdom Metazoa; phylum Arthropoda; class Insecta; order Diptera; family Syrphidae; genus Brachypalpus; species Brachypalpus laphriformis. Next base: position 125,122,211 of record OX246756.1, read on the forward strand.
TTCGGATGCCACGGCCTGAGCGTAAGTCTGCATTCCTGCTGACCCGGTGGCTTTTTCAATTTTAACTTTTCAGTACCTTTTCTTTTAAGAACAGAGGACTTTTCTGTTGTCACTCTTTCCCTCACCGTTTTGCGCTCTGAACTTGGTAGTTTTAGTTTGCCTACTTTCTCCTGCGCGATCTTACGCTTTGGCTTAATTTGCAGTTTTGATTTGGCCAAGACGACTTTATCTATTTCCGTTTGTTGCTTCTCCTTCTTGATAACGGCATCAAGAATTTTAAAGCCTTTGGCTTGAAGATCTTCTTTGGTGCATGAGGGGTGGAGTCCCTTTGCAACGACATGATGTGCCCTTTCTGACTTGATCTCGAAAGTATACCACTGAATCTTTTCGGTATTTAGCTTTTGGGACAGTGCTCGGTAGTCATTGTAGTCATCGACATTAATTTTCCACGCGTTATCCCTCAAAGATGTAACCTTATATTTCGATGTAAATGTTCCTTTAAGGAAGCTTTGCAACTTATTGTATTCCGTTATCCCAACGATGTTTATTGGTCGGGGTGGACGAAATTGCGCTCGAAGTTGCTTTTCTTGTGATTCTTTGTTAGTTTCTTTTTTTTGGGGCTCGACTTCGGGCGATGAACCAGCTCTCCGTTTTTTGCTAGGTCTTTTCTTTGGGACCCGATTCATTTCGCGTGCTAGCTCTTCTTCGTCGGTGTAATATTCCCGACTAGCTAAGCGTGCTGGAGTACATTCGCGTTCTTTCTGGGTACGTGTGTTCCGTAGGGACTTATTTTTTTCTTTTAATAAGTCTATCTCTTTCTTAAGATTTGGACAAAGTAGATCCATTTCATTAAGCTTTATTCGGAGTGTTTTATTTTCTTCCTCAAAACTTTTATATTTCGCGCGATGGCGCTCCCGGTGGGCTTCTTTTCCCGGAGTTACTCGATCTTCGTGGAGGAGATCGAGATACCTTTGAACTTTTTGAAAAAGGGTCATTGGATTGCAATAAGCGGCTCTCCCCAGAATCTGTAGAGCCGACCTCCGAAGAGGGTGGATTTTCCAGTAAAGCTGGACTGCCACCTGGGGTAATATATCTTTTCGTTTTGTTCATTGCATTTTTTGTATACACTATACACTCGGTATACGGAGATTGGATTTTAGTCGCCTCTTACGACAGACATGCCGACCTCGGGTATATTCTATCCCCTACCCGATGGGGGTTCTACACAACGTATACATCAACTTGTCATTTTGTTTTATGGGCAATACCGGATGTAACAGCTGTTCTGGTGGTAGTATTTTACACTTTATAATTCCATTGGTGTTTTCTAAATCTAAGTCGGAACAATCGGTGATATGAACTTTGGGATCATCCACTGGAAATATTCCGTATTTGCAAGCCCAGTGGTATAGGGAACATACATACATCTATGTATGTACCTAATTTTTTCATTGTCCTTACATTTGTAATAATTATGGATGTTTCCTGTACGTCCTCCGTAAAATGCATTGCGAGGATTTAAAGGTGTACACTGTATTAGAGGATGTGGTTTTAAATATTTTAAATCGTCAGCTCTTAGTTGTTTTTTGAATTCACAGGCCAACATTTCAATTACCTCACAGCCAAGTTGTCTAAGTCGGGTCGATTTTGCAATAGTTTTTCATATCGCCGATTTAAAGCGTCATTGTGTAGGGGCCTATCACGATTGTTTAATTGTTTGTCAGGCATGTGTGTCCATGATAATAACAGCCATAGAACTCGAAAATCTGCTTGGTTTCCTTGCAAAAGCCATCAACTTTCGCACCTGCTAAATCGGCTTCGCGTTGTTTTGCTGCATGTTGAATGTTACAGCTACACGTTTTTTCTTCCCAAACGAGCCATTCAATCGCCTGGTGTGACTGATTATCAGCATATCCGTATCCCTTTCTGGCGATCAATCCTATGGTGTTTGGCTTAAGAAAATTGCTGTGATATAGAAGATTACACGCCGATGATATGGTAACAGCTTCCAAAAACGGTTCCGCATAGCATTTCTAAAGGAAATTATTTCTGAATTTTATACATGCTTCGGCTAGGATCTATACATCACTGACGCACTATTAAACAAGATCGCGTTACATATTAGATTCATGGTGTTTATTTTCTTCATAGCATTTGAGGAACGCATGCCTGTCATACATCCTTATGGCATCCGAGTTGTAATGTTCTACAGCAGGCAGTGGACCAATATAGTTTTATTTTTCCACGGTATTGAAGAAATGTGGAAAATGTCCTTTTTTCAGTGATTGTGGCAGGTCGACTTTTAGAAGAGCTGATAAAGCCATGGGAAAATTATTTAACGAATCAATGAATTTCACATTTTCCAGTTCCATGAGGATTATTTTGGTTCCTCCCATAATCAGTGCCGGTTGAAATTTTGTACTTTGTAGGATGCAATTCAAATGATCGTATGCCTGACCGTTAGAGGCTTTTCGAACATTAAGGATGTGTTGTAAAAATTCCGGTATAACGTTCCATCCTTTTTTAATGTTAGGCCAGTAGTTACACTTCTGGCAAAAACGTAGATTATTTTCATTTAGGCAAAGGTCACATCTATGCTGAAACACATACTACTATGGCTCATGACGTTTTATTGGACCAACAAATCGTTTATCATATTTTCTCCAATAACCCATTCCTGACGACTTTCCAAATCGTAGAACACGTACAGAATATTTTTGAATTCTGGTCTTCTGGTGTTCGGTTGAATGTAGCACAAATGACCTTGAGAGACATGATGATTGCAATAGTATTCACTAAATGTATGCTCTCTCTCTGCTCTATATGTTTTTAGACAAACGACATACATTTTGATTGCTTGACACATCGCCCGGCTTTCTATTGATGTAGATGTCTTATTATTATCAAAGCATTCCTGTCCTCTGAAATGTCTGTTGCAATCTTGGCACACAATTTCGGATGGGATCTTAGGATATTCAGATGATTGCTGGCACTGCGGACATGACTTTACACATCGATGATCGGCTTTAGAATTGTATGGTACCTTGCAATTTTCGCAATAGTGGCTACAGCAAAACGCTGCCATCAAAGATCTTATAACGTTGAAGCGACCTTTGGAGTAGAATAAATTCAGCCTCTTGTTACTGTTGTTATTGGTGCCCTCGAATATCGTCCTTTTTGTCCGTACTCGTAGACTACGATCTTATATCCCCTTAAGTTATTCGTGTTCGGTTTCTGGCAATGTGTCTGAGTTCTTCCCAACTTTTCCCCAACTGCCGTGTCTCCTTCTCGACTCTTCTGCGCCATTTTCTCTTCGGACCGCCATGTCTTCTGCCATCCTGAGTTAAAGGGTTCCATTGCATAGCATGGATCGCTATGGAACTGTTACCCTTTCGGAATGCGTGACCAATCCACTGCCACTTCCGTCGTTGGATGGTTGTGCCTATTGGTTCCTGACCCGTTTTCTCGTAAAGGTGTTCGTTAGAGATATGAGATACGTTGGTTCGACATCATCAGGTATATCCTTTATGCGGAATTGGACTCTACGACCCCGTAAATGGAACCGCCTGACGAACGTTAAATAATCGTAGACCACCTCAAAACACTGTCAAATGAAAAGAAAAGAACATTAGTCGTATTTTCAGTAAAGAAGAAAAAGTTATGAATATAATATATTTACCTCTTGATCAACTTCAACTACCCGGTAGAACTTCAATTCAAAAAAAATTCCACATGACTGCACAAATACAATTTCAGCCGATAATAGCTGTGTTAGAATATTCTCGTCCACTGTGTTGCATCGCACCGGCAGTAAGACCTTATTTGATTTTAACTCCACGATTATTCTTGGACCGAACTTTGTTTCACAACGCGCAGCCTTGGTTATCAGGTACCTTTTCTTCAGCTCTAATGAGTTCAAGGCCACTAGAGTTTTACTTTTCCCAAATTGTTTAAGAACTCCATTGTTGTTGTGGATAGAGAGTAATATTTTTCACACTTACAAATCTGCTTAATAACTGATGCTTGATAGCCTAACGCTTGGTCTTTTATACAGGCCATCCCCGATCCAATTTCATAAGCATCCGACCTTTTCCAGGAATTCATGTTGCTGACTCTCCCCTCCACTTTCATAAATATTCAGCCGTTTCCAAGAATTCATATTGCTGACTTCCCCTCCACTTTCATTAACATCCGGCCGTTTCTAAGATTCACATTGATGACTCAAACTTTTTCCAATAAATTATGGTGCACCCTATACACGATTGAACATGTTCCAGTTTGTTTATTCTATGAGATTCCCCGCATGATGCGCGCTAAACATGATTGAACGTGTTCATAACCTATCTATGGAATCGGACGCCCTATTCCTGGAATCAGGACGACGTCACACACACACACACACAAGTTGCACAAAACAAATCGACAAAATTAATGACATCGCATTTCCTGGAATCAGCCAACCAAAACAAAAAGCAAAAATCCTCGCGAACGTAAACAAATACAGCAACCAATTCCTGGAATTAGCCGATTCCCCCATCTTCTTCTTCCTTTTATCAGCGAGGTTATGATCCGAAAACAAGGTATCATAACCCTCCTCGCGTAGCCGATTCCCCCAACCAAACCAATCAGAAATACGATACCCATTTCTTGGAATCAAGATGATATCACCCTACACACAGCAAAAATCATAAGAAACAAACATGAAATATGATACATCGCCAGCATAAACAAATGATCATCCAATTCCTGTAATTAGCCGACGGCAGCGTCGTCAGATCTAACATCTCAGTCTAACCAAAGGGCATTACTTCCGCCGCTCTGGCTCACAATTCCCAGGCTAAACCGCCCGAACTCCTACTGACGTCTAGGGAACCATAAACTGTTTTCAAATTGTTGGAGCACTGCTTCTAATGCATCACTGGTGGCGCCTACCCTATCTAAAAATGCGTCTTCTGCTTCCGGAGACCATGAGAACTGTTCTCGGGTAACAGGCTTTTTAGGGCCGGGACGTTCTATTTTATTATATAGTGGTATCGCCACTAATGCAAAACCATTACAAAAGGGTGATACAAATTTGCCATTCCCAAGAGTCTTGGAAGCTGCTTGACAGTTGTGGTCGAAGAAAATTCTTTGATTGCCTTCACCTGAGCGTTAACTGGGAGAATACTACTCTTTGTGATATTGTGACCCAGAAACTCAAGTTGGTATGCAGCAGCTAGGATACACTTGGCTGGATTGACCTTGACGCCAAAGAGGTGCAGTTACATAATATGTCATCGATGTAAGTAACTGCTCCATTGTACTACCAGAGAGCAAAACCTTGATTTACCCATTTTATTGGAGTTTGCTTGATTTTCTTACTGATTTACTTTCTACAGTTGGTATGTTCGTTTCTTTCTTGCTGCTAAAACGAACATACCAACTGTAGAAAGTAAATTATATTCCCAAATTGTGAAAAATACACGAATGGAAGAGGAAATATCGGTAAAGGAAATGCTTATTACTATTATCCAAAGACTGGTTAATCAGGATAAAATTATTAAACTGCTGAGCAAAGAAGCAGGGAAAAAACAACAAAATATTAATGATTAAAAGTAATCTAAATGTCGCAACGTGGAATGCAAATGGCTTACTCCAACACATCCCTGAATTTCAGGTTTTTCTATGCAACGAAGATATTGATGTTTGCCTTATTTCTGAAACTCATTTCAAACAGGGAACTTAGATTAGAATTCCTGGGTATCTTTGTTTTCACTCTCTTCATCCAGCTGACAGTGCCAGGAGAGGGAGTGCTGTGATTGTGAAAAGTACCTTGGATCATTACGAATTGTCAAAACTAGCAAAACAAACAATGCAAGTAGCGACAATAAACATAGAAACTAAAGGCAAGGAGTTTAAAATAGCTGCGATATACTACCCACCCAAGCACTCGCCTACAGAGGAAGACCTAATTGATCTCTTCCAAATGTTAGGTAACAACTTCATCATCGGTGGTGATTTTAATGCAAAACATACATATTGGGGGTCAAGACTAATAACAACAAAAGGCAGGAAGCTCTACAAATCAGGGCGACATTTTAACTGTAAATTTATTTCGACTGGATCACCAACTAATTTGCCCTCTGACCCAACGAAAATACCAGATGTTATCGACTTCATCATAACGAAAGGTATTAATAGAAAAGAAGTTAAAGTTAAAAGCAGTGATGATCTGTCATCGGATCATACACCTGTAATTCTAACAGTCAATGGTTTATCGATAGAACAGATAAAAAACCCACGACTAATAAAAAAAAAAAAGAACTGGTGTAAATTCAGAGAACTTCTCGAAGGTTTCATTAACCTTAGGTCCCCACTAGTCACAAGAAAACATATTGACATTGAAGCAGAACAATTCATTGCCGATGTGCAACAGGCAGCAGAAGATGGTACACCGACTTATCAACAAAAAAAAACAGGCTTCGGTGAAATACCCCATAGAAATCAAGCAACTTATACTTGAAAAGAGAAGAGTTCGTAGAAAATGGCAAGCGACAAGATATCCTGGCGATAAAACCATTTTTAATAGACTCAATAATAGGCTTAAAAAAACTATTACTGAATTCAAAAATGATTCTCTAGCTAAATACTTTTGTGATCTAACGGCTGATAAAGTCACGGAGTCACGGACTACTCCATTTGATAGGCTGCTAAACGTTTAAAGAGACCTCAAGCGCAAGATCCCCCGTTGAAATCATCTGATGGGAAATGGATCGGCGATCCAAAGGAAAAGGTTAAACTCTTTTCTCAGCACCTTTCAAATGTTTTCAAACCGTTTCCACCTAGGGTAGCAAATGAAGATCTTGATTTCTATAACAGAGTAGACGAAAAGGAAATTCCTTATGTTTCGTTAAGAGAGATCGAGACATGTATTCATAAACTAAATAATAGAAAATCGCCAGGTTATGATCTTATAACTGCTCAAATCTTGAAGGAACTTCCTTCAACTGCATTGTTGAAACTCAAGCTTATAATTAATGCTTGCTTTAAACAAAGGTATGTCCCACATCACTGGAAGATAGCAGAAATTATTGTTATTCCTAAACAAAGTAAGCCTTTATCAGAAGTTACCTCATATAGGCCAATCTCACTTTTACCGTTATTCTCAAAACTTTCCTAAAAGGTTAGACCCAATTATAGAGCACAGAAAGCTTATCCCTTCCCATCAATTCGGGTTTAGGTTTAGGTTTGGGGGTGGCAATGGTGTAGTGGTAACGTCGTCAATTGCCACGCTAATGGTTCATGGTTCAAATCCTGATGTCAGCAAGCATTTATTTATTTCTCATGAAATATATAAAGTCAGTTCGATCATTTGCAACAGCTTCTATGAACACTACTGTGAAGGCATAACACTGGCAGTAGCTTGGTCATGTAGCTGGAAAAATTCTTCGCTCTGTTGATGATGATTTGCCCTTGACATCGATTATCGGGAAAAAAGTACTGTGAATCAGAAGCAATGACAATAATAACAAAAAATCTCCCCAGTCATCTGGACGACACCCCCGGAGAATAGCTGAAGTATAAACAACTGAGCTTCAAGAACCACTACACTAAAAATCTTTCTCTCTCTCTCTATACATCCTTTCCAACGCCCGCACTGTGTGTAAACATGTTAAAGGTATTCATAACCCTTTGAGTGCGCGCAAATTATAAAAAAAAAAAGGAATAAACACTGGACGATAGACCAGGTGCATCGTATAACTAATGTTATAGAAAAGGCACTGGAAGAAAAACAAATTTGTTCTGCAATATTCTTAGACGTTGCACAGGCTTTTGATAAAGTTTGGCATAAGGGTTTAGGGTATAAACTTCATAGGGATCTACCTAGACAGTACTATGAGATCCTTAAATCTTATATAGGTAATAGATTCTTTAGAGTTCGTTATGGCTCAGCGTATTCTGAACTTAAAGAAATACAAACAGGTGTTCCACAGGGAAATGTTCTAGGACCCACCCTGTATTTATTATATACGATTGATATACCGCATGCGAGTGATACCATGATAGCCACATTTGCAGACGACACTGCTCTTCTATCAACAGATGGATGTGTGGCTAAAGCTACAGAAAAGCTACAAAATTCAATTAACGAGATATGTGATTGGACGCAGCGATGGCGAATTAAACTTAATGAGTCAAAGTCCATCCATATCAATTTTACAAATAAAAAAATAACTAATCTTCCCGTGGTTATTAATAATCAAGTAGTTCCTTACTCTAACACAGCTAAGTATCTCGGTATGAATCTGGATGCTAAACTGAAATGGAAGGAACATGTGAAAGAGAAAGTAGAAGATCTAAATATTAGATATAGAAAACTTTATTGGTTATTAGGATATAACTCAGAACTGTCCATTGAGAATAAAATCATATTATACAATCAGATATTAAAACCCATTTGGAAATATGGTATCCAATTATGGGGTTGCACAAAGAAAACAAATCTTCAAATGTTGCAAACATTTCAAAATAAGGTCCTTCGGGGAATAGTGAATGCCCCATGGTACATTAGAAATAGTCACTTGCATCGAGATATGCAGATCGACCTCGTAGCAGATACAATTAAAAAGTACGCAATGCGTCACAACGAGCGTTTGCAGATGCATATCAATCCTGAGATAGACGATGTCTTAAATGTACGAAATAATATTCGTAGGTTAAGAAGAACCAATCCCCATGAAATTTTTTGACAACGACTTAACGTTGAAAATAAAATCTTTGTCAATCACTAGTTGATTGGTTATGATCAATGAGATGTTTTTAGTGCAGTTAGAGCCCCACACTACTTTGGGTTTCTAACCCCACTGTGTCTTTCGAAATTTTCACCTTCATAAAAAAAAACGCGAGCGCCCCTTCCACCAAACAACCGACTCATATGCGAGGAATGCTTTTATCATAGCCGTGTAGATCCAGAGAACCTTATTCGGTGATAAGCCCCAAGGCTTGCCAAAGCACCCTTACACTGCCAGAAGACTGAGAGCGCCTTGGATGTTTTCGACTCGACGTGTTTAGACCAATGAAGTTTCTTATCTAAAATCACTCCCAGATATTTGACTTCATTGGAAATGTGGATAGTGACACCTTTTACACTGGCTGAGTCAGACCGATGAAAATCCTCCTTCTCGTAAAAAGAACAACTTGAGTTTTAAGAGGATTCACCGCAAGCCCACTCCTAGTACACCATTCATCGATCATGTCCAGCGCCGCCTGCGCGTTAGCACAGCCCGTCGCCAGGCATGGCCCGACAGAAAGTACGGCGACATCATCCGCATATGCCTGAGCGTAGACGTTAGAACTATTTAGAGTGTTCAACAGAGAGTCGACCACCATGCACCATAACAATGGAGACAGAACGCCACCTTGCGGACAGCCCCTGTTTACCCCTGTCATAACATATTGGCCACAATCCGCATCCACTATCAAAGTCCTATTTATCAGCATTGCTTTAATCCACAACACTAATGTTTCATCTACCCCGTGTTGTCTGGCCGAGTCATGCAGTCAAAAGTCGCATTGTCAAAAGCACCCTCAATGTCGATGAAGATACCCATCGCGTATTCTTTCCTATCAAGCGCGCATTCAATTCTGGCCACTAAATTTTGAAGTGCGGTCTCACAGGATTTCCCACGCTGATAGGCATGCTTCATCTCCGATAGTGGATGCAGTTTCAAAGCAACTTTGCGCACGTGAAGTTCTACCAGTCTCTCTATACTTTTCAGTAAGGATGTCAAGCTTAGAGGTCTGAAACTCTTGGGGAGCGAATAGTCTTCCTTACCAGTTTTCGCTATGAAAGCTACTCTGACTATCCGCCAAGGTGTAGGAATATATGCCAGCGCTAGAACAGCGGTGAAAATTCTTTTCAGTGTAGGCAGCAACTGGTCTATACCCTCTTGCAGCATAGCTAGATATGTTCCATCAGTGCCAGACGATTGAAAACCATCGAAAGATGCCACAGCATATTTGATGGCCTAAACTGCTACCACGGCTGATGCAGTGTGACAGCTGCGCCCAGTTTTCTGACTTAGATCAAGCGCAGCCTGGGTAAGCGGGCCAAGCTGCGACCTAGTGATTATCTGATTGCCAGGAAAGTGAGTCTCCAGCAGAAGACTAAAAGTTTTCGCTTTCGTTCCAATAAACTTGCCATCAGACCGTCTGAGTGACTCCGGTTTGGTCGGCTTACCTCTTTTGAGGAATTTAACCAAATTACTGGTTCCACCGACTGTTTCGATCTTTTCACAAAAATCTCTATAAGAAGCACTTTTCGACAACCGAACTAACATCTTTAGTCTTTTTGCTTCGATCTAAAGAGATCCCAGTCGCCTTCTAAATTTGTCTTAAGAGACCTGTTTAGAAGTTTTGTGGATTCTTTCTTAAGCCGCTGCAGTTCCGGGCTCCACCAAGGAACCGACGTTCTGCAGTTTTTTGTCATTGGACACGTCAGTTCAAAACAGTTGGTAAGAACAATGGTCAGGATTTGAACCGCATCCTCAACCTTTTGTTTCGTTCTGAGTTTAGTTGGAGGTTTGACAGATCTGTCTAGCTCTTCCCTTAACCGCACCCAGTTGGTTTTCCTCGGATTCCTCCTCTCCTGCAAAGTTAAAGCTTCGAATTCGATTTGGAAAACGATGTATCTATGATCTGATAAGGACACTTCCGGCAGTACCCTCCAGTTAGTAATCGACTTGAAGTACCTATTAGATAAAGTCAAGTCAATTACCTCCTGCCTCCGTGTCGTAACAAAAGTTGGCTGGGAGCCAAATGGATGGTTTTCTCGTATGTTGCAGTTGCTGCTACCCCAGATTATATTGTGAGCATTAGCATCGCAGCATATGACTAGTCCCGTCTCCCGAGTGTCACAATTCTTTATGAGTTCGGCAACCGCCTTCGGTGGTGGAGACATTATCGGATCATAAGGGAAATAAGCCGACGCAACGACGAAGGTTTTGCAACTTCCGTTTGTTTCGTAGCTTACAGCTACAGCAACCAAGTCCTGACCACAAGATTGTCCAAGCTTGCTTACTGCGAGGAAATTCGGCACAATTAGACAAGCTCTCGGTCTTTCAGATCGCTCGTCACATAGCACCGTTACTCCACGAACACCTCCAAATCCACATATGCGCTTGTTCCGAACATACGATTCCTGGATAGATGTTATGTGGGGTTTTGTACGCACCACGGAAAATCTGTGAAAATATCAAAGATATAGTCGGTGGTTTTCGCCAATTACTTGCACTCTTTTGGAAATTAAGCGGAAATGAATCCTTCCAAGATGCAGGCAAGGGCGCGTGTCATACCTAGAGTTCAAGACCTCCACAGCGCCTAGATCTAGGCCCACAACAACCAAAGAGCTTTCCACATTTTCCCGATTCTTGCACTTGCCGTGAGAGTAGACGAACCATTCGCTCGTGTCGAGGCCACGCGGAGACGCGTCAGCACATCCGCCGTTTTCCTGAGTTTCCCCGGGATAAATGGCGCGCGTTCTCTTGATAGGCATGAGAACCACAAAGGAAGTGGTCCCCAAGGGTGGTATTTTTGGCACTGCATGCTTAACCATTCAAGGGCTTGCTGCGAGGAGCATTTCACCATGAAGGTTCCGCACTTTAACATACAGCCCTCCACTTGAATGCAGGACCTTGCTAACAAAGCCACCTCCCGCAAGCGATCTTCGCAGTGTTTGCACTCCGCGTCGGTCATCTTGTGATCATTGCCAGTGTTACACTTTATTTTCGCGCACCGAAAGTAAATAAGCCAACTCGCTAAACTAATTAAGAGAAAAAAAACGAGATACGAAAAATAAAACCGTCGATCGCTTCTGCGATACGAAATGGCGAGACGTATGTAAACGTCAATTGAGAGAGAAAAAAAACACGGCGAAAGGGAAAAAGTGCAACACAGCACGTTAATGCTGTCGCTCACCGGCTGCCCAGCTAGGGTGGTTCGATTTAAAAAAAAACCTAGAGATGCGCGTACCGAAATAAATTTCGATACTATGGGCGCCACGAAATCTTTTGTAGGGAGACTTCGAAACCTGTGAGGGCGGGGGTATATGGTGAGTGCTGAAAATAATTTTGTCAAGAAATAAAATAAACAAACTTCTTTCACGTTATAACTGCCCCTTTGGAGCGGGCGATTAATTAAAATGAAAAAAAGGGTAATTAAAGAAACAAAGAATAGATTGGAAAAAAAGAAACAAAGAGCAATTACCGGAGATCGAGAAAAAAAACTTCCGGGAGGAAAAAAAGGGTACCGTGACATAAGGCCAAGCGTCATAAGGCCAAATCTCCAAATTTGGCCTTATGACGCTTTATCAAAGTGTCATAAGCCAAATTTTAGCATTTGGCATTATGACACTTTGATAAAGCGTCATAAGGCCAATTTGACTTTATGACACTTTCGATTGCATATTAGATTTTGCTTACCTGATACGTATATACGTTTCATTAACTATTCTGAGAGCTGGAAATTATTAAGAAGTCTTGACAAAATAAGTTGATGTTTCAACAAATTTATTTAATTTAATATATTTGATGTTTTTCATGTATTTAAAAAAAAAATTTATCCATTACATACCTATGCCTGTATATCGTTATTAACTTTAACAAAATATTCTTGTGCTATTTTCAACAATTTGTCTGCAAATTGGACACAGAATTGGGTTATAATTTTTCATGTATTTCTCCGACAACTGTGTAAAGCAATTTAAACATAATTTAAAATGATTACACGGTACAACAGGTAATCATCCGTAAAACTCGTTAGAATTTTAGAAATGGTGTAAGGGTCTTTTTTAATTTATAAGACAATATATCTACTCGATTGTTTGGGTATGTTGTTTTCATAAATTCAAACTCTCAAACAAAATGTAAAAATACTCATAAAGCTTCCAGGTTCTGTAATAAGAAAAAATTTACTGTTATTTTGTCAAAGAAAAAATCAAAATATTTGAGAAAATGAATTCGCGCAGAGCAACGAAATTACGCGAGCGGCTAAACCATGTGGAGAAAAGGGTGAATACCTTTTACGTCGCGAAGATTTTGTTTTTGAGAATTTGAGAAGGTAATAGTGCAGAAATTCGCACGAACTTAAACCGTTTTTTTTTCTCTAGCGAAATATGTACAGTGCGATTTGAGAACCATTTGGCCTTATGTCACTTTCCCGATTTGGCCTTATGACGCTTTATCAAAGTGTCATAATGCCAAATGCTAAAATTTGGCCTTATGACACTTTGATAAAGCGTCATAAGGCCAAATTTGGAGATTTAGCCTTATGACGCTTGGCCTTATGTCACTGCACCGAAAAAAAGATCCCAACGCAAACAAGAAAAATATCGCCATAGGGGTGGCCCGTTACGGCAAGTCCCGAACAATTCAAGCCGAAATTACGGGTCGCGAGTCCCGTTTTCACCGGGAAATCTTAAACGGAACCGAATCCTACCGGGCTACGCAAAATTTAAAATACTTCCTAATCGAAACGCGCGCAAATTTTAACAAAAAAAAAACACAATCTAAAATGAAAAGCAAACTTATCTGTCTGTCCTCCTTGTTTTATGTCGTCCTGTAAACCTCGTCCTGGTCAATTCCTCCACTTCCTCCACTTCTTGTTTTTTAACTTTTTCTTCTTCCTGTCGACTTCACCAACTATCACCTTGTCTATTTTCACTCTATATGTTTTTGTCTCAATTTCCTCTCGCAAAAAAAGAACTTCTGCTGCCTTAGCTAGTCAACCAAGAAGTGGTCTCCCGCTGAATACTAGGCCTAGTCCAGGGTAAGCGGGCCAAGCTGCGACCTAGTGATTATCTGATTGCCAGGAAAGTGAGTCTCCAGCAGAAGACTAAAAGTTTCCGCTTTCGTTTCAATAAACTTGCCATCAGACCGTCTGAGTGACTCCGGTTTAGTCGGCTTACCTCTTTTGAGGAATTTAACCAACCTTCTGGTTTCACCGAGTGTCTCGATCTTTTCACAAAAATCTCTATAAGAAGCACTTTTCGACAACCGAATTAATTTCTTATAGTCTTTTGCTTCGATCTAAAGAGATCCCAGTCGCCTTCTAAATTACGGGAAATTACGGGTCGCGGGTCCCGCTTTCACCGGGAAATCTTAAACGGAACCGAATCCTACCGGGTTACGCAAAATTTAAAATACTTCCTAATCGAAACGCGCGCAAATTTTAACAAAAAAAAAAAACACAATCTAAAATGAAAAGCAAACTTATCTGTCTGTCCTCCCTGTTTTATGTTCCTCTAAATGGCTGCCCCGTTCTGGCTACCGATCTTCCTCCAATAAAAAATTCCTTCTGTCCTCGTCCTGGTCAATTCCTCCATTTCCTTCACTTCTTGTTTTCTAACATTTTCTTCTTCCTGTCCACTTCACCAAATATCACTTTGTCTATTTTCACTCTATATGTTTTTGTCTCAATTTCTCTCGCAAAAAAAGAACTTCTGCTGCCTTAGCTAGTCAACCAAGAAGTGGTCTCCCGCTGAATACTAGGCCTAGTCGAGCTTCGAGCCTTTCGCGCACACATACATGAATTCCCGCACATTCAGCTCTTGGTGTCAAGAGCAGCTTGCTGTGCATTACTTCGCTTATTTGCCTAAGTATGCAACCGCTCTTGAACCACCGCTATTATTCTCTCAGCTCTCGACCATTTTCCGCTGGCTCGAATTCGCCCGACTTGGCTTTTTTTCCTCATCCGCTCTGTTTCTTTAAACAATTTGTGAAAATCGACATAGTGAAAGAAGATTAGCAATTCAAATTTACTACCGTGGGTTTCCTCCCACCAATACTAAAAGAAGGAAAGAAGTGACCTGACTAGCTACATGACAGGCCCTAAAACGCCTCTCAACAAAATTATAATACCGGAGTACGATTTTAATTACGCGATTAATCTAATCTGCCTGGTAGAATTCCGCGCAGATTTGGGGACTAGAGACGAGCCCTTAACGTGCCACTCCACACATAGAATCAAGGGTTAGGGTGGGCTCTCGGCCATTGATGGGTCCGGTCTGGACCTTCCTCAGGCTATGGGCAGCTTCTCGTCTCTTGTCGATGTTTTAGTGTGTTTGATGTGTTAATGTTGTCGATGTTGTTGATGTTGTTGTTACAGTACGCATTGGGTGTTATGTTGTTGGTGTTGTATGTGTGTAGAATTGTTGACGATCTGGGCCCCTCGCCCTCTCCGATGATACGTGTTGTTGATTCGTCCGTTGTTGGTGTTCAATGCGTATTGGTCATGTTGGTGATGTGTGATGCGTACACGCTGTTGTTGAGTTTAAGTCTGGGACACCACGTCCCCTTCTCTCGCAGGTGCATCGCAGTTGTGATGTTTTGTTTCTCGTGTTGAGTTTGTTTGTGATCTCCGTCTAGGTCGATGATTGTATTTGTGTTGTATCTCGTGCCGATTCGTCTCTTTACGTATGTGTGTGTGTGCCCATGCTAGTTTAGGAAATTCGTCCGGGCGGTGCCCACTCTTTACCGGTCATCAGACCCTAGTCGCTCGTCTCCTTCCCACTAGAAGAACCGTCCGTTTTTTCGGGTCATCTGGAGATACCTAAATGGTTGTTCTTACAAGATGCTGGGGAAATGGGCCTATGGCTGATGGAAACATGGCTGCCCTCTACTTTCCCAGAATGTTGCAGGAACAAGGTGACAAAAGAGGGAGTAAAGGAAGATGCACAGGGCGTTTCTTGTTGCGGTAACAATTTACCGTAACACCAGCTCTTGCGATTCGTAACGTAAGAGCGGAGGAAGCAGTTTCACTATACAGAATCTGCTCCTTTCGCTCCATCGATCCGAGGTGCTTCTTACCGAGGGTCTTATTCGCGTCAGCCAATTTCTGTCCGCAGGTGCTAGAGCTTTTAGAAGTTTCAGCTCGCGCATCACCCAGATTTTGTGCGTGGGTAGTAACTCCGGTTTGAGGCTTTTTGGTAGTAGGGCGAGCACCTGATGCACCCACGCTTCCGCCGAGACGAGCACTCTTACCCGTGGCTTTGCCTGCGTCTGCCATTTTCTCTCCACTAGTGCTGGGACCTTTAGGGGTAACAGCACCAGAATCGCTCAGATTTTGTGCGCAGATAACGCCACCGGTAAAAGTGTGTCCAGCAGAGGAGCGCGCATCAGATGCGCACACACTTCCACCGATGAAAGTAGGCGAAACTTGGTTCGTCCGCTTTGACCTGTTCGTGCCAACCGAAGGGGAGCCGGCGTTGGGTCCGATGGACTCCAGTTGGAGTACTTTCTGCCGACCTAGGCCTCTTTCCCCTCCGCCATTAAGGGATGACTGCTACCGGCGCTTGAACCTCCAGCTGACTCTGCAGCCTCTTTGCACTGCGCCATCGCCGTCTTCCTTCTTCTTCTCTTCAACTGACTCTTAGTCAGGCGCTTATCGGAGTGCACCGTTTCAGGAGCTCGTTCACCTTTCTCGGTATGCCGAGTTAAACCATCACCAACCCAACTTCGATCAGCTGCCCGACTATTAAAACAGATATTAGACGTTCCAGCCGAAGCCTTTCCGCCACTTTCTCCATCATTCCAGCCTAGTCTACCGGACGAGTCGGAGACAGAGCTGCAGGATTCTTCAGAAGCAAGCATGGCTACTACTTCCGGGTCAACGCCAGAGGCGGGGGTATGAGAATGGTGGTTGGGACCTCCAGAATCCTTGTCCCGGTCGAGGTCGAAAAGACAACGGGTGGATTGTCACTTGCGCGAGTACCACCTGGAATAGATACCGTAAGTGTTTCTTTCATCATACTGTTAACAGGTTTTGCGGAAAAGTCAAGACTTCCTCAGCCTTTAGTTCGATGTCTCACCTGGGGTCCTTTCGGATCCTTAGGGTCATTGACTCTTAAGCCGGTTCGCCACGTCATGGCAGCTGAAGAATGGGAAGCAGCGTGTTTAGTTGGTGACGGTATTCGCCTTGAGTAAGTTGGCGTGGCCATAACTGTGCCGGCTACGTTCTCGCTGAAAGTGGCTGCGGCGGAGCGAGGTCCTCGAGTGTTGTTGCTCAAAAGGCCTTGAGGAAACTCTGCACGTTCTGTGCGAGGAAGGCGACACATCTCTGTCGCCGAAAAGATTCCTCATCTGTCTGTGGAATTGAGAGGGCTTTCTCTCCCAGAGCTGGAGTTCAGTGAGAGCTTTGTGTAGTTGACTGTCTGCTGAGTCGGAAATGCAATTTAAAAGATGAGGGATAACCGATTGCTCTCCAACGCGATCACACGCGCTTCCTCGCACTCACCGTAAAAAACATAAAAGCAAACAAACAAATAATTAACCACAGCGCGGTTAAAACAATTCAGTGCAGTGCAGTGCATAAAAAAAAAGTGCATAGTGTGCGTGGGTTTCCATCTCGCCCACTCCCCTCCATTACCGCTGCTGAACTTGGTCATTGTGAGTGTCGTATGATCTTTTTTCCATGCGTGCACCCACAATGGTAAAACACCGTCTGGTGGATAGCGGGTTGTGTGTGCAAATTTGTTGTTGGTGGACCAAAACAGATTGTCGTATGGGCATAACACCTGCGATAATCTGTTTTGGGAAACTAACGTCGGAGTTGTGTTTTTTATGTCTGTTTTTTATAATGGTGAGGAATTTTAGAGTAGATCTGAGCAACATTCGTGTGCCCAGATCGATTTTTTTTCTGTGTACCTCCACGCCGCCAAATATAGACCAGCTGTTTTGGCTCTTTGTGAAACACAGGTGGGTCAAAATTCCGATCCTTCGGAATTCGATCTGCCTGGATATACCATAGCATTGAGCCATTATTCTTCCACCATCACGGTCTCGTCGTCTATATACGTAGTGATGTAGCCTATCAAATTCTCCCACAATACGGCCAATGTTCCAATTCGGAATTTAATTTCTGTGGCTGAAACTCCATGTCCGTAGGCAGTTAATCCACTACTATTTCATTTATAGAAGTCCAAATATTGACAGCAATTCATCTTACCAATGAGTTTGATGCGCTGTCAGATTCCATCCTAAGAATTGTATCCCTGTACCCACATTCTGAAATCGTCATTGCGGGCGATTTCAATGTCCACAATTTTAATTGGCTTCGCCACTTTGGACAGACAACACCCGAAGGAAGGTATGTTGAGATTTTTTCTGAGGTAAATAACCTAACCCAGCTTGTGAATGAGCCAACACGTGTTCCGGACATAACTGGTCATACCGCCAACACTCTGGACTTGTTCCTTAGTTCCGATCCTAATAAATACACGGTAAATGTATTATCGCCTCTAGGTTCGTCAGACCACTGTGATATATCGGCCAATTTCTCGTACTCCAACCACAAAGTTAAAGAACAAACTCCAAAAAGAACAGTTTGGCTATACGATAAAGCCAATCGAAATGAATTAAATAAGTTCTTTATGAAATTTAACTGGTCGCTATGCTTCCTCGATATCGATGTGGAAGCCGCGGCTGATATGCTTACCAATACAATTCTCCTAGGTATGAGAACTTACATCCCTCACAGGATAAAAGCTATTAGACCCAAGAAAAACGCGTGGTCTGACTCGAGCTGTAAAGAACCTATTAGGTTAAAGGAATTAAACTTTCGGTCTTACAAGGCCAACCCAACTGAGGAAAACCGAAAAAAGTTTAAACGAGCCAGAAATGACTGCAATGCCTTCATTAACCGTCCAAAAAATACTACATTATCCCACAGGTAGTAAAAACTTTTGGTCGTTCGTAAAAAACATTAAGAATTCGGCCTCGTCGTCTATACCGACGCTCATTCATAACGAAGTACCAACTGTCAGCTCCTTAGACAAAGCTAATCTGTTCGCTGCTCACTTTGCAGCAAACTCCACACTACCAGATAGTGCTTTGTCTCCACCTGTACTTGAGGTCATAGAGTTTTCCATGGGACAAGTCCACTTTCGCACTCGTACAGTTGCAGGAGTACTCGGGGCCTTAACATACACAAATCCGCTGGTCCAGATAGTATACCACCTATTGTTCTGAAGAGGTGTTCTTCTTCGTTGGCAAAACCACTGCGTAAGCTTTTCCACCGATCCTACTCTTCAGGTCTCTTTCCGAGTAAGTGGAAAACAGCATTTGTCCAGCCCGTACATAAAAAATGCGACTCTCCTTCTCTCTCCAGCTACCGACCCATTGCACTTACGTGCCTTCTTTCCAAGGTCATGGAAACGCTGATAAACCGTCAGCTAATAAAATATCTTGAACCACGAAAGCTCTTCAGTGACCGACAGTATGGCTTTCGTGGCAACAGGTCTACTGGTGATTTGATGTCATATCTCACCGATAAGTGGAACCAATCTCTGCACCACTCTGGTGAAAGCAAGATTATTGCGCTTGATATTTCAAAAGCATTTGACAGAGTTTGGCATCAAGCTCTTTTGTCGAAAATACGTGCATTTGGGATCGATGATACTCTCCTCCTATGGATTAGGAACTAGATTTAGATTCGATTTTTATTTGTGTACTTCAAAATTCATTACAAAAAAAAGGCTAACAAAAAATCAGTTTGCATGGCATTGCCGTCTGCCTGATTGACAATATAATTAAATACATATGTATGTACATAACTTTCCAAATCTCATTTAATATGAAGTAGCGAAATAAAGTGGACTAACATTGATTAAAAATTTTGAGTCAATATTCTCTCGCGATATTGTAGTGCAATTTTGCAATATCGAAATAATTTAGGAACATTAACATCGTTGAGGAGTGTTATGACTTGATTCTCCGACAGGGCCTCGCTTCCCAAGATATGTCTTCTTGTTTCCCGTAAAACTGGACACTTGCCAATGAAATGCAGAGTATCCTCCCTCTCTGCCAAATTGCACAAACGACATTGAAAAGGTAAATCTTCTCTGTGAGGTATATAATTAAGTTTTAGGAGTTCGCCCCGCAGCCTGAAGATCATCGCTATTTCACCGATGCTGTATTTATCCCGGAAATAATTCTTCTGCATCAAATTGTGATTCAAACGTCTATATATGGAGGTTGTGCCGTCGGGTTAACTTCCCTACCACGTAAAAAACCTTTGGTTACGAAGCAACCAACAGCCTCGGATACGGATGATCTTACTGTTGACGACCCATGCAAACGTAAAAAGGACAACGATCTTCGTGTCTGCACATGGAATGTTAGGTCCCTCTACAAACCACGTGCAGCCGAACAACTTGCGGAGGCCCTAGAGTGTCTCAAAGCAGACATTACCGCCATCCAAGAAGTGCGATGGGGTGGGCCGGGCAAAAAGAGTCAGAAAAACTGCGACATCTACTACGGCGATTGCTACAGACAAAAAGGACAGCGTCTATTCGGGTGCGGATTTGTCATTGGAGACAGACTTAGGCAAGAAGTCTTGAGTTTCCGGCATGTGAACGAGCGCCTCATGACTATCCGTATCAATGCTAAATTTGCCAACATTAGCCTAATATGCGTTCACGCCCCTCACGAGGAGAAGGACGACGCAACAAAGGATGACTTCTACCGGCTCTTGGACAAGACGTATGAGCAATGCCCTAGCCACGACGTTAAAATTATCCTAGGCGACTTTAACGCAAAGCTAGGAAGAGAGGAAGTCTTTAGTAGCGTGGTCGGAAAGCACAGCCTGCACGACAACACTTCCGGCAACGGACTCAGGCTAATCGACTTTGCGGCGCTGCGAAACTTTGTTGTAGCTAGTACGGTTCCCACGTCTCGATATTCACAAAGGAACATGGCTCTCCTTTGATCGAAAAATCGTCAACCAAATGGATCACATTGCGATCGACGCAAGGCACTCTTCCAGTATTCTGGGTGTCCGGACTTTCCGAGGAGCCAACGTGAACTCGGATCACTACCTAGTTGTAGCCAAGGTACGGATGCGGATATCCACAACGGAGCGAAATCAACGAAATGCTGTGAGGAAATTTGACGTCGAAAAGCTACAATCGCAAGAGACCGCCAGAACCTTTGCCGATCGTGTTTCTTCTAATCTCAATCTTAGTCCTATGCCACCAGCAGCAAATGCGGAAGACCAGTGGCGGCGTTGCCAAAAAGCCATCAGAGATGCCGCCTCTGATGTACTGGGTTTCTCTCGCCCACCACAACGAAACCCCTGGTTTGATGAGGAATGCCGGCAAGCACATGCAGCAAAACAAGAGACGTACAAAGCGGCACTGCATAGAAGGACTAGAGCTGCTTACGAGCTCTATGTGCGCAGGAGAAAAGAGGAACATCGACTTCTCAGAAAGAAGAAAAAAGAGCATGAGAAGCGCTCGATCGAGGAGATTGAGAGACTTTATTGCAGGAATAATGTTCGAAATTTTTACCAGAGGGTAAAAAGAACATGCCAGGGTTTCAAAGCCAGAACAGAAGCCTGCAGGGACGAAAATGGCAACATAGTAGTAGAATCGCAGTCGGTGCTGAGGATATGGAAGGAACACTTCTGCAGACTGTTAGACGGCGATGATGATCAATATTCCGCTGTCAGGCAGAATGAGCCATTCAACAGTGACGATGACAGTCAAAATTCCCGTCAACCCGATCATAATGAAGTGAGGATAGCGATATCTAAACTCAAATCCAACAAAGCTGCTGGAGCCGACGGCCTTGCCGCTGAACTTTTCAAGGCAGGAGGAGGTGAGTTGGTAAGGAGCATGCACCAGCTCATCTATAAAATCTGGTCGGACGAAAGTATGCCCGATGAATGGAACCTCAGCATCGTTTGCCCGATCCTGAAGAAAGGAGTCCCTCTGAACTGCGCCAACTACAGAGGTATAAGTCTCCTAAATATCGCATATAAGATCCTGTCTGCCGTACTATGTGAACACCTAAAACCGATCGTCAACAACCTGATAGGTCCTTATCAGTGCGGTTTCAGGCCTGGAAAGTCCACCATTGACCAAATATTCACACTACGGCAGATCTTGGAAAAAACCCATGAATATAAAATCGATAAGCACCACCTTTTCATCGATTTCAAAGTTGCCTATGATAGCGTGTATAGAGACAAGTTATACAGAGCCATGTCTAGTCTTGGTATCCCTGCCAAGCTCGTCCGTTTGTGCAGAATGACGATAGAGAACTCTCGCTGCTCCATCAAAGTCGGTAAGAACATCACCGAACCGTTCGATGTCAGGAAAGGTCTTAGACAAGGCGACGCGCTATCATGCGATCTCTTTAACATAGTACTTGAGAGAATTGTACGAAACTCACAAGCCAACCCCGGAGGTACAATCTTCTTCAAGTCTGTACAACTACTCGCTTATGCCGATGACATTGACATAATCGGAAGAACTCAGCGGGCCGTCAATGGGGCATTTACGAGTATTGAGATCGAGGCAGCAAAGATGGGTCTAGCGGTCAATGAAAGCAAAACAAAATATATGCTGTCTACAAAAAAGGACACCCAACATCGGCGTCTTGGGCAGAACGCCACAATAGACAGATACAATTTTGAGGTAGTAAAGGATTTTGTCTACCTAGGCACTATGGTCAGCTCCGCAAATGACATGAGTGGAGAGATCACACGGAGAATTACTCTTGCCAATCGTTGTTTCTATGGGCTAAAACGGCAATTGAGTAGCAAAGCCCTATCTCGAACTACTAAGGTAACTCTTTATAAGACATTAATCATCCCAGTCCTGCTGTATGGCGCAGAGGCATGGGCTTTGAAAAAACCGGATGAGGATGCGCTTGGTTATTTCGAGAGAAAAGTTCTTCGAGCGATCTTTGGTCCCGTCTGCATAGACGGTGAGTGGAGGAGAAGGTACAATGCCGAACTATACTATACGGCCTGTACAAGGACATCGACTTAGCCAGAAGAGTTCACATACAGCGACTAAGATGGCTGGGTCATTTAGAGCGGATGGAGCCCAACCTTCCCGCTAAGAAAGTCTTCGAATCCAACCCGGACGGACGGCGCAGTAGAGGACGACCTCGCGGTAGGTGGCGCAAACAAGTGGAGGGGGACCTCAACCAACTTGGAGTGCGCAACTGGAGGCAGCTGGCTCGTAACCATGCTGGCTGGAGAGGTTTGTTGGTTGAGGCCCAGGTCCACCCCGGACTCTAGCGCCATCTAAGTAAGTAAGTTTTCAACGGATTCATATTTTTTACATCCCCATACTTGTGCTGCGTAGAACAGAATGGACTCCGGTACCGCCTCGAAAACTTTATATTTAGCACTGTGGGCAATGAATTTGCTGTTGAAGCATCTTCTCCAAGCTAAGTTGATGGCTGCTTTTGATTTTACTAATTTCTCCTCGAGGTGGATATTCATACTAAGATTTTTCGTAAGGAACACTCCAAGGTACTTATATTTCTCCACCAGTTCAATTATTTCACCATTGTATTTCCATTTCTCGTTAGCATTGTATCTACCACCTCCTTTCTTAAACACCATTACTTTGGATTTATCTAAATTAATTAATTAGAAGCTACCTTTCAGGCTCTTCCATTCAAGTTGTTTTGGACGGCTTCAAGTCTGAATCTCACCAAATTAATGCTGGTGTCCCCCAAGGCTTTGTTTTGTCTCCGACTCTCTTTCTCATTTTCATAAATGATCTTCTGTCTGCAACTTCTAATCCAATCCATTCCTTCACTGATGACAGCACCCTCAGTTTTTCATATTCGTTCCCAAACTCACGACCCTGCTCTTCGGCCGTGGATGAAGAACGACAACGTGTTTAACATAACACATTAAATTCCGACCTTGATGGCATATTTAAATGGGGCTTAACCAATAGAGTGGAATTTAATGCTTCCAAGACTCAATGCTCTCTTCTGTCATTAAAGCGAAACCCTACTGATCAGCCATTATCCATGAATGGCACTTGCATTGTAGAAACCGAAAAACTTTCCATGCTCGGTATGTGTGTCAACAACAAACTCTGTTGGAGCGACCACATATTTGAAATTGCCAAGAATGCAGCGAAATGTTTAGGTTTCCTAAAGCGGTGTAAGAAATATCTCACCCCTTCTGATTTAGCTTCAATTTATAAGGCGTACATTCGCCCTAAGTATAACGCTCACATCTGGTCAGGTGCACCAAAAACCATATTGCGCTTGCTGGATAGGATACAAAAACGCGCGATAAGCCTTATAGGAGACACGAGTATTACATGCAATTTTGCTTCGCTCGAACACCGTCGTAATGTCTCCTGCCTATCCCTGTTTTATCGATATTTCCACAGAAAATGCTCAATTGAAATAGCCAATAGCATTCCTCCCCTTCTTCGTTTTAACCGCAATACTCGCCATGCCTCGAATGCTCACCAGTTTACGCTTAAGCCTATCTTCGGACGTACCGTGAAATATAGAGATTCTTTTATGAGCCGCACAACATGCTGTGGAATGCTCTCCCCGAGTCTGCTTTTCCTCTCCATTATAACCTACAGACATTTAAGACCAATGTGCATCGGTCCGTCCTTTCCCCCTAACCCCTGTTCCTCGAAATACATTAAAAGGGTAGTCATAACCCCTTTAGCGCGAGTAAATTATGAAAAAAAAAAAAAAAAGAGATGAGCCCTCAGATTAGAATACTTATCTTCATTTGGTGGTGCTGTGAGAAGATCTGACACTTCCTGCAGAGCACCGGCTACCAGATGACATTTGCTAGCGTTAGCACAGATGTTGTTCGCCTGGAACATGGACTTCACTTGGAAGAACCAAAACACGGGAAGAGTTTTCCAGAATGACAGCATTCTACAGTTGTGAACGGCTTTTATATCCGGGCTATGCGCAAGAGGATGAAACCGACCCTGGGACGACTGAAGAATCTCGTGGTTCGTCGTCGTATGCATAATGTGATGCATTTGATTCTTCGTCATGCTCGCGTGGAGATGTTTGCTGACAAGGCATAGCTAGTGAACATGTGGACTGAGTGTCGACACGTGAAGAAAAAAGGTTAGACCGCAATCCGTCTGGGTCACGTAGGGGTCACTAGTTATGGAGACTTTATTTGGTTTTTCAAAATAATTACGAATGCGGAATTGCGTCTGATCAGTTATTTATTATAAAAGGTAACTCTTAGTATACAAAATTACAACACAAAAAGGAACAACACAACTAGTGTAAAAAACGCGTGGATAGACGAACCTCTGCCTGGCGATGTGTGAAAGAACAGAAAGTGTCAGAAAGAATAATGTAAGGGCGATGGTGGAGATGAAAAAATATTTGCATTTATCCGCTGGCGCTGCTAGTGACCAGAGGTTTGTGCAGTGAACAAAGAAGCAGCATAGGTGCAAGGAAAAACTGATATGTTGTAAGTTACAGCGGTGACTTTAATAGCCTCATATATACCTAGTTAATATTTCTTTTGGACTACGCAGACAAAGACGCGGGTATCTGCTAGTCTTTATATAAAATGCATGAAGTATACAAAGATAACTTTTAAATTTTGCGTAGAATATTAGGTTACGATTCAAAAAGAAAAACAGCAATTCAATCTGTTTTATTCATGAATTATTACAGAGCATTAAAACACTGGACTGCAACAAAGCCTACACAGGACCAACTTTCTATTTTATAAGTTTACATATTGTAGCATAGACTCAAACTACTGCATGGTTTGTGTACCAAACTTAAACACCGTGTTCCAAACTGCAAGCAACGCCATCTAATCGCCGAACCTAGCATATATTTTGAATAAATACTTGTATTTGTATAAATTTGTATAAATTTACTCTTGTATTTTGTATAAATACACATACCACAACCACCGTCCACACAGTTGTTAATAAAGTGAAGACAGCGATTGAAAGAGAGACTCGACCAAGTGGTGAAAATAAGCGACATTGTGAGTGAAAGCAAATCTGTAGCGACAGTTTGATTTGAAATAAATAAAGAATAAAGTGATTTGAATATTGTGTTGAAGTAAAGTTTGTGATTGATAATAAATAAACAGTTGAAATACACAAAAGACAGTTTTATTTGAACGAACCCCAGCAAGAATATTACATTGGTGTCAGAAAAGTGGAATAAAACAAATTTTGTGTATTGCTTATTGTGTAAGTGGACAAAAAAAATGGTTCGGAAATTGGTAGAAGATTTATCATTGGTGCAATTAAGGGAAGTACTGAGCCAGCGGGATCAACACATGCCTGGAACGAAGAGGGAATTGATTACTAAGTTGCGGAAAATAAATGACGAAGGTGCAGATCCTGATAAAGCCTTGTTTGACGTCGAAGAAGAACAAGTAAGTACGACAAGTGATATGTCCGCTGTAATGAAATTGCTTTTCGAAAAATTCGAGAAGCTAGACAATTCTTTGGATGAGCAAAATAAAAAGTTCGACGAGCAAAAGAATTCTCTAGAAGCTAAGATCGACGAACAAAAGAATTTTCTAGACGCCAAGCTCGAGGAACAGAATAAACATTTTGAGAATTCTCTAGATGCTAAGCTCGATGAACAAAAGAATTCTCTAGAGCAACAGCTACTCGACCAAAGGAGTGTTCTCGAAAGAAAATTTGACGAACAAAATAAAAGTTTGGAAACAAGATTCGGGACAATTGACAAGAAGATTGAAAATGTAGAGGCTAAAATTCAGACATTTGAAACAGCCGTTAAAGGAAGATTCGAGAATGTTGAAACAAAGATCGAGAATGTTGAAACAAAATTCGAGAATGTTCAAACAAAAATTGAGGCTGTTGACGGAAGATTCGAGAATTTGGCAAAGGAGCTCGAATACGTGAAGAAACAGAAAGTTCGGGAGTATTCAACCGACTGCCCGAGAAGGAAAGAGATGCCGCCTCCCGTCTTCGATGGACAGACATCAGTTCGAAGCTGCGGCAATGGCAAACAACTGGGACGATGAAGAGAGGTCCATTGCCCTCACGCTTGCGCTTAGAGGATCAGCTGCAAAGCTACTACAAACTATTCTCGAGGACAAAGACCGCAACTACGACAGTCTGGTGAAAGCCATTGAGATGCGATTTGGGGACGACCATATGCAGCAAGTATATAGGGCCCAGATGAAGGGTGAGACGCTCCCGCAGTTATAAGCAGATATCGAGCGGCTGTCACATTTGTCCTATCCAAACGCCGGTGAGGAGATCATTAACGAGATGGCAACCGAAGCATTTACACATGCCATAGCCGATGCAAAATTGCAAATGGCGGGAAGAATGGCTGGAAAGAAAACGCTCGCCGAAGCTTCGGCGTTTGCTCGGACAATAAAGGCGGCAGACCAGGCCTGTCAGGAAATCCACCGTGTGAGGGAAGTAGCCGCCGTCGAATGGTCTTGCTAGAAAATGGGCGTCGAAGACTGAAATAACGCTCGCGAAAGACAAACTCGTTGCTGGAACTGCAACAAATTAGGACACCTACAACGGCTATTCAGAAATCCGCCCAGACGCGGAAACTGTCCACATTGTGCGAATAGGCGACACAACGAAGAACCATCCTACAGGGACAACATCCATCCTGTTGGCCAGGCTCCTCGAAACCAGGAGTCGGGAAACGCCTAAGAGACAGCTTCGCGGGCTTCCTATTGGAATCGACGGCCCCAAGACCACCATCCAGGTCTCCCAAACCAAACGATGCAACAAAAGTCTAACAGTGAAAGCATTCATCGGCAAAAACAAGTGCGTGGCTACCATCGACACCGGAGCCACGGCTTCCATCGTAAGAAGAGATCTCGTCCGGAAGTCATGGCTGCACAACACCAGCTGCTACTGTCTTAGAACTACGACAGGGGAAGCGGTGAAAGTGTACGGAGAAGTTCGCTTCACGTTACAACTAGCAGGGTTGGCGTTTTCCCATGTGTTCCTGGTGGTCGACATATGTGATGAATGCATCATCGGAGTAGACTTCATGAAAGAACATGACGTTATCATCGACATCGGGATGCAAGTTCTGCGGTACCGGAACGTTGAGATTCCAATGGTATACGGGAATGAGAATGCAGCACATATAAGGACAATACTCAGCAAGGACGAAGTTTTACCACCATCTTCCGAGACTACCATTTGGACAAAACTAGAGGGCGATCCTGCGAGCCGCCGATTCTATCTGTTGGAGCCAGATTTAGAAAGGAATTCCCCAAACTACATCGTGGGAAAAGTTTTAGTGGAGCTAAAGAACAGCCTGGTTCCAGTAAGGCTCATGAACTTAAAGAACTACAGCATCAAACTAAAACAATGGAAGGCTGATGGTAAATGTGTTCCGATATGTTCAATTTCGACAATAATTGAAAAGGAATCTGCGAGGCCTGTTTCTTCAGCCACGTTCGCCGAAGTAATGGACATGATCCTCAAGCACTGTGAACTGGATCAGAACCAGCGAGCCCTGGCAGAAAATCTAATCGGTGAGTGCGCTGATAAATTTGCCTCACAGGATGGAGAGTATTTTTTTTCCTCTTGTACAACCCATGCCCGCGTGGCAACGGCACTGCGACCTGAAAGATCTATTGTATCGGAGGGTTGGAATTAATCTAACAGACGTTCTACCTCCCTTATGAAAGTGAGTATGTCCTTAGTAGCGGAGCATTTCAGTTCCACTGAAGTAAGTATCTCCTTGTGGAGAATACGTTTCCTTAACCAGTGTAGTGCCGGGCATTCACAAAGAATGTGTTCGGAGGTTTCATCCTCCTCTAAACAGAACCGACAGTCCTTCTCTTGGCACAGGTTCATCTTGTTAAGGTGCTATCTCAAGCCGCAATGGCCAGTAAGAAAGCTCACAAGCTTCTTAATGATTTCCCTATCTAAGTTAAAGATTTCCTTATAGGAGTAAGGCTTGATTAATCGTTTGGATTGTCTTAGACCTGGCCCACTAGTCCAGTGGTCTAGACGAAGTTTGTTTTCCCATTCGTTAATCAGCGCTGTAGCTGTCGCCCACTTGACGCCACAATAAGGTTCAGGACCTATGAACGCAGATTCTGAGCCAGCCCTAGCAAGCTCATCTGCAGATTCGTTGCCCACAATCCCTTGGTGTCCGGGTACCCAACCGAGTTTTACCCTGTTGTATTTGGCAAGGTCTTGTAATGCATCGTAGCAGCATTTCACGGTTCTGGAGTCCATTTGGTTGGACGACAGTGCCATAAGTGCTGCTTGGCTATCTGAGAAGATATGTATTCTAGCGCCTTTGATCCCCTTGCGGAGATTGTGTCTGGCGCAAATCTCAATGGCATGGATTTCAGCCTGAAACACAGTAGGAGTCGTACCCATAGGTATCGAAATCTTTGTGTTGGCTCCAAAAACCCCAGCTCCAACTCCAGAATCCATTTTCGAACCGTCGGTGAACCAGACCAGACTTCTAGGGTCCAGTGTTGGAGCACCATTGGACCAGTTTTCGCGGTCCAATATTTTAACTTCGAATAGCCTACCAAAGCAGTGTTGCCTGACCATAATATCTGGTAAAGTGCAAAACATGTCTCTTTTAGGGATTGAGTTGAGTATCTTTAAATGTCCCACAAGGTCACCTGGTTTATACTCGTGATCTAGCTGCAGCCTGATGGCATATCTAGCAGCCATCTTCCTAATGAAGATTGGTAAGGGTGTGAGCCCAACAATAGCTTCCAGAGCTGTCGTAAGGCAGGTGCGCATCGCACCTGTAATGCCAAGACAGGCAATTCTTTGCAACTTCTGCAACTTGTTTGCCGTTGTCTGCTGGAGAGTTTTTGGCCACCAGACGATGGCCGCGTATGTGATAATGGGTCTAACCATCATTATGTACAACCAATGTATCATCTTAGGAGAGAGACCCCAAGTTCTGCAGTATAGGCGTTTACTGGCCCACAGTGCTCTAGTAGCGCGCTCAGTGGCGGACTTGATATGTGAGTTCCAATTAAGTCGTTTGTCAAGAATTACACCAAGATATTTGACCTCGCTGGAATAAACTAGTGTGGTGCCTTTGATTGTGATAGGTTCAAGGTTGACCTGTGTCTTCCTTGTGAACGGCACCAGAACGGTTTTACTAGGATTTATGGATAGTCCTTCTTTGTTACACCATTCTACAACTTGAGATATTGCACTTTGCATGACGTTGGAAATTGTCGTGCTGTGTTTACCTCGGATAAAAACCGCCAAGTCGTCAGCATAACCGACGGTGGTGTAGCCTGATCTGTGAAGATCTACTTACAAGTTGTCGATGACTATAGACCATAACAGGGGGGGAAGAACTCCTCCTTGAGGACAGCCTTTGGCTGCAGTTATGGACACCGACACTCCCCCAGAGGAGGAAGTAATGAATCGACTTACCAGCATGGCCCTGATCCATTGGTTGGTCGATTCTTCGATACCTCTGCTACTGATCGCCCTTGCGATCGAGTCGTAACCAGTGTTATCGAATGCGCCCTCGATATCAAGAAATGCACACAAGGCTATCTCCCTTGAACTGAATGTTCCCTCTATCATTTTGACGAGATAGTGAAGGGCACCTACTGTAGATTTGCCTTTCCTGTATGCGTACTGATTCGAGTGCAGAGGGTTAGACAGATCTAACCGGTCTCTAATATGGATATCTATGAGTCTCTCCATTGTCTTAAGGACGAATGATGTTAGACTTATAGGTCTGTATGATTTAGGCAGCTCGCTAGGCTTATTGCCCGGCTTGGGGATGAAAACCACATTAACCTGCCTCCAGGTGGGTGGAATGTATCCCCAATTGTAGCTGGCTCTAAATAAAGCTGTCAACGCCGGCAGGATGAGGTCAATTGACTTTTGGAGAAGTGCTGGAAACAGACCGTCACCGCCGGGGGCTTTAAAAGGTTTAAATGTGCCTACCGCCCATTCAACTTTCTTTGGACTGAGTATTTTTCCAGATAAACTATTAACTCTCCTGTCCACATAAACCCTGTGGTTAACTGTGTTCGAGTACACATGAGGTGTGTTAAGAAACGAGCCTGGGAAATGATCCTGAAGTAAGGTTCTAAGTGTATCCACACGGTCCGTCGTGTAGGTTCCGTCATTTTTCTTCAGTAACCCTACACATTTGACATGATCGTTTGCGAGTGATTTATGGATTCGTGCCGCAGTAGGCATGTCAGCGAATGTTTCACAGCATTTCCTCCAAGCAGCTCGCTTAGATCGTCTCAATACTAGATTGTATTCTGTGAGAGCAAACCTATATTCGTTCCACCTCTTCGTTCGCTTTGCAGAGTTGAAGAGTTTTCTGACTTTCTTCCTAAGTTCCGCCAGTTGGTCATTCCACCAAGGCACTTTGCGTTTGCTAACATGTGTCGTGGTAGGAATCAAGCAGTATATTGTTAAGCTGGTATGCAGCTTCATCCAGGTCTTCTATGGACTCGATAGATGTGAGAAGCATATCTTTTTTTGAGAACACTAGTTCACGATAGCGATGCCAATCCGTAGATTTGGGATCGTATCTGTTAGAGACATATGAGAGTTGGCCAGGTATGTCAAACTTGATGTGCTGATGGTCTGACAGAGAGGCCTCATCTGATACGTGCCAATTTTCAGTAAAATTAGAAATAAATGGACTAGCGAGGGTGAGGTCAAGTACCTCCTCGCGAATCGCATTTATGAAGGTAGGTTTAGAGCGTTTGTTCAAAATATCTATTTGTCTACTTACAAAGTATTCTAAAAGACACTCACCCCTTCTGTTGATGTTGCTACTACCCCAGACCTCATGATGTGCGTTGGCATCGCATCCAATGATGTAGTGGAGGTTGTTCTCCTGACAGTAGTCAACGAGGCTCTGGACGTCTTTCGGCGGGATATCACCACTGTCGTGAGGGAAGTACGCTGAGGCACACACGATGTTCTGTGCACCTCCTCCAGTGGGGATTTCCAGTAGTAGGGCCACCAGGTCTCTTGTTATAAATTCTGGAATAGGGAGAAAGTTTAAATTATTGCTAATTAAGCAGGCCGCTCTCGGCGCTGGCTCTCTACACTTGGAAATCAACTTACTTGCCCTATTCCGGAGACCTTTCACCTGTCCGCAAATAACCCAGGGTTCCTGAATGAGACCAAGGGTTATATCTTCTTCGGCGAACCGCTTGCTAAGGGTAGCGGACGCGCCCTTAGCATGATGCAAGTTCGCCTGTAGCACCTTGATTGTGCTCATCGATCCTCCGTTGAGGATCGAGCTTGTCGGAGTAGTTGGGCCTTTTTGGGACCCTTTCCTCTACGGCAAGCGGTTAGGTTTTGATGACCCAGGGGCCTGTTCGCAACCGACTCGTCGTGTCTTCGAGAGACGTGCACAGGGGCACCGCTGGTCGTTAACGACAAACCGGCCACGTTGCCAGTCTTGGGAAGTCTAGGAACTAATGTGCTGGAGCGGGCTGGATCCTTTGATCGGATTCCCGCAGTGCTGGTACTAGCTTTAGGACCACTGGTGCTACTTAGTGACTCATTTGTCGTGGCAGCGGTTTTGGCAGTGGAACTGGTGTTCGGGGC
Source organism: Brachypalpus laphriformis (assembly GCA_945910035.1). NCBI lineage: Eukaryota > Metazoa > Arthropoda > Insecta > Diptera > Syrphidae > Brachypalpus > Brachypalpus laphriformis. The sequence goes on from OX246756.1 coordinate 125,154,555, forward strand.
AGGCCCGGAGGCACTGCTGGTGGACACGGATCATGAGGGATCCGTCGCAGAAGCAGTCGTAATGCCAATTGCGTCCACCTTCTTTGGACTACCGTGGCCAGACTCCTGACCCTTGTCAGTGGTCTTTGGGATCAGTTTGATCTGACCAAAGCGGTAGTGCACTTTGCTATTGAGGGCCTTCAGTACCCTCAGGGAAGAGTCATCAATGGCCAGCACAAGATGGAGGAGTGCACCTTCCTTCACCCTTTGCATGACCTTCCATGAAGTTGCCATTAGGCCTTCGTTTTGAGCTTCCAGTGAAGCCAGAATTTTTGTCGACGGGAGCTCGAGACTTTGTGGGAAGAAACCGCGGATGATATGGGTTTTAGGGAATGATCTCTCTTCCACCAATAAGATGTCCAATCCACTTTTAGGCTCTTATTGTCTCAAAATTCGAGCTCATCCACCCAGCAGTAGCACTGTTTGAGCAGGCGAAAACCAGCCATCCCGGCTGTGAGCCTGAGAATTTCGGCCATACGCCTTTGTTCCTCAGCTCAATTGAGACATCGATGACGGCCTCTTGGGTGAGTGTCATCTGCTCCGTTGATAGGGGCTTGTTCTCCAAGTCCGCTGGGACGATACCTAACCTGACAACACTAGCCACCTGACTGAAGGTGGGAGCATCAGGTGTAGGTCCTGCCTTGGCTTTCTTGGCGGCGGGTGCTGGTGGGGTATGATCCTTCGATCTACCTCGTTTAGCATCTTTTGCAATAGGAGGGGCTTTGGCATAAGCTAGGGCACTCTCCCTAGTATCGCCTCTGCGAATGGCAAACTTGAACCGCCTCCTTTCGGCAGAATTGAACCGAACGAAACCATCCGGTTGAATTCGCAGCTCGTCTAACCTCCTCCCAATGGAGGAGCACCCAGATTTCTCTGTGGTGACGCTGCACGTATCCATGAGAGTGGATGTGTCAGAGTCAGAGGCGGCGGTATCCGCTACTACTGGATGGACACATGTGGACGGTAAGGATTGGGCCCGCTTGGCTCCGTCATCCAAACCATCCGAGGACTTGGATTGCTCGTCAGCAAGCCGAGTGGTTATGGCCGAAGATGAAGTGGCCGTCGGAAGCTCTATAGCATCGCGACTAGGAGCAACTGTACGCTCGTCAGCAGTAACAGGAGCTGGTGTGATTTGAGATACACCTGTCTTATAGTTTTTTTTTGAATTAGGAATTATGGACCCACGAGTAAACGGGAAAGGGATATCACCCATGGCAGAGCCCGATGTACCATGGGAAGGCTGGATTGAAACCGAAGGTCGCCAGAGTATTCGGAGTCCGCATACTAGCGACTAAGCACTCTCTTAGCCATGCATCCCTCGGCGTATGCTGTTCCACCATGGATTAGAGATTTTTCTAGAGGTTTACTCCTCACGTCGCTCACTTTAGCCGAATACTTACAGTCGTGAATGCAGGCCGTGCATTGCAAGCAGACGCAAAAGAATACAAGAATTCGACTGAACAAGCAAGGAATGCTAGGCCGGTTATCTCGCTGTAGCATTCGTTGCCCGGTGGCCGCCCCGTGGAGGCAGTGAGTCTTCTTGTTGCGGTTTTCCAATAGGGATCGTCCAGAAACTTTATCCTAAGGGTCCGAACCTGACCACCAGGATGGAGAGTATAGCCGAACAGATCTGGTGCAACATCGCATAAACACTGGGGATGCCAGACCAATCCGCCAGCCTGCCAGACGACTACCATCGGCAAAGCAGATGGAGAACGAAGGGCTCATCGAAAGTTCTAAGAGCCCGTGGGCCTCACCTGTTGTACTGGTCAAGAACTCGATTCGTAGCACTCGATTCTGCGTGGACTACCGGGGATTTAATGACGTCACCAAAAAGGATAGCTACCCTCTGCCACGTATCGATGACACATTAGACCCACTCTCAGGAGCTCGATGGTTTTTAACCCTTGATTTGAAGAGTGGTTACTGGCAGCTACAGATCGATCCAAAGGACCGAGAGAAAACTGCGTTCACTGCAAGAAAAGGGCTGTGGCAGTTTACAGTAATGCCATTTGGATTGTGCAACGCTCCGGCAACTTTTGAGCCCCTAATGGAATACGTCCTGCGTGGATTGACTTGGAAAACTTGCTTGGTGTATCTGGACGATGTGATCGTGATAGAAAAAAACATTCGAGGAACTTCGCGACAACCTGAAGAATGTGCTAGAACGGCTTCGAAGTGCTCACCTGAAGCTGAACCCAAAGAAATGTGATCTATTCAGATCCGAAGTCAAGTACCTGGGCCACGTTATCTCATCAGAAGGAGTGCGAACCGATCCAGACAAGGTGGAAGCTGTGAAAAGCTGGCCATTTCCAAAAGACAAACACCAACTCAGGAGCTTTTTGGGTCTCGCCACGTACTACCGATGATTCGTAAAGGACTTTGCCAGAATCGCGAAGAACCTGCACCAACTGACAGAAAAACGAGGGCGATTTAAGTGGTCAGGTGAGTGCGACAAAAGTTTCAACAAATTTAAGCAACAACAACTATGCGACGCACCAACACTAGCATACCCCATTCCCCGAGAAATGTTCATCGTTGATGCAGATGCAAGTAACGTCGGTGTCGGAGCAGTTCTTTCGCAGGTACACAACGGCCAAGAGAAGGTAGTAGCATACCTCAGCAAAGTACTCTCCAAGCCTGAACGGAACTACTGCGTGACCAGGCGAGAACTTGTGGCGCTGTTTCTGGCGACAAAACACTTCCATAAATACCTGCGCACAGATCACGCGGCTCTAAAATGGCTGCTGCACTTCAAGAATCCGGAAGACCAGGTCGTAAGATGAATTGAAATATTGAAGATGTACGACTACGAAATACAGCATCGTAAAGGGAAACTTCATTCTAATGCGGATGCGTTATTCCGGCGACCATGTAAGATCGACTGCAAGCATTGTGTGCGGCAAGAAGAGAAGAACCTTCTTTCCGTCCAAAGGGTAAGAGCTGAGCCTATCGCCAGTTGGAGTACAGAGGAAATCCGCAACGCTCAAAAAGAAGACCCGGACATCGAGCCGATATTAGCGTGGAAGGAGTTTATGGAAAAGCCAAACGGACAGGATATCTCGGACCGAAGCCCCACTCTCAAGGCATACTGGGCTCAGTGGGACTCCCTTCATGTGCAAGATGGTGTGCTGAAAAGGAAATGGGAGAGGTCGGACGGGAAAGATTTCATAATGCAGCTTGTCTTGCCGCTATCAAAAGTACACGAGGTGCTACGGAAGATGCATGATGGAGCATACGGAGGTCATTTGGGTGCGCTGGAGAAGATGCGAGAACGTCTCTATTGACTCAGCGCAAGGGAAGACATAGAGAGTTGGTGCAGAAAATGCATCGTGTATGCAGCCAGAAAGGGACCCAGAACGGAAACGCGAGGAAAGATGCACCAGTACATCGTGGGCACACCCTTTGAACGGATCGCCGCTGACATCGCTGGTCCATTTCCAGAAACCGACAACAGCAACCGTTACATCCTAGTCGTCATGGACTACTTCAGCAAATGGCCGGAAGCGTTCGCCATCCCTAACCAGGAAGCGAAGACCATCGTGGAACAGATCGATCAGGTGAGCAGATTTGGCATGCCTATGGAGCTGCATTCTGACCAGGGACGAAACTTTGAATCGAAGATATTCCAAGAGGTATCTCAACAACTAGGAATCAGAAAGACGAGGACGACCCCGCTTCATCCACAATCCGACGGGATGGTAGAGCGCTTCAACAGAACCTTAAACGAACATCTCTCCAAGGTCGTAGAAGACCACCAGCGCGATTGGGATCGACAAATTCCTCCCTTCTTGATGGCCTACCGAAATGCAGTGCACAGTACTACTGGACATACTCCATCTGAAGTCTTGTTTGGTCGAGCAGTCCGGCTACCTAGTGAGGTGAAGTTTGGATCCCCTAACGATGGGCCCAAATGTGAGGAGGACTACGTGGCAGACCTCAGGGAAAGGATCCGAGACATACATCAGAGGACCAGGACGAGGATAAGGATAGCGAGTGACCGCATGAAAACCAGGTACGACACAAAGGCAACAACGTCCAGCTTTCACGAGGGAGACCTATGTTCCAATTATTCCAGGATCATCAATTCATCCCGAGAGACATCTAGCATGTTCTAGAGCCTCTTGTATTTTGTATAAATACACATACCACAACCACCGTCCACACAGTTGTTAATAGAGTGAAGACAGCGATTGAAAGAGAGACTCGACCAAGTGGTGAAAATAAGCGACATTGTGATTGAAAGCAAATCTGTAGCGACAGTTTGATTTGAAATAAATAAAGAATAAAGTGATTTGAATATTGTGTTGAAGTAAAGTTTGTGATTGATAATAAATAAACAGTTGAAATACACAAAAGACAGTTTTATTTGAACGAACCCCATCAAGAATATTACAATGTGTAGGTACATCATATAACTTAGCAAAAACACAATCATTACATTCGAGTAACAATGAAAGCGATATATCACTGCAATTGTGCTGATAAAAATGGATATTGCAGTATGGCCTATTTTTGCTGTATTAATTATATGATTATGATTAAAAATGTCTTTCTTAATGTAACCTAATATTCTGCCTAAGAATTTAGTAATTTATTTCGCGCATTGCCGCAATTACTTTGGAGACCACTGTAGACTTACATTATTGACTGGGTATGAGTGGATAATAAATAAGAAACAATAAAGAGAGTAGTTAAATAACAATAACTAAATAAAAAATAAAAATATTCCAATAAAAACAAAGTGAATTAAGGGAATGGCCTAAAAAAAAACTTTTTTTGTTCTTAACCTATCAATCGATAGATAATATTAGCGCGAATAGAGAAGGTTGAGAAGAAACTAACCAATTTGTTCAGAAAAGTTTTCCTGTTAAATGTAATTCTGTTTTGGAAAAAAACTGGGTGAATTATTGGTAGACCTATTCCGTGTTAAAAAATAAATAAATAAATATACGCATGTATGTTCTTACATAGAATCCATTCATAAATTAAACTTAATTTATTAACACAAATACAGCTAAGTAATTTTATGCTTATAAACCTATAAATTTGCATGAATACATTGTTTTACATAGGAATATTGTTCACATTAAGATTAAACGTTTACCAAAGAGAATACGATAAATACTTAGTTTCATTATATGCTTTAAATAAAATATATATAAATATATTGCATAATGCAGTTTTTAGATCAATCCTGATACCGAATCGTTTAAGAGATACTGATTTAGTTAGTATCAACCATTTATCTCTTCAAATAAGATCAACGTTTTTTGGCTGTGAATATACCATATCAATTTGTTTTAAAAAAATTTTTTTTTACAAAATTTTACTTAGACATATTAAACTTAAATGGCTGACGAGGAAGATCCGTGGGGTTTCGATGAAGCCGGTGATAGCGAACAACCAGCTTCTCAAAATGATGCACCCTCGGGAGCAGCAGCTCCGCCTGATTCCGGCGAAATAAAAGCAGATGACAGTGGTAAGGCTGAAGAAGAACAAACTCCATTACCTCCCCCCCCAGAAGATGATGGCTACAGAAAACCAGTTCAACTGTACAAACACTGGGTTAGGTAATTTACTTATATAATACCATCTACAAATTGCTCTACTCTATGTTTCTTAAGGCCGAAATTCCTTCAGTATAAGTACATGTATAACTACAGAACTAATTATTACAATGACGTAATTGATTATCTGGACAAGAAACAAGTAGGAGTCGATAGGGATATTCCAAGACCACAAACTTGGGCTGAAAGAGTACTCCGGACAAATAGTAGCAGGTATGAGTTCAATAATTCCAAAGTGTTAATAACATTTTTGTGTCCATTTTATTTTAGTGGTAGGTCATTAGGTCGATATTTACCATCAGACAAGAAGGATAAACATTTGATTCAAACATTGGCAGCATCTATTAGAACTTACAATTATCATACTAAGGCTTACATAAACCAAAAATACTCACACGTTTTATAAATCATTTTTTTCGATTATATATAATAAACATGAAATTGATGAGCAATGTAAAGCTTTCAAGTAATGGAAAATGGGAAATTTTCAAAAACTGCTTGCTTTATACTTAGTAGTGAATAATATTGAAAAATTGTTTATTATGTGGTTTAAATAAAGATGTATGATAAATTAAATTAGCATGGATTTAAACAATCGGAGCATTGACGTGTTCTCTATACGAAATCTCTTATAAACATATTGGAAAGATTACTACCTAAATATCTGTATCTATTAATAGCTGCATGCCATGATGCCAGCTGTGCTTTTGAGCAAAGTGTAATATGAAGCTTCGTAGAAGAAATCAGAAACTTGTTAAGTATCTGTAAGTAAATAGTCATGTAAGGCAAGACTATAGGTGCTTGTATTATAGTACAAAATAATATTCTATATGGGTTCAGGTTTAGTTATATCAACGTTGAGAGGAGAGAGACAGAGAAGGAAAGATAAAGACGTGCAGAAACACGTATATATATATATATATGCGAATTTAATTTACACAATATTATTACATAATTGAAAGTATTTATAAATTCATTGTTGTTATGTAAACGCTTTACATAGAAACATTGAAGTCACTTAGTATTAAATAATTAATTCTAATCAGAAGGTGTGTAAATAAAAAATGAATCAATCTTTTCGGCTATGTAGATCTACCAAAACCTAAATATACTAATATACGCACTAAACAAACGATTGAGTTATAAATACTTTTTAGTGTAACAATATGGGGGTACATTTGTTCACTAAGAAAATATAAGCTTTTAGTATTTTGTAGAAACTGGGTAGCTTAAGTTCATTAAAAAATTGTTTATTTTTAGAAAAAAAAAAAAAAAAACATTGAGTGAGTAGTGTTCCTTATAAATAAAAGTGTGTCTTTATACTAATAAATAAGTAATATTAATAAAAATCAACAACTTATAACAATTAAATTCAGTTGATTTAAGTTAATCGAAGAATTATTGAAAAACTTTAAGTAAAGTGGATTAAGTTCGAACATCTATATAAGACAAGATATATCACAAGTTGTGCATTATAGGAAAACATATATGTAGAGGCATATACATACGCATGTGACAACTCTGCAGCACTTAGGCAAAGCCAGATATCGTTTATATAATAAAACGATTACATATAGTCCTTTTAATCAGTAAATAATTAATAACATAAGGGATAGCATACTTGATTGTCTATTGATGAATACAAAGTTTGCGGATCAATGTCATACTCTGGGAAAATGTGTAATATTATTATTATTTCCTTTCTACTCTAGCAGTGGATTGCTAATGATGTAAATAGTTTTAGTTGATGCGGTCTAGTATTCAAAAATGGAATATAATGTATAAGATCTACCATAACGACAAGGGCCCTACTATTTACTTTGTTTAGAAAACTAAAACCATTCGAAAGTGCTTCACGACTGCAATTCAAACAAATCCACTTTCTGTAACAGTTGCAATGCACACGTCCTGAACATGTCTTCACAACATTTGAAACTGCACCATTGATAATATGGCGTGTGTGCCACATACTGGTTAAGCTTATTACTGATTTACATAGCTTTTATTAATATATTCCTTTAATAATCAACAGTGTTATTAGAAATGTTAATATTTTAGTTTTTTTATAATTTGCGCGCACTCAAGGGTCATGAATACCTGATATCGGGATTTGAGCCATGAACCATTAGGGTAGCAATTAATGACGTTACCACCGCACCATCGCTACCCCCCATGTACCAGATTCAGCTTATTTTGACACTTATTCATTTGTAGTAATACTCGTACCTTAGCCAGGAATTTAACATTGCTTGGAGTGCCTTTAATCAAAGCAATGAATTATAAGTGTCATGCAATCCGAGTGTGCTCAATAGAGTACGAGTATGTAGTATATATAAACGTATGTAAACTTTCGCGATGGACAACATTTTATCTCAACTTCTTAGTTGCATACATTCATATATTCACATACATCTTCACTAGCCCACTTATCTCTCATGAGGGGCACGGGGGTAGGATGCTCAGGTGAACTCTCCATCCTTTTCTATCCTCTCAAATAGACCCCAACTCATGAGGGGGAATCCCCAGTCGGATCCAAGAAAGGAATCGGACTTGGCCTATCAAGGGTTCGCTAGCCTGATATCACAGTAATAACGGCGTTACTTAACTTCCAAAATATTAAAAAAATAAATGCTTGGTGCAAACAGCCTACAAGGTTAGTCGTAGTGGGGTAGAAATCGTCTACACCACACTCAGGTCAATATAGACCCAGTGTGATACCCATGGGGGAAAGAAAGAAAGAATGAATCCGCTCCTCATTAAATACCTACATATATAAACGTATATGTACATAACCCAGTAAAAAGCATGTAATACTCACTTTGCCCGAGATACAAACAATCCGGAGGATTTGATAAAGTTTGCGACGTTGTTCACCGGTCTGCTGGACAACTCATCTAAATGCTGAAAGAAGCATTGTCCGAGGAACATCCTATAAGGGGACTCTCGAAACCATTCGTGTTGTGTGCGCTATATTTGTTTTCACGAAAAGAAGAAACCTCCAGTTTTATGCCGTAACAAGTAACAAAGAACAATTTATTTTTAAAAAGTTTTCTCTCATGATGTTTATAAGAGGTGGGACCGTGGAAAAAATGTTAGTGTTTTCTTAGATTCAAAAATTGAACATCACACGCACATTGGGCCCCGGAGCAACATTACGACATTACTTTTATAAAACAAAAAAATTCAACAAATTGTTTACTTAATGCCTTAGATTAATTTTCATACTACGAAATAAACTAGCTTAATTAAAGCCTTTTTTTCCAAGAAGAGATGTTAAATTAGTATAAGTGCAGCATAACCGTGAAATTGTGAAAACACAGCAGTACCAATATTTTCAATCCAAGCACACAACAGTTTTTCATTGAGTAAGGGAGCAATGGCTAACATCGGCATAGGTTTGGTGAAGTCAACTTGAAGGAAAACGGTGTTTCAGAAAACATAAGAATTTTTATAATCCGATAGCAGTAAGGAATGGAACAAAAATTGACTAAGACTTTTTTGCTTGTTTTCACGCGAAGAACACACCACAGATACCCTTTCCATAACACGCTATTTGCCATAACTATTATTCGATGATTATATAAAGCTATCTTACCGATCTAGAACAGAAGAACATTGAATATGATTTTCACTCCCACGTGATAAAGAAAAAAGTTTGGTGTTTCTGTTACTTTTTCACATATTTTCATTGTTAGAAAATAACATTTATCAGAAACTAGCTAAGCTATGCTGGTCTTTATTCAAGTTGATGCTCATTTATTTAATTCACATACATACATACATACATTTTCAATGGCCCGCTAATCCTTTATGAGGGTAGCGTGTGTAGGATGCTCAGGAGGACTCTCCTTCCTTCTCGATCCTCCGCCATTGACTCCAACTCATCAGGAGGAATCCGGGGAGTCGCCTACCTGATGGCACGGCAATCATGGCACGTCTTTGAATTTATTTATTTCTTGATAAATAATTGCCAACTCAATACAACACTGAAAATATGTAAGCTCAATTATAACTTCCCCATCGGGAATCCTCACCAGAGCACACAAAAGCCGTCAAGCAGGTGTAACAGGAAATTGAAGAATAAGAAAACACAAAGAGTACCATTCCCCTTCTGTGAACAAGTCGGCTCAGCCTCGACACTGCTCTTAAAGAGAGTCTTGAAAGTTAAACTCTCAGCAATGCAACTGCGAAAATCCCGTTCAATTTTCCATGTAGAGTGTGGAAATAGTTTTACATTTACGGCTTAATTATGCACTAGCAAAACCCTGCTCGCGTTGCTTCGCGAAATTCTTAGAAAACTTTTGTTGATGAAAATAAAGTTTAAATATGCTTATCGTATCCAAAATAATGAATTTCACAGATATAATTGTAAGAAAAAAGGTATTGTAGAAGTTTTTGCATAATGTACATTATGTACGTATATTAATTTTATTTACTTAAATGCTTCAGGATAGACCATGGCAATACTCAACATTGATGTGTGCCGAAAAACATCTACTGAAAGGGGTTCTCCCATTGCACAACCCAACTACAGTGGAGAGCCGATTAACCGGGGTCAATTAGCCGGGATATTTAAAAAAATGTGTTTTTCCCATTGAAATTCGATTAACCGGAAAAGACTCTATTATCCGCGATGCAAGCTTAAATCAAATCAAAACGAAAACAGAACACAATCGTGCAGATTCTTCGCACTTACGTGTAGATACATTGGTTTTCTGCGTTATTGATGTAACTGTAACTGATCTATTAGAGAAAAAGTAGACTTAATTAAGGATCATATAAAAAAAAAAATATTTCTCTGAAAAATTCGGCTCAAAAATATGAAATCAAACTGTATATGACTTCCTTAAAAATATACATATGTATGTAGATAGGATTCTCAAATTTCTTGCCAAAAGTGATTCCATCAATAGTTTGGAAAAATGTTAAACATTTAAAAAAGAGAACCCAAAAGTGGATAGTGCAACATATGAATGAGTACGTCAGCAAAGATTTAGGCGAATTCCACTTTCTGGCGAAATGATTGTGAAAAAGGCGAAATAATTTCATGTCGAGTTGGGTCAAGTCTTTGAATGTTTGTGTTCATCTGAAAAGCTGAGAAATTTCAAAAACCGTCATGGAATTTTTGCTTCGAAAATTCAGGTGAAAAAGAATCAGGTGATTATGAATCTGCCACCTTTTTTCTTGAAGAATTAAGTGTACTCAAAAAAAACGAAAATTTGACAACTGAGTAAATATATAATGCGGGCGAGGCAAGCTTTTTTTTAGAGGTACTTACCACGTAATACATGTAAAGAAGAACATGTCGTTGAGGGCTATAAAGATTGTAAGACTCCAAGTTTTCTTCAATGCTGCAGGGACTCACAAATGCAAGTTAAGGTAATTGGTAAAAGTCTTCACCAAAGAGCACTAAAAAATGTGAGAGAGCTTCCTGTCATATATAAGGCCAACAAGAGGGCTTGGATAGCGCAAACAATTTTTCTGTAGTGGTTCAATAAAAACTTTATACCCGAAGTCGAAGAGCATTTGGAAAATACAAATCTCCGAAAAGACTGTGTAGTTCTTTTACTATTGGATAACCACGTATTTATTTATACCTTTTACGTATATATTTTATGAATGAATGAATGAATTTTATTTATTATTGTTTTGCTTTTGTTCTATTGACAAAATAAATACATTCTTGTTGACTTTTATTAATTTCTTCTCTCATAGAAAGGAATTCGTTTATCCTGGTTTTTCGATTTTCCGTGATGAGCTCGGTCCCGACCATCCCGGTTAATCGGCTCTTCACTGTATCATTTATTTCGCTTGTACCTGCGATACCTTCATTACCACCTCCTTCTTCCTATTTCGGTGAGGTTATGATCCGAAAACAAGGGATCATAACCCTTCCACTTCACCGCATTTCTAGCGATCCGCCTGTGGGGTTCGCCTATTTGACCTCAGAAAATATCAGCAAGCTTCCCGATTTTGGATCACTTGGTTACTGTGGCCAATGAAATGCCGATTTCGTCGCATTTGTGCGATCCAGGCATTTACAGGCCTGCCTCTCCTGCCCCGCGATGTCTTTGGAACATTCATTGATATTGCCTTTTTAACAGGGTTCAAATGATCTCTTCGTGAAGGCTTCCACTGATCTTCGAACTTCTTATTAGATCAAGCTTCGCCACTCCTGCTCACGGTTGCTAACATAAAGCAGATTTAAAGGCAAATACAAGATAAAAACAAGACGCAGAAAATGCCTTCGGGAAAAGGCTTAACTTTTCATCTAAATTTACACATTCATAGTATTCTTTTTTTAAACAAAAACTTTATTTATTTATAAAAAAAACATAAACAAAAACCAAAAAAAATATAATAAAACGAATTTGGTCATGATAATCAATAATCTTGAAGTACGTTATTTTCTTAAGCTTGGAAGCAAAAAGGAATTCATTAAGATCATTTGTCACACTGTATTAAACAATATGTATATTTTCTTGAAGGACTATAATATTAAAGGAGTTACTTTCTAAAGTCGCACTTTTTATCACTTTGTGCGTTTTTAATCAGAGCCGCATTTTTTAAAACCATATAAAAATCATTAGATTGCATCACATACTTACTTACTTACTTACTTACTTAGATGGCGCTACGCTCCGGGGTGGACCTGGGCCTCAACCAACAAACTTCTCCAGCTAGCACGGTTACGACCCAGCTGCCTCCAGTTGCGCACACCAAGTTGGTTGAGGTCCCCCTCCACTTGTTTGCGCCACCTACCGCGAGGTCGTCCTCTACTGCGTCGTCCATCCGGGGTGGATTCGAAAACTTTCTTAGCGGGAACGTTGGGCTCCATCCGCTCTAAATGACCCAGCCATCTTAGTCGCTGTATGTGAACTCTTCTGGCTAAGTCGATGTCCTTGTACATGCCGTATAGCTCGGCATTGTACCTTCTCCTCCACTCACCGTCTATGCAGACGGGACCAAAGATCGCTCGAAGAACTTTTCTCTCGAAATAACCAAGGGCATCCTCATCCGGTTTTGTCAAAGCCCATGCCTCTGCGCCATATAGCAGGACTGGGATGATTAATGTCTTATAAAGAGTTACCTTAGTAGTTCGATATAGGGCTTTGCTACTCAAATGCCGTTTTAGCCCATAGAAACAACGATTGGCAAGAGTAATTCTTCGTTTGATCTCTCTACTGATGTCATTTGCGGAGTTCACCATAGAGCCTAGGTAGACAAAATCCTTTACTACCTCAAAATTGTATCTGTCTATTGTGGCGTTCTGTCCAAGACGCCGATGTTGGGTTTCCGTTTTTGTAGACAGCATATACTTTGTTTTGCTTTCATTGACCGCTAGACCCATCTTTGCTGCCTCGATCTCAATACTCGTAAATGCCCCATTGACGGCCCGCTGAGTTTTTCCGATTATGTCAATGTCATCGGCATAAGTGAGACTAAGTTGTACAGACTTGTAAAAGATTGTACCTCCGGTGTTGGCTTCTGAGTTTCGTACAATTCTCTCAAGTACCATGTTAAAGAGATCGCATGATAGCGCGTCACGTTGTCTAAGACCTTTCCTGACATCGAACGGTTCGGTGATGTTCTTACCGACTTTGATGGAGCAGCGAGAGTTCTCCATCGTCATTCTGCGCAAACGGATGAGCGAGGCAGGGATGCCAAGACTAGACATGGCTCTGTATAACTTGTCTCTATACACGCTATCATAGGCAACTTTGAAATCGATGAAGAGGTGGTGCGTATCGATTTTATATTCATGGGGTTTTTCCAAGATCTCCTGTAGTGTGAATATTCGGTCAATGGTGGACTTTCCCGGCCTGAAACCGCACTAATAAGGACCTATCAGGTTGTTGACGATCGGTTTTAGGCGTTCACATAGGACGGCAGACAGGATCTTACATGTGATGTTGAGGAGACTTATACCTCTATAATTGGCGCAGTTTAGAGGGTCTCCTTTCTTCAGGATCGGGCAAACGATGCTGAGGTTCCGTTCATCGGGCATACTTTCGTCTGACCAGATTTTACAGATGAACTGGTGCATGTGCATTACCAACTCATCTCCTCCTGCCGTGAAGAGTTCGGCGGCAAGGCCGTCGAGCAGCTTTGCTGGATTTGAGTTTAGATATCGCTAACCTCACTTCATTCTGATCGGGTTGACGGGAATCTTGACTGCCATCGTCACAGTTGAATGGCTCATTCTGCCTGACAACGGAATATTGGTCATCATCGCCGTATAACAGTCTGCAGAAGTGTTCCTTCCATATCCTCAGCACCGACTGCGATTCTACTACTATGTTACCATTTTCGTCCCTGCAGGCTTCTGTTCTGGCTTTGATACCCTGGCATGTTCTATTTACCTTTTGGTAAAATTTTCGAACATCATTCCTGCAATAAAGTCTCTCAATCTCCTCGATCGAGCGCTTCTCATGCTCCTTTTTCTTCTTTCTGAGAAGTCGATGTTCCTCTTTTCTCCTCCGCACGTAGAGCTTGTAAGCAGCTCTAGTCCTTCTATGCAGTGCCGCTTTGTACGCCTTTTGTTTTGCTGCATGTGCTTGCCGGCATTCCTTATCAAACCAGGGGTTTCGTTGTGGTGGCCGAGAGAAACCCAGTACATCAGAGGCGGCATCTCTGATGGCTTGTTGGTAACGCTGCCACTGGTCTTCCGCATTTTCTGCTGGCGTCATAGGACTTAGATTGATATTAGAAGAAACACGATCGGCAAAGGTTCTGGCGGTCTCTTGCGATTGTAGCCGCCCAACGTCAAATTTCCTCACAGTATTTCGTTGATTTCGCTCCGTTGTGGATATCCGCATCCGTACCTTGGCTACAACTAGGTAGCGATCCGTGTACACGTTGGCTCCTCGGAAAGTCCGGACACCCAGAATACTGGAAGAGTGCCTTGCGTCGATCGCAATGTGATCCATTTGGTTGACGATTTTTCGATCAAAGGAGAGCCATGTTCCTTTGTGAATGTCGAGACGTGGGAACCGCGTACTAGCTACGACAAAGTTTCGCCCCGCTGCAAAGTCGATTAGCCTGAGTCCGTTGTCGGATGTGATGTCGTGCAGGCTGTGCTTTCCGACCACGCTACTAAAGACGTTCTCTCTTCCTGGCTTTGCATTAAAATCACCTAGGATAATTTTAACATCGTGGCTAGGGCATTGCTCATACGTCTTGTCCAAGAGCTGGTAGAAGTCATCCTTGGTCGCGTCGTCCTTCTCCTCGTGAGGGGCGTGAACGCATATTAGGCTAATGTTGGCAAATTTAGCATTGATACGGATAGTCCTAAGGCACTCGTTCACATGCCGGAAACTCAAGACTTCTTGCCTAACTCTGCCTCCAATAACAAATCTGCACCCGAATAGACGCTGTCCTTTTTGTCTGTAGCAATCGCCGTAGTAGATGTCGCAGTTTTTCTGACTCCTTTTGCCCGGCCCATCCCATCGCACTTCTTGGATGGCGGTTATGTCTACTTTGAGACACTCTAGGGCCTCCACAAGTTGTTCGGCTGCACGTGGTTTGTAGAGGGACCTGATTGCATCACATATAACACCTAAATTCAACCTTCACTTAGTAAAAAGCTCTACCTCCACACGGACTGAATTATGGGAAAACCTAAGAACTAAGTTTTTTTTTCCGAGGGTAAGTGCAAATGCACTGGCCTTAGCACTTGCTTGCATAAAAGCAACTTGTTCTCAGTACTGAGCTGGGAATGTTTTCCGAGTAACCAGTCCATTTCTCTATATTTGATTTCGAGTTCTATACGTCTCATTTTCACGTGCGTATTCCATTTGAGCTTTGCGTCGAGTGTCATTCCGACGTATTTGGCCTAGTTTGCAAAAGGTACCGGGGCCAAGTTTAGAAAAATTTTAAAATTGCGTTTTGAAATCGCTTTTTCGATTGTTTTACCTACTGCTAGGGTAGTGCCATCTTCGTTCTGTATATCACAAGTATATAGCAGATAGAGAAGTGGCCCAAGAACGCTTCATTGCGGTACGCCGGACGAAATTTCTTTGAGTTTCGAGTATTCGTTTTGATGTCTAGCACGGAAGAGTTTATTCCCGAAATATGATTCTAGAATATCGTATGGGCAGGGCATACATGGAGAACTTGTTGTAATTTGCATTTCAAGCCATCATGCCACACCTTATCAAAGGCTTGCGAGACGTCAAGAAATACGAAATCTTTTTTCTTCAAGTGCTTTCTCGATTGCGTCAGTAATTCTATGCGCCTGGTCAATCGTCGAATGCTTACTTCTGAACCCAAACTGGTGGTCAGGGCCACGGCCTGTGCGTGAATCGGCACTCCTGCTGTCCGAGGGTCATTACCTGGTGGCTTTTCCAATAGTAACTTTTCAGTACCGTTTCTTTTAAGAACTGAGGTCGAGGACTATTATGTTGTCACTCTTTCCCTCATATGACCACATATTTATTATAGCTCTAATTCGGTAGATATCGTCGATATGATATTATCAGACTTATCAAAGGTAAGCATAAAAAGCGGAAGTCCACGCCTTACCAAGGTATATTTATCTATTTCCGTTTGTTGCATCTCCTTCGCGATGATAACGGCATCAAGAATATTAAAGCCTTTGGCTTGAAGATCGGTAATAGCCTCTTCTTTGGTGCATGAGGGGTGGAGTCCCATTGCAACCCTTGTGCCCTTTCTGACTTGATTTCGAAAGTATACCACTAAATCTTTTCGGTATTTAGCTTTCGGGACACTGCTCGGTAGTCGTCGTAGTCATCGACGTTAATTTTTCACGCATTATCCATCAAAGATGTTACCTTATATTTCGATGTTACCGTACCTTTAAGGAGGCTTTGCAACTTATTATATTCCGTTATCCCGACGATGTTTATTGGTGGTGAACGAAATTCCGCTCGAAGTTGCTTTCTCGCGGTTCCTTGTACCTTTCTTCTTTTAAGAATTCGACTTCGGGCGAAGATACGGCTCTCCGCTTCTTACTAGGTCTTTTCTTTACTTTAATCTAATCTAATCTAAATCCATATTTATCATTGTGATGCGCTTTCTTTGGCTTGTGCAAGGGCTTCTCTAAATATAATGCAGCCTTCTGTTTCTGGGATAAACGTTAATTGACGGGACTCCCTGTTGAGTTCTGTGCAAAGAATGCATCGTGGGGTAACCTTACAGGTGGCAGCCTTGTGTCCGCTTTCGCCGCATCTGTAGCAAAGAGCACACCGATCTGTACCTTTGCAATTATTGCTTGGTGGCCATAGCCCAAGTATTCGAAACATCGTGTGGCAAGCAGTCTTTGCTTTTTATCTTGACAAACGTGACAAACGTCAATATATCAACTCACTGGCTTCAAGGGCTGAAGAAGCAGCGAGTAGGTGCGACAGTTGGACTGTTTACAGCATCACTAAGGAGCTCATTGGTGGTCGAAACTCCAAACAACATCCAGTAAAGAGTCTAGACGGTAACCTTTTGATTTCGGATGAGAATCAGCTCACTAGACGGAGAGAACATTTTGCTACAGTGCTAAATCACTTAGACGATGGCGGTATGATCTCGAATTCGAATGAGCAGTTCGAAGCAACAAATTCTCGAATTCGCACCGCATCTCTCCGTAAAACCGAGATAATAACAGCAATCGAGTCCCTGAAGAAGAACAAGGCGAAGGGTATTGATGGCATCCCTGACGAGCTATTTCAAGCGGCGCCTAATACATCGGCAGATTTGCTGCATCCGCTAATACGGAGAGCTTGGGATAGTGAACAATTTCCACAGGAGTGGAAAAGCGGGATGATCATTAAACTTCCAAAGAAGGGAAACTTGATGGATTGCGGTAACTGGAGGGGTATATGCGTTCTTCCAGCTGTAGCCAAAATAATAGCTAGAATAATTCTAGAACGAATTAAAGAACATTTAGATTCAACCCTCGATGTCGAACAGGCAGGCTTTCGAGCTGGATCTTCCTGCATCGACCACATAAACACCTTACGGATCATAATCAAGCAATGCGTTGAGTATAGATCTCCGCTACATTTACTGTTTATCGACTTCGAGAAGGCTTTCGACAGCTTGAATCGAGATGCTATCTGGTTGGCCTTGCGCAGAAGAGGTATCCCAGAAAAACGTATAGCTATTATCAAGGCTACATACGAAGGCGGTAAGTGTCACGTCGTGCACAATGGTAAGGTGTCGGAGGATTTTGAAGTCCAAAGTGGAGTGCGTCAAGGATGCATACTGTCCCCGCTATTGTTCTTGGTAGTTATCAGCGATATACTCCGTGCAGCATTGTCGGAAGGTAGATATGGAATTCGTTGGACTATAACATCTTAACTTAAGCACCTAGATTACGCTGACGATGTTTGTCTACCTTCACATTGGATAATATGTTTATATTTAATGGCCCAAAATCTAGAAGCTGAGGCAAACAAAGTGGGGCTAAAAATAAACACAGCCAAAACACAAGCCCTGACCACTTCTAATACCCGCGTTCAACTTAACCTTACCGGACAGGAAGTCGAGAAAGTTGATAACTTTGTTTATTTAGGAAGTGTAGTCTCGGCTAATCGTGGTAGCACCAAACTGAATGTGTGCAGCAGAATCGGGAAGGTTAAAGCTGCGTTCGGAATGCTATCCAAAATCTGGAGAAGTAATGTTATCAGCTTAAGAACCAAGCTGCGACTGTTCCGCTCCAATGTAGAATCAGTGCTCCTCTATGGGTGCAGTACTTGGAAGGTGGACACCATTAACACACGCAAGCTGCAAGTCTTCGTAAACAAATGCTTAAGAATCATCTTGAGGATTTTTGGCCGAAACACATCTCCAACGAACAACTTTATCTGAGAACGGGCCAAGAATCTATAAGGACTACTATACGAAGAAGAAGGTGGCAATGGATTGGACACACCCTACGGCGCGTAGACAACTCCATTGCGAAATACGCCATGCAGTGGAATCCGCTCACCCAACAGGCAGAATAGCGGGACGCCCTATGCAAACTTGGCGCAGAACAGCTGGGGAGGAATCGAGCTCTTTAGGAACGAGTTGGTGGCAGCTCAAACGCCTTGCAGAACTTCAAACAAAATGGCACGCAAGCGTGGTTGACGCCCTATGCTCTCCAAGGGGTTAAAGGATCTAAGTAAAGTATCCTATTCCATAACTTTGCTGCTAGGCTTGCTAATGAAGACCTTAAACTCTCCCGTAGCGTCCTACAGTAGAGTTAGTTACTTTTGGATGACTTTTATTTCAGTATAAAATATGTATTGCAGTTTAGTTGTCTTATTTGGTTTGCCCCAAGGCAACAATATATTTACTTGCTATTTATTTATTCAATACTAGGGTAGTTAAAAGAGTCTAAATAACTTAAAAATCTCCCTCTATGATGAGTTTTCTGTAGCGGATTGCGTTTACGATGCAATTGTACAACACATTCCAGCCTTTTTCCCCGTTCAAAATGTTGATCGCTTCCTCCGTACTCATTGAATATGACCCAAAAAAGCGTAGACGAAATCTTTAAGAACCGGGCATATTGCGATAAAATGGAATATATCTTCTCTCTCCTTTAAGTTATACTATATGAATCGCACAAAATAGGATGTTCTTCTCGACGTGGAATATAGTTAAGGTTAACTGATTCCCCTCTCATTTTAAAGATTAATCTTATCATGCAACGGACATGATTGTCCATTGCAACTTTAGAAATAACTTCGTTCTTGAAGATTCTGTTTCACTTTACTATAGTAGAATATACCATATATTGGGATGACTGAGCTTCATGTAAGTAGATTTTAGATTAGATTAGATTAGATTGATTTTATTGATGTGAACATTCTAAATATAATACATGATCAAAATATTGTACATAAAAATCACTGCCATTTGCCAAGTTGACAACTAGATTAATAACTTGTTTTTAATATTAATTCTGAAGAATTGCAAATAAAATAAAAGTAAGTAATATGTATCTATGACAATACGAGTAAGATAATAAATTTCCTTTAGAAGTTCTGATTTAATATCCTTCCTCTGTACACTAGGGCAGCTTTACAGTACTGATAGAGTTTGGGAGCTTGCAATTCGTTGAGTAAAACTAAGGTTTCGTTATCACTTAATATGTCACAGGTGAAGAAATACCTCCTTATTTCTTTCAGGATTAGGCACCTTCCAACAAAAGTAGAACGTCTTCTCTTTCCTCCAGCATAAACCGCATAAATTTGGAAGATCCACTCGATGGGGCATATACAATAATTCAAATTAAGTATTTCTCCTAGTAACTTGACCATCATTGAAATTTCATCCACACTGAGTTAATCTCGAAAGTAGTCTTTCAGCTGAAAGTTATGGCATAATCGGCTGTAAATCATCCTGTGCTGTGTTTCCGAAGCTTTATTTAGGTAACGTACTCTATATTGCATGTTTGTTGCTGCGATTAGTTGATAAAGTGCTGGTTTCCGATCTGCTTTTTCTGCGATATTCAAACTAAGTTGGATTCCACAGCCCCTTGCTAATTCCAGACACTCGCCGTACCAACTGGTCCCTTTCTGAGTAGTGTGAAGAGCTGCTTTTTCGGTAGCCGATCATTACTCATATTTAGTACTTTTATTATATAATCTACCTGCAGCTTAAGTGTTTTTACAAACAGTGGGGTCAAGGCGGTTTCCAGCATAATCACATAATTATGTGTGCTTGCTGGTAAGTAAAAAATTCGTTTGATGAAATATCTCAACAGCTTCTCTACCGTTTCGTAATGCTTGCATCCCCAAATTTCTGCTCCATTAAACAAAATGGCTTCAGAAACCACTTCAAAGACTGTAAATTTACAACTGTGTCCAATGTTCCGATTAGTGAAGCATCTCTTCCAGGTGGCACTGATTGCGCTCTTAGCTTTAGATAGCTTTTTCGGCAAAGGTTTTGTATTACTCTGACAAATTTATGTGACATTCCCATGCCATACAGCTTATACATATAAGAGCCTCGCGATCAACGTATTAAATGCTACCTTAAACTCGATAAAAAGACGTGCAACTTTTTCCCTTTCCTGATAAATGAATCTGCTATGCTCCTCAGGACAAAAATATGATCTGCAGTGGATTGTCCTGGCCTAAAGCCCGCTTAGAAATCTCCTAATAAGTTATTTGTGTCTGTTCACGTGTTTAATCGGCATTGCAGAATCGAAGTGAAAATTTTGTATGATGCGTTCAAGAAGGAAATGCCACGATAGTTTGACGGGTCCCCCGTACTACCTTTCTTATGTATCGGAAAAATGAGTGCTTCTTTAAAATGGTTCGGAATTACTCAATATTCTAGCACATTATTAAAAATGCATCGTAGCTGCTTTGAGTTTAGGAGAACCGTACCTATAAAACTCAACAGGAATTCCATCTGAACCTGGAGCTTTGCCATCTTTGAGCCTAGTTAAAGCCTTTTTTATCTCAAACTGAGAAATTGTTGCATCCAAAATTTCATTTAAAAAAGTATGTGATGCATATTTTCATAAATGATACGTCCTGTGTTCTCCAGTACGTTGTTGAACTTTATTTTTAAGGACAAAAAAAAAAAAAATTAAAATACTCATAGTCAGTCCGCAATCAGACGCTAGGCGCTCCCACTCCTTGACAAGGTTTCTTCTAGTTGATAGGATATGAGAAAATACTAATTCAGGTATCATCGTTCGTTCCATTACCATTACTTTCATGTTGTAATCTAAATGTAGCTTCAAAGTATCCAAGAAAAGCGGTGGCACTTCTGTCTCAACGTGTAATATGTAATTGGGTGTACTACTACTACTTTGTTACCGAAAGATGCTTGTGAAAAAAGAGCAATAACCCCACACTTGAGCTCCATAAAGAAGAACAGATGTTGCTGCCGCACGAAATATTTGTTTGCTTCGAGGCATTGGCTATAATATATTTGTTTCCAACGCAATGTCCCCAAACCGAAGAAATTGCTCGCTTGGCTTCAGCTAGTTTTGCCGCGAAGTATTTTTTTTCATATTCAGACTAGCTGCGATCCAGATTACCAGGTATTTATACTTTCGTATTGTACAATCTCGATATGTTCTCCTTGATATGTCTATTTTCCTACCATAGAGTAATTTTTTCTGAGTCCAGCTTGGTATTCACGTAAAATTAAGGCCCCGAACAACTTGGCCGAAGTATTAAGAAAAGAAATGTCCCTATAATTAGTTGAAGCATTGTAATCACCTTTCTTGTGTAACGGGAATATTATAGCTTTCCTGAAACTTTCTGAAACATCTTCAGTTTCAAATATATGGTTAAATTCAGATGTGAGAGCTGACGTTGCGCAGTACAATTTTTGTAAAACTCGAATGAAATGCGATCAACTCCTGGAGCTTTTTTTTTACTTAGAACTTACGATGACTTGTTGAACTTCACGTAGAGTGAACGGTGCATCCAGGAACTCGTCAAAGATCAGAAAGGCTGCATATAGAAAGTCTGGCGATGATCGTGCGGTGTTGAGCATATGGTATTATTAAAGTGATAAAGCTTGTAAGGCTGTGGCGATGATATTTATTTGACTGATTATTATCACAGATAATAAGCATACAGAAGTTTTGGAGGGGAGGAATGCAACTGGCTATTTCGCTGGAGCATTTTTTATAAAAAAAAGCGATAAAATAGGGAAAGACACAAGATATTTCTACGATGGTCGAGTGAGACTATGGAGTTTATAATGTCTCTATCACCTATAAGTCTTAACGCGCGATTCTGTAACCTATCTAGAATGTGCAGAACGGTCTTGGGTGCACCAGACCAGATGTGGGCGTTATATTCTAGCTTTGGGCGGATGAATGCCTTATAGAGAGACCAGATCAGACGGGGTAAAATATTTTTTTACATCGCTTAAAGAATCCTAGACATTTTGCAGCATTTTTGGGGACTTCGAATAAGTAATGGAGAGATGCTACCTTGGGGAACCCCAGATGTCACACAAATTTTATTAGAAATGTGATTTCGAAAGTTAACAAATTGACATCTTTCCGATAAAAAGGATGATAACCAGCGTAAAAAGGAACATGGAAATCCTAGTTTGTCCAGTTTATGAAGCAGAATTTTGTGGTCAACACGGTCAAACGCTTTACTGAAATCAGTGTAGATTGCGTCAACTTGATTTCCTTTACTAATTTCCGATATCACGAAATTTGTGAGCTCAAAAAAATTGGTCACTGTGGAAGATCCACAGGTTTCTTTACAAAACCACGCTGGTCGTTGGACAATAAAGATTTGCAGTGCAAATTCAAATTTTCAGAAACCAATTTGTCGAACAATTTAGGGATTGACGATTGTTTACATACACCCCTGTAGTTCTCAACTTTGTTTTTTCTTCCAACAATTTTTAAAAAGTGGTATAATAAATTAGTTTTTCCATACAGATGGGGAAATACCTGATTTTAATGATAAATTGAACATGTGGCATTCTATTCCATGCAATGGGATAGCACACATTTTTAAGAAACCAGAAGGCAGGCCATCAAGGCCAGGATTAAAGTTGAGTTACGTTTCGACTAGGCTTTTTAAAGTACTATCGGGAGAAATCTCAATGTTATGGAACGCGGAATGAGGTGCATTCCCAAGGTAACTAAAAAAATGCATTGTCAATATTTGAGTCCACTTTTCAATAAACTGACTGGAAAGTTGCAGATAGAAATAAGTGTGTCCATTGGCTGTCCATTAAATGAAAAGGGTAACCGTCACTTTTATTTTTAGAATTTTTGAATATCCATGCTCTATTTTTAAGAATTTTTAAATTGTGGGTTATCTCATTGTCCCATGGACAAGACCCCAGAGTGGAGTTTTTTACTAGAACTACAGGAATAAAACTAAAAATTATGTTAGTAATCACTTACTCGATAAAATTCTGAACATAAATCATCAATATCCAACAATAGATGTGCGACCCAGTTATAGTTGCTCAACTCTCCACACATATCCTCGTATCAATGTAATTACCATTTTTGAAATCGAATTTATAAAAGTTATAAGATTTAGCTTCGTTAACATTCAAGTTACAAAAGAGGATTGTGGTGGTGTGGTGTGGTGTTTATCCCTAAGCTAGGTAACAGACCCAGCGAGCTACCCAAATCCTACCGTCCAACCAGCTTGACATCGTTTTTCTTGAAAACCATGGAAAGACTGCTAGACTTACACATTAGAGGCATTCTTGAAAAGACTATACCTCTGCACTCTAGTCAATTTGCATACAGGAAAGGTCGATCTACGGAAGGCGCCCTTCACTATCTCGTCACAGAGATTAAAGCTGCCTACCGCTCCAAAGAAATCGCCCTTTGTGCATTCCTTGATATAGAAGGTGCTTTTGATAACACTGGTTATGAATCCATCACTAGTGCTATGATACGCAGGGGAATAGACGAACCTACTACCAGATGGGTTAGGAACATGCTCGATAGCCGCATAATAACATCTTCGTCTGGAGAGGTCTCTGTGACGGTCTCCGCGGCCAAAGGCTGCCCCCAAGGCGGCGTCCTCTCGCCTCTCTTATGGTCACTCGTGGTAGATGACTTATTGAACACACTTAATAGTTCAGGTTTCACAACCATTGGCTATGCAGATGATCTAGTGATCATCATTAAAGGCAAACATGAAGACAATGTGTGTCAACTCATGCATAATGCACTCCTTGTAGTCTCGGACTGGTGTGCTGGGGAGGGCCTATCGATTAACCCCAGCAAGGCAGTCGTTGTACCGTTTACAAGAAGAAGAACGCTGAACATTGGCTCAGTGACTCTAAACGGCACAACAATCAATTTCTCCGATGAGGTCAAATATCTAGGAATCGTCCTGGATAAGAAACTTAACTGGAATTCCCATATTAAGAATAAAATTGCCAAGGCGACTACTGCCTTGTGGGCCTGTCGCCGTATGTACGGCAAGACCTGGGGCCTGTCTCCATAGGTAATTTTCTGGTTATATACCACGGTTGTAAGACCCATTCTGACATACGCGTCCGTAGTCTGGTGGACGAAAACCAAAGAGGTCACAACCATAAATAAACTCACAAAACTCCAAAGACTAGCTTGCCTCGGCATCACAGGTACTATGCACACTTGTCCCACAACAGCCATTGAAGCCATAATCGGACTTACTCCGTTACATATATTTATAAAAAAAAGTGGCATTCCGCAGTGCAGTTAGTCTTAGAAAATCAGATGCTAATAGTACACGGGATCACGTGGATCTCATGGAGCTATTGTCCGACTTCCCCGAGCTAGACATGGTCAGCACGGTCTCCGACTTTACGACTAAATCACTCTACTTTGGTAGAAGGTTTGAGATTGTGATCCCAAGCCGTGATATATGGAATAATGGCGGATCGTCGCTTGATCCAAAAGGTATAGTGTGGTACACCGATGGATCAAAAATGGATTCAGGAGTTGGCGCCGGTGTGTATGGACCCAACCATAAAATTTCGAAATCACTCGGAAAGAGTCCTAGTGTTTTCCAGGACGAGCTTTACGCCATTGAAACTGGTGCTAACATTAACCTGCACTCAGGCATCAAAGGTGCCCCTATCCATATACTCACCGATAGCCAAGCGGCGCTCAAAGCACTGATCTCCCACGTGATCAGTTCAAAATCAGTTCTAAGCTGCTTCGACAGCTTACAAAATCTGTGCCGACACAATAAAGTAAAATTGTGGTGGGTACCGGGTCATGTAGGCGTTAACGGCAATGAAACTGCAGACCTGCTAGCTAGGAAGGGCTCCTCTGAGTTGTTCACTGGACCTGAACCCTTCTGCGGAATACCCGATTCTTCAAACTTACCTAAAACTTACCCTAAACTCAAACTTACCCTAAACATCTGGGAACGCAACATGTGCATCTCCCACTGGAATAACTCCCAAGGTCTCAGGCAGGCTAAAAGAGCTGTCCAACCCTTCCAAAGACAGGCAGTTGATATCCTAAAATACGGCAGAAATCACATAAGAAGGCTTGTGAGCTTCCTTACCGGTCACTGCCAACTTCTCTACCACCTTAACAAAATGAGAATTTCGGAGGATATCACCTGCCGCCTCTGCCTAGAAGAGGACGAAACCGCAGAACACATACTATGTTAGTGTGTAGCTCTGTGTAGAACTAGGAGAAGCTTTTTCTTTAAAGAGATCATATCTCCAAAAGATCTTAGGAACACCTCCGCAGCCGTAATTATAGCTTTCATAAGGAGAGTAGAAGTACTGCTGCCCTAAAAGTGGCCTATGGCACAATAGATCTCCTTGGTCGCAGTGCTTACACGCCATATGGGCGTGGCCACACACCTGTTTTAAAAAAAAAAAAAAGAGGATTAGGGAAGGATGGTAAATATATTCGGAAACGAGAGGTGAGGAACTTCTAGTAACAAAACTTTCGTCATTGTTATTAGAGAAGATAAGATCTAAAGTACGATTTTGATGAGTCTTAACCGGATTTTGTTGAAGACCGAGGGATTAGATAGTATCGATGATTTCCGACCCAATTACAGATAAGGCATTAACAGGATTAAGAAAAGTGCAATCTGCATCCCCTGAGGCCCAATCAATTTTAGTTTGATTGAAGTCTCCGAAAATATAAAATAAATCCGACGTGGATATGAGACCTTCAATAGAGCGAAATGCTTCTAAGTACCTAGTTACAACAGTTAGCAAAGACTTAGGCGGAATATATACACATACTATAAAAATGTTAGCCATAGTTGACAAGACAATTTTACTACAAAAAATTTCAATATCTGATATTATTAGTGTCAATGCCTTTATTTGACAATTCATTCATTCATTCATTTTCAATGGCCCGCTAATCCTTCATGAGGGTCGCGGGAGTAGGATGCTCAGGTGGACTCTCCATCCTTCTCGATCCTCCGCCATTGACTCCAATTCATCAGGGAGAATCCCTAAGCGGCTCCAAGAGAGATGTCGGACTTGATCCAACCATCTATTTCTGGGCCTTCCGCGAAGTCGTCTATCTGATGGCACGGCCACCATGGTGCGTCTTGGAAGCCGGTCTGGGGGCATACGCACTACGTGACCAAACCATCGAAGCATAGATCGTTCCGTTCGGAGAAGTAGCTGCTCAACGTTGAGCGCCTCGCGTACTCTGGTGTTGCGCACTCGATCCCTACGAGTTATTCCAACAACACCGCGAAGGAACCTCATTTCTGCAGCTTGTATCCGCGATCTTATTCTTTCGGTCACTACCCAAATTTCATGACCATAGGTGAGAGTTGGAACATACACCAAGTTAAAAACCGATAGCTTAGCTTGAATACTAAGTTCGGCCTTCCTTATAACAGATTGGCCAAGCTCTCTCAAAATTGATCCAGCCTGACCAATTCTACAGGATAACTCGGCATTGCTCCTCCCATCACTCGTGAATAAAACCCCGAGGTACTTAAACTTCTCCACCTGCTTCAGTGGGACTCCACTAACATGCAGAGTGCACTGAATGGGTTTTTTGGAAACGACTATTACTTCCGATTTGTTCACGTTGATCTTCATTCCAGCATCATCACAAACGGCTACAAACCTTTCGAGTGCGCGCTGAAGTTCGGTTTGAGAGGACCCAAGGATGACCAAATCATCCGCAAAGAGCAGATGACTAATCCTTAGGTCTCCCACTTTGAAACATTCCCCGCCACGGCTGCGCTGCAACATCCAATCCATATATACAATGAAGAGGAGAGGTGACAAAACGCACCCCTGGCGGAGTCCAACGCCCACAGTGAAAGATATTGATTTAACACCGTTTATCCGAACACAGCTTCTACAGTTTGTATATAAAGACTGAATCGCCCTTAACAGGGAACCATCAATCCCATACTCCTGCAGAACACTCCAGAATTTTCCTCGAGGAACCCTATCATATGCTTTTTCCAAATCCACAAAACAAGTGTAGACAGGTTTGGCATATTCCCAGGCCTTCTCAAGAACCATTCTGAGAGTGAACAACTGGTCGGTTGTGCTTCTACCGGGACGAAAACCGCACTGCTCATCCCCCAAACTGTCCTCAACCACAGCTCTGGAACGCTTTTCTAGCACCTTAGCGAAGACTTTTTCAGGGAGACTTAAAAGAGATATACCCCTGTAGTTGGTGCAATCTCTTTTGTCCCCTTTTTTAAAAAGAGGAACTATCACCCCCATTTGCCAATCACCAGGTGTTTCACCGCATTCCCAGGCCACTTTAATGACACGCGAGAGCCATTGCACTCCCTCTTTACCTAAAGCCTTGAGCATTTCTGGCCGAATTTCGTCCACACCAGCAGATTTGCCAACTTTTAGCGCTTTGATCGCCAAAGTTACTTCCTCTACCGTAGGACTACTTTCCGCCCAACTCTCGACCATAGGTCTGTCATCTTCGGTGCCCTGTTCGGGATTGAGCAATTCTGAAAAGTGCTCGCTCCATCTGCGTAAGATGTCCTCCTCATTGGAAAGAAGTCAACCGTCTTTGGATTTGACTCCTTTAACGATATTCAACTTTTTCCTCTGAGTCGGCGGACGGTCTGCCAGAACATCTTATATGCAGATCTGTGGTCACGTTCCAATTTCTCGCCAAACTCCTTCCAAGACTGTTCTTTCGCTGTTTTCACAGCTAATTTGCAAGTTCTTCGTGCCTCAGTGTACCGATTTCGAGAATCGGAGTTCCCCAAGTGAATCCACACCTTAAAGGCTCTCTTCTTCTCTCTGATGGCTTCTTGAACTCCGGGCGTTTTAAACCAAGCTTCACTCCACAAACATCTCCCGCAGAGGCAATAACCGCTGTTGAAAACAGTTGCCATTCTTCCTCTACATTTGATGGAACAGTTGGAATTCGTTCAAACCTTTCAGATATTTGCCGTGCAAATGTCTCCCGTATCTCATCGTCCTGTAACCTCTCCCATCGTATGCGTGTAACCATCCTTGGTTTACGCTTTGGTAGGGGAGGCACTCTCTCGCTAAGATACAATTTGCACAGCACTAAGTGATGATCAGTTGACAGTTCGGCCCCTCTCAATACGCGAACATCACAAACCATTCTCTTCAGACACGATGGTACCACAAAGAAATCGATCAGCGACTTCTGCTGAAGACTCTGACGGTACCACGTGTATTTGTGAATGTCTTTGTGTGGAAAGATGGTGTTTATGATGGATAAGCCATTTTCACAACAAAAATCCAACAACCTCTCTCCGTTTGCATTTTGATCAGGATCACCGTTCCTCCCAATCACACTCCCCCATGTCATAACATCTACACCCACATGAGCATTGAAGTCACCCATCAGGACAAAAGAATCCATATCTGCAACCTTTTCAAGGGCAACATCAACTTCATCTAAGAAAGCTGCGTACTCTGACAGAAGGTTCGGTGCATACACCTGCACCAATGCCAGAGTTGATCTTTCAAGCTTGAGCTTTAAGATCGCAACTCTCCCTCCTAATGGTATCCACTCCAATACTCTGTCTGTCAACCTGGGACTTGTGAGTATCCCCACTCCCGCCCGAGCAGACATTGAGGGTGCGACTCCTGACAGGAAGAGCTTCCACCCACCTGAAAGGTCCACAGTTTTAGAACCTCTCTGCTTTGTTGAAGAGACGCCAACTATATATAGTCGACTTTTAACAGCCTACCCAACAAGCTCAAGATCCTTCCCTGTGAGCGATGAGACGTTCCATGTGCCTATCCTAAGTCGATGCCGTTGTCGAATCTCAGAAAGTCCATCTGTGCCCCTATCGGTGCACAGCGCGTTCACCCCTTGACCCCCGTAATGGTTCGCGAGACCATTGACAGGAAGCTCGTAGCCATTTCGGGTTTGACCCGGCCGGCTGCCGAGCGGGACAAGCCGACCACCAGACGCTCGCATCCTGACACCCTTCAGGCCTGGCTCCAAAGGATGCCCTGGCTTACCAGGCTTGGCAATATCCGAGGCCGGTCGTCTTCTTCGTGTCATCATGGGGTGTGCGCTTTGTTAGCCGTAACTGGGTTGTATGGATGGGAATAACTATTTAAGTTACCCCATCCGCACATCCCAGTCACGTTGAACTTGACAAATAATTCATTATATCTGTCCGCTTAGTTCCGTATTCAAAACGAGACAAGAGCACAATAAAGGGAAGTGGAATAAACCTTAAAGTGCTGTTATGAGACGACGGCAAGTTGGCTGCCGAAATGGCAGATACTTTGTAATAGGCAAAATCACATTTTTTTTATTAGAACGTAAGGTTCTGGAATTACTGATGATTTGTTGACATTTTTTAGGTTGTTGAGGTTATAGAGGTTTGTTTAAGAAATGAAAGAAATTGATTTTGTGTATTCCGATTTAATTAATCGGCCGGGCAATGTGACACAAGAAAAAAAAAATACCCAAAGATACCGAACCACACGAGCGACGAAAAGAAAACGACGATTCCTCCAATGTATGCCAACTGTTTATTA
The DNA here is from genome assembly GCA_945910035.1 of Brachypalpus laphriformis. Taxonomy (NCBI): domain Eukaryota; kingdom Metazoa; phylum Arthropoda; class Insecta; order Diptera; family Syrphidae; genus Brachypalpus; species Brachypalpus laphriformis. The sequence goes on from OX246756.1 coordinate 125,184,563, forward strand.
GATGTTACCTCAATGATGGTCCAGTAGCGAAAGAGGCAGAGAAAATGTAAAATCTAATTACATTGCAAGTAATGGACTGTTAAGTGTTCATTGTTTAGGATTTACAGCATGAGCAGATAGCGTATATAATACAAAGTTTGACAAGGTAGAATTAATTATAAAAACGCAAAGAGTTAATACAATTCAAATAATTTCAATATGTTACGTTACTGATTAACATAAAATTCAAGAACAAGGTTGAAGATGCAGCTGATGATGATCTTGCACTAATTGTTCTTTTAGTTGAACATCAATCTGTTGATCATCTACAGGTTAATCAACTACAGGTTGCGGATGCAGTTGGACTGGCTCAGTTCGTTGTAGAAGTTGATGTTCCTTCAACTGCAGCTGCAATTGCTGTTCTGGAACTTTCGATTTCAGAAACATCAAACACAAAAATGTCTTGCAATTTTGCGAATACATATTGCAACTAACAACACATCAACACTTTTGAAAGTCTTTTTTAGGTTTGTTGGTATTACAAATTCATTTAAGTTGCCTGGAAGTCGGCTAAATTTATTATGCGTCTCTATTCCAATAGCAACTCTTCGACTTAGTACTGGAATAGGTGAATCTAGCAATTCACCATATAAATGCTGGCGTTCCCCAGCGCTCCGACTCTCTTTCTCTCTGCTGCTACTTCCAATCCAATCCACTCCTTCATGGATGGCTAACTACTAATATTTGGCGCAACAGCTCTTTAAAGTGCCAGGGCCCAACTTCTCGCAACCACTCATGTTGTGTGCGTTATATTTTTCACACGAATGGAAGGGACCTACAGTTTAATGCCGAATCCGAACGGCGATTTGAGAAGCTTTTTCGTGACAACAATGGATGGCAGTACCCTCAGTTTCTCATATTCGTTCCCTAATTCACGTCCCTGCTCTTCGGCCGTAGAAGAGGAACGACAACGTATGTTAAACACGTTAAATTTCGACCTATACAGCATTACCAAATGGGGTTCAATCAATAGAGTGGAATTTAATGCATCCAAAACTCAATGCTGTCTTCTAATAGAATATATATAACGATTATATCTGGTCTGGTGCACCCAAGACCGTTCTGCACATTATAGATAGGTTACAGAATCGCGCGTTAAAACTTGATAGAGACATTATAAACTCCATAGTCTCACTCGAACATCGTATAAATGTCTCGTGTCTTTCCCTATTTTATCGCTTTTTTATAAAAAAAATGCTCCAGCGAAATTGCATTTCTCCCCTCCAAAACTTCACCCGAAATACGCGTCATGCTTCGAATGCACATCAGTTCACCCTAAAGCCCAACTTTGGACGTACTGTCAAGTACAGGGATTCGTTTATAAGCCGAACAAGACGTTTGTGGGACGATCTACCAGGCTCTGTATTTCCTAATCATTACAACGTACAAACATTTAAAGCCAACGTAAACCGGCATCTCATCCGTTCTTCTCCCCCTTTTTCCCACCCGCCCGTGACCTGCGTGTCAGTGGTATTTACGAGTATAATCCCTCTGGCGCACACAAATTATAAAAAAAAAAAAACGATATGAGAAAAAATTATTTTCCTTTCGCTATTCCCTTGGTGGGGTGAGAATGAAAGTTAAAGGAAAATTAAGTGAATAAACAAGCATAAAAGAAAGCTTATCTGATCGCGCTTTAAGCAAAAGCTTTTGTCGGTTAATTGTTGTCGGTTGGTATAGAAAATTAGCTCACATTTTTGTATGGGCATGGGACATCTGTATGCTTATTATCTGTGTTATTATCCTGACGGCCTTCCAAAATTCTGCTGATTATCTAGAACTGTTTAAAACAACAATATTTCCTTGCTCAAATTCCACCTTCTTTACAAAGCAAAGGCGCTTAAACTTTCTATTTGCTGCTCCATACAGTGCCTTGAAGATTCCAGCGTTAACTATTCTGAAAAGTTTTGGGGAACCAAACTACTTTTCTCTAGCCACTCTGCACTCCCGTCTCTGCAATCGTCGGAAATCGCTGCAACAGCAACATGCAGTACTATACCCACAAGCACATCACTGCAACAACGATTTGCAGAAGAACCATAAAAAAATGCATCATCATCTAAGCCACTACGTCAGCAGCCGCCTAGGAGAAAAAAGAACACGGCAGCAGCAGCAATTGAGCAACCATCGAAATCTCACTTGCAATCGAATGAGTCAGCAAGCGAACCTGATGAACACCAAACGGTTTCGGCAACAGAGACAGGAGATGATAATGCACAACATTATCAGAGTGCAATAACTTTGGAGCTGCTTTACAAAGAGATCAGTGTGAAAAAAATCAATACAGACTTCCTCGCCATGGTCAATGAACTCCGAGAGGAAAACGGTCCATTGAAATCGAAGGTGACGTTTCTTGAAAATCGTCTCAACTGGAGAGAGCAAAAATTCTTGGAGAACTCTATTGAGATCGTTGTAGTACCGGCTGTAAACAACAACAATGCTAGCGAATGTTTGGAGAAGATTTTGATTGATGCATTGGATACCTCCGTTCGACCCACCGAATTGTTTCGTAATTAAATGTTTCGTAAAATGTGTGCGGAAGAACGTCGATTTTTGTAAACACTAGCTCCGCTATAACCACTGAATCCAGTAAAGATGCATTTGCTGACGTTCTGTGAGTACATTTCTCATCACAAGCCGTAAAGCAGAAATTTATGAAGGGAAAGAGGAATGCAACCAAGAAGATGAATGCTGCTTTATTTGTAGAGGGAAAAAATGGCAAAATTATATAAATGATAGTTTAACTAAATTTAATCGGGCTTTGTTTATGGAAGCGAAAAAGCTTAAGACAGCTAAAAAATTGAAATACTTTTGGTTTCAAAATTCCCAAATCCTGATGCGCAAGGTTGATAAGGGGAGGGTTACTGCTATTGGGTCATTTGATGATTTGGCAAAATTGCAAGACAAATTTGTCTTGTTCTTGTTTTTTAGCCGTAAATATGTTCAACATAAATAATAACTTCGATCTAGATAGCAACAACCCAATCAATTAAAAGTACCTAATTGTGATAAAATGTTGTGTTTGAATTCAAAGAGCAAACCTTTTTTTGTTGTTCATCAAAATATCCGTAGTGCGAGGCAAAATTTCGATCTTCTTGTTTGCTATCTGGAAACTTTTGAATATTCGCCAGATCCGATATGTATTTCTGAAATATGGATTTTCTCTTGTGAGATTGACGATTACTATATCCCCGGTTATAAATTGTATGCAAACCCAAACGAATTATATCCAACAGGTGGTGTGGGAGTTCTTGTGCGAGAGGCATACGCAGGTGATGATTGTAAGGTAGAATGTTACCGTATGGTCAGCGCAGATATAATTAAAATTTCTTTTTGCGTACACAATGTATTTTTTGATTTTGTTTGTATGTATAGGTTACAAGTCCACACTCTCCAATCATTCCTAGACGATTTTTCAAATTTTCTGCGTAATGAAAAATGATCCAATATTGTGATTTAATGTGACTTCAACATTGACATTCTTACTTCGAGTACTACATCTGATTATCATCTTTCCCTTACAGCCGAACATGGCTTTACATCTTTCATAAATAAAATTACGTGTATCGATCATGTTTTTGGCCGTTTTGCGAAAACCCCCTTAAATCATTGTGTTGGTGTCAACTTCGACTTGCAAATTACTGAACATTGTATGTTTGTCCTATTTTTATTACATAATTGTTTTTATGTTCTAATAAATATTAGCTGACATGAGTTTCACTTAAATTGAACGAAATTTCACATGCTTGGGAATATATGGGTTAACACAATATTCAAATCACTTTATACTTTATTTATTTCAAATTAAACTGTCTCTACAGATTTACTTTCAATCACAATATCGCTTATTTTCATCACTGGTCGAGTCTCTCTTGCAATCGCTGTATTCACCTTATTAACAACTGTATGGACTGTGGTTGTGGTCGAACGCTAGCAGGTTTGGCGAATAGGTGGCGTTGCTTACAGTTTGGGTACATAAACCATGCACTGTGGTGGTACCGTAAGTCGATGCTACAATACCAATAATAAAAACAAATACTTCGAAAGAGGAAGTGGAGGCTAGCTGTTCGGCTTTCGTTGTGTAAAAAAGAATATAGAAACTCGATAATATTCCAGAGTTGGAAAACCCGGCCCAATGTCAGCGAACAAGATCAAAACAAGTGAACCGCTTGAATTCTAAACTTCGACTGTTTATTCAACTTAAATCTTACAATGAACTTCAGTAAGTACATTAGTGTGAGTGAGAACACTCTGGTGTTCCATTTTCATTATATTTTTCAACATTCTCCGGGCGGCGAGCATGCAGGAATCTCCAGGTTGTGTAACAATTGAACAGGTCGTCGAGTTCTGAAACCGCCGGAATATCGTACTTCGCAGGCTCGTGTATGCCCGTCTCGACCAGTGAAGACGTCCTCTATAGTAGCCAACTTCCAGTTCAATCGCGGCTTCCCAGAATCTGCTACCAATACGACATCGCCCTTTTTAAATGTGCGAGATGAACATACCTTATTGTGATGAAATGAACGCAGGAGTTGCAAGTACTCCATCCTCCATCGTCTCCACAGTTTGTTAGTGTACTTTTGGCGACGTGTCCATAAAGCTCGAATCCCATTAGCATCATCGGATATACCTTGAGGTATGCTAGGTCCATATTGGATACCCAGGAAGTGAGCCGGTGTCAAAGGTCCTGTATCCGATGGATCGTTGCCCTCGTAGGTTAAGGGACGCGAATTGACCACCCCTTCGGTCTCGTTTAAAAGGGTCATCAACTGCTCGGAAGCGAGTTTAGCCTTTCCTATTACCACCTTTAGTACATTTTTTATAGTTCTGATGAGAGATAAGGGTTCCCAGAACCCGCCCCACCAGGGAGCTCGCTCGACTGAAAACTTCCACTTTATACGTTTATGCGCTAAGAAATCTTGAAACATTCCATCTTCAAACTCTACGGCATTTATCTCAAAGGCGGCTCTGCGGGACGTCTTAGCATTATCAGAATATATGATAGATGGAACTCCCCTTCGATCGATGAAACGCATGAGACCTGTTATGCAGCTATCCGTCGATAAGCTCGTCAGCATCTCGAGATGCACAGCTCGAACGGCTGCACCATATTCGTGAAAAAGCGTTGGGTTCTTGGAAAGCCGCACCATCAGCGACCGTAATCGTTTCATTGCTTGTTCTTTGTTATTTCGGAGCGTAACATCGGCATCTTTCCATGGCAGAACAGCTTCGTAACGCTGCCCCTTTCGAGTTATACATTGGGCAATTAGATCCTCTGCCAGCAGTTCGTTTTCCACCTTTTCGGGATGGATGCCGATGTTTTCAAGGGACCAGAATGCGGCGCAATCGTTCTCCAATGACGAAAGGCATAAAGCGGTGCTGCAGTTAGGGGGAGAACTTGAATTTTCGTTCGAAAAAATGGTCTTACCGAACAAATGTTTGCCTTGTAGAGTCCACCCAAAGATGGTCTCCACTGCTCTTAAGGAGGGTGAAATGAAGCGCTGTTTCCCAGTGACTATTGACCAATACTTGTCGGATCCGATGAGTAGACCCAATCCTTCTTCTGCATCGATATTTGCATGATGAACATCAGCAATAAGAAGATTTTGGATCGATGCGCATGACAAGTCCGGCGGGGGTAGAACATCGATACAAATATGTGGCACCACCACTGCTTCTATGTCCACGCGTTGGTTGCTGTACTGACTTCCAAGAAAAATCCTCACCTTGTGGAACAGCCTTGATGGACTTTGATTCCTGGACCCAAATGGCATCAGAGACAAATTGACTTGACCAATAGTAGGTATTTTTAGTTTCTTTACTAAATCCTCGCGAATGTAGGAACACTGGCTGCCGCCGTCTATGAGGAAGCGAATAAGTAGTCGTTTGGATTTGGTCGAGGCTGCGACAATTCCCCGACCTGTCTTCAAAAAAACATTTGATAGATGCGATGAATCGCAGGCACACATTGTAGCGCCACTTTGAAGCATTGTTTCAACCTTGGGATTGCACAGAGATGTAAGGTGTTTTCCTTTACATTTGGCACACGAGATATATTTGGCACTTCTGCAATTCTTTGACGGATGCCCACGTTTTGCACACCGGTAGCAACGATTTTGCTTTCGCAGAATTTCTTTCTTCTGTTCCATTGACAATTTGCTGTAGCACTCTTTCGTCACATGCCGATCGGAATTACAAAAAATACCGCTGTTTCTGTCATTCAAAGACATCAAATTGGTTGCAGTAGTCAGGGTTGAAGCGAGACGTTTGACGTTTGTAGAAGAATTCGACGTTATTTCGCTCTTTTCCAGAGATTCGACTTCCCGCTTCAAAAAACGCATTATACTTTCTACCTGTTTATCACCCACTTGTAAGAGCGTAGATGTACCGTCGTCCGCTTCTGTTGATGTCTCGTTTACTTGCGTTTGATAGTCCTTTCTCTCAGTGGAACGATAGTAGTCGACACGAAGGTCAACTGGAAGGCAACGAATAAGTACAGACTTTAACATAACATGATATTGGTGTGATGGAATCTGCAGTGCAGTTAGAGTGCGACAACATGAAGTAAGAGCGTTATAAAGAGTGCGTAAACCTACGGCATCTGTGCGTGTCTGTACTGGACGAAGAGAGACGACTTGTTGCATGTGTTTGTCTACAAAACGTTCAGGGTCGCCAAATTGTTCGCGCAAAAGAGAGACGGCTGCTTCATAGCAGATTCCAGATGCGGTGAACCCTTCAATTACCTTTTTTGCTTTTCCCACAAGAACGGATTCGAGATAACAGAATTTGTCGGATGATGACAGCCCGTTGTTTTCATGAACTGCTGTTTTAAATTGCTCCCAAAAGGGAAGCCATTTTTGAATGTTACCATCAAACCTTTTGAGCGGGAATTTTGGCAACTTGGGTGGACATGCATCATTACGATTGGACAATCGGCTACTGTTGATGTCTACAGCTTCTGATGATGGAATTTGCTTTCGGCGCACTTTCTGCAGACGCGAACTAATCCGAGCCAACATCTTAACCGCCATGTCCTGGTATTCAGCTACCTTTTCCATTTCCTTGTCGAGATCATCAGTCTTGTACAGGCACTTGGCGATTACCTCTTTATCCATAACGTTAAGGCTTTCGTAAGCAGACGTTAAGCGTTGGAGTAGTGATTGCAGCTCCTCCTCGATGAGGTCCAAATTTTCAGAGTCGAGTTGGGAGTTGCTGGATGCGAGGTACTCCTTCGCACTTTCACAATTTTCGTGACTTGACCGCGATAGGCCGCTCTTGATGCAATCTCCATTGTCGAAATTTAGAGTTCTTTCCTAACGATTTAGTTTCTGTACACCTTGTTCCCGGGTTTCGGCACCATGTAAAAAAGAATGAATATAGAAACTCGATAATATTCCAGAGTTGGAAAACCCGGCCCAATGTCAGCGAACAAGATCAAAACAAGTGAACCGCTTGAATTCTAAACTTCGACTGTTTATTCAACTTAAATCTTACAATTAACTTCAGTAAGTACATTAGTGTGAGTGAGAACACTCTGGTGTTCCATTTTCATTATATTTTTCAACACGTAGAAACCTGGATGGCGTGCTTTTTAATTTTAACATCCGAAAACAAGGGATTAAAGCTTGTACCGTTTTTTAAGTTAGAGTGGATGTCTGTGGCACAATTTTCGCAGTTTTTTCTTGACTTTAATTTTTTTTTCACAATACTAGAGTTTATCCAGGGCTTTAATCTTGTTTGAGACTTCTTTTTGACAACAGTGAAACAAGAGGTTCTGACATAGTTTTGGAGAATATTCAAAAACGATTCATAAGCTTTAGAAGCATTATCCTCGGCAAAGACTTCTTCCCAGTTCTCGAAACGAAGTTGATTATTTAATAAGTCATACCTTATTTGAGTAAAAGTCTCTGAACGCTTCATGCCGCTAAACTCTTTAAACCATTTGGGTTTTCAGAACCGTTCCTATAATGGAACAGCAGGAAAATATGACGCTGGAATTGCTTCCTTGTCTTTTAAGGTACTAAAATAAATAAAATCTATATAATTTGAACTTTTTAGTATTTCGTCAAATATTATTATAAACGTTATAAAAAATAAAGATTTTTTATATTTTTTTTAACAATTTTAATTTTTTTATTTTTACACTTTATTTTGTATGAAAACCGATAGAGCACTTATTGTTTAATGCAACGTTGCATGTTTCGCATTTCATGCTTTTATTTTTGTGGCATAATCCGCAACGGCTTCGCTTATTTTGCCTCACAATGTAGTGTGTCCTTCCGTCTAGTCGAATGCTGTCAAGAACGCGTTTGATGACAGCTAGAGAAGACCTAGGCAGAAGAGTTCTTGGGGCCAAGGCAGCATTCCTGTGCGTATCTTTCGCCTGAAAATATGTTGTTACTATGTATCTTGTAAGAGATAGCAAGTCATAACCGTTATTTCCGTTTGATAGAGGGGATATCTTGTAAAGCATAAACATAAGAAGCTGCCAATACCATCTTTTCAAACGAATTGCAACCGACATTTTGATCCAATCGATCGACTCCTCACATGTATCAGTTGTAGTTTATGATACAACGAGGCTGATCGACGTCCTTCTTCTGCTTATCGCAAAACCTTTTTATCTTACCAAGAGGCTCTACACCACTTTGAGTAGAAGCAACAGTAGCAATATTGTTGTCATTGAACCGAACCAGGGTGATGTCGGAAACAGTATCTGTGATTTGGTTGAAGGATCCCCACTTTGTTTTCTTCATTTCCTTCTGATCTTTCAAAGACAAAAGGGTAGAGAGGGTGACTGACTTAGTCAACCCTGAAGTCAAAGTGTACCGAGAAGGTATAGTGTGCAACAAGTGATGGCGGGTGATTGATTCAATCGAACCCCCTATACCGTGTATGTAAGTTATATTGGCAGGCCCCATAAACCGTGTAGGCGTAGAGGTGCATAAGTATAGTAAAGTGACTGATTCAGTCCAACTCAAATTGCTGTTATGCATGGTATTGACTAGGTGGGGTGACTGATTCAGTCAAACCCTTCATACCTAGGTGGACCGTGTAGGTGTAGAGGAGCATAAGCGTACATAGAGTGACTGATTCAATCGAACTCTGAGTACTGCTATGCATTAAGTGTAGACTAGGTAGGGTGATTGTTTCAATCGAGCCCACACTTAGGTGGACCGTGGAAATAGTGGGGAATGCAAAGTAGAGCGAGATGATTGATGCAGTCAATCTTGCACTAGTATGCAGTCGGACTTTAGGGGATGGTTTGGCTAGGTACGGTGACTACTTCTGTCAAACCCTTAGTACCTCGTTCACCGTGTAGGTGGTGTGCATGTGATTAATAGGGGGATTGATTGACTCAATTAATCTCTGTTACTCATATGCAGTAATGTTATTTACAGGCATTGGTCTAGTGATATGGGAGGGTTGACGATCGATCTTGGGAGGTGTCTGTTGCGGTACCTCTTGGGGATTGATAGTAACCAATAACGAGGGGAGGAGGCGTGGTGGTAGTGTGGGGGGCATTTCAGCTAAACCAGGTGGATTTACCTATGTATCTATTTAAGTTTCTAATGTCTATGTTAGACAGGTCACTTAGGTTAGGTTAGGTTAGGATCGGCCCTCGATGAGGATGTACTTAGACCAGAAAGTAGGTCCATTGTATTGCCGATGTGTAAGGCGGGTGGATCACCCTCTTACTCTTGGAACCATTTGCTTCGTTGAATGAAGTCGAGAATTTTAGCCGTGCAGGCGTTGCCGAGATCATTAAGATCATTGTAGGAATATTCACCCAGAGTGGCCTTCCTGACTTTGGCGAGCGCAGGACAGGCGCACAGGAGATGACTGATGGTCTCTTCTTCCTCTTCATCTCTGCAGCTTCTGCAGAAGTCGTTATGAGGGATACCTAATCTCTGGGCATGTCTTCCTATGACGCAGTGTCCAGTGAGGACATTTGTTATTTTTGAGAGGGTTCCTCTCTTGTGCTTCAAGAGTCCGATGGACCTGGATTTATTGAGTATCGGCCAGAGCTGTCTGGCGGTATGACATTGGTCTAGATGTTGCCATCGATGATTGGCTACTTTCTCGGCATCAATTTGAATGAGATACTTAACATAAGACGTTGGCGCTTCGATGTCGGTGATGCGTATGCTATCTGTACCAGAGGAGCCTTGTCGTGCTAGTTCGTCTGCTGCACAATTCCCCGGTATGTCACAGTGACCTGGTACCCAGCAAAGGGTGAGGTTGTACTGACCAGCTATCTCGTTGAGAGATATGCGACAGTCTTTCACTGCCTTAGATCTCGTAGTGCTGGATGCGAGGGATTTGATGGCTGCCTGACTGTCGACATAAATAACAATATCAGGTGTTGATAGTGTGCTAGCCGCCAGTCAGTCAGCAGCTTTGAGAACTGCGGTGATTTCGGCTTGAAAAACGCTGCAGTAGTCTGGAAGGTTAACGGAGAGGTGTATGTCCAGATCTTCCGAGAAAATTCCGGCACCGACTCCGTCCTTGGTTTTGGACCCATCCATGAAGATTGACAGCGATTCGTTGTAAATGACATTGCGTTGCGTCCACTCACTTCTGTCCGGTATCGAGTGCGTGTATCCCTTGTCAAAATCATATTCAGTGGGCAGATGGTCAGTGGAATTGGGAAGATGACGGTGCATCGAAAGTATATTGGCATGTCCCGTGTGTTGCTCCTTCCACTGCCTGGAGCCTCTCAGTCTTATTGCCGAGCTGACAGCCAATTGCTTACTGACGATGTCAATCGGAAGCAGGTGGAGCATGGTTTGGAGCACCTCTATGGGAGAAGTTCTCACTGCACCGGTAATACTGAGACATGCAACTCGCTGAGTTTTTTCCATTATGGATAGGTTGGATTTCTTCTCCAAGGCGGGCCACCATACCAATACTCCATTCATGAGAATCGGTTTAATGACCGACGTGTATAGCCAGTGCATGATGCTTGGTTTAAGGCCCCAGGTGGAGCCTACTGCTTTCTTGCAGATGTATAGAGCGACCAGCGATTTCCTGGCCCGTTCGACGACATTCTCCTTCCAAATTAGCTTGCGGTCAAGCTTTAGGCCTAAATAGCTAGCACTATTTGAAAGCTTGAGGGTGGATCCCCTTATCTTGGGCGGAGTGAAGTCAGGGAGCTTGTGTTTTCTTGTGAATAGAACTTGCTCGGTCTTCATCGAGTTACCGGAGAGGCCGCATTTATCGGTCCATCTGAGCAGTTCATTGAGAGCAGACTGCATGACATCGGCCAGCGTCTGCGGGTATTTGCCTGTTGTTAGAATGGCGACATCATCTGCATAGACAATATTATTGCATACAGTATTTTCGATCTTAAGAAGGGCCTCGTTGAGCACCGAATTCCACAATAGTGGAGACAGTACACCCCCTTGAGGGGTGCCTCGATGTGCATGTCGCTTGACAGTACTACTTCCGAAGGATGCTGTTATTACCCTGTTCTTTAGAATGTGTTCTATGAAACAACAGATGGGTTCGCAGATGTTGAGCCTACGTAAGGCACTGGTAATCGAATTTGTTTCAACGTTGTTGAAGGCTCCCTCTATGTCTGGAAATGACACTAGGGTGAACTCTTTGGTTGAGAGTGATTTTTCGATAGGGTGGATGATGGAGTGCAAAGCCGCTTCCACAGACTTACCTTTTTGGTAGGCGTGCTGTGACATGGATAGTAGGGTGCTATCAATAGTGGCCTTGATGTGTAGGTCCAGGATTCTTTCCAGAATCTTGAGAAGGAAGGACGTTAGGCTAATAGGTCTTAGGTCCTTTGGGAGGGTGTGCGATGTCTTGTCTGCTTTGGGTATAAAGACCACTCTTACCTCGGTCCAGGCAGTTGGTGTTGTTCCGAGCTCAAGACAAGCCTTCAGAATGCAGGAATGATACTGCCATACTATATTGAAGGCCGTCTGAATCTGGGCCGGAAAAATACCATCCGGTCCCGGGGATTTGAATGGTTCGAAACGGTTTACTGCCCATTTCAGCTTATCTTCGCTGATAAGATGAGGAGGTGCCTGTGGGCGTGCAGCATTTACCATAGGGTAGGTATCCTGATGCCAGCCAGATGGTGGTGTTTTTTGATTTAAGCAGTGTTACTGCCAGGTCTCTTGTGCTATGGTCGGGAAGAAAAGTTAAGTTTAAGGAAGTTTTAGCGAGAATGCAAGCTCGGGTTCTACCTACATCCTTCGCGTGGTATAGCGTGTATCCTGGGGCCCTCAATCCTATGACGGTGTCATCTCTTATCCAAGGTTCTTGGATCAGGGCAATGTCGAAGCCTCGTTCACTGAGGCGAAGTAGCAGGTTAGCGGATGCTAAGGAAGAATAAAGGAGATTAATCTGTATCAGTTTTAGCATCATTGTGAGCTGATACGGACCTCTCCATGACGGTAGCGTTTAGGTCATCAGGGGATGATGGTTCATCATCAGGGACTACAACGCAGGGGAGGGCGGGAGTCGCCAAGTTAGAGGGACCTGCAATGCTATTTCGGTCCGCCGTGAAAAGCCTTACATCAATTACCTTCAGACCACAACGGATCTTGAACTCCTTCGCGCGGAGTAGAGGTAATGATTCGGCAGTTAGAGAGATGACTAGCGAGTGGCCAGATCTCTTGGTGTCATTATCTGTCTTTTTAGAGCTCGATGGCACCTCAAATGCCTTCCAGTCTTTGACTGGTAGGTCCGGATTCTGATAGGCAATCAGGCGGTTGGAGTCTAACCCAGATCCTCGCTTTCTGCCTGTGGGGAATTTGGCTCCGTTCCACCGCCTTGAGCTTGGCTCCTGGCCAGATTTCACCTATGCTGCTAATGGCAGCGGCGATGAAGTCGACCGAGTTCTGATCATCGCATGCGATCAGCTTGACAAAGCCTTGATGCCAGCCAGCGTCTTGAAAGGTGGGTGGAGAGTTGGGATGAGTCAAAATACGCTCGTAAAGGCAGTTCATCACTCTGCCTTCAATGAGCCTCCACTTGTCGTAGGAGATCCTCCCTTCTTCGTCAGACAGGTCCCATATCGCGATGACGAGGCTGTCCTTGACCGTCTCGGAGAAGGGTTTGGAGCTCACTGAGCTCTTTGTCTTCTTCGAGGCGTTGGACTCCTCGTCTACGGACCTGCATCTCTTGGGCGCTGAGTCTATCGCGACTACGGACTGGCCTCCAGCTTGGTTTGGTAAACCAGATCGACTCGATGCGTCGTTAGCATGGGAGCGATTATTTCGAGGAGAGGGATTTACTCTTCGAATTGTGCGTTGGCGAGTGCCCCGGGTGGAGGACTGGCGTGAGCCACGGGTGGAAGGATGGCGTGTGCCACGGGTGGTTGGGTGGCGTTGCCCACGGGTAGCGAAGTGCCGTAGAGGCTTTAGCTTCATAAGCTCGCTGAACTGTCTGGCAATGTCAGTTGACCAGACATAAGATTCCCGCTCTTGTTGACTCCACTCCTTTTCCGCCTTTTTGCCTAGTCGGTCAAGGATGCGGAAAGCCGCTTTAGTCTCACGACTCAGCGACTTCCTCTCTTGATCAGTGAGCTTGGGAAGAGATGGAGGAGCTGAATTGCACGTGGGTGTGGCGCTGTTCAGTTCATCCGACAGCACGGAGCACTCGCTGACGGAATCGTCGATGCAGAGATTCTGCAGATGCTCTTCCACACGTATAGTGCTTTTAGAGCTGCCGACGATGTCGGCTGTTTCCGGGTTTTTTTTGTTGAGGTCCGGCCTCAAGGTCTGGTTTTTTGTATAAAGATGAAATTTTGGTCCCACGAGTAGCTAGGGAAAGGGTGGTCAGTCTGCACAGAGCCCCGCATTATGCAGATAAGGCGGTTGATACCAGAGCGAGCCCGCTGTCTCTGGATACACCGTTAGCGACTGAGCTATTTTTGGTTGCCCTGGGCCCTCAGCCAGGCTGATCCTCGGCACGGTATGGTTGACACCTTGATCCAGCCCAGGGGGAAGTTGGGTGGGGGGGAAGAAGGATAGGAGAGACTAGGTAGGATGATTATCCTTTAGTTTTACTTCGAGCCTCTTCAAGTGAATCGCTCATCGTCGCGGCGATTCCACTTGGGACGTGATACATCCCCGATGTCGATTCCAAGCGCCTTGAGCTCTAGTAAAAGACATCACACCACGACAAGGTAGATAATCAAGTGATGGGACAGGTCACTTAGGTCCTCAAAGAAGTATTCACCTACTAGCTTCTTTCTTAGTGTGGCTAGCGCTGGGCATGTGCCAAGGAGGTGGAGACTATTCTCCTCCTCATCTTCATCTCTGCAGCTTCGTTTACTGGGACACCCATTCTAGTGGCGTGTCTACCTAACAAGCAGTGTCGTGTGATTATTCCTACTGTGAGGCTTATGTTCCTTCTATTTAATGAAAGGAGATTTTCGGTTTTCTTTACGTTTAGTAAAGGCCAGATCTTCCTGGTCGATAAGCACGTAGCTAGATTACTCCATCTATTGTTTGCAATAGCTTGCGCTTCACTAAACATACGGAGTTTCATCAATTGTATTGGTGGTGCCGGTACCTATTGACATCTAGAGGTAGTACGGTGCCTTGTTTAGCTAGTTCATCCGCTTTACAATTGCCTGGAATATTTCTGTGTCCTGGGACCCAGCATAGAGTAATATTGCATTTGTCCGCAATCTCGTTAAGAGATTCGCGGCAATGTTTGACCAACTTAGATCTTATTGTTGGCGTTTCCAGAGCTTTAATTGCTGACCATATATTGGGTGCATAGAGAGTCTGCGCGCTGCTTCCCGAACAGCCGATATTTCCGCCTGAAAGATGCTACAGTGGTCCGGAAGTCGGAGAGCTACGTTTATCCTAGGTGATTCGGAAAATATACCTAATCCTGTGCCCTCCGATGTTTTGAAACCATCTGTATAGATTTCGATTGCGGCGTCATTTAGAATGATACTTTCATCCCATGCGGATCTGTCAGGGATGGTGGTGTTATATTTGATATTGAAATCAATAAATGGGGATATGTAATCTGTTACTCTGGGATTGGAGTTTTGTAGGATTTTCATGTGGCCAATTTGTGAGCTTGACCACTGGAGAGATTCTCTAAGCCTTAGGGCTGCTTTAGATGCAACCATTTTCCCAAATGTCAATGGGATATATATTAAGTAAGGTTTCTAAGGCGGCTGTGGGAGTGGACCCTGTGATGCATTTGCATGCTAATCGTTGTACTCTTTCGATAGAGTTTGTGTTGCACCTTGTTTCGAGTGCAGGCCACCAGACCAGAACGCCATAAAGCAGGATTGGTCTGACCGCCGCCAGGTACAACCATTGGTCTATATTAGGTTCAAGACCCATTTTCGACATAAAGCCTTTTTACAGGTGTAGAAGACGATTTCCGCTTTTTTGGTTCGGTCTAGAATGTTCTGTTTCCAGTTAAGTTTACTATCGAGGGTCAGCCCTAAGTATTTTGCTTTGTCTGAAAAGCTGAGTTCCGTGTTTCTAAGCTTATGTGGGACTATGAACGGGATTTTGTATTTCCTAGTAAAAAGTACTAGTTCAGTTTTGGACGGGTTTACGTTGAGCCCAACGCTGTCCGTCCATTTCGCTACTAAATTTAGCGCCGAGTTCATTACATCTCTTAGGGTTTGGGGAAATTTACCTGAGATGGCTATGGCAATATCATCAGCATATGCTACGACTTTGTAGCCTTTATTTCCTAGTGAAGTGAGTAGCTCATTCACTACTAATATCCAAAGTAGCGGAGAGAGAACACCCCCCTGGGGTGTGCCTCTGTGCGCTAGCCTTTTGGTTGAGCAGCACACGAGCTCGGATAGAATCTGCCTGCTGTTCAGCATTCGCTCTATCCAGATACAAAGGCAGCCGTCCACCTTCAGGTAAGCGAGCGCTCTTATGATGGATTCTGTATTGACGTTATTAAAGGCGCCTCTATGTCAAGGAAAGACACCATAGTATATTCTTTAACGGCAAGAGATTTTTCAATGGTGCCTACTATCGAATGTAGAGCTGTTTCCACTGAAAAAGCTTTCCGGTAAGCATGCTGAGAGCTAGATAAGGTTTGTACCTTGAGTTTTGAACGGATATAGTTATCGACCAGCCTTTCTAACGTTTTCAGAAGGAGGAGAGGCTGATTGGTCTGAAATCTTTCGGATTATAGTGGGAGGTCTTACCGCATTTCGGGATGAAGACCACTTTAACTCTTTTCCACGAGGATGGGGTATAGCCGAATTTAAGGCAGCTGTTGAATCACGTAGAGCCAGGGGGCTAAGGGTTTTATGCTCTCTTGCAGTTCTACTGGTGAAATACCATCTAAGTCTGGAGATTTATATGGTAGGAAGCTATTAACAGCCCAATGAATAGTGTGGGTTTTTATTACTCCTGCCCGAACGTCCATCATAGAGTGGTGTTGGGGTATAGATATGTTCGTATCTATAGAGTTCCTGGGAAATGCGTGTCCATAAGAAGGTTTAATGTTTCTTCTGTGGACTTGGTCCGGTCTGCGTTAGGTTTCTGGGTCAAGCTAGGAATATGAGGAGATTTGGAAAGAATTTTCCTCAATCTGCTAGAATCGTTTCTCCTTTCTATATTGCTACAGAATAATCTCCACGATTCTCGCTGAGCTTTCCTTATTTCTTTTTTGAAGACCCTGAGGATGTTCTTATAGTTATCCCAATCTTCTGGAGATCGTGAAGACTTTGCTATATTGAACTGTTTCCTACTATTATTTCGGAGTTTTGCTATGTAAGATTCCACCAAGGTGGTTTATTGCCGTTTCTGTGCCTGCTAATCGGACAAGCTTTCAAGAAGGCTTTGTTCATAGTTCCGGAAATTTTGTATACCATCTGGTCGATTTCGGATGGTGAGCAAGGTTGAGTTATCTCGGTGCTGAGTTCTTTATTTAAAAATGTGTTATAAACCTACCAGTTAGTATTCCTAGAATTCCTAAAGGATTTTGATGGAGGTTTGGTAAATTCTAAACTAAATTGAATATAGTTATGGTCCGAAAAAGAGATGTCTTTCGACACCATCCATTTGCTAATATTTAGCTTTGGGGAGTTGGTGGCTAAAGTAATATCTATTACTTCTTGTCTAATTTTGTTAGTAAAGGTAGGTTCAGAACCTATATTACATACTACGAGGTTAGTTTCTATGATGAAATCAAAAAGACGCTCACCTCGATTGTTTGTATCACTGCTTCCCCAAAGGTTGTGGTGGGTATTGGCGTCAGTGCCTATCACTATGGGGATGTTGCCTACTTGGGCTGACTTTATCGTCTCGCGTATATTTGGTGTTGGTAGTGGGCCTGTGTCATCATAGGGCATATACGCTGACGATATCCATAGCCTGTCTTTCCCATCGCGGTCTAACTCCACACATGCGAAGTCCGAATCGCTGAAATTTGGTAGGAAGAAGGCTTTTAAGTTATTTTTTTTACTAGAATGCAGGATCTTGGTTTACCTGATCCTTTGGCATAAAGCAAGGAATAATTCTTTGCCCTTAATCCAGCTATGCGGTTGTCGCTTGTCACCCAAGATTCCAGAATAAAGGCAATGTCCTCTCCTCCTGACTGCAGGCGGAGCAAAAGGTTGGCAGAAGCTGCTATAGAATGGTGTAGATTAATCTGTACCAGGTGCCTCTATTACTGTGGTGTCACCATCCTTCGACTCGGAAGATTCACCACTGTTTTGCTTTGGCAGCGAAACTGTCTCTACCTCACCTGCTGACTCAGCTGGTGTACCGACCGGTCCAATTACTTTGACGCCTGCTGACTTAGCTGGCGTTACGGCCTGGGTCGAAGTGGCAGCTGTCGGTAGTGAGTCCGGCGGAAGGCTATCTGATTCGGTATCCAATCCAAGACTACTTAAAGAGGAAACCGTACCTGAGATGAGCCTATCGTCTTTCTCATGGACCTTCAGCACCAGTTCTTCCATGCTGTAGAAGATTTTGTAATCCCTTTTGCTTAAAAGCTCCAGGGATTCATGTTTGAGGAGGAATGAGACTAACCTTCCTGCATCTACCGGTTCATCGGCTTAAATGATCTTCCAATTCGAGGTTGGAAGGTCAGGATTTTGAATACGGATCAACCTCAGGATATCCGATTCCCTGCATGGTCCTGGAGGAATCCAAGTTCGAGCTCTTGGACGGACCTTTATGTCACTCCAGTGACAGACCGATAAATCAGCTTTGGCCCAAAGGTGGTTAAGCTTGGGTACTGCCTCTTTTGGGAACGCGATGGAACTGCTGTTACTGCATTTTAAAAGTTTTGCACTGTTGAGGTACCAGCCAGCGTCGGAAAAGGTCGCGTAGCAGTTGGGTTCTTAAGACAATGAGCCAGCACGTCTGACGCAAGTCTTGCCTTGAGGAGCCTCCAGTTATCACCACTGATACGGCCCTCCTCATTTCCGCTGTCGCAGATACCGAACACCAGGTGATCCTTCGCCACCTCGTTGTAGGGCCTGAGCACCGACTCGGTATTCTTGGCCATCTTCGGGGTCTTGGAGGTATCGTCCTGGGGTCTAGTACGTTTGGACGTTGAGTCCGTTTTTGGTACCACGCTCGAACGTCTTCCCGACTCGGGTTAACGTTTCGGGGTGTTGCCGAAGGGCCTATTGCCATTCGCAGGTCTCGCCAACTCAGGATGAGACTTGCTATGTACTGACGGGCGAGCGCGTTTTGGGGGTGGGCTCTTGTTATCAAGTGGCACACTCTTACTCGTTAAGGGGGCCTGCCCTCCCGACTCGGGGTGACTGGTCTCTTCAGCGATAACGCTACTCGCCTAGCGCAGCGACTCCTTTGTCCTTCTGCACCCACGATTCCTCTGGTTTCTCGAGAATCCGTGCGAACAGGTGATTTGCCAAGCGAAGATTTCTGTACTTTTTAGCACTAGGGGAATTCCTCTTTTGGATTGCGCGCCCGCAACGTGCCGATACGGCTTTTGCCTGGGACTTTGCATCCGAAGCGGAATTGTCAATGGATCTGGCATCAGAATCCGAAGTGTTCGTATAGTTGTCGTTGTCCGTCGTCTCTCTGTATGTGGGTTTGTCGGTCGGTTCGTTGAGTTTGGAGGCAAAGCCTCGGAATTTGTAATTGTGTTTGTTTTTGTTTTTTTGTTAGGTTTTATATTTGAAATTGTATGCATGTTCCCACGAGTAAGCCGGTGAGAAGTGTCCACCGCCAGCATAGCCGGTTTTACTGGCGGTAAGCCTTATTACGACAGGCCCTGCCAGGGCACCTGAAGGAGCTCGTTAGCGACTGATAAAAACCCTCAGCCTTTCATCCCTGGGCACGGTTTACATGAAACGCTCACTCCACCCGTTAGAATGGGTTGACTACACTTTATCTTCAGATACCCTTCCCCGAAGACCTTACAGTCTGGGTGGCCCTACTGCGATCGCCCTTCGGGATCAATGGGTCCTTACGAAGCATCTTCACCGCGACAAGGTATGTAGTCGAAGAAGATGCCTAACTTCGTGGCCTAACTTCTTTATTTTATCGAGAAGCGGCAAAGACGTAAAAAAGTTGTCCATGTAAAAACTGTAACTGCCAGGTGGCAGTTTTGATATCAGGTCTAGCACGACAGAACCCCCGACACCGAATTCCGGATGAGTACTTCCAGTACTTGTCCCTTGATAAAGCTCTCCATAGATCAAGTAGCCAAGGCGAGTACAATTAGACCAGTTTTTATAGCCAAATCGAATCGGTTTTCCGTGAATATGCTGTCTAGTGCTATGTTTACCAAAATATGGGATCATTGACTCATCAATACTCATGTTCTTGTCGCCGGGATATATTGATAGCATATCCTACTTGTGTTAAGGAGATCCCAAAGAGGTCGGACTTTAGCAAACTTGTCGTTCGAGACTAAATTATTTTTGTCGGCAGAGTGAAAGTATCGGAGCAACTCTTCGAACCTGTTTCTAGACATAGAAGATGCTACTCCTTGAAAATTGCAGTCGATACTTTGCTCCCAATACATTCGGTATCCTGCTAGGTTATTGTACCCTGACAATAATAAAATACCGATAAAACGTTTGATTTCTGATGGGGAAACTCTAAAACTGTGATGGCCTTTCTGTATAGCGTTTTTCGCATCGAAAAACCGTTCAAAAAATTTGACTGGGTTATCCAAATCCTCTAAGAGAGTTGGTGGATCAGACTCTTTGGTTTTTCGGGAATGTCAATATACTTCCACTTTCTTTCAACTATACGACTTCTTTTTAGATGGTAGAGGGTTTTCTCCTGATGTGGCAAATAACTCATCAGGTTGGTTGATTGAGGACGTTTGTTAATTCTATTTCCGATCGATTTGAGACTATAGCCTGAAATTCCGCTTCTGCCAAAAGTTGTTGTCTTGATAAATTATTTATATTGGAAAGTTCTTCATCACCGCTGTCTTCATCACTCTTTTCGTTATTTTCGGTGGGTGTTATAAAAATATCGGCAGCCAAAACATCGATATCTTCTTCCATATGCGAAATTATTTCATTTACAGTCAATCTGAGTCAAAAAAAAAAATAAAGTCCATGAACTACACTGATCTCTCATATAAAAGTCACATTGGTACACATTCCCAATAATGGAAAAAAAATCAAACAAATCTTCTTATTTCGATGAATTACAAGATAAAACACGTTATTCAAACCATCATGAGTAAACCAACGTAAATCAGAAGAAGTTTATCAAATAATAAATAAATAATACTCACATTTGGCGACGAGACATTTTTTTTGTTGAATAATGAAAATATAACATAACACATAATAAAACTAACAATTTGCCGAAAATGCGAAACAACGGTAAATTAATTTGACAGCCAATAATGTCAGTCATGATGTGACCCAAAAACTAATAGTGGATGCAATTACACAAAAATTACAGAGAACAAAATAGTA
Organism: Brachypalpus laphriformis; assembly: GCA_945910035.1. NCBI lineage: Eukaryota > Metazoa > Arthropoda > Insecta > Diptera > Syrphidae > Brachypalpus > Brachypalpus laphriformis. Next base: position 125,205,489 of record OX246756.1, read on the forward strand.
ACCGTTCCACTAATGGAACACTAGGATGATACGGGTTTTAACGTAAAGTTGATAATTGCTAATAAATAAATAGTTGAAATAGACAAAAGTCAGTTTGATTGAAACGAACCCCAGCAAGAATATTACATTAGTGTCAGAAAAGTGTGATAAAACAAATTTTGTGTATTGCTTATTGTGTAAGTGAAAAAAATAAAATTAAAATGGTTCGGAAATTGCTAGAAGATTTGTCATTAGTGCAACTAAAGGAAGTACTGAGTCAGCGGGATCAACCTATGGCTGGAACGAAAAGAGAATTCGTTGCGGAAAATAATGGCGGACGAGGGTACAGATCCTGATACGACTTTGTTCGACGTCGAGGAAGAACAAGTAAGTACGACGAGTGACATGTCGGCCTTAATGAAACTGCTTTCCGAAAAGTTCGAGAAGCTGCAGAATGACCAAAATGAAAAATTCGAGAAGCTAGATAATTCCTTAGTTAAACAATTTGAGAATTCTCTAGATGCCAAGCTAGATGAACAAAAGAATTCTCTAGAGCAACAGCTACTCGATCAAAAGAGTGTTCGCGAAATCAAATTTGACGAACAAAATAAAAGTTTGGAAACAAGATTCGGGACAATCGACGAGAAGATTGAAAATGTAGAGACCAAAATTGAGACATTTCAAACAAAATTCGAGAATGTTGAAACAAAATCGAGGCTGTTGAAAGAAGATTCGAGAATTTGGAAAAGGAACTCGAACACGTGAAGAAACAGAAAGTTCGGGAGTATTCAACCAAATGCCCGAGAAGGAAAGAGATGCAGCCTCCCGTCCTCGATGGACAGCCATCATGGCCGATATATAAGAGGCAGTTCGAAGCTATAGCAATTATGCAGAAGGGTCCAGATGAAGAATGAGACGCTTCAGCAGTTACAAGCAGATATCGATCGGCTGGCACATTTGGTGCCTCGCCGGCTGCGAGGAGATCAATTTTTCCCCGAGGGTAGGTGAAAAATCTTCCATAAACAATATGAGAATAGCAAGCACGTGCTCATAGTAGTGTCAGATTCTTACTGACTAAAAACAACCATCCTTCGATATAAATTTGTTAGATATCGCAACTAAGTAATAACTTATTAAGCAATTTTCCTATCACGAAATAATAACGTTTGGCAGGTTTCTTTCCACTGAAAGATCCTGCATGTTCCGCAATCTAGACGCGGTTAATACTTATCTCACCAAGTCGAAAGGTTTCGTCCTTTGTAGTCGGCGCAATAAATTGCTCATTCATTCATTCATTCATTCATTTTCAATGGCCCGCTAATCCTTCATGAGGGTCGCGGGGGTAGGATGCTCAGGTGGACTCTCCATCCTTCTCGATCCTCCGCCATTGACTCCAATTCATCAGGATGAATCCCTAAGCGGCTCCAGGAGAGATGTCGGACTTGATCCAACCATCTATTTCTAGGCCTTCCGCGAAGTCGCCTACCTGATGGCACGGCCACCATGGCACGTCTTGGAAGCCAGTCTGGGGGCATACGCACTACGTGACCAAACCAGCGAAGCATAGATTGTTCCGTTCGGAGAAGTAGCTGCTCAACGTGGAGCTCCTCGCGTACTCTGGTGTTGTGCACTCGATCCCTACGAGGTATTCCAACAACACCGCGAAGGAACCTCATTTCGGCAGCTTGTATCCGCGATCTTATTCTTTCGGTCACTACCCAAATTTCATGACCATAGGTGAGAGTTGGAACATACACAGAGTTAAAAACCGATAGCTTAGCTTGAACACTAAGTTCGGCCTTCCTTATAACAGATTGGCCAAGCTCTCTCAAAATTGATCCAGCCTGACCAATTCTACAGAATAACTCGGCATTGCTCCTCCCATCACTCGTGAATAAAATCCCGAGGTACTTAAACTTCACCACTAACTTGCAGAGTGCACTGAATGGGTTTTTTGGAAACGACGGTTGTGCTTCTACCGGGACGAAAACCGCACTGCTCATCCCCCAAACTGTCCTCAACCATAGCTCTGGAACGCTTTTCTAGCATTTGCACAGCACTAAGTGATGATCAGTTGACAGTTCGGCCCCTGTCACAAACAATTCTCTTCAGACACGATGGTACCACAAAGAAATTGATCAGCGACTTCTGCTGAAGACTCTGACGGTACCACGTGTATTTGTGAATGTCTTTGTGCGGAAAGATAGTGTTCATGATGGATAAGCCATTTTCACAACAAAAATCCAATAACCTCTCTCCGTTCGCGTTTTGATCAGGATCACCGTTCCTCCCAATCACACTCCCCCATGTCATAACATCTACACCCACATGAGCATTGAAGTCACCCATCAGGACAAAAGAATCCATATCTGCAAACTTTTCAAGAGCAACACCAACTTCATCTAAGAAAGCTGCGTACTCTGACTGAAGGTTCGGTGCATACACCTGCACCAATGCCAGAGTTGATCTTTCAAGCTTGAGCTTAAGCCCCTATCGGTGCACAGCGCGCTCACCCCTTGACCCCCGTAATGGTTTGCGAGACCATTGACAGGAAGCTCGCAGCCCGGGATTGACCCGGCCGGCTGCCGAGCGGGATAAGCCGACCACCAGACGCTCGCATCCTGACACCCTTCAGGCCTGGCTCCAAAGGCCTATATTTGATTTCGAGTTCTATACGTTTCATTTTTACGTGCGAATTCCATTTCAGTCTTGCATCGAGTGTCATTCTCAGGTATTTGGCCTCGTTTGCAAAACGTATTCGGCCCGAGCTTAGGAAAATTGGCAAGTCATTAGTTTTCTTTTAAGTGAAATTCACGTGAACAGATTTAGATTCGTTGAGGGCGATCCGCCAGTCCCTCGTCCAATCGTTTACATTATTCAGTGCGTTTTGCAGTTTTGCAGTCGTTTCTTCAATTGTTTTGCCTACTGCTAGGATAGCGGTGTCATCAGCAAACGTAGTAAGGATAGTGCCATCTTCATTCGGTAAATCACGAGTATATAAAAAATAGAGAAGCGGCCCAAGAACGCTTTCTTGTGGTACGCCGGCCGAATTTTCCTTGAGCTCGGAGTATTCGATTGCATGTCTAACACGAAAGAGTCTATTCCCGAGATATGATTCTAGAATATCGTATAAGCATGAAGGGAGAGCTTGTCGTAGTTTGAATTTCAAGCCATCATGCCGCACCTTATCAAAGGCTTGCGAGACGTCAAGAAATACGCTTGAGCAAATCTTTTTTTCTTTAAGTGCTTTCTCGATTACGTCAGTAATTCTATGCACCTGGTCAATCGTCGAAAGCTTGCTTCTGAACCCAAATTGGTGGTCAGGGACAAGATTATTTTCTTCTATAACCGGTTGGAGACGCCTTGGTAATATCCTCTTGAAAATTTTCGATATGATTTCAAGAAGCGAAAATGGTCTATACGATTTTACCTCATTTGGCCATTTTCCTGGTTTTCAAACCATTATGACTTCCACACCTTTCCATTGGCTCAGCACGTGTTTTAATCTGAGCGCAGCATTTACAATATGGAGAAGCTTAATGAATGCTTTTCTAGGTAAAACTTTGAGAATTTCTCCGATAATCAAATCATAACCAAGAGATTTCTTAAAGTTTAGATTCATTTCATGTTTAAGTTCCCCTAGCGTTGCACTTGTGAGGGTTAGATCGTCAGACGGTAAATCCGGCTTATTGATGATATCGTAAACGAATTGACCATCGTACGGCTTAAAGGTTTCTTCCAGGTGGACCGCAAAGACATCCGCTTTTTCTTTATCTTCCCTTGACCATTCATTTTGATTTAATTTGATTTTCGGCGTGGGGTCTTTGGGCATTTTGGTGCCTTTTACGGCTTTCCAAAGTGAATAATTGGAATCTTTTTTCGCTGTTAAATTTCAAGGTAAGAGCTTATTGCGCGATTCTTAAAATCCTTAATAGTCATCTTAAAAAAATTGCACAGGCGATTCAAGTGTGCTTTGTGCTGCGAAGCACGACTCTGTTGCCATTTTTTACGCGCTTTTCTTTTTCCCTTGACCAACTCTTTTATTTCTGAAGGATATCATAAACCGTATCTGTCCGGCGTTTTCCTTGGATTGGGCGTATTATTCCAAGAGGCGAGCTGTACGATCTCAACAAAGCGATTAACTTCAACCTCAAGTTCATAGGGTGTCGTAAGTGGAACGCTCAGTTCAATATTATCTTCAATTGCGTTCCTAAAGCCTACAAAGGTAGTTGTCTTACCAGCTAATATCACTGGGTCTAGGTTATAGACTAGTTTTTCGCTCAATGTCAAAATAACTAGGGAATGATCACACGACAGATCAAAGCTGTCTTCGACTTTTATGTGGTTGGTAGATATTCTTTTCACAACGAAAAAATCTATCAGGTCAGGTATTTGCGAAGTATCAGTTGGCCAGTAAGTCAGTTTACCCGTCGAATGGAAATCACAACTGTATTCCATACCTGCCCCATAGAGCATTCTACCTTTTTGAGCTGTATCTTGAGCCCCAGAATGTATGTTTCGCATTAAAATCGCCGCCAATAATGAAAATAGGTTTCAGCGATTCAAACAAGTTAGTAAAATCACTTTTTCCAAGCGCGGGGCGCGGTGGACAATAGATAGATGAGATTTTAAGAGTGCGCTGACTATTTTTAAGTCGAATCGTGCACAGTTGCAAAGTTTCAAGCTCTATCGTTCGGCCATCGGATTGTTCGATGCAGTCTTTAATAAACAAGGATGATCCGCCTCTCACTTTTCCCGAAGGGTGACAAGCCTAGTAATCATTATAGCCTTTTATTTTTAAATACGATTCGTTTTTCACGTGGGTTTCAGAAATCAAGCAAATATCAATATCTTTTTCACGCATGAAGATTTCCAATTCGTCAAGTTTTTGCAAAAGCCCGTTTGCATTCCAAGTACATATATTTTATATTCGTTTTTCAGTGAATTATTTTCAAGCTTAACCAGCCTATCGAGAATAATTTTATTTATTTTGCTTTGTTATTCAAATTTCGCGAGAATAACTGAGAAAACATGAGAGACAGGGTCCGTCGAAATTACAAAGTTTTTTGGTTTTTTCGGATGCCGCGGCCTGAGCGTAAGTCTGCACTCTTGCTGTCCGAAGGTCATTACCCGGTGGCTTTTCCAATGGTAACTTTTCAGTACCGTTTCTTTTAAGGACAGGGATCGAGGACTTTTCTGTTGTCACTCTTTCCCCTCACCTTTTTGCGCTCTAAGCCCGGTAGTTTTAGTTTGCCTACTTTCTCCTGCGCGATCTTACGCTTTGGCTTAGTTTGTAGTTTTGATTTTGTATTTAGGGGCTTGAGGAGTGCATCTCTCCGTTTATGCAACTCTTTAGCTACTTCACATCCTCTGTAATTAGCCGGCTGCTTTCCATTGCAGCTAATGCACGCTGCACCTTTTTTTTTGTTTACGCCACACTCTTGACTTAAATGTTTACTGGCGCATTTGACACATCGCGGTTCTTTTCAGCAATACGTTTCCTTGTATTCTTGCGCATGGGTTCGATTTTGACTTACTTACTTACTTAGGTGGCGCTACAGACCGGGGTGGACCTAGGTCTCAACCAAAAAACAGGTCCAGCCAGCACGGTTACGTGCCAGCTGCCGCCAGTTGCGCACGCCAAGTTGGTTGAGGTCCCCCTCCACTTGCTTGCGCCACCTACCGCGAGGTCGTCCTCTATTGCGCCGTCCATCCGGGGTGGATTCGAAGACTTTCTTGGCGGCAAAGTTGGGCTCCATCCGCTCTAAATGACCCAGCCATCTTAGTTGCTGTATGTGAACTCTTCTAGCTAAGTGGATGTCCTTACATAGACCGTATAGTTCGGCATTGTACCTTCTCATCCACTCACCGTCTATGCAGACGGGACCAAAGATCGCTCAAGGAACTTTTCTCTTAAAATAACCAAGGGCATCCGCATCCGGTATTGTTATATGCAGAATATTATAGACTCTATAACATCGAGCAAAAGCGTGGCGCGGCAAAATCGCATCATCACCCCCTCGTGGTGCCCGCTGGATAGCTTTCTGATAGTGAACTAACGATGAGCGTATGCTGAGTCTGACGATAAATATATGTGTAGCTGAACACTCAGACCTGTGTAAGCACATCTGGGTGAACTTCAGCATGCATATGTCTAACAGGATGAGGAATCTCTTGTTGACCTGATTGGTTGAAATATGCATATCAGAAATCTAAAGAGCTCCTTAGGAAGAGGACGAGCGGCGGATGAGTTCCCCGATGGAATCTACGGTGACGTCTACAGGCCAGCGGATACCTTACTTGAGCTACTTACTAACTTAGGTGGTGCTACTGTCCTGGGTGGACCTGGTCCTCAACCAACAAACCTCTCCAGCCAGCACGGTTACGAGCCAGCTACCTCCAGTTGCCCACGCCAAGTTGGTTGAGGTCCCCCTCCACTTGTTTGCGTCGCCTACCGCGAGGTCGTCCTCTACTGCGGAGTCCATCCGGTGTGGATTCGAAGACTTTCTTGTCGCGAACGTTGGGCTCCATCCGCTCTAAATGACCCAGCCATCTTAGTCGCTGTATGTGAACTCTTCTGGCTAAGTCGATATCTTTGTACAGGCCGTATAGTTCGGCATTGTACCTTCGCCTTCACTCACCGTCTATGCAGACGGAACCAAAGATCGCTCGAAGAACTTTTCTCTCAAAAAAACCAAGGGCAACCTCATCCGGTTTTGTCAAAGCCCATGACTCAGCGCCATACGGCAGGACTGGGGTGATTAGTGTCTTGTAAAGAGTTACCTTTATAGTTCGAGATAGGGGTTTGCTACTTAATTGCCGTCTCAGCGCATAAAAACAACGATTGGCAAGAGTAATTCTTCGTGTGATCTCCCTACTGATATCATTTACGGAGTTCACCATAGAGTGTAGGTAACCAAAATCCTTTACTACCTCCAAATTATATACCATATGTCTATTAACAGTAAAGCCCTATCTCGAACAACTAAGGAGACTCTATATAAGACCTTGATCATCCCAGTCCTGCTTTACGGCGCTGAAACATGGACTTTATTAAAAGAGGATGAAGATATCCTTGGTCGCTTCGAGAGAAAAATTCTTCGTAAGATTTTCGGTCCCGTTTGCGTTGACGGGTTTTGGAGGAGAAGATTCAATCACGAACTATACGAGCTGTACAGCGACATCGACCTAGTCAAAAAACTGCGTATTGGACGTCTGAGATGGCTAGGACATGTAGAGCGAATGGACACCAACGCTCCGGCCCGCAGAGTCTTCGAATCTAACCCCGAGGGACGACGCAGTAGAGGGAATTATCGCCGTAGGTGGCGCGCACAAGTTCAAGGGGACCTCGACCAACTTGGAGTGCGCAACTGGAGGCAATTAGCTAAGGACCGAGCTAAATGGAGAGGCTTGTTGGTTGAGGCCCAGGTTCACCCCGAACTGTAGCGCCACCTAAGTAAGTAAGTAAGTATTAAGGCGGTCTGTCCAAGACGCCGATGTGGGTGTCCTTTTTTGCAGGCAGCATATATTTTATTTTGCTTTCATTGAGCGCTAAACCCATCTTTGCTGCCTTGACCTCAATACTAGGAAAGGCCCCATTGACGGCCCGCTGAGTTCTTCCGATTATGTCAATGTCATCGGCGTAAGCGAGTAGTTGTACAGACTTGTAAAAGATTATACCTCCGGTTTTGGCTGTGAGTTTCGTACAATTCTCTCAAGTACTATGTTAAAGAGATCGCATGATAGCGCGTCACTTTGTCCTGACATCGAATGGTTCGGTGATGTTCTTACCGACTTTGATGGAACAGCGAGAGTTGTCCATCGTCATTCTACACAACCGGAGGTGCTTGGCAGGGATGCCAAGACTAGACATGGCTCTGTATAACTCGTCTCTATACACGCTGTCATAGGCAACTTTGAAATCGATGAAGAGGTGGTGCGTATCGATTTTATATTCATGGGTTTTTTCCAAGATCTGCCGTAGTGTGAATATTTGATCGACGGTGGACTTTCCCGGCCGAAGACCGCTATGATGAAGACCTATCAGGTTGTTGACGGTCGGTTTTAGGCGTTCAGGATCTTACATGCGATGTTGAGGAGACTTATACCTCTATAATTGGCGCAGTTTAGAGGGTCTCCTTTCTTCAGGCTCGGGCAAGCGATACTGAGGTTCGATTCATCGGGCATACTTTCGTCCGACCAGGTTTTGCAAATGAGCTGGTGCATGCTTCTTACCAGCTCATCTCCTCCTGCCTTGACAAGTTCAGCGGCAAAGCGGTCGGCTCCAGCAGCTTTGTTGAATTTGAGTTTAGATATCGGTATCCTCACTTCATTCTGATGGAGTTGACGGGAATCTTGACCGCCATCAGCACTGTTGAAAAGTTCATTCTGCCTGACAGCGGAATATTGGTCATCATCGCCGTTTAACAGTCTGCAGAAGTGTTCCTTCCATATTTTCAGCACCGACTGCGATTCTACTACTATGTTACCATTTTCGTCCCTGCAGGCTTCTGTTCTGGCTTAGAGACCATGGCATGTTCTTTTTACCTTTTAGTAAAATTTTCGGACATCATTCCTGCAATAAAGTCTCTCAATCTCCTCGAGCGAGCGCTTCTCATGCTCCTTTTTCTTCTTTCTGAAAAGTCGATGTTCCTTCTTTCTCCTGCTCACGTAGAGCTCGAAAGCAGCTCTAGTCCTTCTATGCAGCGCCGCTTTGTACGTCTCTTGTTTAGCTGCGTGTGCTTACCGGCATTCCTTATCAAACCAGGGGTTTCGTTGTGGTGGCCGAGAGAGACTCTATACATCAGAGGCGGCATCTCTGATGGCTTGTTGGCAGCGCTGCCACTGGTCTTCCGCATTTGCTGCCGGCGGCATAGGACTTAGGTTAAGATTAAGAGAAACTGGATCTGCAAAGGCTCTGGCGGTCTCTTGCGATTGTAGCCGCCCGACGTAAAATTTTCTCACTGTATTTCGTTGATTTCGCTCCGTTCTGGATATCCGCATCCGTACCTTGGCTACAATTAGGTAGTGATCCGAGTCCACGATGGTTCTTCAGAAAGTCCGGACACCCAGAATACTCGAAGAGTGCCTTACTAATGTGATCGATTTCGTTTCGTCTCGCCGCAAAGTCGACTAGCCTGAGTCCGTTGTCGGATGTGATGTCGTGCAGGCTGTGCTTTCCGACCACGCTACTAAAGACGTCCCCTCTTCCTAACTTTGCGTTGAAATCACCTATGATAATTGAAACATCGTGGTTAGAGCCTTGCTCATACGTCTTGTCCAAGAGCTGGTAGAAGTCATCCTTCGTCGCATCGTCCTTCTTCTGGTGAGGGGCATGAACGCATATTAGGCTAATGTTGGCAAATTTAGCCTTGATTCGGATAGTCATAAGGCGTTCGTTCACATGCCGGAAACTCAAGACTTTTTGCCTAAGTCTGCCTCCAATGACAAATCCGCACCCGAATAGACGCTGACCTTGTTGTTTGTAGCAATCGCCGTAGTAGATGTCGCAGTTTTTCATTCTCCGCTGCCGGCCCATCCCATCGCACTTCTTGGATGGCGGTAATGTCTGCTTTGAGACACTCTAGGGCCTCCGGAAGTTGTTCGGCACGTGGTTTGTAGAGGAACCTAACATTTCACGTGTAGACACCAAGAATCGTTGTCCTTTTTACGTTTGCTTGGGGCGTCCACAGTAGAAACATCCGTATCCGAGGCTGTTGGTTGCTTCGTATTCGAAGGTTTTTCTACGTGGTAGGGAAGTTAACCCGACGGCACAACCCCCAACCTGGAGAACCAGATCCTTTTTTTGCAACCCCTAGGACGAAGGGCCGGATACACCGGTGCCAGTAACCCACTTCGGAGATATGAGCGCTGCCGTTGATCCATTAAGGGTCCATCCGCCACCATCTCTGTTTCAATACCCTGACGCAGTATTGAAAACCCTTACAGACCTCCGCTCCAAATATGTTGAAGTAGCTCAAGTAAGGTATCCGCTGGTCTGTAGGCGTCACCGTTGATTCGATCGGGAGAATTCATTCGCCGCACGTCCTCCTTCTGAGGAGCTCTTGCTAGACTTCTGAGATGCATATTTCAGCCAATCAGGTCAACAAGAGATGCCTCGTCCGGTTAAACATATGCGCGCTGAAGTTCACCCAGATGTGCTTACGCAGGTCCGAGTGTTGAGCTACCCATATATCGTCAGACTCAGCATACGCTTATCGCTAGTTCACTATCCAGCGGGCACCACGGGGAGGTGATGATGCGATTTTGCCACGCGATTCGATTTTGACTACGACGTTCAGAATTGTTTTTATTTCGTAAACTTATTTAAACCATCAGCTTTATTAAAGGTTAACATAAAAAGCGGAAGCCCGCGCTTTACCGTCGTTTCTTCGCCTTCCAGTTTTTGTTTTTTCCCTTTAATTAAAGTTACCGCATCGAAGATTTCGAAGTTTTTGTTCTTCAAATCGTGAACAACATATTCCTTTAAGCATGAGGCATGAAGTCCTTTAGCTACGACTTGTATCGGTCTTTCAGATTTATTTTCGTAAATATACCGCTGAATTTTTTCAGTATTCAGTTTATTAAAAACTAAGCGGTAACTGTCTGAGTCCTTTACGTTTATTTTCCATTTGTTGTTGTGAGCGATGTTACTTCAAAATCGGAAAGCAATAGAGGTTTGAGAATAAAATGCAGTTTATTAAAGTCTGCAATTTTGATTACATTTATTGGTGGCGGTGGTCGTAACTTAGTTCGTGGATTTTCTTCGGCACATGTGTTTATTTTGTCACGCTGTTCTTTATCTTTTCGCTTATTTTGCGTGTTTTCTTGCCTCGTTATCATTTCGGACGAAGAGCCAGCTTTTCGTTTCTTAACTGGTCGTTTTTTTAGAATCCAGTTGGTTTCCCGACTTAGTTCTTCTTCATCCGTTTGATAAATCAGTGTTATCGGGTACGTTTGAACTCGCAGCAGACTCATTACGAGGTTGCGATATATTCTTAAAGGCTTTATTTTGTGCTTTAAGCACATTTAATGCTTTTCTTAGTTCTTCACAGAGAAGTTCCACTTTACTTAGCCTGCTCCGGAGTTCCATATTTTCGTCCGTAAGGCTTTGAAATTTCCCTAAAGTCCGTTGTTCATGGGCAGACACTATCGGTATCGCCGGACTTCTAGTTCCGCACGTTTTTATGGTAGATCTTGATGGTGGAGATTTAACTACCCTAGTACCTTTTTTAAAAGAGTCAGATGAACGTAATAAATGGCTCTCCCCAGAATCCGTAGAGCCGACCTCCGAAGAGGGTGGACTTTCCAGTATACCTGGACTGGCACCTGTGGTATTTAAAACTTTTGTTTTGTTCATTGCATATTTTTGTATACCCCATACTCGGTATACGGAGAGTGGATTCTACGACAGGCATGCCTACCTCGGGTATATTCTAACCCCTACCCGAAGGGGGTAACGAGATGGCAACAGAAGCATTTACCCATGCCATAGCCGATGCAAAATTGCAAATGACTGGAAAGAAAACGCTCGCCGAAGCTTTGGCGTTTGCTCTGACAATAGAGGCAGCGACCAGGCATGTCAGGGAAACCACCGTGTTAGCGAAGTAACCGCCGTCGAATGCTCTTGCCAGAGGATGGACGTTGGAAACCGAAACAACACTCGCGAAGGATAAATTTCTTGCTGGAACTGCTACAAAATAGAACACCTACAACGGTAATGCAGAAATCGACTTAGACGCGGAAACTGTCCACATTTTGCGAATAGGCGACACAACGAAGAACCATCCTACAGGAAACGCCTAAGAGCCAGCTTCGCGGGGCAGAAGTTGGCTATTGAAATCGACTCCCCCAAGACCACCATTCAGGTCTCCCAAACCAAACAATGCAATAAGAGTCTAACAGTGGAAGCATTCATCGGCAAAAACAAGTGCGTGCCTACTAGCGATACCGGCACCACGGCTTCCGTTGTAAGAAGAGACCTCGTCCGGAAGTCATGGCTGCACAACACCAGCTGCTACTGTGTAACCTCTTTTGATTCTCTATACAAAATTCGTCGGCGTTGGCGTTTTCCCATGCGCTCCTGGTGGCCGACATATGTGATAAATACATCATCGGAGTGGACTTCATGAAAGAACATGACGTAATCATCGACATCGGGATGCAAGTTCTGAGGTACCGGAACGTAGAGATTCCAATGGTATACGGGAGGGATAATACAGCATATATAAGGAGAGTACTCAGCAGGGACGAAGTCTTATCATCATCTTCCGAGACTATCATCTGGACAAAACTAGAGGATAAACCCCGGAGCCATCGGTTTTATCAGTTGAAGCCAGATTTAGAGAGGAATTCCCCAAACTACAACCTGGTTCCAATAAGACTCATGAACTTAAAGAACTACAGCGTCAAACTTAAACAAGGGGAAGTTATTGGTAAATGTGCGCCGATATGTTAAATTTCAACAGTAACTGAAAAAAAATCTGCAAGGCCTGTTTCTTCAGCCAGGTTGGCGGAAGTAAGGCACATGATCCTCAACACTGCGAGCTGGATCAGAACCAGCGAGCCATGGCAAAAATTTAATCGGTGAGTACGTTGATATATTTGCCTCACAGCATGGAGAGCACGGCCGAACACATCTGGTGCAACATCGCATAGACACTGGAGATGCCAGACCAATTCGCCAGCCTGCCAGACGACTACCATTGGCGAAGCAGATGTAGGTTGCGGAAATGGTGTCAACGATGGAGAAGGAAGGGCTCATCGAAAGTTCTAAGAGTACGTGGGCTTCATCCGTTATACTGGTCAAAAAGTAAGACGGCAGCACTCGATTCTGTGTGGACTATCGGAGACATAATTACGTCACCAAAAAGGATAGCTACCCTCTGCCACGGATCGATGACACATTGGACACACTCTCAGGAGCGCAATGGTTACCCACCCTCGATTTGTAGAGTGGTTACTGGCAGGTACAGATCGATCCAAAGGACCGAGATAAAACTGCGTTCACTGTAGGAAAAGGGCTGTGGCAATTTACAGTAATGCCATTTGGATTGTGCAACGCTCCGGCAACTTCGAGCGTCTAATGGGACACGTCCTGCGTGGATTGACCTGATGTACCTGGACGACGTGATAGGAAAAACATTCAAGGAACTTCGCGACAACTCGAGGAATGTGACTTTGAAGTGCTCACCTGAAGTTGAACCCAAAGAAATGTGATCTCTTCAGATCCGAAGTTAAGTACCTGGGCCACGTTATCTCATCAGAAGGAGTACGAACAGATCCAGACAAGGTGAAAGCTGTGAAAAACTGGTCAGTTCCGAAAGACAAACATCAACTCAGGAGCTTTTTGGGTCTCGCCACGTACTACTGACGATTCGTAAAGGACTTTGCCGGAATCGCGAAGAGCTTGCACCAACTGACGGAAAAAGAAAGGCGGTTCAAGTGGTCAGGTGAGTGCGACATAAGTTTCAAGAATCTTAAGTAACAACTATGCGAAGCACCAAAACTAGAAAACTTCACTCCCGGAGAAATGTTCATCGTGGATGCAGATGCAAGTAACGTCGGTGTTGGAGTGGTTCTTTCGCAGGTACACAACGGCCAAGAGAAGGTAGTAGCATACTTCACCAAAGTGCTCTCCAAGTCCGAAAGGAACTACTGCGTGACCAGGCGAGAACTTCTGGCGCTGCTTCTGGCGACAAAACACTTCCATAAATACCCCTACGGCCAAAAGTTCCTTTTGCGCACAGACCACGCGGCTCTAAAATGGCTGCTGCAGTACAAGAATCCAGAGGGCCAGGTCGCAAGATGGATTGAACGATTGCAGATGTACGACTACAAAATACAGCATCGTAAAGGGAAACTTCATTCTGATGCGGATGCCTTGTCCCGGCAACCATGTAAGATCGACTGCAAGCATTGTGTGCGACAGGAAGAGAAAGACCTTCTCTTCATCAAAGGGTAAGAGCTCAACCTGTCGCTGGTTGGAGTGCAGAGGAAATCCGCAGCGCTCAAAAAGAAAACCCGGACATCGAGCCGATATTAGCGTGGAAGGAGTTTATGGAAAAGCCAAACGGACGAGATATCTCGGACAGGAGCCCCACTCTCAAGGCATACTGGGCTCAGTGGGACTCCCCTCATGTGTAAGATGGTGTGCTGAAACGGAAATGAGAGAGGCCGGACGGGAAAGATTTCATAATGCAGCTTGTCTTGCCGCGATCAAAAGTACACGAGGTGCTACGGGAAATGCATGACGAAGCATCCGGAGGTCATTTGGGTGCAAACAAGATGCTGGAGAAGGTGCGAGAACGTTTCTATTGGCTCAACTCAAGGGATGACGTAGAGAATTGGTGCCGAAAATACGTCGTGTGTGCCGCCAGCAAAGGACCCAGAATGAAAACGCAAGGCAAGATGCAAGAATACAACGTGGACGCACCCTTTGAACTGATTGCCGCTGACATCGCTGGTCCATTTCCAGAAACCGACAATGGTAACCGTTACATCCTAGTCGTCATGGACTACTTCATCAAATGGCCGGAAGCGTTCGCCATCCCTAACCAGGAAGCGAAGACCATCGTGAAACAGATCGATCGGGTGTGCAGATTTGGCGTGCTCATGGAACTGCATTCTGACCAGGGACGAAACTTGGAATCGAAGATATGCCAAGAGGCATGTCAACAACTAGGAATCAAAAAGACGAGGACGACCCCGCTTCATCCACAATCTGACGGGATGGTAGAGCGCTTCAACAGAACCTTAAACGAACATCTCTCAAAGGTCGTAGAAGACCACCAGCGCGATTGGGATCGACAAATTCGTATCTTCTTGATGGCCTGCCGAAATGCAGTGCACAATACCTCTGGACATACTCCATCTGAAGTCTTGTTTGGTCGAGCAGTTCGGTTAGTTCGGTTGTTTGGTCGAGCAGTTCCTAGTGAGGTGAAGTTTGGATCCCCTAACGATGAGCCCAAATGTGAAGAGGACTACGTGGCAGAGCTCAGGGAAAGGATCCGAGACATATATCAGAGGACCAGGAAGAGGATAAGGATAGCGAGTGATCGCATGAAAACCAGGTACGACACAAAGGCAACAACGTCCAGCTTCAACGAGGGAGACCTAGTATGGTTGTACAACCCACATGGGCAAAAGGGGAGGTCACCCAAGCTGCAGCAAGACTGGGAGGGTCCTTATAAAGTGGTCACACGCATCAATGTCGTCGCCTTCCGGATCGAGCGTGGAGTAAGAGGCAAGATGAAAATTGTCCACCTGGATCTTCTTCATCGTTATTATGGTAGTAATCCAGATGCTCTTGTTCGGGACGAACAAGTTTAAGAGGGGGCAGTGTAGTATCAAGTACATCGTCAGGTACTGCGTGCAACGACATCTATTGCTAAAACCTGCTAGCAGTAAATATTCCCACCTGATGTGCTTACGTTCCACAATTGTTCCACAGAATATCCCAATTATTCCAAGATCATCAATTCATCCCGAGCGACATTTAGCATTTTCTAGAAAGACTTGTACTTTATATGAATACCCATACCACAACCACCGTCGGTTCAGTTGTTTGTAAGTGCATACAGCGATTACAAGAGGGAGATTAGACCAGTGGTGAGAATAAGCGACATTGTGGAAAGTAAATCTGTAGCGACAGTTTAATTTGAAATAAATAAAGAATGAAGTGATTGAATACTGTGTTGAAGTAAAGTTGGTGTTTGATAATAAATAAAAGATTAAAATACACAAAGGACAGTTTTATTTAAACGAACCCCAGCAAGAATATTACAGTATTATATGCCTCATGATCTGGACATCCAGAATATTGGAGGCATATCTTGCTTCGATCGCAATATGTTCAACTTGGCTGAGCGGTACCTGATCATAGGACCGTCTGCTTATGAATATTGAGATGAGGAAACCATATGCTTGCTATAGAGACATTGCGCTCCACAGTACAATCAATTAGCCTTATGCCCAATTCCCAATGTCGCGTTCGCACCCGCGTGCATTTATGGCCTTTAACCCGACTTTACTGTAATATCTGTCGTACGAGTAAGCCCGACTTCAAAATTTGCAAAGCCGAAATGTCGTTTCAGAGCAATAAGCAATATGAAAGAATACAAATGGCGTTTGCATTGAGGGAGGAGTTGGAATTATTTTCTCGTTAGATTCGTTCTCATATAAGAGGGTGTAAATAAAAAGGATGCGCATCGCTCAATTCGCTAGAAGTGTTTTTTTTTTTTTCTTTTTTTCATAAATTTTTATTAAGCAGATATGGCTCTAATATTATTTTTGGATTCTCTTCTATTTCTCGGAGTTCTACAACTTGCTCGCGTGATTATTTTTACATCAATCTCCAACTCCGAGAAGGCTTAAATAGAAGTGTCTCAACAAAACAAATCGGCCGAAAATCTTCCATTCCTTCGTAAGTCAAACGAAAACTTGGAAAACAATGATGGAAAAACAGCTGTGAATTGGCAAACGCGCGGGAAAGTACAGACAAGCTCTACTTGGGCGTTGTAGTGGTGGTTACTATAGGCGTTTTTCTTTTTTAGTTCAGAGCAGAGCCTGAACTGTAAAAAAAAAATTCGTGTTTCTTTTTTAGCTCAGACACATCAGAGCTCGGAATTGGTTTTTCTTTTTTCGTTCAGAGCATGCTCTGAGCACACTCTATGAGCTCTGGATTAATTGACCGAGCGTTCAGAGCAAAATCCTGAGCACAGTCGTTTTTCGTGTTTGACAGGAGAGGACGAAGAAAAAAAAATGCAAAACAATTGAAATGGCGGACGAAATTTGTTGTTCTGGTGCAGAAAGTAAATATAACATAAAAAAATAACTATCAATAGATATTCTATTCATATTTTGACAGCTCAAGCTCTAATTACTAATCAAATGACTCAGAGTGCTTAATTGTGTTTCATAAACAAATCTGAACGCTCTGAGCACGCTCGGTTCAGAGCACGTTCAGAGCGCGCTCGATGTGCTCGAGCTCTGCTCTGAACGAAAAAAGAAAAACGCTTTATATTAACAATCTAAAGCGGACACAACGCCTAAGGTAGCATTTGGGATTATCCCATAGGAGCCCATTGATTTTACTCATTATATCGAAGCAATGTCGCACGAACGCAACATTGTGAAGAGGGCATTAGTCCGTTATCACATTCGTGTCGTGTAGGCTACGTATATCGACTGCCATACCAAAAAACGTCCGCTCCTATTTCGGCATTCAAACCGTCCAATAGAATTTAAACCTCGTATGTAGAACGCAGCTCGTGTTTTGGCGAGGAGCTCGTAGAAAGTCTGGTGACATGGCCCTTTTATCTCGTGGCGGCATGAGCTTGTATTGGCGAATTTAACCTTGATTATCAGATTGTAATACGCTCCCTTACGTAGTGGAAGCTTAAAACATATTGCCTGCTTGTTTTTTCTGTGGCAATCACCGTAGTTTATGTCACAGTCTTTTATCCTCTTCATGCCCGCTCCATCCCATCGCACTTCCTTAATATCGGTTATATGGTATCTACTTTATAGCAGTCTAGAGCATCTGCTAATTATTCGGCTGCACTTAGTTTGTTAAGTGTCCGAACATTCCCCGTACAGAGAAGTCGTTTTCTTCATTTCGTTCGCTAGGGCCGTCAACAGTTGTGCCATTCTCATCCAAGGCTATTGGTTGTTTCCTTTCTACAGGAAGGTAATAAAATGATTATTGACTGGCAGTTAAAACTAAAAAAAAATGTTCAGCTGTTCTAAATAAAATTATCTGAGATGTAAGATCTAAAGTTTCAATCGGAACCCAAATAAATTCATTATTTGTAGTAGCCTAGTAAGTTAGAAGAAAAACATTAAAATATGTGAAATTTTAATTCTATTTCTGCACTTAAAACTATTTTGTGGTAGCAATTACAGTATAAATATATTTTTTCTTCCTTCATTTAGAATTCTAAATAATGGCTGGACGACCAAGAAGAACTCGTATATATGGCGCAAACTATAATATTGGAGAGAGTTACTATAAGCCAACACTGGACACTATCGATCGCAAGCAATTTGGAAAGTAAGAATCAAAGTATAATAGTATTTATATTTCAAGATTCATAGCAATCCATTAGGAGGTATTAGGTACATTTACTAGCCCCAAGAAAGTATGGAACCAGTATTTTGCATACATACAATACATCGATTGATCATTAATATTCAAATTTGACAATTTATTTTACAATAGATAATAGGTCTGTTCGCATACTTTCCGCACCAAAATTCGCAGTTTGTCAAATTTCCACGAGTGGGGGTAAAATTCTCTCAGAGAGAAGTAAAATTATAAAAATGTAAACGAACGCGTTGAACCAAAAAAGTTGGCCACTTTTTAAACGGCAAACCTCGAACCCAATTGTACGCGAAAGAAATAAAAGGAAGGAACAATCGAGCCAAAAATCTCATATACAGCGATTTGACAGATTTGACAGTTTTCACAAACTAGCCCACAGAAATTTCTTGCACCAAAATTCGTAGCAGGGGGAAATTTCTTTGACGTTAGGTAAAAAGGGGTTTGCAGAAATTGCAGTTACCAGAAAATGAGATTTTAAGTGTGCTTTTTATATGGGACTTATTGCCAGTGGATCAGTTAATTCCTATGGGAAGCAGTTTCGCTGGACTTAAGTTGGTAATACCATTGGGAAAAAAATAATAAACTGACTTAAACTAATTTGCCATTTTTTGACTTAACCCCTTAATACCTGACACCAGAGATTCCTTACTCTCTCGAAAGCGCTCTTTTCTGTCAAAATCTACGAAAATTCTCAGCACTCGAACAGGTTTTCGCAAAAATTCGTAGCTTTTCGTAAAAATTGGCTGTTTTGGGAGGGTACGCGAACAGACCTAATAAAGTAGGCTACTATAGGACACTAGGACACTAATATTTTTGAAAAGACATTTTGCTAGAATGACGAAGAATATGATAGTAGCTTGGAATGAAAAATGACGAGAATGATGAGCGTTAATACAAGTATGATCTATCGGAAAGATAATGTGTAGGCAAGTTTCGTTACTCGGCATTATTTAAGAGTGGAGTTCGTCAATTTAAATTTTTTATTAGGGACAAGGAAACTGAACATTTTTAGAAAAAAATACATTCCTGGAAAGCTATTATGTTGCGCCTGGAGTGAAATGTTGAGGAATGATAGTCTACGTATGTCATTTCAAAAATTATAGTGCGTAGTTTACCCGAATGTGATTTACCACATCTTAATGTGACTTACCTCTAGTAAGAGATAGCAGAGAGGGTGTAATTATGTTTGAGAACTGACAAGAGAAGAAATAATCCAAGGATAGATCAGTAAAAGAAGCGTTGCAGGTTTAAACCACAAAACTAAAATCTCGGTTTGGATACTTCCTTTCTTTGTTCCTTGTGCAATTTTCCAACAATGTTTTATTTTTATGTAAACTACATTATAGCTTCTTTGAATCTACACACTTTCTGCTTTCAATAGTCTTCGCGAATCTGATTAAAGTGCCTTCAAAAGTGTTTTTTGGCACAGAAACATTTAAATTATTTCATTTAAATGCATACTACATCGCATTATGGTTTGTCCGTATCTACACAGTGGGCGCTTTCACTTTTGGGTTACTGTTCTTCTCAAATCCATTTTAGTTGTGTAATGCGCTCTTAAAGCGTTCAGTCTGTGCACTTACGTTAATCGCTCCACTTGTGCATGTAGTCCATCCAAACGTAGTTGACTGTGCGAATATACTGCGAATATATTATTAATTCCGCTCTTTGTTTCTATCAAACATGCGTATCATTTTTGGCAGCTGTCACGTAGACACATTTAGTGGAGTGGTACACGGATTATTATTATTATTATTTGATTTATTTAGTTTGCACTATCTCTAAAGGTCGTAGGATATCATTCACAGGTCTTACTAGATTGTTTTGTAAGGCTAGGCTCGGATGGGTATTCGGGCTTTGAACCAAGCACAACCATTTGCTATCTATTGAATTATAAGGACAGAAATTCCTCACGATTCAGCAACTCTCCAAAATCACAGCCTTTTTCATATCCTTATAAGCTTTGCTTTTAGGTTTAGGATTTCTAGACTGCTTATCGTTGACTTTGGTATAAGCCCAGTTGTAGATACAATACTATTAGCGGTAGAGTTATTGCACACATCTCCACAGGTTTTTCACTCTTGACACAGGCATATATGTTATTTCTGGATTTTACCAAGATGTGTAGAACCAATGTAATTGTTATCACATCTGCTAAGTCCAGAAGAATGATTTTACTTTGCTCCTTAATGTGGACTAGCAGATACCCACAACTTTGTCTGTGTGGTCCACAATAGCTTTATGTGAGGCGGTTAAAGTTAGTGGTGTAAGTCATATTTAGCTTAAGAACTTAAGATCTGTACAGCTGTAACTTTCAACAATACATATCAGCTTTTCCTTTATCGATCAAGTTTGTGCTACCATATGTTGTTGAAGCAATAACTTTTTAATTTACTTCACATTTTCATGCAACTGTTTGGCATGTGTAGTATTCATTTCTGGACTAACACCAATATTTTTGAGAAATGACTTACACCAGCATGACTTTAACTACCGCACATGTATGCATTTGTTTAACATAAGGTGTGTTTTTTGAGAAACCTATATGTTCTTGTAATTTACACGCAAAGCAACAACAAAGCAAACGTGAGTATAATTTACTCAGTAATCAAAAGTAAACATAACGCTTGAAGAATCTCAATACCAGGCAGCGCCAAATCATATTCAGAAAAACAGATTTATTTCGTAAAAGTTGGTAGCGATTGATTATTGAGACTAGGGTGTGTTTGTAATTACCTTTTCCGCAATTCACTGATTGGTTAAAATACATTTATTTTATATAACGCTTATATTTTCACATATGGGAATGAAAACTGAAGGAACTTCAGCTTTTAATTAAATAAATAAGACAAATATTGCATACAGAATTTAAGAATAACAGATTACAAAGAAAGAAGGCGAAATTCGTTTTCAATTGTGGATGCTTTTTAGCCCATTTTTTAGTGGTAATAAAAGCAAGTGTCTGGCAACTAAATAAAATTAGTGCCTACATTTCAACTAACAAATGATTACCGGATGGAAAAACCCAACACATTTTTGGGTGCATTAAAAATAGGTGCATAAAAGGGACTGTAGACAAAATGCTTAAGAAAAACTCACAAACTTGTTCACAAAACCCCTTCTACCTACCTAAAAAAGGCAAACGAATTTCTTAGAGCCTGGCTGCATTATCATGGGTCGTATCGCATGAGATGGGTAGATTTTATAAAGGTTAAAAGAAGGCAGTCGTTAAAATAAGGGACAAATCTGAAATGACGGGAATTTTCCATTCCATGCACCACTTAGAGATTTATGCAACTTACTAATGACTTTACGAAAAACCATATAAAACGTAATTGCAGACCGGAAAAGAAAAAGAGATACATAGGCATAAAAAAGCGTAAATATCGACATTTTATCCGTGTCTACCTTCTACCTACTTAGTTATACGAGTGCCTACTTTGTGAACGTGGCCGCAAAATTCGCCATTTTGACATCTAATGCCATGAAACTAAACGCACGTACCAACTTTTGAAATAAAAAAATGAAGTGAGTATATAGCGTTTTATTGAGCCTCAAAAGTGAGCAAGATATAATTCTCAAAAAACACGCCTATAATTATAAATTTGCGGCTACAGGTAGGCAAGGAAATAAACCACTTACTTAGAAGGCGCTGCAGTTTGGGGTGAGTCTGGGCCTTAACCAACAGGAAATTAACGTGTTTATTTTTTTGTGGGGAGGGGGTTGTGCTAGTGCTTTTGGACTCTTTTCTCTCACGTTCCAGTCGTTTTTTTCATGTGACTTGCTAAATTCTCCGTTGTTGGAGTTTCTCCCAGTACTGTTGGTAGTGCTTCTCCTTGTAGCTGGAAACGTGAGCAGTGAAAGAATACATGCTCCGCGTTCTTGGGGGTGTCACTGCACGACGAACAAGCGGGGCAGTCATCGTTCATGTACTGGTACAGATATGACCGGAAACAACTATGTCTCGTAAGTAGTTGTGTTAAATAGAAGCTAGCTTCACCACGTCTGCGGTTTATACAAGCGTCTACAGTCGGGTTAAGGCGGTAAG
Source organism: Brachypalpus laphriformis (assembly GCA_945910035.1). Taxonomy (NCBI): domain Eukaryota; kingdom Metazoa; phylum Arthropoda; class Insecta; order Diptera; family Syrphidae; genus Brachypalpus; species Brachypalpus laphriformis. The sequence continues at coordinate 125,227,619 of OX246756.1, forward strand.
TCCAACAGCCCTTGGAAGAAAAACTCCGCCGTTGCTGCCACTCTATCAAACTTAAGCTTCTTACTGTGTGTCCGCTTTAGCCTCCCCTGGTGTCTGCAATTCTTCTGCCAGTATATCAATGGGGTGCATTCCTGCGATAACGCAGGCTGCGTGGTTCTTAGTTCACATAGTCGATTTACTGCTATGAATCTTCTTTTGTATGAAGTCACTTCCATAGCTCCGGTGCAAACTGGTGATACTTATAAAACTACGGATGTGACTACTTTAGCTAAGAGTAGTCTTCGGCTGTATCTTGGTCCTCCTATATTCGGCATAATCCGCGGAATGGCGGCTCCCATATGGGAGGATTTGTTGCTTACGTACTCCAGATGTTTTTTTTAAATGTAAGCCTTGAGTCAATCATAACGCCAAGACATTTGATAACTGGTTTGGAAACTATCGCATGCCCACCTACGGGGAGCGTAATGGTTTGTAGCTGCTTTCTACTAGTAATAAGTACCGCTTCCGTTTTGTGTTCTGCTAGCATGAGGTCGACTTATTTTAGCCACCGTCGAACAACCGTAGCGTCGCACATAGAAGTATTTGCATCAAAAGCCTGGCCAAAATTATTTTTCATTGTTTTGTGACAACTTTTGTTTAAAATTAGTATTCGTGCAGTAAAATACATTTCCAATTATTTTTTTATTAATTTAAGAATGTTTTATTGAAAAAAAAAACTAGCGAAAAATACTTTTCAGCAAATGTGTACATAAATTTTAAATACTTTTTTTTTTAATCGTGGTGAAATCAATCGCTGGATTCTGCCCATGACTCTTCATTCAATGAATTTTAATTATTTTCGCCTTCATCCAGAGGCATTAAGCTTTCATTATTTGTATTTGAGTCCTCTGGAAGAAGGTCTCTTTCGAAAATACCTTTTTTGTTTTCGATGTTAACTTTCTGAGGCAACTAAGGAGTGAATCAGAACTCAATAGCAATCTTTTAAGAACATCGATGTTGCAGTCTTTCCTAGAGAACTTTCTTGTGTAGTTAAGCCGGTAGAGTATGTATGTTAAAGTTTTTATTGTTTGGTTAACCTTTTATTAACTTATAACATTAAAAAGAAAATTAATACTATAACTTACCTGCGGTGTTTATTTCTGGCTTCTACTCTTTCTTCTGAAAGCTGACCAATAGGAAGCAGAGCGTTTTCAATTATTGTCGACCCATGGATTAATATCTTATGCATGGTGGGAGTCATAGGGTACCATGGGTATAACTCAACAAAAAGTCTGGCTGTATCCATTGCGTATAATTCAAATTTTAAGGTATCAATTTTGTATCCACTTGAAATAGTCTCCAAAATAATTTTAAAACGAAATATTAACTAAAAATGAATTTCCGTTATTTCAGCGGCAACTTGCGGGTTAGTAAAAAATTTTCGACTGGTGTTACCGTCATTGGTGTTCCCAAAAATCGACTATTAGGCCAAACTTATTTCTAAATTCTTTTTGAATTTGAATTTTTCTGATCTTACATATGTATATCATTCTCGTCCTGTTGGCTGTATCAACCACTTCCTTAGTGGCATCAACAGTTGAGCGTGCCTTTCGAAATCCGTACTGATATGCTGATAGTCCACCTGCTTATTCAACCGCTGTTTCCAACCTTTTACTGATGATTCGTTAAAGCACTTTTCCAGAGCGGACGGTAGGCTGATGGATCTCTTGCGGTTTACCTCCCTTGGGCAGTAGCACGAGCCTCTGCTTCCTCGATTGATCAGGAAAGACTCGTGCACCCAGGCAGGTGTTATAAACGTCCACAAACAAGTCCAGTTGCCAAATTTGTTGCAGGCCTCTAGAATTTCTTGTTTAGTTATCCTAGGAGTTTGTTGAGCTACTGTAGGCGACTTGTCCTTCAGTGAAATTTCCGGTAGTCTTGGAACCAGGCCTTCGACTATTTGCTCCAATACATCTGGGCATGTGGGGGATGGGGCTCGATAGGGCCCCAGAAGTTTTTATTTGCTCCATTGCATAGCTTGGCGAAGTTCCGACGTTGCTGGTATTTACTGTCGTTTTGAACTCTTTTCCCGCTACTTTGTACCGGTGGTGGAATTCGATGAAATCGTCTCTTACTCTGCTGCGCTGCCACTGCCTTCTTGCGCGGTGACATTTAGCGCGTATCTACACTTCATGCCACTAATAAACTGTTGAGTAGCTTGTATTCGTCCTGCTTCTTACCATAGATGCATCGCAGGTAAACGGTTGCCGTCTGGCTACCACTATAGGCTTTCCTAAGTGGCTTAATTGCCAGTGCTTTCATGACACTAGTATTCTCCAGGCCATCTGTTAACACATTAAACGCATCTTCCTTCGTGGTGACGTCATCAAGATCTTTTACCTCAATCAATGTCTCACGTGTTAGGATTTTCACCTCCGCATGTTCTATCAGGATACTTCTAATTATTTTTTCGAATTCCGTGCCCCGCGAAATGGTAGATTTTTTAAGCTCAATGAGTAGGTTTCCTTTCACCGTTTTTTTAATGCGGTTCACATTTTTGCCAAGTTCTTTGAGTTCAGGATTGCTCTTGACCTTTCGCAGCATATCTGCGTACGTCAGATTGCTCTTTGTTTTTAAAACCAACGCGTCGGGGTGGGTTGGCTTTTTCCGATCTTTTACCCGTGGCTTGTGTTTGATCCACTCAGGCTCAATTTGTTTGCCTTTTGTCAGCGACTGGGTGAATATTTCCTTCGCCGTCTGGTGTTTTTCTTTCGTGGTACCTTTTTCTACAGACGCCTTTTTCTTTTTTGATTTTGAGACGGGGGCGGTTGCCGCATTAGCCTGAGAGCCGTTTCAACCAGATTTCACTTAAGCTTGCTAAGCTAACAGAATACTACAACTGCAGTCCACAGCAATCAAGTCCAATCGATTTTCCGGTATACAGTAATTAAGACTTTACCAGGCTTGGTGTCTAGACTTCAAATACAGCGCTTCGTGTACAGTGCAGACTTCATGAGTTCTACCGTTGCCACTCTTTGGAGTGGGGGGCACTAACTCGTCCTGCCACAAAGAGTTTATAGGGTTTCTGAGACGTTTTCAGCCTCACCCTCCTTCTCTGCCGCTTTTGGTAGCGGACTGCTTATTTGTTATTCGCAGCTGACCTGTGGATTACAGGCCGTTCAGCGATTCACGACCTGCTGACCCCCACAGTAGCATAAATTCACCCCTGAACGCAGCATTTACAAGTGTAGTACATCCAGCGAGTTACGTGTTGTATGTTTTCACGTGCAGTTCCACGGTGGCGGCAGTTATCTGACTGGACTGCCGAATCCCTAACAATAAACTTAAGGAAGTTCTTCGTTGGTACAACTTGGTGTTGAATGGAAACCCTTAAGTGAAATTGAATGAAATTATTAACCCTTAAGTTTTGGGGTACAAATTGGCAGATCGAAGTCAGGAATTTGAAAGCGCTGTGTCTACATTCTGTTCCTCCATCTCGCTGGGATGTCATCCATGCAGTTTTTTAGCTTTCCACTGAATGTATATCTTACAGAGTACTCACTGCGTTCAAGAGATGGGTTCCGTTTTTCATATCCTTATTTATTTGCTTAGGTGGCACTACAGTTCGGGATGAGCCTGGGCCTCAACCAACAAGCCTCTACATTTAGCTCGGTCTTTGGTTAATTCCATCCAGTTGCGCACCCCAAGTTAGACGAGGTCTCCTTGAACTTATGCGCGCCACCTACGTCGGGGAGGCCCTCTACTACTTCGTCCCTCCGGGCTAGATTCGAAGACACTGCGGCCCGGAGCGTAGGTGTCCGTTCGCTCTATATGTCCCAGCCGTCTCAAACATCCAATACCCATTTTTTTGACTAGGTCAATGTCACTGTACAGCTCGTATAGTTCGTTATTGAATCTTCTCCTCCAAAACCCGTCCACGCAAATGGAACCGAATATCTTACGAAGAATTATTCTCTCGAACCGACCAGGAATATCTTCATCCTCTTTTAATAAAGTCCATGTTTCAGCACCGTAAAGCAGAACTGAGATGGTCAGAGTTTTATACAGAGTCTCTCGCTAAACCCATCTTGGCCGTTTCTGCTTCAATGCTTCCAAACGCGTCGATGACAGCCCAAGTTTTTCCAACTATGCCAATATCGTCGGCGTATGCAAGCAGTTGTACGGACGTTTGATAGATTGTACCTCTGGTATTGGCTTCTGAGTTCCGCACAATCCGTTCAAGTGCAATATTAAAAAAGTCGCATGACAGCGCGTCCTAAACCCTTTTTGACATCAAAGGTCTCGGTGAGGTCATTACCAACCTTTATGGAGCAGCGAGCGTTTTCCATTGTCATCCTGCACAGAGGAACTAGTTCGGCAGTGATTTCAAAACTAGATATGTCTCTATATACGAGTAGCTCTTCTCTATGGATGCTATCATAGGCGGCCTTGAAATCGATAAAGAGATGATGAGTATCGACTTGGACTTCTTGGGTTTTCTCCAGGATCTGCCGAACTGTGACAATTTGATCGATGGTGGACTTTCCTGACCAGAAACCTCACTAACAGGGACCAATCAAGCTGTTGATAAAAGGTTTCAGGCGTTCACACAATATCGTAGAAAAGATCTTATATGCGATATTGAGGAAACTGAAGCCTCTATAATTGGCGCAGTTGAGGGTTCTCCTTTCTTGTATATCGGGCAAACGATGCTAAGATTCCATTCATCAGGCATACACTCGTCTGACCAAATCTTAGAGATGAGTTGGTACATGCTCTCTACCAGTTCATCACCAACTGCCTTGAAATGTTTGGCCGGTAAGCCATCAAGTCCAGCAGCCTTGTTGTATTTGTGCTTGCATATTGTTATCCTCACTTCGTTTTGGTCAGGTGGACGGAAATTTTGACCATAATCGTCTATGTTCTGCCTAATAGCGGAATGTTGGTCTTCTTCGCCGAAGTAGTTTTCCCTTTTCTACTACGAGGTTTCCATTCTCATCTCTACAGGTTTCTGTACGGGTATTGCTTCTCTGACACGTTCTTTTTAAATTTTTTGTAAAACTTCCTGGATTATAAGTTCTCAATAATCTCGATCGTGCGCTTTTTATACTCTTTCTTCTTTTTTTTGGAGAAGCCGATGTTCTCCCAATTTCTTTTGCTCGTAGGGCTCACGAGCAGCCCTCGTTCCCTTGCAGTGCCGCTTTATATGCCTGTTGTTTTGCTGCATGCGCTTGCCACCATTCTTCGTCAAATCAGGGGTTTCGCGGTGGTGGGTGAGCGACGTTGCTACTTTGCTTGAGATAAATCTGAAGGTGTTATCAGTTTCTTTATTAACCAGATTCTTGATGTTGACTATACCTCTACCTCCTCTATCCCTAAGGAGGAAAAGTCTCTGAATTGCAGCTTGCGGGTGATGTTAGCGGTATTTCGTTAGCATCGTACGTACTTTCATATCTATTTCATCTAGGTCAGTTACACTCCACTTGATAATACCTGCAGAATATGTTATTCGTGGCAGAGCGTACGTATTTACTGCCGTTATCATACTTTGCGAGTGCAGTGATCTCCTTAACACTTTTTCTAGGCAGATAAGTAAAGACTTACTTAATTAGCATTTTACAGAGGTGTGATTATTATCTTCTTCTGCCCAATTCCGAGGCATTTGTAGACTTCGGACTCTTCCAGCGATGCAATTGCTTCGTTGCCAGTGGTTGTATACTCAAGTCCTCTAGACATCTTACCTCGTATAATGGTGACAGTTTTGCACTTTCGTATACCGAATTCCATTTTTATATCATTGGAAAATCTCTCAAGGATTTGGAGCAGTTGTTTCAAACTACTGACAGTGCTAGCGTATAGTTTTATGTCGTCAATATACATACATGAGGTGAGTAAGTTTGATACTTTGTACACTGTTCCTTATCTCAAACCAAACTTGCTTTGTTAAAGAAAGGTGGGCAATGGGTTCAATGTTAGGCAGAACCAAAGTGGACTCAAACTTGAAATATACCCCTTGCAATCTTAATTTTTCTTGATGTTATTGACTGCAGTCTTAACCTTGTACACTACTTAGCCATTACAGTCTTGCAAAATCGTATTATTTCCGGATCGATTTTGTATAGATTAAGGACCTGAATTAACCAACTATGTGGTACCATGTCGGAGACTTTTTTATAGTCAATAAACGCCGTAAACAGTTTTCGCTGTGAAAACAGAATCGATAACAAGCTGTCCTTTTGGCAGGAGGTAGGCCGATATTTTGATGGGTCTTCATACGTGAGTCCTTTACAGAGATGACTCGGAAAGTGGTCGGGTCTTGAATGAATCTGTTGATTTCGCGACGCATTACATCACATAGGGCAGAAAACGTTTTGATCCAATAATTATGAATTCCATCGGAGCCAGCGGCTTTTCAGCTATGGAGTTTTCTAATAGCCAGAGAGAACACTTCCGAAGAAACATTAGCTTATGACATTGGCTCGACGGAAGGTGTTTGAATTTGTCGTAGCAGTTGGGAAGATTGATTATAGAAACTGCTGCTTGACCATATTGCTAACCAGAAATTTAGCAAGTCGTCATCCGTAGGCAGAGTTCCAATGTTTACATTGTTTCCCTCAAGTTTCTTGAAACAAATTATCCGGGAATCTAGGAACAGCATATTGTCGACGGTCCTTTGATTTCTCATAATGGTGAAGGCGTTTAGTATAGAGCTTTATCCTCTGTTTAACTGTATCCAGTACTTCAACTACAGTGCTATTTATGTCATTATGTGGAGCATGTTCCAGCTACATCCAATTCAGTCTGAGAAATTTTCTGCACATTCTGCGGTTTGGGCGGGCAATGAACAATGTAAGTGTACCAGCATCCATACGTAAGCCTTCCATTTTGTTACGCAGTCGTTTCAGCCAATGCGGGTCACAAGTCTCAGAGTATACGGGTGTTCCCTTTGTTCTTCGCGAATTTTTCCACCGATTGACTTAATAACGATATATGAAGTGCAGTAAAGGAAAAGGTCCAATTATTTAAAGTTGGATATTTCGCTAATACAGTGTGGGAGGATTACTCTATTCATTTACTTTGCTTTGGTATTGAGTTTGAAGTTTTGATCTTATTTTGGAAGGCTAGGTCTTAGAGTCAATTCTGTCGAGGTGGACTTAAGGATAGCAGCGTCAAGTTCCTGTTGAAGACTCTCTATGTTAACATCGTCAGTATCAAGAGCGCACACTTCGTTGTTATTGTCTGCGCTGATCTTGTTCCTATTGTCTGGGATGATGTGGTCGTTATTGTCTGCATACATGCTCTCCTTGCATTGTAGCATTGCTAATTAGTTATTGCTCGCTGTTAAGCTCAGACCTAACTTAGATGGGCCAGGTGAGGGTATTTCTCCACAAACATTCTGTGCAAGCATTGTCTATATCCTGCCAGTAAAGTTTCGCAACCGGTGGTGCGGTAGTACGATTCAATGATAAATTTGTTCATTTCGTTACTCCACTGAACTCTCCGTCTTGGTCGTCCTAAAAGGGTGGTCAATAACGGCGGGGTCATTGAAACACTTCTTGCAGGGTAGGATATTTCGTGTTTGTAGTAAAGGTGTAGGGTCGTTTCGGGTTGCCACTGGCGACTCATCTCCTTGCGGAGCCGAGCCCGCGACGGTAGCTGTGGCTTCTACCGGCATTTGAGTGTATAGCCCCAGTCGTTTTCGATCATTTTCGTCTTCCATTTCAATGTTTCTTCTCCATATTTATACACACGCATTATATATATACGTACATATGTACATGGTTTGGGATAATTGGTTCGCTACACTACTCCACTTTGACCTGTGAGGCCCTGGTCAACACAGCTCTCAGCTGCACTGTAGCAAGAGTCTAATGCTTATCCCTAGAAGTCCCCGATAAGGCTTATCCCTATGGGATTATTTTTATTATTTCTCATTAAGTGGTATAATAACCATTTTAGACACTCTAACTCTACATGTATATATTTATTTTTACGCCTGATGCTTTATTTCATATACTTACTTACTTAGATGGCGCTACGGTCCGGGGTGGACCTGGGCCTCAACCAACAAACCTCTCCAGCCAGCACGATTGCGAGCCAGCTGCCTCCAGTTGCGCACGCCAAGTTGGTTGAGGTCCTCCTCCACTTGTTTGCGCCACCTACCGCGAGGTCGTCCTCTACTGCGTCGTCCATCCGGGGTGGATTCGAAAAATTTCTTAGCGGGAACGTTGGGCTCCATCCGCTCTAAATGACCCAGCCATCTTAGTCGCTGTATGTGAACTCTTCTGGCTAAGTCGATGTCCTTGTACATGCCGTATAGCTCGGCATTGTACCTTCTCCTCCACTCACCGTCTATGCAGACGGGATCAAAGATCGCTCGAAGAACTTTTCTCTCGAAATAACCAAGGGCATCCTCATCCGGTTTTGTCAAAGCCCATGCCTGTGCGCCATACAGCAGGACTGGGATGATTAGTGTCTTATAAAGAGTTACCTTAGTAGTTCGAGATAGGGCTTTGCTACTCAATTGCCGTTTTAGCCCATAGAAACAACGATTGGCAAGAGTAATTCTTCGTGTGATCTCTCTACTGATGTCATTTGCGGAGTTCACCATAGAGCCTAGGTAGACAAAATCCTTTACTACCTCAAAATTATATCTGTCTATTGTGGCGTTCTGTCCAAGACGATGTTGGGTGCCCTTTTTTGTAGACAGCATATATTTTGTTTTGCTTTCATTGACCGCTAGACCCATCTTTGCTGCCTCGATCTCAATACTCGTAAATGCCCCATTGACGGCCCGCTGAGTTCTTCCGATTATGTCAATTTCAAAAGATTGTACCTCCGGTGTTGGCTTCTGAGTTTCGTACAATTCTCTCAAGTACTATATTAAAGAGATCGCATGATAGCGCGTCACCTAGTCTAAGACCTTCCCTGACATCGAACGGTTCGGTGATGTTCTTACCGACTTTGATGGAGCAGCGAGAGTTCTCCATCGTCATTCTGCACAAACGGACGAGCTTGGCAGGGATGCCAAGACTAGACATGGCTCTGTATAACTCGTCTCTATACACGCTATCATAGGCAACTTTGAAATCGATAAAGAAATGGTGCGTATCGATTTTGTATTCATGGGTTTTTTCCAAGATCTGCCGTAGTATCTATATAAATAAAAATGAAATGCTGTTTGTTGTTAATCGCATCGCTTAAGAACGGCAAGACCGATTTAGCTCATTTTTTTTCCAAATATTTGTAATAGTCCGAAAAAGGCTTTTACGGAAAGAAAAGTTGGAAAAGTTGACGGGAAAGTTGAAAAATTGAAAATGCTTTTTTCGATGGGTAAAAATGTGTGTACCTATGTTTGTATGCTACGGATTCCGTAACCGTGAAACAGATTGAGCTCAAGTTTTCGGGCATTCTTCGGTATTGGCCCCAGAGTGTTCGTGTGAAGTTTGGTGAAAATCTGACCACTACTTTAGTATCATCGTACTTTAGTACTAAAAAATGTTAATATATATTTAAGGTTGTACCACTTACCCACTGTTAGCCGGCATAAAACTATTCTCCAATAGACTTAGCTCCAGGCTCCTGCCTGACAGTTTTTGCCCTAGGCGCCTGCCTGACAGTTGTTTTTTTTTTTTGTCAGGCGTAGCAACGCACGCCGGGTACCCGCTAGTTTTTAATAAAACAAATCGACACGCGGGCTCGATTATTAGCTGGGTTTTCGCCTCCAGCGTTGCATTTGTGTATGCCATTAGGAAGAAAATGAATTAATTAGGGAAAACACCCAAGTCCATTGAGAAAGAGAATCAGAAAGTTAAGAGAAAATTCGCCAAATCAATAAAACGCACGAGTTATTGAGTTATTCCAAAAAAAGATTAAGTTTATTCGTAGCAAGTCCAAAATTAAAACTCGACGAACTTCCTCGTGTACATTTACTTAATACCTCCATTAGCTGATAGATTACAATTTTCTTATTGCCTACATTATGCTGATATATTTTCACACGTTGCTTTTCTTGGTGTCGAATCGTCTTGTAATATTATCCAGCACAACAAATTTGTGGAACAAATTTCGCTTGGTCGGCATTGCACCTGCGTAACGATATATATATATATGTATATTTATTTATATATATATTTTTTTTTCTTTTAAAGGAAGATGGAAAGCATCTCGGAGTGTGGGACTTTAACCCTAACTAAAAACACCTCTTCTTCCCACCCCATTTCCCGACCATGTTGCCAAGGGCATTAAGTCTTCCGGGGTGGCTTTCAGTTGTGGATTGTATAGTGTGGGAAAGTATCCTAAACAAGAAACAGCTCCTATTATTACACCTGAGAGGAAGTCTCATCCAGTAATTTTTCTCTAATATATGATTAATATTTTGGAGGGGTGAAGCTCATTAGCTGGCTCCGAAACTAATTCTGTATGTACTGAACATTTTTATACGTACATGTGTATGTATTTATAATATGGTTATATTTTACATTTATATCTAGTTCTTCGTTAAGAAATTAAGTCGTACGGCCTTAATCTTTTAAGCCGCCTAATGGTATTATTGTTTTCTTCAACCATGTAATGTATTTGCGGGTTTACATATCTTGGAGTTGTTGGTAGTGCCTAAAAGCATATTTCTTAACTATTTCACTAGCATTCTCTACTTGTAGATTCTTGTGTAGGTTCCGATTTTTTATATACCCAGGTGCATTAACGATACCTCTTAGTACTTTGTTTTGGAATGTTTGCAGCATTCTTAGATTTGTCTTTTTGGTACAACCCCGAAGCTATATCCCATACGTGTCCATACAGGTCTCAGAACTTGCTTGTATAATAGTAGTTTGTTGCCAATTGATAGCTGGGACCAATGCATTTGTCTGAGTCTAATATTTAGCTCGCCTTTTTTCTTTAATGCTCCTTCCATCTGAGCTTTGTGTCAAGTATTATACCCAAATCTTTAGCAGTATTTGCGCACGGAACTTCTTTTCCATCAATACATATTAACTCTTACAGTATTTATTCCTCTGCTAGTAAAGCTAATATGGATAAATTTGGTTTCATACAGCTTTATTGTCCATTTTTTTGTCCAATCACTTACAGAATTAATGGCCTTTTGTATTTTGTTCGCTGCTTCAATAGTCATAATTGCGGTGTCGTCAGCGAAAGTAGCCAAGCTAGCTTCTTCCTGCTGTGGTAGGTCTCTTGTATATAGGAGATAAGAGATTGGTCACAAGACACTTCCTTCTGTGATATAAGATTTTTTGAATCGAGTAGAACTCTTCGCGGCGATCCCTTTGCAGTTTAAACACTTGTCCTCGATGCCAGACTTTATTAAACGCTTGTGCTACGTATAAAAAGACAGCTGAACAGACCTTTTAGTTCTTAAGTGTTTTTTCTACTGTACTCGCAATTCTATGTACTTGTTGTACAGTAGAGTGCTTTTCTCTAAACCCAAATTGGTGGGAAGGTACAAGATTATTGGCTTGAGTCTTTTCAAATAGCTTTGATATTGCGGGTAGGAGCGAAATCGGTTTATACGATTTATTTTCATTTGGCGACTTATTTGGTTTCAGAATCATAATTTCTTCTGCCACCTTCCATTGCATCGGAACATACTTTAGGCTGAGTCTTGCATTCATTAAATGTAATGGTCTACGAATAGTTTTATCCGGGAACTCCTTAAGTATTTGTCCTGTTATCAAATCATAGCCCGGTGCTTTTTCTTGCATTTATGTTCGTTTTAATTCCGCATTTTAGTTCTTGTAATGTTACATGCTGTATGTTCCTGTGGTCATTTCTGGGCTGCAGAAATAGGTTTTCGTCTGCAATTTGTCTAGGAAATGGTTGGAAGGTTTGCGAAGAGGTTAGCCTTTTCTTCGGAATTTCCAAGACCCGTTTTCTTCTTTAATGCGCGGTGCTTATTTTGCTGTTTTTTAAAAAAAAATTTTATTATTGACGGCTTTCCATAGCGAATATTCTGTATCCTTATGGGCTGATCCATTATTCAAGTATTTGCCAACTGATTTATTCTTTACAATGTTTAGAAGCTTCTTGAGTTCGTTGCACAACGCGTTAAGAATCTTTTTGTTCTCAGGTGTTCGGATTCTTTGCCAGGTTCTACGAGCGTTGCGTTTTTCCCTGATTAATTCCTTAACTGCATATGAGTAGTTTATGTCTGCGCTCCTCTTTTTTGGCAAATAGGGGTGCTTATCCATACTGCTTGTTGGATATTTGTATTAAATAGCTCAATTTCTTCTCCTAGTTGAAATGGGGTTTTTATCGGTGCTTGTAGGTATCTTCTAATTTATGTCGGAATAGCCAATTTCTTGTATGATTTATAGGACGTGGTCGATTTTCAGTTTTCATTATACTAACACTAATGGTCATAAGAACAGGAGAATGATCTGACGACATATTATCTTTATTTTTTACATAAATGAAGTTATCAGATATTCCCTTTCCTACATAGAAGTCTATTAGGTCTGCGATTTTATTCTGACCTATCGGCCAGTGTGTTGGCATAGCACTTGAATGGAAATCACAATTTAATGCTCGTCCTGGTGAATATAGCTCTCTATCTTTGTTCGTTAGTTTTGGCACTAAAGTCACCTCCGACTATAAAGTAACTTCCCAAAGCTCGCAGTACTCGCATATGCAGATACTTTAATTTTCATTTTGTTTAATACGTGTACATTTATGGCTGTAGCTTGCATTTTTTCTTCCTCAATTTTTCAATCTCCGTAATGTTTGATTCAGTCTTTTATCAGTAACGCAGACCCTCCTCTTGCCTTATCCGCTGGATGAAGAGCATGATAGCAGCAATAATCAGATATGTTTAAGTAAGTTGATCTGGTTAGGTGACTTTCTGTGATTAGGCAAATATAATTGTTTTCCGTATTTAGGAAAACGAATAACTCTTCAACGTGCTGCATTAGTCCATTTGCATTCCAAGTTACTGTTTTTAGGGCATTATTTATAGTGATTCCTTGGTCGCTGTGTATTTGATAAATTTGTCTAACTGTTTGAACTTTCCAAATATTTTATTATTTGTGTCTTTTTCTTCTTCAAATCTTTTGTTTAGTTTGTCTACCACATTAATTATTTCCTCAAGCATTTAGCTATCGTTGTGTCTCACAGCTTTGTTGGGTTCTTGGTGTTTACTAATTACTTTAGAAGGCTTTTTCTTTTTAATTAACGTCTAAGTAGGTTCTTTTGCTTAGTATTCTTTTGTATGTTGTTTCTTACTAGTAATTTCTTCAGTAGTCCCTTTTTGTTTAATAATTTCTACGTATGTTTTAGCCACTGTTTTACTATTTGTTATGTTGTTTGACCTCGTATGAAGGGGTAGCTCGTTTTCTACTGTGCCCTTCCTGTGTATTTGTGATTTTCGTTGCTGGTTTCTTATTTGTTTTGCAATTTCTGCGCTGCTTCACATCCCCAATAGTTTGCAGGATGGTTTTTCTTGCAGTTGCTGCAGTTGGGTGGTGTGTTTTTACTGGCAGTACAATTTCGTGTTAAGTGTTTTCCGGCACACCTGACACATCTTTCTACACGCGAGCCATATTTCTGCGTGTGATTAAAGCCTTGATCACACTTGCACTGTGGTATTGCGTTAGTTGTTTTTCGTAGTGGTTCAATTTAAACTCTCATGTTAAGAATGGAGCGTAGTTTATATAAGGTCTGTTCGCGTACTTTCTGCACAAAAACTCGCAGTTCGGAAAAGTAGACGAACGCGTTGAGCCACAAAAGTTGCCCACTTTTTGAACGTCAAACCTAAGACCCAATTGTAGGTAAAAGAAAGAAAGAGAAAGAACAAGCCAACAAAAAAAGAAATATAGAGCGATTTGGCAGATTTGACAGATTTCACAAATCTGCCCACAGACATTTCTTGCACTAAAATTCGCAGCATGGGGAAATTTCTTACTCTCTCGAGAGCGCTCTTTTCTGTCAAAAACTACGGAAATTCTCCGTACACGAACAGGTTTTCGTAAAAAATCCTAACTTTTCGTAAAATTTCTCTATTTTGGGAGAGTACGCGAACAGACCTATATATTTTCCGATTTCTCTTTTCTATCAAATGTCAGCATAAAGAGTGGAAGTGCTCTATTGGATACCACTTGCTTTCCTTCTTCATTTATTTTCTTCTCTTTTTTTAATATGTTGACTGCATCGAGCAAGTGCATGCCTTTCTGCTGGAAATCTTCTATAACCCTTTGCCTATCACATGTTGGATGAAGATCCCTAGCCAGAACCTTGATGGGTCTATTGTTTTTTTGTCTTCACAGGTAAACTATTGATATTTGAAATTCACTAAGCTTCTTCGCAAGAAGAATCTAGAGTATGAATTTTTCAAACATCATTCTTCCAAGCTACTATTTTACAGTTCTTGCTTGATACTGAGTTCAGAAGTGACTTAACCTCAGCGAAACTAGCTATTCCAATTATATTGATTGATGGAGGTGGTCTTTCCTTCCCAAAAACTGGTTGTAACTCTTTCTTTGTTTTTTTGTGGGCAATTTGCCTGGAGTTATGACTAGTGATGACATTGCCTTACGCTTCTTGCTTTATATCTCTTTCTCTTTTATTATCCAGTAAGTTTCTCTAACGAGTTTCTCCTCGGCTGTGAGGTACTCACAGTATTTTTCTCGCGGTTTTGACTTAAGTTCCTTTTTGATGTCTTTATTTTCTTTAACTAGCTCTTTTACATCATTTTGTAAATGGCTTGTGAGCAATTCTATATTGCAAAGTTTTTTTTTTTTAATTTTTCGTTTTCAGCCAGTTTTTTTTTTCATCTCCGCTAGCAGTGCTGCTGTGCAATTCTCTGCATTAAATGGTTTATTATCCTGAGGTGTTGTGGGTATTGTTTTGGAGCTATTGTTTCACCCTGGAGGTGATCTGGATAATCTAGCTCTCTTCGTGAATTTGTTGATTAGATGCAATAAATGGTCCTCCCCAGAATCCGTAGGACCGAACTCGATAGAGTGTGGATTTTCCAGTAAGCCGGGTCTGCCACCTGGAGTATTACTTCCTGCTGTTTTGTCCTTTGCATGATTTTTTTCGTTAACTTTTTTTTTGAAAAAGCTTAAAGGTTTGGACTTTAGCCGCCTCTTACGACAGGCATGGCTACCTCCATCCCCTATCCCGAAGGGGTACATACATATATAAAATTATTAAAAATGATTGCAAACATTTTCTGACAATATGACATGTACCAATTATTACAGCATTCAAGATTTTATCTACAATTCTTGGGTCTAAACTCAACATGTGGGCGCCGTGGCGTAAGTGGTTAGTGTGTCGGATCACTACGCATGAGGTTCCAAGTTCGAATCCCAGAAATCACCAACAAGTTTTTTCACGGTCCCACCTCTCGCGAGCGTCTGACAAACATCCGAGAGTATTGCTGTCACGAAAAAGCTTCTCAAATCGCCGTTCGGATTCAGCATTAAACTGTAGGTCCCTTCCATTCGTGTGAAAAATATAACGCACACAACATGAGTGGTTGCGAGAAGCTAGGCCCTGGCACTTTAAAGTGCTGTTGCGCCAAATATTTGTATTTTTTATTTGTAAACTCAACATTTTTAAGTTATTTTTCAAGCTTTTGTGGATAAGTCCTACGCTAGATACAACAATAGGTACAACTTTAATTGACTTCAGGTTCCACTGGATCTTTATTTCTCCTGCTAGCTCCGAGTACTTAATTATTTTTTCAGAGTACGCCTTCTCGAGGTTCCTGCTTAATGGTACAACTATATCAACCAAGTGTGCCTCTCTCGTTGTTTTGTTGACCACCGTTATATCCGGTCTGTTGTGTTCCCTTCGGTGTACAGTGAATAACGTTCTGTCGAAGTATATCTTAGCATCTTGGGTTTCTATAGTTGCCTCGGGTTCGTAAAGGTAGTACTTTGGTTCAATGTTGTTTAAAATCTCATATCCTTTAAAAAGTAAGATATGTTCTATTTTGGCAACATTTATGTGGCGTTTTAAGCAGTCGCTTTGTGTGAGTAGCGTAATATGGACGTTGGTTTCCCCTCATTTCCCACATCGCCAACATACGTCTTCCTGGGCGCTTGTATCCTTCACAATGTACTTCAAATAGTTTCTTGTGGGGATTATTTCATCCTGTATTCCTATCATTAGTCCTTCTGTTTCTGTGTAAATGCTCCCCTTCGTTAGCCATCTGTTTGAAAGTTCTACGTCAACGTTTTTGTTTTATGACATGTGATAGTACTCGTATTTCCTATGCAGAATTTTGTAGGACCATTGATCTTGTCCCCTTTGCTTAAGGCTGTGCGATCTTTTTCAGATTTACAAAGCTGGAGCGGGGTAAATACATTATGAACCATTTTTATCGCTTGTATTAGTTCTGGTCAATCAGCTAGATGAAAGTACCCTCGCAGTGACGTGAGCATGTTCTCGTGGAAAAGATGGAGATCAATAAGTCCCCTACTGCCTAGTTTTCTTGGCAGTACCATTCTTTCTACGCATGATTAAGGGTGATGCACCTGGTGTTTGGTGAGGGTGGTCTGAATTTTTCGCCGTATCCCTTGTAGTTCAGTGACTTACCATATTAAGACGCCAAACTGTACATTAATACGGGAATGGCATAGGAATTGATTGCCTTAATAGAATTCTTGCCGTTGAGTTTGGATTTAGCGAGTTTCTGAATTCTTCCGACTACCGTTTGCTAACTTTCTCTTTAGGTACTCTGCCATGGTCAATCCGCATACTCTGGGCGTATAGGTACGTATAGAGTTCACCTTGTCCCATTTCTCCATTTCTTGGATGTCAAATCTCTTCTGGCTCCATCGTGTGTATTCGGCCGCAGTTGATCGCAATTCTCTAGCACTTATCAGTGCCGAACTTCATCCGTATATCATCACTAAAGAATTTGACTATTCGGAGTATATAGCCAAGGTAGCTTTTCGTAGATGCATAGATCTTCAAGTCATCCATATACAGCAGATTTTTAATTTTAATAATATTACGACCTTCCTTCTTTATACGAGATCCCGTATCCTGTCTCGTTCAGCATTTTGCTCAAGAGGCTAAGAGCTAAGCAAAACCAAAGTGCGCTTAGAGAATGGCTCTGAAAGATTGCATGTTACTTACGTTATTTGGAAACAAATTTGCGACCACACACCTTTACCAACAGAAACGAAATGAAAACTGCTTTACTGCGGTCATGGACTAACATTGATCCGAATACACTAAAACATTGGTCAAATTTATGCCAGACCGTCTACGACAGGCCTACGACACACAGGATAAGCTACTAAATATTAGTGCTTCAAAAAAATATATATTTCGTCTAATTTTCTTAAATGTCGAATACTTTTTTTGCTGTGAATTTCTCTTCATTTTATATGATTTGGTTTTTTTTTCTTGAAATGCGAAAAATTAAAAAAAAATATGAATTGAAATAAGAAATAAATAAGACTAGTTTATAATTTTGCTTTAAACAAATTGAATTTGTTATATTGTTATGCTCTTTTTATCGAATTTTTGGAAAGGTACCCTTATGTCGAATACTTTTTTTTATCACTGTATGTCTATGTATGCTACATCATGTTGTTAGCTAATAGGTGTTCGTAGATGTAATTTTTTTATACATCCTGTCAGTATGTAGAGAGTTAAGGGACAGGTTGGTCGTCCTTTTGATGGGTCACCATTCATTGATTCTGTTTTTGGCAGTAAATATATGACTCCCTACGCTAGAAATGGTGGAAATGTCTATGGGTGTTGTAAGACTTCATTTATGAGAAGCACTAACTTGTGGTGTTTTCCATCAAATCTTCTCAACCAGAAGTTCTGTATTTTGTCGGGAGACAGATTTAAGATTTTTGATTGAGATATATCGCTGCATTTTTGGAGTTGAACGGAAACCAAATTTTTTTTCATCCAGTGCGCCTTTTTTGTTTTGACTTACTGGCTTAGACCAAATTGATCCCCAAAATTTTTCTGTGTCCTCTCACCGGAGGTAGATGATTCGCTTTTCCTTAGTCCCCCGTAGAAGACCATTTCATTCTTAGAAAACTGGGTGTTACTTTTTCTCATTTGTTCACCAAGTATGTATTTCTGTCGTCTAGTTTTGCGTAGAGACATTTTTTTGTTTTAATGTGTCTAGCACGCGTATAGGGTTTAGGCCGTTACTTTTGTATCTGGTATGGGATGTTGACGGCAGATTTGTTAGCTCTTAATTTCAATATCCTCGGTGAATACCCCAGGTCCAGGGTCACTGGAAAATCTACTCTCTTCGCAGGTCCGTTATTAGGATTCTGAGGAGAGGCATTTCTTGCTATTAAGTGGTTCATTTTCAAGAAGCTCGAGGGTGTCTCGAATTTCACCATCAAGAGTGGATGTCTTCGGAAAAGGAGGTCCGCCGTAAGTGCAAGGGTGCAAAAAACGGGACTCAGTGAAATCCAAGAGCTTTGAAGAGGAAAACAGCGAACTTCGTACCAAACTTACCCAGGTATGAATGTGAATGTGAACTTTGTTGCCGATGAGATGGAGAGTGCAATGATCGCAGACCCATCTTATCTATTTAAATTTATTTTTTGTTGCGCCAAGGGATGTGTAATCTCCGTTTAAAACAATTACTTAGTGTCAGAGACAGATGTAATATAACTCGAAAAAAAAAAAATATTCTAAAGACCAGTAGCCCAGGCTACTGGCATACACGATTGGCAAACCTGAATATTCGATCCCAGGAATACGCCTACGTACTAACCCACACCCCAAACACTTCAACCACTCTCCCGCTGGACTACCGTTAGGTATTACTTCACGGGGCTGGTCAGCAATTTATGCACTTCTTTCTCCGTTTGCTGGGTCGATATTGGGTTCAGCGTTTGCTTGTTCTCTGGCATTGTGTCTCTGCCTGACTCTTTCCAACCGCCAAAGTTCGTTCATGATTATAGCTGCAATCTCTTTCGCCGCATCCCATATTGTGCTCGATGTTACTTACTAACTTAGGTGGCCCTACAGTCTGGGATGGACCTAGGCCTTAACCAACAAACCTCTCCAGCCAGCACGGTTACGAGCCAGCTACCTCCAGTTGCCCACGCCAAGTAGGTTGAGGTCCCCCTCCATTTGTTTGCGCGACCTACCGCGAGGTCGTCCTCTACTGCGCCGTCCATCCGGGGTGGATTCGAAGACTTTCTTGCCGGGAACGTTGGGCTGTATCCCATTAAATGATCCAGGGATCTTAGTCGCTGTATGTGAACTCTTCCGGCTAAGTCGATGTCCTTGTACAGGCCGTATAGTTCGGCATTGTACCTTCTCCTCCACTCACCGTCTATGCAGACGGGAACAAAGATCACTCGAAGATTTTTTCTCTCAAAATAACCAAGGGCATCCTCATCCGGTTTTGTCAAAGCCCATGACTCAGCGCCATACAGCAGGACTAGGGTGATTAGTGTCTTATAAAGAGTTACCTTAGTGGTTCGAGATAGGGCTTTGCTACTCAATTGCCTTCTTAGCCCATAGAAATAAAGATTGCCAAGAGTACTAACGATGTCATTTGCGGAGCTTATCATAGAGCCTAGGTAAACAAAATCGTTTACTACCTCAAAATGATATCCGTCTATTGGTTCGTTCTGTCCAAGACGCTGATGTTGGGTGTCCTTTTTTGTAGACAGCATATATTTTATTTTGCTTTCATTGATCGCTAAACCCATCTTTGCTGCCTCGACCTCAATACTAGGAAAAGCCCCATTGACGGCCCGCTGAGTTCTTCCGATTATAGCAATGTTATCGGCATAAGCGAGTAGTTGTGCAGACTTGTAAGAGATTGTACCTCCGGTGTTGGCTTATAAGTTTTGTAGTTCTCTTAAGTACTATGTTAAAGAGATCGCATGATAGCGCGTCACCTTGTCTAAGACCTTTCCTGACATCGAACGGTTCTGTGATGTTCTTACCGACTTTGATGGAACAGCGAGAGTTCTCCATCGTCATTCTGAACAAACGGAGGAGCGCGGTAGGAATGTCAGACTAGACATGGATCTGTATAACTCGTCTCTATACACGCTATCATAGGCAACTTTGAAATCGATGAAGAGGCGGTGCGTATCGATTTTAATTCATGGGTTTTTTCCAAGATCTGCCGTAGTGCGAATATTTGGTTAGCGGTGGACTTTCCTGGCCTCAAACCGACCTATCAGGTTGTTGACGATCGGTTTTAGGCGTTCACATAGCACGGCAGTCAGGATCTTATAAGCGATGTTAAGGAGACTTATACCTCTGTAGTTGGCGCAGTTCAGAGGGTATCCTTTCTTCAGGATCGGGCAAACGATGCTGAGGTTCCATTCATCGGGCATACTTTCGTCCGACCAGATTTTACAGATGAGCTGGTGCATGCTCCTTACCAACTCATCTCCCCCTGCCTTGACAAGTTCATCGGCAAGGCCGCCGCCTCTAGCAGCTTTCGTGCATTTGAGTTTGGATATCGGTATCCTCACTTCATTCTGATCCGGTTGACGGGAATCTTGACCGTCAACGTCACTGTTGAAAGGCTCGTTCTGCCTGACAGCGGAATAATGGTCATCATCGCCGTTTAACAGTCTGCAGAAGTGTTCCTTCCATATCCTCAGCACCGACTGCGAATCTAATACTGTATTGTAATTTTCGTCCCAGCAGGGTTCTGTTCTAGTTTTGAAACCATGCCATGTTCCTTTTACCTTTTGGTAAAATTTTCGAACATCATTCCTGCAATAAAGTTTCTCAATCTCCTCGATCGAGCGCTTCTCATGCTCCTTTTTCTTTTTTCTGAGAAGTCGATGTTCCTCTTTTCTCCTCCGTTCGTAGAGCTCGTAAGCAGCTCTAGTCCTTCTATGCAGCGCCGCTTTGTACGCCTCTTGTTTTGCTGCATGTGCCTGCCGGCATTCCTCATCAAAGCAGGGGATTCGTTGTGGTGGCCGAGAGAAACCCAGTACATCAGAGGCGGCATCTCTGATGGCTTGTTGGCAACGCTGCCACTGGTCTTCCGCATTTGCTGCTCATGGCATAGGACTTACATTAAGATTAGAAGAAACTCGATCGGCAGAGGCTCTGGCGGTCTCTTGCGATTGTAGCCGCCCGACGTGAAATTTCTTTACAGTATTTCGCTGATTTCGCTCCGTTCTGGATATCCGTATCCGTACCATGGCTACAATTAGGTAGTGATCCGAATCCACGTTGGCTCCTCGGAAAGTCCGGATACCCAGAATATTGGAAGAGTGCCTTGCGTCGATCACAATGTGATCGATTTGGTTGACAGTTTTTCGAACAAAGGGAGCCATGTTCCCTTGCGTACTAGCTACGACAAAGTTTCGTCCCGCCGCAAAGTCGACTAGCCTGAGTCCGTTGTCGGATGTGATGTCGTGCAAGCTGTGCTTTCCGACCACGCTACTAAAGACGTCGCCTCTTCGTAGCTTTGCGTTAAAATCACCTAGGACACCCGAATAATCGCTGTCCTTGTTATGTGTAGCAGTCGCCGCAGAAGTCGCAGTTTTTCATACTCCTTTTGCCCTGCCCATCCCATCGCACTTCTTGGATGGCGATAGTGTCTGCTTTGAAACACTCTAGGGTCTCCGCAAGTTGTTCGACTGCACGTGGTTTGTAGAGGAACCTAACATTCCACGTGCATTCACGAAGATCGTTGTCCTTTTTACGTTTGCTTGGCTCGTCAACAGTAAAATCATTCGTATCCGAGGCTGTTGGTTGCTTCATAACCGAAGGTTTTTTACGTGGTAGGGAAGTTAACCCGACGGCACAACCCCCAAATTGGAGGACTAGATCCTTTTGTTTTTACCTCTAGGACAAGAGGCCGGATACACCGATGTCAGTAACCCAGTTCGGGGATATGAGCGCTGCCGTTGGCCCAATAAGGGTTCATCTGCCACCATCTCTTTTTCAGTAAACTGACGTAGTATTGAAAATCCTTACAGGCCTCAGCTCCAAATATATGTCGAAGTAGTAAGTAAGTTCTCTCTTACGATGACATTGACATAATCGGAAGAACTCAGCGGGCCGTCAATGGGGCTTTTCCGAGTATTGAGGTCGAGGCAACAAAGATGGGTTTAGCGCTCAATGGAAGCAAAACAAAATATGTGCTGTCTACAAAAAAGGACACCCAACACCGGCGTCTTGGACAGAACGACCCAATAGACGGATATCATTTTGAGGTAGTAAACGATTTTGTTTACCTAGGCTCTATGGTGAGCTCCGTAAATGACATCAGTAGGGACATCACACAAAAAATTACTCTTGCCAAACTTTGTTTTTATAAGCTAAGACGGCAATTAAGTAGCAAAGCACTATCTCGAACTACAAAGGTAACTCTTTATAAGACACTAATCATCCCAGTCCTGCTGTATGGCGCTGAGTCATGGGCTTTGACAAAACCGGATGAGGATGCCCTTGGTTATTTCGAGAGAAAATATCTTTGAGCGATCTTTGGTCCCGTCTGCAGAGACGGTGAGTGAAGGAGAAGGTACAATGCCGAACTATACTATACGTCCTGTACAAGGACATCGACTTAGCCAGAAGAGTTTACATACAGCGACTAAGATGGCTGGGTCATGTAGAGTGGATGGAGCCCAACGTTCCCGGCAAGAAAGTCTTCGAATCCACCCCGGATGGACGGCGCAGTAGAGGACGACCTCGCGGTAGGTCGCGCAAACAAGTGGAGGGGGACCTCAACCTACTTGGCGTGGGCAACTGGAGGTAGCTGGCTCGTAACCGTGCTGGCTGGAGAGGTGTGTTGGTTAAGGCCCAGGTCCACCCCGGACTGTAGGGCCACCTAAGTTAGTAAGTAGCTCAAGTAAGGTATCCGCTAGCCTGTAGACGTCACCGTAGATGCCATCGGGGGAATTCATCCGCCGCACGTCCTCTCTCTAAGGAGCTCTTGCTAGATTTCTGATATACATGTTTCAGCCAATCAGGCCAACAAGAGATTCCTCATCCTGTTAGACATATGCATGCTGAAGTTCACCAAGATGTGCTTACGCAGGTCTGAGTGTTCAGCTACACATATATTTATCGTCAGACTCAGCATGCGCTCATCGTTAGTTCACTATCAAAAAGCTATCCAGCGGGCATCGCTAGGAGGTGATGATGCGATTTTGCCACGCCACGCTTTTGCTCGATGTTATAGAGTCTATAATATTCTCTGGAGTTAGTGTTACTCCAATTTATTCGTCTTGTTTCCTACGCTCTATACAGAAACGTGGGGACTGAAAAAATATATGCTGTGCATCTTCTCTGGTCTCTGTGCAATTCAAACAGATAGGGGATTCATCGAGCCCAAGCCAGTTGAGATACCCTAGGAAGTAGGAGTCTTCCCTTCGAAGAGTAGTTCCATATTTTCTGCCACGCTCTCATGCTCCGCTGTCTTTCATTCAGCTTGATATCTTTGACTGAGGCTTGCGGTTCCTGATTTTTTGCATCGTAAGTCCCTTGTAGTTCACTAGCCAATATATGTGCTGGTAGAATTTCCGCGATGCGTTATCTGACACCGTCGGAAATGTACAGTATACCATGGGTGCACATAGTCGATTGACGGAGTTAATCCTTCTGGCGTAAGACTTAATTGCCATTGCTTTAGCACATATTGGTTCCGCATACAGAATGATGGACTGCACTACCCTTGACAGAACTAGTCTCTTTTGTTGTCTAGGTCCTCCAGTATTTGTCATTATTCTGGATAAGGCTGCACTCACCCGACCAGCTTCGTCGCGCCTTCTTTCAAGGTATTCCTTGTAAGCGAGCCTAACATCGATCATTACACCTAGGTATCTGATAACCACTTTTGATGTTATATTATGATCGCCTACCCTGATGGTGATTGCCTCTCTTTTCTAATGATTGTTTACTAGTACAGCTTCAGTTTAATGTTCATCGAGTTTTAACCCAACTGCTGCCATTCATTGCCTAACTTTTCGGATACATTCACTTTTCTACCCTGAAAAGCTTCTTTCAAGGTTGTAGTTATCCTGAGTATATTCTATAGAACGAGCTCGTCTAAATCCATACTGTTCATTTGAGAGTCCCTGGCTTTATCAACTGCCGCATAAACGTAAAAGGAAAACGAACAACATCGAAGCTTTTCCAACCACTGTTTGGTGCAGGTTTCTGGCTGATAGTACAATGGACCGCAAAAAAGTATCTATCAGGTTAACTTACCTGTCACGTCAAAAACTTTCGGTTACGAAGTCACCGACAGCCGTTGATGCCATTGATTTTACTGTTGACGACCCTTGGAAACGTAAAAAGGACAACGATCTTCCGATCTGCACGTGCAATGTTACAAACTACAAACTCTACAAACCACGTGCAGCTGAACAGCTCGCGGAGATCCTATACCCTGCAAAGCAGACACTACCACCATCCAAGAAGTGCGAGGAAGTGTGTCGAGCAAAAGAAGGATGAAAAACTGCGACCTCCACTACGGCAGTTGCCACAAACAACAAGGACAGCGCCTATTCGGATGCAGATTTGCTATAAGAGACAGACTTAGGAAAGAAGTCTTGAGTTTCCGGCATGTGAACGAGCACCGCATGACTAACCATATCAACGGTAAATTCATCAACATAAGCGTAATATGCGCTCACGCGAATCACGAGAATATGGACGACACAACGAAGGATGACTTTAACTAGCTCTTGGAAAAGACGTATGAGAAATGCCCTACCCACGACAACAGAATTATCGTGGCCAATTTTAAGGCACATTTTTAAAAAGAAGACGTCTATAGTAGCGTGGTTGGAAAGCACAGTCTGTATGACCTAGCGTCGAGACGAAACGTTATCGTAGAAAGTACACGGCTCCCATGTCTTAAGATTCACAAAGGGACATGGCTCTCTTTAATCGAAAAACTGTCAATCAAATCGATCACATGGCG
The DNA here is from genome assembly GCA_945910035.1 of Brachypalpus laphriformis. NCBI lineage: Eukaryota > Metazoa > Arthropoda > Insecta > Diptera > Syrphidae > Brachypalpus > Brachypalpus laphriformis. Next base: position 125,252,469 of record OX246756.1, read on the forward strand.
AACGACACAAGGCGCTCTTTCAGTATTCTGAGTGTCCAGACTTTCCGACTAGACAACATGAACTCCGGTCACTACCTAGTTGTAGCCAAGGTACGGTAGCGGATATCTAGAACCGAACAAAATCAATTACATACTGTGAGGAAGTTTAACGTCGTGCGGTTACAATTGCGAAAGACCGCCAGAGCCTGTACCAATCATGTATGTCTTAGTCTCAATCTAAGTCCTATGCCACCAGCAGCAAAGGCGGAAGACGCGATTTGACCGGATTCTATAATTATCAGTGATTTCAATTCGAAATACACCTTTCGAGATTTAAGATGCAATTCACCAAAAGGTAGACTACTTTACCAAGCCAGCATGCAATCTATTGTTGACTTCTTTTGATGGGATGGGATTCGATAATTTTCCGGGCTCTAACGTTGGGCTCCATCCGCTCTACATGACCCAGCCATCTTAGTCGCTGTAGGTAAACTCTTCTGGCTAAGTCGATGTCATTGTATAGGCCGTAAAGTTCGGCACTGTACCTGCGGCGGTTAAATCAGTCAACTTGAATATCAGCAAACGCCATCTACGAGTCACACGGGGAACACTTGCTCAACATCCTTCGTTGCTCATTAGCAAGAACTTTTTCTGTCGACATCACCACGATCCCGATGACATCATCCAGCAAGTCTTTGTCGTTCCTGAAGCGCGCAACAACTCGGGTCTGCGCTCCGAAAACAATATCTTTCAGTTGGTGGCGAAGTAAATAAGAATAGTTGATAAAACGAAAAATCTTTTATTTCTCCCCCATATACCTTCTACTTCACTCGCCATCTATGCAGACGCGACCAGACACGACCAAAGATCACTCGAAGAATTTTTTTCTTAAAGTAACCAAGGACATTATCCGGTTTTGACGAAGTCCATGCCTCTGCGCTATATAGCAGGGCTGGGATGATTAGTCTTTTATGCTAAATACTCGTAATAGTACACAGAGTTAGGTTGAGATAGGGCTTTGTTACTCAATTGCCTTCTTAGCCCATAAAAACACCGATTTGCAGGAGCAATTCTTCGTTTGATCTCCCCACGCACTGTTGTCATATGCGGAGCTTACCATAAAGGTGGACAAAGTCCTCTACTACCTCTAAATTATATCTGTTAATTGTGGCGTTCTGCCCAAAACGCCGATGTTGGGTATCTTTTTGTAGACAACATATCCTCGTATTTTGTTTTGCTTTCATTGACGGCCAAATCCATCTTGGCTGCCTCGATCTCAAAACCCAATACCCTTGATTCAGGAGTAGCGTCGTGTGTGCAGCTAGCAAGGGACCCAGTACTAAGACGCGAGGCAAGATGCATTAGTACAATATGGGCGCCCCCTTTCCACGAATCGCCGACCCACTTTCGAAAACCGAAAGTCTCAACCATTACATCTTAGTTGTCACGAACTACTTCAACAAATGGCCGGAACCGAAGACCATTGTAGAGTAGATTGTCAACAACAGGTTGAGCAGATTTGGCCTGCCAATGGAACTGCATTTCGACCAGGGACGAAACTCCGAACTAAAGATATTCCATGATGTGTACCAATTACTAGGAATGAAAAACGGGATGATGAGATAGAGAGTTTCAACGGAATCTTGAACGAACATTTCTCCAATATCGTAGGAGACTACCAGCGCGATGGGTATTGACAAATACCTCCATCGAAATGTGGTGGACAGTACTTTGTTCAACGCTATCAGTACTGCTTAAGGGCAAGCATTTTGTGACGAATATTACTTTGAACTGAAAGAGAAACACTCAAGTCAGCTACTAAGAAATATCCAGCTTGTCACAACCGTCATTTAGCGTGGTGTTAGTTGTTAGTATTAACTACCGGACATCCTCCATCCGAAATCTTGTTTGATCGAGCCGTCCGGCTACCTAGTAAGGTGAAGTTTGGATCCCCAATGATGAGCCTATTTGTGAAGAGGATTACGTGACAGACATCAGAGAAAGAATCAGAGACATGCATCAGAGGACCAGGATGAAGATAAAAACAAGTAGTGGCCATATGAATACCAGGTGCGACAAAAAGGCAACAACGTTGCTATAGTTGCACAACTCGCATCAAAAAAAAAAAGAGATTGTCTAAGCTGCAGCAAGACTGGAAGAGCTAAAGTTGTCGCACATATAAATGATGTTGTCCACCGAATTCAGCGTGGGGTAAGAAGCAAGATGAAAATTGTTCATTTAGATCATCTACATCGTTATTATGGCAATAATATATGCCGTGTTTTTTTAAGAGTTTACTGTACTCACTTTTAAAATCTAAAAAAAAACAACATGTACTCACTTTTAACTCATTTTTTGAAGTAGAAACATTTGAAACTTAGGTGACGGTAACTTTATCGATGGCAACAGCCTTTGATAAACAAAACACAGAAAAGTACAGTCAAAGAAACTATTTTGTTCCGTGAAGGTTGCTTTAATAGCTTATTTAAGAGAAGGCAAACAATTTTGATGAACAAGCCACCTACGATTGAGATTGAAATTGAAATCAATTCGTCGTACTCACTTTCTATAGCCGCTTTACTTACTTTGGTGGCGCTACAGTTCGGGGTGAACCTGGGCCTCAACCAACAAGCCTCTCATTTAGCTCGGTCTTTAGCTAATTGCCTCCAGTTGCGCACTTCAAGTTGGTCGAGGTCCCCTTGAACTTGTGCGCGCCACCTACGGCGATGATTCCCTCTACTGCGTCGTCCCTCCGGGTTAGATTCGAAGACTCTGCGGGCCGGAGCGTTGGTGTCCATTCGCTCTACATGTCCTAGCCATCTCAGACGTCCAATACGCAGTTTTTTGACTAGGTCGATGTCGCTGTACAGCTCGTATAGTTCGTGATTGAATCTTCTCCTCCAAAACCCGTCAACACAAACGGGACCGAAAATCTTACGAAGAATTTTTCTCTCGAAGCGACCAAGGATATCTTCATCCTCTTTTAATAAAGTCCATGTTTCAGCGCCGTAAAGCAGGACTGGGATGATCAAGGTCTTATATAGAGTCTCCTTAGTTGTTCGAGATAGGGCTTTACTGTTGAATTGCCTTATAAGCCCAAAAAAAACAGCGATTGGCAAGAGTTATTCTTCGATTGATTTCTACGCTGATTTGGTTAGAAGAATTTATAGCAGAGCCAAGGTAGACAAAGTCCCTTACTACCTCAAAGTTATAGCTGCCCACTGTGACGTTTTGTCCAATTCGTCGGTGTTGGTTTTCCCTTCTAGTTGACAGCATATACTTGGTTTTGCCCTCGTTTATCGCCAAACCCATTTTGGCCGCTTCCGCTTGTACAGACTTGTAATAGATTGTACCTCCGGTGTTGGCTTGTGAGTTCCGCACAATCCGTTCAAGTACAATATTGAAGAAGTCACATGACAGCGCGTCACCATGTCTAAAGCCTTTTTTGACATCAAAGGTCTCGGTGAGGTCATTACCGACCTTGATGGAGCAGCGAGCGTTCTCCATCGTCAGCCTGCACAGACGGACAAGTTTGGCAGGGATGTCAAAACTAGACATGGCTCTATAAAGCTCTTCTCTATAGATGCTGTCATAGGCGGCCTTGAAATCGATAAAGAGGTGGTGAGTATCGATTTGGAATTCTTGTGTTTTCTCCAGGATCTGCCGAAGTGTGAAGATTTGATCGATGGTGGACTTTCCTGGTCTGAAACCGCACTGATAGGGTCCAATCAGGCTGTTGATAAAGGGTTTCAGGCGTTCACACAATATCGCAGAAAAGATCTTGTATGCGATGTTGAGGAGACTGATGCCTCTATAATTGGCGCAGTTGAGGGGGTCTCCTTTCTTGTGGATCGGGCAAACGATGCTGAGATTCCATTCATCAGGCATACACTCCTCTGACCAAATATTAGAAATGAGTTGGTGTATGCACTCTACCAATTCATCCCCAGCTGCCTTGAAAAGTTCGGCCGGTAAGCCGTCACGTCCAGCAGCCTTGTTGGATTTTAGCTTGGATATTGCTATCCTCAGGTGGACGGAAATTTTGACTATCATCGTCTATGTTGAATGGTTCATTCTGCCTGACAGCGGGATGTTGGTCTTCGTCGCCGTTATACAGTCTGCAGAAGTAGTTTTTCCATATTCTCAGCACCGACTGTGATTCTACTACGAGGTTTCCATTTTCATCTCTACAGGTTTCTGTACGGGTATTACTTTTCTGACACGTTCTTTTTACCTTTTGGTAAAACTTCCGTACATTGTTCCTGGAGTATAGACTCTCAATATTTTCAAACGCGCGCTTCTCATGCTCTTTCTTCTTCTTTTGGAGAAGCCGATGTTCTTCCCGTCTTTTTTGCTCGTAGAGCTCACGAGCAGCTCTCGTCTTCCTTTGCAGCGCCGCTTTGTATGCCTCTTGTTTTGCTGCATGCACTCGCCGGCATTCTTCGTCAAACCAGGGGTTTCGCGGTGGTGGTCGAGCGAGACCCAACACATCAGTCGCGGCGTTTCTGATGGCATGTTGGCAGCGTTGCCACTGCTCTTCGGTACTTGATGCTGGCGGCAAAGGGGTGATTGAGAGATTTCGGGATACGCGTTCAGCGAAGAGTCTGGCGGTCTCTTGCGATTGTAGCTTTTCGACGTTAAATTTTCTCACAGTAATTCTCCTTTGTTGCTCAGATTGGGATATCCGCATTCGTACCTTGGCTACAACAAGGTAATGATCCGAGTCTATGTTGGGCGCTCGGGAGGTCCGGACATCCAGAATACTGGAGGCATGCCTTGCGTCGATCGCAATATGATCAATTTGGTTGATCGTTACATGATCATTGGACCGCCATGTCTGCTTATGAATATCTAGATGAGGAAACCATGTGCTTGCTATGGTGACATTTCGCTCCACAGCGAAATCAATTAGCCTTAGTCCGTTATCAGACGTGGTGTCGTGTAGGCTATGCTTACCGACTGCCCTACCGAAGACGTCCTCCTTTCCTATTTTGGCGTTAAAATCGCCCAATACGATTTTAACGTCGTATTTAGGACATTGCTCGTATGTTTTGTCGAGGAGCTCGTAGAAACACTCTTTGGTGGCAGGGTCCTTTTCTTCTGTGGCGGCATGAACACATATTAGGCTTATGTTAGCGAATTTAGCCTTGATCCGGATAGTCATAATACGCTCGCTCACGTGTCGGAAGCTTAAGACTTCTTGCCTAAGTCTGCCGCGTATGACAAATCCGCATCCGAATAAGCGTTGCCTGTTGCCTCTGTAGCAATCACCGTAGTAGATGTCACAGTTTTTCATCCTCTTTTTGCCCGGCCCATCCCATCGCACTTCCTGGATGGCGGTAATATCTGCTTTATAGCAGTCTAGGGCCTCTGCTAGTTGTTCGGCTGCACGTGGTCTGTAAAGGGACAGAACATTCCACGTACAGATCCGAAGGTCCTTGTCCCTATTTCGTTTGCTGGGGTCGTCATTAGTTGAGTCATCCTTATCCGAGGCTTTTGGTTGTTTCGGAACCATGCGGTTTTTACGTGGTAGGGAAGTTACTCCGACGGCACAACCCCCAACCTGAAGGGCCAGTTCCTTAATTATTCCCCTAGGACGAGGGGCCGGGTACACCGGTGCCAGTAGTCCACTACGGGAGTATGAGCGCTGCCGTTGGCCCATTAAGGGCTCCTCCGCCACCATCTCTATTCCAATGTCCTGACCAACATTGGAAATTCCTTACCGACCTGTGATCCGAATACGTCGAAGCAGCTCGCGCAAGGTGTTCACTAAGTTCAACCTAACTGGAACTATAGACGCCACCGTTGACTCCGTCTAGGGAATTCGTCCGCTGCCGCCTGGAACAGGAAGAAGCGCTCTAGTGAGAAAAGCACTCTTCCCCCCTCTCTCATCTGCTGCCACCAAGAATCCGCCAAACGGGGTTGGTTACCCATTTCTTGGATTAAGGTACTAGGCACCCGGCTGTCACCGCGTGGAGGTTGAGAGTAGGAGTTGGTAGGCCTCAGCTGAGTGAAAACGCTTGTGTTTTCATATGATCGCATGCACTACCGTTTGACCAGCCCTATAGCCCTTTGTTTACTGACTAAATTATACTCATTTTATACTCATTTTTGTTTTGGTTTTGCTTTGCGTGTAAAATAAAAGTGAGCTGAGTATAGTTTCGTCAAGAAAACACGCCTATAGATGAGTTTGTGCGACGAACAAGTTTAAGAAGGAGCAGTGTAGTGTCCACAGAAAGTACTTTTTGCACTGCATTACCAACGAACACGATGTGGCAACACTACTGCAATCTGTCCAAACTGCCATCATGCACAGCAGTTTGTTGCACATTTCACATTTGACAATTCACCCCTAGTGACATCTAGCATATTCGATAATGTTCTAGAGGTTCTTGTATTTGGTATAAATACACCAACCACCAACAGAGAAGACAGTAGATATCATTTGAAATACGTTGGGCCCCTATTGTTGAGTCAACATTTAATTTATTAGTTATAAGTCTAGTTCTAAGTCAATTTGTATATAGAACAAAACACTAAATAAAAACCTTAATCGTAATCGAGAAGACACAGTCGATAGTGGTGAAAATAGCGATGAACAAGTGTGATTACTGTGAGACTTAATTATTTCAGAATTGGTGTTAAGAATGAACGATATTGTGATTAAAAGTGGTTTTATGAAAACAGTTCAAGTTGAGATTGATAAAGAGTATAGTTATTTGATTTTGCAAATATATCGAAAGTGTTGTCGATAGTTGTTTATAAATAAACATTTTAAATATACAGAAGACGGTTTTATTATTACGAATCCTGGCAAGAATATTACAATATTAAATTATCTAGGATTGGACATTCACGAGAGATTCTGGTGTTTCTATGCTTCTTGTGTAGCTGTTTTCACACAAGTTCCGACTTAATGATATAGGATAGTTGGTTGACTATCTGACAGTATTGCTATTTCGCAATTATCTATTCGTATCTTTTTTCGAGATTGAGTTAGACACATTTGTCTAAAGCACTTATTTCAGCTTGAAAGATGCTGGTACTTTCGCCCATAGTTCTGAGTATGGTTAACAATCTGTATATTTTGGATTCGTCGCTCCAATCTTTCTTGCTACTTAATTTTCTCAAAGTAAAATTTCTTGAAAAATGAAGTTTCTTCACTTCACGGTAGGCCTTTTGGGTATCTCATCTGTCTCCACATGATTTCACTGTCTAGGTGTAGTCCTAAATACTTCACTTCTTTGACTGGTGTCAGTATCGTGCCCGACAGTGGGATTGGCTTTAGTTTAAGTTTCGTTTTCCTCCTGAAAGATATTATTGTGGTTTTATCCGGGTTTATATTGAGCCTAGCCGTACGGCACCATTCTTGAGCTACTAGGTAGGTAGGTAGGTGTGGTGGTTCTTCTAAAAAAGAGAAGAACCCAATTAGCACTAGGTGCCATTTTGATACCACAAAACTCAAAAAAAAAAAAAAATATTTGGCGCAACAGCTCTTTAAAGTGCCAGGGCCTAGCTTCTCGCAACCACTCATGTTGTGTGCGTTATATTTTTCACACGAATGGAAGGGACCTACAGTTTAATGCCGAATCCGAACGGCGATTTGAGAAGCTTTTTCGTGACAACAATACTCTCGGATGTTTGTCAGACACTTGCGAGAGGTGGGACCGTGAAAAAACTTGTTGGTATTTTCTAGGATTCGAACTTGGAACCTCATGCGTAGTGATCCGACACACTAACCACTTACGCCACGGCGCCCACAAAACTCGTGTACCTGCATATAAAAGGTGTGTTGGTGCGGAGTCTCTAGATCCAGTCTGTGGAGTAAAGAACATTATTATTAAAAAGATTATTAGATCTTTAAGGTTTCTCTCTGAGACTTCCTCAAGGGAATCGAAAAAGGGTTTTCCTAAAGCTCGTTGTCTGGCCCTAGCTAGTGCCGGACAGGCACTTAAAAAGTGGATAAGGGTTTCTTTCTCAGTTGCGACATTGCACTGCGACTATGTGCGTTGTGTGGGATACCTAGTTTGACTGCATGATCTCCTATAGGACAGTGACCCGTGGTGGTTGCTGCTATCCTAGCGATGTCCCTACGCGTTCTGTTTAAAAAGTCGGTTGTTTTTGATTAACTTAGCTTTGTTGTAGTTGTAGTTTGGCCACATCTTTCTATATATAACACAGTTTGTTAGCTTAGTCCATCTGCGGTTGGGTTGGGCAAGGAATTTTGAGGATATTTCTGCTTTGACTGCTCCAAGCGGAATCTGAACTGATTCCGCAAGAGAGCTGTGGAGGGCTGAGCCTTGCCTAGCCAGTTCATCCGCAAGCTCGTTTCCATAAACGTTACTGTGCCCTGGAACCCAAATCAGGGTCACCTTGAGTGGGCTATCTAGCGAAGCTAGCTTTTTTTGGCATTCAAACACCAGCTTGAAGGATGTAGTAACCGATGCAATGGCTTTGATGGCTGCTTGGTTATCAATAAAAATAGCGATCCTTTGCCTCGGTATTATATTGGTGTGTGTTTTGGTCTGACGACAAACTTCCCGGACAGCACGTAATTCTACCTGGAACACACTGGCAGAATCCGGAAGCCTATATGATTTAGAGATGTTTAAGGATTCGGAAAATATACCCGCACCGACTCAACGGTCCATCTTTGAACCATCTGTGTAGATTGTTCCTTAATCACCTGTCCATCTTGCCATTCTGATCTAGTGGGGAATTGAACGTCGAAGCGCTTTGTGAAATTCAATTTGGGTATCATGTAATCTGTTGTGGACAAAATGAGTTCTCTCGGCAGAGAGTTTAAAATGCTACTATGCCCATAGGGTCTCATAATCCAGCACCTAGACTCCCTGAGTCTGACCGCACGGTGTGCTGTGATGTTTATTATGTGTAAATCTAAAGGTAGGAGATGCAAAGAGACTGTTAGAGCATCGGTCGGGGTTGACCATAGAGCGCCTGTGGTGCCTATGCATCCCGTTCTTTGTACTATATTAAGTTTGGTTTTATTACGTATATAAGCTTTTTCAGAAATTTTTGAGAGAATTGGTTGTACCACGGCTGTGTACATCCATAAGGTCAATTTTGGCTGCAGACCCCATTTTTTCCCGAAGATTTTGCTACAAGTATCGAAAGCTGTAGACGCCTTCTTTACTCGTTGTTCTATGTTTAGCTTCTAGTTAAGTTTATGATCTAGGATAACTCTTAAATACCTAGCACTGGACGACAGGGAGAGCGGTTGTCCATTTAGCCGCCGAAGTGCGAAGTCAGGTATAGTGGTGAAGAGCATCAGTTCAGTTTTGCTTGAGTTGACACCGAGACCACACTTTTTGGCCCAAGCGCTTACTTGCTCAAAGCATTTTCCGTGTCCATGGAAGGTAGCTAGGGTATATTCTTTGTAGTGTATGGAGTTTTCTATAGTGCGCACTACCTCGTAAAGAGCTGTCGCGGTTGATCTACATTTGAGGTATGCGTGCTGAGCTTTGGAGAGGGATGGTTCTATTTTGTTTCGCAAATGGTTGTCCAGGATTCGATTGAGAGTCTTAAGTACAAAGGAAGTTAGACTGAATGGTCTGAAAATCATCGCTCCGCTAAGGATATGTCAAAAACTGTCAGGCAGGCGCTTGGCACTAAGTCTATTCGAGGACAGTTTGTGCGGGCCAACAGCGCGGAATTGGTGCGCTTCGCACGATTCATTTACTTAAACTCCGCTTTCCGGAGGGGTTTAGCCGCTCACGCGACTTCGTCGCTTCGCTGAGGGTACGTCAATAAGTGTTCGGCAGGCGCCTGGGGCTAAGTCTATTCGTTGCTCCGCTAACGGTATTCATTTTGGTCTAGTCGCCTATTTTTTTGGTCCTGCTTTGCAGAGAATTGCCTAAAAACTTTTGGGGGATTGTTCATTTGGGAGTTTTGGGCGATTGTTCGCATAACATTTTGACATATGTGTTTTCACTTTTGCCATTTTGAGCGATCTTTCACTATGAAGAATAGCCCAACATATAAAAATGCGTAAAAGTCCAAATGAAAGTGAGTATTCGCCCAAAAAATGTTCAGGTTTTTTTTTTGGTGATTGTTCATTTTTGGAATTTGGTCCATTTTGCTTTGGGCGGTTATTCGCACAGCCTTCTTTAAGTCTAAGTCAACCGCAACAAAATAACTAATTACAAAACAATAGATCTACATAGAGAGAAAACGAGAAATAACCGTTTTACGAGATAAACTTAGCTTAGGTAAAGCATAGACCACTTAACGAAAATGCAGAACAAGTAAAAAGCACAAGAAGAAATGCAATATAATCGTGAAAAGAACTAGTCGCTAAAAAAAATGTTCAGCTGGTCTATTAGAGACAATGTTGCTGACAACTTGGGAGCTACCTAGGAAATGTGTGTCAAGTAGTAGATTTAGCGAATCTTCGCTAGAAGTCGTCCAAGTTCCATCTAATTTCTTGAGATAACTGGGCATTATTGGATTTGTGAAGAAGATTTTTCTTAGCCTAGATGCCTCAGAGACTTCTTCTATTTTGCCACAAAAGAGTCTCCAAGAATTGCGTTTAGCCTTCGTCAGTTCTTTTTTGTAGATAGTTAGGGATGCTTTGTACAAATCCCAGTCTGTTGTATCCTTCGTGCTTGTGGCATTGTTGAAGAGTTTTCTACAATTAGTTCTTAAAGGACCTAAATCTGCATTCCACCAATGAGGCTTTTTCTTACCTTTGGGCCGTACTATAGGGCAGGAGGAAGACATCGCTTTATTAAGGGTTGAGGTAAGATCCTCAACCATGCGATCTAATTCTTGGGTATTGCAAGGGGTTCTAGAGGGAATCGAGGTAAATAATTCCTTTACATTTACTCTGTATTTGAGCCAGTCAGTTTTCCGATCATTTCTAAAGACTTTGGGGCCTATAGGGTCGATATTCACGCTAAATTGAAGATATCGATGGTCTAAGAAGGAATGTTCACCTGATACCTTCCAGTTCTTGATCCTTCGAAGGATGTTGTCAGAGACAAGGGTAATGTCTCTGGTCACTTTTTGTCGATTTTTAGTAATGAATGTTGGTTCATTACCGATATTGCACACAATGAGATTTGTACTTAAAATAAAATCAAAAAGTAACTCACCTCTTTCGTTGATGTCCGAGCTGCCCCATACGGTGTGATGAGCATTTGCGTCACACCCAATTATGAGACCCGTTTTCTGCCTCCCTGCATCTACGATCAATCTTTTCAGGTTATACCCTAAAAGAGAGTCCATATTTCCGTGGGCGAGATATGCTGATACCAAATAGTATGACCCGCTTGACGTCTCTATCTTTGCCGCCGTGGTATCTCGATCGCTGTAATTAGGGAGTAAGGTTACTTTTAGGCTACTTTTTACCAGTATACAAGATCTGGGTTTACCTTTATCTGATGTATACAGGGTGTAGTATTCTGGAGTCTTCAGTCCACATACCAAGTTGTTCACAACCCAAGGCTCTTGGACCAAGACGATGTCTTCACTATCCTTGGAGAGACGGAGAAGAAGGCCGGCAGAAGCCGTAATGGAGTGATTGAGGTTAATCTGTACTAACTGCAGCATTATCGCTACAATCAGGTAGGGAAACCTCCACCACAGTAGAGTTTAAGACCTCCGAGTCTGAGGAGCTGGCCAAAAGATCGTCCTCACTCAGAAGAATTTTATTGAAGCAGTCATCCGCCTCCATGTCTGACAAGATGTCATCATCGACTAGAGAGGGAATTTGCTGAAAAGCTGAGGAAGAGAAGTCATCACTCTCTAGGGATGGAAAGGAGATGGATGACACAGGGTCCCTAATAGCGGGAGTAGGGTCCATAGGCTTGGAAGGGAATCTGTGCGAGTCAGAGATGGATGGTACAGGGTCCTTAAAAGCGGGAGAAGGGTCCACATGGTGGGGGGGTTTGCCCGAATAAGACTCTTCGTCCTTTTTGTAAACTTTTAATGTAATTGGATCAAAACCATAGTAGATCACACCTTCAGTCTTCGCCAAAGGAGCAAGGGATTCTTTATTGACCACTATGAGGGCGCACCATCAAAAATAAAAATTATTGTAGCCAAAACAAAATGATTTTTTTTTTTTTTTTTTTTTTTTTGTCGGGATAGGAAACACTCGACTGGAGCACTCAGACACAACTGGTCCATTGTACTGCCAGAGAGCAAACCCTGATTTACCCATTTTACTGGAATTTCCTTGACTTTCGAAGAAAGCCAAGCAAGCACTTCAGTGATGAGGAGCTTACAGTACCAGCACTCACCACATCCGCACCGAAGATCTGCCACCTGATACGAGCAAAGGCCGGACACTCACAGAGATAATGTTCCGCGGTGTCGTCGCTCTCTCCACAAGCGTCGCAGATTGTAGTGTCACTTAAGCCTAACACGTTAAGGTGCTTGGCAAAAGCGAAGTGGCCTGTCAAGACGCCGATAAGTTGTCTACAGTCTTTTCTGCTGAGAGACAGCAAGAATGCCGCTGATTTCTTACAGACGTCCGGGAGCATGCGTTTAGTCAACCTGCAACCTGGAGAGTCATGCCACACACAATTGTGCTCGTGAGAGACCCAATCAGCAATGGAAGCCCTAACCGAGGACGCTGGAAGACCCAACGCGGGTTCGGGACCTGAGAAAGCCTCCTCTGAGCCTTGTCTAGCAATCTCATCGGAGATCTCGTTCCCGAAGATCCCAGTGTGACCTGGGACCCAGATAAGAGACAGAGAATTCAGCCTTGCGACCGAGTTCAAAGAGTTTTTGGTTTCACGAACTATTTTGGAAGTGGTTAAAGGGTTAAGCAAGGCCTTAAGCGCAGCCTGACTGTCACTACAGACACAAATGCTACGTCCCTTCCACCTGTTCTTCACAACATAGTTCATGGCCATTAGGATTGCATAAGTTTCCGCTTGGAAAACAGACGCATATTTGCCTAACGAGAAGTGAAGTCTAATGTTGTCGACTTCCACGAAGACACCAGCGCCAGACCCTTGACTGGTTTTGGAACCGTCCGTGAAAATACGACTACATTCCATTCCCGGCTCAGACTCTGACCGAAGCCAGTCCTGGACACAAGGAAAGTCGACTCTGAATTTGCGCATCAGCTGGAGTTCTGGTGTCATTGCATCAGACGGCATATCCATAAGACAGGAGTCGTAAGATAAGTGTCGCGCAAGTTCATCAAAGTTCCAGTGTGGAGTATACCAAAAACCGCCTCGCCTAAGACGATGGATGGCTTTGATAGTGCAACCCATGATATAAGTATCAAGGGGAGGTAAGTTCAGCAAAGCGTCTAGAGCAGAGCCAGGCGTACTCGGGAAAGCTCCCGAGCAGCCGAGACAAGCCGTTCTTTGGAGTTTCGCACAAAAGGCAACCACATATTTACGCGAGAGCCCCTTCCACCAAACAACCGACGCATATGCGAGGAATGGTCTTATCATAGCCGTGTAGATCCAGAGAACCTTATTCGGTGATAAGCCCCAAGTCTTGCCAAAAGCACCCTTACACTGCCAGAAGACTGAGAGCGCCTTGGATGTTTTCGACTCGACGTGTTTGGACCAATGAAGTTTCTTATCTAAAATCACTCCCAGATATTTGGCTTCATTGGAAATGCGAATGGTGACGCCTTTTAGTACTGGCTGAGTCAGACCGGTCAAAATCCTCCTTCTCGTAAAAAGAACAACCTCAGTTTTAAGAGGATTCACCGAAAGCCCACTCCTAGTACACCATTCATCGATCATGTCCAGAGCCGCCTGGGCGTTAGCACAGACCGTCGCCAGGCATGGCCCGACAGAAAGTACGGCGACATCATCCGCATATGCCTGAGCGTAGACGTTAGAACTATTTAGAGTGTTCAACAGAGAGTCGACCACCATGCACCATAACAATGGAGACAGAACGCCACCTTGCGGACAGCCCCTGTTTACCCCTGTCATAACATATTGGCCACAATCCGCATCCACTACCAACGTTCTAAACAAAATGATAGTTAACGAAATGAAAATGGCGAGATAATAGGCACCCTGTGACCTCTGTAGTGTAATGGGTAGAATGCCGTCCAGGCCCGGGGATTTATAAGAAGCGAAACTGTTTAAAGTGCTGGAAATTTGTTCCTCTGTAATAATGGGTGTAAGGTTTCCCCAGGCATCAGATTGCGTGCGTAGAGAAATTGTAGGCTCTGCACTGTTATCTGTGCATCCGGGAAAATGGGTGTTTATCAGAAGATCTAGAGATTCTGGTGTTGAATTAGTCCATTTCCCATCCATCTTTCTAAGAAAGGATGGATTGGAGTGTTCTCTTGATAGAATTTTACTGAGTCTTGCAGAGTCCATAAGGGTCTTAGTGGATTGGCAGTAATCTATCCATGACTTGACCAAACGTGGCCCAGTCGATTCTTTTAGGTTTTCTAAAAAGTTTAGGAGACTCGATCTCGAGATCTACATCGAAGAGTATCTAGTTATGGTCTGAGAAAGATTTCAGATTCGATACTTTCCAAATTTCAACTTTGATATTATCGTTATTACTAGAGAGTGTGATATCAATAACGTCCTCCTAACCGTTAAAATTATCGGTACTCGGAAAGATAAAAGCCGGGGTGTTACCCTTGTTGCAGATTATATATATATATATATATATATATATATTTCTTTTTTTCACGAAAAAAAAACTCACTAAAAAAGACACATTTAACGCTTTTTGTTTTCTACTTGACACCATCCACTCCGGAACTGCTTATACATTACTTCGGGGAGGTGTCGTTTTCTTTCCCCTGTGGGGACCGGCTTTTTCTTTCTTGTCGTTGAGGTTTTCATCAGGCTTGTATATCTTGTGATGATGAGTTGATCTTCCTCTCTCTTTTTTGCCTCGACAAAGGAGCATATTTTATCCCATTTGTCTTTACTGGATAGCATTTTTCCCACTACGATTTCTGGGCTTATGTAACCTATCTCTAGTTGCAGCCTGCTTCTCTCTGCCGTCCATCGTGTGCTCTACGGTGTCATGTGGAGAGTCATCGTACTGGCAAGCTGGGCTTCCCACTTTTCCCATCTTATGCAGGTACGCGTTGAAATATCCGTGCCGTGTAAGAAACTGAGTTAGGTAGAAGTTTACTTCACCATAACTTCGCTTCGACCATTCAGCAACGTTCGTGATTAATCTTGCTGTCCATCTACCTCTGGTTTCGGAGTTCCAACGTTCTTGCCAGCATTCTTTGGTGAGCTCTTTAGCTTCAGCTTTCGCAACGTCTTTTCCAAGTTCTGCTTTATTTTGGTGGATATGCATTCTTTCCGCTGCTAGGAGATCGATGGGAGTCACTCCTGGGATTACGAGGATTGCAGGCTCTGACACCGTGGCCCTGATTGTAGATGGAAAGGTTGTTTTCAATAATATAATCAAACAAAGACTCACTGCGTTCGTTGTTCTCCGAGCTGCCCCATATCGTATGTCTGGCGTTGGTATCGCAGCCCATTAGCAGGTTGGTCCTTGTAGTGGAGATGCTGGTTGTTACGTCATGGACTTCCTCCGGTGGTACTTGTCGGTCGTGAGCCATGTAGACGGATGCGATTATGAGGTCCGTCGTGGACGCGTTCTCTATTTTAAAAACTGTTAAATCACGAGACCTTAAATTTGGACATATAAAGGCTTTGATATACAGGTTCTTGGCTTACCTTGGTTGATGATATTGCGGTTGTAGAAAAGGTTGTATTGGTTGTCGCTTAGGCCCTTTATGTTAGGGCCATTAACCCATGGTTCTTGGACAATGCTGATGTCATTGTCTTCCTCCTTCAGAAAGACTATCAGATTATCTGTAGCACAAATCGAGTGGCACAGATCTGAATGACTTTTAGCCATGGTATGGTCTTGTGTTGTTGAAGTGGTGGGTAGGGTGGTCTCGATCCTCATGTCCCCCAATAGACTGTTGGTGTCGTCGATGAGCTTACTGCTTTCAATGCCGATGTTGGGGAGCCAAATGCGGATCCCGGGTCTCCTCGGAATATCTCTGGCCAGAATTAGCTTGAGTCTCAAGCCGTCCCATGCGTCACGGATCTTGTGAAGGCAGCCGCTTAGGAATTCCTTGGAGAAGCCGTCCTCGTTCACTCTCTGTGTCGTCTGGGGTACCGAGGTCGATGGGTCATTAGACTTAGCGGTAGAGAGACTCACAACTTTGTTCCGTTGGGAGTCGGACTTGACTTCCTCCAGGGAACGGTTGCGCTTTGCCCCTTCGCTCTTGCGTGGTTGTTGAGGTTGAGGTTGTTTGCTCCGGGAGTTGATGTAGTCATCAATGATCTTCTTCCGATGAAGTACTCGGATTTTCCTTTTTTTAATTTTTATGCTTTTTTTTTGTTTTTTTTTATTGGACTCAATTTTTACAATTTTTTTTTTTTTTGTCCCACGAGTGTTACGGAAGTTAGGTCGGTCCCGACAAAGCTGATTTATCGGGATAAGGCAAAAATACGACAGACCCCGCCCGCGCGTCTGAAGAAGCTTGTTAGAGACTGGTTTAACCCCCAGCTTTGCATTCTTGGGCACGGTTTCCTGCACTGGAGCGCTCACACCACCACTGAAATCAGCCACCTCGATCCGATGGTCAAAAAGCATGTGTAGAGGATTAAACTATTGAGGAGTTAAGAATCCTATACAATGCTCTTTGACCTTAGCTAACTCCAACTTGACATCGCACAAGATTACTGTGGTGGTTATTACCGGCTGGCACCCACGTTGATGGTTAGGATGAGGGTTTCGCCGAGCCCTTGAGTTACTATTAAACCCCTTTTTATTACATCATAGAGAATAACTTAAAATTTTACTTTGGCGTTCAGTACTATGTCGTCAACATAGGCCTAACAGTTGATTTCGAGGTTGGCTTCTCAAGAAGCAAGAATGCTTAAGAATGGTGAGCACAACGCCTCAGCCCCCTCGGCATGGGGAGTGTTCCGCTAGACTAGTCTTTTGCAAAAATGCAATAATCAAGCTCAGAAAACACTTAATCTATCTACAAAAATTAATTATGCTAATGTCGAAATAATTCTAAATAGAGTAGTACTTGTATGGATGTATGTTTTATACTTTAATATTCAGATAACAGAGTTTTACTAAGCATCTGTAATCAGCCGTCTTTGTTAGTATTCGACATACTTTAGAATTGAATTGAAATTTGTTTACTGAATTTGCCTGCGTCAACTGCTTAAATATCACTCATACTACTGAGACTTTCGGCTTATCGAACGAGCTTATCCTCCAAGCAAGTGATTATTAACATACCACGGACATTATATCGCACATCGATCTGAATATTCTTAATATTCCCATTACATGCATGATTTATTTTTAGTTTATTGCAATTGGGCTCGAGAAATGGGTATACCTAACCGAATTGTATATTAATAAAAGTATTAAAATTGTTATACACCATTTTCTTTAAGCAATGACATCCCTGGATTGTCGAGATTGAATAAGCAGAGCTGCGATTCCAGCAGTGAGTTGGCACAGCTTAAACCAACTTTTAAAAGGGCGCTAACTGAGGAGCCGAATTTATTTGATTATCGAGGAAAACTAGCAACATTAAATTCTATTTCATTAATTGATGGAGAACTCGACGAAGATGTATGAAAACAGATTTAAATTCATGTAAAAACTATTTTGATTTTATATTCTTTCACTATTAGGTGCAAACAACTCTAAGAAAAATAAGAGAAGTTAAGAAAGCAAATTCAAGCTTTCTAGAAGAAAATGGTTCCTCTTTTGACGACAATATCAGAACAAGGAGCTTAGAAACAGGACGCATGTTAAAGGTGAGATATTATTTTCATGACTTTGTGCTTTTTTTTTTGATGCGCCCAAGAGTGTGGTAATCTTCTAAAGTAGTATCCGAATAATTGATGCCAGGAATGCGACTACGTACTAATCCACACCCCGTAAGGTATTACTTCGCGGGGATGGTTAGCATATCATGTTATTTACCTTGCATGAGCTCTTACTGCTTCTTCTGTTTTTGTTGCTTTGCGAATTCTCTGCATTCCTCGCAGCTCAATATGCACATTCACTATGTATGCGACAGTTTCTATTACTGCGTGTTTTCACATGCCATTGTGTGTCTGTTTGTGAGTTTCTACTTTATTAAGTATTCGTGCACAGTTAACATTCCGTCCTTTTGTTTTCTCAGCTTCCAGTGTTTGTGGGATCCTCATTTCTCGCTGCTGCTCGTTCCCCCAGACGTAATTGCTGCATCATGCTGATGTTGTGTTCCAGGCTTCATTCGTCGTCAGCATGAATGTTATTAGTCATCTCGAAGTCGCTTGGCTGCCAGTATTTATCTCTAATATGTTTCTGTCCTTCGTATACATCCGCTATTCCATCAAACCTGTTCCGTGTTCTGGATTTTGCATTCACAGTGCGGCAGTATGGATTATCCACGTACTTGTATTTGTGGAGATAATCCCGAAGCATCCGTGCCCCGATAGAGACTATGTCATGTAGAAGTTTAATTCTCCGCGTTCCCTGCTGATCCATTCCTTTACATTCGGGATTAGCGTATGGGTCCATTTTCCTTTGAGTGTGGTGTTCCACCTGTGTTACCAATCTGCTTGTACCGCCCCGCTGGTTGCTGCGGGCTTCTTTATTTCCAAATCTATTGGCATTCGACCGGAATTTACGCTAATCGCTTCCGCAGACACCGTCCAAAAGGCACAGCACTCTAGCTGAGTTGAATGCGTTTTCGACGTCGAGTGTTACAACGGCACAATAATGCTTTCTCCCTCCTAGCCATCTTTGTCCTGCGATAGCTTCACGCGCAATGTTGCACACTGCCTTTATTGCCCCTATGGTGCTCCGTTTCTTTCAACTGCCGGGTAGAGAGCCCCGAGTCTCCTTTCGTGTACGGCTCTACCCTGAGAAATTGCCTCCCATTAGGCATGTCGTATAAAGGCGTGTGAAGATCTAGGGTTTTGCTTTAGTGGCTCCTTTTAGCACGAAGTTCGAAATGCCATCAATTCCCGGCGTCTTGTTGCTCTTTATTGTTGCCGCGGTTTCTAAGGCTCCGCTGCTCTTCATGGTAGGGTGAATCCATCTTTCCTCGAGAAAGAGGGCTTACAATTATGTACATGATATTCTGGTAAGTCGGTGCAGCTGCCGTGCCATTCTTTAATTTTTTCATGACTGTTTGATACGCACCTCTCCATGGATTGTATTGTAACTCCTCTCTCAGTGCCTGGAAACAATCGGCTTTACTCTTTTTTATCAGCTTACGGAGTTGTGTTCTCTTTCTTCAGAACTGTTCTTTCAGTAAATCATAGTACGTATATTGCGTGCCTCTACTTCGAGCTCTCTGCTGGCACCTCCGCATTCTGAGACAGCCTTCTGGCATATTGGCCAGAATTCTACCAGTTCACAGGTGTTCTTCCATTTCTATTTCCCTTCCTTGACATGGCTGCGTCGCATCCTCGGGATCCTTGTGACTTCTTTAGTCTGTTCTTCTGTTGTGCCTCTTGCTATGTCCATGTTGCTCAGCATATACTCGAGCATTTCGGTGTCTGCGTCTTTTGTTTTCCAAGTCAGCTTTTGTACTTTTGGAGGAGATTTGCGGTGCTGCGATTGGCATTGTTCTCCTCTTTCCTATACGATGGCCTAGTGGTCACTGTTTGTGAACAGGTCTGAGACTGACTACTTCATCCTCGTTGCTATAGCTCTGCTGGCGAACGTCAGATTGACGTTATCGAAAGTGTGTTTATTACCTCGGTTTAGTAGCACTAGATTGCCGATAGCAAATGCTTCTAGCAGTGCCTTTTCTATTTGTAATGGTGCTATTCCACTCGACTGCAAACACATTAAAGTCTCCGGTTACAATGGTTGGTGTTTTTTCTCTGACCTCGGCAACAAAGCTGTTCAGCATCTGTTCGTATTCGTCCATGCTCAGGCTCGGTAGTGCATAGCAACTCGTAGAAATTAATTCCTTTTATTTTGGCGTATACGAAGTTCTGTCGGTGCCTGGAGTCCATTGCTGCCTTATTATTCGCGTCTTCCAGCCATCTTCCACTATCGCGTTGGGTTTTATACTGTTCGCAGGTGAGGATTACATCTGCTTCTTGTTCGCAGTGCTTCAGATTTATTTGGATGCACTTCATAATTTCATCGTAATTTCACGTATTGCGCTTTTGTACGCTGCGCATTTGAAACTTCCAGTCGAGTGATCAGTTCCGCTTTTGCATATCGGGTCACATATGGCACATGGTGGTTTTTGCCGTGTATTTTTCGCTATATGTATGCCTTTTCTCTCCACATTGTTCCTGTGCGGTCATTTTTATTTTTGCATTGTCTTGTCCGTACTCAAGACACCTTTAGCACTGTGTTGGGGCTAGATGCTCTCGTATTCTGCATCGGACCCACCCTACCTGCATATGTTCTGTAGCGATCATCTTAATCGCTTCACTCACGGGAGATTGAAAAGGGCGATTTGTGTTCCTCGTCTTGTCATCCTTATAGAATTGATTGCATCCGAAGAGAACTGCTCTGTTATGGCCTTACAGATTTTTTTCGCAGTTGTTACCTCATCTAGGGCGCTACACTGTACAGTTACTTGGTCGCATAGCACTTTGACCTTGGCTTCGAAGGAGGATTCTGGTCATGTCTTCTTTAAACTCCTCGATTTGTTCATCATTTTTCCTCTTTAGTTCTAACAGCAGTTCACCTTTGGTTGGCTTCTTGCCCTTTGAAGCACCTCCTTCCGCTCCAGTGTTTGGATCGGTATAGCTTTATCTTCTTTTTTATTTAATTTTCCATCACCTTTATCATTTTTGGTCGGTTCCTTGCATTTTTTTAGCACCTTCTTTCATTACTATGTTTGTATCGGTGTGTTTTCTATACCTTTTTCTATTGTCGGCCGCTTTCGTTTTTTAGGAGTTGGCAGTTGCTTTTCTGCTTCGTGGGGTCGCTTTGTATTTCCCGCGATTGGCTTGAGCGCTGGATAGGTTTGTGCGCTTCTATTAGCCTGGTCTGGGTTCCTTTCTTTGAGTAAGGTTTCTGCAATCATCCCTCTCTTGTAAAGTGCTGAGATGTTTTTCATGACGTCCCTTATTTCACAATAACCATGGATGGTTAATGTGGCGTTGAGTCCACATTGCATCCTGCAGTTCAGAGATTTGTTTGCCTTGTTTCTCCAGGACATCTCTACCTTCTCCATTTTTGCTGACCTCTGATATTCCTCCAGCAGTCATGGGGTTCTTTTGCACTTCTAGTGAGGTTTTGGTCGTGTATCCTTCCCTCAGTCCTGTCCCTGCTGTCCCTGCTGTCCCTCCAACTTGCGTTGTGGCTACTGGCGAAACCGATGTCTGGGCAGCCAGTTCAGCCGTTGTCTCTTTTCTTGCGGGCGATTCCATCCCTCCATATTCCTCTGCGTTGTTGCCGCTTGGTCACCTGGTGACCTCGACCTCCTTCTCCTTATTCCTACCGTCGCTTCCTTTCTTTGGTTTGTGTTCATTTCAATTGGGTCCTCAAAGTCAAAGTCGTTGTTAATGTCTGGATTTGTAGTCACCATATGATCCCATGGTTGTCTATGCAAGCAGTGAGGCCATGCCAGGGTTGGCACAAGCCCTTATGGGGTCTTGTGTCCAGAGCATGATGAGTGCCAAACAGGAATGTTACATCTGTAACAATATCAATTTAACGGTGAGGAAAAATTGAGCTTTAAGGCCTGCCAATATTTTAACAGGACGGATGCACTTATAGCACTAACTCAAAAGCCATTTCAACCGGATTTCACTCCAGCTTACTCAGGTGACATAATAGTACAGGCGTCAGCCCTCATAGCAGCAACTTCAATTCGTTTTCCAGTATCCCATAATTAGGACCTTACTGGGCTCGGCCTTAATGTTCTAGGGTACTGACGACAGAGTCATCGTATAGAAGCGTTTGTTTGCAATTATTATTATAGCGGTATGATATAATATAGTATAATATATATTATGTGCAGCCGCCCTTCCGGAACAAGAAGCTGCGCGTTTCTCGTTGTGGCGAGTACGTCCGGATCTCACCGTTTTCTCTTCGCTGTATGCCTCGTAGCCACCTTATGAGGTGGGAAGCATAGGGGTTCCTTTGACCTTTCCAGCCACACCCTCATACTCTGCCGCTCTTGGTCGGGGCTGTTTATTGGGTATTCGCAGCTAACCTGCATTTTGTATGCCGTCCACTATCCGCCACCTGTGACCCCCACAGTTGCCCGACCTTAGCCTCACCAGCCCGTCCGACTGATGCTGTAGTCATGGCGTTGTGAATCTATATATGTATATGTGTACGTGTGTTTCATATTTTGTTTTTTTTAAAGGTTGCGCCACGGATGTATAATCTTCATAGATACTAATAGCCCGAGTGCTACTATCATGCACGATTCGCAAACCTGAGTAACCGATTCCACGAATACGCCTATGTACTAAACACAAACCCTACACACTTCAACCACTCTCCCCGCGGGACTGCCATTAGGTATTTCTTCGCGGGACTGCCATTAGGTACATTGCAGTGCATTCTGCACACACGGTATGAATGAGCAGATCTTCATCCACTCGCCGTTTGATCGCATCATGTGACTTAAGAGATTATCTGGGCTGGGCAGGTTTGCTCTATCTTCTGCAAAGCGTCTGCAGTAGAACACTGCATGCTTCGCGTTCTCCTCCTCATTTGGGCATTTTGGATACAGGGGCGAACTATCGTGTCCAAATCAATGGAGGTATTTCCGGTAGCCGCCGTATCCGGACAGGAACTGTGTGAGGTGGTAGTTACAGTTCCTCCTCGCTCTCTCTGTCCATGATTTTATAGTAGGAATGGGCTTGTGGGTCCACCTGCCCTTTGTGGACTTGTCCCACCTGGTTTCCCACAGCGTTGCCAATGCTGCCCTTTCCTCCTCCTTAATCATTTTTGCCTCTTTCCGGTTCGATGGAGTCTAAGGTACACCCTCTGCATCTCATCCGCGAGGATGTCGATTGGGATCATCACAGCTAAAACGCAGGCTTCATCGTCGGAGATAGTTTGGAAGCCGCTGATCATTCTGACTGCACAGACCCTGTGAGCTGTTCATAGCTTCGTCCTACACTCATTTGTCGCCAGTGCACCCGCCTATATCGGGCAGCGTATAGAAGTACTAAGCTGACCACTCTGGACAGCAGGATCCTGCGGGCGTAACCAGGCCCGCCAATGTTCGGGAGCATTCGGGAGAGTGCTGCCTGCATGCCTCATCGATGCCTTCTTACTAGAGTACTCGACGTGGCCTTTGAAGCGCAGCCTATTGTTTGATAGAGGACATGGCCTACGTGCAGTAGTGCGCAAGTAAATAAATTTTATTGGCGTAAAAATAAAGTGTATGTCGCCGTTAAGCAGCGCAAGAATTTAAGTTGTCATCAATTTTGTTAATTAAAATTATGATTATTAATTTTTTTTATACAATTCTTATTTTTTCCATAAAACAAATACTTTACATACTTAGACTCTAATTTTCTTATATGAGGTTTACCGCTTCACAATATTTTTACGACTCCTTGTTGCTCTCTGAGTCCGACTCTGAAAGGCATTTTTTCTCCCTGACCATGTGTTCCCTTGAGTTATCTTTCTGGTCCCACATGTGTGCTTCCGAGTACTTCTTATCCGCAAGCCTATCTACAAACGTTGGTGTACTGGCTTACTTACTTACTTACTTAGGTGGCGCTACAGTTCGGGGTGAACCTGGACATCAACCAGCAAGCCTCTCCATTTAGTTCGGTCTTTAGCTAATTTCCGCCAGTTGGACACTCCAAGTTGGTCGAGGTCCCATTGAAGTTGTGCGCCTACGGCGAGAAGGTCCTCTACTGCGTCGTCCCTCCGGGTTAGATTCGAAGACTCTGTGGACCGGAGCGTTGGTGTCCATTCGCTCTACATGCCCTCGCCATCTCAGACGTTTAATACGCAGTTTATTGACTAGGTCGATGTCACTGTACAGCTCGTACAACGTCAACGCAGATGGGACCGAATATTTTACGAAGATTCTCTTTTAATAAAATTCATGTTTCAGCGCGGTAAAGCAGAACTGGGATGATCAGAGTCTTATAGTCTCCTTAGTTGTTCGAGACATGGCTTTACTGTTGTATTGCCTTATAAGCCCAAAAAAACTACGATTGGCAAGAGCTATTCTTCGCTTGATTTATGCGCTGATGTTGTTTTTAGAGTTTATAGCAGAGCCAAGGTAGACAAATTCCCTTACTACCTCGAAGTTATAGCTGCCCACTGTGACGTTTTGTCCAATTCATTGGTGTTAGTTGTCTCTTTTTGTTGACGGCGTATATTTGGTTTTGCCATCGGTTATCACTACCCATTCTGACCGCTTCTGCTTCAATGCTTGCAAACACACCATAGGCAGCCCGCTGAGTTCTTCTAAGAATATCAGGATCGTCGCGTCGGCGTATGCAAGCAGTTGTACGGACTTTTGATTGACTGTACCTCTGTGAGTTCTGCACAATCCGTTCAAGTACAATATTAAAGAAGTCACATGACACCGCGTCATCTTGTCTAAATCTATTTTTGACATCAAAGGTCTCGGTGAGGTCATTACCGACCTTGATGGAGCAGCGAGCGTTCTCCATCGTCATCCTGCACGGACGGACAAGTTTGGCAGTGATGTCAAAACTAGACATGGCTTTCCAAAGCTCTTCTCTTTAGATGCTGTCATGTCTGGCCTTAAAATCGATAAGGCGATGGTGACTATCGATTTGAACTTCTTGGGTTTTCTGCAAGATTTGCTGATGTGTGAAGATTTGATCAATGGTGGACTTCCCTAGCCTGAAATAGCACTGTAGGGGCCAAACAGGCTGCTGATAAACAATTTCAGGTGCTCACATAATATCGCAGAAAAGATCTTATATGCGATGTTGAGGAGACTGATGCCTCTATAATTGAGGGGGTCTCCTTTCTTGTGAATTGGGCAAACGATGCTGAGATTCCATTCATCAGGCTGAGGATAGTGCTATCCTCACTTCGTTTTGGTCAGGTGGACGGAAATTTTGATTATCATCGTCTATGTTGAATGGTATATTCTGCCTGACAGCGGGATGTTGGTCTTCGTCTCCGTTATACAGTCTGCGGAAGTAGTTTTTCCATATTCTCAGCACCGACTGTGATTCTACTACGAAGTTTCCATTTTCATCTCTACAGGTTTCTGTACGGGTATTGCTTCTCTGACACGTTCTTTTTACCTTTTGGTAAAACTTCGGAGTATAAACTCTCGATATTCTCAAACGTGCGTCTTATGCTCTTTCCTCTTCTTTTGGAGAAGCCGATGTTCTTCCCGTCTCTTTTGCTCGTATAACTCACGAACAGCTCTCGTTTTCCTTTGCAGCGCCGCTTTGTATGCCTCTTGTTTTGCTGCATGCACTCGCCGGCATTCTTCGTCAAACCAGGGGTTTCGCGGTGGTGGGCGGGCGAGACCCAGCCCATCAGTCGCGGCGTTTCTGATGGCATGTTGGCAGCGCTGCCACTGGTCTTCGGCACTTGATGCTGGTGGCATAGGAGTGATTGAGAGATTTCGGGATACGCGTTCAGCGAAGAGTCTGGCGGTCTCTTGCGATTGTAGCTTTTCGACGTTAAATTTTCTCACAGTGATACTTCTTTGTTGCTCAGATTGGGATGTCCGCATTCGTACCTTGGCTACAACAAGGTAATGATCCGAGTCTATGTTGGGCGCTCGGAAGGTTCGGACATCCAGAATACTGGAGGCATGCCCTGCGTCAATCGCAATATGATCAACTTGGTTTATTGTTACATGATCATTGGACCGCCATGTCTGCTTATGAATATCAAAATGAGGAAACCATGTGCTTGCTATAGTAACTTTTCGCTCCACAGCGAAATCAATTAGCCTTAGTCCGTTATCAGACGTGGTGTTGTGTAGGCTATGCTTACCGACTGCCCTACCAAGGTCCACCTCCTTTCCTCTTTTGGCATTAAAATCGCCCAAAACGATTTTAACGTCGTATTTAGGACATTGCTCGTATGTTTCGTCGATTAACTCTAGAAACAATCGTGTAGGCTATGCTTACCGACTATCCTACCAAAGACGTCCTCCTTTCCTTTTTTGGCGTTAAAATCGCGCAATACGATGTCAACGTCACATTTAGGACATTGCTCGTATGCTTTGTCGAGGAGCTCGTAGAAGCACTCTTTGGTGGCCGGGTCCTTTTCTTCCGTGGAGCATGAGCACGTATTAGGCTTATGTTAGCGAATTTAGCCTTGATCCGTATAGTCATAATACGCTCGCTGACACGTCGGAAGCTTAAGACTTCTTGCCTAAGTCTGCCGCGTATTATAACAAATCCGCATCCAAACAATTCCACGTACATTTCCAAAAGTTCGTCGTCAGTTAAGGCGTTCTTATCCAAGGCTTTTGGTTGCCTCGGAACCATTAGTTTTTTACATGGTAGGGAAGTTACCGAGGCACAACCCCCCTTCCTCAACCTGGAGGGCCTGTTCCTTTAGTTGCACCCCTAGGACGAGGGGCTGGGCAGCCGGTGCCAGTAGTCCCCTACGGGAGTATTAGCGCTGCTGTTGGCCCATTAAGGGCTCCTCCGCCACCATCTCTATTCGAAGGTCCTGACCAACATTGGAAATTCCTTACCGACCTGTGATCCGAATACGTCGAACCAGCTCGCGCAAGGCATTCACTAAGTTCAACCTAACTGGAATTATAGACGCCATCGTTGACTCCGTCTAGGGAATTCGACCGCTGCCGCCTGGAACAAGAAGAAGTGCTCTTGTGGGAAATACATTTTTCGAGTGTCTATTGCCGTGTTTTTCTTAAGCCTAGCCAGCGAGTCGTTCATTTAAACGATTTGCCAGCCAGCCAAAGCCAGCCGATTTTATACGAACATATCTCTAGGAACCAAGCAACCTCGCAGTGACAGCAACAACAAATAACTAAAAAACACTCGTTTTTGCGCAGACGGAAGTTAGGCATCACGAAATTCCCAGCCAGTAACTTTTTGTTGGGGATAAAATCAAGAGTAGTAGCCAGCCGGTTGTTGTATTTGTTTTATGTGTAAAATTTTACTTTACTAGCAACTACTGGCTGGCTAGGTTTAAAAAAAACACGGCTTATATGTTATTTCTTAAATTTCTTTTAAATTGTCTATATTTTGGATTTCATTATCACATAATTCTAATGGTACATTTGTTAGAGGAATTTGCAAGATATTAGTTTCAATGCTGAAATATTGTTTATATTTCTTTATGATTTACAAAGATTTTGTTATTGATTTCAATATTACAAATTTCAATGCTAATCAGAATAGTTCCTTCTACTTTTACTGATGGTCTTTTAATCGCATGTATTATTTATTCTTCCGCTACTTTTTAAAATTACAATGATACCTTTTTTTATTTCTTTTACAACATTGTTTTTGTTATATACATATATTCTCCTTGCATGTTTATGATATACATCCTTTGTGTTGTTTTAAATGTTTTAACTCTTTGTTTTCCATATATTCATATGATGTATTGTTACTATTGATCAACATACTTTCTTTTATCTGCAATTGCTCATTCAAGTATTTTTTGTATGATTTAAGGAAGAAAAGGATTTTTTTTTGGGATTTCAACTATAAATATGATATTATCGTGATGATAGTATGCTGAATGAACTTGTACTTTTTTTTGATTTCTCAAAGTCCATCTTAAATTCTTCTGTTTCCTCTACAGTCAGAATATTTTATTAAAATATATTAGATTCCTCAGGTTATTTAATTTATTTTTATTCTCTGTGATTCTATATGTAATATAATTGATAATTTATTGCCCTTTTTGATCAAATCGGGCTTTCCTGACGTTCTGTAACGAGTCTAGTTTTGATGTAATTTATTTCATTTTGAAGTTGGCTGTTGATTTTTATTTGTTTATTTAATTGTGTCACTGCCATGTGATTATTTACGGTAAGAGCTCGTATTTGGTTTTCTATTTCACGTCGATCTTAGCTGTCCATTGTAGCAAATAGAAATATCAAAACTCCTCCTCCGACATTTATCAAAGTTCTATTGGGCCTGTGTTCACTGATAGTTTTAATTTCACTTCGGATTGTTTATATTTGAAAGTTAACACTTTTTGGTATATATGTATTATTTAAACTTCCGATATTAGCTTGTAATGTAATACCCATTTTCACCGTCCATATTTTCTAAATTGATTTTAGCGCGAACGCCAATTGAACTTACAAAGAGTATTAAAAACCTCATGTTTATTATTTAACGGTCGACTTTTGACTGACTAGTTCTCTCTAGAATGGGAGTCCCAGCAAATGATTTCTGTAGAAGCTGCAGAGATGAACTGAAACATCTGATAACAGAAGCAATACGTCCATAGGCCTAGGAACCATCGAGAAAAAAACCAAGTGTATGAAAAAATATTCGAACTGCTTTTAACTGTTAGAGAACAATCCGGGACAACAAATTCTTGTTTGAAAAAAGTGTACCGGTCAATAGATCCACTGAGTGGATTACCAAAGAAAAGGGAATGCAATCCATTAGTTACAGCTTGAAGTAATAAAACGGCACAATGAACGCATGGAACAACTCGCAATAGAAAAAAATAATAATTAAAAAGAGATAACCTTCAACTTGAGATAATGATTTCCATTATTTTCAAAATATTTCGCCTGTTTTGAGTATTTGTTGAGGAATATTTTCATTTGACTCAAAAAGGCCTGAATTTGATGTCGTTAATTACTTGCTTTTGCGGACCGATAATGTAGTTCATCCGGCGGTTTCAATAATGGGGTCACACAGAGAAAGTGAATAGGTGCGGATCGGATGAGATCCCTCCGCAATCAATCCGCCGGATTCAATAATCGGCATGATTATAAATTTATATAGATTTATATTAAAATCTGGTTTAGCTGAAACAACATCGACTGAACCAGTCACCAACCCTCCCACGCCGTATTGGTTACTGCTGACCCTCAAGAGGTACTGTAACAGACACCCGCCAAGATCGATAGTTAACTCTCTCAAATACTACTAACACTAGTGAATGCAGATTACACGCAAAAGAGTAACAGAGATTGATTGAGTCAATCAACTCTATTACTCCCATGCACCTCACCTACACGGTGCAACTAGGTACTAAGGGTTCGATTGATTTAGTCACCTTACCAGCCAAACCAATTACACTTAGTTCGACTGGATAATAGTGCAAGGTTTGATTGTATCAGTCACCTCGTTTCTCTCATGCACCCCCACTACCTCCACGGTCCACCTAAGTATGAAGGGTTCGATTGCAACAGTCACCCTACCTAGTCAACACCTTATGCATAACAGTACTAGAGTTCGATTGAATCAGTCACTCTATTACGCGTAGGCATCTCTTCACCTACACTATTCACCTAGGCCCATACCTGCTTATAAGTTACACAACAGTACAGGGTGTTCGATTGAATCAATCACCGCCAGCACTTGTCTGTACACTATATCTCCCCGGTACACCTTGACTTTAGGGTTGATTGGGTCTGCCACCCTTTTCAGCTACTTCAGGCACAGCTATTCTCAGCCAGTATCGTACTGAGAAAGGTTAAGGTTCCCTAGTAACCGGTGATTCTTCCGCTCCTACTCTATGTGGTAGGACCCAAGTGGTCTAAGTGTGTCCTGACCTTGTCAGGACAGCCACCTTACCTAACCTAACCTAACCTAACCTAATTCTATCTGCTCTGGTCATAGGTCTCTTTGTTATTGGAATATTTTCCTTATTATGGGATTTCCTGTTCCTGGGTCTTTGTACTCCTTCTGGGTGCTTATCTTCGAGTTAATCATATTTGAAACGCATTTAAGTTTTATGTCGTAATGCTCATGGGTTTCTTACCATTCCTTCTTCTCTTTTTTCTACATAATCTTCTCTACGTTCGTTTAGCCTGTGTATTAGGCTATCTTTGTTTCTAAACACGCGCTCCTGGAGTATAGTTTTGTCAAAAGTAGTGTATTCAACGTCGTATGGGGTCATCTTGCTTGTATGTACTATGAATACTTCTGTTATATAATAATATGGCTTTGTATACATATATATATTTATTAGTGTTTGTTTTAATATATTAAATTCGTTTTCACTTACTTTAGGGTCTACGTATATTCCTGTTACCTTGGTTTATATTAAAGGCAATCATTTTTCTTCTATATCTATACCTATGTAAAATATTTGTTTGGTTTGAAGCCACTTAAGTGCTTGATGATCAGTTTTGATGATAAAATGTTTTCCATAGAGTGATGGTATGAGATAAAAGCATGACCATACAATGGCGAATAATTCCTTCTCCGTATTTGTGCAATTTTTCCCGTTTTCGTTGAGAGTTATTGATATATATGTATGTGACTAAATGTCCTTCTTGAGACAGTACAGCTCCTATTGCATACTTACTAGTGTCTGTTGTCAGAGTAAATGTTTTGTTATAATCAGGATATTGAAGTATGGGTTCGTTTTGTAGGGAATTCTCTAAGTTTTCGTATGCTTTAACGTAATCTTAATCATTAACATTAATCTTAGAACCTTTCGTAAGTCCTCTTGTTATAAGTTGCGCGATTTTTGCATAGTCTTTAATAAATATTATATTTTCAATAGCCCCTATTTTATTTTTGTTGGGTATAACTCCTTTGTTAGAAATGGTATGCCCCAGGAAATCTGTAGTTTTCCTTACTTACTTACTTAGGTGGCGCTACAGTTCGGGGTGAACCTGGGCCTCAACCAACAAGCCTCTCAATTTAGCTCGGTCTTTAGCTAATTGCCTCCAGTTGCGCACTCCAAGTTGGTCGAGGTCCCCTTGAACTTGTGCGCGCCACCTACGGCGATAATTCCCTCTACTGCGTCGTCCCTCGGGGTTAGATTCGAAGACTCTGCGGGCCGGAGCGTTGGTGTCCATTCGCTCTACATGTCATCTACAGCCATCTCAGACGTCCAATACGCAGTTTTTTGACTAGGTCGATGTCGCTGTACAGCTCGTATAGTTCGTGATTGAATCTTCTCCTCCAAAACCCGTCAACGCAAACGGGACCGAAAATCTTACGAAGAATTTTTCTCTCGAAGCGACCAAGGATATCTTCATCCTCTTTTAATAAAGTCCATGTTTCAGCGCCGTAAAGCAGGACTGGGATGATCAAGGTCTTATATAGAGTCTCCTTAGTTGTTCGAGAGAGGGCTTTACTGTTGAATTGCCTTATAAGCCCAAAAAAACAGCGATTGGCAAGAGTTATTCTTCGATTGATTTCTGCGCTGATTTTGTTTGCTGAATTTATAGCAGAGCCAAGGTAGACAAAGTCCCTTACTACCTCGAAGTTATAGCTGCCCACGGTGACGTTTTGTCCAATTCGTCGATGTTGGTTTTCCCTTCTAGTTGACAGCATATACTTGGTTTTGCCCTCGTTTATCGCCAAACCCATTTTGGCCGCTTCCGCCTCAATGCTTGCAAAAGCACTGGTGACAGCCCGCTGAGATCTTCCGATAATGTCTATATCGTCGGCGTATGCAAGCAGTTGTACAGACTTGTAATAGATTGTGCCTCCGGTGTTGGCTTGTGAGTTCCGCACAATCCGTTCAAGTACAATATTGAAGAAGTCACATGACAACGCGTCACCTTGTCTAAAGCCTTTTTTGACATCAAAGGTCTCGGTGAGGTCATTACCGACCTTGATGGAGCAGCGAGCGTTCTCCATCGTCAGCCTGCACAGGCGGACAAGTTTAGCAGGGATGTCAAAACTAGACATGGCTCTATAAAGCTCTTCTCTATAGATGCTGTCATAGGCGGCCTTGAAATCGATAAAGAGGTGGTGAGTATCGATTTGGAATTCTTGGGTTTTCTCCGAATCAGGCTGTTGATAAAAGGTTTCAGGCGTTCACACAATATCGCAGAAAAGATCTTGTACGCGATGTTGAGGAGACTGATGCCTCTATAATTGGCGCAGTTGAGGGGGTCTCCTTTCTTGTGGATCGGGCAAACGATGCTGAGATTCCATTCATCAGGCATACACTCCTCTGACCAAATATTAGAAATGAGTTGGTGTATGCGCTCTACCAATTCATCCCCAGCTGCCTTGAAAAGTTCGGCCGGTAAACCGTCAGGTGCAGCAGCCTTGTTCGATTTTAGCTTGGATATTGCTATCCTCACTTCGTTTTGGTCAGGTGGACGGAAATTTTGACTATCATCGTCTATGTTGAATGGTTCATTCTGCCTGACAGCGGGATGTTGGTCTTCGTCGCCGTTATACAGTCTGCAGAAGTAGTTTTTCCATATTCTCAGCACCGACTGTGATTCTACTACGAGGTTTCCATTCTCATCTCTACAGGTTTCTGTACGGGTATTACTTCTCTGACACGTTCTTTTTACCTTTTGGTAAAACTTCCGTACATTGTTCCTGGAGTATAGACTCTCGATATTCTCAAACGCGCGCTTCTCATGCTCTTTCTTCTTCTTTTGGAGAAGCCGATGTTCTTCCCGTCTCTTTTGCTCGTAGAGCTCACGAGCAGGTCTCGTCTTCCTTTGCAGCGCCGCTTTGTATGCCCCTTGTTTTGCTGCATGCACTCGCCGGCATTCTTCGTCAAACCAGGAGTTTCGCGGTGGTGGGCGAGCGAGACCCAGCACATTAGTCGCGGCGTTTCTGATGGCATGTTGGCAGCGTTGCCACTGGTCTTCGGCACTTGATGCTGGCGGTATAGGGGTGATTGAGAGATTTCGGGATACGCGTTCAGCGAAGCGTCTGGCGGTCTCTTGCGATTGTAGCTTTTCGACGTTAAATTTTCTCACAGTAATTCTTCTTTGTTGCTCAGATTGGAATATCCGCATTCGTACCTTGGCTACAACAAGGTAATGATCCGAGTCTATGTTGGCCGCTCGGGAGGTCCGGACATCCAGAATACTGGAGGCATGCCTTGCGTCGATCGCAATATGATCAATTTGGTTGATCGTGACATGATCATTGGACCGCCATGTCTGCTTATGAATATCGAGATGAGGAAACCATGTGCTTGCTATGGTGACATTTCGCTCCACAGCGAAATCAATTAGCCTTAGTCCGTTATCAGACGTGGTGTCGTGTAGGCTATGCTTACCGACTGCTCTACCGAAGACGTCCTCCTTTCCCATTTTGGCGTTAAAATCGCCCAATACGATCTTAACGTCGTATTTAGGACATTGCTCGTATGTTTTGTCGAGGAGCTCGTAGAAACACTCTTTGGTGGCAGGGTCCTTTTCTTCTGTGGGGGCATGAACACATATTAGGCTTATGTTAGCGAATTTAGCCTTGATCCGGATAGTCATAATACGCTCGCTCACGTGTCGGAAGCTTAAGACTTCTTGCCTAAGTCTGCCGCGTATGACAAATCCGCATCCGAATAAGCGTTGCCTGTTGCCTCTGTAGCAATCACCGTAGTAGATGTCACAGTTTTTCATCCTCTTTTTGCCCGGCCCATCCCATCGCACTTCCTGGATGGCGGTAATATCTGCTTTATAGCAGTCTAGGGCCTCTGCTAGTTGTTCGGCTGCACGTGGTCTGTAAAGGGACAGAACATTCCACGTACAGATCCGAAGGTCGTTGTCCTTATTTCGTTTGCTGGGGTCGTCATTAGTTGGGTCATCCTTATCCGAGGCTTTTGGTTGTTTCGGAACCATGCGTTTTTTACGTGGTAGGGAAGTTACCCCGACGACACAACCCCCAACCTGGAGGTCCAGTTCCTTAATTATTCCCCTAGGACGAGGGGGCGGGTACACCGGTGCCAGTAGTCCTTACGGGAGTATGAGCGCTGCCGTTGGCCCATTAAGGGCTCCTCCGCCACCATCTCTATTCCAATGTCCTGACCAACATTGGAAATTCCTTACCGACCTGTGATCCGAATACGTCGAAGCAGCTCGCGCAAGGTATTCACTAAGTTCAACCTAACTGGAACTATAGACGCCACCGTTGACTCCGTCTAGGGAATTCGTCCGCTGCCGCCTGGAACAGGAAGAAGTGCTCTAGTGAGAAAAGCACTCTTCCCCCCCTCTCTCATCTGCTGCCACCAAGAATTCGCCAAACGGGGTTGGTTACCCATTTCTTGGATTAAGGTACTAGGCACCCGGCTGTCACCGCGTGGAGGTTGAGAGTAGGAGTTGGTAGACCTCAGCTGAGTGAAAACGCTCGTGTTTTCATATGATCGCATGCACTACCGTTTGAATTTACATTTATCAATTTGAAATTTCAAATTGAATTGTCTCAAACGGTCGAATACTTTCTGTAGATTAATCATGTATTCTTGTAAATAGATATACGACACAAATAACTCCGATGAGTCCTTCTAAGACTTCGGTCATCATCCTTTGGAAACTAGCTGGCGCATTTTTTAACCCGAATGGCATTCTCAGGTATTCATAATGTCCAAATGGTGTAGAGAATGCTGTTTTCTCTACTTCATCAGGATACCTCTGAATTCGGTGAAAACCTCTAGTTAAATTCAAGGTGGTGAAATATTGAGCTCTCCCAAGTTTTTCTAATATATCGTCTATATTCGGTATGGCATGTTCTTCTTTTATTGTCTTTCATTTAACTTCCTACAATCTATCACCATTCTCCATTTCTGTTGACCTGAGTTGTCCATTTTCTTTGGAACGACCCAGACGGGAGAATTGTGAGGTAAAACTGATTTTCTAATAATGCCTTGTTTAAGCAACTCATCCACCTGCTTCTTTATCTCTTCCTCATGTACTTTGGGGTAGCGATACACTTTTGAAAAGATGGGATGATTATTTCCTGTACGAATACGATGTAGAGTTTTTTTATGGATTTTATAAATTTCTCTAATTCTTTTCTTTCTTCTGAGGTTAAATCTTTTGGGATGCGATTTTCGAGACTCAAATGGTTTACTTGCATTTGATTGATTTCTTCATAAAGATATGGACAACTTTCGTTTCGATCCACAGTTGAAGAAACTTCCCGAATGGGATTCTAATATCGGTTATT
Organism: Brachypalpus laphriformis; assembly: GCA_945910035.1. Taxonomy (NCBI): domain Eukaryota; kingdom Metazoa; phylum Arthropoda; class Insecta; order Diptera; family Syrphidae; genus Brachypalpus; species Brachypalpus laphriformis. The sequence continues at coordinate 125,287,409 of OX246756.1, forward strand.
TTGATAAATTCATTTCCGTTGTCAAAAACGGCTTTTTATGGGTTTCATAATATTTTGGCCTAGAATTCCGTCGAACTTTGTGTTGTTTATACGAGTAAGTTTCCAATACATTGTACAACCGGGTTCATTAAATTCGAGAGGTAATTCTATTATTATCTCCTCTTTCATATGTATTTTACTATGCAATGTATTCATAATTATGGGGGTCTTTATGTCATTTCGTTTACATTGTCTCAATCTTTTGTCGTCTAAGATGCTGGCTGTTTATCCAGTATCTATTAGTAGTCTTAAATATTCGTTACTTATTTTAACTTTTACTATGGGTAGAACTTCTGATTCCTTAGCATGAGAAAAATTTACCTCTTCCTGATAATTTTCTTCTACATTATTAACATCCATGGGTTCGAGGTTTCACTTGACTTGTCCGGAATTACTTGGCCTAACATTATTCTGTTTATATCTATTGGTATTAATGTGGTTATACCTAAACCTGTAATTGTTCCCATGATTTCCTAATATATTGTTGTTATGTTGCCTAATCTGTGCACTATTTTCGAAACCTAAGTTTCTGGCATTTCTCCTGGAATTAGGGTTTTGGCTGTTGTTGCGATTATAATTAAATGGTGTCTGTGTATTCGTTTTAAAGGGATTCACTCTGGGATGAGGAATAGGATTATTTGGTACTTTATTCTCAAATGATACCAAATTTAATTGGATGAGCAACTGATATGCTTCACTGCAGTTTTGTATATTTTTAGCATGGTGGACACTAGATATATGTGGATCTAAACAGTTTTTAAATTCATCAAGAACCAGATTTTCTTTAACTTTTGGGTTATAAAGAATGTGTGGTTAAAAGTTACATTTCTTATTTAATAAGTTAGCAAACTTTCTAATTCCTTATATAGTATATGAATATTTTTATTATTTCTAGTTTCTAAAACTCTACAAGTTAAATAATCATACCCTTCACGTACGCCGTATTCGGTTTTTAATATCTTTTTGATGTCAGTCCATGTTGGGTTTGCAAGGCCTAGTATTTTCTCCAACGCTGATCCACGTATTTTGCTGATAACTCTGCGGTATATTAACTCCCTGGAATCTTCTGGTATAAATGTTGCTAGATACTCCACATCGTTGATGGAGGTTAATAAGTCCTGCTAATGTTCCCTCCCGGTGAAATCTTGGATGTTGTCGATCTGCCTCAGAATTTCCTTAGGTGTGGTGAAAAAATTTCGTTGAATTTCTTGTGCTATCCTGTGTTGTTCTGCTTTTTATTGTAGCTGATTTTGTTCGGCTATCATTTGTGCTTGTGCTATTTGCGTTTGAGCCTGCAGGTTCTCCATTGGGTTAGCAATGGGTTCTTCACCTATGACAATATCTGCTCTCAAGATTAGGTCGACTATCCTTTGATGTAATCGTCGTTTCCGGTCCAGATTTTATGTGCCTGCAAATCTTTTGTTTTATAAAAAAAATTGTGTGTTTGTTTTTTGTTTTTTTTTTGCGCGCATGGGGAAATTACATAATTTGCGTTAAATTTCTTGCTAAGCACGGCTTGAATTTTTTTCATGGCATTTCCTTTATTTTCACTAAAGGGTCTATATACGATTCCTTTCACTGGATGTCTATAGAGGTTTTTCATTTACTTTGAGAATTTATTAGATCATCCTACCGACTGCGTGAATTTTAGTTTTCATCAATTTTATTAATAAAAAAAGTTATTCTTTATTTTTTTATATAATTCTTATTTTGTTCACAAAACAAATACTTTACACACTTAGACTTCAATTTTCTTATATGAGGTTTACCACTTCATGATCTTTTTACGACTCCTCGTTTTATTTCTGAGTCCGACTCTGGAAGGCGTCCTTTTTTCGTCTCCCTGACCATTATGTTCCCTTGGGTTATCTTTCTGGTCCCACATGTGTGCATCCGAGTACTTCTCATCTATTCCGCAAGTCTATTTATAAACATTGGTGCATTGGCGACCAATGTGTTTTCCTGGTGTCGTGTGCACATGTTTATCGTTAATTTGGGTGTGGTTTCATATACATATGTATAACTCATGTGAATAGAATAATACAGAAGACGTGTTGAAAATGCAAAGGAATGCAGAAACTCTGAATTTAGCTATGGAAAACAAAATATCCACCTATGAAAACAAAATCTAGTTTCTAGGTAGAAACCCCAATTTTATCCAGATCAATGTATTGTTAAAAAAAAAACGATGACACAATCAAATTAAGAACAGGCTTAAAACAAATACTAGTATTCGTATTTTGGCACATGCAAAAAAACGTCAACGGTTTACAAAAAAAGCAAAATGACTACAATCCATCTAAAACCAATGCTATGATGCCATACCCACTATAATTTAACCACGCCCTATTAAGATGCGGTGTCCGGTGTCATACAGACGGGTAGACGGACGAACATGGGTTAATCGACTCGCCTGTTTGCACTGATCATTTATAGGTGTATACTCGTACACACTTTAGAAGGTACATATATCTCTATTATTTCTTTATGGTACAAACTATGTATCAAAATTAATATGGTAATAATATAAAAGCAATAAGCTGTATTCTACTTTTTTCAACGATGTATGACATGCAAATGTTCGAGAAGAAAAATGCTTGTTGCTCCTTTTGCTGTATTGGAGCCTTCTTCAAAAACTCAGAGGAAAGGCCAGGTTAGGTTAGGTTATGTTGGCTGTCCACACGGGAGTGTAGACACACTTAGACCAGCGAAGGTCCTTTGTGATACCAGGATCAAACCATTAGGCCACTCAGGGACTAACAAAACCAACCGGAGCTTTTGACAAAGCGATGGATGCTCATGACGTCCAAGGACGCCAGATCGCAGAGGTCGCCAAGGAAGGGGGACCCTAGATGGAGCATTCTTTTATGTGACAGGGCTGGACATGTGCATAGAAGGTGAAGGATGGTTTCCTCCTCCTCCTCGTCTCTACAGCTTCTGCAGAAGTCATTGAAGAAGAGGCCAAGTCTTTTGGCGTGCTGGCCTATAAGACAGTGTCCAGTGAGAACACCGACAACGCAGCTGATTTGTGTACGCTTTAACTTGATCAGATCGGCACTACGTTTTTGATCCAGCTTAGGCCAGATCTGTCTCGAAATGTGACACTTTGAGCCGTTTCCCCATAAAAGGTTGGTCGCGCTAATAGCGTTCAGCTTTAGTAGATACTTACATGTAGCGAGGGGCATACCCAGGGCTTGCCTTTCAGGCAAAATCCTTAGAGTGGTACCCTGTCTGGCGAGGTCGTCAGCCCTGCAGTTACCTGGAATGTCTCTATGGCCCGGCACCCAGCATAGGTGAATGTTGAACTGCTCTGTCATCTCCATAAGAGATAGACGACAGTTTAAGGCAGCCTTAGAAGTGAAAGAGAACGATTCCAGGGACTTGATTGCCGCTTGGCTGTCAGTGAAAATGCTAATATCCCTGACAGATAATACATTACATTTCAGCCAGGACAGAGCTTCTTTAATCGCCATGATTTCCGCCTGGAAAACGCTACAATGATCGGGGAGGCGGAAAGAGATGCTCAGATTGAGCTGTTCGGAGAAAACACCACAACCCACCCCACCATCCGTCTTAGATCCATCTGTAAAGAAGTGAACCGAACTAGCATCGACAGGGGGGGAGGTGTCCCATACATCTCGGTTAGGGATGCTCGTACTGAAGTTACGGTCAAATCTCAGTTTCGGCGGGGTGTAGTCCGTGTTTTCGTGTTTGAAGTTGAGAAGATCAAGGATCGAGGAGTGGCCAAAGCGATAGCTAGACCACTGAGAGGAGGCTTTCAAGCGGATGGCCGCACAGGCTGCCATCTGTTTGCCGAAAATATCTAAGGGTAGCAGGTTGAACAAGATGTCCAGTGCCGCGGAGGGAGTAGTTCTAAGTGCACCACTGATGCAGATGCATGCAGATCTTTGCACCTTAGCTAGTTGAGTGAGGTGGACAGCCCTTTCAAGAGCAGGCCACCATACGATCACGCCATATAGTAGTATAGGCCTGATAACGGACACGTATAGCCAATGGGTGATTTGAGGTTTAATACCCCAGCTCCTACCTATAGCCTTTTTACAGGAATAGAGAGCTACATTAGCCTTCTTGACGCGCTCTAGTAGATTGGCCTTCCAGTTTAATTTCCTATCCAAAATAAGACCCAAATATTTTGCGTTTTCAGAGAAGGTGAGACTGGTGCCATTTATCAAGGGAGGGTCTATGAGGGGAACTTTATATTTCCTCGTGAAGAGAACGAGTTCCGTTTTATGGGGGTTAACCCCCAATCCACAATTGGAGGCCCATTTGGTGAGCCGAAGGGGAGCATATTGGAGGATATCCCTGAGAGTGTCCGGGTGTTTACCGGAGGAAGCAATAGCAATGTCATCAGCATAGGCGATCACTCTACAACCTGACGTATCCAGGTCCAACAGTAGTTCATTAACTACCAGGTTCCACAGAAGAGGTGATAAGACTCCACCTTGAGGTGTACCGCAGCGAGCAATTCTTCTGGCCGATGCTCCGCCCAGCTGCGTGTTAATAATCCTGCATGTAAGCAATTGATTGATCAACACTCCGAGCGAGGTATCCACTTTCAGATTTACAAGTGCGTCGGTAATTGCCTTTGGTTTGACATTGTTAAAAGCTCCCTCAATGTCAAGGAAAGCCACCATGGTGTATTCTTTGATGCTCAATGATTTTTCGATGATGCGCACAAGCGAATGTAAGGCAGTCTCAACCGATTTGCCTTTGCAGTACGCATGTTGGGACGGCGAGAGCAGAGCTGGGCTAATACTTTGCCGAAGATGGATATCTATTAGCCTTTCTAACGTTTTGAGCAGAAAGGACGATAGACTGATAGGTCGGAGATCCTTTGGTTCCACGTGCGAGCTCTTTCCTGCCTTAGGTATGAATATGACTTCAACCTCGGTCCATAGTTTGGGAATATAGACCAGATTTAGACAGCCCGACAAGATGACTTTGAGCCATGGAAGCACAATGTCCTCGCATTGCTGAATTCAGCTGGAATAACACCGTCAGGTCCTGGGGACTTGAAGGGTTTGAAACTGCGCATGGCCCAACGGATCTTTTCTGTAGTTATCAAGACTAGCGAGTTGCTGCAAGGTTGAGGGGGGGGATTTCCCTCTCGCGATATAGCAACAGGGGAGCTACCAGGAAAGTGGGTATCCAGTAAGATGTCAATGGATTCCTCCGCAGAGGAGGTCCAGTAACCATCCGGATGCAAAAGGAAGCTGGGTGTAGCAGGGCTTTTAGAGAGGATTTTCCGCAACCTGGAAGCTTCCGAGGACTCTTCAATGCTGTCGCAGAAAAGTCTCCACGAGCGTCGTTGCTCCTTCCTCAGTGAGATTTTGTATTTTCTGAGAGACAGTTTATAGGAGTCCCAGTCGGCCGTCTCACGGGAGCTTTTAGCAGTATTAAAAAGGAGCCTACTGTCTTTCCTAAGAGTACTGAGATTTGCATTCCACCAGGGAGGTTTCATTCTACCTCGAGGTTTGCGGAGTGGGCAGGCCTCGGCCATGGCACCATTTAGTGCCGATGTTAGGGTGTTGACTAAATCGTCGAGGTCTTCAGTGCAAGAAGGTTCAGTAGGCAGATGGGAGGGAATAAGCGTTAATAAACGTTTCCTATAGAGGGACCAGTTGGTTTTTCTATAATTTCTAAAAGCCTTCTGGTCAGGCAGATAGTCATCAAGACTAAATTGGAGGTAACGGTGGTCTGAAAAAGAGTGCTCATCAGAGACTCTCCAGTCCTTAACCAAGTTATATAAATGATCGGAGACAAGAGTGATGTCCAGGACTTCTTGTCGGTTTCGAGTAATGAAGGTCGGTTTGGACCCCCTGTTACAGATTAGGAGTTTAGTACTAAGGATAAAGTCAAAAAGTTGCTCACCTCTTACATTTATGTTGGAACTGCCCCAGATTGAGTGATGGGCATTCGCATCACAGCCAATGATGAGACCAGTGTTTCGGCTCTCTGCTACAGCAATCAAGCTCCCCAAGATGTCCGGGGGGAGTGGGCCCGCAAGATCGTGACCTAAATAAGCCGATACCAACCAGTAATTTCTTGATCGCAATTCCAGGTTGGTAGCGACTATGTCTTGATTGCTGAAATTAGAGAGTAAATGAATGTTTAGATGGGTCTTCGCAAGGATACAGGATCTCGGTTTACCTTCTTTTCTTGCGTAGATTAATATGTAGTTTGGAGTCTTGAGTCCACAAACCCGGTTTCCAACAACCCATGGTTCCTGGATCAAGACTAGGTCTTCCCCGTATTTGCTGAGCCGGAGAATGAGGGAGGCCGAAGCCGTGATGGAGTGATGCAGGTTAATCTGTAGGATCCGCAGCATTGGGGCTACTTCTCGCTACAGATACCATTACCACGGTATTATTGGCTTCCTCTGAATCTGATGACAGAAGGTCATCCTCGAGAGAGAGGCCACATGGGTCACTGTCCAGGAGTGATGGAGAGGGAGAGGGAGGACCAGAGAAGTCCAGTTTCAAAAGAGCGTCAACCATCTCGGTGTCTGTCGACGAGGAGTCAACCCCCGAAAAAGATGGAACGACGCAAGGGAGCGAGGGAAGGGGCTCGGAAGGAGAGGTATTCTTAGCTGGTGCAGAAGAGACTGCAACCTGCTTGGGAGGTACTTTCTCGAGCTCCTTCTCGTCACATTTGTAGACTTTCAGGGTGATGGAGCTGAAACCATAATTTACTACCCCTTTAGAAGATGCCAGGGGGGCCAGAGACTCTTCATTGATGACAATGATCACACTTCTGACGTCTCCTCTCGGCTCGTCCACTTTGGCAATCTTCCAATTATGGGTAGGAAGGGAGCTGTTGTTAGCCTTCAGAATATCCAGGATGATTTTAGGATCAGAGGGTTCAGCCGGAATGGTAGCACGTGTTCTTGGTCGGTTAGGAATCTGGTCCTTTTCCACGACCTCCAACTGTGCACCTGGCCAAACCTGTCCTAATCTGGAGACAGCAAGTTTGTAGAGATCCTTCGATCTTTGGTCAGCGCAGGCAACGAGTTTGACATGCCCTTGATGCCAGCCACCATCCCTGCAGGAAACATCAGGGCCGGGATGGTCACGTAGGATTTGGAGACAGTTGGTGGCGAGTTTAATCTCCACCTTCCTCCACTTATCCGCCGTAATGCTGCCATCCGGATCGCTATGGTCAACGACCGCAATCTCCAAGTGTGCCTTAAGCACTTGGTTGAAGGGCTTGGTAGTAGCGATGGACTGTACTACCTTGGTCTTTTTGGCAAGGGTGGGAGACTCATCTTGAGACCTCTGGCGTTTGGACGGCAAGTCCTTGCTGGATGAGTCAGGGGGGAGCTGGACACGTTTGAGTGCCCAGCTTAGAGAAGTCTTATGCTTCTGGGTCCTGTCCTGTTCAGGAATTACCTGGATGCGGCGAATTAGCTTATAAGCTAGCCGGCGATCTTGGTAAGAGATCTTGGGGAGAGCGACATTCGGCAAGCTCGAAGCCGAGCCATCCGTCGCCGCCGAAAGAGATTTGAGAAGGGGATGTGAATCCTTCGAAGTGGAGGGCACAGCACGCTGTAAGCTCGAGGCCGAACAGTATGCTGTCCCTGAAGGGGCAGAGATGTTAAGGGGTTTGCCCCCTCGCGTTTCATGGTCTGGCTTTACGATGGGACCAGGTGTTGACACCACTGTCCTATCCGCCAGTGTACCAGACGCGCGTTCAGCAATCCTGGGGGCGTCAACCTGCTTGCAACTGCTTGCAACGCTAGTGCTAGGCCTCAAGGCCAATGCGCTAGAAGGGATTGCCACAGCAGAGCTTGCGGGTATGCTTCCCAGGAGGCTGGAAGACGGTTTTTTAAGAGGACCGTCCTCTTTCTTTGTCTTTTTTATATTTTTTGTGTTTTGTATGTTTTTGTTTTTATTGTTCATAATTGGACCCACGAGTGGCGGAGAATGGGAGGTCGACCTGCACAGAGATCCGCATTGTGCAGGCAAGGCAGGCTAATCCGGAGGTCGCCAGGTATCCGGATACTCCGTTAGCGACTGGACTATTATTTAAAGTGGGCCCCCAGCCAGGCTGATCCTCGGCACGGGTCGTATTACACCTTGATCCGGCCCACTGGAGAGGAGAGAGGGAGGGAAAGGATATGACGGGGAGGGATTAGGACGACTACAGCTTGGCTTCTTGTCTCATCTGGGGAAATACCCGAGAATCCTTGACCATTACTAGGAGGAAAGGCCAGCCATGCTAAAAAATCTCAATGTGGTGCTCGATACAAAATCCTCGAGGTTTTTTATTTAGTATCAGAAAGTTTTAGAGCTATATCTAAATAATCTAATTTCCAGTGAATAGATGACCTTTGCTATTCATCTAAAAAAAAATAAATATTTGGCGTAACAGCTCTTCAAGTGCCTGGGCCTAGCTTCTTGCAACTATTCATGTAGTTCGATGTAATTCGGCAGGCGCTCGAAAAGAAAATCGCCCTGTAGCGACCCCTAAACGATAATGGAATTTGAAAAAATTAAAAATTTCATAGATAGGTGTATCTTTCAGATAGAAAAACCAAATAACCGGATGGCCGGGTATAATTTAAAAGGTTCGATTTTAAGTACCCACCAAGCGACCATGGCGCAGGAACATTAGTCCCGGGCTGATAAGACCATAGTAGACTTATGTCCCACTCTATTGTGTTGTGGACTTATGTATGTCCCATCTTCAGCAAAAAAAAAAATAAAAATCTGGACATAATGTCCCTGCGCTGAATGAGGAAATTTTGTTAATGATCGATCGAGACTAAGAATGTGTGGGCGCAACCGTTTTAATAATAGAAATCATTGACGTATAAAAATAGGTTTGATTATATAGTAATAGTTTGTTGCTTGTTGATAGTTTGAAACCGATACACAGAAGCCAATATAGTTGTCTAGATAGATAGAAATTTATTTTCTTTTTATAGCTAAACATTTACAATACATTCATTTTGTTGATTTGGCACAGCTTGCACAGAGATATGATTATTAATACCTTACTACTGGAGGATACAATTGATTTTTGAATGCTCTTTGTATTAACAAATATGTTGATAGGAAAAACTACAGAAAAAACTTCCATATAAAGGAACGATATATGTTACATTATTAAGATATTATCACAGCAAATGCAGGAAAAAACAAAGCATATTAAAAGCTTTAAGAGTAAATAGATATATAAATACTTAAATTATTAAATAGTTAAATCAATAAATAAATAAATAGGTAACTAGATGGGTGTCGTGGCGTAAGTGGTTAGTTTGTTGGACCACTGCGCATGAGGTTCCAAGTTCGAATCACAGAAAACATCAAAAAGTTTTTTTCACGGTCCCACCTCTCGCGAGCGTCTGACAAACATCCGAGAGTATTGTTGTCACGAAAAAGCTTCTCAAATCGCCGTTCGGATACGGCACTAAACTGTAGGTCCCTTCCATTCCTGTGAAAAATATAACGCACACAATATGAGTGGTTGCGGGAAGCTAGGCCCTGACACTCAAAGAGCTGTTGCGCCAAATATTTATTTATTTTTTTTATTTAATATGCGGCTTAAGTCACGTACGTTTTGACAACTCAATCTCTGCTCTGAACTAAAAAGAAAAACGGCAATTATTGAAAACACCTTCTATGTCTAGGAAGGCTGCTAGTACAAATTCCTTATGGTGAAGACTAGCCTCTATTATTTTTTCCCTATTACGTCGCGCAAAGCTGTTTCCACCCATTTCCCCTTTAAATATGCATGTTAAGCTTTGCATACAATGCCGTTGCAATACTTACTTCTGATGTGAATATCAAGAAGTCTTTCAAGTGTCTTGAGGAGGAATGACGGGAGACTTATGGATCTATAGTCTTTCGCTGAAGTGTGGCTTGGCTTACCTGCTTTAGGAATGAATATAACCCGCACTTCCATGTAACTAGTACGTAACATGACCTTAAACCGCTTTTAAAAATTTTCCTAAGCCTGTTTCTAACCTTGGCTGGAGCATTTTCAGCATAGCTGACAAAATTCCAACAGGGCTTGGTGTTTTGAGTGGTGCGAATGACATAATAGCCCATCGCAGATTCTTCCTTCTTCTACATCGTACACATACAGTATACGAGTAGCCATTAGTAATAGAATCCTATGGTGATCTACGTCCTGGAAAGCTTTAATTAACGTTCCTAAAACTTCTTCGTTACTTTCTGCCCACGAGCCGTCAGATTTTTTAATGAAGCTTGGGACAGAGGTGTCTTTAGCTAGCATCTTCCGAAGTCTGGAAGCTTCACAGAATTCCTTCCACGACTTTCTTTTTGACTGCTTTATTAAGTACTTAAACTCCCTCCTACTTACTTACTTAGATCATTTAACTCCTCGGGGGGCATAGGGCGTCAACCACGCCTGCGCGCCATTTTGTTCGAAGTTCTGCAACGCGTTTGAGCTGCCTCCAACTCATTCCTAAAGAGTTCGATTCCTCCCCAACTGTTTGCGTAGGGCGCCCCGCTATTCTGCCTGCCTGAGTGAGCGGATTCCACTGCATGGCGTATTTCGCAATGTAGTTGTCTTCGCGCCGTAGGGTGTGTCGAATCCATTGCCACTTTCTTCTTCGCATAGTAGTTCTTATAGGTTCTTGGCCCGTTCTCAGATAAAGTTCTTTGTTGGAGATGCGGTTCGGCCAAAAAATCCTCAAGATGATTCTTAAGCATTTGTTTACGAATACTTGCAGCTTGCGTGTGTTAACGGTTTCCACCTTCCAGGTACTGCACACATAAAGCCGCACTGATTCTACGTTGGAACGGAACAGTCGCAGTTTGGTTCTTAAGCTGATAACATTACTTCTCCAGATTTTGGATAGCATTCCGAACGCAGCTTTAGCCTTCCCGATTCTGCTGCACACATTCAGTTCGGTTTCGCCACGATTAGCCGAGACCACACTTCCTAAATAAAGAAAGTTATCAACTTTCTCGACTTCCTTTCCGGCAAGGTTAAGTTGAGCGGGGGTATTAGTAGTTCTCAGGGCTTTTGTTTTGGCTGTGTTTATCTTTAGTCCCACTTTGTTTGCATCAGCTTCTAAACTTTGCGCCATCAAATCTAGATCCATTATCCGATGTGAAAGTAGACAAATATCGTCAGCGTAATCTAGGTGTTTAAGGTAAGATGTCATCATCCAACGAATTCCATAATTACCTTCCGACAATGCTGCACGGAGTACATCGCTGATAACCACCAAGAACAATAGTGGGGACAGTATGCACCCCTGACGTACTCCACTTGGGACTTCAAAATCCTCCGACACCTTACCATTGTGCACGACGTGACACTTCCCGCCCTCGTATGTAGCCTTGATAATAGCTATACGATTTTCTGGGATGCCTCTCCTGCGCAAGGCCATCCAGATAGCATCTCGATTCAATCTGTCGAAAGCTTTCTCGAAGTCGATAAACAGTAGATGTAGCGGAGATCTGTACTCAACGCATTACCCGATTATGATCCGTTAGGTGTTTATGTGGTCGATGCAGGAAGATCCAGCGCGAAAACCTGCCTGTTCGAGATCGAGAGTTGAATCTAAATGCTCTTTAATTCGTTCTAGAATTATTCTAGCTATTTTTTTGGCTATGGCTGGAAGAACGCATATACCTCTTCAGTTATCGCACCCCATCAAGTTTCCCTTCTTCGGAAGCTTAATGATCATCCCCCTTTTCCACTTCCGTGGAAACTGTTCACTATCCCACGGTCTCTGTATTAACGGATGCAGCAAATCTGCCGATGTATTTGGCGCCGCTTGAAATAGCTCGGCAGGGATGCCATCAATACCCACCGCCTTGTTCTTCTTGAGGGACTTGATTGCTGTTATTATTTCGGTTTTACTGGGAGATGCGATGCGGATTCGGGAATTTCATGCTTCGAACTACACATTCGAATTCGAGATCATACCGCCATCGTCTAAGTGACTTACCACTGTAGCAAAATGTTCTCTCCATCTAGTGAGCAGATCCTCATCCGAAATCAAAAGGTTATCCTCTAGACTCTTCACTGGATATCTTTTGGAGTTTCGACCACCAATGAGCTCCTTAGTGATGTTGTAAACAGTCCTACTGTCGCACCTACTCGCTGCTTCTTCAGCCCTTAAGGCCAGTGAGTTGACGTTTGTCACTTCTTACACTACTCTGCACTTTTTTCTTCTTCACACGGTATTTGTCTTCAAGCTCGGTTCTCTCTAATGCTGAGGCCACTGCAACCCGAGCCTTGATTGCTGTACGCTCACCATCATCCGTCTCCAGGTGTCTGTTGAAAGCCATGTGCGGTGGTGTTTCTGCTTTTTACCGACATACGTGCGTGCCCCAGTCGCAAAAGCATTTTTCACAGCACTCCAGTGGTCATCCATGTTCTCTTGCAATATGCTGTTGATTGCTTCTGCTTCTAAGGTAAGATGGTCCCTGAACTGCTGGCGCACTTGGGGAACCTTAAGCCTGTCGATATTAAACCTGGTGGTCTTTTTTTTATAATTTGCGCGCCCTCAAAGTGTTATGTATACCTTTAACATGTTTACACACAGTGCGGGCGTTGGAAAGGATGGATAGGGAGAGAGAGAGTGAGAAAGATTTTTGGTGTAGAGGTTCTTGAAGCTCAGTTGTTTATGCTTCAGCTACTCTCCGGGGGTGGCGTCCAGGTAACTGGGGAGATTTTTGTTATTATTGTCATTGCTTCTGATTCACAGTACTTTTTTTCCCGGTAATCGATGTCAAGGCCAAATCATCATCAACAGAGCGAACAATTTTTCCAGAGACATGACCAAGCTACTGTCAGTGTTTTGCCTTCGCAGTAGTGTTCACAGAAGCTTTTGCAAATGATCGGACTGACTTTATATATTTCATGAGAAATAAATAAATGCTTGCTGACATCAGGATTTGAACCATGAACCATTAGCGTGGCAATTGACGATGTTACCACTACACCATTGCAACGTAGATGTTAAGTAGGTTTGAGCGGTTGTTGTTGACGGATGCAGTATGAAGGCGTAAATGAGCTACCATGAGATGGTGATCTCGTTCTAGTCCGACGTCAGCTCCACGTCTGTTTCGGACGTCCAGGAGACAATTTCAAAAGCGGCGACTGATCTCGATGTGCTCGATCTGGTTGGATGTTTGTTGCATATCGGTAGAGACCCAACTGATCTTGTGGCAGGTGTTATGCTTAAACAGCGTACCTCCGATGACTAGGCGGTTGGTATTACAGAAGTCCACAAGCCGCTCACCGTTGTCATTACCGTCACCCACGCCGTGAACTCCCATCACGCGCTAAAGCATGGTTTTTTCGCTACCCACCTTGGAATTGGGATATCCCATCACCATTACGATGTCCCCATTAGGCCGTTGGTTGTAGGCGGCGCCTAAGTGGCTATAAAAATCATCCTTTTCATCCTCAGTCGCGTCTAGAGTCGAAGCATAACACTGTATGATGGTAATTTTTCTAACTCTACTCTGGAACCTAGCTGTCACTATGGCTCACTATGGGGTTTCCAGGATATGAGACTACTACGTGCTGCTGGAGTTAGCATGAGTCCTACTCCGGAACTCCGTGCACTTCCAGCTGGCTTACCAGAGTAGAGCATGACAGTGCTTTTTGTTGGGAAGATGTATTCCCCAGAATCGTACCATCTTATCTCGCTCAGCCCTAAGATGTCTATTTTATACCGTGCGAATTCGCGCTCCACTTGGAGGAATCTGCTGTTATAAGGCCCTTTCTTGAGTGAGTCCAGGAGGGTTTTAACGTTCCAGAATCTGATCGTTGTCCGCGTTTGATAGCCAAAGCTCATCATAAAATGTTCCGTCCGTATCCAAAGCGTTGGTTCCCGTTTCGGAGCAATTATTTTTTTTACCATTGCGGCTCGCTGAGCCACAGACAAACCGGCAGTTATCCTGTTTTTTGGCGCACCAAGCTCGCCATTCGTCCTATCTTGTTAGCAATTTTCGAAGAAGTTCCCAGATGGCACCGCGAGGAGGTGGGCGTAGGACAACACCTATCGGGAGGTGCTGCCCCTACGAGGCCTTTGTTAGTCGTTTACCACCCTAACTGAACTCCCTCTTGCACTCTACACACGGTATCCCAGTTAAGCAGTATAATCATTTAAGAGGAGATACCTGAAGTTCCACCGAACAAAAAATTGTATGCCAGGGGGGTCTATTCTCACCACATTTCAAGTTATAGCCCATCAAAGTGGGTGGCCTCTTATTTGGAGGTGTAACCACTTTACACGCTATAACTACTAAACTATTATAGGTACACAAATAGTTTTATACATTTAGGAAAGACAATTTAGTAGCGCATACACACTGGGTACATCTGCGCAGCTACAAAAAAGTTATGGCTCCTCAAACGCAAAATAATGAAAATTTGTTGTTCCATTTTTTCACTTAAAATGCATTTCTCTCAAAATGTTTACTTAATATTTTAACATTGTTATCCCTAAAAAATGTCCTTCAAATTATGTTAAGAAACTTTTTTACGTACGATCAACAGAAGTTGTAGTAATAGCCATTTTTTGTTAGACAAAAATGGTCAAAAAGAAATGTAGGTACCTACTGAATTAGTCTTAAAACAGAACAGTTTATGAAATGTTTATAGCAATTGTTCGAAATGCCTTCCTTCCATTTGAATACACTTTTGGGCGCGTTTAAGCATTTCGGGTGGCAAATTAACGAACAGCAAACTTCTTCTCGCCTCTTCTGAAACGGCACTAAGTTTTTCTTGGAGCTCTTCCAGACTCGACATTTCTCTAAAATAAACTTTTTCTTTCATAGCACCCCAGAAGAAGAAATCCATGGGTGTTAAAAATTTTGAGAAAAATGCATTTTAAGTGAAAAAATGGAACAACAAATTTTCATTATTTTGAGTTTAAGGAGCCATAACTTTTTTGTAGCTGCGCAGATGTACCCAGTGTGTATGCGCTACTAAATTGTCTTTCCAAAATGTACAAAACTATTTGTGTACCTATAATAGTTTAGAAGTTATAGCGTTTAAAGTGGTTACACCTCCAAATAAGAGGTCACCCACTTTGATGGGCTATAACTAAAAATGTGAAATGTGGTGAGAATAGAGCCGCCCCTGCCATACAATTTTTTGTTCGGCGGAACCTCAGGTATCTCCTCTTAAATGATTATACTGCTTAACTGGGACACCAGGTATATATATCCCATGTAGAACCGTCCCCTATTTCTTCGGCCCTCTTGTAGAAATGCCTTATTTTTTTTTTCTTCGAGTTAATTTCCTTGCTCCACCATGGAGTTTGGGACCTCTTGGACTTCTTCCTTATTGGACAGGCCCTTTCGAATGGCATGTTCATTACTTTGCCTAAGTTGTCTACTGCCTTATCTATATCTTTAAGATGTTTCCTTACTAACTTTGTATACTTACCCCAGTCTGTTCTCTTAGGGTTTCTGTAGCTGTTGCTAGCCCTGGCTTGGAAGTTAATATGAAAGCGTATCCATCTGTGATCAGAAAAAGATGCCTTTTCTTTAAAACCCTCCATTTCTCTACCGTTAAGTGATCAGAACAAGAATCTGTTGTTAGCACATGCCCAAACCGTTGTATGAAAATATGAAGTAAGTTAAAATTTCACTACTCCGTCGACAGATGGTAGCACAATTCCGATAGGTAAAAGGAACAGCCGATATGTTGTGTGTTACAGCGATGTAAAGCTGAATTTGTAAACATGAGCACAACACATGTAAATATGATTTACGTCATTATTTAATCGCTTCATATATTCTTGAAGGACAATAATATTAGCCGCGTTTTATATCACCGATGATCCCTATAGATTTTGGCTAATTGCCTTTAACTTCTTTTTCTTCTTCCTTTTATCAGCGAGCTAATTGCCTTTAACTACCGTGCAAATACAAAGATTGTGTTAACAATTCACTTTCTTTATTGCAACTTACTACTACGACTACTTATTAAATTATTTGACTTAATTTATTTAGATAAACCGAAACGAATGCTGCCGCTGGCTTACTGCTTAAGGGTTAGAGATCGAATGTCAGTCAAACCGAATGTGCTGGAAAATAGAATGTCTCCTCGCTGCCAGTTTGACATTTGGGAATTTTTAGCGCGCGGTGGTGTTCGGTGGTTCGCAAATTAGGTGCTGCCAAACAGCATTGCCAGACCGCCACAATACCCCCCCGCTTAGTGGACCACCCATGGTGGTTCACGATACCTTTCAGGCTCCTTAGAAACTCGGCCGAATCTGGTTGTTCATTGGTGTGTCTACCGCAAAAGTTACTTTGCGCTTTGGCAGCGTGGGGGCTGAGCTGTTCTTATGCCTCGCTGCCTCTGCGTTTGATTGCTCTTCAAATGCTGGTTTTAGTCTATCTATGCTAACCTTCACCGATTTTCCCCTAACATTCACCGTATAATATTTTTCTTTACGATCTTTTACATTGAAAGTCCCATCGTATGGCGGCTTCAGGGAAGGTCTCACCGAGTCGTTCCGGACGAAAACGTTTTCGCACGACGTGAGATCTTTGAAAATGAAAGTTTTTTTTGGCGAAAGTGATGTAAAGGAAAAGAAATGTTTCCTCAACCGAGCTGCAAACTCTGTCTGACTAATCGTTTTGCTTTCCTGCAAAAACTCATTGGGTAACCGCAAGCCTTGCCCATACACCAGTTCTGCAGCAGAGCATTGAAAATCCTCCCGAAATGCCGTTCGGAGACCAAGTAATACCAATGGTAACGACTTCGACCATTGTGAGTTTTGTTGGCACATAATTGCTGCTTTCAGTGTGCGGTGCCACCTCTCTATCATTCCATTTGACTGGGGATGGTACGCTGTAGTTCGTCTCCTTTCGAAACCGAGTATATGACCCAGTTCTCTAAAGAGTTGCGATTCCAACTGCCTACTCTGATCCGTGATTATAGTGCAAGGAATGCCAAAACGCGGTACCCATTCACGACAGATTGCTGCTGCTACTGTCTCCGCTGTGATATCGTTTAAAGGAATGGCCTCTGGCCAGCGAGTAAAACAATCAGTCAGCGTTAAGCAATAGCGATAGGTCTCTGAGGTGGGTAATGGGCCGATAATGTCTAGATGTACGGTTTCAAATCGGTTACCCATGTTCTTAAATTGCTCAACTGGGCTGTGAATGTGTTTTGAAATCTTTGATCGCTGGCAAGCTATGCAACTTCGTGCCCAAGCCCTAATATCCTTGTTTATTGATGTCCACACAATTCTGGTTCTTGCTCTTATGCCGGGGTGGGATAGACCGTGGGCACTGTCAAATATTTTTTAACTGAATCGAGGAGGAATATATGGAAGAACTCTACCTGTGGACACGTCACACAAAATGTGAACTTCCGTTCGAGCCAAAAACTGGAATTCTTTTAAACTTTAGCGTGCCTTCTTTGGCGAGTAATGATTTCAGTTCCTCATCATTTGCTTGTTCATGCGCTATTTCCGTGTAATTTACTGTTTCTGGTATTGAAATGGCGTCTAACCTAGATAGTGCATCTGCTACCGTATTTTGTTCTCCCGGCAAGTATCTTATGTCCGTTGTAAACTGTGCTATCAGATCTAAGTGTCTCAGCTAACGAGGAGATGCTTTATCATGTTTTTGCTGGAACGCGTAAATGAGGGAAGGTCAGCCTCCTCCACTATGATCTGGTGGTATGCTCTGACTAAATCTAAAGTCGAAAATATAGTGCATCCACTCAGGTTCTGCCCAAAGTCATGTATATGAGGGATGGGATAGCGATCTACTTTCGTTATCGCGTTTAGACCGCGATAATCTCCGCATGGTCTCCATTCCCCATTTTTCTTGGGCACCATATGAAGTGGTGAAGCCCAACTACTTTTGGAAAGTCTACAAATTTCCTGCTGCAGGGAATGGCTATCGCCATTTTATCTACCGAAAGCCTACGCGGTTTTCCGAAAACTGGTGCACCAATCGTTACAATGTGATGTGTAACAGCATGCTTTATCTCTCCTGCATGTGCATTTTTACGGTGGATACTGCAGAATTTTTTTTAGTAGGGCTTGGATTTCAAAGTCGTTGGTACGGATATCATTCGATACAACAGAGAGCATTGAGGAATCCCTAACTAGCTGACCCTTTGCCTGAAAAGAAGTAAGAGGATCGATAAGACGTTTCCTTTTAAGGTCTACCAAAAGACCAAAAGCGTTTAAGAAGTCTGCTCCAATTATGGGCTTCTCTACATCGGCCAAAACGAATACCAAACGGAAGGTACGTCTAAGACCTAATTCTAGTGTAACACTTTTTGTTCCGTAGCTCCTAACCCGGGTGGCGTTAGCAGCAAGTAGAAGGAAGTTATCTGGCTTTTTTTTCTCATGGGAAAGTGACGCAGGTAAAACAGATATATCGGCACCCGTATCGTTCAAGTAATTGATCATATACGCAAATAGGCGACAAATGGGTTTTTGTTGCGGATCGAGCGTCGCCACAAGCGATCCACCCACTAGTTTTCCGAAGCATGTTTTTGGTTGCTATATGAGCAGGGCATGGTGCAACGTTCAGCCTTATCACCAAAACTTCTATGATACCAACACGCATTAGCTGTTGCTCGCTTTCGGTTTCCTACGCTCTTAGAACGGCTTCAAACCTCGGTTTCTGCATGCTGTCTCTAAGCTCGCTCACCTGTGAGGTGATCGCTTCAATGCGTTTTTCTAAAGAACTATTTGTTCCAGACGTGGGACGATTATCGCGTGCAGATCGGGTAGTAGGTGGCCTTAGACCGGACAGAATAGGCTGCGGTATTGAGGTACCATCGTCAATGCTATTCACATTGAAATTCTGCGTTGCTTCCACAATCTTGTCTGCCGTTAAGGCCATTGGTTCAAGCTCTTCTGTACTGCCGGCCAATATTGCCTTAACTATATCTGGCAAGCGCTGCAACCAAAGCTTTTTTTTATTAAAACTACGGAAAATTCAGAGCCCGCCAATGATTTCATATATCGTAACAGCTGGCTGGGTTTTCTGCCTCCCAGGCCCAACCCACTTAGCAGTTGCTGTAACCGTGTATCCTCAGAATCCGTTACTTACTTACTTAGGTGGCGCTACAGTTCGGGGTGAACCTGGGCCTCAACCAACAAGCCTCTCCATTTAGCTCGGTCTTTAGCTAATTGCCTCGAGTTGCGCACTCCAAGTTGGTCGAGGTCCCCTTGAACTTGTGCGCGCCACCTACGGCGATAATTCCCTCTACTGCGTCGTCCCTCGGGGTTAGATTCGAAGACTCTGCGGGCCGGAGCGTTGGTGTCCATTCGCTCTACATGTCATCTACAGCCATCTCAGACGTCCAATACGCAGTTTTTTGACTAGGTCGATGTCGCTGTACAGCTCGTATAGTTCGTGATTGAATCTTCTCCTCCAAAACCCGTCAACGCAAACGGGACCGAAAATCTTACGAAGAATTTTTCTCTCGAAGCGACCAAGGATATCTTCATCCTCTTTTAATAAAGTCCATGTTTCAGCGCCGTAAAGCAGGACTGGGATGATCAAGGTCTTATATAGAGTCTCCTTAGTTGTTCGAGAAAGGGCTTTACTGTTGAATTGCCTTATAAGCCAAAAAAAACAGCGATTGGCAAGAGTTATTCTTTGATTGATTTCTGCACTGATTTTGTTTGCTGAATTTATAGCAGAGCCAAGGTAGACAAAGTCCCTTACTACCTCGAAGTTATAGCTGCCCACGGTGACGTTTTGTCCAATTCGTCGATGTTGGTTTTCCCTTCTAGTTGACAGCATATACTTGGTTTTGCCCTCGTTTATCGCTAAACCCATTTTGGCCGCTTCCGCCTCAATGCTTGCAAAAGCACTGGTGACAGCCCGCTGAGATCTTCCGATAATGTCTATATCGTCGGCGTATGCAAGCAGTTGTACAGACTTGTAATAGATTGTGCCTCCGGTGTTGGCTTGTGAGTTCCGCACAATCCGTTCAAGTACAATATTGAAGAAGTCACATGACAACGCGTCACCTTGTCTAAAGCCTTTTTTGACATCAAAGGTCTCGGTGAGGTCATTACCGACCTTGATGGAGCAGCGAGCGTTCTCCATCGTCAGCCTGCACAGGCGGACAAGTTTGGCAGGGATGTCAAAACTAGACATGGCTCTATAAAGCTCTTCTCTATAGATGCTGTCATAGGCGGCCTTGAAATCGATAAAGAGGTGGTGAGTATCGATTTGGAATTCTTGGGTTTTCTCCAGGATCTGCCGAAGTGTGAAGATTTGATCGATGGTGGACTTTCCTGGTCTGAAACCGCACTGATAGGGTCCAATCAGGCTGTTGATAAAAGGTTTCAGGCGTTCACACAATATCGCAGAAAAGATCTTGTACGCGATGTTGAGGAGACTGATGCCTCTATAATTGGCGCAGTTGAGGGGGTCTCCTTTCTTGTGGATCGGGCAAACGATGCTGAGATTCCATTCATCAGGCATACACTCCTCTGACCAAATATTAGAAATGAGTTGGTGTATGCACTCTACCAATTCATCCCCAGCTGCCTTGAAAAGTTCGGCCGGTAAGCCGTCAGGTCCAGCAGCCTTGTTCGATTTTAGCTTGGATATTGCTATCCTCACTTCGTTTTGGTCAGGTGGACGGAAATTTTGACTATCATCGTCCATGTTGAATGGTTCATTCTGCCTGACAGCGGGATGTTGGTCTTCGTCTCCGTTATACAGTCTGCGGAAGTAGTTTTTCCATATTCTCAGCACCGACTGTGATTCTACTACGAGGTTTCCATTCTCATCTCTACAGGTTTCTGTACGGGTATTACTTCTCTGACACGTTCTTTTTACCTTTTGGTAAAACTTCCGTACATTGTTTCTGGAGTATAAACTCTCGATATTCTCAAACGCGCGCTTCTCATGCTCTTTCTTCTTCTTTTGGAGAAGCCGATGTTCTTCCCGTCTCTTTTGCTCGTAGAGCTCACGAGCAGCTCCCGTCTTCCTTTGCAGCGCCGCTTTGTATGCCTCTTGTTTTGCTGCATGCACTCGCCGGCATTCTTCGTCAAACCAGGGGTTTCGCGGTGGTGGGCGAGCGAGACCCAACACATCAGTCGCCGCGTTTCTGATGGCATGTTGGCAGCGTTGCCACTGGTCTTCGGCACTTGATGCTGGCGGTATAGGGGTGATTGAGAGATTTCGGGATACGCGTTCAGCGAAGAGTCTGGCGGTCTCTTGCGATTGTAGCTTCTCGACGTTAAATTTTCTCACAGTAATTCTTCTTTGTTGCTCAGATTGGGATATCCGCATTCGTACCTTGGCTACAACAAGGTAATGATCCGAGTCTATGTTGGCCGCTCGGAAGGTCCGGACATCCAGAATACTGGAGGCATGCCTTGCGTCGATCGCAATATGATCAATTTGGTTGATCGTGACATGATCATTGGACCGCCATGTCTGCTTATGAATATCGAGATGAGGAAACCATGTGCTTGCTATGGTGACATTTCGCTCCACAGCGAAATCAATTAGCCTTAGTCCGTTATCAGACGTGGTGTCGTGTAGGCTATGCTTACCGACTGCTCTACCGAAGACGTCCTCCTTTCCTATTTTGGCGTTAAAATCGCCCAATACGATCTTAACGTCGTGTTTAGGACATTGCTCGTATGTTTTGTCGAGGAGCTCGTAGAAACACTCTTTGGAGGCAGGGTCCTTTTCTTCTGTGGGGGCATGAACACATATTAGGCTTATGTTAGCGAATTTAGCCTTGATCCGGATAGTCATAATACGCTCGCTCACGTGTCGGAAGCTTAAGACTTCTTGCCTAAGTCTGCCGCGTATGACAAATCCGCATCCGAATAAGCGTTGCCTGTTGCCTCTGTAGCAATCACCGTAGTAGATGTCACAGTTTTTCATCCTCTTTTTGCCCGGCCCATCCCATCGCACTTCCTGGATGGCGGTAATATCTGCTTTATAGCAGTCTAGGGCCTCTGCTAGTTGTTCGTCTGCACATGGTCTGTAAAGGGACAGAACATTCCACGTACAGATCCGAAGGTCGTTGTCCTTATTTCGTTTGCTGGGGTCGTCATTAGTTGGGTCATCCTTATCCGAGGCTTTTGGTTGTTTCGTTTTTTACGTGGTAGGGAAGTTACCCCGACGGCACAACCCCCAACCTGGAGGGCCAGTTCCTTAATTATTCCCCTAGGACGAGGGGGCGGGTACACCGGTGCCAGTAGTCCACTACGGGAGTATGAGCGCTGCCGTTGGCCCATTAAGGGCTCCTCCGCCACCATCTCTATTCCAATGTCCTGACCAACATTGGAAATTCCTTACTGACCTGTGATCCGAATACGTCGAAGCAGCTCGCGCAAGGTATTCACTAAGTTCAACCTAACTGGAACTATAGACGCCACCGTTGACTCCGTCTAGGAAATTCGTCCGCTGCCGGCTGTCACCGCGTGGAGGTTGAGAGTAGGAGTTGGTAGGCCTCAGCTGAGTGAAAACGCTTGTGTTTTCATATGATCGCATGCACTACCGTTTGACTAATCAGAATCCGTTACCCTGGATAAAACTGCGCTTTTAAGGACCTCAAACTTTTGTGTAGGTGGATGAGAAGCAACTACATCGTGTACGCGCTGCACCGTGTTTATATCCATTGGGGATATCGCCGTATAAAACTCTCTTTCATCTGACATATTTCTCGCGACGGCGAATTGACCTTCCATGGGCGTGAACCATAAGCCTGGGCACGTGGGCCAAAAGCTGATTGGCTTGTACGACACCACTTCCACGCCATGGTAGTCTTCAAGGGTCGGTACGGGCGGACTGAATGACTGTGGGATATTCGTACTCGCGCTGTGGGTATCTTCCCCTTCCGAAACTACTTGCTTTTCCTTAGTGGTCATTTTTCTATGTAAGCTATCACGACAGACTGTAACAAAAACGAAAAGCTTGTAACTTGCGCAGTGGGTTCAAACGGTAAACCAAAGTACGTAGAAAATGATAAGCCGCTAGCTGTTACAAAAACGTTAACAAAACTAAAAATGTCGAAACTTGCGCAACGGATTTATATGGCAAAAGAAAAAAAATATTTTTGTAGCGGGCCTCGTGGCAGAAGATTCAGTTTGGTTCTGTGTTTTATATAATTTAACTTAATTACTAATTTACGAAATTTCTTACAGTAAAAAAAAAAAAACAAATGTTTATAGGCAACAGAGAAAAAAAGTACAAATATTTGCGTTACGTTTCCGAAATACACTCACTAAAAATACCGCGCTGCTTTTCACGCTGGTACCATCGGGGCTTATGCATTTGAGATCGGATCTCATCCCTCGATGTCCCACGTCGCTATCTGCTATGGCACGATAGGGGTTTCTGCAATTGAGATTGGATCTCATCCCTCGGTGTCCCACGTCGCTATCTGCTACAGCACGATAGATGATTTTTTTTAGATTAAAACTCGTCCCTCGGTGTCCCCGCGTCGCTATCTGCTGTGACACGATAGAGGATGTATTGAGATTGAATTTCGTCCCTCGATGTCCCGCGTCGCTATCTGCCATGGCACGATAGTTGAGAACCGTTACGTTGGCTTTTCACGCGGCCTTCGATCGCCGGCGTCCACGTTGCTCTCTGAAACGGCGGACAGTTAGGAGCCGTTATGCCGCACGTCTTCGGGTGATATCAGCCGCAGTAGATAGCGAAGATTTGCCTGGCGTCTTCGCTCGCCGGCGTCCACGTTGCTGTCTGAAACGGCGGACAGTTAGGAGCCGTTATGCCGCAACTCTTCGGGTAATATCTGCCGCAGTAGATATGGAAAGTCTACGGCTCTCCACCCGCTTTTTAGATGTCTCGGTACTGCTGAGAGACGTTACGTCGCGATGTCTCGGGTGATATCTGAAGTGCAGATAGGGAGAATCTTCCCGAGATTTGCGTGGCGTCTTGTTGTCGTTCTTCGGCACAGAATATAAATAAAAAAAAATAATACTGAGAACAGCGAGAGAGTGGAACCAGCGGCAGCTATATTCTTTTTTACGTCCTAACAATCAGTAAATTTGCTCGTCGGAGTGCTTCTTGCGTTGTACAACAGTGCGCGCAGTAGTAACAGGGCTGTACAGTTATTGCGTTACTGACTAGCGGAGAAGTACAGCTACAACTGTAAATTTACTGCCGCGAGCATATGCGTCACACTCCGATCACGTCGGGGTCACCACTTTGGCTAATTGCCTTTAACTACCGTGCAAATAAAAAGATTATGTTAACAATTCACTTTCTTTATTGCAACTTACTACTACGACTACTTATTAAATTATTTGACTTAATTTATTTAGATAAACCGAACCGAATGCTGCCGCTGGCTTACTGCTTGAGGGTTAGAGATCGAATGTTAGTGAAACCGAGTGTGCTGGAAAACAGAATGTCTCCTCGCTGCCAGTTTGACATTTGGGAATTTTTAGCGCGCGGTGGTGTTCGCAAATTAGGTGCTGCCAAACAGCATTGCCAGACCGCCACAAGATCATTGGTTACATTCATTACAACAACAATACGAGATCTTGCTTTTTACTACGATCAATTTTCGTGATCTGGAAATTAGTTCACAATATTCTTCGCTAGGTTACGCTTTGTCGACAATTGTTAAAACTCCTGTTGCCAGATTAGAATATGGAATACTTTTCGTACTCCAAATATGATTTGTTGGTTTTCTTTGGATTAGAATTATGCACATAAGAACGCATCTGAAAGTAAATACTTATCCCTAATTATAATTTCAGATTAATAATTATTGAGTGAATATATTTACACCTTTTTCAATAAATTGGTATCGGAAAAGCATAAAGTAATAAAATAAGATCGCATACTTCTTCAATTTTACAAAAGAAAACCAATCGCATGCCAACTCTACATTAAGGAAATCAGCTGTGTAATTCTAATAAGGAAGAGAACAGAAATAATTGGTACTTTTAAATAACTAATTATTGAATGAAAGCAATAATACGTTGTACGCTAGAAGAATTAAATGTTTTCCTGGATTCATACAGCAAGAGGCAATCACAATTTCAGCATGAAATAAACTATATTTTGAAAGGAGTTCGACGTGGAGCTATAACCGCATCACAAGACATAACGAAAATGTTCGTTTATCTAGATCGTTTAATTTTCGTTCTACGAGTAGAATCTACTTATGTGGATCGTGTGTGATAATAAAGCGTGGCTATTAGTCGCATTTTATTATCACCGATGAAACATATGCATGCATACATCATTGGTTTGCATTCATTACAAAAACAATACTTGCTTGAGATCTTGCTTTCTGTCAGGATCGATTTTCGTGATCTACAAATGAGTTCACTTTATTCTTCGCTAGGTTACACTTTTGTCGACAATTGTCAAAATTCCTGTTGCCAGATTAGAATATGAAATACTTTTTCTACTCCAAATATGATTTCTTTGTTTTCTTTGCATTAGAATTATGCACATGAAACCGTATCTGAAAGTAAATACTTTATCCCAATTACTTCTAATGCTTTAAAAAAAGGAATTATTGTCACTAAATATACGTAATTACAATTATTTAGAATATTCCCCATTTTTAATTAATCAGTATTAGAGAAATCATAGAGTAAATAGGAGAGATCGCATACTCTTTGAATTTTACAAAATAAAATCAATTGCATGGCAACTCAGCGCTAGGCAACTCAGTTGTGCAATTCCAATGGAGAAAAGAGAAAAAAAAATATAATACTTACTACTTTTAAATAACTATTTATTGAATGAAAACAATAATAAGTTGTACACCAGAAGAATTAAATGTTGTCCTGTATGCATACAGCAAGAGTCAAGCACAATCAGCACAAAATAAACGATATTTTGAAAGGATGTGAAAACTATAACCACAACACACGACGAGCATTTCTCGCTGAACCAGATCGTTTTATTTTCTTCGTGTCATCTACATATGTACATATTTGCATCATGTGTAATAATAAAACGCGGTTATTAAGGGACTTACTTTTTGAACTTGTACTTTTTATCACGTGGTGCACTTTTGATCGGAAGTGCTTGTTTCGGTTCATTTAATAATAATTCGATTAGATTACATTTAACATTTAAATTCAACTAAGTAGAAACTCTGCTTTTACAAGACCAATTGACATTTTATTTCCATCGTCCCTCCACACGGACTGCATTATGGAAAAACTCTCAAACAAATGCGTATGTATTATAGCATTGCTTATTGGAATACTAGAGAGGACGTCTTTAGTAGCGTGGCCGGAAAACACAGCCTGCACGACATCACATCCGACAACGGACTCAGGCTAGTCGACTTTGCGGTGGGACGAAACTTTGTCGTAGCTAGTACGCGATCCCACGTCTCGATATTCACAAGGGAACATGACTCTCCTTTGATCGAAAAACTGTTAACTAAATCTATCACATTGCGATCAACGCTAGGCACTCTTCTAGTATTCTGGGTATCCGGACTTACCGAGGAGCCAACATGGACTCGGATCACTACCAAGTTGTAGCCAAGGTACGGATGCGGATATCCAGAACGGAGCGAAATACTGTGAGGAAATTTGACGTCGGGCGGCTACAATCGTAACCAATCGAGACCACCGGAACCTTTGCCGATCGAATTTCTTTTAATCTTAATCTAAGTCCTACTGTGTTTCTCTCGGCCACCACAACGAAACCCCTGCTTTGATGAAGAGGCGTACAAAGCGGCGATGCATAGAAGGACTAGAGCTGCTGACGAGCTCTACGAGCGGAGGAGAAAAGTGGAACATCGACTTCTCCGAAAGAAGAAAATGGAGCATGATAAACGGTCGATCGAGGAGATTGAGAGACCGTTCGGCAAGTACGAAACTCACAAGCCAACACCGGAGGTACAATCTCTTACAGGTCTGTACAACTACTCGCTTATGCCAATGACATTGACATAATCGGAAGAACTCAGTAGGCCGCCAATGCGGCATTTGCGAGTATTGATATCGAGGCAGCAAAGATGGGTCTAGCGGTCAATTAAATCAAAACAAAATATATGCTGTCTACAAAAAAGGACACCCAACATCGGCGCCTTGGACAGAACGCCACAATTGACAGACATAATTTTGCGGTAGTTAAGGATTTTGTCTACCTAGGCTCTATGGCGAACTCCGCAAATGACATCAGTAGGGAGATCACACGATTAGTCTTGCCAATCGTTGTTTCTATGGGCTAAGAACGCAATTGAGTAGCCTTCTTAGCCTATCTCGAACTACTAAGGTAACTCTTTATAAGGCACTAATCATCCCATTCCTGCCATATGGCGTAGATGCATGGGCTTTGACAAAACCGAATGAGGATGCCCTTGATTATTTCGAGAGAAAAGTTCTTCGAGTGATCTTTGGTCCCGTCTGCATAGACGGTGAGTGGAGGAGAGGGTACAATGCCGAACTATACGGCCTATATAAGGACATCGGCTTAGCCAGAAGAGTTCACACATATCGACTAAGATGGCTGGGTCATGTAGAGCGGATGGAGCCCAACGTTCCGCTAGAAAGTCTTCGAATACACCCCGGATGGACGGCGCAGTAGAGGACGACCTGGTGGTAGGTGACGCAAACAAGTGGAGGGGGACCTCAACCAACTTGGCGTGCGCAACTGGAGGCAGCTAACTCGTAACCGTGCTGGCTGGAGAGGTTTGTTGGTTGAGGACCAGGTCCATCCGGACCGTAGGGCCACTTAAGTAATTAAGTGCTTGGAATACTTATAGTTTTGTCTGTTAGCCTACTAGCTTCAAGTATTTCATTATTTTTGAAAATCTCTATCTAACGCCCAACCGTAGTGAGCTCGTTGTTATAGTACGTATTCAGGCAACCGTTAATAAGATCGATTTCATACATTTGGTAAGCAAAATCCCCAACACTAACTACTAAAACTCAGATTTTTCTTACAAACTTATTAACAAATTGTGCGGACGGAAAAATTGCAAAGACAAGTTGAAAAAGACAAAGTCTTTGTTCCAAATGTCCCGTGTTGGCAACCCAGACTTCACAGCATTTCTACTGATCTGTTTGGAGGGTTCACCTGTTTCACCTCAGAAAATATCGGCAGGCCACCTGATTTTGGATGAATTCCTTACTGAAGCAAGATAATGCTGGTGTTGTTATAAGATATTTGTGTTTTAAACTTGCCTCTCGTTCGCGATATCAGTGAAACGTTCATTGACATTGTCTTGTACTGAGTTTTGCGCTATCTACTGGGATTTATTGTAATTAAGATCACACGATCCACAAATTCGTTGTAGCTTGCGGTTCAGAAATAACAAAAACATTTGGAACAATGCAAGATATTGCAATTTGTTGTGCTAGAAGAAGATACGTATACATGCATGTTTATATTTTCACCAGCGGATGCCCTGTGTGCGCTACAACGCCATTGAATGAAATGGAATAGATGTTTTGTTTTGTGTGTGTATGCTTTTTTATTGAACGATTAGTAGTAGTTTATTCATTCTATCGTATGGTTAAGATTTCATTTGTGGTGTGAGAGATGCCATTGGAGTGTTGGTTATCATTTTCTGCTACATTTTGTTGCGCTTATGCACAACTCTTTGATTTACCGCAAAAACTAACTTTATTTACTTAAAATGGTTTACAATAAAAATGAATTCTAATTTTTGCCGTGAAAAATTTCGCAGTACGTCACTGGGTTCCCTGATTGCTTGTTTTCTCCGTGGCAGCCAAAATCAAAATGCGATGACGATTGTTGGCGCCATCGTTGAAAACCTAATGGCTGTTCTCCTCTTGATTGTTTGTTGTGCCATCTAGCCGACGGTAGCAGATTTGTCGACCATGGTGAATTGTAGTGTGGACTCGCTACAATTTGTTAATTTTTCCAAGTTGTTAGTTGGCGCCATCTATCGTAAGGTAGTCGTACAGTGTGCATAACTTTACTCTCTTTAAAACATACTTTACGTTTAAGTTTGAGCTTCACTGGCCAAGTAGTTTCAAAGCTTATCGAAATATTCACCCTGACTACCGTTGGCGTTTTACGCTTTTCGACGATTGTCGTTTTATTCCTCAGATATACCACGAATTCATTTTCATAACTTTTTTAATGTGAAAGAGTTGTAATAGTATTCCACATAACAAAAACAATGTTTACTGACGTTTAAAGGTCAGCAGGTCGTAGCTATAAATAAAAAGACAATCTTCGAAAAGCCAACGGTAATCGGGGTGATTATTGTGTTAATAGCCGTGTTTTATTATCTGATCTGGCTGAAATGTAATGTATTATCTGTCAGGGATATTAGCATTTTCACTGACAGCAAAGCGGCAATCAAGTCCCTGGAATCGTTCTCCTTCACTTCAAAGGCTGCCTTAAACTGTCGTCTATCTCTTATGGAGATGACAGAGCAGTTCAACATACACCTTTGCTGGGTGCCAGGCCAGAGAGACATCCCAGGTAACTGCAGGGCTGACGACCTCGCCAGACAGGGTACCACTCTAAGGATTTTGCCTGAAAGGCAAGCACTGGGTATGTCCCTCGCTACATGTAAGCATCTACTAAAGCTGAACGCTATTAGCAAGACCAACCTCAGATGGGGAAACGGCTCAACGTGTCACACTTCGAGACAGATCTGGCCTAAGCTGGATAACAACCGTAGTGCCGACCTGATCAAGCTAAAGCGTACACAAATCAGCTGCGTTGTCGGTGTTCTCACTGGACACAGTCTTATAGGCCAACACGCCAGAAGACTTGGTCTCTTCTCCAACGACTTCTGCAGGAGCTGTAGGGACGAGGAGGAGGAGAAAACCATCCTTCACCTCCTATGCACATGTCCGGGCCTGTCGCATAAAAGAATGCTCCATCTAGGGTCCCCCTTCCTTGACGACCTCTGCGATCTGGCGTCCCTGGACGTCATGAGATCCTTGGCATTACAATGGACCTTTACTGGTCTAAGTGTGTCTGCATCATCGTGCAGACAGCCAATCTAACCTAACCTAACCTATGTATGTATCGATATATTTCGCTTTTTTTTCAACACAAAAATATTATTTATTTTTCTTTCACTGGATTTTCTACTGTACACGAAGAAGAATCTTTTTTTCATTCACTGCTTATATTGCCAAATAACTTTGAGGACGATTCGGGAAATTTGAATCGTTATCTCAACTTTTGCACGATATTATTTTCCTTCACTGAGTTCTGTACCGTACACGATGAAAAACTTTTTTTTTGATTGCGCTCAAATGTCTTGTCAAATAACTTTGATAACGATTCGAGAAATTTGAATCGTTATCTCGACCTTACACTATCTTTACCGCTGCCACCAAATTTGATATTCGCGCCTAAGTATACGGATAAATACATATATGGAAAATAATAAAAGAGTTGCGAATACTGTTTGAAAAATTATATATCTTTATTGAAGAGTAGACTGAGTGGTTTGTGTGCTGGTTATGAACTAAACCTTAAATCTTATTTCGTTGAAGGAGAAGTCCGCATGTGAATAACAAAATACCGATCACCACATTTTCTTTGAGTGAGCGTGCATGGAATATGACTCCATGCTTTGTTTATGATTTCGCCCCTTCTTTTATTCTTCAACAAAAGAAAAATAAGCTCAACATATTGCGCGCGTGCAATGACAATGTCTTTCGAATTTGAAACTTCGTAAACACATTTGAAAACATTGCAAATGTGTTTCCGTTGGACATTCGATCTTGTTTACTCTTAAACTTATTTCCGTTGGACATTTGAACTTGTCCACATTTATGCTGATTGATCTAATTTGGTACCCATGCGCATAGCATGCTGAGGTTGTGCGACATCATCCGCTACTCCCATGAAATATTGTAAATTTGCAAACATTTGTACTCAGCGTGGGCGCCGTGGCGCAAGTGGTTAATTTGTCCGACCACTGCAGGTGAGGTTCCAAGTTCGAATCGCAGAAAACACCAAAAAGTTTTTTCACGGTCCCACCTCTCGCGAACGTCTATTAAACATCCGAAAGCATTGTTGCCTCAAGAAAGCTTCACAAAACAAATTGCCATTCGTGTGAAAAATATAACGCACAAAACACGAGTGGCAAGGCCCTGACATTTTTTTTTTTTGTGGTCAATGGAATAGTAAGCTCCATGTATCGAAAATCTTGAAAACTTTTGATAAACGTGCATTGTTTCAGTTTCTGCTCAATGGGATGCTTAGTTTCTTAGTTTGAGATTTTTGTCTTCAGCGCCATCTATCGGAGAACTTGAAAACTTTTGATATACGTGCAATTTTAACTTTATAACAAATATATTGTGTAAGTTGAGCTCGATCGGATGGTTAGTTTTGAAAACGATTGATTTACATGCATAGCAAATATATTGTGTACGTTTCAGCTAAATCAGATGGTTAGTTTTTCAGTTTGCGATTTGTTTGTGCTTAACGCCATCTATCTGAAGATTTACGTGCACTTCCGATTTCATAACATATATATTGTGTAAGTTTCAGCTCAATCGGATGGTTAGTTTTTGAGTTTTTAGCGTACATGCAAATTTCGCCTGTTCATACAAATTTGTATACATATATTATGGGATGCCCCGCGTTCACTGCAACGCCATTTAATGGAATGAAATAGATGTTTTTTTGTGTGTATGTTCTTTTTTTGAACGATGTCACCGAACCCGCCCACTAAAATACACACCATCTGTGATCTCACATCAGTAATAATCAGCCAAGGAATCACACTGCTATTCCAATCTTACCCAGTTTGCGCATTCTTTGTTGAACAGCGAACGACCCAAGGCAAGTACAGCCAGTTGTAGTACCTCAGCTGCATCGCATAATCCCAACGCCATAACGTCTGGAAGTGAAAATAATGGAAGTTCTGCGCTAAAGAAGTAGCACATGATGAATGCCTCAAATCGATCGTCTGGGAAGCCAGTTTAAATGTGCCCATGTCAAATTGAGTGAAAGTGATTGTTAAAAATTATATACTAATACATACTCATGATCTCTCTTTATAATTTCTCTTTTGTCATCTACTTGTAATTTAACGTAGAGTAGCATACTGTTTATAGTCAGTCAGTCACAATTCAGCTTTTGTAGAGAGAGGTACTCAATAAAGATTTACAATACATTTTTAATCTTGTCTTGGTCTTTCTATTTTAACGTTTCGCCGGGTTTGATAAGGGGCTAAAAGGACACAACCCCCCTTTTTTCCACATGGTGCCGAAACCCGGGAGAAGGGCGAACAAAGACGTATAAAAAACAATCGTAAACTAGGTACATTCTCTAATCCGTGACTCTAAAGATTCGTGCTCGCGAGTGCAAAAAAGGAAAAGGTAAAAGGTGCCGATGGAACTCTCCGCACGGTCAGCCTATAGAGGGCAAGTTACTAAAATAGTGAAAGCGGCGTCGGAGTTCCTAAAAGCGGAGGAATCCCAATTAAACGACCCAGCTAAGTACGATGATATAGAAGAGGAGCTTATTTCCTACATTCAACGATTGACCGCAGCACATGAGAGCTTAATGACAACGAATCAGGAGGTGCTTGCCAAAAATCTCATCAAGGCGGATGGCGGTGACCTTGACAAAGAACTGGAGAAAATTACGGACTATCAAGATTCCGCCATAGGGATGCTTGCAAAATTAAACTCTCGTGTGATTAAAATACAAAGAAAGCAAACTCCAGCCGCTGACCAGTTTCAATCTAATACACCATCAGCCTCGGTCGCAAACTGTTCGTTAAAGCTCCCCTAATTGCAGTTGAAAAAATTTGATGGTAACTTCCAAGACTGGCTGCCTTTTTGGGAACAGTTTCGTACCGCCGTGCATGAAAACAACCGTTTAACAACATCCGATAAATTCAGCTATCTTGAGTCGGTGTTAGTAGGTAATGCAAAAAAGGTAATTGCGGGTTTTACGGCTTCAGAGATGTGCTACGATGCAGCTGTCTCACTTCTGCAAGAGCAATTTGGAGATACTGAACGTCTAATAGATAGACACATGCAGCAGTTGATCTCTCTCCGCCCTATACATTTGAAGACAGACGTCGTAGGCTTACGCAATTTATATAATTGTATTACAGCTTGCAGTCGCACTCTAACTGCATTGCAGATTCCCTCGCACCAATACTACGTAATGCTGAAGTCTATATTGCTACGGTGATTGCCAGTGGATCTTC
Organism: Brachypalpus laphriformis; assembly: GCA_945910035.1. NCBI lineage: Eukaryota > Metazoa > Arthropoda > Insecta > Diptera > Syrphidae > Brachypalpus > Brachypalpus laphriformis. The sequence continues at coordinate 125,320,547 of OX246756.1, forward strand.
GTGTTGATTATCACCGGCTGGCAGAACGAGACAGCGATGTTGGAGATATTAAAGGTTCGGACTCAGGAAGCACTTCCACCCTTTCGCACATCGGCGACAAGCAAGTTCAAGGTCTCATGTGGTTTCTAAAACGAGAAGTTGAGTCGCTTGAAAGAAGTCGAGTTTTCTCTGTCGCGACAACTGCCAAACCATCTACTTCATTTTCAACCACCAACACTGCAGCTAGCTTGGTTTCATTCAGTGATAAGGACGAATGCTTATTTTGTTCTTCAGACAGACATGCAACAAAAGAGTGCGATAGTGAGCTGTCCCTCGCGGAAAAAAGAGATATATTGCGTAAAGAGAATCGGTGTTTTCGTTGTGCTAGACGCGGTCACTCCTCAAGAAAATGTCGAAATTCAAAGTTTATTCCGTGTAAAAAATGCAAAGGCAAACACTTTACATCCATGTGCGATCCATCCTTTGTAAAAACAAATGCTTTAACTGTACCAGCGGTCGCAACAACAGTAGACAATGAAATGGAGAATGTGTTAAACTTGTGTGCGTGTAATTCAATTCCACAAAATTCAATGGTCGTTTTAAAGACAGCCTGGGGGCATTGTCGTAGCTCCGGGCAAGAAAAAACAATTATTAATTCGCTTTATTATCGATGACCGGATATTGACGGCTAGGTTCCAGAGTAGAGTTAGAAAAATTACCATCATACAGTGTTATGCTCCGACTCTAGACGCGACTGAGGACGAAAAGGATGATTTTTATAGCCACTTAGGCGCCGCCTACAACCAAACGCCTAATGGGGACATCGTAATGGTGATGGGAGATTTCAATGCCAAGGTGGATAGCGACAACACCATGCTTAAGCACGTGATGGGAGTTCACGGCGTGGGAGACCGTAATGATAACGGTGAGCGGTTTGTGGACTTCTGCAATACCAACCGCCTAGTCATCGGAGGTACGCTGTTTAAGCATAACACCTGCCACAAAATCAGTTGGGTCTCTACTGATAGGCAACGAACATCCAACCAGATCGACCACATTGCGATCAGTCGCCGCTTTAGAAATTGTTTCCTGGACGTCCGAAACAGACGTGGAGCTGACGTCGGACTAGAACGAGATCACCATCTTATGGTAGCTCATTTACGCCTTCGTACTGCATCCGTCAACAGCAACCGCTCAAACCTACTTAACATCACCAGGTTTAATATCGACAGGCTCAAGGTTCCCCAAGTGCGCCAACAGTTCAGGGACCATCTTGCCTTAGCAGCAGAAGCAATCAGCAGCATAGAGAACATGGATGACCACTGAAGTGCTGTGAAAAATGCTTTTGCGACTGGGGCACGCACGTATGTCGGTAAAAAGCAGAAACACCACCGCACATGGCTTTCAACAGACACCTGGAGACGGATCGATGAGCGTACAGCAATCAAGGCTCGGATTGCAGCGGCCTCAGCAGTAGAGGGAACCGAGCTTGAAACCCAATACCGTGCGAAGAAGAAAGAAGTGCAGCGTAGTGTGAGACGTGACAAACGTCAATATATCAACTCACTGGCCTCAAGGGCTGAAGAAGCAGCGAGTAGGTGCGACAGTAGGACTGTGTATAGCATCACTAAGGAGCTCATCGGTGGTCGAAACTCCAAACAACATCCAGTGAAGAGTCTAGACGGTAGCCTTCTGATTTCGGATGAGGATCAGCTCACTAGATGGAGAGAACATTTTGCTACAGTGCTAAATCACATAGACGATGGCGGTATGATCTCGAATTCGAATGAGCAGTTCGAAGCAACAAATTCCCAAATTCGCACCGCACCTCCCAGTAAAACCGAGATAATAACAGCAATCAAGTCCCTCAAGAAGAACAAGGCGGTGGGTATTGATGGCATCCCTGCCGAGCTATTTCAAGCGGCGCCAAATACATCGGCAGATTTGCTGCATCCCCTAATACGGAGAGCTTGGGATAGTGAACAATTTCCACAGGAGTGGAAAAGGGGGATGATCATTAAACTTCCAAAGAAGGGAAACTTGATGGATTGCGGTAACTGGAGAGGTATATGCGTTCTTCCAGCCGTGGCTAAAATAATAGCTAAAATAATTCTAGAACGAATTAAAGCACATTTAGATTCAACTCTCGATGTCGAACAGGCAGGCTTTCGCGCTGGATCCTCCTGCATTGACCACATAAACACCTTACGGATCATTATCGAGCAATGCGTTGAGTATAGGTCTCCGCTACATTTAATGTTTATCGACTTCGAGAAAGCTTTCGACAGATTGAATCGAGATGCTATAGCTATTAGCTATTTTATAGCTATTATCAAGGCTACATACGAGGGCGGTAAGTGTCACGTCGTGCACAATGGTAAGGTGTCGGAGGATTTTGAAGTCCAAAGTGGAGTACGTCAAGGGTGCATACTGTCACCACTATTGTTTTTGGTGGTTATCAGCGATGTACTCCGTGCAGCATTGACGGAAGGCAACTATGGAATTCGTTGGACTATGACATCTTACCTTAAACACCTAGATTACGCTGACGATGTTTGTCTACTTTCACATCGGATAATGGATCTTCATCTGATGGCCCAAAATCTAGAAGCTGAGGCAAACAAAGTGGGGCTAAAAGTAAACACAGCCAAAACAAAAGCCCTGAGCACTTCTTCTAACAACCGCGCTCAACTTAACATTGCCGGACAGGAAGTCGAGAAAGTTGATAACTTTCTTTATTTAGGAAGTGTGGTCTCGGCTAATCGCGGTGGCACCGAACTGGATGTCTGCAGCAGAATCGGGAAGGCTAAAGCTGCGTTCGGAATGCTATCTAAAATCTGGAGAAGCAATGTTATCAGCTTAAGAACCAAGCTGCGACTGTTCCGCTCCAACGTAGAATCAGTGCTGCTTTATGGCTGCAGTACTTGGAAGGTGGACACCATTAACACACGGAAGCTGCAAGTCTTCGTAAACAAATGCTTAAGAATCATCTTGAGGATTTTTTGGCCGAACCGCATCTCTAACGAACAGCTTTATCTGAGAACGGGCCAAGAACCTATAAGCATTACTATACGAAGAAGAAAGTGGCAATGGATTGGACACACCCTACGGCGCGAAGACAACTCCATTGCGAAATACGCCATGCAGTGGAATCCGCTCACCCAGGCAGGCAGAATAGCGGGACGCCCTAGGCAAACGTGGCGCAGAACAGTTGAGGAGGAATCGAGCTCTTTAGGAATGAGTTGGAGGCAGCTCAAACGCATTGCAGAACTTCGAACACGATGGCGCGCAGGCGTGGTTGACGCCCTATGCCCCCCGAGGGGTTAAAGGATCTAAGTAAGTAAGTAAGTTTATTATCGACGGCGGCAGTCAACATTCCTTCGTTCGCGAAAGCCTGGTTCTTAAATTAAATCTCGTTCCCATCGGTGTGGTAAACATTTCGATCATCCCCTTCGGATCCAAAAAGAAATTTCCATGCCAAAGCCTACAAAAGGTAAAAATCGTAATAAACAGCCAGTACAACAGCAAACGTGTGGAGATTGAAGCAGTTGTTGTTCCGGAAATCTGTATTGACGTGTTGCAAGTGCCTGACATTTCATGCCCATCGGTCTTGCAGATTGTAATCATTCTTCAATCGAAGCAGAAGATGGGCTGAGCGTTCTCGTTGGCTCGGACTACTATTGGGCGGCAGTAACTGGTAAACAACGCCGCATTACCCCAACGTTAAGAGCTGTTGAAACCATCTTTGGCTGGACACTATAGGGAGAACATGCCTCTGTCGGTAAGATTCTTGATTCGAACGTTCACTTATGCTCTTCTTCTATATGTAGCACCAATTTTCTTCTGCCTGGCCTGAACGACAATGATCTAACATCATTTTGGTCATTGGAAGCCATCGGAATTCAAAGTGAGGAAGCTGAAAACCACATTCTAGCTGAAAATCTAATCGCCAAATGCATCAGCAAGAAGGGTTCCCGCTATGAAGCAGCACTGCCGTGGAAGAACCCGGACGTTCAAGGGTTTTTGTCCAATAAGCGCGTAAAGTGGAAGTTCATAGTGGAACGAGCTCCGTGGTGGGGCGGATTCTGGGATCGCCTCATACGCACAATCAAAAACGTCTTCAAGATGGCCATAAGTAAGGCGAAACTTACTTTCGACCAACTTCGAACTGTAATCGTCAAAGCTGAAGGTTTGATAAACGCTCGGCCACTTACATACATGAGCAGTAATCCGTTAGATTCCACTCCCTTGACTCCTGCTCATTTTTTGATGGGTTATTGTCGACCATCCGTTCGTGAAGTTGTTTCTGATTCACACGAAATACAACATCTATGCTGGAGAAGCGATGGCTTACTGAGTATCTGCAGCTACTACGATCGTTTCACCACAACAAATGCAGTTCATCAGTACAACTTAAAAAAAATGATGTTGTTCTCGTTTTCGATGCTGGTAAGCCAAGGATTAACTGGAGGTTGGCTGTCATAGAAAACACTTTTGCTGGTCGTGATGGTAAGGTTAGAGCGTGCGAGATACGCTATGCAGATAGAAGTCGAACCCGAAGGCCAGTCCAATTATTGTACCCGCTGGAGCTTACTTCATCTTCGCCGGCCGGAGGATGTTAAAAATTATATACTAATACATACTCATGATCTCTCTTTATAATTTCTCTTTTGTCATCTACTTGTAATTTAACGTAGAGTAGCATACTGTTTATAGTCAGTCAGTCACAATTCAGCTTTTGTAGAGAGAGGTACTCAATAAAGATTTACAATACATTTTTAACCTTGTCTTGGTCTTTCTATTTTAACGTTTCGCCGGGTTTGATAAGGGGCTAAAAGGACACAACCCCCCTTTTTTCCACAGTGATCTCCAATGCCGAGCACTGAAAGAAGTAGTGCAAAACAGTACTCCTATTATTGCTTTAACATCGTCGTCGATAACAGACCCATCATTGCCGCTATGGACTCCATTATCTCATGCCATCTCTTCGTAACAGTCAAACCCAAGTACTCGTAGCATTTGCAGTAATATAGCCGTACAACCAACGGTGATGCCACATACATGTACGGTCCATTGCCGCCAACAAGCATTGGTGCCTTGTATGCCAGCTGTATCACATCGACTATACAGCAAAGTTTTCATCATTCGTAACCACATTCAACAAATTCAAGTAACTGGTTTCTTCCGAACATCAATCAGCCACAGTTTATGCCACCTGGAAGTAGTCAAGTTGGAAGTGGTACGCTGCCACAGAAAATGTCGTATGCTAACGCCAGAAAGGTGCTGGATTTCAGTGGTATGCGGAAGACTGGCCAATGTTTTATGGCGCTTACACTAAGACAACATCACCGTACAACTACACTAATTTAAAAAATAGTCAGCGTCTTTTAAAATGTTGGAAGGGGGAAGCCAGAGAGACAGTCAAGTCTCTGCTGATGCATCCAGACAACGTTGGTGCTGTAATGGAGCAGATTCAATTGCGCTTCGGCCAGCCTGAACAGCTTATACGAAGTTAGCTTTAGCAAGTCCGAGGTGTACCTGCCATAAATAAGAACTCCATCGAAAGGATTATATCGTTTGCAAGGAAAACGAGGAACCCTGCTGCGTTTCTACAATCTCCACATTCTCAACAGAACTTGTCGAATCCTACGTTATTGGAGGAGCTCATTTTAAGACCCCGCATGAGCAAAAAGATCGAGTGGGCTAAATACGCAACTTCGATACAGCCGTATCTAACAATAACGCACTTCAGCCAGTGGTTAAGTGAAGTTGCCGAACTGATTTGTTCTGTCCAGCACATTGCAAGCTCTATGCAACCGAGACAAGAAGACGGCCAGTACTTCATGCCGGCATTGGCGAACGCCGTCTTGATGTAGTCAAGTGCCCATTATAACAAGGTCAGCATAAGTTCTCAGAATACAACAAGTACGAGAGGTGGAATCAAGCAAAGCGTATGAGGTTGTGCTTCACAGGCCTAGAAGTAGGACACGCATCACGTATGTGCCGCCGCCGAAAGGAATGTGCACGCGCCGTTTACTCAGCTGCAACATTATGCCACTACATCGAAGGAAGCCGTTTTAACATGTGCCGCCAGCACTGTTCAGATTAGTGTGTTGCTGTTCAGGGTATCGCCAGTCAGCCTTTTCGGAACAAAGAGGCGGATAGACACATACGCGTTGTTGGACAAAGGTTCTTCAATAACCATGATTGACGCCGTCCTGATTGAAAAGCTTTAATTGGAGGGCCCCAACAGTTGTTAGTCTGCATATCAGCGGTTTGAACGTCAAGCGGAGACATATGGTATTCTACGCAATATTCCAGTGGTACTGTTCAACCTCCGAGTCGACCGCTATGCAGTATATGGAGACATCAGGGAGATGTTCCACCAGGTGCTCATTCAACCAGAGGACAGGAGCACACAGAGATTCCTCTGGCGGGCAGGTGATGACAAACGCCCGCCAGACATCTACGAGATAATAGTAATGATATTTGGTATTGCATGTTCGCCATCCGCTGCACAATTTGTATTGAAATTGAATGCACAACAACATTATGACGCCGATCCTCGAGCTGTCAGAGCTATACTGCAGAACCACTACGTGGATGATTTCGTGGACAGCTTTGAATCCATGGAACAGGCAATCAATATTGCGCAGCGGGTACGCCAGATTCATAGAGAAGCCGGATTCGAACTTCGTGGCTTCGTCTCAAATTCACCAGTGGTTACGTATGCTCTGGAGGGCGAAGCACAATTAGAAATTATTACAGCCGAATGCAACCGCTCCGTTGATGAAAGCCAAGTATCCGAAAGGGTACTCGGAATGTTTTGGCATTCGTTGAATGATACCTTCGCTTATCAACTCAAACTTCATCGCATGGATGCAGAAATCAGCACCGGCAACAGGTGCCCCAGTAAGAGAGAGGTGCTTAGCATCATCATGCCTGTCTTCGACCCGCTGGGATTCTTGTGCAACGTTTTATTAGGAGCCAAGCTACTAATGCGTGGGCGCCGTTTTTTTTTTTTTTTTGATTGCGCCAGGGATGTGTAATCTTCATAGATACTAATAGCCCGAGTGCTACTAGCATGCACGATTCGCAAACCTGAGTAATCGATGCCAGGAATACGCCTATGTACTAAACACACACCCTACACACTTCAACCACTCTCCCCGCGGGACTGCCGTTAGGTATTACTTCGCGGGGCTGGTTAGCAATTTATGCTATACTTCTTGTGTCAGCTTCTTCTGCCGAGATTCGAATTCCGCGCCACTTCTTCAACGACACAGTACCGAAGCAAATCCAGCTTCACATTTTCGTTGACGCCAGTGAGGATGCATTTTCAGCCGCTGCATGCTGGAGAGCTGTTGGCGTCAAGTCGGTCAATCGCCGCTACAAGCCCTGTGTGGCTCACAGAGTAGCAGAGATTTTAGCTGCTACTGAGGAGTCCAACTGGAGGTGGTTACCTACAGCGGAGCAAGTCGCTGACGAAGCCATACGTCCAAGTTATAACTGCAGTCATTCAGGGAAATGGTTAACTTATCCAAAGTTTCTGTGGGGGAACCAAGTGCATGGCCAGCTGATTCTGTTCAGCTCCCATGAAGAAGACGCCGAAGGACTTCGCCCGAAGTTTACCGTGAGTCATAACTTTATTCATTTTCAACGGTTCCGTTCTCTTTGCAAATTGAACCGATCAATAGCGTGGGTCATCCGATTTACGAAACGAAGTCAAGAAGGGTCACAGCTTGCCCAAATGGAATACATTGCATAAACTTTCGCCATATGCAGCATTGCCGTCTGACCATCTGTTCGCCAGACCATTTTCCTACACTGGGTTGGACTTCTTTGGCCCAATTAATGTAACGATTGGCCGTCGTACAGAGAGTCTTTGGGTAGGCTTATTCATGTGCCTTGTCGTTTATGCCATACTTTTGGAAGTTGCATTCGACCTATCGACTTACGCTTGCATAGTCGCCATCCACAATTTTATAAATCGTAGAGGGGTCCCAGTAAAGATCCGAAGTGACAACCGAAAGAACTTTATCGGACCTGAACAAGAAGCGAGTTGCATCACAGAAGTTTTCGATTGCGAGCGCATCCAAAACGAGTTATCGAAGAAGGGTATCGAATGTGTTTTTGACTGCCCGAATACCCATCAGAAGGAGGTATATGGGAACGTATGGTTCAGTGTGTCAAGAAAGTGCTGCGCCATAGGATGAGCGTACGCTACAATGTCTGCTGATTGAAGCCGAAAACGTAGTGAACTCGTGACAATGGACACATCTATCAACCCGCCCACTAACATACATGCCATCTGTGGTCTCACATTAGTAGTAATCAGCCAAGACATCACAACCACTCTTACCCAGTTTGCACCTTCTTTGTTCACTCTTTGTCGAACAGCGAACAAGCCAAGCCAGAAGCAAACTGCGGTAAGAATTGGGCATGATATTTTAACTTTTAAGCCTAAACTTATATTTCCTTAGAAATAAATCTTGAAACTTCATCATTAATTTCATGCTTCTGAATTCGCATTTTCGACAAACGATTAGAATGTTATTGTGTTAATATTGGCGCTAATTTGAAATACTCACTTTTTTTCGTTTATTTTCTCTTTTTCTCGTATCCGTGGCGTAGAAACAAAAATGATGATTACATTATTTGTAATCTAATCGAAATAAAAAAAATTAATTCTGGTTGTAGTGTGTTTATAATTATTTCAATCACTGGTAGATAGATTGATTTGTTTGATGTTGAAGTGATATCCATTTTCACCTTGCCAGAATATTACCGGATATTGCAGTGCAAGCAATCAACCGAATCAGTTCATTGTGGTCATGAGAAAAATTTGCAGTTGGGCGGTAATCCGATGCTCGGTGCCTGGATTGAATCGTTCGCGCTGTTGAGCTTGTGCGACATCATCCGCTCTTCCCATAAAATAAAGTTCCAAATATTTGTACTCAATCGGATCGTTAGTTTGTGAGTTTCAGAGTTTGATGTTCAGCGCAATCTATCGGAACACTTGAAAACTTTTGATTTACGTGCACTTCTCACTTCATAACAAATATATTGTGTAAGTTGCAGCTCAATCGGATCGTTACTTTTTGATTTTCTTGTTTTTTAAAGTTCAGCTCCATCTATCGGAAAACTTGAAAATGCACCTCTCACTTCATAGCAAATATGTTGTGCAAGTTGAGTTTAAGATTTTGATGTTCAGGGCCATCTATCGAAAAACTTGAAACCCTTTGATTTACGTGCACTTGCCACTTCATAACAAATATATTTTGTAAGTTGCAGCTCAATCGAATCGTTAGTTTTTGAGTTTGAGGTTTTAGCGAGGTCGGTGTCGCTTTGAGCGCCGCCTCACAAGCAGTAGATGAAATACAAATGCACAATGTAGGATGGTCTTTAGCTCTTTATTGAAGAATACTCAAACAAACTGTTGAACAAAAACTAACAGGAAGACGAACACGAAAAGAACTTATTTTTAAAGATGAAACCAAAACGAACTTTTTATTGAAGAGACTTGATTGATGATTCCCTGTTCCGGCTGACGTGATTGGCGTTTGTCATCGAGTACGTTTGTCATCAGTGATGTTCCACACCTTACATAACCAACTATCAATACAAAAGTGGTGTAAACCACCTTTCGGTATTCAAAAGCAGATGGAGCTGAAAAAATCGTTTTTGCGCAGAGCATAATATAACAAAGTAATAGAGCAATCAAATTTAAAATCCCCATTCTCTCCTAATTAAATAGTTTCGGGTTACACCACTTTTGCGCTGATAGCCTCATATCATAGATTGGTAAAAAAAAATGCATAATTGCATTTTTTTATATATATATCATATACAATGACTGTTATTAAAAAAACTTTATCTGTTATTAAAAAATGTTATGTATGAATGATGAAAATATTTTTTTGTAACCAGAGTTATTTTTTTGTTTCTTTTTAGCCACTTTATGATTCTGATGACAATGAGCCTACAGGAACACGCAGAACAAGATTTGCGAAGAGCTTAATTAAGGGTGAAGCCTTGGAATCTACTTCGTCAGCTTCTTTCAGGGCTAATGCTACCAGAGAAAGATTGGCTAACATAGAATCCGAAATGTCTGAAAGATTTGAAAAGCAAATTCAAAGAGAAAAAAGATCAGCAAATCTTAAAAAACTTCTGAATGAAACAGACATTGAAAACAGCACATCTGTAAAGAAAGTAACATTTTGAATAAAAGAGTGTGAATAAAAAATTAAGAGACCCTACTGCAAATAATTACATTTTTACATTTTTTGACTTCGTACTGCAATTTCTCTTAACTGATGTAATAGCTGCAGCTTGGTCGTCGCAGACCTACTTCTGGAGCAAATAAATATATAATCGCTAAATAAGTGTCTCATGTTTTTATTATTACTTAGAAAATACATGTTAGAACCGTACGATTATATCGTAATACTTAAAGAGTAAACTTTGGGCAAAATTCAAATGCTCACTCGAGCAAGGAAAATAGAAAAAAGACAAACTAAAATTTATTTTGTGCGATAATGATATTGAATTTACACAACTAACAATTACGTATGATAACGATTACGCATATATGAGAACCATATGTTTGATTCAAAGATAATACTTACTTACTTACTTAGGTGGCGCTACAGTCCGGGGTGGACCTGAGCCTCAATCAGCAAGGCCCCTCCATTTAGCTCGGTCTCTAGTTAATTGGCTCCAGTTGTGTACTCCAAGTTGGTCGAGGTCACCTTGAACTTGTAGGCGCCACCTACGGTGAGGAGGAACTCTACTGCGTCGTCCCTCCGGGTTTGATTCGAAAACCTTCTTGGCTGGAACGGTGGGCTCCATCCGCTCTAAACGACCCTGCCATCTTAGATGCTCTATGTGAAAACTTCTGGGTAAGTCGATGGTATTATATAGGACACATAGTTCGGCATTGTGCCATCTCTTCCATTCGCCGTCTATGCACGCGGGACCAAAAATCATTCGAAGAACTTTTCTTTCAAAATAACTGAGGGCATCCTCATCCGATTTTGACAAAGTCCATCCCACTGCGCCATACAGAATGACTGGGGTGATCAGTTTCTTGTAAAGAGGCACCTTAGTAGTTCGGGATAGGGCGTTGTTACTCAATTGCCTTCTTAGTACATAAAAACAGCGATTGGCAAGAGTTATTCTCCGTTTGATCTCATGTCAATTGCGGAGTAGTGATGGAATAATTAGCATTAGCAAAATTAATTCACGATGAACAATTTTTTCGCATTAGCAATATGAAAAGCAGTTGCTAAATTTGATGAAATGTGAAATTATTTTTTTCGCAGTGTGCGTTGCGTTCACAGAACAGAGAGAGAGAAGTAAAAGAGAAGGAAGTAGACTCATGCAAAAGGAAGACATACATTAGCGTACACACTCATACCTTATGTTCATTTCCATTTTAAATTGTTTCACTACTCTAGCATCATTTTCATTTCAATGTATTGACTGAATAACGGCCAACTAAGCTTTTCTTCATTCTTCTTCTCATTTGCATTAGCACATACACATTATGTTATGCAATGGAAATGTGCGAAATATTGTAATTTGTTAACAGTGTGAGTGAATGTGAAATGAAATAGCATTATCTTTCGGAAAATAATGCGATTCACTTATAAGGCATCTCTTAGACTTTCAATGATATTTCATATTAATTTAGCATTAGCATTTCACATGCTAAGTATGAAATAATAGCATGCTAATTAAATTAATAGAAAATAGCATTAATTTCCATCACTATTGCGGAGCTCACCATAGTGCCTAGACAAAGTCATTTACTACTTCTAAATTATACCTGTATATTGTGGCGTTCTGTCCACGACGCCGACGTAGGTGCCCTTTTTAGTAGACACCATATATTTCTTTTATATGCCACCAAAGATTGTTTCTATGAGCTCTTCGGCAAAACATACGTGCAATGTCCTATTGGGCGATTTTAACGCCAAAATCGGAAAGGGGGACTTCTTTGGTAGGGCAATCGGTAGGCATAGCCTACATGACACCACGTCTGCTAACGGACTAAGGCTAATTGCTAAACGTCACCATAGCAAGCACATGGTTTCCTCATCCCAATATTCATAAGCAGACATGGCGGTCAGATGGTCATCTAACGATCAGCCAAGTTGATCATATTGCGACCGACGCAAGATATGCCTCCAATATCCTGGATGTCCGGACCTTCCGAGCGGCCAATATAGACTCGGATCATTGCCTTAAGGTACGAATGCGGATACCCCAAACTGAGCAACAAAGAAGAATCAATGTGAGAAAATTTAACGTCGAAAAGCCTCAATCGCAAGAAACGGCCAGACTCTTCGCTGAACGCGTATCCCCTATGCCGCCAGCATCAAGTACCGAAGATCAGTGGAAACGCTGCCAACATGCCATCAGAAACGCCGCGACTGATGTGCTGGGTCTCGTTCGCCAACCACCGCAAAACACCTGGTTTGACGAAGAATGCCGGCGAGTGCATGCAGCAAAACAAGAGGCATATAAAGCGGTGCTGCAAAGAAAGACGAAAACTGCTCGTGAGCTCTACGAGCAAATGAGACAGGAAGAACATCGGCTTCTCTTAAAGAAGAAGAAATAGCATTAGAAGCGCGCGATCGAAAATATTGAGAGCTTATACTCAAGGAACAATGTACGGAAGTTTTACTAAAAGGTGAAAAGAACGTGTCAGAGAAGCAGTACCCGTACAGAAACCTGTAGAGATGAAAATGGAAACCTCGTAGTAGAATCACAGTCGGAACTACTTCTGTAGACTGTATAACGGCGACGAAGACCAACATCCCGCTGTCAGGCAGGATAAACCATTCAACATAGACGATGATAGTCAAAATTTCCGTCCACCTGACCAAAACGAAGTGAGGATAACAATACCCAAGCTGAAATAGAACAAGGCTGCTGAACCTGACGGCTTACCGGCCGAACTTTTCAAGACAGCTGGGGATGAATTAGTAGAGTGCATACACCAACTCATCTCTAAGATTTGGTCAGACGAGTGCATGCCTGATGAATTGAATTTCAGCATCGTTTGCCCAATCCACAAGAAAGGAGACCTCTCAACTGCGCCAATCATAGAGGCATCAGTCTCCTCAACATCACATATAAGATTTTTTCTGCGATATTGTGTGAACACCTGAAACCTTTTATCAACAGTCTGATTCGCCCTTATCAGTGCGGTTTCAGACCAGGAAAGTCCACCATCAATCAAATCTTCACATTTCGGCAGATCCTGGAGTAACCCAAGAAGTCCAAATCGATACTCATCATCTCTTTATCGATTTCGAGGCCGCCTATGACAGCATCTGTAGAGAAAAGTTTTATAGAAGTATATCTAGTTTTGACATCCCTGCCAAACTTGTCCGTCTGAGCGGGATGACGGTGGAGAACACCGGCTGCTCCATCAAGGTCAGCATTGACCTCACCGAGACCTTTGATGTCAAAAAAGGTTTTAGAAAAGGTAACGCGCTGTCATGCGACTTTTTAATATTGTACTTGAACGAATTGTGCGAAACTCACAAGCCAACACCGGAGGCACAATCTATAACAAGTCTGTACAACTGCTCGCACACGCCGACGATATAGACATTATCGGAAGATCTCAGCGGGCTGTCACCGGTGCGTTTGCAAGCATTGAGGCAGAAGCGGCCAAAATGGGTCTAGGCAGGGACAGCCAACACCGATGAATTGGACAGAACGTCACAGTGGGCAGCTATAACTTCAAGGTAGTAAGGGACTTTGTCTACATTGGCTCTGCTGTAAACTCGAAAAACAACATCAGCACAGAAATCAAGCGAAGAATAACTCTTGCCAAACGCTGTTTTTTGTGGGCTTATAAGGCAATTCAACAGTAAAGCTCATCTCGAACAACTAAGGACACTCTGTATAAGATCCTGATCATCCCAGTCTTGCTTTACGGCGCTGAAACATGGACTTTTTTGAAAGAAGATGGGGATATCCTTGGTCGCTTCGGGAGAAAAATTTTTCGTAAGATTTTCGGTCCCGTTTGCGTTGACGGGTTTCCGAGGAGAAGATTCAATCACGAACTATACGAGCTGTACAGCGACATTGACCTAGCCAAAAAACTGCATATTGGACGTCTGAGATGTCTGGGACATGTAGAGCGAATGGACACCAACGCTCCGGCCCGCAGTGTCTTCGAATCTAACCCCGAGGGACGGTGCAGTAGTGGACCTCCGCGCCGTAGGTGGCGCGCACAATATCAAGGTGACCTCGACCAGCTTGGTGGTTGAGGCCCAGGTTCACCCCAAACTGTAGCGCCACTTAAGTAAGTAAGTAAGAAATGGAATACAGATGTTGCAAGAAAAAAACGAAGAAGAAGTGCGCCCAGCTTCAAGCAGAGAGTACGGAGGGCCTGTATCTTTAGCTGGAGAAAATATCTTAACCGGTTGCTGATGCCAACCAGGGTATCCAGGAGCTGCGAAGACACAGTATGAACAAAAGCGCAACCATTTTCAAAATAGCCGACCAAAGGAGGAGGGATGCTCAGGAGATTCGTTCGTTAAAGTTCATTAACAATGCTCATGGCCAGCTTCTTTTCTTGTGGATGACGACAAAATTCCGCAAAGTTGGCGGCAGTATTGTAAAGAACTTTTGAATGAATAGTTTCCCCGGCTATACTTTCCAAGAGCCACCCCTAACTCTGAAGAAATGCCCGACATTACAGTCGAAGAAGAAGTTACTGAGGCGGTCAAATACTCCAAAAAACGAAAAGCGGTTGGGCCAGACGAGATGCCCTCTGAGTTCTGAAAAAATACGGGTTCAGATGGCTCAGAATTCTCATCTCCAAAATTTGTGTAACGAAGTGACACGTTTCCCTACCTCTAACTACCAACCGAACGAAAGTAGAGATAAAACGGAGTATACAGCCGGGCACTTTTGCGGAGGATGACCCACGCCAACAAAAGTGTTGCATATTTTCGGGCATCTTTGCGAAAGCCGAAGACGACCAATTCATAAGGGGTGGAGTATTGCATACTCTAAGGCCTCGGTTCTTAAACTGTGTTCCGCGGAACCCTAGAGTTTTCAGGGTTCCGCGACTTTCTTGAATTAAGAATAGTAAAACACAAAAATAATTTTTGTAAGTATGCAATTACAAACATTTTTGCGCAAAAAATGTTTTACGTTTATATTTTCTTTTTATTGAAGTGTGAGCTACCCATAATTCAAAAAAAAGCAAACAAAAATGGCACAGCAACATCCAGTTTCCAAAGAAAATTACGAGCAAAATATCTGACCACATTGAAGATGAACTCGTTCGCAGATTGAATGCTTGTGATATGTTTGCAATGCAACTCGATGCAAGCACGGATGTTGCCGGCTTTTCAATACTTCTTGTATTCGTGAGGTATACCTTCGAAATTATTGTATTATATTATATAATTGTATTGATATATGTAGCGACGGAGCCGCAGTAATGGTAGGAAAGGTTAGAGGGGTCGTGTCAAAAATGAAAAACATTGCGCCAGGGAGTAACAGCAGTCATTGTATTTTGCATCGTTATTCACTTGTGGTAAGAAGAATGCCAACTGATTTGAAAAAAGTTCTTGATGAAGCTGTGAAGATTGGAAATTTCGTAAAACGTCGTCTTCTCCAATCGAGATTATTCAAAAAAGTGTGCAAAGATATGGGAAGTCAGTACGAAGCACTTCTTCTGCACACGGAAATAAGATGGCTTTCCAGAAGAAAAGCTTTATTTAGATTATTTCAACTTCGTGATGAGTTAAAAGTTTTCCAACTGGACAAACATATGTCTTCATCTGCAAACCTTTCTGATGTATTGCATGATGCGCAATTGATAAAAAAATTAGCTTATCTTGCAGACATTTTTGAACAGTTTAACGGAAGTGCTACTGCTTTGCAGGGAAAATCCATTGTTACGGTAAATTTTTACCGCAACAAGAAACGCCCTGTGCATCCTTTACTCCCTCTTTTTTACCCTGTTCCTGCAACATTCTGGGAAAGTGGAGGGCAGCTATGGGTCCATCAGCCATAGGCCCATTTCCCCAGCATCTTGCAAGAACAACCATTTAGGTATCTCAAGATGACCCGAAGAAACGGACGGTTCTTCTAGCGGGAAGGAGGCGAGTGACCAGCGTATGATCACCGGAAAGAGTGAGCGGACCGCCCGGACGAATTTCCCCCCCCTCACACACACACACACACGTAAAGAGACGAACCGGTACGAGATGCAACACAAATACAATCATCGACCTAGACGGAGGTCACAAGATAGTCACATTACGAGCACAACATACTAAACACGAGATACAAGACATCACAACCGCGATACACCTGCGAGAGGAGGGGACGTGGTGTCCCAGACTTAAACCCAACAATAGCGTGTACGCATTACACATCACCAACATGACCAAAACGCATTGAACACCAACAACGGATGAATCAACAACACGTATCATCGGAGAGGGCGAGGGGCCCAGATCATCAACAATTCTACACACATACAACACCAACACCATAACACCCAATGCGTACTGTAACACAACATCAACAACAATATCGACAACATGAACACATCAAACACATTAAAACAAGACAAGCGGCAGCCCACGAACAACGGATGGTTCGGATGGAACCCATCAATGGCCGAGAGCCCACCCTAACCGTCGACTTCTTGTGTGGAGTGGCACGTTAAGGGCTCGTCCCTAGTCCCCAAATCTGCGCGGAATTCTACCGGGTAGATTAGATTAATCGCGTATTTTAAATCGTACTCCTTGTTTTATTTTCTTCCAGTATGATAATTTTGTTGAGCGCAGAATGGCGTTTTAGGGCCCGTCCTGTAACTAGTCAGGTCACTTCTTTCCTTCTTTTAGTATTGGTGGGAGGAAACCCACGGTAGTAAATTTTAATTGCTAATCTTCTTTCACTATGTCGATTTTCACAAATTGTTTAAAGAAACAGAGCGGATGGGGAAGAAAAGCCAAAGTCGGGCGAATTCGAGCCAGCGGAATGTGGATGAGATTTGAGAGCGGAATAGCGGCGGTTCAAGAGCGGTTGCATACTTACGCAAATAAGCGGAGTAATGCACAACAAGCTGCTCTTGAGACCAATAGCTGAATGTGCGGGGATTCATGTATGTGTACGTGAAAGGCTCGAAGCTCGACTAGGCCTAGTATTCAGCGAGAGACCACTTCTTGGTTGACCATCAAAGTTAGCAGAGGTTTTTTGGGAAAGCGAACAAGTGGAACTCGATATAGTGCTAGTTGGTGAAGTGATTAAAGTGATTAAGAGAAAAGGAACATTTAAAAACAAGGAGTGAAGGGAGTGAAGGAAGTGACCAGGAGGAACGGACGAGGACAAGAGGAATTATTTTTTCTGGAAGAAGGTCGGCAGCCAGAGCGGGGCACCGATTAGGAAGAGCCTAGAACAAGGAGGAACGCAGGACAAACAGATAAGTTTGAGTTTAATTTTAGATTTTTTTCCTCCGTTAAAATTTGCGCGCGTTTCGGTTAGGAAACATTTTGAATTTTGCGTAACCCGGTAGGATTCGGTCCCGTATAAATTTCCCGGTGAAAGCGGGACTCGCGACCCGTAACTTCTTTTCGGTTTGAGTTGTTCGGGACTTGCCGTAACGGGCCACTCCTACGGCGATAATTTTCTTTTTGCGTTGGGATCTTTTTTCCTCCCTGAGGTTTTTTTCTGATCCCAGTAATTTTATAATCCAATCTTTTGTTTCTTCCCTTTATTTTTTTCTTTCAATAAATCGCTCGCTCCGAAGGAGTGATTATAACGTAGTACGAAATTGCTTTTGTTTTTTTTCTTTCATTTCTTGTAAACAAATATTTTCAGCACCCCCCCATAGGTTTCGAAATCTCCCTCCGAAAAGATTTCGTGGTGCCCGTAGTACCGAAATCCTTTTCGGTACAACTATAACAATTTTTCTTTTACCCTTTTTTTTACGCGCATCTCTAGATTTTTTAAATCGAACCACCCTAGCTGAGCAGCCGGTGAGTGACAGCATTGACGTGCTGTGTGTTGTTGCACTTTTTTTGTTCGCCCTTTTTGCCATTTCGTTTTCAGATCGCAAAAGCGATCGGTCGTGTCCCTTTTTGCGTTCGTTTTTTTTTTTTTCCTCTTCTTTAATTAAGTGTAGCAAGTCGGCTACTTTTGTTCCATTGACCCGCGGTTAATTCTCCCTCCCCCTGAAAAAAAGTGCAACACCATAACAGTATTTTCTGCGAGAGACAAACTGGCAACTTTAAAAAGAAAAATTAATTTCTGGCTTACCTGTGTACAGAAGAACAATGTTGAATGTTTTCCAGTTTTACATGAATTCTTGCAAGGAAACATGCTAGAGCTCAAAGCAGATATTGGCAATATGATCGCTGGGCATTTGGTAAGTTTAGAAAGATCTTTATTAGATTACTTTCCAGATACGAAAACTGACATCGAGTGGGTACAAAATCGGTTTCTAATGAAAACCCAGCCTACGACACTAGGGATTCCGGAAAACGAGTCTCTTATAGATCTGCAGAGTTCTTCTTCATCAAAACATGTATTTGATTCTGTATCATTGAACGAATTTTGGGTTGGTATTAGGAGTGAATTGTGGGCACCGTGGCGTAAGTGGTTAGTGTGTCGGATCACTACGCATGAGGTTCCAAGTTCGATTCCCAGAAAATACCAAAAAGTTTTTTCACGGTCCCACCTCTCGCGAGCGTCTGACAAACATCCGAGAGTATTGTTGCCACGAAAAGGCTTCTCAAATTGCCGCTCGGATTCGGCATTAAACTGCAGGTCCCTTCCATTCGTGTAAAATATAACGCACACAACATGAGTGGTTGCGAGAAGCTAGGCCCTGGCACTTTAAAGAGCTGTTGCGCCAACTGAGCTTGCCAAACAGGCTATATTAAATTTGCTCCCTTTTGTCACAACGTATCGCTGTGAAGCAGGCTTTTCAGCGTATACTTATGCAAAGACTAAATACAGATCGAGATTGGACGCTACCCCAGATATGCGAATACAGCTTTCGGAGATACTCGTAGAAGTCAATCTTAAAAAAATGATAAATCAAGCAATGAAACAGTTTCATTCTTCACACTAACCTCGAAAAAAATATCTAAAATAAAAAAATTGATTTTGAAATGTGTTGTTTTCTTTATTTTATATTTATATAAATTTTTTATATGTATATTTTTATACTTTATATTTTTTTATATCGGTAAAAGTTGGGATTCTGAAATATATTTGGGCTTTGTTTAGGGTTCCACAGCTTAATAAGTTTGAGAACCGCTGCTCTAAGGCACTGGAATAGAGCCAGAAACAATGAATAAAGTCAAGGAGACACAAACAACAACAAAAGACGAAGAATTTTTAAGAATTCACATATCAATCTTACAAGAACATCACATAAGTAAGAGAACGTAAGTGGCAGTTCTCAGAGTCTGATCGGTGGTGGAAGTACCTGGAACAGACTCTCCCCGAATTCACATCAGTGAGCGGGCATTCTGATACGGGTCCGTTTTGACCACAGCCGGCCCGTCCTCTGATAAGTGTCCCTCCTCCCTTTGGGACAACTTTTCCAGAGCGGCATTTAGCGGAGTTTTGCCGCCAGTGCTTCCCGCTTCCAAGCTCGCGCTCCCCTTTCCTGAGAAGCAGCCCATCTCGGACTGCCAAGCAGCCCGGACCCTGTCCGGACTCGCCAGGGGGTTCCTGCAACGCAGGGCACGGGCAGGCTGGGCGTCCGTGCAAGGCCTTGCCCGGACCAGCCAGGGGGCTATATGTACAGATGATCATGGACATGTACGAAGGAGCAAAGACAAGAGTAAGATGCCCCGCCGGAGTAACCGAACAGTTCCCAATCAAAGTCGGGGTGCACCAGGGAAGCGTTTTAAGTCCTTTGCTCTTTATTACAGTCCTTGATTATCTGCTTGAAGGTAAAGTGTTGGACCCCAAGGTACATCAGTTATTCTTTGCTGACGATGGAGCCATCATAAGCGAGGATTCTACATCCCTGCAACGAGTACATGATGTGTGGGTGGGCGTTCTGGAGGGAAATAGGTATCGCATTAGTTCAAAAAAGACAGAGTACTTGTGCTGCCCGTTCTCTGTTCCACTCAGGCCTATTCCAGACATTTATTTGAATGGAACAGTGCTTCCCAAGTGCGAAAAGTTGAAATATCTGGGATCTATGATCAATAGCAAAGCAACTTGTGATGACGACATCAATCATCGTGTAAGCGTAGGGTGGATGAAGTGGCGAGGAAATTCCGCTATCTTCCGCTTATTCCAGACATTTATTTGAATGGAACAGTGCTTCCCAAGTGCGAAAAGTTCAAATATCTGGGATCTATGATCAAAGCAAAGCAACTTGTGATGACGACATCAATCATCGCGTAAGCGTAGGGTAGATGAAGTGGCGAGGAAATTCCGCTATCTTCTGTGACAGAAAAATGCCACCTACATTGAAAGGAAGGCTCTACACCGCAGTTGTGCGTCCAGCGCTCACATACGGTTCACAATGTTGGACGATGTACAAATCGTATGAGAGTAAATTAATGGCAGCTGAGATGAAGATGCTTCGCATGACAGCAGGAGTGACAAAAAAATACAAATACAAATATTTGGCGCAACAGCTCTTTAAAGTGCCAGGGCCTAGCTTCTCGCAACCACTCATGTTGTGTGTGTTATATCTTTCACACGAATGGAAGGGACCTGCAGATTAATGCCGACTCCGAACGGTGATTTGAGAAGCTCTTTCGTGACAACAATACTCTCGGATGTTTGTGAGACGCTCGCGAGAGGTGGGACCGTGGAAAAAAACTTTTTGGTGTTTTGTGGGATTCGAACTTGGAACAAACAAAGCTTGATCGAATAAGAAGTTCGAAGATCCGTGGAAGCTTTTACATCAAGGAAACCATCGCACATAAAATAGAGCGCGACCGCCTCAGCTGGTATTGCCACGTTCAAAGAACAGATCATTTGAACCATGCTAAAAAGGCAGTATCAATGCACGTTCCAAAGACATCGCGATGCAGGAAAGGCAGGCCAATAAACACCTGGATCACACAAATGCGACAACATCGGCATTTCATTGGCCTCAGTAACCGAGTGATCCAAAATCGGCAGGCCTGCTGATATTTTCTGAGGTCAAAAAGGCGAACCCCACAGGCGGATCAGTATAAATGCGGTGAAGTGGGAGGGTTGTGATCCCTTATATTCGGATCATAACCTCACTCAAAAAGGAAGAAGAAAGAGATATCGCTTCGGGAGAAAAATTCTTCGTAAAATATTCGGTCCCGTTTGCGTTGACGGTTTTGGAGCCTCTACAGCGACATCGACTAATCAAAACTGTGTAATGGACGTCTGAGATGGCTACGACATGTACAGCGAATGGACACCAACGCACCGGCCAACAGAGTCTTCGAATCTAACCTGGAGGGACGACGCAGTAGAGGACCTCCTCGCCGTAGGTGGCGCGCACAAGTTCAAGAGGACTTTTACCAATTTTGAGTGCGCAACTGAAGGCAATTAGCTAAATGGAAAGGCTTGTTGGTTGGGGCCCAAGTTCACCCCAAACTGTAGCGCCACTTAAGTAAGTAAGTATATTGCCACACAGTAATATAATAGTACTTCACACCTTATCTTCCTCAACGGACACCAAAGAATCATTCAGCAAATATAATCTTTCTCACGGAAGAATGTTTCTCATGGAGAAATGCTGAACATTCGTTCTCATGCACACTTGCGATACGGAGAATCGCAGGTGCATCTCAACGAATGTGTCCCATAGCAGAGTCCCATCGCGGATTATTATTTAAGCTCTTGGCATTTTAGAAATAAAGTCAGTCTTCTCTGTTTTGGTTTTGGGAGGCAAACTTCCCGCTTATTATAACTAATAAAGAAATAATAGTTTAACTAATAAAACCCGTGGTTTTAATTATTATTGGCGCAGTCGGTAAACAAGCAAACGTAACGGTAAAAAAGTTACGGTAGAACAGCCGGCAAGCAAACAAACGGTAGAAAGCTAATGTAAAACAGCCGGTAAACAAATAAAAGCAACTGCAAAAAGTTACGGTAAAACAGCCGATAAACAAATAAATGCAACGGTAAAACAAGAGTTACGATAAAACTGCCGATAAACAAACAAGTGTAATATTAAGACAGTCGGTTAACAAATAAAAGTAACAGTAAAAAGTTACGGTAGAACAGTTGGTGAACAAAAAAAGTAACGGTAAAATGTTACGGGAAGAAAGAGCCCGTATAGAAGCAAAAGTCAATTGAATGGAAAAGAGGACCAAAGAAGAACGCAGAAACACATAGGACATCGTAAGGAAAAATCTCATAAACACCATAGACAACGACGACATGGTGGATTTCATATTTACGATTGAGGAACACCAGCATAACAACAGGAGGAAAATCCAACAATTTCGCATGACACCATATGACGGCAACAAAAAGTGCCTCATTAATTTCATAACCCAAGTAGAAGTATGGTCACCAACTCTCGAGACGTTTGATAATATCTACAAACTATTATTAATAGCTATAATTAAGGACAAAATTATTGGCAATGCGATTAAAACTTTATTAATTAATAGCAATTTAACTACTTGTAAGGAGTTCAACGAAATTTTGATTAAAAATCATGGAGAAAGAGAATCCACAGACGAACTCATAAATAGAATAAGAGCTTGTTGATGCGTACAACCATAGAACATTTTTATCAAAAGCTAAATAAATTGCTTTCTAGACTAAACAGTGCTTATTTGTTAATTACGAATTTTACAAACGAAGCTAGTAGCAATCAAAGAATTGCTGTACATGCCTTTAAATACGGGTCGCCGGAACCTGTTAGAAGCGTCATAATAAGTAGAAACGCTAGCGCAATGCATCATGCTTGTGAAGTTATAAGGACAAGTGGTTATCTGAATTACACTTATAGGAAAAATCAAACAGGGCAACAGAATCAAAATCAGAATAAATCTGGTAGATTTCATCAAAACTTTGTAAGTTCTGAGAATCCAAGCAAGCAATATAACCAAGTATCTCAGGAAACTATAGGAAATTTAATCAAATTTCTAATAATTTAAGAATTTATAGAAATAGGCAACATAAGCAAACCTATAAAAGCCCAGGAATCTCACGAAGCATGGCACGCGGAAGCCACAATTCAGGTAACTTTCGAAACATGAATAACTCATGTCATGAGCCCATGGAGATATCAGTAAACGAAGGAAATAAGCAACAACTACTCTATATAGTCATTGAAACCCTTGTTAGAAAACTTAGATTTATTATAGACTCAGGCGCTGAATTTAGCATAATGTTTGCAATCCAAAGTGGAAAGTAAATCAGAAAACATACACTTTGAAAGTTTTAAATCGAAATATTCAAACGAATGTACAATATAGGTTTCCGTTGTTCAACGAGTTTAAAAGAAAATTATTTTGTAAATTTTTTAGAATACAATTTTCACACGTTTTTCGATGGGATCATGGTAAATGACATTCTAATCAATTTAAAACCTGTTATAGATTACGAAAATAGATCTTTAGTTACGAAAGAAGCTAACATTCCACTATTCCTCAATGAAAACGAAGAATCGTATTCGGAAAACTGCGCGGAAAATGAGGCTTTAGGTATACTCAGAAATGAAGAATGCAAAAACTTCACTAACAATTTCGCAGCTCACCTTAATAGTAAATACATCTCAAATCTAAAAAAATCTGTTGAATTCATACAAAGATTTGTTTTACAAAGGCGGTGATAACTTAACGTGTACAAACGAAGTCAAACACCGAATTATTCTTAAAAATTACAGGCCGATCTATAGCAAATTGTTTAGATACCCCGACGTATTTCGTGAAGAGGTAGACAAGCAAGTGCAGAAAATGCTACAATAAGGAATATTTGTCCGGAGTAGCAGTCTATTTAATCCCCCGATTTGGATTGTGCCAAAGAAAAACGATAACGGCAATAAAAATGACGTTTAGTAGTGGATAATCGCAAACTAAACGAATAAACAATAAATTACAAATTTCCTTTACCTAACATGGAGGAACTTTTCGATAAATTGGGTAAATGTAATAATTTCACTACTCTAGATTTGGCAAAGGGGTTTCACTATATTGTGGTCGACCCGAGAGATCAAGCAAAATCCGCATTTTCTACTAGACATGGGCATTATGAGTTCACCAGGATGCCCTTTGGACTCAAAAGTGCCACAGCCCCCTTTCAGAGGCTAATAAATGAAGTCCTCGAAGATTTTATTAATAAAATATGCGTTGTCTACTTGGATGACATCTTAATATTCTCAACTAGTTTTGAGGAACATATACTTTCGATAAAGAAAGTTCTGAATAGACTTAGACCACAGATAATAAACTTACCCAGATGTCGCATCCCCATACAAAAATAATGTTGATCTTTTTTTGCGATGAGCAAACAACGATGGGCAAACAAAAAGCTTTTCTGATTCGCAAAAAAAAAAACGGAAAATAAATTTTCTGTGCGAAAAGCTTTTTCTTTTGCTACTCTTTGTACCGTCTGCGACCTGCGACTGCGAGACACAATTTCATTTATACATACATATGTATGTATGTACATATATTCATATGTGGGTACGTATTTTCCCTTTTCATTTTCCTATATTGACCGAAGTTTCGATCTGTGTAGATCTGTGGTGTGGTAAAAAATATCTAAATTGTATTTTTTCTAAGGGAAAAGTGATATTTTACTGTGTGTGTCCAGTAAAAATTTTTAAGAGTTAGTCTAGGAAAGGTAAAATATATTATTTAAGTTTATTTCAGGTTGATTAGGTACCTTGGTACTTACAAATACAAGAACGTTGCGAAAAAAAATCGACTTAGAGGAAATGTCGTGGCGAATAAAGTGCGCTATTGTATGCTGCAATGCAACAACTAAGAAATTTCCAGAAAGGAAAATGCTTAGATTTCCTAAAAAGGGAACTAAGAAATATAATGACTGGTTAGCACAGACAGAAGAATCCCGTGATAATGTTGAAAATCATAAACGGCTCTACATTTGTAGTAAACATTTCGATTTCAAATTTTTTACCAAAAAAAAATTAAAACACGACGCTGTTCCTACACTTTTTATGAAAAGGAGTGAAATGTTTTTGGAATCTAATGACAATGAACTTGCTTTTGATCCTAAGAAAGACAAAATAAACTACTCTAATCACAAAAGATTAAAAGTGCAAACGATTACCGATATATCCATTGATGAACTAAATGAAGTTTCAGCACTTACCTATAGACTGCAACAGATCTATAGATTCCATAGAATCTGTATGCAAGAAATGCGAAGCGAACACAAAAAAGCAATTTTCTTATATTCAACAAATAAGTAGACTGAAAAAAATTAACAAAATCCTCAAAGAGAGAGCTAAAAAAAGCCTAAAATTCAGAAATATCCTGGCAATTAAAGTCCGCAGGCTAAAAAAAGATAAAGCACAGCTTAGAGTATATTAAAAGCAAACAATAGAAGAAAAAATAGATTTCTTACATGATATAAATAAAAATTCGAAAACATTTTGCAAACTCATTTTATCACAAGGCAAACGACAATTTACCCAAGAAGAAAGGTGGATTTGCCCATGTATATTTTTCCGCTCGTCGTCTGGATATAATTTTCTTCGCGATCAGCTGCAATTGCACTTACCACACCCAGCTTTATTGCATAGATGGATAAAACTTTAAAGTTTATCTTCAGGTCTAAACGAATATGTTTTTGAGGAAATACAAAAAATGTTTTAACATTGGAACCAAAAGACAAAGAAGTAATTTTAATATTCGATGAGATGAGTATCCAGGCGAATTTAACATACAACAAATATAAAGACATAATCGAGGGCTTCGTTGATTATGGAGAAAATCAAAGATTAGATTTGTGTGCGAAATCAGTTTGCGTGTCCATGATTCGTGGTATATGTGGTAAATATAAACAAGCGCTTATCATGTTACCTGTCCAAGCAATATACCAACAAAGCAGCGCGAAATTGCAGTATACAACTGTATTGATATATGTAGAAATCTGGGACTAAACGTAAGAGGCATTTGCTGTGACCAACGCCCTACGAATCGAAGCCTTTCTAATAAATTAAAGCTGGATGAGGACAACAGTTCCTTTCTTTATAAAGAAAAAAAAGTGTATGGAATGTATGATGTGCCACATTTAATCAAAAGTGTAAGAAACAATCTTTTAAGATCAGACTTACAAACTCTGGATGGAGTTGTAAGCTGAAAAATAATTGAGTATGTCTATAATACAAAAATGTGTCCAAAACTAAAATATGCTCATATAGATCCCACATAATTTCAAAAAATTAATGTGAAACTAGCGGCACAAGTACTTAGCAGATCCGTGGTTTGCGCAATTAATGCATTACAGCGCTTGTATAAATTTCCAGAGAAAATTGCACAGTTTGCGCAACCAACAGCAGAATTTATAAATAAAATCAATAGAATATTTGATTTATTGAATGGAAGACCTGCACTTATTGGAAATGACGCAAATATTGGATTTTTAAAAGAAATGCAATCATATTTAAAACAAATTCAGCCAATCAATGCAAAATGTAAACCTTTCTGCTTTAAGGGCCTGATTATGACAATTGAAAGTATTTGAATGTTAAAAAAAGAATTATTCAGTGATTACTGTGAGTTACATTATATATATGTTAACAAGTTCAATCAGGACCCATTTGAAAACCTTTTTGGAAAAATAAGAGCAAGAAATTTTAATAAAAATAATCCAAACGCATCTGAATTTGGCTCTAAAATTGTTCTTTAAGTCAAAATTTTCCAATTGTGAAGAAGAAGATTCTGAATATTTACAGTTAGATTGGAATGCTGTGTTGGATACTGAAAATAAAACAAAGATTGTCCTAACACAGGAGCAAGAGAAAAATGAAAACATATTCGATCTAGCCAAATATTGTGAATCCGAACTTCTAGCGATAGAATTACCAGATGAAGACACGATTTCAATAAAAATGACAGAAATGAATGACATAGCCACAAGGTATTTTGCAGATTACTGTTTTTTTAAAACACTTACAAAAATGAATGCAGTTTGTGAGAACTGTGTCAAAGAAATGACAAAGGACAAAAACAATTTCGATCTCACGGAAATATTGATCAAATTGAAAGAATATTAACACTCGAATGAAAATCCAATACTTGTCTGGCCATCAGACAAGTACTTCGAAATATGTCAACTTCATATACAAGTATCTACCACTTGCTTTCAGAAATGTCCATTTCCATACATCTAATCTTAGAGAAAATATAGTAAATCAATGTATCTCAAAAACAAATTTGCACTATCCAGATTGGTTGGAAACGACAAATAAATGTTATTCGCACAAAATTGATGCAGTTAATTTCCTTGTGGTAGCTCTGCTTTGGAAAAATTGTAAGTGGTTTATTAACAAGAGCATAAACAAGAAAAGGAATCCAAAACAAAAGACAAAAAAGTTGCAAAATTTAATGAATATGTAAACTAAAATAAATATTTATATATGTACATAATGTATGAATATTTGAAAAAAAAACTAAGGCGGTAGTGAGATAAAGGAGGTGGTGGGGGGTCAATATTCTGCCACGTTTGCGTTCGTGTCCCCTGGAAACCACTTTGGTTAAGGCACTGTGAATAGCTAAAAATCATACTTCTAATAGCTACATACCATATGTATTATGTAAATGTCTAAAGACAAAAATATTTTGCAAATGCATTTTCACATAAATGCCTTTAACTAAAGTGGGCTAAGAGCAGAGTTGATTTTGTTTCCTATTGTTTAACGTGCATGAACAAAAAAATAATAATAAAAGAGTGGCTATGGCTACCTATCAGACCTCTTCTTTTATGTAAAATGTAAGGACCAAACATCTAACATACTATAAATGAGAGTAGGAGTATCACAAGGATTTGTAAAAGACAGATGTATCCAAACAATTAGAAAATACTTATATCCTTTAACCCCTCGGGGGGCATAGTGCGTCAACCACGTCTGCGCGCCATCGTGTTCGGAGTTCTGCAACGCGTTTGAGCTACCTCCAACTCATTCCTAAAGAGCTCGATTCCTCCTCAACTGTTCTGCGCCACGTTTGCCTAGGGCGTCCCGCTATTCTGCCTGCCTGGGTGAGCAGATTCCACTGCATGGCGTATTTCGCAATGGAGTTGTCTTCGCGCCGTAGGGTGTGTCCAATCCATTGCCACTTTCTTCTTCGTATAGTAATGCTTATAGGTTCTTGGCCCGTTCTCAGATAAAGTTGTTTGTTGGAGATGCAGTTCGGCCAAAAAATCCTCAAGATGATTCTTAAGCATTTGTTTACGAAGATTTGCAGCTTGCGTGTGTTAATGGTGTCCACCTTCCAGGTACTACACCCATAAAGCAGCACTGATTCTACGTTGGAGCGGAACAGTCGTAGCTTGGTTCTTAAGCTAATAACATTGCTTCTCCAGATTTTGGACAGCATTCCGAACGCAGCTTTAGCCTTCCCAGAATCGTACCATCTTATCTCGCTCAGCCCTAAGATGTTGATTTTATACCGTGCGAATTCGCGCTCCAATTGGAGGAATCTGGCGTTATAAGGCCCTTCCTTGAGTGTGTCCAGGAGGGTCTTAACGTTCCAGAATCCGATCGTTGTCCGTGTCCGATAGCCAAAGGTCGTCAACAAATTATCCGTCCTTATCCGAGGCGATTGTTTCCGTTTCGGAGCAATAGTTTGTTTTACGGTTGCGGCTCGCTGGGCCACAGACCAACCGACACTTATCCTGTTTTTTGGCGCAGGAAGCTCACCATTCGTCCTCTCCCGTTAGCAATTTCCGAAGAAATTCCCAGATGACACCACGAGAAGGTGGGAGTAGGGCTTACTAACAGAGCTGCTAGGTTTTCGGCTACAGTGGCTCCTACTCGTTACTTAGCGGACCAGCACCTATCGGGAGATGCTGTCCCTACGAGGCCTTTGTTAGTCGTTTGCCATCCAAACAATTAGAAAATAAATAAACATAATTATTTGTCTCAGCCTCAATCTTATAATACGTACATGCCTACATACATATGAATAAAGTAAAGTAAAATAAAGTTAGCCTACAATACCTACAGTACCTACTATTTAAATTGTTTGTACCGTACCTACAAATTCTTAACATCATCGCAGATCGCATTCAAATTATTCCTGATCTTAACCTACCCTAATTTAATGTACATATGTAGGTATACATACATATGTAGGTATATTTCTGCTCTGTCTGTTCCTCACCGTGCCAAAGTCGCAGGCCAGGACAAAAAATACGAGAATACAAAACAAAACAAAAAATATATTTCGCTGTGGGTATGTCACAAACTCTACGCGGGTGGTGAAAGCTTTTCGCAAAGCAAATGAAAAAGCTTTTCGCACAGAAGATTTTTTTTCTGTTTTTTTTTTTTCTTTGAGAAGCAGAAAAGCTTTTTGTTTCCCCGTCGTTGTTTGCTCATCGCAGAAAAGATCAAAATTTTTTTGTATGGGGATGCGACATCTGGGTAAGTTTATTATCTGTGCTTAGACCATGCAATTTAAAAATTCAACCCGAGAAATGTAGCTTTGTTGAGTTTTCGACAAAATTTTTAGGGCACAGTATAACAAATAATGAAACCAGGCCAGATGACAATAAAATAAAAGCAATAAGTAAAGTGAAAATCCCAGCAAACAATAAGGGAATTAAACAATTCCTAGGCATTAGCGGGTGTTATAGAAAATTCGTTAAACGCAAAAGTATTTGATCCTATGATCAAGTATTTGGAAAGAAATATGAAAGTTAATTTAAGGGATGAAGAATAAATTGCCGCTTTCAAAAAACTGAAACAATTACTTACTAATGATCGAATTTTGAAATCGCCGGATTTCACCAAAACATTTGTTCTTACTACCGATGCTTCAAAATATGACATTGGAGCAGTTTTGATTCAGAATAATCATCCTGTTTGTTACGCATCACGTACCCTTAATGATCAGGAAAAAAAATATTACACTATCGAGAAAGAGTTACTCGCGATAGTTTGGTCCACTAAATATTTTCGTACTTATCTTTGTGGCAGGAAGTTCTCAATACGTACAGACCATAAACCACTGGTATGGCTACACAATTTAAAGGAACCAAATATGAATCTCCAACGTTGGAAGCTATGCTGAATGAGTACGATTTTGAAATAAATTACTTAAAAGGCAAAGACAATATCATTATTCATTTATTATTCATTTCATTTATTATTCATTTCATTTATTATCATTGTAATGCTTATACACTTTAAGATATAATATCTTATTAATTAGTGATAAGCTTAGACTACAGATAAAAGCTACAATATTAAATAGAATATACATGAATTAGACAAGAAGGAGTTAAGTTAAAATAGATTACATTATTTTTAACTATCTATTTTGAGATAGATAAATAATTAATACATTTTTAAACCTTGCTGCGATTTCAATACGTCTAATAGAACGCGGCAAAGAATTCCATAAGCGAATAGCATAAATAAAAAACTGACGCTCGGAGGTAAGGTAAGAGTATCGAGGATGAATTAAGTGGCCAGATCTGTTTGAGGAAGCCATTATTAGTTTTTCATAGAGGTACGGGGGTTGTCGTGATTGCAGGATGTGTGAGAGCAAAGTTACGGTGCGAAACTGAAGAAGGCTATCAAATGTCATGTCGAAAATGCGTCTGGAAAAGCTTGACACATGGTCGTACCTTCGTAGTCCGAAAACGTACCTAATAGCATTGTTAAAGGTGACACACAGTCTTCTTTTACTGACAGAGCTACACTTTCCGAAAATTTCGCATCCATAAATTAGTGTTGGTATGACCAACGTTTTTGTCAGCATAATGCGGGTCCTAACAGTAAAGGATTGAGTTGCCCACAAAGTTCTAAGTACACCATGAGTTTTTCCGATCGCGGCGTTGATATGGTTATCCCAGGTCAGGTTGCGGTTAAAAATCATTCCAAGGTTTTTAGCCCTTTCAACATATTTAATAGGAGCGTTGTTTAGGACTATAGGAGGAAAGTTAGAAAGGTCCAATGGATACCTTGAAACAACTAAGCACTTGGATTTTGTAGGGTTTAACAAAAGACAATTTGCCTGTGACCAACGCATAATATTCTCTAGGTCCTCATTGACGCAGGCGGCGCCATGCTCTATAAGGCCAAGTGGGCAACTCATGTACATTTGCACATCATCAGCATACATATGCAAAGCGCAGTGTTTAGCAATGGATGGAAGGTCATTTACGTACAGTGAAAATAGAAGCGGTCCTAAGATAGATCCCTGGGGAACACCATTTAGAGTTTCTAGGAAATCTGACTGAATCCTGTCTAATCGGATAGCTTGCATCCTACCCGATAAGTAGGAATGAATCAATTTGACTGCACTAGTGGAAAATTTAAAAAGCCTAAACAACTTATCACACAAATGAGAATGGACAACAGTGTCAAATGCCTTGGAAAAGTCCAGCAGAACTAAAAAGGTCACCTTCTCTTCCTCGATAGCTTGCCGTATATCCTCAGTAACACTTATTAAAGTCGTTATACAACTGTGTTTTTTTCGAAAACCGGATTGATATGTCGTCAAGAAATTGCTATTGTTTAGGTGTATACTCATTTGATTTTGTAATATTCTTTCAAAAACTTTTGATAAATATGGCAGAATTGAGATAGGTCTAAACTCCTCACCTTTAGAATCTCTGGGAATAGGAATAATTTTTGCCAATTTCCATTGTAGAGGATATTCCCCAGTTGTCAAAATTGAATTAAATATATATGTGATATATGGGAGTATGATTGGCAATATAATTTTCAAAAATAGAGGATTAATTTCGTGAAGTCCTACAGCTGAGGACTTGATTGAGAGGAGACTTTCAACCACTTCAGCACAGTCTACTGTTCTGAAGCTGAAACGAAGTGCCTCTGTTGTAGGCGATAAAGTTTCATCGGCTGAAGTACTAGAAGAAGCTCTCATAGAAATCTGTGGTTGTGAAGTTGCAGATACAAATTTGTGATTGGGAGCATTGCAATCAATATCTTTGGTCTGTATGCACTTTGATTTCCCTAAGCCGATACTGCGGAGGTTATTCCATAGCTGCCGACTGCCTGCCATCATAGCAGATGAACTTAGTAAATATATTAGTGCTCACCCCGAAGCTAATGATCATTGTATCAAAGAAATCTTATATAATGACGATAATAATAATAGCATGGACGTAGAAGTCGTGTCTATTAACACAATTCACAGCGCAATTGAAGATTCCTCAGGTTACATAGGTATTACATAGGTGTATGGTGGGAGATTTTTCCAACCATGCGATTAAACAATTTGCATTCACTTGCAGGAAAAATCTAATCGACGAAAAATGCAAATTCTTGTCCGATGCAAGAACTGCTGCCAACGAGACGGAAACGTTTAGAATGCAACCTTTTTGATGAGCGGACCAAATGAAACAACCGTGATCTTCGATAGTACGTTATAATCTGTTTTATTTCTCAGTATGACCTTATATAACATTTGGATTTGGAGAATTCTACTAGTGTTAAACAAAAAAAATATGGCCTTTTCTTAATATCTTGGCGCTAAGTTTAAAATATTGTAGAGTTTTAGAAAAGTGTTATACAATTTGTAATTCATCAACTGCATTACCATTTAGAGATGTGAAAATTTATTAATATTCATTTAATTTAGCAAATGTATCTTCTTCTTCTTCCTTTTATCAGCGAGGCCACGATCCGAAAACTAGGGATCACAACCCTCCCACTTCACCGCACCTCTACTGATCCGCCTGTGGGGTTCGCCTATTTGACCTCAGAAAATATCGGCAGGCCTGCCGATTTTGGATCACTCGGTTACTGAGGCCAATGAAATGCCGATGTCGTCGCATTTGTCTGATCCAGGCGTTTATAGGCCTGCCTTTCCTACATCGCGATGTCTTTGGAACGTGCATAGATATTGCCTTTTTTACAGGGTTCAAATGATCTCTTCTTTGAACGTGGCAATACCAACTGAGCCGGTCGCGCTCTAATTTTCGTACGATGGTTTCCTTGATGTGAAAGCTTCCACGGATCTTCGAACTTCTTATTCGATCAAGCTTTGTCACTCCTGCTGTCATGCGAAGCATCTTCATCTCAGCTGCCGTTAATTTACTCTCATACTTTTTGTACATCGTCCAACATTGTGAACCGTATGTGAGCGCTGGACGTACAACTGCGGTGTAGAGCCTTCCTTTCAACTTAGGGGGCATTTTTCTGTCACAGAAGATAGCGGAATTTTCTCGCCACTTCATCCACCCTACGCTTACACGATGATTGATGTCGTCATCACAAGTTGCTTTGCTATTGATCATAGATCCCAGATATTTGAACTTTTCGCACTTGGGAAGCACTGTTCCATTCAAATAAATGTCTGGAATAGGCCTGAATGGATCAGAGAACGGGCAGCACAAGTACTCTGTCTTTTTTGAACTAATGCGATACCCATTTCCCTCCAAAACGTCCACCCACACATCAAGTGCTCGTTGCAGGGATGTAGGATCCTCACTTATGATGGCTCCATCGTCAGCAAAGAATAACTGATGTACCTTGGGGTCCATCACTTTACCTTCAAGCAGATAATCAAGGACTGTAATAAAGAGCAAAGGACTTAAAACGCTTCCCTGGTGCACCCCGACTTTGATTGGGAACTCTTCGGTTACTCCAGCGGGGCATCTTACTTTTGTCTTTGCTCCTTCGTACATGTCCATAATCATCTGTACATAGGTTTCTGGAACCCCTCGATGTCTTAGCGCCACCCATATCAGATCTCGTGGTTGTCTGTCGAATGCCTTTTCAAAGTCAACCAATACAATATGCAAATCCCTTAAGGAATCACGATGTTTTTCCATTATGATCCTTATACTTTGGATTGCATCTGTGGTTGATTTACCCGAGACAAACCCGCACTGATCATCAGATAGCCGTATTATTTTTCGCAGTCGGCCACCTAATACCCGCTCAACGATTTTCATGGTGTGTGACATCAGCTTGATCGAACGGTAGTTATCACAGTTTCGCGTATCACCCTTCCCTTTGTATACAGGGAGAAGGTAACTTTCGCTCCATTCATTCGGCATTGGATCACCTCTCACGAATTTGGAGATGAGAATTCTGACCCATCTGAACCCGATGTCTCCCATCTTTTTCCAGAACTCAGAGGGTATCTCGTCTGGCCCAACCGCTTTTCGTTTTTTGGAGTATTTGACCGCCTCACTAACTTCTTCGACTGTAATGTCGGGTATTTGTTCACAGTTAGGGGTGGCTCTTGGAAAGTATAGCCGGGGAAACTGTTCATTCAAAAGCTCTACACAATACGCCGCCACCTCTGCAGAATTTTGTCGTCATCCACAAGAAGCTGGCCATGAGCATTGCTAATGAACTTTGGCGAACGAATCTCCTGAGCATTCTTCCTTCTTTGGGCGGCTATTTTGAAGATAGTGGCACTCTTGTTCATATTGTGTCTTCGCAGCTCCTGGATAGCCTGGTTTGCATCAGCAACCGGGGAAAATATTTTCTCCAGCTCCCGATACAGGCCCTCCGTACTCTCTGCTTGAAGCTGAGCGCACTTCTTCTTCGCTTTTTTCTTGCAGCATCTGTATTCCATTTCGAGGCGAGCTTTTCGTCACTATTATTAGAGGGGCACTTTGACCAAGCTTTGAAAGCCGCTTTCTTCTCATTTATCACCTTCTTAGCTTCATCACTCCACCACCATGTTTCTTTGGCGTGTTGATGGTGGCCTTTTGAAGCTCCTAGCAGTGATTTGGCCTTCTTTAAGCAAGTTCGCTGTAGGGAATCCCACATATTTTGTGCTCTGCACTCTTCATCCTCAGCTCCGTTGATGGTGTGAGAGAGGTAATTTTTCATTACGAAAACAAAAGCATCGCCTTTTTCTTTGTCCAGATTGTACCACTTGATTTTCTCAGAGACCCCTGTTTGTTTGCTTTTCTTTGGTGTTTTCATAAAAATTTCGGTTAGCAGGAGACGGTGTTGACGAGCGATTGCCTCTCCCAGGATCACTTTGCAATCTTTTACCCGAGGCTTCATGAAACTGCCTACCAAATGGTAGTCAATCTGAGTTTCATCTCCACCACTGCTGTAAGTGATCAGGTGTCGGCTTTGTTTGATGAACATGGTATTTAACACGATAAGACCGTGTGATTTGCACATGCTTAGGATGTCTTCACCAGGAAGGTTCCTGGTGCCATATCCTAGTCCTCCATGGCAGTCTTCATAGTCTTCGTTTGATTTCCCGACATGTCCATTCAAATCTCCTCCCACAAACAGAAATTCTTCCTTTGGGATGTTTTTAAGGAGATTGTGGAAATCTAGCCAAAACGCATCCTTATCTATCTGATTGCACCCATTGTGGGGAGCATATGCACTGACAATATTCCACACCTCTCCTTGTATTACTAGTTTGAGAGACATCAAACGGTCGCTGGACTTCGAAATGCTCAAGACGTTTCCAAGTAGCTCTGCCGCAAGGATGATACCGATTCCGTTCCTAGCCTTTTCCGTTCCGTAGTAGAACATCTTGTAATCTTTTGTCCTAACGTCCAAGAAACGCGCCCGATTCCCGGTGTTTTTCCATTTCGTCTCTTGGACACACAAGATGTCCACCCGCCTTCTATTCATCATCTCTTCCAGCTCGTAACTTCGACCGGTCATGCTTCCAACGTTCCAACTCGCGACCCTCAAATTGCGTCCAAACTGTTTCATTATGTTGCTAGCCCCCGGAATCCGTATAGCTCTGACCCGAACATTTCTGCTCGGTCCAGGATCAGTACCATGCACAGCAGTGGTAGTGCCTGGCGGGGTAGTGCCTTTCCTTTTTGCAAGTATTATCATAATGATACAGTTTTGCAATACAATTTTTGCACCATATTGCGATGGTGTTTGTTGTTTGACACGTGCATGCTCCTGTTTTAGTATTGTTTGATCTTTCTTTTATGACACCGGTGATCTCCAGTCGTGTCAACCCACGGACTCGCATGCACACTTGTGGGAGGGTTTTTATGGTAGTATATGTGTCGCTAGGCTCACTTGGGTGTTATATTGCCTAGATCTGATTTGTCCCCTTAGTCGCCTTTTACGACAAGCGCTAGTTGTTGGGGGGCGCTGCAGTGATATTCTTAACCCGTCCCTGCACGGGTGCTTTCAAACAGGAAGTAGAGCAAGTTTTGGATTGGGCGTTTAAAAACTCCTTTGGTTGTCTGGACATCAGCGACTCTGACCTTCCCGTCACTCCCTTTGTATACTTCAACGATTCTTCCTAGGAGCCATCTCTGTGGTGGAACGTTGTCTTCGTGAATCAAGACCATTGCGTTGACTTTCAGATTGAGTTGCTCTGAAGACCACTTGCTACGTTGTTGCAGCTCGCAAGGATAGTCTGCCGACCATGTTCTCCAGAAATGGGAATTTACCACGTTAATTCGCCTCCATTTCTGAACGTAGCCGATGTTCGGTGCTTCGTCTAATGGTTCCGGAACTGCCTTCAAGGATGTCCCAATGAGGAGGTGTGCTGGTGTTAGAGCTTCAAAGTCACTTGGGTCAGAGGAAAGTGGTGTCATTGGACACGAGTTCATTATAGCTTCGATTTCTACAAGTGTCGTGGACAGCTCCTCGTACGTCAATTTAGCGTTCCCCATAGTTCTAAGTAGATGACCCTTCGCAATCTTCACTGCAGCTTCCCACAGTCCGCCGAAATGTGGAGCCCTGGGAGGAATAAAGTGAAATGTTATACCTTCATTAGAACAAAAATTTAATATAGCTTCTTTTGATGACTTTTGAAAGAAAATGCGGCATAATTCTAAGAGCTTTGTTTTTGCGCCG
Source organism: Brachypalpus laphriformis (assembly GCA_945910035.1). Taxonomy (NCBI): domain Eukaryota; kingdom Metazoa; phylum Arthropoda; class Insecta; order Diptera; family Syrphidae; genus Brachypalpus; species Brachypalpus laphriformis. The sequence continues at coordinate 125,357,466 of OX246756.1, forward strand.
ACGAAATTAGTAGCGTTGTCACAATATATATCCGACGGAAGACCTCGGCGTCCTATGAACCTCTTCAGCGCAGCTATGAATGCTTCTGATGAAAGGTCGGAGACTACCTCTAAATGTACAGCCTTGGAGGAAAAGCAGACGAATAGAGCAATGTATGATTTGTATGGCCTTTTTCCGCGAATGTTGAGATGTGTCATTACTGGACCACAAAAATCAACCCCGCAGCGCAAAAATGGACGAGATTCCATTAATCTCTCTGCCGGTAAGTTGCCCATGACTTGTTCGCGCAGCTTAGGCCTGTATCTAACACAATGAATACAACTTCTCACAATGCGCCGTGCAACTTCTCTTATGTTTACTACCCAAAACTCTCTACGAGGCAATGAAACTAACATCTTGGGGCCAGCGTGAAAGTTCGAAGAATGTAAATATTTTACCATGCATTCTACAAAGTTGCAATGTTTTGGTAGCAACAAAGGATGTTTGCACTCCACTGGTAGGTTTGCATGCTTCAATCGCCCCCCTACTCTTAATAGTTCCAGGCCCGAAGTATCCAAGAAAGGAGACAGCCACTTGATTGACCCCTTGATATCTTGATGCGTTTTAATGCGACGAATTTCTTCTAAAAAAATTCCCTTTGGATGATCCAAACGATTTGGTGTAGCGACGCTTTAAGTTCGCATGGGGAGAGAAAATCGTATCTTTCGATGTCCATTTTCTTTGACCGATTCCGAAACCGCAATATATAGGCAAACACCCGTACGATTTTCAAATATGAACTGCAATTTTTGATCACCTCAAGCAGATAGTTGGGGTGCTTACCCTGACAGAGGAGTACTGTTTTCCGGAGTTCTAAATTCAGTTCTTCCTGAGAAAGATGGTTAACTGATGAAACCGGCCATTCTTCTGGGCGCAATTGCAAGAACGATGGACCTGAAAACCAAATCGAATGCTTCAAACCATCCACCGGGCATCCTCTGGAAAGTATGTCTGCTGGATTTTCCTCGCTCGGAACATGTCTCCAGTTAACCTCTGCCGATTTTTCTTGAATTTCGGCTATTCTGTTGCCGACAAATATGCTAAGTTTCGACGAATGAGTAGCGATCCAATGAAGAACGATCTCCGAATCAGTCCAAAAATATACTTTTGAGTAGGATCTAGAGAAAATACTTTGTACCTTTGTCCACAGTCTTGCTAACAAATGTGCTCCACATAGCTCCAGTCGCGGAAGTTGTTTACGCTTGGCCGGAGCAACTTTTGATTTCGCAACTAGTAGTTTCGTGACTACCTTTCTATTCTGGTCCACGGTCCTCACGTAGATACAACACCCATATGCATTCTAAGATGCATCGCAAAAGCCATGAATTTGAATGTCGACCTTATTTTCTGTCAATACATACCTTGGAACGGGAAGATTTTGAAGCGAATGGAAATCTGACAGAAACTGCTCCCATTCCGTGTTTAACGCTTGTGGAATGGATTCATCCCAATCAAGTCCTTCAAGCCAAAGCTTCTGCAGGATTATCTTAGCCCTTATGATAATAGGGCTCAATAGACCCATCGGATCGAACAGTGAGGATGCTAATGAAAGGATCGACCGCTTGGTATATTTCGAGTAAGTCCTGTTTGGGTGATATGAAAATCGAAAATTGTCGCGCTGCGAGTCCCATGTTATCCCCAACGTACTTGTGAGATTCTCTTCTACTAGTTTTAAGTCCTTGGTCGAATCGTCTGGTGCTCCCTTTGCAAATAGCTGATGGTTACTATTCCACTTTGCCAACTCAAATCCGGCAGACTCTAATACTGCACTAACCTCTTCCTTGATCTTGACTAGTGATTCCCAATTATCCGCCCCTGTGAGCATATCATCGACGTAAAAATCTGTTGCTACTACTCTCGATCCTATTTGATGCGTCCCTGCGAATTTATCTGCTAAAAACCGAAGGCAACGTATAGCTAAAAACGGAGCTGAGGAAGTTCCATACGTCACCGTGTTGAGCTCGTATATTCTGATGGGCATACAATCGTTTTCTCTCCAAAGTATATACTGAAACTGGCGTTGTGATGCATCAATCACTACTTGTCGATACATTTTGACTATATCCGCAGTTAAGGCGAATCTATGTAATCGGAAACGAAGCAGAATAATAAAAAGTTCATCCTGGATTGTTGGTCCAACCATAAGAATGCCATTTAAAGATATCTGTGAGGACGTTCTACAAGATGCGTCAAATGCAACTCGCAATTTAGTAGAGGTACTATTTGGTTTAAGTACACACTGATGCGGTATAAAGTAATGAGGATCTTTCAAGTTCGGGTTTTTTACCACCGACATGTGACCTAAATCCTCATATTCTCATAAAAACTTCGAATAATCGTTTTTCAACGAGCTATTTTTCTGAAGCCTGCGCTCAAGAGAAAGGAAGCGCTTAAAAGCAATATCGTAGGATGAGCCTAAACAAGATGGATCCTTCTTAAAGGGCAGTTGAACCGAGAGGCGACCACTGGGGAGAACTTTTATTGTTTTCATAAAACTGTTCTCGCAATCTGTTTGTTCGTCGGTCCATTTAAGCTTACGACTGCTCGTCTCTTCTAGCTCCCAAAATTTCTGTACATAAGAATGAAGAACATCGTCCTGCGTAGAAAGGTAACAAATTGAACTTGAAACGTCGACCTGAGTGTTGCATCTTCCTGCCATAATCCATCCTAGTGAAGTCTTCTGCAATGTTGGAAGTCCTGGCCCTAACTTTATTTGTCCTACTGATAATATGTCAAAGAAAATCTCTGCTCCTAGAAGAAGATCGATATTGGATGGTTGGTTGAAGTTTTCATCTGCGAGTTCTATATTCGGTGGTATGGTCCAGCCCCTCATTGACATTGCTCTATCGGGCTGATAACCGATGATTGTTGGAGCTAGGACAAATTCCAATGCTACCTCAAAGTTAGTATAACGTGATCTGACAGCAGTCTGAGTTTGATGACTTAACTGAGTTTGTGAAGCTCCTACCCCAATGATTTCGATGTGCTTTTTGTCCTTGTGTAAATTAAGACTGCGCGCGAATTTTCCACGCATCAAGTTGATTTGTGATCCCGAGTCTAACAACGCTCTGCCAATGTGGAAACTTCCAGAAGTGTCTTGAACCAGAACTAGTGCTGTAGCGAGCATTACGTGATTTGAAGTTTTAACCGATTCTATTTGCATTGCAGCAACTGAGGTAATTGCAGTATCTGCCATCCAAGAAGTGCCTTCACCATTAGTACGAGCACTCGCCTGTTGCTGGCGATGCAGCAACGTATGGTGTGGCTGTTTGCATACTTTGCATTTGTGTTTTGAAGGACATTTGGGCATGTTATGCCCTTTTCCAAGACAGTTTATACATAGACCTATCCTTTTTGTATTTGAAAATCTGTCTGACACCGAGAGTTTACTGAAACTAGGACAATTGGAAATGAAATGGTCGCTATTGCTGCAAAATACACAAGTGTTTTGTACTATTGTCAAAATCCTTTCGACTTTGACTTGACTGGCCAACTTTGATGATGGTCAACTCGTTCTGAATGACTTGGTTTATTATCGCGTGCCTCCAGGTATTGACATCGTTTGCTGATCATCTTGGCACAGTCATTCCAGCTTGGCAGTTTGGAATAATCGAGTTGTTCCTCCCATTTTGATTGTGTTTCCGTATCTACTTTCGACATCGCAATGTAGATTATTATCGCATTACAAATATTAGCCTCAGAGCCGAGCGATAAAAGCGAACTAAAGATTGCCGAAATAGTATCTACCAGGTTCCTAAGCTGAGAAGCCGATGGTTTCGAACACTTCGGGAGTTCAAATATTGCAGCTATATTTTCCAAAAATATCAAGGTGTCGTTATCATATCGCTCATTAAGTTTCTCCAGTGCCTTAGTGTAATTATCCTCAGATACTTGAAAGGCTCGGATAGTTCCCAAAGCTTGGTCCGAAAGACACGACAAAAGGTGGTTGAACTTTTCAATTTTAGAAAGAGTAGGGTCAGTGTGTACCAATTGTTTAAACGAATCGATAAAATTTTTATACTCCGAATACTTCCCACTAAACTTAGGTAAACGGAGGTGCGGCAATCGATTAGCCGGCGGAGGTGGAATAATAAATGAAGTATCTGTGATACTATTTCGCCTTGGGCCTATTAATGTGAGCAACTTCGACTTTGTAGTGACATATAACTCCTCTAACTCACTTCTGGCAGTATCACTTGGTTGCATAATTTCTATCTGGGTCTGATAAGAAAGTGCTTGCTTAAAGTAAGACTCAAGAATGCCTAGTCTACACTCCCATTCCGTCACAGATAAACTTGTCGATTTCTCAACTAGTGTCTTTATTCGCGTGATGCTACCCTTTGTAGATGCGCGCTGTTGCTTTAATTCTTCTAGTCTTGGGGAAGTTACACTCTTCGTCACCGATGACTTGTCGCTACCTGACTTATCGCTATCTCCACCCATCACTATTTGACGGTCAGTACGCTTGGTATGGGATTTATTTAGCAATTTCCGACGAAGTAGTACTCAAATTAGATGGATTTCTGTTCACCTATCCGAATAAGTTTGTAAATATCAACAGCCAGTAATCTCCACTTGGAATTTCAATAAAGCTTAATCGGCAACAAGAATGATTCCAAAAGTCGATTTCCAATGTTCAATCAAAAAAACCAACGGCGAAAGGCACATACACCAAGTCTACTAGCAGCGCTATTGATTGTCTGAATTGTTCCGCTGTAGTATGTTTTCCTTGACAAAATTATCAACAGAATTTATGTATTTCTACAAATTCCAAACGAGGTAGCGAATGCGAATAAATTGTGAATTCGCCTGCAAAGGTTAAAGTCCTACACCTATGTGGGCGATGAAAACTAACTGGCTGAACACAATGCATGCCGCGGCCGCGCCGCGGTAGCGTAGTACGACCTGTCACAGAGTTAAAATATATGGGAACTCACTAGAGCGCCCACAATGAGGTAGCTGCGGCGTGGCGGTAGCAGTGGTGTAGTAAGAAGTTGGTTTACTTTTAACTTGTGCAGCGCCACAAGTGACAGATAGAGAAATTGGCGACTGTTGAAGACTGTTTTGGTTTTCTATACGATGTTTTCGTGGTGGATTCTTGAACTGAGTTCAGCAGTAGCGCAATAAATTTGAAATATTCGTTACAGTCAAAATGGAAGAGCACGCCGTGGAAAAAATTATTTTGCTAGTGAAAGGAAAATAAATTTATCCATTTCTTATTATTTTTATTGTATTATTATAGCACAATAATCTCACAAAAATAATCAAATCTCAATAACACTCAAAAAGAAAAACACAATTTTAATCAGCTGGCATTATTTGACATTACTACGCGCTACACCATTGTGGGCGAATTTTGTGAGTGCAGCGCCACACCATTTGACAGCTCTACGTACTACGCTACCGCGGCGCGGCCGCGGCATGCATTGTGTTCAGCCAGTAACGTCTATCACTCAGCGAAAGTGCGGCAAAAAGCTCACGGTAAATTTGTTGAGTGCAGGTTGCAGCCAAACCCGACGAAAACGAGAACGAACGATCGATTTTACTGAAAGCTTTTATTTTCTACACAACACGATAACTATGTGGAGTATTTGGGTACGATCGTACTGTGAAGCTTTTTCCTGATCTTCGGTTATGTTTGATATAGTGAAACGCAAAAGCTCTTTAGAATGATGTATGTACTTTGTTTCGTTTATTTATTATTTTTATTTTAATTTTATTTTTCCTTTTAAAGCAAATTATCCAACACGTTTGATTCAAGTGAGATTAAGACGAATGTGCGTTTGATGCGAATTTGGAAGATACTATCTGTCTCTTATTTTGATGTGTATGAGATACGAATTTGGTCGAAAATCGATATGTAACTGCAACGCACGTTCCTTTTAAGTATTAAACATATGCACGTACCTCTTGGGAAGATGTATACTTATCTACCCGTATTTTTCTGTTCTCCCATCGACTCCTTTCTGGACCTGATGATGCGCAAATATCGTCACTTCGATGTTCTGCTGCGGTTGTCACTGTCGGACGGTGTGGGTGATTATTTTGAAGTTAACACACTGTACACTCGCGCGCGAAACCGGATGAAATATTATGCTTAAAGAGAAATATTTCGATATATGGTACTCAAGCTTAAGGTCTGTAAGTTTTTTTTTTTTTTTCGATAGACTGAGCTTCTGCGAATTTAATTGGACTTCGAAAAAATGGTTAAGTCTATAAAATATAACTAAAGAGTTTGCTCCACGTTGTAGGCGCCAAAATATATGGTGGGAGATTTTTCCAACCATGCGATTAAACAATTTGCATTCACTTGCAGGAAAAATCTAATCGACGAAAAATGCAAATTCTTGTCCGATGCAAGAACTGCTGCCAACGAGACGGAAACGTTTAGAATGCAACCTTTTTGATGAGCGGACCAAATGAAACAACCGTGATCTTCGATAGTACGTTATAATCTGTTTTATTTCTCAGTATGACCTTATATAACATTTGGATTTGGAGAATTCTACTAGTGTTAAACAAAAAAAATATGGCCTTTTCTTAATATCTTGGCGCTAAGTTTAAAATATTGTAGAGTTTTAGAAAAGTGTTATACAATTTGTAATTCATCAACTGCATTACCATTTAGAGATGTGAAAATTTATTAATATTCATTTAATTTAGCAAATGTATATATTATTGAAATAAGGATAATGCAAAAAATAATAATTAACTAATTGATTTCCAACGTATAAATTGAATGTGCCCCAACAATAGGTATGTATTAATATCTACAAAAACCAAATATGCATAAAGTACGATCAAAAAGAGAAAGTCGTCACAAAAATTTTAAATAAAAAATGTCAGAATCATATTACACTTGAAAACAATCAAACTTGTTAGAAATAATGAAACGAATAATAATAAATAAGGGAATAATGTGTCTATACTGTGAAGATGATCCACTATTTCTTAAATTTCAAGAAAATTATGTTAGGTATTTTCAAAATAATAATTTAACTCTAATTAAATCTAACTTAAAATTAGTTGATATAACAAATAAGAATGAAATATTAAATATTATCAGAAATGAAGATTTAAGCAAAAACCATCGTGGTATAAGCGAAGTGTTTTTTGAATTAAAGCAGGGATAGTTTTATCCAAATTTGTTAAAGCTAATAACGAAATTCATAAATAACTGTGAAGTATGCCAATTAGCTTAATATGAACGGCATCCAGTTAACAACCCATACAAGATCAGTGATACCGCTTCAAAGTTTAACGAAATTGTCCGCATGGATATTTGGTTCCCATGTAGAAATGTAGTGTATCTTACAACAATAGATACATTTTTGAAATATGCAACAGTACACAAGCTCAACGATAGGACCTGAGTGTCTATCCTTATTGCATTTAAATAAAGAATACGTTTTCTGGGAAAAATGGATAAAACAATATTTGATAATGAAAGATGTATGTTGCATAATGCTGTGGAACTACGAGCATTTTTGAAGGAAAATAACATTATTGTACACAGGACAACCGCACATAACAAGACGGGTAATTCAGATATTAAAAGATTATACGGGACCTTAACTCTCTACAACAAAAGTACGGCCAATTGATTTCATTATTAAAAATTATGACCACAAAGACATTGAAAGCTTAACAGAAAAATTTAGGCAGGATAAAATTGATCAAATTGGGTAAATTAATCAAAATAGAGATAGGAACTATCAATTAACTAACAATGTGGTAAAGAACATAGAAATTGCTAAGAATAAGCGTAAGTATAAGAAATTAAGTAACTTTAAGGTAAAAGATGACTACATTATTGGCACCAGTAATAACAGGAATACAAAATACACCTATCTCCCGATTTGCACTGTACTTTTTTTACACGATTTCACTTTTACACGTTTTTCACAAGCCCCTGTCCCTAAATGTACACTTTATTTTTCGCTTTTACACGGTTTTCAAATTCACGAATTTTCCAAAATAAAACGAAATCTCTCTAAAAGCGAAATCTCACCAACCAAGAAGAAAAGATTGCCAACGATACTGGTGGTAGTATGTACGACTACTTAAATCTTTGCACTAATTTCTTATGAATTTTCTATTTTTAATGTCTATAAAACAATTTCTTTATTTATTAGTTATTACATGAAAGGAGTGATATATTTTATTTTTCAATTATTATACAATATTTTATTCTTATTTGCGTTGAAATAAATGAATTTCATTTAAAAAAACTGAATAAATTATGTGCATTTTAGATTTTTTTTCGATTTACATGGTTTTTCGTACAAAAATCTAGGATTTCAATTTACACATATTTTTCAGGAACAGATCTTCCGGGTAAATCGGGGGACATGTGTATTCACATAATCAATTAAAACGTAAATTTAATTATTAAAACGAAAACTCTCTGTAATTTCTCTTGTACAACCCATGCCCACGTGGCAACGACACTGCGCCCTGAAAGATCTATTGTATCGGAGGGTTGGAGTTAATGTAACAGGCGTACTACCTCTCTTATGAAAGTGGGTATGTCTTTAGTAGTGGAGCATTTCAGTTACACTGAAGTAAGTATCTCCTTGTGGAGAATACGTTTCCTTAACCAGTGAAGTCCCGGGCATTCACAAAGAATGTGTTCGGATGTTTCATCCTCCTCTAAACATAACCGACAGTCCTTCTCTTGGCACAGGTTTATCTTGTTAAGGTGATATCTCAGGCAGCAATGGCCAATAAGAAAGCTCACAAGCTTCTTAATGCTTTCGCTGTCTAAGTTAAGGATTTCCTTATAGGAGTAAGGCTTGAGTAATCTTTTGGACTGTCTTAGACCTGGCCCATTAGTCCAGTGGTCTTGACGAAGTTTGTTTTCCCGTTTCGTTAATCAGCGTTGTAGCTGTCGCCCAATTAACGCCACAATAAGGTTCAGGACCTATGAACGCAGATTCTGAGCCAGCCCTAGCAAGCTCATCTGCAGACTCGTTGCCCACAATCCCTTGCTGTCCAGGGACCCAACCGAGTTTTACCCTGTTGTATTTGCCAAGGTCTTGTAATGCATCGTAGCAGCATTTCACGGTTCTGGAGTCCATTAGGTTGGATGATAGTGCCATAAGTGCTGCTTGGCTATCTGAGAAGATATGTATTCTAGCGCCTTTTATCCCCTTGCGGAAATGGTGTCTGGCGCAGATCTCAATGGCATGGATTTCAGCCTGAAACACAGTGGGAGTCGTACTCATGGTTGGGTATCAAATCGCCCAAATCGGAAAAATGTCACATCGCCCAAAAATTTTGGCCGATATGACACTACGACACATCGCCCAAAAATTAAAAAATGACAAAACGCCCAATTAAGTGGGCGTTTGTCAGAACTCATAAATAGCCTTGCTTCCGATCGCCCAAAACCAAATTGCCCAAAATGCGAAAAAATGTAGAAAAATAACATTTTTAATTTTTGGCTATTTAGCATAATGTCAAATCACCCAAAATGATAACAGATTTTGGGCGGATTGACACTTCGTTAAATTGGGTTTAAGACAGCATTCAAAACGAATTGTAACAATTACATTAGCGGTCACCACGCTTTCACGTCACGTCCGCGCGAACGACGGCCCGACGCGGCCGCGGTTAATGTTTCGCGTCGCGTTGCGCCACACAACCGCGCAACCCGAGTGATTTTGTTTCCCTGTAACTGTAAGTGTGAGCCTGACAAAACAATCAGCGCGATTGACATCGTAAGTAAGTCTCAATGCAGCTTAGGTTTTTTTTGGTAATACGAGTACATCCATTTCTTCAATCCTTCATTTCCGATTATTAGATTTTTATATAGATTTTTATATATAAATTTTTTTTTTCGAAGATGGCATAAGCAGTGCAATGTGTATGGGGGGCATGCTGCCCCCTGCAACCCCACTGTTTGGGGTCACTGTTGGATTTGAAGTAGGTGCGAGGATGCGTGTATGTAAAGTTTCTTTATATCCATGTTTCGCACCCAACCACGCACCCGCCTCAAATCCAACAGTGACCCCAAGTACGGTGGTTGCAGGGGGGTTGCAGGGAGGGCTGCGTGCCCCCCTGACACATTGCACTGCTTATGCATTGTGGACTTATGTATGCCCCATCTTATTTGGCCGTTGTTTTCCTTGAGAGGGGTGGGCAAAATCGCAGCATAACCTCCCCGTGGTGCCCGCTGGATAGCTATCTGATAGTGAACTAACGATAAGCGTATGCTGAGTCTGACAATATATGTGTAGCTGAACACTCGGGCCTGCGTAAGCACATCTGGGTGAACTTCAGCGCGCATATGTTTAACCGGACGAGGCATCTCTTGTTGACCTGATTGGCTGAAATATGCGTCTCAGAAGTCTACCAAGAGGTTCTCAGAAGGAGGACGTGCGGCGGATGAATTCTCCCGATGGAATCAACGGTGACGTCTACAGACCAGCGGATACCTTACCGGAGCTACTTCGACATATTTGAAGCTGATGTCTGTAAGGATTTTTCAATACTACGTCAGGGTATTGAAAAAGAGATGGTGGCGGATGAACCCCTAATGGATCAACGGCAGCGCTCATATCTCCGAAGTGGGTTACTGACATCGGTGTATCTGGCCCCTCGTCCTAGGGTTTGCAAAAAAAGTATCTGGTCCTCCAGGTTGGGGGTTGTGCCGTCGGGTTAAGTTCCCTACCACGTAAAAAACCTTCGGTTACGAAGCTATAGTATATGGTTGCGTTCACATCTGGTCAGGTGCACCAAAAACCATATTGCACTTTCGAGATAGGATACAAAATCGCTCCATAAAGCTTGTAGGCGACATGAATAATGCGAACAGTATTGTTTCGCTTGAACACCGCCGTAATGTCTCCTGCCTATCCCTGTTTGGTCGATATATCACCTGAAAGTGCTCAAACGAAATAACCAGTTTACCTAAAGCCTATCTTCGGACGTTCCACGAAATATAGAGATTCAGTGACGTATTGTATATGGACTGCTAGTGCCCAACTTCACGCATGTGCCAACATCTCAAGCTCCCTTGTTTCACAGCGGGAAAAATTGGAAACTGGTACTTTGTTTGTGGGAAAATGAGCTGGGAACATTTAATTGTGGAATAAATAATAGCTTTAACTAAAAAAATGAGGATAGAGATAAAATGAATTGCTATGTCGTTGGCTGTGATTCACAATACAGATTGTTTTGCAACGAAATTTAAATTCGTAATGTTGTAACTGTAGAAAACAAGAAAACATTTGCAGTGACATCTACGGCAACGAATATTGAAACTATTTAAATGTTAACAGTTTTTTTTACAGCCAATGCACTTGAACAAACACAGATGGCGCAAGTTTCTATGGCGGCTATCCATAATGGCAGATATTTTGTTTCTGTTTTACACCGTTTTGAAACAAAGGAGCTGGAGATGTTGGAACATATTTTTCTGCATATGACGATGATGACGATAATTCGACTGAAGATGCGGAGACCGAAGAAGTCCATGTTCCATCTGAAAGCGAAGCGCTTACTGCGGTGGGAACACTAAACCCTTTCATCCTCCTGAATCCTGTATGAACGCTTCAAATTGGAATCCAAACAGTAGACAACTCTGTTAAAAATAGTTTACACAACCGAAATGTTAAAAACAATCACAAATTAGTGATTTTTTCTCTCGGCACATTTCTTAAGCATTTGAAACGATTTTTTTTTAGGTGTTTTTGTTCTTCGTTTTCTAATTTTTTTTTTGTATCACACCGAATATAACGATGCACCGGTTATAACGATAAAATTCAAAGGTCCCTACGATATCGTTATAACCGATTTCTACTACATTTTTCTTTTCTACTCATGCGACAAGCTATTAAGGCAATCAATTTAACATATCTGTTTCAGTAATATCTTATATTTTTCGTTTAAGTTCATCTAAATATTAAAAGCTTTTCCGAAAAAAGTATTTTTTACATATCATTTTTGTAATTATACATAGCCCAAAAGCCAGTAATTTTGTTCTTTTCGTAGTTAGATAAAAGTTCTTAAGTGCAATCTTTACAAGTTAAAAATTCTCCCTAGTGGCAATATAAGCTCTACCTAGACCAAAACTCGGTTCATGTTATTCAGACAGAACTGGTATTGGTACTGATGAAGAAAACACTATTGGCGACAATGCAACAGTAAAAGGGCTTATTTTTAACATTGCTCAATATTTATTTTAATGGAAAATAAAAAAGTGTATTTTAGGTATATTTTGCTTTTTTTCTTTAAAAAAGGGGTCAAAGCAAGCAATGGGGGATTTGTAACGTGTATGGAGATTCGGTAATTAGCGCTGACAATTATCAGTGCTGGTTTACACGCTTTCGTTCAGGAAATACAGACCTTGCTGATGCTGTTCGCTCTGGACACCCATCCACCACAGACGAGGAATCGGCAAATCGGCGAAGTGTCCTGTACTTTGAGTTACTTCCACGTAATCAGATAATAAATTTCAATAAATATCGCTCTCAGCTTGATAATTTGAAGCAGGCAGTGGGAGAAAAACGGCCAGAGTTGGTAAACACGAAGGGCGTTGTTTTCCACCATGACAACACCAGACGACACACAGCTTTTATGATAAGAAATAGTAGTAGTATATTGTAGTAGTATTAGTTCACTAATAAATCAATATAAGTTTTTATACCAACAATATACACATATTTTTATTTTTTTTTTTTTTATTTATGTCTTATATCCCCTTGTGGGTCCTAGGGCCTCTACTACGCCTACGCGCCATCGTGTACGGTTTCTGGCAATGTGTCTGAGTTCTCCCCAACTTTTCCCTAACTGCAGTGCCTCCTTCTCGACTGTTCTGCGCCATGTTCTCCTCGGACCGCCAGGTCTTCTGCCATCCTGAGTTAGAGGGTTCCATTGCATAGCATGGTTCGCTATGGAGCTGTCACTCTTTCGGAACGTGTGACCAATCCACTGCCACTTCCGCCGTTGGATAGTTGTGCCTATTGGTTCCTCACCCGTTCTCTCGTAAAGGTGTTCGTTAGAGATACGATTGGGCCAGAAAATCCTTAAGATATTGAGCAGACACCTATTAACAAACGTTTGCAGCTTTCTGGTGATAGTAGTGGTCACTCTCCACGTGCTGCAACCATATAGCAGTACGGATTCAACGTTGGAGCGGAACAGTCTTATTTTGATGCTCAAACTGATTTGCATTGCTTCGCCATATTTTGGACAACATCCCAAGTGCGGACTTTGCTTTGGCGATCCTGTTGGCTATATCCAGTTCGGTTCCACCATCGGTCGAGACAATACTCCCAAGATACTGGATACTTTGAGCCGATGCGTTAGTTCCAAGGCTGATAATTTTAGTTTTTGCCGTATTAATTTTCAGCCCGACGACACCTGCCTCCCTCTCCACATCTGCTGTCATTTGGTGGAGGTCCATAATTCTGTGGGAGAGTAAGCATACATCGTCTGCGTAGTCAAGATGTTTCAGTTGAGATGTAAGAGTCCATCGAATTCCTCCGTTTCCCGTCGACAAAGCTGCATGAAGCACATCGCTAATCACCAATAGGAATAATATTAGTGAAAGGATACAGCCTTGTCTTACCCCACTTTGGATCTCAAATTCCTCAGACAACCTTCCCCTGTGCAGAACGTGACATTTGTAGCCTTCATATGCAGCTTCGATAATAGCAATTAGTCTATCGGGAATGCCTCTCCTGCGTAAGGCACGCCAAATAAACTCCCTGTTGACACTATCGAACGCCTTCTCAAAATCGATGAACAGCAGGTGCAGTGGCGATCGATATTCAACACACTGTTCGATGATAATCCGCAGGGTGTTTATGTGGTCGGCACAGGAGGATCCAGCGCGGAAACCTGCTTGTTCGGCATCGAGTGTGTCTTCGAGATGTTGTTTGATTCACTCCAGGATGATTTTAGCTATTATCTTAGCTACAGCAGGCAGCACGCAGATACCCCTCCAGTTTCCGCACTCCATTAAACTTCCTTTCTTAGGAAGCTTGACGATCATTCCCTTTTTCCACTCGTTAGGAAAGCTCTCAGCTTCCCAAGCTCTATCTATAAGTGGAAGCAGAAGCTCAGCCGATGTTGTTGGCGCTGCTCGTAAGAGCTCTGCTGGAATACCGTCAAGTCCTACCGCATTGTTGGTTTTGAGTGCCTTGATCGCGGTAATGATCTCATCTTTACTGGGAGTCGTGGTACGTATTCGGGAACTTCTCACCTCGGGCATCTCAGTCTGATTTGGGAGCATATCGCTAGCGAATACACGGTTCAAAACCGTAGCAAAATGCTCTTTCCATCTCTTGAGCTGGTCCTCATCCGAAATGAGCAAGGAGCCGTCTAGGCTTTTCACTGGGTATTGGCTGGAGCTGCGACCACCTGTCAGCTCTTTCGTGATTCTGTAGACAGTCCTGCTGTCGCACCTCCGTGCAGCTTCTTCTGCTTCTGTAGCCAGCGCGTTGATGTAGTTGCGCTTGTCACGTCGTACGCTACGCAGAACTTCTCTCATCTTCATGCGATATAGGGACTCTAGCTCGCTTCTCTGCTGCTGGGGTAGCTACAACGCGAGCTTTCAGCTGTTTTCGTTCGTCAATCCGTCTCCAGGTATCCTCGGAAAGCCACGCCCTATGTCTTCCCTGCGATCGACCGACAATTTTTTCAGCACCAGATGTAAAAACATTTTTCACAGCACACCAATGGTCTTGGATGGTTGCGGGCATTGAGCTGCTGATTGTTTCCACACCTTGCGAAAAGTGCTCCCTTAATTGTTGGCGCACTGAGGGATCACTAAGTCTATCGATGTTGAACCTGGGCATTCTTGTGTTGTCGTGGGATCTTCACTGCAGCAGTGCGTAGTTGGAGAGTAGCTATCATAAGATGGTGATCACGTACTATCCCCACATCTGTCCCTCGCCTGTTTCGGACGTCCAGGAGACTACTTCTGACTACTTCTCTACTTCGGCGGCTGATGGCAAAATGGTCAATTTGGTTGGAGGTTGCTTGCCTGTCATTGGAAACCCAGCTGACTTTGTGGCAGGTCTTGTGCTCAAACATGGTGCCACCTATCACAAGGCGGTTGGCATTGCAGAAATCCACAAACCTTTCGCCGTTGTCTTTGCGGTTGCCTAGTCCATGCTTCCCGATTACATGTTTGAGCCCTTCGTTGTCGCTGCCTACCTTGGCATTCAAATCCCCCATCACTATGACAATGTCTCCATTTGGTGTTGTGTTGAAGACGGCGCTTAAGAGATTGTAGAAACTCTCCTTTTCGTCCTCAGACGAACTATTCGTTGGGGCGTAACACTGTATGATGGTGACGCGTCGTACTCTAGTCCGGAATCTGGCCGTCATAATCCTATCACCATGAGGCTGCCAGGAAACTAGGCCCTTACGTGCTGTTGTCGTTAGCAGTAGTCCGACTCCATATTCCCGCGGACTTCCGGATGGTCTTCCAGAATAGAGTAGTACAGTGTTACGCGTTGGGGACTGGTACTCGCCCGCTTCTAACCATCTTACTTCATTTACCCCCAAAATGTCCAGTTTATATCGCATGAATTCGTTTTCCAATTAGAGGAATCTGGCATTATAAGGACCTTCTCTTCCCGAGTCGAGGAGCGTCTTTACATTCCAGAAACCTATCTTCGTCCGGGTACAATAGCCAAAAGTCGTCAACATGTGATCATTCCTTATCCGAGGCATAGTGTCGGTTTCTGTAGCGGGCAATATTCGGTAACGCAGGTTGCTGGCCCACGTTACTTAACCTAGAATCAAGGCCCTAGACAACCCGCACTTACAATTTTGGCCTATACGTATAAGGGTTTATACGTATAGTTGCCCGGGGACCACCACTAGGAGGTAAAGTAAGCACTTCATCACGAACTTGATTGTTGCGCTACTGGCCCAAGCAAAGTTTTGGGCAGTCAGTAGTTTCCCGATCAATCGCAATGCAGGTCCCCAATATACACATCGCATCAAGGAAACCATCGTACAAAAAATAGAGCGAGACCGGCTAAGCTGTTATTGCCACGTTCAAAGAAGAGATGTTAAAAAGGCAATATCAATGCACGTTCCAAAGACATCGCGATCTAGGAAAGGCAGGCCTATAAACTCCTGGATCAGACAAATGCGACGACATCGGCATTTCATTGGCCTCAGTAACCGAGTGATCCAAAATCGGCAGGCCTGCCGATATTTTCTGAGGTCGAATAGGCGAACCCCACAGGCGGATCAGTATAAATGCGGTAAAGTGGGAGGGTTATGATCCCTTATTTTCGGATCATAACCTCGCTGATAAAAGGAAGAAGAAGACCAAAGATATACAAACAAGAATAACCGAATGGTTTTGCATTTGTATGTCCGTATCCCTGGGGAACTGATAACTCCTAAATGCATCACTAGTTTTTTATTCAAATATATTTGTAGTCGAACCCCATAAAAGTATGAAGTACTTTTGATTTGAAGGAGTATTAACGTCCAGATGTATGCAACTCTATTTTTGTACCAAGGCAAAATAATAATTAATTTCAATAAAATTTTCATAGGAAAAAATGAACTTTATAACCTTAATATTGTAGTACCAAGTACATCGTCAGGTACTTTGTGCAACGACATCTATTGCCTACTAGTAGTAAATATTCCAACTTGATGTGCTTACGTTCCAACCTGGTGTGCTTACGTTCCACAATTGTTCCACACAATATCCCAATATTCCAGGATCCTCGATTCACCCGGAGAAACATCTAGCATGTTCTAGAACCCCTTACAATTTCCTATAAATACCCATACCACAACCACCGTGGACAGTTGTTTATAAGTGCATACAGCGATTACAAGAGGAAGATTAGACCAGTGGTGAAAATAAGCGACATTATTTGAAATAAATAAAGAATAAAGTGATTGAATATTGAGTTGAAGTAAAGTTGGTGTTTGATAATAAATAAACAGTGAAATACACAAAAGACGGTTTTATTTAAACGAACCCCGGCAAGAATATTACATTGGTGTCAGAAAAGTGGAATAAAACAAATTTTGTGTATTGCTTATTGTGTAAGTGAAAATAAAATGGTTCGAAAATTGCTAGAGGATTTGTCAGTGCCGCAACTAAAGGAAGTACTGAGCCAGCGGGAGCAACCTACGACTGGTACGAAAAGAGAATTAATTATTAAGTTGCGGAGAATAGTGACGGACGAGGGTGCAGATCCTGAAACAGCTTTGTTCGACGTCAAAGAAGAACAAAATAGAAAATTCGAGAAGCTAGACAATTCTCTAGACGCCAAGCTCGATGAACAAAAGAATTCTCTAGACGCCAAGTTCGATGAGCAAAAGAATTCTCAAAATGAAGAATTCGAGAAGCTAGAAAATTCCTTGGCTGAACAAAAGAATTCTCTAGATGCTAAGCTGGATGTGCAAAACAAGAAGTTCGAGATACTAGAATATTCCTTGGCTGAACAGAGGAATTCTCTAGACGCTAAATTCGGATCAATTGAAGGACAATTCGAAAACGTACAGGCTAAGATCGAGAACGTTGAAACAGAATTCGAGAACGTTCAAACAAAAATCGAGGCTGTTGAAGGAAGATTCGAGAATTTGGCAAAGGAACTCGAATACGTGAAGAAACAGAAAGTTCGGGAGTATTCAACCGACTGCCCGAGAAGTAAAGAGATGCAGCCTCCCGTCTTCGACGGACAGACATCATGGGCGATATATAAGAGACAGTTCGAAGCTGCGGCAATGACGAACAACTGGGACGATGAAGAGAGGTCCATTGCCCTCACGCTTGCGCTTAGAGGATCAGCTGCAGAGCTACTACAAACTATTCCCGAGGACAGACAACGCAACTACGACAGTCTGGTGAAAGCCATTGAGATGCGATTTGGGGACGACCACATGCAGCAAGTATATAAGGTCCAATTGCGCAGAAGGTCCCAGATGAAGGGCGAGGCGCTCCAGCAGTTACAAGCAGATATCGAGCGACTGGCACATTTGTCCTATCCAAACGCCGGAGAGGAGATCATGAACAAGATGGCAACCGAAGCGTTTACCCATACCATAGCTGATACGAAACTACAAATGGCGGTAAGAATGGCTGGAAAGAAAACGCTAGCCGAAGCTTTGGCGTTTGCTCTGATGATGGAGGTGGCAGACCAGGTGTGTCAGGGAATCCACCGTGTAAGGGAAGTAGCCGCCGTCGAATGCTCTTGCCAGAGGATGGACGTCGAAGTCCGAAACAGCACTCGCCGAGGACAAATTCGTTGCTGGAACTGCAACAAAAGAGGGCACCTACAACGGCAATGCAGAATTCTACCCAGCCACGGAAACTATCCACACTATGGTAATTGGCGACGTAATGAAATACCATCCAACAGGTATAACATCCATCCTGTTGGTCAGGCTTCCCGAAACCAGGAGTGGGGAGACCGCTCAAGAACCAGTTTCGCGGGGCGGAAGTCGGATGTCGGAGTAGACGCCCCCAATACCACCATCCAGGTTCCCCAAACCAAACTCCATTCTAATGCAGATGCCTTATCCCGGCAACCATGTAAGAGCGACTGCAAGCATTGTGTGCGACAGGAAGAGAAGAACCTTCTTTCCATCCAAAGGGTAGGAGCTGAGCCTATCGCCGGTTGGACTGCAGAAGAAATCCGCAACGTTCAAAAAGAAGACCCAGACATCGAGCCGATATTAGCGTGGAAGGAGTTTATGGAAAAGCCAAACGGACGAGATATCGCGGACAGGAGCTCCACTCTCAAGGCATACTGGGCTCAGTGGGACTCCCTTTATGTGCAAGATGGTGTACTGAAAAGGAAGTGGGAGAGGCCGGACGGGAAAGATTTCATAATGCGGCTTGTCTTGCCGCGATCAAAAGTACACGAGGTGCTACGGGAGATGCATGATGGAGCATCCGGAGGTCATTTGGGTGCAAACAAGACGTTGGAGAAAGTGCGAGAACATTTCTATTGGCTCAGCGCAAGGGTAGACGTAGAGAGTTGGTGCCGAAAATGCGTCGTGTGTGCCGCCAGCAAGGGACCCAGAACGAAAACGCGAGGCAAGATGCAACAGTACAACGTGGGCGCACCCTTTGAACGGATTGCCGCTGACATCGCTGGTCCATTTCCAGAAACCGACAATGGTAACCGTTACATCCTAGTCGTCATGGACTACTTCAGCAAATGGCCGGAAGCGTTCGCCATCCCTAACCAGGAAGCGAAGACCATCGTGGAACAGATCGTCAACAACTGGGTGAGCAGGTTCGGCGTGCCCATGGAACTGCATTCTGACCAGGGACGAAACTTTGAATCGAAGATATTCCAAGAGGTA
Organism: Brachypalpus laphriformis; assembly: GCA_945910035.1. Taxonomy (NCBI): domain Eukaryota; kingdom Metazoa; phylum Arthropoda; class Insecta; order Diptera; family Syrphidae; genus Brachypalpus; species Brachypalpus laphriformis. The sequence continues at coordinate 125,376,813 of OX246756.1, forward strand.
TGTCAACAACTAGGAATCAAAAAGAATCCACAATCCGACGGGATGGTAGAGCGCTTCAACAGAGCCTTAAACGAACATCTCTCCAAGGTCGTAGAAGACCACCAGCGCGATTGGGATCGACAAATTCCTCTTTTCTTGATGGCCTACCGAAATGCAGTGCACAGTACTACTGGACATACATACTCCATCCGAAGTCTTGTTTGGTCGAGCAGTTCGGCTACCTAGTGAGGTGAAGTTTGGATCCCCTAACGATGAGCCCAAATGTGAAGAGGACTATGTGGCAGACCTCAGGGAAAGGATTCGAGACATACATCAGAGGACCAGGACGAGGATAAGGATAGCGAGTGACCGCATGAAAACCAGGTACGACACAAAGGCAACAACGTCCAGCTTCCACGAGGGAGACTTAGTATGGCTGTACAACCCACACCGGCAAAAGGGGAGGTCACCTAAGCTGCAGCAAGACTGGGAGGGCCCTTATAAAGTGGTCACACGCATCAATGACGTCGTCTTCCGGATCCAGCGTGGAGTAAGAGGCAAGATGAAAATTGTCCACCTGAATCGTCTTCATCGTTACCATGGCAGTAATCCAGATGATCTTGTTCGGGACGAACAAGTTTAAGAGGGGGGCAGTGTAGTATCAAGTACATCGTCAGGTACTTTGTGCAACGACATCTATTGCCTACTAGTAGTAAATATTCCAACTTGATGTGCTTACGTTCCAACCTGGTGTGCTTACGTTCCACAATTGTTCCACACAATATCCCAATATTCCAGGATCCTCGATTCACCCGGAGAAACATCTAGCATGTTCTAGAACCCCTTACAATTTCCTATAAATACCCATACCACAACCACCGTGGACAGTTGTTTATAAGTGCATACAGCGATTACAAGAGGAAGATTAGACCAGTGGTGAAAATAAGCGACATTATTTGAAATAAATAAAGAATAAAGTGATTGAATATTGAGTTGAAGTAAAGTTGGTGTTTGATAATAAATAAACAGTGAAATACACAAAAGACGGTTTTATTTAAACGAACCCCGGCAAGAATATTACAATATCTTCTAAACCAAGCGATTAATCAATTTTTTGACTTTATATTTTGTTATTATTTCGTCGAGATCTACAAAATGGCGTTTTGAAACCTAGCTGCTTTTCATCGCTTCACAGCCCGTAGGGGTATCTGTTCCAACCTCTATAGTGACTGTGGTACTACTTTTATCGGTGCTAACGCTGAATTAAAGCATCGAATTCAGATCACCAAAACCAACTGGATGAAATTGCTGAAATCATTCCTGACTCTGAGAGTCATCTCCAAAACTAAATAATTAATCGTTTTTTTTTTTGTTCTTCTTTTGTTCGATTTTTTTATTTTACATTCTAAAAAGTTTCATAATAAGCTTGAATTGTTCTACAATATAAATTAACGCCTTAATGTATTAAAATCTAGTTCGCATTAGGGCCGGTCTATTCACAGTTGGTTAAATCTCTGGTTAGGTTATCACAGATTTTGCTTAACCCATGGTTATAAATCTATGGTAACCAAAGAGTGTTTGTTCACAATATTTTTCAATTTGGTCACTTTGTTATTTTTTGTGTTATTTTTTGTTTATTATATTATCTGCAATGAAATCTGTGGATGAAATTCGGCCAGAAATGCTCAAGGCTTTAGGTAAAGAGGGAGTGCAATGGCTCTCGCGTGTCATTAAAGTGGCATGGGAATGCGGTGAAACACCTGTCCTCTTTTTAAAAAAGGGGACAAAAGAGATTGCGCCAACTATAGGGGTATATACCCTTTAAAGTCTCCCTGGAAAAGTCTTCGCTAAGGCGTTAGAATCGCGTTCCAGAGCTGTAGTTGAGGACAGTTTGGGGGATGAGCAGTGCGGTTTTCGTCCCGGTAGAAGCACAACCGACCAGAATGGTTCTTGAAAAGGCCTGGGAGTATGCTAAACCTGTCTACACTTGTTTTGTGGATTTGAAAAAAGCATATGATATGGTTCCTCGAGGCAAACTCTGTAGTGTTCTGCAGGAGTATGGGATTGATGGTTCCCTGTTAAGGGCGAATCAGTCTTTATATACAAACTGTAGAAGTTGTGTTCGGATAAACTGCGTTAAATCAATACCTTTCACTGTGGGCGTTGGACTCCGCCAGGGGTGCGTTTTGTTAGCTCTCATCTTCAGTTTATATATGGACTGGATGTTGCTGCGCAGCCGTGGCGGGGAATGTTTCAAAGTGGGAGACCTAAGGATTAGTCATCTGCTCTTTGCGGATGATTTGGTCATCCTTGGGTCCTCTCAAACCGAACTTCAGCGTGCACTCGAAAGGTTTGTAGCCGTTTGTGATAATGCTGGAATGAAGATCAACGTGAACAAATCGGAAGTAATAGTCATATCTAAAAAGCCCATTCAGTGCACTCTGCATGTTAGTGGTGTCCCACTGAAGCAGGTGGATAAGTTGAAGTACCTCGGGGTCTTATTCACGAGTGATGGGAGGAGCAATGCCGAGTTATCCTGTAGAATTGGTCAGGCTGGACCAATTTTGAGAGAGCTTGGTCAATCTGTTATAAGGAAGGCCGAACTTAGTGTTCAAGCTAAGCTATCGGTTTTTAACTCGGTGTATGTTCCAACTCTCATCTGGAATGAAGATCAACGTGAACAAATCGGAAGTAATGGTCATATCTAAAAAGCCCATTCAGTGCACTCTGCATGTTAGTGGTGTCCCACTGAAGCAGGTGGATAAGTTGAAGTACCTCGGGGTCTTATTCACGAATGATGGGAGGAGCAATGCCGAGTTATCCTGTAGAATTGGTCAGGCTGGACCAATTTTGAGAGAGCTTGGTCAATCTGTTATAAGGAAGGCCGAACTTAGTGTTCAAGCTAAGCTATCGGTTTTTAACTCGGTGTATGTTCCAACTCTCATCTATGGTCATAAAATTTGGGTAGTGAACGAATGAATAAGATCGCGGATACAGGTTGCCGAAATGAGGTTCGTTCGTGGTTTTGCTGGAATAACTCGTAGGGATCGAGTGCGCAACACCAGAGTACGCGAGGCGCTAAATGTTGAGCAGCTACTTCTCCGAACGGAACGATCTATGCTTCGATGGTTTGGTCACGTAGTGCGTATGCTCCCAGACCCGCTTCCAAGACGTGCCATCAGGTAGGCGACTCCGCGGTAGGCCTAGAAATAGATGGCTGGACCAAGTCCGACATCTCTCCTGGAGCCGTCTAGGTATTCCTCCTGATGAGTTGGAGTCAATGACGGAGGATCGAGAAGGATGGAGAGTCCACCTGATCATCCTACCCCCGCGACCCTCATGAAGGATTAGCGGGCCATTGAAAATGTATGTACCACCTTGATCAAAAAGTTCCCGGAATTTATTCAGAAAATTAAAAATACAAGTTTATTCATCTAAATCTATATTGTCCCCTTCAAAGTAATCTCCATCGACTGCAACACACTTATGCCAGCGCTTGATCCAATCTTTGAAACATTTTTTATATTCGGTTTTCGGTATGTCCATCAGTGCTTCCTGCGATTTTTCCATTACTTCCTCTCGGCTGCTGAAACGCGTTCCCCGTAATGGTTTTTTAACTCGATTGAACAGAAAGAAGTCACAGGGAGCCAAATCAGGTGAATTCGGTGACTGTTGGATGGTATTTGTTGCATTTCTCATCATAAAATTACGAATAATGATGGCACTGTGCGACGGTGCGTAATCATGGTGCAAAATCCACGAGTTTGCCCACAATTCTGGTCTGGTAAAAAATCGCCAACACACACAGAGATAGATGTACTCTTGGCTACGTAACTTTTGCAAATGTCAAGTTATGACGCTAAGATTTAGAGGGAATATCAACAACAGATGTACCAACTTAATAAAGAAAACAGAACTCGATGAACTCGATGGGAGCGCCACACGGGTTTTATTCCGGGAACTTTTTGATCAAGGTGGTATGTATATTATCTATATTTTTATCACACAATATCTGCATAGAATTTTGTTGTGTCGCATAATATTGTGTCAAAAGTAAACCGCAGTATGAAAACTAAGCATGAGCAAACAAAATTCCAGAAAATCATTGGTTAAAATGACGTTAACCAAGGAAATTCGGCTGGTTATCGATTTTTCTGGTTAACTAACCAAGCCATGGATTCTTTGGTTAAAATTTCGGTGAACAAACACAATCGATGGTTATCAGCTGCAATAACCACTGGTTAAAGTTAACCGAGAGTGAACAGACCGGCCCTTAGAGTATTGAACTTAATTTTGATTCATAAATTTGAATTTATTTCGCTATGTCTAGCGAAGTGGGTGGAAAATGTTACGTTAAGAAGTAAAGTATTAATATTCCTAGCGAACTGTTGTTTTCCAATCATTGCCACTGAACCGAACTTTTGCAAGGAATCTCTTTTTGTTAACAGTCATCTGGTGCTCGTGGTAGTGTACACTTTTACAGTATTGTCTCCTGCCTGTTATTTAACTTAAATAAAGTACAGTGACTTATCCATACAAACTGGTGTGTTTCTTTTTTTAAGCCCTGCGCTTAAAAAATAAATAAATATTTGGCGCAACAGCTCATTAAGTGCCAAGGCCTAGCTTCTCGCAACCACTCATGTTGTGTGCGTTATATTTTTCGTACGAATGGAAGGGACATACAGTTTAGTGCCGTATCCGAACGGCGATTTGAGAAGCTTTTTCGAGACAACAATACTCTCGGATGTTTGTCAGACGCTCGCGAGAGGTGGGACCGTGAAAAAACTTTTTGGTGTTTTGTAGGATTCGAACTTGGAACCTCACGCGTAGTGATCCGACACACTAACCACTTACGCCCTGCGCTTACCTACTGAATTAAAATCACATACATTAATCTACACTTTGAACAATGAATAATGCCGAAATTCATTAAGCTTTGGATTAAGACTTTGTCGATTTATATGACAAATTTTCAATCCATTGCGTTGTCAGCAAAGTACTCTAATCATAGCATGCAATTTGTTGTTCATACCGTCCCCGATCGATTCTCTATTATTTAATTCTAGATGGAAACTCATTAATTGCATTAAGAGAATTTGTAAGTATACAAGCAATAATGGATTGATGAATGGAAATCAGGGAGTTATTTGTAAACAATGCAAACAAAAGAAAAGTTGAAAACTGTCAAAAAGTACATATAAAAATAGAAGTAAATGAGTGAAATTGTGGCTAATTATGAAGTTCGCTTCTAACAAAGTCGTCTTCGAGTTCAGGTGTTGTGTGTTGACACCTCTTGGCATAGGCATTCAAGTTCTCCCACGGCACCAGTCGGACGAGTTGGTGAGGCTAAGCTCAGGCATCTGTGGGGGTCACATCTGTGGACGGCCTACAGAAACGCAGGCCGTCACTATTAAGTTGGTGTTTGTAGGTACAGATGTAACATTCCTGTTTAGCACTGATCAGGATCTGAACACAAGACCCCATAAGGGCTTGTGCCTCACTGCTTGCATAGACAACCATGGGATCATATGGGGACTACAAATCCGAGCATTGATAACGACTTTGCGTGGGGACCCAATTGAAATGAACACAAACCAAACAAATCAAACAAACAAAAAAGCGACGGTAGTAACAAGGAGAAGGGGTGAACCTCTTTTTGAGGAGTTCCAAGATGCCGTGGTCACCTGGTGGCCAAGCAGCAACACCACAGAGGAGCATGGAGTGACGCGAGTCGGCCACAAGAAAAGAGACAACGGCTAAACTGGCTGCCCAGACGCCAGTTCCGCCAGTAGCCACAACCTAAATTGTAGAGACAGCGGAGACTACAGGGCTGAGGAAAGGAGACACCAACGAAACCCCACTAGAGGTACGAAGGAACCCCATGACATCACAAGGGAGTGATGACTGCAAAAACTTTTATCAAAGAAAGGAACGCAAACCAGGCTAATAAAAGCGCATAAACCTCCCCAGCGCTCAAACCAGTCGAGGGAAATATTGTACAATACAAAGCGACCCCGCGAAATAGAAGAGCAACTGCCAACCAATATAAGAAGAAGGTATAAAAACCACACCGATACAAACACAGGGATGGAGGGAGGTGTCCAAAAATGCAAGGAGCCGACCAAAAATAATAAAAAAGAAGATAAAGCTACACTGTCCCAAACACTGAAGCGGAAGGAGGTGCTTAAAAGAGCAAGAGGACAACCATAGACCAAACATAAAGAAGATAATGGAAAAAAGGAGACCAAAGGGAAAACGGAGAAAGAAACTAAAAAGACCCGAAGAAAACCCACGATGCCGGATGCTATTGTGGTAGCGAAAATTGCAAGCATCCTGAAAATTATGAAAGCGAAGCCGGAATTAAAAGATCTCGGCGAAAACGTTAATAGAATCAGGAAGACAGCTAAAGGCGAACTGTTCTTAGAGCTAAACGGGAAAAATCATGGACAAACCGAGAAGTTTAAAGATGACATGACCAGAATCCTCCAATGCGAAGCTAAGGTCAAAACGCTATGCGACCAAGTAACTATAGAGTGTCGCGACATAGATGAGGTAACAACTGCGGAAGAAATCTGTAAGTCCATAACAGAGCAGTTGCCATCCACAATGAACATCACGCAGGACGCAATCAAGTCCATACGGATGACAAGACGAGGAGCACAAATCGCCTTCATCAATCTCCCCATGAGTGAAGCGAGCAAGATGATCGCCACGGGACATATGCAGGTAGGGTGGGTCCGATGCAGAATACGAGAGCATCTAGCCCCAACACAGTGCTACAGGTGCCTTGAGTACGGACATGTCGCTAGACAATGCAAAAATAAAACTGACCGCACAGGAACGTGTCTTCGATGTGGAGGGAAAAAGCATATCGGGAAAAAAATGCACGGAAAAACCAAGTTGCGCCATATATGTATGTATGGGTATGTGACCAATGCCACTAATACCATTTGTTTAACAATTTTTTATTTTTTTATTTTTTATTTTTTTATATAATGGATTTTTATAACTCCTGAATAAAATAATTTTTTTTTTTTTATACAATAAAAATTAAGTAAATTTAAAAGATTCATCTTAAATGTACAATGAATAATACAAATATATACAATTAACACTTAACATTTTTTTTTTAATGGTTACTGAGATCAATGGGTCTTCTTCGTTTTAGCCGCCGTCTATTTAGAATTTCTTGGTCTGGAAGGGTCGAGATATCATAGTTTTTTTTTTTTTTTTTGTCGGGATAGGAAACACTCGACTGGAGCACTCAGACACAACTGGTCCATTGTACTGCCAGAGAGCAAACCCTGATTTACCCATTTTACTGGAATTTCCTTGACTTTCGAAGAAAGCCAAGCAAGCACTTCAGTGATGAGGAGCTTACAGTACCAGCACTCACCACATCCGCACCGAAGATCTGCCACCTGATACGAGCAAAGGCCGGACACTCACAGAGATAATGTTCCGCGGTGTCGTCGCTCTCTCCACAAGCGTCGCAGATTGTAGTGTCACTTAAGCCTAACACGTTAAGGTGCTTGGCAAAAGCGAAGTGGCCTGTCAAGACGCCGATAAGTTGTCTACAGTCTTTTCTGCTGAGAGACAGCAAGAATGCCGCTGATTTCTTACAGACGCCCGGGAGCATGCGTTTAGTCAACCTGCAACCTGGAGAGTCATGCCACACACAATTGTGCTCGTGAGAGACCCAATCGTCAATGGAAGCCCTAACCGAGGACGCTGGAAGACCCAACGCGGGTTCGGGACCTGAGAAAGCCTCCTCTGAGCCTTGTCTAGCAATCTCATCGGAGATCTCGTTCCCCAAGATCCTAGTGTGACCTGGGACCCAGATAAGAGACAGAGAATTCAGCCTTGCGACCGAGTTCAAAGAGTTTTTGGTTTCACGAACTATTTTGGAAGTGGTTAAAGGGTTAAGCAAGGCCTTAAGCGCAGCCTGACTGTCACTACAGACACAAATGCTACGTCCCTTCCACTTGTTCTTCGCAACATAGTTCATGGCCATTAGGTTAGGATTGCATAAGTTTCCGCTTGGAAAACAGATGCATATTTGCCTAACGAGAAGTGAAGTCTAATGTTGTCGACTTCCACGAAGACACCAGCGCCAGACCCTTGACTGGTTTTGGAACCGTCCGTGAAAATACGACTACATTCCATTCCCGGCTCAGACTCTGACCGAAGCCAGTCCTGGACACAAGGAAAGTCGACTCTGAATTTGCGCATCAGCTGGAGTTCTGGTGTCATTGCATCAGACGGCATATCCATAAGACAGGAGTCGTAAGATAAGTGTCGCGCAAGTTCATCAAAGTTCCAGTGTGGAGTATACCAAAAACCGCCTCGCCTAAGACGATGGATGGCTTTGATAGTGCAACCCATGATATAAGTATCAAGGGGAGGTAAGTTCAGCAAAGCGTCTAGAGCAGAGCCAGGCGTACTCGGGAAAGCTCCCGAGCAGCCGAGACAAGCCGTTCTTTGGAGTTTCGCACAAAAGGCAACCACATATTTACGCGAGAGCCCCTTCCACCAAACAACCGACGCATATGCGAGGAATGGTCTTATCATAGCCGTGTAGATCCAGAGAACCTTATTCGGTGATAAGCCCCAAGTCTTGCCAAAAGCACCCTTACACTGCCAGAAGACTGAGAGCGCCTTGGATGTTTTCGACTCGACGTGTTTGGACCAATGAAGTTTCTTATCTAAAATCACTCCCAGTCAAAATCCTTCTTCTCGTAAAAAGAACAACCTCAGTTTTAAGAGGATTCACCGAAAGCCCACTCCTAGTACACCATTCATCGATCATGTCCAGAGCCGCCTGCGCGTTAGCACAGACCGTCGCCAGGCATGGCCCGACAGAAAGTACGGCGACATCATCCGCATATGCCTGAGCGTAGACGTTAGAACTATTTAGAGTGTTCAACAGAGAGTCGACCACCATGCACCATAACAATGGAGACAGAACGCCACCTTGCGGACAGCCCCTGTTTACCCCTGTCATAACATATTGGCCACAATCCGCATCCACTACCAACGTTCTATTCATTAGCATTGCTTTAATCCACAACACTAATGTTTCATCTACCCCGTGTTGCCTGGCAGAGTCGCACATGCAGTCAAAAGTCGCATTGTCAAAAGCACCCTCAATGTCGATGAAGATACCCATCGCGTATTCCCTCCTATCAAGCGCGCATTCAATTCTGGCCACTAGATTTTGAAGTGCGGTCTCACAGGATTTCCCACGCCGATAGGCATGCTGCATCACCGATAGTGGATGCAGTTTCAAAGCAACTTTGCGCACGTGAAATTCTACCAGTCTCTCCATACTTTTCAGTAAGAAGGATGTCAAACTTATAGGTCTGAAACTCTTGGGGAGCGAATAGTCTTCCTTACCAATTTTCGGTATGAAAGCTACTCTGACTGTCCGCCAAGGTGTAGGAATATATGCCAGCGCCAAGCCAGCGGTGAAAATTATTTTCAGAGTTGGCAATAGCTGATCTATACCCTGTTGCAGCATAGCTGGATATATTCCATCGGTGCCAGGCGATTTGAAACCATCAAAAGATGCCACAGCATATTTGATGGCCTCATCTGTTACCACGGCTGATGCAATATACCAGCTGCGCCGAGTTTTCTGACTTAGATCAAGTTCAGCCTGGGTAAGCGGGCCAAGCTGCGACCTAGTGATTATCCGATTGCCAGGAAAGTGAGTCTCCAGCAGAAGACTAAAAGTTTCCGCTTTCGTCTCAGTAAACTTGCCATCAGATTTTCTCAGTGACTCCGGTTTGGTCGGCTTGCCCCTTTTGAGAACATTAACCAACCTGCTGGTTTCACCGAGTGTCTCGATCTTTTTACAAAAATCTCTATAAGAAGCACTTTTCGACAACCGAATTAACTTCTTGTAGTCTTTTTGCTTCGATCTAAAAAGATTCCAGTCACCTTCTAAATTTGTCTTGAGTGACCTATTTAGAAGTTTTCTGGATTCTTTCCTAAGTCGCTGCAGTTCTGGGCTCCACCAGGGAACCGGAGTTCTGCAGGGGGTTTTTGTCAATGGGAGCCCACATTGTTAATTACCATGCCAGACGATAGTATAAAGTCTAGGAGATGGTTTCCTCGTGTGTTACATTTGCTGCTGCCCCAGACTGTATTCTGAGCATTCGCGTCGCAACACATGACTAGTCCCATCTCCTGAGTGTCACAGTACTTTATGAGTTCGGCAACCGCCTTCGGTGGTGGAGGCATTACCGAATCATAAGGGAAGTAAGCCGACGCAACGACGAAGGTTTTCCAACTTCCGTTCGTTTCGTAGCTTACAGCTGCAGCAACCAAGTCCTGTCCACAAAATTGTCCAAGCTTGGTTACTGAGAGGAAATTCGGCACAATTAGACAAGCTCTCGGTCTTTCAGATCGCTCGTCACATATCACCGTTACTCCACGAACACCCCCAAAACCACATATGCGCTTGTTCCGTACGTATGGCTCCTGGATAGATGTTATGTGGGGTTTTGTACGCACCACGGAAAGTCTGCTACTTAAGAGAGCGGTAGCAGCCTTTGAGTGGTGGAGGTTTATCTGCGAAAATATCAAAGATATAGTCGCAGTTTTATTAGCAGAACGGCGCGCACCAGGTGCGCACATGCTTCCGGCGAGGCGAGCGCCCCTACCCGTGGCATTGCTTGCGTCAGCCATTTTCTGTCCGCTAGTGCTGGGACCTTTAGGGGTAACAGCACCAGTATCCACCAGATTTTGTGCGCAGATAACGCCACCGGTAAGAGTGTGCCCGGCAGAAGAGTGTGCCCGGCAGAAGAGCGCGCATCAGATGCGCACACGGTTCCACTAAGAAGAGCAGGCGAAACTTGTTCCATCAAATTGGACCTGTTCGAGCCGACCGAAAAGGAGCCAGCGTTAGGTCTGAGGGATTGATCGGCTCCAGTTGGAATACTTTCTGCCGGCCTAGGCTTCTTTCCTGTCGCTACTGAAAGATGACTGCTTTCGGCGCTTGCGCCTTCAGCTGACTCTGCAGCCTCTTTGCACCGCGCCATCGCCGCCTTCCTTCTTCTCCTTTTCAATTGACTCTTAGTCAGGAGCCCATCGGAGTGCGCCGCTTCGGGAGCTCGTTCAGCCTTATTGGTTTCCCGAGTCAAACCGTCACCGACACAACTTCGACCAGCTACCCTTCTATTGAGACAGAGATTAGACGTTCCAGCCGAAGCCTTTCCGCCACTTTCTTTGCCATTCCAGCCCAGTCTACCAATCGAGTCAGAGACAGAGCTGCAGGAGTCTTCTGAAACAAGCGTCGCTACTACTTCTGATTCAACGCCAGAGGCGGGGGGTAAAAGTATGGTGGTTAGGACCTCCAGAATCCTCGTCCCGGCCGTAGTCAAAAAGACCACGGGTGGATTATCGTTTTCACGAGTACCACCTGGAGTAGATACCATAGTTGGTATGAGAAATAAGCCTCGTCAGGTGCCGTTTACTTACATTGGTTATTTCTTCCTCAACCATAGGCATTTTGAGGTCATTGTGTATGTCGAAGTTTGTGACGTACCAGTCAGCATTTACTATTGTTCGCAGAATTTTTGATTGTTGTCTCTGAATAATGTTTATGTTTGACTTTTTAGCTGTGCCCCAGATTTGAGATCCGTACGTACATATTGCTTTTATTATAGTTTTATAAAGCAACATTTTGTTGTAGGTTGATAATGGAGAGTCCTTACTTATTAGCCAGTAAAGATGTCTGGTTTTGTTCTTCATTTGAATCCTCTTTTGCTGTATATGGTGCTTCCATATAAGCTTGCTGTCTAAATACATTCCTAAGTACTTCGCTACTTTGTGAATAGAGATACTTTTGTCATTTATTTTTAGTGGTTCGGGTGTGTAATTTATCTTGGTGTGAATATAACCTGCACCGTTTTGTCATCGTTTACTTTTATGCGCCTCTCCTTAAACCATTTCATTGTATCGTCTAATATTTTTTGGAGTTGAACGGTCGCTGTGTGTAGGCATTTGTTTGAGTAGAGCAGTATGGTGTCGTCAGCGAATGTAGCGATCATAGATGTTGTCTGAGTAGGTAGACGAATACCTCTGGTGTAAATATTATAGAGAAGTGGTCCAAGCACGCTGCCTTGCGGTACTCCAGCTCGTATTGCATATAGCTTTGATGATGCGTCTTTATACTTTACATAGAAGTGTCGATTCGTTAGGTAACTTTTGATTATTAATTAATAGTCAGTAGGAAGAAAGCTTTCAAGTTTTTGGAATAGTCCTGGATGCCACACGGTGTCAAATGCTTTGGCAACGTCAAGAAATACTCCAACGCAGAATCTCTTTTCTTCCAGGTCTGTTGAGATTTTATTGGTCGCTCTATGGATCTGCTGTATCGTCGAGTGCTGCTTGCGGAATCCAAACTGGTGGTCCGGTATTATATTTAGTGCGGATAGGATTGGAGCCATGCGGTCACATAATAGTCGCTCAAAGACTTTAGACAGAACTGGGAGTAAGCTTATTGGCCTATATGATGTAGGTATGGTTGCGTCTTTTGCGGGTTTTGGTATAGGTATTATCTCAGCAACTTTCCATACTTTTGGAAAGTGCTGTAGTCGAATCATTGCGTTAAAAATATTTCTGAGATACTGTAGAGCTTTTCTTGGGAGTTTATCAAGTAATTCTCCTGTTAGAAGGTCATATCCTGGTGCTTTTTTGTGGTCCACTCTGTGTCTAATCAATTGTTTTATTTCGTTTATTGTTACTTTTTTTTATAGAGATATTCATGGTCCTATTGAAATGTATCTGTGAGGTACGGACACTGTCGTCTTCATTAGAGAAGGTGTTCCAAAAGTGTTGTGCTAAAGTATTAGCCTTGTCATAGTTTTCTCTGGCCCAATTTCCGTTCGTCTTTTTTAATGGGGGGTAGTGAATTATTTGGTTCTTTATTTTTTTAACTGCTTTCCATAGTGAGTAATTTGTTTCTGAAGTAGGTGTCAGGTTTATTAAGTAGTTTTTTAAATTGTTATTTTGATATGTTTTTAGAGTTTGTTTTAGTTTTTTAATTGCAAGGTTTAAATTATATATATCCGCAGGCGCTCTTGTTGTTTGCCACTTTTTCCGAAGTTTCCTCTTCTCTTTAATCAATTTCTTGATGTGCTCAGGAGTGTTGTATTCTTTTGTGTTTTGAGCATTTTTTGGTGTTGTCCAGAAGGCGGCTTCATTTATTGTGTCGTTAAAGTAAATGACAGATCTTTCAATGTCGTCACATGATTTTAGGGATATATTTGTATGTGGGTTTAAGTCTAAAAATTCTTTGAGTGCGAACCAATCCGTCTTGTTGTTATACAGTTTTGGTTGATCTATTATGGCCGTAACATCGCTTGCGTATACTAGTAGAACAGGTGAGTGTTCAGAGGATAGTTCTAAGCAGGAGTTTATTTTAAGTTTTGAATGACTGATATTTTTTGTCACACAAAAGTCAGGTAAATCGGGTTTTTTCTTTCGGCCAGTTGGCCAGTATGTTGGTTCTCTAGTATTTATAAACTTGCAGTTGTTATCTTGAAATGCTCTTAATAGGTTATTGCCCTTCTTATTTGTTAGTCTTGAGCCCCAGTCTTTGTGTTTAGCATTGAAATATCCTGCGAGGATAAATCTCGGACCAAGTGTTTTTAGTTAGGAATTGTATTGTTCTGTTGAGATTATATGTTTGGGTGGGCAGTATATAGCCGAGACTAGTAATGGTCCTTCGTTGTCCTCTATTTGTATTATTGTGGATTGGATATGGGTCTCTTTGTAGTGTGAAAGCTAGATACATTTTATCTTGTCTTTGATTATGATTGCTGTACCTGCATGTGCTCTTCCGTCCGGGTGATTTGTGCTATAGATGTTATAGTCGCCGATTTTAATATAGCTTTCATCTGCGAGATGGTTAGATATTAGTAAAATGTCAATATTGTTGTCTTTGATAAATTGTTTTAGTTCTAATTTGTGCTGTTGTAGCCCGTTTGCGTTCCAAAATACGATTTTCAGTGAGTTATATTTACTGTCCATTAAGTCCATTAAGTCTACTTACTAGCATAGTAATTATGCTCATCATGTTAGTCATCTGGTTGATCAATTGTTTCATCATGTCTTTGAGCTCTGTAATGTCATTTGTTTCGGTTGACTTTTGTTGAGATTGTGAGTCGGATAGAGACGATACACGAATTGTAGGAGTTGGGTCGGGCTTGTCGGTGTTTTGTTTTGGTGGTGGTGGTGCGTTATGAGCCAAATGGGAAGCAAATGCGCTAGCATAGCTTACATTTTTTTGAATTATCTCATTAGTTTTTGGTATGTCCTGGTTTTGTTCATGGTTTGGAAGTATTTTTTCTCTCAGCGGTGGGAAGCGTTGTATTTTTAATGTTTTATAGATTTGACATCCCTTGTAGTAAGCAGTGTGGTTTCCACCGCATAAAGCACATTTTGGGTTGTCATCTTTGTTTATTACTTGGCAGTCTAATCTCTTGTGTCGTCCTGCGCATTTTACACAAACAAGGTCCCTTGTGCAGTAGTTCTTGGTGTGCCCATATTGTTGGCAATTGGTGCACTGAGAGATGATTCTTTTGTAGTGCGGTGTTTCGAATACAACCTTGCAGTTTAAGAGCTTCGTAATATTGTAGATGTTTTTGTTGTTTTCGTTGATAGCAAGTTCAATAGAGAATAAGGGAAGTGCTTTCTTGCTTCCTACGTGTTGCATATTGTATATGTTTAGGACTTTGTGGCCCAAGTCTTCAAGCTCTTGTTTAATGTCCCCTTGTTCCGCTGAATGGTGCATGTTTCCTTTCTCTTCTTTGCGTTTAAACGTGTAATATTTGGTATTCTTCTGTTTGAGGAGTTTTATAATTGTTCTGTACGATGTAGGATCTGATGGCTGGACCCTTATTTCATTAAATCGTAAGTTTTGTTAGCGACGGCGTTTAAAGCGCTAGTAAGAGTCTTTATACATTCTACATCTTGGACATAAATTGGTGGGGTTTTGTTGGTCTTGCGGGATTCTGGTTTGTCGGTATTTCTTTCCACTTGTTCTGTTTCTTGCTTGTTGTCAGTTTCTTGTATATTGTCGGTTTCTTCGCGAGTAGATAAAATGTCGAATCTGTTACTGGAAATCATTGGACTAGGCTTGCTCAGCCAGTAGGAGTCTAATTTTGTCTGGCTTTTGGTTTTTAGTTTTTTAGTTTGGTTCAAGTTGGGGATGGTATCGATGATTGTATTCGAGTTTGTTGATATAAATAAAAATAAAATGAATTCATTTCTTCACCTGCTATGCACTACCGAGCCTGAGCATGGACGAATACGAACAGATGACGGACAACTTTGTAGCCGAGGTCAGAAGAAAAACACCAATCATTGCAGCCAGAGACTTTAATACATGGGCAGTCGAGTGGAATAGCTCCATGACAAATAGAAGAGGCGAAGCACTGCTAGAAGCATTTGCTAGCCTCGATCTAGTGCTACTAAACCGAGGCAACAAGCACACATTCAACAGCGGCAGAGTGCGCTCCTTCATCGACCTGATGTTCGCCAGTAGAGCCATAGCAAGGAGGATGAAATGGCAAATCTCAGACCTGTGCACAAACAGTTACCACCAGGCCATCATATTCGAAACGGAATAGCAAGGCCGAACACAACACCGCACACCCACTCCAAAAGTACAAAAGCTGGGCTACAAAACAAAAGATGTAGACATCGAAATGCTCGAGTACATGATAAGCAACATGGACATAGCAAGAGGCACAGCAGAAGAACAGACTAAAGAAGTCACAAGGATGCGACACAGCCATGCCACGGAAGGGAAATGGAAATGGAAGAACACATATGTACTACTGGAATGACGACATCGCCAATAGGGGAGCAGAATGTCGCATAATGCGAGAGTCCCAGCAGAGAGCCCGAGGTAATGGAACACAGGACTATGAGGTACTGATAGAACAGTTTCAGAGGAAGAGATCACAACTCCGCAAGCTGATAAAAAAGAGCACAGCCGAATGCTTTCAGACACTCAGAGAGGAGCTACAAGACAATCCATGGGGAGGTGTGTATCAAAGAGTCATGAAGAAATTAGAGAATGGCACGGCAGCTGCACCGACTTGCGCGAATATCATGCACTCAATTGTCCGCTCTCTTTTCCCGAGGAAAGATGGATTCGCCCTACCACAAGGAGCAGCAGAAGAAGAGAGGCAATACCAGCAGTCACAACAGAGGAAGTTTTAGAAGCTGCGGCAAAAATAAAGGACAACAAAATGCCGGGAATGGATGAAATCCCGAACTTCGTGCTTAAAGACCAGAGATCTTCACTTGGCTGGTCAAACGGTAGTTCATGCGATCTTATGAAAACACAAGCGTTTTCACTCAGCTGAGACATACCAACTCCTACTTTCAACCTCCACGCGGTGACAGCCGGGTGCCTAGTACCTTAATCCAAGAAATGGGTAACCAAACCCGTTTGGCGGATTCTTGGCGGCAGCAGATGAGAGAGGGGGGAAGAGTGCTTTCTCACTAGAGCACTTCTTCCTGTTCTAGGCGGCAGCCGACGAATTCCCTAGACGGAGTCAACGGTGGCGTCTATAGTTCCAGTTAGGTTAAACTTAGTGAATACCTTGCGCGAGCTGCTTCGACGTATTCGGACCACAGGTCGGTAAGAAATTTCCAATGTTGGTCAGGACATTGGAATAGAGATGGTGGCGGGGGAGCCCTTAAAGGGCCAACGGCAGCGCTCATACTCCCGTAGTGGACTACTGGCACCGGTGTACCCGGCCCCTCGTCCTAGGGGAATAATTAAGGAACTGGGCCCCCAGGTTGAGGGTTGTGCCGTCGGGGTAACTTCCCTACCACATAAAAACCTATGGTTCCGAAACAACCAAAAGCTTCGGATAAGGATGACTCAACTAATGCCGACCCCAGCAAACGAAATAGGGACAACGAACTTCGGATCTGTACGTGGAATGTTCTGTCCCTCTACAGACCACGTGCAGCCGAACATCTAGCAGAGGCCCTAGACTGCTATAAAGCAGATATTACCGCCACGCAGGAAGTGCGATGGGATGGACCGGGCAAAAAGAGGATGAAAAACGGTGACATCTACTACGGTGATTGCTACAGAGGCAACAGGCAACGCTTATTCGGATGCGGATTTGTCATACGCGGCAGACTTAGGTAAGAAGTCTTAAACTTCCGACACGTGAGCGAGCGTATTATGACTATCCAGATCAAGGCTAAATTCGCTAACAAAAGCCTAATATGTGTGCATGCCCCCAAGGAAGAAAAGGACCCTGCCACCAAAGAGTGTTTCTACGAGCTCCTCGACAAAACATACGAGCAATGTCCTAAATACGACGTTAAAATCGTATTGGGCGATTTAACGCCAAAATAGGAAAGGAGGACGTCTTTGGTAGGGCAGTCGGTAAGCATAGCCTACTCGACACCACGTCTGATAACGGACTAAGGCTAATTGATTTCGCTGTGGAGCGAAATGTCACCATAGCAAGCACATGGTTTCCTCATCTCGATATTCATAAGCCATGTCGGTCCAATGATCATGTAACATCAACCAAATTGATCATATTGCAATCGACGCAAGGCATGCCTACAGTATTCTGGATGTCCGGGCCTTCCGAGCGGCCAATATAGACTCGGATCATTACCTTAAAACTGTTGTAGCCAAGGTACGAATGCGGATATCCCAAACTGAGCAACAAAGAAGAATCACACTACAATCGCAAGAGACCGCCAGACTCTTCGCTGAACGCGTATCCCGAAATCTCTCAATCAACCCTATGCCGCCAGCATCAAGTGCCGAAGACCAGTGGCAACGCTGCCAACATGCCATCAGAAACGCCGCGACTGATGTGCTGGGCCTCGCTCGCCCGCCACCGCGTAACCCCTGGTTTGACGAAGAATGCCGGCGAGTTTATGTAACAAAACAAGAGGCATGCAAAGGGGCGCTGCAAAGGAAGACGAGAGCTGCTCATGAACTCTGCGAGCAAAAGAGACGGGAAGAACATCGGCTTCTTCAAAAGCAGAAGAAAGAGCATGAGAAGCGCGCGTTTGAGAATATCGAGAGTTTATACTCCAGGAACAATGTACGGAAGTTTTACTAAAAGGTGAAAAGAACGTGTCAGAGAAGCAATACCCGTACAGAAACCTGTAGCGATGAAAATGGAAACCTCGTAGTAGAATCACAGTCGGTGCTGAGAATATGGAAAAACTACTTCTGCACACTGTATAACGGCGACGAAGACCAACATCCCGCTGTCAGGCAGAATGAACCATTCAACATAGACGATGATAGTCAAAATTTCCGTCCATCTGACCAAAACGAAGTGATGATAGCAATATCCAAGCTAAAATCCAACAAGGCTGCTGGACGTGACAGCTTACCGGTCGAACTTTTCAAGGCAGCTGGGGATGAATTGGTAGAGTGCATACACCAACTCATCTTTAAGATTTGGTCAAACGAGTGTATGCCTGATGAACGGAATCTCAGCATCGTTTGCCCGATCCACAGAAAGGAGACCCCTTCAACTGCGCCAAATATAGAGGCATCAGTCTCCTCAACATCGCATACAAGATCTTTTCTGCGATATTATGTGAACGCCTGAAACCTTTTATGAAGAGCCTGATTGGGCCCTATCAGTGCGGTTTCAGGCTAGGAAAGTCCACCATCGATCAAATCCTTACACTTCAGCAGATGCTGGAGAAAAACCAAGAATTCCAAATCGATACTTACCACCTCTTTATCGATTTCAAGACCGCCTATGACGGCATCTATAGAGAAGAGCTTTATAAAGCCATGTCTAGTTTTGACATCCCTGCCAAACTTGTCCGTCTGTGCAGGATGATGATGGAGAACGCGCGCTGCTCCATCACGATCGGTAATGACCTCACCTAGACCTTTCATTTCATTTCATTTATTATCAACTTTGTATCTTTTACATTAGACTGTAACAATCTTTAAAAAAGTAAAAGTGTAATTACAAAAAAGCATTATTACATACGAATGAAGTTGAAAATAAGAGAGGGAAATAACGATATAATTACTTAATAAAGCTATGATGCTAATTATTATATATTTAAATACTTATGTATGAAAAAATAACAGTTAAACAAATTCATGTAACAATTTTAAATAAATTTCAAGCCAATTTCAAAATTCTACCTATGAGCCAGATAAAGAAATAGATATTCATCGAATCGATCATTATTGTGCAGCCTTCTAATGCTGAGGGGCAATGCATTCCAAAGGCGGACAGCATGAGGGAAAAACTGACGCTCAGTAATAAGGCATGAAAAATAAGGTTGCAAAATAGAGGGTGAGCGAGATGACCGAAATAAATGTATCTTTTCATGCAAATATGGTGGTTGTTTACTGATAATGATTTTATGCAAATAAGATATGACTAAGTAATCCAAGTATGCTTCCAAAGTACAGCCGAGAATTTTGTTGCGAAAAGGGGAAACGTGGTCGTATCTCCTGAGTAGAAAGACATAGCGAGTGATGTTATTAAAGGCAACTATAAGTTTTCTTTTCATTCCGGCACTCAGACTACAGAAAATTTGGAACCCATAAGTAATAAGTGGAAGAATTAAGGTCTTAACTAGCATTAATCTTGTATCTTGCGGCGTGAAATACTGAGATAGTGATAAGTTCCTTAAACAACCATACACTTTACCAATAATTGTCTGAATATGATCTTCCCAACTGAGAGTTCGGTTAAACCATATGCCTAAATTTTTTACTTTGTCAATATACTCAATTTCAGAAGTTCCAAGATATATCTTTGGGAAATAATCTGTATCAAGTTTATTTTTGTTGATGATTAAACATTTTGACTTAAGTGCATTCAACTTTAAAGAGTTTCTTTCTGCCCAAAGTAAAACCTGTTTGAGGTCCTCATTTAGTCGATGAGCTCCATCTTCAATTAGGCCCAGCTTACAGTTTAAATAAATTTGTACATCATCAGCGTACATGTGTATAGCACTGTTTTTAACTGACAGCGGAAGGTCATTAATAAAGATGGAAAACAATAAAGGACCTAAGATTGACCCTTGTGGTACTCCTGTTGACACATTTAAAAATGTAGATACTTTATTTTTCAATACTACGGCTTGTTTCCTTCCTCCTAGATACGAAGCTATAAGTTTTGCAGCTGCTGGAGAGAAGCGGTATATTCTTTCAAGTTTACGTACCAGCTGTGAGTGGTTGACCATGTCAAACGCCTTGGAAAAATTAAGTAACGTTAAAAACGTAACCTCATCTTTATCAATTGAAATGCGAATATCATCAGTAACTTTTAAAAGATACAGCTGTGTTTCGGTCTGAATCCGGATTGGTTCCTATACAGCAATTTGTTATTTTGCAAAAATGCAGACACTTGAAAGTGAATCAATTTCTCCATGACCTTGGACAAAAAAGGCAAAATGGAGATAGGTCTGTATTCAGGAGCAGAAACACGCGACCCCTGCCTTTTTAGAATGGGAATAATTTTTGATGATTTCCATAAAGATGGAAAAGAGGACGTTAAAATGATGGTATTAAAAACATGTGTAAGAGCTGGAAGCAAGTGAGGCAAAATAATTTTCACAAAACTAGGATGAATTTCATCAAAGCCAACAGCTTTTGACTTAACATTCAATATAGCTTTAACAACGTCGGTTTGCTGGACACTAGAGAAATTAAAACTACACAATGTGTTAACATTTAGATCACTATAATCCACATAAGGAAACACAGGCGAAGTAGTCGGTGTGGAGTGAGATTTTGCAAAAGCATTGTTTAGCTGATTGGGATCTAAGTTATCCAAATCCTCTTTATTCTTCCGGCCAACACCTACTTCATGCAAATTATTCCACAGTATTTTTGTAGGCAAGCTATTGCTGAACCGATTTGAATAGTACCATCTTTTAGCTTGTCTTATTTTGGAATTCACTTCATTACGTAAGGCACGAAAGGTTTCATACAACTCCGGCAATTTGAAGCGCTTCCACCTGTTGAAGGCTAAGTCGCGCCTATTTTTAAGATCTAAAATCTCTGCAGTAAACCAAGACACATTGAAGTTTTTAACGTGCTTAGTCATAAGTGGAACGTGGGTGTTGAATAGGGTTAGTATTTGATTTTGCAAATAACTAACTTGCGAATCGGGTGAGGTCATGTAATATAAGTGCTGCCAATTTACTCTCAAAACATCTTCCTCCAAAAGATCATAATTAATATTTCTAAAGTTCCTATATGAGTAGGGTTGTGCCTGACAACACTTAGTTTTATTAAAGATCGCGAACACTAAGTCGTGCTTCGAGAAAGCAGGAGCGGATAGTTGGCCATAAAGTAGTGTTTCAATGTTGTCATTAACTAAAAACAAATCTAGTAGTGTACTAGATGTATCAGTAAAATGTGTGGGAACTTCAGTATTAAGAGGATACAAACTTAATGTTTTTATGTTATCAACAAATGTTGCTGAAACTTCGCTTCTTAAGAGGTTGCAATTAAAGTCCCCGCAGATGATAATTTCGGCAAATGTTGATGAAACACTTTCAATCACTGAATAGAAAGTGTCAAGATCAATGCCACTGTTTACGCGATAGACAACACCTAAAAGACACTTAATTCGTCCACTTACCACTTCAACAAAATAATACTCTATAGGGCTAGTGGGAGGAGAACTGATTACAGGTTTGCAGTTTATACCATCCCGAATATATATGGCAACTCCGCCACCAGTCCTACCGTATCTATCAGCCCGTAAAATTCTGTAGCCGTTCAAGCCGTACACTTCATCTCTAATATGCTTCTGAAACCAGGTCTCCGATACGCAAATCACATCAACGTTTGACCCTACGAATGTACCCCGAAATTCATCTATGTTTGGAAGCAAACTCTGTGCATTAATATGGCAGACACTGAAGCCATTCTTTTGTTTACATAAAATCTTTATCATCATGCGTAAATTATCTTTCATGCAGCCGTCCGGTGCATTACTATCCACATTCGTAGTAATTGAAAGTAAATATTACGAAGGGAGAGGAAAGAAAAATAAAAATAAATAAGAAACATTGCAATACGCGACAAGAAAGAACACTGCACAAATTGATCGAATTTATATCCACATCTTTACCTAGTAAAATTATAATGAAAGATAAGGAAATAAAAAATAAGGTAAAAAAGAAATTGAAAAAGAATTCAAGTATAAGCTTAAATAAATATAAATTTCTGATGAACAGCTCACTGTTTAAAGTTGATTTACAATTTGCATTCATCGTTTACAGCAGGCATAGAAGCAGCAAAATCATCCACACGTTGGGGACAATCAAGCAAAAAAGCTTTTCCGTTGGACCTTTGATGTCAAAAAAGGTTTTAGACAAGGTGACGCGATGTCGTGTGACTTCTTCAATATTGTACTTGAACGGATTGTGCGGAACTCACAAGCCAACACCGGAGGCACAATCTATTACAAGTCTGTACAACTGCTTGCATACGCCGACGATATAGACATTATCGGAAGAACTCAGCGGGCTGTCACAGGTGCGTTTGCAAGCATTGAGGCGGAAGCGACCAAAATGGGTTTAGCGATAAATGAGGACAAAACCAAGTATATGCTGTCAACAAGAAGGGACAGACAACACCGGCGAATTGGATAGAACGTCACAGTGGGCAGCTATAACTTCGAGGTAGTAAGGGACCTTGTCTACCTTGGCTCTGCTATAAACTCGAAAAATAAGATCAGCGCAGAAATCAAGCGAAGAATAACTCTTGCCAATCGCTGTTTTTTGTGGGCTTATAAGGCAATTCAACAGTTAAGCCCTATCTCGAACTACTAAGGAGACTCTGTATGAGACCCTGGTCATCCCAGTCATGCTTTACGGCGCTGAAACATGGACTTTATGAAAAGAGGATGAAGATATCCTTGGTCGCTTCGAGAGAAATATTCTTCGTAAGATTTTCGGTCCCGTTTGCGTTGACGGGTTTTAGAGAAGAAGATTTAATCACGAACTATACGAACTGTACAGCGACATCGACCTAGTCAAGCAACTGCGTATTGGACGTCTGAGATGGCTAGGACATGTAGAGCGAATGGACCCCAACGCACCGGCCCGCAGAGTCTTCGAACCTAAACCCGAGGGACGACGCAGTAGAGGGAATCATCGCCGTAGGTGGCGCGCACAAGTTCAAGGGGACCTCGACCAACTTGGAGTGCGCAACTGGAGGCAATTAGCTAAAGACCGAGCTAAATGGAGAGGCTTGTTGGTTGAGGCTCAGGTTTACACCGAACTGTAGCGCCACCTAAGTAAGTAAGAGATCTTCACACGCCTTTATACGACATGCCTAACGGAAGCAACTCCCACTACAGTGGGAAGGCGGTTAGTCCTCATCCCAAAAGGAAATAAACCCCCTGCGCAACCGTCGTCATACCGGCCGTTAATAATAAGGGCAATGTGCGACATTCCACGCGAAGCTATCGCGGGACAAAGATGACTAAGAGGGAGCAAGCAGTATTGCGTCGTCGTAACACTCCACGTCAAAAACGCATTCAACTTAACCAGCTGGAGCTGCACAGTTAGAGCGCTAAGCAACCTGCATATACCTGGTGAAAATAATAGGCAGCTTCTTCAGTAAGAGAACTCTTCATTATGACACGGATGGGGGGGCCTAGGACGTACACAATTACGGGAGAAATTCCCCAAGGGTCAGTACTAAATCCAGCCCTATGGAATATAATGTATGATGGCATACTAAGAACGCCAAGGCCGAGCGGAGTAGAAATTATCGGCTATACTGATGACATTGCAGTAATCCTTGTAGCAAAAATGCTAGAACAAGTGCCCGAAAACTGCAACCAAACAATAAGGAACGTGAGCGCATGACTACAGGCATCAGGTCTGGAACTGGCAGATCACAAGACAGAAGCAGTCCTTATAAATAGCAGAGCAAAAGTAGAACACCTTACTGTATAGGTCGGTGAGCAAACCATCGAGTCGCATCCACATATGAAGTACCTGGGAGTGCTGCTGGACCACAGGCTTAACTTCAAAGAGCTCGTAATGTACGCAGGCGAGAGAGCCTCCAGGGCAGTAGCGGCACTGTCAAGATTAATGCCAAACGTTGGAGGACCCAGGCAGCCGATTAGAAACCTGCTAGTAACGGTAAGCAAGTCGATCCTTATGTACGCGTCTCCCATATGGGCACAAGCGACGTGCCGGATAACGTACATGAGACGGATGAACTCGGCCCAAAGAATCGCATCGTTAATAGTGTGTTGTGCCTTTCGAACGGTGTCCGCGGAGGCAATAAGCGTAATCTTTGGTCTAATGCCAATAGATTTGGAAATAAAAAAGTCCTTAGCAACCATCGAGCCTATACAAACAGAATGCCAACAGAGATGGAACACCACACCCAAAGGAAGATGGACCCATTTGCTGATCCCCAACGTAGAGGAGTAGATCAGCAGAAAACATGGAGAAGTAAACTTCTACATGGCACAGTTCCTATTAGGGCATGGATGTTTTCGGGAATATCTCTACAAATACAAACACCTTGAGGACCCATACTGCCCGCACTGTGAAGGCAAAATCCAGAACGCGGAACATGTTTTAATGGAATGTCGGATGTATACGACGGCCAAAAACATACTACAGATAGAAACTGGCGGCCAAGTGACTGCGAGAGGACTTATAAAATTCATGCTGACGACGAATGAAGCCTGTAACATAGTGAACGAAATCGTCACCAGCATGATGCAACAACTACGTCTGGAGGAACGAGCAGCAACGAGAAATGAGGATCCTACAAACACTGGAAGGTAGACTAAGTTACACAAAAACGCCCACGTATGCAATGTAACGCAAGTGACATGCTCAGACACACAATGTGCAAATTGAGCTGCTGAAATGCAGCAGAAACATAAGAAGCAGCAATGGCTCATGCGTGATGAATAGCATGACATGCTAACCAGCCCCGCGAAGTAATACCTACCGGCAGTCCCGCGGGGAGAGTGGTAGAGGTGTGCAGGGTGTGGATTAGTACGTAGGCGCATTCCTGGCATTCCTGATTATTCGGGTTTGCGAATCGTGCATGCTAATAGCCTGGGCTACTAGTATCTTTAGAATATTACCACACACCCCTTGGCGCAACAAAAAAAAAATGCATTCAAGTTCTCGATGCTATTGATGACGAAACTTTTTCCGGTTTCAATATTTTTCACAAATACAAATCCATGTTGGGTGTAGACTGAGAACAGCTGATTTCGACCTCTCTTGTGGGTGGCTAGTTGGAGAAGAGAGTGATTTTGGGCCGTAAGGCTCTCGTTCACACATATTTTGTTATCGGAGTTCAAACCAACATCACGAAGCCATAGCTGCTTTTTGTTTTTTTTGTGGTAGATGGAAATCGATCATAACAGCGTCTTCCTCTCTTGGCGAGAGCTGAATTTCATTATGATTAGTGCATGAAGATAATGTTTTGCTGATGTTGGTGTATACTGAATATGCTTTTCAGAGCTGGCACCTCACAAGAAACGGAAGTGTCGGGTAAACAGCAAGTCCAGATTTTCTTCCGGCAACTGGGGTCTGGTTTTAGTTGTTGATTTTCGACAGAGTGCAATTAGAGTTTCTCAATGCGTGTGTGCAAGTCGTTGATTGTTCTGTTAGTCTTCTGAATATGGTCGTTCCAGGACGACTCCAGACGTTAAATTTAATCCGAGAAGTCTTTTAGAAACACTGTACTTATTTCTTCTGTAATTCAAGCAAAGATGTGTTCGCTAAGTTTAATTAACCGCTCCTCTAGGGCTCCCACGGTTAGATGTTGGGGATCTCTTTTGATGGAAGGAGAAATATATTGGTTGTTTGCTGACGAATAAGAGGCTTTTGATCGCAAACCCGTTGACATTGTGGGGGGGGGGAAACTTTGTAACCACCACGCACAATTTAAAGAAAATGGACCAAAAATAAAAAGACAATTTCAAGTCTACTGACTGTTTGAATTTAGGGTTGTTGCTATCTATATTTAACTTTAAACGGATATACTGCAAAAGGGCACAATTTTAAAAACCGATTTATTTTACAAATTTAAATAATTATTTGTTTTTATAACTTCAATGAATTATTACATTATTAATAAGTAAATAAAACACATTAATGTATATTATTATTTCTTATTTATATAAAAGTTATGTAGGATTTTATACGTGCGTTGGTTAACAGATGACAGCAATATATCTGTGTCGCGGGCGCCTCCGAGGCGCACGTTATCTTTCTAGGACAAGAGCAATGGAAATGTAACGGAATCGTGCGTTTATTACACATAAATTCAGTTGTGCTCTTACAAACTCTGCACAGTAATTTCCACAATTCTGTGCAAGCATTCACTATTCAAGAATCTATCGTATTTATATATAATGGTCACCACCATTTTTACGAATAATTTTTATGAGTACGTTGCATCAGCAGAGCACTAAGAACAATTCTAACAGCGGCTCTTGACATTCTCTTGCACCTGTCTCCTAAAGATATCTATAACAAAAAATTAGCAGCGGCTGCAGCCACCCGCGTGAAGTCCATATCCCAGTGGTCCGATCTGGGTACAGGACACTCTTCTGTTCTCAACAATCTTGAATTCCTTCCACAAGACACCGACTACTTTCTTGATAAAAACTTTGAAAGCCGTATCCCCTCCAGACTTGAATGGGAGAGAGATCCATTTGGTTTTACACAGATGGGTCCAAAACAGAGTCGGGAGTGGGGGGAGGTGTCTTCTCCCAAGAACTAAACATTGCCATCTCTTTTCGCCTCCCTAATCACTAGTGTCTTCCAGGCGGAGATCATAGCAATAAAAGATGCCTTGTCGTGGTTGAAGTACTATCCAGTGCTATCCAGGCGGGATATTACCATTTTTACAGACAGTCGAGCTGTGATCGCGTCGTCAGTTTCAACTCAAAAAAAGCCCTAAATTGTCGTTTTCCTCTTAACGAGATAGCCAAACAGTTCAACATTGACCTAATCTGGGTGACGGGACACAGGAACATTCCAGGGAACTACTCGACTGACGAACTCACCAAGCAAGGCTTTTGTTTACCGATTTCGTCAAGCAAGGCGAATCTCGGCGTGCATCTCGCTACAGTGAAACTACTACTTTTTTTTTTGGGTTTAAATTTGTATTTGTTTCTTTCTAAGCTCAATATTATTAGTGCGAGCAATCGCATGTAGGCCAGCGGCACTACGTGCCTCATTACTAAACAGATCTGGCCTAAGCTGTATCAGAAACACTCCAACTGACTTATTGGGTTGACAAGGTTGCTCATCATAACTACAGTAGGTGCCATTACGGGGCAATGCATCATCGGTAGCCATGCCATCAGGCTAGGCATCATCTGCAGAAGTTGCATAGACAAGGAGGAGAAGGAAGCCGTACTACACCTTCTTTGCACGTACCTGGCTCTCCGCTCGCAGAAGACCTTAGCTAGCTGGCGTCAGCATCGGCAGCACACAGCGCTTCATAATAAGCTGCCAATGGTTTCAAGGGTAGTTCTCCCTGGGGATGATAGATCCATGTCTGGCCTAAGTTGCATTCTGCAGCCTGCCACTCTAACCTAACCTTACCTTCTTCTTCTTCTTCTTCTTCCTTTTATCAGCGAGGCTATGATCCGAAAACAAGGGATCACAGCCCTCCCACTTCACTGCATTTCTACTGATCCGCCTGTGGGGTTCGCCTATTTGACCTCAGAAAATATCGGCAGGCCTGCCGATTTTGGATCACTCGGTTACTGAGGCCAATGAAATGCCGATGTCGTCGCATTTGTCTGATCCACGCGTTTATAGGCCTGCCTTTCCTACATCGCGATGTCTTTGGAACGTGCATAGATATTGCCTTTTTAACAGGGTTCAAATGATCTCTTCTTTGAACGTGGCAATACCAGCTGAGCCGGTCGCGCTCTAATTTGTGTACGATGGTTTCCTTGATGTGAAAGCTTCCACGGATCTTCGAACTTCTTATTCGATCAAGCTTGGTCACTCCTGCTGTCATGCGAAGCATCTTCATCTCAGCTGCCGTTAATTTACTCTCATACTTTTTGTACATCGTCCAACATTGTGAACCGTATGTGAGCGCTGGACGTACAACTGCGGTGTAGAGCCTTCCTTTCAACTTAGGGGGCATTTTTCTGTCACAGAAGATAGCGGAATTTTCTCGCCACTTCATCCACCCTACGCTTACACGATGATTGATGTCGTCATCACAAGTTGCTTTGCTATTGATCATAGATCCCAGATATTTGAACTTTTCGCACTTGGGAAGCACTGTTCCATTCAAATAAATGTCTGGAATAGGCCTGAGTGGATCAGAGAACGGGCAGCACAAGTACTCTGTCTTTTTTGAACTAATGCGATACCCATTTCCCTCCAAAACGTCCACCCACACATCAAGTGCTCGTTGCAGGGATGTAGGATCCTCACTTATGATGGCTCCATCGTCAGCAAAGAATAACTGATGTACCTTGGGGTCCATCACTTTACCTTCAAGCAGATAATCAAGGACTGTAATAAAGAGCAAAGGACTTAAAACGCTTCCCTGGTGCACCCCGACTTTGATTGGGAACTCTTCGGTTACTCCAGCGGGACATCTTACTCTTGTCTTTGCTCTTTCGTACATGTTCATGATCATCTGTACATAGGTTTCTGGAACCCCTCGATGTCTTAGCGCCACCCATATCAGATCTCGTGGTTGTCTGTCGAATGCCTTTTCAAAGTCAACCAATACAATATGCAAATCCCTTAAGGAATCACAATGTTTTTCCATTATGATCCTTATACTTTGGATTGCATCTGTGGTTGATTTACCCGAGACAAACCCGCACTGATCATCAGATAGCCGTATTATTTTTCGCAGTCGGCCACCTAATACCCGCTCAACGATCTTCATGGTGTGTGACATCAGCTTGATCGAACGGTAGTTATCACAGTTTCGCGTATCACCCTTCCCTTTGTATACAGGGAGAAGGTAACTTTCCCTCCATTGATTCGGCATTGGATCACCTCTCACGAATTTGGAGATAAGAATTCTGAGCCATCTGAACCCGATGTCTCCCATCTTTTTCCAGAACTCAGAGGGTATTTCGTCTGGCCCAACCGCTTTTCGTTTTTTGGAGTATTTGACCGCCTCACTAACTTCTTCGACTGTAATGTCGGGTATTTCTTCACAGTTAGGGGTGGCTCTTGGAAAGTATAGCCGGGGAAACTGTTCATTTAAAAGCTCTTCACAATACTGTCGCCACCTCTGCAGAATTTTGTCGTCATCCACAAGAAGCTGGCCATGAGCATTGCTAATGAACTTTGGCGAACGAATCTCCTGAACATTGTTCCTTCTTTGGGCGGCTATTTTGAAGATAGTGGCACTCTTGTTCATATTGTGTCTTCGCAGCTCCTGGATAGCCTGGTTTGCATCAGCAACGGGGGAAAATATTTTCTCCAGCTCCCGATACAGGCCCTCCGTACTCTCTGCTTGAAGCTGGGCGCACTTCTTCTTCGCTTTTTTCTTGCAGCATCTGTATTCCATTCCCTACTGAGTAACCGTTACAAGAAGACTCACTGCCTCCTCGGGGCGGCCGCCGGGCAACGAATGCTACATCATGATAATCTGCCTACTGGTCCCAGGACGCTCAACCGGACTATGTGTTCTCTTGGGCCTCTTTGGACCATTCGGCTCGAATTCATAACTGTGGTATTCGGCCAAAGTGTGCAACGTGAGGAGACAACCTCTAGAAAAAATCTCTAATCCAAGGTGGAACAGCATACGCCGAGGGATGCGTGGCTAAGAGGGTGCTTAGTCGTTAGTATGCGAACTCAGGATACCCAGGCGACCTCCTGTTTTATTTTATGCCCTCCCATGGTATACCGGGCTCTGCTGGGGGCGATGTTTCCTTTCCCGATTACTCGTGGGTCCAAAATTTCAGATCTTATAAAAAATTCACAGGGTGATGCACCCTCTACTGCATCAACTTCTGGGTCAGCAACCGTGCTTTCCCTAAATCCTGAGGAGGTCGCTGCTACTAGAGCCGACCCCCTCATCATTGTCGCTGATAAGAGACGGGATGAGGCGGACCTGTCCTCCCTTCCTGACTCGGACTCTGACACTCTCTGCGGAGAGTCCTCCAGCATGCTCTCGGACGAACACTCGGTTCGTTCCGGATGCACTGCCGTTGAAGCTGGTGTTGAGAAATTGTCCCTAATCACCAGCGGATTCGTTCGACTAACTTCGGCTGAAAGGAGGCGTTTCAATCGCGCCTTAAAAGACGGCGCTTCCAGAGAACGTGCTCTGGAGATAGCCAAATCCTCTCAGCCTGAAAAGGGTACCGAGGTGAAGCGAATGCGATCCGAGGAGTCTACCCCTTCTGCTCCGCAGAAGAAAAAAGCCAGGACCGAGACTGCCACACTCGACAAGACCTCGTACAGGGACAAAGTAGGTACTGTCAAATAGGGTGTGGTTCCCGCTGATCTGGCGCGCAGTCCCTTTAGTGCCGAGCAAATGGCCGGCGTCCAAAATAGCATCATGGACACCATTATTGAGCTGGTAGACGAGGTCGCTAAGCCACAATTTCATGGTTTGTTTCACAAATCAGGCTGGCTCCTCATTATTTGCTCAGACCCCTCCACTGCAGAGTGGATGAGGGTCAACTTTGATAAAATCAGAGGGAAATGCGGTTTGAACATGATGCTTGTGGATGAGGATTCATTTCCTAAACCACATATCATCCGTGGGTTCTTTCCACAAAGTACCGGCTTTGCCACTAGTAAGATTCTGACGCTTTTGGATGCTCAGAATACTGATCTGTTCGCTAGGAACTGGAGGGTGGTTCAAAGGACCGTAGAGCGTGATCTTGTTCATCTGGTACTTGGTGTCACGGACTGCTCGATGGATCGCCTGAAGCTGCTAAAAGGCAATGTGGCATATTGTTTTGGCAGAGTTAGGCTGATCCTGAAGAGCTCAGACAAGGTACCAGGTGAGCAGAAACCCGCACAAACTGCCGTAGGAGCAGTTACGGATGATGCCACCCGTCCTAGGGGCGCAGCATCGCTGGACACTGTGGAGCGTAGTACACCTGTGTCTACACCTTCCACCTCGAAAATCTCCAATGAGGTTGCACGTAGTACACTTGAGTCTAGTGCGGCCACATTGCAGGGTTCGGTGACTTGCGATGCTAGCGTCTCGACGGTGACACCGTCTGCTGCTCAGATGGCGGGTGCGGCACCTGTGCCCACTCTTTTAGAAAAGACAGCCTCTGCTGTGAGGGATAGGCTTGCTGGCCACTCTCGTTGGGATGGTGAAATTAAGAAAACAGGCACTAATGCGTCTGCCAGTAATAAGGAACCATCCCACGAAAAACAATAATGCACTAATGATGAATGATGACATCAAAGTGCTGCAGGGCAACCTGCATCATGCTAAAGGTGCCTCGGACATCTTTAGCCAACGGTTCATCCGGGATAAAATCACCCTTGGTTTCATTCAGGAGCCTTGGGTGGTTGGAGGCAAAATTAAGGGCCTTCATAGTAGGACATGTAAGTTGTTATATGCCCATGGGGAGTTAATGCCTAGGGCTGCTTGCTTAATCAGTTCTAAAATTAATTTTCTTCCCATCCCAGAGTTCATCAGCAGAGATTTGGTGGCCTGCATGGTCGAAATTCCGATTTTAGGAGGAGTTCGTGAGATCGTGTGCGCCTCCGCCTACTTCCCTGGAGATTCGGAGCCTGTTCCGCCCTTGGCTGTGCAGGATTTGGTGAACCTATGTCACCGTCGCAACTGGCACCTGATCATTGGATGCGATGCCAACTCCCATCATGTGGCATGGGGTAGCAGCGACATTAACAAAAGGGGTGAGTTACTTCTTGATTATATCACTAGTAGAAACTTAGCTGTATGTAATGAAGGTAACAAGCCAACTTTTATAAATTCTATTCGAGAAGAGGTACTTGATCTCACTATCTCGAGCCCTTTTATTTCCAATTCTGTTGTAAATTGGCATGTGTCAAATGAACCCTCACTATCTGATCATCAGCATATCAGATTTAACATCTCGGGTGGGGTTAAACAAAATAATCAAACGCATTACGTACCGAAACGAACTAATTGGGCACTTTTTCGCGAAAATCTCGCCGTCAAGGATGACATGCTGCTAACATCTTTAAGATCTAAATGTGATGTTGATGTGGCAGCCTGCCAACTAAATGACTTCCTAATCTCTTCCTTCAGGAGTAGCTGTGTCCCGAAAAATGACAATACAGGTAAACGGAGCGTACCGTGGTGGAATGACCAGCTAGAGATACTCCGCAAAAGGGTGAGAAAACTTTTCAACACCGCAAAACGCAATAAAAATTGGGACGAATATAGGTCCGCTTTGACTAAATTCAACATAGAGTTGAGGAAATCCAAGAGAACAGCATGGAGAAAGAACTGCGAAAATATCGAGTCCCTTCCAGTAGCAGCCCGTCTCCAAAAGGCCCTCTCAAAGGATCATTCCAATGGGGTGGGATTGCTCATCAAACCTGATGGCACCTACACCGCCAGTCGAAGGGAAACCCTGAAAACTCTGCTCGAGGTTCATTTCCCTGGCTCAACAATTCTAAGCGACCACGTACCTGTTGCTCCTGAAGGCTCCACATGTGGCACCTCCAGAAGAGTTAACAGCTTGTCTGGAAATCTGTTCAGTCAAGAAAAAATGAAATGGGCAATCGGTTCATTTAAACCCTTTAAGGCACCTGGCAGTGATGGTATTTTTCCAGCTCTCATACAGAAAGGTCTGGATTACATCTTGCCTGCCTTGGTAGCTCTTTTTAGAACAAGCTTCAACCTGGGATACATTCCACTAACTTGGCGGGAGGTAAATGTGGTGTTTATCCCTAAGCTAGGTAACAAACCCAGCGAGCTACCCAAATCCTACCGTCCAATCAGCTTGACATCGTTTTTCTTGAAAACCATGGAAAGACTGCTAGACTTACACATTAGAGGCATTCTTGAAAAGACTATACCTCTGCACTCTAGTCAATTTGCATACAGGAAAGGTCGATCTACGGAAGGCGCCCTTCACTATCTCGTCACAGAGATTAAAGCTGCCTACCGCTCCAAAGAAATCGCCCTTTGTGCATTCCTTGACATAGAAGGTGCTTTTGATAACACTGGTTATGAATCCATCACTAGTGCTATGAGACGCAGGGGAATAGACGAACCTACTACCAGATGGGTTAGGAACATGCTCGATAGCCGCATAATAACAACTTCGTCTGGAGAGGTCTCTGTGACGGTCTCCGCGGCCAAAGGCTGCCCTCAAGGCGGCGTCCTCTCGCCTCTCTTATGGTCACTCGTGGTGGATGACTTGTTGAACACACTTAATAGTTCAGGTTTCACAACCATAGGCTATGCAGATGATCTAGTGATCATCATTAAAGGCAAACATGAAGACAATGTGTGTCAACTCATGCATAATGCACTCCTTGTAGTCTCGGACTGGTGTGCTGGGGAGGGCCTATCGATTAACCCCAGCAAGGCAGTCGTTGTACCGTTTACAAGAAGAAGAACGCTGAATATTGGCTCAGTGACTCTAAACGGCACAACAATCAATTTCTCCGATGAGGTCAAATATCTAGGAATCGTCCTGGATAAGAAGCTTAACTGGAATTCCCATATTAAGAATAAAATTGCCAAGGCGACTACTGCCTTGTGGGCCTGTCGCCGTATGTACGGCAAGACCTGGGGCCTGTCTCCAAAGGTAATTTTCTGGTTATATACCACGGTTGTAAGACCCATTCTGACATACGCGTCCGTAGTCTGGTGGACGAAAACCAAAGAGGTCACAACCATAAATAAACTCACAAAACTCCAAAGACTAGCTTGCCTCGGCATCACAGGTACTATGCACACTTGTCCCACAACAGCCATTGAAGCCATAATCGGACTTACTCCGTTACATATATTCATAAAAAAAGTGGCAATCCGCAGTGCAGTTAGTCTCAGAAAATCAGATGCTAATAGTACACGGGATCACGTGGATCTCATGGAGCTATTGTCCGACTTCCCCGAGCTAGACATGCTCAGCACGGTCTCCGACTTTACGCCTAAATCACTCTACTTTGGTAGAAGGTTTGAGATTGTGATCCCAAGCCGTGATATATGGAATAATGGCGGACCGTCGCTTGATCCAAAAGGTACAGTGTGGTACACCGATGGATCAAAAATGGATTCAGGAGTTGGCGCCGGTGTGTATGGACCCAACCATAAAATTTCGAAATCACTCGGAAAGAGTCCTAGTGTTTTCCAGGCCGAGCTTTACGCCATTGAAACTTGTGCTAACATTAACCTGCACTCAGGCATCAAAGGTGCCTCTATCCATATACTCACCGATAGCCAAGCGGCGCTCAAAGCACTGATCTCCCATGTGATCAGCTCAAAATCAGTTCTAAGCTGCTTCGACAGCTTACAAAATCTGTGCCGACACAATAAAGTAAAATTGTGGTGGGTACCGGGTCATGTAGGCGTTAACGGCAATGAAACTGCAGACCTACTAGCTAGGAAGGGCTCCTCTGAGTTGTTCACTGGACCTGAACCCTTCTGCGGAATACCCGATTCCGCCTTCAAACTTTCCCTAAACACCTGGGAACGCAACATGTGCATCTCCCACTGGAATAACTCCCAAGGTCTCAGGCAGGCTAAAAGAGCTGTCAAACCCTTCCAAAGACAGGCAGTTGATATCCTAAAATACGGCAGAAATGACATAAGAAGGCTTGTGAGCTTCCTTACCGGTCACTGCCAACTTCTCTACCACCTCAACAAAATGAGAATTTCGGAGAATATCACCTGCCGCCTCTGCCTAGAAGAGGACGAAACCGCAGAACACATACTATGTGAGTGTGTAGCTCTGT
This sequence comes from Brachypalpus laphriformis, assembly GCA_945910035.1. Taxonomy (NCBI): domain Eukaryota; kingdom Metazoa; phylum Arthropoda; class Insecta; order Diptera; family Syrphidae; genus Brachypalpus; species Brachypalpus laphriformis. The sequence goes on from OX246756.1 coordinate 125,411,712, forward strand.
GTAGAACTAGGAGAAGCTTTTTCCTCAAAGAGATCATATCTCCAAAAGATCTTAGGAACACCTCCGCAGCCGTAATTATAGCTTTCATAAGGAGAGTAGAAGTACTGCTGCCTTAAAAGTGGCCTATGGCACAATAGATCTCCTTGGTCGCAGTGCCTACACGCCATTTGGGCGTGGCCACACACCTGTTTAAAAAAAAAAAAAAAAAAAAATTCTGTATTCCATTTCGAGGCGAACTTTTTCGTCATTATTATTAGAGGGGCACTTTGACTTAACTTTGACAGCCGCTTTCTTCTCATTTATCAGCATCATAGCTTCATCACTCCACCACCATGTTTCTTTGGCGTGTTGATGGTGGCCTTTTGAAGCTCCTAGCAGTGATTTGGCCTTATTTAAGCAAGTTCGCTGTAGGGAATCCCACATATTTTGTGCTCTGCACTCTTCATCCTCAGCTCCGTTGACGGTGTGAGAGAGGTAATTTTTCATTACGAAAACAAAAGCTTCGCCTTTTTCTTTGTCCAGATTGTACCACTTGATTTTCTCAGAGACCCTTGTTTGTTTGCTTTTCTTCGGTGTTTTCATCAAAATTTCTGTTAGCAGGAGACGGTGTTGCCGAGCGATTGCCTCTCCCAGGATCACTTTGCAATCTTTTACCCGGGGCTTCATGAAACTGCCTACCAAATGGTAGTCAATCTGAGTTTCATCTCCACCACTGCTGTAAGTGATCAGGTGTCGGCTTTGTTTGATGAACATGGTATTTAACACGATAAGACCGTGTGATTTGCACATGCTTAGGATGTCTTCACCAGGAAGGTTCCTGGTGCCATATCCTAGTCCTCCACGGCAGTCTTCATAGTCTTCGTTTGATTTCCCGACATGTCCATTCAAATCTCCTCCAACAAATAGAAATTCTTCCTTTGGGATGTTCTTAAGGAGATTGTGGAAATCTAGCCAAAATGCATCTTTATCTCTCTGATTGTACCCATCGTGGGGAGCATATGCACTGACAATATTCCACACCTCTCCTTGTATTACTAGTTTGAGAGACATCAAACGGGCGCTGGACTTCGAAATGCTCAAGACGTTACCAAGTAGCTCTGCCGCAAGGATGATACCGATTCCGTTCTTAGACTTTTCCGTTCCGTAGTAGAACATCTTGTAATCTTTTGTCCTAACGTCCAAGAAACGCGCCCGATTCCCGGTGTTTTTCCATTTCGTCTCTTGGACACACAAGATGTCCACCCGCCTTCTATTCATCATCTCTTCCAGCTCGTAACTTCGACCGGTCATGCTTCCAACGTTCCAACTCGCGACCCTCAAATTGCGTCCAAACTGTTTCATTATTTTGCTAGCCCCCGGAATCCGTATAGCTCTGACCCGAACATTTCTGCTCGGTCCAGGATCAGTACCATGCACAGCAGTGGTAGTGCCTTTCCTTTTTGCAAGTATTACCATAATGATACAGTTTTGCAATACAATTTTTTGCACCATATTGCGATGGTGTTTGTTGTTTGACACGTGCATGCTCCTGTTTTAGTATTGTTTGATCTTTCTTTTATGACACCGGTGATCTCCAGTCGTGTCAACCCACGGACTCGCATGCACACTTGTGGGGGGGTTTTTAAGGTAGTATATGTGTCGCTAGGCTCACTTGGGTGTTATATTGCCTAGATCTGATTTGTCCCCTTAGTCGCCTTTTACGACAAGCGCTGGTTGTTGGGGGGGGCGCTGCAGTGATATTCTTAACCCGTCCCTGCACGGGAATCTAACCTAACCTTACCGTCACCGAGCAAACTTAAACGCTATCAGTACTGCTAAAGGGCAAGCATTTTGCGACGAATATTACTTTGAACTGAGAGAGAAACACTCAAATCAGCTACTAAGTAATATCCAGCTTGTCACGGTCATCATTTAGCGTGGAGTTAGTTGTTAGTATTGTGAATATATATAAAGCCTAACACCTTACACAAAAAGACTGGACAAGTAAACAAAAAGCATGCTGTGTCAAATTCTAAATCCCAATTGCAAACCTATCCCGAAGTGCACGCGCAAAGTCAAGCTATCTCGTTATCTGATCCCATCTGGCGGCAGGTAAACGGCAGCTTCGGCTTAGGTATCGTGAGAATAGTTGCGTTCGTCCAGCGACAGGTAAATGCCAAACGCAACGTAAGCAATTTTCATATCGTGTGAAAAGCTATTTTCACACGACATGGGATTTGATGGTGATTTGCGTTTGAGTCACATTTGCTGTTCCCTCGATTAGACAGTTGTTGTTTATCTATCAAAGAGAGAACTCGGGTTTTTCTTGGTGTTACGCGTAGACGTAACAATATTTGGTGCAGCCGGAAAAGCGAATAATTGTGAATAAGTGAAAATTCTTTGCATTCAAAAGAAAAAATATAATAATTGCAATAAACTAAATAAAAGTGAAGAGAGTAATTTTGGTAAAGTTTCGCAAAAAAAAAAAACAAAAAAGGAAATGAAAGCTAAAAAAGGATTTTTTATAAAGTTTCACAAAAAACAAACTAAATAAAAGTGAAAAAGTATTTTTTGTAAAGTTAAGCAAAAAAAAAGTAAATAAAAGTGAAAAAAGCATGTTTTATAAAGTTTCAGAAAAAATTACTCAAGGAAAAAATATTTAAACAATATAAAACATTAACAAAAAAAAAAACATAAAAGGGTTCAAGTGAAAAGTGAGTAATGCCCAAGTTCTCTCTAACCATCGAAAGAAAAAAGAAGCAAAAACACCAGCAAGAAGAAAAAAATCAAGAAGAAGAAAAACAGCAACAATACCAAAAAGAACAACACGAACAAGAGGAAGATCCTGCAGCTGAGGAACAAGAAGCGGATACATCATCATCCATCAACGTTAGGAAATTGAAATCCGGGAGCAAGCAGAGAAAAAAACATCATCAAGAAGAACAAGAGCAACAAGAAGAAGAAGAATACCAACAAGAAGAAGAAGAAGAATACCAAGAAGAAGAATACCAAGAAGAAGAACAGGAACCAAATACATAATCATCCGTCAACAGAAGAAGATTGAGATCCGGAAACAAGCAGGAAAAAGTAAGCACTTTTCAATCGTTAATTTTAGATAATAAGTTGTTAGATAGTAAGCTATTAAAAATAGTAGACACATTTTATAAACAGATAAACATAGGAGGATATAAAAAATTAAGAAACGGACAAATTTAGAATAGATATACAAAATTTTGAGAACATTGAGACAATTCATCCAATTTGCTTCTCATCCCCAAAAACCATGGGAAAGGAAGGTAATGATACTGCAGGTATGGGTGAAGATAGTATGTTCATTCCGTATCAGCAGGCTAATCTATTGCAACTGGTATCAAATCTAGTTCCGGTATTTAGTGGTGAACATAGTGAAGTTCTAACTATGGAATTACAAGCCTTTCTTAACTGCTGCAGACAGGTAAAAGCATGTCTAAAACGAGAACAAGAAATAAACTTTTGCCACTTAATCCAAATGCCTTCACGGCTTTTCAAAATTGTAACTTTTCCACGTTTGAAGAATTCGAAAGACTTCTGAAAAATAATTTTATGCCTAAGAAGTCACATATACAGTTATCTAATAAGCTGCGACAGTGTAGACAGTTTCCTACTGAAACCTTAAATTCTTTCTTACTAAAGGTTAGTAATTTAGTAGCTCTGTGCAAGGTAGGGGCTACTGAACAATTTCCAACAGATGCGAAAGCTCTAGCTACTGATTCAGAATTAGCGGCCATTTTTGCTATCAAATCTGGAGTAATAAATCCTATTATAAGACAGTTCACGGCCACGGAATCGACACTAAAAACACTTAGTGAAAGCATTTTAAAACTGGAGCTAGAGACAAGTAGTATGTGTAAATCCTTTTCAATCACCCTGGTCTCCGCAAAATTTGAATTTCAATCCTCTATCATCTACGCAGGATAGCCGATTACCTCCTCAAACCTCATCACATAATCTAACGCCATACATGCACATAATGCCACATATGCAAACCATGCCATATATGCAAGCTACTCCATATTTTCTTCCCCCAAACAACATCGTATGCGATTCGCTCCCTTCTACTGGACGAAATCCAGATCTTTTCTCACATTCAAATAATAATTATACTAATGTTGCTAGCAATAATAAATCTAACCAAAAACAAATTTTAAAGTGTGGATTCTGCAATAAATGAAACCATTCATATGCCGAGTGTGAAACTCGAAAAAATACTCCGTACTGCACCGAGTGTAGGGTATATGGACATAATATATCCACTTGCCATATGTCCAAAACTCACAAAAAGGTTCTCTTTACGAATGGAAATAGAAAGAAACCTCAAAATACAAATATACAAATATTTGGCGCAACAGCTCTTTAAAGTGCCAGGGCCTAGCTTCTCGCAACCACTCATGTTGTGTGCGTTATATTTTTCACACGAATGGAAGGGACCTACAGTTTACTGCCGAATCCGAACGGCGATTTGAGAAGCTTTTTTAGACAACAATACTCTCGGATGTTTGTCAGACGCTCGCGAGAGGTGGGGCCGTGAAAAACTTTTTGGTATTTGCTGGGATTCGAACTTGGAACCTCATGCGTAGTGATCCGACACACTAACCACTTACGCCACGGCGCCCACAGAAAGAAACCTCCTAATTGTAATTTTTGCCTTAGAGTAGGACATGATGTCTCCCAATGTTTCGCAAGACAAAAATGGGAGAGAAATATTCCGGAAGACCAAAAGCGGTCGAGCGAAAAATCCCCGTTTCGACGATAGTAGATGAACAAGGTAACAAAGGGTACATAAATTCTAAAAATATGGTTGAATTACCTTTAGATATAGCTAGAAATAAGAACATACATTTGATAGTGAACACAAGGGCGGACATAAGCATAATAAAGAAGAATAGTTTGAAAGTTGTTGCTTTAAATCCAAAAAAGAATGTAAATATTGAAACAGCTTATGGAAAAGGGCAAGCATTAGGAACACAACAGGGCACATTTTTATTAAAAAAATCTTTTCCTTGTGAATTTCAAATAATTGATCGGAATGATAAAATTCCAGTTGATGGTCTGCTTGGTAATAATTTTCTTAATAAGCATTGCAATGTGGAGAGGCCAAATAAACTATTACGTTTTCCTAAAACTAAATATAATACCTCAGAATTTGCATTGCCACTTATATCTGATAGTAACGGAAGAAATGAGCCTCCGAGAGAATTTTCTTCTTTTACTACAAATAACCAGAGTTCAATCACCGCTAAACCGAGATTTATAGAACACTCCGAAGAAAATTTGAATGAGACTCCGAGAGAAATTCCATTTTCTTTAAAAAACTATAAAAACTCAGAATGCCAATTGGTTAGTATGGTAGATAGGACAACGTGCAAACTTTCGAGAAGTGTGGAAAAAACACTCCGAACGAATACCCCGCATGTTCAAATGGCACGCCCGAAAACAAAAACTCAGCATCTTCAGAGCAAACAGTTACTGTGAGTGCAGTTATACCGCCCCGTAGCAAAATCATAATAAAAATAAAATCGAATGCAACAGAAGAGATGCTATGCCTATCAAAAGAGTATAAGCAAAGGGGTTTACATAGCCAACTGTCTAGTTAGACCAATTCAAAATTACATAAACCAAAAGTCAAAGAATCTAGGTTTACCATCAAGAACAATACGACTAACGCTGTCTTTAGCTCTCAAGTAGTCAATGGCCTCTTGAGCCCAAATTATTAGGGCGTACTAAACTTTTAAATGAAAATATACATTTCGATGAATTACTGAGTTCATCAGAAAAACAAGGTGTGCTGCAAATATGTCACGAATATAATGACATATTTAGCCTTCCTGGAGATAAACTTTCACATACTCCCGCTATTATGCATAAAATTCCGATCGTAAGAGATCAATGCCCGATTAATTAAAAAGTGTACCGTTTACCCGAATCGCAAAAGCCCATTATTAAGAAGCAAATTTTTGAAATGTTAGACGAACAAATTATTACACACAGTAAAAGTCCCTGAAACTCTCCATTATTATTAGTCCCTAAAAAAGCAGGCCCAGATGGTCAACAACGATGGAGAATAGTTATTGATTTCCGTATACTTAATGAAAAAACTATAGGGGATGCGTACCCTCTACCGCGGATTGAAGACATTCTCGACCAGTTGGGTAGTTCGAGGTATTTCTCCACTCTCGACCTAAGAAGTGGGTATCACCAAGTAATGGTTGCTCCAGAGAACAGGGGAAAACCAGGGGCATTTCGAATTTACACGCGTGCCTTTTGGATTAAAAGGAGCTCCCGCGACCTTCCAGCGCCTCATAAATTATGCGTTGCCTGGTTTTCAGGGGGTAGAGTGCTTTGTTTATCTTGACGATATTGTCATATATGCCCGAAACATAGAAGATCAAAACGAAAAGCTCAGATCCGTTTTTTAACGACTTCGGCTTAATAACTTCAAGCTACAACCGCAAAAGTGCAACTTCTTAAGAAAAGAGGTTATTTATTTGGGACATAAATGCACTGAATCAGACGCATAACCGGATCCAAGTAAAGTATAATGTGTGCAGAATTTTTCCAGACTTAAGAATGTAAAACAGTTGCTATCTTTTCTTGGTCTTGGTACTATAGAAAATTTGTCAAAAACTTCGAAGAGATAACATTGCCTGTTACCAAACTTTTGCGAAAAAATTCTAAATTTATTTGGGATAATGCATGTGAAAAAGCGTTTGAAAAAATGAAGACAATACTAACCAGCTTTTACATTATCCAAATTTCGAGCAGCCATTTTTGCTCACAACAGATGCCAGTAATGAATCACTGTGAGCTGTGCTATCGCAAGGTCCGACTGGTGAGGACTTTCCAATTGCGTATGCTAGTCGCGCTTTAAATCCTGCAGAAAAAATTACTCCACTACAGAAAAATAACTTTTAGCCGTAGTTTGAGCTATTAAAAATTTCCGATGTTATCTACAGGGCCGACATTTTACTGTATACACCGACCACATGCCACTAAGAGGCGTTTTGAAAGCAAAAGATTCATCTTCCCGTATTATTCGCGTAATACTTAACATTTCTGAATTTGATTTCACTATCGAATATAAAACAGGGAAAAGTAATTGTAATGCAGATGCTCTCAGCCGCATACCTGTAGGAAGTGATATGTCGAATAATAATGAACTATTCCAGAACTATGAGAACAAAATTCTTGTCAAAGCCGACGTCCACCACTCTTTAAAATCAGACATAGAAGACGAACCAAAATGTTTTGCTATAACAGGATTAAAAACGAAACAGGAAGCATTACGCGAACAACGAAAAGACATAGCCAAAAGAACTAAACCAAAAGTGGAACGGCAATATATTTCAAAGCCTGCTAATATTCAAGATACGATCGAAACCGAAAGAGAAGAGGAAAAAACACCACAGGGTATATCGGAAAATATTAGTACATGTATTCGAAAAGCCAACAGATCACTGAGACTCATCAGACCAAACCCATCTGAAATCCCAGTTATCTTACGTGAATACCACAATACTCCTTTCGGGGGACACCAGGGAGTAAAGAAAACATACTCCAGTATTCTTCGGAAATATAAACGGAAAGGTATGGTCGCGATGTCAAAAACCATGTGAAAACTTGTACTAAATGTCAAAGGAATAAGAGCGGAAAAACGATAAATATGCCAATGGTTATAACCGATACACCCAATCTACCCTTTGAAAAGGTGTATTTGGATATTGTGGGACCGCTTATCGATACACCTATTGGAAATAAATATATTTTAACTTTTCAGGACGATCTGACAAAATTCGCAGATTGGTATCCGATGCCAAACATGGAAGCCGAAACTGTAGCCCAAGTATTTTTGTATGTTTTTGTTTTAGCAGATGTCGGTAGTAACAGTATCTGTTTTCTTAATTATGTGGATCGCAGTAGCTAACACAGTAAGTCCAGTTGACATTGGTGAATTAGAGGATAGAACGGGAATTTATCTAGAGGCCATAGGTCACTATGCAATAGTGCCGTCAAAGTGGAAATTCATAATTTATGAGGATATGGAAGGGTATCTAGCAGAATACGAATCGACAACAAAACAAGCTGTAAAAATAAGAGCAATATGCGGCCAGATAAGAAAAATGTTTCCGTTAGATAATGCACAGTATGATATAAGAATTATTCCTTACAAGAAGGTCAAGGAGAGGTCTTTTAAATATAGGTGGTAAAATTTTAAATGAAATATTTGGCGTTATGAACGAAGAGGACTCAGAAATGATTGAGAAACAGATTTCTGATCTAAAAAACTCCAAAAAGGTGATCTCCCATATTTTACAAAAACAAACTTCAATAATAAAGAATAGTATTCAAGTAGTAAATAATAACACCCAACAGCTAGACTATCAATACAAACTAATAGATCAGTTGATTAAAAATACGCTCAACCTCACTACACTGCAAGAATTAAACCATCACTACGACGAAATTTCAAATATTATATTATCTGCAATATTTCACATAACTAAACTTCAGAATAATATTCTAAATTCATTAACTTCAGCTCAGCAAAATCGTCTAGACCTAAAAGTTATAGATCCACTTACACTTATTGAAGCTTTAGAAAAAATACCCACCGTAACGAAAGGCGAATTGAAATTCCTAATCGAATCATCCATAGAAAATATCTTTGAAGTAATCCATTTGCTTGATGTTACAGTCAAATATTCTGCTAATAGGCTGTTATATGAAATTACCTTGCCTTTAACAAGTACAAGCAGATTTATTCTGAATCAAATACATTCAGTTCCAATTCTGGACAGGGATAACTTATTCTATTACGTAAACCAAATATTCGAAAAAGTAGCTATCAATCAAAAATATGGTATTCTGAATTCATACCCTTAACCAGTTCCGACATAGCATCTTGTAAACATGTACGAAATATTTTCCTGTGTTTACCTAATCACCCAGTACACACGAAACTAAAAAGTTGTCTACCAAGCCTTATTCTTCATGAAGGAATCTTAAAAAACAGCGACCTAAGATTACTGAAGATTAAACAGGAAATTTGGATAAATTTCGCAGAGCCAAACAAATGGATATTTCTTCTGCCAACGCCACAAAAATTGAAAGTTAGCTGCGGAGATAGATTCTTTATCCTACCAGTTCAAAAGAAAGGTATACTGACATTATCTGACGACTGCCAAGCTGCGACAAAGGCCATGCGTTTATTGACTGTAAAGCAACCAGCACCAGAGATGGTAAACATATCTGCAAAAATAACGACCATATCTTTAAACCCGTCTTTGAATTTAGATCACTTATTTGACAACAGCTACAACCTAACCCAAAAATTCATTGAAAGTCCCAAATCAGTAATAAAGAAAAATTCAGATTTATTGCTGTTTAGTCATGGGTTAAAGGAACTACAAGAAGAAGTGAAAATGTTGAATAGTCTTGACGAAGACGAGTTCCAAAAAAACAAAACCATTAGTTTATGATAATTGTTATAGAACGAAATACTGTCAGAGAATTAAACTCGTAAACTCGTAAAAAATATATATACATATATAATAAATATACGACAAAATAAAAAAAAAAAATACATAGTAATAAGAATAAAATAAATTAGAATATGTTTAATAGCACATTGTATAGCTAGTACAACAATTTGTATAATAAGGATTAATAAAGAGAATTATTGTTTAAAAAGGGGGAGGGAAATGTGATGTCAAATTCCAAATCCCAATTGCAAACCTATCCCATCTGGATAAGTGCACGCGCAAAGTCAAGCTATCTCGTTATCTGATCCCATCTGGGGGCAGGTAAACGGCAGTTTCGGCTTAGGTATCGTGAGAATAGTTGCGTTCGTCCAGCGACAGGTAAATGCCAAACGCAACGTAAGCAATTTTCATATCGTGTGAAAAGCTATTTTCACACGACATGGGATTTGATGGTAATTTGCGTTTGAGACACATTTGCTGTTTCCTCGATTAGACAGTTGTTGTTTATCTATCAAAGAGAGAACTCGGGTTTTTCTTGGTGTTACGCGTAGACGTAACAAGCAGATTGCATACTAAACAAAAATATGAACTAAAAATGAATATGCTACGCATAAGTCAAATATTACACTAAGCACTTACAACAAAGAAGTTAGTATCGTTCATATGATTTATGTTTTAAATTTAATTGACTATGGTTGTAATCAAATTTGTCGCGGTTACTATTTACTTCCTTCGCCATACGCGTAACAGGTTCGTTAGAACCGTAATTCGTTCGGTGGAAATTTACGCGGAAAATATAGGTATTTCTGGAGTTGTAGCATCTTACATTTAAACCGACTTCATTTAAAAGATCCGTCGAGTCAATAAAACCATTTACCAGCTGGTGTAAAAATACTACATCAGATACTTCCCTACGTTTCTCCAAAGAATGACGATTTAAGAGAAGAAGGCGATCGCAATATGGCGGAAGACGTGTAGGGTCATTCCAGTTTAAATGGCGAAATGCAAATCGGACAAGCTTACGCTGTATCATTGTATATACAACTAATAGTAGTATCACTAATGAAGAGCATAGTAGACACACTCTTCCCGGCCCACCCTGTTAGGTCAATGGAGATCTCTCCTGCCCAACAACAAGACATCCCATTGTTCAGCGAAGAAGAGCTGATTCTAGCAGCTAAATCTCTTCAGAACAATAAGGCCCCCGGCCCTGACGGCATACCAGCGGAAGTATTGAAAACGGTTGCCAAAACTTGCCCACAGATACTTCTAAGTATGTATAATGGCTGTCTAAAGGAAGGGATCTTTCTCAAGAAGTGGAAAGTACAACGCCTGGTACTCATAAGCAAGGGAAAAGGAGACCCGGATTCCCCATCAGCATACAGACCTCTGTGCATGCTGGACACGGCAGGAAAACTCCTCGAGAAGATGCTAAAGCCTCGAATCACAGAAGCAATCCAAAGAGCAGGTGGCCTATCCGATCGACAACACGGATTCAGAAAAGGCCACTCCACGATAGGAGCAATTGAGGAAGTAGTCAAAACCACCCACCTCGCCCAAAGGGGAAATCACTACTCAAGGCGAATCGTCGTGCTGGCAGCTCTGGATGTGAGGAATGCCTTCAATTCGGCCAGATGTGGAGATATGTTAGATGCGCTCGAGAACACCTTCAGGATACCGCAATATCTTCTGCAAATTGTGAAGGACTATCTCAAAGACAGGAAACTTCTGTACGACACCGTGGAGGGTACTCACATAAAGAAAATCACTGCTGGAGCAGCACAGGGCTCAATCTTTGGACCCGATCTGTGGAATATCTCATACGATGGAATCCTTCGCATGGAGATGCCCGACGATACCTTCTTAGTCGGGTACGCAGATGACATCGGTGCGGTGATTACCGCAAGGGACATCGAAGGGGCCCAGCTGAAACTGAACCAGGTAATGAGACGAGTACTCGCCTGGATGGAAGCCCATGGCCTTAGTCTCGCCGCGGAAAAAACAGAGATAGTTCTTCTGACTAGGAAACGGATCCCGACCATTGCCGAGTTCCGTGTAGGTCCAGAAGTTATAATTAGCAAACCATCAGTAAGGTATCTAGGAATCGCCCTGGACTCTAAACTCTCTTTCTGGCAACAGATTAAGTCCGCATCTGAGCGAGCTGCGAGGGTCACGTCAAGGCTGAGTAAGCTTATGGCAAATATCGGAGGCCCAACAATGAGTAGGCGACGACTCCTCATGTCCATCACCCACGCCATTCTTCTGTATGGGTGTGAGATCTGGGCAGACGCACTTAGACAGGAGAAGTACAGAAAGCAAATTGCCGCAGTACAAAGGCGAGGAGCTCTCCGAGTTGCAAGCTCCTATCGCACAGTGTCGGAACCAGCCGTCCTCGTAGTTGCGGGGGTCACACCCCGACCTCCTAGCGACAGAGAGGAAGTACGCCCACGACAAGAAGGCGGAAGTAGGGGCTCAACTGGCAGTCGCTGAAGCGAAAGAGCTTACCAAGCAGGCTTGGCAGAGAAGGTGGAGCGCTGAAACGAGGGGGAGGTGGACAGCGAGGATGATTACAGACGTCACGGCTTGGACAGAGCGGGAACACGGCGAAGTGAACTACTTTGTCACTCAATTCCTAACCGGACATGGGTATTTCAACCGATACCTCCACAAAATGGGTAAAGTAGAGAGCGCAGCCTGCCAATATGGAGACTCAGCAGAAGACGACGCTTTCCACACCTTTTTCGCCTGTAGCAGATGGACAGAGCAGAGGAGTAGACTGGAGTCGGAAATAGGCGATTTTTCCCCGGAAAATTCTATAAGCAAGATGATCTCGAGTACCGACACATGGAATAGAATATCTTCCTTTATCGAGACGGTACTAAGATCCAAAAAGAGAGAGGAAGACGCCAACATTCCGTCACAAATTACATAAAGTAGATAAAAGCTTTACCGGCAAGAATGTATAAACCCGCACCAGGAGCTGAATATGAAAAAGCCGGTCCCCAGAGGGGAAAGAAAACGACACCACTCTGAAGTAATGCGATAAGCGGTTCCGGAGTGGATGGTGTCAAGTAGAAAGAAGGGGTTAAAGGTGTTTTTTTAGTGAGTAGTGAGTCTCACACTACTAGAAACAGAGCGGGACTGTTTCCCGTGCGCATTAGCGTTTTTCCACTACCCCCTAGGCAAAAAAAAAAAATAGTAGTATCACTTGAGGAAATCGACACTACCGCCTCTAGCGAGACGTCAAGTAACCAACCATTTGCATTCTTGCACACTTTGAAGAGAACAAAGTAAAAGTGCACCAAAAGAAACTGCACACTTTGAAGAGAATAAAGTAAAAGAGCACCAAAAGAAACAGCCGAAAAGTGGAAAGTGGGAAGATAAAAAAAAAAAACTTTTACGATCAACGTATAGTGTGAAGTTTCTACCATGATGTACTCGTATATGTAGCTTTGTATTTAGTTGTGTACGTACATACGTATATATTCTTTTTCTTTTCATGGTTGTGGCGGATGAAATTTTGTTTTTTTTTTTTGCTACAATTATTAACTCGCGCTAAAAAGGGCTCGACTTCCTTTTTTATGTATTGTTTGGAAGCCGATGTATGTGATCATTAATGAGATAAGGATTAGAAAAAAGCTGTCCATGCACATTTGTCATACATGTCTATGGAGAGGAAAAATAGAGTTCGGAAGAGCATTATCTACAATATGTATGTACGTGGTGTGCTTGTGCAGGTCATGAAATGATCTCTATATTATGTGGTACGTCCGAAGATAGGTTTTAGGGTAAACTGGCTATTTCCATTGACCACTTTCCATGAATATATCAGCAAAACAGGGATAGGCAGGAAACATTACAGCTGTGTTCAAACGAAACAATGCTGTTTGCAATATTCATGTCTCCTACAAGCTTTCTTCTAGGAAGTGCAATATGGTTTTTGGTGCACCTGACCAGATGTGAGCGTTATACTCTAACTTAGGGCGTTTATTCGCCTTATGCGAGTCAATTAAAGCCGAATCCTAGGTAAGTGGGGAAATATTTCCTCCAGAGTTTTAGAAAATTTGAATTGCCCAATTGCCTTGCAGTACATTGTTGAGGCACTAAGTCGTCTTAGGGTTGGTAAAGTTGCATGATCGGATGGAGCCACATTATATAAATATGGTACTGACGAACTGAACACCGATTTTACTTACTTGTTCAACAACATTTTGGAAAAGAAGATAATACCACATCGCTTCAAGGAAGCCTTGATCTCTCCCATTCATAAGAAAAGTTGTAGGTATGGCGGGAACTGCCGAGACATTTCCTTTTTAAATGCGTTAAAAGTCGACTAACTGCATAGATAGGTACCAATACTCGTAAACTGCACAATGAATATCAAGCGGGTTTCCAGCAAGGATATTCTATTGTTGATCACGTGTTTGCCTTAAATACGAGTAGTATTGTGTAGTCATTTCTCTTGAAGAATAAGAAACTACCGGAATACCCCGCTTTACGACAGGGTTACGTTCCAGAAAATGACGAATTAACTTGAAACGACTTCAATCGGATCGAATATAAGTGCACATTTATTTGTATTCACTTAATTTAGAATGTACATACACATGTAATGAATGTATATGTACACATACATATAATATATTTTTAATTGGCCAATTAATTTACATAAATAAATAGTGCATTAAATTAGTTCATGCTTCTTTTGAAGTGGGAGTGGGTGATAACGAACGTGTGTTTGCGGGGTAATCTTTGGAAATTATGTATCTATATTCCGCTGAACTGCGCGCCCCCTCTATTCAGCATGTAATTCTGTAAAAGGAGATGCGGCATTACTTAAGTATATTCTGTATAAATGTTCTTTCATCTTCTGCTTCTTCTTCGTATACCGAGTCGGGGTGGGTATTTCTCAACGACTAAAATTTGAAAAGACTTTCGTTGAAGCAACTTAAATTGGGGTATTCCTGTATATGCATTCTTCGTTTACTTCAAGTCAGCTTTGACTCAATGGACCGAAGTGCATTACTTTACAAAGTCTACAGTCTACAGCTGCTTATGCCCCAATTTTGAGTACAATAACTACTTCCGGGATGAGTATAGCACAGAAGAAATAGCAACGGTCATAAAATTGTGTCGAGAGCTCCAGAAACTAAATCATATATCTCATAGGAATGATCCACCACCAGTCTGCAGCATGTGCAATTTGTCAGAGACACAGGATACTTTTGACTTTGTTGGAAAGTACCCAACCAGATCTGTGTTTGGAATTGATGTCTTATCGGAGAACGTAGTCCTTCACATCCTTAATGAGATAAACGTACCAATGCTAATCAGGTATAGCAAAACTGTCCTACAATTTATAGAGAGAATCTTAAATGAATACTTTTAAAAGAATGTAAAATAAGTAATAAAAATAAATAATTAGTTAATTACTGTACTATTAGGCTACAATTAAGACTTACATGTGGCCCTAAAACTTCCGGACACATGCAGTATGTTCCAAGCAAAGGTTCTAGCTGTATTTAAAGCTGCGGAATTACTTGAGATGGAATCAATATCCGATAAGAATATCGCCATCTACATTGACAGGCAGGCTGCGCTAGAGTCTTACGTCACAAAATCTGAGATCGTCAGCAGTTTCCGCACAATGCTCGAGGCATTATGTACTTAGAACCGTGTCAGATTATGTTGGTGGACACTGCAATATATTGGTCAACGAAAAAGCCGACGCGCTGGTCATAAAAGGAGCAGAGCTCCCACATAGTGACATAATTGCTGCATTAAATCAACAAGGTGCGTGCCTAAGGAAATTATCCTTGATAGAATTATCAACATGGCTAATGCAAGATGATCCAACTTAGATGGTCATAGGTTGTCCAAGACCTTGTTTGTGGCCTGTGCTCTGTATTAGACCGCAGGAAATCTGGGGAGATCATAAGGCAAGAAAGATTACGGCTAAGAACAGCGATATGACTACTCCCTGGACATTGTCTTCTAAAATATGTATATGTACATGTGCAATGCATCTAGTCTTTGCAATAATACAATTTATGAAGAAGTAATAGAACGAGGAATGGGCTTACCGGGGACAACTTAACAAAAAAACCGCATCGAGTATTTTACCCCACTGGGTGATGTGTAAAAGAATACATGCAAATACCTATATATAGATGGCTTCTATATATGTATATACTAAGCCACATTAATATCTTAAGCATTATCAGCATTGGTAACCGATATATTATTTCAAAAAGCGAAAAAAGTGTCGTTTTAAGAAGTCGTTACAACCGATCTTTAATTCAGTGTTTGTAAATAATAGAAGATGAATCTCTAATTGGGGTATAAAACATTAGACTAAGTATTAAATATTTTTTTGCAAATGCATATAGGTACATACATGTACTTGTACATATATATCCCTAGATACAAATATATTAACCCAAGGAAAAATCTTGATGCATCAAAACCCGAAATATAGCAACGTTGCTTATTATGTAACCGCATAGAAATAATGAAATGTAGCAACCTTTGAGTCTGTGCATATTGCAAAATAAATTCATTGATAACTAACTTAAACACCAAAAAATACGAAAAAAAATACGAAAGGTACAACCAGACATAATCTCACAAACCAACCCTTCATAATAATACCCACACCAGTCATACATACATACATATGTATGTATGCACACTACGTCGAAGAGAATTTTTTGTTAATTTTCTCGTCTTCTTTGTGCTTTTCCATTTCGGTTTCGTTGTATACTTTTCTGTGAGAAGTAAGAGAAGACACGCCACCTAGCGAACCATGAGGGTAAGAATAAATTTCGTCTGATGAGAATACTATTAGTTGTATATACAATGGCTGTATCGATTCAATATATGGTTAATGTGTACTGCATACATTGGAGACCAAATGTTAGACGCATACTCTAACTGCGGACGAACAAAGGTATTATAAAGCGTGGATGTTATAAGAGGACACTAGAATTCATTACTCCAACGTTTTATAAAGCCAAGCATTGAATTCGCTTTATTGACAATCTGTTCAACGTCGATATTTTGAGAAAAATGTACTCCTAAATCACATATTGATGTGACTTTGTTAATTGCAGATTCATTGAGATTGTAATCATAACTTATTAAAGTACTTTTTCTTGAAAAGATCATCGACTGGCATTTAGATACCTTTAAAAATAACTTGTTATTACAGCACCATTCAGCGAACGTATCTAAATCATTCTGCATAACTATACAATCAGACTGACTGCGTACAAGTCTAAAGATTTTTATGTCGTCAGCATAGATTAAGAATCGAGTACTCTTAAGTATTGCCACCACGCCATTGATCGCAATGATAAATAAATAGGGCCTAAGTTACTTCCTTGGGGTATACCGGATGTAGCGATGATTGCATCGGATGTTATTCCCCGAAATAAAACTTGATAAGTTCGTTCTTCAAGGTAAGAACATATCCATCGAACGAAATGATTTGGCAAGCCCAAAAAGGTCATTTTAAACAGAATTAAGCTATGAGAAAGTTTGTCAAAGGCCTTGCTAAAATCTGTGTAAATACAGTCGGCCTGACCACCCTCTTCGACAACTTTGTTTGTAAAAGAAGTAAATTCCAACAGGTTGGTAACAGTGGATCCTCTATTCATGAACCCATGCTGCTTGGTTAACAGAAATGGTTTGCAAGCAAAATAAAATCCCTTACAAACTATAGCCTCGAAAAGGTTTGGCACACACGATAGCTTGGCAATAGGTCTATAATTAGAAATTTCACCTCGATTTCCCTTTTTGTGTATTGGAATAATAAAAGAGTTTTTCCAAATTTTAGGAAAAATGCTCTGCTTTAATGATGCCCGAAATAGAATGGCTAAGGGTGTTGCCAAGGTATTGCAACAATGGATTAGATAGATTTTTATTTTTGTACTAATAAAATTTAACAAAACAATGTACAAACAAAAATCGGTTAGCATGGCATTGCCGTCTGACTGGTTAACAAAAAGTTAACAATTATTAATAAATTATTAATTTGATCCTACTTGCAACAATATTTTAGCACAATCGGAGGAATTCCATCAGGACCACAGGTATTATCGTTGCTAAGTAAAGCTAAATGCTCTCTCACATCTTCATCATTTATTGAAATCTGGCCCATTGAGCTGCTAGAGAAACCTTCAATGTGGGAAAAATTACTTTGGGTAGGTAAATAGTTGTCGGAACAGAAATATAGGCCAAAGAATGAAGAGAACATATTGCAGATTACAAGAGGGCTGCTGCTTGATTCGCTTTAGTAAGACATATTAGCAGGATAACCATCCGTTTTTTCTAACTGTTTTCAAATTTCCAGAAAACTTTGGTATCGTAAAGAAGGGAGCCACGCATTTCATTAATGTAACTATCATATAGATTTTTCGATAAGATTTGAAAGTGTCTAAAGAGGATAGCGAACTGGTTATAATCCCTTGTTCTGTTTGTCGTTAAATAATTTTTCCACGCTTTATTTCTTTTATTACGCAGACTCCGTAATTGGTTATTGTACTAAGGTGCAGTTGTAGACATATCCTTACATGTACCTGTAGTATGGACGAGATAAAACAGTCAAATATGCGTATGTACAAATTTTCAGTCTTTTGTTCAATATTACTTTTGCTGTTGAAGATTCCTACAAAATCAATGCTAGATATTAGTTCGTTAAGTAAATTAAAGTCTGATTTCTTAAAATCAAATTCAAGAGTAAGATTTCCAAAAGTATGTGCTTTATGATACTTTTGAAAATCTTACTCTTGAATTTGTCGTCATGAGAAAGAATAACGTGAATAGTAGTCATCGTAGTGGAACAAGGTTCCACAATACAACTGCTCGAATTTGTATAAAAAACCAGGTTGTGGTGTAAAATGTCGAGGTGCTATCGTTTTCTGTCTGGGTCTAAGTAACGAGACCCCGACTGAACACGATGCACGCAGGCGACAGATGCAAATGTATAATTTGCACAACTTGCATAAATCACATCATGGGAATTCTAGTTCTCCCACGATGTGTATGTACCTGCTTTCGCATCTAACACCAACATTGTCCTCCGCTTGATTTTTGGTTGGCAAGTCGGTGATAGCCTGCAGAGAGAATAGGTTGTACTGTGTTTTTCTTAACAAGGTCAAGCTGTCTGTCAAGAAAATTGTTTATACTGGTTAATTGCAGTAATCCACAAGATATCACATTGTCCACCAAAATTGTTTCTTGAGGTAAAGACGCATGTGCTACCACAAACTAAGTTCGTCGTCAGAAAGGGTCCTGTTGTGTCTGAACACAACCATTGTTCGGGCGAGCGGCTAGCAGCCCGCAGTTCCTTATTGCAATGCAAGTCGACGAAAATAACCTCGTCGAAAACTTCCTTTTCTGCTACCTATTTCTTCGGCGGTCACCTGGAAAGTATCATCGGTGTTGCAATATTTAATTCCTAACTCTTTTTATGTAATTAACTTGTATTTTTAGTGATTATTTTTAGACTGAATTAACTTTTTTTTAAAATAAACACATTGGAATTCGAAAGTTAGTATTCTTCACTGGCGACGAGGATGGGATTGATTAATTAAGATCAGATTCCAATCGATAATTATACAAGTCATGGGTAAGGAAGAGAAGGGCGTGGAAACTAAAATTCCACCTGCAGTCACAGCTTCGCAATCACAGACACCAAGGATGACTTCCATTGGTTCCATTGAACATTTCGACATATCCAATCCAGCGGCCTGGAGTTCGTACAAACGGCGGTTCTAGATGTTTTTGCTTGCAAATTCCATCACTGACAAAGGGCTACAAAAGGCAACTTTTCTAACAGTATGTGGACCAGCGTGTTTCGAGTTGGTTGAGACACTCATTTCTCCAAAGAAGGTGGAAGAGGTAGCGTATGCGAAGGTGGTAGATGTGCTGTCCAAACACTGCACACCAACTCCCTCTGAAATTGCTGCTTTCTTCAAGTTCTTCAAGAGGGACCAACAGCACAACGAGATGGTCGCCGAATATATAGCAGAACTTCGTCGAATGATTATCGACTGTTTTTTTAACGGAGGTGTCGTAGACCGCATGTTGCAAGATAGGTTAGTTTGTGGACTGAAGAATGCCCACAACAGAGCCTACTAGCGGAGAATTCAATCACATTAAAGCAAGTGCAGGAGAAGGCCGTGGCAGCAGAGGCAGCAGCAAAAAATCAGCAAGAAATCCAAGCGAATTTGACACATACAAGTACGTCATCCACACAAATTCATTTTACCCGCGCCAAGAACAAGAGAGACGCGGGGGACGGTAAGTTTGGGCCTACTAGCGGAGAATTCAATCACATTAAAGCAAGTGCAGGAGAAGGCCGTGGCAGCAGAGGCAGCAGCAAAAAATCAGCAAGAAATCCAAGCGAATTTGACACATACAAGTACGTCATCCACACAAATTCATTTTACCCGCGCCAAGAACAAGAGAGACGCGGGGGACGGTAAGTTTGGGAACGTCAGACCCGACAATTTATCAAGGTGCTACGGATGTGGCAACAGACATCCCAGAGTAGATTGCCCATTCAAGAATGCAAAGTGTAACAGGTGTGGAAGAGTTGGGCATATAAAGAGAGTATGTCAAGCGAAGCAGAGCTCAACTAGTTCTAACAGTAAGCAGCAACAAGTATATTCCATTCAGGCGAATAAGAGCGCGAAGAAAGTAGCAACGGTAAACATCAATAGTGTCGACTGTCAGTTCGAAGTGGACAGTGGGTCAAGCTACACCCTCATGTCAGAGACAGAAGCAAAGAGGATTTGGAAGCAAACTCTCCCGGATATCGGGAAAACAGGTTTGAGTCGGTTTGACTACGGAAATAACCACATTCCAATTCTAGGTCTCATGAAGGTGGACATTGTTTACAACAAAAAGCGGGTACGGAACCTTCCGCTGTACATCACCGCTGGCCATCGAGCTAATGTCCTTGGATGTAACTGGTTTGACCAGCTGGGCATTGTTGTGAAGGGTGTGCACAATATTCGTTCACCGCTAGCAGAGTTGTTAGAGAAATATTCATCACTATTCTCGGAGGAACTGGGCAGGTACGTGGGTGAGGAGATTAGTCTTACGCTCGATCCCACCGTGAGTCCAGTTAAGCTACCAGCCAGAAAGGTACCCTACGCTCAACGACAAGCAATTGAGGCGGTGATCAACTAGTTAATCAAACAGGGAATTCTGGAGCCGACCGAATACAGTGACTGGCTGACACCTATTGTGCCGGTTGCTAAATCTGATGGTTCCGTGCGCATTTGTGGGGACTACAGGTGCACAGTTAACAAAGCACTAACCCCCCACTGTTTTCAAACACCGTCAATTACCGACATTTTGGCGTCCATGCCAACAGGCAACACGTTTGCTAAAATTGATTTAGCACAGGCGTATCAGCAAATGGTCATGGACGAGAAGTAATCAAAGGTTCTTACTCTTATTACGCACAAGGGTGCGTACAGGGTAAGATGGTTGCCATTCGGAATCTGCACCGCACCAGGAATTTTCCAGAAGCGAATTGAGGGGCTACTGCGAGGCATACAGGGAGTAGCCGTCTACTTTGATGACATAATTGTCATCAGTCACGACTAATCACAGTTGGTGAAAACATTGGAGGAGGTTTTTCAACGTTTAAGTGCTGCTGAACTGCGCCTCCGGAAAGACAAATGCAAGTTTTATTTATCATCTACTTCGATTCGGATTCGCCCTTCAGGCGATAAGGTCCGTGCAATTCAAGAAACTCCCTCGCCTGTTGATAAAAAACAGCTCCAAGCTTTCCTGGGCCTCATCAATTTTTACCACGCATTCTTGAAGGATAAAGCAACCATCGCTGAACCGCTGCATAGGCTGTTGGACAAGAAGGCTGACTGCAAGTGGAATGCGTTACATGAAAAGGTGTTCAGAAGACTCAAGACCCTACTATCAGGTGTGAACATTCTGATTAATTACAATGAAAAGCTTTCAGTCGCATTGGTCTGCGACGCTTCACCATACGGGATTGGTATTGTTCTTACTCATGTGATGCCCAATGGTCAAGAGCGTCCGATTTCTTTTTACTCGCGTACGTTGTCTACAGCTGAGAGGAACTACGCACAGATAGACAAAGAGGCACTGGCAATCATCGCTGGTGTCAAGAAGTTCCACAATTTCTTATATGGGCGGCAGTTCTCCATAATAACGGACCACAAACCGCTGATTGGGTTATTCAACCCAGAGAAGCCAACTCCAGTGACTGAGTGTAGTTCCCGAGTAAACATGATCGAAGAAAATGACGTTAACATTCTGGAGTCCAGCGAGATCGCCAAGATGGCATCCCAAGACAAAATACTCAAACAAATTCTTCATTGGGCGTTAAGGGGATGGCCAGATCGTAGGTTAGATGAAGACTACAAGCCATACCTACGGCTCCAAAATGAGATCACGGTAAATAAGAATTGCTTACTTTTTGGTTCTCGTCTTATAATTCCAGAAGCTGCTCAGGGACACCTTCTAAAGACCCTACATGCTGGGCATCCGGGTGTGGTAAAGATGAAAGCTCTGGCTAGAAGCTACATCTGGTGGCCCAAAATAGACGTGGACATCGAAGCAACTGTAAAGAGGTGCATAACGTGTCAACAGTCACGTCCAGAAAAAGCGAAAGCCATTGAGTAATGGGAGGAGACATCGAAGGCATGGTCTCGTCTGCACGTGGATTTCCTCGGTCCTTTTCAGGGCCAACAATTTTTCATACTCGTCGACCCATACTCCAAGTGGGTCGAGGTGAAGCCTGTGTCAACAACTAGCTCAGTGTGCGCAATCAATTGTTTGCGATCTATCTTCGCCACTCATGGGTTGCCAGACTCAATAGTATCCGACAATGGGACTGCGTTCACTTCAGACGAATTTCGCAGGTTTTGCAGAAGAAACCTTATTTCTCACATACTGACTGCGCCATTTCATCCATCAAGCAACGGACAAGCTGAACGCATGGTGCGGACGACGAAGGAGTATCTGAAGCGCAACACAGTGGGTAGTCTACAACTTCGACTGGCAAGGTTCTTACTTCGGCAGCATACATTACCGTCGACAACAACTGGTAAGTCACCTGCTGAATTGCTTCTCAAAAGGATGCCGACAACATACTTCGACAAGTTGCAACCAGACAACAACCCAATGCGATCTACCAAGAAGAGTGATGCAACAGCTCCGGTCACACAGCTTACCATCAACGAACCAGTACGGGCGAGAAATTACTCCAGTGGACCTCTATGGATTCCAGCCACAGTCACAAAACAAAATGGTCCCGTATCATACGCTGTGACAACAGAAGAAGGTACTACAGTCCGAAGGCATTTGGACCAACTTCGCTCTAGAAGCCAAGACAACAGCGCAAGTGCATCTGAGGAGGAACGAGAAGGGACAGCAGTCCCCCAGCTATGCCAAGAGCAGCCGGAGAAAACACCCTTGGAACAACATGAGCCACCCATATTAGACCTTAGGCGTTCGGAGAGACTTCGGGGCAGGAACGTTAGTTCAAGTTAAGGTGGGAGGGGTGTTGTGTCTGAACACAACCATTGTTCGGGCGAGCGGCTAGCAGCCCGCAGTTCCTTATTGCAATGCAAGTCGACGAAAATAACCTCGTGGAAAACTTCCTTTTATGCTACCTATTTCTTCGGCGGTCACCTGGAAAGTATCATCGGTGTTGCAATATTTAATTCCTAACTCTTTTTATGTAATTAACTTGTATTTTTAGTGTTAAGACTGAATTAACTGTTTTTTTAAATAAACACATTGGAATTTGAAAGTTAGTATTCTTCAGGTCCACTTTAAGTTGGGTAGATTAAAATCACACCCCAATAAAATGTCGTCGAGAGGATTACAATTTTCCGATACATAATTTATAGCATCAGTAGCATGCTTATATACCTCGATCGAGCTTTCAGGGGGAATATAAATCTTAATAATTATAATGAACTTATATCCTAGATTTAATTTCACACAGATAACATCTAGCGTTATCTTCCAAGATGAAATAGAATTTTCCCTTTGCAGTATACACACAGGATATACAGGATTTACTTATTTCTACATAGGAAAATAAAGTATAAAAAGGTAATTTACAGAAAACAAAATATTTTACCTCAGCCTCCCTCTATCACTCGGCTAATGGATTAGCCGTTGGATTCAAATGTGACAGCTAGTGATGTTGAAAATGTGAAGACTAGATCATTCTTTCAAAGTGTTCTCATCTTTTCACACCATTTGGAGCTTTTCGTTAGGTTTGGCAGATACTCGATCGTCCACCGCTTCCAAAAACGAGCCTTAAGCCGTTGAACAATCCACCGCTGCTTGCGAAGGCATCGCACAATCAGCCGGCCTCGGCATTTGTGTAGAATTCGTTGTTCCAAGGATGAAATGGTTAGAATTCAACGGCTCCTCATCTGCTGGTGTAACCGACAGGTGAGTAAGAAGTCGGGACTTCACGATATTCTCGGCTTCTATCAGCAGATTATTCAGCGTTTCCACCCTCGGAGCTTCTTCGACTGAGGTTTCCAACATAGGAAATTCGCAAAAAAAAAAATTTTTTTAATTAGTGTAAAAAGGCCTAAAAACAAAAAAAAAATATTGAGAAAAGTTAATAATACTATAAAAGAAAAAATATTTTTCTTCGAAATTCTAACTTTAATTTATATTGCTATTGCTCAATATTTTGGACCACTTTTAGGTACACTGTTGGCCAGCACAAAACTATTCTCTAATAAACTTAGCCCCAGGTACCTGCCTGACAGTTGTTAACATACCGTTAGCGGGCCAACGAAGTCTCGTGAGCGTGGACGGAAATTTTGTCTATCATCGTCTATGTTTATTAGTTCATTCTGCCTGACAGTGGGATGTTGGTCTTCGTCGGCGTTATACAGTGTGTAGAAGTAGTTTTTCCATATTCTCAGCACCGACTGTGATTCTACTACGAGGTTTCCATTTTCATCTCTACAGGTTTTTGTACGGGTATTGCTTCTCTGACACGTTCCTTTTACCTTTTGGTAAAACTTCCGTACATTGTTCCTGTAGTATAAACTCTCGACATTCTCAAATGCGCGCTTCTCATGCTCTTTCTTCTGCTTTTGGAGAATCCGGTGTTCTTCCCGTCTCTTTTGCTCGTAGAGCTCACGAGCAGCTCTCGTCTTCCGCTGCAGCGCCGCTTTGTATGGCTCTTGTTTTGCTGCATGCACTCGCCGACATTCTTCGTCAATCCAGGTGTATTGCGGTGGTGGGCGGGCGAGACTCAGCACATCAGTCGTGGCATTTCTGATGGCATGTTGGCAGCGTTGCCACTGGTCTTCGGCATTTGATGCTGGCGGCATAGGGGTGATTGAGAGATTTCGGGATACGCGTTCAGCGAAGGGCCTGGCGATCTCTTGCGGTTGTAGCTTTTCGACGTTAAATTTTCTCACAACGATTCTTCTTTGTTGCTCAGATTGGGATATCCGCGTTCGTACCTTGGCTACAATAGGGTAATGATCCGAGTCTATGTTGGCCGCTCGGAAGGTCCAGACCTCCAGAATACTGTAGGCATGCCTTGCGTCGATCACAATATGATCAACTTGATTGATTTTTTTTTTTTTTTTTTTTCCGAGGGTAGGTGAAAATCTTCAACAAGACACTATGAGGATCGACAGCGCGTGCTCATAGTAGTGTGGGATTTTTACCCACTAAAAAAATTCCCTTCAAAACATACTTGTTTTCATTTTTTACTACAACTAAGTATTCGACTTATCAAGTAGTTTTCATTTCACGTAATAAGGACGTTTTGCAGGGACCTTCCCATTAGAAGTTCCTGCCAGCTCCGCAGTTTAGACGCGGTTACTTATCGCGCTAAGTCTAAAGGTTTGGTTCTTTGTAGGCGGCGCAGTAAATTTCTTTCTTCCAAAACTTACTTACTTACTTACTTAGATGGCGCTACAGTTCGGGGTGAACCTGGGCCTCAACCAACAAGCCTCTCCATTTAGCTCGGTCTTTAGCTAATTGCCTCCAGTTGCGCACTCCAAGTTGGTCGAGGTCCCCTTGAACTTGTGCGCGCCACCTACGGCGATAATTCCCTCTACTGCGTCGTCCCTCGGGGTTAGATTCGAAGACTCTGCGGGCCGGAGCGTTGGTGTCCATTCGCTCTACATGTCCTAGCCATCTCAGACGTCCAATACGCAGTTTTTTGACTAGGTCGATGTCGCTGTACAGCTCGTATAGTTCGTGATTGAATCTTCTCCTCCAAAACCCGTCAACGCAAACGGGACCGAAAATCTTACGAAGAATTTTTCTCTCAAAGCGACCAAGGATATCTTCATCCTCTTTTAATAAAGTCCATGTTTCAGCGCCGTAAAGCAGGACTGGGATGATCAAGGTCTTATATAGAGTCTCCTTAGTTGTTCGAGAGAGGGCTTTACTGTTGAATTGCCTTATAAGCCCAAAAAAACAGCGATTGGCAAGAGTTATTCTTCGATTGATTTCTGCGCTGATTTTGTTTGCTGAATTTATAGCAGAGCCAAGGTAGACAAAGTCCCTTACTACCTCGAAGTTATAGCTGCCCACGGTGACGTTTTGTCCAATTCGTCGGTGTTGGTTTTCCCTTCTAGTTGACAGCATATACTTGGTTTTGCCCTCGTTTATCGCCAAACCCATTTTGGCCGCTTCCGCCTCAATGCTTGCAAAAGCACCGGTGACAGCCCGCTGAGATCTTCCGATAATGTCTATATCGTCGGCGTATGCAAGCAGTTGTACAGACTTGTAATAGATTGTGCCTCCGGTGTTGGCTTGTGAGTTCCGCACAATCCGTTCAAGTACAATATTGAAGAAGTCACATGACAGCGCGTCACCTTGTCTAAAGCCTTTTTTGACATCAAAGGTCTCGGTGAGGTCATTACCGACCTTGATGGAGCAGCGAGCGTTCTCCATCGTCAGCCTGCACAGGCGGACAAGTTTGGCAGGGATGTCAAAACTAGACATGGCTCTATAAAGCTCTTCTCTATAGATGCTGTCATAGGCGGCCTTGAAATCGATAAAGAGGTGGTGAGTATCGATTTGGAATTCTTGGGTTTTCTCCAGGATCTGTCGAAGTGTGAAGATTTGATCGATGGTGGACTTTCCTGGCCTGAAACCGCACTGATAGGGTCCAATCAGGCTGTTGATAAAAGGTTTCAGGCGTTCACACAATATCGCAGAAAAGATCTTGTACGCGATGTTGAGGAGACTGATGCCTCTATAATTGGCGCAGTTGAGGGGGTCTCCTTTCTTGTGGATCGGGCAAACGATGCTGAGATTCCATTCATCAGGCATACACTCCTCTGACCAAATATTAGAAATGAGTTGGTGTATGCACTCTACCAATTCATCCCCAGCTGCCTTGAAAAGTTCGGCCGGTAAACCGTCAGGTCCAGCAGCCTTGTTCGATTTTAGCTTGGATATTGCTATCCTCACTTCGTTTTGGTCAGGTGGACGGAAATTTTGACTATCATCGTCCATGTTGAATGGTTCATTCTGCCTGACAGCGGGATGTTGGTCTTCGTCGCCGTTATACAGTCTGCAGAAGTAGTTTTTCCATATTCTCAGCACCGACTGTGATTCTACTACGAGGTTTCCATTCTCATCTCTACAGGTTTCTGTACGGGTATTACTTCTCTGACACGTTCTTTTTACCTTTTGGTAAAACTTCCGTACATTGTTCCTGGAGTATAGACTCTCGATATTCTCAAACGCGCGCTTCTCATGCTCTTTCTTCTTCTTTTGGAGAAGCCGATGTTCTTCCCGTCTCTTTTGCTCGCAGAGCTCACGAGCAGCTCTCGTCTTCCTTTGCAGCGCCGCTTTGTATGCCTCTTGTTTTGCTGCATGCACTCGCCGGCATTCTTCGTCAAACCAGGGGTTTCGCGGTGGTGGGCGAGCGCGACCCAGCACATCAGTCGCGGCGTTTCTGATGGCATGTTGGCAGCGTTGCCACTGGTCTTCGGCACTTGATGCTGGCGGTATAGGGGTGATTGAGAGATTTCGGGATACGCGTTCAGCGAAGAGTCTGGCGGTCTCTTGCGATTGTAGCTTTTCGACGTTAAATTTTCTCACAGTAATTCTTCTTTGTTGCTCAGATTGGGATATCCGCATTCGTACCTTGGCTACAACAAGGTAATGATCCGAGTCTATGTTGGCCGCTCGGAAGGTCCGGACATCCAGAATACTGGAGGCATGCCTTGCGTCGATCGCAATATGATCAATTTGGTTGATCGTGACATGATCATTGGACCGCCATGTCTGCTTATCAATATCGAGATGAGGAAACCATGTGCTTGCTATGGTGACATTCCGCTCCACAGCGAAATCAATTAGCCTTAGTCCGTTATCAGACGTGGTGTCGTGTAGGCTATGCTTACCGACTGCCCTACCAAAGACGTCCTCCTTTCCTATTTTGGCGTTAAAATCGCCCAATACGATCTTAACGTCGTATTTAGGACATTGCTCGTATGTTTTGTCGAGGAGCTCGTAGAAACACTCTTTGGAGGCAGGGTCCTTTTCTTCTGTGGGGGCATGAACACATATTAGGCTTATGTTAGCGAATTTAGCCTTGATCCGGATAGTCATAATACGCTCGCTCACGTGTCGGAAGCTTAAGACTTCTTGCCTAAGTCTGCCGCGTATGACAAATCCGCATCCGAATAAGCGTTGCCTGTTGCCTCTGTAGCAATCACCGTAGTAGATGTCACAGTTTTTCATCCTCTTTTTGCCCGGCCCATCCCATCGCACTTCCTGGATGGCAGTAATATCTGCTTTATAGCAGTCTAGGGCCTCTGCTAGTTGTTCGGCTGCACGTGGTCTGTAAAGGGACAGAACATTCCACGTACAGATCCGAAGGTCGTTGTCCTTATTTCGTTTGCTGGGGTCGTCATTAGTTGGGTCATCCTTATCCGAGGCTTTTGGTTGTTTCGGAACCATGCGTTTTTTACGTGGTAGGGAAGTTACCCCGACGGCACAACCCCCAACCTGGAGGACCAGTTCCTTAATTATTCCCCTAGGACGAGGGGCCGGGTACACCGGTGCCAGTAGTCCACTACGGGAGTATGAGCGCTGCCATTGGCCCATTAAGGGCTCCTCCGCCACCATCTCTATTCCAATGTCCTGACCAACATTGGAAATTCCTTACCGACCTGTGATCCGAATACGTCGAAGCAGCTCGCGCAAGGTATTCACTAAGTTCAACCTAACTGGAACTATAGACGCCACCGTTGACTCCGTCTAGGGAATTCGTCCGCTGCCGCCTGGAACAGGAAGAAGTGCTCTAGTGAGAAAAGCACTCTTCCCCCCCTCTCTCATCTGCTGCCACCAAGAATCCGCCAAACGGGGTTGGTTACCCATTTCTTGGATTAAGGTACTAGGCACCCGGCTGTCACCGCGTGGAGGTTGAGAGTAGGAGTTGGTAGGCCTCAGCTGAGTGAAAACGCTTGTGTTTTCATATGATCGCATGCACTACCGTTTGACTAGCATGCACTACCTTCCAAAACTTGGAGGACTGTAATATTTACGTGACTTTCTAGTCGACTTCTATGCTTTCTCGCGTAGGTTTGAATTTCGTCTTCGATTGTTTTAATGCCAAGATCTCTATGGATATCGCTATTTCTGATATACCATGGCGCATTAACAATACCTCTTAGCACTTTGTTTTCAAAAGTTTGTAAAATTTTAATATTAGTTATTTTGGTACAACCCCAGAGTTGTATACCATATGTCCATACGGGCTTTAGCACTTGCTTATATAAAAGCAGTTTGTTCTCTATATTAAGCTTGGAATATTTTCCAAGTAACCAATACATTTCTCTATATTTATTATCTAGTTCTTTGCGTTTTTTCTTTACGTGCGTTTTCCATTTCAGCTTTGTATCAAGTGTCATTCCAAGATACTTAGCCTCGTTTGCAAACGGAATTTGAACCGAGTTTGAAAAGATCGGCAAATTATTTATTTTCTTATAAGTAAAATTTACATGAACAGATTTGGTCTCGTTAAGTGCGATTCGCCAAACCTTTGTCCATTCATTTACTCTATCCAAAGCTTCTTGCAGTTTTTCTGTAGTATCTTCGACCGTTTTACCTACTGTCAAGATAGCAGTGTCATCGGCAAATGTAGCTAGCTCAGTGCGTTCTACTTGCGGTATATCACGGGTGTATAATAGATATAAGACTGGACCAAGAACGCTTCCTTGCGGCACCCCAGCCATTATTTCCTTAAAATCTGAATATTCATTTCCACATTTGACGCGGAATAGTCTATTCGTAAGGTAGTTCTTCAAAATATTGTATAGGTGCTCTGGCAGAACTTGTCGTAATTTAAACTTTAAGCCTTCGTGCCAGACCTTGTCAAAGGCTTGAGAGACGTCAAGGAATACGCTTGAACAAATCTTTTTTTCTTCAAGTGACTTTTCGATTACATGTGTTATTCTATGCACTTGATCAACTGTAGAATGCTTACTTCTGAATCCGAATTGATGATTTGGAATGAGATGCCTCTCTTCTATTACCGGCTGTATTCGCCTAATCAATATTCTCTCGAACACTTTGGATATAATTGGAAGAAGCGAAATCGGTCTATAAGACATTTTTTCATTCGGCGGTTTTCCGGGCTTAAGGACCATTATGATTTCGGCGACTTTCCATTGACTGGGAACATATTCTAGTCTAAGTTCGGCGTTTATAATGAACAGAAGCTTAATTAGAGCTTTTCTTGGTAGGGCTTTAAGAACCTCTCCCGTAATTAGGTCGTATCCAGGAGCCTTCTTAGGTTTAAGTTTCTTTATTTCTACCTTAAGTTCGGTAAGTGTTGCATTTCTTATTACGCTATTGGTGATATAAGACGTATTTATATTTTCGATAAGAGCTTGTCCAACAAACTGTTTGAAAGTTTCTTCCAGGTGGGTGGCAAAAACTTGCGCTTTCTCTTTATCATGCCTGGCCCATTCGCCTTGATCTTTCCTAATTGGGGCGGCTTGAATTTGAGGTTTTTTAATACCTTTTATAGCCTTCCAAAGCGAATAGTTAGAATCTTTTTCTGCCGTTAAGCTTTCTAGGTAAGTTTGCATTTCATTATTCTTAAGGTTTTTAATAGAACTTTTTAGTGAGTTGCACAAACGGTTAAGATATGCTTTATGTTGCGTAGCCCGAGTTTGTTGCCATTTTTTGCGTGCTTTTCTCTTCTCCTTAATCATCTCTTTTATTTCCTGCGGATAAGTTTGAATGTAGCTTGCCGGCGTTTTCTTTGGTTTGGGAGTATTCTTCCACGCGGCATTGTGTAGGATTTCGACGAAGCGATCAACTTCAACTTCAAGTTCATATGGCGTTTTAAGTGATACGCTCAGCTCAGTATTTGCTTCAATATCTTTTTTAAAGCCATCCCAATTAGTTTTCGCGCCAGTTAATCTGACCGGTCCTACTTTTTTAATCAGAGCATCGCTTATCGTCATAATGATTGGAGAATGATCAGAGGAGAGATCAAAGCTTTCTTCAGCTTGTATACAGTTGCCAGATATTCCTTTAACAACAAAGAAATCGATCAGATCTGGTATCTTATTTCTATCAGTCGGCCAATATGTTGGATTACCCGTCGAGTGAAAATCACAACTGTATTGCATACCCGCATTATAAAGCTTTCTACCTTTCTGTGAGGCGTACCTTGAACCCCAGAAGGGGTGTTTCGCGTTGAATTCGCCACCAATAATAAAATTTGGTTTAAGGAAGTTGAAGACGTTTGTGAAATCACTTTCTTCAAGTTTACATCGCAGTGGACAATATATAGACGAAATGTTGAAAGCAATATGTCTATTTCTAACACGTACCGTGCTTACTTGCATTGCTTCTAATTCAATCTTTACTTCCGCTGAGTGTTCGATACATTCCTTTATAAACAAGGATGATCCGCCTCTTGCTCTTTCCGATGGGTGGAAGGCGTACTTGATTGATGGTTACATGATCATTGGACCGCCATGTCTGCTTATGAATATCGAGATAAGGAATCCATGTGCTTGCTATGGTGACATTTCGCTCTACAGCGAAATCAATTAGCCTTAGTCCGTTAACAGACGTAGTGTTGCGTAGGTTATGCTTACCGACTGCCCTACCAAAGACGTCCTCCTTTCCTATTTTGGCGTTAAAATCACCCAATACGATTTTAACGTCGTATTTTGGACGTTGCTCGTATGTTTTGTCGTGGAGCTCGTAGAGACACTCTTTGGTGTGTAACGAAGTGACATAATCCACCGCCAGAGAAATACAAAGAAGCAGTCATCCACACACCGCGCGCACCTCGCTAACCACTTAATACGGAGGCCGCCGTCTGTTAGCAGGTAGCGAACCTCGAATACACTCCGAGTCCTCAGTGTGAACAGAGGAAACTAAGGAAAGGGAGGAAAATTCAACTGGAAGGAAGTACATGCAAAGGTCGCACACGAGAATGTGAAGGAAATTTTGAATTCGCATTCTCGTCGTGCAGGATTTTCGCATAAAGGAGAGTGCATGAAAGGCAGTCGTGAGAATCTGCTCAAGCGGTGATAGCACCAAATAAGCATACTCTTGACAGCCTCTCAAGGAAATAGTTTACGAAATTTTTCCACCGATCTTTTTGTTCCACCGACAGCAGGAGCTGCATCTAGTTCAGCCTGGTTGATTTGATGAAAGTTTGATGGTGGTTTGGTGGCGACGACTACGACGACGATGAGGGATGGCAACTTGGAGATGCTTTTTTCTTCGCATGTTATTTTCCTGTAATTAAAAACTATATTAGTTACAATAACACATGTATTAGCAAGAAAATAAACACAATCACTGACTATTTTGTCTTCCGGCAAATTATTTGGTCTTGTCCCAGTTTCAAGGGATGAAACTTTTTGGCGCCTACGACGACAATTGGGGTGGAAAGTCCTTTGAAATGTTATCGCTGTTGTGTAGTATATCTATAATTAAAGATAATATTAGTAACAATTAGTTATATACTTACTTAAACACTGTTTATTCGATATTCCGAGCAATAAATTTTATTTTATCCTGTGCGTAGCGAATGTGCTCTGGAAACTGTTGAATTGGCTGGAACTGTGTCACTTTCGATGACCGATGCCTGGGGGGAAGGACTTGGAACACTTCAATTCTTGTATTTCTGCAATTTAAAAGTAATATAATAACAATTATAGTGACAATATAAACAAATAGACTTACCTCTAAAAAAGCGCGGGTGTTTTTTCCAGTTTGACAGCTACGTTGTCTGGACTAAGCTTCTTTTTTTCCACGCCAAAGATTTGCCTCCAGCTGTCAATTGTGTTGTACCAGTTAGTCGTTGGATTCAAATGTGACAGCTAGTGATGGGGAAAATGTGACGGCAGTATGCAGCTGCTACTAGCTAATGGCAGCATTCAGTGTTGTAGAAGTCTGCCTCATGCTCCTCGCTAAGCAACACTAACATTGTCACTGCATTGTCGTGCAAGTCAACACCCCTATTTAGTTGTAGTGCATTACAATCATATGGGGTTGTTGTGTCGAGATCTCTATTTTTTTCGTACGATTATATCGTTCTCAACGACATTTGGCTGAGCAGACTCGCAATTGTTTGCCACTTTAGCAACACATATGTATGTCATCAACATATTTAATAAATTATTGTGCATACAATTTTATACTAAGTTTTTATTAATGTAAAGAATGATTATTTTTGGAGAATTGATCAAAGAAGAAAACATGTTGTCCAGAGGCAGGAGACGAACCTGCGATAGTTATGGTTTTAGCCACCAACGCTCTACCACTGAGCTATCACTGGATGTTTTCTTTTCTGGTAAATTCTCAAACGTCACATTTGTGTCTTATGTACTCTCTGCTATGGGTTGTAGCTGAAAGAGAGCGGTGTTAGCCAATTCCAGGTGAATTGTCCTGGTTGTTAGACAGGTAAAGAGGACCCTGAATTGTTTCTCATTACTTCGGCGAAGGGACACGGGCTAAGGTCCAAAATAGTCCACACCGACGAAAGAAAATGGTCAAGAGAAGGAGACGAGACGTGCCTGTGGTAGACTGGCCATCTTGGGTGGTGAAGGTTCCGCTTTCCGGTTTTTACACGGCTGACAGCCCCGACGCATATTGCTAACAACAGCTCTGAGCCTCGGGATCATGGTGATATCTACAATGATAATCGAGAACAACGAAGTAAGTAATATGTTCTTCGTGAGGTAAGATAACTGGGTCCTTGCATTTTCAAAGACCCCCCCGGCCTCCTGGTCGAAGTAAGCCATCGCTGTTTACGTATGGTGACAGCTTGTAAATTGAGCTAGATTTTCGTACACTCTCGCCTCTAGAAAGCTAGAAATCTCTTTGATAAATGAATTTAATTGAGCTGTGTCTAAACTATTTTTCCAGCTAATTCGAGTTCAGCCTGTGTCGGAAAGGAACGATTTGTTGAGACCCTGAAACACGTTTTATTTTTCCACAACTTTGCTAATTACTTTTACCATTTCCTCCCAGCCAGAGAATCGTTCGCGTTCTATCAGAAGGCCTTTTTTACGAGACTGTTTGCCCTCTGCATGATGTACAACGTATTGAATTCGTACCTCTTCGCTTGTAGATGTGTACTTTTCGTTTGGTTCTTTAGGCCAGGTACTTGGATCCGTCCAACCATCGACTGCTGTTTGAAAAGTCAGGAGTTCGCTGCCACTTCGTCGCATCGTCTGCTACATTCTCCGTAGCGGGGATTCAGCGCCAGTAAGAAATGTTTGACAGATCCAGTATCTCGCTCACACGAAATGCCAGAAACAGTCGGTACCGTCGTCGGTGGTTGGAACGTATCCAGGATAAAACTGTCCAATAGGCTCACCAAAAAGTCATCCTTGCTATCTTCACCGAATGAGAGACGATAAGCACCTCTGCAAATCGTGCCTTAAGGACAGCAGCTTGTAGCTTCAGCCGCGACACTGATTTATATAACATCTTGGCATCTTCATTGAAGCACCCTGAGGCAACAGTTTAAGCCAACGCAACCATTTGGAAAATTCTTTGTCGCGAATTTGTTCATCCCAAGCACGTCCGAGTTGGAAAACCACATTCATTACCTTTTCCGTAGCTAGTTCTGGTTGGCTATAAGGATTAAAGGATTCAATTGATTGAGCATTTAACGTATTCAAAACGGCCTTAGAATTCGACATCCAGTTTTGCATCAGGAAGCCACCTATGGAGTGTATAAAGTTAACATCGTTCGCTAATTCTATGGCTTCCTATTCTATTATATGTCCGCGCTATTGAGCATCATAGTGGCTTTCCGGAATACACAGAACTGCTCTTGGAAACTCATCTCGAAAATCGTCGGCGTTAAGATTCTTCATGTAATGAGCGCGGCTTGGCGTATATGTTGAGTCAAACGTCATCGCCAATATGGCAAATGCCTCGGATTGTGGACATTTTGGCGCCATCCATAAGAAATGCTGATACCTACTTCTGGTCCTCCTTCCGGATCCGAAATTTGGTGATACATTTCCGCGATGTCACCACCAATCGCAATACGACTTTGTCGAAAGTTGTAGATTGTGGACACAAGGGAGGTAAGTTGATCTGGCCCCTTCAAAAGCATGTTGTCCAAAGACGCACCGCCAACCCTTGCCACACCGTCCCACACAAGTCGAAGTTTCCCTGGGTTATTTGTGTTGCTTACGGAAAACACCGGTAAGTACCAACATCCTTCGTAGTTTATTTTACTGGGCAACAACTTTTTAGCGTATCCTTTGGCTACGTCATCATCGATTTTTTAAGTACTTCGGGTACTTCAATATGAGTGTTAAGCGTTGACGTACCTTGGATGTGCTGGGAATACTTATGTTGTTAGTGCCTTTCGGTAGTTGAAACAACCAGTTAATAAAGTCCTCTAGGGTCGAAGATGGCAGTCTCAGTTTGTGCATCCCCCAAAATGGTCCCAGTCTTCTTCTTCTTCTTCCTATTTCGGCGAGGTTATGTTCCGAAAACAAGGGATCATAACCCTCCCACTTCATCACATTTCTACTGATCCGCCTATTTCACCTCAGAAAATATCGGCAGACCTCCCGATTTTGGATCACTCGGTTACTGAGGCCGGAAAAATTCCGAGGGAAAAAATATTCACGATAACCCTGATTATTTGCGCCCCGCAAAATGCTATAGCAACAGGTTTTTACCGCGTGTTGAGCTGGGCCTTCCAAAGCTTGTCGGAATCGAATCAGGTTTTCTGGAACTGAGAACCCACGTAGGTTGGTGGTCCACTCAAATCCAGTGAGAAACAAATGCCATTCCTCAGGTGTTCCGACGAATTTTGGTAGCTCTTTAAATATGCCATTCCGTGCAGCTAGATGATCACGAGTTATGCGGCTGTTAGAGCGTAGACTGATATCAGCCTCTTGTTCAGCTGGGTTGGTAAACTGAAACTGAAACATACCTGGAAGCCATTTCGAAGCTGAAACAGTGTTAGTTTGTTGGTCGCATTTAATCTCTAGTGCGTGGAGTTTATCTAAGATTGTCCTTAGAGGTAAATCTTGCTGTTGCTGCGAAGCGACGTTAATAGGCTGCACCGTAGATGGCTGGTGTTGGTTTGGAGGCTTTGGCACCGCCGGCCGTTGTGACAACCGAGTTTGTTTGCTGATTACATTTGAGCTCTAGGACATGGAATTCATTTAGAATTTCTCCTAAGATTGGATCCTGCTGTTGTTGTGAAAGGACTTGGTTGAGATGCGGTTGTGATTTTAATGGTTCTTGCGCGTCCGTTGTGCTTGCCGCTCTAGGTGTACCGGTAGGTAAAGAGTTAGGAGCATCAGCTGTTTTTAGCCAACTTTGTACTTGAAAACAGCTCTTGACCTCATCTTCCGAATCCGAAATTGCGTCTTGTTTTTCAAACTGCACCGTTAGCTCTCGTTGCTTGAATAAAATGCTGCCCGTGCATGAACTGCATTTCAGCGTGTAGTAACCTATGTAGGTTTTTTCTCCGAAATTTTTCAATTTTATTTTAGATGTAATCAAACAAAATTATATGAAGGTTCAAATATTCATTAATGCAATAGAGCTGAAAATGCATCAACATTTCAAACTTTTTAGTCTAATTTTTTTCGAGCCATATATACTTCGCAAGAAAAATTCTTCAGATTGTAGGCCGCATTTCACTTCATAAATTTTAAAGCAATATTTTTGTGGTACTAATTCACTACTTTTTTTTATCCGTCAAAGATCGCATGCCAACGATACCATTCGTCAAATTCGTAATTCGTGTGCAAACTGATTTCCGCTGAAATGGTCAACGCCCGAGGCAGTTTTTCTAGCAAGAAATGTCAAAGTGCGACATATGACAGTCCTCTTTGTAATTATGTTAACCAGGAACGCACCACTTGTACAATGGTTGGCTTACACCCTGACCTGGAGCCACAGACATGTTTGACAATTCGGTATATTATCCCAAGTTTATTTTATAGTTATTTTTGTTATTTCTTTAATCCGTCTTATTTATTAAAAAGAGAAATGCTCACCGTTTTTTTATTGGTATGTTAAAAATAATAAATGCCAGTGGAACTCAAGTGAATCGAGTGAACATTTCTTGTGCAATATATTGGCAGCATCGTAGACAATGCTCCTACATATATCGTTTTATAAGTGTGCCTGCTTTATATATTCATCATTTCAGGAAGTTGATTGTAGGTCTTATGTTGACCAAATTGGTGGTAATGATAGGCTGCAATGTGAGGAAGCTTTAGCTCATATAAAAGATGCTGTAATTGGCAGTAACCGTCAAAAAGCGTATGTGATTTCTCAAGGAATTGTACCAAAACTGATCGAAAAAATCAGCGATCCTGAAGAAGACCTTAATATTCGATTGAATGCGTTAATTGTAATTGGTATACATAATTAAAAAGCGCATGTTTTTGCAAATACTTGAATATGTACATTTACATGTTTTAGGCTCTCTAGCAAAGGGATCTGCAGACCAAGTTCAATCATTAATAAGGGATTACAACATAGTGAGAGTCTTAATCGCCCAAGTTCTAATCCCAAATGTTGACCAAAGAATCATAGAGCAATGTTTATCGGTTTTGCGATCAATATACCAATTTACCTTTGCTCCAGTAGGACTATTATACAGCAATATTGGAACTCTGTCATATCTTATGGGTGAGTGCTCAATTATGAATAAGATGTCCTTGAATACTTAGTAAACTTTCCGCTTTCTCCTAGGTCTAGCGTCTCCGGATAGCTCAATGCAAATCCAGGCCTGTGTAACTAGCATCTTAGTTCCACTATGTAACACATATAATGAGCAGATTCTCCTCTGCCAGGCAGGGGCAATTCCGTTTTTAGCCCGTATGATAAGCTCTCAATATGATGTTTTACAAATACCGGCGCTTAGAT
This sequence comes from Brachypalpus laphriformis, assembly GCA_945910035.1. Lineage (NCBI taxonomy): Eukaryota > Metazoa > Arthropoda > Insecta > Diptera > Syrphidae > Brachypalpus > Brachypalpus laphriformis. Next base: position 125,449,625 of record OX246756.1, read on the forward strand.
GTCTAGCTTGCATGTGTTTTACAAATCGTTGTGTGTCTGACAATGTGTGTGTGACTAGGTATGTATAAAAAAAAAGATTAACATATTCATATATATATATACATATATATAGTATAGAGTCTGACCAAAATTGGCCAAAGTAGAAGTCAGACTTCGGTATTTTTGTTACCTTTAGTCGGTGCCAAACAAATAGAATTAAGCTTAAAATAAGAAGACCTTCCCGTATTGTGATTATATCCAGTCCTTTAAATTAATATATTTATTTTAATATGTAGATTTAAAAAAAATTATTAATACGATTCTTTTTAATAAAAGATACCAAGTGCTTTTGGTTGATTTTTCTAGATAATTGGGAGGTAGGTTCCAAATGTTCCAAACTGGATTCAAAGCAGAGAGGCAATTGTATAAATATTTGTGTTTTGTGAGATGTTTTTGCCAGTTATGTAGCTTAAGATTTTTGTAGAATATATAGGTAGAGCAGTAGTTAGGTATTCGCTCACTAGGAAGTACTTCGACGTTTGTAGCCAATACCGGTTTCGGTTTTGAATTTATCTATATACACCTATCTATCTGATTACACGGTTTCCAAATTGAAAAAAAAGAAAAAAAAAATGTTATTTCGACTATACATTTTTTTTTATATAGTCTTGAAATTTCAACAAATAAATTATAAAACGATCTTTGTCAATATGAAGAAGTTTACAAAGTTGTCCGCCAAAGTAAGCAAATGTTGATCACGGGTTTCCTTACATCGACCAAATGTTAATCTGGCACCATAACCGAAGACGAAAATACAGTCAGCAGTTCAACTCTTGTTGGCGTATAGGACGTCCGCTCCCGTGAAATTAGTGTTAGTGACTCGGATAGTGATATTGTTCCACAATCAGTGGAACCAATGTCAATTTTTCCATACAATTTTTGTCTCATTTTACACGGTTATGAACGTATCTACGAATTTTCTTTACATTCCTCGTTTCGATTTACACGGCTTAAAATTTAGTTGCAATCCTCCATTTTTATATGCAAGCTCACTTTACACGATTTCGATTTGCACGATTTTGTGTTGAACGTATCTACCGTGTAATTTTTATTTATTTATTTAACTGTTCGATGTTTATAACGTTAACAAGTAATAGATACCCAAGGAGGTAATTTTCGATGGTTGTCGGCCTTATTGTAGTTAATAGACTTGTACTTTTAGCCTAGTTCAATGGAAAAAAGTGAACTGGTTAGTGTGTCGAACCGCTGTGCTAAGGTTCAATATTCGAATCCCAGAAAACTCGAGCAAGTTTTTTCAGGGTCGCACCTTTCGCAAACGTTTGACAAACATCCGAGAGTATTGTTGTCATGAGAAAGCTTCTCAAAAACAAAATAAAAATTGCACTTCGGTTACGGCACAGAACTGTAGGTCCCTTCCATTCGTGTGAAAAAATAATAACGCACACATCACTAGTGGTTGCGAATAACTAGGCATAGGCCCTTCATGGGCTGTTGCGCCAAAATATCTACGTATATATGTATGTAATGGGGTTTGTCACCTCTCCTATTCATTGTATACATGGATTGGATGTTGGAGCGCAGCCGTGGCGGAGAATGTTTCAAAGTGGGAGACCTGAGGATTATTCATCTGCTCTTTGCGGATGATTTGGTCATCCTTGGATCCTCTCAAACCGAACTTCAGCGCGCGCTCGAAAGGTTTGTAGCCGTTTGTGATGATGCTGATATGAAGATCAACGTGAACAAATCGGAAGTAATGGTCGTTTCCAAAAAAACCCATTCATTGCACTCTGCATGTTAGTGGAGTCCCACTGAAGCAGGTGGATAAGTTTAAGTACCGCGGGGTCTTATTCACGAGTGATGGGAAGAGCAATGCCAAGTTATCCTGTAGAATTGGTCAGGCTGGACCAATTTTGAGAGCTTGACCAATCTGTTATAAGGATGGCCGAACTTAGTGTTCAAGCTAAGCTATCGGTTTTTAACTCGGTGTTTGTTCCAACTCTCACCTATGGTCATGAAATTTGGGTAGTGACCGAAAGAATATGATCGCGGATACAAGCTGCCAAAATGAGGTTGCTTCGAAGTGTTGCTGGAATAACTCGTAGGGATCGAGTGTGCAACACCAGAGTACGCGAGGCACTAAATGTTGAGCATCTACTTCACCGAACGGAACGATCTATGCTTCGATGGTTTGGTCAGGTAGTGCGTATGCCCCCAGAAGACGTGCCATGATTGCCGTGCCATCAGGTAGGCGACTCCCCGGTAGGCTTAGAAATCGATGGTTGGACCAAGTCCGACATCTCTCCTGGAGCCATCTAGGGATTGAGTTGGAGTCAATGGCGGAGGATCGAGAAGGATGGAGAGTCCACCTGAGCATCCTACCCCTGCGACCTTCATGAAGGATTAGCGGGCCATTTGAAAATGTATGTATGTATGTATGTATGTATGTTTTTTTTTTTTTTTTTGATTGGGAGGGGTAATCTTCAAAAGACGAAACTCAGTACGTCCTAAGCAACAGTGTGGGACTCTTACCCACTAAACCCCCCTCCCACGACCGCCCCATTCCCCGCGGTACTGCCGTCAAGCATTTCATCGCGGGGGGGGGGGGGTTTTAGTCTGATGTATTCGACTAGTGCATGTTTGCATTTTCCTGCTCAGCATTTATTGTATTTCGCCGGCCTGATTCTTTCCTTTCTCTTTCTAGGGTTCTTAGAATCTTCATTATGCGCATTGTGCTCCCAGCGACTGCGTCCCATGCCTCCTGGCTTTTGAGCATTTCGCCAACGATGTTTTCTGGCGTCAGTGGATGGCCGAGTTCACTCCTTAGTGCATTCCTTTCGTCGAGGAATCTTGGGCATTCAAAAAATATATGTTCTGCGTTTTCTACGCAGTCAGCGCAATGCGGACAGTAAAGGTCCATTCACAGCTCAGCGACCTGCGAATGCCCAAACTGCGAACAAACCGTTTTTAGCATATTTATAAGCACGCCATGGGCAATTTTACTATTCCAAAAGAACGGACCTTAATTTATCTATCGATTAATATATAAAAAGTTAAATTTTAATTAGATTTTGCGAAGAAATTAACAATTCGCCGATTTTTCCGCGAATAAGCGAATGATTTTTGCGAATTGTCAACTTTTATTCACATTCCACACATGTAGGACGCAATCCACATTCCCGCGACCAAAACATTCGCGAGAGTTTAACCTCACAATTCTTTTGTATTGTTCTTGGTGGGTAAGATGGTGGTTGAATTTATTGAAAGAATGTAAGATAATACCTTCTGAATAAAAGCTGCGCTATGTATTTATGCATTTTTCACGTTTAAGCAATTAGTTACAAAATGAATGACAACTGAAATTCGCGGATTGGCGCGACCAGATAAAAAAGTAGCTGTGAACGAAATGTCAAAATTTGCGAATATTCGCTTATTCGCATTCGCAGGTCGCTGAGCTGTGAATCGACCTTAAGGGCTATTGTCGTGTTTACACTTATGTAAGTACGAACGAAAGCTTCCATGGCCCGTTAGGAACTGCGTTAAGTAGAACTCAAGTTCTCCATGTTGCCTGTCGAACCAAGGCTGGATTTGGTGTATGAGCCTATGGGTCCACCTGCCTTTCCCAGAAGCATTCCAGCGTTCTTGCCATTCTCTTAGGCGGTTTTCGCTGGCCTCGTTTCTTTCTCTTCTTGCGCAGTACTGACGTTGCTGTTCTACTGCCAGGATATTTATTGGGAGCATTCTCGCTACCACGCCAGGCTGCATCGCTAGAAGTAGTGCGAAATGCGCAGCTAGCTCTCAATGCACATATTCGATGCACAGATGTGATAATTTTTAATTGCCATGGCCCCGGCCCAAATTCGTGCGGCGTATAGGATTATAGACGTATGTAACCACTCTAGCCAGCAGTAACTTACGGCTATGTCTTGGTCCTCCTATGTTGGGCATGATACGCGCGAGTGCAGCACTTGTTATTGCACCTTTTCGGCCTACATACTTAATGTGATCTCTAAATGAAAGTCTCGTATCTATCATATAGAGGTAACTGACTTCCCACTTTGTTCTTCCTATCAAGGAGCTACTTACGTACGTGATGTCTATAATCGAAGCGCCTCTGCAAAACGTGGGTTTATTTCCGCTGTTTACTAGTACGACGTCTAGGGCTGTAAAAGCCTCCAGTAGGGATCTTCCTCGTATGTTCGTTTCTTTGTATCCCCATTCAGCGGCCCATGCATTAAAGTCGCCAGCAATGATCGCCGGTTTTCGATCTAAAGCATCATTTACGAGTTTGTCCAGCAGCTCTTCGAACTCTGTTATCGAGAGGCTTGGTGGTGCATAGCAGCTGTAAATATATATGCCGTCGATTTTTGCCCATTTAATACCATCTCCTGATGTTGGCATTCTCTCTCTGGGAAGGCGGTTTACCCACAGGTCCATATGGCCGCTTTTCCTGTAGTGTCCGTTATCCACGCGTTTGCATCGAATTCTTTGTAGGGCTCACTAAGGATTACGACGTCTACTTTTTGTTCGCGCACAGATTGTATGAGGAGATCGTTCGCAGCTTCGCAGTGATTGACGTTGAGCTGTTTTATCTTTATATGTAAGGGTTTTCAGTTCTCTCAACGCTTTTTGGAAGGCTGGGCATTTGCCGCTTCCTGTGACATGGTTGCTATTTGTGTCCTTTTTGTCACAACACAGCAGGCATTTTGGCTCTAGGGCACAAGATTTTGCGGTGTGTCCACTCGCACCACATCTAATACACCGGTCAGAAAAATCCACCGCACTTTTGCATGCTCTGGCAGTATGTCCGAAGTCCATACATTTGTAGCATTTTGTTGGAGTGATTTTTTCCCGTGTTCGGCAGACCACCCAGCCAATGCGCATTTTGCTGGCAATCATCAGCCTCTCCGCCACTTCCGCTGGCAGGCTCACTGTCGCTATCTGTGTCCCTGAGTAAGCTTTTCGCAGAGACTTTATGGCACTTGTTCCGACCTGGTACTCTTTGGGTCCCTCTGATTGCTTGGTTAGGGCTTCGCAGATCTCCTCCTTCGTTGTGATTCCGTCCAGGTCTTTGACTTCTATGAGTACCTCGTGCGTTAGGGTTTTCACTTCCGCTTCTGTTCCCAAGGCCTTTTCCACGGATGCATGAAGCTTGGTCGTTTCCGTTGTTGGGGGGCTCCTTAGTTTTAAGAGTAGGTCTCCTTTGGCCGTCCTCCTGATTTGGTTGACCTTTTGGCCGAGCTCTCTCAATTCAGGGTTGTCCTTTACCTTGTGCAGCATTTCTGCATAAGAGAGACCATCCTTAGCTTTAATCACTAAGAATCTGGGCGCGCTTTCAGCCTATTTTTGGTACTTCCTCTTGGCTTTTCCCACTTTTCGGCTTTCGTGTTATGGGTTTCCACCTGGACGGGTTTTTCTTTTCCTATCGGGACCACGGTCTTTTTCTTCTTCGCGGCTGGGAGCTGCTGGCTCGTAGTTTTGCTTTCCCATCTGCGTTTGGGCGTTTGTGGTCGTATCTCACAGCTATCTACCACAGGCTTTGACGCCTCAGTGGTCTTCAGGACTGCTCGGTAGTTTAACGGTTTTGACTGTATGGTTTGTGTAGTCTTATCCTGCCTTTCAACGTGTAAATGTTCTTGTCGTTCGTTTTCAGAGTCCAATGCCTTTTCATACGTGGTACGAATAGAACTCACCAGTTTACGAATCTCGTGATGCACGTTGTTCTTGTCCTTGATGAATTCAGCAAGTTCGGCTATTTTTTTGCCCAGTACAGTCATCGTATCACACTTGCCTATCTCTTCATTGGAGCGTGGGTTGTTTTGAACCTCAGCTAAAGCTATGGTAGCACTGTCCACGCGTACGATTTGGGGCGATATTATCGCGGCCTGTTCCTTTTCAAGCGGAGAATCAACTGGCGATCGAGCCAATAGTGCTACCCTTCGAAATGGGTCTTCTATGGTTAGGGTTTTTGGCTCCCATTTTTTTGGTTTTTTTCTGTTTCTTTTGATATTTTTATTTGGTTTATTTTTGTTTGTTTTAGTTTGTTCATTTTGAATCCCACGAGTAAGGGGGAATTGATATCGCCCACGTCATAGCCCCCTGTAGCGTGGTAAAGCTTAATTTCAACCAGAGGTCACCAGGTATCTGAAGGGCTCCGTTAGAGATGCTGTATTGATTTTACATCCCCAGCACCATTCAGGCCTCAGCACGGGTCGCGTAACACCTTGCATTCGGGATAGGACACTTATTTAAGAGCGGCGTCTACTCGCTCTGTCACAGATACTTCACAGGGCTCATGTGATTTTTTCTTCACACCCTCCATTCTGCCGCTCGTGGTCGGGGACTGCTTATTGGTTATTCGCAGCTAGCCTACATATCTGAAGGCCGTTTAGCTATCCGCCACCTGTAAGTGGTTAGTGTGTCGGATCACTACGCATGAGGTTCCAAGTTCGAATCCCAGAAAAATACCAAAAAAGTTTTTTCACGGTCCCACCTCTCGCGAGCGTCTGACAAGCATCCGAGAGTATTGTTGTCACGAAAAGGCTTCTCAAATCGCCGTTCGGATTCGGCATTAAAGTGTAGGTCCCTTCCATTCGTGTGAAAAATATAACGCACACAACATGAGTGGTTGCGAGAAGCTAGGCCCTGGCACTTTAAAGAGCTGTTGCGCCAAATATTTGTATTTGTTTTTTATCCGCCACCTTACTGACCCCCCTGGTAGCCTAAGCGCGGCCCCAGGTGTTTTTTTTTTTTTTTTTTTTATGGTTGCGCCAAAGGGTGTGTAATCTTCTAAAGATACCAGTAGCCCGAGCTACTGGCATGCACGATTCGCAAACCTGAATACTCGATGCCAGGAATACGCCTACGTACTAAACCACACCCTGCACACTTCAACCACTCTCCCCGCGGGACTACCGTTAGGTATTACTTCGCGGGGCTGGTTAGCTATTTATGCTCTTCATTCGCTGTCTTCCGCTCCTTGTTCCAAAAGTGTTGCCGGTTGGACTTGGTTGCTCTTTCTGACTCTTTCCAGCCGCCTAAGTTCCTGCACGATTATCGCTGCAACTTGTTTCACCGCGTCCCATATTGCATTCGATGCTATCATATGGTGCACAATGTTTTCGGGGGTTGGTATTTCTCCAATTTTTTTCTCCAGTTCTCTGTGCTCTATATGAAAACGTGGGCACTGAAAAAATACGTGCTGAGCGTCTTCTGAGGCCTCTCCGCAATTTGGACAGTTGGGAGATTCATCGAGCCCAAACCTGTTGAGATACGCTCGAAAGCAGCCATGTCCGGTTAGGAACTGGCTAAGATAGAAATCTACCTCCGTGTTTCCGGTCCATCCATTTTTGGATATCCGGTATAAGTCGATGGGTCCATCTTCCCTTTGAGGACTGGTTCTATCACTCCTGCCATGCTCTAATGCTTCGCTGTCTTTCTTCCAGCTTGATATTTTTGACTGACGCTTGAGGTTCCTGAATTTTGGCGTCGTAGGTCCTTTGTAGCTCGATAGCCAAGATATCCGCTGGTAGCATTCCCGCGATGACACATACTGCCTCGTCTGACACCGTACGGAAGGCACAGCATACTCTCAGCGCACATAGTCTGTTGACAGAGTTTATCCTTCATGCGTAGGTCTTTTTCGCCATAGCTTTGGCCCATATGGGTGCCGCATACATAAGTATGGACTGCAGCACCCTTGATAGAATAAGTCTCCTTTGTTGCCTAGGTCCTCCTATATTTATCATTATTCTTGATAAGGCACCGCTCACCCGAGCCGCTTTGTCACACGTTCTTTCAAGGTGCTCCTTGTAAGTGAGCCTCGCGTCGATCATCACACCTAGGTATTTGATAATCGATTTTGATGTCGTATTATGATCTCCTACTCTGATGGTGATTTCCTCTCTTTTCTTGCGGCTGCTTACCAATACTGCCTCTGTTTTATGTTCGGCGAGCTCTAACCCGACTGCTGCCATCCACCGTTTGACTTTTCGGATACATTCATTTGCAATATCCTCTATTTCCTCTAGATGTTTTGCAACCACGACAATTGCAATATCATCGGCGAAGCCTATGATTTTTCCCTCATTTGGGATACCAAGCCTTAGAACCCCATCATACATAATGTTCCAAAGGATAGAGCCTAATACCGATCCTTGTGGAACTCCGCCAGATATGTGGTACTGCTTTACTCCATCGTCGGTATCGAAGAGCAGAAACCGTTTCTCGAAGTAGCTCAGTATTATTTTATTTAAGAACCATGGCACCATCATTGACCTAAGCGATTGCACTATGAGTCCCCAATTCGCAGAATTGAACGCGTTTTTGACGTCCAATGTTATTACGGCACCGTATTTCTTTGCACCGCCTCTCCATCTCCTGCCCTGAATAGCTTCTTCCAAGGTTGTAGTTACCCTTCTTATTGCGTCTACTGTAAAACGAGCTTTCCTAAAACCGTACTGTTGGTTGGAGAGTCCCCCGGCTTCACCAATTGCCACTTCTAGTCGGTTGCATATGATTCGCTCCAGTATGTTACCCATTGTGTCTAACAGGCATATGGGACGGTATGACGAGGGCTCGTCTGGTGGTTTTTTTCCTTTAGACAGCAGCACTAGACGTTGCTTTTTCCATTGGTCTGGAAAAACTCCTTCTGTTAGACACTTGTTGTAGAGTTCCACAAATGGTTGCGTATTTGTTTTAATGGCTAATTTAAGGGCCTTGTTCGGTATGCCATCCAATCCAGGTGACTTGGTATCCTCGAATCGTCTGCATACATCCAGGAGTTCCATTTGCGTGACAGTTGGGATGTCCTGTACTTCCGGAGGTGGCTTTATACGCTCTGCTGGTATTTGAGGGGGAAACAACCCCGATACAATTTTCTGCATAAGGAGAGGGCGTGAGGGGGAGGGTGCCCTAGTGCCTTTGAGTTTTGCCATTACTGTTCTACAGGCGGTGCCCCAAGGATTTACATCTGCTTGCTCGCAGAGTTCCTTAAAGCTATTGCTCTTACTTCTGCGGATGGCTAGTTTTAGCTCTCTTCGCCTATCTTTGAATTGCACCCGTAGGTCCTGATGTGTGGACAAACCTCTGGATCGCTGGAATAGTCTTCTGGTTCTATGGCACTTGCTGCGTAGCTCTGCTATCTCTTGGTTCCACCAGTATACTGGTGGCCGGCGATTTGTTGACGTTTTCCGGGCCATGGATGCGTCGCAAGCCCTAGTTACTTGTTTGGTAACCTCAACAGCCATAGCGTTTGCTGTTCCTGGGCTTATTGTTGACTCTGCAAAAATCAGGCAAAAGTGTCTTTGTCCATGGTGCTTATTTTCCACCCCATTCGTTGTGCCTTCTTTGGGCGTTCCTGGCTTGGTCTCCTAGGTTGTACTTCAAACAGGATGGCAAGGTGGTCGCTGTCGATAAGGAACTAGTTGCAAAGGTGATATCAACTATGGAGCCTACACCACTTCTACTAAAAGTGTGCTCACTTCCTGTATTTAGCAATATTAGGTCTAGTGACGATACGGCTTCTAGGAGAGCTTCTCCCCTTCTATTGGTCCGTGCGCTGCCCCAATCCGTGGCCCATGCATTGAAGTCTCCAGCTATAATCGTTGGGCTACGACCTCTAGCATCATCCACGAGCCTATCAAGCATACTTTGGAACTCCTCAATGGTGTTGTTTGGAGATGCATAACAGCTATAGACATGCACTCCTTTGACCTTTGCTCGCACGAAGCCTGTTCCGGGTGTCATCATTTTTTCTTCAAAGGCGCAATCTCCGCAGGCCCAAATAGCAGCTCTTTTTGAGTCATCCGCAGCCCAAACTGTATCATTGAGATTTTTGTACTGCTCGCATAATACGGCAACATCTATCTTTAACTCGCGAACGGTTTGTGTCAAGATGTCCTGTGCCGCTTCGCAGTGGTTTAAGTTTAGTTGCAGCACTTTCATATTCTTCTTGCGACTTTTGCAGCTTCTTGGTATACCGGGCATACTATGCTTCCTGCCGCGTGTTTGATGTTGCTACTTCCCTTTTCTTCGCAAAGGACGCACCTTGCATCATTGCTGCAGTTCTTGGATACATGGCCTTTCTGTCCACACCGAACGCAATCCTCACTCCTATCGAACGTGTTTTTACACGCCTTTGCTAGGTGCCCGAAGTTAAGACACCTAAAACATCGCAGCGGTATTATTTTCTCCCGTATTCGGCATACCGTCCATCCGATTTTTATTTTTCCAACCTCCAGAACTTTTTTGGCAGTATTTATCGGGAGGCTAATGACGGCAGTTTGCGTCCCTGCATAGGCTGTCCTCATAGATTTGATGGATGAGATCTCTATGCCTTGTGCTTCCTCGAACTGCTCGGACAGAGCTTGGCAGATCTCTTCCTTTGTGGTGACGCCATCTAGGTCTTTGCACTCAATGAGCACCTCTTGCGTTAGGGATCTCACTTCCGCTATTTCACCGAGAACTTTTCCCACTTTGGTGTTCTGATGTTCTTCCATCAGCTGCTTTCTTGAGCTCAAGCAGTAGCTCTCCCTTGGCTGTCCTTCTTATGCGGGTTACATCACACCCCAATCCATTCAACTCGGGGTTGGTCTTCACCTTTCGGAGTATGTCGCAATAGGAAATTTCTCCGATCTTTTTAATCACCAGTGCGTCAGGCTTAGCATATATCTTGCCTCGACTTTTTTCTACTCTTGTCCAAACGACTTTATTAGTAGTTTCTGCACCTGGTTCTTCGATCCGGGGTTGCACTGTCTGTCCATGGTTTTTCCCTGTGGCCTTTTTTTTTTCTCTTTCTGGTCCTTATGCACGCTTTGTTTCACCTCCATTTCCGTTTTTTCCGCAACAATTTCGGCGTATGACAGTGTGGAGGGTTCTTCGGTATTTGAAGATCTCGTCCTTTTTCGCTTTGGGTCTGGCAGTTGTTCCAACGAAGAAGAGAAAGCCAACTCACTCATTTCTGGAGAGTAGATGGTTTGAGTGGCTTTAGACACTCTACTGCATACCACTTTATCTATTTCGCAATCTACTGCGCAGCTGTAGTGTTTACGAATTGCACTAGCCAGTCTCCTAATCTCATGATGCACATTGTTTTTTCCCTTAATGAATTCCATGAGTGCCGAGATGTGCTTTCCCAGGGAATGCATGGCTTCACGTTTTTCTCTCTCTTCGCTGGTTTCTTTGGCCTTTACTTCCGTGTTGGTTTCGGACTTCAGACTACCAGTTAATATTTCACTGGGGAGAGATTTCGACGGCATTTGCGAGGTTGTCTGTTCATTTATTGGTTCAGACGGCATCTCCGCGTTTGTGTTATCTTCTTGCGTCAGTCCATCCGCTATTTTTAACGGCGGTGATCGCATCAGTACCGAGCTTCTCCTGAACGGATTTTCCTCTGTACTTTCGTCTCCTGAGTTTTGTACTTTTTTTTGTTCTTTTTTTCTGTTTTATTTGTATTTGTTTTTGTTTGATTCATAGTTGGATCCCACGAGTATGGGGGAAAGAAAGGTCCACCACATCAGAGACCCCTGTAATGTGGTAAGGCTATATTACAACCAGAGGGCACCAGTTATCTGGAGGGCTCCGTTAGCGATGCTGTATGGGTTTTACGTCCCCAGCACCATTCAGGCCTCGGTACGGGTCGCATAACGCCTTGCCTTTGGGACAGGATGCTTATTTACGGGCGGCATCTACTCGCCCTGTCACAAAAATTTCACTGGGCTTATGTGTTATTTCCGCACACGCGGCCCCAGGTGTATGTATGTATGTATGTATATATGTATGTACGTATGTGTGTTGTTCTGAAAGCATTTAATTTTATTGCATTGATTTTAAACTTCTTATTGGATAAGAAAGCTTTTATGTGGAAAATATTTTGGGGCCGATGTTCTATTTAAGAAGCATATTAAGGGTTACATGTACATACGTGTACCAATGCGATGTACAGTCTTTTCGAAGTCCCAAAGACTAAATGGTTGTTGCAAGAAAATATCGAAAAAGCATATTGATCAATGTGCAGCAGAGTCTATTCGTCTTGTTTAAAAGAAACTTGGTTGAAATTTTTTTTTATTTTTTTTTTTTTTATGTCAAAGTAGTCTCAGGGTTTAATGTATGTACATACATTTTTCCAGTAGTTGCCGGGGCACTATATGCAAGAAATAGGTCTACATCACTTACTATCATTTATAATATACATATTTGCATGTTTGCCATTTTAAGATAAATGCGGTTTTCTGTTTTTATCTGCAACTTTTTATGTTTTGACCAATGTACAGTAAAAACTCTTTTATCCGGAATACTCGGGACCAAAGGCCTTCCGGATAATCGATTTCTCCGGTTATTAGAGGTTGAAACAAAAATCATCTGAATAAATATCTGTACACACTGCAATAACAAATGCAACGAATGCCAATAAGCAGAAGATACTTGCAAAAAGAGAAATAAATTGACCGTTTGTTTTTAACAAAATACACATTATTGTGAGATCTGAATGAGTGTGTATATGTTCCGGATATTAGAGGTTTCTCCGGATAATAGAGTGGATATTTACAAAATACTTGCTAAACAGAATGCCGAATATTAGAGGTTGCCGGTTATTGGAGTTCCGGATAAAAGAGTTTCAACTGTATTTCATAAGTAGTAAAAGTCGTTATTATTTTTTTAATAAGAATAAAATAATAACCATCCCAAAGATGCCAAAAGTAGCCCTAACTCCTAAACGCCAAAAATGTAGATACGTCGCGTCGTTTCTCATAACACGGCAGTATATGAAGTTCGCAAAAAAAATAAAAATTGTTTTGTAAATTAGTGTAAAAAGGTCTAAAAAACATAAAAAAATGTTTTTTTGAGAAACAGTTAATGCATAATACAGTGGATGTCGCTTATAACGACGGTGAAGGGACCGATTAAATGCGGTCGTTGTATCCGACTGCACTTTTTGAAGGAGTTTCAAGCCGGATTTAGACCAAGCAAAAAATAGTAAAATTTGTTGCCTAGATTTATATTGCTAGCCGGGGAGTAAGACTTCTTCTTCTTATGGTGTCTCTCCTCTTAGGAGGTTGTTTATCATCCTTCTGATCTCTTCGCGTGAGCTAGCGTTCCTGATTATTTGGGTTGATGAAAGTCCGAACCAGTCTTGTAAGTTCTTCATCCATGATATCCTTTGTCCGCCTACTGTTCTTCTACCTTCGACTTTTCCTTCACATGTCCCAGATATTCCAACTTTCGTCTTTTTATAGTGCTCAGGAGTTCTCTTCTCGCATTCATCCTTCTTAGAACTTCTGTATTGGAGATTCTTTCGGTCCATGATATCTTGAGAACTCTCCGGAACAGCTACATCTCAAATGCTTCCAGTTTTTTTATTATTGCCTTGCTTAAAGTCCAAGTCTCTGCTCCATACAAAAGCGTAGACCAAAAACGTAGCACTTGATTAGCCTTTTTTTCAAAGACAACTGAAGGTCGCTGCCACATAGTACCTTTTTCATTTGGCAGAACGCTGCTCGCCCTTGCTCAATTCTGCATTTTATCTCCTCGGTTGATGTTGCTTTACAGTTGAATTGTGTTCCCAAATATTTAATACTGTTTACACGATTTACTATAGTGTCTCCGATTTTTAGCTCTGCATTGTTCTCATTTCTCTTCGATACCACCATGATTTTTGTTTTTGCAATATTTATTCGGAGTCCATATTCATTGCTCACTCTATTTAATTTGTTAACCATGAAATTTAATTCCTTTTCGTTTTTTGCAATGATTATTGAGTCGTCAGCATATCTTATGTTGTGTATTTTCACCCCGTTAAACGCAACTCCTCCTCCTTCATCCTCAAAAGCTTCTTTTAAAATTTGCTCGGAGTACATATTAAATAAAGGGGGCGATAAAATACACCCTTGCCTTACTCCTCTAAGAATTTCAATTTCTTGTGATTCTACTCCATCCACTTTAATATATGCTTTCTGATTATAGTAAAGAGATTCAATGATGTTCAAGTCTCTGCCGTCGATTCCCTTGTTTCTTAGCATTTCTAGTAACTTTCCGTGCCGGACTTTATCGAAGGCTTTTTCATAATCTATGAAACAAATATATATATCTTGGTTTACCTCGATGCTTCTTTGCGCTAAAATATTTAAAGCGAAGAGAGCCTCGCGCGTTCCGAGTCCTTCTCTAAAGCCAAATTGGGTATTGCTAATATCTTCTTCTAGTTTTCTGTAGATTCTGTTGTGTATTATTTTTAAAAATAGCTTTAGCATATGACTCATTAAACTGATTGTCCTGTGATCTTCGCATTTGGTGGCATTGCTCCTTTTAGGGAGTGTTATGAAGGAGGATTTCAACCAATCTTTTGGAATTTCCCCACTTTGGTAAACTTTATTGAACAGATCTGCCAGTACTGTTATATTCTCCTCATCTATCAGCTTTATTAGTTCGTTTGGCAGTTCATCGGGGCCAGTTGCTTTTCTGTCCTTTGCATTCTTGATGGCTTTGCTAATTTCCTCCGCTATTATTTCAGGGCCGGAGACTTCGGTTGACTGTTGGCGTTCATTCCGTTGATCCTCAAAGAGTTCTCTTATGTAATTTTCCCATTTTCTGAGCTTTTCATTTGTTTCTATTAGGAAGTTGCCATTTTCACCTTTTATATTACTATGTTGACTTTTGTGACTTTTGCCTGTTGTTTCTTTGAGCTTTTTATGCAAATTGAAACTGTCAGGCGCTACAAGTACATGGTGAGCCAAGGAGCTGTGACGTTATTGCAATGGCCTTTTTTTTTTTTTTTTTTAGCTCCACCCCTGTGCGAGATTATGTTTTTAGATTGGTTGGTATATATGGTACTCCTCATGTGCACTTTCAATTGGGATGGATCTTTGGAAGGTTCAATATCGCTTCATTTCACTACCAGAAGACGATAAGTGAACCCTCGATTATCGGATCATCTATCGTGACCTATTTTATTCGGTAAACATTTCACTGATTTACTCATTCAACACATGTATCTATGTATCCTATCCAAAAGGAAATTCTGAATTCCTTGAAATAGCCAGTGCCATTTTAGTGTTTTCTATTTTCGGGCAGTTTTAGAAATAGTTAAGTTAGACTTAATTCAAATAAGTAAATGTTTATTTTAGTATTTTAAATAAAAGCAATCAAACTTTTTATTTTTAAAATGGCACGTCCTTTGCGTTTGGTGCACATCAAACCCGTGACGTCTCTATTTTCACTTTTTGCTTGAAAAACAACACAATTGGCAAACAAAAGGCTAACACTATTCATGAATTGCTGCTTTTGTTTTTGATTCCTCCAGCAAATCGATGAGGGAATATTCTGGGGGAAATCGCCTTGAAATTTCGGGGGAAACTTTTTTCACGATACCAATTTTTTCAAAATACTTTTATTTGCTTGCTTACTCTTCCGGAACCTTGTAGCTAATGATCAATCGACCTTATGAATACTGTCAGCTGTGGAGCTTAATCGTTCATTTAGCTAAATCAAAGGTCATGATCTTTAAAAAAGGTGGTGGTTGGAATTGTATAAATGAGAAATGGCACTACAATGGAGAAGTGATTGAGGTAGTTAGCTAGTATAAGTATCTTGGAGTGTATTTTACTAAGAATCTTAACATGGAAAGACATCTGAAGGAAAAGTTCACCAATCTAAAACTGCAGTTTAATTATTTCCGTGATGAATACAGTGTCGACGAAATATCAATGGTGCTGAAGCTTCGGGGAGAACTTCTTAAGCTTGACTTCATACCGCATAGGAATGATTTACCCCTACATTGCAGCCTATGCAATCTACAGGAGAGGCAGGACATTTTTCATTTCCTTGGTAAATGCCCAATTTTAAGAGAAACGAGGAGGCATGTTCTTAACAGCGACTTTTTGACGGAGGAGCAAGCATTATACCTCCTTGATGAAATTAATGTTTCCAAACTGTTCAGGTACTGTAAAAGAGCACTTGCGTATCGCAAGAGGATAATAAATGATAGCTTTTAAAACCCTAAAACAATATTCGTTTGTTAGGCTTATGTATAGATTAAATCATTGAATTACCTACCTTGAATGAATTAGAAATTGCTAATCGGACAGACGGCAAGCCCATGCTTACTGATTTTTGGAATTAACTAATGCAACTATAATAATGAGTACTTAAATAAAATCAATCTAATCTAATCACTTGGGGTATTCAGAAAAAAACTAAAAACATTAACAAACAAAAATAATTCATTTTATTTTTTTTAATAAGTTCATGGGTAAATTAAATTTTATTTTATTTTAGACTTTGTCAAGAAAAAATCGTTAATTTTTGTTTGTTTATTATGCAGCCAATTTAAATAAGCAGAATTGAAAGCTGCTTCTAAAACAGAAATGTTATTTACTAGATTCTTACCAAACTCGTTAAAGCAGAGAAAAGTTCGCAACAATTCAACTGCTTTTACTGCTTCCAAGACTGTAGGAGGAGTAAAGCTTTCTTCGAGTTCTTCATCATCTGCTTCATTTCTATCTTCATTCAAATTTATATACTGTACTATATCGTCGTCAGTTTCCATCGGCGATGTTAAAACATTGTCGTCAATCTGGATGTATTGCTCACATTCTTCGGCTGGTACCACTCGATTTGTGACTATAATCTCTAGTTCGCTTGAAGGAATTTTGTCCCCTTCAATGAAATCTGTATCCGCTTTCAGTGGTGCTGATGAAAGGAAACCAGCTGCACAACGTAGAACGTCCGTCGGCGACGTAACAAACCGTTAGTGCTACCCAATGCAAAATCACAAAAATTAACAAGAAATGTTCAGATACACGACTCTACGAAAGAGACGGTACTACATTGCGATGCCAGCTCAATTGGCTTTGGAGCCGTTTTGCTGCAAAGGCAGGACGATGGGAAACTCCATCCGGTATCATACTTTTTGAAAACTGCCTCCGCTGCCGAATCTAGGTACCACAACTTTGAGCTCTAGAGGCTTGCTATAATTTATGCACAGACGCTTAGAAGGGTTTATTCAGAAGGATTGGCCTTCATGACGGACTGTAGTTCATTAGTAATGACGTTAGATAGGTTAGGTTAGGTTAGGTATGTGGGCTGGCAGGGAGCGACGCTCTCTAGCGTCCTGGGGATTTAAAGGGGGAGAACGATCTTATTGCCCACTCTATTCTGTCCTCTGTTACCAGATCCGCAGGGGGTTCCGATTCGCTGTGATTGTTATTAGTACTGCTACATGGTACGGTAGTACACCCCGGGAAGTGCGTTTTTATAAGCAATTCAAGGGATTCCGAACAGGACTCGGTCCAGTTTCCTTCAGTGTTCTTTAGGGAACCTAGAGTCTTTGATTCTCTGGAGAGGATTTTCCTCAATCTGGCCGTTTCTGTTGTACCCTTAATCTCGTCGCAGAAGCGTTGCCATGACTGTCTTCTGGCTTTTTGCGTTGCGCTCTTGAAGTTCCTCTGACTGGCTTTGTATAGCTCCCAGTCAGAGTCAGCTCTCGTTGATTTCGCCAGGTTCAAGAGTTTCCTTGTTTCTCTCCTTATTCTGGCTAGTTCTTTGGTCCACCATGGGGGGGAGACTTTTGTCTTAGGTCTAGATACGGGACATGCCTTCTGGAAAGCCTCTTTGAAGATAGCAGCGATTTCCTCGGCTTTTCGGTCAATGTCCGCTGGCTCATGTAGGTAACATTCTTGTAGTAGATTCGCCTTCCTCCGCACCTCGTAACTGAAGGTAGTCCAGTCGGTCTTCCTTGGGTTTCTATGGGGTTTGGGAAAGTCGCATCCATCAATGAGATTAAATTCAATAAATCTGTGATCGGAATAGGATTCTATCTCCAAAGTATTCCAATTGTCTATAGAGAGGATATTTGAGTTACTCGCTAGTGTAATGTCAATAACCTCCTGCCTGTTTCTAACTACGAAAGTGGGTTCAGAACCCCTATTGGCTACTAAAAGATTATGTTCGATAATAAATTCGAAAATCAACTTACCGCGTGGGTTTGTATCACCACTGCCCCATTGCGCGTGGTGTGCGTTCGCATCGCAGCCTAGTAGTAGGTCCCATCTCTCGATCTCCGCTTTCCTGGTTAAGGCGCGGGTGAGTTCGGATGGCGGTCCATCATTTCCCTCGTAAGGCATGTACAGATAATCAGTGGGGGGAGCCCCTTCCGGTCAAGCCTTACTACCGTCTGGTCTGAATTGCTGTAGGTAGATAGAAGAAATAAGTTAATGTGTTTCCTAGCTACGATACAAGTTCTGTTCTTACGGTCCGCGTTTAGCGGTTCGCTGCTGTACAGTGCTAAATCTTTATGATTTAGCCCACTAATTTTGCCACGGGAGATCCATGGCTCTTGTACGAGAGCTATGTCTATGTTCCTTTCGCCTAGAAGATATATAAGATTGGCGCTAGCAGATATGCTGTGGTGCAGGTTTATTTGAATGAATTTCATGTTCTTCTTACCTTGTCACCCGCCCCCCTTTCCTTCCTCTCTGTCCTATCCGTAAAGGGTCGGACTTTACACCGGGTGATACCAGTGCGAACTTTATTGTTGAACCTTCTTAACATAGGCATTGATCTATGGTTGAGCAGGACCACGATCTCTGTGCCCTTTTCTGAGTGCTCGCCCATTTCAAGCACCTCCCAGTCGTCGCTAAGGAGCTCCGGGTTAAGGTGCCGTAGGTTCCTTTCAATACGCTCCTTGGGAATATGAGGGCCAGGTATCAGGATACGCCCTTTTGGCCTAGTAAATTCTAGCAGGTCCTTCTTTTCGACGAGTCGAATGTCGGCATTAGCCCATGGAGCCTGCGTGCTAGCCACGAAAGTTTGGAGCCACTTAAGCGTGAACTCATTGTCGCATGAAAGGAGCTTAAAACCTCTGAAGGTGGTCAGTTGCTCAAAGAAAGGGGATTGTCCCCTCCTTCTCGACAATGGTGGAATTGATGGCTTCGAGTATGCGCAGCTCGATGAACCTCCACTGATCTTTGCTGAGTCTTTTCTCTGGGCTGTTATGGTCTACAATCGCCACCTGTAGACCAGCACTAGCAGATGCGGCCAGCCTGGCCTTCTTGCTGGTACTGTTCGTAGGCGGCGAGATCGTGTCGTCATGTCTACCTCGTTTGGAACTGCTCGCAATCGGCTCGGATGAGGTCTTAACGACTGACTCCGGCTCGGTTGACAAGGGCCTCAGCCTGCCCGTGATCGGGGAGGTTGGCAAGAGGCTTACCTTCCCTCTCGCGAGTAGGCCTCCGTCCGTTCCCCTAGTCTGCCCTGCGCTGCGTTCTCTAGCGTCTGCGTAAGCCCTAGAACATCTCACGATGGGGACGGGTTGTATCCCTTTACCCCGAACAGTCGAGAGCGGCGTAGGTTTGTTTGCAGCAGAGGAGGGTGGCAAACGGCATTCCCCCCTCAACGCAATCTGACCCTTGCCCGTTCGTAGTGCTGTGTGATCGTCCTTTCTGCAGGTTGCCTTCTTGGAGCAGTCTGCAGCCGGCCCTGCCAGAGATGGGTTAGGGTCGGTTGCTGACCGAAGACCAGCTACGATCGAGATGGGGAGCTGACGGCTTCCCGCTCCCTCCATAGGCGATCTTCTTACCTTCCGGTCCTGCTGATCAGTGCACCTAGTCGACCCTGCGAGCTTGAGCGTGTTGTTGGCCCTGTCCAGAGCCTCCCTTTCCTTGTCCGTGAAGGACTTCGGATCACGCTTTTTAAGCCGCCGAATTAGCCTAATGGCATTACGCTTCCTATTTCTGAGCGTTGTTGTCCTATTCTGTGCCCTAACCTCCCTAGTCTTTTCGGACGTGGATGATGGTCGGGCTAGTCCCAGGCCAAGTCCACCCGCGCTGACTACTGTCGCGAAACTACAGGTAGTAGAGTTTCCATTGCCAGCAGGGCTACATTCACCATCCGGCATGGGCGCTGACCGATTTTCCTTACGAGGCTGGCTGCGGCTTGCCCCGTTCGGATCGTCCGTCTTCGCCACCCCGACATCTAAATTGCTGCCCTCGGATGGTTTCTGTGGCTCTGCTGCAATGGGAGGCTGCTCCGAGATTGCCAATGTGATCGCCTCAGGTCTAGACTGGCTACGGCTTATCGTAGACTTTGGCGGTCCCATCGGTTCTCTCACGCTCGGGATAGCTGCAGGGGTCTTCCCCATCGGTGAGCCCGTCACTGACGAGCGCTCTGATAAGGCCAACCTCCTGCAGGTAGGCCCGTGCGTTGTGGAGTCTCTTCCTATCTGGCTCTGAGAGCTCTTCCCACCTCTTAGTCCCTAGTCTCTTGACCGTCAACTTGCAGTTTTTTGCTCGTCGGGAGCTAGTTGACGCATTAGAGAGGGATGAGCTAGCGATGGAGCAAGCGTCATCTAGAAAGAGCCTTTCCAGGTTCAAGTCGATTGCTCCAACGCTTTCTTCATCCGAAGTACGAAGCAGAGCTTCCTCCGTATCTCCTATCGTCCGGTCGGTTTTTATAGAGCTAGGAGTGCCCGACCGGTTTACACTCTTCGCTTTTTGAGTTATAGTATTGTTTTTAAGATTTGACATATAGGGTCCCACGAGTAAGGGGGAAGAAGATGTCCGCCTGTACTCACCCCCTGTATACAGGTAAGGGGAATTAATTGAAACTGGAGGACCCCAAGGTATCCAGAGTTCACCGTTAGAAGACACCGTAACGTGGTGCCATTCATCCCATAGGCACGGTAGTTTACACCTGGGATTCCGGGTTTTTTCAAGTTTTCCTCTTTAGATCCGCCATATTCCGTTAACAACAGCGGCACCTCGTGTAGGGTGTGGCTCTTCACCACGTATGGACGGTCTTAGGGAAGAGAAACAACTTATTCCTAAACCTCTGGCCCCTTTGCCTGGAGACCTTACCGCCTGACGTTTGATAAAAAAAAACAGATTAATCCACAGATTGCCTGCTGGGTGTAAGAGCTTGAGAATTATAATTATAAGATTCAGTACGATAGTGGTGTTTCCATGGAGCACGTCGATGCCGAGACGAGGCAGTTAAAAGTCTGCGAGATCGTATGGAGATCGAGGAAGTTAAGGACTTTGAGTTGACGGACGGACTTGTATTTAAAGTAAGAAGAAATGGTCGTAAAGCGTTATAGGTCCCGAATGAAATGGAGGATAATATCATTCCGTTGATTCACGAAAAGTTCGAGCATCAGTCGGTTGATAAGTGTTTTGATAAGATTGTCACTTGTTATTGGTTTCCGAATATGCGCCAGAAGATAGCTCGCTCTAGCGAAAGGAATTTGTATAATATATCTAAAAGCCAATGCCTTTCGATACTGTCCATTTGGACCATTTTAGTCCGCTGCCGTAAATTTGAAAAGGAAACATATCTTGGTTGTCGTAGATGGCTTTACGAGATTCGTTAAGTTGTATTCGACAAGCTCCACCAGCAAGAAAGAAGCTGGCTGCACTGCAAAAATACTTCCCGTATTACAGTCGCCCTAAGCGAGTTGTGACTGATAGAAGTTCGTGTTTCCGTCACTTGAGTATATTCTCAGGAATATAATTTGAGTTATTTTCTTAGGCACAGCAAGGAAGTAAAAAATTATCAGGTTGACGATGTTGTTGTTATGTTGAATGTAGATACTACGATGCGGATGAATAAAAAGTTTTTGTCGAAATTCCGTGGGACTTATATTGTACATAAAGTTTTGGGAAATGATAGATATGTACTACGAGATGTTGAAAATTGCCAGTTGACTCAGCTACCTTACGATGGGGTCGCTGAAGCCGATCGAATGCGAAAGCGGCTTTCGAAACCTGACAACAAAGATGTAGATATCTTTAACCGGGATAACAATCCAGATATAGATTTTAAGTGAAATGTAATCTAGACTTAGAGTTCTGTACCATTGTTAAAATTTGATTTTTCTAATATCTTGTTCGTCGTCAACCAATTGCCAGGTCGGTCGAGTTGTAAGCATTTTTATAATCTCTTTTAATTGAACGCTCATTCCTGTGAGCGCCGTCTATATTCCATTAAGCAATTTAGTACAAAATAAAACATCTCACCCAACTTCGGGGCGATTCATTGTTCACATAAAAAGGAACAGCCAGACGAAGGGGAACAACTCCAGCCGAAGAAATAATGAAAATTAAAATCCGAAAGCATCCAGTCTAGTTCTAGTTGTTCTGAAAAGATACCTGCCCCCACAGAAAAAGAAAAATTTATTAATTGAATTAATTTATCCATGCGTAAAGATGATAATTGGTGCGTTTTGGTGAAACGTCACTTCTCAGTGAAGTAAGATTTAGAACGGAGTACAACAACACAAAGTGACTTGGAACCACTTTAACTTTTTTTCTCAGTCGAAAATGAGTTGCGATGGATGGGAAGAGCTTTTTTTCCCTGAGAAAAGCTTTTTCATTCAACTGGAATGATTCAGAAGTAGTAGTAGTCATACATTTAAGCACAACTTTTTCATACTTTTTACTTCAATTTCAATTCAATCACCAAATTTCAAACAATTAAAAAGTTTTTAACCAGATCGACTTAGAATCGTTTTGTGGAGAAGCTTTCACTTTGCTTTGCATAGTTCTCACGAAAACACACCAAATATCACTAATGTTCCATTCCCGATAAGAGTTGGGTGATACCTACCTTTCGAGAATACACATTCTCTTTATTCCATGCATGGGCATATTCAACTCCCTATTCTCCTTTTTCATGAGCTCCATAGATAGTACCGCGCCAGTGCCAGTTGGCTTGTCAAACGATAGTGCATACGATTATATGAAAACACGAGTGTGTTCACTTAGCTGGGGTCTACCAACTCCTACTCTCAACCTCCACGCGGTGATAGCTGGGTGCCTAGTACCTTAATCCAAGAAATGGGTAACCAACCCCATTTGGAGTATTTTTGGCGGCAAGATATGACAGAGGGGGAAAAGTGCTTTCTTACTAGAGCATTTCTTCCTCTAGGCGGTAGCGGACGAATTCCCTAGATGAAGTCAACGGTGGCGTCTACAATTCCAGTTAGATTGAACTTATTGAATACCTTGCGCGAGCTGCTTCGACGTATTCGGATCACAGGTCGGTAAGCAATTTCCGATGTTGGTCAGGACCTTGGAATAGTTTTAAACTGAATAATAATATAAATTATTATACAGAATATTTTAGTGAAGCTATAATTACTTTATTGATTGGAGTAACTTCCCAATAATTTAGTACAAGAGCGGAATAGACTTCTTATCCTAAACTTGATGTGCGTTCAAGCAGTAAAAGACTCAGAGCTCAGTTTGAAGTTCTTGTTCTTGTTCTTGTTCTTGAGTATTGGTTGATAGGTGTGCGTTTTTTGTATTGTTGTAGTGGTGTAATTCGGTTATAACAATCGATAATATAATCAGCAGAGCTAATTCAACACTAGGCTTTATAAAACGTTGGTCTAGGGAGTTCTCCAACCCTTACGTAACCAAATCTCTTTACATGACTTTCGTCAGACCACTTCTCGAGTATGCCAGCCAGGCTTGGTCACCATACCATCAAGCCCACATTCAAAGAATTGTTCAGCGCAGATTCATCCGCTTTGCCTGCGAGGTCTTGGCTGGAATGACCCCTACAATTTACCTCCCTATGAGAATCGACTAAAGTTGTTAAACTTACAAGCCTTGGAAACACGTCACGTTATCGCTGTTGTACTTTCTGTGCATCAATTATTAGCCGCAATTATTGACTGTCCTCACCTACTGCAACTGATTCCGCTTAATACAAACCCTCGACGCTTAAGATCTGCACCCCTATTCCGCCTTGCCTACCACCGCACTGAATACGGCCAATATGAACCTATGAACAGAATGCTACGTAATGTAAATAAGTTCCCTAATGTCTTCGACATGCACCGTAGCACATCGATCCTTCGAATTTCCCTACGCAACTTACCTCCCCACTCCTAAATTTAGCCTTGTAATAGTTTAATAAGTAATAATAAAGAAAAAATATATTAATAATAATAATAAGAATTCACAAATTCACATAGTTTGAAGTTATTAAATTATTGTTAGTTAGTTAGCCTCTTAAGATTATTCTGCTTGTATTAAGCTAATAAATAAAAAAATAAATCTTTGACAAAGTACACTTAACCTAACTTAAATAAAACTTTTTTTTTACAGGATACTGTTTATTCCTTTATTAGTCAATGACTATTGAATTTCACTTTTCACTTTACGTGTACTTTAACTTCGAATATTTTCCTTTATTAATCCGTTAAAGTTGTAAGGATTTTTTCGGTATCCTACCGTCTGCGCCAGTTTTAAACTGAATAATAATGATAATATTATTATTATTACACAGATCAACAAAAAGATGATAATTTTTTGTTGCCTTGGATATCTCTGCGGATTTCTATATTTTCAAGTACCTAGTTTTTATGATTTTGGCGTATCTTATCTACTTAGTATATATAAAAATCTTAGTGGCAAAATGCGTATGTGTCCCTCTACCGCACGTAATTTCCAACCTATTTAGTTGATTTTTGTTGTAAATGTAGATAATTACGGTACAAAGGTGATAGGAAAAAAATTAAAAAATAAAAATACAGATTGAGCTCAAATTTTCAGGTAATCTTCGGTATTCACCCTTATTGTCGTTGGCGTTTGTCGCTTTTCGACGATTGTCGTTTTATTCATAGCTACGACCTGCTGACCGTTAAACATTACTAAGCAATTTGTTTTTCGTGTAGAATGCTATTACAACTCTTTCACAGTGAAAAAGTTATGAAAACAGATTCGTGCTACATCTGAAGAGTAAAACGACAATCGTCGAAAATCGACAAACGCCAACGACAATCAGGGTGATTATCTCGAGAGTATTCCTGTAAAGCTGGGTCGAAATCGGCCTACTACTTTAGCAGTAATTTAGTAGTAAAGTACTACTCATTTTGTTAGGTGCAGCAACGCACGCCGCCGGTTACTCTTGGTTCAGCAGTCTACCCACTACTTTCGTATTATAGTACTTAAGTACTAAACAAAATTGATATATATTTAATTTTGGACCACACCCACTACTGCTCGGTTCAAAACTGTTCTCTAACAGACTTAGCCCCAGGCGCCTCCCTGATAGTTGTTGCTCCAGGCGTCTGCATGACAGTTGTTTTTTTTTTTCTTGTTAGGCGCAGCAACGCACGCCAAGTGCCCGCTAGTCTTATATATAAAACTAAGTGGCAAAATGCGTATGTGTCCCTCTACCGCCCTTAATTTTCAACCAATATAATTCGTTTTTTTTTTAATGTAGGTAATTACGGTACAAAGGCATCAGGGTAGATGGGACCGTCACATGATGGCAGATTACTGCTGGTCTTTAAGAAGAGATTGTCGCCAAAAAATGATTGAAGAAAAGCTTATAAAAGGTGTTTCTTTAAAGTATAACATAAGTTTTACAAATTTTTCTCTCTTTACTTCTATGTACATTAAACACTAAAACAAAACAATTAGTAATATTCTTCAATAAAAATTTGATATTAAAGAATATACTAGTTATTTAATTCTGTTTTTTGTAGTGTAATAAGAAAATGAAGATTAAAAAAAAATTGGGGCCAAACTTCCAAAATCATTCATAGTTTCATAAATTGTAGGCATACAATTATTCGAAACCACTTTCTTTTCAAGGGCAACAAAACCATTGTTGACCAGTGTTATTAATATTCTTTATTGCAATTCAATAAAATATAACATTTTGATTTATAAAAGAATTTATAAGCATGGCATAAATTGCCGTCTGCCGAGAATGATTAGCTATATTATATAATTCAAAAATAAATAAATAGTGGATTACATAATATTCATTCATTCATTCATTTTCAATGGCCCGCTAATCCTTCATGAGGGTCGCGGGGGTAGGATGCTCAGGTGGACTCTCCATCCTTCTCGATCCTCCGCCATTGACTCCAATTCATCAGGGAGAATCCCTAAGCGGCTCCAAGAGAGATGTCGGACTTGATCCAACCATCTATTTCTGGGCCTTCCGCGAAGTCGTTTACCTGATGGCACGGCAACCATGGCGAGTCTTGTAAGCCGGTCTGGGGGCATACGCACTACGTGACCAAACCATCGAAGCATAGATCGTTCCGTTCGGAGAAGTAGCTGCTCAACGTTGAGCGCCTCGCGTACTCTGGTGTTGCGCACTCGATCCCTACGAGTTATTCCAACAACACCGCGAAGGAACCTCATTTCGGCAGCTTGTATCCGCGATCTTATTCTTTCGGTCACTACCCAAATTTCATTACCATAGGTGAGAGTTGGAACATACACCAAGTTAAAAACCGATAGCTTAGCTTGAATACTAAGTTCGGCCTTCCTTATAACAGATTGGCCAAGCTCTCTCAAAATTGATCCAGCCTGACCAATTCTACAGGATAACTCGGCATTGCTCCTCCCATCACTCGTGAATAAAACCCCGAGGTACTTAACCTTCTCCACCTGCTTCAGTGGGACTCCACTAACATGCAGAGTGCACTGAATGGGTTTTTTGGAAACGACCATTACTTCCGATTTGTTCACGTTGATCTTCATTCCAGCATCATCACAAACGGCTACAAACCTTTCGAGTGCGCGCTGAAGTTCGGTTTGAGAGGACCCAAGGATGACCAAATCATCCGCAAAGAGCAGATGACTAATCCTTAGGTCTCCCACTTTGAAACATTCTCCGCCACGGCTGCGCTGCAACATCCAATCCATATATACAATGAAGAGGAGAGGTGACAAAACGCACCCGTGGCGGAGTCCAACGCCCACAGTGAAAGGTATTGATTTAACACCGTTTATCCGAACACAGCTTTTACAGTTTGTATATAAAGACTGAATCGCCCTTAACAGGGAACCATCAATCCCATACTCCTGCAGAACACTCCAGAGTTTGCCTCGAGGAACCCTATCATATGCTTTTTCCAAATCCACAAAACAAGTGTAGACAGGTTTGGCATATTCCCAGGCTTTCTCAAGAACCATTCTGAGAGTGAACAACTGGTCGGTTGTGCTTCTACCGGGACGAAAACCGCACTGCTCATCCCCCAAACTGTCCTCAACCACAGCTCTGGAACGCTTTTCTAGCACCTTAGCGAAGACTTTTCCAGGGAGACTTAAAAGAGATATACCCCTGTAGTTGGTGCAATCTCTTTTGTCCCCTTTTATAAAAAGAGGAACTATCACCCCCATTTGCCAATCACCAGGTGTTTCACCGCATTCCCAGGCCACTTTAATGACACGCGAGAGCCATTGCACTCCCTCTTTACCTAAAGCCTTGAGCATTTCTGGCCGAATTTCGTCCACACCAGCAGATTTGCCAACTTTTAGCGCTTTGATCGCCAAAGTTACTTCCTCTACCGTAGGACTACTTTCCGCCCAACTCTCGACCATAGGTCTGTCATCTTCGGTGCCCTGTTCGGGATTGAGCAATTCTGAGAAGTGCTCGCTCCATCTGCGTAAGATGTCCTCCTCATTGGAATCTTTGGATTTGACTCCTTCAACGATATTCAACTTTTTTCCTCTGAGTCGGCGGACGGTCTGCCAGAACATCTTATTTGCAGATCTGTGGTCACGTTCCAATTTCTCGCCAAACTCCTTCCAAGACTGTTCTTTCGCTGTTTTCACAGCTAATTTGCAAGTTCTTCGCGCCTCAGTGTACCGATTTCGAGAATCGGAGTTCCCCAAGTGAATCCACACCTTAAAGGCTCTCTTCTTCTCTCTGATGGCTTCTTGAACTCCGGGCGTTTTAAACCAAGCAGTTCTTTTCTCACCACCAGCCGCCACACCAAGCCGCTTCACTCCACAAACATCTCCCGCAGAGGCAATAACCGCTGTTGAAAACAGTTGCCATTCTTCCTCTACATTTGATGGAACAGTTGGAGTTCGTTCAAACCTTTCAGATATTTGCCGTGCAAATGTCTCCCGTATCTCATCGTCCTGTAACCTCTCCCATCGTATGCGTGTAACCATCCTTGGTTTACGCTTTGGTAGGGGAGGCACTCTCTCGCTAAGATACAATTTGCACAGCACTAAGTGATGATCAGTTGACAGTTCGGCCCCTCTCAATACGCGAACATCACAAACCATTCTCTTCAGACACGATGGTACCACAAAGAAATCGATCAGCGACTTCTGCTGAAGACTCTGACGGTACCACGTGTATTTGTGAATGTCTTTGTGTGGAAAGATGGTGTTCATGATGGATAAGCCATTTTCACAACAAAAATCCAACAACCTCTCTCCGTTCGCGTTTTGATCAGGATCACCGTTCCTCCCAATCACACTCCCCCATGTCATAACATCTACACCCACATGAGCATTGAAGTCACCCATCAGGACAAAAGAATCCATATCTGCAACCTTTTCAAGGGCAACATCAACTTCATCTAAGAAAGCTGCGTACTCTGACAGAAGGTTCGGTGCATACACCTGCACCAATGCCAGAGTTGATCTTTCAAGCTTGAGCTTTAAGATCGCAACTCTCCCTCCTAATGGTATCCACTCCAATACTCTGTCTGTCAACCTGGGACTTGTGAGTATCCCCACTCCCGCCCGAGCAGACATTGAGGGTGCGACTCCTGACAGGAAGAGCTTCCACCCACCCGAAAGGTCCACAGTTTTAGAACCTCTCTGCTTTGTTGAAGAGACGCCAACTATGTCTAGTCGACTTTTAACAGCCTCCCCAACAAGCTCAAGAGCCTTCCCTGTGAGCGATGAGACGTTCCATGTGCCTATCCTAAGTCGATGCCGTTGTCGAATCTCAGAGAGTCCATCTGTGCCCCTATCGGTGCACAGCGCGTTCACCCCTTGACCCCCGTAATGGTTCGCGAGACCATTGACAGGAAGCTCGTAGCCATTTCGGGTTTGACCCGGCCGGCTGCCGAGCGGGACAAGCCGACCACCAGACGCTCGCATCCTGACACCCTTCAGGCCTGGCTCCAAAGGATGCCCTGGCTTACCAGGCTTGGCAATATCCGAGGCCGGTCGTCTTCGTGTTACATAATATATAAACAATAAAAGTTAAAAATTTGATTAATTACGATATTTCATTAATAAATATAGTTTTTAGCATTTATAAATTTATGAAACTGTTGCGATAGTTATAGGCATGACTACAGTAAGATGACTGTCGTTTCCAACCATATGAACCGCTTAGAGCTTAGCTTAAAGTGTGAGACAATTCCTGGAGAAATATAATCGGCGTATCTCCTGAAGTATGGGGCATACTGCTAAGAAGTGGTAAATATATTCATTTTCATTTCTATTGCGAATGGTGCAAATTGTTCGAAGATTTTGCCTATGTGAAATGTGAATAATAATATAAATTATTATAGAATTCTTAGTGAAGCTATAATTACTTCATTGATTGGAATAACTTCCCAATAATTTAGTACAAGAGCGGAACAGATTTCTTTTCCTAAACTTGATATGCGTTCAAGCAGTAAAGACTCAGAGCCCAGTTTGTCATTTTTTATTGTATCAATCGTTAGGATTTACGAATTAAAAAAATATATTTGGCACAAGTGCCTGTGCCTAGCTTCCCGCAACCACTCGTGTTATGTGCGTTATACTTCTTCATACAAAAGGAAGGGACCTACAGTTTTGTGGCGTATCCGAAGGGCGATTTGAGAAACTTTTTCGTGACAACAATACTCTTGCATGTTTGTCAGACGCTCGCGAAAGGTGGAACCGTGAAAAAAACTTTTTGGTGTTTTCTAGGATTCGAACATGGAACCACACGCGCAGTGATCTGACACACTAACCACTTGCGTCACGGCTTTACGAATTAGCGCCTTAGGTATTTACTTATAATGAAATAATTCCTAATTAAGGAACTTCTATAAATAAATGCAATAACTCCTAACTTTTTTAATGAAAGAAGTCCTAATTCAGAATTAAATATGTCCCAATCCAAAGAGGAAATAAGTCCAAACAATTAAGAGCTAATTAATAATGAATCAATTCCTAATAAGAAATTATGAAAACAGTCCTAAAGTGGTGGTAAACATTTGTTGTGTAACACTTCCTTGACTTCTTGATGTGCAAGATAAACAAAAAGGGAAATATCTGTAGTCATGTAAATCATGATATAGGAATGTGCTCTATTTTGCCGGGAGGGGGCTGCGCGGCAAACGCGGCATTGGCGCCGCGTATTATGAATTCCTACTACGTCTCAGTGCATCCATTGTGCTGCCATCGAAGAGGGTTTTAGCAGTGTATTTATGATTTTACATTTGGAACCCCTCCTTGAGCTCAGCACAAAAAAAGCGTAGGGTTTCCAATGTCTAATTATCTAAGAAGTGTATCATGAATCCCTACTATGTTCTCGAATAGACTTAGCCCCAGACGCTTGCCTGACAGATGTTGATATACCCTTAGCAAAGCGACGAAGTCGTGTAAGCGGCTAAATCCCTCCGGGAAGCGGAGATTAAATAAATGAATCGCGCGAAGCGCCCCTCCTAACACTAAAATGTGTAATACTCGTAAATCCTAACTTTGATGGAAAAATGTCCATCATTTAGGAGTTCTTTCGACTGTAATAACTCCTAACTTTGTATGGAAATTTTTAGTTAGTTTAGTTTTTTATTTTTTTTTTTAGTTAATTCCTTAGAAGCTAATTCATAGAGCCCAATCGTAAGTATGAACAGACTCAGTTGAGAAGAACATGATATCATGGCGTGGTTGGTCATGCACACAACGCGTGATAGTTTCTCATTTATAAATGAGCCGTTATATTTGAAAGTTAAGTCCACTTTTGGAAAAAAAATTAGTTAATGGTAATCTTAGTTCGATATTAACATCCTCTTTTTATACTGTTAATCACAGAATCAGTGGTTGACAATATCCTCATCCATATATATAAAAAAAGATAAACTGCAAGAATGTAATTATTATTAAAACGCAAACCCTTTAATATCTGAATGTATCAATAATGGATTTATACCACTTTCCAAAATAACGGCTCAAATATACCTGAGTCATCTATGTGATAATTTTATTGAATACATCTGGTGTCAATCTATATACCGAAGGGACGTTTGTTGCTACGGGCATATGGCGTCGCTTCATGTTGTTTGAGTTTTGTTTGGCAGGTGTCCGTTGTTTGTATTTTTGTAGTGATGTAGCTCGGTTATAACAGAATAGAGTTGGTGGCGGACGAATCTTTGATCGGCCAACGGCAGCGCAAACTCCCGTAGATTACTGGCACCGGTGTACATGACCCCTCGTCCTAGGGGTATACCTAAGGGAACGGGGGTTGTGCCGTCGGGGTAACTTCCCTTCTTCTTCTTCTTCTTCTTCTTCTTCTTCTTCTTCCTTTTATCAGCGAGGCTATGATCCGAAAACAAGGGATCACAGCCCTCCCACTTCACCGCATTTCTACTGATCCGCCTGTGGGGTTCGCCTATTTGACCTCAGAAAATATCGATTTTGGACCACTCGGTTACTGAGGCCAATGAAATGCCGATGTCGTCGCATTTGTCTGATCCAGGCGTTTATAGGCCTGCCTTTCCTACATCGCGACGTCTTTGGAACGTGCATTGATATTGCCTTTTTAACAGGGTTCAAATGATCTCTTCTTTGAACGTGGCAATACCAGCTGAGCCGGTCGCGCTCTATTTTTTGTACGATGGTTTCCTTGATGTGAAAGCTTCCACGGATCTTCGAACTTCTTATTCGATCAAGCTTGGTCACTCCTGCTGTCATGCGAAGCATCTTCATCTCAGCTGCCGTTAATTTACTCTCATACTTTTTGTACATCGTCCAACATTGTGAACCATATGTGAGCGCTGGACGCACAACTGCGGTGTAGAGCCTTCCTATCAACTTAGGGGACATTTTTCGGTCACAGAAGATAGCGGAATTTTCTCGCCACTTCATCCACCCTACGCTTACACGATGATTGATGTCGTCATCACAAGTTGCTTTGCTATTGATCATAGATCCCAGATATTTGAACTTTTCGCACTTGGGAAGCACTGTTCCATTCAAATAAATGTCTGGAATAGGCCTGAGTGAATCAGAGAACGGGCAGCACAAGTACTATGTCTTTTTTGAACTAATGCGATACCCATTTACCTCCAAAACGCCCACCCACACATCAAGTGCTCGTTGCAGGGATGAAGGATCCTCACTTATGATAGCTCCATCGTCAGCAAAGAATAACTGATGTACCTTGGGGTCCATCACTTTACCTTCAAGCAGATAATCAAGGACTGTAATAAAGAGCAAAGGACTTAAAACGCTTCAATGGTGCACCCCGACTTTGATTGGGAACTCTTCGGTTACTCCAGCGGGGCATCTTACTCTTGTCTTTGCTCCCTCGTACATGTCCATGATCATCTGTACATAGGTTTCTGGAACCCCTCGATGTCTTAGCGCCACCCATATCAGATCTCGTGGTTGTCTGTCGAATGCCTTTTCAAAGTCAACCAATACAATATGCAAATCCCTTAAGGAATCACGATGTTTTTCCATTATGATCCTTATACTTTGGATTGCATCTGTGGTTGATTTACCCACGACAAACCCGCACTGATCATCAGATAGCCGTATTATTTTTCGCAGTCGGCCACCTAATACCCGCTCAACGATCTTCATGGTGTGTGACATCAGCTTGATCGAACGGTAGTTATCACAGTTTCGCGTATCACCCTTCCTTTTGTATACAGGGAGAAGGTAACTTTCCCTCCATTGATTCGGCATTGGATCACCTCTCACGAATTTGGAGATGAGAATTCTGAGCCATCTGAACCCGACGTCTCCCATCTTTTTCCAGAACTCAGAGGGCATCTCATCTGGCCCAACCGCTTTTCGTTTTTTGGAGTATTTGACCGCCTCACTAACTTCTTCGACTGTAATGTCGGGTATTTCTTCACAGTTAGGGGTGGCTCTTGGAAAGTATAGCCGGGGAAACTGTTCGTTTAAAAGCTCTTCACAATACTGCCGCCACCTCTGCAGAATTTTATCGTCATCCACAAGAAGCTGGCCATGAGCATTGCTAATGAACTTTGGCGAACGAATCTCCTGAGCATTCCTCCTTCTTTGGGCGGCTATTTTGAAGATAGTGGCGCTCTTGTTCATATTGTGTCTTCGCAGCTCCTGGATAGCCTGATTTGCATCAGCAACCGGGGAAGATACTTTCTCCAGCTCCCGATACAGGCCCTCCGTACTCTCTGCTTGAAGCTGGGCGCACTTCTTCTTCGCTTTTTTCTTGCAGCATCTGTATTCCATTTCGAGGCGAGCTTTTTCGTCACTATTATTAGAAGGGCACTTTGACCAAGCTTTGAAAGCCGCTTTCTTCTCATTTATCACTTTCTTAGCTTCATCACTCCACCACCATGTTTCTTTGGCGTGTTGATGGTGGCCTTTTGAAGCTCCTAGCAGTGATTTGGCCTTCTTTAAGCAAGTTCGCTGTAGGGAATCCCACATATTTTGTGCTCTGCACTCTTCATCCTCAGCTCCGTTGATGGTGTGAGAGAGGTAATTTTTCATTACGAAAACAAAAGCCTCGCCTTTTTCTTTGTCCAGATTGTACCACTTGATTTTCTCAGAGACCCTTGTTTGTTTGCTTTTCTTCGGTGTTTTCATAAAAATTTCTGTTAGCAGGAGACGGTGTTGCCGAACGATTGCCTCTCCCAGGATCACTTTACAATCTTTTACCCGAGGCTTCATGAAACTGGCTACCAAATGGTAGTCAATCTGAGTTTCATCTCCACCACTGCTGTAAGTGATTAGGTGTCGGCTTTGTTTGATGAACATGGTATTTAACACGGTAAGACCGTGTTATTTGCACATGCTTAGGATGTCTTCACCAGGAAGGTTCCTGACTATTCGGACTAAAACTGTTAAATTAAAATTCATTAATCAATAAAAGTGATATTAATCAAAAAGTGTGATATTTTCATAACTTACCTACCAACTAAAATATTTTAAAAATAAAATTATTTTTCACAATTACGGATGTCCCTATTTATATTCTGCCAAATCAAGCATTCTTCAGTTTTGATTTATAAAATATTAAAAGCCAAAGTCGTACCCCTGTTTTAATTGTCCGTGACGTTAACTCCTGGAGGACACTTTGGGGCTCCCCATCAGCCACCTCTAGAGGGCTACCCTGTAGGATTTGCTTACGAATTCAAACCTAATAGTAATAATAATAATGGTACGGTACTCCTAACTTTTCTATCCATATCACCTCTTTGAATAATTGTACTTGAATTTGCTAAAAACTGTATCATCATCACCTATTGCTTTCAAATTAAATTTTGCAACCTTAAGTTTGAATTAATCAATAAATTGCTAAAATGACTTATTGATTACAGCTATGAAGGTAAATCATTGCCTGATATACTTTCGTCATTGCTATCGCGAGTTCGGAATCCGGAAATTCAGCTTACAGCAGCTAGATGTTTAACTTACATACATCGGTCTGGAACTCTTCCTCCAACGGATAATAGAATAGTGTACAAAACTCTCCCTTGTTTAGCTAGACTCTGTACTGATGATTTTGATCAGTATACTAGAGCGTCTGCTGCAGAAACATTAGCATATTTAGCTGAGGTAAATATAATACAATATATATATTTAATCGATTTAAGCACAATCGTAAGTATACGAGTAGATTGATTCTCAACTACAACGACTTGCTGCGATTTGTAATCATTTAATAAAATCGTTGTCAGAGCTCCTACAAAGTCAATTAGCTTTATTAAGGCAAGCAGCATTTAGATGTTTTGCTTCTCTCGGGGCTAACGATGAAGAAATAAGGAAAAAAATTATAGAGACTAAGGGTCTAATGGAAAGAGTTCTTGAAGGCCTAGGGGACTCCAGCTCACAGGTATATTAAAGTAAAAACAAATGTATTTATAATAACACTACCACTTAAAAGGTTCGTTTGGCTGCAGTAAGATGTTTACATTCATTGTCGCGGTCTGTACAGCAATTGAGGACTACATTTCAAGTAAGTTTCTATTTTAACAGTATTTAAGGAAGAAGAACTATATTGCTTATATAAATATTAATACCAGGTTGCTACAAAAGTGCACAGCAATAATTTATATAACCATAAACGTTATTATCGCTCCGCAGAATATCAACAAATGAAAAACTAAACCAATTTGATAGTACGTCTAAAAAGTGTAGGTATAAATAATAGCGGTAATATATATAAAGTTGAAAACAAAGAACAAATAGGACGTACGAATTGTTAAAGTCCAGGTCACGATTGCTCACATGAAAAGAACTTTTGTAACAATCTAGTATACATATCATAGTTACATATTAATAACAATAAATAAAATAAATATTAATAAAAATAAATAAAATATGCGACTGTGTCGTATGTACTTGCACCTACCTATAGGATCTTTAGGAACGTGTCGAAAATGAAAGCGAACAGTACAATCGTAAAATTTATTTTTAATATTATACAAAGAGTAAATGTGAAGTTTAATGAACCGTGTGGTAACAGATCGAAATTAGGATGACAATTGGAATGAATAAATTAGGAAAATGGTAGACTCGTCGCAGATGGATTGGTGTCGCTCTCTTGCGGTGGATCCGTGATGCGGTGTTTTATTTATTTGTATTTTTAATTTGCGGGCGATGTTTGTTGGCTCCTACAGCACTCTTCCTCCAGTGACTTAGTCACGATGGAGTTAGTTGTTTTTCGTCATGTCAAATCTTCCCGGAATACGTACACATCTCCCTGCTCTAGTTTTTGTAGTGATTATGTCATCAGAGGTTTTTGGGATGATGAATAAAGATGATGGTTGGTTAGACTTCGGTTGTCGAAGATTGTTATCGTCCGACAGAAGAAAGGCTGGTTTCAAACGATCGATGGATACTGTCACGTCTTTTCCTCGAATTTTGAGAACAAAGAATTTATCAGCTCTCCTTACGACGGGAAATGGACCCTCATATGGCTGCTGTAGTCCAATTCTGACTGCATCTCGTCTGATGAAAACATGGGATGCGGTAGAAAGTTCCTTGAATATGAAGATTGTTCTTGAACCATGACGTGATGCCGAAGTTGATTCACGATGGTTGTCGGATCAGCGTTGGTGTTTTTTCGTGGTGACAAAAATTCACCGGGGAGTCTGATGGGGTGAACCCCCACACCATTTCTGTTGCTGTGAATTTGGGGTCTTCCTTAAAGGATGCTCTGAGTCCCAGCAGTACAACAGGCAGTTCATCAGCCCATGCTGGTGACTCATGGCAGTCGGTAGCGGCTTTAAGTTGGCGATAAAACCTTTCGACCATACCATTAGCTGCTGGGTGGTATGCAGTGATAGTCAAATGGTTGATGCCGAACAGTTGAGCTAGAGCCTGGAAAATATCAGATAAAAATTATCTGCCACGGTCAGGTGTTACCATGACTGG
This sequence comes from Brachypalpus laphriformis, assembly GCA_945910035.1. Taxonomy (NCBI): domain Eukaryota; kingdom Metazoa; phylum Arthropoda; class Insecta; order Diptera; family Syrphidae; genus Brachypalpus; species Brachypalpus laphriformis. The sequence goes on from OX246756.1 coordinate 125,485,954, forward strand.
CACTCCAAAGCGAGCGATCCTATTTGCGAAGAGAGTTCTTGCAAGTATTTCCGATGTAGAATCTTCTAAAGGGTACGCTTAGGACCAGCGAGAAAAACGAGTTGGGTGTTTGGAAGCGGAACTTTGTCAACCTGTAATGCGGAATCAGATGTTAAAATCTTTTTGAGTTTTACGTCACCTGTTTGTGATGCTGCAAGTTCTTCGAAGTTCACGGTTTGCTGATGTCCTCAACTCGTGACAATGTATTTGCGACAACGTTCTCCATTCCAGCGATGTGCTTCACGTCGGTCGAAAATTGACCAAGTCTAGACATCTAAACTGTCGAGGTGACGCTTTTTCAGGCTTTTGCTTAAATGCGAACATTAACAGTTTGTGGTCCGTGAATATCGTAAAATTTCCGGCTTCCAACAACTTGAAGTATTTTATAGCTGAGTAAATTGCCAACAGCTCATCATACGTGCTGTACATTTGTTGAGATTTGTTAAAGTTTTAGGTAAAGTACTACAGTGGCTGCCAGCCAATTGGTATTTTCTGCTGCAATACTGCTCCCATGGCACAGTCCGATGCGTCAGTAAAAAGTCCCCATTCAAGCGTTGGATCGGGATCTGCAAGCCAGGCGGCTTCCATGAGACCTTCTTTGCAAGCACTAAATGCTTGCTGAAGAGTTGGTGTCCAGGTGATTGTTCCATTGCCTTTATTGCTCGGTCCTTTTAGACACTCGTTCAGTGGAGATTGTAGTTCGGCTGCGTTCTTAATGAAGCGCCTATAAAAATTGATGGAACAAAGGAATCTTCTAAGCTGCTTAACAGTGGTTGGCGGTTTGCAATCAGTGATAGCCTTGACTCGTTCTTCAGGCGGTTTCATGCCATCGGTTGCGACTAAGTAACCTAGTGTGCAAGTACAGCCTCCACTGCCCTCAGTTTGCTACTTACGATGCTCTTAACATTTCGGTTCTTCACATAGTGGGCTATACATGGTGAACAAGCCACTCCGAAAGTCATAACGTTAATTTCGAAAACGCTGGATTTTGCAAGTCATCCGCTGCACATGTCTGTATGCCTCTCGGACTCGCACCTGATGGAACATTTCGGCGATGTCCCCACAAATACCAATCTTACCACAGCGAAAACCACATAAGACTGTTATCAAGGATACCAGCTGGTCGGGGCCTTTCAAAAAAAAATCATTTAATATTTAATAAAGTCCCATTGCATTTCGCTGCTGCGTCCCAAACTAGTCTAACCCTTGAAGGCTTATTGGGATTACGTACTATGAAAATCGGTAGATACCAAACTCAATCATGTCTAATGTTCATTTCTTCAATCATCAACTGCTTCGCGTACCCCTTTGCTTCCAGATTTGTTATCTGCAGGTCCAGATTGCTGCAAAACTCCTCATCTCTTTCGATTCTCTTTTGCAAGTGGTGAAATCGGCGATGTACCGTGGGAAGACTATTTGGTAGGGAAATATCATTTAATTTCCATAATAGACCTACCTCAACGTGTCCATCGATGCGTAAGCAGGTATCTTCCAAAGTCTTTGTTGCTCTTTTTTCCTCGGTGAAGACTATTTGCTGGGTAGGAATGCGTATACTGGCGTTCTCAATTGAGAAGAAACCGCTCATAAGTTGGTGAAGTTCTCTCTCAGCATTGCACTCACACACAAAAAGTCGAGATGAATCTGTAGTATCTTCATTTTTGTTGCATGTATCAGGGCTATGGACTGAACATCCAAGTCTGGTTTTGATTACGATTGGCTGTGACCAACTGTCCTCAAAGACCTTTAACAGAATAGAAGTGGAAATGGTGCAGTGGATAGAGTGTTTGCTCGTTAAGCGATGTCTGCAAGTTCAAGCCCCAATGGGGAACGGCAATTATCAGCCACCCGAGTATAAAAAGGGAAAAAAATATCATCGAAGTTTTTCCAACTACTGCACTAACGAGCTCTCACGACGATCGGTTCTACGTACCGGAGCAACTCGAGGACAATACCTCGACCAAGGATCGTCAACCTCAGCTACACAGCTGCAACAACAACAACAACAACCTTTAACGGAACAACGGATGCCCACCTGTAGAACAGTTCCACCGTTCTTCACGAAAGCCCTAATTCTTCATCCAACAGGGCGATCCTCCGTCTAAAAACACAAAGGTATCAACTGATTTCGTAAAATTCGTAAAAGCACTTTGGTGAACTTGGTGTGTGCCTCATGGGTGAATACAACTGCGTTTGTCGAAGCTTCATTGGTAGCTGGTGTAGACTTCGCATAATTGCGCAGGAGGGGATGATGTTTAGCTTGGCATCCAGTAATTCCGCATATTTTTGATGCTCTTCAGTGCGAATATGGATGTCTTCCCAGACATGAGTGACACAAATTGTATTGGCGTAGCATTTCCCATCTTTCCGAGAGACTTGTGTTCGTGAACGTTACGCCATTGGCAACAAAATTATCGCCTTAGCATACGCCACAGTCTTTGTAGTTCCTAACTGGCTATATGCTGCTGTTGGTTCTATTTGCCACTTCGTGCGTATTAAGAAAATTAAGTGATTTTGGTGCACATTTCTCGGTAGACGAAGTTGAGCGTTTCTCAGAAGCTGATGTGACAGGTTACTGAACATGCGGCCTCTGCTATGTCGTACAGCCAGTTGCTAAAATCAACTAAAGTGGCAGGCTGTAGTAGAAGATGTGGTGATAGCTTGTCGACGAATTCCTTCAGAAGCATTGGGTTGTTAAGGTGTGCTGTTAAGTTCGTGGCTTCCATCGTTGCGCATACGGTTTTGATTGCTAAGGCAAACTCAATAACCGATTCCAGCTTTTCAGCCTTTGGAGTTGTCATGTTCCTACCCTTGGCTATGTGCTTCGGTCGTCCGAACAGCATTCGGAGCGTTTTAATGACATCTGGGACCATGGTTGGGAGCATAAGCCGATGTTTGACAGCTTCCATTGCTCTTCCACGAATGCACTTCTGAAGTCGGATTAGGTTTTCGCAATTTGAAAGTCCAGCGAGGTCTGTTCTCTGCTCGTAACAACTGATAAATACAGGCCATTCTTCAAGGTTGCCACTGAACACAGGTAAATCTTTCGGAATGGCATGTCTCGCTGCTAATTGAGTGGAAGAAAGTTGAGATATTTTACTTACATGCGGTGGAACTGGTATTTCTTCGTCGTTCGTTTTCGACTGCTACTGTTGTTTTGCATGCTGTTGTTGTTGCCATGCTTGATGGTAGTGGCAGGCGTCAGCATCTTCCTCGTCATCGGAGTTCTGAGGAAGAATTTTGTACTTTCGTAGAATTTGTTTGTTGTTTATCTCGCAACAATTTCTCCTCCTCCAAGCGTTATAAAAGCAACTGCTTTTTTTCCTGCTGTCTGGCTTGATATTGAGGACTTGTCATCTAGAACATCGTCTTGAAGATTCGGCGCTACTGTGGATTTACTTGCTGTTGGTCGAGAATATTCGCTGAACATCCCTCACAATTCCAACTCACGTCTGCCACTACTGAACCCCACACATGCAAAGTGATACCAAAGACTACACCTATCACATTGGGCCATGTCGGGAATGTCGGATGCATTGCATAGGCGGGAATTGTGACTCGGCGTAGAAGTGGAGTGAGTTTGCGACTTACTTGACTTGCGTGTAAGTTTATTAGTTTTTTAAAGAACTGTTCGCGCAAGGGATAAAGAATAAATAAAAGAAAACTTATTTCAATGGTAACACTGTATTGTGTACTTTAAAAAACTAAGTTTATTGCGCAGTTAATACAAAAACGTGGTTAAACCACAAATCAGTAAGAAAAGAATAAAATTCTCTCTGTCTGTCCTCTTTTCCGGCCAAGTCGCCGAGGGATGACTTTTCTCCATTTTTATACTATCGGCAACAGATGTCTTCGCTGTCGTGTTGTAGGCTTAGGTGGCGGCAACAGCAACCTTAACATAGACACTTAAGTTATTATTTATGCTAAGGAATAAAAATATGCACTTAATCATGTAAATCGATTGGAAAAAAGGGGCAGGTGCCTTATTTTGTACTGCTTTCGGATTCGGATTGCCATTCGGAAATATAATCCGATTCTAAAATGAATTGGTATTTTGTATTGTTCTCGGATTGGGTGTAAGTGCTTCCAACTCAAAATCAAACATTTTCGAAAGTTAGATTGTCAAAACATCTATCAAACGTCACTTAAATTACTTGGAAATTGAGTTTGTATACTTTTGCTATAGAAACGGAATACAAAATAAGGCAAAATTTGCATTACAAAGGTCGTGCTTTTGCAGTAATTCGTGAATCGATGGACCCTGTTGAGCCACAATACCCGCCAATAACTGATTGCGATAAAAAAGTTTTATCACTCTTATTGAATTCTGGTCCATTGCTTAAATAGCTGTTGTGACTTTTGGTGGGAGAAGCATAAAAACAATGTTCCCATCATCAGAGTGATGTTCTTCGATAGCCGAGTGCGCTGTACAATTATCCAATAAAAGAATTGCCTTTAGAGGCAAGTCATTTTGAGCACTGAATCGACGTACCTATGTGAACATATCGAAATGTAATTTAATTTAAAATAACTTAAGATTGAAATCAGTCCTTACTTCTTTTTCAAACAATGTATGAAACCATCTCTTAAAAATGTTTGCTGTCATCAATGCGTTGCAGAATATTCGTAGTCCAGCGGACTTTTAATGTTCAGAAAGCATCGCGGCTTGGCAGCCTTCACGATCACAAGTGGCTTAAGTTTGTGTGCGCCATCTTCATCGGCGCACAACATAAAAGTCACTCTTTCTTTACGTATTTTTCTGCCTGGTGCAGTCTTGTCATAAGAAGCAACGTAAGTTTTATCAGGAAGACATCGGAAAAAGAGGCCAGACTCATCAGCGTTGTACAGTTGTTCGATTGTGATTTCCATTTCATGCATTTTTGCCCGCAAAGCATGAATTAATTGTGTGATTGTTGACGTGTCGCTAGATAAAATTTCACTACACACCTTAAGAAAGCGTGTTCCATACCGCCACTTGAAATTTACAAACCAGCCATAAAATCATTTATTTGGATAGATTTGTGCAAAAAGGCCCTTCGCCTTAGCTTTCAAAATAGAACCACTTATTGGACAGTTTCTTTCGTGTTGGTCTAAGAGTCATTTGTACAGTTGCTTCTCCATATCACCGTTCTCTGGCTTATGTAAAGTTTTCTTCTTCATTTCCGCACATGTACTCGTAAATATAAAGAATGATTATTTTTTGGAGAGTTGATCAAAGAAGAAATCATTTTACCAGAGCCAGGAGACGAGCGTGCGATAGTTACGGTTTTAGCCACAACGCTCTACCACTGAGCTATCCCTGGATGTTTTCTTCTCTGGTCAATTCTCCAACGTGCGTCGTCTCCTGCCTCTGGAAAAATATTGGTGCTTTCACGAGATTATCACTCCGTTGTCTATGATATACCGCTCTCTTTCAGCTAAAACCCATAGCAGAGAGTACATAAGACACAAATCTGATGGAGATAAAAATGTTTTCTTCTCTGATCAATTCTCCAAAAAATAATCATTCCTTACATTAAAATTCATAATGGTAAATGCCGATTGCATTTGTGTTTCATGTTTTTTTTTGCTACACATACGTACAGCACTACATAATAAACAGCGACAATGGGAAAATAATCTAAAAACAAAAATGACTTGGAACGGTTAAGACAAAACTTATCTTTTTAGAGACACCCGTGGAGACTGAAACCTACTTAACTTTTCCGTATATTTAACTTTTGCGCGTCTTAACTTTTTTCTTTACTGTAATACTATAAAAATATATAATTTTTTTGTTCGAAATTCCACTAATTTAGTTAGTTCGTTTATGGTTTTTATTTATTGGTTACATGCTTATACGATATTTAAAATACAATTAATTCTATATTATAAAAGCAAAGTGGCTCTGAGTTAGAGTCGTTAGCCTGATTGGCAATATCATTGCTCAATAATTCAAAATAACTCATTTATGTACATATATATATATTTGGAATTTGCAAATTTATGTTTATCTTTAATTAAATTCATCAATTACAAGGTATCTGCATTTGGTGGCGTTTCGGTACTAATTCGAATCGCCTACTTTTTCCCTGGCGGTACCAAAAAGTCTAGGTTTTGGAAAGTGTATTCAGAAGTCTAATAAAAATCAAAAAAAAAAAAATATATATGATTTTCTCTTTATATCACTTTAAAAGATTTTAATGAAAAAGTTATATTTTCTTATTATTTCTATTGGCCGTTAGGAAAGGTTATACAAAGATACATAGTTCTGGCCATTCAACAAATCAAGAATGGTGTCTCTTGATAGCGTTATTTCGCCGAGAAAACGCGTCCTTATACATCTAAAAATAGGGCATATTACAACAAAGTGAAAAGTATTTTCTGAAGCATCCAAGTTACAGATAGTATAATACATATACCATCGGTGTTATTCTTAAAAGCCCCAGCGTTCAAATCGAGTAACCCACCCCTTGTCATAAATACATATCTGATAATATCAGCGTTTTCGTCGGTGAAGTATTTTGGGATACCAACATATTTCAGTCCACTGTATTCATCGTGTAACTGACCACTTCTGGCTCTTACTACGATATCGTTCCATTGTGCGTTCTTTAGTGCAATCAGTTCCTCAGCGTGCGACAGCCACCAGCTCGTACTGTTTTCCAAATCTATGTGCAAATCGACTGAGTCAAATATAGACTTCCACTCCACCACCCAATAAACGTTGTTCCTTATAGCTTTCCTTATAGCTTTCCTTGTCAGAATTTTTGGTAGTCTATCCTCAGAATAGCTAAAGACTGCGTAAATAACTGAAATGAAGGCGCAAGGTATGTACAAAAAAAACAGAGATGGCAAACTCGTTTCAATGCTGATCATATAATTAGGAGTATTGTACGGCAAGTTAAACATCCTCTTGATGAAGTACCTTAAACAGCTTTTCTGTTTCTTCATACTGCGGATAGCCCCAGACTCGGACCGCATAAAACAAGATATATCTTGCAGTTGCTGTAAAAATTGGAAATTTTTGGAAGGAGGAACTTTCCTATTGTTAATCAACGAACCGCAAGCAGAGTTTCTGGCTGCTTTTCACAGACCCAGTTTCTCCTCTAAATACGATTTAAAAGACATGTTATATGTACATAAGTCAATTTTATGCCAAGATATTTGTACTCGTTTACCACCTGTATGACATCCCCTTTGAATCGGCAGTTTTCGGTAGCCGTCCTCCTTCCGCCCTTCCTAAAAATGATAACTTTCGACTTATCTAAATTTTCTTCTAGATTCCATCTGTCACAATAATCTGCAAGACCGTTTTTCATATTTTGTAACATTTCAGGCGATTCTGATATTAGTGTTAAGTCGTCAGCATTTAACAAAAGTCTAATAAGGGTACCATGAACATTTACGTCTCCAGAAAGAGCTTCATGCAAATCATTTAGGAAAAGCGAGAAAAGAAGCGGACTGAGTAAGCAACATTGCCTTAGACCGGTCGCCGTATCAAAGAACTCAGAGATATGAACACCATCCCAAACCGCAGATTGGGTATTCTTGTATATATTGCTTCTTATTATTTTGGAGGACAACCCTATATTATGTAGTTTGTACCAAGGAACTTCCCGGTTAATTGTGTCGAAGGCTGCTCTAAAGTCAGCAAAGAACACAGAGTTTTCCTTTTTTTGCTCAGAAACTGCTGAATCAATGAAATTAGGCTGAAAATATTGTCTATTGTAGGGTAGCCCACCTTAAAATCTGCCTGGTACTCACTGATTATCTTATGGGTGTCAGCCCAATTCACTATGTGTTTTAAAAGAACGCTAGTGAAGATATTGTATAGGGAGTCCAAAAATGACAAACCACGATAGCTTTGAACGTTCTGCGTGTCCTCTTTTTTAAAAACTGGGAAGATTATTGGCTTTCTAAATGAGCTTGGGATGTCCTCCTTTTCAAAGATATTATTTAAAAGCAGTGTGGTTTTTCTCTGAAAGCTCAATGAAGAGTTTTTGTAAAATTCGTATGTTATTCTATCTAATTCTATCTAAGCCCAGTGCTTTGCCATTTTTACCCAAGCTTATAACTGATCTAACTTCCTCAACTGAGATCTCACAATCTAGAGGCCCATTTGTTATCAGTTCACATGCATGTAGGGGATGAAAAGTATTAAAGGAAGGATTAAGAAGGTCCCTGAAATGTTGTGCAAATTGACCAAATTTAAGATTCCTACTCACGACTATTTCCACTCCTTAACACTCTTTACTGTAGACAACCTGATGGCTATAAAATGATTATAATTGCGTTTTTTTAACTCACAAAGATTTCTGAAGTTCTTTTTCGCTATTAAGTAATTCGTCCTATATAAAGCCGCTCTATTGTTTTTGTACAATTTAAGTTTTTTCACTACCTTTTTTCTTGCTCTAAAGCAATCATGGTCGAACAACTTATATTTGAAATTACTCAGAGAATGATTTCTATTCTCTTTAACAGCAGATTCATAGATAGCCTTCTTGAGAAAGTCAACCTGCTCATCAACGTTTAGGCTTGCAGAGATGCGTGCCGCAGGGCATACAATATGGTTTTCAAGCTAAGCATACCTAGCTTGGACATAATTCTTCTTCTTCTTCTTCCTTTTATCAGCGAGGTTATGATCCGAAAATAAAGGATTACAACCCTCCCACTTCACCGCATTTCTACTGATCCACCTGCGGGGTTCGCCTATTTGACCTCAGAAAATATCGGCAGGCCCGCCGATTTTGGATCACTCGGTTACTGAGGCCAATAAATGCCGATGTCGTCGCATTTGTGTGATCCAGACGTTTATAGGCCTACCTTTCATACATCGCGACGTCTTTGGAACGTGCATTGATATTGCCTTTTTATTAGGGTTCAAATTATCTCTTCTTTGAACGTGGCAATACCAACTGAGCCGGTCGCGCTCTATTTTTTGTACGATGGTTTCCTTGATGTGAAAGCTTCCACGGATCTTCGAACTTCTTATTCGATCAAGCTTTATCACTTCTGCTGTCATGCGAAGCATCTTCATCTCACTTACTTACTTAGGTGGCGCTACAGTTCGGGGTGAACCTGACCTCAACCAACAAGCCTCTCCATTTAGCTCAGTCCTTTAGCTAATTGCCTCCAGTTGCGCACTCCAAGTTGGTCGAGGTCCCCTTGAACTTGTGCGCGCCACCTACGGCGATGATTCCCTCTACTGCGTCGTCCCTCGGGGTTAGATTCAAAGACTCTGCGGGCCGGAGCGTTGGTCTCCATTCGCTCTACATGTCCTAGCCATCTCAGACGTCCAATACGCAGTTTTTTGACTAGGTCGATGTCGCTGTACAGCTCGTATAGTTCGTGATCGAATCTTCTCCTCCAAAACCCATCAACGCAAACGGAACCGAAAATCTTACGAATAATTTTTCTCGAAGCGACCAAGGATATCTTCATCCTCTTTTAATAAAGTCCATGTTTCAGCGCCGTAAAGCAGGACTGGAATGATCAGGGTCTTATACAGAGTCTCCTCCAAAAAAAACAACGATTGGTAAGAGTTATTCTTCGATTGATTTCTGCGCTGATCTTGTTTATAGAATGTATAGCAGAGCCAAGGTAGACAAAGTCCCTTACCACCTTGAAGTTATAGCTGCCCACTGTGACGTTTTGCCCAATTCGTCGGTGTTGGATTTCCCTTCTTGTTGACAGCATATACTTGGTTTTGTCCTCGTTTATCGCTAAACCCATTTTGGGCGCTTCCGCCTCAATGCTTGCAAACGCACCGGTGACAGCCCGCTGAATTCTTCCGATAATGTCTATATCGTCGGCGTATGCAAGCAATTGTACAGACTTGTAATAGATTGTGCCTCCGGTGTTGGCTTGTGAGTTCCGCACAATCCGTTCAAGTACAATATTCAAGAAGTCACATGATAGCGCATCACCTTGCCTCAAACCTTTTTTGACATCAAAGGTCTCGGTGAGGTCATTACCGACCTTGATGGAGCAGCGAGCGTTCTCCATTGCCAGCCTGCACAGACGGACAAGTTTGGCAGGGATGTTAAAACTAGACATGGCTCTATAAAGCTCTCCTCTATAGATGCTGTCATAGGCGGCCTTGAAATCGTTAAAGAGGTGGTGAGTATCGATTTGGACTTCTTGGGTTTTCTCCAGGATCTGCGGAAGTGTGAAGATTTGATCGATGGTGGACTTTCCTGGTCTGAAACCGCACTGATAGGGTCCAATCAGGCTGTTGATAAAAGGTTTCAGGCGTTCACACAAGATCGCAGAAAAGATCTTGTATGCGATGTTGAGGAGACCGATGCCTCTATAATTGGCGCAGTTGAGGGGGTCTCTTTTCTTGTGGATCGGGCAAACGATGCTGAGATTCCATTCGTCAGGCATACACTCGTCTGACCAAATCTTAGACATGAGTAGGTGTATGCACTCTACTAATTTATCCCCAGCTGCCTTGAAAAGTTCGGCCGGTAAGCTGTCAGGTCCAGCAGCCTTGCTGGATTTTAGCTTGGATATTGCTATCCTCACTTCGTTTTGGTCAGGTCGACGGAAGTTTCGACTACCGTCGTCTATGTTGTCGTAGAGCTCACGAGCAGCTCTCGTCTTCCTTTGCAGCGCCGCTTTGTATGCCTCTTGTTTTGCTGCATGTACTCGCCAGCATTCTTCGTCAAACCAGGGGTTTCGCGGTGGTGGGCGAGCGAGACCCAGCACATCAGTCGCGGCGTTTCTGATGGCATGTTGGCAGCGTTGCCACTGGTCTTCGGCACTTGATGCTGGCGGCATAGGGGTGATTTGGGCGCCGTGGCGTAAGTGGTTAGTGTGCCGGATCACTACGCATGAGGTTCCAAGTTCGAATCCTAGAAAACACCAAAAAGTTTTTTCACGGTCCCACCTCTCGCGAGCGTCTGACAAACATCCGAGAGTATTGTTGTCACGAAAAAGTTTCTCAAATCGCCGTTCGGATTCGGCACTAAACTGTAGGTCCCTTCCATTTGTGTGAAAAATATAACGCACACAACATGAGTGGTTGCGAGAAGCTAGGCCCTGGCACTCAAAGAGCTGTTGCGCCAAATATATATATATATATATAGGGGTGATTGAGGGATTTCGGGATACGCGTTCAGCTAAGTGTCTGGTGGTCTCTTGCGATTGTAGCTTTTCGACGTTAAATTTGTTCACAGTAATTCTTCTTTGTTGCTCAGTTTGGGATATCCGCATTCGTACCTTGGCTACAACAAGGTAATGATCCGAGTCTATGTTGGCCGCTCGGAAGGTCCGGACATCCATAATACTGGAGGCATGCCTTCCGTCGATCGCAATATGATCAACTTGGTTGATCGTTACATGATCATTGGACCGCCATGTCTGCTTATGAATATCAAGATGAGGAAACCATGTGCTTGCTTCTTCTTCTTCTTCTTCCTTTTATCAGCGAGGCTATGATCCGAAAACAAGGGATCACAGCCCTCCCACTTCACTGCATTTCTACTGATCCGCCTGTGGGGTTCGCCTATTTGACCTCAGAAAATATCGGCAGGTCTGCCGATTTTGGATCACTCGGTTACTGAGGCCAATGAAATGCCGATGTCGTCGCATTTGTCTGATCCAGGCGTTTATAGGCCTGCCTTTCCTACATCACGATGTCTTTGGAACGTGCATAGATATTGCCTTTTTAACAGGGTTCAAATGATCTCTTCTTTGAACGTGGCAATACCAGCTGAGCCGGTCGCGCTCTAATTTGTGTACGATGGTTTCCTTGATGAGAAAGCTTCCACGGATCTTCGAACTTCTTATTCGATCAAGCTTGGTCACTCCTGCTGTCATGCGAAGCATCTTCATCTCAGCTGCCGTTAATTTACTCTCATACTTTTTGTACATTGTGAACCGTATGTGAGCGCTGGACGTACAACTGCGGTGTAGAGCCTTCCTTTCAACTTAGGGGGCATTTTTCTGTCACAGAAGATAGCGGAATTTTCTCGCCACTTCATTCACCCTACGCTTACACGATGATTGATGTCGTCATCACAAGTTGCTTTGCTATTGATCATAGATCCCAGATATTTGAACTTTTCGCACTTGGGAAGCACTGTTCCATTCAAATAAATGTCTGGAATAGGCCTGAGTGGATCAGAGAACGGGCAGCACAAGTACTCTGTCTTTTTTGAACTAATGCGATACCCATTTCCCTCCAAAACGTCCACCCACACATCAAGTGCTCGTTGCAGGGATGTAGGATCCTCACTTATGATAGCTTCATCGTCAGCAAAGAATAACTGATGTACCTTGGGGTCCATCACTTTACCTTCAAGCAGATAATCAAGGACTGTAATAAAGAGCAAAGGACTTAAAACGCTTCCCTGGTGCACCCCGACTTTGATTGGGAACTCTTCGGTTACTCCAGCGGGACATCTTACTCTTGTCTTTGCTCTTTCGTACATGTCCATGATCATCTGTACATAGGTTTCTGGAACCCCTCGATGTCTTAGCGCCACCCATATCAGATCTCGTGGTTGTCTGTCGAATGCCTTTTCAAAGTCAACCAATACAATATGCAAATCCCTTAAGGAATCACGATGTTTTTCCATTATGATCCTTATACTTTGGATTGCATCTGTGGTTGATTTACCCGAGACAAACCCGCACTGATCATCAGATAGCCGTATTATTTTTCGCAGTCGGCCACCTAATACCCGCTCAACGATCTTCATGGTGTGTGACATCAGCTTGATCGAACGGTAGTTATCACAGTTTCGCGTATCACCCTTCCCTTTGTATACAGGGAGGAGGTAACTTTCCCTCCATTGATTCGGCATTGGATCACCTCTCACGAATTTGGAGATAAGAATTCTGAGCCATCTGAACCCGATGTCTCCCATCTTTTTCCAGAACTCAGAGGGTATTTCGTCTGGCCCAACCGCTTTTCGTTTTTTGGAGTATTTGACCGCCTCACTAACTTCTTCGACTGTAATGTCGGGTATTTCTTCACAGTTAGGGGTGGCTCTTGGAAAGTATAGCCGGGGAAACTGTTCATTTAAAAGCTCTTCACAATACTGTCGCCACCTCTGCAGAATTTTGTCGTCATCCACAAGAAGCTGGCCATGAGCATTGCTAATGAACTTTGGCGAACGAATCTCCTGAGCATTGTTCCTTCTTTGGGCGGCTATTTTGAAGATAGTGGCGCTCTTGTTCATATTGTGTCTTCGCAGCTCCTGGATAGCCTGGTTTGCATCAGCAACGGGGGAAAATATTTTCTCCAGCTCCCGATACAGGCCCTCCGTACTCTCTGCTTGAAGCTGGGCGCACTTCTTCTTCGCTTTTTTCTTGCAGCATCTGTATTCCATTTCGAGGCGAGCTTTTTCGTCATTATTATTAGAGGGGCACTTTGACCAAGCTTTGAAAGCCGCTTTCTTCTCATTTATCACTTTCTTAGCTTCATCACTCCACCACCATGTTTCTTTGGCGTGTTGATGGTGGCCTTTTGAAGCTCCTAGCAGTGATTTGGCCTTATTTAAGCAAGTTCGCTGTAGGGAATCCCACATATTTTGTGCTCTGCACTCTTCATCCTCAGCTCCGTTGATGGTGTGAGAGAGGTAATTTTTCATTACGAAAACAAAAGCTTCGCCTTTTTCTTTGTCCAGATTGTACCACTTGATTTTCTCAGAGACCCTTGTTTGTTTGCTTTTCTTCGGTGTTTTCATAAAAATTTCTGTTAGCAGGAGACGGTGTTGCCGAGCAACCATGTGCTTGCTATGGTGACATTTCGCTCCACAGCGAAATCAATTAGCCTTAGTCCGTTATCAGACGTGGTGTCGTGTAGGCTACCGACTACCCTACCAAAGACGTCCTCTTTTCTATTTTGGCGTTAAAATCGCCCAATACGATGTTAACGTCGTATTTAGGACATTGCTCGTATGTTTTGTCAAGGAGCTCGTAGAGCTCTTTGGTGGCAGGGTCCTTTTCTTTCGTGGGGGCATGAACACATATTAGGCTTATGTTAGCGAATTCAGCCTTGATCCGGATAGTCATAATACGCTCGCTAACGTGTCGGAAGCTTAAGACTTCTTGCCTAAGTCTGCCGCGTATGACAAATCCGCATCCGAATAAGCGTTGCCTGTTGCAATCATCGTAGTAGATGTCACATCGTAGTAGATGTCACAGTTTTTCATCCTCTTTTTGCCCGGCCCATCCCATCGCACTTCCTGGATGGCGGTAGTATCTGCTTTATAGCAGTCTAGGGCCTGTGCTAGTTGTTCGGCTGCACGTGGTCTGTAAAGGGACAGAACATTCCACGTACAGATCCGAAGGTCGTTGTCCTTATTTTGTTTGCTGGGGTCGTCATTAGTTGAGTCATCCTTATCCGAGGCTTTTGGTTGTTTCGAACCATATGATTTTTAAGTGGTAGGGAAGTTACTCCAACGGCACAACCCCAAGCCTGGAGGGCCAGTTCCTTAATTATTCCCCTAGGACGAGGGGCCGGGTACACCGATGCCAGTAGTCCACTACGGGAGTATGAGCGCTGGCGTTGGCCCATTAAGGGCTCCTCCGCCACCATCTCTATTCCAATGTCCTGACCAACATTGGAAATTCCTTACTGACCCGTGACCCGAATACGTCGAAACAGTTCGCGCAAGGTATACACTTAGTTCAACCTAACTGGAACTATAGACGCCACCGTTGACTCCGTCTAGGGAATTCGTCCGCTGCCGCCTGGAACAGGAAGAAGTGCTCTAGTGAGAAAGCACTCTTCCCCCCCTCTCTCATCTGCTGCCGCCAAGAATCCGCCAAACGGGGTTGGTTACCCATTTCTTGGATTAAGGTACTAGCCGCCCGGCTGTCACCGCGTGGAGGTTGAGAGTAGGAGTTAGTAGGCCTCAGCTGAGTGGAAACGCTTGTGTTTTCATATGACCGCATGCACTACCGTTTGATAAAAATAAAAGAAAGAAAGAAAGAAAATAAAAGAAATACACAAATATACATATGTACATATTTTAGTAAATTTTTAATTTTCAATTTATTTAATGTTGTCAATCAGGCAGACGGCAAAGCCATGTTTATTGATTTTTTGTTAAAACTTTGTATTAATAGTGAAGTACATAAATAAAAATCTATATATCTATCTATCACTACCGTTTGACCAGCCCATCTTCATCTTGAGCGCTGGACGCACAACTGCGGTGTAGAGCCTTCCTTTCAACTTAGGTGGCATTTTTCTGCCACAGAAGAAAGCGGAAGATTCGCGCCACTTCATCCACCCTACGCTTACGCGATGATTGATGTCATCACAAGTTGCTTTGCTATTGATCAAAGATCCCAGATATTTGAACTTTTCGCACTTGGGAAGCAGTGTTCCATTCAAATAAATTTCTGGAATAGGCCTGAGTGGATCAGAGAACGGGCAGCTGAAGTACAAGCTTGGACATAATTCTTCCATGATAACGCAGAGAGCAGTGATAGAGGTATATTCTTCCTTTCTGTCTCATTCCTCAAAAATAAGCATATCGGTTTATGATCCGAATATATTCCTCAAAAAAAAAAACGAATCCACAAAATCGAATGCTTCCATGGAAGGGATCTTGTCTTTTGATTGACGGCTGCCACTTAATATAGTATTCCCAAAGAACCCGTCAATATGAAAAGATTGTAAACCTAACCTAACATTTAGGTCACCAATAATTATGATATCCCCAAATGTTATTTTGACATCAACTCCCTCAATATCTCGAAATCATGATCCCACTTTTTGCCGTTTTGGTACGATGGTATAAAGTACAATATTTTTTTGTTTATTTGGCTTCTCAGGTACAAATACTCATCACAGTATGTACATAAATCTTAAGATATATCTTTGTTCAGTATCTTTTTTATAACCGAAAATACATCCTTAACTCGCCCTGCCGAAACTATGAAGAACCCTTATTCCTTATAATATTATAATCTTATAATCCCTAAAATAGTTATTATATTTTACTATATTTTGCTCAGTTACATGCGTCTCACACAAGAAAAATATTTCATATTTATAAATATAATTAAAGAAACTTGCATATAATAACTTATTACTTAGACCCGACACATTATACGATAATACCTTTACGAGGTATATTTGCTATTCTTGCTTAGACTTGAAAACATCTCCTTTATTGCCCCCGAGAGATAAATCATAGTTTCTGCCTACACTGCGCAATAGTACTTCGATGAACAGTTTGTCGTCCGTCGAAAAAGCCACAATATTTCGTTCCAGTGACCATACGTAACGCCATTTGTCGATTACCATGCTTATTCCTTTAATCTGCGCTGAACATCTAGGGTCTGCTTTTCCCAGCTCTTTTTTTACCTGCCTTAGTTGAAATTGTTGTCTTCGCTCCTGATATGTGTAGTCTTTGTTGATGTAGTAACCAGAATTTTTGAGCTTTCCCATACATTTGAGGACATTTATGATGCAAAGCCAGCCCAAATATATAGACACTTCCATTTATTCTTTTACAGCTATGTATATTGACCGTAACAGCCAAGTACTGCAGATACCACAGAATATTTGCATGGCTAACGTATGACTTGTCGAGATCCCAGTAACAACCAGATTGAACTTTTTGCGAAATATTTCTTCTACGTCGGCCTTCTGATTGAGGCGTTTTTCCTTTAGTTTAAGTACGTCCATTTCTTCCTTTAATTTTTTGTTTTCCTACGGCAACATCAGCCTTTACACAGTTTATTTCAGCGCTTATGTTGTCTGCTACAAGCTGCCGAAATGAGGTTCCTTCGCGGTGTTGCTGCAATAACTTGTATGGATCGAGTGCGCAATACCAGAGTACGCGAGGCGCTCAATGTTGAGCAGCTACTTTTCCGAACGGAACGATCTATGCTTCGATGGTTTGGTCACGTAGTGCGTATGCCCCAGACCGGCTTCCAAGACGTGCCATGGTGACTGTGCCATCAGGTAGGCGACCCCGCGGTAGGCCTAGAAATAGATGGTTGGTCCAAGTCCGACATCTCTCTTGGAGCCGTCTAGGTATTCCTCCTGATGAGTTGGAGTCAATGGCGAAGGATCGAGAAGGATTGAGAGTCCATCTGAGCATCCTACCCCCGCGACCCTCATGGAGGATTAGCGGGCCATTTGAAAATGTATGTATGTATGTATGTCGTCTGCTATTGACGCGTATGATCTGAATGTCTTCCTTTGTGGCGATTGCTTTTAATTTGACATCTAACAGCGCAGTAATATTTGTAATGAGCTCCCACTGATCCATGCTGTATTTTGTACCAATGTTTTGCCTTTTGTCGGTGGATAATTCTTCTGGAGAGTCTCCAGAATCACTTTTTTTTCTTTTTGAACTGTTTTCGTTGGCGGTGAACATAAAAAAAAAAGTTATTCACACGGGTGGTTGCGGCGATTTGCGAGGTTATGTTAGGCCAGCATATATTAATCTGATTAAAAAAGAAACTTCGACAGTAAAACATTTGGTAGATTTTTGCAAATACGAATGTGTGAAATCAAACTGACTAATAAACAATTTCATCCGTAATTTAATCGCCAAAATTCTGTTAAACTATATTATCATTGACATACTATATATGGACTGCTATTAGCCAACTTCGCGTTGGTTCCAACGTTAGCAGTAGCTCTCTTGGTTCGGAGCGAAAAAAAAATGGAAACTCACACTTGTTTGAAATTTCGTTGGATGCAGTTGGGTGTACAAAGACAGTGCTTTCATTGACAAATTACATAACAAATTGATTCGTAATAAATATACGAATATTGTACAACTTATGTGGCAGTCAAATGCATATATAACGATTTTTTATTTAAATTTTGTTGGTTCCATCTGTCAGTAATTATTTGAACTAGCACATTTTGCAGGTGACATCTGCTGCAAACAATGCCTCAACGATTTGAATTGCAACCGTTTTAGTTAGCAAATCCAAACAAACCCAAGAGGTGTATCTACCATTCTATAGATAAATTCAAGATGGTTGGCAATTTGTTTCCACATTTTTCCGCTCCGAACCAAGAGGGATTACATCCTGCCCGCATTGGTCGCTCTACTTAGAACAAGATCCAACCTGGGATACATTCCACAAACTTGGCGGGAAGTATATTTGGTGTTTATCCATAAGCTAGGTAATAAACCTGGCGATATACCCAAATCCTACCGTCCAATCAGCTTGACATCGTTTTTCTTGAAAACCATGGAAAGACTGCTAGACATTCACATTAGAGGCATGCTTGAAAAAACTATACCTCTGCACTCTAGTCAATATGCATACAGGAAAGGTCAATCTACGGAGGCGATCTTGTGATCATTTAGCGTGTTTTGATGATAATTATACAAAGCAAAGTGAAAGGTTCTCAACAAAACGATTCACAGTCAATCAGGTTTATAGCTTTTTTAATTATTTGAAGATTGGTGATTGAATTGAAATTGAAGTGAAAAGTGTGAAAAAGTTGTGCTTGAATTTGTGAAACACAACTGAATCATTCAACTTGAATCAAATTGAATGAAAAAGCTCTTTTCAGCACCCTCAGGAATTGATTGTTCCAAACTAAACATCGCAAGTCACTTTTGACTGTCGAAAAAAGCTAAAGTTGCCAGTAATTTGTTGTTGTTGTACTCCGTGCTAAATCTTACTTCACTGAGAAGCAACGTCTCATCAAAACACGCCTTTTATCAAGGGCAAACATGAAGACAATGTGTGTAACTCATGGAATATGCACTCCTAGTCTCGGACTGGTGTGCTGGCGAGGGCCTGTCGATTAACCCCAGCAAGGCAGTCGTCGTACCGTTCACAGGAAGAAGAATGGTGCAACCATTGGTTTTTCCGATGAAGTAAAATATCTAGGATTTGTCCTAGATAAACAAAATTAATTGTAATTTCTTACATACGCGTCCATTGTCTAGTGCACGAAAACCAAGGAGGTCACAACTATTAACAAACTCACTAAACTTCAAAGATTAGCTTGTCTCAGAATCACAGATATGAGTACTAGGCATAACTGTCCCACAAAAGCTATAGAAGCTATAATCGGACTCACTCCGTTACATGTATTTATCAAAAAGTGGCAATTCGCAGTGCAGTTAGTCTTCGAAAGTAGGGTGTTAATAGTATTGTACATGGGATCATGTGGATCTCATAGATCTCATGGATCTATTAACCTACTTCCCCGAGTTAGATATGCTCAGGACGGTTTCTGACTTTACGCCTAAATCACTCTATTTCGGTGGAAGCTTTGAGATTGAGATCCCAAGCCGTGATACATGGATTAATGGCGGACCGCTGCTTGATCCAAAAGGAATCGTGCGGTATACCGACGGATCAAAACTGGATTCAGGAGTTGGCGACGGTGTTTAATGGACCCAATTATAAAATTTCGAAACCCCTTGGAAAAAGTCCCCGTTTTTTCCAGGCCGATCTTTACGCTAATGAAACTTGCGCTAGCATTAACTTACACTCAGTCATCAAAGGTGTCTCTATCAACATACTCACTGACAGCCAAGCGGCCCTTAAAGCACTGTTCTCCCACTTGATCAGTTCAGTCCACTTAAGGGACTCCTTTAATTATAGTTTTCATAAGGAGAATAGAAGTACTGCTGTCTTAAAAGGTGATACAATACCTACAGATCTTTCTGCTGCCTTTCTAGTGCCTACATGCCATATGGGCGTGCCCACAAGCCTGTTCAAAAGAATTAAAATGTTCAGCTGCACGTGGTCTGTTAAGGGTCTGAACATTCCACGTACATATCCGAAGTTCGTTGTCGTTATTTAGTTTGCCTGGGCCATCAACAGTTGAATAAAGTCGAATATTATATATCCACTTTTAATTGCCACTGTATGCAACAGTCAGGAACTTTATAGTATGGGAAATTTAAACAGATATTTTAGTGATAACGTATTGTACTTTATCCGTCTTACAATCCGAACTGTGCAATCGGTCGTACGCCCGCCTGGCTCCGCCTCAAAATATCAGACATTTTTTTGTCGGACGCTTCTATGACAGCGCTGCACACGATGTAATTTATTGGACTGGAAAGTGATGTCAATTTATCAAATCGATATTTCGATTTTTGAGCCAAAAAAGCTTTCCAAAGCCTGGTTATGGGGGTTGGTCGCACTCCTCCACCAGCAAATGCCCAAAGTGTCAAGATGCCCGATAATACTAAAAATTCTCGCACTCAAAGCATATCAAAAAAATGCTAAGGGTAATCAAAATAATAATCTTAAGAAAATTCAAGAGCTACTCGTAGAATCCCTCTGCGAGGAGATGAAAAGAGAGAGATGATTGAGATCTTGAAACAGATTGGATTGGAAAAACGAAAAGGGGAAGCAAAAAAAGGAGAGCTGAATCATCTGCAGAAGTAATAAATCAGAATGATCACAATATATTACAACAAAAAAAGGAAATAAAGTAAAGCGTCGTCCTCCACGTATTATGGTCACTGGTGTTAGCGACTATCAGCAGATACCTTTCCAACTGTCTAACCGCTTAGACGTGTTTTTCAATTTCTCCTGCGCGAGCTAATTTTTCCACTTTTCGCCAAATCAAAAACAAATATTTGGCGCAACACCTCTTTAAAGTGCCAGGGCCTAGCATCTCGCAACCACTCATGTTGTGTGCAATATATTTTTCACACGAATGGAAGCTTTTTCGATACAACAATACTCTCGGATGTTTGTCAGACGCTCGCGAGAGGTGGGACCGTGAAAAAACTTTTTGGTATTTTTTTGGGATTCGAACTTGGAACTTCATGCGTAGTGATCCGACACACTAACCACTTACGCCACGGCGCCCACTCGCTTTAAACCACTTTCTCGCCAACTTCCTCCTTAACATTAAATATGTTGTGACCTACTGTCTGAGTTCAAGTGCGTTAACCCAAGTGCCAACATTCGCCCCATTTTCATCTGACTGTGCTAAAAGTATTCTCGTTAATTTTTTGCATAGATCTGCAGTTAATATCGTGCTCTGTCTCTGTGCCACCAAATTCATTCACCTGACGCGCTTATTCACCCTATAAATTGCCATGTCTTGTGGTATGATCAATTGCCCAATCTTTGATAACGATGCTGACTGGGTTTCTTGTAAAGGAATCTACGGCAAATCTTTCCATGCCATTTGTATCGGACTCAACAAAAGAAATACGGTATTTATAAATGAGTTTTCAAACTTAATAACCTAGTCAATAACATAAATTTCAGCGTCTTTCTAAACATTAACACCCCCATTGCTATCGCTCTCGCATTCTTCCACACAGCAATCTTTGACTGCCTTCTCAAGTCTGTCCCATATGTTTCTCGAAAAAACTTTTCGTCGTCACGCCCCTGGTATAATAATGAATTGCGTACTCTTCGCAATGTCAGAAACAAGTTATGGAAAACTTACCTGGTATCCAGATCTACCTCAGATTACTCAAATTACCAGCAAGCTTACTCCCGCTTTTCCTTCCTCTGCGAATCCCTCTATCTCGAATACCTCGATAGAATGCAATTAAGTCTAATCACTGATCCTAGGCGCTTTTACCAATTTATTAACGTCAAAAGAAAGTCCGACAGCTCTAAAATTACTTAATACTTCATCTGTAATTGACAACCTCTTTGCAACTTTTTTTTCAGCTAATCGTGTAGTGACCATGTACACGAAGTAACTGTCTTCAAACCCTAGTTTCAGTCGACATTAGGTCTGATATTGTGCGAAATGAATAGGCTCAAAGATGACTTTTCCCCCGGTCCCGATGGTCTGCCCGCCATATTTCTAAAAAAATGTGTAAATGTCCTGTGTCAGCCCCTTACAATTCTATTTCGACTCTCACTCTCTCAAGCCGTTTTCCCAAAATTATGGAAGGACTCCTTTATTTTCCCTATCTATAAAAAGGCAGTTAAAACCACATATCTAACTATCGACCCATATCCAAACTCTCCTCTATCCTCAAACTCTTCGAAAACATTGTCTACGACACACTGCGAATACTTTCTTTTTTTTGACAACATCACGGTTTCTTAAAAAGTAGGTCCACAACGATTAACCTGACCGAATTCGTTTCCAAAACACTGCAAGCATTAGACGAAACGACTTCAGCAAGGCGTTTGATAAAATCTGTCACTTAACAAGTTACATTAAACTTAAAGCCCTCGGTTTTCCACCCTCTTTCCATGGCTGAGATCGTACCTAGAGAAACGCCAATACAGGTTTTCTCTTCAGATTTTCAGTCTCTGGCCCCATTAACCTCACTTCAGAGGTTCCTCAAGGCAGTCATCTTGGTCCGCTGATCTTTGTCCTAACTATAAACGATGTTGGCCACATCATAAAAGACCCTGATCTGTCTATTTACGCGGATGACATGTAAATCATCAAGGTAATATCTACCCCCACCGATTCTCCCTTACTTCAAAACGACCTAAATTCATTCCACACATGGTGCGACAAAAAACTTTTTAGAACTCAACGTCGGCAAATATCAATCCTTAACATTCTCTCGTAAACGCGTCGCTAAGTCGCTGACATACTCTTCGTCCACCAATTATTAACCAAATATTTGGCGTAACAGCTCTTTTTAAATTGCCAGGGCCTAGCTTCTCGCAACCACTCATGTTGTGTGCGTTATATTTTTCACAAGAATGGAATTATTAACCGGTATGATCGATTCCCCCGCACTACTGAAAATTATTTTTCTTCGCACTAACACTCGTAACCTTAGGTTTTTACCGCTCTTTTGTCTCCCTCACCACCGCATCAACTACTGCCATTTCCAACCAATCTCCAGAATGTTACGTCTGCCCAATAACGCACAGAACACCCTAGACTTTCATTCCAGTCTATCCGCCCTTAGAAAGTCCCTCTAGACCTCTTTATGATCTCTTCTCTTATACCACAACTGCCCTTAGGACCAGGCTTCGTCTTTCCCCCACCATTTCTTTTCCCATCCCTCCCTCGTTTTTAAGATAGTTTTTTAAGACCTAGTTTAATCTCAAATGAAAATGTGTGGGCTCTTAGGGGCCCAGCAACAAAAAGTAAATAAAAAATAGATAATACAATTAGTTTTAAGTTTAGCGTTAAGTTCCCTTTTGCCTTAAATACATAAATTTCGCACGTGAAAAATATTGCTGTTGCTAATAGTGATTTTACGGCTAAACTGATAAATATGTGCATAAAATCAACATGTCAGAAGTTGACGACTATAGATCAACAACTAAAGCGTTAACCAATAACACCATCTCTTGGTACTCCTACGAAGACAAACAAGAAAGGCCAATCAGAGTTATCGTCAAAAATCTACATCATACCTGTGACCCTAATCTCATTACTTCAGACCTCATCAAATAAGGTTTTCAAGCAATTGGAGCAGTCAATAGACTAATATGGAAAAGAACTTATCAACATGTTTCTAATAACATTTAAAGCTACAGAGGATATAAAAAGAATCTATAGTATGCGGCCTATCTTAGACTCGATAGTAAGCATTGAACTAATCAAACACTCAAAAATTACCCCACAATGCAAGAACTGTCAAGCCTTTAATCACACAAAAAACTTCTGTGTCAAGGCTCCGAAATGTGTCAAATGTGCTAGCAAACAAAAGACATCGGAATGCGATGCAAAGGATGCAAAACCCAAGTGCTGTAACTGCGGAGAAGCACACCCAGCTAACTACCGATGTTGTATTGTACCTAATGAATTGCAGAAAATCCGAAATAAATTATCAGGGCCTCAAACTAAGCTACTTCAACCTAGCTACCTAACACCCTGCCTGAAAAAGAAAGCAAAAAACTGCAGACAAAGTCCGATGAACTTTATAATGTACATAAACCACAAATCCTAAAGGAAACTGGTTCCGGTCCCAAAGAAAACCTGACTTCAGATCTCCTATCGAGAATACTAACTAGATTGCATTTATTCGATTTTTGTGCCAATTTAAATTGAATAGAATTGTTTAACAAATTTCTGATGGGAAGCCTTGATAGGCAAGAACTTACACTAAATTAAATATGGCTAAACACGTAAGACCCATCTACGCCTAACCCATCTACACCTTCTAAAAAAAGAAAATCCACCTAACTACCCTAAGTGCAACGCAAACTTAACCGCCGTACACATCCTAGGAGAGTGCTTCATTAACCCACTACATAGGCGAGCAGTATTTAACGGCAAGCCTGCTATAGACGTACTTATGAATCCCAACAATAAAAATATCACCAAAATACAAGTTTACGAATTATTAATAAATTTAAAGATTAAGATATAGAAAAATAAATAAAAAATTATAAATATTCGAAATCAATATCAAACATTTTACTATTTAACATAGAGCTGAAAACCTCTGCAGCTAGTGCTCTTAATATTGTATTAGCATTGTAATTGATTTCTTTGTTAATAAATAATAATAATAATATTACTTCAACGCCAAGATAAGCTACAAGTTATCTTGGATATAGAAAAAATTGATGTCTGCTTATTCTCCGAAGCTCATTTAAAAAAAATAAACTCATTTTACAAAGCAGTCATTTATAAAATTTCAAAACTATGATACTATGCTCTACATTCAGCTAATAGAGATCGTGGAAGTGCTGTAATAGTAAAAAAAAAAATCGTTGAACACCACGCAGAGAACATATACAAAACAGACGAGTTTCATGCTACAACTGTATCGGTGAGAACAAACAAAGAATGAATATCCCTAACGGCTCTCTATAGCCCCCTAAGCATAAGATCGCATCCTAACGATACAAGTATCTTATTCAAAGACAGGGACGAGACTTCATTATGGGAAGACATTTCAACACAAACGTGTGGGCCTCGCCCGTCGAGCAAGTGGTTAGTGTGTCGGACCACTGCGCGTGAGGTTCCAAGTTCGAATCCCAAAAAACACGAAAACGTTTTTCAAAGTCCCACCTCTCGCAAACGTCTGACAAACATCGAGGAGTACCATATGTTGTCAAGAGAAAGCTTCTCAAAGCAAATTGCCTTCGGATACGGCACTAAATTGTAGGTCCCTTCCATTTGTGTGAAAAATATAACGCACACAAAACGAGTGGTTGCGAAAAGCTAGGCCCAGTCACTTGACGAGCTGTTGCCCCAAATATATACCTATATATATATATTTTTTTTTTTTCAACACCTAAACATCTACTGGGGATCTCGACTAATAACGAAAAACAGATCGTGAGCTATACAAAGCGGCAGAGGTTATGGGATGTGAGTTCCTATCCACTCGAAAGCCGACGTACTAGCCGACAGATCCAGATAAAACTCCAGATTTCGTTGACTTCTTCCTGGTCAAAAAAAAATCTTTAAAAAATTCAAGCACATTGTAGAAAAGTTTGATATGAGTTCAGATCATTCCCCGATCATCTTAACCCTGAGCGATGACATCATACTAAAAAAAAAAAAAAAACACACAATCTTGGCAAATAATCGCACTGGTTGGGCTCTTTTTAAACAGTTTCTGGATCAAGAAATCAATTTATCTGCCCCCCTTAAAACTACTGCAGAACTTGAAGATGATGTTTTAAAATTCAGCAAATTCAGCAAACGGCTTGGAAATTAACTCCAGTCCTAAAAAGTAAAGTAGTTGGCCAACATTTTCCCAAAGAAATATTGGAATTAGTAGGCAAAAAACCCAAACTCGGGCTCCAATAGATAAAATAAATCTTAATAGAATCTCCCAGCATCTTCGCCGTATAATAAAAGAAGTAAAAAATGAGTCTATTAATAAGTATCTTAAAGAACTTACGCATGATAAAAGTACTGCCTATATTCACTTTGGAAGACCACCAAACACCTAAACAGACCAAGACCTAAGACATCCCATCAGAAAAAATGGTAGATACTGGGCGAAAACGAATGCAGACAAAGCTGCCTTATTCGCTGAGCATCTAACCACCAATTTTCAACCACATGGAAGTCAATGTAATATGACGTGCGATACGCGCAACCAAGAAAATGAAAGTATTTCACCAGTGTCAGTGCCTGAAGTTAGAAAAGAAATTAAGACAAGACTTAAGACGAAGAAAGCCCTCATAACAGGTGAAATACTTAAACAACTTCCACACAAAGCACTGGTGAAGCTTATTAACTTACGAGTAATTCAAGCTGCAATCAGACTACATCACGTCCCCTGTCTCTGGAAAGTTGCTGAAGAGATCATGGTACCTAAACCAGGTAAATCACCGTATGAAGCAGCGTCCTATAGACCTATACTACCGTGTTAAGTTGAATTGATGTATCTGCATTTTCGCCATTTTAAGATAAATGCGGTTTTCTATTTTTATCTGGAACTTTTTTTTATGTTTTGACCAATGTCTTTCATAAGTAGTAGTATAAGTTGTTATTATTTTTTGAATAAGAATTAAATAATAACCATCCCAAAGATGCCAAAAGTAGTCCTAACTCCTAAACGCCAAAAATGTAGATACGCCGTGTCAACTTAACACGGCAGTATATCGCTACTGCCAGTCATGTCAAAATTATTCGAAAGCCTACTTCTCAAACGCCTAAAACCAATCATCTAGTAGTAACAACTAGTACAATGTCGAACTCAAAACATGTTCGAACGTGAATAGTCGTGCTATTTATCTCTGCCGGCAAAACCATTTAAACTCGTGTGTTTTATTATTCTTTCTAAATTAAATTGTGCGGGAACGAACACTACGCTTTGAATCATTATTTTGAGTTGAAAACTTTTACTTTTCCACTCTAAAATACAAAAAAAAATCCAAATTCTGAAATTCTACTGTGTTTCCCGTATTAACATTAACATACATACGTTAATCGAATCATACACCACACGATGTCGTCTTCAATCAACTACAGGACAAACCTAGCTCGAGCGCAACAGCAACATTCCACTTCAACGAATTCACCAAACAACCACAGACCCATTGAGGGTAAATCAGGAGCATCCGAAAAGAAGCACTTGAAGTCACTCGCACATAAACAGGTAACAGACCGCCCTCCTATCCCGACTGAGTGGCTCAAGCAAAGCCAAGCGACAGTTCACCGCTTCACTGCACCTGAGTTGAGTTTTCCACCGTGCACGTAAACTACTTCTGCACACACAGGCATCTCTCTAGAAACCCTACACGCAGAGCTAAAAAAACATGTCGTTTCTATTATAGGGACCTTCAAAAATGAGATGGAAAAAACACGCAAAGAATTATTGCTTAAGGTACACGATATCGAAAACCAATTGAGCGCAAACATCAACAACATCAACTCTGCCATCTCATCTCATCAACAAAGTTCTAAGTGACGAGGTTTCCGAACTGCAAAAGCGCTGTGATATCCTGGAAAGAAAAGAATTGTTGACCTACGCTGTTGTCTTTGACATCCCACACCTCGCCGATGAAGATTTACACAATCTTTTCGAAAAACTTTGCGATACCATCGGCGTTACACCACCAGCGCTGAAAAATGTTTTTCGCACCAACTATCGAAACAGCAAAGAGTTTAAGAGAGTCGGAGAGAGAAACTCAATGCTGAAAGCCCTCGCTAACTACCGCAAAAAGTCAAAGCGGCCGATTTCGTTAAGAGACTTTGGGCTGGACTCAAACAGCAATGTGTTCGTGAATGAGAGTTTGACCCCACGGAATCAAACTATTCTTCAACACGCAGTACGTATGAAGAAAAAAGGGCAGTTATCTTCTGTACACACACATCTTGGGTCAGTGTTAGTCAAATTCAACAAAGACGGGGAAACTGTAGCCGTAGAAGACATTGACAGTTTAAATGCCACTGCCGAGAGATTTCAGCTGAGAGAACAAGAAGACACCGTTTGATATAAACCTTATCGACATGCTTTAATTTTTACAATAATTACCGTAACCTCTCTTTTGTTGATTATTTTAAATTTTCTCTTTTCTATTTATCAATGGCCAAAGCTACAATCTCCTTTTTTTAAAAAAAAAAAACTCTGTCAGTGGAGTCAGGTGTATATCGTGGTGGGCTCGGTTCTAGCGAGAGTGATATGGATGGAAATACGTATCGAATGATTCGGATTTTGCATTCCCAAAAAAAAGGCCTACATGTTTGCCACATAAATGCACAAAGCCTGACGCCAAAATTGGGTGAATTCCGTCTGCTGTTTGTTGATTCTGGGGTTGACGTTATTTGTATATCCGAGACGTGGTTTGGTTCTGATATCAGAGATAGCGCCTACAAGGTTGATGGTTATAAGCTTTTCGTGGTGATCAGATTGGTCGAGGGGGTCGGGGTGTGGCTGATTATGTTCGCGACGGATTAGTATGTACAATTGCTTGCAAGTCAAACCATAGTAGTACTTCCGATTATCTGCTCCTTAATATTTCATGTGGTATTGAACATTTGTTACTTGGAGTAATCTACAGACCAAAAACGAGCATAGATATGACTCCCGTTTTCAGAACCCTAGAATGAATAACATGTTCGACGCCAAATCTCATTATTTGTGGCCTAAACTGCAATCTACTTAATGTACATTCCTGTGCACAACTGGTTAACAGTTTTAAGAGCATTGACCTAATGCCTGTTAATGTTTTAACAGCTACTCACTTTTCAAATGATTCTGCCACTCTGCTCGAGGTGTTCTTCTCTGCTCTGTTTTATAGTCAACTAACAGCGGCGGGCTTTTCGAAGCACGACTTGATCTACCTAACATATGATATGCAGATAGTTACAACTGAAACAATATTTTCTTACCGAGATTTCCAGAACATTACCTATCAAAATTAACGGTCTGGAGATACAATGGGACAACATTTACCTTATGCCCTCAGTTAATCAGCAGGTATCATTTCTAGAAGTTAGTTTGAGAACACTTTTCAATGAACACGTTCCGCTACGACCTAGGACAATTAAAAGTAGTTCTCCTCCTTGGTTTAACAGAGGTATTGCAGAACTGATCCACAAACGTAATCTTGCTTACATTCGCTGGAAACCTTATAAGCTTCATGTGCTCTACGATATCTATCGCTCTATTCGCAAATTGGTTGTTCTACGCATCCAAACTGGGAAACGAGAGTTTTATGAAAATTATTTGAATCCTGACATTCAACCTGGAAAAGAGCTTTGGCAAACGCTGCGTAAGTTGGGCAATGGTAAGCAAAAATTAGATGCACCGACAGATGTAGATTGCAACGTCCTCAACTCGCAGTTTGTATCTGTCGCTGCGCCGCTATCCCAAAATCATGACATTCCTGCGTATAAGTAGCAATAGGTAGCATTGAAAGAAATTTTAATTTCGCTCGTTTAACAGATAAAGACGTCGTTGAAGCCCTGTTGTCTATCAAATCAAATGCAACAGGCCTAGACGAAATAAATCCAAAATTTCTAAAACTTCTTTTCCCCTTTATTCTTAAACATATAACGCATATTTTCAATTCCATTCTAACCACCTGCGAATATCCTCTTTTATGGAAAAAGGCAAAAATACTTGTCATACCCAAGAATAAAAATGGAATCAGCTCCGAATACAGATCAATTGCTATACTACCGTTTTTGTCGAAAGTTTTTGAGAAGACTATTCTAAAACAGATACAAGCGCACTTAACCAGCAAGCACTTCTTAAGTACCTCCCAGTCCGGCTTTCGTGCGAAAAGGAGCTGCGAAACCGCACTTTTACTGGTGCTGGACGATATCCGCAAAGCCATGGATGCAAACTGACGTTCATTTTTAACATTATTGGATTTCTCAAAAGCTTTTGACACGGCGGCGATAAGCTGCTGTATAATTTCGAATTCTCTGCACTTGCAGTCAAACTCATGCACTCCTACCTTATAAATCGTGAGCATTGTGTGGCAGTTGGAAATCAAATGTCTTCCTTCCTTGGATTAGCTGCAGGAGTACCGCAGGCTTCCATCCTCGGGCCGTTATTATTCTCGCTTTATGTAAATGAACTCCCTCAAATAGTAAAACATTGTTGTGTCCACATGTATGCAGTCGACGTCCAACTTTATCTTCCTAGCGGGCAAGACAGAATAAGTGGTGCTATAGATAACATAAACGAAGACTTAGAAATTATTCAGCTCTGGGCACTAAAGCACAACTTGTCCCTTAATCGAGTAAAATCAAAAGTTCTTTGCATCTATAAACAGACATCGAATACATCCAGCTTCCCGCCCATAAAATTGGGAACATCTTCCATATAATACGTTCATACGGCATGAAACTTGGGGATAGTATTCAATGATACCCTATGTTGGACTGATCATGCAACTGCCACATTCGGAAAAGTTTATAATGGTCTCCGTTTGTTATGGCTCACCCAAGCTCTGTGCCTGTTAAAACCAAGATGCTACTTGTTAAGACTCTGCTCTTACCTATATTGTTGTATGGATGCGAAGTCTTTTGCAATGTTGACTGCAATACTGGACAAAAACTAAATGTTATTTATAACAATTTGGCAAGGTACGTCTTTAACAAGAGATATCATGACCATATATCAGCTACTTTCATCAGATAATGAATCTCAGTTAAGATAACATTATTAAGTTCAGGTCGTTAATTCTACTGCGTGAAACTATGCAAACTCGACAGCCCGATTATCTATACAGCAGACTTAATTGCCAGCTCACAAAGAACAGCTATTCCGATTCAGCCCAGATTTAATTGTATATAATCCGAACGTACATTTTTCGTCCACATCACTCGCTTATGGAACTCATTATCCACGACACTTAGGAGAGTCACAAACGCAAACAATTTCAAAACCAATCTTCTTAATCACTTGGCCAGTGATACACAATAAACATTAGATCAAATCAATCTTTGGATAGTTCAGGTAGTTTGTAAAATGTAGCATTTTTGAATATTAAATACAAATTGTACTTCTTAGTTTTTAATTTCTTTTTAAATTGTTATTTATGTTAGCACTTGAATGTTTTCTTAAGCCTTTCACAAATAATGAGATGTTGTAATCTTACCGTGAAACTATTTAAATAAATAAATATGAAAATAATATGAAATATGAATGGCTTTAGAGAAAGTCATTTAACTATAGACCAAGTTCATAGGATTACTGATGTCAAAGAAAAGTCACTGCAAGGCAAAAAGGTTTGTTCTACGAGTTTTTTGGGCGTAGCTCAAGCGTTCGACAAAGTCTGGCACGAAGGACTAGTGAACAAACTGAAAAATATTCTACCAATACACTATTCCAAGTTATTTGAATCATACTTAACGCCTAGCTTCTTCAGAATAAAACAAGAAGATGCGTACTCCGAACTAAGGGAAATAAAAGCGGTAGTTCCTCAGGGCAGCATCCTGGGTCCAAGACTCTGCCTTTTGTTCACCAATGATTTACCTACCCCACCAAACAGCAAAATAGCTGCATTTGCTGATGACACAGCGGTTCTGGTAGTCGGCAAAATAGCAGAAGAAGCAGCGTGAACGCTACAAACAGCGATGAACACCACTGAATGTTGGACTAAAAAATGGCACATTAAAATGTTTTGCTTGTGGACTTTACAAACAAAGGAATAAGGGAAATTCCGATATTCGTCAATAATACCCAAATTCCTTATGCTAACACCGCTAAATACCTAGCAATAACCTTAGATGCAAAGCGTCATTGGAAAGAGCACGTCAAGAAAAGAAGAGAAGAAATCAACCTAAAGCTAAACAAAATGGACTGGCTCGTTGGAAAACGATCAGTCTTATCTATCCACAACAAACTTTTGCTCTACAAACAAGAAATAAAACCAGTATGGACCTATGGATCCAATTATGGGGGTGTGCTAAGAAAAGTATCATCGAAACCATTCAAAGGCTTCAAAACAAAGTATTGCGGCGCATTGTCAATACACCATGGTACATTCGTAACACAGACCTTCATCGTAACCTGAGGATGGAGACCGTATCTAGCGAGATTCATAGGTATGTAACAGCTAACGCGAAAAGACTGAGACAGCACAAAAAAGAAGAGGCATCCAAACTCATAAACTAAAGCGAGCAAGTTAGAAGACTCCAACGTACGAAGTCGCACGAACTGGTAGTGCAATAGACAAACTAATGAATCCGATGGGCATAAACTAGCTCAATCATGACTCTACCTTAATTCATATGCAAGATGCTTGTTAGTCTTATTCACTAGTTGTAGTGTCATGTAATAGAGAAATTGTTTTAATAAAAAAAAAAATGTTTGTCAAACGTTCGCTAGAGTTACTTACTTAGGTGGCGCTACAGCTCAGGGTGAACCTGGGCCTCAACCAACAAGCCTCTCCGTTTAGCTCGGTCTTTAGCTAATGGCTTCCAGTTGCGCACTCCAAGTTGGCCGAGATCCACTTGATTTTGTGCGCGCCACCTACGGCAAGGAGATCCTCTACTGCGTCTTCCATCGGGGTTAGATTCGAAGACTCTGCTGGCCGGAGCGTTGGTGTCCATTTGCTCTACATGTCCTAGCCATCTCAAGCATCCTATACGCCGTTTTTGTGACTAGGACGATATCGCTGTACAGCTCGTATAGTTCGTGATTGAATCTTCTCCTTCAAAACCCGTCAACGCAAATGGGTCTGAATATCTTACGAAGAATTTTTCTCTCGAAGCGACCAAGGATATCTTCATCCTCTTTTAATAAAGTCCATATTTCAGTGCCGTAAAGTAGGACTGGGATGATCAGGGTCTTATACAGAGTCTCCTTAGTTGTTCGAGATAGGGCTTTACTGTTGAATTGTCGTATAAGCCCAAAAACTACGATTAGCAATAGTTATTCTTCGCTTGATTTCTGCGCTGATGTTATTTTTAGAATTAATAGCAGAGCCAAGGTAGACAAAGTCCCTTACTACTTCGAAGTTATAGCTGCCCACTGTGACGTTCTGTCCAATTCGTCGGTGTTGGTTGTCCCTTCTTGTTGACAGCATATACTTGGTTTTGTCCTCGTTTATCGCTAAACCCATTTTGGGCGCTTCCGCCTCAATGCTTGCAAACACACCGGTGACAGCCCGCTGAGTTCTTCCAATAATGTCAATATCATCGGCGTATGCAAGCAGTTGTACAGACTTGTGGTAGATTGTGCGTCCGGTGTTGGCTAAAACCATTTTTGACATCAAAGGTCTCGGTGAGGTCTTTACCGACATTTATGGAGCAGCGAGCGTTCTCCATCGTCATCCTGCACAGACTAACAAGTTTGGCAGGGATGGCAAAACTAGACATGCCTCTATAAAGCTCATGGGCGGCCTTGAAATCGATATAGAGGTGGTGAGTATCGATTTGGACTTCTTGGGTTTTCTTCAGGAACTGCCGAAGTGTGAAGATTTGATCGATGGTGGACTTTCCTGGCCTAAAACCGCACAATATCGCAGAAAAGATCTTATATGCGATGTTGAGGTGGCTGATGCATCTATAATTGGCGTAGTGAGGGGGTCTCCTTTCTTGTAGATCGGGCAGACGATGCTGAGATTCCATTTATCAGGCATACACTCGTCTGACCAAATCTTATAGATGAGTTGGCGTCAGGTCCAGCACCCTTGTTGGGTTTTTGGCTTGGATATTGCTATCCTCACTTCGTTTTGGTCAGGTGGACGGAAGTTTCGACTATCATCGTCTATGTTGAATGGTTCATTCTACCTGACAGCGGGATGTTGGTCTTCGTCGCCGTTATACAGTCTGCAAAGTAGTTTTTCCATATTCTCAGCACCGACTGTGATTCTACTACGAGGTTTCCATTTTCATCTCTACAGGTTTCTGTACGGGCATTGCTTCTCTGACACGTTCTTTTTACCTTTTGGTAAAACTTCCGTACATTTTTCCTGTAGTATAAACTCTCGATATTCTCAAATGCCCGCTTCTCACGCTCTTTCTTCTTCTTTTGTAGAAACCGATGTTCTTCCCGTCTCTTTTGCTCGTCGAGATCACGAGCAGCTCTCGTCTTCCTTTGTACACTGTTCGCTAGAGTTGGGACCGTAAAAAAACTTGTTGGTGTTTTCTGGGATACGAACATTGAACCACACGCGCATTGGTCCGACACACTAACCACTGAGCCACGGCGCCCACATACGTTAGTAAAGTTTTTATGCGAAAGTCGTATTATAAAAACTACACCAGTTTATTCAAAATGATAATAAAATAACCGCCATCATTTTTAATTTATATTTTGCTAAAGCAACATTTTGCTGAGGGCTTACCTTGCAGTTGTTATTGAGAAGTCTCGTAAGTCAAAAAAGTTCTTAAACATTGTAATAATTTGTTATAGAAAACGGTTTGAAAGGGTCATAATATAATATTGACTTTGTTAAAAATGCATTTTGAATGAAAAAATGGAACAACAAATTTTCATTATTTTGAGTTTAAGGAGCCATAACTTTTTTGTAGCTGCACAGCTGTACCCAATGTGTTTGAAACTTGTATGCGCTACTAAATTGTCTTTCCAAAATGTACGAGTATAAAACTATTTTTGTACCTATAATAGTTTAGAAGTTATAGCGTTTAAAGTGGTTACACCTCCAAATACGAGGTCACCCAGTTTGATGGGCTATAACTTGAAATGTGGTGAGAATAGACCCCCCCACCATACAATTTTTTGTTCGGCGGAACTTCAGGTATCTCCTCTTAAAGGCTTATACTGCTTAACTGGGACACCCTGTATACAAACAAACAGACAAAATTGAGGGATTTGCTTTTTACTTGCACATACATACTCGACCATACATACATATATGTAACTTGGCTAAAAACATTTCGATTAAAATTGATATCACGAATGTAGAGAAATTAGGAAAAGTGTGTCTTGAAATTCTGTCCGTCTGTACCTCGATCTGCAGCCTCGACGACTAACGGTCTTCAAACTTTATATCCCGGGTCCCCGAAACTCGAATTTTCATTCCATAATATATATGTATGTTAACTTCAAAACTAACCTAACTGTACTTACTGAAAATTAGTTTCTTTTTGGCTAAAAATTTGTATAACGATACTGTTAGCCTTTTTATTAAAAAAAAATGTTATTTTATCGATTTTATTGTATGTAAATAGATTTAAAATTGCAAACAAACCTTATAGAAATGCAAGTACGTACGACCCAGTCGTGCCCTTTATTTGAGTTTCTCTGTAATAGAAATACAGAGATTGATCAAATTTACGTTACCAATCATTTTCACAAAACCAATATGCACTTACGCTTATACGTAGGGACTAACAAAAGTTCGCTTAGTTGATTGAATAATAAAACGCAAAAATAATTTTAACTTTAGATATTTAATCTTCATCTTGTTTAAATTTCTCCACATAAATCCCATTTATTTCAATACATTTTTTCAGCCGATAGATCCATCTGTCAAAACAGCTTTCAAAATCCCCTTTTTGGAGCTTTTCGATTTCGACATTGACTGCATTAATAATCTCCTGATTAGATGTGAAGATTTTTTCCCTCAAATCTTTTTTTTTATTTTCGGAAACAACCAAAAGTCACACGACGCTAGATCCGGAGAGTAAGGTGCTGGGCGAATTTCATTGCTGCCCGAGAGCGCAAGAAAGTTGTTTGTTTTTTTCAGCACAGTGCGCAGGCGCATTGTCGTGATGCAAAAAGCAGCGGCGCAGCTCCTCTTTTTATCGGTGTCCTAGCAAATTTTGGAAAACTTGTGGTAAGCAAGTTTCAGTATACCAATTAGCAGTGACTGTCTGACCAGTTTAAAGCGGGATGACGGCGACCATTTTCGCCCTGGTGAAGTACATCGACATCATAACTTTTGTCGCTGACTTTTGTTGTTTGGCCTTTACTGGAGGATTTGCACCTTCTGGGTTCCATACCATGGACTGCTGTTTGGTTTCCGGGTCGTACTTGTAAAACCAAGATACATCACCTGTAACGATCTTATTGAAGCAGCTTGACTCTCCATTTTCAAACTTATCCAGGAAATATTGAGCAAAACGAACACGAGCCTGTTTTTGCTCTTCAAAATTTTTGGAACCCATCGAGCTGACTTCTTCGAATATTTCAGGTGATAATTTAAAATTCGTGACACAACCATGGCATTCAAGCCCAGTTCATCCGCTATCATCTCCTGTGTCATCCTGGCATCTTCGTCAATTTCTGCCTTCACCAGGTCCAGATTTGTATCGTCGGTCGAGGACTTGGGCCGACCTTCACGAGATTCGTCCTCCACAGTAAAATGGGCAGTCTGGAATCTTCGAAATCACTTTGAAATAGTAACAAGATGGTGCATTTATTCCGTATGCATTTTGGCATTCGTTCAGAATTTTGACTGGTGTGAGTTAACATCAAAATCAGAATAATAAAACGAATTTCTTCCTGTGTTGGCGGTAACGGTGGAACTTCAACCAAGCTTACGTCACTAATTTTTCTCTTTCTCGTCTCCATTTTTACCTATTGTTCTGAAATTTGGAAATAAATATTGTTAGATTATATGCTACAGAAATGTATCTTTTTTTTTCGAAAACTACTAAATTGACAACAACTAAGCGAACTTTTGTTAGTCCCTCCGTATGTGCAAGTAAAAATAAAAGCAGAAAGTTATCGTCACGAGACTTGAATCCGACCCTTGTTTCATGCAATAATTCAGGGCTCATGTATAGCAAAACCATATATTCTAACTTTGTTTTCTTTTAGGATCATTCAGTATGGAAACCACTTATGGCTCTTTTATCCGGTCAGCCGTCTAACGAGTTGCTTACAGTTGTGACGTCGACTATTTGCAATTTGTTACTTGAGTTTTCCCCTGCAAAGGAGCCAATGCTGGATTCGGGGGTTGTGGAAATGTTGTGCTTACTAACGGAAAACTCTGATCCTGCATTACGGTTAAATGGAAGCTGGGCTTTAATGAACATGGCTTTTCAAGCCGAACAGCACGTCAAAACGAAAATTATTAACTGTCTTGGCACCGATAGAATATTAGAGCTTCTTAATGATTCTGATACGAGGGTGATAATGAAAACTCTCGGATTATTAAGGAATTTGCTTAGCAAATCTTTACACATTGACGATATTATGTCTAAGCATTCAGCCGAAGTTATGCAAGCAGTTAATATGGTTCTTGATTCGCAACATCCGTCTGAAGTTAAGGAACAAGCACTTTGTATAGTTGGTAATATTGCGGCTGGAGCGCAAGTAAAAGATTATATCATTGATGATGATAATATTTTGATTCGTTTAAGTAGTTTCTTGGTAAGATTGATTAATTTTCCAACTAGCTCTAAATTAAACATTTTGTCTTTTGAAGAGCCACAAGGATTTGAAACTTCAAGCAGGTACGCTCTTTGCGATTGGAAATTTAGTGCATCGCAAAGATTCACGGTCACGAGAAAGATATATGAAACTAACTGAATTAGGGATAATCTCAAATTTACAGGATCTATTTGAAAAAACATCGGGGGGAACAGAAGTTTATGAAGAGTAAGATTATCTTGAAAAGATTTTGGACAGAACAAATCTGAATGGTCTACTATTTTTAGGATACGCAATATACTTAAACATTTACAGTTCTCTTAAAATTCAAAATATATGATTTTGTATATAAGGAAAACACACATTTGTTGTTCTAGATTTATAAGCGTAGTTGGTATATTAAATTAATGCAACTGATTTTTAAAAATAAAAATAAAAACTAAAAAAATCGGCCAAAAATGTAAATGTTTTTTTTTTTTATAAATATATATATGAATATATATACAGCTATCATACTTATTTGTCTTATAAAGTGTCGTTTTATTAGGTACTAGTGGGTATCCCGCGTGTGTTGCTCCGCTTAACAAAAAAAAAAAAAACAAATGTCAAGCAGGCGCCTGGGGCAACAACTGTCAGGCAGCGCCTGGGGTTAAGTCCAATAGAGAACAGTTTTTGTTAGTACTAAAGTAATTTAATACTAAAATAGTGGAACGATTTTGCCAAAACTTCACAGGAACACTCTCGGCCCAATACCGAAGATTGCCTGAAATTTAAGCTCAATCGGTTCAGAGGTTTCGGAGTTCATAGCATACAAACAAACTAACAAACGTACATTGATGAATAATTTCCCATGAACTACATAAAAAAGGCTTCATTAGAATGAAAGTAATTTTGACAGATGTGGATAAGTGAAATCTAAAACATAAGCACCCCTATCGTGGAATCCGCCGGGGGGATTCGTCGAAAAAAATATTTCGGCATCGTCAAATCCGCAAAGTGAACAGTTCCCCGTGTGGGTAATGTGAATCAGTTCCACTATATCGTGGAAAACGTTCGAATCGGATCGGCAAACGAAATAACATTTCTCATCCGCATCAAATTCATTGCGGATTTCCGGCTTGGCTGCTGCACGTCGTCTTTGTTCGCAAAAATGTAAGTGAAATTAAAAAAAACATACAATTTTTGTTTACATATAAATTACAGAAAAAAAACTACAACTGGTTTATTAAGCCGACAATTTTTGATAAACCTATGCAATATTAAACTTCATTAAAATCAGAAATAAATAAAAAATATTGTTTCTAGAAACATAAATTTCATCTGGAAGTTCCATGAAATCATCCACTGTTGCTCTTAACCTCTGTCGTACTCCTTTCTGGGAAGACCGCTCACCTTCTTCCTCTTCTGCTTCCAAAAACAGAGCTATCCTGTCCATTTGTGTGCTTTATTTTTATTTTAATCACTTTTTAAAGAAATTTTCCTTTTACGAAACGAATGTAGCTACACAAATTTTTATTGACAAATAAAAGACAGCTGTTTCACAGTGAAACTACCTTTCCCCAATGCCTGTCGATAAGGAGACGTTCTCAGCGGATTCCACGATAGCAGGAGAAAGTAAAAGGGAATCGAATATGTGAAGTGAAACTCAATTCCGACGGATTCCACGATAGGGGTGAAGATTTCGTTGAAGTAGTAGGTTGACAACGGATGAAAAAAACGGAACATTTTTTCATGACTGTGTATCTCTTTTGATTTCACTTACTTCACTTACTTAGGTGGCGCTACAGTTCGGGGTGAACCTGGGCCTCAACCAACAAGCCTCTCCATTTAACTCGGTCTTTAGCTAATTGCCTCCAGTTGCGCACTCCAAGTTAGTCGCGGTTCACTTGAACTTGTGCGCGCCACCTACGGCGATGATTCCCTCTACTGCGTCGTCCCTCGGGCTTAGATTCGAAGACTCTGCGGGCCGGAGCGTTGGTGTCCATTCGCTCTGCATGCCCTAGCCATCTCAGACGTCTAATACGCAGTTTTTTTTACCAGACAGATGTCGCTGTACAGCTCGTATAATTCGTGATTGAATCTTCTCCTCCAAAACCCGTCAACGCAAACGAGACTGAATATCTTACGAAGAATTTTTCCCTCGAAGCGACCAACGATTTCTTCATCGTCTTTTAATAATCCTCTTTCAGCGCCGTAAAGCAGGACTGGGATGATTAGAGTCTTATACAGAGTCTCCTTAGTTTTTCGAGATAGGGCTTTGCTGTTGAATTGTCTTATAAGCCCAAAAAAAACAGCGATTGGCAATAGTTACGAGTATTCTTCGCTTGATTTCTGTGCTGGTGTTGTTTTTTGAGTTTATAGATAAAGTTTCTTACTACTTCGAAGTTATAGCTGCCCACTGTGACGTTCTGTCCAATTCGTCGGTGTTGGTTGTCCCTTCTTGTTGACAGTATATACTTGGTTTTGTCCTCGTTTATCGCTAAACCCATTTTGGCCGCTTCCGCCTCAATGCTTGCAAACGTACCGTTGGCAGCCCACGGAGTTCTTCCAATAATGTCAATATCGTCGGCGTATGCATACAATTGTACAGACATGTAATAGATTGTGCCTCGATTGTTGGCTTGTGAGTTCCGCACAATCCGTTCAAGTACAATATTAAAGAAGTCGCATTACAGCGCGTCACCTTGTCTAAAACATTTTTTGACATCAAAGGTCTCGGTGAGGTCATTACCGACCTTGATGGAGCAGCGAGCGTTCTCCATCGTCAGCCTGCACAGACGGACAAGTTTGGCAGGGATGTCAAAACTAGACATGCCTCTATAAAGCTCTTCTCTATAGATGCTGTCATAGGCGGTCTTGAAATCGATAAAGAGCAATAAGCAGCAAATATCGGTCATCCCTCACAGAAGTTACTTTGGGGAGACCTGAGCTTTGACGCCGGATGTAGGAGTTGGTTTCCCTGTACCATTTAATGGCTCTTCTTAGTGTCGTCTCTTTACTTACTTACTTACTTACTTAAGTGGCGCTACAGTTCGGTGTGAACCTAGGCCTCAACTAAAAGCCTCTCCATTTAGCTCGGTTTTTAGCTAAGTGCCTCCAGTTGCGCGTTCCAAGTTAGTCGAGGTCCCCTTCTTGTGCGCGCCATCTACGGCGATGATTCCCTCTATTGCGTCATCCCTCAGGGTTAGATCCGAAGACTCTGCGGGCCGGAGCGTTGGTGTCCATTCGTTCTACATGTCCTAGCCATCTCAGACGTCCAATACGCAGTTTTTTTGACTAAGTCGATGTCGCTGTACAGCTCGTATAGTTCGTGATTGAATCTTCTCGTCCATAACCCGTCAACACAAACGGGAAAATCTTACGAAGAATTTTTTCTCGAAGCGACCAAGGATATCTAAAGCAGGACTGGGATGATCAAGGTCTTATACAGAGTCTCCTTAGTTGTTCGAGATAGTGCTTTACTGTTGAATTGTCTTATTAGCCCAAGAAAATAGCGATTGGCAAGAGTTATTCTTCGCTCGATTTTTGCGCTGATGTTGATTTTCGAGTGTATAGCAGAGCCAAGGTAGACAAAGTCCCTTACTACCTTGAAGTTTTAGCTGCCCACTGTGACGTTTTGTCCAATTCGTCGGTGTTGGCTGTCCCTTCTTGTTTATAGCATATGCTTGGTTTTGCCCTCGTTTGTGGCTAAACGCAATTTGGCCGCTTCCGCCTCAATGCTTGCAAACGCACCGGTGACAGCCCGCTGAGTTCTTCCGATAATGTCTATATCGTCAGCGTATGCAAGCAGTTGTACAGACTTGTAATAGATTGTGCTTCCAGTGTTGGCTTGTGCGTTCCGCACAATCCGTTCAAGTACAATATTAAAGAAGTCACATGACAGCGCGTCACCTTGTCTGAAATCTTTTTTGAAATCAAAGGTCTCGGTGACCTCATTACCGACCTGATGGAGCAGCGAGAGTTCTCCATCGTCAGTCTGCACAGACGGGCAAGCTTGGCAGGGACGTCAAAGCTAGACATGGCTATAAAGCTCCTCTCTGTAGATGCTGTCATAGGCGGCCTTGAAATCGATATAGAGGTGGTGAGTATCGATTTGGAATTCTTGGGTTTTCTTCAGGATCTGCCGAAGTGTGAAGATTTGATCGATGGTGGACTTTCCTGGCCTGAAACCGCACTGATAGGGTCCAATCAGGCTGTTGATAAAAGGTTTAAGGCGTTCACACAATATCGCAGAAAATATCTTATATGCGATGTTGAAGAGACCGATGCCTCTATAATTGGCGCAGTTGAGGGGGTCTCCTTTCTTGTGGATCGGGCAAACTAATTTATCCCCAGCTGCCTTGAAAAGTTCGGCCGGTAAGCCGTCAGGTCCAGCAGCCTTGTTGGATTTTAGCTTGGATATTGGTATCCTCACTTCGTTTCGGTCAGGTGGACGGAAATTTCGACTATCATCGTCTATGTTGATGTTGGTCTTCGTCGCCGTTATACAGTCTGCAAAGTAGTTTTTCCATGTTCTCAGCACCGACTGTGATTCTACTACGAGGTTTCCATTTTCATCTCTACAGGTTTCTGTACGGGTATTGCTCCTCTGGCACATTCTTTTTACCTTTTGGTAAAACTTTCGTACATTGTTCCTGGAGTATAAACTCTCGATATTCTCAATCGCGCGCTTCTCATGCTCTTTCTTCTTCTTCTGGAGAAGCCGATGTTCTTCCTGTCTCTTTTGCTCGTAGAGTTCACGAGCAGCTCTCGTTTTCCTTTGCAGCGCCGCTTTGTATGCTTGCATGCACTCGCCGGCATTCTTCGTCAAACCAGGGGTTTCGCGGTGGTAGGCGAGCGAGACCCAGCACATCAGTCGCGGCGTTTCTGATGGCATGTTGGCAGCGTTGCCACTTCTCTTCGGCACTTGATGCTGGCGGCATAGGGGTGATTGAGGGATTTTGGGATACGGGTTCAGCGAAGAGTCTTGCGATTGTAGCTTTTCGACGTTAAATTTTCTCACAGTGATTCTTCTTTGTTGCTCAGTTTGGGATATCCGCATTCGTACCTTGGCTTCAGCAAGGTAATGCTCCGAGTCTATGTTGGTCGCTCGGAAGGTCCGGACATCCAGAATACTGGCATGCCTTGCGTCGATCGCAATATGATCAATTTGCTTGATCGTTACATGATCATTGGACCGCCATGTCTGCGTATGAATATCAAGATGAGGAAACCATGTGCTTGCTATGGTGACATTTCGCTCCACAGCGAAATCAATTAGCCTTAGTCCGTTATCAGACGTGGTGTCGTGTAGGCTATGCTTACCGACTGCCCTACCAAAGACGTCCTCCTTTCCTATTTTGGCGTTAAAATAACCCAATACGATTTTAACTTCGTATTTAGGATATTGCTCGTATGTTTTGTCAAGGAACTCGTAGAAACACTCTTTGGTGGCAGGGTCCTTTTCTTCCGTGGGGGCATGAACACATATTAGGCTTATGTTAGCAAATTTAGCCTTGATCCGGATAGTCATAATACGCTCGCTTACGTGTCGGAAGCTTAAGACTTCTTGCCTAAGTCTGCCGCGTATGACAAATCCGCATCCGAATAAGCATTGCCTGTTGCCTCTGTAGCAATCACCGTAGTAGATGTCACCGTTTTTCATCCTCTTTTTGCCCGGCCCATCTCATCGCACTTCCTGGATGGCGGTAATATCTGCTTTATAGCAGTCTAGGGCCTGTGCTAGTTGTTCGGCTGCACGTGGTCTGTATAGGGACAGAACATTCCACGTACAGATCCGAAGGTCGTCGTCCTTATTTCGTTCGCTGGGGTCGTGATTAGTTGAGTCATCCTTATCCGAGGCCTTTGGTTGTTTCGGAACCATAGATTTTTTACGTGGTAGGGAAGTTACCCCGACGGCACAATCCCCAACCTGGAGGGCCAGTTCCTTAATTATTCCCCTAGGACGAGGGGCTGGGTACACCGGTGCCAGTAGTCCACTACGGGAGTATGAGCGCTGGCGTTGGTCCATTAAGGGCTCCTCCGCCACCATCTCTATTCCAATGTCCTGACCAACATTGGAAATTCCTTACTGACCTGTGACCCGAATACGTCGAAACAGTTCGCACA
This sequence comes from Brachypalpus laphriformis, assembly GCA_945910035.1. Classification (NCBI taxonomy): domain Eukaryota; kingdom Metazoa; phylum Arthropoda; class Insecta; order Diptera; family Syrphidae; genus Brachypalpus; species Brachypalpus laphriformis. The sequence goes on from OX246756.1 coordinate 125,529,156, forward strand.
AGGTATTCACTAAGTTCAACCTAACTGGAACTATAGACGCCACCATTGACTCCGTCTAGGGAATTCGTCCGCTGCCGCCTGGAACAGGAAGAAGTGCTCTAGTGAGAAAACACTTTTCCCCCCTCTCTCATCAGCTGCCGCCAAGAATCCTCCAAACGGGTTTGGTTACCCATTTCTTGGATTAAGGTACTAGGCAACCGGCTGTAACCGCGAGTTTCCTTGCTTCTCTTCTTATTCTGGCTAGTTCTTTGGTCCACCATGGGGGTGAGACTTTTGTCTTAGGTTTAGATACGGGACATGCCTTCTCGAAAGCCTCTTTAAAGACAGCAGTGATTTATTCGGCTTTTCGGTCAATGTCCGCGGGCTCATGTAACTAACATTCTTGTAGTAGATTCTTGTTCTTCCGCACCTCGTAACTGAAGGTAGTAAAGTCGGTCTTCCATGGATTTCTATGGGGTTTGGGAGAGTCGCATCTGTCATTAAGATTAAATTCAATAAATCTGTGATCGGAATAGGATTCTATTTCCAAAGTATTCCAATTGTCTATAGAGGGGCTATTTGAGTTACTCGCTAGTGTAATGTCAATTACCTCCTGCCTGTTTCTAACTACGAAAGTGGGTTCAGAACCCCTATTGGCTACTAAAGGATAACTTTTAGTAGTTCTTGAAATTCGTTATCTTTCTTAGTGTCATTTTGCAAATCGGTTATTGCTGTGTCGGATATGAATGGAGTTCTAGCACTTCGAATTCACTTTTTTCCGTTCACGGTGGATTAGTGGTATCTCTGCTTAGGATGTCGGCGATGTGCATAAGTTCTTCTTTTTTGTATATCACTGTTGGAGAGTACCGTGCGACATCGATTAGTATACATTGTACCCTAGGTGGTGCTGCATATATTGGCTTTTTGGGTATTGACTCGAGTGGTTTGTGGTCTGTTTCGATGGTCAATTGCTTACCGTATACGTATGCGTGGAACTTTTTACATACGAACCTTATAGCCAGAGCTGTTTTTTCTATTTGTGGATAGTTCATTTCACACTTCGTAAGTGAGCGTGTTCCGTGTGCAATTGGCTGTTCGTTTTGAAGCAATGTAGCTCCTATTGCATATGAAATAGCGTCTGTTTGTATTTTAACCGGGCTGAACTTCGTAGAGTTTAAGAAACGGTGCAGTTAACAGTGCCGTTTTACTATTCGCTAAGGCATTTTCTTGTTCAATATCCCAAACAAACTCAGTTTCCTTTTCCAACAGTTTTCTGAGAGGTTGTGTCATTTGAGACATGTTCTGAATGAATTTGGCTAAGTATGTTACCATGCCACAGTCTTTGGATCTCTTTTTTGCTGTTTGGTGTTTTCAAGTTTTGTATAGCAGATAGTTTTTCCGGATCGATCTCTAACCCATTTTGGTTAATATAGTGCCCTAGAAATTTAATTTTCTTTTTATTGAATATGCATTTTTCTGCATTGAGCTTGACTCCAGCTAGTTTGAGAGTTTTGATGACGCTGGATTGTAAGCATTTTAGTTTGTCGAGAGTATGTGCATGGATTAATATGTCATCCATCGACACTTCTACTTGCTGGTATTTTTCTAATATCTCTGTCTGTTACCGAACTTGGCATCACACATCTAAATAGGCGCAAGTGGCAGCACAGTGGTATATGGGCAATGGCAGCACAGTGGTAGATCGACCCTTTCCGGGATTGATTTTTTCTGACGGCCATTCGAGAGTACGAGCCACGGAAGAGAGTACGTGCCATTGAGGAGAGGACCCACACGAGCAAAGGAAGAAGAAAGAAAATAGAAAAAGCGTATGTAGAGTAAGAATTTATATTAGTATAACATTGTCCTATAATGTACAATATTGTCAATAGGTATGTAAGCTATATTTCCCATCTTCTTCTTCCTTTTATCAGCGAGGTTATGATCCGAAAATAAGGGATCACAACCCTCTCACTTCACCGCATTTCTACTGTAACGCGCAAAACCGTGCTTCCTCAGCGTGTCGAGGGAAGAGTTCCGTGCGGAGAGACGAGTTTGTTATTCTTGTTATATAGGTCCGCTGTCCGGGCTTGGCTGCGACCTTTTAGTATTTATTTATTTATTGGTTATATAGGTCCGCTGTCTGGGCTAGATTAAAACCTTTTATTTTGATCTTATCAGTTCGACTCTGATTTCCTCTTGGATTCTCTACTCCTTTTATACTATATTTTCGCTATAATTCTATGTTCATCCCCACTGTTCGCACGCATTCTTCATTTGTTCTTACTAGCAAAATTGGGTAAGTGTGTCGCGGCACTCAGTAGGTCGAAGAGGCCCAAAACACATCTCCCATATGTCATGATATTTGTTATGTCACAGCATGTCGTCGGCATTCTACCCTAGTGCATCGTAGTGCGTTTTCAGCATATTCATATTCGTGTCAATGTTATTTTATTGCTTTGCACCGTTGAAGTATGTATCGCTTTGTCGGCATTATGGTGTATGCAGTGGAGTTCCCTTGACTGCGTCACATATGGGTTCGCGGGTATAAGTTAACACCCAATACATTTATCTCCACACGAAATAAACTTTCACACAGAAATCGTGCTTCGTGCAAGGGCAATTGCACTTGCGGTCATCTTACTCCTGCACTTCAACGGAAATCACCCAACACCTGCACCTTCATTTCAACGCAAACCATCCAACGATGAATAATGCTGACACCATGACGACACTGAGCAAAAGAATTAATAAATAGATGTAATTTTTGTCAATTATATTAAGTTTGGTTCAAGCAATATAGGAGGTATGATCGTTAGATCATATCTAAAAAAATATTTTTTTCTTCGAATTAAATAATTCAAATTTTTAACTGGCGCCCGAGCAGGGACCGTGCAGTCTTCTACATTCAAATAAAATAGTCGCTATTAACAAAAGTGCGTGAGTGCTAAACTGATATCAAAAGGTTCTCAAGAAGCACCAACTAGTGATATTAAAAAAAAAAAAAAGGTTCTCAAGAAGCACCATCAGCCCGTGTCCTGAACCACCGAAAGAGGAAACAAGGCCCCCTAGTAGCCGACATTATCGGAAGAAAAGGAGCTAGCACCAGTTAGCAGCCACTCTTTGGGAATGTTTGCCAAACTTCAATTAGTGTTGTAAGCTGTAATTATAAAGTATTGTTCCAATTTATTATTAAGAGCATAAATTCTGTTATTATTATAATACTTGTGAATCCATTTTTAAAGTGAACCATTAAGCCCGCATAACTTAGTTAAGAAATAAAAAAATTATTTCAAGTTCTTATTTGCTTCCGAACGAATTCTTAAGTGAAATGTTATAACCAGCATAATTAAAGCAAGGCATATAAAAATAGTTTTAAGTAAATAATTGAAAAAAAAAAATGGGTAAGAGATTGCACTGGCTAACCAGGAGAGTTTAACTCCTGGAAGAAAAGTGTGGATTTAATCTTGCAGACTTACGAGAGTACGAGGGGTAGCCCCAGATATTTTGGGATACTAAGCGTAATACGAAACAAGATATTCGGACAAGCTGACGTGGTATTGGAATCATACAATACTCCGTTAGACTGGAAATGTATTTCCCGGTGTCTTACCATGCACCTGTCCACTCTTGAATATCAAATGACCTCACTTATTCAAGGAAATCTCACTATCCAAGAGTTCTATCACTCTGTTTACTCTCACCTTTCCCTTATTCTGAATAGAGTAGGCTGTATGGAGGTCAACAACGTGCTTTGACCATACTTACACAAACATATAGGGGCAAAGCCCTAGATACTTTTATTAGAGGATTGCGCGGCAATCTACCTAGGCTCCTAGGTATGAAGGAACCTGCCGATTTGCCACAGGCCCTTCACCTCTGTCTAAAATTGGAGAATCAAAATTTTAGAACACAATATGCTATTTCGCACAATGGCTATGTATATCAAGTCACACCCCCTCTTCCTCTTCGGAAAAATGTAGCAAACCAAAGTAACACTAACCCTCAGGGAATTAGAACCCCTTTCCATCCTGAATTAGCTTACCTACCGCAGTTACCATTTAAGCCCAATCAGAATACGAACCAGAATGCGAATAGGCAAGTACCATTTAATCCAAACTACAATCGCAGTTATGGACAATATAGTGCACCAAATCCACCCCGTCCCTTCGCACCTAAGCCTCAAGGCCCGAGCCGATGGACATAAGCCTCCAAACAAAGGCAATTAGCTACATGAATAGACCGACACAAAATGATATGTTTCGTAAAAGACCCCCACCTGCAGTGCACGAAGCACCTAGACCAAACAAATATCCAAGGAGCTTCCACATCGTACATATCGAAAATAATTCAAACAGTTATGTAGTCGAAAATAACTCAAACAGTTATGAACGGATTCTAGATTCTCAGGATGAGGGATACGAACAATCCTTAACGGAATACATTGAACCATACGAAGGATCCGAGGATACACAACAGGAAACAATGGATTTTACAGACATCCATTTTTTAGATTAAATAGCTCTTCTCTGCCCTATTTTGAGTGCAGGACGAAGAGCGGAAGAATGGTGCAAATACTAATAGACACCGGCTCGAACAAGAATTATATCCAAGCGGATCTGGTCCCAAATCCTATACCGAACTCTTAAGACTTCTATGCTAATTCCATAGGTGATAATATTAAAATTAGCCACCACACAATGGTTAATTTATTTGGCCCAAAGGATTCTAAAATCAAATTCTTTCTACTACCTTCCTTAAAATCCTTCCATGCCATTTTAGGCAATGACAGCCTAAAAGAACTTTCCGCGGTCATCCATACGAAAGAAAACTACATGGTCATAAAAGACCAAGTAAAAATTAAAATAAAGCAGCGTGCCTACACGGCAGTGAACCAAATCGATATAAAAACTGAGCACATGAATACAGAGCAAAGGCAAAGAATTAACAAATTAGTTATAAATTCCCCAATCTTTTCACTGAACCAGATGAAAAACTTACCTATACTACCACCGTTCAGGGTGGAATTCGAACGAATTCTGAAACATCTGTATATTCCAAATTCTACCCATATCCAGCAGCTCTGAAAGACGAAGTTGAGAAACAGGTCAAACAGCTTTTAAATGACGGTATTATAAGACCATCAAGGTCGCCATACAATTCGCCTGTATGGATAGTGCCAAAAAAGCTTGACTCATCTGGCGAAAAAAAAAAATACAGGATGGTAGTTGACTACCGTAAATTAAACACCATAACCATTCCCGACAAATATCGAATACCGGGAATCAATGAGGTTCTAGCACAACTAGGCGAAAGCAAATTGTTTTCGGTCCTTGACCTTAAAAGCGGCTTTCATCAGATTGCCCTAAAGGAATCTGATATCGAGAAGACAGCCTTTTCAGTGAACAACGGAAAATATGAGTTCACAAGCTTGCCTTTCGGCCTCAAAAACGCGCCATCTATATTTCAGAGAGCGCTCGATGATATTTTACGCGAACATATGGTATTGGTAAAATATGTTACGTGTATATTGACGACATCGTAATTTTTAGTAAAGATGAAGACACACATTTCGAAAACCTAATAAAGTTGTTCCAAACGCTGGAAAATGCTAATATGAAAGTGCAGCTAGATAACTGCACATATCTTCATAACGAAGTTGAGTTTTTGGGATTCATCATTTCATCAGAGGGTATTAAAACGAATCCAGCAAAAGTAGAGGCGATAGTAAATCTCCCGTCTCCAAAAACGTGTAAAGATCTTCGATCTTTTCTTGGGCTTTCAGGGTATTATCGCCGTTTCATCAAGGGCGAACCCCTTACCCTCACCGACTTGGCGAAAACCCTTACCGCCATTTTAAGGGGGGAAGGAGGTCGTATCTCCAAAAATCTTTCGAGTAAAAAAATAATTCACCTGGACGATCATGCGGTCAAAGCCCTCAACAAAATTAAAACTCCTTAGTGTCGAATGATTTACTACTGGCCTACCCTGATTTTACTAAAGAGTTCGAGCTAACTACAGATGCTTCAGATTATGCCATCGGAGCAGTGTTAGCACAAAACGATAAACCTATCGCATTCATATCGCGAACCTTGAATAAAACTGAAGAGCATTATGCCGCTAATGAAAAGGAGATGGTCGCTATAATTTGGGCACTCAGCTTCCTAAGAAATTACCTGTACGGTACAGCAAAAGTTCAAATATTTACGGACCATTACGGACTTATGCCAGAAGTAACAAAAATAATAACAATAAGATGAAAAGATGGAAGGCTATACTCCAAGAGTATAACCATGAGTTGAAATATAAGCCTGGTAAAATGAATGTCGTAGCGGATGCCCTTTCTAGACCTCCACAAACTCTAATTAACTCACTTACACCAACACAACATAGCAGCGAAAGCTCTGCTCATGATTTTGTTCCAACCACGGGAGCACCGATCAACGTGTTCAAGAATCAGATAATGGTTACAACAGGTGATCAAGCTAGCTATCAATTCAAGATACCTTTCCCTACCTACCATAGACATATCTTAATACAGCCGGAATACTCTGAAGAATAACTTATATCCATACTCAAGAGGCACTTAAATCCAAGCGTAATTAATGGTTTATTAACATCGGAAAACATAATGGGCAAAGTACAACAGATATATCCCGAACATTTTAGAAATTATAAGATCCGTTTTACACAGACTCAAGTAGAAGATCTTGCAGATGCGGTCAAGCAAGATGAAGAGATTATACGCGAACACAGAAGAGCCCACCGAAACGCACGCCAAAATAAAGTTCAGTTACTAGAGAAATTTTACTTTCCAAAAATGAATTCCAAAATAAATGACTTCATCAAACAATTTGTCACGTGCAGGGAGCAAAAGTATGATAGGCACCCTAACAAACCCGAGCTAAAAAAACACCTATTCCAAATTTTCCGGGAGAGATCCTGCATATAGATATTTATAATACCGAAAAGAACTGTCGTAATTGACAACGAAAGATCTTTAAATTCCCCATCAATAAACTTTATGTTAGTGGACCAACTTAAAAATCTAATTTTCAAGACTCCCCCTTATAGCAGCTCAGTGAACGGTCAAGTGGAAAGATTTCACTCGACACTCACCGAAATAATGCGGTGTATAAAAGCAGATGGTATACTCAGGTCATTCCATGAGCTCCTGGACAGAGCAGTCTATGAGTACAACTACTCAATTCACTCAACAACTAGTAAAAGGCCACTCGAGGTATTCTTCGGAAGAGGTGTTAGTACCAACCCCGAAGACTTCGAAAAAGCTAGACAAGACAACATAACTAGGCTTAAACAAAAACAGGAAGTCGATCTGCGTAATATAAACAAAAAGAAGCACCCCATTAAAGATTACACCCCTGGTAGTATTATCTATGTCAAACTAAATAAGCGTATAGGATCAAAATTATCCCCCAGGTATAAAACAGAAATAGTGAAAGAAAATTTTTCCAAAATCATCTTAACATCAGGTAGAACCGTTCATAAAAATAACATTAAGAGTTAATATTTCTCCCCTATGTGGCGTATAGCCCACTGTCTTGCGGAAGTACAGATTCTGCACTACTCAAATTCCAGAATAGTAACACTAAACATCGGAACGTCGAAGATTCAAACCGGAACATTTTAAATCATTCACGTCATCAATTTGGACTCCTATGAGACAACCATCCATGAGCTAGAAATCAAAATTCAACGAGAGGTTGACCCAAACCATCCCATCTATCCATTTCTATGTCACGAAACTAATAAAATCCTTTCCCTAATTGATCAGTTAAAGCCCCGTATTAAAATAAGATCTCTAAATTTCATCGGAAGCGCATGGAAATGGGTCGCGGAAGACCCTGACCATGACGACTTTCAAATCTTAAAAGCAAAAATTAACGATATCTTAGAAAATAATAACAAACAGGTAGTAATTAATAAATCGATAATTGATAGAACTAATATTACAAATAAAATTGTTAAAGCGTACCAATCAAGTGAAAATTTAAAAAATTATTTGATAACAAACATTAAACTCAAGTTAGAATTAATTAAGGAAGAAGTAGTAAATAGCAATACGCTATGCATTGGGCAAAAGCGGGAATTGTAAACTCTTTTATTTTATCTAGTAACGAATTAAATGTAATCGAAACGTTTTTCGAAAAAAATAATGTACCTCATATAAATATAGACGAAGCAATTGAATTTGCCGAAGTAAAAATTGCAGCAAATAACTCTACACTACTTTATATTATAAGTTTACCAAATACAGAACAAGAATCTTGTGAAACAATACTAATTAAACCTATAAAAAGAAGTAAAATAGCTACTAAAGTAACATTTGAAGAATTTTTGCAATGTAAGAATAAACTCTATGCAATAAAAGAAAAATGTACTACAAACAATAAACTAACAATATGTAACAAAAAGGAAAAAGTAGATTTAAGTAAAACACAATGTATCCCTAATTTGCTCAGAAATCGACCTTCCAACTGCACAGAAATCTCTAACCAGCACATCCCAATCACAGAGGAAATCTTTCCCGGAACGCTATTACTGAACCAATTCAACGGGACAATACACATCAACGATGAGGCGAGATACCTAACAGGTAGCTTTATCCTGCAATTCCACAATGCAACAATAATCGTCCACCACCAATCTTACATCTTTAACGATGTCACCAGCACGAAACCACTTCCTCCAATTATGCAATCGAACTCAATTTCTGGCATTTACGAAGAAATTGTAACACTCCATGACATGAAGGATCTACATCTCAATAATACCGAACAGACAAAATTAATCAAAGATGAGAATCAAGTAACCTTCGCAGTAAATTTCGGCCTAAGCACCGCCATAATCATCTCCCTGGCAGGCTTCATAATTATAAGGTCATCAGCTTTTTGCAGGCGCAATCACATAACCAATACCACAATTATAGAAGCAAAAGAGATACCAATAACGAACGCAGTAAGACCAGAATACCAAATACCAGAGTTACCAGGAAAAACCTTCAGGATCAACCAAATACCTTACTTCTGAGAATGAGGACATTCTCATTTAAGGAGGGAAGAGTTAACACTAGAGATTTCAATCCCGAAGCTAATTTTCAATCCCGGGATTCCGGGATTTGGAAAAATGAATCCCGGGATTGGACAGAATATTTTTTTTTTGTAAAAAAAAAAAGAAATCAAACCAAAAACCGATACACGGGTCAAAGAATTGATAAGCCATGTTTTTAACAAAAAAAAAATCAACTTCCGATAATTGCTCACAAAAATGTAGAAATTAATAAGAAGTGCCTTATCTTTTTAAATAAAAAAAAACGTAATTATTATGCTCTGCATTTTTTTTATTATTAAAATGAATCAAAATGAATAAAATCATCCATTTTCCGTTTAACTGGTGGTCCTGCCGTTTGCTTCTCTCTTGATTGCCGACTAGTCGAAGAAATACTCAGTTGACCTCCCACTTTGGATTTATGGATGGCTAATAAGTGCGTGTGCAAGGCTTTAGTTGAACCTCCCAAGGTCTTCAGGTCAGCCTTACATTTTTTACACTGTGCACTTTTTCCATCTTTTGATGCGTAAAAATGATGCCACACTGATGGTGATGGGTCAGATTCACAATCTTTTTTATACTTGGTAAAATGAGTTACACTTGACATTTTTGAAATCACACAATAATTATAGGGACTAGTACTTTATTTAAAACGCGTGCGAGAAAACCACAAATACAATAGAAACTAAACCATAACTACTCTTGTTTCTCGTATAGTATTTTTATGACGCACTTGCAACATCGCACACTCTTGTTCGAAAATACTTGTTTCTCTTTCTCCTTTAAACAGGTTTTCATGTGTCTAGATAGTGGAAACCACTCTTAGTTGCATGCGCTGCGCAATCACTGTAGGTATTGCATGATTTTCAAAACGTGTTCCCCTTCCCTTGAATACTTTCTTCTTTTCTAAAAAAACAGGTTTTCATGAGTCTAGGAAGTGGTAATGGCGCCTTCGAAGTTCTAACATACACTTTAAGTTTGTATGCGCATGCGCAATAACTATACTACATGCATGCGTAGTTCATGGAACCTATAAGCACTGAAGAAACCATAATACAAATAAAATAGATGAACGCATGCCTTGATCTGCGCTTCAACGGCGCCAGATCTGTCAAGCACTACCGTAATCTAACCTCTTCTAGATATGTTTCTTTTCTGTACATAATTTTTGGAAAACGGCAAGGCAAAGGCTTATCATATTTCGATCACAAAAAATTAATAATCTAAATTTTAAAAATCAAAAATTACTTACAGTTATCCACAAAAGTCTGCGTACAGCGATGAAACTTTGGAAAACAGAGGCGTGTGTCCAAATAGTAAATAATGTATCTTTCAAATTGCAATATTTCAGTAAAAGAGCATTAAACCCATTCATTTTGAACAATATTTATATATATTTTTTTACTTTCTTAAGAAAAAGTTAACAAAAACAAAAAAAAGTCATTAAATTCATTCCACAAAAGATTGCGTACAGCTACAGATTTTCCTTCCCAGAATTCCGTTTAAGTAACGGGACATTTCTTTTTGCAGGATATGAATAAGTTGCGTGGTTGTCTGCTTGTAGTGCTTGTAGAGAGAATAGTTTTCTTTGAAATTCGGTTGAAATTAATTCAGAAAATGGGAAAAAAAGAATTAAGTGTGTCTGAAAGGCAGTTGATTTTGAATTTATACGTACAGCAGCAAAAATCAAGCGGATTGTGGAGCAGGAGCCCTTCATTAGCGCTCAAAAGATAAGTTCGCATCTCGAAATTTACAATAACACCACAGTGCATCCAGAAACAGTACGAAGGGTCATCGTCGATATGGGATTTAAGTCGTGCACACCCAGAAAAAAAACCTTTGGTGAATAAAATTAACCGTCAGAAACATCTCATGTTCGCAAAGGAATACGTGAACAAATCTGCAGACTTCTGGCGCAAGGTTATATTTTCGGACGAGTCAAAATATAACATTTTTGGTTCGGATGGCCGCTTGAGAGTCTGGCGACGTCAAAACAATGCACTAAATTCCAAGTATACCATCAAGACAGTGAAACACAGAGGTGGAGGTTTGATGGTATGGGGCTGTATGTCTGCATCGGGGGTCGGAAAGTTTGAAATAATCGAGGGAATCATGGACCAGTTCAACTACATTGATATCCTCAAAAGAAATTTAAGAGACAGTGCTGAAATACTGGGAGTCTCGGATGATTTTTACTTCCAGCAAGATAATGACCCAAAACATACGGCCCATAATGTGCGTATGTGGCTTTTGTTCAACGTTCCCCACATGCTGCGAACGCCCCCGCAGAGTCCAGACCTCAAGCCGTTGAGCACCTGTGGGATGAATTAGAACGCAGGATCCGAACGCGTGAGATTCGGAATAAAATGCAACTTAAGGAAGCCTTACTAGCAGAATGGAGAAATATTACTAGTTCGTGTACAGAAAAACTAGTTTCTTCTATGCAAAACCGTTTGAAGGAGGTAATTAAGAAGAAGGGATATCCGACAAAATATTAACCATAAAAGTAAAAAGAAATAATTACTTTTTATTCAATTGAACTAATGTTTTCCATTTTATTTCAGTGCTGTACGCAAACTTTTGTGGAATGTATTTAATGACTTTTTTTTGTTTTTATTAATTTTTTCTCAAGAAAATAAAAAAAAATATGAAAATATTGTTCAAAATGAATGGGTTTAATGCTCTTTTACTGAAATATTGCAATTTGAAAGATATATTATTTACTATTTGGCCACAACGCCTCTGTTTTCCAAAGTTTCGTCGCTGTACGCAGACTTTTGTGGATGACTGTAGGTATTAGCACAGATAATAAACTTATCCAGATGTCGCATCCCCATACAAAAAAATGTTGATCTTTTTTGCGATGAGCAAACAACGATGGGCAAACAAAAAGCTTTTCTGCTTCGCAAAGAAAAAAAAACGGAAAATAAATTTTCTGTGCGAAAAGCTTTTTCTTTTGCTTTACGACATACCCACAGCGAAATATATTTTTTGTTTTGTTTTGTATTCTCGTATTTTTTGTCCTGGCCTGCGACTTTGGCACGGTGAGGAACAGACAGAGCAGAAATATACATACATATGTATGTATACCTACATATGTATGTACATTAAATTAGGGTAGGTTAAGATCAGGAATAATTTTAATGCGATCTGCAATGATGTTAAGAATTTGTAGGTACGGTACAAAAAATTTAAATAGTAGGTACTGTAGGTATTGTAGGCTAACTTTATTTTACTGTATTCATATGTATGTAGGTATGTACGTATTATAAGATTCAGGCTGAGACAAATAATTATGTTTATTTATTACCTAATTGTTTGAATACATCTGCCTTTTACAAATCCTTGTGGTACTCCTAATCTCATTTACAGTATGTTTGATGTTTGGTCGCTACATTTTACATAAAAGAAGAGGTCTGATACGTAGCCATAGCCACTCTTTTATTATTTTTTTGTTCATGCACGTTAAACAATAGGAAACAAAATCAACTCTGCTCTTAGCCCACTTTAGTTAAAGGCATTTATGTGAAAATGCATTTGCAAAATATTTTTGTCTTTAGACATTTACATAATACATATGTATGTAGGATCCGAATGTAAATAAAATGCCTCGGTTGATTAAAATGAACAATGATTATATTTATTTGCAATTTAAAATAGTGTTTGGGTAAATGAATAGTACAACGGAGTGTAGAGGTCCGACACGCACGGAAGTCAGCAAGCGAATGAATCCCTACTGCTGTTTTTTTGCTGTCTGATCCTACATCTCTCGGTCATCTTGAAACACATCGGCCTCGATGGATTCTGCTTCTTCTCCATCATTATCGGAGTCTTCTTCGTCTGAACAGCTGTCCTGAGCCGAAGGGTACGGCTTCATGTAATCAACGGATGAACTCGTACTAATAGGACCCTCATGTTCGCCAATTTTTTCAACCAGGTACCTATCGTTTCGCAGAACAGATATTACTTTATATGGTCCCACAAACTTACCATGTAATTTAAGCGCTGGCCCAAATTGAGTTCGCCGGATGGCGACAATGTCTCCAGTTTTATACCGATTTGCCTTCTTACGCCTTGTATTGAAAGTCTTCTGATTTTCAGCTTGCACCTTGCTAATCTGCTTCGACGCTGCTTCTCGCAACTGAGAACGTTCTTGCGAGAAACTGGAACGGGATTCCTCTTCAATGAGAGCTTTCAACTGCTGATCGTCCTTGAGCTGCATTCTCTTCCCGATCATCAGCTCGAACGAAGTTGTTCCGATGGTCCGACAGTACGAAGCGTTGATGTATTGCTGCACCTGGGAAACATATTTGTACCAGGTGTCCGGTTTCGGTGCTGCCAGCTTCGTCAAAACAGATATGACAACCCGGTTGATGCGCTCGACCTGGCCGTTTCCACGCGGCACACCAGTGGTGATCAGATTAAGCTCAACGCCTTCTTCCTTGCAATAGTCCTGGAAAATTCTAGATCGGAATGCAGAACCTCGGTCGGAAATTATCCGGCGGGGATTTCCGAAAACAGTTGACTGGCCTCGTAATCGATTCACGACTTCTTCTGCTGTGGTCGACTTGGTCGGGTAAATCCAAATGAACTTGGTGAAGGAGTCGACAACCACGAAGATATGATTGTAGCATTTCTTGGTTGACGTCATAGGTCCTAGGTGATCCACGTGGTATGTGTCTAAGGGTTGAACGCCCTTTTTCAATTGGATTGAGGAAACCTTCCGCTTTGCCCGTCTTCTTCTCCGCTAGGATGCACTGAATACAGTTGCCGATAAACTTCTCGATCTTTGGCCGCATTTGTGGAAGCCAAAACTCCTGGTAGATGAGGTATTCAGTTTTCTTCGGACCAAAGTGTCCCTGTTCGTGTGCCTGGCGGATGACATCAAATTGCATGGCTTTGGGCACAACCAACAATGATTTTCCCTCACAGGTCCTGTAAAGCACACCTCCTTTGAGCTCAAAATCATTCCTCGTCTTCTTGTTTACTTCGTCGATAATGTTTTTGATTTTAGCATCGTCTTCTTGGGCTCTCTGGATCCGCGATGAAATCGTATCGAGTCTCTTATCAATCAAACAAATGGTCGCTGGATACCTGCTAAGAGCGTCGGCGTGTCGCATTGCTTTTCCTGGTCGATGTTCGATAGTATACTGGTATTCTTCCAGTAATAGTGCCCAGCGTGCCACTCGCAAGCTGGTATCTGCCTTGGCCATCGTCAAAGCGAACGCTTGACAGTCGGTCACGATTGTAAACGGTATACCAAGCAAGTATATCCTGAATTTCTTCAGCGCTTTTACAACAGCTAGAATCTCCAGTTCGTATGAAGTGCATTTTTCTTCCGTCGGGGAAGTGGTCCAACTGGCGTAGTACACAGGATGGAATGCATCGTCGGTTTGATTCTTTTGGAGTAAGATCGCTCCCAACCCTTGCTTAGCTGCATCGGTATGGAGCTGGGTCTCTGCTCCTACGCGGTATATCCTTAGGACTGGTTTGCTCGTCAAAGCCGTCTTCAACTCTTCGAAAGCTTGCATCTGCCTTGGTCCAAACTCGAACTTAGCGTTGTTTCTCAACAACTCGGTGAGAGGTTTTGCAACTGCTGCAAATCCTGAGATGAACTTTCGGAAATATCCGGCCAGCCCGCAGAAGCTTTGCACATCTTGGACCTTAGTTGGGACCGGAAAGTTTGCTACAGCACGAATCTTCCTCTCTGACGGCTGGACCTTTCCCTCTTCTATCACGTAACCGAGATACTCTATTCGTCTGCGGAGAAAAGAACACTTTTGCCAATTAATTTTTACATCATACTCGCCTGCTACATCCAAAACTCTTTGGAGCCTGTCCAGATTCTGCTCCTCATCGTCAGCTGGAATGATGATGTGGTCTAGGTATAGGAACATTATTCCCGCAGCAATCTGTTCTCTGAATACCGCCCTTATGTGACGCTGGAACACTGCTGAGTGAGTTACTTAGGCCAAATGGAACAGCCAGAAACTCAAATTGGCCATCAGGTGTAATGAAGGCCGTGTACTTCACGCTGTCTTCTTGAACCCGGACATGGAAAAAACCCATCCCGAAGGTCGAGTGTACTAAAAACCCTTGCTGCCGCCAGCCTGTCAATCTGATCCTCGATGAGTGGTAGCGGAAACCTGTCACGGATGATTTTCTGATTAATGCGCCTGTAGTCCACGCATAGTCGAGTTGTTCCATTCTTCTTCTTGACTAGAACGATTGGACTAGCGTATTCGGACGAGCTTGGTCTTACTATTCCCTCGTTGATCCACTCCTCAACAATCGTATTCACTTGACTTCGTTGTTCCGCTGATAACCTCCGGAAGTGTTGAAAAACAGGTACGTCATCCTGCAAAACGATATGCATCTTGACTCCAGTGTCCTTGGTCTTCTTTGGGTTGTACTCGACTATCATCTTGGTAAGTCTCATTCGGAAATTTGGATTGTCAACGTAGTCTACCGGCACTTCTGGTTCTTTCTCTTGGGAACCATCGTCGATCTTCATCAGGTCGTTGACCGCACAGCAAGTGATGTCCAACTCTTCTTTTTCGTCAGAATTCAAAACACTGGCAGCTTCCATCTCAACAAATTGGGCCTTACCTCTCTTCAGTCGAATCTCTACTGCGTTGGTTATCTCGCTTCCCAAAACCAATTCGTACGGTACAACACTATCGGGAACAACATGGACCTCCAGATTAACCGAAATCCCGTCAACGACTGCTTCCGTGATAAAACTGCCCAATGTGTGTAGTTTATCCGAACCCACTCCGTTAAATGGTACACAGTTCGAATTCATTTTCGGGGAACCCAACTTGATATAATTCGTCGAAGTTATGAGATGAAGGTCACTGCCGGAATCGATTAGAGCTGTCAAACTGATGTTTCTTATCGTCACGTCCTTGTATATCTTGCTGCCGTTGGTGTTAAGTGCCACGCAACTTTTGTTTGTCTTCGGGCACTCCCTAGCGCGGTGCCCGTAATCGTTGCAAGTGAAACATTTTGTGCCCCTCGCCTTTTCCGGACAGTCTTTACTTAGATGTAAATGGTCTCCACAGTTGAAACATCTCCGGTATCTATCGTCTTTGGCAGTTGCAGTTGTTGGCTTTGATGTCTTCATCTGTCGGGATTTGTCGTAGTTGGTCTGCTTGGACTTCGCTTTATTTTTCATTGCCTCGTAATGAATGAATTTCTTCCGCAAGTCCTTAATCGTCTCGGCGCCATATAAAATTTGCTTGTTGCTCTCTTCGTCTGGAACACCATCGATAATGTACTGGATCTTACTTTCGAGTTCGATGTCGGCATGACTGGCTACTTCTAGCACGCGGTAGATGTATTCCTGGAATGACTCATCAGGTTTCTTCCTTATGCTGCTAAGTTGCTTGTGCACCTCCTTACTGCTTCTCGCCTCTCCGAACTCCGTCACGAGCGATGATTTGATTTTGTTCCAAGAACGAACATTTTGGCATTCGAAGCTTATAAACAATTTTGCTGCGCCTCGCAGCAGTTTTCTCGCATACACCACTTTCTGAGCATCCGACCATCCACAGACGTCGGCTGTTTCTTCGAAATTACGCACCCAATGATGTACGTTCTGACTGCCTTCGCCGTTGAAGATTTCCAGTGCGTCCTCCACGTCCTTAAGAGTCAAGGTCGCACGTTGGTTAACTGAACATCGGGTACTTTCTCCGCTTGCATGGATTGATGTGGAACTCGAGCAGTCACCGTCTCTAACATCGTCGTCTTCTGAATTGGCGCCAGCTCCGGGCTCGCTCTCCAATGCCGTCTTCAATCTGCTAGTGAGTTCCGACTTCCTCCCTGTCGTTGCTAGTTCTAGTGCCTTCAGCTCGTTCTTCAGCTCAGCGACTGTAAGCTTATCCACCTCCACGGTGACATCACCTTCGTCCTTTTGCGACATCGTCGTAAATAAAAATATACTTTGAGTTGCTTGCAGCGTCGTCAAATTCTCAGTTGCAAAAGTAAGCAAATCCTCTTCGTCGTCCGTCGTCGTCGATCTTCTATTTGCAACTCAAAACTGGCAATATAGTTACCGTATTCGTCGTTCGTCGTTCGTCTTCCTTTTTTTTTCTTCTCCAGCTGCACTATGTACACAGGAGCCGTTTTTTGTTTTTCGTCTTTCATCTTTCTTTTAATATGTGACACACACACACTTCGTCGTCGCCGAAAAATTGTTTCAGCTGTAGCTGCGTAGTTTCGTCGTCTGCTTCGTCGTCCCTTTTCCGTGTGCGCCGCTTATGTACTTCGTCGTCTGCTTCGTCGTCCCTTATATTCACCCAACACACGCGCGGTGGTAAACTGAACAAATCAACAAATGAATAAATCGACGGTATCCCACTTCTGACACCAAATGTAGGATCCGAATGTAAATAAAATGCCTCGGTTGATTAAAATGAACAATGATTATATTTATTTGCGATTTAAAATAGTGTTTGGGTAAATGAATAGTACAACGGAGTGTAGAGGTCCGACACGCACGGAAGTCAGCAAGCGAATGAATCCCTACTGCTATTTTTTTGCTGTCTGATCCTACATGTATTAGAAGTATGATTTTTAGGTATTCACAGTGCCTTAACCAAAGTGGTTTCCAGAGGACACGAACGCGGACGTGGCAGAATATTGACCCCCCACCACCTCCCTTACCTCACCACCGCCTTAGTTTTTTTTTCAAATATTCATACATTATGTACATATGTAAATATTTATTTTAGTTTACGTATTCATTAAATTTTGCAACTTTTTTGTCTTTTGTTTTGGATTCCTTTTCTTGTTTGTGCTCTTGTCAATAAAGCACTTACAATTTTTCCAAAGCAGAACTACCACAAGGAAATTGACTATCAATTTTGTGCGAATAACACTTATTTGTCGTTTCAAACCAATCTGGATAGTGCAAATTTGTTTTTGAGATACATTGATTTACAATATTTTCTCTAAGATTAGATGCAAATGGACATTTCTGAAAGCAAGTGGTAAATACTTGTATGTGAAGTTGACATATTTTGAAGTACTTGTCTGATGGCCAGACAAGTATTGGATTTTCATTCGATTGTTCATATTTTTTCAATTTGATCAATATCTCCGTGAGATCGAAATTGTTTTTGTCCTTTGCCATTTCTTTGACACAGTTCTCAGTTACTGTTTTTTTAAGTGTTTTAAAAAAACAGTAACCTGCAAAATACCGTGTGGCTATGTCATTTATTTCTGTCATTTTTATTGAAATCGTGTCTTCATCTGGTAATTCTATCGCTAGAAGTTCGGATTCACAATATTTAGATAGATCGAATATGTGTTCATTTTTCTTTTGCTCCTGTGTTAGGACAATCTTTGTTTTATTTTCAGTATCCAACACAGCATTCCAATCCTAACTGTAAATATTCAGAATCTTTTTCTTCACAATTGGAACATTTTGACTTAAACAAACATTTTAGAGCCATAATTTTGGCCAGTAATGAGCCAAATTCAGACGCGTTTGGATTATTTTTCCAAAATGGTTTTCAAGTGGGTCCTGATTGAACTTGTTAACATATATATAATGTAGCTCACAGTAATCATTGAATAATTCTTTTTTTATCATTAAAATACTTTCAATTGTCATAATCAGGCCCTTAAAGCAGAGGGTTTACACTTTGCATTGATTGGCTGAATTTGTTTTAGATATGATTGCATTTCTTTTAAAAATCCAATATTTGCGTCATTTCGAATAAGTGCAGGTCTTCCATTTAATAAATCAAATATTTTATTGATTTTATTTATAAACGCTGCTGTTGGTTGCGCAAACTGTGCAATTTTCTCTGGAAATTTATTCAAGCGCTGTAATGCATTAATTACGCAAGCCACGGATCTGCTAAGTACTTGTGCCGCTAGTTTCACATTAATTTTTTGAAATTCTGTGGGATCTATATGAGCATATTTTAGTTTTGGACACATTTTTGTGGTATTATTTCTTTCTGTATTATAGATATACTCAATTATTTTCCAGCTTACAACTCCATCCAGAGTTTGTAAGTCTGATCTTAAAAGATTGCTTCTTACACTTTTGATTAAATGTGCCACATCATACATTCCATACACTTTTTTTTCTTTATAGAGAAAGGAACTGTTGTCCTCATCCAGCCCCTTTGAGAAAATAGTTCGCAACCATAAGTAACCATAGGAACTATGAGTGTTCTGACTAACATCATCCTCGTCGATATTGGCGTGTAGGGCTGCGAGAGATATAGGGTACGCAAACAAGCGTAAATGCGGGAACATATTTTAGTGATTTAGTGCAATCGAACACCATACCAAGATAATTGACTTTTTCGACGTAGTTTATCGGAGTTGAGCCGAGGTTAATAGTTGGGAAAGTTGAGGTATCGATTTTACTTTTGTATATCACTATGCATTGTGATTTCTTACGATTTAAGGTGAGTCCATTATCATTAGCCCAATTACATATTTGGAGGAGATCGTAATTCATGGCCTCGATAGCAGAGTTCGTTTTCTCCAACGGAGACGCAAGGTATACTTGCACATCATCAGCAAATAAATGAACACTACTATTTTTCACAACGCTAGGCAGGTCATTAATATATAGTGAGAATAAAATTGGCCCGAGGATGGATCCTTGTGGTACTCCTCTAGAGAGTGATAACGGTAAGGAGGTGCTATCATTCACGTAGACCATCTGATCTCTGTTCACTAAGTAAGAACTAATTAATCCAGCCGCAGAGTTTGAGAACTGAAAGATATTGCTAAGCTTGTTAACTAAGCAGTCATGATTCACAGTGTCGAATGCTTTCGAAAAATCCAACAGCGTCAAAAACGATAACGTCTTGGCATCCATTGAAACTCGAATATCATCCGTGACTTTGAGTAATGCTGTTATGCAGCTGCGTTTTTCTCTAAATCCGGATTGCAGAGGAGATAGTAATTTATTCTGGTTTATAAATGAGGAAATCTGCCAGAAGACTAACCTTTCGAATACTTTTGATAAATAGGGGAGAATTGCAATTGGTCTATATTCAATTGAAGCAGAGGGAGATGAGCGTTTCTTTGCTATTGGAATTATCTTGGCGTGTTTCCATTGCGAGGAAAAGCTGGAGGTTAAAAAAATCGTATTAAAGATATGGGTTAGGAAAGGTAGAATTTTGGGAAGGATGATTTTAATGAATAAGGGGTGAATTGAGTCAATCCCCATGGCGTTTGATTTTATGCTCAAAATTGCTTTAACGACATCCGTTTCCTCACACCTGTGAAAAAAAAGTAGGTTATTCTGCTCAATAGGATTCACAGATGAATTAGGAATATAGGTAGAAGGGACTGATGATATTTTAGCAAAGATGTCGTTGAGTTCGTCAGCATTAATATTTTCGGGGACCCTACTTTGACTCTTCCCAGTGCAACATTCCCTAACATTTTTCCAGAGTCGCTTTGCTGGTAATGTATGGCTTAGTTTCTCAGAGAAATAAATTCGCTTGTTTTGTTTGATAAGGTTCGTAACTGAATTCCTAAGCCTTTTGAAGCATTCATAGAGAACAGGAACTCTAAAATTGTTCCATCGCTTAAAAGCACGATCCCTTGCCTTAATCATGTTCAGCACATTATTTGAGAGCCATGGACGCTGGGGATTGCTTATAACTTTCATTTTATAGGGCACGGATTCGCTGAAGATTTGGGTAACATTATGCTGAAAGAATTCTATTTGATCTTCAGTCGAGGACATTTGGTAGAGATTTTGCCAATGCACGCTGTCTAATTTTTGAATAAGACTTTTATTGTCAATATTCTTAAAATCTCAGAAATATAAATTACGAGGGCTATAGCTTTGTTGTATAGTATACGTTATAAAGACGAGATCGTGTTTAGAGAAGGCTGGAGCAGACACCTGATCACAGAAAGTTACTTTTTCGAGACGGCTTACAATGATAAGATCAAGTAACGATTGGGATTGGCATGAAAAATGAGTCGGAACAGTAGAATTAACAGGTGTGAGGTTATATGACGACATAAGACTGACAAATGGTTGCGATTGATGAAGGTCCAGGAGGTTGCAATTGAAATCTCCAATCTCAATTGCAGAACAAAATACATTAAAGTCAACATGCCTATTAGGCCTATATACACATCCTACCAAACATTTTTCTGTACTCAAAGACAATTCAACAAAGATAAATTCAATAGGGCTATCTACACCAGACATAAGTATCAATTTATGAGCATTGTATTCGCGTATATACAATGCAATTTCTCCCCCCTTCTAGCTGGCCTGTCATTTCTTACGTGTTTGTATCCACTGAGATGGTATATGTGGTCAGGTACTCCCGATGAGAACCAAGTCTCTGATACAGAGATGACGTCAATCATCGAACCCTCATACAACTCTCTGAATTCATCAATTTTCGGGAAAAGGATTTGCGCATTGATATGGCAGATGCGTAGACCTTGTTCTTTCTGACAAAAAATGTTTAACAAAGCCTTTGTTACATTGTAGTCACCATTGGAACAGTTAGTTCTATAATTTCTGTTCATGGAGGCTTATTGATTGGGAAGCCAACATAAGAACTCGCGAGACATTTCCCTGAAAAATTTGCAGATAAATAAGAGCATAAGTTAGAGAATATTGTTAAGTATAAGTGTACAAGAAAAATTGAAAGAAGATTAAAATAAAATAAGTAAAACAGTTTGAAAGCTACTGATAAATACATTATGTGCATAGCACTTGTAGTTCACTGCGGGCAATGACGTCACTCAGGGTTTCGACACTGTCGATGGGTACGGCTGACTGATTGTTTTGACATTTGATGTAAACACGTCCTCGTGAGATGAAGGCAGATGCAATTTTGTGTTTTCTTTTAAATTGCATCGCATGCTGAAGAACACTCCGGGTATCAGGTGTAAGGCAATCATGAACATAAATAGGCTTATCGGAATCTAGTCCCACATCCGTAAGACAGAGCTGTCTACCATTAATTTTCCGAAAATCGGCCAGTGATTTCATAACAAGACCTTTTTCGTGCATGGAGTTAAATTTCATGATAATGATGGAACTAATTATTACTAATTATTTAAATTTTTACAGTGGAATTATTTTATATATACTTATATCCTACGTGTATAATAATAACTTACTTAGTTATTTTTGTAATAATATAGATAGTTTGTAATTGTAACAGTTTTAGATACTTAGTTAGCTCTTATTATTGTAATATAGATAGTTTATAAATGTAACTATGTAAATAGTTTGTAATTTTAATTGTAATACTTTTGGATACAGATTTTTTTTTGTGATTGTAAAAATGGTTTTCTTAAAATATATATTCTATAAATTTGTTTATTCATTTTACTAAGTATTTATTAATATTTGTTGGTGTTGTTTTTTTGCTTTTTTCTTTTTTTGACAATTTTTATTTGTGTATAGATAGTATAAATGTTTTATGTGCATATACGAGTATTTTAAAAGTTTTTAAATAATAATCAAATAATAATTTTATTACGGAGATTTTCTTATGATAAGAGTTTGTACACAAAATTTTCTTTTATTCTTCCGCAAAGCAGTCTAACCTAAATGAACGTTTTTTAATAACTTTATTAGATGGTGATTTGTTTGTGATGTTTGAGCAGTATTCTCTTGTGGATTGTGGTTTTCGGTCTTAGGTTCAGATTTTGGTTCGATTTTGTACGTTTTCTACCTTCGATAGCATAGTGATGCAAATACTAAGACGAGTAACAGATACATAGATTAGGGAATAGTGGTGGAGATTGTGGTTATCCAATTGTATTAAGGGTTTTGTTTCTTCGTTTTTGAGTAAGTTTATGCTTTTGGAGACTAGTTGGAGCTCATCTTGGCTTGAAAATTTTATGAACGTAGCTTTGTCGGTCTTAGTTGTAAATTTGCTCGTATAGTTTGTTAAGAGATTGGAAATGTTAAGTGGAGGGATAAAGGCATTATGAATGTATGTGGTTTTCTCGTTGTTTGTACATACGTATAGTCAAGTCTTTTAATTTTAGGTAGCAATTTCCTGATATTTCTAGTGTAGCTGTGTCTTTTAAAGTGTGTGTTACTAGTGTGTCGTGACAGATTCCATCAATCATTTAGTTTTCTAGAGAGGAAATTAACCAAGTGTTTGGTTGCGATAACTGTATCCAAACTGTGGAAATATTAGATTCTTTTACGTCGCAATTGTTGGGGTATGTGTTTGTTCTTTGGAGTAGCTGTATCTCGCATTGTGGTTGGTGTGTATTGGCGTTGAAGAGTGGGTGCGTCAGTGTACATAAAAATTGCTGGTTTTCTGTTTTGCAACGGGCTAGTTCGTTATCGTTAAAATAAAAGAGATATTAAGAGAAGGAATGAAAGCGTTATGGAAGTACATATGTATTTCTTTGTTCGAATAGTTAAGTCTGTGCGGTTGGGTATGGAGCATGGGACTGACGTATGTAGTTGCGCATGTTTTATTCTTGGAGTAACTGTAGATTATTGTTGTGAATTAATTTCGTTTTCTTTCCAATTTGTATGATTGTGTTCTCGTTTGATAGGATTTTTACTACTTCATAAGGACCTTCCCAGAGGGTGTTCTTTCTCGTCTGATTTTTCGTCAGTACTTTGTCTCCTATATTAAATGTCCTTGCCTTACTGTTTTTGTCATAGTATTTTTTCGAATTTTCCTTCTTTTCGTTTAACGTTTCTCTGGCAATTTTGTAGCCATGCTGTAATTGTGCCCGTAATTCGTTTGCGCAGTTGTCGTAATTGTAGGAAATTTGTGGTTCTCTATTGAGGGAACTCGGGATTCGTGGGGGATACCCGTAAAGTAGTTCGTATGGCGAATACGCGGTGCTACTATGTGATGTTGTGTTGTACACAAACATTGAGTAGGGGAGCCAAGTGTCCCATGTTAGTGAGTCTCTGTTGACATAGTGTCTGAGATATTCTGCCAATGTTCTGTGACTACGTTCCAGTGCACCGTTTGTCTGTGGATGGTACAGAGTTGTCTGGATCTTCTTAGTCTTCAGAATTTTGCAAACTTCTTTAAATATGTTGCTGAGGAAATTTGTTCCTTGATCTATGAGTATCGAGTCAGGAATCCCGAATCGACGTACTCAACGGTCGACCAGCATGCGGGCTATTGTTTGGGCTTCAGCAGTGGGCACTGGTATCGCCTCAGAGAATTTGGTCAAGTCGTCTTGGAAAGTGAGTACGTATTTGTTTCCTTCATGGCTGACTGGTAGTGGTCCTACTATGTATGTCTAGTGCTATTCGTTCAAATGGCGTTCTACTTGTTGTCGTTATTTTAATAGGTATTCTCCTGTGTCTAGCGAGTTTGTTCTTTTGACACGATTCGCATTTTTTGATGTTCGTAGTGGAGTTTTTACTTATTGTCGGCCAGTAGTATGTTTTCTTGATTCGTTTTGCCGTTCGTTTTATTCCCTGGTTTCCTCCTAGTGGTGAGTCGTGATATTCATGTAGGTAGTATCTTTTCCATGTCTTCTTTGTTTGTCAGAAATGATCTATCGTCCGTAAAGAGGTGTATTGTAATGTCTATAGTTTGAAAAGTTTTCTTAAGAAGCTGTGCAAAGGTTTTCTTGGATTCTAAATCTATTGCTGCTAGAGCAAAACCGAGGGATTTATGTTTTATTAGTTTGTATTTTATATTAGATAAATATGTCTCTGTAATTTGTATGTCACTGTATTGGAAGTGTCGTTACTAGAATCTCTGCTTTGTTATTTAATCTGAATGCATTGATTGTTCCTACCTGGGGCTTTGTATAATTGATAACTTTTTCTTTTAAAATTTCTTCCTCCATCGAGTTTATTAAAGGGAGTACCTATTATTATTTTTGCATTCGACTAACTTGCCTGGATATATTGATTTTCTTTCTTCTTGGAAATAAATACTAGAGGGGATTTGTATATCATCTGAAAGGTTCGCAGATGATTCTTGAGGTGACTCAGTTTTTTTGTTTTGGCTACGTGTAGTTACCAGAACATTTTTCTTTGTTTCTACTGCATCGCTCCTAATGATGCGACTAAGGGCATCTGCATTTGTATTGAACTTTTCCTTCTTATGCACTATTTTGTAGTTGTATTCTTCCATCAAAATTCTCCATCGCATAAGTCTGGACGTAGGATCTTTACGACCTATCAACTATTGTAGTGAACTGTGGTCGTTAACAATGGTGAACTTCTTTCCATAGATGTATGGTCGAAATTGTGTTAGCGCGTATACGATGGCTAGCAATTCTTTTTCGGAAGTTGCGTAACATGTTTCTGCGTCGTTCAACGTAAGACTAGCAAAGCAAATGGGCTTGTCTTGATCGATTGGTCCTTGGGATAATACAGCCCCTAATGCAATATCGCTTGCATCAGTAGTGACTAGAAATTCTTGAGAGAAATCGGGAAATGCTAAAATTGGTGGACTGATAATCTTCTCTTAGAGCTCCAAATGCTTCATCACAAAAAGCATCCCAATGGAAAGGTACGTTCTTCTTGAACAGTCTTGTCAGTGGTTTGGCCAGTTCAGCAAAGTTCGGGATAAACTTCCTATAGTATCCTACGAATCCTAAGAAAGATTTTATATCTTTCGGCTTCTTTAGTACCGGAAATGTTTCCACTGCCTTTGTTTTTTCTGGATCTGGTTTTATTCCTGTTAGCGATCTGGCAACGCCGTCAAAAAAACCAAAGCAGCGAATAGAAAGAAAACGAAGAGAGAAAGAGGGAGTCGAGATTGAGAGGTTAAAGTGAGCGGACGTGTCCTTTGAAAGATCCTCGAGTGTTTTTTTTTCCCATATATTTATAAATTTAATTACTGTTTTACTTTTAACACAATAAAACGAAGTTGTAATTCCCAGAGTTGATCGGTTTTATTTTATTTATTGCTAACATCTCAGAAGTGGGATAGACGGAATCTTTTCCTTTTATTTCGGTTTGTTCGCGGAATATCACCACGCGCATAATTACGTCATCAGTTGTTTTTGCGATTTCGGGAATTTGTTGTTGAGCAAGTTCAATCATGTCGGATCGGGATGGAAGAGCTGCAGAGCGTGAAAGGCAGCGAGAGCGAGACGAGCAGAAACGTTCAGAGGAAGAACGGCGACGTGTTGATGGGTAACCAGAGAGAGAGGGAGAGCAGATGGCGATTGAGGTGCAACAAGTACCCCGTTTATATGCAGAGTCGGAACTGGTTCCAAACTGGTTCCAAATGCATATAAACGCCTTTCGAGTCCAAATGGGTTCGACTGGACTCGACTCAGCTAACAGAGCTGGGTCGAGTCCGAAAAATGCATGTATACCTGTGTCGAGTGGTTGAACTGACATGTTGTCTCTGTGGTGTGTGTGAGATTTCTTTCTTGTTTTTTTTTTTTTTTTTGTTCGGGGTGGGAAATCGCTTTGTTTTGATTGAGTTCATGGTTAGCTGCGGGTAAGGTTATCTGTTCAGTTATTTCATATTTATTATATCCAAAAAATAGAACTAAACAGAACACTAACTCAATTAAAACTAGTGTGACTGCTATACTCATCTGTCAGATCGACCACATTTGGACTTTTGGACCATTCGACTCGGTGTGTAGAAATACTCAGATTGAAATCTGGACTCGAACCTGACTCGACTACTCGACTCTGCATATAAACGGGGTAAAGGAGATCAACATAACGAGGACGACGGAGAACGAGTTGAGGAAAATTTCCCGAGACGAATGGAACTACCATCGAATATGACACAAGACGATCGGAGCTGAGAAAGGATGATTAACCACATGATTGAAGAAAATCATTTACGTGATGAACAAATAAATAAACGCGACAAGACCACCGAAATATTGATCGAACAAATACAAAATATGACAAGAATTCTACCAAACGCTCGAAGTACTCCACGGGTGGACGAAAATACAACATTTACTTGCAACGTATTGCCGGATCCAATGAAGAATATCGAGCAGTTTGATGGTGAAGGCGATGGAATGACAGCACGATCTTGGGTAAGCGCAATCGAGAGTATGCGTCAACTCCACAACTGGTCTGATGCATACGTTATCGATGCCGCAAGGATGAATTTGGTAGGAGGCGAGAGCGGAGGAAATCCTAACATGGCACGATTTCAAATCAGCGTTTGAAAAAACTTTCCTCGTACAAGAAAATCTTACGACTCGATGGCAGCGAATGGTCGATAGAGTGCAACACCAGAATGAGACGGTCACGATGTATTTTCATGAGAAGTACGATCTTTGCTATAATTTCAAATTAAGCTTCGATGAGTCCAAGGAGTTAATTCTGACGGGACTGTGGTCTAGGGATACAGCGAACGCACTTTTGGGTTCTCGACATTTAGATGCGGATGACCTCTTACATGCAATTCTCAAACAGGAGCGTATGTCAAGTTTACGAGGCGAACGTATCGGGTTGGCAAGGACGGAGCAAACCAAACGCCAGATGAATAATAATCGCTGTGATAACAGCAACACCGAACGTCCAAAAGAATTAATATGCTTCAACTGCAGCGTAGCTGGCCACTTGTCCAGAAACTGTCCAGATCCGAAACAGGAACCAACATGCTTCAAATGCAAGAGGAAGGGGCATATTTCGCGTCAATGCCAAGAAGTTCTACAACGCGGAGATGTGAGTGAAGTGTCAGGATATCCAAAAAACGGAACCGAAAAGTATTTGAAGAAAATACGCGTAAATGGTAAGCTCCTCAATTCCTTCATAGACATGGGTAGTTCAGATTGCCTAATTAAGATAACCGCAGCTGTAATGAATGGATTCCACATATACCATGGAATCATGAAACTCAAAGCGTTCGGGCCCCCAAATTTTAAAGTTGTTTCCCCGGGTTGGGTTAAGGCTGCATTAATTATTGACGATGCTTCAGCAGACGATATCACACTCCGAGTGGTACCAGACGATGTCCAAAGATGCGATGTGCTTATCGGATGAACATTCACCGAATTGCCGCATATTGTGTACCATAAAATTGGCGATAATCTAACCTTTTCAATAAAGAGAGAAGTCCAACCGTATCAGGATATCGACGCTGATGAAGACGACACCATAAACATCAGGATGCAAACGAAACTGTTAGCCGCTGAAGTAAATATTGTGACTGCACTCCAGGGCGACACTCAGATCTTGATAACAGCAGCAAATTTGGGTGATGAAGAGATCCCGGTGGACGAGATACTGACCATCAAGCGAGAGCATACCGAATCCGTGGATAGCACGAATAGAATCATCGAGTTGGAGGACATGAGCGTGGGTGAGGAGCAGCCGTCAGAGGTGGTTAACGACTTAGTAGGAATCCTGAATGAATATCGAGAATGTGTGGCACTTGAAGCGAACGATATTGGATGTCATACAGATTTTCATATAGAGATCGAGGAAGTCCCAGGGAGTAAGCCCGTACAATCGAAACCATATCCAGCGAGCGAAGTGGAAAAAGGGAAGATGCGAAACATTCTGGAGGAGTGGAGGAAGATGGGAGTGGTTACTGAGACGAACTCTGCATATTCTAGTCCAGTTTTGTTGGTGCCCAAGAAAACTGGTGACTCAAGACTTGTGGATTATCGACGTTTAAATAATCAGACCGTTAAGGTAAATTTTGCTTTACCAAACATTGATGATCATGTAGCGTTGTTGGCTGCTTCGAAGCTGTTCATCGTATTGGATTTGGCTCAGGGGTATCTACAAATACCAATTCATCCGAAGGATCGTCATAAGACAGCGTTCATCACACCAGAGGAGACGGGTGAGTTCACTCGTATGATTTTTGGTTTAACAAATGCACCATTTTATTTTACGAAAATCATGCATCGAGTTTTAGGGCCATTGCGAAATCGAGTAGTACTCTTTTATCTAGATGACACACTTATACCAGGACGCGACTGGGTAGATCTAAGAGAGAGACTTATTCTAGTCCTTCAAGCTCTGCGAAGGGGAGGTCTTACTATACGCCTAAGCAAATGCGAATTTTTGAAACGAAGAGTAAATTATCTAGGCTTCATAATATCAGATATGGGTATTGAACCGGGGGGGGCGGAAGTTGCATGCAATAGAACAATTTCCCAGTCCTAAGAATGTTCACGAAGTAAGGCGTTTTCTGGGATTAGCCGGATTCTTTCGACGATTTGTTAAACAGTTTTCTCTGCGTGCAGCGCCTTTGTACGATCTTTTGAAGGCACACAGGACATTTAAATGGAACGATAAGACAGCGAAAGCGTTCCAAGATCTTAAAGGCATGCTGTTAAGTAGGCCCATACTTCAGCTATTTGATCCCTGTAAATACACTGAATTGCACACAAATGCAAGTAGTATAGGACTGGCAGCGATGTTGTTTCAACGAGGCAATGACGGGAAGATGCATTTAGTGTACGCGATTAGTCGATTGACAACGGAACCTGAACGATGGTATCATTCTAGCAAGCTGGAACTGTTGGCTATTAAGTGGGCAACACAAAGACTTCGATTTTTGTTGATGAATATTGAATTTAAAATTATAACCGACTGCCAAGCTCTGATTTTTCTGAATGTACAGAAAACTCGCAATCCTCAGATTTGTAGATGGTACAACGAGCTATGCGAATTTAATTTTTCTATCGAACACCGAGCCGGGACGAAACTACCGCATGTGGATGCGCTAAGTCGTGCACCTACTGGAAAAGCTGACACAGAGAACGTTGGCGAAGCATGTGTTCTGAGTTTAACATCAGATGAGGATGAAGTTTTACTGAGTGAACACAATGCATGCCGCGGCCGCGCCGCGGTAGCGTAGTACGATCTGTCACAAAGTTAAAATATATCGGAACTCAGTAGAGCGCCCACAATGAGGTAGCTGCGGCGTGGCGGTAGCAGTGGTGTAGTACGAAGTTGGTTTACTTTTAACTTGTGCAGCGCCACAAGTGACAGATAGAGAAATTGGCGACTGTTGAAGACTGTTTTGGTTTTCTATACGGTGTTTTCGTGGTGGATTCTTGAACTGAGTTCAGCAGTAGCGCAATAAATTTGAAATATTCGTTACAGTCAAAATGGAAGAGCACGCCGTGGAAAAATGTATTTTGCTAGTGAAAGGAAAATAAATTTATCCATTTCTTATTATTTTTATTGTATTATTATAGCACAATAATCTCACAAAAATAATCAAATCTCAATAACACTCAAAAAGAAAAACACAATTTTAATCAGCTGGCACTATTTGACATTACTACGCGCTACACCATTGTGGGGGAATTTTGTGAGTGCAGCGCCACACCATTTGACAGCTCTACGTACTACGCTACCGCCACGCCGCAGCGGCATGCATTGTGTTCAGCCAGTTAACCTATCAATCAAAGGACGAGGATCTGCAGCGAAAGATAAACATTTTGAAAAATAAAGCACCGGACGAGTATACACCGTACGAAAGAGGAGAAGTTCAGGGATTTGAGTTAGAACAAGGAATACTCTTCAAAAATATTAACGACCAGTTAAGGTATGTGGTACCTAAATCTATGCGGAAGTCGTTAACAGTACGTTTTCATGATTTTCAAGGGCATTTTGGATTGGATCGTACTCTTGGTAAATTAAAGAGATTTTATTATTTCCCAGGTATGCGTCGTTATGTGAAGCAGCACATTGGTGCTTGCTTACATTGTTTACTGGCGAAGACTCATACTGGAAGACCGGCTGGACAGCTACATCCTATTCCTCCAGCAACGAAACCGTTCATGGTCATTCATATCGACCATATCGGACCCTTTATAACGAGTTCCAAAAGAAATAAATACATCTTGGTGTTGGTGGACAATTTGACGAAGTTTGTTAGACTTGACGCTGTTCGTAACACTAGCGCCGAAAATGTGATTCGGAAATTAGAGGACTTTGTGTCAGAGTTTGGGGCTCCAGAACGAGTAGTATCTGATCGAGGTACATGCTTCACCTCACCGAAATTTGAAGCGTTTTGCGAAAAACATGGAATCATGCACACTTTGAACTCTCCCCGACATGCTCAAGCGAACGGCCAGGTTGAGAGGGCAAACCGTACTCTCCTCCCAACGATAATGGCAACCTTGGATGAAAGCAAAGAAGGACGAGATTGGGACCGAAATCTTAAGACAGTGGCGAGGGATTTGAATAATTCGGAAAATAAGACAACGGGAAAAACACCATTTGGATTGCTGTTTGGATACACTCCTAGATTTGGTGAAGGCCTGGGTAGGCAGATGACTGTTCGAGAAGAAGCCAGACGCTATCGACGAGCCGAGCAGATTCGAAACGAACCGATTGAACGCATTAAAAGGGAACAGCAAAAATTTAAGGATCGCTTTGATCGAGGCAGACTTCTCAACATTCAGTACAATGTGGGTGATATAGTCTACATGACATCTACAGCCCAAGCGACAGGCGAGTCGACAAAACTACACCCGAGGAACAGAGGACCTTTAGTTGTAACAAAAATTTTACCATCCGATACTTATGGCGTTTCCACTATAAAACCTGATTCACACGGACGAATGTATGCATCTACCGCTCACGTTAGTCAACTGAAGCTATGGAGACCACCAGCCGAGGAAGAAAACGAAGTTGAGCCCACTGCAAGCCAAGAAGAAGAAAGTGAATTACCGATGACATCAGTTAACCCGACCCAAGACGAAAAGGCAGAATATGGCGATGAGCCAAAATCACAAGAACTACGACCAAGAAGACAGGTAAATCTGCCCTTAAGGCACAGGGACTATGTACCCTAATGTATGTTATGTACTTTATTTTTTCTTAATTTTCCCAATTTAATTATCTAAAGATATACCCTGAGGAGTAATTTTGTTTTTTTTTAATTGAATTTTGAGTTGTATTGTTTTTTTGTTTTTTTTTCAAAATAGAATTCGAGGACGAATTTACGCAAGGATGGCCGAATGTTAGCGATCTGGCAACGCCGTCAAAAAAACCAAAGCAGCGAATAGGAAGAAAACGAAGAGAGAAAGAGGGAGTCGAGATTGAGAAGTTAAAGTGAGCGGACGTGTCCTTTGAAAGATCTTCTTCTTCTTCTTCCTTTTATCAGCGAGGCTATGATCCGAAAACAAGGGATCACAACCCTCCCTCTTCACCGCATTTCTACTGATGCGCCTGTGGGGTTCGCCTTTGTTCGTCCTTTGAAATATCCTCGAGTGTTTTTTTTCCCCATGTATTTATAAATTTAATTACTGTTTTACTTTTAACACAATAAAACGAAGTTGTAATTCCCAGAGTTGATCGGTTTTATTTTATTTATTGCTAACATTCCATTTTCTAAAATAACATTCCCTAAATAAGTTTGTTCTTTCCTGATGAAATGGCATTTTTCAGGTTGCAGCTTCAGGTTGTGTTCTCTTAAACGATTGAGAACCCTTATCAGTCGATTATTGTGATCGTTAAGATCGTATCCGTAGATGACTATATCGTCTACATAAGCAAAACATTCAATCCCTTGAAGACCCATGAGTACATTGTTCATGGGCCTCTGAAATGTAGCAGGCGCGTTTTTTTTAGACCGAATGTCATACGATTGTACTCGTATCCGCTTCGTCCGTGAGGATTTAGAGGAAACATTTAGCTAGGTCGAGAGTACTGAAATATTTTGCTCTTCCCAATTGATCCAAAATGACTGTAATGTTTGGTTATGGGTAGGCATCTCCGACAGTTAGTTCGTTTAATTTTCTGAAGTCTACGACTACTCTCCATTTTTTAGTAATGGTGAATTCCAAGGGCTGTAGCTAGGCTGTACCACACCGTCCTCTAGCATTTCGTTTACCTGCTTATGTATTTCCTGTTTTGAGCTGTCAGGAAGTCGGTATGGTCTCGTGTACAGGGGTGGTTTTCCTTCCTCTGTAACTATTTTGTGTGGTATAGCGTTCGTATGCGTAAGATGGTCACCATCTAAATAAAATAAGTCGTTGTATTCGCGGCAGATGTCAAGAATAGACCTCTTTTCTTCGGAATTACAATGCTGGAAACCTAAGTGTGAGGCCAACTTCTTCAATCGGTTTTTCACCGGGTCTTTAGCCCATCTGCTTCAACGATGTTAAACTCGTATAAATTCTCCCAGTCGAGGTCTGTATCGTTTAGATGTACCTCTTGATCTGAATCTAATACATTTAATAAAAGTACTTTGACTCTAAAATTTTCTGGTTTGGTAATTGTGTCACCTATATGTACATATATACGCCCGGCATGATTTCTTTCTTTTTAATAATGATATCACTGGATTTTTTGTTGAATAGGATATCTATTATTTTTCTGGTTCTTGACTTGATTATGACGGGATCCAGTTTTTTCAATTTTATTTGGGGTTTCTTTTTCTAATAATTTTTTATCTTCCTCAGTTCTTTTTGCTGGGATTTCTACTTTTGTTTTATTATTTTTTATTTCGTCGGGCTTATTGTTTGCTGGCATCTTTGCCTCAGTCTTATTTACTGCCGGTAATTTTTCTTTATTAATTATTGTTAAATCGTTTTTCTGAGAATTCGGAACTTGCAGAAGATTGGAAGTGAGGTTTGCTTTTTCCCGCTCAGGATTGAGTTTTGTTGAATCTTCTGTTCCGGCCCGTAGACAATCGGTAACAGAATTTCATTCCCATGTCTGATTTGCCTTTTGTATACCCGTTTTCCAGTGTATAGCAAGGTCAGACTGGTTTGACTCCTGAGTGGATGGTGCTTTTCCTCCAATACCATAATTATTTTTATTTTCTTCATTATTCCCCTTTATTATCTTAAGTTCTAGTAATCCCGTTTCATAATTTATCTTGCCTTGAAATTTAGTTAGGAAGTCGTTTCCTAAAATGCCGTCATATGGGAGATTTATGTTATTTTTTAGTACTTGGAGTGAGTGATCGAAGGAGATGGTGTGAGTTATTCCCATCCACAAGTTTCTCGCCTTTATCAAACTGATATCAGCGCCTGTGTCGATAAGGAATGTTTTGTACCCTTTACCCGATGCTTTGAATATGATACGTATCACCGGCTCCTGAAACTCAGGGCAGAATGATACTACCATGTTACAATTTATACGGGGGTTAGGTGTACGATGGCATTTGCCTATGCCCGGGAGGAATTGCCGTTCCCCACTGCCCGAGCACGGTCGTTTTCCGGATTATTCCATGCTACGTTGAACCGTACGTCGTGTTATGTTATTGAGCGTAATCTTCGAATCAACCATTTTTAGGGAAGGTTCTATTGATTTGTGGTTAGAAAAGGGTAGGGCCTCGAAGAACTCTACCGTAAGTTTATTTTTTCGAGTTAAAATTGTGAGGGTAAAAAAAAATTATATATATTATAAATATATTTAAGTAAGACGTAATTTTATTTACTTGTATTTTGTATTTCTGGATTTCTTCTGCCGATACTGCCTTCTGCTGCTGTGTTGGTGTTCCTTTGGTCGTTTTGGTTTGGTTGCGCTGGTGCTATCGCTGTTGTTCAATGGTGACTTGCCAGGCAGGCTT
The DNA here is from genome assembly GCA_945910035.1 of Brachypalpus laphriformis. Classification (NCBI taxonomy): domain Eukaryota; kingdom Metazoa; phylum Arthropoda; class Insecta; order Diptera; family Syrphidae; genus Brachypalpus; species Brachypalpus laphriformis. The sequence continues at coordinate 125,563,643 of OX246756.1, forward strand.
CTCGCCCTATAGCTGATAATTACAGCCTGGTCTTTACTCACTGCTCAATGTTTGCCTCCGGCGTCCCTTTTTGGAATCCCCCAGGTCTTACAGTCTTGAGACTTTTGAACGCTTTGTTTCACTTCACTTTCTAGTGTTAGCCCCCGCTATATTTTTATTGGAATGGTAGCGCGACTTTAGGAATCCCACCGCTGCCATCAAAATGTAACGCGCAAAACCGTGCTTCCTCAGCGTGTCGATGGAAGAGTTCCGTGCGGAGAGACGAGTTTGGAAATAAAAAACGAATATTTTGAGTTATTGTATATTTATTTGTTATTCTTGTTATATAGGTCCGCTGTCTGGGCTTGGCTGCGACCTTTTAGTATTTATTTATTTATTGGTTATAGAGGTCCGCTGTCTGGGCTAGGCTGCAACCTTTTACCTTGATCTTATCAGTTCCGCTCTGATTTCTTCTTGGATTCTCTACTCCTTTCATACTATATTTTCGGTATAATTCTATGTTCATCCCCTCTATTCGCACACATTCTTCATTTGTTCTTACTAGCAAAATTGGGTAAGTGTGTCGCGGCACTCAGTAGGTCGAAGAGGCCCAAAACACATCTCCCATATGTCATAATATTTGTTATGTCACAGCATGTCGTCGGCATTCTACCCTAGTGCATCGTAGTGCGTTTTCAGCATATTCATATTCGTGTCAATGTTATTTTATTGCTTTGCACCGTTGAAGTATGTACCGCAGGTCGTAGGATCCGTAGGATCGTTGCAGGTATGTAGGATCCTCACATATGATGGCTCCATCGTCAGCAAAGAATAACTGATGTACCTTGTGACAAATAAATTGGATTACTAAATGAGCGACGTTTTCTTTTTCCTTCGGGGCCAACATTCTTAAATACGACTTTGATATTGCATCATACGTCGTCGCTGTGGGACGAACATTCCTTGGCGCCGTAAGTCGTCGCTTGAAGCGACCAACGTGGAACAAAAATTCCTGGGCGCCATAAGCCGTCGCCTGAAGCGGCCAACGTGGGACGTTCATTCCTTGGCGCCATAAGCTGTCGCCTGAAGCGATCAACGCGGGACGATAATTCCTCAGTGCTATTAGACGTCGCCTGGAGCGACCAACGTGACGAGCCAACAATCCGTTCACATCATACGCCGTCGCCTGAGGCGACTATCATTACCAGCTGCAGTCTACACCTGTCATATACGTTGCCACTGTCCGCGCCCCACTGCCTATCGGAGCCTAGGCAAGTGAAAATGTCACATAAATTATATATAAGCCCTCCGCTGTCTGCCCTTTTTAATTGTGCTCAATGCCCCGAGTCCGATGCAATCGACAATTTGGTAGCATGCGATATTTGCGACAAATGGTACCACTACAGTTGCGCGAAGGTCGATGAAAGCATCAAGACCTGTGATAGTTGGGTATGTGGCGCATGCCAACTAAAAGAATACAGGGAAATGGTTCAAGCCACTCCGGTTTCGCGATTGAATCCGAACCCAAGCCTTATCCCCTCACCCACGCAGCACCAGTCGTCTTCAAATTTGATATCTGAAGAGTTCTTCAGAAAGGTAGTGGAGCAAGCCACTTAGAGTTCGAGATCGAATCCAAACTCGAGCCATGCCCCACCCCCGCAGCAGCAATCGTCTTCAAATTTGATATCTGAAGAGTTCCCCAGAAAGGAAGTGGAGCAAGCCCCTAAAGTTGATAGCCTCTAGCCATTCCTCCCTGAAATCTGCAGTAAAACCAATCCATGACCATTTATCCTTAAAGTCTGCAACGAAAACTGGCTCTAGGTCAGCCCATAAGCACGCAAATCTGCTAATGCAAAAATTGGAGGAAGAAGTAAAACTTCGAGAGCAACGCGAGCAGGATTATCTAACAAGGAAATATGAGATCCTGGAGCAGGTTATCACCGACGATGAGGTTGACTCGGAGAGTGCAGAGTCAGTAGAAAGCAATCGCGTGGAAGTCTGGGTAAATAGCACAATACCCCTCTGTCGAAAAGTTCGCTGTAGAGAGGTGCCTAAGGTGTATATTAATCCTGAGCTTCCACATGGGCAGACTTCTCCATATCCATGCCTACAACCCTCCAAGCCCTCTACAGCTTCCCTAGAAGTCTCACCCGACTCTCCAGCTGTAACAAAGTTAAACAAAAATCAATTAGCTGCAAGACAAATAATGTCAAAAGAGTACGTAAACTTTTCAGGTCGGCCAGAAGAATGGCCACTCTTTATTAGCTGGTTCGAGAACTCCACGAAGATGTGCGCGTACAGTAATTTTGAAAACCTCCATCGACTGCAGTGCTGCCTTACAGGAGAGGCGCTCGAAAAGGTTCCTTTTCGATTGATGCACCCGGATCAAATTGATAATGTTATTTCAACTTTGCGAATGTTATACGGTCGTCCAGAGGTGATAATTCAGACATTGTTAGAGAAGCTCCGAAATGAACAGCCGCCCGAAAAGCTGGAAACCGTTATTAACTTTGCCATCTCCGTAGCTAACGTGTGTGGTACCATAAAGTCGGCGGGACTTATCTCACACTTAAACAACCCTTGTCTGTTGCAAGAGCTTGTTGATAGGTTGCCTACGCAATTAAAGTTAGACTGGGGCATTTTTAAGCAGGGACTAAGCAGTACTAATTTAAACACGTTTAGCGACTGGCTTTCGAAAATAGCCAGTGCTGCTGCTGAAGTTACAAATGCAGCACCACCTTGAGATCATTCAGAACGTAAGGCAGTGAAAAAGCCAAGAGGATTTATTAACATTCATGAGAAAAAAGAAAGATGTGCTACCGGTAAAGAAGGTCGAAGATGTTCGGTCTGTGATAAAGATTGCAGGTCCTGCGCGGTATGCGAACGATTCTTGAACATGAGTCTGCAAGAGAGATGGATGGTCGTAAAGCGGCGTTTTGTCTGCCGCACGTGTTTACGAAACCATGGTAAAAGCAGGTGCTCGTCAACGCAGGTTTGCGGTGTTGATGGGTGCACATACAGGCACCACAGGCTGTTACATAGGCATACCCAAATAACCACTACTCAGCGGACTATTGCAAACAGTGATGATAATGGAACAAACGGAAAGCATCTTAGCTGCACCATGAACTGCCAGGGAAAAGGCTCACTTCTTCTTAAGATCCTTCCAGTGTCCTTGTATTTTAGGAAGTAAGGTGGAGACGTATGGATTCCTAGATGACGGGTCGTCAGTAACATTAATTGATGAGGAGCTGAATGCTGATGGTGAAATCGAGCCGCTATGCCTTAAATGGACGAGAAATACTCACCGGAGTGAGGATGATTCGAGAAGGATCAATTTGGAAGCTTCTCCTTCAGGTGCTCAGAAAAGGTTCCCACTGCCGAATGTCCATACAGTGAAGGCACTAAAAGTCCCTAAACAGTCAGTCAACGCAAAGAAACTTGTAGCCAGATATGAGCATCTGAAGAATGTGCCCCTAGCATCCTACGAAAATGCTAGACCGCGTATATTACTAGGGCTTCAGCATTGGACTTGGGCGCCGTGGCGTAAGTGGTTAGTGTGTCGGATCACTACGCATGAGGTTCCAAGTTCGAATCCCAGAAAATACCAAAAAGTTTTTTCACGGTCCCACCTCTCCCGAGCGTCCGACAAACATCCGAGAGTATTTTTGTCACGAAAAAGCTTCTCAAATCGCCGTTCGGATTCGGCATTAAACTGTAGGTCCCTTCCATTCGTGTGAAAAATATAACGCACACAACATGAGTGGTTGCGAGATGCTGGGCCCTGGCACTTTAAAGAGCTGTTGCGCCAAATATTTGTATCTGTATTTAGCATTGGACTTTAGGTATTCCTCTTAAGTCGGTAGAAGGAGGCGAAAACAAACCCGTTGCAATAACAATGAGATTAGGTTGGACTGTTTTTGGATCGATGCATAGTGGAAGCCTCAACTTCCACATGTGTGAGTGTCAGAGCAGCATAGACGCGAAGATGGACAACCTGATGAAAGAATACTTCGCGATTGATACAGTAGGTATACCGAATTTTCGGAAACCAACCTCGGTCGTCGGTAGCAGGGCGAGTCAGATGCTTGAAGCAAAAACAATATTCGACCGAGAAAGGTGTGCAGTTCCACTACTATGGAAGTATAATGATATATGCGGCAAAGTTGAACGTGAAGGAGGCCTCTAACGACAGGAGGCAGACCTTGTATTTGCCAATATTTCCAGTTTGTAATCCAAACAATCCTGACAAGGTTCGTATTGTTTGGGACGCAGCGGCGAAGGTAGAAGGGCTATCACTCAATTCGGTTCTGCTACCAGGTCCCGATGAAGTACCAGCGCTGATAGCAATACTTTTTCGGTTCAGGAAAAGGAAAGTGACTCTTGTAGCGGATATCCGGGAGATGTTCCACCAAGTCAGTATTGTTGAAGAAGATCAAGATGCACAAAGATTCCTGTGGCGCAACGGTATTACAAACCAAGTCGAGGAGTTCAAGATGAAGGTTGTGACATTTGGTGCAACCTGCTCTCCCTACTGTGCGCAGTATATAAAAAACAAGAACGCCAGAAGATTTGCTGCAGAGTTTACTAGGGCGGCTGAAGCTATTATCGGGAACCATTATGTGGATGACTATCTCGACAGCGTCGACGGAGAGGAAGAGGCTATAACGCTTGCCAAAGAAGTGATGTACATACATTCACAAACAGGGCGGATTTGAAATCCGGAATTTTATTTCCAACTCTCAAAAGGTGTTATACGCTCTCGAAGAAAGGTCACCAAGCCAAAATAAACATTTCACGAGGTTAAGCCTCGCAGACAATGCAGAGAAGTTACTTGGCCTGTGGTGGTCGCCCGCCGCGGATAAGTTCCTGTTTAAACTTAAACCAACTAAAATAAAATAAGACATTATAATAGGGGATATTATTCCCACCAAAAGAGAGGTGTTAAAAACCCTGATGAGTATCTTTGATCCGCTAGGCTTAATAGCACATTTCACAGTTATTTTAAAGATACTTCTTCAGGATATATGGCGTTCATCGGTTGGGTGGGACCAAAAGATGACCAGATCGCACTTTGAAAGATGGAAAGAATGGCTTGCTCTAATTCCAATAGTACGAGAGATAAGCATAGGAAGACCGTACAATTACATGCGCCCTTATTGGTGTGAAAACAAGGGTCGGTCCCCTAATAAGCATATCGATACCACGTTTGGAGTTGGAGGCAGCTGTTTTGGGCACGAGATTCGCAAAAACGATAGTCGGCAGTCGCTCAATCACCTTTAACGATACATTCTTTTGGACAGATTCCAGGATTGTCTTATGTTGGATAACATCCCCACATCGAAAATATAAGCAGTTCGTAGCATATAGAATTGGTGAAATTCTTGACTCCACCAAAGACATCGTTGCTGACGATGCCACCAAACAAAAGAATATTGATGAGTTCCATTCGAATAGTAGGTGGTTCAATGGTCCTGGATTTCTCTAGCAGGCTGAACAGAACTGGCCGCAACCTAAATCAGAGACATGCCAACAACCTGTAGAAGACCATGAGGTAAAATGCTGCGTTCTGCAAAGGGCATGCGAAATCAATTCGATGATTGACTATAAACGTTTCGCGCGATGGAATCGACTTCTACGGGTCGCTATGCTTATGTTACGCTTCATCGATGTTATCTGTAAAAAAGCTATATTGAAGGGAGCTGACTTGTTTTCAGAAGCAGAACGCTGCCGAGCGGAAAACTACTTGTACAGGGAATGCCAGAGAGAAGGCTTTGCAGAAGAGTATCAGATGCTTCGAGATGGACGTAGGGAGCTAAACAAGTCAAGTGTACTATACAAGTTATCCCCCTACATGGATGAGAATGCAGTTATACGCATGAGAGGACGTATAAACCCCGCGCCGAACATATCTTAACAAGCTAGACGACCCGTCATCCTTCCGAAATACCACTACATAACTAATCTCATCGTACGTTATTTGTACGTTCGCTTCTACCATGCGAATAACGAAACAGTCGTTAACGAGATAAGGCAGATATATTATATCCCGAACTTGCTGCAAATACTGCGAGAAAAAACGGATAGCTCCAAGAAACCCGGTCATGGCCCCACTCCCGGCAGCAAGGCTAATGTCATACACACGGGTTTTCTCATATGTCGGTGTTGATTACTTCGGCCCACTCTATGTTAAGGTGGGTAGGCACAAGGAAAAGAGATGGGGAATGTTGATCACCTGCCTAAAAGTTTGTGCAGTTCACATTGAGATCACACATAGTCCTACAACTGACTCGTGTATTCTGGGTATTAAGCGTTTCATCGCAAGAAGAGGTATGCTGAAAGAAATATTTTCCGATAATGGAACAAATTTCGAGGGGCCAGCGAAGAGCTGAAAGAGGCGATGAAGGAGTTCGAGATGCAGCTCAAGTGGAACTTCGTACCACCGCAATCTCCTCACATGGGCGGAAGTTGGGAGCGGCTGATTCGCTCTGTTAAGAAGACGCTCGGAGAGATTTCACTGACTAGAAATCCGGGGGACGAACTCCTGCTCAGTATAATGGCATAGGTGGAAAACATAGTAAATTCACGACCACTCACCTATGTTCCAATTGAAAAGGAGGGTGATGGGGCGCTCACCCCAAATCATTTCTTATTCGGCTCATCAAGCGGATTTAAAATAAGGGGCGAGATGTTTAGCGACGGTGCGACGTTGAAGAAGAACTGGCTCATGAGCTATCTGGAATATACACTCGGCCGGCAGTAAAGCTGGCGGTGTTGGATTTGCAACAGTTCGAAAATGACGGTGACCAGGGCTTGGGGCCATCTCACCGTTGGGGAGTGTTACCGAACTTGGCAGCACACATCTAAATGGGGTCAAGTGGCAGCAGAGTGGTATATGGGCAATGGCAGCACAGTGGTAGATCGACCGTTTCCGGGGTTGATTTTTTCTGACGGCCATTCAAGAGTACGAGCCATCGAGGAGAGGACCCACACGAGCAAAGGAAGAAGGAAGAAAATAGAAAAAGCGTATGTAGAGTAAGAATTTATATTAGTATAACATTGTCCTATAATGTACAATATTGTCTGTAGGTATTTAAGTTTTATATCCCGTTTGTGACAAATAAATTAGATTACTAAAGGAGCGACGTTTTCTTTTTTCTGGCGCCAACACTGTCATCACTCTTTGAAAAATTTCTGGAGCTGGGGAAAGTCCGAATGGTAGTACTTGAAAGCTGTAGAGGCCCCATGGTGTACCAAATGTTAGATATTCTTTTGTTCTCTCGGTAACCTTTATTTGCCAGAAGCCTTTATCACAGTCGAGCAAGGTAAGGTATATTTAGATTTTTCTATTTTTGTGGCTATTTCTTCCAAGGTATTTAATGGGTAGTATCTACGAATAATTTTTTTTTTGTTTAACTACTTCCATTGGTGATACACAGGGTGTAGCCGTTGTCGTTGGTTTTATGACCCCTTTTTTTAACCATGGTATCTAGCTCCTTTTCTATATCTTCCTTCATTGAATATGGAATACGCCTTGCTGGATACATTTTTAGTTTTGCATTTTCTTGCAGGTCAATGTCTCTATTGCGTCTACTCTGACTATCAAGTTGACTTTTTCATATGCGTTCTTTCCCAATATTGATGCAACTTCTGCGTCAACCACTAAAAATGTAGTTCTTACCTCTTATTTGAGCTGCCGTGTTGACTTCGGCAAGCACTGGCAGTTTGTTTTTGCTGAATGTTATTATTTTCTTTGGTATTGCAGTGCGATACAATGTACGGCTTATTTTTGTTGCTACTGTTTTTGGCAACACGTTGCACTGGGCACCGCTGTCTAGCTTCATTTTTACGATATTGTTTCCAATGCGCACGTCTTCAAACCAGTTCTTATCATCATCCTTATTTTTTTTGCTGATCTCATGTACCTGATATTCTTCAACATGGTATCGGTCTTGTTCATCAGAGTCGTCTGATATTTTGCACATTGCAACAAAGTGTCCCATGCGACTGCACTTTGTGCACTTTTTATTGAATGCAATGCAAGCTTTTCGTCCATGCTGTGTTCCGCATCTTTTGCAGTTGAACGTGTCAGCAGGAGGCTTCGATATGTTCGATTTTTCTTGTCGATAAGATTTTTGTCTCAATGTAACACGTCTAAATTTGCATCTTCTTTTTTTAACTCTTTCATTTTCTTCGCGGTTATTTCGCTCGCTTGGCAGACTTGTATTGCTTTTTCAAGAGATAATTCGTCTTCGCAAAGTAGTTTTTCTCTAAGAATGTCGTTTTGGATGCCGATAAGTTGGGCCGCCGTAGTTGCATTTCCTTATTTGCGATTAAACTCTGGTGAGGAATTCATCGAACTTATGTATCTTCTTCAGCCTGATGCATTATATTAAAGGTGTATCTCTCATACGTGGTATTCGGTTTGGGAGTGAAATGTGTTGTGAATTTTCTTTTAATTACCTTTATTTTTTTCTTGTCATCTTCTGATATTTGGAATGTGTTGAATATTGTTATTGCGTCCGCTCCTATTGTAGACATTAATGTTGCTACTTGAACTTCGGGCGGCTTGTTGGTCATTTGCGTCGCAGTTTCGAACCATTCGAACTGTTGGAGCCATAGTCTCCAATTATTAGCAACATCCCCACCTATAAAGTTAGCTGCCGGAGTCGACATGCTTTGTGGGTTATTTCTATTTTATTTTATTTTTATTTTTTACTTTCCACTTTTTTTCTTTTTTTTTCGTCGTTCTGACACCATGTGATATGTATGACTATCTTTATTGTAAAGTGTTGCGGTTTTGACAGTTGTTAACATCAATCTTAAGCTAGTGTTACAGCAACCATCTTCAAAAAGTTCATTAACAACGCTCATGACGCTCATTCTTGTGGATGACGACAAAATTATGCAGAGGTGGCGACAGTACTGTGAACGACTCTTGAATGAACAGTTTCCCCGGCCATACTTTCCAACAGCCACCACCACCACTGCGAGGAAATACCCGACATTACAGTCGAAGAAGTTAGTAAGGCGGTCAAATAGTCAAAAAAACGAATAGCGGTTGGGCCAGATGAGCCATCGAGTTCAGATGGCTCAGAATTCTGATACCCAAATTTATGAGAGGTGATCCAATGCCCAATCAATGGAGGGAAAGTTACCTTCTCCCTGTGTATAAACGGATGGTTGGTACGCGAAACTGTAACAACTACCGTTCGATCAATCTGATGTCACACATCATCAAGATCGTTGAGTGGGTATTAGATGGCCGACTACGAAAAATAATAGGGCTATCTGATGATCAGTGCGGGTTTGTCTCGGGTAAATCAACCACAGATGCAATCCAAAGTATAAGGATCATAATGGAAAAACATGTGATTCCTTAAAGGATTTGCATATTGTATTGGTTGACTTTGAAAAGGCGCAAAGACACCGAGGGGTTCCAGAAACCTATGTACAGATGGATATGTACAAAGGAGCAAAGACATGAGTAAGATGCCCCGCTAGAGTAACCGAAGAGTTCCCAATCAAAGTCGGGGTGCACCAGGGAAGCGTCTTAAGCCCTTTGCTCTTTATTACAGTCCTTGACTATCTGCTTGAAGGTAAAGTGACGGACCCCAAAGTACATCAATTATTTTTTGCTGATGATGGAGGCATCATAAGTGAGGATCCTACATCCCTGCAACGAGCACTTGATGTGTGGGTGGACGTTCTGGAGGGAAATGGGTATCGCATTAGTTCAAAAAAGACAGAGTACTTGTGCTGCCCGTTCTCTGATCCACTCAGGTTTATTCCAGATATTTATTTGAATGGAACAGTGCTTCCCAAGCGCGAAAAGTTGAAATATCTGGGATCTATGATCAATAACAAAAGCAACTTGTGATGACGCTATCAATCATCGCGCAAACGTAGGGTGGATAAAGTGGCGAGAAAACTCCGCTATCTTCTGTGACAGAAAAATGCCCCCTAAGTTGAAAGGAAGGCTCTACACCACAGTTGTGCATCCAGCGCTCACATACGGTTCACAATGTTGGATGATGTACAAAACGTATGAGAGTAAATTAACGGCAGCTGAGATGAAGATGCTTCGCATAACAGCAGGAGTGACAAAGCTTGATCGAATAAGAAGTTCAAAGATCCGTACAAGCATTCACGTCAAGGAAACCATTTTACGAAAGATAGAGCGCGACCGGCTCAGCTGGTATTGCCACGTTCAAAGAAGAGATCATTTGAACCCTGTTAAAAAGGCAATATCAATGCACGTTCCAGAGACATCGCGATGTAGGAAAGGCAGGCCTATAAACGCCTGGATCAGACAAATGCGACGACATCGGAATTTCATTGGCCTCAGTAACCGAGTGATCCAAAATCGGCAGGCCTGCCGATATTTTCTAAGGTGAAATAGGCAAGCCCCACAGGCGGATCAGTAGAAATGCGGTGAAGTGGGAGGGTTATGATCCTGTGTTTTCGGATCATAAGCTCACCGAAAAAGGAAGAAGCTGGAAACAGACCGTCACAGCCGGGAGCTTTAAAAGGTGTTTACATCCCATTCAACTTTGTTTGGACTGACTATTTCTCCAGATAAACTGTTAACTCTACTGTCCAAATAAATCTTGTGGTTAACTGTGTTCGAGTACATATGAGATGCGTTAAGAGACGAGCCTGGGAAATATACCTGAAGTAAGGTTCTAAGTGCATCCATACGGTCCGTCGTGTAGGTGGCCAATTCAAAACATCCACATTGTCGCTTGTAAACCACTGTTTACACGTGCTGCTGCGTGGGTTGCTGCGTTATTCTGCTGGAAAATCGACCATTGGCCCTCGAACATTTCGTGGAAATTGATTGTCTGCATTTCAAGAACCTCGATTTAATCCGCTTTTAGTTCTGCCGGCATTCTAAAACAACCAGGTCTATTGCACCATGACTGAAGTTACAACTTTCATCTTTATTTTCGCAGCGACCGCAGCAGAATTTGAAGCTTCGTGTAAAATGCGCCAACGTTCTCGTTCTGTTGTCACTCTTGCTGTACAGCCCATTTGGCTTTTCCCATAATTTTCTTGATCTTCTAGAAAATTGTTGACCGTCCAACGATCTCGACCGATTTCTAAACAATTTCTCGGTTGGAATAATTTTCTTGCTTGAATGCAAGAATTTTGCTAATTTCTGAATTAGTTACAGCCGTATAAATAAACATGACTTATCCCTATGTTACGTAGTGGATATGTTCAAGTTCTTATTTTAAAAAATAATTCATACTTAGCTAACGTTTCTTAACGTGTTGTAATAGGTGTAAAGTGTGGTTTATGGGAGTTAGGATTTGAAAATGAAAGAAAAGTTGGATGTGGATGGGACTTAGGGATGTGGATGAGACGGAAAAGGAAAAGAGAGTCGACTGCGAGAGACGTGGCATGCTTGCTGTGCTCGACTTCGCTCGCTGGAAATGGGGCGGTTCTTGCTCTCGCAGATCGACCAAACCTACTAAAAACACATATGTATAACATGCCAAAATACTACTTACATATTCTTTTTAACGGACGGACATCCACCACACAGAGTTCGCTGCTGATATTGTTGCAGCGTTGGCCTTTGCCCTCCCAAACCACGAAGTCCGGTGGCCATTTTGTAGAACTTCCCGAAATTGCTGTTACTGTCAATCAAGCCATTCACGCCGGGTTTTAGCAAACCCTACCCCACACCCTGTAATCTTGTTTTACCAAGCCATGATTCTATTTACTGTGAATAGAATCATACCCGGTAAATACTATCTCGGGTAAAGCCTGTTTATTTACCAGGTTTTTACCTAAACGGGTAGTTATGCGGGTATTTATTAAAACAGAGAAAATTTTTCACAAATCCTAATTCGTTGGAGATTTTATTGTTATTTTAGAACATTAATAAAAACAAAACTTTTACAAATATTATTGAAAATTTTCAATCTAAATCAGAGGAGATGTACATTTCAGATTCTGTAAATTTTGACGAAAGGGTAGGTGTGTTGACATTCTAATGATTGCAGCTTGGTTCTTTTTCTGCTCTGTTTGTTGGCTTTTTCCAATTAGTTGAAGGCTCCAGTTGTGTGATATGCACGTCAACTTTGCAGCTCTTTCGGTAGTAAGACGGTTACGTTTCTTGCTGTGAATCCAATGATTGCGATCGAAAGAGTACACAAATTGGGATGAACTAACGCTATTAATACAATACAACGCTGTAGAAGCTGACCAACAATATTCAGTCGTAACCCATACAATTTTTTATGTAAGCAAAATGTATCTTTATTAAAAAAGAAATTAAAAATATCACTTCATAATGACTTAAGAACAAAAAGAAAAAGGGAAGCAATAGCAAAATAAACATACACACGAGTATGTTCCTCTAAGTCTTTTACTATTCACTATTAAATACTGTAGTATCAAGTACATCGTCAGGTTGTGGCGTGCCTGAACGCTGTCAAAGTTGATAAGAACAATTGCTAATATCTTCCTCTCGCTCAGTTGGAGAGAGACAGCCAATTAAAAAAGATATTCGGCAACGTTCATCACGACATGCAATTTTGTACTAACCCTTTTTAAGAATTTTTATGTGAATAAAATATAGTTTGTTTTGAGAAGTATTAAGAGTTCTTAGTTTGGTATAGTATTCTGTGGAAACGCCAGCAAGGCACCCCATAATTGGTGACCCCGAACGGGAAAGAAATTTCAAAAGTTCTCCTGGCGAGAATTTGCGTCGCAAATTTTATGACCGACGGTTCTCGAAAGCTAGAGGAGTTGCAACCTGTGCGAGTTGCAACACGAGCCGCAACCAGGGAGATGGAAGAGGAGTTAAAGAAGCAGATAGATGCGCTGAGGGAGGAAGTGCTTCGGCTTAAAAGAGAGCAACAAGAAGCCCCACTCCTAAACTTGCCACCAGGTGACCCACCCTTAACCACTCGCCATACGGCTGGAAGAAGACGTCCTCCTAGCCGTAGAAGACATTATCACTCATCCACCGGACACCCACAAGTTTCTGTCCTTGAAGGAACGACTGGTCGCAAAATTCGAGGAGTCAACAGAGTCAAAGCTCAGTCGCATGCTGGAAGGCGGCGTGATAGTGGGAAAAAAACCACCAGAAATACTCGATTTCATCAAGAGGTTAGCACCAGATCCCTGCAGTGATAAAATTATTAAATCACTCTTTCTGGGAAAGATGCCAGATATAATCAGGACACATCTGTCTCTGTGGGAAGAAGAGACCGTGGAGAAGCTGGCTAAGAAGGCGGATAGACTAACAGAGGTAAACAAAAGCTTGGCAATCGCATCTGTTACACCGAACAGCCTGCCATCAACTTCTGTCGCTGCTCTTTCTCAAGATTCGACAACTCTCGCTGATATCTGCCGATCAATCAAATTGCTCGCTTACAAGGTAGATCAACTACAAATTGATAGGGCAACGGACAAGAGCAGAGGCAGAAGCAACAACAGAAAGCGGTCACGAAGTCAGTCGAGGAAGAGAGAGGTTTTATGCTTCTACCACAAGAAGTTCGGAATTCAGGCGAAGAACTGTCAACCCGGTTGTCCCGGTATCGCCTCAAGCATGTCCGAAGAAAAAAACTAGCGGTGCTGTCGTCAGTCCGTGTGGTTGGCGGCAGCAACACACCATCATCAATCGCCGTCATCGAAAGTCGTCTTCACGTCCGAGACAAAACACTAAACATACGATTTCTCATCGACTCTGGATCCGTGGTGTCAGCTGTTCCAAAACATTTGGTCAAACATAAACTGCGGAGCGGGAATCTTCGTCTATACGCGGCTAATCAGACGCCTATAGAAACATTTGGTGAGCATATCGTCCAATTAGATCTTGGTTTACGCAGAGATTTTAGGTGGTCTTTTTTGATTGCAGACGTTCAAATTCACATCATCGGCGCCGACTTCTTGGCACATTTCAACTTACTAGTTGACTTGAAGGGTAAACGACTCATCGATTCCAAAACGTCGCTCACTACTAGAGGAGAGCTGTTACAAGCGAAGTTCTATGGCATCTCTACCCTTAACGCCTTTCAAAATCAGCCCAATTCCACCGAGTTCTGTAAACTGTTCCTCACGTCAATCGAGTTCACAACAGCGTCACGGTATCTGTCAATCACCAAATCGAGACCACCGGTCAACCTGTGGCAGAGCGACCTCGAAGATTATCTGGAGACAAACTTGCCGCCGCGAAAGCTGAAGTCAACTATCTTCTTAAAGTCGGCATCTGTCGTCCTTCAAAAAGCAACTGGGCAAGTCCATTACATATGGTGGCAAAAAAGACAGGCGGATGGCGTGCGTGTGGCGACTACCGTAAGCTAAATGCCCAAACTGTTCCAGATCGGTACCCGATTGCACATATTCAGGAATTTGCGGAAAGATTGCATGGAAAAACTGTTTTCACCACCATCGATCTCACCAAAGCCTACCATCAGATTCCAATGGCAGAAGAAGACATTATGAAGACAGCCATTTGCACACCGTTTGGACTTATAGAATACCTCTACATGCCTTTTGGTTTGCGAAATGCCTCCCAGACCTTCCAACGCTTCATGGACTCCATATTTAGGGACCTTGATTTTGTTTTTTGTTATATTGACGACATCGTCATCATGTCCGACAACATGGAACAGCATCTGCAGCACGTGCGCACAGTGCTTCAAAAACTCCAACAAAATGCCCTGACCATCAACCTAAACAAATGTGTCTTTGGAAGCAGCAAGGTCGAATTTCTGGGATACACCATCACCGCAGCGGGCTGCAAACCACCAAAGAAGCGAGTAGAGGCAATTCTAAGCTACAAAAAACCCGAAACAATATGCGAACTTCGTCGATTTATTGGAGTCCTAAATTACTACCGGCGATGCATTCCACATGCAGCTCATCTTCAAGCGCCGTTGAACGACTTCCTACGGGAATCGAAGAAAAACGACAAAAGGAAAGTGCCTTGGACGACCGAGACGGAAGCAGTTTTCGAGGCCTGTAAAACAAGCATTAGTGACACAGTACTTTTGGCGTTCCCGGACAAAAACTCCCAGTTAGCTCTTGTCACCGACGCCTCAGATGTTGCTGTTGGAGCCGCATTGGAGCAGAAAGTTGAAGACACCTGGAAGCCACTTGGATTTTTCTCCCGGAAGTTATCACAGACCGAGCGCAACTACAGTACGTATGATCGCGAACTACTGGCGATATATGAAGCGATAAAGTTTTTCAAACATCTTTTGGAAGTAAGGCACTTCATCATCCGGACAGACCACAAACCATTGGTCTACGCATTCTCGCAGAAGCTAGAGAAAGCCTCGCCGAGACAATTAAGGCATCTGGATTATATCTCGCAGTTCACAACCGAGATAATCCACGTAGCCGGATCTGATAACACCGTTGCTGATGCCTTGTCACGAATCAGTGCCATAAACATGCCAACATCTCTCGGCATGCACGATTTACTTGCTGCTCAGATCGCAGACGAGGAGCTGAAAGACCAGCTTAGTGGAAAAAACTCTTTAAAACTACGAAAAGTATTTTTGGAACCTGAAGTCGAAATTTATTGTGACATTTCCACCGGATATCTCCGACCTTACGTCCCACAGAAACTTCGACGCCAAGTTTTCGCATCGGTTCACGGCCTTCACATCCCAGTGGTCGTGCAACACTTCAGCAGCTGAGAAAAAAATACGTGTGGCCTGGAATCAGAAAGGATTGTCTTCAATGGGCACGTTCTTGTCTTCCTTGCCAACGATCCAAAATACACCGACACAACCAGTTGAATCCACTGAAGATCGACGTTCCAGACAATCGTTTTGACCACATCCACCTAGACATTGTCATCATGCCGTTAATCAGAGGTTATCGCTACTGCCTCACGATGATTGACAGGTTTTCTCGTTGGCCCGAAGCAGTACCATTATCAGAGATATCGGCGGATGCAGTTGCTACAGCGTTCTGGACCCATTGGATTTCTCGCTTCGGTTGCCCCAAAACCATCACGACCGACCAGGGCTAACAGTTTGAGTCTGCACTATTCAAAGCATTGACCAACTTAACTGGAACAACTCGTTGCCGTACAACTGCCTACCATCCACAGGCAAATGGACTCGTCGAGCGTTGGCACAGGTCATTTAAAGCTGCATTGATGTGTCATTCCAACGAACCTTGGCCCGACCTGTTGCCCACGGTTCTCCTAGGTCTCCGGACGTGCTTCAAATAGGACTTGCGAACTACTGCAGCCGAGTTGGTTTACGGCACAAACATCCGACTGTCAAACGAATTTTTTACCGATGAAGATGCTCCACCAGATCCGCAGGTCTCTATGGAGAAATTTCGAGAACATATGCGCATGCTACGCCCAACTAAAGTTCATCATCACGCTAAAAAAAAGATGTTTCTACTAAAAAAACATCAACGACTGCTCTGACGTTCTTCTCCGCACCGACGCTGTAAAGGAACCCTTGGAACCACCATACACAGGACCGCATCCAGTTCTTAAACGTTTATCGGATTGCGTTTTCACCATAAAGATTGGCGATAAGGAATCTAATGTTTCCGTGGAACGACTCAAGCCCGTTTTCGTTACAAAAGTGGACGAACCAGTCTCAAACCAATCTGTTTCGGAAAATTCGCCAGCTGTTCAGACCAGAACATACAGCAATAGAAGAGTGACTTTTGCTTCTCCTACGAACAGCAATATTAGAGGGGGAGTGAATGTGGCGTGCCTGAACGCTGTCAAAGTTGAAAAGAACAATTGCTAATATCTTCCTCTCGCTCAGTTGGAGAGAGACAGCCAATTAAAAAAGATATTGGGCAACGTTCATCACGACTTGAATTTCTCTATGAATAAAATATAGTTTGTTTTGAGAAGTATTAAGAGTTCTTAGTTTGGTATAGTATTCTGTGGAAACGCCAGCAAGGCACCCCATAAGGTATTGCGTGCAACGATATCTATTACCAAAACCTGCTAGCAGTAAATATTCCCACCTGATGTGCTTACGTTCCACAATTGTTCCACAAAATATCCCAATTATTCCAGGATCATAAATTCATCCCGTGTGACATCTAGTATATATACCCATACCACAACCATCGTCGGCACAGTTGTTTATTAGTGCATACAGCGTTTGCAAGTGATATTCGACCAGTGGTGAAAACAAGCGAAATATTCAAAGTAAATCTGTAGCGACAGTTTAATTTGAAATAAATAAAGAATAAAGTGAAGTGAAAGAAAACGCTCGCCGAAGCTTTGGTGTTTGGTCTGACAATGGAGGCCGCAGACCAGGCATGTCAGGCAATCCACCGTGTGAGGGAAGTAGCCGCCGTCGAATGCTCTTGCCAGAGAATGGACATCGAAGACCGAAATAACGCTCGCGGAGGACAAATTCGTTACTGGAACTGTAACAAATTAGGACACCTACAACGGCAATGCAGAAATCCACCCAGACGCGGAAACTGTCCACATTGTGCGAATAGGCGACGAAACGTAGAACCATTCATCAGGGACAACATCTATCCTGTTGGCCAGCCTCCTGGAAGCCAAGAGTCAGGAAACGCTTTGCGGGGCAGAAGTTGGCTATTGGAATCGACGCCCCCAAGACCACCATCCAGGTCTCCCAAACCAAACGATGCAACAAAAGTCTAACAGTGGAAGCATTCATCGGCAAAAATAAGTGCGTGGCTACCATCGACACCGGCGCCACGGCTTCCATTGTAAGAAGAGATCTCGTCCAGAAGTCATGGCTGCACAACACCAGCTGCTACTGTCTTAGGACTGCAACAGGGGAAGCGGCGAAAGTATACGCAGAAGTTCGATTCACGTTACAACTAGCAGGGTTGGCCTTCTCCCATGCGTTTCTGGTTGCCGACATATGTGATGAATGCATCATCGGAGTGGACTTCATGAAAGAACATGACGTAATCATCGACATCGGGATGCAAGTTCTGCGGTACCGAAACGTAGAGATTCCAATGGTATACGGGAATGAGAATACAGCACACTCAAGGACAATACTCAGCAAGGACGAAGTCTTACCACCATCTTCCGCGACTATCATTTGGACAAAACTAGAGGGTGATCCTGGGAGCCACTGATTACACCTATTGCAGCCAGATTTAGGAAGGAATCCCCCAAACTACATCTTGGGAAAAGTTTTAGTGGAGCCAAAGAACAGCCTGGTCCCAGTAAGACTCATGAACTTAAAGAGCCCCAGCGTCAAACTAAGACAAGGGGGGGTTATTGATAAATGTGCGCCGATATGTTCAATCTCGACAATAACTGGACAGGAATCTGCGAGGCCTGTTTCATCAGCCAGGTTTTTTTTTTTTTTTTTTTTTTGCCGAGAGCAGGTGAAAAATCTTCCAAAGACACCATAAGGCCCGACCGCGCGTGCTTATGGTAGTGTGAGATTTTTACTCACTTAAAAAACACCTCTCCTCAAAATTAATACTACAACTAAGCCAGTGCTTATCCAGTAGTTTTATTTTCGCTTACGAGAATCGTTATTCTAAAAAAAGATGATCGTATGTGATTAAAAATAAATGTAGTTCTTTAAACAGGTTAAATTCCAATGAAAGTTCCTGCCTTTTTCACGACCTTCATATGCTATAACGCGAGGTCAAAAGGTTTTGTCCTTTGAAGACGACGAATTGAATTGTTCGCGTCAAGTAGTTGAGTGATAGTACGGTTACAATGGCCGTGAACACGATCTTCGTGTTTACGCGCAAATTTTGTTATCTCTTCGACGACGCTGGGAATTCCCAGATCCCGATGAATATCTTCGTTACGTACATACCACGGTGCGTTAACGATCGTTCTAAGAACTTTATTTTCGAAAGTTTGTATGATGTTTCTATTGCTTTTCTTGGTACAACCCCATAGTTGTATACCATACGTCCACACTGGCTTTAGCACTTGCTTATAGATAAGCAGTTTGTTATGTAGGCTCAACTTTGAATGTTTTCCGAGTAGCCAGTACATTTGTCGGTATTTGTTTTGAAGTTCGTCGCGTTTCTTTTTCACGTGCAATTTCCATTTGAGCTTGACATCTAGAGTCATTCCTAGATATTTTGCTTCGTTTGCGTACTGTATTTGAGCCGAGTTTAGATATACAGGCAATCTATCCACTTTTTTGTACGTAAAGTTGACGTGAGTAGATTTGCTTTCGTTCAGCACAATACGCCAAGAATTCGTCCAAGCGTGGACTTTATTAATAGCATGTTGAAGCTTTCCGGTTTCTGCTTCAATGGTATCTCCCGTTGTCAATATCGCCGTATCGTCCGCAAACGTGGCGACGACACAGTTTCTTTCTTGCGGGATGTCACGCGTGTAGAGTACATATAGAAGTGGGCCAAGGACACTTCCTTGCGGGACTCCGGCTGCAATCTCCTTGAAGTCAGAGTAATCGTTTCCGTGCTTAACACGAAAGAGTCTTTCGGTGAGGTACGATCGTAAGATTAAAAAGGGTTGCCGTGGCAGTAGTCGCTGCAATTTCTATTCCAAGCCTTCGTGCCAAACCTTATCGAAAGCTTGTGAGACGTCAAGAAATACACCACAACAAATCTTTTTTTCTTCCAGAGCTTTCTCAATCACGTCAGTTATTTTGTGGACTTGGTCAATTGTAGAATGTTTCGTTCTAAATCCAAACTGATGGTCAGGAATGAGACGTCTTTCGTCGATTACGGGCTGTAGACGTTTGGAAAGAAGTTTTTCGAATATTTTTTATATAACCGGCAATAGGGAAATAGGCCGATATGATTTCTTCTCATTTAGCGGTTTGCCTGGTTTCGGGACCATTATAATCTCGGCGACTTTCCATTGCCTCGGAACATAAAGCAATCTGAACGAAGCGTTGATCAAATATAGCAGTTTGATAATAGCTTTATTCGGCAATTCCTTGACTACCTGCGCCGTTATCAAGTCGTAACCTCGAGCTTTTTTTGTCTTTAAATTTTTAATCACTTCCCTCAGTTCAATCAATGCAACTTTTTTTACTTTAAAGTTGTCAGATGTCGTGACTGGGGAGTCGGGCGTTAACGAAGGGCCGTCGAACGGCTTAAACGTTTCTTCTAAGTGCAAGGCAAAAAGTTCTGCCTTTTCTTTGTCGCTCTTGGCCCAGTTTCCATCGATTTTCCGAATTGGTGGTGCTTGCATTTGAGGTTTCCGGATGCCTTTTAGCGCTTTCCAGAGCGAATAATTTGATTCTCTTTCACCGGAGAGATTTTCAAGATAGGTCGCTATATTTTTGCTTTTAAATTCGCGAATACTATCTTTAAGGCGATTGCATAGTCGGTTAAGGACCGTTTTATGCTGCGGTGCACGAGTGCTTTGCCATTTCTTTCGTGCTTTTCGTTTCTCTCTCACCAGTTCAACGATTTCTCTGGGATACTTTTCGTTGCGGTTGATCTTATAGCTTCTAGAAGCAGTGTTTCTCCATGCCGCTCTTTGAATTGCTTCCACGAAACGATCAATTTCGTCCTCTAGTTCACAAGGTGTTCTAAGTGATACATTTAAGGCGATATTTGTTTCGCAATCATTTCTAAAGCCCTCCCAATTTGTTCTATTGCTAGTGAGTCTTGGAGGTCCTTTTTTCTTGATCAGCGCTTCTCCAAGTAATAAAATTACCGGCGAGTGGTCAGAAGAGAGATCAAAACATTCTTTGACTGTAATAAACTTCTCGTAAATGCCTTTTGTAACAAAAAAATCGATAAGATCGGGAATTTTTTGTGAGTCAGTTGGCCAATAGGTCGGTTTTCCTGTCGAATAAAAACAACAACCAAATTCACTTCGTAGAGAATTTTTCCTTAAGAAGAAGTACATCTTGAACCCCAGAAGGTGTGCTTCGCGTTGAAATCTCCACCAATAAGAAAATTTTAACCCTTACTGCGCACAACTGAAGTTTTTCCAGCTCTATGCTTATGTCGACCGAATGTTCGATGTTAGTTTTAATGAATAAGGACGAACCGACCCGCGCTCTATCAGAAGGATGGTAGGCGTGAAAACCAGCGTAGCCTCTTATCTTTATCTGCGATTCCCTTGTTAGATGGGTTTCGGAGATCAAACATATGTCGATATTTTCTCTTATTAGAAATATTTCTAATTCGTTAGATTTTTGTAAGAGTCCGTTTGCATTCCATGTTACTATTTTAAGCAAAGAGTTCATATTTACTTAGATTTAGATTTATGGTTAGCCATACAAAAGCTTTCGACGTTACTGAGACGTTCGAGAATCCGCTTGTTAATTTCACATTGTTCCTCGAACTTAGCGTAGATGCAGTTTAGAATTTCATTCAACGGATCAGAGAGTGATCCGACGTTTCGTTTGGTTGCTTTGACTGCAGCCTGAGAATACGTCAGACGTACGGGGTTCGCTGGCTTGTCAGCCTTTTTAGTGGACGACTTTGACGTACGTTTACCCGGCTTAGAAGGCTGATTGACTGTTACAAGAGTCTGCACTGCTGATTCGAGCGTCCTTTCAGTCGGCTTAGGAATCTGTACTACTGGCTTACGAGACCGCTCAGTCTGCTTAGCAATACGTTCTTCCGACGTAGGAGCCCGATCGGCTGATTTCGTTTCCCGTACAATCGGCGTTGTCGATTTTTTCCGTCGCATCTGTAATTCCTTAGCGACCTCGCAACCGCGATAATTTGCTGGGTGCCTTCCTTTGCAGTTAACTCAAGTAGCTTTTTCATTTGTGCTCAAATTGCAATTTTCGGAAGAGTGTTTCCCAGCGCACTGAACGCAGCGCGGCTCTTTCCGACAGTACGCTTGTGTATGATTAAACTCTTGGCATCGCTTGCATTGAGGGATTGTCTTCGTGTTGACACGTAGCGGCTCAATTTTAACGACCATACTCATGATTGTACGAATATTGAATATCTTTTGCTGGCTTTACGTTTTATGGAATGATAGCACAAAAAGCGGAAGCTTACGTTTCAATGTAGTTTCTTCACCACGGTCTGGTCGTTTTCTCTCTTTTTTTAAAAGGTTCACGGCGTCTAGAATGTTATAACTTCTAACGCGTAAATCATCTATAACGTCCTCTTTAGCGCATGATGGATGAAGCCCTCTAGCTACGACCGTCAAGGGTCTCTCAGACTTGTCTTCGTAAGTATGCCATTAAATTTTTTCCTTATTTAGCCTTTGAGATACAGCCCGATAGCCCTCAGCATCATTAACCTTGATTTTCCACGCATCGTTTCGCAAGGAATTTACTTTAAATTCACTAGCGATCGTTGTTTTTAGAATTTTCCTCAGAGAATTATAGTCGGTAACGCCCGTGATATTTATTGGTGGAGGTGCGCGTTTGCTTTCAATTTGCTTTTCCGGTTTCGGCTGCGCTTTGCGATTAGGTTGCTGTTGTGGAACAACTTCAGGCGATGAACCGGCCTTACGTTTTTTAGATGGTCTTCGTTTGAGTGTCCAATCCGTTTCGCGTGTGAGTTCTTCTTCATCCGTGCTGTAGTGATGTCTACCCGGAGAAGGCTCACAGTGGATAACCGTCTGCGTTTTTGAAGACTCGTTTTGAGATTCAAGTTTATCAAGTTTGCTTTTGAGATCTCGACACAACATCTCCATTTCGTCGAGCCTCTTTCGGAGTACGGCGTTCTCCTTTTTCAGAGTACTCTCTTCGAAATCTTGCGTTTTCCGAATTGACATATCCGGATTTGCGAGACTTTTATTTTGCGCTTTAGGTGAAAACTCCTGAGGCGGAGATCTTTGTAGCCTCGAGCTTTTCCTAAATGGGTTGATTAAGTTCTGATGCAATAAATAGCTCTCCCCAGAATCCGTAGAGCATGCCTCTTGCGAGGGTGGAATTTCCAGTTGAACTGGGCTGCCACCTGGGGTATAAATACCATTAGTTTTGTTCATTGCATGATTGATATTACCATAAGAAGGACGGCGGGTTGGCATTTTAGTCGCCTTTTACGACAGGCATGCCTACCGTGGGTATATTCTGTCCCCTATCCCACAGGGGGATGTCCGCCAGGTTGGCGAAAGTAAGGGACATGATCCTCAAGCACTGCGAACTGGATC
This sequence comes from Brachypalpus laphriformis, assembly GCA_945910035.1. Taxonomy (NCBI): domain Eukaryota; kingdom Metazoa; phylum Arthropoda; class Insecta; order Diptera; family Syrphidae; genus Brachypalpus; species Brachypalpus laphriformis. The sequence continues at coordinate 125,586,645 of OX246756.1, forward strand.
GGGATCAGCGAGCCATGGCAGAAAATCTAATCGGTGAGTACGATGATATATTTGCCTCACAGGATGGAGAGTATGGGCGAACACATCTGGTGCAACATCGCGACAACCTGAAGAATGTGCTAGAACGGCTTCGAAGCCCTCACCTAAAGCTGAACCCAAAGAAATGTGGCCTCTTCAGATCCGAAGTCAAGTACCTGGGCCACATTATCTCGTCGGAAGGAGTACGAACCGATCCGGACAAGGTGGAAGCTGTGAAAAACTGGTTCAAGAATCCAGAGGGCCAGGTCGCAAGATGGATTGAACGACTGCAGATGTACGATTACGAAATACGGCATCGTAAAGGGAAACTTCATTCTAATGCGGATGCCTTATCCCGACGGCCATGTAAGAGCGACTGCGAGCATTGTGTGCGTCAGAAAGAGAAGAACCTTCTTTCCATCCAAAGGGTAAGAGCTGAGCCTATAGCCGGTTGGAGTGCAGAGGAAATCCGTGACGCTCAAAAAGAAGACCCAGACATCGAGCCGATATTAGCGTGGAAGGAGTTTATGGAAAAGCCGGACAAGATATCTCGGTCAGGAGCCCCACTCTCAAGTTATACTGGGCTCAGTGGGACTTCCTTCATGTGTAAGATGGTGTACTGAAAAGGAAATGGGAAAGGCCGGACGGGAAAGATTTCATAACGCAGCTTGTCGTGCCGTGATCAAAAGTACACGAGGTGCTACGGGAGATGCATGATAGAGCATCCGGAGGTCATTTGGGTGCAAACAAGACGCTGGAAAAGGTGCGAGAACGTTTCTATTGGCTCAGCGGTAGGGAAGACGTGGAGAGTTGATACCGAAAATGCATCGTGTGTGCAGCTACCAAGGAACCCAGAACAAAACCGCGAGGCAAGATGCATCAGTACAATGTTGGCGCACCATTTGAACGGATTGCCGCTGACATCGCTGGTCCATTTCCGGAAACCGACAGTGGCAACCGTTACATCCTACTTGTCATGGACTACTTCAGCAAATGGCCGGAAGCGTTTCCCATCCCTAACCAGGAAGCAAAGACCATCGTGGAACAGATCGCCAACAACTGGGTGAGCAGATTCGGCGTGCCTATGGAACTGCATTCTGACCAGGGACGAAACTTTGAATCAAAGATATTCCAAGAAGTATGCCAACAACTAGGAATTAAAAAGACGAGGACGACTCCGCTTCATCCGCAATCCGACGGGATGGTAGAGCGCTTCAACAGAACCTTAAACGAACATCTCTCCAAGGTCGTAGAAGACCACCAGCTCGATTGGGATCGACAAATTCCTCTCTTCTTGGCGACCTACATACTCCATCTGAAGTCATGTTTGGTCGAGCAGTGCGGTTACCTAGCGAGGTGAAGTTTGGATCTCCTAACGATGAGCCCAAATGTGAAGAGGACTACGTGGCAGATCTCAGGGAAAGGATCCGAGACATACATCAGAGAACCAGGACGAGGATAAGGATAGCGAGTGACCGCATGAAAACCAGGTACGATACAAAGGCAACAACGTCCAGCTTTCATAATGGAGACCTAGTATGGTTGTACAACCCACACCGGCAAAAGGGGATGTCACCTAAGCTGCAGCAAGACTGGGAGGGTCCATATAAAGTGGTCACACGCATCAATGACGTCGTCTTCCGGATCCAACGTGGAGTAAGAGGCAAGATGAAAATTGTCCACCTGGATCGTCTTCATTGTTACCATGGCAGTAATCCAGATGATCTTGTTCGGGACGAACAAGTTTAAGAGGGGGCAGTGTAGCATTAAGCACACACTGCGTGATTTGTGTACGCAAATTGCGTGCAACGGCATCAATTGCCAAATCCTGCGAGCAGTAAATATCCTCACCTGATGTGCTATGCTCTTTATCGATTTCAAAGTTGCCTATGATAGCGTGTATAGAGACGAATTATACAGAGCCATGTCTAGTCTTGGCATCCCTGCCAAGCTCGTCCGTTTGTGCAGAATGACGATGGAGAACTCTCGCTGCTCCATCAACGTCGGTAAGAACATCACCGAACCGTTCGATGTCAGGAAAGATCTTAGACAAGGTGACGCGCTATCATGCGATCTCTTTAATATAGTACTTGAGAGAATTGTACGAAACTCACAAGCCAACACCGGAGGTACAATCTTTTACAAGTCTGTACAACTACTCGCTTATGCCGATGACATTGACATAATCGGAAGAACTCAGTGGGCCGTCAATGGGGCATTTACGAGTATTGAGATCGAGGCAGCAAAGATGGGTCTAGCGGTCAATGAAAGCAAAACAAAATATATGCTGTCTACAAAAAAGGACACCCAACATCGGCGTCTTGGACAGAACGCCACAATAGACAGATATAATTTTGAGGTAGTAAAGGATTTTGTCTACCTAGGCTCTATGGTGAACTCCGCAAATGACATCAGTAGGGAGATCACTCGAAGAATTACTCTTGCCAATCGTTGTTTCTATGGGCTAAAACGGCAATTGAGTAGCAAAGCCCTATCTCGAACTACTAAGGTAACTCTTTATAAGACACTAATCATCCCAGTCCTGCTGTATGGCGCAGAGGCATGGGCTTTGAGAAAACCGGATGAGGATGCCCTTGGTTATTTCGAGAGAAAAGTTCTTCGAGCGATCTTTGGTCCCGTCTGCATAGACGGTGAGTGGAGGAGAAGGTACAATGCCGAACTATACGGCCTATACAAGGACATCGACTTAGCCAGAAGAGTTCACATACAGCGACTAAGATGGCTGGGTCATTTAGAGCGGATGGAGCCCAACCTTCCCGCTAAGAAAGTTTTCGAATCCACCCCGGATGGACGACGCAGTAGAGGACGACCTCGCGGTAGGTGGCGCAAACAAGTGGAGGGGGACCTCAACCAACTTGGCGTGCGCAACTGGAGGCAGCTGGTTCGTAATCGTGCTAGCTGGAGAGGTTTTTTGGTTGAGGCCCAGGTCCACCCCGGACCGTAGCGCCATCTAAGTAAGTAAGTAAGATGTGCTATGTTCCACAATTGTTCCACACAATATCCCAATTATTCCAGGATCATCAGTTCACCCCGAGAAACATTTAGCATGTTCTAGAACTCCTTGCAATTTTGTATAATTACCCATACCACAACCATCGTCGGTACAGCTGTTTATAAGTGAATACAGCGATTACAAGAGAGACTCGACCGAGTGGTGAAAATAATCGATATTGTGATTGTAAATCTGTAGCGACAGTTTAATTTGAAATAAATAAAGAATAACGTGATTTGGATATTGTGTTGAAGTAAAGTTAGTAGTTGACAATAAATAAACAGTTAAAATACACAAAAGATAGTTTTATTTAAACGAACCCCAGCAAGAATATTACAGTATATTAGGAATAGTGATTTATATCGAGACCTGAATGTACCGACGGTATCTGACGAAATTCAACGCTATGCGGGGGCTCACGAAGTTAAACTAAAGACTGGGAGGGTCCATATGGACGAAGTCCTTTTAACGAAGAAATACCAGCACTTCTTAATTCTGCGAATCAAATAAGAAGATTACGACGCTTTAAACCTCACGATCTAAGGAGGCGCTTTATACAGCATTACACACAAAAAAATATAATTTGTCAAGTGAAGACATCATATTAAATTTACAAAATTGTTTGCGTTAGGCTCAAACTTTTCGTTAGTCAAAATGACTAGTTGCAGTGGTAAATCGTATGTACAAAATATACTTATACATATAAATAAAATAAAAAAAAAACCTCATGCAAGGTAGTTCATTACGACTAAGATTAAAACTAACCCAGACACAAACAAATTGTCTTAAAGAATACTGCAATATGCGGATTCGAAATCTAAACGTACTGAATAATGTTTGATGTTTGATGTTTGACGGGGAATTTAGTTTTTCGTCTGCTGGTCAAAAGTGACATCGTGGAAAAATTTCACTCAGTCGTAAGAACGCTTAAAGGATAAGGGAAGGAAAATTTTCTGTCTGAAATAGAGATGTGCAAGTTATATATGAAACGAATATTCGCTATGAAGTTGTAAAAGAAGTGAAATGTTGTTTAGCACAGTTATTAAAATGTACCTTATTATTTTTGTTCTCCGCAAATTTAACTTTAAAATTTGGGGAGTCTTTTTGATTTATGGGGAGCCCAGTGCTCAGCAAAGGAGCCAAAAGCTCCTAAACGAGCTCTTCCGACAACGCTGATGAGAACACATGTTAAAATTGATAGAAGCGGCAAGTTTCAGAGGTAAGTGTCAGGGTTTTTTATTTATATTCTAGCTACTAATTATTTATTTACATCCATTTTCTGGTTCACAATTGTGACGTCCTATTCCGGGGATACTGCGATATCCGTAAACCTGTTCCTACCACCACTACAGCAGCAGAGACATCATGTTGCATGTAGGTATGTACATCTTATTGTGATTTTTCCCTTATGTTTACTTTTTTTCTTTGCCGCTTGCCAGCGCTAAGAATGGATGAAGAACAACAGATGGACGGACGGATACATATCTATGCTTGCTTCCAGTGTGTCTTAAGGTAAGTTTTATTATAATAAATTTCTATTCATTATGGCATACATATATGGTATTACTTTTTTCCAGGGTAGCTGCAACAGCAGTAATAGGTTATCGTTTGCGGTTTGTCAGGAAATGGTTGGAAGGTTTCCTTCAGGTGACCTGAAATGAGATTAGCATTTTCATTGGCATTTCTTGCCCAAGACCCGTTTTCTTGTTAAATGGGCGGTGCTTGTTTTGCTGTTTTTTTTTTTAACGACTTGACAGCTTTCCATAGCGATATATCCTTATGGGCTGATACATTTTTCAAGTATCTGCCAACTGATTTGTTCTTTACAATTTTTAGAAGCCCTTGAGTTCATTGTACAGTGCGTTAAGCACTTTTTATTCTCACTTCGGATTCTTTGCCAAGTTTTACATGTTTTACGTTTTTCCCTGATTAATTCTTTAATTGGACATGGGTTTAACTGGTTTATGTCTCCGTTCCTCTTTTTTGGCAAATAGGGGTGCTTATCCAATATGCTTGCTGGATATTTTTATTAAATAGCTCAATTTCTTCTTCTATTTGTAGAAAGGTTTTTATCGGGACTTGTATGTTTACGCTATCTTCTAAATTATGTCTGGATAGAAGCCAGTTTGTTTTATGATTTATAAGACGTGGTCGACTTTCGGTTTTCAGTATACTAACATTAATGGTCATAAGAACAGGAGAATGATCTGACGACAGATCATCTTATTTTTTACATTAATGTAGTTATCAGATATTCCCTTTCCTATATAGAAGTCTATTAAGTCTTCGATTTTATTCGGATCTACCGGCCGGTGTGCTGCCATAGCACTTGAATGGAAATCTCTGGACGAATATCCTGTTGAATATAGCTCTTTACATTTCTTCGTTAGTCTTGAGCCCCAAAATGTATTTTTTGCATTAAAGTTACCTCCGACTATAAAATAACTTCCCAAAGTTTGGAAAAATCTTATATAGTCGTCTTTCCTTTAGATTATGTTTTGGTGGACAGTACTCGTATATGCAGATATTTTAATTTTCATTTTGTTTAATACGTGTACATTTATGATTTTTGAATCTTCGTAATTGAATCAGAATTAGACGACGACAGATGAAGAAGATGACCAAATTTAAAATTGCACCCAAACACAGAAAAAAAAAAGTTCAGCGATTCCAAAAGTGACAAAACAATGTAGTGTAATATTCTTCCTGGGGTCCGTACAAATAAAACCGTATTTTGTGCATTTGAACAGTTTATTTATTAACAATTACTAACTTTACTTTAAGTGGGCGCAGTGGCGTAAGTGGTTCGTGTGTCGGATCACTACGCATGAGGTTCCAAGTTCGAATCCCAGAAAACACAAAAAAAAAGTTTTTTCACGGTCGCACCTCTCGCGAACGTCTGACAAACATCCGAGAGTATTGTTGTCACGAAAAAGCTTCTCAAATCGCCGTTCGGATTCGGCACTAAACTGTAGATCCCTTCCATTCCTGTGAAAAATATAACGCACACAACATGAGTGGTTGCGAAAAGCTAGGCCCTGGCACTTAAAAGAGCTGTTGCGTCAAATATACATTTATTTATTTTTTATTTAACTTTACTTTCGCATAATATTCAAATCGCTTTATTCTTTATTTATTTCAAATCAAACTGTCTCTACTGATTTACTTTCAATCACAATGACGCTTATTTTCACCACTGGTCGAATCTGTCTTTTAATCGCTGTATTCACTTTATTATCAACTTTGTCGGGTGCGGTTATGGTCGGTGTATTTATACCAAATACTAGAAGCTCTAGAACATGCTAGATGTCACTGGGGGTGAATTGATGACTGCGGCGAAGGCGAAATATGGAGTGAATATTGGCACGCTAGCAGGTTTGACGAATAGGTGGCGTTGTTTACAGTTAGTTTGGTACACAAACCATGCCGTGCAGTAGTTATTACCATGATAACGATGAAGACGATCCAGGTGAACAATTTTCATCTTGCGTCTTACTCCACGCTGAATGCGATGACAACATCATTGATACGTGCGACCACTTTATAAGTGGCTTCCCATTCTTGCTGCAGCTTAGGTGACCTCCCTTTTTGTTGGTGTGGGTTGTACATTAATACCAGATCTCCTTCGTGAAAACCGGACGTTGTTGCCTTTGTGCCGTACCTGGTTTTCATACGGTCACTAGCTACACTTATCTTCGTCCGGGCCCTCTGATGTATGTCCCTGTCCTTTCCTTGAGGTCTGCCACGTAATCCTTTTAAAAGGCTTCAGGAAGGATGGTTTTTGGAGTTGGGATTTGAAAAGGACAGGAAACAAGGATGTGGATGGGACTTTAGGATGGGATGGAACGGAAAAGGAAAGAGTGTCGGCTACGAGAACGTGGCATGCTTGCTGTATGCTCAGCTTAGCTCGCCGGAAATGGCGGGGTTCTTGCCCCCGCAGCACGACCAAACCTACTACAAACACATAAATCATGCCAAAAAATGTACTTACTTATTCTTTTACCATAGAACGGACGGACCTTCACCACACTGCCGGCGCTGCTGATGTTATGCAGCGGTGGCCTTTGCCCTCCAACCCATGAAGTCCGGCGGCCTTAACTAGGACTTCCAAGGACTAATGCTGCTGCCAGGTCACTCCACCATCGCTGAAAGGGCTTTAGTCGCCCTACCGCACCCCCTGAAAATCTCACATTAACAAGCCATCAAGCTTTCACGAGCTTGACAAAAAAAAAATCACACACATCATAGCCAAAAATCTTCACAATTTATTTTTGTTTTATCATGAGCAAGAACGAAAATCAAATTAAGGCAAATTTCAAACAAACAAGTGAGGGATAACATTAATAACAAAAAAACTAAACTTAGTTTCACCCACCACGAACCCTGTATGTGCTTCAGGTATTCCTTTTGATACCTTAATCTAATTTTAGCTTGATCGGTTTTCCTACCTAGACAGAGCTCTATTCAGGTACCTTTATATGGGCACTTAAACCACTAATCGCGACAAACAACACGAATGGGGAAACGAAATCTTCACACTTTAATTTAGTATTTCACTTTAAAAATCACTTCACTAGAGGTAGACAAGAGGGTATTGAACAAATAAAAAATATAAAAAAAACAAAAGGTATTAAATAAATAGAAAGACATTAAATTACCGGTAAACTTGAATGCACGTTACTTTAAGAACTATTTTATAAAAATTTCCGGTATCAGAACAAAAAAAAACACTGTTGTATTTGCATATATATATATATACATATATATATAGGTAAGTATATATGTATTTAACATTGATCCCTTCACCAGGTGGGGCTCCTCGGGCGTTGTGAAGTTCACTTTTTATGAGCACCCACTGTCACTACCGGAGCTCAGGTGGATTTTAATTGTTCCACGAATTTTAGTGTAATTTCTTATATCTTATATATGTGTTTGTGTATATGCACATGTATATATGTATATATGTATGTAAGTATATTCTTGGCGCGATATACTTAAGAATATTTGAAAATCCTTTTCTTTTGTTTTAAAAAGAAAAAATGAATTTTGGTGGCCAAGACTTGGGCTCCAAAGAGTATGCGACCGCCTTGCTGGTTCAAGTATTACAGAGCCTATTTGTTAAAATATTATAGAAAAACATTCACGAAATTATCACTTATCACTCACCCTTATACTAAAGTTGTTTAATAAAAAAACAATTTTTTTTCCCCTCCTCCTTAAAGTTCTCTTAACACACACCTTTACTTAGCTTATAATGTACATTTGTATATGCTATACACTGTCTTCTCTATCGAAGGTCTTTATATTTAAACTGCACTGTACTTAAAACTTTAACTCTAGTCCATGAACCAAATGCGTTCACAAGCACCACTGAATGAGGAATGACTCTCGGCTATGGTTCTATACCAGATCCGCAATGCCAACCGAGAATCCCTCTAGGCCTACGGATTCTTCATGGTCTGATTTTAAACTTAGCCGCTACTAGAAAAGGCAAAACAAAATAATTCCTTTTTTTATTCCTTGCTAATTTGCATTTTATTTTTCTACCCGTTCCTCGAGTCCCTCAGGCTAGCCGTTTCCTTTCGCTCACCTCACCAGAACTGCCGCAGTGCCAGAAAAGCCAATGGACTCTGCGATCCAGGAGGATCTCTTGGCGTTTTGCTGAACGACAGGGAGGAGTACGCACTCCACCAAACAGGCTAATGCGCCTGGATAGCCGGGAAGCATTGGCATCAATATGCCCAACGATACGTGGTCCTAAGACTGGGTTAAATGCACCGGAGCAAAACGAGGACAATACCTCGAGCAAGGGTCAGTGACCGCAGCTGCTCCAGCAACAACAACAACAACATACACTGCTAGGGAGGGAAACAAAAAGTATTGTAGGTAATGTCATGAGTTTATTTTTCTTTTCTGCAAATTAAGTAACGTCTTTTTTTCCTTTTCCAGGGTAGATGTAACAAAGCTCCGAGCTTGGAAGTACGCCTAAACGACAAGGGTGGAGACAGCAGATACCTAAAACCTCAACGTGGGGAAGAGTCCCACTGTATGCAGCAATATGTGTATATACAGTTATCCACAAAAGTCTGCGTACAGCGATGAAACTTTGGAAAACAGAGGCGTTGTGTCCAAATAGTAAATAATGTATCTTTCAAATTGCAATATTTCAGTAAAAGAGCATTAAACCCATTCATTTTGAACAATATTTATATATTTTTTTTTACTTTCTTAAGAAAAAGTTAACAAAAACAAAAAAAAGTCATTAAATTCATTTCACAAAAGTTTGCGTACAGCTACAGATTTTCCTTCCCAGAATTCCGTTTAAGTAACGGGACATTTCTTTTTGCAGGATATGAATAAGTTGCGTGGTTGTCTGCTTGTAGTGCTTGTAGAGAGTAGTTTTCTTTGAAATTCGGTTAAAATTAATTCAGAAAATGGGAAAAAAAGAATTAAGTGTGTCTGAAAGGCAGTTGATTTTGAATTTATACATACAGCAGCAAAAGTCGTACTCTCAAATATCTGAAATAACTTCAAGACCCCGGTCAACGATCCAGAGAACAATAAGTCGCTTTAGGGATGAAGGTGAAATTGAGTCAAGGCCAAGATCTGGGAGACCACCGAAGCTAACTCTGAGGGATAAGCGGGCGATCAAGCGGATTGTGGAGCAGGAGCCCTTCATTAGCGCTCAAAAGATAAGTTCGCATTTCGAAATTTACAATAACACCACAGTGCTTCCAGAAACAGTACGAAGGGTCATCGTCGATATGGGAAAAAAAACCTTTGGTGAAGAAAATTAACCGCCAGAAACGTCTCATGTTCGCAAAGGAATACGTGAACAAATCTGCAGACTTCTGGCGCAAGGTTATATTTTCAGACGAGTCAAAATATAACATTTTTGGTTCGGATGGCCGCTTGAGAGTCTGGCGACGTCAAAACAATGCACTAAATCCCAAGTATACCGTCAAGACAGTGAAACATGGATGTGGAGGTTTGGTGGTATGGGGCTGTATGTCTGCATCGGGGGTCGGAAAGTTTGAAATAATCGAAGGAATCATGGACCAGTTCAACTACATTGATATCCTCAAAAGAAATTTAAGAGACAGTGCTGAAATACTGGGAGTCTCGGATGATTTTTACTTCCAGCAAGATAATGATCCAAAACATACGGCCCATAATGTGCGTATGCGGCTTTTGTTCAACGTTCCCCACATGCTGCGAACGCCCCCGCAGAGTCCAGACCTCAAGCCGTTGAGCACCTGTGGGATGAATTAGAACGCAGGATCCGAACGCGTGAGATTCGGAATAAAATGCAACTTAAGGAAGCCTTACTAGCAGAATGGAGAAATATTACTAGTTCGTGTACAGAAAAACTAGTTTCTTCTATGCAAAACCGTTTGAAGGAGGTAATTAAGAAGAAGGGATATCCGACAAAATATTAACCATAAAAGTAAAAAGAAATAATTACTTTTTATTCAATTGAACTAATGTTTTCCATTTTATTTCAGTGCTGTACGCAAACTTTTGTGGAATGTATTTAATGACTTTTTTTTGTTTTTATTAATTTTTTCTCAAGAAAATAAAAAAAAATATGAAAATATTGTTCAAAATGAATGGGTTTAATGCTCTTTTACTGAAATATTGCAATTTGAAAGATATATTCCAAAGTTTCGTCGCTGTACGCAGACTTTTGTGGATGACTGTATATACATGCATGCAATAACTTAAGGTAAAAAAAAATTACTTTTTTTTTGTTTTCCTTCACCGCAGGAAATGGACTCAATGCGGATGCAAAGAGACTTTGGTGGTAGCAGATAGAAATGCAGGGAGCCGTGAAGCTGACTGATTGCTGAAACCCGGACAGCGAGCCGATATTAGCGTGGAAGGAGTTTATGGAAGAGCCAAATGGACAGGATGTCGCGGTCCTGAAGCACCACTCTCAAAGCATACTGGGCTCAGTGGGACTCCCTTCATGTGTAAGATGGTGTACTGAAAAGGAAATGGGAAAGGCCGGGCGGGAAAGATTTCATAATGCAGCTTGTCTGGCCGCGATCAAAAGTACACGAGGTGCTACGGGATATGCATGATGGAGCATTCGGAAGTCATTTTGGTGCAAACAAGACGCTGGAGAAGGTGCGAGAACGTTTCTATTGGCTTAGCGCAAGGGAAGACGTGGAGAGTTGGTGCGGAAAATGCGTCGTGTGTGCAGCCAGCAAGGGACCCAGATCGAAAACGCGAGGCAAGATGCACCAGTACAATGTGGGCGCACCCTTGAACGGATTGCCGCTGACATCGCTGGTCCATTTCCGGAAACCGACAGTACTTTAGCAAAGTAGTCCGTTTAAGGTTCTGTTGAAGCGCTCTACCATCCCGTCGGATTGCGGATGAAGCGGAGTCGTCCTCGTCTTTTTGATTCCTAGTTGTTGGCATACTTCTTGGAATATCTTTGATTCAAAGTTTCGTCCCTGGTCAGAATGCAGTTCCATAGGCACGCCGAATCTGCTCACCCAGTTGTTGGCGATCTGTTCCACGATGGTCTTTGCTTCCTGGTTAGGGATGGGGAACGCTTTTGGCCAATTGCTGAAGCGGTCCATGAGAACTAGAATGTAACGGTTGCCATTGTCGGCTTGCGGAAACGGGCCAGCGATGTCAGCGCCGATTTCTTCAAAGGGTGTGCCCACGTTGTACTGGTGCATCTTGACTTGCGTTTTCGTTCTGGGTCCCTTGCTGGCTGCACACATGACGCATTTTCGCCACCAACTTTCTACGTCTTCCCTTGGACTGAACCAATAGAAACGTTCTCGCACCTTCTTGAGTGTCTTGTTTGCCCCCAAATGAACTCCGGATACTCCATCATGCATCTCCCGTAGCACCTCGTGTACTTTTGATCGCGGCAAGATAAGCTGCATTATGAAATCTTTTCCGTCCCGCCTCTCCCATTTCCTTTTCAGCACACCATCTTGTATATGAAGGAAGTCCCACTGAGCCCAGTATGCCTTAAGAGTGGTGCTTCAGGTCCGAGACATCCTGTCCATTTGGCTCTTCCATAAACTCCTTCCACGCTAATATCGGCTCGGTTTCCGGGTCTCCTTTTTGAGCGCTGCGGATTTCCTCTGCATCCGGATTAGAATAAAATTTCCCTTTACGATGCTGTATTTCGTAAACGTACATCTGAAGTCGTTCAATCCATCTTGCGACCTGACCCTCCGGGTTCTTGAACTGCAGCAGCCATTTTAGAGCCGCGTGGTCTGTGCGTAAAAGAAGCTTTCGGCCGTAGAGGTATTTATGGAAATGTTTCGTCGCCAGAAGCTCTCGCCTGGGCACACAGTAGTTCCTTTCGGGCTTGGAGAGCACTTGCTGAAGTATGCTACTACTTTCTGTTGGCCCTTGTGTACCTGCGGAAGGACCGCTCCGACACCGACGTTACTTGCATCTGCATCCACGATAAACATTTCTCCGGGAGTGGGGCATGCTAGTATTGGTGCTTCGCATTGTCTTCCTTTTTCCGACAGTAGGTGCAAGCTTTTCGCGATTTCGGCAAAGTCCTTTACGAATCGTCGGTAGTACGTGGCGAGACCCAAAATGCTCCTGAGTTGGTGTTTGTCTTTCGGAAGTGGCCAGTTTTTCACAGCTTCCACCTTGTCTAAATCAGTGCGCACTTCTTCTGATGAGATAACGTGGCCCAGGTACTTGACTTCGGATCTGAAGAGGTCACATTTCTTTGGGTTCAGCTTCAGGTGGGCACTTCGAAGTCGTTCTAGCACATTCTTGGGGTTGTCGGGATGTTCCTCAAATCTTTTTCCTATCACGATCACATCGTCCAGATACACCAGGCAGGTTTTTTAGGTAAATCCACGCAGGACGTGTCCCAATAGGCGTTCAAAAGTTGCCGGAGCGTTGCGCAATCCAAATGGCATTACTGTAAACTGCCACAGCCCATTTCCTGAAGTGAATGCAGTTTCTCTCGGTCCTTTGGGTCGATCTGTACCTGCCAGTAATCGCCAGTGATGACATAACGTGGCCCAGGTACTTGACTTCGGATCTGCAGAGGTCACATTTCTTTGGGCTCAGCTTCAGGTGAGCACTTCGAAGTCGTTCTAGCACCTTCTTGGGGTTGTCGGAATGTTCCTCAAATCTTTTTCCTATCACTATCACATCGTCCAGATACACCAGGAAGGTTTTCCAGGTCAATCAAGATCGACCGGTAAGCCGAGGAAATCACTGCTGTTTTTAAAGAGGCTTTCGAGAAGGCATGCCTCGTATCTAAACCTAAGACAAAAGTCTCACCCCCCCCATCGTGGACCAAAGAACTAGCCAGCATAAGAAAAGAAACAAGGAAACTCTTGAATCTGGCGAAATCAACGAGACCTGACTCGGACTGCGAATTATACAAAGCCAATCAGAGGAACTTCAAGGGCGCAACGCAAAAAGCCAAAAGAAAGTCATGGCAATGCTTTTTTGACGAGATAAAGGCTACAACAGAAACGGCTAGATTGAGGAAAATCCTCTCCAGAATCCAAAAATCTAGGTTCCCTAAAGGACCCCGAAGAAAACTGTACCGAATCTTGTTCGGAATCCCTAGAATTGCTCATTAAAACGCACTTCCCGTGGTGTACGACCGTACCACGCAGCAGTACTAATAACAGCGAATCCGGACCCCACTGTGGATTTGGTAACAGAGGATAGAATAGAGTGGGCAATAAGATCGTTCTCCCATTTTAAATCCCCAGGGTCGGCTCGTGCGCCCGAGAGACTTATCCCCAGCCCAACACGCATACACAAAGAGTAAATGTGTGGAAACTGCCCTACATCATGTTGTCGGCTCTATATACGAATCACTATAGATAAAGAGTTCACACTAGCTGCATTTTGGACATTGAAGGAGCCTTCAATAATGTAAATACCGACGCGGTTAAAAGAACTCTAAGAAACCTAGACATCGACATCTATCTAATTAACTGGATTGATAGCATGCTCGAGGAAAGACACATAATCACCGAACTTCAGGGTTCAAAGCTCGAGGCGCACGTCTCGAGGGGTACCCCTCAAGGCGGGGTAATATTCCCACTGCCTTGGGTCATTATTCTTAATGAGGTACTACAACAACTAAAGTACAGTGGCGTAAGAGCTACACCGTACGCGGATGACGTTGTGCTGCTTGCAACAGGTAAATTCCTGCCTACCCTTAGCGAACAACTTAACGGAGCCCTAAATACTCTTAACATATGGGCCAGGAACTGCGGTCTAAAGGTTGACCTTCAAAAAACCGAACTTATACTTTTTACGAATAAGAGGAAAATACCAGAGTTTGGAATCCCTTATGTTGATGGTATCCCACTCAGATTGTCCGATAGCGCAAAATACATGGGCCCTATACTGGACAAAAAGCTCAGTTGGAGATTAAATATAGAGGAAAGAATTAAGAAAGCAACAATAGCCTTTTTCTCATGTAGTAGAATTTTTGGTAGAATCTGTGGACCCTCCCGCAAAATCATACTATGGATGTATGTATACGGCTATAGTTAGACCCATACTGACTTACGGCAATTTAGTATGGTGGCCAGCTGTCAACAAAACCAGCAACTTAAAGGCAATCACAAAAGTGCAAAGTGCATTGGCACTACCAGTGCAATGAGGACAACCCCAACCGCAGGACTCGAGGCTATTCTCAACCTGCTTCCGCTAGACATCTTTATACGCACATCAGCAGCTAATAATGCTGTGAGAATTAGCCAGTCAGCAAACTGGAAACCGAATAGAACAGGTCACTCGATGATCCTACATGATTACTTCGGCCTCGTACCCACAACGGACTACATGACGCCATATTTAGACTTTGTAAGGCCTTTTTCTACCGCCTTGCCTAGCAGGGAAGAATGGAAAAGCGGTCATATACCTAGTGCTTAATCTATAGCCATCTACACAGATGGTTCAAAAATGAGCACAAGTGTAGGATCAGGCATCTTCTCCGACCCTCTAGGTGTATCAAAATCCATACGACTTCCAGACCACAGCAGCGTTTTCCAAGCAGAGGTCTTAGCAGTGGCAACAGCCGCCCGTGTGTCTGCGGTAAGGGCAATACTGCCAGAAGGTGTCACCATCTGTATCGACAGCCAGGCAGCTATAAAAGCGATTACTTTCATGAAAATTAAATCGAATCTTTTGAAGTGTTCTCGAGAAGAGCTCAGGGTTCTTGGAACACAGTACAAGGTATCGCTCTGTAGGGTCCCTGGACACGAGGGTATCCCAGGCAATGAGAAAGACGACGAGCTGACGAGCTGATGAGAATCGACTCAGCAGCTCTACTACTCGTAGAACAAATTTACCCCCCTGTGTATACCCCGCCTTGCACACTCAAGCTCGTTGTAGGGAATAAAGCCATTAAAGATGCGAACACAAGATGTAACTCCATGGTAACTTGTGCCATCACCAGGAAGCTATGGCCTTCGACAAAGCAAGGACCGAGAGAATTACTCGGAAAGATAGGAAATCCCTTTCCACCCTCGTGGCCATCATCACGGGGCACAACAATCTGCGGTACCACATGAAGAAACAGCGCTTGACGGAGGAGGAACTCTGTAGAGGCTGTGGTGACGAGGAAGTTTTGGAGGACACTACCCACTTCCTGTGCCACTGTCCGAGTCTTCAACACTCCAGGAAAAAGTTCCTTGGTAAATATTTCTTCCAGGATCTCGAGGAGCTCTCCGGCGTTTCAACAGAAAAGATGCTGAACTTCATCAAATCATCATGGTGGTTTGTATGCAGAAATGAAGTAAGTGACTGAGTTAAATTTTTTTTAGTTTCATTGGGTAAGGGATTACTTTTTTCCCCATGGGTATCACAATTGATCAACGCCGACCTGAGTGTGGCAGAGATCGTCCCTCCCTGCCAGCCCACATACCTAACCTAATCTAACATCTCTGTTGGATGGTTCTTCGCTGCGTCGCCTATTCGGAAAAATGTTGTCAGTTTCTGCGTCTGGGTGGATTTCAGCATTGTCGTTGTAGGTGTCCTAGTTTGTAGCAGTTCCAGCAACGAATTTGTCCTCCGCGAGCGTTATTTCGGTCCTCGATGTCCATCCTCTGGCAAGAGCATTCGACGGCGGCTACTTCCCTCACATGGTGGATTCTCGGACAGGCCTTGTCTGCCGCCTCCATCGTCAGAGCAAACGCCAAAGCTTCGGCGAGCGTTATCTTTCCAGCCATTCTTGCCGTCATTTGTAGTTTCGTATCAGCTATGGCATAGGTAAATGCTTCGGTCGCCATCTCGTTTTCAATCTCCTCACCGGCGTTTAGATAGGGTAAATGTGCCAGCCGCTCGATGTCTGCTTGCAATCGCTGGGGCATTTCTCTTTTTACCTGAACTCTTCTACGCAACTGGACCCTATATAAGCTAATTAAAATACCACACGATTTACTAAAAAAAACCACAAGGCAGAATGACCTTGCCCTTTATTGTTTCGCAAATACTTAAAAACTTTACTCACAAATATTCAATCACTTATATATATTACATAATTTTCCCTAACTCAGATTCTGCTGTTGTTTGCTGTCGTGGGAACGATTCGATGTGCATTGATTGCACCAGACGCTTGGTCAGTACTTCCGTTCCTCGGGGTTCGCGTGTGCAGGTGTTGTTTGCAGCGTCTGCTGGTGTTAAGTCTTCCCCTCTTGAATGCTATTGTCCCCAATCGCTAAAAATATGGGAGGTTGTTAAACCTTTGCTTTGGCATCTCAAGATGTTGGGGCCCGTTAGGCGATACGATCATGCGATTGTTCTTGGTTCGGGATGTTTCTCATGAATCTTTTCTTCTGGAATTTGGATATTGGTATTGTTTCGTTTAGGTAAAAGCTTGCGGATCGTGGTTATTATGGCGAGTATTCCGAGACAGGAGATGAGCGAGTAGGTGGTTACTTGATGTGCGTTTTTCTCTGTTTGTAATAGTCAGATTTCATTTGTGTTGTTGATGTGGAGGTCCTTCATCATTTCCAAGGATAGTACAGTCGAGAACGGATAAGTGCACAGCGCCCGTGCATCGATTTGTTGTGCACTTATCCGGTCTGTGCACTTATCCATTTGCACATTTTTTCACTTATATGTACTTACTTAGTAAGGTATTTTCGTTACATCTTTCGCTCATTATGCTACATATTTCTAAATTTAATTTTTTATTTGTTTTTTTTTTTTTATTTTGCTTCTTTTCTTCATCTTCTTCCTTTTTCAGCAAGGTTATGATCCGAAAACAAGGGATCATAACTCTTCCACTTCACCGCATTTCTACTGAACCGCCTGTGGGGTTCGCCTATTTGACCTCAGAAAATATCGGCACGACTGCCGATTTTGGATTACTCGGTTACTGAGGCCAACGAATGCCGATTTCGTCGCATTTGTGTGATCCAGGCGTTTATAGGTCTACCTCCTTACAGAAGATAGTGGAGTTTTCTCGCTACTTCATCCACCCTACGCTTGCGCGATGATTGATGTCGTCGTCACAGGTTGCTTTGCTATTGATCATAGATCCCAGATATTTGAACTTTTCGCACTTGGGAAGCACTGTTCCATTCAAATAAATGTCTGGAATAAGCCTGAGTGGATCAGAGAACGGGCAGCACAAGAACTCTGTCCTTTTTGAACTAATGCGATACCCATTTCTCTCCAAAACATCCACCCATACATCAAGTGCTCGTTGCAGGGATGTAGGATACTCACTTATGATGGCTCCATCGTCAGCAAAGAATAATTGATGTACCTTGGAGTCCGTCACTTTACTTTCAAGCAGATACTCAAGGACTGTAATAAAGAGCAAATGACTTAAAAGCGGGACATCTTACTCTTTTCTTTGCTCTTTCGTACATGTCCATGATCATCTGATCATTTTTCTGAAACCCCTCGATGTTTTAGCGCCACCCATATCAGATCTCGTGGTGCCAATGTTGTAAATTGCATCAAAGCTACATATGCCCATTTTGCACATAGCCCCAAGCGACAAGGCCAGTTCAAAGACTTTCAAGAACGTTTTAACTGTTAGGGGCATAAATTATTGCGGCATGTAACAACATATTGTGTGTCTTTGGAAGCTGTAATAAATAGAGTGTTAGAACAATGGAGTTCCTTGTTTCACTCGTATTTATTAAATAAAGAAGTAACAATTTTATTATAAACATTTTATTAGGCCTCAATATTTAAATATAGACATCAATTTTAAAAATTATTTTTATCATTTACAATCGGTAAATTGTTATACCGGTATGCAATTTGAAGTATGTGTACAATCATTTAAAATAAACTCAAACTTAATAGGTATTGTAAAGTCAAATGCAATAAAAGTTTATATTGAATTATGCAAGCAGCTACATCAAAGATTTGATTTTAAAAAAACTCCAAGACACAATTAGTTAGGTACTTAGATCCTTTGCTAATTATATGGTTAATTTCTGTTGACTTCCCCACAGTAGTGTTTGCGCTGATCGAAAGTTTTCTGAATTAAACATAATAAAAGACGATCTGAGAAATCGGCTAAGTTCAGAAGCTGTAGACTCAATTTTACTGGCTAAAGAGCTATTAAAAACTGAGGCAATATTTGATCCTTCTGAGGAGTTGGGAAGGTTTTGCTTACATTTTAAATTTGCCAATTGCAAATACAAATTAAGTAAAAATGTTTGCTCCTCTTATTAGTATTCTCCTTTTATTTCATATAAGAGACACCTACTCTCTGTGCAATTGAATATGTATTGAAAGCTTTTATTTTTTTATTTAATTTTTTGTTTTATCAATGAATTCCCACTATTATTTATTCAATGCTATCGATTTGTGATTTATAAATGAATTTATTATTTTTCTTTTTTGTTAATTTTGTTACGAGTATGTTAATGGCATTTCTTATGTTATTTAATGTTTAATAACGCAAAAATAAGGAAAATTAACAAACATTTTTCTTATGCTACATTTTTTTTTAAATGCTACATTTTTATTGTCAGTATGCTACATTGCTCTGGATAGAAGTGGCAACGCTGCTCCTAATATAACTAACTGTTTGTTTAAGCCTATGCTAGCTGTATATTTGCATAATTTATTGTGCAGCAAGAGGTTAAAGTCAAGTTTCCCTGTCAAAAAAAATTATACACAAAATTTTTCGATTTATTGAACCAATATGCTTAATATTCCAGTTTTAAATCCTCAGTGGTTCTGAACAAAATTAACAATTATTTTATATCTACGTTACTTACACTTTACGCGAAAGTAAGAAGATTTTATTTGTTTTTATTTTTTTTATATTTTTTTGTTCGATTTCCACCAAGGCTAAAGAAAAAAAAAGCATGAAAGCTTGCACTTTGGATAGGGTTATAAAATTGTAGACACATGTAGACAAGCCAATTTTTACATTTTCTGATTCCCTGATTATTTTAAAACCAGAAAAAATGTAATCTCGTGCACCTCTTTGCTACCCCTACATAATTTTTTTTCAATTACTACTAGATGAAGAGGCTAGATGTTTTTGAGCTATGGCAACAAACTGCAAAAGAACAAAGACTCCGAAAGACAGTGCAACTAATTGCTTCTGATGATATCCTTGGTCGCTCCGAGAGAAAAATTCTTCGAAAGATTTTCGGTCCCGTTTGCGTTGACGGGTTTTGGAGGAGAAGATTTAATCGCGAACTATACGAGCTATACAGCGTCATCGACCTAGTAAAAAAACTGCGTATTGGATGTCTGAGATGGCCAGGACATGTAGAGCGAATGGACACCAACGCTCTGGGCTGCAGAGTCTTCGAATCTAGCCCGAGGGACGACGCAGTAGTGGACCTCCTCGCCGTAGGTGGCGCGCACAAGTCCAAGGGGACCTTGTCCAACTTGGAGTGCGCAACTGGAGGCAATTAGCTAAAGACCGAGCTAAATGGAGAGGCTTGTTGGTTGAGGCCCAGGTTCACCCCGAACTGTAGCTCCACCTAAGTAAGTAAGTAAGTAATTGCTTCTGAAAACGATATGGTTAATTCTACTAGAGAATTGGAGATGTTTGTAAGTAGTCTAATTGGGGGAATAAAAGTCAAGTGGGAAAAAAGTAAAAGAAGGTACCCAAGATTCCTGCAACAACATCAAGATTGGTTAGAACAACCTATTGTCTTGCCACTTGAGTACATAGCTCAAGCTGTACCAAGTACTAGTTCTGGATCAGGAGCTGCAAGACCCGTAAGGCCAATAAAACCGTTTGAAGACTGCAACATAAAAGTTAAAAAAAAGGAAAATTAAGGAACTTATAGACACAAAATCCCCTGAAGAATTAGCACTTGCTAATGAAGTAAGTTTAAGGTTTTCGGGAAAAAGGGATGCGGCAAATTTGGTTAGAGAGCTATCATTTTCTTCGCCAGCTCGTGCAACGAATCTGAAGCAGACGAGAAACACAAGTCCAGAGCCAAAACTTTCTCCCGAAGAAGCCTAGGGGCTTATCATAGACGCGAAGCAAAAAAGCTAAAGATGTTGGAAGCAATTTATTTCCTTCTTACTATCTCGTCCAAAAAGCTAAGGAACAATGTTATCAGCCAGATCAAAGCATTACAGTCACTGACACATCAATCGGAAGTTATTGAACCAGGAAAGCATGAACTATTACGCCTAACCTACAAGTGGGCATGTGACGGAAGTTCTGCGCAAAGTAGATACAAACAAACCTTAACGCAGGGTTTTAGTGATGAAAATTTGTTTTCAGTGAACTTAGTGTCTATAAGGCTCGCGTGTGAGAGTTCCAATATTGTTGTTTAATAAAATCCCCGACCAAATTCGACTAGATTCTGCAGACCCGTTCGCTTTTCAATGACAAAGGAAACAAAGGATGTCATAAGAATCGAAACTAGCACAATGCAGAATAACATTAAGAACCCTACCTCAAAAGCATCAAATTAAATCATAATCTAATTATGACCATGGTAGACGGCAAAGTTTGCAGTGCTTTATCGCAATACGATTCAACGCAAAGGTGCTACATATGTGGAGCTACTCCAAAGGAAATGAATCAAGATTCATTTGTGTAATGGTCAGATTCCGCACTGCGGCTTTTGGCTATCTTCCTCGGCTAAACTGGCAAGTGTAGTTCTTAAAAAAATAAAATCGAGCAATTACCTAACCGACATTTTTCTTGTTGCGGTCTGCACTTGCCTTTATGGTGCATGTGTCCCTTAATCCGGTTTCTCCCAGCCACCCACCTGTTTTCTCCCAATGCTACCTTCGCTAGAGTACACATGCACCAGATTTGGTACATAATCGACCCAAATACCAAGAAGTTTTTTTGAGCTTATCAGCCCATACCATACATATATAAAGATTATCGGATGATACACCCGTAATAACATCCGATCTTTGGTCGATAATGCTCCAAGTCTGGTGCAGTGGTCTCTGTAGAGAGGACGGGGGCAAGAAGGGACCATCACGCCATAGCTTAGTACCGCTGATCAGGCGAGAGATCCGCAAGCAGCACTCTCTCCATATGGCCTACATCGCAGATGAGTGGAAAAATAAAAAAAAAGATTCAAACAAGCTTTCTCAGTGAACAATTCATTTGCGTGACCAAAGAAAAAAAAAAATCGTGTAATAATTAAAAATCCCTCTTGTTAATTTTACCACCTGTGGCCAAAGTGACTGGCAAACCGCGGAAAACTCCGAAGCTAAAAAGAAAAAGAAAACAAAGAAAAAAAAAAAACAAATCCACTTAGTGCACCCGCTTCTATCGGTATAGCGGTGGTTTTGTACCAAAACGCGTACTAAGGCGATCAAACCCCATCAGTAAGATCAGGCCAAGAAAGACGAGAAAGTAGGTTTTGTAAATCGACGGCTTATCTGACGTGGCAGCAGATAAATATTAATTGGGTGGACCACAACGTCTGCCATAGATACGCCCTCCCTCCGAACCATAATATACACTTTCTCGCAGATTCCAAGTGTTAGTTTTTTACCATAATAAAGTTAAATTTTTTCTTGTTTTTTTTCCTCAGTATCGGACTTATATTTAGTATATATGTATATACTATGATTTATCCGTTAGAGCCTTCAGTTTTTTTTTTCGTGAATTTTCATTTAAGATGCTATCTAGTATAAGTGATTAATAATATTAATAAACTTGTTATAATGCCAGCGTAAGGCTATTTAAATTGAGTGTCTCATTTTGGTGGCAGGGTAGCTGGTCCACGCAGTAAATAAAGAAGTTACCATTTCCTTTTAGGGTGCCAGGAACACATCAGCGGACGATGGCACATGGCTGGGCGAAGACCCGCTAGAAGGACAAATAACTGTTCCTCCCGTGGTAGTGTTAGGTACACTTTTTTTTTTTCTTTCGGCATTGTTTTTTTTTCTATAACTTCTCGTCATATCTTTATCTTTACCTATTTTCTGTTATCTTCGCATGCATTTATTTTGTGTAATGGGGACACTCATATGCTCTGGGGCAAGAATCCACCCTCCGGCGAGCTCAAGCCGAGACCAGCAGGCCATGCACCCGCTCTAGAATTGGCGATAAATCCTTTTCCTCTTCCTACCCTCTGATCCAAACCTTATATCCCTTTCCTCCCAAGTTTCTTCTTATGATCACGACATTTCACGCTTCCCACATATTTTCTCCTACCTACCATTACATTTGTCGCACGCAACGATATATCATGAAGATATGTATTCGTTTGGAATCTCCCCTTGCATTGTTGGATACGGGCATATGAATGTATTGGAAATAAAAGAATGGAAATAAAAAAACCTGAGGATAAAACTTCAGTCGAAATAAGAAAATCTTACATCCAAGAACGGTTCTGGTTTGGATGGCAAACGACTAACAAAGGCCTCGTAGGGGCAGCATCTCCCGATAGGTGCTGGTCCGCTAAGTAACGAGTAGGAGCCACTGCAGCTGAAAACCTAGCAGCTCTGTTAGTAAGCCCTCCTCCCACCTCCTCGTGGTGCCATCTGGGAATTTCTTCCGAAATTGCTAACGGGAGAGGACGAATGGCGAGCTTCCTGCGCCAAAAAACAGGATAAGTGTCGGTTGGTCTGTGGCCCAGCGAGCCGCAACCATAAAACAAACTATTGCTCCGAAACGGAAACATACGCCTCGGATACGGACTGATCATTTGTTGACGACCTTTGGCTATCGGACACGGACAACGATCGGATTCTGGAACGTTAAGACCCTCCTTGGCTCACTCAAGGAAGGGCCTTATAACGCCAGATTCCTCCAATTGGAGCGCGAATTCGCACGGTATAAAATCGACATCTTAGGGCTGAGCGAGATAAGATGGTACGATGCTGGGGAATACATCTCCCCAACAAAAAGCACTGTCATGCTCTACTCTGGTAAACCAGCTGGAAGTGCACGGAGTTCTGGCGTAGGACTCATGCTAACTCCAGCAGCACGTAGTAGCCTCATATCCTGGAAACCCCATAGTGACCGGATATTGACGGCTAGGTTCCAGAGTAGAGTTAGAAAAATTACCATCATACAGTGTTATGCTCCGACTCTAGACGCGACTGAGGATGAAAAGGATAATTTTTATAGCTACTTAGGTGCCGCCTACAACCAAACGCCTAATGGGGACATCGTAATGGTAATGGGAGATCTCAATGCCAAGGTGGGTAGCGACAACACCATGCTTAAGCACGTGATGGGAGTTCACGGCGTGGGAGACCGTAATGACAATGGTGAGCGGTTTGTGGACTTCTGCAATACCAACCGCCTAGTCATCGGAGGTACGCTGTTTAAGCATAACACCTGCCATAAGATCAGTTGGATCTCTACTGATAGGCAACGAACATCCAATCAGATTGAACACATTGCGATCAGTCGCCGCTTTAGAAATTGTCTCCTGGACGTCCGAAACAGACGTGGAGCTGACGTCGGACAAGAACGAGATCACCATCTTATGGTAGCTCATTTACGCCTTCTTACTGCATCCGTCAACAGCAACCGCTCAAACCTGCTTAACATCACCAGGTTTAATATCGACAGGCTCAAGGTTCCCCAAGTGCGCCAACAGTTCAGGGACTATCTTGCCTTAGAAGCAGAAGCAATCAGCAGCATAGAGAACATGGATGACCACTGGAGTGCTGTGAAAAATGCTTTTGTGACTGGGGCACGCACTTATGTCGGTAAAAAGCAGAAACACCACCGCACATGGCTTTCTACAGACACCTGGAGACGGATCGATGAGCGTACAGCAATCAAGGCTCGGATTGCAGCGGCCTCAGCAGTAGAGAGAACCGAGCTTGAAGCCCAATACCGTGCGAAGAAGAAAGAAGTGCAGCGTAGTGTGAGACGTGACAAGCGTCAACATGTCAACTCACTGGCCTCAAGGGCTGAAGAAGCAGCGAGTAGGTGCGACAGTAGGACTGTTTACAACATCACTAAGGAGCTCATTGGTGGTCGAAACTCCAAACAACATCCAGTGAAGAGTCTAGACGGTGACCTTCTGATTTCGGATGAGGATCAGCTCACTAGATGGAGAGAACATTTTGCTGCAGTGCTAAATCACTTAGACGACGGCGGTATGATCTTGAATTCGAATGAGCAGTTCGAAGCAATAAATTCCCGAATTCGCACCGTACCTCCCAGTAAAGCTGAAATAATAACAGCAATCAAGTCCCTCAAGAAAAACAAAGCGGTGGGTATTGATGGCATCCCTGCCGAGCTATTTCAAGCGGCGCCAAATACATCGGCAGATTTGCTGCATCCGCTAATACGGAGAGCTTGGGATAGTGAACAATATCCACAGGAGTGGAAAAGGGGGATGATCATTAAGCTTCCAAAGAAGGGTAACTTAATGGAGTGCGGTAACTGGAGAGGTATATGTGTTCTTCCAGCTGTAGCCAAAATAATAGCTAGAATAACTCTAGAACGAATTAAAGATCATTTAGATTCAACTCTCGATGTCGAACAGGCAGGCTTTCGCGCTGGATCCTCCTGCATCGACCACATAAACACCTTAAGGATCATAATCGAACAATGCGTTGAGTATAGGTCTCCGCTACATTTACTGTTTATCGACTTCGAGAAGGCTTTCGACAGCTTGAATCGAGATGCTATCTGGCTGGCCTTGCGCAGGAGAGGCATTCCAGAAAAGCTTATAGCTATTATCAAGGCTACATATGAGGGCGGCAAGTGTCACGTCGTGCACAATGGTAAGGTGTCGGAGGACTTTGAAGTGCAAAGTGGAGTACGTCAAGGGTGCATACTGTCCCCACTACTGTTCTTGGTGGTTATCAGCGATGTACTCCGTGCAGCATTGACGGAAGCTAATTCTGGAATTCGTTGGACTATGACATCTTACCTTAAACACCTAGATTACGCTGACGATGTTTGTCTACTTTCACATCGGATAATGGATCTTCATTTGATGGCCCAAAGTCTAGAAGCTGAGGCAAACAAAGTGGGGCTAAAAATAAACACAGCCAAAACAAAAGCCCTGAGTACTTCCAATACCCGCGCTCAACTTAACATTGCCGGAAAGCAATTCGAGAAAGTTGATAACTTTCTATATTTAGGAAGTGTCGTCTCGGCTAATCGCGGTGGCACCGAACTGGATGTGTGCAGCAGAATCGGGAAGGCTAAAGCTGCGTTCGGAATGCTGTCCAAAATCTGGAGAAGCAATGTTATTAGCTTAAGAACCAAGCTACGACTGTTCCGCTCCAACGTAGAATCAGTGCTGCTTTATGGGTGCAGTACCTGGAAGGTGGACACCATTAACACACGCAAGCTGCAAGTCTTCGTAAACAAATGCTTAAGAATCATCTTGAGGATTTTTTGGCCGAACCGCATCTCCAACGAACAACTTTATCTGAGAACGGGCCAAGAACCTATAAGCATTACTATACGAAGAAGAAAGTGGCAATGGATTGGACACACCCTACGGCGCGAAGACAACTCCATTGCGAAATACGCTATGCAGTGGAATCCGCTCACCCAGGCAGGCAGAATAGCGGGACGCCCTAGGCAAACGTGGCGCAGAACAGTTGAGGAGGAATCGAGCTCTTTAGGAATGAGTTGGAGGCAGCTCAAACGCGTTGCAGAACTCCGAACACAATGGCGCGCAGGCGTGGTTGACGCCCTATGCCCCCCGAGGGGTTAAAGGACATAAGTAAAGTAAGTAAGTAAGAACGGTTCTGAAAAGACATGGGTCTGCTTGTTCCAAAACAAACAGCGGGCAACACAAATGATGGCAATTTTGCCACAAATTCTGCCAATTTTGGCATAGACAATAGATTGATAAAGCGTTTTCTAGTGGTTCTCGAAGCTCTATCATGCGACCTGGAGATTGATGCAGAGAAATTTAAGTTTATACTACAGAAACTAAATGCCTATACCAGTCGCTTTATCCCTTGTATAACATGGCAGCAAGCATTCACAAAATACTTGTTCATGGAGAACAAATTATTAAAACTTGTCTTTTGCCATTGGGTCAGCTAGCTGAAGAAGCTCAAGAGGCAAATAATAAACGCAAAATAGTTGGTCTACCAAACAATTGATACTTACACGAGCTCATCCTTTGCAGTTTTGAAGCAAATGACACACTATTTAATGATTAACGTAAGGTTTGATTCAGATTAAATAAAATAAGCAAGAAATAAGGAAGTAACCTAAATAAATTCACGATAAGGAGTGATCTTATGGAAAAAAAACATGTTTGCAGTACTTTTTTGAACGCAAAATAGTTGGTCTATGTGCCAAAATTTTAATTTTACCACTCTGTTACGTCACCTTTTTTCTTAATTACTGCTGCTATTCTTCGTGGCATAGTATCAACTAGTTCTTTTCACATTCTTCAGCAGTAAAAGATTGCCAAATATTAGTTATTTTATTTTTTAAGTCCTGAAGAGTCCGGCTCTTGTCTCAGTTTCTGCTTCATCTTGTGCCAAACAGTTTCGATTGGTGAAAGGTCAGGGCTCTCATCACGTATGACGATAATCGTCTGACGATATCATTTTGACTACAGTTTTGCTTCACGTAGCATTAAAAATCACTATCGTCTAGACGATATCGTTTTAACTATTCAACTTTTGCTTCAAGTAACCCCAAAAACTGTCAAACACTATCGTCAAGAGGACATCGTTTGCACGATAGCTAAATAGGTATCGTCTTGCATTGGTTTGTACATTTTGCAAACAAATTAATTTTTTTTTTTTATTTTGAAGTGGACAATTGATGTTAGATGTTTTTTTTTTTTTTCAAATGCAAAAGAATATCCAACATTAAACATTGCTTTTCTATTAATTGAATAGTTAGTTTAAAGACTTTTATTTCATTATAAAAATGTCTGTACAAGAATAATTAATTTCGTAAAATGTACAATATATATGAAGTTGCAATGCAAATTGGAATACTTAAGTGTATGGTTTGGCCTTATGCCGTCTACCAGATTGACAGTAATTGTTCACTGCATTAAAGGTATTTGTTTATTACGTGTATCTATTATACCAAATAAAAGCAAGAGTCTTAAAAGTCACCATCTATAATTCGTTTCCGGTATCGAAGTGCACTTACAGCGTAATTATAGAGTAGATCCCAACCTTCTACTCCATTTAGTATACCCATTGCTTTGTCTTCGCCAAGATGGTAAGATCCAAAGTATCTGAATCGAAATTCTTTGAGGATAGGACAGGTTGCAATAAAATGAATGACGTTCTCTCTCTCCTTAAGATTGCAAAGGTCACACAAGATTGGCAGATCCAGTCGATGAGGAATGAAGTTAAGGTGTATTAGTTCACCCCTTAATTTGAAAATCGTGCTAATCATATCTATTTTATATGAGTTAAGGAGATACGTGTTTTCCTGAAGATTGTAGGCTAGTTTACTGTAGATCATTCTATATTGAGATTGTTTAGCCTCATTTATAAATTGAGCATACATCCTCTGTTCAGTTGCTAATAGCAACTCGTTAAACTTCGTCCTTGCAGATGCTGGGTGTTCCTCAGGGTCGATTGTTATATTTAAACAGCAGGCGCATGCCAAATGGTCCCACTCTTTAACGAAGCCTCCTCTATACACCAACATTTACGACAAAATAAGCTTTGGAAGTCTTTCATTTTTCATCATCATAAATTTAATAACATAATCGAAATGTAGTTTTAAACTATCTAGATACAAGGGTGCCACTCCACATTCCAAGTGAAGCATGTAGTTGGGAGTACTGTTTGGCAGTCTGAAAATTCTTTTCAAAAAGTAGCGGAGAAATTTTTCGGGAACCTCAAAAGTACTGTGTCCCCACACTTGAGCCCCATATAACAGTACAGAAGCAGCAGTTGTCCCAAATATCTCTTGCTTCGCATCATGTGAAATTTTTCTGTTATCAATGCAGCGATTCCATACAGAAGAGATTGCTCTTTTAGCTTCTGATAGCTTACTTTGAAGGTGCTTAGTCAAACTGAGGTTTGCTGTGATAAGAATTCCTAAATATTTATACTCTCGTACAATGAATATAAAAGAGTTTGAAACCGACTGTAATTTGAACATTCCGTGAACGTAGCTCACTGTTAAAAATCCTAATAATAATAAAAAAAAAAATGTTTCGTCACAACGTTTTTTTTTTATTGAAACCGAGAATGAAAACGAAGCAAAATTAGAAGTGTTACGCATGCGAAGAACACTAAGGGATGCATCGGACCCGGTATCTCTTCTAACAAAGAAGTAAGCATTTCTAATTATTTCAGTTTTATCCAACGCTTCCGCCTATCAAAAGAGGCGTTTTTGTTAGTATTGGACACGTTAAATTTAGAAAGTGGCTGTCGGTCCACTTATATTCCACCAATATTAAGACTTGTTGTTACTCTGGAAGTGCTTAGTGGAGGTGGCTACCAGTGGCTAACGGGGAATGATTTTGGAGTCTCTGTTGCCCAAAGCAATCTTTCATCAATAATTTCGAAGACCACAGCCGTGCTGGAGGAAAAGATATGTCCATTATGGATTAAATGGGAGATATTAAGTGAGAACAGAAAAGAAGAAACAAAACAATGGCTTTATAGAAAATTTGCAATACCTAGAGGTAATATAGAAGAATGTTATCAATCGCAGTAACTAAAATTCTGTTGAATTACTGGATTATTAATACAACTATACTGAACAAATAACAATGGGTCCGTTTTTTCAGATCTGCGACCACAAAATGAGAATAATGGCAGTAAATCCAAAATATGCTGGATCTGCTCACGATTCTCTAGTTTGGAAGCATTCAAACGAAAGATCTTTTTTTGAAAGAAATTGTAATGAGAGAGACCACAACTATTGGCTTTTGGCTGATTAGACAAATAAATGGATATTCTAAGACTGATTCTAATTGAGAAATTTAAATCAATTATTTTTAAGGTGACAGTGGATACCCGTTGGAGCCTTGGTTACTTACACCATATCGCAGTTCTAATGACCTACAAAAAACTCATTTTAATGAAGTTCATCCAAAGGCAAGGAATTTAATTGAAAGATGTATTGGTGTCTATAAAGGTACATACGTAACCAACTCTTATCTTTGGTTTGCTTGAAACTGTAATACACGTATTTTGTTCTATTTCTCAGGTCGATCTAGAATCCTAATGGAGGAAAGGAAGAGCATGTTTGATCCGACCAAGATTGCTGTTTTTGCTAATGTTTGCGCTGCATTACACAACATCTGCATACATCATTACATGGAGAACGATATCTTCGAAGCGGAAACAGACGATACCCATGCCATAGGAAACTCTTATCAAACTTCCAACATATCCAATAGCCGCATGAAGCAGCATGCCGAGAAAATAAGAGACGTCATAAAAGAATTGCTTTTGGTTTAGAGTTTTTAATAAAAAAAATTGTATTCTACAATACTAGATTTCTTCAAGAATACTTAAATAAATTAAAAATAACATAAAAAACAAAGCAAGGAAAAATTTCACTTTAACTTATCAAAATAAATAAAAATTCACTCTAATCTATAACACTAACAAAAAGTTGTCTAAAAAAGGAAAGAAAAAAATCACAATTCACTTATAGCAGTCAATATTTGCACATCAATGCAGGTAGTGGAGTTCAGTTGTTATTGTTATTGTTATTTTGTTGCAGTTGTTTTTCGGCAATCTCATTTCTCCTTCCTAGCAGTTTTAGGACTTGGGAATGGAAAACTGCTTCTTGCCGATTCCGCTCGGTTAAAATGTTAATTATGTCCATCTGGAACTTTTTATCAGTGTCCACTTGATCTCTCAGAATCTGCAATTTTTCGATTTCATTATCTTTGCTGCTTAGCCTTGTTCTTTTCGGTGTGCCAGCAGCAAAATACGATGAATTTCTGAAATACATTTTATGAAGGCATTTAATATTGCAATTCTATGTTAGTAAGTTGAATGTGATGATACGGCTTACCTCTTACTGAGTTCTACATCTAGTTCCTCTGCTACTGTCTTCTGAGATGCTCCAAAAGAGTTTGCACTGCTGCCAGAAGTGCGGAGTGAGGCCATCTGGATTGTCTTTTCTTCAAGTTCAGATATAGGAAGTTGTTCAGATGCCCCGCCACCCATCTTCTTGATCGAAAGCAGATTGTGACTGCATTTTTTTTTTGCTCGGTATTTGAAATCAGTCCATTACCTGCAAAAAGTTAGCATTAAGTTTCTATGAGATTGTATGAAATATGCATATAGTAATACTATACCTTTCTCCAAGAAATTATGGACTTGTTTGGTAGTCCAGTGGCATTTAGTTTCTTGGAGAGTTCAGTCCACAGTTTATTTATGTCCGACCTACCCTGAACGGTTTTCGGAACATAATTTTTTGCCATTTCAGGGTGCTCTTCCATGAAACTTATCAGAAGTTCCATTTGTTTTGGTGTTGCTGACCTAAAATGTATATTATTAGACTTCTTTTTGAAATATATGGGTAAATTGTTAATAATTACTTACATTTTGTGAATTTTCATAAGCTTGCAGACACAACAAAACAGGGAAGAGTAACAGCACAGATGTTATTTTTGACATCAGGGATGTTGCTCTCAGTAGCACTCAAACTTTAGAACAAATAAACGATAGACGAGACGATAGTGAAGGAGTTACATGAAGCAAACTACCGACGATATCGTTTAGTTGGATCGACTAGACGATGGTCGTCTGAAAAGTTACATGATGAGAGCCCAGGGCTGCTGGAAGGCCATTCCATTAAAGGAATACCTGCAGCAGATAACCATCGCGTTGGGGACCTAGCCGTATGACAAGAAGCGTCATCTTGCTGAAATATGTAACTTCCGTCACTTGATTGAAGCCGTGGTATTGATGGAAGAAGTTGCCCTTGCAGAATATGTTCGTACTTCACAGCATTAACCAATCCGTCAACAAAGTGTAAATTCCCAACACCACGCCCAGACATGCATCCCCATACCACGAGAGATGCTGGGAACTTGACGGTTCGTTTTAAACAATCCTTGTGAAAGGGTTCTTTGGAGCTTCGAATCACACGTTTGCGTTCGTCTCCAACGCAAACCTCAAACCTGGATTCATCGCTCCAAATAACGGTCCGCCATTGACTTAATGTTTTTACGTTGTTTCGCCCACTCAATCCGTCTTATCTTATGTTTAGGCATCAAAAGTGGCTTTTCTTTCGCCTGAGTTATTGTATTTTAAAATTGATGATAATAAATTATTTTAAAACAAACCTAATAAAAACGGTAACCCATTTTTTTCATTGTTCTTTTGCAAGTATCGATGGAAATGCTTTTCTTAATTCGACTTTTCCATTCTACAGTTAAGGCAGCGGCACTTTGGCTGCGGTTTTCTTTGATAATTTTTTTCAATACACGACAATCGCGAGGTTTTGCTATCGTTGTACGTCCTGTTTTTTTTACCTATTTTCACATTTCCGAAATTTTTGTATTTTGTAATTATGTTTTGCACTGATGATCGCGGCAACCTAAAATTTTTACCTATTTTATAGTTGGATAATCCCGTTTGGAACGCCTTAATTATCGACTCCCTAAGATCTCGCGATAGTGCAACGCCACGCGCCATGTTTGCCCAGAAACTGATACTAACTTTGCATAAACAAAATGGTCATGCAACAACAAAAATCATTTCTCTCAATTTGTTCGTAACGGTTTAACAAATCACTATTAAAATAATACTAGACCAACTATTGTGCATCCAAAAGAGAGCAGACTAACTATTATGCTCTTATCTTTGTTTCAGTAAAACTTACATTGCCACCGTATGCTTCATTTATTTGGTTTCTCCTGCTCTATTTTTATTAAGAATAATTACTTTATTACTATTTTCATATACTTTTTTATAAATGACTGCTAGCAACCAATTAATTTCAGCATAGGAAAGAATTTTTGTGTTAAAAATCTAAGTAGACCAACTATTTTGCGTTTGGGTCGTATATTAAAAACAAAAATGCAATATGTTCTACAAGCAATAACAAAAAAGCCAAATACGAGTATTAAAGAACACCTTAAACGTTATTGTTGTTTATTTCTTAAAACAATTAAAGCCTTTATTTTATTATTAGCTTACTTTATAAGTACATTAAAATTCAACACTTGCATTGCTATAACACAAAACGACTTTTTTTTAAATTAAATTAGGCTACAAGAGATGGCAAAAGTAAGATTTGGAATTAAGTTCCGCTAGAATGTGAACATTTCACACTGTGGCCGTGGCGTAATTGTTTAGTGTGTCGGATCACTGCGCGTGACTTTCCAAGTCCGAATCCCAGAAAACACCAAAAAGTTTTTTCACGGTACTACCTCTTGCGAACGTCTGACAAACATCCGAGACTATTGTTGTCTCGAAAAAGCTTCTCAAAACAAATTGCCCTTCGGATACGGCACTAAACTGTGAGTCCCTTCCATTCGTGTGAAAAATATAACGCACACAACATGAGTGGTTGCGGGAAGCTATTCCCTGGCACTTAAAGAGCTGTTGTGCCTAATATTTATTTATTTCTACATACCATGTACAAGGCATGCCATGATTGCCGTGTCGTCAGGTAAGCAACTCCCCGGTAGGCCTAAAAATATATGGTTGGACCAAGTCCGACATCTCTCCTAGAGCCGTCTAAGGATTCCTCCTGATGAGTTGGAGTCAGTGGCAGAGGATCGAGAAGGATGGAGGGTCCACCAGAGCATCTTATCCCCGCAACACTAATGAAGGATTGAAATTGTATATGTATGTATTTACTATGTATGTAGTCTTAATTGTTGCCACTTCATTTTTTATTAATGTAAAAAAATTAAAAAATTGCATTTGCACTTATCTGTTTTAAAAACTGTGGAAAAATTTATTCGGAGTTTTGAAAAGTTGTTCACTTATGAGGAATTTGCACTTAAACGTTTTGCACTTATACGAACAAATTTGTATAGAAATCGCGTGAAATGGCTAGGCGCATCTAAAGTTGTTGCCCTTGTGCGATTTTTTCACTTATCCGTTTTCCGCTTATCCGTTCTCGACTGTAATTCCCTGTACTTTTTCTCCTTTTGATTGGGCTGGAGTATTGCCTGTAATACCTTCATCATTGATACTTCTCTGCAAATAAATGATCTTCCATTGATGTTTACAGTGGTGTTGTGGAATTTTTTTTAGGAATGTTCCATTGAGGCTGTGGGTAATATTTTCGACTTGTAGGGTTCCGGTAAATTGATTTAGCAATAGGTTGCCAGTTAAAATCTCGTCTATGGTTGGAATATGCTGACTATTGATGGTGTTGCAGATAGCTGAGAGAATACATGTATCGTTTCTAATGTTAACAATGTCTTTGAAATTACAAATGGATAGAGAGTGTTGCGTACCCGGCGTAGCGTCCACGCCAAGGTGGATGGACTATATGCCACGGCAAGGCAAAGGTCAATGACCTCGCGGTGACCAGATGGTGTTGTTGGGCGAAGGCTTCCATATGGCATGGCCAATTCTTGATACACCGGTTACCGAGAGTCTGTTCCTGTACGCGGCGCTTGTGCCGAAGCTGTCCACCATATGAAAAAAAAAAAATCAAATAATTTAAGGAAATTCCAAGGCGCCACAAAATGCATTGACAGATGGCGGCCCCTGGAAACTAAAAACCACATATATACTATTACCAAAATACTTACCTTGGCAAATAAGGGATCCAATGATGGGAAAAGCCAGCTGGCATCGGCAAATCCTATAGAAGCTAGAAGAAACAAAATATCAAACGTAAAAAAATGAAAGAAATTGCAAATTATACCAAGACTTACCTCCATCCATGTTGATAAATGTAAACAAATCTGACATTTCAGATTTTTGCGAGGAGGATATGCTTTCACACTCCTCTAATAAAGGGTGCGTAAGTCGGGTGGTTTCACTCATGCCCGAAAGTTTCGCGCACTTTAAGGGAAATAGGACTTAGATGTAATAGATCACACTGGTCTCCACTAAGATTAGACCAGTTTAAGCGAAAATAATTTGAATAATGAATAAAGATAGGGGTTGTTTAAATGATAGTTAGGTATAAAATACATAGTATCTAAGACTAAATTATAGTAAGGCATTATGTATTTATGTATTGTGTATGACTATGTAGAGTAAGTATATGTATAGGTGGGACAGAGATAGACAATAAGACTCTACCTTGACGTGGAGCACTCACTGGAAAGTGGGAGAGTTCTCCTCCCCCTACGGTGATGTTCCGAAAGAACAGACAGACATACGGAGACAAAGACCGTTGACCAACGACAAAGAGTTTCATGGTCACTTTTAAATTAGAAGACCACCCAAATGGACCACATAACCTTCGTGGAGGAATTAGGACAGAAAATTGCTGTAAGTACCAGTGGGCGAATGTAAAAGAAAATAATATACATACGTGTATACATAGTCATTTATATTAACTGACGCATTATTTTATTCGAATTGTGCTAGAATTTTACTGACCGATCCAGCACCCAGCGAAAGAAAGCGGCAGTCAGAGCCACCATACCAACCAGGGGAGAATAATACCGAAAGTGCGTCCCAAAACCGAGGATTAAGAACCCCGGAAGTAGTGATTGGGTTTCTTGCGTGACACCCTAAAAACGCCAAAAAGGGTGACCCAGACTGCTGAACCCCCAAATAACTGCGCCAGCGGATGCAGCTAAACAAGAAAGCCTGTACAGTTGGCGAGCACTACTCAGGAGTGCACAACAGGAGTAACGGACAAGGGCAACCTCACCGTTAATGAGCACCCGACCGTTCGCTCGCAAACTCGCAACCCAGCACTGGACGGGGTACTCCCCTGGACATTTTCACCAACCCCAATGACCTCCGAAAACCAAAAAAAGAAATAATTAGAAGAAGTGAATTAAATTAATACTGAAGTGAATTAAACTAATGCAGTGAATTTTTTTTTTTAATTTTGAAAATCGAATTTGGAATTTTTCCCTTTTTGTTCTTTTAAATTGTTTTTTTTTTTTTGAATTTTTAACTAGTTAAGTTAGTTTAAGATATTAAGTGTAAAGTTGGAAAAGAAAAAAAAAAAAGGAAGAAATAATTAAGATAGTGTGTGCTTTTGCCTTTAAAGTGGAAGGATAGTTAAGTGCGTGTGAAAGGCGTTAAAACGGCGTACGGGATTAAATTTTCACAGGGTCTTCTTCGAACGTGCTGCCGGCAGGACACCGAGGGACGAGTAAAACTGTGAGTTTATTTATCTTGTCTTAAACATAAACATCCATACCTATATAACACGTTAAGGGCAGAACGCGGCGTAGGCAGTACGCCAGTTTTTTCGAATATTCTTTATTTTTTTTCTTTTCTTAATTTCCTTTTGAGTAGACTATAAGTTAGATGTTAGGTGGCATTGCCAACTTTTTGAATTTAATGAAAAATAAAAATTGTGGTGTAGATGAATTTATTTGAAAGCATTGGATTTTGATTTAATAATGAAGTGCTAGAAGTCCTGCGACGGGTGTGTGGAGGCCTGGCTAGGCCGTCCTTCTGCGGCAAGTAGGCGACGATGACGTAACAGGACAATCACTGACGGTGACGACCAGGACGGAGACGACCAGGAACACCATTTAGATTTCAGACTAGGCAGCGGCTGGAAGGATCCATTTAGGGGCCATTTCTTCCAATCATCGACCGTATGAAATGGCGAAGGACATGTCGAGAGACATGTGGGAGGGCCGGTCAACAATTGCCAATAACATCGGGCAAGTCTCCGGCACACAAGGGGAGTTTAGGGATAGTTTAGGTTAGTTAGGTTTAGACTATTTTATGATTTATGTCTCCGTCCTTTCTCCTGGGTAGCCTTGAACCCATACCTTTTCATTCTTCTATACCCATTTAAATCTTGAAGTCCGTCCGCAGTCTACATGGGGTTATTTTAAGTTTTTTTTTCTCCTTTCTTTAGATTAGTTAGCTAGGCACGATTAATTTTGTTTATGAACAGGAGACGTAAGAGGGAGGGGAGACAAGAACTACCCCAGTCCGACGAGCTTAGCCGTGCTTGTGCAAGCGTGCCACCGTCCTCCTCCCCTACGACAAAGTTGCCTCTGTGGCCCAATCCTGGCTCATAACAATGGCGCCCAACGGGTTCAACACCCAACAAAAGGTAAATTACCGCAACGGAGTTTACGATTACCGGCTAAAAGCAATTTGTATATCCAATACCATCTAGGATAACAATAGCTTTATATAGTTTTAGTTTTTTCATCATTTGTTTTTTTTACTTTTCTATCTTTTCTTGAGGGTTCAAGGACGGGTTTAACTCTCTGCTTCCTCACAGGCTAAAGACGGCTGTCCAATCTTCAGGCGAAGAGCCAGGGGATCTAGTGAGGTAGTCAGAGGTCAGTGGGGATACAGAGAGTGGAATGAGGTGGAGAGACCAGATGCTAGCTGCTGTCCGTAGCAACTGGGCTATTAGTCCGAAGCTTCGTGAGGCGTGAGCGTTGGTCCCGAAACCTTGTTTGTGCTGGAGTTGATCTCGAATTCCTAGCTAGCCTTCAGTAAGGTTATTGACCGTACAGTAAGTGTGTACCCTAGTACAGGACGAACAGACCTTACTGACCCACAGAATGTTGACAGGATAACCTAGCTGAAAATCCACACACCTCATCATATATTATACATACATTCATCCATTAAAAACACACAATCAATCCAGTTTTCGAAACAGGGTTTATTGAATTTTTTTCATTTTTTTTGTAACATTATCGTAGATTCTTAATTAAGTTTTACGAATTTGAATTTAATTAATAGTCATTAGCAATTTACTTAGCAATTTAGTAACTTTTTTCATAAAAACAGATAATTTAATTTAATAATAAACATAAAAATAAAACACAAATACAAACATAGCAAAACATGCCAGACGGAAAAGGGGGAAAAGGGGCGGTACCAAAGGGCACCTCGTCCCAAACAGATCCCCATGCTAAAGAAGATCCTAGAGGTGAAAAAGGTGAGGTCCCGACGAGGGCGACAGCTCATGAAGAAGCTCAGGGTGGTGATGCTATGACTGGTATGGTGACTCGGCAGAAAGCGCAGAGGTTGTTGGAGCAAACCAACAGACGCCCTACTGCATGGACTGGAGATACACCAGATTTAAACGTCACGAGTTACGAACTACCATACTGGAATCCGAGCTATCTGACAGGACCTACGTACACCAGGGATGTAGACTACGAAGTACAAGGAGCATTGCCAAAAACAATCATCCAGAAAAAGGTCAGCCATGCTCCATCTGAAGTAGTTCCTAAGGCATCAGAGCAACAACCTTTACGATAGGAAATGAACGACAAGACTAACGAGACCCAACAAACGTCAACGCCAACCCAAACAAGCCAAGGTGATCAGTCCAGAAATGTGGCTGGGGCAATAACCGGAAAAGATATTCCGACTTTCAGCGACAACGATGAGTCGTTAGACCCCTACCAAAGGACAATCGAGCACAACACACAAATAACCCAACAAATACAGCAAGTGGTTTGCCAAGCAGTGAAGCAGAATAAGGTGGAGATAATGTCTGCCTTCGCATTAAGCATGAAGCAGATGATGGAGACATTCCAGGACAACCTCAAAGTCATTAATGACAAAATTTGCAGCCTGGAGTTCTCACCTGCACAGCGAGAACCACAGAACAGTCTTGGGAGACGACAAGATGTGGTACACCAAGGATACCCAGAACCGCTAAACTTCTCCGAACTACTGCAACAGCCAACACCGACACCACATAGACCAAGCACCAATCGAAACATTGGTGAACAGCGTGAACAAACTGCGGCACAGTCCGCGAATAAGAGAGTTGATGTCCACAAATGGGGGATTAAATTTGATGGAACAGCGAAGACAATGACGGTAGAAAGCTTCTTATTTAGAATCGAAACGCTCCAGAAGAAAAGCGGCCTCAGTAGCGAACAACTATTCGCCAACTTCCACCATCTAGTGTCAGGGCCAGCAGAAAAATGGTACTGGCAATATCTCCAGGAAAACGCCCGGGATAGTTTGCTTAACTATTTCGACTTACGAAAAGAACTGCTGAACCAATTCAAGGACAACAAAAGGGACCATGAAATTCTACGAGAAATAATGGACAGACGACAGCTGCCACATGAGACTTTTGACGAGTTTTACAGTGACATAAGATCCCTAACGCTGCAAATGCAACATCGACCAAATGAAAGGGATATCTTAGCGATACTAAGACAGAACCTGAAAGATAGAGTAGCTACACTTATATTCGGGTGCAACATAAACAGCATAAAAGATTTCAGAGAAGAGTGTAGGCGAGCTGAAAACCATTTAGCAGCTAGAGACAATAGGGTCCGACGTAACGTACACGAAATGACAGTAGAGGACAAAGAAGAGCAAGGATTAGGTTTTCAAATGAAGCAAGAAAAGGAAGAAGACTTAGAAATAGCAGCGCTCCAACATAAACGAACAAACCGACAACATAGTTACGGTAGGATGGACAGAACAGGTAACGAAAAGGATACGACATGCACCAACAGAACTGACCTAATTAGGAGTAATACGGGAACATCTTCAGCCGTATGCCCGTCTAGCTTCCATACGTTGACCTGTTACAGCTGTGGTAAGGGCAACATCTCTTTCAGCTGCGCAGACTGCCAGGGAAACTTGAGGGTCGGCAATGTGGCCGGGAACAATCTGCCGACGGCGAAAACTCTCCCGGAATCAAAGGGCAACCTAGAAAAATAATAATTTTACAACGCGACAACAAATGTGGAGAGACTCACCCGGATAAAGGATCACCTCTACGAAAGAGCCTCCACCAGCGACTTATAGAGTATGAGGAGGCTAGAAGACGCATATTCGGTGCAGAATTGACTAATCAAGTAGTAAGACCACGAAATTTCAGAAAGATATATAGACTAAGGGAGAAGTGCAATATATATAGACAACGAAAGAATAGAATTGAAGCGACAGTGATAGCGATTAGTGACGACAACAGACCATATACCAAAGTACAAATAGAAGGAGAGGATATATTGGGCCTGTTGGATAGTGGAGCTTCAATTAGTTGTTTAGGGAAAAGTGCAATGGAATTTATAGCGAGTAAGGGAATAGAATTGACAAAAATGAACACAGACATTAGAACTGCTGACGGAAACCATCAACAAATTAGAGGACGTTTTAAGACAATGGTCTCATGGGGTAGCAAGTGCCAGGAAATGGAGCTTTATGTTGTTCCATCATTGCAACAGAAGCTTTATTTGGGGGTAGACTTTTGGAGCTCGTTTAAGGTCGCTCCTAACATTATAAGCGAACTTGACGCTCCAAGTACTTTCTCCAACCGAATTTTCACGACTGGAGACAATCAAGCAGCTGTTTCCCTCATTTCCAGTGATGGGATTGGGTAAGACCAACCTCGAAGAACATGTAATTGAGGTGGAAGACGAAAAGATACCCATTAAACAGAGGCACTACCCAATCTCACCCGCTGTGCAAAAGCTAATGTATGAGGAATTAGATAGAATGATCTCTTTAGGAGTCATAGAAGAGAGTAACAGCGCTTGGAGTTCACCAGTCGTGTTAGTTCGAAAACCCGGGAAGAACAGATTGTGCTTGGATTCAAGAAAAGTTAACGCGGTGACGAAAAAGGATGCATACCCGCTTCCCCACATTGAGGGTCTATTGAGTCGTCTTCAGGATACTCGGTTCATTTCTGGAATTGACCTGAAAGACGCCTTTTGGCAGATTCCTCTGGAGGGCAAATCAAGGGAGAAGACGGCCTTCACAGTCCCTGGACGGCCGTTGTATCAGTTCACGGTGATGCCATTTGGGCTGTGCAACGCTGCCCAGAGAATGTGTCGGCTTATGGACAAAGTCATACCCTCTCGGTTAAAGGAGAATGTCTTTGTCTACCTCGATGACCTTTTGGTTTGTTCTCCAGATTTTGAATCCCATGCCAAGTTGTTGGAAGAGGTGGCCAAATGTCTACGAGAAGCAGGACTCACGATCAATGTGGAGAAGAGTAAGTTTTGCTATAAAGAAATAAAGTACCTAGGTTACTTCGTCGGTGATGGACGTCTACGAACAGACCCGGACAAGGTATCGGCGGTCGCAAACTTTCCCGTTCCTAAGACTCCTAAGCAACTCCGTCGGTTTCTATGGCAGCACCTCTGACTGACTGCTTGAAAAAAGGCAAGACATTTGAAATGACTACTGACGCACTAACTGCTTTCGACAAACTTAAGACGTCTTTAGTATCTTCACCCATTCTCACAAACCCCGACTTTACGAAACACTTTTACATACAATGTGACGCTTCAACCTCTGGTGTAGGGAGTGTACTTTTCCAATTGGATGCCGAGAATAACGAACGACCGATAGCATTCATGTCCCAGAAGCTTAACTCCGCTCAACGGAATTATAGCGTAACGGAACTTGAATGCTATGCGGCCGTTTTGTCAGTAAAGAAGTTCAGGGCCTACGTGGAAGGACTACCCTTTACCATCATAACGGACCACGCGAGCCTTAAGTGGCTAATGACCCAAAAGGATCTGTCTGGCCGTTTGGCTAGATGGAGCCTTAAGTTGCAAGGGTTCGACTTTAAGATCGAGCATAGAAAAGGGGTCCAGAACGTAGTCCCTGACACTCTCTCGCGCGTTCATATGGAAGAGATCAAACCTATAGATAGTATGCCCGAGGTTGACTTTAATTCACCGTACTTTTCTTCGGAGGAGTACGATGAGTTAAAGAAGACTATACAGAAAAACCAAGACCGACTACCCGACGTTTGTGTTTCGGATGGGTTTGTATATAAACGAACAGACATACGAACCGGGGACGTGGTACAAGAAGACCGAGCGTGGAAACTCTGGATCCCGAAGGAGTTGCGTGGGAGTCTGATGGATGCGGCACATAATTCTCCTGCAGCAGGACATGGAGGAATCCATAAGACCTTAGCCAAACTACGGCAAAAATATTTCTGGCCAAATATGACTTCGAACGTGCAGGAATATGTTAAAGCATGTGAAATTTGCAAATGCAATAAGCCGACCAACATGATTTCGCGGCCGCCGATGGGTCAGCAAACAATAACGGAGCGACCTTTCCAACGGCTCTATATCGACTTTTTAGGACCGTACCCACGGACAAGAAACGGACACACCCACATATTTATTGTCTTGGACCACTTTAGTAAGTACGTATTTTTAAAACCTATACGAAAAGCGACAGCAGCTGAGGTAGTGAAGTAATTAGAAGAAAGTGTATTCCATGTGTTCGGCGTGCCCGAGTATATTCATTCAGACAACGGAAAACAGTTTGTATCCGAATTGTTTTCCAGCTTCTTAAAGAAATACGGCGTCAAACAAATTCGCACAGCGTTCTATTCTCCTCAGGCAAATGCTTCGGAGAGGGTTAACCGATCTGTGCTAACAAAAATCCGTTCATATATTGATGGAGACCAGAAAAACTGGGATCTCCATGTAAGTAATGCAGCCTTTTCTCTGCGGAGCGTAGTTCATGACGTTACCACATTTGAGCCGTACTACACCGTCTTTGGAACCCAGATGGTACAACACGGGGGCACATATGAACTGCTTAGGAAGCTGGACGTAGTAAAAGACGCGAATATAAGAGTGATCAACAAGACTGACAAATTAGAACTAATCAGAAGCAAAATATTTGAAAATTTAAAGCTAGCCCACCAAAAGGTAGCAAAAATCTATAATACTAGGAGTAGAGATGTAAAATATAGAGTAGGACAAGTTGTATATAGGAGAAACTTCAAACAAAGCAACTTAGGTGACAATTACAACGCGACAATAGGCCCAAAATTCCTAAAATCGATCATTTTAAACCCCGTCGG
The DNA here is from genome assembly GCA_945910035.1 of Brachypalpus laphriformis. Lineage (NCBI taxonomy): Eukaryota > Metazoa > Arthropoda > Insecta > Diptera > Syrphidae > Brachypalpus > Brachypalpus laphriformis. Next base: position 125,628,908 of record OX246756.1, read on the forward strand.
GAATTCCCTCTACGAAGTGGGGAATTTAAAAGGTGAGAAAGTAGGGACCTACCACGCGAAAGATCTCCACACCTAAGATGTCAACTCCTATACCGCTGCTGTCGCTTTCTAGCTGTGATATTCATGTATGTTAACGTCTATAGGCCTAAGTATTTATTTATTTATAGAGTATTTATTTATTTATAGAGTTATATATATCATATAGAGATTCATTTATTTATTTATTATAGAGTTAGAGATTTATTTATTTATTTGTATAGAGATTTATTTAGTTATTATAGAGTTTTATTTATTTATTTATTTTCATAGTTTATTTATACATTATTATGCACAGTCTTACGAGTATTTATGTAGCTAACGATTAGTACTATCATTAATACTGAGCGCAGGTGACGAAGTCTCCGTGTACGATGTGAAGATGGCGATTACTACTACTGGTAGTTCAGAAATACAATACACACTAGGGACTAGTGCGCACGGCTAAATGATACAAGGTCAATGAACACAGGGTAGAGGCATGAGACAAATATTAGAGCACCTCAGTGTGTGGGCCCTTACCACACGTTTACAGGGAGAACGAATTTTTACAAGTACAAACGAAGCAAAAATAATAATTCTACTCACAGTTCAATCATTCTTGCTACACGCTGCCGACTACTTTTATTACGAGGCCAGTGTCCTCACGACCATTCCGCCACTGTCGTCGATCCTGTTGCGTACCCGGCGTAGCGTCCACGCCAAGGTGGATGGACTATATGCCACGGCAAGGCAAAGGTCAATGACCTCGCGGTGACCAGATGGTGTTGTTGGGCGAAGGCTTCCATATGGCATGGCCAATTCTTGATACACCGGTTACCGAGAGTCTGTTCCTGTACGCGGCGCTTGTGCCGAAGCTGTCCACCATATGAAAAAAAAAAAAATCAAATAATTTAAGGAAATTCCAAGGCGCCACAAAATGCATTGACAGATGGCGGCCCCTGGAAACTAAAAACCACATATATACTATTACCAAAATACTTACCTTGGCAAATAAGGGATCCAATGATGGGCAAAGCCAGCTGGCATCGGCAAATCCTATAGAAGCTAGAAGAAACAAAATATCAAACATAAAAAAATGAAAGAAATTGCAAATTATACCAAGACTTACCTCCATCCATGTTGATAAATGTAAACAAATCTGATATTTCAGATTTTTGCGAGGAGGATATGCTTTCGCACTCCTCTAATAAAGGGTACGTAAGTCGGGTGGTTTCACTCATGCCCGAAAGTTTCGCGCACTTTAAGGGAAATAGGACTTAGATGTAATAGATCACACTGGTCTCCACTAAGATTAGACCAGTTTAAGCGAAAATAATTTGAATAATGAATGAAGATAGGGGTTGTTTAAATGATAGTTAGGTATAAAATAGATAGTATCTAAGACTAAATTATAGTAAGGCATTATGTATTTATGTATTGTGTATGACTATGTAGAGTAAGTATATGTATAGGTGGGACAGAGATAGACAATAAGACTCTACCTTGACGTGGAGCACTCACTGGAAAGTGGGAGAGTTCTCCTCCCCCTACGGTGATGTTCCGAAAGAACAGACAGACATACGGAGACAAAGACCGTTGACCAACGACAAAGAGTTTCATGGTCACTTTTAAATTAGAAGACCATCCAAATGGACCACATAACCTTCGTGGAGGAATTAGGACAGAAAATTGCTGTAAGTACCAGTGGGCGAATGTAAAAGAAAATAATATACATAAGTGTATACATAGTCATTTATATTAACTGACGCATTATTTTATTCGAATTGTGCTAGAATTTTACTGACCGATCCAGCACCCGGCGAAAGAAAGCGGCAGTCAGAGCCACCATACCAACCAGGGGAGAATAATACCGAACGTGCGTCCCAAAACCGAGGATTAAGAACCCCGGAAGTAGTGATTGGGTTTCTTGCGTGACACCCTAAAAACGCCAAAAAGGGTGACCCAGACTGCTGAACCCCCAAATAACTGCGCCAGCGGATGCAGCTAAACAAGAAAGCCTGTACAGTTGGCGAGCACTACTCAGGAGTGCACAACAGGAGCAACGGACAAGGGCAACCTCACCGTTAATGAGCACCCGACCGTTCGCTCGCAAACTCGCAACCCAGCACTGGACGGGGTACTCCCCTGGACATTTTCACCAACCCCAATGACCTCCGAAAACCAAAAAAAGAAATAATTAGAAGAAGTGAATTAAATTAATACTGAAGTGAATTAAACTAATGCAGTGAATTTTTTTTTTTAATTTTGAAAATCGAATTTGGAATTTTTCCCTTTTTGTTCTTTTAAATTGTTTTTTTTTTTTTGAATTTTTAACTAGTTAAGTTAGTTTAAGATATTAAGTGTAAAGTTGGAAAAAAAAAAAAAAAAGGAAGAAATAATTAAGATAGTGTGTGCTTTTGCCTTTAAAGTGGAAGGATAGTTAAGTGCGTGTGAAAGGCGTTAAAACGGCGTACGGGATTAAATTTTCACACGGTCTTCTTCGAACGTGCTGCCGGCAGGACACCGAGGGACGAGTAAAACTGTGAGTTTATTTATCTTGTCTTAAACATAAACATCCATACCTATATAACACGTTAAGGGCAGAACGCGGCGTAGGCAGTACGCCAGTTTTTTCGAATATTCTTTATTTTTTTTCTTTTCTTAATTTCCTTTTGAGTAGACTATAAGTTAGATGTTAGGTGGCATTGCCAACTTTTTGAATTTAATGAAAAATAAAAATTGTGGTGTAGATGAATTTATTTGAAAGCATTGGATTTTGATTTAATAATGAAGTGCTAGAAGTCCTGCGACGGGTGTGTGGAGGCCTGGCTAGGCCGTCCTTCTGCGGCAAGTAGGCGACGATGACGTAACAGGACAATCACTGACGGTGACGACCAGGACGGAGACGACCAGGAACACCATTTAGATTTCAGACTAGGCAGCGGTTGGAAGGATCCATTTAGGGGCCATTTCTTCCAATCATCGACCGTATGAAATGGCGAATGACATGTCGAGAGACATGTGGGAGGGCCGGTCAACAATTGCCAATAACATCGGGCAAGTCTCCGGCACACAACGAACCCCTATCCGAGAGAGACTGTGGAGACGTAGGTCGTTTAGGATTAGGGCTAGATTTAGGTTAGTGATAAGTCAGTTAGGTTAAGCATAGGGTAAGTGTACAAATCATTAATTGTATTAATGGTAAGAGGAGTTTAGGGATAGTTTAGGTTAGTTAGGTTTAGACTATTTTATGATTTATGTCTCCGTCCTTTCTCCTGGGTAGCCTTGAACCCATACCTTTCCATTCTTCTATACCCATTTAAATCTTGAAGTCCGTCCGCAGTCTACATGGGGTTATTTTAAGTTTTTTTTTCTCCTTTCTTTAGATTAGTTAGCTAGGCACGATTAATTTTGTTTATGAATAGGAGACGTAAGAGGGAGGGGAGACAAGAACTACCCCAGTCCGAAGAGCTTAGCCGTGCTTGTGCAAGCGTGCCACCGTCCTCCTCCCCTACGACAAAGTTGCCTCTGTGGCCCAATCCTGGCTCATAACAAGAGTTATAACTTTTACATTTTTTTACTGTTCCATACATCTCTTCATTATTTCTAAGAATTACATCAAATAAAATTTCTGTTACAATATTATTCCTTTTTACTGGTTTAATCACAAGACTTTCATAAATTTAATTTGTTGTTAAAGGAATGTTTACAATATAGAGTATTACTGAACTCTTCCTTATGACTTTTACTTCTGAGAAATCCCAAAGCTTCTTCTATTGTGTTATAGGGCAACTGTTGTTTATTTAAAATATTTGTAGCAAGTCCTATTTCCTTTTTGGATAAAATAAATGAATTAATCATACCTAATTTAGTCCAGTGGATGGCATAGTTAATATTTTCTATTTCTTCTTTTACAATTTAATTTTGTATTGCACATATGTTATTACCTCTAAACTTAATTTATTGTCTTCTTGTAACAATTTTTTGTAACAATTTCTGTATTTCATTTTGAACTTTAGTGATATTATTCATTCTCTCATTGTATAATTGATTTACGATTTTTCTTTAATGGTGACAAAGACGTCATGGTCTGGATTGCCAGCAATCCATTTCCATACGTTGCCGATGAGATTTAAAGAACGCTTTGTTATTCGCGGTTTCAAGTTATGCAAGAGATATGGTATGGTTTTGGGTTGATTCAAAGTTAAGGATTGGGGTTATTGCGGACATGAATTTGTCGTATAGGTCCAAGTCAATGACGTGTATTAGTTTGAAATTTCCGTCCTATTTTCGTCTGTCCAACGTGAAAAGTGGTGGCACCGAACTGGATGTGTGCAGCAGAATCGGGAAGGCTAAAGCTGTGTTCGGAATGCTATCTAAAATCTGGAGAAGCAATGTTATCAGCTTAAGAACCAAGCTGCGACTGTTCCGCTCCAACGTAGAATCAGTGCTGCTTTATGGGTGCAGTACTTGGAAGGTGGACACCATTAACACACGGAAGCTGCAAGTCTTTCTAAACAAATGCTTAAGAATCATCTTGAGGATTTTTTGGCCGAACCGCATCTCCAACGAACAACTTTATCTGAGAACGGGCCAAGAACCTATAAGCATTACTATACGAAGAAGAAAGTGGCAATGGATTGGACACACCCTACGGCGCAAAGACAACTCCATTGCGAAATACGCTATGCAGTGGAATCCGCTCACCCAGGCAGGCAGAATAGCGGGACGCCCTAGGCAAACGTGGCGCAGAACAGTTGAGGAGGAATCGAGCTCTTTAGGAATGAGTTGGAGGCAGCTCAAACGCGTTGCAGAACTCCGAACACAATGGCGCGCAGGCGTGGTTGACGCCCTATGCCCCCGAGGGGTTAAAGGATCTTATGAATGAATGAACGTGAAAAGTCACTATTTGTGCGTTTAAAAAGTCCAATATTTGAATAGTTGCCTGACAGGTGCAAGAGGCACATCTGAAAAGATAAATGTTAGTGTCTAATATTACTTTTGTGCACTACTTTGCCGGATTCGGTTATTACTGTAGAGTTCTTATTTTCCTTAACTATTTCTTGTCGGTATCTACTAGTTAATTTATTTAGTTATTTATCCGTTTATTATTTTTAACAAAAATAACTTGTCCTATTCGGTAGTCTATAATTGCTTTCCTTTTCTTGTTATGGTATTTATTGTTCTTCTCCTGTTTAGTTCTAAGTCTTTCGATGTTAGTCAACCGTGTCTTTTCAAATTGTTTAGGCTGGGTATTCGTCCGTAAAAGAGTTCTATCGGTTTCTTGCCTGTGGTTGAGTGGATAGTGAAGTTGTATTCATTCACGGCTCGTTCAACGAGTTCTTCAAAAGACCGTGGAGGTCCGTCAGATTTAAGAAATCTCCTGATTTACGACAATGTGGAGTGGAAACGTTCAATTTGACCGTCCGCTTCGCTATTATATGGAGGTCTTAAAAATTTTGATTTTTAGGTCATCTTCTAGCATTGAGGTTATTGAGGCTGAGTTTAGCGCCTTCTCATTATCTATTACAACAACTTCGGGTACGCAGAAGAAGAATATGATATCTCGTAATGGCCGTTTAATGTCTTCTATTGAGCGTGATGAGATAATTTTACCTTGAGCGAATTTTGTGAATTTATCGACGGCCGTTAAGACAAGTTGTTTTTCGGCAGAAAAGATATCGATATAAATGGTGTATCCAGGATAATTAGGGATGGGTGTAGGTTTCAGTTGTGGTTTATTAGGATGCCTGTCGTATTTATTTTCTTTACAGGTTGCGCAATGGTTTACTAAGGTTTACATTTTTGAAGACATTTTAGGGAAGTAGAAATTTTCCAACAACTGAATTCGGCTTTCTTCGGCCAACGGAGAACGGCAACTGAACAACATATCTTCCATCCGATGAACGCGAGAATGTTTTACGAAAATGCTGCTCAGCTTCATCATTACTAAATGATTCATCAGGGGGGTATTACGTCATCAAAATCCCAGAATTTTTGCAGCAGGACGTCAACATCCAATGTAGTATGAAGTGATGAAATGGAGACATGATGCGAATGTTGGGTGTCTAACAGCTTCCCTGTTACAACCCAACCAAATGATGTATTCTGGGCTATGGGTCCCTCTTGATCCTTGAATTTGATCCACCTTGAGCAAACACCATAGTTTGTCTGTCCCGAGCAGACTGGACTAGGTACATTAAATCCGGGATCCGCTAGTTCCAGATTTATAATATGGGACCCCGTGGTTATATCAAGAGGCTGAGATGGCCGATTAGAAGTCAACTTGTTCACGACAAATGCATCAACGAACAGATAAGTTTGGTTTAAACGAAAGCATAGTTTCATTGATATGCAACCTCTAGTATGACCTGCCTCTGTGGATGACACTCCAAGAATGGGTATTCGAGCGTGCTTACGAGGAAGTCCTAATCTCTGAGCAAAGCATTCGACAACGAAGGAGACTTAGGACCCAGAATCAAGTAATACCCTACAGCTTATTGGACTGCCCTAAATGTCTTGAACCGTAGCCAATTTGGTGGGTAGGATTCTTTGCTTAGAGGAGCCAGCATCGATCGAGTAGTTATTGATCAAGGGGCTAACAGGCTACGATGTAGAGCAGGACGGTTGAGGTTAAAGCGATGAGGAATTTGAAGGAATTGACGGCGAAGAGTGAATTTGGTCAGGCAGGTGAACCAATGCATGGTGATGCGCCGTACACATACGACAGCGAAATGAGGAGCGACATTTATTTGCGGAAAAGCCAACACAAAAACAGTTAAAGCACAATAAGTTGAATTTCACAAAATTCCGACGGGATTTAATATCAAGAGCGGTAAATTGTGGACACTGGGGTAAAATGTGATTGTTTTTACACTTTGGGCAATGCGGAGTTGGCTGGACAGATTCAGCAAGGCGGGTTCGAATTTCACTTTGGAGCTTACGACTGGATAAGTTAGGACGAGCTAATGACTGGCAGGATACAAATGCATCGCATCTGGACACCAAAAATGTCAAGAGTTCAGTTATCACGCGAACCTACATTCTGCAACTTTGCTTACTTTCGGTATCAAGTTTATTGAGCAAGAGAAAAATCTACCACGGATCGCGACTATTAGAGCCAAGCGCATTGAGTCCACGTATGACTTCGTCCGCACCGTCTGTTATTTTCCATAATGTTTGAACGTTACCCGCGATTACCGATGGAAGGGACACAATCATTTGTATAAATGATTGCACAATGACATGCGATCGATCGTACCGTTGTTCTAACCGATTCCACGCTTCAAGGTAATTATCGTCTGTAGATGAAAACATGGAAAAACTGAATGCGAAAAAATAAATTAAAACTAAACTATTTTTGAACACCCTGTTTCAGAGTATTATTATATAATCTCATGCATTCAGTTCGCTAACAGCGACTATGTGCTAAATTATGCTTCGACCATCTGATCAGGTGACCGGCCCGAAAAAAAATCCCATAAATACCAGTGAACGTGATTATAACAGGTTGTTGAAATATTATAAAGATAATCCTAGAGAGACATCGTGTCATTTTTTTCTTTTCTTGTGAGTCCGCCTCTTCCACCCGAATTTTTCTATAATCTTCAGAAGTGGGATTCGGTAAATGATTCAGCTGTACAGTTTAGTCAACGCCGAAAATTGATACTGTGCTTTTTTTTTCTCGCTTGAAAGTTAACTCCGCGCAGTATAATTGAAAGTTTAATTAAGAGTATGTCTGAAAAGTGGATTGATTTTTTGGAGTCTTCAACTATTTGTAGATTTAAAAACATTCTCAGATCATTAAAACTTACAACAACTGGTACTAAAGCGCAATTTAAAATCCGAGTTCAAGAAGCAGTTCAAGGTTTTTCGGATGAAGACTTTGTCGATTTGATGCAGGAGTTTTCTGCGGCTAACAAAGATCCATGTGCTGATGACTCAATACAACCGCAAAACAACGTGCCTGACGAAGATAGTGAGGATGAGGAGCAACTCAAGAAGAAGAAAGAGATTTTGAAACTGAAACGGAAACTACGGGACTTGAAACTGAATGAGGCAGAATCCGCCTCCAGGTCGTATTCTAGCTACAGCTTCAAGGACATCGAAGATTCGATACCAGCTTTCAGTGGAGAGCAGATTTGAGTGCCGTGTTCGGTGTGATTGGATAAGTCAACATATGGAGATTTCGGTAAGGTTACTAACTCTGCTGGATTCTGGGAGCCCTATAAGCTTCTTGCAAGAAAGATATCTAACAACAGTCTTGTTGCCAACATTGAAGAACACGAATCAGACGTACTGTGGTGTCAACAATAGTCCACTGGAAGCGGTAGGGAATATCAGCACTAGTGTTGGGTTTGAAAGTTCTATAAAAAATATAAATCTTTTAGTTGTAGAAAAAATTTTCAATGTTTTATCCTGCAATTTTAGGTCGAGACTTCATCGGAAAAACAAGTTTAGCTTTTCGAAGAGTAAATGACATAATCAACGAGAGTCGGGACTCCCAAATGGCCTCCATCTTCTCCGACCATCATACCACCTTGATCAAAAAGTTCCCGGAATAAAAACCGTGTGGCGCTCCCATCGTTCCGATTTGAGTTCTGTTTTCTTTGTTAAGTTGATATTCCCTCTAAATCTTAGCGTCATAGCTTGACATTTCCAAAATTTACGTAGCCAAGAGTACATCTATCTCTGTGTGTGTTGGCGATTTTTTACCAGACCAGAATTGTGGGCAGAAAACTCGTGGATTTTGCACCATGATAACGCACCGTCGCACAGTGCCATTATTATTCGTAATTTTTTGACGAGAAATGCAACAAATACCATCCAACAGCCACCGAATTCACCTGATTTGGCTCCCTGTGACTTCTTTCTGTTCAATCGAGTTAAAAAACTATTACGGGGAACCCGTTTCAGCAGCCGAGAGAAAGTAATGGAAAAATCGCAGGAAGCACTGATGGACATACCGAAAACCGAATATAAAAAATGTTTCGAAGATTGGATCAAGCGCTGGCATAAGTATGTTGCAGTCGATGGGGATTACTTTGAAGGGGACAATATATATTTAGATGAATAAACTTGTATTTTTAATTTTCTGAATAAATTCCGGGAACTTTTTGATCAAGGTGGTATTTCATGTAGGCTTACACCCTAAAGACCATTTTCCCCAACAGAAGATAACTCTCTCTAGGAGACTCCCTTATGCACATAAAATCGAACTACAAAGCATTTTAGATAATCTGCTCAAAAAGGGTGTGCTGGTGCAAAAAAAAAAAAACAAGGAGCTCCGACTTTGTGTTGACTTCAGGGAGCTCAACAAAAAAAATCACTTAACGTGATAACTGTCCGCTACCCCTCATAGAAGATCACCTTGACCGGCTCCGGGATAAAATATATTTTACTACGATAGATTTGAAAGATGGGTTTTATAACGTTCAGTTGACGGATGACTATGAAATTCACTTCATTCATTACCCCGATGGGGTAATTTGAATACACCCGCATGCCGTTCGGGCTAAAAAATGCCCCCTCAGTCTTTGAGAGATATATGGAGCATGTCTTCGGAAATTTAGTTACAAGAGGAAAAATATTAACTTATTTGGATGACATCCTAATTGGGACACAATCCATCGAAGAACACTCAAACATTTTGTGTGAAGTTATAGACATAATTATAGAACACTCTTTACAGCTCAGATTTGACAAATGTAGACTTTTGGAAACGGAAATCATTTACCTGGGATATAAAGTTACTAAAGACGGTATAAAGCCAAATGATAGTAACTTAAATGCAATTAAAAGTTTCCCTACACCGTCTTCTTCAAAAAAAGTACATAGTTTCCTAGGACTTTGTTCCTATTTCCGAAAATTTATTAAAGGCTTTCCCAATATTGCTAAACCGCTCTATGACCTGTTAAAAAGGGATACACCATTCGTATTCGCAGTTAAGGAAATGAAAACTTTTGAAACGTTAAAAGCGAAACTCATTGCATCTCTAGTTTTAGCTTTATATAGTCCCCATAGCGTTACAGAACTCCATTGTGATGCAAGTTCGGTAGGTTTCGGTGCAGTTTTCATACAGAAACAGGTGGATGGAAAATTCCATCCTGTATTTTATTTTTCGAAGCGGGCTACCGAACCAGAAAGTGAATACCATAGCTACGAGCTTGAAACACTTTCTATAATTTATGATCTAAGGAGATTTCAAATTTATTTAATAGGGATAACTTTTACAATCGTAACCGATGCCCAAGCATTAGCTATGACCCTAGAAAAGAAATCTCTTAACCCCCGCATATCACGGTGGGCTCTAGAGTTGCAAAGTTTCGATTAGGTTGTGGAACATAGGAAAGGAGATCGAATGACCCACGTTGATGCCTTAAGCCGCTCATTTAACGTTCTATACGTAGACGACGAGTCTTTTGAATTTATTTTAGCGGCTGCGCAAAAACAAGATGCCAACATTTTATCAATTGCCTCCGAATTGGAAACAAGTGAAAGCTCTACTTACGAAATGATAGATGGTCGTATATACTGCAAATGTAAGGACATGGTTCTTTTTTACGTCCCATCCAGTATGGAAAAAGAAGTCATATGTACTCACCACGAAGCAATGTGGCATTTGGGGGTGGAGAAGTGTTTCCAACATTTTTCAGGAAGCTATTGGTTTCCCAAAATGAAGGAGAAGATAAAGACTAACATAAAGGGATGTTTTAAATACATCTATTTTTCATATCACTCCGGTAAAGTGGAAGCAAGTTTTCATCCAATACCGAAAGGGAAAGTTCCCTTCGATACACTTCACATCGACCATCTCGGTCCTTTATCAACTTCTCAGGAAAAAAGAAAGCATGTTTTTCTAGTCATCGATACCTTCACTAAATTCATTAAACCCTATTCTGTCAAATCAACTCAAAGCAAGGAAGTAATTAAGTGTTTAATGTCTTTTTTCGAAAATTATTCAAAACCGGATCGAATTATATCAGATTGTGAAACTTCCTTCACATCAAAAGAATTCTCTGATTTCATACAAGAAAACAATATTAAGCACATTATGATTGCTACGCGTTCCCCCCAATCAAATGGTCAGGTGGAGCGGATAAGCCGTATTCTCGTTCCAATGCTATCTAAGGGATGTGATTCCAACACCACTTGTTATTGGGATAACCATTTGGTCAAGGCGGAATTTGGGCTTAACAACACCGTCAATAGGAGCACAGGTTTTACGCCAAGTGTTCTGTTGTTGGGGGTTCATCAAAATGGAGAGTTTTCCGACTACGTGAAAGAGTTTCTTGATATTAAAGTAGGAAGAGAATAGGCTAAACTGAAAGATATTAGAGCTGAAGCCCATGAGAACACTGAAAGAAACCAAGCGCGTAACAAAATCTATTTTGATAGCCGACATAAAAGTCCCAAAGTGTATAACCCAGGTGAATATGTCATGATAAAGAACATGTCATCGACTCCAGGAGTTAATCAAAAACTTCTTGCTAAATATCGAGGCACGTATGCTGTAAAAAAGGTTTTACCTAACGATCGATACTTAATCGCAGACATTGACGGTTTACAAATATCTCAATTACCATACAAGGGAATATTCCCTCCAGAAAATATGAGACCTTACAAAGTAGAGCGAACGGATTCGAAAGATGATGTGGAGGTGGTTGGAGGCCATTTGGAGGATCTTGATTCTCGTTCTGAAACATGACGTGTTCTTTTTTTTCTCTCTTCATATCTTGCTGTCCGAACCTATTTTTCCTAAGAATGTCATTTTAACTTAGTGCATATTTAATTTGTTTCATTTTTCTACCTTGAAACTCAGTAATTGAATTAAACTGTTATTGCTATACTTTTCAAATATTAGTAACTGATTCTGAATTTGATATCTAATATTATATTTTATCCATATTTTGATTTATATCGAACAAATATAATTTGATAATGTATTATAGAAAATAGTTAAATATACTGAAAAGGGGTATTATGTAATCGGGACGATTACTTGGTCCGGATGGCGGAACTGTAGATGAAAACATGGAAAAACTGAATGCGAAAAAATAAATTAAAACTAAACTATTTTTGAACACCCTGTTTCAGAGTATTATTATATAATCTCATGCATTCAGTTCGCTAACAGCGACTATGTGCTAAATTATGCTTCGACCATCTGATCAGGTGATCGGCCCGAAAAAAAATCCCATAAATACCCGTGAACGTGATTATAACAGGTTGTTGAAATGTTATAAAGATACTCCTAGAGAGACATCGTGTCATTTTTTTCCTTTTCCACCCGAAATTTTCTACACGTCTAAGATCGTTAGATGCCTTATTCAATTTTCAGCGTCATCACGAAGAAAAGTTTTCAAATAATGAAACTTTTGCGTGTCCGATGTCCCGAAACGAGGGTCAACCTTTATAATTTCCCGAGAAAGGCGATACCGCTAGCTTTGGTAAGTGAATTTTGGAACTATTTTTTTAAGTTGAGTTTAGTTTTTCCAAAAACGTGGTTTGCTGTTTCGCGAGTTGCTTCAAAGCCGAATCTTCATTTTCCTGTCCAACAGACTGGTTTTCACGAATAGACTTTACCAATTTTGAATGCGCGTTAAAGAACTATTCTTCATATTCACTAAACTGAACTTGAAATTCTTCATACACAGTATCATCAGCTGCGGTCTTCAAAACTTCTTTATGTAAAACCGAAAACTCCGACCACCTTTCATTCAACTTCATGAATTTAACTCTAATAATTCTAGAGGAGTAGCCGGCCCAATTCAATCTGAAGAAGATGCTGCACGAGTCAAACAGCCCTTTGCATTTCCGCGAATACGCATTAAGCCGCTCGTATTTCACAAATAATTCAAAAGAATGAAGCTAGCAAAAAAGCGAATCCAACTTCCTATAATATTTTTTGAATTATCAATTTGCAATTACTCGTGTTTATACAACCCGACACGTGTTGAACGCACTTCATATATAAATATATACATATATAGATGGATTTCAATAAATTGTTTAATACATTTATTTATTTGCTTTGAATTTTTGATCAAACTTAAGAAAATTTAATTAAATCCGACACAAAAGGACCATTTTATGAATCAGAAGCAGACGACGACAGATGAAGAAGATGACCAAATTTAAAATTGCAGCCAAACACAAAAAAAAACTCACCGATTCCAATAAGTAGCAAAACAATGTATTATTGTATGATTATATATCGATACAGATTACCAAACAAAGGTGTTGAGCCGGCTAGGTCTCCAATCCAAATGGACAAGTGTTTGATTTAGATTCCTAACGTACAAAGAAAATGTGGAAGGCTTTTATGAGTAACGGAGATCCTCCTCTTGCCTTATCCGCTGGATGAATAGCATGATATCAGAAATATCCAGATATGTTTAAGTATAATAAGTTGATCTGGTTAAGCGACTTTCTGTGATTAGGCAAATATCAATTTTTTCCGTATTTAGGAAAACTAAGAACTCTTCAATGTACTGCATTAGTCCATTTGCATTCCAAGTTACTATTTTAAGTACAACATTTATATTGATTCTTTGATCGCTTTGCATTTGATAAACTTGTCTAATTGCTTGAATTTTTCAAATACAGTGGACTCCTAAGTCGAATTTTCACGGGATACCATGATTTGTTCGAGTTAGAGGGAGTTTTGGAAAAATTTGAGTTAGAGAGAGAAACATTTTTTTTTGTTTTAAAGGGGTTTATTTAATAAAAATAAAAGGTTAACATAATTTAAAAAAGTTAACAAAAAAAATAAATAAAAACTAGCTTCTTACTTGGTTTAAATTAAATAAGGACACAGTAGTTCATCAACAAAAAAAAATTAAATAAAATAAATAAAAAACATCTTCTTGCTAAATTAAAATGAAAATGAGGCACATAAATTCATTGTTATATCGTCAAAATCTTATTTAAATAACTTTACTTAAAAAAATTTGTTATTTTTGATTGGGTCATCACAGGTGGAGTGTTTGTTTTTCTAAAAAAATGACTCTAGTTTAAAAAGATAGTTTTGAACTTCATCCGGCACTTGGTCAGTCAATTCTATTGCAGATTGCAAAATTTCAATCGCGTTCTCAATTTCGGTTTTTCCTGGCATTTCTATGTTAATTAACTCGGGTTCTTCTTCATCTTCACTTTCGTTTGCGGTATTTTCGACATTAATTATTTCTTCCAAAACAGACTTATTGTCAGGTACTTCGGTAGCCACGATACCGTCATCGACTTTCATAAGGTCTTTCCAATTAACATCTCCAGCATTATAATTCGCTTCTGTTAACTTGTTTCACATTTGCTCGATTTCATGGGCGTCCTCGTTCTCAGATCTATGTAAATTGAGCGGAATTCCATCTTCTTCGTCCCACGTCTCGTTTCTAAACCCGGCCTTTTTAAAATAATTTTCAATCGTTAACGGAGTTACATCTTCTACCCATGCTCTTGAAATTTCCCGTACACCGTCTAGAAGCGATATTTTGTAATCCTCTTTTTTGGTTTTCTAAATCCTTAAGGTTTTTGTTAGTATACGGCGCCTGTGGTGTACTTTCAAATTTTGTATTATTCCCGTGTCCATTGGCTGAACTATTGAAGTCATGTTTGGTGGGAAGTACTCAAGCTTTATTAACTTTAATTTATCTTTTACTTGTTTAGGGCGAGCTGGGCAGTTATCGATGATAAATAATACCTTTCGCTTTGATCTTGCAAATTTTACGACGAGCTTCAAAAGCCAGCTCGTAAAAAGATCTGCCGTCATCCAAGACCGTTGGTTGGCTACATAATCCACCGACAAAGATTTTATATTTTGAAAACAGCGTGGATTTTTGCTCGTGCCGATAATTAAGAGTTTTAGTTTTTCTGATCTTGTCATGCTAGATCCTACAAGACATGTCACTCTTTCTTTGTTGTGTTTGCCTCCAAAACATTTTTCGCCCTTAAAAGCCAAGGTACGTGTCGGTAAATATTTGAAAAAAATTCCCGTTTCATCGACATTAAAAATGTCTTCCGGTTTGAATCCTCTGACAACCTCTGAAAACTGTTGCTTCCATTCATCAGCGTTTGTTTTGTTAACAGAAGCGCTTTCACCTGATAAAACTTTGTCAAGAATGCTGTGCCTGGTTTTAAATTTGCTCAGCAAACCTTCACTTGCCTTGAAATCACGAAAACCTAAGCTGCTTGCAAATTCTAGAGCTTGTTTTTTTATGATTGGACCACTTACTGGTAAATTATTGACACGCATAATCTCAAACCACTTGAAAACGGCTTTGTCAACACTTTCATACTCACAGACTTTGTTCCGCTTTACTTGACCACTTGTATTAGCACAACCATACCGCAGCCTTAATTCTTCTCTTGCACCCCATATCGATGAAAGTGTATTACGTGGAATATCAAAATCTTCAGCAATTTTGGTTTTGTTTTTAAGTCCCTTCTCATTTTCTTCAATTAGGCCAATCTTCGTGCCAATATCTAATGTTTACAATTTTCTTTTTGCCATAATTTATCTGTAAAAGTTTGTACGTATTCATTTGTAAAAAAATAGATGCTCCCTCACATATAGAATACAATCACCTACCTTCCAATCTGATGATGTAATCCTTTAAAAGTTTAATTTATTGTTCTTTAAATCTTCTGTTCCAACTCAACGCCTTATTGCCTTAAAGCTAAAAACAATACATTTTAAATAAACAAAACTTTTGACCATATGGTTTACTTTGCAATAATTCCGTAACATGTAACTTCCAATTTTTTTAATTGATCTTACTTCCAACTTGCACAGAATAACTGCATCGGCTCCGTTGAACTGCCTAGAATCAACTGTTTTTCGAATTCCAACTGGAATTTTAGTAAAACAAGATCTTTTTTTCTAGATAGATTTCCATTGCTTTGAAATAAAAACTTTTGAATGCAACGAACAACACAAGGAAAAGGATAACATTGTTTTTTTTGCCCTGCAATTTTTGTACAAAATGTATCTTTTTAGCTAGGTACCTAGATGCATTATGTATTGGATATGGGTAGGTAGAAACATAACGCACTTACGATGATGGCATACGCGATGCTACAGATTTTTAAGGTGTTGAAGTGTGTAGGTACTTGATGTTTAGGTAGTTATACCTAAGTAAGTTAGTAGTTATGTATATAACCAAATACGAATTGTGAGAGGGTTATTTTTTTTTTTTGTGTTTTATGCAAAAAAAATTCGACTTAAGGGGTGAAAAAAGAGTCCAAGAATCGAGAGAATGTGTACGAGTTGGAGGGAGTTTCGACTTAGAGGGAGTTTGTCTTAGAGGATGTTTTTGTATGGAAAATTGAGGGGAATGCTAAAAAATTCGAGTTAGAGAGAAATTCGACTTAGGGAGAGTCCACTGTATTTTATTATTGGTGTCTTTTTGCTCTTCAAATCTTCTGTTTAATTTATCTACCACATTAAGGATTTTCTCAAGCATTGGGCTATCGTTTTGTCTCGCAACTCTGTTGGGTTCTTGTTGTTTATTAATTACTTTAGTAGGTTGTTTCTTTTTAATTAACATCTTAGTTCCCCTTAGGTTCCTTTTGCTTAGAAATCTCTTTTTATGTTGTTTCTTACTAGTAATTTCTTCAGTAGCCCCTTTTTGTTTAATAATTTCTACGTATGTTTTAGCCACTGTTTTACCATTTGTTATGTTGTTATATTTCAAATCGATCCGGCAAATATTCTTGAAATACACTCACTTTTGTAAGGACGTCCCGGAGCGTGTGTCTTTTGAAACTTTGAATACGTTTTTTTCAAAACGGTGTTTTCAAAGCACGGTTTCTCAAAAACGGCAAAACCGATCGGTTTTAACACAACCTTCTCAGATATATTCTTTAAGGATTGATCGAAGGAATAAGATTTCTGAAAATTATTTCTATTTTTTTAAACAATTAAACGAACAAGTTTTGGTCGAAAATCGGAATTTTTTCTTTTTGGAGCCGCCATTTTTTCAAAAATCAAAATTTCGACTATTCCTTCGATCAATCCCTAGACTTATCTTTCCACTAATAAAATCTTTTTGGTTATTATATTTTAAATAATCCAAACCGGAGATATCGTGCTCACCGCCAGACACCATTTTTTGGAGGATCTCCAGGAGATCGTCTACAGGAGCACCGTGACTCAATATTTTAAAAAATGAAACATGCCGATATAAAGTTAAAAGTTACCACTGCATGTGTCAATACTTTTTATATTTGTCAAATAAAATCTCTTTTCAGAGAAAACTCGTAAATAAACAACTTTTTTTCGCCTTGGAACTGCGTATAACCCCTTAATATGTTGATTGCCTTTCTGCTGCAAATCTTCTATAATGCTTTGCTTGTCACATGCTGGATAAAGGCCCCTAGCCATAACCTTGATGGGATTCACTAAGCTTCTTCGCAAGAGCTCTGTATCTATCTGAATCTGGAGTATCAATTTTTTAAACTTCATGGTTCCAAGCTACTATTTTATAGATCTTGATACTGAGTTCTGAAGTGGCTTAACCTCAGCGAAACTAACTATTCCAATTGTATTGATTGGTAGAGGTGTAACTTTTTCTCTGTCTTTTGTGGGCAACTTGTCTGGACTTATGCCTGGTTATGGTTTTTTCTTACGGTTTTGACTTTAGTTTCTTTTTGAGGTCTTTATTTTCTATAACTAGCTCTTTTACTTCATTTTGTAAATGGCTTCTGAGCAATTCTAAATTGCAAAGTTTTTTTCGGAGTTCTTCATTTTCAGCTCGCATTTTTTCATCTCCGCTAGCAGTTTTCTTTCATTCTCTGCATTAATTGCTTTGTTACCCTGCGGTGTTGTGGGTATTGTTTTGGAGCTTCTACTACATTCCCCTGGTGGTGATCTAGATACTCTAGGCCTCATCGTGAATGTTTTGATTAGATGCAATAAATGATCCTCCCCAGAATCCATATAACCGAACTCGATAGAGTGTGGATTTTCCAGTAAGCCTGATCTGCCACCTGCGGTATTACCTCCTGTTGTTTTGTCCATTGCATGGTTTTTTTCGTTAACTTCTTTTTCAAAAAGTTTAAAAGTTTGGACTTTAGTCGCATCTTACGACAGGCATGCCTAAGTCGGGTAAATTCGATGCCCTATCCCGAAGAAAATGGCACAAATTATATTCTTGAGAACTATCAATTAGGCTTCTCCAAAGAAGAAGAAAAAGCATGAGAAGCGGGCGATCGAGAATATTGAGAGCTTATACTCCAGGAACAATGTACGGAAGTTTTACCAAAAGGTAAAAAGAACGTAACAGAGAAGCAATACCCGTACGAAAACCTATAGAGATGAAAATGGAAACCTCGTAGTAGAATCACAGTCGGTGCTGAGAATATGGAAAAACTACTTCTGCAGACTGTATAACGGCAACAAAGATCAACATCCCGCTGTCAGGCAGAATGGACGATTCACCATAGACGATGATAGTCAAAATTTCCGTCCACCTGACCAAAACGAATTGAGGATATCAATATCCAAGCTGAAATTTAACAAGGCTGCTGGACCTGACGGCTTGCCGGCCGAACTATTCAAGGCAGCTGGTGATGAATTGGTGGACTGCATACACTAACTCATCTCTAAGATTTGGTCAGACGAGTGTATGCCTGATGAATGGAATCTCAGCATCGTTTGCCCGATCCCCCTCAACGGCGCCAATTATAGAGGCATCAGTCTCCTCAACATCGCATACAAGGTCTTTTCTGCGATATTGTGTGAACGCCTGAAACCTTCTATCAACAGCCTGATTGGATCCTATCAGTGCGGTTTCAGGCCAGGAAAGTCCACCATCGATCAAACCTTCACACTTCGGCAGATCCTGGAGAAAACCCAAGAAGTCCAAATCGATACTAACCATCTCTTTATCCATTTCAAGGCCGCCTATGACGGCATCTATAGAGAAGAGCTTTATAAAACCATTTTTAGTTTTGACATCCCTGCCAAATTTGTTCGTCTGTGCAGGATGACGATGGAGAACGCTCGCTGCTCCATCAAGGTCGGTAATTACCACACAGAGACCATAGATGTCAAAAAATGTTATAAAAAAGGTGACGCGTTTCATGCGACTTCTTTAACATTGTACTTGAACGGATTGTGCAGAATTCACAAGCCAACAACGGAGGCACAATCTATTACAAGTTTCTGCAACTGCTTGCATACGCCGACGATATAGGCATTATGGAAGAACTCAGCGGGCTGTCACCGGTGCGTTTGCAAGCATTGAGGCTGAAGCGGCCAAAATGGGTCTAGCGATTAACGAAGGCAAAACCAAGTATATGCTGTCAATAAGAAGGGATAATCAACAACGACGAATTAGACATAAAGTCACAGTGGGCAGCTATAACTTCGAAGTATTAAGGGACTTTGTCTACCTTGGCTCTGCTATAAACTCTAAGAATAACATCAGCACAGACGTCAAGCGAACTCTTGCTAATCGTAGTTCCTGTCTCCAACAATTAAGGAGAACCTGTATAAAACTCTAATCATCCCAGTCCTGCTTTACGGCGCTGAAACATGGACTTTATTAAAAGAGGATGATATCCTTGGTCGGTTCAAGAAAAAAATCTTCTTCGTAAGATATTCAGTCTCATTTGCGTTGACGGGTGTTGGAGGAGAAGATTCAATCACAAACTATACGAGCTGTACAGCGACATCGACCTAGTCAAACAACTGCATATTGGACATCTGAGATGGCTAGGACATGTAGAGCGGATGGACACCAACGCTCCGGCATGCAGAGTCTTCAAATCTAGCCCAGAGGGCGACGCAGTAGAGGACCTCCTCGCCGTAGGTGGCGCGCACAAGTTCAAGGGTACCTCGACCAACTTGGAGTGCGCAACTGGAGGCAATTAGCTAAAGACCGAGCTAAATGGAGAGGCTTGTTGGTTGAGGCCCATATTTATCCCGAACTGTAGTGCCGCCTAAGTAAGTAAGTAAGTAAGTAAGTAAGTAAGAACTATCAATTCCCGCTGAAGCGTCTGCCCTGATTTGCACTAGATCACACGGAGAATCCGAACTCCATTTCTCGTCTGAATGTTCCGTAATTTTGTCTATTAATTCCGCTCGCTGCTCAGTGCCGAACAACAACATACTACGGAAGTTTCTCGTTGCTTTGTGAACAGAATTATTAACTGGAAATCCTACCTGCAGTAACTTTCAAGACCAATCGGTATGATTGGCGGTCTCGTACAATTTTCCCAGCATGGCTTTGATCACCCAATCGATTCGCTATACGACTGCAGAACCAGCAACCGCGGAAGCCACCACGATAGGACCAACACCGACACCTGCAAAGCTAGCAAGACCTGAACCGGCCGAGGTTGGACCGACGCCTGCAGGGCCAGCAACTGCTTAGCCGACAAAGTGTGGACCGACGCCTGCAAGGTCAAAAACCGCTGGAAGGAACACGGCTGGAGCCAGCGCTTGTAGAGCCAGTACGGCTAATTAGGCTCAGCACGTTCCAGCAAGGCCCAACATGCTTTAGCGTGGTTAACGAGGTTCAGCATGTTCCAGCACCGCCAACTAGACCCAGCGCTGCTCAACATGCTGCAGAACGGTCAACTAGGCCCAACACGTTCCAGCATGGCACAGCGCGCTTCAGCACCAGCCCGGCCAGCGGAGTCCAGCACGCTCTGTCTCTAGCGCAGTCCATAAGGGTCAGCAGGCTCCAACATGGCCAACTAGGCCCATTATGCTTCGATATGGCCAACTAAGCCCAGCACGCTTCAGTACAACTCAACGTGGCCCAGTACGCTTCCAACATGATCAACATGGCCAATGCGACTCAACGCGGCCCAGCAATGCCTCGGACATGCTCAACACGGCCAACGCAACTCAATGCGGCCCAGCACGCCTCCAACATGCACAACACGGCCCAGCACGCCGCCAACATGCTCAACATGGCTCAGCACGCCTTCAACATACCCAACACAGCAAATACGACCACAACATGGCCCAACACGCTTCCGCGTTCCATTTAGACTCAGCACGCTCTAGCACGTCCAACATGGATAAACCACCAGCACACCTAGAAAACGAACGCCATCCGTCTTGTCGTAATACAATTAGTCGAGGGGGAGTACTTTGGCGTTAGACATCTAACGCTGCTGTCAGTTCTTTTAAATTTCGATGTGGTAAACAAATCGTCTAAACATTTCGAACCCCACAGGCGGATCAGTTGAAATGCGGTGAAGTGGGTTGTGATCCCTTATTTTCGGATCACAACCTCGCTGAAAAAGGAAGAAGAAGAATCGTCTAAACATTTCATCAAAGCAAGTCGTTCTTTAAACATTTTTTTTTTCTTTAAAAATGATCATTTTCGTTTTGTCGTTTTTTTTTTTTTTTTTCAATAATTAATTTTTTTTCCAAATTGTGTGTGCACTGGCATTTATTTGTATTGATACCGAGATGGCGTTCAGAGCGCCGTCAGCCCGCAACAAGCGCGTTCAATTTGTAAGAGATAGTAATTAAAGATTTTGATAAAGTTAGGGTGCTGCTCTAAAGGAGTAAGATGACTGTCACTCCATACCCTTAGCAGCTGGGAGACACGCATGCGATGCACGGCTTTAGCTCGACGGTATTGGGGGGGGGGGGATATTGCTGCTGAATTACTCTCACAAAAAGTATTCGTGTCTCATTCGGTAAGATAAGGATGGAAGCATTGGTTCTACATCAGCGTGATGTGACCAGATGACTATACATGAAACCAGAGCCAGAATCCATCGATTCTGGATGGTTGGAGGGAAGCTGTGTATCTCTGTGTATGTGTGTATACATGCGCTTGGTCGAAAAGGAAAGATGGATACCTTTTGAAGGATCACTCACTGGTTAGAGTCTGATGGCTAGGTGATATGCCATCTTCTAGGGTTCCCGCCCTCTTTTAGCAAAGAAGTCTAACTCATCTGCTCCATGACTATCCAACCCTCTTAAATTCTACAGGATAGTCCCTATTCTTTTAAAGTAACATTGAGCTTATATCATCATTAAGTGCACGACATCTTAGTTTGCATCTCACCCAAAACTCAAACTTTAGCAGGACATGTCAATTCTAACAGCGCAAGTCATCGAAAAGCAATAAGAAATTTGTATGGGCACTTCGAGTATCCAAAAAGACATTTTTATTTCTAAAGTAGGTTAAGTATGCATGATAGTAATAACTTTACAAATAACTCTTTCAAAACGCGAGATAGGGTATTATTCCACTTATGTAAAATAGATATCTATATAATTTTAAGAAATATAATTTATGAATGAAAAATACTAAAGAAAAAAAGGTATTTCACTAAAGTACCTTATAACTAAAAATGCAAAGTAAAGTTTGTTATATTAAATTATTTCAGTGTATAAAAAAAATAAAATTCTAGGATATACGCACTCTAGCTATATATTAAGTATATGTATATGTATATATGGAAAATGGTAGGTACTTTTGATGTGGTCACATAAACACGCTGACGGTGACGATTTAATTGTTGTTCTTCGTTGATTTTTTTTTTGTTTTCAAGCACTTACGTATACATATATGTATACTATATACTTATAAAGAGAGAGCGCAATTATGCTTAAGTAATTAATAATCGAATAAATGTATAAAAAGAAATGAACTGTTAAATTATTAATGGTTGGTCACCACATCAATAAGATGTTCAGAGAAACGTGATTCAGACAAAAGAACGTTTAACCACTGTTGCTGCCTTATATAACCACGGTGACGCGCTAATGTTACTGCACATGTAAGGCAATATAATAGTATGTGAGAGAATCTGCTGAATCTGCATATGCTGCGGCTTCTGATAATCCAATTCGGACTTAAGGCAGAGTTTGCATCCAGAGACAAGTACATTTTTTTCTATGTGCACGCTACAAATTAAAAGAAATTACAAAAATGCTTACCACTCGGGTGACCTGACAATTTGTCGACCATGAACAAGATATTAGAAAAATCAAATTTAAACAATGGTACAGAACACTAAGTCTAGATTACATACAACTTAAAATCTGGAGTGTTACCCCGGCTCTCGATCTCTACAGACTTTCGCATTCTATTGGCCTGAACGACCCCATCGTAAGGTAGCTGAGTCAACTGGATATTTTCAACATGTCGTAATACGTATCTATCATTTCCCAAGACTTAAGGTACAACATAAGGGCCGCGGAATTTCGGCAAAAACTTTTTATTCGTCCCTGTCGTAGTATCAACATTCAACATAACGACAAAATCGACGACCTGATAATTTTTACTTCCTTGCTGTGCCTAAGAAAATAACTCAAATTATATTCTTGAGAAACATCAATTCCGGCTGAAGCGTCCTCCCTGATTTGCAGAAGGTCACGCGGAGTACCCGAACTCAATTTATCGTCTAAATGCTCTGTTATTTCGTCTATTCATTCCCCTCGCTGCTCAACACCGTAAAACAAGAGACTATGGGAGGGAGCTTCTAGTCGCCTTTTGAACAGAATTATACGAGTAAACAGCAAATCCTACCTGTAGCAGCTTATAATACCAATCGGTATGAATTACGGGCTCACGTAATTTTCCCAGCATGGCTCTAATCTTCTTCTTCTTCTTCTTCCTTTTTCAGCGAGGTCATGATCCGAAAATAAGGGATCATAACCTGCCCACTTTACCGCATTTCTACTGATCCGCCTGTGGAGTTCGCCTATTTGACCTCAGAAAATATCGGCAGGCCCGCCGATTTTGGATCACTCGGTTACTGAGGCCAATCATGCCGATGTCGTCGTATTTGTCTGATCCAGGCATTTATAGGCCTGCCTTTCCTACATCGCGATGTCTTTGGAACGTGCATTGATATTGCCTTTTTAACTGGGTTCAAATGATCTCTTCTTTGAACGTGGCAATACCAGCTGAGCCGGTCGCGCTCTATCTTTCGTAAAATGGTTTCCTTGATGTAAAACCTTCCACGGATATGCGATCAAGCTTTTACACTAGTACTGTCACGCGAAGCATCTTCATCTCAGCTGCCGTTAATTTACTCTGACACATTTTGTATATCGTCCAACATTGTGAACCATATGTGAGCGCTGGACGCACAACTGCGGTGTAGAGCCTATCTTTCAACTTAGGTTGCATTTTTCTGTCACAGAAGATAGCGGAATTGAATTCCCTCGCCACTTCAACCACCCTACGCTTACGCGATGATTGATGTCGTCATCACAAGTTGCTTAAGCAAAGATAAAGAAATCCATAATCTCACCTACAATAGTTTTTGCTTCCTCCTTTCAAACACGAATGCCGTCGTTGTTGTTGTTGCAACAGCTGTGTGGCTGAGGTCAACAACCCTTGCGCGAGTTGATGTACTCGAGTTGTTCGAGTGCGTGAAACCGATTGTCCTGGAAGCGCCAATCGTTGGGCATGCTGATGCCTGCAGTTCCTGGCTATCCAGGCGCATTAGCCTGTATGGCGGAGTGCGTACTCCTCCAGCCAAAAAGCCAAGAGATCCTCCTAGAATGTAGGGCCTATTGGTTTTCCTCGCACTGCGGCAGTTCTGATGAGGATTAGCACTCGCGAGCGAAGGCAAAGCGGTAGCCTCAAGTCCGTCGGGAACGGGTAGAAAATAAAATGCAAAATGAAGAAAGAATAAAAATGAAAAGGAAATGCAAATCGTACTTACCACGAAAGAAATTACTTCTTGTTTTGACAGTTGTCAGACACTGTCAGACAAAATTGAATTTAGACCAGTTTCAACTGCTCTAAATCCCAGACACAAACCAACTTTTAAAGATGGGGTAAGAAAGGGATGTTGGTATTTTATTTTTATTTTTTGCCTTTTCTATTAGCGGCTAAATTCAAATCAGACCATGGAGTAATCCGTATGGCTAGAGGGATTCTTGGTGGACGTTGCGGGTCTGGCATAGAGCCATAGAGGAATACAGCATAACATTCCTCATCAAGTGGTGGAAGGCAACACTTGCCTTCATATAAAAAATATTTTTTTTTTAAGTACAGTGCAGTGCAGTCTACGTTAAAAGACCATCGGTAGAGAAGGCAGTGTATTATGTATAATATAACCAGTGCAATTTCAGAGGAAGTGAGCCAAGAGGAGAAGGATAATAGTTTTTTTCTTAAAGATTTAAATCTGTTTAAGGGGTGAGTGTTGAGTGTTTGATTTGTGATTTTTTTTTAACGAATTTAAAATTAGGCTCTACAATACATATCAACAAGGCGGTCATAGACTCATGAGAGCCCAAGTCGTGGCCGCCAAATTACTTTTCCAAAGTTTTCAAAAACTATTCAAGTAATCCTAAACATACATCCTTTACGCATCAACGTACGCACATATTTTTTTCATACTTATATGCGTACATACATACATATATAAGAACTCATCAGTTTGCAATTTACTTGGAAGAATAAAAAGAAGATAATAAAAATAATATCACCTAAGTAAGAGTGTAGCTATCAAAGTGAACTCCATAACGCCCGAGAAGCCCCATCCGGAGAAGGGATTAATCCTTTAGGATAAATTTATCCACATATATGTATAGTATATATGTACAAATACACCATTAAAATTTTTGTTCCTTCGTGAATGCTGTTAAATATCCACATATTAATTATTCGCAAAAGTACAACACATACATATATCAATTGATGTCCGTATATATATATATATAGATATGTTTAACGTTCATTTTTTTTTGTATATTAGTGGGGAGAATTTAGTAAAATTAAGTGAAAATAGGAAGTAAGTGTAAAGATTTTGTTTCCCCCGTCCGTTTTGTGCTCGCGACTATTAAGTGTAGTGGATACCTATACAGAGCTCTCTCTATGTAGGAAAACGGTTTAAATAAAGTAGAACAAGCTAACAAAAGATTTACCTGAGGTTCGTGGTGGGAGAAACGAAGTTTTCGTTTGTTTTTTTTTATTGTTATCCCTCACCTTGTTGCTTAAAAGTAGCTTGTTTTTCTTTTGCTAATGAAGATGATAATGAAAAAAATTAAATTGTGAATACTTTGTATCATGAAAAGTGTGTGTTTCCATTTCCATCAAGCCGCTATGAGCTTGATGGCTGTTTAAAGTGAAACAGGGGGGTGTAGTAGGGTAGCTAAAGCTCTTTCAGCGATGGTGGAGTGACCTGGCAGCAGCATAAGTCCGTTTGGGAAGTCCTATTTGATGGCCGCAGGACTTCATGGCCGGGAGGGCAAAGGCCAATGCTGCCATAACATCTGCAGCGCCCTCAGTGTGGTGAACGTCCGTGCGGTATACGATGAAAACAATAAGTAAGTACATTTTGGCATGATTTATGTTTTTGTAGTAGGTTTAGTCGTGCTACGGGGGCAAGAACCACCCCATTTCCGGCGAGTTAAGCTGCGCATCGCAAGCACGCCACGTCCCTCGTAGCCGACACTCTCTTCCTTTTCCGTCCCGTCCCATCCTTAAGTCCCATCCACATCCTAGTTTCCTGTCCCTTTTTCAAATCCCATCTCCCATAACCTTCCTACTAGCCTATTACAAAATGGCGCCCAACGTATGTTAGTCCTTGTCTTCTGTCCTATGTAGTGTTTGTCCACAATTGTTCTTGCTGTCAACATCGAAGTCCTCGTAAGTCTTCACCCGGAGAGTTCTCTAACATGCCGAGGTGAATTACGACGAGTGCCGTCGATATTGACAGCGACAGCAATTGGAACCTTTTTGTCGTAATAGTCCTTGATTGTTCTTGTTGCCAGCATTGAAAAACTCGTAAGTCACTACGTGGATATTCCATAGACATGCCATCGTAATTTGCGACGAGCAGTTTTAATGCTGACAACGACAACAATCAAAACCCTTTATGTTTGGTGTCGTCCGCAATTGTTCTTGTTGCCAACATTGAAGTCTCGTAGGTCTTCACCCGGATAGTTCTTTAACAAGCCGTGGTGAATTGCGACGAGAATCTTCGATGTTGGTAACGAAAACAATTAAAAATCTGTTAAAGTTCGTCTTACCTATTTTCCTTTGTCATTTTTTTTTACTTTTCTATCTTAATTTCACTTTTCTTCCCCTTTGTCATGTGTTTAGTTAACATGAAGTAGTTCAAGCATCTTGCACTACTTCATCATTAGTTTTGCCTCTCTTCTATATGTTTGTGTGTCCTTGTACTTTTAGTTTTAGTTAATTTCTCCACACCGAGGGATATTTAAAATCGTCCGTCTGCAGTCTACAGATACAAAGCGGATGATGCTGGAAGGTCAATCCATCGTGCTTACGCCAACATCAAAGCCGCTGAAGACAGTTTCCTGAAACACCCCAAAATGACATTGAAAATTCAACACACGAATAAGAATTAGTTAAAATTGTTTACAATTTATTGTAATTGTGCAAATAAAAAAATTATTTTTTTATAATACAAAAATCTATTTTCTTATTCTTACATATATACTCGTACATATGAAAACTTAAATTAACCCATACTTATCTTATACATATATCTTTTTGTTTTCTCTTGCATTTATTCGTTTTGTTTATTAAATTATTTATTTATTACCTTTTTTTGGACATTCATCGTTTTTTTTCTTATATTGTATTATTTATCTATTTATTACATTTTGTCGTTTTTTCTTACTTTAACCGTTTTTTTTGTACATTATTTATTTATTTATTACATTTTCTTTTTTTTTTTGTTATATATATATTATTATTTATTTATTACGTTTTTTTTTTTTTTTTTGCTACATATTTATATTCTATTTATTTATTATTTACCCTATTTATTAAACATATAACCCACAAACTACTTACTTACATACCCATATTTACATACATATATCACTATCTACCCCTTACATTCAATATATACATATATATCCCAATCGTGGTCAGCTTCGTTTTTCCTATCCTTTTTTGATAGTATGTCTGAAAAAGATAGAGTAAGGGAGAAAATTAGAAGAGAGATTATCAAAATTCAAGAAGATAGAGTACTCACTCGCTCCCTTTCTAAACAGTTTGCGATAAATTCTATCAAAATGTCTTTAGTCGGTCACACTCCTCCTCAAACGAAAAGGCCTGTTAAACCAACCGCAACGTCGTATGGGTTTCGCAATACCTCTGGTGTTCCATTGTCTGTTAGCCGCTCCACTAGCTCCACTGAGTCCCTGCATGCCCCATCTTACAGCAGTATTAGCCAGCTAGGTGCAGCTTCGCTAGCAGCACAGAACGATAGTGTCCGTACCATCGTGGACCACATGGAAAACAAAAATTCAAATACTTCCAGACCAGGTAGCATAACTAACAAATCCGAGCAGGATTTGATACCTCCGAGTATGAAGGCGTACATCAACCTGGCAGTGACTAATGCTTTTACGTCTTATCAAGAATCTGTAAGGGAAGATATTTCGTAAAGCATTAGAGATGAAATGAGAAATAACTTTCTAGATTTCATGAAGGAGATCAATTTAATGATTCACCCAACTCCTCCATTGGAAGAACGCCTTCCAAAACCACCCAAAAGTTCCAACAATGTCAGAAAGCAGGTTCCGTCACAGCAAGCCGTCCTTCGTGAAGGTACTCAACTGGATCCTACAGCCAAGACGTATGTTCCAATAGGCAACCAACATCCAAGGCCAAATTACGCCAGTACTCGACATGGGATGTACCAGCCAAGTGTTCATCCTCAAGATCAAGTACCTGTTCCGCCACAGGGACATCCCTACGTTCAGACATCTCACCAGCAGATGTGGCATCCTCCCGGTATGTACCACAGCCCTCAGCCGCATTCTTCAAATGTCGGTTTTCGTCCGGGAATTCGCGGATCTATTAAAATTGATAAATGGGGTATACGTTTTGAAGGAAAGCCAGAAATACTAACCGTGGAGGATTTCATATTCCGCCTGGAAACACTTCAAAGTCAGTATGACTGCTCTTGGGCTGAGATCCTAAGAGATTTCCATCTACTTCTCTCAGGTGCAGCCTACGAATGGTATTGGCAGTTCCAGCCCACAAGTTATCGCCCGGATTGGCTAATGCTACGGGACGCATTAATGCGCCAATTCCGGAATTCGAAATCTGATTTCGAGATAATGCGCGATATAATGGATCGTAGGCAGGGCATCTGGGAGAGTAGCAACGAGTTTTTCGCATCAATCTCAAATTTAAGGTCTCAGCTCAAGGTGCAGATTCCTGAGGCAGAGCTGGTGAGAATTCTGAAGCGAAATCTGACCGAGAAAATCGGAAAGCTGGTATATCCCACGGCGATATACACCTTGGATCAGTTGAGGTATGCATGCAGAGACGCGGAGAGTGCTTTCCCGAGTCGCGACTATTGCAAACCTCATAGACTCCCTGCGAAGTATACAGCCAACGAGATAGAGTACAGTGAGGATTCTAGGTACCCGCAGGAGGAAAGACTTGGTGCTCTCCATTATTCAGGAGCACGGCCCTCGAAAGCCTCCGGACATAAAAACATTCATTTGCTGGAATTGCAGAGTTAAGGGCCACTCCTTCATGGATTGTCCGTCTTCCATCAGGAACATCTTTTGTTTTAGATGTGGCCAAGAAGGAGTAATAACTCCGAAATGTCGTCGGTGTAACCCGGAAAACCGGAAGACGAACGCGATCGCCACGGGGGATTCGCGTTCGACTCAGACCCCGCAATAATAACAAAAAAGGAGGTCGGGTCACAAACGGAGGAAGAAATTTCCCATTGTTCAGTAAATCTTACCTAATTTTATTTATTTTCATTTATTATAAATTTAAATTATAACGTCTCACGTAAATGTATAGTAATGTCTACCTGTTAATAACTTGTGAACATTCCCTTCCACTGAACTGTAATAGTAGCTTAAATAATCATTCACAAACCACATGTCACAAAATTACAACAATGTAAGAAGATTAACTTCCTATTCTTTTTTTACTCCTTGCACGAGCAAGTCAACATTTTCTACTCATTTTGTAGAACGAATCTACTATATAATAAATTGAAGACATTATAACGCTGTTTAAAGCTTATGTTTTATTAACATAATTATACAGTAATTAAAAAATATTAATTACATCACAAACATTGGTGACCCTGACGTGATTGCGTCTAAAATTGAGTCATATCGGAATAATTTACATTCTGTGCCGCAATCCATAATTATACGCAATGACCAATGAGGAATCAGACGATCTGAAGTCCGATGGCCAATCCAGCGCTACCACCGACAAGAAACTAAAGCAGTTGGAAGCTCTACGATTACGGCGACAAGTACCCATAGATCAAATTAAGCGTTGCGTCCAGGCTTAAGGAAAATCTGGAATTAACATCAATCCCTGAATTGGAAACAAGGGCCAAGGCATTGGACATCGCCTATTCCAACTTCCAAAAAATCCAGTTGAAACTTGAAGAAGGAGATCCCAAAGAGACTACTTGGTTTCATCATCGATACGTGTTATGCTGAATAAATTGGAAAACCCTCTTTTGGATTCCACAACGGCGAATTACGCAGAGAACAGGTTTGATCCAATAAAACTACCCAAAATTGAATTTCCAATTTTTACAGGCGACATTACTACTTGGATGCCCTGGTTTGAAACATTCAACGCTTTAGTACACAATAATCCCCACCTAAGCAAACTCTCAAAGTCTCATCATTTAGTCAGCAAATTAGGAGAGACAGCAAAATGCTCCATCGATGGACTAAAAATTGTGGAAGCTAACTACGAAGAAGCACTTCAAAAGTTAAAGGAAAGGTTCGAGAACAAGCGTGTCATCGCTCAGGAGCATCTGCATCGCATCTTTAATCTTCCAAAAGTCATAAAACCCTGTTCAGCGGAATTAAGAAATTTAATGGATAAGACAAACAACCATCTAACCAGCCTGCGGAATTTAAAGCGCCCGGTCGATCAATGGGATGATCTTATCGTATATATCCTAACAACAAAGCTGGATAACACTACTGCTCATCGTTGGAACGAAGAGTCTCCTGTCGATCGATTGCCCACTCTCACAGAGTTCAACACATTTATCAAGAAAAGGTGTCAAGTATTAGAAGGTAGTATACTTAACAATTCTCTATCTTATTCTTATAACATATCAGCTAAAACGGTATATAATAACAAGGGAATTTCGAATAGTCAACGCAGTGCTCAAAGAGCATTAATTACAACAGCTCAAACTAAGACTAAATGTTTATTCTGCGCACGACCTGTTCATTTTATCTACAAATGCTTCAAACTATTAAACACTCCGCTCGCTGATCGTCATCAGCAAATTAAAATGCTTCACTTGTGTGAAAATTGTTTAAAAACAGACCAGCACTCATCATCTAACTGTCCGGCAAGTGGATGTCATATTTGTGGACAAAACCACCACACATTGTTACACTGTGACAGCAATCTGAGTTCGTCATCATCATCCCCCGCTGTAGAGCAATCACAACACTCACGAGGTGCTACTCAGTCTAATTTTAATCCAAATGCGGCAGCATATAACCGATCTCCACCCGGTATCAATACTGCAACCATTCTCTCCGCGATTTCCTACAACGATGCCAACTGTATGAAATCAAATACACTCTTAGCTACTGCTTTGATTAACGTACGAAACTACTCCAATCAATTAGTTCCGTGTCGAGTTCTCTTAGATTCTGGATCCCAATTAAATCTTATTAGCGAAAAATTTATTCATGTGCTTAGTCTAAAGAAATATCATGCAAAACAATATATTAGTGGAATTGCACAGAATTTATCGGCTTCTTATTATAAAGCCACTCTCGCAATAAGTGCACGGTCATCAAACTTCGAGACATCAATTGAAGTCGTCGTATTAAAGAAACTAACTAATTGCATTCCAGAGCGCAATATCGATATCACAAGTTGGAACATACCAAAAAACATTACCTTATCTGACCCTCTCTTTTACGTATCCCAAAGGGTGGATTTGGTTTTAGGCGCCGAATTATTTTTCGATTTAATATCAATCGGGCAAATTAAATTGGGTTCTTCTCTACCTGTTCTACAAAAAACGATTCTTGGCTGGGTAATTTCTGGCCCTTATCAATACAACTATCAAAATCGACTACCGACTAGCTGTTTTTCTCACATAAGGCAGGAGATTGACAATGATACAAACCTACATGAAGAGCTTAAGAAGTTCTGGGAGATTAAAAATGGAAGTGAAGTGTTAGGAAACGAACGCATATTACACAAAACTGAAATTGAGTGTGAGAAACATTTTAACTCGAATGTTTGCAGATTAAAGAATGGTCAATATCAGGTTCGCTTACCATTTAGGGAGAGTGCAGAGAAAATAGGGGAATCCTACCATCAAGCACTTAATCGTCTAAAATACTTGGAGAAAAGGTTTCGTAAGAATATTAGTCTACGTCAGACCTATTCTACTATCATTAATGAATTCTTGTCTCTTGGCCATATGGAGCATGTACCAACTATGGATTTTACAAGATCTCACTTCTTTCTTCCGCATCACTATGTATTGAAACCATCTAGTTCAACCACAAAAATGAGAGTTGTGTTTGATGGCTCTGCAAAGTCCACAACGGGGGTTTCACTCAATGACACTCTTCTCGTCGGTCCAGTTGTACAAAATGATCTTTTCTCTATTGTTCTTCGTTTTCGGTTTTTTTGCGTTCGTGTTCACAGCTGACATAACAAAAATGTATCGATAGATTGTGATGCACCCAGCCGATCGTTACTTTCACATGATTCTTTGGCGAGATAACGAAGATGACGAGGTAAGAACGTATCAACTAACCACAGTTACTTATGGAACCGCATCTGCCGCATATTTGGCTACAAAATCATTACAAAGATTATCGATAGATGAGGGTCAAAACTATCCCAATGCTGCTAAGGCGATTAACACTGATTTTTATGTAGATGACGTGTTAACTGGTGCGACGACGTTAGATGGGGCCTTAAAACTTAAGAAAGAATTGATCGATCTATTAGCTAGAGGAGGTTTTGTTCTGCGAAAATGGTGTTCTAATGAGCAACAAATTTTAAGGGATGTTGACGAATGTAATAGAGAAACACTTTTTAACATAGGGGGTTCTGACGCAATCAAAACTTTGGAAACCTATTGGAATCCATCAACAGATAAATTCCTATATAATTTCGCAGGTTACGAAACCAAAACTGTCACTAAGAGAAATGTTCTATCGGAAATTGCAAGGCTCTCTGACCCCTTAGGTCTTATAAATCCAGTCGTTATGCTAGCCAAGGTTTTCATGCAGCAACTCTGGCGGCAAGGTTTTGCATGGGATGAAAGCTTACCGATGGAATACCATAGTCGTTGGTTACGCTTCCGAGAAGAATTAAATGACTTAGGCAAGTTTGAATTCGACCGAAGGGCTTGTTATGGTACAATTTTTCAACTGCATGCATTCTCGGACAGTTCAGAGTATGCATATGGTACCTGCTTATACGTCCGATCAGTAATGGAGGATGGAAGCATAGTTGTCAAACTGCTGTGCTCGAAATCGAGAGTAGCTCCAGCAAAAAAGGTTTCTATCCCGAGGTTAGAGCTGTGCGCAGCAGTATTAATGGCCCGTCTTGTCGAAAAGGTGGGATACATCTTTAAGGATGCACTTGAAAAAATATTTTATTGGACCGACTCTTCAATTGTCCTAAGCTGGTTGTCAGAAAAATCCTCGAATTTCGATACATTCGTCTCGAACCGAATAGCTGCATTTCAATCACTCTCGAATGTTAAGCAGTGGTATCACGTCCGATCCAAAAGTAATCCTGCTGACATACTATCGCGTGGGGCATATCCCTCAGAGCTACATAAATCTAATCTATGGTTTTCCGGTCCAGATTATCTTAAGTCAGAAGAATCCCAATGGCCTATTCTCAATCCTTGTTGTATAAGACCGGTAGATGAATCACTTCTTGAGAGGAAAACGTATAAAATAATTATTTCTGTGACAACTACGGATCCATTTATAGATAGCATTAAATTCCACAACAACTATCTCAAAACGATAAGAGTAATAGCTTACATTCTCAGATTTGCTCGTAATTGCAAGGCACAACGTCAGCATCTTCAAGGTAATTTCGGCGAACTAACTTCAAATGAACTTCAGAAGTCATTAAGCTGCATTATATGGATCATTCAACAAGAACATTTTTCCTCTGAGATACACCAATTAAAGAACAATAAAACCATTCCTGGAAGATCTCACATAGCATCACTTCAACCGTTCATAGACTCTGATGGAATTTTACGTGTGGGTGGTAGAATATGTAATTCGGAATTGGGCTACGATGCTAAGCACCCGATATTACTCCATAAAGATCATGTTTTTACCGAAGCAATGGTTCGCTACTTTCACAGCAAATATTTACACACTGGACCACAAACTCTGCTCAGCCTAATCAGAGAGCAGTTTGGCCAATTCATGGGAAGGTCATTTGTCAAAGGGTCTGTCGTAAATGTATAAAATGCTTTCGTGCCCAGCCTCCGCCAGGAAACACTATAATGGGAGACTTGCCAATGTCAAGAGTCAAACAATATCGTCCCTTTCTCATGGTCGGAGTTGACTTTTGTGGGCCATTTAAAATACACTTTCGTCGACGAGGAACATCACCAGTAAAGGGCTACGTGGCTGTATTCGTGTGCTTTTCTACACGTGCTGTGCACTTAGAAGTCGTCGAGGACCTTTCAACGACAGCTTTCTTATCAGCATTAAAACGTTTTATTGGCCGCCGTGGATATCCATCTACGATATACAGTGATAATGCCACTAATTTCTTTGGAGCCCGTAATGAACTATCATCCGTATACAATTTGCTCAAAAACTCCGAATCTCGTGATAAAATAGTTCGCACGTGCGCGGCGGACAATATAACGTGGAAAACAATTCCACCGCGATCCCCACATTTTGGCGGCTTGTAAAATCTGCAAAATTCCACATGAAACGTATCCTGCAAGATGCGTCTCTTACATTCCAAGAACTGAATACAATCGTTATCCAAATCGAGTCAATTTTAAACTCGAGGCCGATAACTCCGCTTTCTGATAAACCTTCTGATTTTAACGCATTAACCCCAAAAAATATTAATTACATCACAAACACCCATCATCCACTAAAGGGTGACGGCAAAATTCAATTATTAGTTAGGGATAGTAAGCTAGATTTAGTTAATAGGGAAAATATAGTAAAAATTGTACCATTACATATTAGAATAAAAAAATATTACTTAGCTCGTGACAGGATTTTTAACGGGAGCTATAATCCCGTATCCACAATGATTCTTAACACGAGAAAAAAATACCAGATTAGGAAGAATACGAGAAAAAGCATAGCCTCTACCGTCATAGATACTGGCACCGACCCAAGACCTTAGGCCAAGGTATTAATAGCAAATAAGGAGGCCCTTGGTCTGTTAGACAGTGGGGCCAGTGTTAGTATCTTGGTTAAGAATTGTTTAGAATTCGTTAAGTCGTTGGCACTAAGCACCCATCCATTTCGCTCTGATGTAAAAACTGCCGATGGTAAGAGCCAATCCATTGTTGGTAAAGTCCAAGTTCCTGTAGCTTACCACGGCAGTCAAAAATGAATAACCTTCTACTTAGTTCCTGACCTTGACCAAGAACTTTACCTGGGAGTTGATTTCTGGAGAGCTTTTCAGATAGCCCCGAATGTCGTTAGTGCATTCGCAATCTCGGATGCTGCAAATAGCTTAACCCATCAGCTAACTTTCGAACAGCAGTCCAGGTTGGAGGCAGTCAAGCGTGGATTCGTCTGCTATACCCAGCATGGGCTTGGCAGGACGGCATTGGAGGAGCATGTCATCGATACAGGAGATGCGGCCCCTGTGAAGCAGTGTCACTACCCTGTTTCCCCAGCGATACAAGCCCTCTTGTATGAAGAGATAGACCGAATGATTAGCCTAGGCGTTATCGAGGAGAGTGAGAGTCCTTGGTGTTCACCTGTGGTCCTTATACGGAAACCAGGCAAAAATCGACTTTGCCTGGATTCACGTAAAGTAAATGCCGTGGCCAAAAAGGACGCTTATCCTCTCCACCATATCGACGGGCTTCTCAGTCGGCTTCAAGATACCTACTATATCAGTAAAGTAGATCTCAAGGACGCATTTTGGCAAATACTGCTGGAGAAACAGAGTAGAGAGAAGACTGCATTCACTGTACCGGGGAGACCCTTGTACCAGTTTACGGTCATGCCCTTCGGGTTGTGTAATGCAGCCCAAAAGATGTGCCGTTTAATGGACAAGGTTATCCCATCACGGTTAAAGGACCGGGTTTTCGTGTATTTAGATGACCTGCTCATCATAGCGCCGGACTTCCAAACCCATGTGACCCTGCTTGAAGAAGTCGCTGATTGCTTGCGTAAAGCGAATCTCACCATCAACTTGAACAAATCCAAATTCTGCTTCAAGGAATTGAAGTATCTGGGGTTCATAGTTGGTGGTGGGATGCTAAAGACTGATCCTGCTAAGGTGGAAGCCATAGTTGACTTCCCTTTGCCAAAAAACCCGAGGCAGGTTCGCAGGCTGCTCGGTCTTGCAGGGTGGTATAGGAGATTTATTAAGGATTTCTCGAGCTTGACTGCCCCCATCGCGGTATGACTGATGAAGCAATTGCGGCATTCGAAAAGCTAAAAGAGGCACTAACATCCGCCCCCGTGCTTGCGCATCCGGACTTCTCGAGGCGCTTCTACATCCAGTGTGATGCCTCGGAGTCCGGAATAGGTGCTGTGCTCTTTCAGAAGAACGATGACAACGAGGAATCGCCACTATCGTACTTCTCCCAGAAGTTAAATTCGTGTCAGAGGAACTATAGTGTAACGGAAAAAGAGTGTCTGGCTGCTGTCATGACAGTACAAAAATTTAGGCCATATGTCGAAGGTATGGACTTCACGATCATCACCGACCACTCCAGCCTACGTTGGCTGATGACATTGAAGGACCTCAGTGTTAGACTGCCGCAGTAGAGCTTGAAGTTACAAGCATTTACCTTCGACATAGAACACCGTAAAGGCTCATTGAATGTAGTACCAGACACTCTTTCTCGTGTTTTCGTCGATAGTCTCGAAATGGAAGATGTTGCACCCCTGGTTGACCTAAACTCCGAAGAGTTTCAGCCAGAGGAATATAAAAGTCTGATTGCCACTATTCGGGACCACCAAAAAGAGCTGCCGGATCTTAAAATAATAGACAACTTTGTATACAAGCGCTTTCTACCGCATGCCGGAGATGAGCCTATGCATGAGCATGCATGGCGACTATGGGTACCTTCAGCCTTAACCGAGGACCTTTTCTCGCGAGCGCATACACCTCCTCAGGCAGCCCAAGGTGGAATAGCGAAGACCCTACAAGGGATTAAGCAGTATTTCTACTGGCCAAACTGACAGTCCAAATCCGGCAGTATATCTCTAAGTGTGCAATTTGTAAGCAGTGTAAATCGTCCAACCAAATTTCTCGTCCACCTATATGTACTAGTTTTTGTACCGATCGTCCGTTCCAAAAACTGTATATAGACTTCTTGGGTCCGTACCCAAGGTCAAAATCCGGCAATTCGTATGTTTTTGTTGTGCCTGATCACCTCTCTAAATTTGTCCTGTTTAAGCCGTTAAAAAACGCTAACACTAGTAGTGTCATTAAGTTCCTACTAAAAGATGTGTTCAAAATGTCTGGAGTGCCAGAGATAATCCACTCTGACAACGGAAAGCAATTTCTGGCAAAAGATTTTCAAGCGGTATTACTGAAATACGGAATACGTCACTTGAAAACGGCTAACTATTCTCCGCAATCCAACGCTTCGGAGAGAGTTAATAGAACACTGTTAGCTGCAATACGCTCTTATCTTAAGGATGACCAACGCGTCTGGGACATACACCTCGACGATATCGCATGTGCATTGAGGAGTTCAGTCCATGCTTCCACTGGTGTGTCGCCATATTATGCCCTGTTCGGTACTAATATGATGACACACGGTAGTTGCTATGAGCTAGCCAAGAGACTGAATGCAGCGGACGACAGCCAGCTATTGACTCTCCCCCGAGAAAACCGGCTGCAATGCGTACGCGAAAAGGTAAAAGAAAATATTCTCAAGGCGAATGAGAGAAGTGCACGAAACAACAACGTACGAACGCGTAAAGTACGTTTTCGGCCCGGACAAGAGGTATTTAAAAGGAACTTTGTCATAAGTGACACCTCTAAATACCTCGCGTCAAAACTTTGTCCGAAGTACATGAAATGCCGGATTGTAAAACCGATCGGAAATAATATGTATGAATTAGAAAACTTGGCTGGAAAGAAAATATGGATTTTCCATGCTAAGGATATTAAGCAATAAAGCAGCGTGTGTATTTTCAAATAAGTATCTGTTAGATTTATTTAAAACCGAAGTTATGTATACAATAAGCTAGTATAAATATACTTATTTCTCTATGTTCACATAGTCCTATTTATGTATTTATTATGTTTGTTCATTTATAGATTTATTTATTTGATATCTGTATTTATTTATTTGTGTGTATTGTGCACTTATTTATTTATTTAATATATAATTATATCTATTTATTTATTTATAGATTTAGTTATTGATTATAAAATGATTTATTTATTTATTTATAGTTTTTTATTTACTATAGATTTATTTATTTATTTATAGAATTATTTATTTATTTGTTATAGATTGATTTATTTATTTATTTATTTATAGATGTATATATTAATTTATTTATTATGTCTGTC
This sequence comes from Brachypalpus laphriformis, assembly GCA_945910035.1. Classification (NCBI taxonomy): domain Eukaryota; kingdom Metazoa; phylum Arthropoda; class Insecta; order Diptera; family Syrphidae; genus Brachypalpus; species Brachypalpus laphriformis. The sequence goes on from OX246756.1 coordinate 125,667,610, forward strand.
CCTATACTTATACCTGACTACCATGTGATATATATGTTATTGTTTTACAGATAAGAAATGAATGACTTTTTATTATAATAGTAAACGTCATGTATAATAGTTTCATGGTGTCAATATTACAAAAATGAATTAAAAGTGTTGCCAATACAACATCCCCTCTTAGATATTAAAGTTTAACAAGTGATATAATTTAATATTTCAATTTCGATAATTAGATATTTAATTTTAATGTTACGTAACAATTTCCATTTACTTCAAATTATATTAAGTTAAGATAAATTCAGGATTTTTTTTCTCAAAGTTAGTTTGATAAGTATTCCTATGGACGGTATATTCGTTTTCCAGATCTCGTTACTAAAGCGTCATTTGAATTTCGTCTGGTCATCTGCATCTGGTCGCTGGTTGGTTGATTTGCTGGTAGATGCTTGTTTTCTGCCAATATTGCTGTACTATTTCTTCCTATCTCTGCATCAGTGTTGTGACTTCGGACGTCATCTGAGTTTGCATCTGTGTTCAAAGTTGACTGTAACGAGTCTAAATAAGGTGCTTTAATAAGATGAAATCTATTTCTACGAATAATACGTTTATTAGTTTCAATTTGATATGATCTATGTTGAGCCTTTTCGATAACTTTCCCATGCCGCCTGAGGTCAGTTATCCAGACTAAATCTCCTATCTGCAACTCGCTCAGTATTCTTACGCCATGCCTTTTATCGTAATTTGCCTTGTACCTGTTCCTATACAAAGCTTCCCTATTATTAAGATTTTTAAGATTTGGTTTTTCCCGCAAATTTATACTGGGTATATTGTCGCGCAGTCTTCTGCCAAAACTGAGTTCTGCAGGACTGAATCCATTCGAAAGCGGTGTATTTCTGTATGCTAGCAATGCCAACTCAAACTTTCCCGTGTTTTTCTTTAATAAATTTTTTGCTATTTTCACTCCAGCTTCCGCAGCACCGTTTGCCTGGTGGTATTGAGGACTACTTGTGAATATTTGAAACGACCAATCTGTCGCAAACTGTCGAAATTCCGACGAATTTAAATTTTGGAATTGCGTACCGCTGTCCGTATAGATACATTGAGGTATACCATGCCGACTAAACGTTGATTTACAGGCTTGTATGATGTCTTTCATCCGCATCCGTTTTAATTCCTCAACCTCAAAATATCGCGAAAAACAGTCTATAATTACGATGTACCACTTACTCTCAAATTTAAACAAATCCATGGCAACCTTTTGCCAGGGATAATCCGGAAATTCAGAAGGTATCAATGGCTCGTGTCTATTTTTCGCATGCTGAACACATCTTGGACAACATTTTATTTTCATCTCAATTTCCTTTGAGAGTCCCGGCCACCACATAGTCCTTTGACCTCGCACTCTTGTTTTAGTTATACCCAGATGTCCCTCGTGTAGCTTTGCTAGCATAGCGCTCCTTAGGCCCTTTGGAATGATCATCCTGTTTCCCCGTAAGAGCAGATTATCGACAACCGACATTTCATCCATGATTGGGTAATAGGTTTTCATCTCGTCACTTAATTTCCTCCTTGGTGGCCACCCAGTTTTGATATACCCCTTGATCTCTTGGCACTCTGGATCTGTTAGTTGTGCTCTGATGATTTGTGTAATGTTTTTGTCGTTTGTATGTATATTTTGCATCGATATTTGGTGAATGTATGCATCTACTTCCTCTTCTATTTCATCTGAAGTTGAACTATTTTCAATCGGCGTTCTGGATAAGTGATCAGCAACGACCAAATTTTTACCTGGTATATACGCTATTGAATAATCGTATCTCATCATCCTCATACGGATGCGTTGCAATCGGGGTGAGAGGTCATCTAGGCTCTTGGTCTTTAAAAGTTGGAGAAGTGGCTTATGGTCTGTTTCTATTAAAAAGTGCCTTCCTATCAAATAGTTTTTAAATTTCTCACATGCCCATGCAATAGCTAAAGCCTCCCTTTCTATATTAGCATAGTTTTTCTCTGCTTGCGTTAACGTCCTTGAAATATATGAAACCGGACACAAATTTCCACCGTGCCTCTGCAAGAGTACGGCTCCTAAACCCAACATGGAGGCATCACAAGACACGATAGTTTCCTTTGTCGGCTCATACATTTTTAAATTTGGCGGTGACGAGAGAAGATTCTTTATTTCCCTAAATGCTCTTTCCTGGACGTCTTCCCAAAGAAATGTGTTTTTCTTGCACAGTAGACTTGTAATCGGCTCCAGTATCGACGATTTGTTTGGGATGTATTTTCCAATAAAATTCACCATCCCCAGGAACCGTTGAACATCTGTGGTGTTTGTTGGAGCTTCCATTTCCACTATTGCTTTTACCTTTTCCTCATCAAGCCTTATTTCACCTTCGGCAATAGTATGGCCTAGATACGAAATCCTTGTTTTCCCAAACTCCGATTTTTTCTTGCTGAGTGTCATCTCTGCTTCTTGTATCTTCTTAAGTACCACTTCTACGCATTGATCGTGGTCCTTTATTGATTCTCCCCATATTAGAATGTCATCCATATGTACTATGCAATTCCTCATACCCGTCAGAAGTTGTGTCATTTTTCTTTGGAAGAACTCCGGAGCTGATGTTATTCCGAAAGGAAGCCTCAAGAATTTATACCTACCAAATGGGGTCAGAAAGGTTGTTAGATCCTGTGATTCCTTAGATAAAGGAATTTGCCAAAATCCGCTATTCGCATCAAGTTTTGTAAAAAACTTTGCCCCTGTTAGTTGCGACAGTGAGTAATCTATACCAGGAATCGGATGCACCTGCCTTTTAACCCATTTGTTAAGCTCTCCGAGATCCACACAAATGCGGATACCACCTTTCTTTGGGACGATGACCATAGGCGCACACCAATCTGAGGCCTTCTTAACAGGTACTATAACCCCTTCCCTTTCCATTTTATTCAGCTCCTCCTGAACCTTTTCCCTCAAATGCACCGGTACTATCCTTGGGACTGATATAGCATAGGGCTCCGCCTTAGGCTTTAATTCGATTGCGTACTTTTCTTTAAATGTCCCTAAGCCTCCAAAAACATCCTTAAATTCGTGTACCCAATTCCTTGAAGAAACTTCAAATAACTTTTTCACTAAGCCCAGTCTTTCTATTCCTGTTTTTTCCCAATAAAGGTGTGATTGTATCCTTCGTAATATAAACCACCTCCTCAACATCCTGTTGCCCATATTTCAAACAAACGGTAGCTTTCCCCAGTATATTTATTTGCTGTCCAACTCCATATAATCTTGTACTCGTCTTTTCGATACAAACATTCCGCATGCGTTCGACGGCTGACCAGGGCACTAATGTGACATCAGCACCTGTGTCAACTTTAAATGTAATTTTCTTTTTATTTAGTCACAAATCGACAGACCACTTATCTGTTATCGCGCCAACGAAGTACTCATCTTCTTCCTCTCTGTCTCCGTCCTCTCTAACCTCACACACCCCCTTTGTCCTACAAACCCTTGCGTAGTGACCATTTTTTCCACACTTTTTGCACGTGCTATTTTTTGCCGGGCATTTTTCATAACCGTGTCGTTCATACCCACATCGCATGCACTTGTCTGTCCGTGTCTCCCCACGTTGGTGTTTTGCTTTGTCCCACCCTCTTTTTTGTTTATCAAATTTTCCTTTTCGATTGACCAAACGCTCGACTTTGCACACCGACGATGTTATATGAAGTTCTTTCTTTTGACGATAAAGCTCCTCTACCTGTCGAAGTGAAGTAACCGCCTTCTCTAAGGTGAGACCTGGATCTAGCTGTAGCCTATCGCTTAACCCTTCATCTTTCATGCCTACGATTAGAGTTAGTAGAATCATATCATCTAGCAGACTCCCCCATTCGCAGTGCTTCGCGAGAGCATGGAGTGCCGTTATAAACTCTTCACCCGTTTCCTCACCTTGTTTTCGTTTAAGGAATTTAGCACGCTCATAGATTACATTTCTTTTAGGTATAAAATATTCCCCGAATTTTTTTAAACATGCATCATATGTATCAGGTACTGGTGTAAAAGATGCGTAAATTTCCTCGGCTTTTTCGCCCATGCAGTATATTAAAATGTTTACCTGGGTTTTTTCGCTTGATGCGTGTAATCCGTTACCTATGCGATACCGTTCAAATCGCCTGATCCATTTCTCCCAATCTGATGGTACGAATGAAAATTCCTCTGGAGCGGTTAGGGCCAATTGCATGCTTGGATTTATTTGAGGCGCTCTCGTTGTAATCGTTTTAGTTCCTCCTGTCGTGATCGGCTTTTCCTGCTTTTCCTCGTTTTCCATGGTATGTAATTGAAGCACGTGTTCTCGATTAATTTGATGTTTTTTGTTCCAAGATTTTTATTTAATTACCTTTTCGCTATTGTTTGTTTTTATAATACTGTCTTGTTTTTGTGTAGTTGCCTGATCTTTTCCTTTATTTTTTTTTTTCCAATTATAGCTGCGACTGCCAATTTTTCTTAAAATATTTGGCTTACTTCTTTGCCGCTGCCACCATGTTTTACAGATAAGAAACGAATGACTTTTTATTATAATAGTAAACGTCATGTACAATAGTTTCATGGTGTCAATATTACAAAAATGAATTAAAAGTGTTGCCAATACAACAGTTATCTATTTATTTATTTATTTAATATTAATTAAGTATCTATATTCACATCTTTAATCATGCACTTAGATTGTATACGTACATAACTACAACTTAAAGTAAAAGAGCGTGTCACTCACGAACAAATTATACTATGAGTCAGCTTCTCTGGTTCCCGCATCCTATCTGCGATTGCCATTGTCTCGTTGCATCTGCGTCGAGTTGAACGCCTGCAGTCGTGGAAAAAAAAAAAAAATATTCATTAAACAAACAGGTGAGGTATGTTAATTAAATCTAAGTGCATGTAGATACGTATGTAAATCAACATTAATTAGCTATCCAAATAATAGGAATTTCACTATAGCAAAAAGGCTAAGCTAGTGTATGTAGGTATATACACATATTGTTGAATGTTGCTGCATAACATGAATTACATTGCTTACCTGCTTAGTGCCCGAATTCATATAGTGGGATTCTTCCCCACGTTTATGCTCCAGTTACCTGATGATGTCTCCACCCTTGTTGTCTAGGTGTCCTTCAAAGCTCGGAGATTTGTTACAGCTTACTTACTTACTTACTTAGATGGCGCTACAGCCCGGGGTGGACCTGGGCCTCAACCAAAAAACCTCTCCAGCCAGCACGGTTACGAGCCAGCTGCCTCCAGTTGCGCACGCCAAGTTGGTTGAGGTCCCCCTCCACTTGTTTGCGCCACCTACCGCGAGGTCGTCCTCTACTGCGTCGTCCGTCCGGGGTGAATTCGAAGACTTTCTTAGCGGGAAGGTTGGGCTCCATCCGCTCTAAATGACCCAGCCATCTTAGTCGCTGTATGTGAACTCTTCTGGCTAAGTCGATGTCCTTGTATAGGCCGTATAGTTCGGCATTGTACCTTCTCCTCCACTCACCGTCTATGCAGACGGGACCAAAGATCGCTCGAAGAACTTTTCTCCAATGGCATCCTCATCCGGTTTTGTCAAAGCCCATGCCTCTGCGCCATACAGCAGGACTGGGGTGATTAATGTCTTATAAAGAGTTACCTTAGTAGTTCGAGATAGGGCTTTGCTACTAAATTGCCGTTTTAGCCCATAGAAACAACGATTGGCAAGAGTAATTCTCCGTGTGATCTCCCTACCGATGTCATTTGCGGAGCTGACCATATAGCCTAGGTAGACAAAATCCTTTACTACCTCAAAATTATATCTGTCTATTGTGGCGTTCTGTCCAAGACGCCGATGTTGGGTGTCCTTTTTTGTAGACAGCATATATTTTGTTTTGCTTTCATTGACCGCTAGACCCATCTTTGCTGCCTCGTTCTCAATACTCGTAAATGCCCCATTGACGGCCCGCTGAGTTCTTACGATTATGTCAATGTCATCGGCTCCGACTTTGATGGAGCAGCCAGAGTTCTCCATCGTCATTGTGCACAAACGGACGAGCTTGGCAGGAATGCCAAGACTAGACATGGCTCTGTATAACTCGTCTCTATACACGCTATCATGGCAACTTTGAAATCGATGAAAAGATGGTGCGTATCGATTTTATATTCATGGGTTTTTTCCAAGATCTGCCGTAGTGTGAATACCATATTTGGTCAATGGTCGACTTTCCAGGCCTGAAACCGCACTGATAAGGACCTATCAGATTGTTGATGATCGGTTTTAGGCGTTCACATAGTACGGCAGACAGGATCTTATATGCGATATTTAGGAGACTTATACCTCTGTAGTTGGCGCAGTTCAGAGGGCCCCCTTTCTTCAGGATCGGGCAAACGATGCTGAGGTTCCATTCATCGGGCATACTTTCGTCCGACCAGATTTTACAGATGAGCTGGTGCATGCTCCTTACCAACTCATCTCCTCCTGCCTTGAAAAGTTCAGCGGCAAGGCCGTCGGCTCCAGCAGCTTTGTTGGATTTGAGTTTAGATATCGCTATCCTCACTTCATTCTGATCGGGTTGATGGGAATCTTGACTGACATCGTCACTGTTGAATGGTTCATTCTGCCTGACAGCGGAATATTAATCATCATCGCCGTTTAACAGTCTGCAGAAGTGTTCCTTCCATATTCTCAGCACCGACTGCGATTCTACTACTATGTTGCCATTTTAGTCCCTGCAGGCTTCTGTTCTGGCTTTGAAACCCTGGCATGTTCTTTTTACCCTTTGGTAAAATTTTCGAACATTATTCCTGCAATAAAGTCTCTCAATCTCCTCGACCGAGCGCTTCTCATGCTCTTTTTTCTTCTTTCTGAGAAGTCGATGTTCCTCTTTTCTCCTGCGCACGTAGAGCTCGTAAGCAGCTCTAGTCCTTCAATGCAGCCCCGCTTTGTACGCCTCTTGTTTTGCTGCATGTGCTTGCCGGCATTCCTCATCAAACCAGGGGTTTCGTTGTGGTGGGCGAGAGAAACCCAGTACATCAGAGGCGGCATCTCTGATGGCTTTTTGGCAACGCTGCCACTGGTCTTCCGTATTTGCTGCTGGTGTCATAGGACTTAGATTGAGATTAGAAGAAACACGATAGGCAAAGGTTCTGGCGATCTCTTGCGATTGTAGCTTTTCGACGTCAAATTTCCACACAGTATTTCGTTGATTTCGCTCCGCTGTGGATATCCGCATCCGTACCTTGCCTACAACTAGATAGTGATCCGAGTGCACGTTGGCTCCTCGGAAGGTCCGGACACCCAGAATACTGGAAGAGTGCCTTGCGTCGATCGCAATGTGATCGATTTGGTTGACAGTCTTTCGATCAAAGGAGAGCCATGTTCCTTTGTGAATGTCGAGACGTGGGAACCGCGTACTAGCTACGACAAAGTTTCGCCCCCCTGCAAAGTCGATTAGCCTGAGTCCATTGTCGGATGTGATGTCGTGCAGGCTGTGCTTTCCTACAACGCTACTAAAGACGTCCCCTCTTCCTAGCTTTGCGTTAAAATCACCTAGGATAATTTTAACGTCGTGGCTAGGGCATTGCTCATACGTCTTGTCCAAGAGCTGGTAGAAGTCGTCCTTTGTCGCGTAGTCCTTCTCCTCATGAGGGGCGTGAACGCATATTAGGCTAATGTTGACAAATTTAGCCTTGATACGGATAGTCATAAGGCGCTCGTTCACATGCCTGAAACTCAAGACTTCTTGCCTAAGTCTGCCTCCAATGACAAATCCGCACCCGAATAGACGCTGTCCTTTTTGTCTGTAGCAATCGCCGTAGTGAATGTCGCAGTTTTTCATACTCCTTTTGCCCGGCCCATCCCATCGCACTTCTTGGATGGCGGTAATGTCTGCCTCCGCAAGTTGTTCGGCTGCACGTGGTTTGTAGAGGGACCTAACATTCCATGTGCAGACACGAAGATCGTTGTCCTTTTTACGTTTGCATGGGTCGTCAACAGTAAAATCATCCGTATCCGAGGCTGTTGATTGCTTCGTAACCGAAGGTATTTTACGTGGTAGGGAAGTTAACCCGACGGCACAACCCCCAACCTGGAGGGCCAGATCCTTTTTTTGTACCCCTAGGACATGAGGCCGGATACACCGATGTCAGTAACCCACTTCGGGGATATGAGCGCTGCCGTTGGCCCATTAAGGGTTCATCCGCCACCATCTCTTTTTCAGTACCCTGACGTAGTATTGAAAATCCTTACAGACCTCAGCTCCAAATATGTTGAAGTAACTCCGGTAAGGTATCCGCTGGTCTGTAGACGTCACCGTTGATTCCATCGGGAGAATTCATCCGCCGCACGTCCTCCTTCTGAGGAGCTCTTGCTAGACGTCTGAGACGCATATTTCAGCCAATCAGGTCAACAAGAGATGCCTCGTCCGGTTAGACATATGCGCGCTGAAGTTCACCCAGATGTGCTTACGCAGGTCTGAGTGTTCAGCTGCACATATATCGTCAGACTCAGCATACGCTCATCGTTAGTTCACTATAAGATAGCTATCCAGCGGGCACTGCGAGGAGGTGATGATGCGATTTTGCCCACTGATTTGTTACAGCTACCCTGGAAGAAATACGTTATTTAATTTGAAGCAAAGATAAGCAAATCCATAATCTCACCTACAATAGTTTTTGTTTCCTCCTTTCAAACACGAATGCTGTTAAAAAATAATGATCACCCTATATTCTCCACCTAAGATTTTCTCTAAAAAGCTCTGATCATGTCAATTGTAGTCAGTCGCAATCGCTACATCAACTCGTCAACTTAAACTCGCCAATAAAGATTAATTTAGATAAAAGGTAAAATAAAAAAAAAAGAAGAGTTTCTAAATTTTCGCGTTTAAAGATTGATTTAGTTGTCGCGATTCAAAATGGAGTTTTCGACACGCATACAGAGGACAAGTAACGAAAATTGTCAAAGCTGCTGCAGATTACTTAAAAGATGAAAGCTCACAACTTACGGATGATAATTCAGCTAAATTCGACGAAATCGAGGAGGAACTTGTATCCCTGATTCAAAGACTGGCGGCTGTGGGTGACAGCCTAAATACAGTGAACGAAGACCTAAAGCTAAAGGGATTACTCAAAGCGGATGATCCTCCTGAAAAAATCATCGAGTACCAGGACCAGGCCATAGGTACGCTCGCTCGTCTCAATATGCGGCTGGTTAAGTTACGTCAGAAGCAGAACCCAGCTCCGTCTGATATTCAACCAGGTGACACGTCTATTTCATCGAGGTCACACAGTAGCGGGTCTAAGCTCCCCAAGCTTCCTCTTAAACGTTTTGATGGTAGTTTCGATCATTGGTTGCCATTCCGTGTGCAGTACACGGTAATTCAGCCCTCTCCCCTCCTGAAAAGTTCAACTATTTGGAATCCGTATTGATTGGCGATGCAAAGAAGACCATAGCTGGATTCACGCCTTTGGAAAAGTGCTATGAAGCTGCTGTGTCTCTTTTACAAGAGCAATATGGAAACACAGAAAAGCTCATAGACAAGCACATTCAACTACTGATAAATCTTAGTGCTGTTCGAGATCGAGCCGATGTTTTTGGTCTACGTAACCTATATGGCAAGGTCATAGCATGCACTCGCTCGCTCACCGCATTGCAAGTACCCAGCAATCATTATTATGTCATGCTTCGATCAATCCTCTTGCGTTGTCTACCAACCGACTTGCGAATTGATTATCATCGGCAGGTGGAGCAGGGAGAAGAACTAGATGCAACCGAAGCATCTTCCGGCAGAAGTGAGTCATCTCTTTCCATCATCGGCGGCGATGAAGTTAAAAATATTTTGCGGTTTCTCAAACGGGAGGTCGAATCTCTGGAGAGAAGTGGCGTTGCACACACCCACGTAAAACCAAGAACATCCGATTTAACAACAGCTTCGAGTTTAATAGCTTTTAGCGAGGATACTACTTGTCTCTTTTGCAAATCTAAAAGTCACACAGCGAAAGACTGCGACAGCGAAATTTCTCTCTCAGAAAAAAGAAACACATTAAGAACAAGCGGTCGATGTTTCCGTTGTGCAAAGCGCGGACATTCGTCGAAGAAATGCAGAAGCAGCCAATTTCTCTCATGCAAGAAGTATCATGGCAAGCACATGACAACTATATGCGATCCCCATTTCAAAAGCTCTTTACAAGTGTCACAAAAGAAAAATGAAGAAAATAGCGGAGAAATATCAATCGTTACAAGAAACAGTACTCTGAATTTGTGTGCACACAATATAAAATCGAATATTTTTTTAAAAACGGTGAGGTGCATAGCACAAGAGCAAGATCAGCTTCTGTCCATACGTGCAATTATAGATGGTGGCAGTCAGTATACATACATTCGGGAAAGTGTGGTTAATAAATTGAAGCTAAAGCCACTGGGAGAGATAAAATTGTCTGTCATCCCCTTCGGAAGCAAGAAACCAAATTCCATGGAAAAATTTGTTAAGGTCAGTGATGTGCAATGGGGGTATCATTTCCTTGGAGGCAGTGGTGGTCCCAGAAATTTGCGTCGACGTGTTGGAAGTACCACAAGAAGATTGCGTGCTTTTTAGAAACATTAAGTTAGCTGATGTTCGCCCGGAAGGTGTTGAGTCTGTGGACGGTCTGAGCCTCCTGATCGGCTCTGATTATTACTGGTCCGTCATAACGGGGAAACAACGTCGTCTAACTAGCCGATTGAGAGCAATTGAGACAGTCTTTGGTTGGACGCTGCAGGGCCTTCATAACTGCGTAAGGGAAAACATACATGCACTAAGTGAAGACTCTTGCTTTCGTTCTAGTAATCTTCTGAGCTTAACGTATCTAAAACCTGAGGATACACATGATTTCTGGTCACTGGAAACCATTGGCATAAGGAACGATGTTGATGAAAGTACTACACTTACAAATGCACTGATCAACAGATGCATTACTAGAGAAGGTTCACGCTACGTCGCCAAGTTGCCCTGGAAAGATCCTGATTCCATTCTGCGTAATAAGGTTCAAGCATACAAGCGTTTTGACGCACTTTACCGTCGCTTGTCTCGAGATCCTTCCAAGCTGATGGATTACGACGCTGCCATACAAAAATTAGTTGAGGAGGGTATTATTTATTTTAGGGTATTGCAGAGCCAGTGCAGGAGTCAGCAGGACAGCCTAGTCACAGAATCTTTTATTTGCCGCATCGGCCGGTGTATAAAGAAGGAAGTCTTTCAACAAAGCTACGCGTGGTTTTCGCCGCCTCTGCACATGAAGGGGGGCGCGGATTCACTTAACAATTTACTTTGGACTGGAGCCAATTTGTTACCGGACATCATGATGGTATTACTGAATTTTCGCCTAGGTCCCTATGGCATAGTTGCGGACATCGAAAAGGCATTCCTCCAAATCATATTGCATGAAGAAGACCGTGATAGCCATCGCTTCTTGTGGTTTGCTAATGAACTCCGATCACCTTCTGATATGCCAAAGTGCGCTGAATTCAAGATGACCAGAGTAACCTTTGGTATAAATAGCAGTCCTTTCCTCTTATGTGCTACTATTCGACATCATCTCGAGAACGAAAAATATCAGTTTGCTGACACATGTATATTTATATGAAATAAACGCAATGTTTTGCAAGTCATTGCAAGGATATTCGACCCCCTAAGTATTCTTGGTCCTACTATCGTTAAATTAAAGATTCTTTTTCAGATCTTGTGGAAGAAGAATTATCTTTGGGATCAAATGCTTGTGGGAGACTTATTAATTGAGTGGGAGGATTGTATGGAAGGTGTTCTAGAGCTAAAGCATGTGACGTTCCCAAAAGCAGCCTTGTCATGTCATCCTAATGAAACTATCATCCAGATTCACATCTTCGCAGACGCCAGTACTAAGGCTTACGGAACTGTTGCATTCCTGAAAAGCGTTGCGTTAAGTGGCCAGGTCCAAGTCGTGTTTTTATGCGCCAAGAATCGTATTGCGCCTCTCAAGGGAGATGGAGACAGCGAATTGACATTGCCCAAGCTAGAACTGACAGCCGCTCTCATAGCTTCGCGCCTTCATTCCTACCTGAAGAAATCAATAAAGCTAGCGGACGTGAAGTACTTTTTGTGCACGGATTCCAAGATTACGTTGAGTTGGATTCAAGGCGATTTGCAGAGATGGAAGCCCTATGTCCAAAATAGGGTCGACGAAATACGCAGACTTACGAAGGTGTCACAGTGGAGGCACTGCAAGGGCAAAGAAAATCCGGCAGATCTCCTCACTAGGGTGGTTTCCGGTGATGTTCTCCTAAAGTCTACTTTATGGGACCATGGACCACAGTGGCTTCAAGACCGCGACGACGTTTAGGAGAAGGATTGTCGATGCGAATCTATGTTCACCTCTACTTTGCTGCTGGCAGATTCTCTATCTTCAGCTGCGATTGAAGAGGATCCACCTGTAGTAGCTTACGACGACTACAGTACCTGGAGCCGTTGGCTTAGAGTAAGGGCATTCATTCAACGCTTTACTCGATACTTGAAAGAAAGAAGAAGACCTTCCTCAGACAAAGATCGCTCTGTGGGTCCTCTGTCAGCATCAGAGATTCAGTCCGCCGAAAACTATTGGTTGAGGTACGTACAAAAACATAATTTTTCTAATGAAGTCTCTCTTTTGCAGAAGGGAAAAGTTATAAAAGCATTCAAAATAGAAAAACTCGCACCCTTCCTAGACCATGACGGAATTCTGAGCTTAGGTGGTCGCCTTCAAGTACTAGATGAGCCCATGGATACCAAACACCCCGTCATACTTCCTCCAGACTCGCATATTGTCAATTTAATTATTGATGACTGTCATCGACGTGTTCTTCATGCGGGCATCAGTATTGTCCTAACTGAGCTCAGGAAACGTAAGTGGATTATCAAAGGCCGTCAAACCATCAAAAGACGCAGTAAGGGATGTGTTATATGTAGGAAGCTCTGGAGCCCACATGCTTCCCAACCCTTTGCACCGCTGCCCATGGAAAGGATAGTTTTATCTCGACCATTCGACAACGTGGGGGTGGATTTTGCTGGCCCTCTCTATTGTTACAGCGACAGGCGAGAAGCTGCCAAAGCCTATGTTGCAATTTTCACTTGTGCTGCGATATGAGCCATCCGTTTGGAGCTGGTGACAAGTCTTTCAACGGAAAATTTTCTTATAGCTTTGAGGCGTTTCATTAGTAGGAGAGGTGTTCCATCATAGATCATGTCCGATAATGCTTAGACTTTCCGGAGAGCCGCTATGGAGTTGAAGAGTCCCGACTGCTTGTGGGACGAAGAAGTGCTGCAAGGATTCCTGTTGCACCGAATTATCCAGTGGCGTTTCATAGTAGAGCGTGCCCCATGGTGGGCGGTTTTTGGGAGAGGATGATTCGTACTATGAAGAATCTTTTAAAAGTGACAATTGGTAAGGCGAAATTGAATTTTGAGTAGCTAAGGAGTCTACTTACTGAAGCAGAAGAAATTATAAACAATCGTCCCCTGACATATCTGAGTTCTGATCCACTAGACTTATCACCGTTAACGCCGTCAAGCTTTTTGATTGAGCCTCGTACAATAAGTTTGAGTTCCTTGCCGAAACAATCTGAAGCGGACTTCTTTGAGATGTTTGGAAAGAGCGTATGAAATTTTCAGTCAAACTTAAAAAGAGATGGTGCTCAGAGTACCTTCAACTGTTGCGTTCATTTCATCTTCGTCCAGATGCTCCCACGGTTCAGCTGAAAAAATGTGATGTGGTGTTGGTCTTCGATCCTTCGATTTGACGAGTTAATTGGAAAATGGCTATTGTGGAGCAGGAGTTTATTGGCAGGGATCAAAGAGTCAGGTCTTGTCAGATCAGACTAGCTGATGGAAAAGAGTTGAGGAGACCAATTCAGTTGCTTTATCCACTTGAACTTTCTTCTTGCCCGGCGGAGGATGTTAAAAAACAATGACCACCCTATATTCTCCACCTAAGATTTTCTTTAAAAAGCTCTGATCATGTCAATTGTAGTCAGTCGCAATCGCTACTTCAACTCGTCAACTTAAACTCGCCAATAAAGATTAATTTAGATAAAAGATTTTGTTTTACTTGCTCATTTTTCACGGGTTCCCCTTTTTTTCACAAATGCCGTCGTTGTTGTTGTTGCAACAGCTGTGTAGCTGAGGTCAGCAACCCTTGTTCGAGTTGATGTACTCGAGTTGTTCGAGTGCGTGAAACCGATTGTCCTAGAAGCGCAAGTCGTTGGGCATGCTGATGCCTGCAGTTCCTGGCTATCCAGGCGCATTAGCCTGTATGGCGGAGTGCGTTCGCCTCCAGAAAAAAGCCAAGAGATCCTCCTAGATTGTAGGGCCTATTGGTTTTCCTCGCACTGCGGCAGTTCTGATGAGGATTAGCACTCGCGAGCGAAGGCAAAGCGGTAGCTTCAAGTCCGTCAGGAACGGGTAGAAAATAAAATGCAAAATGAAGAAAGAATAAAAATAAAAAGGAAATGCAAATCGTACTTACCCCGAAAGAAATTACTTTTTGTTTTGTTTGTTATTTTTGTTTTGTTTTGACAGTTGTCAGACACTGTCAGACAAAATTAAATTTAGACCAGTTTCAACTGCTCTAAATCCCAGACACAAACCAACTTTTAAAGATGGGGTAAGAAAGGGATGTTACAAATACAAATATTTGGCGCAACAGCTCTTTAAAGTGCCAGGGCCTAGTTTCTCGCAACCACTCATGTTGTGTGCGTTATATTTTTCACACGAATGGAAGGGACCTACAGTTTAATGCCGAATCCGAACGGCGATTTGAGAAGCTTTTTCGTGACAACAATACTCTCGGATGTTTGTCAGACGCTCGCGAGAGGTGGGACCGTGAAAAAACTTTTTGGTGTTTTCTGGGATTCGAACTTGGAACCTCATGCGTAGTGATCCGACACACTAACCACTTACGCCACGGCGCCCACATAAGAAAGGGATGTTGGTAGTTTATTTTTATTTTTTGCCTTTTCTATTAGCGGCTAAATTCAAATCAGACCGTGGAGTAATCCGTATGGCTAGAGGGATTCTTGGTGGACGTTGCGGGTCTGGCATAGAGCCATAGAGGAATACAGCATAACATTCCTCATCAAGTGGTGGAAGGCAACACTTGCCTTCATATAAAAAATATTTTTTTTGAAAGTACAGTGCAGTGCAATCTACGTTAAAAGACCTTCGGTAGAGAAGAAGTGTATTATGTATAATATAACCAGTGCAATTTCAGAGGAAGTAAGCCAAGAGGAGAAGGAAATAGTTTTTTTTTAAAGATTTAAATCTGTTTAAGGGGTGAGTGTTGAGTGTTTGATTTGTGATTTTTTTAACGAATTTAAAATTAGGCTCTACAATACATATCAACAAGGCGGTCATAGACTCATGAGAGCCCAAGTCGTGGCCGCCAAATTACTTTTCCAAAGTTTTCAAAAACTGTTCAAGTAATCCTAAACATACATCCTTTGCGCATCAACGTACGCACATATTTTTTTCATACTTATATGCGTACATACATACATATATAAGAACTCATCAGTTTGCAATTTACTTGGAAGAATAAAAAGAAGATAATAAAAATAATATCACCTAAGTAAGAGTGTAGCTAACATCATCGTGTAGTGTAGCTAAATTACATCGAAGTTTTTCCAACCACTGCACCAAAGAAAGGTTCCTGCCTGGTAGTACAATGGACCGGAGAGTCTGAGTGCTCTGGGATTTGGGTTTCCTTTTTTTATAAAACAAAAAAAAAAAAAAAAAAAGAGTGTAGCTATCAAAGTGAACTCCATAACGCCCGAGAAGTCCCATCCGGAGAAGGGATTAATCCTTTAGGATAAATTTATCCACATATATGTATAGTATTTACAAATACACCATTAAGATTTTTGTTCCTTCGTGAATGAGCCGCTATGAGCTTGATGGCTGTTTAAAGTGAAACAGGGGGGTGTAGTAGGGTAGCTAAAGCCCTTTCAGCGATGGTGGTGTGACGGTGTTTTTGGTCGAAGGCTGAGGTAAGCTCGCCGGGTCCGGGGTTTACCCAAAGAAACACCCTAAAACTTCGGGAAAGAGTTGTCTTTATTGACCGAGACTGATTTTATACAATAATTACAATATATAAATAAAATATAATATATATGCGCGTTGATCGGCTCGCTGAATGTTGCTTCTTATGGATCCTGGGTCGCTAGGTCCGCTGAAGGTCGGCTTCCGTTCGGTGGACTCGTTCTGGAGTTGATTCGTCGGTTGTCCTGGCCCACTTTAAGGGCGGGCGTGAAGGTCTCGTCCCACTTTAAGGGCGGGCGATAGTGTCTCGTCCCACTTTAAGGGCGGGCGAAAGCGGCGCGTCCCACTTTAAGGGCGGGCGTGAATGTCTCGGCCCACTTTAAGGGCGGGCGAGAGTGTCTCGTCCCACTTTAAGGGCGGGCGACAGTGTCGCGTCCCACTTTAAGGGCGGGCGTGAATGTCTCGGCCCACTTTAAGGGCGGGCGAGAGTGTCTCGTCCCACTTTAAGGGCGGGCGAGAGTGTCGCATCCCAGTTTAAGGGCGGGCGTGACTGTCGCGTCCCACTTTAAGGGCGGGTGCGAAGGTCTCGGCCCAATTTAAGGGCGGGCGAGAATGTCGCGTCCCACTTTAAGGGCGGGCGTGAATGTCTCGGCCCACTTTAAGGGCGGGCGTGAAGGTGTCGTTCCACTTTAAGGGCGGGCGATAGTGTCTCGTCCCACTTTAAGGGCGTGTGAGAGGGTCTCGTCCCACTTTAAGGGCGGGCGAGAGTGTCGCGTCCCACTTTAAGGGTGGGCGTGAATGTCTCGGCCCACTTTAAGGGCGGGCGAGAGTGTCTCGTCCCACTTTAAGGGCGGGCGAGAGTGTCGCGTCCCAGTTTCAGGGCGGGCGTGAATGTCTCGTCCCACTTTAGGGGCGGGTGCGAAGGTCTCGGCCCACTTTAAGGGCGGGCGAGAGTGTCTCGTCCCACTTTAAGGGCGGGCGAGAATGTCGCGTCCCACTTTAAGGGCGGGCGTGAATGTCGCGTCCCACTTTAAGGGCGGGCGTGAATTTTTTCTTTTTTTTTCTTTTCGTGGGTAGGTGAAAATCTTCATGAGACACTATGAGACCGTGTACTCATAGTAGTGTCAGATTTCTACTGACTAAAAACACCCTTCCCTTCGTTTTGTTTACTACGACTAAGTTTGACCTTATCACGTAGTTTAAGCTTCAGATTTATATTAGCGTGAGGCAGGTAGATTTCCAATAAAAGCACCTGCTGAAACCGTCATGACATGCGGCTTTTTGTCTTATAGCGCTAATTCGACCGGTTTCGTTCTTTGAAGTCGGCGCGTAAGATTTGTCACATCCAAAGTTTGGAGTATGGCACAGTTGCAATGGCCATGAAGACGAATACGAAGCTTGCGAGAGAAGTTTTTTATTTCGTCCTCCACGGTAGCTATCCCTAAGTCTCTGTGGATATTATTGTTTCTGATATACCAGGGAGCGTTCACGATTATTCTTATAATTTTATTTTGCAATAATTGTATGAGATTCCTATTGCTTGGTTTGGTACAACCCCAGAGTTGTATACCGTACGTCCACACGGGTTTAAGCACTTGCTTATACAGAAGCAGTTTGTTATATACGCTTAGTTTGGAATATCTTCCAATTAGCCAATACATTTCTCTAAGTCGATTTTCGACTTCGTCACGTTTCTTTTTAACGTGAGGTTTCCATTTTAGTTTCGCGTCTAGTGTCATTCCCAGATATTTAGCTTCGTTTGCATGCGGTATTTGTACCGAGTTAATGAAAACGGGAAGGTTGATTATTTTCTTGTAAGTGAAGTTAACATGCGTCGATTTGGTCTCGTTAAGAACAATGCGCCAAGTTTTTGTCCACTCACATATTTTATCCAAGGCTCGTTGGAGTTTTATGGTTGCTGACTCGATTGAACTTTCCGTTGCCAGAATAGCCGTATCGTCCGCGAACGTAGCTACAATAGTGCCTTCAGTTTGAGGTATGTCCCGAGTGTACAGCAAGAATAAGATAGTCCCAAGGACACTTCCTTGCGGAACTCCGGCGGCGATTTCTTTAAATTCAGAATATTCAGTTCCGTGCTTAACACGAAAAAGTCTGTTTTTAAGGTACGATTCTAAGATCTTATGAAGTTGCTCCGGAAGGATTCGTCTTAGCTTATAATTCAATCCATCGTGCCAAACCCTGTCGAAGGCTTGAGATACGTCAAGAAAAGCGCTAGAACAAATCTTTTTCTTCTCAAGGGCTTTTTCAATTTCGTCGGTTATTCTATAAACCTGGCCAATTGTGGAATGCTTGATTCTGAACCCGAATTGGTGGTCAGGTATTAGGCGTCTCTCTTCAATGACCGGAAGAATCCGTTTCAGTAGGAGTTTTTCAAATACCTTCGATATTATTCGATATTGGTAGTAGCGATATCGGTCTGTACGATTTTTTGTCATTTGGAGATTTCCCCGGTTTCGGAACCATTATGACTTCTGCGACTTTCCATTGATTTGGAACGTATAATAATCTAATGGAAGCATTTATTAAATAAAGCAATTTTAATAGTGCCTTTTTTGGTAATTCCTTGAGGATTTGTCCGGTTATTAAATCATAGCCAGGAGCTTTATTATTTTTCAGGTTTTTTATTGCCTGGCAAAGTTCCATAAGTGACACACTTTTTATTCTAAGGTTGTCAGATGTCGTAGTCGTACCGGCAAAATCGTCTACCAATGTTTCTCCATCAAATGGCTTAAAAGTCTCTTCTAAATGCTCGGAAAATAGATCCGCTTTTTCTTTGTCACCTTTTGCCCATTCGTCGTTGTTTTTTCTTATCGGTGGCGAATGTATTTGGGGTTTTTTAATTCTTTTGACAGCTTTCCAGAGCGAGTAATTAGTGGTTTTTTCGGCGGTTAAACCTTCAAGATAAGCTGAAGTCTCTCGGTTTTTTAGGTCTCGGATCGCTTTTTTAAGCTTATTGCATAGGAAATTCGAGTGGGTTTTATGCTGGGGAGCGCGAGTTTGTTGCCATATTTTGCGTGCTCTCCTCTTTTCTCGAATAAGTTCTTTTATTTCCGGCGGATAATAAGCTTCATTGCGTGGGACTTCTTTCGCCGCGCCAGTTAGTTTTTTTGTTAGTTAATCTAGGCACACCTACTGTCATTAGTCGGTCACTAATTGTCAAGATTACCGGCGAGTGATCTGAGGAGAGATCAAAGCTTTCCTCTACTTTCGCAAAATTTGAAGATACTCCTTTTGCTACGAAGAAGTCTATTAGGTCCGGTGTTTTTGCTGTATCAGAGGGCCAATACGTCGGTTTCCCTGTCGAAAAGAAATCAACCCCGAATTGCATACCGGCTTCGTACAGAAGTCTGCCTTTCCGTGCATTGGATCTGGAACCCCAAAAGGTGGGTTTTGCGTTGAAATCTCCACCTATAATGAAATTCGGTCCAAGTGAGTCAAGGAGACGTACAAAGTCGTTACTTCTAAACGTGCATCGCGGATGACAATAAATGGACGCGATGTTGAAATACGAGTGCCTATTCTTAACTCGAACTGAGCTTGTTTGCATTGTATCAATTTCAATCGTCGTATTTATGGAGTGCTCAATGCAGTCTTTAATGAATAAGGAGGATCCGCCTCTAGCTCTTCCGGAAGGGTGGTATGCGTGATAAGCACGATACCTTCTTATTTTTACTCCGGATTCCTTTGTCAAATGAGTTTCAGAGATCAAGCAAATGTCAATGTTGTCATTCCGTAAGAATACTTCTAATTCGGCGTTTTTTTGTAGAAGGCCGTTTGCGTTCCATGTTAAAATTTTTAGTAACTGATTCATATTCATATGGGAGTTCTTTTTTGGCTAGGTTTCAACTCGAGCTTGCTCAATTTATCAAATATGACTTTGTTTACCTTCATTGCGTAAGTTTCGCAAGAATTATAGAGAAGACTTGGGAGACTGGGTCTACCGTAACACCGCTTTGCTTGGTTTCTAGCGACGCAGCTTGAGCATATGTTAGCGTCTCTGGAGATTGTGGCTTTTCCTTTGATTTTGCCGAAGGAACTTTACTTTGCTCGACTCTCGTCTTAAGTTTGACGTGTTTATTGATGGTCGTTACCCTTGGCTTAGCGATTTCACGACTATTTTTAACCGGTTCTGCGTTCTGGCGTTGAATATTTTTAAATGTGTCTCGCCTTTTTTGAAGCTCTTTTGCCACTTCGCAACCTCGATAGTTCGCTGGGTGCTTTCCTTTGCAGTTAATGCAGGTAGCCGGGGCCTGCTTATTTAGGTCACACTTTTCTGAGAGATGGTTACCAGCACATTTTACGCATCTCGGCTCTTTTTGACAATACGACTGTGTGTGATTAAAGCCTTGACAGCGTTTACACTGAGGTATCGATCTCGTACTCGTACGCATAGGCTCAATCTTGACTACGATATTCAGAATAGTTTTAACGTTATAAATATCGTCTACATTTTCGCTCCTGTCAAAGGTAAGCATAAAGAGCGGAAGTCCATGCTTGACCATGATTTCCTGGCCTTGTTCCGTTTGTTGCTTCACCTTTTTGGGAATATTGACGGCATTAAGAATCTTTAAACCTTTAGCTTTGAGGTCGTTCATTACGTCGTCTTTTGTGCACGAGGGGTGGAGACCCCTTGCTATAACACGCAGTGGTATTTCTGACTTATTTTCATAAGTATACCACTGGATCTTTTCCGTGTTTAATTTTTGTGATATTGCTCAGTAGCCATCGGAGTCATCAACGTTAATTTTCCACGCATTGTTCCTGAGTGACGTTACCTTGAATTTCGATGTCGTCGTACCTTTAAGAAGGCAATGTAGCTTACTGTAGTCCGTTATGCCAACGACGTTTATTGCAGGCGGAGGACGTGCTTCAGCTTGAGTTTGTTTTGGCTTCGACTCATTTTGCTTGTCTTCTTTTCGCGGCTCGATTTCGGGCGAAGAGCCTGTTCTGCGTTTTTTGCTAGGTCTTTTCTTAAAGACGCAATTCGTTTCGCGTGCAAGCTCTTCTTCGTCCGTGTGATATTGTGGATTAGCTGCGCGGGGAGGGGAATCTTCGCGTTCTTTTTGTAAAAGCGAGTTCTTTAGAAGCTTGTTTTCCTCTCTCAGCATGTCTACCTCTTTTTTGAGCTCTTGGTGGAGCCGATCCATTTCATCAAGCCTATTGCGAAGTTCGTTATTTTCCTTCTCAAAGCTTTTACATTTCTCTAAGTCCTGTTTCTTGTGCGCTTGCACTTCCGGCGGACTTTTTTTCCCGGAGACATTCGGTCTTGATGGTGGAGACCGAGGTACCCTTGAACTTTTTATAAAGGGATTTATCAATTGCAATAATTGGCTCTCCCCAGAATCCGTAGAGCCTACCTCCGAAGAGGGTGGATTTTCCAGTGAACCTGGACTGCCACCTGGGGTATTAAATCTTTTCGTTTTACTCATTGCATTTTTTTGTATACACTTTAAGCCCGGTATACGAAGGGTGGATTTTAGTCGCCTCTTACGACAGGCATGCCTACCTCGGGTATATTCTAACCCCTACCCGAAGGGGGTGAATGTCGCGTCCCTCTTTAAGGGCGGGCGAGAATGGCAAGACTCGCTTGAGAACAGTTGTACCTACTGCAGAGGGTACGGCCGGTCGCGGTGCACCCCTTTTCCCGGAGGGTCGTGCCTACTTCTCCAAATAAATCTACAATTGGCCACAAGTGTTTTCCCAGACGGGGAGAAACTTAATCGGGACGTCAGGTCAGCTATGGTCAGTAGCGGGCCTCAATTTCTTTGCCCAATCACCAAGGCGAATGCTTTCAAAAGTTGGAACTGAGGCTCCACTGAGAGAATGCTCGCAGTACACAAGTTTGGTACCCAACCCTGATTATTCTGCTTCGAGGTGCAGACGGGAAGGTTCTTGGGTTTGACTCGTCGGTCGGTAGACCCAGTTGGTGGTCGAGCGATGCGGTGGAACCATCTTTCCTCCGCTATCTTCCTCTGTGCCCTGGCACGAGCGAGGAGCTCTTGGTCGTCGGCCTTAGATACACTACGTATGGCCTGTGATCGTACCGTGTCCTGTCCTTGGGGCACTTGTCCGTGGGTGTCCCTGATCGATGCTCGTCTCGGTGGAGCTCTGACTTTCCCAGGGGCGGTTGGCTGACGGGTGCATGGGTGTGAATCCTTTGGGTTGCGATCCTCTGGTCTGGGCCGTGACATGGCTATGGTGTCTCGTGACTGGTTTGGCGCCTTCGGGTTGTGGTTTTCGTCCTTTTGGTCCATGGTGTTCTCTTTTGCGGATGTGTCTCCTCCAAAAATTGCTGCCGAACTGATGACGAGTGGATCGGAGTCTTTATATTTATACCCTTTCAGGTCCTGAATGTGCGCACGGTACTGTAAGTTGGCTTTCTCTCCTTTTTTTCTCAGCAGTACTATAACGCGTGAGAGGAATTTAATAACTTCGTACGGTCCTACGCAACGGGGTGCTAGTTTCTCTGTGAAATGTTTAACACTTGAAGAGATTTCTCGGTTTTTCTTATACACCCAGTCTCCAATACTGGGGCACCACGCTCGTCGGGGACGATTATAATACTTGGTTTGTGTGTTGATGGCTTTCTGGGGGCAGGTTCTTCCTAGTCCCCCAAACTTGGGCATCTCATGTGCCAAGAATGTCTTAAGCCGCTGTGGTTCTGGTTCTCGAAGATGTTCTTCGCGAAAGCAGTGCATAGAGTACGCCTTCTGTGATGGGGGCACGGCGTAATGAGCGAGGGGTTGTCCGGCCATGGTTATCTCGAAGTTGGCTTGCCCCAGGAAGTCCATTCCGAGGATGGCGTCTTCGACAAGCTCCTTCATCTAAGCCGTCTCTATTGTAACTTCTCTGTCGCCGTAACCGAAGACCACTGTCTGGCACTCTCGTGTGGTCACTGAATGACCGTCGGCCAACTTTACACGTTGCCTCGCTAGATGCATTGGCGCCCGTATCTGGCGGAGCTTCTGCCTCATAAATAAATAAATAAAATAAATATTTGGCGCAACAGCTCTTTTAGTGCCAGGGCCTAGTTTCTCGCAACCACTCATGTTGTGTGCGTTATATTTTTCACACAAATGGAAGGGACCTACAGTTTAGTGCCGTATCCGAACGGCGATTTGAGAAGCTTTTTCGTGGCAACAATACTCTCGGATGTTTGTCAAACGCTCGCGAGAGGTGGGACCGTGAAAAAACTTTTTGGTGTTTTCTGGGATTCGAACTTGGAACCTCATGCGTAGTGATCCGACACATTAACCACTTACGCCACGGCGCTCACTGCCTCATAGCCGTGCCTATAAAAGGATTGGGTTGCTTCGGTATCGAGTAAGGCGTGGAAGACCTGCCCTTGCACCTTGACGGGGATGAAGTATCGTGGGTCATTCCACACGGGATCAGAGATGGTGGCTATCCTACTCTGGCGACAGGGACAGTCTTTAGTCAATCTGCCGTCCTCACTACACTCGGCGCAGAAAAGGCGAAACGGCCGGCGGCACTCTTGCTGGCGATCGTATGTGGTTTGTGCAGGCACTGAACGACCGCCCGCTGGTCTCGCGGCGGCTGTCGGAACGGGGCCTGGCCTACTAGTTCTCTCCTCGTTTCTTACGAACTCGTACTCTTCTGCGAGTTCCATGAGTTCTTCGAGCGTGGTAAAGTCTCTTCGCCTTATACATAACCTATAATCAGGTCTCAAGCTGTCGTATATCCGATCGATGCTTCTTGCACTATCCATCTGGCGGTGTTGGCGGATCAGATATTGGTAGGCCTGAATAAACTCTTTTGCCTTTCTCGGTTGCCTTGCCTTTTTCGCATAATTTCGTCTTCTAGCTTATGCAGATACCGAGCCGGAAGGTAGTACGGAAGGAAGGTTTGGCGGAAATCGTCCCAGGTCTCCCAGTTACCTCGGTTAATGCGGAGCCATGCGAGGGCTGATCCACGGAAGATCTCAGGAAGCGTGCGGGGTATGTAGTCTGGCGGGAAATCGTAACATCGAATCAGCTCCTCAAGCCACTCGATGAACTCTGGAGCGCTCCCGGACGCGTCATATCTTAAGCCCCATTTGCGAACGGTGTCCATAACTTCAGCTTCATAGCTGAACACTGGTTTATGTGGCGGTGGCGCAGTCGGTGGTAGACTTGGTGATGACCCCGGGAGTCTTGTTCGCTCGGTTCGTGGTAGCTGCTCGAAGGTCATTGTTTCCCTTAACTCGCCTGTTTTTACGTGCAGGCTCGCACGTTCAGCCGTGAGCTGTACTGGAACTGGGAGGTGTACTGGGACCAGGAACCGAGTCTCGGTATACATCGATGTTTTCTGCCATGGGCGCAGGACGGACTGGAGTCGGAATCGGCGTATTTCCGTTCCTGTACCCGGTCTTCCCACTCTTTGCAGAGATTTTGGGTCGACTTTCGTTTTCTGGAAATTTTCAGGTGCTGGCTCATCCTTTGGCGTAGCTCCTTTAAGGTCCCCGTCGTTTCCAGTTTTCAGCCTGCCATAGTAGCGATCAACTCCTTCTTGCTCAGCAAGTAGATCCAGCCGATATTCATTGCTGCAAGCTGGTCATCTTCAGCTGCCTCTTGAGGTATCGAGGATTCCTCATTATCGGACATGGCTGGTTCTGTTGCAGCCTCGGTCTATTCGGTTTACCTCTTGTAGAGTTCCCTGCTCGGGCGCCAATTGTGACGATGTTTTTGGTCGAAGGCTGAGGTAAGCTCGCCGGGTCCGGGGTTTACCCAAAGAAACACCCTAAAACTTCGGGAAAGAGTTGTCTTTATTGACCGAGACTGATTTTATACAATAATTACAATATATAAATAAAATATAATATATATGCGTGTTGATCGGCTCGCTGAATGTTGCTTCTTATGGATCCTGGGTCGCTAGGTCCGCTGAAGGTCGGCTTCCGTTCGGTGGACTCGTTCTGGAGTTGATTCGTCGGTTGTCCTGGCCCACTTTAAGGGCGGGCGTGAAGGTCTCGTCCCACTTTAAGAGCGGGCGATAGTGTCTCGTCCCACTTTAAGGGCGGGCGAAAGTGGCGCGTCCCACTTTAAGGGCGGGCGTGAATGTCTCGGCCCACTTTAAGGGCGGGCGAGAGTATCTCGTCCCACTTTAAGGGCGGGCGACAGTGTCGCGTCCCACTTTAAGGGCGGGCGTGAATGTCTCGGCCCACTTTAAGGGCAGGGCGAGAGCGTCTCGTCCCACTTTAAGGGCAGGCGAGAATGTCGCGTCCCACTTTAAGGGCGGGCGTGAATGTCGCGTCCCACTTTAAGGGCGGGCGTGAATGTCTCCTCCCACTTTAAGGGCGGGCGAGAATGTCAAGACTCGCTTGAGAAGGGTTGTACCAACTGCAGAGGGTACGGCCGGTCGCGGTGCACCCCTTTTCCCAGAGGGTCGTGCCTACTTCTCCAAATAAGTCTACAATTGACCACAAGTGTTTTCCCAGACGGGGAGAAACTTAATCGGGACGTCAAGTCAGCTATGGTCAGTAGCGGGCCTGAAATTGGTTGCCCAATCACCAAGGCGAAGGCTTCAAAATTTGGAACCGAGGCTCCTATGAGAGAATGCTCGCAGTACACAAGTTTGGTACCCAACCACGACTGAACAGACTCTGCTGACCACGTCTCTCAATCTCCCTCTTATATAAATTCCTGCAACAAGCAGGTGTGAATTCTAACAATGAATTCAATTTATTGCCACACACAACTTGGTGGGAGAGATTGAGAGAGATGGTCATGCTCTGACGGCGTGATCATCGCCAGATGTTGTTGTTCTATTGCAGGTACAGTAGTGGTCGGAGGTTTTCATCGACGAAGTAAACTTTTTGTCGGTCAGAGGTATGCATCGACGAAGTAAGCCACTCGTCGGTCGGAGGTATACATCGACGAGATAAGCCACTCGTCGGCCGGGGGTATACATCGACGAAGTAAACACTTTGTCGGTCGGAGGAATACGAAGTAAACACTTCGCTTAAATGTAGGCGTCGACGAAGTAAACCATTCGTCGGTTGGGGGTATGCATTGGCATCATGCTCTGGCGGCCTGATCATCGCCAGATGTGCTATTGGGGGTACAGTGGTGGTAGGGAAATATGTAACACTTCTTTACAGTGGAGTGACCTGGCAGCAGCATAAGTCCGTTTGGGAAGACCTATTTGATGGCCGCAGGACATGGTCGGAATTGCAAAGGCCAACGCTGCCACAACATCTGCAGCGCCCTCAGTGTAGTGAACGTCCGTCCGGTATACGATAAAAACAATAATTAAGTACATTTTGGCATGAAGAAGTTGTGAAGAAGTGAAAAAGTTTTTTCACGGTCCCACCTCTCGCGAGCGTTTGACAAACATCCGAGAGTATTGTTGTAACGAAAAAGCTTCTCAAATCGCCGTTCGGATTCGGCACTAAACTGTAGGTCCCTTTCATTCGTGTGAAAAATATATCACACACAACATGAGTGGTTGCGAGTAGCTAGGCCCTGGCACTTAAAGAGCTGTTGCGCCAAATATTTATTTATTTTTTATTTTCTTTTGGCATGATTTATGTTTTTGTAGTAGGTTTGGTCGTGCTACGAGGGCAAGAACCACCCCATTTCCGGCGAGTTAAGCTGCGCATCGCAAGCATGCCACGTCTCTCGTAGCCGGCACTCTTTTCCTTTTCCGTCCCATCCCATCCTTAAGTCCCATCCACATTCTAGTTTCCTGTCCCTTTTTCAAATCCCATCTCCCATAACCTTCCTGCTAGCCTATTGCAGGGGTCCATCACTTTACCTTCAAGCAGATAATCAAGGACTGAAATAAAGAGCAAAGGACTTAAAACGCTTCCTTGGTGCACCCCGACTTTGACTGGGAACTCTTCGGTTCCTCCAGCGGAGCATCTTACTCTTATCTCTGCTGCTTCGTACATGTCCATGAGCATCTGTACATAGGTTTCTAAGACCCCTCGATGCCTTAGCGCCACCCATATCAGATCTGGTGATTGTCTGTCGAATGCCTTTTCAAAGTCAACCAATACAATATGCAAATCCTTTGAGGAATCACATGTTTTTCCACTACGAACCTTATACTTAAGATTGCATCTGTGGTTGATTTACCCGAGACAAACCCGCACTGATCATCAGATAGCCGTATTATTTTTCTCAGTCGGCCACCTAATACCCGCTTCATGGTGTGTGGTATCAGCTTGATCGAACCGTAGTTATCACAGTTTCGCGTATCACCCTTCCCTTTGTATACAGGGAGAAGGAAGCTTCCCTATATTGATTGGGCATTGGATCACCTCTCACAAATTTAGAGATGAGAATTCTGAGCCATCTGAACCCAACGTCTCCCATCTTTTTCCAGAACACAGAGGGCATCCCGTCTGCCCCAACCGCTTTTCGTTTTTTGGAGTATTTGACCGCCTCACTAATTTCTTCGACTTTAATGTCGGGTATTTCTTCACAGTTAGGGTCGGCTCTTCAAAAGTATAGCCGAGGAAACTGTTCATTGAAAAGTTCTTCACAATATTGCCGCCACCTCTGCAGAATTTTGTCGTCATCCACAAGAAGCTGGCCATAGCATTGTTAATGAACTTTGGCGAACGAATCTCCTGAGCATTCCTCCTTCTTTGGGCGGATATTTTGAAGATGGTTGCGTTCTTGTTCATATTGTGTCTTCGCAGCTCCTGGATAGGCTGGTTTGCATCAGCAACCGGGGAAGATATTTTCTCCAGCTCCCGATACAGGTCCTCCGTACTCTTTGCTTGAAGCTGGGCGCACTTATTCTTCTTTTTTCTTGCAACATCTGTATTCCATTTCGAGGCGAGCCTTTTCGTCAATATTATTAGAGGTGCACTTTGACCAAGCGTTGAAAACCGCTTTCTTCTCATTTATCACCTTCTTAGCTTCATCACTCCACCACCATGTTTCTTTGGCGTGTTGATGGTGGCCTTTTGAAGCTTCTAACGGTGATTTGGCCTTCTTTAAACAAGTTCGCTGTAGGGAATCCCACATATTTTGTGCTCTGCACTCTTCATCCTCAGCTCCATTGATGGTGTGAGAGAGGTAATTTTTCATCACGAAAACAAAAGCCTCGCCTTTTTCTTTGTCTAGATTGTACCACTTGATTTTCTCAGAGACCCTTGTCTGTTTGCTTTTCTTTTGTATCTTCATAACAATTTCTGTTAGCAGGAGACGGTGTTGCTGAGCGATCGCCTCTCCCAGGATCACTTTGCAATCTTTTACCCGAGGCTTCATGATACTTCCTAGCAAATGGTAGTCAATCTGGGTTTCATCTCCACCACTACTGAAAGTGATCAAGTGTCGGCTTTGTTTGATGAACATGGTATTTAACACGATAAGACCGTGTGACTTGCACATGTTTTGGATGTCTTCACCAGGAAGTTTCCTGGTACCATATCCTAGTCCTCCATGGCAGTCTTCATAGTCTTCGTTTGACTTCCCGACATGCCCATTCAACTCTCCTCCAGCAAACAGAGATTCTTCCTAAGGAGATTGTGGAAATCTTCCCAAAATGCATCTTTATCTCTCTGATTGCACCCATTTTGGGGAGAATATGCACTGACAATATTCCTCACCTCTCCTTGTATTACTAGTTTGAGAGACATCAAACGGTCGCTGGACTTCGAAATGCTCAAGACGTTTTCAAGTAGCTCTGCAAGGATGATGCCGATGCCGTTCCTAGCCTTTTCCGTTCCGTAGTAGAACATCTTGTAATCTTTTGTCCTAACGTTCAAGAAACGCGCCCGATTTCCGGTGTTTTTCCATTTCCTCTCTTGGACACACAAGATATCCACCCGCCATCTATTCATCATCTCTTGCAGCTCGTAACTTCGACCGGTCATGCTTCCAACGTTCCAACCCGCGACCCTCAAATTTCTTCCAAACTGTTTCATTATTTTGCTAGCCCCCGGAATCCGTATAGCTCTGACCCGAACATTTCTGCTCTTCCAGTATCAGTACCATACACAGCAGTGGTAGTGCCTGGCGGGGTAGTGCCTTTCCTTTTAGCAAGTATTACCATAATGTTACAGTTTTGCAATATTACCATATTGCGATGGTGTTTGTTGTTTGACACGTGCATGCTCCTGTTTTATTAATATTTGTTTGATCTTTCTTCTATAACACCGGTGATCTCCAGTCGTATCAACCCACTGACTCGCATGCACACTTGTGGGAGGGTTTTTAAGATAGTGTATGTGTTGCTGGGCTCACTTGGGTGTTATATTGCCTAGATCTGATTTCGACCCTTAGTCGCCTTTTACGGCAAGCTCTAGTTTTTGGGGGGCGCTGCAGTGATATTCTTAACCCGTTTCTGCACGGGGCCCCCAGCATAGCTTTAATCACCCGATTAATTCGCTCTTCTTGCCCATTCGCCTGGGGTGAAGCCACTGCTACATTCACATGCCCTATATTCCGATTAAGCGAGAATTCCTCAAACTCAAGTGACGTAAAACACACTCACAACTCGCTTAAGATGACTGTAATACTGGAAGTATTTTTCCAGTGCAGACAGCACTTCTTTCGTGCTGGAGGTCGGAGGACCTTGTCGGATACAAGTTAGCGAATTCCGTAAAGGCATCTACGAATTTATAGACAGAATCCTTTTCGAATTTACAGACGGCAGCGGATCAGAATGGCTCAAGTGAATAGTATCGAACGGCAGTGGCTTTTTGGGTAAAGTGTACAAATTTCTTTCACTAGAGCGAACAGGAGTGACATACAAAATACAGTTGAGGCAGTTTTGAATAAACCTTTCTATCTTCTGGAATAAACCTTT
Organism: Brachypalpus laphriformis; assembly: GCA_945910035.1. Classification (NCBI taxonomy): domain Eukaryota; kingdom Metazoa; phylum Arthropoda; class Insecta; order Diptera; family Syrphidae; genus Brachypalpus; species Brachypalpus laphriformis. The sequence goes on from OX246756.1 coordinate 125,697,388, forward strand.
CTATCTTCTGGCGCATATTCGGAAACCAATAGCAAGTGACAATCTTATCGAGGCACTTATTAACCGTCTTATGCCAGAACTTTTCGTGAATCAACCGAATGACCTTATCCTCCATTTCATTTGGGACATATAACACTTAGTGACCTTTTTTTCTTACTTTAAATACAAGTCTGTCCGTCAACTCAAAGTTCTTAACTTCCTCGATCTTCATACGACACACAGACTTTCAATTGCCTCGTCTCGACCTGCAGCAACCTGGATTTGAAAATCAACGCCGTCTACATCCCAAACAGCTGCAATCTGACATCGGATCAGGTGGTCGACGTGCCCCATGGAAACACTACTACGGTGCTGAACCCCATAATTATAATTCGCAAACTCTAACGCCCGGGTCAATCCGGGGATTAACTTGGACTACAGCCCGTTATAATCTTGAAGGGTAATCCTTCTAAATAAACCCAGAATCGTCTCAGTGCATAAATTCTAGCAAGCGTCTCGAGCTCAAGGCTGTGGTACCTAGATTCGTCAGCTGAGGCAGTTTTCACAAAGTCTGATTGCAGCAAAACGAGTCCAAAGGCATTTGACCGGCATCGCAATATACTCCCGTCTCTTTCGTAACGTCGTAGATGACAATAACGCTGACGCGTCGATCGAAATATCGTCGGAAAAACATAAGAATCTATAATCAAGTCATTTAATACGGCGCAAGGTTTATCTAACTTAAAATCAATATTCAACTCAACTTCACTAGCGGCAATTTCAATATTAAATATATTCGGCACAGAACAAGGTTCATCATTGATCCAAGTTGACCCAGATTCCAAGACCGGTCTTGTCGTTTCGCATTCGTTAATAGCGGTAGGCACGTAATCATTTTTCAGAAGGCTATATTTATCTCTCTAAATTCTCCGCTTGTCGCTCCAGTGTAATACATCGAGACTCCATTTCCCCCAGTTTTGTCTGCAACAATTTTTTGCTTTTCTGCAATGATTGAATCTCAGCGTTAATTCCCTCCATGTCCGCTTTTGTAGCCATATTTTTTATTTTTTCATGGAGTATGGTGGTCATCGTTATTTCAATTAAATTTCTTAGATCGTTAACAGGCATGTTTACAACCTTACTTGATGAGGTTTCGGGTGACATTTCCGATAAGCGTTTTTTTAGCTTTAGGCGATTTTGCGGTGCATTGAGTTGTGTTAACTAGAGACCGTTGCATTTTATCGCTGTCGTTTGTACTTTTTAAGACTATCCTAGCACTTAAGGACTCACCTTGATCTTATTCTATACAAGTTTTAAGCTCGTGTATGTTACAAAATTATCGAAATATTGTTCTTATGGTTTTGTACTTTAAAGGAACAAATTTAAACCAGAAAATCACGGAGCACATAAAAAGTACTTCCTCTCAGCTTAAACCAGTGTTGCCAACCAAACCGTATAAGATTCATCTGGGAACTTTTTTTTGCACTATTTAAATTTTACTTTAGTCAGGTGAATGTTTAAAGCGCGCAAAAAGTCTCGTCCCAAAATGAATGGCATAGACATAGCTTCGTAGGGCAAAACAACAATTTGAACTAAATTCTCTTTATTGCGAAATTATACACGGCATACAATTTCATAAAACTTTTAATTTATTTCCACCTATCCCGCAATACGGCAATCTGGCTGTATTCAAGGTTTTCGGCAAATTATTCGGCACGCACGACACCATAATAAGGCTAATTGGGCTCCCCGTATCGAAGAGAGAGAGAAACTCAAAGAATTTTGAGCCTTTTAACAAATCAATCCCAAAAGCAACACTCGCCCAATTTACAGCACCAATTACGGCTTTATCGTCTTCATCGGAATCGTCTGAAGAGTCTACGGAAATGGCAACTAGTTGTTTCTCGTCATTTACGGCAGCAACTTTTTCGGATTAGGGCACGACCAGTGGTCGTCTACAGTAAACGTCGGCAGTGTGTGCTCGATGTTACTGAAATCCGTACTGCTTTTGCTGGATGAAACTACATCCTCCTCTAGTTCACATATCTCCTTTCGAAGGTTTAGGATTTCCATCTGCTTACGTAGATTCAGCTCCTCGTCTAGAGCAGCAACCTGCATGTCTTCGGCACCTACTGCGTTATCAGCATTATCGGCATTATCTGCACTTACATCATTATCAGCATTATCGGCATTTACAGCATCGTTGGAAGCAACGTTAACAGCAACGTCCATCTCATTGCTTGTCTCCAGCACATCGTCATCAGCTTCCCTGGGGGTTCGTCTCGTCACACGTGATGTCATCAGAATAGGTTAAAAAAAAACAGTTTTTCAGAAAAATTATTTTATAACACTTGGGCCAGCTCTATTTGAACCCACATCTGAGTTTAAACCGGAGAAATCAATAAAAAAGACTGAATGCATTTTAATTCTTTACTTTATTCTCGGTAAGGCGCGATGTTATATTCTTTACTTAAAACTTAATGAAACATAGATGTCGCTCACAGGAATGACCGCGTTCAATTAAAATAGATTATAAAAATGCTTGCACACGAGCATGTATTTTCATTTCCAGCTCCAGCGGGGAACAGCAATCATAAGCCACCCGAATATAAAGGAAAGCGGATTACATCGAAGTTTTTCCAACTACTGCATCAAAGAAAGATCCCTGCCTTGTACTACAATGGACTGGAGAGTCTGGGCTCTGGGATTTAAATTTCCTTAAAAAAAAAATAATGCAAATAAATGTATTCTCATGTAAATGAAAACTTTGAAAGTCTCGCCTGAAAAGTTATTAAAAGCGACATATTGGCTGGATTCCAAAAAGTCAACAAAATGCGCATTTTGACTGCATGATGCTCATATTATGCAATTTTGTGATGCTTTTCATACCGCTACATCTTGTAATGCCTTCAAATTTGTTGACGTTTTGGAATGACATGATGCAGATTGTGATTGAGTATAGATCTTGTTTATTTATTTACTGCATCGAAAACATCTTTCACATTAGACTCAGCCTTTAAAAGAATTTTAAAACTTCATACTTATACGACTGAACTCACCTCAGGTATCTAACGAAGACTTTGTTCCAATATGATAATAGTAGATTGACACATAAATTGACCAACATATTGCTGAGAAAATAACTTTTTTTGGGCCAAGCACAGAAATACGGGATTTAAGAAACAACTCAAGCTTGAGAAATCGTCAATAGAGATTGTAAAGAGCAGCCGAGGGCAGTACTCGTGTCTACAAACATCTCAACTATACGAGGGGCTAACGCCTGGAAGAGATGTGTAGCAAACTTCTTTGCATTAATGTATGCAGCAAAATTTTGACATTTCATCGCATTAGTTTTCTGTCAATCTCACTTACATGAAACGTAAAATCACAAAAATTGTACCAAATTGTACTATTTTGTTATTCGACTACTTCGGGTTTGCATCAAAATTAGAAATAGGGACATCTTGTTTTTTATTTTTTTGCCGATAGCAGGTGAAAAATCTTCTAAGGACACCATAAGGCCCGACCACGCGTGCTTATGGTAGTGTGAGATTTCTAATCACTAAAAAAACACCTCTCCTCAAAATTAATACTATAACTAAGCCAGTGCTTATCCAGCATTTTTTTTTTCGCTTACGAGACTCGTGATTCTGGAAAAAAAGTGTTTGTATGTGATTAAAAAGAAATATAGCACTTCAAACAGGTTAAATTCCAATGAAAGTTCCTGCGTTTTTCACGACCGGCATATACTCTGACGCGAGGTCAAAAGGTTTTGTCCTTTGCCGACGACGAATTGAATTATTCGCATCGAGTAGTTGAATGACGGTACGGTTACAATTACCGTGAACACGATCTTTGTGTTTACGCGTAAATTTTTGTATCTCTTGGACGACGCTGGGAATTCCCAGATCCCGATGAATATCTTCGTTACGTGCATACCACGGTGCGTTAACGATCACCCTAAGAACTTTATTTTCAAAAGTTTGTATGATGTTTCTATTGCTTTTCTTGGTACAACCCCATAGTTGTATACCATTCGTCCACATTGGCTTAAGCACTTGCTTATAGATAAGCAGTTTGGTATGTAGGCTTAACTTCGAATGGTTTCCGAGTAGACATTTGTCGGTATTTGTTTTGAAGCTCGTCGCTTTTCTTTTTGACGTGCGATTTCCATTTAAGCTTAACATCTAGAGTCATTTCTAGATATTTTGCTTCGTTTGCGTACGGTATTTGAGCCGAGTTTAGATATACAGGCAATCTATCCACTTTTTTGTGGGTTAAGTTGACTTGAGTAGATTTGCTTTCGTTCAGCACAGTACGCCAAGAATTCGTCCAAGCGTGGACTTTATTGATAGCATGTTGAAGCTTTCCGGTTGCTGCTTCAATGGTATCGCCGTTGTCAATATCGCCGTATCGTCCGCAAACGTGGCGACGACACAGTTTCTTTCTTGCGGGATGTTACGCGTGTAGAGTACATATAGAAGTGGGCCAAGGACACTTCCTTGCGGGACTCCGGCTGCAATCTCCTTGAAGTCAGAGTAATCATTTCCGTGCTTAACACGAAAGAGTCTCTCGGTGAGGTACGATCGTAAGATTAAAAAGAGTTGCCGTGGCAGTAGTAGTTGCAATTTATACCCCAAGCCTTCGTGCCAAACCTTATCGAAAGCTTGAGAGACGTCAAGAAATACCACAACAAATCTTTTTTTTCGAGAGCTTTTTCAATCACGTCAGTTATTTTGTGGACTTGGTCGATTGTAGAATGTTTGATTCTAAATCCAAACTGATGGTCAGGAATGAGATGTCTTTCGTCGATTACGGGTTGTAGACGTTTGGAAAGTAGTTTTTCCAATATTTTTGAGATAACCGGCAATAGGCCGATATGATTTCTTCTCATTCAGAGGTTTGCCTGGTTTCGGGACTATTATAATCTCGGCGACTTTCCATTGCCTCGGAACGCAGAGCAATCTAAACGAAGCGTTGACCAAACAGAGCAGTTTGATAAGAGCTTTATTCGGCAATTGACGACCTGTGCCGTTATCAAGTCGTAACCTGGAGCTTTTTTCGTCTTTAATTTTTTAATCACTTCCCTCAGTTCAATAAATGCAACTTTTTTTACTTAAAAGTTATCAGATGTCATGACTGGGGAGTCGAGAGTTAACAAAGGGCCGTCGAATGGCTTAAATGTGTCTTCTAAGTGCATATCAAAAAGTTCTGCCTTTTCTTTGTCGCTCTTGGCCCAGTTTCCTTGGTTTTTCTGAATTAGTAGCTCTTGAATTTGAGGTTTTCGGATGCCTTTTCGCGCTTTCCAAAGCGAATAATTTGATTCTCTTTCACCGAAGATTCTCTTTTTCAGGTAGATTGTTATCTCATTGCTTTTAAATTCCTGAACGCTATCTCTAAGGCGATTGCATAGTCGGTTAAAGACCGTTTTATTCTGCCGTGCACAAGTGATTTGCCATTTCTTTCGTGCTTTTCTTTCCTCCCTCACCAGTTCAATGATTCCTCTAGTATAATTTTCGTTGCGGTTGATCTTATAGCTTCTAGAAGGAGTATTTCTCCATACCGTTCTTTGAATTGCTCCCATGAAACGATCAACTTCGACCTCCAGTTCACAAGGCGTTTTAAGTGATACATTTAAGGCGATATTTGTTTCGCAATCATTTCTAAAGCCCTCCCAGTTTGTTCTATTGCTAGCAGGTCTAAGGCGGTACCATGTACCAAGCCATGTTCTATAATTCTACTGCACGTGTATTTCAGGCTAAATTGTGCCGTGAAATAACGCAAGTGACATAAGATATTATCCTCAAAGTGAGGAATAGCCACAAGGCCAAACGTGGCTATCCGGATAGCGCAATGTAATTTTAAACAAAACAACGTTTCTATTTTATTACACTTTATAGTTTTGATTACTTACTTACTTAGATGGCGCTACGGTCCGGGGTGGACCTGGGCCTCAACCAAAAAACCTCTCCAGCTAGCACGATTACGAGCCAACTGCCTCCAGTTGCGCACGCCAAGTTGGTTGAGGTCCCCCTCCACTTGTTTGCGCCACCTACCGCGAGGTCGTCCTCTACTGCGTCGTCCATCCGGGGTGGATTCGAAAACTTTCTTAGCGGGAACGTTGGGCTCCATCCGCTCTAAATGACCCAGCCATCTTAGTCGCTGTATGTGAACTCTTCTGGCTAAGTCGATGTCCTTGTATAGGCCGTATAGCTCGGCATTGTACCTTCTCCTCCACTCACCGTCTATGCAGACGGGACCAAAGATCGCTCGAAGAACTTTTCGCTCGAAATAACCAAGGGCATCCTCATCCGGTTTTGTCAAAGCCCATGCCTCTGCGCCATACAGCAGGACTGGGATGATTAGTGTCTTATAAAGAGTTACCTCAGTAGTTCGAGATAGGGCTTTGCTACTCAATTGCCGTTTTAGCCCATAGAAGCAACGATTGGCAAGAGTAATTCTTCGTGTGATCTCCCTACTGATGTCATTTGCGGGGTTCACCATAGAGCCTAGGTAGACAAAATCCTTTACTATTACTATATTATATCTGTCTATTGCGGCGTTCTGTCCAAGACGCCGATGTTGGGTGTCCTCTTTTGTAGACAGCATATATTTTGTTTTGCTTTCATTGACCGCTAGACCCATCTTTGCTGCCTCTATACTCGTAAATGCCCCATTGACGGCCCGCTGAGTTCTTCCGATTATGTCAATGTCATCGGCATAAGCGAGTAGTTGTACAGACTTGTAAAAGATTGTACCTCCGGTGTTGGCTTGTGAGTTTCGTACAATTCTCTCAAGTACTATATTAAAGAGATCGCATGATAGCGCGTCACCTTGTCTAAGACCTTTCCTGACATCGGACGGTTCGGTGATGTTCTTACCGACTTTGATGGAGCAGCGAGAGTTCTCCATCGTCATTCTGCACAAACGGACGAGCTTGGCAGGGATGCCAAGACTAGACATGGCTCTGTATAACTCGTTTCTATACACGCTATCATAGGCAACTTTGAAATCGATAAAGAGGTGGTGCGTATCGATTTTGTATTCATGGGTTTTTTCCAAGATCTGCCGTAGTGTGAATATTTGGTCAATGGTGGACTTTCCCGGTCTGAAACCGCACTGATAAGGACCTATCAGGTTGTTGACGATCGGTTTTAGCCGTTCACATAATACGGCAGACAGGATTTTATATGCGATGTTGAGGAGACTTATACCTCTGTAATTGGCGCAGTTCAGAGGGTCGCCTTTCGTCAGAATCGGGCAAACGATACCAAGGTTCCATTCATTGGGCATACTTTCGTCCGACCAGATTTTACAGATGAGCTGGTGCATGCTCCTTACCAACTCATCTCCTCCTGCCTTGAAAAGTTCAGCGGCAAGGCCGTCGGCTCCAGCAGCTTTGTTGTACTTGAGTTTAGATATCGCTATCCTCACTTCATTCTGATCGGGTTGACGGGAATCTTGACTGCCATCGTCACTGTTGAATGGCTCATTCTGCCTGACAGCGGAATATTGGTCATCATCGCCGTTTAACAGTCTGCAGAAGTGTTCCTTCCATATCCTCAGCACCGACTGCGATTCCACTACTATGTTGCCATTTTCGTCCCTGCAGACTTCTGTTCTGGCTTTGAAACCCTGGCATGTTCTTTTTACCCTTTGGTAAAATTTTCGAACATTATTCCTGCAATAAAGTCTCTCAATCTCTTCGATCGAGCGCTTCTCATGCTCTTTTTTCTTCTTTCTGAGAAGTCGATGTTCCTCTTTTCTCCTAGTCCTTCTATGCAGCGCCGCTTTGTACGCCTTTTGTTTTGCTGCATGTGCTTGCCGGCATTCCTATTCAAACCAGGGGTTTCATTGTGGTGGGCGAGAGAAACCCAGTACATCAGAGGCGGCATCTCTGATGGCTTGTTGGCAACGCTGCCACTGGTCTTCCGCATTTGCTGCTGGCGGCATAGGACTTAGATTGAGATTAGAAGAAACACGATCGGCAAAGGTTCTGGCGATCTCTTGCGATTGTAGCTTTTCGACGTCAAATTTCCTCACAGTATTTCGTTGATTTCGCTCCGTTCTGGATATCCGCACCCGTACCTTGGCTACAACTAGGTAGTGATCCGAGTCCACGTTGGCTCCTCGGAAAGTCCGGACACCCAGAATACTGGAAGAGTGCCTTGTGTCGATCGCAATGTGATCGATTTGGTTGACGATTTTTCGATCAAAGGAGAGCCATGTTCCTTTGTGAATGTCGAGACGTCGGAACCGCGTACTAGCTACGATAAAGTTTCGCCCCGCTGCAAAGTCGATTAGCCTGAGTCCGTTGTCGGATGTGTTGTCGTGCAGGCTGTGCTTTCCGACCACGCCACTAAAGACGTCCTCTCTTCCTAGCTTTGCGTTAAAATCACCTAGGATAATATATAGTTTTTTTATAGTTATGATTACCCGATTACTTATGTATGTATGTATACTCTTTCCGAGAAAATCTAGTTTTTTTAGATATTTAGCCAAAATCAAATGAAACAAGTAGAGCGATCAACTGTTTTTTTTTTTGCAATTGGTTATAATGTGCAGTTCTCTAATGCTATAGAATATGTTACGTCCTAAATGAACAACTTTATTATAAGACACAGCCATTTTAGCAATAAATTCGTGTGCTATTCTGAACAATTTGTCTACAAATTGCACACAGAATTGGATTGCTGCCTTTCATATACTTCTCCAAAATTCGTTTAAAATAATCTAAACATACCTAGCTTAAAGTGGTAAAACAGTTTGACAAGGATAGTGCGTTCATTTGTGCAGCAAATTACGCAAAGGACTCTCGTTTCAGCGGCATTACAAAAATCGTGATCCACAGGATCTTGGTTTGCTTCTTCTTCGCTTTTACGACGATATTGTAACATCCACAAAGTACTTTTTGCACAACATTACTAAAGAGTATGGTGTGGCAACACTAATGCCATCTGTCAAAGCTGCCATCAAGCACATCAATTTATTTCACATTCCACAATTCACCCGTAGTGACATCTAGCATGCTCGAAAATGCTCTAGAGTTTCTTGTATTTGGTATAAATCACCCCCCACTAGCAGAGAAGATAGTCGATAGAGGTGAAAATAGCTATGAACAAGTGCGATTACTGCGAAAGCTAATTGGTGTTGAGAATAAACGAGATTGTGATTAAAAATAAATTTGTATAGGCGGTTTAAGTTGAGATTAATAAAGAATAAAATGATTTTATTATTTTGAAGTATAACCAAAGAGAAGGCGATAGTTGTTTATAAATAAACATTTTAAATACATAGAAGACAGTTTTGTTATTACGAACCCCAGCAAGAATATAACTTTGGTGTCAGAAAGGGGATAAAACTTATTTTGTGTATTTAAAAAAATGGTTCGCAAATTGCTGGATGAGTTGTCATTGATACAAATAAAGGAAGTGATGAGTCCGCGGGATAAATCTTCGGCTGGAACAAGAAGAGGATTAATTTATTAATTTGCGGAAAATAATTACGGACGAGGGTGGAGATCCTGAGGCAATTTTGCTTGAGGTCGAAGAAGAACAAGTAGGTTAGGTTAGGTTAAAAGGGTTAGCTGCAACGAATGAGCGCAGCCTGCACTCGGATCTCACACGGATCCATTGTGCTCCCCTGACGTGGAGTTTAATGGCTGAAGAACTGTAAAGAGGAAAAAACAAAATAGCTAAAGTTCTATGCTAGTGGAACGGCATCCTCTGAACCACCCTGAAGAAGTTATAAATTTCATGATGGTGGTTGGTGACTTTTCAGACAGGTCGCCCAGAAGAACCAGTAAGTACTTCCGGTGATATGTCAGCTTTAATGAAATTGGTATCGAAAAAACTCGATGAGGAAACCAATTCCCCAGAATTTGCTCGATGAGCAAAAGAATTTTCTAGAGTAACAGCTAGTCGATCAGAGGCGTGTTCTTAAATCTAAATTTGGTGAACTAAATTAAAGGATTGGAAACAAGATTCGGAGCAATTAATGAGGAAATTGAAAACATAGAAGCCAAAATTGAGACATTCGAAATAGTCTTTGAAGGAAAATTTGAGAACGTTCAGACAATAATTGAAGCTATTGAAGGGAGATTCGAGAATCTGGCAAAGGAACTCGAACACGTGAAGAAACAGAAACTTCGTGAGTATTTAACCGACTGCTCAAGAAGTAAAGGGATGCAGCCTCTCGTCTTCGATGGTCAAACATCATGGTCGATATATAAAAGGCAGTTCGAAGCAGTGGCAATGATGAACAACTGGGACGATGAAGACAAGTCCACTGGCATCACACTTGCCCTTAGATGATCAGCTGCAGAGTTTCTGTAAACCATTCCGCAGGACAAACAACGCAACTACGATCCCTTGGTGAACGCCATTGAGATGCGATTTGGGGACGACCACATGTAGCAACTACATAGGGTTCAGTTGTGCAGAAGGGTCCAGATGAGGGGAGAAACGCTCCAGCAACTGCAAGCAGACATCAAGCCACTAGCATATTTGTCCTATCCAAACGCCGGTGAGGTGATCGTAAATGAGATGGTGACCGAAGCATTTACCGATGCCATAGTTGAGGCGAAACTACAAATGGCTGTAAGAATAGCTGGAAAGAAAACGCTCGCCGAAACTTTGACGTTCGCTCTGACGGTGGAAGTTCGCCTGGCGCTACAAGAAGCAGGGTTGGTCTTCTCCCATGCGTTCCTGGTGACCGACGTATGTGATGAATGTATCATCGGAGTAGACTTCATGAAAGAACATCGAGGTAACGAAACGAAGAGATTCCAATGGTGTACGGGAATCAGAATGCAGCACATGTTATGACAATACTCAGCAAGGACCACCATCTTCCGAGACTGTCATTTGGTCAAAACTATAGGCTGATCCTGGCAGCCACCGATTCTATCTATTGGAACCAGATTCAGAAGGGAATTTCCCAAACTACGTCGTGGGAAAAGTTTTAGTGGAGCCAAAGAACAACCTGGTTCCAGTAAGACTCATGAATTTAAAGAACTACAGCATCAAACTAAGACGAGGGGATGTTATTGGTAAATGTGCTTTGATTTCTTTAGTCTCAACAATAAACAAAAAAGAATCTACGAAGCCTGTTTCATCAGTCCGATTGGCGAAAATAACGAACAAGATCCTCAAGTACTGTGAACATAAAGTGAGTACGCTGATATATTTGCCTCACAGGATGGAGAGTATGGCCGAATACATCTGGTATAACATCGAATAGACACTGGAGATGCCAGACGACTGCCATTAGCTAAGCAGATTAGCCAAAGTGAAATAAATCCAAATGTTGACATATGGCCTTATTTCACTATTCAAAGTGAAATAAGCCAACATTTTCTAATTGGTTTGGCGTTATTTCACAGCACCGATGCAGAATCTGGAAAAAATTTATTCAAAAATGCGTTAAAAAAATAAAGTTTTTATTCATGTTCAAAAATATATAAAATGGGAAACATTTCTAAACCAAATTCGAAACTTATACCGCTTTTAAGTTGTCTGACCTCACACAATTTGTGTAAATTTTGTAATTCAGCTCGGAGAAGTCAATTATAATGCCTTAAATTTATTTAATTTGTATTCCAATATTTCACATTGTACTTGTTTGCACACAACTATACTGAAACAAAAATCGTAAGATTTAGCCCAATTATGAATAATTTATAATACATGAAATTAATAATATATTAAATAAAAAGAGCATCACAATACAACCTGTGGACTAAGAAATTACTATTCCCAATGTTATTCCCATCGCCTCCTCAACATTTTTTTGTTAGCATCAAAAAACTTCAGGGTCTTGATTGAAAAAAAAGAAAAGAAAACACGGGAATTTGTTGATATGTTTTACACCCTTCGGGTAGGGGTTACAATCTACCCGAGGTAGGCATGCCTGTCGTAAGAGGCGACTAAAATCCACCCTCCGAATACCGAGCGTAGTTTATACACAAAAATGCAATGAACATAACAAAATTATCTATTACCCCAGGTGGCAGCCCAGGTTCACCAAATTTTATTATTGGTGGCGATTTTCAACAAATTGGCCGACTGATAGAAATAAGATACCAGATCTGATCGGTTTCTCTGTTGTTAAAGGAATATCTGCCAACCGTATAAAAGTTGAAGAAACCTTTGATCTCTCCTCTGATCATTCTCCAATCATTATGACGATAAGCGAAACTCTGATTAAAAAAGTAGGACCGGTCAGATTAACCAGCGCGAAAACTAGTTGGGATGACTTCAAAAAAGATATTGAAGCAAATATTGAGCTGAGCATATCACTTAAAACGCCCTATGAACTTGAAGTTGATCGCTACGTCGAAATCTTACAGGAAGCCGCGTGAAAGAATACTCCCAAACCAAAGAAAACGCCGGCAGTTACATTCAAACTTATCCACAGGAAATAAAAGAGATGATTAAGAAGAAGAGAAAAGCACGTAAAAATGGCAACAAACTCGGGCTCCGCAACATAAAGCACATCTTAACCGTTTATGCAACTCACTAGATCTATTAAAGATCTTAAGAATAATTAAATACAAACTTACATAGAAAGTTTAATGGCAGAAAAAGATTCTAATTACTCGCTTTGGAAGGCTATAAAAGGTGTTAAAAAACCTCAAATTCAAACCGCACTAATTAGGAAAAATCAAGGCGAATGGGCCAAGCATGATAAAGAAAAAGCGCCAGTTTTTGCAGCCCACCTGGAAGAAACTTTCAAACCGTTTAATGGACAAGCTCTTATTCAAAATATAAATACGTCGTATATAGACAATAGCGTAATAAGAAGTGCAGCACTAACCGAACTTAAGGAAGAAATAAAGAAACTTAAACCTAAGAAGGCTCCTGGATTCGACCTAATCACGGCAGAGTTTCTTAAAGCACTACCAAGAAAAGATCTAATTATGCTTCTGTTCATTATAAACGCCGCGCTTATACTAGAATATGTTCCCAGTCAATGGAAAGTCGCCGAAGTAACAATGGTCCTTAAGCCCGGAAAACCGCCGAATGAAAAAACGTCTTATAGACCGATTTCGCTTCTTCGAATTATATCCAAAGTGTTCTTGGGAATATTGATTAGGCGAATACAGCTGGTAATAAAAGACAGGCATCTCATTCCGGATCATCAATTCGGATTCAGAAGTAGGCATTCTATAGTTGAACAAGTGCATAGAATAACACATGTAATCGAAAAATCTCTCAAGCCTTTGACAAGGTCTGGCACGAAGGCTTAAAGTTACGACAAGTTCTGCCAGAGCACCTATATAGTATTTTGAAGAACTACCTTACGAACAGATTATTCCGAGTCAAATGTGGAAACGAGTATTCCGATATTAAGAAAATAAAGGCTGGGGTGCCGCAAGGAAGCGTTCTTGGTCCAGTCTTATATCTATTATACACTGATGATATACCGCAAGTAGAACGCACTGAGCTAGCTACATTTGCCGACGACACTGCTATCTTGACAGTACGTAAAACGGTCGAAGATACTACAGAAAAACTGTAAGAAGCTTTGGATAGAGCAAATGAAGGTTTGGCAAATCGCACTCAACGAGACCAAATCTATTCATGTAAATTTTGCTTATAAGAAAATAAATAATTTGCCGATCTTTTCAAACTCGGTTCAAATTCCGTTTGCAAACGAGGCTAAGTATCTTGGAATGACACTTGATGCAAAGCTGAAATGGAAAACGCACGTAAGAAAAAAACGCAAAGAACTAGATAATAAATATAGAGAAATGTATTGGTTACTTGGAAAATATTCCAAGTTTAATATAAAGAACAGTTCGCTTTTATATAAGCAAGTGCGAAAGCCTGTTTGAACATATGGTATAAAACTCTGGGGTTGTACCAAAATAAGTAACATTAGAATTTTACAAACTTTTGAAAACAAAGTGTTAAGAGGTATTGTAAATGCACCATGGTATATTAGAAATAGCGATATCCATAGAGATCTTGGCATTAAAACGATAGAAGAAGAAATCAAAAACTACACGAAAAAGCATAAAAGTCGACTAGAAAGTCACGTAAATATTACAGTCCTCCAAGTTTTGGATGAAAGAAATTTACTACGCCGTCTACAAAGAACCAAACCTTTAGACTTAGCGCGATAAGTAACCGCGTCTAAATTGCGGAGCTAACAGGAACTTCTAATGGGAAGGTACTTGCAAAACGTCCTTATTTCGTGCAATGAAAACTACTTGATAAGTCAAATACTTAGTTGTAGTAAAAATAAAAACAAGTTTCTTTTGAAGGGAGGTTTTTTAGTGGGTAAGAAGATTCTCATAGTGTCTTGTTGAGGATTTAACCTACCCTCGGAAAAAAAAAATAAATAAAATAAAAATAAAAATGTTTTAAAACCTTTATACAGTACAAGGGGCGCCGTGGCGTAAGTGGTTAGTGTGTCGGATCACTACGCATGAGGTTCCAAGTTCGAATCCCAGAAAACACCAAAAAGTTTTTCCACGGTTCACCTCTCGCGAGCGTCTGACAAACATCCGAGAGTATTGTTGTCACGAAAAAGCTTCTCAAATCGCCGTTCGGACTCGGCATTAAACTGTAGGTCCCTTCCATTCGTGTGAAAAATATAACGCACACAACATGAGTGGTTGCGAGAAGCTAGGCCTTGGCGCTTTAAAGAGCTGTTGCGCCAAATATTTGTATTTGTAGTACAAGGGTCTATATTCGTAAACTGTTGGTCTGTTAAAATTATGTGTGGAAACGTTGGCCTTTAAGTACTCGCAGTTAATTTACCAAGATCAATAGCTCTTAATCACATGTCAAGCTCAACGACTTGCGAAAAGCTCCTAAGCTTGCACAAGTTAACGTGAGGAAAGAAGAACATTGCACATTTTTTACGTAGTTAATATCATCAAAGCAAAATTGCTCCGATTAAAACTAATATAGCTTGCGATTTCAAAACCATTCTTATCTGATCCGGTACCGAATATAATTTGCTAATTTTGCTAATTATCACGATTTTTAACATTAAAGCTATATTTTCTTCCGAGGGATACTTTTTTTTTGAATCCACCACTATCTGCTATTTTTGAGAAGCGCTAGTAGGTTATATCATAATTCTTTTTCAATTGTACTCTCACATACATATGTATCCGACAATGTTTCACATTATATGCAAGGAAGTTTAAGCTTCTTACTAATTTCATTTTTAAGTATTCTAATTTTGTTACATTCGGCGCTCTTAGTAGATAGTTTCACATTTGGACACAAACTAAGCTCAAACGCTCGGCTTCAAGTCCACATAGACTCGAGGGTGGCAATGGTGTAGTGGTAACGTCGTCAATTGCCACGCTAATGTTCACGATTCAAAGCCTAATGTAAGCAAGCATTTATTTATTTCTAATGAAATATATAAAGCCTGCCCGATCAATTGCGAAAGTTTGTGTGAACACTACTGCGAAGGCATATCACTGGCAGTAGCTTGGTCATATGGCTGGAAAAATTGTTCGCTCTGTTGATGATTTGCCTATAACATCGGTTATCGGGAAACAAATACTGTGAAACAGAAGCAAAGACAAAAAATAACAAAAATCGTCCCAGTTATCCGGACGCCACCCCTGGGGTTTCTCTGAAGCATAAACAACTAAGCTTCGAACGACTATACCAAATTTTTTTCTATCTCTTTATCTATTCTTTCCAACACCCCCACTGTGTGTAATCCTGTTAAGGGTATTCATAATTCCTTGAGTGTGCGTAAATTATAAAAATAACTTGGGCTACTAGACCGCTGCATCTCGTACGTCTCGTAGGTACGTGCAAAATAGGGTTGATCCGACGAAATATTCACCCCAATTCTTCCACTCGTATACGACAGTCGTATTCGACCATGGTCGCATTTAGGTAAACCAAAGTCGTATTTTTTGTTCGTAAAATACGACTTAAGTAATAACTAAATGCGACCATGGTCGGATTCGACTGTCGTATACGAGTTCAAGAATTGGGCCCATTATAAGGAAGTTTGGCATTGGTTAGCTGCAATCGTAAAATGTCATTTATAAAGTCCTAACCCGTATTAAGCTCAGAAAACCATTGGGAACATTTCTAACAACCATTCTGGCAACCATAATGAAATTCCTGGCTTGATAAAGAATACCGCAGACGAATACATACATATGCAACAATCAAGATGCATAGAAAGAAGCTTTCTGTAAACCAAAGCATCGACGTCTACATATACATCGTCTACGTATACATATTACAATACAAGGTAATTGGAAAAGGGACTAGAGAAAAAAAAAATCCGAATTACTTTGCAACTACCTGTTTTTTTTAACGCTTTTAAGGGGTTATACGCAGTAGTAAGGCCAAAAAATGTTGTTTATTTACGATTTTTTTCTGAAAAGGGATATTTTTTGACAAATACAAGAAGTATTAACACATGTAGTGGTAACTTTAAGCTTAATATCGGCATGTTTCATTTTTAAAAATATTGAGTTACAGTGCTCCTGTAGACGATCTCCTGGAGTTCCCCCAAAAAAAGGTGTCTGGCGGTGAGCACGATATCTCCGGTTTTGATTATTTAAAATAAAAACGCTAAAAGGATTCTATTTGTGGATAGATAAACCTAGGGATTAATCGAAGGAATAGTTTAGAAATTTTGATTTTTGATAAAATGGCGGGTCCAAAAAAAAAAGTTCCAATTTTCAACCAAAATTTTTTCGTTTGCTTAAAAAAATAGAAATAATTTACGGAAATCTTATTCCTTCGATCAGTCCTTAAAGAATATATCTGAGAAGGTTGTGTTAAAATTTCAGACTGATTGGTTAAGCCGTTTTTGAGAAATCGTGCTCACCGACTTTGAAAACACCGTCTTGAGAAAAACGCGTTCAAAGTTTCAAAAGATGTGCACACACGCTCCGGGACGTCCTTACAAAAGTGCTTGTATTTCCAAGAATGTTGGCCGGATCGATTTGAAATTTTCAGAGAATATAGCTACGCAAATATATATACATTTCGAAAATGCAATAAAAGGAAAATCGATTTTTTGAAATTTCTAACTGTGTATAACCCCTTAATGCAATTGCATGACGTACATAAGTTGGAAATAAAGGGAAGAGATTGCATCGACAATTTTTAGGTTTTGGTTTTAGGTGGTTTGAAACTCAGGTGATATTAGGTTTCAGTACATGATTACTCCACAGGTTGTGTCCGAATTATATTACACAGTGTTACACAGTGCGATGGTGTGGACTGACCCCAAAGACAGTGAAGTTGGAACACGTCACTCGGTTTGCCGATTTTAAGGTTATCCTTCATATATTCTAAGGACTGTCACTTCTACGTTCGCCAAGTGAAGAGCGCACACGCTTTCTTTAATAAGTCTGAAGTTCCAAAATTAATCTTTTTGTCTTTTACTTAAATAAAATCGTACCTTAATATATGTATATAATTGGGACAACAGTTCATCAAGTGACTAGGACTAGCTTTTCGCAACCACTTATGTTTTTCGCACGAATGGAAGGGACCTACAGCTTTGTGTCGTATCCGAAGGGCAATTTTTATTTTGTTTTTGAGAAGCTTCTTCATGACAACAGTACTTTTCGATGTTTGGCAAACATTCGCGAGAGGTGGGACCGTGAACATTTTTTTTTTATGCTTTTCTGGGGTTTCAACATTGAACTTCACGCGCAGTGGGAAAACGCTAATGCCCACGAGATATAGCCCTGCTCTGTTGCAAGTAGTGTGGATCTTACTCAATAAAAAAGCACCTTTAACCCCTTTTCAACCGGGCACCATCCACTCCGGGGCCACATTAGCATTACTTCAGAGTGGTGTCGTTTTCTTTCCCCTCTGTGGACTGCCTTTTTCATTTATCTCCTGATGCGGGCTTATAGTATATTGCCACTGAGGATTTCATCAATTTCAAAAACTGCTTTCTGAGTCCCCGTGTTTTTCGTCACTGTCACTGTAAGGCTATAAATAATCTTCACTGACCGTTGGTAGTTCTGGTTG
This sequence comes from Brachypalpus laphriformis, assembly GCA_945910035.1. Taxonomy (NCBI): domain Eukaryota; kingdom Metazoa; phylum Arthropoda; class Insecta; order Diptera; family Syrphidae; genus Brachypalpus; species Brachypalpus laphriformis. The sequence goes on from OX246756.1 coordinate 125,715,354, forward strand.
TGTAAAATCAGTTTCAGGTTCAATTAAAAATTTGAAGACTTCAGGAAGCATCGATTTTAAATTTTTGAATGGTTTTCCAATGGGTCTGAAGTTATTAGCAGAATATTAAGCAAATCCCTGTTCGTACTGACGCTCGAAGTTTTTTGTGTATGAGAAACTTCACTTCTAAATTTATGGAGTCGGTCCACTGTGCAGCGCCCACAAATTAGTCGGGAAGAAATACTGATTTTGGACAAGTATTTATTTACTCTAGGTGGTGAATGATTGCATCATTTCGTTTTATTATCACTAGAAAACTTGAATGGATATACCTAGCCTGTACTCGATCTGACAATCTACCACACAGTGACCGAATACATAATTACAAGATCATGCCACACACTCGTATATTTAAAATGCAACGTCTATGTGCCTGTTGTTTGTGCTCGACAATCTCAACAACTGCTGGTCCGATTCTGCCCTGATTTTCAGCTTAGGTTAGGGCATTTAGTGAAGAAGATCAACAGACATTTTTTTTTAGTAAAACCAGTTCAGTAATTACAAAATTAGAATTAACCGTTATTGGAACATTCTCAATTTTTTGTTCGTCCAGAATTTAGTTTTTGTGAATTGTTACACAGTCTTAATATTCTATTCTAATAGTAAAAAAATAATTAAAATCGATTCAGCGGTTGTCGAATTTTCTTCGACTTTAGTAAAAAAGCAAGCACCTACTACTCCTACTACTACTAGTGGGTGCCACCGTAGCGCAGTGGTTAGTGTGTCGGACCTCTGCATGTGAGATTCCAAGTTCGAATCCCAGAAAACACCAAAAAGTTTTTTCGCGGTCCCACCTCTAGCGAGCGTCTGACAAACATCCGAGAGTATTGTTTTCTCGAAAAAGCTTCTCAAACCAAATTCCCCTTCGGATACGGCACAAAACTGTAGGACCCTTCCACTCGTGTGAAAAATATAACCCACACAACATTAGTGGTTGCGAGAAGCGCTTAAAAAGCTGTTGGGCCAAATATGTATTTATTTTTTTTTTATTTAAATACGTCGAAGTACGCATTGGAGATTTTTCCTTATCCTTCGAATGTTACTAAAGTCTACTCTGAAATTTCCGAATCAAGAAATAATTCGTTCTTGCTCTCTTAAAAAAGAAGAAAACACCACTGAAATTGATTTGAAAATCTTGGTGAATTAAGAAATAAAAAAAAGAAAGAATTTTGCAAAGATGATATTAATATTGCTCAGATTTTAGAGCACGTAGAAATATAATTTTCAACTTAAAATATGCGTATTTTAGAGCTCTAAAACTGAACTTAATTTCATTGAAATAGAAGAAGGAAAAGTTTACTTCTTTTGAGTTCAAAGTCTAATTATTGAATTTCTTGGTCTTTTACAATCAAAATTAAATATTTTTGCTCCTTATGAAAACCTAATCAACAAAAAAGATCAAAATCCGTTCAGTCGTTTGGTGTGTAGGTCATTGCAAACAAATATTCAATTTCTTTTATATTAGCCGTGCTTTTTTTAAACTTAGCCAGCCAGTAGTTGCTAGTAAAGTAAAATTTTACACATAAAACAAATACAACAACCGGCTGGGTACTACTCTTGATTTTATCCCCAGCAAAGAGTTACTGGCTAGGAATTTCATGATGCGGTGCAAAAATGAATGTTTTTTAGTTATTTGTTGTTGCTGTCACTGCGAGGTTGCTTGGTTTCTAGAGATATGTTCGTATAAAATCGGCTGGCTTTGGCTGGCTGGCAAATCGTTTAAATGAACGACTGGCTGGCTAGGTTTCAAAAAAACACGGCAATTATTAGGGATTTATCAAAATACTAGAAATAATTCTATTTGAGCTTTTCCAAATGATTCGATATCAATTTTGTATTTAGATCTACCGTAGCAGGTATATATGTACATATAAAACATGACATTCTTAGAAGGTCTATAATAGCATAAAAATATGTGTAGTACATATTGTTACGCAGGTGGAAAGAAACAAACGACAAAATAAAAATGAACCGAAAAGAACACACCCTAGAACCTATCAACTCGAACCTGATTGCCGCTGAAAATTTTGAAAAAGTCGCATGAATCTACTCATTTGCAGTTGTGAATCATTCGCTAAAACACGAGCCATCCACAGTCTCACGCACAAAGAAATTATAGCGGCAATAAACTGCCAGTTAATCATTTCTTGAAATGAATGAGAATGTGTGTGAAGGCAGTGAATGTTTCGAGTGACTCATAAAACGAGCTACTTGCAGTTTTCTGGTTAGAATTCCATATTCATTGACATGAAAAACTTAGAAACTAACACAAAAGCTAATATTTCACAAAACAAAAATATAAATAAATAATTCAACAAAAAAGAAAGAACGCATTAGATTATACAAAAAATAAAAATAAATTAAATTAAATTAAATCAGTACAATTTTGTTGTGAACGATTGTGATTTTTGTTTTTAAATGTTCTGCATCACTTAAGACTATGTCTTTTAAAGTTAAAAACCCAGTGATGGAGTGAAAGGAAAGGGTATAGAGGAGAATTAAGGATTAGATAGGGAAGGAAAAAGGGTGAGGTGACGATGCGCGCTAACTTTGAACCTCTGAAGATTATAGGTATCAGGAAACACTGAGGAAGGCAAGTTATTCCACATTGGTGTGGTGTGGTTAAAAAACGATCTTCTGTATTTCACTGTGTGCCCGAAAACAGGTTTAAGTACATACGGATGTGCGGAAGAGGCCGCACGTGTACTACGATTGAACTGACGAAAAGGAGGGACACAACTATATATTTCATCCGAACACTTGTGATGGAAGTATCGATATAGGAGCGCTAAATATCCTACATTCCGGCGGTGTTCTAGCGAAGGAATTAGGTTGCAGATGCAGATGCTACAAGCTTGACGCTGAACACGATCCAGCAAGCTCAAGCACGTTGCGGGAGCTTCCACCCAAACATGTGAATTATATTCAAGTTTCGGACGGATGTGTGCTTTATAGATAGTGGCCAAGTCAGTTGGAGTGAAAAAACGTTTACATCTTTTGAGGAAACCAAGGCATCTAGCACCGCCTTTAGCAGCATCAATAATCTGCTGGTTCCAACGTAAGTCTGCGCTAATTTGCATTCCGAGCATAGACAATCCATTAGATTCCTCTAGATCAACTCCATTCATTCTTAGTTTGGCCACGTTGGTGTTACGCTTGAGAGACAGCAGACAACACAGAGATTTTGACGCGTTGAACTCAACTCGGTTTTTAACACCCCAATTGACGATTGCATCAATATCAGAGTTAAGTTCGGTTGACATTCGATGTCGCTGGGACTCTACAACTTGGGAACCTTGTCGTGGAGTCGTTAAAGAACAATCAAAGTCAAGAGTGCTGTCATCCGCGAAGGAGTGGATTGGGTTGGGAGTAAGAGAGAGCAGGTCGTTGATAAATATTAAAAAAAAAGGGTCGGAGAGAGGACTGAGCCCTGTGGAACACCAGCATTAGTTGAGAAGGCGGTAGAAGTATAACCATCTAACACAACTTGTATTGATCGATTACTTAAAAAGTTCGCAATCCATTTCGAGAACTTATCACCAACACCATAAGCTTGTAGCTTGTTTACCAGGGCAATATACCATACCCTATCAAAAGACTTGAAAATATCAAGAGCAACTATTCTCCATTCACCAAGTTGATGGATGCAATGATTCCATTTATCCGACAGGTAAGACATTAAGTCATCAGTGGAACGCTGTTGCCTGAAACCATACTGGCGATCATTAAGGAGATGTTTTCTTTCGAGGTATCTCATGAAATGGTAATTAGCAATGCCCTCCATGATCTTAGAAAGCACTGACGTTAAATCTATGGGTCGGTAGTTAGAAGGGGAGGTTTTATCGCCCTTTTTGGGAATTGTATGAACATGCACTAGTTTCCACTTATCCGGAAAAGTGCCTGTAGAGTAGGATAAGTAGAACATCTTGCGTAGAGGTTAAGCCAGGGTAGAAGAACATCTCTTCGAAACAAGGGGCGGAATTCCATCTGAACCTGAAGATTTATTGCAGTTGAGATCTTTAAGGACTTTAGCTACTGAACGGGTTTGGAAAAATATTTGTCCTAGAGAATATTGAACACGGTTCAGCATAGGTGGAGAAAGAGAGCTGTCTGGTAAGGTGGAATTTGCCGCGAATATTGCAGCAAGCAGATCAGCTTTCTCTTTGGAGTCTGCGATATTCATATCATTGTAGACAAGAGCTGGGATTGCTGATGAGGATCCTTTAATTCTTTTAACGACAGACCAAAACGATTTACAACCTTTAGGACATTGCAGTATTTTTTGTCTCGTTGGAATTGAACACACTTAATAGTGACGTTACAGTCATTTCTCGCTCGTCTGTAGAGACTTCGGTTTTTCTCAGTAGGTGTTTGGCGCCATAACACAAAAGCTTTTTCTTTCAAAATTATTGTTTTAGTTTTAGGCTAACTGATTTACTTGGAATGTAGGAGCGCATTCCAAGCAAAATTAGGTCTGTGATCATGTCAGCAGCGACATTAACGTCTCTATCGAGGAAGCATAAAGACCATTTAAAATCCCTAAAGAACGAACTAAGGCCGCTACAATCGGCATTCTGGTATTGCCAGATTGTTCTTCTAGGGAACTTCTTGTTAACTGAATGCAGGTTGAAGTACGAGAATTTAGCTGACACCAGACAATGATCCGAGCCTCCAATCGGAGCAGAAACCACAATTGAATATTTGTCCAGAAGAGAAGTTAAGAACAGATTCAGAATGTATTGGCCGTGATTGTCAACATCAGGAATGTGTGTTGGTCTGTCTACAAGCTGAGTGAGGTGGTTAGTCTCAGCGAAGAAGATCTCGGTGTAGCGACCTTCAGGTGTCGTTGGTCCAAAGTTGCGAAGCCAACCAGTATTGTGGACATTAAAATCTCCCGCGACATCGATTTTAGTTTTAGCGCAACCTCGAATGTTTCCATTATAATCTACAAAACACAAATACACAAGGATAAACACTACGCAATTAAATTACTGAACGCTATCTGATAATATGAGAATCCTTTGTAAAAATTCTACTGCTAGTGTTTGGCCTTAACAGCAGAGTAAACACGTTGATGTCTCAATTAAAACTCAACGCACATTCATTTATCTACATACGTACCAGAAAAAAAGAAAAGCAACACATTGGTGGTGGAATAACTGGAGGACTCACAATGTTTTTTGTTATTTATAATAACTGAAGCGACGTTGGCAGTGCACTATTGTTCATTTTTCTTTTAAATTTAATAAATGAAAAATTATTTTTCTCTTTATGTGAGCACTTCCACGAGATTTTGATTATTTTATTTTTTTTTTAAATAGTTTTTTATTTTATTTTTATTATTTACTATTTGTTTTTTTTTTTTATCGTAAGGCGACGGTGGAGCAGAAAACGTGTGCGCGCGCGTTGGTGGTCAACACGTATATGATTATGAGCAACTAAATGAAATTTTTTTGGAAAAATAAAAAGGGTCAAAAAGAGGTGTTTTTTAAAAAGTCCGATCATAGTCTCTTTGCGTCAAAAAAGGGTCAAATTGCGACTAAAGCCGCATAGCGGCAACGCTGGTGGTAGACTTTTGGCAAACAAAGTTCCGGTAGCGAACTGGAAACTTTGGAATTCTCATATAAAAGGAGGTTGGCAGAAGTGCAGGGATGAGTTCTTTGTTGGCAAGCAGCGACAGCGACCACTAGAGATGCGCAAACCAAGAAAATAATTGTACTAAATTGTTAAAAAAAATTGTTTCTTTGTACAACGATTTCATTTAAATAAAAAAACAGAAGATGACCCTCTCGGTAACCAAACAAATGCTGCTTTTCCTCCAGTATCCGTCTCCACTTTGGGAAGTCGTATTTGGCACAATCGCCAACTTTTGTTACACTTGTGTCAGATGTGGGGTTAATCCGGACAGAATTAAGATTAATTCTGCTCACGTACGAAAGCCTAGTATAAGGGCCAACGACATTCAAACGTTCCTTCAGAGTTTACTCTTAACTAAACGCAATTTTGGGAGAGAAAACTGACGGAATGGAAGACAGATATATCAGAGCGTCTTGAAAAGAGGATTGAGGAATTGGAGAAGATAGTGCCCAACGCCGCCTTTGCTTCTAAGGTGCCATAACACTCGTCACCACGAGTAGCCTCAGGAGAAAAGTCAGCCTCAAATCAGGTCCCCCTTACTCATAAGAGTAACGGCGCTGGGAATCAACTGTAACTCTCGGCCTCCCTAGTCGTGACGCCAATCGACCACAGCCTGCCGAGGACAACTGCGTCCCCAAAGCAAGAAGGGATCCTGAAATCCTAATACCCACATCGGTTGTGGAGGTATCATCACCGATTCAGGAAACCCTGATAGTGAGGCAGACCGATGAACTAGACTACGGCGAAGCAAGTCGGCTTCCTAAATCGGAGCAAGGGATCTCACCAGCAATTTAAGGACCCATGCCAGACGGTGGTCAACGATCCCCCGTCGCTCCGTGGGCGGAAACAGTTCCATCATGCCAGGCTCAACACCTCTCGTTAACAACAACTAGACGCCAAGGGTAGACTCCGGTTGCCGAAGCCTAACATCACTCCAAACAGGCGACGGCGCAGTTCTAAGCCACGTACAGCGGACCGAAATACATTCCGGTTTTTAATCTTGCGATCGTACCTCACCGAGAGACTCTTTCGTGTTAAGCACGGATTACTCTGACTTCAAGGAGATTGCAGCCGGAGTCCCGCAAGGAAGTGTCCTTGGCCCACTTCTATATGTACTCTACACGCGTAACATCCCGCAAGAATGAAACTGTGTTGTCGCCACGTTTGCGGACGATACGGCGATATTGACAACGGGAGATACCATTGAAGCAGCAACCGGAAAGCTTCAACATGCTATTAATAAAGTCCACGCTTGGACGAATTCTTGGCGTATTGTGCTGAACGAAAGCAAATCTACTCACGTCAACTTTACGTACAAAAAAGTGGATAGATTGCCTGTACATCTAAACTCGGCTCAAATACCGTACGCAAACGAAGCAAAATATCTAGGAATGACTCTAGATGTTAAGCTCAAATGGAAATTGCACGTGAAAAAGAAACGCGACGAACTTCAAAACAAATACCGACAAATGTACTGGCTACTCGGAAAACATTCGAAGTTGAGCCTACATAACAAACTGCTTATCTATAAGCAAGTGCTAAAGCCAGTGTGGACGTATGGTATACAACTATGGAGTTGTACCAAGAAAAGCAATAGAAACGTCATACAAACTTTCGAAAATAAAGTTCTTAGAACGTGGTATGTACATAACGAAGATATTCATCGGGATCTGGGAATTCCCAGCGTCGTCGAAGAGATAATAAAATGTGCGCGTAAACACAAAGATCGTGTTCACGGCCATTGTAACCGTACTATCACTCAACTACTCGACGCGAATAATTCAATTCGTCGTCTTCAAAGGACAAAACCTTTTGACCTCGCGTCATAGCATATGAAGGTCGTGAAAAAGGCAGGAACTTTCATTGGAATTTAACCTGTCTAAAGTGCTACATTTATTTTTTCTAGAATAACGATTCTCGTAAGCGAAAATAAAACTACTGGATAAGCACTGGCTTAGTTGTAGTATTAATTTTGAGGAGGTGTTTTTTTAGTGATTAGAAATCTCACACTACCATAAGCACGCGCGGTCGGGCCTTATGGTGTCTTTGGAAGATTTTTCACCTGCTCTCGGCAAAAAAAAAAAAAAAAATCCGGTTTTACAGGCTACCACTCCGGATAAGCGACAATCGGGATGACACTCAACACCCACTGCATATTCCAAATGTCAGTTTCTTCGACGCCATGTTCGTGACAACAATAATCTCGGATGTTTGTCAGACGCTCTCGAGAGGTGGGACCGTGAACAAACTTTTTGGTGTTTTCTGGGATTCGAACTTGGAACCTCATGCGTAGTGATCCGACACACTAACCACGGCGCCCCCTATATCTATATATGTTACCAGTAATGTGCGTAAGCCCAGACAATCTTCAGATTACGTAATTAAACTGCAGATTAACGGCTTTTGCACATTACCGGTAGCATATACATATATATAAATACTCAGGAAAACCTCCTTTTAAAATCATCGAAATAGTAGAGGAGCTTTTCCGGCGAAAATAAAAAAAAATGTTTTTTTTAACCCTTTCCGGCCGGCATCAAAAAACTATTTACGACCGGGTGTCTCGGTTTTTGGTGGTATTTGTTCTTCTCTGAGTTGTTGAATGAAAGCGAGCCATTCATTATTGTTTTTGTAGGTTTGTTGTATGCTCCGTACTGAGGGTTTTTTACGCTGACACTATTTTTTGGGATCACCACCGTTTCCTAGTCAAATTTTCTTTGAAAGACCAGATTAACCAATAATCAGAGCACTTACCCTGGCACAGCACTGTTTAACAAAGCTAGGTGGCTGGAGAGACATGTCGTTAATCGCATTTCAATTGAATATGCAAAATGTGTTTCGGCAGTATAGACAAATTAAAACAAAAACCTTCTCGAATACCTATTTATCATTACACAGCAAACTAAAAATCCGACCACGCAAAAAAAAAAATAAAAATTTAAATCAAACTACATACATGAAAATAAAAACAACACGACTAACAATTTGATTTTGAACGTTTCCCGCGCCATATGCACAGCGTTGCCTGTGTGGAGATAGAGTTAGTTCGGAGTCAGTACAAAGAATTTTTGCCTAGGAGATGTGGTACCATGTAACAGGCACGTATTTTTTTATTTTTATAAGTTTCTTTCTAGAGTTAAAACATTTTTTTTATTCAGAAAAGATAAGAATTAAAATTATTCAAAAAATAAAACAGTATCGCTATCGAAGCTGTAATTTTAAGAAGTGGTTTGAACTCTAATAAGCGTTCAATTTTTGTTAAGTAAACTATTAAATGCGTTGATCCCGTTATCTCCTATAAAATAAAAAAAATAAATAAATAAGAATGGGCTAAACCTTCAATTGGAACTCACGGTTCTCTTTTGATCGTATGTATATATATAGTTTGAAAATGAAGTAAGATAGTAATACCACCTGCTGTCTCAGATGATATTAAAAAAACTTATTTCTAATAAACCTTTATGATGTTTCTTATAGTTATTTTTATTTTTTTGTATGAAAGTAATTAAAGAATTAAATTTCATGTACAAATATAGTTATCAGTCATATGAATGAACAATTTAAAACTACGTATATGTACATATATTAAATCTAAATATACAGGATGTTTTAGGAATATGGGTACAAACAAAAATTATAGAAAACTAAGAGGATTTTAAACAAAAATGTAATTTAGTAATTTTCTCGTTCTAGCCTTTGTGGAGCTACAACGGTTTCAATGATTTTGTCGTATTTTGGAAAACGATTATTAAAATATTGTAACTTTACTAATGAACCGCTTTCAGAGGAAATCACACTAGGCCCAATGTGGCCGCAGTGATAAGGTGACCTAATCCCACCTCTTCAGCCGTTTTGACTATTACGCAAAACGTATAATAATACAAATTCAAATCGTAGACACCATAATCTGTAACATTTGCAGAGCCTAACATTTACACATATATAAAAAAAAATTTCAGATTAAATAACGAGGGGACTAGACTAAAAAGTAGAGGGCATGAGTGTGTTGCATATACTTGCACTTGTGTGAATTTAAGACAGTAAAAGCTGTTTTTTTTTCATAGTTCTTCATAAACCGAAAAAGAAATCTACATATTACGATTTTCCAAAATGATACGTTATTCCGTTCTATATGTCATACATTGCTTGGATATTACTTTTATCTAAATCGGCTGAGAAGTAGCTAGATTTTTAAAACTATGATAAATAAAGAACATTAGGTCTATTTTTTGAGACCTCGGGTCGCTCGCTCTAAAATGATTTTTAAGAAACCTGGGGTCGCTCCAAATTCGCATTCGACATTTCCGGTTATCATCTATTTCGTATTCCCGGAAATAATAGACTAATTTCTTTTCTTGAATTATGCTCAAAATATGCAAATTAAATTCAGAGTAAAAAATAAATTCATATTTGCAAAATGTCCAAATGACAAGTCCAACGATCTTTTTTGGGGACATCTGGGAGTTGTAAAAAAACTGGATTGACCCTGGGGCGAATCTAAAAAAACGCAGACCTATTTATACGATTTTTAGTCAAAAACGTGGCATGTCATCTGATAGTTTATGAACAAACTAGGCCAAATATGATATTTCAACAATACAATTGGAGCCGTTTTGTGGAGAAAATTATTTATTTTTTTTTTCGAACTTTGGCTGTTACCTTTACTCGAAGTATGTGTCTGACAGACACGTACCGATTTTATTTTTACGATTGTAAATGTTATTTACTAATTTGTATTTATTTAATTTTCTTTTCTAATAACGTTTGTGTGTAAATATTGTATTACTCCCAAGTTTAAAATTTAGGTTTTTTTTTCGAATATAACACAATTACTTTGGTTTTCAGATTGGTAGACGTAGACATTGGGTTGAAATATAAGTTGGAAATAATAACGTTGTTGTGACCATGGAGACTAAAAATAGCTTGCCGTTGCTGTGTTGAAAATCAATTGATCGGCGGCAGCAAATATTGAAGCTTTCAATAAATGTAAAGCGTTTAAGAACTTAACGGAGCGCCAAACAGGAAGACTCATAAATGCCGTTTGGAACTAACGGTATACCAATGGCTGTTCGAGTCAATATTAAATAATAATAATTCAGAAATAAAAACTTTATGTTCTATATAATTTTTTTTTTTAAGGGAAGGAAACCATTTCAGTTTGGTGGAGATACATACAAACTAAATCAAAAACGTATACTTAGCACCATAGAAAGCGTTGTATCACCATAATGGGAAGTAAAAAGGAAAAAATAATACATTATACATATCTGGTTTAAGGCAACCTCAGCTATCTGTGCTTTCGTTTGTACCTATATTACTCAAACATATTGCATATACATATATTATAAAAAATAAAAGAAAAAATTAACATTCAGTAACATTGTAAGCGGTCCTCATATATTCATTGTTTTTCATTTTCATACAGATGTGTATGTGCATTTATAACATTAAAATCTCCGAAGAGGTAATATTTTTTAATTTATGTTCAAAAATGATGAATAATTTGATTGTGATGATTCTTTCAATAGGAAAGAAAATAACAATAAATATTTGTGGACCGCATACTTACAGTCTACGTGGTGAGTCTTAACCTTATCATATAATATATCCAAGAAATTAAAATCATCTAATTTAATTATTCTTAAAAAAATGTGTAAACAAAAGCTGCATGGTTTATAATTGTTATCTACTCGGAATTAAGTTGAAATCATGGTGCGCCAAATGTACTAATGCATAGTATATTTGTCAAACGTCGGTTTGATAGACACTACTTGACCAGTTAACGGATTTTTTACCGGCACAACTTTTGGAGGCATTGGTGATCTTTGTGGAGCTGTCTAAACCTCTCGCTGGTAATGAGTCTTCAAATTCAGAATCTTCAATTTCACATATATGAGTAGAAAGATCACTATTAGATTCATATTCACGAGGATGATAGCTGCCCAATAGCGATGTATTCTCAGTAGGACCTGCAATATAACAAAATATTCGATTATTAAGAAAGATAATTATTAAAACGATAAAAACTACAATAAAAAATGACATATATTAACTAAACAAAATTGATGGTAGGAACTCGCATCATGAATTGGAAGTGAAACGTGTCATCATCATTTTTTTAATTATCAAAGTTCTCTTTCAATCAACACTATTTATTAAAATATCTGAGATATGACTAAAAAAACATTAAGAATTATTAGTTTTAACCAAAAATGAAATACAGTAGTAAAATAGTATAAGCAATTCGAAGCAATAAAGCGTCGACCGACGGTTGGTTAACTACTTGTATTCGTAATTCATTCAGTTTTCTTATTTCGTCGTTATGCGGTGTTTGTCTCCATCCTATTGCCCCCCTATCGGATACTACACTCATAGGATTACCAAATATTGTTGCTGTTTTGACACCATTGATCCAGCTTTAAAAGCGGTGCCCGTGGTGCCTACACAAGCTTGGAGACTGCGGCAACGACTACAAGGATATGATAACAAGACTTCTTAGTTAACTCCATAGGTCCCACATGATCAATGTTGTTGTTGAGTCATTCGCTAAAAGATTAAGATTTCCTCGTAAACATGCTCGAATACCGATCCTCGGATTGTTGTTGTTCCTATTGTTACAGTTGTGTTGCTGAGGTTTAACGGTCCTTGATCGAGACTTTGTCCTCAAGGTGCTCCGGTGTGCACAATCGATCGTGGTGGGAGCTCATTGGTTCAGTGGTTGGAAAAACTTCGATGTTATTCGTTGCTATCTTTATACTCGGGTGACTGATGATTATTGTTCTCCGCTGGGGCTGGCACATATCGGTTAGCGAGCAACTATTGCACTATTGCCATCCTTATCATTGTCATTATAGGGGCTGTCATCTTACATGGTCGATGATATGGTCGCATATTCTCAATTTAGACTTAGCCGATATTCGTGGGCGCCGTGGCGTAGTGGTTGGTGTGCCCGATCACTGCGCGTGAGGTTCCATGTTCGAATCCCAGAAAATACTCGTACCAACAAGTTTTTCACGGTCCCACCTCTCGCGAACGTATGACAAACTTCGGAGAGTATTGTTGTCACGAAAAAGCTTTTCAAAAACCAAATAAAAATTGCCCTTCAGATACGGCACAAAACTGTAAGTCTCTTCCATTCGTGCGAAAAACATAACGCACACAACACGAGTGGTTGCGAGAAGTTAGGCCTAGTAGACCAAGAGCTCGCAGTATAGATTTGGCAGTAAAGGATAACCAAAAAATATGTACATTCATAGGTAGTATTTATTAGTGTGATATCAAATAAGGCAGTCTGGCAGTCCTCACTGGCGGCTGAGGAAAATAACAGTACTTTTAAAATGCGAAAATATCCCCAAAAGGAATAGGGGAGATAACCATTTAATTTTTATTGAAAACAATAGAGCAGAGTTCGCTTGCTTTAGATTCATTTATGCCAGACGTTTATGATGCGGCTAAGGCCACGCGAGACGCCAGTAAAGTGTTTGAATTATCCCCAATTTAGCATAATTAAGGTAACCATGTCAATTTTACATACATAAAACATAGAACAGAGTTATATTATTATGAATATACGGTTCCAAGACGTTTACGGTACGTTGAAGGCAGTGCCAGACAACGTTAAAATAAGCAAATATTCCATTTTTGCATAACTAACATAACCAATTTTTTTTTTCTCAAAAGATAGTTCAACTCTTCCAGATTACAAGAATATGAACGCCAGACGTTTTGCGCGCGGCTAAGTTTTTGGCAGACGCGTCCAAAGTAACTAAGGTAAAAAAAAAAACATGAAATGTACCCGATCGAAAATAACTTATAAATTTTTTTTTTGTGCGTAAACACTAGAAATTGACCAATAACATAATAGAACACCCGTTCTTTATAAATATACCAACCCCAGATACTCTACTTATCGCCAAGTCCTTGCAAGGCGCATCCAAAGTATCCAAACCTAACAAAATCATCCAACCTTCACTTAAACCACCAATCATACGTCTAATAATTCATGTTGCCACCTGAAATTTCTAACAAGTAAATAACTATTTCCACCGATTACTAACACATTACATTGTAGTACTCCACCTGTTGTCAAGACTCTACCAGATGCATCTAAAATATTTTTGGGGGCAACATGAATTATTAGACGTATGATTGGTGGTTTAAGTGAAGGTTGGATGATTTTGTTAGGTTTGGATACTTTGGATGCGCCTTGTAAGGACTTTACGATAGGTAGAGTATCTGGGGTTGGTATATTTATAAAGAACGGGTGTTCTATTATGTTATTGGTCAATTTCTAGTGTTTACGCACAAAAAAAAAAATTATGAGTTATTTTCGATTGGGTACATTTCATGTTTTTTTTTTACCTTAGTTACTTTGGACGCGTCTGGCAAGAACTCGGCCGCGCGCAAAACGTCTGGAGTTCATATTCTTGTAATCTGGAAGAGTTGAACTATCTTTTGCGAAAAAAAGAAATTGGTTATATTAGTTATGCAAAAATGGAATATTTGCTTATTTTAACGTTGTCTGGCACTGCCTTCAACGTACCGTAAACGTCTTGGAACCGTATATTCATAATAATATAACTCTGTTCTATGTTTTATGTAAAATTGACATGGTTACCTTAATTATGCTAAATTGGGGATAATTCAAACACTTTACTGGCGTCTCGCGTGGCCTTAGCCGCATCATAAACGTCTGGCATAAATGAATCTAAAGCAAGCGAACTCTGCTCTATTGTTTTCAATAAAAATTAAATGGTTATCTCCCCTATTCCTTTTGGGCATATTTTTGCATTTTAAAAGTACTGCTATTTTCCTCAGCCGCCAGTGAGGACTGCCGGACTGCCTTATTTGATATCACACTAATAAATACTACCTATGAATGTACATATTTTTTGGTTATCCTTCACTGCCAAATCTATACTGTGGGCTCTTAGACTATTAATTTAATTTGATATTATTTCAATAAAACCTAATTTGTGAATTAATTAAAAGACGGTTTATTTAATTTGCCTGTACATTTAATTAACTCCTACACATTTGGGGGCTCAACAAAAAAAAAAATTGTTTTTAATCAATCAGTGACAATGGAAAATCTCACTGTGGATCAATTAAAATCAGAATTAGCGCGATTAAATTTAGATACCGACGACTTGAAACCGATCTTGGTGGCAAGATTAATGGAGGCATATGGCAAGAGGAAGCAGGTAGCAGAGGACAATACACGTAAAAATACAGCTGTGGGTCCAGTAAAATAGCAGTGCAAAGCGCGAACAAAGGTTTGGACAGTGGAGAGTGCGGTGAATCTTCGATTCGTTTTTCTCTAAGCGACGTAGAGAGTTTAGTTTCGAAATTCAGTGGCGACGATGGTATTTCACTAAATTCGTGGCTTTCGGAATTTGATGAGGTTATTACTCAATTGGTCAAACCTCGAAAAACTGCTATTCGCGCGAAAACAGCTAGTTGGCTCGGCAAGGTGCTTCATGAAAACATATTCGTGTCGTACGTACGAGGAATTCAAGCACGTCTTACGCGCAGAATTTCAGAAAACTCTTTGCAAAGCGAATATTTATTCTCAGTTACAAAATCCTAAAATGAGACGGGAAGAAAATTTTCGCGAATATGTGTATAAGATGAAGGAAATTGCTCAACTTGCCGACGTAGATAACAATTCCTTGATCCATTATATCATAAATGGTGTCTCTGGAAATGAACAGCACAAATTGATTTTGTATGGAGCTAAAACATTTTTTTGAGATTGAAGTCCAAAGTAATTTTTCACAGCGGTGCTGGAAACGGTTGGCATTGTGGTAGCAGTAGTAGTGGGCGGCATACCATATAAGCAGAAATAACGACCAATATAGTGGTAGTTATAAAATACATAACGCTCTACACTGTTTTAATTGCGGTTCTTCTGAGCATCAACGTCGTGATTGCAAATCGGACACAAAATGTTTTAAGTGCAACGGTTCGGGGCATATGTCCATAAACTGTCCAACTAAACTTAGTGCAAAGACAAATACTTTCGCTCGGCAACACCGTCTCCTGCTAACAGAAGTTTTTATGAAAACACCAAAGAAAAGCAAACAAACAAGGGTCTCTGAGAAAATCAAGTGGTACAATCTGGACAAAGAAAAAGGCGAGGCTTTTGTTTTCGTAATGAAAAATTACCTCTCTCACACCATCAACGGAGCTGAGGATGAAGAGTGCAGAGCACAAAATATGTGGGATTCCCTACAGCGAACTTGCTTAAAGAAGGCCAAATCACTGCTAGAAGCTTCAAAAGGCCACCATCAACACGCCAAAGAAACATGGTGGTGGAGTGATGAAGCTAAGAAGGTGATAAATGAGAAGAAAGCGGCTTTCAAAGCTTGGTCAAAGTGCACCTCTAATAATATTGACGAAAAGGCTCGCCTCGAAATGGAATACAGATGTTGCAAGAAAAAAGCGAAGAAGAAGTGCGCCCAGCTCCAAGCAGAGAGTACGGAGGACCTGTATCGCGAGCTGGAGAAAATATCTTCTACGGTTGCTGATGCAAACCAGGCTATCCAGGAGCTGCGAAGACACAATATGAACAAGAGCGCAACCATCTTCAAAATAGCCGCCCAAAGAAGGAGGAATGCTCAGGAGATTCGTTCGCCAAAGTTCATTAACAATGCTATGGCCAGCTTCTTGTGGATGACGACAAAATTCTGCAGAGGTGGCGGCAATATTGTGAAGAACTTTTCAATGAACAGTTTCCCCGGCTATACTTTTGAAGAGCCGACCCTAACTGTGAAGAAATACCCGACATTAAAGTCGAAGAAATTAGTGAGGCGGTCAAATACTCCAAAAAAACGAAAAGCGGTTGGGCCAGACGAGATGCCCTCTGCGTTCTGGAAAAAGATGGGAGACGTCGGGTTCAGATGGCTCAGAATTCTCATCTCCAAATTTGTGAGAGGTGATCCAATGCCGAATCAATGGAGGGAAAATTATCTTCTCCCTGTATACAATGGGAAGGGTGATACGCGAAACTGTGATAACTACCATTCGATCAAGCTGATTTCACACACCATGAAGATCGTTGAGCGGGTATTAGGTGGCTGACTGCGAAAAATAATACAGCTATCTGATGATCATTGCGGGTTTGTCTCGGGTAAATCAACCACAGATGCAATCCAAAGTATAAGGATCGTAGTGGATGTGATTGCTCAAAGGATTTGCATTTTGTATTGGTTGACTTTGAAAAGGCATTCGACAGACAATCACAAGATCTGATATGGGTGGCGCTAAGACATCGAGGGGTTTTAGAAACCTATGTACAGATGATCATGGACATGTACGAAGGAGCAAAGACAAGAGTAAGATGCCCCACTGGAGTAACCGAAGAGTTCCCAATCAAAGTCGGGGTGCACCAGGGAAGTGTTTTAAGTCCTTTGCTCTTTAACACAGTCCTTGATTATCTGCTTGAAGGTAAAGTGATGGACCCCAAGGTACATCAGTTATTCTTCTCTGACGATGGAGCCATCATAAGTGAGGATCCTACATCCCTGCAACGAGCACTTGATATGTGGGTGGACGTTCTGGAGGGAAATGGGTATCGCATTAGTTCAGAAAAGAGAGAGTACTTGTGTTGCCCGTTCTCTGATCCACTCAGGCCTATTCCAGACATTTATTTGAATGGAACAGTGCTTCCCAAGTGCGAAAAGTTAAAATATAACTTGTGATGACGACATCAATCATCGCGTAAGCGTAGGGTGGATGAAGTGGCGAGAAAATTCCGCTATCTTCTGTGACACATAAGTGCCACCTAAGTTGCAGGGAAGGCTCTACACCGCAGTTGTGCGTCCAGCGCTCACACACGGTTCACAATGTTGGACGATGTACAAAAAGTATGAGAGTAAATTAACGGCAGCTGAGATGAAGATGCTTCGCATGACAGCAGGAGTGACAACACTTGATCGAATAAGAAGTTCGAAGATCCGTGGACGCTTTCACATCAAGGAAACCATCGTACAAAAAATAGAGCGCGCCCGGCTTAGCTGGTATTGCCACGTTCAAAAAAGAGATTATTTGAACCTTGTTAAAAAGGCAATATGCGACGACATCGGCATTTCATTGGCCTCAGTAACCGAGTGTTCCAAAATCGGCAGGCCTGCCGGTATTTTCTGGGGTCAAATAGGCGAACCCCACAGGCGGATCAGTAGAAATGCGGTGAAGTGGGAGGGTTATGATCCCATGCTTTCGGATCATAACCTTGCTGATAAAAGGAAGAAGGTAAGTCGAAATATTGTTTGCATGTATCTAGATGACCTTATTTGATACGCACCAAATGTGCCAGAAAATCTTAAAAAGTTGAAAATTGTTCTTGAAAGAGCAGCAGTTTATGGATTGATTTTTAATTGGAAAAAATGTCGATTCTTTCAAACGAAGGTGACATTTCTCGGACATATTGTCGAAGATGGGAAGCTGAGTCCATCCGCAGAAAAAATTAGTGCAGTTGCTAGGTTCCCGGAACCTAAAACTCTCAAAAAACTTGAAGAGTTTTTGGGCCTTACCGGGTTTTGCAGAAGGTTTATAAATTCGTATCCAATCCTGGCAAAACCCTTAACAGACCAAACCAAGAAAGGGTCAAAATTCATAATTACTGAACCCCAACGAAAAGCCATCGCTATATTAAAGCAGTCACTCACAGTCAACCCAGTACTGCACATCTACTGTCAAGGTGCCGAAACGGAACTGCGCACAGACGCGAGTCAGCTGGGCATAGCTGCAATTTTGTTCCAAAGAGGCAACGATAACCAACTTCACCCAATTCATTACTATAGCCGAAAGAACAGTACTTCGAAGGGAAGATGGCACAGTTATGTTTTAGAAGTATTCGCAGTTTTCAAAGCGTTTGAGAAGTTTCAAGTTTATCTGATGGGAATCAAATTTAAGGTGGTAACAGTTTGTGCGGCGTTCCGTCAAACAATCAATAAGCAGGAACAACCAAACGCAGTAAGAAGGTGGATTTTATATACGCAGGACTTTGACTACGATGTCGAGCACCGCTCAGGCAACAAGATGGCCCACGTCGACGCTTTAAGTCGCTCTCCGACAATACACATTTTCCAGCAGGAAATCTTGGCTAGAATCAAAAAGGCCCAACTTGCCGATGAATTCATCTCCCCTATCAGGGAAATATTAAAAGAAAAACCTTATGATAACTTTGTTTGGCAAGGTGAGCTGTTATTTAAAGATGTAAATGGTTACATGCTTTTGGTAGTACCTCGAAATATGGAGTCCGAGATTATAAAAATGAAGCATGAAGAAGGACATTTTGGTTCCGTAAAAACCGCACATTTATTGTCTCGTGAGTTCTATATTCCAAAAATGAAAGAAAAAGTCGAACGTCGTATCTCAAACTGCGTAAAGTGCATCCTTGCAAATAGAAAAGCTGGCAAGCAGGAGGGTTTCATCCAACAGCTGGAGAAGGGAGAGAAGCCCTTTGACACATACCACTTAGACCACATCGGCCCGATGGATCTAACAACAAAGCTTTAGAAATATATCCTAACGATAACTGACGGGTTCTCAAAATATATTTGGCTTTATCCAACTAACACAGTATCAGCAGATGAGACACTAAGAAAAGTAAAGGAACAGCAGCAACATTTTGGAAACCCGTGAAGAATGATAACAGACAGAGGAAGTGCCTTCGTGTCAAACGTCTTCGAGGATTATTGCTCAGAGGAGAAGATTGAGCATGTATTTATAACAACGGGGGTACCGCGAGGAAACGACCAAGCAGAACGTTGTAACAGAGTTGTCATCGAAGTTCTCAGGAGATTGTCACAACAGTCGCCTGAAAAATGGTACAAGTTCATTCCAAGGGTACAAATCGTCAAGAACAGTACACTTCAGAGATCAATCAACCGTCCGCCGTTTGAAATTCTTTTTGGCGTCCCAATGAGGAAGAAGGACATCGAAATTTTTGACCTCGGGGCCTAATAAAACAACAAACAGCTGCGATTATATGAATTCATGGCAGAATGAAGATCAAAGCGAAGGCGAGGACATAGTCGATGTCGATCCATCATCCGAGGCGGATGAAATTCAAGATGGCCGTATGTAGGCACCTTCTCATAGATCACGCAATCTATATTTACTTACACGAATTACATTGTCACAATGCAAATACCTTAACACTATCTTAACATATTATTCTGTATACTATTTACATAACCATTACCGTTCTATAAGCTTTCTTTTGTAAAACTTTTGCAAATTCTTGCCTAATTCAGCTGAGTAGTTAAGCAGTAAAGTTGTCAAGTTGCATTTGACTAAAATTCCCTAATTTTGCTAATACTCTTAATTTAATTTGATATTATTTCAATAAAACCTAATTTGTGAATTAAATAAAAGACTGGCTGGTTTATTTAATTTGCCTGCACATTTAATTAACTCCTACATACATATGTATATGTAATTTTAAAAAATACTGCTAAGCAATTCGTTTGAGCACGGGCGCATCCTTTACATGTTCTCTTTTATAATTTGCGCCCTTTAAATGTTTTTACACATTGTGGGCATTGAAAAGGATAGACACAGAGAGAGAGAAAGGTTGGTTTAGTGGTTTAAAACTCAGATGTTATGAAAAACTCCATATTCAATAAGCTTTCGTAATAAATAGTGCAACGTAATTTTAAAGCTAATTTTTTTGTAATTACTTGTGTCATCAATCACTCGAACATACATAAGTATTTCACTTTTTGGTACACTTTAGCTGGCTGAAGAACAAATAATGTTTTGCTGCATTGCCACTATCTAGTAGGAGCAGCTGGTATGGTGATTGGCTGGAGCTAGCACAAACATGTGGATTGGTTCTAAACTACAGGGAAGCAGATACTGCAACCTGGAAAGCTGCCTTATACCTTCTAATAGAAAAAGTGGACGAACAATGCAGAAACGGATTCATAGAGAAACGGATTTCTAGAGCAGGCTAGATCATGACTTGCAACCTAACAATAACTACTTTCGAGATGAGCTGAGTATTCACGAAATATATATGATGGTGAGACTGCGAGGAGAACTTCTTCCCTTAAACTACGTACCTCATCGGAACGACCTCCTAATTTTGTGTGGTATATGTAACGTTGCAGAGATGGAACTTGTAATTCATTTCAGGGGCAGGTGTCCTACCCTACGAGAAACAAGAAGACAAATCTTTGGAGCTGATTTTTTGCCAGACGATCAGGTGTTTGAACTCTTCGATGAGCTGCATGTCCACAAGCTTTATCCATACAGTAAAACAGCAATAGCATATACGGACCGAATACTAAATTAAAACTTCTAATAAATCTAAATGTAAAAAATAAAATAAAAAAAAATGTGGGTATTTCTCTGTTGTAAAGTAATTATGTACAATATGTAAATTTACTATCTTAAAAGCGCAATAGGTATATTAATTGTTAACAGTGTTGTCAATCTGGCAGACGGCATAGGCCATGTCTTTGATTTTTGTAAACTTTAAATGTATGTATGTAACAAACTGAAGTATGAATAAAATCTATCTAATCTAAATCTAGATCTAATACTGCCATTTTAATATTAACGCTAGTATATAAATAAAAAATAGTTGTAGGCGTTTAGAATTTCTAATAAAAATAAAGGAATCAGACGAGATTGCAACTTTTCTACATTCTTATTACTTTACACTGAAATACTTACCACATTTATTTACGATTAAATCTATGTCACTAATTTCCCTGCGACTTCTACGATTAGGAAATCCATATCCGGAAATTTCTTCATCTGAATCATTGCTACCTGTAATTGGTTTTCCAATTTGACTATTAAGCAATTTGGTGCTGGATAAGGACGTTTCTCCATCAGTTTCGCTTTGTATGTTGTATGGGGGCAAGTAGCTGTTGGGATGTCGATGGTAGGAATCGCCTGTAAATAAAATTAAAATCAACAGTTATTCCAAAACAGATTGACTTATTTTTTTTAACGATTTATTTTTAAGCCTATTGATCTGCACTAAAAATACTTACGCTTATTACTACTATTTACAACTAAAGGCACTGAGCGGCACAAAATATCAAAATAAATGAATAATTAAATCACATTATCATTTACTTTAAAACAAACAAACCTGTGTTAAATCTATACTCTTCGCTTCCACTATCCAAGGGATTTAATCCAGTCATCGCCTTGTGGGTTTCAAAAGACATTGAAAGAGGTTTTTCGCTACTTTCGCAATCACTTTCTTCTAGGTATTCCGATTCGATGTCTTCATTTAACGTTTCTATATCTCGAATAGGGTCGACAGGGCCAATATCTGCAAAATAATTTTATATATTATACTATCAACTGTTAAGATGATTTCAGTTATCTTAATATACAATAATATCGAACGTGTTCGCCACATTATTTTTTAAATAAAAAAAGGAAACTCAAATCCCAGAGTACTCATACTCTCCGGTCTATTGTACTATCAGACAGGAACCTTTCTTTGGTGCATGGTTGGAAAAACTTCGATGTATTTATTTATTTTTAATGCATTTAGAGTATGCGTCTATCAGTTGGTTTTCAATGCATGCAGTACACATTAACCATATTAAATCGGTACGCGTAAGTTTGTCCGATTTGCACTTCGCCACTTAAACACGTCTTTCACCACATTGCGATCGCCTGCTTCTTTTAAATCTTTATTCTTTAGAGAAACATCGGGAAGTATGTGATAAAGTATTTTTACACAAACTGATAAATGGATTAACTCGCCGCACAGTGGCTCATTTACGAGTAGGCAAAAGGCTTGCATAATTCAATTTCCGGGTGGGTCTATAATGCAAAAATTTAAATTCACTGGACTAACAAATGTTTGGAGCTCTGGTAACCGAAAAAGTGAATTATTTTGGATCAATAGTTTTGCCTGTAGAGCCAGTCAAAGTTGAGTAATTTTTAAGGTCACCTAAAAAATGTTTTTTTTTTTATTTTTTTCTCTCTTAGGTTTGAGTGTACATATTAGACAAAGGGTTTCAAAAAATCATTTCTTTTTCATTTTGTGTGATATATCTGTTCAAAACTGAATTTAATTTGTTGTTTTTAATTTAATGTTTTTTGAAACACTATTTTCGACACACTTTTTAGGCTTTAGGTTGAGTTTAAAAAAAAAATTCCGACCTGAATCTAACGGTAAATTAATTCAAATATATTTGTAAATATATACTGCAAAAGTCAGGTGCGGGAACTTGCGGTAACTTCGTGCTAGAGAGATTTTATTTGAGGAGGTCTGCCAAATTTAATTTTTTTTTTCTCTCTCTCTAATTGGTCAAGTGCAGCCCGACTTCGTCCGGGTGCAATTCAATTTTTACAGCGGTACACTAATAAAGAAATTGGGAAAAGACATACTCGTAATAATATATGTTACTAAATCAGTGCATACCTTTTTTATTCTTTTATGAATTGCCCCTTTTATTGTAAAGACTGTGTATTACAATATCCCGTCTGTCAAATTGTTGGCCGGCTATGGTAACTGCTACCTCAGTCGTTGAAGTAGCGTTATAGCGACCATCGTGGTTCGTTCGCCAACAGGTACCTTATTGGCGTGGATTACAACATTGAAGTCCGACACGTTTTGTGGAACACTATCAATTGCTGTTTTAAAAGACTGAATATAATTATTATGGGGGTCTAACATATTTTGCAGTTGTCTGATCAATGCATTGTTTAACGATTTTCGAGCTATAGAACATCGAGTAGAAGCTTGTGTTTCACGATCTGCGATAAAAGATATCTGCAGGAATTTATGGTAATCACGCCGAAGGGGACAAAAACCACCGGCCAAATGATATACCTGACCTTGTACCTCAAATGGTGGCATGAAACCACGTTCGACTATTTGAGTACTCATGAATGAGGTCATCTGAAGTGAGTTGTTATAGAGACGTATCTGCGTCAAGAATTTTTTACTTTTGGGATGGTCACCTGTTAGAAGGAAATATAAAGGATCCGGAGGTTCGGAAATTTCATCTATTTTTGATTCGTCTTCCCATTTTAGGGCAGAGCAATGTGAACAGACAACGGTCATATTATCCAAAATAACTGCTGAGTCATTTTTATAGTTTATTGAAGAACTCATTCCAGAACACTCCCTAGTTGTCCATAAGCCAGAAACCTTAGTAGTTTGACATCTCATAACTCGTTCCTTGTTTCTGAGATTAACGCGAATTGTCCTATCTTCGAGTTGCCGATTGCTTTGTTCTACAGGAAACTCAATTTGCCTCTGTGAATCATGTCTACTTCGATCTAAAGAAAGACGCGTATTACGTTCAGCAGAAGTCCCCCGCAAAATATTCCTCTCTCGGTTATTAGTCAACTTAGATTCTCCTTCTTGTTCACTTTCATTAGCCCGTGATAAACGTTTTCCTTTAGCGTTTGTTGTACTATGATCTTTATTTGATCTACGCCTTGGCATTCTTGCCTCCTAACAAAAAATAAATAAATATTTGGCGCAACAGCTCTTTAAGGACCAGGGTTTAGCATCCCTGGTAACTGGCTGAACACAATGCATGCCGCGGCCGCGCCGCGGTAGCGTAGTACGTAAAGCTGTCAAATGGTGTGGCGCTGCACTCACAAAATTCGCCCACAATGGTGTAGCGCGTAGTAATGTCAAATAATGCCAGCTGATTAAAATTGTGTTTTTCTTTTTGAGTGTTATTGAGATTTGATTATTTTTGTGAGATTATTGTGCTATAATAATACAATAAAAATAATAAGAAATGGATAAATTTATTTTCCTTTCACTAGCAAAATAATTTTTTCCACGGCGTGCTCTTCCATTTTGACTGTAACGAATATTTCAAATTTATTGCGCTACTGCTGAACTCAGTTCAAGAATCCACCACGAAAACATCGTATAGAAAACCAAAACAGTCTTCAACAGTCGCCAATTTCTCTATCTGTCACTTGTGGCGCTGCACAAGTTAAAAGTAAACCAACTTCGTACTACACCACTGCTACCGCCACGCCGCAGCTACCTCATTGTGGGCGCTCTAGTGAGTTCCCATATATTTTAACTCTGTGACAGATCGTACTACGCTACCGCGGCGCGGCCGCGGCATGCATTGTGTTCAGCCAGTAAAGTAAAAGAACAAAACCTTTTCAATATAATAGCCACTGCTACAGGACACTGTGACAAAAAAGAAAAAAACCCCACTTCCTTCAGGAAAAAATATTACAAAAGTATTCAAACTGCTAACACTTTGTAAATTAGAAAATAATTTATAATCATCAAAAATGTTTCGAAACTCTCTTTTTTAGCACATGGATTTGTGATGGAGCTTATTACATAAGGAAGTAGTTCAGACAAGGAATTTTTGTTTTCAAGCTAACTTGTTTTATAATTTTCCAAGTTCCATAAAAAAAATTAGAACTTCCTTCCGCTACTCGCTTCCTGCGATGTTGCTTCGTCGCTGTACACGCGAAAATGAGCATATGCTTGATCAATCTGTCAATCACCCATATACACTACGTCGCTGGATGCATGATTGAGCAAAAATCGAAAAACTTTGATTTTGCGTCAAGCATACACACAACCCATACGTGTGCCATTTTCACTAACACACTCTCACATGCTTGACGAGAATTTGACGTGTGTATATGCCGCTTTAAACAGTACTCGTACAGTGACCTGCACATTTGTCACATATGCACACAGCCTCTACCTGATGATTGACGAATTTAGAAGATTATTTTTGGGTTCAAGTATCGATATACATATATGTGTATCCAGTCACGCTCTAACCTTCGAGGTGTACATATCGATTTTCGTTGATAGTGTGACTTTTTCTGCTAGTGCGCTCTCTGTGGGTGTTATCCTTTTACAGTTCATAAACCTGCAGTTTATTATTTAATCTCTTCTTCAGTGAAACATTTCTTTTTCGCGGAAGGTCGAATTTTCTTATCCGACTAAAAACATAAAAGCGATTCCATAGCCCTCCATGGTTATCCAGAATTACCAACCAAATCAAATGCAAAAAATCGGACATTTCTGATAAACTCATAAAAAAAACACAGAAAAACCATTCTCATCCATGAGCGCCTTTCTATTAAAAAAATAAATTAAAGGTATTAGTCAAGAATATGAAAAAATCCCTATTACGTGACGGAAATTGCTAACATTAGTGAAATCACAAAAAGTTACGGAAAAGGTCCTTAAAGTGCTTAACTTAGTAAACGTTTGTCCAGTTGAAATTAAACTTCATGAAACCCTTAAATCAACCCAAGGCATTGTATACGCTCCCTATTTAATCAATCTTCCCGAAACGGAAATCAAAACCGACATTAAACTCAAGGGAGTCACAGACGTATATAAGTTTCAATTACCCAAAACGGTAGAGATAGGTTGGTATAAAACCAAAGTTACAGAATATTTCCCCAATCCAATGCGTTGTCGGAAATGTCAGCTTCTTGGTCATACCACCAAGTGGTGTAACGGAGATGAAAAATGTGACACGTGTAATCTTCCACCCCACGCGCCCGAAGTCTGTACCTGTAAAGATTGCCCGAGTTATAAAAAAGCTAGAGACATTCTCGCTATTAAGATAAAGAAGTGCACTATGGCCGAAGCCAAACGAATCTATAGTAAATTCAATCCCACTCCTACAGACCCCTCCACCTCCGAATCATTCGCCGTTAAAACTAAACAAACCAACCAAATTAAAGAAATTCAACACACTCAATCCAATACACCACACTTTATACGCAACCCAGAACTTAGCAAAGCAAACTTATCAAATACACAGACCACTACATCATCAGCTACTGTCGATCTTTCACAAAATCCTAAATCATCTCTTATCTCTCAACCAATCAAAACAAAAAATGTCAACACCAGCAGTCGAAAAATCTCCAACATTTCAACAACAACTTACTCACATATTTCCTCAGTTATACAAACACTTCTACAAAAAATTAACTATTTCGTTAGCAATATAGATATAGACGATGATCAGTGACTCCGCTGTTGGGCGATTGAAACATCCAAGCTCTTCAGGGAGCTTAAATGCTCCAACATCCAGGCAGCGGAGTCACAGTACTTCACACCAAAATTCACCAACTTCTAATCATATACAAAGTGAATTTAACTTCAAAGCTCTCGAGTGGAATATACAAGGCTATATTAACAACTACGACGAGCTAAGAATTTTAATAAAGGAACAATGGCCTTGTGTAATATCTCTGCAAGAGACACATTGTGCTTTTAATTCTAATCCCTTACCCCCTAAAGCTTACTTTAGTTATTTTAAAAACTTCCCCTACAACTTAACAGGTAAACAAGGTATCGCTATTCCACATAAACAAATTATCATTAACTCTAATATTTTAACTTTGGCATTTGAAATAAACTTGCGTATTAAATTTACGGTTATTTGTCTTTACATTTTACCAAAACAAGTCTTTTCCTTATCTGATTTACAACATATAATCAATCAAATACACACCCCTATTTTGCTAGTCGGTGGTGTTAATTCCTGGAGTGTACTGTGGGGCTCCCCATCCACAGATTCAAGAGGCGGCGTTTTGAAAGACTTTGTTTTGTACTCGAATCTTATGATTTTAAATAACGGTTCACAAACTCACTTTTTCACCGACAATACATTCACGCATATTGATCTTACCTGCCGTTCGCCAGCACTACACCCACATACATATTGGTGTATATTAGAGGATCTTCACAACAGCGACCATTTTCCGATCATCACCTCAATTTCAACAGTGTTTCTACGAGCTCCTCGACAAAACATACGAGCAATGTCCTAAATACGACGTTAAAATCGTATTGGGCGATTTTAACGCCAAAATAGGAAAGGAGGACGTCTTTGGTAGGGCAGTCGGTAAGCATAGCCTACACGACACCACGTCTGATAACGGACTAAGGCTAATTGATTTCGCTGTGGAGCGAAATGTCACCATAGCAAGCACATGGTTTCCTCATCTCGATATTCATAAGCAGACATGGCGGTCCAATGATCATGTCACGATCAACCAAATTAATCATATTGCGATCGACGCAAGGCATGCCTCCAGTATTCTGGATGTCCGGACCTTCCGAGCGGCCAACATAGACTCGGATCATTACCTTGTTGTAGCCAAGGTACGAATGCGGATATCCCAATCTGAGCAACAAAGAAGAATTACTGTGAGAAAATTTAACGTCGAAAAGCTACAATCGCAAGAGACCGCCAGACTCTTCGCTGAACGCGTATCCCGAAATCTCTCAATCACCCCTTTGCCGCCAGCATCATGTACCGAAGACCAGTGGCAACGCTGCCAACATGCGATCAGAAACGCCGCGACTGATGTGCTGGGTCTCGCTCGCCCACCACCGCGAAACCCCTGGTTTGACGAAGAATGCCGGCGAGTGCATGCAGCAAAACAAGAGGCATACAAAGCGGCGCTGCAAAGGAAGACGAGAGCTGCTCGTGAGCTCTACGAGCAAAAGAGACGGGAAGAACATCGGCTTCTCCAAAAGAAGAAGAAAGAGCATGAGAAGCGCGCGTTTGAGAATATCGAGTCTATAATCCAGGAACAATGTACGGAAGTTTTACCAAAATGTAAAAAGAACGTGTCAGAGAAGTAATACCCGTACAGAAACCTGTAGAGATGAAAATGGAAACCTCGTAGTAGAATCACAGTCGGTGCTGAGAATATGGAAAAACTACTTCTTCAGACTGTATAACGGCGACGAAGACCAGCATCCCGCTGTCAGGCAGAATGAACCATTCAACATAGACGATGATAGTCAAAATTTCCGTCCACCTGACCAAAACGAAGTGAGGATAGCAATATCCAAGCTAAAATCGAACAAGGCTGCTGGACCTGACGGCTTACCGGCCGAACTTTTCAAGGCAGCTGGGGATGAATTGGTAGAGTGCATACACCAACACATTTCTAATATTTGGTCAGATGAGTGTAGTATGCCTGATGAATGGAATATCAGCATCGTTTGCCCGATCCACAAGAAAGGAGACCCCCTCAACTGCGCCAATTATAGAGGCATCAGTCTCCTCAACATCGCATACAAGATCTTTTCTGCGATATTGTGTGAACGCCTGAAACCTTTTATCAACAGCCTGATTAGACCCTATCAGTGCGGTTTCAGGCCAGGAAAGTCCACCATCGATCAAATCTTCACACTTCGGCAGATTCTGGAGAAAACCCAAGAATTCCAAATCGATACTCACCACCTCTTTATCGATTTCAAGGCCGCCTATGACAGCATCTATAGAGAAGAGCTTTATAGAGCCATGTCTAGTTTTGACATCCCTGCCAAACTTGTCCGCCTGTGCAGGCTGACGATGGAGAACGCTCGCTGCTCCATCAAGGTCGGCAATGACCTCACCGAGACCTTTGATGTCAAAAAGGCTTTAGACAAGGTGACGCGCTGTTATGTGACTTATTCAATATTGTACTTGAACGGATTGTGCGGAACTCACAAGCCAACACCGGAGGCACAATCTATTACAAGTCTGTACAACTGCTTGCATACGCCGACGATATAGACATTATCGGAAGATCTCAGCGGGCTGTCACCGGTGCTTTTGCAAGCATTGAGGCGGAAGCGGCCAAAATGGGTTTGGCGATAAACGAGGGCAAAACCAAGTATATGCTGTCAACTAGAAGGGAAAACCAACACCGACGAATTGGACAAAACGTCACCGTGGGCAGCTATATCTTCGAGGTAGTAAGGGACTTTGTCTACCTTGGCTCTGCTATAAATTCTACTAACAAAATCAGTGCAGAAATCAATCGAAGAATAACTCTTGCCAATCGTAGTTTTTTTGGGCTTATAAGGCAATTCAACAAAGAAAGCCCTATCTCGAACAACTAAGGAGACTCTATATAAGACCTTGATCATCCCAGTCCTGCTTTACGGCGCTGAAACATGGACTTTATTAAAAGAGGATGAAAATATCCTTGGTCGCTTCGAGAGAAAAATTCTTCGTAAGATTTTCGGTCCCGTTTGCGTTGACGGGTTTTGGAGGAGAAGATTCAATCACGAACTATACGAGCTGTACAGCGACATCGACCTAGTCAAAAAACTGCGTATTGGACGTCTGAGATGGCTAGGACATGTAGAGCGAATGGACACCAACGCTCCGGCCCGCAGTCTTCGAATCTAACCCTGAGGGACGACGCAGTAGAGGGAATCATCGCCGTAGGTGGCGCGCACAAGTTCAAGGGGACCTCGACCAACTTGGAGTGCGCAACTGGAGGCAATTAGCTAAAGACCGAGCTAAATGGAGAGGCTTGTTGGTTGAGGCCCAGGTTCACCCCGAACTGTAGCGCCACCTAAGTAAGTAAGTAACTGTTCCATCATCGACAATGCTATCTCATCCGAAATCAAGCGGCATATGTATTAGTGAAAATGACACACGTTGGGTTGTTTGTATGCTCAACATTTTTAGATTTTTGCTCAATCATGTATCCAGCATTGACGTAGTGTGTATGGGTGATTGACTGATTGATCATGCATATGCTCATTTTCGCGTGTACAGCGACGAGGCAACAGATAGCAGAAAAAAATTTTTATTTTTTGCAAGATGGATGTTTTTATAATTTTGGTTGTGATCATTTCAAGAAGTTGATCATATGCCTCCTCGTTCATGCGGAGGAAATTTCTAAAATCATTCGGCGAACTCATTGAGGAGATTTTCGTGTCAAAACTCATTTCGTTTTTTCAGCCATTACTTCATTTATTTTTCTTCTTCAACGCTAACGTTAGTACCACAGCGATGCTGCAATCGTCCGTGTCACTCATATGTTCTTTTGTTATATTTTTTCAAAAACTGATTTCAAGTGTTTATCGCTTAAGAAACCGCACGTGCTTTCATTTCGACATTTAGGTAAAAATGAATGATTGAAGACTCAGGCTTGATGTGTATATGCAACGTCAAAAATAATTTACTAACACACTCTCACATGCTTGATGAGTTTTTGAACTGTGTATATGCCGCTTTAAGGCCAAAGTAACAAAAACTACTACCTTCAACTATAGCTCGTACAATAGAGACCGCAAAGCAAATGGACCTTCCAGTGGGACAGGTAAAACACCATTTCTCAGCCTATCCTCCATGGTTTATTCAACGTTGCTCAACTGTACTGACACTATCAAAATATTAAAAAACCAATACAGAAAGCAGTATCTATCGTTCCACCTTCCTCGAATTAATCACGAACCTTAAATCTGAAGACCGGATTCCCCTATTCACAGACGGGTCCAAATCAGAACATAATACTTCCATCGGTGTAACCCTTGAAGATGGAACAATACTTAATGTCGGAATT
The DNA here is from genome assembly GCA_945910035.1 of Brachypalpus laphriformis. NCBI lineage: Eukaryota > Metazoa > Arthropoda > Insecta > Diptera > Syrphidae > Brachypalpus > Brachypalpus laphriformis. The sequence goes on from OX246756.1 coordinate 125,746,344, forward strand.
TTAACAGAAACTGCGTCAGTCTTCACTGCAGGAGGAATAGCGGTACTGCATGCAACAAAAACTGCATTAAGACGAAAAGAAAAAGTTGTAGTATATAAGATAGTCTGTCAGCAATCAATGCCATATTAAATTCTAACTACACAACCGGACTTATAAATAAAATAAGGGATATCGTTAAGAGTAATCAGAATAACATAAAACTGATGTGGGTCCCCAGCCATATGATTTGCTGATATGGGCGCAAAACATTATAACAATAATGCCATTTACACCTTTGACGTCTACTCAAAACTGGATCTCCAAAAACGTATTACACATATACTTAAAATGGAACGACTCTTGAATTGGCACAGTTACCAAAACCACAATTCAAAAATCAATATTGATCGTTCGGCTCCTATCTACCCAACAATAACCACAAAAACACCAACTTTGATCGACTGCGTGTGGGACATACAGTGTACACACGCACCAACACATCTTATATATAAAATACAATGTATAGTTGTTTGTTTGTTTGTGTGTTTGTTTGTTTGTATGCTATATACTCGGAAACCACTGAACCTATTGGGCCATTACACACTGGTGCAATTTCATCCCGGGGTAACCCCGCGGTTTCCCTTACTCTAATTACACACTGGATGAATAATGCGGGGTAAAATTCTGTATACATGAACCGATTTTCATTGTAGTGGTACGACATACTCATTTTTTTGCATCTCGAAATTGAGAAGTTATGTGTGTATTAGTTTTACCCCGATGCTCAACCGCTTCAATACTGGATGAAGATTTCACCCCGTTTCTTACTTCACACTTCATCTCCCTCTTCTATAAAGTCGGTTTAACCCCGGGGTAATTGCACCAGTGTGTAATGGCCCATTGAGCTCAAATTCAGGCAATCTTCGGTATTGTCTCGAGGGTGTTCCTGTGAAGTTGGTCAAAATCGGCCCACTACTTTAGTAGTAATTTAGTAGTAAAGGACTTAAGTACGTACTACACATTTTTTTTTTTTAGGTGCAGCAACGCACGCCGCCGGGTACCCTCGGTCCAGCAGTCTACCCACTACTTTAGTATTATTGTACTTAAATAAATAAATATTTGGCGCAACAGCTCTTTAAATGCCAGGGCCTAGCTTCTCACAACCACTCATGTTGTGTGCGTTATATTTTTTATACGAATGAAAGGGACCTACAGTTTAGTGCCGTATCCGAAAGGCGATTTGAGAAGCTTTTTCTTGGCAACAATACTCTCGGATGTTTGTCAGACGCTCGCGAGAGGTGGGATCGTTAAAAAACTTTTTGGTGTTTTCTAGGATTCGAACTTGGAACCTTACGCGCAGTGATCCGACACACTAACCACTTACGCCACGGCGCAAGTGTACTTTAGTACTAAACAAAAATTGATATAAGGTTGGACCACTTACCCACTATTGCCCGGTACAAAACCGTTCTGTAACAGACTTAGCCCCAGGTGCCTGCCTGATAGTTTTTTTTTTTTTTTTTTTTTTCTGTTAGGCGCAGCAACGCATGCCGGATGCCCGCTAGTCTTAAATAAAGTTCGTTCACCAGTTTGCCCAACATGCAACAACAGCATAAATATTGAACACATCCTGGGTAAAGTTCAACGCCCTATCTCCAAAGCAATCACTACTTTTTTGTCAGATAAAAAATCAGTATATTATGTTATGTTCAATACGATAACCACGCCAACATTGTAAAAATAAATAACTTTATTCATAGCGCTAAGTTCGTTATATAATAATTATATCAATTTAATCGAGCTGAAAGCTTCCGTTGCTAGTGCTCACCCCTGTTGGCGTAAGAATTTCAATTCCTATTTTAATAAATAATAATAATTAAAATAATAATAATAATAACTAACACCACTTGCCGAGCCGAAGCTATTCGAAATTGGAGAGATGAATCAGGACGACATCTATAAGTACTTTGGAGTGATGCAAAGCAGAAAAGTTGAGCAACGAAAAGTGAAGGAGAAATGAATAAACGAGCTGCTTGGAAGACTGAATGGAAAGAATCTTATGAAAGCCATAGGTGTTATGCCATACCTGTGTTGACATATAGCTTTGGTCATTCAGTGGACTGCTACAGATCTCAACACCATCCAGAGAAAGATAAGAACCACTCTCACAAAATATAAGATACATCATCCAAAATCCTGAGTGGAAAGAATGACTCTCCCGAGAAAACAAGGGGAAGAGGACTGACCGACCTTCAACTGCTACATGAAAGCCAAATTACATCACTCCGCAGATACTTTCATGGGAAAGTGAACAACTCAAGCTTAATAAGAGCTATGGCATTGGTTGATGAAGCATACACACCTTTGCAACTGCAAATACTTCAACTCGAAATAAACGCCAAAACTAGCTCCCAAAAGCTTCAAGATTGGGCTGCAAAACCCCTACATGGAAAATGCTTCCATGTGCAATATTTTTCTGTTTTGTAGAAATTTTGAAGAAATAAGAGGTTAGTCGGAGTTGTATATCGACCAAATAGTAGCAAAGACTGGATTCCTTTGTACACAATCCTCGAAAATATTTCTACTTTTTTCGCCGACATAATAATTGTAACTTGTTGAACAAAGAAATGTTTGAACCTTTTATTCAGACAATGAGCACTTTTAACCTAATATATAAATGCCCACGCATTTCGAAAATATCACAAATGCCTTACTGGACCTTTTTCCTATTTCGGCGAGATTATGATCCGAAAACAATAGATCATAACCCGCCCACTTCACTGCATTTCTGCTGCATTTGTGTGATCAAGGCGTTTATAGGCCTTCCTCTCCTGCCTCGCGATGTTTTTAGAACATTCATTGATGTTGCCTTTTTAACAGGGTTCAAATAATCTCTTCTTTCAACGTGGCAATACCAACTGAGCGGTTCGCGCCCTATTTTTCGTAATATGTTTTCCTTGACGTGAAGACTTCCACGGATCTTCGAACTTCTTATTCGATCAGGCTTTCCTTTCAACTTAGGGGACATTTTTCGGTTACAGAAAATAGCGGAGTTTTCTCGACACTTCATCCACCATAAGTTTACGCGATGATTGATGTCATAGGTTGCTTTGCTATTGATCATAGATCCCAAATATTTGAATTTTTTGCACTGTTCCATTCAAATAAATGTCTGGAATAGGCCTGAGTGGATCAGAAAACGGTCAGCATAAGTATTCTGTCTAATAATGCGATACCCATTTCCCTCCGAAACGTCCACCCACACATCAAGTGCTCGTTGCAGGGATGTAGGATCCTCACTTATGAAGGCTCAATCGTCAGTAAAAAATAATTGATGTACCTTGTGGTCCATCACTTTACCTTCAAGCAGATAGTCAGGGACTGCAATAAAGAGCGAAGGACTTAAGACGCTTCCCTGGTGCACCCCGACTGTGATTGGGAACTCTGCGGTTACTGCAGCGGGACATATTACTCTTGTCTTTGCTCCTTCGTACATATCCATGATCATCTGTACATAGGTTTCTGGAACCCCTCGATGTCTTCGGGCCACCCATATCAGATTTCGTGATTGTTTGTCGAATGCCTTTTCAAAGTCAACCAATGTTTTTCCATTATGATCCTTATACTTTGGATTGCATCTGTGGTTGATTTACCCGAGACAAACATGCACTGATCGTCAGATAGCCGTATTATTTTCCGCAGTCGGCCACCTAATACCCGCTCAACGATCTTCATGATGTGTGACATCAGCTTGATCGAACGTTAGTTATTACAGTTTCGGGTATCATCCTTCCCTTTATAAACAAGGAAAAGATAGCTTTCCCTCCATTGATTGGGCATTGGGTCACCTCACATAAATTTGGAGATGAGAATTCTGAGCCATCTGAACCCGATGTCTCCCACCTTTTTCCAGAACTCAGAGGGCATCTCGTCTGGCCCAACCGCTTTTCGTTTTTTGGAGTATCTGACCGGCTCACTAACTTCTTCGACTACAATGTCGGGTATTTCCTCACAGTGGTGGTGGTGGCTCTTGGAAAGTTTTGCCGGGGAAACTGTTCATTCAAAAGTCGTAGGTGCCGCATTTGTTTGATGAACATGGGGTGGCAATGGTGTAGTGGTAACGTCGTCAATTGCCACGCTAATGGTTCAAATGGTTCAAATCCTGATGTCAGCAAGCATTTATTCATATTTCATGAAATATATTTAACTCAATAAATTATTTTCATTGACCCTCGTCAAAAGTTCAGGTAAGTATTCAAATTTCAAGTTTTTCATAGATTGTTTTAAAAAAGTCATTGATCTTAAATTTAACGTATGGTTCCCGCATGGTACGTATCCGTCTGTTCGTAGTTCATTTTGTTACATTTGCGAAGAACGAAGCTAAAAATCTTCTTAAAACTTAGAGTAGTAATTCCATAGTTTTGTATCTTGATTTCGATAAGTGCCAGCCGCATAAAAACAAGTAAATAACAATAGCTGAACTTATGAAATGATAACTTCCACTTACGAATGAAACTCCGAATGTACGAACAATTAAAAAGTGATCACCTACTGTAAGCAACTTTAAAGTTTTTGACAGTATTGGGCGCGCTAGCTAGTACATACGAGTAATACTTACTTACATATAATTCATTTATACTTACTTAGTGGCACATGAACGCTCTTCGGATGTGACTCATTACTTTCATTGCTATGAAAACTCGATGAGTCCGGTACTTCAACTCCAGGAACTTCAGTGATGTCAGGCAAAGGATTTTGACTTCTTCTAACCCAATCAGAGCAATCCCAATGATACTGCCCATGTATATTTGGCGAATCTTCAAAAGTACATGTCGAATTGTTTATATTGGGAAGGTTGACGTGCAAAAGTTTGCTATTTAAAGCTGCTGTAGGCTTAAGGGATGCTAAGCGCGTGGAATGGTTGTTATAATGCTCAATTCTGCGTTCTAAAATGTATACGTGGATAAATTAAGTCTATGCATTTTTAAAAAACATGAGCAAAGAAATATGTTTTCTTACCATTATTAAGCTTATTATCACTAAAAGTTTTAAGTTGCATTTGGTCTGACCAAGTTTGTTTATGAATGGATTCTGTATCACTGGTTGTGGTTCCATTGATATTGATGTGCTGGTTAGTGCAATTAAGTTTCTGATATTCCGGGGGCACGTTTTCTAATTCGTCTCCTGCAGATCCATAACTTCTTAATATATCCAAATTATTAACAACCATTGTATTGACAGGAAATTGAGTTTCATTAGAGCTTGCTGCATAGCTTTGTGGTCGTTGTTGCACTTCTAAATTACTTAATTTCGAGCTACGTTTATAGTCTTCTTTTGCCAATACTGCATTTAAAGTTATTTCTTTTCGGGGATCATTATTGACATTACCGGTTCCTTGATTATGTGATCTTCGACCACAAAGGAAATAGCTCAAGCAACAAATGATCACTAGTACAACACCCATTGTTGCAAAAGCTATTCCTATCACATCTTCCAGTGGTAAATTTCGAAATTGAGTCGTAATTGAATTGGAATAAAGTGGATCTCCACAGCTAGCACCAGTTAAATCAGGAGGACAGATACAACGAAAACTACCAGCTTCATTAATGCACGTGGCTCCATTGCCACAAGGCTGGTTTTCACATTCATCAAAATCAATTTCACATGTTGGCCCCATGTATCCTCTACACATACAATGAGCGGAATAGTCACCTTCCTCACAAACACCTCCATTTTTGCACGGGTTTGGAGAACAGAAACGTCCAAACTCACAACGTTTTCCGGACATACGAGGCGGACAGTTGCATGAATAGTTACCAGAGCCATCAGGGTGACATTTTCCACCAAACAAACATGGAGAAGACGCACATGGGTCGAGATCATCTTTACAAAATGGGCCCGTAAATCTAGAGTGGCATTGACATTCAAAACTGTTAAGTCCAATATTTTTGCAGATTCCGCCATTATAGCAGGGTTGAGTTCCGCAAATTCCAAGAGGAACGAGCACTGTTGAACTGTCGCATGTAAACTCTACATTAGCAAATCTCTTTAACACAGCTACAGTACTACTGCCGGTCATGTGTAATGGAACTGATTCACCAGCTAGCCTAATGTCATCCATGCAACCAATAAATCCTCGCTGAATATCTTCGAATCCTAATACCGATGGGTGTGGTCGTACTTCAGCGCCCATAAATATGTCGTTTGATTGTAAATTCAATATCCCATTAACACCTGGGGCACTACCTTGTGCTACATGCTTTCCATCAACGATAAGTTTTGCGCTGTTGCGTTCACGTTCTAACTTAATTTCATGCCACTCACCATCTGATACGTAAATACTTGACACGCTTATTAAACCCTCTCCTGAGCCTAAATCAAATCGATATTGAACTACTCCGTTAGAAATTTCTAAAATATTGTAGTCCACTTTCCCCGAAGCATACATCAAGTTTCCTGTTTGTTGCAATGTTCGCACTCTCAATGTGAATATTAGCTGATCTTCAAGAGTTTTTTTGCCTACCATTCGATCAATTTTATAGTGTGCATAACTTTTACCGCTAAAAGAAACAGGACTTATAGAATTATAGCAGGGATAATCTAAGCATTTTTTAACATCACGATCGCAAGATGGACCTGCATATCCATGGGGGCAGACACAACGATACCCTTCTATATTACCTTCAGGTACACAAAGCTTATACAATGGACATGGCTTTGATGCACACGAATTGACCGCTTCATCGCATATCTCGCCACCGTAACCTTGCTGACATTTACATTCATTAACATGTTCGTATACGGCTGAAACAAAACTGGTTACATCCGTTGCAATTGTATTAACATTTTTTCGGTCTAAATGTATTTTATCCATGCAGAATCCATGCACACATTTTACTTTATTGCATTTCGTTTTGACTACTTCATCTACAATTAAGTTTGTTGCTTCTTCAATTTCTTCGATATTATCGGAGATTGTTGCCATAATTTCTTTGGACGAAAAATATCCATCTGCATTAGGGTTAGCCTGCTGTTTTCGAACAGTGAAGACAACATCCAATTTGATTTCTTTTTGGTCTCTTAAGTCGGACTGTCTCAAAATGCGTCTATGATGTTCCACTGCATTGAATTCCTTGTTGGAAGGCTGCACTGAAATAATAATAACATCTTTTTGGCGTGTGCGCATAGCCGTACGAATTGATCTAACAAAACCCTTACGATGGCTTAGAATGAAATCTTCTGGGGTGATGTTACTAAATCGCAAAATAATAGCATTCTCAAGCATTTCTTTAGTGATCAGATCAACCGTTACTTTTATGATAGCAAACGCGGTAAACTTTCCATCTGATACTGTAACATTCAGTCTGTAGTCTCCGACATCAAGATTTGGAAGTGCGTTTAGTAAACCACTGTCTTTAGACATGTTGAAAAGAACGTGTGGAGAATAAAGCACCCCAGCTGTAGGAACCAAATTATAAATTAAGCTGTCATATTGATCTTGGTCTGTGGCAAATATTCTTCCGATTACTCCACCAGGGAATTCATCTTGAAATGAATTTATTAATATTTCAATAGGCGTAATGACTGGTGGATATTGACTTTCTTCGATCACTTTTACAGTGATCCATGCATCTGAGTACAAAGGTGGGGTTCCATTATCGAATACTCTTATAAGCATATTGTAAGTACTGCGTACTTTGTGATTAAATCGAGTGGCAGTCCTCAGCGTTCCATCTTGTTCTAAGCGAAAAGCTCCACCATCATTACCACTTCGAAAATCAAATGTGTATGGTGCCGAATTTGGTATTGTATCTGCATCTACGATGTCAAATTTGATTAATACGTGTCCCAGCTGTTTGTCTTCTTGCACAATTACAGTATAGTTTGATTTGGTAAACAAAGGAGGATTGTCATTAGCATCAGATATGTCAATATTAACGTGTACATAACTGGATAGTTCTGGTTTTCCGTTATCTCGTGCTCGGATTTCAAGTACATAGCTGGAAATAGCTTCTCTGTCAAGAGAGCTAGACACTGATATATAGCCCGTGTCTTTATCTATAATAAATTGATTAAATCGATCTCCTCTTTCGATGTTATAATTTAATTGACCGTTTTCCTCAGAATCTGCATCTAAGGCTTTAACTTGAAGAATCTTATCCCCCACTAGAGCATCTTCCCTTATCCGTGCGGTATAAGAGTTTTGTAAAAACTGAGGATTGTTATCGTTAAAATCAGTCACAGTAATATTAAGGGATGCTAAATTGCTCAATGGTGGCGCTCCTCCATCTACTGCTTGAATTGTTAAGAGAAAATGTTTTGTTTTTTCAAAATCGAGCTCTCCACTGACTGAGACAGCGCCAGTATTGCGGTTAATAGTGAATTTATTTTGTTCGTTGCCACCTATTATAGAATAATATATTTCAGCATTAACTCCAGTATCACGCGATGTTGCTAATACTTTAACGACCTCGTGGCCAATTTCACAATTTTCAGCTGCAGCGGCGAAGTAGTGCCGCATCGTAAACTCTGGTGGATTGTCGTTTATGTCCTGAATATTGACAACTAGTTTGGTTGTGCTAGAAAGTTTGGCCGACCCTTGATCAGTGGCTATCACAGAGAGATTATACATGGCAATAGATTCTCTATCTAAAGATTTCTTGAGGGTAATAATGCCTGAATCTTCTGATATTTTAAAAGTTCCATTACCCGACTCAAGAAAGGAATATCGAATTTTTCGATTTATTCCTACATCTTTATCAGTTGCGTGTACTTTTGTAGCAAGTGTTCCGATTTCAGCATCTTCCGGAAGTATTAATGTGTATTCATCCATACTAAAAATTGGAGGGTTGTCATTAATATCTGCAACAGCTATTTCTATTTTAGACACACATTCCCACGACAATTGGTCACGATCTTGAACATGAGCGGTCAAATAATATCGAGAAATTGTCTCTCTATCTATTTCACGAGCAGTTTTTAGAACACCAGTATCCTTATCTAGAACGAAGTCGTCAGATCCATTGCCAGTAAGATAAAACCTTAGCTTGGAATTTGCTTCTTCATCCGCATCTGAAGCTATGATTTCTAAAACGAATGTTCCAGGAGAAATTAATTCATTAATTATTTGCTTATATCGATATTTTTGACAATACGGGGGGTTATCGTTAACATCTTTTATGATAATTGAAACATTTGTGGACGTAGTAAACTTTCCATCGGTTGCTATTATATTCAAAAAATAAGACGGTATTTTCTCCCTATCTAGTCGCTTTGCAATGAATAGATCACCACTTTGTCTTATATGAAATTGAGAAAGTGGGTCACCGTCTGTGATATAGTATTCAATAGCTGTGTTTGCTTCTGAGTCTTTATCAGAAACAGAAAGTTGTAAGAGTACAGTACCAGGGAGAGCATCTTCGTAAATAGATGTTGTATAGTTAATTGATTTAAATATCAAGGAGTTGTCATTGTAATCCTTCAGCCTTACTATTACAGTAGTTTTTCCCAAATGTTTCGGTTGTCCATGATCAGCTGCAATAACTTGAAAGCGATATTCGCTTCGCTTTTCGCGATCCATTGTTACAAGCGTTGTTATCCATCCAGTATACACATCGATATCAAAAACACTTGCAATGTCTCCAATTTCATCAGAAAGGAAATATCGGATTTCCCCATTTGACCCATAATCAGAGTCCCGTGCTATAACTTTTACAATTGATGTACCTTTTTCAACATTTTCTGCCAAAATTATGTTGTAAGGATTACTTTCAAAAATCGGTGCATTATCATTTTCATCTTGAACATGAAAAATTAACTCAGAAACAGCGGTGTATGATGGATGCGTTTCTATTTCAGCTAAAACACCAATTATATGGACGCTTTTTTGCTCTCGATCAAGGGTCTTTGACAAAATAAGTTCACCGACATCATTGATTGAAAACTGCTTAGCTTCATCAGCACACGAAATAATTTTGTACTTTCCTGTAAAGTTCCCCGCCAAACGAAGCTTAGTTATTAAGGTGCCGGGAGTAGATAGTTCAGATATAAATTGTTCACGTTCTTTTTGCTCAAAAGCAGGCAGTGTAATACTATCGTTAACAATCAGCACAGAAACGGGAACATCACTATGTAAAGAAGGCGTGCCACCATCGCTAGCCCGAATAAAAAACTCAAATATCTGGTTAACGTATTTGGCAGCTGATGTCGTCAAGTAAATTGATCCATTACTTTCATTGACTTCAAACAAACTTTTTATCTTAAAGTTTTCAGGCTCGTAAATAGAATATCGAATGACGCTGTTTTCATTTTCATCCTTATCCAAGGCTTTAACCTATATTATAAATTAAATAATTTGCATGTGTATATTAAAAAAAATCGTGTACATGCATTTTCTTATATGTGTATTACCTTTAGAAACGGAACCAGCATTTGTAAGTTGCTGTTTATCATTGAATGATACTCTCTAAGTACAAAAATAGGCGGATTATCATTCTCATCGACGATTTTTACTTTGACGGTGGCGAAGCCGGATCGACCGCCGTTATCGGTTGCAACAACAGGAATATCATAATATGAGCAAATTTCTCGATCTAGAGATACTTTTGTTTCGATGACTCCCTTAATTTTGTCAATTGAAAAATGTTCTTTTACAGTGTCTGACATAATATCATACGTAAAAACGCCGAATGCACCCATGTCCTGGTCAGTGGCAGATATCTGGACAGATAAAACGAAGAATTATTAAAAACAATTAACGCAGCATACACATATAATTTAATATAAAGATACATATAAAATATATATACAATTCTTTTAGTAATATATACGAGTATATATTGTAATTTCGAGTAATAATAAAAGCAAAACAAATAGAAATTTGATTTGTGCAAGTCTGCTGGTACTTTACTGGTGCCATTACTCGAAATTAAAAAAAAAAAAAAAAAAAAATAAATACAAAAATAATAATTTATCTGTCATTAATTGATAAATTATTCGCCGATTTTTCCGCAAATAAGCGAATACTTTTTGCGAACTGTTAACTTATATTCACATTCCACACATGTAGGACGCAATCCACATTCCCGCGGCCAAAACTTTCACGAGAGTTTAACCTCACAATTCTTTTGTGTTTTTCTTGGTGGGTAAAATCGTGGTTGAATTTATCGAAAGAACGTAAGACATTACCTTCTGAATGAAAGCTACGCTATGTATTTATGCATTTTGCAAAGCAGTGAATAAAATGTCAAAATTGGCAAATATTCGCTCGTTCGCATTCGCAGGTCGTTGACCTGTGAATGAAGCGAATTTCGAATTTGGAGAGTATGAAGTGAAGGTGTCTGCCAAAAAATGTAGTAAAAATTTACAAATTCTGTTTACATCTTGCAGCCGTTAATATTATCAAGAAGGAGAAGCAGCAATCGGAAGGAGATGGAGATGTTTTGGTTAGGCGTCGACTTTCGCTCTTCATGCTAAGACCGAAAATTAAGATGAAATTTACGGTATTAAAACTATTCTAAACATCGTGGTTGCGTAGATACACAAAATCGATCCCACAGTGTAAGCGCTGTCTAGTCTTCAATCATACGCAGATTTACTGCCAGAAAGATTTACTGCGATGCGTAAAATTTGCGGGAAAATATCTTTGGGAAAAGTGAGTCCAAATAAGCAGGCCCCAGCCACTTGCAAAAACTGCAAAGGAAAGCACCCAGCGAATTATCGAGGCTGCGAAGTGGCCAAAGTGTTCCAAAAAAAGGCGCGATATGCTTAAAAACACCGTACGCCCGAAGCTAAAATCAATTAAGGAGAAACCCGAAATCGCTATGAAAAAAGCAGCGAAAGAAATAAAATTCGTCGATTTCGCATTAAAATCAGCTACTAAGGAAAATCCTAAACGTGCTAAAGAAAAGATGGCAAAAGCAAAACCACAAGATTCTTTATCTTACATCTTTCCATAATTCTTGCGAAACTTGAAGAGCAAAGCAAAATAAACAAACTTATTTTCGAGAGACTAATTACACTAGAAAATAATACTTGTAACACGCGCACTTCAACAAGAATATGAAAAAATGCTTAAGATTTTTACTTGGAACGCCAACGGGCTCATATAAAGACTCGACGGGTTAAAAATATTTATACAAGGAAAAGATATCGATATATGTTTCGTTTGTCAAACCCATCTAAAAAATAAATAAATATTTGGCGCAACAGCTCTTTAAGTGCCAGGGCCTAGCTTCTCGCAACCACTCATGTTGTGTGCGTTATATTTTTCACACGAATGGAAGGGACCTACAGATTAATGCCGACTCTGAACGGCGATTTGAGAAGCTTTTCGTGACAACAATACCTTCGGATGTTTGTCAGACGCTCGCAAGAGGTGGGATCGTGAACAAACTTTTTGGTGTTTTCTGGGATTCGAACTTGAAACCTCATGCGGAGTGATCCGACACGCTAACTACTTACGCCACGGCGCCCACATAAACCCATCTGACAAAGCAATCAAATGTTAAGATAAGGGGCTTTTGCACCTGTCACCCTTTTCACCCGTCGGAAAGGGCCAGAGGCTGATTGTCTTTGTTTATAAAAGATTGAATCGAACACTCGGTAAAAATAAATATTGATTTAGAAGCAATGCAAGCAAGCACGGTACGCGTAAGAAATATATATTTTTCTTTTAACATTTTATCTATAATATATATATTGCTCACTGCGATGCAAACTTGAAGAAAGTGATTTCACAAACATTTCCAACTTCCTTAGACCAAATTTTATTACTGGTGGTGACTTCAACGCGAAACACACCTTCTGGAGTTCAAGATGTGTCTTTCAAAAAGTTAGAATGCCTTATAATGTGGATATGGAATACAGTCGTGACTTTTACTCGACAGGTAAACCAACATACTGGCCGATTGATAGAAATAATATACTAGATCTGTTCGATGTCTTTATTGTTAAAGGAATATCGGGCAAATGCATACAAGTTGAAGAAAGCTTTGATCTCTCTTCGGATTATTCGTTTGTGCAACTCGCTAAAAAAAAAACGATGAAAGATTTTAAATATCGGGAAATAGAAACTTACCTTGAAAGTTTAACAGTAGAAAAAGATTCCAATTATTCGCTTGGGAAGGAGTAGTCGGCTTGCAGCGGTTCTGGGACAGTCTCTTAAGGAACCATGGGCTAGAGTGAGAGGTCCTTAAGGCGCTATGGGTTAGAATGAGATGGAAGATTTGGGGTGTGGACTAGCTCTCCATAAGAAGCTATTGGTTGGAGTGAGACGGAAGATTGGGGCGAGGGTCTCCCAGAAGACCTCTCCTCAATCGCTAGCGCGGAAGAGGACGATCTAATTATCGGTCCAATTAAAGAACCGACCCTTCTACTCGAAACCGCCCCACCTTTGTCGGCTGATCCTCAGCCCTCCACCTCAAAAAATGCACTAGAACGACTTAGCGGGGCGGGTCGCAAACGTTTGAAATGACTCCTCTTCAAAGGCGTATCTCCTGAGGAAGCCAGAGAGAAAGTCAAAATCCTTTGCGGCCGCAGAAGAGACCGCTCTAATTCTTCTCCTCTGGCTTCGGAGCCAAAAAAGACAAAAACTGCACCCCATGCAAGAGCAACAGATGTGGTTCCCACATCTATCAAGCCTGCTCCTATAGTGCCACTTACCACCTTTAAGCAAGCTCTGGAGGTTTTCAAGATAGGGATCATCGACTCCAACTTTCCAGAAACCCTGCTTAACAACGAGCAATTGACATCCATCCAAGACTCCATCTTTGAGCTAGTCCTAAATTGCAAAGACCGGTCTACGGCAGAATGGGTCAAAGGCATTGTCCCTAGTTTCACTCCATCGGAGGGTGCCTCACTGAAATCTCTTGATGAGAATAACATTCCTCGGGAACAAATTTTAGTGGGACACTTTCCAACAAACCCTTCATTCGGAAACGAGAAGATCCTGAGGGCTGTTTCTGCCCAAAATTCAGATCTTCTCGCTTCTGAATGGCGGTTCTTAAAACGTGAGGACAAGGGCAACTTCGCCATACTGACCCTCTCCATAGACCACAAATCCATGGCTTGAAGACTCTGTCCCCTCCCTCCCGCCTTATCCCTTCTCCTAAAGAATGTGATTCAGAGTTCACCTTAATCGACTCCAAGGCAATCGCTTCCTCCTCCAACCTTCCCCCCGCTGCAACAGAAACAACCTTCATCTCTCTCAAATGCAACGTTCCAAGGCCTGTCCAGTCTCCTCAATCTGCGACTCCACGCTCAACGTCTGAGGCTGCTCGACTACCCAATAATATCCGACCAACTATTGGTCCAATCTCCACTAGCTCCTGCAGCGGCTCTGTAGCAGCACCTAGAGCTAAACAACATAAGGACCGAGGAGTCAAAGGCAAAGCCCGGCAAAAACTCATAAGAGCTCACACAGGCTTCACCTCTTCCCCGAAGTCCCAATGACCACCACATTTAAAATCTTGCAAATAAACCTGCACCATGCAAAAGCGGCCTCTGCGGCCGCCTGCCGCAGGTTTACAAAAAACAACCTGGACAACCTAATCCAGGAGCCATGGGTCCGAGATGGCAGAATATGTGGCCTCCCCAGTAATTCATGTAAGCTAATATATGACAACAGGCAACCCCTTCTCTGGCCTGCCATTCTAATAAGTAACAGAATTAACTCTCTTCCTGTCCCACAGATTATAAACAAAGACCTTGTAGCCATTTCAATGGATATAACTACCAGCAGAGGACGGCAATCCATCATCATCGCCTCAGGATACTTGGCTGACGACCGAACTCCAGCTCCGCCTGACGAAGTCGGCAAACTGTTTAGATACGGTAAGAAGACTGGACAGCAGATCATGTTAGGCTGCGACGCGAACGCCCATCACACGATCTGGGGCAGTTCCAATATCAACAAAAGAGGTGAGTGCCTTCTTAACTTCCTTATTGGCTTAAATATTGATATTTTCAATAGAGGAAATGAATCTACTTTTGTGAACTCCATCAGACAAGAGGTTCTGGATCTTACCCTCTCCAGTTCCTCTCTGTCCGATCTAATTACTAATTGGCATGTCTCTAAGGAGCTCTCGTTGTCTGACCATGTGCACATTAGGTTTGACATCGAAACTACTCGTGATCCAATCACCTCTAGCAGTTCTCCCAAACGCACCAATTGGAATCTCTATGCAGAAATCCTTAGGGGCGAGTTTATCCATTCCTGTTCAAATATAGACTCTTCTCATTCTCTTGAAGAAGAAGCCTCAAAACTTAGCTCTCAGATCACCTCTGCTATCCCAAAAGCAGAACTAACTTCCGCGATGTACCATGGTGGAACAATGAGCTCGACATCCGCAAAAAAAAGGTTAGAAGGCTATTTAATAAAGCCAAAGCCACCAACTCATGAAGCGAATATAAGATAGCCCTCACAATTTACAACTCTACTATTAGGAGATCAAAAAGACGTGCATGGAGGTCTTTCTGCGAAAGCATAAAAGATCTCCCTTCAGCTGTTAGGGCCCAGAAAACCCTATCCAAGAACCACAGCAATGGTATTGGTCTCCTACAAAAACCTGACGGCAGTTTCACATAGGGATATGCCGAAACATTAGGTCTTCTTCTGCAGACCCACTTCCCTGACTCACTAATTACTGACCCTCACACATCTCTTCTGCATGAAATCATGCCACTCCCACCTAATCGACGCACTAGGACTCTGGCCAAGAAAATCTTCACCCTCGATTCCATAAGATGGGTCATCCACGCAAAAACCTTACAAAGCTCCCGGTGGCGATGGAATTTTCCCCGCCCTCTTACGTCATCGACACTCTTATTGAGTCCTTACTGCCCATCTTTAGATCCAGCTATGAACTCAGCTACATCCCATCAATATGGAGAAAAGTTAATGTAGTGTTCATTCCTAAAGCCGGCGCCAGATCACAATCAGATCCAAAGGCCTTTAGGCCAATCAGTCTCACCTCTGTGTTTCTTAAAGTAATGGAAAAAATCTCAATCTCCGTTAGAACTACTAAGTGTTGTCCCCAAGGGGTGTCCTATCTCCTCTTTTATGGTCCATTGTAGTGGACAGTATCATAAATAACCTCAATAGTTCTGGATTTCTCAACCAGGGCTACGCTGACGACGTACGAGTAGTCATAATAGCTAAGGGCAAGGATGAATCCAGCATTTCTCAACAAATGCAACATGCCCCAAATAAAGTAAAAAACTGGTGCCAGTTAGAAGGTCTAACGGTTAACCCTGCAAAAACCGTAATCATTCCTTTCACCAGGAGGAGAAACTTAAGCCTTCAAGTACTTTCAAAAGAAACAAAATATCTCGGGATTACTTTAGACCACAAATTAAACTGGAAACCTTGTATAAGCAGAACCACTGAGAAGGCCACCAAAGCCTTCTGGGACTGTTCTAAGTTTTTCGGTAAAAAATGGGGATTAAATCCAAAAATGATCCACTGGACCTATACCACAATCATCGTTCCGATAATAACTTATGCTTCGCTAGTATGGTGGGATAAAGTTAATCAAACCGTTACCCGCTCCGCCCTCCAGAAGGTGCAGAGACTAGCCTGTGTAGGTATTACGGGCGCAATGCGCACCTGCCCAACAGCTGCGCTGGAAGTTCTCTTAAACCTTCCACCCCTACACATAAATATTATGTAGACTGCGGCTGCCAGTGCTCTAAAGCTTCACCTTTTATTTATACAACAATACAAATTCCGAATTAGTTGGCCACATGAAGATATTTGAGAAAATTCCGCTACTTACTTTCCCAGCAGTATGCATCTCAGACTTCATGCCTAAAAGAATCCACCTCAATCACCCCTTCACAGTAAACATACCTGACCGCAGCTACTGGAACTATCCTCAAATCCCTCAATCAATATCTCAAATCAATTGGTACACTGATGATTCAAAAATGTCAAATAGGGTTGGAGCTGGTATCTTTGGCCTCAACTACAAACTCTTTACACCATTAGGTCAATCCACTACTATCTTTGTAATAATTGTCAAAAAGTTAATGCTGGTAACCCCATCAGTGTAGCTAGCGAGGCAAACTGTGTTAAATGTAACTGTCATACTGCCATACACACCACTGGTGAAGTCAGTCGAAGATGGGCCTCAGCCAGGAGAAAACTAATAAAAGATAAACCAAAAAAACTTCAACTACCGTGTTTTAATAGTGCATTTAAGAAATAAACTAATATTGTTCCATGGTGTCAGAAGTCACAATGGCGGGTGCAAGTAATCGATAACCAGTTGAGGCAGATTGTTCTAATCTCGAAAAAGAATGGCCAATGAGGAAGCGTACATTCCTAATGTACATGATGGCTAACGGGAAAATGGATGAAAGTGAGCAAACACAAATTGCGACATTTTTGTGGCTGATCGGTGCTCGTGGTATGGAAATATTTGCCACTCTATTTCCTAACGATGGTTCACTTGATGGTATGCTTAGAACCAGCAACAGCAATAACCAGAATGCTGTGTCAGCGGAACCAGTGGCAGCAGAGGTTGCAGCAGTGGCAACAGGAGTGGCACCAGGAGCGGCAGCAGTGCCAGCGGGAGCGCAGGCGAATGATGTGGCACCACCAAACAACGTGCGAGCATTAAATGATGTTTTACAAGCATTTGATGACTACTGCATTCCACGGAAAAATACTACAATGGAATCCTTTAAATTTAACACCATTGTCCAACGAGAAAAACAACCGTTTGCTGAGTTCGAGACTGAGTTGCGTAAACAAATTCAGTACTGTGAATTCAAATGTAACTGTGGGGCATCATATGAAGAACGAATGCTACGTGACCGCATTATCATTGGTGTTTCTGATAAAAAATTGCAGCTGAAACTACTCGATGGTAAAAACGACCCACTTAAAACGGTTGTTGACACCTGCAAAGTATTTGAAGCTGCTAACACTAACAAAATGCTATTGGAAAACTAACAACAACTCAACAAAATCGGCTTACTTATCGAAGCAAAACTTTGATTACTACTTATCAGTCATAAATCGGGATGAAAAGTATGCTCGTGTAATCAGGTATGTTATTAATGGCTGGCCAAATTTCCATCAGCTTGATGATTTTGCTAAGCAATTTCACAGATACAAGGGAGAATTGCATTGTGAAAATGGGCTCTTGTTTAAGGAACATCGATTGGTAGTCCCATCTGATTTACAGGGTAAGATCTGTAATATGATCCATGTGGCACATTTGGGTATCGAAAAAAACAACACTTGCTTTTGCAAGAATGAAGTATTTTTGGCCGGGCATGTCGGAACAAATAAAGGATACGGTTTTATCTTGCAACATTTGCGAGAGATTTAGGAGAAATAGTCAGAAGGAACCATTATATCAAGAAAGTTCACCGGAATATCCATTTCATATTATCTATGGACCTGTTTGAATATGCTGGTCGTGATTTTGTAGCATTAATTGATGCATATTCAAATTATATTTTCGTAGAAAATCTTAAAAACATATAATCGAGGTTATTTTACGTATATTCAATATTGTCGGCTACCCAACAGTCTTGAAATGTGACAACAGTCCATTTGGCTCATACGAGTTTGAATCGTTTGCCAGCGAATGCAACATTACCATGAAGTTTTCAAGTCCCCGATATGCTCAGAGTAATGGACTTGCTGAAAAGGGGGTAAGAACATATTAAAACGCTGTTGTGAAGGCGGTAACCCTAACAATTTCATTATCGAATTTTGGAGTACAACTCAACTCCAATTGCTAGTATGCAATATTCTCCATCCCAGTTATTTTTTGGAAGAGTCACAAAAACAAAGTTGCCAATTTCAAACGCATTACTGTGTCGAAACAATGTAAGTGAGCAGGTTGTTCAAAATAATATTAAAAAGAAAAAGGAAAAACAGAAACATTACTACGATAGAAATGCAAAGACACTGACTGTTTTAAATACTGGGGATAGAATTATCTTTAAAAAAATGAAAAGGATTGAAACTATGGAACTGTAGTGGATAACGTAAACAATAGGTCATATATTATCAAAGACTGCTTTGATAATCATTATCGAAGAAATCGTCGATTTACTGCTAAATCAGTCAATAAGGGATGTGCTTGGTTAGTTGAAGATGATATTAAAAACACTGCACACACTATAATAATGAGAATGTGAATGAACCTGAATCAACGACTTTGGTCACGGGTTATAATCCACTGGAAACTCTAAGTGAGTCTGTCGGTGAATCGGGTTCAGAAGCAACTATAGAAAATGACATAGTGTCACCTTCTGTGGGCAATGATTATTACAGTACACGAAGTGGTAGCATTAGTCGGCTACCCGAACGTTTCGGTCACGACTAGGTACAATATAATAATATGTGTAAGTGAATTGGTCCCTGTCTAATAATGCGATACACATTTCGCTCCAAAACGTCCGCCCACACATCAAGTGCTCGACTAATACCCGCTCAACGATCATCATGGTGTGTGACATCTGGTTGATCGGACGGTAGTAACGGTTAAAAAATGTAAAGAACTTGGGTTTGCACCAGATAAATTAGAAAAATCTAAGGAAAATATTTTGACAGTTAGTGGCGGAAACCTCGTAGTGAAAGAGTGAGAAATATACCTTGTATTTTAAATAACGCGGTCAGAATAATTAAATTTCATGTCATCGACTTGAATTGCCAAACTGTATTTGGTCTGGGCACCTGTGTCCAACTAAACTTATTAAAACATGTAAATATCATTTTTAGTCAAAATAATATTAACGATTAATACCGTTTAATAGAATATTTCAATTTTTTTTAAAGGAATTGGTTGTCTAAACTAAAAATGCTCATTTCATCTTAAGTCGGAGGTTGTACTAACTGTGGAATACGCAAGCCGTGTTTGGTTCAAAATGCATGCACCGCTAAGAAAGGAACTTGAAAGGTTATTTATTTTTATTTATTTATTCATTTAACGATTTGCTACACTGTAAGATACAATATCTTATATATAGTAATAGCATTCAATAGTTCAAAATATTTTAAGAAAGCTACATGAGTTAATATTGACTTAATATTATAAATATGACGAAAAGAAATAACTAAAAGAAAGAAAAGAAAAATAACTAAAAGAAAAAAGAAAAGAAACCAGAGTTTGAGAGTACTAGCGTAAAAGTATTCTTAGTTCCCTTTTAAATTTTGGAGTGTTGTCTATTCTTATAAGACTACGGGGCAAAGCATTCCATAAGCGAATGGAGTTTATAAAAAATTGACGTTCCGATGTCAGGCAAGTATGGCGAGGAAGAATTAATTGTCCGGATCTGTTTGAGGAAGAAAATCTGATTTTTTCGTAAAGATAGGAAGGCTGATGGGAAAATCGGATATCCGGCAGAAGACATAGGGTGCGAAACTGGAGAAAGTTATCAAATGTCATGTTCAACAGGTACTTAGTATAGCGAGAAATTCGGTCATGTCGTCGCAAACCAAAGACGTAGCATATTATACTGTTAAAGGCAACATTGAGTTTCCTATTGGAAATGTAGCTACAGTTGTGAAATATTTCACAGCCGTATGTAAGTATAGGTACGGCAAGTGTTTTAGCGAGTAAGGTTCTTGTTTTGATTGGGGTGAAAGACTGGGAGGCCCATAGCGTACGGAGTACACCGTAGGTTTTACCTACGACCAGATTGACATGATTGTCCCAGGTTAAGTTCCGATTGAAAATCATACCGAGATTTTTTACTGAATCAACATACTCTATAATGGCATTGTTCATGGTGAGGGAGGGGAAGTATGACAGATCTAATAGCGTTTTTGATATGACAATACACTTTAATTTTTTAGGATTTAGCAGGAGTACATTTCCATTTGACCATTGTGCTATATCTGCAAGATCATTATTAATGCAAGTCGCTGCGTGTTCTATAAAGCCCAAAGGACAGCTTAAAATAAGCTGTACAACATCAGCATACATGTTTATTGAACTGTGTTTAATATAGTGCGGAAGTTCGTTAACATATAGGGAGAAAAGTAAGGGTCCTAGTATGAACCCCTGCGGAACACCACGGGAGTTAGCGAGGAACTCGGATAGAATGTCTTTTATTTTTACAGCTTGCTTTCTGTGTGTCAGGTAGGACGATATAAGCTTTACAGCGCAATGCGAAAAATTGTATAGCCGATCCAACTTTTGACATAAAATAGCATGGTCAACTGTGTCGAACGCTTTAGAAAAATCGATAAGGACTAAAAATGACACACTTCCTTCATCCAGGGCATACCGTATATCTTCAGAGACACCTATAACAGCTGTGGTGCAGCTATGTTTTTGCCGAAAACCTGATTGCTTGGGAGACAGAATGTTGTTGGTTGTGAGATACTGACCAATCTGTTTTTGCATAATTTTCTCAAACGCCTTTGACAAAAATGGCAGGATGGAAATTGGTCTGAATTCATCACCTCTAGGTGTCTTAGGAATAGGTATAACTTTGGCCAATTTCCATTGCACCGGAGAGATCCCTTTCGTTAGAATTGAGTTAAAAATATGCTTTATGTAAGGCAATATAACCGGCAAGATAATTTTTAAAAAAGCATACGATTTGATACTGAGTATGCTTTCCAGTACATCGGCGCTATTAACTCCAGAAAAGCAGAAACTAGGATAACTAGCAGAAGCAGAGGGGTTTTCTGACAGATGGAAAGTACCATTGTTGTTATCAAAAGTTGATGAGGTTATAAACCGATGGTTGAGTGCGTTCGGATCCATCCCATCAATAATGTGATTCTTTGATTTACCGATTCCAACACTACGCAGATTCCTCCACAAAAGTTTACCGCTCATAGAGGCATTGAATCGTCTGGAATAGATATGGGATTTAGCAGCTCGTATCTCAGTAACAACTTTGTTGCGGAGCGAACGGTAAGCACGTTGATGCTCATCCAGGCGAAAACGCTTCCAACGGCGGTATGCATAATCACGCTGTAGCATGAGTAGGCGAATCTGATTTGTGAACCAAGGTGTTGTGCTAGACGATACGGTTTTAGTTTTAATGGGAACATGACTATTATAGAGGTGTACCATATTATTATTGAGGAAAACAACTTGATCATCAGGAGAAGGAAGACAGTAAACAGTGCTCCAGTAAATATTTCTAGCGTGTTCCTCAAGAGCAGAATAATCTATATTTTTAAAATCCCTATAACTAAGTGAGTTTGTAGGGGCTGCAATATCAAAATCGAAAGTTAGGAAGATTAGATCGTGTTTTGAGAAGGCTGGTGCTGATAATTGATCATACAATAGGACTTTACTTTTGTGACTAGCTAAAAAGAGATCCAATAATGTTGAAGATTGTAGAAAGAAATGGGTAGGAACGGTTGTATTGACTGGAAACAAGTTAAGCGATCGCATTTCATCTGTGAGATTGTTATCTTTGAGGAGGTTACTGTTAAAATCGCCGCAGAGAATAATATTGGGACAAGTTAGACAAATTTCCTCTAATGCAGTGGTAAATGGAAGCAAGCTGATACTATTATTTGGTCTGTAAGCAACACCAATTAGAAGTCTAGTCTCAGCATTTGCCAGTTCCACGACCACATACTCTATTTCGCAACCATCCGGATAAAGATATCGTAGTCTACACTTTATACCCTCTTTTACATAAATCGTAACCCCTCCACCGATACGCCCTATTCTATCACACCGAAAGACTTTATACCCGCTGAGATGACATAATTCATTGTTAAAGCCATCCCCAAACCAAGTTTCAGAAACGCATACTACATCAACTGCCGATTCCTCAAACAGATCGCGAAACTCATCAATTTTTGGTAGCAGACTCTGCGCAATAATATGACAGACATGAAGGCCATGGTATTGACCTTTCAGTACTTTGATCATTGTACCTAAGCTTTGTTCCATTTGCAAAGTATCAGAAAAAAAATTAAAGAAGAAAAATAGAAAACACAACAATATTTTTACAAAAAAGAAAGTTTTAGAGAAAAAAATTTAAAGAAAAAATATTAAATGAAAAATTATAAATTAAGTTAAGAATTCAAATTGGGCAATACAATTATTTTCATTAGAGCTGGCAATGCTGTCAAGATCTTCGATGCATTCGACTATTTCGGCAGTTTCAACCAGTTGACGTTTGACATGTACCATTCCACGCAAAGTGAAGACAGAGACGAAGTGTTTACATTTTTTTAATTTTAATGCAGCATGCAAAATCAGCTGATTAGACTTTGTCAAGCATTCGCGTAGATGTATGGTGCAGGTGGAATTCATACCGATGTGTTGTAAACAAAGTTCCTGTTTACCTTCTTTGCGGAATTGTGCCATTGATTTCAGCACAGTGTTACGCTCGTACGGGGTGTTGAATTTGATGACAATGCCGGTGTCCTTAGAGTCTCCTTTTGGTCGGGTACGAAAAATGTTTGTTGTGCAGATAGCGCGGAGCGCTATGACGATGGAGGGTTGGGAGAAACCGTTTTGATATTTCCCCTCAAGCGAGAACTTGTGCGGCTAATTGGTGGAGACATTGTGGAAACGAAGTGAAATTGGCACTTTTCGCGAATTTTTATTATAGAAGTTGATTTTTTGTATTAAAATTGACACTATGACCGTCAAATTAAAAAGTATTGATGGTAGAAAAACCGTTTTAATAGATTCGAAGACAAATCTGTACGAATTAAGACGTTTTAAGTAAAAATATCAAGACGCAAACACCAGACAAAAAATATGCGACTACTCGTAGCCATTCCTATATGACTTCTATCAAAGTTATAGTGCCTGTTTTTGAGCCCACTGGATGGGTTAATCCAATTGTCATCGTAATAAAACGGTGAACTAAGATTATGCCTAGATCCAAAAAACTTGAACAAGTCAATATACGGACCACATTTGCAATTTCCAACAATCGAAGACATAAAGTCCAAATTATTGCATGCGAAATACTTCTCTTCATTGGACGCGAAGTCCGGGTTTTGGGCAGTTCCATTATCGGAGGAATCACCGATGTTATGCACTTTCATTACGCCATTCCAGCGCTATAGGTTTTTACGTTTACCATTTGGCATTAATGCAGCTCCTGAAATGCTTCATGCTCTTACCAACAAGTTGTTTGGTGATATTGAGGGTGTCATTATTTAAATTGATGATTTTCTCATTTATGCAAAAACATTACAAAACCACAATGAAATACTGAAACAAGTCTTGGAGCAACTAGAAAAGTCGGTTTGAGGTTTAACCAACATTTTAGTTGGACACATATTTTCTGAAAACGGTGTGAGCCCTGACTGTAATAAAGTTGAAGCAATTTGCAAAATGTCAACACCAAAGTCAATTCAAGACCCACAAAGGTTCTTAGGCATGGTTAACTACACAGGGTCTTTTGTGAAAGGTTTGTCTTTTGAAACGAGCAATTTAAAGCAACCTTTGAGAAATGATTTAACATGGTTGTGGACCGAAAGTCATGAGGTAGAGTTTCAAAATCTTAAATAATTCATTTCAAATGTACCTGTTCTAGCCTATTATGATTTAAGTCAACCTGTAGTTCTATCAGTCGATGCTTCTAAGGATGCGATGGGAGCTGTCATTTACCAAAATAACAAGCCAATTTCCTATGCGTCCGCCACTTTCACAGATCCACAAAAGTCATGCGCTCACATAGAAAAAATTTCAAATATCAAATTTCACCAATGCATTTACGGTCATCAGATGATAGTGGAACCTGCACTCAGCGCTTCGCAATCAGAGACACCAAGGATAACTTCCATTGGTTCTATTGACCCTTTCGATATAGCCATCCAGTGGCTTGGAGTTCGTATAAACGGCGGTTCGAGATGTTTTTGCTAGCAAATTCCATTACCGACATAGGGCTACAAAAAGCAACTTTTCTTACAGTCTGCGGACCAGCGTGTTTCGAGTTGGTTGGGACACTCATTTCTCCAAAGAAGGTGGAAGAGGTAAAATATTCGACGGTGGTAGATGTACTGTCTAAACACTGCACTCCAACTCCATCTGAAATAGCTGCTTTCTTCAAGTTCTTCAAGAGGGACCAACAACACAACGAGACGGTTGCCGAATACATAGCAAAACTTCGCAGAATGATCATCGACTCGAATTTTGATGGCAGTTTCGTAGACCGCATGCTGCGAGATATGTTAGTTTGTGGACTGAAGAATATCTACCCACTTACAACAGAGCCTACTAGCAATCACACTAAAACAAGTGCGGGAGAAGGCCGTGGCAGTAGAGGCAGCAGTGAAAAATCAGCAAGAGATCCAAGCGAATTTAACACATACAATTACGTCACCCACACAAATTCATTTTACTCGCGCCAGGAACAAAAGGGACGAGGGGGACGGTAAGTTTGGGAACGTCAAACCCGACAATTTATCGAAGTACTATGTCAAGCAAAGCAGAGCTCGACTAGTTTTAACGGCAAAGCTAAGTATAGCAAGCAATAACAAGTATATTCCATTCAGGCGAATACGAGCGCGAAGAAAGTGACAACGGTAAACATCGTACATAGTGTCGACTGTCAATTCGAGGTAGACAGTGGGTCAAGCTACATTCTCATGCCTGAGACAGAAGCAAAGAGGATTTGAAAGCAAACTCAACCGAATATCGAGGAAACATAAGTCTGTTGAGTCTGTTTCACTATGAAAATAACTGCATTCCAATTTTAGATCTCATGAAGGTGGACATTATTTACAACAAAAAACGGTTACTAAACCTTCCGCTATACAACACCATTGGCCATCGAGCTAATATCTGGTACACAGATGTCACCAAATTGGAAAATGACAGTGCCGGAGCTGGAGTCAATGGTCCCAATTGTCAGCACGCGATAACGCTTAGTAAACCACCTACCATCTTCCAAGCAGAGGTCCATGCGATAAAACTATGCAATCTGGAATGCCTGGGGAAAAACACTACCGGAATTCGCATCTACATCTTTTCGGACGGTCGGGCAGCACTATGGGCCCTTAATTTCTATACGGTAGGGTCAAAGCTAGAGTGGGGCTGTCTCGAGCTTCCGAATAGCCTTGCGTCCACAACTCAGGTTACCATAACATGGATTCATGGACACGAAAGCTTTGAGGGAAACGAACGAACATACTGTCTGGCGAGAAGAGACGCTGAGCGCCCACTCATCTGCCCTGAATCTATAACCACATCGTATTGCAATAACTTATAGGTTGTCAATGAAATAAATTTACTCTTCACTTATACCAAATACTTGTAGTTTCGATATAGTATTACTCACCATTGCCCCACAAGAACTTTATAATAATACCAATTTATATCTTTCCGGCGCGAAAATTTGCTAAGAATCGACCCATGCGTCACAAAAAAAATATGATTTTAGAATTAAAAAAAGTGCTCACATCTATTTGCATAGATAAAAAAAAATATATGTTAATTGCTTCCAAGGGAAGGAAATGCTTACATGCTTTTTTGGCAATAACGTGGGATGATCTTTCTAACAGGCATTACTTTTCAAGCAGATTTTTCATCTTTGAAAGTTTTTGCTGGATTTTCGAAAAAGGAATATCGTTCTCTGCATCAAAACTTAATATCAGTTGAAGTTTCTAATGTTCAGGCTGTAAATTGGAACCTGACCCAGATGAAGACACTGAAGAATTATCAGATTGAGGTCCTGAAGGAACTGAAACTGCATCGTCTGTTCCCAGTTCTCTCACAAATTAATTGAAGCCCATGCCAACGAAATTAAAATCTGGTTCATTATAATCCGAAATGATTTAACTTGGTAAACGAAAAAAAGGTCAAAAAATGTACCACTCGTTTTCCTTTTAAATATACAGGTCTTCGAGAAAATTATTTCACTAATAATAATAAACTGTATTATTAATACACTTAAAACTTTACAAATTATAAATTTTGCTAATAACTTTGTAAAAACACGAATTTATAGCAATACCAAGCTTAAGAAATAATGTTCTGACGTTAACTTCACAAAATCGCCGTTATTCACTTTACCGTATGAAACAAGTTGAAACAAAAATGTCCCTGCTTTTTCTTGCAATTCACACAATGTTTTTGTTCTATGCGCCTTTGAGCCAGTAGAAAATATTTTCTACATGGTTTAAAATTTGTCCCACTAAGCCAACGGCTAAAAATACATTATGTGGTTAAGATCTTGAGCCTGGGAACCGGAAAGAGTTATTTGGTGTTATCATCTACACCCAAAAATTACTATGGGCTTTTAAACTATAAAGTGCTTGCGTTTAAAAAGCATTTAGCGATCAAACCTATGATAGCTATGATTTTAGTCAATAACGCTCAATAACTTCAAAAACCGTTAAAAACCTCTCTCCTTTTTAGTCTTTTTCCAGCAAGGTATTATACTTTATATTATAAATAAGTATTACAAATTATACATATACCTATGTATATATAACTAGGATGGCATCTCTTTATTGTGCCACACATTCTTATTGATGCCCACAGAATGCTACCTGTTGTCATAGCAATAAGAATACATATGCATATACGGGACATATATTGAATAATTACTGTTATTATGTCAATATGAAGTCCCTTTTAGATCGTTTGTATCTGATCCCTTTATGACACCTCTGGTGTCCCTCAAGGTAGCCATCTTGGTGCCCTGATTTTCATTTTCTCAATTTATGCGGACGACATAAACATTTTTGCACACATCTCCACACCCACTGACTCCCGTGCAGTTCAAACTGACTTAAATAGTTTTTCTACTTGGTGTAATACAAACTTTCTTGAGTTAAATTTCAATTAATGTCAAGCTATTACTTATTTTCTGAAGCGAATTCCGACAGCTCTAGAACGTATGTAATTTGCGCCTGTTCCCACTGTCACATTTCTGCGTGATTTAGGTGTCATATGCGACAACTGAGCTTAATTTTCGTAGCTATATTGACAATATTATTAGCAGTACAAATTCTGCGCAAGGTTACGTAAGACGTTGGTCCAAGCAATTCTCCAACCTTTACGCCACGAAATCCCTGTACTTCACATTTGTAAGACCAATTCTAGAATATGACAGCCAAGTCTGGTCTCCCTATCACGATACATTCGTATCGAATTGAGTGTGTCCAAAGCAGGTTTATCCGTTTTGCTCTATGCGGACACCCGTGGCCTGACAGGTACAATCTACCTTCTTACGAGCATCGTTTGAACTTGCTGAACATGCAATCGCTTGAAAAGCGTAGAAAAGTTGCCGATATATTATTTGTATATCAACTATTAACAGGCAACATTGATTGTCGTATATTGCTTCAAATCATCTCACTCAGCACCAATCCGCATATTCTAAAGTCAGTACCTCTCTTCTGCCTCAAGTTTCAGTGTACGGATTACGGGTGTAACGAGCCTATGTCTCAATTGCTACGTATGGCTTATGACTGCTATCTGTTTGATTTACAGTGCAGTAAAAACTGACTTAGAAACTCCCTTTATTCCCCTTCCTAGGTCAGGATTTGATGTAGATTTATACTAGCTATTAAGTCAATATTGTAAAAATGAAATAAAAGTCCCTTACTGATTGTATTAAGCTAAATAAATAAATTAATTAATTAAGTTGTGTATGTTTTATATGTATCGTATGTCCAATAATTCACGCTATGCCACAATTATGCTATTTTAGATATGTAATACAAAATTAAGTGACACAAAATAATTACCGTTATAACGTGACGGCCAGGCAGTTGATTTTCATTTAGTTGAACTTCGTACACAGATCGTACGAACACAGGACTGTTTAAATTTCCAGGCAATATACTGATTTTGACACGAGTAAAACTGGTGTATATTCCATCTGTAACTGATACATTTAATGTTGTCATCTGGTGCTCCGCAAAATTGTTCATATTAATTAAACGTATAAGACCCGTCGACGACTCAATTTCATATGTCTGCATTTCGTTTCCTTGAGCAATTTTGTATATAAGGTTGGACTGGTCTATATAATCTGGATCACTTGCTCTTACAATAGTTACAAATTGTCCACGTTTAGCATGAACAGAAAGACTGCAAGTGTAGGAAGGTTCTTCAAACTTTGGGGCGTTGTCGTTTATATCAATAACTAGAAACAAATAAAATAATTGTATGCTTAAGTATGTTATGTAATGTAATTTGATTAATTAATTAATGTAATTAATAAAAGGGCAAAAAACAAACGCGGAAAATAGCTTTCCACCTTTTGTAAGATTTTGAAATAACTATCAATTTGTGAGATTTAATTTCAAAACATTTAACGCCCTAATTATAATGTATGTTTCTTCAATCAACTCAATCGAACTTACTTCACTGCATTATAATTAAAACAAAGGACACGATGAGGTCGCACGTACTTGCACCTGCATTGTGCTTGTTTGCAAATTGGGTTGCATTCATATGTACATACTCATGTATGAACATATGTATTTAAGTGTCGTAGGTTGTTTCCTACAGATCCAGAGAAACTAAAATCTCTAAAATTTTATATTAAACATAAAAATTTGTTAACAAAAAGATTATAAAAGACAATTAAACATTTTTGTCTGAATTATTTTCATTTACTGGGCATTGAAATTATAGTAAAAACTCTTTTACGCAGAAAGCTCGGGACCAACGGTTTTCCGGATAATCGATTTTTCCGGTTATTAGAGGCTTGAACAAAATTAAAAAAATATCATGTTTTTGACATGCTATTACTTTAATCTATATTAAATATATTAAATTAGATTATTTACAAGCTTAGGATGTTAGTTTTTGTTATATAAATATTTACATACATGTACAAATACAATAGTAGGTAGGTACATTTTACTTTTGAAAATATTTATCAAACATTTTTTCTAATTATAGTTTTGGTTTTAAGAAAAAAAAGGTAATCTTGCAATTTGTAAAATTGAATTACTTCCTGATAAGGTATGAAGTTCTTATACTCCACAAAGCTTATAACTTTTCCAATAGAAAGTATAGCCTCAGTTTTGCGCTGTTTCCAAACACAACTTCAACTTCTTCGCTATCGCTTCTTGTGGTTTGCCAACGAGCTCCGATCACCTTCTGATATGCCAAAGTGCGCTGAATTCAGGATGACCAGAGTAACTTTTGGTATAAATAGCAGTCCTTTCCTCTTATGTGCTACTATTCGACATCATCTCGAGAACGAAAAATATCAGTTTGCTGATACATGTGCGGCCTTGAAGAATATTTATATGGACGACGTAGCCATCAGTGTCAACACGGAAACTGAAGCACTGCAGACCTGTGTTGAGGCGACCAGCATTTTTAAAAGAGCATCTATGAATCTACATAAGTGGAACTCTAACAGCAGTCAAGTCCGAGGTATGATGAATTCCTGCGAACATCCAGTTGTACAAAAGGTTCTTGCCCTTTCCTGGTTCTTGCCCTTTCCTGGTTCATTCATACCGATGAGTTGTCCGTGCCGATGGAATCTGTAGAAGCTATGCTGGGTTCAAGTGTGACAAGAGGAACCAAACGCAATATTTTGCAAGTCATTGCAAGGATATTCGACCCCCTAAGTATTTTTGGTCCTACTATCGTTAAATAGAAGATTCTTTTTCAGATCTTGTGGAAGAAGAATTATATTTGGGATCAAATGCGTGTGGGAGACTTATTAATGAGTGGGAGGATTGTATAAAAGGTGTTCTGGAGCTAAAGCACGTGACGTTGCCAAGAGCAGCCTTGTCACGTCATCCTAACGAAACTATTATCTAGATTCGCATCTTCGCAGACGCCAGTACTAAGGCTTACGGATCTGTTGCATTCCTGAAAAGCATTGCGTTAAGTGGCCAGGTCTAAGTCGTGTTTTTATGCGTCAAGAATCGGATTGCGCCTCTCAAGGGAGATGGAGACAGCGAATTGACATTGCCCAAGCTAGAACTGACAGGCGCTCTCATAGCTTCGCGCCTTCATTCCTACCTGAAGAAATCAATAAAGCTAGCAGACGTGAAGTACTTTTTGTGCACGGATTCCAAGATCACGTTGAGCTGGATTCAAGGCGATTTGCAGAGATGGAAGCCCTATGTCCAAAATACATACATACATACTTACATTTTCAATGGCCCGCTAATCCTTCATGAGGGTCGCGGGGGTAGGATGCTCAGGTGGACTCTCCATCCTTCTCGATCCTCCGCCATTGACTCCAATTCATCAGGAGGCATCCCTAGACGGCTCCAGGAGAGATGTCGGACTTGGTCCAACCATCGATTTCTAGGCCTTCCGCGGAGTCGCCTACCTGATGGCACGGCAACCATGGCGCGTCTTGGAAGCCGGTCTGGGGGCATATGCACTACGTGACCAAACCATCGAAGCATAGATCGTTCCGTTCGGAGAAGTAGCTGCTCAACATTGAGCGCCTCGCGTACTCTGGTGTTGCGCACTCGATCCCTACGAGTTATTCCAGCAACACCGCGAAGGAACCTCATTTCGGCTGCTTGTATCCGCGATCTTATTCTTTCGGTCACTACCCAAATTTCATGACCATAGGTGAGAGTTGGAACATACTTGAACATGCTTGAACACTAAGTTCGAGCTCTCTCAAAATTGATCCAGCCTGACCAATTCTACAGGATAACTCGGCATTGCTCCTCCCATCACTCGTGAATAAGACCCCGAGGCACTTAAACTTATCCACCTGCTTCAGTGGTTTGTTCACGTTGATTTTCATTCCAGCATCATCACAAACGGCTACAAACCTTTCGAGTGCACGCTGAAGTTCGGTTTGAGAGGATCCAAGGATGACCAAATCATCCGCAAAGAGCAGATGACTAATCCTTAGGTCTCCCACTTTGAAACATTCCCCGCCACGGCGGAGTCCAACGCCCACAGTGAAAGGTATTGATTTAACACCGTTTATCCGAACACAGCTTCTACAGTTTGTATATAAAGACTGAATCGCCCTTAACAGGGAACCATCAATCCCATACTCCTGCAGAACACTCCAGAGTTTGCCTCGAGGAAAATGTCCAAAATAGGGTCGACGAAATATGCAGACTTACGAAGGTGTCACGGTGGAGGCCCTGCAAGGGCAAAGAAAATCCGACAGATCTCCTCACTAGAGGGGTTGCCGGTGATGTTCTCCGAAAGTCTACTTTATGGGCCCATGGACCACAGTGGCTTCAGGACAGCGACGACGTTTGGGAGAAGGATTGTCAATACGAATCTACGTTCACCTCTACTTTGCTTCTGGCAAATTTTCTATCTTCAGCTGCGATTGAAGAGGATCCACCTGTAGTAGCTTACGACTACTACAGTACCTGGAGCCATTTGCTTAGAGTAACGGCCTTCATTCAACGCTTCACTCGATACTTGAAAGAAAAAAGAAGACCTTCCTCCGACAAAGATCGCTCTGTGGTACCTCTGTCAGCATCAGAGATTCAGTCCGCCGAAAACTATTGGTTGAGGTACGTACAAAAGCATAATTTTTCTAATGAAGTCTCTCTTTTGCAGAAGGGAAAAGTTATAAAAGCATCCAAAATAGAAAAACTCACACCCTTCCTAAACCATGACGGAATTCTGGTCGCCTTCAAGTAGTAGATGAGCCCGTCATACTTCCTCCAGACTCGCATATTGTCAATTTAATTATTGATGACTGTCATCGACGTGTTCTTCATGCGGGCGTCAATATTGTCCTAACTGAGCTCAGGAAACGTATGTGGATTATCAAAGGCCGTCAAACTATCAAAATACGCATTAAGGGATGTGTTATATGTAAGAAGCTCTGGAGCCCGCATGCTTCCCAACCCTTTGCACTGCTGCCTAAGGAAAGGATAGTTCTGTCTCGGCCATTCGACAACGTGAGGGTGGATTTTGCTGGCCCTCTCTATTGTTACAGCGACAGGCGAGAAGCTGCCAAAATCTATGTTGGAATTTTCACTTGTGCTACGAGCCATCAATTTGGAGCTGGTGACAAATCTTTCGACGGAACATTTTCTGATGGCTTTGAGGCGTTTCATTAGTAGGAGAGGTGTTCCATCATTGATCATGTCCGATAATGCTCAGACTTTCTGGAGAGCAGCTATGGAGTTGAAGAGTTCCGACTGCTTTTGGGACGAAGAAGTGCTCCAAGGATTCCTGTCGCACTGAAATATCCGGTGGCGTTTCATAGTAGAGCGTGCCCCATGGTGGGGCGGTTTCTGGGAGAGAATGATTCGAACTATGAAGAATCTTTTAAAAGTGACAATTGGTAAGGCGAAATTGAATTTTGAGCAGCTAAGGACTCTACTTACTGAAGCAGAAGAAATTATAAACAATCGTCCCCTGACATATCTGAGTTCTGATCCACTAGACTTATCGCCGTTAACGCCGTCAAGCTTTTTGATTAAGCCTCGTACAATGAGTTTGAGTTCCTTGCCGAAACAATCTGAAGCGGACTTTCTTCGAGTTTTCGTCCAGATACTCCCACGGTTCAGCTGAAAACAGGTGATGTGGTGTTGGTCTTCGACCCTTCGATTTCACGAGTCAATTGGAAAATGGCTATTGTGGAGCAGGAGTTTATTGGCAGAGATCAAAGAGTCGGGTCTTGTCAGATCAGCTGATGGAAAACAGTTGAGGAGACCAATTCAGTCGCTTTATCCACTTGAACTTTCTTCTTGCTCGGCGGAGGATGTTAAAAAATAATGATCACCCTATATTCTCCACCTAAGATTTTCTCTAAAAAGCTCTGACGATGTATATTGCAGTCAGTCGCAATCGCTACTTCAACTCGTCAACTTAAGCCTTTAAACTAATTTAGATAAAAGGTTTTGTTTTACTCGCTCATTTTTCACATGCAGTAAAAAAAAGAGATGTACAACGCGGCGCTGCATAGAAGGACTAAGCTCGCGAGCTCGCCGAGCGGAGGAGAATAGAGGAACATCGGCTTCTTAGACGCAAGAAAAAGGAGCATAAGAAGCGCTCGATCAAAGAGATTGAGAGACTTTACTGCAAGAATGATGTTGAAAATTGTACCAAAAGGTAAAAAGTACATGCCAGGGTTTCGAAGCCAGAACAGAAATATGCAGGGAGGAACATGGTAACATAGTAGTAGAATCGCAGTCGGTGCTGAGGATATGGAAGGAACAGTTCTGCAGACTGCTAACGGCGATGATGAACAATGATGACTATGACAAACTCGTCCGTTTGTGCAGAATGTCGATAGAGAACTTTCGCTGTTCCACCAAAGTCGGTTAGAACATCACCGAACCGTTCGATGTCAGGAAAGGTCTTAGACAAGGTAACGCGCTATCAAGCGGTCTCTTTAACATAGTACTTGAGAGAATTGTACAAAACTTACAAGCCAACACCGGAGGTACAATCCTTTAGAAGACTGTACAACTACTCGCTTATGCCGAGGACATTGACATAGTCGGAAGAACTCAGCGGGCCATCAGTGGCGCCTTGGAGATTATTGAGATTGAGGCAGCAAAGATAGGTTTAGCGGTCAAAAAAAAAAATATGCCCAACATCGGCATCTTGGACAGAACGCCATAATAAAAAAAAAAAAAAATATTTGGCGCAACAGCTCTTGAGAGTGCCTAGCTTCTCGCAACCACTCATGTTGTGTGCGTTATATTTTTCACACCAATGGAAGGGACCTACAGTTTTGTGGCGTATCCGAACGGCGATTTGAGAAGCTTTTTCGTGACAACAATACTCTCGGATGTTTGTCAGACGCTCGCAAGAGGTGGGACTGTGAAAATCTTTTTGGTGTTTTCTGGTATTCGAACTAGGAACCTCAAGCGTAGTGATCCGACACACTAACCACTTACGCCACGGCGCCCACAGAACGCCATAATAGACCGATATAATTTTGAGATAGTAAAGGACTTTGTCTAAGTAGGCTCTATGGTGAGCTTCGCCAATGACACTAGTGGGGAGATCAAACGAAGATTTACCCTTGCCAATCGCTGTTTCTATGGGCTAAGAAGGCAGTTAAGTAACAAAGTCGTATCTCGAACTACTAAGGTAACTCTTGATAATACACTAATCATCCTGCACTTTGTCAAAATCGA
Organism: Brachypalpus laphriformis; assembly: GCA_945910035.1. Taxonomy (NCBI): domain Eukaryota; kingdom Metazoa; phylum Arthropoda; class Insecta; order Diptera; family Syrphidae; genus Brachypalpus; species Brachypalpus laphriformis. The sequence continues at coordinate 125,781,298 of OX246756.1, forward strand.
ATGAGGATGCCATTGGTTACTTTGAGAGAAAAGTTCTTCGAGTGATCTTTGGTCCCGTCTGCATAGACGGCGAATGGAGAAGAAGGTACAATCTCGAACTATACGGCCTATGTAATGACATCGACTTAGACAGAAGAGTTCACATGCAGCGACTAAGATGGCTGAGTCATTTAGAGCGGATGGAGCCCAACGTTCCAGCCAAGAAAGTCTTCGAATCTAACAGTCCGCATTTGTAAAATCGAATTTTGTCTTGATCGTTGGCGATCATCAGCACGAGGGCTGTTCGATAAGTCAGTGACTTTGATGCAAGATGCCACTTGGATCGCATAGAGGATTTTTTTCTGACATCTTTATTTCTTTCTCGGCATAGACAAAAAAATCAAATAGATATGTCAAACACTTAACTTTTTACAGTGATCGAACGAACTTTGGTTTGTGAGATTTGGCCAAAATGGAAAAAAGTGAGTTTCGCGTATTAATAAAGCACTACTTTTTGCGTCGTAAAACCATTAAAGAGACTTAAGACAGACTTAAAAAATATTATGGAGACTCAGCTCCCTCGCATGGAATGGTACATAAGTCGTTTATTAAATTTCGTTGCGGTCGTACGGGTACAAAAGAAAAAGAGCGCCAAGACGTCCAAATGACGTCATAACGGAAGAAATGGTTAGCAAAATCCTTGATATTGACCCCTATCGTAGAATCCGTCGGAATTGAGTTTCACTTCACCTATTCGATTCCCTTTCACTTTCTCCTGCTATCGTGGAATCCGCCGAGAACGTCTCCTTATCGACAGGCATTGGGGGAAGGTAGTTCCACTGTCAAACAGCTGCCTTTCACTTGTTAATAAAAATTTGTGTAGCTACATTCGTTTCGTAAAAGGAAAATTTCTTTAAAAAGTGATTAAAATAAAAATAAAGCACACAAATGGACACGATAGCTCTGCCTTTGGAAGCAGAAAAGGAAGAAGATGAGCGCTCTTCCCAGAGAGGAGTACGACAGAGGTTAAAAGCAGCAGTTGATGATTTCATGGAACTTCCAGATGAAATGTACCTAAGTTTCTAGAAACAATATTTTTTATTTATTTCTGATTTTAAGAAAGTTTAATATTGCATAGGTTTATCAAAAATGTTCGGCTTAATAAAGCGGTTGTAGTTTTTTTCCTGTTATTTATATCTTAACAAAAATTGATTGTTTTTTTTAATTTCCCCTACATTTTTGCAAACAAAGACGACGTGCAGCAGACAAGCCAGAAATCCGCAATGATTTTGATGCGGATGAGAACTGTTATTTTGTTCGGGAAAAATCCGATTCGAACGTTTTCCACGATACAGTGAAACTGATTCATATTACCAACACGGGGAACTGTTCACTTTGCGGATTTGACGATGCCGAAATATTTTGTTCGGGTGATTGTGTTGGACGATCGCCGGGTCAAGGTTCGTGAGATAGCTGAGATTGCAGCAATTTCAAATGATACCGTCACTCGAATCCTGCATGACCATTTGCGCATGAACAAACGATCGGCAAGACGGGTGACGCGTTTGCTGACGGTGGACCAAAAACGGATTCGGGTGAAGATTTCAAAACTGAGTTTAGGACTCTTCAAGCACAATTCAAGTGAATTTTTTCGGCGTTTCGTAACATTTGATGAATCCTGGATACACCACTACACGCCAGAAATGAAGGAACAATCAAAACAGTGGACTTCTGCAGGCGAACGTGCTCCAAAAAGGGCAAAAACGGTTCCATCGGCCGGAAAAGTCATGGCAACGGTTTTCTGGGATTCCCAAAGCGTAATCTTCATTGAATATTTGGAAAAAGGCAAAAACGATCACCGTACAGTACTATACCAATTTATGAGATAAATTTAATGCAGAATTGATGGAAAAACGGCCTATTTGAAGCAGAAAGTGCTGTTTCATCACGATAATGCATCGGCTCATTCGTCTGCAGTAGCAACAGCAAAATTAGCTGAATTGCGATGTAAACTACTTCCTCATCCACCCTATTCTCCAGATTTGGCTCCGGGTGATAATTTCTTGTTTCCTAATATGAAGAAATAGCTCGGCGGAATCATATTTTTTGGAAGGGTTGAAACAGTTGGAATATTGTTGAGAAAAATGCATCGCACTGAAAGGAGACTACGTTGAAAAACGAATTCAAGTTTAAGAAAAAAACAAGTATTTCATTTCAAAGTCACTGACTTATCTATATATATAAAACTAAGTTGATATTTTGTGCGTTTACATATAACTCACGTAATTTTTAACCAATTTACTTGGTTTTTCTTTTAAACTATTGAGAAAAACAATGAGAAGGACATAAGCCCTTTTTTTTAAATTGACTATTTCATTCAAGAAAAGCAAAATGTATATCTACGGACACATGTAATTCAAGACAAACGTTAAGTGAAACTGCGTTGCAAAGAGCAATTACACCACCAGTCACTACATTGACTGCTTTTTTTGCTTTATGCCAAAGTGACACATTTGCCAGTCAATTATTATACACAGAAGTCCCGCAGTATTACACATGGAATAAATCGACCAACATTTTTGCAAGACGCAAGCAAGGGAAGCCTCTTGTAATGTATTTCAAACCGATGCATTCGGGAGACTTTATACAATTTATCCAAGATATGACGAGTGTTTTTATTTACGTCTTCTATTAATCAACATTCGTGGACCAATATCCTTTGCAAATTTGAAAACAGTTGATGGATTAGAGTGCCCAACTTATCAAGAGGCATGCCGTCGCTTACATTTACTCGAGGACGATGCTCATTGGGATTCTACGATCGCTGAATCGTCAATTATTGCATCGCCTGATCAGATTCGTACACTCTTTGCGGTAATCATAGCATCGTGTAGCCCATCGAACCCATCTGAATTGTGGACAAATTATGCAGATTTTATGACGGAAGATATTTTGAATCGAATGCGTAGAACAACATCGAATCCGCATTTGCTAACAACACCAGAAATGCATAATGAAGCTCTCATAATGATGGAAGATATTTGCCTTACAATTGCAAACAAAGCGTTATCCCAATTAGGCATGCCATCGCCAAATCGGCAATTACAAGATTTGTGTAATCGATATCTGCTGCGTGAACATGATTTCGATCGCAATGATTTAACTCAATTTGTTCTAAAAAATGTTCCAAAGTTAAACGCACAACAAAAAGATGTTTACGACATTTTGATGCGAGCAATGGCAGACAAAAGTGGTGGAACGTATTTCTTAGATGCGCCTGGTGGCAAACAATTTTGGCCACCATTCGTTCGCAAAATAAAATAGCATTGGCTCTCGCATCATCTGGAATCGCGGCGACGTTGTTGGACGGCGGCAGAACACAACATTCTGCGCTCAAGTTGCCTTTGGACATGAACTTCAACGAAAATCCAACATGTAATATTACCAAAACGTCAGGAATGGCCAAAGTGTTGCAACAGTGTGAAATTGTCGTGTGGGATGAATGCCCTATGGTCCACAAGAGATCATTGGAGGCATTCAATCGTACAATGAAGGATATGAGAGGAAATCAACGGCTCTTTGGTGGCGCCTTAATATTATTAGCTGGTGATTTACGGCAAACTTTGCAAGTAATTCCTCGATCCACCGCTGCTGATAAGCTTAATGCGTGTTTAAAGTCATCCACTCTGTGGAGTTATGTGAGAACACTTAAATGTGTGTGTCCAATTACACAATGATCCATTAGCCAATGAATTTTCAAAGCAGTTGTTGAAAATTGGAGATGGAAAAATGCCGATAGACAATGAAACTGGCTTAATAACGTTACCAACCAATTTTTGCAATATACCTAGTTCAATCAAAAGAAGAATTGATTCGAAAAGTTTTTCCAAACATTGTACAACAATACAAGACACATGTTTGGCTGAGCGAAAGAGCTATATTGGCGGCAAAAAACAAAGACGTTACAGAAATTAATGAGGCCATTTTAAAAGAGATACCAGAAGAAGTGTTCACATTCAAGTCAGTCGATACCATTATGAATGATGATGAGGTGGTCAACTATCCGACAGAATTTTTAAATTCATTGGATTCACCAGGCCTGCCACCGCACATATTGCAATTGAGAGTTGGAGCACCAATCATCATGCTTCGTAATATCAACCAACCAAAATTGTGCAATGGCATAAGACTTGCGGTTAAGAAGCTAATGACCAACGTTATTGAAGCCACTATTTTCAATGCGAAATTCAAATGTGAAGACGTTTTAATTCCACGTATACCGATGATACCAACAGACATGCCATTTGAATTCAAACGTTTGCAGTTTCTAGTGCGACTGGCTCTTGCAATGAGCATCAATAAAGCGCAGGGACAATCTTTGCAAGCGTGTGGTTTGAATTTGGAAAATAATTGTTTCTCACATGGACAATTGTATGTAGCCTGTTCAGGTCTAGGGAAACCTGCTGATTTGTTCGTGTTCGCACATGAAGCAAAAACCAAAAATGTTGTTTATGACAGAGCCTTACAATAAATTCATTTGAAAGAAAAAAATAAATGTTGTCTAATTTAGCAAACAAATAAAGGAAACGTCTAGCGAAGCGGACGGGGTAACGCTAGTCGTACACATAATAAAACTATACATTTTGTGTGTTTGTCTGTTTATTTGAACGCGCATCGCGTTAAAACTACTAGCCCAATCTGTATGGATTTTTCAGAAAAACATTGGGCTTGACAAGGAGAAGGACCAACTTTTTTCTTATTGCAATCGGCCTACTCATTCAGGAGATATGCGAAAAAAGTTAGAAAAAAGGTTACATTTTACGCCACTAAAACATAATTAATCAGCCCTAACTCAATAATGGCTTATCGAATTGAAAAGCAAAATAACAAGTGAATTTAGTAAATTGATTGAAGATATAAAACATCATCCTGCGTTATCCTGAAGCTCAGCATGTTCAAAACAATTACGTATATTCAGATCATCGCCCACAATTTTCCTTTAGTGGAGACCACTGCCAGCAGTCATGCAGCCAGTGGGTATCGTTGCAATAGTGTATGTGCGTGCTCTAGCGTGGTCATGTTTTCTTATTCTTCGGTTTCCTTTTCTGTTATACCTGCTTGACGAGTTGTGTGCAGGTTTGAGTGTGTTCTAGTGGGGATTCCCATTGGTTTACACGTTTTCAGTATGGTATGCAGTTAGCAATTATACAATATTTCATTAATGTATTGTTCCCCCTGGGATGTTTTAATAATTGAGTAATTCCTAGCAATATGGGTATCTGTGGACTATGAAAATGCTTTAGAAGAAAATACTTTTTTGTTTTAAAAGTAGGAGGCGGGCGAAGCAAAGCGAGCACGGGCCAGCTAGTTAGAAATAAATATATCTGCATTTATAACGTCTTGGAATTTTGTATTTTCCTTGTGCATTTCTCTCATTGTTGATCAAAGTCGGTCCTTCGTAAAAGCCGGATTTTTTTGGTAATTTGAATCGCATTTGGAACTACAAGGTGGTTGTTAAACTTTTGGATCTTGATACATTGGATACGTCCTCGTCTTGCGTCCTTTTATTCCGTCCTGAGCCGATTTTGCATATTCAGAATAAAAGGACGCATGATCGGTGGCGAAAGCACGGCACAGCTTACGATAAGCAAAATTTGTCTCCCACAGTTAAGCACGGCGATGGTGGTGTGATGGTGTGGGGGTGCATAGCAAGTGCAGGCGTGGGAGAAATGGAATTTATTGAGTCTACAATGGACAAATATGCATACCTTAATATTCTGAAGACAAATTTAACGAAAAGTGTGAATAAACTTTAACTAAACTCTTAGTTTTGGTTCCAACAAGATAACGATCCAAAACATACCGCTGAGATCGCTCGCCTCTGGTTGTCGTATAATGCGCCTAGACAACTGCGTACCCCCACAATCTCCAGATTTAAACCAAATTGAACATCTTGGGATTTACTTGAAATGAGAATTCGCCAAAACACAATAACAAACAAAACTATGCTAAGAACTTTGTTTTAAGAAGAATGTGAAAAATACCCCTAAAGACACATCTTAATTAGTTAGTTTTATGTAAGAACGCCTGCAAGAAGTCTTAAAAAGACGAGGATACAGTACGAGCTACTAAACTTCAAGATGTGATCATTTTTTCGTTCGATATTAACATTTAATTACAAGTGAACTCAGACTTTTTCTGCCTCTGTTTTAGATGTTTGAACAAAAAAGTTCCGTTAACTGGACGTGTGTTCATAGGAATTCAATGAAATTTGCGTAATACGTTGTCCTTTTTTGTTTCTAAATGTGCATAGTTAAAATTCAAAAAGTTACATTAGTTTGTTTAAATGCAGCAAACAATTATGTTAGTTGGTGAACGCAGACTTTTTCTACTAAGTGTAGGTAATGAACCTACTTTCATCACCAGAAACAGGCAAGAAGTATTGGACATCATCCTTGCCCTTGATAGTATCGTCCAACGCTTCAGGAATTGGAAAGCGAACCTTTATCCTCGGATCACAGGTATCTCCAATTCTCTTTATACGCAGATTCTATTAGCCCACCAGTTTCCGTTATGCCCCTCGAATGCTTGTCTATTTATTACCAGAACGTGAGAGGTCTGCGAACTAAAACCGCCACCGTACTTCTTAACTCTCAAAAGCTTCCCTACGATATTTTCGCTCTCACTGAAACGAATTTATGTTCTAGTTTCATGAGTAGTGAGTTATTTTCCTCTGATTTCATTATCTTTCGAGATGATGGTCAAAGGAAAGATGACGATTCCTCTGGTCGTGGAGTTCTTTTGTCGGTACATAACAGCTTCGACTCAACTTTCGTTAAATTCTCGCCTATATCTGATTTCGAATATATTTGCATCAAAATGAATTTTCCAAGGCGTAGCCTCTGCATTCTGTGCTGCTACATTCGCCCTTGTCAACCAATCCAGCGCTACCAGCTTGACGTAGATGCGATTGATTCTTTGTTTGACGTTCTTGACCCCTGCAATGACGTCATTGTCCTGGGAGACTTTAACTTTCCCCATCTCCAATGGGTCCAGTCTAAAGATGAGTCCTATTTTATTGCTACAAACCCTACCACTTGAAAGGAAGCCCTCTTCATTGATTGTCTGTCTGATTCTGGCCTTTTCCAAATAAGTGGTATTACGAACAATTTAGGCAGACAACTAGACCTGATCTTCTCAACCGATGACTCCAAGTGCGTTACTGCAAGCAACCACCTTCTCTCCACATTAGACTGCTTCCACCCACCTCTCTTCCTCACTGTGAGAACTCATATAGCTTTAATTTTCGTAAAGCTGATTTCGCTAAGCTTAATAGTCTTGTCAGCAACATTAACTTTAGGCCTATTCAATTTGACAGCATCGACAACGCTGTAGTGTATTTTTATGACCAAATTTTCACCTGTCTCATTCAATCTGTCCCTTTTGTGCCTCAGAAGAGTTTTACCTCAGCCCCGCCGTGGTATAATTAAGAGCTACACTCGCTTTGTAACAAAAGAAACAAAATTTGACGTCGGTATGATAAGCCGTTATATATTATTAACGGGCATATTGAAAGTCTTCTGAAAATGCCAACGGTGGTAGTCGCGGATAGTGGACATTTGCATGGGACAGCGGTCAAATCTGATGAGGTTATACGTGGTTTGAAGGCCTTGAAACGCGACTGCGGGAATAGACATTTGACGTGTTCGGCTAGTGCTACAAATAACATATATAGCCTTGCTGTCTCAAATCCCTTATGTCCCACGTTCCAAGGGACCATGTTCTGCCGCAATTCCCAAAATTTCTTGCATTGCTCATCATGTCTCGTTGATTTGAAATTGGCCGATCCAGGTTTTAACACCCCAGGTCCTATTGATGTTTTCTGATCTGACAAAGCCTGGATTATTTTGCTTGACGATCGTCGTACAGATGCAGACGGTAATTTGATTGCCCACAATGCCATTTTTGGATGGGTAATAACCGAAAACATCGCAGCCCAAGAAATTGTCTTGTTGCGTATAGGAGTGGAATCGGACGTGTTGATGTTCTTCTGAAGTTGTTTTGGGAAATGGAAGAACTTACTCACAGTAGTTATTTGACCGACTCTGAGGACTTTGCGGACGTAAACTTTTGTAAAACCTTTTCTCGTGCGCCGGATAATAAATACATTGTGCAGTTGCCATTTCGACATATGGATGCGAAGTTTGGAAATACTATCTCAGGAGCTTTATCTCGGTTGTCAGCTATGGAACATCACTTCGCTCGCAATGAACACCTTCGCTTGGAGTATTGTCTTTCTATGTAGGCTTATCAGGAGTTAGGCCACATGGAGCTTATTCCAGAAGGCGAGATCGAATCTACTTCTGCGAAGACTTTCTATTTGCCACATCACGCTGTTGTCACAAACAAATTGCGGGTTGCTTTTGATGGGTCCCATAAGGATGGAAATGGTATCAGCTTGAATTAAATGCTGCATATAGGGCCTCTACTTCAACGAAATTTAATATACATTTACTTTCGTTTTCGGATTCATAAATGAGTTTTTGTGCTAACATAGTTAAGATGTTTCGGCAAATTAGGGTTGATACGAAACATCGTGACTTTCAAAGGATCATGTGACGAAAAAGTTCTGACAAACTGATTGGACATTACCGGTTGCGTACTGTAACCTACGGCACCTCACCTGCCTTTTTTCTATCAATGCGAGTTCTGAAACATCTCGCCTTAGATTACATGGATCAATTTCCGATTTCCATTTTGCATGATTTTTATGTTTCCCCTCGTCGATGGAATACCTTCATCGTGAATCGTTCCTCAGAGGTTCTTGACGTTATTCACATTCTGATTGGAACTATGTATATTCGCTAAAAGGAAAACCCAGCTGACTGTGCATAGAGATGGGTTGAGCCCAGGGAACTGTTCCAGTTGGAACTTTGGTGGAAAGTCCCTGATTGGCTTTCGATGGATTCTGGTCCTGGCTAATTGCTGCAGAAAAGGTTGAATTAGGGGATGTATCGGAAACTAGGAAAGAATCTGCTATTGCCAATATATTGTCAGTGGAGGAATATATTAAATACCATGTTCATCATACAAAGCCGACACCTGATCACTTACGGCAGTGGTGGAGATGAAACTCAGATTGACTACCATTTGGTATCCAGTTTCATAAAGCCTCGGGTAAAAGATTGCAAAGTGATCCTGGGAGAGGCAATCGCTCGGCAACACCGTCTCCTGCTAACAGAAATTTTTATGAAAACACAAAAGAAAAGCAAAACAACAAGGGTCTCTGAGAAAATCAAGTGGTACAATCTGGACAAAGAAAAAGGCGAGGCTTTTGTTTTCGTAATGAAAAATTACCTCTCTCACACCATCAACGGAGCTGAGGATGAAGAGTGCAGTGCACAAAATATGTGTGATTCCCTACAGCGAACTTGCTTAAAGAAGGCTAAATCACTGCTAGGAGCTTCAAAAGGGCACCATCAATATGCCAAAGAAACATGGTGGTGGAGTGATGAAGCTAAGAAGGTGATAAATGAGAAGAAAGCGGCTTTCAAAGCTTGGTCAAAGTGCACCTCTAATAATAGTGACGAAAAAGTTCGCCTCGAAATTGAATACAGATGTTGCAAGAAAAAAGCGAATAAGAAGTGCGTCCAGCTTCAAGCAGAGAGTACGGAGGGCCTGTATCGGGAGCTGGAGAAAATATCATCCCAGGTTGCTAATGCAAACCAGGCTATCCAGGAGCTGCGAAGACACAATATGAACAAGAGCGCCACTATTTTCAAAATAGCCGCCCAAAGAAGGAGGAATGCTCAGGAGATTCGTTCGCCGAAGTTCATTAACAATGCTCATGGCCAGTTTCTTGTGGATGACGACAAAATTCTGCAGAGGTGGCGGCAGTATTGAGAAGAGCTTCTAAATGAACAGTTTCCCCGGCTATACTTTCCAAGAGCCACCCCTAACTGTGAAGAAATACCCGACATTATAGTCGAAGAAGTTAGTGAGGCGGTCAAATACTCAAAAAAACAAAAAGCGGTTGGGCCAGCGGAGATGGCCTCTGAGTTCTGGCAAAAAGTGGGAGACGTCGGGATGGCTCAGAATTCTCATCTCCAAATTTGTGAGAGGTGATCCAATGCTGAATCAATGGAGGGAAAGTTACCTTCTCCCTGTATACAAAGGGAAGGGTGATACGCGAAACTGTGATAGCCACCGTTCGATCAAGCTGATGTCACACACCATGAAGATCGTTGAGCGTGTATTAGGTGGCCGACTACGAAAAGTAATACGGCTATCTGATGATCAGTGCGGGTTTGTCTCGGGTAAATCAACCACAGATGCAATCCAAAGTATAAGGATCATAATGGAAAAGCATCGTGATTCCTTAAGGGATTTGCATATTGTATTGGTTGACTTTGAAAAGGCATTCGACAGACAACCACGAGATCTGATATGGGTGGCGCTAAAACATCGAGGGGTTCCAGAAACCTATGTACAGATGATCATGGACATGTACGAAGGAGCAAAGGCAAGAGTAAGATGCCCCACTGGAGTAACCGAAGAGTTCCCAATCAAAGTCGGCGTGCACCTGGGAAGCGTTTTAAGTCCTTTGCTCTTTATTACAGTCTTTGATTATCTGCTTGAAGGTAAAGTGATGGACCCCAAGGTACATCAGTTATTCTTTCCTGACGATGGAGCCATCATAAGTGAGGATCCTACATCCCTGCAACGAGCACTTGATGTGTGGGTGGACGTTTTGGAGGGAAATGGGTATCGCATCAGTTCAAAAAAGACAGACTACTTGTGCTGCCCGTTCTCTGATCCACTCAGGCCTATTCCAGACATTTATTTGAATGGAACAGTGCTTCTCAAGTGCGAAAAGTTCAAATATCTGGGATCTATGATCAATAGCAAAGCAACTTGTGATGACGACATCAATCATCGCGTAAGCGTAGGGTGGATGAAGTGGCGAGAAAATTCCGCTATCTTCTGTGACAGAAAAATGCCACCTAAGTTGAAAGGAAGGCTCTACACCACAGTTGTGCGTCCAGCGCTCACATACGGTTCACAATGTTGGACGATGTACAAAATGTATGAGAGTAAATTAACGGCAGCTGAGATGAAGATGCTTCGCATGACAGCAGGAGTGGAAGCTTTCACATCAAGGAAACCATCGTACAAAAAATAGAGCGCGACCGGCTCAGCTGGTATTGCCACGTTCCGAAGACATACTTACTTACTTAGGTGGCGCTACAGTTCGGGATGAACCTGGGCCTCAACCAACAAGCCTCTCCATTTAGCTCGGTCTTTGGCTAATTGCCTCCAGTTGCGCACTCCAAGTTGGTCGAGGTCCCCTTGAACTTGTGCGCGCCACCTACGGCGATGATTCCCTCTACTGCGTCGTCCCTCGGGGTTAGATTCGAAGACTCTGCGGGCCGGAGCGTTGGTGTCCATTCGCTCTACATGTCCTGGCCATCTCAGACGTCCAATACGCAGTTTTTTGACTAGGTCGATGTCGCTGTACAGCTCGTATAGTTCGTGACTGAATCTTCTCCTCCAAAACCTGTCAACGCAAACGGGACCGAAAATCTTACGAAGAATTTTTCTCTCGAAGCGACCAAGGATATCTTCATCCTCTTTTAATAAAGTCCATGTTTCAGCGCCGTAAAGCAGGACTGGGATGATCAAGGTCTTATATAGAGTCTCCTTAGTTGTTCGAGATAGGGCTTTACTGTTGAATTGCCTTATAAGCCCAAAAAAACAGCGATTGGCAAGAGTTATTCTTCGATTGATTTCCGCACTGATTTTGTTAGTAGAATTTATAGCAGAGCCAAGGTAGACAAAGTCCCTTACTACCTCGAAGTTATAGCTGCCCACTGTGACGTTTTGTCCAATTCGTCGGTGTTGGTTTTCCCTTCTAGTTGACAGCATATACTTGGTTTTGCCCTCGTTTATCGCCAAACCCATTTTGGCCGCTTCTGCCTCAATGCTTGCAAAAGCACCGGTGACAGCCCGCTGAGATCTTCCGATAATGTCTATATCGTCGGCGTATGCAAGCAGTTGTACAGACTTGTAATAGATTGTGCCTCCGGTGTTGGCTTGTGAGTTCCGCACAATCCGTTCAAGTCACATGACAGCGCGTCACCTTGTCTAAAGCCTTTTTTGACATCAAAGGTCTCGGTGAGGTCATTACCGACCTTGATGGAGCAGCGAGCGTTCTCCATCGTCAGCCTGCACAGACGGACAAGTTTGGCAGGGATGTAAAAACTAGACATGGCTCTATAAAGCTCTTCTCTATAGATGCTGTCATAGGCGGCCTTGAAATCGATAAAGAGGTGGTGAGTATCGATTTGGAATTCTTGGAATTCTTGGAATTCTATTTTTATATACGAGATTGTAAAGCGTTAGAGGGAGAAAGATTCCTTTGAAAGGATCGGTGGCTTTGGCATCTGACACTTCTGCAGTGTATTGTTTACTTTATAGGTGGTTTCGTCAGGCGCGAACGATATATGCTTTTTGTCTAACTTTGTGTTTAGTAATTTTATTTGTTCTAAATTTATTGTTTAAGTGCGTTATGACTAGCCACTGATTGTGTGTATTTTATTACAATCATGCTTCAATGGCCAGTTCAATGCACAAGCATACTTCTTCAGTCTACAAAGTGTCAGGTGTCAAAGCCACCCCAATCAGTGCCAAATCTTGATAGAACAATTTTAATGATTATAAGTTAAAAACAAAGGTGATCCAATGAAATTTCGAGTGATAAATTGATGATGTTTTTTGTTGGGAACCAACAGTCACTCAATTGATTCTTCGAGAGGCCCATTTGAAATTTCTCCACGCAGGTGTATCGGAATTTTTCTCGTTTGTACATCAGGAGTTTTGGATTCGTGGGAGCAGAAACCTAATCAAGACAATTAGGAAAATAGGCTACATCAAGCCACATCATCACAACTCATGGGAAACTTGCCTTCTTCACGACTTTCGCTCACACTGGTTGCGAATACGCTGCATCAATTACACTTCGCTTAGCAAGAGGAAGGAAGCCAAAGCAAATAAGAGGGTACTTTGCGTTGTTTGTTTGTATGATGGCAAAGGCTTTGCCGTGGGCGCCGTGGCGTAAGTGGTTAGTGTGTCGGATCGCTACGCATGAGGTTCCAAGTTCGAATCCCAGAAAACACCAAAAAGTTTTTTCACGGTCCCACCTCTCGCGAGCGTCTGACAAAAATCCGAGAGTATTGTTGTCTCGAAAAAGCTTCTCAAATCGCCGTTCGGATACGGCACTAAACTGTAGGTCCCTTCCATTCGTGTGAAAAATATAACGCACACAACATGAGTGGTTGCGAGAAGCTAGGCCCTGGCACTTTTAAAGAGCTGTTGCGCCAAATATAAATAAAAAAAATAAAGGCTTTGCATCTGGAAATCGACAGTGACCTGTCCACAGATGCCTTCTTAGCAGCGTTGCGGTGGTTTATTGCCAGGAGGGGAAAATGCAATTCTAAGGAGCTGCGAGAACCCTGTCCGAATGTTGGCACGATCCAAGAAACACAACGAACAAATTTCAACAACATTGGCAGCTGACCGCATCAAGTGGGAGTTCATTCGACCACATAGCCTTCACTTTGGAGGGCTTTGGGAAGCGGGGGTCAAATGCGTGAAACAACACCTCCACTGAGTTGTGGGGAATATAATTTTAACTTTTGAGGAGATGTCCACTTTACTCTCTCAAATTGTGCTATATCTCTTTGTGCTATTTCTGATTCAGAATTGAATTCTCTATTTCCATCTCATTTCCGATCGTCGTGTTCGGAAATGCAACCTATAAATTACACATAACGTGCATTTTAATCTGTTTATTTCAAATTAAAGTTGTATTATTTATAACCTTGAATTTAGTCTTAAAAACTACCTACATGAACTTATAATTTTCTATTTTTTTTTTTGCATTTGCCGAATCACCTGGACCCGGAATTACTGTTTTGGGAATTTTGCTTCATAGAGCTCTCTTTCCTAGTAACCACCAACCGAAATCTTATAAGCTGAATAAGTTTATTATTTAGTGTTACTACTTAAAGCTATTTTTTTTATGGCAGTCGGATTACTTTTCATTAAAAAATAAAATAAAGTCCTGCGACTTAAGGCTTTTAAAATTGTGTATGCTTACCCCAAACCCAAATATGGGCTGTTGATGTTAAAGATGGAGATCCTCCATCGGTGGCAAAAACAATGAAGTGATGTACACTCTGCATTTCATGATCCAGACTTTTCTTTAGGTATAATATTCCCTCCAAAGGATCCAAATGGAAGTAGTCGGAATTATGATTTTGATCATTTGGATCAATTGTGAATATAATTTCTTTGTTCATTCCAGTGTCGTTATCACGAGCATTGATTTTCAAAAGAGATGTACCAAATGGTGATCCCTCGGAAACGCTTATGTTATAAATATCTTGTTCTATTTCTGGAGGACAGTCGTTAACATCTACCACCATTATAGAAACTGGGACTTCTGCAGACACACCTGATACGCTATCCGTAGCTCGGATAATTAAATCATAGTTTTGAGTACGTTCGAAATCCAATTCGTCAGCAACAGTTATCGTACCTATTACGGAGAACGAAAAAAAAGCTTTAATTTTTAAGGCAGTAATATTGAATATATATATAATAAGGAGCATTATACCAACATTACAATGTTTTATATCAAATACGTTACCAACATCAATTTTAATAACTTTAGCTATCTACGGTACAGTCGCAGCCGAAGGTTGTTTCGCAGGCCCCAAAGCCGGGAGCACCGGACGCTGAACCTGATTTGATGGCTATCTTTCTCTCTATCCAGGGACAGATGGGCCAACTCCAGCGATAAATTCAGGAGCAGGCGACGCGGGTGGACCAGATCTACGCGCTTCTGCCGGGCCTAACGCACAACCAATCGTAATGAGTACAAACATGGCGGAGCAATCCTTAAATATCCTTGCGGTTAATGTGAATTCACTGATTAGGATCGAACGTTTCAAGTTGCTTGAAGACCATTCTCCCGATCAAGAAGGAGAAGCAACAGTCGGAGGGAGATCATGAAAAATTGGTAAAGCGCGGTCTTCCACTATTCATGCTTAGTTTTGATAAAGACGAAAATAAAGATATTATATATGGTATCAAGACTATTCTAAACATCGTGGTCAAAATCGAACCCATGCGTAAGACCTCCAGATCGATCCCGCAGTGTAAGCGCTGTCAAGGCTTCAATCACACGCAGACTTACTGCCAGAAAGAGCCGCGATGCGTCAAATGCGCAGGTAAACATCTCTCGGAAGAGTGTCACCTAAACAAGCAAACCCCAGCCACTTGTATAAATTGCAAAGGAAAACATCCTGCGAACTATCGAGGTTGCGAAGTGGCGAAAGAGCTTCAAAAACGCCGCGATACGCTAAAAAATTCGATGCGTCCGAATATGAAACCAATCAAGAACAGACCCAAAATAGCTACGAAAAAAGCAGCGAAAGATAGAAAGTCCGTCAATATTAACTTAAGATCGGTTAATGATAAAAAATCCGAAAGTAATAGAGATAAGGTAACAGAAGCAAAATCTCCGAATATTGGCGTGCAGTCTTATGCTCAAGCGGCGAAGACAGTTAAGGGTACGTACACGACCGACAACTCACGGGAGATCAAAGCAAGAAACCGTCCAAACTTTAATGTAAAAACTCCTTCTCAAGTTGCGACATTGAAAAATAGTGATAGAGGTAGTTCAGAAGATCATGTATCCAATGTTTTTTCCCTAATTCTTGCGAAACTTGAAGAGCAATGCAAAACAAATAAACTAATTTTCGAGAGACTAGTTGCACTAGAAAACAACATTCATAACACGCGCACTTCAACCAGAATATGAAAGAAACGCTTAAAATTCTTACTTGGAACGCTAACGGGCTCATACAAAGACTCGACGAGTTAGAAATATTTATGCGAGAGAAAGATATTGATATATGCTTGGTCTGTGAAACTCATCTGAAAAAGCAATCGAATATTAAGATAAGGGGATATAGCGGATATCACGCCTTTCACCCATCGGAAAGAGCCAGAGGCGGATCATCTTTGTTTATAAAAGAAAATATCGAACACTCAGCGGAAATAAAAATTGAATTAGAAGCAATGCAAGTAAGCACGGTACGCGTTAGAAATAGACATTTTGCTTTCAACATTTCGTCTATATATTGTCCACTGCGATGTAAACTTGAAGAAAGTGATTTCACAAACATCTTCAACTTCCTTAAACCAAATTTTATTATTGGTGGTGACTTCAACGCGAAACAGAAAGGTAGAAAACTTTATAATGCGGGTATGCAATTCAGTTGTGATTTTTACTCGACGGGTAAACCAACATATTGGCCAACTGATAGAAATAAGATACCAGATCTGATTGATTTCTTTGTTGTTAAAGGAATATCTAGCAACTGTATAAAAGTTGAAGAAAGCTTTGATCTCTCCTCTGATCATTCTCCAATCATTATGACGATAAGCGAAGCTTTGATTAAAAAAGTAGGACCGGCCAGATTAACTGGCGCGAAAACTAATTGGGACGGCTTTAAAAAAGATATTGAAGCAAATATTGAGCTGAGCGTATCACTTAAAACGCCCTATGAACTTGAAGTTGAAGTAGATCGCTTCGTCGAAATCTTACAGGATGCCGCGTGAAGGAATACTCCCAAACTAAAGAGAACCCCGGCCAGTTACATTAAAATTTATCCGCAGGAAATAAAAGAGATGATTAAGGAGAAGAGAAAAGCGCGTAAAAGATGGCAACAAACTCGGGCTCCGCAACATAAAGCACATCTTAACCGTTTGTGCAACTCACTAAAACGATCTATTAAAGACCTTAAGAATAATGAAATACAAACTTACCTAGAAAGCTTAACGGCAGAAAAAGATTCTAACTATTCGCTTTGGAAGGCTATAAAAGGTATTAAAAAACCTCAAATTCAAGCCGCGCCAATTAGGAAAAATCAAGACGAATGGGCCAGGCATGATAAAGAGAAAGCACAAGTTTTCGCCGCCCACCTGGAAGAAACTTTCAAACCGTTTGATGGACAAGCTCTTATTGAAAATATAAATACGTCGTATATAGAGAATAGCGTAATAAGAAATGCAACGCTTACCGAACTTAAGGAAGAAATAAAGAAACTTAAGCCTAAGAAAGCTCCTGGATACGACCTAATTACGGGAGAGGTTCTTAAAGCACTACCAAGAAAAGCTCTAATTAAGCTTCTGTTCATTATAAACGCCGCGATTAGACTAGAATATGTTCCCAGTCAATGGAAAGTCGCCGAAGTTATAATGGTCCTTAAGCCTGGAAAACCGCCGAATGAAAAAACCTCTTATAGACCGATTTCGCTTCTTCCAATTATATCCAAAGTGTTCGAGAGAATATTGGTTAGGCGAATACAGCCGGTTATAGAAGAAGGGCATCTCATCCCTGATCATCAATTCGGATTTAGAAGTAAGCATTCTACAGTTGAACAAGTACATCGAATAACACATGTAATCGAAAAATCACTTGAAGAAAAAAAGATTTGTTCAAGCGTATTCCTTGACGTTTCTCAAGCCTTTGACAAGGTCTGGCACGAAGGCTTAAAGTTTAAATTACGACAAGTTCTGCCAGAGCACCTGTATAATATTTTGAAGAACTACCTTACGAATAGACTTTTCCGCGTCAAATGTGGAAACGAATATTCAGATTTTAAGGAAATAATGGCTGGGGTGCCGCAAGGAAGCGTTCTTGGTCCAGTCTTATATCTATTATACACTCGTGATATACCGCAAGTAGAAGGCACTGAGCTAGCTACATTTGCCGACGACACTGCTATCTTGACAGTAGGTAAAACGGTCGAAGATACTACAGAAAAACTGCAAGAAGCTTTGAATAGAGTAAATGAATGGACAAAGATTTGGCGAATCGCACTCAACGAGACCAAATCTGTTCATGTAAATTTTACTTATAAAAAAATAAATAATTTGCCGATCTTTTCAAACTCGGTTCAAATCCCGTTTGCAAACGAGGCTAAGTATCTTGGAGTGACACTTGATACAAAGCTGAAATGGAAAACGCAAAGAACTAGATAACAAATATCGAGAAATGTATTGGTTACTTGGAAAATATTCCAAGCTTAATATATATAACAAACTGCTTTTATATAAGCAAGTGCTAAAGCCTGTATGGACATATGGTATACATCTCTGGGGTTGTACCAAAATAAGTAATATTAAAATTTTACAAACTTTTGAAAACAAAGTGCTAAGAGGTATTGTAAATGCGCCATGGTATATCAGAAATAGCGATATCCACAGAGATCTTGGCATTAAAACAATCGAAGACGAAATTCAAACCTACGCGAGAAAGCATAGAAGTCGACTAGAAAGTCACGTAAATATTACAGTCCTCCAACTTTTGGAAGAAAGAAATTTACTGCGCCGTCTACAAAGAACCAAACCTTTAGACCTAGCGCGATAAGTAACCGCGTCTAAACTGCGGAGCTGGCAGGAACTTCTAATGGGAAGGTACCTGCAAAACGTAATTATTTCGCGAAACGAAAACTAATTGATAAGTCGAATACTTAGTTGTAGTAAAAATAAAAACAAGTCTGTTTTGAAGGGAGGTTTTTTAGTGGGTAAGAATCCCACACTACTATGAGCACGCGCTGTCGATCCTCATAGTGTCTTGTTGAAGATTTTCACCTACCCTCGGAAAAAAAAAAAAAAAAAAATAAAATTCTCCCGATGTGCTTTGGTTAGCGAAAGTAAGCTATCACAGAAACACAAGTTGAGGACCAGTAGTTATAATATTATAAGAAGAGACCGACCCAACTCTATACAAGGGAGGAGGTGTCGCGATCTTTATTAGAAAAGAGTTGCGTCATAAAGTAGTGGTCACCTCAGCGGTGAGGTGGGTGGGTTCCAGGAGCTGGAAGCATGTATCGTCTACATCCCCCTCCATAGTGGAAAGAGGATGTATACGGTCGCGGTCTATGCTCCTGAAGCTACTCAAACCACTTCTCTTATTTCAGAGCTCGACACACTTTTTCGAATACTAAGGCTGGAGTCGGAGGAGAATTTTTTTTATTATAGCCGTCGATTTAAATGCCAAACATAGAGATTGGGGAAATAACACACCAAATTCTAGAGGAAACCTACTATTCATGGACCGACAAACAATAAACTGCTTATATACTTTTGGGTATGACAGTCACAATTGCTGACTCTTCCCAACGAAATTGCGGAATTGGAGTTCGTCCAATTGCACGCCTACAATTACAGCAGAACGCGTTGGACTCGCTTCTCCAGACAGTTGACGAGAGCACTCTCCTCGAACTTGCTCGACCTACCGTCCAATAGGAATCTGTCAAATGAGGAGAAAATCGAACAACCCGAGTATGTTCCCCAAATAAACAAGATATTTCAGAGAAATAATCAAAACGATCTTCCGCGTCTTAAAATCCCCGAACTACGAACAATGCAAGGTATTCGAAAAAGTGATCCATAGAGCCATGGCCAAGTGGGTTGAGGGCATGCACATAATTCCGGATGTAAATTTGCACTGGGACAGGAAAATTCGGGCTGTAAAATCGAGCAACCCGAGTATGTTCCCCCAAATAAACAAGATGTTTCAGAGGAATAATCAAAACGATCTTCCGCGTCTTAAAATCCCCCGAACTACGAACAATGCAAGGCATTCGAAAAAGTGATCCATAGAGCCATGGCCAAATGGGTTGAGGACATGCACATAATTCCGGATAACCAATTCAAGGCGGGGCATGATACCATACATGCCGCGTATAAACTGGTATCGGATATCCTATAGAACAAAAGCAAGAAACAATGCACGGGTGCCTGTCTAGTTGACTTGGAGAAGGCCTTTGATACCGTAAGGTTAGAGGGACTTTTCTACAAGTTGAGTAGACTAGGCATAAGTCTGGTCTGCAACAGGGCGCGGTTAATTTGCCGATCCTATTCAATATTTACACGAGCGATCTCATAGGTTCACTTCACCATGCCATAGCGTACAAATCAGGGCCTAAGATCGAGGTAATTGCAATACTCTTGCGGCCTGACGTCGATAAGATCAAGAGATACGGCGACGACTCGAAGCTGAAGATTAACTTTCAGAAGTCGGAGACCATCCTGTTCAGAATGCCGTTGTCTGGGGTCTCTTGGGACACCAGAAGGAATTGGCGAAAGTTCTCTATCGTGGGACAGCACGGACAGCCACTTACGAGTCGAAGTGTAGTCAGATACCTTGGGGTCTGGCTAGATCTATCTGTATTTTAACAAACATATAGATGCTACCCAGAGCCAAAGTTGCTTCCGCCTTTACAAAGAGACTGTTTTATAGCAGCCAACTTGATGCAAGGTAATCTGCTACATGGCCCTCATTCGGCCTATGCTCGCATATGGATGTCCCGGGTGGTTCAAAGTGGGGCCAAGCTTATTGAAAAAGATGCGGATGTTTGAGAGGGCTTGCCTTCGTTTGTACAGAACACCAGAGTCTAAGTACATAGAATTCTATCGTAATAAGGTCCTATACAACAGGGCGAATCTGATCAAAGTGGATAATTTCTTGATCAAGATGATTCGAAGGCACATTGCAAGAGCAATGACCTCGATGAATAGCCTGATCTTTGGGGATTATTACCCCAACAATCTCTATCACGAGACTGTGCGCCTTAACGGCTTTATCCTTCCAGAGTTCCTATATCTGATCCAGGATAAGGTAGCGGTGCCGTTAATCTTCCACGTCGCCAGAAAAGCTGTGGATAGGCGACTCAACTACGACAGAGACGTTGCACAGGGTAGTGTAGAGCGTCTCTGGTTCAGTAGGGCGGTTTCAGTCCGCGATATTGAAGATGTTAGTAGGCAGCACGACCAATGTTGGTGACTTAACGAAGAAGAGGGAACGCCGTCGTCGTTTCTCCCTAATCCGGGTTAGCCTGTAACGGGACAGAGCGGGTCGTCTATTTGTTTTATACAATAGCCATGGCCGGCTTACATAGTTTTAAGGTAGTCTTAAGTTTGTATAGGTAGTAAATAAATAAATAAAAAATAAATAAATAAAAAACAGCACAGCACTTGGCTAATAAAAAAAAAAGGCACAGCTCTTGGCTTACAAAAAAAAAGTGTGTATTTAATTAGACAAGGTAGTTAAGTTAGCTTAAGTTTATTCTAAGGTAGTGTGTAAGTTTTATTTATCCCTAAAAAAATCAGTCCAAATACTAAGTTTTTTTTCCCCAGAATAAAGTATTTTTTCTTAGTTCTTTCAAATTTCTCAGATAGTTAGTATAGATGTTACATAAATTTAGTTAGGTTACGTCGAAAGACATAGATTAAGTGTTACGATTAGCTTAGAGCGCCCGCATAGGGTCAGTAAGTTAGAATAAGATAATTAAGTCAATTGAGCTAGTTTTAAGCGCTTTTGTTAGCACGTAAGATAATATTCTGAATTTAAAATAAAAATGCATTGAAAATGAAAATGAAAATCGAAAATCTCGCTCAGCCCTAAGATGTCTATTTTATACCGTACGAATTCGCGCTCCAATTGGGGGAATCTGACGTTATAAGGCCCTTCCTTGAGTGAGTCCAGGAGGGCCTTAACGTTCCAGAATCTGATCGTTGTCCGTGTATGATAACCAAAGGTCGTCATCAAATTATCCGGCCGTATCCGAGGCGTTGGTTTGCGTTTCGGAGCAAGATTTGTTTTTACGGTTGCGGCTCGCTGGGCCACAGACCAACCGACACTTATCCTATTTTTTGGCACAGAAAGCTCGCCATTCGTCCTCTCCCGTTAGCAATTTCCGAAGAAATCCCCAGATGGCACCACGAGGAGGTCGGAGTAGGGCTTACTAACAGAGCTGCTAGGTTTTCGGCTACAGCTGCTGCCCCTACAAGGTCTTTGTTAGTCGTTTACCATACCAGAGCAGTCTATGGACCATTTAAAAAGATAATAATTACTGCTAGCGATAACTGGATACGCAGTAACCCTGGCATGACGATGACCATCCACCATACACCGGGTATTGTAAAGGAAACCTGTCCTCTTGCCTTTACTAACGCGAACGCTATTGCAGGATTTAAATGTACGGAAATAAGTGCATTTAACCGACAAATATTCACTGATCAACCAGCATCAGCGCTTGAACGAAATACTGCCACAAAACGAGCATCAGGCCGCCAATTCTGAGCCAGTAGAACTTCAAAATACAATAGTAATCGCCCAAATGAAACATCCAGCTACATCTAGCACTCCAAGACTTGGCACATCACGGGCAAACGTTTTTCACCGATACAAATAGGGAACATAAAAGGCGAAAAACCGCTATACTTACAGATACTCTAGAAAGAATGGAGATAGAAAAGAAATTTGAAAATAGGAAGAAGGTGAAAAAATCAATCTTGGCATCGAAAAAAGGAAAAGGTGGTAGTGGCAAGAAATCTGTAAAAAAAAAAATGCAATAGAAAAAAAAACGAAGAGTAGAGTGGCGATTTAACAACGACGACGACTGCATCTATTTGTTTGCTCTAGTAAAAGTTGTTCGAAAGAAAAATGGATCCAGTGTCTGGATTGCAAAGGTTGGGCCAATGAAGATTGTACCAAGGGAGACCTAATCTACGTTTCCACTTAAAGCACTTCAAATCAGATTTTTTAAATAAATAATACACCTTGCATTATATTCAACCCTTTTCATAATTCTTCAGAAAGTTACAAGTGTTACTTTCACTCCCCTGGTATGTTACTTTCGTCCAAGGCCTCCAGGATGAAAGTAATAATAGAAGTGGTTGCGGAAAACCAATGTCATTCATATGTAATCGATTATTAAGGGTGTGAACCTAGATGCAATTGTAGTGCAATATTTGTTCTTCCCGAAAGCAAAAACAACAAATTTAAATCTTTTACAGGTTAGTGACAATAGATCCAAATGAAAAAAATTTTACTTTTGTCCCCGGTCTCCCCTACATATCTTCTGTTTTTATATATAAATAATTTGCGCGCACCCAAGGAGTTATGAATACCCTTAACATGTTTACACGCACTGCGGGCATTAGGAAAGATAGAGAAAGGATAGATAGAGAGTTTGAGAAAGATTTTAGTGTAATGGTTTTTGAACCTCAGTTGTTTTTTGCCTCAGAGAAACTCCGGGGTGTCGTCCAGATAACGGAGGAAATTTTTGTTATTTCTTTTGCCTTTGCTTCTGATTCACAGTATTTTTTTTCTGATAAACGATGTAATAGGCGACTCATCATCAACAGGGCGAAGAATTTTTCCAGCCACATGACCATGCTACTGCCACCAATGAGATGGTCTAAAAAAAATACAAAGCGTTTATTATTTTGATATTTTATTCTTGCTTTTTCAAAATAGTCTCCTTCTGAGTCAATACTGCACTGGAAACGTTTAATTAATTTTTTCAAACATTCTTATACCCATCGGCTGAAATAGCCTTTAGTATGGCGGTTGAAGTCTTTCGAATCACCGGAATGGTATCGTAATGATTTCCTTTCATCGCCAATTTCAGTTTGGGGAATAGCCAGTCGCACGGAGCCAAATAAGGTGAATACGGTGGATAATCGATAACAAGTGTGCCTTTTTTGGTCAAGAAGTCACGTATCATGATGGCTTTGTGCGATGTTGTATTATCGTACAACAAAAACTAACTGCCTGGTTGTCGATATTCCGGTCGAACTCGCCGAATTCTGGCCCACAATCGTTGTAGAACTCCCAGATAATATTCTGCGTTCACCGTCTGACCTTCTGGGACGAATTCAGTGTGAAAAATTCCCTGAGAATCGAAGAAAACGGTCAGCATTGTCTTGATTTTAGTCTTGCGAGTGGTTTTGGCGGCGGTGCTCGGTCATTGTCTGCAAGGTCCTCACGATCGTGACGGAATCGGCCAAACCAACGGAAAACATGTGCGCGGGACATGCATTCGTCACTTTTACCCAATTTGAAACAGAATTTAATATTCGCTCTTTGTTCCATGTTTTTTTTCGACCGTCGCTCGTACAGAAAGTTACTTTACATAAAATGTCAAACCACAGTGAAATATCAACCGAATTCGCTCAAATTTTGAGGTTAAGTAGATGAAGGCTAGAACATTCACCTACAATCATTCACTCATAGCTGTCGCTGCGCTAAGAACTTTGATGAAACCAGCCTCATTGGCTCTGGGATACTGTAGGTTATGTAATACTATCTTCTTCTTCTTCCTTTTATCAGCGAGGTTATGATCCGAAAACAAGAGATCACAACCCTCCCACTTCACCGCATTTCTACTGATCCGCCTGTGGGGTTCGCCTAGGTTATGTAATACTATATTTACTTTTATACACACACATTGTTATATAAGCAACATACTTGCAAAAGACGCACTATAAAAATTCTTGTAACAAAACATCAATTTAGTCTTTGAATATATCTTGTATTAACAGAGTGCTCTGTCTTTTAATTGCAAACTTCTCTTTCAGCCTTTACAAAAACGAATACGTTTTTATTGAACCATCACTGGATTATCTAACAGTAAATCTTCAACTAGAATCATACTATAAAATGACAAGGGAGGAGTTGACCAACTGCACAAGAATCAGTGAAAGATATCTATGCCAGCAACAGCATCCGATGTTTCATCGCCGATATGAATTTGATCTGCTGACGCATGCGAAGGAGTTGTCATCCTACTGTAAACTACGCAGCATCAAACCATCCCCTGTATAGATTCAGCTGAACAATGGTAACAACTGGATTTACGTATTGGACGTGATTTGTGGTAGACAGGTCCGGGAGATGTCACTACAAGATGACGGGATATTGACACTACAGCGAAACTGTATAAAAAAAAATAAAAACATTTGGTGCAACAGCTCTTTAAGTGCCAGGGCCTAGTTTCTCGCAACCACTCATGTTGTGTGCGTCATATTTTTCGCACGAATGGAAGGTATCTACAGTTTAGTGCCGTATCCGAAGGGCAATTTGTTTTAAGAAGCTTTTTCGTGACAACAATACTCTCGGATGTTTGTCAGATGTTCGCGAGAGGTGGGATCGTGAAAAAACTTGTTGGTGTTTTCTGAGATTCCAACTTGGAACCTCACGTGCAGTGGTCCAACACACTAACTACTTACGCCACGGCGCCCACACCACTACAGCAAAACTGTATACTTCAACACAATTTGATGATCTTCAGTTCATATGGCAGAAGTTCTTGCAGCATCAACGCAGTATTCATTCCAGTTACAAACATTACTGAGGTATTGTCTGAAGGCTATAGGAACACACAAGGCGCTTGTCATTCCACACGTCATACTGGAATCGGAAGATGAAGACATTAAAGTTCTAACCAAATAGATTACGGACATCAAAAATAAGGAGCATTTACCGGCTAAGCCAACAGTACATCCGATTCATCATGGACTGAACCATAAAATAATCGCTGCATTATTTATTCTAATGATTTTCTACGTTATGTGGTGATTTTTTATTTTTTTTAATTTCCAATTCTCCTCTTATATTTCAAATTTCGTTCCCAGCTAAGTCAGCAAAATAAATATAACTAGTATCGCGTGCGGTCGAAATTCGAACGAAAAAAAAAAAAAAACAACGAGAAACATTTTTGTTTACCTAACTTTTTTTTTGTAATATTCTCCCGTGCAGGGAAGGCAAATGAATTTAAGCTCTTACAGCCATGACGTGATCAAAATGCTTTCATTAATTTGGTTAAAGCGTTTTGTTTTGGGGAAAACATGTGTGCATGTTCACTTTATTTTACTTGACTTAACGGTAACATACGCACATGATTTTTTTTCTGCACATCTATGGCATAGTAAATTTCGAATGATATTAGTTGTATACCCCTACTTTTATAATAAATACTAAAAAAAAATGTACGATAAATTTCGTGTTCAAGTATTAATACACATATAAGATCATACTCGTAATTGCTGGCTTTTGTTTTGTAATTTAAGTATTGTATATATTTGTAAAATAAGCAACATTTTAGTATTTAAAATAGTAAATAAACAGCAGAGAGAGACAGTCGTCAAATACATTTTGAGAGTTTATGTTTAGACTTCCCTCCACCGGTAAGGAGTCCTTAGATACAATTTTAAATTCAACAAGCGTGATGGTAGCAACCCATGGTATTCCGGAGACAATGCCTTACATGTCAGTAAAAGTTTCATCGTAATTGGATAAGTAGTTTTCAAGTAAAACAAACTTTTCTTTTTTATAATATTAGACTAGATTTAGATATAAATAGATAATGATGTTACCAAAATATACTTACACGGACCAGTCTTATTGTCGGGGGCTGCATGTAATAATAATATATGTCATATGTTAGTTATAAATTGCGTTTATTTTAATAACTATGTATTTTTATGATTAATTGAAATTGGAAAGATTCTAGGTATAGGAATTATAAGAATGGGATGTTACAAAAAATAAGAACGTATCGTCCTTTATTTAATTAACAAAAAAGTTATTAACATTCTATTTTAACGATTTGGTGTAGAAATAATAGTACAATTTACATATACATATATTTACTTTTAATAAAAAAAAAAACAGTATTTTATTGGATTTCTGCCCTGCGGGACACTATCATTGTTGAGATGGCTAAGGCTAATTTCATCATTCATACATCAGTAATCCAGGTTCGAATCGGTTTTGGCGCCGGTATAACCGTATACATAAACCAATAATTATTAACTTTTGTACACAGATGTAAGATAACAAAACGAGTTATATTGAACCTCAAATAACCAACAAGCAAACAATAAATTACGTAAGTTGTGTTACTTTCAATAATAACATTTAGAGAAAAATACAAATGCGTTTTCCTACATAAAATCATTTTATTACTCAGTGATTTTTAGCTGGGGATGGGCGATATACAGTTACTCCCATGCATACTGACTTCAAATAAACATACAATAGTTCCAAGCGAAAATCGCTCACCTAAAACAAAAATCAACACTTGAATTAAGAAAAGTGAACTAAGGTTTATTAGCAAATTCGTTACTCTCTTAAAAATAAAAAAAAACAATTCTGGGGCTCAAGGTACGCTTTATAATGCGAGTATGCAATACAGTTGTGATTTTCACTCGACGGGTAAACCAACATATTGGCCGACTGATAAAAATAAGATACCAGATTTGATCGATTTCTTTATTGTTAAAGGAATATCTGCCAACTGTATAAAAATTGAAGAAAGCTTTGATCTCTCCTCTGATCATTCTCCAATCATTATGACGATAAGCGAAGCTCTGGTTAAAAAAGTAGGACCGGGCAGATTAACCAGCGCGAAAACTAATTGGGATAGCTTCAAAAAAGATATTGAAGCAAATATTGAGCTGAGCGTATCACTTAAAACGCCATATGAACTTGAAGTTGAAGTTGATCGCTTCGTCGAAATCCTACACAATGCCGCGTGGAAGAATACTCACAAACCTAAGAAAATGCCGGCCAGTTACATTCAAACTTATCCGCAGGAAATAAGAGAGATGATTTAGGAGAAGAGAAAAACGCAAAAAATGGCAACAAACTCGGGCTCGGCAACATAAAGCACATCTTAACCGTTTGTGAAACTCACTAAAAAGATCTATTAAAGACCTTAAGAATAATGAAATGCAAACTTACCTAGAAAGCTTAACGGCAGAAAAAGATTTTAATTACTCGGTTTGGAAGGCTTCAAAATGTATTAAAAAACCTCAAATTCAAGCCGCTCCAATTAGGAAAAATCAAGACGAATGGGCCAGGCATGATAAAGAGAAAGCACAAGTTTTTGCCACCCACCTACAAGAAACTTTCAAACCGTTGGGTGGACAAGCTCTTATTCAAAATATAAATACGTCATATACATATAGCCAATAGCGTAATAAGAAATGCAACACTTACCGAAATTAAGGAAGAAATAAAGAAACTTAAACCTAAGAAGGCTCCTGGATACAACCTAATTACGGGAGAGGTTCTTAAAGCCATACCAAGAAAAGCTCTAATTAAGCTTCTGTTCATTATAAACGCCGCGATTAGAATAGAATAAGTTCCCAGTCAATAGAAAGTGGCCGAAGTTATAGTGGTCCTTAAGCCCGGAAAACCGCCGAATGAAAAAACGTCTTATAGACCGATTTCGCTTCTTCCAATTATATCCAAAGTGTTCGAGAGAATATTGATTAGGCGAATACAGCCGGTTATAGAAGAAGGGCACCTAACTCCGGATCATCAATTCGGATTCAGAAGTAAGCATTCTACAGTTGAACGAGTACATCAAATAACACATGTAATCGAAAAATCACTTGAAGAAAACAAGATTTGTTCAAGCGTATTCCTTGACGTCTCTCAAGCATTTGACAAGGTCTGGCACGAAGGCTTAAAATTTAAATTACGACAAGTTCTGCCAGAGCACCTGTATAATATTTTGAAGAACTACCTTACGAATAGACTTTTCCGCGTCAAATGTGGAAACGAATATTCGGATTTTAAGGAAATAATGGCTGGGGTGCCGCAAGGAAGCGTTCTTGGTCCGGTCTTATATCTATTATACACTCGTGATATACCGCAAGTAGAAGGCACTGAGCTAGCTACATTTGCCGACGACACTGCTATCTTGGCAGTAGGTAAGACGGTCGAAGATACTACAGAAAAACTGTAAGAAGCTTTGGATAGAGTAAATGAATGGACAAAGGTTTGGCGAATCGCACTCAACGAGACCAAATCTGTTCATGTAAATTTTACTTATAAGAGAGTAAATAATCTGCCGATCTTTTCAAACTCGGTTCAAATTCCGTTTGCAAACGAGGCTAAGTATCTAGGAATGACGCTTGATACAAAGCTGAAATGGAAAACGCACGTAAAGAAAAAAACGCAAAGAACTAGATAACAAATATCGAGAAATGTATTGGTTACTTGGAAAATATTCCAAGCTTAATATAGAGATAAAACTGCTTTTATATAAGCAAGTGCTAAAGCCTGTATGGACATATGGTATACAACTCTGGGCTTGTACCAAAATAAGTAATATTAAAATTTTACAAACTTTTGAAAACAAAGTGCTAAGAGGTATTGTAAATGCGCCATGGTATATCAGAAATAGCGATATCCACAGAGATCTTGGCATTAAAACAATCGAAGACGAAATCAAAAACTACGCGAGAAAACATAAAAGTAGACTCGAAAGTCACGTTAATATAACAGTCCTCCAAGTTTTGGATGAAAGAAACTTACTACGCCGTCTACAAAGAACAAAACCTTTAGACTTAGCGCGATAAGTAACCGCGTCTAAACTGCGGAGCTAGCAGGAACTTCTAATGGGAAGGTACCTGCAAAACGTCCTTATTCCGTGAAACGAAAACTACTTGATAAGTCGAATACTTAGTTGTAGTAAAAAAATATAAACAAGTTCGTTTTGAAGGAAGGTTTTTTAGTGGGTAAGAATCCCACACTACTATGAGCACGCGCTGTCGATCCTCATAGTGTCTTGTTGAAGATTTTCACCTACCCTCGAAAAAAAAAAAAAAAAAAAACTTACGATTACAACTCTCCCAGGCTTACGATTAAGAAGAGGAGCAGTGAACAAGGAACAGCCGACCAATTAGGTGATCCCTAAAAAGATTGCCCGGAAACAGGATGACAAAATCCCCGCACCCTCAGCTTTTAGCACTTCTGGTTTCGCTTCAAAGCAAGAAAGATCAAAGGAATCAAAACAAGAAAGCGATTCAACAAGACGAAGGCCGGCAATTCTTGCAACCCCCCTAATAGAGCTTCAGGTGGCCGTTGTGGACCATGAAGATTCGGATGGCAAGTTCACTCTGGGAAACTGACTGCTGGTGGAAAACGAGATCCTGAAAGCTGTGATAGCTGACATCGAATCCTTTGAATTACAAATTCGATGGCGTAGAATGGCTCAAAGGACTAAAGATTGTCGGCTGCTGTAGTGATATTGATCAGGCGACGATAAAAAACTAAGGAGTATCGCCGAAAACTCTTTCTCAAACCATTTTAGAATTCTCTTTCAAATAATTATCCTCCCGGTTAAGCAAAGAAATCTTTGAAATCCCTTGAAGACAAATTGGATAGAGCACTCAAAATGGACCTCCACGTCGATACCTCATCCTTACGACGAGACACTTCCAAATTGTTCATCCATTGGCTCTGCTATTCAGTTCATCACTGGAAAAATAAATAAAATAATAAAGTCTGAAGAAAATGTTGTCCAATATCTTGCAATAGCAAGGTCCAAGGTTACTTGATGGACCAGCGTACTCAAAAACCGTAGATCAGAGGTCAGAAGAAAATTTAATAGCAAGACAAAGCAAACTAAAAGAAGAATCAATCTCTATATATACGCGGTATTAGAAAAGCCAAAAGAATCCTGGAGATCCTTCTGTGAATCTATTGAAAATAATAATGAAGTCGCTACAATATGATAGAAAACCTAGTGCTTTGAGTTTGAGGTAAATAATTTTGTGTGAGATTTTGTCAAACGCTTTGCTGTATTCTGTAGAAATTAAATCGAGGCTGAGGATCTGCTAGATAGTTTTAATGCGGAAGGGAGGCCATCGGATTTTCTTTTAACATTAATGAATTGGTAAAACCGTTTGGGGTCAGAAACTAGACTCCGTTGCATTCGCTCAAGATATTCATGATAAAGCGATTCACAGAGAACAGAAAAATGATTATACGAGTAAGCAGTGAGGTATTTCGAGTAGTCAAATTTTCTAAAGTTTATTCCTATTATTACGAAGTGCACGGATTTCTTTATTATACAAGGGCGGGGATGAGGAGCAGTGTTTATTGAGCGTATAAGGAACCGATTGGGCGATGCAAAAGAAGATTTTTGAGCAGAAGGTTTCAAGTGCGGCATCCACATTAGAATTAACGGATAAAAAGTCGAAGTTAATGTTACTAATTAGGTCAGTAAGTTTAGCGAAATTAGCTTTTCGAACATTAAAGTTGGAAGAGCCAACAGGGTCGATATAGGTATTCCCATTTTCGAAAGAGAAGGTAAGAGATAAGGGGGGTGAAAGCAATCTGAAGTTGATAGAAGATGAGTGCTCGCTGATACGACACAATTTGCGCTTAAAAGAGCTTTTTCATACAATTTGATTCAAGTTGAATGATTCAGTAGTATTTCACAAATTTAAGCCCAACTTTCTCGTACTTTTCAATTCAATTTCAATTCAATCACCAATCTTCAAATAATAAAAAAAAAGTTTTAAACCAGATTGACTGCGGATCGTTTTGTGGAGAAGCTTTCACTTTGCTTTGCATAATTCTCACCAAAACACACCATATAGTAGTTGTCATTACATGGCACTGTATCATTGGAAGGCATGCCATCAGGCTAGACCTCCTCACAAACGACTTCTGTAGAAGCTGTATGGATGAAGATAATGAGAAAACCATACTACACCTCCTTTGTGCGTGATAGGCTCTCTCCGCTCGTACTTGTACTAAGGAGCCTACTCTCCGACAGTTTAGGCGAATTGGCTAACATTAGCAGCCTCTAGCGCTTAATAACAAGCACCAATTGGTTCTAAGGGTAGTTCTTTCTGTGGATCATAGATCCATGTGGCACCACAATGGGCCTTTCTTGGTCTGAGTGAGGCTGCATCTTATGCAGCCTGTCACGCTAAACTAACCTAACCGATGAAGGGTCACAGAGATCAAATCTGCCTACTACTTCAAAGAAATCGCCCTTTGTGCATTCCTTGGCATAGAACTTTCGATAACACTGATTATGACGAACAGGGGAATAGGCGAACCTACTACCAGATGGGCTAGGACCATGCTTGATAGCCGCATAACATCTTCGTCTGCAGAGGTCCCTGTGACGGTCGCCGCGGCCAAAGACTGACCCTGGGCGGCATCCTTTCGCCTCTCTTATGGTCACTCGTGGTGGATGACTTATTGAATAGATTTAATAGTTCAGATTTCATAACTATAGGCTATGCAGATGATCCTGTGATTATCATCAAAAGCAAACATGAAGGAAAGGCTCATCTGAGTTGTTCACTGGACCTGAACCTTTCTGCGGAATATCTGATTCCGCCTTTAAACTGACCCTTAATATTTGGGAACGCAACGTGTGCATCTCCCACTGGAATAACTACCAAGGTCTCAGACAAGCTAAAAGAGTTGTCCAACCCTGCCAAAAACAGCCACTTGATATCCTAAAATACGGCAGAAACGACACAAGAAGGCTTGTGAGCTCCCTTACCGGTCACTGTCAACTGCTTTACCACCTTAACAAAATGAGAATTACGGAGGATATCATCTGCCGCCTCTGCCCAGAAAAAGACGAAACCGCAGAACACATGCTCAGGATTATCGTGAATAAATTTTCCCTCGGAATTTTTCCCCCGAACAAAAATTAGGTATCTTCAAAAATAGGTTAAAAATTCATCAGGAAAAAATTAAATATCGCGATTGCGTTGAAAATTCTCCTGAATTGTCGTCATTCATGATACCTATTTCTTTTCTGCGAAATTATTTTCTCTTTTTTGAAAATACCTAATTTTTGTTCGTGAGAAAAATTCCGAGGGAAAATTTATTCGCGATAACCCTGACTATGTGAGTACGAAGCTCTGTGTAGAATTAGGAGAAGCTTTTTCCTTAAAGAGATCACATCTCCAATAGACTTAAGGAACTCCTCCGCAGCCGTTACTATAGCTTTCATAAGGAGTGGGAGTACTGCTGCCCTAAAAAGTGGCTTCTGACACAATAGATCCCTTTGGTCGCAGCGCCTACACGCCATTTCGGCGTGGCCACACATTTGTTTGAAAAAAAAAAAAAAAAAACCAACGAAGGTGTCATGGTAATGAGACCAGACGGTTTTTTTTTTTTTTGTTTTATTTTGTTAATTTGAACTCCCATCTTCTATTTCAATTTTCGTTCCCAGTTAAGTCAGCAAAAATATATGCACTCAAATTCGTAATTGCTGACTTAACAGTAATACTTGTGTAATTTAAGTGTATATATTTGTAAAGCAAGCAATATTTTAGTATATAAGAAAGTGAATAAAACGCAACGACACAGTCGTCAAACACATTTTGAGAGTTTAAGTTTAGACTTTATTTTTTTTCCGTTCCACCTAAATTCCATCGGAATTTTCTTTTTGTATTCAGACGAAACAAGAAAAAAGTGAACACTTCAGTGGAACGATTTTGTTCCATTTTGTGTCAGCATTTCAGAAAAATTAATGGTGATACGTAAAACAATTGCTTTTCTAAGAAAGTTTGACTTCAATTTGGATATTTTTTTCTATGAATTGGTTTGATAATTCATGAGGCAAGCTTCAATTCCAAATTCACTCGGATTTTTTTCCTGTTTAAGTACTATAACTGTTTATTTATATAACTGTCTTTTCTGTCAAGGATTTTTTCAACATACAGTTTTCCTAAAAATGCTTAACATGTAAAGTGTTATACATAACTAAAATAGAACAGTAAACAAAATATACAGCATATATTAAATAAATACGATAGTTAAATCCAATTTATAATTGGGTCAGCTTTACGAACATACGGAACCGAACAACTTCGCAGTGGCACTAACGTCTGCAAATAAAAAACATTGCTTTCCTAGCCTAGTCGCTTTTCACGGGGAAAAAAGCAAGTTAGTAGTGAGCCGGTCGTTGTATTTCTTTTTCATGCGAAATTTGACTTTGCTAGCAACTACTGGCTGGCTAGGTTTAAAAAAAAAACACGCCTTATATGTGTTTGGTTTCTTTTAACTGCCCGAACACAATACACGGTATATTTCAAATTCAACATTTGGTCCTTCGATCCATTTAATAAAGAATGAACGACTAATTAATGCGTTACCAAGGCTACAAGCATTGAAAGAAAGAATTACATCAAACCATTATTACATCTGCACTCAAAAACAGATAAATGCGTTACCAAGGCTACAAACATTGGTAGAAACAATATAACATCAAAACATTACATCTGTACACAAAAACAGATAAAAGCGTGGCCAAGCCTAACACTGATAGTGAAAAAAAGTGTGAACAGTGCAAATAAAAAAAAAAATCATTTCAGTGTAATTATGGTTAATGAGGTGCAAATGTAAAAGGCACTAACAGAAGAGCTATAGAAAACATCAATTAACTTCAAAAAGGATAGCGCGTCTAGGAAGACTCAACGCTATAAGGAAGAACGTCTGAAGAAAATTCGGGATACTTGGAGTAAATTCGACAGTAAAAATATTAAACCATCAGAGAAAGGCGCAACAAGTTTACAACCTTCCAAGTCGTCGGATAATACCCTCCAGCCTCAGCGACTAAAAAAGCTGAACAGCAAAATAGAAATTATAATTGGAAACATGAAAAAATTGGAAGAAATCTTTCCACAGTTTGTAAAGTAGAGATGGGCAAAAAATCACTACCTGTGAATTATTCACTGCGAATGAAAATTCACTTACACAGCATGTGAGTGAATTAAAAATAAATTGTGAATGTTTAAAACATGAATAAGGAATTATTTTTCACAAGACATTTTTGTATTCGCTGCTATGTAACACAAGTGCCAAATAAACGCATAGCACATTATTTGTAAAACCTTCATTTTGATAACTGTCCATTTATAACTTTTATACACAAGCCATTAATACACAAGACGTTTATACACAACATATTTATACTACACAAATTAATTTAATAAAGTACACATATTAAAATGATTGCTTACACAATCATTACACATTTACCCAAACTCAAAATTAATATTCGATACACTTTTACATAAAACACATTCGTTCCAACACAGCATCATCATCGCATCAAACCGCTCAGAGCTGTCATTGCTTAGTAAGGAGCGACGAGCGAAGAACGACATGTAAACATCAAACCGCTCAGAGCCGCCGTTGCAAAAGCGACGAGCGAAGAACGAACATGTACACATAAAACCGTTCAGAGCGGCTATTGCTCAATGAAGAGCGACGAGCGGATAACGAATATGTACACATCAGACCGTTCAGAGCTGGCAGTGCTCAGTGTGAGCAATCAACGATGAACGAAAATGTGTATACCTAATGTGCATAAGGGAAGAATTCTTTTTTACATCGCATCTACAGTCAGTCACGAAAGTCTACATATAGCCATGAAAAGTGCTAGATTAATGCTTATAGATAAAATTTCAATTTAATTTCTTTACTAAATGACACGTTATTATGTAAGAACATGATTCAAAACCAAAACAAATAATTTCCTCGCAAGAATTTAACGAAAATAAGAAAAAAAAAAAACAAAAATTTGACTCATGAAAGTGTACATACAGCTGCGTTCCAGACGAATAACCTTCGACGGAACAAAGTACCGCTATTTTATTCCAGAAAATGCGAATCCTTCTTGGTTAATACTCAGTTTCGTTTCTTCTGCTGTAAGTATTGCACCCTTTTACGTTAAAGTTTTTGAAAATGGTGGGTAGAAAAGAAATACCCGTGTAAGTTAGAAACATAATCATAAAACTTAGGAAGGAAAATAAAAGTTATGGTGAAATTTCAAAAATCGTGGGTAAAAGTCCAGCAACTGTTCAGATAACAATAAAAAATTATAATGACAGAGGACACGTTTGGAATAAACCCCGTTCTGGCCGTCCGCAAAAGCTAAATAATCGCGAGATCCGAAGTATCATCCGTAAGGTTACCGATAATCCTCGAATAAGTGCTCCAGAATTGGCAGAAGACATTGCGAATAGATCGGGTAAAGAAGTTCACCCAGAAGCTGTGCGTAGAGTTCTGAGATCGGAAGGATTTAATGGAAGAGTTCCAAGGAAAAACCGCTATATAAGTGAAGCTAACTGCCAAAAACGTGTAGAGTTTGCAAATCGCTACATATGGAAGGGTCACGATTTTTGCAAAACGGTACTTTTTACAGACGAAAGTAAGTTTAATATCTTTGGGTCCGATGGCAAGGGAAAAGTATGGCGCAGGGCTAACCAAGAAATGGAAGCGAAGAACCTGGTACCTACTGTCAAGCACGGTGGTGGGCATGTGATGGTCTGGGGGGCAATGGCAGCTTCTGGCGTCGGTAGGCTAGCTTTTATTGAAGAGAATATGGAGCGGTATCAGTACCCTAATATTTTGCGTGATAAATTGCATGCCTCTGCTGAAGCACTAGGGCTCGGAAACAGCTGGGTACTGCACCAGGACAACGACCCTAAGCATACGGCAAAGATCATAAGAGAGTGGCTGGTGTTTAGCATCCCAAAACAACTTCATCCACCTCCGCAATCTAAATGCAATTGAGCATATCTGGGATGAACTGGAACGCAGGTTTCGCAAATTTAAGATTACAGATCGGAGTTCCTTAAAAACGGCTCTTTTGAATGCCTGGGCTTCAATTACCCCTGAGATCAGCGAAAATCTAGGCCTTTCCATGCCAAGAAGACTTAAAGCAGTTCAGGAATCAGACGGTGGTCCAACAAAATATTGAAATTAGTTTGTTTATTTTTTTTTATTAATGAATTTATCTCCTATTTTACATGTACATATGTATGTAGACTTTCGCGAGTTATTTTTTTGCTTTTTTTTTTGTTATCGTTGAATTATTGTAAAAAAAATAACATGTTTTTCGTCTTGAATTATGTTTTGGAACAATAATATGTAGACATCTAGACTTTCGTGACTGACTGTATGTACAATATACTGAAGTGGCAGGCAGCAAAGGATAGAACAAAGCAAAACGTGGTGAAATAGATGCCTTGGGTGCACAAACAACATGCAGGTATTTGAAATGTATATTATTCGCTGGGTTATACCACAGATTTGTGTGTTTGGTGTGTACAAGAGAGCGTACATAAAAAAAATACTTTTAAGTTGCCGCCAATAATAAAGCGAAAAAAGATTAGATTTATTTTGATTTTTTTTACGGAATTCGATAGGAGTTTCGCAAAATGTAATTTGTGCCAGGCATATGCAAATCAAGTGGGGTAAGTTTATTTTTTGATTTATTGGGTCGAAATATTTTTTTACGGTATTAGTACTAATAGGGATAGTATATGCATTCATCCCCACATTCATATTAACGAGTTACCTACGAGTACTCCCCGTGCAGGGACGGGTTAAGAATATCACTATCGGTATCATCCTTGCGGCAGAGCTACTTGGAAACGTCTTGAGCATTTCGAAGTCCAGCGACCGTTTGATGTCTCTCAAACTAGTAATACAAGGAGAGGTATGGAATATTGTCAGTGCATATGCTCCCCACGATGGGTACAATCAGAAAGATAAAGATGCATTTTGGCTAGATTTCCACAATCTCCTTAAGAACATCCCAAAGGAATAATTTCTGTTTGTTGGAGGAGATTTGAATGGACATGTCGGGAAATCAAACGAAGACTATGAAGACTGCCATGGAGGACTAGGATATGGCACCAGGAACCTTCCTGGTGAAGACATCCTAAGCATGTGCAAATCACACGGTCTTATCGTGTTAAATACCATGTTCATCAAACAAAGCCGACACCTGATCACTTAGCAGTGGTGGAGATGAAACTCAGATTGACTACCATTTGGTAGGCAGTTTCATGAAGCCTCGGGTAAAAGATTGCAAAGTGATCCTGGGAGAGGCAATCGCTCGGCAACACCGTCTCCTGCTAACAGAAATTTTTATGAAAACACCGAAGAAAAGCAAACAAACAAGGGTCTCTGAGAAAATCAAGTGGTACAATCTGGACAAAGAAAAAGGCGAAGCTTTTGTTTTCGTAATGCAAAATTACCTCTCACACCATCAACGGAGCTGAGGATGAAGAGTACAGAGCACAAAATATGTGGGATTCCCTACAGCGAACTTGCTTAAAGAAGGCCAAATCACTGCTAGGAGCTTCAAAAGGCCACCATCAACACGCCAAAGAAACATGGTGGTGGAGTGATGAAGCTAAGAAAGTGATAAATGAGAAGAAAGCGGCTTGCAAAGCTTGGTCAAAGTGCCCCTCTAATAATAATGACGAAAAAGAGCGCCTCGAAATGGAATACAGATGCTGCAAAAAAAAAGTGAAGAAGAAGTGCGCCCAGCTTCAAGCAGAGAGTACGGAGGGCCTGTATCGGGAGCTGGAGAAAATATTCTCCCCGGTTGCTGATGCAAACCAGGCTATCCATGAGCTGCGAAGACACAATATGAACAAGAACGCCACTATCTTCAAAATAGCCGCCCAAAGAAGGAAGAATGCTCAGGAGATTCGTTCGCCAAAGTTCATTAGCAATGCTCATGGCCAGCTTCTTGTGGATGACGACAAAATTCTGCAAAGGTGGCGGCAGTATTGTGAAGAGCTTTTGAATGAACAGTTTCCTCGGCTATACTTTCCAAGAGCCACCCCTAACTGTGAAGAAATAGCCGACATTACAGTCGAAGAAGTTAGTGAGGCGGTCAAATACTCCAAAAAACGAAAAGCGGTTGGGCCAGACGAAATACCCTCTGAGTTCTGGAAAAAGATGGGAGACATCGGGTTCAGATGGCTCAGAATTCTCATCTCCAAATTCGTGAGAGGTGATCCAATGCCGAATCAATGGAGGGAAAGTTACCTCATACCTGTATACAAAGGGAAGGGTGATACGCGAAACTGTGATAACTACCGTTCGATCAAGCTGATGTCACACATCATGAAGATCGTTGAGCGGGTATTAGGTGGCCGACTGCGAAAATTAATACGGCTACCTGATGATCAGTGCGGGTTTGTTTCGGAGAAATCAACCACAGATGCAATCCAAAGTATAAGGATCATAATGGAAAAACATCGTGATTCCTTAAGGGATTTACATATTGTATTGGTTGACTTAAAAAAGGCATTCGACAGACAACCACGAGATCTGATATGGGTGGCTCTAAGACATCGAGGGGTTCCAGAAACCTATGTACAGATGATCATGGACATGTACGAAGGAGCAAAGACAAGAGTAAGATGCCCCGCTGGAGTAACCGAAGAGTTCCCAATCAAAGTCGGGGTGCACCAGGGAAGCGTTTTAAGTCCTTTGCTCTTTATTACAGTCCTTGATTATCTGCTTGAAAGCAAAGTAATGGTCCCCAAGGTACATTAGTTATTCTTTGCTGACGATGGAGCCATCATAAGTGAGGATCCTACATTCCTACAACGAGCACTTGATGTGTGGGTGGACGTTTTGGAGGGAAATGGGTATCGCATTAGTTCAAAAAAGAGAGAGTACTTGTGCTGCTCGTTCTCTGATCCTCTCAGGTCTATTCCAGACATTTATTTGAATGGAACAGTGCTTCCCAAGTGCGAAAAGTTCAAATATCTGGGATCTATGATCAATAGCAAAGCAACTTGTGATGACGACATCAATCATCGCGTAAGCGTAGGGTGGATGAAGTGGCGAGAATATTCCGCAATCTTCTGTGACAGAAATATGCCACCTAAGTTGAAGGGAAGGCTCTATACCGCAGTTGTGCGTCCAGCGCTCACATACGGTTCACAATGTTGGACGATGTACAAAATGTATGAGAGTAAATTAACGGCAGCTGAGATGAAGATGCTTCGCATGACAGCAGGAGTGACAAAACTTGATCGAATAAGAAGTTCGAAGATCCGTGGAAGCTTTCATATCAAGGAAACCATCGTACAAAAAATAGAGCGCGACCGGTTCAGCTGGTATTGCCACGTTCAAAGAAGAGATCATTTGAACCCTGTTAAAAAGTTAATATCAATGCACGTTCCAAAGATATCGCGATGTAGGAAAGGCCGGCCTATAAACACCTGGATCAGACAAATACGACGACATCAGCATTTCATTGGCCTCAGTAACCGAGTGATCCAAAATCGGCGGGCCTGCCGATATTTTCTGAGGTCAAATAGGCGAACCCCACAGGCGGATCAGTAGAAATGCGGTGAAGTGGGAGGGTTGTGATCTCTTATTTTCGGATCATAACCTCGCTGATAAAAGGAAGAAGAAGAAGTCAATGATATAATAATTTATTGAAGATAACAGAAAAGGATGCAAATTGTACTTTATTGTCATAGTAAGGCAAGGCATCTAGTGATGAATTGGTAGAGTGCATTCACCAATTCATCTCTAAGATTTGGTTAGACGATTGTATGTCTGATGAATGGAATCTCAGCATCGTTTGCCCGACCCACAAGAAAGAAGAGAAGGCTTGCTGGTAATGACCTTATCAAGACCTTTGATGTCAAAAAAGGTTTTGCTCAAGGTGACGCGCTGTCATGTGACTTTCTTAATATTGTACTTGAACGGATTGTGCGGAACTCACAAGCCAACACCGGAGGCACAATCTCTCACAAGTCCGTACAACTGCTTGCATATGCCAACGACATTGACATAATTGGAAGAACTCAGCGGGCTATCACCGATGCGTTTTCGAGCGTTGAAGCAGAGGCGGCCAAAATGGGTTTAGCGAAAAACGAGGGCAAAACCAAGTATATGCTGCCAACAAGAAGGGACAATCAACACCGACGAATTGGACAGAAGGTCACAGTGGGCAGCTATAACTTCGAGGTAATAACTTAAAGAATAACTCTTGCCAATCGGTGCTTTTTTTTGGGCTTATAAGGCAATCCAACAGTAAAGCCCTATCTCGAATAACTAACGAGACTGTATAAGGTTAAGGCCATGCACTGAGCGGCAAACTCAAGCGGCAAGTGGCCATTTATTGACCGGAAATTCTTGAGCGATTAATTGTGGGAATGTCGTTGTCGAGTTCTGCTCGCCGCAGTGTTTTCCGAGGAAGTCGTTTTAACATTTATAGAATTATCTTAAGTTGAAAAAAAAAAAGATTTAGATCCAATAAACCAAAAAAGATCAGAGGTCGAATCGCGTCCTCCGTCAACGGATGAATGGTAACGTAATTTGTATTGTGTTGTTGGTAGATCTAGCAACAACATACAAACAAATTACGTGACGAGTTATACGTTCACGGAGGACGCGGTTCGATCTCAGGTTATGGAAATGCATGGAATACGCATTTGGAATTTAATCCCAAAAATGGCGATTTCTGCAAAAAAAATATCGAGACAAAACCAAGCACTGCAATTAATTTAATTAAATGTGCCTGCTTATTACAAGTTTTGTACGAGAGCGAGATGGCGAGAGTAATCTTGATCAAAACTGTGGAAACTAAAAAAATTAAAAATTAAAATTTCCATGTTCATTCATTCATTTTTGCAATGATGCTTTCTTGCCGCTCAGCACTACATTAAAATAATAGAACAGAATTGAAAGCTGAGCGACGACGCTCTGCCGCTCAGAAACGTCGGTTGTCGCTCAGCGACTGCGTGAGAACAACCATACAATTTCATGATTTAAATTTTTCTTGCCGCTCAGCTTTTTGTAGTCAAAAAACTGCGTATTGGACGTCTGAGATGGCTAGGACAGGTAGAACGAATGGACACCAACGCTCCGGCCCGCAGAGTGTTCAAATCTATCCCGAAGGGACGACGCATTAGAGGGCCTCCTCGCAGTAGGTGGCGCGCACAAGTTCAAGGGGACCTCGACCAACTTGGAGCGCGCAACTGGAGGCGAAAGGACCGAGCTATATGGAGAGGCGCTTGTTGGTTATGACCCAGGTTCACCCCGAACTGTAGCGCTACCTAAGTAAGTAAGAAACAGTATTCACCATGTCCGAGCTTTCTTCACTGTTGACCAGTATTATTTAGCAATTTTAGTTTTGTGAATTTTGTATTGATTTCAATCAAATGAGACTCACCTGTATTGAAATTAAGCGCGAATTCTTCCATTTCATTTCCTTTTGCGATTGTATAGATGAGTTTTCTTCCTAATGGACTGTCGGCTTGAATAGTAACGGATAGTGGAGTATATATTTCGATGTTTTCATTTACTGAAACGGAATAAAACTGCTTGCTGAAGACTGGCATCGACTTGTCAATCACCTATGAATATATTCAAGAAGATGTAAATTAAATAGTGCGCACTTATTAGAAATACATTAACTTAAGAAAATGAATGGGGGTATTTTTAAGCCCGTAAGAAAAATTAAAGAGAAGTGATTCCTTGTGTTTCTTATCAAAATGCAGTCTGTTTTATACTCGTCATGCTCCCACATCTTCAAAATTTTTATAATAATAGTTAATTCAGCCAGAAAAGGGTACCAGATTAAGGATAACTGTAGTAGAATAGATAACATAGTCCAATAGAGACGTTTTATTATTTTGAACTTTTTTAAGTATAATATTTTTAGCTTTTTAGCTAATTTTAGCAATTTATTTAGCGAGGTTATGATCCGAAAAAAAGGGATCATAACCCTCCCATTTCACCGCATTTCTACTGATCTGCTTGTGGGATTCGCCAATTTTAAATAATGCTACGAAATTAATTAAATTAACGAAGCGCTACATGCTTTCAGCATTAACATTTTTTCGCTCGAACATCACTGACAGTACGAGTACATAAATGCTACGCGGAACAACCAAGTTTGCCATCATCCAATTGCTCCTGTTGCAGGTTGGTTCTGCTATTGCTTGCACCGAATTTCCTCCTAATTTTGAGTGTTTATAGGGCTACCGTAAAGAAGCTATTGAAGTTCTCCTGTCCCTTGGAGAGTCCAAGTAGAAGCCAGGTGTTGTATCGGCCTTAGTGGCCATCTGGGCACCGACAATAAACAAGCCGCCTCGGTTCTACTGAAATCCGCAGTGGGCTGGTACAAGAAGAACAACGTAAGTTGGATCTATTGCTGACTTACC
The DNA here is from genome assembly GCA_945910035.1 of Brachypalpus laphriformis. NCBI lineage: Eukaryota > Metazoa > Arthropoda > Insecta > Diptera > Syrphidae > Brachypalpus > Brachypalpus laphriformis. The sequence goes on from OX246756.1 coordinate 125,823,976, forward strand.
GACCGCTTACACTCGTTAATTTCAGGTCAGCAGCGCCGATTTATCAGACATGTGGCGCCAAGCCGGTGAATTCGATTTGCGAGGCGGTGTACTGCACTGCTGCGAGTTCTCTCGAGGAGCTCCTTAAGTTGAAACCGAATGACATGAAAGTTCTCGCTCATCTGGTCATCGCTTATGCTCATATCAATCCGAAGAAAGCCCTCGAAGTCAGCAAGAAACTACCGGCACTTGAAAAACTGACTACAACTTCCGAAATAAACGACTTGGAGGCAGCAAACTGGGTCATGAGTACCAAGCAGCACCGTAAAGGCGGACACAACAAAAAGAAGAAGGGAAGACACTAAATCATCTTTTATACAAAAAAAAAAATATTAAAGTTGACTTGCATTCTTAGAAAGTCTGAGTTTTATTGTTACCAACCGTTTGGATAGTCTCCTCCTCTTTGGTTAAGTTTGTGTGAAAAAAATATGCAAGTGGATCTGTATTCTTGGATAAATCTACTCTTACTGGGCTATCTGCTTAATAATAACCGGTGACGTTTGAGTTGTCACATCCTTGTTTTCCCTTGCATCGTACGAATGCTTCTTGACAGTGTCTAACCACTCCAACATTGACTTGTCCTGTTCCGTCGCATAGATGTTGGAATAGATGTAATTCTCGACTTACTTACTTACTTAGGTGGCGCTACAGTTCAGGGTGAACCTGGGCCTCAACCAACAAGCCTCTCCATTTAGCTCGGTCTTTAGCTAATTGCCTCCAGTTGCGCACTCCAAGTTGGTCGAGGTCCCCTTGAACTTGTGCGCGTCACCTACGGCGATGATTCCCTCTACGGCGATGATTCCCTCTACTGCGTCGTCCCTCGGGGTTAGATTCGAAGACTCTGCGCTTTACATGTCCTAGCCATCTCAGACGTCCAATACGCAGTTTTTTGACTAGGTCGATGTCGCTGTACAGCTCGTATAGTTCGTGATTTAATCTTCTCCTCCAAAACCTGTCAACGCAAACGGGACCGAAAATCTTACGAAGAATTTTTCTCTCAAAGCGACCAAGGATATCTTCATCCTCTTTTAATAAAGTCCATGTTTCAGCGCCGTAAAGCAGGACTGGGATGATCAAGGTCTTATATAGAGTCTCCTTAGTTGTTCGAGATAGGGCTTTACTGTTGAATTGCCTTATAAGCCCAAAAAAACAGCGATTGGCAAGAGTTATTCTTCGATTGATTTCTGCACTGATTTTGTTAGAAGAATTTATAGCAGAGCCAAGGTAGACAAAGTCCCTTACTACCTCGAAGTTATAGCTGCCCACGGTGACGTTTTGTCCAATTCGTCGGTGTTGATTTTCCCTTCTAGTTGACAGCATATACTTGGTTTTGCCCTCGTTTATCGCCAAACCCATTTTGGCCGCTTCCGCCTCAATGCTTGCAAAAGCACCGGTGACAGCCCGCTGAGATCTTCCGATAATGTCTATATCGTCGGCGTATGCAAGCAGTTGTACAGACTTGTAATAGATTGTGCCTCCGGTGTTGGCTTGTGAGTTCCGCACAATCCGTTCAAGTACAATATTGAAGAAGTCACATGACAGCGCGTCACCTTGTCTAAAGCCTTTTTTGGCATCAAAGGTCTCGGTGAGGTCATTACCGACCTTGATGGAGCAGCGAGCGTTCTCCATCGTCAGCCTGCACAGACGGACAAGTTTGGCAGGGATGTCAAAACTAGACATGTCTCTATAAAGCTCTTCTCTATAGATGCTGTCATAGGCGGCCTTGAAACCGATAAAGAGGTGGTGAGTATCGATTTGGAATTCTTGGGTTTTCTCCAGGATCTGCCGAAGTGTGAAGATTTGATCGATGGTGGACTTTCCTGGCCTGAAACCGCACTGATAGGGTCCAATCAGGCTGTTGATAAAAGGTTTCAGGCGTTCACACAATATCGCAGAAAAGATCTTGTATGCGATGTTGAGGAGACTGATGCCTCTATAATTGGCGCAGTTGAGGGGGTCTCCTTTCTTGTGGATCTAATCTAATTCTCGACGAATTCCTCAATTTTCGGTTCCAATTCTTCCCAAGTGAGTTGTTTGTGGATACCATCCTCACCATAACGATCATAGTACACCTGATCGAGACCTAATGGAAAACAATTTTTTTTTCAGCTCGGCAACGTCTGTACCACTTTCTTTTGACAATTATAGCCAAGCATGTTTGTTTAGGTGGTCTAATCGTTTGTATTCCGCACTTTTAAAGTTCCATGAACACTCAAATTGTCTATAATAATTAATAAATTTAATAATTTCTGCAATTCGCCACTCGCCATCGCGAAAAAAAAACAAAAATGTAAAACTAAAATGACAGCCCATACAATACTATCCATAGCGTGCTATGAGCTGAGCAATACATGGAAAGCAATTTTTCATAGAATACTATTTGTGGTCTCCACGAGCAATTTTCATAGAATGTTATCTTGCATTCTATGAAATATTGCTCGTGGAGACACCGGGTTATCGCCATCTACTAGTTGATACACGAGTTGAAGGTATCTGTCAGATGTACGAATGATGGATCCCTTATGGCTTTGCTTCCTACTTCTGGCTTTTTTGTTTTGTCTTTTCTGTTCCAGCCGCCAACTTGCATGGTCGCAAATTTGAGAGTGTTCATAAAGTATTTGTTATGCCTTGTTTCTATATTTAGATTTTCTTAAAATAAAGTGACTAAAACTTCAGGTGTGGGGTTACACATAGTTCTCAAATAAAATTCTGTGTGGATGAGCAAAAATTTCGAGATTTTTCGAAGATTAAATATGAGTAATAAGAATACTGCGAAGCGGCAAATGCTGGATGCACAAAAGGCCGCAGGCGTGGATGTGCCGACTTCAGCTTCAGCAACCCAAGTGAAGAATTTATATAACCAGACTTTTCCGAGTGGTGAGCCTTCCGCCGAAGAGACGTCTGCCGAGATTTTTGTGTGTGAGACTGCCGTTGACCCAGCCTCCGCCGGCCCATCTTCTGCTACTGCGAATCTTTCTGGAGAAACTTCTGCTCACACCACTTCCACTGTCGAACCGATTGAACAAAACCTTGACAAAGCTGCCAGCGACAACTTAGGCCAAACCAATGCTACTTCTGGTGTCCGCAGACCGAACAGGTCATTAGTCGCCACTGAAGAACAGCGGCAGCTGATAGCGGCGGTACTATTTACAAGTAGAAAGCGACGTGAAACCATCACACTCACAGTAGGAGGGCATGAAATGGTATCCAAACCAGCTATTAAATACCTTAGCGTTATGATTGACTTAAGGCTTACATTTAAAGAATATCTGGAGTATGTAAATAAAAAATTCCTTCGTGTGGGTGCCTCTATTTTGGCGGATTATGTCGAATATAGGAGGACCGAGATACTGCCAGAGATTTCTCAGCTAGTCTAGTTACCATACATCAGTAGTGTTTTATGCGTCACCAGTTTGGGCCGGAGCTATGAAGTGACTTCTACTAAAGAAAGATCGTAGCAATAAATCGACTATGAGCACTAAGAATGGGTAGCACTTTAGGCACCATCTCGGATCAAGCAGCAAGCGTCATAGCAGGAATGGTACCAGTTAATATATGTTACTAGCGGAAGAACTGCAGAGAAAGTTTCTAAAGAATAGACAGGAAGCCTAGCCCACACTGATGCGGACACAACAGAAAGAAACACAAGTCTGAGTGAGTGGCAGCAGCGCTGGAGCCTTTCGTCTAAGGGCCGATGGACTTACCATCTTATCCCAATAATTGAGACTTGGATAAACCGCAGACATGGTAAAGTTAACTTTTTTATAACACAACTACTAACGGGACATGGTTGCTTCCGGTCATATCCATACCGCTTTAAGAATGATGACTCCCCCAATTGTCCATCATGCAGTGATACCCCCGAAGATGTGGAGCACGCATTCTTTTATTGCCCACGATTCCAGCTACAAAGAGAAGCAGTGCAAAGAGTACTCGGAGAAACACCAACTCCTGAGAATACGGAGGGACTAACAAAAGTTTGCTTAGTTGGTGTCAATTTAGTAGTTTTTTTAAAAAAAAAGATGCACTTCTGTAACTTATAGTCTAACAATATTTATTTCAGAACAATAGGTAAAAATGGAGACGAGAAAGAGAAAAATTAGTGACGTAAGCTCGGTTGAAATTCCACCGCCAACACAGGAAGAAATTCGTTTTGCCATTCTCTTCGGATTTCGACGTCAACTCACGCCAGTCAAAATTCTGTACGAATGCCAAAATGCATACGGAATAAATGCGCCATCTCTTGTTACTATTTCAAAGTGGTTTCGAAGATTCCAGACTGGCCAGTTTTCTATGGAGGACGGATCTCGTGAAGATCGGCCCAAATCCTCGACCGACGATACAAATGTGGACCTGGTGAAGGCTAAAATTGACGAAGATCCCAGGATGACACAGGGGATGATAGGAGAAGAACTGGGCTTGTATGCCATGGCTGTGTCACGAATTTTAAACTGAAATATTCGAAGAAGTCAGCTCGATGAATTCCAAAAATGTTTAATGGAGAGCAAAAAGAGGCTCGTGTTCGTTTTGTCAAGCTGATTCAATAAGATCGTTACAGGTGATGAATCTTGGTTTCACAAGTACGACCCGGAAACCAAACAGCAGTCCATGGTATGGAACCTAGAAGTTGCAAATCCTCCAGTGAAGGCCAAACAATAAAAGTCAGCGACAAAAGTTATGATGTCGATGAAATTCACCAGGGCGAAAATGGTCACCTTCATCCCGCTTAAAACTAGTCAGACAGTCACTGCTAATTGGTGTACTGAAACGTGCTTACCACAAGTTTTCCAAAATTTACTAGGACACGGACAAAAAGAGGAGCTGCGCCGCTATTTTTTGCACCACGACAATGCGCCTGCGCACACTGCTGAGAAAACCAACAACTTCTTGCGCTCTCGGGCATCAATGAATTTCGCCCAGCACCTTATTCTCCGGATCTAGTGCCGTGTGACTTTTGGCTGTTTCCGAAAATAAAAAAAGATTTGAGGGGAAAAATCTTCACATCTAATGAGGAGATTATTAATGCAGTCAATGTCGAAATCGAAAAGCTCCAAAGAGGATTTTGAAAGATGGATCTATCGGCTGAAGAAATGTATTGAAATTAATGGCAATTATGTGGAGAAATTAAAAAGAAGATGAAGACTAAATATCTAAAGTTAAAATTATTTTTGTGTTTTATTATTCAATCAACTAAGCGAACTTTTGTTAGTCCCTCGTATAGTACATCACATGCTAGATGATTCCGAAAATAAGTAGAATGTAGGGAACTCGTATGCCAGAATATATGTATACCAAGAGTTGAGGCGACTAGAGCGAGAAAGGAAAGAGACCCAGGAAAACACACGAAGTAACATCGTGAACGCGAATAGACACGCAGGTAAATATACCTACGCAAACGCACAGGCAGACGAACATACATGCGTACACAACACGCAAATGTTTAGAGGAACGAGCAAGGAGAAACGAAAGAACGAAATGTCAAACCTGCCCCTACGAAGGAATGCCTTGACTGGCGGTGCCGCAGGGGAACAACAGGACAGAGAAATAGGTCTTTTTTTTAGCACGTAACCATGCAGGAGTATGGAGTCGGGCATAACTCGTAGCACGGACGGCTGCAAGTATCCACAAAGGATTTTTACCCTACCTGCACATCAAAAAAAAAAAGAAAAAAAAGTCCCACAGGCAAACATCGACGAGCTGGAGCTGGAGCTGATTGAATTCATCATAGATGGTCTGGGGGATCGATCGATCGCATCGATCCTTTATCACACCCAATCTATTCAGGTCCTTAAGCGACTTCTGCCACGATACGAGAATAGGAGAATATCCAAGCTGACTTCGGCAACTAAGACTTCAAATGCACCTTCAGCGACAACTTTAGCAAGATTTCGACGACCGCTGCCGGCTCGATCAAGTGTTTTAATTGTTCAGCTTATGGCCATATTGCCGTAAATTGCCCGAAGGAGAAACGAGCAACAGGGTCGTGCTTCCGCTGTGGAGACTTAAGACACGATTACCGGAACTGTCGGAAGGCACATCAGCCGAGGCGTATTGGGGCTGTCAAGAGGGATGACCCATATGAAGAAAGTTCGAGTGATGATGAAACAGCACATAGTCTGGATACCGTACAATTGGTAAGCGTTGCTTTTTTATTAAGTGGAAATAAGGGCTCAGACTTAATAAATTGTATTTCACTTTTGAAGAACGGTAGTTCGGTTAGTTTTGTACACCGCTCTTTACCGCCTGAAGACACTTCCGCCAGAAGTTCGACATCTATATATATAAAACTAAGTTCAATAAAATGCAACAGGAATATCTACGGACACATGTAATTCAAGACGAATTGCATAAATTCTGTTAACAAAACATCGAAATACAAAACATACGACGTTAAGTGGTGTCTTGCATTCATTATTTATTTACAGTTTACAGCGAATTGCTTTGCTATGAAAACCACGTTTTGTTGACGCTATGAGAACATGTGTACATTCAAAATAAACTTTTATATATTCCACTAGCTTTGTATGCTTCGTTTGTTTTGAACACACAGCGCGTCGAATGCATTTTTTTGTTGTACTCAGCTGCATGTAACACAACGGTATCGCACACAAAAATGTCTTTATTCTCTGTCATTTCATTTTTGGCGGTGTGCATCAAGTGTTTTCTTATTTTGTTATACGAAAAAAGTGAAAAAATTACAAGAAATCAAAAGAAATATATTTTTTATCGATTAAAATTTGAATGAATTTTCGACAATACAAGACACATGTTTGGCTGAGCGAAAGAGCTATATTGGCGGCAAAAAACAAAGACGTTACAGAAATTAATGAGGCCATTTTAAAAGAGATACCAGGAGAAGTGTTCACATTCAAGTCAGTCGATACCATTATGAATGAAGATGAGGTGGTCAATTATCCCACAGAATTGTTAAATTCATTGGATTTACCAGGCCTGCCACCGCAGACATTGCAATTGAAAGTTGGAGCACCAATCATCATGCTTCGTAATATCAGCCAACCAAAATTGTGCAATGGCACAAGACTTACGGTTAAGAAGCTAATGACCAACGTTATTGAAGCCACTATTTTGAATGCGAAATTCAAAGGTGAAGACGTTTTAATTCCACGTATACTGATGATACCAACAGACATGCCATTCGAATTCAAACGTTTGCATTTTCCAGTGCGACTGGCTTTTGCAATGACCATCAATAAAGCGCAGGGACAATCTTTGCAAGCGTGTGGTTTGAATTTGGAAAATAATTGTTTCTCACATGGACAATTGTATGTAGCCTGTTCACGTATAGGGAAACCTACTGATTTGTTTGTGTTCGCACATGAAGGAAAAACCAATAATATTGTTTATCACAGAGCCTTACAATAAATTCATTTGAAAGAAAAAAAGAAATGTTTTCTAATTTAGCAAACAAATAAAGGAAACGTCTAGCGAAGCGGACGGGGTAACGCTAGTACTCTAGATATAAGTGATTGGGAATATGTCTTCTTCTTCTTCCTTTTATCAGCGAGGTTATGATCCGAAAACAAGGGATCACAACCCTCCCACTTCGCCACATTTCTACTGATCCGCCTGTGGGGTTCGCCTATTTGACCTCAGAAAATATCGGCAGGCCTGCCGATTTTGGATCACTCGGTTACTGAGGCCAATGAAATGCCGATGTCGTCGCATTTGTCTGATCCAGGCGTTTATAGGCATGCCCTTCCTACATCGCGATGTCTTTGGAACGCGCATAGATATTGCATTTTTAACAGGGTTCAAATGATCTCTTATTTGAACGTGGCAATACCAGCTGAGCCGGTCGCGCTCTATTTTTTGTACGATGGTTTCCTTGATGTGAAAGCTTCCACGGATCTTCGAACTTCTTATTCGATCAAGCTTTGTCACTCCTGCTGTCATGCGAAGCATCTTCATCTCAGCTGCCGTTAATTTACTCTCATACTTTTTGTACATCGTCCAACATTGTGAATCGTATGTGAGCGCTGGACGTACAACTGCGGTGTAGAGCCTTCCTTTCAACTTAGGGGACATTTTTCTGTCACAGAAGATAGCGGATTTTTCTTGCCACTTCATCCACCCTACGCTTACACGATGATTGATGTCGTCATCACAAGATGCTTTGCTATTGATCATAGATCCCAGATATTTGAACTTTTCGCACTTGGGAAGCACTGTTCCATTCAAATAAATGTCTGGAATAGGCCTGAGTGGATCAGAGAACGGGCACCACAAGTACTCTGTCTTTTTTTAACTAATGCGATACCCATTTCCCTCCAGAGCATCCACCCACACATCAAGTGCTCGTTGCAGGGATCTAGGATCCTCACTTATGAAGGCTCCATCGTCAGCAAAGAATAACTGATGTACCTTGGGGTCCATCAGTTTACCTTCAAGCAGATAATCAAGGACTGTAATAAAGATTAAAGGACTTAAGACGCTTCCCTGGTGCACCCCGGTTACTCCAGCGGAGCATCTTACTCTTGTCTTTGTTCCTTCGTACATGTCCATGATCATCTGTACATAGGTTTCTGGAACCCCTCGATGTCTTAGCGCCACCCATATCAGATCTCGTGGTTGTCTGTCGAATGCATTTTCAAAGTATGCTAAATTACAATGACAGTGTCAAATACCCTTAAGAATTTCTTAACTCTCTCAGCCCAGCAGGTCTTTCGCCTTACCAATCAAAATTGAAAATCAGCACACCAATAATGCTGCTAATAAGGAATCACAGTCGTCCAAACATTTGGATTGGCATTAAACATTATAAAAGCTCAAATTATTACTGGACCGGCAGCAGGAAAGGATGCCCTTATTCCTAGAATTCGAATGATACAGTATATATCGGATATAAGAAACTCGCTTATAAGAAATAATCGCTTATAAGAAACTTAAATAAAAGCACCATGCACTTTTCTATATATCTCTGTATAAAATATAACGGATATAAGAAAAACGCTTATAAGAAATAAACGGATAAAAGGAACATTTTCCTAAAACCAAATGCTACAATAAAAAATGCTTCTAAGAAAATTTCCTTTTCAGTTCCTCCATCGTCAAGTTTTGGTCATAAGTGCACATTTTAAAGCTCAATTTAAAGTGTACTTTGACCCTTGACAGCGATAAAAAAATAAACAGTGTAATTTTGTCGTGGTTTCGTGTTCAGTGCTAAAATTAAAATCTTAGATGAATCTCGAAGTGGCAAAACAAGGCAACACATATCCAAAGAATACAACATTTCTCTAAGTACGCTTTCTAAGGTTCTGAAAAATTCAAAAGAAATTGAATCCAAAAAAAGCACGTGTAAGAATTTAAACGTTAAAAGAAACCGTAAGCCTAAAGATGAAAACTTAAACAAAGCGATGACCAAATGGTTCGAACAAATGACCGAACAAAATGCAATTATCACGGACCAATCTCTTATGGAAAAAGCTGAACAGTTTGCCGTACAATTGAAAATTCCAGACTTCAAACCCAACCCTGGTTGGCTTCAAAGGTGGAAGAAAAATGAAAATATCCATTTCAGAAAGCTGCACGGAGAGGCTTCTTCTGGTGATTCTGTAGCATCAAATCAGTTCAAAGAAAACGTCCTCCCTACTCTGATGCAAAAATATGCGCTGGATGACATCTACAACGCAGATGAAACCGGTCTTATGTACAAAGCAATTCCAAGTGGAACATACGTTCCATACATACGTTACGAGGAAAGGACATTCCTATTCCGTACAAATTCAATAAGAAGGACTGGATGACTAGCATTATATGGTCTGAAATAATCAAGGATCTTGACGATAAACTCGGACGATAGAAAAAGAAAATCCTTTTGTTGATTGACAACGCTTCTTGTCACAAACTCGGTTTTATGCCTGAAAACATAGAAATTATATTTTTACCGCCGAATATCAAAAGTCTTATCCAACCATTAGACCAAGGTAAGACGTAATTATTTTCAAAAAGTTCATCTCGGCTATCCTTTGTTTTTTGTTTACTCTTGTACTGTGCAGACATTATCCAATCCTTTTAGGCTCACTACCGATATGATAAGGAAACAAATTTTGGCCATCGAAGATATAGACACTTTCTTTAAAGAAATTACCATTTTAAAAGCCTTGTATATAATTAAACGTTCTTGGTGGCTTGTAACACCACAGACAATATCCAATTGCTTTAAAAAGGTTGGAATTTCACAGCAAATTGAAATAGAGACTGATAATGATCTCGAGGAGATAGAACTGATTGACTCTGATATCAATGAGGGCCACGAAGACTTTTTCAGAGCTATAGGTGAAAAGGAAGGACAGGATTGAAACATTGTTTCTTATATCCGTTTATTGCATACAAGAAAAAACGGATATAAGAAACTAATACTCTGCCTTTTTTGAGTTTCTTATATCCGATATATACCAATGGATCTCCCTTTTAAGTTTAGATAGTTGTAGTTCCCCGTTAAACCATGCTTCTGGGTGAAGAATAATAAGGCTGAGGGTCAGTCATTTAAATGTATTGAGGGCTCTTAGCGACAACGTTTTTTCCCATGGTCAGCTTTATGCTCTAATGCCTTATCAAAAGTGGGGTCGAAAAAAATTAATGTTTCCTTCTTCCTGCAAACAATAAAACAGTAAATATTGCCTTTCCCGAAGTATCAAACTAATAAATTTAATAAATTGTTACGGGCGCGCGAAACAAAACAACGAGAAGCCCTGAGAGACATCTCCAAGCTGTCAACCCGAAAGTACCAGAACTTAGCAGATTTTTAGCAAATGGAATTCCAGCGTCGAATTGGAAATTTGTGAATATGCCTGGAAGGCCAGAGTCAAATATAAAAAAAGATTCGCAGAAGCCTAGGGATGAGTTCTGTTTTTGTAAGCGATGGCAGTTTCAAACCAAAAATAAAATTGTACTAGATTCATTTTTTATTGTTAAAAGTTAATTTAGTTCCAAACAATTTTATTTAAATAAAAGAAGTTCAAAAAACCTCTCGAGAAATTCTGTTTCTGTCTTAATCATCCGTCGCAGCCTTGGGAAGTATTCGGCGTGATCGGCAATTTTTGCTACAGTGCAAAACTTCAACAATGCCTATTTATTTTACAATTATTTCTGTGAAATTCATTATTTTGGATACGACAAGCATATTTCATTTCTTTTTAATATTATACTCAACAAGTTTTTTACTAGGACGACAAAAAAAAAAAGCGACTGGAAATTATAATCCCACCATTATACAACATTAAACATGGACGCCAAAAAGCTATCTACCTGATCAACCTCTTCTTCTTCTTCTTCCTATTTCGATGAGGTTATGATCCGAAAACAAGGGATCATAACCCTCCCACTTAACTGCATTTCTACTGATCCGCCTGTGGGGTTCGCCTATTTGACCTCAGAAAATATCGGCATGTCTCCCGATTTGCATCACTGGGCTACTGAGGCAAATCAAATGCTGGTGTCGTTGCAATTGTGTGATCCAGGCGTATATAGGCCTGCCTCGCGATGTCTTTGGAACGTTCATTGATATTGCCTTTTTAAGTGAGCGCTGGACGCACAACTGCGGTGTAGAGTCTTCCTTTCAACTAAGGGGACATTTTTCGGTTACAGAAGATGGCGGAGTGTTCTCGACACTGCATCCACCCTACGCTTACACGATGATTGATGTCGTCGTCACAGGTTGATTTGCTATTGATCATAAATCCCAAATATTTGAAATTTTCGCACTTGGGAAGCACTGCTCCATTCAAATAAATGTTTGGAATAGGCCTGAGTGTATCAGAGAACGGGCAGCACAAGCACTCTGTCTTTTTTTAACTAATGCGACGATACCCATTTTCCTCCAAAACGTCCACCCATACATCAAGTGCTCGTTGCAGGAATGTAAGATCTTCACTTATGATGGCTCCATCGTCAACAAAGCATAATCAACATCTCTAAGAAGAAAATGAAAATATTCACTCGACTCCGACTAGGACACTCCAACAAATTCCTTATGACAAAAACGGAACCACCACAGTGCCATCTCTGTAGCATCAACGTAATCATGACCATGAAACACATCATCTATGAATGCATCGCAGTTAAAACAGTATTTGAAAAACTTAACTCAGATAGTTCTTCATAACATCTACTTAAAGATTCCTTTATGAAAACATATATATAAAGTTTACCAATTATTACCGAACTAAATGTTGAAAATGATATATGTACACATAATTCACCTAGTCTTTGATCTTATGCTAGCCGAAAGCCCTGGTAACTAGTGTTAACATAGTAATATATTGACGGGTGTGAGATACGTACAATCCATTTCTCCAAGAGCCCATTCAATGTTCGTTTGGTTAAAGTCGCCAAAGATATCAAATTTGTCTGAAGCAGATAAAGTTTTTCAACATAGAGACTGGCATCCAAGTATCTGATCACTACTGCCAGTTGAGGTCTAGGTGGTATATAGACGCAAACGATGTACTCGAAGACTTTTGATTATGGGCGTTGAAATTTGCTGCAGCACATTTCAATATCGGATAAATCATCAAGATTCAGTTCTTTAGGATGTAATTCTTTTCTGATTGCTAGAAGAACACCACCAAATCTTTCAAATACACTATTTGCTGGTGATCTATCACATCGGTTGACAGAGAAGTAATCAGGGAAAATAACAGAATCAGGAAAGGTGGAGGAACCACTCTCAGAGAACAATTATGATTAGTATGCGGGCCCCAATATGGGCATGAGCGACGCACCGTAAGTGGTACATTAAAAGGCGAACTCGGCGCATAGAATCGCGTCTTTAAGGGCATGCTGCGCCTCTAGAACTGTGTCAGCGGATGCGATAAGTGTAATATCAGGCTGAATGCTTTTCGATTTAGACGCGAAGAAAACCGCGGCTTGAAAACAAGCACTATGACAGAAACTATAAAAGCAGAATGGCAACGTAGGTGAAACGTCACAAACAAATGGCGATGGATATATAAATTGATCCCCGAAGATGATGAATGAATTAGCAGAATGCACGGGGAGGTAAACTACTACCTAATACAATTTCTATCGGGGCATGGATGCTTCCGGGAGTATTTCTACAAGTACAAGCACGCGGATGACACTTTCTGCCAGAAATGTGAAGGAAATATGCAAAGCGCAGAGCATGTACTGATGAAATGTTAAAACTATACAAAGGGCTAGGAACATCCTGGAAAGAGCAATTGGCGGCCAAGTGAGCCCAAGAAGCCTGATCTCATTTGTTTTTTTTTTTTTTTGAGGAACGAAGGCTGGGAAATAGAGGAACGAGCACCGAGAAACGCGAGAAACGAAGATTCTGCCAACTCTGGCAGCTAAAAAAGAAGTGACGAAATGTCGAACCTGCCCCTGTGAACGAATGTGAATTGCGGTGCCGGTTGTTTTTTTTTTTCATATCTCACAAACTGTAGAAAATCGAGTTTATTTCTGATCTTTTATTTTTTTATTTCAATAGTTCCTTCCAAAAGCTACACAAAAGTTAACATATATAAATGCAAATTAAATCTGTAAATTACCTGTAAAAAAAAAATTACAATAATATAATTCATAGAATTAAGTTAAGTTCGATTGTATAATTTTATGAATTCTAAAAATACTTTCCTAAAAATGTAAAAAATGCAAGGGCAAACTTAGATAAAAAATTAAAAGACAGCAAAGTCTCAAGTATCAAACGAGTGAAAGTGAAGATTATGATTTAAATGCAACCATGGGTGATTTTGAGAGGACATTCGTTTGAGCGTGGGCTAGAGTGAATGTTTGCAGTGGATGTCTGTTTGGCCTTGTTGGATACCTTATATGCATTTGCTTTAATAACGAAGACGATGATATACATATATCCCTGTAGTACATCCCTTAAATAGTTCTCACTAATTACTAGTCGGCGCTAAGAGAGTGAAACCCCCTTAGCATTTGAATGCATTCGCTATGATTCGAATAAAGTTTGTACTATAGATATCTGATAAACTTTCGTTGAATCTGTTCTAGAGACTCACTATGCATTCTATAAATAGACCATAGAGCTACACCGTACTCTAGAATACTCCCGCAGAGTAGAAAGTCTTGAAGAAGCGCTGAATACAAATTTTGAATCGAATATACCTAATTTCCAAGATTTGATAAATTGTAAAAATATTTTTTCTTCGCTTTGATCAAAATATAAAAAAATAGGTTTTAACGAATTTGCTTGGGTGTCGAAACTGAATAATTTGTAAACGATACGAACAGCAAATAGATAGCTGAAGTAAATACGAACCACCCGATCATCTGTTTTTTTCGAATTCTTGACGCCTATGTACATACACTTTAAAAACCTGAGAACATACATATACAGATTTTGTTTTAAAATGTCTCGGCTTGGCCTTCTCTTGGTTTGAAATTGTACTTGTCCTTGCTCACAATTTTTCGTAGCAACTTCAGTTGAGTTTTGATAAAATTATAAAAGCCGATGCACATAAATTGATAAATACCTAGAAACTTTCTTCACTTGCGAAGACACACTGGAGCTGAAGAACCAGAGAAGCAAATGACGAACTTAATGATTTGAGAAAATTCGACGAAAGGCAAGTGTTGAGCGTCCATATGCTAGAAGACTTCCACCTAACGTTCAACAGTAGACAAATTTTCGGAATTCCACTTAGTGAATTTTTCGTCAGTGCAGTAATTTTTAATGAAGTTGTACTGATCAAGTACATTCGAAGAATGTTGGTACTTGTCAAACGAAGTTTTACCGGAAACTTTTTTCATGGAGTCTTATTTCCGACCAGCTAGGAAAATTTCACGTTACAGAAGTCGTTTATTGTGAATGGATGCATTTGTTGTAGACAATACGTAGGGTTGGAGTTATGTTCCTTTTATATTTTTTATCAGGCCGAAAAAAATTACCGAAAAAGTACCAAATAAAGGACTGAAATCAAAAAGGATCTGTATCCGAAAAAAAGGGAGTATCATCATACTATGAGTAATGTGCCGGGCCACACATGCCTACCCATGAATTTCATTGCCATGAACGCAGTGGCTACACACAGAAAAAGACTTCATTAGAATGAAAGCAATTTTGAGATATGGGGTACGCTGAAATCTAGAACACAACATATCGTTGATAAAATTTTGTGATGTTAAAAAAAAAATTAGTTAGATGTCAGTTTATACCCTTTTTATGACTATGTATCTCTTTTTTTCGATCTGTAACTAGGTTTTATATATTTTTTCCCAAAGTAATTAGTAGTTTCCATAAATCTCGAAGTGTTGCATATTTCTGTTCCCGTCATTTCTGATTTGTCCTTGATTTTAATGACTGTCCTCTTTTGACTCACATATAATCTAACCGTCTCGCGCGATACGACTTTCATCCCCATGGTAATGCAGCATATTTCGGAATCTACCGCCCAAAAACAGCAACATAACCAGCATGTGTAACACGCGTCCAGATTGAGTTCAAGCGAAGAAAATTTGGCCTGTTCTGACAATAAATAAAAGCCAAGGTCAAACGTTTAATTTAGTTGGACTTAATCTGAAAAGTCGAGCCTTTGCACATGGGCAAATGTATGTGGCAAAGTCCTAAGTTCGTCGTGAAGTAAATTTAAAAATGTTTTCAGGAAAAATTAAACAAAATGTTGTGTATTCAGAAGTCTTAACTTCCTAATAAAAAATAAACTATTGATTGAAAGTTATAACAACATTATTTATAGTAATTTACTTCACAGTGAAATTTAGGGGGATGTGTGAATAGCGAATTATTCATAACAGAAGTAGACATTTAATCTTCTAACTACACTGAGCTTTTATTGGTAAATATAATTCACAGTTACTTTCTTATCTTATATTTCTGCCCATTAAGCTCTGTAAAAATGTTCGTCGTTTTGGACGGGGGTCAGCTAGTCCTTTATAATAAAGTACAGTTGGCAGGACTACCCATAACCAACCGATACATGAACTTTGACGGAAAAAAGTAGTTAAGGTTTACTTTCTACTTTTACGTTCGTTGGCAGTTTCACACATTCACGCATTGAAGTTTTTCATATTCACACATTGATATTCATGAATTCACAAATTAAGAGTAAGCACATTCATTGGTGGAAGCATTGAGAGAATGTTGAGAAACTGTCACCGCCGTTGACGTAGGTAGAGTGCGCGAATAAAATATAGCACAACATGTAATCGCGAAATTAATTTTAATTTGAAACTGATTGAAGATCTAAATCTTTTTTTTTTCATACCTCTCCACGCTACAATAGTTTTTTTTTATTATTAGATTATTAATAAATTACTTTCATTTTTGTATTAAAAAAATTCATTATGTATGTTTTATATATAAAATAAAACAAAAAATTTGAAAAACGAATTGTGCTATATTTTATTCGCGCCCTATATGTATGTCAACGTAGGTATGCGACGGATTTTATGGGAATATTCTTTTCGGCAATACGTAAACACCAACCTAAAACGGAACGACGTCAACGGATTCTATGGGTCGGGGCCTTAAGAAAGCTAAGGCTTTTGTTTTAAGCAAACATTTTGAAAATAGTTTTTCGTTTTCTTTTTAATTCAAATGATTACGTTACTATCCGCGCTTTACTAAGCACAAAGAATAGTATAGCATATAGTATAGTATATAGTAATAGCAGTGCCTTTATTACTTCTTTAAATCATTGTAGCTACAATCTACTCTGTGGGAATTTATACCTCTAGGAAATAATCAAATGTTCTGGGCTAGAACTCTTTGATACGGATCTGTAATGCAACGTTAATGATTTGCATAAATTTTACTTTGCACAAGTTTGACAATTTAGAAATAAAAAATGTTTTGCTTACTTCTCTGTAGACACTATTTTTTGTTTGCAAATGTCAAATGAAAGCATTGAAAAAATGATTGCTGCATGATTTACTCAGCAGGTGCGCATCGATAATGTTTGGGATGCGTTTAGAAACTTGCGACTTTGTCAAAACTTTTTCGTTTGACTTTTGGAACTTATGACTTTGCATCTACGCCGCATTTGATGGTGATGGAATTCACCATTTGTTTTAGTTTTAAGTTTTTAATCGATCTATAAAAATCTGGTTGTTCTTCACAAGTTAAAAAGTAATAAGAAAGTGCATAACATAATTAAACCTCGATAAAAGTATGAGGATTAATTATGATAGTATTGTATGAACGAATAGGAAATATATTTTTTTACCAACCTTAACATGAACTCCAACTTCTGTCGAACAAGGGGTAACAGCTCCATCATATGCTGCAATTAAGAGTTCATAGTCTCTATTATGACCTTCAAGGGATTGTTTGAGTGTAACATCCCCAGTTTTTCGATCCACCTTAAACAGTTCGCCATGACCACGTTTCATTTCGTAGCGCACTTCTCCATTTTCAAAACTATCTAGGTCAACTGCATGCACTTTTGTTACAAATGACCCTTTTGGATCATCAACAGACACGACTGCATAGTAAGGGAGATTTACAAACATCGGACAGTTGTCATTGATATCCAAGATAGTTACATTAACAACTACATGCGCTATTCGAGGTTTTCCTTCCAATTGAGCTTGAGATCGAGCTTCAACTATAAGTTCGTAGTAGTCGCAAACTTCACGATCAAATATTTCACCTGTGGATTCTATTGCCCCCGATGTTAGTCCGATACGAAATAACTTAGTGGGATTCAAAATCCTGTATTCAACATGTTCATTTAACTTAGAGCCGAGAACATTTAGCGTCACAATCGTTACGATCTTTGTACTATTCTCATTAATAACACCTTCATAAGAAGCTTTTTTAAAATAAAGCCCGTAGTTTTCAGACGTTTCCACGTTTATATAGACATAAGCCACCGTTGAATATTTTCCATCAGAAGCACGAACATGAAGTTTGTATGAGGGCTCTATACGTTCCACATCTCTGCATAAACAAAAATAAGTTATAAATTACTTTTATTTGCAATATAAATTCCATATTACCTGGTTGTGATAATACCTGTATTAGAATCCATTGCAAAAGCATTTGCTTCATTGCCCTCTATTATGTCATATCTAATGGTTGAAATTGCAGCACCATCTGGATCAGATGCATTTACGTGGATAACAACAACATTTTCATACGTTGGTAGAAGCAACGTGACATTGTACTCATTTCGTTCAAAGATAGGAGCACAGTCGTTGACATTGGTTACATTTATTTGAACCCTAGTCGTTGTGTCTGAGGAGAGTCTGGGAGTTCCCGAGTCTGTTACCTTTTAATTAAACACAATACAAATTTGGTTAGAACATATACATATATGTATTTATTTTATTATTATTACTGACCTTAACGTGAAAGTCAAAGAACGGCATACTTTCGTAATCTAACAGCATAACAGTTTTTATAGCACCAGTTGTTGAATCGATATGAAAATATCTTTTGGGCAAGCTTTCAACAATATCATACCGCAAAAGAGCATTTAAGCCGGAATCCAAATCAAAAGCTTTTATGACAAGTGGACTGCAATAAAAAATTAGTACTTATACTATAATATTAAGTAAAAAGTCGTAATTTGCAATGCTATCATATGGTGTGTTTTCGTGAGAACTATGCAGAGCAAAGTGAAAGCTTCTCCACAAAACGATTCTAAGTCAATCTGGTTAAAAACTTTTTTAATTGTTTGAAGATTGGTGATTGAATTGAAATTGAAGTAAAAAGTATGAAAAAGTTTTGCTTAAATGTATGAAATACTACTGAATCATTCCAGTTGAATGAAAAAGCTCTTCCCATCATCCCAACTCATTTTCGACTGAGAAAAAAAGTTAAAGTGGTTCCAAGTCACTTTGTGTTGTTGTACTCCGTATTAAATCTTACTTCACTGAGAAGTGACGTTTCACCAAAACGCGCCAATACTAATAATATAATATCAAGTAATTAAAGTAAATCTTCCATGCTAATAGAGTTGTTATTGAAAATCGAGAAAAATGCCATCAGAATGTGGAAATGCACTTTATAAAAAAACTCTTGCGAAGATTGGTGACCAGAGTTACAATGATATCGAATGTACTTACTTACTGCACCTGGGGCTCAACCAACAACCCCTCTCCAGCCAGCTCGGTTACGAGCCAGTTATCTCCAGTTACGCACGTGAATTCGAAAATTGTCCGGGCTGGAACGTTGCGCTCCATCCGCTCTGCATGACCCAGCCATCTTAGTAGCTGTATGTGAACTCTTCTGGCCAAGTCCATATCATTGTATAGCAGTATAGTTCAGCATTGTATCTTCTCCTCCACTCGCCGTCTATGCAGATGGGACCATCATCATAAAGATCATTCGATGAAATTTTATCTCAAAGTAATCAAGGGAATCCTAATCCGATTTTGACAAAGTCCATGTCTCTGTGGCATACAGCAGGACTGGGATGATAAGTTCTACCGAGATACAGAGTTATACCTTAGTACTAGTTCGAGGTAGGGCTTTGTTACTCAATTACCTTCTTAAGCCATAAAAACAGCTATTGGCAAGATTAATTCTTCGCTTAATCTTCCCATGGGGCCATGGATGTCATTTGCGGAGCTCACCATAGAGCCTATGTAGGCAAAGTTCTTTACTACCTCAAAACTATATCTGTTTATTGTAACGTTCTGTCCAAGATGACGATGTTGGTTGTTCTTTTTTGTAGACAGCATATATTTTGTTTTGCTTTCATTGACCGGTAAGCCTCTGTATCATTACTCTTAAACGCCACATTGACGTCCCGCTGAGTTTTTCCGAGTATGTCAATGTCATCGGCGTAAGCGAGTAGTTGTACAGACTTGTAACACATTGCACGTGTTGGCTTGTAAGTTTCGTACAATTCTTTCAAGTATTATGCTAACCCTTTTGGTATTTTGTTGCCATATGGCAACACTGATACTTAAAGTGCACATTTTCTCTGTGAGCTTTTTTTTCCTTTCCTTCCTTTTCTCAACACCTTGCGGTACATGTTCAATTATTTGAGGCAAACAAATTGGTTGCTGTTGCCGCCAGTATGCTTTAGGTGTGGTGCAATAAAGGTCAGTTATTGGGTGAACATTTTTTGGGAGAAGGCCATTTTTATTATTTCTTTTGTATTTAGATGATCATCAAATACATTTGAGTTTTCGAATACAATTTGAAGGCAATAAAAAAATATTGTATATACCATAAGTTGTGTTATATCGAATTTTTCATATATTTCGTTAGCATTTCAGATAGTTGTTGCCATATGGCAACCATCCCAAAAACCACTTTAGAACCGATATTAAGCAAAGATTCTTTTTCAATGTTGTTACTAGCAGCCTCAGTAACAACAAAAAAAAAAATGTTTACCCTTACAACAAAAAAGACGTGCGCGCCACTTTGTCTAAAACCTTTCCTGATACCAAACGGTTCGGTGGTGTTCCTACCGACTTTGATGAAGGAGCGAGAGTTCTCTATAGTCATCCAGCACAGACGGAAGAGCTTGGCAGGGATGCCGAGACTAGATATGGCTCTGCATAACTCGTCCCATAGGCAATTTTGAAATATATGAAGAGAAGGTAGTTGGTCACATGCCTATTGTGAATATTTGATCAATCCTCCTTTTTTCCTATCACCGAGTGTAATTTTAACGTCGTGGCTATGGTATTGCTCATATGTTTTGTCCAAGAGCTGGTAAAAATCATCTTTAGTCGCGTCAACCATCTTCTCGTGAGGGGCGGAAGCGCATATTAAGCTAATGTTTCCGAATTTAGCCTTGATACAGATTATCATTGGATTGCCTAAGTCTGCCTCTATCCGTACTAACAAATCCGCACCCGAATAGACAGTATCCTTGTTTTTTGTAGCAATCACCCTAGTAGATGTCGCAATTTTTCATCCTCCTAGGACCTCCGCGAGTTGTTCGGCTGCACGTGGTATGAGGAGGGACCTAACATTACACGAGCTGACACGAAGATGTTGTCCTTTTTACGTTTGTAAGTGTCGTAACAGTAAGAACATCCGAATCCGAGGCTGTTGGTTACTTAGCAACCGAAGGCTTTTTACGTAGTAGGGAAGTTAACCCGACCGCACTATCCCCAGCTTGGAGGGCCAGGTCCTTATGTTAGCACGCGGCTGAGTATACCGGTGCCAGGAGTCAACTACGGGAGTATGAGCGCTTCCGTTGGCCCATTGATGGCTCTTCCGCCACTATCTCTATTCCAATGTCGTGTCTAACATTGGAAATGCCATACAAAAGGTGTTCACTAAGTTCGAGCTTACTGGAACTGTACACGCCACCATTGATTCCACCTAATGAATTCGTCCGGTGTCGTCTGCTAGAGGACGAGCTCGAGCGTGAGAGAAATTTACGTTTTCATGTAATCACATGCATTACTTTGTGATACGTTGTATTTACTATCTTCGTATTACAGGGTTCGACTAACGTAATAGATCACTGTCGGTGCTTATCGTCTAGACGATGCCACTTATCGTTTTTATTTTTTAAAGTTTGAAAGGTACTAAAAACGACGTGCCTTCTAAGTTTAACTAAATTTGCAAACCGAGCCAATTTTTTGAGTCATGAGTTGATGCCATTCGTCATTTTTCTTTTCATATGTACGTAGGCATGATCGATTTGCAAAGGAATTCTAGATTTTTGCACAAGTTCTTTTAAGTTGTACAACATTCTCCATTTCATAGAGCAGCAATCTATGTTCCAACGCCCATTCAGGCAAATCAGGCGAAAAGTAACGTAGGAAATCATTTGGTCAAAAAACTTAACGCCACTGAACTGCCCAACAAATCTATAGCACTTGAATGAAGTGTCCACCTTTCTGTGGAATTAATAAAGAATATGAAATGTCCCTTAGTACGCAAACATCTTCAAGTCTTTGACCAAAATACGTTGCGAAGACTGACTGGAAATGCCAAATTGCGTTGTCCGTCGCCTCGTTAATATTTCCCCACCTTGCAGAACGGTGGGGAAATCTTCGATGAAATTCACATTGTGTTCTTTGGAGAGCAAAAGGTTGGGCGTTACTGCACTGCACAGTGCCTCTAGGTGGTGTCGATTGAGTTTTTTTTTTCTTGATTTTCTTCGTGATTTAATTTTAAGTTTTAAGAATAAATACCATTTTTTACCTTTCTTTGTGAATTTATTTTAAGTTTTAAGAAAACCACTACTCATATTTTTTTGTTTCATTTAAAATTTTAAAGGTTTATATCTGATAAAATAATTGGTTTTTATTTATTATTTTTTGTGCAAATACTGGCACATTTGACCTTTAAACCTGGTGCAAACTTAAGCACGTCTGCTTCTCTTACTCTCGTTAGATAACGGTGTATTTGTCACCCTATTTTGCAATGAACTCGTGTGCGAACTTTCGCCTCTCCTTTTTAAGGTCGTTTGTAATTCGAGCTTTTTCCGTACTTTAATGAAATGATGCAAGTAGTTGTTTTGCTTAAATTGTTTAAGTAATCCCAAAAACATTTTTCCTAAGAATTTGGTTCACTTTAACTGAATTTTATTAAGAACATATAAAAAATAATAATTCAGCATTCAGCTGCGATGTACCTGGGGCCGTATTTTGTACTGCTTTCGGATTCGGATTGCCATTCGGAAATCTAATCCGATTCTAAAATGAATTGAAATCAAAAAATTCCGAGAGTTAGATTGTCAAAACATCTATCAAACGTCACTTAAATTACTTGGAAATTGAGTTTGTATACATTTGCTATAGAAACGCAATACAAAATAAGGCCCCTGTACACACCACTATATCTGTGGTAATAAGCTAAAGTAGCTTAAGTCCATTTGTACGATTTTTCAGGAGAGGCATTTAAAGTTGTCGCTCATGTGAAAATCGCATGAACTGTGCCACTACTCTGATAGCCGTAACTCGGCAGTCTTTACAGGTATGCAAATAAAAAATTGAGAAAGAATACTTTGTGTAATTGGGAACATTTTTCTGTAATTAATTGAATTTTGACTTAAGTCGACTTAAGCGACTTCAGCTTATTGCCACAGATATATGTACCACTGTCACTGTTATTGTTGCGCTGCTAGCTGGTATGTAGGTATACCATATTAACGCCGTTTTCCATTGGACCAAAAGGAGTACTCTTTTTGTGTTCCGTACAGAAAAAGCACTCCCAATCATGATCCATTGGCTGTTTGGAATGTTGTTCCTGGAGTGTTTTTCTGTTCCGGATTTCATTTGAGAATGCTCTCAAAATGCACTAACGCATATAAACCGTTACATCGGACTACTTGTTAAAGTCATATGGTACAAGATGCATTCTTTTGTTTATTTTATTTTCTCGGTTGGGGCAAGTTATTAGAGACAAATTTTACATAGATATAATTAACCCTAGAAAGATAATCATATTTTTTATGACGTAAAAGATAATCATACGTCTCAGAGACGTATGGCACTTTTTTAATGTATTAATGGAAACCCATGAGCTTTTTATAAAATATTAATGTTTTATTTATTAATGAAATTCATATTAAGAGAAATGAAGTTATGGTTCAGTAAAAATAAAAATTAATTTAAACAATAAAAACAAGAAACTTAAACTCCATTGCCAAAGGATATTACATTTTTTTGCGCGCTATACGTCTGGCAGACGTAGATTATCTTTCTAGGGTTAACAAAGGCGTGGCAAAATCGCATCATCACCTCCCCGTGGTGCCCGCTGGATAGCTATCTGATAGTGAACTAACGATGAGCGTATGCTGAGTCTTACGATATATGTGTAGCTGAACACTCAGATCTGCCTAAGCACATCTGAGTGAACTTCAGCGCGCATATATTTAACCGGACGAGGCATCTCTTGTTGAAATGATTGGCTGAAATATGCGTCTCAGAAGCCTAGCAAGAGCTCCTCAGAAGGAGGACGTGCGGCGGATGAATTCTATCGATGGAATCAACGGTGACGTGTAAAGACCAGCGGATACCTTACCGGAGTTACTTCGACATATTTGGAGTTGAGTAAGGATTTTCAATACTACGTCAGGGTATTGAAAAAGAGATGGTGGCGGATGAACTCTTAATGACCCAACGGCAGCGCTCATATCCCCGAAGTGGGTTACTGACATCGGTGCATCCGGCCCCTCGTCCTAGGGGTTGCAAAAAAAAGGATCTGGTTCTCCAGGTTAGGGGTTGTGCCGTCGGGTTAACTTCCAACAGCCTCGGATAAGGATGCTTTTACTGTTGACGACCCAAGCAAACGTAAAAAGGACAACGATCTTCGTGTCTGCACGTGGAATGTTAGGTCCGTCTACAAACCACGTGCAGCTGAACAACTTGCGGAGGCCATAGAGTGTCTCAAAGCAAACATTACCGCCATCCAAGAAGTGCGATGGGATGGGCCGGGCAAAAGGAGGATGAAAAACTGCGACATCTACTACGGCGATTGCTACAGACAAAAAGGACAGCGTTTATTCGGGTGCGGATTTGTCATTGGAGGCAGACTTAGGCAAGAAGTCTTGAGTTTCCGGTATGTAAACGAACGTCTTATGATTATCCGTATCAAGGCTTAATTTGCCAACATTAGCCTAATATGCGTTCACGCCCCTCACGAGGAGAAGGACGACGCGATAAAGGATGACTTCCACCAGCTCTTGGACAAGACGTATGAGCAATGCCCTAGCCACGACGTTAAAGTTATCCTAGGTGATTTTAACGCAAAGCTAGGAAGAGAGGACGTCTTTAGTAGCGTTGTCGGAAAGCACAGCCTGCACGACATCACATCCGAAAACGGACTCAGGCTAATCGACTTTGCGGCGGGGCGAAACTTTGTCGTGGCTAGTACATGGTTCTCACGTCTCGGCATTCACAAAGAAACATGGCTCTCCTTTGATCGAAAAACTGTCAACCAAATCGATCACATTGCGATCGACGCAAGGCACTCTTCCAGTATTCTGGGTGTCCGGACTTTCCGAGGAGCCAACGTGCACTCGGATCACTACCTAGTTGTAGCCAAGGTACGGATGCGGATATCCACAACGGAGCGAAATCAACGAAATGCTGTGAGGAAATTTGACGTCGAAAAGCTACAATCGCAAGAGACCGCTAGAACCTTTGCCGATCGTGTTTCTTCTAATCTCAATCTAAGTCCTATGCCGCCAGCAGCAAATGCGGAAGACCAGTGGCAGCGTTGCTGATGTACTGGGTTTCTCTCGGCCACCACAACGAAACCCCTGGTTTGATGAGGACTGCCGGCAAGCACATGCAGCAAAACAAGAGGCGTACAAAGCGGCGCTGCATAGAAGGACTAGAGCTGCTGGCGAGCTCTACGAGCGGGGGAGAAAAGAGGAACATCGACTTCTCAGAAAGAAGAAAAAATAGCATGAGAAACGCTCGATCGAGGAGATTGAGAGACTTTATTGCAGGATTAATGTTTGAAAATTTTACCAAAGGGTAAAAAGAACATGCCAGGGTTTCAAAGACAGAACAGAAGTCTGCAGGGACGAAAATGGCAACATAGTAGTGGAATCGCAGTCGGTGCTGAGAATATGGAAGGATCACTTCTGCAGACTGTTAAACGGCGATGATGATCAATATTCCGCTGTCAGGCAGAATGAGCCATTCAACAGTGACGATGGCAGTCAAGATTCCCGTCAACCCGATCAGAATGAAGTGAGGATAGCGATATCTAAACTCAAGTACAACAAAGCTGCTGGAGCCGACGGCCTTGCCGCTGAACTTTTCAAGCCAGGAGGATATGAGTTGGTAAGGAGCATGCAACAGCTCATCTGTAAAATCTGGTCGGACGAAAGTATGCCCGATGAATGGAACCTCAGCATCGTTTGCCCGATCCTGAAGAAAGGAGACCCTCTGAACTGCGGCAACTACACAGGTATAAGTCTCCTAAATATCGCATATAAGATACTGTCTGCCGTACTATGTGAGCGCCTAAAACCGATCGTCAACAACCTGATAGGTCCTTATCAGTGCGGTTTCAGGCCTGGAAAGTCCACCATTGACCAAATATTCACACTACGGCAGATCTTGGAAAAAACCCATGAATATAAAATCGATACGCACCACCTTTTCATCGATTTTAAAGTTGCCTATGATAGCGTGTATAGAGACGAGTTATACAGAGCCATGTCTAGTCTTGGCATCCCTGCCAAGCTCGTCCGTTTGTGCAGAATGACGATAGAGAACTCTCGATGCTCCATCAAGTTCCTGACATCACCGAACCGTTCGATGTCAGGAAAAGTCTTAGACAAGGTGACGCGTTATCATGCGATCTCTTTGACATAGTACTTGAGAAAATTGTACGAAACTCACAAGCCAATACCGGAGGTACAATCTTTTACAAGTCTGTACAACTACTCGCTCATGCCGATGACATTGACATACTCGGAAAAGCTCAGCGGGCTGTCAATGGGGCATTTACGAGTATTGAGATCGAGGCAGCAAAGATGGGTCTAGCGGTCAATGAAAGCAAAACAAAATATATGCTGTCTACAAAAAAGGACACTCAACATCGGCGTCTTGGACAGAACGCCACAATAGACAGATATCATTTTGAGGTAGTAAAGGATTTTGTTTACCTAGGCTCTATGATGAGCTCCGCAAATGACATCAGTAGTACACTTGCCAATCGATGTTTCTATGGGCTAAGAACGCAATTGAGTAGTAAAGCCCTATCTCGAACCACTAAGGTAACTCTTTATAAGACACTAATCATCCCAATCCTGCTGTATGGCGCAGAGTCATGGGCTTTAACAAAACCGGATGAGGATGCCCTTGCTTATTTTGAGAGAAAAGTTCTTCGAGTGATCTTTGGTCCCGTCTGCATAGACGTTGAGTGGAGGAGAAGGTAGAATGCCGAAATATACGGCCTGTACAAGGACATCGACTTAGCCAGAAGAGTTCACATACAGGGACTAAGATGGCTGGGTCGTATAGAGCAGATGGCGCCCAACGTTCCCGCTAAGAAAGTCTTCGAATCCACCCCGGATGGACGACGCAGTACAGGACGACCTCGTGGTAGGCGCAAACAAGTGGAGGGGGACCTAACCAACTTGGCGTGCGCAACTGGAGGCAGCTGGCTTGTAACCGCGCTGGCTGGAGAGGTTTGTTGGTTGAGTCCCAGGTCCACCCCGGACTGTAGGGCCATCTAAGTAAGTAAGTATAATTAACAAATTGATAATATATTAATAAAAACATTATGGAATTGCTAATGTCGTTTTCCATCGGGCAAAAAGAAGCCATTTTTTGTTTTTTTTTTTTTGTGAAAAATTACCCCGTTTATATGCAGAGTCGGAACTGGTTCCAAACTGGTTCCAAATGCATATAAACGCCTTTCGAGTCCAAATGTGTTCGACTGGACTCGACTCAGCTAACAGAACAAGACGGCAATATGGTCGATAGCCCAATAAATTAGTAAGTTGCACTTATTACATCGAAATAAATTAAAATTATTACAATACAAATTAAAACACACCTTTGGTTGGCAATTACGGCAGACTGAACGTGTCCTTTACTTGGATATCTACTTAATATCAACGACGGATCAGTAGTAATAGAGCCAGTTACATTCTCTTTATCCTTTGACAATATTAGTGATGCTATTGGTGCTGACTCGGAGATCTCTCCCCAATAGTTGTTTCGTAGGAAATGTGGGCTGTTATCATTTTGATCCAATATATGTATAACAGCTGACGACTGTGATGATATGGATGCCATATTAGTTGCTCTTATTGTGAGTTTCACTAATCTGTAAATATAATATACAATTTATATATTAGTAAAGAGAATTTGTTTTCTAGTATTCTATTCTATTTAGTACAGTAAATATGATATCTTTTCATTACTCAGCAATACGTTTTGACAGTTTAATTTTCGTCGAATTTCATCTGCGAAA
Source organism: Brachypalpus laphriformis (assembly GCA_945910035.1). Taxonomy (NCBI): domain Eukaryota; kingdom Metazoa; phylum Arthropoda; class Insecta; order Diptera; family Syrphidae; genus Brachypalpus; species Brachypalpus laphriformis. Next base: position 125,851,847 of record OX246756.1, read on the forward strand.
TTGTTAGCCCTTTTCCCGACGACTGAATCATGCACAACTTGGTTTGTGTGTATATTGCATATGGACTGAAAATTACGTTTTTTTTAATGTTCTGCATTTGCCTATCTGTCATGCCTTTTTATTTTTGAAGCGTTCACTAAAAATATTAATCAGTGCCCAACAAAACAGAACGTATTTGTCTAAGCGAGTATTTGAAAATAAACTACCAAACGAAAAACAGACTTTTATATGCCAAAAATGTCATGGACAAAAATCCGGTCATCCCTAAAGAAGGCATTTGCGAAAAACAGGAGGCAGGCGAACGTTGGAAAAAGTATCGTATGCTATAGATTTTAATAACATTGGGCCTCTTACTTTGGTAATTACTCCATCGGTGCAACCGACAATCCGGAATTCCAGTTTTCGCATACACGAGAGCAAACATATTCTTCAACTATGTACATACATATACTCGTATGAGCTCGCAAGCGTGTATTGAGCGTGAGAGTGAGGAGACGTGTTTGAGATCAGCGGAAGATTTAAACGTGGAAAAAGTTTGAAAAGTGATTAAGCCGTTGATTAAGCGGTCAGTGCCGTGTTGTCTGGCGCCCTGTGCGCACGCGGTTCTGAATCCGCAGTTCGTTCCGAAACCTAACTCAGCCAAACCTAATCTAATTTAAAAAAAAAAACAAAAAAAAATCAATAAACCATTTGCCTCCACCCACTCCTCAAAAAAAAAAAAATTTAATAAATAAATCAATAAAAAAAAAAAAAAATCATATAACAAACTAAATTTCTCGATCGCGCGCGCCTAATGAAGCATCAGTGCAGTGAGTGCAGTGACAAAAAAAAAATAAAAAAAAATAAGTACTGGGCTCCCATCTCCCCCCTACTCACTAGCTGTTGCGCTTCTTCGTCATCGCAACTGCCGCATGTCCCTTACATGCTTCCAGTTGCGATAACATCTGATGTATAGCGGACCGTGAGTGTTTAACCGAATAGCGGACCACTGCTGGCTGTCGTTTGGGCATAACACCGGCAATAGTTTGCTTTGGGAAACTAATCTTCAGATCTATACTTCGCGGCTACGCTTAGTAACGTCAGAGTTGTGCTTTTTTGTGTTTTTATGCTGTGATGATGAGGCAATTTAGAGTTGATTTTACCAACATTCGCGGGATGCAGCGACCGAAGAAAATCACTCAACTCTGGATGCGAAAACAAATAACAATGTACGAGTATTTGTGAGAATATGAACTCACTGATTGGAAATTACCGTAAAAAATGTGTGAAAACATGAAATAAAAAAAGCATATCATGTATGATATGCTATGCAGTAAAGGGTAAAGAAATCTGTCGTTACAACCGATATTTAATTCAGTGTTTGTAAATAATAGAAAATGAATCCCTAATTGGGGTATAAAACATTAGACTATGTATTAAATATTTTTTGCAAACGCATGTTCATGTTCTTGTACATACATATTCCTAGATACAAATATATTAACACAACGAAAAATCTTTATGCAACAAAACCCGAAATATAGCAACGTTGCTTATTATATTACCGCATAGAAATAATGAAACGTACGAGTAGGAACGTTTAAGTCTGTGCATATTGCAAAATAAATTCATTGATAACTAACTTAAACACAAAAAAATACGAAAAGTACAACCAGACATAATCTCACAAACCAGAATGACCCCTCACGCCTAACAATTATACCCACACCACACCATACGTATGTATGTACGTACTTCGAAGATAATTTTTTGTGTATTTTCTCGCCTTTGTGCTTTGTCATTTCAGTTTCGATGTATACTTTTCTGTGAGAGGCAAGCACACACCACCTAGCGAATACTGACGGTAAAAATAAATTTCGTCTGATGAGAATACTATTAGATGTATGTATTGTTGCGGTAAAATTTACCACAACAAGGCCTACTCTACGCACCTTTCCTTCTCTCCCTCTTTTCTTTCTTTGTTTATGCAAAGTTTTGGGAAAGTGGAGGGCAGCCATGGTTCCATCAGCCATATACTGAACTATACTATACTAGGGCCCTTGTACGCACTACGACCTACAAGATCTATTGTGCCAGTCCGGTGTTTAGCTGACAACTTGGTTAAGGCTCTTGACAAACCTCAACAAAGCTCCAGGCTTAATGTTTCAGAAGTCAGAGGGAGTCCATAAAGCCCTCCCGAGATGGAGAAGTCTTTTTCTTGCGGCCATGGGGCATTCAAAACACCTACGCAAAAAAAAACAGGACTGATCGCTTTCGTTACCCTTTCACCTGAAGTCGGAATAGAGGACGGTGGTCGACGCACCGCTTTCGAAGAACACCGACTTCAGGTAAAAGGGTGGCGACGGTCTAGCCCAGCTTAGAAATGCGACCTGAACATTATGCACAAATGATTGACCGGTCAACATAACGGGTTGACAGGTGGGAGGTGAAGTTCACTGGTGAGCGCAGTGCTCATTAGACCTCTTGCCTAAGTCTGCCGCGTATGACAAATCCGCAGACGAATAAGCGTTGCCTGTTGCGGCTGTAGCAATCATCGTAGTAGATGCACATTTTATCATCCTCTTTTTGCCCGGCCCATCCCATCGCACTTCCTGGATGGCGGTTATATCTGCTTTATAGCAGTCTAGGGCCTCTGCTAGTTATTCGGCTGCACGTGGTCTGTAAAGGGACAGAACATTCCACGCATAGATCCGAAGGTCGTCGTTCTTATTTCGTTTGCTGGGGTCGTCATCAGTTGAGTCGTTCTTATCCGAGGCTTTTGGTTGTTTCTGAACCACAGTTTTTTACGTGCTAGGGAAGTTACCCCGACGGCATAACCCCCAACCTGGAGGGGCAGTTCCTTAATTATTCCCCTAGGACGAGGGGCCGGGTACACCGGTGCCAGTAGACCACTACGGGAGAATGAGCGCTGCCGTTGGCCCATTAAGGGCTCCTCCGCCACCATCTCTATTCCAAGCTCCTGACCAACATTGCAAATCCCTTACCGACCTGTGATCCGGATACGTCGAAGCAGCTCGCGCAAGGAGTATTCACTAAGTTCAACCTAACTGGAACTATAGATGCCATCGTTGACTTCGTCTAGGGAATTCGTCCGCTGCCACCTGGAACAGGAAGAAATGTTCTAGTGAGAAAGCACTCTTCCCCCCTCTCTCATCTGCTACCGCCAAGAATCCACCAAACAGGGTTGGTTACCCATTTATTGGATTAAGGTACTAGGCACCCGGCTGTCACCGCGTGGAGGTTGAAAGTAATGTCGTTTTCCATTGGTTTCACTCAAGAATTGACTTCTTCTGGATTCCAATGGAACATGCGATTTATCTTCCACTCAATTACACAATTGTGGTGAATGTGTGTTGGTGAAATGTCACATTTCTTGTTTAAATTTTTCACAAAACAGAGATAAAGAGGGATAAAGAAATAAATTTGGCTGACTATCGACTTGCAGTGGCAATTAGAAAAAGTTCTTCATCCGATGAACTCGAAGACGATGAAGAAGATGAAAATAATTCGTTTAGTAGATCCATTTTATTATTATTTTTTATTTAGCTAAGGCTTATGACTTTTTTTCGACGGACTTCACTGAATTGCGAATAATAAAATTGCGAATAAACAAAACAATGCCTCTTTTTCCATATGACTTTGACAGGTAATTCGATGTAAGACTTTATATGTGTGAGTGAATTTTGAGTGGCTTCCGAAATGAATTCGGGAAGCGAAAAAGTCTCCCAAAAAATGATTCCGAAGAGCCAATGGAACATGTGCGGCAGTGTTTTTTCTCTTCGGAATACAAAAAGAAGGCTTCTTTTTGCCCAATGGAAAACGACATAAGAGTTGGTAGGCCTCAGGTAAGTGAAAACGCTTGTGTTTTCATATGAACGCGTGCACTACCGTTTGACTACCGGGTATTAGGTGCCGATCTCGAGCCACATGTCTGTATATCTGCACGATATTATTATCGTTACGAATTCGTTCTCCAAACATTGTGCCTTCTTAGTAATAAATGTTGCTAACGTCATATGTAATAGGTAGATGCAATTGTCATTAAAGCGCTGGTTGCCGAACTAACAACAGGTGTTTTATTGAACTCACATTACATTGCACAGCCGATAAAGGCATACAAAATAGGACCATACAAACACAGTTACTTAAGCAAAGTAAACTTACGTTTGAAGAGGCGGTAGAAGCATGCCGAGTGGCGGAGGTGACAAAAGCACAAAGTAAGGTTATGCAGAATGAAGGTCCAACATGTTCTAAGGGAATGGTCGATGCAGTGGGAAACAGGAAGGGGAGGATTAGTTCCAAGAAATAAATAAATGTAAACCGAAATAATTACTTGTATAGTTCCAGATTTGTAAAGGAAAGCACACGTCCATTTGAAAAAAATAGTAGGAGATCATGCAGATACTGCAGTTACACACATGCACAAGGTCGATGCCCGGCCTACGGGAAAAAATGCTTATCTTGCGGGCACTTAAATCATTTTTCTGCGGTCGGTCAAAAATTAAAGCAGGTTAGTGATATTGCATCGACATGTGATTCTGCACCAATACTTCATGCTGGTTGGAAAAGTTAGTGATTCAAAATATTCCAACAACATTCAAACTTGATACCGGACCAAAGTCAATATTTTGGTTAAGAACGTGTACAATAGTCTAAAGCCTTTACCAAAACTAACTCCATGCAAAGTTATTTCAGAGGCATATGGGCGTTTCAATTTAAACGTTTTAGGAGAGGTTAGACTAGATGCGGAGAATAAGGAAAAATCCTTCAGCCTGAAATGCATAGTGGTTAACACATCATCGCAACCGTTATTAGGTCTAAAATCACGTTTAGATTTAGGTCTTCTAAAACGTATTAACTCAGTAGAATCGTCAGATTTTATATCAAAGAATAGATTCGTGTTTTCTGGGGTAAGGAGATTTCCAGATAAATGCACGATTACGCTAAATGAGGGCGCCCAAGCAGTAAGCAAACCACCTAGGAGGCTACCGTTTAGTATTAGAGGAAAGGTGAAGTGCACATCCGTCCGATTGGGCACACAATATGGTAGTAGTTGGGAAAAAAGATAAGACTTTGAGAATTTGTATTGATCCCAAGGAACTAAGTGAGTGTATTTTCAATGAGCATTGCATAGTTCCCACATTTGAGGACTTGAGAACAGCAATGAGTGGTATGCAGTTTTTCACGGTGCTTGACTTGACCGATGGAAGAATTGACTGCCGAGTCAAAAAAGCTAACGATTTTCAGTACACCTTTTGAAAATGGGAAATTCAATGTTCTGCCTTTTGGTATAAGAATTGCACCTGAAAAATTTCAAAAGCTTAATGCAAAGTATTTTGTTGGTCTGAAAGGGGTTTTCGTCTACATTCACGATCTGATTGTTGGCGGGAAAACTATCAATGATCATGACGAAATGCAATTATTGAACGGGCTAGGCAGTTTAAGTTTAAGTTTAAGTTCAACCCACGTAAGCTGCAGTACAAAACGGAGCAAGTACGGTATTTAGGACATATTTTTTCTGCGCAAGGCGTAAAATCAGATCCTCAAAGAGTTCAAGCAATTCACAATATTCCGCATCCCACTAGTCAAAAAGAGCTCCATTTAAGAGACTTTATCCCAAATTTAGCTGAATTATCCAAGCCATTAAGAGAATTGCTACGAAAGAATACGTGTTTTGTTTGGACACCAAAACATGATAATTGTTTGAACACAATATAAAAGTCGCTTTCCACTTTGACATTGTTGCATAATTTCAAACCTGATTGCCCGATCGTCATATAAGCGGATGCTTCAAAATATGGATTAAGCTGTTGTCTCCTCCAAGACGGAAAGCCCATAGGCTACGCGTCAAAAAGTCTTTCAGAAACGGAGATCCACTACGAGCACAAAGAAAAAGAACTATTGGCAATAGTTTATGCATGTACTAAGTTTCATGATTTCATTTATGGTAGAACGACTAACAAAGGCTTGGTAGGGGTAGCATCTCCCGGTAGGTGTTGGTCCGCTAAGAAACGAGAAAGAGCCACTGCAGCCGAAAACCTAGCAGCTCTGTTAGTAAGCCCTACTCCCACCTCGTCGCGGTGCCATCTGGGAATTTCTTCGGAAAATTTGATGAGGAACTTTGTCTATCGGACACGGACAACGATCGGATTCTGGAACGTTAAGACCCTCCTGGACTCACTCAAGGAAGAGCCTTATAACACCAGATTATATAAAATAGACATCGTAGGACTGAGCGAGGTAAGATGGTGCGATGCTGGGGAATATATCTCCCCAACAAAAAGCACACTCATGCTCTACTCTGGTAAGCCAGCTGGAAGTGCACGGAGTTCCGGAGTAGGACTCATGCTAACTCCAGCAGCACGTAGTAGCCTCATATCCTGGAAACCCCATAGTGACCGGATATTGATAGCTAGGTTCCAGAGTAGAGTTAGAAAAATTACCATCAGACAGTGTTATGCTCCGACCCTAGACGCGACTGAGGTTGAAAAGGATGATTTTTATAGCCACTTAGGCGCCACCTACAACCAAACGCTTAATGGGGACATCGTAATGCTTAAGCACATGATGGGAGTTCACGGCGTGGGAGACCGTAATGACAACGGTGAGCGGTTTGTGGACTTCTGCAATACCAACCGCCTACTCATCGGGGGTACGCTGTTTAAGCCACAAGATCAGTTGGGTCTCTACTGATAGGCAACGAACATTCAACCAGATCGACCACGTTGCGATCAGTCGCCGCCTTGGAAATTGTCTCATGGACGTCCGAAACAGACGTGGAGCTGACGTCGTACTGCATCCGTCTACAGTAAGCGCTCAAACCTACTTAACATCACCAGGTTCAATATCGACAGCCTCAAGTTCAGGGACCATCTTGCCTTAGAAGCAGAAGCAATTAGCAGCACATAGAACATGAATGACCACTGGAGTGCTGTGAAAAATGCTTTTGCGACTGGGGCACGCACGTATGTCGGTAAAAAGCAGAAACACCACCGCACATGGTTTTCAACAGACACCTGGAGACGGATCGATGAGCGTAAAGCAATCAAGGCTCGGATTGCAGCAGCCTCAGCAGTAGAGAGAGCCGAGCTTGAAGCCCAATACCGTGCGAAGAAGAAAGAAGTGCAGCGTAGTGTGAGATGTGACAAACGTCAATATATCAACTCACTGGCCTCAAGGGCTAAGATGCAGCGAGTAGGTGCGACAGTAGGACTGTAGGAGAGGACATTTTGCTACAGTGCTAAATCATTTAGACGATGGCGGTATGATCTCGAATTCGAATGAGCAGTTCGAAGCACAACATTTCCGAATTCGCACCGCACCTCCCAGTAAAACCGAGATTATAACAGCAATCAAGTCCCTCAAGAAGAACAAGGCGGTGGGTATGGCATCATTGCCGAGCTATTTCAAGCGGCGCCTAATACATCGGCAGATTTGCTGCATCCGCTAATACGGAGAACTTGGGATAGTGTACAATTTCCACAGGAGTGGAAAAGAGGTATGATAATTAAGCTTCCAAAGAAGGGAAACTTGATGGAATGCGGTAACTGGAGAGGTATATGCGTTCTTCCAGCTGTAGCCAAAATAATAGCTAGAATAAATCTAGAACGAATTAAAGAACATTTAGATTCAACTCTCGATGTAGAAAAGGCAGGCTTTCGCTTATAAACTTATAGCTATTATCAAGGCTACATACAAGGGCGGTAAGTGTCACGTCGTGCACAATGCTAAGGTGTCGGAGGATTTTGAAGTCCAAAGTGGAGTACGTCAAGGATGCATACTGTCCCCACAATTGTTCTTGGTGGTTATCACCGATGTACTCCGTACAGCATTGTCGGAAGGTAGCTATGGAATTCGTTGGACTAAGACACCTAGATTACGCTGACGATGTTTGTCTACTTTCACATCGGATAATGGATCTTCATTTGATGGCCCAAATTCTAGAAGCTGAGACAAACAAAGTGGGACTAAAAAGAAAACAGCCAAAACAAAAACCATGAGTACTTCTAATACCCGCGTTCAACTTAACATTGCCGGACAGGAAGTCGAGAAAGTTGATAACTTTCTTTATTTAGGAAGTGTGGTCTCAGCTAATCGCGGTGGCACCGAACTGGATGTGTGCAGCAGAATCGGGAAGGCTAAAGCTGTGTTCGGAATGCTATCCAAAATCTGGAGAAGTAATGTTATCAGCTTAAGAACCAAGCTGCGACTGTTCTGCTCCAACGTAGAATCAGTGCTGCTTTATGGGTGCAGCACTTGGAAGGTGGACACCATTAACACACGCAAGTTGCAAGTCTTCGTAAACAAATGCTTAAGAATCATTTTGGGGATTTTTTGGCCGAACCGCATCTCCAACGAATAACTTTATCTGAGAACGGGCCAAGAACCTATAAGCATTACTATACGAAGAAGAAAGTGGCAATGGATTGCACACCCTACTTCGCGAAGACAACTCCATTGCGAAATACGCCATACAGTGGAATCCGTTCACCCAGGGAGGCAGATTAGCGGGGCGCCCTAGGCAAACGTGGCGCAGAACAGTTGAGGAGGAATCGAGCTCTTTAGGAATGAGTTGGAGGCAGCTCAAACGCGTTGCCGAACTTCGAACAAGATGGCGCACAGGCGTGGTTGACGCCCTATGCCCCCGAGGGGTTAAAGGGTCTAAAGAAAAAAAGAAGATTTATGGTAAAAAGATCACAGTTCACACCGACCATAAGCCACTAATTTCTATTCTATACAAATCTCTTCATTCATGTCATTCGGTCCATGCGCAACGAATGAAAATAAAGTTGTTAAAGTACGACATCTATCCAAAATATAACCCAGGGAAAGATCTACACATATCAGATTTACTTTCACGAAATCCGTTAAGTGACAACGATGTTGAGTTGACGGCATTAAAGAAATTTTATAAGAAGAGTTGGCCAACAGCTGACAGTAAACTAGACGAGGACATGAAGTTCTATTGGAGCATAAAGGACAGTGTGTATGAGGATGACGGCCTAGTTTTTTTTTAGGGAAGGGTGTTCGTGGCTAAGAGTTTAGGGCAAGATGCGTTAAGAAAGTTGCATGAAAATCATTTCGGATTAACAAAAACAATTGTAAGAACTAAATCCCTCCTGTATTGGACTTTCATGGTAAGCGATATAAAAAACTTTATTAGTAGGTGTCAAGTATGCGAAAAGTTTAGTGCTGCTAACAATAAGCACGAGATGTTGAATCGTCCTATTCCTGAGTATCCCTATCAAAAAGTAGCGTGTGATATTTTTGATTTTAAAGCAAAACAATACATCGTCATAGTCGATTACTACTTCAGGTGGCTTGATGTTCATGACATAATAGACAAATCCGCAAAAAGTGTAATTGCTGCTGTGTAAAAATGGCATCGGCATCGGAACGGTAACGACGGAGGCTGTGGGAATGCGGCAGTGTTCGACGCTGGAGCGATGAACGGTGCGATTATGTGTGTGTGAGAGCGGTTGTCTACTGCGACCGAGAAGCTTCTTTACAATGAACTCGGGCAGCACACACACACACGGTTGAGTACGGCAGTGTTCTACGCTGGAGCGATGAACAGTGCGATTATGTGTGTGAGAGAGCGGTTGTCTACTACGACCAAAAAGCTTCTTTACAATGATCTTGGGTGGAACTGTGGGCGCCGTGGCGTAAGTGGTTAGTGTGTCGGATCACTACGCATGAGGTTCCAAGTTCGAATCCCAGAAAACACCAAAAAGTTTTTCCACGGTCCCATCTCTCGCGAGCGTCTGACAAACATCCGAGAGTATTGTTGTCACGAAAAAAGCTTCTCAAATCGCCATTCGGAGTCCGCATTAAACTGTAGGTCCCTTCCATCCGTGTGAAAAATATAATGCACACAACATGAGTGGTTGCGAGAAGCTAGGCCCTGGCACTTTAAAGAGCTGTTGCGCCAAATATTTGTTTTTTTGTAATGATCTTGGGTAACACACACACACACGGTGGAGTGCAGCAGTGTTCGACTCTGGAGCCATGAACGGTGCGCGATTATGTGTGTGAGAGAGCGGTTATCTACTGCGATCGAAAAGCTTTACAATGATCTTGGGCGCACACATACACACACGATGGAGCAATGGGCGGTGCGACTGTGTTGTTGGAGAGCAGCAGTCAGCTGCGACCGAATGCTTTCTCTATGATCTTCGGCGGCTGGGGCAGTGTTATATACAATAGATATCAACCAATAAAGACGAAGTCGGAGAGATAGAAAAAAAGCAAGTTCCTTTAATCTTTTAAATGATTGATGGCGTCAAGGAGAACACGGGTAAGTTCCGAACAAAAATGTAAGTCTCTTGTCTCTCCAGCTGGATTGTCGAACAGCTGCATTAAAAGCTACATTTTCGTCAAATGGTATACCTGAAGAGGTAGTCTGTGAAAAACAACCTCTCGTTTAAATGCCGAGCGTTTGCATGTGCATTGGAATTTAAATTCGTCTGATCAAGTCCATTCTACCCTAAATCCAACGGTTTAGCTGAAAAGGCAGTCCAAATCATGAAGAGCAATTTTTTTTTTATAATTTGCGCACACTCAAAGGGTTATGAATACCATTAACATGTTTACACACAGTGTGGGCGTTGGAAAGGATAGATAGAGAGAGAGAGTTTTGGGGTAGTGGTTCTTGAAGCTCAGTTGTTGATGCTGCAGATATTCTCCGGGGGTGGCGTCCAGATAACTGGCAAAATTTTGTTTATATTTTTGGTTTTGCTTCTGATTCACAGTACTTTTTTTCACTATAACCGATGTCAATGGCAAATCACCATCAACAGAGTGAACAATTTTCCAGCCGCATGACCAAGCTACTGCCAGTGATATGCCTTCGCAGTAGTGCTCACACATGCTTTCGAAAATGATCGGACTGACTTTATATATTTCATGAGAAATAAATAAATGCTTGCTGACATCAGGATTTGAACCATGAACCAATAGCGTGGCAATTGACGACGTTACCACTACACCATTGTCACCCCCAATGCTCAGCATGCTCAGAAAATCAAATGAAGGCTCTCATGACTTCTTGCTTTCCCTGTTAGAATATAGGAGTTCAATTATTTCATCGATTGGATACACGCCATGTGAACTATTATCAAGCAGAGTCTTAAGAACTAAACATCCAGTTCAAAAAAGCATGTTGACACCACATCTTGTAAGTGATAATGCTAAGCTAAATATGGAAAAGGCAAAGATTCAGCAAGAAATCGGCTACAAAAAGAACGCACACAGAAAATAACTGCTGTTAAGTCCAGAAAATCCTGTAGTATATAGGAGAGAGGGCAAGCGGGAGCCCGGAGTAGTCATTGCAAAAACGAATATGCCTAGGTCTTATATCATAAGAAATGAGGGAAACCGAATTATTCGACGAAATACAGAGCATCTGAGATCACACAATATCCCAGGTTTCGAACATTAGGGTCTAATGAGAATATTGCTTTAGAATTCGGTATCAAATCGATCAATCTAGATAGTAATAGTAACAAACATGAGTCTCAAATTTCTCTAAGCGATCCTAATGATATTCAATATAATCAACAAGTTCCTCTGCCATCAGAATTATTTAATAACAAGCCGTGTCAATACCGAACAAGATATGGGCGTGAGGTTAAGCAATCGAACTATTATCAACCTCAAGCACGCTTAAATAATAATACGTAAAGAAGAACAAATAATGAATTACTAATTTATGTAAACATATCATAAAATACTAAATTGTTCTACCTCAAATAAATAAGTAACAACAAATGAATTAGGAATTCGTATATGCAAATTTTAAAGTTCGTGCTCAGTTACAAAAGCAGAAATATGGTAAGACAAAAACTCAGAACCAAATTGATCTTCTACCATTCGGGCTCTATTCAAAGAAGGAAGATGTAATATTATATATGTAGATGTAAGCATGCCCTCAAATTGAGTGTGCCTTCTTAGTAATAAATATCACTAACGTCATATGTAATAGGTAGATGCAATTGTCATTAAAGCGCTGGTTGCCGAACTAACAACAGGTGTTTTATTGAACTCACATTACATTGCACAGCCGATAAAGGCATACAAAATAGGACCATACAAACACAGTTACTTAAGCAAAGTAAACTTACGTTTGAAGAGGCGGTAGAAGCATGCCGAGTGGCGGAGGTGACAAAAGCACAAAGTAAGGTTATGCAGAATGAAGGTCCAACATGTTCTAAGGGAATGGTCGATGCAGTGGGAAACAGGAAGGGGAGGATTAGTTCCAAGAAATAAATAAATGTAAACCGAAATAATTACTTGTATAGTTCCAGATTTGTAAAGGAAAGCACACGTCCATTTGAAAAAAATAGTAGGAGATCATGCAGATACTGCAGTTACACACATGCACAAGGTCGATGCCCGGCCTACGGGAAAAAATGCTTATCTTGCGGGCACTTAAATCATTTTTCTGCGGTCGGTCAAAAATTAAAGCAGGTTAGTGATATTGCATCGACATGTGATTCTGCACCAATACTTCATGCTGGTTGGAAAAGTTAGTGATTCAAAATATTCCAACAACATTCAAACTTGATACCGGACCAAAGTCAATATTTTGGTTAAGAACGTGTACAATAGTCTAAAGCCTTTACCAAAACTAACTCCATGCAAAGTTATTTCAGAGGCATATGGGCGTTTCAATTTAAACGTTTTAGGAGAGGTTAGACTAGATGCGGAGAATAAGGAAAAATCCTTCAGCCTGAAATGCATAGTGGTTAACACATCATCGCAACCGTTATTAGGTCTAAAATCACGTTTAGATTTAGGTCTTCTAAAACGTATTAACTCAGTAGAATCGTCAGATTTTATATCAAAGAATAGATTCGTGTTTTCTGGGGTAAGGAGATTTCCAGATAAATGCACGATTACGCTAAATGAGGGCGCCCAAGCAGTAAGCAAACCACCTAGGAGGCTACCGTTTAGTATTAGAGGAAAGGTGAAGTGCACATCCGTCCGATTGGGCACACAATATGGTAGTAGTTGGGAAAAAAGATAAGACTTTGAGAATTTGTATTGATCCCAAGGAACTAAGTGAGTGTATTTTCAATGAGCATTGCATAGTTCCCACATTTGAGGACTTGAGAACAGCAATGAGTGGTATGCAGTTTTTCACGGTGCTTGACTTGACCGATGGAAGAATTGACTGCCGAGTCAAAAAAGCTAACGATTTTCAGTACACCTTTTGAAAATGGGAAATTCAATGTTCTGCCTTTTGGTATAAGAATTGCACCTGAAAAATTTCAAAAGCTTAATGCAAAGTATTTTGTTGGTCTGAAAGGGGTTTTCGTCTACATTCACGATCTGATTGTTGGCGGGAAAACTATCAATGATCATGACGAAATGCAATTATTGAACGGGCTAGGCAGTTTAAGTTTAAGTTTAAGTTCAACCCACGTAAGCTGCAGTACAAAACGGAGCAAGTACGGTATTTAGGACATATTTTTTCTGCGCAAGGCGTAAAATCAGATCCTCAAAGAGTTCAAGCAATTCACAATATTCCGCATCCCACTAGTCAAAAAGAGCTCCATTTAAGAGACTTTATCCCAAATTTAGCTGAATTATCCAAGCCATTAAGAGAATTGCTACGAAAGAATACGTGTTTTGTTTGGACACCAAAACATGATAATTGTTTGAACACAATATAAAAGTCGCTTTCCACTTTGACATTGTTGCATAATTTCAAACCTGATTGCCCGATCGTCATATAAGCGGATGCTTCAAAATATGGATTAAGCTGTTGTCTCCTCCAAGACGGAAAGCCCATAGGCTACGCGTCAAAAAGTCTTTCAGAAACGGAGATCCACTACGAGCACAAAGAAAAAGAACTATTGGCAATAGTTTATGCATGTACTAAGTTTCATGATTTCATTTATGGTAGAACGACTAACAAAGGCTTGGTAGGGGTAGCATCTCCCGGTAGGTGTTGGTCCGCTAAGAAACGAGAAAGAGCCACTGCAGCCGAAAACCTAGCAGCTCTGTTAGTAAGCCCTACTCCCACCTCGTCGCGGTGCCATCTGGGAATTTCTTCGGAAAATTTGATGAGGAACTTTGTCTATCGGACACGGACAACGATCGGATTCTGGAACGTTAAGACCCTCCTGGACTCACTCAAGGAAGAGCCTTATAACACCAGATTATATAAAATAGACATCGTAGGACTGAGCGAGGTAAGATGGTGCGATGCTGGGGAATATATCTCCCCAACAAAAAGCACACTCATGCTCTACTCTGGTAAGCCAGCTGGAAGTGCACGGAGTTCCGGAGTAGGACTCATGCTAACTCCAGCAGCACGTAGTAGCCTCATATCCTGGAAACCCCATAGTGACCGGATATTGATAGCTAGGTTCCAGAGTAGAGTTAGAAAAATTACCATCAGACAGTGTTATGCTCCGACCCTAGACGCGACTGAGGTTGAAAAGGATGATTTTTATAGCCACTTAGGCGCCACCTACAACCAAACGCTTAATGGGGACATCGTAATGCTTAAGCACATGATGGGAGTTCACGGCGTGGGAGACCGTAATGACAACGGTGAGCGGTTTGTGGACTTCTGCAATACCAACCGCCTACTCATCGGGGGTACGCTGTTTAAGCCACAAGATCAGTTGGGTCTCTACTGATAGGCAACGAACATTCAACCAGATCGACCACGTTGCGATCAGTCGCCGCCTTGGAAATTGTCTCATGGACGTCCGAAACAGACGTGGAGCTGACGTCGTACTGCATCCGTCTACAGTAAGCGCTCAAACCTACTTAACATCACCAGGTTCAATATCGACAGCCTCAAGTTCAGGGACCATCTTGCCTTAGAAGCAGAAGCAATTAGCAGCACATAGAACATGAATGACCACTGGAGTGCTGTGAAAAATGCTTTTGCGACTGGGGCACGCACGTATGTCGGTAAAAAGCAGAAACACCACCGCACATGGTTTTCAACAGACACCTGGAGACGGATCGATGAGCGTAAAGCAATCAAGGCTCGGATTGCAGCAGCCTCAGCAGTAGAGAGAGCCGAGCTTGAAGCCCAATACCGTGCGAAGAAGAAAGAAGTGCAGCGTAGTGTGAGATGTGACAAACGTCAATATATCAACTCACTGGCCTCAAGGGCTAAGATGCAGCGAGTAGGTGCGACAGTAGGACTGTAGGAGAGGACATTTTGCTACAGTGCTAAATCATTTAGACGATGGCGGTATGATCTCGAATTCGAATGAGCAGTTCGAAGCACAACATTTCCGAATTCGCACCGCACCTCCCAGTAAAACCGAGATTATAACAGCAATCAAGTCCCTCAAGAAGAACAAGGCGGTGGGTATGGCATCATTGCCGAGCTATTTCAAGCGGCGCCTAATACATCGGCAGATTTGCTGCATCCGCTAATACGGAGAACTTGGGATAGTGTACAATTTCCACAGGAGTGGAAAAGAGGTATGATAATTAAGCTTCCAAAGAAGGGAAACTTGATGGAATGCGGTAACTGGAGAGGTATATGCGTTCTTCCAGCTGTAGCCAAAATAATAGCTAGAATAAATCTAGAACGAATTAAAGAACATTTAGATTCAACTCTCGATGTAGAAAAGGCAGGCTTTCGCTTATAAACTTATAGCTATTATCAAGGCTACATACAAGGGCGGTAAGTGTCACGTCGTGCACAATGCTAAGGTGTCGGAGGATTTTGAAGTCCAAAGTGGAGTACGTCAAGGATGCATACTGTCCCCACAATTGTTCTTGGTGGTTATCACCGATGTACTCCGTACAGCATTGTCGGAAGGTAGCTATGGAATTCGTTGGACTAAGACACCTAGATTACGCTGACGATGTTTGTCTACTTTCACATCGGATAATGGATCTTCATTTGATGGCCCAAATTCTAGAAGCTGAGACAAACAAAGTGGGACTAAAAAGAAAACAGCCAAAACAAAAACCATGAGTACTTCTAATACCCGCGTTCAACTTAACATTGCCGGACAGGAAGTCGAGAAAGTTGATAACTTTCTTTATTTAGGAAGTGTGGTCTCAGCTAATCGCGGTGGCACCGAACTGGATGTGTGCAGCAGAATCGGGAAGGCTAAAGCTGTGTTCGGAATGCTATCCAAAATCTGGAGAAGTAATGTTATCAGCTTAAGAACCAAGCTGCGACTGTTCTGCTCCAACGTAGAATCAGTGCTGCTTTATGGGTGCAGCACTTGGAAGGTGGACACCATTAACACACGCAAGTTGCAAGTCTTCGTAAACAAATGCTTAAGAATCATTTTGGGGATTTTTTGGCCGAACCGCATCTCCAACGAATAACTTTATCTGAGAACGGGCCAAGAACCTATAAGCATTACTATACGAAGAAGAAAGTGGCAATGGATTGCACACCCTACTTCGCGAAGACAACTCCATTGCGAAATACGCCATACAGTGGAATCCGTTCACCCAGGGAGGCAGATTAGCGGGGCGCCCTAGGCAAACGTGGCGCAGAACAGTTGAGGAGGAATCGAGCTCTTTAGGAATGAGTTGGAGGCAGCTCAAACGCGTTGCCGAACTTCGAACAAGATGGCGCACAGGCGTGGTTGACGCCCTATGCCCCCGAGGGGTTAAAGGGTCTAAAGAAAAAAAGAAGATTTATGGTAAAAAGATCACAGTTCACACCGACCATAAGCCACTAATTTCTATTCTATACAAATCTCTTCATTCATGTCATTCGGTCCATGCGCAACGAATGAAAATAAAGTTGTTAAAGTACGACATCTATCCAAAATATAACCCAGGGAAAGATCTACACATATCAGATTTACTTTCACGAAATCCGTTAAGTGACAACGATGTTGAGTTGACGGCATTAAAGAAATTTTATAAGAAGAGTTGGCCAACAGCTGACAGTAAACTAGACGAGGACATGAAGTTCTATTGGAGCATAAAGGACAGTGTGTATGAGGATGACGGCCTAGTTTTTTTTTAGGGAAGGGTGTTCGTGGCTAAGAGTTTAGGGCAAGATGCGTTAAGAAAGTTGCATGAAAATCATTTCGGATTAACAAAAACAATTGTAAGAACTAAATCCCTCCTGTATTGGACTTTCATGGTAAGCGATATAAAAAACTTTATTAGTAGGTGTCAAGTATGCGAAAAGTTTAGTGCTGCTAACAATAAGCACGAGATGTTGAATCGTCCTATTCCTGAGTATCCCTATCAAAAAGTAGCGTGTGATATTTTTGATTTTAAAGCAAAACAATACATCGTCATAGTCGATTACTACTTCAGGTGGCTTGATGTTCATGACATAATAGACAAATCCGCAAAAAGTGTAATTGCTGCTGTGTAAAAATGGCATCGGCATCGGAACGGTAACGACGGAGGCTGTGGGAATGCGGCAGTGTTCGACGCTGGAGCGATGAACGGTGCGATTATGTGTGTGTGAGAGCGGTTGTCTACTGCAACCGAGAAGCTTCTTTACAATGAACTCGGGCAGCACACACACACACGGTTGAGTACGGCAGTGTTCTACGCTGGAGCGATGAACAGTGCGATTATGTGTGTGAGAGAGCGGTTGTCTACTACGACCAAAAAGCTTCTTTACAATGATCTTGGGTGGAACTGTGGGCGCCGTGGCGTAAGTGGTTAGTGTGTCGGATCACTACGCATGAGGTTCCAAGTTCGAATCCCAGAAAACACCAAAAAGTTTTTCCACGGTCCCATCTCTCGCGAGCGTCTGACAAACATCCGAGAGTATTGTTGTCACGAAAAAAGCTTCTCAAATCGCCATTCGGAGTCCGCATTAAACTGTAGGTCCCTTCCATCCGTGTGAAAAATATAACGCACACAACATGAGTGGTTGCGAGAAGCTAGGCCCTGGCACTTTAAAGAGCTGTTGCGCCAAATATTTGTTTTTTTGTAATGATCTTGGGTAACACACACACACACGGTGGAGTGCAGCAGTGTTCGACTCTGGAGCCATGAACGGTGCGCGATTATGTGTGTGAGAGAGCGGTTATCTACTGCGATCGAAAAGCTTTACAATGATCTTGGGCGCACACATACACACACGATGGAGCAATGGGCGGTGCGACTGTGTTGTTGGAGAGCAGCAGTCAGCTGCGACCGAATGCTTTCTCTATGATCTTCGGCGGCTGGGGCAGTGTTATATACAATAGATATCAACCAATAAAGACGAAGTCGGAGAGATAGAAAAAAAGCAAGTTCCTTTAATCTTTTAAATGATTGATGGCGTCAAGGAGAACACGGGTAAGTTCCGAACAAAAATGTAAGTCTCTTGTCTCTCCAGCTGGATTGTCGAACAGCTGCATTAAAAGCTACATTTTCGTCAAATGGTATACCTGAAGAGGTAGTCTGTGAAAAACAACCTCTCGTTTAAATGCCGAGCGTTTGCATGTGCATTGGAATTTAAATTCGTCTGATCAAGTCCATTCTACCCTAAATCCAACGGTTTAGCTGAAAAGGCAGTCCAAATCATGAAGAGCAATTTTTTTTTTATAATTTGCGCACACTCAAAGGGTTATGAATACCATTAACATGTTTACACACAGTGTGGGCGTTGGAAAGGATAGATAGAGAGAGAGAGTTTTGGGGTAGTGGTTCTTGAAGCTCAGTTGTTGATGCTGCAGATATTCTCCGGGGGTGGCGTCCAGATAACTGGCAAAATTTTGTTTATATTTTTGGTTTTGCTTCTGATTCACAGTACTTTTTTTCACTATAACCGATGTCAATGGCAAATCACCATCAACAGAGTGAACAATTTTCCAGCCGCATGACCAAGCTACTGCCAGTGATATGCCTTCGCAGTAGTGCTCACACATGCTTTCGAAAATGATCGGACTGACTTTATATATTTCATGAGAAATAAATAAATGCTTGCTGACATCAGGATTTGAACCATGAACCAATAGCGTGGCAATTGACGACGTTACCACTACACCATTGTCACCCCCAATGCTCAGCATGCTCAGAAAATCAAATGAAGGCTCTCATGACTTCTTGCTTTCCCTGTTAGAATATAGGAGTTCAATTATTTCATCGATTGGATACACGCCATGTGAACTATTATCAAGCAGAGTCTTAAGAACTAAACATCCAGTTCAAAAAAGCATGTTGACACCACATCTTGTAAGTGATAATGCTAAGCTAAATATGGAAAAGGCAAAGATTCAGCAAGAAATCGGCTACAAAAAGAACGCACACAGAAAATAACTGCTGTTAAGTCCAGAAAATCCTGTAGTATATAGGAGAGAGGGCAAGCGGGAGCCCGGAGTAGTCATTGCAAAAACGAATATGCCTAGGTCTTATATCATAAGAAATGAGGGAAACCGAATTATTCGACGAAATACAGAGCATCTGAGATCACACAATATCCCAGGTTTCGAACATTAGGGTCTAATGAGAATATTGCTTTAGAATTCGGTATCAAATCGATCAATCTAGATAGTAATAGTAACAAACATGAGTCTCAAATTTCTCTAAGCGATCCTAATGATATTCAATATAATCAACAAGTTCCTCTGCCATCAGAATTATTTAATAACAAGCCGTGTCAATACCGAACAAGATATGGGCGTGAGGTTAAGCAATCGAACTATTATCAACCTCAAGCACGCTTAAATAATAATACGTAAAGAAGAACAAATAATGAATTACTAATTTATGTAAACATATCATAAAATACTAAATTGTTCTACCTCAAATAAATAAGTAACAACAAATGAATTAGGAATTCGTATATGCAAATTTTAAAGTTCGTGCTCAGTTACAAAAGCAGAAATATGGTAAGACAAAAACTCAGAACCAAATTGATCTTCTACCATTCGGGCTCTATTAAAAGAAGGAAGATGTAATATTATATATGTAGATGTAAGCATGCCCTCAAATTGAGTGTGCCTTCTTAGTAATAAATATCACTAACGTCATATGTAATAGGTAGATGCAATTGTCATTAAAGCGCTGGTAGCCGAACTAACAATAGGTGTTTTATTGAACTCACATTACAAGGCGGTTGTGTGTAGCAGGGCTGAAGGTCAGTCGGGAAAAGTGCCACTTTTGCAGATCTTCATTGAAGTTCCTGGGATACATTGTCGATAGGAACGGCTTGCACATAGATCCGGAAAAAGTGGAAAGCATGGTTAGGATACCACCTTCGAAAAATGCCAAGGAGTTTAGAAGTTTTATAGGGACAGTTCATGGTACAGGCGTTTCGTACCAAATTTTTCAGGGTTAGTTAGGCCTTTAATACATCTTCTTCGACCCAATGATCGCGAAGGTCGATTGCAGTAGGGCCACCCATGCTGTAAGATCTTCGGGGAAGGGTATCTGAAGCTAAAGTGTAGTCAACCCATTCTAACGGGTGGAGTGAACGTTTCATGTAAACCGTGCACAGGGATGAAAGGCTGAGGGTTTTTATCAGTCGCTAGCGAACTCCTTCAGGTGCCCTGGCAGGGCCTGTCGTAATAAGCCTTACCGCCAGTAAAACCGGTCCACCAGCGGTGGACACTTCTCACCGGCTTACTCGTTGAAACATGCATACAATTTCAAATACAAAACCAAACAAAAAAACAAAAACAAACACAATTACAAATTCCGAGTTTGCCTCCAAACTCAACGAACAAGGACAACGAACCGACCGACAAACCTACATACAAGAGAGACGACGGACAACGACAACTATACGAACCCTTCGGATTCTGATGACAGATCCATTGACAATTCCGCTTCGGATGCGGAGTCTCAGGCAAAAGCCGTATCGGCACGTTGCGCGCGCACAATCCAAAAGAGGAATTCCCCTAGTGCTAAAAAATACGGAAACCTTCGCTTGGCAAAGCACCTGCTCGCACGGATTCTCGAGAAACCAGAGGAATCGTGGGAGCAGGACAAGGAGTCGCTGCGCTGGGTGAGTAGCGTTATCGCTGAGGAGACCAGTCAACCCGAGTCGGGAGGGCAGGCCCCCTCAACGAGTAAGAGTGTGCCACTTGATAACAAGAGGCCACCCCCAAAACGCGCTCGCCCGACAGTACATAGCAAGTCTCAGCCTGAGTCGGCGAGACCTGCGAATGGCAATAGGTCCTTCGGCAACACCCCGAACCGCCAACCTGAGTCGGGAGGACGTTCGGGCGTGGTACCAAAAACGGACTCAACGTCCAAACGTCCTAGATCCCAGGACGATACCTCCAAGACCCCGAAGAAGGCCAAGAATACCGAGTCGGTGCTCAGGCCCTATGTTGGGGATACGTGAGAGCAACGAGGAAAAACGATTTGATAAATAAAACCGCGTCTTAAACGTTTCGCAGTCGAGAGCCAACTCAACTCTTTATTTCATACTTTTCCTTACTATGCTTAACAATTACTTGTCATTATTCTTATTCTATTGACCCACTTACTCATATTACGCATGTTATTCGCAACATGCAGAACTGATGAGCCAGTGTATTGCACAACCTGCACAACCTGAACCCAATTAAAGTCCAAGCCATTAAGCAAAATGCTTACATTGCAATTTAAACTCCAATTTGGGTTCAGCGCGAGCAATCACCTGAAGTGCAATACACTTACAATGCTAATTCCGTATTTCGCAAATACCGCGCAATACAAGAGTGGGTGAGCGGGAGGCACAACACCTACAACGAGGTGGCGAAGGATCACCTGGTGTTCGGTATCTGCGACAGCGGAAATGAGGAGGGCCGTATCAGTGGTGATAACTGGAGGCTCCTCAAGGCAAGACTCGCGTCAGACGTGCTGGCGCATTGTCTTAAGAACCGAACTGCTACGCCACCGACCTTTTCGGACGCTGGCTGGTACCTTAACGGTGCAAAACTTTTAAAATGCAGTAATAGCATTTCCATCGCGTTCCTAAAAGAGGCAGTACCCAAGCTTAACCACCTTTGGGCCAAAGCTGATTTATCGGTCTGTCATTGGAGCGACATAAAGGTCCGTCCAAGAGCTTGAACTTGGATTCCTCCAGGACCATGCAGTGAATCGGATATCCTGAAGTTGATCCGTATTCAAAATCCTGACCTTCCAACCTCCAATTGCAAGATCATTAAAGCCGATGAACCGGTAGAGGCAGGAATGTTAGTTTCATTCCTCCTCAACCAAGAATCCCTGGAGCTTTTAAACAAAAAGGATTACAAAATCTTCTACGACATGGAAGAACTGGTGCTGAAGGTCCATGAGAAAGACGAAAGGCTCATCTCAGATATGGTTTCCTCTTTAAGTAGTCTTGGATTAGGTACCGAATCAGATAGCCTCCCGTCGGACTCACTACCGACAGCTGCCACTTCGACCCAGGCCGTAACGCCAGCTGAGTCAGCAGGCGTCAAAGTAATTGGACCGGTCGGTACACCAGCTGAGTCAGCAGGTGAGGTAGAGACAGTTTCGCTGCCAAAGCAAAATAGTGGTGAATCTTCCGAGTCGGAGGATGGTGACACCACAGTAATAAATAGAGGCATTTGTACCAGTCAGGAATGATGCTCCGACTGGTACAGATTAATCTACACCATTCTATAGCAGCTTCTGCTAACCTTTTGCTCCGCCTGCAGTCA
Source organism: Brachypalpus laphriformis (assembly GCA_945910035.1). NCBI lineage: Eukaryota > Metazoa > Arthropoda > Insecta > Diptera > Syrphidae > Brachypalpus > Brachypalpus laphriformis. The sequence goes on from OX246756.1 coordinate 125,874,403, forward strand.
GGAGGAGAGGACATTGCCCTTATCCAGGAACCTTGGGTGACAAGCGACAACCGCATAGCTGGATTAAGGGCAAAGAATTATTCCTTGTTTTATGCCAAAGGATCAGGTAAACCAAGATCCTGCATTCTAGTAAAAAATAACTTAAAAGCCTTCTTCCTACCAAATTTCAGCGATTCGGACTTCGCATGTGAAAGACAGGCTATGGATATCGTCAGCGTATATGCCCTATGATGACACAGGCCCACTACCAACACCAAATATACGCGAGACGATAAAGTCAGCCCAAGTAAGCAACATCCCCATAGCGATAGGCGCTGACGCCCATGCCCACCACAACGTTTGCGGAAGCAGTGAAACAAACAATCGATGTGAGCGTCTTTTTGATTTCATCATAGAAACTAACCTCGTAGTATGTAATATAGGTTCTGAACCTACCTTTACTAACAAAACTAGACAAGAAGTAATAGATATTACTTTAGCCACCAACTCCCCAAACTAAATATTAGCAAATGGATGGTGTCGAAAGATATGTCTTTTTCGGACCATAACTATATTCAATTTAGTTTGGAATTTACCAAACCTCTATCAAAATCCTTTAGGAATCCTAGGAATACTAACTGGCAGGTTTATAACACTTTTTTATATAAAGAACTCAGCACCAAGATAACTCAACCTTGCTCACCATCCGAAATCGACCAGATGGTAGACAAAGTTTCCGGAACTATGAACGAAGCCTTCTTGAAAGCTTGCCCGATTAGCAGGCACAGAAACGGCAATAAACCACCTTGGTGGAATTCTAACATAGCAAAACTTCGAAATAATAGTAGGAAACAGTTCAATATAGCAAAGTCTTCACGATCTCCAGAAGATTGGGATAACTATAAAAACAGCCCCAGGGTCTTCAAAAAAGAGATAAGGAAAGCTCAGCGAAAATCGTGGAGATTATTCTGTAGCAATATAGAAAGGACAAACGATTCTAGCAGATCGAGGATAATTCTTTCCAAATCTCCTCATATCCCTAGCTTTATCCAGAAACCTAACGGAGACTGGACCAAGTCCACAGAAGAAACATTAAACCTTCTTATGGACACGCATTTCCCAGGAAACTCTATAGATACGAACATATCTATACCCCAACACCACTCTATCATGGACGTTCCGGCAAGAGTAATAAACACCCACACTATTCATTGGGCTGTTAATAGCTTCCTACCATATAAATCTCCAGGCTTAGGTGGTATTTCACCAGTAGAACTGCAAGAGAGCATAAAACCCTTAGCCCCCTGGCTCTACGTAATTTTCAACAGCTGCCTTAAATTCGGATATACCCCATCCTCGTGGAAAAGAGTTAAGGTGGTCTTCATCCCGAAATGCGGTAAGACCTCCCACTATAATCCGAAAGATTTCAGACCAATCAGCCTCTCCTCCTTCTTTCTGGAAACGTTAGAAAGGCTAGTCGATAACTATATCCGTTTAAAACTCAAGGTACAAACCTTATCTGGCTCTCAGCATGCTTACCGGAAAGCTTTTTCAGTGGAAATAGCTCTACATTCGTTAGTAGGCACCATTGAAAAATCTCTTGCCGTTAAAGAATATACTATGGTGTCTTTCCTTGACAAAGAAGGCGCCTTTAATAACGTCAATACAGAATCCATCACAAGAGCGCTCGCTGACCTGAAGGTGGACTGCTGCCTTTGCATCTGTATAGAGCAAATGCTGAACAGCAGGCAAATCCTATCCGAGCTCGGGTGCTGCTCAACCAAAAGGCTAGCGCACAGAGGCACACCCCAAGGGGGTGTACTCTCTCCGCTACTTTGGATATTAGTAGTGAATGAGCTACTCACTTCACTAGGAAATAAAGGCTACAAGGTCGTAGCATATGCTGACGATATTGCCATAGCCATCTCAGGTAAATTCTCCCAAACCCTAAGAGATCTAATGAACTCAGCGCTAAATTTAGTAGCGAAATGGACGGACAGCGGTGGGCTCAACGTAAACCCGTCCAAAACTGAACTAGTACTTTTTACTTGGAAATACAAAATCCCGTTCGTAGACCCACCTAAGCTTAGAAACACGGAACTCAGCTTTTCAAACAAAGCAAAATACTTAGGGTTGACCCTCGGAAACAGAACATTCTAGACCGAACCAAGAAAGCGGAAATCGCCATCTACACCTGTAAAAAGACTATAGATCCTAAATGGGGTCTTCAACTTAATATAGTCCCCTGGTTGTACCTGGCGGTGGTCAGACCAATCCTGCTTTATGGCGTTCTCGTCTGATGGCCTGCACTCGAAACAAGGTGCAACACAAACTGTATCGAAAGAGTACAAACGATTAGCATGCAGATGCATCACAGGGGCTCTCAGGTCCACTCCCACAGCCGCCTTAGAAACCCTACTTAATATATATCCCATTGACATCTTTGGGAAAATGGTAGCATCTAAAGCAGCCCTAAGACTTAGAGAATCTCTCCAGTGGTCAAGCTCACAAATTGGCCAAATGAAAATCTTACGAAACTCCAATGCCAGAGTAACAGATTACATATCCCTATCTATTGATTTCAATATCAAATATAACACCACCATCCCTGACAGATCCGCATGGGATGAAGGTATCATTCTAAATGACGCCGCAATCGAAATCTATACAGATGGTTCCAAAACATCGGAGGGCACAGGATTAGGTATATTTTCCGAATCACCTAGGATAAACGTGGCTCTCCGACTTCCGGACCACTGTAGTATCTTTCAGGCGGAAATATCGGCTGTTCGTGAAGCAGCGCGCAGACTCTCTATGCACCCGATAGATGGTCAGCGATTAAAGCTCTGGAAACGCCAACAATAAGATCTAAGTTGGTCAAACATTGCCGCGAATCTCTTAACGAGATTGCGAACAGATGCAATATTACTCTATACTGGGTCCCAGGACACAGAGATATTCCAGGCAACCGTAAAGCGGATGAACTAGCTAAACAAGGCACCGTACTACCTCTAGATGTCAATAGAGAGGTACCGGCACCACCAATACAATTTATGAAAATCCGTATGTTTAAAGAAGCGCAATCTATGGCAAACAATAGATGGAGTAATCTAGCGCATCGACCAGGAAGATCTGGCCTTTACTTGACGCAAAACCAAAAATCTCCTTTCATTAAATAGAAGGAACAGTAGGAATAATCACAGGACACTGCTTGTTAGGTAGACACTAGAATGGGTGTCTCAGCAAACGATTTCGCCAGAAGCTGCAGAGATGAAGAGGAGGAGGAGAATAGTCTCCAGCTCCTTGGCACATGCCCAGCGCTAGCCACACTAAGAAAGAAGCTACTAGGTGAATACTTCTTTGAGGACCTAATTGACCTGTCTAACATAGACATTAGATACTTAAATAGATACATAAGTAAATCCAACTGGTTTAGCTGAAATGCCCCCCCACACCACCACCACCACCACTCCCATCGTTATTGGTTACTATCAATCCCCAAGAGGTACTGCAACAGACACCTCCCAAGATCGATAGTTAACCCTCCCATATCACTAGACCAATGCCTGTAAATAACATTACTGCATAGCAGTAACAGAGATTGATTGAGTCAATCAATCCCCCTATTACTCACATGCACACCACCTACACGGTGAACTAGGTACTAAGTGTTTGACTGAAGCAGTCACCCTACCTAGCCAAACCATCCCCTAAAGTCCGACTGCATACTAGTGCAAGATTGACTGCATAAGTCATCTCGCTCTACTTTGCATTCCCCACTATTTCCACGGTCCACCTAGGGTTCGATTGAAACAATCACCCTACCTAGTCCACACTTTATGCATAGCAGTACTTAGAGTTCGATTGAATCAGTCACTCTATGTACGCTTATTCTCCTCTACACCTACACGGTCCACCTAGGTATGAAGGGTTTGACTGAATCAGTCACCCCACCTAGTCAATACCATGCATAACAGCAATTAGAGTTAGACTGAATCAGTCACTCTACTATAATTATGCACCTCTACGCCTACACGGTTTATGGGACCTGCCAATATAACTTCCACACACAGTATACGGGGTTCGATTGAATCAATCACCCCCCATCACTTGTTGCACACTATACCTTCTCGGTACACTTTGACTTCAGGGTTGACTAAGTCAGTCACCCTCTCTACCCTTTTCAGTCAGCATTCTCAGCCTCATGAGAAAGGTTAAGGTTCCCCCGGTTACCGGTGACTCGACCGGTCATTACCCATGTGGTATCACAATGGACACAAGCGGTCTAAGTGTGTCATGACCCTGTCAGGACAGCCACCTTTACCTAACCTAACCTAGGCCTTTAACAGATTTGTTAAAAAAAAGTAAATTCGTTTGGACGGACGAATGTGAGGATAGTTTTAGGAAAGCGAAAGAACGTTTGGTTACGGCACCAATATCGGCATGCCCGGACTTTCATCGGCTTTTCATGGTACAGACCAATGCTTCAGATTTTGGAATAGAGGCCGTACTTTCGCAAGAGTTTGAGGATGAGGAAAAGGTAGTGTGCTACCTGAGTAGGTCTCTAAATAGGTGCGAACGGAATTACTCAACGACAGAAAGGGAGTGTTTAGCAGTTTTGTGGGCGGTAGAGAAGTGGCGGCCGTACATCGGAGGTGTTCGTTTCACGGTCGTGACGAATCATTATTCACTAGTTTGGCTAAGTAACCTTAAGGATCCCCAAGGTAGACTAGCACGTTGGGCAGTGAGGGTTCAACAATTTGATTTTGAGATTGTCCATAGAAAGGGGAAGGAGCATATAGTTCCCGACATGCTTTCGCGAGGAGTTCCGGTGGTAGCCGAGATCTCAGATGCGGATATAGACCCTTGGGCGACAAAAATTATCTCAACGGTAGAGTCAAACCCTTTAGTTTACCCTAGTTGGAGAGTAGACAAGGGGAGGCTATTTAAGTCTGTGAAGTCTAGTCGGGTGGAAGTCTTTGAGGAAAATCAGGAGTGGAAACTAGTGATAGGGAAAAAGGATAGGATAGATATTTTGAAGAAGTGTCACGACAATTCGTTGGCTGGACACATGGAGGTTAGGAAAACGTTCGCTAGGGTAGGGGGGAAATATTATTGGCCGAAAATGAGAGCTGATATAGCTAGATATGTTAGGAGCTGTAGGGTTTGCTAACAAGTGAAGTCAGTGAATGAGAAGCCAGCTGGTCTGATGACGGAGAGTTTTGGTGTTTCCAAACCTTGGGAGATGGTCTGCGTGGACTTGGTTGTTCCACTTCCTTACTCGAGGGTTTTGTGTATATTCTGACTGTGGTTGATTATTTTACTAAATTCCCCTTGAGATCTGCGACTGCAGATTTTTTTCAAAGATCCGGATCTTTAAACCGACTCAAAGATCTATACAGATCTTTAGTTCTGTACGCTCTCAACATATCAGAGATCCATATGGATACGTTGGTACATAGTGCCAATTCAACACAAGAGCAACAAAAAGCTTAGCAAACATACACGCACAATTGAGGCAGCGCACACTTTGATGCTTGCTGACTACTACAAAACAATATACAGTAGACGCTCGATATAGTGAACTAATAAAAACCGGGCCTGTTCACTGGAACGAGATTGTTCACTGTAACGATCGTGGACTCCTTGAAGCAAATTTCATCAAAATGTGTATGTTTTTACATGCAATACATCGAACATAGAATATACAGTAAACTCTTGATAATTTGACCCTCTATAATTCTAAAAACCTCTATAAATAGAAGTACTACCTAAGTCCAATGAGAAAACCTCTTCTAATCGAAGAAAACCTATGCAATTTGTCCCTTTCGTTAATTCAAACTTATTCTTGTGCAACATAACATAACCTAAGAAATTCTCTAATTCAAACTTGTTGGCTTTTTTTACCTCTATAGTTCGAACTTAAGTCTATTTGTTTCTACTCAACTGTTCGTTGAAGTGCTTATGTAGTGAAAACGTGTGCCCTGTGTATTCATTGAACGAAAAGGTGTTCAGATGGTTTACAGTAGAGTTTACAATGTTTGCATTCTAAACGACCTTATACGAGTAGAGAGGACAGATGTCAACGATGACGTTTTTTCAGCTTTAATCACGATCGAAAAGATCCTAGACCTAGGTCGTTTGCAGTCGCTTACTCAGAAGAAAATTACAGATTTTATAATTTGTAGACAAAAAATTATAATTTCTTTTCAAAATAAAATTAAGTTTTCTAAAAAATCTTTTTTTTGGAATTCGAAGTTTTTCCCTGGTCCAATGAAATTCGAATTATCGAGAGTTTACTGTAATTAGAATTTTTGTTTGCAATTACTAAAAAACCAGCCAATATTTATTGAACGGAATATTTTATTTTTAACAAAAATTAGCAACAGGCAGTTTGCATTTGTACTACAAACAACCCCAAACTGCGTAGCATACTATATATTCGGGCAAGATACTCGCACAATACGATGAGTAGAACAAACGGTAAATTTGGACGATTGTACACTGGCGATCACTAGGATGAGACCATACATTTTGCAATCGATTTTCACTCTTTATACTCTTTATACCTCCCTGTTGGAAATCTTGTACCCGGAAACTTTTACTACCTGTGAACAGGTACATATTTTCCCAACAGGACATCATAAAATTAAAGGGTAAATAAGAAACTACCGTTGGAATTTCCCAAGATCAAACAATGAACTACTTGAAAAGCGTATAAAAAGATGCGCCACTTGGATGAGGCCACATGCAATATCTTCGAAAGAAAGGAAAAAATGAGTAAAATGTTTACATTTTATGGTTTTAAAACATTTATTTATTACGTTTTTCTACATTAATAATGAGTATGTCCGCCATTTTTCGATGTGACCTCTATAAGACGGTTTGGAATAGAATCATACAGTTTTTTTTAAATAATCAAGAGAAATTTGGGCCCAGGCATCACGAATAGCTTCGATTAAAGTGTCCTTGTCTTCAAATTGACTGCCGCCTTCATACACTTTATGAGATTACCATGCTCAAACATTTTCGATTATGTTTAAGTCCGGTGAATAGGGCGGCCATGGCAAAAGTTCTACGTCTTCTGATTGAATCCAACTTCTAACAACCCTGGAAGTGTGGATGGGGGCATTATCTTGTTGGAAAATCCAAGGCAGGGGTCCGAAAATGTTTTTCACTTTTGGAAATTTTTTGTTTCCGTTCATTGTTGTGGACAAAAACTCCAACTCGATTGTGCCATAGTAGGTAATAGTTCCCCACACCATTACACCTGATGATGTCTTGCCAAAATAAGCTCCTCCTTTCTTAGATCATGGAAATAAAAGTTGTAACCATCGGGGCCGTCAAGGTTGAACTTTTTTTCATCCGAAAAGACAACGCGTTTCCATTCACTGCCCCAAGCGACATGTTCTCGTGCAAAGTTCATTCGATGCTCCTTGTGTACTTGCCTTAAAACAGGTTTCTTTTTAAGTTTTCTTCTTTGTATAGTACCGCTTTTTCGTATTATCCTTCGGACCGTTGTTATGCTGGCTGATACTCCGCTGTTGGCCCTTATTTTAGTCGCTGGTAGATTAGACTTTGAGGCAAGCCGTAGAATTAACCGCTTTTCCCCCTTGTTGTTATTTTTCCTCTTTCTGTGGCTGTCAAAGTCTTTCCGGAATCCATTTTTTTTAAACTAAATAAAAACAGTTATTTTCAACGCTTTTTTAAATATTCTTAATAAAAGTTTACAAAAATATCCCTGATGTGAAAGAAATATTCGCAATGGCCTCATCCAAGTGGCGCATCTTTTTATACGCTTTTCAAGTAGTTCATTGTTTGATCTTGGAAAATTCCAACGGTAGTTTCTTATTTACCCTTTAATTTTATGACGTCCTGTTGGGAAAATATGTACCTGTTCACAGGTAGTAAAAGTTTCCGGGTACAAGATTTATAACAGATAGGTATAAAGAGTGAAAATCGATTGCAAAATGTATGGCCTCATCCTAGTGATCGCCAGTGTATATGGGTATGCATATCTATAAACGTACATATGTACTTACCAGCGGGCCTAACTGGCGACTGCATGGCACTAATAAGTTTTAACTGTTTTTTGCATGCTGTAAGATTCTAAGAAAATAAAAAAACTTAAGTTCACTGTAGCGAGATTTTTTTTGTTCACTATTTAGAATAGCCTGTACTAAATATTTTGTGTTCACTATATTGGATTGTTCACTGTATCGATGTTCACTATATCGAGCGTCCACTGTACTACTGAATAAGGGATGAACAGTGTGTAGTGTATTATTGCTTTAGCGATGTGTGTACATACATACATCCATGCAATTGAGCCAGCACACGTCTACAAGCAGTTGTGTTGTTCTTGTGTTCTGTTGTGGCAGTTGCACTGTATCACTGTATCGATATGGATCATTGATCTGTTGAGAGCGTATAGAATATCAGAACATAAGATCCGTCTGGATCTTTTCAACCGATTCATATGATAAAGACGAGGGAAACGTTTTGTTGCCAAGTGTATGTACATATAGGAGTCGGTTCAATAGATCCAGTCGGATAATGTGAATAACTTTTGCGGATATTTAGGTCGCATGTTGCAATACACAGTTGTAGACGACAATACGTGTATATTCTTGAGCTTTTGCTATGTCAATTTATAACTTTGCACAATGGTTTTGCGTATTTTTCTTATTTATTTGCTTCAAGTTTTGTTTTTTTATTTGAAGTTTATTCTTGTCCCTCAACGTTCACATCAATTGAAAATTTCAAATATTTTTTAATTAGTTCTTTTCTGCAGTGTTATTATTTTATTGTGGTAGTTTAAAATTTGAAACGCGGGATCACTACTATATGCGTAAGTTTCAAGGAGCCAAAGGTAAACCTAAAGAAGAGTGGAGGTTAGTTGACAGCATCTTAGGAAAGGATAGCAAATCTGTAGAAACTTATAATTTAGAGATAAATGGTATTTGTATTTCTGACACAAACGATATTGCTAATCAATTTAATGAGTATTTTGTTGGATTCGCTGGAAAATTAAAACCCCCCACTAAGCCATGTAGCACTTGCCATTGTAACATAGCGGCGAATATTCTTGAAGATAGCACGCAGGCTAATAGTTTTATTTTCGACTCTATTACACCGGGAGAGATTATTAAGCTAATACAGTCTTTGGAAAATAAAAGAACGTGTACCAGCGATGGTATATCCAACGGTTTTCTAAAGAAAGTTGTATTTTATGTAGTTGATCTATTCAGCCATCTACTCGTATTTAACATGAGTGTTCTTAGTGGTTGCTTCCCCCAGTCTCTGAAATGAGCAGAAGTTATTCTTTTTCTTAAAAAACATAGTCGTAAAAAAGTAGGTGATTATAGACCCATTTCTCTACTTCCAACTTTCTCCACATTTTTTGAGAAATTGCTTAAGTGCCGGATTGTTTCTTTTTTGGAAAAGAATCTCTTTTTTGCAATCAACCAATTTGGCTTTAGATCTGGCAAGTCAACAGAAGATGCCATCCTGAGAGTATGCTCCCACTTATATGAAGGAATTGATTGTTGCAATCTCCTCAATCTCTTCATAGACATGACTAAAGCATTTGACATGGTCGACCACGATTTGCTTCTCAGCAAGCTATATAATGCCGGTTTCAGGGGTACTGTATACAATTGGTTTCAATCATACCTTAAAGGTCAGAGATTCACGGTCGAAATCAAAGACCTTGACGAAGTCACCACTAGGAGAGACATCTGCGAAGCTATCAAGGCTCAATACAACATTGAGGTTGCCGAAGCAGATGTGCGCAGCATTAGGAAGGCCTACGGTCGCACGCACATCGCGACAGTGGGCCTACCAACAGAGAAGGGGAACAAGCTGCTGGATTTCGGCAAAATCAAAGTCGGCTGGGTGAACTGCCGTGTTCGTAAAAACCCTTACCAAATGCCAGAACACGCCGGACACGTAGCTGGTAGCAGCAAGTGCCCGGTACTCAAGAAGGCACTGGCCAAATTAATATGATGAATGTCGTCCAGATAAACCTAAACAACTGCGCCGCCGCACTGGACCTTCTGGTGCAAACAGTATGAGAGAAAAGGATCGACGTAGCCCTAATAAGCGAACCGTACAAGCGCATAAATGGAAGCAGCTGGATAGACGATACCACGAAAAAAGCCACGATATGGACCTGCGGGAGCTATGCTCTGCAGTCAGTCGGCCACCGGGTTGACCTTTTCGTATCTGCGAGGATAAATGGTGTGCACTTCTATAGTTGCTATACGCCCCCCAGTCTACCACTGGCGGACTATCTAAAGCTGCTGGACGACATCGTAGCTGACGCGCGAGGGAAATATCCAATGATTTTTGCTGGAGATTTCAACGCCTGGGCTACTGATTGGGGCAGTAGAACCACAGACGCAAGGGGAAGAGCTCTCCTCGAAAAAAAAAATACCTTAAAGGTAGGAAGCAACGAGTCCGGGGTTCTGTTACTTTTATTTCTGATATACATCAACTCCCTTTTTGAACAAAATTTCAATGGCATCTCCACTGCCTTCGCTGATGATGTAGCATTCGTGTACCAAAGCAATTCTTCATTTGAATGCATTACTAAGATAGAAGATTTGCAAAAATTTAGATTGTGGTTTACGTTTCATAAATAATTAGTGAAAAAATAAAATAAATTGATGACTTTTAAGTCTTTTGGTAATGTCCTTAATTGACTACAATCTATTTTTTCATTCTCATGATTGTGAAAGATTCAATTTACCTCTGCGTATTTGCTGCAAAAATAATTTCAACAGTAACATTAAATGTAAAACAAGTTGCTTTAAAATTGAATGCGTAAGCAAATACAAATATCTTGGTATTTTAATTGATTTCAATTTGAACTGCGAAGATCACATTTACACACTAAAGTCATATATGATGCTTGTGACACGTAAGATGTATCTCTTAAAACCACATTGTTCTAAAAAAGGTCTAACTATGGTTTATTATGGTCTAGCTAACTCAAAGTTGCAATATGGCATTACAAGTTGGGTAGGATCTTACGCGAACACCTTTGATTCTCTAGTGACAGACAGCTCATAAGCACTTAATAAGAATTATCTAGGGCAGAAGTCGCTTTACTAGCAGTTGGGCCCTATTTCAAGAATTGAGGATACTCCCCCTTAAGACACCTCTATTTTTTAAAGTTCTGAGAGAATTCTATAAGCGCAGTGGCAACACTTCCAATAGACTTTCTAGAAGTTATAGTTTGAGAATTAATAATATGGCTTTAGTTAATGTTCCGTTTGCTCACAGTTCCAAATATACTCATTTCTACACCATAACTGCACCTAATTCGTTCAAAAAATTACCTGTTTCTATCTGAACAATTCCAAGTTTTAAATTGTTTTTAAAAAAAATAAAAGATTGGTTATTTTCATTAGACTGTGGTTACATTGAATTATTTCTACGAATTGTATCTTAATTTAAATTCATTTATTTCATATTCTTTACTTATGTACAATGTACATGTTGAATTTTTTTTTTTTGTTAAATCGTTTTTTTTTTTTGTTAAATCGTTAAATCTATTTTTTTTTCTTGTTATTTTGTTTTACAATAATAGTACTGATATACCCCACATTTGAACTTTTTATTTTTGCAATTTAAATTACCGAGGGTCATTCAACTATAACTGCTAATAGTTATAGAATTATCTCTATTTTGTTCCATTCCACTATGGTACTTTTATTGTATTAATGTTATTTTGAAATTTTAAAGTTGGAAATGAATAAAAATTATATTGAATTGAATTGAACCCCTGCAGGAGTCTGCTCCGTTTTTTTTTGTGATATTCCCGGTGAAAGCGGAACACGCGACCAGTAATTTTCGGTTTTTAACTGTTCGGGACTTGCCGTAACGGAACGGGCCACACTTACGGTGATATTTTCGTTGTTTGGGATTTTTTTTTCTCATCGAGGTTTTTTTCTTGATCCCCAGTAAATTATCTTTTGTTGCTTCTCTTTTTTAAATTTCATTTTGTCCCTTGCTTATAACGTGGTAAAAATCGTTGTTTTCTTTTGTTCGCTTATTTATTTTTCAGCAATAATATGCCACCCACCATTCCCCAAAACCACCTCCAAAGGTTTCGTAATTTTCCTCCTTTTTTTTATCAAAAAATTACGTGGCGTCCAAAACCTTTTTAAACTTACCCTATTTTCTTTCCTCCTTCCATTATATCGATTACCAAATCAGACCCACCCCAGCTGAGCAGGCGGAGAGCGAAAGCACTTCACGTGCTGTGCTGTTGCACTTTTGTTTTACTCTTCTTTCGCCCTTTTTCCATTTCGCTTTCCGATCGCAAAAGCGATCGGTCGTGTTTTCCTTTTTGCGTATTTTTTTTTTTTTTTTTGATTGATTAATTAGTGTAGCAAGTCGGCTACTTTCCATTTTAATTGACCCGCGGATTAATTTCTTTTTGCCCCAATAAAAGGGCAACAGTATATACAATGGTAGTAGTAATATTGTGAATTTATTGGGCAATAAAAAAATATTTACAAAATTCACAGCACACAGGATTGGCATTTCCCGTCAGCCGGATAAGAGAGATTTACAATTTGTAGAAGGGTATTATTGAAAATAAGATTAATATTTAAATTTACCTTTTTAATTGTTCATACAAATATAATTTGAAATGCTCTATCTACCATTTGCTGTCGATATTTCAATGATGACTTTAAGTAGCTAGACAGTGCACTCCAATTTTGGTCATTTAGGATTAAAGTGACTTCGCTTGTTGATAGAATATGTTTTCCCCAAATGTGCTCTTCTAATCCCCCTCAGCATTGGGCATATTCCGATTAAATGATGTACGCCTTCGATAGCTCCTAGATTGCACAAAGAACATTCCGCTTCCTCGTTCCGGTTGGTTATATCCGGCATGTAGTTTTACTGGAAAAGCTTCCCTCTGGTATTGAATATCATCGATATTGTATTTATGGTGTTTTGGTAGTGAAAGTAATTTTGTTCATATAGGTCGTATTGTAGCGTACAATACGAATGTCTAGTTAGGCTTTGACGGGCTTTTACTCTAAACGCGGCACGGGTGAATAAATCAATCTTCGTCAGCAGTTCCTTTAGAGTCGCTTTTCATGTTGTTGCATTGTGAGTTATTAGTTGAACGTCATGTCGCTGTACAATCTAGATCATTCATTGAAAAATTGTAGTTTACGGCATACACGTATATGATGCATTGCGACGATATGTGGCAGACGTTGTCTCAGAAGGGACATTACTTTTACAATGTACAAGAAGTGCAGTCTTAGTGTATAGATATATAATGGCGGCAGGCCGGTTTTCAGGCGGAGCATATAGTTTCGGGTGTTTTCCGGCAATCTAAATACTTTTGTTAATGAAGTATCTTAACAATTTTTCAACTTTTTCGAATTGGTAGATGCCCGACACTTAGGCTACATAGCACATCAACGACCTCGCGGGCTGCTTCATAGATTTTGTATTTTGTGCTTAAAGCAATATTTGTTTACAACTACAGTTTTTCATTTTTCTTGCAGGTGTTTTATATAAGTCAGTCGCGGTGTTATAATGACTCCGAGGTACTTGTATTCCTTTACATTTTCTAATTCTTCACTTTGCCAAGTTCACCTTTTATCCCTAGCGAATCGCCCAAAACCATTCCGCAAGACCATCAGTTTGGACTTATTTGTGTTCGCTTGTAAGTTCCACAAACAGCAGTATTGTTCTAATTTATTGATCATGTTTTGCATTTGCCGACAGAAAAGGATTCGCCACTATCAATCTATAATAAGCTTTTATTATATAAGCAATCATTAAAGCCAATATGGGTATAATGGTATTCAACTATAGGGCTGTACCAAAAAGAGCAACGCAAACATTATCCAAAAATTTCAAAACAAAGTGGTAAGGAATATCGTTAATGCACCCTGGTGCATAAGGAATAATGACTTCGAAAAGGATTAAGGAGTGCAATGTGCCACAGATGAAACCAGGAAAAATACACGAAGGCATGTATCAAGACTGGGCGCCGTAGCGTAAGTGGTTAGTGTGTTGGATCACTACGCATGAGGTTCCAAGTTCGAATCTCAGAAAACACCAAAAAGTTTTTTCATGGTCCCACCTCTCGCGAGCGTCTGACAAACATCCGAGAGTATTATTGTCTCGAAAAAGCTTCTCAAATCGCCGTTCGGAGTCGGCATTAAACTGTAGGTCCCTTCCATTCGTGTGAAGAATATAACGCACACAACATGACTGGTTGCGAGAAGCTAGGCCCTGGCACTTTAAAGAGCTGTTGCGCCAAATATTTGTTTTTGTATGTATCAAGACTTCAACAAAAGACTAACACTGAGGTAGTACAACTTTTAGACAACACAAACATAGTGCGAAGGCTCAAAAGGACAAAGCCATTTGAATTGACCTAGGTGTATCAGAACTTTTAGAAATATATATATAGTATGTATAGTATGTATCTGGATATCTACCTAACATTGGAAAATATGTATATACGACTGTAATGAAATGACAACAACAAGCATCGGGGCGCTCGATGTGAATCTATCCCCCAACGTTTTGAGTAGATTAAATCCCACATATGTTCTATGCACTTACTTATATACATAAGACACTATCATCTGCCGAGAGAAGCCAATGTGCAGTTCCTTCCATTGAACTTTTGGTAATAATTGATTTTGTGTGGTGGGTATCAAGGCTTACTATAGCAAATAAGAGTAGGTGATCCGAGTAGTTTACCTCGTCGACATAGAAGTCTGTTATATACTCAAGCCATTTCCCCTGCACAAAACAGTAGTCAATGGTCGAGCATGCAGTACCTTTGATATAAATCAAGTGGCTTTTCGTGACACTCTTGGAACGTCCGTTTATTACTCTTAATCCAATAGATTCGCACATTTAAACGAGCCATTACTATAAATTTGGTTATCATCTGAACATCTGGTTTCATTTATTATTTTTGGTAAAAGTCCCGGAACCACTTCTAAAATCTGTGTATTTCCTACTCTTCCGTTGAAATCTCCAACTGACATTATGTTTGTTTTTTTTAGATTCTAGTAAGTAGTTATACAGCCTCCCAAAATCTTCCATCAATTTATTTTAATTGATGTATACCGGGATTATGTACATTCTAGATTTTTCGGTTTCGACTTCTACTAAAATTTGATCAAGTTCTTTTACGTATCGACATCCAATATGATCGTTGATTTGCTTCTTAATACAATATAAGCATCGTCCGCTAGCTCTGCCCCGGGTAGATATTCGAGTAACTGGCATCCACTGGAGTGAATAGTTGCCGGTTCAAATTGTTCCTTATTTTCTTCGATGAACATCGTTTCGAAAAGGAGGTATATATCAAATTTATTTATGTATTCGAAGAAATGGTGGAAAAACAAATTGTTTTTTAGACCTGATACATTATAGGCAAGTACATTAAATGTGAAACTACTAACTGTGAATTAGTAGTATTAACTGGGATGATACTTCAGCTAAAATTTAAATTATTTTTTGATAGGCTGGACTAAAAACTATTCCCCTAGCCACTAGTTGCCTGAACGCTTTGTGCAGTTTGAGAACCACCGCTGTTATTGGATATTTCATTTGGCACTTCACACTTATCATTTGTCAATTTTAGCAGAAACGTCATCCTTCCTTCTTCACAAGCTAAGTTGTTCCCGGCGTCGAAGTAGAAAATGTTTGTTCATATTTTTAGCTTGTTGCCACGAATTTGCATTGATGTTCTGATATTTTGCGTGAATGTCGCTTTTGAGCTTCAGCAAACGTCTTCTCTTTTCCCATGTCGCACACGGATAATCTTTATATATTATTACACCCTCGCTCCTCAGTTTTGTTGCGATATACATCTTGTTTATTCTGTACCTCTACAATGACGTTCTCAATATTGGTGTTTCTGGATCGAATAGGTCTAGCTCACACAACCACTGATGGATTTTGGGTCTGAAGTAAATCCAGGCATAATGCTTTTGCCTTATCAACCGCGAGTACTCCAGACTGATCCGAGAAGGGCATAATGACATTTTTTTCGTTTATTTTGGTTGCTAGCCACTCTACTTGCGGCTCTAGTGATACACAACGAGACTCAATTTTCTCGAGTTTACTTTGTAATGCCAGATTGGCCTGTTTTAAACTATGAATTTAAGTTCCGATCCTCTCTAGATCCGATTTCGTTGCCATGTCTTTAAGCTTATCATCCAGTAGTGGTGTCATGGCATTTACTATTAGCCTTTACAGATCGGTGATTGAGATATCAGTAACAGACATTTATTCTTTACTTACTGCAGTTTTCCGTTGTGAGAACTCTGGCGAAGTTTCCGCTAATCTTCTTTTGTTTGACTGTATCGGGAGGTTGTTATTATTGTTTCCGGTATTCTTGGGTGGGGTCCGTTGCATTGACATACTTTTTATTTTCTCGTCTTGTTTGCCTTGTCCTTTCTTTCAGTTTAAGGGAATATTGACGACTCACCCTCGTTCACTTCGCTCGCCCAATCTTCCGGTCTAATCGTTTATTTTTTTTAAAATCCAATCAGCAATAATTTAATCACTTTAATGTCTGCACTAGATCACTCTATTTCTCTCCTCACATACTTTTTTAGTTGCCTCCACATGTCCTTTTTTTTATGTTGAATGTCATGGTTGAATAATTCCGCATTTTCGATGGGAATATATTTTGTTACCATCATGGAATCAATTGCATTTTTGATGTTTATTGCAAAGCGATTGCTTGTATTACCAAGGCTATATGGTTAGTCGCCCATATAATTTGCGAATAACGATGTAAGTCTCAAATTTGTTGCGAAAATATTTTTTTTTTTCATATTTGCAATACTACAGAAGTTTTTTCTTGATTATATTATCTTAACTGCATTGAATTAACACATCTATTGTTTTGTGATCACATATATTTTAATTTGGGTTCACACACGCACTTACAGGGTATATATTGTTCGTCAAGACATAGTCAATCAGTGTTTTCCACAAAGTATTACAAATAAACAATTACACTGTTGCAAGACACTAATAACATTTTCAAATTCAATACAAAATTCTCTTTTTGAAAACAGGTGAGACATGTATAGTGCACCATACAGGTATATATAATGCGGTATTATTATTATATTGCACTTTAACTATCACACATCAAAATCTTATACTTAATTATAATTTTTTTAACAACCAAACATTTAATTCCAACTTTAACATATTATATTGCAACTCCCC
Source organism: Brachypalpus laphriformis (assembly GCA_945910035.1). Classification (NCBI taxonomy): domain Eukaryota; kingdom Metazoa; phylum Arthropoda; class Insecta; order Diptera; family Syrphidae; genus Brachypalpus; species Brachypalpus laphriformis. Next base: position 125,891,635 of record OX246756.1, read on the forward strand.
CAGTATGACTAGATTCACTCACACAATTTAATAAAAAATAACCTTTCAATTGCTCAGATCATGTTTTGGTGTTACGTGTTTTTCAGCTACAGAAATAATATCAACATCTTCATTTTCTACCAGACACTGTATTTCACTGAAATTATTCCATAGGCCTTGTACATTAACCCTAGAAAGATATCGCCCGTGACAGAGATATATTGCAATCCTACATAGCTTTCTTATAAATTTATTTTATTTTTTTTAAATTTGTTTTATTTACTTATTAATAATGCAAAAATTCATTGAAGTTATAAAAAAAAGGATAATTATTTAAATTTATAAAATGAATCGGTTTTTAAAATTGTGTGCCTCTCGGGCGCATGTTTATCTTTTCAATACTACAAAATAAGGTTATCTTTCTAGGGTTATAATACATATGCATATGCATCTAAGAGCATTTTGTTGCTAGTAATCTACGCGGTCTTCCGCAACTTTCAGCTTTCTTAGGAAAATTGGTCATTTTGGATCATTCGCAATGTGGTTTGTGTCGAGCTCCATATTGAAGTTTTGCTTGGCTTCGTCACAGTTAACACATTTTACACTTTCACTATTACACTCTTGGACATCACGACACGTATTTTACACAAATTTTCCCGTTTTTCTAATTTGTGGCAAGTGGTTATATCCACACATCCATTTTTAACAAGTGGTTATATCCACAGCAATTAAAGCATTTATAAACACAAACGTTTTGGTAGGGGCTACATTTATCCCATCCAACATTTAATTTTCCACCCACCATCATTTTTGGATTGCCTGGACTGCCTACTTTGATGATGGCATTATAACACTTTGACTTTTTTGACATAACAAGCGCGCGCACTAGTTGTTAAACTCACTCAATTGATTATGACATTGGTGTTAGTGCACTAGATCTGTTTCACTTAGTTTTTCTCTCATTCCTATTATTAAGATTTGTAGTTTCTTTTGGGTAGATACTTTTACATCTTAATCGTTTGCACTTATTTTTGTTATCCTTTCATTATGACTGCACCATTTTTACCGTTTTTTATTTTGTCAAACAGTCGTGGCGATCGTCAGATCGGTGCGCAGTAGGTTCCAAGTTCGAATCCTAGAAAACACCAAAAAGTTTTTTCACGGTCCCACCTCTCGCGAACGTCTGACAAACACCAGAGAGTGTTTTTGTCTCGAGAAAACTTCTCAAAACAAATTGCCCTTCAGATACGGTACTAAAGTGTAGGTACCTTCCATTCGTGTGAAAAATATTACGCACACAACCCGAGGGGTTGCGAAAAGCTAGGCCCAGGCACTTAAGGTGTTGTTACGCCAAATATTTTTTTTTGTCGTGGGGTTTATATTTTTTTATCATAAATTGTTTTGCGTTATCAGGGTTGCATCTAGGCTTGATAACAATTGTTTTATTTTTATTTTTGATCGTGTCTGCGTATAAGTGGGTTTTGTTTACATTGATGTCGTTGCCACTTCCTTCAACGCCTACACTGAATTTAATTCATTGTTTTTTTATTTCCTTCGTGATAACTTTTTCCATTTCTTTGACACATTTCACTACTTTTTTGTTTTGATTTGAAATGCTTTTCATACATATGTTTGTTTTGCACTTTGTGAAGTTCACTCAATTCACAATTCTTTTTATTTATTTCACACTTTTCTCGCAAGTCTCCTGTGCAGTTTTCATTGCTCTAAGTCTATCGGTATACCTTGACGTCCTCTAGCAAATTTTTAATCTCAGATTCACTTTTTTTTTAATAATTCCATAAATTCACTTTTATATTCTTTTAAACAGCAAAAAATCTCATTACTTATATATTTAATAGTTTTTAGTTTTCGAATTTTTTTTTAACTTAAACAGACGCTTGTACGTCTTCACTCTATGGCAATCACACTAAATAAAAACTAAAATAGCTAACAGAAGCAATACATCTAACGCCATCGTTATCACCTGCGTCAAAATACACAGATAGTAGGTATAAATTTGCACCCATAGGTAGGCAAAGAAATAAGGTCATGTGCTTATTTATTTTATACTGCGCCCAAAAGTACACAAAAAAATCAGTACTACGCAAACGTTTGATAACTTTTTAATGCCTGGTTTTCCCTGTTTTTTTATCTCTGCGCTTATTTATTTTAATATAATAATCTCCTTCTGGAATATCGTGCTAATTCTAATTGAAGATTGGGAGCAAGGCTCTTAGGTAAAAATGTCAAAGTTTTACTGAAATCTATCAATTTGTTTTTGTGCGATACCTGCTCAAAGACGTATCTAGTTATCATTTTATTACATGTATAGATTTCGATATATAGCGTGAGCATTAATTGAATAGGGGATAGAAAAAAAAGGTGGTATGTATGTATGTAACCATGCCGACACTTAATTAGAGCAGAAGCGCTTAAGCGTAGAAGCGCAGAAGCGTTTTAATACCACAACTCAAGTGACCTATAGGATGTAAAAAGGGCGTTAACTGCTAGGGAAAAAGTAAAAGAAAAAGGAGTGATGATTATTCAAATTCACCCCGTTACATTGAGGAAACTGATAAAATCCCCAATGCTAATCTCCGCTAGCTCTAATAGGTTATCGAAAAAGGGTTTACCTAAGGTGCGCTGTCTGACCTTGCCTAAGGCCGGACACTTGCAGAGGAAGTGTAAGACTGTTTCGATCTCGTCAGCAGAATTGCAGCTACGACAGTGTGCATTAAATTGTAATGCCTATTCTGGCCGCATGAACCCCGATGGGCCAGTGGCCAGTACTAACTGCCACAACTCTTGCGATATCTGCACGGTTTCTGTTTAGTAGATCTTGCGTTCTTTTCCGGGAGTATTTGGGCCACATCTGCCTGGAGATGACACAGTTCCGCACCCCCTGCCATCTGCTATCAGCGTTTAGCAGATAGTGCGCGAAGATGCCTCCCTTAAGGACCCCCAACGGGACGTTCAATAATGAAGACAGAAGCAGAGTTTGAAAGAACATTCCACATAAGTGGTGTGTGCTCATAAAAGAACCTCAATATTTCCGGGATATGATATTTAGGGTAAACTAATAAGTTCAAATTAAGAAAGAGTGGGATGTTACTGGCTATTTAGTTTGAGAAATTTCGGTGAAAATATCGGTAAAACAGAAATAGACAGGAGACATTACGGCGGTGTTCAAGCGAAACAATATTGTTCCCAATATCCACGTCTCCTATAAGCTTTACAGTGCGGTTTTGTATCCTACCTAGCAAGTGCAATATGGGTTTTGGGGCACCTGACCAGATGTGAGCGTTATACTCTGACTTAGAGCGAATGCACGCCTTATAAATTTTAGCCAGATCAGAAGTGGTGAAATATTTCGTACATCGCTGATTGTTATTGTTTTGCTTTATTGACATTTCTACGATTATAGAAAAATTCGAAAAAATAAGGCTCGAAATCTGTCCGTCTTCCTTCCTGTCGTATATTTTCCTCTACCTCAGGCTGTCTTTACGACTGGACTCGCTTTGCTTCAAACTTTATATCTGGGGTCAATGGGGTTTCAATTTAATTCAAAATCAGAATTTTCATTCGAACGTTCAAATTAACGGTACATAATGCAGAGAAATAACAATTATCTCGAAAACGACTTTAAACATTTTATTCAAATTTTATATTTGGACTAGTTTATACGTATACTATCGGATGGCATACCAAAAATCATCCAAAAACTTGCACAGCGTTACTTTAACTATTATATTTGTCATTCAATATAGATACAATTTAATATCCAAGCGATACATACGGAAAATTTACGTTTTAGAAAATTAAAAAAATATCAGCTTGGAAATGAGTTTTCAAAAAACGCTATTGTACCGTTTTTATCTATACAGATTTAAAATCAATTTACAAACAAACACCATGCAGATGAAAATACGTACGACCCAGTCGGACTATTATTGCTGTTAAATAATTCGAACACAATTTGCAAAAAAATAAATGTGTGTATAAAATAATACTTACTTCATTTTTTCGTAGTCAACGATGTCTTTTGTTGTTATCACACCCGTTGATGGGTTTATTTGAAATACATCGCCCTTATTGCCAGTGATAATTTCATAATTTATAGATGATGTTGATCTTGCTTCAATTTGCATAACGTACGTCCCAATTGGTCGGTTTTCGTAAATTTCCACTGACACATAGTCTTTGATAAAACGTGGGGGATCATTTTCAGCCATTGTTACTATTATATGTACTGGAACCTGTGTTAAAAGCGGTGGTTTTCCGTTATCAGAAGCCTTAACTTGTAGCATGTATTCTGGCATAGAATTAATATCCAATTCCTTGTTAACACTTATAATACCCATAAAAGGATGAATATTAAATACGTTTCCAATATTACCACTAACAATTGAATAAGTGATTTTTGCATTATCTCCAAGATCACGGTCGATAGCAAAGAGTTGAGCAACTTCCGTTCCAATAGCAGCGGATTCAAAGATTTTGCCTTGAACGATTTTTGTTGTGAACTCAGGGTGATGGTCGTTATGGTCATGAACTGTTATTATAATTTTCGCGTAGTTCCGCTTTGCAGGCGTTCCCTGATCTTTAGCAATTGCTACCAGAACGTGTTCAGATAGACGTTCCCTGTCAAGACGCTGTGTTACAATAACATTTCCAGTAATTGCATCTATACGAAAAAGGGTCAACGAAATTGGATTTTGAGCTGCATGCAGTGTGTAAAATATTTTTTTATCTTCGTCCATATCTGTTGCGTGTAACTGCAAAATTTCAGACTCCTCATCAATATTTTCCGAAATATCGATTCTATAGACCGAGTCAGTAAATTCTGGCCTATGATCATTGATATCAATAACATGTACAAATAACTGTGTATTAACTACATGGACCCCATCCGTTACGGAAATGCTTAAATTATATTCTTTTTGAACTTCCCAATCCAGTGATTTTGTGAGCAATATCTTTCCGTTATCCCTGCCGATATAAAACTCATTGCGAAGATCGCCATCTGAATAATATTTGTTTCATTAAAACAATACAAATCAATATACAATATAAACCAATTTAACATACCTGTAATGTCAAACCAAAGCTGGTCATTGTCTTCATCAGAGGCTTGGACAAGAGTGACTAGAAATCCTGGGCGATCGCTTTCTGTTACGTCAACTTCTTGGTCCAAAGATTTTATTACAGGAGGATGTTGCGAGATTTCTGGTACTGGAACTACAATTACATTTACGCGAGTAGTATGCATCCGTTTCGGCTCGCCATTGTCTTCTGCGCGGATGGCTAAATCGTATTTCGTATCGGATTCAAAAGGCTTGGCTGCAAATATTGTTCCCGTATCTGAGTCTATCTGAAATTTTGCTTTTCCTTTTCCAGATTTAATAGCGTACGTAACACGGCCATTTTCACCGCAGTCATTGTCAATGGCTAAAACCTTAAAAATATGGATAATTAGAAAATTGCACAATAAGTTCGTTGTTAGTTCGTGTGCACAAAACTTGGAGAACAAAAAAAATAAAAAAATAATACCATATGATTTATATAAAAGCAAACTGAAATTAAGTTTAAATTTAATACAGTGATTAAGTTTTGACGTATGCTGCAAGTTGAATACAAATTAAGCTTTGCCGAACCCGAAGTTTGGGTGAGATTCGGATGCGTCCTTAGGCGGTGGATAGAGGTACGCCACCGTTAATAAGATCACCAATTTGTAAGTAAAAATGTTGCTGCGAGCAATTGAGGATTATTTTCTCATACCAAGTTCCCAACGATTTGTGTGAGCTTTGCTTCAACAATTTCACTTTTGTGATATGATCGATTTTTTTTATTTTTTTTAGATTAAATGTGAATTTATTGTAACTGCATTTGAAAAAAAAAATAAGTTCTACGAAACAGAGGCACTAAAACTCACGCATTGCAGAGACTCGAAGGAATTTTGGGTGGCGATAAAAAACTTAAACGGAAAGAAGCTTCAAATTAGTGTTGAGCTCACTACTGATTTATTACAAGCTCACTTTCAGAAACTTTTGAATCCAGCTAATATTACGCCGCCTATGCAGTATGCTGTACCGTCGTACACTAATGATATATTAGATACTCCCTTTACGCAAGAAGAAGTTAGATGGATAATCAACAAACTTAAGGATGGGAAGGCACCTGGCGCAGATAGAATTGGCATAGAATTCTTCAAATATGCTACAGATGAGTTAATCGAGAAACTTACAACAGCATTGAACAAAATTGTGGAATCTGGTAATATACCACAACAATTCAAAGAAGCCATTATATACCCGATCCACAAAAAAGAAATATCACAGATCCAAACAATTATCGTGGGATATCTCTTCTCAATGCTTCCTACAAGGTGTTTACATCCCTATTAAGTCATCGGCTGTGCGAATGGATAAATTATAGTAAGAAGCTCAAAGAATTCCAGGCCGGATTTCGAAGCGGATATTCAACAATTGATAATATTTTTATCCTACAGAGTATAGCTGGGACATTCCTTGATCATAAAAGGAAACTATATGTATTTTTTGTCGACTTCAAGGCAGCCTTCGATACAGTTGACAGAAGAGCTTTATTTTATAAACTGTACAACGCTGGAATGACGTCCAAATTTGGAAAGGTTTTGGAGAATATCTATGAGGACCATCGATCAGCCGTATGGAACGGAGCTGAAATTTCAGAATGGTTTGAGACAAATATGGGAGTAAAACAAGGATGCCCGCTAAGTCCATATCTTTTTGCCCTCTTTATCGACGATCTGATAGACTATCTACCAGGCGGAATAGAATTTGCCGGAACCTTGATTAAAGCCCTTCTTTTTGCTGACGATGTCATCATTTTTGCATATTCACCCGAAACATTGCAACTTATGATCAATCGACTTGAGGAGTACTGCCGGTTGTGGAATTTGACGGTGAATCTGAGCAAGTCTAAAGTAATGATCTTTAATAAAGGGTCTGGTAGAGCATCGAGAAGGGAGAAATGGTATTTCGACAGAGAGCCGATCGAGATAGTGAGAGCTTATAAGTACCTTGGTGTCACGATAACCAGCAATCTGAATATGGAAAGCCACCTTAGGGATAAACTCATAAAAGCCAAAAGTGCGATAAGTGCAACTTGGAAGAAGTGCTTCTCAAGCAAACTGGTATCACACAGCGTAAAATACAAAGTTTTCGTATCAGTGGCTAAATCGGTGATGATGTACGCAGCGCAAACGTGGGGATATGAAAGGTATGCAACTGTAGAAAAACTGCTGAGGTATTATATAAAAAGATGTTTTCAGCTACCTAAAACCGCACCTAACTACATGATCACTATTGATAAAGGATTATCACCACTTTTTACTAAGACCCTTAAGCTACACGTGGACTATTTACTGAAAGTCTTTGATATGCCAAACGAAAGATTGCCGAAAATCATAGCAAAATATACAATCAAGAAGAGGAATTTATGGTTTGCAAAATTAAAGGAGCTTGCGGACTATTGTGGCCTTAATTTTGACTTAAACCTGGAAGTGAATAATGGAGGGTATGTCAGAGAGGCGCTGTACAATCTTATCTTGGAAGTTGATGAGAGGTATAGATTGGACTGTATTAACGAAGCAAGGTCCTCTGTCCACAGACAAATTTACAGCCATCTGCAACACAACTTATGTGAACGGAACTACTTCCACAGCAATAATAGCCAAAAGGTAATTTCTGCTATATTTAAAATGAGGGGTGAGCTGATACAACTGAACTTTATCCCACATCGCGAGGACTTGGGTATTTATTGCAATCTTTGTAATCTGTCCGAGAGGGAAAATGTCGTTCATTTCATTGGGAAATGTCCAATCCTAAAAGAGATTAGAAGAGCCTTTCTCGGCAGTGATTCAAAAACTGAGTCGGAAGTATTTGAAATCCTTAACTGCGGAGGAGATATAAACCTTCTATATAATTTCTACAGAACTGCAATGTCTTATAGAAGCCAAATCTTAGCCGAAGCTTTTTAATACTGTTTATTACGTTTCTATTCCTATTAATTGTTTAATTATCACTTTTTTTTTTTTTTATATTATTATTTTGTTTATATCAAATAAAAACTATCCGTTAAAAAAAGCAAACAAAAATTGTCAATCGGGCAGACGGCACAGCCATGCTTTAACGATTTTTGTAAACGATTTTTTTTTTGTAAAATGTATTTCAAGATAAAGCAATAAATCTAATCTAATCTAATCTAATCTAACTGCATTTTCTTAATTTTTCTAAATTTCACAATATGTATAAGCATTGGCCATAGCCGTCAGCCTGAAAGGGAGTTTTATAAAAACACACTAATATAAAACTAAACATAACATAACCAATTCTTAAATCCATAAAGCTTCCGATAGTATTCTACTGTAAGTAATTTTATTCAAAAAGCTTCATTTACGATATATGGCCTATATTTTAATGCTGGTTTTATGTAGCCAAATAGTGCTGTCCAATTTTGATGGCCATTTAGTTGTACAATGACTTCATTTACCGGTAGAATAATTTTCCCCAAATCATGTCTTCTTATCTCTGATAGAACGGGACGGATTCCTATAAAGTGGATGCCCATAGGTTGCATAACAAGCATTCCACATTGTACTCTGTTCTGTGGGACATGTACTAGTTAAGATATAGGAGATCTCTTCTCGCCTTAAATATACATAGTAGCGATTGTATCTAGACTATGGAGGATCACTAAAATAATTATTTTCAACGAGGTCATATTGAAGTATTCGGTAAGCGCTTTTGGTTTCACTTTGCTGGGCTTCTTCTATATGTTTATCACGAATGGAACCATCGATCTTAACCAACAAAGCCTGTAGAGCGCTAACTCATACTCGCCACTTAACTTCACCCATTTGTTAGAAAATTGCAGTTTTTGGCAGAGAAGGTGTGTTACAACGATTTTGAGAAACCGATGATTTGGTAATTAGCATATTTTGTAGATGTAACACAGTGCATAACCCAGTTTCGAGATGCAATATGTATGTTGGTGTGTTTACTGGTAGACGTTTTGGTTATTTCTGTTAACGAAACGAAACGGTTATTTACAAAAATATAACTAGCTTAAAAACAAATTTCAGAAATAACGTCTTCGTTTAATGCAAATGAATGAAACAGTTTGTGTTGATTGTTAAATAAAGCCAACTTTCCTCTGGACAAACGAAATTTCATATGTGGGCGAAACTGAATTTTCAAAATGTTTAATACATTTACAAGCACTTACTTACTTACTTAGGTAGCGCTACAGTTCGGGGTGAACCTGGGCCTCAACCAACAAGCCTCTCCATTTAGCTTGGTCTGTTGCCTCCAGTTGCGCACTCAATACGCAGTCTTTTGACTAGGTAGATGTAATTGTGCACCACGTATAATTCGTCATTGAATACGGGACCGAATAACTTACGAATAATTTTTCCGACCAACGATATCTTTATCCTCTTTTAATAAAGTCCATGTTTCAGCGCCGTAAAGCAGGACTGAGATGATCAAGGTCTTATATAGAGTCTCCTTAGTTGTTCGAGATAGGGTTTTACTGTTGAATTGCCTTAATAGACCAAAAACAGCGATTGGCAGGAGTTATTTTTGGCTTGATTTCTGCGCTGGTGTCGTTTCCAGAATTTATACCAGAGGAAAAGTGGAAAAAGTCCCTTACTACCTCGAAAATGTAACTGCTCACTGTAACGTTCTGTTCAATTCGTCGGTGTTGATTGTCCCTTCTTTTTGACATCAGATACTTGGTTTTGCCCTCGTTTATCGCTAAACTCATTTTAGCCACTTCTGCTTCAAGGCTTGTAAACGCACCGATAACAGCACGCTGAGTTATTCAAATAATATCAATATCGTCGGCGTATGCAATCGTACGGACTTTTGATTGATTGATTGATTTGATTTTGATTGATTGTATGTATGTATGTATGTATGTATGTACAGGGTGGGCCAACTACAAGTTTCTTTTTAAAAATGCAATAAAATGAACAAAATGAAATTTTTCCATGTATTATGGTTTTATTAGTAAGAGCAAACATTCCCATTAATTATGGAACACAACGTCGTTCAAGTGTCTGCCTCGGCTGGCCTCGCAGTAGCGCATTCTATCACTCCAATTTTCCAAGACCTTGTTGATGGTTTCGGGCTGTAGCTCACGGATTGCTTGGATGATATTGGCCTTAAGTGCTTGAATCGTTTCCGGATTTTTGGCATAACATCGGTCCTTCACAGTCCCCCACAAAAAAAAAAAGTACAAAGAGGTCAATTGACATCGCCAAGACGGCTGATAACACGATTTGGGAATTTGGTGCGCAAAAGACCGATTGTGGCATGGGCTCTGTGGCATAGCGCGCCATCCTGCATGAACCAGAGGTCGTCCAAATCCATGTCTTCAATTTCAGTAAAAAAAAAAAAAAGTCGTTAACATGGCTCTGTAACGCCCACCGTTGACCGAAACGTTGTTCCCAGCCTCATTTTCGAAGAAAAATGGTCCAATGATGCCACCACTCCACAATCCGCACCAAACTGTCACTCTCTGTGGATGCATTGGCTTCTCGACAATAACGTGCGGGTTTTCCGAGCCCCAGATGCGACAATTTTGTTTGTTAACGTAGCCGCCGAGATGAAAATGCGCCTCGTCAGAAAAGATGATTTTTCGCCCAAAATCGTTGTTCAATTCAAGCTGCTCTAAGGCCCAAACTGCGAAGCGATAACGAAGCGGATGGTCGTGCGCTTTCAATTGCTGAATCAATTGGACCTTGTAAGCGAATAATCCCAGATCTTTGTTTAGAATTCTCCTCAGGCTAGTGCGTGAAATGTTGAGCTGTTGAGATCGATGACGAGTTGGTGTTCGTGAATTGAGTCTCACACTCTCGGCTACAGCTGCCACCGTACGACGACGGGGACCATGAGTATTGTCCACTAGCATACCAGTCTCACGAACTTTTTGCACAAACTTGCGCAGCAGGCGCGGTGGGTGCTTCATTTCGGCCAAAACTACTTTTCAAAAAACGCACTGTTTGGGCTACACAGCACTCACTTTGGAAATAAGTTTTCAATATTTCCCAATGTTGTTCAAGCGTAAAGCGACTCATTTCGTTCCGCGGAGGTCTGATACTGACTTTCTGTAAAGATTTCGAGAGGGAAACATCTGTTAGTGTCCAAATAACCTATGATTTAAAAAGAAATCACTAGATGGCCCACCCGTTATGTGTATATTTATTTAGTATATATAAAACTATTAGTTTACAATAAATAATTCAACGTTACAAAACATGAGATCTTATGTGGTTTGCTAACAATTTTTTTCATTTTTTATTTCACTGGCAAGTTCATTAAATAACTTTAAACCTTTATACATTAACATATTTTTGTTCTTTCATCCCTATAAAAGCGTAATCGGAAATTTAAATTTTATCTTAAATTGTAGGGTTGCACTCTTGTATAAACTGCAAATTCGCTGACAGGTAGTTAGGTAGTAAGTTGTATTTCATCTTGAATATGAACACTATTGCATTAAATTGTATTCGCTGGTTAATGTTCATCCATCGTAGGCAAGACAACATCCATTCAATTGGCGTGTGTAGACTGCATTTGAGAATTACTCGCATAGCTTTATTTTGCAATAATTGGAGTCTTCTTATGGTCTCCATATTTCCCATAAAAAGGATTGTGGAGCAACATTCAAAATGGGGTTTTATTATTGTATTATAAATGTTAATTGCACACATTGTAGTGATGTTTTTACGTATTCGTTTGGAAAGTTTTTTAGTAACGTAAGAGAAATGGTTTTCAAATTTGAGATTATTATCTAATATTATACCGAGATACTTTACTTCGTCAACTTGTTCAATGACTTTTCCGTTTACATTTAAATTCACGTTACATTCACTGTTAAACACCATACATTTAGTTTTATTGGCATTCAGTTTTAGTTTGTTCATTTCGAGCCATTTATGCAAATTATTCAAGTCATATGGTATACATATAAGATTTTCTTTGAGCACATTTATATCTTTATCGCACACAAACAGTAAGGCATCATCTGCAAATAGTGAGATCTTGCAATATTTTAGAATTTTAACGATTTCATTAATATATAGCAGAAATAACAAAGGGCCAAATATGATACCCTGGGGTACTCCAAAAGTCGTCTGCACTATTGTTGAGAGAGCACTCCCTATCTTGGTTCGCTGAGTTATGTTATTAAGGTAAGATTGAAACCACCGATACTCACTGTCTTTTACACCATATTTAGATAGTTTTTCTAGAAGAATCTCACGGTCAACGGTTTCAAAAGCTCTTTGGAAGTCAAGGAATACATGTATTATTATATTGCCCTCGTGTCTTTGCTCTTTAAAGTTCATGATAAGCCAATTCAATGAAGTTTCACAAGAATGACCAGGACGAAAACCTAATTGGTTTTCCATTAAAATATTATTGCTCACTATAAAATTAAAAAATTGATCATAAGCCGACTTTTCAATTTCCACAATGGGTAGCATATTTATCGGCCTAAATCTTTCACAGTTAATTGTATCGTTTTCTTTGGGTATTGGAATTATTGTAGTGTCTTTAAAATTACGCGGAAATTCGCCACTTCTAAAAGATCCATTAATAATTTTAACTATAACTGGGCCAATGACACTAAAACAATCAAGTAGAATTTTAATATTTAAATATTAAGATTGTGGCTCTGGTGTTGGCTTGTGAGTTCCGCGCAATCCGTTCAAGGACATTAAAGTCACATGACAGCGCGTCACCTTATCTAAAACCTTTTTGACATCAAGGGTTTCGATGAGCTTATTATCAATCTTGATGGACCAGCGAGCGTTCTCCATCGTCGGCCTGCACAGACGGACAAGTTTGGCAGGGATGGCAAAACTAAAAATGGCTGTACGTAGTTCTTCTTTGTAGATGCTGTAATAGGCGGCCTTGAAATCAATTTGAATTCTTGGGTTTTCTCTAGGATCTGCCGTAGTGTGAAGATTTGATCGATGGTGGATTTTCCTGGCCTGAAATCGCACTGATACGGACCAATCAGGCTGTTGATAAAAGGTTTCGGGCGTTCACACAATATCGCAGAGAAGACCTTGTATCCAATGTTAAGGAGACTAATGCCTCTATAATTGGCGCAGTTGAAGGGGTTTCCTTTCTTGTGGATCGGGCAAAGTTGCTGAGATTCCTTTCACCAGGCATACACGCGTCTGACCAAATCTTAGAGATGAGCTGGTGTGTGTTCTCTACCAGTGCAACACGAAAAAAAAATCCAACGGTCAGGTCCAGCAGCCTTGTTAGATTTCAGCTTGGATATTGCTATCCTCACTCGCTTTGGTCAGGTGAACGGAAATTTAAACTATCATTGTTTATGAATAGGTTCTTTCTGTTTAAAAGCGGGATGTTGGTGTTCATCGCCGTTACACACTCTGCAAAAGTAGTTTTTCCATATCCTCAGCACCGACTGTGATTCTACTACGAGATTTCCATTTTCATATCTACAGGTTTTTGTACTGGTTTTGCGCCTCTGGCACGTTCTTTTCACCTTTTGGTAATACGTTCGTGCATTGTTCCTAATGTACAAGCTCTCAATATTCTCGATACTTTGCTCGTAGAGCTCACGAGCAGCTCTCGTCTTCCTTTGCAGAGGTGCTTTATAGGCATCTTATTTTATTGTATGCACTCGCCGACATCCTTTGTTCAACCAAGGGTTTCGCACTTTTGGTCGGGCGAAACCCAGCACATCAGTTGCGGTGTTTCTGATAGCATGTTGGCAGCGTTGCCACTGGTCTTCGGCACTTAATGCTAGTGGCATAGGACTTTAGGTTTTGTGTGGTTTTTCCCAATGTAATTAGTAGATTGCACAAGTCTCAAAGTGGTGCATATTTGTTTTTCCGTTATTTCTGATTTGTCCTTTATTTTAATGACTGCCTGTTTTTGACTCACATAAAATCTACCCGTCTCGCGCGATACGACTTTCATTCCCATTATAACGTTGCCAGGCACTTATTACGGTATATTTTGGAATATACCGCCCAACAACAGCAACATAACCAGCATGTGCAATACGCCTCCAGATTTAATTCCCTTTGTTCTTCAATCTCCCTCGCACTCTACTTTTCGACTTCCGCACACTGTTCACCCTCCAACGATCAGCAAAACATGAAGAAATTGTTTGGAGGGAAACGCTTTGAAAACAGAACACTCACACTTCCACATAAAATTGTATTTTTGAGTCTTCCGTACGGTGTGAACCCTCCGGCGGTCGGAAAAAATTCTAATGTGTCAAAAACGGAACGCTTTGAGAAAAGTACATTCACTCTTTCACCGAGAATCATATTTAGGAGTGAACTTTCGGTGGATTTTCGGTGCAATCAAGCCCTCTCTTTTTGGCTCACATAAAATCTACCCGTCTCGTGCGACACGACCTTCATTCGCATGATAATGTAGCCAGGCTCTTAGTGCCTGGCCAAACGTTTATGTGAATGAAAGTAATGTCCAGCGAGACAGATACATTTTAAGTGAGTAGAAAAGAGAAAGGGGTAACTTTCATCAAAAAATCACCGAAAATCCGTTTGCGAAGATAATTCTCGGTATGGGCATGAACGTTTCGTTTCCAAACCATTTCACTTTTAACATAAATCGTCATTTTACATTTGCATTGAACGAGATAAGACGTATATATGGCTACACAGACACAAAAATATGAATCGTTCTTTTCCAAATCATTCCATTTGTATAATTTTTTGCAGAAAACGCATGTGCCAGCTGCACATATGATATGCAGTACACCGTGCAAATATTTGCACATAGAATATGTACTTATACAGGGCTCTAATCACGTAACTTTTCAGACGATCATCGTTTGAACGATAGCTACCGATAAATGAATAAAAAAAAATGGTTGTATATTTATAGGAGTTAACCTTTGTCTAATAGACTGCAGCCCCAGGCGCCTGCCTGGCAATTATTCACATACCCTTAGCGGAGTGACAAAGCCCTTAATAGCTTAAACCCTCCGAAAAGTGGAGTTTATTAAATTAATCGGCCGCAGAGCGGCGCTTACCACAGTTGTTTGCACACTGTTTGCTGTATAACCCCTAAGTGCATGTAAAAACTATAGACCAGCGTTGTCGCTATGCGACTTTAGTCCCAATTTGACTCTTTTTGCCGCAAAGAGATTATGATCCAACTTTTTAAGAAAACACCTCTTTTTGAGCTTTTTTATTTTTATTTTTTTGTGGCTTTTTCCTATAAAAATTTGTTTTCCAACTAAAGTTCCATTTAGTTGCTATCATCATCACAGTCGTTCACAATAAAATTGTACTAATTTAATAATTTATTTATTTTTTAATGCGTTCTGTTTTTTTATTATTCAGTTTTTGTTTTGTTTTGTGAAATACAAGCTTTATGTAAGTTTTTAAATCTTTAAATTATTAGTATATGTATGTATGTTTACATACGGGCACCTTGTCGCAAGTGGTTAGTGTGTCGGATCACTACGCATGAGGTTCCAAGTTCGAATCTCAGAAAACACCAAAAAGTTTTTCCACGGTTCCACCTCTCGCGAACGTCTGACAAACACCCGAGAGTATTGTTGTCACGAAAAAGCTTCTCAAATTGCCGTTCGGAATCGGCACTAAATTGTAGGCCCCTTCCAATCGTGTGAAAAATATAACGCATGCAACATGAGTGGTTGCGAGAAGCTAGGCCCTGGCACTTAAAGAGCTGTTGCGCCAAATATTTGTATTTGTATTTTGTAGTCGTACCGGTAAAATCGTCTACCAATGTTTCTCCATCAAATGGCTTAAAAGTCTCTTCTAAGTGCTCGGCAAATAGATCCGCTTTTTCTTTGTCACCTTTTGCTCATTCGTCGTTGTTTTTTTCTTATCGGTGGCGAATGTATTTGGGGTTTCTTAATTCTTTTGATAGCTTTCCAGAGCGAGTAATTAGTGGTTTTTCGGCGGTTAAACCTTCAAGATAAGCTGAAGTCTCTCGGTTTTTTAGGTCTTGGATCGCTTTTTTAAGCTTATTGCATAGGAAATTCGAGTGGGTTTTATGCTGGGGAGCGCGAGTTTGTTGCCATATTTTGCGTGCTCTCCTCTTTTCGCGAATAAGTTCTTTTATTTCCGGCGGATAAATAGCTTCATTACATGGGACTTCTTTCCTCCTTAAAGGTGTATTTTTCCACGCGGCATTCTGTATCGATTCAATAAATTTGCCGAGTTCATCTTCTATTTCGAAGGGTGTTTTGAGCGATACGTTTAAGACAATATTTTCTTCGCAATCAGTTCTAAAGCCGCGCCAGTTAGTTTTTTTGTTAGTTAATCTAGGCACACCTTCTACTGTCATTAGTCGGTCACTTATTGTCAAGATTACCGGCGAGTGATCTGAGGAGAGATCAAAGCTTTCCTCTACTTTCGCAAAATTTGAAGATAGTCCTTTTGCTACGAAGAAGTCTATTAGGTCCGGTGTTTTTGCTGTATCAGAGGGCCAATACGTCGGTTTCCCCGTCGAAAAGAAATCAACCCCGAATTGCATACCGGCTTCGTACAGAAGTCTGCCTTTCCGTGAATTGGATCTGGAACCCCAAAAGGTGTGTTTTGCGTTGAAATCGCCACCTATAATGAAATTCGGTCCAAGTGAGTCAAGGAGACGTACAAAGTCGTTACTTCTAAACGTGCATCGCGGAGGACAATAAATGGACGCGACGTTGAAATACGAGTGCCTATTCTTAACTCGAACTGAGCTTGTTTGCATTGTATCGATTTCAATCGTCGTAATTATTGAATGCTCAATGCAGTCTTTAATGAATAAGGAGGATCCGCCTCTAGCTCTTCCGGAAGGGTGGTATGCGTGATAAGCACGATACCCTCTTATTTTTACTCCGGATTCCTTTGTCAAATGAGTTTCAGAGATCAAGCAAATGTCAATGTTGTCATTCCGTAAGAATACTTCTAATTTGGCGTTTTTTGTAGAAGGCCGTTTGCGTTCCATGTTAAAATTTTTAGTAACTTAGTGTGTAACATGTTAAAGGTATTCATAACCCTTTGAGTGCGCGCAAATTATAAAAAAAAAAAAAAAAAAGTTACTGTCTATAATTATACCTAATATTTAATAGCTTCTCCATCAATTATAAGTATTGTGCCCTCTTCTTGTTGTTCGTGTATGATGATCTGTTTTGTTTTGTTGACAATTTGTTGTTTTAATTTATTCTGCTTCAACCATACGTTGAGATTTTCCAGGTCCTCTTGCGCCATTCAGCAGAACCTTTGCTGGTTGCATGTACCACTGTATCATCCTCAAACAGTTACATATACCACTGCATCATCCTCAAACAGTGTATTATATTTTTTACATTGTGAATATCATTAGTGTAAATTGGGGATAGAAGCGTGACGTTTTCTTCAACCCGCGGTTCACCATTCACTTTTACTACTTGAGTTCTATTTGTTAGGACCGAATAAAACCAATTGAATTCATTGTTTTCCCCTTTTTTTAATTTATTCAATAATATTGATCTATTTTAAATGCACGCTCTAAATCTAAGAAAACGCAGTACATTCGTTTTTGTCAATTGACAATTTTAGTATTCTAAAAAACAACGAGCTTAATTTATCTATTGATTAATATAAAAAAAAGTTTAAATGTAATTAGTTTCTGCGAAGAAAATAACAATTCGCCGAATTTTCTGCGAATAAGCGAATGCTTTTTGGGAACTGTCAACTTTTATTCATAGTCCACACATGTAGGACGCAATCTACATTCACGGGACCAAAACATTCGCGAGAGTTTAACCTCACAATTCGTTTGTTTTGTTCTTCGTGGTTAAGATCGTGGTTGAATTTATCGAAAGAATGTAAGATATTACCTTCAGAATAAAAGCTACGCTATGTATTTATGCATTTTTCACGTTTATGCAATTAGTTACAAAATGAATGATAACTGAAATTCGTAGATTGCCGCGACCAGATAAAAAAGCAGATGTGAATGAAATGTCAAAATTGGCGAACATTCACTCGTTCGCATTCGCAGGTCGCTGAGCTGTGAATGGACCTTAAGTTCGCTGCACTCCCTTCTCCTAAGTCTCCTAAAGCCAGATTGTATGTAACTATTAGGTTATTTCTTTCAAAATGGTCACAGAGTTGTTTAAAAACTTTTCCACGAAGAGCAAAACACATTGGCAGTCCAAAATGCACCAATGTTTATCAACAGACTTCCTTGATAGATGAGGAGTACTCAGACGCACGCACATGAGACCAGAATGATAACCCATGGCACACATGGTCAGCAGACGAGGAAAAGGACGCCATTCAGAGACGACGCACCAAGCATCTAAGCAAAGTTCTACTAAAATCTATCAATTATTTTTGAGTGATACCTGCCGAAGACGACCCCAGTTATCATTGGAGGCTACACGAACACCCTTCTCTTCTTCCTATTTCGGTGAGGTTATGATCCGGAAACAAGAGATCATAACCCTCCCACTTCACTACAGTTCTACTGATCCGCCTGTGGGGTTCGTCTATTTGACCTCAGAAAATATCGGCAGGCCTCCCGATTTTAGATCACTTGGTTACTGAGGCCAATGAAATGCCGATGTCGTCACATTTGTGTGATGCCGGCGTTTATACTCGTAGGCCTGCCTCGGGATGTCTTTGGAACGTTAATTGATATTGCCTTTTTAACAGGGTTCAAATGATCTCTTCTTTGAACGTGGCAATACCAGCTGAGCCGGTCGCGCTCTATTTTTTCTACGATAATTTCCTTGATGTGAAAGCTTCCGCGGATATTCGAACTTCTTATTCGATCAATCTTTGTCACTCCTGCTGTCATGCGAAGCATCTTCATCTCAGCTGCCGTTAATTTACTCTCATACCTTTTTGTACATCGTACAAAATTGTGAACCGCATGTGAGCGATACACAACTGCAGTGTAGAGCCTTCCTTTCAACTTAGAGGGCATATTTCGGTCACAGAAGATAGCTCGCCACTTCATCCACCCTACGCTTATGCGATGATTGATGTCGTCATCACACGTTGCTTTGCTATTGATCATGGATCACAGATATTTGAACTTTTCGCACTTGGAAAGCGCTGTTCCATTCAAATAAACGTCTGGAATAGACCTGTGTGGATCAGAGAACGGGCAGCAAAAGTACTCTGTCTAATAATACGATACCCATTTCTCTCCAAAACGTCCACCCACAAATCAAGTGCTGGTTGCAGGGATGTAGGATCCTCACTTATGATTGCTCCATTGTCAGCAAAAAATAATTGACGTACCTTGGGGTCCATCACTTTACCTTCAAGCAGATAGTCAGGAACTGAAATAAAGAGCAAAGGACTTAAGACGCTTCCCTGGTGCACGCCGACTTTGATTGGGATCTTACTTTTGTCATGATCTTTCTGGAACCTCTTGATGTCTTAGCGCCATCCATATTAGATCTCGTGGTTGTCTGTCGAATGCCTTTTCAAAGTCAACCAATACAATATGCAAATCCTTTAAGGAATCACAATGTTTTTCCATTATGATCCTTATATTTTGGATTGCATCTGTGGTTGATTTACCCGCGACAAACCCGTAACCTGTTACTTTTCGCAGTCGGCCACCTAATACCCGCTCAACGATCTTCATGGTGTGCGACATCAGCTTGATCGAACGGTAGTTATCGCAGTTTCGCGTATCACCCTTCCCTTTGTATACAGGGAGAAGGTAGCTTTCCCTCTGACAATGAAAATTCTGAGCCATCTGAACCCGATGTCTCCCATCTTTTTACAAAACCCAGAGGGCTTCTTCTGACTTCTTCGACTGAAATGTCGGGTATTTCTTCACAGTTAGGGGTGGCTCTTGGAAAGTATAGCCGGGGAAACTGTTCATTCAAAAGTTCTTCACGCTTCTGCAGAATTTTGTCGTCATCCACAAGAAGCTGGCCATGAGCAATGTTAATGAACTTTGGCGAACGAATCTCCCGAGCATTCCTCCTTCTTTGGTAATTTTTCACCAACACCCTGAACATTTTTATACGTATAACTTTACCTTTTATACAATATTACAAATTGTCCTTTTCCTTTCTAGAAACATGACTTGTTTAGCTTTCGACAGCTGATGCGGCCAATTTGAGCACCGCCCCAACGTTAGGCGTTTGCTGAGCATCATCGGGATATACAGTTTTTAGTAAAATAAAGTCGGGTAAAGTATGAATATTTGATTTTAAGTGTTTTTTTTTCTACGGCGTTCCTGGATACTGCCGGTATTTCGCCAACCCAACTTATGGTTAACCCATTGAACATGCAAATGAATTTAGGCACATTCTTGTAGAAGCTGCGCATTCGAATCTCGTAAAGGACATAACTGGCCGCACTATTAGTTTGTGCAGAAAAACTGTAAGATGAAAATGAAGAAAGTGAAATTGAACTCGTATACAAAATTCAGTGGCCAGGTTGTGTAGTCTCAGACGGACAACACCGGAATCCACTTCCATTCAAAAGGCTAATGGTGTTCTGCTCACGACTCACTTTCCAGGTTGCAAAATAATTTCGCTTGAGCGCAATGTATTGGCTGAAACCTCTGGATCTGGAATGACATACGCACGTTGAGGTGAAATCAACTTGAGCTCTCCAGTGTTTTCTGATAGTGTCAAAGAGCCTTCGGTAAGAAGTGTGGTCTGAGGCTTTCTGTGATTGTACACAGCGATCATCAGACCAATTTCCACCTATGCGTCTGTAGTATAGCGGTTTAAGACGATAGTAAAATCTGTTTGTTACTGACGCCAAACACAGCACAGAACCCTATAAACGCGATATGCAGACTCATGAAAAACTGGAGCACTATTTCGCAAGATATCAAAGAAATATTTTTTGCATTTATGAAATTGGAGCTGACTGATTTTTGGACAATGAAACCGATTCCCTTGCGTTTTGGGCAAAAAGATGACTCTCTGCCAGTCGGAAGGGTCTGTCATACTGGATTTTTAAATAGTAATAGAAGCAAAAATGCATATACATATATACTTAGTAGTATGTGAAGGCCAACAATTATATCACCAACACGTACTCGTATGTATATAATAGATATATTATTATAATAATCTTTTGTTAACAAGTGAAAAACGAATGCCATCAAATTTTCTTGATCCACTACACCAAAAAGGCTTTCTGATAGAAGTACAATGGACCGTGTCGAGTCTGACTATTCCAGGATTTGAATTTCTTAAAAACAAAAAACTTTAGAATGTCAGTTTTTCAGTTAAAATCAGATTTTAACGAGACAATTTATATATTTACACACTACTACACAAATTGAAAATGAGTCTCAATTGTACATATAACAACACAAGTTGTTATATACCTATGAATGCAACACACATTTCAACGGTTGAGTTTACATATGGTATATGTACATATGTACATATTCAATCGAATCATAGTTTGTCAACGTTTGGCAAACATTCGAAAATATAAGTGATTCTCAAAAAAATAAAATTGTCCTTCAGATACGTATAAAACCGTAGGCCCCTTCCATTCGTGCGAAAAATATAATTCGCAACAAGAATAGCGTTGAGAATATCGAGAGTTTATACTCCAGGAACAATGTACGAAAGTCTTACCAAAAGGTAAAAAGAACGTGTCAGGAAGTAATACCCGTACAGAAACTTGTAGAGATGGAAATGGAAACCTCGTAGTAGAATCACAGTCGGTGCTGAGAATATGGAAAAACTACTTCTGCAGACTGTATAACGGCGACGAAGACCTACATCCCACTGTCAGGCAGAATGAACCATTCAACATAGACGATGATAGTCAAAATTTCCGTCCACCTGACCAAAACGAAGTGAGGATAGCAATATCCAAGCTAAAATCGAACAAGGCTGCTGGACCTGACGGCTTACCGGCCGAACTTTTCAAGGCAGCTGGGGATGAATTGGTAGAGTGCATACACTAACTCATTTCTAATATTTGGTCAGACGAGTGTATGCCTGATGAATGGAATCTCAGCATCGTTTGCCCGATCCACAAGAAAGGAGACCCCCTCAACTGCGCCAATTATAGAGGCATTAGTCTCCTCAACATCGCGTACAAGATCTTTTCTGCGATATTGTGTGAACGCCTATCAGTGCGGTTTCAGGCCAGGAAAGTCCACCATCGATCAAATCTTCACACTTCGGCAGATCCTGGAGAAAACCCAAGAATTCCAAATCGATACTCACCACCTCTTTATCGGTTTCAAGGCCGCCTATGACAGCATCTATAGAGAAGAGCTTTATAGACACATGTCTAGTTTTGACATCCCTGCCAAACTTGTCCGTCTGTGCAGGCTGACGATGGAGAACGCTCGCTGCTCCATCAAGGTCGGTAATGACCTCACCGAGACCTTTGATGTCAAAAAAGGATTTAGACAAGGTGACGCGCTGTCATGTGACTTGAACGGATTGTGCGGAACTCACAAGCCAACACCGGAGGCACAATCTATTACAAGTCTGTACAACTGCTTGCATACGCCGACGATATAGACATTATCGGAAGAACTCAGCGGGCTGTCACCGGTGCGTTTGCAAGCATTGAGGCGGAAGCGGCCAAAATGGGTTTAGCGATAAACGAGGGCAAAACCAAGTATATGCTGTCAACAAGAAGGGAAAACCAACACCGACGAATTGGACAAAACGTCACCGTGGGCAGCTATAACTTCGAGGTAGTAAGGGACTTTGTCTACCTTGGCTCTGCTATAAATTCTACTAACAAAATTAGTGCAGAAATCAATCGAAGAATAACTCTTGCCAATCGCTGTTTTTTTGGGCTTATAAGGCAATTCAACAGTAAAGCCCTATCTCGAACAACTAAGGAGACTCTATATAAGACCTTGATCAGCCCAGTCCTACTTTACGGCGCTGAAACATGGACTTTATTAAAAGAGGATGAAAATATCCTTGGTCGCTTCGAGAGAAAAATTCTTCGTAAGATTTTCGGTCCCGTTTGCGTTGACGGGTTTTGGAGGAGAAGATTCAATCACGAACTATACGAGCTGTACAGCGACATCGACTAAGTCAAAAAACTGCGTATTGGACGTCTGAGATGGCTAGGACATGTAGAACGCATGGACACCAACGCTCCGGCCCGCAGAGTCTTCGAATCTAACCCCGAGGGACGACGCAGTAGAGGGAATCATCGCCGTAGGTGGCGCGCACAAGTTCAAGGGGACCTCGACCAACTTGGAGTGCGCAACTGGAGGCAACTAGTTAAAGACCGAGCTAAATGGAGAGGCTTGTTGGTTGAGGCCCAGGTTCACCCCGAACTGTAGCGCCACCTAAGTAAGTAACACGAATAGTTGCGAGAAAGTGAAGATCATTTCAAATCGGTGAAGTTTTGCACCAAGATATCTTGAACCAGTAATCCGATTCGAACCAAACCACTGCTCAGAAGCAATAGTACGATAGGTGGTTTAACCAAGGGCAATAAATAAATTTCTATTCTGGAAAATTGGGAAAGATGGGTCTATCTTCCCTTCTCGCACAATTTCTTCCGTGTTTCATTATTCTCTATCACTTCATCTGAAACTGAATCACCTTATATAAGTGCCTTTAATTTAGTTTAAAAGCAACACATTCATGCTTACCTGAAAAAGTGGCTGACCAATTTTTACTGTTGCTGGTATCTGCACTTTATAAGAGCGGTCATCAAATTCAGGGGTTTGGTCATTAATATCATCTACAGATACGATGACTCTCGTTGTTGAGGACAATGGTGGAACGCCACCATCAGTTATCAGAACCTTAAAATACAATTATATTAAAAAATTGTTTACAACTTAATATAATATAATATAATATAATAATATAATGGAATATTTAATAGCGTAAGGAAAAAAATTATAAAGCAAAATGAGAAATCTTTATATACTTCGTGTTACCTCCATTATATGTTCAGACTGATTTTCACGATCTAATTTTCTAGCTGTTGTTGAAATTACACCTGTAGTATCGTTAATAGTGAAGAACCCCTCAGGATTCCCGGAAATAATTCTATAAGATATGCGCTGATCTGAATCAATATCACGATCTTCTGCTTTCAGTTGTAGAACCTCAACCCCGGGAGGACTTCCTTCTAATACAGATGGGTAGTAAACTGGACTGTCAGTGAGTGGAACATTGTCATTTTCATTTTCTACTTCGATAAAAACCTGAAAAATATGTGTATTTATATAAACTTCAAATATTATAAAATCGAAACGTACCTCTACACAAGAATGAAGCGGCACTACCGCCTGATCTTGAGCACAAACTGTTAACCAATAATAAGGTTTAGATTCAATGTCTAACAATGCCATGGTGCGTAAGGAGCCTGTAATTACCAAATAAATAATACAATATAGACACAATCACGAGCTGTAAGTCTTGTTTTCTAATAACTGCTGTGTCTAAATGCTATTGAGATACTAGCGGAGTATTACAGATTTTCTAAATTTGTACGAATATTATATTATTATCGACGGGTGTAGAAAAAATATTTCTCGTAACTGATCCAAAAATATATATAAATACTCATATATTCGGCTATTACGCAGAGCTATATATTAGCACTATGTACCTAAAAATATTGTACCCAACTAGTAAAAAACTGCTTCCTATCTCTTTATAGTACTTAAGTAACTATTAACCTACATATGTACATATGCTGTTAAATTTATCAATTATGTTTATCAATTTCGATTTGTGTTTTTATACAATATGAAACTTTTCTAGCAGATATTTAATAGATTTAGAGGGTGGCAATGGTGTAGTGGTAATGTCGTCAATTGCCACGCTAATGGTTCATGGTTCAATTCCTGATGTCAGCAAGCATTTATTTATTTCTCATGAAATATATAAAGTCAGTCCGATCATTTGCAAAAGCTTCTGTGAACACTACTGCGAAGGCATAACACTAGCAGGAGCTTGGTCATGTGGCTGGAAAAAGTGTTCGCTCTGTTGATGATGATTTGCCCTTGACATCGGTTATCAGGAAAAAAGTACTGTGAATCAGAAGCAAAGACAATAATAACAAAAAATTTCCCCAGTTATCTGGACGCCACCCCCGGAGAATAGCTGAAGCATAAACAACTGAGCTTCAAGTACCACTACACCAAAAATCTTTCTCTCTCTCCATCCTTTCCAACGCCCGCACTGTGTGCAAACATGTTAAAGGTATTCATAACCCTTTGAGTGCGCGCAAATTATAAAAAAAAAAAAAAAAAAAAATTTAACGAATTTAAAAGTAAATTTTTAAGTTACAAAGGCATGTGAATTCCAGCATCTAGGACACATGCGAGAGAAAGAGTCAGTGGTGATTGGTACTTCGGATTTAAAAAAAAAAATTTGTAGGAATCAATTGTGAATTTAAAATATCAGACGAAATAACTTACTTAATCTTTTATGTTTTTTGGAGAAGATTTGAATGACAATGTCGGGAACTATGAAGACTACCATGGAGGACTGGGATACTACAACAGGAACCTTCCTAGTGAAGACATCCTAAGCATGTACAAATCGCACGGTCTTATTGTGTTAAATACCATGTTCAGCAAACAAAGCCGATACCTGATCACTTACAGCAGATTGCAAAGTCAATCGCTCAGACTTTGCAATCAGACGGTGTTGCTGAGGCAATCGCTCAGCAACACCGTCTCATCCTAACAGAAAAGCAAACAAACAAGGGTACCTGAGAAAATCAAGTGGTACAATCTGGACAAAGAAAACGGCGAGGCTTTTGTTTTCGTGATGAAAAAAATTACCTCTCTCACACCGTCTGGGGATGAAGGGTGCAGAGCACAAACTATGTGGGATTCCCTACAGCGAACTTGCTTAAAGAAGGCCAAATCACTGCTAGGAGCTTCAAAAGGCTACCACCAACACACCAAAGAAATATGGTTGCTGATGCAAACCAGGCTATCCAGAAGCTGCGAAGACACAATATGAACAAGAGCGAAACCATCTTCAAAATAGCCGCTCAAAGAAGGAGGAATGCTCAGGAGATTCGTTCGCCAAAGTTCATTAACAATGCTGATGCTCAGCTTCTTGTGGATGACGACAAAATTCTGCAGAGGTGGCGGCAATATTGTGAAGAACGTTTGAATGAACAGTTTCCCCGGCTATACTTTTCAAGAGCCGACCCTAACTGTGAAGAAATACCTGACATTACAGTCGAAGAAGTTAGCAAGGAGGTCAAATACTCAAAAAAAACGAAAAGCGGTTGGGTTAGACGAGATGCCCTCTGAGTTCTGGAAAAAGATGAAAGAGATCGGGTTTAGATGGCTCAGAATTCTCATCTCCAAATTTACGAGAGGTGATCCAATGCCGAATCAAAGCAGGGAAAGCTGACTTCTCCCTGTATACAAAGGGAAGGGTGATACGTGAAATTGTGATAACTACCGTTCGATCAAGCTGATGTTACACACCATGAAGATCGTTGAGCGGGTATTAGGTGGCCGACTGCGAAAAGTAACAGGGCTATCTGATGATCAGTGCGGGTTTGTCGCGGGTAAATCAACAACAGATGTAGTCCAAAGTATAAGGATCATAATGGAAAAACATTGTGATTCCTTAAAGCATTTGCATATTGTATTGGTTGACTTTGAAAAGGCATTCGACGGACAATCACGAGATCTAATATGGGTGGCGCTAAGACATCAAGAGGTTCCAGAAAGATCATGACAAAAGTAAGATGCCCCGCTGGAGTAACTGAAGAGTTCCCAATCAAAGTCGGCGTGCACCAGGGAAGCGTCTTAAGTCCTTTGCTCTTTATAACAGTACTTGACTATCTGCTTGAAGGTAAAGTGACGGACCCCAAGGTACATCAATTATTCTTTGCTGACAATGGAGCAATCATAAGTGAGGATCCTACATCCCTGCAACGAACACTTGATGTGTGGGTGGACGTTTTGGAGAGAAATGGGTATCGCATTATTAGACAGAGCACTTTTTCTATTTTTCCGAGGGTAAGTGAAAATCTTCCATAGATACTATGCGAATAGCAAGCGCGTGCTCATTGTAGTGTCAGATTCGGACTGAACAAAATTGGTAGATATTGCAAGAAAGTAATAACTTATCAAGCAATCTCTCTTTCTCTTAGGACTTTATTTTGAAAAGTTTGTAAAATATTAGCATTTGTTTTCTAGTACCACTTAAAAGTTGTATACCGTAGGTCCACGCCGGTTTTAGCACTTGCTTGTATAAAAGCAGTTTGTTCTCAGTACTGAGCTGGTAATGTTTTCCGAGTAACCAGTTCATTTCTCTATGTTTGGTTTCGAGTTCTTTACGTTTCATTTTCACGTGCGAATTCCATTTTAGCCTTGCGTCGAGTGTCATTGTCAGGTATTTGGCCTCGTTTGCAAAAGTTATTCGGGTTTAGAAAAATTGGCAAGTCATAAGTTTTCTTAAAAGTGAAATTCACGTGAACAGATTTAGATTCGTTGTGGGCGATCCACCAGTCCCTCGTCCATTCATTTACCTTATTCAGTGTGTTTTGCAGTCGTTTCTTCGATTGTTTTACCTACTGCTAGGATAGTGGTGTCATCGGGCAACATAGCAAGGACAGTGCCATCTTCTTTCGGTATATCATGAGTATACAACAGATAGAGAAGCGGCCTAAGAACACTTGCGGTACGCTGGCCGGAATTTCTTTGAGCTCCGAGTATTTATTTCCATGTCTAACACGAAAGAGTCTATTCCCGAGATATGATTCTAGAATATCGTATAGGCATACAGCGAGAACTTGTCGTGATTTGCATTTCAAGCCATCAAGCAGGCGTCAAGAAATACGCTTAAGCATATCTTTTTTTCTTCAAGTGCTTTCTCGATTACGTCAGTAATTCTATGCACCTTGTCAATCGTCGAATGCTTGCTTCTGAACCCAAACTGGTGGTCAGGGATAAGATTATTTTCTTATATAACCTGTTGAAGACGCCTTATTAATATCCTCTCGAAAATTTTAGATATGACTGGAAGAAGCGAATTTGGTCTATACGATTTTACCTCATTTGGCGGTTTTCTTGGTTTCAAAACCAGGTTCATTATGACTTCCGCAACTTTCCATTGGCTCGGCACGTGTTTTAATCTGAGCGCAGCATTTACAATATGGAGAAGCTTAATCAATGCTTAACCACTTGACCATCGTACGGTTTAAAGATTTCTTCCAGGTGGGCCGCAAAGACGTCCGCTTTTTCTTTATTTAAAGGAAACCCAAATCCCAGAGCACTCAGACTTCTCCAGTCCATTGTACCAGGCAGGAATCTTTCTTTGGTGCAGTGGTTGGAAAAACTTCGATGCAAATCGTTTTTCCTTTATACTTGGGTGGCCCATGATTGCTGTTCCCCGCTGAGGCTTGAACCTGCACACATCGGTTAACGAGCAAACACACTACCCACTGCACATTTGGACTTTTATTTTCCCTTACCCATTCATTTTGATTTTTATTCTTCAACAAATTGCACAAACGATTCAAGTGTGCTTTATATTGCGAAGCACGACTCTATTGCCATTTTTTAATGCGCTTTTCTTTTTTCCTTGACCAATTTTTTTTATTTCCGGAGGATATCGTAAACCGTATTTGTTCGGCGTTTTCCTTGCATTGGGAGTATTATTCCAAGAGACGATCAACGAAATGATCAACTTCATAGGGTGTCGTAAGTGGAACGCTTAGTTCTACATTATCTTCAATTTCGTTCCTAAAGCTTTCTCAGTTAGTTGTTCTACCAGTTAATCTCGCTGACTCTAGGTTATAGACTAGTTTTTCGCTTAATGTCAAAATAACTGGGGAATGATCAGACGACAGGTTAAAGCTCTCTTTAACTTTTATGTGATTGGTAAATATTCCTTTCACAACGAAAAAATCAGGTCAGGTATTTTTGAAGTATCAGTTGGCCAGTAAGTCGGTTTACCCATCGAATTGAAATCACAATTGTACTCCATACCTGCCCCATAGAACATTCCACCTTTTTGCGAGCTGTATCTTGAGCCCCAGAACGTGTGTTTCACATTAAAATCGCCGCCAATAATGAATTAAGGTTTCTGCGATTTAAACAAGTTTCTCTTTTTTTAAGCACGGAACGCGGTGGACAGTAGATAGATGAGATGTTAAGAATACGCTGATTATTTTTAACTCGAATCGTGCACAGTTGCAAAATTTCAAGGTCTATCTTTAGAGCTTCGGATTGTTCGATGCAGTCTTTAATAAACAAGGATAATCCGCCTCTCGCTCTTCCCGATGGGTGACAAGCGTGGTAATCATTATAGTCTTTTATTTTTAAATGCGATTCGTTTTTTACGTGGGTTTCAGAAAAGACCGTTTGCATTCCAAGTATATATTTTTAACATTCGTTTTTCATTCATATTCTAGTAGAAGTACGCGTTTTTCGTGAATTATTTTCGAGCTTAATCAGCTTATTGAGAATAATTTTATTTAATTTGCTTTGTTCTTTAAATTTCGCGAGAATAACTGAGAAAAGATGAGAGACAGGGTCCGTCGAAATTTCAACGTTTTTTAATTTTTCGGCTGCCGCGGCCTGAGCGTAACTGCCGGAACACAATGATGAAGCTGAAGCTGAACGCAAAGTTAAATACACACAGTCTAATACTGCGAACAGAATGTGAAGCTGAAGCTTGTCGCTGAAGTAGAAGTGGAGTTAACTTCAGTTTCACTGCAGCGCGCTTTTTGACATTTCCATACAAAAAAAAAGGATAGGGCACACATCAGGAAATAGAAAAATTAATCAAGTAAAAGGGGACAATATTCTACGGGATTTGAGTAATCCTCGTAATCCTAAGCACAATCCTAAAGCACTCGAAAATAAGATCTTAACCGCAGAAATGAGAATGCTACGATGGTCAGTCGACGTAACCCTTAAGGATAAAGTACGCAGCGATTACGCCAGAAGAAGTCTGAAAGTGGCACCCATACACGAAAAATTAAAGGAAACGAGGCTACGTTGGTATGGGTATGTGATGCGCAGAAATAGCAACCATATCGTAATAACAGCAATGAATTTAGAAGATGGGCCGAAAAGACTGGGAAAACCGAAGGCGACGTGGATGGGCCCTATTAATAAAGACATAGGAATCGAAAATTTATCTAATATGACAACTCAGGACAGAAGATCTTGGAGGCTCAGGATAAGGAGATCCGATTGGAACTTAAGGTCAGAAGAAGAGAGACCCTGAAATACCGCAGTATTACACTTGGAGTTAACCGTCGAAACTATTTGGTGGTGCCATGATATTGTTAGCAGCTGATTTTCGACAAGCATTTCATGTTATTACTCGATCATCTGCTGCTGATGAACTAAACGCGTGTTTGAAATCTTCAAATTTGTGGAAAAATCAGTAATTTAACTGGCTCCATAACAATGCCAACCCATTTTGCAGGATTACACAATCTAAAGAAAAACTTATTCAAAGCGTGTTGCCAAACATAGCACAGCAACACAAAAATAATGTTTGGTTAAGCGAAAGGGCAATATTGGCAGCAAAAAAGAAAGATGTCAATAATCTTAGCACGGCTATTCAAAATGACATAGCAAACCAATTAGTAACATACAAGTCAGTGGACACTGTTATGAATCAAGACGATGTGGTGAATTATCCTACCAAATTTTTGAATTCACTTGATTTGGCAGGAATGCCACCACACAATCTACAATTAAAAGTTAGAGCACTGATTATTATGCTTCGCAATATAAATCAGCTACAGCTTTCTAGTGGTACCAGACTTGCAGTGAAAAAGCTAATGAACAACGTCATCGAAGAAACTATTTTGAAAGGAAAATACAAAGAAGACATTTTGATCCCCCGAATTCCAATGATTCCATGCCACTTGCCATTTGCTTTTAAATGACTTTAATTCATCATCACTCCTTATAATAAAACTACTAATAAGTACTAATTCCACGCGAACGAAGTCGCGGGTAACAGGTAATACATATATAGTTTTGAAACCTGTAAGGTACTGCTACACTTTATGGAATTCTACCTTTGAGTTTAAAACCAAGCTTAATTAGTTCCAAGATCTGAAATTTTCAGGAAATCAATACTTGCTACTTGTTTTGTTCCATTGACAGTAGCAAGATTACTAAAATGAGACGCATAAAAAATGCAACCAGAAAGCATGCAAATATTAAACGTTTAAACATTCTGTAGTAGAATGGCAGTACATATTTCGTAACGTGGAGTGAAATTTTTTTGGGAAATTCGACAAAGAAGCCTACAAGCAGAAACCGAACTGCTATTATATACTCATAAGGCTTTACCCATACCAACTGAGTTATCTCTGCAATACACGTCATTCAGCATACAATTGCAAAGAAAATCGTAGCCATCTAAAGCAAGTTACTAATAAGACCGTTTCGAATATCGGGATATTCCGGTACATACGAGTATATGAATGTTGTCAAGTTCGGAGAGAAACTTCTTTATACTAATTAACCTAAAGCCAATAATTTTTTATAAATTCTTCAAAGAGTAAAAGATATATATGAAATGTTTTTTCAAAATAAGACTAAGATTTCGAAATTTGTTTTTTATCACTACAAAAAAAAACCCTACATACATATAAACATGAAATTTACTTACCTTCACTATCTATAGAAAAGATACCCAAACCATCTCCGCCTCGTATAGAATATGTAACCCTTGAGTCGGGACCGGCAGGATCTGCATCTGTTGCAATAATGTTCATGACATGTGTATCAGCAGGTTGATTTTCAATAACACTTCCAACCAGTACAAAGTCTTCAAATTCAGGTGCGTAACGATTTTCATTAACATCTATTATTTCAACAATAACGGTAGCTTCGGATGACAACGCAGGCGTACCACGATCGATAGCACGAACACATAAACTGTGTAATTGCCGCTCTTCAAAATCTAAATACCCCTGGGTGCGAATGGTACCAGTATATTTATCAATTTTAAAAAGTTCTGTATCGCTCTCATCGCTAAATGTATAAAGAACTTCTCCTCCAGGCCCGATATCTAAATCTGTTGCACTTACTATAGCAATTACTGTTCCTTTAGGAATGTCTTCACGAATGCGGAATGTATATTCCGATAAAGTGAATTCAGGTACATTGTCATTGACGTCATCAACTATGACACGAATAATGGCATCTGCAGACAGGGGTGTAGGTGCACCCTTATCCATGGCACGAATTTGTAGTTCATAAATTTCTTTCTCTTCCCTGTCTAATGGATGGCTAACGTAGAGAATACCGGTTTCGGGTTCAACTTGAAAATGGTTTGTGTCTGTAACCATTGTGTATGTAACTTGCGCATTGTTACCAATATCTGCATCATTCGCTTTCAATTGGAAAATAATAGTTCCATTTTTAGCAAGTTCAGTAACTCGAAAACTTGCTAGTGATTTTTCGAATTTTGGCGGATTATCGTTTTGGTCTAGAACTGTTATTGGTAGCATTTTTGATGAGGATTTTTGAGGTTTTCCCAAATCATAAACCGTGATATTTAACACGTATTCATCTTGCCGTTCACGATCAAGGTAACCAATAATTTGCAGTT
This sequence comes from Brachypalpus laphriformis, assembly GCA_945910035.1. Classification (NCBI taxonomy): domain Eukaryota; kingdom Metazoa; phylum Arthropoda; class Insecta; order Diptera; family Syrphidae; genus Brachypalpus; species Brachypalpus laphriformis. The sequence goes on from OX246756.1 coordinate 125,924,179, forward strand.
CTCCTGTATCTGGATCGATACGAAACACAGAGTCATAATCACCACCTGAAATACCGTAAACAAGCTTTCCATTATATCCCAAGTCTCTGTCTCTAGCTTTGATCCAAGATACTGTTTCGCCTAACTGAACGGTTTCGTTTATTTTCAGTTCTAATGGAAAATCAACAAATTCTGGAGCATGTACATTGTCTCCGTAACGGATAGGCATCATCGCAAAATCATTTTGTAGATTATAATCTCTTCCAGGCATATTATTTTTCTCTGCAGCTGCTAGAATTTCAGCTTGTCTACGCGCAATTCCAGTATCCCTGCACTCGAAACTTCCGCCGTCTTGCGAAGACATACTACGACCAAGCATAGTACCAGTACCTCCATTAATTAAATAACTTCGTTTTTCATTTACCAAATTTATTTGGATAGTCATTATATCTGCAAAGTGTGTTCCATCCGTGGCTGTGACATTAACTTCACGCTGAGGAACTCCCACATCACCCAAATCACATCCGATAGACAATACTCCTGAAGTCTGTTCTAAATTGAAGCAGCCATCTTCATTGCCCGAAACCATACGGTATGTTATATAATTACCCGTATCAAAATCAATAGCTGATAGGGTTAAAATATCCATACCGACTGCGGTGTCGCGCGGTACATGTCCAATGCAATCAATACGTTCAAATTGTGGACGATTATCATTCACGTCTTTAATCTTGACAAGAAGTTCGACTTCTGTTTGGCGTCGAAATGGCAGACCCCAATCAGAAGCACGGATACTCAAAACGTACTCCCTTCGCATTGTCTCATAATCAATAAGCTTGGAAGTTCTTAGTACTCCGGAAAAATGGTCTATTTCGAATGGTACTTCATTTAAATTGGCGATACTGTAAGATATGTAAGCATTTTCTCCTGAGTCTCTATCCTTAGCAGATATTTTTATTACTGTTGTGCCAGCGGGTTCATTTTCATCTACCAATACAGTGTTATTTTTAATGTCGAATACAGGATCATTGTCATTTGTATCCTGTACATTAATTTTTACCTTCGCAGAAGATTGTTTTCGCATGCCAACGTTTCCTTGATCTATTGCTGAAACTGTCAATGTATAAAACGCTTTCGTTTCCGCATCCAAATTTTTTTGTGTATAAAGCATTCCAGAGTCAGGATTAATACGGAATTCACCCCCTTCATTGCCGCCAACTATTTCTAAAAACACTTGCGAATTTTTGCCTTCATCTCGATCCGTAACTTTTAATCGTATAACAGGAGTATTAATCGGCGATGTTTCCGGTACCGACACTTCATAAATTTGTCGATTAAAAACCGGTGAATTGTCATTAGCATCACTGATACGAACTGGAACGGTTTTGTAACTAGACTGGGGAGGAATCCCCCGATCTTCAGCTCGCAGAGTTAAATTATAACCTTGTGGCGTTAGTTCCCTATCTAACAGCTTGTGAATTTCGATATTATATTCGCCGCTTTTTCCTGTTGATGTAATTCGAAAATGACCGTCAGGATCACCGCTCACGAGTTCTACGTTCTTAATTTCACCATGGATCCCTTGATCTTTGTCCGTAACTCTAATAATTCCATAGATATTCGCGTTAGCACCTTCTTCTACATATGGCAATGTCGTCACATAGATATCCGGCGCGTACAAATTAACCTGAAAATATAAAAGTAAACAAAAATTAAATTACCTACGTTAAGTGTGCCTTGCATAATAACTTTTAATACTGCTCTCTTTCAGTTACAACCCATAGCAAAGAGCACATACGACAACGAATAGTGATGATGGAGAATTGACCGGAGAAGAAAACATCCAAGGATAGCTCAATGTTAGAGCGTTGGTGGCTACAACCATAACTAACCCAGGTTCGTCTCTTGCCTCTGGACCAAATATTTTCTTCTTTGATCAATGCTCCAAAAATAATCTTAAATATAATCTGTCCGTCAGTAAAAATGATTGGTATGGCTGATTTGTTGATATGTAATAAAAATCAACGAAAAAATGCATGTGCCAAATTAGGATTCGAACCTCGATCACCGAGGTAAGAATAGTAAGCATAGCCCTTTTATATATCTCGGCAATGGTAGTGTTCCGCTAAGGGATGTCAAAAGTCGCACTAGTCTTCAGCAGAAACACAATTACAGAGTTCAGTTTATAAAAACTTTTAGCACACTATATAATACCATATTGTAATTGACAGACTGCTAGTATTGATATCATGGTATAGCAAAACAATGTTACTTCGATAGTGTGAACTATTTAAAGACAGGCACTTCACATTTAGGGGATATTCACATTAGTGCATGCATTCCAAAACTATGTTTGGGTTTCAAATATGGTATTTTAGGTTAGATTTCATGTGTGTACTTGGACATAAAAGCGGGGTTCACATTATACAATTTGCTTGACGACCAAATATTGCTTAGCGTTCGAATTGTACTACATGCTTGATAGACTTCATTTGTGATATAGATTTGGAACTGTGAACATGGCGGCGGATGTTTTAGTTGCGGCTCTTGTTATCGACGAGATATTGGGAATTTAGGAAAATAAGAGAAAAGAAAAAAACTAATGTGGGTTACACCTTGAATAAAAAAGGAATACATTTTTATCCGTAAACCTGTTGAGCGAATTAGAAGAAAATTCGCCTGACGATTTTCGGAATTACTTAAGGATGGACGCGGTGACGTACGTGGAACTATTAACAAAAATAACAAATTCATATAAAAAGACAAAATACACACTTCAGGAAATTGCCGGTATAGTTAAAAAATGACATTGCTACTGCCTCTGGCAAACACCAAGAAATACTCAAGTTAATCCTTTAACATGCTCTCTATCGGCTCACCAGATGGGCCTTTAAATGTGGATTGGGGATAACTTTCATAAAACCGAACTCGTTCCCTTCACTAGGAAATATAAAGTTCCCCTTATAGACCCTCATACGATAAATGGCACCAATAGAACGCGTAAGGAAAGCTCTCCTGTAAAAGGGCTATATGTATGTAGGAGTTGGGGTATGAAATCTCAAAGCACTCGTTGGCTGTACGTGTCAGTTATCAGGCCTATACTGCTCTATTTCGAGATCGTATGGCGGCCTGCTCTTGATAGGGCTACCCACCTCAATCAACTAGCTAAAATGCAAAGATCTACATGCATGTGCATCAGTGGTGCACTGAGAAATAGTCCCTCTACGACACTGGACATTTTGTTCCATCTGCTGTCCTTAGATATTTTTGGCAAACAGATTGATGTCAGTGCGGCCATCCGTTTAAAAGCCTCCTCGCAGTGGTCTAGCTATCACACTGGCCTTGGTCTTCTCAACTTCACCCATTAAAATACGGACTAAGCCCCACAGAAACTGAGATTTGACCATAACTTACGTACGAGTATCCCTGAACGTGATGAATGGGACAACTCTCCTCCAGCTGATGGCAGTTCGGTTCACTTCTTCACTTCTTCTCGGAAAAGCTTAACTTGTGCATCTCGTTCACCTCCTATGCGCATGCCAAGCTTTATCGCGCAAAAGAATACTCCATCTAGGGGCCCCCTTCCTTGATGCCCTCGGCGATTTGGCGTCTTTAGGCGTCATGAGCATCCATCGCTTTATCAAAAGCTCTGATTGGTTTGATTAGTGGGTGGCAATGGTGTAGTGGTAACGTCGTCAAATGCCACGCTAATGGTTCATGGTTCAAATCCTGATATCAGCAAGCATTTATTTATTTCTCATGAAATATATAAAGTCAGTCCGATCATTTGCGAAAGCTTGTGTGAACACTACTGCGAAGACATAACACTGGCAGTAGCTTGCTCATGTGGCTGCAAAAATTGTTCGCTCTGTTGATGGTGATTTGCCCTTTACATCGGTTATCGGGAAAAAAACACCCCCGGAGAATCTCTGAAGCATAAACAACTGAGCTTCAAGAACCACTACACCAAAATCTTTCTCTCTCTCTATCTATCCTTTCCAACGCCCGCACTGTGTGTAAACATTGGTGCGTTTTGGTGAAACGTCGCTTCTCAGTCAGGTAAGATTTAATACGGCGTACAACAACACAAAGTGAATTGGAACCGTTTAAGCTTTTTTTCTCAGTCGAAACTGAGCTGGGATGTTTACTTCGCGCTAATAAAGAGTTTTTTCGCTGAGAAGAGCTTTTTCATTCTAGTTGAACGATTCAGTAGTATTTCACAAATTTAAGCACAACATTTTCATACTTTTTTAATTCAATTTCAATTCAATCATCAATCTTTAAACAAATAAAAAAAAAAGTTTTAAGCCAAATTGACTTGGAAACGTTTTGTGGAAAAGCTTTCACTTTGCTTTGCACAATTCTCACCAAAGCTCACCTCATGTTAAAAGGTGAGTGCGCGCAAATTATATAAAATAAAAAATAAAAATTAGTCCCTGAGTGGTCTAATGGTAGATCCATGGCATCACAAAGGACCTTTACTGGTCAAAGTATATCTGCACGAGTGTCAACCTAGCCTAACCCAGTTGAAAAAACTCGTGCCAAAACTATTTGTCTGCTCTCGACATCATATATTTATATTAAGCTTGATGTTTTCTCATCGAAATCAGAAACAAAAATGAAAAATGCTCTGTAGTTGTACGACAAGCGTTCAAAGCAAAAAGTTGAAAAACTTGAAAAATCGTACTACAAATTGGATGACTTGCTTGATGAGTGTTCAAATTGTACGATTTGGTCGGTCGTCAAGCAAATCATAAAATGTGAACCCCGCTAAACACAAGTGACAAAATCCTACTAACTACCTAAAGTGCTTCTTATAAAGGATGCTTTTGACGTCAATTTTCGTCAGGTCTTCAAGGCTGTAGAAGAGAAACGATCCTTTGCTTTGTCTTGTCTGGTTTTTGTCTTGATGACTTGAAGATCTCATTTTTGGTGCTTATTTTTAAATGTGGGCGCCGTGGCGCAAGTGGTTAGTGTGTCTCTCTGGGATGGGAAAAAGTTCATCATCAGTGAAACTTTAGGGACTGGTACTCTGTTTCAGCACTTTAGGCAACTTTTGAATCCAATAACTGATCCATGCAGATTCCACTTTGCTCAACCGGCCTTCGACAGCGACGAATTGGATGCACCAATTACGGTAGCGGAAATAGATGTTGCATATAAGAGTCTGAAAGATGGCAAAGCACCGGGATCGGATGGAATTCCTACGGAGTTCTATAAATATGGAACACCTGAGCTAACTAAGACACTGGAAGGCTTATTTAATAACGTTTTGGAGCATGGTGTGGTGCCGCAACAGTTCAAAGAAGCATTAATTTTCCCCATTTTTAAGAAAGGTTGTAGGTCCCAGCCTTACAATTATAGGGGCATATCATTTTTGAATGCATCTTATAAGATATTTACAACCGTACTCCAAAAAATATTAACCTCATGGATAAATACTAATGGTCTGCTTAAAGAATTCCAAGCTGGCTTCAGGGCAGGATATTCCACCGTCGACCACATTTTCGTACTCAAAAGCATTGCGGAAGCCTATATAGCGCAACGTAAAAAGTTATATGTATTCTTTGTGAACTTTAGAGCAGCGTTTGATTCGATAAACAGAGGTTCCTTAATGTATAAACTCTTTGCCAAAGGAATGTCTAAAAAGTTTGGGAGGGTAATACAAAACATTTATGAAGAAACGCTGTCAGCTGTATGGAATGGAGAAAATGCGTCAAACTGGTTTAAAGCGAGCACAGGAGTTAGGCAAGGATGCACTTTAAGCCCATTGCTATTCGCACTATTCATAGATGACATCATCGATCGCTACCTGGAGGTGTTGAGTTTGCAGGGATACTGATAAAGGCGCTCCTTTTTGCAGACGACTTGATGGCGAATTCCCCGGAGACATTGCAGCGCATGATTAACCATTTGTATGAGTACTGTAAAATGTGGAGCCTAATTATAAACCTGGAAAAATCAAAGGCGATGATCTTTAAAAAAAGTGGGGGAAGGATGTGTAGCAACGAGAAATGGTTTTTGAACGGCGAACAGATTGAGACCGTCAAAAAGTATAACTACCTGGGTATGCTTTTCACGCAAAACTTAAGCATGAAAGAACACCTGAAATGCAAGCTACAAAAGGCCAAAACCATGATAAATACAACTTGGAGAAAATGTTTTGCCAACAAATGCATAGTACATAGCAGTAAGTTTCGTGTTTTTGAAGCGGTTGCCGAGTCAACTATGTTGTATGCGGCCCAGGTATGGGGCGGAAGGCGGTTTGAGGAAGTGGAAAAGCTATTGAGGTTTTATATTAAAAGGATATTCCGTTTACCACCAAACACCCCAAACTATGCCATAATGCTAGAGACTGGACTTTCTCCACTGGCTATAAAGACGCTGAAACTGCAGGTGGACTATATTTTAAATGTATTCAATATGCCTTTGGAAAGATTACCAAGAAAAGTTGCACTGGAAGCACTACGATGCAATAATTGTTGGTACAGAAATTGGAACGAACTAGCGCACGAGTGTGGAATAAGCTTGGATTTGGATGAAGCAAGCACGGAGTCATGGAAGCCAAAGCTATACCAGTTGTTAGCAGCAGTAGATGTTAACTTCAGACAACAATTTGAAAGAGAAGCATTAGAGTCACTGCATCGATCTATTTATAGGCAGTTGGATCATAATTTGGGAGACCGAAACTACTTTCACAATAGTAATAGCTGCGAAGAAATATCACTTATGCTAAAACTGCGAGCTGAACTACTTCCACTAAATTATCAACCGCATAGGGAAGATCTACCGGTCTTGTGTAATATATGTAACATGGCGGAGAGGGAGGATATATTTCATTTCGTGGGAAGATGTCCTACGCTCCGGGAAACTAGACGGCACTTGTTTGGAGTAGATGAAATTTCCCATGAAGAAATCATAAGTAAGCTCAACGAACCGCAAACGTCTCTTCTGGTAGCGTACTGTAAAATAGCCCTAGCCTATCGGCGAAGAATTATAACAGAAAGTTTCTAATTTTAAAGAATAACGCTTTTCGTTTATTAAATTGCAATCCATAAAGTAGTAATGGTTTTTTAAAAAATTGTCAATCGGCAGACGGCTTATTGCCATGCTTTTTTGATTTTTCGATGTTTGTAAAGAATTGTAATTAAATTGTGAATTAATAAAATCTAAATCTAAATCTAATCTGGTTAGTGTGTCGGACCACTACGCTTAAGGTTACAATTTCGAATCCCAGAAAACACCAAGAAGTTTTTTCCTCTCACGAACGTCTGACAAAAATCCGAGTATTGTTGTCTCGAAAAAGCTTCTCAAAACAAATTGCCCTTCGGATATAGCACTAAACTGTACGTCCCTTCCATTCGTGTGAAAAATATAACGCACACAACATGAAGGAAAACTGTAGAGGAATTAGTAAGTTATCTGCTATACCAAAGCTTTACAAAAGCATTGTAAAAAAGAAATATGACTTCAACGTTAAGGAACACATATCAGAGTTTCAACATGGGTTTGTATCTGGTCGCATAAATAATGCTGTTGAAAGTGGATGCTGTGGCGTGGTAATTACTGTGTCGGACCAGTGCACATGACGATCAATGTCCGAATACCAGAAAACACTAAACGTTTTTTTCACGGTCCCAACTCTCGCGAAGGTTTGAAAAACATACGAGTATTGTTCTTATGAGAAAGCTTCTCAAAAACAAAATAAAAATCGGCTTTTGGGTACGGGACAAAACTGTAGGTCCCTTCCATTCATACGAAATATATGTGTTAACTGGACGTCGGGTTAATGCTATCTATAAATACTTCAGCAAAGCTTTTAATTCTGTAAATCATACGCTGCTGATGAAGAAGCTTGGGAACTTTGGATTCCACGGAGCAATGCTCAAGAAGATTTCATCGTTTTTCAGTTGAAAGGGCGCAGAAAGTCAGTCTGGATAATTTTTGTTCCAGATTATTCTATTGCACATCTGTTTTTTTTTAACTATTGTAAGCGTTTTTGTGGTTGTCAAACGGTAGTGCATGCGATCATATGAAAACACAAGCGTTTTCACTCAGCTGAGGCCTACCTACTCCTACTCTCAACCTCCACACGGTGACAGCCGGGTGCCTAGTACCTTAATTCAAGAAATGGGTAACCAACCCCATTTGGCGGATTCTTGGTGGCAGCAGATGAGAGATGGGGGGAAGAGTGCTTTTCCACTAGAGCACTTCTTCCTGTTCCAGGCGGCAGCGGACGAATTCTCTAGACGGACTCAACGGTGGCGTCTATAGTTCCAGTTAGGTTGAACTTAGTGAATACCTTGCGCGAGCTGCTTCGACGTATTCGGATCACAAGTCGGTAAGGAATTTCCAATGTTGGTCAGGACCTTGGAATAGAGATGGTGGCGGAGGAGCCCTTAATGGGCCAACGGCAGCGCTCATACTCCCGTAGTGGACTACTGGCACCGGTGTACCCGGCCCCTCGTCCTAGGGAAATAATTAAGGAACTGCCCCTCCAGGTTGGGGTTTATCCCGTCGGGGTAACTTCCCTACCACGTAAAAAACCCAAGGTTCCGAAACAACCAAAAGCCTCGGATAAGGATGACTCAACTAATGACGACCCCAGCAAACGAAATAAGGACAACGACCTTCGGATCTGTGCGTGGAATGTTCTGTCCCTTTACAGACCACGTGCAGCCGAACAACTAGCAGAGGCCCTAGACTGCTATAAAGCAGATATTACCGCCATCCAGAAAGTGCGATGGGATGGGCCGGGCAAAAAGAGGATGAAAAACTGTGACATCTACTACGATGATTGCTACAGAGGCAACAGGCAACGCTTATTCGGATGCGGATTTGTCATACGCGGCAGACTTAGGCAAGAAGTCTTAAGCTTCCGACACGTTAAGGCTAAATTCGCTAACATAAGCCTAATATGTGTTCATGCCCCCACAGAAAAAAAGGACCCTGCCACCAAAGTGTTTCTACGAGGTCCTCGACAAAACATACGAGCAATGTCCTAAATACGACGTTAAAATCGTATTGGGCGATTTTAACGCCAAAATAGGAAAGGAGGACGTCTTTGGTATGGCAGTCGGTAAGCATAGCCTACACGACACCACGTCTGATAACGGACTAAGGCTAATTGATTTCGCTGTGGAGCGAAATGTCACCATAGCAAGCACATGGTTTCCTCATCTCGATATTCATAAGCAGACATGTCGGTCTAATGATCATGTAACGATCAACCAAATTGATCATATTACGATCGACGCAAGGCATGCCTCCAGTATTCTGGATGTCCTGACCTTCCGAGCGGCCAACATAGACTCGGATCATTACCTTGTTGTAGCCAAGGTACGAATGCGGATATCCCAATCTGAGCAACAAAGAAGAATTGCTGTGAGAAAATTTAACGTCGAAAAGCTACAATCGCAAGAGACCGCCAGACTCTTCGCTGAACGCGTATCCCGAAATCTCTCAATCACCCCTTTGCCGCCAGCATCAAGTACCGAAGACCAGTGGTAACGCTGCCAACATGCCATCAGAAACGCCGCGACTAATGTGCTGGGTCTCGCTCGCCCACCACCGCGAAACCCCTGATTTGACGAAGAATGCCGGCGACTGCATGCAGCAAAACAAGAGGCATACAAAGCGGCACTGCAAAGGAAGACGAGAGCTGCTCGTGAGCTCTACGAGCAAAAGAGACGGGAAGAACATCGGCTTCTCCGCCTATGACAGCATCTATAGAGAAGAGCTCTATAGAGCCATGTCTAGTTTTGACATCCCTGCCAAACTGGTGCGTCTGTGCAGGCTGACGATGGAGAACGCTCGCTGCTCCATCAAGGTCGGTAATGACCTCACCGAGACCTTTGATGTTAAAAAAGGCTTTAGACAAGGTGACGCGCTGTCATGTGACTTCTTCAATATTATACTTGAACGGATTGTGCGGAACTCACAAGCCAACACCGGAGGCACAATCTATTACAAGTCTGTACAACTGCTTGCATACGCCGACGATATAGACATTATCGGAAGAACTCAGCGGGCTGTCACCGGTGCGTTTGCAAGCATTGAGGCGGAAGCGGCCAAAATGGGTTTAGCGATAAACGAGGGCAAAACCAAGTATATGCTGTCAACGAGAAGGGAAAACCAACACCGATGAATTGGACAATACGTCACCGTGGGCAGCTATAACTTCGAGGTAGTAAGGGACTTTGTCTACCTTGGCTCTGCTATAAATTCTTCTAACAAAATCAGTGCAGAAATCAATCGAAGAATAACTCTTGCCAATCGCTGTTTTTTTGGGCTTATAAGGCAATTCAACAGTTAAGCCCTATCTCGAACAACTAAGGAGACTATATATAAGACCTTGATCATCCCAGTCCTGCTTTACGGCGCTGAAACATGGACTTTATTAAAAGAGGATGAAGATATCCTTGGTCGCTTCGAGAGAAAAATTCTTCGTAAGATTTTCGGTCCCGTTTGCGTTGACGGGGTTTTGGAGGAGAAGATTCAATCACGAACTATACGAGCTGTACAGCGACATCGACTAAGTCAAAAAACTGCGTATTGGACGTCTGAGATGGCTAGGACATGTAGAACGCATGGACACCAACGCTCAGAAAAGAGCTGACCAAAGTGATTTTTGTGAAAAAAATGTTTTTTGAACCCCCAGGGAAGCTGATAACGACGTGCCGGAGACAAGCAATGAGATGGACGATGGCGGTAATGTTGCTTCCAACGATACTGTAAATGCCGATAATGTTGATAATGCCGTAGGTGTCGAAGACATGCAGGGTGCTGCTCTAGACGAGGAGCTGATTAACCTACGTAGGCAGATGGAAATCCTAAAGCTTCGAAAGGAGATACGTGAGCTAGAAGGGGATGCAGTTTCATCCAGCCAATACAGGACGGATTTCGGGGATATCGAACACACACTGCCGAAGTTTACTGGAGACGATCTGGGCCATTCCATACATTTGCTCTGCGACCTTAAGGAAATTGTGGCTACAATCAAAGCAGACGACCATTTCAAGTTGCTGAGCATAGGTCGTTCTCTGGTTGGGATGGCTGTTGTCTTTTTGGCGGCCACTGCCGCCTTAAACTAAAGCGAATTGAAGACGGCACTTGTTAAGGGATTTGATATTGCCGTTTCCCGCCAGGACGTTCACAAAATGCTGAGCCACCGACGAGGAAGAAGAGAGAGGAGTCGTTACACTGGTATATCCTCACTATACAAGCGGTTGCTCTGACATTAGTGAGGTGGAGGTAATACTATATATTGTACAGTCGACGGAATGGGAGATGTGCCGAACGTCAACCTATCGCTGGGAGCTCGCACCACTGAGGAGCTAAAGCGGTTGATCAACCGGTACCAAAATGCCGTAGGACGTGATTCAAATGCCGCCTAAGGGAAATCTGCCGTTACGACGAAACATGCTGCTACAGTGAAGATAAATGCCGAGAAGAAGGAGTTATGCTTTAATTGTTCACAAATGGGGTATATTAAGCCGTACCGCCCACATCGCTGCGCCTGAATCTATTTTCGATGCTGGAAAATGGGACGTGACTATCTCACTTAGGTGGCTCTACAGTTTGGGGGGAACCTGGGTTTCAACCAACTAGCCCCTCGATTTAGTTCGATCTTTTTTTCTTTAGCTAATTGCCTCCAGTTGCGCACTCCAAGTTGGTCGAAGTCCTCTTGAGCTTGTTCCCGCCACCTACGGCGAGGATTCCCTCTGCTGCGTCGCGCCTCCGGATTAGATTCGAAGAGTCTGCGGGCCGAAGCGTTGGTGTCCATTCGCTCTACATGTCCTAGCCATCAAACGTCCAATAAGCAGTTTTTTGACTAGGTCGATGTCGCTGTACAGCTCGTATAGTTCGTGATTGAATCTTCTGCTTCAAAACCGTCAACGTAAAGTGGACCGAATATCTTAGGAAGAATTTTTCTCTCGAAGCGACCAAGGATATCTTCATCCTCTCTTAATAAAGTCCATGTTTCAGCGCCGTAAAGATCATTTAAAATTCGTAGCACAGCCATGGCATTCAAGCCCAGTTCATCCACTATCACCCCCTTCGGGTAGGGGTTAGAATATAGCCGAGGTAGGCATACCAGTCGTAAGAGGCGACTAAAATCCACCCTCCGTATACCGAGTATGGCGTATACAAAAATATGCAATGAACAAAACAAAAGATTTAAATACCCCAGGTGGCAGTCCAGGTACACTGGAAAATCCACTCTCTTCGGAGGTCGGCTCTACGGATTCTGGGGAGAGCCATTTATTGCGTTCATCTGACCCTCTTAAAAAAGCTTCTAGGGTAGTTAGATCTCCACCATCAAGATCTACCATAAAAACGTGCGGAACTAGAAATCGGGCGACATCGATAGTGTCGTCGCACGATCAACGGACTTCAGCGAAAATTCGAAGCCTTACGGACGAAAAAATGGAACTTCGGACCAGGCTAAGTAAAATAGAACTTCTCTGCGAAGAACTAAGGAAAGAATTAAATGTACTTCAAGCAGAAAATGAAGCCTTTAAGGATATACCGAAACCTCGGAATGAGTCTGCTGCGAGTTCAAACGTCCTCGATAACAATGATTATCAAACGGATGAAGAATAACTAAGTCGGGAAACCAACTGGATTCTAAAAAAAACGACCAGTTAAGAAACGCAAAGCTGGTCCTTCGCCCGAAATGATAACGAGGCAAGAAAACACACAAAATAAGCGAGAAAATAGAGAACAGCGTGACAAAATAAACACATGTGCCGAAGAAAATCCACGAACTAAGGTACGACCACCGTCACCAATAAACGTAATCGGAATTGCAGACTATAATAAACTGCATTCTATTCTAAAACCTCTGTTGCTATCCGATTTTGAAGCAACATCAACAATAAATGGAAAGTAAACGTAAAGGACTCAGACAGTTACCGCTTAGTATCTCCCCCCGACATCGGGGACGTATCACGTCCCAAGCGGTACCGCCGCAACGATGAGCGATTCACTTGAAGAGGCTCGAAGTAAAACTAAAGGATAATCATCCTACCTAGTCTCTCCTATCCTCCTATCCCATGCTAACGACACATCGAGTCGATCTGGTTTACTAAACCAAGCTGGGGGCCAGTCCGTAGTCGAGATAGACTCAGCGCCCAAGAGACGCAGGTCCGTAGACGAGGAGTCCAACGCCTCGAAGAAGACAAAGAGCTCAGTGAGCTCCAAACCCTTCTCCGAGACGGTCAAGGACAGTCTCGTCGTCGCGGTAGTGGACCTGTCTGACGAAGAAGGGAGGATCTCCTACGACAAGTGGAGGCTCATTGAAGGCAGAGTGATGAACTGCCTTTACGAACGTATTTTGACTCATCCCAACTCTCCACCCACCTTTCAAGACGCTGGCTGGCATCAAGGCTTTCTCAAGCGGATCGCATGCGACGATCAGAACTCGGTCGACTTCATCGCCGCTGCCATTAGCAACATAGGTGAAATCTGGCCAGGAGCCAAGCTCAAGGCGGTGGAACGGAGCCCAATCCCCGCAGACCGAAAGCGAGGATCTGGGTTCCACTCGAACCGCCCGAGCCAGCAAAAGTCCTTAGCCTGATTGCCTATCAGAATCCGGATCTACCAGTCAAAGACTGGAAGGCATTTGAGGAGCCATCTAAAGCTCTAAAAAGACGGATAATGATACCAAGAGATCTGGCCGCTCGCTAGTCATCTCTCTAACTGCCGAATCAGTACCTCTACTCCGCGCGAAGGAGTTCAAGATCCGTTGTGGTCTGAAGGTAATTGAAGTAAGGCTTTTCACGGCGGATCGAAATAGTATCGCAGGTCCCTCTAACTCGACGACTCCCGCCCTCCCACGCGTTGTAGTCCCTGATGATGAACCATCATCCCCCGATGACCTAAACGCTACCGTCGTGGAGAGGTCCGTATCAGCTCATAATGATACTAAAACTGATGCAGATTAATCTCCACCATTCTTCCTTAGCATCCGCTAACCTGCTACTTCGCCTCAGTGAACGAGGCTTCGACATTGCCCTGATCCAAGAACCTTGGATAAGAGATGACACCGTCATAGGATTTAGGGCCCCAGGATATACGCTGTACCACGCGAAGGATGTAGGTAGAACCCGAGCTTGCATTCTCGCTAAAACTTCCTTAAACTTAACTTTTCTTCCCCACCATAGCACAAGAGACCTAGCAGTAACACTGCTCAAATCAAAAAACACCACCATCTGGCTGGCATCAGGATACCTACCCTATGAAGACCCCGAGTCTGCTCCATCCAAGGAAGTAGAAGTGGTAGATGAAGCAAGGAGGAGAAGAGAAGCCATCATATTGGGGTGCGATACCAACGCGCACCATGATCTATGGGGAAGTACCGACACTAACCCTCGAGGTAGGTCTATTTTCGAGTATTTAGTAGGCACCGACCTAGTAGTTTGTAACAGAGGAAATAGTCCCACTTTTATTACTAAGACCCGGCAAGAGGTGCTTGACGTCACCTTTGCTTCCCAATGTATCTACCCTGCAATTTCCAACTGGACTGTATCTAACAGTCATTCGTTTTCCGATCACCGCTATCTGGAGTACAAACTGGAAATTTGTCACAGTACCGCACCCTTGGTCTTCCGCAATCGACGGAAAACCGACCGGTGCTTTCACAATAAATCCCTCTCTGCTAAACTATCCAATCAAGTGTACACTACACCAACTACACAGTTGGAATTAGACGAGCTAAACACCCCCATGGTGGAATGCAGAACTTAACAGTCTTCGCTGCATAAGCAGGAAGCAATTCAATAAAGCCAAACGAACAAGGCTACCACTGGACTGGGAGATCTACAAAGAAAGTCTGAAGAACTTCAAAATAGAGGTTCGGAAAGCTAGACGCAGATCCTGGCGCGGTTTTTGTCAGAGTATTGACAACACGTCTCAATCCTCTAGACTGCGAAAAGTCCTCTCCAAAACACCTACTATACCTAGTGTCCTCATGAATCCCAATGGATCCTGGGCGGAATCGGACGAAGCATCGCTCAACCTGCTCATGGACACTCACTTCCCCGGCTGCACGCCTAGCCCCAACGATGATCGCGCTCTGGTAAATGCTGCACGCCCACAGACACCTCCTCATCTTATCAGCGAAGATAAGCTGAAATGGGCAGTAAACAGTTTCGAACCATTCAAATCCCCGGGACCGGATGGTATTTTTCCGGCCCAGATTCAGACGGCCTTCAGTATAGTATGGCAGTACCTCTCCTGTATACTGAAGGCTTGTCTTGAGCTCGGAACAACACCAACTGCCTGGACCGAGGTAAGAGTGGTCTTTATCCCCAAAGCAGGCAAGACATCGCACACCCTCCCAAAGGACCTTAGACCTATTAGTCTAACATCCTTCCTTCTCAAGATTCTGGAAAGAATCCTGGACCTACACATCAAGGCCACTATTGATAGCACCCTACAATCCACGTCACAGCACGCCTACCAAAAAGGTAAATCTGTCGAAACGGTTTTGCACTCCATCATCCACCCTATTGAAAAATCACTCTCAATCCAAGAGTTCACCCTAGTGTCATTTCGAGACATAGAGGGGGCCTTCAACAACGTTGAAACAAATTCGATTACCAGTGCCTGGCTCACTGAAAAAGCAAGATGGCAGCTATACCGAAGATGAAGAGCAGAGGGCCCTTCTACTATTAGAGACACACTTCCCGGGTAGCTCAATCTACAGCAGCACAGATGTACTAGTAAGACATAAAAGGCCCAGGAGAGAGGACTGGGCGATGGCAAGAGACATCTGCACGAATCAAAGGCTAAGTTGGGCTCTAAACACCTTCCAGCCGTTTAAAGCACCGGGAGCGGATGGAATATTCCCTGCCCTACTACAACAAGGCCAGGAAATCATTATGCCACACCTCCTAGGACTATTGAGAAGCAGCGTCGGACTTGGGCATATACCAAGAATATGGAGAAGGGCAAAGGTTATATTCATTCCGAAAGTGGGAAAAAGAGACACCACTTCACCAAAATCCTTTAGGCCCATCAGCTTGACCTCATTCATGTTAAAGACGCTAGAAAAGGTCATAGATAATCACCTAAGAATGACTGTGCTGGAAAGAATACCTCTCCACCACAATCAACATGCCTACAGAGCAGGAAGATCCACCGAAACTGCGCTCTACCAGCTGACAAGTTGGGTTCAGGATACACTGGAGAGCAAGGAAACAGCAGTATGCGCATTTCTAGACATCGAAGGAGCCTTCGATAACACCTCCCACGAAACAATTAGGAGGGGTCTCGAAATAAAAGGAGTAAATCACACCACAAGTAACTGGATGTGTGAGATGCTAAGAACTAGGACTGCTGAGATAGAGGTGGGTCAAAAAACCATCACAATAAGCACCACTAGAGGCTGTCCACAAGGAGGGGTATTATCACCATTGATGTGGAGCTTAGTAGCAGATGAACTACTGCACAAATTGACAGGTGCCGGCATTACGTGCCAGGGGTACGCCGACGATATAGTCATTGTCGCAAGAGGAAAATTTGAAGAAACGCTATGCGAAATCATTCAGAGGGGTCTACGAATCACACAGAAGTGGTGTAAAACGGTAGGACTCAGAGTGAACCCCACCAAAACCACTGTGATACCCATCACCAAGAAAAGACAGTTAAAGCGTATGCAACCCATCCTGTTGGAAGGGATCAGAGTTGACCCACAGAAACAGGTCAAGTATCTAGGTCTAACACTAGACAGTAAACTCCTCTGGAGAGAACATGTAGAAACTGTGGTAACCAAAGCCACCAGAGCACTTATGGTGTGCAAAAACATTTCAGGAAAGACCTGGGGTTGTAGCCCAGCCACACTGAGATGGATGTACCTGATGATAGTAAGACCCATCATCACATACGGGGCAGCGGCATGGGTCAACAGATCTAGACTAACCACGACGAGGACATCCCTCAACAAAGTGCAAAGATTAGCCTGTATATGTATAACAGGAGCCATGCGAACCTGTCCCACAGCAGCTCTAGAAGTGATCGTAGGGATACCTCCACTACACATAGTGCTAGAGCGAATCGCCAAGGAGACCATTTTAAGAATCAGCAAAGAGGGCATCGGGAAAGGAACATGCATCGCAAATAAAGAGCGAGTAACCCTATCCAAATCGGTGCCGCTTCTGGACTGGCCCAGAGATGATATGGTCAAGAAATACTGCTTTGAAAGGAAATTTGACTCAAAGCTGAGCAACAAAAGAGATTGGAGCAGCGAATCCGATAAATACCAACTCAAACAACACACAATTAAATGGTACACAGACGGATCGAAAACATCTACTGGCACTGGGGCAGGAGTGTACGGGCCCAGGACTAGATACTCAGAATCACTGGGAACATTCCCCCGCATATTTCAAGCAGAAGTTCACGCGATCGAAAGATGCGCGCAATTCAACTTAGACAGGAAATATCGCGGGCAGGACATCGCGATACTATCAGACAGCCAAGCCGCTATTAAAGCACTGACCTCGCATGAGATCAGATCCAAACTGGTATGGGAGTGTCTCACCAGGATCAACAAACTGGGAGAAACAAACAAAGTAACTCTCTACTGGGTACCAGGACATGTAGGAGTAGAGGGGAACGAAGCAGCTGATGAGCTAGCTAGAAACGGATGTGGGATAGGACCCCACAAAATAAGGGAAGACTTAAGGAAAGAAGAAGAGAACAAATGGGCCAAACACTGGGACGATATCCCCCAAATAAGACAGGCAAAGGAACTTCTGGGGAAATACAACCAGAAAAGAAGCAGAGCCTGCCTAAGAGTTAGTAAGAATCGGCTTCGCATCTTGGCGGGCATGTTAACAGGTCACTGCAGACTTAAGGAGCACCTTAGGAAACTGGGAATAGAGGGAGACGGACACTGCAGATTCTGCAGGGACTTCGCAGAAACACCAGCGCACCTTCTTATGGAATGCGAAGCACTGATCCACAAAAGAAGGAATCACCTTGGTGCCTACCTCCTATCAGAAACGGATTTGCCTTCGCTGGATCCACTGAAGATACTCCGGTTTGCTGTAGCAGCTGGACTGGAGGAAGTGCTCTAGACCGAGTATATCATCGGCTAGAACCTTAGTAAGGGGGGCACAATAGATCTCTTATAGGTCGCAGTGCACTTGCACCTCTCAACAATATAAATCGATCTATATAAATCTATCTACCAGTGCCTTACGTAGGCTCAACATCTGTGAACCCATCTGTTGTTTCATAGAACACATTCTAAAGAACAGGGTAATAACAGCATCCTTCGGAAGTAGCACTGTCAAGCGACATGCACATCGAGGCACCCCTCAAGGGGGTGTACTGTCTCCACTATTGTGGAATTTGGTGCTCAACGAGGCCCTTCTAAAGATCGAAAAAAACTGGATGCAATGTTATTGCCTATGCAGATGATGTCGCCATTCTAAAAACAGGCAAATACCCGCAGACGCTGGCCGATGTCATGCAGTCTGCTCTCAATGAACTGCTCAGATGGACCGATAAATGCGGACTCTCCGTTAACTCGACGAAGACCGAGCTAGTTCTATTCACAACAAAACACAAGCTACCTGACTTCACTCCGCCCAAGATAAGGGGATCCACCCTCAAACTTTCAAATAGTGCTAGCTATTTAGGCCTAAAGCTTGACCGCAAGCTAATTTGGAAGGAGAATGTCGTCGAACGGGCCAGGAAATCGCTGGCCGCTCTATACATCTGCAAGAAAGCAGTAGGCTCCACCTGGGGCCTTAAACCAAGCATCATGCACTGGCTATACACGTCGGTCATTAAACCGATTCTCATGTATGGAGTATTGGTATGGTGGCCCGCCTTGGAGAAGAAATCCAACCTATCCATAATGGAAAAAACTCAGCGAGTTGCATGTCTCAGTATTACCGGTGCACTGAGAACTTCTCCCACAGCGGCGCTCCGAACCATGCTCCACCTGCTTCCGATTGACATCGTCAGTAAACAATTGGCTACCAGCTCGGCAATAAGACTGAGAGGCTCCAGGCAGTGGAAGGAGCAACACACGGGACATGCCAATATACTTTCGATGCACCGTCATCTTCCCAATTCCATTGACCATCTGCCCACTGAATATGATTTTGACAAGGGATACACGCACTCGATACCGGACAGAAGTGAGTGGACGCAACGCAATGTCCTTTACAACGAATCGCTGTCAATCTTCACGGACGGGTCCAAAACCAAGGACGGAGTCGGTGCCGGAATTTTCTCCGAAGATCTGGACATACACCTCTTCTTTAACCTTCCAGACTACTGCAGCGTTTTTCAAGCCGAAATCACCGCAGTTCGCAAAGCTGCTGACTGGCTGGCGGCTAGCACACTATCAACACCTGATATTGTTATTTATGTCGACAGTCAGGCAGCCATCAAATCCCTCGCATCCAGCACTACGAGATCTAAGGCAGTGAAAGACTGTCGCATATCCCTTAACGAGATAGCTGGTCAGTACAACCTCACCCTTTGCTGGGTACCAGGTCACTGTGACATACCGGGGAATTGTGCAGCCGACGAACTAGCACGACAAGGCTCCTCTGGTACAGATAACATAAGCATCACCGACATCGAAGCGCCAACGTCTTATGTTAAGTACCTTATTCAAATTGATGCCGAGAAAGTAGCCAATCATCGATGGCAACATATAGACCAATGTCATACCGCCAGACAGCTCTGGCCGATACTCAATAAATCCAGGTCCATCGGACTCTTGAAGCACAAGAGAGGAGCCCTCTCAAAAATAACAAATGTCCTCACTGGACACTGCGTCATAGGAAGACATGCCCAGAGATTAGGTATCCCTCATAACGGCTTCTGCAGAAGTTGCAGAGATGAAGAGGAAGAAGAGACCATCAGTCATCTCCTGTGCGCCTGTCCTGCGCTCGCCAACATCAGGAAGGCCACTCTGGGTGAATACTTCTACAATGATCTTAATGATGTCGGCAACGCCTGCACGGCTAAAATTCTAGACTTCATTCAACGAAGCAGATGGTTCCAAGAGTAAGAGGGTGACCCACCCGCCTTACACATCGGCAGTACAGTGGACCTACTTTCTGGTCTAAGTACATCCTCATCGAGGGCCGATCCTAACCTAACCTAACCTATCTAATAAACTGAATACTGAACAAATTCAGTGGTATACTTACGAAAACAAATCTGAAAGACCGATACGAGTCGTAGCTAGAGCACTTCATGCCTCATGCTTAAACGAAGATGTTGTTCATGATTTGAAGAACAAAAACTTTAAAATCGTTGACGCGGTAGATTTAATTAAACGGGAAAAACAAAAATTGGAAGGCGAGGAAACGACGGTAAAGCGCAGGCTTCCTCTTTTTATGTTAACTTTTGATAAAGTTTGGATAAGATTTACGAAATAAGAACAATTCTGAATGTCGTAGTCAAAATCGAACCCATGCGCAAGAATACATGATTGATACCTCAGTGCAAACGATGCCAAGGATTCAATCATACGCAAACATATTGCCCAAAAGAACCGCGATGTGTGAAATGCGCCGGAAATCACCCCTCCCAAGTTTGCGGAGTAAACAAACAAACCTCTGCAACATGTGCTTATTGTAAGGGAAAGCATCCGGCAAATTATTGAGGCTGTAAAGTAGCTAAAGAGTTACAAAAACGGAGAGATGCGCTCCTCAATCCACTAAATACAAAATTAAAACTGCAAACTAAGCCAAAGTGTAAGATCGCGCAGGAGAAAGTAGGCAAACTAAAACAACCGGGTTCAGAGCCAAAAAAGGTGAGGGAAAAAGTAACAACAGAGAGGTCATCGACCACTGTTCTTAAAAGAAACGGTACTGAAAAGTTAAAATTGGAAAAGCCACCGGGTAATGACCCTCGGACAGTAGGAGTGCAGACTTACACTCAGGCCGCGGCATCCGAAAAACAAAAAAAAACCTTGAAATCTCGACGGACCCCTTTTCTCATGTTTTCTCAGTTATTCTCGCGAAATTCGAAGAACAAAGCAAAATAAATAAAATTATTCTCTATAAGCTGATTAAGCTTGCAAATAATTCACGGAAAACGCGTACTTCAAATAGGATATGAATGACAAACGAATGTTAAAAATATGTACTTGTTATGCAGACGGACTTTTGCAAAAACTTGACGAACTGGAAATATTCATGCGAGAAAAAGATATTGATATTTGCTTGATATCTGAAACCCACGTAAAAAACGAATCGCATTTAAAAATAAAAGGCTATAATGATTACCACGCTTGTCACCCATCAGGAAAAGCGAGAGGCGGATCATCCTTGTTTATTAAAGACTGCATCGAACAATCCGAAGACCTAAAGATAGAGCTTGAAACTTTGCAACTGTGCACGATTCGACTTAAAAGTATTCAACGTACTCTTAAAATCTCATCTATCTACTGTCCACCACTTGAAAAAAGTGATTTTACTAATTTGTTTGAATCGCTGAAAACTAGTTTCATTATTGGCGGCGATTTTACTGCGAAACACACGTTCTGGGGCTCAAGATACAGCTCGAAAAAAGGTAGAATGCTTTATGGGGCAGGTATGGAGTACAGTTGTGATTTCCATTCGACGGGTAAACCGACTTACTGGCCAACTGATACTTCGAAAATACCTGACCTGATCGATTTTTTCGTTGTGAAAGTAATATCTACCAACCACATAAAAGTTAATGAGAGCTGTGATCTGTCGTCTGATCATTCCTCAGTTATTTGGACTTTGAGCGAAAAACTAGTCTATAATCTAGAGCCAGCGAGATTAACTGGTCGTACAACTAACTGGGAAGGCTTTAGGAACGAAATCGAAGATAATGTAGAGCTGAGCGTTCCACTTACGACACCCTATGAACTTGAGGTTAAAGTTGATCGCTTCGTTGAGATCGTAAGGCTCGCCTCTTGGAATAATACTCCCAATCCAAGGAAACCGTCGGACAGATACGGTTTACGATATCCTCCGGAAATAAAAGAATTGGTTAAGGGAAAAAGAAAAGCGCGTAAAAAATGGCAACAGAGTTGTGCACCGCAACATAAAGCACACTTGAATCGTTTGTGCAATTTGTTGAAGACGACTATTAAGGATTTTAAGAATCGTGTAATAGGCTCTTACCTTGAAAGATTAACAGCGAAAAAAGATTCCAATTATTCACTTTGGAAAGCCGTAAAAGGCACCAAAAGGCCCAAAGTCCCCGCGCCACCAATTAAATTAAATCAAAATGAATGAGCAAGGGAAAATAAAGAAAAAGCGGACGTCTTTGCGGCACACCTGGAATAAATCTTTAAACCGTACGATGGTCAAGTGGTGTACGATAACATCAATAGGCCGGATTTACCATCTGACGTTTTAACACTCACAAGTGCACCGTTGAGGGAACTCAAACATGAGGTCAAGAATCTAAAACATAAGAAAGCTCCTGGTTATGATTTGATTACCGGAGAAATTCCCAAGTTTGACCTAGAAAAGCTTTGATTAAGCTTCTCCATATTGTAAATGCTGCGCTCAGATTAAAACACGTGCCAAGCCAATGGAAAGTTGCGGAAGTCATTATGGTTGTAAAACCAGGAAAACCGCCAAATGAGGTAAAATCGTATAGACCAATTTTGCTTCTTCCAGTCATATCCAAAATGTTCGAGAGGATATTACTAAGGCGTCTCCAACCGTTAATAGAAGAAAATAATCTTATCCCTGACCATCAGTTTGGGTTTAGAAGTAAGCATTCGACGATTGACCAGGTGAATAGAATTACTGACGTAATCGAGAAAGCACTTGAAGAAAAAAAGATTTGCTCAAGCGTATTTCTTGACGTCTCGCAAATCTTTGATAAGGTGTGGCGTGATGGCTTGAAATGCAAACTATGACAAGTTCTCCCTGTATTATTATACGATATTGTAGAATCATATCTCGGGAATAGACTCTTTCGTGTTAATGGAACCAAATACTCCGAGCTCAAAGAAATTTCGGCCGGCGTGCCGCAAGGAAGCGTTCTTGGGCCGCTTCTCTATTTGTTATATACTCGTGATATACTGAATGAAGATGGCACTATCCTTGCTACATTTGCCGATGGCACCACTATCCTAGCAGTAAGCAAAACAATCGAAGAAACGACTGCAAAACTGTAAAACGCACTGAATAATGTAAATGAATGGACGAGGGGCTGGCGGATCGCCCTCAACGAATCTAAATCTGTCGTGAATTTCACTTACAAGAAAACTAATAACTTTCCAATTTTCCTAAACTCGGGCCGAATACCTTTTGCAAACGAAGCCAAATACCTGGGAATGACACTCGACGCAAGGCTGAAATGGAATTCGCACGTGAAAATGAAACGTGAAGAACTCCAAATCAAATATAGAGAAATGTACCGGTTACTCGGAAAACATTCCCAGCTCAGTATTGAGAACAAACTGCTTTTATACAAGCAAGTGCTAAAGCCGGTGTGGACCTACGGTATACAACTTTGGAGTTGTACCAAGAAAACAAATGCCAATATTTTACAAGCTTTTCAAAATAAAGTGCTAAGAGAAATTGTCCAAGCACCGTGGTATATTAGAAACGACGATATCCACAGGGATTTCGGAATTCTGACAATCGAAGCTGAAACAAGAAGCTTCGCGAGAAAGCATAGAAACCGACTAATCGGACATGTCAACAATACAGTGCTACACATTTTGGATGAGAGCAATTTATTGCGTCGACTACAGAGGACGAAACCTTTCGACTTGGCCCGATAATGATTAACCGCGTCTAGATTGTGAAACATGCAGGAACTTTCAGTAGAAAGTAACCTGCCAAACGTTTTTATTTCGTGATAGAAAAATTGCTCGATAAGTTATTACTTAGTTGCGATATCTAACAAATTTATATCGAAGGGTGGTGTTTTTTTTTTAGTCAGTAAGAATCTGACTACTATGAGCACGCGCTTGCTTTTCTCATAGTGCCTATGGAAGATTTTTCACCTACCTTCGGAGAAAAAAAAAAAAAAAATCTCCTGTGTCATCCTGGAATCTTCGTCAATTTTAGCCTTCACCGGGGCCACATTTGTATCGTCGGTCGAGGATTTGGGCCGACCTTCACGAGATTCCGCCACAAAAAATGGCCAGCCTGGAATTTTCGAAACCACTTTGAAATAGTAACAAGAGATAGTGCATTTATTCCGTATGCATTTTGCATTCGTGCAGAATTTTGACTGGCTTACTTAACATACTTAAACTAATATTTGAACTTAAACTAGTATTTGAATTTAGATTTAAAAAGCTGACGGCATTATTGTTAAACATTATTTTCTTAAACACCAATTTGCACAGTTTGAGAGGCACCATCTGACGTATCGTACTTGTCACCAGTCAGCTGCTGCAAAAATGACATTCTACCTTCTTCGTCGCATGACAGCTTGTTTGTGTAATCGATGTAAAATGTTTTTCCACCCAGCTTAAGAGTTTCGCCTCGAATAAAAACTTTGATGTTTCGGTTTTTCTCCTCGATATCTTTCTTAAGTCTCATTAGACGCCTTCTTCTTTGTCGTGACGCGGCAGGGTAATCCCTATGTAGTGATATTCCCGAGCCCTTTAGACGACTTGCTGCTTGAAGAATGACCCCGAAATCATCTTTGTGCTTAACTTCAACAACAACATTATCCACATTCGGATTTCTTGACCGGATCACTGAGCTAAAAACTTAGTAAACAAGTCATTTCAAAATTATATTATTTCAAATTTCGCACGTTTCTACTTCTCTTCAGCATTATTAAAACTAATCCAGTTTCCAGTGTCTAACAGATCTGCATGTTTACTGCCTCCGAGATATTCATGTTTAACATCTGAGAGACAATTTTATATTGCTGCTATACGTTTCTGGAATACACCCCCACGTAACATACGAGAGCTAGATGACGCAGGACGATTTAGAAACGAACTACAACATTTCCTTAAAAATCAGTGCAACTAGGTT
The DNA here is from genome assembly GCA_945910035.1 of Brachypalpus laphriformis. NCBI lineage: Eukaryota > Metazoa > Arthropoda > Insecta > Diptera > Syrphidae > Brachypalpus > Brachypalpus laphriformis. The sequence goes on from OX246756.1 coordinate 125,949,135, forward strand.
TACCCAATCCTTTACCCTTCTTAGGCAATTTCAATTAATATTTAATTATTCAATTCAAAGACAAAGTCTTAAACTAATAGTCATTTGGGTATTAAATTTAACTTACTTTCACTTTAAATAAATAATTTTTTGGCTACAGATGTCGATTTTTGTGCGGGATTAAATCCGGTGCTTTTGGATGGTGTCCGTTGCATTGGCATGTTGCGGCTGATTTCATTATTCTTCCAATGGTGCAAAAAATAACGACTCATACTTATATATTTTGTGCGGCTTGTCTCTATTTTGAAAAGCTTTTATATACCTTTATCGTCTGTCTGTCTGCTACAAATATTAAAATCAAATTTTCGACTACTTTTATTAAGCTAGACCCAGATCCACCCCGGACTGTAGCGCCATCTAAGTAAGTTATTTAGCTAGAGCTTTGAGATTTTGCATTCGTATATGAGTCCAATAGGCACCGTGGTGTAGTGTTAGTGTGTCGGACCACTGCGCGTGAGGTTCCATTTTCCAATCCCGGAAAACACGAAACGGTTTTTTACGGTCCCACCTCTGGTCAACGTTTGACAAACATCCGAGAGTATTGTTGATCTCAAAATTAAAATTGTCCTTCGGATACGGCGAGTAGGTACGAGTAGGTCCCTTCCAATTGTGCGAAAATATAACGCACACAACACGAGTGGTTGCGAGAAGCTAGGCCTAGGTACTTGATGAGCTGTTGCGCCAAATATTAATATTATTATTACATAAGTCCAGTGACCATGCCATATAGTATACCTAACATCATTCCAAATTCAAAATAGCGGGCGCCTCAAGATAGCGGATTACCTTTTTCTTCACAACCCTGTTGATATGGGTATCAAATGAAAGGTAGAATACGATATACTATGTGACTTCATTTGGGTTGGATTAATATTGAATAATAAAAGCTTTGTTTAAAAGTATTTCTTACCTTACCTTGTTATTTGTACTTATAATTATAGGGCCAGTATTGTAATCATGAACAAATTCAATCTCGAGATTTTAATCAAAATCGATACTACGATTATAGAAAACTCTGCCGGCATGTCCGCCTGTACATCGATCTGCAGTCAGTGAGTTTACTCCCCAAGGAGAAATCTAAAAAATCTAACTCCTAAAGCAGCCCATACACAATTCAATTCGATTGTAAACTGAGTTGTCAATTGATACTTGGCCACACACTACATAAACTGAATTGAAAGACTTTGTTTCATCTGTCAAAAATATTATTATTTTTTTTGGAAGTGGTACGGCGCGACGTAAAAAAAAAAACACGACGAGAGCATTTGCAGACTCCCCGTGCAGGAACGGGTTAAGTATATCATTGCAGCGCCCCCCAACAACCAGTGCTTGTCGTAAAAGGCGACTAAGGGGACAAATCAGATCTAGGCAATATAACACCCAAGTGAGCCTAGCGACACATATACTACCTTAAAAACTCTCCCACAAGTGTGCATGCGAGTCCGTGGGTTGACACAACTGGAGATCACCGGTGTCATAGAAGAAAGATCAAACAATACTAAAACAGGAGCATGCACGTGTCAAACAACAAACACCATCGCAACATGGTAATATTGCAAAACTGTATCATTATGATAATACTTGCAAGGAAAGGCACTACCCCAACAGGCACTACCACTGCTGTGCATGGTACTGATCCTGGACCGAGCAGAAATGTTCGGGTCAGAGCTATACGGATTCCGGGGGCTAGCAAAATAATGAAACAGTTTGGACGCAATTTGAGAGTCGCGAGTTGGAACGTTGGAAGCATGACCGGTCGAAGTTACGAGCTGGAAGAGATAATGAATAGAAGGCGGGTGGATATCTTGTGTGTCCAAGAGACGAAATGGAAAAACACCGGAAATCGGGCGCGTTTCTTGGACGTTAGAACAAAAGATTACAAGATGTTCTACTACGGAACGGAAAAGGCTAAGAACGGAATCGGTATCATCCTTGCGGCAGAGCTACTTGGAAACGTCTTGAGCATTTCGAAGTCCAACGACCGTTTGATGTCTCTCAAACTAGTAACACAAGGAGAGGTGTGGAATATTGTCAGTGCATATGCTCCCCACAATGGGTGCAATCAGATAGATAAGGATGCATTTTGGCTAGATTTCCACAATCTCCTTAAGAATATCCCAAAGGAAGAGTTTCTGTTTGTTGGAGGAGATTTTAATGGACATGTCGGGAAATCAAACGAAGACTATGAAGACTGCCATGGAGGGCTAGGATATGGCACCAGGAACCTTCCTGGTGAAGACATCCTAAGCATGTGCAAATCACACGGTCTTATCGTGTTAAATACCATGTTCATCAAACAAAGCCGACACCTGATCACTTACAGCAGTGGTGGAGATGAAACTCAGATTGACTACCATTTGGTAGCCAGTTTCATGAAGCCTCGGGTAAAAGATTGCAAAGTGATCCTGGGAGAGGCAATCGTTCGGCAACACCGTCTCCTGCTAACAGAAATTTTAAGGAAAACACCGAAGAAAAGCAAACAAACAAGGGTCCCTGAGAAAATCAAGTGGTACAATCTGGACAAAGAAAAAGGTGAGGCTTTTGTTTTCGTGATGAAAAATTACCTCTCTCACACCATCAACGGAGCTGAGGATGAAGAGTGCAGAGCACAAAATATGTGGGATTCCCTACAGCGAACTTGCTTAAAGAAGGCAAAATCACTGCTAGGAGCTTCAAAAGGCCACCATCAACACGCCAAAGAAACATGGTGGTGGAGTGATGAAGCTAAGAAATTGATAAATGAGAAGAAAGCGGCTTTCAAAGCTTGGTCAAAGTGCACCTCTAATAATAATGACGAAAAAGTTCGCCTCGAAATGGAATACAGATGCTGCAAGAAAAAAGCGAAGAAGAAGTGCGCCCAGCTTCAAGCAGAGAGTACGGAGGGCCTGTATCAGGAGCTGGAGAAAATATCTTCCCCGGTTGCTGATGCAAACCAGGCTATCCAGGAGCTGCGAAGACACAATATGAACAAGAGCGCCACTATCTTCAAAATATCCGCCCAAAGAAGGAGAAATGCTCAGGAGATTCGTTCGCCAAAGTTCATTAGCAATGCTCATGGCCAGCTTCTTGTGGATGACGACAAAATTCTGCAGAGTTGGCGGCAGTATTGTGAAGAGCTTTTAAATGAACAGTTTCCCCGGCTATACTTTCCAAGAGCCACCCCTAACTGTAAAGAAATACCCGACATTACAGTCGAAGAAGTTAGTGAGGCGGTCAAATACTCCAAAAAACGAAAAGCGGTTGGGCCAGACGAGATGCCCTCTGAGTTCTGGAAAAAGATGGGAGACGTCGGGTTCAGATGGCTCAGAATTCTCATCTCCAAATTCATGAGAGGTGATCCAATGCCGAATCAATGGAGGGAAAGTTACCTTCTCCCTGTATACAAAGGGAAGGGTGATACGCCAAACTGTGATAGCTACCGTTCGATCAAGCTGATGTCACACACCATGAAGATCGTTGAGCGGGTATTAGGTGGCCGACTGCGAAAAATAATACGGCTATCTGATGATCAGTGCGGGTTTGTTTCGGGTAAATCAACCACAGATGCAATCCAAAGTATAAGGATCATAATGGAAAAACATTGTGATTCCTTAAGGGATTTGCATATTGTATTGATTGACTTTGAAAAGGCATTCGACAGACAACCACGAGATTTGATATGGGTGGCGCTAAGACATCGAGGGGTTCCAGAAACCTATGTACAGGTGATCATGGACATGTACGGAGGAGCAAAGACAAGAGTAAGATGCCCGGCTGGAGTAACCGAAGAGTTCCCAATCAAAGTCGGGGTGCATCAGGGAAGCGTTTTAAGTCCTTTGCTCTTTATTACAGTCCTTGATTATCTGCTTGAAGGTAAAGTGATGGAACCCAAGGTACATCAGTTATTCTTTGCTGACGATGGAGCCATCATAAGTGAGGATCCTACATCCCTGCAACGAGCACTTGATGTGTGGGTGGACGTTTCGGAGGGAAATGGGTATCGCATTAGTCCAAAAAAGACAGAGTACTTATGCTGCCCGTTCTCTGATCCACTCAGGCCTATTCCAGACATTTATTTGAATGGAACAGTGCTTCCCAAGTGCGAAAAGTTCAAATATCTGGGATCTTTGATCAATAGCAAAGCAACTTGTGATGACGACATCAATCATCGCGTAAGCGTAGGGTGGATGAAGTGGCGAGAAAATTCCACTATCTTCTGTGACAGAAAAATGCCACCTAAGTCGAAAGGAAGGCTCTACACCGCAGTTGTACGTCCAGCGCTCACATACGGTTCACAATGTTGGACGATGTACAAAAAGTATGAGAGTAAATTAATGGCAGCTGAGATGAAGATGCTTCGCATGACAGCAGGAGTGGCAAAGCTTGATCGAATAAGAAGTTCGAAGATCCGTGGAAGCTTTCACATCAAGGAAACCATCGTACAAAAAATAGAGCGCGACCGGCTCAGTTGGTATTGCCACGTTCAAAGAAGAGATCATTTGAACCCTGTTAAAAAGGCAATATCTATGCACGTTCCAAAGACATCGCGATGTAGGAAAGGCAGGCCTATAAACGCCTGGATCAGACAAATGCGACGACATCGGCATTTCATTGGCCTCAGTAACTGAGTGATCCAAAATCGGCAGGCCTGCCGATATTTTCTGAGGTCAAATAGGCGAACCCCACAGACGGATCAGTAGAAATGCGGTGAAGTGGGAGGGTTGTGATCCCTTGTTTTCGGATCATAACCTGGCTGATAAAAGGAAGAAGAAGAAGAGAGCATGTACAGACGATTTGACAATGAATATCTACTGAAAATTCTTAAATTTGACAGCTAATCAAATGACTTGCCCACACACAGTTCAATTGAGTTGAAAGACTTGCCAGTCAACTTTCAAAATTCAAAATCTTTTGATTTTTCTTCAACCAACTCGTCAACCATCAAACTGATCAATTGACAAAGCCACACACGGGTTGATTTCATTGTGATTTGATTGAGTTGATGATTGAATTGAATCGTGTATGGTCTGCATAAATTAACCGTACTATAGCTAAAGCTGGTTTTGAAAATCTACAATTTTCTCGAAAACGGCACAAAACAATTTTTTTTTAGGGCGTTTTCGAAATTTGGATATTGCTTCATTATTAGGAGGACATGGCATCCCTACCAAGCTTTTGGAGAATTAAAAAAAAAAGTTTACCGGTTTGTAAGGGAATCTCTAAGAAAATCGATTTTATTTACATAAATTTAAAGTCAGTTTGCAAACAAATACGCAGATGCAGTTACGTCGCACACACTCGTGCCCTTCATTTCCTTAGTGTGCAAACTACGTGTCGAACTTAATGTACCCTCTATGGGAACAGAAGATGAAGAAGAAGAACAAAGTATAATATTAGGTCGTTACATATGAAATTGTCGATCTACTGATCATTCCCAAAGAGATCGTTGTGGCGTGAGGTTGTGGAGAGAAATTTAAAATAAAGTTTTTTTTTTTTCTTTTTAAAGAGTGCAGCATAGCCTTTCTAACGATAAAAATAAATTTACACTATTAGTTCATTAAGTTAACTTTTTTTCTAACATAGAGAACAATTTCACCAATACATTTAAGGACGATTTTCCTTTTTCGATAAAAAAAAAATGAACTCGGAAAATTAACGGTGCTTTTGGTTTTGGTACGTGCAACGAGAGAATAATTCGAAACTGGTTTACCAAGTACGGTAAAGGAGATTTTTCGGTCGAAAATATGCCAAGAGGTAGACCAGAGGAGGTTATTGGCAATGAAGAACTTGCAGCAGCTGTTAAAGAAAATCCAGCTACGACTGTACTTAGCCATGCTGCAAAGTTAAAAATCTTAACTACAACGATAAGTCGTCACTTTTCAGCCATCGGAAAGGTAAAAAGACTAGAGAGATGGGTGCGCATCGTCTTAATACCAGCGAATATGCTTTGACGTTTGGAGGTTGCAATACCTTAGACCAATACACACCGTGTGGATCCTTTCTTACGTCGTGTCATCACCTGCGACGCGTACTGGATCCTATACGATAATCGAAAAATGTGGGGAGAATGAGTAGACGCGAGTAAGCTTTCCAGAGGACTTGCCAAGAAAGGTAATGGTGACAGTATGGTAGATGAGTGAGGGAGTTTCCATTGTTCATTTCAATCACGGCCGAGTCGTACTGTAGAGAAATCGATATAATGCACAACAAATTACGTCAAAAATAGCCGTCACTGGTAAATAGGCATGTTCCCATACTGTTGCACGATAATGCAGACCACATACAGCACAGTAAACGTTCCTGAAGCTGGGGGAGTTGTGATATGATGTTTTGACTTATCCCCGACCGATTACCTTCTTTTCCGAAGTTTGCGCCTCCAAAGCAGATACTTCATAAGCACAGATTTTATAAAACAGGACTTTGAGGCCTTCTCCGCTAAAAAGGATAAGGACTTTTCAAACGAGGCATATTTGCTTTAGTGAATTGTTGGGAAAATATCATAGATGTAAATGCAGATTATTTTGTGGAATATATTTGTAAATTTTTGAAATAGCGTTGTTTAACTTTCCACATAAAAATCGGCAATTTCTGTATAACGACCTAATGCATGAAGCTTAAAGCTAACCGTCCCATCGCGTAGGTCGCAGTTAAGCATACTCGCGCAGGACAGATTGGAAGAGCCACTTTTTTGAGTGTCTCTATAATAGCATGTGTTAATAGTACAGTTAAAGGTGCAAGTAAGAAACATTTTATAATTTACTGAGCTAATGCAAAATGTATTAAAAAAAACTTCATCATTATGCTTAAAAAAAACTTTGCCTTAGAAAATCTAGGTTATCTTAGAATAAGTCTTGTACTTTGACGTAATCTACTTTTAGGAGATTAATAAAATAATAGATCAAATAAATATCTACTACACCAATACCCAGTACACTATTAATAATAATTTAAGATATAAAATTTGCTTACCGGTTCAACTTTAATGATAACTTTTGCTTTACTAGCTTGGTTTAAACGATGATTTGCTGCTGAGACTCTGTCATTAGCCAGAATAGTTAGCTCGTGAATAGTTTTTTCCAAAAAATTAAGTCGTCGTGTCAGCGTAATAATACCGGAAGTAGGATGTACTGCAAAATTATCATTATCATGTAAAAAACTATAATATATTTCTCCATTTATTCCAAGATCGGCATCTTCAGCATTAACCTGTATAATACTTTTATGAAGCGGCATATCCTCAGGCAACGTTTTTGAATATTCAGTAGGATAAAATAATGGACTTAAATCGTTGCGATCAAGTACTCTCAAGACTACTGTTGTTTCGCTTTCGTATAAGTGCTTTCCATTCGATTCAAGTTGGGTACCAAATGCTTTTATAGCGAGACGGTATTCATCCGTTTTTTCACGATTTAATATGACATTACTTGTACGAGTTCGAATGGCTAAGAATGCAAAGCCGCCAACTACACGCTCCTCGGCTTTGAAAAGCTTATCACGATCGCCACTTACAATACGGTATTTAACATCTAAATTCGGTTTTACCTTAATACCAACTTTCTCTTCATCAGGAACTTGTAATGCATTCGTTTTTCCTACGCTATTTTCTGGTATCGTTACATTATATACACTGTGCTTGAATCGAAAAACGTATGAATCATGCTGCAAGTCGCTACTAATTATTTTATTATAATTATAGGTGTTACTGATTTCACTACTATTGGTAATACTGTAGTTGTCCGACCGATATGAGTTCACATTCCAGTTGAGAGAACCAAAAAAGATTGCCCATAAGAAGACATATCTTAACTGGTCTCTGTTATAAATACATTTTTTATAGCGCATATTGTTTCAGTGGCTGACGTTTATTGACCGTACAGTGTTTCATTCCAGCTGCCCACTGAAAAATAAAAAAATTAAATAGAATTAGATTCACAAGCAATGACTTACATAAATAGATAGTTTCATAAAATGATTTGGATAATGAAAGGGGCTTCCAAAGCTTGGTCAAAGTGCCCCTCTAATAAGAGAAACGAAAACGCTCGCCTCGAAGTGAAATACAGACGTTGCAAGAAAAAGTGTGCACTTCAGACAGCTTCAAGTAGAGAGTTCGGAGGACCTGCATCGGGAGCATCGGTGGAAATATCTTCCCCGGTTGCTGATGAAATGATTCCTTGGTGACGATGGAGTCATCACAGGTGAGGATCATACGTCCCTGCAACGAGCATTTGACGTATGGGTGGACGTTTTTGGGGGAAATGGGTATCGCATTAGTTCAAAAAGGCAGAGTACTTGTGCTGCCCGTTCTCTGATCCAATCAGTCTTATTTACCAGATATTTTAACTTTTCGCACTTGAGAAACACTGTTCCATTCAAATATCTGGGATCTATGATCAATAGCAAAGCAACTTGTGATGACGACATCAATCACGCGTAAGCATAGGGTGGAAGAAGTGACGGGAAAACTCCGCTATCTTCTGTGACCGAAAAATACGTCCTAAGGTCAAAGGGAGGCTTTACAAGGCAGTTGTGCGTCCAGCGCTCACATATGGTTCACAAAGTGGGACAATAGATAAAAGTATGAGATGAAGATGCTCCGCACGACAGCAGAAGTTACAAAGCTTGATCGAATAAGAAGTTCGAAGATCCGTGGAAGCCATTACGTCAAAGAAACCACCTCATGAAAAATAGAACGTGACCGGCTCAGCCGCCACATTCAAAGAAGAGAACATTTGAACTCTCTTAAGGCAATATCAATGAACGTTCCAAAGACATCGCGAAGAATGGGCAGGCCTTTAAACGCCTGCATCACACAAATGCAACGACACCAGCATTTGTTTTGCCTCAGTAACGAAGTGATCCAAAATCGAGAGGCCTGCCGATATTTTCTGAGGTCAAACAGGCGAACCCCAAAGGCGGATCAGTAGAAATGCAGTGAAAAGGGAGGGTTATGGTCACTTGTTTTCAGATCATAACCTCGCCGAAATAGGAAGAAGCAGAAAGACTCATTCGAGCCGCGCATGTTCAAACAAATAACGTTTAATATAACGGCTGTACGAATGTGTACATAATACGTACTGACTTATGACACAACAATGCAATTTAGACATACATATGTACTGTATAATACATACATGGTATCTCCTTCTTTTTACCATGCTTGTTGTTTTCTTTTTTTTATAAGTAATTTACTTACGTTTATCGAGGCCGTTTGATTCTGGGTCAAATTCATAAAATTTCCGGTTTTCGGATCTTTCGTCCGGAAATAAAAAGTATGTATTAACTCGAAAAAGTTATAGTCTTTTATTTTCTTACTGTGCCGTGCCTGGGAGCAGTACAGTGGACGGACAAAGTTCCATTTCCGGCTAACGGCGTCACCACTACAACGGCGATATTTTCTTCAAAACGCGAATTGAGTTGACCAACTAGACTGTGTGCACCATTAAACGGACGAAGCGCTCTGTAACAATGTCGAATTGAGCTCTGATTTTGGAAATAGATTTCGATTTTTTAGATTAGATTTTTAATTTGTTTTGGATACACAAGTATTACAAAAAAAATTTAAAGCATGGCTATGCCGTCTACCCGGTTGACAAAATGACAATAAATTATTCTCTAACTACACAAATAATTTTAACAAATTCTAAAAAAAAAATTCATTCTCAAAAGTTCCCACTTATATTTCTTTTGCGGAAATAAATTTTTACAATCTCAAAGCGGTGTAGCGGTGTAAGTCTTTCCATGATGATTTACAAGAGTATGGATGAGTTCATAATTGTAAAAAATTGCTGTAAATCATCCGTAGCAAATTCTAAAAGCATTTATGAACAGAACTTCTGCAGCAATGCAGCTACCAAAATACCGCTCATTTATGTATTAGAAACAGTTTAGTTGTCAGTACTCGCGTAAGGTAAGAAAGTGAAGTGCTTAAATTAATGATTTGAAATAAAATTATAATGCAATGTCCTGGAACCTTATTTTGATGATAATGTGAAGTTTCTGAACGAGGTTAGTTTGGATTAAAAGTAAAGTCACCTTCCATGGACAGCCGTACAGAAATGTATAATCGTATTTCTGCATTAGTACAAGTCTTAGATGCAGAAACAATCCAAATATGATAAGCTTTTTTTTCTATATTCTAAAATTGCTTTCTAAATGTTCGCTTTCCTCGCAGCTGTGCATCAAAACAAAATCCAATCATTTCATGTTTATGAACGCCAGTGATATCAAAACAGCTGCAATTGTAACACGGTTTTTCTACATTCATGAACGCAAACTTTGCACAGCTGCGGTATTTTTACAATTAATCTCACCTTATACTGATACACAAATGATATCTCGAACGTGAAGTATGATTCACACTTGACAGTCTAAAAAAACACCCTTTATTAGGATATATGGTAGTTTATTATAAAGTATGTAGACTAAACAAAAAACGATTAACTCGTATTTTAGGAAAACACTCATTGTAAAGTAGATATATAAATATTATAATTAGTGCTGTACTAGCTTTAATTTTATTTTCCTCCACAATATTTAATAAGCCTTCGTACTGTTATATAGAGCACTATGATTGGAGGAGGCTTTATTGCCTTGAGTGGTTTCATTACTTATTTTGTTTTGGACCTATTCTGGGGTTTTCAGATTTACTTTTGGTGGTGAAAGCTGCGGGGACATGTTAATTTTTCTTTTTTCGTTTCTTTTCCTCCCTACTAGGGGATGGCTCTGTCTAATTTAATTTTTAATTTTTAATTTTTCTTCATCCATAGAATATACTCGTACGACCGCTTTGGTGACCTGTTCATTTCTATTGTTCAACTGTTCTTTCAGCAGCTGCATCTCAATTTTTAAATTCTCAATCTCGCTTGCCAGCTTTTCACTGAGTTGCTTCAACTAATTTCTTTCTTCACAGACTTTTTTGTATTAAGACTCCAACCCTGTGTTATCTTCTGTTGGTTGGGATGGTGGTACGAGTATTCTTACCACTTTAAGACTCTTTATGAAAGGATAATCTTCAAGCAATAAAGAATCCGAGGAGAGTGGATTTACCAGATCACCTGGCATACCACCTGGGGTAGTTACATTATTCATTTTGTTCATTGCATGTTCTTAAGTTTGACTTTTTTTTAAATTTAAAAAGGGGTCCTCTGTACACTCAAGAACAAAAGTCTACATACACCCTTGAAAAGTGCAGAATCTAAAAACCAGCGTAAAATTCAATATCAATTACTTTATTATTTAATGAATTGCTTCACAAAAAAATATTATAAATAAAAAAACTAATGGAAAAAACAACAATAGAATGAGACAGTAAAATAAACAAATACCTAAATTGACGGCACAAAAGTCTACATATTATGTATGTACAGTACAAGAAAAAATGAAAAATATTATTTTAAAAATCTGCACGAATGGTATGTAATATGTTGTCAGCCTTGCATTTGCTTCTATGACTGCTTGCAATTTTTTAGGCATGGAAAGAATGAGATTTTGGGTAACACCTGGTCTTATTTCGGACCGTGCCTTCAGTAAAGCGCTCTTTAGGGAACTCTCTGTTGCTGATGGTGCATTTACGGATTCTGCGTTCGAATTCATCAGAAATGTGCTCGATAGCGTGAAGGTCTGGTCATTGGGGGTGGATGCAATTGTTTAGGCACACGATACAGGAGCCTTGCCTTAACTGTTCTTGCAGTGTGCTTTGGTTCATTGTCTTGGTGTAGCACCCATTATTTCCTAAGTCTATACATTCGGCAGACGCGTGCAAATTATTACGCAATATGCACAAATATTTGTGATGATCCATAATGCTCATAATTTACCATTCCCGCGACCGGCACTAACCCCCAAACCATGACATTGCCTCCCCCATGTTTCACTGCTGGCACCAAATTTTGCACAGCCATTTCTTGGTTCGGTCGAAGCCATATTTTTTCACGCCCATCTGATCTGAAAATATTGTACTTACTTCCTTCTGTAAACTCGTGACTTTCAGAAATACAGAGTTTGACAAACTCGGGACGTTTTTGTTGGTTGACCTTGCAGATTCGGAGGCCTTTTTCTGGATTATTTTCCATAAAATCATTCGGTCCATAAGACATTTCGAACCGTTTTAGGATGAACTTCTTTGCCGGTCGTATTTCCGATATCTTGAGCCAATTTTGGAGCCCTAGTTTTAGGCTAGGCTGTCATTTTACGAAGTCTGGTCCAAACCTCTCGGTTTATTTAAGTTCTTCGGAAGCCCAGAACAACTTTTATTTAAGGCATTACTATTATCATCGTATCTTTGTATTATGGATTGGACTGTTGGGCGGGATTTTCCAACAATTTTTGCAATTACACTGTGGCTTTTATCCTCTTCGCTTAGTTTAACAATTAAATTTCGAATTTCAATGGGAATTTCTTTCCTACACCCCATTCTGAGAATCCGTTTATATTAAGAAAGGAACCCAGTCCCTTCTAAATTACACACGAGACTAAGAGAATAGCGAAAAGTTCCAGATCACTGCAAAAATGAACGTTACTTAATTTGTTTTCGTTGGAGTTTCTATGAAAATGCTGTGTGCTGACTTTTGTGCGGTGGATTTTTTTCTTTAACTTTTCTTTGTAATTTTCGTGTTTACAATTAACTTTGTCTTGCTGAAAGTGTTAACTGGGTAATAAGAAGATATATAATGACTGCCTAATAACCGAATTATCTCCAGGTTCTTAGGTTAGGTTAGGTTAAGTTGGCTGTCCACACGAGAGTGCAGACACACTTAGACCAGTGAAGGTTCTTTGCGATACCATGCATCAACGATTAGGCGACTCAGTGACTAACAGTGATGGATGCTCAAGACGTCGAAGGACGCCAGATCACCGAGGTCGTCAAGGAAAGAGGACCCTAGATGGAGCATTCTTTTATGCGACAGGGATGGACAAGTGCATAGGAGGTGAAGAATGATTTCCTCCTCCTCCTCGTCCCTACAGCTTCTGCAGAAGTCGTTGGAGAAGAGGCCAAGTCTTTGGGCGTGTTGCCCTATAAGACAGTGCCCAGTGAGAACACCGACAACGCAGCTGATCTGTGTGGTTGGTCATGCTAATAGTGTTCAGCTTTAGTAGATGCTTACATGTAGCGAGGGGGATACCCAGGGCCTGCCTGTCAGGCAGAATCTTTAGGGCGGTACCCTGTCTGGCGAGCTCGTCAGTCCTGCAGTTACCTGGAAAGTCCCTGTGGCCCGGCACCCAGCATAGGTGAATGTTGAACTGGTCTGTCATCTTGATTAGAGATTAACGACAGTTTAAGGCGGCCTATGAAGTGAAGGAGTACAATTCCATGGACTTGATTGCCGCTTGGCTGTCAGTGAAAATGCTAATATCCCTGACAGATAGTACATTACACTTCAGCCAGGACAGGGCTCCCTTAATCGCCATGATTCCCGCCTGGAAAACGCTACAATAATCAGGAAGGCGGAAAGAGATGCTCAAATTGAGCTTTTCGGAGAAAACACCACAGCCCACCCAACCCTCGGTCTTAGAGCCATCTGTAATGCCATCGACAGGGGGGAAGTGTTCCATTCATCCCGATCAGGGATGGCCAAAGCGATAGCTAGACCACTGAGAGGAGGCTTTGAGACGGATGGCCGCACAGGCTCTTTTTGCCGAAAATAACCGCATTATCTCCTGGTTTTAAGTTTTCATACTTTTTAGGGCTGTGCTTGAGTGTATGTACATGCCTATATAATAATAGTAATGACGTCAAAATAAATGTGGAGTATGAAGAACCCTATAGAAACCTGACCAAACTACTTGTTCCAAAAAAGTGCAATGGGTTTCGTTTGAAAATAAACAAACGAGACCGATAAAGCTTGTTGCAAAAAAACCACATTTCTCATGCACATCTGAAATTATAGCTAATGACCTTAAAAAACAAAGTACCACTGTCAATGTTTATGCTCCCTTTGGAGGATGACGAAGACACGAAAAAATGTTTATGAAATCAGAAACATCCTAGGAATGAAAGTTAAAATTCATTCTCTGCGGAAACCAAAGCTAGTTCTCCATTGTAAAAATTGTTAAAAATTTGGTAAAAAAAAATATAATTATTTGGCGCAACAGCTCTTTAAGTGCCAGGGCCTAGCTTCTCGCAACCACTCATGTTGTATGCGTTATATTTTTCACACGAATTAAAGGGGCCTACAGTTTATAGTGCCGTATCCGAACGGCGATTTGAGAAGCCTTTTCGTGACATCAATACTCTTGGATGTTTGTCAGACGCTCGCGAGAGGTGGGACCATGAAACAACTTTTTTGTGTTTTCTGGGATTCGAACTTGGAACCTCATGCGCACTGATCCGACACAAAAATTTGGCAACGCATACAAATACTGCAACTTTAACCCAAAATGCGTTGAATAGACAGGAGACTACCACACAAGACTGCATAATACCATGTTCCCACCGAACCGAAATCTCGATAAGCCATTGAGTTGGTGATTTCAAATGTAACTGTTAATTTTTAAGTGGCTAGAGTACGTTCTAAGTCAAGCAAGAATTACGAATAATACCAAGTTGCTGTCATTTCGGAACAGCTGATATAACCTAATTACAATAAACATGCTCGGGAGTGGAGGTAAAATAAGTTTTCACACACACAATCAAAGAGATAACCGATATGAGAACTGTCATGAGGCGTGTTCCACTGAGGGAGGAAATAGCTCCGTATCGGTGAACTTTATAACATTTTTTTCTTTTGTTGATACGGTTTTCTAACGCAAATAAAGTTTTTGTATTGGTTTTACATTTCGGTGCCTTACAACTCACTCGCGTGTTGATTTAAAGATCAATATCCCCCTCTGAATATATTGTTCCACTCAAAAAAAAAAAGGAAATTCAACTAAGAAATTGGCGATAAGTCTCTTGTTCCTTTGTATGTCGAACATGCTTACGAACACAAAGAAAGAGAAATGGAAAATGATGGGATCGAGTCCCAAATCCAAACTCGCATTTTTCATAAATTCCACAAATTGCGCTTGACTTGGAACGCACTGCTAATATTTTGACATCTATAAATGAATACAAAAACAAACCAAAGTTCACGCTGTAGGCTTGTTCGGTTTGACAATCAATCACAGATGGATGAACTCAATGGGATTTCATGTAGATTTCGCTGAAATCTCGAAAATGTATGGCGAAACCTCGGAGGATGGTAGAAATTTGGCGAAACCTCGACATTTCGTTTGGTGGGAACACGGTATAAGAGGGAAAAAAGGCACCCAGCCAACTACAGAAGCTGCGTAGTAGCAAAAGAGTTACAGCAGGCAAAAGATAACAAGCAAAAGAGTTAAAAGCATTTAAAAAAAAGACGCATCTAACGACAAAGAAAAACAAAGCAAAAAAAAACCACTGACCAAAGGTGAAAGCCCAAACAAAAAGTATCATTAAGTGAAAACATTACCTTAAGCGAAAAGGAAAACGCAAGTCCCAAAGCCGGGACTAAGAAAACATATGCACAGGTTATTTCAAAGAGTATCGCAAACCTAGTCGAAAACTTTAAATATGTACAGCAATTTCATAAAAAATGTTATGCAGACAATTTTTACCAGGTTGGAAGATATGGAAAAGAAAAATAAGAAAATTATGGAAAGAATATCTTTCCCCGAAAAAGAACCTGTCCCTAAGAGATCATATTGACTAGAAACATACAAATATTGGTATGGAATACCAATGGTCTCGAGAAACGCAAGGAAGAATTGCACGTGACTCACGACATAAAAAAAATTGAGTATGGCTTATGGCTTGAATAAAACTATAAACTGCACGGATACAAGATATACCATACCCCACACCCGCATAATACAACAAGAGGGGGGCCTGGAGTTATAATTAAAGGAAACATTAATGAACACGAAGACGAAAAATATCAATTATGTGAAATACAAGCCATAAAAGTGAAAATAAAAACAAGCAGCGGCCAAATAACGGTAACCGCAGTATAATGTTCTCCTACAGATTGAAACAAAATGATTTCAACATCTTCTGTATATTCGAAAATAAGTTCATAGTAGGAAGAGATTTCAATGCTGAGAATACATTTTGGGAATCAAGATCAACCAATGCAAGAGGAAGAGAACTTCTTGAAACTATTAAAGAAATCAGCGCTAAATATCACTCAACGGGAAAACATACTTACTGGCCTACATATAGGAATAAAATCCCGTATGTTGTCGATTTCTTTATAACTAAGAATATCTCCTTAGATACTACCAAAGTAGAAGAAGGACCAGATCTTGACTCAGATGACTCATCTGTGGTGCTTACACTTGGAAATAACATTGTAATGAAGGAGAATAACCCACGTCTAGTAAACAAACTGACTGACTGGAGTTATTTCAGACAATTGCTGGACGAATGCATTGAACTATCCTCAACAATAGACACAATTGAGCATTTAGATAGTGAAGTACAGACTTTCACCTTAGATATACAGAAGGCTGCTTGGACTGCAACACCTGAATTTCAGAGTAAAGTGAAAAGAAATGTACAATATATTCCGAAGAAATATGCGAACTTATATCTGAAAACAGAAAAGCTCGTAAGTACTGGCAAATAATTTAATTAATAAGCTTAGAAAAGAGATTAGAGAATTTAAAAAATTCGCCGATAGAAGAAAACACAGATAATAAATGCAGCATTTAGACTAAGTTATGTCCCACAAATGTGGAAAGTCGCGGAAGTAATTATGGTACCAAAACTTGGCAAAGTACCAAGTGAAGTTATTTTATATCGTCCGATTTCCTTGCTGCCAATACTGTCTGAGCTATTCGAAAAAATTCCTCTGAAACGTCTTCATCCGATCATAAAAGAAAAGTCCTTGATACCAAAAAGAAAGCTCTACCATCTTTCTTAATGTTACACAGGCTTTTGATAAAGTGTGGGACAAAGGATTAATACATAAGCTGCAAAAATATCTGGCAACACAATACTCATATGTTCTAGAGTCAATGCAGCGATCATTTAGAATTAAGCAAGAAGATGAGTACTCCACATTGAAACATATACAAGCTGGCGTACCTCAAGGTACCTCTACCATCTTTCTTAATGTTACACAGGCTTTTGATAAAGTGTGGGACAAAGGATTAATACATAAGCTGCAAAAATATCTGCCAACACAATACTCATATGTTCTAGAGTCAATGCAGCGATCATTTAGAATTAAGCAAGAAGATGAGTACTCCACATTAAAACATATAAAAGCTGGCGTACCTCAAGGTAGTGTATTAGGACCCGTTTTATTGTTTTTATACACAAGCAACCTACCACAAAATGGGGAAACTACTGTTGCCACATTTGAAGGAAGTAACCGAAAAACTGCAAAGGAGAGTAAATGATAATACGTATGGTATATAACAGCCGTATTTTATTATCACCCATGATCCATAACAGATCACACGGCGAAAATAAAACGATCTGGATCAACAAACAATAGGTAGCAATTATTTTTTTCCCCTCTTTTCCATTAGAATTGCACATCTGAGTTCCTTCAAGGGGAGTTGCCATGCGATTTATTTTCCCTTATAAAATATAGAGAATATGCTATCTTTTTCTTTTAAAAACATGACAAATTAAATATTCGCTATAAAAAAATGTATTGGCTCCTCGGGAGATATTTCTGTCTAATAATATAAGCAAATATTTAAGGCGATATGAACATATGTACATATGGTCTTCAGTTTTGAGGGTTCACAAATAAGAAAAACTTACAGTGTATACAATGTTTTCAAAATAAAGTACTACGCAATATTGTTAATGTGCCATGGTACATAAGGAACGTTGATCTTCTCGTACATAGAGATCTAAAAGTCGAAATGATAGAGGACGAGGTCAGGACGGTCGCAATATGACATGAAGTTAGACTTCGCAACCACTTCAATTTAGAAGTAGAAGAACTACTTAATAATAACAATTTAGTTAGAAGACTGAGAAAGATAAAACCCTTCGAACTAGTTAACTAGGGATAACATGATCACACGAAACGACTGATTAAAAACAAAAGGTAACCGACAAAAGGCAGTTCTTCAATATATGTATATACCCTTAAGTGATAACAAAAATTGCTGATTAGTTTGACAACTAGGTGCTATAATTGGAAGGATGACATAAATCATACCTTCTCCACCTCTCGCGAGCGTCTGACAAACATCCGAGATTATTGTTGTCACGAAAAAGCTGCTCAAATCGCCGTTCGGATACGGCACTAAATTGTACGTCCCCTCGATTTGTGTGAAAACCCTAACTCACACAACAGAGTGGTTGCGAGAAGCTAGGCCCTGGCACTTAAAGAGATGTTGCGCCAAATATTTATTTATTTTTAAAGTCCCACACTATCGCAAAGCTCACATGCGATGTCTTTCAACGATTTTCACCCAGCAGCGAGCAAAAAAAAAAAAAAAATATAAATACAAGTATGTATGCATATATCTCTGGCAATAAGCTGAAGTAGCTTAAGTCGACTTAAGTCAAAATGGAATTAATTACAGAAAAATGTTCCCTGTAAAGACTGCCGAGTTACGGCTATCAGAGTAGTAGCACAATTGAAAAATTTCATACGATTTTCACATGAGCGACAACTTTAAATGCTTCTCTTGAAAAATCGTACAAATGGACTTAAGCTACTTCAACTTATTGACACAGATATATGGACTGCTAGTGAGTACATTCTCTGCCCAAAAAATTACGATGAGCGGAAAAATGTGGAAACAAATTGTCAACCATCTTGAATTTCTCCGTAGAGACACCTTTTGGGTTTGTTTGGATTTGTTAAGTAAAACGGTTGAAATTCAAATTGTTGAGCTATTGTTTGCAACAGATGTAACCTGCAAAATGTGCTAGTTCAAATAATTATTGATAGACGGAACCGACAAAATTTAAATAAAAAGTCGTTATATATGCATTTGACTTCCCCATAAGTTGCACAATATTCGTATATGTATTTATTACGAATCAATTTTTTAAGTAATATGCCAATGAAAACACGAGGTAGTAAGGGACTTTGTCTACCTTGGCTCTGCTATAAATTCTACTAACAAAATCAGTGCAGAAATCAAGCGAAGAATAACTCTTGCCAATCGCTATTTTTTTGGGCTTATAAGGCAATTCAACAGTAAAGCCCTATCTCGAACAACTAAGGAGACTCTATATAAGACCTTGATCATCCCATTCCTGCTTTACGGCGCTGAAACATGGACTTTATTAAAAGAGGACGAAGATATTCTATTCGCTTCGAGAGAAAAATTCTTCGTAAGATTTTCGGTCCCGTTTGCGTTGATGGGATTTGGAGGAGAAGATTCAATCACGAACTATACGAGCTGTACAGCGACATCGACTTAGTCAAAAAACTGCGTATTGGACGTCTGAGATGGCTAGGACATGTAGAGCGAATGGACACCAACGCTCCGGCCCGCAGAGTCTTCGAATCTAGCCCCGAGGGACGACGCAGTAGAGGGAATCATCGCCGTAGGTGGCGCGCACAAGTTCAGGGGGACCTCGACCAACTTGGAGTGCGCAACTGGAGGCAATTAGCTAAAGACCGAGCTAAATGGAGAGGCTTGTTGGTTGAGGCCCAGGTTCACCCCGAACTGTAGCGCCACCTAAGTAGTAAGTAATGAAAACACTGTCTTTGTACACCCAACTGCATCCAAAGAAATTTTAAACAAGTGTGAGTTTCCATTTTTGTCCGCTCCGAACCAAGAGAGCTAGCGCTAATGTTGGAACCAACGCGAAGTTGGCTACTAGCAGTCCATATATAGTATGTCAATGGCTGTAGTAATAATTTTGCGATTTTGGTGTTCAGCGTCATCTATCGGAGAACTTGTAACTTTTGATTTACGCACACTTCTCACAACAAATATATTGTGTAAGTTTCATTTCAATCGGCTGGTTAATTTTCGAGTTTTACGAGGACAAACATACGCAGGCAGAATTTTTATATATATAGACAGATAGAATGTGTAAACCAGTGGAAATCCCAGATCACACACAACCCGTCAAGCAGGTATAACAGAAAAGGTAACCGAAGAATAAGAAAACACGATCACGTTACAGCGCGCACATGTACTCACACATACACTATTGCAACGATACCCACTGCTGCATGATTGCTGGCAGTGATCTTCACTGAAGGAAAATTGTGGGCGATGATTTGAATAATTGTTTTGAAAATTGCTCAGCTTCTGGACAACGCAGGAGGATGTTTTATATCTTAAATGAATCAGGACAAAATTTCCTAAATCCATCTATTTTTTTGTTTTTCAATCCGATAAGCTATTATTGAGTTTGGGTTGATTAGGTTTAACCGGAGATCTAGTTTAAACTGAAGTTTTAAGCGAAATGGTGTATTAAACTACGTTTAAACTTTAAACTGACGTTTGTGATGTAAACGGGATATGTTTCCATATCAATTATTTTTCAGTGATTAGATATTGCAGTGAGCTTGCTAATTTAATTCATTTATTTGGTTAAACGGAATGAATTCAGACATTGATGATATAAGTGATGAGGAAATTGCCCCTATTATTATCTACGCGCACGACGAACAAAAGTGATTCGTCTGAGGCCAAATCATTTCGGAGAATGGAGTGATACAGATTTCTACGAACGATTTCGGCTGACCAAACAAACTGCTCAAAAGGTGCTTAACCAAATAGAACACAGAATAAAGCACAAGCCGAAATGGTACGTAATAAACAGGTTAAGTCAGTGGTGATATCATTTATGTTATTGCAGGAATCCTGCATTGTTAGCGGCGTCTATGCTTCTGTTGACTCTTCGTTTTTTCGCTAGCGGAGGCGTGGTGATAGCATCCGGAGATTTCTGTGGTGCATCCAAATCTACGACATCGAAAGTAATAAAAAAAGGTATCAGTAGCGATTTGCATGCTACGAGACCAATATATTAAATGCCTTCAAACCGAGGAGGAAATCAATGCCACAGTAATGGATTTTTATAGCATTGCCTAATTTCCACGAGTTATTGCAGCTGTGTATTGTACGCACATCAAATTCAAATCAAAACATATGAGTTTGACATTTACAGTCGCCTACAAAAGAGACGAGAAAAGTTAAACCGTAGTTTTACTAAACGTTCGATCAAATTCCACTGTAATACACTCACGGTTTAAGTACTTGGTTTAAACTCGCATGTGAGTTTAACTAAACCGAAGTTTAAACTCACACTGTAACACCGGGCATTACGACGGCAAGGTGAAAAGTTCTCGGTCTGACGCACAGATAGCGTTCCAATCAGCAAAAATTTATATTTCCGGCCTGGGTGCACTTCTCATTAGTTCGTATGACAAGTTTCAACTTGTTCTCTCAAGTAGTTTGTTTATACGAATTTTTGCAGTAGACGTCTTGTGTGTTTTTCGTTAAAATGGATAAACTTGAATATCGTGCGATCATAAAATTCTTCGTTTTTGATGGGTTTTACGAGGACTCTGCTCCTTCCATGTCAACCGTTAAAAAGTGGGCAGCTGAATTTAAACGTGGTCGCACGTCCCTCGAAGATGACCCACGTGAAGGACGGCCAATAACCGCAACCACACCCGAAACCATCGAAAAAGTGCATGATATCGTGTTGGACGATAAGCGAATGAAGGTGAGTGAGATAACTGAGGCTGTGTGTAGGTATATCGGAAGAGAGGGTGCGACACATCTTGCACAAAAACTTAGGGATGCGAAAGCTCTGCGCAAGATGGGTGCCGCATTGGCTGAATTCCGATCAAAAGAAAATAGGGATCCGACCGATTTTGTGCGACGATTTGTCACCATGGATGAGACATGGGTCCACCACTACACGCCAGAAACGAAACAGCAGTCGAAGCAGTAGGTGGAAGCCGGTGGTTCAGCGCCAAAGAAAGCGAAGTCGATCGCATCTGCCGGAAAGGTCATGGCCAGTGTGTTTTGGGATGCAAAAGGGATCCTGTTAATTGATTACCTTGAGAAAGGCAGAACAATTACAGGCGAATATTACTCCAACCTTCTTGACCAGCTGGATACCAAAATTCGCAAGAGGCCTGGCTTGAAGAAAAAAAAATTATCTTTCACCAGGACAATGCACCTGTACACAAATGTGCGTTGGCGATGGGAAAACTGCGGGATTTGGGGTACGATTTGCTCGGCCATCCCCCCTATTCACTTGATGTTTCATTTTTTAACTGAAAATCACAGTCTTTCATTGTCAGGCCGAGAACTTTCCACCTTGCCCTCGTAGTAACGTAAAATTCGCTTTTTCAGCATCACTGCATAGTATAAAACAAAGTCCACAAAATCTGTATGTACGCGCTAATCTCGAGAACCACTGAAGGGATTTAGGTTTTCACTATCATGATATGCATTATGCGAGGAAGGTTGTTGTGACACTCTACTACTTACAGGAACTGAGGATTTTTTTTTTATTTTTAGTAAATTCGTCAGAGATTCATTTCAGCTATAAATTAACCTTCTGTGTTATACTGAAACTGAACTATGCTCAAAACAAAAAGCTTATAACATCAAACTTAACAACAGGGTACAAAGAACTGCGGCTATAGGGTGCCATGAGAACATGTCAAACCGAAGCCTTCAACGTTGTCCTGCACCTTTTACCACTCGATCTTCACATTATGCATCTAACATCATGTAGTGCGGTCAGGCTAAGGGAAACAAGATGCTGGTGCACCAATCCGTAAGGTCACAACAGTATCCTGAATCTGCTACCGTATGATCTGGCAACTAATCTGACCGACTATATAACTCCCACAGTGAACTTTAGAAATGACGTCACGGTCAGGTTACCAACCGGGGCGGAATGGCGAACTGACAAATGAGTTCGAAACAACAATCTTCACCGACGGTTCAAAAATGGTCTGCGGGGTAGGGGCGGGTATATTCTCTGATTCCCTCAATATTTCCAGGTCTTACCGGCTTCCTGATTCTTACAGTGTCTTCCAGGCGGAAGTATTTGCTGCACGTGAGTCCTACCGCCTACTTAAGCAAACCTCTGCACCCCTAAATACCATTGCCATCCTCATTGACAACCAGGCCGCTATCAAGGCTATATTATCTGTCACTACATCCTCGAGGCCAGTAGAACAGTGCAAAAAGGAACTCGCCTCGTTAGGTCATCGGTTAAGGATTTGTCTCCTTTGGGTTCCGGGTCACAGCAACATTGAGGGAAATGAGCGAGCTGATGATCTCGCGAGGCAGGGATCTGCCCTTGATGCTTCACTAGCAATGGAGATGAGGGTCCGTTGGGGGTCCTTAAGGGAGGCATCTTCGCGAATTATCTGCTTAAGGCTGATAGCAGATGACAGGGGGTGCGGAACAGTGTCATTTCCAGGCAGATGTGGTACAAATACTTCCGGAAAAGAACGCAAGATCTACTAAACAGAAACCGTGCAGATATCGCAAGAGTTCTGGCAGTTAGTACTGGCCACTGGCCTATCGGGGTTCATGCGGCCAGAATAGGCATTGCATTTAATGCACACTGTCGCAGCTGCAGTACTGCTAACGAGATAGAAACAATCTTACACTTCCTCTGCAAGTGTCCAGCTTTCGGCAAGACCAGACAGCGCACCTCAGGTAAACCCTTTTTCGACAACCTTATAGAGTTAGCGGAGATCAGCATTGGGGATATTATCAGTTTCATCAATGTAACGGGGTGAATTTGAATAATCCTTACTCTTTTTCCCTTTCCCAACAAGTTAACGTCCTTTTTACATCCGATAGGTCACTTAAGTTGTGGTATTACAACGGCGCTACTGCGCTAATTAAGTTTCAGCTAGGTTGGCTGGCACAACCACTTCTACCTACCTACCTACTATGTTCAAAACAATTCATGAAATCATCGCCAACAGTTTTCCATCAGTGGAGACCGCAGTCAACAGCCATGCAGCAGTGGGTGACGTCATAGTGTGTGCATGCGCGTTCAGCACATTGATGTTAAGGAAATGTTCTGCACGAATGAGCATGATCAGTTTGTAAGGCTAATTTATTTTCTGTATGTGGGTACAGGGTGCGCCATCTTTTATGTCGGTATGTGAATATTGAATAAATTAAAAAAAAAAAAAGCGACCGATTTCCATATATGAGGTATATTTATTTAATTTGGTCCTTACAATTTATTTGGACTAGTTTTTGAATACAATATCAATCAAGTGACCAAAGCAAAATGTTCCCTTTTTGCTGCGTTTTCCATGACCTTTTCGAGCATCTCGGGCGGTATAGCGATGGTTTCGGCACGAATGTTTGCCTTGAGCTTCAATGGTCTGAGGCTTGCTGGCGTACACTTTGCTTTTCAAATAACCTCACAAAAAGAAATCCAGAGGGGTCAAATCTGGAGATCTGGGTGGTCAGTCAATGTCGCTATTTTTTGACAGCACACGTCCAGCGATTGTTTGGCCGTATTCCAAGCGACGTGAACGGTCTGTCAGCAATATTCTTTGAGTCAATTGCACTTTATATGGAAACAAATGCAAATCATCCTTCAAAATGCGCCGCAAGGTGGTTCCACTGGCGCCAAAATGCTGAGCGCAGTGACGATACGACACATGTGGGTTCTCGGCAACACTCTCTCTTACCGCTCCAACCAGTTCATTGGAATGGCATATCGACGACACCAAACGACGAATAGTGTTGTAAGGCGGTGCTTGTTGGCCACGATATTTTCGACGATATGCACGTTGGGTTAACACAACTGTACGACTATTTTCAATGTACAGCTATTTCGGCGCGTTGTTTCGGTGCAAAGCGATTTATGGTTAAAATTGTACTGAATTGACGTTCCAAAAACATGTCTACTCAAGTCAATCGGTTGATAAATGTCAAAGTCATTCAATGTTTACATACCCACATAAAGAGGTGAGTGTCTTTTCGATTTCATTCTTTCGACCAAGCTCACCATATGTAACAAGGGATCTACGCCAACTTTTGTAGTTAGGAACAGACAAGAAGTGATTGACATAACACTAGCTTCTTGTTCTGATCACCTAACGGTAGAAAAATGGAGGGTTTTAGAGGAGGCATCTCTTTCTGATCACAGATGGATATGCTTCCATATTAATTTCCAAACTAGGGCTAGCAACAGCTACAGAAACCCTAAGAGTACAGACTGGGGTATGTACACAGAGCTAGTAAGGAAACATCTTAAGGATAGGCCTATTCGCAGTGGCGACCCTCAAGATATAGATAAGGCGGTAGACAACTTAGGCAAAGTAATGAACATGGCATTTGAAAGGGCCTGCCCACTAAGAAAGAAGTCCAAGAGGTCCCAACCTCCTTGGTGGAGCAAGGAAATCAACTCCAAGAAAAAACAGGTTAGGCATTTCTACAACAGGGCCAAAGAAATAGGGGACGGTACTACATGGGATGAATACATGGACCGCAAGCGGGAGTTTAAATACTTAATTAGGCAATCAAAAAGAAAGTCGTGGAAGGAATTTTGTCAGTCCATTGCGGATACCAGTGAAGCTTTCAGACTTCGCAAGATGCTAGCTAAAGACACTTCTGTCCCAAGTTTCATCAAAAAAATCTGACGGCTCGTGGGCAGAAAGTAGCGAAGAAGTTTTAGAAACGTTGATTGAAGCTCACTTCTCAGGAAGTAGATCGCTAATGGATTCTACTACTCATGGCTACTCGTGTATTGGTAGGTCAATAGGGGACGACGTAGAAAATCTCATTACATGGAAGAATCTGCGATGGGCTATTATGTCATTCGCACCATTCAAGGCACCAGGCCTGATGGAATTTTGCCAGCTATGCTGCAAAAAGCTCCAGCCAAGGTCAGAAACAGGCTTAGGGAAATTTTTAAACATTGTTTAAGGTCATGCTACGTACCAGTGGCATGGAGGGAAGTGCGGGTTATATTCATACCTAAAGCAGGTAAGCCAAGCCACACTTCAGCGAAAGACTACAGACCCATAAGTCTCTCGTCATTCCTGCTCAAGACACTTGAAAGGCTTCTTGATATTCACATCAGAAGCAGGTGTTGCAACGACAGCTTTACACGACGTAGTAGGGAAGATAGAAGCTAGCCTTCACTATAAGGAATATGCACTAGCAGCCTTCCTAGACATAGAAGGTGCTTTCAATAATGTAGAAGGTAGGGCCATCAAACAGGCCCTGGAATCTATGAATGTCGAGCATAGCATTACCAATTGGCTCTGCAATATGCTCGGCTCTAGAAACATTAACTCCACTATCGGAAACAGTTCAATAAGAAAATCCGTTACCAGGGGGACTCCCTAGGGAGGCGTTATCTCACTTCTCCTCTGGGTTCTAGTCATCGATGGGATACTTTAAGAACTAAGCAATACAGGTATAAGCGTCACTGCTTACGCGGATGACGTGGTGATTTTAGTTCAGGGTAAGTTCCTGGATACATTAAGTGAAATGATGGAATCAGCTCTTAATAGTCTCGAAAAATGGGCAAGAGGGTGTGGACTACACGTCAACCCGGATAAAACTGAATTGGTACTCTTCAATAGAAAATACAAGATACCACCCTTCAAACTGCCTAAGCTAGCAGGGGTGGAGCTTTCCCTTTCGGATCGCGCCAGATATCTTGGTATAATGCTGGATAGGAAACTAAATTGGAAACTTAACATACAGGAACGAGTCCGCAAAGCATATAATGCTCTCTTCATCTGTAAGCGGACCGCGGGGAAAAAATGGGGCCTGAAGCCCGCAATGATGCACTGACTATACATCATGGTAGTCAGACCCATCCTTACGTATGGGGCTCTTGTGTGGTGGAAGGCAACGAATACGAAAAACACACGGGATATGTTGGCCATAGTACAAAGATCAGCCTACATTGCCATCACAAGTGCTCTACGCACAACACCTACGGCTGCACTCGAGATCTTCCTGTATCTCTTACCATTAGACCTACAAATCAAATTTCAAGCGGGCAACAGTGCGCTTCGGCTCACTAACGTTGGTCTCTTCAGGACCAATAACATAGGACACAGCTCCATTCTCAAGGAATCTTTTCCCGGAATCCCTGACGAATCGGACGATATACTTGGCACCTTAGATTTCGACACACCATACGAAGTACTGTATCCTATTAGAGAGGACTGGCGAAGGAAGACAGTCTCTGTCCGCAATGAGATTGCAATATACACAGATGGTTTAAGACCAGTGAGGGCACGGGGTCAGGTATTTACTCGCGAGATACGAACCTACAGGTGGCCCTGAGACTTCCGGACACATGCAGTGTGTTCCAAGCAGAGGTTCTAGCTGTACTTAAGGCTGCGGAATTACTTGAGATGGGATCAATATCCGATAAGAATATCGCCATCTACATTGACAGTCAGGCTGCGCTAAAGGCGCTAGAGTCCTACGTCACCAAATCTGAGTTAATCAGGAATTGCCGCACAATGCTTAGGGTATTATGTACGCAGAACCGAGTCAGATTATGTTGGGTACCTGGACACTGCGATATCGAAGGCAACGAGCAAGCCGATGCGCTGGCTAAAAGAGGAGCGGGGCTCCCACGTAGCGATATAATTGGTAGTATTAAACCACCAGGATGCGTGGCTAAGGGAATTATCCGGGATAAAATCATTGACACGGCTAATCTAAGATGGTCAAACTTAGATGGTCACAGGGTGTCTAAGGCCTTGTGGCCTGTGTTAGATCGCAGGAAATCTGGGGAGATAATTAAGTTAGATAGATCGAGGCTAAGAACAGCGATAGGAATACTCTCTGGCCACTGTCTCCTAAAGAGGCATGCCATGAGACTAGGATTATCCGATACGGATGTTTGTAGGTACTGCGATGACCTACATGTCTCAGAGGATATAACTCATATACTCTGTGAATGTCAAGGAATTGTCAGGATAAGGCTAAAGTACCTGGGTAGATACTTCTTCGATAACTTGGAGGAGGTGAGGTCCTTGAACCATAACAAGGATCTCTTCAGATTTTGTAGGGAGATTAATTGCTTGGAGGATTGGGTTTAGGTTTTTTGCCGTGAAGGTTTCCTAGGTATCGCGATGGGCCCACTTTGGTGCCTAGTGTTTTATGACAACCTCATAACCCTACCTAACCTAACCTAACCTAACCTAACCTAACCTACCCACATAAAGGATGGCGCACTCGTTATATGTATGTAATGTGCCAAATCTAAATCTACTGAACGGATTTGAGTGCGGCTTTTTTTTACCTCAGACAGCAGTCGTCCAGCCAGCAGTGGCTAACATTGGGATTGTTTGCGTGTGTATGTGCGATTTTGCGCTCGCAGTGTGTGTGTACCAGAGTATATCCATTCAATGAGAGACACTCTCTACACATATGCATTGCCTACTATTGCAAAGCAAAATTGATAAGAAAATTTACAATAAGTGGAAGCAGGACAAAATGATACATTTTAACCCTTATACAACGACCACTTTGTGACGGTGTTTTTGGTCGAAGGCTGAGGTAAGCTCGCCGGGTCCGGTGTTTACCCAAAGAAACACCCTAAAACTTCGGGAAAGAGTTGTCTTTATTGACCGAGACTGATATTATACAATAACTACAATATATGGTATAAATAAAATATAATTTATTGGCGGGTTGATCGGCTCGCTGAATCTTGCTCCTTATGGATCCTGGGTCGCTAGGTCCGCTGAAGGTCGGCTTCCGTTCGGTGGACTCGTTCTGGAGTTGATTCGTCGGTTGTCCTGGCCCACTTTAAGGGCGGGCGTGAAGGTCTCGTCCCACTTTAAGGGCGGGCGAGAGTGTCGCGTCCCACTTTAAGGGCGGGTGCGAAGGTCTCGGCCCACTTTAAGGGCGGGCGAGAGTGTCTCGTCCCACTTTAAGGGCGGGCGAGAATGTCGCGTCCCACTTTAAGGGAGAGTGAGAGTGTCGCGTCCCACTTTAAAGGCGGGCGTGAATGTCGCGTCCCACTTTAAGGGCGGGCGTGAATGTCGCGTCCCACTTTAAGGGCGGGCGCGAATGTCTCGTCCCACTTTAAGGGCGGGCGAGAATGTCAAGACTCGCTTAAAAAGGGTTGTACCTACTGCAGAGGGTACGGCCGATCGCGGTGCACCCCTTTTCCCAGAGGGTCGTGCTTACTTCTCCAAATAAATCTACAATTGACCACAAGTGTTTTCCCAGACGGGGAGAAACTTAATCGGGACGTCAGGTCAGCTATGGTCAGTAGCGGGCCTGAAATTGGTTGCCCAATCACCAAGGCGAAGGCTTTCAAAAGTTGGAACCGAGGCTCCTATGAGAGAATGCTCGCAGTAC
This sequence comes from Brachypalpus laphriformis, assembly GCA_945910035.1. Classification (NCBI taxonomy): domain Eukaryota; kingdom Metazoa; phylum Arthropoda; class Insecta; order Diptera; family Syrphidae; genus Brachypalpus; species Brachypalpus laphriformis. Next base: position 125,978,397 of record OX246756.1, read on the forward strand.
ACAAGATTGGTACCCAACAGACTCTGCTGACCACGTCTCTCAATCTCCCTCTTATATAAGTTCCTGCAACAAGCAGGTGTGAATTCTAACAATGAATTCAATTTATTGTCACACACAACTTGGTTGGAGAGATTGAGAGAGATGGTCATGCTCTGACGGCGTGATCATCGCCAGATGTTGTTGTTCTATTGCAGGTACAGTACTGGTTGGAAGTTTTCATCGACGAATTAAACTTTTCGTCGGTCGGAAGTATGCATCGACGAAGTAAGCCATTCGTCGGTCGGAGGTATACATCGACGAGGTAGGCCACTCGTCGGCCGGGGGTATACATCGACGAAGTAAACACTTTGTCGGTCGGAGGAATAAGAAGTAAACACTTCGCTTAAATGTAGGCGTCGACGAAGTAAACCATTCGTCGGTTGGGGGTATGCATTGGCATCATGCTCTGGCGACGTGATCATCGCCAGATGTGCTATTGGAGGTACAGTGGTGGTAGGGAAATATGTAACACTTCGTTACAACTTGTGAAAAAAAAGGGAAAGGGTGTTTTCTGGGATTCGAACTTGGAACCTCATGCGTAGTGATCCGACACACTAACCACTTACGCCACGGCGCCCACCAAATTAACTGATAGTCCATGTATATATGTACATATATGTAAATTAATATTTTTTTTAAATTTAATAAATGTTAAATTGCCCCCCTGGCAGCTGACCTCCTCGTGGTGGGGGGCGGGCAACGTGACTGGGATGTGCGGATGGGGTAACTTAAATAGTTATGCCCATCCATACAACTCAGTCACGGCTAACAAAGCGCACACCCCATGATGACACGAAGAAGACGACCGGCCTCGGATATTGCCAAGCCTGGTAAGCCAGGGCATCCTTTGGAGCCAGGCCTGAAGGGTGTCAGGATGCGAGCGTCTGGTGGTCGGCTTGTCCCGCTCGGCAGCCGGCCGGGTCAAACCCGAAATGGCTACGAGCTTCCTGTCAATGGTCTCGCGAACCATTACGGGGGTCAAGGGGTGAACGCGATGTGCACCGATAGGGGCACAGATGGACTTTCTGAGATTCGACAACGGCATCGACTTAGGATAGGCACATGGAACGTCTCATCGCTCACAGGGAAGGATCTTGAGCTTGTTGGGGAGGCTGTTAAAAGTCGACTAGATATAGTTGGCGTCTCTTCAACAAAGCAGAGAGGTTCTAAAACTGTGGACCTTTCGGGTGGGTGGAAGCTCTTCCTGTCAGGAGTCGCACCCTCAATGTCTGCTCGGGCGGGAGTGGGGATACTCACAAGTCCCAGGTTGACAGACAGAGTATTGGAGTGGATACCATTAGGAGGGAGAGTTGCGATCTTAAAGCTCAAGCTTGAAAGATCAACTCTGGCATTGGTGCAGGTGTATGCACCGAACCTTCTGTGGGGGAGTGTGATTGGGAGGAACGGTGATCCTGATCAAAACGCGAACGGAGAGAGGTTGTTGGATTTTTGTTGTGAAAATGGCTTATCCACCATGAACACCATCTTTCCACACAAATATATTCACAAATACACGTGGCACCGTCAGAGTCTTCAGCAGAAGTCGCTGATCGATTTCTTTGTGGTACCATCGTGTCTGCAGAGAATGGTTTGTGATGTTCGCGTATTGAGAGGGGCCGAACTGTCAACTGATCATCACTTAGTGCTGTGCAAATTGTATCTTAGCGAGAGAGTGCCTCCCCTACCAAAGCGTAAACCAAGGATGGTTACACGCATACGATGGGAGAGGTTACAGGACGATGAGATACGGGAGACATTTGCACGGCAAATATCTGAAAGGTTTGAACGAATTCCAACTGTTCCATCAAATGTAGAGGAAGAATGGCAACTGTTTTCAACAGCGGTTATTGCCTCTGCGGGAGATGTTTGTGGAGTGAAGCGGCTTGGTGTGGCGGCTGGTGGTGAGAAAAGAACTGCTTGGTTTAAAACGCCCGGAGTTCAAGAAGCCATCAGAGAGAAGAAGAGAGCCTTTAAGGTGTGGATTCACTTGGGGAACTCCGATTCTCGAAATCGGTACACTGAGGCGCGAAGAACTTGCAAATTAGCTGTGAAAACAGCGAAAGAACAGTCTTGGAAGGAGTTTGGCGAGAAATTGGAACGTGACCACAGATCTGCAAATAAGATGTTCTGGCAGACCGTCCGCCGACTCAGAGGAAAAAAGTTGAATATCGTTGAAGGAGTCAAATCCAAAGACGGTAGACTTCTTTCCAATGAGGAGGACATCTTACGCATGGATGGAGCGAGCACTTTTCAGAATTGCTCAATTCCGAACAGGGCACCGAAGATGACAGACCTATGGTCGAGAGTTGGGCGGAAAGTAGTCCTACGGTAGAGGAAGTAACTTTGGCGATCAAAGCGCTAAAAGTTGGCAAATCTGCTGGTGTGGACGAAATTCGGCCAGAAATGCTCAAGGCTTTAGGTAAAGAGGGAGTGCAATGGCTCTCGCGTGTCATTAAAGTGGCCTGGGAATGCGGTGAAACACCTGGTGATTGGCAAATGGGGGTGATAGTTCCTCTTTTTAAAAAAGGGGACAAAAGAGATTGCGCCAACTACAGGGGTATATCTCTTTTAAGTCTCCCTGGAAAAGTCTTCGCTAAGGTGCTAGAAAAGCGTTCCAGAGCTGTGGTTGAGGACAGTTTGGGGGATGAGCAGTGCGGTTTTCGTCCCGGTAGAAGCACAACCGACCAGTTGTTCACTCTCAGAATGGTTCTTGAGAAGGCCTGGGAATATGCCAAACCTGTCTACACTTGTTTTGTGGATTTGGAAAAAGCATATGATAGGGTTCCTCGAGGCAAACTCTGGAGTGTTCTGCAGGAGTATGGGATTGATGGTTCCCTGTTAAGGGCGATTCAGTCTTTATATACAAACTGTAAAAGCTGTGTTCGGATAAACGGTGTTAAATCAATACCTTTCACTGTGGGCGTTGGACTCCGCCAGGGGTGCGTTTTGTCACCTCTCCTCTTCATTGTATATATGGATTGGATGTTGCAGCGCAGCCGTGGCGGGGAATGTTTCAAAGTGGGAGACATAAGGATTAGTCATCTGCTCTTTGCGGATGATTTGGTCATCCTTGGGTCCTCTCAAACCGAACTTCAGCGCGCACTCGAAAGGTTTGTAGCCGTTTGTGATGATGCTGGAATGAAGATCAACGTGAACAAATCGGAAGTAATGGTCGTTTCCAAAAAACCCATTCAGTGCACTCTGCATGTTAGTGGAGTCCCACTGAAGCAGGTGGAGAAGTTTAAGTACCTCGGGGTTTTATTCACGAGTGATGGGAGGAGCAATGCCGAGTTATCCTGTAGAATTGGTCAGGCTGGATCAATTTTGAGAGAGCTTGGCCAATCTGTTATAAGAAAGGCCGAACTTAGTATTCAAGCTAAGCTATCGGTTTTTAACTTGGTGTATGTTCCAACTCTCACCTATGGTCATGAAATTTGGGTAGTGACCGAAAGAATAAGATCGCGGATACAAGCTGCCGAAATAAGGTTCCTTCGCGGTGTTGTTGGAATAACTCGTAGGGATCGAGTGCGCAACACCAGAGTACGCGAGGCGCTCAACGTTGAGCAGCTACTTCTCCGAACGGAACGATCTATGCTTCGATGGTTTGGTCACGTAGTGCGTATGCCCCCAGACCGGCTTCCAAGACGCGCCATGGTTGCCGTGCCATCAGGTAGACGACTTCGCGGAAGGCCCAGAAATAGATGGTTGGATCAAGTCCGACATCTCTCTTGGAGCCGCTTAGGATTCTCCCTGATGAATTGGAGTCAATGGCGGAGGATCGAGAAGGATGGAGAGTCCACCTGAGCATCCTACCCCCGCGACCCTCATGAAGGATTAGCGGGCCATTGAAAATGAATGAATGAAATGAATGAATGAATAAATGTTAAAAATTAAATGATTTTTTAATTGAGTATGTAGTATGTGGTTTTATTATTATTACCTTATTATTAAAAGGTCTGTAATAAGCCTTATAATAAAAGTTCTATAAGGAAGCTTAAGGTTATTTTATGCCTTATAATAAGGTACATTATAATAAGGACATCTTACGCAGATGGAGCGAGCACTTTTCAGAATTGCTCAATCCCAAACAGGGTACCTATGGTCGAGAGTTGGGCGGAAAGTAGTCCTACGGTAGAGGAAGTAACTTTGGCGATCAAAGCGCTAAAGGTTGGCAAATCTGCTGGTGTGGATGAAATTCGGCCAGAAATGCTCAAGGCTTTAGGTAAAGAGGGAGTTCAATGGCTCTCGCGAGTCATTAAAGTGGCCTGGGAATGCGGTGAAACACCTGGTGATTGGCAAATGGGGATGATAGTTCCTCTTTTTAAAAAAGGGGACAAAAGAGATTGCGCCAACTATAGGGGTATATCTCTTTTAAGTCTCCCTGGAAAAGTCTTCGCTAAGGTGCTAGAAAAGCGTTCCAGAGCTGTGGTTGAGGACAGTTTGGGGGATGAGCAGTGCGGTTTTCGTCCCGGTAGAAGCACAACCGACCAGTTGTTCACTCTCAGAATGGTTCTTGAGAAGGCCTGGGAATATGCCAAACCTGTCTACACTTGTTTTGTGGATTTGGAAAAAGCATATGATAGGGTTCCTCTAGGCAAACTCTGGAGTGTTCTGCAGGAGTATGGGATTGATGGTTCCCTGTTAAGGGCGATTCAGTCTTTATATACAAACTGTAAAAGCTGTGTTCGGATAAACGGTGTTAAATCAATACCTTTCACTGTGGGCGTTGGACTCCGCCAGGGGTGCGTTTTGTCACCTCTCTTCTTCATTGTATATATGGATTGGATGTTGCAGCGCAGCCGTGGCGGGGAATGTTTCAAAGTGGGAGACATAAGGATTAGTCATCTGCTCTTTGCGGATGATTTGGTCATCCTTGGGTCCTCTCAAACCGAACTTCAGCGCGCACTCGAAAGGTTTGTAGCCGTTTGTGATGATGCTGGAATGAAGATCAACGTGAACAAATCGGAAGTAATGGTCGTTTCCAAAAAACCCATTCAGTGCACTCTGCATGTTAGTGGAGTCCCACTGAAGCAGGTGGAGAAGTTTAAGTACCTCGGGGTTTTATTCACGAGTGATGGGAGGAGCAATGCCGAGTTATGCTGTAGAATTGGTCAGGCTGGATCAATTTTGAGAGAGCTTGGCCAATCTGTTATAAGAAAGGCCGAACTTAGTATTCAAGCTAAGCTATCGGTTTTTAACTTGGTGTATGTTCCAACTCTCACCTATGGTCATGAAATTTGGGTAGTGACCGAAAGAATAAGATCGCGGATACAAGCTGCAGAAATGAGGTTCCTTCGCGGTGTTGTTGGAATAACTCGTAGGGATCGAGTGCGCAACACCAGAGTACGCGAGGCGCTCAACGTTGAGCAGCTACTTCTCCGAACGGAACGATCTATGCTTCGATGGTTTGGTCACGTAGTGCGTATGCCCCCAGACCGGCTTCCAAGACGCGCCATGGTTGCCGTGCCATCAGGTAGACGACTTCGCGGAAGGCCCAGAAATAGATGGTTGGATCAAGTCCGACATCTCTCTTGGAGCCGCTTAGGATTCTCCCTGATGAATTGGAGTCAATGGCGGAGGATCGAGAAGGATGGAGAGTCCACCTGAGCATCCTACCCCCACGACCCTCATGAAGGATTAGCGGGCCATTGAAAATGAATGAATGAAATGAATGAATGAATAAATGTTAAAAATTAAATGAATTTTTAATTGAGTATGTAGTATGTGGTTTTATTATTATTACCTTATTATTAAAAGGTCTGTAATAAGCCTTATAATAAAAGTTCTATAAGGAAGCTTAAGGTTATTTTATGCCTTATAATAAGGTACATTATAATAAGGACATCTTACGCAGATGGAGCGAGCACTTTTCAGAATTGCTCAATCCCAAACAGGGTACCTATGGTCGAGAGTTGGGCGGAAAGTAGTCCTACGGTAGAGGAAGTAACTTTGGCGATCAAAGCGCTAAAGGTTGGCAAATCTGCTGGTGTGGATGAAATTCGGCCAGAAATGCTCAAGGCTTTAGGTAAAGAGGGAGTTCAATGGCTCTCGCGAGTCATTAAAGTGGCCTGGGAATGCGGTGAAACACCTGGTGATTGGCAAATGGGGATGATAGTTCCTCTTTTTAAAAAAGGGGACAAAAGAGATTGCGCCAACTATAGGGGTATATCTCTTTTAAGTCTCCCTGGAAAAGTCTTCGCTAAGGTGCTAGAAAAGCGTTCCAGAGCTGTGGTTGAGGACAGTTTGGGGGATGAGCAGTGCGGTTTTCGTCCCGGTAGAAGCACAACCGACCAGTTGTTCACTCTCAGAATGGTTCTTGAGAAGGCCTGGGAATATGCCAAACCTGTCTACACTTGTTTTGTGGATTTGGAAAAAGCATATGATAGGGTTCCTCTAGGCAAACTCTGGAGTGTTCTGCAGGAGTATGGGATTGATGGTTCCCTGTTAAGGGCGATTCAGTCTTTATATACAAACTGTAAAAGCTGTGTTCGGATAAACGGTGTTAAATCAATACCTTTCACTGTGGGCGTTGGACTCCGCCAGGGGTGCGTTTTGTCACCTCTCTTCTTCATTGTATATATGGATTGGATGTTGCAGCGCAGCCGTGGCGGGGAATGTTTCAAAGTGGGAGACATAAGGATTAGTCATCTGCTCTTTGCGGATGATTTGGTCATCCTTGGGTCCACTCAAACCGAACTTCAGCGCGCACTCGAAAGGTTTGTAGCCGTTTGTGATGATGCTGGAATGAAGATCAACGTGAACAAATCGGAAGTAATGGTCGTTTCCAAAAAACCCATTCAGTGCACTCTGCATGTTAGTGGAGTCCCACTGAAGCAGGTGGAGAAGTTTAAGTACCTCGGGGTTTTATTCACGAGTGATGGGAGGAGCAATGCCGAGTTATCCTGTAGAATTGGTCAGGCTGGATCAATTTTGAGAGAGCTTGGCCAATCTGTTATAAGAAAGGCCGAACTTAGTATTCAAGCTAAGCTATCGGTTTTTAACTTGGTGTATGTTCCAACTCTCACCTATGGTCATGAAATTTGGGTAGTGACCGAAAGAATAAGATCGCGGATACAAGCTGCCGAAATAAGGTTCCTTCGCGGTGTTGTTGGAATAACTCGTAGGGATCGAGTGCGCAACACCAGAGTACGCGAGGCGCTCAACGTTGAGCAGCTACTTCTCCGAACGGAACGATCTATGCTTCGATGGTTTGGTCACGTAGTGCGTATGCCCCCAGACCGGCTTCCAAGACGCGCCATGGTTGCCGTGCCATCAGGTAGACGACTTCGCGGAAGGCCCAGAAATAGATGGTTGGATCAAGTCCGACATCTCTCTTGGAGCCGCTTAGGATTCTCCCTGATGAATTGGAGTCAATGGCGGAGGATCGAGAAGGATGGAGAGTCCACCTGAGCATCCTACCCCCGCGACCCTCATGAAGGATTAGCGGGCCATTGAAAATGAATGAATGAAATGAATGAATGAATAAATGTTAAAAATTAAATGATTTTTTAATTGAGTATGTAGTATGTGGTTTTATTATTATTACCTTATTATTAAAAGGTCTGTAATAAGCCTTATAATAAAAGTTCTATAAGGAAGCTTAAGGTTATTTTATGCCTTATAATAAGGTACATTATAATAAGGACATCTTACGCAGATGGAGCGAGCACTTTTCAGAATTGCTCAATCCCAAACAGGGTACCTATGGTCGAGAGTTGGGCGGAAAGTAGTCCTACGGTAGAGGAAGTAACTTTGGCGATCAAAGCGCTAAAGGTTGGCAAATCTGCTGGTGTGGATGAAATTCGGCCAGAAATGCTCAAGGCTTTAGGTAAAGAGGGAGTTCAATGGCTCTCGCGAGTCATTAAAGTGGCCTGGGAATGCGGTGAAACACCTGGTGATTGGTAAATGGGGATGATAGTTCCTCTTTTTAAAAAAGGGGACAAAAGAGATTGCGCCAACTATAGGGGTATATCTCTTTTAAGTCTCCCTGGAAAAGTCTTCGCTAAGGTGCTAGAAAAGCGTTCCAGAGCTGTGGTTGAGGACAGTTTGGGGGATGAGCAGTGCGGTTTTCGTCCCAGTAGAAGCACAACCGACCAGTTGTTCACTCTCAGAATGGTTCTTGAGAAGGCCTGGGAATATGCCAAACCTGTCTACACTTGTTTTGTGGATTTGGAAAAAGCATATGATAGGGTTCCTCTAGGCAAACTCTGGAGTGTTCTGCAGGAGTATGGGATTGATGGTTCCCTGTTAAGGGCGATTCAGTCTTTATATACAAACTGTAAAAGCTGTGTTCGGATAAACGGTGTTAAATCAATACCTTTCACTGTGGGCGTTGGACTCCGCCAGGGGTGCGTTTTGTCACCTCTCTTCTTCATTGTATATATGGATGGGATGTTGCAGCGCAGCCGTGGCGGGGAATGTTTCAAAGTGGGAGACATAAGGATTAGTCATCTGCTCTTTGCGGATGATTTGGTCATCCTTGGGTCCTCTCAAACCGAACTTCAGCGCGCACTCGAAAGGTTTGTAGCCGTTTGTGATGATGCTGGAATGAAGATCAACGTGAACAAATCGGAAGTAATGGTCGTTTCCAAAAAACCCATTCAGTGCACTCTGCATGTTAGTGGAGTCCCACTGAAGCAGGTGGAGAAGTTTAAGTACCTCGGGGTTTTATTCACGAGTGATGGGAGGAGCAATGCCGAGTTATCCTGTAGAATTGGTCAGGCTGGATCAATTTTGAGAGAGCTTGGCCAATCTGTTATAAGAAAGGCCGAACTTAGTATTCAAGCTAAGCTATCGGTTTTTAACTTGGTGTATGTTCCAACTCTCACCTATGGTCATGAAATTTGGGTAGTGACCGAAAGAATAAGATCGCGGATACAAGCTGCCGAAATGAGGTTCCTTCGCGGTGTTGTTGGAATAACTCGTAGGGATCGAGTGCGCAACACCAGAGTACGCGAGGCGCTCAACGTTGAGCAGCTACTTCTCCGAACGGAACGATCTATGCTTCGATGGTTTGGTCACGTAGTGCGTATGCCCCCAGACCGGCTTCCAAGACGCGCCATGGTTGCCGTGCCATCAGGTAGACGACTTCGCGGAAGGCCCAGAAATAGATGGTTGGATCAAGTCCGACATCTCTCTTGGAGCCGCTTAGGATTCTCCCTGATGAATTGGAGTCAATGGCGGAGGATCGAGAAGGATGGAGAGTCCACCTGAGCATCCTACCCCCACGACCCTCATGAAGGATTAGCGGGCCATTGAAAATGAATGAATGAAATGAATGAATGAATAAATGTTAAAAATTAAATGAATTTTTAATTGAGTATGTAGTATGTGGTTTTATTATTATTACCTTATTATTAAAAGGTCTGTAATAAGCCTTATAATAAAAGTTCTATAAGGAAGCTTAAGGTTATTTTATGCCTTATAATAAGGTACATTATAATAAGGACATCTTACGCAGATGGAGCGAGCACTTTTCAGAATTGCTCAATCCCAAACAGGGTACCTATGGTCGAGAGTTGGGCGGAAAGTAGTCCTACGGTAGAGGAAGTAACTTTGGCGATCAAAGCGCTAAAGGTTGGCAAATCTGCTGGTGTGGATGAAATTCGGCCAGAAATGCTCAAGGCTTTAGGTAAAGAGGGAGTTCAATGGCTCTCGCGAGTCATTAAAGTGGCCTGGGAATGCGGTGAAACACCTGGTGATTGGCAAATGGGGATGATAGTTCCTCTTTTTAAAAAAGGGGACAAAAGAGATTGCGCCAACTATAGGGGTATATCTCTTTTAAGTCTCCCTGGAAAAGTCTTCGCTAAGGTGCTAGAAAAGCGTTCCAGAGCTGTGGTTGAGGACAGTTTGGGGGATGAGCAGTGCGGTTTTCGTCCCGGTAGAAGCACAACCGACCAGTTGTTCACTCTCAGAATGGTTCTTGAGAAGGCCTGGGAATATGCCAAACCTGTCTACACTTGTTTTGTGGATTTGGAAAAAGCATATGATAGGGTTCCTCGAGGCAAACTCTGGAGTGTTCTGCAGGAGTATGGGATTGCTGGTTCCCTGTTAAGGGCGATTCAGTCTTTATATACAAACTGTAGAAGTTGTGTTCGGATAAACGGTGTTAAATCAATACCTTTCACTGTGGGCGTTGGACTCCGCCAGGGGTGCGTTTTGTCACCTCTCCTCTTCATTGTATATATGGATTGGATGTTACAGCGCAGCCGTGGCGGGGAATGTTTCAAAGTGGGAGACCTAAGTATTAGTCATCTGCTCTTTGCGGATGATTTGGTCATCCTTGGGTCCTCTCAAACCGAACTTCAGCGCACACTCGAAAGGTTTGTAGTCGTTTGTGATGATGCTGGAATGAAGATCAACGTGAACAAATCGGAAGTAATGGTCGTTTCCAAAAAACCCATTCAGTGCACTCTGCATGCTAGTGGAGTCCCACTGAAGCAGGTGGATAAGTTTAAGTACCTCGGGGTTTTATTCACGAGTGATGGGAGGAGCAATGCCGAGTTATGCTGTAGAATTTGTCAGGCTGGATCAATTTTGAGAGAGCTTGGCCAATCTGTTATAAGGAAGGCCGAACTTAGTGTTCAAGCTAAGCTATCGGTTTTTAACTCGGTGTATGTTCCAACTCTCACCTATGGTCATAAAATTTGGGTAGTGACCGAAAGAATAAGATCGCGGATACAAGCTGCCGAAATGAGGTTCCTTCGCGGTGTTGTTGGAATAACTCGTAGGGATCGAGTGCGCAACACCAGAGTACGCGAGGCGCTCAACGTTGAGCAGCTACTTCTTCGAACGGAACGATCTATGCTTCGATGGTTTGGTCACGTAGTGCATATGCCCCCAGACCGGCTTCCAAGACGCGCCATGGTTGCCGTGCCATCAGGTAGGCGACTTCGCGGAAGGCCTAGAAATAGATGGTTGGATAAAGTCCGACATCTCTCCTGGAGCCGGTTAGGGATTCCTCCTGATGAGTTGGAGTCAATGGCGGAGAATCGAGGAGGATGGAGAGTCCACCTGAACACCCTACCCCCGCGACCCTCATGAAGGATTAGCGGGCCATTGAAAATGAATGAATATAATAAGGTATACATAAAGTAGATAAAGCTTATTTTATGCCTTATAATAAGGTATAAGTAAGATAGCTGAAGCTTATATCATGTCTTATAATAAAGTGTAATAAGGTAACTAAAATTCGAATCCGAATCCTACAAAACACCAAAAAGTTTTTTCACGGTCCCACCTCTCGCGAGCGTCTGACAAACATCTGAGAGTATTGTTGTCTCGAAAAAGCTTCTCAAATCGCCGTTCGGATTCGGCATTAAAACTGTAGGTCCCTTCCATTCGTGTGAAAAATATAACGCACACAACATGAGTGGTTGCGAGAAGCTAGGCCCTGGCACTTAAAGAGCTGTTGCGCCAAATATTTATTTTTTTTTTTTTTATAAGGTAACTAAAGCTTATTTTATGCGTTACAATGAGGTATAAAATAAACTATCCAGAGCTTAGCGCCAATGACATGGCCCGTGTTCGAATAAGGTATGTTGTATGTGGCGCAACATCCCTTATGAATACCTATCCTTATATGATAAGCCTTATATTGCATTGTGAAAAGGCTTATATAAGACATATATTTTTTGCTGGGTATATGGGCGCGCTATCCCATGATTATGTTTTGATCTTCAGTGTGCGATCTCTTCTAGACTTAAAATTTAAAAAAAGAACATTATCAGTGTTAAATCTAAGATATTGTAAATTTTATTAAATAAGATATCCATGTGCTGTCAAAAATTCATGCAATTAAGAGACTTGGGAATATACGCGTAGGTACATATGTACATGCATATGCATGTGTAGACATAGAACTATTGCAATATTTTTCCATTTTGTTAGATGAGATGTTGTTGATCTTTGGATTTGTTCACATTTTAGAATGTTTTAATGAATTTAAAATAAATTCTGTGTTGGAAACGGGTTTGCGTATGCACTGGTGGGAACCCACGGGGCTAGTTATAATTGAGTTTACACATTTTCGGTATTGTATTCAGTTGGCAATTATATTTTAACAAGTAAATAACCGTCAACTAAAATGCGGGCGAAGCAAAGCGAGCACTGGTCAGCTAGTGATTCTTTAAAGGTGTAATGATTTGATCATCGTTGTGTGGATGTTTTAACTTTGGGCAATGTGACCTGACTTGCTTTGTTGAAAATGGTTTTATGATTTTTTTTTTCACTAATTACAGCTAATTGTGAACTCTTACAATTAACCCTTCGATGTAAAATATGATAATAAATGTTTCTTTTACAATTTGACCTCCATAAAAATAATGCAATCCAGTGTTTGGCCTGGTAATAGAAAAAAATAATTTGACTCCTTAATTGATAGTTTTCGTTGTAACTGGTTACACTGTGTTACGGAGCCTGGTTATGTGGGGGCGGTAAACCAGTGCCCTAAAAAAAAAAAAAAAAGCCACCCTGAAAAAAAAAATACAAAAAGAAATAAAATGGCAAAATAAACAAACTTACAACCGCCATCGATGTAAGTCAGAATCCATTTGACTTTTCATTTATTATTTCTTTTTGTGCTTCGTTCGTGGTTGTCTTTTGTCCTTGTTTGTTTGTCGGGTTGTACCGCTCACGCGGTGTATTGGCGTAAATCGATAGTTAATATCGATTATTGGTTTTAGTGGATGTGATAATTAGGTGTCTTAATATCGTTATTTTACTTTTATTTTATTGTCATTATTATTAGGATAGTTATCATGATCAGTATTATTATTATTATTATTATTATTAATATTATTATTATTATTATTATTAATATTATTATTATTATTTTATTACTGTCTGGTAGATGTAATAGTTTGCAGTAGTTATGGGGAATCGATAGGGGAATTTGGAAAGTAGGAAGGTCTCCACACTATCCTTCCAGTTCCGAAAAAAGCGAACGAGACATCTATATTAGAGGAGATGAGAAAAACAAGACAGAGAAAGACTAGACAATTAAACAAAAGAATAATGACGAGAACAAAGAAAATGGAGTGAGACAAGAGGAGTACATAGAGAAAAGACAAAGCGAAATTAGGCCAGAGAGCATCGACCACATATACCTGACCTAGATATCATCTTTCTGGTATATAGCGAGCGGTCGATGCCCTCTCAGATAAGGTTTCCTTTTTTTTTCTTGGTTTTTCTTTGATTCTACGACACAGTGACGAGGCAAAGTCGAGCCCCAGAGTTATTATTTAGATAGCTGGTGAGTGGAATATTTTTTTGTTTATTATTAATTTTTTTGGAGAAATTATAGAATTTTTCAATTTAGGGAAAACCTTGATCCGACCGGCGCAAGTGTGTCGAAACTACCAAATAAAGATACGATTGACACAGAGGTAGGTAGGAAAGGCTTTGGGGAACCGTCAAGCCTAAATTCACCCTTTTTTTTATTTATGTAGGCTCTGAGTGACTGTGGGTGCCTGACGGGAACTCAGGCCTCTGCCTTTTGGGTGGAGCACCGATCAGGACCGGTTCACTGCCGAATCCGGTGTAACGGTCAGTGTAGGGTGGCAAATACCGACCCGTTCAAATACGAGTACGTACGCGGAATATACGTACATATATATAAATAGGGTAAAGCCACAAGACCGCAATCGGGTGCTCCGCTATAATTGGTCGATTCGCTACCAATCGCCCCAAGGGGGTGCTCCGAGGGACATAAGTGGACCCACAGATAAAATAAAAAAAAAAATAAAAAAAAATAATAATAATAATAAAAAGATATTAAGAATAATAGAGATAGTGACTCCAGTGAAATAGTGAATTCTGATAATTAACCTGTAGTGATAGTGATATAGTTTTTTAGTTCTTTTTTCTTCTCTTTTTTTTTTATATAATTGTAGTTATTAGATACAGTTGTGAATTTTCTGAAACAAAATTAAAATCTTAAATTACCTTAGTCAATATAGTGAATTTGTTAATTGGGTGCTCTGCCTTAGAGGCAATTGTACGCGAAAAAAAAAGCGCATATTAGCGTAATCCGTGTCAAGGCGTCTTCCATCAAGTGCTGCCGGCAGGACGACGGGGGATTGCAGTAACACCGGGAAAAACGTGAGTACATACAATTTTTTTTAAATAATACCAGTGGGGCAGAGCATTTAAGTTAATGCATATATTACATAGATTTTTACCTTTATTTTAGTGTAATTTAATTAACTTTGAATTTGTAATGAATTAAGGCGAATGACGCCAATAGTAGGTAAGGCTTAGAAAACAATAAAGCTGGAGATTGTATATAATCCATTTAAATCGATAGTTTGAGTCTGCTGACGATGAGCGCCTAAGCGAAGCCTAAGCATAGGTGTGTGGAGGATGAATTGACCGCCTTTCTATAGATGGACGATGACCTGACAAGACTAATACGAACGCTGACGACATGAACTGACGCACGTACCTCTACTACAGACTTAGGTTGTGACTGAAAGGAACTTTGAGGGGCTATCTCTCATAGAATCTAGCCAGGGAGATAGCATTTTGGTTTGCGTCGCAAGACGTGAAGGGTGGGCTGGCTTACCTTTGCCACTAACATCTGGCATACCCTGGGTTCCTGACGAACCTTTATCCAAGAGAGACAGTGGAAAAGAGGAGTCGCGTGTTAGGATAAGTTAGGTTAGCGTTAAGATAGTTTAGGGGTAGTTTAGGGGTTTATGTTAAGTTGTAGGTTAGCTTAGGTTTAGTCTAGGCTAGTTAGGTTTAGTTCGCGATCTTTTCCGCACCTTTTCTTGGGTATAGGCATAGGTTCTTGGACATGGCTTTCCCTTTCTTCTTTTTTTTCTTTGCTCTTGTCCGTCCGAAGTCTGGTTAGGGTTTAGTTTACTCTTCTACTAGGTTAAGCTTATTTTGGCATGATTTTTTTGTTTGCTGAGTAGGTGGTGTACGGTGGGGTTGGCAAGAACCACCCCGTCCGACGAGCTGAGCCGAGCAGCCACAAGCATGCCGCCGCCCTCCTCACCTGCACCGAAGCTACCTCCGTGGTCCTACCCTTACTCGCAACAATGGCGCCCAACGCGATCTTACCTCAACGTTTTGCAAATTTCACCGGCTAGGAGCAAGTGGCAAGCCCGCTGACACCTTGGACTTGCTGCTGCTTCCCATTTCAGTTTTTTCACATTTTTTTTTCTTTCTTTTCTATCCTTGTTACATGTTCAAGGGCTGTTTAAGTTCTTTCTTTCCTCATAGACTGAAGACGGCTGTCCAATCTACAGGCCCATTGCTAGTAGATCTCGTGAGGTAGTCAGAGGTCTATGAAGAGACAAAGAGCGGGACAGGGTGGAGAGACCTACTGCTAGCTGCTGCCAGGGGTTCAAGGCTTCTAGTCAAATTCCTTGTGAGGCGTGAGCAGTGGGTCTTGAAACTTGGTCCGTGTTGGAGTTCACCTTCGAGGTTCTGGCCAGCCTTCTACTGAGGTTACTCGATGGTAAGTAGTGGTAGGGATCGAAAAGATGGACTTCAGCACTCGTCAAGATCCGGGGTAACAGGCACAACCCGACGAGACCAAGAACCAATGAATAACTTGACGACTACCGACATACTGACATCTATAGAATGTAGCAGGAAAACCGATTCAGAATCCACACACCAAAGCTGCATCCAGTAGAACTCTAGACAATAAAAAATTTATTATTGCGTTGCACAAATAAATACACACATACAATCCTTTGCCTTTTTATAGTTTAGTACAGTTTTTGAATAGCGATAGTTTTAGTAATAGCATTAAGTTAGAGTTGAATCCTTTCTTTATTCATTCATATAATCGTACACTGAACGGATCGTTTGGATTTCGATCAGATCACCTCCCTTTTTACCCTTTTTTAATATGGTGGGGACGAACAAAAGGTTAGGCGCAATCCCTAAGGGAACCTCGTCCCAAGGAGCACCACCCCCGAATGGGCGGAAAACCCGTGGCAAGACGAGACTAGAAAAAGAACGTGCGACCGAGGAGTACAACACACCACCCGGTACGGAAAACGTTGGCAGCCACGAACGCCACCCGACAACCTACGATTTCCCTCTCTTTAGCCACCATGAATCGACTATACATCCGACAACAAAGAAACCGGACGCGACAAACGAAGATGTAGATACAACTTCTATTAAGAGACGAACGAGGCAAGAGCAGCCATCACGCACATTAAGACTAGACCAATATGACTTACGAGACATTCCACCGGAAAGGACGTCACTGACACAAGGGGGAAAACGGAACAGGACAGAATACCAAAGACAAGTATACACGTCGACCGAAGAAGAAGGTGCTACCGCCACGACAGCGAGGAGGACAACAGGACAGCAACAACGACAACTTACGGACGTCGAAGACGACTTACCTTACTTACGAAACTGGACGATGGAAGACAACCACCATTTTCCAAGGCAGTTCAACAGCGTGGTGTCACAGGCTATACATGAGAATAAAATAGAGATTATGTCAGTGTTCGCGGAGAGCATGAAAGACATGAAAAACATGATGAACACATTCCAAGACAATGTGAAGGAATTGAGTGAAAGGGTTTCTCAACTGGGGGTCTCCGCAGCACCCAAAAGGACACCACCCTGTTTATCTGCCCAACGACAAGACCCAACTCAGCTAGAACTTGACTTTAGCGAACTCTTAAGACAGCCGACTCCGACATTAAACAGACCCAGGGGTGTTCCAAGACCGACGCTGCATTGTGATGACCAAACTGCCATTCGCCACCACTCCACTCAAGAGCCGAATAGGAAAGTAGATATGCACAAATGGGGAATTAAGTTTGACGGAACCCCAAAGTCTATGTCAGTCGAAAGTTTTATTTTTAGGATAGAGACCCTACAAAAGAAGAACGGGTTGTCACCGGAACAGCTGCTGACCAACTTTCATCACCTAGTAGCAGGCCCCGCCGAACGTTGGTACTGGCAGTATCTTGAAGAAAATCAGGGCGATGACCTGCTTAACTATTTCGATTTAAAGCAGGAGCTGCTCCACCAATTTAAAGATTCGAAACGTGACCATGAAATCCTTAGGGCCATAATGGATAGGAGACAGCTACCCCAGGAGGCGTTCAACGACTTCTACGCTGACGTACGGACTATGATTCTACAAATGACGAACAGACCAAACGAACTGGACTTAGTTGACATAATACGACACAACGTAAAAGATAGAGTAGCGACGCTGATCTTCGGGTGCTCTATAACGAGCATCCGAGAATTAAGAGATGAATGTCGGCGCGCGGAAAAACACTTGACGGCCAGGGAACACAAATTTAGGCGACAAGTTAGTGAAGTGGACGAACATTTAGAAACCAGGACAAGAGAGCCCCGAGAAGATTTAGAGGACGAAGATTTGGAGATAGCGGGGCTTCAACGCCACCGAACAGACAGACCGTTGAACTACGTAAAGACTGACAAGGGTAGGCGTACGAACTTTACTGACAGACCTGAACAGACTAGGAATGCGACAACGAATTCATCAGCATGCCCTTCTCCCTTTCATAATCTCACATGCTTCAGCTGTGGTCAAAGCAACATAAAGTTCAGCTGCTCTCAATGCCAGGGAAACCTGAAGGTCGGCAGTGCGACCGGGACGAACCCGCCGATCCAGAAGAGCCTCCCGGAAAATCAGGACAACACATCCGACTCCTAAAAAGGGAGCCGAAAGGCCGACTCACCACCACGAAGAAAGAACCCGCTCAAAGGAAAAGCCTGCACGAAAGGATCCAGGAGTATGAGGCAGCAAGAAAGAGGATATTTGGAGAAGAGGTGGCACTGCCGATGGCGAAGACTAGGAGCCATGTAAAAATTGGTAGACTAAGGGAACGGTGTGCAATAACTAGACGACTAAGGAATAGAATAGTAGCGACTGTGATATCTTTAACTGACGACAATAGGCCCTATGCGAAGGTTAAAATAGATGACGAAGAGGTTATGGGCTTATTGGATAGTGGAGCTTCTATTAGCTGTCTAGGGAAGGGAGCGCTAGATTTTATAGCCAGACATAATATCGAGATGAAAAACATGACGACCGAAGTTAGAACGGCCGATGGGAATCAACAGCAGATACTAGGACGTTTTAATACTACTGTCTCCTGGCGTGGCAGATCTCATGAGCTAGATTTGTTTGTAGTGCCCACCTTACAGCAGTCTCTATACCTGGGGGTCGACTTTTGGAGTACATTTAAGGTCGCTCCAAATATTATCAACGAACTCGACACTCCATCGCCGACGGAAGAAAGGTCTCCAATCCAGACACTCTCACCAGCACAGACCCAAGAACTTGAAAGGATTAAGCTGCAGTTTCCATCATTTGCAGTGGTGGGATTGGGTAGGACCAGTCTTGAAGAACATGTGATCGAAGTGGAAGACGACCAAATCCCCATTAAGCAGAGACACTACCCAGTCTCACCTGCTATTCAAAAGCTCCTGTATGACGAGCTTGATCGGATGATCTCTTTAGGAGTAATTGAGGAAAGCAATAGTGCTTGGAGCTCTCCAGTGGTGCTGGTGAGAAAGCCCGGCAAGAATCGATTGTGTCTGGACTCCAGGAAGGTAAACGCGGTAACGAAGAAGGATGCCTATCCGCTTCCTCACATCGAAGGGCTATTGAGCCGACTTCAAGATACTAGATTTATATCAGGAATAGACCTGAAAGATGCATTCTGGCAGATTCCGCTGGAGCGCAAGTCAAGGGAGAAGACAGCCTTCACAGTCCCTGGGCGGCCGTTATACCAGTACACGGTTATGCCGTTTGGACTGTGCAACGCTGCCCAGAGAATGTGTCGGCTTATGGACAAAGCCATCCCCTCTCGTTTGAAGGAGCATGTCTTCGTCTATCTCGATGACCTTTTGGTTTGCTCTCCAGATTTCGAATCACATGCCAGATTGCTGCAGGAAGTGGCTAAGTGTCTAAGGGAAGCAGGTTTGACAATAAACGTGGAGAAGAGCAAATTTTGTTACAAAGAGATCAGGTACTTGGGATATATTGTCGGCGATGGATGCCTACGAACGGACAAGGACAAGGTATCGGCGGTCGAGAACTTTCCGGTTCCAAAGACCCCCAAGCAACTCCGTAGGTTTCTGGGAATGACGGGCTGGTATAGACGCTTTATTCCTAATTTTGCATCTATGGCAGCCCCAATGACAGACTGCTTACGAAAAGGACAAACGTTCCACATGACAGACGAAGCACTTACAGCTTTTGAACAGCTCAAAATGAGCTTGGTAACTGCCCCTATACTAACAAATCCAGACTTTTCAAAACATTTTTATATACAATGCGACGCTTCGACTTCAGGCGTAGGGAGTGTACTCTTTCAGATGGATGCGGAGAAAAACGAACGACCGATAGCATTCATGTCTCAGAAGCTTAATTCCGCCCAGCGGAATTATAGCGTGACAGAGCTTGAATGCTATGCGGCCGTTTTGTCGGTGAAGAAGTTCAGAGCCTACGTGGAGGGTTTACCCTTTACTATCATCACCGATCATGCAAGTCTGAAGTGGCTGATGACCCAGAAGGACTTGTCCGGTCGATTGGCCAGATGGAGCCTAAAACTTCAGGGCTTCGACTTCGTGATCGAGCATAGGAAGGGTTCCCAAAATGTAGTACCTGATACTCTCTCGCGCATCCATATGGAGGAGCTCAAACCAGAAAATACAACGCTGGAAGTCGACCTCAAATCACCATGCTTTTCATCAGAGGAGTATGATGAATTAAAGAAAATTATTGACCAGAACCAGAGCAAACTACCTGATGTTCACGTATCAGATGGATTTGTTTATAAACGGACGGAGATACGGACTGGCGATCCCATTGAAGAGGACATAGCGTGGAAACTCTGGGTTCCTAAGGAGTTGCATGTGGGTCTTCTAAGAGCAGCACACAATTCCCCGGTAGCAGGTCATGGGGGTATAAATAAGACGTTGTCGAAACTAAGACAGAAATATTTCTGGCCAGGAATGGCTTCTGACGTGCAGGAATGGGTGAGGTCCTGCGAAATATGCAAGAGTAACAAACCCATGAATATCATATCTCGACCGCCGATGGGACAACAGACCATCACGGAGCGGCCTTTTCAACGACTATACATTGACTTTCTAGGACCGTATCCTCGAACGAAAAACGGACATACACATATTTTTATCGTACTTGACCATTTCAGTAAATACGTATTCTTAAAACCTATTCGAAAGGCGACAGCAGCGGAGGTAGTTAAATATTTAGAGGAGAGTGTCTTCCATGTCTTTGGTGTCCCGGAATATGTTCATTCAGACAATGGAAAGCAGTTCACATCCGAACTGTTTTCTAGCTTCTTGTGTAAGTATGGTGTCGGACATGTTCGCACCGCGATCTACTCTCCTCAAGCGAATGCATCTGAAAGGGTCAACCGGTCGGTCCTGACAAAGATTCGGTCG
Organism: Brachypalpus laphriformis; assembly: GCA_945910035.1. Taxonomy (NCBI): domain Eukaryota; kingdom Metazoa; phylum Arthropoda; class Insecta; order Diptera; family Syrphidae; genus Brachypalpus; species Brachypalpus laphriformis. The sequence goes on from OX246756.1 coordinate 125,998,875, forward strand.
TACATTGATGGTGACCAAAGAAATTGGGACCTCCATGTAAGCAACGCTGCCTTTTCGCTGAGGAGCGTGGTACACGATACGACCACGTTTGAACCATACTACGCAGTATTTGGGACTCCCATGATCCAACACGGACACGCCTATGAACTACTCCGGAGACTTGACATGATCAGAGACAGCAGAATGAAGATAATCAACAAGGAAGACAAATTAGAACTGGTAAGAGCGAGGATATTCTCCAACTTGAAACTGGCGCATCAGAAAGCAGCCAAGATTTATAACACGAGAAGTAGGGAGATCAAGTATGGCGTAGGACAAATAGTATATAGGAGGAATTTCAAACAGAGTAACCAGGCAGATAATTATAATGCGAAGCTTGGCCCGAAGTTCTTCAAGTCAATCATCCTAAGCCCCGTTGGGAATTCCCTCTACGAAGTGGGGAATTTAAAGGGTGAGAAGGTAGGCGTCTACCACGCTAAAGACCTCCACACTTAAAAGTGATCACTACTGACGCACTCACGCTGCTGTTGCTGGTTTAGCTGTGATATTTATGTAATCAGTGCAGGTCTTTCAGAGTTTATTTATTTATAGAGTTTATTTATTTATAGAGTTTATTTATTTATAGAGTTTATTTACTTATAGAGTTTATTTATTTATAGAGTTTATTTATTTATAGTTTAATTACAATATTTATTTATAGTTTATTTATTTATTCATAGACCACATAGTTATTTATTTATATATTACATAGTTTTATTGGGGTATCATTTAGATCTATCGTTTATTTATTTATTTCCGTCTATAGCCTTATTCTTGTAGAATTGTCGTTCATTACCTACTTCTAAGCATGCGAAATCTGCTTACCTGCCCGGCTAACATAATCTCAGGGCGCAGGCTCTTGCCACACGTTTTGGAATGCGGCAAATTATAACATCAAGTCAAAAGACTGCCCGCCCATTTATGGGGTAACACACGTTTACGGACGTACGGATAGTGAAAGCAAATTAATCCGACGGGCAATTTTAGGAATTCATGTTCCCGCCAGCAATGAGGGAGGTCACACCTAAATTGCAGGTCCTTTTTTTGCGAGGTCGGTAGGCTTGTGACCACGCGCCCACCGACGTCGAGCCTGTTACGGAGCCTGGTTATGTGGGGGCGGTAAACCAGTGCCCTAAAAAAAAAAAAAAAAGCCACCCTGAAAAAAAAAATACAAAAAGAAATAAAATGGCAAAATAAACAAACTTACAACCGCCATCGATGTAAGTCAGAATCCATTTGACTTTTCATTTATTATTTCTTTTTGTGCTTCGTTCGTGGTTGTCTTTTGTCCTTGTTTGTTTGTCGGGTTGTACCGCTCACGCGGTGTATTGGCGTAAATCGATAGTTAATATCGATTATTGGTTTTAGTGGATGTGATAATTAGGTGTCTTAATATCGTTATTTTACTTTTATTTTATTGTCATTATTATTAGGATAGTTATCATGATCAGTATTATTATTATTATTATTATTATTAATATTATTATTATTATTATTATTAATATTATTATTATTATTTTATTACTGTCTGGTAGATGTAATAGTTTGCAGTAGTTATGGGGAATCGATAGGGGAATTTGGAAAGTAGGAAGGTCTCCACACTATCCTTCCAGTTCCGAAAAAAGCGAACGAGACATCTATATTAGAGGAGATGAGAAAAACAAGACAGAGAAAGACTAGACAATTAAACAAAAGAATAATGACGAGAACAAAGAAAATGGAGTGAGACAAGAGGAGTACATAGAGAAAAGACAAAGCGAAATTAGGCCAGAGAGCATCGACCACATATACCTGACCTAGATATCATCTTTCTGGTATATAGCGAGCGGTCGATGCCCTCTCAGATAAGGTTTCCTTTTTTTTTCTTGGTTTTTCTTTGATTCTACGACACAGTGACGAGGCAAAGTCGAGCCCCAGAGTTATTATTTAGATAGCTGGTGAGTGGAATATTTTTTTGTTTATTATTAATTTTTTTGGAGAAATTATAGAATTTTTCAATTTAGGGAAAACCTTGATCCGACCGGCGCAAGTGTGTCGAAACTACCAAATAAAGATACGATTGACACAGAGGTAGGTAGGAAAGGCTTTGGGGAACCGTCAAGCCTAAATTCACCCTTTTTTTTATTTATGTAGGCTCTGAGTGACTGTGGGTGCCTGACGGGAACTCAGGCCTCTGCCTTTTGGGTGGAGCACCGATCAGGACCGGTTCACTGCCGAATCCGGTGTAACGGTCAGTGTAGGGTGGCAAATACCGACCCGTTCAAATACGAGTACGTACGCGGAATATACGTACATATATATAAATAGGGTAAAGCCACAAGACCGCAATCGGGTGCTCCGCTATAATTGGTCGATTCGCTACCAATCGCCCCAAGGGGGTGCTCCGAGGGACATAAGTGGACCCACAGATAAAATAAAAAAAAAAAATAAAAAAAAATAATAATAATAATAAAAAGATATTAAGAATAATAGAGATAGTGACTCCAGTGAAATAGTGAATTCTGATAATTAACCTGTAGTGATAGTGATATAGTTTTTTAGTTCTTTTTTCTTCTCTTTTTTTTTTATATAATTGTAGTTATTAGATACAGTTGTGAATTTTCTGAAACAAAATTAAAATCTTAAATTACCTTAGTCAATATAGTGAATTTGTTAATTGGGTGCTCTGCCTTAGAGGCAATTGTACGCGAAAAAAAAAGCGCATATTAGCGTAATCCGTGTCAAGGCGTCTTCCATCAAGTGCTGCCGGCAGGACGACGGGGGATTGCAGTAACACCGGGAAAAACGTGAGTACATACAATTTTTTTTAAATAATACCAGTGGGGCAGAGCATTTAAGTTAATGCATATATTACATAGATTTTTACCTTTATTTTAGTGTAATTTAATTAACTTTGAATTTGTAATGAATTAAGGCGAATGACGCCAATAGTAGGTAAGGCTTAGAAAACAATAAAGCTGGAGATTGTATATAATCCATTTAAATCGATAGTTTGAGTCTGCTGACGATGAGCGCCTAAGCGAAGCCTAAGCATAGGTGTGTGGAGGATGAATTGACCGCCTTTCTATAGATGGACGATGACCTGACAAGACTAATACGAACGCTGACGACATGAACTGACGCACGTACCTCTACTACAGACTTAGGTTGTGACTGAAAGGAACTTTGAGGGGCTATCTCTCATAGAATCTAGCCAGGGAGATAGCATTTTGGTTTGCGTCGCAAGACGTGAAGGGTGGGCTGGCTTACCTTTGCCACTAACATCTGGCATACCCTGGGTTCCTGACGAACCTTTATCCAAGAGAGACAGTGGAAAAGAGGAGTCGCGTGTTAGGATAAGTTAGGTTAGCGTTAAGATAGTTTAGGGGTAGTTTAGGGGTTTATGTTAAGTTGTAGGTTAGCTTAGGTTTAGTCTAGGCTAGTTAGGTTTAGTTCGCGATCTTTTCCGCACCTTTTCTTGGGTATAGGCATAGGTTCTTGGACATGGCTTTCCCTTTCTTCTTTTTTTTCTTTGCTCTTGTCCGTCCGAAGTCTGGTTAGGGTTTAGTTTACTCTTCTACTAGGTTAAGCTTATTTTGGCATGATTTTTTTGTTTGCTGAGTAGGTGGTGTACGGTGGGGTTGGCAAGAACCACCCCGTCCGACGAGCTGAGCCGAGCAGCCACAAGCATGCCGCCGCCCTCCTCACCTGCACCGAAGCTACCTCCGTGGTCCTACCCTTACTCGCAACAACTGCTTTAATAATTAGCCTGGGGTTGGTATTGCTTTCCTTTTTTTTGCTGATGCATATTTAAAGGCGTGTTGACTTGAATTCTTATCAGTCGTGCGAAGAAGTCAAGTAGACATAATACATGGTAACGCGTGACGATTCTCGGTGCCAACAAAATTTAATTTGGGGGTGGCAATGGTGCCGTGGTAACGTCGTCAATTGCCACGCTAATGGTTCATGGTTCAAATCCTGCTGTCAGCAAGCATTTATTTATTTCTCATGAAATATATAAAGTCAGTCCGATCATTTGCAAAAGCTTCTGTGAACACTACTGCGAAGGCATAACACTGGCAGTAGCTGTGTGAGGTTATCGGGAAAAAAGTACTGTGAATCAGAAGCAAAGACAATAATAACAAAAATCTCCCCAGTTATTTGGAAGCCACCCCCGGAGAAAAGCTGTAGCATAAACAAGTGAGCTTCAAGAACCACTACACCAAAAAATGTTCTCTCTCTCTCTCTATCCATCCTTTCCAACGCCCGCACTGTGTGTAAACATGTTAAAGGTATTCATAACCCTTTGAGTGCGCGCAAATTATAAAAAAAAAATATTTTATTTATTATTAATTCGCCTGTAAGAGTGCAAGTTTATTTTAAAAAAAGTTCAGTTTTTGTTTAGAAAAATAAATGGGAAAACTTACTTCTTAGAACGTAATTTACATTTGCCAACAAAGAAAACTTTAACGCGGTTTACTAAACATTGGCCTTCTGGACCTGGGTTTCACAAAACATTACTTAATGCCTTAAAATTTAAACTACAGGTTCTACCGGAAATAGGTAAAAAATTGTTTAATATGTTTAGACGAAATTTCTTTGAAAAGCCATCTATGTTTTTTATAGAAATAAGGGAGAAATTGTGTGGGCAAAATCGCATCATCACCTCCACGCGGTGCCCGCTGGATAGCTATCTGATAGTGAACTAACGATGAGCGTATGCTGAGTCTGACGATATACATATGAGCAGCTGAACACTCAGACCTGCGTAAGCACATCTGGGTGAACTTCAGCGCGCATATGTCTAACCGGACGAGGCATCTCTTGTTGACCTGATCGGCTGAAATATGCGTCTCAGAAGTCTAGCAAGAGGTCCTCAGAAGGAGGACGTGCGGCGGACAAATTCTCTCGATGGAATCAACGGTGACGTCTACAGACCAGCGGATACCTTACTGGAGCTACTTCAACATATTTGGAGCTGAGGTCTGTAAGGATTTTCAATACTACGTCAGGGTATTGAAAAAGAGATGGTGGCGGATGAACCCTTAATGGGCCAACGGCAGCGCTCATATCCCCGAAGTGGGTTACTGACATCGGAGTATCCGGCCTCTTGTCCTAGAGGTACAAAAAAAAGGATCTGGCCCTCCAGGTTGGGGGTTGTGCCGTCGGGTTAACTTCGCTACCACGTAAAAAACCTTTGGTTACGAAGCAACCAACAGCCTCGGATACGGATGATCTTACCGTTGACGACCCATGCAAACGTAAAAAGGACAACGATCTTCGTGTCTGCACATGGAATGTTAGGTCCCTCTATAAACCACGTGCAACCGAACAACTTGCGGAGGCCCTAGAGTGTCTCAAAGCAGACATTACCGCCATCCAAGAAGTGCGATGGGATGGGCCGGGCAAAAGGAGTATGAAAAACTGCGACATCTACTACGGCGATTGCTACAGACAAAAAGGACAGCGTCTATTCGGGTGCGGATTTGTCATTGGAGACAGACTTAGGCAAGAAGTCTTGAGTTTCCGGCATGTGAACGAGCGCCTCATGACTATCCGTATCATGGCTAAATTTGCCAACATTAGCCTAATATGCGATCACGCCCCTCACGAGGGACGACGCGACAAAGGATGACTTCTACCAGCTCTTGGACAAGAGGATGAGCAATGCCCTAGCCACGACGTTAAAATTATCCTAGGCGACTTTAACGCAAAGCTAGGAAGAGAGGAAGTCTTTAGTAGCGTGGTCGGAAAGCACAGCCTGCACGACAACACTTCCGGCAACGGACTCAGGCTAATCGACTTTGCAGCGGGGCGAAACTTTGTTGTAGCTAGTACGCGGTTCCCACGTCTCGATATTCACAAAGGAACATGGCTCTCCTTTGATCGAAAAATCGTCAACCAAATCGATCACATTGCGATCGATTGCACTCTTCCAGTATTCTGGGTGTCCGGACTTTCCGAGGAGCCAACGTGGACTCGGATCACTACCTAGTTGTAGCCAAGGTACGGATGCGGATATCCACAACGGAGCGAAATCAACGAAATGCTGTGAGGAAATTTGACGTCGAAAAGCTACAATCGCAAGAGACCGCCAGAACCTTTGCCGATCGTGTTTCTTCTAATCTCAATCTTAGTCCTATGCCGCCAGCAGCAAATGCGGAAGACCAGTGGCAGCGTTGCCAAAAAGCCATCAGAGATGCCGCCTCTGATGTACTGGGTTTCTCTCGCCCACCACAACGAAACCCCTGGTTTGATGAGGAATGCCGGCAAGCACATGCAGCAAAACAAGAGGCGTACAAAGCGGCGCTGCATAGAATGACTAGAGCTGCTTACGAGCTCTACGTGCGCAGGAGAAAAGAGGAACATCGACTTCTCAGAAAGAAGAAAAAAGAGCATGAGCAGCGCTCGATCGAGGAGATTGAGAGACTTTATTGCAGGAATAATGTTCGAAAATTTTACCAAATGGTAAAAAGAACACTGGGCGCCGTGGCGTAAGTGGTTAGTGTGTCGGATCACTACGCATGAGGTTCCAAGTTCGAATCCTACAAAACACCAAAAAGTTTTTTCACCTCTCGCGATCGTCTGACAAACATCCGAGAGTATTGTTGTCACGAAAAAGCTTCTCAAATCGCCGTTCGGATACGGCACTAAACTGTAGGTCCCTTCCATTCGTGTGAAAAATATAACGCACACAACACGAGTGGTTGCGAGAAGCTAGGCCCTGGCACTCAAAGAGCTGTTGCGCCAAATATTTATTTATTTATTTTTTAAAAAGAACATGCCAGGGTTTCAAAGTCAGAACAGAAGACTGCAGGAACGAAAATGGCAACTTAGTAGTAGAATCGCAGTCGGTGCTGAGGATATGGAAGGAACACTTCTGCAGACTGTTAAACGGCGATGATGATCAATATTCCGCTGTCAGGCAGAATGAGCCATTCAACAGTGACGATGGCAGTCAAAATTCCCGTCAACCCGATCATAATGAAGTGAGGATAGCGATATCTAAACTCAAATCCAACAAAGCTGCTGGAGCCGACGGCCTTGCCGCTGAACTTTTCAAGGCAGGAGGAGATGAGTTGGTAAGGAGCATGCACCAGCTCATCTGTAAAATCTGGTCGGACGAAAGTATGCCCGATGAATGGAACCTCAGCATCGTTTGCCCGATCCTGAAGAAAGGAGACCCTCTGAACTGCGCCAACTACAGAGGTATAAGTCTCCTAAATATCGCATATAAGATCCTGTCTGCCGTACTATGTGAACGCCTAAAACCGATCGTCAACAACCTGATATGTCCTTATCAGTGCGGTTTCAGGCCTGGAAAGTCCACCATTGACCAAATATTCACACTACGGCAGATCTTGGAAAAAACCCATGAATATAAAATCGATTTCAAAGTTGCCTATGATAGCGTCTATAGAGACGAGTTATACAGAGCCATGTCTAGTCTTGGCATCCCTGCCAAGCTCGTCCGTTTGTGCAGAATGACGATGGAGAACTCTCGCTGCTCCATCAAAGTCGGTAAGAACATCACCGAACCGTTCGATGTCAGGAAAGGTCTTAGACAAGGCGACGCGTTATCATGCGATCTCTTTAACATAGTACATGAGAGAATTGTACGAAACTCACAAGCCAACCCCGGAGGTACAATCTTCTTCAAGTCTGTACAACTACTCGCTTATGCCGACGACATTGGCATAATCGGAAGAACTCAGCGGGTCGTCAATGGGGCATTTACGAGTATTGAGATCGAGGCAGCAAAGATGGGTCTAGCGGTCAATGAAAGCAAAACAAAATATATGCTGTCTACAAAAAAGGACACTCAACATCGGCGTCTTGGGCAGAACGCCACAATAGACAGATACAATTTTGAGGTAGTAAAGGATTTTGTCTACCTAGGCTCTATGGTCAGCTCCGCAAATGACATGAGTGGAGAGATCACACGGAGAATTACTCTTGCCAATCGTTGTTTCTATGGGCTGAAACGGCAATTGAGTAGCAAAGCCCTATCTCGAACTACTAAGGTAACTCTTTATAAGACATTAATCATCCCAGTCCTGCTGTATGGCGCAGAGGCATGGGCTTTGAAAAAACCGGATGAGGATGCCCTTGGTTATTTCGAGAGAAAAGTTCTTCGAGCGATCTTTGGTCCCGTCTGCATAGACGGTGAGTGGAGGAGAAGGTACAATGCCGAACTATACGGCCTGTACAAGGACATCGACTTAGCCAGAAGAGTTCACATACAGCGACTAAGATGGCTGGGTCATTTAGAGCGGATGGAGCCCAACCTTCCCGCTAAGAAAGTCTTCGAATCCACCCCGGACGGACGGCGCAGTAGAGGACGACCTCGCGGTAGGTGGCACAAACAAGTGGAGGGGGACCTCAACCAACTTGGCGTGCGCAACTGGAGGCAGCTGGCTCGTAACCGTGCTGGCTGGAGAGGTTTGTTGGTTGAGTCCCAGGTCCACCCCGGACTGTAGCGCCATCTAAGTAAGTAAGTAAGGGAGAAATTGTAGAGTTAGAAGACGATGGACATAAAAACAGGATTAGCTGCAAATTATGCCATCGTTGTTATGATTAGATGTATCACTCACTGGTACAAACAGTTACTTGGGTATCAGTTTGCTAATTCCGCTTGCCCAGCGAAAACTTTGAAAGAAATTTGGTTTACATGTGTTAAGCAATTGACCGAAGTAGACATGAAACCAAGGCTTGTAATCTCAGCCCAAGGCGGAAATTTCATTGGTCTAAATGGGCTTCTTGGTACTCCCTTGGAAAAACCTTTCTTTTATGTAGAAAATACAAAAACGTATTATGTTCCACAGTCCTCATCTTTTAAAATCCTTTTGGCATAATTTCATGAAATACGATGTTGTAGTTGATAGCAAGAAAGTAAACTGGAACGATGTAGTTCATTTTTACTTGGGGGACAAAAATCGTTCATTCAGATTGGCTCCAAAATTAACAGATGAACACATTTTTCCAAACAATTTCCAGAAGATGCGGGTGAGGCTTGCTGCGCAGACATTAAGTGCAACAGTTTCAGCTGGTATTTATACCCTTGCCAGTGTAGGTGCTACACCCTCTACCGCTATTTATACCGCCGCAGTAATAGGAAAATTAGACGAGTTATACGACATGTTCAATTCCTGGAAATTCAAAGAACCTTAAAAAATCCAGAAGGACATTTTTGGAAAATGAAGAACAAATAAAGTTTTTAAACGAAACGAATATTTGCTTGCAAAACATTACATTTTTTGATAAGTCTGACATTATAACTAAAAATTTGCGATTTTTAAAAGGATAGCAGCAGAATATAAATGCTCTTATTGGCATTTCAAGGGACTTAGGGGCAGGTGGTATTCAGTTCCTTTTAACCAGAAAGCTCAACCAAGATTGTTTGGAAAACACCTTTGCTGTTTTACGCGACCGTGGAGGGAATAATAAGTTGCTGACGCCGTTTCAATTCATTTGTTCGTTTAAGAGATCTTTTTCAGCAAAGTACAGGGAGGACATAACCCATGGAAACTGCGAGCCAACTGCAAATTTAGAGCTTCCCCACATTGAGATAGATGCAGTCACAACCACCAAAAAAGAAGGACAAAGTGATTGACTTCTTCAATACCGAAACTGACTACAAAAATGTTGATTTCGGTAGTGAAAATGCCTTTTACTATTTTTCAGGCTACATTTAAAAAAAATATCGGCAAAAATATAAGTGCGAGTTGGAATTAAGTCAGTAACCTAGTCCTCCTTATATACAGATATAAGAAGGATATGAGGGTGCGCATTTAACACATCCGCCTCAAGAATTTTTAGATGCATTAGAGACTCTGAAGCAAAAGTTTATTTCTCATTTTCCCAATATGTACTTCTTAAATAATTTTGAATTGAAAATGTATAATATTCTAAATAAATAATTTAATTACTTTTGCTGCATAAATCAAAACAAGGAATTTGTTACAACATTTTATGTGCGTGTGCGAGTGTATCATATAAAACAATGAAAAAAGCCAACAACAAACAAAAATATCTCAGTGTTACACATATGTAATTGTAATATTTAATAAAAAAAAGTATGAAAAAAAAACCGTATATTTCTCGTGTCTGTGCGACATACTGATAAGCACTGATAAATAAAACGTACTCATTGAATGGATATACTCTGGTGTGTGCCGTGTGATCATCGTTCCCAGATTGCGGGGAAAAGCGCCACTTTTGGTGCTTTTTGATCGGAAAAGGGGAAAAGGGGAAAAGGGGAAACAGTCTCAAAAAAAAGAGGAAAACGCGTATTTGAAATATTATTTTCGAAATCACAAAATCATATTGTAACAAGTCAGTTTTTGTGAAGATGAGGAATTGTTTAAATTACTTCGAATTTTAAGTCCGACGGTGCTCAAAAATAAAACTTTTTTTTCCAAATATGTTTCCTGGAATTGAATTAAGTGAACTTGATCTCGAATACAGATCTTTGAGAAATTTCAATATATCTTGATTTTTGGAGGTATGTCTTATCAATAAAATTAGCTGATTAGAATGATATATTTATTTATTTTCCGCCTTCCGCACAGTGGAGCAGGAGCTGAACGTGCTTTCACTAAATTAGGAAACAAACTTCAGAATACTACATTTCTATATACAAAGACCACGAACAAAAAATAATTGCGTTGAATTTGAAGTTGAGAAGGAATGCCTTAAGCTTCATAATTCCAAGATGTATCTATAAGAGTAGAATATCAGCCTTATCGAGGTACCCGATTGGAACCGAATTGCGGAAAAGTTTTTCGAATTGTGAAATTTGAATTTCATCTATCTAAATTCATGTTTTATGTCAAGCCCATGCGTTATTAGAAGTCGATAATTTCTGTTTGTTTATTTCTTTATTTAAGCTTAATATAAGCAACAACGTAAAGGCGAACCCCACAGACGGGTCAGTAGAAATGCGGTGAAGTGGGAGGGATACATTTTTTTTTATTTATTTATTCATCTCCAAGTAATTTAAGCTTTATAGACTACAATAATAATAATAATATATGATAATATAAACAACTAATTGAAGAAGAAGAAAAAAAGCAACAACTTAAAGCTAAACTAACAAAAAGGGAACTTAACGTTAAACCTAACTAAACTAAGAGAAGAGAGTTCATAAAGAGATGTGGAGAGACTTTCTAAGGGAGGATAGACTGGAATGAAAGTCAAGGATGTTTTGTGCGTTGTTGGCCAGGCGCAACATTCTGGAGATCGGTTCGAAGCGGCCGTAGTTGGTGCTATGGTGAGGGAGACAAACGAGCGGTATAGACCTAAGGTTACGAGGGCTAGTGCGAAGGGAAATCATTTCCAGTAGTGCGGGGGAATCGATCATATCGGTTAATAATTGAGGGACGGAAAGTATGTCAGCGACTTCGCGACGTTTTACAAGGGTTTGCAGGTAAAATAATTTTACCCGATAGGAAACGTAAGGCAAAACGGAAAAATCTACGTTGCACAGTTTCGATTCTAGGGGAGTGGGTGTCGTGATAAGGTGACCAAATTTGGCTGGCGTATTCAAGGTGGGGTCTGACAAAGGTGATGTAAAGGGATTTGAAGACGGATACTAGGAAAGTGATATGCGTTCCGATAGGATTTTCTTAACGTTTCGAAATTTTTCGAATGGATAACTCGATAAGGCTGAATATGTGTGTATTGTAGAGGATCAATTATGTGATGTTATTTAGGTTTTTTTTTTTAAAAATGTCAAATGAATACTTGTGGTCTTACTGACGTATGTGTTTATTTGTTTTATTTACTTACTTTTACTTATATCCTTTAACCCCTCGGGGGGCATAGGGCGTCAACCACGCCTGCGCGCCATCGTGTTCGAAGTTCTGCAATGCGTTTGAGCTGCCTCCAACTCATTCCTAAAGAGCTCGATTCCTCCTCAACTGTTCTGCGCCACGTTTGCCTAGGGCGCCCTGCTATTCTGGCTGCCTGGGTGAGCGGGTTCCACTGCATGGCGTATTTCGCAATGGAGTTGTCTTCGCGCCGTAGGGTGTGTCCAATCCATTGCCACTTTCTTCTTCGTATAGTAATGCTTATAGGTTCTTGGCCCGTTCTCAGATAAAGTTGTTCGATGGAGATGCGGTTCGGCCAAAAAATCCTCAAGATGATTCTTAAGCATTTGTTTACGAAGACTTGCAGCTTGCGTGTGTTAATGGTGTCCACCTTCCAGGTACTGCACCCATAAAGCAGCACTGATTCTACGTTGGAGCGGATCAGTCGTATCGTTATTGGTTCTTAAACTAATAACATTGCTTCTCCAGATTTTAGACAGCATTCCGAACGCAGCTTTAGCCTTCCCGATTCTGCTGCACACATTCAGTTCGGTGCCACCGCGATTAGCCGAGACGACACTTCCTAAATATAGAAAGTTATCAACTTTCTCGACTTGCTTTCCGGCAATGTTAAGTTGAGCGCGGGTATTAGAAGTGCTCAGGTCTTTTGTTTTGGCTGTGTTTATTTTTAGCCCCACTTTGTTTGCCTCAGCTTCTAGATTTTAGGCCATCAAATGAAGATCCATTATCCGATGTGAAAGTAGACAAACATCGTCAGCGTAATCTAGGTGTTTAAGGTAAGATGTCATCGACCAACGAATTCCATAATAAGCTTCCGTCAATGCTGCACGGAGTACATCGCTGATAACCGCTAAATTTGTTTTATTTAGCCTTAAGTTATTTGTTATTAGGTTTTAGTTAGATTCGTTTCTTATTTTTGTTTTGTCATAAATTAAAAATTGTTATTAAAGAAATGTTTTTTTTTTGTTTTTTAACGACAAATTTGTGTTTCTTTTTAAGAATACGTGTTTTTTCCTTCGTTTAAAAAAGGGGAATAATGCGGGGAAAATAGACTGGAAAAAAGGGTAAATATAGGCAAAATGCGACGAAAAAAGGGGCAATTCATTTGGAAAATCTGGGAACACTGCGTGTGGTGTACATATGTTAGCGATTCAGAAGCTGAGATCTAATCAAAAGATCTTTTTCAAAATTCAGGGTTAATTATTTTTTTCTTGATCATGATCTCGAATCTGCACTCAGTGGAGGTAATTCTTTTTTTTTTTTTATTATTCTCCTTTAGTTGTCTCTTCGAAATTTGAGCAAGACCGTGTGGCTGACGGAAGGGGGGTGGTACCTGGTTCCTTATATTCTTTGGTTTCCTTTTCTGGTATACATGCTTGACTGGTTGTGTGGTGTGTGTGGGATTGTGTGTGCTCTGGTAGGGAAGTTATAAATTAGTTTTAGTATTGTATTCAGTTGGTAATTATATTATAACAATTGAATCAGTGCTGGCGAAGGCTTGCACGGTTCAGCTAGTATACGTACAGTCAGTCACATCGTTATTCGGACAAACAGGATCAAATAAAACAAAGCGCCTTTATTTTATTATTTCTTTAATTAACAAAAATAAAGTGCTCCTATCTCTTAACAAAAAACAAAAGAAAGAAAGTTCATAAAAAATAAAAATACCAAAAAGCGCAGTACAGAAAGAAAGTGTGTGTGACATCACACAGGCATCCAAACAAAACTTAATCGAGTTCAATTTAACATAAATTCATGAAGTAAGATAAGCGTCTAATATTTTGTTGGATCTCCGCTTTTTCTAATGACTTCTGATCCCTCAGTGCGCCAACAATTAAGGGAACACTTTTCGCAAGGTGTGTAAGCAATCAGAAGCTCGATGCCCGCAACCATCCAAGACCATTGGTGTGCTGTGAAAAATGTTTTTACATCTGGTGCTGAAAGAATTGTCGGTCGATCGCAGGGAAGATATAGGGTGTGGCTTTCCGACGATACCTGGAGACGGATTGACGAACGAAAACAGCTAAAAGCTCGCGTTGCAGCTACCCCAGCATCAGGGAGAAGCGAGCTAGAGTCCCTATATCGCATGAAGATGAAAGAAGTTCAGCGTAGCGTGCGACATGACAAGCGCAACTACATCAACGCGCTGGCTAAAGAAGCAGAAGAAGCTGCACGGAGGTGCGACAGCAGGACCGTTTACAGAATCACCAAAGAGCTGACAGGTGGTCGCAGCTCCAGCCAACATCCAGTGAAAAGCCTAGACGGCTCCTTGCTCATTTCGGATGAGGACCATCAAGAGATGGAAAGAGCATTTTGCTACAGTTTTGAACCGTGTATTCGCTAACTCCCAAATCAGACTGAGATGCCCGAGGTGAGAAGTTCCCGAATACGCACCACGACTCCCAGTAAAGATGAGATCATTACCGCGATCAAGGCACTCAAAACCAACAAGGCGGTAGGACTTGATGGTATTCCAGCAGAGCTCTTACGAGCAGCGCACACAACATCGGCTGAGCTTCTGCTTCCACTTATAGAGAGCGCTTGAAACGCTGAGAGCTTTCCTAATGAGTGGAAAAAGGGAATGGTCGTCAAGCTTTCTAAGAAAGGAAATTTAATGGAGTGCGGAAACTGGAGGGGTATCTGCGGGTACCAAAGTGGGGTAAGACAAAGCTCTATCCGTTCACCAATATTATTGCTATTGGTGAGTAGCGATGTGCTCCATGCAGCTTTATCGACGGGAAACGGAGGAATTCGATGGACTCTTACATCTCAACTGAAACATCTTGAGTACGCTGACGATGTATGCTTACTCTCGCACAGAATTATGGACCTCCACCAAATGACAGCAGATGTGGAGAGGGAGGCAGGCGTCGTCGGGCTGAAAATTAATACGGCAAAAACTAAAATTATCAGCCCTGGAACTAACTCATCGGCTCAAATATGCATTGCTGGACAACCGGTAGGGAGAGTAGAGGATTTCCAGTATCTTGGGAGTATTGTCTCGACCGATGGTGGAACCGAACTGGATATAGCCAACAGGATCGCCAAAGCAAAGTCCGCGTTCGGGATGTTGTCCAAAATATGGTGAAGCAATGCAATCAGTTTGAGCACCAAAATAAGACTGTTCCGCTCCAACGTTGAATCCGTGCTGTTATATGGTGACGTGGAGAGTGACCACACGTGGAGTGACCACTACTATCACCAGAAAGCTGCAAACGTTTGTTAATAGGTGCCTGCGCAATATCTTAAGGATTTTCTGACCCAATCCTTTCTCTATCAAACACCTTTACGAGAGAACAAGTCAGGAACCAATAGGCACAACCATACAACAGTGAAAGTGGCAGTGGATTGGTCACACGTTCCGTGAGGGTGACAGTTCCATAGCGAACCATGCTATGCAATGGAACCCTTTAACTCAGGATGGCAAAAGACCTGGCGGTCCGAGGAGAACATGGCGCAGAACAATCGAGAAGAAGGCACGGCAGTTAGGGAAAAGTTGGGGAGAACTCCGACACATTGCCAGAAACCGTACACGATGGCGCGTAGTCGTAGTAGAGGCCCTAGGACCCACAAGGGGATACAGGGCATAAAGGAATTAGTTTCGGATTTGTACGCGCTTGTTGCACTACAAATCGTTATTCATTTTGGCTTAGCAAAAACGATATGCCTGCTTTTTTCTTCTCTTCAAATCGCTTTTCTGCTTTATACCTTTTTACTATGCTATAGATTGTTGAATAACTTCTGTTTAGCATCTCACCGATTTCCCGGAATGTTTTACCCTCATTATAATGTTTAATATCAAGCTTGTGGATCTCTCCATCTGTATTTTTCGTTTTTCGGCCCATTGCTCTTAACCGCTCTTCTCGACACATGCATGGACAACCCTCTGCAGTATTTCATATGTACCTTTAGCTTTGTGACACTGCACAACTGTTTATTTAAACACATGACCATCTGGAAGTTGTTTGTGCGAATACCCATGTAATATGATTTCTATGGCTTGTATTGTTCAATAGAAAATTACTGGTAAACGGATCTTTCTTAGCAAAGGACATGCTATGAAAAAAATCATGTGTAAAGTAGTTAATAATTTGGTAAGGAAATTTGTATTCTTAAGTTAAATTTTAACTAGAAATTATCGTTATATTGTTAATTCATGACTTTGTGAGAATATCCATGTGACTGACTGTATGTATGTAAATAAACGAAAATATGAGCTTCTATTTGCTTCTATTTTTATATTCGGAATTTGGATAGTTTGTACAAAGTCAGAACTAAAGAATTAGTCCAATATACGAGTAATATCGTACATTTTTACGACCTTTTGGACGATTTCAAGGGTGGCCTCCATGAACGCAGCCTTGCATCCTCGCTCTGATGACTCTGATACAAGTATCGCTGTATTCTATATCGAATGAATTTGGAGTTGCATAGTTTTTTAAATGAATATAAACGGATTGATTATGTGATACTATTCTGAGAATTTTCATTTCTCGCCACCAAATTGGATTTGCTTACATAGTCGTATATGCCATCTTCGTACTTTATATATTGATAAAAACTATGTGCATTTAAGAAATATATTACCAATCGACAGGAATAAAGGATAGATATGGTTCATCACTTGAATATGCCTTTCCCTCAATTTAATTGGTAGTGTATAAATATGTACATACATATGGTATGTATGTCTACAAAAGTCGCTTTCTTCTGAAAGCAAAGGAATATCTAAAAGAATTAGTAGTTCCGAGTAAACGTATACCACTTTTATTTCTATTATTTTGCCTAACTAACTAGGAAAAACTAAACTGAATTTAAAGATAAATTTAAAAGCATCAAGAGAACTTCACGAAAAGCAGCAGAGGTGATTAATACAGATTTGTGAAGATTCCCCAATTTCGTGTCATGAATTATATCTAGGATTTGATTATGTATAAGCTCCAGACTTACAGCAAACATACTCGTAGTATTTTTTTTTTAGTCACTAAGTCTAATTTCAAAGAGTTAGTATTAATTCTGTCTGCGGATATATTCAAACTCTTTCCTATTTTCGAATTACGGTCGTTTGTTTATTGACCAGATGTGCTACTGTTTTTTTGAATATATGTATTTTAAATCGAACACTGAGAAATTTATTACTTGGGGATCTCTGCTGTCCATTACACATAGATACAAACATATTTGGCGCAGCGGCCCATGAATGGTCTAGCTAGACCTTCATTCTCGCAACCACTTGTGTTGATTGAATTATAGTTTACATACGAATGGAAGGGACCTACAGTTTTGTACCGTATCCGAATGGCAACTTTTATTTATTTTTTTATGACAACGATACTCTCGGATGTTTATCAAACGTTCGCGAGAGTTGGGACCGTGAAAAAACGTTTGGTGTTTTCTGAGATTCGAACAATGAACCCTCACGCGAAGTAGTCCGACACACCAACTACTGCGTCACGGAGCTCATTGCTGACCATTGGGCCAAAAATATATAATAATAATATTTACTTCACCTTTTTTTTTTTTTTATATATTAAACATTAATTCTGTAAACTTTTTGCTTTGTTTTGCTCTTGCTTGAACTAATATCTCCTAAGAACAGAGCAGAGCAGTAGCAGCGCTCACATATCAAACTAGATATACTTTTCGTTTGGATTTCTCTGTTGAAAACTGTGAACTGAAAGATGACAGCCAAAATCGAATGATTCAAGCGTTGAAAGAGGAACAGCAAGATGGTAGTGATGTCGAGACGAGAAGGCAACAAGCTGCAGAGAATATCGCAGAAGAGAGACGTAAATGGAAGATTCGATACGACAGACAACATCAAGCTCCGCATCAATACAGCGAAGGGGATTTGATTGTGATGCATTACGCGTCACAACCTACCGGCGACTCACATAAACTCGATCCAGCCATTAAATGGCCATACATCGCCCATGGACCGATACTTGGCAGAGGATCTTCCAGATAAGCCGGGTAACCATCGTCGCTATAGCAACGTTCTATCAAGCGACCACATGAAGCCGTGGTGCCACCTATAGCTTGTTTTGACCAAGAATACAATGTGTATGAACCCGATTCGTCCAGTCAGAACGAAATATCAGGAAAGGAAAGGAAAGGCCAAGCTATCAACGTCAACATGAGTTGAAGAGTTATTTGGTGTAGAACTGTCGTCGGAGGAGACGGAGGTTCTTGTTCGCTGGTGTCATTACAATTAACACTTTTTATCATTAAATTATTCATCCAATTGTATTCTTTTCGTTTTTTCATAAAATATTATAAATGGCTATCTCTTGACAATACGTACATATATTTGGCGCTGCAGATCATCAAACGCCTAGGCCTAACGTCTCGCAACGCTCGTGTTCTGTGCCGTATCCGAAGGGCTATTTTTATTTTTGTTTTAGAGAAGCTTTTGCGTGACAACAAACGTTTGCGAGAGGTGGGACCGTGAAAATTTGTTTGGTGTTTTCTCGGATTCGAACATAGAACTTCACGCGTAGTGGTCCGACACACTAACCACTGCGCCACGGCACCCACTCTGCAGACTTGTTGTTGCCTCAAAAAATTGACCTTCGCTCATTCCATAACCTTTTCAAGAGTTCTCCATGTGGCCGGAAAATGCCTGCAAGCAGAATCAATCACAAATATGTTTTATCAACACTAATCAAACTCTTACGCCCCATTTCTTCACCGAGTACTAGCCGGTATTAGAGCAAAAGTTGCTACTCAAATCGGTATCAAGTCATTTCTTCACAAAGTACTAACGCCGATTTGGTACCGAGTATTAGCTGGTACTCGGTATTAGCTTAGCTCTCGAAATCAGTATTAGACCAGTTGGTAGTACTCAAATCGGTATCAAGTCATTTCTTCACAAAGTACTAATGTCAATTTGGTACCAAGTATTAGTTGGTACTCGGTATTATATATAACTTTTAACGTTGTCAAAAAGTTCAAACAAACTGTTGTATGGTATATCCATTTTAAACAATATTTCTTATGCAACTGCTCGACCGCTCGTTTAAGTTTTAAATGATAATTTCATACTAATGTTTCATCCTTTTATACCTTAAAAATAAATACTTGCACTAAAAAAACGCAGAAAAAATTAACCGACTTCTTCAAATCAAATTGTCTAGCGCAGCTCTATGCAACTTTATGCAGCTGAGTTTTGGGATTTATATTAAGAAATATATAAGGATCTATTATCCGTCGAGTTTGGTTTAATGACTCGTAAATATTTTTTTTCTTCTCAATTTAAAATCGAAATAGTGTGTAAAAAGTGGTGTTTCAAAAAACATTAAATTAAACAGCTTAAAAAAATTTATTATTATTATGTTTTTTTTTGATTTTTGATTTTAGTAATTAACAAGTACATATATAAAAAAAACAGTTTTTTTACGCTCTTTTCCTAGTTTGTACACTCAAAGCTAAAAACAAAAAAAATTAAAAAAAAATATCTTTTTTCTCACCATAAAAATGTATCAAATGAAATAATTTGTTTGATTACTAGAGCTCCTAACATTTCTTAATTCCGTGAATTTAAAAGTTTTGCATTATAGACCCACCCGAAAAATGAATTTCGCAAGCACTTTTGCATAAACGGGCCACTGTGCGTCGTTAATACCCGAATTAGGGCAATTTCAATCATTTATCATGAGAGATAGTACTCTATTTTGATATTTTCTTCGCTGTCATTGTGAAAAAAGTAAATACATACACGTGTGTTCTATTTTGGTTTCATTTGATTTTTTATTCCATTTTCTGGAAAATGGATTTCATTTTTGGTCTTCAAAATAGCCGCCCAAAGAAGGAGGAATGCTCAGGAGATTCGTTCGCCAAAGTTCATTAACAAGGCTCATGGCCAGCTTCTTGTGGATGACGAGAAAATTCTGCAGAGGTGGCGGCAGTATTGTGAAGAACTTTTAAATGAACAGTTTCCCGGGCTATACTTTCCAAGAGCCACCCCTCCCCTAACTGTGAAGAAATACCCGACGTTACAGTCGAAGAAGTTAGTGAGGCGGTCAAATACTCCAAAAAGCGAAAAGCGTTTGGGCCAGACGAGATGCCCTCTGAGTTCTGGAAAAAGATGGGAAACATCGAGTTCAGATGGCTCAGAATTCTCATCTCCAAATTTGTGAGAGGTGACCCAATGCCGAATCAATGGAGGCTTTGCTTCGCATGAAAGTTACCTTCTCCCTGTAAACAAAGGGAAGGGTGATACGCGAAACTGTGATAACTACCATTCGATCAAGCTGATGTCACACACCATGAAGATCATTGAGCGGGTATTAGGTGGCCGACTGCGAAAAATAATACGGCTATCTGATGATCAGTGTGGGTTTGTTTCGGGTAAATCAACCACAGGTGCAATCCAACGTATAAGGATCATAATGGAAAAACATAGTGAATCCTTAAGGGATTTGCATATTGTATTGGTTGACTTTGAAAAGACATTCGACAGACAACCACGCGATCTGATATGGATGGCGCTAAGACATTGAGGGGTTCCAGAAACCTATGTACAGATGATCATGGACATGTACGAAGGAGCAAAGACAAGAGTAAGTTGCCCCGCTGGAGTAACCGAAGAGTTGTCAATCAAAGTCGGGGTGCATCAGGGAAGCATCTTAAGTCCTTTGCTCCTTATTACAGTACTTGATTATCTGCTTGAAGGTAAAGTGATGGACCCCAAGGTACATCAGTTATTCTTTGCTGACGATGGAGCAATCATAAGTGAGGATCCTACATCCCTGCAACGAGCACTTGATGTGTGGGTGGACGCTCTGGAGGGAAATGGGTATCGCATTAGTTCAAAAAAGACAGAGTACTTGTGCTGCCCGTTCTTTAATCCACTCGGGCCTATTCCAGACATTTATTTGAATGGAACAGTGCTTCCCAAGTGCGAAAAGTTCAAATATCTGGGATCCATGATCAATAGCAAAGCAACCTGTGCGTAAGCGTAGGGTGGATGAAGTGGCGAGAAAATTCCGCTATCTTCTGTGACCGAAAAATGCGCCTAAGTTGAAGGGAAGGCTCTACACCGCAGTTGTGCGTCCAGCGCTCACATACGGTTCACAATGTTGGGCGATGTACAAAACGTATGAGAGTAAATTAACGGCAGCTGAGACGAAGATGCTTCGCATGAAAGCAGGAGTGACAAAGCTTGATCTAATAAGAAGTTCGAAGATCCGTGGAAGCTTTCACATCAAGGAAACCATCTTACCAAAAATAGAGCGCGACCGGCTCAGCTGGTATTGCCACGTTCAAAGAAGAGATCATTTGAACCCTGTTAAAAAGGCAATATCAATGCACCTTCCAAAGACATCGCGTAGGAAAGGCAGGCCTATAAACGCCTGGATCAGACAAATGCGACGACATCGACATTTCATTGGCCTCAGTAACCGAGTGATCCAAAATCGGCAGGCCTGCCGATATTTTCTGAGGTCAAATAGGCGAACCCCACAGCCGGATCAGTAGAAATGCGGTGAAGTGGGAGGGTTATGATCCCTTATTTTCGGATCATAACCTCGCTGATAAAAGGAAGAAGAAGGATTTGATTTTTGGTGGGGATAGTTTGTTTCATGATTTCGAGGACGATATCGAGTACGAGAACGATGAAGAAGGGGTGGAAGTTCGTCAATTTGAGCGCCGTATCTACCATATGCCACAACGAAGTACAATGAATACTTGGGACGATGTGAACTTTTCGCTACATCGCTATCGTTTTTTAATTCTTGTTTCTTCATTCTTCAATGGTACCAAACATAAAGTAAAGAAAAAAACAACCAATCACACACTCTTCCACACGATTCCGCATACCTACCACCATACTCACATCATTCACAACAGTAAAGCAACACAAATATTAAAAAAAAAACTTCACTAATGAATAAAATACGAATATAATTCGAAATAATTGTCTAACGGCCGACAAATGCCAAAATAGTGTCAAAAGCAGTATTAGACCAGTTTTTAGACGTATTAGCTGCTAGTACCACTTGGTGAACTTAGATCCAGTATTAGTGATGTGAAGAAATGTACAAGTACTATCTTTTCGTTGGTACCGAGTATCAGAGCTAGTACCTGGTCTAGCTAGACCGGGTATTAAGGCAGCTTAATACTCATGTGAAGAAATCGAGCGTTACAAATATATTTTTTTCGTAAGAAAATAGATTTTCAACAATCGAAAAATAGATTGCAACGAACAAAAATAACTTGCCTTCTCTGTTGATCATCTTTTCAATAATATCAACGATATCGGGTGTTAAAATAAAGCAAAAGCTTTAATTTCAAAAACTTTAGACAACTTACCGATTCGGGCTTGGAGTAGAATTCATAACACTTTCTGTACCACGACGAGCAGCATTAGAACACCTAATGGTCATTTACACCATAAATAATTCCCATTTCGAAAGAAATGTTCTTGAAGCTGGAAGTACTTCTTTGTCATCCGAACTGTTGGCGTATTCAATATCGTTAGGCAGAGCTTTCCCCATCCGAAAAATCCGTTTCGTAGACTAAAGCATTATTCGAAATTTTGTTCACCTTGCAGTTTCAACTACAAATATTATTGTAGATGCATCAATAACTCTGCAACGTAATGATTATTACTTACTTTTGCTTTTTCTTAGGTACAATTAGAAATAATATTTTGGATGTATTTTTTACGCATCAAAATACGGAAATTGCTTTCCTACTTTGACATTTCCCTTCAGCATTGCCTACTATTCTTCTCTTTTCTACCGTTGCAAAATGCTTCAATTACTCGAAAATCATTGAGTAAGCTAAGTAAATAGAGTGACCGAGTAAACAAAATTAAGTAGAAGGAACACATTCTCAGATGTACGAGTATGAGACTTCATACAGTACAGAGCTAATAAGTTATCTTTCCGCTATTTACAAGCTGTAAATGTTAGAGTAATAAAGCAATATTATCGAAATCCTGGTTGGAAATATTGGGCAATTGCGACATTTTGTACACTTTTTAATGTTACTCAATATGCCCAATATGCACATAAATAACAATTAAACACCTAATGGAGTTATCGTCATGGGAGACTTTAATGTGAGGATAATATATGGCTCAGATATACCCGTATTATGGGCAGACAAGATCTTGGCGATTGTGATGACAATGGGGAATGATTCGTCGATTTCTGAAGCGTCAATCGCCCTGTTAATTGGCGGCACTATGTACGATCACAAAAATTGTCACAAGGTCGTGTCAGCACTTCTATTTGTTAGGGATATGTTTCGCAATGCTTTGTCGGTGAAAAGGGTCTTACATCTTAAACATCTCGACTACGCCGAAGATATATGCCTATTATCCCATTCGTATATTAGGCCTGCACCAAATGATTATCAGTTTTGTAAGAGAGACAAATAT
The DNA here is from genome assembly GCA_945910035.1 of Brachypalpus laphriformis. Taxonomy (NCBI): domain Eukaryota; kingdom Metazoa; phylum Arthropoda; class Insecta; order Diptera; family Syrphidae; genus Brachypalpus; species Brachypalpus laphriformis. The sequence continues at coordinate 126,022,110 of OX246756.1, forward strand.
GGTGGGCTTTAAGCCAAAAGAGTACAAATTTAAAAGTAATTATCGAACCAGAAAAATTAAATCAAGAAAAAAATAGAAAACCTATTTAAAAAACAACGAAAAAGAGAATTGATTTAGAAAACAACGAAAAAGAGAATTAATTTTACCAGAATATTAGTAATGTCTATGCTTGAACACTAAGAAGCGATTCCATATATACAAGATTTATGCTTAACAGCCAATGTCTTAGATGTCTTGCAAACGCAGCTGGTAGTCTTAGTGTCCTGATTGAAAGATCAAGCTTGTTAAATAAGCGACATGAAGCCACAGTGTAGGAATTTCAAAAGGCTGTAGTTCTAAAATTAGGCACATTGACAAGATTCATGACATTAAGGCGCAAATTATAATTGTCAAGTATTCTAAAATTTAGATGTATTGATTGATTTAGATTGGAAAACTATGATGCATACAATTTTTTCCGCAATCTTTTCTTTTTGTTGAAATAAACTCCTCCCCAGCAACAAATGCCATACTGCAATTTGGAGTTAAAGATACCGTAATAAATTACCTTTAAAAGGTTAGGAGAGCAAACACTACATAAGTAAAAAAAAAAATGTCTGAGCGTAGCATGGAAATATTGTCTCAATAGCCAGCACAACACATCTTAGAGTCAATGATGAGCCCTAAATATTTAAAGTTATCAACTTTCGCAATTCGAAAACAATTTTCGTTACAATTTAGACTGCTACAAAAAGTGTACGAGGGAAAACTAGAGTTACAAGAGCAGCTCGAAAATGTAAACTTTTGACATTCAGTTGCGTGGTAGAAAAAATCCGCCTCCAGATTACTATGTGCTGACAGATTGAAAAACATAATTTTTGTTTTAGAACTTATCACCAACTTATGTTCTGCAAACCAGATTCTTACTCGTAATAAATTCAAATCATAATTTATATCAGAAGCCAAAGGGGAACTCTTCAAATGATACTGATAATCCGAGTAATCAATATGCCGGATTTTTACCGACTAAAAACCAACTTACAGTTAATTGCGATCCTGTCACTTGGACTAATAAGCAATTTGTTCCTGACATCTACGGCTTTGAATGAGATCCACCTCTGGTCTCTTTTTTTTCTATGATGTGCTATGTTAAGTATGTATGTACATACTTTTTTTTGTTTAAATACTCAATATTATTACCTGCATTTTTTTATTTATTTTTTACGTCACCTATGACTACATTCCTATAAAAAACGATTTTTTTTAAATTCAAAACAAAAAATTATGCATTGAAGGGTTAAGCCTTCCATTGATTTTCATTATTCAGTAGTTTTCTTGCATCTAAGTTTATATGCTCTTCTAGCTTTTTTTGTGCTTTTTACATGTTTTAGAATTTCCGAATTTACACTTTCTACCTTCAGCTCTCGATGAATGTCAATGTTCCTTATGAACCAAGGTGCATTTACTATATTTCTAAGCACCTTACTTTAGAATCATTGAATAATGTCTACGTTTGCCTTGTTGGTGTGTGTCGGACCACTGCGCGTGAGGTTCCAAGTTCGTTCCCAGAAAACACCAAAAAGTTTTTTCACGATCCCAACTCTCGCGAACGTCTGACAAACATAAGAGAGTATTGTTGTCTGGAGAAACCTTCTCAAACCAAATTGCCCTTCGGTTACAGCACTAACTGTAGGTCTTTTCCATTCGTGTGAAAAATATAACGCACACAACATGAGTGGTTGCGAGAAGCTAGGCCCTGGCACTTAAAGAGCTGTTGCGCCAAAATATATATATATTTTTTTTGCCTTTTTGGCACAAAATAGTTGGATTCCATATGTCCATGTTGGTTTCAGAATTTGATTATAATATAAGCACTTTATTTCCAATTGAAACGGTTGAGTTTCTTCCTATCGACCAGTGCAGTTTCTTATATTTGATCTCTAACTGTTCTTTTTTTCTCTTGCATCGTAGAGTGCTGCATTCGAAAACTAAATTGATGGTTCGGAATCAGCTTTTTCTTTTTAATTATCTTATTTAAGCGTTTAGCGAGCATTTTCTCAAACACTTTTGATATTATCGGCAATAGCGAGATAGGTCTGTAAGATGACACTACATTTGGCGGTGTACCTGGTTTGGGAAGCATTAGGACATGAGCAACCTTCCACAAACTAGGGACAAATTTAAGCTTATATGTGGCATTTATTAAATTTATTATTTTAATTAATGCCTTTCTTGGTAAGTTCTTTAGTACGTCACCAGACATAAGGTCATATCCAGAACTTTTCTTGCATTTATTTCATGCTTAATTAGGTTGCGTATTTCTTTAGGAGTTGTGGGCAGAATCTCTTCGCTTTCCTCTTCAGATGGTTCTATTAGCATATGTTGTCTATTTCCATTTTCATCTGGTGGTTTAAATATGCTTTCTAGGTAGTCTGCGAAAAGAATGGCTGTATTCTCATCGCTTCTTGCACAATTTCCATCAGCTGCTTTGATTGGAGGTATTTGCACAATATGTTGTTTTAGTCCTTTTGTCGCTTTTCATAGAGTAATTTGTTGCGTATTGCGCCGATTTTTTAATATCGCTGACCAACTTATGCGTTTCTTTTTCTACCATATGTCATTTTTGGATATAAGAGGTGTCATTAAGTCTATTCTATTTGTTAGGTTCAGCTTGAAGGCTTGCCAATCTGTTCTTTTGTTTATTAAGATTTTAGTATTTGTATTTTTATTTACATATTCACTCATTTGGAGAATTATAGGTGAATGATCAGAGCTTATATATTCAAATTCATCCACATACATATATGTATGCAGCTGGTTGACAAATTTTTAATTATGTAAAAATCAATTAGATCAGGGGCCCTACTCTGTATTTCGTTACGAAAGTGAAATTTTACGAAAACGAATATTTTGTACTCTCTGTTTCGAAAGCGGAATGAAATCTACTACTTTCGGATTTACAATTCCGAACGAAGCCACGCTAAAATGGCTCAGAGATAGTGAGCACGATGCCGGCACCTGATCAGGGTATAAAATGAGTGGTCGTCCCGAAAAGGGACCTACCGACCAGACCCAAAGTAAAGATCTGCATCCCTGGGTCGGCTATATCTAAGGAGAACTTGGAGCAGCTACTACGATCCTTAAATCCGGAACTTCTTAGTGATGATTCAAAGGTGATGGAGATGGAGGCGCCCACCGACCCGGACCAAGGAGCCACCATTATACTCAACCATGAGACAATGACCATGTTACCCGCGAAAGGGTACAAGATACGCATCGGTATCAACATGGTTAAAATTAGACCGGTAACGGAAGGGAGGAAAGCGACGGCAACGTCGACAAAACGGTTGTACAGATCAATCTTCACCATAGCAAGCTGGCCAGCGCCAACCTCCTAACCTATATAACGAAGCGCAATGTGTGACATCAACGAAAGGGGTGAGTCTTTATTTGAATTAGTTATTGGTAGCAATCTGTGTGTAGAAAATATTGCATCAGAACCCACTTTTGTGATAAAAAACAGACAGGAAGTCTTAGATGTAACCTTGACGCTTAGTTCCAGGTCCCTGGTAGTCACTGACTGGAAGGATCTTAGAATGATCTGCTTCTCTGTTAACGTAAGTACAAAGACATTAAAACCATATCGCATTCCCAAGAGAACAAATTGGGACATCTTTAGAACCCTTCTGGGTAACTCAGAGCATTACCGATCACCCCCCCTGATAAACAAAATTGAGATTGACCAGGAGGTCACGACCCTGATATCAACCCTTAAAGCAGCCTTCGAAAGGTGCTGCTCTCTAAACAAAGGCAAAGGCGGAAGCTCAACCCCGCATGGTGGTCAAGAGAGCTCTCAACATTGCGCACTAATGCCAGCAAACTTTACAATCTGGCAAAGTGCACCAATAATCCCGCAGACTGGGACTGCTACAAAGAAAGCAAGGGGGCCTTCAAGAAAAAGACGGTCTACGCAAAAAGAGCCTCATGGAGCAAATTTTGCAGCGAAATTGAATCCACCAAAGACGCAGCGAGACTCCGGAAAGTCCTGTCAAAGGATCACTCGGTCCCAGCATTCATCAAGAAACCAGATGGTACCTGGACAGAATCATGTGCCGAGACCCTAGAACTCATCTTTAGAACTCACTTTCCAGGGCGTAGTATTATAAATCCTGATACGGAGACAACAACGTCACATGATTAAGGAGTAAGCGCAAATTACACTCTATTCGCTGAAATTGTGGATGAATACAAACTGATATGGCCAAATGGCCCCTTTCTCCTTACAAGACGCCCGTTCCGGATGGTATCTTCCCCATGATGCTACAAAACAGAAGGGAATACGTCATTCCGCGGCTAGCGACCATTTTTCGCGGGTGCCTAAACTGTAATTATATACCTAAAGCCTGGAGGAAATTTAAAGTCATCTTTATATCTAAAGCTGGTAAGCCGACCCACACGAACCCAAAAGACTTCAGACCGATCAGTATGTCTTTATTCGTGTTGAAGACTTTCGAAAGACTTATAGATTTACACATTTGCTCCAAATTAAGCCTTAGAGACATGTCCCCAGCAAAACATACATATACAAAGTGCCGGTCAGTCGAAACAGCCCTGCACGAAGTGGTAGCAATGATCGAGCAATCACTCCACCACAAAGAATTCACTTTAGCGGCATTTTTAAACATGGAAGGAGCCTTTAACAATGTGAAAACTGAATCAATAAGATTATCACTTAGAGTAGATTCCACACTCTCCGACTGGTTTGAATGTATGCTCAAAACGAGGCACATAAACTCGGAGCTGGGTGACATCCAAGTAAATGCACTGGCCTCTAGAGGAACCCCGCAAGGAGGAGTCCTATCTCCTCTACTATGGACTCTAGTCGCAAACGAAATTATTTTAAAATTAGGATATAGCGGAGTATAAGTTGTTGCTTATGCAGACGATATCGTCCTACTTACGAGTATGTCCGGCAAATTTCTCAACACGATCACCGAACTTCTGCAATCGGCCTTGAATACCTTCCATAACTGGGAGGGAAGTTGTGGACTGAACGTTAATCCAGCGAAAATAAGTGGTCCTCTTCACCAACAAAAGAATAATCCCAACTTTCGAGGACACTCCACTCCAAGTCTCGGATAAAGCACGGTATCTAGGGTGCATACTTGACCACAAACCATTCTTACATATAGGTGCATTGTCTGGTGGCCAATAGCAAAGAAAAACACACATCTCAAAGAGTTGACGAAAATCCAGAGATTTGCGTGCATAGTAACAACTGGCGCTATTAGAACCACCCCGACCACCAGCACTTGAAACAATTCTCGCCTTGATTCCGCTAGACTTATTTGTTAAGAAATCAGCTGCGATGAGTACCCTGCGGCTAAAAGAATCCAACCTATGGAGAAGGGGCCACACGGGACACCGTCCACCGTAGCATCTCAAGATGGGTTCAACTAGACGCCACCACAGACTACCTTCCGCCAACCCATCAAAGGAACACTGAGAAGACGGTGGGGCCATTAACCCGCATAGTATTTCTGTCTTCACTGACGAGTCCAAAACAAACGAAGGAGTGGGTTCGGGTATCTACTCAGCGGAACCTGATATTGCAATATCACTAAGGGTTCCGAACCACGGAAGTATGTTCCAGGCAGAAGTCCTAGCGATAGCAGAGCCGGCATCGGAACTATCCACGAAAATTGTTACTAAGAATGAGATTGATATCTTATATATTAATACGTGAACATGAAATTTATCGTACGTTTTTTAGTATTTATTATAAATGGAGCGGAATGAAACTTATATCATTCGAAAGGTACTGTGCCATAGATGTGCAGAAAAAAAATTATATGCTGGTTGTTTTTTTCCCCTCGGTCGAATTTCGACCATACGTGATTTTAGTTTACATAGTCAAGCTGCTATAAAGGCCATCTCATCCGCGGTTATAAAATCAAAGTTAATAAAACGCTGCCGCGAGGAGCTTAAAATGCTCATCCATAGCCACCATGTAACACTCTGGGGGGTCCCACGCCACAAAGGAATTCCAGGAAATGAGATGGCGGATAAACTGGCAAGAAAGGGATCAGAACAAGACCTGTCAATGGCCTAAAGCCCAGTCCTTCCTCCTCTAAAACTTATTAAATCAAACACAGCACTTGACTTTAAACGACAAGCAGAAGAAAGATGGAGAGTGCTCCCATCATGCCGTGTCTCTGCGGAGGATGCTGCAACACAGACGTAGAGGAGGACACGGAACACTTCCTTTGCAAATGCCCTGCAATAGCGGGAAGACGGCCCTTGGAGAGTATTTATTCGAGCATCTGGGCGACCTGTCCGAAAAGCTACCAACCACCATGAAATTCATAACTTCTTCAGGGTGGTTCAGAGGAGGCCGTTCCATTAACACAGAACTCTAGTCATCTTGTTTTTCCTCTCTTTTCAGTTCTTCAGCCAGGAAACTCCACGTCAGGTGAGCACAATGGATCCGTTTGAAATCCGAGTGGAGACTGCACTCATTCGTTGCAGCTAACCCCTTTAACCTAACTTGACCTAACGCTGCTTCATAGGACGTCGTTCGGAAAGAGCTACTTACCCTCAGAGCATTGATTCGGTATGCCGCCCCCATTGTTCTTCTTTATGTTTTTGTTTCCATAGCACTGGCCCGTCCTCGCTGTGCGGATGGTTTCATCAATAGCGTCGATTGTGGACTGTCTCGTTTAAAAGCCATATTGATGATCTGCGAGTCCTTCAGCATCAACAATCGCACGTTCTAGGCTATGGCTAATGATCCGTTCTAGTATTTTCCCCACTGTATCCAACATGTAGTTACAAAGGCCTATACGATGCGTGGTTCTGTGGGATTCTTTCCCTTCGGTATTAAGACCAGTTTTTGCTTCTTCCACTGGTTTGGGAATACTCCTTCCTTTAAACATGTATTTACTATACTGCAAATACATATATTTGGGCGTTTTCTTATTGCTTCCTCAAGGGCAATGTTGGGAATGCCGTCGACGCCCGGCGCTTTTTTGTCCCCAATTTTACCGAAGCCTGTTGGCGTGTCGCCGTTTTCTCTTCAATAGGTCGCCAACCATATATCCACATCGCAGCTTGTTGGGCTATAACAATTGTAATTAATGGCATCAATATTTAAAAATGATTTCAGGCATATGGCCACCAGGCCTATTCTCGACGAAGCTCTTATGTCCGTCCAATTTTCGGTGACAATGGTGGCCGTATTCCTGCAACAGCTGGATCTTCGGGTAGCGATAGCGTAGTGCTAACGTCATCAATTGCCACGCTAATAGTTTATGGTTCAAATCCTCATGTCAGTAGGCATGTATTTATTTATTTATCATCTACATATATATATAAAACTTAATATACCTATGTTTGTATGTATGCTATGGACTGGACAACCACCGAAACGATTGAGCTTAAATCTCCGTATTGGCCCAAGAGTGTTGCTGTGAAGTTTGGTCGAAATCGGTCCAGCAGTTTGCCCACAACTGCATTTTGAGTGAGACCGCAGCAACGCACGCCGGGTGCCCGATAGTGAAATATCATATATAAAGTCATTCTGATCATTCTTTTCAGTACGCACATTCCTTTATGTTCGCAATAAAAATGACGAAGTCGTCTATAAGTTTTTTATTTCGATAATTTAGTAGGTAGCGTAGTTCTTGCCAGACTATTCAAAACGTGAATGTCGCAAAAGGATACACTCCGAAGCCAGCCGTAACTGATACTAGATCGGTTACGGTCTAATCTCAAACAGACGGCGTTCCTTGTCATCATATGGCTGTACCATCTCTCCTGAGGGTCGACTCAATGTTGACAGAAACGGAGATGGACAAGGATTCTGTAAGCATTGACCAGTATTCAGTTCTACTTGCCACTATACCATCTGTTTAGTGGGTAGACTCAGAGTTGACGAACGCGGAGATGGATAGTGATCTCAACAGTCTCCATCAACACGTTCTATCGTCGGAGGGCAACAATCACCCCAATAACGTTTGTCGGGAGTCGAAAACGACTCAAGTCGGCTGTCGGGTCGGATCGATGAAAAATCGAGATTCCACAGTAGTAGTCAAGAAGACGAAAAAATGAAAATAAAAAGAAACAGTTGCGTTTAAGTAGGAAAACACTGCGAACTAAGTCAACTCTCTTTGAGTTGCCAGACACGAAATAAGTTGTTATATTAAATAGTTAAAGCAAATACAATATAATTCTTAAATGTTTAAAATAGGTTCGTGCAATACTTCCGGGTTACAAAATAATCTTATTCTTATTCTTCAGCAGGTGGAAATCAAACTGAATTCGAAACGAATTTCATCGATACCTCCTTCAGCAAAGTTGGCTACTGCTTTAAGAATATTTGCTGAGGGTGGGTTTCAACATGGTGTGGGGAATGATTTTAACCAGGGATTGGCGCAACCCAACGTCTGCAAAATTGTATGGAAGTTTGTAATGTAATTAATTAATTTTCTGATCTGACTTCGTAGAGCCCTTTGCAAGGTGAGGCTTTTTTTGCATGAATGCAATTAACACCTCAAATTGTCTTTTATTTGCAATTTCCATCCTTAAAAACAAATGCCCAATTCGTTTATTGATAGCCAGTCGTTTACGTTTTCCCTCACGTCTCAAAATTACATTTATCCGTCCGCAATCCGCCAAACAGGAATAACAGCTGAAGTCGAAAATATGTACTAATCTACTACAAAATACAAATTCTCCAAATGGAATGTGCTATGTTCCGAGTCTGTCGGAACCAAGTCGATTTTTAGTCGAAACCGATAAACGTTATTGAGGTGAATATGGTGATAATTGCGTCTGCCCCTACTTGTAGCTGATGCTGCAATTAATGCAGATTAACATACATCACTTCATAACGGCTCTGTTCCCTTATTCTTCGATTTTGAAAAGATTGGGGAGATACACACATGTAGATAAGTAAATGTACTTCCTCAAACAAAAAATCATTTAATCCATCACTTTAATTAAATTTAATTTTGAATCCATTTTATTGTATAGTTATTATAATAGTTTCTGTAGTAAACTTCGGAATAAACGAAAAGAAGTAAAATTTGTATATATACTATATACTATATACTTTAATATTCCTAAATTTAGAATAAAAGTATTCTATTTCAAACTATGCAAAATTTATTGCTAATAAATACACGTTTTAAATACTGTCTTTAGACATAAAAAAAAGTTAAATAAACGTGGTTTTATGAAGCAATTTTTTTCAGGGGACATCTTATTGCAACATTTTAAAAAACAGCCCATATACTAAATCAATAATTGAAATAACTACACTTCTACTCCGCGGCTGTTTTAGGAATTGAACAAAGAACTGTATTTTTATGAAATAAAAACATGCATAAGAGTACCTAATTCTTATAACTTAAAATGACTTCTTCCATACGTCGAAGCATCGAACAGTATTGGTGCATTGTCTTGTTGGAAAACGATGTTTGAGTCATTCATCTCATCCAAGAGGTTGATAAGCAGCTCGTATAAAAGTTTACCTAACCATAAATATTTATTGTACTTCATAGGTAATGAAACATATTGGAGTTTTGCCTGCATAGCAGAAACCACCCATGCCATGATCTTCTTTGGAAGCTTCTGTGAAAACTTACTTCATGTTTTGCGGTTGTCGTGGGAATATCTTCCATAACCGTTAGGGTCGCCTAGTGTGATTTATTTTCATCGCTGAAAATTAAATTTCTCCAATGATGTGATTACGACAAATGTGACATAGTAAATTGAAGGCGTGCGGTTTGGCCGTTTGAACAACGTAGGTTTATCTACCTTTATTTCTGATTCAGGTAAGAGAACCAAAATCGTGTAAAATTTTAACAATGCGTCTTGAACTTAGTTTTTTGAGCTCGGAGCTCTGATGACATTGCGTTTTTGACCAGCAGGTATAATTGCAGGTCGTCCTGGATGTTTTGTTTTTCTATACAGAGGAGCTAATTTTAAAACATTTGCAATTGTAACACCAATAAGCGATCTTTTCAATATTTTAGCAATATCAATATCGATGTCGTCATCGAACACGGTAATAAGACAAATGCAAGAAATTGGGCATGATTGGAATTTTAGCAGTAGGCCATTTTTACTTCTTCTTCCTTAGGTGGAAGTATATTTGTTTCTATGGATTAATAGTTTTGTGCCAAGATCATTGGGTTCTTACCAACCAGTAATGCACCAATGCGTTCAATTTGAGAACGATAAGTATATACATGTATATATATATTTGGCGCAACAGCTTTTTAAGTGTCAGGGCCTAGCTTCTTGCAATCACTTGTGCTGTGTGCGTTATATTTTTCACACGAATGGAACTACAGTTTAGTGCCGTATCCGAAGGGCATTTTGAGAAGCTTTTTCGTGACAACAATACTCTCGGATGTTTGTCAGACTTTGGCGAGAGGTGGGACGGTGAAAAAACTTTTTTTGGTGAATCCCATAGATTCGAACTTGTAACCTCACGTGCAGTGATCCGACACACTAACCACTTTCGCCACGGCGCCCACAGTACGATGAGTAGGTAACAGAAAATCTTATGACACGCATCGTTTTTGTCCAGAACTAAAAATATGAGATATTATTCGCAGCACCATATCTAGCCTCAATTTTATAGGGAGAAAAGGTAGTATTTACATATGTGGGAATGGGACATTATACCTAAAAGAGAAAATAATGGGACATTATACGTACTGTCAAATAGCCGAATTGAGGGCAGCGCGCGAAATACCACTGCAGTAAGGAGACCTGAAAGGCCCACACAGCTACTTCTAAAGGAAGACCAGACGGAGTAGATCAAGGATGCCACTGTGAATGGATACCAAGTAAAGGCTTTCATCGCCTTAGGAAGCGACTGCGTCCAACCATCGCTATCACGGACTGCATGGCGGAGACACCTCGGGCACTACTGGTAGCGGAAAGAGGCCCCGGAGACTCGAGACGTAGTGACCTGGTGTTGGAGGACCTCGATGTCGGAGAACTTGAGGAAGGAGATAAGCAAACGTTCGGGGAACTTATCAATACGTACCGAGATTGTTTTGCGATGAATTCGGGCGAGCTGGAAGTATACCGCTTTGGTGAGTGTTCCATCGAGTTGACGACAGCAGCACTCGTCTGTATCCAGCCGTATAAGATCGCATTTGCAAAGAGAGAGGTTGTTAAGGAGATGGTATCTAAAATGTTGAGCCAGGGGGTGATTCGGATGTCGCGCTCGGACTACTGTGCTCCAGTTACCCTCACCAAGAAAAAGGGCAGCATCGATCGTTTCTGCATTGACCACCGGGCACTGAACAAGGTAATAGTGAAAAAGAGGTTTCATATACCTATAGTCAAGGAGGTGGTGGAATCCTTATCCGGCAACGAGTTCTTCACAACATTGGACCTAGCAGTAAAAATTTAAGAGCTTTCGCAACGGATGATGGGATGTACGAATTTAATCGAACGCCATTTGGGTTAGCCAATGCCCCAGCAGAGTTCCAATCGTGCATGAATGTCATCAAGTCACGCCTTAGAAGGGGAGACATCGTCATTTGCAGGAAGTCGGTTGAAGAGGTTCTGCAGAAGCTAAGGAGGTTCCTTGAATTCTTGAGGGAATCTGTGTTAACCTTGAACGCTGGTAAGTGTGTGCTCTTCAAAACTAATATTGCCTTCCTAGGGTATCGAGTGAACAGAGAAGGGTTATGGTCCAGTACATAGAAGACAGCTGCCATCTGAAAGAGACGCTCATCAACCCACATGTACCGGCTCTATTGGATCCGGAGTGCGTTCTTGAAGTGCACACTAACACTTCATCGCCCGGCTTGGCTGGAATCCTCCTGCAGAGGGGTCAGAACGACGACTCTTTACGACCGGTGGTTTTTTACAGCCGCAAATTGTCTACGGACGAGAAGAAATACCACTCGTATGAACTCGAAGTCCTGACAATAGTGGAAAGTCTGAACCGATGCAGGGTGTATTTGCTGGGCAGACGTTTCAAGGTCGTTACGGACTGTGAGGCCATAGTTGCGACCAGCAATAAGGCGAAACTGATTTCTCGGGTAGGGCGATGGTCGCTCAAACTCCAAGAGTTCGACTGCGAAGCCGTTCATCAGCCGGGAAAGAGAGCAGACGTTTTAATACCCGAAGATGAGAGTGCGCCAAGAGGAGAGGGGGAAGGTCTAAGGGCGAACTCTACAGCATAGAACGCTTTCTTCTCCCCTTCGACACCGTTTATTTGGACCACCTAGAGCTATTTACAAAGGGGAAGGGCGGAACAAGATACGTTCTGGCCTTGGTCGACAATTTTACCAAGTACACCATACTGCGAGCCGTAAAAACCACCAACAGTAGCGAGGTTCTTAGCGTGCTGAACGAAGTGGCTGGTTATTATGGATTGCCCTGAAGGGTCGTCACTGACCGAGGAACCGCCTTCACATCGGAGATGTTTGAGCAGTTCTGCGAGAAGAACGGGAGCAGCATATCAAGACCGCTGTTAGTACGCCCAGAGCAAATGGTCAGGTGGAGAGATGCAACCAAAACCTTCTCTCGTCTCTCAAACACATGCACTCGTCGGGGAAGATTGGACAAGTTATCTGTGAGCGGTCCAGTAGGGACTGAACACCGTTTGGAACTGCACGACGAAGGCGAGCCGCACGACCTCCTGTTCGCCTACACTCCGAGGAACATTTTGGCCGACAAGCTATTATTAGAGCTGGGAGAGAAAGAATGGGTGGACGCCGACGAAATGGGACGGCGGCGAAACGAGGCCCTGGCGAACATTGAGCAGAGCCAAGCCTACCAGAAGACAATGTTTAACTCCAGATAAAAGCCGCCAACGCAGTACCAGTCCGGGGACCTTGTGCTGATCGAGAACGAGCCGGCTGCCACAGGTGAGTCAAGGAAGCTAGAACCCCGGTACCGCGGCCCATAAATCGTCACGAAGGTGCTGCCAAACGACCGATATGTAGGAGGATGTTCCCGGTATGCAGCGAAACCAGCGGAAGCTGAATACGGTCTTAGCATCGGAGAAGATGAAACGCTGGTGCGAATTTCCGGAAGAGGGCTTCTCGGAAGACATGAGGGACACAGAGAGTTCGGATCATGAGGACACGATCGAGTAAGGATGGCCGAGTTATGAGATCAACAGTACATGCAGGCCCGCAAAAGTATTTAAACAGACACTGTAACTGATTTAGGGGTCATTCACCGGCAGACTCTGATAACTGGTCATCTAAAAGTATTTAATAAATAAAGCACTTTGAATAAAACGGGTAACTGCATTACTCTTTTTTTGGTTTGTTCTTAGGTCGTTTCGCTCTCTTCTTACATAATATGTTAAACTGAATATAAGATCCAGATTTAATCAAAATAGATAGGTACCTAGGCATCTTTGAATATACAAAAATCCTGTGAAACGTCTTCCTAGTATCCTGGATTATCGATTCGCATCGAAGGTTGCCCGTACAATCATCTTTTTTTTCAGGCAATTTTCTGTCCACAGCTCTAATCATAATTAATAATTGGGCGACACAAGGTTTTTTAAACATGCATTTATGTTGTAAAATTATCTGTGGTGGTCTGCAAACCACTCGGTTTGGATAAAATTGAATAACTTTTGATGATATTCCAATGATATTGCACTTGGGAAATAAAAAAAATTATTTACCTTATTTTATCTGCTTTTGATAAATTTGGACGATATTACATGATCTTTGAGTCAGACGTACGTTGAAACAAAATACAGTGTGACCTCAATAAAAGCAACCCTCGATACGCGCAATTCCTTGATAAAAGCAACACTTAAAATCCTAAGATCCAACCAAAATATTATAAAATGAAATAAATTACCTTTTTTGTTTTGTTTAATAGTGTAAGAAATGTTTTCCTGTAATATTCTAATGTATTTAACTTTTTGGTCCACTTTTAACACCTACCATTTTTTGACTCGGTTATTGCAACAACATCAATTAACGCAACTGCCCGAATTTCTATTAGTTGTTTTTATTGAGGTCACACTGTATCATTAAAAAGTTTTAGTATGACTGTTATTAGACGGAAAGTACTAAACAAAGCACTTTCTAGTTTGATTGCCTGTGATCCTAAAACATTCCTTCGAAAAGCAGTCGAGTAAAAAAAAAATGAACTTTAGGTCCAAACAAAGCTGATTGAAAAGTTTTATGTACTGCAGATTCTGTGGAAGAATCATCACCAAAAATTCATTAAATTATGGAATTCACAAGACGCGAAAAATAGGACGAAAGACAAACAAAAGAATGGTTGCCGAAAATTTGACGCCTAGCAAGAGTGGAGGTGGAAATGTCATGATTGAAAAGCCGATCGGGGTGAGTGGAGTGGGAAAATTAATATATACGAATCAAATTTGTATTTACGGAATAATTCGCCGATTAGTTAAATTGCTTAAATTTATTACTAGCTGGGCCTTACGCAACAAGCCCCTCTTGCCCCTCTTGCGATTGTTATAGCGCCAAGTTAAGGTAGATATAAGCATGCCAACGGTCAATCGCACTATCACGATGAGAAAACTCCATAAGAAAATAAGAGCGAAAGGTAAAAGGAGCTAAAAAGGTAAACTAAAGTTTTTAAATAGTTTCTCCCCGAGTCAAGGAAGATAACAAAAATTCACCAAAATTTTGAGATTCTTAAGAGCCCAAAACAGGTGGCAGCCCACTTCTAGGCAATTACCAAACAAGAAAAGAAGATAGACCAAAGGCGTAACGTTCTGAAACTGTCAAATCGAGTTGTCATTCTGCCCGCTTTTGGATATTTATTTTCAACAAGCATAATTATGTAGTCTGCTAAATTATCATAAATAGACTCACGCTTAAGCAACGCTACCAAATTATCCAAAATTAATTTGAAAATTGGTTGTCAATTCGTGAAACTTACAGAAGACTTTGTGATTTTTCCCGCCCTTAATCGTTCATTTGAGGACTCCATCCTTCGAACTGTGAATAGATTTCATACCACATACTCTCTAATAAATTATGCAACACTCGCACGTTAAAGCAATGCGCGTACTGAAGGGGATATTGCAGCTGTAAACGAAAGTGCGAAATCACATTTTAGCGATGAGCTAATTTCGAGAAATGGACCTGTCAATTCACCTCCAATATTGTGTTATTTCACACATCTCGATTAATTTCTGGAGCGGAACATAGTCACTGGTTTGTGTTAATAAACCGACAATTTATTTTTTTGTGATGCTTTTCTGTAAATTTAAAATTTTATCAAAGTAAAAAAAAACGCCTTTATTTAGTATTTTGCTTCCATCACACACTCACTCACTCTTTTAAATATGGCCACAGTAACGCATTAAAATAAAAATTTTCTATCTGATTGATCGCGTTTTTTTAAACTTTAAAGGGCATTATTTGAATTTTTTCCTTTCGTGGCTTATCTCACGTTATTACAATAAGCCCTTCAATTATAGGAATTGTAGGCCGCATTTCCAAGATGTTGGTACCTACCATTCAGAAAAGTTGTTTTTAAACCTTCGGGCGAAAAACGAGACCCAAAATTATTTTCAACTTTGACCTCAGCACAAGCTGAAAAACTGCAATTTTCTAAATATCCGGTAAAGTATTTTTTTTTTATTTTTCCTGTTCGACGCAGTACTAACATCTTGCAGAATACATTTCATTAAGTAAACAAATTCGTTCTTTCACGTTTCCATGTCAAACAAAACAGTTTCGACACAAAATTAGTAGAGAGCAAACAAACATACTCGATTTGTGGAAAATGCCTTTGTAAATAAAATAATCAAGTTTTAAAACGAACTCCCTTAATCAATGGAATTGATATTTTTTTCTTTTTAAATATGATTTTTAAAGGGTATAAATTCAAAACAACATTTCCATTAGTATATACACACGTATGTATGTACATGCATACATAAGTACACATAAATTTATATACATATATGTATATGTATGGCTACAAGTTCTACTTGTACTTTCAAATTCATACGGTGTAATGACCTTATAATTTGTAAGCTAATGAAATATTAGATGCATCCACCTACTTGTTTGCGAGTTATCGTCTAAAGATATTCCAATTAAAATGAATAAGTAGGTATCCTCTATTTAAATGTATCCAAATCCAAATGCGAGTAACTATAGACAAGCTTGAAAAAATACGAGCTAAAATCCAAACATTTATATACTGATTTCGTACATTCTGGATAATAGCATGACACGGAGGTAAAACACGTTTTTTTTAACTGGTTGCACTTTTTAATTATCAACATTAATACATTGATACACACATTTCGACACACACAAGTAACTTTAAAACTTTGTAGCCACTACACTGAACTTCACAGATAAATTCATCAAAACCTCTTATTATATATGTATATGGATACGAGCATTTACTGAATACTGATCTGTGTTTAAAACATTTCACTACTCATTCTCTTTTGTGGTGGTTAGTATTTCTCTTTTCCCACTATTCTCCCCACACAACGAACGCACTACTATATGTATATGCAATACACGCGAAAGCGAATAGTAAAACAATAATCAGAAAACCGTAGAACAACGGAGGAATGAAACACGGATTCAGAGATAAAAACTAGATTAGTGAAGAGTTGTACACATTTGTGCAATTTTTTTTTTAGCTTCTTAAGTGAAATGTTTTTTATTGCATTTCTTTTATATATAGATTTATGTATCCAGTTTTGGTTAGGGGAATTCTTCAGACAACAAAAAGAATAAACTGGTTTTACGACAAATGCTTCCCGACCCTCCCCGTTTTATGAATTACAAAATACCTTGAACACTACACCAGCACTAGACGCAGACCACACCGACAATCAACGAACTTCGACCGGAGTACACGATGAACTAAATCGTCGGAACGAACGGATAAACTCATGGTGTGGTATTCTACCTTTCACCTTGTTGAGTCAAATATTTCCATTTGCTACTCACTGCTGTGCAAACCTGATGCAGTCTTTCAACTTGTATGTCCCCAATTCAGTTTGGTCCCAACTTTTATGTATTAAGTATGAGACTATATCTCTTGATTAGCTGAATATGTATGAGTCATTATATGTGATTCACGTTCGATTTAAGAGGACTGTCGGACTTTAAAGAATAACAGAGTTGTTTTAGACTGCGAGCGGAGTCAACGATTTTACGACCAGTACGGCTATGTAGGTGTAATATTGCAATGCTGAAATATTGTTGGAAACGAAAGCTTTGTTGGAATCTTGTATTAATAGGCAAACAAGAGTTTTGCGATCTCTCTCACAACGTTTCTATCAAGTGATTTTCAGGATTCGAACAGTTGCACTGAGCTGTTGTGTTTCTCTTTGGGGAAGCCGCTTAGTGCTTAACTTCAATAAAAGAGCGAATCAGTGATGCCACTTATCTATCTTTAAACGTAGTACTTTAGAACAAATGTATCAAATTTGTGATATTTTATTCTATGAAAGAATACTCTATACAAACTGGCTAACATACATATCTCTGACGTAGAGTATTTATCCTTTGTGTTGTAATTGCTTAGTTTATATGCATCTTACTAATGAAAAAGTTGGCCGCTTACTAAACAATTTCCCAACCATTATGCTGTAATGATATAGCTGAATAGAAGAGATTAATGTTAAAAAGGTATATAACGAAGAAATGGAGTTCGACGGTGTAGTTCCTGAATATCAAAGATGTGTGTGAATTTACGACCGAATTAAGAAACAGCTTATGAGAATACTGCGCCGTCAGTACATTTTTCTTCTTTTTTTTTTTTTTTTTTTTTTTCAAAATACGTCAGATACGTTACACATTCATATGTTACAAATAGCTTTTTAATGTATATATTACATTGGTATATGCTAAGCACAAAAAATGATTAACTGATTTCAAAAATGTATACAATTAATAACAAATCTGGTCAACGGAGAAAAATGCTCGGACATAGCGAATACTCTTTCTCATAGTACTTGATCTGTAGACAACGTGAAATATAATGTTTTGCTCAGATCACTTACAATACACAATAATACTCGCTTTTACCTCTTTATTACAGTAGGCCTTGTAGAGGCTCGAATTAAAATTTTTTTTATGGCATCAATAAACAAATAATTAGAGAAAAAAAAACCACCCAATTTTTTCTTTTGGAATTTTCAGCAATGAGAAACTGCGTTTATACTTCTCCAAGTTAGGCAAAACAGTTTTTATTGCTGAAAATCCCGAAGGATAAATCGGGTAGTATTTTTTGCTTTAATTGCTTGTTTATTCTTCTTCTTCTTCCTTTTATCAACGAGGTTATGATCCGAAAATAAGGGATCACAACCCTCCCTCTTCACCGCATTTCTACTGATCCACCTGCGGGGTTCGCCTATTTGACCTCAGAAAATATCGGCAGGCCTGCCGATTTTGGATCCCTCGGCTACTGAGGCCAATGAAATGCCGATGTCGGATCGCATTTGTCAGGTGCAGGCGTTTATAAGCCTGCCTTTTCTACATCGCGATGTCTTTGGAACGTGCATTGATATTGCCTTTTTAATTGCTTGTTTATTAATACCATAAAATGAAAATATAATTAGGGGCTTGTATTCGTTTAGAGTTTTGTGTAAAAGGCCTTATATAGAATGCGCTTATACTTTTGCAAGGCACTTTGTAACGCGCATCGTTTAAATCAGCTTCGCTGCGAGTAATTTGAAAAAAATGTATTAAAAAAATTGTATAACTAGAACATAAGAAATACATTAAAGTGATAAAATGCCACGAGTTTGCGTTAATTGTCCAGATTTATTCTGCTATTATATATTTGTGGAGAACTCACACCAAGTTCCCAGCATATTCTCATACGATACTTAGATCATTTAACCCCTTGGGGGGCATAGGGCATCATCCACGCCTGCGCGCCATCTTGCTCGAAGTTCTGCAATGCGTTTGAGCTGCCTCCAACTCATTCCTAAAAAGCTCGATTCCTCCTCAACTGTTCTGCGCCACATTTGCCTAGGGCACCCTGCTATTCTGCCTGCCTGGGTGAGCGGATTCCACTGCATGGCGTATTTTGCAATGGAGTTGTCTTCGCGCCGTAGGGTGTGTCCAATCCATTGCCACTTTCTTCTTTGTATAGCAATGCTTATAGATTCTTGGCCCGTTCTGAGATAAAGTTGTTCGTTGGAGATGCGGTTCGGCCGACAAATCCTCTGATCTGTAAGGTGTTTATGTGGTCGATGCAGGAAGATCAAGCGCGAAAGCCTGGCTGTTCGATATCGAGATTCTTCAGCCCTTGAGGCCAGTGAGTTGATATATTGACGCTTTCACGTCTCACACTATGGTGCAATTCCTTCTTCTTCGCATTATATTGGGCTTCAAGCTCGGTTTTCTCTACTACTGAGGCCGCTGCAATCCGAGCCTTGATTGCCGTACGCTTATCGATCCGTCTCCAGGTATCTGTAGAAAGCCATGTGCGGAGGTGTTTCTGCTTTTTACCGACAATCGTGCGTGCCCCGGTCGCAAAAGCATTTTTCACAGCACCCCAGTGGTCATCCATGCTCCCTTGGCGCACTTGGGGAACCTTGAGCCTGTCGATATTAAACCTGGTGATGTTAAGTAGGTTTGAGCGGTTGCTGTTGACGAATGCAGTACGAAGGCGTAAATGAGCTACCATAAGATGGTGATCTCGTTCTTGTCCGCAGTCAGCTCCACGTCTGTTTCGGACGCCCAGGAGACAATTTCTAAGGCGGCGGCTGATCGCAATGTGATCGATCTGAGTCCTACTCCAGCACCCCGTGCACTTCCAGCTGGTTTACCAGAGTAGAGCATGACAGTGCTTTTTGTTGGGGAGATGTATTCCCCAGCATTGAGCCATCTTATCTCGCTCAGCCCTAAGATGTCTATTTTATACCGTGCGAATTCGCACTCCAATTGGAGGAATCTGGCGTTATAAGGCCCTTCCTTGAGCGAGTCCAAGAGGGTCATAATGTTCCAGAATCCGATCGTTGTCCGTGTTCGATAGCCAAATGTCGTCATCAAATTATCCGTCCGTATCCGAGCCGCTGATTTCCGTTTCGGCTGGCTGGGCCACAGGCCAACCGGCACTTATTCTGTTTTTTGGCGCAAGAAGCTCGCCATTCGTCCTCTCCTGTTAGCAATTTCCGAAAAAAATTCCCAGGTGGCACCACGACGAGGTGGGAGTAGGGCTTACTAATAGAGCTGCTAGGTTTTCGGCTGCAGTGGCTCTTTTTAAATTCTCTCTAAATTCGCATTGTCAGCAACATGAGCGGATATTTATTCTTGCCATTGACCGGCAATTGTGTCATACAAAACTGTCAAGCAAGCACTTGGAAGATCACAGGCAAGCTTCGAATCATTGTATGTATTTAATTTTTTCCGGGTGTAGATATGAAACTCGCGTGAGGTTAAATGTTTGAATCGAAGAAAAAACAAATGTTTTTTCACGATTGCACCTATCGCGAATATTTAACACACATCAGAGGGTATTGCTGTCCCGAAAAAGCGAAACATGAAACACAATATAAAATTAGCCGTAGGTCAGACTTACGGAGGTCTTCACGATGTTATGGGCCAGACAGCGAATTACTCCGATCAAAACAAGGATGTGCTCGCCAAAACATCACACCCAATTATATTGTTCGGATGTGAAGTTTTTTGTAACTGCGACTACGAACACAGAAGCAGTCTCAATGTTGCCTACAATAGTATTGCACGGTATATCTATGGACTGCGGAGGTATGATCATATATATTCGATTTCTAAATCAACGCATTGCCTCACTTTAGAGAACCTTTTTAGATTTCGAACAATGACCATGCTTTACAATGTCATACAAACACGTCAACCGCCCTATCTATATAATAAGATTTGTTTTCCGCGTTCTACCAGAAGTCGCGACATTGTTCCAGTACGCTACTCATTTCTAATATCTTAGCCACCACTTTTCATTCATGCCATCCGGCTATAGAATTCTCTTCCGCGAACTATTAGATTGATAAATTTGAACAATTTGCACCCAGTTTAAGATGAGACTGAGGCAATACTTAGAAGCTCTTTGATGATGGTGGTTTTATTTAGGTCGCATTATTAAACAACTAGCTAAATTAATTTCATGGATATAATTCTTACTTGTATCGTTTGTATAATTGAATTCTAATATTAAATGCAAATATACAAAATAGTATCGTAATACCGAAGCTTAGTCCGCTATTACACGGTGACTCTTGAGTCATGATTCTTTTCTCTATTTTGTTTTGAAATTTCATTGTGAGGCTCGTGCTATTACCCGTTGACTCTTTTCAATGACTCTAATTTGACAGCTCTCATTTAGTTTTTCTTTCGTCATGAAGTGTTTAGAGCTCTAGAAACAAATATTTTTAATATTTGGCTCTGAAATGTATGGATACCGACAGCAGTATGGATAGAGAAATAGTTCTTGAGTTGTTAAACATGCAGAAATATATTCTGAAGACATTTACTTAATTTATTCTGCGATTTCTACGTCTACGCTCTACAGGCAACGAATAGAAACGAAGTAAAATAGAAAAAATAACGAACAAGGAAAAGGAGAAACGTCAAAAAGAGTCACCGAAATTCTACCGACGACTCTCCGGGTTGCTGTTTTTCTATCTCATCTTTTTTCTCTTTTGCACCTGTGTGATTTCAAAAGAGTCACCGTGTAATAGCGGACTTACACTAACTTAAAAGATATTGTATCATACTTTATAAGACTATAAATAAACAATAAACATTTAAACATTTATATTTTTTGTGTTTTTGTTTTTATGTTTTGTTTTAAGTTATCCATTTTGGTTCCCACGAGAAAGTACGGAACAACTGTCAATCTTAGTTTACCCGCATGCTGACACAAGGCACGACTTAGTTTACCCAAGAAATAATAAACTACATTTATGCGAATTTCCTATGTTGGAAACCTGCCCCAAATTTGTCTTTCTGTATAGTAAACCCAAGAGAATACAAGTGGAAAGTGGAGATTTCAAAATGATTGGCTTTTGATGTGAATGCAAGGTGGATATACAAAATATCCTTCTTATCCTTGCTTGTGGGATATGGCCAGAACGGGCTGAATTTAAGAAGGGTAATAAAAATGTCACCAGAGAACCGATCGTAGAACCTAGAAGTATATTGATGCCGCCACTGCATATTAAACTAGGCCATATGGAACAATTTGTAAGGGCTCTTAAATATGGTTCAGAGACGAGATAGCCCAAACATTCATAAAAGGAAAACCGAAAATATTAATAGTAGCTACAAAAGCAAACTTTTTTAGAATTTTTTTGTTCCTCTATTATTAAGAAATGTGGAACAAATGAGGAAAACCCAGACACGAAATAAGTGTTGACCGGGGTACTAAATAAAATTAGGAAAAGGGAAAAGGGTTTCTCAGAATGAAAATCGTCATTTGCTGGGTTTAATTAATTAAACGAATCTTGAGCAACAACAAGCACCACTCTTCGGCTCATGGCGTCAGACTCACTTACTTACTTAGATGGCGCTACAGTTCGGGGTGAACCTAGGCCGTAACCAGCAGGCCTCTCCATTCAGCTCGGTCTTTAGTAATTGCCTCCATTTGCGCACTCCAAGTTGGTCGAGGTCCCCTTGAACTTGTGCGCGCCACCTACGAGGAAGAGATCCTCTACTGCGTCGCCCCTCGGGGTTAGATTCGAAGACTCTGCAGGCCGGAGCGTTGGTATCCATTTGGTTCTACATGTAAAAGCCATCTCTGACGTCCAATACGCAGTTTTTTGAGTAGGTCGATGTCGCTGCATAGCTCGTATAGTTCGTGATTGAATCTTCTCCTCCAAAACGCAAACGGGACCGAATATCTTACGAAGAATTTTTCTCTCGAAACGACCAAGGATATCTTCATCGTCTTCTAATAAGGTCCATGTTTCAGCGCCGTAAAGCAGGACTGAGATGATCAGAGTCCTATACAGAGTCTCTTTAGTTGTTCGAGATAGGGCTTTACTGTTGAATTACCTAATAAGCCAACAAAAAAACAGCGATTGACAAGAGTTATTCTTCGCTTGATTTCTGCGCTGATCTTGTTTTTAGAGTTTATAGCAGAGCTCAGGTAGTCAAAGTCCCTTACTACCTCGAAGTTATAGCTGCCCACTGTGGCGTTCTGTCCAATTCGTCGGTGTTGGTTGTCCCTTCTCGTTGACAGCATATACTTGGTTTTGCCCTCGTTTATCGCTAAACCCATTTTGGCCGCTTCAATGCTTGCAAACGCACCGGTGACAGCCCGTTGAGTTATTCCAATAATGTCGATATCATCGGCGTATGCAAGCAGTTGTACAGCCCTGTGATAGATTGTGCCTCCGGCGTTGGGTTGTGAGTTCCGCACAATCCATTCAAGTACAATATTAAAGAAGTCACATGACAGCGCGTCACCTTTTCTAAAGGCTTTTTTGACATCAAAGGTCTCGGTGAGGTCATTACCGAGCTTGATTCACAACCCCGAGGCGGAACGTTAGCAGACTCAATGAAGAGCTTCCCACGCCTGCAATCGAAGAAGAAAAAAGCGCGGTCCTAGAAACAGTGGGAGCTGCTAAAACTAGAGTTAAGACCACGATGCAACTCATATAGCTGGCATGTGACGCCTCGATGGCCCGAGTGAGCAGATCCAATAGAAACAGGAAACCGGTGTGCTGGTAGAGCGACAAGATAGCTGCGCTTCCAAGAAGATGCCTACATCTCAGACGCAACGTCACCAGGGGTAGGAGAAGACAAACTGAACCCACGGAAGACATTCTGGTAGAATTAAGAACCATGAGATCCGAGCTCAAGAGGGTCATCAATTCGAGCAAAATACAGAAGTGGGAGGATCTCCGCCGGGATGTCAACAGCATTCCCTGGGGGTTCGGCTTCAAAGTTGTAATGCGATAACTAAGAACTCAGATGGCTAGCCCTGTTCTCGGCGAAGAAAGGATGAAATTTATAATGAACAAATTCTTCGCAACGGATCGTGTTGGCCCCCCGACACCCCTCCAGTCCAACGACTAGAAACCCCGATGTTCAGTGAAAAAAAGTTGATCCTCGCGTCGCAAGCCATGCAAAATCCAAAGGCAATGCGATTGCCCACACATGTAATCAGCTGCTGCTGAACATGTACAATAGCTGCCTCCAAGAATGAGTTTTCCCTAGGAGCTGGAAGTTATAGCGCTTGGTAATAATCAGCAAAGGAAAAGGAGATCCGGATTCCCCATCACCGTACAGGCATCTGTGTATGCTGGGCACCGCAGGAAAACTCTTGGAAAAGTTGTTAAAACCAAGGCTTACAGCAGCAGTGTAGAGAGCAGGAGATTTGTCCGAAAGATAGTACGGATGCAGAAAGGAGCACTCTACGATTGGAGCAATTGAAGAAGTGGTATGGAACGCCCAATTGGCTCAACAGGGCAACACTATTCAAAGAAAATCGTATTGCTAGCAACACTGGACGTGCGAAATGGCTTCAATTCAGCCAGGTGGAGCGATATCCTGAACGCCCTCGAAAGCATTTTTTATATTCCCGAATATCTCTTGCGGATGGCGAAGAACTATCTCAAGGACCGGAGGCTGTTATGCAACACCGCAGAAGAGCCTCGGATAAAGGAGATTGCTGCTGGAGCAGCGCGGGGCTGAATCCTGGGACCCGATTTCTGGAACATCTCCTACGATGACATCCTTCGTATGGAAATGCCCGAAGACACCTTCCTGATAGGGTATGCAGATAATATCGCCGCGGTGATCACGGCAAGAGACACCGAGAGCGCACAAAGAAAACTCAATCAGGTGATGAGGCAGGTGCACCTCTGGATGAAAGAACATGGCTTAGGTTTGGCCACAAAAAAGACGGAGATAGTCCTTTGGACAAAGAAGAGGATTCCAACTATTGTCGACTTCCAAGTCGGGTCTGAGGTAATAACCAGCAAGGAAGCGGTGAAGTACCTAGGGATGGCCCTAAACACGAAGCTCACTATCTGGCATCAAATGAGATCTGCTTCGAAACGAGTTGCGTAGGTCACAATATCACTGAGCAGATTTATGGCAAACGTTGGAGGTCCAACAGCCAGCAAGAGAAAGCTCTTGATGACAGTCACCCACGCCATTCTCCTGTATGTGTGCGAGATATGGGCCGACGCACTACGATAAGAGAAATACAGGAAACAAATGGCCGCAGTACAAAGGCGCGGCACTACGGGTTGCAAGTTCGTACCGAACGGTGTCGGAACCAGCCGTCCTCATAGTCGCGGGAGTGACCCCTATTGATCTCCTTGCGGCAGAGAGGAAGTACGTCTACGGCAAAAAAGCGGAATTTGGAGTGGAAGCGGCAATCGAGGAGGCGGAGGAGCTCACCAAACAGAAATGGCAGGAGAGATGGAGCTCAGAAAGCAGAGGAAGATGGACCGCGGGACTGATCAGCAACATCGCTAAATGAAAGGGACGGAAACACGGGGAAGTTAATTATTACGTCACCCAATTTCTTACCAGACACGGTTATTTCAACGCCTACCTCCACAGAATGGGCAAAACAGGGAGCTCGGGTTGCCAATATGGGGACTCAGAACTGGACGACGCAAACCACACGTTCTTCGAGTGCAACAGATGGGAAGCTGAAAGGAGGGCGCTAGAATCTTGAATCGGTGTCATCACCCCGGAAAACATACGAACAAAAAGGTCAATGAGTGACCAGACCTGGAATCAAGTACGTTCCCTTAGAGAAAAAGTGCTTAAATCAAAAAAGGGAAGGGAAGACCTAATAATCACCCTCGTGAGATTTGTGTAAGCCTGATGTAAGCCTTACCGACAAGAAAGAATTAACCCGCAAGAGAAGACAAATATGGAAACCCCGGCCCCGAAAGGGGAAAGAAAATGACACCACTCTGAAGTAATGCAAAAGCAGTTCGGGAGTGGATGGTGTTAAGTAGAATAAAAGGGTTAAAGGTGGTTTTTGGTGAGTACCAAGTCGCACACTACTTGAAGCAGAGCGGGCCTGTTTCTCATGAGCTGTAACGTTTTCCACCACCCCTTAGGCAAAAGAAAAAGAAGTCATATAGGCTTCTAGAGGCTGTAAAAAAATAGTTTTCAGTAAGCTACGCCCTTTTGCGTGTAACAAAATTTTAAGTTGTAGAGTATGTGGTATTTTGTCTTCTTTTTTTTAATGACTATAATTATGTTTTCTACAAGAGATGGCTCTTTATATCCCGAGTTCTATTCACATAGAGAAATTCTATTCACTCACAGACGTCACTTGAGTAGATTTCGACTAGAATATGAACTTTCTCAAAACATAGTTTACCTAAAAGAGCTTTCCAAAAATTGTTTCGCGAGTCCCAATTACCGAAAATTTATTTCTACAATGAAAATTTTCCCTAACGAGTATTTTCCCGAAAAATTGTATATTTATAGTTTCCCGAAACCATCTTCTCCTAAAACCAATTATCCGAAAACTGTTTCCCGAGTAGCAATTTAGGGAATTTACTTTAAATTTATTTCCGAATGCCCATTTTTTTGTAACAAGCATTTGAGAGCCCTCTGGTATGTCGGACTTAAAGTAAAACATTGTTAAGATACAATTCGAAAATGTACTTCGAAAAGCAAAGCGCTCAATAGCAAGTACATCAACATACACGCCAAGCTAACAAGAGAAATAAAATATAAACAGTATATCGAGCACTAACCACCACAGCACTATGGGCTACGAAGGCAATTGAGTAACGAAGCACTTTCTCGAACTACTAAGGTAACTCTTTATAAGACACTAATCATCCCAGTCCTGTTGTATGGCGCAGAGGCATGGACACTGTCAAAACCGGATGAGGATGCACTTGGTTATTTTGAGAGAAAAGTTCTTCGAGCGATCTTTGGTCCCGTCTGCATAGACGGTGAGTGGAGGAGAAGGTACAGTGCAGAACTATACGCCCTATATAAGGTTATCGACTTAGCTAGAAGAGTTCACATACAGCGACTAAGATGGCTGGATCATTTAGAGTGGATGGAGCCCAAAGTTCCCGCCAAGAAAGTCTTCGAATCCTCCACGGATGGACGACCTCGCAGTAGGTGGCGCAAACAAGTGGAGGGGTACCTCAACCAACTTGACGTGCTGACCGGAGAGGTTTGTCGGTTGAGGCCCAGGTCCACCCAGGGCTGTAGCGACACCTAAATATGTAAGTAAATAAGTAACCACAAGCTTATCCACAGACAAAAGAAATATATCTGTGGCAATACGACATAATAGCTTATGTCGATTTGTACGATTTTTCAGGAGAAGGGTTTAAAGTTGTGGCTTACGCGAAAATCGTATGAAATTTTTGAATTGCACCTCTACTCTTACAGCCATAACTCAGACGTCTTTACAGGTATGCAACTAAAACATTGAGGGAAAATACTTTATGTAATTGGGAACATTTTGCTATAATTAACTCAATTTTGACTTAAGTCGACTTAAGCTATTATGTCGTATTGCCACAGATATACAGATGTAGAATATGCTATACATCGAATTTAATTCTGTTCTTTCATGAAGATGGCTCAAACTGTTGTGTTTTACCATTGTACATATTATAGATCGTTTCAAATAAATATGCAGTAAGTTCGCGCATGTTTTCTCTTTTCCAGTCATTCCACACAAAACAGAAGAAAAATCGCACATACCCTCACTTTCATGTTTACTGCGTGAATACGTTTGGTCGATAAGGTGTTAAATGTATACAGAAAATAAGAAGCCGCCGTTGCCAAATGTAAAAAATGTGAAAAATGAGTGTAAAGAGAATGTGCGGAGTATGCATTCCCTTTTTTTTTAGTGAAGTGGGTAATGACAATTTGATGGAAGAATGGTTAGTTCTCAGTTAATGTGTTAAGGAGAAGAAAGAATGTTTTGCTGATATGAATTTGGCTTGAAAATATGGGTATGGAAAATTTGAAAAAATTAAAGCATGTGTCTTTTTAATTAAATATGCATATTTTTTTTTTTTTTAATGCAATAGCACTTATTATGTACATATTCGCGTTTTTATATACGCAAAAAATAGTTAGAAAATATTATTTTTACCTAATCCACATGTGTACATACATACATAAAAAATGGGATATTTCAGCTTAATTACTTCCTGCAATAATTGGATGTAATTAAATTTTGTCAAATAGATAACGCGCAGGAAAAACCCACGCTTACCCATTGAGTACTGTAAGTAAAAATCGATATGTTAAAATATCAATAAAAATGGAAAAAGTTCAGCCGATTTGTAAATATCATTTTCCAGGCAGCAAAGGCGTGGCAAATATTTCCATGCTCTCTCTGTGCAGTTTTCCAATTGCATAGTGATTTGCAACGATCTATAGTATCCCTTGAGGAAATCGACACTACCGCCTCTAGCGAGAACCGAACTATGCAATCAATGAATAAATCAATCCTTGACAGCAACCATCCATTTGCACTCTTTGAAGAGAACAAAATAAAAGGGAACCAAAACAAACAGCCGAAAATAGGTGGAAAGCGAGAATATAAAAGAACTCTTACGATCAAGTTGTAGTGTGAAGTTTCTACCATGATGTACATACTCGTATATTGTGTGCAGCTTTGTATTTAATTGTGTATACATACTTATATATTCTTTTCTTTTCATTATGTCTGTTCCTTTACTTGCGAATTTGTACGAATTCTTACTCAATAGCGTTCCTTTACTCAAAAAAGTCGTAAAAGAAAGAGACAACGAGAGAGTAAAAATTTCCCCTCAGTAAAAAATCTTACGATTGCGCGTTGCCACTTCTTCCAGAGCAAATGTAGCGTACTGACAATACAAATGTAGCAAAATATAAATTTTTGCTAATTTTCTTTATTTTTGGGTTATAACTTATTAACAGGCCCGTGCTCGCCTTACTTCGCCTGTCTGGCACATTTAAATTGCACTCAAATATAAAACACGATTACACAAATACGACTCACGTCTATGCACTTCCGCACATGCGCCGATTACTCGTAGGTAGTGTGTACACACATAAATGTACATAATGTAGAACCAAAAGAAAACAAATACACACCCACACACAAATTCATTCGACTCAAGCTCAAGCACGTATGTACAGAAAAAAGAGAAATAATTTCCTCTTGCTCTCTTAAAAAATTACGAATGAGTCTCGAAAGAAAACTAAAAGAAGAAAACGCCACTGAGATTGATTTGAAAATCTTGAACAATTATGAAATAAAAAAAAAGGAATTTTGCAAAGATGATACCAATTATCAATACTGCTCAGCTTTTAGAGCACGCAGAAATATAATTTTGGACTTAAAAGATGCATATTTTAGAGCACTAAAAACTGAACTTAGTTTCATTGAAATGGAAAAAGAAAACTTGTATTTTTTTGAGTTCAAAGTCTAATTATTGAATTTCTTGGTCTTTTACAATCAAAATCAAATATTTTTGTAAGCACGAATCTGCTCGAACCTTATCAAAACCTAATCAACAAGAGAGAAATTATCAAAATTTGTTCAGTCGTTTGGTGTGTAGGTCCTTGCAAAGAAATATTAACTTTCTTTTATATTATTAGGGATAGCATGATAGCATTAAGTTTCAAGAATACAAAATATTATAAAAAAAAAAAAAAAACATAACAAAAAATATCAATTCAACAACTACGGTCAGGTCAGGTAAAGGCTGGCTGTCCAGTAAATGTCTTTTTTTTACCGTGGGTCAACCAATAGGGCACTCAGAGACTAACAAAGCCAACCGGAGCTTTTGATAAAGCGATGGATGCTCATGACGCCTAAGGACGCCAGATCGCTGAGGTCTTCAAAGAAAGGGGCTTCTAGTTGGGGCATTCTTTTATGCGACAAGGAAGCACTAGTGCATAGGAGGTGATGGATGGTTTCCTCCTCCTAATCGTCCCTACAGCTCCTGTAGAAGTCGTTGGAGAAGAGACCAAGTCTTTTGGCATGTTGGCTTATAAATCAGTGTCCAGTGAGGACACCGACAACGCAGCTGATCTGTGATGGCTTTACCTTGACCGAATAGGCACTACGTTTCTGGTCCAGGTTAGGCCAGATCTGTCTCGAAATGTGACACGTTGAGCCGTTTACCCATCTGTGGTTGATCTTGCTAATAGAGTTCAGCTTTAGTAGACCCTTACATGTAGAGAGTGACATACCTATGGCTTGCCTATCAGGCAGAATCCTTAGAGTTGTACCTTGTCTGGCGAGCCCGTCCACCCTGCAGTTTCCTGGAATGTCCCTGTGGCCTGGCTCCCAACATCGGTGAATGTGGAACTGCTTGGTCATCTGTGTAAGAGATAAATGGTACTTTAAGGCGATCTTTGAAGTGAAGGAGCACGATTCCAGGGACATGATTGCTGCTTGGCTGTCAGTGAAAATGATAATATGCCTGACAGATGGTACATTGCACTTCAGCCAGGATAGGGCTTCCTTAATCTCCATGATTTCCGCCTGAAAAATACTACAATGATCAGGGAGGCGGAACGAGATGTTCAGGTTAAGCTTTTCGGAGGAAACACCACAACCAACCCCACCTACGGCCTTAGACCCATCTGTGAAACTACCACCGACAGGGGGAGAGTTGTCTCATTCATCCCGGTTAGGGATGCTCGTACGGAAGTTACGGTCAATTCTCAGTTTCAGAGGGGTGCAGTCCGTGTTATCGTGATCAAGGACCGATGAGTGCCCAATGTGATAATTAGACCACTGCGAGGAGGCTTTTAGATGGATGACCGTATTGGCTGCAATATGTTTGCCAAAAATATTAATTCATTTCGACAACTTAACCATAAAAGAAATTACTTTTAAAGTAAAAATTAATTGATAAAGCATTTATAACATTAAATAAACATATAGGAATTCATTGGTAAAAAATATTAAATAAATAAATAAAAAGTTAACTGTGTTAATGTATAATACATATTAAGCTGTATAGTATCTCTGGTAGTAAACAAAATGAGAAATACTTCTTAAGAGGAGCAGAATTCGTTACTCATTATAATTTATTTTATGTACCTACAAACTTAAAATTCAAGCATAACATTACCAATTCGTCAGAAGGCTCAAATATTGCCACACTGTCAGTAAAATTAATTACACAATATCTGAACTTAACCTATTTCTCAAATCGTCTTTTATTATGTTTAACATATGAAAGTTAATAATATGAGTTAAAAGCAAAAAAAAGCATAAATAATAATTAGGTAGACTGTTTGGAGAAATGTAGGATAATGAGGGAAAAATGTAGTATGTAGCATGGCACTTCAAAATGTAGCAGTTTTGTTACATATGTATGTAGCAAAAGTGATAACGCTGGATTTCTTACTCAACAAATTGCTGCCGGTAAGAAGTGTACTTTCTGTCAAAGTCAGCTGTTACTTTGTTTGAATGTTTTCATTTTTCTTTTGTTTTGGGTAATTTTTCATTTTAATTTAGTTTGCTGCAAAAGAGCAAATACAAAATGAAAAAAAATTTACCCAAATGAAAGTTGAATGTTCTCCTAGGGCATTTCTGCACATTCAAATAGGTAAATTCATGTTTAAAAGCAATATAAAGGAACTTTAAAGTTCAATGAAAATGTTTTACATAGATGTGGAGTACCGAAGAAACAGCTGAGAACGTTGACGTTTAATTAACATGTGTGCAAGTTTTTTGTTGAACGTGAAAATAAGGGATCATAACCCTCCCAATTCACCGCATTTCTACTGATCCGCCCATTTGACCTCAGAAAATATCGGCAGGGCTGCCGATTTTGGATCACTCGGTTACTGAGGCCAATGAAATGCCGATGTTGTCGCATTTGTCTGATCCAGGCGTTTATAGGCCTGCCTTTCCTACATCGCGATGTCCTTGGAACTTGCATTGATATTTCCTTTTTAACAGGCTTCAAATGATCTCTTCTTTGAACGTGGCAATACCAGCTGAGCCGGTCGCGCTCTATTTTTTGTACGATGGTTTCCTTGAAGTGAAAGCTTCCACGGATCTTCGAACTTTTTATTCGATCAAGCCTTGTCACTGCTACTGTCATGCGAAGCATCTTCATCTCAGCTGCCGTTAATTTACTCTCATACGTTTTGTACATCGCCCAACATTGTGAACCGTATGTGAGCGCTGGACGCACAACTGCGGTGTAGAGCCTTCCCTTCAACTTAGGTGCATTTTTCGGTCACAGAAGATAGCGGAATTTTCTCGCCACTTCATCCACCCTACGCTTACGCGATGATTGATGTCGTCATCACAGGTTGCTTTGCTATTGATCATGGATCCCAGATATTTGAACTTTTCGCACTTGGGAAGGACTGTTCCATTCCAATAAATGTCTGGAATAGGCGAGACTGGATCAGTGAACGGGCAGCACAAATACTCTGCCTTTTTTTAACTAATGCTTTCATTTCTGATTTCTGTTTCGTAAAAAGGAACGTTTATAATAGAAGAGGAGATACTTAGTTTAAAAAGCCTCTCGCGCAAAGGAAGGAAAATAATATTAAATATTTTATATTTTACTCTGCACGTTTAATAAATATATTTTTTTTTTAATGAAGCTGAATATGGTATATCGAAAGACGCTGTGGGGTTAGAAACCCAGAGTAGTGTGGGACTTTAACCGTATTTAAAACACCTCCTTAATGATGATGACCAATCAGAGATAGACCGACAAATGACTTTAGTTTCAGTTGTGTTTGAGAACGTATTATAAATTAAATACGGTTTCTCATAATTGTCAGATTATAAGTTCGTGAGGTTAAGTTCTTCTTAATCTACGAATATTATATTGTACATTTAAGACATCTTCTATCCCAGGATTAATATGCATCTGCAGACGCCCGCTGCGACGGATTGCGTTCTTTTTAATTACTTCTGTCACATGATCAATCTGCAAATCACGATGCAAGTCATTATTTTTTATATACCACGGGGCATTTACTATAGGTATTCCCCGAAGGACTTTATTTTGAAATGTTTGTATTAGTTGTGTATTTGTTTTCTTTGTACAACCGCATTTTTTTCTCTTGTACAACCCATGCCCACGTGGCAACGACACTGAACCTAAAGATCTATTGAATCGGAGGGTTAGAGTTAATCTAACAGACGTACTACCTCCTTTATGAAAGTGAGTATGTCTTTAGTAGTGGAGCATTTCAGTTCCACTGAAGTAAGTATCTCCTTGTGGGGAATACGTTTCCTTAACCAGTGTAGTGCCGGGCATTCACAAAGAATGTGTTCGGATGTTTCATCCTCCTCTAAACATAGCCGACAGTCCTTCTCTTCGCACAGGTTCAACTTGTTAAGGTGGTATCTCAGGCTGCAATGGCCAGTTAGAAAGCTCACGAGCTTCTTAATGCTTCCCCTATCTAAGTTAAGGATTCCCTTATAGGAGTAAAGCTCGTCAAACGGTAGTGCATGCGATCATATGAAAACACAAGCGTTTTCACTCAGCTGAGGCCTACCAACTCCTACTCTCAACCTCCACGCAGTGACAGCCGGGTGCCTAGTACCTTAATCCAAGAAATGGGTAACCAAACCCGTTTGGAGGATTCTTGGCGGCAGCAGATGAGAGAGGAAGGAAAGAGTGTTTTCTCACTAGAGCACTTCTTCCTGTTCCAGGCGGCAGCGGACGAATTCCCTAGACGGAGTCAACGGTGGCGTCTACAGTTGCAGTTAGGTTGAACTTAGTGAGTACCTTGCGCGAGCTGCTTCAACGTATTCGGATCACAGCTCGGTAAGGAATTTCCAATATTGGTCAGGAAATTGGAATAGAGATGGTGGCGGAGGAGCCCTTAATGGGCCAACGGCAGCGCTCATACTCCCGTAGTGGACTACTGGCGCCGGTGTAGCCGGCCCCTCGTCCTAGGGGAATAATTAAGGAACTGGCCCTCCAGGTTGGGGGTTGTGCCGTCGGGGTCACTTCCCTACCACGTAAAAAATCTATGGTTCCGAAACAACCAAAATCCTCGGATAAGGATGACTCAACTAATGACGATCCCAGCAAACGAAATAAGGACAACGACCTTCGGATCTGTACGTGGAATGTTCTGTCCCCTTACAGACAACGTGCCGAACAACTAGCAGAGGCCCCAGACTGAGCAGATATTACCGCCATCCAGGATGTGCGATGGGATGGGCCGGACAAAAAGAGGATGAAAAACTGTGACATCTACTACGGTGATTGCTACAGAGGCAACAGGCAACGCTTATTCGGATGCGGATTTGTCATACGCGGCAGACTTAGGCAAGAAGTCTTAAGCTTCCGACACGTAAGCGAGCGTATTATGACTATCCGGATCATGGCTAAATTCGCTAACATAAGCCTAATATGTGTTCATACCACCACGAAAGAAAAGGACCCTGCCACCAAAGAGTGTTTCTACGAGCTCCTCGACAAAACATACGAGCAATGTCCTAAATACGACGTTAAAATCTTATTGGGCCATTTTAACGCCAAAATAGGAAAGGAGGACGTCTTTGGTAGGGCAGACGGTAAGCATAGCCTACACGACACCACATCTGATAACGGACTGGGGCTAATTGATTTCGCTGTGGAGCGAAATGTCACCATAGCAAGCATATGGTTTCCTCATCTCGATATTGATAAGCAGACATGGCGGTCCAATGATCGTGTAACGATCAACCAAATTGATCATATTGCGATCGACGCAAGGCATGCCTCCAGTATTCTGGATGTCCGGACCTTCCGAGCGGCCAACATAGACTCGGATCATTACCTTGTTGTAGCCAAGGTACGAATACGGATATCCCAATCTGAGCAACAAAGAAGAATCACTGTGAGAAAACTTAACGTCTTCTCCAAAAGAAGAAGAAAAAGCATGAGAAGCGCGCTTTTGAGAATATCGAGAGTTTATACTCCGGGAACAATGCACGGAAGTTTTACCAAAAGGTAAAAAGAACGTGTCAGAGGAGCAATACACGTACAGAAACCTGTAGAGATGAAAATGGAAATCTCGTAGTAGAATCGCAGTGAATGGCAAACGACTAACAAAGGCCTCGTAGGGGCAGCATCTCCCGATAGGTATTGGTCCGCTAAGTAACGAGAAAGAGTCACTGCAGCCGAAAACCTAGCAGCTCTGTTAGTAAGCCCTACTCCCACCTCCTCGTGGTGGCATCTGGGGATTTCTTCGGAAATTACTAACGGGAGAGGACGAATGGCGAGCTTCCTGTGCCAAAAAATAGGATAAGTGTCGGTTGGTCTGTGGCCCAGCGAGCCGCAACCGTAAAAACAAATCTTGCTCCGAAACGCAAACCAACGCCTCGGATACGGACGGATAATTTGATGACGACCTTTGGCTATTGGACACGGACAACGATCGGATTCTGGAACGTTAAGACCCTCCTGGACTCACTCAAGGAAGGGCCTTATAACGCCAGATTCCTCCAATTAGAACGCGAATTCGCAAGGTATAAAATAGACATCTTAGGGCTGAGCGAGATAAGATGGTTCGATGCTGGGGAATTCATCTGCCCAACCAAAAACACTGTCATGCTCTACTCTAGTAAACCAGCTGGAAGTGCACGGAGTTCCGGAGTAGGACTCATGCTAACTCCAGCAGCACGTAGTAGCCTCACATCCTGGAAACCCCATAGTGACCGGTTATTGACGGCTAGATTCCAGAGTAGAGTTAGAAAAATTACCATCATACAGTGTTATGCTCCGACTCTAGACGCGACTGAGGACGAAAAGGATGATTTTTATAGCCACTTAGGCGCCGCCTACAACCAAACGCCTAATGGGGACATCGTAATGGTGATGGGAGATTTCAATGCCAAGGTGGGTAGCGACAACACCATGCTTAAGCACGTGATGGGAGTTCACGGCGTGGGAGACCGTAATGATAACGGTTTGCGGTTTGTGGACTTCTGCAATACCAACCGCCTAGTCATCGGAGGTACGCTGTTTAAGCATAACACCTGCCACAAAATCAGTTGGGTCTCTACTGATAGGCAACGAACATCCAACCAGATCGACCACATTGCGATCAGTCGCCGCTTTAGAAATTGTTTCCTGGACGTCCGAAACAGACGTGGAGCTGACGAACGAGATCACCATCCTATGGTAGCTCATTTACGCCTTCGTACTGCATCCGTCAACAGAAACCGCTCAAACCTACTTAACATCACCAGGTTTAATATCGACAGGCTCAAGGTTCCCCAAGTGCGCCAACAGTTCAGGGACCATCTTGCCTTAGAAGCAGAAGCAATCAGCAGCATAGAGAACATGGATGACCACTGGAGTGCTGTGAAAAATGCTTTTGCGACTGGGGCACGCACGTATGTCGGTAAAAAGCAGAAACACCACCGCACATGGCTTTCTACAGACACCTGGAGACGGATCGATGAGCGTACAGCAATCAAGGCTCGGATTGCAGCGGCCTCAGCAGTAGAGAGAACCGAGCTTGAAGCCCAATACCGTGCGAAGAAGAAAGAAGTGCAGCGTAGTGTGAGACGTGACAAACGTCAATATATCAACTCACTGGCCTCAAGGGCTGAAGAAGCAGCGAGTAGGTGCGACAGTAGGACTGTGTATAGCATCACTTAGGAGCTCATCGGTGGTCGAAACTCCAAACAACATCCAGTGAAGAGTCTAGACGGTAACCTTCTGATTTCGGATGAGAATCAGCTCACTAGATGGAGAGAACATTTTGCTACAGTGCTAAATCACATAGACGATGGCGGTATGATCTCGAATTCGAATGAGCAGTTCGAAGCAACAAATACCCGAATTCGCACCGCACCTCCCAGTAAAACCGAGATAATAACAGCAATCAAGTCACTCAAGAAGAACAAGGCGGTGGGTATTGATGGCATCCCTGCCGAGCTATTTCAAGCGGCGCCAAATACATCGGCAGATTTGCTGCATCCCCTAATACGGAGAGCTTGGGATGGCGAACAATTTCCACAGGAGTGGAAAAGGGGGATGATCATTAAACTTCCAAAGAAGGGAAACTTGATGGATTGCGGTAACTGAAGAGGTAAATGCGTTCTTCCAGCCGTGGCTAAAATAATAGCTAAAATAATTCTAGAACGAATTAAAGAACATTTAGATTCAACTCTCGATGTCGAACAGGCAGGCTTTCGCGCTGGATCCTCCTGCATTGACCACATAAACACCTTACGGATCATTATCGAGCAATGCGTTGAGTATAGGTCTCCGCTACATTTAATGTTTATCGACTTCGAGAAAGCTTTCGACAGATTGAATCGAGATGCTATCTGGTTGGCCTTGCGCAGGAGAGGCATCCCAGAAAAACTTATAGCTATTATCAAGGCTACATACGAGGGCGGTAAGTGTCACGTCGTGCACAATGGTAAGGTGTCGGAGGATTTTGAAGTCCAAAGTGGAGTACGTCAAGGGTGCATACTGTCATCACTATTGTTTTTGGTGGTTATCAGCGATGTACTCCGTGCAGCATTGACGGAAGGCAACTATGGAATTCGTTGGACTATGACATCTTACCTTAAACACCTAGATTACGCTGACGATGTTTGTCTACTTTCACATCGGATAATGGATCTTCATCTGATGGCTCAAAATCTAGAAGCTGAGGCAAACAAAGTGGGGCTAAAAATAAACACAGCCAAAACAAAAGCCCTGAGCACTTCTTCTAACAACCGCGCTCAACTTAACATTGCCGGACAGGAAGTCGAGAACTTTCTTTATTTAGGAAGTGTGGTCTCGGCTAATCGCGGTGGCACCGAACTGGATGTGTGCAGCAGAATCGGGAAGGCTAAAGCTGCGTTCGGAATGCTATCTAAAATCTGGAGAAGCAATGTTATCAGCTTAAGAACCAAGCTGCGACTGTTCCGCTCCAACGTAGAATCAGTGCTGCTTTATGGGTGCAGTACTTGGAAGGTGGACACCATTAACACACGGAAGCTGCAAGTCTTTCTAAACAAATGCTTAAGAATCATCTTGAGGATTTTTTGGCCGAACCGCATCTCTAACGAACAACTTTATCTGAGAACGGGCCAAGAACCTATAAGCATTACTATACGAAGAAGAAAAAGGCAATGGATTGGACACACCCTACGGCGCGAAGCCAACTCCATTGCGAAATACGCCATGCAGTGGAATCCGCTCACCCAGGCAGGCAGAATAGCGGGACGCCCTAGGCAAACGTGGCGCAGAACAGTTGAGGAGGAATCGAGCTCTCTAGGAATGAGTTGGAGGCAGCTCAAACGCGTTGCAGAACTTCGAACACGATGGCGCGCAGGCGTGGTTGACGCCCTATGCCCCCCGAGGGGTTAAAGGATCTAAGTAAGTAAGTAAGAATCACAGTCGGTGCTGAGAATATGGAAAAACTACTTCTGCAGGCTTTATAACGGCGACGAAGACCAATATCCCACTGTCAGGCAGAATGAACTATTCAACATTCAAAACGAAGTGAGGATAGCAATATCCAAGCTAAAAATCCAACAAGGCTGCTGGACCTGACGGCTTACCGGCCGAACTTTTCAAGGCAGCTGGGGATGAATTGGTAGAGTGCATACACCAACTCATCTCTAAGATTTGGTCAGACGAGTGTATGCTTGATGAATGGAGCCTCAGCGTCGTTTGTCCGATCCACAAGAAAGGAGACCCCCTCAACTGCGCCAATTATAGAGGTATAAGTCTCCTAAATATCGCATATAAGATCCTGTCTGCCGTACTATGTGAACGCCTAAAACCGATCGTCAACAACCTGATAGGTCCTTATCAGTGCGGTTTCAGGCCTGGAAAGTCGATCAAATCTTCACACTTCGTCAGATCCTGGAGAAAACCCAAGAATTCCAAATCGATACTCACCACCTCTTTATCGATTTGAAGGCCGCCTATGACAGCATCTATAGAGAAGAGCTTTATAGAGCCATGTCTAGTTTTGATATCCCTGCCAAACTTGTCCGTCTGTGCAGGCTGACGATGGAGAACGGTCGCTGCTCCATCAAGGTTTAATTATTTATCTATCTATCTAGGTCGGTAATGACCTCACCGAGACCTTTGATGTCAAAAAAGGTTTTAGACAAGGTGACGCGATGTCATGTGACTTCTTTAACATTGTACTTGAACGGATTGTGCGGAACTCACAAGCCAACACCGGAGGCACAATCTATTACAAGACTGTATAACTGCTTGCATACGCCGACGATATAGACATTATCGGAAGACCTCAGCGGGCTGTCACCGGTGCGTTTGCAAGCATTGGGGTGGAAGCGGCCAAAATGGGTTTAGCGATAAACGAGGGCAGAACCAAGTATATGCTGTAAACAAGAAGGGAAAGCCAACACCGACGAATTGGACAAAACGTCACAGTGGGCAGCTATAACTTCGAGGTAGTAAGGGACTTTGTCGGTGGGCAAA
The DNA here is from genome assembly GCA_945910035.1 of Brachypalpus laphriformis. NCBI lineage: Eukaryota > Metazoa > Arthropoda > Insecta > Diptera > Syrphidae > Brachypalpus > Brachypalpus laphriformis. The sequence continues at coordinate 126,061,432 of OX246756.1, forward strand.
ATCCTCTTCTCTAGTCCTCCCCGTGGGCGCCCGCTGGAAACGGCTAATCCTAGTTCACTAGGTTAGTGTCAGCTAAGACTAACACGCACGCATCAATCGTGCGCAGTGGTCATCGAGAATGAGGTAACAACAGATACCTAACTCCCTGGTGCTGTGAGCTTTAGAACCGTACCGAGGGATGGAAGACTGGGGGTTAAACCATTCCTAACGAGCTCCTCTGAGCGCCCTGGCAGGGCTCACAGTAAGTTGCGCCTTGTCTTAGCATGCCGGTAAACTAAGATCGACCAGTTGTTCCGTGCCTACTCGTGGGAACCAAATGGAGAAAAATTTAAACAAAAAAACAAATGCAAAACAAAAAAAATACAAAAAATACAAAAAAATGATTGCATACCTGGGGAAGTACTCTCTGAGCAGACAAGGATGGAACTGGGGGTCGATGACGTAGTGTCATCCCCACAGTCTTCCACCTCTGGGCTAGAGAAGGAGCTTGAGGACGCGTTACTGGCCAGCGACAGCGAGGATGCGGACAGCACACTCACTGACGCTAGCGCAGTGGGAAGTGAGCAGGCTAGTACTCTCACTTCCGTAACTAAGGGCTATAGTGGGTTGGCGGATACTCCCATTTTATTAGAGCAGGGCAGATGTGAGTTGGCTGGTACTCTCACAGTAGTTAAAAAGGGTAACAGTGAGTTGGCTGGCACTCTCATTAAATGTGAAAAGGGAATATTGACCAAAGGAACTGGTAGCGCAGTTGGCGAGAACTCTGCTGCTCCTAGTTTCTCTGAGGTCGTGCGGAAGGGTAGCAGGAAAAGCGCACACCAACTGGAGAAGATGCTTGTGCGCAATGCTCGACGAGAGTGCTAAGCGCAAAGTTGAACAGTTCGGGGGTTGTGACGTTGACTCCTTAAGTGCTTGGGATAGGTTGCAGCTTGATCGGGCTAAGGTAGTCTTAGCCGATGAGGCTGCCAGGAAAATAGCGGCCGCACAGGCAGGTGAGGCTAGAAGTAGGGAGGAGCTGGGGGCCTCTACGAGTGGAGTGGAGCCTCCCAGCAATATTGGGGCACAGTTGGGAGGGGGGGGGGGCTTCAGCTGCGGGAGCTAGTAAGGTGGCGTTCCAAAGCAAAAGGAGTAGATCTGACGATGTCGTAGAACCGAGCGCTACGAAAAAGGCGAAGGCTGGTATTTCGCCTTCGGCACGCCCGAACTACGACCTGGAAGACGAGCTCCTTGTTGCTATTGTCAACGAACAGGAGCCCTGCGGTCGCCTGACCATGGACCAGTGGATTACCGTCGAGGAGAAGTTTCAGGATGCTCTGTGGAAGAAGATGTCTTCCACTGAGGATAGTGACCTTCAATTCGACGGTGCTGGATGGGAAGGGGGCCGGAAGGTTGTTGCCTGTGGGAACAAAGCCTCTGCTGACTTCCTCAGACAGTTCATTTCGGAGGTTGGGGAAGTATGGAGCGGGTCCCAGCTCAAGTGCGTGACGGTGGCAGAGTTGGCTAGATACACTCCGCCCAAAGCTTGGGTCTGGGTTCCGCTGCCTTACACCTACCCAGAAAAACTGCTTGGTCTCCTCCACATGCAGAACAGGGAGTTGAAGGCCGATACACGGAGGGTGCTGAAGACAGGTCCTCGGAAGCAGTTTGGTCAGCACTTCTTGCTGGCCCTAAATAGGGAATCGCTGCCATTCCTTGAAAAGACTAAAGGGATGGTGCGACATAGCATGGGGAAGGTCATGCTAAAGCTCATGACCAAGGGTGTGGAGGAGGAGGAGGAGCCCAAAGTTGATGGAAGTGATGCAAATAAACCTGCATCACAGTAAGGCTGCAACGGCATGCTTGATCAACTATATTATCAAGCATGACGTCTCGGCCGTACTGGTACAAGCCATGGATCAACGACAACAACCAGATCCAAGGGCTCAAAAATAGGAATTATACGTTGTTCTACAAAGCGAACGAAGGTAAAATCAGGGCTTGTATACTTTTAAAAAACAATATAAGGGCATTTCTTTTAAATAATTTCAGTGACGGCGATCTAGTAGCAGTCCCCTGTGAAAGTGAGGGAAGAAAACCGCTGTGCCTGGTCTCTGCCTATCTCCCGTATGAGCTGGCGGAGATTCCATCTGGTAAAATGAAGCAGTTGGTAAGGAAGGACAACTGGCTCTTCATCGTGGGCTGTGATGCAAATGCGCATCACTCGCAATGGGGTAGCAGTGATACCAATACAAGAGGTGAGTGTCTTTTCGATTTAATTCTTTCGACCAAGCTCACCATATGTAATGAGGGATCTACGCCAACTTTTGTAGTTAGGAACAGACAAGAAGTGATTGACATAACACTAGCTTCTTGTTCTGATCACCTAACGGTAGAAAAATGGAGGGTTTTGGAGCAGGCATCTCTTTCTGATCACAGATGGATACGCTTCCATATTAATTTCCAAACTAGGGCTAGCAACAGCTACAGAAACCCTAAGAGTACAGACTGGGGTATGTACACAGAGCTAGTAAGGAAACATCTTAAGGATAGGCCTATTCGCAGCGGCGACCCTCAAGATATAGATAAGGCGGTAGACAACTTAGGCAAAGTAATGAACATGGCATTCGAAAGGGCCTGTCCACTAAGAAAGAAGTCCAAGAGGTCCCTCCTTGGTGGAGCAAGGAAATCAACTCCAAGAAAAAACAGGTTAGGCATTTCTACAACAGGGGACGGTACTACATGGGATGAATATATGGACCGCAAGCGGGAGTTTAAATACTTAATTAGGCAATCAAAAAGAAAGTCGTGGAAGGAATTTTGTGAGTCCATTGCGGATACCAGTGAAGCTTCCAGACTTCGCAAGATGCTAGTTAAAGACACTTCTGTCCCAAGCTTCATCAAAAAATCTGACGGCTCGTGGGCAGAAAGTAGCGAAGAAGTTTCAGAAACGTTAATTGAAACTCACTTCCCAGGAAGTAGATCGCCAATGGATTCTACTACTCATGGCTACTCGTGTATTGGTAGGTCAATAGGGGACGACGTAGAAAATCTCATTACATGGAAGAATCTGCGATGGGCTATTATGTCATTCGCACCATTCAAGGCACCAGGCCCTGATGGAATTTTGCCAGCTATGCTGCAAAAAGCTCCAGCCAAGGTCAGAAACAGGCTTAGGGAAATTTTTAAACATTGTTTAAGGTCATGCTACGTACCAGTGGCATGGAGGGAAGTGCGGGTTATATTCATACCTAAACACAAACCCATAAGTCTCTCGTCATTCCTGCTCAAGACACTTGAAAGGCTTCTTGATATTCACATCAGAAGCAAGTGTTGCAACGGCATTCTATGCAAAGCTCAACATGCATATTTGAAGGGGAAATCGGTGGAAACGACGACGTAGTAGGGAAGATAGAAGCTAGCCTTCACTATAAGGAATTTGCACTAGCAGCCTTCCTAGACATAGAAGGTGCTTTCAATAATGTAGAAGGTAGGGCCATCAAACAGGCCCTGGAATCTATGAATGTCGAGCATAGCATTACCAATTGGCTCTGCAATATGCTCGGCACTAGAAGCATTAAATCCACTATCGGAAACAGTTCAATAAGAAAATCCTTTACCAGGGGACTCACCAGGGAGGCGTTATCTCACCTCTCCTCTGGGTTCTAGTCATCGATGGGATACTTAAAGAACTAATCAATACAGGTATAAGCGTCACTGCTTACGCGGATGACGTGGTGATTTTAGTTCAGGGTAAGTTCCTCGATACATTAAGTGAAATGATGGAATCAGCTCTTAATAGTCTCGAAAAATGTGCTAGAGGGTGTGGACTACACGTCAACCCGGATAAAACTGAATTGGTACTCTTCAGTAGAAAATACAAGATACCATCCTTCAAACTGCCTAAACTAGCAGAGGTATAGCTTTCCCTTTCGGATCGCGCCAGATATCTTGGTATAATGCTGGATAGGAAACTAAATTGGAAACTTAACATACAGGAACGAGTCCGCAAAGCATATAATGCTCTCTTCATCTATAAGCGGACCGCGGGGAAAAAATGGGGCCTGAAGCCCGCAATGATGCACTGGCTATACATCATGGTAGTCAGACCCATCCTTACGTATGGGGCTCTTGTGTGGTTGAAGGCAACGAATACGAAAAACACACGGAATATGTTGGCCATGGTACAAAGATCAGCCTGCACTGCCATCACAAGTGCTCTACGCACAACACCTACGGCTGCACTCGAGATCTTCCTGTATCTCTTACCATTAGACCTACAAATCAAATTTCAAGCGGGCAACAGTGCGCTTCGGCTCACTAACGTTGGTCTCTTCAGGACCAATAACATAGGACACAGCTCCATTCCCAAGGAATCTTTTCCCGGAATCCCTGACGAATCGGACGATATACTTGGCACCTTAGACTTCGACACACCATACGAAGTACTGTATCCTATTAAAGAGGACTGGCGAAGGAAGACAGTCTCTGTCCATAACGAGATCGCAATATACACAGATGGTTCTAAGATGGTTCCTGTACACTGCGATATCGAAGGCAACGAGCAAGCCGATGCGCTGGCTAAAAGAGGACCGGGGCTCCCACGTAGCGATATAATTGGTAGTATTAAACCACCAGGGTGCGTGGCTAAGGGAATTAAATCATTGACACGGCTAATCTAAGATGGTCAAACTTAGATGGTCACAGATCAAGGCTAAGAACAGCGATAGGAATACTCTCTGGCCACTGTCTCCTAAAGAGGCATGCCATGAGACTAGGATTATCCGATACGGATGTTTGTAGGTACTGCGACGACCTACATGTCTCAGAGGATATAACTCATATACCCTGTGAACGTCAAGGAATTGCCAGGATAAGGCAAAAGTACCTGGGTAGATACTTCTTCGATAACTTGGAGGAGGTGAGGTCCTTGAACCATAACAAGGATCTCTTCAGATTTTGTAGGGAGATTAATTGCTTGGAGGATTGGGTTTAGTTTTTTTGCCGTGAAGGTTTCCTAGGGATCGCGATGGGCCCACTTTGGTGCCTAGTGTTTTATGACAACCTCATAACCCTACCTAACCTAACCTAACCTAATCTAAGGGACTTTGTCTACCTTGGCTCTGCTATAAATTCTACAAACAACATCAGCGCAGAAATCAAGCGAAGAATAACTCTTGCCAATCTCTGTTCTTTTGGGCTTATAAGGCAATTCAACAGTAAAGCCCGATCTCGCACAACTAAGGAGACTCTATATAAGACTTTGATCATCCCAGTCCTGCTTTACGGCACTGAAACATGGACTTTATTAAAAGAGGATGAAGACATCCTTGGTCGCTTCGAGAGAAAAATTCTTCGTAAGATTTTCGGTCCCGTTTGCGTTGACGGGTTTTGGAGGAGAAGATTCAATCACGAACTATACGAGCTGTACAGCGACATCGACCTAGTCAAAAAAAAACTGCGTATTGGACGTCTGAGATGGCTAGGACATGTAGAGCGAATGGACACCAAAACTCCGGCCCGCAGAGTCTTCGAATCTAATCCAGAGGGATGACGCCGTAGAGGGAATCATCGCCGTAGGTGGCGCGCACAAGTTCAAGGGGACCTCGACCAATTTGGAGTGCGCAACTGGAGGCAATTAGCTAAAGACCGAGCTAAATGCAGAGGCTTGTTGGTTGAGGCCCAGGTTCACCCCGAACTGTAGCGCCACCTAAGTAAGTAAGATACCCATTTCCCTCCAGAATGTCCACCCACACATCAAGTGGTCCTTGCAGGGATGTAGGATCCTCACTTATGATGGCTCCATCGTCAGCAAAGAATAACGGATGTACCTTGGAGTCCATCATTTTACCTTCAAGCAGATAATCAAGGACTGTAATAAAGAGCAAAGGACTTAAAACACTTCCCTGGTGCATCCCGACTTTGATTGGGAACTCTTCGGTTACTCCAGCGGAGCATCTTACTTTTGTCTTTGCTCCTTCGTACATGTCCATGATCATCTGTACATAGGTTTCTGGAACCCCTCGATGTGTTAGCGCCACCCATATCAGATCTCGTGGTTGTCTGTCGAATGCCTTTTCAAAGTCAACCAATGCAATATGTAAATCCTTTAAGGTATCACGATGTTTTCCATTATGATCCTTATACTTTGCACTGCATCTGTGGCTGATTTACTCGAGACAAACCCACACTGATCATCAGATAGCCGTATTATTTTTCGCAGTCGGTCACCTAATACCCGCTCAACGATCTTCATGGTGTGTGATATCAGCTTGATCGAATGGTAGTTATCACAGTTTCGCGTATTACCCTTCCCTTTGTATACAGGGAGAAGGTAACTTTCCCTCCATTGATTTGGCTTTGGATCATCTCTCACAAATTAGGAGATAAGAATTCTGAGCCATCTGAACTCGATGTCTCCCATCTTTTTCCAGAACTCAGAGGGCATCTCGCCTGGCCCAACCGCTTTTCGTTTTTTGGAGTATTTGACCGCCTCACTAACTTCTTCGACTGTAATGTCGGGTATTTCTTCACAGTTAGCGGTGGCTCTTGGAAAGCATAGCCGGGGAAACTGTTCATTTAAAAGTTCTTCACAATACTGCCGCCACCTCTGCAGAATTGTGTCGTCATCCACAAGAAGTTGGCCATGAGAATTGTTAATGAACTTTGGCGAACGAATCTCCTTAGCATTCCTCCTTCTTTGGGCGGCTATTTTGGAGATTGTTGCGCTCTTGTTCATATTGTGTCTTCGCAGCTCTTGGATAGCCTGATTTGCATCAGCAACCGGGGAGGAGATATTTTCTCCAGCTCCCGATACAGGCCCTCCGTACTCTGTGCTTGAAGCTGGGCGCACCCCTTCTTCGCTTTATTCTTGCAACATCTGTATTTCATTTAGAGGCGAGCTTTTTCGTCAATATTATTAGAGGGGCACTTTGACCAAGCCTTGAAAGCCGCTTTCTTCTCATTTATCACATTCTTAGCTTCATCACTCCACCACCATGTTTCTTCGGCGTGTTGATGGTGGCCTTTTGAAGCTCCTAGCAGTGATTCGGTCTTCTTTAAGCAAGTTCGCTGTAGGCAATCCCCCGTATTTTGTGCTGTACTCTTCATCCTCAGCTCCGTTGATGGTGTGAGAGAGGTAATTTTTCATTACGAAAACAAAAGCCTCGTCTTTTTCTTTGTCCAGATTGTACCAGTTGATTGTCTCAGAGACCCTTGTTGGTTTGCTTTTCTTCGGTGTTTTTATAAAAATTTCTGTTAGCAGGAGACGATGTGGCCGAGCTATCGCCTCTCCCAGGATCACTTTACAATCTTTTACCCGAGGCTTCATGAAACTGGCTACCAAATGGAAATCAACCTGAGTTTCATCTCCACCACTGCTGTAAGTGATCAGGTGTCGGCTTTGTTTGATGAACATGGTATTTAACACGATAAGACCGTGTGATTTGCACATGCTTAGGATGTCTTTATCGGGAAGGTTCCTGTTGTAGTATCCCAGTCCTCCATGGCAGTCTTCATAGTCTTCGTTTGACTTCCCGACGACATGCCCACTCAAATCTTCTCCAACAAACAGAAACTCTTCCTTTGGGATGTTCTTAAGGAGATTGTGTAAATCTACCCGAAATGCATCTTTACCGCTCGATCGCACCCATTTTGGGGAGCATATGCACTGGCAATATTCCACACCTCTCCTTGTATTACTAGTTTGAGAGACATCAAACGGTCGCTGGACTTCGAAATGCTCAAGACGTTACCAAGTAGCTCTGCCGCAAGGATGATACCGATTCCGTTCTTAGCCTTTTCCGTTCCGTAGTAGAACATTTTGTAATCTTTTGTCCTAACGTCGAAGAAACGCGCCCGATTTCCGGTGTTTTTCCATTTCGTCTCTTGGACACACAAGATATCCACCCGCCTTCTATTCATCATTGCTAGCCCCCGGAATCCGTAAAGCTCTGACCCGAACATTTCTGCTCGGTCCAGGATCATTACCAAGCACAGCAGTGGTAGTGCCCCGGTACCATATTGCAATACTTACTTACTTATGTCCTGTATCCCCTTGTGGGTCCTAGGGCCTCTACTACGCCTACGCGCCATCGTGTACGGTTTCTGGCAATGTGTCTGAGTTCTCCCCAACTTTTCCCTAACTGCCGTGCCTCCTTCTCGACTGTTCTGCGCCATGTTTTCCGCGGACCGCCAGGTCTTCTGCCATCTTGAGTTAGAGGGTTCCATTGCATAGCATGGTTCGCTATGGAGCTGTCACCCTTTCGGAACGTGTGACCAATCCACTGCCACTTCCGCCGTTGGATAGTTGTGCCTATTGGTTCCTGACCCGTTCTCTCGTAAAGGTGTTCGTTAGAGATATGATTGGGCCAGAAAATCCTTAAGATATTGCGCAGACACCTATTAACGAACGTTTGCAGCTTTCTGGTGATAGTAGTGGTCACTCTCCACGTGCTGCAACCATATAGCAGCACGGATTCAACGTTGGAGCGGAACAGTCTTATTTTGGTGCTCAAACTGATTGCATTGCTTCGCCATATTTTGGACAACATCCCGAACGCGGACTTTGCTTTGGCGATCCTGTTGGCTATATCCAGTTCGGTTCCACCATCGGTCGAGACAATACTCCCAAGATACTGGAAATCCTCTACTCTCTCTACCGGTTGTCCAGCAATGCATATTTGAGCCGATGAGTTAGTTCCAAGGCTGATGATTTTAGTTTTTGTCGTATTAATTTTCAGCCCGACGACACCTGCCTCCCTCTCCACATCTGCTGTCATTTGGTGGAGGTCCATAATTCTGTGGGAGAGTAAGCATACATCGTCTGCGTAGTCAAGATGCTTCAGTTGAGATGTAAGAGTCCATCGAATTCCTCCGTTTCCCGTCGACAAAGCTGCATGAAGCACATCGCTAATCACCAATAGGAATAATATTGGTGAAAGGATACAGCCTTGTCTTACCCCACTTTGGATCTCAAATTCCTCAGACAACCTTCCCCTGTGCAGAACGTGACATTTGGAGCCTTCATATGTAGCTTTGATAATAGCAATTAGTTTATCGGGAATGCCTCTCCTGCGTAAGGCACGCCAAATAAACTCCCTGTTGACACTATCGAACGCCTTCTCAAAATCGATGAACAGCAGGTGCAGTGGCGATCGATATTCAACACACTGTTCGATGATAATCCGCAGGGTGTTGATGTGGTCGGCACAGGAGGATCCAGAGCGGAAACCTGCTTGTTCGGCATCGAGTGTGTCTTCGAGATGTTGTTTGATTCGCTCAAGGATGATTTTAGCTATTATCTTAGCTACAGCAGGCAGCACGCAGATACCCCTCCAGTTTCCGCACTCCATTAAATTTCCTTTCTTAGGAAGCTTGACGATCATTCCCTTTTTCCACTCGTTAGGAAAGCTCTCAGCTTCCCAAGCTCTATCTATAAGTGGAAGCAGAAGCTCAGCCGATGTTGTTGGCGTTGCTCGTAAGAGCTCTGCTGGAATACCGTCAAGTCCTACCGCCTTGTTGGTTTTGAGTGCCTTGATCGCGGTAATGATCTCATCTTTACTGGGAGTCGTGGTGCGTATTCGGGAACTTCTCACCTCGGGCATCTCAGTCTGATTTGGGAGCATATCGCTAGCGAATACACGGTTCAAAACCGTAGCAAAATGCTCTTTCCATCTCTTGAGCTGGTCCTCATCCGAAATGAGCAAGGAGCCGTCTAGGCTTTTCACTAGGTATTGGCTGGAGCTGCGACCACCTGTCAGCTCTTTCGTGATTCTGTAGACAGTCCTGCTGTCGCACCTCCGTGCAGCTTCTTCTGCTTCTGTAGCCAGTGCGTTGATGTAGTTGCGCTTGTCACGTCGTACGCTACGCTGAACTTCTCTCATCTTCATGCGATATAGGGACTCTAGCTCGCTTCTCCCTGCTGCTGGGGTAGCTGCAACGCGAGCTTTTAGCTGTTTTCGTTCGTCAATCCGTCTCCAGGTATCCTCGGAAAGCCACGCCCTATGTCTTCCCTGCGATCGACCGACAATTCTTTCAGCACCAGATGTAAAAACATTTTTCACAGCACACCAATGGTCTTGGATGGTTGCGGGCATTGAGCTGCTGATTGCTTCCACACCTTGCGAAAAGTGCTCCCTTAATTGTTGGCGCACTGAGGGATCACTAAGTCTATCGATGTTGAACCTGGGCATTCTTGTGTTGTCGTGGGATCTTCGAACTGCAGCAGTGCGTAGTTGGAGAGTAGCTATCATAAGATGGTGATCACGTACTATCCCCACATCTGCCCCTCGTCTGTTTCGGACGTCCAGGAGACTGCTTCTAAAGCGGCGGCTGATAGCAATATGGTCAATTTGGTTGGAGGTTGCTTGCCTGTCATTGGAAACCCAGCTGACTTTGTGGCAGGTCTTGTGCTCAAACATGGTGCCACCTATCACAAGGCGGTTGGCATTGCAGAAATCCACAAACCTTTCGCCGTTGTCATTGCGGTTGCCTAGTCCATGCTTCCCGATTACATGCTTGAGCCCTTCGTTGTCGCTGCCTACCTTGGCATTCAAATCCCCCATCACTATGACAATGTCTCCATTTGGTGTTGTGTTGAAGACGGCGCTTAAGAGATTGTAGAAGCTCTCCTTTTCGTCCTCAGACGAACTATTCGTTGGGGCGTAACACTGTATGATGGTGACGCGTCGTACTCTAGTCCGGAATCTGGCCGTCAAAATCCTATCACCATGAGGCTGCCAGGAAATCAGGCCCTTGCGTGCTGTTGTTGTTAGCAGTAGTCCGACTCCATATTCCCGCGGACTTCCGGATGGTCTTCCAGAATAGAGTAGTACGGTGTTACGCGTTGGAGACTGGTACTCGCCCGCTTCTAACCATCTTACTTCACTTACCCCCAAAATGTCCAGTTTATATCGCATGAATTCCTTTTCCAGTTGGAGGAATCTGGCATTGTAAGGACCTTCTCTTCCCGAGTCGAGGAGCGTCTTTACATTCCAGAAACCTATCTTTGTCCGGGTACAATAGCCAAAAGTCGTCAACATGTGATCAGTCCTTATCCGAGGCATAGTGTCGGTTTCAGTAGCGAGCTGGTTTCAGTAACGCAGGTTGCTGGCCCACGTTACCTAGCCTAGAATCAAGGCCCTAGACAACCCGCACTTACAATTTTGGCCTATACGTATAAGGGTTTATACGTATAGTTGCCCGGGGACCACCACTAGGAGGTAAAGTAAGCACTTCATCACGAACTTGATTGTTGCGCTACTGGCCCAAGCCAAGTTTTGGGCAGTCAGTAGTTTCCCGATCAATCGCAATGCAGGTCCCCCCCCATATTGCAATGGTGTTTGTTGTTTTGACACGTGCATGCTCCTGTTTTATTATTGTTTGTTTGATCTTTCTTCTAAGACACCGGTAATCTCCAGTCGTGTCAACCCACGGACTCGCATGCACACTTGTGGGAAAATGTTTAAGGTAGTATATGTGTCGCTAAGCTCAGTTGGGTGTTATATTGCCTAGATCTGATTTGTCCCCTTAGTCGCCTTTTACGACAAACGCTAGTTGTTGGGGGTCTTGCAGTGATATTCGTAACCCGTCCGTGCACGGGTTCTGAATACAGCTATTTATGTCTTCAATCTTATAGGAACCAATGGGAAGTGTTATTATTGACTAGGTATAGAATAGTAGGTCTGGAAGTCAACTAAGCCGCATACGTAATCAGAATTTAGGATGAATGCAGGAAAGTACTCTGGAGTGGAGTAGATTGGTTTCCGCTTAATGTAAGTGTTAACGACATTGCTGTTGGAATAGAATCGAAACAGATTTTTTTGATTTTCCTCAATTTATTTTTTATTTTCTTCAATTAGAAACTTGAAGATGGCCACATATACGTATAAGTATATTTTAACTTGGCAGTTGTTATAATTAAAATGAATATAATGAGTTTTAAATTACCGAAACTATCGAAGTATTTTACAATGTTTTATGTTTAATACTCGTATATGTCCAAGATAATTACACCACATTTTTTGTCAAATGGCCTTCTGCGTAATTTATCTCTCATGTAAACACCAGGAAAATTAGGTATGTATGTGGTTTTTGCCAGATTTCATAATATCAATATTGGTGAGAGGACGATTGGGTAGCATTTCCACAAAGAACTGTCTTGTGGTTTTAGAAAAAGTCTGAATCCATTCTTAAAGAGTTGTAAGCAAAGTCGGCCTTGCTTGATTTTTATTCCCTCTATGGCTTGGATGTGATGTTTACTCTCTTCCAACTGCTGTTTGGCTACCTTTGAATCATTTATTGTCTTAACTACTCCCGCAGCAACTCCAGAGAGTGCGCCTATCTATCTATCAGCAATATGCTTATCAAAGAAGTTTTTATTATTAGCGTGTGAAATGTCGTGTTCACGACAAGCTTCATCCAATGGATTAATTCCTCGATCTCCTCTAACAAGACGTTCTTTTAATTGCGGGTCCATCAAATTGCGGAAAAATAAATGTTATGTTAAGCATTCTCTTCAATCCTAATGGTTCAAATTGTAAAAACCTTTACATACGTATAGTATACTCAAAGCCTTTGCATCAACCAAAGTATACATACTTGAGAAGGCTAATAAAGTCCATCAGAGGTTACGTGGGTTGGTGTTGAAAGAGATCAGATGTAGCAGCGCGGGGGAATCAATGTTACCAGCTAATAACTGATGAATAAACAGAATATCAGCAACTTCCCGACGTTTAGCGAGAGACTGTAAATTGATTAGTTTCAAGGGGTCCGTGTAAGGGGGTAAATTGTAACTATCAGCCCAAGGAAGACCTCGTAAGGCAAAGCGATTCGCAAGATATGGATTTGATAGTAAGGTGACCATACCTGGCAAGCATACTTAAGGAGGGCTCTCACGAATATGATGTATAATGATTTTGTAGCATAAGGGTTTGAGAATTCCTTGGACCATCGTTTAACGAAACCGAGTGCAGAGTTAGCTCTGTTGATAATGTTATCAATAAGGGAACGAAAGTTGAGTTCTCTATCACAGATAACACCCAAATCGCGCTGTTTCTGAAATAACACTTTTTTTGTAAGAAATAAGAAAACCGATATGAATTTGGTTGCTGTTGAACAAAAAGTCAATTTATTTATGAGCAAGCCCTGCTATTTATACAAATACATAAATTCCTTATTCTATACAAAGGTTAAAAAACTAGGTCATACTTAACTTGCTTATTCTACCATTTATACAAATTGCTTATTCTATTATTTAATCACTCAAAAGGTAAACAACCGGGTCATCGCTCGTGCGGCACTTCAACTGGCTATTTTTGGCTGATGCGGCATTTTTCCGTGCAGTGTTTTCTGCTGAAATCGCTCAGGTGCGGTGGTATGCAATGAAAGCAGAAATTAGTTTCTTTACCTTTTGAGTGACGCAATTTTCATAAACAAACTCCCGGCGGAAAAAGTGCTTATGTTTGATTATTGAAAGAATAAATTTAAACTGCGTCGTCTGCGTTTGGTACTGTATCGCGGTGAATTATGTAGGCTCATACCCAACTTCCGGGAATCTTGTTCTCCTTGTTGAGGTAACTGTCGATGGGAATCTCAGGCCTTTGTCTTCGGCGGCGTCTACACGCGTAGATGATGGAACATAGATCGATGCCGAGGATGGTACCAATAGCTCCGAAGTACCAGTACTGTTGTTCCCAGAAGTCCCGGTCGTTGTCATCCAGTTCAGCTGAGAGCCTTGCCTTGAGTATGGCAAGGTGGGGATCTTCTGTGGGTTCCTCGCTTAGGTCGATTTCGGGAGGGCGCATATAGTCTTCGGTTGAGGAATTTTTGACATTAGTTTCGATTTTTTCGGCCTCTTCGATAGGAGACATAACATCAAACTGGGCGCTGGAGATTCTGCAACCTGGAAACCTCACCAGATTAGCGGTTGCAACGAGTGGTGTCTGTGTGGTGTTGCATACGATAGCAACTTTGTTAGCGCTTGTTCTAAATATCACTGCAAGATCACTCCGCAATCGGTATACCTTATCAAATTCTGCATTGACGGGTATTGAGGTGCATATGTCCAAAAGCGAGGGGGAAGTAGGGCTCTTGAATACTTCTTTCCAGCAGTCACTTAGTTGTGTTTCCTTAACTTTGTCGTAGATTCCGTAGCCTAGATCGATGGCTTGGATGGGATCGAAGGAGGTTTCGTTGTCATTACTGAGCGCAATTTGTTGCACGAAGTCCCCATGGTCTAGAAGAATAGCATGAGCCTCGATGGTTGGAACGCTGATAAAGGAATTTATAGAGAAAATTCTTGTTTGGCCCAGAGGAATGTTGAACGTTACGGTAACCAATCTCCGCGGATGGCCTTCGTTATTCTATTAAAAGTGAATAATGCGGCCGGATCTGGTATAGTTGGCAGCATGCAGAAGTTGAAACCTTCGTTTAATTTACTAACATGGGTCTGTAAAGCTTCAACGGGCCGTAAAGTGATGATGCTCTCATGATTTCCCTGACTAGCGCTGATGAGGAGTTGTATGCTGGCTAAGTAGCCGTTCATTTACTCTTGGATCCGAAGTTGCTGCTGCTGTCCAAGTAATGCATGAAGTCGTACGTCAACAGCTTTTGATTCTAGGTCCTTGATGTCCGTTATGAGGCGGGATACTTCTTATACCTTTTTTATTTTACTCTCCAAATGGCCGATTTGATGCTCTAGTTGGAAATTCTCTGCTGCTTGATACGCGATGCCGGCAGTCATAAGTATTTGGGGACCATATCTGACAAGTCCTTTTAGAACTATAGGCCCGATGAAACGTTTTGTCCGTTCACTGAGACAGCTTAACTGTCATGGCCTCGTGTCTAACAGTTCCTTCTAGAGAATATATGATATGATATATGGTAACTTTGAGTAGCTGCTGTTCTGATATTATTTGCAGTAATCGTAGAATTCTTTCACATGATTGTCGATGGTAATCAGATCGGAGGTAATATTCAAGGAGGCTTCGACAGAGAATTCCAAGTCGGAGTATTTGATGAAAGCGTCTCCCAAGCGGTGAATATGGCTTTCTTAGGCTTTAGTTGTTGAAGTAGTGAGGGCCAGCCAACGTAAAAGTACTTGAGTTAGCAGTGAGGTAGTGCGAGTATGCTGTCGACTGCTTCGGCGTATGGCAGGCTCGCCCTGGACATCTTCTGGGAAAAGAGGGACCAAACGATTTGTTGCGCGATGCACGACCTCCCGTTTGGTTGTCTTCACATCGACTCTCCGAACATCGGGATAGCATTCAATAATTCGACACATTTTCCAATCGGCAGGAGTAACACTTGGTTCTTGTAGTAATACCAGATCCCCGATGCCGAGTGTTCGAGCTGGGAATTTCCATTTATTTCTCTTCTGCAGTTGGCGGAGGTACTCTTGGTGGAAACGTTCCCAAGAGTGTTGCTGGATTTGTTGCACTTGTAACCAGCGTTTTGTGTTTGGGACGGAAGTAGGTGGACTTGCATCGATTACAGAGTTCTTGAAGCTCCGTTGCGTGATGAAATTGAATGGTGTAAGGGCGGGTGCGTCTTCTATTTCTGATGATTCTGGATGTAATGGTCGGCTATTTAAGATACCTTCGATGCGACACAATAAGAAGTTGAATTCTTCATAGGTCAAACTAGTTATATTGGACATCTTCTTCATTAGATGTTTCATAGATTTAACGGCGGCCTCCTATAGTCCGCCGAAATTAGGGCTGTATGGCGGATTGCACTTCCAAACAATCTCCTGGATTGCTAGTCTGTCCTGGCAGTTAATGGTGACCTTGCTCCATTTTTGATTTATGTTTTTTTTCGCTCCAATAAAATTGGTACCATTATCAGAGAGGACCAGGGATGGCAAGCACCATCTGTTCAGGAAGCGTGTAAAGGCTGTCAGGAGCATTTCCGTACTTAGATCCGAACAAATTTCTAAATGTACAGCTTTGGTAACTAAACAGACAAATATTGCTACCCATACTTTTATGATTTTATCGAACCTTGTTCTGCTGGCTTTAATTCAGAAAGGGCCGCACAAATCGACACCGATTTTGCTAAATGCTGGTGCTGGGGTGATTCGTTCCGTGGGTAGATCTCCCATAATTTGCTGGACAGTTTGATTCTTCCATCGAGTGCATGTGGGACAGCTCCGGATACATTTCTTGATTTGTGATTTTAACGTAGGAATCCAGAATTCTTCCCTTATTAAGTGCTCCGTTAAAGAATTTCCGCAATGGTGATGATCCAGGTGTATCTGGCGTACTATTAAATGAACCAAATGGCATTTGTTTAACAGTATCGGGTGCTTATGACTTTCCGGGAGGTTGGCAAGAGAAATCCTCCCCCCACGTGAAGGATATCGTCATCTGGACCAAACATTGGAGTTAAAGACGTCAACCATCTTTTTTTTTCCTTCGGAAAAGTTTTATATTTTTTGAAGTGGGCTATCTCGTTATCAAATGATAGATGCTGCCGAAACCGGATAATTTTTGCTTTAGCATTGGATATATCTTCATCGGTGATTGCATCGGTCTCGCGGGTTTGCTTCTTTCTGGCCCACCGCAGGCAATAAGCGGTTACTCGTAGCAGATGGTTAAAGCAGGAGAACCTCTCGATAAAGTTTTCTTTATCAACCATATTTCGAGAGACATGCGTCATGGTATTTCGCAAGGAGTGAGGGGAACCTCTTCTTCTTCTTCTTCCTTTTATCAGCGAGGTTATGATCTGAAAACAAGGGATCACAACCCTCCCACTTCACCGCATTTCTACTGATCCGCCTGTGGGGTTCGCCTATCCGACCTCAGAAAATATCGGCAGGCCTGCCGATTTTGGATCACTCGGTTACTGAGGCCAATGAAATGCCGATGTCGTCGCATTTGTCTGATCCAGGCGTTTATAGGCCTGCCTTTCCTGCATCGCGATGTCTTTGGAACGTGCATTGATATTGCCTTTTTAACAGGGTTCAAATGATCTCTTCTTTGAACGTGGCAACACCAACTGAGCCGGTCACGCTCTGTTTTTTGTACGATGGTTTCCTTGATGTGAAAGCTTCCACGGATCTTCGCACTCCTTATTCGATCAAGCTTTGTCACTCCTGCTGTCATGCGAAGCATCTTCATCTCAGCTGCCGTTAATTTACTCTCATACTTTTTGTACATCGTCCAACATTGTGAACCGTATGTGAGCGCTGGACGTACAACTGCGGTGTAGAGCCTTCCTTTCAACTTAGGGGGCATTTTTCTGTCACAAAAGATAGCGGAATTTTCTCGCCACTTCATCCACCCTACGCTTACACGATGATTGATGTCGTCATCACAAGTTGCTTTGCTATTGATCATAGATCCCAGATATTTGAACTTTTCGCACTTGGGAAGCACTATTCCATTCAAATAAATGTCTGGAATAGGCCTGAGTGGATCAGAGAACGGGCAGCACAAGAACTCTGTCTTTTGAACTAATGCGATACCCATTTCCCTCCAAAACGTCCACCCACACATCAAGTGCTCGTTGCAGGGATGTAGGATCCTCACTTATGATGGCTCCATCGTCAGCAAAGAATAACTGATGTACCTTGGGGTCCATCACTTTACCTTCAAGCAGATAATCAAGGACTGTAATAAAGAGCAAAGGACTTAAAACACTTCCCTGGTGTACCCCGACTTTGATTGGGAACTCTTCGGTTACTCCAGCGGGGCATCTTACTTTTGTCTTTGCTCCTTCGTACATGTCCATGATCATCTGTACATAGGTTTCTGGAACCCCTCGATGTGTTAGCGCCACCCATATCAGATCTCGTGGTTGTCTGTCGAATGCCTTTTCAAAGTCAACCAAAACAATATGCAAATCCCTTAAGGAATCACGATGTTTTTCCATTATGATCCTTATACTTTGGATTGCATCTGTGGTTGATTTACCTGAGACAAACCCGCACTGATCATCAGATAGCCGTATTATTTTTCGCAGTCGGCCACCTAATACCCGCTCAACGATCTTCATGGTGTGTGACATCAGCTTGATCGAACGGTAGTTATCACAGTTTCGCGTATCACCCTTCCCTTTGTATACAGGGAGAAGGTAACTTTCCCTCCATTGATTCGGCATTGGATCACCTCTCACGAATTTGGAGATGAGAGTGAGGGGAACCTCGTCATGCATTAACCAAGTTGGACCCTCAAACCAAAGCCGACAGCTGACCAGATGTCCGAGAGTGAGTCCACGTGAAGCGGGGTCAGCAGGATTTTCCGCAGATTTAACGTAATGTACGTCCGCCGGACTGACGACTTTCCAAATTTTGGTAACTCTTCTAGTCACAAATTTGTTGTCGATCTTCATGTTACTACGTACCCAGCTTAGGGCTACCTCACTATCGGTGTATACGATCACTGTGATATTGGGATAGTGGAGCTTGCTTCTGACTTGGTTGAGAACTTCGGTTAGAAGCACAATTCCTTCTAGCTCCATCTTGGGGGTCTTGCATAGTTTACTGTCTTTGTTTGCTCTTGTCTTGAGTGGGCTGACACGACCCCTGGCTGCTAGTAAACGGGTTGTGTAAGCTTCCCCAATCTTAACTCGACTGTAAACCACCGCTGCATAGCCGTCTACCGATGCATCACAAAATCCAATGAGCTGAATTGTTGTACTTTGGGTTCCTTGGATCCATCGCTGTATTCTAATGCCACTAAGTTGAGGTATGGTGTCAAATATTTTGCTGAACTTCTGCTGTATCTTCTCATCTATTTGGTCATCCCAGTCGTATCCGAGTATCCACAACTCTTGTATGCGTATCCGGAGGAGCATGAACTGGTAGGATCCAACCTATGGGATCATAAAGGAATGCAGCCATAGACAATAGACCTCTTTTAGTGAATGTTATTTGGCTTTGATTCGGGAAACGGATGAGGAATGTGTCTTCTACTGGATTGTAGTTAATACCCAAGATTTTCGGAGTTGGATCGGCGGACTCTTTGTACGCGGAGAGTTTTTTATTATCCTGTATATTTTGCAGAACTGTGGGGTTATTTGACGACCATTTTGTCAGAGACAGCTTTCCAGCCTCTAGGGTTGTGGTAATTTTTTTCGATTTGTTCTTGGCATTCTTTAATGCTATCGGCTCCATGAAACAGATTATCCATGTAAATAGAGTTCTTAATTATGTCCTTGGTCTTCAGATCTTGTGTATTTGGCGTACTATGCGCTATCATCGGCGATCTAGTGGACTGTCCGGATTGCTTGCCATGGTGCACAGTCCACGCCGTATGTCACAGTATTTAACCAAAACCCACCCAGTGGTTGTGTATTGTTAGGGCGCCAGAGGATCCTAAATTTGTCCCGATCTGCCTAAGGTATCAAGAATTGTCGGAACATTTGTTGCATGTCGCTGGTATAGGTAAATTCGTGTAGCCTATTCTGGTTAATAATGTCGAAGATATGACACTGCAATTTCGGGCCTGGGTAGATGAGTTGATTTAGAGAAATCCCGTTGCTTGATGGCGCGCTAGCGTTGAACACGTTTCTTAACTTGGTTGTGACAGCATCGTTTCGGATGATGCTGATATGTGGGATGTAATAAGCGTTGCCAGTGTCACCTCGTTGCCTTTCAGTAGGTATTGGGGTCATGTGATTTGACGCGAGATAGTCCTCCATAAAGTTGTTTGACAGTTTCTTATGGATTTCATTTTGCGTCCAACGTTTTTCCTGTCCGATATAGAATTTGATTGCACTCCAATGGGAATTTCCTAATGCTGGTGCGTCAACTTTCCAAGGGATTGGGACGATGTAGCGGCCGTCTTTGGTTCGAGAGTGTTTTTCGATGAATAAGTTTTCGCAGCATGAACCATCGGCTTTATCGATGTCTTCTCCGGTAACAGGCAGGTCCCAGAAATCTACTAGGTTCGCCTCAAACTCTGAGAGTGTTGTAAAGGATGAGGTTCGTTTTCCAATTTGTCCGTTTCCTGGGTCTCCCGACACGATCCACCCACCAAGGTAGGTATTTTGAAGTAACAACCCATTCTTCTTCTCCTTCTCCTAATAATAGAGGAATGTGGCCTGGTTTGTTGAAGTGTGGATCTGCAAGTGGCTTGTCAAAGGAGGATGTCCAGGCGATGTGACTGGGCATACTTGGTAGTGATCCGGTAACTCGTTTGACTGCAAGTGCTGTTCTATTTTTACTATTGGTAGGTCTGGGTGATTCAGCTTTAGTCTTATGTTGGTAATGGAACGGACTATTCCAATTTCTCCTCCTACTCCGATGACTTTTACAATCTTACTCTTACATCTTCGGATATATAATTAGCTTGGCTGCTTTGATCTAGTAAACAGCGGACTGGAACGTTGTCATTATTAACTACGAGCGTTGCAATAGCCGTAGGCAGAAGATGCATCGGATTCATTTTGGCATAGGTAAGTGCTGCTAGTTGATGAAGGATCAGTCATGATCGGAGTGGATTCAGGATGCATTTTCGTGAGGTGAGGTGCTTGGCAGGTTTTGCATGTAAGATATTGTCTTGATCTGCAGGGGGAGCGATAATCGAACCGATGCTTTCCGCAAAAGATACAGATCTTGTGATTACGTAGCAAGGCTTCTTGATTCGGGGCACTCAGGAACTTTGGACAGTCAATTGCTGGATGTTGTTCTGCGCAAATAAAACACTTGTTTGTCACTTTTGCTCCTACTTCATTGGGTTGAAGCGTAACATGTACTCTGGTCTGCGGGAAAACTGGGATCTTTTCTAGACACTCTTTGAGATAGTTGGGTAAATCGAAGGTTATCATCTTGATCTAGATGGTGCTGATATTCTTTGAACAGGAAATCTTCTATCTACTCTAAGGTAGGAAGTCTGGTCTTACAATTTACAAAGTCATCCATTCTGCCCGTGTGATAGGATCAAAGCCTCGAAGTATTAAATAGGCCATGATCTGTTCTCCATTTATCTTGTTTCTTCTGAGATTGGAGACTCGTCCTTTAGTGAAATGCATGTATGCTATTATAGACTCTGCACTCCCTGGGATTGTTGGTCGTTAAGGCAGAGCTTACATAGCCTTTTGTTCTAATTTAACTAGATGCCGTGGATTGTCGAACATTCGGTCTAATGTTGACCAGGCAATTGAATAGTTGTCTTCAGTTAAATCTAAGTCACTAATTGTTTCAAATGCTTTCCCAGTTAGCTTAGACTTGAGTAGAGCAAAGCGATCGATGTTGGATGCTTGGCTCCTTTGTACCAGTGAATCGAACTGTTCCTTGAATTCACGGTATTTTGCGAGGTTACCACTATATTCCTTTAAGTTGACTTCTGGAATTTTGATACCAATTCCTTCCGCGTTATCTCGCTCTAGTGTGAGTTTGGCTACAGCGTGTAGAAGTGCTTCGGTTGTGTTTTTGTTGTCCTGTTGAATTAGCTGGGGTGGCTGTGTTTGTAGTGGGGGACTGATGTTGTATCCATGTCCAGACATCCCTTCCGTGAGATTTTGCTATACATACCCAACTGTATACGTGGGTTGAGCTGGTATCCCGAACGTGTGGGATTGTTCTTCGCTCTCAGGGTGTGCTTAAGCATCTTGATGGTAATGCGACAACCCAATCTGAGAACCATCATTGGTGTGCTCCCTCCGTTCGAGCTGTGGGTTTTGAGAACGGTAAAGTTGCTGGCCGTTAGGCGTAACGTTACTAGAATCTTTGATCTTTGGGTCGGGACCTACGGCCGACGAGGCTGCGGTAGCCTGGCTGGTTCCCGGACGGAGTGGATAAGTGCATCTGGTCCTTTCTCCTCCTCTATCAGCTCCGGGGAATTCTTCGCTATGAATTCCGTTATTTTTAACATTATCGTTTTTGTTGCTCTGTAGTTTGGTTGAAAGGTGGCAGCGGTTGATCCGCTTAGGTCCATCTTTTTTTTTTTTTATGAAGGTGAAAATCTCGAAAGACACAGTGGGGTTAGAAACCCAAAGTAGTGTGGGACTCTAACCGCACTAAAAACACCTCCTTGATCATGACCAATCAACCAGTGATCGACAAAGATTTTATTTTCAACGTTAAGTCGGGTTTGAGAAGGTATTATAATTTAAATACAAGCTCTCTTAATTGTCAAAAAAGTTCATGGGGCTTGGTTCTTCATAACCTACGAATATTATTTCATACATTCAAGACATCGTCTATCTCAGGATTGATATGCATCTGCAAACGCTCGTTGTGACGCATTGCGTACTTTTTAATTGTATCTTCTACGAGGTCGATCTGCAAATCTCGATGCAAGTCACTATTTCTAATGTACCATGGGGCTATTCACTATTCCCCGAAGGACCTTATTTTGAAATGTGTGCAACATTGAACATTTGTTTTCTTTGTGCAACCCCATAATTGGATACCATATGTCCAAACGGGTTTTAATATCTGATTGTATAATAGGATTTTATTCTCAATGGACAGTTCTGAGTTATATCCTAACAACCAATAAAGTTTTCTATATAGAATATTTAGATCTTCTACTTTCTTTTTCACATGTTCCTTCCATTTCAGTTTAGCATCCAGATTCATACCGAGATACTTAGCTGTGTTAGAGTAAGGAACTATTTGATTATTAATAACCAAAGGAAGATTCGTTTTTTTTTTTTGTTTGTTAAATTGATATGGATGGACTTTGACTCATTAAGTTTAATTCGCCATCGCTGCGTCCAATCACATATCTCGTTAATTGAATTTTGTAGCTTTTCTGTAGCTTTAGCCACACATCCATCTGTTGATAGAAGAGCAGTGTCGTCTGCAAATGTGGCTATCATGGTATCACTCGCATGCGGTATATCACTCGTATATAATAAATACAGGGTGGGTCCTAGAACACTTCCCTGTGGAACACCTGCATGTATTTCTTTAAGCTCAGAATACGCTGAGCCATAACGAACTCTAAAGAATCTATTACCTATATAAGATTAGATTAGATAGATAGATAGTAGATTCCTATGAAGTTTATACTCTAAGCCCTTATGCCAAACTTTATCAAAAGCCTGTGCAACGTCTAAGAATATTGCAGAACAAATTTGTTTTTCTTTCAATGCCTTTTCTACAACATTAGTTATACGATGCACCTGGTTAACCTCACCGAGACCTTTGATGTCAAAAAGGCTTTAGACAAGGTGACGCGCTGTCATGTGAGTTCTTCAATATTGTACTTGAACGGATTGTGCGGAACTCACAAGCCAACACCCGAGGCACAATCTATTACAAGTCTGTACAACTGCTTACATACGCCGACGATATAGACATTATCGGAAGAACTCAGCGGGCTGTCACCGGTGCGCTTGCAAGCATTGAGGCGGAAGCGGCCAAAATGGGTTTAGCGATAAACGGGGGCAAAACCAAGTATATGCTGTCAACAAGAAGGGAAAACCAACACCGACGAATTGGACAAAACGTCACAATGGGCAGCTATAACTTCGAGGTAGTAAGGGACTTTGTCTACCTTGGCTCTGCTATAAATTTTACAAACAAGATCAGCGCAGAAATCAATCGAAGAATAACTCTTGCCAATCGCTGTTTTTTTGGGCTTATAAGACAATTCAACAATAAAGCGTTATCTCGAACAACTAAGGAGACTCTATATAAGATCTTGATCATCTCCTCCTGTTTACGGCGCTGAAACATGGACTTTATTAAAATAGGATGAAGATATCCTTGGTCACTTCGAGAGAAAAATTCTTCGTAAGATTTTCGGTCCCGTTTGCGTTGACGGGTTTTGGAGGAGAAGATTCAATCACGAACTATACGAGCTGTACAGCGACATCGACCTAGTCAAAAAACTGCGTATTGGACGTCTGAGATGGCTAGGACATGTAGAGCGAATAGACACCAACCAACCTTTTAAGAGGGAGTTTCTCGAAAAGTTTTGAAAATAACGGTAAAAGTGAGATTGGCCTATGTGAGGTAACTTCTGATAAAGGCTTACCTTGTTTAGGAATAACAATAATTTCTGCTATCTTCCAGTGATGTGGGACATACCTTTGTTTAAAGCAAGCATTAACTATAAGCTTGAGTTTCAACAATGCAGTTGGAGGAAGTTCCTTCAAGATTTGAATAGTTATAAGATCATAACCTGGTGATTTTCTATTATTTAGTTTATAAATACGTGTCTCGATCTCTCTTAATGAAACAAAAAGAATTTCCTTTTCGTCTACTCTGTTATAGAAATCAACATCTTCATTTGCTTCCCTAGGTGGAAACGGTTTGAAAACATTTGAAAGGTGCTGACAATAGAGTTTAACCTTTTCCTTTGGATCGCCGATCCATTTCCCACCAGATGTTTTCAACGGGGGATCTTGTGCTTGAGGTCTCTTTAAACGTTTATCAGCCTTCCAAATGGAATAGTCCGTGACTTTGTCAGCCGTAAGATTACGAAGGTATTTAGCTAGAGAATCATTTTTGAATTCAGTAATAGCATTGTATATACAACTAATAGTAGTATCAGTTGAGGAAATCGACACTACCGCCTCTAGCTGGACGTCAAGTAACCAACCATTTGCACTCTTGCACACTTTGAGGAGAACAAAGTAAAAGAGCACCAAAAGAAACAGCCGATAATAGGTGAAAAATGGGAAGATAAACAAAAAAAAAAAATCTTTTACGATCAACGTGTAGTGTGAAGTTTCTACCATGATGTATATTGTGTGCAGCGTTACCATATTGACAGATTAATCTGAAAATGACAGTTTTTTTGAAGTCGTGCAGTTTTTAAGTTTTTTCTCCAAAATTGAAGTTTTTTCTAAATTTTAGCAGTTTTAGCAAGTTTTAATTATTTTTGCTGATATTTTTCTTCAAATATAGTTTGTTTTCCATGGGAATATCAAGAATGCTTACTTTATGAGCTCAGATATTGTACTAGATTAGCCGCGTTTTGTTTTCTCCGTGAACTGGTTCAGTTCATATTTTTACACAGGATGCAAAAACAACAATTGAACCAGCACTTGAGCTGGTTCAATTTTCGTGAACCAGAATTTCTATCCCATACCTCACCACTAGATGGCTTTTCACAAAAAAAAAAATATATGTAAAGCTTGGCAGCTCTGCTGAATGGCAGAAATAAATCATAGTTATTTGTTGAATCCTCACTTTCTGACATAAGAAATGATATCTAAAAACACTTAGTTATTAAACAAATATAAAAATATTAAGCACTTTTCTAACTTCAATTGCTATTTTTCCGCCATTTTTAATCCATATTAAACGTCAGTGTGTAGCTGCTGCTACCAACTTGTGAAAATGAAATTTCTAGGTGAACCAGGAGCGTTTTTTTATTTTGAGATGAGCTAGTTCAGTTCACGGGGAAAACAAAACGCGGCTATTACCACATACCTAATACAAAACATACTTTTCTTAATTTCTTATTATGGATTGTACAAATTTTCTTCCTACAAAGGAAATGTTTCAGAAATTTACACAAGAAATATATACAAATTAAATGTATAAACTTTTATGCTTAATTGAATGAGTAAATTTACATACTTATTTTCTATGGTGCATGGAATGGACACCACACACTTTGTTCATTTATTTGTTACTTTATTTATTGTATCATATAATATTTTGTTAATGAATTGAATTCTTTATGTTTAAACAAAAAATAAATATTTTCTTTTTTTTTTGAAGTGACAGTTTTTTTTATTAAGAAAACAGTTTTATTTTCTGTTGTGGACAGTTTTCTGCAGAAATAATATGGCAACGCTGATTGTATGTAGCTTTGTATTTACTTGTGTATGTACATACGTATATATTATTTTTCTTTTCAAGGTTCTGGCGGATGAAATTTAAATTTTTTTTTTTGCTAGAATTATTCACTCGCGCTAAAGGGGCTCGACTTCCCTTTTTTATGTATTGTTGAGAAAAAATAGAGTTCGGAAGAGCATTATGTATGTACAATATGTATGTACGTGGTGTGCTTCCGGAGGTCATGAAATGATCTCTACATTACGTGGTACCTACGTCCGAAGATAGGCTTAAGGATAAACTGGCTATTTCGATTGAGCACTTTCGATGAATATATCAGCAAAACAGGGCTAGGCAGGAAACATTACGACGGTGTTCAAGCGAAACAATGCTGTTCGCAATATTCATGTCTCCTACAAGCTTCCTTCTAGGAAGTGCAATATGGTTTTTGGTGCACCTGACCAGATGTGAGCGTTATACTCTAGCTTAGGACGTTTATTCGCCTTATATATTAAAGCCGAATCCAAAGTGTATTTCCTCCACCATTTAAAAAAATCAAAATCAAATATGTATGTAGCGTGATCATTAATGAGATAAGGATATAAGAGAGAAAAAAGGTATGGATGCACATTGGTAATCTATTTCTGAAGGTTATAATGGATAGTGTTATGAATCGAAGACTGGTGCACAGTAATAATCCCTCAGAACTCTGGACTTTGACAAAAAAAACTAATTAGTCGAAATTATATACATATATCATAGACAGGGAACTTCGAAAAGCCTCTGAACCCATCTGGCAGTTCACTTAGAATAAAGTATGCTATAGCTGGCTTCCGGAAAGAAATTTTGAATTGCCCAATTGCCTTGCAGGACATTGTTGAGGCACTAAGTCGTCTTAAGGTTGATAAAGTTGCATGATCGGATGGAATACCCGCC
Source organism: Brachypalpus laphriformis (assembly GCA_945910035.1). Lineage (NCBI taxonomy): Eukaryota > Metazoa > Arthropoda > Insecta > Diptera > Syrphidae > Brachypalpus > Brachypalpus laphriformis. The sequence goes on from OX246756.1 coordinate 126,088,031, forward strand.
GCATTATATAAATATGGTACTGACGAACTAAACACCGATTTTACTTACTTGTTTAACAACATTTTGGAAAAAAGATAATACCGCATCGCTTCAAGAAAGCCTTGATCTCTCCCGTTCATAAGAAAAGTTGTATGGAGGGAACTTCCGAGACATTTCTTTTCAAATGCGTTAAAAGTCGACTAACTGCATAGATAGGTACCAATACTCGTAATCTGCCCAAGGAATATCAAGCGGGTTTCAAGCAAGGATATTCTATTGTTGATCACGTGTTTGGCTTAAATACGAGTAGTATTGTGTAGTCATTTCTCTTGAAGAATAAGAAACTACCGGAATACCCCGCTTCCCGACAGGGTTACGTTCCAGAAAATTACGACTTAACTTGAAACGACTTAAATCGGATCCAATATAAATGCATATACATACATACATATGTATGAGTATGGATCAAGGAAAATTTGTATTCACTTAATTTAAAATGTACATACACATGTAATGAATGTATATGTACGCATACATATAATATATTTTTGATTGGCCAATTAATTTACACAAATAAATAGTGTATTAAATTAGTTCATGCTTCTTTTAAAGTGGGAGTGGGTGATAACGAATGTCTTGTTTGCGGGGTAATCTTTGAAAAGTAGGCATCTATATCCCGCTGAACTGCGCGCTCCCTCTATTCAGCATGTAATTCCGTATAAGAAAATGCGGCATTACTTAAGTATATTCTGCATAAATCTTTGGTTCCTTTCTATCCCTGTCTGAATCCAAGCTGAAAATTGCTTTTACTTTCAGTTGAGTCTTGGGATGTTAAAGGAGAGCTTTCACATCTGTCTTTTGCTCTTTCATCTTCTGCTTCTTCTTCGTATACCGCATCGGGGTGGGTATTTCTCAATGACTAATGTTTGAAAAGACTTTCGTCGAAGCAACTTAAATCGGGGTATTCCTGTATATGCATTATGTATATGCTCATAGGAATGATCCACCACCAGTCTGCAGCATGTGCAATTTGTCAGAGACACAGGATACTTTTGACTTTGTTTGAAAGTGCCCAAGCAGATCTGTGTTTGGAATTGATGTCTTATCGGAGAGCGTAGTCCTTCACATCCTTAATGAGATGAACGTCCCAACGCTAATCAGGTATAGCAAAATTGTCCTATAATTTATAGAGAAAATCTTAAATGAATACTTCTAAAAGAATGTAAAATAAGTAATAAAAATAAATAATATAGTCGACTTTTGTAGGCGAGATCAAAAAGAAATAAAATTACCAACGTCCTCTCGTTCTGGTATTCCACTTTATTCTGCCATCTTATTTCATTTTCTTTGTTCGAATACAGTATAGTTTTAACATACATTGGTTTGGTTTTCTTACTTATCAGAGGAGAGTGATGTTAGCTAAAACTGCATTAGTGTACAAGATTAATGATACCAAGAGTACAGTTGAATACGACACAACATATATTGCTACAATAATTAGTTAATTACTGTGCTATTAGGCTACAATTAAGACTTACAGGTGGCCCTAAAACTTCCGGACACATGAAGTATGTTCCAAGCAGAGGTTCTAGCTGTATTTAAAGCTGCGGAATTACTTGAGATGGAATCAATATCCGATAAGAATATAGCCATCTACATTGACAGTCAGGCTGCGCTAGAGTCTTACGTCACAAAATCTGAGATCGTCAGCAATTGCCGCACAATGCTCGAGGCATTATGTACGCAGAACCGTGCCGTGCCTACCGGGGACACCTTAACAAAAAAAAAGCATCGAGTATTTTACCCCACTGGATGATGTGGAAAAGAATACATGCATATACCGACATACATATATATAGATTGTGGCTATATATGTATATCCTAAGCCACATTAATATCTTAAGCATTATCACTATTGGTAACCGATATATTATTTCAAAAAAGTAAAAAAGGGTCGTTCTAATAAATCTGTCGTTACAACCGATGTTTAATTCAGTTTTTGTAAATAATAGAAGATGAATCTCTAATTGAGCTATAAAACATTAAATTAAGTATTAAACATTTTTTTGCAAATGCGTACTCATGTACTTATACATACATATCCCTACATACAAATACACGTATATTAACCCAAGGAAAAGTCTTGATGCATCAAAACCCGAAATATAGCAACGTTGCTTATTATGTAACCGCATAGAAATAATGAAATGTAGCCACGTTTGAGTCAGTGCATATTGCAAAATAAATTCATTGATAACTAACTTAAACACTAAAAAATACAAGAAAACACGAAAGATACAACCAGACATAATCTCACAAATCAACCCCTCATAATAATACCCACACCAGCGCGTACATACATATGCATGTACACTACTACAAAGAGAATTTTTTTGTTAATTTTCTCGTCTTCTTGTGCTCGGTTTCGATGTATACATTTCTGTGAGAAGTAAGCACACGCCACCTAGCGAACCATGAGGGTAAGAATAAATTTCGTCTGATGAGAATACTATTAGTTGTATGTACAATGGTTGTATATACAATGGTACTATTGAAATAAAAGAAAACAAAGTTATTGTGAGATGCAGCGATAATCCAGGGAAACACGTTTCGATTCTGAAGAAGCTTGTATCAGACTTATAAATGGTACCCATGAAAGAAGTAGCTCTAAGTACAGAAGATATGATATTCAAATATATAGAAAAACAAAAGTTGAAGGATATATATAATACGTTGCAACGAAACGAAAGGCATTCGCCAATGGACGTATTAATATACAAACCCCCTAAAAGAATATTTGAGTACGAAGAAGAATTAAATATGTTAAAAGGACACCATAACACACCGCATGGAGGACATTTAGGCATACGAAAGACAATGATATAACTCAAACAAAGATGTATATGAAAAAACATGAGACAAATGATCAAGAAATTTGTAAACTCTTGTGAAACATGTGCTAGAAACAAGCAAGGAAGACATTTAAAAGAAGAAATTGTCGTAACAGACACACCAAGTACCAGCTTCGAAACTATACAGACATACACGGTTGGACCGCTTAGGATAATAGCAAACGGTTACAGATATATACTAACCATGCAATGCGAGCCAACCAAATATGTTATTACGCACCCAATAGAAAGTAAAGACCATTGCTAAAACATTAATGGAATAGTTTATCTTAAAGTATGGTTGTTTTAAAATACTCAAGTCAGATAACGGAACTGAATTCAAAAATGAGTTAATGAAAAATATACACGAAATGTTAAAAATTCAAACAATTTACTTAGCACCGTATCATCATCAAAGTATTTTTATTTATTTTTTTGCCTAAGGGGTGGTGGAAAACGCTACTGCTTACGACAAACAGGCTCGCTCTGTTTCAAGTAGTGTGGGACTTTCTACTCACTAAAAAACCACCTTAAACCCTTTTTTAACTTGACATCATCCACTCCGGAACCGCTTTTGCATTACTTCAGAGTGGAGTCATTTTCGTTTTCGTTTTTTCATATTTGTCTCTTGCTTGCGGGTTAATTCTTTCTTGCCGGTATCATAAATCTGGCTTACATAAATCTCATGAGGGTGATTATTATGTCGTCCTCTATCTTTTTTGTTTTAAGCACTTTTTCTATAAAGGAACGTACTTGATTCCAGCTCTGGTCACTCATTGACATTTTTGTCACTATGTTTTCCGGGGTGATGACGCCGATTAGAAATTCTAGCGCCCCTCTTTCAGCTTCCCATCTGTTGCACTCGAAGAACGTGTGGTTTGTGTCGTCCAGTTGGCAAGTTCGGCTCCCTGTTTTGCCCATTCTGTGCAGGTAGGCGTTGAAATAACCATATCCGGTAAGAAATTGGGTGACGTAATAATTTACTTACTGTGGGCGCCGTAGCGTAAGTGGTTAGTGTGTCGGATCACTACGCGTGAGGTTCCAAGTTCGAATCCTACAAAACACCAAAACGTTTTTTCACGGTCCCACCTCTCGCGAGCGTCTGACAAACATCCGAGAGTATTGTTGTCTCGAAAAAGCTTCTCAAATCGCCGCTCGGATACGGCACTAAACTGTAGGTCCCTTCATTCGTGTGAAAAATATAACGCACACAACATGAGTGGTTACGAGAAGCTAGGCCCTGGCACTCAAAGAGCTGTTGCGCCAAATATTTATTTATTTTTTAATAATTTACTTCCCCGTGTTTCCGTTCCTTCCATTCAGCGATGTTGCTGATCAGCCTCGCGGTCCATCGTCCTCTACGTTCTGAGCTCCATCTCTCCTGCCATTTCTGTTTGGTGAGCTCCTTCGCCTCCTCGGTTGCCGCTTCCACTCCAATTTCCGCCTTTTTGTCGTAGACGTATTTCCTCTCTGCCGCAAGGAGATCAATAGGGGTCACTCCCGCGACTATGAGGAGGGCTGGTTCCGACACCGTTCGGTACGAACTTGTAACCCGTAGTGCTGTGCGCCTTTGTACTACGGCCATTTGTTTCCTGTATTTCTCTTATCGTAGTGCGTCGGCCCATATCTCGCACCCGTACAGGAGGATGGCGTGGGTGACTGTCATCAGGAGCTTTCTCTTGCTGGCAGTTGGGCCTCCAACGTTTGCCATTAATTGTTCAGTGACATTGTGACCTTCGTAGCTCGTTGCGAGGCAGATCTTATTTGGTGCTAGAAAGTGAGCTTTGTGTTTAGGGACATCCCTAGGTACTTCACCGCTTCTTTGCTGGTTATAACCTCAAACCCGACTTGGAAGTCGACAACAGTTGTAATCCTCTTCTTTGCCAAAAGGAGTATCTCCGTCTTTTCTGCGCCCAAACCTAAGCCATGTCTCTTCCATCCAGAGGTGCACCTGCCTCATCACCTGGTTAAGTTTTCTTTGTGCGCTCTCGGTGTCTCTTGCCGTAATCACCGCGGCGATATCATCTGCATACCCTGCCAGGAAGGTATCTTCGGGCATTTCCATACGAAGGATGCCATCGTAGGAGATGTTCCAGAAATCGGGTCCCAGGATTGATCCCTGCGCTGCTCCAGCAGTAATCTTCTTTATTCGTGGTCCGTCTGCGGTGTTGTATAACAGCTTCTGGTCCTTGAGATAGACCTTCACCATCCGCAAGAGATATTCGGGAATATAAAAAATGCTTTCGAGACCGTTCAGCATATCGCTCCATCTGGCTGAATTGAAGGCATTTCGCACGTCCAGAGTTACTAGCAATACGATTTTTCTTGAATAGTGATTGCCCTGTTGAGCCAATTGGACGGTCCTTAACACTTCTTCAATTGCTCCAATCGTAGAGTGGCCCTTTCTGCATCCGTGTTGTCTTTCGGACAAATCTCCTGCTTTCTGCACGGCTGCTGTAAGCCTTGGTCTTAGCAACTTTTCTAGGAGTTTCCATGCGGTGTCCAGCATACACAGAGGCCTGTACGCTGATGGGGAATCCGGATCTCCTTTTCCTTTGCTGATCAGTACCAAGCGCTGTAACTTCCAGCTCCTAGGGAAAACCCCTTCCTGGAGACAGCTATTGTACATGTTCAGCAGCAGCTGAGGACATGTTTGGGCAATAGTCTTGAGCAGATCTGCTGGTATTCCGTCGGGTCCAGGGGCTTTTCGGCTGTGTAGTGTTTTCGACGCGAGTATCAACTCTCTTCACATCGGGGTTTCTAGTCGTTGGTTCATCAAAGTATAGGGTCATTAGAAAGAAACCGTAGAGTTTTAAATGAATTCCTTTTGAATTTCGCAGAAGACCACGAATGGGATAAATGGGTGCCATAATACGCATTCGCGTACAATACAACACCTCACGTTGATACTGACTTTACACCATATAAACTAATATTTGGCTATCTACCAGGTGATGCAACTTGAGATTTTGCAAAAAAACAAAGGGGCACTTAAAAAATTATGATAGTACAGTCAACTCCGCTTATCTGAACTACGCTTTACTGAAAAAATCGGTTAACTGAAACACAAAATTTGTTACGCAGCATTTTTCCACATTCTTCATACAAATTACTCCGCTTAACTAAAATCCGCTTAACTGAAAAGCCTGGTTAACTGAAAAAACTTTTACAACAGAAATTATTAATTTATACTCAAACTACTCCGCAAAACTGAAATCAAATAATTGAATGCGCCCAACCCTAAATTTTTTTTTTCTTTCTTTAGCGAAACACGTCCAATAAATGACACCTAATTTTAGTTTTTCTTTTTTTCTTTATTTACAAATTATCGGAGTTTCGCTTTGTTTCGAGTTGTTTTTACATACATATTAAAAATGATGTTGTTGGTATTTTTTTTGATTTTCAGGTTGAAAAAGTGAAATAGTTTTTCAGTTATCCGAATTCCGGTTAAATGAAATTTTTTTTCAGTTATCCGAAGTTCGCTTAAGAGAAAATACTGCTTAAGTGAAAAAGTAATTGTGGCAAATTGGGGTTTCAGTTAAACGGAGTCGACTGTACCTCACAAGTTAAAGGTAATAGAGGTCCTAAGTATAAATATATTATTCGGCCTTTACTACAACGCCTAACGCAGGGAGTCATAAAGAAAATTGGAAAAGCATACAACAATAATTCATCAGGTATGAGCTATTTTAATAATTCCATCCGTTATGTGTATTGTTGATAGTGAACTCGTTGATAGATTTAGACTTTTAATTGCATCTCAAAACCCTGGCAATATTAATCATCACAATGCGGTGAACTCAATTATGGAAGAGCTACGGGAATCAAATATGTATCATACCATATATTAACATCAGGTCTTAAAACACAAATAGTTGAAACTAAAATAGGCGTTGATAAGTTCGGAAGGTGTTTCAATAGGTTTCACCGTTCAACAACCTTTCCTCATGGACTTCCTGAAGAAGGATTTAAACTGTTGCCTAATGGTCATATTCCCATAGAAGGGGAAAACCTACACCAACGCACCAAGTAGTCAACAAAGAGTACATGGACGATGGTATAAAATTTCAAAGTAAATCCATATTTATTCTTCGCCAATATGTAGACAATATGACGGATATCATTAATAGAGATATAGCAAGGACCTTCTAACTACTCTTAAATGGATAGTTTGATGGTGCAGATAAAGCTTTGCAGAATATTAGACCAAGAGCCCATAGCATTTTTGGGCGTGAAGATATAGCCAAAAGATTGATACATAAATGTAAAGTACTCCAAGAATAAAATCGAATGGGGAAGTCTTACCTACTTACTTACTTAGGTGGCGCTACAGTTCGGGGTGAACCTGGGCCTCAACCAGCAAGCCTATCCACTAAGCTCGGCCTTTACCTAATTGCCTCCAGTTGCCCACTCCAAGTTGGTCGAGGTACCTTTGAACTTTTGCGTGCCGCCTGCGGCGAGGATTCCCTCTACTGCGTCGGCCCTCCGGATAAGATTCGAATACTTTGCGGGCCGGAGCGTTGGTGTCTATTCGCTCTACATGTCCTAACCATCTCAGACGTCCAATACGCAGTTTTTTTTGACTAGGTCGATGTCGCTGTACAGCTCGTATAGTTCGTGATTGAATCTTCTCCTCCAAAACCCGTGAACGCAAACGGGACCGAATGTCTTATGAGGAATTTTTCTCTCGAAGCGACCAAGGATATCTTCATCCTCTTTTAATAAAGTCCATGTTTCAGCGCCGTAAAGCAGGAGGAGATGATCAGAGTCTTATATAGAGTCTCCTTATTTATTCGAGATAACGCTTTACTGTTAAATTGCCTTACAAGCCAGAAAAAACAGCAATTGGCAAGAGTTATACTTCGCTTCATTTCTGCGCTGATGTCATTCTCAGAGTTTATAGCAGAGCCAAGGTAGATAAAGTCCCTTACTACTTCGAAGTTACAGCTGCCCACTGTGACGTTCTGTCCAATTCGTCGGTGTTGATTGTACCTACTTGTTGACAGCATATACTTGGTTTTGAACTCGTTTATCGCTTAATACATTTTGACCGCATCTACTTCAATGCTTGCGAATGCACCGGTGACAGCCCGCTGAGTTTTTCCGATAATATCAATATAGTCGGCGTCTGCAAACAGTTGTACGGACTTTTGATAGATTATACCTCCGGTGTTGGCTTGTGAGTTCCGCACAATCCGTTCAAGTACAATATTAAAGAAGTTACATGACAGCGCGTCACATTGTTTAAAATGTTTTTTGACGTCAAAAGTCTCGGTGAGGTCATTACCGACCTTGATGGAGCAGCGAGCGTTTTCCATTGTCATCCTGCACAGACGGACAAGTTTGGCTGGGATGTCAAAATTAGACATGGCTCTATAAAGCTCTTCTCTATAGAAGCTGTCATAAAAAAAAAAGAAAAAATAAATAAAGATGCTGCCATAGGCGGCCTTGAAATCGAAAAAGAGATGGTAAGTATCGCTTAGGAATTCTTAGATTTTTCCAGGATCTGCCAAAGTGTGAAGATTTGATCGATGGTGGACTTTCCTGGCCTAAAATCGCACTGATAGGGGCCAATCAGGTTGCTGGCAAAAGGGTTCAGGCGTTCACACAATATCGCAGAAAAGATCTTGTATGCGATATTTAGGAGACTGATGCCTCTATAATTGGCGCAGTTGAGGGGATCTCCTTTCTGGTGGATCGGGCAAACGATGCTGAGATTCCATTCATCAGGCATACACTCCTCTGACCAAATCTTAGAGATGAGTTGGTGTATGCTCTGTACCAATTCATCACCAGCTACCCTGAAAAATTCGGCCGGTAAGCCGTCAGGTCCAGCAGCCTAGTTATATTTCAGCTTGGATATAGGTATTCTCACTTTGTTTTGGTCAGGTGGACGGAAATATTTACTATCATCATCTATGTTGAATGGTTCATTCTGCCTGACAGCGGATCAAGGCTAAATTCGCTAACGGAAGAAAAAGACCCTGCCACCAAAGATGGTTTCTACGAGCAGTGTCCTAAATACTACGCTAAAATCCTTATGGGCGATTTTAACACCAAAATAGGAAAGGAGGACGTCTTTGGTAGGGCTGTCGGTAAGCATAGCCTACACGACACCACGTCTGATAACTGATAACGGACTAAGGCTAATTGATTTCGCTGTGGAGCGAAATGTCACCATAGCAAGCACATGGTTTCCTCATCGCGATATTCATAAGCAGATATGGCAGTCTAAGGTTCATGTAACGATAAACCAAGTTAATCATATTGCGATCGACGCAAGAAATGCCTCCAGTATTCTGGATGTTGTAGCCAAGGTACGAATGCGGATATCCCAAACTGAGCAAAAAGAAGAATCACTGTGAGAAAATTTAACGTCGAAAAGCTACAATCGTAGGAGACCACAAGATTCTTCGCTGAAGGCGTATCCCGAAATCTCTCAATCACCCCCAGCATCCGGTGCTGAAGCCCAATGCCAACGCTGCCAACATGCCATCAGAAATGCCGCGACTGATGTGCTGAGTTTCGCTCGCCCACCACCGCGAAACCCCTGGTTTGACGAAAAATGCCGGCGAGTGAATGCAGCAAAACAAGAGGTATGGAAATGAAATGGAAACCTCTGCCTAAATGGCTGCTTGCCTAAGTCTGCCGCGTATAACAAATCCGCATCCGAATAAGCGCTGCCTGTTGCCTCTGTAGCAATCACCGTAGTAGATGTCACAGTTTTTCATCTTCCTTTTGCCCGGCCCATCCCATCGCACTTCCTGGAGGGCGGTAATATCTGCTTTATAGCAGTCTAGGGCCTCTTTTTACGTGGTAGGGAAGTTACCCCGGCGAGACAACCCCCAACCATGTTCCGCACTGAGGGAAGCGGGAATTCAAAAGTTGGGCTTGCAATAGAAGATTGACAAGCGGTAAGTTAAAAATACTTCAGTTAGTTGAACTGAGTATTTACAGAAGCAGTTAAATAAAAGAAAACTCGAAAATTATATGTTTGAGACAGAGTTGCCAGATTTGTTTCTCGGGCAAAGCGGGATTTCGAAACCTTTTGATTAAAAAAGCGAGGTTCTTACGTCGAAAGCGGGACATAAAAAAACATAAGTAGTTAGTAGTTTTTTATTACTTTTCCTTTTATTTGAGTTTCAAATTAAGTTTAAAATGATGATAGACATAGAAAAATTTGTTGAATGAAAAAACGTTACTATACAAATAACAATAACTGTCTGTTAGTTTTAGAGCAAGTAATAATTACTTATTTATATTTCTCTGAAGACTTAACTTCTTTTAAAGTTTCCTTTTTTTCTTTAATATAGTTGAAGAACTCTGCACAGGATAGCTTGAGGTTGAATTGGATGAGTAATTCTGCTTTCATTAAATTTACGGAACATTTATTTCTAGCATCCGACCATTTTAAATTCATTTGGGAAAAAACGCGTTCAGGAAAGCAGTTTGAAGTTGGGACACTTAATATAAAGGAAACTAGTTTAAACATATTCTTGGAATCATTTTTTGGAAACTGTTTAAAGAGCTGGTCCATCTCTGTGCAGGGGTGTCTCCACATTTTTCCACTACCACATCCAAGGATGATTTCAACAAGTTAAATTCTTCATATAAGTTATCAACTGAAACATTGCCTGACAAGTTTAATACAGATACAGCATTTTCAACCATTTCAGAATTAATTTCATTTTTCAGGTTTATGAATTCGAGTTTAGCGAAAATATTTTCATCTGAAAAATTATAACGCTTGCCTATATACGTTTGACAATTTGTGTAAAAATTATTGAAGTCTTCGATGGCTTTGGTTTTTTCAGATTCAACCAATTTATTTAAAATCTGTTTTGTCTGGTAGCCGGAAAAACAATCCTTTTGCCTTTGAGTCAACCTTGAGCGGAACAGGCATAATGACTCATGCATTTCTGTTATGGCAATATCATTTCCCTGAGACTCTTTCATTAATGTACCAAAACTACTCATAACATTATGAATGAAATGCAAGTATGCTAGAGTTTTTGTCTCCTCTTCTTCCGAATGAAAAACCTTTTCAATGGCTTTCGCACATAATCCTGGCTTATCAAAGTAACGTTTCAAAGCAGGCCAAACCTTGATTACTCTTTCAATGGCAGGACAGAGAGACAGAAATCTTGTATTAACGTGACGCAATAATTCGACCCATTCCATTTCCGTAGTTTCAAATATTTCCATTAATTCAGCACGACGTTTAGCTGAATGTGAGAAATGGCCGTATATTTTTAAGATAATAACTTCTATGCTCATGTTATGCAAAATGCGAACTGAACAGTTAGCTTTTAATATTTTTTTGTTCTTTTCAACGAGATTTGTGTAAACGGAATGATTTGAACCAAAGTTTACATTTGCATTGTCAGCTCCATATGAAGTTACTTGCGATAATTTTAAGTTATGTTTATCCAATGTTTCACAAAGTATCTTTGGTATTTGGTCGGCTGTTTCATCATTACTCTCTACAAAATCTAATAATTTGTTTTGCATGCCTTTCTCAAAACTGAAATATCGCACACATATTGGAAACATTTTCCGGTTTCCCTTATTGCTGGCATCCGTAGAAATCGAAAAAAACAAATCTTCTTTTACATTTTGGATTGCATCCTTCAAAGCTTCTTTTGACAATACTTCACAAACTATTGCTTCACTCTTCGTCCTACCACATTTAACATTCTTAGCTACCTTGGAATCGGCGTACATGAGGGGCAATAATTTTTGGAAACAATCAATACTATTGTAGCTTAACGAATGTTTAACAGTGTGATATATTGAAGTAATTTCTACGGCTAACGTTTTATACATAATATCATCGAGATCACGATCAGAAGTGGAAGTACCTGGTGCCTGGAAATAGCTGGTTATATTTCTTGCAGCGCGAGAACTCGCGATCTTCGAGTGGGTACTTGCTTTTGAGTGCTTCACTATATCATTTAGTCCACCATGAGAAATACTAATTTCTTTTTTACACAGTCTACAATAACCTCGATACTCACTAGAATCCGCAATACACAGCCAATCATTATCATTCTCCCAATTTGTATTGTATTTCGTTAGCGATGTTTTACTAGTTTGGCTTTCTTCTTCTGTGTGATGTTTTTCGGCTCCGAGCAATCCGAAACAACACTATCGGCCTCTTCATTCATCTTTAAACGATTCTAATATGTATGGTTTAATGAACTCCAGTATTTGAAGAAAACACATGGAAGAGAAGTAAACTTTTGCTTGTTTAATGTAATTAAATTACGCAACACAATGAGCTAGCATTCACACTACCTTTTCAATTGCAACTGCCTACAGCGACTGCCATCAAGTTGAGGAATTGTACACTTGCGCCGCAAAAAATAGACACTTGCGTTCAAGCTATGACGCCGTCATGATTATGGTCTATGGATATGGGGAAAACCGCGATTATGCAAACTTATTATGGAAAGTAAATATGTATGTTGGTGCTGGAAACAGTATCTGTGTATCTTTATCGTATTTTCGATAACGGTAAAGAGTTGAAGCTGGCCTGCTCTTACTAAAAGAGAGTTTTTTTTGTTTTGCTTGTTATTTGCCATTGTCGCATTGTGCTAGAATAGAATAGTGCACACATATGTTTATGTGTGCAGATGCAGAGTGTCCCTACTCATTTTTCGATATATTCTGAGGGTGATGTATTGAATGAATGCCGAATGAAGTTTGAAAATATTTGAAAGATAGGAATTAACAAATGTATTGAAAGCGGGACTGTGCCTGTCCCGCGCGGGACATTTAATTTTGGACTAAAAATCGGGACGTCCCGCCAAAATCGGGACGTCTGGCAACGCTCGCATACCCAGGTTTGCACGTATGGTTAGTGCGGTGCACGTATGAAAAACTTTTAATCTAGTAGATATTCATCAATATTTATGTACTTAAAATTAATTGGAATTTGTTGAGTTTTAATTTTCGGGAAGCTACTAAAAAATTCAGCCCCAGGTATGTCGTATTGACACAAGGTTTAAGTAAGGTCGCTGTAGGGAATCCCACATATTATTTGCTCTGCACTCTTCATCCTCAGCTCCGTTGATGGTGTGATAGAGGTAATTTTTCATCACGAAAACAAAAGCCTCGCCTTTTTCTTTGTCCATATTGTACCACTTGATTTGCACAGGGACCCTTGTTTGTTTGATTTTCTTTGGTATCTTCATAAAAATTTCTGTTAATAGTCGCCTCTCCTAGGATCACTTTGCAATATTTTACCCGAGGCTTCATTAAACTGGCTACCAAATGGTAGTCAACCTGAGTTTCATCTCCACCACTGCTGTAAGTGATCAGGTGTCGGCTTTGTTTGATGAACATGGTATTTAACACGATAAGACCGTGTGACTTCTACATGCTTAGGATGTCTTCACCAGAAAGATTCCTCGTGTCGTATCCCAGTCCTCCATGGCAGTCTTCATAGTTTTCGTTTGACTTCCCGACGTGTCTATCTGCACATCGCTGGACTTCCAAATACTCAAGACGTTACCAAATAGCTCTGCAGCAAGGATGATACCTATGCCATTTCTAGCCTTTTCCGTTCCGTAGTATTATAGAATATCTTGTAATCTTTTGTTCTAACGTCCAAGAAACGCGCCCGATTTCCGGTGTTTTGCCATTTCGTTTCTTGGAAACACAAGATATCCACCCGCCTCCTATTCATCATCTCTTCAGGCTCGTAACTTCGACCGGTCACGCTTCCAACGTTCAACTCGCGACCTTCAAATGTCGACCAAACTGTTTCATTATTTTGCTAGCCCCTGGAATCCGTATATCTCTGAACCGAACATTTTTGCTCGGTCCAGGATCAGTACCATGCGTAGCAGTGGTAGTGCCTTTTTTTTTTAGCAAGTATTACCATAATGATACAGTTTTGCAATATTATTCCGATGGTGTTTGTTGTTTGACACGTGCATACTCCTGTTTTATTATTGTTTGTTTGACCTTTCTTCTATGACACCGGTGATCTCCAGTCGTGTCGACGCACGGACTCGCATGCACACTTGTGGGAGAGTTTTTAAGGTAGTATATGTGTCGCTGGGCTCACTTGGGTGTTATATTGCCTAGATCTGATTTGTCCCCTTAGTTGACTTTTACCACAAGCGCTATTTGTTTAAGGGGTGCTGCAGTGATACTCTTAACCCGTCCCTGCACGGGGCGAAACACTTATCACATATTGTTATATCTTATTTAATATTTAATATATATACCATGTTCATCAATATATATATATATATATAATTGTCCACGCGCATTAGATACATCAGTACAATCCCCTGATCTTGAATACATTGAATACATTTGAAAAGAAGTCGGGCGTAATGTATACCAAGAAACCTTTCTGAATGCACAGCAACTTTAGGAAGGACTTTTAAGGGACTGCAACTTCATAACGCCGGAGATTTGTCAAAATTTAGTGAATTTTATGCCATGAAAGCTGGAAGTAGTCATAGCTAATAAGGAATTTCCACAAGTTATTGAAATGATATAACTCGTTGTCATAGCAGTATTTTTTATTTTTTTTATACATAGGTTCCTTGTAAGTCTACTCACTTCTCCCAACTATGCTCCCGTCCAAATAGTATTCGGCGTCTTTCTCTGCAAAATAATTGTTTACGAAGCCTCATCATTTGATGAAAGTCTGTCCTCCGAGCGCAACTTTTAGATAGGGAAGAAAAAAGTCGCTTTGGCTAGATGATGAGTAAGGTGGGTGGTCAAGCAGTTCAAACCGTAATTCGTGGATTTTCACCATTGGCAACCGCTGAGGTGTGAGACGGCGCATTGTCTTGCTGAAACAACTTTCTTTTTTTTATTTCTTCCAAATGTGGCCGTTTTTCCGCAATTTCTGCCTTCAGCTTGTCAAGTAGTGGTGCGTAGTATGCCCCTGTAATGGTTTTTCCTTTTTGAAGATAATCGAATAAGATAACTCCATGACTATCACAAAAAACAGTCCATCACTTTCTCAGTCGAAAAAAAACAGTTTTTGGGTTTTTGGAGCCGATTCCCCCTTCGCAGTCCACTGTATTTTTGTTTCTGGGGTATAATGGTGTATCCACGTTTCATCTACAGTAATGAATCAGCGCCAAGACTCTGATTTATTGCGCCTAAAGTAGCCCAACAGAGCGTTGGAATTATTCATTCGAATACGTTTTTGTTTTAACTTTAGCAAACGCGGCACCCAACGCACGGTCAAATTTCCCATGCCTAAATCTTGGTTCAATACGTGACAAACACGTTCTTTGGGCATACTCGTATTCATAGCCTCTACTACCTCTCTCATTTTAATTCGATGGTTGTTTAGCACCATTTAGTGACTTTGAGCAATGTTATCGTCAGCGGTTTGAATATCTTGTTATTGTTCTATTTCCTAATGAGAGATTTATTTTTTTTTTTGTTAATACCACCCTGTTGATTATACCTCTTAAAATTATAACTGTGAGTAGTGGCGCTTTGGAAAATCCATGTAAACACGTATGTAGGGTCAGTTATACCTAAATACAATAACATATTCACTTGTTGGGAAAAATGCTCACATAGAAGAACTTAATATCTGCATGTGTTTGGAGTGGTTTTGTCAAAATCCTGCGCATTTAAAGCCTGTTAGCTTTTTCTCAGAAAAACTCAATATTCTGAGTACTAATATCAGGAAGCAAAGTTGAAGTCAGAGAATACAGTCAATGACGATAGCGATAAATTTACCTTACGGATACAATATTTCTAAATATCCCACTACTACTGTAGGTATATCCCCTAGTTTTAGTGCATAATTTGGTGTTACACCTAGAAATATAGATATACATATATACGTACATATAAATCGTCAGTATCAACAAATAAACAAGTCAAATAAGACATATTCGTCCACTCTCCATATGTAATAGATGGTCCTTCTACGATATATGTAACATGTCTTCGGACCTTAAAATTTAAGTTAAAGCAGAAATATTTGAATCCCCTGTTTCTTTGATTTCAATCATTTTTTCTTTGGTGGAAGTTTTTAATACGTCGTAAACATGTTGTTTGTGTTTTGCGCAGATATTGTTGTATATGAATCCTTTTAGGTTCAGACCAATGTTTATCTTGTTGAAAATAAAGATACGACTGGGTCGCACGCACTTGCATCTGTGCACACTGTTTTTCGCAAATTACACAGATTTGATATTTAAACTGGTTAAGTGATTTTTTTTACAGAGGAACTTATATTTTTTACAGCTTTCCAAAACTTAAAATGACATGTTTTGTTTAAATAAGAATTTTTAAGCAAATAGCCTGAAAACAGGGGAGAAATTGTAAATTTAAAAAAAATGCATTTTTATCAGATAACGCGGTATACCATCTGACGACAACGCAAAAAAAAAAATGTATAAAATCGTTAAGTAAACGATTTATAAAGTAGGAAATCAATATTTTTTTGTATCTACATGTATGTAGATCAGTTTTCTAAATTGCAGTTTTTTTTATAGATTTATCCCTGCATTCACTAACACTAATGCAGTCAGTGATTGCTTACATCACAAACACGTTTTTGAGAAGATTGTTATGTTGCAGGACGTAATCAGGGTTATCGTGAATAAATTTTCCCTCTGAACTTTTCCCTCGAACAAAAATTAGGTATCTTCAAATAAGCGGAAATAATTCCGCGGAAAAGAAATAGATATCATAAATAACGATTCAGGAGAATTTTCAACGCAATCGCGATATTTAATTTTTTCCTGATGAATTTGTTCCCTATTTTTGAAGATATCTAATTTTTGTTCGAGGGAAAAATTCCGAGGGAAAATTTATTCACGATAACCCTGAATATGAGCAATTCGAAACTGACGTTCACTTTTTTTCTACGAAGTTATCTTTATAATCCCAATTTTTCTATAAAATCTAGAGAAGAAAACGAGAAAGTGTCCTGTGACAAGAAAGTTCGCTACATTTTCATTGGCATATTGTCAAATGAAGGCCAATATTTTAAGAGATATGTGTGTTAATCCTATCTCCGGTTTCCAACATTTGTATGTCAATATAAATATAATTGAGTCAAAGGAAACAAGCAAACGCAATAAAACTAAGTAAAGTTCTTATATTTGATTTAAGAAAATTGGTTGAAAAGGCTTTGACTGACTATAATACTAACTACTTCTAAGCAAATTCAATATTATGTGATTCGGTTATTCAAATAAAAGTAGCTCAACTTGTTGTTGTACCCAGGTAATGTTTTTTTAATATGCACTCTATAGTTATTAATACATATTTACATACGTACTTATATGAATGTTATCATTAATATGAATTAACAAACATCTATTGCAAGTGGTATCCAAATAGCACTCTTTCCTCACTGCGTAGTGTGGGTCGTATGTAAAAACATACTAAATAATAAAACAAAGGACTCTCAAAGCACACTTACATAAATTTGTACTTCTATTGAAAGCTTATTGAAAACTTTTCAACAGTTGGTCGTTAGCACGTTAACAAGTTGGATGTGTAGTAATCGTCGGCATGTACATATACATAATTTAACCTAAATATCTTTAGTGCAATTTTTTTCTGTGTGTATATATGTTAATAATGTACTTGTGTATGATATATGAAATAATAATCTTTTGGTATAGATATGTCAGCAAGTTACCTGATTCAAATTAATATTGAACCTGCATGCGCTAATCAAAGAACGAAAAATAAGCAATTTTTATGCAACAATTTATTGAAAATACGAGTAAGAGGACAACTTTTCTACTTAAATGAAGTTATGTATTATCATCCATGGCGCAAATATATGTATTTTTTCTCGAAGTGCACTCCAATTTTTAATCGAGTATAAATTTTAATTAAATGGATTGGTTATTGGTCATTACATTGTGTATTTATATAAAAAAAATTACTGGCGAACACAACGCTAAGCGAAGTTATGTGTAGTTGCGTGATAATTTCGCGTTATGGACAGGTCGTACTTAAATTATATACCTATATTTTAACGTTTGTTCTATAAAGCTTTGTACATAATGTAATGAAAGCAAAATATTGGTTTGTATTTACTTAAGCATAAGATTTCAAATACTGGAGTTCTAACGAAAATATTTTAAGGTAATATACCTAGGTACTTAGTTTCAGTTTAGATATATACTAGAATTCTAGGGAAAATATATTCAGCTAAACAAATCCTTTTTATGAATGGGGCATATTATCAATTAACAGAGTTTGTAGCAGATAAATATTGGGGATAAGCGGTTACTGTAATGGGTGTTTCGGGAATACGTTTCATAGCTTTAACCACATGTAATTGATACCATTGTAAGCAGAATATACCGGTTTTTACACTCTTTACTATCACCAGATAACCAACTGCTTTTTATAGATTTGAAAGAAACATAATTTTTTTTTATTTTTTTAAATAGTTTTTCCACTCCAAGTAAAGTCTGACTGGCAAAAACTTCATCAATGACAAAAAGTGGCAAATGACACATTAACTTTTCTGTTGTAGCAGAATGGCTGATTTTACACTTGTTGAACTAATTTCTAGCCGATAATCTGCGAAACTGGTTGAGTCATGACTTAGTTTGTACAGGTAGTTACAAGTACATAATGTTTCTCAAAAAACTGCCGTAACCACAATTTAGACGATAACAAATTGTCATCTCGAGTAAAATGGCTGGTTATTACTGAATGTTTTTTTTTTTGTAAATATAAGCAGAGTCATAGCTCGACTTCCGAATAAAAGAGAGATAGTATCTCTCAGCTCTTCAAGGATTTGATAGTTTTATTTCCGGGCTATGATGATTAAAAATAGATTACTTCTTGCATAGAGCTATAATTTCAGTTTAATAATTAGTTTATGGCCATTTTTTCTTCATAGAAGATGTAACTTTGCAAGCCTGCCGAAGAGTCTGTAAAAAATATAATAAAAACTGAACTTAATTGTCTGTTTCCGGACAAGTGACAGTCTCGGTGGTAACCTTATTACTAACTTACAATAGTGAATTACGTCAATCTCAAATAGAAGGGTTTTACATGTACATTATGTATGTATGTGTGCATATTTTAGTTCTATGTAAAATTATGTTTAAATGTATATTTCATAAGTTATTATAATGTAAATGAATGTATTACATATAGATTGATACTAGTAAATGGTTATATAGAAATTCTCGGCTGCTGTCTCTTTTACTCAATTTTCTACATCCTTGAGCCCGGCGATGGTAGATGCAATCTCAAGTGAAAAAAGTAGCTGGATCGGCCTTCTGAGTACTTGCTGGTTCTGAAGTCGAATGTCGCATGCCTTACGCGCCCATCTGGCCCAGGATATGTTTTTTGTAAAACCGCTAATCTCCATAGTAATCGTGGCTTGTTGTCTTCGTGAACTAGTACAACATCCCCAACTTACGAGTAAATACTACGAGATGGTCCGCTTGTATTGTGATGAATTGACCGAAGTTAATTGAGATATTCTTCACGCCAGCGTTTCATATATCGCTTCATCAGTGTCTGTTGAAGAATCCATAATTTTGAAATAGAGGAATTGTCGCTATTAAATTCAGCTGGAATTAGAATTCAGTTACTATTGATTAAAAAGTTGGATAGAGAAAGAGGTTCCAAGTCAGTATGATCATTTTTTATATACTTAAGAGCCTCGAATTTATAACACTTTCAACTTCTGTTAGCAAGGTGACCAAATCGTCGAAAGTCAACTTTTTCAAATGTTGCTTTACTCTTCTAAGAAGACGCTCCCAGAAGGCGCCCCACCTCGCTGCTCATGCCGGTATGTACAATACTTCCATATGATGTCTTAATGCGCCGCTAGCTGTTTCACTTCACTTTTTTTCATAAGCTTTTCTAATTTTCTTAATCGCTCGCCTAAAAGTTTTGGCATTGTCTAATATGATGGTAGCTGGAACCCGTTCTTCTCACTATAAACCGTCGCAATGCGTCAATGCAGCTTTTCACAGTCATATCACCCACTTGCTCAAGATGTACTGCGCGAATCGCAGCGTAGGTAAACAGCATAATATAAACCTTTTCATACCAATCTCACCATCCGTTTTTATATAAAGGGAGCCAAAAAAGTCTAAGCTCGTCGTTTCGAAAGGCCTGCTAGTAACTACTCTTTCCAGTGGTAATACTCTCCATGGTTCAGAAGCTGCCTTGCCATGAAGTTGCTTACATATGAAACAACGCTGTGGTACATTTTTGCTTAATTCTCGAGTCTGTAAAATTCCATAATTTTTTTTGGAATGTGCGAAAGTACTCCGTTGATACCACTATGTAGGGTTACTTGATGTGCTTCAATTACAAGTAACTGACTGAAATGAGATTGCTTTGTTAGTATAATGGGATTGCTAAGTCTCAAGATACCATCCACAAGTACGGAATTCAAGGAAATGACTACCGAGTCCGATGGAATCTTTTGGAGCTTTGTTAGGGCTTCGATTTTCTTACCGTAGCAACATTTCTGTGTATATCTCACCCTATAATTTTCTGCTTCTCGCAATTCACCTGATGTGAGTTCTCGGTTTCCGATGCTGATCTTATTTTTTGATCTACACAAATATGAGTCCAATAGTACCTTCGCTTTTACACCCCTAGTTTGCAAATATGTGCAATTCGCTGTTAAATTCTCCGGCTAATGAGAGACATCGCTGTAGAGTAAACTGGTTCAGAATCGGTAATTTTTTTTGCCAGTAATGAAAATCGCTCAATAATAATAATAATAATAATAATAATAGTTCTTTATTGTTAACCAAAAAAATCACAAAGAATTAAATAAGCTTAACAAAATTAATTTGTGTTAGAACTTACAACAATAACATTTGTAATAGTCGTCTGCCGGAAGTTTAGTTTGTATATACTAGCTAAATAATCATCCTAGCTTAAGAGTAAGTCATATAATATGTAATAGCTTAAATTCATGGCAGTAATAAAATTGAAATTGAAATTTTATAATTTTTAATATATCAATTTCCTTCTATTATTTGTTAATTTCACCCCATTCAACATCATCTACACCATCTTATGCTTTAATTATCTCTTCCTCCAACATTCTTGTCTTACCATAGTATCTGTATCTATACCCATTTAGTATTGGACATCTGCCCAGAAAATGTTGCATCATTTCAACTTCCTTCATATTTCATAAAGAGCACAGCCTAGACTCATGGGCACTATATCCATTTCCGTTTAAAGCAATAAGATCACATCTCGCTTTAAAAATCCAGATTATTTTAATTCTTAATGTGAAGCTGTCAATAAAGTAGGTGTGTCCTTTCGCATGAAGCCCTTTGTATTCTTGTCTGATAAGCGTTAGATTTGAGTTGTCTCAGTAGCTGGTTTTTTGTTTGATACTCCAATCCGCTAGGGTGGCATTGTTGGCTTCCCATTTTATATCCAATGGCTCGCCTAGAATGTTGAGCTCTTTGAAGCAAAATAAGTTCCTTTCCAGAATTATTTTTGCAAGTTTATGCGGTAATCTTTCATTTCCATACTCGAACATGATTTTCATAATATATCGCAGATGCAGATCTAAGGTGTAAAGATAGCTCTCTTCCAAGCCAGTTTCTAATGATATTGCATAGTTTGGGGTGCAATCTGGTAGTTTAAGTATTCTTTTTATAAAGTATCGTTGCAGCTTATCAATTTTCCCAAACATTCCATACCCCCAAACTTGCGCCCCATAGGCCTGTATAGTTCTGCTCACTGCTTGAAAAAGTCTCCACTTTGCTCCACTAATCGCTCAATAGTTCATCGTTTAATACCTGGTCCCAATCGAAACTAGCCTTCCATATATCCTACAATTGCATATTGCAAGTATTCGACTCTGCCTGTTAGATCGACGCCAATATCATCGCTAGTTGTACACCAATTAATTCCAAGAACTTTCTGTTTTACCACTACAGTCGAGAACGGATAAGCGGAAAACGGATAAGTGGGAAAATCGCATGAGGGCAACGACCTTAGATTCCCCTAGCCATTTCACGCGATTTCTATACAAATTTGTTCGTATACATAAGTGCAAAACGTTTAAGTGCAGATTCCGCATAAGTGAACAACTTTTCAAAACCAAGAATAAAGTTTTCCACTGTTTTCAAAACGGATAAGTGCAAATGCAACTTTAACATTTTTTGCATTAATAAGAAATTAAGTGGCAACACTTACCACATGCGTATGAAATAGGACTATAACAGTCCGACTGACATACCATAAATAGCTGTTTGTATTTCGAACGCATCTGCCACTGCGCTTAATTTCTCGCATTAAAATGTTCACGTGTCAACAGTGTTTTTTGTTATTTTAAACAAATTGCTACTGCAAAAATGTTAAGTTCACTCAAATTAATTACCCTTAGTATAAGTCAAAAGCGAAGAAGCAAAGAACTTCTTTTCTCGCTTTTCTTTCAATTTCTTTTTCTTTGATTGGCTCAAGCTTTTGACATATTAATAAATAAATAAATATTTGGGGCCACAGCTTTTTAAGTGCCAGAGCCTAACTTTTCGCAACCACTCATGTTGTGTGCGTATTTTTTTCACACGATTGGAAGGGACCTACAGTTTAGTGCCGTATCCGAAGGGCAATTTATTTTGAGAAGCTTTCTCGAGACAACAGTGTTCTCTCGAATGTTTGTTAGACGTTCGCGAGAGGTGGGACCGTGAAAAAACTTTTTGGTGTTTTCTGGGATTCGAACTTGGAACCTTACGCGCAGTGGCCCGACATGCTAACCAATTACGCCACGACGCGCGCTCCACTAGTATTAGTATGTATTAATAATGTTATTTTGGATATAATATCTACATGTGTAGACAAATGACAAATGTACATACATATACAGATGTGGAATTATATACTTAACTCAAAATGGAATCAGATTTTTTTGTCGTTGTGTTGTTTTTGTTAATTTTTTTTTAATTTTCACTTTATTTTTAAATAAAAGAATTCCAAATAGTATAAATATATGTGGTTTCTTTTTTTGAGTGTGTAAATACGGTGCACATTCCTAAGTACATACGAGGGCAAGGTGAAAAGTTATCGGACTGACAATGAAAGACTGCGATTTTCAGTTAAAAAATGATTTTATTTTTCTACATAATTCAACACACTTAGTTCAGCGTTTCTCCAACATCAGTATTCCTTTTCGGAAGTGAGAGTCTGGAAGGCTGTGAAAATATTCATCTACGGCCCTCTCAACTTCTGCATTGGATGCGAAGCGCTTCCCAGAAACAAATTTCTTCAAGTTTGGGAACAGATGGAAGTCTGAGGGTGCCAAATCAGATGAATAGGGGGGATCCCTGAGCAAATCGTACCCGAAATCCCACAGTTTTCCCATCGTCAACGCACACTTGTGTACAGGTGCATTGTCCTGGTGAAAGATGATTTTTTTCTTCTTCAAGTCAGGCTTCTTCTAGCGAATTTTGGCATCCAGTTGGTCAAGAAAGTTGGAGTAATATTCGCCTGTAATTGTTCTGCCTTTCTCAAGGTAATCAATTAACAGGATTCCTTTCGCATACCAAAACACACTGGCCATGACCTTTTCGGCAGATGCGATTGACTTTGCTTTCTTTGGCGTTGGACCACCGGCTTCCACCCACTGCTTCGACTGCTGTTTCGTTCCTGGCGTGTAGTGGTGGACCCATGTCTCATCCATGGTCACAAATCGCCGCACAAAATCGGTTGGATCCCTATTGAATCGGTCCAAAGATTGCCGCGAAAATCGTTTGCGCATTTGCTTTTGATCGGCATTCAGTAAATGCGCACCCATCTTGCGCAGAGCTTTCGCATCCCTAAGTTTTTGTGCAAGATGTTTCGCATCCTCTCTCCGATATACACACAGCCTCAGCTATCTCACTCACCTTCACTCGCCTATCGTCCATCACGATGTCATGCACTTTTTCGATGGTTTCGGGTATGGTTGCGGTTTTTGGCCGTCCTTCACGTGGGTCATCTTCGAGGGACGTGCGACCACGTTTAAATTCAGCTGCCCACTTTTTAACGGTTGACATGGAAGGAGCAGAGTCCCCGTAAACTTTTACCAACTTTGGATGAATTTCCTTAGGGGTTAACCCATCCAAAACGAAGAATTTTATGACCGCACGATATTCAAGTTTATCAATTTTAACGAAAAATACACAAGACGTCTACTGCAAAAATTCGTGTAAACAAACTACTTGAGAGAACAAGTTGGACGTCAGGCCGAGAACTTTTCAACTTGCCCTCGTAAATGTAAGTGCAAAAATGTGCACTTACAGATAAGTGCAAAAATTATGAATAAGTGCA
Organism: Brachypalpus laphriformis; assembly: GCA_945910035.1. Classification (NCBI taxonomy): domain Eukaryota; kingdom Metazoa; phylum Arthropoda; class Insecta; order Diptera; family Syrphidae; genus Brachypalpus; species Brachypalpus laphriformis. The sequence continues at coordinate 126,112,177 of OX246756.1, forward strand.
TAGACCGGATAAGTGCACAACAACGATCTTATCTGTGTTGCCGTATTCCCCCTGCAAGAGGGATATTGCATCATTGTAGCATTTTTCGGTTGGCGTGATGCTTTCTCAATCAATGCTTCGCTAAGAAAATTAAATTTAGCTGTGGTCGATGGCTAGGGGTTGTCGTTCGAGTTGCTCCCAAAATGGAAGCCAGTTCCCAAACTTTCCATACAATTTTTTAGCTCGATTGCCTTAAGTTTTATGCCATAGTAGTCGCTTCTTTCGACATGCGTTAGATTTAGGATGGTGTCTTCATTGACAATGTCACTTAAGAAATGAACATAGACACGAACATTTGCAAAGCACAATTGTTTCGATTACGCACTTAATATTATTTTCTAATTTACTATATGAGTAAGCTTGGACAGATTATACGACCAACGGAATATGAAAGCTTCAAACTCTTAGTAGAAGCCTTAGGGAGGAATGTAAGACGCATCTTTAGTTTTCCAAATGCAGGATGCTTTACATCGCACTTTTAGTATGTAAGTCATTAATTTCTACACATTTTAAGCACACTTTACGTTCAAAAGCAATTTCCTTTATGCTCTAACGCAGAGCCCCTTTCCATAGTATTATCTCATCAGGCTTAGTGCGCAGGGCTTAAACAAAATTGACTTCTGAAAAAGAAACCATTTTCAAATTGTAGCATTTACGAAAACAGAGTCTGGAATTTTTACAAAAAAAAATAAAAAATTAAATGAAATTAAAAACGTTCGGTTGTGGTGGTCGTGGGCTTAGTAGATAGGTACTCGTAGTTGTTAATGTATGGATATATTTTCGGATTCTTGGCAAATCATAAACAACTCACTTATTAATTATTTTGTACACATGCCCCTTACTTGAGTGGCGCAGTTTTTATAGTCTAAGAGCCCGCCGTTAATTTTGGACGTGAGATGTAACCGAATGAATGCTAGGTTAATATCTTCGGTTTCGGGCAATGTGTCTGAGTTCTCCCCAACTTTTCCCTAACTGCCGTGCCTCCTTCTCGACTGTTCTGCGCCATGTTTTCCTCGGACCGCCAAGTCTTCTGCCATCCTGAGTTAAAGGGTTACACTGCATAGCATGGTTCGCTACGGAACTGTCACCCTTTCGGAACATGTGGCCAATCCACTGCCACTTCCGTCGTTGGATGGTTGTGCCTATTGTTTCCCGACCCGTTCTCCAGTAAAGGTGTTCGTTAGAGATACGATTGAGAAAATCCAGAAAATCCTTAAAACATGGCGCAGGTATCTATTAACGAACGTTTGCACCTTTCTGGTGATAGTAGTGGTCACTCTTCACGTGCTGCATGGCAGCACGGATTCTACATTGGAGCGGAACAGCGTTAGCTTGGTGAGCTTGGTGTCCAAATTGAATTGCTTCGCCATATTTTCGACAACATCCCGAACACGGACTTTGCTTTGGCGATTCTGTTGGCTATATCCAGTTTGGTTCCACCATCAGTCGAGACAATACTTTCAAGATACTGGAAATACTCTACTCTCTCTACCGGTTGTCGCGCGATGCGTATTTGAGCCGATGAGTTAGTTGATCATTTTAATTTTTTCCGTTTTAATATTCAGTCTGACGACGCCTGCCTCCCTCTCCACATCTGCTGTCATTTGGTGGAGGTCCATAATTCTGTGAGAGAGTAAGCATACATCGTGAGAGTAGTCATGTTTCAGTTGGGATGTAAGAGTCTATCGAATTCCTCCGTTTCCCGTGGACAAAGTTGCAATATCAATTGGAATAGTATTGGTGAAAGAATACAGCCTCGCCTTAGCCCACGTTGGATCTCAAATTCTCCAGACAACTTCCCTCTGTGTAGAACGTGACATTTGAACCCTTCATATGTTGCTTTGATAATAGTAATTAATTTATTGGGAATACCTCTCCTGCGTAAGGAACGCCAAATAAACTCCCTGTTGACACTACCGAACGTCTTCTCAAAATCGATGAACAGCAAGTGAAGTGGCGATCGATATTCAACGTAATGTTCGGCGGTAATCCATAGGGTGTTGATGTGGTCCACACAGGAGGATCCAGAGCGGAAACTTGCTTGTTCCGCATCGAGTGTGTCTTCGAGATGTTGTTTGATTCGCTCCAGGCTGATTTTAGCTCTTATCACAGATAATAAGTATACTTATTATCTGTGTTATTATCTTAGCTACAGCAAGCAGCACGCAAATACCCCTCATCAAGTCCTACCGCCTTGTTGGCTTTGAGTGCTTTGATCGCAATCATTACTGGAAGTCGTGGTACATATTCGGCCATTTTTCACCTCGGGTACCTCAGTCTGATTTGGGAGTATATTGCTGGCGAATACGCGGTTTAAAACCATAGCGCAATGCTCTTTCCATCTCTTGAGCTGGTCATCATCTGAAATGAGTAATAAGCCGGCTAGGCTTTTCACTTGGTGTTGGTTGGAGCTGCGACCACCTGTTAGGTCTTTGGTAATTCTGTAGACGGTCCTGCTGCCGCACCTGCAGGTCCATCCTACATAAGAGATAGATGACAGTTTAAGGCGGCCTTTGAAGTGAAGGAGAACGATTCCAGGGACTTGATTGCCGCTTGGCTGTCAGTGAAAATGCTAATATCCCTGACAGATATTATTTTACATTTCAGCCAGGATAGGGCTTCCTTAATCGCCATGATTTCCGCCTGGAAAACGCTACAATGATCAGGGAGGCGGAAAGATATGCTCAGAGTGAGCTGTTCAGAGAAAACACCACAACCCACCCCACCCTTCGTCTTAGATCCATCTGTAAAGAAGTGAACCGAACTACCATCGACAGGGGGGGTAGGGTCCCATACAACCCGGTTAGGGATGCTCGTACGAAAGTTACGGTCAAACCTCAGTTTCGGAGGGGTGAAGTCCGTATTTTCGTGTTTGAAGTTGAGAAGATCACGGATCGAGGAGTGGGCAAAGCGATAGCCACTGACCACTGAGAGGAGGCTTTCAGGTGGATGGCCGCACAGGCAGCCATCTCTTTGCCGAAAATATCTAAAGGTAGCAGGTTGAACAAGATGTCCAGTGCCGCGGAGGGAGTAGTTCTCAGTGCACCACTGATTCAGATGCATGCAGATCTTTGCACCTTAGCTAGTTGAGTGAGGTGGACCGACGTGGATAACGGACACGTATAGCCAATGAGTGATTTGAGGTTTAATACCTCAGCTCCTACTTGTAGCCTTTTTACAGGAATAGAGAGCTACATTAGCTTTCTTGACGCGCTCTAGTAGATTGGCCTTCCAGTTTAATTTCCTATCCAAAATAAGACCCATATATTTTGCGATTTCAGAGTAGGTGAGACTGGTGCCATTTATCATAGGAGGGTCTATGAAGGGAACTTTATATTTCCTCGTGAAGAGAACGAGATCCGTTTTATGGGCGTTAACCCCCAGTCCACATTTGAAAGCCCATTTGGTGAGCCGAGGGAGAGCATATTGGAGGATTTCCCTGAGAGTGTCCGGGCGTTTACCGGAGGCAGCAATAGCAATGTCATCAGCATAGGCGATCAATCTACAACCTGACGTATCCAGGTCGGCGAATTAGCTTAAAAGCTAGCCGGCGATCTTGGTAGGAGATCTTGGGGGGGCAAGCTCGAAGCCGAGCCGTCCGTCGCCCCTAAAAGGGATTTGAGAAGGGGATGTGGATCCTTCGAAGTGGAGGGCACAGTGTGCTGTAAGCTCGAGGCCGAACAGTTAGCTGTCCCTGAAGGTGTAGAGATATTAAGGTGTTTGCCCCCTCGCGTTTCATGATCTGGCTTTATGATGGGACCAGGTGTTGAAACCACAGAGATCCGCATTGTGCAGGCAAGGCAGCCTAATCCGGAGGTCGCCAGGTATCCGGATACTCCGTTAGCGACTGGACTATTATTTAAAGCGGGCCCCCAGCCTGGCTGATCCTCGGCACGGGTCGCATTACACCTTCATCCGGCCCACCGGAGAGGAGAGAGGAAAGGATAGAATATGAAGGGGAGGGATTAGAACGACTACATCTTGGCTTCGTGTCTCATCTGGGGAAATGCCCGAGAATCTTTGACCATTACTAGGCCCCTACACCATGGCGAGGTGTGTAGTCATGTAGGAGAAGCCGAAACCTTCCAGACATCATTTTCGCTTTAAACCTCTAATTATCCTCCAACAATCCTCCTTTCATATCGAAATCATTTACTCCGCTTATATGGCGAATTGAATTCGGATTCAATTCGAATTATATAAGTGAAATATTAACTCAGATTGAATTGAAATGTGATTGAGTCAATCCAATCAAAAATTTTCTGTGATCGAGTCGAGATTTCGCATGTAAACGTGGATTAAGTAATTGAGTTTTTCAGATAAGGGAAGAAGAAATTTCTCGTCGTGTCATCAAGCAGCAAAACAGAGATCCATCAACGTATGTCTCAAATTGATATTGACAATGTATTTCGCATTCTATTTTATGGCTAAAATTGCATTTAAAAATAAGTTTCTTCATTAAATTATGCACCTCCAATCGCCCTCCTTTTGAAAATAATAAACCTCAATTTTTGGGAATTTCGATTAAAAAAAACCTTCTTTTTGACGAAAATGCGATGGGATCATTATGCATGTAGCAAAGTATTTTCCATAACATTTTTTTAAGTTTTTGGATGAAGCGCTAGAATTTTTGCGTCAATGCTGGTTTTGAGCTCGCGGATTATCTCGGGTCTGCTCACATATATATATATATATGTACTCTTTCAGATAACCCCAAAGAAAAATGTTCCTTACTGTGAAATCTAACGAAATACCAATTCTTTTCCAATTTTTTTTGGAAAGTACTCCTTTAAAAAAAATTAAAAGTTTTTGGGCAGATGAGTGGCAACCACATCTTAAGCGGGAGTACAACATTTTAATTAAGGTCATGATTATCTTCATTTTTGGATAAGTAAGGCCTAAAGCTCCCCTCAGTCGTAATGTCACACTGTACCGTACATCTACGAGTATCTAATGGAGTGCAACTGATACTTGTAAATGGATCTCGGATTTGGATGATCAACTAAGTGAAATTCTTACGTTCAAGTGGCTATGATATGCTCTTTGCGTTAAAATAACTGATCACTGATTTAAAAAATAAGACTCTATTATTCTGGGTCTTTGTTTAGTTGTAGATCTTCCCAATATTTTTTGTCATTCATACAATCTGGAAAGTTAAATTAAAAAATGCATACAGCTGTATTCAAAATAATAGTAGTGTGCTTTTACAAGTAATTTTCAAATGTTCCGTTAATCACAAGCTAAGCGAAGTCTACAGAAATTTATAACGGAGCTCAGCAAAGAAAATAATGCACATAAATTTCTATCGCCATGTTAGATGTAGCGTCAATCATTCGTGAAAGGATAAGGGAAGGAACAAGTTCTGTTCAAAAAAATAATAGTCGATATAATTTATTACACACATACATACATACATTTTCAATGGCCCGCTAATTCTTCATGAGGGTCGCGGGTGCTCAGGTGGGCCCTCGATCCTTCCCGATCCTTCGCCATTGGGACTCCACTAACATGCAGAGTGCACTGAATGGGTTTTTTTTGGAAACGACCATTCCTTCCGATTTGTTCACGTTGATCTTCATTCCAGCATCATCACAAACGGATACAAACCTTTCGATTGCGCGCTGAAGCTCGTTTTGAGAGAATCCAAGGATGACCAAATCATCCGCAAAGAGCAGATGACTAATGCTTAGGTCTCCAACTTTGAAACATTCCCCGCCACGGCTTCGCTGCAACATCCAATCCATATATACAATGAAGAGGAGAGGTGACAAAACGCACCCTTGGTGGAGTCCAACGCCCACAGTGAAATGTATTGATTTAACACCGTTTATCCGAACACAGCTTCTACAGTTTGTATATAAAGACTGAATCGCCCTTAACAGGGAACCAGCAATCCCATACTCCTGCAGAACACTCCAGAGTTTGCCTCGAGGAACCCTATCATATGCTTTTTCCAAATCCACAAAACAAGTGTAGACAGGTTTAGCATACTCCCAGCCCTTCTCAAGAACCATTCTGAGAGTGAATAACTGGTGGGTTGTGCTTCTACCGGGACGAAAACCGCACTGCTCATCTCCCAAACTATCCTCAACCACAGCTCTGGAACGCGTTTCTAGCACCTTAGCGAAGACTTTTCCAGGGAGACTTAAAAGGGATATACCCCTATAGTTGGCGAAATCTCTTTTGTCCGCTTTTTTTAAAAAGAGAACTATCACCCCCATTTGCCAATCACCAGGTGTTTTGCCGCATTCCCAGGCCACTTTAATGACACGCGAGAGCCATTGCACTCCCTCTTTACCTATAGCCTTGAGCATTTCTGGTTGGATTTTATCCGATTCATCATATAATTTATTAACAGTTAAAAATAATTTTAAGTCGAAACTAAAGCTAGAATCTAAAAAGTAAGAACAAACATATATGTATATTTTAATGTAAGTGATAGGAAAACAAATTCTAAATTTGTATGAAGTGAGCCGAAAAAAGCATTGCACTGATGAGCAAAGAAAATTAATTTTAACAACATATTATAGACCTATAAGAGCAAAGTTGTTCTTTTTGGTGGAGCTGGCTCCCGTCAATATGTTCGCCGTCCCCCAAACACCGAATATCTGCCAAGGTATACAACTAAGACGAACAGTCAGACCTGCGTAAGCACATCTGGGTGAATTTCACCGCACATACCACATGTTTAACCGGACGAGGCATCTCTTGTTGACCTAATCGGCTGAAATATGCGTCTCAGAAGTCTAGCAAGAGCTCCTCGGAAGGAGGACGTGCGGCGGAATCAACGGTGACGTCTACAGACCAGCGGATACCTTACCGGAGCTACTTCGACATATTTGGAGCTGAGGTCTGTAAGGATTTTCAATACTACGTCAGGGTATTGAAAAAATATGGTGGCGGATGAACCCTTAATGGGCCAACGGCAGCGCTCACATCCTCGAAGTGGGCTACTGACATCGGTGTATCCGGTCCCTCGTCCTTAGGGTTGCAAAAAAAGGATCTGGTCCTCCAGGTTGGGGGTTGTGCCGTCGGGTTAACTTCCCTACCACGTAAAAAACTTTCGGTTACGAAGCAACCAACAGCCTCGGATACGGATGATTCTACTGTTTACGACCCAAGCAAACGTAAAAAGGACAACGATCTCCGTGTCTGCACATGGAATGTTAGGTCCCTCTACAAACCACGTGCAGCCGAACAACTTGCGGAGGCCCTAGAGTGTCTCAAAGCAGATATTACCGTCATCCAAGAAGTGCAATGGGATGGGCCGGGCAAAAGGAGTACGAAAACTGCCACATCTACTACGGCGATTGCTACAAACAAAAAGGACAGCATCTATTCGGGCGCGGATTTGTCATTGGCGGCAGACTTAGGCAAGAAGTCTTGAGTTTCCGGCATGTGAACGAGCGCCTTATGACTATCCGTATCAAGGCTAAATTTGCCAACATAAGCCTAATATGCGTTCACGCCCCTCATGAGGAGAAGGACGACGCGACAAAGGATGACTTCTACCAGCTCTTGGACAAGACGTATGAGCAATGCCCTTGCCACGACGTTAAAATTATCCTAGGTGATTTTAACGTAAAGCTAGGAAGATAAGACGTCTTTAGTAGCATGGTCGGAAAGCACAGCCTGCACGACATCACATCCGGCAACGGACTCAGGCTAATAGACTTTGCGGCGGGGCGAAACTTTGTCGCAGCTAGTACGCGGTTCCCACGTCTCGACATTCACAAAGGAACATGACTCTCCTTTGATCGAAAAACTGTCAACCAAATCGATCACATTGCGATCGACGCAAGGCACTCTTCCAGTATTCTGGGTGTCCGGACTTTCCAAGGAGCCAACGTGGACTCGGATCACTACCTAGTTGTAGCCAAGGTGCGGATGCGGATATCCAGAACGGAGCGAAATCAACAAAATACTGTGAGGAAATTTGACGTCGGGCGGCTACAATAGCAAGAGACCGCCAGAGCCTTTGCCAATCGAGTTTCTCTCGAACAGTTCTGCAGACTGTTAAACGGCGATGATGATCAATATTCCGCTGTCAGGCAGAATGAGCCGTTCAACCGTGACGATGGCATTCAATATTCCCGTCAACCCGATCAGAATGAAGTGAGGATAGCGATATCTAAACTCAAATCCAACAAAGCTGCTGGAGCCGACGGCCTTGCCGCTGAACTTCAAGGCAGGAGGAGATGAGTTGGTAAGGAGCATGCACCAGCTCGTCTGTAAAATCTGGTCGGACGAAAGCATGCCCGATGAATGGAACCTCAGCATCGTCTGCTCGATCCTGAAGAAAGGAGACCCTTTAAACTGTGCGAACTACAGCGGTATAAGTCTCCTCAACATCGCATACAAGATCCTGTCTGCCGTATTATGTGAACGCCTAAAACCGATGGTCAACTACCTGATAGGTCCTTATCAGTGCAGTTTCAGGCCGGGAAAGTCCACCATTGACCAAATATTCACCCTACGACAGATCTTGGAAAAAACCATGAATATAAAATCGATACGCACCACCTCTTCATCGATTTCAAAGTTGCCTATGATAGCATGTATAGAGACGAGGTATGCAGAGACATGTCCAGTCTTGGCATTCCAAGCTCGTCCGTTTGTGCAGAATGGCTATGGAGAACTCTCGCTGCTCCATCAAAGTCGGTAAGAACATCACCGAACCATTCGATGTCAGGAAAGGTCTTAGACAAGGTGACGCGCTATCATGCGATCTCTTCAACATAGTACTTGAAAGAATTGTACGAAACTCACAAGCCAACACCGGAGGTACAATCTTTTACAAGTCTGTACAACTACTCGCTTATGCCGATGACTTTGACATAATCGGAAGAACTCAGTGGGCAGTCAATGGGGCATTTACGAGTATTGAGATTGAGGCAGCAAAGATGGGTCTGGCGGTCAATGAAAGCAAAACAAAATATGTATATGCTGTCTACAAAAAGGACACCCAACATCGGCGTCTTGGACAGAATGCCACAATAGACAGATATAATTTTGAAGTAGTAAAGGATTTTGTCTACCTAGGCTCTATGGTCAGCTCCGCAAATAACATCAGTAGGAAGATCACACGAAAAATTACTCTTGCCAATCGTTGTTTCTATGGGCTAAAACGGCAATTGAGCAGCAAAGTCCTATCTCGAACTACTAAGGTAACTCTCTATAAGACACTAATCATCCCAGTCCTGCTGTATGGCGCAGAGGCATGGGCTTTGACAAAACCGGATGAGGATGCCCTTGGTTATTTCGAGAGAAAAGTTACAAGTTAGTATACAACTAAGCTCATAAAGCACGGCGGCGGTTCGAAAACAATGATTTGGGGCTATTTTTCGAGAGCATTGGCAGGTAGTACAAAGCGCGTGGCAAAATATTTCCTTCAAAAGATGCCAACATCAAGTGAACTCCATGCCACGTCGGTGCAATTTAGTACTCAAAAATGATTGATGTGCCACTAAGTATTGAGGTGATCTTATGTCTTAAGAGTAGTTTTTATAAGAAATTCCTAATATATTTTTATTTTTTTGCAGTGAAAGGCAATACTACTATTATTTTGAACAGTGGATTTTATAGTTTTTTTTTTTTTTTTTTTTTTTCGGGTATATTTTAAATTATAAAGTTTAGCGTTATTAAAGTTTAGCGTTTAACTATGAAATAAAAATGAAATAAAACATAAACATACACTTGTTATATCCTAGCATTTAGAATTAACAAATAAATTATTGTTTTACCACAGGAATATTAAAACCCTTATGACTAAGCGCATTACTATTATTTTGAACACAACTGTATATATAAACGAAAACGTTATTACATATTTGAAAGGCCATAGTGAATTATGTCCCACCCAGTATTAATGCCATGAATTGATTTTTTAATTAAAAAAAGATTATTAAATAAACGTTTTTTTTTTAATTCTAGCGGCTTAAAAAAACGTCCTGCATGCATGTGCGTTTTTTCAATAGCAATATAGGCAGTGCGGCGGTACTGTTTCTCCCGACTTACTGCACTTTTATTGTCACATTTCAACCTTTTGCGATAAAGTAATATATGTATACGTCTACCGAGTGAAGTTCAAACCAAACTCAACAAATAATGCATCAGCCTCACAAGTAAGTATTGCTGCACAGTAGGTCAGCGAAATACATAGCATTGCAGCTGTTATAGTTGCTTCTTTTTTTATTAATCTGTATAGAACTTATTCCAAAATGAACGAAAGTACTCATGATGGTCGGGTGGCATCTTTTTTTAAAGCAAGACACCAACTTTGAGAAAGAAACCTATTCATATCTTCGCACTTCCACATAGATTTCAGTATTTTATTTTGACATTTACATTTTTAGTATTTATATTTTGCGAAAAAATTTCATATTTAAGCAACTGTATTTTTTCACAAATCGAATAAATATTTAGCTTTAGTTAAAAGTGGAAGAAAAAGATAATAGAAGTGATACGCGACGGTTCTTGTTGTGTTTTAATCAACTTGTCGATTCAAGTTGCCAACCAATATGTCACATATGGGAGACACAAATATGTTTTCAAATTTTGTTAATTTTTTTTAAAATTTTAATAAGTACATCCTTTTCTCTCTCTGTATTATTTACTTAAGTAAAATTTTCCGTGGTGAAAACCCCGCTTTAGACACAAAATTCTAAACTGTGAACTAACGTTTTGAAAATGTTTGTGTTAAAGCGTTTTCGTTTTCAAAATAGTTTCAGAGTAATAAGACATAATATAATAAGAATTCATGAGTACCGCTATTTTTATTTTCTATTTCCGTAAACGTAAGTTTACCATTTTCTATTAAACAATGTGTTTAAACTAGTTAACAATTTTCATAATTTGTGACTCACCGAAGTCGAAAAAAAAATATTATGAGCTAATTACATTTATTTTTTTCAGAAGCTGTTTTAGTGAATAAGTTTCGGAAGTAAAACTTCTGCAAATTTTATTAGCTTTTCATGCAACTAAATCAGAGACGATGAATAGAGGAGAACAGGAGATCTTATTTCGGCAATCGGCTAATTTAAGATTGCAACAGGAAGAAGCCAAATTCGTTCGACAACATTTAACGTCTGGGGTTGGAATGTCTGGCGGGCCACCAATTCAACGCCATAGGCATTATTCATATGGGAACATACACCAAATTAGTAATTTACACTCGCAGTCAATAAACTCTCGGTCATTTGGAGAAGACCGCCCATTTGCGACAACACATTGCGACGATTTGGTTTTATCAGTGTTAAAAACTCCTGTCAAAGAAACATCAGCTAGCGTTGCTTCACCTAAGTGTGCTTACACAGCTCTTCAAGGATCGGAAGATGAGTTAGTGGATGATGTAGAATCGGCGAATGATATATCGGACCAAAGTCATGCAACAAAGTCACCATTTACATTTTTACGGCGGCTGCGTAATAATAAAAGGGGTTTACGTTTTGAAACCCATAATCGTAGAATATCAGTTCCAACATGCCGTCGAAGTCATGCTCGAATGAAACTTAATGACGACGTCTTAAATTCTGCATGCGCTGACCAGGAAGGTAAGTGGTTTTAATCGAAAAGAAATTCTGTATAAACCTACAATTGATACCATCTTAGATGATTTAAACGTTGATGATCCCAACAACACAGCACTTCCCGGTGATCTAGCCGTTCCAAGTGGTATTCCAAATCCATATTATCCAATTGCGCTTCCAATCGACCAAGCATTCAAGACCAAATATATCTTTCATCATCGAAGGGGGAAAACATTTCAGGAAAAATGTTACGTTTTTCTGGAACACCCAGGGGGGTGGATATGTTTCATTTATCACTTTACTGTGTAAGTCTAGTTTAAGTATCACTTTCGAATTCAAACAAAATAAATAGCTTATTTGATTTTAATAATATTTTTATTATATGTAAAATAAATTACTTTACGTATTAGAATACTTAATGGTAAATTATTTTATAGCATATCGTATTGTCATCGATTTAAGCGGCGTACAGACGATCAACTTGGTTGTCAACATTAGATATCAACATCAGCATCAAACACTTCTGATTTTACTCCAACCGCTCGACCGACATCGACATAGACCTTAAGTCGTGAACCTGATTACAAAACAGACAATATCGACACCAAAACGTCATAATGACAACCAAGTTGATCGTCTGTAGAGCTCTTTATGCTAACGACACACACACACCAATATACTATAGTATTCGCACATCCCTACTTTAATAAAATTACTCGTAAGATTGTAGCAACCCAATATTAATTGCCAGTATAAACTTTAAATTATTACATACATACATACATTTTCAATGGCCCGCTAATCCTTTATGGGGGTCGCGGGTGTAGGATGCTCAGGTGGACCCTCGATCCTTGTCGATCCTTCTCGACCCTCTGTCAGAAGGAATCCTTAGACGGCTCCAGGAGAGATGTCGGGTCCAACCCTCTATTTCTCGGCCTACCGGAGAGTCGCCTACCTTTTTTTTTTTTTCCGAGGAATGGTGAACAATTTTCCATAGACACTATGAGAATAGCAAGCGCGTGCTCATAGTAGTGTCAGATTCTTACTGACTAAAAAAACACCACCCTTCGATATAAATTTGTTAGATATCGCAACTAAGTATTAACTTATCAAGCAGTTTTTCTTTCACGAAATAAAAACGTTTGGCAGGTTACTTTCCACTGAAAGATCCTGCATGTTCCGCAATCTAAACGCGGTTTATCATTATCTCGCCAAGTCGAAGGGTTTCGTCCTTTGTAGTCGGCGCAATAAATTGCTCTCATCCAATATTTGTAGGACTGTATTGTTGACATGTCCGATTAGTCGGTTTCTATGCTTTCTCGCGAAGCTTCTTGTTTCAGCTTCGATTGTCGGAATTCCGAGATCCCTGTGGATATCGTCGTTTCTAATATACCACGGTGCTTGGACAATCTCTCTTAGCACTTTATTTTGAAAAGTTTGTAAAATATTGGCATTTGTTTTCTTGGTACAACCCCAAAGTTGTATACCGTAGGTCCACACCGGCTTTAGTACTTGCTTGTATAAAAGCAGTTTGTTCTCAGTACTGAGCTGGGAATGCTTTCCGAGTAACCAGTACATTTCGCTATATTTGATTTCGAGTTCTTTACGTTTCATTTTCACGTGCGAATTCCATTTCAGTCTTGCGTCGAGTGTCATTCCCAGGTATTTGACCTCGTTTGCAAAAGGTATTCGGGCCGAGTTTAGGAAAATTGGCAAGTTATTAGTTTTCTTGTAAGTGAAATTCACGTGAACAGATTTAGATTCGTTGAGGGCAATCCGCCAGTCCCTCGTCCATTCATTTACTTTATTTAGCGCGTTTTGCAGTTTTTCAGTCGTTTCTTCGGTTGTTTTACCTACTGCTAGGATAGCGGTGTCATCAGCAAACGTAGCTAGGATAGTGCCATCTTCTTTCGGTATATCTCGAGTATATAGCAGATAGAGAAGCGGCCCAAGAACGCTTCCTTGTGGTACGCCGGCCGAAATTTCTTTGAGCTGCGAGTATTCGTTTCCATGTCTAACACGGAAGAGTCTATTCCCCAGATATGATACTAGAATATCGTATAAGCATACAGGGAGAACTTGTCGTAGTTTGGATTTCAAGCCATCATGCCACACCTTCTCAAAGGCCTGCGAGACGTCAAGAAATACGCTTGAGCAAATCTTTTTTTCTTCAAATGCTTTCTCGATTACGTCAGTAATTCTATGCACTTGGTCAATCGTCGAATGCTTACTTCTGAACCCAAACTGGTGGTCAGGGATAAGATTATTTTCGTCTATAACCGGTTGGAGACGCCTTAGTAATATCCTCTCGAAAATTTTGGATATGACTGGAAGAAGCGAAATTGGTCTATACGATTTTACCTCATTTGGCGGTTTTCCTGGTTTTAAGACCATTATTACTTCCGCAACTTTCCATTGGCTCGGAACGTGTTTTAATCTGAGCGCAGCATTTACAATATAGAGAAGTTTAATCAAAGCTTTTCTAGGTAAAACTTTGAGAATTTCTCCGGTGATTAAATCATAACCAGGAGCTTTCTTAGGTTTTAGAATCTTGATCTCAATTTTGAGTTCCCTAAGCGTTGCACTTGTGAGTGTTAAATTGTCAGATGGTAAATCTAGCCTATTGACGTTATCGTAAACCACTTGACTATCGTACGGTTTAAAGGTTTCTTCCAGGTGGGCCGCAAAGACGTCCGCTTTTTCTTTATCTTCCCTTGCCCACTCATTTTGATTCAATTTAATTGGCGGCGCGGGGACTTTGGGCCTTTTGGTGCCTTTTATGGCTTTCCAAAGTGAATAATTGGAATCTTTTTTCGCTGTTAAACTTTCAAGGTAAGAGCCTATTGCACGATTCTTAAAATCCTTAATAGTTTTCTTCAATGAATTGCACAGACGATTCAAGTGTGTTTTATGCTGCGGAGCACGACTCTGTTGCCATTTTTTACGCGCTTTTCGTTTTTCCTTGACCAATTCCTTTATTTAAGTCGCCTACCTGATGGCACGGCAACCATGCCACGTCTTCGAAGTCGGTCTTTTTCATTATTTTATTTTACCATCATTCTTTTTTTTTTATTTTCTTTTATTTCGTATTCATTTAATTTTTCTTTTAGTTTTAATATTTTTAATATCTTCCAAATTCTATGAAAATTGTAAGAACATTTTACTCCCACTTCACCGCATTTCTACTGATCCGCCTGTGGGGTTCGCCTATTTGACCTCAGAAAATATCGGCAGGCCTGCCGATTTTCGAACACTCGATTACTGAGGCCAATGAAATGCCGATGACGTCGCATTTGTCTGATCCAGGCGTTTGTAGGCCTGCCTCTCCTGCCTCGCGATGTCTTTGGAACGTTCATTGATATTGCCTTTTTAACTGGGTTCAAATTATCTCTTCTTTGAACGTGGTAATACCAGCTGAGCCGGTCGCGCTCTATCTTTCGTACGATGGTTTCCTTGACGTGAAGGCTTCCACGGATCTTCGAACTTCTTATTCGATCAGCTACCGTCAATTTACTCTCATACTTTTTGCACATCGTCCAACATTGTGAACCGTATGTGAGCGCTGGACGCACAACTATGTTGTAGAGCCTTCCTTTCAACTTAGGGGGCATTTTCCGGTCACAAAAGGTAGCGGAGTTTTCTCGCCACTTCATCCATCTTACGCTTACGCGATGATTGATATCGTTATCCTTGGGGTCCATCACTTTACCTTCAAGCAGATAATCAAGAACTGCAATAAAGAGCAAAGGACTTAAGACGCTTCCCTGGTGCACCCCGACTTTGATTGGGAACTCTTCGGTTACTCCAGCGGGCATCTTACTCTTGTTTTTGCTCCTTCGTACATGTCCATGATCACCTGTACATAAGTTTCTGGAACACCTCGATGTCTTAGCACCACCCATATCAGATCGCGTGGTTGTCCTTTTCAAAGTCAGCCAATACAATATGCAAATCCCTTAAGGAATCGCGATGCTTTTCCAATATGATCCTTATACTGTGGATTGCATCTGTGGTTGATTTACCCGAGACAAACCCACACTGATCATCAGATACCCGTATTATTTTTCGCAGTCGGCCACCTAATACCCGCTCAATGATCTTCATGGTGTGTGACATCAGTTTAATTGAACGGTAGTTATCACAGTTTCGCGTATCACCCTTCCCTTTGTATACAGGGAGAAGGTAAGTTTTTCTCCATTGATTGGGCATTGGATCACCTCTCATAAATTCGGAGATGAGAAATCTAAGCCATTTGAACTCGATGTCTCCCATCGTTTTACAGAGCTGAGAGGGCATCTCGCCTGGCCCAACGGCTTTTCGTTTTTTGGAGTATTTGACCGCCTCACTAACTTCTTCGACTGTAATTGTGGGCATTTCTTCACAGTTAGGTGTGGGTCTTGGAAAGTGTAGCCGGGGAAACTATTCATTCAAAAGTTCTTCACAATTCTGCCGACACCTCTGCAGAATTTTATCGTCATCCACAAAAAGCTAACCATGAGCAGTGTTAATGAACTTTAGCGAACGAATCTCCTGAGCATTCCTCCTTCTTCATCCTCAGCTCCGTTGATGGTGTGAGAGAGATCATTTTTCATCACGAAAACAAAAGCCTTGCCTTTTTCTTTGTCCAGATTGTACCAGTTGATTTTCTTAGGGACCCTTGTTTGTTTGCTTTTCCTTGGTGTCTACTGTTAGCAGGAGACGGTGTTGCTGAGCGATCGCCTGTCAAAGGATCACTTTACAATCTTTTACCCGAGGCTTCATGAAACTGGGTACCAATTGGTAATCAATCTGGGTTTCATCTTCACCACTGCTGTACGTGATCAGATGTCGGCTTTGTTTGATGAACATGGTATTTAACACGATAAAACCGTGTGATTTGCACATGCTTAGGATGTCTTCGCCGTTATAGCACACCGATTTGGGAAACTAAATGGTCTTTTTACATCGTTTTCTCTGTATACATTAATGTGCAGAGTATCAACATCCACCGATCTTCCGACCTTTCGCTCTGAATTAATTACTGAAGAGTTAATAAGGAACGAGCCGATACCACCCTCAAGTGATACGAACCAACTTTCTGCACCTAAGAGAAAGCGTTCGCACTCCTCTAGTCCGACCAAGAATTTGCCTAAAAAGCGTTTGGCTAAGAAAAAGGTGACGGAGAAAATCGACTGTAGAATAACAGAACCAAGTATTTCATCCAATACTGAACTGTCTGGCGACCTTTCTACCACCAACGCTTCTTTGGGAACAATACCCAATGTTGACATTCCAACCTCTGTAGGTAGCATAATAAATACTACTCATATAGCCCCAAATAAAAATCGTCTGTCAGCGTTGCCTAAACCCAAGGGAATCTTCGTTTTTAGATTACTTCCTGCCACGTCCTGTGACGGCTTACTTAACAATTTAA
The DNA here is from genome assembly GCA_945910035.1 of Brachypalpus laphriformis. Taxonomy (NCBI): domain Eukaryota; kingdom Metazoa; phylum Arthropoda; class Insecta; order Diptera; family Syrphidae; genus Brachypalpus; species Brachypalpus laphriformis. The sequence goes on from OX246756.1 coordinate 126,129,157, forward strand.
AGGACTATTCTGTTGACGTAACTAAAAGTAAATGTCAAAAAATTAATAAAAAGAGTAGTCTTTTCGCTTCATTTAAACTAACGAGTTATGTCTCTTTGAAAAACTATTGAACAAAAAGATGTGGCCTCAGGATTCATTCATTAGAGAGTTTGCTGATAAGCCTCAAAATAGCAACACTCCACCTGTTCTTAATTTTCGAAAAAAACTAAACCGCTTATCCCTTTACTACCAAAATGTAAGAGAACTCCACACGAAAACGAGACATTTATTATTGGCATCTCTTGCATCGATCCATGATGTGATTACACTGACGGAAACTTGGCTCAATTTTACGTTTCTAAACACGGAATTATTCTCCTCAGACCTTGAGGTATATCGTAAAGATAGATACTTAGATATTGAGCACCTAAGGGTTGGTGAAATCCGAATTGATATTCGAAATTCTTTGCAGTTGTATTTTTCCGATTCCTAATACAGACTCGCTGGACATTATTTGTGTGCAATTAAATCTAGAATATGAATTCATTATAATTATTAACATTTATATTCCTCTTGAAAGCTCGATTGAGTACTCGTATATAAGCATGCTACTGATGCCATAAATCATGTATCGGAAAATTGTAATCCTCTCAACGACATTTTATTGGTGCGTGATTTTAATCTACCCAACTTAAAGTGGATCCTTTGTGACGACGAACTTAGTTTTGTGGTAGGTCAGGCATCTTTACCTCAAGAAATAATTTAGGTGGGCAATGTAATGTCTTTTGGATTACTGCAACTAAGCAGTATAAACAACTTTCTTGACAGACAACTTTACCTATTTTTTTATACAAATTCGAGCAGTTCTATTGTGGAACCTAGTTACACCACGATGAGTACTATTGACGCGTATCATCCTCCACTTCACGTTATTCTTTCTCATGACGGCGTGGTTCATGATACTTTTGAAAATCTTACTCTTGAATTTCATTTTAAGAAATCAGACTTTAATTTACTAAACGTACTAATATATTGCATTGACTTTGTAGAAATTTTCAAGAGCAGTAGTAATATTGAACAAATGACTGAAAATTTCAACATACGTATATTTGACTGTTTTATCTCGTCCGTACCTGTAAGAAACACACGTAAGGATTTGTCTACAACTGCTCCTTGGCACAATAACCAATTACGGAACAAGCGATTATAACCAGTTCGCTATCCTATATAGAAACTTTCAAAACTTATTGAAAAATCTATATGATAGTTTCATTAATAACATGCGCCGCTCACTTCCTTACGAACCGAAAGTTTTTTGGAAATTTGTAAAGAGTAAAAAATAACGGACGGTTATCCTTCTAACATGTCTTACTTAAGCGAATTAAGCAGCAGCCCTCTTGTACTCTGCAATATGTTCTCTTCATTCTTTGGCCTATCTTTCTGTTCCGACAACTATTCACCTACCCAAAGTAATTTTTCCCACCTTGAAGATTTTCCTCACAGCTCAATGGGCCAGATTTTAATAATTGATGAAGACATGACAGAGCATTCAGCTTCACTTAGTAGCGATACTACCGTGGCCCTGACTGAATTCCCCCGATTGTGCTCAAATATTGTTGCAATAAATTGGCATCACCCTTAGCCGACCTATTTCGGGCATCATTAAAGCGGAGCATTTTTCTTAAAATTTGGAAAAACTCTATTATCATTTCAATACACAAATTATAGACTTATTGCCAAGCTATCGTGTCTGCCAAAACTGTTCGAGGCTATAGTTTGTAAGGGTTTTATTTTACTTGCAAACCATTTCTATCAACCAAGCAGCATGGGTTTATGAATAGAAGATCCACTACCATATTACCAACCTGTTGGAATTTACTTCTCTTACAAACAAAGCTGTCGAAGAGGGTGGTCAGGTCGACTGAATTTACACAGATTTTACCAAGGCCTTTGACAAACTTTCTCATAGCTTAATTCTGTTTAAAATGACGTCTTTGGGCTTTCCAAATCATTTCGTTCGATGGATTTGTTCTTATCTTGAAGAACGAACTTAACAAGTTTTATTTCGGGGAATAACATCCGAAACAATCCTCGCTACATCCGGTGTACCCCAAGGAAGTCACTTAGGTCATCTTTTATTTATCATTGCGATCAATGGCGTGATGGCAATACTTCAGAGTTCTCGAATCTTAATCTATGCTGACGACATACAAATCTCTGGACTTGTACGCAGTCAGTCTTATTGTATAATATAACTGTGCAGAATGATTTAGATACGTTCGTTGAGTGGTGCTGTAATGACAATTTATTTTTGAACGTATCTAAATGCCAGTCGATGATCTTTTCAAGAAAACGTCATCTAATAAGTTAAGATTACAATCTCAATGAATCTGTACTTAACAAAATCACATCAATATGTGATTTAGGAGTGCATATTTCTTAAAATATCGACCCAATCAAATCTCCTCCAACAAACAGAAACTCTTCCTTTGGCATGTTCTTATGGAGATTGTGGAAATCTAGCCAAAGTGCATCTTTATCGCTCTGATCGCACCCAATTTGGGGAGCATTGCACTGACAATGTTCTACACCTCTCCTTGTATTACTAGTTTGAGACACATCAACTTGGTCGCTGGACTTCGAAATGCTCATGACGTTACCAAATAGCTCTGCCGCAAGGATGATACCGATTTCTTTCCTAGCCTTTTCCGTTCCGTAGTAGAACATCTTGTAATCTTTTGACCTAACGTCTAAGAAACGCGCCCGATTTCCGGTGTTTTTCTATTTCGTCTCTTGGACACACAAGGTATCCACCCGCCTTCTATTCATCATCTCTTCCAGCCAGGGTTTTTTTTTTTTTTTTTTTATAATTTGCGCGCACTTTAAAGGGTTATGAATACCTTTAACATGTTTACACACAGTGCGGGCGTTGAAAAGGATGGATAGAGAGAGAGAGAAAGATTTTTGGTGTAGTGGTTCTTGAAGCTCAGTTGTTTATGCTTCAGCTATTCTCCAGGGGTGGCGTCCAGATAACTGGGAAGATTTTTTGTTATTATTGTCATTGCTTCCGATTCACAGTACTTTTTTTTCCCGATAATCGATGTCAAGGGCAAATCATCATCAACAGAGCGAACAATTTTTCCAGCCACATGACCAAGCTACTGCCAGTGTTCACACAAGATTTCGTAATTGATCGGACTGACTTTATATATTTCATGAGAAATAAATAAATGCTTGCTGACATCAGGATTTGAACCATAAACCATTAGCGTGGCAATTGACGAGGTTACCACTACACCATTGCCACTGAAAGATTTGAAAAGTCGCAGAAAAAGTGTCACGGAACAAAAAAAGTCGCAACATAAACAAATAATGTAAAAATTGTAACTTCGACCGGTCATGCTTTCAACGATCCAATTCGAGAACATTTTTTTATTACCCTCCCAAAATTAAATATATGTGCATATATAATAGAAAACCCTTAACACCGCTGTTGTAATGAAAAGCTTATTACGTAAGCTTCCCGCAAAGTAATATTAAAGGACCGTGCCGATCGCAGAAAGTTACTTATGGGTAGTGATGAGCGTAATCGAATGGTGTATAGAATCGAGACATTAGTACTCGAGTGATCCGTATAATCGGATAATCATTCGACATATGACTGCTATATGCATATTAGTACACACTCTCCAAGTGGTTTAATACGCAAACAAAATTCTCGATTCCACCCATTTCCCGCATGATTCCGAGTAAAATAGTACTCGATTTATTCGCTTTGCTACTACCCACATTTAAAATGAATCGAGTACTATTTTACTCGGATACACATATTATATAATATCTCGATTCTTGGGAAGTGTGTACTTCTGTGCATATAGCACTCACATCTCGAATGATCATTCGATTATATAATGCTACCCTGTAGTTACACGAATTCAGAATTGAGACATGAGAGTTTAGACACGAGTTTTTGTTTTGTGTTTACCCTTTGCGCTTGTTCTCGGTAATTGCTGCTTTGACAGAAGTATTTAGGTATTGGAAATCATTTGAATGATTTGAGGCGATGTCCCGAGATATTTACTATTTCGAGATGTTTACCCTCTGCGCTCGGTCTCAGTTCTCGCTGCTTCGACGGAAGTATGTAGTAAATCATTCGAATGATTTCAGACGATGTCTCGAGATATCTCGAGATATTGGAAGAATCTATTATACGTATAATCGATTACATCATTCGAATGCGTCCGTCATTACTTCTGGGCAGCGTTGCTAGACGTTCAAAATATTTCCCCCAGACAAATCTGAGTTAAGCCTTCAGATTTGGCTTATTTTTTAATTGAGATTAGCCGGAAACGCTACGCCAGGGTAGTCAAATAACAAATTTTCCGACCAATCATCGATCCGTGTTATTCATACATGTATGCGCACTGGCTTTAGCACCTGCTTGCGTATGAGAACTCTATTTTCTGCATTAAGCTTAGAAGATTTTCCAAGCAACCAATACAATCTCTGTATTTATTTTCTAGCTCCTGGTGTTTTTCGTGACGTGCGACTTCCATTTCCGCTTTGCACCGAGTATCATGCCAAGATACTTAGTCGTTTGCAAACGGAATTCGAAACAATATCGGCAAACTATTTCTTAAAAAGTAAAATTTACATGAACAGATTTGATTTCATTCAATGCGATCCGCCAGATCTTTGTCCATTTACATATTTACTCTATCCAATGCTTCTTGCAATTTCACGGCAATCTTTTCGACCGTTTTACCCACTGCCGAAATATCAGTATCGTCGGTAAATGTAGCTCACGCAGTACCATAAACTTGCGGTACATCACGAGTATATAATAGATACAAAAGCGAATCAAGGACCAACGACCAAACGTACTATACATACTCGTATAATATTTTTGCATGCTTCTGTTTTTCGCTTAAATGATTGAATCTAATTTATTTTCTTTACTAAAATAACGCGTTAATATGATGATATTTTTTTTCTTCTTCTTTTAGGTTTATGCTTGTTTTAGTCTGTCTTATATTCAGTGTGCTGTCTACTATTGACACATACCAGGCCTTCGCCTTTGAAACACTCTTTTGGATGGAGATTTGCTTAGTAGTTTTTTTTGGAGTCGAATATTTGATACGATTATGGTCCGCTGGTTGTCGTTCCAAATACATGGGACTTTGCGGTCGATTACGTTTTATTCGAAAACCAATATGCATTATAGGTAATAAATATATTAAAAAAATGATTGGATAAAATTATAAATTGATAATTTTAGATCTAATTGTGGTAGTTGCCTCCATGGTGGTTTTATCAGTTGGGTCAAATGGACAGGTTTTTGCAACAAGTGCCATACGTGGAATACGATTTCTTCAAATATTGCGTATGCTGCATGTTGATCGCCAAGGGGGTACTTGGAGATTATTGGGCTCTGTAGTTTTTATTCACAGACAGGTAATTTGTTCCTCTAAAAATGCAATAATATATTAATTACTTAATTTTCATTCGACAGGAATTAATCACAACACTGTATATTGGGTTCTTAGGGTTAATATTCAGTTCATATTTTGTTTACCTAGCAGAAAAAGATGTTATTGGACCAAATGGTAAAATCGATTTCAGCAGTTATGCTGACGCATTATGGTGGGGAGTAATTACTGTAACAACAATAGGATATGGAGATACTGTCCCACAGACGTGGATGGGAAAAATTGTTGCTTCCTGTTTCAGCGTGTTTGCTATATCGTTTTTTGCTTTGCCTGCGGTAAGATTTCTTTAAAATAAAAATCTATACATACATATATGTAAGTTATAATGTAAATCATAAAGTTATAAAGTCACGATATTAGAAAACAAATTTCGTCCTAATCCGAGCCACATGATTATACCGTGCATAGACCAAAACGCTTCAGTATAGGAGTATGCTAAGTATTTGTTATTTCCTACAGAATTTTCCAGTAATGTTATTAATTATGAGAATTTTTACAGTATATTTATATATACGAGTATGAAAGTCCGTGTAATTGTATGTATTTCCATGTATCCCACCGCTAAATCTGATCTGATCAGAGGCATTCATTTCAGCGCTTAACTTTGTAACCTACATGTTATGTATGTACTACATACTGCGTGTGAAAATTGATATTATCTATCTACCATATATAAAAAGCGAATTTCTGTCTGTAGGTACATATATACATATGTACATATGTTCTGATCCGGGACTTCAGCCTTCAGCACCGCGAATCAGGTATTCGCTAGTATTTTACAAATAATTCAAAAACTTTACAGAAGATTTCCGATATACTGGCGGACGAGCCTTTAATGGTCCAATGGCAGTTCTAGCTCTCCCAAAGTGGAATACTGGCACCGGTGAACCCGGCCCCGCGTCCTAGGGGTATAACAAAAGGAACTGGCTCTCCAGGTTGGGGGTCGTGCGGTCGGGGTAACTTCACTACGACGTAAAAAAAAACACTGGTTTAGAAATAACGACAAGCCTCGGATAAGGAAAATTTGACTGCTTACGACCCTAGTAAACTAAATGAGGACAACGGCTTTCAGATCTGTACGTGAACTGTTCGGACTCTTAACAGACCATGTGCAGCTGAACAATTAGCAGAGGCCCTAGACTGCTATAAAGCAAATATAACCGCCATCCAGTAAGTCTGATGGGATAGACCAAGCAAAAATAAGATGAAAAACTGTGACATATACATGGTATACTACGGTGACTGTTACAGAGACAACAAGCAGCGCTTGTTGCAGATTTGCTATACGCGGCAGACTTAGGCAAGAAGTCTTATGCTTCCGACAATCCGGATCAAAGCTTAATTCGGATACGTGCTCATGGGCCCAGAGAACAAAAGGACCCTGCCGCCAAAGATTGTTTCTACGAGCTCCTCGGCAAAACATACGAACAATGTCCTAAATATTTTTTTTAGGGAACGAGCTGGCGGATGAACTGGTAAGGAAGGGATCAGAACAAGACCTGTTAATGGTCCAAAGCTCACTCTTTCGTCCCCTAAAGCATGTTAAATCAAACATAGCACTTGATTTCAAACGACAAGCAGGCGAAAGATGGAGAGCGCTCCCATCATGCCGAGTCTCCAGAAGCATCTGGACAAAACATGACAAGCTGAAAACTAAGCTCATCCTCTCTCAAAATAGACAAAACTTGGCGCTTCTCATAGGAATCATTACTGGCCACGACCTATTGGCGGCCCACCGAAAGAGAATGCGGCTTAGTTCAGATGAACTCTGCAGAGGATGCGGCAACACAAACGCAGAGGAGGACACAGAACTCTTCCTTTGCAAATGCCCTAGTCTTTGCAGTACCAGAAAGACGGCCCTCAGAGAGTATGTCCTCAACCAACTGGGCGACCTGCCTGAAAAGCCACCAACTACCAACATGAAATTCGTAACTTCTTCAGGATGGTTCAGAGGAGGCCGTTCCATTAACACAGAATGGAACATTCTGTTTTTCCCTCACTTTTCAGTACTTCAACCAGGAAACTCCACGTCAGGGGAGCACAATGTATCAGTTTGAAATCCGAATGCAGGCTGCACCCATTCGATGCAGCTAACCCCTTTAACCTAATCTAACCTAATGTCCTGAAACTTCTTCTTCTTCCTCCTTTTATCAGCAAGGGATTATAACCCTCCCATTTCATCGCATTTCTACTGATCCGTCTGTGGGGTTCGCCTATTTGACCTCAGAAAATATCGGCAGGCCTGCCGATTTTGGATCACTCGGTTACTGAGGCCAATGAAATGCCGATGTCGTCGCATTTGTCTGATCCAGGCGTTTATAGGCCCGCCTTTCCTACATCGCGATGTCTTTGGAACGCGCATAGATATTGCCTTTTTAACAGGGTTCAAATGATCTCTTCTTTGAACGTGGTAATACCAGCTGAGCCGGTCGCGCTCTATTTTTTGTACGATGGTTTCCTTGATGTGAAAGCTTCCACCTAATGTCCTAAATAGGATGTTCAAATCGTGTTGGGCGATTTTAACGCCAAAATAGAAAAGGTGGACGTCTTTGGTAGAGCGTGAATCACAGCGTGACCTTATTACCAATGAGGCCTCCGGATTTACCAGCACTGGTAGATCCAATACCATTTTTAGGTATACGGGCATTTTTTCTTTTAAGTCCAAGTCTTTGAACCCAAGACTCAGTTATGAAAGACACCTATGAGTCTGAATCAAGGAGGATATGAACTTGGTGGTATTTACCGCTGATGCCTAGGAGCTTTCCAACAGCTGTTGGTGATGCGCGTTGTTTATTGAATTTTTATTAACGAGATATTCTGTTGCTGCCGTTGTTGCACGAAGATTTGAGGTACTTGTATTGTTTCGATGTCTAAATTCATTAGTTTGGATCTGACTAAACGAACGAAGCTGAAGCTGAAGAAAGCATTAGCCTAATGACTGGGTTGTGTGCTGGCAGAATCAACGTGAACCAAAATATGATGACGAGTGTTGCAGGATCAAAATCGAAATTTTGACTGGCAGTGAGCTGAAGAATGACCGCTTCGTAAACAATTGAAACAAAATTTGTTCACCTTGACGAACTCTCTCCGAGAATTCACTGCCATGCCTAGAACTATCTTCTGACCACGCTTGACGAGATTCAGGGTCCAGTTTGTTTAATAATATGTAAATAAACCACGGATACCTACCCAACGAATTGATCGATGTCAAACCCCTAACGATTTCATCAGCACCGTCCGATATTATCCGTAGTAGTTTAACATTCGAATTATGGGTAGATGGCAGTTCCATAAAAGCTTTGATGTAGCTATCTATTACATATCGAGGCCTATCATACCGTTTTTTGAGTCTTGTCCATGCCTGTTCATAAGTAGTGTCGCAAATAGGTAGGTGATTGAGAAGGCTCAATGCTTCATCACGAAGACAGGACTTAAGAAAATGGAACTTTTGCATCGGCGTTAAACCAGTCTTATTATGCACAGCGTGCTCAAGCATATCCCGAAATGCTGGTCGAACCAGATAATTTCCAGAGAAGGGTTCGATACGAATTTTAGGAAGAAAGAACTTTGTATTTTTTGCTGAAGAACTCGATTAGTTTAGCGTCTCAATTAAAAGTTGTTCTTGGTCAGTTAACTTGTTTATGACGTCTGGGCTCTTTCTTTTGGCGTTTTCGCGTTCCCTATCTGCAGATAATAAAACAGATTTAACCACTAACAGCCGTGTTAATAAACATGAGTTATCTCTAACTGATGATTTACGCAGTGGATATGTTCAAATGCTTATTAATAAAAACAATCAGAACTAACTTACGTTTGCTAACTTGTGGTTAAATAAATTGCCGATTTCATGAGTTAACGAATTGATAACCTTGCAAAATAGTGCGTGTGTGTAAAACTGCTGCAAAGAGGATACACAAAACGACGGTGCGGAGATTCATGGCATTAGTCAACCTGTCCTGAGCATTATTTGAGCTCGTGTGGGAAAAGCATTTGCCTCAAAAGCAAAAAAAAAATGCTGAGCCATCTGATTCCGATGTCTCCCATCTTTTTCCAGACCTCAGAAGGCATTTCGTCTAGCCCCACCGCTTTTCGTTTTTTGGAGTATTTGACCGCCTCACTAACTTCTTCGACTGTAATGTCGGGTATTTCTTCACAGTTAGTGGTAGCTCTTGGAAAGTATAGCCGGGGAAACTGTTCATTCAAAAGTTCTTCACAACACTGCCGCCACCTCTGCAAAATGTTGTCGTCATCCACAAGAAACTGACCATGAGCATTGTTAATGAACTTTGGCGAACGAATCTCCTGAGCATTCCTCCTTCTTTAGGTTGCTATTTTGAAGATGATGGCGCTCTTATTCATATTGTGTCTTCGCAGCTCCGGGATAGCCTGGTTTGCATCAGCAACCGGGGACATTTCCTCCAGCTCTCTAGCTATTTTCTCCAGCTCTCCAGCTATTTTCTCTCACTCATCGCTATGATCTGAGAAAAAATTATCAAACATCGCATACCGCTTGAATTAGTATGACTACATGAATGCAACATCATACGTGTTTGCAGTCAATGCGATGGGGATAAATATTTTATGAAGGATCAATAAGTTAGAGTCGTAGAAAAGAGTTATTCACATGTATTGTATGAATAATTGCGGTATATCGCTACAGATCTCCTGTCCTGACTAACCTTGGAAATTCCTTTCCGACCAGTTGTCCGAACATGGCGAAGCAGCTCGCGCAAATTGTTGACTAATTTCAACCCAACTGGAACTGTGGACGCCACCGCTGATTCCATCTAGGGAATTCGTCCGCTGACATCTGGAACAAGAAAAAGTGCACACGTGAAATGGCACTCTTTTTTTCTTTTTTTTTATAATTTACTCGCGCTAAAGGGGTTATGACTACCCTTTTTATGCATTATACATAGCGTGAGCGTTAAAGAAGAGGGGTTAGGGGGAAACGAGGCACCGATGCACATTGGTCTTAAATGACTGTAGGTTATAATGGAGAGGAAAAGCAGACTCGGGGAGAGCATTCCACAAACGTGTTGTGCGGCTCATAAAAGAATCTCTAAATTTCACGGTACGTCCGAAGATAGGCTTAAGGGTAAACTGATGAGCATTCGAGGCATGGCGAGTATTGCGGTTAAAACGAAGAAGGGGAGGAATGCTATTGGCTATCTCAACTGAGCATTTTCTGTGGAAATATCGATAAAACAGGGATAGGCAGGAGACATTACGACGGTGTTCGAGCGAACCAAAATTGCTTGTAATATTCGTGTCTCCTATGAGTCTTATCGCGCGTTTTTGAATTCTATCTAGCAAGTGCAATATGGTTTTTGGTGCACCAGACCAGATGTGAGCATTATACTCTAACTTAGGGCGAATGTACGCCTTATAAATTGAAGCCAAATCAGAGGGGGTGAAATATTTCTTACACCGCTTCAGGAAACCTAAACATTTCGCTGCATTCTTAGCGATTTCGAATACATGGTCGTTCCAACAGAGTTTATTGTTGACACACATACCGAGCATGGAAAGTTTTACGGTTTCTACAATGCAAGTGCCATTCATGGATAATGGCTGATGTGTAGGGTTTCGCTTTAATGACAGAAGACAGCATTGAGTCTTGGAAGCATTAAATTCCACTCTATTGGTTAAGCCCCATTTAAATATGCTGTCAAGGTCGGAATTTAATGTGTTTAACATACGTTGTCGTTCTTCGTCCACGGCCGAAGAGCAGGGTCGTGAGTTTGGGAACGAATATGAAAAACTGAGGGTGCTGTCATCAGCGAAGGAATGGATTGGATTAGAAGTTGCAGACAGAAGATCGTTTATGAAAATGAGAAAGAGAGTCGGAGACAAAACAGAGCCTTGGGGGACACCAGCATTTATTTGGTGAGATTCGGACTTGAAGCCGTCCAAAACAACTTGAATTGAACGGCCCGAAAGGTAGTTTCTAATCCATAGAAGAAGAGTATCATCGATCCCAAATGCACGCATTTTCGACAAAAGAGCTTGATGCCAAACTCTGTCAAATGCTTTTGAAATATCAAGAGCAATAATCTTACTTTCACCGGAGTGGTGCAGAGATTGGTTCCACTTATCGGTGAGATATGACATCAAATCACCAGTGGACCTGTTGCCACGAAAGCCATACTGTCGGTCATTGAGGAGCTTTCGTGATTCAAGATATTTCATTAGCTGACGGTTTATCAGCGTTTCCATGACCTTGGAAAGAAGGGACGTTAGTGCAATGGGTCGGTAGTTGGAGAGAGAAGAAGAATCGCCTTTTTTAGGTACGGGCTGGACAAATGCTGTTTTCCACTTACTCGGAAAGAGACCTGAAGAGTAGGATCGGTGGAAAAGCTTACGCAGTGGTTTTGCCAGCGAAGAAGAACACCTCTTCAGAACAATAGGGGGTATACCATCTGGGCCAGCGGATTTGTGTATGTTAAGACCTTTAAGTACTCCTGCAACTGTACGAGTGCGAAAGTGGAGTTGTCCCATGGAAAATTCGACGCTCTCAAGTACAGGTGGAGACAAAGCACTATCTGGCAGTGTGGAGTTTGCTGCAAAGTGAGCCGAGAACAGATTAGCTTTGTCTAAGGAGCTGACAGTTGGTGCGTCGTTATGAATGAGCGTCGGTATAGATGACGAGGCCGAATTCTTAATGTTTTTTACGAACGACCAAAAGTTTTTACTACCCTTGGGACAATGTATTATTTTTTGCCTCAACTTTTGGTCGTGGGAGAATTTAACTCGGTTAATGAGGGCATTGCAGTCATTTCTGGCCCGTTTAAACTTTTTTCGGTTTTCCTCAGTTGGGTTGGCCTTGTAAGACCGAAAACTTAATTCCTTTAACCTAATAGCTTCTTTACAGCTCGAGTCATACCACGCGTTTTCCTTGGGTCTAATAGCTTTTATCCTGTGAGGGATGTAAGTTCTCATACCTAGGAGAATTGTATTAGTAATCATATCAGCCGCGGCGTCCACATCGCTATCGAGGAAGCATAGCGACCAGTTAAAATTCCTAAAGAACTTATTTAATTCATTCCAATTGGCTTTCTCGTATAGCCAAACTGTTCTTTTTGGAGTTTGTTGTTTAGCTTTGTGGATGGAGTACGAGAAATTGGCCGATATGACACAGTGGTCTGACGAACCTAGAGGCGATAATACATTTACCGTGTATTTATTAGGATCGGAACTAAGGAACAAGTCCAGAGTGTTGGCGGTATGGCCAGTTATGTCCGGAACACGAGTTGGCTCATTCACAAGCTGGGTTAGGTTATTTACCTCAGAAAAAATCTCAACATACCTTCCTTCGGGTGTTGTCTGTCCAGAGTGGCGAAGCCAAATAGAATTGTGGACATTGAAATCGCCCGCAATGACGATTTCAGAATGTGGGTACAGGGATACAATTCTTAGGATGGAGTCTGACAGCGCATCAAACTCATTATAAGTTGAATTGCTGTCAATATTTGGACTTCTATAAATGAAACAGTAGTGGATTAACTGCCTACGGACATGGAGTTTCAGCCACAAGAAATTAAATTCCGAATTGGAACATTGGCCGTATTGTGGGAGAATTTGGTAGGCTACATCACTACGTATATATACAACGAGACCGTGATGGTGGAAGAATAATGGCTCAATGCTATATCCAGGCAGATCGAATTCCGAAGGATCGGAATTTTGACCCACCTGTGTTTCACAAAGAGCCAAAACAGCTGGTCTATATTTGGCGGCGTGGGCGTACACAGAAAAAAAAATCCAACTGAGCCCACGAATGTTGCTCAGATCTACTCTAAAATTCCTTACCATTATAGAAAACAGACATAAAAAACACAACTCCGACGTTAACTAAGCCGAGTTGTGAAGTGCAGATCCAACGTTAGTTTCCCAAAACAGATTATCGCAGGTGTTATGCCCATACGACAATTTGGTTTGGTCCACCAACAAAGACCTGTACACACAACCCGCTATCCACCAGACGATGCTTTACCCGGTTGTGGGTGCACGCATGAAAAAAAGAAAAAAAATCCTAAGGCACTCTATTTATTTAATTTTTTTCTTATGCACTGAATTATTTTTGTAACGGCGCGGTGAATTTTGTTTGTATTACCCCCTTTCTCGTCTGCTGCCGCCAAAAATCCTCCAAATTGGTTACCCATTTCTCTGATCAAGGTACTCGGCAACCAGCGCAACGTAAAGGTGGAGAGTAGCAGTTGGTTAAGGCTAAGTGAGAACTTTACGTTTTCATTTAATCTCATGCACTACCGTCTGACCACCATTAACCTTCACGAAATTAATCTTCGCCATTCACATAAAACATGTTTTAGGAAAGGTCAATATTGTGATTAGATTGCTACATCCCTTGATAAATCGTAGGTTGTGATCATCTTTAAAGTTGTTTTCCAAGCACAGGTGACATATACATGTGGTTCTCTTATTTGGGGAAACCGTGCTGAAACTCACATTAAGAACTCCAAATTGCTCAAAACAAGATTTTAAAAATGGTGTTAGGTCTACGGTGGGACTTTCTGACAATTAATTTGCAGGAAAGAGCCGCAACTATTCGGATTGCAGAAAGGATTGACATTCCCAATGAAAATGTTGTCTCTAAATATGTAAATATACAAAATACTCGTAAACTAGTCTATTAGATATAATTACAACTTACGCCTCTTATGAAATAAATTTGTATTATTTTTGTTTTTCACTATTTACTAATAATTTATTTGTATATTCAATATCATGTTAATTTATTCATTTATTAATTTATTATGTACTATTTTGTTTATTTACTTGTGCATCAACTTTCGTATTTGTATATTGATGTGTCTCAGTTGCTTTATCAAATTTATATTCACTATTTTTTTATATTTATATATATAAGAGAACCAATTGCTTTTAGAAGTTTAAAAACAGTTATTGGCTCAAATTCAAAACCTTTTCCTTGCAAGAACTCATCATCGTTACTAGAAACCGAACATAAACCGCGGAACAGTTCTGTTGCTTTGCCCGATCCACAAGAAAGGAGACCCCCTCAACTGCGCCAATTATAGAGACATCAGTCTCCTCAACACCGCATACAAGATCTTTTTTGCGATATTGTGTGAGCGCCTGAAACCCTATATCAACAGCCTGATTGGACCCTATCAGTGCGGTTTCAGGCCAGGAAAGTCCTTCATCGATCAAATCTTCACATTTCGGCAGATCCTGGAGAAAACCCAAAAATTTCAAATCGATACTCACCACTTCTTTATCGATTTTAAGGCCGCCTATGGCAGCATCAATAGAGAAGAGCTTTATAGCCATGTCTAGTTTTGACATCCCTGCCAAACTTGTCCGTCTGTGCAGGATGACGATGGAGAACGCTCGCTCCTCCATCAAGGTCGGTAATGACCTCAGCGAGACCTTTGATGTCAAAAAAGGTTTTAGACAAGGTGAGCCGCTGTCATGTGACTTCTTTAATATTGTACTTGAACGGATTGTGCGGAACTCACAAGCCAACACCGGGGGCACAATCTATCACAAGTCTGTACAACGGCTTGCATACGCCGACAATAAAGACATTATCGGAAGAACTCAGCGGGCTGTCACCGGTGCGTTTGCAAGCATTGAGGCGGAAGCGGCCAAAATGGGTTTGGCGATAAACGAGGGCAAAACCAAGTATATGCTGTCAACAAGAAGGGACAGCCAACAAGGAGACTCTGTATAAGACCCTGATCATCTCGGTCCTGCTTTACGGCGCTGAAACATGGACTTTATTAAAAGAGGATGAAGATATCCTTGGTCGCTTCGAGAGAAGCGTTTGCGTTGACGGGTTTTGGAGGAGAAGTTTCAATCACGAACTATACGAGCTGTACAGCGACATCGACCTAGTCAAAAAACTGCGTATTGGACATCTGAGATGGCTAGGACATGTAGAGCGAATGGACACCAACGCTCCGGTCCGCAGAGTCTTCGAATCTAACCCCGAGGGATGACGTAGTAGTGGACATCCTTACCGTAGATGGCGTGCACAAGTTGAAGGGGACCAACTTGGAGTGCGCAACTGGAGGCAATTATCTAAAGACCGAGCTAAATGGAGAGGCTTGTTGGTTGAGGCCCAGGTTCACCACGAAGTGTAGCGCCACCTAAGTAAGTAAGTAAGTTCTGTTGTTTGAGTTGATGCTCTGCTAGCTATAAAGGCAAAGTACTTGTTAAAAGCATTTGCAATCTCAAGTGCATCAGACACTACACAGTCATTTACCCGAATTGCATACAATTTTTTATTGAAGGCAAGCGGGTTCAGAATACAATTTTCTACCTTCAATTCACTTTTCAATTTTCCATTAGCAAAAATAAACTGAGCACGATAATAACACTGCACAACAAATAAAATATTTTTTTTGCCGTTCTTCCAAAAGGTTTTTTTTTTATACCTTGGCATAAAATTGTTTGAAATACGTCTGTAAAAAATCTATGAAACATCCATATTTTTAGAAAAATCTGTTTATTTAAAAAAGTGAAAATTTTTAGATATTAATTTTTTTTTTTATTATTCTGAACAGTTTTTTGATGTGTGTTGCTTGTCTTTTATACAAGTATAATGGATAATCTCGTTTCAAGGTCCAACAAAAGCCTGCGAGCATTCTCGACGACCATTTTCCTTGATATCGCTTTTCCATAGCCATTATGTCTTGGTGAAATCTCTCCCCATGCTTGTCGCTTACGGCATCTAAGTTTTCAGGGAAAAACCCCAAATGGGAATCAGGGCAATGAATCTTTAAGAACATTTTGCACACCAAGCTTTTGTAGTTTTGTAATAGCTTATCCTTATAGTTTGGTGACTTTGTATTGCCTAAAAAATGTTGTGTCACTTCAACAAAAGAAAGCCATGCATTTTTTTCCTGTATATTTAATTTGTCAATAAAATTGGAATCCTTTATGACTTTTCTTATATCTGGCCCTATAAAAATGCTTTCTTTTAATTTAGCTTCGCTCAATCTGGGGAACAACGTTTTTAAATAAAGGAAACCTTCTCCAGTTTTATCCATGGCTTTAACAAAGTTTTTCATAAGTCCCAGTTTTATGTGTAAGGGTGGCAAAATAATGTTGTTTGGCTCTACAAAGGGGTGTTGAGCAATATTTTTTTGTTATCGTTAGTTCTTTAGTGAAGGTAGTTATAATACTTCTACGCGATAAACTGTCAGTAAACAATGTCAAGTAACGGGTGCGCCAACAATTTGTGTGGAAGTTAAATTAAATTACATACACATTTATTGTGAAATTAATATAGAACTTTATTGATAAATGAAGCTCGGTCGATGGCAACTATGAGTAGAGTACAACATCGTTCATGTCACCACCAAGGCTTCTGTTGCAAACAACCATCCGAAGGTCAAAATGATCAATGACTTTTTGAAGAATAAGTTGGTCAATGGCCGAATTTCAGTTTAGATATTATGTTTGCCATAAACCGAGCTTCATTAATCAATAAAGTTCTGTATTCATTTCGTAATAAATGTTGGCCACACTAGTTGTTGTGTATTTGTCGTATATTTAGATAATTCGATGTAGTAAACTATTTTGCATATTTTTCTGTTAATACTTAAGCGAATATGCTTCCAAAAATGTATTAATTAACGACAATAAATCGTGTTGACCAGTGTAATTATCGCGGCAGATGGGACACTTGATTCTAAATTTATTTTGAAACTGAACCTTAACGAGTTGTCGGCTAAATTTTACTTTACCGGAAATGTCGATAATTTAACCTTTTTTATTCCGTCCGATAGATTAGCCCACGCTGAGCACGAATTTTGTATCATTCTACAATATATAGCCTTTTTGAAACTTTGGGGCGGGCTCCGGTGAAAGAGCGCCAAAAAAATTACAGATTACAGATTCGTGCTCAACGTGAGCTAATCTATCGGACGGAATAAAAAAAGTTTAATTTTCGACATTTCCGTTAAAGTAAAATCTAGCCGAGAACTCGTTATTTTTTTATTTTTTTTTTTTTGTCGGGATAGGAAACACTAGACTGGAGCACTCAGACACAACTGGTCCATTATACTGCCAGATAGCAAACCCTGATTTACTCATTTTGTTGGAATTTCCTTGACTTTCGAAGAAAGGCAAGCAAGCACTTCAGTGATGAGGAGCTTACAGTACCAGCACTCACCACATCCGCACCGAAGATCTGCCACCTGATACGAGCAAAGGCCGGACACTCACAGAGCTAATGTTCCGCGGTGTCGTCGCTCTCTCCACAAACGTCGCAAATTGTAGTGTCACTTAAGCCTAACACGTTAAGGTGCTTGGCAAAAGCGAAGTGGCCTGTCAAGACGCCGATAAGTTGTCTACAGTCTTTTCTGCTGAGAGACAGCAAGAATGCCGCTGATTTCTTACAGACGTCCGGGAGCAAGCTTTTAGTCAACCTGCAACCTGGAGAATCATGCCACACACAATGGAAGCCCTAACCGAAGACGCTGGAAGACCCAACGCGGGTTCGGGACCTGAGAAAGCCTCCTCTGAGCCTTGTCTAGCAATTTCATCGGAGATCTCGTTCCCCAAGATCCCAGTGTGACCTGGGACCCAGATAAGAGACAGAGAATTCAGCCTTGCGACCGAGTTCAAAGAGTTTTTGGTTTCACGAACTATTTTGGAAGTGGTTAAAGGGTTAAGCAAGGCCTTAAGCGCAGCCTGACTGTCACTACAGACACAAATGCTACGTCCCTTCCACCTGTTCCTCACAACATAGTTCATGGCCATTAGGATTGCATAAGTTTCCGCTTGGAAAACAGACGCATATTTGCCTAACGAGAAGTGAAGTCTAATGTTGTCGACTTCCACGAAGACCCCAGCGCCAGACCCTTGACTGGTTTTGGAACCATCCGTGAAAATACGACTACATTCCATTCCCGGCTCAGATTCTGACCGAAGCCAGTCCTGGACACAAGGAAAGTCGACTCTGAATTTGCGCATCAGCTGGAGTTCTGGTGTCATTGCATCAGACGGCATATCCATAAGACAGGAGTCGTAAGATAAGTGTCGCGCAAGTTCATCAAAGTTCCAGTGTGGAGTATACCAAAAACCGCCCCGCCTAAGACGATGGATGGCTTTAATAGTGCAACCCATGATATAAGTATCAAGGGGAGGTAAGTTCAGCAAAGCGTCTAGAGCAGAGCCAGGCGTACTCGGGAAAGCTCCTGAGCAGCCGCGACAAGCCGTTCTTTGGAGTTTCGAGCAAAAAGCAACCACATATTTACGCGAGAGCCCCTTCCACCAAACAACCGACGCATATGCGAGGAATGGTCTTATCATAGCCGTGTAGATCCAGAGAACCTTATTCGGTGATAAGCCCCAAGTCTTGCCAAAAGCACCCTTACACTGCCAGAAGACTGAGAGCGCCTTGGATGTTTTCGACTCGACATGTTTAGACCAATAAAGTTTCTTATCTAAAATCGCTCCCAGATATTTGGCTTCATTGGAAATGCGAATGGTGACGCCTTTTAGTACTGGCTGAGTCAGACCGGTCAAAATCCTGCTTCTCGTAAAAAGAACAACCTCAGTTTTAAGAGGATTCACCGAAAGCCCACTCCTAGTACACCATTCATCGATCATGTCCAGCGCCGCCTGCGCGTTAGCACAGACCGTCGCCAGGCATGGCCCGACAGAAAGTACGGCGACATCATCCGCATATGCCTGAGCGTAGACGTTAGAACTATTTAGAGTGTTCAACAGAGAGTCGACCACCATGCACCATAACAATGGAGACAGAACGCCACCTTGCGGACAGCCCCTGTTTACCCCTGTCATAACATATTGGCCACAATCCGCATCCACTACCAAAGTTCTATTCATTAGCATTGCTTTAATCCACAACACTAATGTTTCATCTATCCCGTGTTGTCTGGCAGAGTCGCACATGCAGTCAAAAGTCGCTTTGTCAAAAGCACCCTCAATGTCGATGAAGATACCCATCGCGTATTCTCTCCTATCAAGCGCGCATTCAATTCTGGCCACTAGATTTTGAAGTGCGGTCTCACAGGATTTCCCACGTGGGAAGCATGCTGCATCTCCGATAGTGGATGCAGTTTCAAAGCAACTTTGCGCACGTGAAATTCTACCAGTCTCTCCATACTTTTCAGTAAGAAGGATGTCAAACTTATAGGTCTGAAACTCTTGGGGAGCGAATAGTCTTCCTTACCAATTTTCGGTATGAAAGCTAGTCTGACAGTCCGCCAAGGTGTAGGAATATATGCCAGCGCCAAGCCAGCGGTGAAAATTTTTTTCAGAGTTGGCAATAGCTGATCTATACCCTGTTGCAGCATAGCTGGATATATTCCATCGGTGCCAGGCGATTTGAAACCATCAAAAGATGCCACAGCATATTTGATGGCCTCATCTGTTACCACGGCTGATGCAATGTACCAGCTGCGCCGAGTTTTCTGACTTAGATCAAGCTCAGCCTGGGTAAGCGAGCCAAGCTGCGACCTAGTGATTATCCGATTGCCAGGAAAGTGAGTCTCCAGCAGAAGACTAAAAGTTTCCGCTTTTGTCTCAGTAAACCTGCCATCAGACCGTCTAAGTGACTCTGGTTTGGTCGGCTTACCTCTTTTGAGGACTTTAACCAACCTGCTGGTTTCACCGAGTGTCTCGATCTTTTCACAAAAATCTCTATAAGAAGCACTTTTCGACAAACGAATTAACTTCTTATAGTCTTTTTGCTTCGATCTAAAGAGATCCCAGTCACCTTCTAAATTTGTCTTAAGAGACCTATTCAGAAGTTTTCTGGATTCTTTCCTAAGCCGCTGCAGTTCCGGGCTCCACCAGGGAACCGGCGTTCTACAGGAGTTTTTTGTCATTGGATACGCCAGTTCAAAGCAGTTGGTAAGGACACTGGTCAGGTTTTGAACAGCATCCTCAACCTTTCGTTTCGTTCTGAGTTTAGTTGGAGTTTTGACAGATCTGTCTAGCTCTTCCCTAAACCGCACCCAGTTGGTTTTCCTCGGATTCCTCCTCTCCTGCAAAGTTAAAGCTTCGCATTCGATTTGGAAAACGATGTATCTATGATCTGATAAGGACACTTCCGGCAGTACCCTCCAGTTAGTAATCGACTTGAAGTACCTATTAGATAAAGTCAAGTCAATTACCTCCTGCCTCCTTGCCGTAACAAAAGTTGGCTGGGAGCCAACATTGTTTATTGTCATACCAGATGACAGTATAAAGTCTAGGAGATGGTTTCCTCATATGTTGCATTTGCTGCTGCCGCAGACTGTATTCTGAGCATTAGCATCGCAGCATATGACTAGTCCCGTCTCCCGAGTGTCACAATACTTTATGAGTTCGGCAACCGCCTTCGGTGGTGGAGGCATTACCGAATCATAAGGGAAATAAGCCGACGCAACGACGAAAGTTTTCCAACTTCCGTTTGTTTCGTAGCTTACAGCTGCAGCAACCAAGTCCTGACCACAAAATTGTCCAAGCTTGCTTACTGAGAGGAAATTTGGCACAATTAGACAAGCTCTCGGTCTTTCAGATCGCTCGTCACATAGCACCGTTACTCCACGAACACCCCCAAATCCACATATGCGCTTGTTCCGCACATATGGTTCCTGGATAGATGTTATGTGGGGTTTTGTACGCACCACGGAAAGTCTACTACTTAAGAGAGCGGTACCAGCCTTGGAGTGATGCAGGTTAATCTGCGAAAATATCATAGATATAGTCGGTGGTTTTCGCCCATTACTTGCACTCATTTGGAAATTAAGCGGAAATGAATCCTTCCAAGATGCAGGTAGGGACGCATGTCATACCTAGACTTCAAGACCTCCACAGAGCCAAGATCTAAACCCACAACAAGCGAAGAGCCTTCCACATTTTCCCGATTCTTGCACTTGCCGTGAGAGTAGACGAACCATTCGCTCGTGTCGAGGCCAGAACACGCGCGTTCTCTTGATGGGCATGAGAACCACAAAAGAAGTGGTCCCCAAGGGTGGTATTTTCGGCACCGCATTGCTTAGCCATTCAAGGGTTTGCTGCGAGGAGCACTTCACCACGAAGGTTCCGCTCTTTAACGCACAGCCCTCCACTTGAAAGCAGGCATTTGCTGCCGAAGCCAGCTCCCACAGACGATCTTCGCAGTGTTTGCACTCCGCGTCGGTCATCTTGTGATCATTGCCAGCTCTTGCGATTCGTAACGTAAGAGCGGAGGAAGCAGTTTCACTATGCAGAATCTGCTCCCCTCGCTCCTTCGATCCGGATTGCTTCTTACCGAGGGTCTTATCCGCGTCAGCCAATTTCTGTCCGCAGGTGCTAGAGCTTTTAGAAGTTCCAGCACGCGCATCACCCAGATTTTGTGCGCGGGTAATACCTCCGGTTCGAGGCTTCTTGGTAGAAGGGCGAGCACCTGATGCACCCACGCTTCCGCCGAGACGAGCACCCTTACCCGTGGCTTTGCCTGCGGCTGCCATTTTCTGTCCGCTAGTGCTGGGACCTTTAGGGATAGCAACAGCAGCATCACTCAGATTTTGTGCGCAGATAACGCCACCGGTAAGAGTGTGTCCAGCAGAGGGGCGCGCATCAGATGCGCACACGCTTCCACCGACGAAAGTAGGCGAAACTTGCTTCGTCCGCTTTGACCTGTTCGAGCCAACCGAAGGGGAGCCGGCGTTGGGTCCGAGGGATAGATCGACTCCAGTTGGAGTACTTTCTGTCGACCTAGGCCTCTTTTCCGCCGCCTTTGAGGGATGACTGCTACCAGCGCTTGTGCCTTCAGCTGACTTTGCAGCCTCTTTGCACCGCGCCATCGCCGGCTCCCTTTTTCTCCTCTTCAACTGACTCTTAGTCAGGAGCTTTTCGGAGTGCGCCGTTTCAGGAGCTCGTTCACCTTTTTCGGTATCCCGAGTCAAACCGTCTTCAACACAACTTCGACCAGCTGCCCGACTATTAAAACAGAGATTAGACGTTCCAGCCGAAGCCTTTCCGCCACTTTCTCCGTCATTCCAGCCCAGCCTACCAAACGCGTCGCAGAGCCGCAGGATTCTTCAGAAGCAAGCATCGCTACTACTTTCGGGTAAACGCCAGAGGCGGGGGGTTTGAGTATGCTGGTTGGGACCTCCAGAATCCTTGTCCCGGCCGAGGTCGAAAAGACCACGGGTGGATTGTCGCTTGCGCGAGTACCACCTGGAGTATATACCGTGAATGTTTCTTCCATCATACTTTTAACAGGTTTTGCGTCACAGTCAAGACGTCTTCAGCCTTTGGTTCGATGTCTCACCTGGGGTCCTTTCGGATCCTTAGGGTCATTGACTCTTAAGCCGTTCTGCCACGTCAAGGCAGCTGAAGAATGGGAACGGTTATAAGGTGAGAACTCGTTATAAGGTTAAGTTTAAAAATAAGCTTAGAATCAAGTGTCCCATCGGCCGCAATAATTACTATCGTAATCAGTTTATTTTTGCTAATGGAAAATTGAAAAGTGAATTGAAGGTAGAAAATGGTATTCTGAACCAGCTTTCCTCCAACAAAAAATCGAATGCAATTCGGGTAAATGGCTGTGTAGTGTCTGATGATCTTGAGATTGCAAATGCTTTTAACAAGTACTTTGCATCAACTCAAACAGCAGAACTGGTCCGCGGTTTATGTTCGGTTTCTAGTAACGATGATGAGTTCTTGCAAGGAAAAAGTTTTGAGCTGGGCTAATCTACCGGATTATAAAAAAAGGTGCAATTTTGTTAAGTGCAATTTTTTAAAGTAAAATTTTGCCCGAGTTGTCCCAAAATTCATGCAAAAGATTGTTTTTTTGCTTAATGAAATCGATTTATGGCACTGTTTTGGTTGAATTTATATTTTGCGTTGTTTTTCTATTATGGTTTATGTTTACCAACAACTCTGTCATTGAGTGATCGGAAATTTATAAATCAAAACGCACTTCTCGCAGGAGCTCAGGGCCAAATTGTCAAAACGACAATAAATGTGATCCAAACGTCATTTTAACATATTTTTTTAACCCTATCAGTACTGGTTAAGGCCAAGCATTTTATGATGAAAATTACCTATATATTATTATTGTATATACAATCTACCCAACAGTTTGATTGAAGTCGCCCAAATTAGTTGTTATTTTTTTTAGTTTTTGGTTGTCTAAGAGATTTTGAAATTCCAGCATTTACGCCACAAAATTAAACCTATGCAGTCTATAGACACATGAAAACAAATATTCTACCTATATGATTAATTTCAATAGAAACCCGTAGAATGTCAAGACTACAGAAGCCGAAATAACTTTATACTCCTCTTTAACAAAGCACTCGACATTTCCTACAGCATAACTTTCATTAGGATGCGCAAAGAAATTAGAGCCAGGTTAATGATAGGCCATATTTCAGACACAAAAACAATACATATCTGCAATGCTTGAAAAGGAATCGAAGTGGGCAACAAAAGATGAATAGCTTTCTCTTTTATAAGTATCCGCGATTGTAGCAAATGAAAGCAATATATATATATAAAACAATTCATTTATTAATCCAAGTCCTTAGAATTAACATCTAAGAAAATTTACCTGAAGGGCTGCAGGTTAGGAAAAGAAAGAGGAAGAAACAACAAGGTATTTTTACAGGAGGAACTTCATCCAATATACGCCAAAATTCTCGCTAGAGTGCGTTGTTGTTAGTAGATTGGTAAGTGAAGTGTCTGCAAATACACAACACTCTTTGTGTTGTTTGTTATTGCATTTAGTGCTATTTTTAAACACATTATCACAGTTTTTGCTACTAAGATCAAGAATTGAATGGTGGTCAATTAAATCTTAATCAAAATGCATTAAAGCTAAAATAAATCGCGGATTACAAAGCAGTAAATAAGTGCAAGATCATTAAACGATCTAATTGAGATGTCCCTTCTACACTCCACCTTCCTCATCAGTATTTGATTGTCTTGTTTGTTTGCCCCTAATAACAAATCCGCATCCGAATAGACGCTATGCTTGTTGTATGTAGCAATCACTGTAGTAGATGTCGCAGTTTTTCATCCTCTTTTTGTCCATCCAATCCATCCCATCGCACTTCTTGGATGGCTGCACGTGGATCGTTGTCCTTTTTACGTTTGCAAGGGCCGTCAACAGTAAAATCATCCGTATCCGAGTCTGTTGGTTGCTTTGCAACCGAAGGTTTTTTACGTGGTAGGGAAGTTAACCAAAACGGCACAATCCCCAGCTTGGAGTGCCAGCTCCTTATGTTATACCCCAGGTCAATGGGCTGAGTACACCAATGCCAGTACTCCACTAAAGTCATGACTAGCCTTGGAAATTCCTAACCGACCTATTACCGAATATATTGAAGCAGCTCGCGTAAGGTGTTCACTAAGTTGAACCTAATTGGAACTGTAGACGCCACCGTTCCAATTCCATCTAGGGAATATGTCCGGTGAACAGAAGAAGTGCTCTAGTGAGAAAGCACTCTTTCCCCTCTCTCGTCTGCTACCGCCAGGAATCCTCTAAAGGGGTTGTTTATCAAATCTCCGATTAATGTACTAGGCATCCAGCGGTCACCAGCGTGGAGGTGGAGATTAGGAATTCGTATTCACATGCACTACCTATTGACCACCTTCCTTAAATCGTTAATTTATCTTATTTAATACTAGCCGACAAATTTCACAAAGCATAAAACTCACCTTGACTTTGAAACATTAAATTTTAAGTGTCGTGCAGATAGATGCATGTGTTCGTGCTGATATGAGACACTACCCCTGACGACGTTCTTCAATTCGCGGGCCATGGGGGAAGTCGCTGGATAAAACAGTTCGCGCGAGCACCCCAACGCCTCTTTGATCGCGGGCGCCCGTGTGTGCAGTCCAATTCGTTTCTTTAGCTCGTGTGACAGTGGCCTTAAAGTAACTTAGGTTAGGTTAGGTAAGTGGGCAGGTGTAGGGGGATAGAAAACCTCCACACCACACTCAGGTCAGTATAGACCCATTGTGATACCCAAGGGGGGAAAGGAGATAGAAAAAGGAAATCCCTACCTCGTGGAAAAATACCGTCTTGTAAGTATCCTAAAGAAAGAACTAAGTACTCACTGTGTCCTAGATACAAACCATCCAGAGGATTTGATGAAGTTTGCGATGTCATTTGTTGGTCTGTTGGACAACTCTTCTAGATCCTCAAAGAAGTGTTGCTCAAGGATCTTATTTCTCAAATGATAGAGGCCTGGGCAATGACAGAGAAAGTGGGCGGTGTCCTCCTGAGCCTCCTCGTCGCCGCAGCCTCTACAAAGGTCTTCGCTAGTCACACGTAGTTTTTTCATATGGTACCGCATGGTGTTATGCCCCGTAATGACTCCAATTAGAGTAGAGAGGGATTTTCTGTGCCTCTGTATGAGTCTTTTGGTTCTTACTCTGTCAAAAGCGGGCCACAGCTTCCTCGTGGTGACACAAGTATCTAAACAGGTCCACCTATTGTTAGCCTCCGTTATGGCTTTGTTTCCTGCTACGAGCTTAAGGGCACAAGGCGGGATGTACACCGAGGGGTCGGATTGGTCCGAGCTTAGTGCTGAGCCACCTCTAGCCAGTTCATCGGCTTTCTCATTCCCTGGTATGCCTTGATGACCAGGGACCCAGCAGAGCTTTACCTCGTGCTGTGTTCCAAGAACCTTGAGCTCTTCTCTACATCACTTCACAAGCTTCGATTTTATTTCTATAGCAGATATTGCTTTTATCGCTGCCTGGCTGTCGATGAAAAAGGTGATATCCTCTCGTGGTATTGCCCTCATCGCAGTCTCACGAGCTGCTATTGTAACTGCTAGGACCTCCGCCTGGAAAACGCTGCTGTAGTTCGGAAGCCGAGCTGACATGGAGAGGCCAAGCGTTTCAGAGAAGATGCCTGGGCCTACACCTATTTCCATTTTGGATCCATCGGTGTAAACAGCTAAGGATCGCTCGTTAGGCGTTCTGTCATTTTTCCAGTCTTCCCTGCTCGGATAGGTGCTAGAGAATGGTCTTAAGAAGTCTAGGTAAGGCGTTAAGTAGTCTGTATTAGATACACTGCCTAGATATCTCTGCAGGATCGTGGTGTGACCCATTGCATTTGGTCTCCAGCTATCTGTTTGGCTTAATCTTACGGCACTATGGGCTGCCGATACTTGTATAAAGATGTCTAGCGGAAGCAGATTGAGAATAGCCTCGAGTCCTGCTGTAGGTGTCGTTCTCATCGCACTGGTTGTGGCGATGCACGCTAGTCTTTGTACTTTTGTGATAGCAGCTAGGTTATTTATTTTGCTGGCTGCCTGCCACCATACAAGGCTGCCATACGTTAGTATTGGCCTTACTATAGCTGTATACATCCATAGGATGATTTTGGGGCTCGGTCCCCAAGTCTTCCCAAATATTCTATTGCACGAGTAAAAAGCTATCGTGGCTTTTTTGACTCTTTCGTTGATGTTTAGTCTCCAGTTCAGTTTCCTGTCGAGCACCAGGCCAAGGTATCTCGCACTATCGGAGATACTCAGGGGAGTACCCCTTACGGAAGGAGTTACGAATTGTGGAATTATTCTTTTGTTAGTGAATAGTACTAACTCTGTCTTCTGGGGATTAACCGCCAGCCCACATCTCTCCGTCCAGGAGTCAATGATTTCCAGCGCCCCTTCGATTTGTTCGCTCAGGGTCGGGAGAAATTTACCTGTTGCTAGCAGCACAACATCGTCCGCATATGCAATGGCCTTGAAGCCGCTGTTTCTAAGTTTAAGAAGGACTTCGTTCAGGACAATAACCCACAGTAGTGGGGATATAACCCCTCCTTGAGGGGTGCCTCTTGAGGCATAGACTTCGAGCTGAGTACCTCCGAGTTCAACTTTGATATGTCTTTCCTTTAGCATATTGACGATCCATTTTATCACAGAATTGTGAATATTAAGGTTCGTTAGAGTTCTATTGACCGCTTCCGTTTTGACATTGTTAAAGGCTCCTTCAATGTCCAGGAAAGCGGCTAGTGTATATTCTTTATTTTTCAGTGATTTTTCTATTGAGCCGACTACACAGTGCAGCGCTGTCTCTACGCTTTTTCCTTTCGTATAAGCGTGCTGCGCTGGGGATATGTCACCTGGGCGTAGTTTACTACGGATGTATATGTCAGCTAGCCTTTCACAAAGGTCTTTAGGACAAAGGAGGTAAGGCTAATTGGCCTAAAGTCCTTTGCAGTAGTGTGGCTTGCTTTACCGGCCTTGGGTATGAAGACCACTTTGACCTCTTTCCATGATCTAGGTATATACCCCCACATGAGGCTGTTGAGGTACAGTTCTTTAAGTACCGGGATGATTGTGGTTATTGTTTTCTGTAGCATGATCGGGATAATCCCGTCGGGTCCTGGGGATTTAAAGGGAGAGAATGATCCGATTGCCCACTCAATTCTTTCCTCTGTGATAAAATCCGTCGGAGTTTCCGTTACAAAACTACTGTTAGTTACGATGTTATTATCTGGATGGGCCGTACAACCCGGAAAGTGCGCTTTTAGCAGGGAGCTAAGCGATTCTGCACAGGATTCAGTCCACCTTCCGTCGGATTCCTTGAGAGATCCAAGAGTTTTTGATTCCCTGGATAGAATTTTTCTCAATCTTGCAGATTCTGTCGTACCCTTGATTTCATTACAGAACTGCTGCCAAGAGTGGCGTTTGGCCTTCTGTGTCTCGTTTTTGAAATTTCTCTGACTGGACTTATATTGTTCCCAGGCCGCTTCTAGCATAGTTCTTTTGGCCTTATTTAGAAGGTGTCTAGTTACTCTCCTAATTCTAGCTAGTTCAGATGACCACCAAGGTGGTGATTTTTTATCTTTTCGTTTGGTTTCTGGACATGCTTTGACATAGGCTTCATTAAAAATGGATGTAATATCCTCCGCCTTGCGGTCAATGTCGGCAGGTCCGAGCCAGTTGCTATCCTGCAGGGATCTTACACCTTTCCTCACCTCGTTGTTAAATAGATCCCAGTTGGTTTTCCTGGGGTTCCTGTAAGGTTTGGGAGAGTCATAGTTGTTACCCACGAGGAATTCGATCAATTTGTGGTCGGAGTAGGACTCTTCCCCTATCACGTTCCACTTGTCAATAGTTAGGGTGCTCGAGTTACTGGCTAAAGTTACATCTATAACTTCTTGCCTGTTCTTTACTACAAAAGTAGGTTCGTTACCCCTATTCGCTACAATAAGGTTATTTTCAATTATAAACTCAAATAAAGACTCACCGCGTAAGTTCGTGTTGCTGCTACCCCATTGAGAGTGATGAGATTTGGCATCACACCCCAGCAGCAAGTCCCATCTTTCCTGTTCTGCCTTTTGCACAAGAGAGCGGGTCAGTGTGGATGGCGGTCCCTCCTTGGCATCAAAAGGCATGTAGACGGCTGATAGAATCAGTGGGGAAAGCCCCCTCCGCTCAAGCCTTACCACTGTTTGGTCCTCATTGCTGTAGCTAGATAAAAGAAAAAGGTTAATTTGTTTCCTAGCTACGATGCACGTTCTGTTCTTACATTCCGCGTGTAGCGGTTCGATGCTGTATGTAGTAAGGTCTTTATGCCTTAGCCCACTTATTTTGCCACGGGAGATCCATGGCTCTTGAATTAGGGCAATGTCTATGTTCCTATCTCCCATGAGATAGATGAGGTTGGCGCTAGCTGCTATGCTATGGTGAAGGTTTATTTGAGCAATCTTCATCATTGATTTACCTTATCACCCGCCTTCCTTCTTTTCTTTTCGTCCATCCCAACTAAAGGTCTGACCTTGCATCGGGTAATTCCAATGCGAACCTTATAGTTGTATCTCCTTAGGATGGGCATGGACTTGTGGTTAAGCAACACCACAATCTCAGTTCCGGCTTCTGTATGGGTACCTACTTCTAACACCTCCCAATTTTCGCTATATAGCTCGGGGTTAAGGTGTTGGAGGTTTCTTTCCAGCCGTTCTCTAGGAATGTGTGGGCCCGGAATGAGAATGCGGCCTTTAGGCCTAGTGAATTCCAGCAGATCTGTTTTTTCCACAAGCCGCAGGTCGGCATTCGCCCAAGGAGCCTGCGTGCTGGTTACAAAATTCTTGAGCCAATTGAGTGTTGTCTCGTTGTCACACGACATGACCTTGAAGCCTTTGAAGGTGGTGAGCTGCTCAAAGAAAGGGATAGTTCCCTGATTCTTGACTATGGCGTCGTTTACTCCGTCGAGTATACGCAGTTCCACCAGCCTCCATTGGTCTCCGGATAGCTTACGGTCAGGGTTATTGAAATCGACGATCGCCACCTGAAGATTAGCTCTTTCTTTTCGTAATGCCATCTTGGCTTTTTTGCTTATTCTTCGTGTTGGCGGCGATGTCGTGTCGTCGTGCCTACCTCTCTTGGAACACCCCGCAATCGGCTCGGCCGTGAGCCTTGCGGCTCTATCCGAAACGGTTGGCGGGGGCTTGAGTCTGTCCGAGACTGAGGTGGATGGCAAGAGGCTTTCCCTCCTCGCCGCGGTCAGTCCTACACCCGTTCCTGTTGCGGTCGAGTTCCGTGACGTAGTCGCCTTATTGGAACAGCCAGCAACCGGCTCAGGGGTTGAGTCTGAGTCGGTAGCTGGCCGAAGTCTCCTCGCGGCTGAGGCGGGGACCAAGAGGCTTCCCGCCCCCGCCGCGAGGGAACTTCTTACCTTACGGCCCGTCCTGTCTTGTCGGGTGGATCCTCTCAGCTTAAGCGTGTTAGTGGCTCTATCCAGAGCCACTCTTTCCTTGTCCGTGTAGGACTCCGGATCACGCTTTTTAAGCCGCCGTATTAACCGGATAGCATTGCGTATACGGTTGCGCACCGTCGTCTGTCTTGGGTAGATGTCTACGTCGCTGGTCTTCCCTATTTTGGGTGGTCGGGCTAGTCCCAAACCATGGCTACCTAAGCTAACTACCGTCGCGAAGCTGCAGGCAGAAGAGTCAATCCTAGGCTCAGCAGGACTGCAATCGCCAGGTTGCTGAGGTGTTGACGTATCCTTCCCGCGTGAGTAGCTGAGGCTTGACACGCTGGAAGTGTCTATCTTGACCATCTTGGCATCCTCCAAAGTCGCACTCTCACCTAACACTGGGACTACCCCAGTCGTCGAGTCAGAGGCTTTATCGGTAGGCTTTTGCAATACCACTGAATCACGATTGTGCTCCGGATTGGCCGATGAGATCACCTTGCGTCCTGACTGGCTAAGGCTTGTCGCAGACTTAGGTGGTCCCATCAACCCTTCCTCGCTCGTGACTTCCGCCGTCACTGTTCTTTTTGGAGAGCTAGCAATAGGCTTACACTCCTCCAAGGACTGTTCCTGCAGGAAGGCACGTGCGTTATGGAGCCTCTTCCGCTCGCATTCCGTTAACTCCTCCCATTTCTTAGTCCCTAATCTCCGGACTGTCAACTTGCAATTTTTTGAGCGCTTGGAGGATGTTGACATATTGGAGAAGGATGAACTGGCAATGGAGCAAGTGTCGCTTGATTCCAGAAAAAGATTTTCAAGATTAACGTCAATTGCACCAACGCTTTCCTCATCCGACGTACGGAGAAGAATTGCTTCTTCCTCCACTCCTACACCTTGATCGGTTTTTATAGAGCTAGGAGTGCCCGATCGAATTACACTCTTCGCTTTTGGTTTATTATTTTTTGAAGTATTTTGCATTTGGATCCCACGAGTAAGGGGGAAGAAGATGTCCGCCTGCACTCACCCCCTGTATGCAGGTAAGAGGAATTAAAATAAAACTGAAGGTCCCCAGGTATTCAGAGTTTGCGCTCGCGACTGAGCTTCCCCCCAGCCATGCAGGCCTCGGCGCGTCGTACCTTGCCTTGGGTGATCACCATTTGGTCTCTAAAACCTCCCCTTTAGTCGAACCGATATGTGGGAAAACATCTAGCTGGACGCGGACTAGATTTAGTTATTCTCCTCGGCTCGACCTTCGGTTCATAGGAAATAGATTAAGCCTCTCCACCACGACAAGGTAGGGATCGAGGAGAGGAATATATATAAAATAACTTACAACTTTATTAATAGCTGTGTAAAAATTTACTTGTTTCAACTAATAAATCCAAAAATTCGTTTTCTACAATTCATTTTAAATACAGAAATACTTTTTTTCCAAATAAATAAGGGTATTCACTTAAACTGATAAATTTACTCATCTCGTAGGTCTGTAAATTTACGACGTGCTTTAAATGAGTATCCCTCGGAAACCAGTTTCGTAATTGAATCAGCTTTTTTGCAACTGTCATTAGACAGTTTTTGTCGCCAAAAATATGAAAATCCCGAAAATTAGTGAAAAAAAAAAAACTTATTAGATTGTATTCCCACTTCTGCCATATCTTCATTGAAATTTGACAGCAGCACAATTCTCGAAAGCAGTGTAATTTTTCGAGGGTGATTTCCGAGCCAAAATAGTCGCAGAAATTTACGAGGCTCTTGTAAATAATTTTTCATATAAATTTCGATAGGTCATTTACGCGATGATAAATTTATACGGTTTACGTGGTTTACGAGAGTTTTACGAGTTTAAGTGAATACCGTTATTATAAATAATAAATTCTCTTCTATTTATACTTTGTTTTACGAGGACATTTTATACATGATACATATATACTTTTTCAGGGAATATTAGGAAGCGGATTTGCTCTAAAAGTGCAACAGAAACAGCGGCAAAAACATTTTAATCGCCAAATTCCGGCGGCAGCGATGCTCATACAGTGCTTGTGGCGATGCTATGCAGCTGACAAAAGTTTTCACAGTGAAGCAACATGGTTGATATACATAAAGGACAACACACAGGCTAGCACTCAAGCGCATTCCACTAACAATGTACTACCAACACAATTAGGAAAGGTAATTATCTTATATTTACAATAACATGTAAGCAATGTTTTGATGTGATCATTTTTTGTAATGCACGAAATAGCTTAATAGCAGCAGGTGTTATGAATAAAAAAGACGAAGTGATCGAAAGGAACGCCTGCTGCGAGTTGAAGAGCAGGTGTTCTTTCAAACATAATGCCTTAAATTCCCGCAATGGTTTTTCCTTAGTTGCATTTTTTTTTGTGTTTGCTTGTGGCGTGAAAGCATTTTTGAATTTCTTCTAGGCAATGTGGTCGTACAATTTTTGTCCTGTTGGACACTTCTCACATTTCATATCGAAACACATCAGGCACGAATATTAGTCCCTTAATTATTCAGATTTTTTTAACTGATGGTTGGTTTTTTTGTAATTATACAGCTGCAGTCAGAGATAAAAGTGAACTTATTTGCGAGATATAATATTTCATTACCTTTTTCATATTAATACCTATTTAATAAGGTTGATACAACAAAATTTAGTGAAATTCGAGGGAATGTCTAGCACATTTTTTCAAATTCAAAGACTACATTATTCTACTAGTTCATTTATTCCATAATTTGCACTTATCACAAAAAAAGTAAAACAGTACTTTTACAGTACCCGAGGGTAGGTGAAAAATCTTCCATAGACACTATGAGAATAGCAAGCGCATGCTCATAGTTGTGTCAGATTCTTATTATAGGGTAGACTCTTACAACAGTCAACCAGCCTTCTGAGCCGATTAAGCGTACGTTAAAGTCGTCCACTAAAAAGGCTGAACGAAAAATAACTTCGGATAAGCCAGCGAACCCCGTACGTCTGACGTATTCTCAGGCTGCAGTCAAAGCAACCAAACGAAACGACGGCCCACCCTCTGATCCGTTGAATGAAATTCTGAACTGCATCTACGCTAAGTTCGAGGAACAATGTGAAGTTAACAAACGGATTCTCGAGCGTCTTAGTAACGTCGAAAGCTTTTGTATGGCTAACCTTATATCTAAATCTAAGTAAATATGGACGCTTTGCTTAAAATAGTAACATGGAATGCAAATGGACTCTTACAAAAATCTAACGAATTAGAAATGTTTCTAATAAGAGAAAATATCGACATATGTTTGATCTCCGAAAGCCATCTAACAAGGGAGTCGCAAATAAATATAAGAGGCTACGCTGGTTATCACGCCTACCATCCTTTTGATAGAGCGCGGGGCGGTTCGTCCTTATTCATTAAAACTAACATCGAACATTCGGCCGATATAAGCATAGAGCTGGAAAAACTGCAGTTGTGCGCGGTAAGGAATAAAAATAAACACCTGAGCTACAATATAGCATCTATTTACTGTCCGCCGCGATGCTTACTAGAAGAAGATGACTACTATCGTGTCTTCAATGACCTTGGTTCAAATTTCCTTATTGGTGGAGATTTCAACGCGAAGCACACCTTCTGGGGTTCAAGATGTACATCTTCTAAAGGAAAAATTCTCTACGAAGTGGCACATGAATTCGGTTGTTGTTTTTACTCGTCTGGAAAACCGACCTATTGGCCAACTGACTCACAAAAAATTCCCGATCTTATCGATTTTTTTGTTACAAAAGGCATTTACGAGAAGTTTATTACAGTCAAAGAATGTTTTGATCTCTCTTCTGACCACTCGCCGGTAATTTTATTACTTGGAGAAGCGCTGATCAAGAAAAAAGGACCTCCAAGACTCACTAGCAATAGAACAAATTGGGAGGGCTTTAGAAATGATTGCGAAACAAATATCGCCTTAAATGTATCACTTAGAACACCTTGTGAACTAGAGGACGAAATTGATCGTTTCGTGGAAGCAGTTCAAAGAGCGGCATGGAGAAACACTCCTTCTAGAAGCTATAAGATCAACCGCAACGAAAAGTATCCCAGAGAAATCGTTGAACTGGTGAGAGAGAAACGAAAAGCACGAAAGAAATGGCAAAGCACTCGTGCACCGCAGCATAAAACGGTCCTTAACCGACTATGCAATCGCCTTAAAGATAGTATTCGCGAATTTAAAAGCAAAAAGATAGCGACCTATCTTGAAAATCTCTCCGGTGAAAGAGAATCAAATTATTCGCTTTGGAAAGCGCTAAAAGGCATCCGGAAACCTCAAATGCAAGCACCACCAATTCGCAAAATCGATGGAAACTGGGCCAAGAGCGACAAAGAAAAGGCAGAACTTTTTGCCTTGCACTTAGAAGAAACGTTTAAGCCGTTCGACGGCCCTTCGTTAACGCCCGACTCCCCAGTCACGACATCTGACAACTTTAAAGTAAAAAAAGTTGCATTGATTGAACTGAGGGAAGTGATTAAAAATTTAAAGACAAAAAAAGCTCCGGGTTACGACTTGATAACGGCGCAGGTAGTCAAGGAATTGCCGAATAAAGCTATTATCAAACTGCTCTATTTGATCAACGCTTCGTTCAGATTGCTTTATGTTCCGAGGCAATGGAAAGTCGCCGAGATTATAATGGTCCCGAAACCAGGCAAACCGCTAAATGAGAAGAAATCATATCGGCCTATTTCCCTATTGCCGGTTATCTCAAAAATATTTGAAAAACTTCTTTCCAAACGTCTACAGCCCGTAATCGACGAAAGACGTCTCATTCCTGACCATCAGTTTGGATTTAGAATTAAACATTCTACAATTGACCAAGTCCATAAAATTACTGACGTGATTGAGAAAGCTCTGGAAGAAAAACAGATTTGTTGTGGTGTATTTCTTGACGTCTCACAAGCTTTCGATAAGGTTTGGCACAAAGGCTTGGAGTATAAATTGCAACGACTATTGCCACGGCAACTTTTTCTAATCTTACTGTCGTATCTCACCGAGAGACTCTTTCGTGTTAAGCACGGAAACGATTACTCTGACTTCAAGGAGATTGCGGCCGGAGTTCCACAAGGAAGTGTCCTTGGCCCGCTTCTATATGTACTCTACACGCGTGATATCCCGCAGGAAAGAAACTGTGTCGTCGCCACGTTTGCGGACGATACGGCGATATTGACCACGGGCGAAACTATTGAAGCAGCAACTGGAAAGCTGCAACATGCTATTAATCAAGTCCACGCTTGGACGAATTCTTGGCGTATTGTGCTGAACCAAAGCAAATCTACTCACGTTAACTTTACCTATAAAAAAGTGGATAGATTACCTCTATATCTTAACTCGGCTCAAATACCGTACGCAAACGAAGCAAAATATCTAGGAATGACTCTAGATGTTAAGCTCAAATGGAAATCACACGTGAAAAAGAAACGCGACGAACTTCAAAACAAATACCGACAAATGTACTGGCTACTAGGAAAACATTCGAAGTTGAGCCTACATAACAAACTGCTTATATATAAGCAAGTGCTAAAGCCTGTGTGGACGTATGGTATACAACTATGGGGTTGTACCAAGAAAAGCAATAGAAACATCATACAGACTTTTGAAAATAAAGTTCTTAGAACGATCGTTAACGCACCGTGGTATGTACGTAACGAAGATATTCATCGAGATCTGGGAATTCCCAGCGTCGTCGAAGAGATAACAAAATTTGCGCGTAAACACAAAGATCGTGTTCACGGCCATTGTAACCGTACCGTCATTCAACTACTTGACGCGAATGCGAATAACTCAATTCGTCGTCTGCAAAGGATAAAACCTTTTGACCTCGCGTCATAGTATATGCCGGTCGCGAAAAAGGCAGGAACTATCATTGGAATTTAACTTGCCTAAAGTTATACATTTCTTTTTACTTCGTACGAACATTTTTTTTTTTTCCAAAAATCACGTGTATCGTAAGCGAAAATAAAACTGCTGGATGAGCATCGGCTTAGTTGTAGTATTACTTTTGAGGAGAGGTGTTTTTTTAGTGAGTAAAAATCTCACACTACCATAAGCACGCTCGGTCGGGCCTTATGGTGTCTTTAGAAGATTTTTCACCTACTCTCGGCAAAAAAAAAAAAAAAAAAAAGATTCTTATTGACTAAAAAAACACCACCCATCGATATAAATTTGTTAGATATCACATCTAAGTAATAACTTATCAAGCAATTTTTCTACCACGAGATAAAAACGTTTGGATGTTACTTTCCACTGAAAGCTCCTGCATGTTCAGCAATCTAGACGCGGTTAGTCTTATCTCGCCAAGTCGAAAAGTTTCATCCTTTGCTGTCGGCGCAATAAATTTGTAGGACTGTATTGTTGAAATGTCTGATTAGTTCATTTCTATGCTTTCTCGCGAAGCTTCTAGTTTCAGCTTCGATTGTCGGAATTCCGAGATCCCTGTGGATATCGTCGTTTCTACTATACCAATTTCTCTTAGCACTTTATTTTGAAAAGTTTGTAAAATATTGGCTTTTGTTTTCTTGGTAAAACCTCAAAGTTGTATACCGTAGGTCCACACCGACTTTAGCACTTGCTTGTATAAAAGCAGTTTGTTCTCAGTACTGAATGTACTGGGAATGTTTTTCGAGTAACTAGTCCATTTCTTTAAATTTGATTTCGAGTTCTTTACATTTCATTTTCACATGCGAATTCCATTTCAGCCTTGCGTCGAGTGTCTTTACCAGGTTTTGGTCTCGTTAGCAAAAGATATTCGGGCCGAGTTTAGAAAAAATTGGCAAGTCATTAGTTATCTTATAAATGAAATTCACGTGAACAGATTTAGATTCGGTGAGGGTGTTCCGCCAGTCGCTCGTCCATTTACAGTTTTGCAGTCGTTTCTTCGATTCTTTTACCTACTGCTAGGATAGCAGTGTCATCGGCAAACGTAGCAATGATAGTGCCATCTTCTTTCGGTATATCACGAGTATATAACAAATAGAGAAGTGGCACGAGAACGCTTCCTTGCGGTACGCCAGGCAAAATTTCTTTGAGCTCGGAGTATTCGATTCCATGTCTAACACGAAAGACTCGATTCCCGAGATATGGCTCTAGAATATCGTATCGACATACAGGGAGAACTTGTCATAGTTTGCATTCGAAGCCATCATGCCACACCTTATCAATGGCTTGCGAGACGTCAAGAAATACACTTGAGCAAATATTTTTTTTCAAGTGCGTCTTCATAATTACGTCAGTAATTCTATGCACCTGGTCAATCGTCGAATGCTTACTTCTGAACTCAAACTGGTGGTCAGGTATAAGATTATCTTCTTCTATAACCGGTTGGAGACGCCTTAGTAATATCTTCTCGAAAATTTTGAATACGACTAGAAGAAGCGAAATTGGTCTATACGATTTTACCCCTTTTAGCAGTTTTCCTGGCTTTAAAACCAGGTTCATTATGACTTCCGCAACTTTCCATTGGCTCGGCACGTGTTTTAATCTGAACGCAGCATTTACAAATTGGGAAAGGCTTAACCAATGCTTGTCTAGGTAAAACTTTGAGAATTTTTCCGGTAATCAAATCATAACCAGGAGATTTCTTAGGTTTTAGATTCTCGATCTCATGTTTGAGTTCTCTTAGCGTTGCACTTGCGAGTTTTAAATCGTCAGATGGTAAATCCGACCTATTGATGTTGTCGTAAACCACTTGACCATCGTGCGGTTTAAAGGGGGGCCGCATAGACATCAGCTTTTTCTTTATCTTCCCTTGCCCATTCATTGTGATTTAATTTAATTGGCGGTGCGGGAACTTTGGGCCTTTTTGTGCCCTTTACAGCTTTCCAAAGTGAGTAATTGGAATCTTTTTTCGCTGTTAAACTTTCAAGGTCAGAGCCTATTGTACGATTCTTAAAATCCTTTATAGTCTTCTTCAACAAATTGCACAGACGATGCAAGTGTGCTTTATGCTGCGGAGCACAACTCTGTTGCCATTTTTTATGCGCTTTTCTTTTCCCCTTGACCAATTCTTTTGTTTTCGGAGGATATCGTAAACGGTATCTATCTGGCGTTTTCCTTGGATTGGGCGTATTATTCCAAGAGACGAACTGTACAATCTCAACGAAGTGATCAACTTCAACCCCAAGTTCATAGGGTGTAAGTGGAACGCACAGTTCAACATTATCGTCAATTTCGTTCCTAAAGCTTTCCCAGTTAGTTGTTCTACCAGTTAATCTCGCTGGCTCTAGGTTATAGACTAGTTTTTCGCTCAATGTCAAAATAACTGGGGAATGATTAGACGACAGATTAAAGCTCTCTTTAACTTTTATGTGTTTGGTAGATATTCCTTTCACAACGAAAAAATCAGGTCAGGTATTGTCGAAGTATCAGTTGGCCAGTAAGTTCGTTTACCCGTCGAATGGAAAGCACAATTGTATTTCATACCTGCCCCATAGAGCATTCTACCTTTTTTTGAGCTGTATCTTGAACCCCAGAACGTGTGTTTCGCATTAAAATCGGTGCCAATAATGAAACTAGGTTTCAGCGATTCAAACAAGTTAGTAAAATTACTTTTTTCAAGCGTGGAACGCGGTGGACAGTAGTAGTTATACATATATGAGATTTTAAGAGTACGCTGACTATTTTTAACTCGAATCGTGTACAATTGCAAAGTTTCAAACTCTATCTTTAGGTCTTCGGATTGTTCGATGCAGTCTTTAATAAGCAAGGATAATCCGCCTTTCGCTTTTCCCGAAGGGTATATTTAAAATGAAGTAAGTTTTCATTTCATTTTCATTTATTTATTTACTTAATTAACATCATTCATAATAGGCTTTATATCACCTTTAAGCTATAAATGAGAAACTTATACAAAGCAAAATATATAATAAAGTTTTAATTTAAATTCATATATGCATGTATGTTTAGGAAATTGATATTTCCTATAATCAACAATTACTAAGGATATAATTTAAAATGTTAAATGATTTTGATTTATTTATGAAGTTTATCTATAGTGTATCTATAAATATTAAATGTATCAATTTGTATTACCAATAACCTGCCAAATGCCGAAAAAGAGATTCTCCAAAGCTACTCGTATTATAAAGCCTTCTCACCCCAAGAGGAAGGGAATTCCAAAGACGAGTGGCATGAATGAAAAATTGTCGCTTTAAGTTTTGATAAAATACGCGCGGCTGGATCAAACTAAGGCACCGGTGCGAGTGTGAGATCTTTAGTTTTTCGAATAAATATGGAGGCTGTTTGCCGATAACAACCTTATGTAGATACTTGAGTACACAAAACTCCAAATACTTGTCTAGCGTACAACCAAGTATATTTTTGACAGATGATGAAATGTGGTCATGCCGTGTCAAACCATAAATATAGCGAGTGAATGCAACAATGTACAGACCACGTCAGAATTTTACCAAGGCCATCGTTATGAACCACATCTTCTAAAAAGTCAGGTTTGCAGCTGATATAAAGTTGAACATCGTCTGCATACATGAGCAATGATGAGTGCTGAACTATAGTCGGGAGGTCATTAATGAAAATGGTAAAAAGCAGTGGCTCTAAGATGGATCCTTGGGGTACACCCGCTGAGTTTACAATGAAGTCCGACATTTTATCATCAACAACAACCGCTTGTTTTCTTCCACCAAGGTATGTTTCTATGAGCTTCAAGGCAAACGAGGAAAAGCCGAAAAGCCTTTTAAGTTTTAATAAAAGCTGATGATGAATTACTGTGTCAAATGCCTTGGAAAAGTCTAACAGAGTAAGAAAACTTATTCGGTTTCTATCTAACGCAGCGCGTATATCATCAGTCACTTTTAGCAATGCGGATGTACAGCTATGAAATGGCCTGAATCCTGACTGATTCTCACAAAGTAATTTATTGCGCTGGAGATAGGAGATAGGAGTTATTTATCATCCAATGATTAGGTTCAGTACAAGCACTAAAAGACCTTTGAACTTGTACAAACTCTCTATTTAAACGATTAATGTCGATGTTGGCATTTGTGATGTTACTCTTGCGAAAGATACCTAGTTCCCGTAAATTTTTCTAAAGGGTCTTAGTTGGCAGTTTGTGATTTAAATGCGTATCATAATAAACACGCTTGGCATGCTTGATTTTTGAATTAACTAGATTCCTTAGCCGGCGGAAAACATTATAAAATTCAGGAAGTCTAAATTGTTTCCATCTCTTATAAGCTGCGTCGCGTTTGTTTTTTAGGTCGAATATTTCGGGAGTAAACCACAAATTATAGGAGTACATAGTAATCTTGGTCTTAAGAGGAACATGGCAATTAAAAAGATGCTGTATAACACTATGTAGGAAATTTACCTGATTTTCACATGAACTTTCACAGGCTGCTAGTTCACTCTTTGCAGATCATGCTCTAATGCTTGAGTGTTTAAATTTCTAAAATCTCGGTAGGTATGTTTTGAATGTTGTTCACAACAAGGGAAGCTAAATGTTGCAAATATAACATCATGCTTCGACAATACAGGAGCTTAGAACTGGCTATAAAAAACGTCCTGAGTATCATTTGTGAGAAATAAATCCAGAAGAGTGCTAGTGTGAGTGAAGTGCGTTGGAACAGCTTTGTTTACAATATCTAGACTAAGTGTTTGCATTGCCTCAAAAAATTATGTAGAGCCCGCATGATTTAACAAGTTGCAATTAAAATCACCGCAAACAATGGTTTTCCAATAATTAGGAGAATAGTTTTCTATGATATTGTATACGGGAGATAAATCAAAATGGCTATTAGGTCGGTAGACAACACCTAGAAGACATTTTTTTCTTCTCACAAACAACTTTAACAAAACAGTACTCTACTGGATTACCTGGAGGCGAGTTGATTAAAACCTTAACGAATATAGTGTTGCGGATATAGATTGCAACGCCATCCCCTATTATATATGGTCTATCGTTTCGCAATAACCGATAGCCTTTTAGAGCATATACCTCATCCACAACATCAATGTTAAACCATGTTTCGGTTACACACACGACATCGACATTTGAATCAAAAAACATTCCTCTAAATTCATCGATCTTCTTAAAAAGACTCTGCGCATTAATGTGGCACACACGCAAACCCTGGCGCTGATTACAAAGAATATTTATCAGTATGCGCAAGTGATCATTCGTGCCATTTCCTTGGAATTGGCCTACAATTATATTAGGCATCGGAAAAAAGAAAAAGAAAAACTAGCCTTGGGGAAGGACAACTAAAAATACGGTTACCTAAAAACGGAAAAATTCTCAGGCGGAAGGCGAATTACAGATATAGATACACTAAGGTAAAACATGACAACAAAATAGCTAAATAATAATAAGACATTGAAAAAATAGATTGACTACAAACATTACTAAAAGAGACTGGAACGTCAGCTTACTTTTGGTTTTGCACATCATGATGAGTAGCAGCAGCGGCAAAACAATCCAAGCGTTGACTGCAATCGATCAGGAGAGTCTCTCGAATTGGTGTGTGACGCACATACACTCGCCTTCCATGGGTGAAAACAAAAAAAAAGCTTTTTTTTGCTTCTTCAGGTGAAAAGCTTTGCGGTAAAGTAAGAGGTTGACTGTGGTGGGACTTTCGCTGATCGGCCTGTCAGATGCTAGTCCAAGATTTTTCAAACAAATTGGCTTACGTGAAATCTTATATTTTATAATTATGGCTGTATTTTCCGACGCTTCTTCGGATTTTACGCGAAAGATAACTTTGGGTACAGGCGGTGATACGCAATCAATCGATGAGCAGAGAGTTGCGATCAGTTTCCTTAAGTCTTCATTGGCACACTGGGGGACACCATGGATAACTTGTCGCACTCCATTTGGTAAATTTTACTATGCAGCATACCATAGATACTTCATTTTCTAACTGAGAGCATCGGATTGACTCGGATGTTTGCTCGAGCACCGCAGTACGTACCGTTAGTGCGGCTAAGGTTCGATTGATATTATCGAAGCGGGTGTTGAAATCAGTGACAATCTGGCCTAATTTCTCCATCAGGTTACGATGTGTCTCCATTATCAGTGTTTTGAGTTCAGCTTTATAGCCCTCGAGTTGTTTAATGAGGCGTAGCTCAAATTTACTGGTCGATGTCTCCTCCTTGTTGATAAGTGCAGGTGATTGTTGGTGCAACTTACTGTTTTTGGCACCAAATCTGGTTTTTGCTGGAGTTGGATGGCCCGACATTTGGAAAATTGACACGACGAACAACAACAACGAATGAAAAAAATGGCACTTGACA
The DNA here is from genome assembly GCA_945910035.1 of Brachypalpus laphriformis. Lineage (NCBI taxonomy): Eukaryota > Metazoa > Arthropoda > Insecta > Diptera > Syrphidae > Brachypalpus > Brachypalpus laphriformis. The sequence goes on from OX246756.1 coordinate 126,171,531, forward strand.
ATAAATAGGAGATAAATTTGCTCAAATATTGCAGAAACTCACAGCAAAAATGATTAATTCAGATAAACGCTGAATCAAGACACCAATTTAAACACTTTTTGGATAATAAGGGCGGTTTATTTTGGAAAAAAAATTGGAAAAATTTGCCACAGCGGTACGGAATGACTAGCTACTGTTGTCTGACATTTTCCATTTTAGACATTTGACATTTTAGGCTTGAATCTCTTCGCCTTTTTAATGTGCTTCTATTTTTTTTTCACCATGTATTGTATTCCGAGGTACACTCATACCTCGTTATACCGCCGCTCTTTGTACGGCCTTTCGCTATAACAAGCTTTTCTTAATGTCTTTGTTCTCGTTTTACAGCCAATATTTTTCGTTACAACGACCTAAATAATGTTAAAATTGGGATTAAAATTTCAGTTCATTAGCTATAAATTGTTCCGAACGTAACGCGCGTTACCGTGGAATAACCCTTTTAAGGATTGAATTTCCAAGAACTATCATATCCATATATAGGTAGGAACATATCTTATATACGCATATTAATACGTGAACACGAAATTTATCATACTGTAATATTCTTGCTGGGGTTCGTTTAAATAAAACTGTCCTTCGTGTATTTCAACTGTTTATTTATTAGTAATTACATACCAAGTTTTCGTTAACACAATCTTCAAATCACTTTATTCTTTATTTATTTCAAATTAAATTGTCTCTGCAGATTTGCTTTTAATCACAATGTCGCTTATTTTCATCACTTGGTCGAGTCTCTCTTTCAATCGCTGTATTCACCTTATTAACAAATGTGTCGACGGTGGTTGTGGTATGTGTATTTATACAAAATATAAGAAGTTCTAGAACATGTTAGATGTCTCTCGGGATGAATTGATGATCGTGGAATAATTGGAACATTGTGGTAATTGTGGAACATTGGCACGCTAGGTTTGGTGGAAATATTTGCTGCTCGCAGGTTCGGGGAATAGATGACATTGCTTACAGTTTGGAACACAAACCATGCAGTAGTTTGAGTTTATGCTACACTGCCCCCTCTTAAACTTGATCATCTGGATTACTGCCATGATAACGATGAAGACGATCCAGGTGGACAATTTTCATCTTGTCTCTTACCCTACGCTGGATCCGGAAGACGACATCATTGATGCGTGTGACCACTTTATAAGGGCCCTCCCAGTCTTGTTGCAGCTTAGGTGACCTCCCCTTTTGCCGATGTGGGTTGTACAACCATACTAGGTCTCCCTCATGAAAGCTGGACGTTGTTGCCTTTGTGTCGTACCTGGTTTTCATGCGGTTACTCGCTATCCCTATCCTTATCCTCGTCCTGGTCCTCTGATGTATGTCTCGGATCCTTGGCTGAGGTCTGCCACGTAGTCCTCTTCACATTTGGGCTCATCGCTATGGGATCCAAACTTCACCTCACTAGGTAGCCGGACTGCTCGACCAAACAGGACTTCATTTGGAGTATGTCCAGTAGTACTATGCACTGCATTTCGGTAGGCCACCAGGAAGAGAGGAATTTGTCGATCTCAATCGCGCTGGTGGACTTCTACGACCTTGGAGAGATGTTCGTTTAAGGTTCTGTTGAAGCGCTCTACCATCCCGTCGGATTGTGGATGAAGCGGGGTCGTCCTCGTCTTTTTGATTCCTAGTTGTTGACATATCTCTTGGAATATATTCGATTCAAAGTTTCGTCCCTGGTCAGAATGCAGTTCCATGGGCACGCCAAATCTGCTCACCCAGTTGTTGGCGACCTGTTCCATGATGATCTTCGCTTCCTGGTTAGGGATGGCGAACGCTTCCGGCCATTTGCTGAAGAAGTCCATGACGACTAGGATGCAACGGTTGCCATTGTCGGTTTCTGGAAATGGACCAGCGATGTCAGCGGCAATCCGTTCAAAGGGTGTGCCCACGTTGTACTGGTGCATCTTGCCTCGCGTTTTCGTTCTGGGTCCCTTGCTGGCTGCACACACTATGCGTTTTCGGCACCAACTCTCTACATCTTCCCTCGCGCCAAGCCAAAAGAAACGTTCTCGCACCTTCTCCAGCGTCTTGTTTGCACCCAAATGATCTCTGGATGCTCCATCATGCATCTCCCGTAGCACCTCGTGTACTCTTGATCGCGGTAATACAAGCTGCATTATGAAATATTTCCCGTCCGGTCTTTCCCATTTCCTTTTCAGTACACCATCTTGCACATGAAGGCAGTCCCACTGAGGCCAATATGCCTTGAGAGTGGGGCTCCTGTCGGAGATATCCTATCCGTTTGGCTTATCCATAAACTCCTTCCACGCTAATATCGGCTTGATATCTGGGTCTTCTTTTTGAGCATTGCGGATTTCCTCTGCACTCCAACCGCCGATAGGCTCAGCTCTTACCCTTTGGATGGAAAGAAGGTGCTTCTCTTCTTGTCGCACACAATGCTTGCAGTCTATCTTACATGGTCGCCGGGATAAGGCATCCGCATTAGAATGAAGTTTTCCTTTACGATGCTGTATTTCGTAATCGTAAATCTGCAGTCGTTCAATCCATCTTGCGACCTGGCCCTCCGGATTCTTAAACTGCAGCAGCCATTTTAGAGCCGCGTAGTCTGTGCGCAAAAGGCCGTAGAGGTATTTATGGAAGTGTTTTGTCGCCAGAAGTTCTCGCCCGGTCACGCAGTAGTTCCTTTCGGGCTTGGAGAGCACTTTGCTGAAGTATGCTACTACCTTCTCTTGGCAGTTGTGTACCTGCGAAAGAACCGCTCCTACACCGACGTTGCTTGCATCTGCATCCACGATGAACATTTCTCCGGGAATAGGGTATGCTAGTGTTGGTGTCTCTCATAGTTGTTGCTTAAGGTTCTTGAAGCTTTTGTCGCACTCGCCTGACCACTTGAATTGCCTTCCTTTTTCCGTCAGTTGGTGCAAGCTCTTCGCGATTCCGGCAAAGTCCTTTTCGAATCGTCGGTAGTTCGTGGCAAGGCCCAAGAAACTCCTGAGTTTGTGTTTGTCTTTTGGAACTGGCCAGTTTTTCACAGCTCCCACCTTGTCTGGATCGGTTCGCACTCCTTCTGATGAGATAACGTGGCCCAGGTACTTGACTTCGGACCTGAAGAGGTCACATTCGAAGCCGTAGCACATTCTTCAAGTTATCGCTATGTTCCTCGAATGTTTTTCCTATCACGATCACATCGTCCAGATACACCAAGCAAGTTTTCCAGGTCAATCCACGCAGGGCGTATTCCATTAGGGGCTCAAAAGTTGCCGGAGCGTTGCACAATCCAAATGGCATTACTGTAAACTGCCACAGCTCATTTCCTGCAGTGAACGCAGTTTTCTCTCGGTCCTTTGGATCGATCTGTACCTGCCAATAACCGCTCTTCAAATCAAGGGTGGAAAACCATCGAGCTCCTGAGAGTGGGTCTAATGTGTCATCGATACGTGGCAGACATGACTTCCGGACGAGATCTCTTCTTACAATGGAAGACGTGGCGCCGGTATCGATGGTAGCCACGCACTTGTTTTTGCCGATAAATGCTTCCACTGTTAGGCTCTTGTTGCATCGTTTGGCTTGGGAGACCTGGATGGTCGTCTTATAGGCGTCGATTCCAATAGCCGACTTCTGTCCCACGAAAATGTCTCTTAGGCGTTTCTCGACTCCTTCTTTCGGGAAGCCTGGCCAACAGGAAAGATGTTGTCCCTGTTGGATGGTTCTTCGTTGCGTCGCCTATTCGCACAGTGTGGACAGTTTCAGCGTCTGGGTGGATTTCTGCATTGCCGTTGCAGGTGTCCTATTTCGTTGCAGTTCCAGCAACGAATTTGTCTTCCGCGAGCATTGTTTCGGTCTTCGATGTCCGTCCTCTGGCAAGAGCACTCGATGGCGGCTACTTCCCTCACACGGTGGATTCCCTGACAGGCCTGGTCTGCGGCCTCCATTGTCAGAGCAAACGCCAAAGCTATGGCGAGCGTTTTCTTTCCAGCCATTCTTACTGCCATTTGCAATTTTGCATCGGCTATGGCATGGGTAAATGCTTCGGTTGCTATCTCGTTAATGATCTCCTCACCGGCGTTTGGATACGACAAATGTGCCAGCCACTCGATGTCTGCTTGTAACTGCTGGAGCGTCGCACCCTTCATCTGGGCCCTTCTGCGCAACTAGACCCTATATACTTTCTGCATGTGGTCGTCCCCAAATCGCATTTCAATGGATTTCACCAGACTATCGTAGTTGCGTTGTTTGTCCTCGGGAATGGTTTGTAGTAACTCTGCAGCTGATCCTCTAAGCACAAGTGTGAGGGCAATGGACCTCTCTTCATCGTCCCAGTTGTTCGTCATTGCCGCAGCTTCGAACTGCCTCTTATATGCATATCCTTCCTTCTCGTGCAGTCGGTTGAATACTCCCGAACTTTCTGTTTTTTCATGTGTTCGCGCTCCTTTGCCAAATTCTCGAATCTTCCGTCAGCAGCCTCGATTTTTGTTTGAACATTCTCGAATTTTGTTTCAACATTCTCGATCTTTGTTTCAATATTCGCGAATCTTCCTTGAACGGCTGTTTCGAATGTCTCAATTTTAGCCTCTACAGCCTCTACATTTTCAATCTTCTCGTCAATTGTGCCGAATCTTGTTTCCAAACTTTTATTTTGTTCGTCAAATTTGCTTTCAAGAACACTCCTTTGATCGAATAGCTGTTGCTCTAGAGAATTCTTTTGTTCATCGAGCTTAGCATCTAGAGAATTCTCCAAATGTTTATTCTGTTCCTTGAGCTTGGTGTCTATAAAATCTTTTGTTCGTCGATCTTAGCTTTTAGAGAATTCTTTTGCTCGTCGAACTTTTTATTTTGCTTATCCAAAGAACTGTCTAGCTTCTCGAATTTTTCGGAAAGCAATTTCATTAGAGCGGACCTATCACTTGTCGTACTTACTTATTCTTCTTCAACGTCAAACAAAGTTTTATCAGGATCTGCACCTTCGGCCGTCATTATTTTCCGCAACTTTATAATCAATTCCCTCTTCGTTCCAGCGGTAGGTTGATCCCGCTGGCTCAGTACTTCCTTTAATTGCACCAATGATAAATCTTCTAGCAATTTCCGAACAATATATATATATTTTTTTTCCACTTACACAACAAGCAATACACAAAATTTGTTTTATTCCACTTTTCTGACACCAATGTAATATTCTTGCTGGGGTTCGTTTAAATAAAACCGTCTTTTGTGTATTTTAACCCTTTATTTATAATCAATTACAAACTTTACTTCAACACAATATTCAAATCACTTTATTCTTTATTTATTTCAAATCAAACTGTCGCTACAGATTTCTTTCAGTCACAATGACGCTTATTTTTACCACTGGTCGAGTCTCTCTTTTAATCGCTTCTTCTTCTTCCTTTTATCAGCGAGGTTATGATTAGAAAATAAGGGATCATAACCCTCCCACTTCACCGTATTTCTACTGATCCGCCTGTGGGGTTCGCCTATTTGACCTCAGAAAATATCTGCAGGCCTGCCGATTTTGGATCACTCGGTTACTGAGGCCAATAAAATGCGGATGTCGTCGCATTTGTCTGATCCAGGCGTTTATAGGCCTGTCTTTCCTACATCGCGATGTCCTTGGAACTTGCATTGATATTGTCTTTTTAACAGGGTTCAAATGATCTCTTCTTTGAACGTGGCAATACCAGCTGAACCGGTCGCGCTCTATTTTTTGTACGATAGTTTCCTTGATGTGAAAGCTTCCACGGATCTTCGAACTTCTTATTCGATCAAGCTTTGTCACTCCTGCTGTCATGCGAAGCATCTTCATCTCAGCTGCCGTTAATTTACTCTCATACTTTTTGTACATCGTCCAACATTGTGAACCGTATGTGAGAGCTGGACGCACAACTGCGGTGTAGAGCCTTCCCTTCAACTTAGGTGGCATTTTTCTGTCACAGAAGGTAGCGGAATTTTCTCGTCACTTCATCCACCCTACGCTTACGCGATGATTGATGTCGTCATCACAAGTTGCTTTGCTATTGATCATAAATCCCAGATATTTGAGCTTTTCGCACTTAGGAAGCACTGTTCCATTCAAATAAATGTCTGGAATAGGCCTGAGTGGATCAAAGAACGGGCAGCACAAGTACTCTGTCTTTTTTGAACTAACGCGATACCCATTTCCCTCCAGAGCGTCCACCCACACATCAAGTGCTCGTTGCAGGGATGTAGGATCCTCACTTATGATGGCTCCATCGTCAGCAAAGAGTAACTGATGTACCTTGGGGTCCATCACTTTGCCTTCAAGCAGATCATCAAGGACTGTAATAAAGAGCAAAGGACTTAAGACGCTTCATTGGTGCACCCCGACTTTGATTGGGAACTCTTCGGTTACAGTGGGCCATCTTACTCTTGTCTTTGCTCTTTCGTGCATGCCCATTATCATCTGTACATAGGTTTCTGGAACCCCTCAATATCTTAGAGCCACCCATATCAGATCTCGTGGTTGTCTGTCGAATGCCTTTTTAAAGTCAACGAATACAATATGCAAATCCCTTAAGGAACCACGGTGTTTTTCCATTATGATCCTTATACTTTTGGATTGCATCTGTGGTTGATTTACCCGCGACAAACCCGCACTGACCATCAGACAGCCGTATTATTTTTCGCAGTCGGTCACCTAATACCCGCTCAACGATCTTCATGGTGTGTGACATCAGCTTGATCGAACGGTAGTTATCACAGTTTCGCGTATCACCCTTCTCTTTGTATAAGGGAGAAGGTAACTTTCCCTCCATTGATTCGGCATTGGGACACCTTTCATAAATTTGGAGATGAGAATTCTGAGCCATCTGAACCCGATGTCTCCCATTTTTTCCAGAACTCAGAGGGAACCTCGTCTGGCCCAACCGCTTTTCGTTTTTTAGAGTATTTGACCGCCTCACTAACTTCTTCGACTGTAATGTCGGGTATTTCTTCACAGTTAGGGGTGGCTCTTGGAAAGTATAGCCGGGGAAACTGTTCATTTAAAAGTTCTTCACAATACTGCCGCCACCTCTGCAGAATTTTGTCGTCATCCACAAGAAGCTGGCCATGAGCATTGTTAATGAACTTTGGCGAACGAATCTCCTGAGCATTCCTCCTTCTTTGAGCGGCTATTTTGAAGATGATGGCGCTCTTGTTCATATTGTGTCTTCGCAGCTCCAAGATAGCCTGATTTGAATCAGCAACCGGGGAAGATATTTTCTCCAGCTCCCGATACATGCCCTCCGTACTCTCTGCTGGAAGCTGGGCGCACTTCTTCGCTTTTTTCTTGCAACATCTGTATTCCATTTCGAGACGAATTTTTTCGTCACTATTATTAGAGGTGCACTTTGACCAAGCTTTGAAAGCCGCTTTCTTCTCATTTATCACCTTCTTAGCTTCATCACTCCACCACCTTATTTCTTTGGCATGTTGATGGTGGGCTTTTGAAGCTCCTAGCAGTGATTTTGCCTTCTTTAAGCAAGTGCGCTGTGTGGATCCCACATATTTTGTGCTCTGCACTCCTAATCCTCAACTCCGTTGATGGTGTGAGAGAGGTAATTTTTCATTACGAAAACAAAAGCCTCGTCTTTTTTTTGTCCAGATTGTACCAGTTGATTTTCTCAGAGACCCTTGTTTGTTTGCTTTTCTTCGGTGTTTTCATAAAAATTTCTGTTAGCAGGAGAGAGCGATTGCCTCTCCCAGGATCACTTTGCAATCTTTTACCCGAGGCTTCATGAAACTGGCTACCAAATGGTAGTCAATCTGAGTTTCATCTCCACCACTGCTGTAAGTGATCAGGTGTCGGCTTTGTTTGATGAACATGGTATTTAACACGATAAGACCGTGTGATTTGCACATGCTTAGGATGTATTCACCAGGAAGGTTCCTGGTCCCATATCCTAGTCCTCCATGGCAGTCTTCATATCTTTCGTTTGACTTCCCGACATGTCCATTCAAATCTCTTCCAACAAACAGAAACTCTTCCTTTGGGATGTTCTTAAGGAGATTGTGGAAATCTACCCAAAATGCATCTTCATCTCTCTGATTGCACCCATTTTGGGGAGCATATGCACTGACAAAATTCCACACCTCTCTTTGTATTACTAGTTTGAGAGACATCAAATGGTCGCTGGACTTCGAAATGCTCAAGACGTTACCAAGTAGCTCTGCTGCAAGGGTGATACCGATTCCGTTCTTAGCCTTTCCGTTCCGTAGTAGAACATCTTGTAATCTTTTGTCCTAACGTCTAAGAAACGCGCCCGATTTCCGGTGTTTTCTCATTTCGTCTCTTGGACACACAAGATATCCACACGCCTTCTATTCATCATCTTTTCCAGCTCGTAACTTCGACCGGTCATGCTTCCAACGTTTCAACTCGCGACCCTCAAATTTCTTCCAAACTCTTTTATTACTTTGCTAGCCCCCGGAATCCGTATAGCTCTGACCCGAACATTTCTGCTCGGCACAGGATCAGTACCATGCACAGCAGTGGTAGTGCCTGGCGGGGTAGTGCCTTTCCTTTTAGCAAGTACTCGTATTACCATAATGATACATTTTTGCAATATTACCATATTGCGATGGTGTTTGTTGTTTGACACGTGCATGCTCCTGTTTTGTTGTTTGTTTGATCTTTCTTCTATGACACCGGTGATCTCTAGTCGTGTCAACCCACGGACTCGCATGCACACTTGTGGGAGGGTTTTTAAGGTAGTATATGTGTCGCTAGGCTCACTTGGGTGTTATATTGCCTAGATCTGATTTGTCCCCTTAGTCGCCTTTTACAACAAGCGCTAGTTGTTGGGGGGCGCTGCAGTGGTATTCTCAACCCGCCTCTGCACGGGGTCTCACTTTTAATCACTGTATACACTTTGTTAACAACTGTCTCGACGGTGGTTGTGGTATGTGTATTTATACAAAATATAAGAGGGTCTAGAACATGCTAGATGTCTGTTGGGATGAATTGATGATCGTGGAATAATTGGAACATTGTGTGGTAATTGTGGAACATTGGCACACTAGGTTTGGGAATATTTGCTGCTCGCAGGTTCGGCGAATAGATGGCGTTGCTTGCAGTTTGGAACACAGTGTTTAAGTTTGGTACACGAACCATGCAGTAGTTTAAGCCTACGTTACAATATAAAGAAAAAAATTATGTAAATAAATATGTACATAGCCTTGTTTTTCTCGCTGTTGTTTATTTCCCCTCGGTCGAATTTCGACCACACCCGAATTCTATTATACGCGATTTAATTTTTACGAACTTCCCTCCCCATACGCCGTGCTTACGTATGGATGTATTATACGAGTACAATAAATACGCGGTTCATCCGAAAATTGTAAGGAAAATGTATCTACGAGTTTGAGGCTAGAGATGGACCTAACACACACACTCTTTGGGACCTTAGGCGTAAGTACAACATTGCGAGCACAATAAAGAGCATCTAACCATCCTGATGTGATAACGACAAAGCGACGATTGATTAGTTTAGAAACAATAATGACAGGAGTATGTAGAAGACGATGTGGGTTTTAACAGGTTTGTGGCCACGCCATATGGCGTGTAGTCACTGCGCCCAGAGAGATCTATTGTGCCAGGGGCCACCGAAGCACTGTTAAACTAGCTTAGAACTGATCAAGTGGGAGATTAGTGTCTTTAGCGCCGCTTGGCTGCAGGTGAGTATGTAGATAGAGTCGCCTTTGATGCCTGAGCGCAAGTATCAGTAGCACAAAGCTCGGCCTGGAAAGCACTGGAACTCTTTCCAAGTGATTTCGAAATTTTATGATTGGTCCATACACACCGGCGCCAATTCCTGAATAAATTTTTGATCCGTCGGTATACCACACGATTCCTTTTGGATCAAGCAACGGCCCGCCATTATTCCATGTATCACGGACTGGGATCTCAATCTCAAACATTTTACCAAAGTAGAGTGATTTAGGCGTAAAGTCAAAGACCGTGCTGAGCATATATATCCAGCTCGGGGAAGTTGGTTAATAGATCCATGAAATCCAATTGATCCCATGTACTATCAACATCCTACCGAAAACTAACTGCACTGTGAACTGCCACTTTTTTTTCTGAATTTACCTATATTATGTAACGGAGTTTTTTTTTTTCTTTTTTTTTTTTTTTTTTTTTTTTTCCGAGGGTTGGTGAAAAATCTTCCATAGACACTATGAGAATAGCAAGCGCGTGCTCATAGTAGTGTCAGATTCTTACTGACTAAAAAAACACCACCCTTCGATATAAATTTGTTAGATATCGCAACTAAGTAATAACTTATCAAGCAATTTTTCTTTCACGAAATAAAAACGTTTGGCAGGTTACTTTCCACTGAAAGATCCTGCATGTTCCGCAATCTAAACGCGGTTTATCATTATCTCGCCAAGTCGAAGGGTTTCGTCCTTTGTAGTCGGCGCAATAAATTGCTCTCATCCAATATTTGTAGGACTGTATTGTTGACATGTCCGATTAGTCGGTTTTTATGTTTTCTCGCGAAGCTTCTAGTTTGTAACGGAGTGAGTCCGATTATAGCTTCTGTGTTGTGAGAGAAGTAAGCTAATCTTTGAAGTTTACCGAGGTTGATGGTTGTGATCTCCTTTGTTTGCGCCCACCAGACAATGGACATGTGTGTAAGGGTGGGTCTTACCGTGGTATATAACCAGAATATGACCTTTCGGGACAGACCCCAGGCTTTGCCATACATACGGCGACAGACCCACATGACAGTGATCGCCTTGGCAATTTTATGCTTAACATGGGAGTTCCAGTTAAGTTTTTTTTTTATCTAGGACAATTCCTAGATATTTTGCCTAATCGGCAAAACAAATGATTGTACCATTTAGAATCACTGAACCAAGATTTAGCGTTCTTTTTCTTGTGAACGGTACGACGACTGCCTTGCTAGGGTTAGTCGATAAGCCCTCACCAGCACACCAGTCCGAAACTACAAGAATTGCATCTAGCATGAGTTGACACACATTGTCTACATGTTTGCCCTTGATGATGGTCACACGATCATCTGCATAGCCTATAGTTCTGAAACCTAAACTACCAGGTCTATTCAGTAAGTCATTCACCACGAGCGACCGTAAGAGAGGCGGGAGAACGCCGAAAGGGGGGTAGCCTCCAGCTGCGGAGACAGTCACGAAGACATCTCCCCTCGAAAATGTTATTGTGTGGCTATCGAGCATAGTCCTAACCCATCTGGTAGTAAGCTGGTCGATTCCCCTATCAAGCTGATTGGACGGTAGAATTTAGGTAGCTCACTGGGTTTATTGCCTAGGTTAGGGAAAAATACCATATTTACCTCCCGCCAAGTTTGTGTAATATATCCCAGCTTGAATCTTATTCAAAATAGAGTTACCATGGTGGGTAGAATGTAATCAAGACCTTTCTGAATAAGGGCTGCATAAACACCATCACTGCCGGGTGCCTTAAAAGGTTTAAATGAACTGATTGGCCATTTAATTTTATCTTGACTGTACAGATTTCCAGAAAAGGTGGTGACTCTTCCGGAGGTACCACATGTGGTGCCTTCAGGAACAACAAGGGCGTAATCGCCTAAAATTGTCGAACCAGGGAGGTGTACCTCAAGAGAAGTTTCCAGGGCTTCTCTTCGACTGCATGTATAGGTGTCATCAGGTTTGATGAGCAATTCCACCCCATTGGAATGTACCTTTGAAAGAGTCTTTTGGAGACGGGCTGCTAGATTTCCTCAACTCCATGTTGAATTTAATCAATGAGGACATATTCGCAATTTTTATTGCGTTTTGCGGTGTTCAAAAGTTTTCTTACCCTTTTTCGGAGTATCTCTAGCTGGTCACTCCACCACATTACGCTTCGTTTACCTGGATTATAATTTTTTGCGATACATCTACTCCAGAAGGAAGAGATAAGAACGTTATTTAGTTGGCAGCCTGCCACATCAACATCACATTTTAATCTTAAAGATGTGAGCAGCATGTCATCTTTGCGAGATTTTCACGAAAAAGTGGCCAATTAGTTCTATTCAGTAATATACTTCTTCATGTTTAACACCACCCGAGATGTTAAATCTGATATGCTGATGATCAGATAAATAAATGTTGTCCTGCGGTGCTGCGTCTTTAGGACTGGTGGCATCATCTGTCACTACTCCTACGGCGGCTTTTGGTCACCAGAGACCTTGTGTGTGCTCTTCAGGATCACCCTAAATTTACCGAAACAATAGGCCGCATTGCCTTTTAGCAACATTAGGCGATCCATCGAAGGTAATTAAAGCGAAGTGATCGGTATTCTGAGCGTGTAATAGCGTCAGAATTTTGCTTCTGGCACAGCCGGTACTATGTGGAAATAAGTCATGGATGATATGCGGCTTCGGAAATGAATCATTTTCCACTAGCAACCTGTGCAAACCATATTTGTAGGTACTTCGAAAAGCTGTCGGTCTAGGTAACCGTATACGACAGTGCCTTCAGAAAATTTGTAGTAGACTGTCGGTCCAGGCAACCGTACACGACAGTATCTTTTCTAGTTAAACCCTGGTCCAGGTAACCGTACACAATGATAACACCAAATGAGATGTAGTCCATGCACTCGTACTTAATACTTACTCCCAAATTCGCACTTCCACGTTCTGCTGATTACCGTCCAAAATTTAATTTTAAAAAAATGTTCACGCGGAAATGCACAAGATTCTATTAATTTTTTTATTTTTTTAGGATACCAGTGTATAACAGAACGAACAATGGAGCTTTTGTGACCCTTTTTTACAGGATTTCACAAGAAAAGTGAATGTGACTTAGGCAAATGAACAAAACTAACAATGTACACTGAGTTACAAAAAAAGTGGGACAATCATAGTTTTTCATGTGTTTTTATCATTTTGGTAATATGCCGCTATGTTTTACTTGTTTTTAATGATCTACTAGTTTAATGGTTTATTTGTGTGCCTGTTTGCAAAATAGCTTTCCATTTTCCTCATGATATGTAGTCGTTTTTTTCATACTAGACGTTAGACATAACAATTTTGGCTTCCATGATCGCGTAAGTGTTTTAATAAGTTTATTGTTATGGATTTGTTTTAATATCTAATTATTTATTAGTTGTAAGTGATTTTTGTTAAAAACAAAAATGCAAATAATGGCAAAAGAAGACGACAGTTGGTTGAGGATGGCCGAAATATGCAGTATGCCGCTTTATAATTAGAAAACGAGAGACGACACGTAACGAAATAAGGACAACGACCTTCGGATCTGTACGTGGAATGTTCTGTCCCTTTACAGACCACGTGCGGCCGAACAACTAGCAGAGGCCGTAGACTGCTATGGGATGGGGCGGTCAAAAAGAGGATGAAAACCGTGACATCTACCACGGTGATTGCTACAGAGGCAACAGGCAACGCTTATTCGGGTGCGGACTTGTCATACGCGGCAGACTTAGGGAAGAAGTCTTAAGCTTCCGAAACGTTAGAGAGCGTATTATGACTATCCGGATCAAGGCTAAATTCGCTAACATAAGTCTAATATTTGTTCATGCCCCCACGGAAGAAAAAGACCCTGCCACCAAAGAGTGCTTCTATGAGCTCCTCGACAAAATATACTAGCAATGTCCTAAACCCGGCGTTAAAATCGTATTGGGCGATTTTAACGCCAAACTAGGAAAGGAGGACGTCTTTGGTACGGCAGTCGGTAAACATAGCCTACACGACACCACGTCTGATAACGGACTAAGGCTAATTAATTTCGCTGTGAAACGAAATGTCACCATAGCAAGCACATGGTTTTTTTCATCTCGATATTCATAAGCAGACATGGCGGTCCAATGATCATGTAACGATCAACCAAGTTGATCATATTGCGATCGACGCAAGGCATGCCTCCAGTATTCTGGATGTCCGGACCTTCCGAGCGGCCAACATAGACTCGGATCATTACCTTGTTGTAGCCAAGGTACGAATGCGGATATCCCAAACTGAGCAAATAGAAGAATCACTGTGAGAAAATTTAACGTCGAAAAGCTACAATCGCAAGAGACCGCCAGACTATTCGCTGAGCTCGTATCCCGAAATCTCTTTAAATACCCCTATGCCACCAGCATCAAGTGCCGAAGACCAGTGGCAACGCTGCCAACATGCCATCAGAAACGCCGCGACTGATGTGCTGGGTCTCGCTCGCCCACCACCGCGAAACCCCTGGTTTGACGAAGAATGCCGGCGAGTGCATGCAGCAAAACAAGAGGCATACAAAGCGGCGCTGCAAAGGAAGACGAGAGCTGCTCGTGAGCTCTGCGAGCAAAAGAGACGGGAAGAACATCGGCTTCTCCAAAAGAAGAAGAAAGAGCATGAGAAGCGCGCGTTTGAGAATATCGAGAGTTAATACTCCAGGAACAATGTACGGAAGTTTTACCACAAGGTAAAAAGAACGTGTCAGAGAAGCAATACCCGTACAGAAACCTGTATAGATGAAAATGGAAACCCCGTAGTAGAATCACAGTCGGTGCTGAAAATATGGAAAAACTACTTCTGCAGACTGTATAACGGTGACGAAGACCAACATCCCGCTGTCAGGCAGAAAGAACCATTCAACATAGACGATGATAGTCAAAATTTCCGTCCACCTGACCAAAACGAAGTGAGGATAGCAATATCCAAGCTAAAATGACGGCTTACCGGCCGAACTTTTCAAGGCAGCGGGGGATGAATTGGTAGAGTGCATACACCAACACATCTCTAATATTTGGTCAGACGAGTGTATGCCTGATGAATGGAATCACAGCATCGTTTACCCGATCCACAAGAAAGGAGAACCCCTCAACTGCGCCGATTATAAAGGCATCAGTCTCCTCAACATCGTATACAAGTTCTTTTCTGCGATATTGTGTGAACGCCTGAAACCTTTTATCGACAGCCTGATTGGACCCTATCAGTGCGGTAAGTCCACCATGCGAAAGTCCACCATCGATCAAATCTTCACACTTCGGCAGATCCTGGAGAAAACCCAAGAATTCCAAATCGATACTCACTACCTCTTTACCGATTTCAAGGCCGCCTATGACAGCATCTATAGAGAAGAGCTTTATAGAGCCATGTCTGGTTTTGGTATCCCTGCCAAGCTTACCCGTCTGTGCAGGCTGACGATGGAGAACGCTCGCTGCTCCATCAAGGTCGGTAATGACCTCACCGAGACCTTTGATGTCAAAAAAGGTTTTAGACAAGGTGACGTGCTGTCATATGACTTCTTTAATATTGTACTTGAACGGATTGTGCGGAACTCACAAGCCAACACCGGAAGCACAATCTATTACAAGTCTGTACAACGGCTTGCATACGCTGACGATAAAGGCAATATCGGAAGAACTCAGCGGGCTGTCACCGGTGCGTTTGCAGGCATTGAGGCGGAAGCGGCCAAAATGGGTTTAGCGATAAACGAGGGCAAAACCAAGTATATGCTGTCAACAAGAAGGGACAGCCAACGCCGACGAATTGGACAGAGGGAATCATCGCCGTAGGTGGCGTGCACAAGTTCAAGGGGACCTCGATCAACTTGCAGTGCGCAACTGGAGGCATTTAGCTAAAAACCGAGCTAAATGGAGAGGCTTTTAGTTGAGGCCCAGGTTCACACCGAACTGTAGCGCCACCTAAGTAAGTAAGTAAGTAAGTAAGTAAGTAAAGAGACGACACTAAGAAAGGCCATTAAATGGTACAGGGAAACCAACTCCTACATCCGGCGTCAAGGCACAGGTCTCCCCAGAGTAACTTCTTTGAAGGATGACCTATATTTGCTGCTTAAAGGCCTTCGGAATCGTCACCAAACAGGGGTGTCTAACAGACTTCGAACCGTTTGAGGGACAACTGTGAAGCGGCAATTAGTGAAAAGTGGCCTGCAAGCAAAAAGACCGGCTCGTGTACCGAGACTCACGGCAGCATATGCGACGTCGAATTGAATTTGCTCGCCTTTACCAAGATTGGATAGAGGCCGACTAGGGTATAGTCCCTTTCATTAATGAGTCCGGGGTTTTGTCTGCGCTCACCAGATGGACGTTGCAGAGTGTGGAAATGATCAGGTGAGAGATACTTTTCGGCAAGAGTTGCCCAACGGGAAAATTTCTTTGGAGGTTCCGTCATGGTGTGGGCAGGAATTTCCATGAGCGGAAAAGCCGAGCTGTGCATCGTGAAAGAATCGGTGAACTCTACCTATTGCATCAACAAGATCCTGGAGAAATATGTGGTTCCATTCGCACCGTTTATTGGAAAAAAACTTCTTGTTGATGCAGGACAATGGTAAACCATACGTCGCCAGGTGCGTTACCGAGTACTTGCAAGAAGTGGAAATCGACATGATGGCTTGGCCTACGATGAGCACGGACATGAATCCCATTGAACACGTTTAGGAAAAAGATTAGAATGCAACCTGCCCTTCCGGAGACACTCAGCGGCCTGAGATCTGCTCCGACCAGGGAATAGGACAATTTGGACGACATCATCGTACAAATCTTATCCAAGCTATGCCCCGGCGAATTACTGCTTTGTTAGATTCTTGGGGAGCCAATACCGCCTACAAGAGGAACGAGGAATCGTTAAAGAAAAAAAAAGTAATAAATATGTAAATGTTGATTTATGAAGTTTTTTTTTCATTTTCATTAATTTATGTTTTATTTCCAGGTCGTTGCTATTTTTGACATGAATTACTTACTTTTATTACAGTTAACAAAACTGTATTAGAGAAAAGGTTTTTTTTTCTAACTTACTTGAATTATTGCAAAATTTCAAGGTGCGCCACTTGTTTTGTAATTCAGTGTATATATATATTGCATATTTGTCTGATGGACTTATTTTGCATTGCATATTTGTCTGATGGACTTATTTTAAATTGCATATTTGTCTGCTGGTATTATTTTACATTGCATATTTGTCTTATGGACTAATTTTACATTGCATATTTGTCTGATGGAATTATATATAAATTTATTACAGTCTCCCCCTCTAGCTACGACGTTATCTCGACAAGTTGCCAGTGTCCTTGATGCTCGATCTCGGGCGACCTCTTCGTCTCGTTTGGTTGTCTGGCTGTTGCATGATGACATCGTTCCTGGATTTGAAGGGAGTAAGTGTAGATTTGTGATAACTTCCCAAGGGCACTTCAGTTGCATCAGAGCTGGCTATTTGATAAGTGGTTCCACCCAGTTGACTTATAATTATATAAGGCCCATTCCGCCTAAGTACAAAGTTTGGTCTTTGTCTGCTTTACTTAATACGTGAATGGTAACAAGGACTGCGTCACCGACTTTGAAGTCAGATTCCTTTACCCCCTTTTGTTGGCTTGCTGCAGACGCTTTTGCTTGGTCCTTATCTCTGTTTTACTGGCTTCAGTAAGGGTGCTAGTTGATGCGTGGAGTGACGTAGTGGTTTTTGGAGCAACATTGGGATCAGTCACAATGGAACTTATATCGTAGGTTATGTGGATAGAGGCCCGTAATTCTCTACCAAACGTAAGGTAAGCTGTTGTCTGTCCAGTGCTAGAGCCAATTATCGCGTTCATAGCAAAGCGTATGAAAAGTTGCGTTTTTAGGTCGTGGTTCTTTCTTTCCATGTTGAGTTGTGGATGGATGGCGTTAGAACTTGTTCTATCCAAGGTAGCTTGGTCAAATACCGTATAATAGTGGAAATAAACTGAGGACCATTGTCGCCGATGACCTTCCTGGGTATATCATACGGCAGAGAGATCTCGTTTAACAATATTTCAGCCGTAGCTTCCACAAGAGGAAATAGTTCTCCCCATCGACTGGCAGTGTCTTCAATGGCGAATATCCAAGGGCAATCGTTAATTGTTGGTAGAGGCCCAAAAAGATCAATGGATAAAACTTCAAAACTCTGGTTTGTTGCTGTTGTTCTGTAAAGCCCCGTTGGTTGATTTGTATTTCTGGCAAGAAACACAATTTCTCACGTAGTATTCGGCTGACGAATATAGCTTAGGCCAATAAAAGCAAGGCCTATGGTCTTGTCGATACCGATAATGTCCAGCAGTTGGGGAAGTGCGTAGCGCTTTTATGATATTTTGCATTACATGCGTGTATATCACAAGTGCTGTACCTTCTGCATCGTTGCCGCATTTATACAAAATGCCATCGGCCATTATAGTCGGAGAGCTGGTGAACGTTTTTGAAACGTCATTTTACCACAGGAAATAAATATATTTTTTTGTTAAACTTGAGCTAATGATCACAAATATCAACGTCTGGCAGCTGTCTGTTGGTGCATTTGGGGGGGGCTGTGCCCCAAAGACGTCGAAAAAAGGGATGCGGTCACGTCATTTCAGCAAAGCTGAATTTTTGTATATGAGCAGTTTACTTGTTTATATAACATATTTTACCACTGCCAGACATTTTGGCCGGTTCTAACATCCTGCCAGACACAAGCGAAGTTTGAATGTCGCTACTAAAGCGATGTGCGACAAATGTATCTAATAGCCGATTTTCATCGAAACTATTGAAGCATTTGAAAACTTACTAAGTGTGTCTTATAGGAAATTAAATTCTAAATAAAATAGTATATACACAAAATTTTTATATATTCAGTAGAACAGAAGATATTTTAAAAAGAGTCAGTAGCCGATATTCAAATTCAAGCAACTGAAAAAGCCAAGATTCAATGACCTTTTTATTCATCTAGGCAGCTTTCACATCATGATGGCTTATTTCAGAGCCATCGGAAAGTTTATAGATGATTCTGGATTGGCTTATGTAATGGTGGATAGTAAACTTTTAGCGAATGGTTCAGTAGCTGGATTTATAGCTGTAAAGCATTTTAACACGTGCAAGAGACTGCATCCTTTAATGACTTTGGGCTTTCAGATCCTACGTTTTGAAAGTTTTATGAAGAAAGAACAAATAGAAATTGGCGATTATATAATCAGTTATCTTAATGACTTTCAATCTACACAGACATCAAGTTCCACTATTGACCATCCTTACCTTATACAATTATATAGAATATATAATGCATATCAAGAAGCAACGATTAATGGACAATTTGGCAAAACACCGCAGTTCTACATGATTTATGTAGATGATGTTAATTATTATTTAATTTTGACACGAAGCATTCGTACTGCAGATTTCGAATTATTTAAATACATATTGCCCAAAATCGCACGCACGGTAGTTGTTCAAGTACCACGATAATTTATTAAAAATCGACGAACCTCACTCAAGACTAAGAGAACTTTTTGAGAACAGGTCCTTCGTTGTGAAAAGAACCAAAAAAGCATTCTCTAGACAGCCAATAGATTTGACGTTGGAACAGACAATAAATGCAGATGCTGCAAAAAGATTGACAGGAGTTATGCATTTCACCAATTTGATATCTGCTCGTCAACGCTGGTCTAAAAGTCACAGCATAAGATCAACGATAATATCGCACGTATTTGAGGAATGTGGATTGCATAAAGCTCAAGAAATTACAGCAGACTTGGAAAGAAGTAGAATGGAGAAAACTGTGGAAGACAATTTATCTTGTGAAAAACATGAAGAAGCTGACACCAAAATCGTCTACCATGTTTGCAACATCGATCAAGATGCAAATGTTTTAATAAAATGCTCAGATACAGACGTTATTGTGATTATGTTAGGTAACATGGAACATTTAAAGAGCTCTCTGAACATTTGGAAGGAGGTTGGCGTTGGAAATTCACGACGATTTGTAGATTTATCAAAATTTTTTAATGCTCTAGGAGAGTCTTTGTGTAATTCTTTACCAGGATTTCATGCAGCAACTGGTTGCGATTATTATGCTACATTTTACAGAAATGGAAAACGAAGACCTTTTATACAATTGAATGAATCCCACAAATATCAAAAAGCATTTACTGATCTTGCTTGGTACTTTGGATGTACATGTATAAGGCTCAAGGGAAAAAGTTTTTGAAGTCTTAGAGGAGTTTGTATGTCGTTTGTATAATATCCGTAATATAAATTACGTCAATAAATCCAGATATGAGATATTTACAAAAACATGTAATGCAATGAACATGAATGACGATTTCCATAAAAAATTTAAAAATGTTGACGCTGGAAATTTGCCACCGTGTAAATCAGAGCTGCGTCAACATTTCTTACGGGCTCATTATATTTCAAATATTTGGAGAAATGCACATTTAAAAAATTCAACTAATTTATCCCCAAACTACTCATATAAAAAAATTCAGCTTTGCTGAAATGACGTGACCGCATCCCTTTTTTCGACGTCTTTGGGGCCCAGCCCCCCCCAAACGCACCAACAGACAGCTGCCAGACGTTGATATTTGTGATCATTAGCTCAAGTTTAACAAAAAAATATATTTATTTCCTGTGCTAAAATGACGTTTCAAAAACGTTCACCAGCTCTAAGACTATTATATACCCTCGAGATGCAAACTGCTCGCCTTCGCTGGTATCTCCAGCTTCTAAGGCCTGTATAATCGTCTGAAGTTGCACGTCTTTAAGTCGCTCTTTTTTTATTTCATTGCTCTTATTTCACATTTTTGTGAAGGACGTCATAACGTGTCCGCCAGTTTCGTTCTTCATGTGATATATTTTATTTAAATATTATAGGGCTGAAGTGACAAAGCCCATCTGGCCAATCGTCCCCTAGGAGATTTTATATTCATAAGCCATTTAAGTGGTTGGTGGTCTGTAAGAAGGGTGACTTCTGCTTTTGTGCTATAACCTCGGTATTTATTCACCGCCCATACTATGGCCAGTGCTTCCCTTTCTGTAGTTGAGTAGTTCTGCTCTGCTGGTGTCATTAGTCAAGTAGCGTACTCGATAGGATGTTCTTCAGCGCCCTCCTAGTTACTGGCGTCAGTTTTTAAGGAATAGCCTATCGTCGGGCCTGCTTGCCGAGGGATCGCTGCTTTTACTAGTAATGCCTTCAATTGCAGATAGTCCTCACCGAAACATTACTGCCTTCTTGGTTAAGTTACTCACTGGCTTGGCTATTTCCGCATTTTTGGGTTAAACGCCTATACCAAGAGCATGTTTGGAGGCAGGTTAAAACCTGCTTTGTCAGGGTCCATTCATATATGGATTGATACGAAGCCCAAATTCTTTAAGACGATTGAAAAGGCTTGTAAAATCCTTTAGATGTTGGTTTAAGTTATTGGACCGCACAATTATGTCGTCTGAATAGGCATCCACCTCCGTTTCACTAAGTCCAATGAACGCTGATTTTTCCTTGTCTTCTTCATTTACCACTATCTACCAATATCCAGATTATACTCATAGATCTTAGGTACCCATATATTTCATAGCTTTTGCGGTGTGTAGCGTTGGTCTGCAGGTAGTACTACTACGGTAGTACTCTAATGCCGCCATCTTTCTTCAGTGCCATTACCACCGGAGATACCCACGGAGAATCACATGGCTCAATTTCTACTTTGGCAGGCATTTCTTTTATCTCGGCTTTTATATTTGCTTTTCTGTATTCGAATAGTCTATACGCTCGTGAAGCAATTCATTGATGTTGCGCTGTTAATATGAGATGTGTGACACCTTTTACTTTAACAGAGTTATTGCAGTGCAAAAAGACATCGTTTTCTTTCATTAGGCTTGTTAAACCTAAATTGATGTCAAGCATATTCAGTTTGATTGGTGGAGCGAAAAGTTTATTATGCAAATTTTTCCCATGGTCTGCTGCATTCAAAAATACGTTTCGGATCCCACCTTCTGGTCGTTGTACATGAAGTGGCAATGAATCATCGAAAATGTCGTAAATTCCTTTTATGGAATAATCTCGACGATGCACATAGGAGTATCTGCATGCAAAAAGCGGCCAAAAGTCGATTTTTCGAATTACAAAATTAAGTAGTAACATTTTTTCCTAGCTGTAGTACGAGTATTATGCCCACGGAGCAATGCACAGTTATAATTTTATTTTTTTATGAACGCATTTGACCACAGCGTTAGTAAAAGTCATCGATCGTGCACAATAATTTGTTATTTTTTTTTTTTTTTTGTTATTAGCTTCCTGCAAATCGGCGAATTAATTTTCAATATTGAGTGATAAGTTTTAAAGTATGGACTATTAGCTGCAGGTGTGTGCTATATTATTAAGCTATTCTGATCTTGTCAATTCGTAAAATCGATCAATTTGTAAAAACGCATTTTAATAAATTATTGTTTTCTATTATTTTTCGTTCGCGGGTCAATTAGTAATAGCATTCGGCATTATTCGATAATAATTTTAACATAGTTCGATAAACAAAGTATTTATGTCTCCGTTTCAACAAAAAAAATTTGCGAATATTTGCGATTCTAGATTCATTCGGCCATAATGAATGTCTAGTTATTTGCTAGTTTTAGGGTGTGGATAACAAATTTTTATGTAATATGGATATTTTAAACAAGTTATTATTGACTTCTGATCCTCTAATAACAAGCATAAAAGTTCAAAACCCTTTCGAAAAGAAACACTTTATTTCTGAGCCTCCTGTTCCATCTTTATAAACTGATAGAGATTAAACAGCAGTA
Organism: Brachypalpus laphriformis; assembly: GCA_945910035.1. Lineage (NCBI taxonomy): Eukaryota > Metazoa > Arthropoda > Insecta > Diptera > Syrphidae > Brachypalpus > Brachypalpus laphriformis. The sequence goes on from OX246756.1 coordinate 126,194,020, forward strand.
TCCAGTAAAACTGAATAAAAAGGAGATGAACATTACTTTGAAAACAAACAAAAAAATTTATTTGTCGAAAAGGTTTCAGAATTGCATTCGACCATTAAGACACAAAAATGATTTTGACCGCTTTTTGCATGCAAATACTCCTACGTGCGATGGTTGATTCTTCTATTTCCTCGTCTATTGACATATTGAGTACGTCAGTTCTATGTTTTCTTGGTGTAGGAGGAATCGCTACTCGTATATTCCTGAATTCGAAAAATAAGGTTTTTTTTTAAAAATCACTGTACATATTTTAAAGTTTCCTACTCTGAAGCAAAATCAGAATAGCACACACATTAGAAACTCGTATAATACGACAAACATATTGCTACGCTAAACGGTCAGTTTTTTATTTTGCTTTTATTTTTAAAACGCAAAATACTCCTTAGAACATAGAAAATTTAGCTATAGTAAATGCTTCAACTGCCATTAATTTTTTTCCTGACGTTAGGCTTCTTTATGTCGCTTTAAAATGAGCAGTATTATCATCTGCTAGTATGTAGTGATGTTATGAAATTACCTGAATTCCTTGTTTTAATCCTTGCTACGTCCCAATTCCTGTGTGCAAAAATTATGTTTACGTTCAGTGTCTTCAATGTGTTGTTGTTGCTTTTCTTCTTTCGTTTTAAATGAATCGCATCAGACCCTAATGGTACAGGTAGCTAAACGAGGGGCCAGTGTACTTAAAAGACGGAAGTCAAAAAATCGTATGGAATCGTCTGCGAGTAGCGCTCAACAACACCACATAAACACTTCTTCACCAACTACTGCAGGAAGCACACCTAATAACAGCGCAGTTCAAGATGCTACAAATCAAGCGAACCCAGTAATGGCACAACCTCCCCCTAGAAGCGAATCAGATGGAGATGTGGTGTTTTACACGGACGATCATAAAACAGGTACATGCAAATAAAGAACTACTGATATACTCGTACTTATTATTTATATGTGTACATATATTCACTTTGTCGTTAATCAGTCATGCTTACCTTACACACATGCATTCATCCATAGACATTTGATATAGTCGTAGTACGTACGTTGACTTGCTAACATGATTCCCTTCCTCTATGCTTTTGTGTTCGTTTGGATAAATATAAATGAATATAATCGTACATTATGTAGGTATTGTTTGAAATCCTGAATATGAGAAATTCATCTATATATACCCGCATTATAAAATGAATAAAATGATAACTATGGTCGCTTGCCGGCGCACATCACGCAAAAACTACTGGACAGATTTTAATAAAGCATTCTATACCTCATACCTTAGACGCTTGGTCTTTATCTCAAATTAGAATTATGACGATATTCCGCAAGGGGATTAAGATATTGAAATAAATAAACATAGACATTAAAAAAACGGCAAAACTAGCCATTATAAAACTATACATTAAATACTCGTAAGTTTGGAAATTTTAGGAAAAGCATAAGTTACAAAATTCCTTATCTATTTATGGGGCGCAATATAAAGTACTGAAAGTACTGAATGTTTTCTTATACATTACATACATATACATACATTTATGTTTTCTTATATTGTATATTTTTTTAATTTATTGTAGATTAGATTTAGATTAGATTAGATAGATTTTATTTATGTACTTCACTATTAATACAAAGTTTTAACACAAAATCAATAAACATGGCGTTGCCGTCTGCCTGATTGACAACATTAAATAAATTCAAAATTAAAAATTTACTAAAATATGTATGTATATTTGTGTATTTCTTTTATTTTAAGCGATTTTAGAAATCTTCATTAATGATCCTTTCACGATAATTTAAAGCAATTTTGCAGTACTGGGTTAGCTTAAATACGTTTGGTTCGTTCAGAAGCATAGAAACTTGATCCACCGACAGAACATTACTTCCAAAGATATGTCTCCTAATTTCGCTTAAAACTGGACACTTCCCAACAAAATGTATGACATCTTCTCTTTCTGCCAAGTTGCACAAGTTGCATAGCACTGGTAGGTCTGCTCTGTGTGGAATATAATTAAGCTTTAGAAGCTCTCCCCGTAATTTAAACACAGTCGCTATTTCCGGTATACTGTATTCATCGCGGAAGTAGTTATTTCCCTGCAGGTTATGACTTAAGCGGCTGTAGATCATTCTATGCAGTGATCCCGAAGCTTGCTCTAAATGCCTGAACCAAGCCTTTTCGTCCATACTTGCGATGAGTTGATAAAGTTGGGGTTTCCAGTCTCCGCTATTACCCAGATCCAAATGTATCCCACAGTCCTCAGCAAGTTCCAACCACTCCCTGTACCATCCTGTCCTGGATTGTATTGCTTGCAGAGCAGCTTTTTTCGGCAGTCTGGTATCCGGCATATTCAAAACCTTTAGAATGTAGTCCACATGCAATTTAAAAGTTTTGATGTACAATGGGGGCAAGCCTGTTTCCAGCATTAGCATATAATTGGGAGTGTTGGGTGGAAGGTGAAATGCTCTCTTAACGTAGTACCGCAGTAATTTCTCAACAGCCTCATACTTCCTTACTCCCCATACTTGCGCAGCATAGAACATGATGGACTCTGACACCGCTACAAAAACCTTATATTTACTGCTGTGGGCAATGAATCTATTACTGAGACATTTCTTCCATACAACATTGATGGCCATTTTAGACTTTGCTAGTTTTTCATTTAGATGTCTCTCCATATCTAAACTTTTTGTAAAGTAGACCCCAAGATACTTATATTCCTTAACGACTTCAATACTTTCTCCGTTGTAGTACCATTTCTCGTTTCTGCAGTCCTTTCCGCCCCCTCTCTTAAATTTCATAACCTTTGACTTGCTAAGATTTACGATTAAGTTCCATAGCTTACAATAGTCATACAGCCTGTTGATCATTAGCTGTAAGGATTCAGGTGATTGCGCCATTAGTACTATATCATCAGCGAACAGAAGTGCTTTGACCAATAGTCTTGCGTACTCAACACCTCCAGGCAGAATATCTACGATGTCCTCGATGTATAGCGCAAATAAGCTTGGACTCAGCGAACAACCTTGTCTTACTCCGGACAATGACTGGAACCATCCCGACAACTCCTCACCACTCCACACTGCTGATTTGGTATTTGCATACAAATTTTGGATGACGCGTCCGAACTTCCTCGACATGCCCATGCAGTAAAGCTTATAAAATAGAGCATTTCGGTCTACCGTGTCAAATGCCGACTTAAAGTCTACAAAAAACGCATACAGTTTTTTACCCCTTCCAATGTAAGACTCCACAATGCTCCTCAAAACAAACACGTGGTCGATAGTAGAGTATCCTGGCCTGAAACCCGCTTGATGTTCTTTAAGTAGATTATTTTCCTTTATCCATGTAGATAGTCGGTCCTGCAAGATTGCTGTGAATATCTTATATGAGGCATTTAAAAAAGAAATGCCTCTATAATTGGCTGGATCTGATGTACTGCCTTTTTTATGTATGGGGAAAATTAAGGCTTCTCTAAAACGGTTTGGAACTACTCCACTATTCAAGATATTATCAAACATCGTAGTAAGCTTGTTGTGCAACTCGTTAGTACCATATTTATAGAACTCGGAAGGTATCCCATCCGATCCTGCAGCTTTACTATCTTTTAATGCACTTAGAGCTCCGATAACTTCCTCATAGCTAATCGATCTGTCTAAGGTATGATTTTGAAATCCCGGAACGGCATAGTTGAAGACTAATTCACTAGGGGGTGGGTTCAGTAGTGCATTAAAATGTACTAGGAGGACACTGGGACTTAAATTCGTATTTATGACGAAGTTACCACCATTAAGTTTTCTAGCCGCTTTCCAAAAATCCGCCGAATTATTACCACATGCCAAGCTTCGAGCAAGGGATTCATAGTGACTTCTTCGCTTTTGCCTCAATAGGGCCTTGAACTCTCTATTTGCTTTTAAGTACATCCACTTCATCGCACCTTCGTTGTGTTGCCGAAACATCCTGAGCCAGGCAAACGATAATTGCCTTGCTTTATAGCACTCTTTGTCAAACCACGGTTCTTTATACTCCTCCTTTCTGATAGTGCTTGGGGTTATACGCAGATATACATCTTTTATAATTGTTTCGATCTTTCTAAGGTCTGTATCCTGTTGCATTTGTAGTTGCTCCGCCAGTAGGCTTCCATACAAATGTGCTTTATGTTTATTCCAAATCAGCTTAGGCAGAATATTCATATCCCTTCTATCGTTTTCCGTTATTTGATGACCAAAGCTAGCTACAATCGGTAAGTGGTCAGAATATGGTAGTTGCTTAACCTCCATATTCGTCACGTAAGCGTTCCAATCCCCTCCTATTAAGCAGTAGTCAATAACGGACACTCCTTGTTCTCCAACAAATGTGAGCTCGCCATTTCTGTCACTGTCGCTCTTGCATTAAATGTAGTATCCTTTGACTGCCTCCTTATTCCAGCTTCTCTATTTACTGTCCCCTCTTCTTTCCCTGTCCTCGCATTTACGTCGCCGATAACCATCATATTCGGGTTATCACAGCTCAGTACTACCTCCTGAAGTTTTTCAAAATCTCTTTCCCAGTGATTGCAGTTTATATATGAAGGAATAATACAAAAGGTCTTCTTATCAAATACTAGACTTAAGTACGTGCTCCCTTCGAAATTTTTGAATTCGCAGATGATGTCCTTAAGGTCGCGTTTGTATCCAAAGTAGCATCCTCCGCTTGCTCGTCCCTTCTCGTGCACCCTTATGGCTGGATTCCACTTGAACGAGTAGTTTAAAAATTTTCTTTCGAACCGGCAATAATTTTTTTCCATAACAAATGTTTCATACAAAAAAATAAATTCAAATTGATTGACGAAATTATAAAATTCATTACATAAAGACTTATTGCTTAATCCAGACACATTATATGATAAAATTTTAAAACAACTAATATTATAAATCTTAATACTATCGTTACTATGGCAGACGGCATTACAACTAAAAATTCTCTTTTGGCACAGCTAAAACTGGCGAAGAAGTTTGAGAACCATTGTAACCTCCATTTGTGTTTCCACCATAATGGATTCTTACTCCACCACCTGTCTTTGACGTTGATGCTGTCACTAGTGAGCTGTCACTGATCATTTGTTGTAGAACTGTCATTCCGCATTCGGTCTCACCTTCACATCGCAAACTGTTGTTTTCGTAGTAGAAGACCTTATTTCCTAAGAATAGTTTCTGTCCTCGCACCTCCACCCTCATATCTTTGCTTTTCTGTGTAATTTCGTCTTTTAGTTTTAACAGGTTCCTCCTTCTTTCCCGTGATGCTTCCGTATAGTCTTTGTGTATAGAAACCCCCGTGCCGCGAAGTTTCGATGTCGCTTCCAGAATGCGCCCCACATCGCTTTTGTTTTGGAGCCGGACGATGACGTTTGCGATGTTGTTTTTCGGTTTCATTGCCCGTGTATCTGTCACCAAAGAGGAATCCGTCGATTTCAGAAGTTCTAAACATAATTTTGTCGCTTTGTCAACCTCTTCCACCCCCTTCTGCACTGGCATATGTACAACGATGTTGTTTTCGATGGCCTTTCTTTCCAAAGACTCGACTTTTCGCTCTAGCGTGTTGCATCGGGCTTCCATTTGAATCAATTGCTCTCGCAGTGCCGTGTTGTTGTTTTTTAGCGCATGCAATTCAGTAGCAATCCCTTCTATGTCTGCTCTAGTCGGCATATTCTTTAATCGGTCATCCAAAATAGAAGCCATTGAATGCGTGATAAGCTCCTTAAGGTCAAGGATGGACATGTTTCCAACCGCATTTTGGTTGCCGCTGACCGAAACAAATTCTGGCGAAGTCTCAATTATTCGTCTCTTGGATACCGGTGCAGATGTTGGCGCATTGTTGTTGTGTTTTACTGGTGGTGTTCTTTGCATTTTAGAGCCGTTGGTCGGAGCCATGACGTAGACTTTTTGAAAGTAATCAAAGAAGGAGTTTGACTCACCAGATTTTTTTATAGTACGATGTTAGCTTATATGTTTACAGTTATTTATGCAGGTTTTTGCCAATTAAACCTCGATAATACCACTAGGAAACACTTAAAATTTGGGAGCTATTTCAAAGGCGTGTAAACTTCGGAGAAACCGCGTTGCCAATCCAATTTATTGTATTTTTCCACTAGCATTTTTTGTTTGCACTTATTACTATACGAAGGTTCCACCTAATCCGAGTAAAAACAGTATAATGGCAGAAGAAATGTTCCACAGGATCGACGCCCTCTCCACAGATGTCACAGATAGCGGGGTCACCTAAACGTAGCACGTTGAGATCCTTAGAAGTGCCCCGAAACAATGCCAGTGAAATGCCTACAGTCGTTTGTGCTTGCCTGCATCTTTACTTTTTGTTACTTAGATCAAACACTCGCTTGTGGCGTTAGTGTTCTCTTTCTCAAACGAAGTAAATCAGCCACGAAATAGCACCTATAGAAAACGACCCAAAAATTGCAGCAAACTTTGGTTGTTTGTTTCTTAAGCATCATTTTATTTAAGAAAAGTGAATAAAAATTCCAATTGTAAATGTACTAACAGCACATATCGCTTCCTCATATTCAGCGTTTCCATAAATATTACTACGGAAACCCTATTACTTTTGCTCTGTAGATTTAGATTTTAGATTTATTCTTCGTCTTTTTTCTTGCTTAATACGAAGTTAGAATACAAAAGTTAAATCCTAACTGACATGACTTGAAACTATCTGCCGAGGACTATCAGTCTTTCAATATTGTTGTTATATATAGAAAATTTCACTTAAATTTGCTAGATTTTCAATTTAAAAGTTCTCTTATATAAGCCTTTTACGATAACCTAACCTAGTTTAACAGTGTCTGTACTTTTTCTGTCGACAAGATGGGTTTTCCGAAACAATATCTCCTGATATCTCGAACTACTGGGCAAATTATCCATCTCCACTAAGTAACAAACTGAGCAAAAATTGCTGAAAAATTGTGCGACACATAGTTGAGTTGTAATACTTCAATCCTCTTCTTCTTCCTTTTATCAGCGAGGCTATGATCCGAAAACAAGGGATCACAGCCCTCCCACTTCACCGCATTTCTACTGATCCGCCTGTGGGGTTCGCCTATTTGACCTCAGAAAATATCGGCAGGCCTGCCGATTTTGGATCACTCGGTTACTGAGGCCAATGAAATGCCGATGTCGTCGCATTTGTCTGATCCAGGCGTTTATAGGCCTGCCTTTCCTACATCGCGATGTCTTTGGAACGTGCATTGATATTGCCTTTTTTACAGGGTTCAAATGATCTCTTCTTTGAACGTGGCAATACCAGCTGAGCCGGTCGCGCTCTAATTTTTGTACGATGGGTTCCTTGATGTGAAAGCTTCCACGGATCTTCGAACTTCTTATTCGATCAAGCTTGGTCACTCCTGCTGTCATGCGAAGCATCTTCATCTCAGCTGCCGTTAATTTACTCTCATACTTTTTGTACATCGTCCAACATTGTGAACCGTATGTGAGCGCTGGACGTACAACTGCGGTGTAGAGCCTTCCTTTTAACTTAGGGGGCATTTTTCTGTCACAGAAGATAGCGGAATTTTCTCGTCACTTCATCCACCCTACGCTTACACGATGATTGATGTCGTCATCACAAGTTGCTTTGCTATTGATCATAGATCCCAGGTATTTGAACTTTTCGCACTTGGGAAGCACTTTTCCATTAAAATAAATGTCTGGAATAGGCCTGAGTGGATCAGAGAACGGGCAGCACAAGTACTCTGTCTTTTTTGAACTAATGCGATACCCATTTCCCTCCAAAACGTCCACCCACACATCAAGTGCTCGTTGCAGGGATGTAGGATCCTCACTTATGATGGCTCCATCGTCAGCAAAGAATAACTGATGTACCTTGGGGTCCATCACTTTACCTTCAAGCAGATAATCAAGGACTGTAATTAAGAGCAAAGGACTTAAAACGCTTCCCTGGTGCACCCCGACTTTGATTGGGAACTCTTCGGTTACTCCAGCGGGGCATCTTACTCTTGTCTTTGCTCCTTCGTACATGTCCATGATCATCTGTACATAGGTTTCTGGAACCTCTCGATGTCTTAGCGCCACCCATATCAGATCTCGTGGTTGTCTGTCGAATGCATTTTCAAAGTCAACCAATACAATATGCAAATCCCTTAAGGAATCTCAATGTTTTTCCATTATGATCCTTATACTTTGGATTGCATCCGTGGTTGATTTACCCGAGGCAAACCCGCACTGATCATCAGATAGCCGTATTATTTTTCGCAGTCGGCCACCTAATACCCGCTCAACGATCTTCATGGTGTGTGACATCAGCTTGATCGAACGGTAGTTATCGCAGTTTCGCGTATCACCCTTCCCTTTGTATACAGGGAGGAGGTAACTTTCCCTCCATTGATTCGGCATTGGATCACCTCTCACGAATTTGGAGATGAGAATTCTGAGCCATCTGGACCCGATGTCTCCCATCTTTTTCCAGAACTCAGAGGGTATTTCGTCTGGCCCAACCGCTTTTCGTTTTTTGGAGTATTTGACCGCCTCACTAACTTCTTCGACTGTAATGTCGGGTATTTCTTCACAGTTAGGGGTGGCTCTTGGAAAGTATAGCCGGGGAAACTGTTCATTTAAAAGCTCTTCACAATACTGCCGCCACCTCTGCAGAATTTTGTCGTCATCCACAAGAAGCTGGCCATGAGCATTGCTAATGAACTTTGGCGAACGAATCTCCTGAGCATTGTTCCTTCTTTGGGCGGCTATTTTGAAGATAGTGGCGCTCTTGTTCATATTGTGTCTTCGCAGCTCCTGGATAGCCTGGTTTGCATCAGCAACCGGGGAAAATATTTTCTCCAGCTCCCGATACAGGCCCTCCGTACTCTCTGCTTGAAGCTGGGCGCACTTCTTCTTCACTTTTTTCTTGCAGCATCTGTATTCCATTTCGAGGCGAGCTTTTTCGTCATTATTATTAGAGGGGCACTTTGACCAAGCTTTGAAAGCCGCTTTCTTCTCATTTATCACTTTCTTAGCTTCATCACTCCACCACCATGTTTCTTTGGCGTGTTGATGGTGGCCTTTTGAAGCTCCTAGCAGTGATTTGGCCTTATTTAAGCAAGTTCGCTGTAGGGAATCCCACATATTTTGTGCTCTGCACTCTTCATCCTCAACTCCGTTTATGGTGTGAGAGAGGTAATTTTTCATTACAAAAACAAAAGCTTCGTCTTTTTCTTTGTCCAGATTGTACCACTTGATTTTCTCAGAGACCCTTGTTTGTTTACTTTTCTTCGGGATCACTTTGCAATCCGAGGCTTCATGAAACTGCCTACCAAATGGTAGTCAATCTGAGTTTCATCTCCACCACTGCTGTAAGTGATCAGGTGTCGGCTTTGTTTGATGAACATGGTATTTAACACGATAAGACCGTGTGATTTGCACATGCTTAGGATGTCTTCACCAGGAAGGTTCCTGGTCCCATATCCTAGTCCTCTATGGCAGTCTTCATATCTTTCGTTTGACTTCCCGACATGTCCATTCAAATCTCTTCCAACAAACAGAAACTCTTCCTTTGGGATGTTCTTAAGGAGATTGTGGAAATCTACCCAAAATGCATCTTCATCTCTCTGATTGCACCCATTTTGGGGAGCATATGCACTGACAAAATTCTACACCTCTCTTTGTATTACTAGTTTGAGAGACATCAAATGGTCGCTGGACTTCGAAATGCTCAAGACGTTTTCAAGTAGCTCTGTCGCAAGGATGATACCGATTCCGTTCTTAGACTTTTCCGTTCCGCAGTAGAACATCTTGTAATCTTTTTTCCTAAGGTCTAAGAAATGCGCCCGATTCCCGGTGTTTTTCCATTTCGTCTCTTGGACACACAAGATGTCCACCCGCCTTCTATTCATCATCTCTTCCAGCTCGTAACTTCGACCGGTCATGCTTCCAACGTTCCAACTCGCGACCCTCAAATTGCATCCAAACTGTTTCATTATTTTGGTAGCCCCCGGAATCCGTATAGCTCTGACCCGAACATTTCTGCTCGGTCCAGGATCAGTACCATGCACAGCAGTGGTACTGCCTGGCGGGGTAGTGCCTTTCCTTTTAGCAAGTATTACCATAATGATACAGTTTTGCAATACAATTTTTTGCACCATATTGCGATGGTGTTTGTTGTTTGACACGTGCATGCTCCTGATTTAGTATTGTTTGATCGTTCTTTTATGACACCGGTGATCTCCAGTCGTGTCAACCCACGGACTCGCATGCACACTTGTGGGAGGGTTTTTAAGGTAGTATATGTGTCGCTAGGCTCACTTGGGTGTTATATTGCCTAGATCTGATTTGTCCCCCTTAGTCGCCTTTTACGACAAGCGCTGGTTGTTGGGGGGAAGGGGGCGGGGGGGGGGGAGTTTTACCTACTAAAACTCCTACTCTTAACTGCTGGATGCCTAGTACCTTGATCCATGAAATGGGAAACCAACCCCGTTGGAAGACCTTAGGTGGCAGCAGATGAGAAAGGGGAAAGAGTGCTTTCTCACACTTCTTCTTGTTTCAGACGGCAGCGGATAAATTTCCTAGATAGAGTCAACGGTGGCGTTTTCAGTTCCAGTTAGGCTTAACTAAGTGAACACCTTGCGCGAGCTGCTATTCGGATCACAAGTTGGTGAGGAATTTTCATTGTTAGTGAGGACCATGGAATAGAGATGATGACGAAAGAGCCCCTTAATGGGCCAACGGTAGCGCTCACACTCCCGTAGTGAACTACTGGTTGTACCCGGTCACCCGCCCTAAGAGTATAACAGAAGAAACTGACCCTCCAGGTTGGGGGTTGTGCCGTCGGGGTAACTTCCCTGCTACGTTAAAAAAAACACTGGTTCAGAAACGACGAAAAGCCTCGAATAAAGACGATTCAACTGTTGACGACCCCAGTAAACGAAATAAGAAAAACGACTTTCAGATCCGTGCATGGAATGCATGGACCACACGCAGCCGAACAATTAGCGCAGGCGCTAGACTGCTATAAAACAAATATAACCGCCATCCAGAAAGTGCGATGGAATGGGCCGGGCAAAAAGAGGATGAAAAACTGTGACATCTACTGTGATTGTTACGGAGACAACAAGTACCGCTTATTCACATGCGAATTTGCTATACGCGGCAGACTTAGGCAAGAAGTCTTAAGCTTCCGACACGTGGGCGAGCGTATTATGACTATCCGGCTTAAAGCTAAATTCGCTAACATAAGCCTGATGTGTGCTCATGCCCCCACGGAACAAAAGGACCCTGCCACCAAATATGGTGGTGGGAGTAATGTCCTTAACATGACTTTTAAAACGTGTTGGGTGATTTTACCAGCAAAATAGGAAAGAGGACGTCTTTGTTAGAGCAGACGGTAAGCATAGCCTACACGTCACAACGTCTGACAACGGACTAAGGCTAATTGATTTCGCTGTGGAGCGAAATGTCACCATAGCAAACACATGGTTTCCTCATCTCGATATCTATAAGCAGACATGACGGTATAATGATTATGTATCGATCAACCAAATTGATCATATTGCGATCGGCGTAAAGCATGGCTCTAGTATTCTGAATGTCAAAACCTTTCAAGCAAACAACATAGATTTGGAACATTACGAATGCGGATATCCGAAACTGAGCAACAAAAAAAGAAATTACTGAGAAAATTTACCGTCGAAGAGCTAAAATTGCAAGAGACCGACAGAGTCTTCGCTGAACGCGTATGCCGAAATCTCTGAATGAACCATATGCTGCTAGGATCAAGTGCCGAAACTAGTACCGACGCTGCAACCCTGCCATCAAAAACCCCGCGACTGATGTGATGGGCCCGATCAACACCGTGAAACCCCTGCTTGGAAGAAGTGCGAGTGCATGCAGGAAAACAAAAAGTGTGCAAAGCGGCGTTGCAACGGAGGACGAAAGCTGCTGTGAGCTCTAGGAGCAATAGAGATGGGAAGAACATCCGCTTCTCCAAAAGAAGAAGAAAGATAATGGAAAGCGCGCGAAAGAGAATATTGAGGGCTTATACTCTAGGAACAATAAAAGTTTTACCAAAGGATAAACAGAACGTGTCCGAGAAGCAATACCCATACAGAAACCTGCAGAGATGAGAATGGAATGGAATGGAAATCAGCACTCTTGGTGCTGATAATATGCAAAATCTATAATACTTCTGCAGGCTGTATAATGGCGAAGAAGCCCAACATCCCGCTGTCAGACAGAATGAACCATTCAACATAGACGATGGTAGTCAACATTTCCGTCCACCTGACCAAAGCGAGGTGAGGATAGCAATATCCAAACTGAAATTCAACAAGGCTGATAGACCCAACGGCTTACCGGCCGAACTTTTTAATACAGCTGGTGATGAATTGGTAGAGAGCATATGTACACCAAATCATCTCTAAGATGTGGTCAGACAAGCGTATGCCTGATGAATGGAATCTCAACATTATTTGCCGGATCCACAGGAAAAGAGAACCCATCAATTGATTTAGGTATAGAGGCACGAGTCCCCTCAACATCGCTTATAAGATCTTTTCAGCGATATTCTGTGAACGCCAGAAACGTTTTATCAACAAACTGATTGGCCCCTATCAGTGTGGTTTTAGGCCAGGAAAGTCCACCATCAATCAAATGTTCCACTTCGACAGATAGTGGAGAAAACCCAAGAAGTCCAAATCAATACTCATAATCTCTTTATCGATTTCAAGGTCGCCTATGACAATACCTCTAGAGAAAACTAGACATGGCTATATAGAGCCATGTCTAGTTTTGACATTATTGTCAAACTAGTCCGTCTGTGCAGGATGACGATGGAGAACGCTCGCTGCTCCATAAAGGTCGGTAATGACCTCAGCGATACATTTGATGTCAAAAAAGGTTTAAGACAAGGTGACACGCTGTTATGTGACTTCTTTAATATCGTACTTGGACGGATTGTCCGGAACTTACACAACCAACACCTCCGTACACCTGCTTGCATACGCCGACGATATTGATATTATCGGAACAACTCAGCGGGGTATCACCAGTGAGTTTTTGAGCATTGAGGCAGAAGCCGCCAAAATGTGTTTAACGATAAGCGAGGGCAAAACCAATTTTATGCTGTCAACAATAAGGGACAATCAACACCGACGAATTGGGCCGAATGTCACAGTGAACAGCTACTACTTTGCGGTAGTATTTGTCTTTATCTACCTTGGCTCTGCTATAAATTCTGAAAACCACACCAGCGCACAATTCAAGCGAAGAATAACTCTTGCCAATATGTGTTTTTTGGGCTAATGAGGCAAGTCAACAGTAAAAACTTATCTCGAACAACTAAGGAGACTCTATATAAGACGCTGGGCTTTATGGAAAGCGAATAAGATATCCCTGGTCGTTTCTCAGGTTCCATTTGCGTTGAATCACGCCAGGCTTCTGAAGGGTAGGCCCTTTTTCCAAATAATTACCAAAAATCATCCAATTTTAATTCGGCATAAATTTATTTTTGGATTGAAATAATCAAAATAAAGTGATCTAATTACAGGGAGTACACTGTATCTTGCAGTTGCAATGAAAGTAGCATACCAGTCGACGAGAATGATTAAAAAATATAGCTTGGATCCTTTTGAGGAGTTAATAAAAACCGTTCTCCATGTTTACGGGGATTTTAATAAATTATTGAAAATATATACTTTTTTTTGTTTATTCTATTCCAGTGAATTTATGTTGTTTTTGATTTGTTTATAGCTATCAAGCAATAGCAAGCATGACTTAAACCCAAAATTTCAAAGGAAAAAATTGTTTTTTTATATACGTAGTATTATGATTTTTTTTATAGTATTATTAACATCCTCCCAAAAAAAGTTTATTTATGCTTTTTAGGCGTTTTTACACTAAAACAAATGTACAAATTGGAAACCTCTGCCAAAATACATATGTACATATCTTTAAACCAAAGGCTTTGAGTTCTTACTGCAGAGCTAACAACTCTACCAAGTGCCTCTCTCATTTTAAATGTACTGAGCACGTAATCAATACTCATTTAATGGGTCTGTAAAACAATGGGCCAAGTCCTGTTTCGAACATAAGTAGCAAGAATATCTTATAATGCTTGTGCAGAAGAATGTCTCTTCTTTGAGAGGCCGTTGTGTACTTACTGCAGAGCTAACAACACTATCAAGTGCCTCTCTCAATTTGAATGTACTAAGCATGTTATCAATACTTATTTAATTGGCAACGCGGACCTCTGAGAATCCAAACGCTGGCAAAGTGGCTCTTAGAAAATATAGTGAGTTTCACAAATAAAGACCAATTTATTTTTCAAAAAACATAGTGGTTAGTAAAGTGCACCCACAAAAACACCCGAAGATTAGAAAAAAAGTAGGTGAGTCGACTCCTTCTTGCTTCTTGCTTTAGATAATATTTCAAAAGTACAATGAGCTCCGGCGCTAAAGTAGTACGAACACCATCAAAAAAAAGCAACAACACTCCAGCACTGTCACCGCTGCAGAAGAGGCGATTAGCGGAAACCTCACCTAAATTCCCATTGAACCAAAAGTCAGTGGGGAGCTGCAATGCAGTAGGTAATATGTCGGTCTTCGATTTAAAAGCACTAATAGAGGTATCAATGGGTGCTCTACTGGATGAAAGACTGAGAAATATGCCGACCAAAGCTGATTTAGAAGGAATTTCTTCAGAAATTCAGACGTTACAAAGAAACAACAAAGAACTGCAAACACACATACAGCTGATGGAAACTCGATGCATCTCACTGGAGCTTAAGGTGAAAGAAGAAAGCGCTTGTTGAAATTAAAAAGCGAAGACGACAAAAAACAACAAGATCAAGACACAATTACGTGGACAAACATTAAGGGTCGCCAATAAAACTCTTTAATTTGACACCAATAACAGCTTGAGGTGTAAAGGCGAAGGTGCGAACGGACTGTCAATTTGGCAACATATGGTCGACGATAGCTCACGGGGGAAAGTGACAGAAGATGAAATACTGGCTTATGGTGGAGTCGCAAGCAGAGCTCGCAACATTGCTTTCCAAACTGCTAACGCAGTGCGACAGCAAAGATTTTAATTGGAATGCCGTCTGCCCCTTTAGTAGTATTAATTCCAATAGAACAATTTTTAAGCTGAAATCATAAAGAATTTTATCTTATAATGTAGCAGGGTTAAATAATAAGTCACTATTTGTTAAATTCTATAATTTTGTTAATCAATTTGATTTTATTTTCTTGTATGAAACATATGTAAATAGTAACTTCAGTAACTTTGATAAAAATGTTTAAACTATGAGCCCAAGTGGATACCAGCGACGAGAACATATGATCGGAGAAGAGCTAGCGGAGGTTGCTACTTAGCGTTCAAAAAAGATCTTGCAGACATCAAATGCGAATTTAAATTGATTGAGGAGATGACGTATATTAACATAGTCATCGAAAAAAAAATTCTGTTTATTCCCTCTGTATGTAAACTGCAACCATTGGCAAAGGGATTTCGAGAAAATACAGGAGATAATGATGTGCTATGATAACCAGAATGTTATTTTGTTATGGGACTTTAATCCAAGAGTAGGCAACGAAGGAAGTGCGGAAAATAATGTAGTGGGTATAAGTCGAAAATCAAAGGATCGAATTTCCAATGCTAGGGGCGTAAAACTTGTGGATTTTTGTGATTCTTTTGACCTGCGGATAATGAATGGTACCAGCAGAAGTGACGAATGTGCCGACTTTACATTTGTGGGAAGGCAAGGGACATCTGTCATTAACTATTGTCTTATAAGAGGTGAATGGAATGCACTCGTATCCGATCTTGAAGTTAAGCATGTGCCATACTCTGACCATCTACCGATTGTGGTCACATTTGACCATAAGATAGCAGAGGATGGAGAAAAGAGAGATATGAATGTACTTCCTAAGCTGGTACGGAACAATTCCAGAGCTTCCATGTTTAGAAAACAACTCAATGAACGGCTGCTTATACATCATGATGCTGACTTTATCCGTATTGAACAAATCATTAAAGACTCGTATCCAATTATTTGCCAAAGGAATTCCAGAAAACAATTCAAGGAACCGTGGTTTGACGAGGAGTGTGAGAAAGCAAGACAGTTATCCTTCGCCTGGCTTAAGCTATTTCGCCTATTCAACGAATGTGCTATGAAGGATTCTTATATTAGAGCAAATAAGGAATTTAAGCTTATATGTAAGGCAAAGAGGAGTAGTTACCATGAAGCAGAAGCTCGAATATTGGCACGATGTAATAATTCATCGGATTTCTGGAAGCTGGCAAGGAAAATCAATGGTGGAAGATATGTTATGAGCAGTAAGTTAAGTCCAAATATCCTCCTAACTCACTTTAAATCGTTATTGAGCCCATCTGCTAGTCGCTTTTATTTTCAATATGCCACGCCAGGTCTCCAGAATGATATCTTGGATAACCCGTTCTCAAATCAAGATATTATTAGTGCGATAAGAAATTTAAAGGATGGGAAAGCGGCAGGTTCGGATGGGATACCGTCCGAATTCTACAAGTATGGTACCAATGAACTACACATCAAACTTGTTTCCTTATTTAACAACATTTTGGAGTCAGGAATAGCCCCGCAACGATTTAAGGAAGCGTTAATTTTTCCCATCCATAAAAAAGGTTCTATGGCGGATCCAGCAAACTATCGATGTATTTCGTTCTTGAACGCATCTTATAAAATATTCACGGCAATGATGCAAAGCCGACTTAATCAATGGAAGGAGCCAATAAGTTGTTAACGGAATTTCAAGCGGGGTTTAGGCCAGGATATTCAACTATCGATCACTTATTTGTACTAAGTAGCATTGTGGACTCTTTTCTTTTGCGAAATAAAAAACTCTACGCATTCTTCGTGGATTTTAAGGTAGCCTTTGACACAGTGGATCGTAACGCATTGTTCTATAAGCTCTACAACTTGGGTATGTCGCTTAAATTTGGACGGGCTATCCAGAACCTGTATAGTGATACCAGGACGGCTGTGTGGAACGGGAGCGGACTATCGGAATGGTTTCATTCGTGTTCAGGAGTAAGACAGGGGTGTTCTCTAAGTCCAAGTCTTTTTGCACTCTTCATCGAGGACATAACTGAGTTTCTTCCAGGCGGGGTAGAGTATGCAGGAGTCCTAATCAAAGCGCTTTTATTCGCAGACCACGTAGTCTTATTGGCGCACTCTCCAGAACAGTTACAGCTCATGATTAACCGTCTTAGTGACTACTGCAGCTTATGGAACTTAATCGTCAATTTAGAAAAGTCTAAAGTAATGGTGTTTAAGAAAGGAGGTGGTAAATACGGTGCTAACGAGAAGTGGAAATGCAATGGTGAAATAATTGAACTGGTGGAGAAATATAAGTACCTTGGGGTGTTCCTTACGAAAAATCTTAGTATGAATATCCACCTGGAGGGTAAATTAGTAAAATCAAAAGCAGCCATCAACTTAGCTTGAAGAAGATGCTTCAACAGCAAATTCATTGCCCACAGTGCTAAATATAACGTTTTTGAAGCGGTATCGGAGTCCATTCTGTTCTACGCAGCACAAGTATGGGGATGTCAAAAACTATTAAGATATTACCTCAAAAGAATATTTCATCTCCCGTCCAATACGCCAAACTACATGCTTATGCTGGAAACAGGACAAAAACGTTGAAACTCCAAGTGAATTATGTTCTTAAGGTTCTTAGCATGCCGGATTACCGACTTCCAAAAACAGCAGCTGTACAAGCTATACAAAGGAGAACTGGATGGTTCAAAGAGTGGTTGGAATTAGGCCGCAGCTGTGGTATTGAAATTAATCACGAGGACTTAAGGTGTTTGAAGAACCAACTTTATCAGCTCATCGAAGGAGTTGACTTCAGGCCAGGGCAGGGTATTTAGAGGAAGCATCTGAATCTCTGTATAAAATATATAGACGTTTGAATCAAAATTTGATGCAGAAGAATTATTTCCGGGATAAATACAGCATCGATGAAATAGCGATGATCTTCAGGCTGCGGGGCGAACTCCTAAAACTTAATTATATAACTCACAGAGAAGATTTACCTCTTCAGTGTAATTTGTGCAATTTGGCAGAGAGGGTGGATACTCTGCATTTCATTGGCAAGTGTCCAGTTTTACGGGAAACAAGAAAACATATCTTGGGAAACGAGGCCCTGTCGGAGAATCAAGTCATAACACTCCTCAACGATGTTAATGTTCCTAAGTTATTTCGATATTGCAAAATTGCATTACAATATCGCGAGAGAATATTGACTGGAAATTTTTAATCAATGTTAGTCCAGTTTATTTCGCTACTTCATATTAAATGCGAAATGGAAAGATATGTACATACATAGGTATTTGATTATATTGTCAATCAGGCAGACGCAAATAAAAATCGAATCTAATCTAAAAATCGAATGGATCTGTAAAACAATGGGCCTGTTTCGAAAATACTTACTTACTTAGGTGGGGCTACAGTCCGGGGTGGAAATAACGATTGGCAAGAGTACTACTGATGTCATTTGCGGAGCTCATCATAGAGCCTAGGTAGACAAAATCCTTTACTACCTCAAAATGATATCTGTCTATTGTGGCGTTCTGTCCAAGACGCCGATGTTGAGTGTCCTTTTTTGTAGACAGCATATATTTTGTTTTGCTTTCATTGACCGCTAGACCCATCTTTGCTGCCTCGATCCCAATACTCGCAAGTACCCCATTGACGGCCCGCTGAGTTCTTCCGATTATGTCAATGTCATTGGCATAAGCGAGTAGTTGTACAGACTTGTAAAAGCCGGTGTTGGCTTGTGAGTTTCGTACAGTTCTAGAATAAATAAACTTCAAAATAAATTTCTCAATAATTGTGATATTCCAGCAAATCCACTTGTTAAGCAATTAAGCATGTAACTTCAATCAAACACTTATCATTAACTATCTGCGGTTTAATGTTTATTTATTATTTGTTATTTGTTATTTATTATTTATTATTTATTATTTATTATTTATTATTTATTATTTATTATTTATTATTTATTATTTATTATTTATTATTTATTATTTATTATTTATTATTTATTATTTATTATTTATTATTTATTATTTATTATTTATTATTTATTATTTATTATTTATTATTTATTATTTATTATTTATTATTTATTATTTATTATTTATTATTTATTATTTATTATTTATTATTTATTATTTATTATTTATTATTTATTATTTATTATTTATTATTTATTATTTATTATTTATTATTTATTATTTATTATTTATTATTTATTATTTATTATTTATTATTTATTATTTATTATTTATTATTTATTATTTACTATTTATTATTTATTATTAATTGATTTTTATTTGTTATTTGCTATTTATTGTTTAATATTAGTATATATTATTTACTATTTATTATTTATTATTAATTGATTTTTATTTGTTATTTGCTATTTATTGTTTAATATTATTATTTATTATTTATTGTTATATACTATTTGTTATTTATTATCCAGTTTTTCTGATGATTGTTATTTATTATTGTATCTATCAAAAATTGTTTTTGTTTATTTATTTAATAAATAAATAATATTTCTTGTTTTGATTTTGTTACTATTATTTTTATTTTTATATTTATTTATTTATTTTTTTTTTTTAACATAAAAGTTTTTTTTTCGTTATTTTTTCCTTTAAATGTATTGAATAATATAAACATTTAGTATCTCATGTATAAAAGATAATGTTTCAGTAGAAAGGTATAAGAAAGTTATCAAATCTTTGTACTCTTACTATAAATTAGGCGACAACCTGTGTGAACAATTTTATAACGAATAAATAAATGCATACATAGATCCACCAGTACCTTAATCATGCCGACAAGGAGAAATAACTCTATTAAAACCAGGTGTAAGTTTATCATATACAAGTTTTTCGAATAACTTTGGGATGGTAGAGATTTTGTAGATCGGGCGGTAGTTTCAAACCTCTTACCCTGGACCAGATTTATAGATAGGCAAATAAATTAACTTTTCCACGCAGAGAAAGTTGCCATTGTCAATAAAACGGTTAAAAATCAACATATAAGTTAGTACACATTTTTAAAACAATAGGAGAGATACCATGGCCATTCATCCATTTTCAAATTGTATAATAAATTGCATGCAAATTTATTATTATTATTAATATTTATTATTAAAATGCTTTATTTCATATAAAAGGATACAATTTACAATATAGAGGGTTACAAAAATTAAGTACAAGATATTCCTTATATGAAATAGTTAGGAGCATTTTTTTTTGTCAGAGGGACAAGAGTCGAATCCACCATCATGATAAAAAAAAAAAAATTAATTTGTTGATGGGGATTTATAAAAGTAAAGTGTGAATTTATTAATTTTATCGTTTAGTTTTTCTTAACAATATTCAAGTACAAAATTCTATTAGCATTGGCAAATGCCGTCAGCCAGATTGACATTTCTAATGAAAAATAAATAAAATAAAGTTACTCTACTTATTTAAAGTTCAAATCAAGATAATGTTTCTGTATATTGCTTCCTAAACTGCAAGGCATCCCGAATATAATACGCGAGAGCTATCCAGTTTTCTCCATTAAGAATCGAATTAATTCTTCCAAAGATAAAATACTTCGGTTAAAATACAGCCTTCTAAATTCCTGCAGAAGTGGGCATCTGCCTATAAAGTGATAGGTATCTTCGCGTTCCTTCCAATTACACAGTGAACAAATAGCATGCAAATCATTTTGATGTGGCCTATAATTAAGCGTTAATAGCTCTCCCCTTGACTTAAAGATCAGGCTAATTTGGTGAATTGTGTACTGCTCATTAAAATAACTCCTGGCCGACAGAGTATGATTAAGTAGCTTGTAGACACAACGGCTCTCCGTTTCCGAAGCTCTCTGCAAAAATCCAGCATAAATCTTCTCCTTTAGTTTAGATAGGACGTTTTTTAAATATACACTCCACGTAAGCCTGTCTTCGCATCTCAGCGACAATTCTACACCGCACTCCTCACTAATATGTTGCCATTCTGAAAAAATGTGACTTTTCTGTTTAAAAGGTAGCGCAAAACAATATTTGAGAGCCGCTGATTGGGCAGGTCTAGTATTTTTAAGATATAATTGAAATGTAATCTTAGAGTACCTATATAAACGGATAAGAGGGATACCGGTTTCTGCATACAGCATGTATGTAGGTGTATTCGGTGGCAGCCTAAACAAATGTTTCAGAAAGTACATTTGCAGTCGTTCAACCTCATCGTATTTATCATAGCCCCACACCTGTGCAACTTAGCACATGATTGACCTGGCTGTTGTTTCATACAGTTTATACTTTGCACTTACTGGTACATCAGTTCTGCTAATCACTTTCCTCCATGTGCTGTTTGAAGCCTTCTTTGCTTCTCCTAATTTCGCCTGCAGATGAGTCGAAAAGGACAATTTTCGCGTAAGGGTAACTCCTAAGTAACGGTATTGCTTTACCACTTCCAATCCTTCCTGACCAAATCTCCATTTCTCCTCTCTCGTATACCTCCCTGGATTATTTCGAATTATCATTATTTTTGATCTTGCCGTATTGACTTGAAGGTTCCACAAGGTACAGTATTGTTCCAGATTGTTTAGCATAAGTTGGACCATATTTGGTGTTTCCGCCAGAAGAACAATATCATCGGCATATAAGAGGGCTTTGATCACCACGTTACCAACTGTTATTCCTCCTTTCAAGTGCATCACCAGGTCGTCTAGAAACAGAGAGAAGAACAAGGAGCTCAGTTTACAACCCTGCTTAACTCCGGAGGTGGCAATGAACCAGTCTGACAGGGTATTTCCATCCCATACTGCAGTTTCATTTTTTCTGTACAGGCTTTCGAAAAATTTAACAACTAGCATTTTAGATGACACCCCCAAATTGCTGAGCTTGTAAAAGAGTGCCCTTCTGTCCACTAAATCAAATGCTGCCCTAAAGTCCACAAAAAAGGAATATAGCTTTCTCCCGTTATTTAGGTACAGTTTTGCAATATTGGACAAGACAAAGATATTGTCTACTGTCGAGTATTTGGATCTGAATCCTGCTGGAACTCACTTAGAAGACCATTGGATTCCACCAACGAAGCAAGACTCTGACGAAGAATACTTGTGAATAGTTTCAGCAAAGTATTTAAAAAGGAAATTCCTCTATAGTTGCTTGGGTCGTTGGCGTCACCTTTTTGAACAGTGGAAATCTAATGTTTTGCCGAAAGCTTTTCGGTACAACGTCCGTGTTGAATATGTTGTTGAACCCTACAGTTATTACACGTAAGAAAGAGGCAGATGCATTTTTGTAAAATTCAAAGGAGATTCTGTCTATACCTGGGGCTTTGTTGCTTCTTGTTTCGCTAATAGCAGCTTGCAATTCCTCCAGTGTAATTGATCGGTCCAATGATTCTACTACTGTCCAAGGCAGAGCAAAATGATAAGTCGTTGCCACGTGGCTCGAACTAAGTATTTGTTTAAAGTGTGCTGCCAACAAGCTTGCCTCTACACGCGAGCCTTTAATACACCTGCTTCCTGTCAGTTTTCTCATTAATCTTTAGTTCATTTTCGAGTCTTTTGCTACTGTAAGTTTTCCTATCACTGTTTGCATAAACTGAAACCGTTTTTTCTTGCACAATTCTTTATAAGCCTTATTACTTACCTGATATATTATTTTCGTCAGCTCCGTCGATATGAAATTTGCTAGTTTAAGGCATTTGAATGACTTTTTCCTCGCCTTTTCGCAGTCCGCATCCAACCAGGGTTCCTTTTGCTCCAACTCGATCGTTCTTGAAGAAATCTTGCTGCATTAGTAACCATTGAAGTACAAGTATCCCCATATTTGTCTGGTTCTAATCCCTCTTTCAATAGTCTAGATACTTCTCTGTGAAGATTTAACTGGTACGTTCGATTACCACTATCTCTCCATTTAAGTTTCGGTGGAAAGGACAAGGTGCTAATTTCAGGCGTCTTGGCGCCAGTATCTAACTGAACTACCAAAGGCATATGGTCTGAATAAATTTGAAGCTCAACCTTTAGGTCCACCGCAAAATTAAACCAATCGCCGTTGATCAAACACAGATCTATAGTAGAACTACTGCTGCCTCTGATGAACGTGAATGAGCCCTCTTTGTCGTTTTCACTGCGGCCATTTAGAAGAACAAGTCCAAACGAGTCGCACATATCTATAAACTGTTTACTTCTGCCATCAACCACCTTATCTGAAGCTCTCCGATCCAGCATGAATTTTGAGTTATAAATCTCTTGACCTTGCCCCGACAGCTGCACTTCTCCTCTCCTAGTGTTCCAATCCCCTATCACCATTACATTTTTGGCATTTAAGGCAAGCAAAACGCTATAAAGTTCCTCCAAATCTTCCAACCTCATTCTATTATGGTGTTATCCGCCGTATTGAGAAATTGACAGATTTTCCTATTGATAAGCTCTCTTTTGATCCCATAGACATAACCCTCACTCGCTCTTCCTCTGCTATGCGATCTTATCGCTGGAATCCAGTGTAGTTTGAAACCCGGAAAATTATGTTCGTATAAGTGTAAGTTAAAAATAAAAAATAAATATTTGGCGCAACAGCTCTTTAAGTGTCAGGGCCTAGCTTCTCGCAACCACTCATGTTGTGTGCGTTATATTTTTCACACGAATGGAAGGGACCTACAGTTAAGTGCCGAATCCGAACGGCGATTTGAGAAACTTTTTCGTGACAACAATACTCTCGGATGTTTGTCGACGCTCGGGAGAGGTGGGACCGCGACCGTGAAAAAACTTTTTGCTGTTTTCTGGGATTCGAACTTGGAACCTCATGCGTAGTGATCCGACACACTAACCACTTACGCCACGGCGCCCACAAGTGTAAGCTATGTTATTCAATAAATGTTTCAAAAAGGAAACAAATTTCATGACGCCTGACAAATTAAAAAAAAAACGTTAAAAATTAGCTTATATTTTATACCAGATACATTATGAGCTAACATTTTAATATTATAATTCTTTACTTCATTTAAACATATACTATGGCTGACGGCAACATTATTAAAGACAATTTTTCATTTTACACAAAATCATATGATTCCCCGTATAGGGACGGGTTAAGAATATCACTGCAGCGCCCCCCAACAACTAGCGCTTGTCGTAAAAGGCGACTAAGGGGACAAATCAGATCTAGGCAATATAACATTCAAGTGAGCCTAGCGACACATATACTACCTTAAAAACCCTCCCACAAGTGTGCATGCGAGTCCGTGGGTTGATACGACTGGAGATCATCGGTGTCATAGAAGAAAGATCAAACAATACTAAATCAGGAGCATGCACGTGTCAAACAACAAACACCATCGCAATATGGTAATACTGCAAAACTGTATCATTATGGCAATACCTGCTAAAAGGAAAGGCACTACCCCGCCAGGCACTACGGTGCTGTGCATGGAACTGATCCTGGACCGAGCAGAAATGTTCGGGTCAGAGCTATACGGATTCCGGGGGCTAGCAAAATAATGAAACAGTTTGGAAGAAATTTGAAGTTCGCGAGTTGGAAGCATGACCGGTCGAAGTTACTAGCTGGAAGAGATGATGAATAGAAGGCGGGTGGATATCTTGTATGTCCAAGAGACGTAATGGAAAAACACCGGAAATCGGACGCATTTCTTAGACCTTAGGAAAAAAGATTACAAGATGTTCTACTACGGAACGGAAAAGGCTAAGAACGGAATCGGTATCATCCTTGCGGCAGAGCTACTTGGTAACGTCTTGAGCATTTCGAAGTCCAGCGACCGTTTGATGTCTCTCAAACTAGTAATACAAAGAGAGGTGTGGAATTTTGTCAGTGCATATGCTCCCCAAAATGGGTGCAATCAGAGAGATGAAGGTGCATTTTGGGTAGATTTCCACAATCTCCTTAAGAACATCCCAAAGGAAGAGTTTCTGTTTGTTGGAGGAGATTTGTATGGACATGTTGGGAAGTCAAACGAAGACTATGAATACTGCCATGGAGGACTAGGATATGGGACCTTCCTGAAATCACACGGTCTTATCGTGTTAAATACCATGTTCATCAGACAAAGCCGACACCTGATCACTTACAGCAGTGGTGGAGATGAAACTCAGATTGACTACCATTTGGTAGGCAGTTTCATGAAGCAGTCGCTCTCTCCTGCAAACAGAAATTTTTATGAAAACACCGAAGAAAAGCAAACAAACAAGGGTCTCTGAGAAAATCAACTGGTACAATCTGGACAAAGAAAAAGGCGAAGCTTTTGTTTTCGTAATGAAAAATTACCTCTCTCACACCATCAACGGAGCTGAGGATTAAGAGTGCAGAGCACAAAATATGTGGGATTCCCTACAGCGAACTTACTTAAAGAAGGCCAAATCACTGCTAGGAGATTCAAAAGGCCACCACCAATACGCCAAAGAAACATGGTGGCGGAGTGATGAAGCTAAAAAGGTGATAAATGAGAAGAAAGCGGCTTTCAAATCTTGGTCAAAGTGCCCCCCTAATAATAGTGACGCAAAAGTTCGCCTCGAAATGGAATACAGATGTTGCAAGAAAAAAGCGAAGAAGAAGTGCGCACAGCTTCAAGCAGAGAGTACGGAGGGCCTGTATCGGGAGCTGGAGAAAATATCTTCCCCGGTTGCTGATGTAAACCAGGCTAACCAGGAGCTGCGAAGACACAATATGAACAAGAGCGCAATCATCTTCAAAATAGCCGCCCAAAGAAGGAGGAATGCTCAGGAGATTCGTTCGCCAAAGTTCATTAACAATGCTCATGGCCACCTTCTTGTGGATGACGATAAAATTCTGCAGAGGTGGCGGCAGTATTGTGAAGAACTTTTAAACGAACAGTTTCCCCGGCTATACTTTCCAAGAGCCACCTCTAACTGTGAAGAAATACCCGACATTACAGTAGAAGAAGTTAGTGAGGCGGTCAAATACTCTAAAAAACGAAAAGCGGAACGCGGTGGACAGTAGATGGATGAGATTTTAAGAGTACGCTGACTATTTTTAACTCGAATCGTGCAGAATTGCAAAGTTTCAAACTCTGTCTTTAGGTCTTCGGATTGTTCGCTGCAGACTTTAATAAACAAGGATGATCCGCCTATCGCTTTTCCCGAAGGGTGACAAGCGTGGTAATCATTATAGCCTTTTATTTTTAAATGCGATTCCTTTTTTGCGTGGGTTTCAGAAATCAAGCAAATATCAATATCTTTTTCACACATAAATATTTCCAATTCGTCAAGTTTTTGCAAAAGTCCATTTGCATTCCAAGTACATATTTTTAACATTCGTTTGTCATTCATATTCTAGTTGAAGTGCGCATTTTCTGTGAATTATTTCAAGCTTAACCAGCCTATCGAGAATAATTTTATTTATTTTGCTTTGTTCTTCAAGTTTCGCGAGAATAACTAAGAAAACATGAGAAAAAGGGTCCGTCGAAATTCCAACGTTTTTTGGTTTTTCGGAAGCCGCGGCCTGAGTGCAAGACTGCATTGCTGCTGTCCGAGGGTCATTATCCGGTCGCTTTTTCGATGTTAACTTTTCAGTACCGTTTCTTTTAAGAGCAGAAGTCGAGGACTTTTCTGTTGTCACTCTTTCCCTCACCTTTTTGTGCTCTGAACCCGGTAGTTTTAGTTTGCCTACTTTCTCCGGCGCGATCTTGCGCTTTGGCTTAGTTGGCAATTTTGATTTTGTATTTAGTGGCTGTTTTTCTGAAGAATTTTAATTTAGATAATTAAAGTTTAATGGGAATTACCATTGTTTATTTGATATCCCGAGGTAAGTAATTTTTATCCGCTTAGAGATTGGGAAATCGGAAAGTAACCAATACCATATGTGAAAATTTTAAATTTGCAGCTTCATTTTTTCTTCACTTGCTAGAAAGTAGTACGAACAACAGTTGACAAAATTTTGAAGAGAAATTTTACCAAGTTTATTGACATACATATGTGTAGGTATAACTGGTTGAAAGACAAAGGTTTTTTTTTTTTTAGTGTATAAATTGGGTCTGCCCCGGGCGGCCCCAACCCACGCTACGCCACTGACCAACTGCTACAACTATCAAAATGTCAATGACGGGGATTTGTATTATTCACTTAAAAAGAACTGTAAATGCAAATTACAATAAAATAAAAACAAATGAAGTCAGAAAAGAGACATTACAGTGGTGGATTGATACTCGTAATTCTGTTATTAAACCAAATCATTTAAGTGGAAGTAATATTTTTAGTTTTTGGAGTAAACAAATCAATTGCCACCTTTACAACTTGAGTAAAGACATTATACGATTCAATTAAATCGACGTTATTAAACTTTAGACACCAATCAATGGAATTAAGGTAATCGATTATACCAATAAAACTGGCTTTAGCAACACTGTATTGTAATTTACAACTAAGAGCAGAAGGTTTAAAATAGTTATAAAATTCAAAATGTAAGCAGAAAAAAACATAAAAAATGAATTGGGAAAAAGAGGAATCATAGAGTTGCTGATATTTACACCAAATTCTGCATCAACAAAAACTTATATCAAACACGTTATTAAATGAATTTTGAAAATAACTAATTTGCCGGAGATCAAATTGAGCGAAAGTATCAACAACTTTACATTCATACTCAAAATTAACATTTAGTGGAACTAATCTTGATTCATCAACATCATATATCCACCTTATTTTTGGTAAATTCAAATCACACAATAAAATGACGTGCTAATTATCTTTTAAATTCTTTAAAACAAAACAACAATTATCAACTTGAGTTTATACAATTCAGTAATTAACTAATTAATATCCAGGGCAGCCGATGATTGAAGTAAGTCAAGTTGAGTGCACGGCAACGAGGTGCTCACTGCGACCATCACTCCACCTCCCCTCTCGCAATCAAGCATTTCGCAACAACGATCTTTCCGGAAAACAGCATACTGTAAATTTTTGATAGTCCAATAAATGGTACAAAATTTTGGCCAAACCTTGCATTTTGGGTAGGACAAAATTTTTTTTTGTATGTAAGGGAGGTCAGAGGTGAATATTTCCATGATTCTCAGTGAGCAAAGTCTCTGTGAGACCAGTGACGTTATACTAGGCGGAAGATGAATATAGAAACACTTTTCCATTTTGGTTCGAAGACCTCCAGTGTTATGGTAAAATAAATGAAACTGGTAGATAAGAGAGCTCGACATAGAAGACACATTAGAAAAAGAATTTACATATATTGGTTCTATTGATGAAGATGCAGTGACTCACTACATGCGTCCCATAAAACACGGATCGTATAAATCGACTTCCATCACTTAACTATCACATAGCAAATCTTAAAACTAATCGCTTAAATTGGTTTATTACACATTCAATGCGACTAAGGATCCGGGTTTTCCCAATCAATAACATAAGTAAAAGACCTAATGATCAAATACACCTTGTGAACGTATCCCGACAGTACACGGTCGCAGGAAAAACTTAACGACGTCTTGGCACCACATGCTAGAAAACCCCTGATGGGTTTTCCCAAGACAATAGCATGGGTAGGCCATTTATGACCGGATAAGTTTTATGATCAGGCACGCTGTATGTAAAAGAACAAAGGTAGTACTTAATGTACCTAATGTCGTATGTGCATGATAGGGATGGAACCAATGCACTATATAAGGCGGAGGATAGGAAGGAATAAATCAGAATAAATTTAGAATTCACTAGAACAGGTTTAGATATTAACTCAGACGGTCGAAGCCAAGCATGGAGACAGCGGGCTAACTTGCTTTATTTTAAAACTATTCTCTGGTACGTACTTTCTGCAGATTCTGCAGGGACTTCGCAGAAACACCAGCGCACCTTCTTATGGAATGTGAAGCACTGATCCACAAAAGAAGGAATTACCTTGGTGCCTACCTCCTATCAGAAACGGATTTACCTTCGCTGCATCCACTGAAGATGCTCTGGTTTGCTGTAGCAGCTGGACTGGAGGAAGTGCTCTAGACCGAGTATATCATCGGCTAGAACCTTAGTAAGGGGGGCACAATAGATCTTTTATAGGTCGCAGTGCACTTGCACCTCTCAACAATATACATCTACATACATCTACGTACTCTTCTCCCGAATATGGGAAAGCAAGGTACGCGGTCGTAACAAAGAGTTGCATCTTCGTTTTTTGAATGAGGAAGAATTTTTTTTTTACTTGTACAAAGTATGGCAAAGAGTTGCCGTTTTGACTGGTTTCCAGTTAGATGTGACTGGATTGATATGGATTTAACTGGAAGATTTTTTTAAATCCAGCCGGCTGGTTTTTTTTAGCTCGATTCAATTTTTTTTTACTGCTTTTGAAAATATTTTGATCTGGCGTTTCTTTCCAATTAGTACTTTTTTTCAAATTCAAAGTACCCATAGAAAAACAAAAACAAAAGATGGTTTTCCCAAGACAATAGCATGGGTAGGCCATTTATGACCGGAAAAGTTTTATGATCAGGCACGCTGTATGTAAAAGAGCAAAGGTAGTACTTAATGTACCTAATGTCGTATGTACATGATAGGGATGGAACCAATGCACTATATAAGGCGGAGGATAGGAAGGAATAAATCAGAATAGATTTAGAATTCACAAGAACAGGTTTAGATATTAACTCGAACGGTCGTAGCCAAGCATGGAGACAGCGGGCTAACTTGCTTTATTTTAAAACTATTCTCTGGTACGTACTCTTCTCCCGAATACGGGAAAGCACGGTACGCGATCGTAACAAAGAGTTGCATCTTCATTTTTTGAATGAGGAAGAATTTTTTTTTTATTTGTACAAAGTATGGCCAAGGGTTTCCGTTTTGACCGCTTTCTAGTCAGATGTGACTGGATTGATATGGATTTAACTGGAATTTTTTTTAAAATCCAGCCGGCTGGTCTTTTAGCTGGATTAAATTTTTTTGACTGTTTTTGAAAATTTTTTGATCTGGCATTTCTTTCCAATTAGTACTTTTTAAAATGAACTAAAGAACTACTTTTGCCGTGAATTTCCATTTTTTGACATTTCCATTTCTAACCAACACAATGAACCAATTTATACGTTTCCACTCCACAAGCAGTTAGATTTGCTGACTAACAAACACAAGTTTGAGAATCAAGATCCATCAACTGTAATGTGCGAAATGCACAATTAGAGTTTAAATGAATATCGTTAGAAGGAATTTCATTTTCATTAGGAAAGGTTTCTTGTTCACTTTGATTATCCGGATCATTATTACATTGTTGGGTTTCTTGTTTTGATGGAAATCATTTTGTAATCACTTCTTTCAAAAAAGACTTATCTTTTTTAAGTCACTAACGCAGTTAGTTAGGTCGCAAAAAGTTGATGAAGGAAGAGAAATTGAGATTTGTACAGAAATTACACTTCCAAAAAAAATTTTAATTTAATAAAGTTCTATGTTTTTCTATTAGTTTCAGTTTGTTTGACCAAAAAACGATCCACACACTAAACTTTCAGATCGTTTCACAGATTTATCGCACATACCGATTAACGCATCTTAGATATTTTTAAATAAGAGAATTGAAAAAGCACGTCTAGACCATTTTACAGGTACTATTACCGTCTGCCGTAGATTGAAAAGTTTTTAATTTTTAAAAAGTTATTAATTCAATATTCTTATATATTATGTATATGAAAAGAAATCAAAAATCTCCCTGCACAATTCTCAACCTAGGCTTTTCTGCAGTACGAAGCTAATGTCTGCTAGGTAGCACCATTTAGCAGATCCAATACAACTTCTGCTCTAAGTGAGTTTTCCCCGAAATGAGCTCCTCTTAGGACGTCTTCTTTTTCTCTGGTTTTGCGCAGGTTATATTGTGTAGGTAGGTCGATGCGATGTGGAATACAATTCAGCTTCAAAAGTTCATCTCTTGTTCGAAATATGATAGAAATTTCATCTATCTTTAAATTAGATCCGAGTAGATTGTGGTGTTCAAGCTACATATACTTACGTATGTACCATCCTATATTATGAATTATGTTTTACGAACGACTCAGTTCAATTCCTCTGATTTAAGGTACTTCTCGTATTACAAAATTCATTTATTTTTTAAGACTAATAAATGCACATTCAACATATTCTGGAAATAAAAATATTCACCTGTTTATAATGAACTTTAGATATTTCAGGCACTCCTAGTCGTATAAGAAAAGGAGAAACACTTGTTTCAAGAGGACCATATGTTAGCCAAACCAGTTCAGTCACTGAAGCTCCTAGTGACGAAGTTGAACAAGAAGTAGAAGGAGATGATGAACCCGAACCAGTACGAGTTACAACGTATGTATTTTTCCAATATGTAATTAAAGTAGGTGAACTGTGGTCACTTAAATATGGCCGTCGATTAAATGCTAACAGCCGAATTCAGTAGAATTCCTTAAAGTGGCTTTAAGAGATAAACATAGCCTAAACATTTACGCAACCTCATTGTTTATAAAAGGTTTTTCTTTGACTAATACCTAAAAAGGATTGTGTTTCATAAGTTCATGGCAATGATGAAAACGTAATTATTTGACAACATTTTATAATTTTCTTAACCTGTTTGTAAATAAAACCATGAATGGAAAAAAATGAGCTTAGTTTCTGCAAAAAGTTTTACGAGCTCTACCCAATTTGTAAATGCGGATTTCAGCGTTAAACTTTACGCAGCCCTTAAGCAATGTTGCTTCTAAGTCACATGTTTGTGTTTTTGAATTTTGTTAATTTGCTTGTGTACAAATTCGGCTGTAAGTTTAAGTAGTCACTCTTTATGTGGAGAGATATTGAATAAATTTACTTTAAACACAAATTTAAAGACAAGGTAAAACTTTAAAACTGGTATTATTGCGGGGGCTGCCGAATCATATCTGACTCCATTTCCTTTCGCCATTCAGCAGAATTCTTTTAACTACAATACAACAAACTGGAGGAAGTCTTCGTTTAGATTTGCTGTGCTTTTCTCCGTCCGAACTGAATTTTAAACTCGATCGGCTGCCGCGCCCAGGTTCCATAATTTAAGATTGTTTCATAGTCTAATTCCAGTGATTCACTTCATTACTTACAACTGCCAGCAACATTTTCTTCGTGAGTAGCATGAACCTTATCATAGACAAAACGGTCTCTGTCCTTTCATCGATGCACTTACAAGCAAACTTCAGAAAAAGCGTAATATTACCTTTTATTTGAGTTACTTTATTGTCTGTTTGCTACAAATCTTACCGTCAAAATTTCGACTACTTTTAAATGAGCTAGAGCTTCGAAATTTTGCACACGTATAAAAATCAGGTAACAATCGAATATGGTATACGTAATATTGTTCCAAGTCCAAAATGGCGGACGCCCCAACCCGGCGAATTAACGTTTTCTTCACAAACTCCTTGATGTGGGTATCAAATGAAAGGGTTCGTCAATTAGAATTCGATAAGCTACTCGTATATGACGTCATTCCGTACGTAATATGGCGGACACCCCAAGATGTTGGATTACCTTTTTCTTCACGACCCCTTTGATATGGGTATCAAATGAAATACATATGTATTGAGGTGCCTACAATCTCTATCAAAAATAAAAAAAAAAAGAATGCTTGTATGAACTTCTTGCACGCGACAAGCTTTTAAGACAATAAATTGAACATCACTACATCGTATAAAAAAGTTCCCGAACTGCGCTAATCTCGAGAACCACTGAAGAGATTTGGATGTGGTTTTCATTGTTATGATATGCAATTCCCGGGGAAGGTTGTTGTGTACCAAAAATTCCTCTACCACTTACAGGAACTGAGCATTCGAGGTCTAAGTGGCAGAAAGGGGGTTAAAATCACATTCACATGATCCTAACTAAACAATACAAAAAAAAACAAAAAAACTAAACAATACCCCTGTTTTTTTGGCACATCGAAGTGAAGTAAGGTAGGATTTTGTATGTAAATCTACTGCAATATCCCACTGCCAATGACTACCAATAAGTTCCGTAGCCGGATTCAAGTGTAGATAATTTTTCGAGACTCGATTGCGAATTCAATTATTTCGTTCATCCAAGTTGGCAATGATAAAGATTTTGTGTTCTTTTATTTATTTTATTTACGTACGTCTATTTTTTAATTGAAAGACAGAAATATCGATAGGTCCGGTGTTTTTTTTTTTAATAGTAAATAGGAAATTTTAAAATATCGGAAATCTCTCTGCTGCGGATCGATTTTTTAATATGTGGTTTACTTCACTTCACTTTACTAATTACAAACACCAAAAAAACAGGGGTAATGGCTTATTGGGTTTAAAAACAAAAGAAATTATTTTTAGTAAATTCGTGAAAGATTCATTTGAGCTATAAATTTGTATCCTTCTGCATTATCCTGATGCTAAGCTATGCTCAAAACAATTCATGAAACCAGCGCCAACAAATTTCCATTAGTGGAGACCGCAGCCAACAGCCATGCAGCAGTGGGTGACGTCATAGTGTATGTATGCGCGTTTAGCAAATTGACGTTAAGCAAATTTAAGTGCGTGCGTGCAGCAGTGAATTTTTTTTTTTTTTAGTTGCGCCAAGGGATGCGGTAATCTTCGAAAGATACTAGAAACTTCTCGACGTATTCGTTCCTGAATTCGAAACTCTTTTTGCACGTGTGTAAAAAGCGCGCAAATTTCCATCTATTTTTCCTCAGATCGTACCATATGGTCTATGAGGAATGGAGGACTGGGAAGGTCATTTATCCAATTTTCAAACCGTCTACAGTATCTTCTACTGTATGCTTCGTATCTTCCTCCTTGTCTGGACATTCTGGACACAAAGGAGAGCTATCGGTGAAGATATTTGCGATAACCTCCATAACCAGACAGGAACTGCGTGAGGTGGTAGGTGCAGTTCCCATGTGTTTGTTTATCCAAATGTCGATGGTAGGGATTCATTTATAGGTCCACCTGCCTTTAACCGTTTTTTTTGCCGTGGCGTAAGTGGTTAGTGTGTCGGAGCACTACGCATGAGGTTCCAAGTTTGATAAGTCAATGGTAGAGTAATGTTGACTGTACCTCGGCTTTATTTTAACTTCCGTATTTATACAATATTTTTGCTTACTAACTAATACTTAAATTCCTATAAAGTGGGTTAACAACATATTTCTTGCACTTATGAACTAATTATGATTATTCCGCACATTGATTAATAATATGGGTCATTTGAGTGCATTGCCTTTAGTAGGTCATTTGAGTGCAGTGTGCTGGGGTTAATTGAGCAATCATTTTATTGGTGACTAGGATTTTAAATATGTGTAAATGACCTGGACTTTGTAATGCACTCAAATGATTTCTTTTTTATGTCTAAACAAAGTTCGAATCCCAGAAAATACCAAAAAGTTTTTTCACGGTCCCACCTCTCGTGAGCGTTTGACAAGCATCCGAGAGTATTGTTGTCACGAAAAAGCTTCTCAAATCGCCATTCGGATACGCCACTTAACTGTAGGTCCCTTATTCGTGTGAAAAATATAACGCACACATAATGAGTGGTTGCGAGAAGCTAGGCCCTGGCACTTTAAAGAGCTGTTGCGCCAAATATTTGTTTTTTTTTTTGCCTTTAACCGTATTATCCCATTGCCACATAGCTATTGAAGCTGCTTTTTCATCTTCTTTAGTCCTTCTTCTTTCGCTAGATTCTTGATGGCTCGAACCTCTTCTATTGTAGATTCTCTGTATCTCGTTCGCGAGGATGTCAATCGGAAACATTCCTGAAATAAGAAAGGCTGCCTCCTCAGAGACAGTTCTAAACCAGTGGCTAATATTGCGATAGTGCGTGTGTATGTTGTGTATGTGATTTTACGCGCGCAGTGTGTGTATGGTGTATGTTCGCGATCCAGAAGCTGAGATGTAATCAAAAATATCTTTTTCAAAATTCAGAATTTAATTAATTTTTTCTTAATCATGATCTCAAATCTGCAGTCAGTGGAGGTAATTTCTCTTCGGAAATTTTAAGAGCAGAACCGACTGATTTACAGAGGGGGATGGTACCTGTTTCCTTATATTCTTTTGTTTCCTTATACCTGCTTGAATGGTTGTGTGGTGTGAACGGAAATGTGTGTGCTCTGGTGGGAAATTTATAATTTAGTTTTCGTATCGTATTGTATTTAGTTGGTAATTACAATATATTTTAACAATTTAATGAGTGCTAACCAAAATGCGAGCGAAGCAAGGCAAGCACGCCTCAGCTAGTTATTTTTTTCGTTTTAGTATTGTACACCTAAATGGTGGTATGGAATAAAGTCTAGTGCAAAAAGGTCCATAACGCAATTTTGGACTTTATTGTACTTTCAAGCAAGTTTTGGACTTTATTGCAAAATCAAAAGTGAAAGAAAATAAAATCCAAACAACAAGTATGTAGATGGTAATAAAACTGATACGACTTTATTTCCAAGAGTTAAAATCCAAGTTATGGGAGCCTGCCTGACAGTTGTTAACATACCCCTAGCGAAGGGACGAAGTCATGTGAACGGCTAAACCCAGAGGAGAAAGGGTTGAAATCCTGTTAGCGAACCATAGATAAATTTTTTAATTCGAGATACCGTATTTGATAATCGAAATCCTCGTAAGACTTATATAAATTGTGAACGGGATCTGAATATATTAATAATAAATTATTAGTAATCCATTTTTATGGTTTAACTGAGTAAAAATAGTGAACTTACCATATAGCATTGATTCAAAAAATTTAAAACTTTTCATAGCTGTTACCAACTCTAACTCCCGAGGTATGTCTATTTTCGTGTATTCAGTAGGCACCGACCTAGTAGTTTGCAATAGACGAAATAGTCCTATCTTTAGTACTAAAACCCGGCAAAAGGTGCTTGATGTCACCTTTGCTTCCCAATACATTAACCCTGGGATTTCCAACTGGACTGTATTTATGTCCCGTAAGTAGTTGTGTTAAATAAAAGTTAACTTCACCATGCCTGCGGTTTAATCAATGCTCTAAAGTCGGAATAAGGTTGTAAGTCCAACGGCCCTTGGAAGAAAGACTCCAGCGTTGCTGCCACTCTGTCAAACATGTTCTTCTTACTGTAGTGTCCGCTTCACCGTAAGCTAACTTCCCCGCGTAGCTGCTCTCTAAAAACTTTTTCATGTTTTTCAAATGTAAGCTTTGAGACAATCATAACGCCAAGATATTTGATAGCTAGTTTGGATACTATCTCATGCCCACCTACTGTGAGCGTGATGGTTTACAGTTGCTTTCTGCTAGTAATAAGTACGACTTCTGTTTTATGTTCTGTTAGCATGAGGCCGACTGATGTTAGCCACCGTTGAACAACTGAGATGGAGTCGTTGCTAATTTGAACAACTTTTTCTAATTGTTTTGGAGTTACAAATATAGCGATGTCGTCCGCAAATCCCACGATTATAGCCTCAGCTGACATTTCAAGACAAAGGACTCAATCGCACATTAGGTTACATAGAGTCCGAGCCCTGAGGGACTCCATCGCACATTAGGTTACATAGAGACCGAGCCCTGAGGGACTCCTCCAGTGACTGTATATTCTTTCACGCCATCCTCAACAGAAATTCCATCTGAGGCTAAAGCGTTTCCACCTTTGAGCCTAGTTAAAGCCTTTCTTTGTCTCAAACTGAGAAATTATTGCATTCAAAATTTAATTCTCATAAGCAGGTATTGCATATTGGTGAGAGCAGCTAATGATTCAAGGGTTCAGTAGTCTATTAACGAAGCAGTGCGAAGTACGAAGCATGTCTGAGCTTAAATCACGATGGATGATGAATTTCCTCCCCTTCAGTTTTGCTGCCAGTTTCCAGAAATCAGATGCATTTTGATTCTGCGCGAGCCTACGAGATTCCATTTCGAAATGATATTTCTTTTTGCTTGCACACAACGCTGTATATGCTCTGTTGGCTTTCACATATAACTTTTTGAAAAATTCCTCATTGGCGTCACGGAATGCTCGTAGCCATGCAAATGATACGAGCTGTCTCGCTCTTTTGCATTCACCATCAAACCATGGCTCATCACACTGTCGCCTGTTGTTTCTTCTGTTACTAACTGGATAAGATGCTTTTATGACTTCTTCAGATCAAATGCATTATGTATAAATGTATGCGCAAGGCAAACGAAAAGAACTAGGACATCACCCGAAAAAAGTAAACAAAATAAAGCTTTAAAATCAAAAGACCAAAATACGTTGAAAAAATACTGGTCGAACCAATCTGCTGAAAAATCCCAAAACCAATTTGATTTACTATCAGCTGATGTCGAAACCGATGAATGTGAAAACTCACCCAGAAAACACCATAAAAAAAAAAGGACGACTATACCCAAATCCCCACCAATATTTGTCCAAAGCGTTAAATAAATCCACGTCTTAAAAAATTGCCTAAACACAGTAACAGCGAAAGACACATACGAGTTAAAAGTTTTAGCGAACGACGAAATTAGAATGCAACCAACAGACTCAATTATCTACACAAAAATTATAAAAGCACTCCAACTTAAAAACGTACGGTATTATACATTTAAGCCTAAAGGAGAACGAGGCTTCCGAGTCATGCTCCGGCATATGCGTCATTCTACAGACCAAAATGAAATTAAAAACGAACTAGCCGAACATGGCCATAACGTATCGAGCATCCATAAAATATTACAAAGAGGAACAAAAAAAACCACTACCACTTTTCCCACCACCACCCTCAAGCATGAGATCGAGAAATTAAAACCTAAGAAAGCTCCTGGTTATGATTTGATCACCGGAGAAATTCTTACAGTTTTAGCTAGAAAAGCATTGATTAGGCTTCTCCATATTGTAAATGCTGCGCTCAAATTAAAATACGTGCCAAGCGAATGGAAAGTTGCGGAAGTCATTATGGTTTTAAAACCAGGAAAACCAAATGGGGTAAAATCGTATAGACCAATTTCGCTTCCTCCAGTCATATCCAAAATTTTCGAGAGGATATTACTAAGGCGTCTCCAACCGGTAATAGAAGAAAATAATCTTATCGCTGACCACCAGTTTTGGTTCAGAAGTGAGCATTCGACGATTGACCAGGTGCATAGAATTACTGACGTAATCGAAAAAGCACTTGAAGCAAAAAAGATTCGTTCAAGCGTATTTCTTGACATCTCGCAAGCCATTGAGAAGGTGTGGCATGATGCTTTGATATGCAAACTACGACAAGTTCTCCCTGTATGCCTATACGATATTCTAGAACCATATCTGGGGAATAGACTCTTTCGTGCTAGACATGGAATCGAATACTCCGAGCTCAAAGAAATTTCGGCCCGCGTGCCTTAAGGAAGCGTTTTTGGGCCGCTTCTCTATTTGTTATATACTCGTGATATACCGAATGAAGATGGCACTATCCTTGCTACATTTGCCGATGACACCGTTATCTTAGCAGTAAGCAAAACAATCGAAGAAACGACTGCAAAACGCACTGAATAATATAAATGAATACACGAGGGGGTGGCAGATCGTCCTCAACGAATCTAAATCTGTTCACGTAAATTTCACTTACAAGAAAACTAATAACTTGCCAATGTTCCTAAACTCGGCCCGAATACCTTTTGCAAACGAGGCCAAATACCTGGGAATGACACTCGACGCAAGGCTGAAATGGAATTCGCACGTGAAAATGAAACGTAAAGAACTCGAAATCAAATATAGAGAAATGGATTGGTTACTCGGAAAACATTCCCAGCTCAGTTCTGAGAATAAACTGCTTTTATACAAGCAAGTGATAAAGCCGGTGTGGACCTACGGTATACAACTTTGGGGTTGTACCAAGAAAACAAATGCCAATATTTTACAAACTTTTAAAAATAAAGTGCTAAGAGAAATTGTCCAAGCTTCGTGGTATATTAGAAACGACAATATCCACAGGTATCTCGGAATTCCGACAATCGAAGCTGAAACTAGAAGTTTCGCGAGAAAGCATAGAAACCGACTAATCGGACATGTCAACAATACAGTCATACAAATTTTGGATGAGAGCAATTTATTGCACCGACTACAGAGGACAAAACCTTTCGATTTGGCGAGATAAGGATTAACCGGGTCTACATAGATTGCGGAACATGCAGGATCTTTCAGTGGAAAGTAACCTGCCAAACGTTTTTATTTCGTGATAGAGAAATTGCTTGATAAGTTATTACTTAGTTGCGATATCTAACAGTCAGTAAGAATCTGACACTACTATGAGCACGCGCTTGCTATTCTCATAGTGTCTATGGAAGATTTTTCACCTACCCTCGAAAAAAAAACTACCACTTTATGCCATTGAATATGAAAGCAACAAAATTAATAAAGACGTATATAACATAACCCACCTACTACACTGCAAAATATTCTTCGAACTTCCTTGTCAAAAAAGATATATACCACAATGCTCGAATTGCCAGAAGTATGGACATGGACACATCAAGAACTTTGTACACTAGAACCAACTTGTGTAAAATGTGCAGGAAAGCACAAGACAATCGAATGCACACTAAAATCGGAAAGCGCTAGCATTAAATGCGCTCTCTCCGGCGAATCCCACACAGGGTTTTTTTTTGGTTGTGCCAAGGGATGTGGTAATCTTCTAAAGATACTAGTAGTCCGGGCTATTAGCATGCACGATTCACAGACTCGAATAATCGATGCCCTGCAATCCACACCCTGCACACTTCTACCACTCACCCCGCGGGACTGCCGTTAGGTATTACTTCACGGGGCTGGTTAGCATGTCATGCTATTCATTACGCATGAGGCATTGCTGCTTCTTATGCTTCTGCTGCTTTGCAGCAGCTCAATTTGCACATTCAAATTTATGTTACTGCGTGAGTTCACTTCTCATTGTGTGATTTTAACATGTCACTTGCGTTACATTGCTTATGTGAACGTTTTTGTGTAGCTTTGTCTACCTTCTAGTGTTTGTATAATCCTCATTTCTAGCTGCTGCTCGTTCTCCACAACGTAGTTGTTGCATCATGCTGGTTCCAGGCTTCATTCGTCGTCAGCATGCATTTTATAAATCTTCTCGCAGTCACTTGGCCGCCTTTCTCTCTGTAGTATGTTTTTGGCCGTCATATACATCTTACATTCCGTTAAAACATCTTCCGCGTTCTGGATTTTTCCTTCGCAGTGCGGACAGTATGGGTCATCTACGTGTTTGTATTTGTAGATATATTCCCGAAGGCATCCGTGCACTGATAGGAACTGCGTCATGTAGAAGTTTACTTCTCCGTGTTTTCTGCTGATCCATTCCTCTACGTTGGGGATCAGCATATGGGTCCATCTTCCGTTTGGTGTGGTGTTCCATCTTTGTTGCCGTTCTTCTTGTATAGCCTCTATGGTTGCCGCGGACTTTTTTATTTCCAAATCGATTGGCATTCGATCGGAGATTACGCTAATAGCCTCCGCGGACACCGTCCGAAAGGCACAACACACTCTTAACGATGCGATTCTATGAGCCGAGTTCATCCGTCTCATGTACGTTATCCGGTACGTCGCTTGTGCCATATGGGAGACGCGTATATAAGGATCGACTTGCTTACCGCTGCTAGCAGGTTTCTAATTGGCTGCCTGGGTCCTCCAACGTTCGGCATTAATCTGGACAATGCCGCTACTGCCCTGGAGGCTCTCTCGC
This sequence comes from Brachypalpus laphriformis, assembly GCA_945910035.1. NCBI lineage: Eukaryota > Metazoa > Arthropoda > Insecta > Diptera > Syrphidae > Brachypalpus > Brachypalpus laphriformis. The sequence goes on from OX246756.1 coordinate 126,234,685, forward strand.
CTGCGTACATTAGGTGCTCTTTGAAGTTTAGCCTGTGGTCCAGCAGCACTCCCAGGTACTTAATGTGTGGACGTGACTCGATGGTTTGCTGACCGACCTGTATAGTAGAGTGTTCCACCTTTTTTCTGCTACTTATTAGCACTGCTTCGGTCTTGTGATCTGCCAGTTCCAGACCTGATGCCTGTAGCCATGCCCTCACGATTCTTATTGTTTGGTTGCAATTTTCGGACACTTGTTCTAGCGTTTTTGCTACGACGATTACTGCAATGTCATCAGCATAGCCGATAATTTCTACTCCGCTCGGCCTTGGGGTTCTTAGTATGCCATCATACATTATATTCCACAGGGCTGGGCCTAGTACTGACCCTTGGGGGACTCCTTCCGTAATTGTATACTTCTTAGGTCCCTCTTCCGTGTCATAATGAAGAGTTCTCTCACTAAAGTAGCTGCCTATTATTCTCAGCAGATAGTTAGGCATACGCAGGTTACTTAGCGCTCTAACTATACAGCTCTAGCTGGCTGAGTTGAATGCGTTTTTGACGTCGAGTGTTACGACGGCGCAATACTGCTTGCTCCCTCGTAGCCATCTTTGCCCCGCGATAGCTTCGCGTGCAATGTCGCACACTGCCCTTTTCGCCCCTATGGTGCTTAATTTCCTTCTTAAGCCGTACTGCCGAGTAGAGAGCCCTGAGTCTTCTTCCGTGTATTGCTCTAGCCTTGTACGTATTATTTTTTCTAACACTTTCCCCAGTGTATCAAGCATACACAAAGGCCTATACGACGACGGTTGCTCAGGTGGTTTATTTCCTTTTGGGATGAGGACTAACCGTTGCCTTTTCCACTGTAGTGGGAAATTGCCTTTCGTTATGCATGTCGTATAAAGGCGTGTGAAGATCTCTTGCTTTAATGGCTCCTTTTAGCACGAAGTTCGGGATTCCATCCATTCCCGGCGTCTTGTTGCCGCGGCTTCTAAAACTTCCTCTGTGGTGACTGCTGGTATTGTCTGTTTCTTCCGCTGCTCCTTGTGGTTGTGTGAATTCATCTTTCCTCGGGAAAAGAGCGCAGACCACTGAGTGTATGATATTCGGGCAAGTCGGTGCGGCTGCCGTGCCATTCTTTAATTTTTTCATGACTATTTGATACGCGGCTCCCCATAGATTGCCTTGTAGCTCCTCTCTGAGTGCTTGGAAGCATTCGGCTTTGCTCTTTTTTATCAGCTTGCGGAGTTGTGATCTCTTCCTCTGAAACTGTTCTCTCAGTACCTCATAGTCTTGCGTGCCTTTACCTCGGGCTCTCTGCTGGGACCTCCGCATTCTATGACATTCTGCTCGCATGTTGCCGATGTCGCCATTCCGCCAGTAGGTACACAGGAGTTCTTTCATTTCCATTTCCCTTCCGTGGCGTGGCTGCGTTGCATCCTCAGGATAAGGATCTTCCGAATTCTTTAGTCTGTTCTTCTGCTGTGCCTCTTGCTATGTCCATGTCGTTTATCATGTAATCCAGCATTTCGGTATCTACGTCTTTTATTTTCCAGCCCAGCTTTTGTACTTTTGGAGGGGGTTTGGGGTGTTAAGATCGGTGTTGCTCTTCCGTTTCGAATATGATGGCCTGGTGGTCGCTGTTTATGTACAGGCCTGAGACTTGCGATTTCATCCCCCTTGCTATGGCTCTGCTGGCGAACGTCAGGTCGATGAAGGAGCGCGCTCTGCCGTTGTCGAATGTGTGCTTCTTGCCTCTGTTTAATAGCACTAGATCCTCTTCTTCTTCTTCTTCCATTTATCAGCGAGGTTATGATCCGAAAATAAGGCATCATAACCCTCTCACTTCACCGCATTTCAACTGATCCGCCTGTGGGGTTCGCCTATTTGACCTCAGAAAATATCGGCAGGCCTTCCGATTTTGGATCACTCGGTTACTGAGGCTAATGAAATGCCGATGTCGTCGCATTTGTCTGATCCAGGCGTTTATAGGCCTGCCTTTCCGACATCGCGATGTCTTTAGAACGTGGCAATACCAGCTGAGCCGTTCGCGGTCTATTTTTTGTACGATGGTTTCCTTGATGTGAAATCTTCCACGGATCTTCGAACTTCTTATTCGATCAAGCTTTGTCACTCCTGCTGTCATGCGAAGCATCTTCATCTCAGCTGCCGTTAATTTACTCTCATACGTTTTGTACATCGTCCAACATTGTGAACCGTATGTGAGCGCTGGACGCACAACTGCGGTGTAGAGCCTTCCCTTCAACTTAGGTGGCATTTTTCTGTCACAGAAGATAGCGGAATTTTCTCGCCACTTCATCCACCCTACGCTCACGCGATGATTGATGTTGTCATCACAAGTTGCTTTGCTATTGATCATAGATCCCAGATACTTGAACTTTTCGCACTTGGGAAGCACTGTTCCATTCAAATAAATGTCTGCAATACGCCTGAGTGGATCAGAGAACGGGCAGCACCAGAACTCTGTCTTTTTTGAACTAATGCGATACCAATTTCTCTCCAGAGCGTCCACCCACACATCAAGTGCTCGTTGCAGGGATGTAGGATCCTCATTTATGATGGCTCCATCGTCAGCAAAGAGTAACTGATGTACATTGGGGTCCATTACTTTACCTTCAAGAAGATAATCAAGGACTGTAATAAAGAGCAAAGGACTTAAGACGCTTCCCTGGTGCACCCCGACTTTGATTGGGAACTCTTCGGTTACTCCAGCGGGGCATCTTACTCTTGTCTTTGCTCCTTCGTACATGTCCATGATCATTTGTACACAGGTTTCTGGAACCCATCGATGTCTTAGCGCCACCCATATCAGATCTCATTGTTGTCTGTCGAATGCCTTTTCAAAGTCAACCAATACAATATGTAAATCCCTTATGAAATCACGATGTTTTTCCATTATGATCCTTATACCTTGGATTGCATCCGTGGTTGATTTACCCGAGACAAACACGCACTGATTATCAGATAGCCGTATTATTTTTCGCAGTCGGCCACCTAATACCCGCTCAACGATCTTCATGGTGTGTGACATCAGCTTGATCGAATGGTAATTATCACAGTTTCGCGTATCACCCTTCCCTTTGTATACAGGGAGCAGGTAACTTTCCCTCCATTGATTCGGCATTGGGTCGCCTCTCACAAATTTGGAGATGAGAATTCTGAGCCATCTGAACCCGATTTCTCCCATCTTTTTCCAGAACTCAGAGGGCATCTCGTCTAGCCCAATCGCTTTTCATTTTTTGGAGTATTTGACCACCTCACTAACTTCTTCGACTGTAACGTCGGGTATTTCTTCACAGTTAGTGGTGGCTCTTGGAAAGCATAGCCGGGGAAACTGTTCATTTAAAAGTTCTTCACAATACTGCCGCCACCTCTGCAGAATTTTCTCCTCATCCACAAGAAGCTGGCCATGAACATTGTTAATGAACTTTGGCGAACGAATCTCCTGAGCATTCCCCCTTCTTTGGGCGGCTATTTTGAAGATGGTTGCGCTCTTGTTCATATTGTATCTTCGCAGCTCCTGGATAGCCTGGTTTGCATCAGCAACCGGGGAAGATATTGTCTCCAGCTCCCGATACAGGCCCTCCGTACTCTCTGCTTGAAGCTGGATGCGCTTCATAATTTCATCGTGATTTCACGTATCTCGCTTTTGTACGCTGCGTATCTGAAACTTCCAGTGGAGTGATCAGTTCCGCTTTTGCATCCTTGGTCACATATGGCGCACCTTGGTTTTTCCGTACATTCTTTCGCTATATGCCCTTTCCCTCCACATCGAAGACACGTTCCTGTGCCGTCCGTTTTAGGGAGGGAGGGAGGGACGCTCTCTGCCACACTCAGGTCAGCGTTGACCCATTGCGGTACCCATGGGGGAAAAGTAATCCCTTACCCAATGAAACTGCAAACTACTAACTCTGTCACTTACTTCATTTCTGCATACAAACCACCCTGATGATTTGATGAAGTTCAATATCTTTTATGTTGAACCGCCGAAGAAATCCTCGAGATCCTAGAAGACTCGGACAGTGGCACAGGAAGTGGGTTGTGTCCTCAAAAACTTCCTCGTCACCACAGCCTCTGCAGAGTTCCTCCTCCGTCAGGCGTAGTTTCTTCAAGTGGTACCACAGAGTGTTGTGCCCCGTGATGATGCCCACGAGGGTGGAAAGGGATTTCCTATCTTTACGGATGATTCTCTCGGTCTCTGCTTTGTCGAAAGATGGCTATAGCTTCCTAGTGATGTCGCAAGTTTCCATGGTGTTCCATCTTGTGTTCACCTCCTCAGTGGCTTTATTCCCTGCAGCGAGCTTGAGTGTGCAAGGCGGGATACACACAGGGGGGTCAACTTGTTCTGTTGGGGCTGCTGAGCCGATTCTCGCCAGCTCGTCGGCTTTCTCATTGCCTGGGATACCCGCGTGTCCAGGGACCCAACAGAGCGATACCTTGTGCCGTGTTCCAAGAACCCTGAGCTCTTCTCGACAACACTTCACAAGCTTCGGTTTCATTTCTATGGCATTAATCGCTTTTATAGCTGCCTGGCTGTCGATAAAGATGGTGATACCTTCTGGCGGTATTGCCCATACCGCAGACTCACGGGCGGCTGTTGCCGCTGCTAAGACCTCTGCTTGGAAAACACTGCTGTGGTCTGGAAGTCGTATGGATTTTGATACACCTAGAGGGTCGGAGAAGATACCTAATCCTACACCAGTGCTATTTTTTGAACCATCTGTGTAGATGGCTATAGATTCGGCATTAGGTATATGACCGCTTTTCCAATCTTCCCTGCTAGGGTAGGCGGTAGAGAAAGGCCTTGTAAAGTCTAAATATGGCGTCATATAATCCGTTACGGGCATGAGGCCAAAGTAATCGAGTGGGATCATCGAGTGACCTGTTCTGCTTGGTTTCCAGTTCGCTGACTGACTTATTCTCATAGCATTAATGGCTGCTGATGTTCGTATAAAGATGTCTAGCGGTAGCAGGTTGAGAATAGCCTCGAGTCCTGCGGTTGGGGTTGTCCTCATTGCACTGGTGATGCCAATGCACGCTAGTCTTTGAACTTTGGTGATTGCCTTTAAGTTTGTGGATTTGTTGACAGCTGGACACCATACTAGATTGCCGTAAGTCAGTATGGGTCTAACTATAGCCGTATACATCCATAGTATGATTTTGGGGGAGGGACCCCAGGTTCTACCAAAAATTCTACTACATGAGTATAAGGCTATTGTTGCTTTCTTAATTCTTTTCTCTATATTTAATCTCCAATTGAGCTTTTTGTCCAGTATGAGGCCCAGGTATTTTGCGCTGTCGGACAATCTGAGTGGGATACCATCAACAGAAGGTGTACTAAACTCCGGTATTTTCCTCTTATTCGTAAAAAGTACGAGTTCGGTTTTTTGGGGACTAAGCTTTAGATCGCAGCTCCTGGCCCATATGCTAAGAATATTTAGGGCTCCGTCAAGTTGTTCGCTAAGGGTAGGCAGGAATTTACCTGTTGCAAGCAGCACGACGTCATCCGCGTACGCTGTAGCTCTGACCCCACTGTACCTTAGTTGTTGTAGTACCTCATTAAGAACAATGACCCAGAGCAGTGGGTGATTTTTCTATAGAGCCGACAACATGGTGTAGGGCAGTTTCCACACATTTACCCTTCGTGTATGTGTGTTGGGCTGGGGATAAGTCCCCCGGGCGTATTCTACTACGTATGTAGATGTCGAGCAATCTTTCAAACGTTTTCAGCATGAAAGAGGTAATGCTTATTGGTCTGAAGTCCTTCGCGGTGGTGTGACTAGCCTTGCCCGCCTTGGGTATAAAAACCAGCTTTACCTCCCTCCATGTTCTTGGTATGTGACATTGTCTAAGACTACTGGCAAATAGCCTTTTGAGGACTGGGATAATGATTAGTGCAGTTTTTTGCAGAATGATCGGTATAATCCCATCAAGTCCTGGGGATTTAAAGGGGGAGGACGATCTTATTGCCCACTCTATTCTGTCCTCTGTTACCAAATCCGCAGGGGGTTCCGATTCGCTGTGATTGTTGTTATTAGTACTGCCACATGGTACGGTAGTACACCCCGGGAAGTGCGTTTTAATAAGCAATTCAAGGGATTCCGAACAAGAGTCGGTCCAGTTTCCTTCAGTGTTCTTTAAGGAACCCAGAATTTTCGATTCTCTGGAGAGGATTTTCCTCAATCTGGCCGTTTCTGTTGTACCCTTAATCTCGTCGCAAAAGCGTTGCCACGACTGTCTTTTGGCTTTTTGCGTTGCGCTCTTGAAGTTCCTCTGACTGGCTTTGTATAGCTCCCAATCCAAGTCAGCTGCCATTGATTTCGCCAGGTTCAAGAGTTTCCTTGTTTCTCTTCCTATTCTGGCTATTTCTTTGGTCCACCATGGGGGTGAGACTTTTGTCTCAGGTTTAGATACGGGACATGCATTCTGGAAAGCCTCTTTGAAGACAGCAGTGATTTCCTCGGCTTTTGCGGTCAATGTCCGCGGGCTCATGTAAGTAACATTCTTGTAGTAGATTCGCGTTCCTCCGCACCTCGTAACTGAAGGTAGTCCAGTTGGTCTTCCTTGGGTTTCTATGGGGTTTGGGAAAGTCGCATCTATCATTAAGATTAAATTCAATAAATCTGTGATCGGAATAGGATTCTATCTCCAAAGTATTCCAATTGTCTATAGAGAGGGTATTTGAGTTACTTGCTAGTGTAATGTCAATAACCTCCTGCCTGTTTCTAACTACGAAAGTGGGTTCAGAACCCCTACTGGCTACTAAAAGATTATGTTCGACAATAAAATCGAAAATCAAGTCACCGCGTGGGTTTGTATCACCACTGCCCCATTGCGCGTGGTGTGCGTTCGCATCGCAGCCTAGTAGTAGGTCCCATCTCTCGATTTCCGCTTTCCTGGTTAAGGCGCGGGTGAGTTCGGATGGCGGTCCATCATTTCCGTCATAAGACATGTACACGGTTGAGATAATGAGTGGGGGGAGCCCCCTCCGGTCAAGCCTTACTACCGTATGGTCTGAGTGGCTGTAGGTAGATAGAAGAAATAAGTTAATGTGTTTCCTAGCCACGTTACAAGTTCTTTTCTTACGGTCCGCGTTTAGCGGTTCTCTGCTGTACAGTACTAAATCTTTATGATTTAGCCCACTAATTTTGGCACGGGAGATCCATTGCTCTTGAACGAGAGCTATGTCTATGTTCCTTTCGCCTAGAAGATATATAAGATTGGCGCTAGCAGATATGCTGTGGTGCAGGTTTATTTGAATGAATTTCATGTTCTTCTTACCTTGTCACCCGCCCCCCTTTCCTTCCTCTCTGTTCTATCCTTAAAGGGTCGGACTTTACACCGGGTGATACCAGTGTGAACTTTATTGTTAAACCTCCTTAGCATAGGCATTGATCTATGGTTGAGCAGGACCACGACCTCCGTGCCCTTTTCTGAGTGCTCGCCCATTTCAAGCACCTCCCAGTCGTCGCTAAGGAGCTCCGGGTTAAGGTGCCATAGATTCCTTTCAATGCGCTCCTTGGGAATATGAGGGCCAGGTATCAGGATACGCTCTTTTGGCCTAGTAAATTCTAGCAGGTCCTTCTTTTCGACGAGTCGAATGTCGGCATTAGCCCATGGAGCCTGCGTGTTAGCCACGAAAGTTTGGAGCCACTTAAGCATGAACTCATTGTCGCATGAAAGGAGCTTAAAACCTCTGAAAGTGGTCAGTTGCTCAAAGAAGGGGGATTGTCCCTACTTCCCGACAATGGTGGAATTGATAGCTTCGAGTATGCGCAACTCGATGAGCCTCCACTGATCTTTGCTGAGTCTTTTCTCTGAGCTGTTATGATCTACAATCGCCACCTGTAGACCAGCACTAGCAGATGCGGCCAGCCTGGCCTTCTTGCTGGTACTGTTCGTAGGCGGCGAGATCGTATCGTCATGTCTTCCTCGTTTGGAACTGCTCGCCATCGGCTCGGATGAGGTCTTAACGACTGACTCCGGCTCGGTTGACAAGGGCGTCCGTCCCCCTAGTCTACCCTGCGCTGCGTTCTCTAGCGTCTGCGTATGCCCTAGAATTTCTCACGATGGGGACGGGTTGTATCCCTTTACGCCGAACAGTCGAGAGCGGAGTAATTGGTTTGCAGCTGAGGAGGGTGGCAAACGGCATTCCCCCCTTAACGCAATCTGACCCTTGCCCGTTTGAAGTGCTGTGTCGTCGTCCTTTCTGCAGGTTGCCTTCTTGGAACAGTCTGCAGCCGGCCCTGCCACAGATGGGTTAGAGTCGGTTGCTAACCGAAGACCAGCAACGGTCGAGATGTGGAGCTGACGACTTCCCGCTCTCACAGTAGGCGATCTTCTTACCTTCCGGTCCTGCTGATCGGTGCACCTAGTCGACCCTGCCAGCTTGAGCGTGTTCTTGGCCCTGTCCAGAGCCTCCCTTTCCTTGTCCTTGAAGGACTTCGGATCACGCTTTTTAAGCCGCCGAATTAGCCTAATGGCATTACGCTTCCTGTTCCTGAGCGTTGTTGTCCTCTTCTGTGTCCTAACCTCCCTAGTCTTTTCGGACGTGGATGATGGTCGAGCTAGTCCCAGGCCAAGTCCACCCGCGCTGACTACTGTCGCGAAACTATAGGTAGTAGAATTTCCATTGCCAGCAGGGCTACATTCACCATCCGGTATGGGCGCTGACCGATTTTCCTCACGAGGCTGGCTGCGGCTTGCCCCGTTCGGATCATCTGTCTTCGCCACCCCGACATCTACATTGCTGCCCTCGGATGGTTTCTGTGGCTCTGCTGCAATGGGAGGCTGCTGCGGGATTGCCAATGTGATCGCCTCAGGTCTAGACTGCCTACGGCTTATCGTAGACTTTGGCGGTCCCATGGGTTCTCCCACGCTCGGGATAGCTGCAGGGGTCTTCCCCATCGGTGAGCCTGTCATTGACGAGCGCTCCGATAAGCCAGCTCCTGCAGGTAGGCCCGTGCGTTGTGGAGTCTCTTCCTGTCTGACTCTGAGAGCTCTTCTTATTTTTTTGCTCGTCGGGAGCTATTTGACGCATTAGAGAGGGATGAGCTAGCGATGGAGCAAGCGTCATCTAGAAAGAGCCTTTCCAGGTTCAAGTCGATTGCTCCAACGCTTTCTTCATCCGAAGTACGAAGCAGAGCTTCCTCCGTATCTCCTATAGTCCGGTCGGGTTTTATAGAGCTAGGAGTGCCCGACCGGTTTACACTCTTCGCTTTTTGAGTTATATTTTTTGAATTTTTGAACATGTAGGGTCCCACGAGTAAGGGGGAAGAAGATGTCCGACTGTACTCACCCCCTGTATACAGGTAAGGGGAATTAATTGAAACTGGAGGCCCCCAAGGTATCCAGAGTTCACCGCTAGAAGACACCGTACCGTGGTGCCATTCATCCCATAGGCACGGTAGTTTACACCTGTGATTCCGGGTTTTTTCAAGTTTTCCTCTTTAGATCCGCCATATTCCGTTAACAACAGCGGCACCTCGTGTAGGGTGTGGCTCTTCACCACGTATGGACGGTCTTAGGGAAAAAAAACAACTTATTCCTAACCCTCTGGCCCCTTTGCCTGGAGACCTTGCCGCCGGCGATCATCTTGCTCGCTTCACTCACGGGGAGGTTGATGAGAGCGATTTGTGTTCCTCGTCTTGTCATCCGTATGGACTTGATTGCATCCTGCGTGATGCTCATTGTCGCCTTTAGCTGTCTTCCTGATTTTATTAACGTTTTCGCCAATTTTTTTTTAATTCCGGCTTCGCTTTCATCATTTTCAGGATGTTCGCGTATGACGTTTCTTCAGTTTTCGCTACCACAATAGCATCCGGCCTTGTGGGTTTTCTTCGGATCCTTTTGGTTTCTTTCTCCGTTTTCCCTTTGGTCTACTTTTTTCCATCATCTTCTTTATGTTTGGCCTTTGGTTGGCTTCTTGCTCTTTTAAGCACCTCCTTTCACTCCAGTGTTAGGGACGATGTAGCTTTATCTTCTTTTTTGGTTTTATTTTTGGTCGGCCCATTGCATTTTTGGGCACCTCTTTCCATTCCTGTGTTTGTATCGGTGTGGTTTCTACACCTTCTTCTAATATTGGCCGCTTTCCTTTTTTCGGGGTTGGCAGTCGCTTTTCAATTTCGCGGGTCGTTTTGTATTTCCCTCGACTGGTTTGAGCGCTGGGGATGTTTGTACGCTTTTATTAGCCTGGTCTGCGTTCCTTTCTTTGTATAAGGTTTCTGCAGTCATCGCTCTCTTGTGAAGTGCTGAGATGTTTTTCAGTCTTATGGACGTATTGGCTAAAAATAATTGCAAGTATATAAGCACTGGAGAACCCACCTATTGGCCTACTGACATTAGGAAAAAACTGAACATTATACATTTTTGCATCGCTAAGACCATTAACCATAACCTAGTGACAATAAGTTCCTGCCTTGATCTCTCGTCTGACCATTCTCCTGTTATAGTTGAATACTCCACTAACGTTAAAGATCGATGTTTTACGCCTTTCCTAACGAACCATAACACCGATTGGGATACCTTTCACAAGGTAATTGGAGAGAAAATTGATATACGGATCTCTCTTAAATCACACGAAGATATCGAAAGTGCTATAATACATTCTAACGACTTAATACACTTAGCAGCAATGAAATCGACGCCTGAAATTAAACTTAACGAATCATCTACCTGTACACCGAAATTAATAGAACAAAAAAATCAAAGATAAACGAAAAGTAAGAAAAAATTGGCAATGTACCAGATCACCGCTTGATAAAGCAAACTATAACAAAGAACTTAAAGAGCTCCTAAAAGCACACCATAACAAACCCGTAAAAACATTTTTGACAAACCCTTCAGCAAGGGTTTGGGTTTGGTCCAGGACAAACACTAACAAATCAAGAACACTAGCAATCTTTTTCAAAATAATATTCACTGATTCCTTCACTCAATATTATCATCTGGAATGCGAACGGACTAAACAATCATGCACTAGAAGTGAAGCAATTTATAAAAGACAATCACGCTGATGTATTGATGATATCAGAGACACACTTCACCAGTAAGAGCTTTTTGAAAATACCAGGATATACGATTCTTAACACTAATCACCCCGACGGAACCGCACATGGAGCCACAGCAATAATTATCAACAACAAAATTAAATACATAGAGCTTGAACAATACAAATATGACCACATCCAATCGATATCAATCCAAATAGAAGACACGAAAGGCCTGTTAACTCTCCCAGCATTGTATTGCCCCCCTAAATACAATATATCTATTGCACAATACGTCGAATTCATTAAATCACTAGGCAACAGATTTATAGCAGAAAAAGGTTTCAACGCTAAGCATATGGACTGGGGCTCAAGAATATCAAACACAAAAGGAAATATATTACTTAAAGCCATCTACAAGCACAGCTGCAAATACCCCAGCACTGGCAAACCTACGTACTGGCCTACTGACCCAAATAAGCGCCCAGACCTTATGGATTTTTACATAGTCAGAAACATCCCATTAAATGAATTGACGATAAAATCTCGGTTTGAACTGTCATAGGACCACTCTCCTATACATCTTCAATATGCATCTGAAATAACAGCTACTCCTAGAAGACACCATCTCTATAATCGTAAGACGGATTGGGACTCCTTTCGACAACTCATAAGACAATATCTACAAACTAACGTACCATTAATAATCGGGCAATAATCCACTTTAATGAAGTAGTTATTGATCAGAAACTTATTATTCACTATGGAAGGCAATAAAAGAACTTAAGAACAAAATAACTCATCAGCCAACACTAAGGTAACCAGATGGATCGTGGGCCAGGACAAAGCAGAAACTTTTGCGAAGCACTTTGAAGAAGTTTTCACCAATGAAAAGGACGATGCAGATACCCCAGCACTTCAACCTAACATAATCACCAACAATTTAAGGATAAAGGAAATAAAAATAACCGAAATTGAACACTGCATTAAGAAAAGGATTAACCATAGGAAAGCTCCAGGATATGACTCCATAAATGGTAAAATACTAAGTGAATTACCCAGACAAGCCATAAAGTACCTTAGAAATATCTTTAATTCACTAATCAGGCTAAAATACTTTCACAAGACCTGGAAGGTTGCTCAAATAATTGCAGTTTTAAAACCTGGTAAATACCCAACTTCCACATCATCCTACAAATCGATAAGTCCACTACCCATATTGGGAAAAGTTTTTGAAAAACTCTTACGATCCACTGAATCCTATACTAACTAATAACAGTTTGATACCTGAAGGCCAATTGGGTTTCCGCAGACAACATTCGACTATTCAACAAGTCCACAGGGTAGTTAATAAAATCACAACCGACTTTGAGGAAAAAAAAGTACTGCATTGGAGTATTTTTAGACGTTTCTAAAGCATTTGACATAGTTTGGCACAAAGGACTATTACATAAACTTCAGTCCCTACTCCCACCTGACTACGAGTATTACCTAATAATAAAGAGCTATCTATCAGACCGCCATTTCTACGTAAAATGTAAGGGCCAAACTTGAAACATACTCCGAACAAGAGCAGGAGTACCCCAAGGATCTGTACTGGGACCTTTATTACACGTTCTCTACACTGCAAACATTCCTTCTCCATAGGGTTGTTCATCGATGATAGCTACTTTTGCTAACGATACCATTATGATAGCCTCGAAGTCGCAACGGCACAAGCACAACAGAACTTGGATAGAACAATAAAATGGTTTGACAAATGGAGTATTAAAATCAACAAGGACAAAACTCAACAACTGATATTCACTACTAAAATAAACTACACTCCAACATCACTTAAAATTAAGGACAAAACTATACTAATTGACAAAACAGCGAAATACTTGGGCATACACTTAGACAACAAGCTAACTTGGAAATACCACATTAAAAAAAAAGAGGGACCAAATAAAAGAAAAATACAGACAACTTTCATGGCTCCTTTACACGAACTCAAAACTATCTATAAGTAATAAACTATTATTATATAAAACTATCAACGCGGACATTTGACGGCTTATACGCAAGTAAAATCGCTCGTCCAAGTAAATTACTTACTTAGTCCAAGTAAATTGATATTTTTAATATTCAAAGTAATAAATCTACTCAAAAAGTAGTGCAAAGTGTAGGGCAAAACCACTCCCTCAATACCTGCTAAAATTTCCTGGTGAGTCAACTTATTTGTTAAGTACCCACTTCTTTAAGTCCAGCAACCAACTTGGAGAACAATGGTTGGTGGAATACGAAGAACACCGCCGAAGAATACCAACAATAATTCGCAAGCGAACGGCAGGAAGCGGCGTATCGTCGAAACGTCACCAGAGGCGAACAATGCTGCACCTGCCACTTCAAAAAAAAATGCAGTAGGAAATATGTCAATTTGGGATCTAAAGTCCCTTATTGAGGGTTCTATGACAGCTTTGCTCGACGATAAACTCAGCAACGTTGCAACTAAAGATGATGTAGAAGGAGTATTCGTTCAAATTTAAGCACTACCAAAAGACAACACAACACTACGTCACAAACTGCAGGTGATGGAAGCTTGTTATTCTTCATTGGAACGCAAAGTGGAGATGTTGAAAGGCGTTAGAAAGCAATCTTGTGCATATGTCTGAGAAGACCGGAGTCAACTAAGAGGAGAGGGCGAAAAGTCTGTCTGCAACGGCTGGGAAGCGACGACTCATCACTAATATCCGACGTTCGCGCCATGAGGCCAAACAACAACATTGCAAATATCGTTGTAAAATTGCAAGAGAAGGGTAGCGTTGTACGCGTACTAAACAACACAACAATACTTAGAGGCACCAGGGTAACTATTCACAGAGACTACACTGAAGCTTCATGCAATCGAAAAAAACGCATGCTAAAGCTAAAAATAGACATTGAGAACAAAAACAAGAACACGAAAGTCGTAGTGAATGGACAAAAGCTGAAAATTGGAAACAAATCATTTTATTTTGACAATAATAACATCCTCCGATGTGAGGGTTATGTCAGTGAATGTGGGATGACACTTCTCCAACAGCTGGTTGATGTCAGTTGTGGGCGCCGTGGCGTAAGTGGTTAGTGTGTCGGATCACTACGCATGAGGTTCCAAGTTCGAATCCCAGAAAATGCCAAAAAGTTTTTTCACGGTCCCATCTCTCGCGAGCGTCTGACAAACATCCGAGAGTATTGTTGTCACAAAAAAGCTTCTCAAATCGCCGTTTGGATTCGGCATTAAACTGTAGGTCCCTTCAATTCGTGTGAAAAATATAATGCACACAACATGAGTGGTTGCGAGAAGCTAGGCCCTGGTACTTTAAAGAGCTGTTGCGCCAAATATTTATATTTGATGTCAGTTCTACAGTGGCAGCTGCAACTGTCAGAAGCGAATATGTCGAAGGTGGAAATGCATTGGGTGGAAACACAAGTACCAGTTCTTCGTTTTTGGCGCCGCAGCCTTATATTTAATAATAATGCCGTCTGCCGAAATATAATAGAAAATAGAAAAACATTAAGCAATGAAAATGAAAATTATAGTATAAAAGAAATTAAAAACCATGAAGTATTGTCATTTAAAATATAAAGTTATAATGTTGCAGGCCTGAAAAACAAATTATTTTTTTCCGATTTTTTTTAATTATATTAAAAAATTTGATATATTTATGCTTTATGAAACACATGTTTTAGTCAGTGAAGAAGTTAAGCTTAAGAGTATTTTTCTGGACTTCGAAACGAAATGGATTCCAGCAGTTAAAACTAATGTCTTTCGAAGAGGAAGCGGTGGCGAACTTATAGGTTATCGTAAATCTCTTAAAGAGGTGGACATACATTTTAAGATGGTGGAAGGAACCTGTGTTGTTGATGTAAGGATCAATGGCGGAACTTTTTGCATAGTACCTGTTTATTTGAACTGCAGTCACTGGATGCGAGATTACGACAAACTCTCCGATATGCTGCAGATCTTAGGTTTGACGGACCTTCTTGTTGCTGGTGAATTCAACTCGAGAATAGGATTATCGCAAAATAGTTTTACAAGTGGACCTGCGTCAAGAATTATAAACGCAACTCGGAGTTCCAAAGATGAATTTTGCGATGGAAAGGGCTCCAAGATTATGGAAATTGCTGATGCCTACGATTGTAAGATCTTAAATGGCAGCTGCAGGGGTGACACAGGTGATGAATTTACCTTCATCCGTGGAACATCGTGCTCCGTAATAGATTATTGTTTTATGTCCGGTAATTGGAACTCAATTGTCAACGATTTTTCAATAACTGTTCAAACATTTTCCGACCATATGCCATTGGAAATTTCGTGCACTATTTGGAAAGCAGGGGATACGTCAAACTCATAGCAGCTGTCTCTCCTTCCGAAGTTGCTTTGAAATAACAGTTTTCGTGCCTCTTATAGTAATTTGAATGCGGAACTTTTGAGTCGGATGGAACATAGTTCAAGTCCACACATTGACGTCCTAACGCAAATTATAAAAAGATCTGTACCGTCTAACGTCAATGCATGACGTATTGTAGCCAGTAAATAGAAGTGGTTCGATATCGAGTGTCTAAAGGCGAGAAAACGATCATTTGCATTGCTAAGGCGCCTAAGGAAGCAAAATAATGACTGTGTCAAAGAATTCTATGTAGAAGCAAATAAATATTTCAAACGTCTTTGTATAGAAAAAAGGAAAAAAATTAGCCAGGAAGTCATTGCAGTTCTTAATACTTCAAGATGTTCAGCAGACTTTTGGAAGGCGGTTAAAATTGTAACTGGAAGAACTAACTTGATTTTGTCGACTTTACAAGCTTCTGAGCTGAGGGAGTGTTTTAAAAATTTACTCAAACTCCACAGTTTTCTCCGTTACCGAAATATGCAGCCCCTTTCTTCACAGACGAGCTCTTAGACTCACCATTTACTCTTTTGGAAGTAAAACGCGTAGTTGATTGCTCTAAAACGAGGAAAGCCCCAGGTGACGATCGGATCCCTTTCGAATTCTACAAGAACAGTTCCACAGAATTTCTCACTGCATTTACAAATGAATTTAATAAAATTTTTGAAAAAGCCAATGTCACAGAAAGCTTTAGAAGAGCGATCATTTTCCCGGTGCACAAAAACGGCGAGCTAGATAATCCAGCTAACTACAGAGGCATTTCTTTTTTGAATACTTCGGCAAAACTATTTAGTGCTTTGATATTTAATAGGATTACACAATGGATGGCAAGCAATAGGATTTTAAATGAATACCAGGCGGGGTTCAGAAAGCATTACTCAACACTGGATCACATTTTTACTCTCACCAACATTGCAGAGTTTTTTAAACAAAGTAGCAAAAAGCTATATGTCTTCTTCGTTGACTTTCGTGCAGCTTTTGACTCCATAGCGCGTGAAGCTCTTTTCAATAAGCTGTACAAAATTGGTTTATCAAGTAAAGTGATAAATGTGCTAAAAGCGATGTATGAGAGCAACGTGGCGTACGTATGGAATGGAGAGAATGTATCGGAAGAATTTGGAACACAAATAGGAGTTAAGCAAGATGCTTCTTAAGCACGTTACTCTTCATCTTATTTATCAACGACATAGTAGGAGAGTAAGGAGGAGGGATCGAGCTTGGTTGTGTGCGGATACCGGCGCTAAAGTTTGCGGACGATATAGTGTTTTTATCGGAGACAGTTGGAGGGATGCAGCTTACTATGAACCGTCTTGAAAACTACTGTAAGCAATGGAATTTGACGGTGAAAATCAAAGATGATGATTTTTAGAAACGGCGGTGGAGGATACTCTCGCAACGAAAAGTCGGGGTGAAAACGTTGAAATAGTGAAAGAGTTTAAGTATTTAAGTGTGCTAATTACATCCAACCTCAATATGAAAAAACACTTTGAATGTCAACTAACAGCAGCTAAAAGAGCTATTTCATCAGTTTGGGGACGTTGCGTTGACAATAAGTTTATCGATCACACAGCGAAGAATAAATTATTTCGTACAACTGCTGCCTCTATACTGTTGTACGGAGCCCAAATTTGGGGTAATTGCCTTTTTGAAGAAGTTGAAAATTTTCTAAGATACATTTTGAAACGAATCTTTCGACTTCCAATATGTACACCGAACTATATGCTGCATCTAGAAACTGGAGTCCCTCCTCTCTTTTTAGATACCCTAAAGCTGCATATAGATTATATTGTAAAAGTAGTGGAGATGGATGATGGAAAACTGCCCAGGATTGTTCTGAAGCATATACTTTCGACAAGAGGGCACTTGGTTCAAAAGTGGGAGGAGTTGGCAGCAAATTATGGCGCGAGCTTAAATATTGCATCTGATATGCAACTTTCAATGATAAAACCTATGCTTACAAATGTTTTGAAAAATGCAGGTAATTCCATGTATGAGAGATTTGTAGCTGAAGCACATTCATCGCAACATAGGCTGACCTACAGTAGGCTGAATTTTAACCACATCAAAAGCGTACTTCCTCAATCGTTACTCTCTGCATATGATAAGCATAATATTCAAACTTAGAGGTGAACTAACAAGTCTTTATTTTATTCCACATCGACCCGGTCTGCCAATTTTATGTGACCTGTGCAACCTTAAAGAGAGGGAGGATGTTTACCATTTCATCGGAAGATGTCCCATTTTAAGAGAATTTCGTGCGAGATACTTCGGAGTAATTTCGCTAGACTTGGATGAGGTGATCAACGTACTGAACGGAAGTCATGGTTGGGATGTTTTATACAACTATGCTACAGCTGCAGTCCGCTACAGAGCCCGTATTTTGGAACGCGATTTTTAAACAGAAATAGCAACCATATTGTCAATCTGGTAGACGGCCTTAAGCCAAACCATAAACGACGATGTATATACTGTTTGTGAAAATAATATGAAGTTAATAAAAAGTCTATCTAACTAACTAACTATAAAACTATCATAAAATCTATCTGGACATACGGAATACAACTCTGGGGGACGTCGAAGAAAACAAATATAGCAATAATCCATAGACAGCAATCAAAAATCCTACGAACTATTACAGATGCTGACTGGTATATCTCCAACTATGACATTCATCGAGGCATCCAAATGAGAAGAGTAAAGGAAGAAGTAACAAACATAAGCAGAAGACACCACATCAAACTATTAATTCACCCAAACGACGAAGTTAACTCACTTTCACGAAAAGAGATACTCGGACTGAAAAGGATTAGACCTAGCCACTTGATAACAGGAAGCTCATCATAATATACATAATTATAATTATAAAACTCTTTGTTATTTGTTTCACATTGTCCCAAAAGAGACTGAAGGACATTAGCCACTCAGCCTAGACTAAGTCCCATTAACTATCATTGTAACACAACATACTAGGTGTCTTTATAGGACAGATGTATACAAACAATTGGGAAATAAATAAAAAAAATAACTAATTCCTTCAATGGGCAAAATTTCCCACTCCCAAATATTAATACATTAACAAATACGATTATAAAGAAAATTCGCACTAATGAAATAAATTATTATTTAAAAAACAGACTAAGGGTAAAAAATCCCCTGGATATGACAGGTCAAATATTAAAGCCATTACCAGACAAAGCCATAGTCTATCTTAGGTTGGGTTAGGTATGTGGGCTTGCAGGGAGAGACGCTCTCTGCCACACTCAGGTCAGCGTTGACCCATTGTGATACCCATAGGGGAAAAAGTAATCCCTTACCCATTGAAAATAAAAACTAATTCAAACTCAATCACTTACTTCTTTTCTGCATACAAACCACCCTGATGATTTGATGAAGTTCAGCATCTTTCCTGTCGAAACGCCGGAGAGCTCCTGGAAAAAATATTTACCAAGGAACTTTTTCCTGGAGTGTTGAAGACTCGGACAGTGTCACAGGAAGTTGGTAGTGTCCTAAAAAACTTTCTCGTCACCACAGCCTCTACAGAGTTCCTCCTCCATCAGGCGTAGTTTCTTCAGGTGGTGCCACAGAATGTTGTGCCCCGTGATGGTGCCCACGAGGGTGGAAAGGGATTTCCTATCTTTCCGAGTAATTTTCTCGGTCCTTGCTTTGTCGAAGGATGACCATAGCTTTCTGGTGATAGCACAAGTTTCCATGGAGGTCCATCTTGTGTTCGCCATTTGAATGGCGTTATTCTCCACAACGAGCTTGAGTGTGCAAGGGGAATACACGCACGGGGCTCAACTTGTTCTAGTAGGGCTGCTGACCCGATTCTCGCCAGCTCCGGCTGGCTTTCTCATCGCCTGGAATACCCTCGTGTCCAGTGACCCAACAGAGCGATACCTTGTGCTATGTTCCTAAAACCCTGAGTTCTTCTCGACAACACTTCACAAGCTTCGATTTCATTTCTATGGCAGTAATCGCTCTATCGTAGCTGCCTGATAAAGATGGTGATACCTTCTGGCGGTATTGCCCATACCGCAGACTCACGGGCGGTTGTTGCCACTGCTAAGACCTCTGCTTGGAAGCCGCTGCTGTGGTATGGAAGTCATATGGATTTCGATATACCTAGTGGGTCGGAGAAGATGCCTGATCCTACGCCAGTATTCTTTTTTGAACCATCTGTGTAGATGGCTATAGATTCGGCATTAGTCATATGACCGCTTTTTTTTATTATTCCCTGCTAGGGTAGGCGGTAGAAAAAGGCCTTACAAAGTCTAAATTTGGCGTCATGTGGACCGTTATGGGCACGAGGCCAAAGTAATCAAGTATTGTAGAGTCAACGAGTGACCTATTCTATTTGGTTTCCAGATTGCTGACTGGCTAATTCTCATAGCATTTATGACTGCTGACGTGCGTATAAAGATGTCTAGCGGTAGCAGGTTGAGAATAGTTTCGAGTCCGGCGGTTGTGTTTGTCCTCATTGCACTGGTAGTGCCGATGCACGCTAGTCTTTGGACTTTGGTGATTGCCTTTAAGTTGGTGGTTTTGTTAACAGCTAGCTACTAGATTGCCGTAGTTCAATATGGATCTAACTATAGCCGTATACATCCATAGTATGATTTTGGCTCCCCAGGTTCTACCAAAAATTCGACTACATGAGTAAAAGGCTATTGTTGCTTTCCTTATTCTTTCCTCTATAATTAATCTCCAATTGAGCTTTTTGTCCAGTATGAGGCCCAGGATTTTGCGCTGTCGGACAATCTGAGTGGGATACCATCAACAGAAGGGGTTCCAAACTGGTATTTTTTTTTTGTAAAAAGTACATTTTTTTTTTTCCGAGGGTAGCGCGTGCTCATAGTAGTGTGGGATTCTTAGCCACTAAAAACCTCCCTTCAAAACAGACTTGTTTTTATTTCTACTACAACTAAGTATTCGACTTATCAAGTAGTTTTCGTTTCACGAAATAATGACGTTTTGCAGGTACCTTCCCATTAGAAGTTCCTGCTAGCTCCGCAGTTTAGACGCGGTTACTTAACGCGCTAAGTCCAAAGGTTTGATTCTTTGTAGACGGCGAAGTAAATTTCTTTCATCCAAAACTTGGAGGACTGTTATATTAGCGTGACTTTCTAGTCGACTTTTATGCTTTCTCGCGTAGTTTTTGATTTCGTCTTTGATTGTTTTAATGCCAAGATCTGTGGATATCGCTATTTCGGATATACCATGGCGCATAAACAATACCCCTTAGCACTTTGTTCTCAAAAGTTTGTAAAATTTTAATGTTAGTTATTTTGGTACAACCCCAGAGTTGTATACCATATGTCCATACAGGCTTTAGCACTTGCTTATATAAAAGCAGTTTGTTATATATATTAAGCTTGGAATATTTTCCAAGTAACCAATAGATTTCTCTATATTTATTATCTAATTCTTTGCGTTTTTTCTTTACGTATCAAGTGTCATTCCAAGATACTTAGCTTCGTTTGCAAACGGGATTTGAACCGAGTTTGAAAAGATCGGCAAATTATTTATTTTCTTATAAGTAAAATTTACATGAACAGATTTGGTCTCGTTGAGTGCGATTCGCCAAATCTTCGTCCATTCATCCACTCTATTCAAAGCTTCTTGCAGTTTTTCTGTAGTATCTTCGACCGTTTTACCTACTGTCAAAATAGCAGTGTCGTCGGCAAATGTAGCTAGCTCAGTACGTTCTACTTGCGGTATATCACGAGTGTATAATAGATATAAGACTGGGCCACGAACGCTTCCTTGCGGCACCCCAGCCATTATTTCCTTAAAATCTGAATATTCGTTTCCACATTTGACGCAGAATAGTCTATTCGTAAGGTAGTTCTTCAAAATATTATATAGATGCTCTGGCAGAACTTGTCGTAATTTAAACTTTAAGCCTTCGTGCCAGACCTTGCCAAAGGCTTGAGAAACGTCAAGGAATACGCTTGAACAAATCATGTTGGGTTTTTTGGGGATTAACCTTTAGACCGCATTTCCTGGGCCATATGTTAAGAGTATTTAGGGCTCCGTCAAGTTTTTCGCTAAGGATAGGCAGGAATTTACCTGTTGCAAGCAGCACAACATCATCTGCGTAAGCTGTAGCTCTGACGCCATTGTACCTTAGTTACGGTAATACCTCATTAAGAACAATGACCCAAAGCACTGGGGAGATTACACCGCCTTGAGGGGTGTTCCTAGAGGCGTATGCTTCGAGCATTGAACCCTTAACTTCGGTAGTTATGTGTCTTTTTTCGAGCATGGTAACAATCCAGTTAATTAGACTGATGTCGATGTCTAGGTTTCTTAGAGTTCTTTTAACCGCTTCGGTATTTACATTATTGAAGGCTCCTGCAATGTCCAAAAATGCGGCTAGGGAGAACTCTTTATCTTTAAGTAATTTTTCTATAGAGCCGACAACGTGATGTAGAGCCGTTTCCATACAATTACCCTTTGTGTATGCGTGTTGGGCTGGGGATAAATCTCCCGGGCGTATTCTACTACGTATGTAAAAATCGAGCAATCTTTCAAGTGTTTTCAGGATGAAAGAGGTAAGGCTTATTGGCCTAAAGTCCTTCTCGGTGGTGTGACAAGCCTTGCCCGCCTTGGGTATAAAAACCACCTTAACCTCCATCCATGTTCTTGGTATGTGACATTGTTTAAGACTACTAGCAAATAGCCTTTGAGTACTGAGATAATTATTGGTGCAGTTTTTTGCAGCATAATAGGTATCATCCCATCAAGTCCTGGGAATTTAAAGAGGGAGAACGATCTAATTGCCCATTCTATTCTTTCCTCTGTTACAAAATCCACCGGTCCACGTCCGATTCGCGGTGATTGCTGTTATTAGTACTGCTCCGTGGTACGGTAGTACACCCCGGGAAGTGCGTTTTAATGAGCAATTCTAGGGATTCCGAACAAGACTCGGCGGTCCAGTTTCCTTCGGAGCCCTTTAGGGAACCCAGAGTTTTGAATTCTCTGGAGAGGATTTTCCTCAATCTAGCCATTCCTGTTGTACCCTTTATCTCGTCACAAAAGGGTTGCCACGACTCTCTTTTGGCTTTTTGCGTTGCGCTCTTGAAGTTCCTCTGACTGGCTTTGTATAGTTCCCAGTCCGAGTCAGCTCTCTTTTATTTCGCCAGATTCAGGAGTTTTCTTGTTTTTCTTTTTATGTAGCCTAGTTCTTTGGTCCACCATGGGGGTGAGACTTTTGTCTTAGGTTTAGATACGGCGCATGCCTTCTCGAAAGTCTCTTGAAAACAGCAGTGATTTCCTCGGTTTTTCGGTCGATGTCCGCGGGCCTACAGTTCGGTATGTTCCCGCAACGGAACCCTCGCAATTTGAGATATGAGCTTTTGGTGAAGTGACTTTCTGCAATCATGAAGATATCTATGTTTTCATTATGAAGAAAGATCTCTATTTCGGATTCATTATTCGATAAGCCATTTGCATTCCAAAGTTTTACTCTTTTTTTGTTTGCTGGCATTTTTGATATCTGTTTCTATCTTTTTTATATAATTTTTTGAAGTTAAGAAAAATTTGTTTGGTTTGTTTCGTTTCTAGCCTTCTATTGAGGTATTCTATATTCTTTAATATTTCATTAAGAATTGTCTTATTATCGTTGGTTTTTGGGTGAGACTCCAAGTTTACCGTCTGTGCGTAAGTTTTTTTATTAGTAGTTGTTGATTGTGCGTTATCATTTCCATCCGGACACTGCGGTTCGGTGATGGGGTATTATGTGCCTCCTTGTGCTCTGTTCTTGATAGATTTAGACTCTCGCGCTGTTATACCATATAAAACAATAATAAAACTAATACGGACTTATGGCATCCAAATATAGGGAACCGCAGCGAAATCAAATATGGACTCCGGACGATTGTCAATGCACCCACGGCGTATGTCTTTCTAATGAAGACATACACCGTGACCTCAAGATACTCAGTGTTAAAGACGAAATCAAAAAATATACTAAAAACCATGAAACAATAATATCAAATCACTTAAACAACGATCACTTGGGGGGTCGCAATGGTGTAGTGGTAACGTCGTCAATTCCCACCCTTATTGTTCATGATTCAAATCCTGATTTCAGCAAGCATTTATTATATTTATTTCTCATGAAATATATAAAGTCAGTCCGATCATTTGTGAAAGCTTGTGTGAACACTACTGCGAAGGCATAATACTGGTAGTAGCTTGCTCATGTGGCTGGGAAAATTGTTCGCTCTGTTGATGGTTATTTGCCCTTGACACCGGTTATCGGGAAAAAAGTACTGTAAATCAGAAACAAAGACCAAAAATAAGAAAAATCTCCCCAGTTATCTGGACGCCACCCCCGGAGAATCTCTGAAGCATAAACAACTAAGCTTCAAGAACCACTATACCAAAATCTTTCTCTCTCTCTCTATCCTTTCTAACGCCCGCACTGTGTGTAAACATTTTAAAGGTATTCATAACCCTTTGAGTGCGCGCAAATTATAAAAAAAATAAATAAATACGGAATTTACCTCACCGGGAGGCTACCACAGGAAGATGATTAAAAAGACGCAGGCCAGTAGACCTCCAATCTATATGAATGACTCTATATGTACATATGTGTATATAAAGGTAACATGTAATAAGTAATTTATGATGTTAGTTAAACCTAATGTAAAAGCAATAGATACAAAAACTGTGATTAAAATTAATCTCATAATTTGCAATGTTAAATCAGTGTTAAAAGTCAATACCACTGCTACTGCTGAAACAAAGTTTTATGAGATGTTGGTCTTAAGACTTAATATATGTATGTACATCCCATTTTAACCTCTAAAAACAAATACTTAGGGTCCCAGGATAGATGTAATTTAAAGTTGGGAAATAATAAAAAATCCATTATGCGTTTGTAAAAGCATATCTAGGTTCCTTCGGTAGAGAAGAGCTTTTTCCTCCCTCCAATGGAGCTTGGGTAGGAGCATCAAACTATTATTCATTCAATGCCCACAGTGAAAGATATTGATTTAACGCCGTTTATCCAAACACAGCTTCTAGACTTTGTATATAAAGACCGAATTGCCCTTAACAAGGAACCATCAATCCCATACTCCTGCAGAACACACCAGAGTTTGCCTCGAGGAACCCTATCACATACTTTTTCCAAATCCACAAAACATATGTAGATAGGTTTGGCATACACCCGGCCTTCTCAAGAACTATTCTGAGAGTGAATAACTGGCCGGTTGTGCTTCTACCGGGACGAAAGCCGCATTGCTCATCCCTTAAACTGTCCTTAACCACAGCTCTGAAACGCATTCCCAACACCTTACCAAAGACTTTTCCAGGGAGACTTATAAGAGATATACCCCTGTAGTTGGTGCAATCTCTTTTGTCCCCCTTTTTAAAAAGAGGAACAATCACTAGGTGTTTTGCCACATTCCCAGGCCACTTTAATGACACGCGAGAGCCATTGCACTCCCTCTTTACGTAAAGCCTTGACCATTTCTGGCCGGATTTCATCCACACCCCAGATTTGCCAACTTTTAGCGATTTGATCACCAAAGTTACTTCCTCTACCGTAGGACTACTCTCCGCCCTACACTCGATCATAGGTTGGCCATCTTCGGTGCCCTGTTCGGGATTGAGCAATTCTGAGAAGTGCTCGCTCCATCTGCGTAAGATTACCTCCTCATTGGAGACAAGTCTACCGTCTTTGGCTTTGATTCCTCTCACGATACTCAACCTTCTTCTTCTAGTCGGCCATTGGTCCGCCAGAACATCTTATTTGCAGATCTGTGATCACGTTCCAACTTCTAGCCAAACTCCTTCCAGGATTGTTCTTTCGCTGTTTTCATAGCTGATTTGCAAATTCTTCGCGCCTGCGTGTACCGATTTCGCGAATCGAAGTTCCCCAAGTGAATCCACTCCTTAAAGGCTCTCTTCTTCTCTCTGATTGCTTCTTGAACTCCGGGCGTTTAAACCAAGCCGTTCTTTTCTCATCACTACGCCACACCAAGCCGCTTCACTCCACCAACATCTCCCGCAAAGGCAGTAACCGCTGTTGATAACAGTTGCCATTCTTCCTCTACATTTGAAAGAACAGTTAGAATTCCTTCAAACCTTTCAGATATTTGCCGCGCAAATGTCTCCCGTATCTCATCGTTCAATAACCTCTCCCATCGTATGCGTGTATGTTAAATTTATCATATCGCTCATTTACTTGAAGACTGTCATAACTCAAAAAGAGCGATTTTGCAGAAAACGCGTTTAAAGTTTTCAATTGACTATCACTTTGCAGAAAGAAGAAGGTATCTTATAATTCTAACGCGGAGAGTTATGGAATTTTTAGGCCACCTTCAATACGCCAAAGAAACATGGTGATGGAGTGATAAAGCTAAGAAGGTGATAGATGAGAAGAAAGCGGCTTTCAAAGTTTGGTCAAAGTACCCCTCTAATAATAGTGACGAAAAAGCTCGCCTTGAAATGGAATATAGATGTTGCAAGAAAAAAGCGAAGAAGAAGTGCGCACAGCTTCAAGCAGAGTGTACGGAGGGTCTGTATCGGGAGCTGGAGTAAATATCTTCCCCGGTTGCTGATGCAAACCAGGATACCCAGGAGCTGCGAAGACACAATATGAACAAGAGCGCAACCATCTTCAAAATAGCCGCCCAAAGAAGGAGGAATGTTCAGGAGATTCGTTCGCCAAAGTTCATTAACAATGCTCATGGTCAACTTCTTGTGGATGACGATAAAATTCTGCAGAGGTGGCGGCAGTATTGTGAAGAACTTTTGAATGAACAGTTTCCCCGGCTATACTTTCCAACAGCCAGCCCTAACTCTGAAGAAATACCCGACATTTCAGTCGAAGAAATTAGTGAGGTGGTCAAATACTCCAAAAAACGAAAAAAGCGGTTGGGCCAGACGAGATGCTCTCTGAGTTCTGGAAAAAGATGGGAGACGTCGGGTTCAGATGGCCCATCTCCAAATTTGTGAGAGGTGATCCAATGCCGAATCAATGGAGGGAAATTTACCTTCTCCCTACCTGTATACAAAGGGAAGGGTGATACGCGAAACTGTGATAAGTACCGTTCGATCAAGCTGATGTCATACACCATGAAGACCGTTGAGCGGGTATTAGGTGGCCGACTGCGAGTTTTTTGAGTTATGGCAGACTTCAAATAAATGAGAAGTGTAATTCGTTCGGTGGAAATTTACGCGGAAAATTTCAGTATTTCTAGAATTGTTTAAATCAACTTCATTTGCAAGATCCGGCGAGTCAATTAGTGCATAAAAGCTACATCACATACTTCTCGACGTTTCTCCAAAGAATGAGAGAAGAAGGTGGATGGTGATGAAAGACGAAGTGAAAAGAGAATAAACTTAGGCTGTACCGATTCAATACAATATACTGTAATACATTGTGTATTGTGCTTTCATTAAAGACGGTTGTGTTACTTTTTGCTATCTGATTTGAATCATGATCGACAATTTTTATATGCTAATTCACTCTACATGAGAATTTACTTATATTTTGCGGAATTTGTCAATCGGCTTTTCATTTTTATTATGCGAACATTCTTGACTCAGAGTTTATTAGAGTCTTTTATTGAGTTACGTATCAATAATTAAAGACTTGTTTCGTTTTCTCAAAGAGAATAATAGTTCATTTAAAAAGCTTAATTTTTCTGACGATGTTACCGAAGTCGATGACATGGTAAGAATTATCCACTCTCAACGTAGGGGGAAGGTCAATGATATAAGAATGAGCCGCTGTCCAACGGAAAAAATGTTTCCATTTCTCCTGCTTTGAACCGTATTACGTCGTCATCGTTAACATTGAAAAGTAATAAAAGCTCTCCTGATATGCATCGCGCTCGCACAATAAAAAGTAGAAATGCTGTCGGTGCGATTGGTGATAGAGTCTCCTCACCAAATGTTATCACATTAACTAAGGCTTGCAATTCTAGCTCTATTAAAGAGAGTGAGAAAATTGCTAATACAAAGTACATTGATAATGTTCGCTCCTATGTTGATGCTACTGCTGCTGTTCTTACTGGCTCTCTCTCTCCATCTGCTGGCTGAGATAATAATGGAGTTTCTCTGAAGCATAAACAACTGAGCTCTAAATCACTACACCAAAAATCATTCTCTCTCTATTTATCTTTTCCAACGCCCGCACTGTATAAAAACATGTTAAGGGTATTCATAACCCCTTAAGTGCGCGCAAATTGTGTATATAAAAAAATGGGTCAAATCATTATTTCCTCTCTACAGTCTGGCTGGCAATGTTCTTGTTGCTGGCGGTGATGATACCACTGATCGTGTTGCCGCTGCTCTTGCTGTTGGAATTAAATTTTTCGGAAATTAATGTTACGCAAATGAATGCTACAGCTGTTGCTATTGACCCTACTGGAACTTCATTTAATACGAATTTCAGTTGTGTTGTCTTTGATGAAGCAGGTGTGAGTGGCAATACTCATATACAATATAATACATCCTGAAAGCAACGAAGAAAGTGGCGAACGGCTTCTTCCTAAAAGACGATCGAGAAGACGGTCTGATGTAATTGTGGGAACTAGTCAACAATGTACCGAATTCTAAATTGTTAATGAAATAATAAAAAAAAATGGTTTCATATATCCAGTTTTCACCTCCGGAGTGAAATACCTACTACCGAAGGCATAACCACTTACATTGCATCGAAATTAAATATTAATGCCTCTCGTTTCTCCTGCTGTAAACTGGTTAAGTCTAATAATCGTTAGCATAACTTAAAGTAATGTACTTCGCAAAATGACTGAAGCAATATTCACATGTTTGATTCCAATTAACTTACAAGCTGATCGCAAGCTATAATAAAACCAGACTTATGTGGATTCCAGGGCACGTTGGTATAAAAGGAAACGAGGCAGTGGACAAGGTCGCGAAATCGGCGACAGAAGAACCATTAATATATTTCTACATCCAATCTAATAAGGATATAAAAAGAAGAATTATTCAGTATTGGGAGGAAAAAAGGAAAGAAGGATGGAAGCAGTACACCCACTATTACGCTGCAATAAATCTGAACGCAGAAAAGGCTATCTACCCAGTCAATCTTGAAAAAAATAAAGTAAAATTATTCTTGCGACTTCGCTTAGGACATACCAAGCTCACACAGAGCCACCTCATGTCGAAAAGTGATCCTCCCCCGTGCCATCTTTGTAACAACAACGAAACAATGACCCTTAAACATATTATCTATGACTGTAGTAAAATTAAGTATATTTTAAAACATATAGTTACCAATAAATCTTTATTAGAATTACTTAAAATCCCATCAGAAAAAAATATGAATGATGTCTACCAACTATTTAACAAATTAAGTTTTGCAAATAATATATAAGTTTTCTAGTCCTTAACAGTAAGCAAGCCGAAAGCCCTGGTAGCTAGTACTTACTGTAATTATCATTGTAATTTAATTACATGTTAATAAAGTTATAATAATAATAATAATAACTTACAAGTTGGTTCGTTTATCCGATCAAGAGTTATTGAAGTGGCCAATATCAAACACATGCGCCACCTTTGATGCACTTGCTCTAAATAAATGACTTTTTCCACATTACATAATACTATACAAATCGGTTTGTTTACCGATAACTGACGCAAGAAATATATATATTTTTCATGACGTAACAGCTTTAGTCCCTTTTATAGATCTTGTGTGAGAATGGTAGTTTTCTCCGAAATGGTAAATCTCTAAACATAAATTTGCTACAGCTCTGATAAAATGGTAGTTTGGACCTGGACTACCAAATGAGAGATACGCAATTGCAGAAACTATCTAGGTATACACTACAGGCTATTTTTGTTTACATTTTACTGAAACTTTCTTAACTTACTTTAGTTTCTAGGTATTATCGATTTAAGCTGTATATGTATATTTATAAACAAAAGTAAATTCTCACATTTTTTTATAGGTTAACAGAAGCTCATAGAAACGCAATAAGAGCAATAAGGAAAATTAAATACTTTGTAGCGCGTAGAAAATTTCAACAAGCACGGAAACCTTATGATGTGCGTGATGTTATTGAGCAATATTCTCAAGGGCATTTAAACATGATGGTCCGAATAAAGGTAATGTATAGTGTTGGCCATGAAACTTGATAGAACTGATTATATTTTTTTTTAATTTAGGAATTACAACGACGACTTGACCAAACACTCGGAAAACCAGGAAGTTACTTAGCGGGTATAGACCGTGTTGGTAATGTGAAAACAATGACGGTCGGCGCCCGGCTTTATCGCGTAGAACAACAGCTTTTGGTTCTAGACAAAAAATTAGAACACATTATGAGTGCAATAAGCAACATTACTATTCAACGTACAGTATCGAATGCAACAAGCAACACAACTCTGGCAGCAATAAGTCCTTTTACTTTGCCAACATATAATCATGGAAGTCATTTGTCCACTGTGATTGGCGACTCAAATCAGCAAATATCTGTGGGACTTCCATCATCAAGTCCTTTTCCAGCCTTATCACCTTCATCAGTCAGTGGTCTTGACGACGATGTTTAGGAGCTGCTAATATCTGCAGATATTTTTCCACTGTAGATGTAAAACTAAGTGCTTAGATATAACTTGAAAAATTAGAGAGCAAATATTCGCCCCAACATAACATATGTAAGGCACCATCCATGTCCTCGGTAATGTGGTGTCAAAGACACGTCCAATTCCAGTTATTTAGTCCAGACCCAAAAAGATATGTAAATTTAAATAACTCAGACTCTATTTCCTTATTTCACTACATCACATATCATCTTAAAGATCCAAAAATTAGAAGAGTTATGTACGGTTTTGTTAATCCCGACTCCTGAGGCTCATATTCGCGAAACACTAGATATTAACGAGTATGTAGGTACGTATTTTATTCTACAATATTCAGAAGTCGATTCATTTTAACCAAGGGAGTCTTAAAAAAATCCACAGCAGCGAGAGAGTTGAGAGTTGAGAGACTCTAGTGTCTCTTAAATTCTATATAAAATTATTTTGAATATCGATTTTTCTAACTCATAGACGACTTTCTGATTTTTATTGCGCACATAATCGCCCATCTGAGCAAGCCATTCACCGAACTTTGGATAGATTTCGTAGCACATACACCATACCACCAACACGTCAAAGAAATAATCACTCTTAATGAAAGCATGCAAGAAGATCCGAATTTATCCATTCTTTGTCGGTCTGTAGAAAGTTTTACGCCAAGATCTGGCCTACATCCATATAAGATCCAGATGTTTTTGTTTTTTTTAATAATTTGCGCGCACTCAAAGGGTTATGAATACCTTTAACATGTTTACACATAGTGCGGGCGTTGAAAAGGATGGATAGAGAGAGAGAGAAAGATTTTGCTTTTGTGGTTCTTGAAACTCAGTTGTTTATACTTCAGAGATTCTTCGGGGGTGGGATGCAGATAACTGGGGAGATTTTTGTTATTTTTTTGTCTTTGTTTCTGATTCACAATACTTTTTTCCCGATAACCGATGTCAAGGTAAATCACCATCAACAGAGCGAACAATTTTTCCAGCCACATGAGCAAGCTACTGCCAGTATTATGCCTTCGCAGTAGTGTTCACACAAGCTTTCGCAAATGATCCGACTGAATTTGTATATTCCATGAGAAATAATTATAATAAATGCTTGCTGACATCAGGATCTGAACCATGAACCGCTAGCGTGGTACCACTACACCGTTGCCACCCCATTGCTGTTGCGGGAATTGAAGCCGCGAGGCCATCATTTGCGTCATTCTTTCGCTGATGGGATTCTAGAGCAGTTGTAAGAGAGAGCTGAGTTGACCTGCTGTTTTATCACAAATTTGTATTTAGTGATAAACTTATTTTTTTTCCTAATGGTAAGCAAAATGTTCGCATATGGAATAAGACCAATCCATAAGAGACCCTACAGACTCATTACATCCAGGAAAATGCACCGTTTGTTGCGGTGTCTACGCTGGCGCTGGTGGCAGAATTGGTCCTTGATTTTTCAAAAATTAAGCCAGAGCTCGTGTCTCAGATTGTACCCAGATCATGTTCAATAAATATTTCTTTGAAAATAGGAATAAAATTTATCCGGACGAGATGCGGATTCAACAAAATGGAAGTAAGTTCAACACAGCGACCGAAGCGATCGACTTATTTAAATCACAATTTAGCGACAAGTTAGTCCCGAGAAATTATCTTGTCAATAGCATCCTGCGGGGTTACTGGTTTATGCTAGTAAACCGGACACAATTGACGCCTCGGAAGCCAACATTGTTCGTGTTATTCCTCGCCTACGGCCACGAATCTGCTATTTTGATTTGCTGTAGTTGATAATTGCAATCATGGCATTGTCATAAAATTATTTAATTAATTTAATTACTTATTTTCATTGCTGTTTATTGCTTCGTCAGTTTATTTCTTATGTCAGTTCATGTCTCATAGGACGAAAAAACGTTACTGCTTAGAGCTTATTCAGTTTATTTCTTATGTATGTCGGTTCATGTCTCATAGGGCGAGAAACCAATCTAAATTCTGAACACGAAAGAAGGGTTTCGTTTTTGTACCATGACTAACACATGCATACAAGGTTTTTATAAAAAACAAATGTACACTTTTGTTTCTCACCGTTAATTTGCGCGAGTGCGCAATTTTGATATTTTACGTTCTCTTAACAAATTTTCTTCGTGGGGTAACATAACGTCTGAGGGAACAGCATTGGCAAAAAAATGACATCCAGAAGTGCTAACTAACAATCGTCAGCTTCCAAGAGTTATTTTCCGATGGTCTTCACTACAAAATAATTTTGTGATCACATTTCACTGCCACAAATATAATTTTTAGTTATCACCTTAGCCAATTCCATTACTGTAGGGGTAAAATTGATTAGAACTTGCCCTCATACAAGCAGCCTTGTAAACAGTTTTCAAAATACAAAATATCCCAAAGAGTGTTTTGCTATTACCTATAAATTTTCTTCGATTAAAATTTCCAACGATCACGCGTGCCTTTCTCTATCTTCTAGACTGAAAAAACTGAAAAATCGAACTAATCTATCTAAATCTAATATATCTAAGATCATGGACAAGAATATAATGTAAATTTTTGAAGTACGGGGCACTAAAGAACTTGTTTTCATTAGTTTATTAATCGCACAATCCAATTCCTCACTTGTTCTTAAAGTCACTTTCCACATTTTCCCGATGCCTCCAATTACCAAAACAGAACAACCCATTTTACCAAAAAGTATCCAGATAATTTAGATTAAGCGAGTTAGTATCTACGATTTTTATTAAAACAGTTTTGATTTGGCTTTGGTTTTTTTTTTTTCTCACAAATAGACTTCTTTATGTATGTACATAGGCCATGTTCTTCAGAGCATTAAAATCCCAATGATAGAGTGAAGGCAAAGATTGGGCGGCTAAAACCCCAAGGCGGGGTGATGGTATGCGTAAATGCCTGAACACAATGGTGAAGCTGAAGCTGAAGCACATACATCCAATACTACAAACACAATGTGAAGCTGAAGCTTGCCGCTGAAGTAGAAGTGGAGTTAACTTCAGCTTTACTGCAGCGCGCTTTTTTTGACACTTCCACATTTCCATACAAAAAAAAAAAAAAGATGCGGCACATTAGTAAATAGGGAAATTAATCGATCAAGTTAAAAGGAACAATATTCTATGTGATTTGAATAATCTTCACTAAAAAAAGAGTACAAAAAAAGCCAAAGTGTGAAAAAAAAATTCCGAAGCATTTGGATTACCAACAACAAACACCCGTGCAGCGCGTCACCATTGTGTTCGTACTCAGCTTCATCAGTGCGCGATTTTTTGACAGCGCTACACGCGTATAGCTTCAGCTTCACCATTGTGTTCGGCCAGTTAGTTTTAAAACTTAGCAATTTTCAAGTTCCTGGAACTACTGAAGAAGGCAAGCTGTCCCACATTCGCACTGTGCGGCTAAAAAACAATCTTCTGAACCTAATGCTACGGACGAAAACAGATTGAAATCTGCCCACTAACACGCCCACTTTTTGAAAAATGTTCTTATTTGAATATTTTTGCTAGACAATTTATGTAAACATAAAATGTATGGATTAACTTTCTCTACAATGTTTTCTTACCAAACATATGGCATCATCACCCATTTCTTACTTTGAAATTGAAAAGAATGAAGAACAATGAAGAGAGTATATAAAACTAATCTTGCTTCACTAACCGAATATAAGGTACAGGTACCATGTTTGGTAATATCTTTTCACCCTTAATTAATCTCTCAAAGTAAATAATTTCGATTATAGTCATCGTGATTGTACTCTGTAGCAATTTCAAAATGTTCAAACCAAAATTTTCCAGCGCATATCAAAAATGAACATCCTGCAAATTAAATTTCTCCTAAATATGTACATAGTAGCTGATAACAACAGCCTATAGTTCCTACAGAGAGATATAAGGAAAGGGTACAATCCGTCTTTGGGAAGGTTTAATAAGAGTTTATTTTTGCATTGCTTCTTAAAAGACCCAATGGATTTTGCCTTGCAAATAAGCGTAAAAGAAAGCACTACTAGGTCGTACATGGGTTTTTTTAATATTCATTATTAAGGAAATAAATAGAGAGAAGACCGTAAAATATTTAAAAAGCAATTGTATTTCGAATACTATTGAGTATTTTAAAACGTTTTCGACTTTTTTTAAAGAAAAAATGTATACATTTTACGCCTACTCGTACATAAATATACTCGTATAATTGTTGTATTCTTAACAGTTCCCGAGATATTTGGTTTTTAAGTTTCAGGATTTATGAACTTTAAGGGTCATTTTCGTCTTTGAATAATATTTGCGTACATACTGATCTATAGAGTTATTCTTCGTTTTATTGAAAGACATTTTTTTTTTTGTAAGTTTCATTTTGATTGGTTGAGCTTGCGATTCGGAAGTTTAGCGCGTTTGTTCAAGCTAACTGATCTAACTAATACTAAGAATGATTAAGATCTCAAAATCAAAAGTTTTCACAAAAAGCAATACAGTAATACCTTTAGGACAAGGTATGTGCATGAATGTACAAATAAAAATCTATTTAAGGCTGAATTATGGAGTTGGTTTTTTTGCGATTTTTGAAACATATCCACCACACATTCGCGAGTTTCTCCATTATTATTATATATGTATTAAGATTGATTAAGATATTGAAATTGGAGATGTTCACAAAAAGCAATACTTACCAAGTACCTACATACATATGTACCTAGGTGCTAGTAGAAATAGAAAGAACATTTTTTCAGTGGACATCGTGTCGAATGCTTACGTTTAAGGCTAAATTATGTAGCTGATTTTCTTCTATTATAATTTATAATTTTTCTTAATGCCCAGTCCAAATCGAATTTGGCCAGCTTTTAAATGTTAGCCATTACCTCTTAGAATTAGTTAAGAACTAAGAACTTAAGTTACTTGTGTGCCTCTTTCATCTTAAGATATTATACATATAAGTAATGAAATATAAAGAGTGATTACCATATTGTGAGTAATAAAATATTTGCAGATTTTCTGTAAACTATACCATTAAACAAACTTATTAACTGCTAATCTCTAAGTATCATTTTTTTTTAATAATAAGTATTCACAACGACTTTATGTTTAAGAAAATGTTCATATTATATAAACAATTAATATTATAACAAAATGCGAGCACAATCAATCTTTCTAGTATACTGCAGTTGAAATTAAAGAAACAACCAAAGCAATATTGGATTGGCTACAGATTTTTCAAAACTTTATTCAATTAGGATCAATAAATACAAATACAAATACTTTACACAGGCACCGAAAATTACTAAATATATTAATTAATATGTATGATCTATTAGAATAGTTCTATTATTATCTGCCTACTCATACATATGTACATGTGTATGTAAATGCATGCATATGAACGTATATTGGGATGGAATATTTTTTGTTTACAATTTTTTTTTAATGAAAACAGTGTAAAAGTTTTCTATGTATGTATTTTTACCCCTTGTGCTGCCGCAAGACTAGGCAGGTCGAGTAACAAGGTGTCGAAGTATATATTGTACATATATGTTATATATAACATCATATTGTTATACATTTATGTCTATATATACATAAAAATAAAATGATAACTAAGTTCGTGTCCCGGCACGTATCGTGCAAAAACTTCTTTACAGATTTTAATAAAACTTTAGGTTTCCATACCTTAGAAGCATGGACCCTATCTACAATTAGAGCTACTTAGCACGTTATTCCCCAGGGCGATTAAGACATAAAAATAAATAAACTTTAAAAAAAAAAACCAAAACCAGACATTATAAGCTACACATAAGACAAGTTTGGGGAGTTTATAGAGAAGTAAAACTAAAACTTATAGTTTTGCCTACTTATGGGTGCAATGTAAAATAAATAAACACAGTAAATACGTTAGGCGAAGTTACAGAAAATTTCCTTGACTATTTATGGGGCAGGCAATTTTTCTCCTTCTGTTTTTGAAATACATATGTATATATAATAAATAGTAAATATTATTGTGGATCACACAGACAAAGTCGTGGGCATCAGAAAGCCAATCATTCTATATACATAAAATCGGAGGCTATTTAGTTTGATCATTGACATATTATGTATGGACTGCTAGTGAAATGTCACTTTCATACAATGTCTGCAGACAAATGTGTTCCGACATCTCCAGCTCCCTTGTTTCAGTGCGGTATTAAACAGAAACAAAATATCCGCCATCATAGATATCCCCCAAAGAAACTTGCGCCATATGTGTTTCTTCAAGTGTACTGGCTGTAAAAAAAGCTGTTAACATTTAAATAGTTTCAATATTCGTTGCCATAGATGTCACTGCAAATATTTTCTTGTTTCCTACAGTTACAATATTACAAATTTGAATTTCGTTGCAACACAATCTGTATTGTGAATCACAACCAACAACATAGTACTTCATTTTATATCTATCTCCATTTAATTGTGGAATAAATAATAACTCTAACTAAGAAAAGGAGGATAGAGATAAAAAAGAAGTGCTATGTGGTTGGCTGTGATTCACAATACAGGAAGGGATAAAAGTGTTTTCTGTTTTCTGTAAAAATTTCATCCCAGAAACTTTCAGCAGAATTTATATTCGGAATTGCAGCATCGGGATCTTTACAAATGCGTAGCATCCCTCTCTTGTGGTATTCTTTAGAGAAAAAATTTTAATTTTCTCTGACGAAAACGAAGTCGAGTCAAGCCAACACCGCTTCGGTCCAACTGGTGTATACTCGTACATGAAGTTCAAACTGGCTTGAAGCCAGATTCAGCCCTATATACGTATAAACACAGTAATTGGCAGGGATAGGATGTTGCTAACTTTGCCTCTTTTTTTGCTTAATCGGAAGATAGTATTGACTTTACACAAACACGTTTCATGTCCTCCTGATTCCAAATACAGTGGACTCTCCCTAAGTCGAACTCTCCCTAAGTCGAATTTCTCTCTAACTCGAATTTTTTCGCCATATTTTAGCATTCCCCTCAATTTTCCATACAAAAGCATCCTCTAAGTCAAACTCCCTCTAAGTCGAAACTCCCTCTAACTCGAACAAATCATGGTATCCCGTGAAAATTCGACTTAGGGGGAATCCACTGTATATGTATTTTATTTTGCCTTTTTTTGCCTTTTTTGCCGTTGTTGCCTTTTTCTGCCTTTTTTGTCTATTTTGCTTTTTTCGCTAAAGTTTGTTCGCTAAAAAAATTGTAGAAAAATGCGCGTTTGCATGTATGTATATCTGTGCAAACACGCGTCTTACTCACACTACGTAATACGCATACCTAAATTTAAAACGTCTAGTCCGTGGGGAGAGTCAACATGGAAATATGTACATGACCACAGACGGTTTGCACTTGTATGTGACCGCAAACGTTACTGTGTATAACTCTATTACATATTTCTTGTTTTTATACAATACATAATAAAATAGAGCGCGACCGGCTCAGCTGGTATTGCCATGTTCAAAGAAGAGATCTTTTGAACCCTGTTAAAAAAGCAATATCTATGCACGTTCCAAAGACATCGCGATGTAGGAAAGGCAGGCCTATAAACGTCTGGATCAGACAAATGCGATGACATTGGCAATTCATTGGCCTCAGTAACCGAGTGACCCAAAATCGGCAGGCCTGCCGATATTTTCTGAGGTCAAATAGGCGAACCCCACAGGCGGATCAGTAGAAATGCGGTGAAGTGGGAGGGCTGTGATCCCTTGCTTTCGGATCATAACCTCGCTGATAAAAGGAAGAAGAAGAAGAAGACATAATATGCCGATTATTTTGCTCGGATTAAAAAAATCGTCAGCGTTCTTGAAGACGATGCAAGCTGTGTTGTGTTTGCAAAGGAATTGATTTAAGATGAAGCAGTGCAAGCGCAGCTGGCGTACATCAAAGTCAATTTTAGGTTTTTAGTCGACCCAAAAAAAAAAACGAATTTTCGAAGACAGGTAGAGAGTCTGTACTTATAATTTTAACTAGTATCATTCTGATCAAGGAACATCAATTGGCCAAGTGTTGCCGGTTTTAAAGAACATTCAGCAAAACTTGAAAAAAGCAAAAGGGCCGATTGCAAAGGAAGTCCTGAAGAAGTTTACTGCCATTTTCAATGCAAATACGGGACTGAAAACTATTGAGCAGATAAATTCTATAATGAAGGGCGACTTGGATTCCAAACTTCCAGAAAATATTGATGTTAATAATGTTGAAAGCTTTAAATGGGCTCCACTCGTTTCAGCTGAAGTAGAAAGGTCATTTAGCTCTCTAAAGACGCTTCTAAGAAAGAACCGGAGAATATTATTACCAGAAATTTCAAAAAGATAAAAAGAGCTCTCACAAGAGAAAACGCACGAAGAAAGAGCGAGACAGAGATGAGAAATTCTGACAGTCGTGGATTACATCCAGTGATAAACAATAGTTATCGATAATTAGATCTGTATTTAATGGTGATCTTACATTGGAGGAAGTGGAATATTCAACAGTTTAATATATTGTATTTACAAGCACTTGATATTCTTTTAACAAAAGGACTCCTCTTATAATACCCCAAAGGATTTCTTTCAAAATAATCATATGCAAGTACCGGAATTCTATCTTGTCGTCAACTGCTTTGCGTAAATGCAGAAGTATCGCTGCATTTCACACCATCTTCGACCAGATATTGTCATCCTATATAATTTATTTTTGGTAATAAAACAGTACATGTTTTCTTAAAGAAGTTGAGAAAATGAAAAACCATATTGCCGTACTCTCTCCAATACAAATATTGGTAAATAATATAATTTTGCCTATCTAGATTGCCAAAATTGCACACTGGGGATCGATCAAGAAATGCCTAAATCTGGGGAGAATCTCCAAACTGGCAACGCCGAAAGAATCGAAAGAAACTTAAAGAGTTATGGCGCAGCAAGGAAGAAAATTGAGAAGCCTTCTCATGACAGTAATGCTCGATGTTTGTCAGATGTTTGCGAGAGATCCGATCGGGATTAGAACCTTAAACTCCATACTCAATACTTTCATGCACTAACCACTAATATGTAGTGAATTTTTAAATCCCTAAGGCTTTAGTTTTCATATTCATACCAAACGAAAATATGTACATTGACTTTTAAAGAAATTAACTTCGTAAGTGCTCTGTAAATATTATATAGACTTTTCGCTCTCGCTCACTTGTCTGTCACCATGCTCTAGCTACTGATTTTTGTAGAATATTGGTCTTCAGACATATCACGTGCCATTTTTCAAATAAATAAAAAAAAATATATATCGTTGAAAAGTCGTTTTTGAGTTTAATTGGGTTCTTTAATCAAAAGCACTGGCGGCATTAACCTAAACTTACTGCTTTTTACGGCTTTTCAAGCTATAACATGCCTAAGCGAAAATAATGCCGAAAGAAGAATATTGTGAAGAAGAAAATTTAAAAAGAATGCCGATTGATGACTATTGACTCTAATACGAAGTTTTAAGAAATCAATGACCTACTTCTAATTATACATAGAGAACACAAAATTTCGATAGAAGAATTTACGGGCTGGGTCATCGTACAAAGTATTTAACCTGAAAAACCGAATGAGGGTTTTTCTTCAGGCGATGAAAGTGATGAGATTAGTCAAGTTCCTAAAGTAACGAATTCCCAAGCAATGCAATGTACTGTACATACATACTCGTATGTATATACATATGTATGTATAGCATTATTGAGTGGGCAGAGCAAAGTTAATTGCATAGAAATTATTTTAGACAAAAACTAATGTGAATTTTGTGTTTTTTTTCTGGCTTTACAATTAACTTGCGGCAGTACGAAATCTAAATATTAAATATCTACTACAATTAAAATATTATGAATTGTAATCCGTTTACTCTTTTTTAAATAATAAACTTCTTCCTATATGGTGCCTTATGCCATTTTTGCCATTAGTTTAGGATGTAAATTTAGAATAATTTAAATAATCCAACACTTGCGAATAAAATAACAATAATAGAAATCTCGCTATTTTTAGACGAGCACAATTTAATCTAAAAATTGCAATTGAATAACTACTATAAAAATATACTCGGTATTATTAAACCAGCACAATTTAACGAATTTATTGGAAACATTATGGTTAAAATTGAGAAAGGAAAATAGGATAATAATACTTAAGTAAGTTACTTAAATAAATTCAAATATATGTATGACATAAATTTGTATTATATATAAAATGAAATTCATAAGTTTGAAAAATTCGGAAGTTACTCGAATTAACATGAACATGTCGTTCATGCAAAGTTGTAAAATAAACTAGTAAATAAATAAATGTAAAAGTATTGTAAGGCAGAAAAGAAATCAATACACAGAGTACTAAGAACAATTTTTATTTGTTTAAACACATTATTTTGCATTGTATTGATAGAATTAAATATTATTCACTACCTAAAGGCAATGTAGAGTCTTCTTGAAGACATCTGTGATCACATACTTTCTTTCTTATACAACATAGTACCTAATTATTGAAGAAATTTAAATGGTGACGGGAGCTCTTTACATAATTTGCACATGTAATTTTCTCTATTGAATATATGTACAATAAGGTGGGTCTTGTTTTGAAGAATTGGTTTTAATTTTTATTTGCAGTAGCAGCGATTTCAACCCGCTTAAGTATTTTTAAAAAGTGAGGATTTTTAGGAATAATAAAATTGGAGAAACACAATTTGAATGTTTTTATTATGGAGAGAACGTTATTAACCTATATCAAGTTTTTGCTTTGAAATTTTTGTCCTCTTATATTAATTACCATATTTGTAGAGAATTTTCGGCATTTGTATGATTTAGTTATTGATGTTCTATTTTTATTTATTAGCAATGTGTCTTTAGAAAGTTTTAAGGTAAGCTTCAATAGATGACGCATATTTTTTATACATTTTTTAGCTAATCCATACAACCATGGGTGGCAATTTGTTTTAACCCCATCCCCATATTTTATGTCACTACCGCTACCACTTATTTATCGGATTTAAAAAAAGTGTAAAAATATATGTATAGGGCAACAACTTTAGATGTCACAAATTTGTTCGTATAAGTGCAAATTCCTCATAAGTGAACAACTTTTCAAAACCCCGAATAAAGTTTTTCACTATTTTTAAAACGGATAAGTGCAAATGCAAATTTTTAATTTTTTTACATTAACAAAAAAATAAGTGGCAACACTTAAAACTACATACATAGTACATACATCTCTTTCCACATTTTTGAATTATCAAGCTAATCTTTTTTGAAGTGACATTCAACACTATTTTGTCAAAAATATTGATTGTTTCTACTATTTCTCTATTTAATTTTTTTTTTTTTGATTTTATATACTTAGGCTAAGATGTTTTTTTATAAAGTTTGAGAAATAAAGATAATAATAATAATAATATATACATTTTCATGGCCTGTTAATCCTTCATGAGGGTCGCGGGGGTAGGATGCTCATTTGGACCTTCCATCCTTCTCGATCTTCCGCCACTGACTCCAACTCATCAGGAGGAAACCCTAGATGGCTCCAAGAGAGATGTCGGACTTGGTCCAACCATCTCTTTCTAGGCCTACTGGGGATTTCTCCGGTAAATAAATATTTGGCGCAACAGCTCTTTAAGTGCCAGGGAATAGCTTCTTGCAACCACTCATGTTGTGTGTGTTATATTTTTCAAACGAATGAAAGGGACCTACAGTTTAGTGCCGTATCCGAAGGGCGATTTGTTTTGAGAAGCTTTCTCGAGACAACAATAGTCTCGGATGTTTATCAGACATTCGCGAGGGGTGGGAACGTGAAAAAACTTTTTGGTGTTTTCTGGGATTCGAACTTGGAACCTCACGCACAGTGGTCCGACACACTAACCAATCACGCCACGGCGCCTCACTGGTAGTAGCATGTACATATTAATAATTTTGGATATAATATCTATATGGACGTATGTACAAATGTACATACATATGTGCATTATATACTTAACTCAGAATGGAATCTGATTTTTTTTTCGTTGTGCTGTTTTTGTTATTTTTTTTAATTTAATTTTCACTTTTGTTTCAATTAAAGAATTCCAAATAGTATAAATCTGTGGCAATACGACAAAATAGCTTAAGTCGACTTAAGTCAAAATTGAGTTAGTTATAGCAAAATGTTTCCAATTACATAAAGTATTTTCCCTCAATTTTTTAGTTGCATACCTGTAAAGACTGCTGAGTTATGGCTGTTAGAGTAGAGGCGCAATTCAAAAATTTCATACGATTTTCGCGTAAGCCACAACTTTAAACCCTTCTCCTGAAAAATCATATAAATCGACTTAAGCTATTTTGTCGTATTGCCACAGATGCAGTTTCTTTTTTTTGAGTGTGTAAATACGGTGTAAATACTAAGTACTACTAAATACTACTTTACTAAGTAAGTACATAAAAGTGCAAAAATGTGCACTTATTAAAATTAAAGAACATACGATGGATTGAACCGTCTGTCGGTAGACAAGTTTGTTTACTTTTAATTCATTTTTGTGTAATTTAATCAAATTCTTTTGTTATTAGCCTTCTATAATTTAAACCGGAAGTTATATAGTTAACAACATTTTTCCAATTTTCATCTAAGCCTCCATTTAAAATATTAATTATTTCCTTATTTCCAACCGTACAGGATGGTGATAACAAAGCTGAAAGGTCACACAAATAACTTGCCCAGCTATGTTAAGATCCATAATAGAGCACCTATTCCCCCATAGACCATCTACTCTGTGTGATATAATCAGAGAGACCAATGCAGAGCACATCCCTGCTATCACACGGGAGGAACTATTCGAAGCATGCAGGAAGATTGGAAGCAACAAAGCACCTGGATCAGATGGCATCCCCAATAAGGCAGTGAAAGTGGCTGTCCAAAAGAGGCCGGACATTTTTATAGCCACTATGTAAAAGTGTATGGAAGAAGGAGTTTTTCCTGGGTCATGGAAGCTTCAACATCAAGTACTGCTACCAAAAGGAAACAAACCACCTGGAGAACCATCGTCATGTCGCCCAATATGTTTACTCGACACTTTGGGTAAGATACTTGAGCGAATAATATACAACAGAATGCTCGTGGTAGCAGAAGAGAAAGGAGCACTGTCAGACCATTAGTTCGGATTTAGAAAACCGCGTTCTATCGTTGATGCCATAAAAGCGGTAGTTGACACAGCAACTGGAGCGGTCCAAGGAGAAAAATAACGAGGGGGAACAAAGAAATACTGTGCAGTAGTGACTCTGGACATCAAAAACGCATTTAACTCGGCAAATTGGACATTCATAAGGAGATTGCTAGCCAGAATGGATACTTCATACTACCTATTGAGGATAGTTACAATATACTTCAGCAACAGGAAGTTAAGGTATCAAACCGACGAGTGGGTAAAGTACTACAACGTCACGGCAGGAGTCCCACAAGGATCGGTACTAGGCCCTCTCTTATTGAATATCATGTACGACGGAGTCTTGTGACTAGCACTTCCACAAGGAGTTAAGATAATCGGGTTCGCTGACGACATCGCCGTGGTCAATCGGAAAAATGAAAGACTGGCTACGATCCGCCGGCTTAGAATTAGCAGACCACAAAACTGAAGCTGTTCTTATAACAAGTCGAAAAGCTGTTGAATATGCGAATATTCAAGTCGGAACTCAGACTATAAGAACCAAGGAAGCAGTTACATACTTAGGAGTAATGCTCGACAACAGGTGAAGTTTTAAAACACACGTGGAATACTCGAGCAAGAAGGCTTCACTACTGCAGGCAGCCCTTTCTCGAATACTGCCAAACATCGGCGGCCCTGGATATGCTAGACGGATTCTACTATCCAGAGTGGTTAGCTCGGTTCTCCTATGCGCTGCACCGGTTTAGGCGGCGGCGATAGCGACGATAGAAATACGGAGACAACTATCGTCAACATACAGGCTATGCGCGGCAGCCTGTGTCATAGCCGGAATGATCCCCACCGACATTCTCGCAAATGAGATGGTAAGGATCTACGAAAGGAGAACCTCGAGTCATCAAGACGTATTGTCAGCAGATATCGTCAAGAGGATAAAGGCGGAGGAGAAGGCAACATCACTAGCCATGTGGCAAGTCTGGTGGGAAAAGGTACAAAAGGTAGATGGACCTACAAGCTGATCCCCACCATTGGGGTCTGGACGAAACGAGTGTTTGGGGACTGCAACTATTACCTTACGCAGTTCCTATCGCAAATATTTACACAGATTTGGACATGATAACTCACCTCTCTGTCCACATTGTCCAGACCAGAAGGAAGATACAGAGCATGCAATATTCCATTGCAATCGCTTTACGGAATGGAGAAATAACCTGCCAAGTCCACCATTACTTATAGACCAAATGCTGCGGTCAGAGGAGAATTGGCTGGAAATTTGTACCCTTATAACGAATGTGAAAAAAGAGCTCCGAATAATTGAGAGAGCAAGGAGAGCTGAAGCAGCAATACAAGAAGCATAGCATTAATTGCTAACCAGCCCCGCGAAGTAATACCTTACGGCAGTCCCGCGGGGATAGTGGTAGATGTGTGCAGGGTGTGGATTAGTACGTAGGCGCATTCCTGGCATCGATTATTCGCGCTTGCAAATCGTGCATGCTAGTAGCCCGGACTACTAGTATTTTTCGAAGATTACCACATCCCTTGGCGCAACCAAAAAAAAAAATACATACACACATGCATGCACACATATCTACATATAATATATATTTCTATATATAAATATGCCCCTCTCTTAAAATTGTTCGTCCCGAACACGTTTATCTACGTTATTGCCATGATAACGGTGTATGTCAATAAGTCAAAACATTAAACTTA
This sequence comes from Brachypalpus laphriformis, assembly GCA_945910035.1. NCBI lineage: Eukaryota > Metazoa > Arthropoda > Insecta > Diptera > Syrphidae > Brachypalpus > Brachypalpus laphriformis. The sequence continues at coordinate 126,279,467 of OX246756.1, forward strand.
CCGGTCTCTCGTGATGGCATGTAAAATCACATCATAGTGCTGATAAAATTCAATATAATTACGAAGAGTGACTTTTGCTGCATGTTTGAGGAAGGATCATTTAAGCCACCACATAAATGTGAAACATCCATTATGAATTCCAGTGACATTGAAAAAGACAGGTAATAAGATTAGCCGTGCAACAAAGACAGAGCTCTCTCCGCAGTAGCATCCATCAACATCCGGAGTGCAGCCTAATAAGATGAAGTCGCCCTTTTGTCAGAAAATGAACTTAAAGTTTGAATGCATTCAAATCTAATATGCAATTATTTTGCGAGTTTATGAAAACAGATTCTAACGGTGACAATAAGATGATCGAAGAAGTAAAAAGTATGCAAGCCAAGGTGGGCACTATTTTAAGAAAGGATATCTGCCAGGGCAATTAGCCATTATGGTTGATGATATTGAAACAAAATTGGAACAATTCCAAGAAAAGGAAAGCGGATAAATTCTGCTTTCTTTTCTAAGAATCGAAAATCTTTCCAGCTTCATAAATGAACCTACGAGGATGGTGTCAGGTAGATGCCTAGATCACATTTATGGACGTTTATCCAATTTCTCCTTAAGCGACTGTGAGAAGTGTTTATTCGATCTCAAAATTTCTGATCACTCTATGACAGGGTTGTTGATAGACTCCACCTGTATGAAGAAAAAGAGTAGAATTCAAATTTCATCCAAAACAGCCACAAAAATTGACATCGTAAAGCTAAAAAACAATCTCTCCTTTGAGTTTTGGGTTGACGTTTATTCGGAAAGCAATCCATCAGCTGCCTATTCACTTTTTATTGATCGTCTCTCTAAGCATATTTCCAAGTGTACTTCCGTTGTGTCCTTGAAAACATCTCATAAAAGACTTAAGCCTTGGATTTCCATGCGACTTCTTAACAAGTTAAGGTACAAAAATAAGCTTAGAATCAAGTGTTCGAAGCATCCTAACAACCTCAGGCTGAGTAATAGGTATAAGAAAGTAACCTCCCAACTTAAAAAGAGATTCCCATCTGCCGCGACAATTATTATCGTAATCAGTTTCTTTTTGCTAATGGTAATATAAAAAGTGAATGGCAGGTGGTCAACAATATTCTGAACCAATCCTCACCTTCTAAGCAACCCATTGCTATTCGTGTAAATGAGTGTGTAATTACTGATGCATTTGACATTGCTAATGCCTTCAGCAATTACTTTACCTCAATAGCTAGTAATTTACCAGCGCATGCAGGCCAACGTACCTGTGGTTTGTGCCCGGTTGTTGGAAGTTTTTGTGAACCGCTGCAGAGGAATAGTTTTGCTTTTGAGCCCATAACTGCATTCGAACTTTTAAAGGCAATTAGTTCGCTAAAGAACTCTAATGCTTGCGGTTGTGATGGCATCTCGAATATTCTTTTCAAACGTATTGGTTTATTTGTAGTGGATGTTTTAGCTGTTATTTTCAACCGCAGCATATTTCTATGTGTTTTTCCTGACGAACTCAAATGTACCGACGTAGTTCCTCTCCTTAAAAAAGTCTCCGCAGAAGTATTGAGTAATTATAGACCAATCTCACTTCTTCCTGTGGTTAGCAAAATCTTCGAAAAGACTGTTAAAGTGAGGATTTTATCTTTTCTAAACAAATCAATGTTTTTTAGCGCGGTACAGTTTGGCTTTCAACAGGGGAAATCCACTGAAGACGCCCTTTTGCGTTTTTGTTCTAGTATTCTCTCTAATCTCGATTCAAAAAGGTGCACTGCTGGGCTTTTTGTAGACATTACAAAAGCTTTCGATATGGTGAATAACGCTATCTTGTTGGAAAAACTTGAAAAAGCTGGAATTCGCGGCTTCATGCTCTCCTGGGTTAGGTCATACCTTTCTAATCGATCTCAAAGAGTGAAGATTGGCGAAACCAGGAGTGAATTCCAGTTTTACAATTTGGGAGTTCCTCAAGGCTCTGTACTGGGTCCTATTTTGTTTCTCATTTATATAAATTCTCTGTTCGGATTATGCTTCAAAGGTACACTTACTGCCTTCGCTGATGATATTGGCTGTTCTTATGGTTCTGATAGTGCTTTAGATTTGGTATCGGATAATAATTGGGATCTACATTTATTAAGGATCTGGTTTTCCGAGCACAAATTGAGCATCAGCTCTAAAACAAAAATTATGTTCTTCAATTTATCCGCGCTAATGCTGAAGTTTACTTTCACGCACCGGATTGCCTAAAATTTAGACTGGAAAATTGTTCCTGTGCCTCTGCCCCTACGTTTTGTAGTACTCTCAGCTGCAGTGATAAGTGTTTTTTGATTGAGAATGTGGTAGAGTTTAAGTACTTGGGGCTAACTATTGATACTAGGATGACTTTTGCTAAACATACAGAGTCCCTGAGGAACTACTTTCGTTATACTCTCCGTCATTTCTTTTACTTGAAAAATGTTTGTTCTAACAAACTGCTGAGAACTATATATTATGGAATTTTACATTCAAAGCTCCAATATGGTATTTCGTGTTGGGGTGGAACTCATTTGAATAAAATTAAACCGCTTTTAATTCTGCAAAAGAAAGTCTTAAGAATTATGTGCCGAAAGCACCGTCGACATCCTAGTTATCCGTTGTTTCGTGATTTAAAAATTCTTCCAGTTCGTCATCTTTATTGTTTCAAAGTGTTAAAAACTTTCTTCATGAGATCGGGAAATCGTAACTACAGAATAATTTCTGACAATAATCTACGTGGAAATTTTACGAATTTAGTCTCTATACCGATCTATCGCACCAACGCCCTTCGAAACTTTTATTTGGTTTCTTCGTGCCGCTTATTTAATAAGCTCCCACAATCCTTAAGAGCTCTAACGGTTTCTGGAAGGTTTGAAAAATGTGTTAAGCAATGGCTCTTAGATCTAGATTATGCTAGTTTAGAATCCATATTATCTGACGTTCTGGTGTAACTACGTGTACTCTCTTTTTATTACCTTTATTTTAATTTTTTATATTTTTTTTTTGCCTTTTTCACTTGTTTTTTGGATCTTGCTTCTTAGTTATCACATCTAATCACATACTATCTTTCACTTTTTCGTTATTGTATAATTTTTGTTTTTAAGGGTCACCCCACCCACAACTGAATTTATTTGCTGTAAAGCCCATTGAAGTGGCATTTGATACTATTTAAATACTTGAAGTATATATAAATAAAAAATGTCATTATAATTATTTCTGAAATCCTTATTACTAGAACCTATGTATTATGTATTATAATTTTGTATGAAATAAATCTAAATCTAATCTAATTAAGTAAATACTAATAAATATCAATAATTAATATATCTAATATTTTTCGTGGCTATACATACTTTGAATTACCACGATCATAAATAACAAAAACGCTTGTATAAATGTGCAAAACAACGACAAATATCCGTATTGTTTCAAATGGGCAATTATATCGGCTCTTGGCGAAAGTGTTGTACAGAATCATCAAAGACTGGCAGTTTACAAGATAAAAGATATAACAGAGAGATAATAGAAGTTAATGTCAGAGTTCTTTAGCAATATGTAAAGATTTTTGAGAACAATAATGCTAGGCCTGGCATTAGTGTCAACGTATCGGGTTATAAATTGAATGGAAAGAAAGCTGATTTCAATATCATCGGACCATGCATGCAAGGAAAAGAGGAAGCAGATTAACCAGCTTTTTTGTGAAAATGATACACGTGGAACGCATAAGGCCCATTCACAGCTCAGCGACCTGCGAATGCCCGAACTGCGAACAAACCGTTTTTAGCACATTTATAAACACGCCATTGGCAATTTTACTATTCCAAAATGACGGGGCCTAATTTATCTTTCGATTAATATAAAAAAAAGTTGAATTGCAAATAGTTTCTATGAAGAAACTAGCAATTCGCCGATTTTTCCGCGAATAAGCGAATGCTTTTTACGAACTGTCAAATTTTATTCACATTCCACACATGTAGGACGAAATCTACATTCCCGCGATCAAAACATTCGGCAGTGTTTAACCTCACAATTCTTTTGTTTTGTTCTTTGCGGGTAATATCGTGGTTGAATTTATCGAAAGAAGCTAGGCTATGTTCTTATACATTTTTCACGTTTAGGCCATTAGTTACAAAATGAATGACAACTGCAATTCGCGGATTGCGGCGACCAGTAAAAAAAGCAGCTGTGAATGAAATGTTAAAGTTGGCGAATATTCGCTAGTTCGCATTCGCAGGTCGCTGAGCTGTGAATGAACCTATAGAACACACTGCATATGCTTACATCAAAAAGACATCAAGGCTATTGAGAAATCAAGTAACTAAACACCAACATCGAATGCATCGCTGTAACGCCTGTTTACTACGGTTTTCCAGCGAATACAACATAGAGAAGCATAGAAGTAAGTGCCGCAAACTGGTTACGATAATACCAGAGGAAGGAAAGAACCATATTAAATTCGACGAGCATGAAAGAAAGTTATAGAGCGTTGCCAGATATGAGGATTTTTCCTCATTTTAGGAAATTTTTCACTTAATGGGAAAAATGGGGAAAAGAGCTCCTTAAACGGAAAAAACGAAATGCACAAAAATATATTAATTTAACATACCTACTTACATATGTATATATAGAAATAATATAATTAAAAGTATAAATCTCTTATAAATCATAATACAGCTATGACTTCCTCCTGTCCTTTGATTCAACCCAGGGGCAAGAAGAACCTGCATTGGTGGATTGCAGCTTTAGGCCCTTTAAGAAATAATTGTAAAAAACTTTTCAATAATGCTGAAAGTACGAGAGACACGCTAGATTGGGACCTGTACAAGGCATCCATAAACATATATAAAAAAAACAATTAGGTTAGGTTAGGTTAGTGGGCTAGTGCCCCGTGCAGGGACACGTTAAGAATATCACTGCAGCGCCCTCCAACAACTAGCGCTTGTGGTAAAAGGCGACTAAGGGGACAAATCAGATCTAGGCAATTTAACACCCAAGTGAGCCTAGCGACACATATACTACCTTAAAAACCCCCCCACAACTGTGCATGCATAGAAGAAAAATCAAACAAACAATAATAAAACAGGAGCATGCACGTGTAAAAAAAAAAGAACAAAGGTGAACCCCACAGGCGGATCAGTAGAAATGCGGTGAAGTGGGAGGGTTGTGATCCCTTATTTTCGGATCATAGCCTCGCTGATAAAAGGAAGAAAAAGAAGGTTAGTGGGCAGGTGTAGGAACGGAAGTCCTTTACACCACACTCAGGTCAGTATAGACCCATTGTGATACCCATGGGGGAAAAGAAGATAGAAAAAGATAAATCCCTTCCTCGTGAAGAAAAATAAAAGTCTCTGTACGTAGCCTATTAGAAAGCATATATTACTTACTGCGCCCGAGATACAAACCATTCAGAGGATTTGATGAAGTTTGCGATGTCGTTGATCGATCTGTTGAAGAATTCTTCTAAATCCTTAAAGAAGTATTGTCTAAGATATCTATTTCTAAGGTGGTAGAGGCCTGGGCAGTGACAGAGAAAGTGGGTAGTGTCCTCGTGAACCTCCTCGTCGCCGCAGCCCCTACAAAGGTCCTTGTACGTCACACGTAACTTTTTCATGTGGTATCGCATAGTGTTGTGCCCCGTAATAATTCCTATGAGAATAGAGAGTGATTTTCTATCCCTCTGCATGAGTTTATTGGTTTTTGCACTCTCAAATGTTGGCCATAGCTTCCTCGCGATGATACTAGTATCAAGAGAGGACCATCTGTTGTTTGCCTCCGTTAGGGCTTTGTTCCTTTTCCTGTTGCCAGCAGCACGACATCGTCCGCGTAAGCTATAGTTTTCACGCCGCTGTTTCTTCGTTTTAGGGGACCTACATTTAGGACAATTACCCACAGTACTGGGGATATAACCCCATCCTTGAGGAGTACCTCTTGAGGCGTAGGCTTCAAACTTTGTTCCTCCGAGCTCTACTTTAATATGTCTTTCCTCTAGCATATTGACAATCCACCTTATCAGGGAGTTGCGAATATTGAGGTTCTTTAAGATTCTTTGAACCGCATCTGTTCTTACATTGTTAAAGGCTCCTTCAATGTCTAAGAAAGCGGCCAGTATGCATTCTTTATCTTTCAATGATTTTTCTATTGAGCCAACCACACAGTGCAGCGCTGTCTCTATGCTTTTTCTTTTCATATACGCGTGCTGTGCCGGGGATAGATCACCAGGGCGTAGTTTGCTATGAATGTGTATATCAGCTAGTCTCTTAAAAGTTTTTAGGACGAAGGAGGTGAGACGTCTTGGTCTAAAGTCTTTCGCAGTGGTGTGGTTTGCCTTACCGGACTTGGGTGTGAAGACCACTTTAACCTTTGTCCATGCTCTAGGTAGGTATTCAAAAAAGAAACAATTGAGATATACTTCTTTGAATACCAGGATAATCGTAGTTACGGTTTTCTGTAACATGATCGGAATAATCCCGTCGGGTCCTGGGGATTTAAAGGGAGAGAACGATCTAATAGCCCACTCGATTTTTCTTCCGTAACTAAATCCGTCGGGACACCCGCTACAATGCTACTGTTAGTCCCGATATACATCCTGGGAAGTGGGTTTTTAACAGAGAGCTCAGTGATTCCGAACAGGATTTGGTCCATCTTCCGTCGGGTTCTTTGATGGATCCTAGGGTTTTTGGCTGTCTTGATAGGATTTTTCTTAGTCACGCAGATTCGGCCGTACCTTTGATTTCGTTACAGAAGTGTTGCTAAGAATGGCATTTAGCTTTCTGTGTTTCATTTTTAGAATATACCGAAAGAAGATGACACTATCCCTGCTACGTTTGCCGATGATACTGCTATCCTAGCAGTAGGTAAAACAATCGAAGAAACGACTGAGAAACTGCAAAACGCACTGAATAAAGTAAATGAATGGACGAGGGACTGGCGGATTGCCCTCAATGAATCTAAATCTGTTCACGTGAATTTAACTTAAAAGAAAACTAATAACTTACCAATTTTCCTAAACTCGGCCCGAATACCTTTTGCAAACGAGGCCAAATACCTGGGAATGACACTCGATGCAAGACTGAAATGGAATTCGCACGTGAAAATGAAACGTAAAGAACTCGAAATCAAATATAGAGAAATGAACTGGTTACTCGGAAAACATTCCCAGCTCAGTTCTGAGAATAAACTGGTTTTATACAAGCAAGTGATAAAGCCGGTGTGGACCTACGGTATACAACTTTGGGGTTGTACCAAGAAAACAAATGGCAATATTTTACAAACTTTTAAAAATAAAGTGCTAAGAGAAATTGTCCAAGCATCGTGGTACATATATTAGAAACGACAATATCCACAGGGATCTCGGAATTCCGACAATCGAAGATGAAACTAGAAGTTTCGCGAGAAAGCATAGAAACCGACTAATCGGACATGTCAACAATACAGTCATACAAATTTTGGATGAGAGCAATTTATTGCGCCGACTACAGAGGACAAAACCTTTCGATTTGGCGAGATAAAGATTAACCGCGTCTACATAGATTGTGGAACATGCAGGATCTTTCAGTGGAAAGTAACCTGCCAAATGTTTTTATTTCATGATAGAAAAATTGCTTCATAAGTTATTACTTAGTTGCGACATCTAACAAATTTATATCCAAGGGTGGTGTTTTTTTTAGTCAGTACGAATCTGACACTACTATGAGCACGCGCTTGCTATTCTCATAGTGTCTATGGAAGATTTTTCACCAACCCTCGAAAAAAAAATAAATAAAAAATTTTAGAATTCCTCTGACTGGACTTATATTGTTCCCAATCCGCGTCTAGTCTAGTGCTTTCGGCTACATTTAGAAGGTGTCTGGTTACCTTAAAATGTTAGCTAGTTCCCTTGACCACCATGGTGGCGATTTTTTACCTTTCCTTTTAGTTTCCGGACAAGCTTTGACAAAGGCCTCATTAAAGATGGCTGTTATATCCTCAACCTTGCGATCGATGTCTGCAGGTCCTAGCCAATTACATTCTTGCAGGAATCTGGCACTTTTCTTCACCTCGTTGCTAAAGATATCCCAGTTGGTTTTTTTTTTGGGGGTTTCTGTATGGTTTAGGTGATTCATAGTTGCTACTCACGAGAAATTCAATAATTTTGTGGTCAGAGTAGGATTCTTCTCCACCACATTCCACTTGTCGATAATTAAAGTTCTTGAGTTACTGGCTACAGTTATATCTATGACTACTTCTACGCTATACGTTGTAAGGTCTTTATGGGTGGAAGGGAGTCAAATTGACAGTGTGTTTGAGAGAAGACATCCCCAAAACCCACACAATCACCGTCTTAGAAGCACAAAACGAGTTGCTTAACACCCACCTATGGAGAGCGACCAGTAGTCGAGAAAGGCAAAGGAAGAGTAGTAACCTTCCTCATTGACGACCAACCGGCAGAGACGATTTCTAAGCAGGACTTTATGATCCGATATAGATTCGGCAAAATAAATGTCTGCGGACTGCGGGAGCAGGCAGCCGAAACAGCCGAAACCCACGCGGGGGAGGACGGAGCACCCTCAGCAATCCAAGGATCAGTAGCTCAAGAAGAGGGAACTGCAAGTCCAGCTGACCCCATCATAGTAGCAATAGCACCAGCAAAGGCCGAGGAGATCCCTCTGAGTGAGGAAGACACTGAAAGTGTCGACATAGCTCTACTCAACATGGAGGATCTAATCATTCCTCTAACAGAAGAGGAAGAAGAGATGGAGGTGGGCACCCGCCCTTCTCCGAATTTCCCCTAAAATTGAGCAAAAAGCTCTCACTCGTGTCGCACAAGTCAATCTACATCACGCGAAGGCGGCCTCGGCCCTCATCTCAAGAATGTTCATCAAACAACACTTAGGACTTGTGCTGATGCAGGAACCCTATTAATTCAGGGGAAAGGTAAGAGGTCTGTCAAGCAAGAATGCACAGGTAATCTGGGATAATAGAGGGGACTTCCCCAGGGCCTGCAGTTTAATCTGTAAAAACATGACGCAGAATTTAACAGTTATCCAGGCCCTCATTAACGTAGGAGGCACCCACTGCGCCGTTGTATTTGCTTCGGTCTACTTCGACGGGGGCGAGGAGGCAACGCCAGAAGAAGTTCAAATGCTAGTGAGACACTGCTGAAGGAACAAACTGCCACTTCTGCTAGGGTACGATGCCAACGCCCATTATCTGGAATGGAGCAGTAGCGACAACAACGCTGGTGGTGAACGCGTTCTTGAATTCATTATTAATGAAAACCTAGATATTTTGAAAGTGGGAACTACACCAACTTTCGTAACTAGCGTAAGGGAAGAGGTTCTAGATATTACACTCGGCAGCCCGAGTAATAGTAACTGTATTACAGGTTGTAATGCTTCTGACGAGTCGTCCATGTCGGATCACAAGATCATCACTTTCAACATACAAGGTCTCAGTAAGGAGGTTACACCGAACTGGAACCCCCGCAAAACTGAATGGAACAGGTATAGGTCTTCACTCAAGTGGAACCTAATAAATGTGAAAGGAAAGGAAACGGCGAGACACTTCCTAGAACTGGAAAACAATGTGGTCAACAGGGCTATCAAAGATACATTTGAAAGCAGCTATCTTATAATCCGTAAGATAGATCTGAAGGATACTCCTTAAGTTACATTATCTACTTTACTATGAGTAAAGTAAGTGGAGTTCAAAGTGAGTGGAGTTCAAAATGTAAGCAAAGGTGTAATTGAAATTTGTTTTGAAGAACCGAACTTATACAAAATTACTAACAAACTAAAACTCGATAACCTCAATAAAGAGGGAATCAATTCTTTGCTTGATGCTGTCCGGAAGTAAAAAGAAATATTTTACCTCGAAGGTGACAATCTGGCGGCAGTTATTAAATATTGCCACAAGATCCCCACAAAACATGACATTCCTATATTTGCTAAAGCATATAGATATCCAGAAACGCATAAGGATGAGGTTAACAAGCAATTATCAGAAATGCTAAATTCTGGCATTATAGTGAATTCGACTAGTCCATACAATGCTCCAATTTGGATTATTCCAAAAAAGATTGTCAACTCAGGTCATCAAAAATGGCGCATTGTAGTCAATTATAGGAAACTGAATGACATGACTGTAGAGGATAAGTTTCCTATTCCTAATATAGAGGATATATTATCGAAATTACGAAATGCCCAATATTTTTCCGTCCTTGATCTTGTGAAGGGGTTCCATCAAATACCTATTAATAGGGAAGATAGGCACAAGACGGCATTTTCCACAGCGAGTGGACATTATGAGTTCCCACGCATGCCCTTTGGATTAAAAAATGCCCCTGCATCCTTCCTTTCAAAGGATGATGAATGAGATTTCGTGTGAATATATAAATAAAATATGTGTGGTGTATCTTGATGACATACTTATTTTTTCAACTTCGCTTCAAGAGCATATTGACTCATTGCAAAAATATTTAAAAGACTCCTTGAGTATAATCTCAAAGTACAAATAGATAAATGCAATTTTCTGAAACACGAAACGGAATATTTGGGCCACATTATTTCCAAGGATGGCATAAAACCCAATCCCAATAAGATTTAAATAATTAAACAAATTCGGCTTCCTCAGTCAATTAAACAAATAAAATAGTTTTTAGGAGTCACAGGGTTCTATCGTAAATTCTTTAAGGACTACTCTAAAGTAGCCCTACCAATGACTAGATGCTTTAAGAAAAACGCCAAAATACACACTAGCGACACACAGTATATAGAGTCCTTTGAGAAACTTAAAGATCTTATATGTACTTGTCCAGTTTTGGCTTATCCATTCTTCACTAAAGTGTTTACATTGACCACAGATGCTAGCAATGCAGCTTTGGGGGCAATTCTATCACAAAATCAACATCCCATAGCGTTTGCCTCTAGGACCCTAAACCGTCACGAAATAAACTATAGTACAATAGAAAAGGAACTTCTTTGTATAGTATGGGCGACCAAATATTTTCGACCATACTTATTCGGACGAAAGTTTAGAGTGCAAACCGATCATCGACCGTTGGTGTGGTTAAATTCTCTCAGAGAACCGAACTCTAAGCTACAGCGATGGAAAATAAAGCTCAATGAATATGATTTTGACATAGATTACATTAAAGGTAAGGAGAATAACGTAGCTGATTTTCTCAGTCGCATAGAAATCAATAACTTAGATAGTGCTGAGATTAGGTCCGATTTAGCAACAATACATAGCGGCATTGAAAATTTAGATGATCACATTTACATCACTGAAACTCCCTTAAACATATACAAAAACCAGCTTGTTTTAGAAAAAAAATATATCAACTCCTTATACCATCGAAATTTTATATAAAAAAAAGAGGAGAGTAATTATTTCATTAGCAGACTATAATGAGGACTATGTTCTGAAAATTCTAAAAGAAATTTTACCACTTAAAGGAACCGTTGGGATTTACTGCAAAAATGACGATATATTTGTTGCATTTCAAAAAACGATCGTTAGGTATTTTTCAAAATCACCAGATATGAGAATGCTTCGATGTACAAAGATACTTAAAGATGTAACACGCAAAGAAACTTTATTAGGATTAATTGAGAAAGCTCATCTCAAGAAAAATCATAGAGGAATAGACGAAACGTACTTAGAGTTAAAAGATATATACTATTTCCCAAACTTTAGATTAGAAATACATAAATACATTAACAACTGTATCTTTTGCAATATGTGCAAATACGATTGCCATCCAATTAAGCCAAATTTAATGGTTTCTGAGACCCCGAGCAAACCAAACGAAATTATTCGCGTAGACATATGGATTTTCAACAAAAATAATATGTTTCTGACTTGTATTGACAAATTTACTAAGCACGTATCCATTCACCCCATTACAGACAGAAATTCTCTTACAATAGTTGACATTTTAAAGCACAGATTTGCGCATTTTACATCCCCGAATACCCATACAAGTAACTCTGTAATAGAACGATTTCACCTAACTCTAAACGAACACATAAGACTATTTAAACTGAATAAAGAAAACAACGATACTGATGAAAAGACATTGGTTTTCAAAGCAGTTGAAATATATAAAGATACTGTTCATACTACCACAAAACATACTATAAACCCAACGGTCTTCTTTATTCAACGTTAAAATCGTCTGAATTGGAAAATCTCAAGAGACGCGTACAAGAAAATAAAGAAAAAAGAATCGATAAGATAAATGAGACACGTGTTGAACCTCCTAATTATCAAGAACGAGAACTTATTAAAAACTTGGGTTTTTATAACATTAAACACCTTCCTCGTTATATAATAAAAGACGTTAAAGAGAAAGGCAAAACATATTTTAAAGACAAGGACGGATACAAACGCGACAGACAAATTATAAAAAGGACATGCAAATATCAAAACCAAATTAAAAACGTAGAACTTAACCCAAAACTAACAGGTAGAGATTATTCTAACAGAAAAAGAAAAGTAGATAAAAGAAAAAAAAACTCTACCAAATCAAAGCCGTAAGCAAACTTATAGACTTCTATAGACTAGAATATACACAATATATATACAATATACCCAAACATCTATAGGAATAAATGTTGCAGTCAAACTTATGAAAATTGTAAGCAAACAATAAGCTACAGCTAAGCTAACTTAAATTTCTAACGTTACATAAGGCTTTATGTAAAAAAAAAAAGAAAGTTGTTCAAATAATTCAGTCTTATATTATTTTATTATTACCAAAAATAAAATATATATAATAAAAATATCACACCTTATTTTTTGTATTTGTTTAATATTAATCATATACAAATGTACATATTATGTACAAAAGAATATATGTAAATTATATTTATCTTTAAATTTGCTTCTTTATTATATTAGATAAGTGTACTATAAAAAAAAATTGTAAATCAACATATAAGTATAAAATAACACTCATACGACACAGTGTATCTATCAAAATACTAATGGACTTTCGCATGGTATCAACATGTTCTGTCCATACTATAGCGGGAGGAGTTACATTATCTACTTTACTATGGGTAAAGTAGAAGTGCAACCACAGCCGCAAACGTTACTTACGTTACAGTAAGATTTCAAGCATCACACCATAATTGAAATAAACATGTTTTCGTCTGTCAACTGTTTCCACTGTATTACAATCACGACATGGATACATGGTCGATGCATGATACTATAAAGCTGAAGAGAGTTGGTTGATCACACACATGTTGTTGGGCTGTTATTTTTCTATGTTTCTCTTTTACGTTTGCTGTACGTAAAATGGACTCTAATTTCTCTATGTTATAGTAAGAATTGGAATAGTGAGTCAGTTAATTTTTTGAGTCGAACAAATAAAGAACGTTATATGAAAAAAACAACTTAAAAGTGTTTTCTGTGGAAAAATAAAGTTGAGAGTGGGAAAGATAAATTCACTCCTGGTGGAACAAAACGCTAGTCGAACTAAGATCAAAGGTGCGCAAGCTCTTTAATAAAGCAATGCGTGACGGAGACTGGCAAATATATACCGAGCAATTAACGAGATACATTCAGAGCATTCTGTGAGAACATAGCGTCAACCCCTGTAGCGGCCAGATTACCTGCACTGACTAAGGAGAAAGCATGTGCGCCAGGCGCACTGAAAAAGCAGATGGTAGCTATACCGAAGATGAAGAGCAGAGGGCTCTTCTACTATTAGAAACACACTTTCCGGGTAGCTCAATCTATAGAAGCACAGATGTATTAGGGAGCATAAAAGGCCGAGGAGAGATGAATGGGCGATGGCAAAAGACATCTGCATGTATCAAAGGCTAAGTTGGGCTAAGTTGAGAGAATACCTCTCCACCACAATCAACATGCCTACACAGCAGGAAGATCCACCGAAACTGCGCTTTACCAACTGATAAGCTGGGTCCTGATACACTGGAGAGCAAAGAAACGCCAGTATGCGCATTTCTAAAAATCGAAGGAGCCTTCGATAACTGCTCCCATGAACCAAGGAGGGGTCTCGAAATAAAAGGAGTAAATCACACCACAACTAATTGGATGTGTGAGATGAGTTTTAGAATTTAATTCTATGTGAGTCAAAAATAAAAACACAAGTAAACTTTTGATTGTTTAGGTATGACATCATCCGATGACATAACTCCTCCCTTCTTTAAGTCAAACCTTTCCATATTTTGAGTATTAACAATTTTAATTTTTCATGATCTATTTCCCTTACATTTGTATATTAGATAAATGATTATTATTACAATTATGATGACAAGAGTTCCACTAACATATTGGTGTGCTTTTTTTTGTTACTTAATTTCTATTGTTTCATTTATATTGCTGGTTTGATTTAAAACCAGTTCTTTAAATAATATTTTTTTACATATTCTATTTTATTGGTTTTGACAATGGTGATGATTTGATCGTTAAAATCCTTTATTTTATTATTGAATGTTGTATCATTAATATATAGTGTACAATTATAATTTCTAATAAGTATATGTTTGTTAGTGGGTAGTTGTATATTACAGTTACTCTTAATTCTGATTTGATTATAATTTTTTTATAACAATCAAGCCTTTCTCTATTTCTTGCACCTCTTCTTGGTTGTTGACTTTATTAATGCATTTATGTTTACAAAGTATGAAAGGTTTTAATTGTTTTCCATCAATTTCTTTGTTATATTCAAATTCTTTATTGTTAATGTTGCATATTTTAGTCATTTCTCTTTTTAATTCTAGTTGTTCCGAGTTTGGAATTGGGATTATATATGATAAAGTGCATTGTTTAAATTTTATAGGTATACTAATTATAAATATAAGAGTATTATTACTCTTCATCACTCCGGATGTTATCATCTGAAGTTTGCTTAAATCTATTTGGTATATATCAATCTCTTCGTTAGTTAGTATGCTAGTGGTCATTATTTTGTTTCTGGATTAATTTACACAAATTTGTATTTGGTTTATATGATCTTCAAGCATAGTTAATTGTAATAACATTTGGGTTATGATTAGTTCTTGGTGTAGTTCGAATATACTTCTATCTGTGGATCCTGAATTTGTTTAATATTAAGAGTCTATCTTCGTCTACTGATTTCTGTATTGCCTGTATAGACGCATTGAAGTTATTGTTAATGATTATTTGATTATTAAGGCTTGTTATTGCTTGATGATTGTTATCCTGTATGGATTTAAAATGTTCTTCTATATCTTGTCTATCATTATCATCCATAGTTCCATAGAGCCATTTCAGTCCTGTTCCTAGTATATTTATAAGTCCTCGTTTGACTCTATGTGGTATTAGCGTTTTAATTTTGTGTCTAATTGTTAGTATTTTATGCTCTATTGTTGTCGTTAGTTGAATAGGGTTTTTGTTTAACTCTTTAATTGAATTTTCTAGGGTTTTTAAAGTATCCATTAATTTTGGTGGTTCTATAACATGTAATATTTTTACTCTTTCTTTTACTAAATCTATTTGACTTGTTTCTAAATTAATTAATTCTGAGTTAATTGCTTCCATTGTCAGAGCTGAAGTTGTCGTCTGTGGTAGGGTTGTTAGTAGTATTTATAGTGTTGTCATCAGGTGGGCGACCTGAAATTGATTGATATTTCTTAGGTCTTTTGATATTACATATCGCTACTTCGCCTATTCTTGGCATTATTTTACGATTTTTCTTTTTCAATGTGTTTATATTTTTTACTAATCCTTCTTCCCTAGTCTCTATCAGCTATCTCTCCAACAAAAAATCTGTCTGTGTGTATGATTTCGTTTACTTGCGAAGGTGTTTCCGTAATTTTAAACTGGGGTTTGATTGGATTCCTGTCTATTTTTTGTTTGTCGCACGTTTCGCACAAATTAATAAATTTCGTTATTAGTTTATTAGCTTTAGGAAATAAATTTTATCTTTTAATCCTTGATAATTTTCTTCTATACCTGCATGGCATGTTTCTTTCGTATGATATTTTTCTATGGCTTTTATAGTGTCTTCCTCGTTTAACATATCTTCCGCCATTTTGGTGCAATTGCAATAGCAATCTTCCTTGAATATAATTATATTCTGAATCACTTAGTTCACAATATATTCCTACGGTTTCGGGTTTATTGATAAGTCGCCTTAAGTGAGCTATACCTTTGAGTCTGAGCTGTTTTCTTGTTATTACTGTTTATATGCATTTTTCAAATTCCTTTTCTTCGTTGGGTCATTGCTTAGTATGATTTGGGTTTTAAATTTATTAACTATAGTCTCTTTTATAGGTATATGTTCTATCTGATTTTCCGATTGTGAATGTCTTGTTACCTGTTCAGATTGTTGGTCTAGTAATTGTCTTCTTTCATTATTGTAGTTTCAGTACCATTTCCCTGTATGTTTCATTCGTGTTTCTAGGTTTTCTTCTGAGTGTTCCTTTGGCCCTGCTTGCCAAAGTGTATCTGTCTTGTCTTTTGTATTGCTTTGGGGGTTTCGTGTTTAATGTTGCGTTTTCTGTTAAGCTTTTCTTTGTTTCATTTGTTTTGTTTTCAGGGTTAATTATTTCAATTTTCTGTTTGGGTGTTGTCGGAGTAGTTATACCCCTTCCCTGAGACTTGACTGTCCCGGTCATACATATTTCTGAGTTCTGTATTCTGCTTAAGAAATCGGCTGTAACGTTTTCTTTTCCTTTCAGATATTCTATTTTAAAATTGTACTCTCCTAGTCGCAAGAGCCATCGTTGAAGACGTGGGTTTATGTCCTTTCTTTTATGTTTGGCTTGAAGCCATTTAAGAGGTTGGTGATAAGTTATTAAGTCAAATTCTAGGCCATAAATGTATGGTCTGAAAAAACTCGTTGCCCATACTATCGCAAGAAGTTCTTTTTCTGTAGTGGAATAATTTCTTTCACTGTCATTTAAAGTTCTTGATGCGTAGGAGATTGGGTGATTTTTTTTGTTGTAGGACAGCTCCTATTGCGAAATTGCTTGCGTCAGTGACTAGTTGAAAACGATCTTTAAAGTTTGGGTATCCTAATATTGGTGGATTTATTAAAAATGTTTTTAGTTTAATAAATGAATCTTGATATTCCATATCTGTGATATCAATAGTTGCTCCTTTTTTTAGATACTTTGTTATAGGTTGAGCTAGTTTAGAGTAATCTTTTATAAATTTACGGTAGTATCCCATAATTCCAAGAAATCCCTTTACTTGTTTTTCGGTTTTTGGTATTTGGATCTCCTGGATTTTCTTGATTTTTTTCCGGATTTGGTTTAATACCTTCTGGGGTCAATATATGTCCCAGATATTCTGTCTCTTTCATAAAGAAATTGCATTTGTCCGATTGAATTTTTAAATTACTTTCTCGTAGTTTGTTACATATTCTTTGTATTGATTCGACATGCTCTTGTAGCGAAGTGCTAAAGATCAATATGTCGTCCAAGTATAGTACATAACTTTGGATAATTTCTTCCCGTAGAACGTTATTAATCAACCTCTGAAAGATAGAGGGTGCGTTCTTAAGGCCAAAGGGCATCCTAACGTACTCATAATGTCCCATTGGTGTAGAAAAAGCCGTTTTCTCTATATCTTCAGGTGACATTCGAATCTGATGGAATCCCTTTGCCAAGTCCAACGTTGTAAAGTACTGTGCTCTACCTAGTTTGCTTAGTATGCCTTCTATATTAGGAATAGGATACCATATTTATCACTGATAGTATATTCGTTTAATCTTCTGTAGTCTATGACTATTCTCCAATTCTGTTACTTATGTCCTGTATCCCCTTGTGGGTCCTAGGGCCTCTACTACGCCTACGCGCCATCGTGTACGGTTTCTGGCAATGTGTCTGAGTTCTCCCCAACTTTTCCCTAACTGCCGTGCCTCCTTCTCGACTGTTCTGCGCCATGTTTTCCGCGGACCGCCAGGTCTTCTGCCATCCTGAGTTAGAGGGTTCCATTGCATAGCATGGTTCGCTATGGAGCTGTCACCCTTTCGGAACGTGTGACCAATCCACTGCCACTTCCGCCGTTGGATAGTTGTGCCTATTGGTTCCTGACCCGTTCTCTCGTAAAGGTGTTCGTTAGAGATACGATTGGGCCAGAAAATCCTTAAGATATTGCGCAGACACCTATTAACGAACGTTTGCAGCTTTCTGGTGATAGTAGTGGTCACTCTCCACGTGCTGCAACCATATAGCAGCACGGATTCAACGTTGGAGCGGAACAGTCTTATTTTGGTGCTCAAACTGATTGCATTGCTTCGCCATATTTTGGACAACATCCCGAACGCGGACTTTGCTTTGGCGATCCTGTTGGCTATATCCAGTTCGGTTCCACCATCGGTCGAGACAATACTCCCAAGATACTGGAAATCCTCTACTCTCTCTACCGGTTGTCCAGCAATGCATATTTGAGCCGATGAGTTAGTTCCAAGGCTGATGATTTTAGTTTTTGTCGTATTAATTTTCAGCCCGACGACACCTGCCTCCCTCTCCACATCTGCTGTCATTTGGTGGAGGTCCATAATTCTGTGGGAGAGTAAGCATACATCGTCTGCGTAGTCAAGATGCTTCAGTTGAGATGTAAGAGTCCATCGAATTCCTCCGTTTCCCGTCGACAAAGCTGCATGAAGCACATCGCTAATCACCAATAGGAATAATATTGGTGAAAGGATACAGCCTTGTCTTACCCCACTTTGGATCTCAAATTCCTCAGACAACCTTCCCCTGTGCAGAACGTGACATTTGGAGCCTTCATATGTAGCTTTGATAATAGCAATTAGTTTATCGGGAATGCCTCTCCTGCGTAAGGCACGCCAAATAAACTCCCTGTTGACACTATCGAACGCCTTCTCAAAATCGATGAACAGCAGGTGCAGTGGCGATCGATATTCAACACACTGTTCGATGATAATCCGCAGGGTGTTGATGTGGTCGGCACAGGAGGATCCAGAGCGGAAACCTGCTTGTTCGGCATCGAGTGTGTCTTCGAGATGTTGTTTGATTCGCTCAAGGATGATTTTAGCTATTATCTTAGCTACAGCAGGCAGCACGCAGATACCCCTCCAGTTTCCGCACTCCATTAAATTTCCTTTCTTAGGAAGCTTGACGATCATTCCCTTTTTCCACTCGTTAGGAAAGCTCTCAGCTTCCCAAGCTCTATCTATAAGTGGAAGCAGAAGCTCAGCCGATGTTGTTGGCGTTGCTCGTAAGAGCTCTGCTGGAATACCGTCAAGTCCTACCGCCTTGTTGGTTTTGAGTGCCTTGATCGCGGTAATGATCTCATCTTTACTGGGAGTCGTGGTGCGTATTCGGGAACTTCTCACCTCGGGCATCTCAGTCTGATTTGGGAGCATATCGCTAGCGAATACACGGTTCAAAACCGTAGCAAAATGCTCTTTCCATCTCTTGAGCTGGTCCTCATCCGAAATGAGCAAGGAGCCGTCTAGGCTTTTCACTAGGTATTGGCTGGAGCTGCGACCACCTGTCAGCTCTTTCGTGATTCTGTAGACAGTCCTGCTGTCGCACCTCCGTGCAGCTTCTTCTGCTTCTGTAGCCAGCGCGTTGATGTAGTTGCGCTTGTCACGTCGTACGCTACGCTGAACTTCTCTCATCTTCATGCGATATAGGGACTCTAGCTCGCTTCTCCCTGCTGCTGGGGTAGCTGCAACGCGAGCTTTTAGCTGTTTTCGTTCGTCAATCCGTCTCCAGGTATCCTCGGAAAGCCACGCCCTATGTCTTCCCTGCGATCGACCGACAATTCTTTCAGCACCAGATGTAAAAACATTTTTCACAGCACACCAATGGTCTTGGATGGTTGCGGGCATTGAGCTGCTGATTGCTTCCACACCTTGCGAAAAGTGCTCCCTTAATTGTTGGCGCACTGAGGGATCACTAAGTCTATCGATGTTGAACCTGGGCATTCTTGTGTTGTCGTGGAATCTTCGAACTGCAGCAGTGCGTAGTTGGATAGTAGCTATCATAAGATGGTGATCACGTACTATCCCCACATCTGCCCCTCGTCTGTTTCGGACGTCCAGGAGACTGCTTCTAAAGCGGCGGCTGATAGCAAAATGGTCAATTTGGTTGGAGGTTGCTTGCCTGTCATTGGAAACCCAGCTGACTTTGTGGCAGGTCTTGTGCTCAAACATGGTGCCACCTATCACAAGGCGGTTGGCATTGCAGAAATCCACAAACCTTTCGCCGTTGTCATTGCGGTTGCCTAGTCCATGTTTCCCGATTACATGCTTGAGCCCTTCGTTGTCGCTGCCTACCTTGGCATTCAAATCCCCCATCACTATGACAATGTCTCCATTTGGTGTTGTGTTGAAGACGGCGCTTAAGAGATTGTAGAAGCTCTCCTTTTCGTCCTCAGACGAACTATTCGTTGGGGCGTAACACTGTATGATGGTGACGCGTCGTACTCTAGTCCGGAATCTGGCCGTCAAAATCCTATCACCATGAGGCTGCCAGGAAATCAGGCCCTTGCGTGCTGTTGTTGTTAGCAGTAGTCCGACTCCATATTCCCGTGGACTTCCGGATGGTCTTCCAGAATAGAGTAGTACAGTGTTACGCGTTGGAGACTGGTACTCGCCCGCTTCTAACCATCTTACTTCACTTACCCCCAAAATGTCCAGTTTATATCGCATGAATTCCTTTTCCAGTTGGAGGAATCTGGCATTGTAAGGACCTTCTCTTCCCGAGTCGAGGAGCGTCTTTACATTCCAGAAACCTATCTTTGTCCGGGTACAATAGCCAAAAGTCGTCAACATGTGATCAGTCCTTATCCGAGGCATAGTGTCGGTTTCAGTAGCGAGCTGGTTTCAGTAACGCAGGTTGCTGGCCCACGTTACCTAGCCTAGAATCAAGGCCCTAGACAACCCGCACTTACAATTTTGGCCTATACGTATAAGGGTTTATACGTATAGTTGCCCGGGGACCACCACTAGGAGGTAAAGTAAGCACTTCATCACGAACTTGATTGTTGCGCTACTGGCCCAAGCCAAGTTTTGGGCAGTCAGTAGTTTCCCGATCAATCGCAATGCAGGTCCCCAAATTCTCCAATTCTGTTGGTTAGAGTTATCTAATTTTTTAGAAACAATCCACAATGGACTGCTATATGGTGAAATAGATTCACGAATTATACCTTGACTGAGCATATCTTTTATTTGTTTACTAATTTCTTCTTCATGTACATGAGGGTACCTATATATTTTTGAATATATTGGACTGCCATTTATTGTCCTAATTTCATGCGTTATTTTATTGGTGCATGAGAGAATATCTCCTTCTTTAAAAAATAAGTCTTTATTTCTTTTAATTAGTTTTATCAGTTCTAGTTTTTCCTCCTGATTTAAATCATTCACTTTTACTTGTCCTTCGTTGATTTCCATTGTATGGATATACTCAACTTCATTTGGGCAATATGTAAACTATAATTTTTCATTGTTTATTTCTAAACAATCAGTTTCCATATTTATTATTGCTTTTAGTGGTCTTAATAGGTTCTGCCCTATTAAGCAATCGAAGTTTTTATCATTTCTTATTTCTACCAATTTCCATACCATAAACTTATTTTTAATTCTGAATTCATGAGGTAATTCTGTAACTGTTTTTTCGTCTATTCTTGTTGTATCTACTAGCGTACTAATGTTCAGGTTTTATATCTGTCTACGTTTAAAAATCTTTAGTCTATCTTTGTTCATAATGGACACCGTGGATCCTGTATCTATTAAACAACGTAGTTTTTCAGTGCCCACCGTAATTAATATTATAGGTAAGTTTGTTTTAGAGGCACTGTGAGAAAATTTACTTCTTCGTTGTTTTCATTTGATTTTTCTTCGTTGTGTAGAATATCCATTGCTTCTGGTCCTACATTATGATTTTGTCTTCTTACCTGGTTAGAGTTTGTTTGTTGTCCGTATTGTCTTGTCCCATAGTTAGGATTGTAATTTTGTCCTCTATAATTAGGGTTAAAATTCCCGAATTGGTAATTTCGATATCTATTATTTTGACCTCCTAATATTTGATCATTATGTTTTCTAATTTGTTCGGAATTCCCTAGGTTTCTATTATAATTATAGTTATTTCTTGGGTTGTTACTAAAGTTTCTTTGAATATTGTTATCGTTATTTCCTGCGTTATTATTTCTATTGCTTCTAAATTTCATTTCCTGCCTATTGGTTAATTGAGGATTCATATTTACTATCTGTTCTGTTTCTAACAATCTATATGCAGATCTAAGTTCCGTAATGCTATTTACTTTAATGACGCCCTTTTGTATTGGGTCGATATTATTTAGGAATAATCTAAGGAACATGCTATCTGTATTTACTGGATTATATTCCACTGGAGAAAGGGCATCAAAAATCCATTTATTATTAATTTCATTTAATATATTTTCTAATTTAATAAAATATTCTCTTACTCCAAAGTTCTTGATAGTTGCTGCTTGTTGGTAAAGTTGAGAGTATGATGCCTTGGTCACAAATTCATTCGCCAACTCTATCTTGATCTGGTTCCATGTTGGTGAAAGTCCCAAGATGTCTATCACCTTTGCTGCTCTTCCTCGTAGTCGATTGACTATTACTGCTGTACAATATGCTCGAAGACGTACTTGGATATGAGTCATCTTGGCTTCTATCTCCCTGAGGAACATCTTCAAGGTATAGTCATCTTCTCCACTGAAGCATCTGTTTTTGGATAATTCCTTCAACAGCTCATCCTGAGGTGCATCCGCCAAGTTGGAAAGGGCCATGTTGTTTCTTCGACTTGATTAATTTTACAATCAAATCTTTGTATCTTTTGTCCTTTAATTAATTCACTGTTTAAGATTTTATACGGTTCTGAGTAACCTTTAATTTGCGTAATGTTAACAAAACTGTTTCAGATTTTATATGGTTCTGAGTAACCTTTATTTTGCGTAATGTTAACACAAAATTTTATTTAATCACTTGATTTAAGACTGTATATTGTGTAGTAGATACACAATATAATATACGCCTTTATCACTGATTTTACTTTTTAGAACGAAGTTACGTTTCACTGGATCTGTTTTGTGAATCCTAAACTTGAAAAAAAAAACTACTTTTTAATTTATGTTAAGTGGATTTCACCAGATCCTACCGACTGCGCCAGTTTTAGAATTTAATTCTATGTGAGTCAAAAATAAAAACACAAGTAAACTTTTCTATTCCTTGAGTGATAACTTAAGACTAACTTATTTCCTGTGTCTTTACAATATTTATATTGGCAAGAGGTCCCTAATTACTGAAGTGTTATATTTAGGTATGACATCATCCGATGACATAACTGTGTGATATGATTGTTTTATGACATAAGTGATTGTTTAGGTATGACATCATCCGATGACATAACTTTAAGTGATTGTTTAGGTATGGCATCATCCGATGACGTAACTGATGCTAAGAATTGCTGAGATAGAGGTGGGACACAAACTATCACAATAAGCACCACTAAAGGCTGCCCACAAGGAGGGGTATTATCAGCTTTGATCCGGAGCCTAGTAGTAGTTGAACTACTGCACAAATTGACAGATGCCGGCATTACGTGCCAGGGGTACGCCGACGATATAGTCATTGTCGCAAGAGGGAAATTTGAAGATACGCTATGTGAAATCATTCAAATCATTTTACACCACACAGAAGTGGTGT
Organism: Brachypalpus laphriformis; assembly: GCA_945910035.1. NCBI lineage: Eukaryota > Metazoa > Arthropoda > Insecta > Diptera > Syrphidae > Brachypalpus > Brachypalpus laphriformis. The sequence continues at coordinate 126,303,099 of OX246756.1, forward strand.
AAAACGGTAGAACTTAGAGTGAACCCTACCAAAACCACTGTGATACCCTTCACAAAGAAAAGACAGCTAAAGCGTATGCAACCTGTTGGAAGGGATCAAGGTCAAGTGGCTAGGTCTAACACTAGACAGTAAACTCCTCTGGAGAGAATATGTAGAAGCTGTGGTAACCAAAGCCACAAGAGCACTTATGGTGTGCAGGAACATTTCAGGAAAAAGCTGGGGATGCAGCCCACCCACACTGAGGTGGATGTACCTGATAATAGTAAGACCCATCATCACTTACGGGGCAGTGGCATGGGTTAACGGAACTAGGTTAACCACGCCGAGGACATCCCTCAACAAAGTGCAAAGACTAGCCTGCATATGCATAACAGGAGCCATGCAAACTTGTCCCACAGCAGCACTAGAAGTGATCGTAGGTATACCTCCGCTACACATAGTGCTAGAGCGCCAATTGAGACCATATTGAGAATCAGCAAAGAGGGCACCGGGAAAGGAACATGCTTCGCAAACAAAGAGCGAGTAACCCTATCCAAATCAGTGCCGCTTATGGACTGGCCCAGAGATGATATGGTCAAGAAATACTAATACTAATAGACAGGAAATATAGCGGGCAATAACATCGCAATACTGTCAGACAGCCAAGCCGCTATTAAAGCACTGACCTCGCATGAGACCAGATCCAAACTGGTATGGGAATACCTCACCAGGATCAACAAACTGGAAGAAACAAAGTAACTCTCCACTGGGTAGCAGGACATGTAGGAACGGCTCAATCTGAGCATCTCTTTCCGCCTCCCTGATCATTGTAGCGATTTCCAGGCGGAAATCATGGCGATTAAGGAAGTCCTGTCCTATCTGAAATGTAATGTATTATCTGTCAGGGATATTAGCATTTTCACTAACAGCCAAGCGGCAATCAAGTCCCTGGAATCGTTCTCCTTCACTTCAAAGGCCGCCTTAAACTGTCGTCTATCTCTTATGGAGATGACAGAGCAGTTCAACATTCACCTATGCTGGGTGTCGGCCCACAGATACATTCCAGGAAACTGCAGGGCTGACGACCTCTCCAGACAGGGTACCACTCTAAGGATTTTGCCTGAAAGGCAAGCCCTGGGTATGCCCCTCGCTACATGTAAGTGTCTACTAAAGCTGAACGCTATTAGCACGACCAACCTCAGATGGGGAAACGGCTCAACGTGTCACATTTCGAGACAGATCTGGCCTAAGCTGGATCAAAAACGTAGTGCCGATCTGATCAAGTTAAAGCGTACACAAATCAGCTGCATTGTCGGTGTTCTCATTGGACACTGTCTTATAGGCCAAAACGCCAAAAGACTTCTGCAGAAGCTGTAGGGACGAGGAGGAGGAGGAAACCATCCTTCACCTCCTATGCACATGTCCAGCCTTGTCGTATAAAAGAATGCTCCATCTACGGTCCCCCTTCCTTGACGACCTCTGCGATCTGGCGTCCTTGGACGTCATGAGCATCCATCGCTTTACCAAAAGCTCCGGTTGGTTTTGTTAGTCCCTGAGTGGCCTAATGCTTTGATCCATGGTATCACAAAGGACCTTTACTGGTCTAAGTGTGCCTGCACTCTCGTTTGGACAGCCAACCTAACCTAACCTAACCTAGGCGTCACAGTTCTGCCAAACACGCCTAGACATGCAGTTTTGTTTTTGGACACAACCTGTCTAACTGGTTTGAGTCTCAGATGAGGGTCAAACAGGGATGTCTAATGAGCCCACTTCTTTTCTTCATATTTCTGGATGATCTCTCAACATTTTTACCAGGAGGAATCCAGTTTAATGGACTTCTTCTAAAACTTCTCCTCTACGCTGACGATATTGTGATTTTGGCTGAATCTCCAACAATGATGCAAATGATGATCAACAGGCTACAGCAATATTGTAGGTTATGGAACCTTAAAGTCAATACAAATAAATCCAAAATAATGCTGTTCCATAATGGATTTGGGCAGTTTTCAAGGGATGAAAAATGGACATGGGAAAGCGAAAAACTTGAAGTGGCAAAGGAGTATAAGTATCTCGGAGTTACTTTAACACCCCAATTGTCATTTATAAACCATCTAAGAGAAAAACTTCGTCAACCAAATCGATCACATTGCGATCGACGCAATACACTCTTCCAGTATTCTGGGTGTCCGGACTTTCCGAGGAGCCAACGTGGACTCGGATCAATACCTAGTTGTAGCCAAGGTACGGATGCGAATATCCACAACGGAGCGAAATCAACGAAATACTGTGAGGAAATTTGACGTCGAAAAGCTACAATCGCAAGAGACCGCCAGAACCTTTGCCGATCGTGTTTCTTCTAATCTCAATCTAAGTCCTATGCCGCCAGCAGCAAATGCGGAAGACCAGTGGCAGCGTTGCCAACAAGCCATCAGAGATGCCGCCTCTAATGTACTGGGTTTCTCTCGGCCACCACAACGAAACCCCTGGTTTGATGAGGAATGCCGGCAAGCACATGCAGCAAAACAAGAGGCGTACAAAGCGGCGCTGCATAGAAGGACTAGAGCTGCTTACGTAGAGCTTACGTGCGCAGGAGAAAAGAGGAACATCGACTTCTCAGAAAGAAGAAAAAGGAGCATGAGAAGCGCTCGATCGAGGAGATTGAGAGACTCTATTGCAGGAATAATGTTCGAAAATTTTACCAAAGGGTAAAAAGAACATGCCAGGGTTTCAAAGCCAGAACAGAAGCCTGCAGATACGAAAATGGCAACATAGTAGTGGAATCGCAGTCGGTGCTGAGGATATGGAAGGAACACTTCTGCAGACTGTTAAACGGCGATGATGATCAATATTCCGCTGTCAGGCAGAATGAGCCATTCAACAGTGACGATGGCAGTCAAGATTTCCGTCAACCCGATCAGAATGAAGTGAGGATAGCGATATCTAAACTCAAATCCAACAAAGCTGCTGGAGCCGACGGCCTTGCCGCTGAACTTTTCAAGGCAGGGGAAGATGAGTTGGTAAGAAGCATGCACCAGCTCATCTGTAAAATCTGGTCGGACGAAAGTATGCCCGATGAATGGAACCTCAGCATCGTTTGCCCGATCCTGAAGAAAGGAGACCCTCTGAACTGCGCCAATTACAGAGGTATAAGTCTCCTCAACATCGCATATAAAATCCTATCTGCCGTATTATGTGAACGACTAAAACCGATCGTCAACAACCTGATAGGTCTTTATCAGTGCGGTTTCAGGCCAGGAAAGTCCACCATTGACCAAATATTCACACTACGTCAGATCTTGGAAAAAACCCATGAATATAAAATCGATACGCACCACCTCTTTATCGATTTCAAAGTTGCCTATGATAGCGTGTATAGAGACGAGTTATACAGAGCCATGTCTAGTCTTGGCATCCCTGCCAAGCTTGTCCGTTTGTGCAGAATGACGATGGAGAACTCTCGCTGCTCCATCAAAGTCGGTAAGAACATCACCGAACCGTTCGATGTCAGGAAAGGTCTTAGACAAGGTGACGCGCTATCATGCGATCTCTTTAACATACTACTTGAGAGAATTGTACGAAACTCACAAGCCAACACCGGAGGTACAATCCTTTACAAGTCTGTACAACTACTCGCTTATGCCGATGACATTGACATAATCGGAAGAACTCAGCGGGCCGTCAATGGGGCATTTACGAGTATTGAGATCGAGGCAGCAAAGATGGGTCTAGCGGTCAATGAAAGCAAAACAAAATATATGCTGTCTACAAAAAAGGACACCCAACATTGGCGTCTTGGACAGAACGCCACAATAGGCAGATATAATTTTGAGATAGTAAAGGATTTTGTCTACCTAGGCTCTATGGTGAACTCCGCAAATGACATCAGTAGGGAGATCACACGAAGAATTACTCTTAACAATCGTTGTTTCTATGGGCTAAAACGGCAATTGAGTAGCAAAGCCCTATCTCGAACTACTAAGGTAACTCTTTATAAGACACTAATCATCCCAGTCCTGCTGTATGGCGCAGAGGCATGGGCTTTGACAAAACCAGATGAGGATGCCCTTGGTTATTTCGAGAGAAAAGTTCTTCGAGCGATCTTTGGTCCTGTCTGCATAGACGGTGAGTGGGGGAGAAGGTACAATGCCGAGCTATACGGCATGTACAAGGACATCGACTTAGCCAGAAGATTTCACATACAGCGACTAAGATGGCTGGGTCATTTAGAGCGGATGGAGCCCAACGTTCCCGCTAAGAAAGTTTTCGAATCCACCCCGGATGGACGACGCAGTAGAGGACGACCTCGCGGTAGGTGGCGCAAACAAGTGGAGGGGTACCTCAACCAACTTGGCGTGCGCAACTGGAGGCAGCTGGCTCGTAATCGTGCTGACTGGAGAGGTTTGTTGGTTGAGGCCCAGGTCCACCCCGGACCGTAGCGCCATCTAAGTAAGTAAGTAAGAGAAAAACTTAGGGAAGCGAAAAGGGCGATAAATTGTAGTTGGAGAGGTGTATTGGGAAAAAAGAACGTACCACCAAGCACAAAATTAAAATTTGTTAAAGCGTCCATGAAATCCATCATGTGCTATGCGGCACAAGTCTGGGGTATATATCAGTATAAAGAAGTAGAAAAACTCCTGAGATACTTTATCAAAAAAATACTGAAGGAAGACGTGCATCATTTTATCAGAATTTGTCCAATACTAAAAGCGATCAGGCAAGCTCATTGGGGAAAAAGATACACTTTCGGAAGATGAAGTCATCTTTAGCTTAAATGGCCAAGACTGGAGTGTTCTATACAGCTATCTGAAATCTGCCTATAAATACCGACAGCAAATAGTGAATGAAGCATTTTGAATTCAACTGCACTTATGTTAATACCGTTCATTTTAAATCTTAAATATTTAAATCTTTATATTTAGTATATATTTTTTTATTTTTTTGTTTCTCTCTTATTCGGCTGACGGCAAACTGCCAATGCTCATTATTGTGATCTTTGTAATCTTATGAAAATACTTATGAATAAAATCCCATTATTATATATATATTTTATATATTATATATATAACGGGTGGGCCAACTAGTGGTTTCTTTTTAAATCATAGGTTATTTTGACACTGACAGCTGTTTCCCGCTCGAAATCTTGACAGAAAGTCAGTATCATACAATACCTCCGCGGAACGAAATGAGTCGCTTTACGCTTGAACAACATTGGGAAATATTGAAAACTTATTTCCAAAGTGAGTGCTGTGTAGCCCAAACTGTGCGTTTTTTGAAAAGAAATTTTGGCCGAAATGAAGCACCCACCGCGCCTGCTGTACGCAAGTTTGTGCAAAAAGTTCGTGAGACTGGTATGCTAGTGGACAACACTCATGGTCCCCGTCGTCGTATGATGCGCACAGACGAGAATGTGGCTGCTGTAGCCGAGAGTGTGAGACTCAATTCACGAACATCAACTCGTCATCGATCTCAACGCTTACAAGGTCCAATTGATTCAGTAATTGAAAGCGCACGACCATCCGCTTCGTTATCGCTACGCAGTTTGGGCCTTAGAGCAGCTTGAATTGGACAACGATTTTGGGCGAAAAATCATCTTTTCTGACGTGGCACATTTTCATCTCGGCGGCTATGTTAACAAACAAAATTGCCGCATCTGGGGGTCGGAAAACCCGCACGTTATGGTCGAGAAGCCAATGCATCCACAGAGAGTGACAGTTTGTTTCGGATTGTAGAGTGGTGGCATCGTTGGACCATTTTTCTTCGAAAATGAGACTGGGAACAACGTTTCGGTCAACGGTGGGCGTTACAGAGCCATGTTAATTTTAATGTTGAAGACATGCGTTTGGACGACCTCTGGTTCATGCAGGATGGCGCGCCATGCCACACAGCCCAAGCCACAATCGGTCTTTTGGGCACCAAATTCCTAAATCGTGCTATCAGCCGTCTTGGCGATGTCAATTGGCCGCCTCGGAGCTGCGATTTGACCCCTTTGGACTTTTTTTTTGTGGGGAACCGTGAAGGACCGATGTTATGCCAATAATCCGAAAACGATTCAAGCACTTAAGGCCAATATCGTCCAAGCAATCCGTGAGCTACAGCCCGAAACCATCAACAAGGTCTTGGAAAATTGGACTGATAGAATGCGCTACTGCGAGGCCAGCCAAGGCAGCCACTTGAACGACGTTGTATTCCATAATTAATGGGAATGTTTGCTCTTACTTATAAAGTCATAATACATGGAAAAAATTGCATTTTTGTTCATTTTATTGCATTTTTAAAAAGAAACTTGTAGTTGGCCCACCCTGTACATGCAGTTTTGCGATGTTGTTCACCCCCATAGTGTTTCGGCTATTAATTTACAACGAAATCAAGAATTTTGTGCAGAAAAAAAGTTTTTTTTGTCTGAAGTGTTAGCTGTAAAATTTCTGATAAGATGAGTATTGTGTTGTGTCTAAAGTGTTTTATGGGTACAGTTATTAGTATATTTAATGATTTCCGTATGATATCTTTACTTGATCAGAAAATGTTGGTGCCTACATTCTGTTAAACATTTTCACTCATATCGGGCAAGATGACATGATGCTCGATCGTCCAAGATGACACGCTATGTCATCTTATCTAAGATGTAGTATTTTGTTTTAATTTAGAAATCTTTTCATTTCAGTATGCCAAGCAACTACAAAAGAACATCAAGCCGGCATTCTTGGTCGAAAGACGATATTGCTAAGTCTATTAAACTAAGCAGTTCATATGTGAGCTCTACGAAGAAGATTCGTAAGCGGTATGTCATCTTACGCTAATGGCATATGACATCTTACACTCAACTATGCCATCTTGAACTTGCTCTTGAACTCAACTTAAAAATATTTAAAAAAAATACTATTTATTGTTTTACGCCATTCGCTTGAATGTTGTTTTGTTACCAATAAATGAATTGATTGAATACACATTGTTTTTATATCTATGATTTCTAGATATTTTTATTTTTCACTTTCTTCATCTTGAGCGCAATTTTCCTACTTTCAGCCTCCTTTGTGGTTTGCACCACAGCTTCTGTGACGGCATTGGGCCGTGGGGACCGCATCAATGCTGAACTTCTCCTGAAGGGGTCAATTATGACGTCCTGACATACCTCACTTTCTTTATTATATCTTTTTGTATTGGTTTTTATTTTCATATTTTTCCATTGTGAAACCGGCGGTGTTAAAGCGAAACAATAAAAAATATATATATATTTGGCGCAACAGCTCTTTAAGGGCTAGGGCCTAGCTTCTCGCAACCACTCATGTTGTGTGCGTTATATTTTTCACACGAATGGACCTACAGTTTAGTGCCGTATCTGAAGGGCAATTCGGTTTGAGAAGCTTTTTCGAGACAACAATACTCTCGTATATTTGTCAGACGTTCGCGGGAGGTGGGACCGTGAAAAAATGTTTTGGTGTTTTCTGGGATTCGAACTTCGATCCTCAAGCGCAGTGGTCCGACACACTAACAACTTACGCCACGGCGCCCAAGCAAAACAATACTGTTCGCAATATTTATATCTCCTACAATCTTTATCGCGCGATTTTGTATCCTATCTAGGAAGTGCAATATGGTTTTTGGTGTACCTGACCAGATGTAAGCGTTATGCTCTAACTTAAGACGATTTGGTTTTATTAAGGATCATTGCTAAATTTTTCAAGGGGATTCAATGAATATATTTCAAATTTGTTTTTTATTAACGAAAAGCCATATTAGCCCGAATGGCTTCTAAAAATTGTCCGCTAAGTTGGCTAGACAGATTTTTAAAGGAAATGTTGCGATTAGAATTTGTAATACTATTTCAGGAAACTGCTATAAAACGGATGCTGATAGAAAAGTAGCTTATCAACGGCAACTTTCGTAAGCAATATGAATTGTTTATTAATGTCGTTTTCCATTGGTTTCACTCCCGATTTCACTCCTTTTTGATTCCAATGGAACATGTGAAATCGTCTTTTGTTTACTTCTACATGTGTTGGTGAATGCCTGATTTACTGTTTACATTTTTTACAGAAAAACAAAGCAAAAAATAGCTTCTTTTTGCCCAATGGAAAACGACATTAGCAAATCCATCATGTTTTTATTAATGTATTTTCAATTTGTTAATTATATCTATGTAAAATTTGTTTCTACTAACTTGCCCCAACTGAGAAAATAAAATAAACAAAAGAATGCGTCTTGTACCATATGAGTTTGACAAGTAGTGTGAGTGCATTTTGAGAGCACTCCCAAATGAAATCCGGAACAGAAAAACACTCCCGGAACAGCTCTCCGAACAGCCAATGGAACATGATTGGGAGTGCTTTTTCTGTGCGGAACACAAAAAGAGTACTCCTTTTTGTCCAATGGAAATCGACATAAGTTAAATAGCTATACTTTGACTTCAAACAACCTTCATCGACAACCTTTAAGCCACTATAGTGAGACATTGTGGAGTATTAGAAATGCCAGAAAGTGGATACTAACATGGGAATAACTTGATTGATAATTAAGTTAAATACCAAAAAACACGAAAGTGCAATACTCGTACAACCAGACATAAATATCTCACAATACCAAAATAACCCTCGCCTCTCAAAGTATAATACCCGCACCAATACGTACATATGTATGTATGTACACTGCCTCATGAGAATTTTTTGTTAATTTTCTCGTCTTCTTTGTGCAAATTCACGCCACCTAGCATTAAGGGCGGTAAGAATAAATTTCGTCTGATGAGAATGCTATTAAATGTACTGAAATACAATGATGTTGCGTATGCAATAAACCATCAAATGATGTTAAACTTTCCTGCACAATGCCTAGTAAATGTGCATGCTAAATACATCAATATAAAAGGGAAACGCGAAGATAAAATTTTATCAACACCTGGCTTCTCTTTTGTAAAAAAAAACTTCGCAGTATATCGACTGTGTTCTTGCACTGCAAGATTATAAAGTTGCAAAAAGCATTCAACAATTTATCTGCTATATTCGTGGAAATTCGTAAGTTGTCTATTTTTCATATCTTAAATAAACAAAAACTGTTGAAATGTTTTAATAATATTGATCGTCTGTTGCAAGAACATCAGCAGCAGAACATCAGAAGCGCCGCAGCAGAAAAGAGTTCTATGTTTAAACCCGAATTCACTTGCGAATATTTATTCCTGCTAATGACGTATCAAGCGATAAATCTCCGATTGATGCCACGTCCTCGTTAATTTCTCCATTTAGTTGCAACGATGACTCTCTACCTCAACCTTCTTCTCGTCAGGAATCGTCAATTCTACCATCTTCATTCATTAATCTAGTGGTAGTGAAAAAGCCTCCTCGTGGAACAATTTTCATCTCGAAGCTTTCTTGTTCTACCACAGTCAACGACATTATAAACTATATAAGCAGCAAGGCCTCGGTGCCTTTGTCGCACAAATGCATCAAATATAATTTTAAGTAGCCCCACAAAATAGCACCTTTTAAACTGCTAACTCCTGACCCTCACCTTGAAATGCTACTATCGAGAGAATTCTGGCCAGATGGAACTTTAGTCCATGAATATGTTTCTCGGACTAAAAATAGGTCATTCACAAAGCCTCCGGTACTCGCATCAGTAACATCGCATACAGAAAATGATTAGATTTTCATTAGATATTCCTCCAGGTTACCACCTTCCTCATCAAAGGTAGCCCTCGTAATGCTGATGTCTCGTGGATTACGAATTTGTTTTTAAAAAAAATACGGTATCACCATCTCCCGATGCGAACTGATCCTGCCTTCTCACCACAGAAGCCTTCGCAACTTTAAATTCTACCTCCCGGCTAGATACGAATGGCTATTCCAAAACCCTGCTAGTTTAAATTTCAACCTCGGAAAGATGCGTATCTGCAAATGGACGGACAAGTCTACTAACATAGATAAGTTAATTAATAATAGACTTAGTAACAACCTCACCCATAGAGATAAGTTAATTAATAATAAGTTGTACCCACTCTCTGTCCACTCTTGGCATAACAAATCCACCATTTCAAACAATGGACCTACCACCCACCAAAAATCCAGCAGTACTCATCTCCCGTCCTTCAACAAGTCTAAACCCGACACAAATTGGTCTTTCAAAATGGGCATCTTCCCCAACTTCAACTTTAAAACGGCAGCCGTACTGTCTAAGTCTGCTACCAAATTGCCGAATATCAAGCGAGTTTCTTTCGATGTCCCGCCGGTCCCCTCTCCCTCTCCAAACACCAAGGCCACTCCCTCAGTCAACTACCCCAATAGAATTTCAAGTAACCGCGTCTCTTTCAATCTGTCACCTGATTCCTGTCCTCCTCCAAGCCATAGCACTTCTTCTAATAACACTCCCGCCACCGTTAATTACCCGAATTTCACCCACTCCCATACTCTCAATCCTTCCTCGTTAACCACCCGCAGTTGCACCTCTGCCCATACTTCGGTCTCTCTTAACAATTCCATCTCGGCCAATTTGCCATCTGCTGCATCTCCCCCCACTTTCGATCCAATGCTTCCTCCCACCGTCAAATTCACGTCTAAATTAATAGACCCAACATCAACAATCAATGACCACGATGGCCGCTACATTATGTCAAGATTGCGCGATAACCGGCTTTTTGAAAATGTGCGACTTTACCTAGCCTATTTACATGACAAGCCTGACTCCGTCTGCATCGACGGAAAAACAAAGACTAATGTCATGGTCTTGATCCAAAAGAAGGCCTCCCAACTGACCCTATAGCCCTGAAGAATATCTACACACGTTTTCATGAGAGTTTTAATATCTCCTCTTCCACTATGGCTAAAGACCTATCAACCTATGGCCCTCATATTGGCTCCAAACGTCTCTCGTATCTCCAAAAAACTCGCAGCAATCATAATAAATATTTTCGTCCCTAACTCCATCACAGTCGATCCATCTCACTCCATTGAAATTGCCCCAAAGCTCCTTTCCCTCTACTATCAGAATGTCAGACGACTTCGTACCAAAACCTCGATGGTGCACCTGTCAATCACAATCACTTCCCTACGACATTTTTGCCCTAACTGAAACCAACCTTTGTCCCAATGTTCTTAACTGTGAATTATTCACTTCTGACTTCGTAGTCTTTCGCGCTGACGGCCAGAAACATGAAGACCTCTCCTTCGGCCGCGGTGTTCTTTTAGCCATACATAATCGTCTTGATGCAACCCTCGTCAAATTCTCAAATTCCACTTCTTTTGAATTCGTATCAGCTAAATAATCTGTATCCAAACGGAGCGTATATATTGTTTGCTGTTATATTCGCCCTTCTCAACCCGTCCACGCATACCAGCTGGCCGTTGATACAGTTGACTCTCTGTTAGATATCGCTAATCCTGATGACGATTTTATAATTGTTGGCAACTTCAACCTTCCCCTTTTACAATGGTCTCTATCTGAGGACGAATCATCATTCGTTCCTACTAACTCCTCCTGAGAAAAGGAAATCCTCCTTACTGATCGTCTTTTTGACTCCGGCCTTTTTCAAATCAGTGGCATTACCAACAACTTAGGTAGGCAGCTAGATATGATTTTCTCATCCGACCCCCATAATTCCTTGGTTACCGCGAGTAACCATCTTCTCTGCACCCTAGACCAATATCACCCCCCTCTCGCTCTTGCCTTTTCGTATGAAAACGTCAACATTACCGTTGATTCTGAGAACTCTCTCTCTTTCAACTTCCGCAAAGCTGACTTCGTTAAACTTAACAACCTACTCAATAGCATAAATTTCAGCCTCTTCCTAGACATTAACACACCAATTGATATCGCTTTCGTATTCTTCTACACAGCAATCTTTGACTGTCTTCTCCAATCTGTCCCTTATCTGCCTCGAAAAAACTGCTCATCATCACCTCCTTGGTATAATAAGGAATTGCGTACTCTTCGCAACGTCAGAAACAAATTATGGAAAACTTACCTGGTATCCAAATCTGCCTCAGATTACGCATATTACCAGCAAGCTTACTCTCGCTTTTCCATCCTCTGCGAATCCCTCTATCTCGAATACCTCGATAGAATGCAATTAAGTCTAATCACTGACCCTAGGCGCTTTTACCAATTTATCAACGTCAAAAGAAAGTCCGACGGCTTTCCTTCCACTCTAAAATTACTTAATACTTCATCTGCTGACCCTAAAGTAATCTCCATCCTCTTTGCAACCTTTTTCAGCCAATCGTATAGTAACCATGTACACGAACCGGACCTAGATTTTTTCTCCTACCTGAATAACTGTCCTCAAACCTCTCTAGCTTCAGTCGACATTAGGTCTGATATTGTGCGAGAAAAAATTAATAGGCTCAAAGATGACTTCTCCCCTGGTCCCGATTGTCTGTCCGCCATCTTACTAAAGCAATGTGTAGATGTCCTGTGTCAGCCCCTTACAACTCTATTTCGTCTCTCACTCTCTCAAGCCGTTTTCCCAAAATTATGGAAGGACTCTTTTATTTTCCCTATCCATAAAAAAGGCAGTAAAAACGATATTTCTAACTATAGACCCATAGCCAAACTTTCCTCTATCCCTAAGCTCTTCGAAAGCATTGTCTACGACTCACTGTATTTCCACTGCAAATCCATTTTTTCCCCACAACAGCACGGTTTCTTAAAAAGTAGGTCCACTACGACTAACCTGACCGAATTCGTTTCCAAAACAATACAAGCATTAGAGAAAGGTAATGAAGTGGATGTCATTACCACCGACTTCAGCAAGGCCTTTGACAAAATCTGTCACCGAACTATTTACCTTAAACTTAAAGCCCTCGGTTCCCCACCCTCTTTCATTTCATGGCTGAGATCGTACCAAAAAAAACGCCAGTACAGGGTTCTCTTCAGATTTTCAGTCTCTGACCCCATTAACGCCACTTCAGGGGTTCCACAAGGCAGTCATCTTGGTCCGCTGATCTTTGTCTTAACTATAAACGATGTTGGTCACGTCATAAAAGACTGATCTGTCTATTTACGCGGATGATATGAAAATCACTAAGGTAATATCTACCCCCACCGATTCTCTCTTACTTCAAATCGATCTAAATTCATTCCACACATGGTGCGACAAAAACTTTCTAGAACTTAACGTCTCGTAAACGCCTCCCCCCATCCCTCAGAACCTATTACTTTCTTAGCGATCCCGTTCCCTCAGTCTCCTCTATATGCGATTTGGGTATTATTTGTGACAGGGGGCTAAACTTCCGTTCCCACATTGATCATATTGTACACAAGGCCAATTCTTCTCTCGGTTTCATAAAACTCTGGTCTAAAGAATTTTCAAACCCTTACGTTTCCAAATCCCTTTATATCACCTTTGTCCGACCACTCCTGGAATACGCCAGCCAAGTTTGGTCACCTTATCACAACATACACTCCGTTAGAATCGAAGCTGTGCAGCGTAGGTTTATCCGGTTTGCCTTACGCGGTCTCCCATGGGCCGACAACTATATCTTACCTCCCTATGAAGACCGGCTAAAATTGATTAACCTGCAAACCCTTACAAAACGTCGCGAAGTCGCTGACATACTTTTCGTGCACCAATTATTAACCGGTATGATCGATTCCACCGCACTACTGGAAATGATTTCCCTTCGCACTAACCCTCGAAACCTCAGGTCCGTACCGTTTTTTCTTCTCCCTCACCACCGCACCAACTACGGAAATTTCGAACCAATTTCCAGAATGTCACGCCTGGCAAATAACTCACAGAACACCCTAGACTTTCATTCGAGTCTATCTGCCCTTAGAAAGTCCCTGTACACCTCTTCATGAACTACCCAGTCCCAGTTCCCTCTCTAGTTTTTAAGATAGATTTTAAGACCTAGTTTAATAAAAAATGTGTGGGCCCCCAGTGGTCCAACAAAAAAAAAAAATTAAAAAAAATAAATAAATAAATAAAAATAAAAAAAAAATAAAAAATTAAAAAACTGTTAAGCTTAGAGTTAAGGTCCCTCGTTGTTAGTTCTTAAGTTTAGATTTAAGCTTGCTTGTATTAAGCTAAATAAATAAATAAATAGATATTCCTTATTTGTTTCTAACTCCCCCTGGGTGCCTTTGTGTATACTACCAAAACGTCCGAGAGCTGCGAGCTAATGCAACCTCTATATACCTTAATTCCCAGAAGCTCCGCTCTGACATTTTCGCCCTTAACGAAACTAATCTTACTCAAGATTCTTACAGCAATGAATTGTTTACGTCCGATTTTAATGTCTGCCGAGATGATGGTCTTGAGAAAGAGGATGATTCCTCGGATCGAGGTGATCTTCTGGCGGTACACAATCGCCTTGACTCAACACTAGTTAAAACTTTGCTTACATTTTATTTTGAGTATATTTGTGTCAAAATAACCATTTCAAACCCCGAAGCTTTTATCCTTTGCTGTTACATTCGACCATCTCAGCCCATGAAGAGTTACCAGCTTGCCATAGACGCGTTCGATTCTTTGCTTAATATTGGTGATCCTCGCGACACCGTTTTTATTCTGGGGGATTTTAGTTTTCCCGACCTTCAATGGGCTCCATCAGACGATCAGTCCCATTATATAGCAATAAAACCCTCTCCAGAAAAGGAAGTCCTTTTCACTGACTGTCTCTCTGACTCCAGCCCATTTCGGTTAAGTGGAGTTACTAATAACTTGATCTTGTCTTTTCGTCTGATGCCGATAACTGTGTCGTTTCTCTCATCCAAATTGGATCATTACCACCCTCCTCTATCCCTTACATTATCTTACAATAACGATAATAATATTGTCCAATCAGAGTACTCGTAAAGCTTTTATTTTCGCAAGGCAGACTACACAAAATGTAGTAACCTTTTAAGTGCTATTCATTTCAACGACATTTTTAACAGTTATCACATTTTTATCGATGATGCACTTGGATTGTTCTACTCTGAAATTTTCAGCTGTTTTATGCAATCCGTCCCATACATCCCTCTAAAGAGCCTTTCTTCATCTCCGCTTTAGTATACTAAAGAACTGCGCTCACTTCGCAACAGAAGAAGAAGCTCTGGCGTATCTAGCTTGAATTTCGCTCTGATTTTAACTTCTCCAATTACCTCTGTGGGATATAGTCACCAATGTGGACTATGATATTCGTGCTCATGTAGGAACAATGAAATACGACCACTTAAATGTATAATATAAAATGTTTATTGTGCAATTATCAGTTAAATATAATTTACGGCGGCAAGTAAGTTATGGCGGCAAGTATGCGTGCGAGAGGACTTGTTACTTGAATGATGAACAAAGGATGAGTCATCTTTTTGGTGTACGTGACTGAAGGTAGTATCCAGTGCTTATGCGCCGGTGTTGCCAGATGTCGCCACATTACTCCCCTCCTAGAGGAAAGACTATCATCGATAACGCATCGGTAACTTCACTCGTCGACTACATCGTGTTTCTTCACTACGCTGTTCGCTATCTCGATGATTGTCTTCGTCGGTTGATGGTTAGCTTCGACGATTTGATGCAGAAAAGCTCCTATCGCTTTGTCGGATGCGTCAACAGTGATGGACAGGGGTGCGTCGGCTGCTGGGTGCGCTAGCATCGTGGCGTTTGCCACATCGGTTTTGCAGCTTTCGAAAGCGTTCGACGATGCTTCGCTCCAAATGACGGGATTGGTGTCGTTTTTTTAAATTTCGTTTCCCGATGAGGTCTTGAAGTATCATCTGGTTTGCCACTGCGTTCGGGAGAAATCTTCTGTAGAAATTTAATGTTGCTAGGAATCTCTTCAGCTCGCGCACGGTTTTAGGTTTAGTGAAGTCGGTTATAGGTTGTACTTTCTCTGCTGTGGGTCGGATGCCTTGTGCTGTGACTGTGTGACCAACGAAAACGATTTTCTGCTTCCCCAGATGGCATTTGGAAGGGTTGATAACTAGGCCGAAAGTTCGCAGACGATGAAAAACTTGTCGTAGATGCTGTTCGTGCTGGGTAGCAATGAAGATATCATCTAGGTACGGGAAAGCAAAATCTAGATCACGTAAGACTTCGTGCATGTGCCTTTGAAATGTCTGGGCCGCGTTTCTTAAACCGAACGTCATGTAACGGAATTCGTATAAACCAAATGGTGTGGTTATCGCCGTCTTGGGAATGTCCGCTGGGTGAAACGGTATCTGATGATAAGCGCGCTTCAGATCGATCGTCGAAAAGATGGTCTTATTATGAAGAATTGTTGAGAAGTCCTTTTTTTTTTTTTTTTGGATTGCGCCAGGGATGTGTAATCTTCATAGATACTAATAGCCCGAGTGCTACTAGCATGCACGATTCGCAAACCTGAGTAATCGATTTCAGGAATACGCCTACGTACTAAACACACACCCTACACACTTCAACCACTCTCCCCGCGGGACTGCCGTTAGGTATTACTTCGCGGGGCTGGTTAGCAATTTATGCTATGCTTCTTGTGTCAGCTTCTTCCGCTGCTTCAGCTGCTCTTCTTAGCTCTTCTATTCTCCGCAGCTCTTTTTGTAGAGTTGTTACGAAGGAACATATTGCCATCCAATTCTCTTCCGACTGTAACATATGGTCGAGGAGTAGTGATGGACTTGGCAGAGTAATTCTCCATGCCGTGAAACGTGTGCAGTAAAACACTGCGTGCTCCGTATCTTCATCTTCACCTGGGCATTCCGGGCAGGATGGTGAGTTGTCATGTCCAAAACGGTGTAGAATGTCCTGGATGAATGGAATTGGTACTGTTTGTGCGTTGAGGCGCCGGTGCTGCCAGATGTCGCCACACCTCCTTGCACATACGCCTTTTTCCGAACTCTAGGAGTTTCTTTATATCGAATATATTGACCGTATGCAATTTGATATCATCGTTGACCCCAAACGATTTGTGCACTTTATTAATTGCAGAAAAAGAGGTCAGACAGCCCTCAACTCTGACATTCTCCAATATGTACTTCGTCGAGCGATCCTCGAATAATAGCAAACTAATTCGCTGATTTCTTTAGTCAATCGTTCTCCAACCACACATCAGAGTCCGACTATTCTTACTTCTCCTACATGAAAGTTTATCCCTGAACCTCATTTACTTCAATCGATATAACAGTGGCTCGCGTGACCGAAAAGATCGAAAGACTTAAGTGGGAATACTCCGTTGGTCCGAACGGTATACCCGCCGTATACTTTTTAGCTCTACCCCTTACAGCTCTGTTCCAAATGTCTCTTCCTTATGCTTTGGAAAAGCTCTTTTATTATTCCCCTTCATAAAAAATGTTCTAAATATCGTCCTATAGCTAAACTCTCCTGCATACCCAAACTATTCGAAAGTATTGTTTACGATGCAATATTTTTCCATTGTAAGTCTATATTTTCCCTTCACAAACACAGTTTCCTAGAGGGAAGGTCAACACCCACAAGCCTAAGCAAATTCGTATCCAGCACGCTGTGTGCATTGGATGATGGCAATGAAGTCAATGTTGTTGGTACCGATTTCAGCAAAACTTTCGATAAAAGTCCGCACGCTATTGTATTTTTGAAACTCAAAGCTCTCTGGGTTTATCGCGTGGATCAAATCCTACCTTCATGAATGTCAATATGAAGTCCTTTTTAGATCCTGTGTATCTGATTCCTTTATGGCCGCTCTGGTGTCCCTTAAGGTAGCCATCTTGGTCCCCTAATTTTAATTTTTGTCAGTTAATGATGTTGACGGCATTATTAAATATTCCCGTCTATCTGTGTATGCGAACGATATGAACACATCTCCACATCCACTGATTTGAACAGCTTTGCTACTTGGAGTAATAAAAACGTTCTTGAGTTGAATGTCAACAAATGTCAAGCTATTAGTACTTATTCTCGGAAGCGACTTTCGACAGCTCCTAGAACGTATGTTTTCGTCGAGCCTGTTCCCATTGTTACTTTTCCATTTTATTTGGATGTCATATGCGACAGTGAGCTTCATTTTCGTAGCCATATCGACAATATTATTAGCAGAGCAAATTCTCCAATCCTTACGTCACGAAATCCCTGTACTTCACATTTGTAAGACTAATATGCCAGCCAAGTTTCGTCTTCCTATCACGATACACATTCGTATCGAATTGAGTGTGTCCAGAGGAGGTTCATCCGTTTTGCTCAACGCGGAATTCTGTGACCTGACAGATTCAATTTACGTACTTACGAACGTGGTTTGAACTTGCTAAACATGCAATCTCATGAAAGTGTAGAAAAATTGCCATACTATTTATACATCAACTATTTGCAGGCAACATTGATTGGCCTATGTTGCTCCTAACCATCTCACTCAACACCAATCCGCGTATTCTGAGGTCAGTGCCTCTCTTTCGGCTCAAGTTTCGCCGTACGAATTACGGGTGAACGAGCCTATGTCTCGAATGCTACACATGGCTAAAAACGGTCATTATCTTTTTGATTTTCAGTGCAGTAAACCCTTTCTCACTCAGGTTTTGATGTAGATTTATATTAGCTATTAAGCAGCGGCTCAGCGACCTGCGAATGCCCGAACTACGAACAAACTGATTTTAGCAAATTTATAAGCATGCCCTTCAATTTTACTATTCCAAAAGAACGGATCTTATTTTATCTATCGATTAATATAAAAAAAAGTTGAATTGTAATTAGTTTCTGCAAAGAAATTAACAATTCTTCGATTTTTTCGCGAATAAGTGAATGCTTACTGTGAACAGTCAACTTTTATTCACATTTCACACATGTAGGACGCAATCCACATTCCCGCGACCAAAACATTCGCGTGAGTTTAACCTCACAATTCTTTTGGTTTGTTCCTGTTGGGTAAGATAGTGGTTGAATTTATCGAAAAAAGGTGATATATTATGTCGTTTTCCTTTGGTTTCACTCCCGATTTCACTCCTTTTTGATTCCAATGGAACATGTGAAATCGTCCTCTGCTTACTTCTGCGTGTGTTGGTGAATGTCTGATTTTTTGTTTACATTTTTTACAGACAAACATAGCAAAAAATGGCTTCATTTGCCTAATGGAAAAGGATATTAGCAATCCCATCATGTTTTTATTAACATATTATCAATTTGTTAATTATATCTATGTAAAATTTGTTTCTACTAACTTGCCCCAAGTGAGAAAATAAAATAAACAAAGGAATGCGTCTTGTACCATATGACTTTGACAAGTAGTTCGATGTAAGGGTTTATATGTGTGAGTGCATTTTGAAAGCACTCCCAAATGAAATCCGGAAGAGAAAAACACTCCCGGAACAGCATTCCAAACAGCCAATGGAACATGGTTGGGAGTGTTTTTTCTGTGCGGAACACAAAAAGAGTACTCCTTTTTGCCTAATGGAAAACGACATCAATGAAAGTCACCCTATGTATTTATGCTTTTTTTTACGTTCAGGCAATTAGTTATAAAATGAATGACAACTGAAATTCGCGGATTGCCGCGACTACATAAAAACGCAGCTGTGAATGAAATGTCAAAATTTGCGAATATTTGCTCGTTCGCATTCCCAGGTCGCTGAGCTGTGAACGGACCTTTACTGCTTGTATGGCTGCACATGGCTGCATTTACTACTGTGAATGGCACTTTCTCGTTCGATGACATAAGAGCCTGGTCCGGTGCTATATTCTACACCAGTACATTTCTGTTTTCTGGTAATTGACGTGCAGCTGAGGCTCACTACACAACTTCCAGTTTGGGTTGGCTTGTCCGTCGTAAAGCATTCAACCACCGCTGTTTTTAACAGTGCCATCGTACCCTGGAGTAATGTTACCCCGGGGTAACACTGGGGTATCACCGGGGTATCTTTTACTTCAATCGCACACTGGCTGAATAACGCCGGGGTAAATTTGTGTATACATGAACCGATTTTCATTGTAGTGGTGTGAAATACTCATTTTTCTGCACCTCGAAATTGAGAAGTTATGTGTGTATTAGTTTACCCCGATGTTAAACCACCTCATAGCTGGTTGAAGATTTTGCTCTGTTTCGTTCCATTTCATTTCATTTCTTACTGTACACTTCACCTCCCTCTCCCATAAACGCGGTTTAACCCCGGGGTAATTCCCCCAGTGTGCGATGCCTCAGTATGATGAACAATAGTGTTCCCACCAAAAGGTATTTCTCTTTAGTACTATTCTTCGCCGTTCACTTTTACTGATTGAGTTCTTTTTCCTAGGTATGTGGCAAACCATCATATTTTTCGACTTTTTTTTTACAGCGAATTGTTCTGTCAATTGTTTCAAAAGCCCTTTTCAGGTCTAAAAGCACCCAATACATCCATCCCTTTTTCGCGTTCTGTTCTTTCCAGCTCGCAATAACTAGACCATGTTTAGATGTTAACTGATGAGTGCACTATGTCCATAGCTTTGGGTGTGACGATCGAGGGGTAAAGAGAGGGGGGCAATCATGAAGGAAATATAAAAATCGATAAGAAAGTCGCGTCTCACACCCATCGAGGGAACGATCCACTAATACTGAAAAATTTGCATCGTGCAATACGCAGACGTTAACCATTCACATGTCGGTAACGCGAATGAGATTCACTGTATCGTGGAAAACGAACGGATCGATTCTCACCATGCTTTTGACACCCGCAGCTATTTCATTGCAGATTTGGTTGTTGTGTATGAAATCTTACGTAGCTTTTGGTAGTTCATATTTTATTTTTGCTCCCAACTGAAATCGCCTTCTTTTGCCTGTAGATACTATTAAAAAGCAAGCACCGCATCCATTTCCACATTTTTTTTTTTTTTTTTTTTTTTCAAATTGAAATTTCACAAAGCACATACATAAGTGTTTTAAAGGAGCTGTCACAATTCCTTATCAACAATACTGGTCGGTAAGGAAGAGTATCCGACGGATCCGAAAGGGAAACTCAGATCTAACGGATTTCACGATAGGGGTGACAGAAAAAAGACGGATTAAAAGCGACAAGTGTGACATACAATATTGGACGAATTCTAATTTGGAGCAAATGAAGAAGTTTGCTCAACTCTATTTGTGTATACCTACGACTTCTGTTCCAAGCGGACGGATATTTTCAAAAGCAAGCCTCACCCACAGTGACAAAAGGAACAAACTTCTTTCTCATCCCTATCGTGGAATCCGCCGGGGTGAAGTATTCACCGAAAAAAATATTTCGGCATCGTCAAATCCGCAAAGTGAACAGTTCCCCGTGTAGGTAATGTTAATCAGTTCCACTATATCGCGCAAAATGTTCGAATCGGATTTCTCCCACATTTCTCATCCGCATCAAAATCAATGTGGATTTCTGCCTTGGCTGTTGCACGTCGTCTTCTTTGTTTGAAAAATGTAAGTGAAATTAAAAGAACAAACAAGTTTTGTTTATACATAAATTATAAGAAAAAAACTACAACTGCTTTATTAAGCCGAACATTTTTGATAAATCTATGCAATATTCGACTTTATTAAAATCAGAAATAAACAAAAAAAGTTGTTTCTAGAAACACGCATTTCATCTGGAAGTTCCATGAAATCCTCCACTGCGGCTGTTCTCGCTGAATTGGCGAAAGAGAAAAAGAGAATGTATCAACGAATAAAAACACTCGATTAGCAACAAAGTATTTATTTAAAGCGTAAGCGGAAGAGGTTCCGTCACCGTCGATGGTTGAATACAAACTGAGTATTTTGAAATTTGTGGTATAGGGTGTAGTGTGTATGTATGTGTATGTATTGTACAGGATGATCAGTGTGCATGGATATGTGTGTTGTATAGGCTGCAACAGCTGCTCTTAACCTCTGTCGTACTCTTCTCTGGGAAGACCGCTCATCTTCTTCCTCTTCTGCTTCGAAAAACAGAGCTATCCTGTCCATTTGTGTGCTTTATTTTTATTTTAATCACTTTTTAAAGAAATGTTCCATTTACGAAACGAATGTAGCTACACAAATTTTTATTGATAAATAAGACAGCTGTTTGACAGTGAAACTACCTTTCACCAATGCCTGTCGATAAGGAGACGTTCTCGGCGGATTCCACGATAGCAGTAGAAAGTGAAAGGGAATCGAATATGTGAAGTGAAACTCAATTCCGACAGATTCCACGATAGGTGTGTCGATTTCGGTGAGGTTATGATCTGAAAACAAGGGGTCATAACCCTCCCAGTTCACCGCATTTCTCCTGATCCGCCTATTTAACTAAAGACATCCAATTTAAATATGTTGGTTTTTTTAAAAGAACAAACACAAAGTATATCAGTATATCCCCCTTTTTCTAACGAACACTAGTAATAAATAAGATAATAGCACTGTCACAGGTGTGAATCTTTTTAAAACCCCATTGGACATCTATTATTAATTTATTACTCTCAAAATAGTCGTTCAACTGCAAACCGTTTCCTGTGTTATCTCAGCTCACATTCACATCGTTTTCATCAGCCGCTTTCGTATGCAGACTGCTCTGAACGTATTCATGCTCTTCTTTTGCTGTTCTACAACCGCTTTGCTTATAGCTCTTATCGGCGGCGTATCACGTAGCACTTTATAAGTGTTTTCTACGACCTCCAGAATAGTCGAATCGTTTTATTTTTTTTTTTCTTATTTTCATATTTTCGTTTTCCAATTTTTTCTATATTTTGACCCCACGAGCGTAGCGGAATGAACGTTAACCACACCGCGCCCCCCATTAATGTGGCAAGGCCCACAATTCGACCAAAAACAAATGTAGATTCCTTTTTCAAACAATCAACAATATTTATTTTATTGCATCTTTATTTAGGGCAGGTTGTCAGTTTTACTGTTTAAAACAAAAAATGCAGAAAGGAAAAGTCACAGCTGAAAAAAGATCTTCGATTTGATACTTTAATTTAGATAATTTTTTTCTTTTGCCGTACTAATTTTCTTTGAAAGGAAATAGCGAAATCGACAATCTAGACACAGCATTGTGTGCATTTTTTTTATCATAAAGAATGCCAATATATATAGCACACGTTCGTTAATTTTTAATTATTTTACAATGCTAACATTTTACCAACGCAAAATTCAATTATTCAAGGTCATCTATTATTACACCTCCAACAGATCCTTCTCCTAGTCCACCAGGAACAACTTCGGAAACGGAACTACTTGCGGCTACAATCCTTGGTCCTTTTTCTTCGTCCGCTTCTGCTCGGCTTCCGAACTCCTGCATTTTTAAAATAAGCATGGCAAACACTTGCGCCGGCAACGAAGTTTGTAAAACCTGTAACAGTCTTGCAGGCTGGCCGCAAACAACAATAGCATTTGCTAAATGTTCTACGCCACTTTCAAACTCTCCGCGACCAATAAGTGTCTCCCCCAATTGGATTTCTTGTAGAAAATACCTGAATGGAAGATAAATATACAAATTTATATATATTTTTTACATTACGTGAAAATGTTATTAAATCCTAGCGGAGACATTTGTCTCCGTATTAAATATAAATCAGCTTTGATAAAGTAGTTTCTAACTTTTTTGCTGCCGTCGATGTGTGTAATATTAGATCTGTTCCTTTACTCGCAAATTTGTACGAATTTGTGCGAATTCTTACTCAATAGCGTTCCTTTACTCAAAAAAGTAGTTAAAGAGAGAGGCAACGAGAGAGTAAAAATTTCCCCTCAGGGAAAAATCTTACGAATTCTTAAAAAAAATGACCCAAATGAAAATTGAATGTTCTCCTTCGCATTTAAATAGGTAAATTCATATTTAAAAGCAATAAAAATGAACTTTAAATTTCAATGAAAATGTTTTACGTAGATGTGGAGCACCGAAGAATCAGCTGAGAACGTTGACGTTTAATTATGGGCAAGTTTTTTGTCTAACGCGTTCCTTAACTTTTTTGTAGCTTCTCTCTTTAAGAGAGAATTTTACTCTTAAGGTTGTTCATTTCTCTTTTACTATTTTTTACCCAAAAAGTAAAGGAACAGACCTATTATGAATTGATTAACCCCTTAACCCCCCTACAAAACCATGGTGGATTTCAGCCAATCCTGGCTAAATGTAGTCACTGATGATATTTAACAGCCAACTAACACAAGGCCTAAATAAAATGTTTCTGCAGTTCAAAAATAATTAAAATGCACCATATTCACTTAAAGGTCCCACACGACACAACTAGTTGCCCGATATCACCTAATTTAGCACTTATTTGCAACGAGTTTGACATATTAGACACAGCAGTTTCCATGGAATCTCTGTCACTCTACCTCCATACATTGCATGTGACAAGGTATGTGCTGTAGAAATCAAATGGAAACAAAAGCAGCGAAATATTCGTACTTTTCCACACTATGGACAGCACCACTTTGTACATTCTACTGTAATAATATACCAAATTTGAAAACCTAGCCTCATAACTCAAACACCCAACCTCTAAAATTATTAACACCTAACCTCAAACTGTTGACAGCCATTGAAAAACAATGAACGAAAATTAACTCTTTAACCCACAAAATTGAAATATTTAGTTTTTCGTCAAAAAACGCGTTCTCGTAATTAAAATATACACGTTTTGAAATTCGTTTACATTCGAAAGTGAGAAAAAGTGGAACGATCGATATTTTGACATTCAAAGGAATAGAGAGTTGAATTACCAAATGAAAGTTCATTTTACAAAACGAAAGTTCATTCATCAATCGTAGCTTGAAGTTCTATTCTTTCGAAAGAACTGTCATTTTTTATACGTTAACAATTTTCCAGGCGAATAGATGAACAAAAATGTAAGTACATTTTAGGTAGTTAAATATTTATGCTAAAAATTGATAAAATATTGTAATTTCAGTTGTTCAAATAAAGGTCGCATTCCAATTGGACAAATAGACAACAAAAGGAAAATTGTTGACCAGGATGATGGAGGAAAATCCAAAAGTCGCAAAAGGATTTTCGTTCAACAGAATGGATACCGAGCGACTTTGGAAGGATACCCCAAAAAAAGCTCGGAGCTCGGAGTAAAGATGGATCTACTTGGAAAAACGTTTAAAATTGCCATTTCTTTAAATACGATTTAAATAATTTTCGCATTCTAGGTTTGGGCTGATTACAAATTATATTATAAAGACAGTGTGACCAGGATTTGTGTTCAGCATATGGATGGAGCAACTTCTTATTCAATAAAGTATATATTGTTTCATTTTGTTTGTATGTTTTGTTTTAATAATATGGGTATGCAATTCAACAGCAAAATTAAAAAAACATCTTTCAGATCGCGGATACAAGCTGCCGAAATGTGGGTTCCTTCGCAGTGTTGCTGGAATAACTCGTATGGATCAAGCGCGCAACACCAGAGTACGCGCAGCTACTTCTCCGAACGGAACGATCTATGCTTCGATGGTTTGGTCACGTAGTGCGTATGCCTCCAGAACGGCTTCCAAGACGTGCCATCAGGTAGGCGACTCCCCGGTAGGCCTAAAAATAGATGGTTGGATCAAGTCCGACATCTCGCCTGGAGCCGTTTAGGGATTCCTCCTGATGAGTTGGAGTCAATGGCGGAGGATCGAGGATGGAGGGTCCACCTGAGCATCCTACCCCCGCGACCCTCATGAAGAATTAGCGGGCTATTGAAAATGTATGTATGTATGGATGCGTCAAATTTTCTTTTGTGAACTAATATGATATTTAAGCATTTCTACATAAGTATAAGGCATTATGATAGTGTAGTTTTAAGTTTATTGGAACTATAAATTATGTTAATGTATGAGTGGAGAAATGAACTATTAAACATACAAACTTATTTAAATGAATACTGCAACTTCACATTTTTGTAATATTAAGAATAAGTTTTTCAAATATTTAAATAATTTTCTTAACTGACCATATTTCCTGTTGACTCCCACAGGAAATATAGTCAACCTACAAAAAATAGAAATATCAAACGATTTCAAATAGCTGAATCGGAAGTAAATTCATTTAAGTTCATTTCATGATATATTTCTTTAATGATCCTTATTCCTTCGAATCTCAAACTACCAAAAATTCGTTCGAAGGAATAGAGACGATCGAACGAATTGACTATTCATTCGAATCTGAAAATAAGGGTGAAGAGCTT
This sequence comes from Brachypalpus laphriformis, assembly GCA_945910035.1. Taxonomy (NCBI): domain Eukaryota; kingdom Metazoa; phylum Arthropoda; class Insecta; order Diptera; family Syrphidae; genus Brachypalpus; species Brachypalpus laphriformis. Next base: position 126,329,050 of record OX246756.1, read on the forward strand.
ACGGAAGTACAGAATAAAAGTTCATGAGTGTGCGTTTCCTTACCCTGGTTTACTGTTTTTTTTTTTTTTTTTTTTTCAATTTTGCAACTTTTCCTTATAACTTTTTCGTTAAAGCTTTAATTCACTATAATGCAGTAAAAGAGAAACACAGTAGACTCGCGATAGAGTGAACAATCCAATAAAGCGAACATACTAACTTTTACACAGACTACTCTACGGAACAAACAAATAAGCCCCTCTAGAGTGAGCGCACTGAAGGCACATTTTTAACACAGTTAAACACGAGTAAGCCAGCTGCAAAGAATGTATAATCTTTCGAGAAAGTTGTTCGTTTGTTTTGGTACTTTAGATCTGGGATCATTCTACGCACTATTCTAGGTTGAGTAAATATTCAGTTGCAATTTCACTTGTTTGTTTGTTTGATTGCCGGAAGTGAAATTTTTTGATAAAAATAAGTAATAAGCTTTAACTTTAGTTGGAAAAACTGAAATTTCAGAGAAACTTTCTGCAGGTAAGATAAGAGAACCTTTCTGCAGGTAAGATAAGGTAAAATAAAGTCCTTGCATAGTGTATCGAATTGTATAAAAAAAAAAAAAAAATCAATCAGCTGTTTCGGGTTTTCTGAGATCAAACAGACGAACCTCGCAGGGGGATCAGTAGAAATACAGTGAAGAGGGTTATGATCCCTTCCTTTTAGACCATAACCTTGCCGAAATAGGAAAAAGAAGGAGTATTGGGTGCAGTGATGGCAGAAAAATATGGATTTTCCAAATCGAATGTATTGCCATCAACAAAAACCAAGACAATATTATAGAAACGGTGACTGATACTTTATCTGGCCTTGGAAATAGGAAGACATTGAAAACGTCTAAGCTACCAGAGATGGAAAGGCACTTTATAAATGGCGTCTAGAACAGCGGAGGAAGAATTTACCTTTATGTGGGCCAATTCGTAGCCATTCAAGCACAAACGTTGCCGAAATGTGATTGAAATGTTCAAGCATATTAATAAAGGGGTATGTACAACAAAATGTCGTTGATATCAACAACTGAAATGAAGATTAAATGCCATCGTATATTGAGGAAGCGAAAACCGAAGATAAAAAAGAGTGGTAATTAGTTCCTGACATGTTCGGTTGCTTCAATAGATGGTATTCATTCATTTGACAAAGTACTTGAATCGGCAAGATGCAATGAAGTAGATTACAGTTATATTTTAGTTATGAAACGGTTGCAGGAAAAGGTACTGCTTATTTATTTAAATTCAAGGAAAAAGCATACGAAAGTGACTAATTACTTTTCAACAACATAAAATATTTTCCTCTTTTTTGGATCTATCTTAAAACATCGTTCTTTAATGAACTTCTTTTGATAACTTACTTTGAGTTGTGTTTATTTTTCTTTTATGATTAACCCTAAATTAAAAGCTGTTCACGAATCTGGCTTTTTTGTATCTTTTGACAAAAGTAAAAACAACATCAACTAACAAAAAACATGCCACCGTATACATGGCTTAACATGGCTCGCCCTTGATCGAAAAACTTTCAACCAAATCGATCACATTGCGATCGACGCAAGGCACTCTTCCGGTATTCTGGGTGTCCGGACTTTCCAACAAGCCTCTGGTATACTGGGTTTCTCTCGGCCACCACAACGAAACCCCTGGTTCGATGAGGAATGCCGGCAAGCAAATGCAGCAAAACAAGAGGCGTACAAAGCGGCGCTGCATAGAAGGACTAGAGCTGCTTACGAGCTCTACGTGCGCAGGAGAAAAGAGGAACATCGACTTCTCAGAAAGAAGAAAAAGGAGCATGAGAAGCGTTCTATCGAGGAGATTGAGACTTTGTTGCAGAAATGATGATTTTACCAAAAGGTAAAAAGAACATGCCAGGGTTTCAAAGCCAGAACAGAAGCCTACAGGGACGAAAATGGCAATATAGTGGTAGAATCGCAGTCGATGTTGGGGATATGGAAGGAACACTTCTGCAGACTGTTAAGCTGCGATGATGACCAATGTTTCGCTGTCGGGCAAAAGGAGCCATTCAACAGTGACGATGACAGTCAAGATTTCCGTCAACCCGATCAGAATGAAGTGAGGATAGCGATATCTAAACTCAAATCCAACAAAGCTGCTGTAGCCGACGGCCTTGCCGCTGAACTTTTCAAGGCAGGAGGAGATGAGCTGGTAAGGAGCATGCACCAGCTCATCTGTAAAATCTGGTCGGACGAAAGTATGCCCGATGAATGAAACCTCAGCGTCATTTGCCCGATCCTGAAGAAAGGAGACCCTCTGAACTGTGGCAGGTATAAGTCTCCTTAACATCGCATATAAGATCCTGTCTGCCGTATTATGTGAACGACTAAAACCGATCGTTAATATCCTGATAGGTCCTTATCAGTGCGGTTTTGGGCCGGGAAAGTCCACCATTGACCAAATATTCACACTACGGCAGATCTTGGAAAAAACCCATGAATATAAAATCGATACGCACCACCTCTTCATCGATTTCAAAGTTGCCTATGATAGCGTGTATAGAGACGAGTTACACAGAGCCATGTCTAGTCTTGACATCCCTGCCAAGCTCGTCCGTTTGTGCAGAATGACGATGGAGAACTCTCGCTGCTCTATCAAAGTCGGTAAGAACATCACCGAACGACGTCAGGAAAGGTCTTAGACAAGGTGACGCGCTATCGTGCGATCTCTTTAACATAATACTTGAGAGAATTGTACGAAACTCACAAGCCAAAACCGGAGGTACAATCTTTTACAAATCTGTACAACTACTCGCTTATGCCGATGACATTGACATAATCGGAAGTACTTAGCGGGCCGTCAATTGGGCTTTGCTAGTATTGAGGTCGAGGCAGCAAAAATGGGTTTAGCGTCAATGAAAGCAAAACAAAATATATGCTGGCTACAAACTGGACACCCAACATCGGCGTCTCGGACAGAACGCCACAATAGACAGATATCATTTTGAGGTAGTAAAGAATTTTGTCTACCTAGGCTCTATGGTTAGCTCCGCAAATAACATCAGTAGGGTGATCACACGAAAAATTACTCTTGCCAATCGTTGTTTCGGCTAAGACCGCAATTGAGTAGCAAAGCCTTATCTCGAACTACTAAGGTAACTCTTTATAAAACACTAATCATCCCAGTCCTGCTGTATGGCGCAGAGGCATGGGCTTTGACAAAACAGGATGAGAATGCCCTTGGTTATTTCAAGAGAAAAGTTTTTCGAGCGATCTTTGGTCCCGTCTGCAAAGACGGTGAGTGGAGGAGAAGGTACAATGCCGAGCTATACGGTCTGTACAAGGACATCGACTAAGCCAGAAGAGTTCACATACAGAGACTAAGACAGCTGGATGATTTAGAGCAGATGGAGCCCAACGTTTCCGCCAAGAAAGTCTTCGAATCCACCCCAGATGGACGGCGCGGTAGAGGACGACCTCGTGGTAGGTGGCGCAAACAAGTGGAGAGGGACCTCAACCAACTTGGCGTGAGCAACTGGATGCAGCTGGCTCGTAACCGTGCTGGCTGGAGAGGTTTGTTGGTTACGGCCCAGGTCCACCCCGGACTGTAGCGCCCCCTATGTAAGTTAGTAAGGTACTATAGAATCCCTTAAAATGTGCACCCTACGTAATGTGAACATCTCGCTTGCATGAATAGGTCTGGTTTTTTCTAGTTCCCACCATCGCGAGTCTACTGTAAGGAAGAAAATATTTTCTTGGACGAGTCCTATTATCATTCGTGAGACATACTGTAGGAATTGATGTATTTGTCGAATTATTAAATGTTTGGAACTATAGATCGCGAACTGGAATTGATAGATGAGAGTAACGAGTTACTTGAAATTGTTTTGGTTTTATGCTTTTCATTCTCTAAATCACAGACAATATTTTTTTTTCCTAATTGAGACGAAAGAGAGCTGTTCGATTCGAAGACCATAGTAATTAAGTCAGATTCGCCGGATTTTTTTTAATAGAGCCCTACAACTATTTCACTCAAAAATGACATCCAACAGCGATAAATGTATGAAACAAGTAAGGTTGCATTTCATTTTCCAGTATATCTTTATACACATGATGATACATTTATTCTTTGAGTCGCTCAATAGTCGCCGCTCCTAGAAAATATTCGCTAAACCATGACATTTCCACTACCATGTTTAATAGTTTTTACAGCAACCTTGTGATCCAGTTCCTTGTTCAGAGGTCACCGTGCATATGGTTTTACGATCATAAACGAGTATGTAAGATTTCAATTTCTTGCTACAAAATACTCTCTTCCAAAAAGTAAAGAGCATAATTTTTTGCAAATTCTAATTGCACCATTATTAATATTTTCACCATCAATGCACCCCCGAAAACTACCGACCCAAACAGGATACCTTATGTTATACGGAGTATATTAATTCGGAGAATACAGCAGGACTTTCAGTCCTTCATATAAAAAAAAAGTCATCCACCTTTGTAGACTACCTTTCGAAACTTTTTTTTTTCGATGGTATTCATAGAGAAATTCTCAGTACTTTTGAACAATTATTTTCCTCATCTCGAGTGCAGCTTCATTTTCAATGGCCCGCTAATCCTTCATGAGGGTCGCGGGGGTAGGATGCTCAGGTGGACTCTCCATCCTTCTCGATCGTCCGCCATTGACTCCAATTCATCGGGAGGAATCCCTAAGCGGCTCCAAGAGAGATGTCGGACTAGATCCAACCATCTATTTCTAGGCCTTCCGCGAAGTCGCCTACCTGATGGCACGGCAACCATGGTGCGTCTTGGAAGCCGGTCTGGGGGCATACGCACTACGTGACCAAACCATCGAAGCGTAGATCGTTCCGTTCGGAGAAGTAGCTGCTCAACGTTGAGCGCCTCGCGTACTCTGGTGTTGCGCACTCGATCCCTACGAGTTATTCCAACAACACCGCGAAGGAACCTCATTTCGGCAGCTTGTATCCGCGATCTTATTCTTTCAGTCACTACCCAAATTTCATGACCATAGGTGAGAGTTGGAACATACACAGAGTTAAAAACCGAAAGCTTAGCTTGAACACTAAGTTCGGCCTTCCTTATAACAGATTGGCCAAGCTCTCTCAAAATTGATCCAGCCTGACCAATTCTACAGGATAACTCGGCATTGCTCCTCCCATCACCCCGAGGTACTTAAACTTCTCCACCTGCTTCAGTGGGACTCCACTAACATGCAGAGTGCACTGAATGGGTTTTTTGGAAACGACCATTACTTCCGATTTGTTCACGTTGATCTTCATTCCAGCATCATCACAAACGGCTACAAACCTTTCGAGTGCGCGCTGAAGTTCGGTTTGAGAGGACCCAAGGATGACCAAATCATCCGCAAAGAGCAGATGACTAATCCTTAGGTCTCCCACTTTGAAACATTCCCCGCCACGGCTGCGCTGCAACATCCAATCCATATACACAATGAAGAGGAGAGGTGACAAAACGCACCCCTGGCGGAGTCCAACGCCGACAGTGAAAGGTATTGATTTAACACCGTTTATCCGAACACAGCTTTTACAGTTTGTATATAAAGACTGAATCGCCCTTAACAGGGAACTATCAATCCCATACTCCTGCAGAACACTCCAGAGTTTGCCTCGAGGAAACCTATCATATGCTTTTTCCAAATCCACAAAACAAGTGTAGACAGGTTTGGCATATTCCCAGGCTTTCTCAAGAACCATTCTGAGAGTGAACAACTGGTCGGTTGTGCTTCTACCGGGACGGAAACCGCACTGCTCATCCCCCAAACTGTCCTCAACCACAGCTCTGAAACGCTTTTCTAGCACCTTAGCGAAGACTTTTCCAGGGAGACTTAAAAGAGATATACCCCTGTAGTTGGCGCAATCTCTTTTGTCCCCTTTTTTAAAAAAAGGAACTATCACCCCCATTTGCCAATCACCAGGCGTTTACCGCATTCCCAGGCCACTTTAATGACACGCGAGAGCCATTGCACTCCCTCTTTACCTAAAGCCTTGAGCATTTCTGGCCGAATTTCGTCCACACCAGCAGATTTGCCAACTTTTAGCGCTTTGATCGCCAAAGTTACTTCCTCTACCGTAGGACTACTTTCCGCCCAACTCTCGACCATAGGTCTGTCATCTTCGGTGCCCTGTTCGGGATTGAGCAATTCTGAGAAGTGCTCGCTCCATCTGCGTAAGATGTCCTCCTCATTGGAAAGAAGTCTACCGTCTTTGGATTTGACTCCTTCAACGATATTCAACTTTTTTCCTCTGAGTCGGCGGACGGTCCGCCAGAACATCTTATTTGCAGATCTGTGGTCACGTTCCAATTTCTCGCCAAACTTCTTCCAAGACTGTTCTTTCGCTGTTTTCACAGCTAATTTGCAAGTTCTTCGCGCCTCAGTGTACCGATTACGAGAATCGGAGTTCCCCAAGTGAATCCACACCTTAAAGGCTCTCTTCTTCTCTCTGATGGCTTCTTGAACTCCGGGCGTTTTAAACCAAGCTTCACTCCACAAACATCTCCCGCAGAGGCAATAACCGCTGTTGAAAACAGTTGCCATTCTTCCTCTACATTTGATGGAACAGTTGGAATTCGTTCAAACCTTTCAGATATTTGCCGTGCAAATGTCTCCCGTATCTCATCGTCCTGTAACCTCTCCCATCGTATGCGTGTAACCATCCTTGGTTTACGCTTTGGTAGGGGAGGCACTCTCTCGCTAAGATACAATTTGCACAGCACTAAGTGATGATCAGTTGACAGTTCGGCCCCTCTCAATACGCGAACATCACAAACCATTCTCTTCAGACACGATGGTACCACAAAGAAATCGATCAGCGACTTCTGCTGAAGACTCTGACGGTACCACGTGTATTTGTGAATGTCTTTGTGTGGAAAGATGGTGTTCATGATGGATAAGCCATTTTCACAACAAAAATCCAACAACCTCTCTCCGTTCGCGTTTTGATCAGGATCACCGTTCCTCCCAATCACACTCCCCCATGTCATAACATCTACACCCACATGAGCATTGAAGTCACCCATCAGGACAAAAGAATCCATATCTGCAACCTCTTCAAGGGCAACATCAACTTCATCTAAGAAAGCTGCGTACTCTGACAGAAGGTTCGGTGCATACACCTGCACCAATGCCAGAGTTGATCTTTCAAGCTTGAGCTTTAAGATCGCAACTCTCCCTCCTAATGGTATCCACTCCAATACTCTGTCTGTCAACCTGGGACTTGTGAGTATCCCCACTCCCGCCCGAGCAGACATTGAGGGTGCGACTCCTGACAGGAAAAGCTTCCACCCACCCGAAAGGTCCACAGTTTTAGAACCTCTCTGCTTTGTTGAAGAGACGCCAACTATATCTAGTCGACTTTTAACAGCCTCCCCAACCAGCTCAAGATCCTTCCATGTGAGCGATGAGACGTTCCATGTGCCTATCCTAAGGCGATGCCGTTATCGAATCTCAGAGAGTCCATCTGTGCCCCTATCGGTGCACAGCGCGTTCACCCCTTGACCCCCGTAATGGTTCGCGAGACCATTGACAGGAAGCTCGTAACCATTTCGGGTTTGACCCGGCCGGCTGCCGAGCGGGACAGGCCGACCACCAGACGCTCGCATCCTGACACCCTTCAGGCCTGGCTCCAAAGGATGCCCTGGCTTACCAGGCTTGGCAATATCAGAGGCCGGTCGTCTTCTTCGTGTCATCATGGGGTGTGCGCTTTGTTAGCCGTGACTGGGTTGTATGGATGGGAATAACTATTTAAGTTACCCCATCCGCACATCCCAGTCACGTTGCCCGCCCCCCACCACGAGGAGGTCAGCTGCCAGGGGGGCCTTCAATTTTCAATTAATTTTAATTTCAATTCAATAACCAATCTTCAAACAATAAGATTACCCCCTTCGGGTAGGGGTTAGAATATATCCGGGGTAGGCATACCTGTCGTAAGAGGCGACTAAAATCCACCCTCCGTATACCGAGTATGGCGTATACAAAAAACATGCAATGAACAAAACAAAAGATTTAAATACCCCAGGTGGCAGTCCAGGTAAACTGGAAAATCCACCCTCTTCGGAGGTCGGCTCTACGGATTCTGGGGAGAGCCATTTATTGCACCTTATAAATCCCTTCTCAAAAAGTACAAGGGTATCTCGATCTCCACCAACAAGATCGAACGTCTCCGGAAAAAGAAGTCCGCCGGAAGCGCAAACGCGTGAAAAACGGGACTCAGCGAAATCTAAAAGCATTGAGGAGGAAAACGACGTACTCCGTACCAAGCTTAGCGAAATGGAGCTACTCTATCGTGAGCTCAAGAAAGAGGTAGATTTACTCAGGCAAGAAAATAATGCCCTAAAAAACACGTACCTACAAAAAGAAAATACAGTTAGCTCACATCGCTCACCTAGTCGCGAATACCAGACGGATGAAGAAGAGCTAACACGCGAAACGAATTGGGTCGAAAAGAAACGACCTAGCAAAAAACGAAAAGCTGGTTCCTCACCGGAAGTCGAGCCACAAAAAGATGAAAAGCGCAAGGAGATGCAAGAAAAGCAACAACAACCAAAATTACGTCCTCCGCCACCGATAAACGTCGTTGGAATTACGGACTATAATAAGTTGCATTGCCTCCTTAAAGGAACTCTGGCTTCGAAGTTTAAGGTGACATCTCTGCGAAACAATACGTGGAAAATCAATGTCGATGATGCCGACGGTTACCGATCAGTATCTAAAAAATTGAATGCCGAAAAGATTCAGTGGTATACTTATGAAAATAAGTTAGAAAGACCACTGCGTGTTGTAGCAAGGGGACTCCACCCCTCGTGCACTAAAGAAGATGTAATGCACGACCTTCAAGACAAAGGCTTTAAAATTCTTGATGCCGTCAATATTATCAAGAAGGAGAAGCAACAGTCGGAGGGAGATCATGAAAAATTGGTAAAGCGCGGTCTTCCACTATTCATGCTTAGTTTTGATAAAGACGAAAATAAAGATATTATATATGGTATCAAGACTATTCTAAACATCGTGGTCAAAATCGAACCCATGCGTAAGATCTCCAGATCGATCCCGCAGTGTAAGCGCTGTCAAGGTTTCAATCACACGCAGACTTACTGCCAGAAAGAGCCGCGATGCGTCAAATGCGCAGGTAAACATCTCTCGGAAGAGTGTCACCTAAACAAGCAAACCCCAGCCACTTGTATAAATTGCAAAGGAAAACATCCTGCGAACTATCGAGGTTGCGAAGTGGCGAAAGAGCTTCAAAAACGCCGCGATACGCTAAAAAATTCGATGCGTCCGAATATGAAACCAATCAAGAACAGACCCAAAATAGCTACGAAAAAAGCAGCGAAAGATAGAAAGTCCGTCAATATTAACTTAAGATCGGTTAATGATAAAAAATCCGAAAGTAATAGAGATAAGGTAACAGAAGCAAAATCTCCGAATATTGGCGTGCAGTCTTATGCTCAAGCGGCGAAGACAGTTAAGGGTACGTACACGACCGACAACTCACGGGAGATAAAAGCAAGAAACCGTCCAAACTTTAATGTAAAAACTCCTTCTCAAGTTGCGACATTGAAAAATAGTGATAGAGGTAGTTCAGAAGATCATGTATCCAATGTTTTTTCCCTAATTCTTGCGAAACTTGAAGAGCAATGCAAAACAAATAAACTAATTTTCGAGAGACTAGTTGCACTAGAAAACAACATTCATAACACGCGCACTTCAACCAGAATATGAAAGAAACGCTTAAAATTCTTACTTGGAACGCTAACGGGCTCATACAAAGACTCGACGAGTTAGAAATATTTATGCGAGAGAAAGATATTGATATATGCTTGGTCTGTGAAACTCATCTGAAAAAGCAATCGAATATTAAGATAAGGGGATATAGCGGATATCACGCCTTTCACCCATCGGAAAGAGCCAGAGGCGGATCATCTTTGTTTATAAAAGAAAATATCGAACACTCAGCGGAAATAAAAATTGAATTAGAAGCAATGCAAGTAAGCACGGTACGCGTTAGAAATAGACATTTTGCTTTCAACATTTCGTCTATATATTGTCCACTGCGATGTAAACTTGAAGAAAGTGATTTCACAAACATCTTCAACTTCCTTAAACCAAATTTTATTATTGGTGGTGACTTCAACGCGAAACACCCCTTCTGGGGCTCAAGATACGCCTCTCACAAAGGTAGAAAGCTTTATAATGCGGGTATGCAATTCAGTTGTGATTTTTACTCGACGGGTAAACCAACATATTGGCCAACTGATAGAAATAAGATACCAGATCTGATTGATTTCTTTGTTGTTAAAGGAATATCTAGTAACTGTATAAAAGTTGAAGAAAGCTTTGATCTCTCCTCTGATCATTCTCCAATCATTATGACGATAAGCGAAGCTTTGATTAAAAAAGTAGGACCGGCCAGATTAACTGGCGCGAAAACTAATTGGGACGGCTTTAAAAAAGATATTGAAGCAAATATTGAACTGAGCGTATCACTTAAAACGCCCTATGAACTTGAAGTTGAAGTAGATCGCTTCGTCGAAATCTTACAGGATGCCGCGTGGAAGAATACTCCCAAACTAAAGAGAACCCCGGCCAGTTACATTAAAATTTATCCGCAGGAAATAAAAGAGATGATTAAGGAGAAGAGAAAAGCACGTAAAAGATGGCAACAAACTCGGGCTCCGCAACATAAAGCACATCTTAACCGTTTGTGCAACTCACTAAAACGATCTATTAAAGACCTTAAGAATAATGAAATACAAACTTACCTAGAAAGCTTAACGGCAGAAAAAGATTCTAATTACTCGCTTTGGAAGGCTATAAAAGGTATTAAAAAACCTCAAATTCAAGCCGCGCCAATTAGGAAAAATCAAGACGAATGGGCCAGGCATGATAAAGAGAAAGCTCAAGTTTTCGCCGCCCACCTGGAAGAAACTTTCAAACCGTTTGATGGACAAGCTCTTATTGAAAATATAAATACGTCGTATATAGACAATAGCGTAATAAGAAATGCAACGCTTACCGAACTTAAGGAAGAAATAAAGAAACTTAAACCTAAGAAAGCTCCTGGATACGACCTAATTACGGGAGAGGTTCTTAAAGCACTACCAAGAAAAGCTCTAATTAAGCTTCTGTTCATTATAAACGCCGCGATTAGACTAGAATATGTTCCCAGTCAATGGGAAGTTGCCGAAGTTATAATGGTCCTTAAGCCTGGAAAACCGCCGAATGAAAAAACCTCTTATAGACCGATTTCGCTTCTTCCAATTATATCCAAAGTGTTCGAGAGAATATTGGTTAGGCGAATACAGCCGGTTATAGAAGAAGGGCATCTCATCCCTGATCATCAATTCGGATTTAGAAGTAAGCATTCTACAGTTGAACAAGTACATCGAATAACACATGTAATCGAAAAATCACTTGAAGAAAAAAAGATTTGTTCAAGCGTATTCCTTGACGTTTCTCAAGCCTTTGACAAGGTCTGGCACGAAGGCTTAAAGTTTAAATTACGACAAGTTCTGCCAGAGCACATATATAATATTTTGAAGAACTACCTTACGAATAGGCTATTCCGCGTCAAATGTGGTAACGAATATTCAGATTTTAAGGAAATAATGGCTGGGGTGCCGCAAGGAAGCGTTCTTGGTCCAGTCTTATATCTATTATACACTCGTGACATACCGCAAGTAGAAGGCACTGAGCTAGCTACATTTGCCGACGACACTGCTATCTTGACAGTAGGTAAAACGGTCGAAGATACTACAGAAAAACTGCAAGAAGCTTTGAATAGAGTAAATGAATGGACAAAGATTTGGCGAATCGCACTCAACGAGACCAAATCTGTTCATGTAAATTTTACTTATAAGAAAATAAATAATTTGCCGATCTTTTCAAACTCGGTTCAAATCCCGTTTGCAAACGAGGCTAAGTATCTTGGAATGACACTTGATGCAAAGCTGAAATGGAAAACGCACGTTAAGAAAAAACGCAAAGAACTAGATAACAAATATCGAGAAATGTATTGGTTACTTGGAAAATATTCCAAGCTTAATATATATAACAAACTGCTTTTATATAAGCAAGTGCTAAAGCCTGTATGGACATATGGTATACAACTCTGGGGTTGTACCAAAATAAGTAATATTAAAATTTTACAAACTTTTGAAAACAAAGTGCTAAGAGGTATTGTAAATGCGCCATGGTATATCAGAAATAGCGATATCCACAGAGACCTTGGCATTAAAACAATCGAAGACGAAATTCAAACCTACGCGAGAAAGCATAGAAGTCGACTAGAAAGTCACGTAAATATTACAGTCCTCCAACTTTTGGAAGAAAGAAATTTACTGCGCCGTCTACAAAGAACCAAACCTTTAGACCTAGCGCGATAAGTAACCGCGTCTAAACTGCGGAACTGGCAGGAACTTCTAATGGGAAGGTACCTGCAAAACGTCATTATTTCGCGAAACGAAAACTACTTGATAAGTCGAATACTTAGTTGTAGTAAAAATAAAAACAAGTCTGTTTTGAAGGGAGGTTTTTTAGTGGGTAAGAATCCCACACTACTATGAGCACGCGCTGTCGATCCTCATAGTGTCTTGTTGAAGATTTTCACCTACCCTCGGAAAAAAAAAAAAAAAAAAAAAACAATAAAAAAGTTTTAAACCAGATTGGCTGGAGATCGTTTTGCACTTTGCTGCACTTTAAAATGTTGTGGATGTAGATTCTTTGTCCTGACTTCAATGCTCACGTGAGTGTAGGTGTTATGACATTGGGGAGTGTGATTGGGAGGAACGGTGATCCTGATCAAAGCGCTAACGGAGAGAAGTTGTTACATTTTTGCTGTGAAAATGGCTTATCCATCATGAACGCTATCTTTTCACACGAAAACATTCACAAATACACGCGGTACCGTCAGAGTCTTCAGTAGTCAGAGTCTTCATGCCTGAAGAGAGATTGATCACCACTTAAAATAAATAAATATTTGGCGCAACAGCTCATTAAGTGCCAGGGCCTAGCTTCTCGCAACCACTCATGTTGTGTGCGTTATATTTTTCGTACGAATGGAAGGGACCTACAGTTTAGTGCCGTATCCGAACGGCGATTTGAGAAGCTTTTTCGAGACAACAATACTCTCGGATGTTTGTCAGACGCTCGCGAGAGGTGGGACCGTGAAAAAACTTTTTGGTGTTTTGTAGGATTCGAACTTAGTGCTGTGCAAATTGTATCTTAGCGAGAGAGTACCTCCCCTACCAAGGCGCAAACGAAGGATGGTTACACGCATACGATGGGAGAGGCTACAAAACGATGAGATACGAGAGATATTTACGCGGCAAAAAGGCTTGAACGAATTCCAACTTTTCCATCAAATGTAGAGGAAGAATGGCAACTGTTTTCAACAGCGGTTATTGCCTCTGTGGAAGATGTTTGTAAAGTGAAGCGGCTGGTGGTGAGAAAAGAACTGCTTGGTTTAAAACGCCCGGAGAAGCCACAAACAGAAGAGAGCCTTTAAGGTGTGGATTCAATTGGAAAACTCCGATTCTCGAAATCGATATGCTGAGGCGCGAAGAACTTGCAAATTAGCTGTGAAAACAGCGAAAGAACAGTCTTAGAAGGAGTTTTTGATCTGCAAATAAGATGCTCTGGTAGACCGTCCGCCGACTTAGAGGAAGAAAGTTCAACATCGTTGAAAGAGTCAAATCCAAAGACGGTACAATTCTTTCCAATGAGGACTACATCTTACGCAGATGGAGCGAGCACTTTTCAGAATGGCTCAATCTTGAACAGGCACCGAAGATGACAGACCTATGGTCGAGTAGGGCGGAAAGTAGTCCTACGGTAGAGGAAGTAGCTTTGGCGATCAAATCGCTAAATATTGGCAAATCCGCTTGTATGGATGAAATCCAGTCAGAAATGGTCAAGGCTTTAGGTAAAGAGGGAGTGCAATGGCTCTCGCATGTCATTAAAGTGACCTGGGAATGCGGTGAAACAACTGGTGATTGGCAAATCGGGGTGATTGCCCCTTTCAAAAAAAAGCGGGACAAAAGAGATTGCCCCAACTAAAGGGGTATATCTCTTTTAAGTCTCCCTGGAAAAGTCTTCGCTAAAGGTCCATTCACAGCTCAGCGACCTGCGAATGCCCAAATTGCGAACAAACAGTTTTTTGCACATTTGTAAGCACGCTCTTGGCAATTTTATTGTTCCAAAAGAACAGAGCTTAATTTATACATCGATTAATGTATAAAAAGTTGAATTGTAATTAGTTTCTGCGAAGAAATTAACAATTCGTCGATTTTTCCGCGAATAAGCGAATGATTTTTGCGAACTGTCAACTTTTATTCACACTCCACACATGTAGGACGCAATCCACATTACCGCAAGAAAATATTCGCGAGTTTAACCTTAGAATTCTTTTGTTTTGTTCTTGGTTGTTTTGATCGTGGTTGAATTTATCGAAAGAAGGTAAAAAGATATTACCGTCTGATTGAAAGCTACGCTATGTATTTATGCATTTTTCATATTTAGGCAATTAGTTATAAAATTAATGACAACTCAAATTCGCGGATTGCCGTGACCAGCTAAAAAAGCAGCTGTGAATGAAATGTCAAAATTCACGAATATTCGCTGGTTCGCATTCGCAGGTCGAGCTGTGAATCGATCTTAACGCGTTGCAGAGCTGTGTTTGAGGATAGTTTGGTTGAGGAGCAGTGCGGTTTTTGTCCCGGTAAAAGCACAATCGACCAGTTATTCACTCTCAGAATGAGTCTTGAGAAGGCAGGGGAGTATGCTAAACTTAACGTCGAAAAGCTACAATCGCAAGAGGCCGCCAGACTCTTCGCTGAACGCGTATCCTGAAATCTCTCAATCACCCCTATGCCGCCAGCATCAAGTGCCGAAGACCAGTGGCAACGCTGCCGCGCTGCATGTGCTGGGTCTGTGCTGTGCTGGCGAAACCCCTGGTTTCACGAAGAATGCCGGCGAGTGCATGCAGCAAAATAAGAGGCATACAAAACGGCGCTGCAAAGGAAGACGAGAGCTGCTCGTGAGCTCTACGAGAAAAAGAGACGGGAAGAACATCGACTTCTCCAAAAGAAGAAGAAAGAGCATGAGAAGCGCGCGTTTGAGAATATCAAGAGTTTATACTCCAGGAACAATGTACGGAAGTTTTATCACAAGGTAAAAAGAACGTGTCACAGAAGCAATAACGGGTATTGCAGAACAGAACACAGAAACAGAAACACAGAGATGAAAATGGAAACCTCGTAGTAGAATCACAGTCGGTGCTGAGAATATGGAAAAACTACTTCTGCAGACTGTACAACGGTGACGAAGATCAACATCCCGCTGTCAGGCAGAATGAATCATTCAACATGGACGACAATAGTCAAAATTTCCGTCCACCTGACCAAAACGAAGTGAGGATAGCAATATCCAAGCTAAAATCCAACAAGGCTGCTGGACCTGACGGCTTACCGGCTGAACTTTCAATGCAGCTGGGGATGAATTGGTAGAGTCATACACCAACTCGTCTCTAAGATTTGGTCAGACGAGTGTATGCCTGATGAATGGAATCTCAGCATCGTTTGCCCGATCCACAAGAAAGGAGACCCCCTCAACTGCGCCAATTATAGAGGCATCAGTCTCCTCAACATCGCATACATGATCTTATCATCAAGGTCGGTAATGACCTCACTGAGACCTTTGATGTCAAAAAAGGGGTTAGGCAACGTGACGCACTGCCATGTGACTTCTTTAATATTGTACTTGAAATGATTGTGCGGAACTCACAAGCCAACACCGGAGGCACAATCTATTACAAGTCTTTACAACTGCTTGCATACGCCGACGATATAGACATTATCGGAAGAACTCAGCGGGCTCAACGTCACAGTGAGCAGCTATAACTTTGAGGTAGTAAGGAACTTTGTCTACCTTAGCTCTGCTATAAATTCTACAAACAAGATTAGCGCAGAAATCAATCGAAGAATAACTCTTGCCAATCGCTGTTTTTTTGGGTTATAAGGAAATTCAACAGTAAAGCCCTATCTCGAACAACTAAGGAGACTCTAGACTAAGGAAGGTATAAGACCTTGATCATCCCAGTCCTGCTTTACGGCGCTGAAACATAGACTTTATTAAAAGAGGATGAAGATATCCTTGGTCGCTTCGAGAGAAAAATTCTTCGTAAGATTTTCGGTCCCGTTTGCGTTGACGGATTTTGGAGAAGATTCAATCACAAACTATACGAGCTGTACAGCGACATCGACCTAGTCAAAAAACTGCGTATTGGACGTCTGAGATGGACATGTAGAGCTAATGGACACCAATGCTCCGGCCCGCAGTCTTCGAATCTAACCCCGAGGGACGACGCAGTAGAGGGAATCATCGCCCTAGGTGGCGCGCACAAGCTCAAGGGGACCTCGGCCAACTTGGAGTGCGCAACTGGAGGCAATTAGCTAAAGACCGAGCTAAATGGAGAGGCTTGGTGGTTGAGGCCCAGGTTCACCCTGAACTGTAGTAAGTATGCTAAACCTGTCTACACATGTTTTGTGGATTTGGAAAAAGAATATGATAGGGTTCCTTGAGGCAAACTCTGGAGTGTTCTGCAGGAGTATGGGATTGATGGTTCCCTGTTAAGTGCGATTCAGTCTTTATATACAAACTGTAGAACCTGTGTTCGGGTAAACGGTGTTAAATCAATACCTTTCACTGTGGGCGTTGGATTCCGCCAAGGGTGCATTTTGTCACGTCCCTTTTTTAGTATATACCTATATGTATGTATATATGGACTAGATGTTACAGCGCAGCTGTTGCGGAGAATAATTCAATACTTCATACTTATGCGGGTGATTTGGCCATCCTTGGGTCCTCTCAAACCGAACTTCAGCGCGCACTCGAAAGGTTTGTAGCCGTTTATGATAATGCTGGGATGAAAAAATCGGAAGCAATGGTCGTTTCCAAAACACCCCTTCAGTACACTCTGCATGTTAGTGGAGTCCCACTGAAGCGGGTGGATAAGTTTAAGTACCTTGGGGTCTTATTCACGAGTGATGGGAAGAGCAATGCTGAGCTATCCTGTAGAATTAGTCAGGCTGGATCAATTTTGAGAGAACTTGGTCAATCTGTTATAAGGGAGGCCGAACTTGGTGTTTAAGCTAAATTATATGTTTTTAACTCTGTGTATGTTCCAACTCTCACCCACGGTTATGAAATTTGGGTAGTGACCGAAAATCAAAGGACAACTGCACACATACGTAAGCGCTTCAGTGTACGTTAAATACAATTCAATGTAATAAAAAGCGATCCAGGTAATCCCCATGCAATTACACATAATAAAGCAAAAACAAAAGTCCACTAGCGGCTATATGTTGCGACACTATCAACCGTGTGAGCTATTCCTTAGACAGCAATCGCCCACATGCAAGTACATTACATAATAGAAAACTCCTATCTTTCCCGATAATATGCATGTGCGCTTAGATTAACTTCAAGTAACAAGCCGCTATTCTAGTTTATTAATGTCAAAATATTGATATAAAATACCTTTCAATAGCCTCGTGGTCATTCAAATTGGGCATACCACTCTTCGACGCATTGCCGTTCTTACGTTGGCGACGCCTCCCTAAAAATTTATTTTACAGTATTCATGATTGCAATTCAGGTGTAACATACTTTCGCGAACTTTCTTTTTGTAATCAGGGTCACTACGACGTTTTTTGTCGAAATAAATGCAATATCCAAGAAATAGAGTTCCGGCAACACCAGCAGCAATTCCAATCGTGGTTTTGTTGATTTCAATCATTTTAAACGACGATATATTTTGGAAATATGTTGATCTTCAAATAAAATGGTGATGAACAAAATCAAATTTTCCGTATTATGCCCGAATACAAATAAAAATTGACAATTTTCGGGCACAAAACTCATTCACAAACCGCTCGAACAAAATAGTCCGCCATTACAATATCCATCCGTCCTTGTCAAAACATGAGGCTTGCGGCTACGGGCCAAAATTCAGATAATACTTAGGTGCGTTTACGGAAGAGAACAATTGCAGAGGGTTCATTTGCCAAACATGTTTGAGAATGTGAACGCCCCCTTTTGCTAGAGCGGCATATACACACGTCAAAATTGTATCAAGCATGTGAGTGTGAGCTAGTAAATTGTGTTTGACGTTGCATGTACACACACCAAGCATGAGTCTTCAGTCACTCATTGAGATGAAACGACGTGCGGTCTGTGGTGTGATTCAAGCGATAAACACCTGGTCTGCTTTTACACATAGACTTTTGAGGCTGGACTCTTTTCGAAGTTCACCTTGTTATCTTCTTTCGTGAGTCGCGCGCTTTTAAACTTGGGACTTTTTTTCCTGACTTAAATATGACACTCGTCTTTTATTTTGCAGCTGACTAGGTGAAAATGAAGAAGGGAAAAGAAAAACGTCAAAATGAGTCGATGAAAACTTTACCCTCGACACAAAGGGCAAAATATGTTTCTTCTCAACTTTTCAAATTTTCTCTCTCTTTTGTACTTATGTGAGTCCAGCCTCAGGAGTCTACGTGTAAAAGCAGACCTGAAATCAGTTTTTCAAAAATATAAAAAAGAAAATATGATATGTAATGATAAATATATATTTTTTAAGGAGCGTTTTGTACTGCTCATTTTTAAAATACGGTTGCTATACTCTTTCACTTTAACATTCCACAACGCTGGAAAAAAGTGTTAAACTTCTATAAATTCTAACATAAAATTTTGCTCCTCCATCTCCATCAAATAAATAAAAACTTCCTTCCGCTAAATGCTTCCTGCTATATTGCCTCGTCGCTGTACACGCGAAAATGAGAATATCCATGATCAATCTGTCAATCACCCATATACACTACGTCAATGCTGGATACATCACATGAAAACACAAGCGTTTTCACTCAACTGAGGGTTACCAACTCCTACTCTCAACCTCCACGCGGTGACAGCCGGGTGCCTAGCATCTTAATCCAAGAAGTGGGTAACCAACCCCGTTTGGCGGATTCTTTGTGGCAGCAGATGAGAGAGGGGGGGAAGAGTGCTTTCTCACTAGAGCACTTCTTCCTGTTCCAGGCGGCAGCGGACGAATTCCCTAAACGGAGTCAACGGCGGCGTCTATAGTTCCAGTTAGGTTGAACTTAGTGAATACACCTTGCGCGAGCTGCTTCGGCGTATTCGGATCACAGGTCGGTAAGAAATTTCCAGTGTTGGTCAGGACATTGGAATAGAGATGGTGGCGGAGGAGCCCTTAATGGGCCAGCAGCAGCGCTCATACTACCGTAGTGGACTACTGGCACCGGTGTACAAGACCCCTCGTCCTAGGGAATAACAAAGGACCTGACCCTCCAGGTTGGGGGTTTTGCCGTCGGGGTAACTTCCCTACCACGTAAAAAACCTATGGTTCCGAAACAACCAAAAGCCTCGAATAAGGATGACTCAACTAATGACGACTCCAGCAAACGAAAAAAGGACAACGACCTTCGGATCTGTACGTGGAATGTTCTGTCCCTTTACAGACCACGTGCAGCCGAACAACTAGCAGAGACCCTAGACTGCTGTAAAGCAGATATTACCGCCATCCAGGAAGTTCGGTGGGATGGGCCGGGCAAAAAGAGGATGAAAAACTGTGACATCTACTACGGTGCTTGCGGCAGACTTAGGCAAGTAGTCTTAAGCTTCCGACACGTGAGCGAGCGTATTATGACTATCCGGATACAGGCTAAATTCGCTAACATAAGATTAGTATCTGCTCATGCCCCCACGGAAGAAAAGGACCCTGCCACCAAAGAGTGTTTCTACGAGCTCCTCGACAAAACATACGAGCAATGTCCTAAATACTACGTTAAAATCGTATTGGGCGATTTTAACACCAAAATAGGAAAGGAGGACGTCTTTGGTAGTGCCGTCGGTAAGCATAGACTAAAGGACACCATGTCTGATAACGGACTAAGGCTAATTGATTTCGCTGTAGAGCGAAATGTCACCATAGCAAGCACATGGTTTCCTCATCTCGATATTCATAAGCAGACATGGCGGTCCAATGACCATGTAACGATCAACCAAATTGATCATGCATGCCTCCAGTATTCTGGATGTCCGGACCTTCCGAGCGGCCAACATAGACTCGGATCATTACCTTGTTGTAGCCAAGGTGCAAATGCGGATATCCCAATCTGAGCAACAAAGAAGAATCACTGTGAGAAAATTTAACGTCGCAAAGCTATAATCTCAAGAGACCGTCCGACTCTTCGCTGAACGCGTATCCCGAAATCTCTCCATCACCCCTATGCCGCCAGCATCAAGTGCCGAAGACCAGTGGCAACGCTGCCAACATGCCATCAGAAACGCCGCGACTGATGCGCTGGGTCTCGCTCGCCCACCACCGCGAAACCCCTGGTTTGACGGAGAATGCCGGTGAGTGCATGCAGCAAAACAAGAGGCATACAAAACGGCACTGCAAAGGAAGACGAGAGCTGCTCGTGAGCTCTACGAGAAAAAGAGACGGGAAGAACATCGACTTCTCCAAAAAAAGAAGAAAGAGCATGAGAAGGGCGCGTTTGAGAATATCGAGAGTTTATCCAGGAACAATGTACGGAAGTTTTACCAAACGCTAAAGAGAACGTGTCAGAGGAGCAATACCCGTACAGAAACCTCGTAACAGAATCACAGTCGGTGCTGAGAATATGGAAAAACTACTTCTGCAGACTCTATAACGGCGACGAAGACCAACATCCCGCTGTCAGGCACAATCAATCATTCAACATAGACGATAATAGTCAAAATTTCCGTCCACCTGACCAAAAGGAAGTGAGGATAGCAATAACCAAGCTGAAATCCAACAAGACTGTTGGACCTGACGTCTTACCGGCCGAACCCTTCAAGGCAGCTGGTGATGACATAGTAGAGTGCATACACCAACTCATCTCCAAGATTTGGTCAGACGAGTGTATGCCTGATGAACAGAATCTCAGCATCGCTTGCCCGATCCACAAGAAAAGAGACCCCTTCAACGGCGCCAATTATAGAAGCATCAGTTTCCTCAACATCGCATACAAGATCTTTTCTGTGATATTGTGTGAACGCCTGAGACCTTTTTTCAACAGCCTGATTGGACCCTATCAATACGGTTTCAGGCCAGGAAAGTCCACCATCGATCAAATCTTCACACTTTGGTAGATCCTGGAGAAAACCCAAGAATTCCAAATCGATACTCACCACCTCTTTATCGATATCAAGGCCGCCTATCACACCATCTATAGAGAAGAGCTTTATAGAGCCATGTCTAGTTTCGACATCCCTGAAAAAGTTGTCCGTCTGTGCAGGATATCGATGTAGAACGCTCGCTGCTCCATCAAGGTCGGTAATGACCTCACCGAGACCTTTGATGTCAAAAAAGGTTTTAGACAAAGTGACGCGCTGTCATGTGACTTCTTTAGTATTGTACATGAAATTATTGTGCGGAACTCACAAGCCAACACCGGAGGCACAATCTATTACAAGTCTGTACAACTGCTTGCATACGCCGACGTTATAGACATTATCGGAAGAACTCAGCGAGCTCAACGTCACAGTGGGCAGCTTTAACTTCGAGGTAGTAAGGGAATTTGTCAATCGAAGAATAACTCTTGCCAATCGCTGTTTTTTGGGCTTATAAGGCAATTCAAAAGTAAAGCCCTATCTCGAACAACTAAGGACACTCTGTATAAGACCTTGATCATCCCAGTCCTGCTTTACGGCGCTGAAACATGGACGTTATTAAAAGAGGATGAAGATATCCTTGGTCGTTTCGAGAGAAAAATTCTTCGTAAGATTTTCGGTCCCGTTTGCGTTGACGGGTTTTGGAGGAGAAGATTCAATCACGAACTATGTGAGCTGTAGAGCGGCATCGACCTAGTCAAAAAACTGCGTATTAGATGTCTGAGATGGCTAGGACATGTAGAGCGAATGGACACAAACGCTCCGGTCCGCAGAGTCTTCGAATTTAACCCCGAGGGACGACGCAGTAGAGGGAATCATCGCCCTAGGTGGCGCGCACAAGTTCAAGGGGACCTCGACCAACTTGGAGTGCGCAACTGGAGGCAATTAGGTAAAGACCAAGTTAAATGGAGAGGCTTGGTGGTTGGAGGCTCGGGTTCACCCTGAACTGTAGCGCCACCTAAGTAAGTAAGTAATGCTGGATACATGATTGACGAAAAATTTTGATTTTGCTTCAAGCATACATACAACCCATACGTGTGTCATTTTCACTAACACACTCTCCCATGCTTGATGAGATTTTGACGTGTGTATATGCCGCTTGAGCGATAAGCAGTTCTTGTACACGGTGTTTTCCTCATTACTGGCATGCTCTGAACCGAGCGTGTTCAGAACGCTCTGATTTGTTTAAGAAACCCACTTGAGCACTTAGGTGTCAAAATATTAAAGTTGACTGTGGTGCTTTTCATAGATCAAAACAAAAGCAATTGTTTGGTCCATTTAAACCTTAAAATAAAGTGCATGCACAAATAGAGCATCTATTGGTATTTACTTGTATTATCACATTTGTACCTTCCAGAATAAAGTATTACGAGCGATAGTAGATGCCCAAAGTCATGAACAAAGACTTCTTCAGCACGTCAAAGTTGAGGCCATCCAGTTCCCAAACATCAACCTAGTGAGAAGATTGAAGGCACTAAGGTCTATTTGCTGAAACGAAACATAAATCTTGTTCCGAGCTAGCTTTCGCATAACTTTTAAGTGATGCATAAGTTTATTTAAGTTGCACATACAAATTTATGTTGAACTTAACAGAGAAGCATTTTTTTTAGAATTGAAACGGTGATTTGTTGTCATTGGCGTGTTGTTGTGTTATTAAATTGTTTGTTTTTATTTAAATAAATAAAATGTCAGGAAAAAATAAGAAAAGAAACCCCAACGTTTTATTAAATGAAAAACCACTGCTTCTTCACTGCATTTATGAAGAAAAAGATGTTATTGAAAATAAAAAAACGAAACTGCTACGTGGAAGGATAAGGAAAATGCTTTTCGTCGTATTGAAAAAAATGACAACAGCCAATCTGGAGCCTTATGTTATAGGAAAGGTTATATGGAAACTAGAAAGCGGGAACACGGAAGGACGCTGCTCAAGAAAAATTTTGTAGTGTACAAACTGAAAATGGAAAGCCGTTCAAACAGACCCACCCAAATTTTGAACTCGCTTTTTCTACCATGAACCATATTAAGTTATACACTAGAAAAACACTCGCCCGCCACTTTCACTGTTTTGGAAGATTTTTCCTTTATTTTCCCTCCTGTTTTCGGTTCGACTTGAAGCAGCCTTGCAAATTTGACGTTAATGAATTTGTACACAGAGGCTCTTGCTGTTCGCCGGAATAGACGCGGAGAAATTTGCAGAGGTTGTGCGAGCAAATCAGATTCTATCTTAATAGCTTTAAAAAAGATTTGAGGTGTTTGAAAGTTGTTTAAAAGAAAGTTCTTTCCTTATAAAAAGGACGAACACCCTGCGCTTCCTTTTTCTTTTTTCTTTTTTATTAATTTTGGTGTAGCAATACATGTGCACAACACATAATGAAAACGATTTTTTATTATTGTAGTAAAACTAGAAGAATTTCCTAATTTTTGACAGCCGCCTTCATTGCGGTTGTATTAGCCACAAGCCGTGCGGCAAAGCTTTAATAGCACTACAAGCATTGACGTTTTATATATGGACTGCTTATGAAATGTCACCTTCATACTATGTCTGCAGAAAAATGTGTTCTAACATCTCCAGCTTCCTTGTTTGAGTGGTATTTAACAGAAACAAAATATCCGCCATCATAGATATTCCCCATAGAAATTTGAGCCATCTGTGTTTGCTCAAGTGTACTGGTTGTAATAAACTGTTAACGTTTAAATAGTTTCAGTATTCTTTGACATAGGTTTCACCGCAAATATTTTCTTCTTTCCTGCAGTTATAATATTACGAATTTGAATTTCGTTGCAACACAATCTGTATTGTGAATCACAGCCAACCACATAGCACTTCATCTTATCTCTATCCTCCGTTTTTAAGTTAGAGTTATTATTTATTCCACAATTAAATGTTCCCAGCTTATTTTTCCACAATCAAAAACACAAATCAAAGCGCAACTTATTTTTTTTCCATTGGCTCGCGAACTGTCAAACAAAGTACCAGTTTCCAATTTTTCCCGCTGTGAAACAAGGGAGCCTGCGATGTTGGAACATGCGTGAAGTTGGGCACTAGTAGTCCATATATAGTATATCAATGACTACAAGACTCCCCGCCGGAACACAATGGTGAAGCTGTAGCACTGTCAACAAATCGCGCACTGATATAGCTGAGTACGAACACAATGGTGAAGCTCTGCACGGGTCTTTGTTGTTCTTAATCCAAATGCTTCGGAATTTTTATTTTTCTTTTCACACCTTGGTTTTTTTTGTTATATGGATTACTCAAATCGCATAGAATATTGTTCCTTTTTACTACTACATTACTGTGGGCGCCGTGGCGTAAGTGGTTAGTGTGTGGGATCACTACGCGTGAGGTTCCAAGTTCGAATCCTACAAAACACCAAAAAGTTTTTTCACGGTCCCACCTCTCGCGAGCGTCTGACAAACATCCGAGAGTATTGTTGTCTCGAAAAAGCTTCTCAAATCGCCGTTCGGATACGGCACTAAACTGTAGGTCCCTTCCATTCATGTGAAAAATATAACGCACACAACATGAGTGGTTGCGAGAAGCTAGGCCCTGGCACTCAAAGAGCTGTTGCGCCAAATATTTATTTATTTTTTTTTTTTTTTACTACATCGATTAATTTTTCTTTTTACTAATGTGCCATATCGTTTTTTTCTGCTGTGTGTGGAACTGTCGAAAAAGCGCGCTGCAGTGAAGCTGAAGTTAACTCCACTTCTACTTAAGCGACAAGCTTCAGCTTCACATTGTGTTCTCAGTATTGGATGTGTGTGTATTTAACTTTGACAGCGCGACGTACTTCAGCTTTAGCTTCACCATTGTGTTCCGGCAATCAGACTCAATTTTTCCCAGTTTTTTTCTCTTTTTGGTTCTTTACCCCTTGCTAGTCGACTATTGCTTTTCATGCTTTTTCTGCAATGTTCTTGCTCAGCGCTTTATGGTTTATGGTTTATTCACTCAAGTTGTGACAGAATTTTCCAATTATTGCAATAAAATATTATTCTTTTTGTTTTGTTTGTGTTTCCTTTCCCAATTTCAATTTATTTATTTTTTCAATTATGGCTAATATCTGTGGAAACGTAAATTGTTCAAATGAGCAACGTTTTTTTCTTTTTTTTAGGTTGCGCCAAGGATGTATAATCTTCATAGATACTAATAGCCCGAGTGCTACTAGCATGCACGATTCGCAAACCTGAGTAATCGATTCCAGGAATACGCCTACGTACTAAACACACACCCTACACACTTCAACCACTCTCCCCGCGGTACTGCCGTTAGGTATTTCTTCGCGGGGCTGGTTAGCAATTATGCTCTAGTCTCCGAGGCCGCCTCTTGGGCTCTTCTAAGGGCTTCTGCTTTTCGCAGCGCATTCTGCACACACACTATGAATGAGCAGATCTCCATCCACTCGCCCTCTGATCGTGTCATGTGACTAACAATATTTTCTGGACTTGGCAGGTTTGCTCTGTCTTCTGCAAAGCGTCTGCAGTTAAACACTGCATGCTCCGCGTCCTCCTCTTCGTTTGGGCATATTGGACACAGGGGCGAACTATCGTGTCCAAATCTATGGAGGTATTTCCGGTAGCCACCGTGTCCGGACAGGAACTGTGTGAGGTGGTAGTTACAGTTCCCCCTCGCTCTCTCTGTCCATGATTTTATAGTGGGAATGAGCTTGTGGGTCCACCTGTTTTTGGTAGAGCTGTCCCACCTGGTTTGCCACAGCGTTGCTGATGCTGCCCTTTCCTCCTCCTTAATCCTTTTTGCCTCTTGCCGGTTCGAGGGACGTCTAAGGTATACCCTCTGCATCTCTTCAGCGAGGATGTCGATTGGGACCATCCCAGCTAAAACGCAGGCTGCATCGTCGAAGATAGTTTGGAAGCCGCTGATCACTCTGATTGCGCAGAGCCTGTGAGCCGATGAAAGCTTCTTCCTGCAGTCATTTGTAGCCAGGGCACCTGCCCATATCGGGGCAGCGTATAGAAGTACCGAGCTGACCACTCTGGACAGTAGGATCCTGCGGGCGTATCCAGGCGTTGCTTTGAAGCGCAACGTGGAACTGCTTAATTGCAGCGGCCTCTGTGGCCTTTATGCACCGGACTATCTAAACGATACTTACTTATTTACTTAGGTGGCGCTACAGTTCGGGGTGAACCTGGGCCTCAACCAACAAGCCTCTCCATTTAGTTCGGTCTTTAGCTAATTGCCTCGAGTTGCGCACTCCAAGTTGGTCGAGGTCCCCTTGAACTTGTGCGCGCCACCTAGGGCGATGACTCCCTCTACTGCGTCATCCCTCGGGGTTAGATTCGAAGACTCTGCGGGCCGGAGCGTTTGTGTCCATTCGCTCTACATGTTCTAGCCGTCTTAGACGTCCATTACTCAGTTTTTTGACTAGGTCGATGCCTCTGTACAGCTCGTATAGTTCGTGATTAAATCTTCTCCGCCAAGACCCGTCAACGCAAACGGGACCGAAAATCTTACGAAGAATTTTTCTCTCGAAACGACCAAGAATATCTTATCTTCGTCCACGTTTCAGCGCCGCAAAGCAGGACTGGGATGATCAGGGTCTTATACAGAGTGTCCTTAGTTGTTCGAGATAGGGCTTTACTGTTGAATTGCCTTATAAGTCCAAAAAAAAAAAACAGCGAATGGCAAGAGTTATCTTCGATTGATTTCTGCGCTGATGTTGTTCTCAGAGTTTATAGCAGAGCCAAGGTAGACAAAGTCCCTTGCTACCTCGAACTTATAGCTGCCCACTGTGACGTTCTGACCAATTCGTCGGTGTTGGCTGTCCCTTCTTGATGACAGCATATTCTTGGTTTTGCCCTCGTTTATAGCTAAACCCATTTTGGCCGCTTCCGCCTCAATGCTTGCAAACGCACGGCACAGTTGTACAAACTTGTAATAGATTGTGCATCCGGTGTTTGCTTGTGAGTTCAGCGCAAGCAATTCAAGTACAATATTGTAATATTCTTGCTGGGTTCGTTTAAATAAAACCGTCTTTTGTGTATTTTAATCGTTTATTTATTATCAAACACCAACTTTACTTCAACACAATATTCAATCACTTTATTCTTTATTTATTTCAAATATTGTCGCTTATTTTCACCACTGGTCTAATCTTCCTCTTGTTATCGCTGTATGCACTTATAAACAACTGTGTCCACGGTGGTTGTGGTATGGGTATTTATAGGAAATTGCTAGGGGTTCTAGAACATGCTAGATGTTTTTCCGGGTGAATCGAGAATCTGCTAACAGGTTTTGCAATAGATGTCGTTGCTACAGTTTGAGATACAGTGTTTTAGTTTTTGGTACACAAACCATCCTGCAGTCAATGCTACATTGCCCCCTCTTAAACTTGTTTGTCCCGAACAAGATCATCTGGATTTCTACCATGATAACGATAAAGACGATCCAGGTGGACAATTTTCATCTTGCCTCTTACTCCACGCTGGATCCGGAAGACGACGTCATTGATGCGTGTGACCACTTTATAAGGGCCCTCCCAGTCTTGCTGCAGCTTAGGTGACCTCCCATTTTGCCGGTGTGGGTTGTACAGCCATACTAGGTCTCCCTCGTGGAAGTTGGACGTTGTTGCCTTTGTGTCGTACCTGGTTTTCATGCGGTCACTCGCTATCTTTATCCTCGTCCTGGTCCTCTGATGTATGTCTCGGATCCTTTCCCTGAGGTCTGCCACGTAGTCCTCTTCACATTTGGGCTCATCGTTAGGGGATCCAAACTTCATCTCACTAGGTAGCCGGACTGCTCGAACAAACAAGACTTCAGATGGAGTATGTCCAGTAGTACTGTGCACTGCATTTGGGTAGGCCATCAAGAAAAGAGGAATTTGTCGATCCCAATCGCGCTGGTGGTCTTCTACGACCTTGGAGAGATGTTCGTTTAAGGTTCTGTTGAAGCGCTCTACCATCCCGTCGGATTGCGGATGAAGCGGAGTCGTCCTCGTCTTTTTAATTCCTAGTTGTTGGCATACCTCTTGGAATATCTTCGATTCGAAGTTTCGTCCCTGGTCAGAATGCAGTTCCATAGGCACGCCGAATCTGCTCACCCAGTTATTGGCGATCTGTTCCACGATGGTCTTCGCTTCCTGGTTAGGGATGGCGAATGCTTCCGGCCATTTGCTGAAGTAGTCCATGACGACTAGGATGTAACGGTTGCCATTGTCGGTTTCCGGAAACGGACCAGCGATGTCAGCGGGAATCCGTTCAAATGGTGCACCCAAGTTGTACTGTTGCATCTTGCCTCGCTTTTTCGTTCTGGGTCCCTTGCTGGCTGCACACACGACGCATTTTCGGCACCAACTTTCTACGTCGTCCCTTGCGCTGAGCCAATAGAAACGTTCTCGCACCTTCTCCAGTGTCTTGTTTGCACCCAAATGACCTCCGCACACAATGCTTGCAGTCGCTTTTACATGGTCGGCGGGATAAGGCATCTGCATTGGAATGAAGTTTCCCTTTACGATGCTGTATTTCATAATCGTACATCTGCAGCCGTTCAATCCATCTTGCGACCTGGCCTTCGGATTCTTTAACTGCAGCAGCCATTTTAGAGCCGCGTGGTCTGTGCGCAAAAGGAACTTTTGGCCGTAGAGGTATTTATGGAAGTGTTTTGTCGCCAGAAGCAGCGCCAGAAGTTCTCGCCTGGTCACGCAGTAGTTCCTTTCCGGCTTGGAGAGCACTTTGCTGAAGTATGCGACTACCTTCTCTTGGCCGTTGTGTACCTGCGAAAGAACCGCTCAGACACCGACGTTACTTGCATCTGCATCCACGATGAAAATTTTTCCGGGAATGGGATATGCTAGTGTTGGTGCTTTGCATAGTTGTTGCTTAAGGTTCTTGAAGCTTTTGTCGCACTCACCTGACCACTTGAATTGCCTTCCTTTTTCTGTCAGTTGGTGCAGGCTCTTCGCGATTCCGGCAAAGTCCTTTTCGGATCGTCGGTAGTACGTGCCGAGACCCAAAAAGCTCCTGAGTTGGTGTTTGTCTTTTGGAAGTGGCCAGTTTTTCACAGCTTCCACCTTGTCTGGATCTGTTCGCACTCCTTCTGATGAGATAACGTGGCCCAGGTACTTGACTTCGGATCTGAAGAGGTCACATTTCTTTGGGTTCAGCTTCAGGTGAGCGCTTCGAAACCGTTCTAGCACATTCTTCAGGTTGTCGCGATGTTCCTCGAATGTTTTTCCTATCACGATAACATCGTCCAGATACACCAAGCAAGTTTTCCAGGTCAATCCACGCAGGACGTGTTCCATTAAGCGCTCAAAAGTTGCCGGAGCGTTGCACAATCCAAATGGCATTACTGTCAACTGCCACAGCCCATTTCCTGCAGTGAACGCAGTTTTCTCTCGGTCCTTTGGATCGATCTGTGCCAGCAACCGCTCTTTAAATCAAGGGTGGAAAACCATCGAGATCCTGAGAGTGTGTCTAATGTGTCATCGATCCGTGGCAGAGGGTAGCTATCCTTTTTGGTGACGTCATTAAGTCTGCGATAGTCTACGCAGAATCGAGTGCTACCATCTTTCTTCTTGACCAATACAACAAGTGAGGCCCACGGACTCTTAGAACTTGTGATGAGCCCTTCCTTCTCCATCGTTGACACCATATCTGCAACCTCTGTCTGTTTTGCCAATGGTAGTCGTCTGGCAGGCTGACAAATTGGTCTGGCATCCCCAGTGTCTATGCGATGTTGCACCAGATGTGTTCGGCCATACTCTCGATCCTGTGAGGCAAATATATCAACGTACTCACCGATTAGATTTTCTGCCATGGCTCGTTGATCCTGACCCAGTTCGCAGTGCTTGAGGATCATGTCCCTTACTTCCTTACGGGCCTCGAAGATTCCTTTTCAGTTATTGTCCAGATTGAACATATCGGAACACATGTACCAATAACCTCCCCTTGTTTTAGTTTCACTCTGTGACTCTTTAAGTTCATGAGCCTTACTGGGACCAGGCTGTTCTTTGGCGCCACTAAAACTTTTCCCACGATGTAGTTTGGGGAATTCCCTCCTAAATCTGGCTCCAATAGGTAGAATCGGTGGCTCCCAGGATCACCCTCTAGTTTTGTCTAAATGATAGTCTCGGAAGATGGTGGTAAGACTTCGTCCTTGCTGAGTATTGTCTTTAAATGTGCTGCATTTTCGTTTCCGTACACCCACTGGAATCTCTACGTTCCGGTACCGCAGAACTTGCATCCCAATGTCAGTGATTACGTCATGTTGTTTCATAAAGTCCACTCCGATGATGCATTCATCACATATGTCGGCCACCAGGAACGCATGGGAAAAGGCTAACCCCGCTAGTTGTAACGTGAGGCGAACTTCTCCGTATACATTCGCCGCTTCCCCTGTCGCAGTTCTAAGACAGTAGCAGCTGGTATTGTGCAGCCAAAACTTCTGGACGAGATCTCTTCTTACAATGGAAGCCGTGGCGCCGGTATCGATATAGCCACGCACTTGTTTTTGCCGATGAATGCTTCCACTGTTAGACTCTTGTTGCACCGTTTGGTTTGGGAGACCTGGATGGTGGTCTTGGGGGCGTCGATTCCATTAGCCAACTTCTGCCCCGCGAAGCTGACTCTTAGGCGTTTCCCGACTCCTGGTTTCGAAAAGCCTGGCCAACAGGATGGATGTTCTCCCTGTAGGATGGTTCTTCGTTGCGTCGCCTATTCGCACAATGTGGACAGTTTCCGCGTCTGGGTGGATTTCTGCATTGCCGTTGTAGGTGTCCTTTTTTGTTGCAGTTCCAGCAACGAATTTGTCCTCCGCGAGCGTTGTTTCGGTCTTCGACGTCCATCCTCTGGCAAGAGCATTCGATGGCGGATACTTCCCTCACACGGTGGATTCCCTGACATGCCTGTTCTGCGGCCTCCATCATCAGAGCAACCGCCAAAGCTTCGGCGAGTGTTTTCTTTCCAGCCATTCTTACCGCCATTTGTAGTTTCGCATCAGCTATGGCATGGGTGAACCCTTCGGTTGCCATCTCGTTAATGATCTCCTCGCCGGCGTTTGGATAGGACAAATGTGCCAGTCGCTCGATGTCTGCTGGTAACTGCTGGAGCGTCTCACCCTTCATCTGGGACCTTCTGCGCAACTGGACCCTATATACTTGCTGCATGTGGTCGTCCCCAAATCGCATCTCGATGGCTTTTACCAGACTATCGTAGTTGCGTTGCTTGTCCTCGGGAATAGTTTGCAGAAACTCTGCAGCTGATCCTCTAAGCGCAAGCGTGAGGGCAATGGACCTCTCTTCATCGTCCCAGTTGTTCGTCATTGCCGCAGCTTCGAACTGCCTCTTATATATTGGCCATGATGTCTGTCCATCGAAGATGGGAGGCTGCATCTCTTTCCTTCTCGGGCAGTCGGTTGAATACTCCCGAACTTTCTGTTTCTTCACGCATTCGAGTTCCTTTGCCAAATTCTCGAATCTTCCTTCAACAGCCTCGAATTTTGTTTCAAAAGTCTCAATTTTTGCCTCTACGTTTTCAAACTTCTCATCAATTGCTCCAAATCTTGTTTCCAAACTTTTATTTTGATCGAATTTGCTTTCGAGAACACTTCTTTGATCGAATAGCTGTTGCTCCAGAGAATTCTTTTGTTCATCGAGCTTAGCATCTAGAGAATTCTCAATTTGTTTATTCTGTTCCTCGAGCTTGGCATCTAGAAAGTTCTTTTGTTCAGCCAAGGAATTTTCTAGCTTCTCGAATTTTTCATTTTGAGAATTCTTTTGTTCGTCGATCTTAGCTTCTAGAGAATTCTTTTGCTGGTCTAAAGAATTGTCTAGCTTCTCGAATTTTTCGGAAAGTAATTTCATTAGAGTCGACATGTCACTCGTAGTACTTACTTGTTCTTCTTCGACGTCAAACAAAGCTTTCTCAGGATCTGCACCCTCGTCCGTCATTATTTTCCGCAATTTAATAATCAATTCCCTTTTCGTACCAGTCGTAGGTTGATTCCGCTGGCTCAGTACTTCCTTTATTTGCGGCAATGACAACTCTTCTAGCAATTTCCGAACCATTTTTATTTTTCACTTTCACAAAAAGCAATACACAAAATTTGTTTTATTCCACTTTTCTGACACCAATGTAATATTCTTGCTGGGGTTCGTTGAAATAAAACCGTCTTTTGTGTATTTTAATCGTTTATTTATTATCAAACACCAACTTTACTTCAACACAATATTCAATCACTTTATTCTTTATTTATTTCAAATAACGTCGCTTATTTTCACCACTGGTCTAATCTTCCTCTTGTTATCGCTGTATGCACTTATAAACAACTGTGTCCACGGTGGTTGTGGTATGGGTATTTATAGAAAATTGCAAGGGGTTCTAGAACATGCTAGATGTTTCTCCGGGTGAATCGAGGATCTGCTAACAGGTTTTGCAATAGATGTCGTTGCTACAGTTTGAGATACAGTGTTTCAATTTTGGTACACAAACCATCCTGTAGTCAATGCTACAATATTAAAGAATTCACATGACAGCGCGTCACCTTATCTAAAACCTTTTTTGACATCAAAGTTCTCGGTGAGGTCATTACCGACCTTGATGGAGCAGCGAGTGTCCTCCATCATCAGCCTGCACAGACGGACAAGTTTGGCAGGGATGTCAAAACTAGACATGGCTCTATAAAGCTCTTCTCTATAGATGCAGTCATAGGCGGCCTTGAAATCGATAAAGAGGCAGTGAGTATCGATTTGGAATTCTTGGGTTTTCTCCAGGATCTGCCGAAGTGTGAAGATTTGATCGATGGTGGACTTACCCGGCCTGAAACTGCACTGATAGGGTCCAATCAGGCTGTTGATAAAAGGTTTCAAGCGTTCACACAATATCGGAGAAAAGATTTTGTATGCGATGTTGAGGAGACTGATGCCTCTATAATTTTCGCAGTTGAGGGGGTCTCTTTTCTTGTGGATCGGGCAAACGATGCTGAGGTTCCATTCATCAGGCATACACTCGTCTGACCAAATCTTAGAGATAAGTTGGTGTATGCACTCTAGCAGTTCATCCCCAGCTGCCTTGAAAAGTTTGCCGGTAAGCCGTCAGGTCCAACAGCCTTGTTGGATTTCAGCTTGGATATTGCTATCCTCACTTCCTTTTGGTCAGGTGGACGGAAATTTTGACTATCATCGTCTATGTTGAATGATTCATTCTGCCTCTTGTTTTGCTGCAAGCACTCGCCGGCATTCTTCGTCAAGGGTTACGCGGTGGTGGGCGAGCGAGACACAGCACATCATTCACGGCGTCTCTGATGGCATGTTGGCAGCGTTGCCACTGGTCATCGGCACTTGATGCTCGCGACATAGTGGTGATTGAGAGATTTCAGGATACGCGTTCAGCGCTTTATAGCAGTCTAGGGCCTCTGCTAGTTGTTCGACTGCACGTGGTCTGTAAAGCGACAGAACATTCCACGTACAGATCCAAAGGTCGTTGTCCTTTTTTCGTTTGCTGGGGTTGTCATTAGTTGAGTCATCCTTATTCGAGGCTTTTGGTTGTTTCGGAACCATAGGTTTTTTACGTCGTAGGGAAGTTACCCCGACGGCACAACCCCCAACCTGGAGTTGCAGTTCCTTAATTATTATCCTAGGACGAGAGGCCGGGTACACCGGTGCCAGCGGTCCACTACGGTAGTATGAGCGCTGCCGTTGGCCCATTAAGGGCTAGTCTGCCACCATCTCTATTCCAATGTCCTGACCAACACTGGAAATTCTTTACCAACCTGTGATCCGAATACGTCGAAGCAGCTCGCGCAAGGTATTCACTAAGTTCAACCTAACTGGAACTATAGCCGGCACCGTTTGTAATAGATAAAAGGAATAAGTTGGACGTTGGGATTTGAATTTGGGAATTAAATTGGGATGTGGATAGGACCTAAGGATGTGATGGGACCGGAAAGGGGAAACAGTGTCATGTGGGAGAAACATGGCACGCTTGCGAAGCACGGCTCAGCTCGCTGGAAATGGGGGGATCGGTGTTCTCGCAAAACACCTCACCTATTACAAAAAACACATATCGTGGCAAAAAAAATATTTAACTTACTTTAATACCAGCCAATGCGGATGTTAGTGCAGCGTTGGCCATTTCCCTCCCTGCCTTGGAAATCCTTCGGGCATAATTTTTGGGTTTTCCCCAACATCGCTGCTGCTGCTGCTGCTGCTGCTGCAGTATCAAGCCATCACCGAAAGGGCTTTAGCCAGCCCTACCGTACCACTTGAAATCTTGTTCTAACAAGCCATGACTACTTTGTTAAAAAAGGCATAGGTTTCCACACATGTGGCGTGACTCACAAGATTTATTAAAGTATTGAGCTTTCTAACATTTTCTTCAAGAGCAAACAAAAAATAAAAAAATAATAATTTAAACAAAAATAACAATTTAAACTAATGAATAATAAAAAAAAAATAAACGAACTCAATAAAAAAAACAAAACCAAATGAAACTCAAAAAAAATAATAATTTAAACTTAAAATAATGTAGCATTGACTACAGGATGGTTTGTGTACCAAAAACTAAAACACTGTATCTCAAACTGTAGCAACGACATCTATTGCAAAACCTGCTAGCAGTAAATATTCCAACCTGATGTGCTTACGTTCCACAATTGTTCCACACAATATCCCAATATTCCATGATAATCAATTCACCCGGAGAAACATCTAGCATATTCTAGAACCCCTTGCAATTTCCTATAAATACCCATACCACAACCTTCGTCGACAGTTGTTTATAAGTGCATACAGCGATTACAAGAGGGAGATAAGACCAGTGTAGCAACAGTTTAATTTGAAATAAATGAAAGATAAAGTGATTGAATATTGTGTTGAAGTACAGTTGGTGTTTGATAATAAATAAACGATTAAAATACACAAAGACGGTTTTATTTAAACGAACCCCAGCAAGAATATTACATTGGTGTCAGAAAAGTGGAATAAAACAAATTTTGTGCATTGCCTATCGTGTAAGTGAAAAATAAAAATGGTTCGGAAATTGCTAGAAAATTTGTCAGTTCCGCAACTAAAGAAAGCACTGAGCCAGCGGGAGCAACCTACGACTGGCACGAAAAGAGAATTAATTATTAAGTTGTGGAAAATAAGGACGGACGAGGGTACAGATCCTGAAACAGCTTTGTTTGACGTCGAAGAAGAACAAGTAAGTACGACAAATGACATGTCAGCCTTGATGAAATTCGACGAACAAAAGAATTCTCAAAATGAAAAATTCGAGAAGCTAGGCAATTCTTTAGACGAGCAAAAGAAAAAGTTCGAAAGTCTAGAAAATTCCTTGGGTGATCAAAAGAATTTTCTAGATGCCAAGCTCGATGAACAAAACAAACAATTTGAAAATTCTCTGGATGCCAAGCTGGATATGCAAAACAAGAAGTTCGAGATTCTCGAAAATTCCTTGGCTGAGCAGAAGAACAATTGAAGGACAATTCGAAAACGTACAGTCTTAAATTGAGACATTTGAAACAGCCGTTGAAGGAAGATTCGAGAATGTTGAAACAAAATTCGAGAACGTTCAAACGAAAATCGAGACTGTCGAAGGAAGATTCGAGAATTTAGCAAAGGAACTCGAACACGTAAGGAAACAGAAAGTTCGGGAGTATTCAACCGACTGCCCGAGAAGGAAAGGGATGCAGCCTCCCGTCTTCGATGGACAGACATCATAGCCGATAGTAGATAAGTCCATTGCCCTGACACTTGCGCTTAGAGGATCAGCTGCAGAGCTTCTGCAAACTATTCCCGAGGACAAGCAACACAACTACGATAGTCTGGTAAAAGCCATCGAGATGCGATTTGGGAACGACCACATGCAGCAAGTATATAGGGTCCAGTTGCGCAGAAGGTCCCAGATGAAGGGTGAGACGCTCCAGCAGTTACAAACAGACATCGAGCGACTGGTACATTTGTCCTATCCAAACGCCGGCGAGGAGATCATTAACGATAAGGCGATCGAAGCATTTACCTATGCCATAGCCGATACGAAGCTACAAATGTGCAGCAGTAGGATAACGCGAGTGTAACAGGAGGAGAAGATGAGCAGGATACGAACTGAGAGAGAGATGTCGCTGTTAGGAGAGAAGAAGAAGAAGGGAGGCATCTGACGTTTAAGTAGGATTATTCTTCAAACAGAGTGGAAAGTAAAAGGACGTGTTTGAAAGAAAGGAAGAATAAATATTTGAATTTGATTTTTAACCGAATAGTACTGGCGTTTAATTCGTTTTTATTTTACTATTCCTTTTAGTTCAGAAGTGGGATTGGTATTCTTGCGTGCGTGGACCTGATTGTCCGATTAATTCAGCTATTGCGACTGAGAAACATCGCGTGGTTTTCGAGGACATCTGCTGTCTAGGTCTTGTGGCGCCGACGAGATGGCGACTTGGATAGATGTGGTCTACACAGGCGCCGTGGCGTCGATGTCTGTCCAAAGCTGAAGGATGAACTCAGGAAGCGTAAGCTGAGTGTGTCAGGGAAAAAGCCGCAACTTATCAACAGACCTATGATGTTTCTTGACTGTGAGAAGTCGGGTGAGACGAATGCTGATTCGAAAGTCGCAATAAGGAACGTCGACGAAATCGTAGATGGTGGGGACGAAAGCTTGTCGGAAGGTGACTCCGAAGACAACGAGGCGAATAGAACAATTCTGGAAAAGTCAACAGCTGAGATGGACCTGGCGACTTTGAAACGGGAGCTGGAATTATTGCGGCGAGAGCAGGCGGCTGTGGCGTTGAAGCAAAGTTCCTTTGGCGGGAATCGTAGCATTGGCGACGGTGGTATGAGGATGTCTGTATCCGATGTGGTAAACGCAATGCCGGATTTTACCCCCAGAGACATGAAATCATTAACGTCAACCCAATGGATTAACCAAATAGAACGTATGCGAACGCTCTTTGGCTGGCAGGATTCTTTGATTCTGTGTGCTGCAATAATAAAATTTCACGGACCGCCAAAGCGTTGGCTGGAAGCTGAAGGTGACCTGCTGGGTGACTGGGAGAAGTTTAAGACTGAGTTTGTCAAAGCGTTCCCATCTAGTTCCGATTCTGCGGATATACATATGCAATTAATGTCTCGTCAACGTAGGCACTCCGAGACTGTAGAGGAATATTTTTTGAGGTCAAAATGCTGGGTAAGCGGGGTGGGTTGGCGGAAGAGACGATTATAAAGTATCTTATTTCGGGTCTTAACGACGAAAAGCTAATAGAGCAATTGGCGAGCCAAAGGTTTGATACGTCGTTAGAGTTACTGCAACGAATTAAGTGGATTGAGGGCGTGCGTGCACAGGAACGCATGCGAAAGGGCAAACGGATTCCAGCGGCTTCAACTGCAAGCGTCAGCTCTGGTGCTATTGTTCATCCAACACCAGTTAAAAGAGTGGATCCGAAAAATGGGGATGACAACGCAGTTAAACTATTGCCTGATAGTGTACGTTGCTTTAAGTGCCATCAACCAGGACATCAAGTTAAGGACTGCCCAAGGAAGTCTGATGTCGGCTGTTTGTTCTCATCAGCGAAGAAAGGAGACGACTGCCTCAAGGTCATGATCGTAAACTCAGTCAAATTGTTGACTTACGTAGACATGGGCAGTGAATGCGTAACTATGAAGCGCGCGGTCGCGCTGTCT
This sequence comes from Brachypalpus laphriformis, assembly GCA_945910035.1. Lineage (NCBI taxonomy): Eukaryota > Metazoa > Arthropoda > Insecta > Diptera > Syrphidae > Brachypalpus > Brachypalpus laphriformis. The sequence continues at coordinate 126,366,903 of OX246756.1, forward strand.
AGCGGCTTCCATTTCGACGACAATCGTACACTGCTACGTGGATTTGGAGGTGGAAAATGCTTCTCTCTGGGTCGCTTTGAAGCTATCGTCGAAATTGAAGGAGTGAAGGCTGTTGTCGACGTGTTAGTGGTGCCAGACTCGGCACAAGGCGTAGATGTTATTACTGGTCAAAGTTTCCTATGCCAGGCGCATATTAAAGTGGAATTTGCTGCCGGAGTCGTGAAGATTATGCCCAATGTAGAGGAAGTACTGACCATTGGCAAGTGCTTCGACGAAATCAAGGTCAAGGGCCTAAATGTCGACGAAGATCTGACGGAAAGTGACCAGGAAAAACTAGTGGGGATAGTGAATAATTTCCGATGCTGTTTTTCAAGAGGCATGTCAGAGTTCGGCGAAGCTAAGAACACTGCGATGACAATTGAGTTGAAGGTCCCCGAACCGGAGGGGAAAAGAAGTAGTAGAATTCCTTTCGCCATGCGAGAGACAATGGCCGAAACGGTGAACGAGTTGCTGGATAAAGGAGTCGTACGGGAATCCACCTCTAACTTTACATCACCCCTCGTGATTGTACCGAAGAAAGATGGGAAACCAAGGATGTGCGTGGACTTCAGAAAACTTAATGCTATTACCGTAAAAGAGAAGTATCCGATACCTGTGGTGGAAGAACAACTTAGCCGTCTCAATGGAAACAGGTATTTTACAGTATTAGATATGAATTCTGGCTATTTTCAGATACCACTAGCGGAAAAGTCCAGACATCTGACTGCTTTTCAAGTCCATAATAAGCAACTGGAGTTTTGTCGTATGCCGTTTCGATTGGTTAATGCGCCGGCTGTGTTCCAGAGACTGATGGACAGTTTGGTCTGTGGTCGTGGAGGGACTGGAGAGACTAAGGAAGTTTCTGGGCGTCCTGTTAGAAAATGGATTGACACTTAAGCTTGAGAAGTGTGAGTTTCTAAAGAAAGAGGTCGAGTACTTGGGTCATCAGTTGGTGGAGGCTGGTGTTAAACCGGGCAAGCGTAAGACAAGGGCTATACAGGAATTTCCAGAGCCGAATAATGTACGACAAGTTCTTGGGACTGTCCGGATATTTTAGGAAGTTCGTTTCTGGTTACGCGAAGATTGCTGCGCCACTGACTATGCTTTTAAGGAAAGATGCAGCCTTTCAATGGGGACATGAGGAGCAATCCGCATTCAACGTTCTGAAGAGTCATCTCACAAGGGAACCAACATTGGTTATATATGATCCTAAAGCGGACCATGAGTTACATACGGATGCTTGTGCGACTGGACTGGCAGGAGTGTTGATGTAGAAGGGCGAAGCAGGAGTTCTACGGGTGGTGAGCTATTATAGTCGCAGGACGTCGGACGTAGAATGTCGGTACCACAGCTACGATCTGGAGCTATTGGCGATTGCGGAGAGTGTGAGTCGTTTCCGAATCTATCTGCTTGGGAAGCCATTCACGGTCGTAAAGGACTGCAGAGCTATCGTGACCCTGAAGGACATGACGAATGTTACCGGTCGAGTAGCGAGGCTGTTTCTGAAATTACAAGAGTTTGACATAAGATTTGTGCATCGGCCTGGATCTCAAATGGGGCATGTAGATGGTCTGAGTCGGAACTCGTATGAACAGAAGCCGGAGGACGAGAGGGAAGACCTGTTTGAGTGTAATATGCTGAGTATTAATATCGATCAAGAGGATTGGCTTGTTACACTTCAGCGCCAGGACTGCAAGGTAAAACGTATTTTAGAATTACTAAATAATTCGTTCCATTCCGCAGAAGCAAGACAAGTTCAACAGGACTATGTAGAACGGGATGGTAGACTGTTCCGAAAAGTGGGGGACAACTTGAAGTGGTATGTGCCAGACGCTCTGAAATATCGCGTTACGAGGAGTTGCAATGATGATGTAGGCCATTTCGGCGTTGGAAAGACTCTAGAGTTGTTAGAGAAGGAATTTTGGTTTGCTCGGATGAGGGACTTCGTAAAAAAAAACATCTCGTCCTGTATTGAGTGTGCATACTCAAAGGGTTGCACTGGTCAGAAGGAGGGAGAGTTGTATCCTATTCCTCGAGAGCCGATTCCGTTTTCTGTCGTTCATATGGATCATCTGGGACCATTCGTGAAGAGTCGTGCCGGTAATGTTCATCTGTTGGTGATAGTAGATGGATTTACTAAGTTCGTGGTAATGAGAGCGGTGCGTTCAACTGAGACAAGGTATGTGCTTGGGTTTCTGCGAGAGCTGTCGGCATATTTTGGGGTTCCAGCAAGAATAGTAACAGATCGAGGTACCGCGTTCACGAGCAGTTCTTTTGAGAAATATTGTGAGCACCATTTCATTGAACACGTGAAGACCGCGACAGGCTCTCCTCGGGCGAATGGCCAGGTGGAGCGGTACAATCGTACTATTTTGTCAGCTGTGCGAAGTATGACCAACGATGCTGAAAATAGAAACTGGGATAGGCACTTGCCGGTGATTCAATGGACACTGAACTCGACGAAGAGCGCGACTACTGGAGTAAGTCCTTTTAATTTATTATTTAATTTTACCCCTAGAAGCAGTATGAAGAACAAGTTGATGCAAGCGCTACAAGATGGGACGAATAACGAGCATGACGCGTCATTGGCTGAACGTCGAGACCAAGCATCGCTGAGCATCGCAATAAAGCAGGCTAAGGAGAAAATTCGTTTTGATCTAAAGCGAATACCGGCAATAAGATACGAGCAGGGCGATATGGTTTTAGTCGAGAACAGCCCTGTGTCAACGGGAACATCTAGGAAGTTAGAACCGAAATGGAAGAGACCATATTTAGTGACACGCGTGCTGGGAAACGATCGCTATTTGTTGGAAGACATCCCCGGTGCTGAAAGATCTCAACGGAAATTCTCGTCGGTATATTCATCGGACAGGATGAAGCGTTGGCTGAGTTTGCCTCCGGATGCGGAAGGCGAAGGCGAGCATATGCTTGCGCCGAGGACGTCGCAATAGAGGATGGCCGAACTGTAGCAGTAGGATAACGCGAGTGTAACAGGAGGAGAAGATGAGCAGGATACGAACTGAGAGAGAGATGTCGCTGTTAGGAGAGCAGAAGAAGAAGGGAGGCATCTGACGTTTAAGTAGGATTATTATTCAAACAGAGTGGAAAGTAAAAGGACGTGTTTGAAAGAAAGGAAGAATAAATATTTGAATTTGATTTTTAACCGAATAGTACTGGCGTTTAATTCGTTTTTATTTTACTATTCCTTTTAAATGGCAGTAAGAATAGATGGAAAGAAAACGCTCGCCGAAGCTTTGGCGTTTGCTCTGATGATGGAGGCAGCAGACCAGGCCTGTCAGGGAATCCACCGCGTGAGGGAAGTAGCCGCCATCGAATGCTCTTGCCAGAGGATGGACGTCGACGACCGAAACAGCGCTCGCCGAGGACAAATTCGTTGCTGGAACTGCAACAAAAGAGGGCACCTACAACGGCAATGCAGAATTCTACCCAGCCACGGAAACTATCCACACTATGGTAATTGGCGACGTAGTGAAATACCATCCAACAGGTATAACATCCATCCTGTTGGTCAGGCTTCCCGAAACCAGGAGTGGGGAGACCGCTCAAGAACCAGCTTTTCGGGGCGGAAGTCGGATGTCGGAGTCGACACCCCCAATGCCACCATCCAGGTCCCCCAAACCAAGTTCCATTCTAATGCAGATGCCTTATCCCGGCAACCACGCGAGATCAACTGCAAGCATTGTGTGCGACAGGAAGTGAAGAACCTTCTTTCCATCCAAAGGGTAAGGGCTGAGCCTATCGCCGGTTGGAGTGCGGAGGAAACCCGCAACGCTCAAAAAGATGACCCGGACATCGAGCCGATATTGGCGTGGAAGGAGTTTATGGAAAAGCCAAATGGACAAGATATCTCGGACAGGAGCCCCACTTTCAAGGCATACTGGGTTCAGTGGGACTCCCTTCATGTGCAAGATGGTGTTCTGAAAAGGAATTGGGAAAGGCCGGACGGGAAAGATTTCATAATGCAGCTTGTCTTGCCGCGATCAAAAGTACACGAGGTGCTACGGAAGATGCATGGTGGAGCATCCGGAGGTCATTTGGGTGCAAACAAGATGCTGGAGACGGTGCGAGAACGTTTCTATTGGCTCAGCGCAAGGGACGACGTAGAAAGTTGTTGCCGAAAATGCGTCGTGTGTGCCGACAGCAAGGGACCCAGCACGAAAACGCGAGACAAGATGCAACAGTACAACGTGGGTGCACCATTTGAACGGATTGCAGCTGACATCGCTGGTCCGTTTCCGGAAACCGACAATGGTAACCGTTACATCCTAGTCGTCATGGACTACTTCAGCAAATGGCCGGAAGCATTCGCCTTCCCTAACCAGGAAGCGAAGACCATCGTGGAACAGATCGTCAACAACTGGGTGAACAGATTCGGCGTGCCTATGGAACTGCATTCTGACCAGGGACGAAACTTCGAATCAAAGATATTCCAAGAGGTATGCCAACAACTAGGAATTAAAAAGACGAGGACGACTCCGCTTCATCCGCAATCCGACGGGATGGTAGAGCGCTTCAACAGAACCTTAAACGAACATATCTCCAAGGTCGTAGAAGACCACCAGCGCGATTGGGATCGACAAATCCCTCTCTTCTTGATGGCCTACCCAAATGCAGTGCACAGTACTACTGGACATACTCCATCCGAAGTCTTGTTTGGTCGAGCAGTTCGGCTACCTAGTGAGATGAAGTTTGGATCCCCTAACGATGAGCCCAAATATGAAGAGGACTACGTGGCAGACCTCAGGGAAAGGATCCGAGACATACATCAGAGGACCAGGACGAGGTTAAGGATAGCGAGTGACCGCATGAAAACCAGGTACGACACAAAGGCAACAACGTCTAGTTTCCACGAGGGAGACCTAGTATGGTAGTACAACCCACACCGGCAAAATGGGAGGTCACCTAAGCTACAGCAAGACTGGGAGGGCCCTTATAAAGTGGTCACACGCATCAATGACGTCGTCTTCCGGATCCAGCGTGGAGTAAGAGGCAAGATGAAAATTGTCCACCTGGATCGTCTTCATCGTTACCATGGCAGTAATCCAGATGATCTTGTTCGGGACGAACAAGTTTAAGAGGGGGCAGTGTAGCATTGACTACAGGATGGTTTGTGTACCAAAAACTAAATCACTGTATCTCAAACTGTAGCAACGACATGTATTGCAAAACCTGTTAACAGTAAATATTCCAACCTGATGTGCTTACGTTCCACAATTATTCCACACAATATCTCAGTATTCCATGATCCTCAATTCACCCGGAGAAACATCTAGCATATTCTAGAACCCCTTGCAATTTCCTATAAATACCCATACCACAACCATCGCCGACAGTTGTTTATAAGTGCATACAGCGATTACAAGAGGGAGATAAGACCAGTGTAGCAACAGTTTAATTTGAAATAAATGAAAGATAAAGTGATTGAATATTGTGTTGAAGTACAGTTGGTGTTTGATAATAAATAAACGATTAAAATACACAAAAGACGGTTTTATTTAAACGAACCCCAGCAAGAATATTACAATAATAATTCAAACTAATAAAACCAAACAAAAAAAAAAAAAAAAATAAATAAGAAAACTCAAAAAAAAAATAAAAAGGAGACAACAACCATGGAAAATGAAATTAAAATAAGCCGGCAAACCTAAAATACCCGACAAGGGGGGAAACAGAATTTCACACTCAAGAATAAAAAAACAAAAACAAAATTATTACTCAACAAGGAGTGTTCGAAGCAAATAAAAAAAATTAAGAAAGACTAAATTTAAATTAAAAATTAAAAAAAATAAGGAAAAGAAGCTGTCACGCCAATTTATGAAAAAAAAAATAAAATTCGTTTTTCGCCAGTGCAGTTCCTTTGTCTGTTTTTTTATTCGGGGACCGCTGCTCGGGAACCGCATCCGTTTTCGTACCCAACGGATTTTCCTTACGGGTGCGGAACGGCTATGCTCCCGTAATCAATCTAGCGGCAACTGCGATTGGAGGCTTCGATGGAGTTTTTTTTTATTGGGTGGGAACCAAAATTCCTCACGCAGAAAATAAAACAAAAACAAATATAATTGGCGGCCACTTAGTAATTTTAACGTGAAATCCCATGTAGGGTACTTTTGCACACTTCTTTTGCTTAAAACTAGTACTTACCCCGAACGAAATAACTAAAAATTCACTGCTCCTTGTATATTTATGTGTTCTTACTGTAGATTTTTTTTGTATTTCCTTTTTTTTGTGGTTCTTTATATTCACTATTCCTGTTTCTACTCAAACACTAATAAAAAATAAAATTAAAGACAATCTAATAAACTATAAATTTTAGCTACACTATACTTCTTTTTTTATATGCATTATACATATAGAAATTCACTGCCACTATGTGGTCTTTACAAATGTACTGACGCTTGTGCGGGTGTCTCTGTGGACTTTCGATTTCGTAATGCTTGAATTCTTTGTCCTATTCCCTATACACTTCCAAGAGTCCATCTAGCCTACGGGTTATTTCACTAGTCGTTCGAGAGCTCTCTCAGCTTAATTTCAAACCGTAACGCCTCTTTAGTTTAGCAATTCCACTCAAAGTTCTCGTTGAACATGAGCTCACTCTATGGTATAAGCTCTGGTGCAATTTTCGGAACGATGCTAACCAAGGGGAAAAGGAGGAAATTGAACACATAAATGTCAAAAAAAAAAACTAAAAGCGGCAAGAATCTTTGGATAAGTTTCGGTTTTTTTTTTTTTTTTTACTAATTCTTAAGTTTTCTATCTGAATTTTACAGAATACGATGTTGACTTTATACCCTTACCACCACAAGAGAAACCAAAGCAGCATATTTCGTGTAAGTGTCTATTTATAAGATTTTCCCATTTTGTTTATTTCTTTCTTTGCGTGTTCAAACCCACTCGCGGCTGGATAGGTGGAAGACAGACTGACGGACATAAGCTTCTATTTCATCACACCTATGCTGCTTCCTGTGGTAAGTGCCAAAAACAAATGTTACGAATATCTTTTTATCTGAAGAACTTTGTATTTTACTGTGATGAGTGCAAAGTGATCACCCTATCCCATGTCTTGCTCGCGATCAAGTGCAACTTGCTTGTGTCCCATAAAAACACTTTTAAAAAGGCTATCGAGCCTTCGTTCAAGTTCGATGACGTGATTAAATATGTCGAGGATCTTAATAAAACTGTTGAATTCTCTGAAGTTACACGTAAGCCATTGCTCAAAAATATTGAAAAAAATTGAAACTAATCAGTGAAATCGACCACAAAATCCCTTGTGAAAATGTCAGCAAATCGAGTCATTTTGATGGCCTTAAGTGAGAAATTTCATCTTACTTTTAAACAATTAAATCGAGCATTTGTGAGAATATCAACTCCCTGGGTTCCGATATCGAAGTCCATTTCCAAAGTCCATCCGTTGTAATCCGTTCATCGTCTTCCAGCCAACTCGATCCATTTTTTGCCGAGCTAGTAACTACGATGGAGAATATCAGCAATCAAATACTATCAACTCAGCTTATCATCGGTGATATGAGTGAATAAATGCGTGTGATGAATAGCAAAATCGTTGACCTACGACCATCCTGTAAAGAATCACATGTGCTGGACAACACTCCTAATCTTAATTTCTTTCACTCCCACATTCTTAACCCTGGACCAACTCCACCGTCATCCTCCGTTGGCAACCAACCCCACTAACGCTTCCAACTCTATTAAAGCAGCTTCCTCCGACGCTCCATCTACCTTTTTGGATCCAATGCTTCCCGCTAGGATTAAACAAACTAAGCAATTAGTTGATCAGATCGACGACGGCGTTACGTAATGTCTCGCTTGAGAGATCGTAAAATCTAGGAGAATGTTCGTGTATCTTGAATACCTGCACAGCAAACCTGATTCGATTTGTGTCGATGGTAAACAAAAACTAACGGAATGGTCTCAATTAACCAGGAAGGTTTTCCTGCTAATCCTAAAGAGTTAAGGCATTTATTCATCCTTTTTCATGAGTGCTTCAACAACTCGCTCACTGATGTCTCTAACGATCTTTCTTCATTTGTTTCCTATGTTAGCCCAAAACGACTATCCCACCTTCAGAGATCGCGTACTGACTTTACAAACTGCTACCGCTCCTAACGACAAACCTATTTTTGTTCCTAGTAGCTCAACGGTATGTCCTACTAAGGTAGATAATTGAATTGGTGAGTGGAAGAATAGTACATGTACAAAATATGGCTTTTGAGAAAAACAGAAATAACTAACCACATTTGAACTGTGCTTCCATACAATCAGCGAAATGCGTAGTCCATTTTCGTAGACATTTGGCTCTCTAATGTACTGTTATTTTGCTGATTGGCAGGCTTACATACTTAGACCATTTTGGCTATTTTAGCCCAAAATTCAATTTTTGACGCTTTACTGTTTTTCACTCACCGATTCAATTACGCTTAATCATTTACTACCGTACGCGGCTAACCTCCACTGTCTTCTTCATTCTTCAAAAGTTGCCTGATGATGATTTCGCCCTCACTGAAACTAATCTCCCCCCCCCCCGCCTAAAAGAGTAATGAGTTATTTACCCTCGAATTTAATGTTTTCCGCGATGATGGCGCGGAAGCTACATCATACACATCAGCTACACATAATCGCTACGTCTCGGCACTTTACAAATCCTCGCATACCGCTAATTTTGAGTTTATTGGCGGTAAAATGACAATCCTTAAAGGTAATCTGTATCTACTTTGCAGCTACATTCGCCAATCTCAACCAATTCGAGGCTACCAACTTGCTATAGACTCTCTCTTTGATGCTATTGATCTCACCGATGATGTCATTATTTTACGGGACTTCAATATTCCATTTCTCCAATGGGTTCAGTCTGAGGATGAGTCCCATCTTGTGATTTTAAATGCAACATCAGACAAAGAAGTCCTTTTCGCAGATTGTCTCTGCAATTCTGAGCTGCATGAAATCAGTGGCATAACTAACAGCCTTGGCAACCAACTTGACCTTATCTTTTCATCTGATGCTGATAATTGTATTGTTACACCAAGCAACCATCTTCTCTCTACTTTAGACTTCTCAGCTTGAACTTTCGGAAAGCTGACTTCACAAAACTTAACATCCTGCTCAGTAATACTAATTTTAACTACGCACGCGTTGCTGTAGATACTGCCCTTGCATCCTTCTTTAATATAACGTTCAATTGTCTTCTGCAAGCTGTTCCTTATTCGCTCCGAAGAAAGATCTGTTCTTCATCCGCACTCTGGTATAATAAACAATTGCGCTCACTTCGTAACAAGAGGAGCAAACATTGGAGAGCATACCTAAAATTTCGTTCTGGCTATGACTACTCCATCTATCAGCACACACATACACACTTCGCCGAGCTCTGCGAAGCTCTCTACCAGGATTATCTTCACCGAATGTCAAGATAGTCTCATTACTGAACTTCTTCTTCTTCTTCCTTTTATCAGCGAGGTTATGATCCGAAAACAAGGTATCACAACCCTCCCACTTCACCGCATTTCTACTGATCCGCCTGTGGGGTTCGCCTATTTGACCTCAAAAAATATCGGCAGGCCTGCCGATTTTGGATCACTCGGTTACTGAGGCCAATGAAATGCCGATGTCGTCGCATTTGTTTGATCCAGGCGTTTATAGGCCTGCCTTTCCTACATCGCGATGTCTTTGGAACGCGCATAGATATTGCCTTTTTAACAGGGTTCAAATGATCTCTTCTTTGAACGTGGCAATACCAACTGAGGCGGTCGCGCTCTATTTTTTGTACGATGGTTTCCTTGATGTGAAAGCTTCCACGGATCTTCGAACTTCTTATTCGATCAACTTTTGTCACTCCTGCTGTCATGCGAAGCATCTTCATCTCAGCTGCCATTAATTTACTCTCATACTTTTTGTACATCGTCCAACATTGTGAACCGTATGCGAGCGCTGGACGTACAACTGCGGTGTAGAGCCTTCCTTGCAACTTAGGGGGCATTTTTCTGTCACAGAAGATAGCGGAATTTTCTCGCCACTTCATCCACCCTACGCTTACGCGATGATTGATGTCGTCATCACAAGTTGCTTTGCTATTGATCATAGATCCCAGATATTTGAACTTTTCGCACTTGGGAAGCACTGTTCCATTCAAATAAATGTCTGGAATAGGCCTGAGTGGATCAGAGAACGGGCAGCACAAGTACTCTGTCTTTTTTGAACTAATGCGATACCCATTTCCCTCCAGAACGTCCACCCACACATCAGGTGCTCGTTGCAGGGATGTAGGATCCTCACTTATGATGGCTCCATCGTCAGAAAAGAATAACTGATGTACCTTGGGGTCCATCACTTTACCTTCAAGCAGATAATCAAGGACTGTAATAAAGAGCAAAGGACTTAAAACGCTTCCCTGGTGTACCCCGACTTTGATTGGGAACTCTTCGGTTACTCCAGCGGGGCATCTTACTCTTGTCTTTGCTCCTTCGTACATTTCCATGATCATCTGTACATAGGTTTCTGGAACCCCTCGATGTCTTAGCACCACCCATATCAAATCTCGTGGTTGTCTGTCGAATGCCGTTTCAAAGTCAACCAATACAATATGCAAATCCCTTAAGGAATCACGATGTTTTTCCATTATGATCCTTATACTTTGGATTGCATCTGTGGTTGATTTACCCAAGACAAACCCGCACTGATCATCAGATAGCCGTATTATTTTTCGCAGTCGCCCACCTAATACCCGCTCAACGATCTTCATGGTGTGTGACATCAGCTTGATCGAACGGTAGTTATCACAGTTTCGCGTATCACCCTTCCCTTTGTATACAGGGAGAAGGTAACTTCCCTCCATTGATTCGGCATTGGATCACCTCTCACGAATTTGGAGATGAGAATTCTGAGCCATCTGAACCCGACGTCTCCCATCTTTCCAGAACTCAGAGGGCATCTCATCTGGCCCAACCGCTTTTCGTTTTTTGGAGTATTTGACCACCTCACTAACTTCTTCGACTGTAATGTCGGGTATTTCTTCACAGTTAGGGGTGGCTCTTGGAAAGTATAGCCGGGGAAACTGTTCGTTTAAAAGCTCCTCACAATACTGCCGCCACCTCTGCAGAATTTTGTCGTCATCCACAAGAAGCTGACCATGAGCATTGCTAATGAACTTTGGCGAACGAATCTCCTGAGCATTCCTCCTTCTTTGGGCGGCTATTTTGAAGATAGTGGCGCTCTTGCTCATATTGTGTCGTCGCAGCTCCTGGATAGCCTGATTTGCATCAGCAGCCGGGGAAGATATTTTCTCCAGCTCCCGATACAGGCCCTCCGTACTCTCTGCTTGAAGCTGGGCGCACTTCTTCTTCGCTTTTTTCTTGCAGCATCTGTATTAAATTTGAAAGCGAACTTTTTCGTCATTATTATTAGAGGGGCACTTTGACCAAGCTTTGAAAGCCACTTTCTTCTCATTTATCACCTTCTTAGCTTCATCACTCCACCACCATGTTTCTTTGGCGTGTTGATGGTGGCCTTTTGAAGCTCCTAGCAGTGATTTGGCCTTCTTTAAGCAAGTTCGCTGTAGGGAATCCCACATATTTTGTGCTCTGCACTCTTCATCCTCAGCTCCGTTGATGGTGTGAGAGAGGTAATTTTTCATTACGAAACCAAAAGCCTCGCCTTTTTCTTTGTCCAGATTGTACCACTTGATTTTCTCAGAGACCCTTGTTTGTTTGCTTTTCTTTGGTGTTTTCATAAAAATTTCTGTTAGCAGGAGATGGTGTTGCCGAACGATTGCCTCTCCCTGGATCACTTTACAATCTTTTACCCGAGGCTTCATGAAACTGGCTACCAAATGGTAGTCAATCTGCTGTAAGTGATCAGGTGTCGGCTTTGTTTGATGAACATGGTATTTAACACGATAAGACCGTGTGATTTGCACATGCTTAGGATGTCTTCACCAGGAAGGTTCCTGGTACCATATCCTAGTCCTCCATGGCAGTCTTCATAGTCTTCGTTTGATTTCCCGACATGTCCATTCAAATCTCCTCCAACAAACAGAAACTCTTCCTTTGGGATCTTCTTAAGGAGATTGTGGAAATATAGCCAAAATGCATCTTTATCTCTCTGATTGCACCCATTTTGGGGAGCATATGCACTGACAATATTCCACACCTCTCCTTGTACTACTAGTTTGAGAGACATCAAACGGTCGCTGAACTTCGAAATGCTCAAGACGTTTCCAAGTAGCTCTGCCGCAACGATGATACCGATTCCGTTCTTAGTCTCATTACTGAACCTAAGCCTTTTTATCATTTCATAAATGCCAAACGAAAATCTGATAATTATCCATCTACCCTTAATCTCGTTAACACCTCTTCGTCATTTGTTTCGAACTTATTCGCTCACTTTTTTAGCCAGTCGTTCACCGACCGCATCCTTGAGTCCGACCACGGTTACTTCTCGTATATGGACAATTGCGCCAAAACGTCATAAGTTTCGGTTAATATCACCTCGCTAGTTGTCGCAGAGAAGATTAATAAGCTTAAGGATGACTATTCTTCCGGTCCTGATGGGTTGTCCGCAATTGTTATAAATAAATGCATGATCCAATTTACCAACCATTGACTTCTCCTTTTCTTATGCACATACCCATACCATAAGAACTCATTTATCACTCCTATTCACAACGAAGGTCCTAAAAACGAAATACCTAACTATCGACCTATTGCCAAACTATCGTGCATACCCAAACTCTTCGAGAGCATAGTTTTGACATTCATTGCAAATCCTTATTTTCTTCCAACCACCACGGGTTCCTTAAAGGTAGATCGTTCCACCACCACCAATTTAACAAAATTCGTTTCACAGGCGCTGTGAGCATTCGAAGATGGCAGTGAAATCGATCAAATTGCCACTGACTTTAGTAAAGCATTTTATAAAATCTCCCGGTTTTATCAATTGGATCAAATCCTACTTGGAAGGTCGACAGTACGAAATTATACTTATATCTTCTGTCTCTAACCGCTTAGAGGCCACTTCGGGTGTCCCTCAAGGCAGTCACCTTGGTCCCTTAATTTTAGTCCTGACCACCAACGACGTCGACTGCATTATCGAAGACTCGTATCTCTCTGTCTATGTCGATGACATGAATATATATACCCACCGATTCTCGCCCACTTCAAGATGACCTAAACATATTTTCTCTCTGTTGCCAGAAAAATTATCTCGGACTTAATGTAAGCAAATTCCAATTTATCACCTACTCCCGTAAACGCCTTCGACCAACCCATAGGAACTACTTCCTATGTAACGAGCTTGTCCCACAAGTTTCATCTTTGCGTGATTTAGGCGTAATCTGCGATAGAGAACTTAACTTCCGTTCCCATATTGACCACATAATAAATAGAACCAATTCTGGGCTTGGCTTTGTAACACGTTGGTCCAAGGAATTTTCGAACCCATATGTCACTAAATCACCTTACATCACCTTCGTGTAAGGATGACTTAAATAAAAACTTTTACGCCGAGTTTAATTTACACAGAAGAAATAATTTATTAACACAAAGAAATAAAATGCAATACAAATAAAATTAAAAAAAAGAAACGCAAAGAAATACACTATAACACAAAGAAACATTATCGTCTCTCGGCCAGTCAATGAGAACGAGTGCCTACTCTTGCTCGGCCAATAAACAATAACGACGACCTACTCTTAATCGACCGGATGCAATAAAAGGAATGGAAAAGAACCTTCAGCGTTGCCAGACTAAATCTGTTTTAATACTAATTATGTACGAAATTTAAGGGTGCGCTTACAACTCTGTCGTTCCTGCATTTTGATCGTCCTCGATCACAGTTGCTTTATCACTAGACACCTCGCTGTTGTCGTCGTCAGTATCGGTGAAACCATCGAGTTCCAAAGGAGCTCCGCACCAAGGCTTCATTTTATCCGAAGCGTAGACTGCTGTGAACTTCCGGTTTGCGTTCGTTGCACTATCGATATCGATACCGAGAACCTTCGTCACCATATACGGTCCCTGGTGCTTGGGCTCCAATTTTCGCGAGGTACCAGTTGCTCCCGGTTCATGCTCCAACACCACTAAATAATTTTTGGAGTACTTCGCCGTCTCAGCGTGTCGTCTGTTGCACTTCTATTTCCACTTGACGCGTTCCTTGTTTAAATTCTCCAAGGCTGCATGTTGTTTGTGGATGGCAATTGGATCGGCACCGTCCACGGTCCCTTCGCCGTCTTCGTTACGAATACTATCCAACTGCAAGGCATGAATCAGCTGATTCTTCGTTATATCCATCAGCTGGAAGTTGAAAACGATTTCCTTGGGCCTAAATCCGGTCGTTTTGTTTTTATGAGAGTTAATAGCCCATTGGATGATTCTAGCGTTGTCGTCCCAGTTCCGCTCATTCTGACTAAGAAACAATTGCTCCTGCAAGGATGCCACCCTTAGCCCCAACTGATCTTTTTCCTTGCGTGCAGCATCCAGCAGATCAGTCACTTCGTTGAGTAAACGAAGATCAATACAGAGTCGACTTCTCCACCAATGATGGGCGCAAAATGTCGTTCTACAGCAATTCGTTGATGATCTGCCTAACATCTTCACGTTTGGAAACGGAATCCTATATGGCTTTTGATTCACCGGGACTTCGGTTGCTGTCTTTACGTTCGTCTTCGCGGTCGAACACTTCCCCAATTCTTGAACTGTTTTAGAGAAGCAATTCGGACGTTCCGTGAGGGTGTCCGTTAACCGTTGCTTTTGGTCAGCTGCCAGCACTGACTCCATTTTTAAAGGATTCATTTCTTCGATCCAGCAGCTGGATCCTCCGATGATCACTCGTTTGCCATCCTGGCAGAGTAAATCGCGTCCCAAAAGAACGTTATTGGGGATGAACTCATCGTGGACTACCAGAAGCTCTGCGTCATGTTGAATTCGGTTGATTTTGATGACTATGCGAACCTTGGAATCGCAGCCGTATTCGAAATCAGAAAATCCTAGCAATGTCCTAAATACGACGTTAAAATCGTATTGGGCGATTTTAACGCCAAAATAGGAAAGGAGGACGTCTTTGGTAGGGCAGTCGGTAAGCAAATCATACACGACACCATGTCTGATAACGGACTAAGGCTAATTGATTTCGCTGTAGAGCGAAATGTCACCATAGCAAGCACATGGTTTCCTCATCTCGATATTCATAAGCAGACTTGGCGGTCCAATGATCATGTAACGATCAACTAATTAATCATATTGCGATCGACACAAGGCATGCCACCAGTATTCTGGATGTCCGGACCTTCCGAGCGGCCAACATAGACTCGGATCATTACCTTGTTGTAGCCAAGGTACGAATGCGGATATCCCAATCTGAGCAACAAAGAAGAATCACTGTGAGAAAATTTAACGTCGAAAAGCTACAATCGGAAGAAACCGCTAGACTCTTCTCTGGACGCGTGTCCCGAAATCTCTCAATCACCCTTATGCCGCCAGCATCAAGTGCCGAAGACCAGTGGCAACGCTGCCAACATACCATCAGAAACGCCGCGACCGATGTGCTGGGTCTCGCTCGCCCACCACCGCGAAACCCCTGGTTTGACGAAGAATGCCGGCGAGTGCATGCAGCAAAACAAGAGGCATACAAAGCGGCGCTGCAAAGGAAGACGAGAGCTGCTCGTGAGCTCTACGAGTAAAAGAGACGGGAAGAACATATATATATATTTGGCGCAACAGCTCTTTACGTACCAGAGCCTAGCTTCTCACAACCACTTATGTTGTGTGCGTTATATTTTTCACACGAACGGAAGGGACCTACAGTTTAGTGCCGTAGCCGAAGGGCAATTTGGTTTGAGAAGCTTTTTCGAGACGACAATACTCTCGGATGTTTGTCAGACGTTCGCGAGAGGTGGGACCGTGAAAAAACTTGTTGGTGTTTTCTGAGATTCGAACTTGGAACCTCACGCGCAGTGATCCAACACACTAACCACTTACGCCACGGCGCCCGACGGGAAGAACATCGGCTTCTCCAAAAGAAGAAAAAAAAGCATGAGAAGCGCGCGTTTGAGAATATCGAGAGTTTATACTCCAGGAACATTGTACGGAAGTTTTACCAAAAGGTAAAGAGAACGTGTCAGAAAAGCAATGCCCGTACAGAATCCTGTAGAGATGAAAATGGAAACCTCGTAGTAGAATCACAGTCGGTGCTGAGAATATGGAAAAACTACTTCTGCAGACTGTATAACGGCGACGAAGACCAACATCCCGCTGTCAGATTGATTGATTGATTTTATTTTCTTAAAAATTTACAATATACAATAGATTGAGCTACCTGCGAAGCTTAAAGCTTATCTGCAGATGGTTAGATATTTTGAGTAATTCATTGCTTTGAAGTTTAGAAGTTGTTAAAGTGATCCAATTACATATGTACATACAATTCGAATTTAATTTCATGAAATTAGTTTAATGTTCAGCAAAGTTACGTTACATTCATATTTAAATTTCGGTTTTAGTTTGTTTTTTTTTTTTGTTTAGTTTTAGATTACATAAAGCATATCGAGAAAATACATTTTCAAATCTTTTTTGCGTTTTTTTGTAGTTTACAATATTTTTCAGGTTCACTAGTAATCGATTCATCACTGTCGGTATGACGTTATTTAGCTGTCTTCGTCCGTACATGTTGTAAGTTTCTGGTATCTAGAAAAGTCCCTGAGCTCGTCTTCTTGTATTCTGAGTGTGACGTATAGATTGTTGGAAACGTAGGTCATCGTAGTATTCTAATATTGTAGTCATCTTAAATATTGCGTTTACATCTAGAACCTTGAAGTTAATATTTTGTGTATTAATAATTTTAACCACACGCTATTGAAGAGTTTTAATCTTATCTAGATGGGTTTTCGACGCATTTCCCCAAGCTAATATCCCGTATCTTATGCGAGACTCAACTAAGGAGTGGTACACTTGTTTCTGTACATCGGGAGTCGTGTATCTTTTGAGGTACACCATCGCAAAAACAGAGCTCTTTAGTTGTAGTCGTAGCTTATTTACGTGTTCATGCCATATAAAATGATCGTCAATTATGACTCCTAAATACTTTATTGTTTTGACCTGCTCAATAGCTTGGTTTTTTGTTGTTGTCGGGGAATCGTCGCTTAGGTTATAGAGTATATTAATATGAGCTTCGGGTTGGTATGGTGTGCGTATATGCATCAATTTAGTTTTCGCAGCGTTAATTACTAAACCTTGGTCATGGCACCATCTCGAAGCACTATCAAACTCATCTTGCATTATTGATGTTGCAGTATTAAGGCACTTGTGCTTAACAACAATCGCTATATCATCTGCGTATGCAAAAACAGTACTTTTTTTGAAAACACGGAGAAGCTCGTTGGTGAACAGGATGAACATGCAGAATAAACCATTCAACGTAGACGATGATAGTCAAAACTTCCGTCCACCTGACGAAAACGAAGTGAGGATAGCAATATACAAGCTGAAATCCAAGGCTGCTGGACCTGACGGCTTACCGCCCGAACTCTTCAAGGCAGCTGGTGATGAATTGGTAGAGTGCATACACCAAGTCATCTCTAAGATTTGGTCAGACGAGTGCATGCCTGATGAATGGGATCTCAGCATTTACCCGATCCACAAGAAAGCAGACCCCCTCAACTGCGCCAATTATAGAGGCATCAGTCTTCTCAACATCGCATACAAGATCTTTTCTGCGATATTGTGTGAACGCCTGAAATCTTTTATCAACAGCCTGATTGGACCCTATCAGTGCGGTTTCAGGCCAGGAAAGTCCACCATCGATTAAATCTTCACACTTCGGCAGATCCTGGAGAAAACCTAAGAATTCCAAATCGATACCCACCATCTCTTTATCGATTTTAAGGCCGCCTATGACTGCATCTAAAGAGAAGAGCTTTATAGAGGCATTCTAGTTTTGACATCATTGCCAAACTTGTCCGTCTGTGCAGAATGACGATGGAGAACGCTCGCTGCTTCATCAAGGTCGGTAATGACATCACCGAGACCTTTGATGTCAAAAAAAGTCTTAGACAAGGTGACGCGCTGTCATGAGACGTCTTTAATATTGTACTTGAAATGATTGTGCGTATCTAACAAGCCAACACCGGAGGCACAATCTATTAAAAGTCTGTACAACTGCTTGCATCCGCCGACGATATAGACATTATGGAAGAACTCAGCGGGCTTTCCACCGGTGCGTTTGCAAGCCTTTAGGTGGAAGCGGCCAAAATGGGTTTAGCGATAGACGAGGACAAAACCAAGTATATGCCTTCAACAGGAAGTCACAGTGGGCAGCTATAACTTCGAGGTTGTAAGGGACTTTGTCTACCTTGGCTCTGCTATAAATTCTGCAAACGAGATCAGCGCAGAAATCAAGCGAAAAATAACTCTTGCCAATCGCTGTTTTTTGGGCTTGTAAGGAAATTCAACAGTAAAGCCCTATCTCGAACAACTAAGGAGACTCGTATAAAACTCTGATCTCCCAGTCCCGCTTTATGGCGCTGAAACGCGGACTCTTTTAAAAGAGGATGAAGATATTCTTTATCGCTTCGAGAAAAAAATTTCTCGTAAGATTTTCGGTCCCGTTTGCGTTGACGGGTTTTGGAGGAGAAGATTCAATCACGAACTATACGAGCTGTACAGCGACATAGACCTAGTCAAAAACCTGCGTATTGGACGTTTGAGATGGCTAGGACATGTAGAGCGAATGGACACCAACGCTCCGGCCCGCAGAGTCTTCGAATCTAACCCCGAACGCCGACGCAGAGAGGCTTGCTGGTTGAGGCCTAGGTTCACCCCGAACTGTAGTGCCACCTAAGGTAGTAAGTAAGTGATGGTCATGAGCTATGTTGCGAAGAACAGGTGGAAGTGCCGTAGTATTTGCTTCTGTAGTCACAGTGAGGCGCGCTTAAGGCCTTGCGTGGCCCTTTAACGACTTCCAAAATAGTTCGTGAAAATAAAAACTCTTTGAACTTGGTCGCAAGGCTGATGTCTGGCCTATGCTCGTATCAGGTGGCAGATCTTCGGTGCTGGTACTGTAAGCTCCTAATCACTGAAGTGCTTGCTTGGCTTCCTTAGAAAGACAATAAAATGGGTAAATCAGGGTTTGCCCTCTGGTAGTACAATGGACCAGTTGCCTCTGAGTGCTCCAGTCGGGCGTTTCCTATCCAAAAAAAAAACAACGCTTGCAAAATGTCCTTAAAGATTTATTTCCTTGATTCCCATTTGGAGTCTTTCCCCGAAAACTTAGGTGTCGTATGCGACGGGCATGGGGAGAGATTTCACCAAGACATAATGGCGATGGAAAAGCAATATAAAGGAAAATGGTCGTCGAGAATGCTCGCAGACTTTTGATGGACGAGACCATCCATTATACTTGTATAAAAGACAAGCAAAATGCACCAAAAAGTCTCCAGAATAATAATAAAAAAAAAAACATTAATATGTACAAATTTTCATGTATTTTCACTTTTTTAAATAAACAGATTTTTCTAAAAATATGAATGTTTCATAAATTTTTTACAGACATATTTTAAAGAATTTCATGCCAAGGTATAAAAGAAAATTATTTTGGAAAAACGGCAAAAAAAAAAATATTTTATTTGTTGACCAGTGTTATTGGTTTTTTAATAATTAAAATTTGTTTGAGCGGATTTGGTTTTATTCAGTGCGATTCGCCAAATTGTTGCCCATACATTTACTCCATTTCGACAGCCTCTTCGACTGTTTTGCGTACAGCGAAGAATTGACAGAATTAACCAAATAAATGTAACTGCAGACTTAGCCGGTTTTGCTGACGAACGGGGCTAGTTTGGCGTCTATATTACACCTGATTCATGCCATTTTTGGGTGCCTCGTGGTTTTGCGAGAGTCGATGGCAAGAGGCCGTTTTCTTTTCTTTCTTTGCCTCGTCGAGGACGCCAGCAAGCCGACTTAGCCGCCAGAGGTATATATTTTATTATACATGTCTTATAAATTAATACGTGAACACGAAACTTATGGCACAATTTTTTAGTATTTGTGCGAAAGGTACTGTGCCACAGATGTGCGGATGCTACCGCTAAGTCAGGGAAATTAAAGTGAACATACACACATGATTTCCCCATACAAAACGCTTTAACCAATTAAATGAAAGTATTTTGATGGCGTTCATGGCTGTATGAGCTCTAATCTCTTTGCCTCCCCTGCAGGCGAGAATATTACAAAAAAAGTTATGTAAACATATATATACCTAACGTTGTTTCTCTCGCTGTTTGTTTCTTTCACCTCGGTCGAATTCTGACTACACGCGATACTAGTATTTTATAATCAGGGTTATCGCGAATAGGTTTTCCCTCAGAATTTTTTCCCCGAAAAAATATTAGATACCTTCAAAAATAGGAAAAAAATTCATCGGGGAAAAATTAAATATCGCGATTGCGTTGAAAATTCTCCTGAATTGTCATTCATGATACCTATTTTTTTTTCCGCGGAATTATTTCCTCTTTTTTGATGATAGCAAATTTTTGTTCGGGGGAAAAATTCCGAGGGAAAATTTATTCACGATAACCCTGAATTTCTAATCTGAGAATTACAAAAAATGAACTCTATTTATATCTCTATCAAAAGCAGTATCGTTTATGTCTGGCCCATGGTCGGTGGATGTTCGTCGACATCTTTATTTTCTTTTGATGAAAATCGTCGCAGCCAGCGACAAATTGCTTCGCAGCTAGCGAGCATTTGCCAGCTATAAATCTTAATTTGCTTTTGGGACAAATTGTACGTCGCACCCAGCAACATTTCATCGAAAATAATCTCACAGGCAGCGAGCATCTTTATTTTATTTGCAAGAAAGCCCATCGCAGCCAGCGATAAACTACATATATCGCAGCCAGCGGCATTTCCCCGAGAATAATCTCGCAGCTAGCGAGTACTTGCCCAGCGAAGATTTACCGCAATCCGTTAACAGCCAGCAAAGTGATTTGCGTCAGCAGCCAGCCGACTTGCAGGGCAATCAACGGATATTTTTTTCGCCGTCAGCCTTTATAGCACAGTCAGCTGATGCCCAGTCCGCAGCAAGCGGAAGAAATTGCCACCCTTTTATCATCGCAGCCAGAAGATTTACCGCAATCCGTTAGCAGCAAGCAAATTGCCTTTGTCAGCAGCCAGCCGACGTACAGGGCACTTAACGAATTTGACTTTTCCACTAGCAGCAGACTAACAGGAATCAACGGATTTGCCTTTTAACTGCCGCAGCCAGCGACAAATTGGCCGTCGCAGCCAGCAACAAATAGTCTCGCAGCGAGAGAATACTTTGCCTGTCGCAGACAAAGAATATTTCGCCCGTCGCAGCTAGCGGATATTCTGCCCGTCGCAGCCAGAGAATATTTTGCCCGTCGCAGCCAGCGACAAATTGCCCCGCAGCCAGCGGATATTTTGCCCTGCAGCAAGCGATATTTTGCCCGTCGCAGCCAGTGACAAATTGCACCGCAGCCAACGACATTTTGCAGACCATCCAACGTTGAACCATCTCCAGTAATTAGTAACCCTCGTAGCAGTAGAATAGTATACAGCCCACCGGATTAAAAGTTTCAGCCGAGGAACATTCAAGCGACTGGTCCGCATACATCAGCCTCAGACATCGGAAAGCAATTCTGATGGCGAAGGTGAGTTGACAATGTTGGAAATAGACAACAGCAACATTCTCCTACAGCTACAAGAACTACTTGCCGAGTTGGAATTTTTTTTGTATAGTGTTATTTTCTCTTTGTTTTAGTTTGTAAGTGTCGCCCTGTAGCTTTGCCAATCTCCATTACGCTTTGCCCTGTTAAACGACTTGCGTGTATCAGAACGTAACTTTGTTAGATTGCTGGTCCACCATGGCACATCTTTCCCACCCTTTCTATTGCTTTTGGGACAGCTCGATTCGAACGCGTTTACATTTGCGGTACTAATGCCCTCTACCGAGTTTTCTAACCCTAGATAGTGCGCTGCAGCCCTCCTGTGATCGATTTTCTTTTCTTGGGCTTCTGACTGGATTTCCTTTGACACATGCACTTTCTAAATCAAACACAATAATTCTATGGTCAGATAATGACGGCTCACCTGATACTTTCCAGTTTCTGACTAACCAACTGATGCTAGGACTACCCAACGTGAGGTCAAGAAGTTCCTTTTTAACTCTAGTAACAAAGGTTGGAGCATTCCCTACATTATATATATCAAGGGATCAACAAAGAATTAATTCTAATAAAGACTCACCCCTACTGTACTGTTTAGGTCCTCCTCAGATAACGAGTCATCTGAGATGGACATAAATTCATCCGCGCTCCGAGCGTCCTGTTCTACAATCGGAGTTAGTGCTTCGACCGTTAGCGGAACTGGATGCTCCACTTCCGGTAGTGTCCAGTCTGAGGTTGGTTTCGAGCTGTTACTACGAGTATGCCCTGTGCTCTCCTCCAGCTTCTTGAGTCCACCCACCGTCACTCTGCCGAACCGGTAGCTCAGAGAGCAGTTTTGAGCCCTAATGGCTTCAAAAGACTCTTGGTCAATTCCAAGGGCCAGTATCTGCCCCGTCCCCTCGTTACGACCGTACAGAACCTTCCATGCCTTGATGTTCAAGCCATCATTCTACGTTTCTAGGAGTGTCAAAGAAGTTTGGTAGTCCTGATCCACGCTGCGTGGTAGGAAGACGGTAATGGAAAGGGCACGTGGTATTTCCGTAATGCCACATGCAGTAAGGCCCGCCTTTTTCCATCCCTTTAGTTTGGGAGCTACGGCCTTCAGCCATTCCACCGTCTGCGGAGTTTCACAGTCAACCAGTAGCATGTCATTCTTAAAATGAGCTGCTAACTTGAGCTTATGCTCCCATCCCAGGAGCATTTCCGCCACGATGGCATTCTTGAGTGCTTCGAGGTCCTCAGCATCGAGCATTTCCTATGGGTAATTCACAGGAAGTACCGCAACTTGCTCAGCCTTCGCGGCCTGAGCATATTTTCCAGCAGCCGGAGCTGGCCCAGCTAAGACAGCGCTAGCATTCGCAGACTCTGCTTGGGGTCTCTTAGCGCTCTCCTCCGACCTCAGCCTTTTTTGCACATTACATGCAGGAGGTGTTATGGCTTTACTACCCCTCTTAGCTGATGGCACAGCAGTGGAGTCAGACTTTGCCCTATGCCCCTCCGCCTTTTTCCTGGCATCCTCAGGTGCAAAGCCCTTTTCGAGGTAGCGCAGGTACCAGCAAAATCCCGCACCGCTCAGACCCTTTCTCAATGGGTCATCCTTGCCTCCCGGTTGCCCAGGTGGCGGCATCGGCAGGCAAGCTCGTTTTCTCTTGGTCGGAGCAGCATTGGATTCGGGAACTGTAGGTGTCCGAGCTATGCCCGAACTCCTTGCCCCATTATCCGCCACAGCCACCTTGGCCAAGGGTCGGGGGGCTAGAGCCGCGTGCCAGGATTTTGCGTCTGTATTGCGATTGATCGGGAAACTACTGACCACTCAAAACTTGGCTTGGGCCAGTAGCGCAATAATCAATTTCGTGATGAAGTGCTTGCTTTATTTCCTAGTGGTGGTCCCCGGGCATCTATACGTATATACCCTCATACGTGTAGGCCAAAATTGCAAGTGCGGGTTGTCTCGGACCTTGATTCTATACTAGGTAACGTAGGTCAGCACCCTACGTTACTGAAACCAGCTCTCTACAGAAACCGACACTATGCCTTCGATAAGGAATGATCACATGTTGACGACTTTCGGCTATTGCACCCGGAAAAATATAGGGTTCTGGAATGTAAAGACGCTCCTCGACTCGGAAGCGAAGGTCTTTACCATGACAGATTCCTTCAAATGAAAAAAGAATTCATGCGATATAAACTGGACATTTTGGGAGTAAGTGAAATCAGATGCTTAGAAACGGGCGAGTACCAGTCTCCAACGCGTAACACTGTACTACACTGTTCTGGAAGACCATCCGGAAGTCCACGGGAATTTGGAGTCGGACTACTGCTAACAATAACAGCACGCAAGGGCCTAATTTCCTGGCAGCCTCATGGTTATCGGATTTTGACGGCCAGATTCCGGACTAGAGTACGACGCGTCACCATCAGAAAGTGTTACGCCCCAACGAATAGTTCGTCTGAGGATGAAAAGGAGAGCTTCTACAACCTCTTAAGTGCCGACTTCAACACAACACCAAATGGAGACATTGTCATAGTGATGGGGGATTTGAATGCCAAGGTAGGCAACGACAACGAAGGGCTCAAACATGTAATCGGGAAGCATGGACTAGGCAACCGCAATGACAACGGCGAAATTTCTGCAATACCAACCGCCTTGTGATAGGTGGCATCATGTTTGAGCACAAGACCTGCCACAAAGTCAGCTGGGTTTCGAACGACAGGCAAGCAACCTCTGACCAAATTGACCATTTTGCCATCAGCCGCCGCTTTAGAAGTAGTCTCCTGGATGTCCGAAACAGGCGAGGGTCAGATGTGGGGATAGTACAAGATCACCATCTTATGATAGCTACCCTCCAACTACGCACTGCTGAAGTTCCAAAATCCCATGACAACACAAGAATGCCCAGGTTCAACATCGATAGACTTAAGGTCCATTCACAGCTCAGCGACCTGCGAATGCGAATAAGCGAATATTCGCAGATTTTGACATTTCTTTCACAGCTACTTTTTTTTATCTAGTCGCAGCAATCCGCGAATTTCAGCTGTCACTCATTTTGTAACTAATTGCCTAAACGTGAAAAATGCATAAATACACAGCGTGACTTTCATTGAGAAGGTTATATCTTACCTTCTTTCAAAAAATTCAACCACGATAGGTTAAGTTAGGTTGGCTGTCGACACGGGAGTGCAGACACACTTAGACCAGTGAAGGTCCTTTGTGATAC
Source organism: Brachypalpus laphriformis (assembly GCA_945910035.1). Lineage (NCBI taxonomy): Eukaryota > Metazoa > Arthropoda > Insecta > Diptera > Syrphidae > Brachypalpus > Brachypalpus laphriformis. The sequence goes on from OX246756.1 coordinate 126,391,854, forward strand.
CATGGATCAAATTATTAAGCCACTCAGGGACTAACAAAACCAACCGGAGCTTTTGACAAAGCGATGGATGCTCATGACGTCCAAGGACGCCAGATCGCCGAGGTCGTCAAGGAAGGGGGACCCTAGATGGAGCATTCTTTTATGCGACAGAGCTGGTCATGTGCATAGGAGGTGAAGGGTGGTTTCCTCCTCATCCTCGTCCCTAGAGCTTCTGCAGAAGTGGTTGGAGAAGAGACCAAGTCTTTAGGCGTGTTGGCCTATAAGACAGTGTCCAGTGAGAATACCGACAACGCAGCTGATTTGTGTGCGCTTTAACAGATCGGCACTACGTTTTTGATCCAGCTTAGGCTAGATCTGTCTGGAAATGTGACACGTTGAGCCGTTTCCCCATCTGAGGTTGGTCGTGCAAATACCCAGGGCTTGCCTTTCAGGCAAAATCCTTAGAGTGGTACCCTGTCTGGCGATGTCGTCAGCCCTGCAGTTACCTGGAATGTCTCTGTGGCCCGGCACCCCGCATAGGTGAATGTTGAACTGCTCTGTCATCTCCATAAGAGATAGACGACAGTTTAAGGCAGTCTTTGAAGTGAAGGAGAACGATTCCAGGGACTTGATTGCCGCTTCGCTGTCAGTGAAAATGCTAATATCCCTGACAGATAATACAATTATATTTCAACAATACAATTATATTTTCAAACGCTACAATGATCAGGGAGGCGGAAAAGATGCTCAGATTGAGCTGTTTGGAGAAAACACCACAACCCACCCCACCCTCCGTCTTAGATCCATCTGTAAAGAAGTGAACCGAACTACCATCGACAGGGGGTGAAGTGTCCCATACATCCCGGTTAGGGATGCTCGATACGAAAGTTACGGTCAAATCTCAGTTTCGGCGGGGTGTAGTGCGTGTTTTCGCGTTTGAAGTTGAGAAGATCAAGGATCGAGGAATGGCCAAAGCGATAGCTAGACCACTGAGAGGAGGCTTTCAGCCGGATGGCCGCACAGGCAGCCATCTGTTTGCCGGAAATATCTAAAGGTAGCAGGTTGAACAAGATGTCCAGTGCCGCGAAGGGAGTAGTTCTCAGTGCACCACTGATGCACATGCATGCAGATCTTTGCAGCTTAGCTAGTTGAGTGAGGTGGACAGCCCTTTCAAGAGCAGGCCACCATACGATCACACCATATAGTAGTGTTGGCCTGATAACGGACACGTATAGCCAATGAGTGATTTGAGGTTTGATATCCCAGCTCCTACCTATAGCCTTTTTACAGGAATAGAGAGCTACATTAGCCTTCTTGGCGCACTCTAGTAGATTGGCCTTCCAGTTCAATTTCCTATCCAAAATAAGACCCAGATATTTTGCGTTTTCAGAGAAGGTGAGACTGGTTTTTTTGGTTGCGCCAAGGGATGTGTAATCTTTTAAAGATACCAGTAGCCCGAGCTACTGGCATGTACGATTCGCAATTCGCAAACCTGAATAGTCGATGCCAGGAATACGCCTACGTACTAAACCACACCCTGCACACTTCAACCACTCTCCCCGCGGGACTATCGTTAGGTATTACTTCGCGGGGCTGGTTAGCTATTTATGCTCTTCTTTCGCTGTCTTCCGCTCCTTGTTCCAAAAGGAGCTGCTCGAAAGCAGCCATGTCCGGTTAGGAACTGGCTAAGATAGAAATCGACCACTCCGTGTTTCCGGTCCATCCATTTTTGGATATCCGGTATAAGTCGATGGGTCCATCTTCCCTTTGAGGACTGGTTCCATCACTCCTGCCATGCTCTAATGCTTCGCTGTCTTTCTTCCAGCTTGATATTTTTGACTGACGCTTGAGGTTCCTGAATTTTGGCGTCATACGTCCTTTGTAGCTCGATAGCCAAGATATCCGCTGGTAGCATTCCCGCGATGACACATACTGCCTCGTCTTACACCGTACGAAAGGCACAGCATACTCTCAGCGCACATAGTCTGTTGACAGAGTTTATCCTTCATGCGTAGGTCTTTTTCGCCATAGCTTTGGCCCATATGGGTGCCGCATATATAAGGATGGACTGCACCACCTTGGATAGAATAAGTCTCCTTTGTTGCCTAGGTCCTCCTATATTTATCATTATTCTTGATAAGGCGCCGCTTTGTCACACGTTCTTTCAAGGTGCTCCTTGTAAGTGAGCCTCGCGTCGATCATCACACCTAGGTATTTGATAACCGCTTTTGATGTCGTATTATGATCTCCTACTCTGATGGTGATTTCCTCTCTTTTCTTGTGGCTGCTTACCAATACTGCCTCTGTTTTATGTTCGGCGAGCTCTAACCCGACTGCCGACCACCGTTTGACTTTTCGGATACATTCATTTGCAATATCCTCTATTTCCTCTAGATGTTTTGCAACCACGACAATTGCAATATCATCGGCGAAGCCTATGATTTTTCCCTCATTTGGGATTCCAAGCCTTAGAACCCCATCATACATAATGTTCCAAAGGATAGAGCCTAATACCGATCCTTGTGGAACTCCGCCAGATATGTGGTACTGCTTTACTCCATCGTCGGTATCGAAGAGCAGAAACCGTTTCTCGAAGTAGCTCAGTATTATTTTATTTAAGAACCATGGCACCATCATTGACCTAAGCGATTGCACTATGAGTCCCCAATTCGCAGAATTGAACGCGTTTTTGACGTCCAATGTTATTACGGCACCGTATTTCTTTGCACCGCCTCTCCATCTCCTGCCCTGAATAGCTTCTTCCAAGGTTGTAGTTACCCTTCTTATTGCGTCTACTGTAAAACGAGCTTTCCTAAAACCGTACTGTTGGTTGGAGAGTCCCCCGGCTTCACCAATTGCCACTTCTAGTCGGTTGCATATGATTCGCTCCAGTATTTTACCCATTGTGTCTAACAGGCATATGGGACGGTATGACGAGGGCTCGTCTGGTGGTTTTTTTCCTTTAGACAGCAGCACTAGACGTTGCTTTTTCCATTGGTCTGGAAAAACTCCTTCTGTTAGACACTTGTTGTAGAGTTCCACAAATGGTTGCGTAATTGTTTTAATGGCTAATTTAAGGGCCTTGTTCGTATTATCAAGACCACCTCCGCAGGAGGGAACAGCAGCGGGGAACAGCAATCATCAGCCACCCGAGTATAAAGGAAAACGAATTACATCGAAGTTTTTCCAACCACTGCACCAAAGAAAGGTTCCTGCCTGGTAGTACAATGGACCGGAGAGTCTGAGTGCTCTGGGATTTGGGTTTCCTTTTAAAAAAAAAAAAAAAAAAAAAAAAAAAAAAGGGCCTTGTTCGGTATGCCATCCAATCCAGGTGACTTGGTATCCTCGAATCGTCTGCATACATCCAGGAGTTCCCTTTGCGTGACAGTTGGGATGTCCTGTACTTCCGGAGGTGGCTCTATCCACTCCGCTGGTGTTTGAGGTGGAAACAACCCCGATACAATTTTCTGCATAAGGAGAGGGCATGAGGGGGAGGGTGCCCTAGTGCCTTTGAGTTTTGCCATTACTGCTCTATAGGCGGTGCCCCAAGGATTTACTTTGAATTGCACCCGTAGGTCCTGATGTGTGGACAAACCTCTGGATCGCTGGAATAATCTTCTTTCTCTATGGCACTTGCTGCGTAGCTCTGCTATCTCTTGGTTCCACCAGTATACTGGTGGCCGGTGATTTGTTGACGTTTTCCGGGCCATGGATGCGTCGCAAGCCCTAGTTACTTGTTTGGTAACCTCAACGGCCATAGCGTTTGCTGTTCCTGGGCTTATTGTTGACTCTGCAAAAATTAGGGCAAAAGTGTCTTTGTCCATCGTGCTTATTTTCCACCCCATTCGTTGTGCCTTCTTTGTGCGTTCCTGGGTTGGTCTCCTAGGTTGTACTTCAAACAGGATGGCAAGGTGGTCGCTGTGAGTATATTGATTACTGACTCTCCAGTTGGCGCCTCTCGATAAGGAACTAGTTGCAAAGGTGATATCAACTATGAAGCATACACCATTTCTACTAAAAGTGTGCTCACTTCCTGTATTTAGCAATATTAGGTCTAGTGACGATACGGCTTCTAGGAGAGCTTCTCCCCTTCTATTGGTCCGTGCGCTGCCCCAATCAGTGGCCCATGCATTGAAGTCTCCAGCTATAATCGTTGGGCTACGACCTCTACAATCATCCACGAGCCTATCAAGCATACTTTGGAACTCCTCAATGGTGTTGTTTGGAGATGCATAACAGCTATAGACATGTACTCCTTTGACCTTTGCTCGCACGAAACCTGTTCCGGGTGTCATACTTTTTTCTTCAAAGGCGCAATCTCCACAGGCCCAAATAGCAGCTCTTTTTGAGTCATCCGCAGCCCAAACTGTATCATCGAGATTTTTGTACTGCTCGCATAATACGGCAATATCTATCTTTAACTCGCGAACGGTTTGTGTCAAGATGTCCTGTGCCGCTTCGCAGTGGTTTAAGTTTAGTTGCAGCACTTTCATATTCTTCTTGCGACTTTTGCAGCTTCTTGGTATACCGGGCATACTATGTTTCCTGCCGCGTGTTTGATGTTGCTACTTCCCTTTTCTTCGCAAAGGACGCACCTTGCATCATTGCTGCAGTTCTTGGATACATGGCCTTTCTGTCCACACCGAACGCAATCCTCACTCCTATCCAACGTGTTTTTACACGCCTTTGCTAGGTGCCCGAAGTTAAGACACCTAAAACATCGCAGCGGTATTATTTTCTCCCGTATTCGGCATACCGTCCATCCGATTTTTATTTTTCCAACCTCCAGAACTTTTTTGGCAGTATTTATCGGGAGGCTGATGACGGCAGTTTGCGTCCCTGCATAGGCTGTCCTCATAGATTTGATGGATGAGATCTCTATGCCTTGTGCTTCCTCGAACTGCTCGGACAGAGCTTGGCAGATCTCTTCCTTTGTGGTGACGCCATCTAGGTCTTTGCACTCAATGAGCACCTCTTGCGTTAGGGATCTCACTTCCGCTATTTCACCGAGAACTTTTCCCACTTTACTTTGGTGTTCTGATGTTCTTCCATCAGCTGCTTTCTTGAGCTCAAGCAGTAGCTCTCCCTTGGCTGTCCTTCTTATGCGGGTTACATCACACCCCAATCCATTCAACTCGGGGTTGGTCTTCACCTTTCGGAGTATGTCGCAATAGGAAATTTCTCCGATCTTTTTAATCACCAGTGCGTCAGGCTTAGCATATATCTTGCCTCGACTTTTTTCTACTCTTGTCCAAACGACTTTATTAGTAGTTTCTTCACCTGGTTCTTCGATCCGGGGTTGCACTGTCTGTCCATGGTTTTTCCCTGTGGCCTTTTTTTTTCTCTTTCTGGTCCTTATGCACGCTTTGTTTCACCTCCATTTCCGTTTTTTCCGCAACAATTTCGGCGTATGACAGTGTGGAGGGTTCTTCGGTATTTGGAGATCTCGTCCTTTTTTGCTTTGGGTCTGGCAGTTGTTCCAACGAAGAAGAGAAAGCCAACTCACTCATTTCTGGAGAGTGGATGGTTTGAGTGGCTTTAGACACTCTACTGCATACCACTTTATCTATTTCGCAATCTACTGCGCAGCTGTAGTGTTTACGAATTGCACTAGCCAGTCTCCTAATCTCATGATGCACATTGTTTTTCCCCTTAATGAATTCCATGAGTGCCGAGATGTGCTTTCCCAGGGAATGCATGGCTGTCTGTTCATTTATTGGTTCAGACGGCATCTCCGCGTTTGTGTTATCTTCTTGCGTCGGTCCATCCGTTATTTTTAACGGCGGTGATCGCATCAGTACCGAGCTTCTCCTGAACGGATTTTCCTCTGTACTTTCGTCTCCTGAGTTTTGTACTTTTTTTTGTTCTTTTTTTCTGTTTTATTTGTATTTGTTTTTGTTTGATTCATAGTTAGATCCCACGAGTATGGGTGAAAGAAAGGTCCACCACATCAGAGACCCCTGTAATGTGGTAAGGCTATATTACAACCAGAGGGCACCAGTTATATGGAGGGCTCCGTTAGCGATGCTGTATGGGTTTTACGTTCCCAGCACCATTCAGGCCTCGGTACGGGTCGCATAACGCCTTGCCTTAGGGACAGGATGCTTATTTACGGGCGGCATCTACTCGCCCTGTCACAAAAATTTCACTGGGCTTATGTGTTATTTCCGCACACCCTCCGTTTTTGCCGCTTTTGGTCGGGGACTGCTTATTGGTTATTCGCAGCTAACCTACATATCTGTAGGCCGGTTAGCTATCCGCCACCATGCTGACCCCCCTGGTAGCCTAAGCTCAGCCCCAAGGCGAGACTGGTGCCATTTATCATAGGAGGGTCTATGAGGGGAACTTTATATTTCCTCGTGAAGAGAACGAGTTCCGTTTTATGGGGGTTAACCCCTAGTCCACATTTGGAGGCCCATTTGCTGAGCCGAAGGAGAGCATATCCCTGAGGATATCCCTGAGAGTGTCCGGGTGTTTACCGGAGGCAGCAATAGCAATGTCATCAGCATAGGCGATCACTCTACAACCTGACGTATCCAGGTCCATCAGTAGCTCATTTACTACCAGGTCCCACAGAGGAGATGGCAAGACTCCACCTTGAGGTGTACCGCAGCGAGCAATTCTTCTGGCCGATGCTCCGCCCAGCTGTGTGTTAATAATCCTGCATGTAAGCAATTGATTGATCAACACTCCGAGCGAAGTATCCACTTTCAGATTTACAAGTGCGTCGGTAATCGCCTTTGGTTTGACATTGTTAAAAGCTCCCTCAATGTCAAGGAAAGCCACCATGGTGTATTCTTTGATGCTCAATGATTTTTCGATGGTGCGCACAAGCGAATGTAAGGCTGTCTCAACCGATTTGCCTTTGCAGTACGCATGTTGGGACGGCGAGAGCAGAGCTGGGCTAATACTTTGCCGAAGATGGATATCAATTAACCTTTCTAAAGTTTTAAGCAGAAAGGACGATAGACTAATAGGTCGGAGATCCTTTGGTTTCACGTGCGAGCTCTTTCCTGCCTTACGTATGAATATGACTTCAACCTCGGTCCAAAGTTTGGGAATGTAGACCAGATTTAGACAGCCCGACAAGATGACTTTGAGCCATGGAAGCACAATGTCCTCGCATTGCTGAATTTCATCTGTAATAACACCGTCAGTTCCTGGGGACTTGAAGGGTTTGAAACCGCGCATGGCCCATCGGATCTTTTCTGTATTTATCAAGAGCAAGGAGTTGCTGCAAGATTGAGGGGGAGAATTTCCCACTTGCGATACAGCAACAGGGGAGCTACCATGAAAGTAAGTATCCAATAAGATGTCAATGGATTCCTCAGCAGAGGAGGTCCAGTGACCATCCGGGTGCAAAAGGAAGCTGGGTGTAGAAGGGCTTTTAGAGAGGATTTTCCGTAACCTGAAAGCTTCCGAGGACTCTTCAATGCAGTCGCAGAAGAGTCTCCAGGAGCGTCGTTTCTCCTTCCTCAGTGAGATTTTGTATTTCCTGAGAGACAGTTTATAGAAGTCCCAATCGGCCGTCTCACGGGAGCTTTTAGCAATATTAAAAGGGAGCCTAGTGTCTTTCCTAAGAGTACTGAGATTTGCATTCCACCAGGGAGGTTTCATTTTACCTCGAGGTTTGCGGAGTGGGCAGGCCTCGGCCATGGCACCATTTAGTGCCGATGTTAGGGTGTTGACTAGATTGTCAAGGTCTTCAATGCAAGAAGGTTCAGTAGGCAGGTGGGATGGAATAAGCGTTAATAAACGTTTCATATAAAGGGACCAGTTGGTTTTCCTATAATTTCTAAAAACCTTCTGATCAGGCAGATAGTCATCAAGACTAAATTGGAGGTAACGATGGTCTGAAAAAGAGGGCTCATCTCTGCAGTCCTTAACCAAGTTATATAAGTGATCGGAGACAAGAGTGATGTTCAGGACTTCTTGTCGGTTGCAAGTAATGAAGGTCGGTTTGGACTCCCTGTTACAGATTAGGAGTTTAGCACTAAGGATAAAGTCAAAAAGTTGCTCACCTCTTTCATTTATGTCGGAACTGCCCCAGATTGAGTGATGGGCATTTGCATCACAGCCAATGATGAGACCAGTGTTTCGGCTCTCTGCTTTAGCAATAAAGCTCCCCAAGATGTCCGGGGGCAGTAGGCCCACAAGATCGTGACCTAAATAAGCCGATACCAGCCAGTAATTTCTTGATCGCAATTCCAGGTTGGTAGCGACTATGTCTTGATTGCTGAAATTAGAGAGTAAAAGACGGATCTTCGCAAGGATACAGTATCTCGGTTTACCTTCCTTTCTTGCGTAGATTAATTTGTAGTTTGGAGTCTTGAGTCCACAAACCCGGTTTCCAACAACCTATGGTTCCTGGATCAAGACTAAGTTTTCCCCGTTTTTGCTGAGCCGGAGAAGTAGGGAGGCCGAAGCCGTGATGGAGTGATGCAGGTTAATCTGAAGGATCCGCAGCATTGGGGCTACTTCTCGCTATAGTTACCATTACCACGGTATTATTGGTTTCCTCTGAATCTGATGACAGAAGGTCATCCTCGAGAGAGAGGCCACATGGGTCACTGTCCAGGAGTGATTGTGAGGGAGAGGGAGGACCAGAAAAGTCCAATTTCAGGAGAGCGTCAACCATTTCGGTGTCTGTCGACGAGGAGTCAACCCCCGAGAGAGAAGGATTGGCGTAAGGTAGCGAGGGAAGCGGCTCGGAAGGAGAGGTGTTCTTAGCTGGTGCAGAAGGGACTGCAACCTGCTTGGGAGGTACTTTCTCGAGCTCCTTCTCGTCACATTTGTAGACTTTCAAGGTGATGGAGCTGAATCCATTATTGACTACCCCTTTAGAAGATGCCAAGGGGGCCAGACTCTTCATTGATGACAATGATCACACTTCTGACGTCTCCTATCGGCTCGTCCACTTTGGCAATCTTCCAGTTATGGGTAGGAAGGGAGCTGTTGTTTGCCTTCAGAATATCCAGAATAATTTTAGAATCAGAGGGTTCAGCCGGAATGGTAGCACGTGTTCTTGGTCGGTTAGGAACCTGGTCCTTTCCCACGACCTCCAACTGTGTACCTGCCCAAACCTGTCCTAATCTGGAGACAGCAAGTTTATAGAGATCCTTCGATCTTTGGTCAGCGCAGGCAATGAGTTTGACATGCCCTTGATGCCAGCCACCATCCCTGCAAGAAACATCAGGGCCGGGATGGTCACACGGACACGTTTGAGTGCCCAGCTTAAGGAAGTCTTATGCTTCTGGGTTCTATCCTGCTCAGGAATTTCCTGGATGCGGCGAATTAGCTTATAAGCTAGCCGGCGATCTTGGTAGGAGATTTTGGGGGGAGCGACATTCGGCAAGCTCGAAGCCGAGCCGTCCATCACCCCTGAAAGGGATTTGAGAAGGAGATGTAGATCCTTCGAAGTGGAGGGCACAGCGTGCTGTAAGCTCGTGGCCGAACAGTAAGCTTTCCCTGAAGGTGCAGAGATATTAAGGGGTTTGCCCCTTCGCGTTTCATGATCTGGCTTTACGATGGGACCAGGTGTTGAAACCACTGTCCTATCCGCCAGTGTATCAGACGCGCATTCAGCAATCCTGGGGGCGTCCACCTGCTTACAACTGCTCGCAACGCTAGTGCTAGGCCTCAAGGCCAATGCTCCAGATGGGATCTTCACAGCAGAGATTGCGGGTATGCTTCCCAGGACGCTGGAAGACCCTTTTTAAGAGGACCATCCTCTTTTTTTTACATTTTTTATATCTTTTATCAACCACGACCCACCAAAAACAAACCAAAAGAATTGTGAGGTTAAACTCTTGCGAATGTTTGGTCGCGGGAATGTGGATTGCATCATACATGTGTGGAATGTGAATAAAAGTTGACAGTTCGCAAAAAGCATTCGCTTATTCGCGGAAAAATCGGCGAATTGTTAATTTCTTCGCAGAAACTAATTACAATTCAACTTTTTATATATTAGTCGATAGATAAATTAAGCTCCGTTCTTTTGGAATAATAAAATTGCCAAGGGCTTGCTTATAAATGTGCTAAAAACTGGCTGTTCGCAGTTTGGGCATTCGCAGGTCGCTGAGCTGTGAATGGCCCTTTACTGATCCCTCAGTGCGCCAACAATTAAGGGAGCACCTTTCGCAAGGTGTGGACGCAATCAGCAGCTCACTCCCCGCAGCCATCCAAGATCATTGGTGTGCTGTGAAAAAAGTTTTACATCTCATGCTGAAAGTATTGTCGGTCGATCGCAGGGAAGACACACTTACTTACTTAGGTGGCGCTACAGTTCGGGGTGAACCTGGGCCTCAACCAACAAGCCTCTCTATTTAGCCCGGCTTTTAGCTAATTGTTTCCAGTTGCGCTCTCCAAGTTGGTCGAGGTCCCCTTGAATTTGTGCGCGCCCCCTACGGCGAGGAGGTCCTCTACTGCGTCGTCCCTCCGGTTTAGATTCGAATACTCTGCGGGCCGGAGCGTTGGTGTCCATTCGCTCTACATGTCCTACCCATTTTTTGACTAGATCGATGTCGCTGTACAGCTCGTATAGTTCGTGATTGAATCTTCTTCTCCAAAACCCGTCAACACAAACGAGACCGAATATCTTATGAAGAACTTTTCTCTAGAAGCGACCAAGGATATATGGACTTTATTAAAAGAGGATGAAGATATATGGACTTTATTAAAAGAGGATGAAGATATCCGTGGTCACATCAAAGGTCTCACTGAGGTCATTACCGACCTTGATGAAGCAGCAAACGTTCTCCGTCGTCATCCTGCACAGACGAACAAGTTTGGCAGGAATGTCGAAACTAGACATGGCTCTATATAGCTCTTCTCTATAGATGCTGTCATAGGCGGCCTTGAAATAGATAAAGAAATATTTGGCGCAACATCTCTTTAAAGTGCCAGGGCCTAACTTCTCGCTTCTCTCGATAAAGAGGTGGTAAATATATATTTGGACTTCTTAGGTTTTCTCCAGAATCTGCCGAAGTGTGAAAATTTGAATGATGGTGGACTTTCCTGGCCTGAAACCGCACTGCTAGGATCCAATCAGGCAGTTGATAAAAGGTTTCAGGCGTTTACACAATAGGTGCGTTTTGGTGAAAAATCGCTTCTCAGTGAAGTAAGATTTAATACGGAGTACAACAACACAAAGTGACTTGGAACCACTTTAACTTTCTTTCTCAGTCGAAAATGAGTTATGATGGATGGGAAGAGCTTTTTCGTTGAGAAAAGCTTTTTCATTCAACTGGAATGTTTCAGTACTATTTCACACATTTAAGCACAACTTTTTCATACTTTTTACTTCAATTTCAATTCAATCACCAATCTTCAAACAATAAAAAGAAGCTTTAAACCAGATTGACTTGGAATCGTTTTGTGAAGAAGCTTTCACTTTGCTTTGCATAGTTCTCACGAAACACACCTAATAACGCAGACAAATTTTTATATGCGATGTTGAGGAGACTGATGCCTCTATAATTGGAGTAGTTGAGGGGTCTCCTTTCTTGTGGATCGGGCAAACGATGCTGATATTCCATTCATCAGGCATACACTCGTCTGACCAAATCCTAGAGTTGAGTTGGTGTATGCACTCTACCAATTCATCACCAGCTGTCTTGAAAAGTTCGCCCTGTAAGCCGTCAGGTCCAGCAGCCTTGTTCAATTTCAGCTTGGATACTGCTGCCCTGACTTGGTTTTTTTTCAGGTGGACGGACATTTATACTATGATCGTCCATGCTGAATTGTTCATTCTGCCTGACAGCGGGATGTTGATCTTCGTCGCCGTTATACGTCTGCAGAAGTAGTTTTTCCATGTTCTCCGCACCGATTGTGATTTTACTACGAGGTTTCCATTTTCATCTCTACAGACATCTGTACGGGCATTGGTTCTCTGACACGCTCTTTTTACCTTTTGGTAAAACTTCCGTACATTGTTCCTGGAGTATAAACTCTCGATATTCTCAAACGCGCGCTTCTCGTGCTCTTTCTTCTTTTTTTGGAGAAGCCGATGTTCTTCCCGTCTCTTTTGCTCGTAGAGCTCACGAGCAGCTCTCGTCTTTCTTTCAAGCGCCGCTTTGTATGCCTCTTGTTTTGCTGCATGCACTCGCCGGCATTCTTCGTCAAACCAGGGATTACGCGGTGGTGGGCGAGCGAGACCCAGCACATCAGTCGCGGCGTTTCTGATGGTATGTTGGCAGAGTTGCCACTGGTCTTGCACTTGATGCTGGTGGCATAGGGGTGATCGAGAGATTTCGGGATACGCGTTCAGCGAAGGGTCTGGCGGTCTCTTGCGATTGTAGCTTTTCGACGTTCAATTTTCTCACAGTGATTCTTCTTTGTTGCTCAGTTTGGGATATCCGCATTCATACTTTGGCAAAAACAAGGTAATGATCCGAGTCTATGTTGGCCGCTCGGAAGGACCAGACATCCAGAATACTGGAGGCATGCCTTGCGTCGATCGCAATATGATCAATTTGGTTGATCGTTACACGATCATTGGACCGCCATGTCTGCTTATGAATATCGAGATGAGGAAACCATGTGCTTGCTATGGTGACACTTCGCTCTACAGCGAAATCAATTAGCCTTAGTCCGTTATCAGACGTTATGTCGTGTAGGTATGCTATGTTTACCGACTGCCCTACCAAACACGTCCTCCTTTCCTACTTTGACGTTAAAATCGTCCAATACGATTTTAACGTCGTATTTAGGACATTGCTCGTATGTTTTGTCGAGGAGCTCGTAGAAACGCTCTTTGGTGGCAGGGTCCGTGGGGGCATCAACACATATTACGCTTATGCTAGCGAATATAGCCTTGATCCGGATAGTCATAATACGCTCGCTAACGTGTCGGAAGCTTAAGACTTCTTGCCTAAGTCTGCCGCGTATGGCAAATGCGCAACCGAATAAGCGTTGCCTGTTGCCTTTGTAGCAATCACTGTAGTAGATGTCACAGTATTTCATCCTCTTTTTGCCCGGCCCATCCCATCGCACTTCCTGGATGGCGATAATATCTGCTTTATAGCAGTCTAGGGCCTCTGCTAGTTGTTCGGCTGCAGGTGGTCTGTAAAGGGACAGAACTTTCCACGTACAGATCCGAAGGTCGTTGCCCTTATTTCGTTTGCTGGGGTCGTCATTAGTTGAGTCATCCTTATCCGAGGCTTTTGGTTATTTCGCAACCATCGATTTTTTACGTGGTAGGGAAGTTACCCCGACGGCACAACCCCCAACCTGGAGGGCCAGTTCCTTAATTTTTGCCCTAGGACGAGGAGCCGGCTACACCCTCGTTGGCCCATTAAGGGCTCCTCCGCCACCATTTGTATTCCAAGGTCCTGACCAACATTGGAAATTCCTTACCGACCTGTGATCCGAATACGTCGAAGCAGCTCGCGCTGGGTATTCATTAAGTTCAACCTAACTGGATCTATAGACACCACTGTTGACTCCGTCTAGGGGATTCATCCGCTGCCGCCTGGAACAGGAAGAAGTGCTCTAGTGAGAAAGCACTCTTCCCCCCTCGCTCATCGGCTGCCGCCAAGAATCCGCAAAACGGGGTTGGTTACCCATTTCTTGGATTAAGGTACTAGGCACACAGCTGTCACCGAGTGGAGGTTTAGAGTAGGAGTTGGTAGGCCTCAACTAAGTGTGAAAACGCTTGTGTTTTCATATAACCGTTTGACCAGCCAAGATAAGGTAAATGAGTATAAATCAGCGGATTGTTTACAATGCAATATTATTCGTGTTCAAAATGAAACATAAGATGATAGGTGCAATAATATCTTTGATTATAATGGTACAAACCTGTTAAATGATTTGCTGATTGGAATTAAAAACAAAAATGTGTTTTAGTATTTACGAAATTTCCTGTAGATTATATTAAAACTCATATATCCCAGTCTAATTTTATTTCTTATTTTGTTATTATGCATTAGTACTATTAGTATCTTTCATAAATCCGTAATTGTTATTTGTTATTTATTAGTTATATATACTAAATATATGTGCATACATACATACACACATTAATCTTTGGGACAAAAATAATAAATCTGACCAAATTTTGAAATGACCAATCGATAAACATTAGTTAAGTAACACGGATGTACATTCTTATTTTTTTGAGATAGGAAAAGAGTACAAAACATGTAGGTATGTCGCTAAACGTTGCATGTAATCAATAACAAAAAATATATGCTTATGAAATTTCTCTGGAGAATATTCTACTTACGACAAGAAAGAGTTGAATGGCTCAATTTTTACGGCCAATAGCACTGCTATACATTTTATAATTCGGCTGAGTAAAATGTTTGTGTGGAAGCAATATTAATGCTTGTTAGAAATATATCATATAAATAATTTGTTGGGTAAAAATAAACTTAAGATTAATGTAAAAAAAAAAAAAAACCAAATGTATATATGTATGTTAATGACTTAAAAGTGAACTTTAGAATAAGTGGTGAAGTCTTTGAATATGTCAAAGAAATAAAATATCTAGGCGGGTACATTGACAATAGCAAAAAAGAATTAGAAGTGTTTCAACGACGTGTACTATTTATAATAGTTATTCTCCCACGTTCTAACTACGGATCGTCTACCTTGTATGTGTTCTTTTGAAAATCAAAACAAGCTTCAGATTATGCAAAACTGAGCGATGAGGATTATATGAAAGTGTTATAGATAGACCCCAAAGAGATATGCTAAAATCTCTACGATGGCTGAGTGTTACCCTGTAATTAAAATTCAACGATTTTTAAAATGAAATAAAATATGTTTCCTGAGTATCAACAGAACAATGTAGCATACATATCGAACAACCGGTATAGTCTACGGAACGTAGGTGATTTTAGACTACCACAAGAAGAAGAGCTGACATTGCAAACAAATTGCAGTACCTATAAAGGCCTGCTGTTATTCAATTGGCTCCCAAATGATACTAAAAATCGTTCATACTCATATGTTATTAAATCTAGAGTAAATTTCTTATTAAAAAGATATTAACATAAACACATAATTTGTAAATACTATAACAGTTGTTTATAAATTAATAAAACAAGTCTCAACCTGAATTTACACATTGAAAAGAATAGAGAGAAGTATCTACTTAGAAATAATCACATTGCACAATAAAATGTAAAAAAAAATTATTTAAAAATTGCCTTACATTGGTGTGCAAACTATAATTATGTATGGCTAACTTTCTGAACTATTATAAAATAAAACCCCGTTTTAGTCATTAGAAAAACAAATTTAAAAGCGTTGTAACTAGCACCCACATTATTCTCAACTGCTTGAAGATTTATTATCATTCAAAGAAATCTTCGAACACATTGTGAATTTCGTTAACCATGTCACTAGCAACCATACTACGACCAAGTTTTTTGAAAGCGTACGCGTTGCATTGTTTTGCCAAGAAGCTACTTGCAAACGCAGCAATAAAAGCAGGATTTGCTTGATTTGATTCCAAGGCCCAATGGTAGAATGTGGCTAATGAACCACACAGTAAGTCTCCTTGTCCACCGCATCGTCGCCCAGAACCTCCCGCAGGCAGATGATAACTTTCCAATGTGTTGGCGATGTGTATTTTATCGCAGATACCTTTCTGAAGAACAGTCACGCCGTTACCTAGTAGCTTCATATTTTCTGAAACCTCTTCGGGCGAATCGCCGAAGAGTACTTTAAATTCCATTGCATTGGGCGTTAAAATTGCTCCTTTATAATCCTTTACTAAATCCCTTCTACTACTAATAAGATGCAGTCCATCAGCATCAATTACAAGAGGTTTGGCAGTGTTTCTGCACAATTCGATAATTTTTGCAACAGTGTCTAGTATGTTTTGTTCACGTCCTAGCCCAGGTCCGATCACCTAGTAAGAAAATCCACAATTTAATTATAATACGATTTATTTAATAAGCTTGACTGATACCAATACATGTAAACGTTCCATCCAAGGTTCAATCTGACTAAGAACATTTTCAGAGTCTAAGATTGGATGAACAATCAGTTCTGGACTATACGATTTGATAACATTCGCAGCCTCTCGATGACAAAACACGTGTACTAAGTCAGCACCAACTTTTAGAGCACTGATTGCTGCAAAATAGGGAGCACCCGTGTACTCCAAAGAACCTCCAATAACACCAACCCTTCCTGCCTGGCCCTTATGCTTAGAGCTGCTTAATGGAGGCACTATTAACTTTACTAACTGAAGCAACTTTTTCGTCTCAACAGATGCTTCAACTAACTGAGACATATTTCTGCACTTTTCGTTTTTTAAATTAAAAGTTAATTGCTTTAATATCCTAACGGGCAAATTGATTTCTCTAGGTCGAAACAGGTAGTTTAACATAATTGGGTTAGAGAACTGTCAATTATTCGCCAGAGATGAATATTAATGAAAGCACAGACAGTCGATGAGGAAGCAGACAGCGTTGCCGCGACAATTTAAAAGAAAATAGCAACATTTTAGCCTATTTTTTTTATTTATTTATTTAGAGGTTTTATTAGTTTGATTATTGATTACAATTATTTCAAATAAGATTGTTTTTTAATAAAAAAATAACTCTAGTTTTAAATACATTTACATTTCACCTGGAAGTCGCTTGAATAATTGAACATCTTTATACAGCAAATTGTTCTGGGTAGCCGCTCTTCTGTATAGGGGTAGCCGAAAGTCACCAATGTTCCGTAGTCTATACCTGTTGTTCGTTGTATACATAACATTGTTTCGCAGATATTCAGCATACATATTTTGCTTTATTTTAAGAATCATGTGTTAAAATGTAAACTGTAACAGTTGGCAACACAACATATTTGTGTTTGCATTGTCCTTTGTCTTCTTTGTTTCCTTTTGTTTCATCCCTCACACACACTTTTACTGAATTCTGTAATATATGTACATATAATCTTCTTTCCTTCCTCACTCTTAATAAAACTGCGATAGTAAACGGATGTGTTTCATTTTCATCTCTGACAGGTTATGGGCCCAGGTCACAAAATAAGAGTTTAGAAAGAGTCAAAGTGTATTTAATCGGTTCGGTTTTTAGTTAGTAAAAAAAAAAAAAAAGTGTTTGCGAAGATGAGTGCCGCGGGTTTGTACAGTATAGAAAAGTTAGACGATACAAATTACGCGTCGTGGTCAGTGCTAATGAAAAGTGTCCTAGTCCACTCTGAGCTTTGGTCGATAGTTAGCGGAAAGCTTGTAAAAGATGAAGGTGGAAAGCCAGAGGAGATGGCAGCGTTTGTCGCAAAGGACGAGAAAGCGTTGGCAAGTATAATGCTTTGCATTAAACCATCGCAAATAAATCACGTAAGGCACTGTGAAACGTCGTCGATGGCCTGGAACAAATTAAAAGAAATTTATCAGCCACAGGGGCCAGCTCGAAAAATTACTTTATTTAGGAAGCTCTTGGCACTTAAATTGTCTGAAGAAGGCAACGTGTCAGAGCATGTGAACATGTTTAGTGATTTGATCGAGAAACTTAGTGAAATCGAAATTGTAGTTCCGGACGAGATGGCAGTTATAATTTTATTGTCCAGTCTCCCAGAGTCATTTGAAAGTTTCGTTGTAGCTATAGAAACACGTGATGCCTTGCCAGCTTTAAAAATGCTCAAGGTGAAGCTACTTGAAGAAGGAGCGAGACGACAAGAGAAAGGAGACAAGGCAGAGAGTGGCGCCAGCAATCAAGCATTTGTAGTTCGCACAAACACACACGGATATCCCGCCGCAAGAAAATCTACCAGCGAAAACAAAAGCTACAGTTCGGATAACAGCAAGAGGAACAACGCAAAATGTTATAATTGCGGGCGACGAGGTCATTTTGCCGCAAGATGTAGAGACCCAAGGAAAACAAAGCAAAAGGAACACACAACCGAGCAATCATTTTCCATCCTCGCTACTTCTTCCACACATGAGTTGGTAAGAGATGCCTGGTGTATAGATAGTGGCGTCGCATTTGTGTTGTGATCGAAGTTTTTTCTCTACCTAAAAAGCAGGAAGGGAACAAATTTCGCTAGCAGGCAACAATTTCGTAGAGGCATATGGAAGAAGAGAGGTTAAAATTGAATGTAGTGGTGTTGTTGTGAAATTGATAAACGTGCTTTATGTACCTGACCTGCAGAGTAACTTTATTTCAGTGAGCAGAGCAGTGGATAATGGTCTTCAGTTTTGTTTGAAAACGAGTGCGCAGTTGTTAAGAACCGAAGTGGTGGTGTTATCGTAAAAGCGCCTAAAAGAGGTAGATTGTTTACGATAAAAAACGAAAATATGTGCTTGTATGCGAAGTGCGCGATCGATGATGCAATGCTGTGGCATAATCGCTATGGACATTTGAATTTTCAGACCCTTAAGGAAATGACAAGCAATAACTTAGTACACGGGCTAAAGGTGAAACAAGTGCCTGTTAGAAACGAGTGCGTTACTTGTGCTAAAAGTAAAATTTGTGTGAAACCGTTCCCTTATGCTTCAGAAAACCGGTCAAAAGAACTGTTAGGCATAGTGCACACCGATATATGCGGTCCAATTAATAAAAATTCTATCGGTGGATCCCGTTATTTTGCCACATTTACTGACGACAAGTCGGGGTATGTTTCTGTGTTTTTCCTTAAAAAGAAAGACGAAGTATTTGAAGCCTTCAAATCCTTTAAAACGATGGCGGAGAAGCAGACCGGAAAGAACTTAAAAATATTACGCAGTGACAATGGTGGTGAATACATGTCTAAGCAGTTCAGTGATTTTTTGAAGGAAAATGGTATAAGCCGTCAACTAACCGTCCCACATTCATCTCAGCAGAATGGTGTGGCGGAACGCGCTAATAGGACGTTGGTGGAGATGGCGAGAACCATGCTAACTCACAGCGGCCTGGACGAGTCTTTTTGGGCGGAGGCAGTTGCAACCGCAGTTTATTTACGCAACAGAGCAGGGACAAAAACACTCGTTGGCAAAACACCTTTTGAAGCGTGGACCGGAAGGAAGCCGACATTATCACACCTAAAAGTGTTTGGATCTTTGGCGATTGCATTGGATAAAACGCAAAAGAGAAAATTTCGGCCAAACCTGGCCGTCCCCGTAAAGAACGTCATATACTGCATGTACTAAACGAAGATGAAATACGAATCCCGCTAAGCCTTGGGGAAGCCCTAAGCAGTAAACATTCAAAACAATGGAAGGACTCGATGCAGAAGGAGTATGATGCTCTGGTTCATAACAATACCTGGTCATTAGTTGATTTACCAACTGGACAGAAGATCATAGGCTGTAAGTGGGTGTACAACATCAAACGGGATGCGGATGGCAGTATTCAACGGTTCAAGTCGCGTTTGGTCGCAAAAGGCTGTAGTCAGCAATTTGGTGTCAATTTCAATGAAACGTTTTCACCAGTTGTAAGATATGCCACAATTAGAATGCTGTTTGCCTTGGCATGTGAACATAAACTACACCTTCATCAAATGGATGTGTCATCGGCGTACCTTAACAGTGAGCTCCACGATACTGTTTACATGAAGCAGCCTGAGTATTTCGTCAACCGAAAATTTCCAGATCGTGTCTTGAAATTAAATAAAGCGCTTTATGGGTTGAAGCAAAGCGGACGCGAATAGAATGAACAGCTTGATTCATTTCTGAAGAGGATTGGGTTTACACAGTGTGTCAGCGAGCCGTGTGTTTACACACAAAAAGAAGGAGGTAATTTTCATTTAATTGCTGTATATGTAGATGATCTCATTCTAGGCAGCTCTAGTTTAAATGAACTCATGAAAATTAAGGCTGAAATTGCAAATGAATTCAGCGTAGTAGATGGAGGCCAGCTGAGGTATTTCCTGGGTATGGATATAGAACGTGAAGGCGCAACAGGCGCTATTACTCTGTGTCAGCGGCAATACATCACGAATCTCCTCAAGCAGTATCACATGGAGAATTGTAATCCTGTGTCAACACCATTGGATGCAGGGTTTCAAGTCAGTTGCACGAATGACAGTTGCAGAAAAATAAATCCAACGAAGTACCAGTCAATTATTGGTGCTCTTATGTATTTGGCGATTTCAACTCGGCCGGATATTCTCCATTCGGTCTGTAAATTATCCCAATGCAACACAGATCCTCACTCAGAGCACGAAGCAGCTGCAAAGCGTATTTTGCGTTACTTGAAGGGTTCGATGGATTTGAAGCTTCACTACTACAAGACGGGGGAGCCCATGGTGTGTTATGTCGATGCTGACTGGGGTGGAGACTCTAGCGACAGGAAGTCGTATACTGGATGTTCATTCGTTGCAGCAGGAAGTGTGTTTTCGTGGGAATCGAAAAAACAAACCGCAGTAGCACTTAGCAGTACGGAAGCTGAGTACGTAGCTCTTTCAACTGCAGCAAAGGAAGCTGTGTATATTACAAAATTGCTGAGTGAAATGGGTTTTCACAGCACTACACCGATAGTATTGAACAGCGATAACCAAAGTGCTCAAGAGATGACCAAAAATCCTGTTTACCATTCTCGCAGCAAACACATCGATATTAAGTATCATCATATTCGTGAACTGTATAAAAACAATAAAATTAGATTGAATTATGTTAGTACTAAAGATATGATCTCAGACATCCTAACGAAAAATTTGCCAAAAGTTAAGCATTGTAAATTCACTAAAGAAATGGGATTGTACTGAGAATTAAACTATTTGTTTTTATATAATATATTGTGTTGAGAAGGAGTGTTAAAATGTAAACTGTAACAGTTGGCAACACAACATATTTGTGTTTGCATTGTCCTTTGTCTTCTTTGTTTCCTTTTGTTTTATCCCTCACACACACTCCTTTGCTTTTACTGAATTCTGTAATATATGTACATATAATCTTCTTTCCTTCCTCACTCTTAATAAAACTGCGATATTAAACGGATGTGTTTCATTTTCATCTCTGACATCATGACTAGGGCATTGAGTTATAACCGCTGAGAAACACTAACCATCGCAAGGATTGTAGCATGAATATAGGAGTTTGTCGGTCACACTTTAAAATGATTCTCATAGCTCTGTTTTGGAGAATTTGAAGTTTGTCTTGGTATTCGAGGGAACACATGTATGTATATGGTCGATGAACAATAGTTAAAATGTGGAAGAAAAATCGTATTGTAGGTATATGGTTTGAGCACAATTCGTTAATATACCATATATTACCTAATTCTCCCGAGCAAGCCGACCTTTTTTGATATTTTCGCACACAGTCTTTCTAAAAGGTAATCAAACTTAAGTTTACTGTCAAGGTACACCCCCAAATATTTAACTTCTTGAATACATTCAATGTGTTCACCATTTATTCTGTTTATACTAAAGTTACTACTAGTAAAGTACCACACCTGTTTTACCACATGCAACGCCTTTTGCTTTTAAAAGGGTAGATGATACAGACATAGTAGAAAATTTCCTGTCTGTTAGGTCCAATGCTACAGGAGTTGATGATATTAATCCAATTTTTGTCAAAGCAATTTTTTTGGCAAAAATAATTCCAATCCCTAAAAACTCTATAGGTGATGAATTCAGGCCTATATCAATCCTGCCTTTTCTCTCAAAGATATGTGAAAGGATTATGCATAAGCAACTAAATGAGTTTCTTATTATCAATAATTTGCTGCTTCCGGGTCAGTCAGGATTCCATGCGAAACATAGTTGTACTACAGCTTTGCTAAATGTAGTTGAAGACGTAAGAGATAGATTGAATAATAACAATCTTCTTCTTCTTCTTCTTCCTTTTATCAGCGAGGCTATGATCCGAAAACAAGGGATCACAACCCTCCCACTTCACCGCATTTCTACTGATCCGCCTGTGGGGTTCGCCTATTTGACCTCAGAAAATATCGGCAGGCCTGCCGATTTTGGATCACTCGGTTACTGAGGCCAATGAAATGCCGATGTCGTCGCATTTGTTTGATCCAGGCGTTTATAGGCCTGCCTTTCCTACATCGCGATGTCTTTGGAACGCGCATAGATATTGCCTTTTTAACAGGGTTCAAATGATTTCTTCTTTGAACGTGGCAATACCAACTGAGGCGGTCGCGCTCTATTTTTTGCACGATGGTTTCCTTGATGTGAAAGCTGGATAATAACAATGTTACGTTTTAGTGCTATTGGACTTCTCTACGGCTTTTGATATGATAGAGCACTCTATTTTGATCAGTAAATTACGGCACTACTTTTCCATTTCTTTTCCTTCAATTAAATTAATCTAGTCATACCTTAGTGAAAGAAAACAATCTGTGTCCATAGAGGGTGTCCTATCCAATTTTCTTCCCTTAACTAAAGGTGTTCCCCAAGGATCGATCTTAGGGCCTCTCTTATTTTCAGTCTGTATCAATGATATAGCTTCTATAATACTGAACTCATCGAAACACATTTACGCTGATGACATTCAAATTTATAAAAGTTGTCCCTTAGGTCTCATTGAAAATTGCGCTATTGATTTAAATGAAGAGCTTCAACGAATTTCAAATTGGTCGTCAGAAAGTAATTTAGTACTCAATCCGGGAAAATGTAAATGTTATTTCTTAAACTACTCTAGATATTTCCTATTTCTCAAATTTAATGCTAAACGGTTCAAAAATTGAATTCGTTGACTCTTCGAGAAATCTAGGTATAGTCTTCAATCGAACACTAAGGTGGAACACCCGTATAAATTCCATAGTGGGAAAAACATATGGCATTTAACATTAAAACATAAGTTGCATTGAATACCACCATTCGATATGTTTATCATCTCAAAAGATATAACCACGTCTCACACTTTTCTAAAAACTTAGTAAACATGTCATTTCAAAATTAGATTAAATTTCGCACGCTTCTACTTCTCTTCAGCATTATTAAGAGTAGGCAACCGACATATCTGTACGAATAAAATCCAGTTTCCGGTGTCTAGCAGATCTGCCTATTTACTGCTTCCGAGATATTCATGTTAAACATCTGAGAGACAATTTTATATTGCTGCTATACGTCTCTGGAATACACTCCATAACATACGAGAGCTAGATGATGCACGACGATTTAGAAACGAACTTCAACATTTCCTTAAAAATCAGAGCAACTAGGTTTACCCAATCTTTTACCCTTCTTAGGAAATTTCAATTAATATTTAATTATTCAATTCAAAAACAAAATCTAAAACTAATCGTCATTTTGGTATTAAATTTAACTTACTTTCACGTTAAATAAATAATTTCTCTAAAACTAAAATATAAATTCAAATTTAAAGTTTAAGCGCAATATTGTTTATCTTTCACAGATTTATAAGTGAATTCTTACTGTGTTAGCATGTATAAAATAAAATAAAATAAATAAAGTTGTTTCCGTTGACACACGTACACTTAGTTTTTTGGACATTAATCTTACACCCCTATTAGAGATGCGCGAAATAGTTCCAATGATGGAACGAACACGGAGCGTTTCTTTTTTTAAAAGGAACTAGTTCCCGGAAACATATCCTCGGAACTATATAATTGCATAACATATGCATACCTACTTCACGGACCGAACGAACAAAAGAAAGAAAAGAAAAAATACTACACAACTATACACATGGACATGGTGAAATCGTGCGTTTATCGGAGTACATATGTTCTAAAAGGGAAAAACAAAAAAGGAAACAATTTGTATATACATACAAATTTTTTTTTTTTTTTTTTTTTTTTTTTTCCGAGGGTAGGTGAAAATCTTCAACAAGACACTATGAGGATCGACAGCGCGTGCTCATAGTAGTGTGGGATTCTTACCCACTAAAAAACCTCCCTTCAAAACATACTTGTTTTTATTTTTACTACAACTAAGTATTCGACTTATCAAGTAGTTTTCGTTTCGCGAAATAATGACGTTTTGCAGGTACCTTCCCATTGGAAGTTCCTGCTAGCTCCGCAGTTTAGACGCGGTTACTTATCGCGCTAGGTCTAGAGGTTTGGTTCTTTGTAGACGGCGCAGTAAATTTCTTTCTTCCAAAAGTTGGAGGACTGTAATATTTACGTGACTTTCTAGTCGACTTCTATGCTTTCTCGCGTAGGTTTGAATTTCGTCTTCGATTGTTTTAATGCCAAGGTCTCTGTGGATATCGCTATTTCTGATATACCATGGCGCATTTACAATACCTCTTAGCACTTTGTTTTCAAAAGTTTGTAAAATTTTAATATTACTTATTTTGGTACAACCCCAGAGTTGTATACCATATGTCCATACAGGTTTTAGCACTTGCTTATATAAAAGCAGTTTGTTATATATATTAAGCTTGGAATATTTTCCAAGTAACCAATACATTTCTCGATATTTGTTATCTAGTTCTTTGCGTTTTTTCTTAACGTGCGTTTTCCCTTTCAGCTTTGTATCAAGTGTCATTCCAAGATACTTAGCCTCGTTTGCAAACGGGATTTGAACCGAGTTTGAAAAGATCGGCAAATTATTTATTTTTTTATAAGTAAAATTTACATGAACAGATTTGGTCTCGTTGAGTGCGATTCGCCAAATCTTTGTCCATTCATTTACTCTATTCAAAGCTTCTTGCAGTTTTTCTGTAGTATCTTCGACCGTTTTACCTACTGTCAAGATAGCAGTGTCGTCGGCAAATGTAGCTAGCTCAGTGCCTTCTACTTGCGGTATATCACGAGTGTATAATAGATATAAGACTGGACCAAGAACGCTTCCTTGCGGCACCCCAGCCATTATTTCCTTAAAATCTGAATATTCGTTTCCACATTTGACGCGGAATAGCCTATTCGTAAGGTAGTTCTTCAAAATATTATATAGGTGCTCTGGCAGAACTTGTCGTAATTTAAACTTTAAGCCTTCGTGCCAGACCTTGTCAAAGGCTTGAGAAACGTCAAGGAATACGCTTGAACAAATCTTTTTTTCTTCAAGTGATTTTTCGATTACATGTGTTATTCGATGTACTTGTTCAACTGTAGAATGCTTACTTCTAAATCCGAATTGATGATCAGGGATGAGATGCCGTTCTTCTATAACCGGCTGTATTCGCCTAACCAATATTCTCTCGAACACTTTGGATATAATTGGAAGAAGCGAAATCGGTCTATAAGAGGTTTTTTCATTCGGCGGTTTTCCAGGCTTAAGGACCATTATAACTTCGGCGACTTTCCATTGACTGGGAACATATTCTAGTCTAATCGCGGCGTTTATAATGAACAGAAGCTTAATTAGAGCTTTTCTTGGTAGTGCTTTAAGAACCTCTCCCGTAATTAGGTCGTATCCAGGAGCTTTCTTAGGTTTAAGTTTCTTTATTTCTTCCTTAAGTTCGGTAAGCGTTGCATTTCTTATTACACTATTGTCTATATACGACGTATTTATATTTTCAATAAGAGCTTGTCCATCAAACGGTTTGAAAGTTTCTTCCAGGTGGGCGGCAAAAACTTGCGCTTTCTCTTTATCATGCCTGGCCCATTCGTCTTGATTTTTCCTAATTGGCGCGGCTTGAATTTGAGGTTTTTTAATACCTTTTATAGCCTTCCAAAGCGAATAGTTAGAATCTTTTTCTGCCGTTAAGCGTTCTAGGTAAGTTTGTATTTCATTATTCTTAAGGTCTTTAATAGATCGTTTTAGTGAGTTGCACAAACGGTTAAGATGTGCTTTATGTTGCGGAGCCCGAGTTTGTTGCCATCTTTTACGCACTTTTCTCTTCTCCTTAATCATCTCTTTTATTTCCTGTGGATAAATTTTAATGTAACTGGCCGGGGTTCTCTTTAGGTTGGGAGTATTCTTCCACGCGGCATCCTGTAAGATTTCGACGAAGCGATCTACTTCAACTTCAAGTTCATAGGGCGTTTTAAGTGATACGCTCAGCTCAATATTTGCTTCAATATCTTTTTTAAAGCCGTCCCAATTAGTTTTCGCGCCAGTTAATCTGGCCGGTCCTACTTTTTTAATCAAAGCTTCGCTTATCGTCATAATTATTGGAGAATGATCAGAGGAGAGATCAAAGCTTTCTTCAACTTTTATACAGTTGCTAGATATTCCTTTAACAACAAAGAAATCAATCAGATCTGGTGTCTTATTTCTATCAGTTGGCCAATATGTTGGTTTACCCGTCGAGTAAAAATCACAACTGAATTGCATACCCGCATTATAAAGCTTTCTACCTTTCTGAGAGGCGTACCTTGAACCCCAGAAGGGGTGTTTCGCGTTGAAGTCACCACCAATAATAAAATTTGGTTTAAGGAAGTTGAAGATGTTTGCGAAATCACTTTCTTCAAGTTTACATCGCAGTGGACAATATATAGACGAAATGTTAGAAGCAAAATGTCTATTTCTAACGCGTACCGTGCTTACTTGCTTACTTGTGTTCGATATTTTCTTTTATAAACAAAGATGATCCGCCTCTGGCTCTATCCGATGGGTGAAAGGCGTGATATCCGCTATATCCCCTTATCTTAATATTCGATTGCTTTTTCAGATGAGTTTCACAGACCAAGCATATATCAATATCTTTCTCTCGCATAAATATTTCTAACTCGTCGAGTCATTGTATGAGCCCGTTAGCGTTCCAAGTAAGAATTTTAAGCGTTTCTTTCATATTCTGGTTGAAGTGCGCGTGTTATGAATGTTGTTTTCTAGTGCAACTAGTCTCTCGAAAATTAGTTTATTTGTTTTGCATTGCTCTTCAAGTTTCGCAAGAATTAGGGAAAAAACATTGGATACATGATCTTCTGAACTACCTCTATCACTATTTTTCAATGTCGCAACTTGAGAAGGAGTCTTTACATTAAAGTTTGGACGGTTTCTTGCTTTGATCTCCCGTGAGTTGTCGGTCGTGTACGTACCCTTAACTGTCTTTGCCGCTTGAGCATAAGACTGCACGCCAATATTCGAAGATTTTGCTTCCGTTACCTTATCTCTATTACTTTCGGATTTTTTATCATTAACCGATCTTAAGTTAATATTGACGGACTTTCTATCTTTCGCTGCTTTTTTCGTAGCTATTTTGGGTCTGTTCTTGATTGGTTTCATATTCGGACGCATCGAATTTTTTAGCGTATCGCGGCGTTTTTGAAGCTCTTTCGCCACTTCGCAACCTCGATAGTTCGCAGGATGTTTTCCCTTGCAATTTATACAAGTGGCTGGGGTTTGCTTGTTTAGGTGACACTCTTCCGAGAGATGTTTACCTGCACATTTGACGCATCGCGGCTCTTTCTGGCAGTAAGTCTGCGTGTGATTGAAGCCTTGACAGCGCTTACACTGCGAGATCGATCTGGAGGTCTTACGCATGGGTTCGATTTTAACCACGCTGTTTAGAATAGTCTTGCTACCATATATAATGTCTTTATTTTCGTCTTTATCAAAACTAAGCATGAATAGTGGAAGACCGCGCTTTACCAATTTTTCATGATCTCCCTCCGACTGTTGCTTCTCCTTCTTGATAATATTGACGGCATCAAGAATTTTAAAGCCTTTGTCTTGAAGGTCGTGCATTACATCTTCTTTAGTGCACGAGGGGTGGAGTCCCCTTGCTACAACACGCAGTGGTCTTTCTAACTTATTTTCATAAGTATACCACTGAATCTTTTCGGCATTCAATTTTTTAGATACTGATCGGTAACCGTCGGCATCATCGACATTGATTTTCCACGTATTGTTTCGCAGAGATGTCACCTTAAACTTCGAAGCCAGAGTTCCTTTAAGGAGGCAATGCAACTTATTATAGTCCGTAATTCCAACGACGTTTATCGGTGGCGGAGGACGTAATTTTGGTTGTTGTTGCTTTTCTTGCATCTCCTTGCGCTTTTCATCTTTTTGTGGCTCGACTTCCGGTGAGTAACCAGCTTTTCGTTTTTTGCTAGGTCGTTTCTTTTCGACCCAATTCGTTTCGCGTGTTAGCTCTTCTTCATCCGTCTGGTATTCGCGACTAGGTGAGCGATGTGAGCTAACTGTATTTTCTTTTTGTAGGTACGTGTTTTTTAGGGCATTATTTTCTTGCCTGAGTAAATCTACCTCTTTCTTGAGCTCACGATAGAGTAGCTCCATTTCGCTAAGCTTGGTACGGAGTACGTCGTTTTCCTCTTCAATGCTTTTAGATTTCGCTGAGTCCCGTTTTTCACGCGTTTGCGCTTCCGGCGGACTTCTTTTTCCGGAGACGTTCGATCTTGTTGGTGGAGATCGAGATACCCTTGTACTTTTTGAGAAGGGATTTATAAGGTGCAATAAATGGCTCTCCCCAGAATCCGTAGAGCCGACCTCCGAAGAGGGTGGATTTTCCAGTTTACCTGGACTGCCAC
This sequence comes from Brachypalpus laphriformis, assembly GCA_945910035.1. Classification (NCBI taxonomy): domain Eukaryota; kingdom Metazoa; phylum Arthropoda; class Insecta; order Diptera; family Syrphidae; genus Brachypalpus; species Brachypalpus laphriformis. The sequence continues at coordinate 126,420,071 of OX246756.1, forward strand.
CTGGGGTATTTAAATCTTTTGTTTTGTTCATTGCATGTTTTTTGTATACGCCATACTCGGTATACGGAGGGTGGATTTTAGTCGCCTCTTACGACAGGCATGCCTACCTCGGGTATATTCTAACCCCTACCCGAAGGGGGTATATACATACAAATGATAACTCATGAACGAAATACATCGTAATCGTTTTTTGTGTATGTTATGTTCATAGTTATCCTTCTCCCCTTTAGTGACATAGTGGCCATCGTTCGCAATTCCACTCCAATTAGCATTGTTTCTTTTCTTTCTTTCGTTCGTTTATTCTGTGAAGGCGGAACTGTATAGTATGTTTCAGTGCAATTTACGGAGAGATAAGAAATGTTTCCGACAGAGGACATGGTTCAAAGAACTATATATGTTCGGACCGACCCAACTCAAGTTCATATTTACACAGCCAATGATTCATTCTGTTCATTTGACTCTGTAGGATATTTTCACTAACACTTACATCCTTTTCACTAAGAGTATCATCTGCAAAAAGTCATACTTTGGAATGAAGTAAGGAATCTCCGATGTCATTTATATACAACAAAAAGAGTAAAACATCAAGGACCGAACCTTGGGGTACGCCAACGGGTATTAGCTGCGGGCTTGAACATGTTTCTTTAATACACACTTTTTGAGTTCTTCCATATAAATAACTTTAAACCACTCTAATTCTTTTTTACAAATACCATATTTATGGAGTTTAATTGCCAATATATCCCGACCTATGGTTTCAAATACTCGCCTTTGGTCCAAAAACACTGCCAATACAATATCGCCTTTCTCATTTTCTTTTTTCCATTTATTTATTACCCAACTAATTGATGTTCACATGAGTGTCCCCACCTAAATCCGGGTTGTTCTATGCACAGAATTTTATTCTTTCCCACAAAGCACACTAATTCCCTACAAACTATTGTCTCCAATAGGTGGGTTTTTTTGTACGCGTATACCCGCTAACTCAAAAATATACATGTTAATTACAACAACACGATAGCGTATACCCGGTTAAGTTAGCGGGGACAACTATTGCCGCTAAGTCCTAAGCTGCAATAAAAACAATGCTACCAGAATCCGTTTTCTTATCCCCAATCGGTAAATTATGAATAATTGTCAAAAATTTGGCATAAATGTGGCATTTCGTTTGAAAATTAATTCAACATTTTTGATTTCTGGAGCAGAAAAAAGGTATGTAGAAACATGAAAGAGAATTTGTTGTTATTATTCTACATTTTATTAGCCAACGAACATTAGGGACTAAGGAGTGGACTTTGGGGTTGCTGAAGTGCTATTTTTCGCGAAAAAGAAAACAAGGACAACGAATAAAAAATCGAATTTCTTAAAAAAAATGTCAAATTTTATTTGAAAGAATGTTTCGATGTTTTCCATTTAAATAGCTTGTTTATAATTTTCACAAAAAAAAATTAAGGTTTTCTAAGTTTGGCAGTTAAAATGTCGTAAGAATGTATGTGCTGCCAGGTTTTTCTCACAAAACCGATAAGCGGGGATGGTCGTTTTTTTGGATCATTTTCGAGTTAGCGGGTATACGCGTACAAAAAAACGCACCTAATATCTTTTCGTAGATAAGCAACATATTTATAGGTCTCCACTTCTCTGCTGTGCTCGCATTACTTTCTTTTTTAACCGGTATGATATACGCGATCTTCAAACTTTCAGGGAATATTCCACTTCGGAGTGATAAATTAATTATTTTTAGAAGAAGAGGTAGAATTTGTTCTTTACAAACAATATCAATATTGTGATTTAAACCATAGCAATCACTTTTTTTTATTAATTTAACTATTTCTAAAAGTTCATTTATATCAATTTCACAAAATTTAAATCTACTTTCACACAAGGGAATAATGTCACAATTTTGAACGTAATGGGATACTATTATTTATGTCTTTAACACTGGTAATGGAAAAAGTACGAGTATTTAACGTATTCGCTATTTCTAAATCTGACTTTAAAGTAATACCGTTGATTTTAAGATCACAGGGAACATTTTTAAATTTCCTTAAAAATTTGTTGTTTTAACGTTTTCCAGAAACCTTTTTGGTCACCAGCCTTTTCACTGATTTTATGTTCAATGTAAGCACTTTTTGTTCTAATACACTGGTATTTGTACGAGTTCCTAGCCAGTTTATATCTATCCCAATCCACTCCTAAATTAGTTACTACAGCTCTGTTATATAAACTACTTTTTCTCGTTTACTTCTCGCCAATCCAATATTAAACTCCGTGCACTTCTTACCTATTGTGATGGTTTTTGTCTGTGACAATAATGCACATTTTATGACCTCCTCTAATTTGTTCCCACAAGTATTTATGCCTTCAACTTGGTTCCCTAGGATGTGATTATTAGTTTCGCTGATGAGCCGATTTCTGTCATATTTAATTATCTTAAGTTGATTGGGGCCTCGTGATATAAATTGATTTGTGAGAAGTCGTATATACAAAGTCCTCTTCTTACTTTAACATCCGCACTTACAGTATTATCGCTCAGAACATAATCTATCAGCTGTTATTCTCGTTGGTTCATTAACTAGTTGTCTCAGACCAATACTAAATAGGAATTGCCTGATGTAGTTCAGTTCATAGATATTTGTATTACTAAAATCCATATTAAAATCACTCGTTACTAGTATATATTCAGTATCATTAACATTCCTTGGAACCCATTCATTCATAATATCACAAAAATCGCAAAATATATAGTGTTATTATATTCCATACTTCCCGTTTATATGTTATTTTTACCCATGAAATCCAGATTTGTTTTTTTCGCACTATTGTATTTTTTTGGGTTGATCTAAGATTATTTTTTTTACATATATGTACAGTCACTCCACCCGTGTGTCTAAAGCTACTTAAACAATCATACTTCCTGTAACCAGGTAAACTGGTAACTCATTTCACACTCTTCTAAATTACTTGTTAAATGTGTTTCGGTTAGTAGTACAAAGTCTAGGTCATTTTTTGAAACTAATCTAATCGAGCCCATGCGTAGAAATTTAAGGATGATTCCGCAGTGCAAACGTTGCCAAGGATTTAACAATACACAAACTTTACTTACTTAGATGGCGCTACGGTCCGGGGTGGACCTGGGCCTCAACCAACAAACCTCTCCAGCTAGCACGATTACGAGCCAGCTGCCTCCAGTTGCGCACGCCAAGTTGGTTAAGGTCCCCCTCCACTTGTTTGCGCCACCTACCGCGAGGTCGTCCTATACTGCGTCGTCCATCCGGGGTGGATTCGAAAACTTTCTTAGCGGGAACATTGGGCTCCATCCGCTCTAAGTGACCCAGCCATCTTAGTCGCTGTATGTGAACTCTTCTGGCTAAGTCAATGTCCTTGTACATGCCGTATAGCTCGGCATTGTACCTTCTCCTCCACTCACCGTCTATGCAGACGGGACCAACGATCGCTCGAAGAACTTTTCTATCGAAATAACCAAGGGCATCCTCATCCGGTTTTGTCAAAGCCCATGCCTCTGCGCCATACAGCAGGACTGGGATGATTAGTGTCTTATAAAGAGTTACCTTAGTAGTTCGAGATAGGGCTTTGCTACTCAATTGCCGTTTTAGCCCATAGAAACAACGATTGGCAAGAGTAATTCTTCGTGTGATCTCCCTACTGATGTCATTTGCGGAGTTCACCATAGAGCCTAGGTAGACAAAATCCTTTACTACCTCAAAATTATATCTATCTATTGTGGCGTTCTGTCCAAGACGCCGATGTTGGGTGTCCTTTTTTGTAGACAGCATATATTTTGTTTTGCTTTCATTGACCGCTAGACCCATCTTTGCTGCCTCGATCTCAGTACTCGTAAATGCCCCATTGACGGCCCGCTGAGTTCTTCCGATTATGTCAATGTCATCGGCATAAGCGAGTAGTTGTACAGACTTGTAAAAGATTGTACCTCCGGTGTTGGCTTGTGAGTTTCGTACAATTCTCTCAAGTGATATATTAAAGAGATCGCATGATAGCGCGTCGCCTTGTCTAATACCTTTCCTGACATCGAACGGTTCGGTGATGTTCTTACTGACTTTGATGGAGCAGCGAGAGTTCTCCATCATCAATCTGCACAAACGGACGAGCTTGGTAGGGATGTCAAGACTAGACATGGCTCTGTATAACTCGTCTCTATACACGCTATCATAGGCAACTTTGAAATCGATAAAGAGGTGGTGCGTATCGATTTTGTATTCATGGGTTTTTTCCAAGATCTGCCGTAGTGTGAATATTTGGTCAATGGTGGACTTTCCCGGCTTGAAACCGCACTGATAAGGACCTATCAGGTTGTTGACGATCGGTTTTAGGCGTTCACATAATACGGCAGACAGGATTTTATATGCGATGTTGAGGAGACTTATACCCCTGTAATTGGCGCAGTTCAGAGGGTCTCCTTTCTTCAGGAACGGGCAAACGATGCTGAGGTTCCATTCATCGGGCATACTTTCGTCCGACCAGATTTTACAGATGAGCTGGTGCACGCTCCTTACCAACTCATCTCCTCCTGCCTTGAAAAGTTCAGCGGCAAGGCCGTCGGCTCCAGCAGCTTTGTTGGATTTGAGTTTAGATATCGCTATCCTCACTTCATTCTGATCGGGTTGACGGAAATCTTGACTGCCATCGTCACTGTTGAATGGCTCATTCTGCCTGACAGCGGAATATTGGTCATCATCGCCGTTTAGCAGTCTGCAGAAGTGTTCCTTCCATATCCTCAGCACCGACTGCGATTCCACTACTATGTTGCCATTTTTGTCCCTGCAGGCTTCTGTTCTGGCTTTGAAACCCTGGCAAGTTCTTTTTACTCTTTGGTAACATTTTCGAACATTCTTCCTGCAATAAAGTCTCTCAATCTCCTCGATCGAGCGTTTCTCATGCTCCTTTTTCTTCTTTCTGAGAAGTCGATGTTCCTCTTTTCTCCTGCGCACGTAGAGCTCGTAAGCAGCTCTAGTCCTTCTATGCAGCGCCGCTTTGTACGCCTCTTGTTTTGCTGCATGTGCTTGCCGGCATTCCTCATCAAACCAGGGGTTTCGTTGTGGTGGCCGAGAGAAACCCAGTATATCAGAGGCGGCATCTCTGATGGCTTGTTGGCAACGCTGCCACTGGTCTTCCGCATTTGCTGCTGCGGTCATAGGACTTAGATTGAGATTAGAAGAAACACGATCGGCAAAGGTTCTGGCGGTCTCTTGCGATTGTAGCTTTTCGACGTCAAATTTCCTCACAGTATTTCGTTGATTTCGCTCCGTTGTGGATATCCGCATCCGTACCTTGGCTACAACTAGGTATTGATCCGAGTCCACGTTGGCTCCTCGGAAAGTCCGGACACCTAGAATACTGGAAGAGTGTCTTGCGTCGATCGCAATGTGATCGATTTGGTTGACGATTTTTCGATCAAAGGAGAGCCATGTTCCTTTGTGAATATCGAGACGTGGGAACCGCGTACTAGCTACGACAAAGTTTCGCCCCGCTGCAAAGTCGTGCCTGAGTCCGTTGTCGGATGTGTTGTCGTGCAGGCTGTGCTTTCCGAACACGCTACTAAAGACGTCCTCTCTTCCTAGCTTTGCGTTAAAATCACCTAAGATAATTTTAACGTCGTGGCTAGGGCATTGCTCATACGTCTTGTCCAAGAGCTGGTAGAAGTCGTCCTTTGTCGCGTCGTCCTTCTCCTCTTGAGGGGCGTGAACGCATATTAGTCTAATGTTGACAAATTTAGCCTTGATACGGATAGTCATAAGGCGCTCGTTCACATGCCGGAAACTCAAGACTTCTTGCCTAAGTCTGCCTCCAATAACAAACCCGCACCCTGTAGACGCCGTCCTTTTTGTCTGTAGCAATCGCCGTAGTAGATGTCGCAGTTTTTCATACTCCTTTTGCCCGGCCCATTCCATCGCACTTCTTGGATGGCGGTAATGTCTGCTTTGAGACACTCTAGGGCCTTCGCAAGTTGTTCGGCTGCACGTGGTTTGTAGAGGGACCTAACATTCCGCGTGCAGACACGAAGATCGTTGTCCTTTTTACGTTTGCTTGGGTCGTCAAGAGTAAATTCATCCGTATCCGAGGCTGTTGGTTGCTTCGTAACCGAAGGTTTTTTACGTGGTAGGGAAGTTAACCCGACGGCACAACCCCCAACCTGGAGGACCAGATCCTTTTTTAGCAACCCCTAGGACAAGGGGCCGGATACACCGATGTCAGTAACCCACTTCGGGGATATGAGCGCTGCCGTTGGCCCATTAAGGGTTCATCCGCCACCATCTCTTTTTCAATACTCTGACGTAGTATTGAAAATCCTTACAGACCTCAGCTTCAAATATGTCGAAGTAGCTCCGGTAAGGTTTCCGCTGGCCTGTAGACGTTACCGTTGATTCCATCAGGAGAATTCATCCGCCGCACGTCCTCCTTCTCTTGTTAGACTTCTGAGACGCATATTTCAGCCGATCAGGTCAACAAGAGATGCCTCATCCGGTTAAACATATGCGCGCTGAAGTTCACCCAGATGTGCTTACGCAGGTCCGAGTGTTCAGCTACCCATATATCGTCAGACTCAGCATACGCTCATCGTTAGTTCACTGTCAGATAGCTATCCAGCGGGCACCACGGGGAGGTGATGATGCGATTTTGCCCACCAACAATACACAAATGTACTGCAAAAAAGAACGGCGATGTGTGAAATACGCCGGAAATCACTCTCTCCCAATTCTGTGGAGTAAATAAACAAACCTCTGCAACATGTGCTAATTGTAAGGGAATGCACCCGGCATATTATAGAGGCTGTGAAGTAGCTAAGGAGTTGCAAAAACGGTGAGATGTGCTCCTTAAGCCCCTAAATGCGAAATCTAAGCTGCAAACTAAGCCAAAGCGTAAGAATGCACAGGAGAAGCTAGCTAAACTAAAACTACCGGGTTCAGAGCGCAAACAGGTGAGGGAAGGAGTGACAACAGAAAGTCCTCGACCTCAGTTCTTAAAAGAAACGGTACTGAAAAGATAAGATCGAAAAAGCCGCCAGGTAATGCCCCTCGGACAGCAGGAGTGCAGACTTACGCTCAGGCCGCGGCATCCGAAAAACCAAAAAACGTTGAAATTTCGACGGACCCTGTTTCTCATGTTTTGTCGGTTATTCTCGAGAAATTTGAAGAACAAAGCAAAATAAATAAAATTATTCTCGATAGGCTGGATAAGCTTGAAAATAATTCTCAGAAAACGCGTACTTCAACTAGAATATGAATAACAAACGAATGTTAAAAATATGTACTTGGAATGCAGACAGACTTTTGCAAAAACTCGACGAATTGGAGATATTCATTGGAGATATTAATATTTGCTGGATTTCTGAAACCCACGTAAAACAGGAATCGCATTTAAAAATTAAAGGCTATAATGATCACTACGCTTGTCACCCTTCGGGAAAAGCGAGAGGCGGATCATCCTTGTTTATTAAAGGCTGCATCGAATAATCTGAAGACCTAAAGATACAGCTTGAAACTTTGCAACTGTGCACGATTCGAGTTAAAAATAGTCAGCGTACTCTTAAAATCTCATCTATCTACTGTCCACCGCGTTCCGCGCTTGAAAAATCTGATTTTACTAACTTGTTTGAATCGCTGAAACCTAATTTTATCATCGGCGTCGACTTTAATGCGAAACATACGTTCTGGGGCTCAAGATACAGCTCGAAAAAAGGTAGAATGCTTTATGGGGCAGGTATGGAGTACAGTTGTGATTTCCATTCGACGGGTAAACCGACTTACTGGCCAACTGATACTTCGAAAATACCTGACCTGATCGATTTTTTCGTTGTGAAAGGAATATCTACCAACCACATAAAAGTCGAAGACAGCTTTGATCTGTCGTCTGATCATTCCCCGGTTATTTTAACACCCAGCGAAAGACTAATCTATAACATAGAGCCAGTGAGATTAACTGGTCGAACACCTAACTGGGAAGGCTTTAGGAACGAAATTGAAGATAATGTTGAACTTAGCGTTCCACTTAAGACACCCTATGAACTTGAGGTTGAAGTTGATCGCTTCGTTGAGATTGTACAGCTCGCCTCTTGGAATAATACGCCCAATCCAAGGAAAACGCCGGACAGATACGGTTTACGATATCCCCTGGAAATAAAACAATTGGTCAAGGAAAAAAGAAAAGCGCGTAAAAAATGGCAACAGAGTCGTGCTCCGCAGCATAAAGCACACTTGAATCGTCTGAGCAATTTGTTGAAGAAGACTATTAAGGATTTTAAGAATCGTGCAATAGGCTCTTACCTTGAAAGTTTAACAGCGAAAAAAGATTCCAATTATTCACTTTGAAAGCTGTAAAAGGCACCAAAAGGCCCAAAGTCCTCGCGCCACCAATCAAATTAAATCAAAATGAATGGGCAAGGGAAGATAAAGAAAAAGCGGACGTCTTTGCGGCGCACCTGGAAGAAACCTTTAAACCGTACGATGGTCAAGTTTTTTACGACAACCGCAATAGGCTGGATTTACCATCTGACGATTTGACGCTCACAAGTGCAACGCTAAGGGAACTCAAACATGAGTTCGAGAATCTAAAACCTAAGAAATCTCCTGGTTATGATTTGATTACCGGAGAAATTCTCAAAGTTTTACCTAGAAAAGCATTGATTAAGCTTCTCCATATTATAAATGCTGCACTTAGATTAAAACACGTGCCGAGCCAATGGAAAGTTGCGGAAGTCATAATGGTTTTAAAACCGGGAAAACCGCCAAATGAGGTAAAATCGTATAGACCAATTTCGCTTCTTCCAATCATATCGAACATTTTCGAGAGGATATTATTAAGGCGTCTCCAACCGGTTATAGAAGAAAATAATCTTATCCCTGACCACCAGTTTGGGTTCAGAAGTGAGCATTGGACGATTGACCAGGTGCATAGAATTACTGACGTAATCGAGAAAGCACTTGAAGAAAAAAAGATTTGCTCAAGCGTATTTCTTGACGTCTCGCAAGCCTTTGACAAGGTGTGGCATGATGGCCTGAAATGCAAACTACGACAAGTTCTCCCAGTATGCTTATACGATATTTTAGAATCATATCTCGGGAATAGACTCTTTCGTGTTAGACATGGAGTCAAATACTCCAAGTCAAAGAAATTTCGGCCGGCGTACCCCAAGGAAGCGTTCTTGGGCCGCTTCTCTATTTGCTATATACTCGTGATATACCGAATGAAGATGGCACTATCCTTGCTACGTTTGCGGATGACACCGCTATCCTAGCAGTAGGTAAAACAATCGAAGAAACGACTGCAAAACTGCAAAACGTACTGAACAATGTAAATGAATGGACGAGGGACTGGCGGATCGCCCTCAACGAATCTAAATCTGTTCACGTGAATTTCACTTACAAGAAAAGTAATGACTTGCCAATTTTTCTAAACTCGGCCCGAATACCCTTTGCAAACTAGGCCAAATACCTGGGAATGACACTCACGCAAGGCTGAAATGGAACTCGCACGTGAAAATGAAATGAAAAGAACGCGAAATCAAATATAGGGAAATGTACTGGTTACTCGGAAAACATTCCCAGCTCAGTACTGAGAACAAACTGCTTTTATACAAGCAAGTGCTAAAGCCGGTGTGGACCTATGGTATACAACTTTGGGCTTGTACCAAGAAAACAAATGCAAATATTTTACAAGCTTTTAAAAATAAAGTGCTAAGGGAAATTGTCCAAGCGCCTTGGTATAGTAGAAACGACGATATCCACAGGGATCTCAGAATTCCGACAATCGAAACTGAAACTAGAAGCTTCGCGAGAAAGCATAGAAACTGACTAATCGGACATGTCAACAATACAGTCATACAAATTTTGGATGAGAGCAATTTACTACGCCGACTACAAAGGACGAAACATTTCGACTTGGCGAGATAATGATTAACCGCGTCTATATTGCGGAATATGCAGGATCCTTCAGTGGAAAGTAACCTGCAAAACGTTTTTATTTCGTGATAGAAAAATTGCTTGATAAGTTTATACTTAGTTGCGATATCTAACAAATTTATATCGAAGGGTGGTGTTTTTTTATTCAGTAAGAATCTGACACTACTATGAGCACGCGCTTGCTATTCTCATAGTGTCTATAGAAGATTTTTCACCTACCCTCGAAAAAAAAAAAAAATAATAAAAAAAATTTTGCAACAAGATCTTCAATTAACTCGAAGTTGCCTGTTATACCCTGAATATTAAGGAGCACTTCACTTATGTAAGAAAGCGGAGTTGGAGTATGATGTTGTTTTAGTTGCTAATATAAAACTTGACTACGCTTTACCTCCAGTTAAAGTAAATTGGGCAATTATAATACAGAGTTTTGTGTTTAATATCCAAATTTTAACCTAATCGTGTATTTGTCATTGCACAGTTCACCCACTAATTTTTTTCCAGTTTGTTACAATTTTTGGATTCATGTTCACCGCAACATTTTTAGCAACTAGGTTTGTTTTTACAGTCTCTCTGACTCTAGCTCTGTTCCTTTACTTGCAAATTCGTACAAATTTGTATTTGAGCTGTCACTTTGAGCAAAATTCGGTCATGACCGAGTGAAAAACGTAAGGATTTGCCCAGAATCTTTGTTTCTTATTTTTTTTGCAGTTGCTATAGTGTTGGAATTCGACAGAAGATATCTTTAAGTTCCAATGTCAATTTCCTCTAGTCAACCCAGACATATGGAGAACGACAGATGGCCTATCAAAAGGGAGTTTTTAAGCATCGCCATGTCTGTCTTCGACCCATTTGGCATGGTTGCCAACTTCGCCAATTACATGAAGTTCTTGTTACGCTCAGTCTGGGTGCATGCTATCGGATGGGATGATCCAATACCTCAAGAAAGTTTCGAACGATGGAAGCTGTGGAAGGCGGAATTTTCCTCAATAACTCGGTTCAGAATGCCGAGATGCCATGATGCACACCAAATGTCGGCAAAGGAAATCGTTCTTCATACTTTCATCGATGCCGGTGAAGAGGCGTTTAGCGCAGTTTCATTTCATCGACTCGAGTTTGGTGGAAGCGTTCGAATATCGTTCATCTCCGGCAAAACCAAATGTGCTCCTAGGAAGCCTATGTCAATTCCACGCCTGGAATTATCCGCAGCCATTTTGGGCATAAGGCTTTGCAACGCAATTGTGGAGAGTCATGACTAACCATTCAGCAATCGAATCTTTTGGACCGACTCGAAGAATGTCATCAGCTGAATGTGGCATTTCGGATTGCCGAAATTTTGGACAGCAGCCATGATAGCCAGTGGCATTGGGTTCCCTCCAAGCTGAACCCAGCTGATAAGGCGACACGAGCGCGATACCCACCGAAACTCAACCCTGAGAGCAAGTGAGTAAGAGGTTTGGAGTTTCTTCAGCAGCCTGAAAAGGTTTGGCCCCTGCAACCAGATGTCGGCAGTGGTCAGGCTTGTGAGGACGAGATGCGACCAAGGTTTCTTCTACATGCAGGCACAGTGAGTAGCACAATTGTTGATATGTCTAGATTCGCGAACTTTTCGAGTTTGCAGAGATGCATGGAATCGGTGCTACGATTTAAGGATTCCTTTCTACGTGTATAAAATGGGGATCTCTCCGTCGCAGAGCTTGAGGCTGCTGAACGTATCTTCTGTTTACAAGCGCAAAGAGACGTCTTCGCGTGTGAAATTTGTTGCCTTAGCCAAAATCTACCACTAGAAAGAAGTAGCTATCTGTTCAAGCTGACCCCATAAATAGACGATGCCGGTCTGTTGAGGATGTATGGGCGAATTGACACCGCCACGACCATACCGATCGCCGACAGATGTCCCATCATCCTCCCGAAGGGACAATCGCATTACGAAGTTGATTGTGGATTATTAACATATCATCGTCGTTTACGTCACCAGAACGGCGACAAAATCGGCAATTATATCCGACTGTGCTTTTGGGTGCCGAGTCTACGATCGGTCGTCATAAGGGCGAAAAACGACTGCCTTCACTGTCGAATTCGATCCGCTAAGCCACAACCTCCACCGATGGGACAGCTTCCAAAAGACCGTCTTACACCTTACGTTAGGCCGTTTACGTACACCGGTCTTGACTATTTTGGCCCAGTGTATATTACTGTTCGACGTCGGAGGGAAAAGAGGTGGATCGCCATCTTTACGAGCATGACGGTGCGGGCTATGCGCCTTGAAATTGCTGAAAGTCTCTCTACTGATGCGTGTGTACTATGTATTCTCAATTTTGTCGACCGCCGTGGAATCTTGAGGAGTATTCGAAGCGACAATGGCAGCAATTTTGTGGGTGCCAAAAGAGAGCTGTTGAGTACACACATCCTCGATAACGAATCCATCAAGACTGAGCTCTCATCCAGAGGCATTGAGTGGTAATTCAATTGTCCTTCGAACCCACATGCAGATGGTTGCTGGGAGAGGCTGGTACAGTCGGTGAAGAGAGTCCTGTCATATTGTACATATACACTGAACGAGATTGTGCGGTTCAGTATCAGATTGTGCTTAAGTATTGCTTTTGGAAGAGGTGGATCCGAGAATATTTGCCAGTTTTAACCAGGAGGTGTAAGTGGTTCCAGCGTGTAAAGCCACTTAAAGTCGGGAACTTATGTCTTGTCTGAGACGCGAATGTACCGAGGAGTCAATGGTCGCGGGGACGGATATTAAAAGTTTTTCTTGGTCAAGATGGACAGGTTCGTGTAGCTGATGTGAAAACAAGCGCAGGAGTTTTTCGCAGACCTGCTGTAAAAATTGCCGTCCTAGATAATGGTGAGGCTTTGGAACCGGAGCGCCTCACGGGGGTGGGATGTCATAAAATTATGCTAGATAAAAGCATTAATTTTTTTTAAAATGTAACCGACGCCCAAGCTTCGATTCGAAAGAAATTGGCAGAACATTCTGGAAGGAATCGGAGCTTGGGCCGAGGAGCTATTAAAAATAGTGAGTAGTACAAATTTCTATACTTTGATAATTTTCCTTTTTTAGAGAATAAACACTTTCTGCATTTGCGCACTAGTAAACAGAGTTCAGTGTTTTTATACATTTGCGCCACGAGGCAGAGTATTCTATTCCAGTAGTTTCCCTCCGATCTTACACCACTGTTCGCAGCCAGCCCGCAGTGACAAGGAGATTGATAGGTACTTGAAACAAATGGACCAGACAATAAAACGAACAACAACGAAATACGATACCTCATTATCAACACACTGGTGGGCGCCGTGGCGTAAGTGGTTAGTGTGTCGGATCACTACGCATGAGGTTCCTAGTTCGAATCCCAGAAAATACCAAAAAGTTTTTTCACGGTCCCACCTCTCGCGAACGTCTGACAAACATCCGAGAGTATTGTTGTCATGAAAAAGCTTCTCAAATCGTCGTTCGGATTCGGCATTAAAAGGTAGGTCCCTTCCATTCGCGTGAAAAATATAACGCACACAACATGAGTGGTTGCGAGAAGCTAGGCCCTGGCACTTTAAAGAGCTGTTGCGCCAAATATTTGTATTTGTATTATCAACACACTGACAACGTGGACATATACCGCAATGCACGAGAATAAAAGTAGACTGCTGTCAAGATTAAAAACTTTGTGCAGACAGTTTGATGATAGACAGAACTCGGAGGAGGTTAGGATGCTGAAGTTTTTGATTAGAAATTAATTAAAGATAATTACAGACTTTCTGTACATTTGCATTGGGACCGGAAAATTTGAACTTTAAAACCGAATAATCCGAGTATGTTCCCACAAATAAACAAAATATTTCGAAGGAGTAATACAAACGACCTTCCGCGTCTTAAGATCCCTCGTACAACGAACAACTACTTGTAACAGCAGGTATAGATTCGGATAACACAGCAGGGGATGAGAATTCCTTTGTGATGGAAGATCCACACAAGAAGATAGAGGTTATAGGAGCGGCTTTCAGGAAGTGTATAAGGTGAATGTAAGTATTTGCCCGAACTACGACCTGGAAAATCAGGTCCTGTGTACAATTTCTGCCTTTAAAATGACCTGGAGCACTGGTGATTTGAGAAAACTCGCTTGACCGTGTTTAAAGAAATATGGCAAATATTGCCGTCGCCAATGAAAGGGTACAACCTCCGTTCATTTCGAAGGCAGATCTCCAAACTATTTTCGATCCACTGAGAAGAAAGAAATCTTTGGGAATAAATAGCATAATCAATAATGTGCTTCGACATCTTTCTCCAAAAGTGGCGGACTTTTACACCACACTGTTTAATAATGCGATGAATAATGCCCATTATCAAGCGCATTGGAAAACAGCGGTAGTGCAGCCCATTCCAAAAAAAAAAATAAAGGGAGCTCCAATCCTTGGGATCTCCGGTCGATAAGTCTCGTTCCGAACATCGGCAAAGCATACGAAAAGTGATCCAAAGAGCCCTGAATAACTGGGTTGAGGCGGGGCATAATACCACACATCCCTCGTCTTAACTGGTATCAGATATCCAATGCAACAAAAGCAAGAAGCAATGCACGGTGGGTATCTGGTTGAGCTGGAAAAAGCCTTCGAAACCGTATGGTTAGAGGGACTCTTCTACAAGTTGAGCAAGTTGGGCATAACTAAACCACTGCTGTACATTCTTTATAATATGCTCACCAGTACGAGGTTGATTGTGAAGAATAGCAATGTGACGTCTGCTGGAACTTTTGAAGTAAAAAATATTCTTTAACAGGGTGCGGTTATTTCGCCGATCATATTCAACATTTGCACGAGCGATCTCATACGTTCACTTCACATGAAATAGCGTACGCAGACGATTTAGTCGCGTACAGTTCAGGGTCTAGGATTGATGTAATTGCAATACTCTTGCAGCGTGACTTCGATAAGATCTAGAGATACTGCGACGACTGGAAGCTGAAAATCAACTTCAGAAGTCGAAAACCATTCTGTTTAGAAAGCAGTTGTCTGGGGGTTCTTGAGATACCAGAAATGATTGATGATGATCGGAGTTCTCTATCGTGGGACAGCCACTTGCGAGTCGAAGTGTAGTCAGGTACCTTGAGGTCTGGCTAGCTCAGTATCTATATTTTAACATAGATGTAGATTCTGCTTTGGACAGAGCCAGAGTTGCTTTCGCCCTTATAAGGAGGCTGTTTTGTAGCAGCAAACTCGATGCAGGGGTAAAGGTCTGCTTGCGGCACTAATCTATCATGTCCAAAAAGCTGTCGATAGGCGACTTAACTACGACTAAGACGTCACACGGAGCAGTGTAGAGCGTTGCGATTCAGTAGGGCGGCCTCTTGTCGCGATGTTGAAGATGTTCAGAAGCACCATGACCAGTTTTGGTGGCTGGTTGAAAAAGAGGAAACGCCGCCGTCGATTTCTCCAATCCGGGATAGCCCCCAAGGTCGGCCTACAGAGTTTGTAGATAGTGTTAGGTGTCAGACTAAAAACAAAATAAAAGCACAGCACTTCGCCCAAAAAACTGCGTATTTATTTACATTTAGAATTAAATGAAGCGCGTATACAAAGTTTCTGCTTATATAAAAAACTTTTCTAGTTGATCTTAATGATCATATATCATATACTCGCAGTAATAAAAAATGTAAGTTAGATAAGGTCGAAAGACATAAGATAAGTATTAGGATTAACTTAGAGTGCGCTCTTGGAGCCAGTAAGTTAGTATAACATAAAATAAATTAAGCTGGTTTTAAGCTTTTTTGTTAGCACGTAAGTACATATATTAAACAAGAAAAAATACGTTAAAGAGAAAAAAAAACACTAATGGATTAACTATCCCACGGGACGATTCAATTGAATCATCACCACAGCATAACTGCATCAGCAACGATGACAAGGTATTTTGTGGTAGGGCTGATTGACATTGCCCTGCTACAGGAGCCTTGGATCGTCAAAGGGAGGATTAGAGGATGAGAGTTTTACCACTTTGCACTATGTGCTATCTTGCGTTCTGGGTAGGCACGGAGTTAAAGCGGTCATGCAGCCACAACTGGGTGCCCCTGACCTTGTGGGTGTGCGAGTAGGAGCAGATACATGCAGTTTTGTTATAGCATCTGCATACCTGCCATAGAGTCTCCCACAACAAAAGAGATAGAAACTCTAGTGAATGTCTGCAAGGAAAGGACGAAGATCTAATGATTGGCTGCGATGCTAACGCACATAATAGTGTGTGGGGAAGCACCAACGATAACTACAGAGGAGGAGCTCGAGTCTCAACCGGAGCCTCACTTACCTCTAACACGGCAATCTTTACCGCTGGTCTGCTGCCGCTATCTGGGCGGAGCGAACCTGGCCATTGCTTCCTGGAAATACCGTTACGATCCTTCCACGGATCCACTGGCTACCTTTATCGGCGGCCTTTCTCTGGACCATTTACAGCGCTTCGTAAGTACGGGAAGGTACTTCCGTATCCATCTTCTCCCGATACCGATTCTTAGCCGCTGAGTGATTCTCCATTGTCTTCGCATGGCTCTAATGGTGAAACAAGGGAAGAGGGCAATTCAACATTTCTCCTGGCGGTGACTGATAGTGATAGCAGCAGACCCAAAATAGTCGAGGCCAATATATGTGAAGGGCCTCACAAATGGAGTTAGGAGGTTATCCGTCAATTGACCCAATAATGACGGTAGTGGCTATGCATTTTTGGACACGGCATAGCTGGCAATTCTTCCTCGCTCGTTTCACAGCAGGGCGTAAAGCTGGCTCCCAAAACTTCTGCCGGATTTCGTTTACTACCGTGTTGTAATTTTAATGGCGGAGGCGACGGTAAAAACTATCCACAACTAAACTTGTTACACGATGGTCCTTCGGCAGGATGATAAGACATCTGGCATCGAACGGCACCGTCGTGGCGGCATCAATTCGCCCCCTACCATGCAGAAGTTGAATTTGACGGTATATCAGGCATTCCGTGTTGGTTAGCTCGGCTGCAGACAATTCACCCCAGTCAACAGCAGCCGCCGCTAGCTTCTTTGCATACCCGTTCCAGAAGTAACTGCCAAACATTTATTTATACTCTTATGTTGGGGCAAACTACGAATCCTTTTTCATCTTGGTTTCAAAACTAAGTAACCTCCTCTTGGCGAGTTGATAGCTGTCTGTCAATTCAAGGTTGTCTTCCTTCCACAACCAACCGGTCTCGTATCGGTTGCCAATTTTCACCGTTGTGTTGGATACCAGCTGCAGGGCTCGTCTTTCTTCCTGGCTGATTAAACTCTCTTTCGGCTCCATCACCCAAAGTTTGTGATGCATAAATTGTCATCGACCATGCCTTCCAACGAAAAATTGTATTCCCAGCTGGTACACAACATGACTTCATCCTGCTTTGGAACTGACGGTCCATTGGATGTTCTCCCATATACGACCCAGCCAAGTTTTGTTGGGATTTTCTTGCGACTCCAGCTCAGAGCCGGCGAAAGTCTGAATAGGTAAGTGTAGGTCGTCGATGCCACAGGCACTTCGCCGTCTGCATGTAAGCAGTTCGTTGACAAATTTTAGGCAACCAAACACCGGTTGCTCCTTTTAAGGAATTCCCTGGCCGGCGGATCTAAGTTTTAATCGTTCCTACATTCAGTGACTACGTGCTGGCTTCCCCCGCAGTAACGGCACCTGTTGTTCGTAGTATCTTGCTTGTGGCTCCACTTCCTCTCTTATGCACCTTTGGAGTCGAAACATGTTTTCCACCTTCGTATAGTTCAGCATATTCGTGGACACAATGGGCACTGTGCAGAACATAAGCCACTCTTCGGGTCTCCCGCGGAACTCAGAAAGCTCATACAATTTCTTATTCCCGAAGCCTATGGCAGTTTGCGTAGGAACACTTGCTGCAGCAACGGCTATTGCAAAAACGTCTGCAGAAATTACGGCTATCTGTGTACTGGCGCAGCGAGATCGACTGTGGCTTGTCCACATTGTTGCCGAAGTAGATCCTCCAGGAACTGACGGGAGGATGAAACAGGAGTTTTTCATTGGCTGCGGATGCTCTTACTGCTTTCACCTCGGAACATAGTTCTTGCAGTTATAAAAGAATGCTGATGTTGTCTGTTTCCATCATTGTCAACTTACCTTCGCCATCAAAACTGCATTCCGATGTCTATGACGCTGATGTATGCGGACCACCCCATCGCTTGGATGTTTCTCGGGTGAACCTTTATCTCGGTGGGCTGTGCATTGTCCCATTTCTGCTAGGGTTACTCATTGCGGGGTGCGAGTTTACTTGCTGGCTGCTGGATAATTCAAACGTTGGCTAGTGGGCAAAATGTTGCTGGCTGTTTCGGACTAAATGTTCACTGGCTTCGGGGCTGGTTGTCGCTGCCTGCGACGGCAAAATAATTTCTGGCTGTGAAGCACAAAATATCCGCTAGTTGCGACGGCCAATTTGCTCTCTGGCTGCGAGACAATTGATGATGGCTGCGACGGGCGAAAATCCGCTAGCTGCAGCCTCATTGTCGCTGGCTGCGATGGCAAAATATCCCTTGTTACGGGGCAATTTGTCGCTGGTTGCGACGGGCAAAATATTCGCTGGCTGCCAGCTGATTTGTCGCTGGCTGTGATGGGCAAAATATCGATGGCTGCGATTGGCAATTTGTCGCTGAGTGCGACGAGCAAAATATTCGCTGACTGCGAGGCAATTTGCTGCTGGCTGCGAATGGCAAAATTTCCGCTGGCTGCGGGGCAATTTATCACTGGCTGCGACGGGCAAAATATTCACTGGCTGTGACGGACAAATATCCACTGGCTGTGGAGCATTTCGTCACTGGCTGCGACGGGCAATTTGCCGCTGGCTGCGACGGTCTAAAGAAAAATCCGTTGATCGCCCTGTAAGTCGCCTGGCTGCTGACATAGGCAATGTGCTTGCTGCTAATGGCAAAAGTCAAATTCGTTGATTGCCCTGTAAATGGGCCCGCTGTAGGCACAAGGCAATTTGCTGACCGCTAGCCGCAAAACGCAATCCCGTTAATTGCCTTGTAAGTCAGCTGCCTGCTAACGGCAAACAAAAATCCGCTGATTGCCCTGTTAGTCGGTTGACTGTGGCCACAAGGCGATTTGCTGGCTGCTAGCGGAAAAACCGCAATTACACCAATTACTGTAAGTCGGCTGGCTGGCGACAAAGGAAATTTTCTAGCTGCTAATTGGTTGCAGTAAATCTTCGCTAGTTGCGATGGCAAAAGACTGACATTTCTTTCGCTGGCTGTGGGCTAGATATCCGCTGACTATGGCCATAAAGCCTAGCAAAGTTCTTTCGCTGACTGCGGCTATAAAGGCTGACGAATTCCTCCCGCTCTCTGTGGGCTGGGCATCCGCTGACGGCGAAGAGAAAATCCGTTGATTGCCCTGTAAGTCTGCTGGCTGCTGACGCAAAAAATGTATTCTCGAGGAAGTGCCGCTAGCTGCGACGGTCTTTCTTGCAAAGAAAAATAAAGATACTCGCTGGCTGCGAGATTATTTTCGTCAAAATCAAAAAGATTTTCGCTGGGCAAATACTCGCCGGCTGCAAGGCAATTCGCCGCTGACTGCGACAGGTTTTGTCAAAAGAAATTAAAGATACTCGTTGGCTGCGAGAGTATTTTCTGCGAAATGTCGCTGGCTGCGACTGGTAGATTATTCCAAAAGAAAGTAAAAATTTATTGCTGGCTGCGACGGAAAAACTCGTACAAAACAAAATAAAGATGTCGAGATTATTTTCCATAAGTTTTTTAGTTAGAGGTACCTTTTGGAGACTTAATCGGTTCGCTGGCGTTCTTGACGAGACAAAGTGAAGAAAAGAAAATGACACCCTCTGCATACCAATTTTTTGATCTTCTGAAATGAATGAGTATTTTTTTTTTACTGAAACTCTTGGTTTTATTATTTAACTGTACCGGTAAACAGCACACCGAACTTTTTTAATTCAAATTGTTTCAAAACGCCGACAAACAATCAAAACCACTATAAATTTATTGTAAACAAACTAACCGTTGGGGTCACAATGGTCCGCCATTCTAAAATTTAAAATTTTGACAGATGCGTAGTAATCACCCTGATTACCGTTGGCGTTTTACGCGTTTCGACTATTGTCGTTTTTTTCCTCAGATGTACCACGAACTCATTTTCGTAACTTTTTTAATGCTAAAGTGTTGTAATAGTATTCCACATGACAAAAACAATGCTTAGTGAAATTTAACGGTTCTGCTAACCGTAGCTATGAATAAAACGACAATTGTTGAAAAGCGTAAAACGCCAACGGTTATCGGAGTGAATATGTGTAGTGCGAGGTCGACCGACCAGCAGAGGAACTGGCATGGCTTCGCCGGGAATAATCAGAAATAACATTTTGTTTTTACGAGTAGAAAAAATGATGTAGCGACAAACCGTAAGTGCATAGTTGAACGTTTTCGTTTGATTTTATAGCATATGCAGGGATCGCGCTTCGACTTTTGGAATCGTGATACCAGACTCTATTAGACTGCTTTGGCCGACATAAAGTTCTCGGAAGAAAAACTATTTAAATTTTGAGGGTTTGCAAATAGCATTAAAATATTATTAACAATAATATTAAATATATGTCGGAGCAGCCCCAAACAGCGTATTATCCTCCTCTGCCATTGCGAACACAGCGAGTCCCAAAGCGTTGCAGGTTCAGAAGTGCCTTCCTAGGCAGTCAGTAGACAACTACCTCCTTTTCCTTCTTCCTTCGGTAATCTTACTGAACACACAGCGAACAGCAACTTCAACAGCGAACAGCGATGACAGCATTGACATAGCAGCAGCAAGCAGCATTTCCATTTTTTTCCTTTCCATCGATGTTTCTAATGCGATTTTCTTCATTCATCTTCTTCTTCTTCTTCTTCTTCTTCCTTTTATCAGCGAGGTTATGATCCGAAAACAAGGGATCATAACCCCTCACTTCACTGCATTTCTACTGATCCGCCTGTGGGGTTCGCCTATTTGACCTCAGAAAATATCGGCAGGCCTGCCGATTTTGTATCACTCGGTTACTGAGGCCAATGAAATGCCGAAGTCGTCGCATTTGTGTGATCCAGGCATTAATAGGCCTGCCTTTCCTACATCGCGATGTTTTTGGAACGTGCATTGATATTGCCTTTTTAACGGCGTTCAAATGATCTCTTCTTTGAACTTGGCAATACCAGCTGAGCCGGTCGCGCTCTATTTTCTGTACGATGGTTTCCTTGATATGAAAGCTTCCACGGATCTTCGAACTTTTTATTCGATCAAGCTTTGTCACTCCTACTGTCATGCGAAGCATCTTAATCCCAGCTGCCGTTAATTTACTCTCATACGTTTTGTACATCGTCCAACATTGTGAACCGTATGTGAGCGCTGGACGCATAACTGCGGTGTAGAGCCTTCCTTTCAACTTAGGTGACATTTTTCTGTCACAGAAGATAGCGGAATTTTCTCGCCACTTTATCCACCCTACGCTCACGCGATGATTGATGTCGTCATCTTAGGTTGCTTTGCTATTGATCATAGAGATAATTGAACTTTTCGCAATTGGGAAGCACTGTTCCATTGAAATAAATGTCTGGAATAGGCCTGAGTGGATCAGAGAACGAGCAGCACAACTACTCTGTCTTTTTTGAACTAATACGATACCCATTTCCCTCCAAAACGTCCACCCACACATCAAGTGTTCGTTGCAGGGATGTAGGATCCTCACTTATGATGGCTCCATCATCAGCAAAGAATAATTGATGTACCTTGGGATCCATCACTTTGCCTTCAAGCAGATAATCAAGGACTGTAATAAAGAGCAAAGGACTTAAAACGCTTCCCTGGTGCACCCCTCATTGATTGGGAACCCCTGGGTTACTCCATCCGGGCATCTTACTCTTGACTTTGCTCCTTCGTACATGTCCATGATCATATGTACATAGGTTTCTGGAACCCCTCGATGTCTTAGCGCCACCCATATCAGATCTCGTGGTTGTTTGTCGAATGCCTTTTCAAAGTCAACCAATACAATATGCAAATCCCTTAAGGAATAACGATGTTTTGCCATTATGATCCTTATACTTTGGATTGCATCTGTGGTTGATTTATACGAGACAAACCCGCACTGATCATCAGATAGCCGTATTTTTTTTTGCAGTCGGCCACCTAATACCCGCTCAACGATCTTCATGGTGTGTGACATCAGCTTGATCGAACGGTAGTTATCACAGTTTCACCCTTCTCTTTGTATACAGAGAGAAGGTAACTTTCCCTCCATTGATTCAGCATTGGGTCACCTCTCACAAATTTGGAGATGAGAATTCTGAGCCATCTGAACCCGATGTCTCCCATATTTTTCCAGAACTCAGAGGGCATCTCGTCTGGCCCAACCGCTTTTTGTTTTTTGGAGTATTTGACCGCCTCACTAACTTCTTCGACTGTAATGTCGGGTATTTCATCACAGTAAGGTGTGGCTCTTGGAAAGTATAGTCGTAGAAACTGTTCATTTAAAAGTTGTTCACAATACTGCCGCCACCTCTGCAGAATTTCGTAGTCATCCACAAGAAGGTGGCCGTGAGCATTGTTAATAAACTTTGGTGAACGAATCTCCTGAGCATTCCTCCTTCTTTGGGCGGCTATTTTGAAGATAGTGGCGCTCTTGTTCATATTGTGTCTTCGCAGCTCCTGGAGAGCCTGGTTTGCATCAGCAACCGGGGAACATATTTTCTCTAGTTCCCGATACAGGCCCTTCGTACTCTCCGCTTGAAGCTGGGTGCACTTCTTCTTCGCTTTTTTTCTTGCAGCATCTGTATTCCATTTCGAGCCCGAGCTTTTTCCTCACTATTATTAGAGGGGCACTTTGACCAAGCCTTGAAAGCCGCTTTCTTCTTATTTATTCACCATGTTTCTTTGGCGTGTTGATGGTGGCGTTTTGAAGCTCCTAGTAGTGATTTGGCCTTTTTTAAGCAAGTTCGCTGTAGGGAATCCCACATATTTTGTGCTCTGTACTCTGCATCCTCAGCTCCGTTGATGGTGTGAGAGAGGTAATTTTTCATTACGAAAACAAAAGCCTCGCCTTTTTCTTTGTCCAGATTGTACCACTTGATTTTCTCAGAGACCCTTGTTTGTTTGCTTTTCTTCGGTGTTTTCATAAAAATTTCTGTTAGCAGGAGACGGTGTTGCCGAGCGATTGCCTCTCCCAGGATCACTTTGCAAAATTTTACTTGAGGCTTCATGAAACTGGCTACCAAATGGTAGTCAATCTGAGTTTCATCTCCACCACTGCTGTAAGTGATCAGGTGTCGGCTTTGTTTGATGAACATGGTATTTAACACGATAAGACCGTGTGATTTGCACATGCTTAGGATGTCTTCACCAGGAAGGTTCCTGGTGCCGTATCCTAGTCCATGCGGTTTCCTTCATTCGTCGTACAAAAATGGATATTCTTTAACGAATCCAACACACTTTTCCTCAATTGTCCTCAAATAAATTAAAAAAAGAAAATATTTGTGTTTGACATTTGAAATGAACAGAAGAGCAGCAGCTCGCTGTGATAATGTATTCTGTTCCACTGGTTCTAAAAGGTCTGCTGCGGCTACCAAAGTTTCTATTGTGTTTCACGTATAATTGTTTTTGGACACTATTATCACGTGTATAAGGCGGCTGACGATATATGTGTAGCTGAACACTCAGACCTGCGTAAGCACATCTGGGTGAACTTCAGCGCGCATATTTTTAACCGGACGCGGCATCTCTTGTTGACCTGATTGGCTGAAATATGCGTCTCAGAAGTCCAGCAAGAGGTCCTCAGAAGGAGGACTGGCGGCGGATGAATTCTGTCGGTGGAATCAACGGTGACGTCTACAGGCCATCGGATACCTTACTTGAGCTACTTCGACACATTTGGAGCTGAGGTCTGTAAGGATTTTCAATACTACGTCAGGGTATTGAAAAAGAGATGGTGGCGGATGAACCCTAAATGGGCCAACGGCAGCGCTCATATCCCCGAAGAGGGTTACTGGCATCGGTGTATCCGGCCTCTTGTCCTATGGGTAAAAAAAAAGGATCTGGGGTTCCAGGTTGGGGGCTGTGCCGTCGGGCTAACTTCCCTACCACGTAAAAACCTTCGGTTACGAAGCAACCAACAGCCTCGGATACGGATGATTTTACTGTTGACGACCCAAGCAAACGTAAAAAGGACAATGATTTTCATGTCTGCACGTGAAATGTTAGGTCCCTCTACAAACCGCGTGCAGCCGAACAACTTGCGGATGCCCAAGAGTGTCTCAAAGCAGACATTACCACCATCCAAGAAGTGCGATGGGATGGGCTGGGCAAAAAGGGTATGAAAAACTGCCACATCTACTACGGCGATTACTACAGACAAAAAGGACAGCGTCTAATCGGGTGCGGATTTGTCATTGGAGGTAGACTTAGGCGAGAAGTCTTGAGTTTCCGGCATGTGAACGAGCGCCTTATGACTATCCGTATCAAGGCTAAATTTGCCAACATTAGCCTAATATGCGTTCACGCCCCTCACGAGGAGAAGGACGACGCGACAAAGGATGACTTCTACCAGCTCTTGGACAAGACGTATGAGCAATGCCCTAGCCACGACGTTAAAATGATCCCAGGTGATTTTAACGCAAAGCTAGGAAGAGAGGACGTCTTTAGTAGCGTTGTCAGAAGCCACAGCCTGCACGACATCACATCCGACAACGGACTCAGGCAAATCGACTTTGCGGCGGGGCGAAAATTTGTCGTAGCTAGTACGTGGTTCCCACGTCTTGACATTCACCAAGGAGCATGGCTCTGCTTTGGTCGAAAAACTGTCAACCAAATCGATCACATTGCGATCGACGCAAGACACTCTTCCAGTATTCTGGGTGTCCGGAATTTCCGAAGAGCCAACGTGGACTCGGATTACTACCTAATTGTAGCCAAGGTACGGCTGCGGATATCCAGAACGGAGCGAAATCAACGAAATACTGTGAGGAAATTTGACGTCGGGCGGCTACAATCGCAAGAGACCGCCAGAACCTTTGCCGATCGTGTTCCTTCTAATCTAAATCTAAGTCCTATGCCGCCAGGAGCAAATGCGGATGACCAGTAGCAGCGTTGCCAACAAGCCATCAGAGATGCCGCCTCTGATGTACTGGGGTTTTCTCGGCCACCACAATGAAAAATCTGTAAAATCTGGTCGCTCAAAAGTATGCCCGATGAATGGAACCTCAGCATCGTTTGCCCGATTCTGGAGAAGGGAGACCCTGTGAACTGCGCCAACTATAGCGGTATAAGTCTCCTTAACATCGCATATAAGATCCTGTCTGCCGTATTATGTGAACGCCTAAAGCCGATTATCAACAACCTGATAGGTCCTTATCAGTGCGTTTTCAGGCCTGGAAAGTCCACCATTGACCAAATATTCACACTACGGCAGATCTTGGAAAAAACCTATGAATATTAAGTCGACACGCACCACCTCTTCATCGATTTCAAAGTTGCCTATGATGGCGTGTATAGAGACGAGTTATACAGAGCCATGTCTAGTATTGGCATCCTTGCCAAGCTCGTCCGTTTGTGCAGAATGACGATGGAGAACTCTCGTTGCTCCATCAAAGTAGTCAAGAACATCACCGAACCGTTCGATGTCAGGAAAGGTTTTAGACAAGGTGACACGCTATCATGCGATCTCTTTAACATAGTACTTGAGAAAATTGTACGAAACTCACAAGCCAACACCGAAGGTACAATCTTTTACAAGTCTGTACAACTACTCGCTTATGCCGATGACATTGACATAATCGAAAGAAATCAGCGGGCAGTCAATGGGGCATTTACGAGTATTGAGGTCGAGGCAGCAAAGATGGGTCTAGCGGTCAATGAAAGCAAAACAAAATATATGCTGTCTACAAAAAAGGACACCCAACATCGGAGTCTTGGACAGAACGCCACAATAGACAGATATCATTTTGAGGTAGTAAACAATTTTTTCTACCTAGACTCTATGGTGAACTCCGCAAATGACATCAGTAGGGAGATTACACGAAGAATTACTCTTGCCAATCGTTTTTTCTATGGCCTAAAACGGCAATTGAGTAGCAAAGCCCTATCTCGAACTACTAAGGTAACTCTCTATAAGACACTAATCATCCCAGTTTTGCTGTATGGCGCAGAGGCATGGGCTTTGAAAAAACCGGATGAGGATGCCCTTGGTTATTTCGAGAGAAAAGTTCTTCGAGCTCTAGTGAATGTCTGCAAGGAAAGGACGAAGATCTAATGATTGGCTGCGATGCTAACGCACATAATAGTGTGTGGGGAAGCACCAACGATAACTACAGAGGAGGAGCTCGAGTCTCAACCGGAGCCTCACTTACCTCTAACACGGCAATCTTTACCGCTGGTCTGCTGCCGCTATCTGGGCGGAGCGAACCTGGCCATTGCTTCCTGGAAATACCGTTACGATCCTTCCACGGATCCACTGGCTACCTTTATCGGCGGCCTTTCTCTGGACCATTTACAGCGCTTCGTAAGTACGGGAAGGTACTTCCGTATCCATCTTCTCCCGATACCGATTCTTAGCCGCTGAGTGATTCTCCATTGTCTTCGCATGGCTCTAATGGTGAAACAAGGGAAGAGGGCAATTCAACATTTCTCCTGGCGGTGACTGATAGTGATAGCAGCAGACCCAAAATAGTCGAGGCCAATATATGTGAAGGGCCTCACAAATGGAGTTAGGAGGTTATCCGTCAATTGACCCAATAATGACGGTAGTGGCTATGCATTTTTGGACACGGCATAGCTGGCAATTCTTCCTCGCTCGTTTCACAGCAGGGCGTAAAGCTGGCTCCCAAAACTTCTGCCGGATTTCGTTTACTACCGTGTTGTAATTTTAATGGCGGAGGCGACGGTAAAAACTATCCACAACTAAACTTGTTACACGATGGTCCTTCGGCAGGATGATAAGACATCTGGCATCGAACGGCACCGTCGTGGCGGCATCAATTCGCCCCCTACCATGCAGAAGTTGAATTTGACGGTATATCAGGCATTCCGTGTTGGTTAGCTCGGCTGCAGACAATTCACCCCAGTCAACAGCAGCCGCCGCTAGCTTCTTTGCATACCCGTTCCAGAAGTAACTGCCAAACATTTATTTATACTCTTATGTTGGGGCAAACTACGAATCCTTTTTCATCTTGGTTTCAAAACTAAGTAACCTCCTCTTGGCGAGTTGATAGCTGTCTGTCAATTCAAGGTTGTCTTCCTTCCACAACCAACCGGTCTCGTATCGGTTGCCAATTTTCACCGTTGTGTTGGATACCAGCTGCAGGGCTCGTCTTTCTTCCTGGCTGATTAAACTCTCTTTCGGCTCCATCACCCAAAGTTTGTGATGCATAAATTGTCATCGACCATGCCTTCCAACGAAAAATTGTATTCCCAGCTGGTACACAACATGACTTCATCCTGCTTTGGAACTGACGGTCCATTGGATGTTCTCCCATATACGACCCAGCCAAGTTTTGTTGGGATTTTCTTGCGACTCCAGCTCAGAGCCGGCGAAAGTCTGAATAGGTAAGTGTAGGTCGTCGATGCCACAGGCACTTCGCCGTCTGCATGTAAGCAGTTCGTTGACAAATTTTAGGCAACCAAACACCGGTTGCTCCTTTTAAGGAATTCCCTGGCCGGCGGATCTAAGTTTTAATCGTTCCTACATTCAGTGACTACGTGCGATGTTCTCCCATATACGACCCAGCCAAGTTTTGTTGGGATTTTCTTGCGACTCCAGCTCAGAGCCGGCGAAAGTCTGAATAGGTAAGTGTAGGTCGTCGATGCCACAGGCACTTCGCCGTCTGCATGTAAGCAGTTCGTTGACAAATTTTAGGCAACCAAACACCGGTTGCTCCTTTTAAGGAATTCCCTGGCCGGCGGATCTAAGTTTTAATCGTTCCTACATTCAGTGACTACGTGCTGGCTTCCCCCGCAGTAACGGCACCTGTTGTTCGTAGTATCTTGCTTGTGGCTCCACTTCCTCTCTTATGCACCTTTGGAGTCGAAACATGTTTTCCACCTTCGTATAGTTCAGCATATTCGTGGACACAATGGGCACTGTGCAGAACATAAGCCACTCTTCGGGTCTCCCGCGGAACTCAGAAAGCTCATACAATTTCTTATTCCCGAAGCCTATGGCAGTTTGCGTAGGAACACTTGCTGCAGCAACGGCTATTGCAAAAACGTCTGCAGAAATTACGGCTATCTGTGTACTGGCGCAGCGAGATCGACTGTGGCTTGTCCACATTGTTGCCGAAGTAGATCCTCCAGGAACTGACGGGAGGATGAAACAGGAGTTTTTCATTGGCTGCGGATGCTCTTACTGCTTTCACCTCGGAACATAGTTCTTGCAGTTATAAAAGAATGCTGATGTTGTCTGTTTCCATCATTGTCAACTTACCTTCGCCATCAAAACTGCATTCCGATGTCTATGACGCTGATGTATGCGGACCACCCCATCGCTTGGATGTTTCTCGGGTGAACCTTTATCTCGGTGGGCTGTGCATTGTCCCATTTCTGCTAGGGTTACTCATTGCGGGGTGCGAGTTTACTTGCTGGCTGCTGGATAATTCAAACGTTGGCTAGTGGGCAAAATGTTGCTGGCTGTTTCGGACTAAATGTTCACTGGCTTCGGGGCTGGTTGTCGCTGCCTGCGACGGCAAAATAATTTCTGGCTGTGAAGCACAAAATATCCGCTAGTTGCGACGGCCAATTTGCTCTCTGGCTGCGAGACAATTGATGATGGCTGCGACGGGCGAAAATCCGCTAGCTGCAGCCTCATTGTCGCTGGCTGCGATGGCAAAATATCCCTTGTTACGGGGCAATTTGTCGCTGGTTGCGACGGGCAAAATATTCGCTGGCTGCCAGCTGATTTGTCGCTGGCTGTGATGGGCAAAATATCGATGGCTGCGATTGGCAATTTGTCGCTGAGTGCGACGAGCAAAATATTCGCTGACTGCGAGGCAATTTGCTGCTGGCTGCGAATGGCAAAATTTCCGCTGGCTGCGGGGCAATTTATCACTGGCTGCGACGGGCAAAATATTCACTGGCTGTGACGGACAAATATCCACTGGCTGTGGAGCATTTCGTCACTGGCTGCGACGGGCAATTTGCCGCTGGCTGCGACGGTCTAAAGAAAAATCCGTTGATCGCCCTGTAAGTCGCCTGGCTGCTGACATAGGCAATGTGCTTGCTGCTAATGGCAAAAGTCAAATTCGTTGATTGCCCTGTAAATGGGCCCGCTGTAGGCACAAGGCAATTTGCTGACCGCTAGCCGCAAAACGCAATCCCGTTAATTGCCTTGTAAGTCAGCTGCCTGCTAACGGCAAACAAAAATCCGCTGATTGCCCTGTTAGTCGGTTGACTGTGGCCACAAGGCGATTTGCTGGCTGCTAGCGGAAAAACCGCAATTACACCAATTACTGTAAGTCGGCTGGCTGGCGACAAAGGAAATTTTCTAGCTGCTAATTGGTTGCAGTAAATCTTCGCTAGTTGCGATGGCAAAAGACTGACATTTCTTTCGCTGGCTGTGGGCTAGATATCCGCTGACTATGGCCATAAAGCCTAGCAAAGTTCTTTCGCTGACTGCGGCTATAAAGGCTGACGAATTCCTCCCGCTCTCTGTGGGCTGGGCATCCGCTGACGGCGAAGAGAAAATCCGTTGATTGCCCTGTAAGTCTGCTGGCTGCTGACGCAAAAAATGTATTCTCGAGGAAGTGCCGCTAGCTGCGACGGTCTTTCTTGCAAAGAAAAATAAAGATACTCGCTGGCTGCGAGATTATTTTCGTCAAAATCAAAAAGATTTTCGCTGGGCAAATACTCGCCGGCTGCAAGGCAATTCGCCGCTAACTGCGACAGGTTTTGTCAAAAGAAATTAAAGATACTCGTTGGCTGCGAGAGTATTTTCTGCGAAATGTCGCTGGCTGCGACTGGTAGATTATTCCAAAAGAAAGTAAAAATTTATTGCTGGCTGCGACGGAAAAACTCGTACAAAACAAAATAAAGATGTCGAGATTATTTTCCATAAGTTTTTTAGTTAGAGGTACCTTTTGGAGACTTAATCGGTTCGCTGGCGTTCTTGACGAGACAAAGTGAAGAAAAGAAAATGACACCCTCTGCATACCAATTTTTTGATCTTCTGAAATGAATGAGTATTTTTTTTTTACTGAAACTCTTGGTTTTATTATTTAACTGTACCGGTAAACAGCACACCGAACTTTTTTAATTCAAATTGTTTCAAAACGCCGACAAACAATCAAAACCACTATAAATTTATTGTAAACAAACTAACCGTTGGGGTCACAATGGTCCGCCATTCTAAAATTTAAAATTTTGACAGATGCGTAGTAATCACCCTGATTACCGTTGGCGTTTTACGCGTTTCGACGATTGTCGTTTTTTTCCTCAGATGTACCACGAACTCATTTTCGTAACTTTTTTAATGCTAAAGTGTTGTAATAGTATTCCACATGACAAAAACAATGCTTAGTGAAATTTAACGGTTCTGCTAACCGTAGCTATGAATAAAACGACAATTGTTGAAAAGCGTAAAACGCCAACGGTTATCGGAGTGAATATGTGTAGTGCGAGGTCGACCGACCAGCAGAGGAACTGGCATGGCTTCGCCGGGAATAATCAGAAATAACATTTTGTTTTTACGAGTAGAAAAAATGATGTAGCGACAAACCGTAAGTGCATAGTTGAACGTTTTCGTTTGATTTTATAGCATATGCAGGGATCGCGCTTCGACTTTTGGAATCGTGATACCAGACTCTATTAGACTGCTTTGGCCGACATAAAGTTCTCGGAAGAAAAACTATTTAAATTTTGAGGGTTTGCAAATAGCATTAAAATATTATTAACAATAATATTAAATATATGTCGGAGCAGCCCCAAACAGCGTATTATCCTCCTCTGCCATTGCGAACACAGCGAGTCCCAAAGCGTTGCAGGTTCAGAAGTGCCTTCCTAGGCAGTCAGTAGACAACTACCTCCTTTTCCTTCTTCCTTCGGTAATCTTACTGAACACACAGCGAACAGCAACTTCAACAGCGAACAGCGATGACAGCATTGACATAGCAGCAGCAAGCAGCATTTCCATTTTTTTCCTTTCCATCGATGTTTCTAATGCGATTTTCTTCATTCATCTTCTTCTTCTTCTTCTTCTTCTTCCTTTTATCAGCGAGGTTATGATCCGAAAACAAGGGATCATAACCCCTCACTTCACTGCATTTCTACTGATCCGCCTGTGGGGTTCGCCTATTTGACCTCAGAAAATATCGGCAGGCCTGCCGATTTTGTATCACTCGGTTACTGAGGCCAATGAAATGCCGAAGTCGTCGCATTTGTGTGATCCAGGCATTAATAGGCCTGCCTTTCCTACATCGCGATGTTTTTGGAACGTGCATTGATATTGCCTTTTTAACGGCGTTCAAATGATCTCTTCTTTGAACTTGGCAATACCAGCTGAGCCGGTCGCGCTCTATTTTCTGTACGATGGTTTCCTTGATATGAAAGCTTCCACGGATCTTCGAACTTTTTATTCGATCAAGCTTTGTCACTCCTACTGTCATGCGAAGCATCTTAATCCCAGCTGCCGTTAATTTACTCTCATACGTTTTGTACATCGTCCAACATTGTGAACCGTATGTGAGCGCTGGACGCATAACTGCGGTGTAGAGCCTTCCTTTCAACTTAGGTGACATTTTTCTGTCACAGAAGATAGCGGAATTTTCTCGCCACTTTATCCACCCTACGCTCACGCGATGATTGATGTCGTCATCTTAGGTTGCTTTGCTATTGATCATAGAGATAATTGAACTTTTCGCAATTGGGAAGCACTGTTCCATTGAAATAAATGTCTGGAATAGGCCTGAGTGGATCAGAGAACGAGCAGCACAACTACTCTGTCTTTTTTGAACTAATACGATACCCATTTCCCTCCAAAACGTCCACCCACACATCAAGTGTTCGTTGCAGGGATGTAGGATCCTCACTTATGATGGCTCCATCATCAGCAAAGAATAATTGATGTACCTTGGGATCCATCACTTTGCCTTCAAGCAGATAATCAAGGACTGTAATAAAGAGCAAAGGACTTAAAACGCTTCCCTGGTGCACCCCTCATTGATTGGGAACCCCTGGGTTACTCCATCCGGGCATCTTACTCTTGACTTTGCTCCTTCGTACATGTCCATGATCATATGTACATAGGTTTCTGGAACCCCTCGATGTCTTAGCGCCACCCATATCAGATCTCGTGGTTGTTTGTCGAATGCCTTTTCAAAGTCAACCAATACAATATGCAAATCCCTTAAGGAATAACGATGTTTTGCCATTATGATCCTTATACTTTGGATTGCATCTGTGGTTGATTTATACGAGACAAACCCGCACTGATCATCAGATAGCCGTATTTTTTTTTGCAGTCGGCCACCTAATACCCGCTCAACGATCTTCATGGTGTGTGACATCAGCTTGATCGAACGGTAGTTATCACAGTTTCACCCTTCTCTTTGTATACAGAGAGAAGGTAACTTTCCCTCCATTGATTCAGCATTGGGTCACCTCTCACAAATTTGGAGATGAGAATTCTGAGCCATCTGAACCCGATGTCTCCCATATTTTTCCAGAACTCAGAGGGCATCTCGTCTGGCCCAACCGCTTTTTGTTTTTTGGAGTATTTGACCGCCTCACTAACTTCTTCGACTGTAATGTCGGGTATTTCATCACAGTAAGGTGTGGCTCTTGGAAAGTATAGTCGTAGAAACTGTTCATTTAAAAGTTGTTCACAATACTGCCGCCACCTCTGCAGAATTTCGTAGTCATCCACAAGAAGGTGGCCGTGAGCATTGTTAATAAACTTTGGTGAACGAATCTCCTGAGCATTCCTCCTTCTTTGGGCGGCTATTTTGAAGATAGTGGCGCTCTTGTTCATATTGTGTCTTCGCAGCTCCTGGAGAGCCTGGTTTGCATCAGCAACCGGGGAACATATTTTCTCTAGTTCCCGATACAGGCCCTTCGTACTCTCCGCTTGAAGCTGGGTGCACTTCTTCTTCGCTTTTTTTCTTGCAGCATCTGTATTCCATTTCGAGCCCGAGCTTTTTCCTCACTATTATTAGAGGGGCACTTTGACCAAGCCTTGAAAGCCGCTTTCTTCTTATTTATTCACCATGTTTCTTTGGCGTGTTGATGGTGGCGTTTTGAAGCTCCTAGTAGTGATTTGGCCTTTTTTAAGCAAGTTCGCTGTAGGGAATCCCACATATTTTGTGCTCTGTACTCTGCATCCTCAGCTCCGTTGATGGTGTGAGAGAGGTAATTTTTCATTACGAAAACAAAAGCCTCGCCTTTTTCTTTGTCCAGATTGTACCACTTGATTTTCTCAGAGACCCTTGTTTGTTTGCTTTTCTTCGGTGTTTTCATAAAAATTTCTGTTAGCAGGAGACGGTGTTGCCGAGCGATTGACTCTCCCAGGATCACTTTGCAAAATTTTACTTGAGGCTTCATGAAACTGGCTACCAAATGGTAGTCAATCTGAGTTTCATCTCCACCACTGCTGTAAGTGATCAGGTGTCGGCTTTGTTTGATGAACATGGTATTTAACACGATAAGACCGTGTGATTTGCACATGCTTAGGATGTCTTCACCAGGAAGGTTCCTGGTGCCGTATCCTAGTCCATGCGGTTTCCTTCATTCGTCGTACAAAAATGGATATTCTTTAACGAATCCAACACACTTTTCCTCAATTGTCCTCAAATAAATTAAAAAAAGAAAATATTTGTGTTTGACATTTGAAATGAACAGAAGAGCAGCAGCTCGCTGTGATAATGTATTCTGTTCCACTGGTTCTAAAAGGTCTGCTGCGGCTACCAAAGTTTCTATTGTGTTTCACGTATAATTGTTTTTGGACACTATTATCACGTGTATAAGGCGGCTGACGATATATGTGTAGCTGAACACTCAGACCTGCGTAAGCACATCTGGGTGAACTTCAGCGCGCATATTTTTAACCGGACGCGGCATCTCTTGTTGACCTGATTGGCTGAAATATGCGTCTCAGAAGTCCAGCAAGAGGTCCTCAGAAGGAGGACTGGCGGCGGATGAATTCTGTCGGTGGAATCAACGGTGACGTCTACAGGCCATCGGATACCTTACTTGAGCTACTTCGACACATTTGGAGCTGAGGTCTGTAAGGATTTTCAATACTACGTCAGGGTATTGAAAAAGAGATGGTGGCGGATGAACCCTAAATGGGCCAACGGCAGCGCTCATATCCCCGAAGAGGGTTACTGGCATCGGTGTATCCGGCCTCTTGTCCTATGGGTAAAAAAAAAGGATCTGGGGTTCCAGGTTGGGGGCTGTGCCGTCGGGCTAACTTCCCTACCACGTAAAAACCTTCGGTTACGAAGCAACCAACAGCCTCGGATACGGATGATTTTACTGTTGACGACCCAAGCAAACGTAAAAAGGACAATGATTTTCATGTCTGCACGTGAAATGTTAGGTCCCTCTACAAACCGCGTGCAGCCGAACAACTTGCGGATGCCCAAGAGTGTCTCAAAGCAGACATTACCACCATCCAAGAAGTGCGATGGGATGGGCTGGGCAAAAAGGGTATGAAAAACTGCCACATCTACTACGGCGATTACTACAGACAAAAAGGACAGCGTCTAATCGGGTGCGGATTTGTCATTGGAGGTAGACTTAGGCGAGAAGTCTTGAGTTTCCGGCATGTGAACGAGCGCCTTATGACTATCCGTATCAAGGCTAAATTTGCCAACATTAGCCTAATATGCGTTCACGCCCCTCACGAGGAGAAGGACGACGCGACAAAGGATGACTTCTACCAGCTCTTGGACAAGACGTATGAGCAATGCCCTAGCCACGACGTTAAAATGATCCCAGGTGATTTTAACGCAAAGCTAGGAAGAGAGGACGTCTTTAGTAGCGTTGTCAGAAGCCACAGCCTGCACGACATCACATCCGACAACGGACTCAGGCAAATCGACTTTGCGGCGGGGCGAAAATTTGTCGTAGCTAGTACGTGGTTCCCACGTCTTGACATTCACCAAGGAGCATGGCTCTGCTTTGGTCGAAAAACTGTCAACCAAATCGATCACATTGCGATCGACGCAAGACACTCTTCCAGTATTCTGGGTGTCCGGAATTTCCGAAGAGCCAACGTGGACTCGGATTACTACCTAATTGTAGCCAAGGTACGGCTGCGGATATCCAGAACGGAGCGAAATCAACGAAATACTGTGAGGAAATTTGACGTCGGGCGGCTACAATCGCAAGAGACCGCCAGAACCTTTGCCGATCGTGTTCCTTCTAATCTAAATCTAAGTCCTATGCCGCCAGGAGCAAATGCGGATGACCAGTAGCAGCGTTGCCAACAAGCCATCAGAGATGCCGCCTCTGATGTACTGGGGTTTTCTCGGCCACCACAATGAAAAATCTGTAAAATCTGGTCGCTCAAAAGTATGCCCGATGAATGGAACCTCAGCATCGTTTGCCCGATTCTGGAGAAGGGAGACCCTGTGAACTGCGCCAACTATAGCGGTATAAGTCTCCTTAACATCGCATATAAGATCCTGTCTGCCGTATTATGTGAACGCCTAAAGCCGATTATCAACAACCTGATAGGTCCTTATCAGTGCGTTTTCAGGCCTGGAAAGTCCACCATTGACCAAATATTCACACTACGGCAGATCTTGGAAAAAACCTATGAATATTAAGTCGACACGCACCACCTCTTCATCGATTTCAAAGTTGCCTATGATGGCGTGTATAGAGACGAGTTATACAGAGCCATGTCTAGTATTGGCATCCTTGCCAAGCTCGTCCGTTTGTGCAGAATGACGATGGAGAACTCTCGTTGCTCCATCAAAGTAGTCAAGAACATCACCGAACCGTTCGATGTCAGGAAAGGTTTTAGACAAGGTGACACGCTATCATGCGATCTCTTTAACATAGTACTTGAGAAAATTGTACGAAACTCACAAGCCAACACCGAAGGTACAATCTTTTACAAGTCTGTACAACTACTCGCTTATGCCGATGACATTGACATAATCGAAAGAAATCAGCGGGCAGTCAATGGGGCATTTACGAGTATTGAGGTCGAGGCAGCAAAGATGGGTCTAGCGGTCAATGAAAGCAAAACAAAATATATGCTGTCTACAAAAAAGGACACCCAACATCGGAGTCTTGGACAGAACGCCACAATAGACAGATATCATTTTGAGGTAGTAAACAATTTTTTCTACCTAGACTCTATGGTGAACTCCGCAAATGACATCAGTAGGGAGATTACACGAAGAATTACTCTTGCCAATCGTTTTTTCTATGGCCTAAAACGGCAATTGAGTAGCAAAGCCCTATCTCGAACTACTAAGGTAACTCTCTATAAGACACTAATCATCCCAGTTTTGCTGTATGGCGCAGAGGCATGGGCTTTGAAAAAACCGGATGAGGATGCCCTTGGTTATTTCGAGAGAAAAGTTCTTCGAGCGGTCTTTGGTCCCGTCTGCATGGACGGTGAGTGGAGGAGAAGGTACAATGCCGTTCTATGCGGCCTGTACAAGGACATTGACTCAGCCAGAAGAGTTCATATACAGCGACTAAGATGGCTGGGTTATTTAGAGCGGATGGAGCCCAACGTTCCTGCTAAGGATGTCTTCGAATCTACCCCGGATGGATGACGCAGTAGAGGACGACCTCGCGGTAGGTGGCGCAAACGATCGGAGGGGGACCTCAACCATCTTGGCGTGCGCAACTGGATGTAGCTGGCTCGTAACCGTGCTGGCTGGAGAGGTTTGTTGGTTGAGGCCCAGGTCCACCCCGGACCGTAGCGCCATCTAAGTAGTAAGTAAGGTGGCTTCAAACCAGTTTGAATTAACAGCTGGAACGCAATGGTGGTGCTGTCGCATGTCATGTCAAAAGTTCAAATACACACAAATGAATAGAAGAGAACACAATGACTGGCTGTCGTTGTCTCTATCGTCGTCACGTGAGTTGGTTGACTTTTAATATTTGTTCTCGCGACAGGGCTGACAAGTAGTAGGCAATCGAGGAGCGGTAAATATAATAGAAAAATTAATTGAATTAGTGAAAACATATGAAATATTACGGAATCTATTACATCCGTTTTAAAATACCCTTCCCAGACTTTTATTAATAATTATAACACAAACACATTTTCAGTCCAGGGGCCTTATTTTGTATTGCGTTTCTATAGCAAATGTATACAAACTCAATTTCCAAGTAATTTAAGTGACGTTTGATAGATGTTTTGACAATCTAACTTTCGGAAATTTTTGATTTTGAGTTGGAAGCACTTACACCCAATCCGAGAACCATACAAAATACCAATTCATTTTAGAATCGGATTACATTTCCGAATGGCAATTCGAATCCGAAAGCAGTACAAAATAAGGTCCCACTTGAAACTGGCTCAGCTGGTATTGCCACGTTCAAAGAAGAGATTATTTGAACCTCGTTAAAAAGGCAATATCAATTAACGTTCCAAAGACATCGCGAGGCAGGAGAGGCAGATCTATAAACGCCTGGATAGCACAAATGCGAAGACATCGACATTTCATTAGGCTCAGTAACCGAGTGATCCCAAATCGGGAGGCCTGCAGATATTTTCTGAGGTCAAATAGGCGAACCCCACAGGCGGATCAGTAGAAATGCGATGAAGTGGGAGTGTTATGATCCCTCTTTTTCGGATCAAGATATAAAGAAGATTTCAATCCGGTTGATATTTAAATAACATAAGTATGCGACTTCATTTTGGACGCATTTTTTTTTTAGAGACGTGTGACATGCGACGCAATTGACATATGAACGCAACGTACGATAGCGGTACGATTATGTTCCAACTCGACTTGACTCCCCTTTGGTTGCCGGAACGAATCGAAAAAGTACGTGTATACCTGGGATGAGTAGTCGAATTGACGGATATATTTTGTTTGCGTATTTTTCCATTGTGAAACCGGCGGTGTTCAAGCGAAACAAAAAAAATATATAAATAAATATTTGGCGTAACAGCTCTTTAAGGGCCAGTGCCTAGCTTCTCGCAACAACTCATGTTGTGTGCGTTATATTTTTTGCACACGAATGACGTTCGCGGGAGGTGGGACCGTAAAAAAATGTTTTGGTGTTTTCTGAGATTCGAATTTGGATCCTCAGGCGCAGTGGTCCGACATACTAACAACTTACGCCCCTGCGCCCAAGCAAAACAACACTGTTCGCAATATTTATATCTCCTACAAACTTTATCGCGCGATTTTGTATCCTATCTAGGAAGTGCAATATGGTTTTTGGTGCACCTGACCAGATGTAAGCGTTATATTCTAACTTAAGACGACTTTTTTTTATTGAGGATCATTGCAAATTTTTTTCAAGAGGATTCAATGAATATATATTTCAAATTTGTTTTCTATTAACGAAAAGTCATATTAGCCCGAATGGCTTCTAAAAATTGTCCGCTAAGTTGGCTAGGCAGATTTTTAACGGAAATGTTGCGATTAAAATTTGTAATGCTATTGTAAGAAACTGCTATAAAACGGATGCTTATAGAAAAGTAGATTATCAACGGCAACTTTCGTAAGCAATATGAATTGGTATTAAAGTTTTGTTGGTCTGAAATTAGATCGTATTTTTCTTACACCCCTATTATGGTTAGCGAATCGAAGGTTCGGCTCAAGTCGAACCTCCCGGCAAATTACTCCTGTCACTTTCTACACTTCACAGATGACATTTAATTTTTCTTTGTCAGCACTTATTCTTTATTCGAATGAAAATGTTTGCTAACAGGAATACCGCTAAAGAAGCAATTCGCTAACAGTTCGACTTGAGTCGAACGTTCGATTCGCTAACCATAATAGTCGTGTAATCTCAACTCGATTTCGACTCGGTATTACGACCTTTTATAATAAAAGGTGGATGCTGTTAGCAGATTCCCTTCCACTGGAAAGTTTAATATCCATTTGGTTAAATGATTGATGGTATAGAAAGAAGCAATGGGATGCGTTGCTTGCTACGCAGTCGGTGTTTGAGTGCGGTTTGGCGATAGGTGTTTAAGTATTTTGCTGCTTTTTGTACTTCCCAATTTGGATTGTTTCTTCGCAAAGTTTCTTCTATTTGTTAAAGAAAACATCAACTCGAAGCAAAATGGCTCTGCCTGCTAACTACAAACAAATTGGTTTAAATTTACCAGCAGGGCCAAGTGGATCAAGTGGCCGTAAGTTGCTTGTGAATATTTTTTTTTGTTGATTTATGGAACGCTAAAAAGGAAAACATTAAAAGCGCTTTGAATTTTTTTTGTTTTTATATGTTTGTAAATCAAATGAATGCATAAACTGCTTACACATTTATTTTCAAATATTTATTTAACATTAGATAAGAATTTTCAAGAAGAACGAACAGTTGTGTAAAGTGTGAGAAGAGTTTTTGTTAATATTTAGTTCAGCAGATATTTTTGTTTTATGTTATGAAATCTTTATTCGTATGTACAATATGTTGGGTGATCGTTCCTAGTCTTGGTACAGGGCTACAGTTCAAAACAGCTGGAAGCACGCGGCAAGCATTGCCGTGAGCGATTTGCAAGAATGGGAAAAGTCGAGATTGTTAATTTGTGTTCCTTCACGGTGAAATTGTAGTCCTATACTTGCGCAATTGCACGGTCACAATTAATTCTGTTTCTTATTTACTTCTAGTCCTACCGGCTTTTTCCGAGAGAATATTGTTTACCATTTATTGCTGGGCGGGAACTGAAGTCCTCGACGGGTAATCTTGGAAATAAGTTTCCCTTAGAAAAGAAACCTTTGACTGTTGCCTCTAAACAACAACATTATGTGGCGCCACAATTCGGCAACGAATTTCTGTAGATGTCGATCAAATAAATGACGCTTCACACGGTACTCAGGCAACGAAAAAATTACCCGAATTCATGAATTTTAAGCAACCTTGTCGAATGCCTTCACACAGCCCGCTTCGTGTAAAAATTGTTCGCCTCGACAAATATTCGCTCCGTTTGTTTTTTTTTGCCCTTTGGGCTTTCTTTCGTGTAAAAAAAAAGTTCATATTTTTAGTACCCACAAACATCAACCATTAGCACTTCAGCACTTCATAGAATCCAAAATTAGGGTGGCCAGTCAGGCTACGTGAACATTTTTCCTCGCGATCTACAAAGACAATACAAAACTTTAAACATAAAACTAACTACGAAAAATATTTATTTTGCGGTACAAACAGATCTAGGAGCTAGATCTAGTGTGGTCGTGTGAGAAGTGATTAACAAGATTTGACCGTGTGGCCGTGTGAGAAGAGATGAATGAGATTGACTGGCCGTGTGAGAAGTAGAAAACATGACCGAGTGTAAGAAGTAATATTTATGTCTTCCACTTCTCAGACGGTGGGATTCATATTTTACAAGCTGTTAGGGTCAAATTTCGTTCACCTCTTCTCATACGGCTATAAGACCAAATTTCGTCCATCTCTCGTCAAAGAGCTTCTTCTTCTTAAGGTTCCTCTCCGGTCCGGAGGTTGGAAATCATCGTTTTTAGGGTTTGTTTGTTCATCACTCCTCTAAATAGTTGCGATGTTGAGAGATTTAGCCACTCAGATTTGCTATCCATGTTGTTCTTCGTCTTCCTCTTGTCCTCGTTCCTTCTATCCTTCCTTGTAAAATGATATGCAGTAGTTGGTACTTGTTGTTTCTGAGTATGTGACCTAAATATTCCAGTTTTCGTTTCTTCACTAGGAACATTATTTCCTTTTTCCGATTTACTCGTCTTAATACTTCCTCATTTGTTACTC
The DNA here is from genome assembly GCA_945910035.1 of Brachypalpus laphriformis. NCBI lineage: Eukaryota > Metazoa > Arthropoda > Insecta > Diptera > Syrphidae > Brachypalpus > Brachypalpus laphriformis. The sequence goes on from OX246756.1 coordinate 126,460,873, forward strand.
TATCTGTCCAAGAGATCCGTAGTATTCGTCTATACACCCACATTTCAAAAGCTTCTATTTTCTTTATGGTTCTTTTCTTTAGCGTCCAAGTTTCGGTACCGTATAGTAAGATATAGTAAGATATAGCATTTCACCAACCTTATTTTGGTTTCCATATTAATGTCTCTGCTACCTAGAATTTTTTTTTTCATTTTACAGAAGGCGGCTCTGGCTTGCTCTATCCGGCATTGAATTTCTTTACAAGGATCACCGTTGCTGTAGATAACCGTTCCTAAATATTTGAAATTGAACACTCTCTCCAAGTTCGTGTTGTTTATCTTCAGTTCGACATTCTCTGTACCTGTGTTTTTGGCAATTATCATAAATTTCGTTTTTGCTGCGTTGATTCGTAATCCGAATTTTTCGCTTGTGAGATTCAGCTTATTCATCATAATGTTTAGTTCCCTTAAATCATTTGATAATGTTACTGCATCATCCGCATATCTTAGGTTATTTATTCTCACGCCATTAATCTTTACTCCATAGTCGATGTCTCTTATGCTTTCCTTGAAGATTTCTTCCGAGTACATATTGAAGAGAAGTGGAGATAAAATACAACCTTGTCTGACTCCTCGTTTAATGTTTATATCCTCTGATTCTTCTCCTTCTATGTTTATTTTTGCTTTTTGATTCCAATATAGGTTTTCGATTATTCTGCATTCATTCATATCTATGCCTTTGTTCCTCAGGACTTTGTCAAAGAGCTAGTCACTCACAAATAAATAATTTTCAAACAATCGAGCAACATAGTATGCTTAAGTCTGAAAATAAACAAATAATCATCTTAACCATTGAACCAATGTCCTGATATGGTCTATTCTGTGACATTCTAAGAACCTCTCACATAGCCTTATTTTCGAGCTCTTGCAGCATGCTACATCATCTACAGCCTTATGCAAATTAATCTGAACATATTACATTTGTATGGTCATGAAATTTGGGTAGTGACCGAAAGAATAAGATCGCCGAAACAAACTGCCGTAATGAGGTTTCTTCGCGGTGTTGCTGGAATAACTCGTAGGGAGTGCGCAACACCAAAGTACGCTAGGTGTTCAATGTTGAGCAGCGACTTCTCTGAACGGAATGATCTATGCTTCGATGGTTTGCTCACGTAGTGCGTATGCCCCAGACGGTCTTCCAAGATGTACCACGATTGCCGTGCCATCAGGTAGGCGACTCCCTGGTAGGCCTACAAATAGTTGGTTGGATCAAGTCCGACATCTCTTATGGAGCCGTCTAGGGATTCCACCTGATGAGTTGGAGTCAATGGCGGAGGATCGAGAAGGATGGATGGTCCACCTGAGTGTCCTACCCCCACGACCCCCATGAAGGATTAACGGCCCATTGAATATGTATATACATATGTACGTATGTATATTATATTTTTCTTAATTGGAATGGGAAGTGCGGTAATTTGTTGTGACAACATTCCTGTATTTGTCCAAATTGTACATATTCTTAAACTAGAGCATAAAAGCCCTGAGAAAAACATAGTTGGGCTAGGTTTCCGAAATATTTTTGAATTTAGATTTTTCAAAAGTCTAAGCACCCAGTGATTTGTGTAAACAAACATTAAAATGCGGACAAGTTTGTTGCTCTTAGTAATGGATGTCTGCGTAGGAATACGTAGTAATTACTTTGAGCATACGTCTAAAAACTAGATACAGATAGCGGAGAATGTGGCATATCGTTAAGGTCAATTAACAACATCACTAAACGTCATAAGGAAATCGGGTCGATTTTACCGCAACGAACAGGAAAATGTGCACGAAAACGAAAAGCCACGAAGAAATAAGACGCTCTTATAAGCAACAGTAAGATAAAGCCAAGTAAAAGCAGTGAGGCTTTATAAGATCTTGCGGCTGCAGGACTAGTCCAGCTTCAACAATTGCGCGACGTCTTCTAGATGTTGTACGAAAAGTAAGAAAGTAACTGAACAAACATACCCTGACTGATGTTCTGAAAAAGCAGAGAAGGGCTTGGGCTCGAAAATATAAAGAATAGACAACGGATGGATTGAAAAATGTGCTATGTTCGGACGAGAGTAATTTCGTGCATGCTATGAAACATCAATATGTTCGAAGATCATATGGTGAGCCAATTTCAACGGCCCATATCCAACAAATTGTAAAACATCCTGTAAAGCAAATGTTTTGGAGTTGTTTCTCTTATTTTGGCACAGGATCTTTAGTTCCAATAACAGGGATGATGAACAATGACAAATACATCGAATTATTGAAAAAACGTCCGGTTCCTGAGCCGTCGCAAATAAATGCAGAAACCCACATTTTTCAACAAGATTTGGCCCCCTGTAGTGCGTCAAAGAAAGTTAAGAAAACATTTCACTGAGGAGGCTATAATTTGTTTGGATTCGCCTGCCAATTCGCCAGACATTAGTGCCATAGAAAATGTGTGGGCTATATGCGAAACTAGGTTGAGGAAAATAGGCTGTAGAACCAAAACGAAGCTGATTGAGTCAGTTATTCAAGTATGGTACGGGGATTCAAAAATAGTTGAAAACTGTCAAAAACGTCAAATCCATGCCAAAACCGATAAAATGTGCTTAAAGCCAAGGAACACATTAAACATTTATTTTATTAATTCATTACTTATTTCCACTTTTTAAATAAATAATACCAGTTCTTGAAAAAAAAAGTTGTTCACATTAATTTGCACAAGACTGTACTTTGCTTAAGAAGTAAGATTCCTTATTAGTATTGTTACTTAGTTTACTTTTTGCTTACAAAAGCTTTACATATTATATTTATTAGACATTCTACACATTAAAGTTTAAGTAATTACAACACGCCCCAGTCAGGATGCGTCCTTTACTTTGCAACGTGAGAGAGGGGTAAGGGTGGTCACAGATAGGGGGTTACTTTGCGGGAGATAATCGTCGAAGCATTGGACTGGTGGCCATGAATTGAATTGAATCCAAAGTACAAGGATCATAATGGAAAAACATCGTGATTCCCTAAAGGATTTACATATTGTACTGGTTGACTTTGAAAAGGCATTCGACAGACAACCACGAGATCTGATATGGGTGGCGCTAAGACATCGAGGGATTCCAGAAACCTATGTACATATGATCATGGACATGTACGAAGGAGCAAAGACAAGAGTAAGATGCCCGGATGGAGTAACCCAAGGGTTCCCAATCAATGAGGGGTGCACCAGGGAAGCGTTTTAAGTCCTTTGCTCTTTATTACAGTCCTTGAACATCTGATTGAAGTTAAAGTGACGGACCCCAAGATACATCAATTATTCTTTGCTGACTATGGCGCCATCATAAGTGAGGATCCTGCATCCCTGCAACGAGCACTTGATGTGTGGGTGCACGTTTTGGAGGGAAATGGGTATCGCATTAGTTCAAAAAAAGACGGTATTTTACAGACAGTAGTTGTGCTGCCCGTTCTCTGATCCACTCAGGCCTATTGCAGACATTTATTTGAATTGAACAGTGCTTCACAAGTGCGAAAAGTTCAAATATCTAGGATCTAGGATCAATAGCAAAGCAACCTATGATGACGACATCAATCATCGCGTAACCGTAGGGTGGATGAAGTGACGAGAAAATTCCGCTTTCTTCTGTGACAGAAAAATGCCACCTAAGCTGAAAGGAAGGTTCTACACCGCAGTTATGCGTCCAGCGCTCACATACGGTTCACAATGTTGGACGATATACAAACAGTATGAGAGTAAATTAACGGTAGCTGAGATGAAGATGCTTCGCATGACAGCAGGAGTGACAAAGCTTGATCGAATAAGAAGTTCGAAGATCCGTGGAAGCCTTCAACTCAACGAAAGCATCGTACAAAAGATAGAGCGCGACCGGCTCAGCTGGTATTGCCACGTTCAAAGAAGAAATCATTTGAACCCTGTTAAAAATGTAATATCAATTAACGTTCCAAAGACATCGCGAAGATCACACAAATGCAACGATATCGAAATTTCATTCATTGGCCTCAGTAACCGAGTGATCCAAAATCGGCAGGCCTGCCGATATTTTCTGAGGTCAAGTAGGCGAACCTGAACCTGAAGTGGGGGGTTATGATCCCTTGTTTTCGGATCATAACCTCGCTGAAAAAAGAAGAAGGAGATTATCTGCATTCTAAAGTTAAATTAATTACATCGGTGATAAAATATATTTACTACACACAGACCAAAATTTGATTTTATCTAACGTGGATGTTGGTTAAATTTCTAGAAGCCCTTGAACACCTATTATATTTTGTGAAGTCTGGTTACCGGGTACACCGGTGCCAGTAGTACACTACGGGAGTATAGCTGGCCCATTAAGGACTCCTCCGTCACCATCTCTATACTTTTGTTGAACTCATATTTAGTTTCAATTTATTTTTCATTAGCCAATTTTCAATTGAGTTTACATCCTTTTACAAGAGAATACATTCCTTTGGATTACTTCCTGATATGTACAGCAAGGTGTCATCTGCAAACGTTAGGTAACTCTTGCACCTTTGGAGCTCTGCAATATTTATTCCGTATATTGATAACTTATTGATCAATATTCTCTTCTTGCTTCCATTTCATGATCAACTAATTTATCGCCGTCGCACAAGAATGATCTCTCCTTAATCCATACTGCTCTTCATTGGGTAGTCCATTACCTTCTAAGTAATTCACTATTATTATCAATATTTAGTTAATTATAATTAATATATATATTATTATTGCTAGTATTTTATTAGTTTATATAAAAATTGTTAAACTTACCAAATACTATACAAAATAATAATTCTAATTGTTTAGCTAACGTACAGCAAAATATCTTTTTTGAATAAACTGAAATTTGTTTGTTTTACTTCATTTGGCAGGCTGTTGAAAATCTATAGGCATCTGTAAAATATTCCTTTTTGTTTGCTGGATAGGTTGTATCTCGCCAATCTAATCTAATTCTAGCCGAAAGCCCGCTACCGGTATAAAAACATTAATTAGCATTAGATTATGAATTTATTACATATTTAATAAATAAAAAAAATAAATAATAATAAAATATTGGCAACTTCTTATAGCGTCCTTCACAATTTGTACTCGTACTTATTACATAGGTGGCACTGCAGTTCGGAGTGAACCTGGGCCTCAACCAACAAGGTCCTCTACTGCGTCGTCCCTCTGGGTTGGTTTCAAAGACTTTGCAGACCGGAGCTATGGTGTTCAATACGCAGTTTTTTTTGACTAGGTCGATGTCGCTGTACATCTCGTATAGTTCGTTATTGAATCTTCTTCTCCAGAACCCGTCAACGCAAACGGGACCGAATATCTTACGAAGAATTTTTCTCTCGAAGCGACCAAGGATATCTTTATCCTCTTTTAATAAAGTCCATGTTTCAGCGCCGTAAAGCAGGACTGGGATGATCAGAGTCTTACATAGAGTCTTCTTAGTTCTTCGAGATAGGGCTTTCCTGTTGAATTGCCTTATAAGCCCCAAAAAAACAGCTATTGGCAAGATTTATTCTTCGCGTATCTTGTTTTAAGAGTTTATAGCAGAGCCAAGGTAGACAACGTCCCTTACTACCTCGAAGTTATAGCTGCCCACTATGACGTTCTGTCCAATTCGTCGGTATGGATTGTCCCTTCTTATTGACTGCATATACTTGGTTTTGTGCTCATTTATCGCTAAACCCATTTTAGCCGCCTTTGCTTTAATGCTTGTAAACGCATCGGTGACAGCCCGCTGAGTTCTTCCAATTATGTCAATCAATTTGATTCCCTAGATCGTATTCTTCGGACCAATAGTATTTTTAACATGGAAAAATATGATAACCAGAAAACATCAAAAATCCAATAAAAACTTTTTTTTTGTAATGGTGAATGAGAAAATTTTTTCCTTTTTGCCTGATGGGCATATCGAAGAGTTTCGGTAGCAATTCTTCTTCAAACGATTCACAACACTCTTGCCACGTAAAGCCGTTTTGAGACTTCTAAAATTGATTTTATGGTTTATATTCGGAAAGCAATACCTAGGCTACTCAAAGATCAGTTCACTGGCGTTGTCTTACATTTTTTCCAACATTTGGGCCGGTTCAATTCTGCATTAAATTTATCTAATAAATTTTTAAATTTACCTAATAAATTGGCATAGTACTGTCCGGCGATAGTTTTTCCCTTTCCCAAATAGTCAATGAAGATTACGCTGTGGGAATCCCAGAAAACAGTTGCCATGACTTTTCCGGCCGACGGAACCGTTTTTGCCTTTTTTGGAGCACGTTCGCATGCAGATTCATCAACTGTTACGAAACGCCGTAAAAATTCACTTCAATTGCGCTTGAAGAGTCCCAACTCTGTTTTGAAATCTTCACCCGAATCCGTTTTTGGTCCACCGTCAACAAACGCGGCAGCCATCTTGCCGATCAATTTTTCATGCAGGATTCGAATGACGGTATAATTTGAAATTACTACAATCTCAATTCTCTCACGAACCTTGACCCGGCGATCGTCCAACACAATATCGTGGATTTTGTTGACTATTGCTTCCGTTGTGATGCCATTTGGACGTCCTGGGCGCTCAGCGTCCTTACTGCTCGTACGACCACAACGAAATGTAATCAACCACTTGTGTAACATTCCATGTGAGGGAGCAGAGTCTCCATAATATTTTGCAAGTCTGTCTTCTTAATGGTTTTACCACGCAACAAGTAGTGCTTTATTAAAACACGAAACTCACTTTTTTCCATTTTGGCGAAATCTCACAAACCAAAGTTCTTTCGATCACTGTAAATAGCTAAGTGCTTGACAGATCTATTTGATTTTTTGTCTATGCCGAGAAAGAAACAAAGATTGCAAAAAAAAAAATCCTCTGCGATCCAAGCATCATCTTGCATCAAAGTCACTGACTAATTGAACAGCCTTCGTATTTGGATAGAAACAAAAGTTTGTGGCGTTGTGTCGCCGATGTTGGGTGTCCTTTTTTGTAGACAGCATATATTTTGTTTTGCTTTCATTGACCGCTAAACCCATCTTTGCTGCCTCGATCTCAATACTCGCAAATGTCCCGTTGACGGCCCACTGAGTTCTTCCGACTATGTTAATGTCATCTGCGTAATCGAGTATTTGTACAGATTTGTAAAAGATTGTACCTCCGGTGTTGGCTTGTGAGTTTCGTACAATTCTCTTAAGTGTTATGTTAAAGAGATCGCATGATAGTGCGTCACCTTGTCTAAGACCTTTCCTGACATCGAACGGTTCGGTGACGTTCTTACCGACTTTGATGTAGCAGCGAGAGTTCTCCATCGTCATTCTGCACAAACGGACGAGCTTGGCAGGGATGCCAATACTAGACATGGCTCTGTATAACTCGTCTCTATACAAGCATATTCATAACCCTGATGAAGTTATGGAAATCCTTACAGATCTGAGCTTCGAATATGTCGAAGTAGCTCGAGTAAGGTGTCTGTCAAAACCGTCTATGGATTCCGCCGTTGATTCTTTCGAGATAATTCTTCCGCCGTCCTTCCTCCTTCTGAGGGTTCTTGTTAGACACCTGAAGCACATTTTGGCCATTCAGGTCAACAAGAGATGCCTCATCCGGTCCCACAAGTGTGCTAAAGTTCACCGAGCCGTGCTCGCGCAGCTGTGAGTGTTCAGCTATAAATGTGTAGACTGATTTGACACACGCTGATCGTTAGTTTACTACTAGTTAGCTATCCAGGGGGCGCCGCGTGGAGGTGATGATGCGTCATTTTTCCGCAAACAGAACAAAAACATAGAGAATGGTAACAATTCGTCTGCAATGGAGCGTATGATCCCTTATTATTTAACCACGCCCTATTAAGTGAAATTGTTTGTGAAATGAAAACTTTCTGCTGAAATGTACTTCCTTTCCTTGACTTTTAGTGGGCGCCGTGGCGCAGTGAATAGTGTGTCGGACCACGGCGCGTGAGATTCCATGTTCGAATGCCAGAAAAAAACCAAAGAGTTTTTTCATGGTCCCACCTCTCGCAAACGTTTAACAAACATCCGAGAGTATTATTATCACGAGAAAGCTTCTCAAAAACAAAAAAATGCCCTTCGGATACATACGGCACAAAACTATATGCTCTTTATTATTTGTATAGGGCCCTTTATATTTTGCACTGCGACCGAGTGGTCTATTGTGCTCCCTGCTAATACCTTGGAGAGGTTTGTTCACTCGTTAGAGTTCCCCTCGCATTGAAATTCCTTCGGAATTGTGGTTGAAGGTCATACACTCTTACTTTGCCTTGGCGAGAATAATTCACCTTAGAGCTCTCTCTCCAAACCAGTTTCTTTTAAGAATCTGAGAATGAGAAGTGGGTCCATGGTTGGCATGTCATGATATTTAGTATTTGCGCAAGTATTTCAATCTTTTGTGGGTCAGTGCCCCACAAGATTCCAGAAGGTGTTCCGGAGTCTCACTTGCAGAATCTGCAAAGGCCTTCTTTTGTTATATGTACCTAACATAGTTTCCGTAAATGCTCCCTGAGTTTGCAGTGCCCCGTTAGGAAGCCTGTTAGGATTCGTAGGTTATTCTTGTTAAGGCAGATACAGGCTTCGAATCTTTTCTGGTTGTAACATCCCAGTAGTTTCTTAGTTTGCCTCAGGCCAATGGTGTTGTTCCTCGCGTATGGTATGTTCCCCTATTCCGCAGAATGGTTCGGGTCCAATTAAGGGTTCTGCAGCCCCTTGTCTTGCCGAGGTGTCTGCTGTTTCGTTACCTTTTATCCCGACATGACCGGGTATTCAGTAAAGCGTAACTTTATTGTTTCCGCTCAATTCATTAAGTTTGTATAGCTATTCCCACACAAGTTTTGACTTAATGACACAGGAGTCAAGTGCTTTGATAGCTGCTTGGCTGTCTGACAGTATTGCTATGTCGAAGTTGCTGTGTCTTCTTCCGAGATTGAGTTGGATGCGTCTATATATAGCACATATTTCAGCTTGAAAGATGCTGGTACTCTTGCCCATCGGTTCTGAGTGCTTCGACCTTGGCCCAAACACGTCTGTCCCTGTACCTTCTCCAGTTCTCGAACCGTCAGTATACCACTTTATCGTGTGGTTGTCCAGTCCGTATATCGTGGATTCGTTGCTCCACTCTTTCTTGTTACTTAACTTTGTACTAAAGTTTTTCCTAAAGTTAGATTTTGTGATACTGTCGTCCGTGGGGACTGCCAGAAGGGGACGTTTTTTGAGAAGTGCATCGTATTCTCTCGAACCAACGCATTTCTCCCTTCCAATACCTTCTATTTCCATCCTTAGGGTCGTCCGCTGTGCATTTTGCTTCACTACGAGATGATGCGGTGTTAGTTCCAGGAGTGCTTCCATGGCCATGGACATATTCCCATAGCCCTAATGATGCAGAGGCACGCAAGTTGCACTTTAGTGAGTGTCTCCCTCGTTGTGACTAGACTAGTTCGCTTTGTCCATGCTATTGCTCCGTAAGTGATCATTGGTCTCACAATGGCAATATATGTACATCCATCTTAGAATGTTTGGACTAAACCCCCAAGACTTACCCGCTAGGCTTCTGCATATTAGAGCACGGGTAGCCTTTTTGGATATCTCCTCTGTGTGTTTCTTCCACAAAAGTTGACTATCTAAGTGTAGTCCTTGATACTTCATTTCCTTTACCAATGTCAGTATCGTGCCCGACAGTCGGATTGGTTTCAGTTCAAGTTTTCTCTTTCTTGCGAACGGTACTATTGCGGTTTTAGCCAGGTCTATATTGAGCCCAGCCGTGCTGCACCATTCTTGAGTTACTATTATCCCCTTTTGTATTTTTGGTATAAACACAACTTTCGCCCGTCTCCACTGGTTTGGAATATATCCCAATGCAAGACTGCTTTTTGTTATTCTGACCAGGTGTGGTAGTAGATTTTCTTGCCCCCTTTACAATAGGGCTGGTATAATACCACCCACACCTGGTGACTTGAAGGACTGGAAGGAGCTAATTGCCCACTCGATTCTTCCTCTGGAACAGATAGCCCCTGCAATCTCCCAATCCTCCTTCCGAGGTCTGGTCGTGTTGGTCATGCTCCCATCACAGGTGTTCTGCGAACTTCTGGGGAAGTGAGTTTCAAAAAGCAGTAATGCTCTTTGCTCCTCATCTTCGGTAAAACTGTCATCTATGTTTTTAAGGGATGCTGGCATTCCCCCCGATTTTCCAAGGGCTTTATGTAACCTAGCTGCAGCAGGAGTGCTGTTTATTGTCTCACAGAACTTCATGAAGCTTTCTTTTTTCGCCTTCTTAGCTCTTTGTTGTAGTTTGTAAGTGCCGTCCTGTAGATTTGCCAATCTCCATTACGCTTTGCCCTGTTAAACAACTTGCGTGTATCAGAACGTAACTTTGTTAGATTGCTGCTCCACCATGGCACATCTTTCCCACGCTTTCTATTTCTTATGGGACAGCTCGATTCGAACGCGTTTGTAATTGCAGTACTAATGCCGTACCGTGTTTTCTAACTCTAGATACAATAGTATGCTGGAGCCCTCCTTTGATCGATATGCTCCAGATTACTATCTAGGGTTTCTTTGAAGATCTCCCAATTCGTTTTCCTTGGGTTTCTGACTGGATTTCTTATGATACATGCACTATATAAACACAATAATTCTATGGTTAGATAATGACCGCTCATCTGATACTTTCCAGTTTCTAACTAACCTACTGATGCTCGGGCTACTCAGAGTCTCAGATCTTGGTTCGTTACTCATCAGTCAGCCCATCCGAGAGCTAGGCTCCCAAGGCTGAGTGAGTTCTTGCAACTTAAGCTCTCGCACCACGTCAAGCTGTCTGCCAAGCGAGAGATAGGCCCTTTCCTTTCGTGTGAAAATAATGGCACATAACACGAGTGCGAGAAGCTAGGAAGATGAAACATCTGAAAATTTGTAGTTTAAAAAAAAAAAAAAAAAAAAAAACGACAGCACCGAATTGAACTTATCAGGATATTTGTGCTAAATTCCATTCATGTCGTAGGGTGGGGTCTCTATAATCCTCAATCAGCACATGAAATTCACTTTTTTCTATTTTAACAAACTATCACAAGCTTAGTCGCTTTTAAACACTTCCAAAAATGTTCTATTGAACAGGTTGACTTAAAACTTTTTGTGGTTGCCTACATAAGATGGTATTCTTATTAATCTATTATACTTAATCAAAAATTAAATCACGTTAGCTATTTGTGCGCCATTTTTTTGTCAACTTATCAAACCGTAATTCGCATTGGCAATTTTATGCAGTGGTTTTTTTTTTTTTTTTTGGGAAAAATATTTTCTCCCTTTTCTTTTTCCTTATATAAAATAATAACTAGTGTCGCTATCACACAAAAACTATGTAGTTGAACGATTTTAATAAATAAAAGTTTTAATAAAACTGTCATTTTATACGGTTTGGTCCGTATCGTAATAGCTGAAGCATAAACAACTGAGCTTCAAGAACCACTACACCAAAATCTTTCTCTATCTATCCATCCTTTCCAACGCCCGCACTGTGTGTAAACATGTTAAAGGTATGCATAAAAAAAAAACAGATTAAAACAAGCAAAACCAGGCTTTGTAAAATTATACAATCGAAAAGTTTGAGAAGCACTGATAAGGGAAAACTAAAGTTTTTGTTGTGCATTTTTGGGTGCAATATAAAATAAATAAACTCATGGCGCAAATTTATAGCTACATGCGTATATTGATGCAGGCGATAACGATGGCGTTTGATGTTTTTCTTCTTCAAGCTAAATTCATACATATGTATATATTGTAGTTAATGTTATTGTGGACCACGCAGACAAAGTCGCGTGGATCTGCTAGTTATTAAATAAATGAAAAACTTTTCTTTTGCGTTCATTTTCCTATGGGATTTGCTTATATGGCGAGTGTAAGCAATTTTTTTTTGTGGCGCTCAATGTAATAATTTTTGTTATTAATTCCGCTGTTATATACCGATTTTGATGAAATTTTGTTTGCTAATTAGTGCACTCTTTGTGTATGCAACGAATACATAATTAAAAAATAATTAAATGCAAGATATTGGTACCATTCCGAATGGCTTTTCATTAAACTTTGGGGCGAGTTACGCCTTCCTGAAAAGCTAAACTAAAAAAAATAATGAAGTTTTCGACATTTCCGATAAGGTAAAATCTAGCCCATAATTAATACATTGTGCCACCATCCCGTCAAAAAAGCAATATCAACTAACGTTACACTATCCTAAAAGAGAGGTAGGCCTAAAAAATGCCGGATCACACAAATGCAACAACACCAGTATTCGGTTTGCCTCTGTGACGAAGTGATCCAAAATCGGAAGGCGTGTCTATATTTTCTGAAGTTAAACAGGCGAACCCCACAGGTGGACCATTAGAAATGCAGTGAAAAGGCAGGGTTAAGATACTTTCAGTTCAGATCATAATCTCACCGAAAAAAGGAAGAAGATAAATACATTGTGAGACGTCTGGCACTTATGGCTGTAGAGATTCTCCAGGGATAAAGCTTACCAGGCTGCTATGTTGTTTTTGGATATAGCCTTAATCAGAAATAGAAAAAAAATTGTGTACGTACGGTTGTGAGTTGAGTAGCACGTTTTGTCAGATGTATGAGAAAGGATGATTCTATGTGTGAGCAATTTTCATCAAATAAAAAATAAATATCTACGTAGGTACATTTTTAAATTATTTATGTTTGCTCTATAAATAATTACGAGTATGATAAGGTAGGAACTTGGTACCAGTTGGATTTCCCTGTGAATCTGTATAAGTTTATAATGTCTATGTTAGGCAGGTCACTTAAGTCTTCAAAGAAGTATTCCCCTAATATTTTCTTTCTCAGGGTAGCTAGTGCTGGGCATGTGCCGAGGAGGTGGAGATCGTTCTCCTCTTCCTCTTCATCTCTGCAGCTTCTACAGTAATCATTTGCTGGGACTCCCATTTTAGTGGCATGTCTGCCTAACAAACAGTGTCCTATGATTATTCCTACTGTGAGGCTTATGTTGTTTCTATTTAAGGAAAGGAGTTTTTTTGGTTTTCTTTGTGTCTAAGAGAGGCCAGATCTTTCTGGTCGATACGCACGTAGACAGATTACTCCATCTGTCGTTTACAGTAGCTTGCGCTTCGTTAAACATATGAAATTTCATCGTTTGTATTGGGGGTGCCAGTACCTCTCTGTTGACAGCTAGAGGTAGTACGGTGCCTTGTTTAGCTAGTTCATTTGCTTTACAATTGCTTGGAATGTGTCCCGGGATCCAGCACAGAGTGATATTGCATCTGTCCGCAATCTCGTTAAGAGATTCGCGGCAATGTTTGACCAACTTAGATCTTATTGTTGGAGTTTCCAGAGCTTTATTCGCTGACTGACTGTGTATGTAAAGGACGATAGACCTACCACCTACCATCGAGTACAAAGAGAGTCTGCGCCCTGCTTCACGAATAGCTGATATTTTTCCTTGAAAAATGCTGCAGTGGTCCGGAAGTCGGAGAGTTACCTTTATCAGCTTGTTGGTAAGATGGCTTTAAGATGTTGAAAGTTGTTTTTGGACAGTTCCCATAAATACTTAACCCATAATATATTTTGTTTAAAATTAACATTTTTGTAATATAACATAAGGTATTTAAATGAATTTTACACTTTTTAGAAGAAAAATATTTTATACTATTGAGCCTCGATGCTAGGCTTTTCTTAAGCTCTGTTCAATGATATCTTCAATTGTATCTGCTGTTAAAGTTTAAACCTAGTATGCGGAGATTCTCGACATTTTGTAAGTGAATAGAATTAGTTGTTAAATTTAAACTAGCACAGTTTCTTTTTCTACAGATGTGTAATGTTTTACACTTTTGTAACGAGAGGTTGGCACCTGAACTATTCGATCACTCATTTATATCATTAAGTATGTTAGTAAATGTTGTTTTTGTTATTTCATTGTCATCGTTTTTACACAAAATAAACACATCCTCGGCATAGCAACAATGATCCACAATTTTCTATTTTGAAATTATCTTACTAACGTCGGCAAATGCAATAGAAAAGAGAATCACCGATAAAGGTGACCCTTGGGGGATACCATTCTGCAGAAGAAATGTATTGGAAAAAGTGATGTTAACCTTAACACAAATTTTTCTATTAGAGAGGAAAGCTTTTACAAAGTTGAACATCTTTGGTTCAATATTCCATTCTTTCAATTTTTTTTAGAACAATGTGTATGCCTATCCTATCGAAAGCCTTTTCGAAGTCTAATAAGAGGATGGATACATGGTTTTTGGCTGATATTGCATTAGAAACGCAGTAGTCGATGTGGAGTAGCGCGTCGATGCAGCCGTGGTTTGGTTTGAATGCTACTTGATTTTGGCTTAATCATTTGTTGGACTCTGTGTACCAAGAGAGGCGTTTGGCAATCATTTTTCCAAAATTTTGGATTTACACGGCAATAAAGAGATAGTCCTATACCCATCAATGCTGCAAATATCCTTTTTTGGTTTTGGTAACAAAATTACGGTGGCGATTTTCCAACTTTGTGGAATGACACCTTTGTCAAGTACTTTATTATAAAGATTAAGAAGACAAAGATTAAGATAAGATTAAACATTGGGTAGGAGAGTCTATTCCTGCCCGGTGTTTTTCCTACCAATTTGCTTAGACATGTTTCTAATTCGACTAATGATATTGGTTATTCTATAATTTTACAGGTCTTGTTAGTTACCCATTGTATTGGGTTTGCAAGCGTTTGATATTTGATAGCTACAAAGTTGTTGTCCTTTGAGTACCCTGCCCAGGTGCGGGCAAATGAATTACTAATTTCAGCGGCGAAACAAGGGAGCCATAAGTTGTGTTTATGCTCCTTATTTGCTGACAGATTGGAGACACACCACTAAGACGCCTAATTTCGTTCCAAATGTCGGTAACACTGGAATTTGGGTTAATGGTCGAAGTAAAAGAGTCAAAGCTTTTGGTTTTGCTGATTTTTGCCTGCCTTCTAAAAATTGCGTTCGCTTTTTTATATGCGATTAGGTTAATATTGCTAGGGTTCTTCTTAAATCTCTTCCACATATTCATTTTTATCGTCCCTTAAAATGCTGAGTTGACTGTTTCACCAGGGAACTACACGATTGATTGGTTTGGGGAATGATTGAGGAATAGACTCATTTGCGGCAATTCGCAAAGATTTTTGAAAATATGCAGCAGATTTATTGGTGTTTCCGTCCGCATCTAAAGGACTGATCACTCTCATAGCACGTTCTTTAAATGTTGCCTAGTCAGCTTGGTCGGTTTTGAACTTTGACCCTCGGGTTCCAGACTTGTTAAGACCACCTAAAGTGTCGGTAGTCAAAATAGGTAGAAGATCACTATTGTGGAGATCTTCAATGATATTCCATTGTGTTCTAGAAAATAGTTCTGAAGAGCAAAAAGTTATGTCTACATGTGTAAATGTTTTGTGAGTAGAGAGATGTGTGGGGGAATTATCATTAAGTATGGTGAGGTTAGACTTAATAATAAAATCTTCAAATATACGACCTCTTTGGTTCGTCCGTGGCGAGCCCCAAAGTACGATCCACGCGTTTATGTCTCCACCGAAAATTAAGGGAGTTCTGACCTGAGCCAAGGTATTATATAGGTCGTTGATGTTAACGGTTAGGTCTGGTGGGGCATATATACCCACGTACGTGATTTTCCTTATTAAATGAAGTTCTATTGCTAAAACTAAGATGTTTGACCTTATCGGAACTTGTTTATGTAGAATGTTCTTCTTAACCATTATGCTAATACCTTGTTTGCAAGTAGTGCTGTTCGGGAGATTTTTAAAATATCCAACGTAAGGTTTTGGAATTAAAGGGGAGGAGTTATATGGACAGTGAGTCTCTTTAAGAGACATAATACAAGGGCAATGTTGTTTTATTAACATGCTTAGCTCATCAAAATTATTCTCGAAACCTTTGATGTTCCATTGCAAAGTTAGGAGCTGTGCATTGGATCTAAAGGTGCCTTTTGCATTATACATAGTATTGTCTTGTAGTGTTGAATTAGGGGTGTTAAGATTTTGGCTCTGCAACCCGGGGACTGCATCACCCTGGCTCCGTAAGGAGTCTGAGTTTTAATTTTGATTTTTATAACCTCTTAAGCTTGTTCGTATTTAGGGCACGTTTTAGAAGACGACGGATGGGGAAGAGAGCAGTTAGCGCACAACGTGCGTGTGCATTCAGATGGTGAATGAGGCGGAAGACTACATGAATCACACCTTGCATTGCCATTGCAACGCCCGGCAAAGTGTCCTAGTAATTGGCAATTCCTACACCGCATCGGGTTTGGAATGTATTCACTTTGGCTTTATACCAATCTATTTCAACTGACTTGGGAGTTTGGAACAAGTCAAAAGTCAGCAGTATTAAACCCGTTGGTTTTTTGACCCCATTGTCTGTCCTTGTAAATTTGAAAACCTCAGTTACCCTTTGAGGCCTCATTTCTGCTACGATTTCGGTTTCTGGGACATTGATCAAACATGGAGCATACACAATGCCTTTAGTTGAGTTAAGTCGGTCGTAAAGTTTAGCCACCACTGGACAAACATTGGCGAAGTTGTTCACCTTGAGGAAAATATCAGCAATTTTTTTGCGATTTGGCTAGGATAAGAAGGTTCCCGTCGCGTAGCAAAGAGACCTGTTCGTACTCCTTGCTGATACCATCAATTGCCTTTTTCAATTGAGAGAGAGATGAAATTTGTTTTTTCACATTTTTAGGAGAAATGACCAAAAATCTTTGATTTTTTGTATTTGTTCTTACGGGTAAATCCGGAAAATCAAGTAGAGGGATTGGGTTGTTTTTAAATCTTTTATTAGGTAGGAAATCGCTGGGAGCGTCAACATCAAGCTCCTTAAAACGATTTCCATTTTTATTTGGCCCGGGGGCCCATGCAATCGGCCGCGAAAAAAAAAAAAACAAAGCTCACAGACAACTGAAGACGATGCGATCGGCTCGGATGCTAGTCGGTGGCTGAAAAAAAAATTAAGTTTTATTTTCGATAGGTGCATGTGATTTAAAAAGCTTTAAAACTGTCGTAATTCAAGTCTTGCTAACTCTTCTGTTTATTCTTGCTTGTATGTTATTGTTTGGAATCAATGTACAAATTAATTATGTTATGATCAAGAAGGATGGAGACGGGCGACAACATCTTAAAACTCAGTTAAAAATTGAAAATTTATCAAAAAAAATGAAATTGGAGTTTGAATTAAGAATTTCATAATTTTATTCAAAATTTTTTTTTTGTTAATTAATTGGATTTAATGATATTTAAGCGATACAATCTTTTAATAAGTTTCAAAATTTCTCTTTCACAAATATAAAATCGTTAAAAAACAGATTTGCAGTCGTCTACCGTTCCTGCATCGTTCAACATTCTTAAAGGTAATAATCGATTCTTTTTAAATCCTTCGTAAGTGCAAAGATAGAATGTAGATAGTTAATATATTTAGATATATTTCAACATACACGCATTCATCAATAAGTTTTCATATACCTTTGAAAACCTTCTTTTCTACTTAAACATTTCATGCAAATATTTTTTAAATGTTATGTGTTTATTGACGTTTTTATAAAAAAATGCGAACTTGTTTAATTTATTTTGAATTACCATAGAGAGGCTGCGCGCATCTGGTGCTGGAAGTAGCTCTGAAAGAAACAAAGATACGACTCCTATATTTACACATAGCAATCATGGAAATCCTGCATTCACTCCACAAAAAACTGGAAAATCTTCATCTGTAAGTAAAATTTGTTCAGAAAAAATGTCTGGATATACATATGTATGTACATACAGGGTATTCCGGATTAGAATATTAATCTACCAGGGAACGGTTGCTTGAATAAAATAATAAAAAAAAAGCGTTAGCTGCATTTGAAGTTACATAGAATATTTTTGGGATAATTTAAAGTACTTTCACTTCCCAACTATATTACACAAAGTAATACAGTTTAGAAATACAGTTCTCATACGAGTATATCGCTCTCGAAATCAATTTAAACATTGAATGCATCTTTTTTTTAATTTTTGCATTATTGAACGTAAACGATTTTTATAAAGGCCTCCGACGAGGCGACGGTTCGGTTTAGTTTGTTTTGTAAGCATTTTTGGGTTGCTACTTAACTTTACTTTTACCTCGCTTTAGGGGTTTTACACTTGTATCGATTCCACAATTAAGGAATGCGGTCAACCTATGAGGTGTGAGATATCAGACCGCCCAAGGCGATCATGGTCATCTCAACATCACAAATTTGTTTTGAAATCAGTTTACGTTTTTAATTACCGTTAACATACACATACATATATCCAGAGTTTATTGTTATATCACTTTTGGGTTTTTCTTTTACAAGCTTATGTTGCAATCTGTAAAGTTGAATCACTTCTCATTAAGGGATAAGTTTCATTCTCTAATACCTGCACAAGTGGTATCTAACTCACTTTTAATTTAAGATAAAATGTACTCGTATTATTCAAAAAAGTAATTTTTAATGTAGTTTTTGCCGATTTTTCACAGCAATAATTTTAAGGTCAACATTTTGGTGATAAAGGAGTATCCATACGCTTGTCCCTCGAATTACACGGTACTCGAATTACACAGTTTCGCTTTAACACGTTTTTCATTTTGAAAAGTAAAATATAAAAAAAATGTTGAGTTTATTTCGATTATGCATTTTTTTATGTATTATATTTACGGACGCATACGTTTCAACTAAAGACTGTTATTATTTTTTTAACTTTTTATTTTTACATTATTTTTATTTTTGTTAAAGAAAAGTTGTTTACGTTTATGTGTTTTTCCTTCTTGTAAATAAAGAAACGAGTTGAAAACATAAAAACGTTACGTCTTTGAATACGTTATGAATGTACTAGAAACTAGAGCATCGGCAAAAAAAGCTTTAAGAATCTTTAGTCTTGGAGTATTTTTACGTTGTAGTATACGAGGGGTGGCTGATAAGTCCGCGGCCTAAGGCATTAAGTTAAAGAAAAGATCCGATTAAAAAATTGTATTTCTCAATATAATCTCTCTCGAGTGAAATCCATTTCTCACATCGAACACACAGTGCCTTAATACCACGGAAAAAATATTCATTTTCTTTGGAAAATGACTACGGCCGCCTTACTTTCGTTCTCAACTGCAAATCTCCGGCCTTTAACTCCTCTTGCAAATTGAAAAAAAGAAAAAGCGAACCCAAGTCTCATCTACAGTTGCGATTCGGTTGCGAATTTCATCGAGATTGTCCCCGGCTAACTCCAAAAAATCATTGCAGCACTCGAGTCGTCGTTGCTTGTCGAACGGCGTGAGCATTTTCGGTACTCAGCGCGCACACATTTGTTTTATATTTAAATGTTCGTGCAAAATTTCTCCAATCTGTTCCTTGCTGATGTGGGTCTCGTCCGCTATCTGGCACAATTTTATTCTTCGGTCGACCAGAACTAATTGTTCGTTTTCTTCAGTGACCACTGACCACTGACACAGGACGCCCTGGGCGGGGGTCGTCTTCACTGCTCTCTCCCCCTTGTTGTAATAAGCGAGCCCATTTTTTTATTTTTTTTACATGGTGTACGGAGGAATCCTGAAGAGTTGATAACATACATACATATGTGCATACATACATCTGTACATACATACATATTTTGGTGTAACATCCCATGAAGAGCCTAGACCTAGCTTCTCGCAAGAGTCGAGGACATGTCTTCGAAAATTTCTTTATGTGATCTTCCTTTTTTCACGAGGTAATTTATCACGTCGCGGTTCTCGGTGCGAGATTTTCCGATTTCACCTGACATGGTGATGTTTATCCTACCCCAGATAATAATAAAGCGAGATTATTATTGAAGCGGGGTGATATTTATACTACTAAAGAGTGCCGCAGTTAGTGCTATCACTAATGAGAAGATGAATCGTTGTTGAGTACCTCAGGCTGCGAACTTATCAGCCGCCTCTCCTACATATCGAAGAAGCTACATTAAAATTTTCAACTGCCTATACCTGTCTATTTAGCCGTTATTGTCACTTAAGTAAAAAAAAGAAACATGTTCAAAACAGTATGTATCTAGTATATAATTAGCCGGCCAGACCGTGTTTAGGAAAGTAAACCGTTATCTTGTTCTATTATCTTTGTTGTTTTCATATACGAGTACGATGGTAGTAGGTCACATCTACAACTACTACCTACTTATTTGACTAAATTTTCCTAGGTTGTAAATAAATTATTGTGTAAAACGTAAATTTTTTTAATGATGCTGATATGGAGAACCAGCTTTTTGGCCATTTGGACCCACTGTGCGCCGTGTCTATTTTGGACTAATGCAGTACCGATTTCCTTCCAAAACGTCTACATCAAGTGCTCGTTGCAGGGACGTACGATTCTCACTTACGACGGCTCCATCCTCAGCCAGGTATAACTGATGTACTTTGGGATCCGCCACTTTACCTTCAAGCAGATAGTCAAGGACTGCAATATAGAGCAAATGACTTAAGACCCTTCCCTGGTGTACCACGACTTTAATTCGGAACTAATCTTACTCTTGTTGTTGTCAGTGATCATCTGTAGATAGGTTTCTACAACCCCTCGATGTGTTAGCGCCACCCAAGATTCTTACTTAGAACGCCAACGAGATCATACAAGACTCGGCGAGTTAGAAATATTTATGCCGGGAGAAAATATATATGTATATATCTAACAAAGCAGTTAACTGCTAAGTAGGGGCTATAGCGCCTATTACGCTTTTCACCCGCCGAAAAGGGCCAGAGATGGATCATCTTTGTTCATAAAAGTATGTATAGAACACTCTGCAGAAATAAGATTTAATTAGAAGCAATGCAAATAAACACGATTCGCGTACAAAATCGATATTTTTTTTTAAACTTTCTTCTATATATTACTCACTGCGATGCTAAATTGAAGAACATGATTTCACAAACATCTTTAACTTCTTTATGTCAAATTTTATTATTGGTGGCGACTTCAATGCGAAACATAACTTCTGGGGTTCCAGATGCGTCTCTCAAAAAGGTAGAATGCTTTATAATGCGGGTATGGAATACACTTGTGATTTTCACTCGCTGGGTAAGCCAACATACTGACAGACCTATAGATACCAGATCTGATCGAATTCTTTGTTTGGCAACTGTATAAAAGTTGAAAGCTTTGATCGCTCTTCTGATCATTCTTCAATCACTATGACGATAAGTGAAGCTTTGGCTAAAAAAGTAGGATCAGCCAGACTAACTAGCGTAAAAACTATGTAATTGGGATGGCTTCAAAAAGATATTGCAGCAAATATTGAGCTATAAACTTGAAAGCAAACTTGATAACTTCGTTGAAATCTTACAGGGTGCCATGTGGAAAAATACTCCAAAACAAAAAAAAAACGCCGGCTAGATACGTCTGAACATACTTACTTACTTACTTACTTACTTACTTACTTACTTACTTACTTACTTACTTACTTACTTACTTACTTACTTACTTACTTACTTACTTACTTACTTACTTACTTACTTACTTACTTACTTACTTACTTACTTACTTACTTACTTACTTACTTACTTACTTACTTACGTACTTACTTACTTACTTACTTACGTATTTACTTAGATGGCGCTACCTCTCCAGCCAGCACGGTTACGAGCCAGCTGTCTCCAGTTGCGCACGCCAAGTTGGTTGAGGTCTCCCTCCACTCGTTTGCGCCACCTACCGCAAGGTCGTCCTCTACTACAGCATATATTGTGTTTTGCTTTCATTGACCGCTAGACCCATCTTTGCTGCCTCGATCTCAATATCATCGACGGCCCGCTGAGTTCTTCCGATTATGTCAATGTCATCGGCATAAGCGAGCAGTTGTACAGACTTGTAAAAGATTGTACACCCTGTGTTGGCTTGTGAGTTTCGTACAATTCTCTCAAGTTAAAGAGATCGCACGATAGCGCGTCACCTTGTCTAAGACCTTTCCTAACGTCGAACGGTTCGGTGATGTTCTTACCGACTTTGATGGAGCAGCGAGAGTTCTCCATCGTCATTCTGCACAAACGGACGAGCTTAGCAGGGATGTCAAGACTAGACATGGCTCTGTATAACTCGTCTCTATACACGCTACTATAGGCAACTTTGAAATCGATGAAGAGGTGGTGCGTGTCGATTTTATATTCATGGGTCTTTTCCAAGATCTGCCGTAGTGTGAATATTCGGTCAATGGTGGACTTTCCAGGCCTGAAATCGCACTGATAAGGACCTATCAGGTTGTTGACGATCGGTTTTAGTCGTTCACATAATACGGCAGACACGATCTTATATGCGATGTTGAGAAAACTTATACCTCTGTAGTTGGCGCAGTTCAGAGGGTCTCCTTTCTTCAGGATCGGCCAAACGATGCTGAGGCTCTATTCATAGGGCATACTTTTGTCCGACCAGATTTTACAGATGAGATGGTGCCTGCTCCTTACCAACTCATCTCCTCCTGCCTTGAAAAGCTCGTCGGCAAGGCCGTCGGCTCCAGCAGCTTTGTTGGATTTAAGTTTAGATATCGCTATCCTCACTTCATTCTGCTCGGGTTGACGGGAATCTTGACTGTCATCGTCACTGTTGAATGGCTCATTCTGCCTGACAGCGGAATATTGGTCATCATCGCCGCTTAACAGTCTGCAGAAATGTTCCTTCCATATTATCAGTACCGACTGCGATCCTACTACTATATTGCCATTTTCGTCCCTGCAGGCTTCTGTTCTGGGTTTGAAACCCTGGCATGTTCTTTTTACCTTTTGGTAAAATTTTCGAACATCATTCCTGCAATAAAGTCTCTCAATCTCCTCGATCGACCGCTTCTCATGCTCCTTTTTCTTCTTTCTGAGAAGTCGATGTTCCTCTTTTCTCCTGCTCACGTAGAGCTCGTAAGCAGCTCTAGTTCTTCTATGCAACGCCGTAGTAGATGTCGCAGCTTTTCATCCTCCTTTTGATCGGCCCATCCCATCGCACTTCTTGGATGGCGGCGGTGTCTGCTTTGACACACTCTAGGGCATCCGTAAGTTGTTCGGCTGCACGTGGTTTGTAGAGGGACCTAACATTTCACGTGCAGACACGAAGATCGTTGTCCTTTTTACGTTTGCTTGGGTCGTCAACAGTAAAATCATCCGTATCCGAGGCTGTCGGTTGCTTCGTAACCGAAGGTTTTTTACGTGGTAGGGAAGTTAACCCGACGGCACAACCCCAAACCGGGAAGACCAGATCCTTTTTGTTTTTTACCCCTAGGACAAGAAGCCGGATACACCGATGTCAGTAACCCTCTTCGGGGATATGAGCGCTGCCGTTGGCCCATTAAGCGTTCATCCGCCACCATCTCTTTTCCAGTACCCTGACGCATATTGAAAATCCTTACAGACCTCAGCTCCAAATATGTCAAAGTAGCTCAAGTAAGGTATCCGCTGGCCTGTAGACGTCACCGTTGATTCCATCGAGAGAATTCATCCGCCGCACGTCCTTCTGAGGAGCTCTTGCTAGACTTCTGAGACGATTATTTCAGCCATCAGGTCAGCAAGAGATGCCTCGTCCGGTTAAACATATATATATATATATATGGAATGCTCCGATTAGATTAGATTAGTAGTAGTAGTAGTAGTAGTAATTTGTGATTTTTATTTAACAAAAGTTTGGTCTGTTACAATAATTCACAGTAAATGACATTGGCAATTGCCGTCAGCCGAAAAAAAGAGAGAATTCTAATTCATATTTATAATTAAAAACAAATTTTCCAATAAAATAAAAAATACAGTTTTGGTTTTGGTTTTACGAATATATCTAAAAAGCTTCGTTTATTATTTGTTGACGATATTTTGATGCAGATCTGATATAGTTGGCTAACAGATTCCAGTCTTGACCATTTAATTGCGCGATTACTTCATTTTCTGCAAGTGTATTTTTACCCAAGTAGACTCGCCTAATCTCCTTTAATACGGGACATATTCCAATAAAGTGGAGAACGTCTTCTTTCGCACCAAGGTTGCATATAGTGCATTCCTCATTCCCATCGCTTACGTAGGGCATAAAGTTTAGTCGAAGAAGTTCGCCTCTGGCCTTGAAGATGGTGGAAATTGTATTTAGGCTGTTGCGATCGTGGAAATAATTTCTATCCCCCAGATCATGATCGAGTAAAGGATAAGTGATTCTCGTCTCGCTATGCTGCGCTTTCACTCTGAATGCCGCTCGTGTGGAATCTTTAATATTCATCAACAGCTCCTGTAGGGTACGCTTCCATGTTTCCGTGCTATTTTCATCTATGGGGAGATTGTATTCCCTGCTTAGCCTAGACCATTCGCCGAAAAATTGCTGTTTTCGGTGTATCAGGAGTTTTGCGATAATATGGGGAAGGCGATGGCGGGGGAGCTCCATAACTTTTAGAATGTAAAGGAAGTGCAACCTTAAGGTAAATACATATAAAGGAGGTAAGCCTGTTTCCAGATGCAGCATGTAATTCGGAGTATTTTCCGGCAATCTGAAAATCTTTTTTAGAAAGTATCTGAGCAAACCTTCTACTTCCTCGTACTGCGAGATACCCCAAACTTGGGCAGCGTAGCACATGATCGATCTCATAGTTGCTTCAAAAATTTTGAATTTGGTGCTTGGCGGTACGTCTTTTTTTCCGAGGATGCCCTTCCAGCTGCAATTCATTGCTCTTTTCGCTTCTTTGAGCTTCTTTCTCAGATGTGTTTTGAACGACATTTGGGGAGTAATAATTACCCCAAGGTACTTATATTCCTTCACAACTTCGAGTACTTCATTTTGCCAGGTCCATTTTTCCAGCCTTGAATACCGTCCAGTAGATTAGATTAAGTTAGTTTTAGTTTTTCTGTTTGTTCGTTTTGTTTTTTATTGTTGTAAATAGTTTTCATTTCATTTTTAAGGTAGACTATATAACAAAAAATTATATGACAGAAAAGTTTTTTAAATTTCCGCATTTCTTTTCGACATTTTAAAATACAGACTAACATATAAGTTAAGTAACGAGAATTGTCAAAAACAGTCATTTACTTTTATCCAAAATACACATTTTAAGGCAAAATTTAAAATAAAGAAAAACAAAAAACAAAAGAATGCGAAAACTCAAATCGGATACCCATTCACAAATGCATTTTATTCACAATATCAATTGACAATCGTAATACCAAACTTACGATCGATTGATAAATTTAATCGTTTATCAATTATTGATCTTTCACAACCGTAATAAGGGTGTACGTTTGAAACCACTACACCAAATATTTTTCTCTCTCTTTGTATCCTTTCCAACGCCCACACTGTAAAACAAACATTTAAATGGTATTCATACCCCCCGCGCAATTTATAAAAAAAAATAAAAAATATACAAGCCATAAATACATAAATACTTGAGAAGAGTGCTAGGAAAAGAAATGAACGCATATAGAACGAGCATAAAGTAGAACCCACTAAAAAGACTAGGAGATAAAAATTAAAAAAGTGTAGACACATTTTTAAGGCACACATTTTAAGAAATTTGGAAAATTCGACCTGAAGAGAAAAATAAGAGCACAGAACAACTTGGAATGAAGCAACTGAAAAGATGATAAATTAAGCTGAAACTCGGCAAGAGATAGGAACCACTGGAGAGAGTTCTTAAAGAAGAGGAAGGCAGAAACCAGGAATAGAACCTCGGCACCTTAAGAGAAAAGAGGACCGGATTACGTATGCTTTTATGCGTTATTTAACGAAAAAACACTTCAAAAGGGTGAAGAATGTTTAACAAAAATGCTTTTCAAAAAGTTACGGGTGGACTTCAAGGTGTTTATACTTATATTCATTCGGGCTCTCAGAAGCACAAATATGAAATTTATTCTGCCTAGCCCAATTTGTATTTTACTTTTATTTTTTTTAAGAATTAAGTAAATTTACTAAATTCGAAACACAGGGCACAAAGGAGGCATATTTTCATTTCTATCTTTCAGTCTTAGAGCAATATAGCGTCGCGTTGTTGTTCTTAAAACCGACTCTATCATCCCCGAAGTAGTACTTCGTGTTCACGTTCTTAAAGTACAGCACGGTGTTCTCTCGGCGCCGGCTGATCTAGTCCCACAAAACAACCTGATTGAGATCGTTGTTCATGGTTTTGTACTCCGCTGTAAGGTACAGGAGCAGCTGCTTCGTTTGCAGATTCTTTCTTACTTAAGTGGGGCTACAGTTCGGCGTGAACCTGGCCTCAACCCTTAACAACAACAGCTCGGTCTTCTAATTGCCTCCAGTTGCACACTCCAATTTGGCGGAGGTCCTTTTGAACTTGTGCGCGGCCACCTACGCTGAAAAGGCCTTCTACTGCGTCGTCGCTCTGCGTTCGCAACAAGCCTCCCCATTTAGCTCGGTCGGTAGCTAATTGCCTCCAGTTGCGCACTCCAAGTTGGTCGAGGTCCCCTTGAACTTGTCCGTGCCATCTACGGCGAGGAGGTCCTCTACTGCGTCGCCCTCGTGGTTAAATTCGAAGACTCTGGGGGCCGGAGCTTTGGTGTCCATTCGCTCTACATGTCCTAGCCATCTCAGACGTCCAATACGCAGTTTTTTTTTTGACTGGGTCGATGTCGCTGTAAAGCTCGTATAGTTCGTGATTGAATCTTCTCCTCCAAAACCCGTCAACGC
Source organism: Brachypalpus laphriformis (assembly GCA_945910035.1). Lineage (NCBI taxonomy): Eukaryota > Metazoa > Arthropoda > Insecta > Diptera > Syrphidae > Brachypalpus > Brachypalpus laphriformis. Next base: position 126,487,519 of record OX246756.1, read on the forward strand.
AAACGGGACCGAATATCTTACGAAGAATTTTTCTCTCGAAGCCGCCAAGGATATCTTTATCCGTTTTTAATAAAGTCCATGTTTCAGCGCCGTAAAGCAGGACTGATCAGAGTCTTATACAAAGTCTCCTTAGTTGTTCGAGATAGGGCTTTACTATTGAATTGCCTTCTTCTTCCTTTTATCAGCGAGGTTATGATCCGAAAATAAGGGATCATAACGCTCCCACTTCACCGCATTTCTACTGATCCGCCTGTGGGGTTCGCCTATTTGACCTCCGATTTTGGATCACTCGGTTACTGAGGCCAATGAAATGCCGATGACGTCGCATTTGTCTGATCCATTGCGATGTCTTTGGAACGTGCATTGATATTGCCTTTTTAACTGGGTTCAAATGATCTCTTCTTTGAACGTGGCAATACCAGCTAAGCCGGTCGCGCTCTATTTTTTGTACGATGGTTTCCTTGATGTGAAAACTTCCACGGATCTTCGAACTTCTTATTCGATCAAGCTTTGTCAGTCCTGCTGTCATGCGAAGCATCTTCATCTCAGCTGCCCTTAATTTACTCTCATACGTTTTGTACATCGTCCAACATTGTGAACCGTATGTGAGCGCTGGTTGTACAACTGCGGTGTAGAGCCTTCCTTTCAACTTTTCTCGCCACTTCATCCACCCTACGCTTACGCGATGATTGATGTCGTCATCACAGTTGCTTTGCTATTGATCATAGATCCCAGATATTTGAACTTTTCGCACTTGGGAAGCACTGTTTCATTGAAATAAATGCCTGGAATAGGCCTGAGTGGATCAGAGAACGGGCAGCACAAGTATTCTGTCTTTTTTGAACTAATGCGATACCCATTTCCCTCCAGAGCGTCCACCCACACATCAAGTGCTCGTTGCAGGGATGTAGGATCCTCACTTATGATGGCTCCATCGTCAGCAAAGAATAACTGATGTACCTTGGGGTCCATCAATTTACCTTCAAGCAGATAATCAAGGACTGTAATAAAGAGCAAAGGACTTAAGACGCTTCCCTGATGCACCCCGACTTTGATTGGGAACTCTTCGGTTACTCCAGCGGGGCATCTTACTCTTGTCTTTGCTCCTTCGTACATGCCCATGATCATATGTACATAGGTTTCTGGAACCCCTCGAATTGCCTTATAAGCCCAAAAAACAACAGCGATTGGCAAGAGTTATTCTTCGCTTGATTTGTGCGCTGATCTTGTTTTTAGAGTTTATAGCAGCGCCAAGGTAGACAAAGTCCTTAACTACCTCGAAGTTATAGCTGCTGACTGCGACGTTCTGTCCAATTCGTCGGTGTTCGTTGTCCCATTTTGGCCGCTTCCGCCTCAATGCTTGCAAACGCACCGGTGACAGCCCGCTGAATTCTTCCAATAATGTCAATATCGTCGGCGTATGCAAACAGTTGTACAGACTTGTGATAGATTGTGCCCCCGGTGTTGGCTTGTGAGTTCCGCACAATCCGTTCAAGTACAATATTAAAGAAGTCATATGACAGCGCGTCGCCTTGTCTTAAACCTTTTTTGACATCAAAGGTCTCGGTGAGGTCATTACCGACCTTGGTGAAGCAGTGAGCGTTCTCCATCGTCATCCTGCATAGACGAACAAGTTTGGTAGAGATGTCAAAACTAGACATGGTTCTATGAAGCTCTTCTCTATAGATGTTGTCATAAGCGTCCTTGAAATCGATAAAGAGATGGTGAGTATCGATTTCGACTTCTTAGGTTTTCTCCAGAATCTACCGAAGTGTGAAGATTTGATCGATGGTGGGCTTTCCTGGCCTGAAACCGCACTGATAGGGTCCAATCAGGTTGTTGATAAAAGGTTTCAGGCGTTCACATAATATCGCAGAAAAGATCTTATATGCGATGTTGAGGAGTCTGATGCCTCTATAATTGGCGCAGTTGAGGGGGTCTCCTTTCTTGTGGATTGGGCAAACGGTGCTGAGATTCCATTCATCAGGCATACACTTGTCTGACCAAATCTTGGAGATGAGTTGGTATATGCACTCTACCAATTCATCACCAGCTGCCTTGAAAAGTTCGGCTGGTAAGCCGTCAAGGATTTCAGCTTGGGTATTGCTATCTATTGACTATCATCGTCTATGATGATTGGTTCATTCTGCCTGATAGCGGGATGTTGGTCTTCGTCGCCGTTATACAGTCTGCTGAAGTAGTTTTTCCATATTCTCAGCACCGACTGTAATTCTACTGCGAGGTTTCCATTACCATCTCTACAGGTTTCTGTACGGGTATTGCTTTTCTGACACGTTCTTTTTACTACTTTTTGCTACAACGAGGTAATGATCCGAGTCTATGTTGGCCGCTCGGAAAGTCCTGACATCGAGAATACTGGAGGCACGCCTTGCGTCGATCGCAATATGATCAATTTGGTTGATCGTTACATTATCATTGGACCGCCATGACTGCTTATGAATATCGAGATGAGGAAACCATGTGCTTGCTATGGTGACATTTCGCTCCACAGCGAAATCAATTAGCCTTAGTCCGTTATCAGATGTGGTGTCTCGTAGGCTATGCTTACCGACTGCCCTACCAAAGACGTCCTCCTTTAAAATTTTAACGTCTTATTTAGGACATTGCTCGTATGTTTTGTCGACGAGCTCGTACAAACAATCTTTGGTTGCAGGGTCCTTTTCTTCTGTGGGGGCATGGACACATATTAGGCTTATGTTAACGAATTTAGGCTTGAACCGGATAGTCATAATACGCTCGCTCACGTGTCGGAAACTTAAGACTTCTTGCCTAAGTCTGCCGCGTGTAACAAATCCGCATCCGAATAAGCGCTGCCTGTTGCCTCTGTAACAATCACCGTAGTAGATGTCACAGTTTTCATCCTCTTTTTGCACAGCCCATCCCATTGTACTTCCTGGATGAAGGTAATATCTGCTTTATAGCAGTCTAGGGCCCCTGCTAGTTGATCGGCTGCACGTGGTCTGTAAAGGGACAGAATATTCTACGTAAAGATCCGAAGGTCGTGGCCCATATTTCGTTATAGATCCTCCTTAATTGTTCGAGTCGAGATAGGGCTTTACTGCTAAATTAGCAAAAAAAAAAAAAAAAACAGCGACTGGTAAGACTTATTCTTCGGTTGATTTCTGTGGTGATGTCCTTTTCAGAATTAATAGCAGAGCCAATGTAGACAGTCACTTATTAAAATTGTTTTGATTCGGCTTTAAAGAAAACTTACAATATGTTTTTTTCTCTTAGGCTTTTGATACAAAAAAAAAAAAACAATTACATATATTTATCTCATTTCCGCGAAATTAATAACAATTCCGAAGTTAAATTAATTTTGAAAGCAACATTTTTTCATTTAAATAATCTGAAATGATTACCATTTTGTCTTTAAAGAAAACTCAAAATGAATCTCGTGCACCGAAACCTCCAAAACCACCAGAAAAACCAATATTACCTTATATGCGATATTCCAAGAAAGTTTGGGACAATGTGAAATCATCGAATCCCGACCTTAAACTATGGGAACTAGGAAAAAAAATTGGTATAATGTGGAAAAATGCAACAGAATCTGAGAAACAAGAATTCATTGATGAATATGAAGCTGAAAAGGTAATATTTAATTTGTTATTTAATCACATTTGTATATATATATATAGGTACTGTGAAATTAAAGGTTTTTACGTAATGATCCTTACGGTTTTAGTTTATTTATATTGCAAACAAAAATTGTATGTGCTGTACTATTCATATACTAGTCGAGGTCAAAAGCAGGTACTTTAGAACGGATGTGACTTCTTAACCCATTCGACCCCAACGTTGCCTGAGAGCAATTTCGCATGTTTATAGGCCTACCATCCACGTTTCTTTTTGTTTTTCTTTGATGAACCGTAATGATAACTGTAGTCGTATGTGTCTGCACGAGCTATGATCAAATAATAACTCATTTGTGAATCATTTAGCAAAGTTATTTTCAAAAGACTGCAGCAGTGTTGGCAAAAAAAAAATTGTCTGACTTCAGGAAGACGTTTTTAAATATATGTATATATTTTTTTTTTAAATCGATAGCTAATAAACGACTTTTTTTGTAGAGTGTTAATGAAATAAACAACTCCCCGTCAATGACTTTGATTAATGTTGTAAATAACAGTAACTCCACCTGTCCAAAATCGGCAGGCCTGCCGATATTTTCTGAGGTCAAATAGGCGAACCCCACAGGCGGATCAGTAGAAATGCGGTGAAGTGGGAGGGTTGTGGTCCCTTGTTTTCGGATCATAGCCTCGCTTATAAAAGGAAGAAGAAGATAACAGTAACTCCACCTTATTCAAACAAAAACAAAATATCTTGGTATTATTAAAACAGTTTTAGAGAATTTGTGTAAAAAAATTGCAACAAATAGGTTTTGTGAAAAGATGTGACAACATTAACGGCGATTAATATATATAAATGCAATTGTTAAACTTGATTTTAAATATTTTCCCACTGCAGAATAGTCATGAGAAATATTTTAAAGTGCAATAGATATGTTACGGTAATGTGCGAAAGCCGTTAATCTGCAGTTTTACTAGGTAATCTGCAGATTACTTGGTTTATTTAGTTAAAGTGCGGAATCTATTATTTTTATAATATGACCTAGGAAATTTACACTCTAACTGTCAACCAATCGGTGAAGTGCGAATATTTTGTTTTGTGTCGTCTCTCACCCCAGTTCTACAGTGATGATTCTCCGAAAGAGTTAACGGTAAGAATTTAAGTACCAGAAGTAGATAGAGCAAAAATGAATACTCGTTCAATTTCAGTTGTGGTTCTTAATAAAACAAGCGATGAATTTAACAAATTGGGCACTAAAACTGACATTTTAAAACAAATATGAGCTACATCTCAATACAGTATCTGTAAAGAAAGATTTCTGCAATACAAAACAAATGTAAGGTTTCGCACTTAAACTGAGCAAATCTACAGATTACCTAGTTAATTTACAGATTAACGGGCTTACGCACATTACCGCTAACAAATATTACCACAGTGGACAAATAAAACTTACCACCCTGTAGTTTATCAAAAACTTGAAGTTATGTCTGTAATTTGAAATCACAATTTCCTGTATCGACTTGCTTTTAAAAGAAAAATTGTGCCAACACCTGTTAACTTTGGTCCTGCTTTTTTTCTTCATCGCAAGTTTTTATGCTTAGTCGTATTTTTCTCTTGCAACAGTTAGTACAAGTGAACAAAAAGTTCTTATTGAAGCTTTACACAAAGAAAGTTTATCAGCAAGGTCAATTCCGAAAAGAATAGGATTCAGCCTTAAGAAAATTGCACTTAATCGTTCGTCAAAGAGGAAGTCTGGTACTGGAAAGAAAAACAAAAACACAACTTACAGAGAGGACCGCCTTATTAAAAAATTGTATTCCGCTGAGAGAACAAAATCTGCTAAAGAAATAAATTCCTAGTTTTATGAAACAACCACTATCAAAGTTAGCAACATAACGGTCAGTAGAAGGTTTAATTCTTTTGGTTTGTTCGCCAGAATGCCGCGAAAAAAACAGGTTAGACTCCAAAAATGCGAACTGCGAGGCTAAACTTTACCAAAGCTCACCTCCATTGGACTGAAAATGATTGGAACGCTGTAATCTTCATCGACGAAACTAAATGTAACCTAAACTCATCCAACGGTATCCAATACATTCGTCGAAGGACTGGGAAATAATTGAAAAAAAAGAGTACGTTTTAACACTAAACAAATTTTCAGTGAGTTATATGCTATGGGGCTGCATTTCATATTCTGGCCAGGGAGAATTAGTCTTCTACACAGGATCGATGAATGGGGATAGTTACATAAAAATTATTAGTGACCATTTGGTGCCATCAATAGAAAGCTTGTTTCTGGTTGTAGTTAATCCCATCTTTCAAGACGACTCTGCGCCATGTCACCGTGCAAAAAAAGTATGTTTTGTTATTTTTTAAATCATTAGGGGTATTCACGCTTCGTTGCATCAGGTCTTGTAAAATGTACAAGTGTATTTTTTTACACCAAAGAGTGAACGCACTCTTTCGTATTTGTAACAACACTGTCAAGCTTATGTCAAAATCAACTAATTTTTGTTTATAAAATCACAATTTGCTAAGATAAATACAATGTCTTTTTCCGTCGGCGCCTTCTATTTATCAACACATGTTCCTCGTCCATATTTCGGCCAATTCTTGCTATTTAAAGAAATTTTTATTAATTTAGAGAACCAACTGTCAAAAAATATGTTCAATTCAGTGTTTCACTTCTACACTCTCCGTAACAATAGGGTTGAGGCATTGCTAGAGTGTAAAAGTGTAACAAACTTACAGCCATTGTATTTTGCTGTTGTATTGTTAGAAAATGATACACTTTTACACTTTAACAACGATACAAGACCAGATACAACGAAGCGTGCTGGTATTATTGTTTCGGAATAACAATAATATTAAAGAAGTCCTAATTTTGTGTCTTGTGTCTGTTAGGTAAAAAAAATTTGTTTCGATCATTGGGTTAAGAAGACTTGATTGGCCTGGAAGTAGCCCTGACCTAAACCCAATTGGGAACTGCTAGGCTATTTAAAATCAAAGATAGTAAAAAGGAATCCGAAAAGTAAACAAGAGTTTAAGCTGACCATTCAAGAGGCCTGGCAGAAAGATATTACAAAGAAATATTGTCAAGAACTGATCACGTTTATGCCAAGGAGAGTTCAAGATTTAATAAAAGCTCGAGGGGTCATACAACGTACTAAGCATCTAACAGAATGTTCAATTCAATATCTTAAATTCACTAATCTCAATAAATTTTCAATTAAAAATAATAAAAAAAAAACCAATCATTACATATCTGAAAAACAATCAGCTTAAACGGCTTTGTTTCTTTAAATTGAACAAAATATGTACAGATGACTATAAAATCAATTTGTTTAGAGAGGAAACAATTTAAGCCATCAAATAAAAATAAATGAAGTACAAAAATATAAACTTTGCTGAACCGAAATCAATGTTTTCCACTTATTCATAGGTGGTAATTTTTATCTGTCCATTACGGTACATATATATTGAATGAACAGTTTCCCCGGCTATACTTTCCAAGAGCCACCCCTAACTGTGAAGAAATACCCGACATTACAGTCAAAGAAATCAGTGAGGCGGTCAAATACTCCAAAAAACGAAAAGCGATTGGGCCAGACGAGATGCCCTTTGAGTTCTGGAAAACGATGGGAGACATCGAATTCAGATGGCTCAGAATTCTCAACTCCAAATTTATGAGAGGTGATTCAATGCCGAATCAATGGAGGGAAGTTACCTTCTCCCTGTATACAAAGGCAAGGGAGATACGCAAAGTCATACGCGAAACTGTGATAACTACCGTTCGATCAAGCTGGTGTCACACACCATGAAGATCGTTGAGCGGGTATTAGGTGGCCGATAGCGAGAAATAATACGGCTATCTGATGTTCACTGTGGGTTTGTCGCGGGTAAATCAACCACAGATGCAATCCAAAGTATGAGGATCGTAATAGAAAAACATGGTGTTTCCTTAAAGGATTTGCATATTGTATTGGTTGACTTTGAAAAGTCATTCGACGGACAACCACGAGATCTGATATGGGTGGCGCTAAGACATCAAGGGGTTCCAGAAACCTATGTACAGATGATCATGGACATGTACGAAAGAGCAAAGACTAGAGTAAGATGTCCCGCTGAAGTAACCGAAGAGTTCCCAATCAAAGTAGGGATGCACCAGGGAAGCGTCTTAAGTCCTCCTTCGCTCATTATTACAGTCCTTGAATATCTGCTTGAAGGTAAAGTGACGGACCCCAAGGTACACCAATTATTCTTTGCTGACAATGGAGCCATCATAAGTGAGGATCCTACATCCCTGCAACGAGCACTTGATGTGTGGGTGGACGTTTTGGAGCGAAATGGGTATCGCATTAACTCAAAAACGACAGTACATGTGCTGCCCGTTCTTCTGATCCACTCAGGCCTATTCCAGACATTTATTTGAATGGAACAGTGCTTCCCAAGTGCGAAAAGTTCAAATATCTGGGATTTATGATCAATCGCAAAAGCAACAATAACAAAAAGTATGAGAGTAAATTAACGGCAGCTGAGATGAAGATACTTCGCATGACAGCAGGACTGACAAAGCTTGATCGAATAAGAAGTTCGAAGATCCTTCACGTCAAGGAAACCATCTTACGAAAAATTGAGCGCGACCGGCTCAGCTGGTATTGCCACGTTCAAAAAAGAGATCCTGTTAAAAAGACAATATGTATTAACGTTCCAAAGACATCGCGAGGCAGGACAGGAAGGCCTATAAACGCCTGGTTCACACCAATGCAACCACACCAGCATTTGGTTGGCCTCAGTAACCCAGTGATCCAAAATCGGCAGTATTGCCGATATTTTCTGAGGTCAAATATGAGTAGGCAAGCCCCACAGGCGGATCAGTAGAAATGCTGTGAAGTGAATGGTTATGATCCCTTGTCCCATAACCTCGCCGAAATAGGAAGAAGAAGAAGCAGAAGATATACATAGATGAATCTTTTATTAAACTCGTTAAACGGGTTATCAGTCCAACAAAGGATTGTTATGAAGAATATGCAAATGTTTGTCTTTAAAATAAAAATAATATAATGCCAAAGTATTTAACAAAGTATATATTATTTTATGGAAATTCAGCCTCATAGTCTCAGAAATATGAACGAACTAAGTTTACAAAATTTTCTAACGACAAGAACACGGAACACTCTTATTTACAAAGATTTTCAACTATTTAATCAGTTAAAACTTCTTCTTCTTCTTCCTTTTATCAGCGAGGTTATGATCCGAAAACAAGGGATCATAACCCTCCCACTTCACCGCATTTCTACTGATCCGCCTGTGGGGTTCGCTTGTTACTTGTTATAACGTAATGATGATGGGTGACTTTAATATTAACTTAATAGAAAATACAACATACTCCAGGACTTTAAATGAACTGTTCGTGACAAATAACATTAAACAAATGGTAAATGGATACACAAGGATAACTTAAACAACGAGATCTCTAATCGATTTAGTCTTAGTACCGTTAGAAAAAAAAAAAACGTAACCGTGAAAATTGAGCAAGATCTTATAATCAGTGATCATGAATCGTTAGTTATTAATGTTCCTATTGAAAGAAATGTGCGCAACGATGAATAATATATTTGCAATGAAATTGAAAACAATGCAGGTCAAAAAGAAATGTGGTCAGCCATAAAAAGCTTAGTGTTGAAAGTAAACAGGTATGAAATAAATGAAATTCAGTTTATCGATAACAAGGAAAGTGATAAAACGATAATTGCAAATAAGTTTAATTCTTACTTTGTTGAAAACATAAACAATATAAGTAACTCGATAAAGATGGACTATAGTGCTTTTCAAGAAACCTACCCACACGTGATCTTTATTATTCTTGTAAAAAATCAAAAAGAAGTTTTCCTAATGCCACCGATTTTAGAATAGTTGACAGTAATTTAGGTGACCGAGGTGTTGTGTGAAAGTTTGTGGCGGCCTTATAAATATGTAGTAACATTTTGCGTTGTGGTAATATTCAATATTGCAATTGTAGTAAGGACTTCAACTCTATGATGGATACCGGGTAGGCCATATTCAGCAATCATGTTTTTGATTGTTGTGGATCTTAGAGTTTTTAACTGGTTCTTATTGCAGCGTGGTAAAGTGGTTGAATTAGGGTGAGGGATGATTTGGAACAATTTCCATAAATGCTGAGTCCATAGTCTATTTTGGATAGGATGATTGAACGGGTGATTTTAATTAAACTATTCACATGACAAAAACTATTCTTAGAGCTTGATTATTTAATATCTGATAATATTGATCCTGGTATATAATTTTTATTTTAAATTGATACAATGATCTTTAAAAGTAGATCTCTTATCAAACGTAATACCAAGAATAGATAAATTATCAACGTTTTGTATATTAATACAATATTATAATTAGATTGAAGAGTACTGCAATAAATGAAACTTAGAAATGAATTTAAACAAATCGGAAATCATGATTTTTAAAAATGGAGGCGGAACAGCAAACCGAGAGAAATGGTACTTTAAAGGTGATGAAATAAAAACTACGACAAAATACTGCTATCTGGAGATGACACTGACTCTAAAAATGAATTTCACAAAACATATAGAGAAAAGAAACTATGCGGCAAAAAACAGCATAAACGCTACATGGAATAACTTCCTTAGAAAAAAAAAATATTTCCTTACGATCCAAATGGCAGTTAATCCAAGCAGTGCAGGGCTGTGCAAACATATGGAGCGCAAGTTTGGGGTCATACACTTTTTGAAGAAGCAGACAAACTCCAAAGGTATTTTGTCAAAAGAATACTGCGATTACCTAATTTCACACCCAACTATGCACTTATGCTAAAAACTGGAATGGAAGATGGTCTTCTTTATACGTTAGACCTGCATCTAAGGTACATAGGTTGGACACTTTTTGAGTATGGAAGCAATCGGCTGCTGCACCTACTTACCTTAAAACTAATCCAGAAGGAGTTGCTCTGGGTAAAAAACTTGAATAAGCTGGGTGCTGACTTCAGCCTTAGTTGGAGAAACGTCAATATAACAGACGGAATGGAACAATAAGAGAGCAGAATTGAAAGTTAAGTTACCATTGGAAAAGGATACAAAGAGCAAGGGAAACTGAAAGGTTCTATAGGAACCTTGATTATGAAACGGGCACTCACTGCCTTACAGACGCCAATAATCAAAATAAAATAATGTGGATTTTTAAGGCTCGGTGCGATTTAATTGAGTTAAATGCAACAACCGTTAGTACAAACAGGTCTAAGAACTCTTCCTTATGCAATCTAAAGAAATTGAAAGTATACAACATCTTGTAAATTACGTTATCAATGCTTTAGCGTACAGGAAGTTTTTAATCGACAAATTTAATAACTAAACACTTAAAACTGTAACTAATTTGTTTCTTTCTTGTTTAAATCAAGCCTCCGATAAACGACATTTATGTCATAGTCGTATGTTCTCAAAAAATTGTGAAATTGTAAATGAAAACTATTTTTATTACGTAATAAAGAACTTCTACTACTACTACTACTATATTATTATTATCTATATTAATAACAATATTCTTTGTGCAAATAGTAACCAACAAGCCTCTGAATTTAGCTCGGTCTTTAGCTAATTGCCTCAAGTTGCGCATTCCAAGTTGGTCGAGGTCCCCTTGAACTTGTGCGCGCCACTTAATAAAGTCTATGTTTCAGCTCCGTAAGGCAGGACTCGGATGATCAGAGTCCTATACAACGTCTCCTTAGTTGTTCGAGATAGGCCTTTACTATTGAATTGTCTTAGAAGCCCAAAAAAACAGCGATTGGCAAGAGTTATTTTTCGCTTGTTTTTTGCGCTGATCTTGTTTTTAGAGTTTATAGCAGAGCCAAGGTAGACAACGTCCCTTACTACCTCGAAGTTATGACTGCCCACTGTGACGTTCTGTCCAATTCGTCTGTGTTGGTTGTCCCTTCTTGTCGACAGCATATATTATACTTGGTTTTGCCCTCGCTTTTCGCTAAACCCATTTTGGCCGCTTCCGCCTCAATGCTTGCAAACGCAGCGGTGACAGCCCACTGAGTTCTTTCAATAATGTCAATATCGTCGGCGTATGCAAGCAGTTGTACAGACTTGTGATAGATTGTGCCCCGGTGTTGGCTTGTGAGTTCCGCACAATCTGTTCAAGTACAATATTAAAGAAGTCATATGATAGCGCGTCGCCTTGTCTTAAACCTTTTTTGACATCAAAGGTCTCGGTGAGGTCATTACCGACCTTGATGAAGCAGTGAGCGTTCTCCATCGTCATCCTGCACAGACGAACAAGTTTGGTAGAGATGTCAAAACTAGACATGGTTCTATGAAGCTCTTCTCTATAGATGCTGTCATAAGCGTCCTTGAAATCGATAAAGAGATGGTGAGTATCGACTTGTGTTTTCTCCAGAATCTGCCGAAATGTGAAGATTTGATCGATGATGGACTTTTCTGGCCTGAAACCGCACTGATAGGGTCCAATCAGGCTGTTGATAAAAGGTTTCAGGCGTTCACACAATATCGCAGAAAAGATCTTATATGCGATGTTGAGGAGACTGATGCCTCTATAATTGGCGCAGTTGAGGGGGTCTCCTTTCTTGTGGATTGGGCAAACGGTGCTGAGATTTCATATGCGATGTTAAGGATACTGATGCCTCTATAATTGGTGCACTTGAGGGGGTCTCCTTTCTTGTGGATTGGACAAACGATGCTGAGATTCCATTCATCAGGCATACACTCGTCTGACCAAATCTTAGAGATGAGTTGGTGTATGCATTCTACCAATTCATCACCAGCTGCCTTCAAAAGTTCGTCCGGTAAGCCGTCAGGTCCACCAGCCTTGTTGGATTTCAGCTTGGGTATTGCTATCTATTGACTATCATCGTCTATGATGATTGGTTCATTCTGCCTGACAGCGGGATGTTGTTCTTCGTCGCCGTTATACAGTCTGTAGAAGTAGTTTTTCCATATTCTCAGCACCGACTGTGATTCTACTACTAGGTTTCCATTACCATCTCTACAGGTTTCTGTACGGGTATTGCTTCTCTGGCACGTTCTTTTTACTTTTTGGTAAAACATCCGTACCTTGTTCTTGGAGTATAAACTCTCGATATTCTCGAACGCGCGCTTCTCATGTTCTTTCTTCTTCTTTTAGAGAAGCCGATGTTCTTCCCGTCTCTTTTGCTCGTAGAGCTTACGAGCAGCTCTCGTCTTCCTTTGCAGCGGCGCTTTGTATGCCTCTTGTTTTGCTGCATGCACTCCCCGGCATTCTTCTTCAAACCAGGGGTTTCGCAGTGGTGGGCTAGCGAGACCCAATAAATGAGTTGCGGCGTTTCTGATGGCATGTTGGCAGCGTTGCCACTGGTCTTCGGCGCTTGATGCTGGGGGCATAGCGGTGATTGAGAGATTTCGGGATACGCGTTCAGCGAAGAGTCTGGCGATTGTAGCTTTTCGACCTTAAATTTTCTCACAGTGATTCTTCTTTGTTGCTCAGTTTGGGATATCCGCATTCGTACCATGGGTACAACGAGGTAATGATCCGAGTCTATGTTGGCCGCTCGGTAGGTACGGACATCCAGAATACTGGAGGCATGCCTTGCGTCAATCGCAATATGATCAACTTGGTTGATCGTTACATTATCATTGGACCGCCATGTTTGCTTATGAATATCCAGATGAGGAAACCATGTGCTTGCTATGGTGACATTTCGCTCCACAGCGAAATCAATTAGCCTTAGTCCCTTATCAGACGTGGTGTCGTGTAGGCTATGCCTACAGACTGCCCTACCAAAGACGTCCTCCTTTCCTATTTTGGCGTTAAAATTTTAACGTCGTATTTAGGATATTGCTCGTATGTTATGTCGAGGAGCTCGTAGAAACAATCTTTGAACACATATTAGGTTTATGTTAACGAATTTAGCCTTGAACCGGATAGTCATAATACGCTCGCTCACGTGTCGGAAGCTTAAGACTTCTTACCTAAGTCTGCCGCGTATAACAAATCCGCATCCGAATAAGCGCTTCCTGTTGCCTCTATAGCAATCACCGTCTGCTTTATAGCAGTCTAGGACCTCTGCTAGTTGTTCGGCTGCACGTGGCCTGTAAAGGGACAGAACATTCCACGTACAGATCCGAAGGTCGTTATCCTTATTTCGTTTGCTGGGGTCGTCATCAGTTGAGTCATCCTTATCCGATGCTTTTGGTTCATTCGGAACTATTAGTTTTTTACGTGGTAGGGAAGTTACCCCGAAGGCACAACCCCCAACCTGGAGGGCCAGTTCATTATTACTAAGGCTGTTGTACTTTATTTGTTCTCTGCTACTATTTTCTGTAATACGAAACGGCCCTAAATTAGAGAAATGAATTAGGCATATTTTTTGAGGTGTTTTGTTTGGTATTCATTTTGGGGAGTGTTTGTTGATTACGATTTGTTGATTACTATCACAAACTCGCGACCAAACTGGGTTTAAATATGTTGCGAGTATGAAGCTCCTATCAATTTATTGTATTCAGGTATTCAACAACTCCTTTCTTGCCTACACATCACCCAATTTCAATAATTCCAAGCTATTAAATACATATACGTATATAAACAAACAAAATTCAGTCGGCGTCCTGAACTGAATATAGGTAAATTGTACTCCACCAAGGACTAGTTTAGCATATTTTGCGACATAGTAGGTAAGGGTCTTATATCCGACGGAGAGAGAGGAGTGTGAAAATAGTGTACGACGTCGTGTATCCTATGCCGGATGAATATTGTGTACATAGTTATGTACACATTGATGTATCCAGCATCGTGGGTCCGTTGCGAGATTGAACTTAAAACACAGAACTGAAAAGACGATTGTCGTCGAATAGCTAAAAACGATAATCGCGGTGATTAATCCGCGTTTAAGTTGCACTTTAAGTGACAGTCAACGACATCTTAAGTGCAAATGGGGATGAACGCATTTTTTTTTATTTGGATATTATTAATCCAAGTGTATAGTTAAGTGTGAATATGAATGTCGCGTTCTTTAAAATAAACACCACCCCCAAAACGGGTGTATTTTAGCGCCACCAACGATTCTGAACTTGGTATTATTGATCACGTTGTGTAATGACTATAATACTTAGTTTATACTATTTCTTGCTTTATTTTATAAAAATTTGTATGCATACAAATAAAAGTGTGCTGTAGCCTTAACAAAGAATCATGTGTATTAATAATTAATACGACTATTTCAATCGCAATTATAATTATTTCAATTACAGGTAGAATATGAGAAATCTCTAAAAGCATATCATAATTCACCCGCTTATTTGGCTTTCGTTGCCGCTAAAAACAAGACAAAATCTGGTAAGTTCTTTATGTTAATTAAAAAAAAAAGTTAAACATTTTAAAGTAAAAAGTACATATTGGTAAATATAAGAAAATAACAATTTGATTTATACAAACTGATCGTTAATCAGCTGTCGTAGTCTGTATTGGTTTGTATTTGACTCAAGTAAAAATCGACTGACCGGTCAATATTATCTGTGTTTCTGAGACGGTTGGTCAATCAGAGAAACGTAAAATTCAGGCAACTGGAAACTAGAAAGCGCTCAATAGTAGCGTTATAAAATTTATCAAAAAAAAAACATTTTGTAAATCTTTTTTTCATTTTTTCTGCACAATTTAAATCACAAGTTATATATACATAATAACACAAAAAATAATAGATATAACATATATAATACATATTTGGCGAAAGCAGTCCATGAATGGCCCAGGGCCTAGCTTCTTGCAACCACTCGTGTTGTGTGCGTTATATTTTTCGCACGAATGGGAGGGACCTACAGTTTAGTGCCGTATCCGAACGGCGATTTGAGAAGCTTTTTCGTGGCAACAATACTCTCGGATGTTTGTCAAACGCTCGGGAGAGGTGGGACCGCGTCCGTGAAAAAACTTTTTACTGTTTTCTGGGATTCGAACTTGGAACCTCATGCGTACTGATCCGACACACTAACCACTTACGCACGAATGGGAGAGACCTATAGTTTTGTACTGTATCCGAAGGTCAGTTTTTATTTTAGTTTTTTGAGAAACTTTATACGAGTATACTCTCGGATATCAAACGTTCACGAGAGGTGGGACGATAGAAAAACCTTTTGGTGTTTTCTGGGATTCGAATATTTAACCTCACGCGCAGTGGTCCGACACATTAACCATGGCGCCAAGGCGCCCACACTGAAAATAGTATCGGAATGCAAATCTTACAGATACAAAGTCTACGGCTTAATTCCAAAACGTAAAATTCGAATGACACACTTGTGACGTCATCACATTGTTTTGCAATAGAATGTGCGCTATAATTTCCTACAATGCTCTCTTATCCTGCTTTCTGCTCAAAACTGTTGTAATAAGCAATTTATTAAGTGCTTTTTCTCTTCGAGGAACACTAGAGGCGCAATTTTAATAGTTCAGTTTTGAATAAGAAATATCCAGTGGTTAAAATCATAAAATAAACTATTTTGAGAACTTTCACCTTTCAGTTTTCCTGTAAAATAGCCTATTTTTGCTTTAGTGCATTTTCTTTTCAAATAAAATGCGTTATTAATTGTAGTTATTTCACAAGCTGAAATATTAATAAAAATGCTACAAATTATGAATAAAAATGCAATTAAGTACCGACTTTTTTTTTAACAAATTACGTTAAACTGAAAAGGAAAAAACATAACTATCAAGGAAATGGCAAATTACATGTTCTCTATACGTTCCAAACGATATTAAGCGTTAAACATTCTGTTTGATTTAAAAACAAATCATTACAATTGGCGCATATTTGTAAATCATAGAACCGAATTTACAAAACAAAACAAATATTTGGCGCAACACCTCTTTAAAGTGCCAGGGCCTAGCTTCTCGCAACCACTCATGTTGTGTGCGTTATATTTTTCACACGAATGGAAGGGGCCTACAGTTTAATGCCGAATCCGAACGGCGATTTGAGAAGCTTTTTCGTGACAACAATACTCTCGGATGTTTGTCAGGCGCTCGCGAGAGGTGGGACCGTGAAAAAACTTTTTTGGTGTTTTCTGGGATTCGAACTTGGAACCTCATGCGTAGTGGTGCGACACACTAACCACTTACGCCACGGCGCCCAACCGAATTTACGCGAAATTGAATAGTCAACCAGACCTTGAAGTAGCGGCCTGAACTTGTTGAACGCCCTGTGTGTTTTAATAACAAGTCTTTGTCTTATGATCAAATATCCGTCCTCCTTTTTGATATACCATTTTACTTTTTTTCAGTTTATTCATAAGTATTCTTTTATATTTCCATAAAAAGTGAACGCAGATACTGATCTTCATGAAACACCATCACGTTCTAGTGGAAAAGGGCAACAAGAAAGACGGATCGATATACAACCAGCTGAAGACGAGGATGGTAACTGCGGATTATATATATACATATGTACATACATATTCATATTTACCGATTAAAATTGTAGACCAAGACGATGGATACTCTTTCAA
The DNA here is from genome assembly GCA_945910035.1 of Brachypalpus laphriformis. Taxonomy (NCBI): domain Eukaryota; kingdom Metazoa; phylum Arthropoda; class Insecta; order Diptera; family Syrphidae; genus Brachypalpus; species Brachypalpus laphriformis. The sequence continues at coordinate 126,504,633 of OX246756.1, forward strand.
ACATGTGGCTTACGCTCGTTTTCTCCGAAATCATAAATTAATAAATGAAATTTTTTCGGACGCTGTTGTTCCTGATGTGCGATCTGTTGTTACAACTCATAGGATGCAAGTTCTGAAGAAACAAGTAAGTTCATTAACAATGCATCAAACGAAACTTGAGGCTGAACTACAACAAATGGAAGAAAAATTTGAGACAAAGAAACGCAAAATGATCGAGTCAAGCGAAGCATTTCAGGAGGAATTGAAGCGGGTATGTACTCAATGTGTAAAGTGCAAATGTGGGAATGTAATTCCAATCACTGCTATACTCTGTCCAACATAAATTGGCAGTACAGGGAAGATATGGATATTTGTCTCTCATTCGCACTCTTTTGTTTTCTGTAAGGTGCTATTCTAACAAAAGCTCTTACAGGGTTTCCGTAGTAAGCATTTCAAATTAGCAAAAATCTGAAAGAACATTATGTAGGGTTACCGTCCTTTTTTTTTTTTTTAGAGATACACGACTTAAAAATACAAATTGCACTAAACTTACAAAAAAATACACCTCTTCAGAAAACAATTTTCAAACAATTCTTAAAAAAACTATCCGTCTTAAAAACACAAATTGCACAAAACTCAATAAAAAAAAAAATACACCTTTTAAAAATACAATTTACATAAAAACACTTAACTTCACATTAGTATCACAATCCAAATTTAGAAAAATATACGTAACATCCAAACACTAACCGCGCACAACGAAAATCTACGCAAATAAACTTTTTCCTTAAAGAAAACAGCTTACAATTTTGTAACTGCTTTTTAACGTATTTTCCACACATTAAAAGAAATGCAAAAGATCAAAACAAGATCTCCACGATAACACTTATCATTAAGAACTTTTTTCAAAGCTCTAAAACCAAAAGCTCCTCAACAGAAACCCAAGGAAAAAAAACTGAACGAGTTACCAAACGGACACTGGTAACTCTGAATGCACATCAATTTAATGGGGGTTGAATAGCAGCAGCCAGAGGCCACAGCCAATCAGTGCACACTCAGATGTGGGCCGAATAAGATATTTTTAATTTACGTCAGATGCAGTTGGAAATTCACTGGCGGGTAAACAATTTTTATGGGGGGTTTCTTTCAATTTAGTATGGTGGAAAAATATGGCAATCTACTGATTTTGCAAAAGCTCCCCCATAAGACGTGTACTGCCAGAGTATATACTCTGTCCACTAAATTGAAATAAACCCCCCATAAAAAGTGTTTACCCGCCAATGCATTACGAATTGCATCTGACGTAGATTAACATGTCTTATTCAGCGCACATCTGAGTGTGCACTGATTGGCTGTGGCCTGCGGCTGCTGCTATTCAACCCCCATTAAATTGATGTGCATTCAGAGTTACCAGTGTCCGTTTGGTAACTCGTTCAGTTTTTTTTCCTTGGGTTTCTGTTGAGGAGCTTTTGGTTTTAGAGCTTTGAAAAAAGTTCTTAATGATAAGTGTTATCGTGGAGATCTTGTCTTGATCTTTTGCATTTCTTTTAATGTGTGGAAAATAGGTTAAAATGCAGTTAAAAAATTGTAAGCTGGTTTCTTTAAGGAAAAAGTTTATTTGCGTAGGTTTTCGTAGCACGCGATCAGTTTTTTGATGTTATGTGTATTTTTCTAAATTTGGATTGTGATACCAATGTGATGTTAAGTGTTTTTATGTAAATTGTATTTTTCTTTTGAGTACTGTGCAGTTTGTTTTTAAGACGGGTAGTTTTTTTAAAAATTGTTTTTTGAAGTGGTGTATTTTTTTTTAAGTTTTGTGCAATTGTATTTTTTATAAATAAAACAAATTAAATGAAAGTTTCAATCTAAAAAAAGGACGGTAACCCTACACAATATTCTTTCAGATTTTTGCAAATTTGAAATGCTTACTACGGAAACCCTGTAAGAGCTTTTGTTAGAATAGCACCTTACGGAAAACAAAAGAGTGCGAATGAGAGACAAACATCCCTATCTTCCCTGTACTGCCAATTTATGTTGGACAGAGTATATTTATCTCTTTGTTTTCCGCACTAATGACTTGCACATGTATGAATCTATAGAATTTTTATTGTAGATTTTGTCATAACTAGACAACCAAAACCTTTTATTTTTTAAAAATTTACAACTTACCCACTATTAAAACTGCTATGATCTTATATACCTGACATAACAATTTATTTTCCTCTACTTCATTCTAAAAAAAATTCGTACAAAGTAGTGTTCATTAAACATCGATGGTACTAACCATAGTATCGAACTATCGAAAAGCTCGATTTTTTTTTTTTTTATACATCGGTAGTGTACTTTTTTTTTTATAAATTAAACCTGCCACTAGGCCAGCGAAATCCCCCTTTTTTAGCTGTCAAATAAAAGACGATCACAAAATGTTCGAATTACAAAGGTGGCGGTTGTTGGACATACCAAGTAACACGAGCTTCAAATAAACCACCAATTATTCAACTGGCTGCACCACTAAATTTACTTGGTGTGAAGGTTACCAAAGGCAAGTTGGTGCTGATTGGGCTGCACCAATTGGTCAAAGTGCTGTCACAAGAGTCTCTCATTCTCCTATTAATGTTAAGAGTATTGTAGTACGTCGCCATATTCGGGTGGTTTTATATAAAATTAGATAGAATCGCCAATTGCTTTTTCATTGATACGATGATTGGCCTAAGTGTATTTTTTCATTGATAGTGACAAGACAAGATTTATATGGTTTTTTAAATTTGTCTAAATATGTCAATTAATTATTTTACATATGTGCATGTTGTAAGCTAAATCTATTTTGTTTCAATTTTGTGTGTGCACAAATCAGAATAAATTGGAACAAACAGCTGAGATTGGCGATAGCACAGACAAGAAAATGACATTTCGAAAAGCTGTGCTACCAAGTTTTCAATAATTCTTTGCGATCGTTTTACGGAGAGCTAACAAAGTGCGATCATCAACTTTGACTATCAAAAGTGTGACTATCAACTATCACCTTAGAGGATTCCACTCCAGGCATACATATATTATATAAATAGAACATAAATAGAACATTAAAATTGTTAAACGTTTACCTTTCATCCATTTCTCACTTGGAAAAATTAAACAAGAGCTCAAAACGAAAGAAAGCAACAGCAAAACAACTGTTGCGCAGGTTGCTCGTCTTTGACGTTTGGTTGCGCTGATGTTGCAAAAAAAAAAAAAACTTGATTTGAGCAACACTGTCTTTTTTTGGGGCCTTTTTTTTTTTTTTAATAAAAAAACATTTTCCTATATAGGAAACTTGCCCCGGAACATTTATTCACCATATTCACAAAGGGTTACAAAACATCATCGACTCTGCTTTTTATCGAGTATATTAATTTTCGACATTTGTCCAAGGGCATTAAAGTTGAAACTTCCTCGTCAATTCTCCACAGATCTTGCTTTTTTGAGGGATGGTGCTTGTTTGGTTGAATTTTTAGCTCGCTCCAAAGGTTCTCAATAGGATTTAGATCCGGAGACTGAGACACACTATTTTGCTCAATCGAGTTTTGTAAGTTTTGGTGAACGCCTGGGGTTGTTGTCTTCCTGGAAGCGCCATTTTAGTATTGTAGTATATTATCTTCGGTCCATTGAAGCCTGACGTTCTCTAGAATGTCTATCCTTTTCTCTTTGGTCATTATGTCTTCGATAATATATCGGACCTACGCCCCACCAAGGGAAACAGCCCCATATCATCTTACTTACTTAGGTGGCGCTACAGTTCGGGATGAACCTGGTCCTCAACCAAAAAGTTTCTCCATTTAGCTCAGTCTTTAGCTAATTGTCTCCAGTTGCGCACTCCAAGTTGGTCGAGGTCCCATTGAACTTGTGCGCGCCACCTACGGCGAGGAGGTCCACTACAGCGTCGTCCCTCGGCGTTAGATTCGAAGACTGCGGGCCGGAGCGTTGGTGTCCATTCGCTCTACATGTGCTAGCCATCTCAAACGTCCAATACCCAGTTTTTTGACTAGGTCGATGTCGCTGTACAGCTCGTACAGTTCGTGATTGAATCTTCTCCTCCAAAACCCGTCACCGCAAACGGGACCGAATATCTTACGAAGAATTTTTCTCTCGAAGCGACCAAGGATATCTTCATCCTGTTTTAATAAAGTCCATATTTCAGCGCCGTAAAGCAGGACTGGTATGATCAGAGTCTTATACAAAGTCTCTTTAGTTGTTCGTGATAGGGCTTTACTGTTGAATTGCCTAATAAGCCAAAAAAAAAACAGCGATTGACAAGAGTTATTCTTCGCTTGATTTCTGCGCTGACCTTGTTTTTCGAGTTTATGCAGAGCCAAGGTAGACAACGTCCCTTACTACCTCGAAGATATATCTGCTCACTGTGACGTGTTCTGTCCAATTCGTCGGTGTTCGTTGTCTCTTCTTGTTGACAGCATATACTTGGTTTTGTTCTCGTTTATCGCTAAATCGATGATGGACCTTCCTGGCCTGAAACCGCACTGATAGGGTCCAATCATGCTGTTCATAAAAGGTTTCAGGCATTCACACAATATCGCAGAAAAGATCTTATATGCGATGTTGAGGAGACTGATGCCTCTATAATTGGCGCAGTTGAGGGGGTCTCCTTTTTTGTGGATCGGGCAAACGATGCTGAGATTCCATCCATCAGGCATACACTCGTCTGACCAAATCTTAGAGATGAGTTGGTGTATGCACTCTACCAATTTATCACCAGGTGCCTTGAAAAGTTCGACCGGTAAGCCGTTAGGTCCACCAGCCTTGTTGGATTTCAGTCTGCAGAAGTAGTTTTTATATATTCTCAGCACCGACTGTGATTCTACTACGAGGTTTCCATTCTCATCTCTACAGGTTTCTGTACGGGTATTGCTTCTCTTTTTGGTAAAACATCCGTACATTGTTCCTGGAGTATAAACTCTCGATATTCTCGAACGCGCGCTTCTCATGTTCTTTCTTCTTCTTTACGAGAAGCCGATGTTCTTCCTCTTCTCTTTTGCTCGTATAGCTCACGAGCAGCTATGTATGTATGCCTTTTGTTCTGCTGCATGCACTCGTCGGCATTCTTTTTCAAACCAGGGGTTTCGCGGTGGTGGGCGAGCGAGACCCAGCACATCAGTCGCGGCGTTTCTGATGGCATGTTGGCATCGTTGCCACTGGTCTTCGGCACTTGATGCTGGGGGTATAGCGGTGATTGAGAGATTTCGGGATACACGTTCAGCGAAGACTGGCGGTCTCTTGTAGCTTTTCAACGTTAAATTTTCTCACTGTGATTCTCCTTTGTTGCTCAGTTTGGGGTATCCGCATTCGTACCATGGGTACAACAAGGTAATGATCCGAGTCTATGTTGGCTGCTGGGAAGGTCCGGACATCTATAATACTGGAAGCATGCCTTGCGTCGATCGCAGTATGATTAATTTGGTTGATCGTTACATTATCATTGGACTGCCATGTCTGTTTATGAATATCGAGATGAGGAAACCATGTGCTTGCTATGGTGACATTTCGCTCTACAGCCTTAGTCCGTTATCAGACGTGGTGTCGTGTAGGCTATGCCCTACCAAAGACGTCCTCCTTTCCTATTTTGGCATTAATATTTTAACGTCGTATTTAGGACATTGCTGGTATGCTTTGTCGAGGAGCTCGTAGAAACAATCTTTGGTGGCAGGGTCCTTTTCTTTTGTGGGGCCATGAATACATATTAGGCTTATGCTAGCGAATTTAGGCTTGATCCGGAGTCATAATACGCTCGCTCACGTCACGCTTAAGACTTTCTTGCCTAAGTCTGCCGCGTATAACAAATCCGCATCCGAATAAGCGTTGCCTGTTGCCTCTGTGGCAATCACCGTAGTAGATGTCACAGTTTTTCATCCTCTTCTTGCCCGGCCCATCCGATCGCACTTCCTGGATGGCGGTAATATCTGCTTTATAGCAATATAGGGCCTCTGCTAGTTGTTCGGCTGCACGTGGTCTGTAAAGGGACAGAACATTCCACGTACAGATCCGAAGGTCGTTATCCTTATTTCGTTTGCTGGGGTCAGTTGAGTCATCCTTATCCGAGGCTTTTGGTTGTTTCGGAACCAATAGTTTTTTACGTGGTAGGGAAGTTACCCCGAAGACACAACCTCCAACCTGGAGTGCCAGTTCCTTTAGTTATTACCCTAGAACGAGGGGCCGGGTACACCGGTGCCAGTAGTCCAATACGGGAGTATGCGCGCTGCCGTTGGCCCATTAATGGCTCCTTTGCCACCATCTCTATTCCAAGGTCCTGATCAATATTGGAAATTCCTTACCGACCTGTGATCCGAATACATCGAAGCAGCTCACGTAAGGTATTCACAAATATGAATACAAATATTTGGCGCAACAACTCTTTTAAAGTGCCAGGGCCTAGCTTCTCGCAACCACTCATGTTGTGTGCGTTATATTTTTCACACGAATCCGAACGGCGATTTGAGAAGCTTTTTCGTGACAACAATGTTCTCGGATTTTTGTCAGACGCTCGCGAGAGGTGGGACCGTGAAAAAACTTTTTGGTATTTTCTGGGATGCGAACTTGGAACCTCATGCGTAGTGATCCGACACACTAACCACTTACGCCACGGCGCCCACTATTTCACTAAGTTCAACCTATCTGGAACAATAGACGCCACAGTTGACTTCGTCTAGGGAATTTGTCCGCTGCCGCCTGAAACAGGAAGGAAGTGCCCCATATCATCGACTGACCTTGATTTCGGAGGGCCAAAATAGTAGTTTGAGTTGTAGCTTCATTTAAAGAAATGTATTCACTCTTTTTGTTGGCCGTGAGTGTGAGTTTTTTTGGATGTGTACACAGGCAAAAAACTCACGCTTGCGGATCCAGCCCCTGCTTTTATAGTTATAAAACAAACCTTGTTCTCCCAAAACATATCTGAATTGCAGTTTATTGGGACATTTTATGCAAAAAACCAAATTATGTATTTTCGTTTTATGGTACGTTTATGACGTTTGCGGTTTTACTTTATTGCTCTTTTTTCTTAAAACCTTTTACCTGTTTTGAAATATTGTTTACTATCTACCCTAAGGAATTTTGTTCATTGGAGTCCTGCACATATAGATAAACATATAGGCTGGGTACGTATTTGCAAACCTTTTGCACATGTCATGCATAAAATATTTCATCAATTCATTTATGAACACAATAACTGCTGCATGAATGCAGTCATCATACATTTGGAAAATGAATTCATAAATGTAAAAATAGCAGACAAACAAAAATGACACGAATTTAAAATATTTTGTCAAAGTGACAAAATTTTCCCATAGTCCATTAATTCGTGTAATTTACAATGTCTAATAAGAGCATTATCTTGGAAGGATTAGGTTTTGATAGTATGCAAACAAAATTTTCCAAAAGAAGGAATACAAAAACTCGTAGAAAAAGAAAAATGTTATTGATCAGAAGGAACTGGAGAATTATGTTAAGACATGTACCAAAGAGAACATTTTCGTGTGTCCAGGTCTACATTTCAGGTACGTTCTCAATTCCTGACTTTGGGGTTAAAAAATTAATGTCAATAATAACTGCATGTTTAGAGAAATAAACAATTTGTTTAACATTGCTAAAGGAGCAGCTTTCAAATACTTTATTCAAATAACGAAACTGCTGTTCAAGTTTCGAAAGAAGTATATAAACTGTCCCACGAAGAAACGTCTCTGCCGCTCGTTGTTCCTTTTTTTATTCTTTGGTAAGAAATCTTTAAATTTTGGGATTTCCTTACAATTTCCTCTCTGTCGTAAGGGAACGTGGAGAGAAGTCTTTAGGTCTGTTCGCGTACCCTCCCAAAACAGCGATTTTTTACGAAAACCTGTTCGATTACTGAAAATTTTCCTAGTTTTTGACAGAAGAGAGCGCCCTCGAGAGTAAAAAATTTCCCCATGCTGCGAATTTCCGTGGGCTAGTTTGTTAAATCTGTCAAATCGCTGTTTATGCGATTTTTTGTTGGATTGTTCCCTTCTCTTTCTTTCTGTCGCGTAAAATTAGGTTTGAGATTTAACGTTTAGAAAGTGGGGAAACTTTTGTGGTTCAACGGGTTCGTTTCCTTTTTCGTAATTTTACCTCTCTGTAAGAGAAATTTTACCCCCACTCGTGGAAATTTGACAAACTGCGAATTTTGGTGCAGAAACTATGCGAACAGACCTTTTATTTCGTTTAAAAATGTTCCCCAAAGAACCGATTTCTTTCTCCGCCCAGCTAGAAATTCAGAATCCATTCCAAGCCGAACGGAGATTAAAAGTTTGGTGTCGGCATCGGACCAGATTAATTCCTATAGAAGATAAATTATTTATTTTATATAATGAATGCAAAGAAATAAATATTTTGCCGATGCAATCCTGCAACACAATAAACACACAATGCCAAATTGACAGCATATTGACTGTCATTTTACTTTTGTGAACACAAGAGCTGCCATGCTCATGCAAAGATAATGCAGTTCGTTTACAATTATGAACCCAAATTTTGCAGGACGGCAGTGTATATGCAACAAACAATTGAGGCCATCAGCGCAAAAGTGGTGTAACCCACAATTTTTGTTGGTTGCTGTTCTGGTGTTACATACATTCCTTACATTACCAACTATCAATACAAAAGTGGTGTAGGCCACCTTTTGGTATTCAAAAGCAAATGAAGCTGAAAAAATCGTTTTTGCACAGAGCATAATATAACAAAATAATAGAGCAATCAAATTTAAAATCCCCATTCTCTCCTAATTAAATAGTTTTGTGTTACACCACTTTTGCGCTGATAGCCTCAATTGTAATCTGCGTAGATTTGGGATGTTTTATATGGAATTTATGACTATACGAATATGGTATGTTTGGTTCATGCCGGTTATTTTCGCTGTAAAGTTTTTTGGATCTTAGAATAAAATCGAACTCAAAACTTACTTTGATGTCCATGTAAATCATATTTCTCTTGTTCTTCTCTATGTATCCTTTGTCGGACCAATACTTGAATATTATGTTTATATTAATTGGCTGTCCAAAAAAGATTATCTGCCTATAATAGTACGTGCATTTTTCCACAAGCTTACCATATATGGCTCATGCATGAGGTATCATGACCAGCACTTTCTACTGTGCTAAATTTCCTTGTTCGGCTCTACAGGTATCTCTTTTTGGTGTTCGAAACGTTATAGTAGCCGGAATTTTCGATCAAATAAGAAAAACCCAAGTCACCTGCTTTTTTCTAGCCGTAGGTGTGTACATTTATAGTTATAATTTTTCTATCCCTTCTAGCTAGATGACAACAGACGGTAGTAATTGATTGTAATTTTTTATTTTAATTTCTCTAGCATTGCAAACCAGCCGTCGACGAAGAAACTTTCCAAAAAATGGTTCAAAGAATGTATGAAGAAATGCGTAAAGAACGCCAAAAATGTGCAGAAGATGTAGCCAATAATCTTTCGCCAATTCAGTTAGCAAACAAACCATCAGTGCGGTCGGAAGAGCCTAAGCTTCTCACTTCTCCGCAAATGCAAATTTCATCTAAACAAGGATTGTGTAACTCCGAACATAGTAAAACTGATCCAGAGGTACTTATCTTTAATTTACTCCAACAATTTGTAATTTTTCCTTTTCAGCCGATGGAAATAGAACCCACTATGAAACCATCTGTTCCACCACCTAAGCCGGAGAAATCCAAGCAACTTGTCAATAAAGATACATCTTCTGAAAATCTTAAAAAAGGGGGGAATACAAGAAAAATTGATGGTTGGGAAAAGCCTTTAGAGTCCCAGCTTTCTCCACCATCACAAATACCTCCTTCCAAGGACGCAATTATGGATCAGAATGTGGGAGCTACAAATCTAAACTCAAATTTGAATATGCGACCACCTTCGACAACACCACAGCAACCTCAAACTTCACAGCAAAATACTGTTATGCAACATAGTCTGACTTTAACACAGCAAGTACCACACACAACACCTAATACACATACATCAGGTCCATTACCGCCGCCTCCAGTAAGTACAGAGCCATCTACTACACCACAAGCAACTGGACAGCAATCATCCGGAATTCAGGCCCATCATGCACCGCATCATTTACCACCTCATATGGCGACTCATCAAGCCATATCAGGACATCCAGGTATGCCTCTTTCCGGATATGGCAGTTACGCCCCTTCTGGAGGGCCTTCGAGATCCCCGTACTATCCACCACAATATGGTGGTCATCCTCCACAACCATATGGACAATATCCTCCATATCCCTACCATCAACAATATGGGCCTCCTCCTCCTTCGCACTATATGAATGCTCGTCCTCCGCATGGACCACCGCTTCATTACCAAGACCATTCATCTCCTCCAGGACAACAAGTTCACGGCCCACATGATGGTCACCACGGAGGTTATGCTCCTTCTCAATTGGGGGTTACTCCATCATTGCAACAAAATTCCACGCCAATAATGGCGACAGGTGCCCCATCCATCTGTGCTTCACAATCAGTCGATGGTAATGTAATAATCTATCTTCCATGAACACTTAGAAACTACGATTTTCTTTTTCCTGTATTTCAGGTGTAAAACGCGAATTGGATGGTGATTCTGATAAGAAGGATTCTGAATGAACTGCATCCAGTTTTCATCGCTTGTGAACTTCAATTAGCATACTCTTTATACAGTGCACTCCTATTTATTCAAACGCACTTAAAAAAGATTGATTACCCAGCAACTTTTAATTTTTCTTCATGATACAAATATGTTAAATTTGTAAAAACAATAAAAATAAAAATTAAAGCATTGCTTTCTCATATTGTTTTCGCAGTTCTTCATAAGTCAACGTAGGTTTAAGGTCGTCGTTGATATAAACATCAGAGGCACGTTCTTCAACTTTTCTTTTAGCCCTATTAAAGGCTTCAATTATACTAGATCTACAAAAAAGAAAAAAGTGAATAGTATAATTATTTTAGTTACAATGGTATAGAGGATATAACAAATATATATACCTAAATAGCTTTTGGTGCAAAACATATGCACTTACATGACCGGCATCCAGATACTTAACTTCAACGCCAGGCCAAATCTCTTCTAAACTGGAACACCCTTCTCTAGGTACATATGCATCATCTTTTGCACAAACTGCTATTATTAAAGATGTGTCAAATGGCACGGAAAAATTCTTAAGGTGTGTACATTCATCCATCATACCCCGCATGAATTGTAAAGCTTCCCGTTCCCACCAGTTCGTTTTTGTTATATCAATTTTATCATTTTCTTGTTGTGCTGTTCTAGGCAAAATATAATCCATTAGTTTAGTAAGGGCTGACTGTCCTACTCGATTATATCCGGTTAGATTTGAAAAATTTTCTTGTCCTTGCGATGGTTTTGGCCTGGGATATTTGCGTCCTTCCCTTTTAATATCATTTTTAGTGCTTCGAATTTTATTATTAAGTTCATTTACTTCAGATTGAGATAGTTCAAATTTGTTTTTAGACATAATTTTTGCATGTAACTCTTTACTTAAACCAAGTGTGTTTTCTTTATAAATTTTTGCTGTGTCTTTAATCTCTGACCCACTTTCAATTCCGAATTTCGTGACATTATTTTTAGAAGAAAAAGTATTCTGCGGTTTAATGACTTTAATGTCTTGAACATCTTTAATGTCTTGTTTAAGTTCATTCATCGATTGATTAAAATCTTTGACAAATTTTTGCCCTGCTGCGAACGCGTCGTCAATAATAGTGACCATTTTCGAAAGGCGTTCACTGTATTGTCCGTCTGAAAAGTACTGTGTTTCAAGCATATCCCAATTTATAGAATGGCTCATGACACCCTGTAAAAATGGTATATACTAAGTACAGTAGGAAAGAAAAAGAGATTTGTCTTTTACCGTAGTAAATACCGCGGCGGCTGTTGACCACGAAAGGCATGGAACCAAAACAAGAGGTTTTGGCCAATTAGTAGCTGCAAGTGAGGCCATCTGCAATTTATAAGACTGTTATTATTAATCATTTATAAATATGTAAGCTTATTTTTACGTGACCACCCATCGATAGACCTGTTACACCCAAGGGCCCGTAACCATTTCTTTCACACCAATGCAATAAAACTAGACATTCAAGAACAAGGCAACCACCCATAACAAAAATATCGGAGACGTTATGCAAATTTGAGCGGCTGTAAAATTGCGAATGTTATTTTGAAAAACTATTAAATTTCGGATTTACACTTGGTCATCAGGTTTTCTAACTCCATAAAATGGATTTTCCAAAATGATACCGCCTATGTTGGCCTCTTTTAGCAACGGTTTTGCAATAAAATTCCTTCTTCGCCAAAAATACTGCAAATATGAAAATAATAAGCAAAAGCGTACATTTTTCAAACTTTTAAATCTAAAAACGTACATGGTCTCCGGTACCGGCTAAATGAATACACATTGGCTTATGCCTCTCACTTGTCCATTTATTTGGCAATAAAACTTGAAAATGAGCTTGTTGCGATGCCTTGGGAACTAATCCAGGCAAATGAAACTCAAGAGGAGTTGTAAAATGTCCTTCCAATATGGTGCAATCCGATTGTTTTTCTTCTTTCGTGATTTCAATCGGATATTCAGGTGGGACTAATTTGAAACATTTTTCACGTCTTGATATAATTTTTCTAAATTCAAATAGTCTGTAAAAGAGAAATACATAGAATAGAAGAAATAGTTGTGCCAATTAGTGTCGAGAACGTACTTCATTATATGTACATATAAATACGAGATTTACTTTCACTACCAAATTAATTTCCGACAAAATCAACAAGCACAGGCCACACACGACCCCCATTCTCACCATCAAAAGACACCACACGTGATCAAGTGATCATGCGACGCAACTGGTGACCGATATTGGCATAATGACATAATCGGGGTTATCGGCAATTCCGAGGGAAAAAAAGTTCGAATATTCACCCCAATTCTTCAACTCGTATACGACAGTCGAACACGACCACGGTAGCATTTAGTTATTACAAAGTCCGTATTTTACGAACACACTCGTACGGAATTTTTGACAGGAGTCGTATGCATCGCAACGCATACGAGTGTCGTATTTTTCCGCTATTACGGAGAATTCAACTGGTCGTTTGATGGTCGTATTTGTGTGGTATTTTACTCGCACTCAAAATTGGCTACGACTCGCCTTTAACGTGAAGCAAAATAGAAAAAAAATAAATGTAATTTCACTCAAAATATCTGAATTTGTTGTTTTGCGTGCTTTTATTGTAGGAAAGTCACGAATCTTAGCCAATTTGTTAGGGTGGTTTCTGCTATGCCAACAACACGGGGTGTTCCCAAGCGATACCCCATCTAAGTACTAACCGCGCCCGTCGCTGCTTGATATCGGTGATCGGAGGAAAACTGATGCTCAGCATGTTATAGTCGTTGGCGTAATTATAATACACAACAAATTTCTCCGAATCTCTGCCAAATTCTCAACCGGCACCACTTCATCCTCTTCTTAATCGAAAAAGTGGTTATCAAATTGATATTTTTGATTTATTTTGTTCAACAAAAACTTTACTTTGCTTTAAAATACACCCCAAACTTATATGTTTACATTTTCATTTCATTCTCTCTGATGGTTTGACATTTGCATAACTGCGATGATACGCGTTGGTTTTTTTGAGTTGTCGTATGCATCGCATACGAATCGAGGAATAGGAATTTAATTTTGATACGACTTTAAATACGAAAGAAAATACGACTGGGCATTCGGCTTGAAGAATTGGGGTGATTATGTTCGTTGTCATTCGCGGATTTTTGGTTGTAATCACAGCTCATATTTAGAAATTTTTTTAATTTACCTGCTTTAAAGCAAAAAATAATAAAATTCATAACCTAGATTTGCATTGCTAGACGGGGAGTAAGACCAATAAGATAAAAATGAACAAAGATCCATAACCAGAAGTGAAATAGACAAGTCTAACCCTCTTAAGTTATCACAGGCATTGCAAGTAATGGTGAGCCAATGAGCTGTGACGTTATTGCAATGGCTGTAGCTCCACCCCTGCGCGAGATTGTTTTCAGAATGGTTGGTATATATGGTACTCCTCATGTGCACTTTCAGTTTGGATGGAACTTTGGAAAGTTCAATATCGCTTCATTTCACTACCAGAAGACGTTAAGTGGACCTCGATCATCGGATCATCCATCGTGACCTATTTTATTCGGTAAACATTTCACTGATTTACTCATTTAACATATGTATCTCAATTATGGCTTCTTCCAAAGAGGAAATTCTGTATTCCCTGAAATAGCCAGTGCCATTTTAGTGTTTTCTATTTTCGGCCAGTTTTAGGAATAGTTAAGTTAGACTTAATTGAAATAAGTAAATGTTTATTTTAGTATTTTTAAATAAAAACAATCAAACTTTTTACTTTTAAAAGTAAAGCACCTCCTTTGCGGTTGGTGCACATCAAATTTGTGACGTCTCTATATTCACTTTTCGCTTAAAAAGTGACAAAATTGGCAAAAAAAGGTAAGGTGCTTGATTCCTCTAACAAATTAAATATTCCGGGGAAAATCGCGTTGAAATTCCGGGGGAAACTTTGTGTAAATTCAGTAACGCATCATTGGCATGGCATGTTTTGTAAAACGTTCATTAATGCAAACAATTGGCATCACTTTCAAGTGTTCATTATTGCAAAGTTTCGTAAACTGATGCGCAAACATGATAAACAAAATCATCGCCGAAAAGTTTGATGCGTTCTTGATTCGGCAGGCAAGACATAAGTAAACATTTCGGAGGAGAAAGAAAAGTAAGTAAATACATAGTTTTAACAGTAGATAAGTAATTATATTTTATAAAATTTGTTTTCAGAGTATTTCAGCGCCGCGTAGGTGAAACTTCTATTAAAAAGGCTGAAACAGGAAAAAGAATTTTCTTCAGGAAAAAAAAAAATCGAGGGCATTTCTGTGGCGAAGAGTTCTTGCGGAAATGCAAGAAGATCCGCACTTAAAATTTAGTGATTTTCTATTACTTTGAAATAGTCTTTGATTTTTCGAATTGTCTTTATCCACCCTAATTACAGTAGGTATCCGATTCGAGCGCTTTCTCCTTGCTTGACACATATTTAATAAAAATCGATCGTCTTTACGATCATTATTATCGATCAAAACGTTCATTACCAATACTTCCATAAGTGACCCAAAAAATGTTTGATACAAATTCGTTCAAAAATGCCAAGGAAATATTCAATCAGCAAAGCATCAGCTGTGCATCGCATCAGAATCGCAAATAAGCAGTGATGCCGCATCACTGCACAAATGTTTGACGTTTCTGAATTTACCCTTTTTACACGATACCAATTTTTCGAAAAGAGGAAACATTTCGGAGGGAATTTTATTCACAATAGCCTTGAATGCAAGCAGGGGCATGAAGGAAAAGTGAAGACGACGAATTAGGCAGTTTGATTTTGAGTACGTTAAGATACAAACGAACGCAACATGTTTCTGCGTTTCTCTCTCCTCCGGTACTATAGTACCTTGTTCCCCGTACGGAACATAACACGATTAAATACTCTGCTTCATAAGACTAATCAACAAATCAACAAGGGCCCTCACTCTGCATTGCTATTCTTAAGTAAAATATATGCGAAAGTGATTTACGATTCTAATTTTAACCGGTACTCTGTAAGAAAACAGAATCAAATGCAACTGTTGCCAAGGGCCCGTACAAATTTGTACTAATTCTTGCCTAATAGCGTTCCTTTACTCAAAAAATTCGTAAAAGAGAGTGGTAGTGAGAGAGTAAAATATTTTCTCAGAATAAGTCTTATGAATTCTTGCCCAGAAAAGAAACGGCAATGTGTCAAACTTAACAGCTGATTTTTTTGTTGGCAATGGGCACATTCAGGTTTCCAGATATCTAGATTTTGCGCATTTCAATTGCTACGAAAACTAAAGTTCATTATTAAAAAATGGTACCGAAATGAATATAAAAATGTTCTCCAAGGACATTTCAACGGATGTGAATAGGTAAATTCATATTTAAAAGTGCCAAAAGGGGGATTTTAAAATTCTCTAAAAATGTTTTTCGTAGATGTGAAGTACCGAACAAAAGCAGCTGAAAACGTTAACGTTTAATTATGGGCAAATTTTGTTGTTTTATGCTTTCCTTTAGTTTTCCATAGTTTCTCTTTGACAAAGAATTTTACTGTTTCATAATTTTTCCTTTACGAATTTTTGCCCAAAAAGTAAAGGAACGGGCTTATAATTTGCGAATCATTGACATTATATATGGACTGCTAGTAACCAGGGCTGTCAACAAAATCGCGATGCTGAAGTGCTGCACGGGTATTTGCTGTTGGTAATCTGAATGCTTCGGAAAATTTTTCCACACCTTGGCTTTTTTTATATTTTTATAGTGAGGATTACTCAAATCCCATGGAACATTTTTCCTTTTTACTAGCTCGATTAATTTTTCTTTTGACTGATCTTGTTTTTTTGTTTTGTTCTGAAATGTCAAAAAGTGGCGCTGCATGAAGCTGAAGTTGACTCTACGTCTACTTCAGAAATTGCTTAAGGCAGATTTGTGAAATCTGTCAAATAGCTGTATACGTTATTTTTTTTTTAGCTTATTCCTTCTCTTTCTTTAGTGTACAATTGGGTTTGAGGTTTGACGTTTAAAAAGTGGGCAATTTTTGTGGTTCAACGCGTTCGTTTACTTTTCATAATTTTACCTGAGAAAATTTTACCACCACTCTTTGAAATTCGATAATCTACGAATGGACCTATTAATTATTTGAACTATCTCATTTTCGAGGTGACATCTGTTGCAAACAATTTGAATTTCAAACGTTTTACTTGGCAAATCGACAGAAACACAAGAGGTGTTTCTGTCATTCTATGGAGAAATTCAAGATGGTTGGTTTTTTGTTAAACATTTTTCCGCTTTAAACCGCAAGCGCTAGCTATTATATTGGCGTCATTTCTTGGACAGAGATTATATGGAACTGACATTTCACAGCAGTCCATATATAGTATGTCAATGTTGCGAATATATTTAGTTTCCAGACTCGAACTAAGAATGCCGATTTGAAATAACGCGACCGATTTTGGTTTTCTAGAAATGTATGTTTTGTCTCCAACAAATACATTTTAAAATGTACAAAATAGCAATAGAAATGGAATTAAACGTTTTTGGTCTACAACATAAATTAAATAATAATTTGTTGGCCTATCATTTATAAAGGGTGTCCCAACTACAATGCACAATTTGAATTCGGTGGCGTTTCTGTTTACATTTCTATAAATTACTAATGTATATATTAAATTAAAATGCATTATTGCTTATTTCAATGGCACCCATTTTTAATATTTGCAATATAAAAATATACATATGTACGATATCTGCGCTTTAAACATATTTTTTTTAAATAGTACATTTAAAGATACATATGTAAGTGGCATCACTGATCGCTCTCTTTTTAACGTAACCAACTTTCCGAAAGAGAAACACAACAGCTCAATGCAACTGTGTGGGTCCTTAAGAGAGTGGTGGCTTTACACTGTACTTGTGATTGCGTATGTATTGCATGGGTAAGTGCATATGAATTAACTAACATCTATATGACGATTGCAGCTTTCTTATTTTACCTGGCCTTAAAATAAAAAAAAGTTATGCACATATGCATAGAAATAGCTTTCCAACTTTAAATAATTTATGGAAATCGCTTCGGTAGAAACGCCTTTAAAGGGATCACAAAATGCGTGTTTGCCTATTAAAATAATTGATTGCCTGCTACACGAACGAACAATGCGTTATTATTGTAGAAACCAATTACTAATTTTTTTTTTTACTATGCTGATGCTCAGGGCACGGAAATAATTCGCAAATTACGAAAAAAAAAACATTTTTAGATCTGTAATACTGATTTATTTAGATTGCAGAAAGTACACAATAAAGCGATAAGAGCTGTACTAAACTGTAACCGGTAAACAAGCATTTTGACTACGTTAAATTTTTTTAGTTTATTAAGATAAGAAGATAAGATAAGATAAGAAGGCCAATATGTTTACCTACATATATCCATAATTGCATAAGATATTCAGCCGTATAATTAAAGAAGTAACAATAATAATAACCCTTATTTCAAGTGGCGTTTAGGACGATTTAATAAACGACAATTTCAATTTACAATTACGTTTTTGTGTCGTTAAAGAACCATTAGTGCACGACAAATGCCATGTGAGAAAACATTGGAAAACAATTGAAAATGATTTTCTTAAATTTTTAATTGATTTAAGTAACTAAATTGAATTACCTTACTTTCCAAAGTGGAAATAACACACCAGGAGCAATTTAAGACTTTGGTGGAGTTGATGAGTTGGCAGATGCCAACAACATGCGTTGTTACCAACAGCTTCATCATCTAAGTACTAACCACGAACGACGCTAGTTGATTACGGATATTGGACGACAAACGCCAACGACAATCAGGGTGACTGTCTTTTATCTTTCAATGAACCGATCTGCATGAAATCTTGCAAATTTGTTGTAATACATTTTACGAGTTGGTTAGAGGTCACAAACGGATCTTTTTTATTAGTGCACAAATTTCCTGAATGCTTCCTTCATCTATTTCGCGGACAACAGCCTAAATGTAAGATGTCAGCATTTTCGGTAGCTTTGTTTTTTTTCAATTGATAGCGAAGTATTGAATTGTGCAGAATACTATTACAACTCTTTCACATTGAAAAATTTATGAAAATATATTCGAGAGAAAATATATCATCTGAGAAATAAGACAATCGTCGAAAAGCGAAAAACGCGGTTGGACAGCAACAAGTTTTTTTTTCACGGTTTAACCTCTCGCGAAAGTCTGAAAAAAATATTAGAGTATGTATTGTTGTTATGGAAAAGCTTCTCGAAAGAATACTATATATTGCCCTTACGATACGGTATATGACTGTAGGTGCTGTCCTCTTCATTCGTTTTGAATTTCCATTTAAACTTTCTTTAATTAACTCAGACTGAACAATGAAAATTAAAAAATGTCAAGGTGTTCAGCAAGTGAAGAAACTACAGTATAATTTTACTAGATCTACAACACAACGAAATTGATGCTTTTCGATTGGTAGGCAATATAAAATATTTTTATAAGTGATTTGGAATAAAAGACAAATAAAATTTGATCATTGCATAACCTGTTACCCGCCTTCAGTTAAAAATAAACGTATAGAATAATTATGGTTTATGAAATTCACGCGAACTTTTTACTATTAATTCCTCAAATTTTGAATTTCCTTGCCTTCCTTTATTGTTACACTCGAGCCCTTTTTCCTATGGGGATTGTTAACATACGTACATATGCATATGTCGGCGATTACCTACGCTAATAATTTTTGAGGCTCGGACTCGTGGAGTATTTATTATTATTAAAGCTCAGATTTTTTTATTTTTCTTTAGAACCTGAGAGTTCAACACGAAAATATTTGCATGGAAATAGGCAGATTTATGCACACAACTTATTACCATTTTAAGTTATATATTACCTTTGTAAATTTTCTGGTTTGCCCCATCCTTTCTCGAAAAATTTTGTAATCAGTAATCTGCGGTAAAGACTGTCAAGACGACTAGGTGGCATGGTCAATTTTTAAATTTTATTGCGCCGGTATTTAGTTAAGTTTATATCACAAGTTACTATCACGCGTAATTTTTTAATAAATTTCTTTTGGTAGAAATAATCTATGTAGGTACGAAAAATATCCAAAAAATGTTAGTCGAAATAGAGACCGAATTTTTGACAAAACAATTTGAAATGAATACTTATACTAGAATTTTATCAGCTTTAAAACGGTACTTTGCACTTTAAAACGTATGCATAGACGAAACAGTCCTTCTAACTCAAGAGCCACTGGAACGCTTTCCATGAAACCATCACCAAAATAATGTAGGCATCCCGGGGATAAACTATAGAATATTTATTTGGCTACTCCAGACCGAGTCTGCCAAGCAAAAGCTTCCTGAAAACTTCTAATCAGAAATGAACCACTGTTCTCAAAACGTCATTTTGGAAAAACCTGCTGCAGCATAGAAAACCGGCTTTCAACTGAAATTAGAAAACAATTTTTGGTCGTCTCAAACTTTACAAATGGTCGTCATTATTAATAACCTTAT
Source organism: Brachypalpus laphriformis (assembly GCA_945910035.1). Lineage (NCBI taxonomy): Eukaryota > Metazoa > Arthropoda > Insecta > Diptera > Syrphidae > Brachypalpus > Brachypalpus laphriformis. The sequence continues at coordinate 126,524,787 of OX246756.1, forward strand.
TAAACTTAATGCCATTAATTTTCTTATCACACTGATAAGAAATTGCTATACTGCCCTAGTACTACGAAAGTAAGACCTTGTTACGTCACTATCGAAATGTTTGGAAGCCATGTCGAATTCGTTCTTTTTTTATATCGTGATAACACCAACAAAACAACACGTAAAAAAGTTTGAGCAGTCAACTCAAATAGAAATATGATAAAAACTTCGGCAAATAAGACACAAATTAAATAACTTTGTGACTGTCGAATCTAAATATTTTTCCGCAATTTAAACTACATGACCTTGTCGAACGTCATGTAGAGATGTGGAAGAAATATCAATTCTATGTATATCGATTCTACGAAAATGCGATATTTTTTAATTCATATATCGAGCTGATATTTAAATGACCGTTATATCCATTGATATACGAGTATACCTATTAACATTGTACATATATGAATCTTGTAGTACTATCATCAAGCGATTTTTCAGTTTTAGCCCTGACCACCTAGATGGCTACGACGGATTTCTCCCGAAAGAAGAAACATTTTCTCACTCGTAAAAATGATATACACCCCTGTAAGGAAACGGAATTCAAAAAGAAAGATGGTTAAAACGTGTGTGGTGAAAACAAAAACTTGTAAGGTTTTTGGGATTTCAAAAACAGCTGTCAATCGGATAATTGCAATTAGATTTAAGAAAAAATATAAGTGAACTCCAGTTTCAATTTCAGAAACTTCGATGAAACAACTATTTACCGTCAGATTTATATATTTTGAGAGGCTTAACAGAAATGTATTTAACATTTAGTTTTTTGTGAAATTACGCAACTTCACCAATCTTGAAGTTGCTTGTCTCCGTTTGTTTTATAGAAGGTTGACAAGAATGCACGGAAAAAAATACTGTGAATCCAACGCCCGCACTGTGTGCAAACATGTTAAGGGTATTCATAACCCCTGGAGTACGCGCAAATTATAAAAACAAAATTTATTCAGTTGAGTTATGAACATTTTCTCCACCTAATAACAAAAAATATTACAATTTGCAGTTATTCTTTCTCGTAAATTGACTTTTCCAAATTTCATCTTTTTTTAGCACATCCTCGAACTCGTTCGAAATAAGAAAATGCTGTCCGTTTTTTTTATAGATTCGCCCCTAAGTCGCCCCAGGTTTTTTATCAAAAAAAAAAAAACTTGGGTTTTCAATTTCTCAGAATCGGACCTGTCATGCGGACATTTTGCCAATGTGCAATTATATTTTTATTTTATTCGAACGAAGCTAATCACAGCAGTGATATGACGGCAAGCAAAGAAGAAAAACCGGTTTTGCTTGCAATTCACACTCAACTTTATGTCAATAGATTGCATGCCTGAGTGGAAATTTAGCAACGAAAATATATTTTTTGGTCGTTTAAATACAATATGTATTCTTCAGTTAACGATGAGAAAAAATGTGTGCGGTGGAACTTGGGGAATTGGTGGGTTTTTGATGGTGCATACACGTAAGGTAGAAATGGAAAACTTATGATGCAATGGGGCGTCTGTCTGTCTGTCATGAACTTGTAAGGCGATATCTTCTACATTATGAATGCTTCTATAAGACTGTTATATGTTCCAAAGCAATGGAAAGTCGCCCAAGTTATTATGGTTCCGAAACCGGGGAAATGTGCAAATGACAAGAAATCATATAGCCAATAATATCTAAGGTCTTCGAGAAACTTCTGCTGAATCCACAGCAGATCAGGTGTATCGAATAACGAACGAAATTGAAAAAGCTCTAGAAGGGGAAAAAATATGCTCTAGCGCTTTTCTCGACGTATCGCAAGCCTTCGACAAGGTATGGGACGAAGGCCTAAGGTATAAGCTAAGGGTAATCTTACCGGAAAAGTTGTACAGAATATTGGAATCTTATCTTGAAAACAGACTTTTCCGTGTTATACACGGGACTGAATATTCGGATTTCAAAGAAATCTCCGCCGGTGTTTCGCAAGGAAGTGTTCTCGGTCCAATCCTGTTCCTGCTCTACGCAAGAGATATACCACAAGATGAAGGGACCGTTTTAGCAACGTTCGCAGACGACACGGCTATCCTCGTAACGGATGAGTCAATCGAATCATCAACGGGAAAACTCCAACGAGCTTTGAACAAAGTATGCGAATGGACAAAAACCTGGCAAATAGTCCTCAATGAGACAATATCAACGCATGCCAATTTTACGTTAAGAAAGATAAACAACTTACCTATATCCATTAACTCGGTGCAAATACCTTACGCAAACGAGGCAAAACATCTAGAAATGACCCTAGACGCAAAACTTAAGTGGAAAACACACATTAAAAAGAAGCGCGAAGAGCTCGAAATCAGATTTAGAGAAATGTATTGGTTACTCGGGAGATACTCGAAGTTAAGCGTATACAACAAACTGCTTCTGTATAAGCAAGTGCTAAAAACGTCCTGGACATATGGTATACAACTTTGGGGTTGTACCAAACCAAGCAATATGGCTCTACTGCAAGCATTTCAAAACAAAATACTAAGAGCAATCGTGAATGCTCCTTGGTATATAAGGAATAGTGATATTCACAGAGATCTAGGAATTGCTACCGTGAGGGACGAAGTAACAAACTTTGCTCGCAAACTTCGTACCCGTCTTCATATTCACTGCAATAATGAAATTATCCGTACTATGGACGTGACAAACCTTGAGCGCCGACTACAAAGAACAAGACTTTTCGACCTAGCGCCGTAAGGAAAAACCGCATGTAATGACGGTATTACTAGGTGCCTTCACTAGAAAGCTACCTACGCGATTAACACTACAGAAGCGTAAACTACTCGTTAAGGCAACTTAGTCGTAGTCATCACAAAAATGAAAAAATGAGAGGGACGAATTTCCTACTACTATGAGTACGCGCAGCCGGTTCTCATAGTGCCTCTCTGAGGGCGTGAGGTTTAGCCCGTAGGCATATACTGACTAGCACTGATGGCATTGTCAGATATATGAATCGGGCATAACCAATGGTACGGACTATTGGTATCTTTTGAAGATTCCTGCACCTCCAGGCGCAACCAAAAAAAAAAAAAAAGGCGATATCTTATAGTCGTATGGATTTCAAGAGTAGTTTTTAAATCACATTGCAGGTATGTACATTAGGCTTGTCCTAAACTGTTTGGGAATTTTAGAACTAGTTTTTTCCTGATCCGCCACGACTTCTTGGCATTTAAAACTAATAGTAAATCCTTAAAAAAAAAAACAAAGATGTTATTTAGAGGTAATTTAAAAAAGAAAAAATTATTTCATGGTTTTCAACAACTTAAATTACTCAACTTTTAAGCTAACCAAAATGTGTTCTTAATTTAGCTGTAACTGAAACTGGGACTCCGACTTGCCATGTGTTGGTTCAAGAAGCTACTGTAAATATCGCCAACCTTCGCCAGAACTCAAGAATTCCAAATCGATACTCACCACCTCTTTATCGATTTCAAGGCCGCCTATGACAGCATCTATAGAGAAGAGCTTTATAGAGCCATGTCTAGTTTTGACATCCCTGCCAAACTTGTCCGCCTGTGCAGGCTGACGATGGAGAACACTCGCTGCTCCATCAAGGTCGGTAATGACCTCACCGAGACCTTTGATGTCAAAAAAGGCTTTAGACAAGGTGACGCGCTGTCATGTGACTTCTTCAATATTGTACTTGAACGGATTGTGCGGAACTCACAAGCCAACACCGGAGGCACAATCTATTACAAGTCTGTACAACTGCTTGCATACGCCGACGATATAGACATTATCGGAAGATCTCAGCGGGCTGTCACCGGTGCTTTTGCAAGCATTGAGGCGGAAGCGGCCAAAATGGGTTTGGCGATAAACGAGGGCAAAACCAAGTATATGCTGTCAACTAGAAGGGAAAACCAACATCGACGAATTGGACAAAACGTCACAGTGGGCAGCTATAACTTCGAGGTAGTAAGGGACTTTGTCTACCTTGGCTCTGCTATAAATTCTACAAACAAGATCAGCGCAGAAATCAATCGAAGAATAACTCTTGCCAATCGCTGTTTTTTTGGGCTTATAAGGCAATTCAACAGTAAAGCCCTCTCTCGAACAACTAAGGAGACTCTATATAAGACCTTGATCATCCCAGTCCTGCTTTACGGCGCTGAAACATGGACTTTATTAAAAGAGGATGAAGATATCCTTGGTTGCTTCGAGAGAAAAATTCTTCGTAAGATTTTCGGTCCCGTTTGCGTTGACGGGTTTTGGAGGAGAAGATTCAATCACGAACTATACGAGCTGTACAGCGACATCGACCTAGTCAAAAAACTGCGTATTGGACGTCTGAGATGGCTAGGACATGTAGAGCGAATGGACACCAACGCTCCGGCCCGCAGAGTCTTCGAATCTAACCCCGAGGGACGACGCAGTTGAGGGAATTATCGCCGTAGGTGGCGCGCACAAGTTCAAGGGGACCTCGACCAACTTGGAGTGCGCAACTGGAGGCAATTAGCTAAAGACCGAGCTAAATGGAGAGGCTTGTTGGTTGAGGCCCAGGTTTACCCCGAATTGTAGCGCCACCTAAGTAAGTAAGTTCGCCAGAACAGTCACCATATGAAGCACACACTCCAATTCAACCGACAAAAAAAATAACTCTTCAAATAAGCATCCGATATAATGGACAGTAAAGGCACACGTAAAGTTTAACACCAGCTGAAGTTTTTCACAGGAAGAACGAGGACTCTTTATAACTAATGTGGTGGCAACTATCAGAAATGCGCTCCAATTTTGACAAACTAAGTAAACTTATTCAGCAGTTTTGAAATGAAATGAATAACTGAGCAGAAGGCATCGGAAAAATGAGCGAATCTTTTCTCAGTTTTAGTACAGTAACTAATAAGGAAATCTCTTTGCTGAGAATAGGAAGTGATGAAATTTGATATCGGTATCGGCTGTTGACCGGCTTTTACTTTCCAAATATATTTTGATTGAATTGGGTCTGGATGATCTCTGGCTTCAACAAGATGGTGCTGCCACCCACAGAAGCCATCGATCAATCAATTTATTGCGTACGAAATTTAAAGACCGCATTAGTTCGGTTAGAGGAGAAGTTGATTGGCCTCGAAGGTCATGCCATTTGACACCCTTAGACTTCTTCCTGTGGGGTTATTTGAAGAGTAAGATCTATGCCAATAACTAAGCCACAATTTAGGTTCTCAAGCATAACATTCAAATTGAAATTGCGGCCATAGACCCACTTATTCTTCAAAAAGTCATTGATTATTTTGACCTTCGGATGATTGCTTGCAACAAAAGCTGTGGTGGTTACATGAACGATATTGTATTCCATTCATAATTGCCATGGATTGATCTTCATTAATCAATAAAGATCTATATAGATTTCGCAATAAATGTGTGCTCAATTTAATGAAAACTTCAACACTAGCTGCTGGCTCACCCGTTATAGGCCATATAGTTCGGCATTGTACCTTCACCACTCACCGTCTATGCAGACGGGACCAAAGATCATAGACAAAATCCTTAACTACCTCAAAATTATATCTGTCTATCTTGGCGTTCTATCCAAGACGCCGATGTTGGGTGTCCTTTTTTGTATATAGCATATATTTTGTTTTACTTTCATCTTTGCTGCCTCGATCTCAATACTAGCAAATGCCCCATTGACGGCCCGCTGAGTCCTTCCGATTATATCAATGTCATAGACATAAGCGAGTAGTTATACAGATTTGACAAGGATTGTACCCCCGGTGTTGGCATGTGAGTTTTGTACAATTCCCTCAAGTACTATGTATGATAGCGCGTCACCTTGTCTAAGACCTTTCCTGACATCGAACGATTCGGTGATGTTCTTACCGACTTTGACGCAGCAGGGAGAGTTCTCCATTGTCATTCTGCACAAATAGACGAGCTTCGCAGGGATGTCAAGGCTAAACATGGCTCTGTATAACTCGTCTTTATACACACTATCATGGGCAACTTTGAAATCGATGAAGAGGTGGTGCGTATCGATTTTATATTCGTGGGTTTCTCGGCCTGAGACCGCATTGATCAGGTTGTTGACGATCGGTTTTAGGCGTTCACATAATACGGTAGACAGGATTTTATATGTGATATTGAGGAGACCTCTGTAATTGGCGCAGTTCAGAGAGTCTTCTTACTTCAGGATCTGGCAAACGGTGCTTAGATTCCATTCATCGGGCATACTTTCGTCCGACCAGATTTTACAGATGAGCTGGTGCGTGCTCCTTACCAACTCATCTCGTCCTGCCTTAAAAAGTTCACTGGCAAGGCCGTCGGCTCCAGCAGCTTAGTTGAATTTAATTTCAGAAATCGACTTCGTTCAACTGGCAACTCTGTTCAAAGTGACAAGTAGTCTACAACATAGTGAAAATAAAATAAAAAAATCTCAGAGCAATCCACCTAAGTAATTGGAGCCGGTACTCCGCTGGAAAGCGAACAATAATCTGCCCCACAGCAGCATCGAGTTCGAACTGCAGCAGTACTAGAAACCAGAAGGTGAATCGCATTTAATTTACGTTTCAACTGACATCCATACGTACAAACACAAAAAAAAACTCATGTATTTTCGCGCCAAATCGTTTCTAGTCTGTGTTGAAAAGGTATAAAGGAGAGTATCTTAAAAGCTCTTAATATATCCACAAACCTACCACCGATTACCGAAATCAGAAAACTAGACCAAAAAAAAAAAAACAACCACTGTAGAGATAAGGTTTTTATTATCAAAGAGCTCTCTTAGGTTTATCATCTAAATAATAATACAAAATAAAAACAAAATTTAAACTACACTTAAACTCATAATTAGCCTTTTGTTAAATTAATCGAAAGTCATTTAAATATGAGCGTGGCGACAAAAAGACCAAGTCAACTGGACTACGGATAACAATACTACATCTACAGTCAATATGATGTCAACTCCCACCACCACAACAACAACAACGACAAATTCTACGCTTATTAATACAGCGACAAACACTTCGACAACTATAAGCCCTATTGCAACAAACGTTACACCTATTTGTAGCACCACTACATCTTCATCAATCACATTTATGGACTTGCAAAAACGTGTTCCAGATAAAATACAGCAGTCCAACCATAAGACGAAAGATGTTCCTAACAAGCAGATTTCATCCCAAAAAACAAATAAAACTTTACCGTCCAAAGACACGGACAATACTAAAAACTTCAAAAATCAGAGCACCTTAAAAAACTTATGGGTTAGACAGCCAAACGTTAAGTCTTATAATCAATTCGACATACTATCAAAAGATGATGAAATTGAAACCGACACTGCGCAGAATGAGAATAAGGACAAAGAGCCACCTAAGAAAATATCCAAACCACAACCAATATATGTATGTCTAAGGAGTAAAGTATATAAATGTCCTAACCAACTCTCTAGATATCGAGACAACAAAAAATTCATACGAATTAAGAGTGCTACCAAATGACGAAATAAAAATGCAGCCCATAGATTCCATAACTTATACAATCATAGTAAAGATACTTCAACAAAAAAGCACACAGTATTACATATATAAACTCAAGGAACGAAGAGGATTTCGGGTCATGCTTCGAAACATGGACCACTTCGCTGACCAAGACGAAATTAGAAAAGAACTTTCCGTCCTAGGCCACAATGTTAAAAATATGCATAACATATTACAAAGGGGCACTAAGAATCCACTACCACTCTTCTCTTTAGAACTCGACAATAACAAAAATATTTTTCGCATTACCCATTTACTACACTGCAAAATATCATTCGAACCACCGCATCAAAAAAGACTTCTACCCAAATGTACGAACTGCCAGAAATACGGACACAGCAAAAATTATTGCACAAAGGAACCAACCTACGTAAAATGCACAGGAAAAGACAAAACTATCGAATGCGAACTTTGACCAAACAGTAACGGCGTAAATTACAAAGGTTGTGAAATATACAAAGCTCTCAAAGTTCAGAGATATCCTGCCTTACGGAAAAAAAACTGACGACCAGCAACGAGAATCCCCGAACTGAAACAGCCGACACATGCGAACCACCTACAAATCACACCCAAACTTATGCACAAGTCACATCGAATGAGGTGCACACAAAGCACACAAGTCATAAACGAACAAATACAAACTAATACAACGAATACATTTCACCCACGGTTTGCACAAGCTGTACCATATGGCACCACCTTAAATAATCAGAGCACAAACGAATAAACACACACTTACACAGCAAATAGATATGGCGATCTTACAGAAATAAAAATCATGATGAAACAGCTCATAACACAAATTAGTAACGTGATGAATATCCTTACCCTATTAATTACGAAAATTAATGGACAGACACAATAAAAAATTAAAATTAGTCGTATGGAACGCTGATGGCAAACAATTTATGACAATTCAAATAGAAGATTTACAAGGACCTCTAATAACATCTTCACTATATTGTCCACCAAAACACACAATCAGTACAACACAATACACGAACTACATCAAAACTCTGAGTTCACGTTTTGTCGCACGGGGAGTCTTTTATGCTAAGCATACCGACTGAAACTAGAGAAAAATAACGGACCTCATAGACTTCTACATACATAGTTAGGAATATTATTCAAAAATATTTGATAATAAAATCATCATCAGGACGATGAGGTACGGGAGACATTTGCGCGGCAAATATCTGAGAGGTTTAAACAAATTCCAACTGTTCCATCAAATGTAGAGGAAGAATGGCAACTGTTTTCAACAGCGATTATTGCCTCTGCGGGAGATGTTTGTGGAGTGAAGCGGCTTGGTGTGGCGGATGGTGGTGAGAAAAGAACTGCTTGGTTTAAAACGCCCGGAGTTCAAGAAGCCATCAGAGAGAAGAAGAGAGCCTTTAAGGTGTGGATTCACTTGGGGAACTCCGATTCTCGAAATCGGTACACTGAGGCGCGAAGAACTTGCAAATTAGCTGTGAAAACAGCGAAAAAACAGTTTTGGCGAGAAATTGGAACGTGACCACAGATCTGCAAATAAGATGTTCTGGCAGACCGTCCGCCGACTCAGAGGAAAAAAGTTGAATATCGTTGAAGGAATCAAATCCAAAGACGGTAGACTTCTTTCCAATGAGGAGAACATCTTACGCAGATGGAGCGAGCACTTTTCAGAATTGCTCAATCCCAAACAGGGCACCGAAGATGACAGACCTATGGTCGAGAGTTGGGCGGAAAGTAGTCCTACGGTAGAGGAAGTAACTTTGGCGATCAAAGCGCTAAAAGTTGGCAAATCTGCTGGTGTGGATGAAATTCGGCCAGAAATGCTCAAGGCTTTAGGTAAAGAGGGAGTACAATGGCTCTCGCGTGTCAATAAAGTGGCCTGGGAATGCGGTGAAACACCTGGTGATTGGCAAATGGGGGTGATAGTTCCTCTTTTTAAAAAAGGGGACAAAAGAGATTGCGCCAACTATAGGGGTATATCTCTTTTAAGTCTCCCTGGAAAAGTCTTCGCTAAGGTGCTAGAAAAGCGTTCCAGAGCTGTGATTGAGGACAGTTTGGGGGATGAGCAGTGCGGTTTTCGTCCCGGTAGAAGCACAACCGACCAGTTGTTCACTCTCAGAATGGTTCTTGAGAAGGCCTGGGAATATGCCAAACCTGTCTACACTTGTTTTGTGGATTTGGAAAAAGCATATGATAGGGTTCCTCGAGGCAAACTCTGGAGTGTTCTGCAGGAGTATGGGATTGATGGTTCCCTGTTAAGGGCGATTCAGCCTTTATATACAAACTGTAGAAGCTGTGTTCAGATAAACGGTGTTAAGTCAATACCTTTCACTGTGGGCGTTGGACTCCGCCAGGGGTGCGTTTTGTCACCTCTCCTCTTCATTGTATATATGGATTGGATGTTACAGCGCAGCCGTGGCGGGGAATGTTTCAAAGTGGGAGACCTAAAGATTAGTCATCTGCTCTTTGCGGATGATTTGGTCATCCTTGGGTCCTCTCAAACCGAACTTCAGTGCGCACTCGAAAGGTTTGTAGCCGTTTGTGATGATGCTGGAATGAAGATCAACGTGAACAAATCGGAAGTAATAGTCGTTTCCAAAAAACCCATTCAGTGCACTCTGCATGTTAGTGGAGTCCCACTGAAGCAGGTGGAGAAGTTTAAGTACCTCGGGGTTTTATTCACGAGTGATGGGAGGAGCAATGCCGAGTTATCCTGTAGAATTGGTCAGGCTGGATCAATTTTGAGAGAGCTTGGCCAATCTGTTATAAGGAAGGCCGAACTTAGTGTTCAAGCTAAGCTATCGGTTTTTAACTCGGTGTATGTTCCAACTCTCACCTATGGTCATGAAATTTGGGTAGTGACCGAAAGAATAAGATCGCGGATACAAGCTGCCGAAATGAGGTTCCTTCGCGGTGTTGTTGGAATAACTCGTAGAGATCGAGTGCGCAACACCAGAGTACGCGAGGTGCTCAACGTTGAGCAGCTACTTCTCCGAACGGAACGATCTATGCTTCGATGGTTTGGTCACGTAGTGCGTATGCCCCCAAACCGGCTTCCAAGGCGCGCCATGGTTGCCGTGCCATCAGGTAGACGACTTCCCGGAAGGCCTAGAAATAGATGGTTGAATCAAGTCCGACATCTCTCCTGGAGCCGCTTAGGGATTGCCCCTGATGAATTGGAGTCAATGGCGGAGGATCGAGAAGGATGGAGAGTCCACCTGAGCATCCTACCCCCGCGACCCTCATGAAGGATTAGCGGGCCATTGAAAATGAATGAATAAAATCATGCCTTGAACTTACTATCTTCTAAGAATTCACCCATTATAATTGAATTTCAAACAAATCCAAGACTTCAATCCTCAGGAGTACAATTATCTAACTATAAGACAGACTGGACCACATTCCGCGAAATAATTGACGAGAGAATAGAACTTCAAATATCTATTAAAACACCAAAGGAACTCGAAAGTGCCATTATCTATCTAAATAAGACAATTCAATTCACCGCAATAAAATCAACCCCAGATATTAAAACCAAACAAATCAACGATTTATTAATTAAACAAAAAATCGAAGAAAAACGGAAGCTGCGAAAGGTATGGCAAGTTAATAGATCCCCACTCGACAAGGCAAAACTGAACAAATCAACAAAAGAGCTAAAAAAAACTTTTACAGACACGTACTCGTAATAATGACAACACCGATAAACTTTTATGAAACCTAACAGCGACTAAATCAACTAACTACTCACTATGGAAACTAAATAAAAAACTTAAAAAACGTAGCATCTACCAACCACCTTTATTAAAGCTGAACAACACTTGGTCTAGGACAAATACAGACAAGGCTCAAACACTTGCAGATTACTTTAAAACAAAATTTACCAATCCTATCAACCAAACTAACACCTCGATGCCTCAAGTTAACATTACGACGTACAGGACAATAAAAGCATTCAACGCAACTGAAATAAAACACTTCCTCCAAGATAGACTAAATGTTAACAAGACACCTGGCTATGACATGATAACAGGAAGAATGTTAAAAGAACTATCCTATACGACAATTAAATACCTGAGTATTATTTTCAATGCCATTCTAAGACTAAACCTCTTCTCAAAAGTTTGGAAGGAATCAAAAATAACCGCAATACCAAAACCAGGCAAGGACGCTACAAGATCAATATCGTATAGACCAATAAGTTTGCTTCCAATTATCTCCAAGACATTCGAAAAATTGCTTCCCGACCATCAATTTGGATTTCGTAGACAATACTCAACAATTCAAAAAGTTCAGAGAGTATCAAATAAGATCCTAAACGACCTGGACGAACGAAGATATTGTGTGGCTGTTTACCTAAACGTTGCCAAAGCATTCTATAGTGTTTGGCATAAAGGACTCCTTCAAAAACTAAAACGAATGCTACCAGACTACTACCCCCTTATTAAGAGCTATTTAAACGAGAGATTCTTTTATGTACAGTACAATGTCGGATATTCAGATATGTGCAAGTAGGTAGTAGGTGTTCCTCAAGGAAGTGTTCTGAGACCGATATTATAACCTTTGTATACAGCTGACATACCAAAACAAAGAAATCTAAACACTATGGTAGCAACATTTGCATATGACACAGTCATTCTTTCCTTTCATAATTGCCTTCAAACGGCTACCAACATACTACAGGATATAATGGACAAAACAGTGGACTGGTTCAGCAGATGGGGAATTCAAGTCAATGAAGATAAAACAGTGCAAGTTATTTATACCACCAAAATAAGTTTTAGCCCTCAAGCCATTTATTTAAACAACAAGCAAATACCTATTGACAACGTTGCGAAATACCTAGGAATTCATATAGACAATAAACTGACATGGAAACATCACATAATGCAAAAACGAAACCAAATTAAAATCAAATTTAGAGAACTATATTGGCTCCTGAAAAAAAGTTCAAAACTATCGACAGAGAACAAGCTATTAATATACAATACCATAATCAAACCAATATAGACATATGGAATACCAATATGGGGCACCGCCAGTACATCAAATGTAGCCATTATTTAAAGACTGCAAAACAAAATCCTTCGGACAATTATGGATGCTCTTTGGTACATATCTAATGACAGTATACATCGCGATCTTGGCATACCTTCAATCAACGAAGAAACAAAAAATATGAGCACACCACACGTAAGAAAGTTGTCCACGCACACACACAATGACCTAAAAGCTTCACAAAAAGACGACTCAAGAGACGCAGACCCGTAGACCAACATCAAAGATGAACCGCAACAAGAAAAAAGAAACTAAATAAATAAATACAAATAAAAAATGATAATTTACATATACTCGTAACTAAAACGTACAGAAGTATAAAGATAATGATCTTATTCTTGTATTGTTATATCCCGTGAAATCCATGTACAATCAATTACTTGGTGTCCTATAAAGGACAGATGTAAAATTTTAATTGGGAAATAAAAATAAAAAAAAACATGTATCGCTAACTTCACTTCATTCTGATCAGGTGGACGAGAATCTTGACTGCAATGGTTACTGTTGAATGGCTTATTCTGCCTGTCAGCGGAATATTGGTCATCATCGCCGTTTAACAGTCTGCAGAAGTGTTCCATCCATATCCTCAGCACCGACTGCGATTCTAATACTATATTCCCATTTTCATCCCTGCAGGCTTCTGTCCTGGCATGTTCTTTTTACCTTTTCGTAAAACTTTCGAACATCATTCCTACAATAAAGTCACTCAATCTCCTCAATCACTCTTTTTTCTTCTGGAATTAGATTACGATTAAAAGAAACTCAATCGGCAAAGGCTCCAGCGGTCTCTTGGGATTGCAGCCGTCCGACGTTAAATTACCTCTCGGAAAGTCCGGACACCCAGAATACTGCAAGAGTGCCTTGCGTCGATCGCAATGTGATCGATTTGGTTGACATTTATTCGATCAAAGGAGAGCCATGTTTGCTTGTGAATATCGAGACGTGGGAACCACGTACTAGTTACGACAAAATTTCGCCCCGCCGCAAGGTCGGCTAGCCTGAGTCCGTTGTCGGATGTGATATCGTGCAGGCTGTGCTTTCCGACCACGCTACGAACAACGTCCTCTCTTTCTAGCTTTGTGTTAAAACCACCTAGGATAATTTTAACGTCGTGGCTAGGGCATTGCTCATACGTCTTTTCCAAGAGCTGGTAGAAATCATCCTTGGTCGCGTCGTCCATCTTCTCGTGAGGGGCGCGAGCGCATATTAGGCTAATGTTGGCAAATTTAGCCTTGATACGGATAGTCATGAGACGCTCGTCCACATGCCGGAGAACTTATTGCCTAAGTCTACCCCCGCATCCGAATTGATGCTGTCCTTGTTGTGTATAGCAATCGCCGTAGTAGATGCCCCAGTTTTTCATCCTCCTTTTGCCCAATCCATCCCATTGCACTTCTTGGATGGCGGTAATGTCTACTTTGAAACACTCTAGGGACCTAACATTCCACGTGCAGACAGGAAGATCGTTGTCTTTTTTTGGGTCGTCAACAGTAAAATCATCCGTATCCGAGGCTGAGTTGCTTCGTAGCCGAAGGGTTTTTACGTGGTAGGGAAGTTAACCCTTAGATGCATGATTTTTCCAAATTTGGGTTAAAAATTATCCTGGCTAAGTATTGACTCTAGAAACACTTCCTCATCAGTAATTTTTAGTTTTGTCAAATTGTATGTTAATAATTTGCTAAAATATAGTTTGGCCAAATATGGCACATCATATATTTAGCCATCAAAAAATTAAAACTAGAAACCAGTTGATTTACAAAAGTTGTAATATTGTTAATAATTATAATTTTATAATATGTATGTTTATTTTCATTAATAGAAACATCTACTTTTCATGGATTTTTTTAAAACAATTGTTGACTTATATTAACACAAATTCTATACTACTACATTGCGCGAACTCGCCAAGCGCCCTTGCAGCATAGATACGTAAAGCGAACTCAACTTCATACGTCCGTCTCACATGGCGAGCTGCATGTGCAGACCTACACTAACACTAATAAACCTTTGAGCAGGAGGGATTTCCCTGCTAAATTAACACTTGAACACATTACATGTTAACATTTCGGCCATCCTACGTTACACTGTCCTCAGAGCAGCCTACAGCACACAGCAACTATGTACACAGCATCTTCGCACACAGCCTCTTTGCAAACAGCCTCTTTGCACAAAGCCTCTTTGCACACACCCTCTTTGCACACAGCCTCTTTGCACACTTCCTATCCATTTCCACCGATCGAACGTTGATAATGTCATCCAACGAGACCGTTATTTCCATTATAGTTCCACTTTGCTCTAGTTCAACTGTCCTTCATTGCATTCCATATTAGTTAAACTATCGGAACTCAAGCCTTCACAAATTCTAAGAAAATTACTAAAGATATCCATTATGTGCCGTCTTGTCTGGCGTCCTGTGCGCACGCGATTCCGAATCCGCAGTTCCGAAATCTAACTCATCTATCTATCCACCTTCCTACCATTAAATAGAGGTGTCCCTCAGGGGTCAATACTGGGCCCACTTCTCTTCGCATTGTATATAAATGAGCTCCCTTTACTCTCACTACACTGTACTATTCACATGTATGCTGATGATGTTCAGCTATGTAATAGTTGCCCATTGGGTCTGATTGAAAATGGGGCATGCGAAGTGAATGAAGATCTTTACAAGATACTAAACTGGTCGCAGTCAAATGGTCTCTGCCTAAATCCGGCTAAGTCAAAATGCCTGGTAGTCTCAAGGACCTCCATCGACACATAGTATTTTCCTCAGATACATCTTAATAGTGCACCCATAGAGTTCGTCAATTCTGGAAAAAATCTTGGTATAACTTTCAACAAAACGCTCACGTGGAATGATCATATAAGATTGACTATAGGAAAGGTTTACGGAGGTCTTCGTATGCTATGGGCCGCTCAGCGTATAACTCCATTGAAAACAAGGATGATACTTGCTAAAACCTTGCTTATTCCTGTTTTATTGTTCGGATCTGAAATCTTTACCAACTGCGACTATGACCACATGCGAAGACTTAATGTTGCTTACAATAGTGTTGCATGGTATATTTATGGACGGCGGAGGTATGATCATATTTCCTCCTTTTCCAAATCAATCCATGGCCTCAATCTCGAGAACCCTGCTTCACAATATAATGCAAACATGTCAACCTTCCTACCTTTATCATAAAATTCGCTTTCTGCGCTCTACTAGAAGTTATGATCTTCTTACAGTACGCTGCTATCAATTCCACCATTGTCGAGAAGGAGGGACAATCCCCCTTCTTTGAGCAACTGACCACCTTCAGAGGTTTTAAGCTCCTTTCATGCGATAATGAGTTCACGCTTAAGTGGCTCCAAAATTTCGTGGCTAACACGCAGGCTCCATGGGCTAATGCCGACATTCGACTCGTCGAAAAGAAGGACCTGCTAGAATTTACTAGGCCAAAAGGGCGTATCCTGATACCTGGCCCTCATATTCCCAAGGAGCATATTGAAAGGATCTTACGGCACCTTAACCCGGAGCTCCTTAGCGACGACTGGGAGGTGCTTGAAATGGGCGAGCACTCAGAAAAGGGCACGGAGATCGTGGTCCTGCTCAACCATAGATCAATGCCTATGCTAAGAAGGTTCGATAATAAAGTTCGCACTGGTATCACCCGGTGTAAAGTTCGACCCTTTACGGATAGGACAGAGAGGAAGGAAAGGGGGGCGGGTGACAAGGTAAGAAGAACATGAAATTCATTCAAATAAACCTGCACCACAGCATATCTGCTGGCGTCAATCTTATATATCTTCTAGGTGAAAGGATCTCCCGTGGCAAAATTAGTGGGCTAAATCATAAAGATTTAGTACTGTACAGCAGCGAACCGCTAAACGTGGACCGTAAGAACAGAACTTGTATCGTAGCTAGGAAACACATTAACTTATTTCTTCTATCTACCTACAGCAACTCAGACTAGACGGTAGTAAGGCTTGACCGGAGGGGAATCCCCCACTGATTATCTCAGCCGTGTACATGCCTTACGACGGAAATGATGGACCGCCATCCGAACTCACCCGCGCCTTAACCAGGAAAGCGGAAATCGAGAGATGGGACCTACTCCTAGGCTGCGATGCGAATGCACACCACGCGCAATGAGTTGATTTTCGAATTTATTATCGAACATAATCTTTTAGTAGCCAATAGGGGTTCTGAACCCACTTTCGTAGTTAGAAATAGGCAGGAGGTTATTGACATTACACTAGCAAGTAACTCAAATACCCTCTCTATAGACAATTGGAATACTTTGGAGATATAATCCTATTCCGATCACAGATTTATTGGATTTAATCTTAATGATAGATGCGACTTTCCCAAACCCCATAGAAACCCAAGGAAGACCGACTGGACTACCTTCAGTTACAAGGTGCGGAGGAACGCGAATCTACTACAAGAATGTTACTTACATGAGCCCGCGGACATTGACCGAAAAGCCGAGGAAATCACTGCTGTCTTCAAAGAGGCTTTCCAGAAGGCATGTCAAAACCTAAGACAAAAGTCTCACCCCCATGGTGGACCAAAGAACTAGCCAGAATAAGAAGAGAAACAAGGAAACTCTTGAACCTGGCGAAATCAACGGGAGCTGACTCGGACTGGGAGCTATACAAAGCCAGTCAGAGGAACTTCAAGAGCGCAACGCAAAAAGCCAAAAGACAGTCGTGGCAACGCTTTTGCGACGAGATTAAGGGTACAACAGAAACGGCCAGATTGAGGAAAATCCTCTCCAGAGAATCGAAGACTCTAGAAAAAAAAAGGACAGAATAGAGTGGGCAATAAGATCGTTCTCCCCCTTTAAATCCCCAGGACTTGATAGGATTATACCGATCATGCTGCAAAAAACTGCACCAATCATTATCCCAGTTCTCAAAAAGCTATTTGCCAGTAGTCTTAAACAATGTCACATACCAAGAACATGGAGGGAGGTAAGAGTGGTATTTATACTCAAGGCGGGCAAGGCTAGTCACACCACCGCGAGGGACTTCAGACCAATAAGCCTTACCTCTTTCATCCTGAAAGGTTTTGAAAGATTGCTCGACATCTACATACGTAGTAGAATACGTCCGGGGGACTTATCCCCAGCCCAACACGCATACACGAAGGGTAAATGTGTGGAAACTGGCCTACATCATGTTGTTGGCTCTATAGAAAAATCACTTAAGGATAAAGAGTTCACACTAGCTGCTTTTTTGGACATTGAAGGAGTCTTCAATAATGTAAATACAGAAGCGGTTAAAAGAACCCTAAGAAAAATAGACATCGACATCAGTGTAATTAACTGGTTTGTTAGCATGCTTGTAATGGAGAGATGGGTGAGGGGGATGGAGAGATTTAAATTGGAGGAGAGGATGGGAAGAGGAGTTTTCTCTTGGTAGGCTCAGATGCGGGGATGCATGCCTTGCTAATTTAAGCTTAAGCTCGTCGGAGGGTAGGTTCTTGCATCTGAGCTTTCCCAAATATCACCACTACCAAAAAGTATTGCATGCATAAGAGGTCTCAAAACAAAAAGAAATAAAAAAAAGGAAAAAAGATACGAACTACTCAACACAACACTACCATGGGAGGAACAGGTGATCGTCCTCCATGCGGCGTCTGTACCCACCCTACCATGTGCCAGTAGCCACGGTGAATCTTGCTGGTACCCTACAGAAAGCCCATTACTTCCTAAGCCTGCGTACGGACCTGAAAAACTGCCACTCCGAAATGAGACACTTTACAGCCTTAATCTATAAACATTTCACTTTATTTTACTTAGTATGAAAAAAAAGAAACAGCAATATAATTAGATAGGTCATTCATTGACCATTGATAAGAAGAAAAAATAAACTGAATTTCACAAAAGGAAAAAGATATAGGTACATAGATCTAAAATTTAATACATACAAAAAAAAAACTTATAGAAAAACGAATAAAAAAAAAAGAAAAATGGTGGTGCACGCTTTGGGGGGGAGGTGTCCCTCTTCTTGGGAGTTATTTCTCAAAAAAACAATTAATTTGTTTTTATCTAAATCAATGTCTTAAATATGCACCCCATAAGATAAAAATAGATAAGAGATGTATACAATGGAGAAAAAACCACTTACCTGGGCGTCCACGTCGTCAGGCCTGTCAATGAGGAGTCCTCGAAGTAGCTGTAAATTTTTTTATTGGAAAGGCTGAATTAACCACCCTATACACTCTTTCACACCGCAGTTAAACACAAATATATGGTAAATAAGTAAAAAAAAATTGCCCAAAATGTGCACGCTACCTCTTAAATTATTTACAGGTAATCAAATCTTCAAAATACTCGTAATAGCAAATCTTATATTTAACAAAATATAATAATAATAATAATAATGTTAATAAGGGAAACCTGGGGCGAATCACAACTTAATAGGTGACGGAATTTTATAATTTCTTAGAAGATTGCTGCAAGGTCCACTGGGATCCTGGTGATTGGTATACTGGGATTCTTCTTGGAATGCTGCTTGTCGTCGTGTCCCGTTGTTATCATCGTCGGGGTCCTAGTGGTCGCAACTAGGCTTTGGAGATATCACTGCACTTTGGCGTCAATTGCACTGACGAATTTATCGCAACTTTCAAGGGTTTCTTTGTGTTTCTTTTCCCCAAAATTGCGTTAGGTGAGATGAGTGGGATACGCCAAGAAAAAAACACTTCTCGTGGTCTACTTCAACGTAGTGTTCGAACGAACTTTTTTTTTCCAATGAAGGTGAAGGGTTTCTTTTTTATTTTAAGGTAATTTTTGTTTTGTTTCTTTTTCCCTCAACAGGCTCAAGACACTTAGCCTGGCTCGAGCGACACGTTTTTTTCGGGCCTATAGTAGGTTCACACACTACCCACGCACAAAAAAAAAAAATAACTCTGAGCCGCACAGCACATTACCACCTGAAGACAGCTTTTTTCTTCTTATGCCAATGTTTGGCTACCAGTTCGAAACGCTGCTCACTGTCGACTGACTTTTCGCCCACTCACTTCCCGGCTTGTCCCCCACATGCGGAACAAGTGGAATCCATCTCACAAGTCGAGTGATATATCGTTCGATCTCACCGCTATGTTTAGGGAGAGCATAATGCAACAGGTTTCTCGCCTGCTGAGTGTTGTTAAAATTTAGCGTACTAGCCCTTTCTGCACCCGTCGCATGATTCCCCCCTCCAGAGCTACTAAACAAAATCGGGGTCATCATCGCAATACACAAAATCAGAGTACGGGACTATGGTCTGATCACCCTGATGTATGTGTATGGTCGATTATGCACCAAACCTCGCATATGTGTCTTTGGCGAGGAGTTCATCTGCCTAGCCCAGAGAGCAAAACCAGCATCTTGAAACATATACCACTTGGGTAAATGCAAGAGCCAGAAAAAAAAGATGTTATCGTCAGATTTTGACCGTCGATATACTTGTAAGCTCGACTTGGGGAAAAAGACCACTACACCACAGGTTAGGTGGAGCCTTTTTAGGTGGAATCCTAAGCTGAAAAAAAAGGACTTCTACCGCCGAATATCCTTAGCGTGATACGTTCCCACTGACTTGCCTGATAAATCTTCTAGCACATAGTATGCTGAACCTTGTCGCTCTCTTACACGGGCTTTAAGAAACACAGGCGCTAGTTTAGCATTAAAACCCTTTTCAAAATTACTCTGAGCAAAATTGCGCCGGTATACTTCATCGCCAATCTTGAATTCGACTGGTTTGGATCGAGTGTTATAGTTGGTGGCGTTCTTCAGAAAACCGGACGGAATATTACGTTTCGCCTGACCCCGTACTTCTAGCAGCTGGTCATTTCTACCGAGTTGTGTATCCTCGCCATTCATCATACCCAGTTGTTTTAAAAGGACATAGTCCGTGCCGTGCTGGACCATATTCTGTCCAAATACCACGTAATATGGACTGCACCCTATGGAGCTATGCAGCGATGCTCTTAATGAACAGGCTATGCTACTCAGGTGAGTGTCCCACTCAGATTGTTTGTTTTGGACGTAAGCGCGAATAGCTGCTATAATGGAACGGTTGACGCGCTCAGAGGAGTTCGCTTGGGGTGAATGTATAGCGGTAAGCATGTGACCTATGCCATATTTGGTCAGAAAACTCCCAAACTCTGCTGACTTAAACTGGGACCCATTATCACTGATAATAGTTTCCGGAACACCATATAAGTGAAAAATTTATTTGTCCAAAAAGTCTATAATAGGCTTAGTGGTAAACTTTTTGACGGCTTTTAAAAAGACAAACTTTGATAGGTGATCCAAAACTATGAAAATCCCAACGTTACCGGATTTGGATCGGGGGTATGGTCCCAGCAAATCAACAAAGAGCTTCTGAAAGGGCCTTGATGTTCTTACCGGCTGTCCCATAGGTGGCCTAAGAACAATATTTGGACTCTTTGTCACTTTGCGAATGTCACAGGATAGGACGTAACTTCTCGTGTCTTTAACTAAGCTCGGCCAGAAGAGATATCGCCGCAACTTCTCGAGCATCTTACCTATCCCGCAGTGACTTGAAGTTGGTGGATTGTGTGCAGAGTGTAAAATGTCTTGGACTAATCCAGACGGTACCCATAGTTTCCAAGACTCATTCTCTTGCTCTGGAGAGCCTGACGAGTAAGATGTACGCTTGTATACAAACTCATCCAAAATTTTTAAGTCCGAGAGGTCACACTGATTGGAAGCTACGTTTTCTCGTAAGGCTTTATACTCCTCAGAGGAAAAGTGTGGTGACTTCAGGTCCACAATTGGACCAACCTCCTCGAATTAGCTTAAATCATCTGTGTCTCTTCGCGATAAACAGTCTGGTACCACATTATTTAAACCCTTGCGATGTTTGATGGAGAAATCGAAGCCCTGAAGTTTTAAGGCCCACCTGGCTAATCTGCCTGACAGATCCTTTTGCCGCATCAGCCACTGAAGACTAGCATGGTCAGTAATGATGGTAAATTCATGACCTTCAACGTAAGGGCGAATTTTTTTTATCGCCAAAACTGCAGCCAAACA
The DNA here is from genome assembly GCA_945910035.1 of Brachypalpus laphriformis. Classification (NCBI taxonomy): domain Eukaryota; kingdom Metazoa; phylum Arthropoda; class Insecta; order Diptera; family Syrphidae; genus Brachypalpus; species Brachypalpus laphriformis. The sequence goes on from OX246756.1 coordinate 126,546,376, forward strand.
CTCTTGTTCGGTTGCTGAGTAATTTCGCTGCGCCTTATTAAATTTTTGACTCATGTACGCGATTGGTTGTTCAACTTCTTCGTCATCGAGCTGAGCTAGCACGCTTCCGACGCCATACTGACTGGCATGGCATTGGATGACGAAGGGGCGAATGAAGTCAGGCGTTTTCAGAACCGGAGCAGAAGTGAGCTTCGCCTTTAATACATCGAATGCTTCTTGGGCTTCAGAATTCCACTCAAAGGATCTGCTCTTCTTTAGCAGATTAGTAAGCGGAGCGGTAAGGGAGGCACAATTCAGAATAAACTTCCGGTACCAGCCTGCCATTCCTAGGAAACGACGAAGTTGTCGCACCGATTTCGAAAGAGGAAAGTCGACAATCGCACGTATTTTCTCTGGGTCCGCTTGTACAGAACCGTATCCAACTATGTACCCTAAATATTTCATCGCTTTCAGACAGAACTTGCTCTTTTCAATATTGATGGTTAGGCCAGCCCCCCTGATATGCAACGCCACCTCCTGTAACACGCACATGTGAGAGTCGAAGTCTTTCGAGATCACTAATAGGTCATCGAGATAGACAAATACCTTTTCACGTAGATGGTGCGGGATGACCTTATCCATCAACCTACACATTGTCTGCGGGGCATTACACAGTCCGAATGGCATCACGGTATATTGGTAAAGTGGACGATTCGGAACTGTGAAAGCCGTCTTTTCACGTGAGTTTTTTTCCAGAGAGATTTGCCAAAAGGCGTCCTTTAGATCTATACTGGAAATGAACTCCGCTCGTGGCAACCGACTTAAAATGCCATCAATGTAAGGAAGAGGATAGGCATCTTTTATCGTCAAAGAATTTACCTTACGGAAGTCAATGCAAAATCTAACTTTCGCTAGTTTCCGGATAAAGACAACCGGGGAACTCCGGCTGTTAGACTCCTCAATGACTCCTAGGGCCAGCATTCTGTCTATCTCGGCGAACATCAGCGATTCAATTGCCGGTGATACCGGATAGTTCCGTTGCTTAACAGGTGCGGCCTGTCCAACATCAATACCGTGCTAGAGCAAATTCGTCTTTCCTAAACAAGGCTTTAACGAATGTCAGTTGTCGCTGTTGGGAAAGTGTAAGCTCATGCATATGTGGTGTGGTTGCAGGTACGATGTCTATTTCTCCTATGATATCGGGAGCGGGATTAAAACTCCTCCAAAAGTCGACACCGAGGTAAAGATTTTGACTGAGAGTAGGTACTATGTATATGTTTAAGGGTTTGGTAATGTTGCGGAAAGTGATGTCAACTCGTATGCTACCACAAACCGTTTGCAAGCGTCCCTCAGCAGTTTTAATAAAAGCGTGATACTTATTCAATTGGGCCCCGGACAACAAAATCTCCTCCGCACCACTCCAAAACAACACACAGACGCTCCCGAATCTAACAAACCATTTATGGATCTTCCCAGTATTTCTACCGTTGCGTAAGGTTTTATATCCGCATTAACTCTACTCAGAACTGCACAAAGAAGATACTTTCTCGTCCTTTGTACGTTCTTCCAAAAATTGCGTATACGCCTAGTTGATCGTTTAATTTTACGAGTTATTGCCGAACTATCAACAGCAAATATTTTAGAGCGAATTTCATGGTATTCACGCAATCTTTGGTGGAATGGTTTAAAAGGGTGACTCTGGCGGTCTGAGTATTACTGGCAATTGGTAGCTTTATGTGAGAAGTCTGGACTTCTTTGTGGAGCGTTGACTTTAGTTCCTGATCTGAGGATGTGACCCGGTGTTGGTGGCCACATCCACTTTGGAGTTTAACTGAGGAGAACATTTGGGGCATTGAGGTTTGTACGTATTACGAGCTCCACAACCATAGCAGAACACCTTTCTGGGTTGCAGACAATCAATGTAGCTGTGTCCCACTGCCTCGCAGTTCCAGCACAAGAGATTTCTTTTGCCAGTGCTTATGGCCGATATTTCGTCTTCTACCGGAAATTCGGAAGTAACTTCGGACACGAATTTCCGTGAAGGAATATTCCGACTAAAATTTCCTCTTTGCATATCTTGTATGAAATTTTCATGTCTATGACAAGCTTTTCTTAAATCGGCTATGGACGAGATTTTAAGGTGAAGGAGCTCATGTCTAAGGTCAGGCTTGCGATTTCGAATCAGAATTTCCAGGAATTGACTATCCAACAATGATTCAGTTAATCGGTCAGCTAGCGAAGTAACAACGTCGAGGTAGACATAAAATGTTTCCCGTTCTCGCTGCTTCCTATTTCTGATCAGTTCGATGATGTCGAAATCGGTTCGAGGGTCAGAGTACTGAACACGCAGGGCTTCACAGAGAGCCTCCCATTCAACTATCTGTTCACGTCTGTGATATCGCCAGTACCAGTCCTTCGCTTTACCGAGAAATAGCACATGAATGTTACTGCAAAGTAACCAAAAGTCTCCGTTTAAGGTGTGATTTGTCAAAGCTTGAACTCGGTATATGAACTCTTCTACCCTAATGCCGTCACTAGACCCGTCAAATTTGACATTCCAATGCATTAGTATACTCGAAATCTTTTCGGGACTTAGAGACACATTTGGAAAACCAGGATTCTCTAAAGTTCTACTTGGATTTGGCTGATGAATTTGAGGGGGAAGATTTTGAGTCCAAGGTGTTCGAGTTGAAGCAGAAGTATTCGGAGGTGCTTAGTTCGATGGTAGGGAGTGGAGAGTTCCTTGAGGTGGAAGGTTCGGAACCAGGTTGGTTGCATTTACAATGGGCGTGCTTGGAGGTGCGGCGTGGGTCAGTTGGGAATGGAGACCTAAATACCTTTGAAAGACTGACTCAATGGACTGGTGAATTGTGTCCATATTTTTACGCCGATCTACTTCCATTTCCTCCCTGACAATTTTGCGAATGTCACCTTCGCCGTACTGAGAAACAGTGTTGAGCGGAAGAGATAAATTTGATCGGTTGGAGCTAGGTTTCTGGGTTTGGGGAAAAGAAATATCCGGGTTCTTGGGGCGATTGCGTTTAGCCGAAGAAATCCTGCTATCAAGTATGCTAGGATCCCTGAGATTCCAGTCTGAAGTGTTGTAATGGGTCATTGAGCGGGTTGCAGGGCGACGACCTTTTGGAATTGCGCCCCTACTACGATAGCTCATACGAGGTGGTGGATCTAGAGGAGTCTCGATTTCGACAATAGCTCGTCTACATATTGAACAGGAATTGGAATCCTTCATCCAATTGTCAAGGCAGGTTCTATGAAAGGTATGAGAGCAAGAAGTGGTAGATATCTCACTACCAGGGGAGAATACTTTCTGCCATATGGAGTAAGTTAGTCCAGCTTGCTCATCCATAGGTTGAGTTAGGTTTTCCCTACTATGTCTAACGGACATTTTAATAACTTAATTAATATAATACCATAAAGATGAAGAGATAATAAGATACTTATTGTTGTTATAAAAACAAAGATTCATATATGTGGTCTCATTTCGAAGTCTTAGCTGTATGTGGTCCGTACACAGAGTGGTAGTGTTGGAGATAATGTAAAGTGAAACATGCCATATGTACGAGAATTTACTGTAATTGGGGTGATTTATTTGCACTGTGTTACCAAGGTCGTTGTATCAAGCATAGAGTTCTCAAAGCAACGCAATTCCAAGGCCTTCTACAAATAGTAACTGTAGAAAAAGTAATGCGTGCCGAAAGATCAGGTCGTTGACCTTGGTCGCTTTGTTTGGTTTAGAAAACGCAATTCCAAAGGTCTGAACTGATTATCGATCTTGCATGTGTCGGTGTGGACAGAATCTAATAAAATTGTGGGCAAAAGATAATGAAGTGATAAGAAGAAAAAAATACTGAATGAACTATTTAAGCATATACACGGTAAAATTTTAATTAAGGGTTGACCCGCAGAAACCTGCGGGCACCACGTTGGGCGCCATTTTATGTAATGGAGAGATGGGTGAGGGGGATGGAGAGATTTAAAAATTGGCGAAGAAAATCGCTAAGGGAGGGGAGATTGGGGATAGGATGGGAGGAGAGAATGGGAAGAGGAGTTTTCTCTTGGTAGGCTCAGATGCGGGGATGCATGCCTTGCTAATCTAAGCTTAAGCTCGTCGGAGGGTAGGTTCTTGCATCTGAGCTTTCCCAAATATCACCACTACCAAAAAGTATTGCATGCATAAGAGGTCTCAAAACAAAAAGAAATAAAAAAAGGAAAAAGATACGAACTACTTAACACAACACTACCATGGGAGGAACAGGTGATCGTCCTCCATGCGGCGTCTGTACCCACCCTACCATGTGCCAGTAGCCACGGTGAATCTTGCTGGTACCCTACAGAAAGCCCTTTACTTTCTAAGCCTGCGTACGGACCTGAAAAACTGCCACTCCGAAATGAGACACTTTACAGCCTTAATCTACAAACATTTCACTTTATTTTACTTAGTATGAAAAAAAAAGAAACAGCAATATAATTGGATAGGTCATTCATTGACCATTGATAAGAAGAAAAAATAAACTGAATTTCACAAAAGGAAAAAGATATAGGTACATAGATCTAAAATTTAATACATACAAAAAAAAAACTTATAGAAAAACGAATAAAAAAAAAAGAAAAATGGTGGTGCACGCTTTGGGGGGGAGGTGTCCCTCTTCTTGGGAGTTATTTCTCAAAAAAACAATTAATTTTTTTTTATCTAAATCAATGTCTTAAATATGCACCCCATAAGATAAAAATAGATAAGAGATGTATACAATGGAGAAAAAACCACTTACCTGGGCGTCCACGTCGTCAGGCCTGTCAATGAGGAGTCCTCGAAGTAGCTGTAAATTTTTTTATTGGAAAGGCTGAATTAACCACCCTATACACTCTTTCACACCGCAGTTAAACACAAATATATGGTAAATAAGTAAAAAAAAATTGCCCAAAATGTGCACGCTACCTCTTAAATTATTTACAGGTAATCAAATCTTCAAAATACTCGTAATAGCAAATCTTATATTTAACAAAATATAATAATAATAATAATAATGTTAATAAGGGAAACCTGGGGCGAATCACAACTTAATAGGTGATGGAATTTTATAATTTCTTAGAAGATTGCTGCAAGGTCCACTGGGATCCTGGTGATTGGTATACTGGGATTCTTCTTGGAATGCTGTTTGTCGTCGTGTCCCGGTGTTATCATCGTCGAGGTTCTAGTGGTCGCAACTAGGCTTCGGAGATATCACTGCACTTTGGCGTCAATTGCACTGACGAATTTATCACAACTTTCAAGGGTTTCTTTGTGTTTCTTTTCCCCAAAATTGCGTTAGGTGAGATGGGTGGAATACGCCAAGAAAAAAAACACTTCTCGTGGTCTACTTCAACGTAGTGTTCGAACGAACTTTTTTTTTCCAATGAAGGTGAGGGGTTTCTTTTTTATTTTAAGGTAATTTTTGTTTTGTTTCTTTTTCCCTCAACAGGCTCAAGACACTTAGCCTGGCTCGAGCGACACGTTTTTTTCGGGCCTATAGTAGGTTCACACACTACCCACGCACAAAAAAAAAAAATAACTCTGAGCCGCACAGCACATTACCACCTGAAGACAGCTTTTTTCTTCTTATGCCAATGTTTGGCTACCAGTTCGAAACGCTGCTCACTGTCGACTGACTTTTCGCCCACTCACTTCCCGGCTTGTCCCCCACATGCGGAACAAGTGGAATCCATCTCACAAGTCGAGTGATATATCGTTCGATCTCACCGCTATGTTTAGGGAGAGCATAATGCAACAGGTTTCTCGCCTGATGAGTGTTGTTAAAATTTAGCGTACTAGCCCTTTCTGCACCCGTCGCATGATTCCCCCCTCCAGAGCTACTAAACAAAATCGGGGTCATCATCGCAATACACAAAATCAGAGTACGGGACTATGGTCTGATCACCCTGATGTATGTGTATGGTCGATTATGCACCAAACCTCGCATATGTGTCTTTGGCGAGGAGTTCATCTGCCTAGCCCAGAGAGCAAAACCAGCATCTTGAAACATATACCACTTGGGTAAATGCAAGAGCCAGAAAAAAAAGATGTTATCGTCAGATTTTGACCGTCGATATACTTGTAAGCTCGACTTGGGGAAAAAGACCACTACACCACAGGTTAGGTGGAGCCTTTTTAGGTGGAATCCTAAGCTGAAAAAAAAGGACTTCTACCGCCGAATATCCTTAGCGTGATACGTTCCCACTGACTTGCCTGATAAATCTTCTAGCACATAGTATGCTGAACCTTGTCGCTCTCTTACACGGGCTTTAAGAAACACAGGCGCTAGTTTAGCATTAAAACCCTTTTCAAAATTACTCTGAGCAAAATTGCGCCGGTATACTTCATCGCCAATCTTGAATTCGACTGGTTTGGATCGAGTGTTATAGTTGGTGGCGTTCTTCAGAAAACCGGACGGAATATTACGTTTCGCCTGACCCCGTACTTCTAGCAGCTGGTCATTTCTACCGAGTTGTGTATCCTCGCCATTCATCATACCCAGTTGTTTTAAAAGGACATAGTCCGTGCCGTGCTGGACCATATTCTGTCCAAATACCACGTAATATGGACTGCACCCTATGGAGCTATGCAGCGATGCTCTTAATGAACAGGCTATGCTACTCAGGTGAGTGTCCCACTCAGATTGTTTGTTTTGAACGTAAGCGCGAATAGCTGCTATAATGGAACGGTTGACGCGCTCAGAGGAGTTCGCTTGGGGTGAATGTATAGCGGTAAGCATGTGACCTATGCCATATTTGGTCAGAAAACTCCCAAACTCTGCTGACTTAAACTGGGACCCATTATCACTGATAATAGTTTCCGGAACACCATATAAGTGAAAAATTTATTTGTCCAAAAAGTCTATAATAGGCTTAGTGGTAAACTTTTTGACGGCTTTTAAAAAGACAAACTTTGATAGGTGATCCAAAACTATGAAAATCCCAACGTTACCGGATTTGGATCGGGGGTATGGTCCCAGCAAATCAACAAAGAGCTTCTGAAAGGGCCTTGATGTTCTTACCGGCTGTCCCATAGGTGGCCTAAGAACAATATTTGGACTCTTTGTCACTTTGCGAATGTCACAGGATAGGACGTAACTTCTCGTGTCTTTAACTAAGCTCGGCCAGAAGAGATATCGCCGCAACTTCTCGAGCATCTTACCTATCCCGCAGTGACTTGAAGTTGGTGGATTGTGTGCAGAGTGTAAAATGTCTTGGACTAATCCAGACGGTACCCATAGTTTCCAAGACTCATTCTCTTGCTCTGGAGAGCCTGACGAGTAAGATGTACGCTTGTATACAAACTCATCCAAAATTTTTAAGTCCGAGAGGTCACACTGATTGGAAGCTACGTTTTCTCGTAAGGCTTTATACTCCTCAGAGGAAAAGTGTGGTGACTTCAGGTCCACAATTGGACCAACCTCCTCGAATTAGCTTAAATCATCTGTGTCTCTTCGCGATAAACAGTCTGGTACCACATTATTTAAACCCTTGCGATGTTTGATGGAGAAATCGAAGCCCTGAAGTTTTAAGGCCCACCTGGCTAATCTGCCTGACAGATCCTTTTGCCGCATCAGCCACTGAAGACTAGCATGGTCAGTAATGATGGTAAATTCATGACCTTCAACGTAAGGGCGAATTTTTTTTATCGCCAAAACTGCAGCCAAACACTCTTGTTCGGTTGCTGAGTAATTTCGCTGCGCCTTATTAAATTTTTGACTCATGTACGCGATTGGTTGTTCAACTTCTTCGTCATCGAGCTGAGCTAGCACGCTTCCGACGCCATACTGACTGGCATGGCATTGGATGACGAAGGGGCGAATGAAGTCAGGCGTTTTCAGAACCGGAGCAGAAGTGAGCTTCGCCTTTAATACATCGAATGCTTCTTGGGCTTCAGAATTCCACTCAAAGGATCTGCTCTTCTTTAGCAGATTAGTAAGCGGAGCGGTAAGGGAGGCACAAAAACAAAAAGTTGTCGCACCGATTTCGAAAGAGGAAAGTCGACAATCGCACGTATTTTCTCTGGGTCCGCTTGTACAGAACCGTATCCAACTATGTACCCTAAATATTTCATCGCTTTCAGACAGAACTTGCTCTTTTCAATATTGATGGTTAGGGCAGCCCCCCTGATATGCAACGCCACCTCCTGTAACACACCTCCTGTCTTTCGAGATCACTAATAGGTCATCGAGATAGACAAATACCTTTTCACGTAGATGGTGCGGGATGACCTTATCCATCAACCTACACATTGTCTGCGGGGCATTACACAGTCCGAATGGCATCACGGTATATTGGTAAAGTGGACGATTCGGAACTGTGAAAGCCGTCTTTTCACGTGAGTTTTTTTCCAGAGAGATTTGCCAAAAGGCGTCCTTTAGATCTATACTGGAAATGAACTCCGCTCGTGGCAACCGACTTAAAATGCCATCAATGTAAGGAAGAGGATAGGCATCTTTTATCGTCAAAGAATTTACCTTACGGAAGTCAATGCAAAATCTAACTTTCGCTAGTTTCCGGATAAAGACAACCGGGGAACTCCACGAGCTGTTAGACTCCTCAATGACTCCTAGGGCCAGCATTCTGTCTATCTCGGCGAACATCAGCGATTCAATTGCCGGTGATACCGGATAGTTCCGTTGCTTAACAGGTGCGGCCTGTCCAACATCAATACCGTGCTAGAGCAAATTCGTCTTTCCTAAACAAGGCTTTAACGAATGTCAGTTGTCGCTGTTGGGAAAGTGTAAGCTCATGCATATGTGGTGTGGTTGCAGGTACGATGTCTATTTCTCCTATGATATCGGGAGCGGGATTAAAACTCCTCCAAAAGTCGACACCGAGGTAAAGATTTTGACTGAGAGTAGGTACTATGTATATGTTTAAGGGTTTGGTAATGTTGCGGAAAGTGATGTCAACTCGTATGCTACCACAAACCGTTTGCAAGCGTCCCTCAGCAGTTTTAATAAAAGCGTGATACTTATTCAATTGGGCCCCGGACAACAAAATCTCCTCCGCACCACTCCAAAACAACACACAGACGCTCCCGAATCTAACAAACCATTTATGGATCTTCCCAGTATTTCTACCGTTGCGTAAGGTTTTATATCCGCATTAACTCTACTCAGAACTGCACAAAGAAGATACTTTCTCGTCCTTTGTACGTTCTTCCAAAAATTGCGTATACGCCTAGTTGATCGTTTAATTTTACGAGTTATTGCCGAACTATCAACAGCAAATATTTTAGAGCGAATTTCATGGTATTCACGCAATCTTTGGTGGAATGGTTTAAAAGGGTGACTCTGGCGGTCTGAGTATTACTGGCAATTGGTAGCTTTATGTGAGAAGTCTGGACTTCTTTGTGGAGCGTTGACTTTAGTTCCTGATCTGAGGATGTGACCCGGTGTTGGTGGCCACATCCACTTTGGAGTTTAACTGAGGAGAACATTTGGGGCATTGAGGTTTGTACGTATTACGAGCTCCACAACCATAGCAGAACACCTTTCTGGGTTGCAGACAATCAATGTAGCTGTGTCCCACTGCCTCGCAGTTCCAGCACAAGAGATTTCTTTTGCCAGTGCTTATGGCCGATATTTCGTCTTCTACCGGAAATTCGGAAGTAACTTCGGACACGAATTTCCGTGAAGGAATATTCCGACTAAAATTTCCTCTTTGCATATCTTGTATGAAATTTTCATGTCTATGACAAGCTTTTCTTAAATCGGCTATGGACGAGATTTTAAGGTGAAGGAGCTCATGTCTAAGGTCAGGCTTGCGATTTCGAATCAGAATTTCCAGGAATTGACTATCCAACAATGATTCAGTTAATCGGTCAGCTAGCGAAGTAACAACGTCGAGGTAGACATAAAATGTTTCCCGTTCTCGCTGCTTCCTATTTCTGATCAGTTCGATGATGTCGAAATCGGTTCGAGGGTCAGAGTACTGAACACGCAGGGCTTCACAGAGAGCCTCCCATTCAACTATCTGTTCACGTCTGTGATATCGCCAGTACCAGTCCTTCGCTTTACCGAGAAATAGCACATGAATGTTACTGCAAAGTAACCAAAAGTCTCCGTTTAAGGTGTGATTTGTCAAAGCTTGAACTCGGTATATGAACTCTTCTACCCTAATGCCGTCACTAGACCCGTCAAATTTGACATTCCAATGCATTAGTATACTCGAAATCTTTTCGGGACTTAGAGACACATTTGGAAAACCAGGATTCTCTAAAGTTCTACTTGGATTTAGCTGATGAATTTGAGGGGGAAGATTTTGAGTCCAAGGTGTTCGAGTTGAAGCAGAAGTATTCGGAGGTGCTTAGTTCGATGGTAGGGAGTGGAGAGTTCCTTGAGGTGGAAGGTTCGGAACCAGGTTGGTTGCATTTACAATGGGCGTGCTTGGAGGTGCGGCGTGGGTCAGTTGGGAATGGAGACCTAAATACCTTTGAAAGACTGACTCAATGGACTGGTGAATTGTGTCCATATTTTTACGCCGATCTACTTCCATTTCCTCCCTGACAATTTTGCGAATGTCACCTTCGCCGTACTGAGAAACAGTGTTGAGCGGAAGAGATAAATTTGATCGGTTGGAGCTAGGTTTCTGGGTTTGGGGAAAAGAAATATCCGGGTTCTTGGGGCGATTGCGTTTAGCCGAAGAAATCCTGCTATCAAGTATGCTAGGATCCCTGAGATTCCAGTCTGAAGTGTTGTAATGGGTCATTGAGCGGGTTGCAGGGCGACGACCTTTTGGAATTGCGCCCCTACTACGATAGCTCATACGAGGTGGTGGATCTAGAGGAGTCTCGATTTCGACAATAGCTCGTCTACATATTGAACAGGAATTGGAATCCTTCATCCAATTGTCAAGGCAGGTTCTATGAAAGGTATGAGAGCAAGAAGTGGTAGATATCTCACTACCAGGGGAGAATACTTTCTGCCATATGGAGTAAGTTAGTCCAGCTTGCTCATCCATAGGTTGAGTTAGGTTTTCCCTACTATGTCTAACGGACATTTTAATAACTTAATTAATATAATACCATAAAGATGAAGAGATAATAAGATACTTATTGTTGTTATAAAAACAAAGATTCATATATGTGGTCTCATTTCGAAGTCTTAGCTGTATGTGGTCCGTACACAGAGTGGTAGTGTTGGAGATAATGTAAAGTGAAACATGCCATATGTACGAGAATTTACTGTAATTGGGGTGATTTATTTGCACTGTGTTACCAAGGTCGTTGTATCAAGCATAGAGTTCTCAAAGCAACGCAATTCCAAGGCCTTCTACAAATAGTAACTGTAGAAAAAGTAATGCGTGCCGAAAGATCAGGTCGTTGACCTTGGTCGCTTTGTTTGGTTTAGAAAACGCAATTCCAAAGGTCTGAACTGATTATCGATCTTGCATGTGTCGGTGTGGACAGAATCTAATAAAATTGTGGGCAAAAGATAATGAAGTGATAAGAAGAAAAAAATACTGAATGAACTATTTAAGCATATACACGGTAAAATTTTAATTAAGGGTTGACCCGCAGAAACCTGCGGGCACCACGTTGGGCGCCATTTTATGTAATGGAGAGATGGGTGAGGGGGATGGAGAGATTTAAAAATTGGCGAAGAAAATCGCTAAGGGAGGGGAGATTGGGGATAGGATGGGAGGAGAGAATGGGAAGAGGAGTTTTCTCTTGGTAGGCTCAGATGCGGGGATGCATGCCTTGCTAATCTAAGCTTAAGCTCGTCGGAGGGTAGGTTCTTGCATCTGAGCTTTCCCAAATATCACCACTACCAAAAAGTATTGCATGCATAAGAGGTCTCAAAACAAAAAGAAATAAAAAAAGGAAAAAGATACGAACTACTTAACACAACACTACCATGGGAGGAACAGGTGATCGTCCTCCATGCGGCGTCTGTACCCACCCTACCATGTGCCAGTAGCCACGGTGAATCTTGCTGGCACCCTATAGAAAGCCCTTTACTTTCTAAGCCTGCGTACGGACCTGAAAAACTGCCACTCCGAAATGAGACACTTTACAGCCTTAATCTACAAACATTTCACTTTATTTTACTTAGTATGAAAAAAAAAGAAACAGCAATATAATTGGATAGGTCATTCATTGACCATTGATAAGAAGAAAAAATAAACTGAATTTCACAAAAGGAAAAAGATATAGGTACATAGATCTAAAATTTAATACATACAAAAAAAAAACTTATAGAAAAACGAATAAAAAAAAAAGAAAAATGGTGGTGCACGCTTTGGGGGGGAGGTGTCCCTCTTCTTGGGAGTTATTTCTCAAAAAAACAATTAATTTTTTTTTATCTAAATCAATGTCTTAAATATGCACCCCATAAGATAAAAATAGATAAGAGATGTATACAATGGAGAAAAAACCACTTACCTGGGCGTCCACGTCGTCAGGCCTGTCAATGAGGAGTCCTCGAAGTAGCTGTAAATTTTTTTATTGGAAAGGCTGAATTAACCACCCTATACACTCTTTCACACCGCAGTTAAACACAAATATATGGTAAATAAGTAAAAAAAAATTGCCCAAAATGTGCACGCTACCTCTTAAATTATTTACAGGTAATCAAATCTTCAAAATACTCGTAATAGCAAATCTTATATTTAACAAAATATAATAATAATAATAATAATGTTAATAAGGGAAACCTGGGGCGAATCACAACTTAATAGGTGACGGAATTTTATAATTTCTTAGAAGATTGCTGCAAGGTCCACTGGGATCCTGGTGATTGGTATACTGGGATTCTTCTTGGAATGCTGCTTGTCGTCGTGTCCCGTTGTTATCATCGTCGGGGTCCTAGTGGTCGCAACTAGGCTTTGGAGATATCACTGCACTTTGGCGTCAATTGCACTGACGAATTTATCGCAACTTTCAAGGGTTTCTTTGTGTTTCTTTTCCCCAAAATTGCGTTAGGTGAGATGAGTGGGATACGCCAAGAAAAAAACACTTCTCGTGGTCTACTTCAACGTAGTGTTCGAACGAACTTTTTTTTTCCAATGAAGGTGAAGGGTTTCTTTTTTATTTTAAGGTAATTTTTGTTTTGTTTCTTTTTCCCTCAACAGGCTCAAGACACTTAGCCTGGCTCGAGCGACACGTTTTTTTCGGGCCTATAGTAGGTTCACACACTACCCACACACAAAAAAAAAAAATAACTCTGAGCCGCACAGCACATTACCACCTGAAGACAGCTTTTTTCTTCTTATGCCAATGTTTGGCTACCAGTTCGAAACGCTGCTCACTGTCGACTGACTTTTCGCCCACTCACTTCCCGGCTTGTCCCCCACATGCGGAACAAGTGGAATCCATCTCACAAGTCGAGTGATATATCGTTCGATCTCACCGCTATGTTTAGGGAGAGCATAATGCAACAGGTTTCTCGCCTGATGAGTGTTGTTAAAATTTAGCGTACTAGCCCTTTCTGCACCCGTCGCATGATTCCCCCCTCCAGAGCTACTAAACAAAATCGGGGTCATCATCGCAATACACAAAATCGGAGTACGGGACTATGGTCTGATCACCCTGATGTATGTGTATGGTCGATTATGCACCAAACCTCGCATATGTGTCTTTGGCGGGGAGTTCATCTGCCTAGCCCAGAGAGCAAAACCAGCATCTTGAAACTTATACCACTTGGGTAAATGCAAAAGCAAAAAAAAAAAAATTTGTTATCGTCAGATTTTGACCGTCGATATATTTGTCAGCTCGACTTGGGGAAGAAGACGAAAAGTCAAGGTAGGGGACCACTACATGCTCGAGGAACGACATATAACCACCGAACTTAAGGGTTCAAAGCTGGAAGCATACGCCTCGAGGGGTACCCCTCAAGGCGGGGTAATCTCCCCTCTGCTCTGGGTCATTGTTCTTAATGAGGTACTACAACAACTAAGGTACAGTGGGGTCAGAGCTACAGCGTACGCGGATGACGTCGTGCTGCTTGCAACAGGTAAATTCCTGCCTACCCTCAGCGAACAACTTGATGGAGCCCTAAATATTCTGGCATATGGGCCAATCCCCAAAAAACCGAACTGGTACTTTTTACGAATAAGAGGAAAATACCGGAGTTTAGCACACCTTCTGTTGATGGTATCCCACTCAGATTGTCCGATAGCGCAAAATACCTGGGCCTTGTACTTGACAAAAAGCTCAACTGGAGATTAAATATAGAAGAAAGAATTAAGAAAGCAACAATAGCCTTTTACTCATTGTGAGGGTATCTTTCTTCAAAGGCTGAGGTGGGCTCGCCGGCCCCAGGGTTAACCCAAAGGAACACCCTAGACTTTGGGAAAGAGGTACTTTATTTATAATTGGATTGGTTTTATACATTATTGATGCGTTAACAATGCAAATGGTTCTTAGCTAACAATGCTTATACCTAACAATATATGTATAACTTAACGCTAATGTTGGTCGTCCTGCGGCTGGTTCTGGTACGGGCCGGGGTTATGCGTCCGGTTGTCTGGCTCGATTCGGTACGTCGGCGGGCAGGAGCTTCAGTCGGCACTTCGGGCAGGCTTCGAAGGTCGCAGTCCGCACTTAGGGCAGGCTTGCGATGACCCAGTCCGCACTTAGGGCAGGCTTAGGAGGGATCCAGTCCGCACTTAGAGCAGGCTTGGAATGTAGCCGTCCGCACTTAGGGCAGGCTTGGGAAGGATCCAGTCCGCACTTAGGGCAGGCTTGGAATGTAGCCGTCCGCACTTAGGGCAGGCATGCTGTAGCTCGATAAAGGGCGGCAAATCCGCTGTAATTTACTTAATTTGTTTCCCTCAGAAGGGGAGAAACCTATCGGACGGGCCGGCTATCGCTAGTAGCAGACCCGTGGATTATTGCCCTATCACCGAGGTGAAGGCAGAAAATTATGGAAAGTCGTAAGACCAATTCCGAGAGGCTGTCAAGAGTACACGAGATTGGTACTTTCACCACATGAGCAGACTCTCTCGACTGACTCTCATCCACACTCCTTTATGGAAAAGTCCTGCAAGACGCGAATGTGAATTTTGAGCCAATGCAAAATTTTCTCCACATTCTCGTCTGCGACCTTTGTATTTACATTTTCTCCTCTTGTTTGACAGGAGATTCGGAGAATATTCTCCATTTCCTCCGTTTCCTCTTGTTTGACAGAAGATTTGGAGAATACTCGCTGTTTCGCTACCTGCCAACAGATGGCGGCCTCCGCATTAAGTGGTTAGTGAGGTGTGCGTGGAGTGTGGATGATCGCGTCTGGGGTGGTGGATTATGTCACTTCGTTACATCATGTAGTAGAATTTTTGGTAGAACCTGGGGACCCTCCCCCAAAATCATACTATGGATGTATACGGCTATAGTTAGACCCATACTGACTACTGATCTAGTATGGTGGCCAGCTGTCAACAAATCCACCAACTTAAAGGCAATCACCAAAGTTCAAAGACTAGCGTGCATTGGCATCACCAGTGCAATGAGGACAACCCCAACCGCAGGACTCAAGGCTATCCTCAACCTGCTACCGCTAGACATCTTTATACGAACATCAGCAGCCATTAATGATATGAGAATAAGTCAGTCAGCGAACTGGAAACCAAGCAGAACAGGTCATTCGATGATCCTACTCGATTACTTTGGCCTCATGCCCGTAACGGATTACATGACGCCATATTTAGACTTTACAAGGCCTTTCTCTACCGCCTACCCTAGCAGGGAAGATTGGGATAGCGGTCATATACCTAGTGCCAAATCTATAGCCATCTACACGGATGATTCAAAAATGAGCACTGGTGTAGGATCAGGTATCTTCTCCGACCCTCTAGGTGTATCAAAATCCATACGACTTCCAGACCACAGCAGTGTTTTCCAAGCAGAGGTCTTAGCAGTGGCAACAGCCGCCCGTGAGTCTGCGATAAGGGCAATACCGCCGGAAGGTATCACCATCTTTATCGACAGCCAGGCAGCTATAAAAGCGATTACTGCCATAGAAATTAAATCGAAGCTTGTGAAGTGTTGTCGAGAAGAGCTCAGGGTTCTTGGAACACAGCACAAGGTATCGCTCTGTTGGATCCCTGGACACGAGGGTATCCCAGGCAATGAGAAAGCCCACGAGCTGGCGAGAATCGGCTCAGCAGCCCCAATAGAACAAGTTGACCCCCCTGTGTGTATCCCGCCTTGCACACTCAAGCTCGCTGCAGGGAATAAAGCCACTGAGGAGGCGAACACAAGATGGAACTCCATGGAAACTTGCGCCATCACTAGGAAGCTATAGCCATCTTTCGACAAAGCAAAGACCGAGAGAATCATCCGTAAAGATAGGAAATCCTTTTCCACCCTCGTGGGCATCATCACGGGGTACAACACTCTGCGGTACCACTTGAAGAAACTGCGCCTGACGGAGGAGGAACTCTGCAGAGGCTGTGGTGACGAGGAAGTTTTTGAGGACACAACACACTTCCTGTGCCACTGCCCAAGTCTTCAACACTCCAGAAAAAAGTTCCTAGGTAAATTTTTCTTCCAGGATCTCGAGGAACTCTCCGGCGTTTCAACGGAGAAGATGTTGAACTTTATCAAATCATCAGGGTGGTTTGTATGCAGTAATGAAGTAAGTGACTGAGTTAGTAGTTTTTAGTTTCATTGGGTAAGGGAAAGAATTCCCTCCCTCGAGCTATCAGAATGATAGGCAGCTCAAATTAGATAGATAGATAAATTTTATTAAACAAATTATAAATTGAAATACAAATTTATACAAAAAATTGACATTGGCTATTGCCGTCAGAGTTAAACATCTATAGCATTTACCTTGTTTTCGGATCATAACCTCGCTGATAAAAGGAAGAAGAAGAAGAAGAAGAAGCATTTACATATTAAATTCATCTGTTTGAATGTATATAGTTTTAAAAGGCTTCATTTAAAATTTGTGAGCCAAAGCGAGCTTCATGAAACTGTACAATTTAATCCAATCTTGTCCATTCAGTATCTCCACGACCTGGTTAGCAGTTAAAAGGTTTCTTCCCCAATCATTTCGTCTGATCTCCTTTAGAATTGGACAGGTGCCTATGAAGCCTATGAAGTGCCGAGCGTCTTCTGTGACTCGAAGGTTGCATAGAGTACAATCGGGAGATCGATCGGTTCGATATGGTTGGTAGTTTAAGTACACCAGCTCCCCCCTCACCTTAAATATTGTAGATATTTTGTCTAGACAGTGGCGATCGTGGAAATAGTTATTGTCTTTAAGGTCATACTGAAGTAAACGATACGAATTCCTTGTAGTGCTCTGCTTTGCATTATCAGTAAAATTTTCGATCGTGCTAAGTTTAATTTTGACCAGACGTGTTTGAAAAGCATCTTTCCATAATGACGTACTGCTCTCCAATAGAGGAACATTGTGTAAACTTCCTAGCCTTTCCCATTCCCTAAAACACTGAAGTTTCCGCTACAGTAAGTAACGTACAACAATGTTAAGAAGCCGTTGACCAGGTAGGGCTATTGCCTTCATTATACAATTAAAATGTAAGCGAAGAGTAAATAAATGTAAAGGTGGTAGTCCAGTTTCAGGATGTATCATGTAGGTGGGAGTGCATTCTGGCAATCTGAAGATTTTTTTTGATAACTAATTGCCGTGGATAAACATGACTGAGGATACCTTACGCCTGAAACTTAAGGTTTGCAAGCCAATAAATCTGCATCTTTCATCATAATTAGGAAGTTCATCAAACATATTTAATTTACTGACAGCATATCTCGTGAAATTCTTTTGAACTCTTTCGAATCTAAGCTTTTGAACACCTTATGGGGAATCCCAAATAATGGAGGAGCATTCTAAATAAAGCCTGATCAACGAGCAGTAGACAGTTTTAAGGCTATGAACATCTCGAAAGTCTTTACTATTTCGTTTAAGAAACCCTAACAAAGAGTTAGATTTAGCTATGGCGTAATCATAATGTAATGAGAAATTCAACTTTGTGTCAAAATGACCCCGAGGTCCTTCACTTCATCAAGACGAAGAAGTTTAAGATCGTTAATAAAATAATCATAAAAAAGGTGTCCCGCCTGCGTTTTGGAGGAGTAGATTAAATGACGAGCTATACGAGCTGTACAGCGACATTGACCTAGTCAAAAAAGTGCATATTGGACGTTGGGACATGTAGAACAAATGTACCCCAACTCCAGAGTCTTCGAATCTAACTCGCAGAGAGACGCAGTGGAGGGACTCCTCGCCGTAGGTAGTATCAAGGGGACCTTGACGAAATTGGAGTGCGCAACTGGCGGAATTGGCTAAAGGCCGAGCTAAATGGAGAGGCTTGTTGGTTGAGTAGAGCGTATTCTCGATCTTAATTTCTCGTTATTTACAGGTGTTCAGGGTGCCGCTATGCGGCGTGTTACCAATCCCGCACGGGTTTTTTTTGTCGATGTTCTACAGGCGGGATTCTTAGAATTTTTGGATTTTTCCACGCGGGATTCTGTACAGCGGGGGAACGTGGCGTTCTCCTTCAGCCTTGCAGCGCCTCCGTGGCGCTGAAATACTCTCAGTAAACAAATTTCATAAAATGAATTACACATATATTGTTGAAAATGTTGACTTAATGGCTTTTCTTTCCCCTCCGCCTTTTTTTTTTTTTTATTGTTTTTTGCGAATCAACAACGAACCCAACTTTTCGGTGATGTTTTTCTTGTTATATTTATGCACCCGTTTAGTAAATATTCCAACAATGGACACTAAACATTGGTATTTAGATTGAAGTAGTTAGGAACTTTAGAACATCGGCACTACTTTCGACAAAAACTTTTAACAGAACAATACTAACGTTCTCCGCTTCGGTGCTTTTATCGCCTCAGAAAGTGTTAGTCGAACAGAACTCTTAGGAGCGCCTATCACGGAATTTTCCATTCGAAACTGTAATATGGAATAAGGTCGTCTTGTAGCCGACGAATTAGTAATGATCACCACTTCGCCCATTCTATGGTGTTACTTAGGTCTTTAGAAATACTATTAATACAACGTCTATTCTTTCTTATAGTCTCTAAGATGTTTTTCATGAGAGGTGGCTATATATGTGAAGAGTTCAATGTTTGAGGCGGTTAAAGTCATATTGGTGTAAGTAATATTTAGCTAATGTTGAGAACTTGAGACTTGCACCGCTTACAACATAACGGCAATTCCTTTTATTTATCAAACTTGTGCTACCATCTGATGATGGAGTAGTGAAATTACTTCACATTTTTATGCAACAGTTTTGTATGCGTAGCACCATTTCTGGACTTACACCAACATTTGTGAGGAGTGACACCACTATCACTTTCACCGCTCCATTTAATACTCGTAACTTACGTAGTACTACACGCCATGTTGTTGAAATTCCAACTTTTCGTACTACTTACTACGAAAACTCCTTCCTAGCTGTATTCTATAAACTGCTTAATCGTCTTTCTTTCTTTCGATGTAAGATCCATAAAGCCTAAAACCGCCGTGAACAACCTACTTTATTTTACTTATATCCTGTATCCCCTTATGGGTCCTAGCATAGGGCCTCTACTACGTCTACGCGTCATCGTGTACGGTTTCTGGCAATGCGTCTCAGCTCTCCCCAACTGCCGTGCCTTCCTCTCGACTGTTCTGTGCCATGTTCTTCTCGGACGGCCAGGTCTTCTGCCATCCTGAGTTAAAGGGTTCCATTGCATAGCATGGTTGGCTATGGAACTGTTGGAACGTGTGACTAATCCACTGCCACTTCCGTCGTTGGATGGTTGCGCCTATTGGTAAGGTTAGGTAAGGTAGATGGATGCCCTGTGACAAAAAAGTCACTGCTCACTCAGACCAATAGTACGGGTCTATTGCGCCCAATCGCGTAACCCTGGAAATGCTGTAAAACCTTATAGTCATATGAATCTCAGGAGGTCTCAGCTCTGCATTACCTAAGTCCTCCGCCTCCGAGAAGAAGTAACTACCAAAAGTCCTCATTTTTCAGACGGATAAGACATGACAATCACACAGCAGGTAACCGAGTCGCTCCGCGTGAACGCCAATGGCGCAATTACCAGTAATTATGCCGGAAACGACCCGTGCGTTATAACGACTAAGTTGCGATCGTTTTACCAACGATATTACTCTCGCGTATAACTTCAGCATCCTGTATGATAGCTGTAACCTGAAGACGCTGCAGTCGTCGTTTATTCTAACGGAGTGGTTTATCCCTAGGACTTCACAATAAACTCCGGCTCCCATGCCAACGTCCATCTTAGAGCCGTCGGTATAGAACGCCATCTCCTCTTTCTTCGGTTCTTCCAGTACATTCTGCCAGGAATTCTTTTACTCTTGTAGTCCCCTTTCAAACGCTGGCATCGGGTTTATGTGATCAGTTTCCGTCAATCCACTAGTAGTTCCCCATCAGGACAAAATGGAGGTAGGGGCGTAAAGGCTCGATGGCCATAATCGGTTTTCTCTCAGTCTTACAGCGGTTTCGCGCCAAACTACTTCAGTATATATCAAGCGGAATGAACCTAAGCATGGTTTCCATTGCCGCGGTTGGTGTTGTTCTTATTGATTCCATGACTCCAATGCACGCTGAACTCTGGATTTTGGTGAGGTTTGAAAGCTTGTATTGCTTCTCGTACCATCCGCCATACTAATGAGCCATCACGAGAATTCATTTGGGATTCCGCCATACTAGTGAGCCATCGTGAGAAAGGGTCATCACGTACACCGCAGCTGGTTTGTAGCCTCTTGCCCTTGCTTTTTTGATGCGTTCGGCAATGCTTTCCTTCCAGTTTAGTTTGAAATCTAGAATTACACCCAGGTACAGAGCTGAATTTGAAATACTTAGTTCAATACCACCGATATGTAGGTCTGGAGGAAGGGATTAACCTCTTCTTAGTGGAAGGAACTACCTCCCTCTTTAAGGGGTTCACTCCCAGCCCTTTGCTACTGACCCAGCTATCCACTAGTTGTAGTGCGAGAATAGGTCTTTCACTTAGGACTAGAAGAAATTTTCCCGAAACCAGGATAAACACATTGTCGGCATAGGCCGTCGTGTTGAAACCGTTTCTCTTCAGTATTACCAAGACAGAACTCCGCCTTGGGGGCCTCGTCTGCAGACCCTTCTCTGGATGGTTACGTCTCCTTGCGTTGAGTACATAATTCTTGATTGAAGCATCTGTGCAATCCAGTTACAGAGGCCAGTATAAAGATGAGTTCTGCGCAGGCTGTTCAGGATCGTGTCAGTGCTTACGTTGTTGAACGCCCCTTCAATGTCTAGAAACGCCCCAAGAGTGAACTCCTTGAAGTGGAGAGCTCTTGCTATGCTTGATACGACCCGGTGCAGGACTGTTTCTACCGAGCTGCTGCATGTGTATACATGTTGTGATTTAGATAGATATTCATCGCCGATCACGTTTCTCATGTAAACATCTATTAAACGTTTCAATGTTTTCAGCGACGACAGACTAATAGGTCTCATGTCTTTTGCGTTTGTGTGGCTCGCTTTCCCTACTTTGGGAATAAAAACAACGCGCACCTCTTGCCATGTTTTAGGAACATATCCTAGCTTAAGGCATCCTGTGAAAATACGCTTGAGCCATGGAATAGCAATATCCACTGACTCTTGCAACATCACAGGTCGAATGTTATCCATTCCTGGTGCCTTGTTCCGAGCAAATGATTTAACTGCGCAAGCCATCTTATCATTATCTGTTATATTTCCCACCTCTTCTGCGCTTATTCCCGATGTCGCATCTCGAATGGGTATATCATCTCCGGAGATTGATGTACATCTGGGAAAGTGCGTACTCAATGGCATATCCAGCAGTTCCTCGTATGACTCTGCTCAAGAAGCATCACTTTTAATAATATTGGATGCCGGCGTTAGTGAATAAGCCGCGATCTTCCTTAGGCGAGACACTTCATTTTTTCTTTCTAGGAGCTCCAATAGTTCCCCTTTGCGAACCAAATCCCTTTCTTGAGGAGCTTTATGCTTTATTTATAGGTGGACCACTCGACGACCCCCTCTTTAGCGAAGTTCTACAATACTTTTGAAATGCGAATTAGTTCCGCTATTTTATCGTTCCACCATACTTACTTACTTACGTGGCGCTACAGTTCAGGATGAACCTGGGCCTCAACCAACAAGCACCATTTAGCTCAGTCTTTAGCTAATTGCCTCCAGTTGCGCACGTCAAGTTGGTCGAGGTTCCCTTGAACTTGTGCGCACCACCTACGGCGAGGATTCCCTCTACTGCGTCGTCCCTCCGGATTGATTCGAAGACTGCGGGCCGAAGCGTTGGTGTCCATTCGCCCTACATGTCCTAACCATCTCAAACGTACAATATGCAGTTTTATTTCACTAGGGTGATGTCGCTGTACAGCTCGTACAGTTCGTGATTGAATTTTCTCCTCCAAAACTCGTCAAGGGGCCGAATATCTTACGAAAAAATTTTTCTCGAAGCGACCCCTTGGTCATTCAATAAAGCCCATGTTTCGGCGCCGTAAAGCAGGACTGGGATGATCAGGGTCTTATATAGAGTCTCCTGAGTTATTCGAGGTATTGCTTTACTGTTAAATTGCCTTATAAGCCCAAAAGACAGCGATTGGCAAGAGTTATTCTTCGATTGATTTCTGTGCTGATGTCGTTCTCAGAGTTTATAGCAGAGTCAAGGTAGACAAAGTCCCTTACTACCTCGAAATTATAGCTGCCCACTGTGACGTTCTGTCCAATTCGTTGGTGTTGATTGTCCCTTCTTGATGACAGAATACACTTAGTTTTGTCCTCATTTATCGCTCAACTCATTTTGGCCGCTTCTGCTTCAATGCTTGCAAACGCACCGGTGACAGCCCGCTGAGTTCTTCCAGTTATGTCAATTGTATATGTTATCGTCGGTGTGTGCAAGCAGTTGCACGGACTTTTGATAGATTGTGCCTCTGGTGTTGGTTGTGAGTTCCGCACAATCCATTTAAGTACAATAATAAAGAAGTCGCATGACAGCGCGTCACCTTGTCTAAAACCATTTTTGACATCGAAGGTCTTGGTGAGGTTATTACCTTGATCGAGCCGCGAGCGTTTTCCATCGTCATCCTACACAGATGAACAAGTTTGACAGGGATGTCAAAACTAGACATGGCTTTAGATAGTTCTTCTCTATAGATGCTGTAGGCGGCCTTTAAATCGATAAAGATATGTTGAGTATGGATTTGGAATTCTTGGGTTTTCTCCAAGATCCGGCGAAGTGTGAATATTTGATCAACGGTAGACTTTCATGGTCTGAAACCGCATTGACAGGGGTCAATCAGACCGTTGATAAAAGGTTTCAGACGTTCACACAATATCACAGAAAAGATCTTGTATGCGACGTTGAGGAGACCGATGCCTCTATAATTGGCGCAGCTGAGGGGTCTCCTTTCTTGTGGATCGGGCAACTGATGCTGAGATTCCATTCATCAGGTCTGACCTAATCTTAGTGATGAGTCGGTGTATGCTCTCTAGCAGTTCATCACCAGCTGCCTTGTAAAGTTCGGCCGGAAAGCCGTCAGGTCCAACAGCCTTGTTGGATTTTAGCTTGGATATTGCATTTCAAATAATAATTCATAATTTATAATTTAATTCACAAAACAAAAAATCTTTTACAATAGATTGTAACAATATTTAACTAGTAAAAGTTATTAATTCAATTTTAAAACAGCGTGAAAAAAAAATACCTAGATATAGCAGGAAACAATATAAAATAAGAAAAAGTTAATGAAAAAGTTACATGCATAAATAGAGTTCAGGTAGGGTATTCATTATAAAAAGAAGTCTATTTCTTAAAAAGAAAATAAGGAGAGAAAAATAATAATAATAATTGAAAAATGTACACGAAGTATAAAAAGCTTTATAGTATTTCACATAGTATTTCTTTCGTCAGTCAATTGCCTAAACCGGACATCACCAAATGCATTAGAGCCACACAATCTTCAGACGCTGATGTGCAACGAGTTCCACGAGCGAACGGCATAAACGAAAAATTGTCGTTCAGTAGCTAGGCATGTAAATCGCGGTTGTAGATAAGTTTGTTAGATAAGTAGATGGGCTGTTTGCTCATCATCGTTTGGTGCTAAAACATTAAAGTTCTATAATTAAGGTACGTATGGAGCGAACATCCGAGTATCTTTTTAACATATAGAGATACGTGATCAAAGCGTCGTAGGTTAAAAACGTAGCGGACAACATTATTGCAAACAACAGTTAATTTTCTGTTGCACTCGGCGCTATAGCCAATGACAATTTGACAGCCGTATGCAATTATGGGTACAACAAGAGATTTTACTAACATTATTTTCGTGCTCAAAGGAGTGTAATACTTCGACATGGATAAGTTCCTGAGTCAAGAGTACAGCTTCCCAATGACTGATTGGATGTGGTCGTCACATTCCAAAGTTCGATTGAAACAAATGCCTAAGTTCCTAGCTTTATCGACATATTGGAGCACTGAACTTCCCAGGTAGACTGGAGGGAAGCAGTTTTAAGCAGATTAAGTTTGGATTTGTATATAACGAGACAACTAGACTTATTCGGGCTCAATCTTAGGCAGTTTCTTTCGGACCAATGAAAGATCTCTTTCAAATCGTCGTTCAATCTGCTCACACTGTCCTCAATCATTTCTACCTTACTGCTGATATAAATTTGGACGTCGTCAGGATACATGTGCAAGGATGAATTCGAAACTGTGTGTGACAGGACGTTTATAAAAATAGAGAACAACCGCGGGCCCAAGATCGAACCTTGTGGTACTCCTGTTATGGTATCAATGAACTGAGATCGTTTATTTTGCACGATGACAGATTGTTTTCTTTCGGTGAGGTAAGAACCAATTAATTTTAGGGCAGAAGAAGAGAAGAGGCAGCCAGTTTTGAGGTTTTCAAACAATAAGGCATGGTTGACCGTATCAAAAGCTTTGGAGAAATCAAGCAAAGTTAAAAAGGTGATGTTGTCGTTGTCCATAGCGGTTCGAATATCATCGGTCACTTTCAATAGCGCTGTTATGCAGCTGTGTTTTGGTCTAAAACAGGATTGACTTTGTCAAAGAAAGATCTGTGCAGATGGTCTGATAACTGCTTATGGATTAATTTCTCAAAAACTTTAGATAGGAATGGAAGTATAGAAATGTGCCTATATTCAGGCGGAGAATGCCTTTTTTTAAGATTGGAATTCTTTTCGCTGCCTTCCAAATAGCAGGATATGTGGAAGTTAAAATAATGGTTTTAAATACGTGAGTTAGCACGGGGAGAAGGTGCGGTAGTATGGCTTTCACAAATGTTGGATGAATCTCTATCAGATTTGGATTTAATTTTAAGAACATTAAGTACATCGGTCTGAACAACATTGCGAAATTGAAAACCGTTTTGAGATTCAGATTCATTGCTATAAAGGTGCTCAAGATTAGTATGCAAAGTGGTAGGGACTGCCGCTTGCGAATTCAAAAATTCATTATTTAGCTGATCGGAATCAACATCTTCAGGGTCATGTTTTTTATTGCGACCTACACCTATATCTCTAAGATCTTTCCACAGTTTTTTAGTACCTAAATTACTATTAAGGCGCGTAAAGAAGTATGCCCTTTTAGATTGCCTTATTTTGGAGGCAACTTGGTTGCGCAAGCTACGAAAGGTGTTATAAATTTCTGGTAATCTGAACCGCTTCCAGGATATCGTTAGTGCACCACTCATTTGCACGATGCTTAGTATGTTTGATTTCCAGAGGAGCATGCTTGTTGAACAAATATAGGATCTTATTTTGAAGAAAATCAACTTGCGAGTCAGGGAAGTATATTTGTTGCCAGTTCACCTGTAAGATGTTCAATTCAAGGAGATCAGCGTTGCTGTGATTGTAGTCTCTGTATGTATATGTTTGTGGAGGACAAGAAGCCATGTTGAATGTGGCAAAAATCAAGTCGTGGCGTGAAAACACCGGGGCAGATAACTGATTGTAGAAGAGAACATTTTGACAATCACTTACAAGGAATAATTTCAACAATGTACTAGTGGTATTAGAGAAATGTGTCGGGATATTTGAGTTGACTGGGTGTAAACTTAAGGGGTTCATGTTCTTTATAAATGGCGTAGAAACGACATCATTTAAAACATTACAATTAAAATCTCCACAAAGAATTACATTGGTGAATGAAGAAGACATATTTTCTAACACTGAACAGAGAGGTGAGAGGTCAACGCTAGAGTTTGGTCTATAGATTATACCAAGCAGACAGTCATATTCAGTAATGTTGATAAAACAGTAATCTATTAAACTAAGTGTCGGTTGGTCTGTGGCCCAGCGAGCCGCAACCGTAAAACAAACGATTGCTCCGAAACGGAAACAATCGCCTCGGATAAGAACGGATAATTTGATGACGACCTTTGGCTATCGGACACGGACAACGATCGGATTCTGGAACGTTAAGACCCTCCTGGACTCACTCAAGGAAGGGCCTTATAACGCCAAATTCCTCCAATTGGAGCGCGAATTCGCACGGTATAAAATCGACATCTTAGGGCTGAGCGAGATAAGACGGTACGATGCTGGGGAATACATTTCCCAAAGAAAAAGCACTGTGATGCTCTACTCTGGTAAACCAGCTGGAAGTGCACGGGGTTCTGGCGTAGGACTCATGCTAACTCCAGCAGCACGTAGTAGCCTCATATCCTGGAAACCCCATAGTGACCGGATATTGACGGCTAGGTTCCAGAGTAGAGTTAGAAAAATTACCATCATACAGTGTTATGCTCCGACTCTAGACGCGACTGAGGACGAAAAGGATGATTTTTATAGCCACTTAGGCGCCGCCTACAACCAAACGCCTAATGGGGACATCGTAATGGTGATGGGAGATTTCAATGCCAAGGTGGGTAGCGACAACACCATGCTTAAGCACGTGATGGGAGTTCACGGCGTGGGAGACCGTAATGACAATGGTGAGCGGTTTGTGGACTTCTGCAATACCAACCGCCTAGTCATCGGAGGTACGCTGTTTAAGCATAACACCTGCCATAAGATCAGTTGGGTCTCTACTGATAGGCAACGAACATCCAACCAGATCGACCACATTGCGATCAGTCGCCGCTTTAGAAATTGTCTCCTGGACGTCCAAAACAGACGTGGAGCTGACGTCGGACAAGAACAAGATCACCATCTTATGGCAGCTCATTTACGCCTTCGTACTGCATCCGTCAACAGCAACCGCTCAAACCTACTTAACATCACCAGGTTTAATATCGACAGGCTCAAACTTCCCCAAGTGCGCCAACAGTTCAGGGACCATCTTGCTTTAGAAGCAGAAGCAATCAGCAGCATAGAGAACATGAATGACCACTGGAGTGCTGTGAAAAATGCTTTTGCGACTGGGGCACGCACGTATGCCGATAAAAAGCAGAAACACCACCGCACATGGCTTTCCACAGACACCTGGAGACGGATCGATGAGCGTACAGCAATCAAGGTTCGGATTGCAGCGGCCTCAGCAGTAGAGAGAACCGAGCTTGAAACCCAATACCGTGCGAAGAAGAAAGAAGTGCAGCTAGTGTGAGACGTGACAAACGTCAATATGTCAACTCACTGGCCTCAAGGGCTGAAGAAGCAGCGAGTAGGTGCAACAGTAGGACTGTTTACAACATCACTAAGGAGCTCATTGGTGGTCGAAACTCCAAACAACATCCAGTGAAGAGTCTAGACGGTAACCTTCTGATTTCGGATGAGGATCAGCTCACTAGATGGAGAGAACATTTTGCTACAGTGCTAAATCACTTAGACGACGGCGGTATGATCTTGAATTCGAATGAGCAGTTCGAAGCAACAAATTCCCGAATTCGCACCGTACCTCCCAGTAAAACTGAAATTGTAACAGCAATCAAGTCCCTCAAGAAAAACAAAGCGGTGGGTATTGATGGCGTCCCTGCCGAGCTATTTCAAGCGGAGCCAAATACATCGGCAGATTTGCTGCATTCGCTAATACGGAGAACTTGGGATAGTGAACAATTTCCACAGGAGTGGAAAAGGGGGATGATCATTAAGCTTCCAAAGAAGGGTAACTTGATGGAATGCGGTAACTGGAGAGGTATATGTGTTCTTCCAGCTGTAGCCAAAATAATAGCTAGAATAATTCTAGAACGAATTAAAGAACATTTAGATTCAACTCTCGATGTCGAACAGGCAGGCTTTCGCGCTGGCTCCTCCTGCATCGACCACATAAACACCTTACGGATCATAATCGAACAATGCGTTGAGTATAGGTCTCCGCTTCATTTACTGTTTATCGACTTCGAGAAAGCTTTCGACAGCTTGAATCGAGATGCTATCTGGTTGGCCAAGGCTACATATGAGGGCGGCAAGTGTCACGTCGTGCACAATGGTAAGGTGTCGGACGACTTTGAAGTCCAAAGTGGAGTACGTCAAGGGTGCATACTGTCCCCACTATTGTTCTTGGTGGTTATCAGCGATTTACTCCGTGCAGCATTGACGGAAGCTAATTCTGGAATTCGTTGGACTATGACATCTTACCTTAAATCTTCATTTGATGGCCCAAAATCTAGAAGCTGAGGCAAACAAAGTGGGGCTAAAAATAAACACAGCCAAAACAAAAGCCCTGAGTACTTCTAATACCCGCGCTCAACTTAACATTGCCGGAAAGCAAGTCGAGAAAGTTGATAACTTTCTATATTTAGGAAGTGTCGTCTCGGCTAATCGCGGTGGCACCGAACTGGATGTGTGCAGTAGAATCAGGAAGGCTAAAGCTGCGTTCGGAATGCTGTCCAAAATCTGAAGAAGCAATGTTATAAGCTTAAGAACCAAGCTGCGACTGTTCCGCTCCAACGTAGAACCAGTGCTGCTTTATGGGTGCAGTACCTGGAAGGTGGACACCATTAACACACGCAAGCTGCAAGTCTTCGTAAACAAATGCTTAAGAATCATCTTGAGGATTTTTTGGCCGAACCGCATCTCCAGTGAACAACTTTATCTGAGAACGGGCCAAGAACCTATAAGCGTTACTATACGAAGAAGAAAGTGGCAATGGATTGGACACACCCTACGGCGCGAAGACAACTCCATTGCGAAATACGCTATACAGTGGAATCCGCTCACCCAGACAGGCAGAATAGCGGGACGCCCTAGGCAAACGTGGCGCAGAACAGTTGAGGAGGAATCGAATCGAGCTCTTTAGGAATGAGTTGGAGGCAGCTCAAACGCGTTGCAGAACTCCGAACACGATGGCGCGCAGGCGTGGTTGACGCCCCATGCCCCCCGAGGGGTTAAAGGATATAAGTAAGTAAGTATTAAACTACCAGGAGTTCATTTTGTTACTATTTTGCAATTAATTCCAATGCGAACATAGAATGCAACACCACCACCTACTCTCTCACTCCTATCCGCACGAAACGTGTTATTCCTCATCAATGTTTTCCCGAAACCAAGTTTCAGAAACACATACGATGTCTACCTCTGACCCAACAAACAACCCACGGAGCCTACAAAAGATATTCGACATTATACGCAAATTTTCATCCATCCCATCACTCACAGAACCATTTCCATTAACCGTAGTCATGGATATAATTCAGGTAAGATAACTTTACCCTCCAGCGCGAAAGATCATATAGCATAAAAGAAAGGTGAATATTTTCACACAAATGGCTATTAGTGAGTACCAGTGAAATACTACAAGCTGTTAAAAAAATAAAGAAACTGAGTATAAACATTCTTAGTGAAAAATTGTAATGTTAGCAAAAAAGAAAAGAATAAATTAACGACGATTGACTTCGAGGTGAGTTTTGTAACGTTACAGCAGGTCGATGATTGTTCGTGGTACCTGAATCCTTTCTTCGTTTTCTTCAGGTGACGGACATTTTAACTATCATCGTCTATGTTGACTTCGAGGTGAGTTTTGTAACGTTACAGCAGGTCGATGATTGTTCGTGGTCACTGAGACCTCTCTTCGTTTTCTTCGGGTGACGGAAATTTTAACAATCATCGTCTATGTTCAGTAAACAATTGGCTGTCAGCTCGGCAATAAGACTGAGAGGCTCCAAGCAGTGGAAGGAGCAACACACGGGACACGCCAATATACTTTCGATGCACCGTCATCTTCACAATTCCACTGACCATCCGCCCGCTGAATATGATTTTAACAAGGGCTACACGCACTCGATATCGGACAGAAGTGAGTGGACGCAACGCAGTGTCCTTTACAACGAATCGCTGTCAATTTTTACGGACGGGTGCAAAACCAAGGACGGTGCCGCAATTTTCTCAGAAGATCTGTTCATACACCTCTCCCCCTTAACCATCCAGACCACTGCAGCGTTTTTCAAGCCGAAATCACCGCAGTTCGCAAAGCCGCTGACTGGCTAGCGGCTAGCACACTATCAACACCTGATATTGTTATTTACGTCGACAGTCAGATAGCCATCAAATCCCTCGCATCCAGCACTACGAGATCTAAGGCAGTGAAAGACTGTCGCATATCTCTTAACGAGATAGCTGGTCAGTACAGCCTCACCCTTTGCTGGGTACCAGGTCACTGTGACATACCGGGGAATTGTGCAGCCGACGAACTAGCACGACAAGGCTCTTCTGGTACAGATAGCATAAGCATTACCGACATCGAAGCGCCAGTGTCTTATGTTAAGTACCTTATTCAAATTGATGCCAATGTTATACCGCCAGACAGTTCTGGCTGACACTCAATAAATCCAGGTCTATCGGACTCTTGAAGCACAAGAGAGGAACCCTCTCAAAAATAACAAATGTCCTCACTGGACACTGCGTCATAGGAAGACATGCCCAAAGATTAGGTATCCCTCATAATGGCTTCTGCAGAAGCTGCAGAGATGAAGAGGAAGAAGAGACTATCAGTCATCTCCCATGAATACTCCTACAATGATCTTAATGATCTCGGCAGCGCCTGCATGGCTAAAATGCACACCTTCATTCAACGAAGCAAATGGTTCCAAGAGTAAAAGGGTGACCCACACGCCTTACACATCGGTAGTACAATGGACCTACTCTCTGGTCTAAGTACATCCTCATCGAGGGCCGATCCTAAACCAACCAACCAACCATCGTCTATGTTGAATGGTTCATTCTGCCTGACAACGGGATGTTGGTCTTCGTCACCGTTTTCCATGTTATCAGCAACGACTGTGATTCTACTACGAGGTTTCCTTTTTCAACTCTACAGGTTTCTGTACGGGTATTGCTACTCGGTTCTTCACGTTCTTTTTACCTTTTGGTAAAACTTCCTTACATTGTTTCTGCAGTATAAGCACTCAATATTCTCGATCGCTTCTACAGTGATAATGACTGTAATGTAGAAGTATTATTAGTGATAATTATATGTGTACAAATAAAATACTAAACTAACTCACTGATTACTTGGTGTTCCAGAGAAAATATTTGCCTTCGTCCTCAAAGTTCGAAGGGATGAACTTTCTCGACGTCTACGACGATGACTGCGGATGAAATCTTGGAAAATTGTTTGCTGTTGTCTTATATAACTGTAATTAAAATAAAAAATTATTAACAATTACTCGTATACTATGCTTAAACACTGATTGTTTGTTATTTCGTGGGAAATGTTTGTAATGTTTGTCTTGTAATGGGCGAAGCGAACGCCCTCTGAAAACAGTTGGATTGGCTGGAACTGTGTTGCCGTCGATGATCGATGACTGGGAGGAAAGACTTGAAGCACTTCTATTGTTGTATTTCTGCAATTTAAAAGTAATATTAGTAACAATTATAGTGATAATAAAAACAAATAGACTTACCTCTAAAAAAAACGCGAGAATTTTTTGCAGTTTGACAAATACGTTGTCTGGACTAAGCTTTTTTTTCACGCCAGAGATTTGCCTGTGGTTGGCTGTGATTCACAATACAGATTGTATGCAACGAAATTCAAGTTCGTAATATTGTAACTGTAGGAAACAAGAAAATATTTGCAGTGACATCTATGGCAACGAATATTGAAACTATTTAAATGTTAACAGTTTTTTACAGCCAGTACACTCGAACAAGCACAGATGGTGCAAGTTTCTATGGGGATATCTATGATGGCGGGTATTTTGTTTCTGTTTAATACCACACTGAATGAAACAAGGGAGCTGGAGATCTTGGAACACATTTTTCTGCAGATGTAGTATGGAAGTGACATTTCGCTAGCAGACCATATATAATACGTCAATGTCTTATTCCATCAAGCTTTGTCACTCCAGCTGTCATGCGAAGCATCTTCATCACAGCTGCCGTTAATTTACTCTCATACTTTTTGTACATTGTCGAACATTATGAACTGTATGTGAGCGCTGGACGCACAACTGCGGTGTAGAGCATTCCTTTTACCTTAGGTGACATTTTTCGGTCACAGAAGATAGCGGAGTTTTCTCGCCACTTCATCCACCCTGCGCTTACGCGATGATTGATGCCGTCATCACAGGTTGCTTTGCTATTGATCATAGATCCCAGATATTAGAACCTTTCGCACTTGGGAAGCAATGTTCCATTCAAATAAATCAGGGTTATCGTGAATAAATTTTTCCTCGGACTGTTTCCCCCGAAAATTATGTATCTTCAAAAAAGAGGAAATAATTCCGCGGAAGAAATAGGTATCACGAATGACAATTTAAGAGAATTTTCAACGCAATCGTGATATTTAACTTTTTCCTGATGAATTTTTTCCCTATTTCTGAAGATACCTAATTTTCGATACCTAATGTAGGTTTCTGGACTCCCCCAATGTCTTAACGCCACCCATAACAGGGGCCTTATTTTGTACTGCTTTCGGATTCGGATTGCCAATCAAAAATGTAATCCGATTCTAAAATGAATTGGTATTTTGTATGGTTCTCGGATAGGGTGTAAGTGCTTCCAACTCAAAATCCAACATTTCCGAAAGTTGGATTGTCAAAACATCTATCAAACGTTTAAGTGACGTTTTGGAAATTTAGTTTGTACACATTTGCTATAGAAACGCAATACAAAATAAGGCCCCAGATCTCGTAGTTGTCTGTCGAATGTCTTTTCAAAGTCAACCAATACAATATGCAAATCCTTTAAGGAATCACAATGTTTTTCCATTATGATCCTTATACTTTGGATTGCATCTGTGGTTGGATTACCCACGACAAACCCGCACTGATCATCAGAAAGCCGTATTATTTTTCGCAGTCGGCCACCTAATACCCGCTCAACGATCTTCATGGTGTGTGACATCAGCTTGATCGAACGGTACATATCACAGTTTCTGCCTCACTAACTTCTTCGACTGTAATGTCGGGTATTTCTTCTCAGTTAGTGGTGGTTCTTGGAAAGTATAGCCGAGGAAACTGTTCTTTCAAAAGTTCTTCACAATACTGCCGCGACCTCTGCAGAATTTTGTCGTCATCCACAAGAAGCTGGCCATGAGCAATGTTAACCATTGCATGACCGAATTAATTGGGGCGTGGCTAATACGGGGGATATGGAGTTGTTAGTCTAGACGCATGTTAAATATGAAGTGATATCAATTTCAAAGTCCTATGTTTCTTGGTTTAGAAGTTATGAGATGTTGCCTAAAAAGTTTAAAAAAATTGCTGACCACAAACTAAAAGTTTTTTTTCGATTTTGTTTTTGTTTTTCCTAATTTTCTTAAATGTGTTTAATTACTTTACACACTTGGTTTTGTACCCTTAAATTTTTTGAAACAATTTGTAAAGTCATATTTTGCATAAAAATAATGTTACATGTGCACTCAACGAAGATCAGCTACAAAGTGATCACTAGTAATACCTTTAATAAAATATTCGAAAACAAAATTGTACAACAAACTTGCACAACATATCAAGCTATTCTAAACAAAAAGTCGCTAGAGAAGAAATTAAAATTACGCGACTTAGAAGCTATAACATACAATGTTGCCTATAAGTAACATCGGCCATGAAAGGGTTAATGAAGTTTGGCGGACGAATCACCTGAGCATTCCTTCTTCTTTGGACAGCTATTTTGAAGATGGTTGCGCTCTTGTTCATATTGTGTCGTCGCAGCTTCTGGATAGCCTGATTTGCATCAGCAACCGGGGAAGATATTTTCTCCAGCTCCCGATACAGGCCCTTACTTACTTATTTAGGTGGCGCTACAGTTCGGGGTGAACCTGGGCCTCAACCAACAAGCCTCTCCATTTAGCTCGGTCTTTAGCTAATTGCCTCCAGTTGCGCACTCCAAGTTGGTCGAGGTCCCCTTGTACTTGTGCGCGCCACCTACGGCGATGATTCCCTCTACTGCGTCGTCCCTCGGGGTTAGATTCGAAGACTCTGCGGGCCGGAGCGTTGGTGTCCATTCGCTCTACATGTCCTAGCCATCTCAGACGTCCAATACGCAGTTTTTTGACTAGGTCGATGTTGCTGTACAGCTCGTATATTTCGTGATTGAATCGTCTCGTCCAAAACCAGTCAACGCAAACTGGACCGAAAATTTTACGAAGAATTCTTCTCTCAAAGCGACCAAGGATATCTTCATCCTCTTTTAATAAAGTCCATGTTTCAGCGCCGTTAAGCAGGACTGGGATGATCAGGGTCTTACACAGAGTCTCCTTAGTTGTTCGAGATAGGGCTTTACTGTTGAATTTCCTTATTAGCCCAAAAAACAGCGATTGACAAGAGTTATTCTTCGCTTGATTTCTGCGCTGATCTTGTTTTTCGAGTTTATAGCAGAGCGAAGATAGACAACGTCCCTCACTACCTCGAATTTATAGCTGCCGACTGTGACGTTTTGTCAAATTCTGTATACTTGGTTTTGCCCTCGTTTATCGCCAAACCCACTTTGGCCGCTTCCGCCTCAATGCTTGCAAATGCACCGGTGACAGCCCGCTTTTATCTTGCAACATCTCTGTTATTAGAGGGGCATTTTGACCAAGCTTTGAAATCCACTTTCTTCGCATTTCTCACTTTTTTAGCGTCATCACTCCACCACCATGTTTCTTTGGCGTGTTGTTGATGGTCTTTTAAAGCTCCTAGCAGTGATTTGGCCTTCTTTAAGAAAGTTCGCTGTAGGGAATCCCACATATTTCGTGCTCTTCACTCTCCATCCCCAGCTCCGTTGATGGTGTGAGACGTAATTTTTTATCACGAAAACAATAGTTTCACCTTTTTCGATCGCCTCTCCCAGGATCACTTTGCAATCTTTTACCCGAGGCTTCATGAAACTGGTTACCAAATGGTAGTCAATCTGGGTTTCATTTCCACCAGTGTTGTAAGTGATCAGGTGCCGGCTTTGTTTGATGAACATGGTATTTAACACGATAAAGCCGTGTGATTTGCACATGCTTAGGATGCCTTCACGAGAAAGGTTTCTGGTGCCGTATCCCACTCCTCCATGGCAATCTTATAGTGTTCCTTTGATTTCCCGACATGTCCATTCAAATCTCCTCCAACAAACAGAAATTCTTTCTTTGGAACGTTCTTAAGGAGACTGTGAAAATCTAGCCATAATGCATCTTTATCCCTCTGATCGCACCCAATTTGGGGAGCATATGCACTGACAATATTCCACACCTCTCCTTGTATTACTAGTTTGAGAGATATCAAACAATCGCTGGACTTCGAAATGAATAAGATCTTACCAAGTAGCTTTGTCGCAAGGATGATACCGATTCCGTTCGGTAGTAGAACATCTTAAGCTTTTGTCCTAACGTCTAAAAACGCGCCTGATGTTGTTTGCCACTTTGTTTCTTGGACACTCAAGATGTCCACCCCCCTTCTATGCATCATCTCTTCCAGCTCGTGACTTCGACGGTCATACATTCAACGTTTGAACTCGCGACCCTTATCGTTCGTCTAAACTGTTTCATTACTTTGCTAGCCCTCAGAATCTGTACAGCCTTGACCCGAATATTTCTGCTCGGTCCAGGATCAGTACCATCCATGGGCAGCAGTGGTAGTGCCTGGCGGGGTAGTGCCTTTCCTTTTATCAAGTATTTCCATAATCATACAGTTGAATTTGTTTTATTGCGATGGTGTTTGACACGTGCATGCTCCTGTTCTATTGTTGTTTGATCTTTCTTTTATGACACCGGTGATCTCCAGTCGTGTCAACCCACGGACTCGCATGCACACTTGTGGGAAAGTTTTTAAGGTTTTGTATGTGTCGCTGGGCTCACTTGGGTGTTGCCTCTTAGTCGACTCTTACGACAAGTACTATTTTTTGGGGCGCTGCAGTAATATTTTTAACCCGTCCCTGCACTGTGAGATCTCTTTAACATAATACTTGAAAAAATTGTACGGAACTCACAAGCCAACACCGGAAATACAATCTTTTGCAAGTCTGTACAACTAATCCCTTACGCCGATGACATTAACATAAGTAGTCGGAAGAACTCAGCAGGCCGTCAGTGGGGTGTTTGCGAGCCTTGAGATCGAGACAGCAAATATGGGTTTAGCGGCTAACGAAAGCAAAACAAAATATAATACCGGCTGAATTCCCAAACGTCAAAATAATGCGCCTCGTGAATGCATCACTGCCATTGTGATGCGATGTTATGCTTTCGTTATGCGATGCCCTGACGATTGTTGCAGTCTTTGACGTTTTGGAACGATATGAATAAAAACAAAAATTAAAAAAAAAAAATTTACAAAATTTAGTATGTAATAAATAATTTTAAACAATAATTTCTTACGAATCTGGAGAGCACGCTTCCATTTTGGCGAAATAAAAAACAAAATGTCAAATGACATTTGCATCACATCAGTTCATGATGCGCTTTTTGCTTTTGTTTGTGCAGTAGATACATTCACGATGCGTTTTGGAACGGTATACATTGCATCACCGCAACCTATTGACGTTTAGGAACGCTTGACTTCGCAGTACTGCATTAAGGAATTCAGCCACCGTCTTAGCAAGAGCATCACTGGAGTGGAATCCTCTAAGGTGATAGTTGATTGTTGACGATCACAATCATCCCCTTTGCTCTCTCTAAGGTGACCATCAGCGTGATCATCACCCTTTTGCGATCGTTTTTGTGTGGCTTTGCGATCGTTTTACGGAGCGCTAACAAAGTGTGATCATCAATTTTGACTGTCAAAAGTGTGACTATCAACTATCACCTTAAAGTATTCCACTCCAGTAAACAGGTATAATTTTAAGGTAAATTACTTCGTTTACCTAGCCTCTCCTATGAGCAGAGAGCAAATAACACCAGTGGGGAATCAAACGAAGAATTGCACTTGCTAATCGATGTTTTTACGGGCTAAGAAGGTAATTGAGTAACAAAGCCCTATCTCGAACTACTAAGTTAACTCTTTATAAGACACTACTCATCCCAGTCCTGCTATGTATATGGCGCAGAGGCATGGACTTTCGTCAAAATCGGATGAGGATGCCCTGATTACTTTGAGAGAAACGTTATTCGAGTGGTCTTTGGTCCCGTCTGCATAGACGGCGGGTAGGGAGAAGGTACAAAGTCGAACTGTATGACCTATGGATGGGCTCCATCCGCTCCAAATGACCCAGCCATCTTAGTCGCTGTATGTGAACTCTTCTGGCTAAGTCAATGTTCTTGTACAGGCCGTATAGCTCGGCATTGTACCTTCTCCTCCACTCACCGTCTATGCAGACGGGACCAAAGATCGCTCGAAGAACTTTTCTCTCGAAATAACCAAGGGCATCCTCATCCGGTTTTGTGAAAGCCCCGATAGATATCGCTATCCTTACTCCATTCTGATCGCGTTGACGGGAATCTTGACGGTCATCGTTACTGTTGAACGGCTCATTTTGCCTGACAGCGGAACATTGGTCGTCATCGCCGTTTAACAGTCTGCAGAAGTGTTCCTTCCATATCCTCAGCACCGACTGCGACTCTACTACTATGTTGCCATCTTCGTCACTGCAGGCTTCTGTTCTGGCTTTGAAGTCCTGGCATGTTGTTTTTACCTTTTGGTAAAATTTTCGAATATCATTCCAGCAATAGTCTCTCAATCTCCTCGATCGAGCGCTTCTCATGCTCCTTTTTCTTCTTCCTGAAAAGACGATGTTCCTCTTTTCTCCTGCGCACGTAGAGCTTATAAGCAGCTCTAATACTTCTATGCATCGCCGCTTTGTGCTCCTCTTGTTTAGCTGCATGTGCCGGAAATCCTCATCAAACCAGGGGTTTCGTTGTGGTGGCTGAGAAAAACCCAGTACATCAGAGGTGTCATCTCTGATGGCTTATTGGCAACGCTGCCACTGGTCTTCCGCATTGCTGGCTGCTGGCGTCATAGGACTTAGATTGAGATTAGAAGAAACGTGACCGGCAAAGGTTCTGGTGGTCTCTTGCGATTGTAGCCGCCCGACGTCAAATTTCCTCACAGTATTTCGTTGATTTCGCTCCGTTCTGGATATCCGCATCCGCACCCAGGATACTGGAAGAGTGTCTTGCGTCGATCGCAATGTGATCGATTTGGTTGACAGTCTTTCGATCAAAGGAGCGCCATGTTCCTTTGTGAATGTCGAGACGTGGGAACCCCGTACTAGCTACGACAAAGTTTCGCCCGCCGCAAAATCGATTAGCCCGAGTCCGTTGTCGGATGTGATGTCGTGCAGGCTGTGCTTTCCGACAACACTATTAAAACGTCATCTCTTCCTAGCTTTGCGTTAAAATCATGTAGGATAATTTTAACGTCGTGGTTAGGGCATTGCTCATACGTCTTGTCCAAGAGCTGGTAGAAGTCATCCTTTGTCGCGTCGTCCTTCTCCTCGTGAGGGGCGTGAACGCATATTAGTCTAATGTTGGCAAATTTAGTCTTGATACGGATAGTCATAAGGCGCTCGTTCACATGCCGGAAACTCAAGGCTTCTTGCCTAAGTCTGCCTCCAATCCAAATCCGCACCTGAATAGACGCTATCCTGTTTGTCTGTAGCAATCGCCGTAGATGTCGCAGCTTTTCATACTCCTTTTGCCCGGCCCATCCCATCGCACTTCTTGGATGGTGGTATTGTCTGCTTTGAGACACTCTATGGCCTCCGCAAGTTGTTCGGCTGCACGTGGTTTGTAGAGGGACCTAACATTCCACGTGCAGACACGAAGATCGTTGTCCTTTTTACGTTTGCTTGGGTCGTCAACAGTAAAATCATCCGTATCCGAGGCTGTTGGTTGCTTTGTAACCGAAGGCTTTTTACGTGGTAGGGAAGTTAACCCGACGGCACAACCCCCAACCTGGAGGGCCAGATCCTTTTTTTTTTACCCCTAGGATAAGAGGCCGGATACACCGATGCCAGTAACCCACTTCGGGGATATGAGCGCTGCCGTTGGCCCATTAAGGGTTCATCCGCCACCATCTCTTTTTCAATACCCTGACGTAGTATTGAAAATCCTTACAGACCTCAGCTCCAAATGTGTCGAAGTAGCTCAAGTAAGGTATCCGTTGGCCTGTAGACGTCACCGTTGATTCCATCGGGAGAATTCATCCCCCGCACGTCCTCCTTCTGAGGAGCTCTTGCTAGACTTCTGAGACGCATATTTCAGCCAATCAGGGGTCGAATCGCGTCCTCCATAAACGGATGACTGGTAACGTAATTTCTATTGTGTTGTTGGTAGATATAGCAACAAAATACATACAAATTACGTAACGAGTTATACGTTCATGAACGACGCGATTCGACCCCAGGTCAGCAAGAGATGCCTCGTCCGGTTAAACATATGCGCTCTGAAGTTCACTCAGATGTGCTTACGCCGGTCTGAGTGTTCAGCTACACATACATCGTCAGACTGAGCATACGCTCATCGTTAGCTATCCAGATATCATCAGATAGCTATCCAGCGGGCACTGCGAGGAGGTGATGATGCGATTTTGCCACGCCTTAGTACTTCGATGGTGCACCGTTATTCAGCTCCTGGCGCGTTATTTTCACCCCGAAAGTAAGACAATTCAATACAGTTACTTGAATCAATTAAAAATTTAAGAAAACATATATTTTCAATTGCTTTCCACTCTTTGCCGATCACTTATTTGCTAACGACAAATACCGTCGAATAGCAGTGATATATCTCACATGACATTTGTCGTACAGTAAATGGCAAGGCCTTTAATGGCAAATGGCGTTCAACGACACAAAAACATCACTCGCAATTGTAAATTGAAATTGTCGCTGTTTAAATCGTCGTAAACTTCTGTCGGAATAAAGGTGAATGTTATGAAGGAAACCAATTTTGGATTATTCAAAAGAAAATGCATAGATTTTCTTAAATTTATAAAGAAACTACAATAATAATGTCATGTTGTTATGGTGTTAGAACATTTTAAATATACATATGTATATATTATTTTTCTGCCAGTCCAAAGACTGGACGGTAATCCTTCATAAAATAAAATCCTCGCATTGTTCCCATGGGACGAGAAGCTTGTTGTAATTTGATATAGAAAACTTATTCAGTCTTCTTCTTCTTCCTTTTATCAGCGAGGCTATGATCCGAAAACAAGGGATCACAGCCCTCCCACTTCACTGCATTTCTACTGATCCGCCTGTGGGGTTCGCCTATTTGACCTCAGAAAATATCGGCAGGCCTGCCGATTTTGGATCACTCGGTTACTGAGGCCAATGAAATGCCGATGTCGTCGCATTTGTCTGATCCAGGCGTTTATAGGCCTGCCTTTCCTACATCGCGATGTCTTTGGAACGTGCATAGATATTGCCTTTTTAACAGGGTTCAAATGATCTCTTCTTTGAACGTGGCAATACCAGCTGAGCCGGTCGCGCTCTAATTTGTGTACGATGGTTTCCTTGATGTGAAAGCTTCCACGGATCTTCGAACTTCTTATTCGATCAAGCTTGGTCACTCCTGCTGTCATGCGAAGCATCTTCATCTCAGCTGCCGTTAATTTACTCTCATACTTTTTGTACATCGTCCAACATTGTGAACCGTATGTGAGCGCTGGACGTACAACTGCGGTGTAGAGCCTTCCTTTCAACTTAGGGGGCATTTTTCTGTCACAGAAGATAGCAGAATTTTCTCGCCACTTCATCCACCCTACGCTTACACGATGATTGATGTCGTCATCACAAGTTGCTTTGCTATTGATCATAGATCCCAGATATTTGAACTTTTCGCACTTGGGAAGCACTGTTCCATTCAAATAAATGTCTGGAATAGGCCTGAGTGGATCTGAGAACGGGCAGCACAAGTACTCTGTCTTTTTTGAACTAATGCGATACCCATTTCCCTCCAAAACGTCCACCCACACATCAAGTGCTCGTTGCAGGGATGTAGGATCCTCACTTATGATGGCTCCATCGTCAGCAAAGAATAACTGATGTACCTTGGGGTCCATCACTTTACCTTCAAGCAGATAATCAAGGACTGTAATAAAGAGCAAAGGACTTAAAACGCTTCCCTGGTGCACCCCGACTTTGATTGGGAACTCTTCGGCTACTCCAGCGGGACATCTTACTCTTGTCTTTGCTCTTTCGTACATGTCCATGATCATCTGTACATAGGTTTCTGGAACCCCTCGATGTCTTAGCGCCACCCATATCAGATCTCGTGGTTGTCTGTCGAATGCCTTTTCAAAGTCAACCAATACAATATGCAAATCCCTTAAGGAATCACGATGTTTTTCCATTATGATCCTTATACTTTGGATTGCATCTGTGGTTGATTTACCCGAGACAAACCCGCACTGATCATCAGATAGCTGTATTATTTTTCGCAGTCGGCCACCTAATACCCGCTCAACGATCTTCATGGTGTGTGACATCAGCTTGATCGAACGGTAGTTATCACAGTTTCGCGTATCACAATTCCCTTTGTATACAGGGAGGAGGTAACTTTCCCTCCATTGATTCGGCATTGGATCACCTCTCACAAATTTGGAGATAAGAATTCTGAGCCATCTGAACCCGATGTCTCCCATCTTTTTCCAGAACTCAGAGGGTATTTCGTCTGGCCCAACCGCTTTTCGTTTTTTGGAGTATTTGACCGCCTCACTAACTTCTTCGACTGTAATGTCGGGTATTTCTTCACAGTTAGGGGTGGCTCTTGGAAAGTATAGCCGGGGAAACTGTTCATTTAAAAGCTCTTCACAATACTGTCGCCACCTCTGCAGAATTTTGTCGTCATCCACAAGAAGCTGGCCATGAGCATTGCTAATGAACTTTGGCGAACGAATCTCCTGAGCATTGTTCTTTCTTTGGGCGGCTATTTTGAAGATAGTGGCGCTCTTGTTCATATTGTGTCTTCGCAGCTCCTGGATAGCCTGGTTTGCATCAGCAACGGGGGAAAATATTTTCTCCAGCTCCCGATACAGGCCCTCCGTACTCTCTGCTTGAAGCTGGGCGCACTTCTTCTTCGCTTTTTTCTTGCAGCATCTGTATTCCATTTCGAGGCGAGCTTTTTCGTCATTATTATTAGAGGGGCACTTTGACCAAGCTTTGAAAGCCGCTTTCTTCTCATTTATCAGCATCTTAGCTTCATCACTCCACCACCATGTTTCTTTGGCGTGTTGATGGTGGCCTTTTGAAGCTCCTAGCAGTGATTTGGCCTTATTTAAGCAAGTTCGCTGTAGGGAATCCCACATATTTTGTGCTCTGCACTCTTCATCCTCAGCTCCGTTGATGGTGTGAGAGATGTAATTTTTCATTACGAAAACAAAAGCTTCGCCTTTTTCTTTGTCCAGATTGTACCACTTGATTTTCTCGAGACCCTTGTTTGTTTGCTTTTCTTCGGTGTTTTCATAAAAATTTCTGTTAGCAGGAGACGGTGTTGCCGAGCGATTGCCTCTCCCAGGATCACTTTGCAATCTTTTACCCGGGGCTTCATGAAACTGTCTACCAAATGGTAGTCAATCTGAGTTTCATCTCCACCACTGCTGTAAGTGATCAGGTGTCGGCTTTGTTTGATGAACATGGTATTTAACACGATAAGACCGTGTGATTTGCACATGCTTAGGATGTCTTCACCAGGAAGGTTCCTGGTGCCATATCCTAGTCCTCCATGGCAGTCTTCATAGTCTTCGTTTGACTTCCCGACATGTCCATTCAAATCTCCTCCAACAAATAGAAATTCTTCCTTTGGGATGTTCTTAAGGAGATTGTGGAAATCTAGCCAAAATGCATCTTTATCTCTCTGATTGTACCCATCGTGGGGAGCATATGCACTGACAATATTCCACACCTCTCCTTGTATTACTAGTTTGAGAGACATCAAACGGTCGCTGGACTTCGAAATGCTCAAGACGTTACCAAGTAGCTCTGCCGCAAGGATGATACCGATTCCGTTCTTAGACTTTTCCGTTCCGTAGTAGAACATCTTGTAATCTTTTGTCCTAACGTCCAAGAAACGCGCCCGATTCCCGGTGTTTTTCCATTTCGTCTCTTGGACACACAAGATGTCGACCCGCCTTCTATTCATCATCTCTTCCAGCTCGTAACTTCGACCGGTCATGCTTCCAACGTTCCAACTCTGCAGCGATATTCTTAACCCGTCCCTGCACGGGGAATAGAAAACTTATTCAGTGTAGTGTTTTAATGTAAAGTTTTCAAAATACAAATAAACATTAATTACTCTTTTACTTTTTGAATGTTGGATAATTGATTTTTCATTATGGGTTAAATAATAAATACACTTGTTTAAATAACTCGCTAGGAACAGAAAGTATGACCGTAACGCATGATTTAAATGTATTCAAATCACAAATAATGTACATACATACATTTATAAATGCCTTTTAGTTTTTTGTTATATATCGCAGAGAAAATAGAGCCGGTATCTACCCAATCACGATTTATTACATATCGTTATATTTATATAATTATTTGTATTTTTATATAAAAACCTTATACTGCACTTGTCGATAAAAATTTTAACAGAGACTTTATTTCAATTAATATGTATTATTATAATAAAAAATAAACAATGGTTATAAAATATTAGT
Source organism: Brachypalpus laphriformis (assembly GCA_945910035.1). Taxonomy (NCBI): domain Eukaryota; kingdom Metazoa; phylum Arthropoda; class Insecta; order Diptera; family Syrphidae; genus Brachypalpus; species Brachypalpus laphriformis. The sequence continues at coordinate 126,590,250 of OX246756.1, forward strand.
ATATAAATATTAACAGTAAATCGATAGTTAAATCTACATGAACTGGTCATATCAGTCATAGATTAGTAGTTCATGATAATTCGTTCACAGCATTTAATTTAAATTTAAAAAATTACTAGTCGTATTCGTTCCTATAGTTCTTCCTGCGGAATGCTGCTAGTCTTAAACGTTCAGTTTGCAAAGCTTGTTCAAGCTCTAGAACTTTTACTTGTATTTCCATTTGAAAAGTTTTTGCTTGATGTACCGTCAAGTTACTAAGATCTAAGTCTTGAGAGTCCTCTAAATGCTGACTGCAATCCTTAGCTGTTGCAACAACAGCCCCAGTTGCTTGAGTTACATTCCGTGAGGCAATGGAAAGTTCCGAAAGGTTTTTGCTGTTTCGTGGTGCTTTCACCCGGCTAGCTACCACAAGCTGAGCAGTACATGCTGCGATTTCTTGAGTTGCTACAATGATATCTAAGTGATGTTTAGCTTCTCCAGTTACAGCTTTGTTTGCTGCCCCCACCAAAAGATTCGCACCGGTCGCTACGCTCTTTGCCGCAGATATAAGACCCTCACTCCACTGATTGTTTCTTTTGTAGAACTCCTTTACAGATGCAGTTCCTATTAAAATATTGGAATATAATAGTTCTTGTTATATTGAAATAATTATAAAAAAAAAGTTTTCTTAAAACGATACCTTTCCCAAGAGACACTATTTCTGCTTGCAGAGTATTTGCCCTCTGGACAAGAATTCGAATGCTTTGCATAAGATTTGTACAGGCATCCAATATTCTTTCATTTACTTCTAATTTTACTCCAGAATCAGATGCTCGCGAATTCGATAGCAGTTCAACAATCTTTGAAGCAGCTTCCTCAATCGCTTTATCCATAGTTGCCAGCTCAAACTCAACTAAGTCACCCAACTGTCCACTGTCATCGGATTTCTTACTTAAATCATGTATCATGCTCGTTAAGCCTTTTAATTGTGCTTTTAGATTAATTATTTTTGGAACAACAATAGAAGGTTCCGATAAGTGTAGTAATGCTTGAAACATTAAATTTATGTCTTTATCAACATTTTTTATTTCCTCCGCGATTTCTGTTTTAAAATTATAGAAATATGTAAAATATTATAGTGTATTTAATAGCATACATACTTTCACCGGCATCGATATCAGCGGATGTGTTACATACAGTCATTCCTTGAATTTGAATCATGGACAACAAATGACCCGTTAGAACAATTTTTCTTGAAAGGCCTTCAACCGCAGTATTGTCCGCTGCATAATTATTGTAAACAATTTCTAATTCGTTGAGTGTATTTTGCAACTCTTCAGCTAGCATCATAAAATACGCCGATGTGCCAGCAACATTTGAAAACTCCTTTTCTGTATTTGCACGAATAGCTAATTTTTCGGATGATCTAATACAAGTTTCTAAAAGAGCACGCACTGCACTTTCTCCGTGAACTTTACTTGCATCTAACGACGACTGCAATGCGGCAATTGTTTCCAAAGAGTTCCTGTATTTGTTGTCTAACTCAGCCTGCTGATGGAGCAAATCTTGATTGTCACATTCCAAAGAAGTCTTTTCATCAGACAACCTTTCGAGTGCGTTATCAATCGCCTGTTAGCATTATTATTTTAAGCATAAAAAATATCGTCATTTCGAAACACATTACATTATTTTATTTTAATACGTATGTATATCTGTAAGAAATACACAATGCTAGAATATGTGCAAGAGTTATGCCAATGACTGTGAGACTATTTCCCTAATATAAAAAGTCTTATGGATATTATTTATTTTATTGGGCAATATCACAAGTTTGAGAACAAATTTTATTTTATTTGTATATGTTTGTGTGAAGTTGTCGCATTCAGCATTTACTATGAGATTTGTGATATTCTACTTCAGGAAAAGTTTACATCCTACAGAAAACCAGGCAAAGGAAAGAATGAAAAGTTGTTCCACTAAATGAGTTTTACTTGAACCCAGGCGGTAGTGAAAGAATACAGGGTGCCAATGGTATACCAGGGAATACCAATGACACCTAAGTTATATCTTTTTTATATACCAAAGTTCACGTTTCCGTCTAAACATCTGTTTTAGGGTTTTTGTGAATAAAGAATTCCTGCAAAGCGTATAAGTCTCATAGTGTCACATGTTCCAGTGTCGTTTTTGTTTTGGCCTCTAACTTTTGTCTTTCGTTTCTAGGTTGAAGTGAGACCTGTCCTAATGGCATGTGGGTAATGCCACTCAACTATCAGCAAAATTCTGCAAGGCGCACTACACGATTTAGCTAGGTGGGCAACATTTTATGGCCTAGGGATAAATCCAACCAAAAGCGAACTAGGTCTCTTGCTAACAAGAGATATATCCCCAACTTTGCGCTACCGATAGTAGGTGGAAAAATGTATTCGCTATTAAAAAGCGTAAAATCCTTAGGCTTAGTTCTCGTTAGTAAACTGAACTGGGGGTTAAACCTAAAACGAACGAGGAAACCTATAACAACACGCTACAAATGATACAGAATCTGCGGTAAGTCTTGGATCTTGAAGATCAGATACTGGTCATACTCAGTTACAGTCAGAACCACCCTGACCTACGGTTACTTAGTTTGGTGGACAAAAAGTGGTAACAAAATTATTAAAAGCAGTTTGCAGCAGCATGTGCATTTAAGACTACACCATTGTTGTATTAGTAACTATGATTATGCTGATGCATTTATGCTTATAACAATCTTCGAGTATTCTGTAGGACGGCAAAATAATAAACAAGAAGAAATATCACATGTATTCCTAAGTCACAGAGCAACCTTTTTTTTGCTAGATTGCATGAAGTTGTAATTTTGGATTGCTCTAAATTATGTGATATTACACTTCTACGAGTATTGTAGTTATTGGTGGTCTGTATGGCACAACTATTTGTGATGAATGGTCCTGTCAACTATACTTTATTATAAAGGATAATCCTTTTTTAGGATCCAGATCCTTTTTGATTTCACTCCTTTATTTTGCACTTTTTCGGTCCTTTTTCGGCCCTAAATCAAGGAAAAAAAGTATATAAAAACACAACTCCAATTGTACGTTTTGTCTATACGAAATATACCCATTCAATATAAACGACTTCTGTCACCTGAAACTTTCGTAGCTGGAAATAAGACTCTCCTTGAAGTGTCCGAAAAATTTCGTTTGGCGAGTACGAACATTCTTTGAATGCTCTTCATTAATAGAGCTACATTAAAAATGACTGCACTAAAGAAAAATTCACCAAATAGAATTCCGAAATTTTGTCTACTCTTGAACGTTGGGTGGAAGTCTTCCAACATATGGACGCTCAACACGTGCCTTTCGTCGAATTTTTTCAAATCATTGAGTTCGTCATTAGCTTCCCTGGTTCTTCATCTCCGGTTGAATGTGTGCTTTCGCAAGTGAAGAAAGTTTGGAAAACGGAGAGCTCTGCTCTTCAGATATCGACGCTGAAAGCTAGTTCAGCTGTGAAAATAGATTTGGAATTTATCGGTTTTTATAATTTTATCAAAACTCAACCGTGGCTGCTACGAAAAATTGTGAGCCAACCAACAGAAGATCAAGCCGAGACAAATCCAGGCGCAATGTCAACAATGTCAGTGGTGAAAGTCGATAAAATGTTTCGGTTTTTATTTTCAATTAATTTGCAAACTTAAATTCTGATGTTACTCATAAGTTTACCACTGAAATATACGTACATGTAATTTTTATACTTTCTTTTCAACGCAAATATACTTTTTTTCGAAATGAAATATCCTTTTTTCGCCCAAAGAGTTGGTAGGTCTAGTGATGAATATGAGAAATAAAGATGGAGATAAAAAACATTTAATGCGCATGTGACAATTTTTACTGCTTCCTTCCTGCTTAGTTTTATTAATACAAATTGAACATTGTGATTAAAAATGAAGATGTCGTGTATAATGAAATTTTTTTAAATTTTTTTTAACAATAATGACAAGTGAAATAAACAGGCAACAGGAAGGTTGTGCATTGAAATTAAAATATATTACTTTACTTACTTTAAATTCTTCATCTTTCCGCGAAATTGTATGTTTCAAATTTTCGATTTCTGATTTGTTTAGTTCTAATTGCTGTTCAAACTCCAATTTATTAATTCTCATATCTTCCTCGTATTTTATTTTATCCAACGAATTTTTCGACTGTAGTGCGTCGATTTTAGTTTCGAATTCAACTAATAGATTTTGACTCTTGAGCTCTAACGACTTATGTGATGACTTCAGTTCTTCATTCATTAAAGACAGGGTTTCCATTTCATTTTTTATACTATCATTTTCTTTTGTGAAGCTTGTAGTGATGTTTTGTAGCTTCACCACTTCTTGGTTCTTTTCTTCTAAAGAATGAACCAATTGCTCAGAAAGTTTAGCGCATTCTTCTGTTTTAAAAAATAGCTCATTGCGAATAAGTTCTAAAGATGCATTTGCTTCTGACGCCTTCTGCAGTATTTCATTTTGCAATAAATTAGTATTTACTTTGAGTTCAGCTATCTCTGCAGATTTGTCTGCTTGAAGATTATCATAGCGTCGTTGTAATTTATCGTGCTCTTCAACTAAAGCTAAATACTTTGCAATATGATCTTTTTCTTGGCGTTCTAGCTCTGCGGTTTTGCTTAAGATTTCTTGATGTTCAATTTGTTTTTCAGCAAATTCATCCAGTTGCGCTTTGATCGATTCTTTTTCAGTTGTAAGTTCACTATTCTGTTTTTTTGCCGTATTGAGTTGTTTTGCTGATTCTGCATGCTGAAAGGTAACAACATTATGTAATTAGGGTTAATTAAATTTATTTTTTGTATCGAAAGTCAACTGACATTAAAGTAAGGTGGTCATCTTAGGTACGTAACATCTTTACAATAATAAAATACGTGAAAGAGCAAAATATTTCAACTCAATGGAAATACTTACTTATAGAAAAACCGCATAAGAAATGTGAAGCACTCACTAGAAGAACCGCACAAGAAATGTGAAGCAATTTTCAAGATGAATGCATACACGAGTATAGCATAAAAAATTCGATAGGATGGCTCCACATTAATAAGGAAACTTGCTGGTGGAAAGATGAAACCAAAAAAAGCGATCGGCAATAAAAAATATAACTTTCCAAGTATGTACTAAGTAAAGGGAAATCGACGAAATTGAAAAGGCGCAACTGGAATTGGGATATGAACTATGTAAAAACGAAGCAAAGAAAGCGGAAGCTAAAGCACGCGCATTGGCCGTAGAGTGTTTTTATCGTAATGTGGAAGAGACCTCATCGCAATCGATTAATAGACAGCAAGCTTCGCAAGAGGTTCAGTGTCGAGGAAAAACAAAAAAAAAAAAAAAACGACAATCGTCGAAAAGCGACAAACGCCAACGACAATCAGGGTGATTATTTACTGTCGACGAATTTTTGAAGGGTGATATACATATGTACATTCGAAAGTATGGTTAAAATCAGTCAAGTTGTTTTAAATGATTAGAGGAGATCAAATGCCAAGTTAATGGAGGAATAATTTGCTTGTACCATTGTATAAAAACAATAACGACAGGAGAAATTGCAACAACTACCGATCGGTGAAGCTAATATCCCATATAATGAAAATGTACGGGTGGGTTTTAGACAGTCGATAGTGTAATATAATTAAAGTTCGTGATAGTCAATGTGGCGTTGTCGGTGGGAAATCTACTCATGACACTATTCAAAGCTTATAGGCAATGAATGATCTGCACATCATGTTTATCATCTTTATATGAACGGCGCTAAAATCGCAAAAAGTATCAGAAACGTACATTAGAATGATGCGTGATATGTACGACAACGTAAATCTAAAGTTGAATGTACGGCAAGAATAACTGTCTCCTGCTTTGCAATGTCATCGAAGATGCATCACGGAAACTGGAACGACTTCTCTTCTTTTCGCTGCCGATATAGCTATAGTAAGTAGTGACCTGACATCCCTTCAAAATACATTAAATAACTTCATTAAGGCGTTGTAAGATAACGGTTTAAGAATCAAACGCACAAAAGCAGAGCATTTGTATTGCCGTTTTTTCGAATCCGTAGGCCCGACCCCAGATATTCTGCTAGATAGAGTAATCGTTCCGAAATGCAATAAATTAACCCTCAATCTTAAGTGACCAGGGACATTGTGATGAAAATATTGCACATCGAGTGTCAAGAATTTCGGTTTGGTTATCTTAAATGATGGTCGCCCGACACATTTCTCGACACATAAAACGTTTACACACGTTGACCTTACCCTCGTTACACCATCTCTTGTTCCAAACTCCACATGGTCCATCTCCGACCACCTACATGGAAGTGACCATTTCCCGATCAACACAACAATTTCTCTAGGCACGAATATAACACCCATAAAATTGCAAAACAGATTTTTCTTGAACAAAGCAAATTGGGTACTATTTCAATCAACTCTCTCAAAAGAAATTTCCCAAAGGAACTTCCCGCAATATTAATCAAGAAGCCGCCATTTTGTAAAAATGTATTAGGTCCGCAGCAAACACGGCTATTCCACAGTCAACAAACAAGACTTACAAAAAGGTTGTTCCCTGGTGAAACAAAGAACTAGGCGACCTCCGCCAAACTAAACAAAAAGGCCGGAGACTCTTTAAGAAACATCGTACTTACAATAACATTGTATCATACCGTAAAATAAATACAAATTTTTGTAAAGCGGTAAAAGCAGGAAAAGTTTCAAGTTTTCAAAAATTCACCTCGGACATCAACCCAAACTCCGCATCGAAAAAACTTTGGACTGATATAAAAACCCTCACTGGAAACTATGTGCCTCACTCAATCAAAGTTATCAAGAATGAAACAAAGAATATCACAAGTTCACAGGAAATCGTCGAGTTTTTTGCGAAAGCATGGGAAACTAAACTTCCATTCCACTTTCATAAGGGAAAAGCAATCAATAATGAACCAAACAACCCCATCTTACCCAACCCTTCCGCAGCTCTAATTGAATGTCCTTTAAATATTAGAATTAGAAAGCTGTTTACACTTAGTTAAAGGTACAATACCTGGATTTGGTCGCATATCCTAAGCAATGCTTAAATATAGTCCCACAACCTTTAAAAAAAGGTTTACAACCAAATATTTCTTTTTCTTCTTCCTTTTTTTTTTTTTTTTTTATCAGCGAGGTTATAATCTACTGATCCGCCTGTGGGGTTCGCCTATTTGACCTCAGAAAATGAAATGCCGATGTCGTCGCATTTGTCTGATCCAGGCGTTTATAGGACTGCCTTTCCTACATCGCCATGTCTTTGGAACGTGCATTGATATTGCCTTTTTAACAGGGTTCAAATGATCTCTTCTTTGAACGTGGCAATACCAGCTGAGCCGGTCGCGCTCTAATTTGTGTACGATGGTTTCCTTGATGTGAAAGCTTCCACGGATCTTCGAACTTCTTATTCGATCAAGCTTTACAAACATTACAACCAAATATTTAACCATGGTATAATTACACAGGCACGGAAAGTGGCCAATATTGTGCCTATACATAAACCGAACAAAAACCCTTCTGATATTTCCGGGTACCGCCCAATATCGCTCCTCCCGTGTACAGGTAAAGTGTTAGAGAAAATAATATCCAAGTGATTGTTCTGGTTCCTCGAAAAAAATAATCTCATAGACTTCCGCTCAGTGGCCTTCAAAAAAGAAAGTGGAATCATTGGCGCACTTCTCCATTTGGACGAAATCATTTCCTCATCTCTCTCAGACAGAAAAAAAAACACGTCTCAGTCCTTTTAATCGATTTCGAGAAAGCCTTTGACCGTATTGGCATACACCTAGTTATGAAACAACTGATTAACTGGATAATTGGGCCCAAAATGTTGAATTACATTAAATACTTTTTATGTAACAGGTTCTTCCGCATCAAGGCCAACTGCAACTATTCTACGATCCATAAACTGAAAAACGACATTCCACAAGGATCCCTCTTATCCGTCGTTCTTTTTATAATTGCATTTAATGAAATCAGCTTAATAATTGACCGTCGCATAGCAGGCATTACACTCTATGCTGACGACCGTATAGTCGACTCCAGTTGCAAAGACTTATGTCTCTTGGTACCACGTTCACCAATATTCTTCAAAACCTTTCAAAATGGGGGCAATACTCAGGCTCAAAACTTTCAATACAAAAATGTGAAATTCTGCACTTTTGTAAAAAATACAATTGCATAAGAACATTGCAGTACAATTAAATAACACAAATATAACACTCACGCAGGTTTTGGTAACATGAGTGATGATACGAGTACGTATAACTGTTTCTTTATAGAGACTTAAGATAATAACGGAAAGCAAAATTGTTCCATCACGTCAACTTCATGTGTTATTGACGCATTCATGATAGCTACCTTCATCTGTTGTTAAGTGCAAAAACAATTCAATTTATTTATTTTGTTCGGTCGGTTGGCAATTGGAATAATTTTAAAAAGTGATGAAGTTAAGTAAAAATACAATCACTCTATAAACTAAAAATGAAAAAAAAAAAAAACGGTTATCGTACGTGTGATACCCAATAAATTCTGTTATGTGTGTGGCCAATACATTCTAAAGGCCCAAGGTAGGGCTGTAACTGAAAAAGTAAAACAGGCTTATCTGCTTTATTTTAATCGTTCTGTAAAACAAGACAAAGAATGGATTCCGAAATTGTTTTGTATCTCATGTTAAGTTACTCTTATCGAATGGTTAAGCGGTAAAAAGAAGTCGATGGCGTTTGCTATTCCAATGATATGGCGTGAACAACTAAATCATTACGATGACTGCTATTTTTGTTTGAGTAAAGTTAAAGGGTTTTTAAAAAAAAAAACCAAAACAAACTAGAATATCCATGCCAATACCTCACAGTGAAGAATATCCTGTGTCCATGCCAAGAACACCAGAACTATGTGCTTGGTATACGAAGTGATGATGACAGTGAAGAAAATTATGGGCTAGAGAAGGAAATATCCGAATATGTACCCCCTAGAAGTTCATTGAAAGAACCACACATGATTCAACAGCAAGAGTTGAATGATTTGTTCCGTGACTTAAATTTATCTATCAAAAAGTCTGAAATTCTCGGTTCTAGACTAGAAGAATGGAATTTGTTATCACTAGAAACTAAAATATCTTTGTCAAGGAAAAGGAACCAACATTTAGCTACTCGTACCTTCTTTACACACAACGAATCCATATGCTATTGTAATTGGTCGGTGCGATGCAGCCATGTTAAGGGATTACTGTTGGCCTTTAATGCGAGAAGATTCAACAAGTCACAAACGTAAGAGCTAAATCGTAGAATACTATTTTATAATAAATAAGAATTACAAATATTTTGTTATGTTTTAAAATATTAATTTCCATGAATTAAATGAGTTTTCCTTTTTAAATTTTTAAGTTTCAATGCCAATAAACGTTTTGTCACTTCTAATTTTGTATGTATTTTTGATATTATCTCTCGTATCCATAACACGGAAACGGTACGTGTTACAAAATTGTCATTGCTATATCCTTTAATAGAATTCCGAATTAATAAAGGAATACCTTAATTTACTAATGTTACACAACAAAGTTGTAAATTTGTCACGCAGTGTAATCAAGGTAAACTTGATGTTATATTCGACTACAAATATACATTTAAATACCATAGCATCAACTTAAAAAAGAGCCTTAATACTAGAGTTAACCTTATAAAATACCTTTCCTCTAAGAAGAGCAATTGCAACATTAATACTATCATAAACGTTATTAAATCTGTTGCTTTATCTAAGACCGGCTATGGTTTAGCAATACATGGTTAATGTTCAAAATCATCAACTCAACTCATCACGACACCGTACCATGCAGCCATAAGGAGCTGGATTACCACATATTACAGAAAGAACCGAATATCTTACTACGTGTACGATACAAAAGTAAAATGCCTCCAGAATGTCACTCATTCACAACGACTTCAAAAAAATTTTAAAAAGGAAAAAACCCCAAGACTTCAATCGACACTAGTATCTGCTCTCACGACCGCAAAAGACCTTGAAATTCCAATTGTCATCCAAAACTTTAAACCAACATCCGGCCCGCCGCGGAATTTACTAAAGGACTCCATACATACTGATCTCAGCAAACTTTCCATCACATCAGTAAGTAACGAAGTCTTTAAAGCCATGTTTTTGGACGTTGCAGAAAACCACAAAGAACAAGGATGGAACTTTATGTTTACTGACGCTTTAAAAACGCAAAACGGAACATCATTCGCTGTCATTGGAGAGGACCTACCAATCATTCGTAAAGATCTTTTTCCAACTTTTACCTCCATATTCACAGCAGAAGCATTTGCCATCCTCACTGCCATTAACACACCCAAAAGCAAAAAACTATCATTTTCACAGACAACCTGTTCTCTGTAACAGCTATTAATAACACAAACAATAGCAGCGAAATCATAGAATCCATCCGTGGAAAACTCATATCCAGGAGTGGAAAACTAAAAATCTGCTGGGTCCCAGGGCACAGCGGGATTAATGGAAACGAAGTTGCAGACGCTGTTGCTAAATCGGCTTTAAAAGAACCTTTAACAACATACTTCACCTACAACAATTGCAATAGCTTGCATAAGCCTGGCTCTCTCTCAAGCTATCACTGGGTTGCCGTAGTATGCATGACAAACCGCCGCAGATCGGAGAGCAGTACCTACAGGGTTAGTATCTGCTGGTTTAAAAACAACACAATTTGTTCAACGAAATAAAGATAATTGTGTACAAAGTGGACACGATGAAATAGTTTAACTGCATTTAAACGATTTTGCCAAAAAAAAAAGAAAATAATAAAAAAAAAAAAAAAATCAAGTGGCAACACCGTCACATACTCAAATTCATTTATTAGTTCTCAAAACATAAAATCCCAAAGTTCTTTGACAAAACCCATAGAAAAAGCTGCAACAATTTGCTTTGACTTATAATGGGAAAACTGTTTTGATATTCATATTTTCCATACACACAGCGAGGATTGATGGCGGCCGCATGATCATTCTGCCATGGGCTGTGTGGCAGGCTACTTATGGTGTGGTATATGCGAATTTTAGGAAAATTACAAAAACAAATTGTGTGTAAGTCAGTGGCTTGGTTTTTATTTCAGTGGCAATTTTTCTAACTAAGTTCCATGAAAACATGTACAGGCACCAGTGTTTAAAAAAAAAGCTCTCCCATAAGGTCTGTACTAACAATTGTAATGAAACAGAGGATAGATATATCGTACAAAATAGATAGATAGAAAAAAAAACATAAAAAAATTCAAATTGTTAATATTTCAGTGGCAAGATATTTTAATAGAGGATCCAAACTTGTTTGTGGTTCTAATTTTTTTTAATATTAATGGGCAGGGAGTTCCACAGCCGAATGGAGTTGACGAAAAACTGACGTTCAGAACTTAAGCAGTCATACCTTGTTTGTAGGAGCGTACACGACCTACCTGATTGCAGGAAACGTAGCCTATTGTATAAATATTCCGGCTGCTTACTTTGGATGATGTCGTGCAACAGGCATATGGTTTTAGATTTAAGCAGATTGTCAAAAGTGCAGCCGCTGATTTGTTTGGAATAAAAGGAGACGTGATCAGATCTCTTTAGATTAAATACGAAAGTGGCGATTTGTTAAATGTTACGTTGAGTTGCTTTTTGGAATCGGTAGAAGAAGAGTTTTCGCCAACAGTAGCTTTGTATTTGTAGGGATAAAAAGTTGTGTAGCCCATAGAGCACACAGTCCACCATACACCTTACCTATTGTGGCATTTAAGTGAGTGGACCAGGTTAGCGTCCGAATGAAAATCAAGGTTTTTGGCGGAGTCTGCATACTTTATTGGGATTTGAGCTACTTGAATTAGTGGAGCAGAAGAAAGATCCAGTTTTCTTTTGTGCATCACGAGTGCTTTTGGTTTTTGAGCATTCAGTCTTAGATCTTTCTTAGTTGACCAGTCAAGTAAACACATAGCGGCTTCATTGCTTAGATTTAAAGGACGACTTAGGTGAATCTGGGCGTTATCAGCAAACAGGCGGATTGAGCTATGCGTGACAATTTTGAGCAGTTCATTTACATAGAGGGAGAAGAGTATTGGTCCAAGAATCGAGCCTTGCGGCACACCGCATTTTACTTGCACTAGTCTTGTCGAAGACTAGACTAGTGGTTGTCTTAGCAACCACTTTAACTTTTTTCTCCGGTCAAAACTGAGTTGGGATGTTTAGTTTACGCTACTCAATTTCAGAGTGCGCTGAAAACAGCTTTTCATTCAATTTAATTCAAGCTGAATAATTCAGCAGTATTTCACAAATTTAAGCATAACTTTTTCATACTTTTCAATTCAATTTCAATTCAATCACCGATCTTCAAACAACAAAAAAAAGTTTTTAACCAGATTGACTGGGGATCGTTTCGTTGAGAAGCTCTCACTTTGCTTTGCATAATTCTTTTTAAAACACCAAATGAAAATTTAGACTCTTTCCTCAGTTTTGAGCAAAGGATGTTGTTGTTGTAGCAGCTGTGTAGCTGAGGTTGACGATCCTTACTTACTTACTTACTTAGGTGGCGCTACAGTTCGGGGTGAACCTGGGCCTCAACCAACAAGCCTCTCCATTTAGCTCGGTCTTTAGCTAATTGCCTCCAGTTGCGCACTCCAAGTTGGTCGAGGTCCCCTTGAACTTGTGCGCGCCACCTACGGCGATGATTCCCTCTACTGCGTCGTCCCTCGGGATTAGATTCGAAGACTCTGCGGGCCGGAGCGTTGGTGTCCATTCGCTCTACATGTCCTAGCCATCTCAGAAGTCCAATACGCAGTTTTTTGACTAGGTCGATGTCGCTGTACAGCTCGTATAGTTCGCGATTGAATCTTCTCCTCTAAAACCCGTCAAAGCAAACGGGACCGAAAATCTTACGAAGAATTTTTCTCTCGAAGCGACCAAGGATATCTTCATCCTCTTTTAATAAAGTCCATGTTTCAGCGCCGTAAAGTAGGACTGGGATGATCAAGGTCTTATATAGAGTCTCCTTAGTTGTTCGAGATAGGGCTTTACTGTTGAATTGCCTTATAAGCCCAAAAAAACAGCGATTGGCAAGAGTTATTCTTCGATTGATTTCTGCACTGATTTTGTTTTTCGAGTTTATAGCAGAGCCAAGGTAGACAAAGTCCCTTACTACCTCGAACTTATAGCTGCCCACGGTGACGTTTTGTCCAATTCGTCGGTGTTGGTTTTCCCTTCTAGTTGACAGCATATACTTGGTTTTGCCCTCGTTTATCGCCAAACCCATTTTGGCCGCTTCCACCTCAATGCTTGCAAAAGCACCGGTGACAGCCCGCTGAGATCTTCCGATAATGTCTATATCGTCGGCGTATGCAAGCAGTTGTACAGACTTGTAATAGATTGTGCCTCCGGTGTTGGCTTGTGAGTTCCGCACAATCCGTTCAAGTACAATATTGAAGGAGTCACATGACAGCGCGTCACCTTGTCTAAAGCCTTTTTTGACATCAAAGGTCTCGGTGAGGTCATTACCGACCTTGATGGAGCAGCGAGCGTTATCCATCGTCAGCCTGCACAGACGGACAAGTTTGGCAGGGATGTCAAAACTAGACATGGCTCTATAAAGCTCTTCTCTATAGATGCTGTCATAGGCGGCCTTGAAATCGATAAAGAGGTGGTGAGTATCGATTTGGAATTCTTGGGTTTTCTCCAGGATCTGCCGAAGTGTGAAGATTTGATCGATGGTGGACTTTCCTGGCCTGAAACCGCACTGATAGGGTCCAATCAGGCTGTTGATAAAAGGTTTCAGGCGTTCACACAATATCGCAGAAAAGATCTTATATGCGATGTTGAGGAGACTGATGCCTCTATAATTGGCGCAGTTGAGGGGGTCTCCTTTCTTGTGGATCGGGCAAACGATGCTGAGATTCCATTCATCAGGCATACACTCGTCTGACCATATATTAGAAATGAGTTGGTGTATGCACTCTACCAATTCATCCCCAGCTGCCTTGAAAAGTTCGGCCGGTAAGCCGTCAGGTCCAGCAGCCTTGTTCGATTTTAGCTTGGATATTGCTATCCTCACTTCGTTTTGGTCAGGTGGACGGAAATTTTGACTATCATCGTCTATGTTGAATGGTTCATTCTGCCTGACAGCGGGATGTTGGTCTTCGTCGCCGTTATACAGTCTGCAGAAGTAGTTTTTCCATATTCTCAGCACCGACTGTGATTGTACTACGAGGTTTCCATTTTCATCTCTACAGGTTTCTGTACGGGTATTACTTCTCTGACACGTTCTTTTTACCTTTTGGTAAAACTTCCGTACATTGTTCCTGGAGTATAGGCTCTCGATATTCTCAAACGCGCGCTTCTCATGCTCTTTCTTCTTCTTTTGGAGAAGCCGATGTTCTTCCCGTCTCTTTTGCTCGTAGAGCTCACGAGCAGCTCTCGTCTTCCTTTGCAGCGCCGCTTTGTATGCATCTTGTTTTGCTGCATGCACTCGCCGGCATTCTTCGTCAAACCAGGGGTTTCGCGGTGGTGGTCGAGCGAGACCCAGCACATCAGTCGCGGCGTTTCTGATGGCATGTTGGCAGCGTTGCCACTGGTCTTCGGTACTTGATGCTGGCGGAAAAGGGGTGATTGAGAGATTTCGGGATAGGCGTTCAGCGAAGAGTCTGGCGGTCTCTTGCGATTGTAGCTTTTCGACGTTAAATTTTCTCACAGTGATTCTTCTTTGTTGCTCAGTTTAAGATATCCGCATTCGTACCTTGGCTACAACAAGGTAATGATCCGAGTCTATGTTGGCCGCTCGGAAGGTCCGGACATCCAGAATACTGGAGGCATGCCTTGCGTCGATCGCAATATGATCAATTTGGTTGATCGTGACATGATCATTGGACCGCCATGTCTGCTTATGAATATCGAGATGAGGAAACCATGTGCTTGCTATGGTGACATTTCGCTCCACAGCGAAATCAATTAGCATTAGTCCGTTATCAGACGTGGTGTCGTGTAGGCTATGCTTACCGACTGCCCTACCAAAGACGTTCTCCTTTCCTATTTTGGCGTTAAAATCGCCCAATACGATTTTAACGTCGTATTTAGGACATTGCTCGTATGTTTTGTCGACGAGCTCGTAGAAACACTCTTTGGTGGCAGGGTCCTTTTCTTCTGTGGGGGCATGAACACATATTAGGCTTATGTTAGCGAATTTAGCTTTGATCCGGATAGTCATAATACGCTCGCTCACGTGTCGGAAGCTTAAGACTTCTTGCCTAAGTCTGCCGCGTATGACAAATCGGCATCCGAATAAGCGTTGCCTGTTGCCTCTGTAGCAATCACCGTAGTAGATGTCACAGTTTTTCATCTTCTTTTGCCCGGCCCATCCCATCGCACTTCCTGGATGGCGGTAATATCTGCTTTATAGCAGTCTAGGGCCTCTGCTAGTTGTTCGGCTGCACGTGGTCTGTAAAGGGACAGAACATTCCACGTACAGATCCGAAAGTCGTTGTCCTTATTTCGTTTGCTGGGGTCGTCATTAGTTGAGTCATCCTTATCCGAGGCTTTTGGTTGTTTCGGAACCATGCGCTTTTTACGTGGTAGGGAAGTTACCCCGACGGCACAACCCCCAACCTGGAGGGCCAGTTCCTTAATTATTCCCCTAGGACGAGGGGCCGGGTACACCGGTGCCAGTAGTCCACTACGGGAGTATGAGCGCTGTCGTTGGCCCATTAAGGGCTCCTCCGCCACCATCTCTATTCCAATGTCCTGACCAACATTGGAAATTCCTTACCGACCTGTGATCCGAATACGTCGAAGCAGCTCGCGCAAGGTATTCACTAAGTTCAACCTAACTGGAACTATAGACGCCACCGTTGACTCCGTCTAGGGAATTCGTCCGCTGCCGCCTGGAACAGGAAGTCTAGTGAGAAAAGCACTCTTCCCCCCCTCTCTCATCTGCTGTTGACGATCCTTGGTCGAAGTATTATTCTCGAGTCGCTTCGGTACGTAGAACTGATCGTCGTGAGAGCTCGATGGTGCAGTGGTTGCAAAAACTTCAATTGTTTTTTTTTTTTCTTTTTATACTTGACTGGCTAATGATTGCTGTTCCCTGCTAGGTCTGAACTTGCACACATCGGCTAACGAGAAAACATTCTATCCACTGCACCATTGCCACCCCTTGAGCAAAGGATAGAGTGATTGACTGTATCGAAGGCTTCCGCGAAGTCGAGTAAGGTTAACATTGTAGCATGGTTTTTATCTACGGCTTTTCTAATTTCATCCATGACCAATAATAAAGCAGTTTTACAACTCCGTTTTGGGCGGAAGCCAGATTGTTCTTCACTGAGAAGTTTATTACTCAAAAGATAGTTTTGATTTTTCAGTAACAGTTTTCTCAAATACTTTTGAAAGAAATGGTAAAATTGAGATTGGTCTGTATATCACCGCATTTCCAATCGATTTCTTTGGAATGGGGATGACTTAAGCCTCCTTCCGCTGCTGGGGAAAACAGATGTCGTTTAAATGAAGTTCAATATATGGGTTATGAACCGTAGTATGTACGGAAGTAGAATCCTAACGAATTCCGGGTGGACTTCGTTAAGTCCCATTGCATTTGATGTGATAGATAAAATACCTTCTGCAATGTCCTCCCTGTGTAACCTTGTGAAATCATAGTATGACTGTCTGGTATCGTCCGGTGTTTGGTCCAAGATAGTTGTACTTCCTGAAGCAGGATTAGTTGACGTTAGAAATTTCGAGTTAAGCTGGTCACAGTCGAAGTTATCATGGGTCTTTGTTCTTTCCTTTCGTAATCCCACAAACAACTACAAAATTTCCCGTTATAGAATGCCCGCTTTGCGGTTCGAATTTAAGATACTATTCGGCCACGGAGTGAGCGATATCTATTGAGGAACTCGCAAATCCTGCGTTTTTTTCAGGTTTTTTATACATCATCATGCTTTTTTATGAGCTGTAGGATATTCGAAGTTAGCCACTGGAGTGAAGAGTATTTAAAATTTTTGTTTTTAACGGTAGGTGTTTATTAAAGAGTGAGATTATTTTGTGTTGCAAGAATAGCGTTTGATGATAAACAGAGGGCATCTGGTAGATACGCTCCCAAATTGTGTTTACAGCATCTTGTTGTAGTGTTGTGTAGTTTATGTTACGAAAATCTCTGAACGTGACTTTAGATTGGGTGTACTTGTTTTGAAATCGGTAAGTTAAGAAGAGCAGGTCATGCTTTGAGAAGCCTGGAGCTGGGAGGTGGCTGTATAGTAATATCTTATGCATGAAAAAAGAGTAGGGGTAGACGAGTTTACAGGACTTAAATCAAACGATTTCATATACTCTAGGAAGCTAACTGAGCGAAGTATGTTTAAAAGGTTACAGTTTAGATCGCCACATATCACTATGTTAGTAGCTCTGCAGGCTATCTCCTCTAAGATGTTATAGAGTGGTTCAAGTGATATAGAGTTGTTTGGTCTGTAAGTGACGCCTACTGTTAGTTTTTCTTGGCTACACGCTACATCCAAAAATATGTAATCAACACTGCAACCTGTGTTTGACTTAGATACAAGATTATATTTTAGCGTATTGCGTACGTACATTGCAGCCCCACCTCCAATGCGACCGACCCTATCAGACCGAAAAAGCTCAAATCCCTCTACTTTATAGGTATCGTTAGATATTTCTGGATTCAGCCAACCGTGTTTCAAAGCGCAGATGATATCAATTTTGGAGGTAACGAATATGTGCCTAAGTTCATCGATCTTAGGTTACAGGCTTTGAGTGCCTAGATGCCAGATATGAAGACCCTCATATTGTGTCTGACGAACCCGAATCAGTCTGAAAACGAATATGAGAAGCTGAGAGTACTGTCGTCAGCGAAGGAGTGTATTGGATTAGAAGTGGCAGACAAGAGATCATTAATCTTCCTCTTTCTTTTTTTTTGATGATCCGAAAATAAGGGATCATAACCCTCCCACTTCACTGCATTTCTACTGATCCGCCTGTGGGGTTCGCCTATTTGATCTCAGATCATTAATAAAAATAAGAAAGCGAGTCGGAGACAAAACGGAGCCTTGGGGAACACCAGCATTTATATGGTGAATTACAGACTTAAAGCGTCCAAGACAACTTGTATTGAACGACCCGAAAGGTAATTACTAATCCATTGAAGAAGAAATTCATCGATACCAAATGCACGCATTTTCGAAAAAAGAGACTGATACCAAACTCAGTCAAATGCCTTACCAAGCGGAACAATCTTACTTTCACAAGAGTGATGGAGAGATTGGTTCTACTTTTCGGTGAGATGACATCAAATCACCAGTGGACCTTTTGCTACGAAAGTC
Organism: Brachypalpus laphriformis; assembly: GCA_945910035.1. Taxonomy (NCBI): domain Eukaryota; kingdom Metazoa; phylum Arthropoda; class Insecta; order Diptera; family Syrphidae; genus Brachypalpus; species Brachypalpus laphriformis. The sequence continues at coordinate 126,608,632 of OX246756.1, forward strand.
GTACTACCGGTCATTAAAGAGCTTTCGGAATTCAAGATATTTCATAAGCTGGCACTTTATCAGCATTTCCATGACCTTAGAAAGAGGGGAATGCGATGGGTCGGTAGTTGGAGGGAGAAGAAGATTTGCTTTTTTTTAGGGACGGGCTGTTTTCCATCTATTCGGAAAGAGTCCAGAGGAGTAGGATAGATGAAAAAACTTACACAATGGTTTTGCCACATTTTCGATGCACAATGGTATTCCTCAAGGATCGCCATTGTCTGTAATCATATTCCATTGCTTTCGATGACATAAGCAAAATGTTATCGAAACACAGAAATCTGGATCATTGTCTTTATGAGGATGATGTATACATTCTGTGCAAAAACAATGATCTAGATAAAACAAAGAATACTTAGTAAATACACTCAATGACATCCTAAATTGGTGAACATTTTCTGGCGCTAAACTCTCAATAGGTAAGTGTAAAACAATGCATATATATATGTAAACGTTCTTGTAAAAGGAGCAATCCCCAGACTTACTCCACTTGTAAAATAGCCATTAATTAAATAATTACATTTTTGACATTTCAAGTCTTTTTTTTTATAAATATTATGTACGTATATAAAACTGTATTACGCATCACATTTTAATTTTTTTGTTTTACAATTCTATTGCAACTCGATTGCTGCAGCTAACATACTCCCATAATTAATTCGTTAGAATAGAATAGAATAGAATATTTTATTTAAAGAATATTTAAGTATATGGTACATGTAGTTATATCCCGCGAAGCCCATACGGCTTGTCTGCAGGAAAGACTAGCTTAAAATTAAACAATTCAAATTTTTGCTTGTACTATGAGTATTATATATCTTATTATTTTACGTTACGACTGATAAAGAAAAACAAAGATTGAATAGATACATTTAAATGTAGTTTTCTTACACAGTTTTCCATATACAACTCATTCATTTAATTTCTAATTTGCTTTATTGATGAAGTGCTTTATAATTAGTTTTTTTCTTATTGCCATTTGGGAAATGTTTATAAGATTAGTCGGAAGCTCGTTTAGAAGCGTAGGTGACATTGTTGCTAACGAGTATTTGCCGTAGTTATTATAGAACTTCGCGACTTTAAACCTGCCTAATGCATTCCGTCGTGTGTTGTGGTGGTGGTCGATGGGGATTCTGTAGCGGTCATCGTGGTAAAACTCATTGATGAGGCTGGTTTTGAAAATGCTTTTAATATTCAGAAGCTCCAGTTGTGTGCTGAGGGTTGATGTGTCGTAGTCGATTCTTTTCTTCTTCGGCAGGATTTTGAGTAGGTAGTTTTGACTAATTTGTAGTTGCCTGCAGTGTGTTGAAGTGCCCCATGCGCTGATACCATAGCGGATATATGACTCACTTAGCGCAAGGTATGCCCGTCTAACTACTTCATAATCACTGCAATTGCTAAAATGGTGTAGCATATATGATGTTCTACGAAGTTTTTTCTGCAGTTGGTCAATATGAGCTTGCCATTTAAGGTTGGTTTTGGATAGCAAACGACTAACAAAGGCCTCGTAGGGGCAGCGTCTCCCGATAGGTGTTGGTCCACTAAGTAACGAGAAAGAGCCACTGCAGCCGAAAACCTAGTAGCTCTGTTAGTAAGCCCTACTCCCACCTCCTCGTGGTGCCATCTGGGGATTTCTTTGGAAATTGCTAACGGGAGAGGACGAATGGCGAGCTTCCTGCGCCAAAAAACAGGATAAGTGTCGGTTGGTCTGTTGCCCAGCGAGCCGCAACCGTAAAAACAAATCTTGCTCCGAAACGCAAACCTACGCCTCGGATACGGACGGATAATTTGATAACGACCTTTGGCTATCGGACACGGACAACGATCGGATTCTGGAACGTTAAGACCCTCCTGGACTCACTCAAGGAAGGGCCTTATAACGCCAGATTCCTCCAATTAGAACGCGAATTCGCACGGTATAAAATAGACATCTTAGGGCTGAGCGAGATAAGATGGTTCGATGCTGGGGAATTCATCTCCCCAACAAAAAACACTGTCATGCTCTACTCTGGTAAACCAGCTGGAAGTGCACGGAGTTCCGGAGTAGGACTCATGCTAACTCCAGCAGCACGTAGTAGCCTCATATCCTGGAAACCCCATAGTGACCGGATATTGACGGCTAGGTTCCAGAGTAGAGTTAGGAAAATTACCATCATACAGTGTTATGCTCCGACTCTAGACACGACTGAGGATGAAAAGTATGATTTTTATAGCCACTTAGGCGCCGCCTACAACCAAACGCCTAATGGGGACATCGTAATGGTGATGGGAGATTTCAATGCCAAGGTGGGTAGCGACAGCACCATGCTTAAGCACGTGACGGGAGTTCACGGCGTGGAAGACCGTAATGATAACGGTGAGCGGTTTGTGGACTTCTGCAATACCAACCGCCTAGTCATCGGAGGTACGCTGTTTAAGCATAATACCTGCCACAAAATCAGTTGGGTATCTACTGATAGGCACATCGCGATCAGTCGCCGCTTTAGAAATTGTCTCCTGGACGTCCGAAACAGACGTGGAGCTGACGTCGGACTAGAACGAGATCACCATCTTATGGTAGCTCACTTACGCCTTCGTACTGCATACGTCAACAGCAACCGCTCAAACCTACTTAACATCACCAGGTTTAATATCGACAGGCTCAAGGTTCCCCAAGTGCGCCAACAGTTCAGGGACCATCTTGCCTTAGAAGCAGAAGCAATCAGCAGCATAGAGAGCATGGAGGACCACTGGAGTGCTGTGAAAAATGCTTTTGCGACTGGGGCACGCACGTATGTCGGTAAAAAGCAGAAACACCACCGCACATGGCTTTCTACAGACACCTGGAGACGGATCGATGAGCGTACAGCAATCAAGGCTCGGATTGCAGCGGCCTCAGCAGTAGAGAGAACCGAGCTTGAAACCCAATACCGTGCGAAGAAAGAAGTGCAGCGTAGTGTAAGACGTGACAAACGTCAATATGTCAACTTACTGGCCTCAAGGGCTGAAGAAGTAGCGAGTAGGTGCGACAGTAGGACTGTTTATAGCATCACTAAGGAGCTCATCGGTGGTCGAAACGTTGCGGTAACTGGAGAGGTATATGTGTTCTTCCAGCTGTAGCCAAAATAATAGCTAGAATAATTCTAGAACGAATTAAAGATCATTTAGATTCAACTCTCGATGTCGAACAGGCAGGCTTTCGCGCTGGATCCTCCTGCATCGACCACATAAACACCTTACGGATCATTATCGAGCAATGCGTTGAGTATAGGTCTCCGCTACATTTAATGTTTATCGACTTCGAGAAAGCTTTCGACAGATTGAATCGAGATGCTATCTGGTTGGCCTTGCGCAGGAGAGGCATCCCAGAAAAACTTATAGCTATTATCAAGGCTACATACGAGGGCGGTAAGTGTCACGTCGTGCACAATGGCAAGGTGTCGGAGGATTTTGAAGTCCAAAGTGGAGTACGTCAAGGGTGCATACTGTCACCACTATTGTTTTTGGTGGTTATCAGCGATGTACTCCGTACAGCATTGACGGAAGGCAACTATGGAATTCGTTGGACTATGACACCTTACCTTAAACACCTAGATTACGCTGACGATGTTTGTCTACTTTCACATCGGATAATGGATCTTCATCTGATGGCCCAAAATCTAGAAGCTGAGGCAAACAAAGTGGGGCTAAAAATAAACACAGCCAAAACAAAAGCCCTGAGCACTTCTCCTAACAACCGCGCTCAACTTAACATTGCCGGACTGGAAGTCGAGAAAGTTGATAACTTTCTTTATTTAGGAAGTGTGGTCTCGGCTAATCGCGCTGGCACCGAACTGGATGTGTGCAGCAGAATCGGGAAGGCTAAAGCTGCGTTCGGAATGCTATCTAAAATCTGGAGAAGCAATGTTATCAGCTTAAGAACCAAGCTGCGACTGTTCCGCTCCAACGTAGAATCAGTGCTGCTTTATGGGTGCAGTACTTGGAAGGTGGACACCACTAACACACGAAAGCTGCAAGTCTTTGTAAACAAATGCTTAAGAATCATCTTGAGGATTTTTTGGCCGAACCGCATCTCTAACGAACAACTTTATCTGAGAACGGGCCAAGAATCTATAAGCATTACTATACGAAGAAGAAAGTGACAATGGATTGGACACACCCTACGGCGCGAAGACAACTCCATTGCGAAATACGCCATGCAGTGGAATCCGCTCACCCAGGCAGGCAGAATAGCGGGACGCCCTAGGCAAACGTGGCGCAGAACAGTTGAGGAGGAATCGAGCTCCTTAGGAATGAGTTGGAGGCAGCTCAAACGCGTTGCAGAACTTTGAACAAGATGGCGCGCAGGCGTGGTTGACGCCCTATGCCCCCCGAGGGGTTAAAGGATCTAAGTAAGTATTTAAGGTTATGATCAACAATCACAACAAGTTTCTTATATGTGTTAACTACTTCGATAAAGGTGGAGCATTGGTCATCTGATTTGCTGCTCGTGTTGGCGTGCAGGTATTTTGTGTCATGAAACTATAATACAGGATGTGAGGCGGTTTGATGTGAATGATCTTCGTCTTGTCAGCGTTGATTGCCAGCCCGTTGTCGTGACTCCATCTTGCAATGATGTTCAACTCCTTCTGCGTAATTGCGATTGCCTTTTAAATGTCTCTATAAGATACCACAACTGCCGTGTCGTCCGCGTATGCGAAAGTCGTGCTGCTTCTTAGCGCCTTGAGTAAGCCGTTTGCATATACAATGTATGGAAGCGGACCTAGTTTTGAGCCTAGGGGAACTCCGCGTGTAATGCTAACTTCATCACTGAGACTTTTTTTGATTTTAACGCGATATGATCGAAGTGTCAGATAGTCTTCCAACCATTTGATACAATCGCCTGGAATTCCGGAACGCTGCAATGAAGCTAACAGGGTTTAATGCGATAGTATATCAAACGCCTTACTAAAATCAATAAACAAAACTAGGCTGTTGTGGTTTTTGTTGAAACTTTCATTTAGCTTGTTTGCAAAATTCCCTAAGAGTTGGTTTGTGTTTTTACCCTTCTGAAAACCATATGGGTTCGAATCTATAACTTTATATTTTTCAATGAATTTTTTTAATCTTCTTACCGGCAAAATCGCTATTGGCCTGTAATTGTTAACTTCAGACTTTACCCCGTTTTTATAAATAGGTCGAACTATAGAAAGTTTAAGCGTTTTGGGTATTGTCTTTTGGTCTAAACTTAAATTTATTAGTCTTGTGATGACGGGTGCAATTATAGCAGCGTTATTTTTCAAATCTTTCGGACGAATTTCATCACACCCGGCACCTTTTCCGACATCTAAACACTGAATAATGTTAAATATTTCTAATTCACTGGCCCTTTCTAAGAAAATTGAATTAGAAATAGTCTCTTCGGAATTTTTTATAGTTTTTATGTGACACTGGTGTATGGTTTTTTGAACATTTTCTTCAAAGGTTTTGGCGAATTTATTCGTAAGCACAAATATATCCTCATTTTTTAAGTTTTTTTTATAGTGTCGTCTAGACTGCTAGATTTTTTACCTATTATTTCATTTATAGTTTGCCACGTTCGTTTTATGTTATTTCTATTCTCGTAAAATTGTTTTTTATAATAATTATTTTTTGCACATTCTAATTTTTTGTTATAATATTTCTAAATTTCTTATATTCACTTTCTCCATCTTTATCTTTAGGTTTGGATAACCATTTTTTTATAAAGTTTATCTCTTTTCTCACAGCACTTTATTAATTCTTCGTTTATCCACGGGTTTGGCTTTTTTCTCTTTTTTTCTTTTACAGGTACTTGGGACTTTTAATAAATTGTTTGAAATGTGTTTTTTATTTTATTATATACATCCTCGACATTTGATGTTGTAAACAACTGATCCCAATTGGTGCCGGACACTAGCGCATTTACCCTATTATCCTTTATAATCGTTTTACCTTGTACTTTCTCTCGTTTTTCCGTTTTACTACTGAAGGTAAGTCCACACTAGGCGTTTTTCTTTTTTACAGACCTCGAGCACATCGAGCGCGCTCTGAACGTGCTCTGAACCGAGCGTGCTCAGAGCGTTCAGATTTGTTTATGAAACACAATTAAGCACTCTGAGTCATTTGATTAGTAATTAGAGCTTGAGCTGTCAAAATATGAATGGAATATCTATTGATAGTTATTTTTTATGTTATATTTACTGTCTGCACCAGAACAACAAATTTCGTCCGCCATTTCAATTGTTTTGCATTTTTTTTTTCTTCGTCCTCCTGTCAAACACGAAAAACGACTGTGCTCAGGATTTTGCTCTGAACGCTCGGTCAATTAATCCAGAGCTCATAGAGTGCGCTCAGAACATGCTCTGAACGAAAAAAGAAAAACCAATTCAGAGCTCTGATGTGTCTGAGCTAAAAAAGAAACACGAATTTGTTTTTGACAGTTCAGGCTCTGCTCTGAACTAAAAAAGAAAAACGCCTATTAGTGAGTAGTAGTCAGATATGTTTGTTTGTATTATGGCTGCTTGCACGCCACTCTCTTTTGTTCTAATACATAGATGATCTAAGTTGGTACTTGTATTCCTGCCAATGTCGACTCTGGTGCTGGATGATAACTTTTGAATTCAGTTTTGTTTACTTGTTGAAAATTCCTATATGTTTTTGTGGTAATAGTGTTCCTTTTTATATATTAAAATATTATTGGCTTAGTTAATTTTAAATGATCGACTCTATGTCAATATCCGAAAAGATTTGGAGCAAGGAAGATAATTCATTTTTTTTTTTCGCGAGAATTCGCCCCTCACGGGACCATACATATTTCCAATTGGATTCGTTGACCTTTGTTTTCGCGAGCCACAATAAACCGCGATTTGTCGCAGTCAGCTGATCGTTAATATAAATTTTGGTTTTCTTTTTGGCTTCGTCTTCACTTTCACCTTCTAATGCGTCAGCAGAGTAGATTATTTTCTCACGCGATTTTTGCATTAGCTCTTTCTTCATGGTCAATGAAGAGAATTTAACGATGATGTTGCTGTTTTTTTGTTTAGTGCGGTAGGCATCAATTATATTGTTATCAGTAACGTTAAGGTTCACTGATCTCGCTATTGCTTGAATGATGCGTTTTGGGTTTTCCTTCTCTTCTTTGGAACATTTCTCACTTCGATGTTTTTCGCTATTGATTGCTGCTCTAGAGCATTACTCTTTTGTTCCATTGCAGCAATTCGCTTGTCTTTTACAACGTTCTTCTGTGTTAGGTCTTTGACCTGCAGTGCTAGTTGTGACATCGCTTCATTTATTTTGAAGAAGGTGTTCGTCATCTGTTCCTTCATATCATCGTAAGAGCCCGCAATACGATCTCCCATCTGCTCCATAATTTGCTTGATGTCTTTCGTATCTGATTTGAGGTTGGTTACGTTAGACTGTACAGCACTAATATCATTTTTTATTATGCTCATGGATAGAGTATCATATGGCCGATATCGTTTAGTAAGGCTATCTTCCTCATCATCCTCCTCCCGCTGTAATTTATGAGCCTGATGTTGTTCTGGTACTGTTGCCATTGTAGCTGCTGCTGAAATCGAGGCAGTTGAGGATGAAGATTTGGTTCTTAGCCTGCAATTGTGGCACTTCCATTCGAGTCGGCGGTCGCTGTTCATTCTCGTATATGTCATCTCAGAGACGGTTGTGCAGGGAGAGTAGTGGTATTTGGACCTGCAATTGTTGCATGTTACATAGTCGCCCGTTGATGGAAGTGGCTTAATGCATTTACTGCATAATGCACTCGATGCATCGAGGGAGTTTTGGCCATCCATTTTGCGGGAGAACAGAGAGGGGAGCCTGTTATACTACACAATTACAATAAAACCACCAGACACAGGGATTGTATTGAACCGTATATATTTTTTCGGCAGAGAATTTTCACCAACTGAACAGAAATCTTAAATAAGATTTAAATCGTTTATGCACAACCCAACGATGTTAAGAACTTTCGCAAAAAGAAAAAGGGGGTAAAGGTTTACACTAAGGTGCAAATTAAAGCAAAACGGTGGGTAGAAACTCTGTCTTTTTAGATTTCAAAATAGAGACCGGTAAAACTACGTCTGTTCGCGACTACAAGCACGGTGTGAATGATGGTTAAGCAAACTATAAACACCAATATGTCTCTTATTAACAATGGCATTTAAGCGCCTATGCCAGGCTTTTACATTGTTTTGTGTCCTGGGAATGTTAGTTGAGAACGTGTCAACAACATTCCAGAAACTTGGATCATATTGCGGTGGTGTAGCCTTGTTATGGTTCGGTTTTTTTCTCCGGTTAAATCTTATCAAACCAATTTTCAATTTTTCTTGCGGCAATGTCATCTAAATTATTTTTTATAGCTAAAAAGTAATCTGAGGTTTCATCTTCTGGCACAAAGGCTAAACTCTTTATAATTTTTATTTGAATTATTTGACACTAGTCAGTTATGTTTAGGCGCTAAGCTGATGTTCATATTGGCACTTAGATGATGTAATTCATAGAAGAATTCAGTGTATAAGGCTTTACTTTTTCGGGCCACCAAACAGAAAATTAACGGAATTATTTCTGATAAAATTTTTCCGTGGATTGTATACCGCATAATGGTAGATACAACATCGCAAGTGCCATCCATAATCCAACATTTTGCTTCACTTAAAAGTTTTAAGCTGGACTGTGTTCCGAGGATTATGATCATTTCATCATTTATTTTATTTTCACATATTCGCCTTCTGAATATTCTAAAGACTCCGGAACACTAATAATTTCCACACATTTTGGGTCTTTTAGATTAGAGCAACGCCCAAGAACAATGCTCACACTGAACATTATTTTTTTTTTTATATAATTTGCGCATGCCAAAGGGATTATTAATACCCTTATACTGGTTCTCAGGGCACGGGCGGATATGAAGAGGGGGGAAGAAGACAGAGGAGATGCCGGTTTGCGTTGGCTTTAAACATTATTACAGATTGTTCCAAATCACTTGACATTCTTCTGCGCAGGTCTTTTTTATTTGTACGAGTTTTACTCATTTTCATTCCTAAGAGATAGATACAAGCAACAACAATTACAGGTAAAAAAAAAAATAAGAATTCGAGAGAACGAAAGAAAAAAAGGAGGAGCAAAAGGAAAACAGGCTGCATACCCGTACTTTGATGTTTTTCATCGCATAGCTGCGGAACTACTGACGAATCAGAATCAAGTTGCGTGATGGGTATACCGAATTTCAGAAAGGAACTAAAGGGAACAAATTCTAGCTTTACTTTTGCTTGAATGATTGAAGGGGATTTTTTCAGTTGTTGTTTTGTATGTCGACTTTATTTGCTTTTTAAATAAAAGCATGCATTGTATTTGTTGTATTTATCCTATTTTGGAAAATTAAAGAAACAAATTTATTTAGGCTAAACGAAATATAACAATACATACTTAATTAACTAATACAATAAATAAATAAATTAATACATAGTACAACATACCACTTTAATTATATTTATAAAATATTTGCGCATCGCTATCGCTTTCCGCTTTTTTATAAACCAAAAGAACTTTTACCAAACTAGAAAAAGAACATCATACAGAGTAAAGTGGAGAAAATCATTAACCATTCTTTGAAGAATTAAGAGAGATTTCATCACCTTTGTTGTTTTGGGAAATTTCTCTCTGCGCACGTTGGGAAGTGAATTGGAACAATCTATAGTAATTATTTGACTACATTTGGCTGCATATATTTTGCATCTTTTTCTTCGTAATTGTTTTTATGATTTCTTTTTCATTTGAGACAGGATTGTATTATAATCACTAGCAATTTTAACAATTTTGTGCTTATCATTAAAAAACACTGTATGCACACGACTTTTACAAAAGCGGTTCTTCTTCTGAGTACACACTTATGAGTATTTTTCATTTTAATGTCTCTCTAAATGATAACTATACCCACCAATAATAAGTTTCTTAGTACCTTTTTTGCTGTCTACAATAATTTCTATTTTAATTAAGATTACATACGCAAGTTTTCTTCGGTTTACGTCTATCACTGAATCAACAATAATCACCAGGAAACATCGGTATTATAGCGGTTACATCACTCGTTTGGAACTGATTTTTGTGTGCTTATGACCCTAGGCAATATAAATAACTGCATTCTTGTAGGTACATGACAACAAATTGTTGCTTCTTCTCGCTCTTATTAACAGTAGTCTTGTGTGTTACGTACACTTAAGAACATACAGTTTCGTACGAAGAGAATTTTTGCAAATTGTTCGTTATTTTGAAAAAAATATAAACTTTTTTCTAGCTTTAATGTTATTTTTTATTGAAGTGTAATATAAATACCAGGGATTATCAAAAATAAAATGGTAATTCAATAAAATAGAGAAAAATTAGGAATTAGTTTACATAAAGTAGAGATTTTAAGGTACATTCAGTTTGGTACGAATTCTAAAAGTTAAGATTTTAACGTCAAAAAACAAAAATTATTTAAAATAATAGCAAGTCGGATTTCCATCGTGCTTTAAAATAGTTGCATGTCTATTTGGAATTGATGTAAACAGCTTTTTTGTAACATCAGATGGAATTTCATTCCACTCTTTCGAAATTGGTGCTTTAAATTCCTTTTTGTTTCAAACGGCATTTGTTTTCCTAATTTGTCTTTCCAAGTGCTCCCACAGATGCTCTATTGGATTGACATCTCGACTCTTGGGGGTGTTTCAATGCATTTTGGGCCGTTATATAGGAGCCAAAGACGAACGTCCAAAGCCATGTGCTTTGGGTCTTTGCTTAGTACAAGTGAAATGAGTTCTTAATGCCTAATTTCTTAGATGAAGGTTGTAGATTCTCTTTAAGAATGTTAAGATAAATTATGTTTTTCATATTCCCTTGAATAGAATTTAAAATTTCCAACACCTCCATATCCCATAGCAACCCAAACCATTACGCTTTGTACACCGTGTTTTACAGTCGCCGATAAGTTTTTCAAAAGATAAGCCTCGTTACGCCTGCGGTATGCTTTTTCTTGTTTTTTGTCGTTTCGGAAGAGTGAGAATTTACTTTCATCAACGAATATAACATTTTTCTAATAATCTAGCGACTTATCTTTGTATGCTTTGGCGAAATTAAGCCTTTTTTGTTTTAACTTCGCTGACCAAAGGTTTTCTGCGCCATGCTCGTGAAAAGTAACCATTCTTTTTAAGCGTAAGTCCAATGCTGATTGGCTGTACATCAGTTCCGTTAAAATCAGCAAGCATTTTACATGATTCGACTGAAGACAACTTTAGATTTCTCTTTATTTCACGCAAAATAAATTTTTCAGAAGACATAGTCATTCTTCTGGGACCTTTGTTACTACACACATTCTCAATTCTTCCTTCCTCAAGGTAACGCTTATAAATATATTGTATCGTAGACTTATGTAGCTGTAGCATTTTAGCTATTACGCCCAAAGATATTCCTTTCTTTCGATGAAAAATTACCAAAGATAGTATAGATCTTCCGTTATGTTTTCGCCCACTCAAAAAAAATTAAATAATTTCACAAAAAAAAAAAAAAACACTGAACAGAAAAGTACCTCGAATTCTTAGCAAAATAGTATATTTTAAATAAAACAAACAATTTCAGTTCTAAAATGTTAACACTCCGAACTGAACAGGAGCTTAATTGCTTCGTACGAAACTGAATGTTTGCTCTGCATTCGAAGGATCTCACATAACACAGACAAAATTTACAGTCAGATTTATTTTTTATTTTTTTGTCTTCATTACTATAAAGAATACAAGAAAAAACATGATTTTAAGAACATCTATGAACGCATTTGAAATTCGTTTGTCCTGAATTAAGTGTCTTTTAGTAAAAACACGCTCCGTACGAAACTGAATGTTTCTAAGTGTACATACTTAAAATAATGCAATTATTTGAGTTTGGAGTAGGTACCTACATAGCTAATATAGATTCTAGTTTTCGAGATTTTGATTTGCGAGACTTTGATATTGCGAGATTTTGATTTGATTTTGAAAACGAGATTTTAAAATGCGGTCAATCGTTCCCAACCCATATTAATAATCTACTAGGATTAACAAATAATAAGATTTTTAGTTTCGGTAATGACAGCACTCTAGTAGCATCTTGCTCAAACATGCCCGTGAGTGCTAATAACTCACACAGTCCGGCATGCGAACAAATCCTCATAGTTAACGAAGATCTACAGAAAATGTTGCAATGGGGAAAAACAATCCTTGTGAAGTTCAACGCGAAGAAAAAACAATTCAACACCTTTTCCAGGAAGAACATATCTATAAACCTAAGGGCGCCATGCATTTACTGGGTGTCACAGTAATCTCTGAAGTAACACGCGCGACAGTATGTCCAACATTGCAAAATCAGCTTTCGCGATGTTGAGTTATCTTTTCAGAACAAAGAAGTACTTTACACCACAGCAACTTCTTATTTTATACAAAGCACAAGTAAGACCCGGGCTTGAGTACTGCTCTCATTTTGGAGCTCAGCCCCGAAACATTATCTAAATCTACTTGACAGCATCCAGAGGCTAGCAGTTCACTTAATAGCTCTTCTCTTCCTTTGAAGCGTCTACTATACGAGTAATGATGATTTACCAGAGTATAGTGAACATAAATGACAAAAAGATAGGGAAGAACGACAGCTCGGTTTGACAGTTATCTCCATCGTAAGTTCTATCTAAGCAAAAACAACACACTTTACAAAGTATTCACAGCAGTATCTTGATATATTTTATTCTACGCCTCGCATATTTTTGGTTTTAAATATTTTGATACGGTTGAGAAACTTTTGAGATACTTTGTCAAAAGAGCATTTCATCTCCCACCAAGCTTGTCACCACTCTTTATAAAACCTTCAAAACTGCAAGTATATTCTATTAAAAGAGTTTTAAATATGTCGAACGACCAAGAAAGTGACACTCAAAGTAATTAAAAGGATGTATTCTTTCACCAATACTATTCTTATTGGTGATTAGCGATGTGATTTGTGCAGCTTTGTCGACGGGAAACGGAGGAATTTGATGGACTCTTACATCGCAACTGAAACATCTTGACTACAATGACGATATATGCTTTTTTAACCTTTCCGGAACAGTTGCAGTTTCAAAAATTCCGTTAAGTTCTGACGTGAGCGCAGATAGAAATTCAGCTGTACAATTTTCTATAAAGTTTATTTTCCCCGTGCAGGGACGGGTTAAGAATATCACTGCAGCGCCCCCAACAACCAGCGCTTGTCGTAAAAGGCGACTAAGGGGACAAATCAGATCTAGGCAATATAACATTCAAGTGAGCCTAGCGACACATATACTACCTTAAAAACCATCCCACAAGTGTGCATGCGAGTCCGTGGGTTGACACGACTGGAGATCACCGGTGTCATAGAAGAAAGATCAAACAATACTAAAACAGGAGCATGCACGTGTCAAACAACAAACACCATCGCAATATGGTAATATTGCAAAACTGTATCATTATGGTAATACTTGCAAGGAAAGGCACTACCCCGCCAAGCACTACCACTGCTGTGCTTGGTACTGATCCTGGACCGAGCAGAAATGTTCGGGTCAGAGCTATACGGATTCCGGGGGCTAGCAAAATAATGAAACAGTTTGGACGCAATTTGAGGGTCGCGAGTTGGAACGTTGGAAGCATGACCGGTCGAAGTTACGAGCTGGAAGAGATGATGAATAGAAGGCAGGTGGACATCTTGTGTGTCCAAGAGACGAAATGGAAAAACACCGGAAATCGGGCGCGTTTCTTGGACGTTAGAACGAAAGATTACAAGATGTTCTACTACGGAACGGGAAAGGCTAAGAACGGAATCGGTATCATCCTTGCGGCAGAGCTACTTGGAAACATCTTGAGCATTTCGAAGTTCAGCGACCGTTTGATGTCTCTCAAACTAGTAATACAAGGAGAGGTGTGGAATATTGTCAGTGCATATGCTCCCCAAAATGGGTGCAATCAGAGAGATAAAGATGCATTTTGGCTAGATTTCCACAATCTCCTTAAGAACATCCCAAAGGAAGAGCTTCTGTTTGTTGGAGGAGATTTGAATGGACATGTCGGGAAATCAAACGAAGACTATGAAGACTGCCATGGAGGACTAGGATATGGCACCAGGAACCTTCCTGGTGAAGACATCCTAAGCATGTGCAAATCACACGGTCTTATCGTGTTAAATACCATGTTCATCAAACAAAGCCGACACCTAATCACTTACAGCAGTGGTGGAGATGAAACTCAGATTGACTACCATTTGGTAGCCAGTTTCATGAAGCCTCGGGTAAAAGATTGTAAAGTGATCCTGGGAGAGGCAATCGCTCGGCAACACCGTCTCCTGCTAACAGAAATTTTTATGAAAACACCGAAGAAAAGCAAACAAACAAGGGTCTCTGAGAAAATCAAGTGGTACAATCTGGACAAAGAAAAAGGCGAGGCTTTTGTTTTCGTAATGAAAAATTACCTCTCTCACACCATCAACGGAGCTGAGGATGAAGAGTGCAGAGCACAAAATATGTGGGATTCCTTACAGCGAACTTGCTTAAAGAAGGCCAAATCACTGCTAGAAGCTTCAAAAGGCCACCATCAACACGCCAAAGAAACATGGTGGCGGAGTGATGAAGCTAAGAAATTGATAAATGAGAAGAAAGCGGCTTTCAAAGCTTGGTCAAAGTGCCCCTCTAATAATAATGACGAAAAAGTTCGCCTTGAAATGGAATACAGATGCTGCAAGAAAAAAGCGAAGAAGAAGTGCGCCCAGCTTCAAGCAGAGAGTACGGAGGGCCTGTATCGGGAGCTGGAGAAAATATCTTCCCCGGTTGCTGATGCAAATCAGGCTATCCAGGAGCTGCGACGACACAATATGAGCAAGAGCGCCACTATCTTCAAAATAGCCGCCCAAAGAAGGAGGAATGCTCAGGAGATTCGTTCGCCAAAGTTCATTAGCAATGCTCATGGCTACCTTCTTGTGGATGACGACAAAATTCTGCAGAGGTGGCGGCAGTATTGTGAAGAACTTTTAAACGAACAGTTTCCCCGGCTATGCTTCCCAAGAGCCACCCCTAACTGTGAAGAAAAACCCGACATTACAGTCGAAGAAGTTAGTGAGGCGGTCAAATACTCCAAAAAACGAAAAGCGGTTGGGCCAGATGAGATGCCCTCTGAGTTCTGGAAAATTATGGGAGACGTCGGGTTCAGATGGCTCAGAATTCTCATCTCCAAATTCGTGAGAGGTGATCCAATGCCGAATCAATGGAGGGAAAGTTACCTTCTCCCTGTATACAAAGGGAAGGGTGATACGCGAAACTGTGATAACTACCGTTCGATCAAGCCGGTGTCACACACCATGAAGATCGTTGAGCGGGTATTAGGTGGCCGACTGCGAAAAATAATACGGCTATCTGATGATCAGTGCGGGTTTGTCTCGGGTAAATCAACCACAGATGCAATCCAAAGTATAAGGATCATAATGGAAAAACATCGTGATTCCTTAAGGGATTTGCATATTGTATTGGTTGACTTTGAAAAGGCATTCGACAGACAACCACGAGATTTGATATGGGTGGCGCTAAGACATCGAGGGGTTCCAGAAACCTATGTACAGATGATCATGGACATGTACGAGGGAGCAAAGACAAGAGTAAGATGCCCCGCTGGAGTAACCGAAGAGTTCCCAATCAAAGTCGGGGTACACCAGGGAAGCGTTTTAAGTCCTTTGCTCTTTATTACAGTCTTTGGTTAACTGCTTGAAGGTAAAGTGATGGACCCCAAGGCACATCAGGTATTCTTTGCTGACGATGGAGCCATCATAAGTGAGGATCCTGCATCCCTGCAACGAGCACTTGATGTGTGGGTGGACGTTCTGGAGGGAAATGGGTATCGCATTAGTTCAAAAAAGACAGAGTACTTATGCTGCCCGTTCTCTGATCCACTCAGGCCTATTCCAGACATATATTTGAATGGAACAGTGCTTCCCAAGTACGAAAAGTTCAAATATCTGGGATCTATGATCAATAGCAAAGCAACTTGTGATGACGACATCAGTCATCGCGTAAGCGTAGGGTGGATGAAGTGGCGAGAAAATTCCGCTATCTTCTGTGACAGAAAAATGCCCCCTAAGTTGAAAGGAAGGCTCTACACCGCAGTTGTACGTCCAGCGCTCACATACGGTTCACAATGTTGGACGATGTACAAAAAGTATGAGAGTAAATTAACGGCAACTGAGATGAAGATGCTTCGCATGACAGCAGGAGTGACAAAGCTTGATCGAATAAGAAGTTCGAAGATCCGTGGAAGCTTTCACATCAAGGAAACCATCGTACAAAAAATAGAGCGCGACCGCCTCAGCTGGTATTGCCACGTTCAAAGAAGAGATCATTTGAACCCTGTTAAAAAGGCAATATCTATGCGCGTTCCAAAGACATCGCGATGTAGGAAAGGCAGGCCTATAAACGTCTGGATCAGACAAATGCGACGACATCGGCATTTCATTGGCCTCAGTAACCGAGTGATCCAAAATCGGCAGGCCTGCCGATATTTTCTGAGGTCAAATAGGCGAACCCCACAGGCGGATCAGTAGAAATGCGGTGAAATGGGAGGGTTGTGATCCCTTGTTTTCGGATCATAACCTCGCTGATAAAAGAAAGAAGAAGAAGAAGAATTTTCTATAAAGTTTGAAGGGAATACTGTGATCTCTTGGTGCTTTCTTTCTTTTTGAATTCTCGATTACTTCCTGTACTTTTTGCAAACAAAATGGGGTATCCAAAAACTTATTTGTAAAAAAGTGGAGCTGGAAACAAATGTATTGTGGTATTGAGAAGATTGTTAAAGTGTTCTCTCAGAAGAGGAGTTTTTAACGAGGTGGCGATTGTATAGGGTGATTCAATAAGAGCGCAGATTCGGTTTTAAATAAAACACAGGTTTAGGCGGAAATTTGATTCATGCTGAAGATGATTTTTGTTAATAATCGGCATCAACTTACACTTTCTAGACCTGGACGACGATGCTGTTTCCACTTTTTGCACCGACCCATAATCTTGAAATGTTAGCACCAATCAGCTTATTGCAGTCTCAGATGACCGGTTATGTTGACCGAGAAAATCACGAAATACGGGAAACGAAGTTTTGCAAAACGACAATTTTCATAAAGCGCTTTAATCACTTTTACATGGCGATGGTATAGCGGTAACGTCGTCGATTGCCATGCTAATGGCATTTATTTATTTCTCATGAAGTAAGTATATACAGCGATGACTATCCACCTTGTCGTGGTACTGGGGCTTAAGTAGGGTCGAAGGTTTTCTGTGGAGATGTGTCGGCGAGTGGTGGTGACTCCTAGACTACCTGAGGTCCAAAAAACCAAGAGATAGTCTCCCTAATTCTAGGTGGGCAAAAATCCTCTTCTCTAGTCCTCCTCGTGGGCGCCCGCTGGAAATGGCTAATCCTAGTTCACTAGGTTAGTGTCAGCTAAGACTAACACGCACGCATCAATCGTGCGCAGTGGGGGTTAAACCAGTCCTAACGAGCTCCTGTGGGCGCCCTGGCAGGGCTCACAGTAAGTTGCGCCTTGTCTTAGCATGCCGGTAAACTAAGATCGACCAGTTGTTCCGTGCCTACTCGTGGGAACCAAATGGAGAAAAATTTAAACAAAAAAACAAATACAAAACTACAAAAAATACAAAAAATACAAAAAAATGATTGCATACCTGGGGAAGTACTCTCTGAGCAGACAAGGATGGAACTGGGGGTCGATGACGTAGTGTCATCCCCACAGTCTTCCACGTCTGGGCTAGAGAAGGAGCTTAGGACGTGTTACTGGCCAGCGACAGCGAGGATGCGGACAGCACACTCACTGACGCTAGCGCAGTGGGAAGTGAGCAGACTAGTACTCTCACTTCCGTAACTAAGGGCGATAGTGGGTTGGCGGGTACTCCCATTTTATTAGAGCAGGGCAGATGTGAGTTGGCTGGTACTCTCACAGTAGTTAAAAAGGGTAACAGTGAGTTGGCTGGCACTCTCACTAAATGTGAAAAGGGAATAGTGACCAAAGGAACTGGTAGCGCAGTTGGCGAGAACTCTGCTGCTCCTAGTTTCTCTGAGGTCGTACGGAAGGGTAGCAGGAAAAATGCACACCAACTGGAGAAGATGCTTGTGCGCAATGCTCGACGAAAGGTCGAGAGTGCTAAGCGCAAAGTTGAACAGTTCGGGGGGTGTGACGTTGACTCCTTAAGTGCTTGGGATAGGTTGCAGCTTGATCGGGCTAAGGTAGTCTTAGCCGATGAGGCTGCCAGGAAGATAGCGGCCGCACTGGCAGGTGAGGCTAGAAGTAGGGAGGAGCTGGGGGCCTCTACGAGTGGAGTGGAGCCTCTCACGCTAGTAAGGTGGCAAAAGGAGTAGATCTGACGATGTCGTGGAACCGAGCGCGGTGAAAAAGGCGAAGGCTGGTATTTCGCCTTCGGCGCACCCGAACTACGACCCGGAAGACGAGGTCCTTGTTGCTATTGTCAACGAACAGGAGCCCTGCGGTCGCCTGACCATGGACCAGTGGATTACCGTCGAGGAGAAGTTTCAGGATGCTCTGTGGAAGAAGATGTCTTCCACTGAGAATAGTGACCTTCAATTCGACGGTGCTGGATGGGAAGGGGGCCGGAAGGTTGTTGCCTGTGGGAACAAAGCCTCTGCTGACTTCCTCAGACAGTTCATTTCGGAGGTTGGGGAAGTATGGAGCGGGTCCCAGCTCAAGCGCGTGACGGTGGCGGAGTTGGCTAGATACACTCCGCCCAAAGCTTGGGTCTGGGTTCCGCTGCCTTACACCTACCCAGAAAAACTGCTTGGTCTCCTCCACGACATAGCATGGGGAAGGTTATGCTTAAGCTCATGACCAAGGGTGTGGAGGAGGAGGAGGAGCCCATAGATGATAGAAGTGATGCAAATAAACCTGCATCACAGTAAGGCTGCGACGGCATGCTTGATCAACTATATTATCAAGCATGACGTCTCGGTCGTACTGGTACAAGAGCCATGGATCAACGACAACAACCAGATCCAAGCGCTCAAAAATAGGAATTATGCGTTGTTCTACAAAGCGAATAAAGGTAAAATCAGGGCTTGTATACTTTTAAAAAACAATATAAGGGCATTTCTTTTGAATAATTTCAGTGACGGCGATCTAGTAGCAGTCTCTTGTGAAAGTGAGGGAAGAAAACCGCTGTGCCTGGTCTCTGCCTATCTCCCGTATGAGCTGGCGGAGATTCCATCCGGTAAAATGAAGCAGTTGGTAAGGAAGGACAACTGGCTCTTCATCGTGGGCTGTGATGCAAATGCGCATCACTCGCAATGGGGTAGCAGTGATACCAATACAAGAGGTGAGTGTCTTTTCGATTTCATTCTTTCGACCAAGCTCACCATATGTAATAAGGGATCTACGCCAACTTTTGTAGCTAGAAACAGACAAGAAGTGATTGACATAACACTAGCTTCTTGTTCCGATCACCTAACGGTAGAAAAATGGAGGGTTTTGGAGCAGGCATCTCTTTCTGATCACAGATGGATACGCTTCCATATTAATTTCCAAACTAAGGCTAGCAACAGCTACAGAAACCCTAAGAGTACAGACTGGGGTATGTACACAGAGCTAGTAAGGAAACATCTTAAGGATAGGCCTATTCGCAGCGGCGACCCTCAAGATATAGATAAGGCGGTAGACAACTTAGGCAAAGTAATGAACATGGCATTTGAAAGGGCCTGTCCACTAAGAAAGAAGTCCAAGAGGTCCCAACCTCCTTGGTGGAGCAAGGAAATCAACTCCAAGAAAAAACAGGTTAGGCATTTCTACAACAGGGCCAAAGAAATAGGGGACGGTACTACATGGGATGAATATATGGACCGCAAGCGGGAGTTTAAATACTTAATTAGGCAATCAAAAAGAAAGTCGTGGAAGGAATTTTGTCAGTCCATTGCGGATACCAGTGAAGCTTCCAGACTTCGCAAGATGCTAGCTAAAGACACTTCTGTCCCAAGCTTCATCAAAAAATCTGACGGCTCGTGGGCAGAAAGTAGCGAAGAAGTTTTAGAAACGTTAATTGAAGCTCACTTCTCAGGAAGTAGATCGCCAATGGATTCTACTACTCATGGCTACTCGTATATTGGTAGGTCAATAGGGGACGACGTAGAAAATCTCATTACATGGAAGAATCTGCGATGGGCTATTATGTCATTCGCACCATTCAAGGCACCAGGCCCTGATGGAATTTTGCCAGCTATGCTGCAAAAAGCTCCAGCCAAGGTCAGAAACAGGCTTAGGGAAATTTTTAAACATTGTTTAAGGTCATGCTACGTACCAGTGGCATGGAGGGAAGTGCGGGTTATATTCATACCTAAGGCAGGTAAACCAAGCCACACTTCAGTGAAAGACTACAGACCCATAAGTCTCTCGTCATTCCTGCTCAAGACACTTGAAAGGCTTCTTGATATTCACATCAGAAGCAAGTGTTGCAACGGCATTCTATGCAAAGCTCAACATGCATATTTGAAGGGGAAATCGGTGGAAACAGCTTTACACGACGTAGTAGGGAAGATAGAAGCTAGCCTTCACTATAAGGAATTTGCACTAGTAGCCTTCCTAGACATAGAAGGTGCTTTCAATAATGTGGAAGGTAGGGCCATCAAACAGGCCCTGGAATCTATGAATGTCGAGCATAGCATTACCAATTGGCTCTGCAATATGCTCGGCACTAGAAACATTAAATCCACTATCGGAAACAGTTCAATAAGAAAATCCTTTACCAGGGGACTCACCAGGGAGGCGTTATCTCACCTCTCCTCTGGGTTCT
This sequence comes from Brachypalpus laphriformis, assembly GCA_945910035.1. Classification (NCBI taxonomy): domain Eukaryota; kingdom Metazoa; phylum Arthropoda; class Insecta; order Diptera; family Syrphidae; genus Brachypalpus; species Brachypalpus laphriformis. The sequence goes on from OX246756.1 coordinate 126,629,507, forward strand.
AGTCATCGATGGGATACTTAAAGAACTAATCAATACAGGTATAAGAGTCACTGCTTACGCGGATGACGTGGTGATTTTAGTTCAGGGTAAGTTCCTTGATACATTAAGTGAAATGATGGAATCAGCTCTTAATAGTCTCGAAAAATGGGCTAGAGGGTGTGGACTACACGTCAACCCGGATAAAACTGAATTGGTAGTCTTCAGTAGAAAATACAAGATACCACCCTTCAAACTGCCTAAGCTAGCAGGGGTGGAGCTTTCCCTTTCGGATCGCGCCAGATATCTTGGTATAATGCTGGATAGGGAACTAAATCTGAAACTTAACATACAGGAACGAGTCCGCAAAGCATATAATGCTCTCTTCATCTGTAAGCGGACCGCGGGGAAAAAATGGGGCCTGAAGCCCGCAATGATACACTGGCTATACATCATGGTAGTCAGACCCATCCTTACGTATGGGGCTCTTGTGTGGTGGAAGGCAACGAATACGAAAAACACACGGGATATGTTGGCCATGGTACAAAGATCAGCCTGCATTGCCATCACAGGTGCTCTACGCACAACACATGCGGCTGCACTCGAGATCTTCCTGTATCTCTTACCATTAGACCTACAAATCAAATTTCAAGCGGGCAACAGTGCGCTTCGGCTCACTAACGTTGGTCTCTTCAGGACTAATAACATAGGACACAGCTCCATTCTCAAGGAATCTTTTCCCGGAATCCCTGACGAATCGGACGATATACTTGGCGCCTTAGACTTCGACACACCATACGAAGTACTGTATCCTATTAGAGAGGACTGGCGAAGGAAGACAGTCTCTGTCCACAACGAGATTGCAATATACACAGATGGTTCTAAGACCAGTGAGGGCACGGGGTCAGGTATTTACTCGAGAGGTACGAACCTACAGGTGGCCCTAAGACTTCCGGACACATGCAGTGTGTTCCAAGCAGAGGTTCTAGCTGTACTTAAGGCTGCGGAGTTACTTGAGATGGGATCAATATCCGATAAGAATATCGCCATCTACATTGACAGTCAGGCTGCGCTAAAGGCGCTAGAGTCTTACGTCATCAAATCTGAGTTAATCAGGAATTGCCGCACAATGCTTAGGGTATTATGTACGCAGAACCGAGTCAGATTATGTTGGGTACCTGGACACTGCGATATCGAAGGCAACGAGCAAGCCGATGCGCTGGCTAAAAGAGGAGCGGGGCTCCCACGTAGCGATATAATTGGTAGTATTAAACCACCAGGGTGCATGGCTAAGGGAATTATCCGGGATTAAATCATTGACACGGCTAATCTAAGATGGTCAAACTTAGATGGTCACAGGGTGTCTAAGGCCTTGTGGCCTGTGTTAGATCGCAGAAAATCTGGGGAGATAATTAAGTTAGATAGATCGAGGCTAAGAACAGCGATAGGAATACTCTCTGGCCACTGTCTCCTAAAGAGGCATGCCATGAGACTAGGATTATCCGATACGGATGTTTGTAGGTACTACGATGACCTACATGTCTCAGAGGATATAACTCATATACTCTGTGAATGTCAAGGAATTGCCAGGATAAGGCTAAAGTACCTGGGTAGATACTTCTTCGATAACTTGGAGGAGGTGAGGTCCTTGAACCATAACAAGGATCTCTTCAGATTTTGTAGGGAGATTAATTGCTTGGAGGATTGGGTTTAGGTTTTTTGCCGTGAAGGTTTCCTAGGGATCGCGATGGGCCCACTTTGGTGCCTAGTGTTTTATGACAACCTCATAACCCTACCTAACCTAACCTAACCTAACCTCCCTAATTCTACCGGTGGTGTGAGCGTTTTAAAATCGTGCCGAAAGATGAAAGGTTGGGGGGATATGAAACCAACCACTAACGAGCTCCCACAGATGCCCTGGCGAGGTCTGTGTATAATAAAGGCCTTACTTCGACATGGCGGCTCTGGCGGGGCGAATTATACTTTCCGTCAATACTCGTGGGAATAGAAAATGATCCTGCAGCGTCTCAAAAAGGTGAGAAAAACTTAGTCTTGGGATGTGATGCCAAGAACGTCGCCAAGGAGGGGGTCGTCGAGTGGTCCATCTATAAAGAAAGCGTGAAGCTCCTCAAGAAAGAGATTAGGTTCGCAAAGAGGAACTCTTGGAGGTCTTTTTGCGCATGTATAGAATCAACAAATGAAGCGTCTCGCCTAAGGAAGGTCCTTGCCAAGACGCCAACGCCGGAATCCAATATCAGAAAAAGCGATGGCACCTGGGCAGAATCACATGAGGAAACGCCGGACATGCTACTGAGTACTCAAATTCCCGGATGTACATCAATCTCCAGAGATGATATACCCATTTCAGAGACGATATCGGGAATAAGCGCGAAAGAGGTGGGAAAAATAATAAATGATGACAAGATAGCTTATGCAATTAAATCATTTGCTCGGAACAAGGCACCAGGAATAGATAACATCCGACCTGTGATGCTGCAAGAGTCAGTGGATATTGCTATTCCATGGCTCAAGCGCATCTTCACAGGATGCCTTAAGCTAGGTTATGTTCCTAAAGCATGGCGGGAGGTGCGTGTTGTATTTACTCCCAAAGCATGGAAAGCGAGCCACACAAACGCAAAAGACCTAAGACCTATCAGTCTGTCGTCTTTTATGCTGAAAACTTTGGAACGTTTAATAGATGTATATATAAGAAACGCGATTGGCGATGATTAACCTATGTAAATCACAGCACGCATACATCTGCGGCAGATCGGTAGATATAGCCCTTCACCGGGTCGTATCGAGCATAGAAAGAGCTCTCCACTTGGGGCGTTCCTAGACATTGAAGGGGCGTTCAACAACGTAAGCACTGACGCGATCCTAAACAGCCTGCACAGAGCTCATCTTAACACCGGCCTCTGCAACTGGATTGCACAGATGCTTCAATCAAGAATTATGTACTCAACGCAAGGAGACGTAACCATCCGGAGGGGTCTGCAGAGGAAGCCTGCAAGCCGGAGTTCTGACTCCTCTAATATGGCTCCTTGTAGTGAATGAGATCTTGGTAATACTGAAGAGAAACGGCTTCAACACGACGGCCTATGCAGACACAGTGCCGTGTTGTCTGTCGTTGTGTGCGGGTGCGGTTTTTTTTGTTCTACAGCTCTCCACCAACCAACCATCAAAAACAAAAATAGTGCACCCAAATTAATAAACAAAAAATAAATAAATAAGAAACAGTCTCTCCTTACACCACTCATCAAGCATCAACAATAAAATTGAAATTACAAATAACAAAATTAATTTTCATTAATCGCTCGCGCCCAATTGTTTTTACATCAGGAAGTGCAGTGTTTAAAAAATATCAGTGCCGGGTCACTCCATCCTTCCCACCCCAACGCACTCGTTCTTGCGCTTCTTAGTCATCGCAATTGTCGCATGTTCTTTACATGCTTTCAATTGCGATGATTGAGAGAGCGTAACATCTGATGTATAGCGGACCGTGAGTGTTTTTCCGAATAGCGGACCACAGCTGATTGTCGTTTGGGCATAACACTGGCGATAGTTTGTTGTGGAAAGTTATACTTAGGATCTACACTTCACGGCCATGCTTAGTAGCGTCATAGTTGTGTCTTTTTGTGTTGTAATGATGAGGGAATCAAATTTCTTTGACTTATACGCCCACGCTCATTCCCATAAACCAGCTGTTTTGGCGCTTGGTGAAACACAGGTAGTTGAAGAATCATCCGATCTAAAGCTGCCTGGATATAACTTAGTGCCATTATTCTTTCCCCATCGCGGCCCCGCCATTTACGTCCGTAATGATAAAGCTTACCAAGTTCCACCACAGTACGGCCACTGTTCCAATCCGGAATTTAATTACAAATGGCTAAAATTCACCGTCCGTAAGCAAATAATTCACTACTGTTTTATTTACAGAAGCCTTAGTGCGGATAGCAACTCAACTTTTAACGAGTTTGATGCCTTGTCCGATTCCATCACACGAACTGTCTCCCTGTATCCTCATACTAAAATCGTCATTGCGGGCGATTTCAATATACACAATTCGGATTGGCTTCGACATTCTGCAAGTCATTCTGCCAACACTCTGGACTTGTTTCTTACCTCACACCCTGATAAATACATCATTGACGTGTTAGCGCCTCTAGGGCGGTCTGACCACAACATCATATCGGCTAAATTCTCGTACTCTGACCACTCAGTAAAAGAAAAAACTCCCAAAAGAAAAGTATGGCGTTACGAGAAAGCCAATTGGGACGGCCTTAATATTTGGTCATTCGTCAAAAATATTAAAAATTCTGTCTCGTCTTCCATCCCAACGCTCATTTACAATGACATTCCAGCTGTCAGCTCCTTAGACAAAGCTAATTTGCTTGTTGCTCACTTTGCAGCGAACTCCACCATGCCAGATAGTGCTTTATCTCCGCCTGTACTTGAGAGCGTCGAATTTTCCATGGGACAAGTCCACTTTCGCACTCGTACAGTTGCAGTAGTACTCAAAGGTCTTAACATACACAAATCCGCTGGTCCAGATGGTATCTCCCTCATAGTTCTGAAGAGGTGTTCTTCCACGCTGGCAAAACCTCTGCGTAAGCTTTTCTGTCTGTCCTACTCTTCTGGGCTCTTTCCGAGTAGATGGAAAACAGCACTTGTCCAGCCCGTCCCTAAAAAAGGCGAATCTTCCTCCCCGTCCAATTACCGACCCATTGCACTTACGTCCCTTCTTTCCAAGGTCATGGAAACGCTGATAAATCGTCAGCTTATCAAATATCTTGATTCACGAAAACTCCTCAATGACCGGCAGTATGGTTTTCGTAGCAACAGGTCCACTGGTGATTTGATGGCATATCTCACCGAGAAGTGGAACCAATCTCTCCATCACTTCGGCGAAACAAAGATGGTTGCGCTCGATATTTCTAAGGCATTTGACAGGGTTTGGCATCAGGCTCTTATGTCGAAAATGCGTGCATATGGCATCGATGAGTCTCTTCTCCAATGGATTAGAAATTACCTTTCGGGCCGTTCAATACAGGTTGTCTTGGACGGCTTCAAGTCTGCAATTCACCATATAAACTGGAAGGAAAGCATTGCCAAACGCATCAAAAAAGCAAGCGTATCTTCTATTCTTGCAAAAATGCATTTAGTAATACGTGGGCTTCAAACCAGGGGCCTCACTCTGTATTACTACTCTAAAGTCAAATCATTCGAATTCGCGGAATTGTCACTCTGTAATTTAAAGTGACATTTCAGCGTTCGATACTCGAAGCTAGATTCGCACATTTCATAGCCCCAGTTGGCAATACTTCCATTCGATTCTGTTTTCTTACAGAGTGCCGGCTAAGATTAGAATCGCAAAGCAGTTTCGCAAAAATTTGACTTTCGAGTAGCTATACAGAGTGAGGCCACAGCTGTGGTGTACGTGATGACCCTTTCTCACATATGGCGGATGGTACGAGAAGCAATACAAGCTTTCAAACCTCACCAAAATCCAGAGGACAGCGTGCATTGGAGTCATGGAATCAATAAGAACAACACCAATCGCGGCAATGGAAACCATGCTTAGTTTCATTCCGCTTGATATATACTGAAGTAGTCTGCCGCCAAAAGCGCTGTAAAAACAGCTGTAAGACTGAGAGAAGACCGGTTATGGCCATCGAACCTTTACGCCCCTACCTCCATTTGGTCCCGATGGGGACTACTAGTGGATTGACGGAAACTGATCACATGAACCCGATGCTGGCATTTGAAAGGAGATTTATTACAAGAATTCCTGACAGAATTTACTGGAAGAACCGAAGAACCATGAAGAAAAAGGGGTTGGCTTTCTATACCGATGGTTCTAAGATGGACGTTGGCACGGAAACCGGAGTTTATTGTGAAGCCCTAGGAATAAACCACTCCTTTAGAATAAACGACGACTGCAGCGTCTTTCAGGCCGATGTCATAACCATTATACAGGCTGCTGAAATTATACGCGAGAGTAACATCGTTGGTAAAACGATCACTGTTTATATAGATAGCCAGGCAGCCGTTAAGACTCTGGACTTTACTGTAATTAGGTCGAGGCTTGTCAGAAGCTGAAAATCACTCTAATACGAGATATCTAGAGCCAATGCGGTGACCTTCTGCTGGGTACCAGGGCATATGGATATCGAAGGTAACGAAAGGGCTGACGAACTTGCTAGAAAAGGGTCGGCGCTGCACTTATCGCGGGCCCTCCCCTCTGCACCAACCCCAATCAGTTCCTTACGGAAGTTAATAGAGGATGAAGCCACCGGTCGAGCAAACAGACGCTGGGTTCATCTGGAAACATGTGCAGCGGTCAGGGTGCTATGGCCGGCCTACAGCAAGAAGAGATCAACCTCTCTTGTAAAACTTAGTCGTTATAACGCACGAGTCATTTCTGGCATAATAACTGGACATTGTGCCGTTGGTGTTTACGCGGAGCGACTCGGTGTGCTGCATAACGAACAAGAAAATGAATCTGTTCGTCACCTGTTGTGTGATTGTCCTGCCCTATCCGTCAGAAGAATGAGGACTCTTGGTAGTTACTTCTTCTCGGAGCTGGAGGACTTAAGTTATGTTGAGCTGATGGACCTCCTGAGATTTATATCACTTTCTGGATGGTTCTGACAGCGGACTCTCTTTACAGCGTTTCCAGTGTTAAATGTGGGCACAATGGACCCGTACTGCTGGTCTGAGTGAGCAGTGACTCTTTGTCACAAGGCACCCATCTACCCAACCTAACCTAAGTATAAACAAAGTCTGTAGGATTAATTGCGAAACCATGTATGAACACTATTGCGAAAGCATAGCACTGGCATTAGGTGGGTCATATGGCTGGAAAATTAGTTCGCTCTGTTGGATAATTGATATGTCTATGACATCAGGTGGTTGGGGGAAAAATAAAATAAATCAGAAGCAAAGAAAAAATAACAAAAATCTCCCCAGTTATCTGGACGCCACCACGGGGTTTTTCTGAAACAACATATGAGTTTCAAACCACTACCTCAATTGTTCTCTTTCTATCTACCTTTTCCTACGCCCGAACGCGAACTTTCAACAATATATGTATGTAGGATCAGACAGCAAAAAAACAGCAGTAGGGATTCATTCGCTTGCTGACTTCCGTGCGTGTCGGACCTCTACACTCCGTTGTACTATTCATTTACCCAAACACTATTTTAAATCGCAAATAAATATAATCATTGTTCATTTTAATCAACCGAGACATTTTATTTACATTCGGATCCTACATTTGGTGTCAGAAGTGGGATACCGTCGATTTATTCATTTGTTGATTTGTTCAGTTTACCACCGCGCGTGTGTTGGGTGAATATAAGGGACGACGAAGCAGACGACGAAGTATATAAGCGGCGCACACGGAAAAGGGACGACGAAGCAGACGACGAAATTAAGCAGCTACAGCTGAAACAATTTTTCGGCGACGACGAAGTGTGTGTGTGTCACATACTAAAAGAAAGACGAAAGACGAAAAACAAAAAACGGCTCCTGTGTACATAGTGCAGCTGGAGAAGGAAAAAAAGGAAGACAAACGACGAACGATGAATACGGTAACTATATTGCCAGTTTTGAGTTGCAAATAGAAGATCGACGACGACGGACGACGAAGAGGATTTGCTTACTTTTGCAACTGAGAATTTGACGACGCTGCAAGCAACTCAAAGTATATTTTTATTTACGACGATGTCGCAAAAGGACGAAGGTGATGTCACCGTGGAGGTGGATAAGCTTACAGTCGCTGAGCTGAAGAACGAGCTGAAGGCACTAGAACTAGCAACGACAGGGAGGAAGTCGGAACTCACTAGCAGATTGAAGACGGCATTGGAGAGCGAGCCCGGAGCTGGCGCCAATTCAGAAGACGATGATGTTAGAGACGATGACTGCTCGAGTTCCACATCAATCCATGCAAGCGGAGAAAGTGCCCGATGTTCAGTTAACCAACGTGCGACCTTGACTTTTAAGGACGTGGAGGACGCACTGGAAATCTTCAACGGCGAAGGCAGTCAGAACGTACATCATTGGGTGCGTAATTTCCAAGAAACAGCCGACGTCTGTGGATGGTCGGATGCTCAGAAAGTGGTGTATGCGAGAAAACTGCTGCGAGGCGCAGCAAAATTGTTTATAAGCTTCGAATGCCAAAATGTTCGTTCTTGGAACAAAATCAAATCATCGCTCGTGACGGAGTTCGGAGAGGCGAGAAGCAGTAAGGAGGTGCACAAGCAACTTAGCAGCATAAGGAAGAAACCTGATGAGTCATTCCAGGAATACATCTACCGCGTGCTAGAAGTAGCCAGTCATGCCGACATCGAACTCGAAAGTAAGATCCAGTACATTATCGATGGTGTTCCAGACGAAGAGAGCAACAAGCAAATTTTATATGGCGCCAAGACGATTAAGGACTTGCGGAAAAAATTCATTCATTACGAGGCAATGAAAAATAAAGCGAAGTCCAAGCAGACCAACTACGACAAATCCCGACAGATGAAGACATCAAAGCCAACAACTGCAACTGCCAAAGACGATAGATACCGGAGATGTTTCAACTGTGGAGACCATTTACATCTAAGTAAAGACTGTCCGGAAAAGGCGAGGGGCACAAAATGTTTCACTTGCAACGATTACGGGCACCGCGCTAGGGAGTGCCCGAAGACAAACAAAAGTTGCGTGGCACTTAACACCAACGGCAGCAAGATATACAAGGACGTGACGATAAGAAACATCAGTTTGACAGCTCTAATCGATTCCGGCAGTGACCTTCATCTCATAACTTCGACGAATTATATCAAGTTGGGTTCCCCGAAGTTGAATTCGAACTGTGTACCATTTAACGGAGTGGGTTCGGATAAACTACACACATTGGGCAGTTTTATCACGGAAGCAGTCGTTGACGGGATTTCGGTTAATCTGGAGGTCCATGTTGTTCCCGATAGTGTTGTACCGTACGAATTGGTTTTGGGAAGCGAGATAACCAACGCAGTAGAGATTCGACTGAAGAGAGGTAAGGCCCAATTTGTTGAGATGGAAGCTGCCAGTGTTTTGAATTCTGGCGAAAAAGAAGAGTTGGACATCACTTGCTGTGCGGTCAACGACCGGATGAAGATCGACGATGGTTCCCAAGAGAAAGAACCAGAAGTGCCGGTAGACTACGTTGACAATCCAAATTTCCGAATGAGACTTACCAAGATGATAGTCGAGTACAACCCAAAGAAGACCAAGGACACTGGAGTCAAGATGCATATCGTTTTGAAGGATGACGTACCTGTTTTTCAACACTTCCGGAGGTTATCAGCTGAACAACAAAGTCAAGTGAATACGATTGTTGAGGAGTGGATCAACGAGGGAATAGTAAGACCAAGCTCGTCCGAATACGCTAGTCCAATCGTTCTAGTCAAGAAGAAGAATGGAACAACTCGACTATGCGTGGACTACAAGCGCATTAATCAGAAGATCATCCGTGACAGGTTTCCGCTACCACTCATCGAGGATCAGATTGACAGGCTGGCGGCAGCAAGGGTTTTTAGTACACTCGACCTTCGGGATGGGTTTTTCCATGTCCGAGTTCAAGAAGACGATGCTAAAATCAAAAACATTATCGAGGAAGTAAACAAGAAGACGGGCAAAGCGATAAGCTTCAATCCGAAGAAGAGGAAGAAACCAGATACCTGGTACAAATATGTTTCCCAGGTGCAGCAATACATCAACGCTTCGTACTGTCGGAGCATCGGGACAACTCCGTTCGAGCTGATGATCGGGAAGAGAATGCAGCTCAAGTACGATCAGCAGTTGAAAGCTCTCATTGAAGAGGAATCCCGTTCCAGTTTCTCGCAAGAACGTTTTCAGTTGCGAGAAGCAGCGTCGAAGCAGATTAGCAAGGTGCAAGCTGAAAATCAGAAGACTTTCAATAGAAGGCGTAAGAAGGCAAATCGGTATAAAACTGGAGACATTGACGCCATCCGGCGAAATCAATTTGGGCCAGCGCTTAAATTACATGGTAAGTTTGTGGGACCATATAAAGTAATATCTGTTCTGCGAAACGATAGGTACCTGGTTGAAAAAATTGGCGAACATGAGGGTCCTATTAGTACGAGTTCATCCGTTGATTACATGAAGCCGTACCCTTCGGCTCAGGACAGCTGTTCAGACGAAGAAGACTCCGATAATGATGGAGAAGAAGCAGAATCCATCGAGGCCGATGTGTTTCAAGATGACCGAGAGATGTAGGATCAGACAGCAAAAAAACAGCAGTAGGGATTCATTCGCTTGCTGACTTCCGTGCGTGTCGGACCTCTACACTCCGTTGTACTATTCATTTACCCAAACACTATTTTAAATCGCAAATAAATATAATCATTGTTCATTTTAATCAACCGAGGCATTTTATTTACATTCGGATCCTACATGTATATCAGATTTTCCTTAATCTACCAAGTTTGCGCTACCATCTGTCGTTGAAGTAGCAGCATTTTAAATTACTTCACATTTTCATGCAACAGTTTGGCATGTTTAGTATTAATTTCTGGACTTACACCAATATTTTTGAGAAATGACGTACACCAGCATGACTTTAACCGCTGCGTATGTATGTATTTAGCTAACAGAAGGACTGCGTCAAAATGCACATGTAGTTCTCAAACTTTCCGAATGGATAGTTTTATAATGTCTGGTTTTGCTTGTTTTTTTTTATCTCTGTGTTTATTTCTCTTCATATCTTAATCCCCTTAAGGAGTATCGTGATATTACCTTTGTACCGTAATTATTTACATTTAAAAAAAAAACAACTAAATTGGTTGAAAATTACTGGCGGTAGAGGGAAACATACGCATTTTGCCACTTAGTTTTATATATCACCCCTATCGTGGAATCCGTCAGAATTGAGTTTCACTTCACCTATATGTATGAACACTATTGCGAAAGCATAGCACTGGCATTAGGTGGGTCATATGGCTGGAAAATTAGTTCGCTCTGTTGGATAATTGATATGTCTATGACATCAGGTGGTTGGGGGAAAAATAAAATAAATCAGAAGCAAAGACAAAAATAACAAAAATCTCCCCAGTTATCTGGACGCCACCACGGGGTTTTTCTGAAACAACATATGAGTTTCAAACCACTACCTCAATTGTTCTCTTTCTATCTACCTTTTCCTACGCCCGAACGCGAACTTTCAACAATATATGTATATCAGATTTTCCTTTATCTACCAAGTTTGCGCTACCATCTGTCGTTGAAGTAGTAGCATTTTAATTTACTTCACATTTTCATGCAACAGTTTGGCATGTTTAGTATTAATTTCTGGACTTACACCAATATTTTTGAGAAATGACGTACACCAGCATGACTTTAACCGCTGCGTATGTATGTATTTAGCTAACAGAAGGACTGCGTCAAAATGCACATGTAGTTCAATCGGTAGTTCTCAAACTTTCCGAATGGATAGTTTTATAATGTCTGGTTTTGCCTGTTTTTTTTAATCTCTGTGTTTATTTCTCTTCATATCTTAATCCCCTTAAGGAGTATCGTGATATTACCTTTGTACCGTTATTATTTACATTTAAAAAACAAAACAACTAAATTGGTTGAAAATTACTGGCGGTAGAGGGAAACATACGCATTTTGCCACTTAGTTTTATATATTCTACTGCTATCGTGGAATCTGCCGAGAACGTCTCCTTATCGACAGGCATTGGGGAAAGGTAGTTTCAGGTAGTCAAACAGCTGTCTTTTATTTGTCAATAAAAATTTGTGTAGGTACATTCGTTTCGTAAAACGAAAATTTCTTTAAAAAGTGATTAAAATAAAAATAAGGCACACAAATGGACAGGATAGCTATTTTTGGAAGCAGAAGAGGAAGAAGATGAACAGTTTTCCCAGAGAAGAGTACGACAGAGGTTAATAGCAACAGTGGATGATTTCATGAAACTTGCAGATGAAATGTATGTTTCTAGAAACAATATTTTTTTATTTTTTTCTGATTTAAATAAAGTTCAATATTGCATAGGTTTATCAAAAATGTTCGGCTTAATAAAGCAGTTGTAGTTTCCTGTAATTTATATGTAAACAAAAATTGTTTGTACAAAGAAGACGATGTGCAGCAGCCAAGCCAGAAATCCGCAATGATTTTGATGCGGATGAAAAAGGTCATTTTGTTCGGGAAAAATTCGATTCGAATGTTTTCCACGATACAGTGGAACTGATTCACATTACCCACACGGGAACTGCTCACTTTGCGGATTTGACGATGCCGAAATATTTTTTTCGGTGAATAATTCCCCCCGGCGGATTCCATGATAGGGGTGTATATGTACATATGGTATATAGATTTTTACCTACCCTCGAAAAATTTATATCACAGTTGTCGCAACGAAAACAAAAAGAAACATAAGCATCTCTGATATAATCGCTGTCGCAGATCTACGTGACATAAACGGACTGTTCTTCACAGTTCTCCAAAACTCTGCAGAAGATCTTAAGTTGTTCACAATATCAATCTTTTGTTGTTCGTAAGCTACATTTTTGCATAACAAAGACGTTTAAAATCCTTCTTTGCTTCTCCGTAAAAAGGTTTGCAAATCCTGGTGTTATATACCTTAAAAAGCTTAAAAAAATCAAACCACTTGTTTTTAGCTTTAACGCATTCTTTGTCAAACCATTATTGCTTGCAGATACCTTTGGTTCATGATGTCTTGTATAGTGGAACTGCATTTTTAAATACATTCGTTAGCGTTTCAATGCTTAAAGAAATGTTTGAAACTCGCTAAATTGATATCCATGTTATTCTGGAAGCTATTGCACATTCTTTCGTTCCACACTAATTTTAGTAATAACCATAGTTTTGTGGTATTACCTTCATTTGACGAACCGCTTACGATGCATTTAATTTGAAGGGACATAGGAAAATGAGCGAGAAATTGTTTCCAAGTTCTGCAAATGAAGCAGTAATCAATTACGGAAGAAGCTAATCCGCGGAAGAAAGTAAACTCTCTGCCAAACCGCCTTCACAGCTTCCATTCAAAATACTACAATCGAATGCATCAGCGAGCTCAAGTATCTTTATACCCTTGTTATCACAAATTGCATCTTTTGACCTGCAATTCATATGCATTACATCCGCTCACCAGGTCAATAGTCCCAGCTGTTCTTTGCTACGCAAATCGTAGCAAAACGGGGTTCGGGGATCTGCTACATCGTAGCACGATGGTGCCGAACGTGCCCAATGTCAAGCTCTATAGAAGTCTGAAAATCGAAAAGGTTCAAGAAAATAATACTAACCTGCCTAAGTAGGTTTATATGCTCATCACGAATTTGGGCATACATGTTTTTTAGTTTATTAAATTTTTCTTCTGTTGCGTTGGCCCTCTCTTCTTCTACTGATGCTTTTTCTGTAAATAAATTTTATTTATTTCTTATCTTTATGTTTAAAATTTATTTATTTACGTTTTAATGTGGGAGTATACTGCACTTGTAGCTCTAAGTCGTCTTTTAGAATTCTAACATTTGTAAGCTCTTCGTTAGTGTTAGCTAGTTGGGAATTCAATCTAGAAATTTGTTCTTCTAGATTATTCAATTCATCTCTTTGAGTTATAGTCATTGTTTTCAAACTTGTCCTCAATCGCTCAATCTCAAACTGAAGTTCACGAATAAAGTCATCTCTTTCACGTAATAGTCGTTCTAAATCGACAGGTTCTGGCGTATGTTGTTGATTATTTTGCATTTGCTCCACATTTACATCAACTAAATTTTCGACAACTGGCTCTGGTTCAGGAGGAACAACAACAACTGGAGGTACATAACTTCCAAAATCTACACTGGATGTAAAATTTGGCGCATTGACTGGAAGATGTGGAACTTGAATCAAGTCAGCAAAATATTGCAATGGGCGGACGGCTTCATAAAATGCTTTCAATTGATTAAAAACTGTTCGAAAACGATCACGGTGTCCAGCTAAAATATCATTTGGTAAGTTTGCATGTAGTTTAAACATGAGACGTACTGACAAATCGTAGAGAGGATTGGAATCTTGAATAAGAGGAATTAATGGTGCAAGGCGGCATTGGCCCTGCGGGGTCATGGATGACATCCTGTAGGTATTGATTGAAGTAAAAACTTTCCCTTGTAAAGCAATTATATCGTCGAGGTAGTCAAAGATTTCTACTCCTAGCTGAAAACTAACGACAGACAAATAAGACATTACTGATTTCATTAGTATAATAAAATTAAATGCATACTTACTAAAAATTGATATCGTCACCGGCTATTCTTTCTAAATCATTGAAGTCGATCAATAGATTTCCGGGGAAATTTGGATTTTTTTCATGGAATTCAAGTTTTGTTACTAACAGCCTAGTGTAAGCATGGATACAAGTTCCCACTCCGTCATGTAAATGACCCCATAGTTTTCCCATTTCGTGCATCATTTTCTTATGACTTTGTGAATGTTTTATTGCACTTGGGTGACCTTCCCGCAATACTTTGTGTACTAAATGACAAAATTTCCACGCAATAAATCTATTCTCCATTATCGGTTGCTTCGTAACCACAGCCCAAAATGATTTGCTCTCTTTTGTTCTATGTGTGGATATAATTGCAGATCTGGCATGTTTAAGTTTCAGTGGCGTTTCCATAGGATTTAGAGCTTTGCTGATGCTGATTGACTGCAAAAGTAGAAATATGAAACAAAATTATTAATTGCAACGTATTTGTATGTATATGTAGCTGTCTTCGCTAGGGATGGGTAAGAAATTGAATCTGTTCGACACCTGATGTGTGAATGACCTGCTCTTGTTGACAGAAGAATGAGGACTGATGGTAGTTCCTTTTAACGGAATTGTAAAAGATTTGTATTCCTATCTGCGCCTACCTACCTACCTACCCACCTAAACTCCCACGAAGTCTTATGTTGCCAGCAGCAAATGCTAGTACATGCAGCAAAACAAGAGGCATACAAAGCGGAAAAAGGAGGAACATTGACTTCTTAATAAGAATAAAAATTCATCAAGTACGAGCTCTTCACACACAAAGAGATTCCGTCGGAATCAATTATTCTAAAGAAAACAAGACACACTACTCCGCTAGAAAAATTCTGATATGATACATCTAAATTATTGGACCGACTTTGTTGACGAAAAGTTCCTGAAAGTGTGATATTCTAGTATTTTTCTGGCTTGCTGCTCCATAGGGTTGAACAAAAAAAAACCAATCGAATTACATAAAACATCATATGTATCTCTCAAACCGTTGAATGGAAAAATCGAGATTATTTATTGTTGTTGATCCGAGGTATCTCTATAGCCAAGATACTTATAATGTAATATTTTTACGTTTATTACTATTGAAGTAGAAGGGAGGGCCACACCCATTTCTTTCAAACATTAATCTACGTGAACGTACACTGCATCAAAAAATTTCAAATACACCAATTGATTGACCAATGAAACCGTATTTTTTTCCTAAAGTACGAGTATAATGAAAAATAAAATACCCAGTACTTTTCGGTGTCATGTGTACATCAAGCCTAAAAATAAAAAAGTTCGAAAAGAAGTATCTTTGACGAACACACACAAAAGATATGTTTGCACCCTAACACCGAGTCTCCACGAGACATATTTATTTCAAACATTATGTCATATATCATGTTAGAAATTTTCTATTTTTTTATACGGTGGGCAAATTATGTCAAGAAATTTAATTTTCAGCCATATCACGTAAGAGCAAGCAACGACCAATTCTTGTTTGGCACCGAGTCTCCACGAGACATATTTGTTTCAGACTTCATGTCAGGCACCAATCAGTCATGTTTTCTTAGTAGTAAAACTCAAATTGACACTCCCTATCAAATTTATTTCAGAGTTTATTTCCACAGAGATGGCAAGAAATGAAAACAGAAATCGATTTGATCGATATGAAAAAACTAATTGTGAAGTTGAAAGATGAGGGAAAAAGTTACACAGACATTAGTAAAATAGTAGATAGACCCCGTCCTACAGTCATATCCGTCGTAAAAATTTTTAAAAAAAATCATTCGTATGAAATTGCCTGGAGCAAGAGGTAGAAAAAAAGTCTTAACTGCGCGAGATGAACGAGTTATTGAGAGAATGGTTTAGGCTGATCCGAAAATTGGGGCACCTGATCTGAAGGACTAGCAGTAAATCCTCAAACCATTCGCAATTTGTTACATAATAAGGGTTACAAAGGCTGTGTAGCTCGTAGAAAACCTTTCATATCAAAGAAAAATGCATTAAAACGCTTAAAGTATGCCAAAGAGTATGTTAACAAACCAGTTGAGCTTTGCCAGTCATATTTGTCGACGAAAGTAAATATAATATATTTGGTTCAGATGGTCGATGTTTTGTGTGGCCCAAATCCAATACTTCCATGAATAAGGAAAATTTGGTTCCAACCGTAAAACATGGCGGTGGTAATGTCATGGTTTGCGGTGCCATGGCAGCTAGTGGCGTTGGAAACATCACTTTTGTTGAATGCACAATGAACAGTTTTCAATATTTGTCAATTTTAAAAGATACACAAATGCACACAAATTGGAAATAGGAGACAACTTTATGCTGGTACAAGATAACGACCCCAAACATAACTCCGAATTAATTCGAACTTGGTTTATCTACAATTGCAAATCAACTCTCCCACATCCTCCTCAATCACCCGAACCCAATCCGATTGAGCATCTGTGGGATTTATTGGAGCGAAAAGTACGAAAACATAATACTATATAACCAACAGACAGCAGTTAAAGCAGGTTATTCTGAAGGAGTGGCACAAAATATCTCCTGATGAAACAAAAAGTTGGTGGAATCAATGAAAAACCATTTGAAGGAAGTTATTTAAGCCAACAGATACCATACACCCTATTAATGATCATTTTAAACCCTTAAAATGAACTTTGATGTATGTTTATCTGTACTGTATGTGCAATTTTTTGACTCCAATTTAAGAAGTAGAAATTTTATTTTTGTGTTTTATCCTATAAGTGAAATATTAAAATAAAGAAAGTTAATTACTGTGTATTATAGAAGTATAAGAAATAATTTTCAATAAATTTTTTTTATCTAAACTTCTTATTTTTAAAAATTAGTCGTTATAATTGTCCAATTACTTCCTGTATGTGCAATATTTTGATGCAGTGCATATTTCAAACCATAAATTCGAAAAAGTAATTTTGGATTCTTCTCAAAATATAACTTGAACATCGCTAAAATAACGGTCATTTAAAAATGGTTCCATCTTGTTTCTCTACATATTCTGTGAAGGAATCGTGCATGTAGCGAGCTAAAAATTGGTGACACACAAACTAACAGAAGGACGACAGTATGAGGGCAGTTGAGTTGAGTTTCCGAGGTAAGTATATGTGCGATAGCCCTTTCAGTACCGACGAAAGTAAAAAGCTTTCGATTTAGTTGAAACTTGGCAGGCTAAACACTTTTAAGTAGAAAAATAGGAAAATCAATTTTTTTTTCGGTTAGACATCCAGGATCCTTAAAAAAGGACCCGCACAAATGTACGGGTTGGTATTTAAACAATTCAAAAAAGTAAAAACGAGTTTCATTTCAAATACTCTTTATATCATTGTAAATTCATTTAAAACGTTAACTCTTATTAAAAAACAACAAAAATAATAATAAAAAACAATAAAAAAATAAACTTAACAATATTTCAGTACTTTTTAGTTTCACATTTGGCTCAAAAACATTTATCCTATTGCTCATGAAAACTTTTAAAACATTGTTTTCTTTGAGCAAGGCATAAATAAATGTTGCACTTTTCGCATCTTGTTCGCGTTCGGCTTGAACAATTTTTCATCCGCAACATCTAATAAATCCCTTCTTAAAAAGTGCAAGGGTATGTCGATCTCCTCCACCAAGATCGAATAACTCCGGGAAAAGTAGTCCACCGGAAGCGCCAGCGCGCGAAATTCAGGACTCAGCGAAATATAAAAGTCTTGAGGAAGAAAATAAAACACTCCGAATCAAGCTTAACGAAATGGATCTACTCTATCAAGATCTTAAGAAAGAGATAGACTTATTAAAAGAAGAAAATAAGGTCCTAAAGAACACGTATTTCGAGAGAGAATGTACTCCAGCACGCTTAGCTAGTCTGGAATATCACACAGACGAAGAAGAGCTAGCACGCGAAACATCGGGTCCCAAAGAAAAGACCTAGTAAGAAACGGAGAGCCGGTTCATCGCCCGAAGTCGAGCCCGTGCAAGAAGAAAATCACAAAGAACCGCAAGAAAAGCAACTTCGAGCGCAATTTCGTCCACCCCCACCAATAAACATCGTCGGGATAACAGAATACAATAAGTTGCAAAGCCTCCTTAAAGGAATAATAACATCAAAGCATAAGGTTACGTCTTTGAGGGATAACGCGTGGAAAGTCAACGTCGATGACTACAATGACTACCGAGCTGTGTCCCAAAAGCTAAATACCGAAAAAATTCAGTGGTATACTTTCGAAATTAAGTCAGAAAGGCCACATCGTGCCGTTGCAAGGGGAATCCACCCCTCATGCACCAAAGAAGAGGTTATGACTGACCTTCAAGCCAAAGGCCTTAAAATTCTTGATGCCGTTAATATCATCAAGAAGGAGAAGCAACAAACAGAAATAGATAAAGACGTCTTGGTAAGGCGTGGACTTCCGCTTTTTATGCTTACCTTCGATAAATCGGATAATATCGACGATATCTACCGAATTAGAGCCATACTAAATATCGTGGTCAAAATCGAGCCCATGCGTAGAAATTTAAGGATGATTCCGCAGTGCAAACGTTGCCAAGGATTTAACCATACGCAAATGTACTGCAAAAAAGAACCGCGATGTGTGAAATGCGCCGGAAATCACCTCTCCCAAGTCTGTGGAGTAAATAAACAAACCTCTGCAACATGTGCTAACTGTAAGGGAAAGCACCCGGAAAATTATAGAGGCTGTGAAGTAGCTAAGGAGTTGCAAAAACGGAGAGATATGCTCCTTAAGCCCCTTGCAAAATCTAAACTGCAAACAAAGCCAAAGCGTAAGAATGCACAGGAGAAAGTAGGCAAATCAAAACTACCGGGTTCAGAGCGCAAAAAGCTGAGGGAAAGAGTGACAACAGAAAAGTCCTCGACCTCTGTTCTTAAAAGAATCGGTACTGAAAAGTTAACGTCGGAAAAGCCGCCAGGTAATAACCCTCGGAGAGCAGGAGTGCAGACCTACGCTCAGGCCGCGGCATCCGAAAAACCAAAAAACCTTGAAATTTCGGCGGACCCTGTCTCTCATGTTTTGTCGGTTATTCTCGAGAAATTTGAAGAACAAAGCAAAATAAATAAAATTATTCTCGATTGGCTGGTTAAGCTTGAAAATAATTCTCAGAAAACGCGTACTTCAACTAGAATATGAATGACAAACGAATGTTAAAAATATGTACTGCAAACGGACTTTTGCAAAAACTCGACGAATTGGAAGTATTCATGCGTGAAAAAGATATTGATATTTGACTTCTGAAACCCACGTAAAAAAGGAATCGCATTTAAAAATAAAAGGCTATAATGATTACCACGCTTGTCATCCTTCGGGAAAAGCGAGAGGCGGATCATCGTTATTTATTAAAGACTGCATCGAACAATCCGAAAACCTAACGATAGAACTTGAAACTTTGCAACTGTGCACGATTCGAGTTAAAAATAGTCAGCGTACTCTTAAAATCTCATCGATCTACTGTCCACCGCGTTCTGCGCTTGAAAAATCTGATTTTACTAACTTGTTTGAATCGCTGAATCCTAATTTTACCATCGGCGGCGACTTTAATGCGAAACATACGTTCTGCGGCTCAAGATACAGCTCGAAAAAAGGTAGAATGCTCTATGGGGCAGGTATGGAGTACAGTTGTGATTTCCATTCGACGGGTAAACCAACTTACTGGCCTACTGATACTTCGAAAATACCTGACCTGATAGATTTTTTCGTTGTGAAAGGAATATCTACCAACCACATAAAAGTCGAAGACTGCTTTGATCTGTCGTCTGATCATTCCCCGGTTATTTTAACAATCAGCGAAAAACTAGTCTATAACCTAGAGCCAGCGAGATTAACTGGTCGAACATCTAACTGGGAAGGCTTTAGGAACGAAATTGAAGATAATGTTGAACTAAGCGTTCCACTTACGACACCCTATGAACTTGAGGTTGAAGTTGATCGCTTCGTTGAGATCGTACAGCTCGCCTCTTGGAATAATACTCCTAATCCAAGTAAAACACCGGACAGATACGGTTTGCGATATCCTCCGGAAATAAGAGAATTGGTCAACGGAAAAAGAAAAGCGCGTAAAAAATGGCAACAGAGTCGTGCTCCGCAACATAAAGCACACTTGAATCGTCTGTGCAATTTGTTGAAGAAGACTATTAAGGATTTTAAGAATCGTCCAATAGCCTCTTACCTTGAAAGTTTAACAGCGAAAAAAGATTCGAATTATTCACTTTGGAAAGCTGTAAAAGGCACCAAAAGGCCCAAAGTCCCCGCGCCGCCAATCAAATTAAATCAAAATGAATGGGCGAGGGAAGATAAAGAAAAAGCGGACGTCTTTGCGGCCCACCTGGAAGAAACATTTAAACCGTACGATGGCCAAGTGGTTTACGATAACCGCAATAGGCTGGATTTACCATCTGACGATTTGACGCTCACAAGTGCAACGCTAAGGGAACTCAAACATGAGATCGAGAATCTAAAACCTAAGAAATCTCCTGGTTATGATTTGATTACCGGAGAAATCCTCAAAGTTTTACCTAGAAAAGCATTGATTAAGCTTCTCCATATTGTAAATGCTGCACTTAGATTAAAACACGTGCCGAGCCAATGGAAAGTTGCGGAAGTCATAATGGTTTTAAAACCAGGAAAACCGCCAAATGAGGTAAAATCGTATAGACCAATTTCGCTTCTTCCAATCATATCGAACATTTTCGAGAGGATATTATTAAGGCGTCTCCAAACGGTTATAGAAGAAAGGAATCTTATCCCTGACCACCAGTTTGGGTTCAGAAGCAAGCATTCGACGATTGACCAGGTGCATAGAATTACTGACGTAATCGGAAAAGCATTTGAAGAAAAAAAAGATTTGCTCAAGCGTATTTCTTAACGTCTCGCAAGCCTTTGATAAGGTGTGGCATGATGGCTTGAAATTCAAACTACGACAAGTTCTCCTGTATGCTTATTCGATATTCTAGAATCATATCTCGGGAATAGACTCTTTCGTGTTAGAAATGGAATACTCCGAGCTCAAAGAAATTTCGGCCGGCGTACCGCAAGGAAGCGTTCTTGGGCCGCTTCTCTATTTGCTATATACTCGTGATATACCGAATGAAGATGGCACTATCCTTGCTACGTTTGCCGATGACACCGCTATCCTAGCAGTAGGTAAAACAATCGAAGAAACGACTGCAAAACTGCAAAACGCACTGAATAATGTAAATGAATGGACGAGGGACTGGCGGATCGCCCTCAACGAATCTAAATCTGTTCACGTGAATTTCACTTACAAGAAAACTAATGACTTGCCAATTTTCTTAAACTCGGCCCGAATACCTTTTGCAAACGAGGCCAAATACCTGGGAATGACACTCGACGCAAGACTGAAATGGAATTCGCACGTGAAAATGAAACGAAAAGAACTCGAAATCAAATATAGAGAAATGTACTGGTTACTCGGAAAACATTCCCAGCTCAGTACTGAGAACAAACTGCTTTTATACAAGCAAGTACTAAAGCCGGTGTGGACCTACGGTATACAACTTTGGGGTTGTACCAAGAAAACAAATGCAAATATTTTACAAACTTTTCAAAATAAAGTGCTAAGAGAAATTGTCCAAGCACCGGGGTATACTAGAAACGACGATATCCACAGGGATCTCGGAATTCCGACAATCGAAGCTTAAACTAGAAGCTTCGCGAGAAAGCATAGAAACCGACTAATCGGACATGTCAATAATACAGTCCTACAAATTTTGGATGAGAACAATTTATTGCGCCGGCTACAAAGGACGAAACCTTTCGACTTGGCGAGATAATGATTAACCGCGTCTAGATTGCGGAATATGCAGGATCTTTCAGTGGAAAGAAACCTGCCAAACGTTTTTATTTCGTGATAGAAAAATTGCTTGATAAGTTAATACTTAGTTGCGATATCTAACAAATTTATATCGAAGGGCGGTGTTTTTTTTAGTCAGTAAGAATCTGACACTACTATGAGCACGCGCTTGCTATTCTCATAGTGTCTATGGAAGATTTTTCACCTACCCTCGGAAGAAAAAAAAAAAAAAAATAAAATCCGGCATATGCGTGCACTTTTAAGATTGTCTATCACTGGCCAATGATTAAGCCCATCAAACCTTTTGCTTGCTCCTGGCAATGATGCACACCATTGAGTGGACGTGGTTCGTCTTCATCATCTTCGTCATCGTCAACATCTATTCGCTTTTTTTGTTATTGCAAAGAAGAGCTTCAGCTATTTCCAAGCGAAAGTGAAGCAAATCTAAGACTTCGTTTTTTGGAATCTGGTTCAATTTGCAATCCTTCTTGTACTCCAACAGCTATTGACAACACCCAAGTCAAGGAAGTGAAAGGCCGTCTTTAAAGTCCATTTGACGGTTTTTATCCATGTACGGTAGCATTCCATTAGTTGGTCGCAAATGTCCACTCCGC
Source organism: Brachypalpus laphriformis (assembly GCA_945910035.1). Taxonomy (NCBI): domain Eukaryota; kingdom Metazoa; phylum Arthropoda; class Insecta; order Diptera; family Syrphidae; genus Brachypalpus; species Brachypalpus laphriformis. Next base: position 126,652,206 of record OX246756.1, read on the forward strand.
CCATGTGACTATTGTACTCCTTTACGACCAAGGGACACGGTATATTTTTTCGATCTCTTTCTTCTTTGCTCCACCTAGAGACTGTATTTATTGGATTCATTCCGAAGCAAGTGGATGCCATCGTAACGGTCTTATTGTCTCTCCACTTTACTACGACAAACCTTCCTTTCGCCCGAACTCTCTGGTCAGCTTCTCCACGAGACATTGACCTATCAACCTTGAGCTCAATATTTTTAATTCTATTGGTTTGAATGGTTCCAGTTCCGTGGATGTTTAAATCTTTCAACCGGTCTAGAAGTAGTATCGAAGTAAAATACCGATCGAAAAATACAAACGAGGATTCGGGTAAGGTTGTTGTCAGTCTCAAAATAACACTTGGCCCGAGACCCAACGATCGGTCTCCAAGTGAGGTAAGGGCACCTTTGTAAATTTCAAAGTGCAACACTAAACCTATTAAAACCATTAAACTGTGGAACAAAATTATTTAAACAATTACCTGTTGATGTGCAAAGAACGAAGTTTTTGAGCCCAACAGGTCGAGGCTTTTTCAGCACATACTGCCTAAGTCCATTTGGACATCTTCCTAGGAAAGGTATCATATGATCATCTATAGAATAGTTTTGTGAGCTCCTCGGAACCTGTAGACATCGATCTCGAAAAGTGTTAATAATTGGCTGAACTTTCCACAGAGCATTGGTTTCAGCATCTGGACGTGGAGTTGACGTATCTACGTAATGCAGGCACTTCCTTAGCAGAAAAAAACGTGTCCTCGACATTTGGGATGTTACCACGCTGTGTTGGAAGCTCCGCTGCTACATGTGTAAGCGTGGCAATGGAATGCAGCCAAAGTAGGGATGAACTCCATACAACTTTTCTATTCTCTTTTCCAGTAGCATACAGACCATACAGACATGTTGGTAAATTTAGCTCTGTGTTCAAAATGTTTGGAGTCTTAAGTATTCAATTGGAAGAAGCAATGGTCTGGAAGGAATAAGGACTGGATCTGGTCGAAGATTGGATTGAAATTCACAATTATTCCAAATCATCCGGCGTGAGCTATTTGTTTATTCAGCAAACAAACAAGGGTCTCTGAGAAAATCAACTGGTACAATCTGGACAAAGAAAACGGCGAGGCTTTTGTTTTCGTAATGAAAACTAACCTCTCTCACACCATCAACGGAGCTGAGGATGAAGAGTGCAGAGCACAAAATATGTGGGATTCCCTACAGCGAATTTGCTTAAAGAAGGCCAAATCATTGCTAGGAGCTTCAAAAGGCCACCATCAACACGCCAAAGAAACATGGTGGTGGAGTGATGAAGCTAAGAAAGTGATAAATGAGAAGAAAGCGGCTTTCAAAGCTTGGCCAAAGTGCCCCTCTAATAATAGTGACGAAAAAGTTCGCCTCGAAATGGAATACAGATGCTGCAAGAAAAAAGCGAAGAAGAAGTGCGCCCAGCTTCAAGCAGAGAGTACGGAGGGCCTGTATCGGGAGCTGGAGAAAATATTTTCCCCGGTTGTTGATGCAAACCAGGCTATCCAGGAGCTGCGAAGACACAATATGAACAAGAGCGCCACTATCTTCAAAATAGCCGCCCAAAGAAGGAAGAATGCTCAGGAGATTCGTTCGCCAAAGTTCATTAGCAATGCTCATGGCCAGCTTCTTGTGGATGACGAGAAAATTCTGTAGAGGTGGCGGCAGTATTGTGAAGAACTTTTAAATGAACAGTTTCCCCGGCTATACTTTCCAAGAGCCACCCCTAACTGTGAAGAAATACCCGACATTACAGTCGAAGAAGTTACTGAGGCGGTCAAATACTCCAAAAAACGAAAAGCGGTTGGGCCAGATGAGATGCCCTCTGAGTTCTGGAAAAAGATGGGAGACAGATGGCTCAGAATTCTCATCTCCAAATTTGTGAGAGGTGACCCAATGCCGAATCAATGGAGGGAAAGTTACCTTCCCCCTGTATACAAAGGGAAGGGTGATACGCGAAACTGTGATAACTACCGTTCGATCAAGCTGATGTCACACACCATGAAGATCGTTGAGCGGGTATTAAGTGGCCGACTGCGAAAAATAATACGGCTATCTGATGATCAGTGCGGGTTTGTCTCGGGTAAATCAACCACAGATGTAATCCAAAGTATAAGGATCATAATAGAAAAACATCGTGATTCCTTAAGGGATTTGCATATTGTATTGGTTGACTTTGAAAAGACATTCGACAGACAACCACGAGATATGATATGGGTGGCGCTAAGACATCGAGGGCTTCCAGAAACCTATGTACAGATGATCATGGACATGTACGAAGGAGCAAAGACAAGAGTAAGATGCCCCGCTGGAGTAACCGAAGAGTTCCCAATCAAAGTCGGGGTGCACCAGGGAAGCGTCTTAAGTCCTTTGCTCTTTATTACAGTCCTTGATTATCTGCTTGAAGGTAAAGTGATGGACCCGAAGGTACATCAGTTATTCTTTGCTGACGATGGAGCCATCATAAGTGAGGATCCTACATCCCTGCAACGAGCACTTGATGTGTGGGTGGACGCTCTGGAGGGAAATGGGTATCGCATTAGTTCAAAATAGACAGAGTACTTCTGCTGGTTCTCTGATCCACTTAGGCCTATTCCAGACATTTATTTGAATGGAACAGTGCTTCCCAAGTGCGAAAAGTTCAAATATCTGGGATCTACAATCAATAGCAAAGCAACTTGTGATGACGACATCAATCATCGTGTAAGCGTAGGGTGGATGAAGTGGCGAGAAAATTCCGCTATCTTCTGTGACAGAAAAATGTCCCCTAAGTTGAAAGGAAGTTTTTTCACGGTCCACCCTCTCGCGAGCGTCTGACAAACATCCGAGAGTATTGTTGTCACAAAAAAACTTCTCAATTCGCCGTTCGGAGTCGGCATTAAACTGTAGGTCCCTTCCATTCGTGTGAAAATATAACGCACACAACATGAGTGGTTGCAAGAAGCTAGGCCCTGGCACTTTAAAGAGCTGTTGCGCCAAATATTATATTATAATATATTTGTAAGTTGAAAGGAAGACTCTACACCGCAGTTGTGCGTCCAGCGCTCACATACGGTGTACGGTGGACGATGTACAAAACGTATGAGAGTAAATTAACGGCAGCTGAGATGAAGATGCTTCGCATGACAGCAGGACTGACAAAGCTTGATCGAATAAGAAGTTCGAAGATCCGTGGAAGCTTTCACATCAAGGAAACCATCGTACAAAAAATAGAGCGCGACCGCCTCAGCTGGTATTGCCACGTTCAAAGAAGAGATCATTTGAACCCTGTTAAAAAGGCAATATCAATGCACGTTCCAAAGACATCGCGATGTAGGAAAGGCAGACCTATAAACGCCTGGATCAGACAAATGCGACAACATCGGTATTTCATTGGCCTCAGTAGCCGAGTGATCCAAAATCGGGAGGCCTGCCTTGACCTTTCTGAGGTCAAATAGGCGAATAGAAATGCGGTGAAGTGGGAGGGTTATGATCCCTTATTTTCGGATCATAAGCTCGCTGATAAAAGGAAGAAGAGAAGTTTAAAAAAAAAAAACGCTGACCATTTAATTTCACTTTAAGGTTAACTTCCTTCTTCTTGTGCATCTCCTAGAGTATGGTCATACATTCTTACAATAAAGTTTCTGAAAAGTCGAAGCTTACGTATTACTTAATTGCTTTATTTTACCTACTTTACGAGATCATGTTATAAACAAGATACACATTAATAAAAAAGGCTTGATTAATCTAAAATTACACCCTGTTTCATAATGAGTACACAATGGTTGCTTTTCTGGATATAGAAGGCGATTTCAACAATGTCAATGCATCTGCAGCGATAGCAGATGCACTATCAGACCTGAAGGTCGACAGCTCACTTTGCGAATTGATTAATCTACTGCATGGACGGATTATCAACTCTAAGTTGGGTGGGACGTCTATACTAGAAGATCTGTCAGTAGATGCACTCAGCAAGGACGTGTTCTATCCCCTCTTTTGTTGAATTTAGTGGTCAATGAACTATTAATAATCATGGAAGGCGAGGGATGCAAGGCGATCGCTTATGCAGATGCTGTTGCTTTGGGCGTCTCGGGAAAACACATAAATACTCAACAAAGTCACATCAATATGTGATCTAGGAGTGCATTTTCTTCAAAATATCAACTTCGATTTTCACATTGAACAGATTGTCAATAAAGCAAATTCAATGCATGGCTTTATAAAACGTTGGAGTAAAGAATTCAAGTGTCCTCTTATAACATCCACGCTATATAATACCTTTATTCTTCCGCAGTTAGAGTATGCGTCTAACATTTGGTCTACAATGTATGCAGTACACATTAACCGTATTGAATCGGTACAGCGTAAGTTTGCAAGATTTGCACTTCGCCATTTAAGCTGGAATGACCCTACACGTCTTCAACCATATTGCGACCGCCTCTTCTCTTAAATCGTCATTCTTTGGAGAACCGTAGGGAAGTATGTGATGTAGTATTTTTACACCAACTGGTAAATGATTTTATTGACTCATCGGATCTTTTAAATGAAGTTGGTTTAAACGTAAGATGCTACAACTCCACAAATACCGAGATTTTCCGCGTTAATTTCCACCGAACGAACAACGGTTCTAATGAACCTCTTACGCGTATGGCGAAGGATGAATAGTAACCGCGACAAATTTGATTACAACCATAGTAAATTAAATTTAAAACATAAATTATACGAACGATACTAACTTCTTTGTTGTAAGTGTTTAGTGTAAAATTTGCCTTATGCGTAGCATATTAATTTTTAGTTCATACTTTTGTTTAGTATGCAATCTGCTTTTTGTTTACTTGTCCAGTCTTTTGTGTAAGGTGTTAGGCTTTATAAATATTCACAATACTAACAACTAACACTAATGATGACTGTGACAAGCTGGATATTACTTAGTATGTAGCTGATTTGAGTTTTTCTCCCTCAGTTCAAAGTAATATTCGTCACAAAATGCTTGCCCTTAAGCAGTACTGATAGCGTTAAAAGAACTTCTACAAAACGCTTTAAATAACCTCACTAGATCGGCGGTTCGGTGTGATTTGGGTGTAAACTCCCGCAAAACTGAATTAGTACTCTTCTCCAAGAAATATAAAATTCCGTTAGTCGACCCTCCTTCTCTCAATGGTACCAGTTTCACTTTCTCTGACACAGCAAAATGTTTGGGTCTTATCCTGGATAAGAAATTAAGCTGAAAACCTTATATTAAAGAAAGGGTCAAGAAAGGTACAGTGGCAATTTTCTCTTGTAAAAAAGCTATTGGGATTAGATAGGGTTTACAACCCCGAATCACTCACTGGCTCTACATCTCGGTCATTAGACCGATACTCACATCTCAACTGAAACATCTTGACTACGCTGACGATGTATGCTTACTCTCCTACAGAATTATGGACCTGCACCAAATGACAGCAGATGTGGAGAGGGAGGCAGGCGTCGGGCTGAAAATTAATATGGCAAAAACTAAAATTATCAGCCTTGGAACAAACTCATCGGCTCAAATATGCATTCCTGGACAACCGGTATAGAGAGTAGAGGATTTCGAGTATCTTGGGAGTATTGTCTCGACCGATGGTGGAACCGAACTGGATATAGCCAAGAGGATCGCCAAAGCAAAGTCCGCGTTCGGGATGTTGTCCAAAATATGGCGAAGCAATGCAATCAGTTTGAACACCAAAATAAGACTGTTCCGCTTCAGCGTTGAATCCGTGCTGTTATATGGATTATTGCAGCACGTGGATATTTTTTGAGATCAAATAGGCGAACCCCACATGCGGATCAGTAGAAATGCGGTGTAGTGCGAGGGTTGTGATCCCTTATTTTCGGATCATACCTACTTACTTACTTAGATGGCGCTACAGTCCGGGGTGGACCTGGGCCTCAACCAATAAACCTCTCCAGCCAGCGCGGTTACGAGCCAGCTGCCTCCAGTTGCGCACGCCAAGTTGGTTGAGGTCCCCCTCCACTTGTTTGCGCCACCTACCGCGAGGTCGTCCTCTACTACGTCGTCCATCCGGGGTGGATTCAAAGACTTTCTTAGCAAGAACGTTGGGCTCTGTCCGCTCCAAATGACCCAGCCATCTTAGTCGCTGTATGTGAACTCTTCTGGCTAAGTCGATGTCCTTGTACAGGGCGTATAGTTCGGCATTGTACCTTCTCCTCCATTCACCGTCTATGCAGACGGGACCAAAGATCGCTCGAAGAACTTTTCTCTCGAAATAACTTTCGGATCATAACCTCGCTGATAAAAGGAAGGTGAAGAAGCTTCTTTTTGTACATCGTCCAACATTGTGAACCGTATGTGAGCGCTGAACTCACAACTGCGGTGTAGAGCCTTTCTTTCAACTTAGGGACATTTTTCGGTCACAGAAGATAGTGGATTGCTTTGCTATTGATCATTAATCCCAGATGTTTAAACCTTTCGCACTTGGGAAGCACTGTTATACTCAAGTAAATGTCTGGAATAGTCCTGAGTGGATCAGAGAACGGGCAGCATACATATGTACTCTGTCTTTTTTTTAATTAATGCTATACCCATTTCCCTCCAAAACTTCCACAGCCACACATCGAGTGCTCGTTGCAGGGATGTAGGACCCTCACTTACGGTGGATCCATCTCCAGCAAAGAATAATTGACTAGTGGGCCAAGCGGCCGAAATTCGATCGCATCCTAGTTAATTAAATATTTTATCAATCACCGACTAGCTCTCGTGCTATACGCATTGTTTAAACCGGCGGCTTTCTCTTGTGTACAAGTACACCACTCTCTCAATCCCCGTTTACAAACAAACTTTTTTTTTTTTTTCCCCTTTCAACTCCTATAGAATTCGGTATCCATATACCATACAGTGCCGTTCGAAAAATGTTGATCAAACTTTTTTTTTCGAATTTTGTCAAATTTGTTGCAATAACTACATATTTTTTAATGAGGATTTGTTTTCTTATGCGGTTTCAATCGTTTCATGATACATTTAGAGTGTTAAAATTGTTCACACGCGGTCACGGGTGCAAAAAGTTGTTAGACCGAAAAATGGCTTTTTTAAGGTACCTGCCTCATTTCTAGGGATTAAAGAAAAATGCTTTATTGGTGCAGTCTTTTTGCCTTTTTATTGCTTCTCCGAAACATTCTCTATCTAATTAGTACTTTGTTGGACCTCCTCTTGCTTTTATTACAGCTGCACATCGGCTAGACATTGACTCAGATAAGCTTTTCCATGTGGAAGCAGGTATGATGTTCCAGGTCCGGATAAGTAGATTTTTTGGGTTTTCAATTGACTTTGGACGCTTCTTCGCAACCTTAAGTTTCATTATTGACCAGATATTCTCAATTGGATTGAGATCTGGACTTTAGGGAGGCCAACTTAATACATCGACATTATTTTCTTCGAAGTACTTTTTAACATAAGAAATAAAAAAAAAATGCAAATATTATTTTTAGTCATCAAAGTTCTAGCTTATTTAAAAGCTTGATATTAGTCTTTCATATTAAAAAAAAAAACAAGTTCATACTTGAAAAATGAATCTGCAAGTGTCACCAAAAAGCTCCAGCGCAGAGGGCTCTAATACATTTCCCAGAACCCGTAGGTAAACTTCTGCAGTGACTTTCGATTCTAGGAAGACCATTCTACCTTTTTCATCTCCAGAGAAGCATCCCCAGACCATCACACCTTCAGTTTTGGGGGGCATCCGTAAGCTGCATTCACAGCTCAGTCTTTCCTTTGGTTCTCTTCGCGCAAGAATCCTCCCATCTCCAACATGCAGCTTAAACTTTGATTCGTCGGAAAAGATAACATTGTTCCACATGTCTTGAGTCCAATTAAGATGCTCTTGAGCCTAGAGCAATCGTTTTTCTCTGACTCTTTTTGGAAAATCCGGCTTCAGTACTCGCTTGAGTGCTCTAAGTTCAGCTTTCACGATGCTTTTCCTCACTGAGCTTGACAAAATTATTTTTCCTGTAGCTCGACACAGATCGTTTTTAATATCCATCAAAGTCCTGAACCGATGCCGACGGCTGTACAGCACCAAAAAACGATCTTCCACTAGGGTCGTGTTTTTTGGCCTTCCTGAGCCTTTCTTTTTGCTGGTAGTCCCGGTCTCATGATATTTTTTTTAAATTACATGCCACAGTTTTTTGAGCAACATTTAATCTTCTAGAAATTTCACGTGTTGTCAAATTGAGACGTGACAGACACAAAATATTAGCTTTGCACTCCGAACTGATTTTTCCCATTTTTTTTTTTTCACTAAATTACTTCGGTTCATTTCGGACTGCTATCACGAGCTAAATGCACCTCTTATTCATAATAACATCGACTTTTATGCACTATTTGAACGACATTTTGCTACCTAGTGCAAAAAAACCCCGTAGCCCTCATAAATTCCAAGAACTGCGCCCGAAAAGAGTACCTAATAAAATATTTGACCAACATTTTTCGAACGGCACTGTATATCGCGAGTGATAGTTTTTCCTCTTAAGCATGGCCACAGGGCCAAAAATGAAACCGGGAAATCGGTTTAGTGCGCTTTCCGTAGCTCTGCTTTCCGAACCCTAATAGGCTTATAGCAACGAAAAATCTCTCCAACCTTTGCCCTGTCACGATCACTCTGCATAGTCAACTCAACTCGTCTAAAGGCATTGTATACGCCCCATGTCTTATTAACGTTCCCGAGGCAGAAATTGTAATGGAAATTAAAGCGCAAAATGCAACGGAGGTCTACAAATTTACGAAACAAACCAAAGGAAGCCAACGTCCAACAGCCTTAATGCTTTTCACTTTTGACGCATTGCAACCCCCAAGTACAGTCGAAATTGGCTGGAATAACACCAAAGTCACCGAGTACATTCCAAATCCCATGCGGTGCCTGAATTGCCATGTGACATATATGTAACTTGCCGCCGCATACGAATTTAGAGTGCTCCAGAACTTTCTGTGCCAATTGCCCCGCCTCCCACCCCTCCTCATCTAAAGATTGCCCTAAATTTATCCAAATGAAGGAGATTCTGAAAATTAAAACCCAGAAAAAGTGCAATATAGCAGATGTCGAACGCTTCTACAAAGAACAGTTTCCCTCCCAAATAATTTCAAATCATGAATTATTTGCCAATAAGGCAAAACAGGGTAACGCTCTCCCCGCTTATCGACTCGGTACCCACAAAGCCAATGTCTAGTAACGATCAATATTTTGTAAATACTCCGATTGACGATGGCAGCACATAATACTAACACAATTAATACCCATAATACGGACTCTGTTGTTCAGGAATTGAATCTTCCAAAGGAGCTCGATTGGTTCAACACCTGGGCAACAGAGTCGTAGCTTGAACACCTCAAATTCTTTATCAAATAACACTCTATCACGATGCTTTGACACAACAAGGCAGTCATCTTCCACGTCTTTATTGTCCCACGGCAATAAAAGACTGTGGAATCCTAGTTACAAAAATATTGCTCTCGATATTTTGCAGTGGAATATTAAAGGATTAGTAAATAACTACGATGAGCTTAATATTTTGATTACAAGATACAATCCATGTATTGTATCCCTCCAAGAGACTCACTGCCCGTGCAATTCAAACCCAGTTGTACCGAAATCATTTACGGGTTACTTTTTAAATCTCCCTAATAATACAACATCCAAACAAGGCATCGGCATAATGATAAAAAACAACATTCCCCACAGACAGATTTCCATAAACTCCAACATCCTAGTATTAGCACTAGAAGTTCAATTAAAATTCAAAATGACGTATATAGGCTTGTATCTTCCACCAGAATAAACTATCACTAGACACGATCTGGACAACATCTTAACACAAGTCGAGCACCCTATAATAATTGGAGTAGATGTAAATGCATGGAGAGTTCTTTGGGGCACAAACAAAAAAGGAGCTCTCCTAAAAAATGTTTGACAAACTCCAACCTGCTCATATTAAACGATGGAACCCCTAGGCATTTCTCTACACACAAAACCCTCACACACACTGACATCACCTGCTGCTCCCCCGAGTTATACCCGAAAACCCAGTGAAGAGTCCTTGATGATTTGCACAATAGCGACCACTTCCAATTTTTGACCACCTTATATTGAGTAACAAAGAAAATCACACTCCCCCCTGTTAAAATTCAAGACCGATCAAGCAAACTGGCACGCGTATAAGAAATGTACTCTTGACACCTCAACTGTTCTAAGAATAGATGCAAACATCAACAGGTCGGCAGCAATCTTTCAAAAATCTCTACGAACAGCTGCTAATAAAACAATTCCCCAATCTTTTCCCAAAAGACCCAAGCATGTTGTCCCCTGGTGGAACGCTGAGCTTAGCGTCTTAAGATGTGAAAAAATTAAAGTCTGGAAAAAATACAAAAAGAATCCTATTGTCGAGAACCTTATCCCATTCAAAAAAGCCAATGCAATTTTCAGAAGAACATTAAAAACTACCAAAATAAAAAGTTTCAATGAATTCACCTCGTCCATAAACCCTAGTTCCTCTATAACCAACATTTGGAATAAAATCAACCGACTTGGTGGCTCATCAATACCGCAATCTATTAGATGCATTGACACCGACTCGGGTTCGCTTATCTCTCCATCAGAAATAAGCAATCATTTTGCAATGAGCTGGTCCGATTACTCCAAAGACACGAATTTTCACAATAATTTTAGAATAAAAAAAGACGAAAGTCTTCGCTGCACAACTCCTCTGGCCACCACTAAGGCAAGTAATAAACATCTTGAGCAACCCATTTCACTATCTGAATTAGAATCGTGCCTTATCAAACTGAAAGGCAAGACACCAGGTAGAGACAGGCTTTCGTACACTATGTTTAGGAACCTCCCCACGCAGATAAAAAAACACTCTTATTGAACTGTACAATAACATCCTTAACACGGGAGTGATTGCTCAAAGCTGGAAAATCGCTAGTCGTCCCCATTCTCAAACCAAAAAAGGAGATAAATAAAGTAGAAGGGTATAGGCCTATCTTCATGCTACCCTGTATCTCAAAAATTTTAGAAAAGATTATAGCCAGGCGCCTTCTCTAGTACAGAGAGTCAAAAAATTGAATCGCTCCAAATCAAGTAGCATTTAAGCCGAAAACGGGCTGTCTTGACGCATTGCTTCACATCGACTTTTATGTATCAAACGCTATTTCATCCAAAAATCACGTTTCGATACTTTTACTTGATTTCGAAAACGCTTTTGACAGAATAGGAATTCACCTAGTTCTAAAAGAGTTGAGAGAATGGCGCGTAGGTCCTAAAATCTTTGGGTACATCAAGGCCTTTCTTACTAACAGAACATTTTGTGTTAGAGTAAATAATGTATATTCTCCGAACGTTCCTCTACACAACGGCATTCCACAGGGATCACCACTATCGGTAATGCTTTTTTCTATAGCTTTTGATGAAGTTAGCAAAATCATAACAAGATATAAAAATTTAGATCATTGTTCCTATGCTGATGACGTGTATATTATGTATAAAAACAATGACTTAGAATTAACAAAAACAACTTTATTAAAAGTTTTACGAGAAATTGCACAATGGTCCACATTTTCGGGTGCCAATATATCATTACAAAGAAGTTAAACTTTTCATATATGTACAAAAAATCTTGTCCAAATCTAAAACTACAACAAGTTGATAATTTAAGTATTTTGGGATTAACGTTTAACAACAAATTTAGATGGAATAATCATTGTATTGAACTAAAAAAATCGCTAGCTGTAAGGCTTAATATTATTAAATACCTCTCTTCCAAAAAATGTAAAGTTCACATTAATACACTATGTTATTTAACTAAAATGTTAATACTTAACAAAATAGACTACGGGCTCAGCATATACGAAAACTATCCAAAATCAACATATAACATCATAAAACCAACATACCACCAAGCTGCGAGAAGATCAATCAATCCCAACAACGCCAATTAAAAATATTTTGGCTGAATCTGGCTTACCATCACTGGATGAAAGATATGAAGAAATCATCCTGAAGCTCGCTGCAAAATTTCTGTTCCCCTCGAGATCCATTATAAACAAGGCTATCAGCTATCTCGTGTATATGGAGCTGCATCAAAAAATCAGCCTGCCCAATAAAAGCAATTCTCTTAAAACATCATTATATCCACCTTGGCTATGCAGAACGAACTCCTTCGAATTATCACTGTCCGACTACCCAAAAGATCATACACCAAAACGAGTATATCACTCAGTCTTCGAAACTGTAGTAAATGGATACAAATCCAAGAACTGCAACTTCATGTTTACGGACGGGTCCAAAACCCAAAATCATACAGATTTCGCTGTAACAACTGATAATGGTGCAGTGCTGAGGCAGGGTATCCTGCCTGAACCTGCATCAATATTTACTGCAAAGGCCCTTGCAGTCTACGAAGCCCTAACATATGCATGCAACACAAAGGGTCATTGGGTCATATGCACAGACAGCATTTCGGTCATCCATGCTATCATGAACCTTAGCAACATTTCTCCGTGCAGACTGACCACCCTTTCCCTAACTACTCGTGGGACCAAAATTTCTAACATATACAAAAAACCAGACCTTGAGGCCGGACCTCAACAAAAAAACCCGGAAACAGCCGACATCGTCGGCAGCTCCAAAAGCACTACACGTGTGGAAGAGCATCTGCAGAATCTCTGCATTGACGATTCCGTCAGCGAGTGCTCCGTGCTGTCGGACGAGCTGAATAGCGCTACACCCACGTGCAGTTCAGCTCCTCCATCTCTTCCCAAGCTCACTGACCAAGAAAGGAAATCGCTAAGTCGTGAGATTAAAGCGGCTTTCCGCATCCTTGACCGACTAGGCAAAAAGACGGAAAAGGAGTGGAGTCAGCAGGAGCGGGAATCCCACGTCTGGGCAACTGACATTGCCCGACAGTTCAGCGAGCTAATGAAGCTAAAGCCTCTGCGGCACTTCGCTACCCGTGGGCAACGCCACCCAACCACCCGTGGCACACGCCACCCTTCCACCCGTGGCTCACGCCAGTCCTCCACCCGGGGCACTCGCCAACCCACGAATCAGAGAGTGAATCCCTCTCCTCGAAAGTATCGCTCCCACGCTAATGACACACCAAGAGTTTGGTTTACCAAACCAAGCTGGGGGCCAGTCCGTAGTCGCGATAGACTCTGCGCCCAAGAGACGCAGGTCCGTAGACGAGGAGTCCAACGCCTCGAAGAAGACAAAGAGCTCAGTGAGCTCCAAACCCTTCTCCGAGACGGTCAAGGACAGCCTCGTCGTCGCGATAGTGGACCTGTCTGACGAAGAGGGGAGGATCTCCTACGATAAGTGGAGGCTCATTGAAGGCAGAGTGATGAACTGCCTTTACGAGCGTATAATAACTCATCCCAACTCTCCACCCGCCTTTCAAGACGCTGGCTGGCATCAAGGCTTTGTTAAGCTGATCGCATGCGACGATCAGAACTCGGTCGACTTCATCGCCGCTGCCATTAGCAGCATAGGTGAAATCTGGCCAGGAGCCAAGCTCAAGGCGGTGGAACGGAGCCAAATCCCCCACAGGCCGAAAGCGAGGATCTGGGGTCCACTCGAACCGCCCGAGCCAGCAAAAGTTCCTAGCATGATTGCCTACCAAAATCCGGACCTACCAGTCAAAGACTGGAAGGCATTTGAGGAGGCACCGAGCTCTAAAAAAAAACGGATAACGACACCAAGAGATCTGGCCGCTCGCTAGTCATCTCTCTAACTGCCGAATCAATACCTCTACTCCGCGCGAAGGAGTTTAAGATCCGTTGTGGTCTGAAGGTAATTGATGTAAGGCTTTTCACGGCGGACCGTAATAGCATCGCAGGTCCCTCTAACTCGGCGACTCCCGCCCTCCCCCGCGTTGTAATCCATGATGATGAACCATCATCCCCCGATGACCTAAACGCTACCGTCGTGGAGAGGTCCGTATCAGCTCATAATGATGGTAAAACTGATACAGATTAATCTCCACAATTCTTCCTTAGCATCCGCTAACCTGTTACTTCGCCTCAGTGAACGAGGCTTTGACATCGCCCTGATCCAAGAACCTTGGATAAGAGATGACACCGTCATAGGATTAAGGACCCCAGGATATACGCTATACCACGCGAAGAATGTAGGTAGAACCCGAGCTTGCATTCTTGCTAAAACCTCCTTAAACCTAACTTTTCTTCCCCACCATAGCACAAGAGACCTAGCAGTAACGCTGCTTAAATCAAAAAACACCACCATCTGGCTGGCGTCAGGATACCTACCCTATGAAGACCCCGAGTCTGCTCCATCCAAGGAAGTGGAAGAAGTGGTAGATGAAGCAAGGAGGAGAAGAGAAGCCATCTTATTGGGGTGCGACACCAACGCGCACCATGATCTATGGGGAAGTACCGACACTAACCCTCGAGGTAGGTCTATTTTCGAGTATTTAGTAGGCACCGACCTAGTAGTTTGTAACAGAGGAAATAGTCCTACTTTTATTACCAAGACCCGGCAAGAGGTGCTTGACGTCACCTTTGCTTCCCAAAATATCTATCCTGCAATTTCCAACTGGACTGTATCTGACAGTCATTCGTTTTCCGATCACCGCTATCTGGAGTACAAACTGGAAATCTGTCACAGTACCGCACCCTTGGTCCTCCGCAATCGACGGAAAACCGACTGGTGCTTACACAATAAATCCCTCTCTGCTAAACTATCCAATAAAGTGTACACTACACCAACTACAAAACTGGAATTAGACAAGCTAAACACCGTTCTAACTTCTGCACTTAATACAGCTTTCATCGAATCCTGTCCGACCACAAGAAGAAAGGTGGGCAATCGTCCCCCATGGTGGAATGCAGAACTCAACAGCCTTCGCTGCACAAGCAGGAAGCAATTCAATAAAGCCAAACGAACAAGGCTACCACTGGACTGGGAGATCTACAAAGAAAGTCTGAAGAACTTCAAAATAGAGGTTCGGAAAGCTAGACGCAGATCCTGGCGCGCTTTTTGTCAGAGTATTGACAACACGTCTCAATCCTCTAGACTGCGAAAATTCCTCTCCAAAACACCAACTATACCTAGTGTCCTCATGAATCCCAATGGATCCTGGGCTGAATCGGACGAAGCATCGCTCAACCTACTCATGGACACTCACTTCCCCGGCTGCACGCCTACCCCCAACGATGATCGCGCCCTGGTAAATGCTGGACGCCCACAGGCACCTCCTCATCTTATCAGCGAAGATAAGCTGAAATGGGCAGTAAACAGTTTCGAACCATTCAAATCCCCGGGACCGGATGGTATTTTTCCGGCCCAGATTCAGACGGCCTTCAATATAGTATGGCAGTATCTTTCCTGCATTCTGAAGGCTTGTCTTGAGCTCAGAACAACACCAACTGCCTGGACCGAGGTAAGAGTGGTCTTTATACCCAAAGCAGGCAAGACATCGCACACCCTCCCAAGGGACCTAAGACCTATTAGTCTAACGTCCTTCCTTCTCAAGATTCTGGAAAGAATCCTGGACCTACACATCAAGGCCACTATTGATAGCACCCTACTATCCATGTCACAGCACGCCTACCAAAAAGGTAAGTCTGTGGAAACGGCTTTGCACTCCATCATCCACCCTATCGAAAAATCACTCTCAACCAAAGAGTTCCCCCTAGTGTCATTTCTAGACATAGAGGGAGCCTTCAACAACGTTGAAACAAATTCGATTACCAGTGCCTTACGTAGGCTCAACATCTGCGAACCCATCTGTTGTTTCGTAGAACACATTCTAAAGAACAGGGTGATAACAGCATCCTTCGGAAGTAGTACTATCAAGCGACATGTACATCGAGGCACCCCTCAAGGGGGTGTACTGTCTCCACTATTGTGGAATTTGGTGCTCAACGAGGCCTTGGAGAAGAAATCCAACCTATCCATAATGGAAAAAACTCAGCGAGTTGCATGTCTCAGTATTACCGGTGCACTGAGAACTTCTCCCACAGCGGCGCTCCAAACCATGCTCCATCTGCTTCCGATTGACATCGTCAGTAAGCAATTGGCTGTCAGCTCGGCAATAAGACTGAGAGGCTCCAGGCAGTGGAAGGAGCAACACACGGGACATGCCAATATACTTTCGATGCACCGTCATCTTCCCAATTCCACTGACCATCTGCCCATTGAATATGATTTTGACAAGGGCTACACGCACTCGATACCGGACAGAAGTGAGTGGACGCAACGCAATGTCCTTTACAACGAATCGCTGTCAATCTTCACGGACGGGTCCAAAACCAAAGACGGAGTCGGTGCCGGAATTTTCTCCGAAGATCTGGACATACACCTCTCCTTTAACCTTCCAGACTACTGCAGCGTTTTTCAAGCCGAAATCACCGCAGTTCGCAAAGCCGCTGACTGGCTGGCGGCTAGCACACTATCAACACCTGATATTGTTATTTATGTCGACAGTCAGGCAGCCATCAAATCCCTCGCATCCAGCACTACGAGATCTAAGGCAGTGAAAGACTGTCGCATATCTCTTAACGAGATAGCTGGTCAGTACAACCTCACCCTTTGCTGGGTACCAGGTCACTGTGATATACCGGGGAATTGTGCAGCCGACGAACTAGCACGACAAGGCTCCTCTGGTACAGATAGCATAAGCATCACCGACATCGAAGCGCCAGCGTCTTATGTTAAGTACCTTATTCAAATTGATGCCGAGAAAGTAGCCAATCATCGATGGCAACATCTAGACCAATGTCATACCGCCAGACAGCTCTGGCCGATACTCAATAAATCCAGGTCCATCGGACTCTTGAAGCACAAGAGAGGAACCCTCTCAAAAATAACAAATGTCCTCACCGGACACTGCGTCATAGGAAGACATGCCCAGAGATTAGGTATCCCTCACAACGACTTCTGCAGAAGCTGCAGAGATGAAGAGGAAGAAGAGACCATCAGTCATCTCCTGTGCGCCTGTCCTGCGCTCGCCAACATCAGGAAGGCCACTCTGGGTGAATACTTCTACAATGATCTTAATGATCTCGGCAACGCCTGCACGGCTAAAATTCTCGACTTCATTCAACGAAGCAAATGGTTCCAAGAGTAAGAGGGTGATCCACCCGCCTTACACATCGGCAGTACAATGGACCTACTTCTTGGTCTAAGTACATCCTCATCGAGGGCCGATCCTAACCTAACCTAACTTAACAGCTCTCCAGCAGTGGTGATGCTTAGAGACATCGTTATCAAGACACCAAAGACAATAAAAACTATGTGGGTACCCGCTTACATAGGCATCGTGGGTAATGAATTAGCCGACAAAGCTGCCAATGCTGCTTGTACAGCACCCACATTCTTTTTTAACGCATATAGTGAGTTGGATCTATTAAGAGTTATTAAAACGAAAATTAAGACCATTCAGGCGTACAACTGGTCAAAATATACCCATCACTATACAAAAATCAATGTCAACAAAGATCAACCCATATATCCAACGGCAGCTTCAAAAGAGACTATCATTAATTTCGCCCGTCTTCGTTTAGGCCACACCTGTTTAACCCATCACTTCCTTTTGAAAAGGGAAAATCCTCCATTTTGCTCCAGCTGTGCTGAAACACTGAACATCGACCATCTTCTAGCCCACACGAACCTTATTTATCTAAAAATAACCAAAATGTTTACGAAATCCTAAAAGACATTAATGTAAAAAATCTCGATACTATCCAGAGTTTGATCTCCAACCTTAACATTAGATTGTAAATTAGCTTAATTTTTTTTATAAATTTTGATCATCGAGCCGAAAGCCTATGCAGCTAGTGTTCTTAAAAAAAATTGTATTAACGTAGTAATTTAAGATTACTTTGTCAGTCTATATAAATAAATAAAAAATAAATAAATATTTTATATGTTGAATGGAAATGCATTGTTTTTAAATTCAATGGCAGTAATTTTTAATATTTGCAGTATAAAAATATATGTATGTACGATTCGCGATACTTACAAGTACCAGCATGTTTCACTTCAAATAAAATCTTTATATCAACAAATTTAGACACTAAGATCCAACGAGACGTTTAAGTACCATTTTAGCTTAAAGCCTTTTTGTTTTTCATGTATGTTTGTCTTAGCTTAGTCCCAAATATAACGGTTTTTTGACAGTCATATTAGAAATGCACTCATTGTAATGTACGTATATACCTTTGCTCCAAAAAAAAACTGCTTTGCCTTGCACCATGGGCTATGGCATACATTTGTTATATGTTTGTCATATTTTTAAAATAAAATAAACAATTAAAAATATGTAAATACAAATTTCTTTTTATAACTTTACTTTCCACCGGTACTTTGAAGTACCACCTTCAAATTTCGTCCTTAGTAGTCCTTGAAAATTCTAAAATTGAGTCTGCCATCTTAAAATACCCTCAACTCAAAAATGATGAAACAAAAAAAAATATCATTATTTTTTAATAGCTTGGCCAACAAAGGGTTAAAGTAGTAGATTTAAAGATACATAAGTGGCATCTCTGATCGCTCTCTTACGCACATAAAACCCGTCGCGCATACCTACCTATATATTGACATAGTCGCATATACAGTGCGCAAACGGTTAAGGACGGGTTAAGAATATCACTCCAGCGCCCCCCAACAAATAGCGTTTGTTGTAAGTCGACTAAGGGGACAAATCAGATCTAGGCAATATAATACCCAAGTGAACCCAGCGACACATACATACCTTAAAATCTCTCCCACAAGTGTGGATGCGAGTCCGTCGGTTTGACACGACTGGAGATCACCCGTGTCATAGAAGACAGATGGAATGGGGATATTACGATTTCCGTGGTAACATGTTTTGAAAACGCAGTTTTGTAGATAAGGTACCAAAATTATCGTTTCTGCCTAGTTGAGGAGATATCGAGGTTTCAAAATATATGTTTTCCTATGAGATTTCTCTTAGAATATTAATTTATTTGCACGTGGAACAGAATTCAGTTTGCATAGTTATGGGTATGAACAATTTTTGCAATAACAAAATGTTGCATAGTTAAAGTAGCACAAAGACACTATTTCTGCGATAAAAAAATGTTGTATAATTTTACGAGTTGTTTTATTTTTTTGTACACATGTGCAGCTTTTATGTTAATATGTACATATTGTTTCGCTAGGAAACAGCAATTCTTAAGAGGACTGTATTCAGTTTAATTATTTAAAAAAAAACCATCGCGACTGAATCCTCAGAGGGGATATTACGATATCCGTGGCGCCACGATGTCTTGATGTTTTCTAATAGATCTCAACCCACTGAACAAATAATAATAGGTAACATTTTTTTATTGGCTGGCTTAGTTTTCGAGATATCGAACTTTGAAAATTGACTTTTGACAACCCATATTTCAATAGCCTTAATACCCGGCGCATTTCGGATATTAAGTGAATAAAAAAAAACAAATTTCTGTGTTGCCAGCCATTGACGATATTTTCTTATAGATCTCTGTTACAAAAAAAGGGGATATAAGACACTTAGACTTAGCCCCAGGCGCCTGCCTGATAGATGTTGACATACCCTCAGCAGAGCGACGAAGTCGCGTGAGCGGCTAAACCCCTCCGGAAAGCGGAGTTTAAATAAATGAATCGCCACTTACCCACTGTTGGCAACACTGGACGTAGTTTCTACTGAAATATTGCAGTTGAGGATGTGTAGACATTTTTATATAATAATTTGTAAATTTTAACTTTGTAATAGAAATTGTATTGCTATCAAAAGTGCGCTAAAAGGGTAGTGCCATGTATTGATGTAGGAGCTTAGGTGATCTTCTGCACACTATGGCTCGTTTTAACTGCTTGTTCTGGTTCTCTAAGTCGTTAATCGTGTTTATAGAGTTGTTTTTCTCCACATATTCCCATTTGCTGTGGTTTGCTTGCAAGTGCACCGTATCTTTGCTAAACAATTTCTCCACGCCAGAATACTGTTTTGCACTATCGATGCAGACTCGACTCGTATATTTGTCGGTATATTTTTCTATGTAAGGCCACAAATCTGCCTTTTTTTTTTAGTTGACTTTAAAGAATAGCCCTTCTTTGTCTTCTTTGCAGTACAAACCAAGAACAGTAATCGTCATTTGGTCTGTTACTCTGCCCCGATTATACTTTCGTTTTGTTAGAAATGTTTCATCTATTTGAGTTGTCTTGCCTTCTCCTCCAAGAATTACATCTGAGTGAGATGATATTACTTCAGCTACTTCTCTGCAACAACTGTAGTAATCATTAATGGTGCCACAGCTTAGTTCGCATTCACCATTTTCTTGACGCCGTTCGCTTAGTTGCTGGTATGTCCAAGTCACGGGCATTTTGCTCACTAAGCACAAAATGATGGCCAAAACATCATTTATTTTGATATGGCAGCAGTTGCTATCAAAATATGTTCCAGCGCATGGATTTTGCATTTTTCGGCATGGTTTGACATTTTGTTTTTTTTTATCCTTTCATGGAACACCTCCAAATCCAGCCCAATTTCTTCTGTGCGTTATTTTCCACCTTCATTGGTAGTCCACAACAAAGAGGAGGCGTTGATACCTGTGAAGGAAGAAGTTTTATATCTTGTAAAAACCTTACCGCAACCTCTTCAGATGAAATCAATCGTGGTAAAGTTGAAAGAAAAGAAAAATGTTTTAATGTTGGGTACAGTTGAGGATGTGTAAACATTTTTATATAATAATTTATAACTTTTAAGTTTGTAACAGAAATTGTATTGCTATCAAAAGTGCGCTCGTTTTAACCGACTTTCTAGTTATCAATTAGTATGCAAACAAATAAATGGTACATATGTACCTGGATTACTGATTACTCCTAAAAGTATGCCTACATTTCCATTCAGCATGTAGGTTTCATATTGACACTTCTAAAGTTATGCAACATCATGTTATCGCAAAAATGTTCATACATAAAACTATGCAAACAAAATACTGTCCCACATGCTAAAAAAATAATATTCTATGAGAAATTCCATAGGAAAAAATAAACTTCTAAACCTTAAATATCTCCTAAACTAGGCGAAAACGAGACTTTTGATACTTTATATTTTGTGCTTATTTCATGGAGAAAAAAAAAATTGCGTCTTCAAAACGCGTTTCCACGGAAATCGTAATCGTGCCGATGGAATAAATACGAAAATAAATTAGAAGAATAAGTAAAAGCTTAAGGATCTCAAGACCGAAATTGCACGAATAGAGGAAGAGAGGAGGAAGAAAAGTCATCAAAAAAACTATTGTAGAAAACACAAACAGAATAAGACCTCAGAAAAGAACAATACAAACATCAGATACCAAAAAATAAACTACCAAAGAAAGAATAGTAAGAGTAAAAAAGAAGGTAGGTACTTTGTATTGGCGACGAGGATGGGATGCGGATGGTCATGCTGATTGTGGATTATCGATTGCTGCCGATTGCATTTTCAATTCATCTAAAAAACGCTTTGACGAATAATTTATTGTTTTTAAGACACACATCAAATTTTTCGGACGGTTCTTGGCATAGTAACGCGACGTCGACAACACGCGCCTTTCCGTTTTGGGTTAAAATCATCTCTGCGTAAAGTTTTGTTTACATATGTTTTAACGAACTGGCGTGCCTGCCTCTAATTTAAGTAATCTCTTATTAGATATATTCCTTGGTTTTGATAAGCCGACAATTTGGCCAACTTTTCTTGGCGAGATAAAAATAAACATTTAAATATAACAAACATTTCACATATGTTTCATCAGATACGTCATAACTATGTACATGTAGCTAAATAAAGCACATTTATTTTACTAATTTTTTTCCCCAAAATCAATTTTGTTTAGCAAATATAACCGTCAAAAATTAGACTTCAATTAGACGAGTTTACTGCAATTAACTAAGTTTCTTTTAGCGACGGACCTAATAATATGACAAGATACTGTAGTATCAACAGTGCAAAAGTCTCTCTACCACCAGAACTGTACTCTAGGTTTTTTTGACATTTAATAACGTAAGAGCGAATGTGAGTCCTTGCGATTGGATTGGAATGATGCTTAACTCGCAGATAGAATATTAAATGCTAAACGCAGCAATAACATACTTTTTTTTTTGTTTTTTAAACAAAAACTATTCTAAGAAAAAAACTGCTAAAATTAATTTGATATACCTATTTTATTAAGTACGCCATATTCATGCGTATGTCGTAGGCCAGATATGGCATAGATAATTATTTTGAGCCAAATCGGTTTAGAAAAAGATTGAAATAGTCGATCTTCACAAACCGGTCAATAAGTAAAATACTGCTAACGTTTTTTTTTTTTGGCAAAAATCAGAAATTGGAAATTTGAACAAAATGTTTACGCCATTTTTGAAAACATTGATTTTTTCCAATATCGGCCTTGATTAAAGTACCGTTAATTTTGGGGTTAGAATGAGAAAACTCCAGTGTCGCTCGAATTTTGATTCCACAGATCTCAGATATGAAGTTTGAAGTAAATTGTTCTAATCTTTAGGCTGCAATCAGTTATACTTGCAGACAGAACTGGCGGCCATGCCAATCGATTTTTTTGTAATATATTGTACAATGTAACGAATACTTTTGTTCTCAAATAAAATCTAATATAATATAATCGGTACTGGCGGAGCTTTTTCAGTTTTTCTATAATAGTAAAACCAATACTAAACAAAACCTCGAGTTCAAAAATTTTCACGAAAACAAAATAATAAAAAATATGTACTTACCAGCTGTAAAAAATCTTTTTCAGAAACGGACATGGTATTTGCTGGTTTGTTTCAAAGAAGTTAACGAAAAAATATAATTAATATCACTTTTTGTAATTGATGTGTATTATTTGAGTTGAATTTGCTTCCTCCAATCACCTGAAATAATAATAAAAGAAGTTATTGTAATGTAGGTACATACTTACATACAATATATATTTGGCGCAACAGCCCAAGAACGGTCTATGCCTAGCTTCTCTCAACCACCCGTGTTATGTACGTTATATTTTTCGCACGAATGGAAGGGACCTACAGTTTTGTGCCGTATCCGAACGGCAATTTTTCATTTGTTTTGGAGAAGCTTTTTCGTAACAAGAAAAACTCTCGGATGTTTGTCAAACGTTCAAGAGATGTGGCACAGTGAAAAAACCTTGGTGTTTTCTGGGATTCAAACATTGAACCTCACATGTAGTGGTCCGACACACTAAGCACTGCACCACAGCGCCCGCAATGAACCATAAAGCAGGTAACTTAATTTAAAATGAATTAATAAAATTACATTTTTTTTTAAATATACAATCTGCCAGATTTTTTTTTTGTTTTTATAATTTGCGCGCACTCAAGGGCTTATGAACTGTGATGTGTCAACTCGAGTTCATAAACCGGTTCAAACCGAGTTACAGCTAAATCGAGTTTCATTTATATCAAACCGAGTTTGAAAAACCGATGTAACGAACCGAATATTTAAATGCCAAAACAGCATTAGGCTGAGTTCAACACACGATTCAGTTTGAGTTGGTTAGTATAAGTAAACACAAATTCAATAGCACATGAATGTCCCCTCATATTAAGTCGAGTTGGAAAGCAGTCTATTGTTTTTATACAAACCGAGTTGCACTGCCCGATTCCATACCTATTTGGAATTCGGTTTTGGTTCGTTTTCTCATGAGATGGTGGCTCCCGTTTTCTCTCATTGTAGGTTTTTTTTCACATAGTTGTGTTAGTTTTTTGTTTTTGTGTATGTGCTGTTTTGGTGTGTGTTCCATCCAACCAAGTCAATTGAGCGAATTAAACCGAGTTGTAAACTGATTCAATATCTATTTTGAACTCGTATTCTTATACGAGTATTATTTGGCGGCGGCATAATTTTGTTACAAACCCAGTTGGCCAACCCGGTTTGCAACTCGGTTTGCTTAAATTCCAACTCGGGTTAACTCGGTTTGAGAGATTTTCGGTTTGGTACATCACTAGTTATGAATACTCTTAACCTGTTTACACACAGTGCCGGGACGGCGTTGGAAAGGATAGATAGGGAGAGAGAGAGAGAAAGATTTGGTGTAGCGGCTTGAAGTTCAGGTTCAAGTTTATGCTTCAGAGAAACTCCGGAGGTGGCGTCCAGCTAACTGAGGGGATGTTTGTTATTATTTTATCTTTCTTCTGATTGACAGTATTTTTATTCCGATAACCGATATCATAGACAAATCATTATCAACAGAGCGAACACTTTTTCAGCCATATGACCAAGCTACTGCCAGTGTTATGCCTTTGCAGTAGTGTTCACATAAGCTTTCGCAATTGATCGAACTGACTTTGTATATTTCATGAGAAATAAATAAATGCTTACTGACATCAGTATTTGAACCATGAACCATTATCGTGGCAATTGACGACGTTACCACTACACCATTGCCACCCCATTGAAGTGGACATGGCATTATGAAATGAAAAAATGTTACTAGACGTACATTACTTCAGAAATTTCATAAAAACTGTTTTTTATTTATTTTATTTTTTTAAGAAAGCGCCACCAGGAGCGGGGTGTGGTTTTTGTATAACGTGGTATAGAGAAGATCAATGTCTACTTTTTTCTGAACACAAGTTTTGGCTCTATTCTGGTTTTGCTTCCTACTTCCGGGTTATGTTGTTGCCCCCCTTCTGGTGCCGTAAACACACATAGACGCAGATATGAGAGTGTTCAAAAGGATTAGCTGAAATCCAAACTTATATATTTAATTCTATTAAGACAAAGTTATTCAAATTTTATTAAACGCTGAAAAAATCTCTAAACCTCGATAAGGTTTAACTAAAACAAGATTTTATCAAAACACAAATGAATAAAATGCTTTTATAGATATCTGACGTTTATTAACAAAGTGATAATTAACTAAAGAATTAGGAGTATTAAGTGATGAATAGGTACACAATCTAAAGCGCTTTAAGGTGTTTTAAGGTGCTCTAAAGTGCTCGAAGTGTATTCGCGTACTGAGCGAACATGGCAGATAAAGAGTATTTCCCCTCTGTGCTTGAATGTGCTCAAAGAATGTCTGCCGGCACGAACGTAAAAATTGCCAAATGAGTCAGAGTTTTTGATTCCATTTCAAAACGTCAATATACATAAGAAATAAATATCTTGAAGAAAATGCTGTGATATGTGAATGTTCTCCCAAAACATTTCTTTTTAACTTAATATGAATCTGTTGGTTTTCACTCGAGTTCATTTTTTTTTTTTTAATGACAGTTGGCTCGATATAGCTCGCTTTTCATTCGCGTACTTTTGCTTAGATTTTCCGCTCTCTGAAAGTTTTTACTCTAAGCATGTCATATTTGGAAACTGATTATTTTTTTGGCTCGGAAAGTACGCGAACGGACCTAATAACTCACGCATTCAAAAACAAGTCAACTAAACTTCACAAATAAAAACAAATATCAAATAAAATTGAGGAAACATGAGCAGAGTTCCTACTCATACACTCACAAATAAAAATTACATAAAGAAGTATTTTTAATGAGAAAATATTACTCAGTAAACAGTTAAAAGGGTGTAAAATAGTTGAACGGGTGTTTAACGACAGTATACGTATATCTTTCTATAAAAAAGATCATAGCCTCGCCGAAAAAGGCATATATATACGTAAATATATAATAATTATGTTTATATACGAGTAGTTGGATAGCTATCTGATAGTAAATTAACGATGAGCGTATGCTGAGTCTGACGATATATGTATGTGTAGCTGAACACTCAGACCTGCGTAAGCATACCTGGGTGAACTTCAGCACACATACTCGTATGTTTAACCGGACGAGGCATCTCTAATTGACCTGATTGGCTGAAATATGCGTCTCAGAGGTCCAGCAAAAGCTCCTCAGAAAGAGGACGTGCGGGGGATGAATTCTTCCGATGGAATCAACGGTGACGTCTACAGGCCAGCGGATACCTTACTTGAGTTACTTCGACATATTTGGAGCTGAGGTCTGTAAGGATTTTCAATACGGCGTCAGGGTTACTGGCATCGGTGTCTCGGTCCCTTGTCCTAGGGGTTGCAAGAAAGGATCTGGTCCTCCAGGTTGGGTGTTGTGCCGTCGGGTTAACTTCCCTACCACGTAAAAAACCTTCGGTTACGAAGCAACCAACAGCCTCGGATACGGATGATTATACTGTTGACGACACAAGCAAACGTAAAAAGGACAACGATCATCGTGTCTGCAAGTGGAATGTTAGGTCCCTCTACAAACCATGTGTAGCCGAACAACTTGCGGAGGCCCTAGAGTGTTTCAAAGCAGACATTACCGCCACCCAAGAAGTGCGATGGGATGGGCCGGGCAAAAGGACTATTCGGGTGCGGATTTGTCATGGGAGACAGACTTAGGCAAGAAGCCTTGAGTTTCCGGCATCTGAACGAGCGCCTCATTACTATTCGTATCAAGGCTAAATTCGCCAACATTAGCCTAATATGCGTTGACGCCCCTCACGAGAAGATGGACGACGCGACAAAGGATGACTTCTAGCAGCTCTTGGAAAAGACGTATGAGCAACGCCCTAGCCACGGCGTTAAAATTGCCCTAGGTGATTTTAACGCAAAGCTAGGAAGAGACGACGTGTTTAGCAACGCGGTCGGAAAGCACAGCCAGCACGACATCACATCCGACAACGGACTCAGGCTAGTCGACTTTGCGGCGGGACAAAACTTTGTCGTAGCTAGTACGCGGTTCCCACGTCTTGATATTCACAAAGGAACATGGCTCTCCTTTGATCGAAAAGCAGTTTACCAAATCGATCATATTGCGGTCGACGCAAGGCACCTTTCCAGTATTCTAGGTGCCCGGACCTTCCGAGGAGCCAATGTGGAATCCTAGTTGTAGACAAGGTATGGATGCAGATACCCAGAACGGAGCGAAATCAACGAAATACTGTGAGGAATTTTGACGTCGGGCGGCTACAATCGCAAGAGACCGCCAGAACTTTTGCCGATCGAATTTCTTCTAATCTTAATCTAAGTCCTATGCCGCCAGAAGCAAATGCGGAAGACCAGTGGCAGCGTTGCCAACAAGCCATCAGAGATGACGCCTCTGATGTACTGGGTTTCTCTCGGTCACCACAACGAAATCCCTGGTTCGATGAGGAATGCCGGGGCAAGCACATGCAGCTAAACAAGAGGCGTACAAAGCGGCGCTGCGTAGAAGGACCAGAGCTGCTCGCGCGCTCTACGAGCGGAGGAGAAAAGAGGAACATCGACTTCTCAGAAAGAAGAAAAAGGAGCATGAGAAGCGCTCGATCGAGGAGATTGAGAGACTTTATTGCAGGAATGATGTTCGAAAAATTTCCCAAAAGGTAAAAAGAACATGCCAGGGTTTCAAGGCCAGAACAGAAGCCTGCAGGAACGAAAATGGCAATATAGTAGTAGAATCGCAGTCGGTGGTGAGGATATGGAAGGAAAACTTCAGCAGACAGTTAAACGGCGATGTTGACCAATATTCCGCTGTCAGGCAGAATGAGCCATTCAACAGTAACGATGACCGTCAAG
Organism: Brachypalpus laphriformis; assembly: GCA_945910035.1. Taxonomy (NCBI): domain Eukaryota; kingdom Metazoa; phylum Arthropoda; class Insecta; order Diptera; family Syrphidae; genus Brachypalpus; species Brachypalpus laphriformis. Next base: position 126,679,746 of record OX246756.1, read on the forward strand.
CTTCCCGTCAACCCGATCAGAATAAAGTGAGGATAGATAAAACCAACAAAGCTGCTGGAGCCGACGGCCTTGTCGCTGAACTTTTCAAGGCAGGAGGAGATGAGTTCGTAAGGAGCATGCACCAGCTCATCTGCAAAATCTGATAGGACGAAAGTATGCCCGATGAATGGAACCTCAGCATCGTTTGCCGGATCCTGAAGAAATGAGACCCTCTGAACTGCGCCAAGTATAAGTCTCCTCAACATCGCATATAAGATCCTGGCTGCCGTATTACGTGAACGGCTAAAACCGATCGTCAACGACCTGATAGGTTCTTATCAGTGCGGTTTCAAAACAGAATTTTTAGTTGTAATGCCGTCTGCCATAGTAACGATAGTATTAAGATTTATAATATTAGTTGTTTTAAAATTTTATCATATAATGTGTCTGGATTAAGCAGTAAGTCTTTATTTAATGAATTTTATAATTTCGTCAATCAATTTAAATTTATTTTTTTGTATGAAACATTTGTAATGGAAAAAAATTATTGCCAGTTCGAAAGAAAATTTTTAAACTACTCGTTCAAGTGGAATCCAGCAATAAGGGTGCACGAGAAGGGACGAGCAAGCGGAGGATGCTGCTTTGGATACAAACGCGACCTTAAGGACATCATCTGTGAATTCAAAAATTTCGAAGGGAGCACGTCTTATCTAGCATTTGATAAGAAGACCTTTTGTATTATTCCTTCATACATAAACTGCAATCACTGGGAAAGAGATTTTGAAAAACTTCAGGAGGTAGTACTGAGCTGTGATAACCCGAATATGATGGTTATCGGCGACGTAAATGCGAGGACAGGGAAAGAAGAGGGGACAGTAAATAGAGAAGCTGGAATAATGAGGCAGTCAAAGGATAGTACATTTAATGCAAGAGGTAAACAATTTTTGGAATTTTGCGATTCTTTTGGGCTGAGAATACTGAATGGAACGAGCGACAGTGACAGAAATGGTGAGCTCACATTTGTTGGAGAACAAGGAGTGTCCGTTATTGACTACTGATTAATAGGAGGGGATTGGAACGCTTACGTGACAAATATGGAGGTTAAGCAACTACCATATTCGGACCACTTACCGATTGTAGCTAGCTTTGGTCATCAAATAACGGAAAACGATAGAAGGGATATGAATATTTTGCCCAAGCTGATTTGGAATAAACATAAAGCACATTTGTAAGCCTACTGGTGGAGCAACTACAAATGCAACAGGATACCGACCTTAGAAAGATCGAAACAATTATAAAAGATGTATATCTGCGTATAACCGCAAGCACTATCAAAAAGAAGGAGTATAAAGAACCGTGGTTTGACAAAGTGCTATAAAGCAAGGCAATTATCGTTTGCCTGGCTCAGGATGTTTCGGCAACACAACGAAGGTGCGATGAAGTGGACGTACCTAAAAGCAAATAGAGAGTTCAAGGCCCTATTGAGGCAAAAGCGAAGAAGTTACTATGAATCCCTTGCTCGAAGCTTGGCATGTGGTAATAATTCGGCGGATTTTTGGAAAGCGGCTAGAAAACTTAATGGTGGTAACTTCGTCATAAATACGAATTTAAGCCCCAGTGTCCTCCTAGTACATTTTAATGCACTACTGAACCCACCCCCTAGTGAATTAGTCTTCAACTATGCTGTTCCGGGATTTCAAAATCATACCTTAGACAGATCGATTAGCTATGAGGAAGTTATCGGAGCTCTAAGTGCATTAAAAGATGGTAAAGCTGCAGGATCGGATGGGATACCTTCCGAGTTCTATAAATATGGTACTAACGAGTTGCACAACAAGCTTACTACGATGTTTGATAATATCCTGAATAGTGGAGTAGTTCCAAACCGTTTTAGAGAAGCTTTAATTTTCCCCATACATAAAAAAGACAGTACATCAGATCCAGCGAATTATAGAGGTATTTCTTTTTTAAATGTTTCATATAAGATATTCACAGCAATCTTGCAGGACCGACTATCTACATGGATAAAGGAAAATAATCTACTTAAAGAACATCAAGCGGGTTTCGGGCCAGGATACTCTACTATCGACCACGTGTTTGTTTTGAGGAGCATTGTGGAGTCTTACATTGGAAGGGGTAAAAAACTGTATGCGTTTTTTGTAGACTTTAAGTCGGCATTTGACACGGTAGACCGAAATGCTTTATTTTATAAGCTTTACTGCATGGGCATGTCGAGGAAGTTCGGACGCGTCATCCAAAATTTGTATTCAGATACCAAATCAGCAGTGTGGAGTGGTGAGGAGTTGTCGCGATGGTTCCAGTCATTGTCCGGAGTAAGACAAGGTTGTTCGCTGAGTCCAAGCTTATTTGCGCTATACATCGAGGACATCGTAGATATTCTGCCTGGAGGTGTTGAGTACGCAGGACTATTGATCAAAGCACTTCTGTTCGCTGACGAAATATGGCGCAATCACCTGAATCCTTACAACTAATGATCAACAGGCTGTATGACTACTGTAAGCTATGGAACTTAATCGTAAATCTTAGCAAGTCAAAGGTTATGAAATTTAAGAGAGGGGGCGGAAAGAACTGCAGAAACGAGAAATGGTACTACAACGGAGAAAGTATTGAAGTCGTTAAGGAATATAAGTATCTTGGGGTCTACTTTACAAAAAGTTTAGATATGGAGAGACATCAACTAGCAAAGTCTAAAATGGCCATCAATGTTATATGGAAGAAATGTCTCAGTAATAAATTCATTGCCCACAGCAGTAAATATAAGGTTTTTGTAGCAGTGTCAGAGTCCATGATGTTCTATGCTGCGCAAGTATGGGGAGTAAGGAAGTATGAGGCTGTTGAGAAATTACTGCGGTACTACGTTAAGAGAGCATTTCACCTTCCACCCAACACTCCCAATTATATGCTAATGCTGGGAACAGGCTTGCCCCCATTGTACATCAAAACTTTGAAATTGCATGTGGACTACATTCTAAAGGTTTTGAATATGCCGGATACCAGACTGCCGAAAAAAGCTGCTCTGCAAGCAATACAATCCAGGACAGGATGGTACAGGGAGTGGTTGGAACTTGCTGAGGACTGTGGGATACATTTGGATGTGGGTAATAGCGGAGACTGGAAACCTCAACTTTATCAACTCATCGCAAGTATGGACGAAAAGGCTTGGTTCAGGCATTTAGAGCAAGCTTCGGGATCACTGCATAGAATGATCTACAGCCGCTTAAGTCATAACCTGCAGGAAAATAACTACTTCCGCGATGAATACAGTATATCGGAAATAGCGACTGTGTTAAAATTACGGGAGAGCTTCTAAAGCTTAATTACATTCCTCACAGAGCAGACCTACCAGTGCTATGCAACTTGTGCAACTTGGCAGAAAGAGAAGATGTCATACATTTTTTGGGAAGTGTCTGATCGAACCAAACGTATTTAAGCTATCCCAGTACTGCAAAATTGCTTTACATTATCGTGAAAGGATCATTAATGAAGATTTCTAAAATTGCTTAAAATAAAAGAAATACACAAATATAATACATATTTTAGTCAATTTTTCATTTTGAATTTATTTAATGTTGTCTATCAGGCAGACGGCAAAGCCATGTTTATTGATTTTTTGTTAAAACTTTGTATTAATAGTGAAGTACATAAATAAAAATCTATCTATCTATCTATCTATCAGTGCGGTTTCAGGCCTGGAAAGCCCACCATTGACCAAATAATCACACTATGGCAGATCTTGGAAAAAACCCATGAATATAAAATCGATACGCACCACCTCTTCATCGATTTCAAAGTTGCCTATGATAGCGTGTATAGAGACGAGTTATACAGAGCCATGTCTAGTCTTGACATCCCTGCCAAGCTCGTCCGTTTGTGCAGAATGACGATGGAGAACTCTCGCTGCTCCGTCAAAGTCGTTAAGAACATCACCGAATCGTTCGATGTCAGGAAAGGTCTTAGACTAGATGACGCGATATCATGCGATCTCTTTAACATAGTACTTGAGAGAATTGTACGAAACTCACAAGCCAACACCGGAGGTACAATCTTTTACAAGTCTGTACAACTACTCGCTTATGCCGATGACATTGACATAATCGGAAAAACTCAGCGGACCGTCAATGGGACATTTGCGAGTATTGAGATCGAGACAGCAAAGATGGGTTTAGTGGTCAATGAAAGCAAAATGAAATGTATTAAAACATATAAAATAAAAAGGACACCCAACATCGGCGCCACAATAGACAGATATCATTTTGAGGTAGTAAAGGATTTTGTCTACCTAGGCTCTATGGTGAACTCCGCAAATGACATCAGTAGGGAGATCACACGAAGATCTACTCTTGCCAATCGATGTTTCTATGGGCTACGACGGCAATTGAGCAAATAAGCCCTATCTCGAACTACTAAGGTAACTCTTTATAAAACACTAATCATCCTAGTCCTGCTGTATGGCGCAGAGGCATGAACTTTGTCAAAACCGGATGAGGATGCCCATGGTCCCGATCTTTGGTCCCGTCTGCATAGACGGTGAGTGGAGGAGAAGGTACAGTGGCGAACTATATGGACATGTATAAGGACATCGACTTAGGCAGAAGAGTTCACACATAGCAACTAATATGGCTGGGTCCTTTAGAGTGGATGGAGCCCAACGTTGCCGCCAAGAAAGTCTTCGAATCCACCTCGAATGGACGGCGCAGTAGAGGACGACCTCGCGGTAGGTGGCGCAAACAAGTGGAGGGGGACCTCAATCAACTTGGCATGCGCAACTGGAGGCAGCTGGCTCGTAACCGTGCTGGCTGGAGAGGTTTGTTGATTGAGGCCCAGGTCCACCCCGGATTGTAGCGCCACCTAAGTAAGTAAGTATTTAAGGAATCTTGCAACCAAACGATTGAAAATCCATCTAAGTACTTATAGAACAGTGATGAAAAGACTGAGTAGAACGAGAGCACCCCCGTTTTCTCGTCTAGATCTAGTACGAGTACTTATAGAAATAATCGTCATCGATCGAATCTATTTAAAACTTGATTCTATTTTTCTCATAAAAGGGTGGAAATCTCGTGATAAAATGATCATAAAGCATGTGTAACTAAATTTTCCATACACATTCGCATATACAAATAACCGATATTAAACCACACATGCACCTTGGTTTGTTCATTTTCACTTGCTCATTTGCTTTCGACTAAAAAAAAACAGATGTAGGAAATGCATACTCACAGTAGAATTTAATAGGAAAAAGTTGTTTGAATCAGTGATATATGGTAAAATGAAGAATCCACTAAATGTAGACTATTTGCAGAAGTTACACGCGCTTAAAACACCCAAATGTTACTATTTCAACAGACTAAATTCAAACCATTTTTCCATGAGATTAGATACTAAACTGCCTTATGCCTTATCTAATCATTTACCGATACTGGCGTGTAGTTATATGTTGCAAACAATATTTATTGGTAAATTTGATGAGTCAAATTCGAAAAACGAATAAAGCAAACATATGCATGTAGAATAAAGCAGAACAGAATTTGATACGTAATAAATTGTTCACATAATGATATTATTGGATTTAGTTGATGTATCATAATTATGCCTACATACTATGTATATTTGGGTCTTTATTTGACCCAAAAAAATTATTTTTCGAATTTTTAATGGGGCACCCTATCAATATGTTCTATGTTATGAGGAAGTTGTACAGTATATTTTTTCAAAATTGATTGAAATTTAGGGGTCGCTACCGGACTTTGAAAAGTTTGTAGAAAAAAAAACTCAAGCGTAATTTTTAACTTTTCAAGTACAGATATGGTGATGTAAGTAAAATAAAAGTATACAAAAATATTCATTAATACATTTAAAAAATTACTTCAGCTTTATTAGTTATTGCAATAATGTAAACTCCTTACAGTCGGAGTACTTTTTACGGGAATTTTTCACAATCAGTAGTAGATACTGTTTTTGTTCTTCATTAGCAGTTATATATAATTTTGTTATATTGTTCTATTAGAGCTACTCCTCCTTTAGTAATATCATATTATCGTTCTCAACTCTCATAGAGCAAGCCAGAGTTTTACTGTATTTGTAGTCTTCATCTTGTTCCCACAATTCAACATCTATTTCTAAGAACTTTGGTCAAATTACCGTGATGGAAAAAAACGAGTATTTTTTGAAACAAAATGTTCTGAAGTTTTCTGAAGTACAACACCTGGATCAAATAGGATTGTCTTCAAAGGATAAGCAATTGCTTCAATTTTAAAAGCCGATCTTCTCCATCTTCTTTTTAGTATTATTTGACACGCTTTCATCAAAAAAGCATAAATGACTAAATAACTTTTTCATAGCAAGCTTTGACTGTAACAAATTTATCTTCTCAAATTTCTTTACATTTTTAAGTAGTTCCAGTTCATTGTTAGGCGCTTTGCAAGCTGAACCACTTGTTTGGATGGTAACTTTGTTTGTTTTAAATTTGCAGATGCTTTACCAACTAGTCATACCTCCACAGTTTTTCTAGTAGAAACTGTACTGCTTCCTGAAGCCATGACAAAGCGATCACTTTCAAAACTAACTTTACTAGCTTTACCAGTAGCACTAACAAGTCAAACCAACTGCATCGGCGGACTTCACAACACAAGATAGCAGAGACTGTACTGTTACATGAAGCCATGACAAGGCGATGACTTTTAAAACTAACTGTACTAACTGTAGCAGTAGCACTAACAAGTCAAAGCAACTGCAATGGCGGACTTCACAAAATGCTTAATGTACTACGTGCTCTTACAACTACAGTACATGGAATAAGACGATGTTGCAATTATATGCAAAAGTTCAATGCTTGGTAGCGACCCCAGAAGTTGACTGAGTGAAATTTCACACAAAATTTAATTTTATTACATAGAACATATAAAGAGGTGCCGTGCCAACTTTTCAAAACTTCGAATTTAAGGACCACCTTAATGTATATCTGTTTTAATGATTACTTATTTTTATTCGTTTTATTATACATCTAAATAATAAAAAAAAGTATTTGTACATATCATTTTATTTGACTTACATAAAAATAAAAACGTATCTTCTAAGAGATTGTAGAGGACCAACGAATTTTCACTACTTTTTATATTTTTGTTTCTCTTGTTTGGCCATCTTGTCGCTATGCACAAGGAGTATTTGCATTGATGGCCGGCCAAAAGTAAATTTTCGGAGCAGTAGGTCTGTTCCTTTACTTGCAAATTCGTAAGAAATTTGTACGAATTTGTACGAATTCTTACTCAATAGCGTTCCTTTACTCAAAAAAGTAGTAAAAGAGAGACGCGACGAGAGAATAAAAATTTCCTCTTAGCGAAAAAACTTACAAATTCTTACTCAACAAATTTCTGCCGGTACACTTCTGTACTTTCTGTCAAAGTCAGCTGTTACTTTTTTTTGAATGTTTTCATGTTTCTTCTGTTTTGGGTTATTTTTCATTTTAATTCATTTGCTGCAAAACGGCAAATAAAAAATGAAAAAAAGGGACCCAAATGAAAGTTGAATATTTTCCTAGGACATTCCAGTGCATTTAACCCTCTAACGGGTAAGGCTGCCCTGAGGCAGCTATTACATAAACTTCATTAATTCGAATTGTGAAACATTTCAGGCTCAATCAATATTTAGAGCCTTTGGAAAAATATGTAGTTTCATAATTTTATTGGTCTGAAAGTTTTATTCTGATGCTTTTGGCAGCAAAAGTACATTCTGTGTGACAAGTCAGTCAGTGAAGCTTTACAAAAAGTTTAGATATGGAGAGACATCAACTAGCAAAGTCTAAAATGGCCATCAATGTTATATGGAAGAAATGTCTCAGTAATAAATTCATTGCCCACAGCAGTAAATATAAGGTTTTTGTAGCAGTGTCAGAGTCCATGATGTTCTATGCTGCGCAAGTATGGGGAGTAAGGAAGTATGAGGCTGTTGAGAAATTACTGCGGTACTACGTTAAGAGAGCATTTCACCTTCCACCCAACACTCCCAATTATATGCTAATGCTGGGAACAGGCTTGCCCCCATTGTACATCAAAACTTTGAAATTGCATGTGGACTACATTCTAAAGGTTTTGAATATGCCGGATACCAGACTGCCGAAAAAAGCTGCTCTGCAAGCAATACAATCCAGGACAGGATGGTACAGGGAGTGGTTGGAACTTGCTGAGGACTGTGGGATACATTTGGATGTGGGTAATAGCGGAGACTGGAAACCTCAACTTTATCAACTCATCGCAAGTATGGACGAAAAGGCTTGGTTCAGGCATTTAGAGCAAGCTTCGGGATCACTGCATAGAATGATCTACAGCCGCTTAAGTCATAACCTGCAGGAAAATAACTACTTCCGCGATGAATACAGTATATCGGAAATAGCGACTGTGTTAAAATTACGGGAGAGCTTCTAAAGCTTAATTACATTCCTCACAGAGCAGACCTACCAGTGCTATGCAACTTGTGCAACTTGGCAGAAAGAGAAGATGTCATACATTTTTTGGGAAGTGTCTGATCGAACCAAACGTATTTAAGCTATCCCAGTACTGCAAAATTGCTTTACATTATCGTGAAAGGATCATTAATGAAGATTTCTAAAATTGCTTAAAATAAAAGAAATACACAAATATAATACATATTTTAGTCAATTTTTCATTTTGAATTTATTTAATGTTGTCTATCAGGCAGACGGCAAAGCCATGTTTATTGATTTTTTGTTAAAACTTTGTATTAATAGTGAAGTACATAAATAAAAATCTATCTATCTATCTATCTATCAGTGCGGTTTCAGGCCTGGAAAGCCCACCATTGACCAAATAATCACACTATGGCAGATCTTGGAAAAAACCCATGAATATAAAATCGATACGCACCACCTCTTCATCGATTTCAAAGTTGCCTATGATAGCGTGTATAGAGACGAGTTATACAGAGCCATGTCTAGTCTTGACATCCCTGCCAAGCTCGTCCGTTTGTGCAGAATGACGATGGAGAACTCTCGCTGCTCCGTCAAAGTCGTTAAGAACATCACCGAATCGTTCGATGTCAGGAAAGGTCTTAGACTAGATGACGCGATATCATGCGATCTCTTTAACATAGTACTTGAGAGAATTGTACGAAACTCACAAGCCAACACCGGAGGTACAATCTTTTACAAGTCTGTACAACTACTCGCTTATGCCGATGACATTGACATAATCGGAAAAACTCAGCGGACCGTCAATGGGACATTTGCGAGTATTGAGATCGAGACAGCAAAGATGGGTTTAGTGGTCAATGAAAGCAAAATGAAATGTATTAAAACATATAAAATAAAAAGGACACCCAACATCGGCGCCACAATAGACAGATATCATTTTGAGGTAGTAAAGGATTTTGTCTACCTAGGCTCTATGGTGAACTCCGCAAATGACATCAGTAGGGAGATCACACGAAGATCTACTCTTGCCAATCGATGTTTCTATGGGCTACGACGGCAATTGAGCAAATAAGCCCTATCTCGAACTACTAAGGTAACTCTTTATAAAACACTAATCATCCTAGTCCTGCTGTATGGCGCAGAGGCATGAACTTTGTCAAAACCGGATGAGGATGCCCATGGTCCCGATCTTTGGTCCCGTCTGCATAGACGGTGAGTGGAGGAGAAGGTACAGTGGCGAACTATATGGACATGTATAAGGACATCGACTTAGGCAGAAGAGTTCACACATAGCAACTAATATGGCTGGGTCCTTTAGAGTGGATGGAATCCAACGTTGCCGCCAAGAAAGTCTTCGAATCCACCTCGAATGGACGGCGCAGTAGAGGACGACCTCGCGGTAGGTGGCGCAAACAAGTGGAGGGGGACCTCAATCAACTTGGCATGCGCAACTGGAGGCAGCTGGCTCGTAACCGTGCTGGCTGGAGAGGTTTGTTGATTGAGGCCCAGGTCCACCCCGGATTGTAGCGCCACCTAAGTAAGTAAGTATTTAAGGAATCTTGCAACCAAACGATTGAAAATCCATCTAAGTACTTATAGAACAGTGATGAAAAGACTGAGTAGAACGAGAGCACCCCCGTTTTCTCGTCTAGATCTAGTACGAGTACTTATAGAAATAATCGTCATCGATCGAATCTATTTAAAACTTGATTCTATTTTTCTCATAAAAGGGTGGAAATCTCGTGATAAAATGATCATAAAGCATGTGTAACTAAATTTTCCATACACATTCGCATATACAAATAACCGATATTAAACCACACATGCACCTTGGTTTGTTCATTTTTACTTGCTCATTTGCTTTCGACTAAAAAAAAACAGATGTAGGAAATGCATACTCACAGTAGAATTTAATAGGAAAAAGTTGTTTGAATCAGTGATATATGGTAAAATGAAGAATCCACTAAATGTAGACTATTTGCAGAAGTTACACGCGCTTAAAACACCCAAATGTTACTATTTCAACAGACTAAATTCAAACCATTTTTCCATGAGATTAGATACTAAACTGCCTTATGCCTTATCTAATCATTTACCGATACTGGCGTGTAGTTATATGTTGCAAACAATATTTATTGGTAAATTTGATGAGTCAAATTCGAAAAACGAATAAAGCAAACATATGCATGTAGAATAAAGCAGAACAGAATTTGATACGTAATAAATTGTTCACATAATGATATTATTGGATTTAGTTGATGTATCATAATTATGCCTACATACTATGTATATTTGGGTCTTTATTTGACCCAAAAAAATTATTTTTCGAATTTTTAATGGGGCACCCTATCAATATGTTCTATGTTATGAGGAAGTTGTACAGTATATTTTTTCAAAATTGATTGAAATTTAGGGGTCGCTACCGGACTTTGAAAAGTTTGTAGAAAAAAAAACTCAAGCGTAATTTTTAACTTTTCAAGTACAGATATGGTGATGTAAGTAAAATAAAAGTATACAAAAATATTCATTAATACATTTAAAAAATTACTTCAGCTTTATTAGTTATTGCAATAATGTAAACTCCTTACAGTCGGAGTACTTTTTACGGGAATTTTTCACAATCAGTAGTAGATACTGTTTTTGTTCTTCATTAGCAGTTATATATAATTTTGTTATATTGTTCTATTAGAGCTACTCCTCCTTTAGTAATATCATATTATCGTTCTCAACTCTCATAGAGCAAGCCAGAGTTTTACTGTATTTGTAGTCTTCATCTTGTTCCCACAATTCAACATCTATTTCTAAGAACTTTGGTCAAATTACCGTGATGGAAAAAAACGAGTATTTTTTGAAACAAAATGTTCTGAAGTTTTCTGAAGTACAACACCTGGATCAAATAGGATTGTCTTCAAAGGATAAGCAATTGCTTCAATTTTAAAAGCCGATCTTCTCCATCTTCTTTTTAGTATTATTTGACACGCTTTCATCAAAAAAGCATAAATGACTAAATAACTTTTTCATAGCAAGCTTTGACTGTAACAAATTTATCTTCTCAAATTTCTTTACATTTTTAAGTAGTTCCAGTTCATTGTTAGGCGCTTTGCAAGCTGAACCACTTGTTTGGATGGTAACTTTGTTTGTTTTAAATTTGCAGATGCTTTACCAACTAGTCATACCTCCACAGTTTTTCTAGTAGAAACTGTACTGCTTCCTGAAGCCATGACAAAGCGATCACTTTCAAAACTAACTTTACTAGCTTTACCAGTAGCACTAACAAGTCAAACCAACTGCATCGGCGGACTTCACAACACAAGATAGCAGAGACTGTACTGTTACATGAAGCCATGACAAGGCGATGACTTTTAAAACTAACTGTACTAACTGTAGCAGTAGCACTAACAAGTCAAAGCAACTGCAATGGCGGACTTCACAAAATGCTTAATGTACTACGTGCTCTTACAACTACAGTACATGGAATAAGACGATGTTGCAATTATATGCAAAAGTTCAATGCTTGGTAGCGACCCCAGAAGTTGACTGAGTGAAATTTCACACAAAATTTAATTTTATTACATAGAACATATAAAGAGGTGCCGTGCCAACTTTTCAAAACTTCGAATTTAAGGACCACCTTAATGTATATCTGTTTTAATGATTACTTATTTTTATTCGTTTTATTATACATCTAAATAATAAAAAAAAGTATTTGTACATATCATTTTATTTGACTTACATAAAAATAAAAACGTATCTTCTAAGAGATTGTAGAGGACCAACGAATTTTCACTACTTTTTATATTTTTGTTTCTCTTGTTTGGCCATCTTGTCGCTATGCACAAGGAGTATTTGCATTGATGGCCGGCCAAAAGTAAATTTTCGGAGCAGTAGGTCTGTTCCTTTACTTGCAAATTCGTAAGAAATTTGTACGAATTTGTACGAATTCTTACTCAATAGCGTTCCTTTACTCAAAAAAGTAGTAAAAGAGAGACGCGACGAGAGAATAAAAATTTCCTCTTAGCGAAAAATCTTACAAATTCTTACTCAACAAATTTCTGCCGGTACACTTCTGTACTTTCTGTCAAAGTCAGCTGTTACTTTTTTTTGAATGTTTTCATGTTTCTTCTGTTTTGGGTTATTTTTCATTTTAATTCATTTGCTGCAAAACGGCAAATAAAAAATGAAAAAAAGGGACCCAAATGAAAGTTGAATATTTTCCTAGGACATTCCAGTGCATTTAACCCTCTAACGGGTAAGGCTGCCCTGAGGCAGCTATTACATAAACTTCATTAATTCGAATTGTGAAACATTTCAGGCTCAATCAATATTTAGAGCCTTTGGAAAAATATGTAGTTTCATAATTTTATTGGTCTGAAAGTTTTATTCTGATGCTTTTGGCAGCAAAAGTACATTCTGTGTGACAAGTCAGTCAGTGAAGCGAAAAAAATGATTGATGATTTGATGTGGAATTAAAAATTTAATAAAATATACTTCTAACTGTCAGATTTCAATACAACATTCTTGTGCAAGTACATATACATATATTTTAGTGTACTATTTTTATTTAGTGTGAATTGAATATATAAATGTGATTTAGCAGCAAAAAATCGAAGGCAGCCTTAGGGCGGCCTTGCCCGTTTAAGCGTTTACAAATTTGCTGTTAATAGGCGATTTGTGAACAAATTATGTGATATAAAAAAAAAACTAATATCTCCAAAATGTCTGATAGGGATTCAAGATTTCATGGATTCGGTTTAAATAGATTCAGACGGAGATGATTTTAGTGATGATGAACTCGAGGACCCAGATTACATTCCAGAGGAAATATTACCTGAAGATGACCAAAAGAAGTCTAATCCCGAATCATCAGTTCGGATTTAGAAATAAATATTCCACGATAGACCAAGTGCATCGAATTAGGGATGTGGTGGAAAAGCACTGGAAAAAAGATCAAGTGTGTTTGGCACTATTTTTAGATGTTGCTCAAGCCTTTGACAGGGTTTGGCATAAGGGCCTTGAGTATTAACTGCATAGGGATTTACCAAGACAGTATTACGAAATATAAAATCCTGTATTTCAGATCGATTTTTTCGAGTTCGATACGAACAATATTCGGAACTAAAGAAAATGGAAGCAGGTGTTCCACAAGGAAGTTTCCTAAGGCCAACCCTGCATGTGTTGCATACTAGGGATATTCTGGTGTACAACAAGTATCATGACTAATTTTGCAGATGACACTGCAGTATTAGTACCTGATAAATGCACTGTGAAGGCAGCAAAGAAACTGCAGAATACAGTCAATAGAGTATATAAATAGATAGATAATTAATTGTGAGGTGGAAGTGCTGCTGCTATGAACCGCAGTATCTTGAGTGGATCCAGCGAAGGTGGATCCAATTCTGATAGAATGTATGCACCTAAGTGATTTCTTCTTTTGTGAATCAGTGCTTCGCATTCCATAAGAATGTGCGCTGGTCTTTCTACGTCAATACAGTAAGTGATTGGACGCAACAATGGCATATCAAACTCAATAAAGATGACCATTTTATAATGAAATGTACAGATGAAATGAACTCTGCAGAGAAAAGTGATGTTCTCTTACGGGCTTTCAATTTGTCTGTTCTATATAATCGGCCGCTGACTTCAGCAGAAGCGACTTCCACAATCGCACCTGCAAAAGCACTGATTGAAACCTCTGCAATAAGACTGAGAGGCTCCAAGCAGTGGAAGGAGCAACACACGGGACACGCCAATATACTTTCGATGCACCATAAGCATATATTACCGACATCGAAACGCCAGCGTCTTATGTTAAATACCTTATTCAAATTAACGCCGAGAAAGTAGCCAATCACCGATCGCAACATCTATACCAATGTTATACCGCCAAACAGCTCTGGCCGACACTCAATAAATCCAGGTCCATCGGACTCTTGAAGCACAAGAGAGAAACCCTCTCAAAAATAACAAATGTCCTCACTGGACACTGCGTCATAGGAAGTCATGCTCAAAGATTAGGTATCACTCATAATGACTTCTGCAGAAGCTGCAGAGATGAAGAGGAAGAAGAGACCGTCAGTCATCTCCTGTGCGCCTGTCCTGCGCTCGCCAACATCAGGAAGGCCACTCTGGGTGAGTACTTCTACAATGATCTTAATGATCTCGGCAACGTCTGCACGGCTAAAATTCACGCCTTCAATCAACGAAGCAAATGGTTCCAAGAGTAAGAGGGTGACCCACCCGCCTTACACATCGGTAGTACAATGGACCTACTCTCTGATCTAAGTACATCCTCATCGAGTGCCGATCCTAAACCAACCAACCAACCAACCTCTGAAACAATAACAAAAAAGAAAGCCAACGTGGCAACAGAAACAAATCACATTCATCAAATGTATTCATTATCCAGCCACAAAAAATAAAATGATCGCCATTACCCGCTGGCGAAAATACTGGCCCAAATATCGTACTATCTGCTGGTGGTTTTATTGGGTCCGGTGTGTTATTCATTTTGTTTTTTTTTTTTGCAATTTTTATTGAATCTATAGTACCCACAACAATTTTCTCAATTTTTCAACATTGCATGCTATCAGCAAGTATTCTAAGGAATTTTCCAATATTAAATGAGGTGGCATTTCGAGAAAACAGGAAACTGTTCCCTTCAATTGAAAATCGCAAAACTACAATTTAGATTTTTAAATATTTTGTTAGTATAAGATTAGTAATATGATTTCTGAAGAATCAAATAGAGCTGCTCATGCCGAAAATATCAACATCCAATTTACAACTACCGTTGGTGACAAAGCTAGTGGGGAAAAATGCATTCCATCCAATAAGAATAACTATGCCATTGAAAAAGTTTATTGCGATAAAAAATATTTATCATTTCAGGCTGAGAAAAAATGTCTGCCAGGATACGATCTACTGTTTTGTATCCGAAAATTTTTCAATAAATTCGACGAATTTTTTGGCTTAAACGGGCAAGGCTGCCCTGAGGCGGCCTTCCAACTTGTTTACCTGGCGGCTAAATTAATTATTTTTTTTTTTATCTCATCACTAAATTCGTGTTTCTTAGACCAATATCTCACCTAAAGAAAAATGTTGCTTTACCTTCTGTCCTTATTTTAACTTTGCCTGTTAGAGGGTTAAACATGTAAATTCATATTTAAAAGCAATAAAAACGAACTTCAAAGTTCAATGAAAATGTTGCACATAAATGTGGAGTACCGAAGAAACAGCTGAGAACGTTGACGTTTAATTATGGGCAAGTATTTTTGTCTAACGCGTTCCTTTATTTTTTTGTAGCTTTTCTCTTTGAGAGAGAATTTTACTCTTCAGGTTGATAATTTCTTACGATTTATTGCCCAAAAAGTAAAGGAACAGACCTATTAAAAATATCAAGTAAGAGCAAGTAAGAAGTTAGGATAATAGACCTTTAATGTATTGTACATAGAACAATGTGATACAGATTTTTTTTTTTAGTCGGAGATCATGTTTCGTGAAAAAATCAGTCGAAAATTAACAGTTGCACACACTGCATGTTTCTGTTAGCGGATACCAATGCGTTTAGTGCATTTCAATAAGTGATTTCTTATAGTTGAAATAATGATCAGTGATCAGTTTCATAAAATCGAAAGTTCTACTGCAGGTGCATATTATGTATGTATTAACATTTTAATTTGTTTTGGCAAAGAATTTTACTCTCTAATAAATTAAAAATACATTTTTTTTTCAAAATTATTTTTTAATTTTTTATTTTTTTCTCATTTCAATAAAATATAGTCAAATAAATAAAAATGATTATTTTATTGTATAATTACCGTTACGTAAAAATAATGTCATGAACAATAATGTTGGCCGGGTTTTCGATGCAAATACTCCACTGTGCGATGGGCGGGCTTAATTAGAGGAACGCAAGAGTGAGGCAAATAGGTCGAGCGCGATTTGAAAACGCGGGAAATAGGAGCCTTTAAGAAAGCTCTACGATAATGAGAAAGAGAGTCGTACAGGCGTTTTTGAGCTATGACAGTCTTAAGTAAATGAGCGATATATAATTCATTACATTCGTGAGAGGTGATCCAATGCCGAATGAATGGAGGGAAAGTTACCTTCTCCCTGTATACAAAGGGAAGGATGATACGCGAAACTGTGATAACTACCGTTCGATCAAGCTGATGTCACACACCATGAAAATCGTTGAGCGGGTATTAGGTGGCCGACTGCGAAAAATAATACGGCTATCTGATGATCAGTGCGGGTTTGTCTCGGGTAAATCAACCACAGATGCAATCCAAAGTATAAGGATCATAATGAAAAAAACATCGTGATTCCTTAAGGGATTTGCATATTGTATTGGTTGACTTTGAAAAGGCATTCGACAGACAACCACGAGATCTGATATGGGTGGCGCTAAGACATCGAGGGGTTCCAGAAACCTATGTACAGATGATCATGGACATGTACGAAGGAGCAAAGACAAAAGTAAGATGCCCCGCTGGAGTAACCGAAGAGTTCCGAATCAAAGTCGGGGTGCACCAGGGAAGCGTTTTAAGTCCTTTGCTCTTTATTACAGTCCTTGATTATCTGCTTGAAGGTAAAGTGATGGACCCCAAGGTACATCAGTTATTCTTTGCTGACGATGGAGCCATCATAAGTGAGGATCCTACATCCCTGCAACGAGCACTTGATGTGTGGGTGGACGTTTTGGAGGGAAATGGGTATCGCATTAGTTCAAAAAAGACAGAGTACTTGTGCTGCCCGTTCTCTGATCCACTCAGGCCTATTCCAGACATTTATTTGAATGGAACAGTGCTTCCCAAGAGCGAAAAGTTCAAATATCTGGGATCTATGATCAATAGCAAAGCAACTTGTGATGACGACATCAATCATCGTGTAAGCGTAGGGTGGATGAAGTGGCGAGAAAATTCCGCTATCTTCTGTGACAGAAAAATGCCACCTTAGTTGAAAGGAAGGCTCTACACCGCAGTTGTACGTCCAGCGCTCACATACGGTTCACAATGTTGGACGATGTACAAAAAGTATGAGAGTAAATTAACGGCAGCTGAGATGAAGATGCTTCGCATGACAGCAGGAGTGACCAAGCTTGATCGAATAAGAAGTTCGAAGATCCGTGGAAGCTTTCACATCAAGGAAACCATCGTACGAAAATTAGAGCGCGACCGGCTCAGCTGGTATTGCCACGTTCAAAGAAGAGATCATTTGAACCCTGTAAAAAAGGCAATATCTATGCACGTTCCAAAGACATCGCGATGTAGGAAAGGCAGGCCTATAAACGCCTGGATCAGACAAATGCGACGACATCGGCATTTCATTGGCCTCAGTAACCGAGTGATCCAAAATCGGCAGGCCTGCCGATATTTTCTGAGGTCAAATAGGCGAACCCCACATGCGGATCAGTAGAAATGCGGTGAAGTGGGAGGGTTATGATCCCTAGTTTTCGGATCATAACCTCGCTGATAAAAGGAAGAAGAATAATTCATTACACTGGTTCCTCTAGCAGGCAAAAAAATAAGCTGTATCAATAACGACCACTTAAGAACCACATCTTATCTAACAAATAAAGCAACATTGTGTTACTTCAACACAAAATGCAAGGGAATGAGCTCCTGATAACAAACGAAGGACATTTTCTACCAACCTCGTTATAATGAACAAACACCGCTGCGATGACACGATACAAAATCTGCATCGAAAACAACCAACCTCATAATTGTGAACAAACACAGCTGCGATGACGATGTCGCATCGAAAACGAATATAAAAGAGGAAGCCACCAAGACCCCTACGTTCTATTTTTGCTACACTCGTTGCTACGCTGACGTTCATACGTCGGAATCCTTGAAACAGTTTTTCTTAAGTGTACACTCGTATTTTAAACAAACAACAGTTTCTTTTATAATTAAACCGACTTAAACTTTTTAAATTATATATATCACACACACTCACTTCTACCACCATATTCTTTCACTCAAAGATTAAAAACATAGAAGAAACATTTTTAGAAGTCCGCTTTTAAAGAAAAGCGCACTTTTTTGCTTCAATGACACACACCATAATGCCTTAGCAACACCGCAATCCTACTTTTCTTTATCCTATCACCGTTGTGTGGGGCATTTGTTTTGTCGAATCCTTCTTTAAATCTTTAAATCTTCAATTCACGTAATTGTATTTGCAGCATTTTCATTGAAGAATTCCACAATCTTATTTTAGTGTCATGAAATTGAATACAATTGCGAGCAGTCACATGAAAATCACACCAGAAGTGTGTGTGCTCTTTCTTACAAAAATATACAATTCTACAACAACAAAGCACGCATCCCTGTACTGACTTATAAAATCTGCTTTTATTCAAGAACATTTACTTGAAATAAGAAGGTGCTCTTTCCGTCATTCAGAACACTGCCGACAGAATGTCTGCAGGCAGTATGGTAAGTTGGTTGGAACCTTTATGTACTGTTTTTCACGTATGAACTAATTCGTTGCGCGTGGGCTTTGTTTATCGTTAAATATTGTCTTTTGTACACTTTGAACAGTAAAACAATATTTATTTATAATATAAATAAACCATAAAGTAAGATCAAAACATGCTTTTTTTCCACCTCTGCATATAAAACGTTGTATCATAAAAAAAAAAAAAAATATGGTGCAACAGCTCTTTAAGTGCCAGGGCCTAGCTTCTCGCAACCACTCATGTTGTGTGCGTTATATTTTTCACACGAATGGAAGCGACCTACAGTTTAGTGCAGCATCCGAAGGGCAATTTGTCTTGGGAGGCTTTTTCGAGACAACAATACCGTGGTACTTTTTCCCGAGGTGGGACCGTGAAAAAACTTGTTAGTGTTTTCTGGGATTCGAACTTAGAACCTCACGCGTAGTGTTCCGACACACTAACAATTTACGCCACGGCGCCCACAATAAAACAATTTGTAAAAGCTTTAAATAACTAAGGCGATGGATTTGAAGCTACACTGAAAGATATAATAAAACTGATGAAAGATGAAGACTTCGATAGGAAACTGAATCCTACAGAATTGGCAGTGTGGGTATAGTTAAAAGTAGTAACTAGGAACTTCTCGGGAAACCAAAAGAGCCCAAATTATGAAGAAAAAATAAAATGCTTCAAAATTTCCAAAGATTAGGTTGTCTGATGAGCCTAAAACTTCACTTTCTTCGTTCTCATTTAAGCTACTCTCCTGATAACTTAGGAGCTGTAAGTGAAGAGTAAGTGAAAGATTTCATTAAGATATAAAAGAAATGGAACGTAGGTATCAGGGAAAATGGAATACAAGCATGATGCCAGACTAATGCTGGATGTTAAAGGCGTGATCATCCAAACAAGGCTCACAAGAGGAAATCGCTCAACAGAAGCTTCCATAAAAAAAGACAATGTTTCAAAAGCCTTTGTAATGTTTTAAAATACTTACTTTTATGTATGTTGTAGTAGTAGCAGTAGTAGTAGTTATGTATGTGTAGTAAATAAAAAAAATATCAACTACACACTTATCTTGTTTACTATGATTTTTTTACTAAAGTAGATCAATTATTGAGGTAATTATAGAAAAAACCCGAGTTCAGATTCGTAAATAGGAGGTCCCAAGCCCTCATAGCGGGCTAAAGAAACCGAGAAGGAAAAAAATGTTGTCAATTTGTAGGACTGTGTAGTCACAATACAAAATTAAGTTAGTCGGAGGAAAAAAAATTCGGGCCGATGGTTTTTATTGCTTTCGCTAGGTTGGGCTACATACTCGTAGTTTAAGATATACACATATGAATATCAAAATTATTTACGGAAGAAAGTAAGAATTGTTGAATAAAAAGTATGCGAATGATCTAGTGATCATAGTCAATGGCAAGCATAAGAGCCCATGTGTTTAGTAATCGCTCCACTTTACTTTTTTTTTCTGTCTTTTTAGTGTGAAATTGTATAAGAAAATGAAAGTTATTTAGTGAGGAAACTATTAAAAATTTTATTAACAATTAAAATTTTCCGTCGTACCAGTGAGAGAAACATGGTTTTGATGGTGTAAATATAGATTAGTTGCTATTTCACTTTCTTTTCTGCTAGATCATATAATTTTTAGAACCTAACAAAAATACTAGCAAAACTATTGCTAAAACAATTTGTACTGTTTAATTTCAAAATGATAGATTATTAGCACCTGAGCATGCACCAACTCATCTGTAACATCTGATAGGACGAAGGTATGCTCGATGAATGGAACATCAGCATCGTTTCCCCGATCCTGAAGAAAGGAGACCCTCTAAACTGAGAGGTGTCTTCTCAACATCGCATATAAGATGTCTGCCGTATTATGTGAACACTTAAAACGGATCGTTAACAACCTGATAGGTCCTTATAAGTGCGGTTTCAGGCCGGGAAAGCCCACCATTGACCAAATATTCACACTATGGCAGATCTTGGAAAAAACCCATGAATATAAAATCGATACGCACCACCTCTTCATCGATTTCAAAGTATAATAGCGTGTATAGAGACGAGTTATACACAGCCATGTCTAGCCTCAGCACCCCTGCCAAGCTTGTCCGTTTGTGCAGGATGATGATGGAGAACTCTCGCTGCTCCATCAAAATCGGAAAAAACACCACCGAACCGTTCGGTGTTTGGAAAGGTCTTAGACAAGGTGACGCGCAATGATGCGATCTCTTTAATATAATACTTGTAAGAATTGTACCCGGAGGTACAATCTTTTACAAGTATGTTGTTGTTGTTGTTGTAGCAACTATGTTGATTCGTATGGTTCAAACGCTAGGGTGGTGTAAGAGGGATGTCATCAATAAGGTCGAGGCCCAAAAATGCGGCCGCTTCGACTGGATGAGTCCATTAGGATCTTGGTGTTAGTGTTGTGGGGTGCGACTGACAGCTGAACAAATGGGCGGTGTTATGTGGCGACGAGCCGCAGTTCGATAGTTCGATACTGTGGCGTATGCGGTGCAATTATATGCAGCATAGAGCTCCAGCCGGATCGCAGTTGGGCAAGAGTGGATCTGGTATGTCCGAGGAGATGTTTTTCACTATGATGTATCGGTGGAGGACGGCCGTCTAGCACGATGTTAGTCTGGCGGCTTTCAAGCGCGGTTCGGGCTGGTGTACTGGTGAATAGAGTTCAAAACCAATATGTGACACGATGGGACGAGTGATGTATTGGTTATAAACCTATTTACCTCTCCACGGTATAAACGGATGTCAGATCAAAAATGCCTCGGAGGCGTAGGGAGGCCGAGTAGATCTCTGCTGGGGTGATCGGGACGGTTGCAAGCCAGTAGGAACTGTTTCGATAGAAGTTCGTTATGCTCTTTGACATTGAGCAACTTTCCTGATGAAGGTGATCTTCATGGGACATATGGTGACAGCCTGTGATAACGCGTAGAGCAGCATTTTGGTTTGTTTGGAGCTTATGCCATTGAGTATTACTGAAGCGTGCGGTCCAGATTGGCGCCTCACGGTTGAGAACTGATCTTCTTTTAGCTCGATATGTATTTGCTAGAATTTTTTTAACTTTCCCCCACGTCCTACCGGCCAGGGATTTTAGGACCTTGTTCTAGACATGACACGTTCACTTACGTTTCTTGAGTGACTAGGCCAGTAGATTGTCAAATGTGACTCCTAGAAACTTTGGGTGGTTGGTTGTCGGGATCGCCCTGACGTGTATCTCAATGTCGACTTGTAGGTTTACCTCTTTGGTCCATGTGATGAATAGGATTAATGAGAATCTGGGGACAATTTGAGATTGCGACTGGCAAAGAAGTCTTCCAATTTATTTGCTAATGATCTACTATGGGCTCGCGAAGCAAAGCTACAATATGGTATCTCAGGTTGGGGAGGAGCCTATTCCAATACTCTTGAACCTTTGGTGGTAGGTCAAAAACATATAGCTAGGTTTATTTACATAGACAATTTGACAGCTCCGCGAATGACACCAATGGGAAGATCAATCGAAGAATTACTCTTGTCAATCGATGTTTTTATGGGCTAAGAAGGCAATTGAGAAACAAAGCCCTATCTCGTATTGGGGGTGGCAATGGTGTAGTGGTAACGTCATCAATTGCCACGCTAATGGTTCATGGTACAAATCCTGATGTCAGCAAGCATTTATATATTTCTCATGAAATATATAAAGTCAGTTGGATCATTTGCAAGAAAGCTTCTGTGAACACTGCTGCGAAGGCGTAACACTGGCAGTAGCTTGGTCAGGTGGCTGGAAAAATTGTTCGCTCTGTTGATGATGATTTGCCCTTGACATCGGTTATCGGGAAAAAAGTACTGTGAATCAGAAGCAAAGACAATAATAACAAAAATCTCCCCAGTTATTTGGACGCCACACCCGGAGAATCGCTGAACCATAAACAACTGAGCTTCAAGAACCACTACACCAAAATCTTTCTCTCTCTCTCTCTATCCATCCTTTCCAACGCCCGCGCTGTGTGTAAACATGTTAAAGGTATTCCCAATCCTTTGAGTGGCTAGTCAAACGGTAGTGCATGCGATCATATGAAAACACAAGCGTTTTCACTCAGCTGAGGCCTACCAACTCCTACTCTCAACCTCCACGCGGTGACAGCCGGGTGCCTAGTACCTTAATCCAAGAAATGGGTAACCAACCCCGTTTGGCGGATTCTTGGTGGCAGCAGATGAGAGAGGGGGGGAAGAGTGCTTTTCTCACTAGAGCACTTCTTCCTGTTCCAGGCGGCAGCGGACGAATTCCCTAGACGGAGTCAACGGTGGCGTCTATAGTTCCAGTTAGGTTGAACTTAGTGAATACCTTGCGCGAGCTGCTTCGACGTATTCGGATCACAGGTCGGTAAGGAATTTCCAATGTTGGTCAGGACATTGGAATAGAGATGGTGGCGGAGGAGCCCTTAATGGGCCAACGGCAGCGCTCATACTCCCGTAGTGGACTACTGGCACCGGTGTACCCGGCCCCTCGTCCTAGGGGAATAATTAAGGAACTGGCCCTCCAGGTTGGGGGTTGTGCCGTCGGGGTAACTTCCCTACCACGTAAAAAACGCATGGTTCCGAAACAACCAAAAGCCTCGGATAAGGATGACCCAACTAATGACGACCCCAGCAAACGAAATAAGGACAACGACCTTCGGATCTGTACGTGGAATGTTCTGTCCCTTTACAGACCACGTGCAGCCGAACAACTAGCAGAGGCCCTAGACTGCTATAAAGCAGATATTACCGCCATCCAGGAAGTGCGATGGGATGGGCCAGGCAAAAAGAGGATGAAAAACTGTGACATCTACTACGGTGATTGCTACAGAGGCAACAGGCAACGCTTATTCGGATGCGGATTTGTCATACGCGGCAGACTTAGGCAAGAAGTCTTAAGCTTCCGACACGTGAGCGAGCGTATTATGACTATCCGGATCAAGGCTAAATTCGCTAACATAAGCCTAATATGTGTTCATGCCCCCACAGAAGAAAAGGACCCTGCCTCCAAAGAGTGTTTCTACGAGCTCCTCGACAAAACATACGAGCAATGTCCTAAATACGACGTTAAGATCGTATTGGGCGATTTTAACGCCAAAATAGGAAAGGAGGACGTCTTCGGTAGAGCAGTCGGTAAGCATAGCCTACACGACACCACGTCTGATAACGGACTAAGGCTAATTGATTTCGCTGTGGAGCGAAATGTCACCATAGCAAGCACATGGTTTCCTCATCTCGATATTCATAAGCAGACATGGCGGTCCAATGATCATGTCACGATCAACCAAATTGATCATATTGCGATCGACGCAAGGCATGCCTCCAGTATTCTGGATGTCTGGACCTTCCGAGCGGCCAACATAGACTCGGATCATTACCTTGTTGTAGCCAAGGTACGAATGCGGATATCCCAATCTGAGCAACAAAGAAGAATTACTGTGAGAAAATTTAACGTCGAAAAGCTACAATCGCAAGAGAACGCCAGACTCTTCGCTGAACGCGTATCCCGAAATCTCTCAATCACCCCTATACCGCCAGCATCAAGTGCCGAAGACCAGTGGCAACGCTGCCAACATGCCATCAGAAACGCCGCGACTGATGTGCTGGGTCTCGCTCGCCCACCACCGCGAAACCCCTGGTTTGACGAAGAATGCCGGCGAGTGCATGCAGCAAAACAAGAGGCATACAAAGCGGCGCTGCAAAAGAAGACGAGAGCTGCTCGTGAGCTCTACGAGCAAAAGAGACGGGAAGAACATCGGCTTCTCCAAAAGAAGAAGAAAGAGCATGAGAAGCGCGCGTTTGAGAATATCGAGAGTCTATACTCCAGGAACAATGTACGGAAGTTTTACCAAAAGGTAAAAAGAACGTGTCAGAGAAGTAATACCCGTACAGAAACCTGTAGAGATGAGAATGGAAACCTCGTAGTAGAATCACAGTCGGTGCTGAGAATATGGAAAAACTACTTCTGCAGACTGTATAACGGCGACGAAGACCAACATCCCGCTGTCAGGCAGAATGAACCATTCAACATGGACGATGATAGTCAAAATTTCCGTCCACCTGACCAAAACGAAGTGAGGATAGCAATATCCAAGCTAAAATCGAACAAGGCTGCTGGAGCTGACGGTTTACCGGCCGAACTTTTCAAGGCAGCTGGGGATGAATTGGTAGAGTGCATACACCAACTCATTTCTAATATTTGGTCAGAGGAGTGTATGCCTGATGAATGGAATCTCAGCATCGTTTGCCCGATCCACAAGAAAGGAGACCCCCTCAACTGCGCCAATTATAGAGGCATCAGTCTCCTCAACACCGCGTACAAGATCTTTTCTGCGATATTGTGTGAACGCCTGAAACCTTTTATCAACAGCCTGATTGGACCCTATCAGTGCGGTTTCAGGCCAGGAAAGTCCACCATCGATCAAATCTTCACACTTCGGCAGATCCTGGAGAAAACCCAAGAATTCCAAATCGATACTCACCACCTCTTTATCGATTTCAAGGCCGCCTATGACAGCATCTATAGAGAAGAGCTTTATAGAGCCATGTCTAGTTTTGACATCCCTGCCAAACTTGTCCGCCTGTGCAGGCTGACGATGGAGAACGCTCGCTGCTCCATCAAGGTCGGTAATGACCTCACCGAGACCTTTGATGTCAAAAAAGGCTTTAGACAAGGTGACGCGCTGTCATGTGACTTCTTCAATATTGTACTTGAACGGATTGTGCGGAACTCACAAGCCAACACCGGAGGCACAATCTATTACAAGTCTGTACAACTGCTTGCATACGCCGACGATATAGACATTATCGGAAGATCTCAGCGGGCTGTCACCGGTGCTTTTGCAAGCATTGAGGCGGAAGCGGCCAAAATGGGTTTGGCGATAAACGAGGGCAAAACCAAGTATATGCTGTCAACTAGAAGGGAAAACCAACATCGACGAATTGGACAAAACGTCACCGTGGGCAGCTATAACTTCGAGGTAGTAAGGGACTTTGTCTACCTTGGCTCTGCTATAAATTCTACAAACAAGATCAGCGCAGAAATCAATCGAAGAATAACTCTTGCCAATCGCTGTTTTTTTGGGCTTATAAGGCAATTCAACAGTAAAGCCCTATCTCGAACAACTAAGGAGACTCTATATAAGACCTTGATCATCCCAGTCCTGCTTTACGGCGCTGAAACATGGACTTTATTAAAAGAGGATGAAGATATCCTTGGTCGCTTCGAGAGAAAAATTCTTCGTAAGATTTTCAGTCCCGTTTGCGTTGACGGGTTTTGGAGGAGAAGATTCAATCACGAACTATACGAGCTGTACAGCGACATCGACCTAGTCAAAAAACTGCGTATTGGACGTCTAAGATGGCTAGGACATGTAGAGCGAATGGACACCAACGCTCCGGCCCGCAGAGTCTTCGAATCTAACCCCGAGGGACGACGCAGTAGAGGGAATTATCGCCGTAGGTGGCGCGCACAAGTTCAAGGGGACCTCGACCAACTTGGAGTGCGCAACTGGAGGCAATTAGCTAAAGACCGAGCTAAATGGAGAGGCTTGTTGGTTGAGGCCCAGGTTCACCCCGAACTGTAGCGCCACCTAAGTAAGTAAGTAACCCTTTGAGTGCGCGCAAATTATAAAAAAAAAAAAAATCTCGAACTACTAAGGTAACTCTTTATAAGACACTAATCATCCAAGTCTTACTGTATGGCAATGCAGAGGCATGGGCTTTGTCAAAATTGGATGAGGATGCCCTTGGTTACTTTGAGAGAAAAGTTATTCGAGTGATCTTTTGTCCCGTCTGCATAGACGGCGGGTGGAGGAGAAGGTACATTGTCGAACTACCTATATGGCCTATATAAGGATATCGATTTAGACAGAAGATTTCGCATACAGTGACTAAGATGACTGGGTCATGTAGAGCGGATGTAGCCCAATGTTCCAGCCCGGAAAGACGGCGCAATAGAGGAGGATCTCATGGTAGGTGGCGCAAACAAATGAACGGGGACCTCAACTAACTTTGCGTGCGCAACTGGATGCAGCTGATTCGTAACCGGGTTGGCTGGAGATGTTGTTGGTTGAGGCCCGGGTCCACCACCACCTAAGTAAGTAAGTAAGTAAGTAAGTAGATTATGAGCACCTACCTGTAAGTAAAGAAAAGATGAGCACCTGAATGTATGTATTGATTTTTTTTAATTTACAATTACATAAGAAAATAAAGGAGGAAAACAGAGCCAGGTTAGGTGCACGAAACTGCTTCCCTCCCACTCAAGGATTAAAGACTTCATTATGTCATTTTCGGACAGTTGTCTGCTATTCATTCCAATTTAATGTTGGGATGGATAGAACGCACGAACTTAAGAATTCAAAACTCCAGTATATCATTTGGGCACTCATATCAAAACCGTTATATGAAATTGTGTATTTCCTTTTATTTCTATCACCAGGGTGAAAAACTGATGCTTACTTTCATGTGCTCATCATTTCTTCACTATTGAAATAGTACGAATTGTTTTAGCATCAATTTTTCTAGTTTTTTTTGTTCTGTTATTTTTATGTTTTAAGTACTTAAGCATTAAAAATTATATGATTAACCAGAAAAGAAAGATACATAATTATACAAGGGGCAACTTCCATTGATTATAATTGTGAACAATAGTTTCTTCATTAAATAACCTTTAGTTTCGTGTTATTAGGCGATTTCAAGAAAAGTTTTTTTTTTGTATTGGAGTATTGGAAAGCGGTCCCGGGTGGCTCTTGCCATCCACTTAAAGTCGTCTAAAGTCAAAATATGATGAAGAGTCTGTTAGCCCATGTTAATTAGTATCTCTTCAATTCAATAGTGATTTGAATAAGTGCTGTTTTTGGAAAGCTTTAAAAATGGGTAAGATATGTATGTACGAGGGCAAGGTGAAAAGTTCTCGGCCTGACGCAGAGATAGGGTTCCAATCAGCAAAAAATTATGTTTCCTGCCTGGGTGCACTTCTCATTAGTTCGTATGACAAGTTTCAACTTGTTCTTTCAAGTAGTTTGTTTACACGAATTTTTGCAGTAGACGTCTTGCGTGTTTTTCGTTAAAATGGATAAACTTGAATATCACGCGGTCATAAAATTCTTCGTTTTGGATGGGTTAACCCCTAAGCAAATTCATCCAAAGTTGACAAAAGTTTACGGGGACTCTGTTCCTTCCATGTCAACCGTTAAAAAGTGGGCAGCTGAATTTAAACGTGGTCGCACGTCCCTCGAAGATGACCCACGTGAAGGACGGCCAAAAACCGCAACCACACCCGAAACCATCGAAAAAGTGCATGATATCGTGTTGGACGATAAGCGAGTAAAAGTGAGTGAGATAGCTGAGGCTGTGTGTATATCGGAAGAGAGGGTGCGAAACATCTTGAACAAAAACTTAGGGATGAGAAAGCTCTGCGCAAGATGGGTGCCGCATTTGCTCAATGCCGATCAAAAGCAAATGCGCAAACGATTTTCGCGGCCATCTTTGGACCGATTCAATAGGGATCCGACCGATTTTGTGCGGCGATTTGTCACCATGGATGAGACATGGGTCCACCACTACACGCCAAAAACAAAACAGCAGTCGAAGCAGTGGGTGGAAGCCGGTGGTTCAGCGCCAAAGAAAGCGAAGTCGATCACATCTGCCAAAAAGGTCATGGCCAGTGTGTTTGGGATGCGAAAGGGATCCTGTTAATTGATTACCTTGAGAAAGGCAGAACAATTACAGGCGAATATTACTCCAACCTTCTTGACCAGCTGGATGCCAAAATTCGCGAGAAGAGGCCTGGCTTAAAGAAGAAAAAAATCATCTTTCACCAGGACAATCCACCTGTACACAAGTGTGCGTTGGCGATGGGAAAACTATAGGATTTGGGGTTCGATTTGCTCGGCCATCCCCCCTATTCATCTGATTTGGCACCCTCAGACTTCCATCTGTTCCCAAACTTGAAAAAATTTATTTCTGGAAAGCGCTTCGCATCCAATGCAGAAGTTAAGAGGGCCGTAGATGAAGATTTTCACAGCCTCCCAGACTCTCGCTTCCGAGAAGAAATACTGATTTTGGAGAAACGCTGGACTAATTGTGTTGAAGTCAAGGGAGATTATGTAGAAAAATAAAATCATCATGTCGTAAGAGGCGACTAAAATCCACCCTCCGTATACCGAGTATGGCGTATACAAAAAACATGCAATGAACAAAACAAAAGATTTCAATACCCCAGGTGGCAGTCCAGGTACACTGGAAAATCCACCCCCTTCGGAGGTCGGCTCTACGGATTCGGGGGGGAGCCATTTATTGCACCTTATAAATCCCTTCTCAAAAAGTACAAGGGTATCTCGATTTCCACCAACAAGATCGAACGTCTCCGGAAAAAGAAGTCCGGCGGAAGCGCAAGCGCGTGAAAAACGAGCAGTAGCTTGGTCAGGTGGCTAGAAAAATTGTTCGCTCTGTTGATGATGACATCGGTTATCGGTTAAAAAAGTACTGTGAATCAGAAGCAAAGACAATAATAACAAAAAAATCCCCCCAGTTATCTGGACGCCACCCCCGGAGAATAGCTGAAGCATAAATAACTGGGCTTCAAGAACCACTACACCAAAAATCTTTCTCTCTCTCTCTCTCTATCCATCCTTTCCAACGCCCGCACTGTGTGTAAACATGTTAAAGGTATTCATAACCCTTTGAGTGCGCACAAATTATAAGAAGAAAAAGACTCAGCGAAATCAAAAAGCATTCAGGAGGAAAACGACGTACTCCGTACCAAGCTTACCGAAATGGAGCTACTCTATCGTGAGCTTAAGAAAGAGGTAGATTTACTCAGGCAAGAAAATAATGCCCTAAAAAACACGTATCTACAAAAAGAAAATACAGTTAGCCCACATCGCTCACCTAGTCGCGAATACCAGACGGATGAAGAAGAGCTAACACGCGAAACGAATTGAATCGAAAAGAAACGACCCAGCAAAAAACGCAAAGCTGGAAGTCGAGCCACAAAGAGATGAAAAGCGCAAGGAGTTACAAGAAAAGCAACAACAACCAAAATTACGTCCTCCGGCACCGATAAACGTCGTTGGAATTACGGACTACAATAAGTTGCATTGCCTCCTTAAAGGAACTCTGGCATCGAAGTTTAAGGTGACATCTCTGCGAAACAATACGTGAAAAATCAATGTCTATGATGCCGACGGTTACCGATCAGTATCTAAAAAATTTAATGCCGAAAAGATTCAGTGGTATACTTATGAAAATAAGCTAGAAAGGCCACTGCGTGTTGTAGCAAGGGGACTCCACCCCTCGTGCACTAAAGAAGATGTTATGCACGACCTTCAAGATAAAGGCTTTAAAATTCTTGATACCGTCAATATTATCAAGAAGGAGAGGCAACAGTCGGAGGGAGATCAGGAAAAATTGGTAAAGCGCGGACTTCCACTATTCATGCTTAGTTTTGATAAAGACGAAAATAAAGATATTATATATGGTATCAAGACTATTCTAAACATCGTGGTCAAAATCGAACCTATGCGTAAGAGCTCCAGATCGATCCCGCAGTGTAAGCGCTGTCAAGGCTTCAATCAAACGCAGACTTACTGCCAGAAAGAGCCGCGATGCGTTAAATGCGCAGGTAAACATCTCTCGGAAGAGTGTCACATAAATAAGCAAACACCAGCCACCTGTACAAACTGCAAAGGAAAACATACTGCGAACTATCGAGGTTGCGAAGTGGCGAAAGAGCTTCAAAAACGGCGTGATACGCTTAAAAATTCCATGCGCCGAATATGAAACCAATCAAGAACAGACCCAAAATAGCTACGAAAAAACCAGCGAAAGATAGAAAATCCGTCAATATTGACTTAAGATCGGTTAATGAAAAAAAATCCAAAAGTAGTAGAGATAAGGTGACAGAAGCAAAATCTTCGAATATTGGCGTGCAGTCTTATGCCCAAGCGGCGCAGACAGTTAAGGGTACGTACACGACCGACAACTTACGGGAGATCAAAGCAAGAAACAGTCCAAACTTTAATGAAAAGATTCCTGCTCAAGTTGCGACATTGAAAAACGGTGATAGATGTAGTTCAGAAAATCATGTATCCAATGACTTTTCCCTAATTCTTGCGAAACTTGAAGAGCAATGCAAAACAAATAAACTAATTTTCGAGAGACTAGTTGCACTAGAAAACAACATTCATAACACGCGCACTTCAACCCGAATACGAAAGAAACGCTTAAAATTCTTACTTGGAACGCCAACGGGCTCATACGAAGACTCGACGAGTTAGAAATATTTATACGAGGAAAAGATATTGATATATGCTTAGTCTGTGAAATTCATCTGACAAAGCAATCGAATATTAAGATAAGGGGATATAGCGTGTATCACGCCTTTCACCCATCGGAAAGAGCCAGAGGCGGATCATCTTTGTTTATAAAAGAAACAATCGAACACTCAGCAGAAATAAAGATTGAATCAGAAGCAATGCAAGTAAGCACGGTACGCGTTAGAAATAGACATTTTGCTTTCAACATTTCGTCTATACATTGTCCACTGCGATGTAAACTTGAAGAAAGTGATTTCACAAACATCTTCAACTTCCTTAAACCACACTTTATTATTGGTGGCGACTTCAACGCGAAACACCCCCTCTGGGGCTCAAGGCACGCCTCTCAGAAAGGTAGAAAGCTTTATAATGTGGGTATGCAATTCAGTTGTGATTTTTACTCGACGGGTAAACCAACATATTGGCCGACTGATAGAAATAAGATACCAGATCTGATTGATTTCTTTGTTGTTAAAGGAATATCTGGCAACTGTATAAAAGTTGAAGAAAGCTTTGATCTCTCCTCTGATCATTCTCCAATCATTATGACGATAAGCGAAGCTCTGATTAAAAAAGTAGGACCGGTCAGATTAACCGGCGCGAAAACTAATTGGGATGGCTTTAAAAAAGATATTGAAGCAAATATTGAGCTGAGCGTATCACTTAAAACGCAATATGAACTTGAAGTTGAAGTTGATCGCTTCGTCGAAATCCTACAGGATGCCGCGTGAAAGAATACTCCCAAACCTAAGAAAACGCCGGCCAGAAACATTCAAACTTATCCGCAGGAAATAAAAGAGATGATTAACGAGAAGAGAAAAGCGCGCAAAAGATGGCAACAAACTCGGGCTCCGCAACATAAAGCACATCTTAACCGTTTGTGCAACTCACTAAAAAGATCTATTAAAGACCTTAAGAATAATGAAATGCAAACTTACCTAGAAAGCTTAACGGCAGAAAAAGATTCTAACTATTCGCTTTGGAAGGCTATAAAGGTATTAAAAACCTCAAATTCAAGCCGCCCCAATTGGGAAAAATCAAGACGAATGGGTCAGGCATGATAAAGAGAAAGCGCAAGTTTTTGCCGCCCACCTGGAAGAAACTTTCAAACCGTTTGATGGACAAGCTCTTATTCAAAATATAAATACGTCTTATATAGACCATAGCGTAATAAGAAATGCAACGATAACCGAACTTAAGGAAGAAATAAAGAAACTTAAACCTAAGAAAGCTCCTGGATATGACCTAATTACGGGAGAGGTTCTTAAAGCACTACCAAGAAAAGCTCTAATTAAGCTTCTGTTCATTGTAAACGCCGCGATTAGACTAGAATATATTCCCAATCAATGGAAAGCCGCCGAAGTTATAATGGTCCTTAAGCCCGGAAAACCGCCGTCTTATAGACCGATTTCACTTCTTCCAATTATTTCCAAAGTGTTCGAGAGAATATTGATTAGGCGAATACAGCCGGTAATAGAAGAAGGGCATCTCATCCCGGATCATCAATTCGGTTCAGAAGTAAGCATTCTACAGTTGAACAAGTACATCGAATAACACATGTAATCGAAAAATCACTTGACGTTTCTCAAGCCTTTGACAAGGTCTGACACGAAGGCTTAAAGTTTAAATTACGACAAGTTCTGCCAGAGCACATATATAATATTTTGAAGAACTACCTTACGAATAGACTATTCCGCGTCAAATGTGGAAACGAATATTCAGATTTTAAGGAAATAATGGCTGGGGTGCCGCAAGGAAGCGTTCTTGGTCCAGTCTTATATCTATTATACACTCGTGATATACCGCAAGTAGAGGGCACTGAGCTAGCTACATTTGCCGACGACACTGCTATCTTGGAAGTAGGTAAAACGGTCGAAGATACTACAGAAAAACTGCAAGAAGCTTTGGATAGAGTAAATGAATGGACAAAGATTTGGCGAATCGCACTCAACGAGACCAAATCTGTTCATGTAAATTTTACTTATAAGAAAATAAATAATTTGTCGATCTTTTCAAACTCGGTTCAAATCCTGTTTGCAAACGAGGCTAAGTATCTTGGAATGACACTTGACACAAATCTGAAATGGAAAACACACGTAAAGGAAAAACGCAAAGAACTAGATAATAAATATAGAGAAATGTATTGGTTAGTTGGAAAATATTCTAAGCTTAATATAGATAACAAACTGCTTTTATATAAGCAAGTGCTAAAGCCTGTATGGACATATGGTATACAACTCTGGGGTTGTACCAAAATAAGTAACATTAAAATTTTACAAACTTTTGAGAACAAAGTGCTAAGAGGTATTGTTAATGCGCCATGGTATATCAGAAATAGCGATATCCATAGAAATCTTGGCATTAAAACAGTCGAAGATGAAATCAAAAACTACGCGAGAAAGCATAAAAGACGACTCGAAAGTCACGCTAATATAACAGTCCTCCAAGTTTTGTATGAAAGAAATTTACTACGCCGTCTACAGAGAATCAAACCTTTAGACTTACCGCGTTAAATAACCGCGTCTAAACTGCGGAGCTAGCAGGAACTTCTAATGGGAAGGTACCTGCAAAACGTCCTTATTTAGTGAAATGAAAACTACTTGATAAGTTGAAAACTACTTAATTGTAGTAAAAATAAAAACAAGTCTGTTTTGAAGGGAGGTTTTTTAGTGGGTAAGAATCCCACACTACTATGAGCACGCGCTCTCGATCCTCATAGTGTCTTGTTGAAAATTTTCACCTACCCTCGAAAAAAAAATTTTAACTGAAAATCGCAGTCTTTCGTTGTCAGGCCGAGAACTTTTCACCTTGCCCTCGTATATATGTATGTATTCATTTATTTAGTATCAGTTACTCTTACAATTCATTTAGTTTATATTAATTTATATAAGAAAATACTGTATTTCGTACGTGTAATACTAATAGATTATTAAATCTTCCTAACACATTTCGGTTCTTTATCTCATGAGGTAGTTCATTGAATAATTTTATTATAACTAATCTCTATACAGCTACAACATAAAATCATAATTGGATCTTAAGTTATATGGTTGTACGTATATACATACATAAAGCAATTTTATAGTCTGCGGCACCATGCTGAATTTGATCTTAAATATGAACGTTAGCACATTGAAGATGATACGTTGCTTGATGTTTAGCCATTTCAGATAAGATGCATCCATCTACTAGAGACATACAAACTACATCGAAGAATAGTTCTCATTGCTTTGTTTTGCAGCACCTGAAATTGATCTATATGCTCATAAACAAAATATTAGACCAAAACTCAAAGTGGGGTTTTATTATGGTATTTGGCGTGTTTTGGTGAGACGTCGGTCGCTCTCAGTGAAGTAAGATTTAGCACGGAGTACAACAACAAAAAGTAACTGGCAACCACTTAAGCTTTCTTCTCCAGTCAAAACTGAGTTGAGTTTAGTTTGCGCTACTAAATTTCAGAGGGCACTGAAAAGAGCCTTTTCATTCAATTTGATTCAAGTTGAATTATTCAGTAGTATTTCACAAATGATGTAAGCTCAACTTTTTCATACTTTTAATTTGAATTGAATTTCAATTCAATCACCAATCTTCAAACAATTAAAAAGTTTTAAACCAGATTGGCTGGGGATCTTTTGTGGAGAAGCTTTTACTTTGCTTTGCATATTTCTCACCAAAACACGCCAATTATATCGTCACCTGATTTCAAGAACTAGGTAACTTGATTTTTCTTGTTTTGAGATATCGGCAAAAAGAGATTTACATTAAGTTTCTTCTTGCTCTGAATGGCAATGGTTATTTCGTTTGTCTTGTTTTTTCACTCCCCAATAAATCTTAACAGGGAAGGAATATGACTACAGTTGTTTTTTGATTATATTTTCATACACCATAGGTAACTAAAAACGTTGTTAACTCAAAAAGGCAAAACATCAAGTTACCTAGTTATTGAAATCAGGTGACGATATACATTTTTTTTCTGTCGGGATAGGAAACGCTCGACTAGAGCACTCAGACGCAACTGGTCCATTGTAGTACCAGAGAGCAAATCCTGATTTACCCATTTTATTTGAATTTCCTTGCCTTTCTAAGAAAGCCAAGCAAGCACTTCAGTGATGAGGAGCTTACAGTAACAGCACTCACCACATGAGCACCGAGGATCTGCCACCTGATACGAGCAAAGGCCGGACACTCACAGAGATAATGTTCCGCGGCGTCGTCGCTCTTTGCACAAGCGTCGCAGATTGTAGTGTCATTTAAGCCCAGCACGTTAAGGTGCTTGGCGAAAGCAAAGTGGCCTGTCAAGACGCCAATAAGTTGTCTACAGTCTTTTCTGCTGAGAGACAGCAGCCACTGATTTCTTACAGACGTCCGAGAGCATACGTTTAGTCAACCTGCATCCTAGAGAGTCATGCCACACACAATTGTGCTCGTGAGAGACCCAATCGTCAATAGAAGCCCTAACCGAGGACACAGGGAGACACAACGCGGGTTCGGGACCTGAGCCTTGTCTAGCAATTTCATCGAAGATCTCGTTCCCCAAGATCCCAGTGTGACCTGGGACTCAGATAAGAGATATAAAATTCAGCCTTGCGGCCAAGTTCAAAGAGTTTTTGATTTCACAAACTATTTTGGAAGTGGTTAAAGGGCTAAGCCAGGTCTTAGGCGCAGCCTCACTGTCACTACAGACACAAATGCTACGGCTCTTTCACCTGTTCGTCACAACACAGTTCATGGCCATTAGGATTGCATAAGTTTCCGCTTGGAAAACAGACGCATATTTGCCTAACGAGAAAAGAAGTATAATGTTGTCGACTTCCACGAAGACACCAGACCAAGCCCTTGACTGGTTTTGGAACCGTCCGTGAAAATACAACTGCATGCACTGGTTCAGACTCTGGCCGAAGCCAGTCCTGAACACAAGGAAAATCGGTGAATTTACAGGTAGGCAACATAAAGAAAATGTCCTGATTGAATTAAAAAAAAAAAAATAGACAAAGCTGAAGGTAGTAAACTCTTTAGATGTGAACATAAATGTTTTATTTCTAAGTTCATAAAATTGGTGTATAAAACATTTTAATATGCATTAAATATTTAATGCAAATACATATAGACTGCTGGCCAAAAGTTTGAGCCCTACCTACATAGATAACTGACTTCTTTCATGGATGGAGGTTAAATAGTAAGAACTACATTGAGGTTTTTTACCTAAATGGTGCTCAAATCCCAAAATTTATCGACTTGGATTTCAAGGGTCTTACATAAAAGCCACACTTTGAAGTCATAAGAATTTATTTAAGATTCTTCACGTTTGAAGTACAGCTGCGTTCAAAAATATCAAATTTACAAAAGGCAATGTACACTACTCGCTAAAAATGGGAAAAGTCGCAATCGAGAAACGATCTGCAATCATCACACTTCTTAAGGAATGCAAAACACAGCGGGAAGTTGCTTCGCAGTTGGACGTATCAAGGGGCTGCGTTCGACATACCATTGAACGACACGCTCAAACCGGAAGTCTTGAGGATAAACCACGGTCAGGACGGCTTAGAGCTAGAAATAAACCGTTTAGCTGGTCAAACGGTAGTGCATGCGATCATATGAAAACACAAGCGTTTTCACTCAGCTGAGGCCTACCAACTCCTACTCTCAACCTCCACGCGGTGACAGCCGGGTGCCTAGTACCTTAATCCAAGAAATGGGTAACCAACCCCGTTTGGAGGATTCTTGGTGGCACCAGATGAGAGAGGGGGGGGAAAGTGCTTTCTCACTAGTGCACTTCTTCCTGTTCCAGGCGGCAGCGGACGAATTCCCTAGACGGATTGAGCGGTGGCGTCTAGAGTTTCAGTTCAGTCAGTCAGAACTTAGTGAGTACCTTGCGCGAGCTGCTTCAACGTATTCGGATCACAAGTCGATAAGGCATTTCCAATATTGGTCAGGACCTTGGAATAGAGATGGTGTCAGAGGAGCCCTTAATGGGCCAACAGCAGCACTCATACTTCCGTAGTGGACTACTGGCACCGGTGTACCCAACCCCTCGTCCTAGGGGAATTATTAAGGAACTGGTCCTCCAGGTTGGGGGTTGTACCGTCCGGGTAACTCCCCTACCACGTAAAAAGCCTATGGTTCCGAAACAACCAAAAGCCTCGGATAAGGATGACTCAACTGATGACGATCTCAGCAAACGAAATAAGGACAATGACCTTCGGATCTGCACGTGGAATGTTCTGTCCCTTTACAGATCACGTGCAGCCGAACAACTAGCAGAGGCCCTAGACTGCTATAAAGCAGATATTACCGCCATCCAGGAAGTGCGATGGGATGGGCCGGGCAAAAAGAAGATGAAAAACTGTGACATCTAATACGGTGATTGCTACAGAGGCAACAGGCAACGCTTATTTGGATGCGGATTTGTCATACGCGGCAGACTTAGGCAAGAAGTCTTAAGCTTCCGACACGTGAGCGAGCGTATTATGACTATACGGATTGGGCGATTCTCAGTACTATAAGAGATTGTCTCCATGTACATACCATATTTATTAAATAAAGAAACTGAAACTGAAAAAAAAATAGCTAACATAAGCCTAATGTGTTGATGCCCCCACGGAACAAAAGGACCCTGCCACCAAAGAGTGTTTCTGCGGGGCTCCTCGACAAAACATACGAGCAATGTCCTAAATACGACGTTAAAATCGTATTAGGCGATTTTAACGCCCAAATAGGAAAGGAGGACGTCTTTGGCAGGGCAGTTGGTAAGCATAGCCTACACGACACCACGTCTCATAACGGACTAAGGCTAAATGATTTCGCCGTGGAGCGAAATGTCACCATAGCAAGCACATGGTTTTTTCATCTCGATATTCGTAAGCAGACATGGCGTCCAATGATCATGTAACGATCAACCAAGTTGATCATATTGCGATCGACGCAAGGCATGACTCCAGTATTCTGTATGTCCGGACCTTCCGAGCTGCCAACATAGACTCGGATCATTACCTTGTTGTAGCCAAGGTACGAATGCGGATATCTTAAACTGAGCAACAAAGAAGAATCACTGTGAGAAAATTTAACGTCGAAAAGCTACAATCGCAAGAGACCGCCGGACTCTTCGCTAAACGCGTATCCCGAAATCTCTCAATCACCCCTATGCCGCCAGCATCAAGTGCCAAAGACCAGTTGCAACGCTGCCGACATGCCATCAGAAACGCCGCGACTGATGTGCTGGGTCTCGCTCGCCCATACCGCGAAACCCCAATGTACGGAAATTTTACCAAAAGGTAAAAAGAACGTGTCAGAGAAGCAATACCCGTACAGAAACCTGGAGAGATGAAAATGGAAACCTCGTAGTAGAATCACAGTCGGTGGTGAGAATATGGAAAAACTACTTCTGCAGACTGTATAACGGCGACGAAGACCAACTTCCCGCTGTCAGGCAGAATGAACCATTCAACATAGACGATGATAGTCAAAACTTCCGTCCACCTGACCAAAACGAAGTGAGGATAGCAATATCCAAGCTAAAATGCAACAAGGCTGTTGGACCTGACGGCTTACCGGCCGAACTTTTCAAGGCAGCTAGTGATGAATTGGTAGAGTGCATACACCAACTCATCTATAAGATTTAGTCAGACGAGTGTATGCCTGACGAATGGAATCTTAGCATCGTTTGCCCGACCCACAAGAAAGGAGACCCCCTCAACTGAGCCAATTATAGAGGCATCAGTCTCCTCAACATCGCATATAAGATCTTTTCTGCGATATTGTGTGAACGCCTGAAACCTTTTACCAACAGCCTGATTGGACCCTATCAGTGCGGTTTCAGGCCAGGAAAGTCCACCATCGATCAAATGTTCACACTTCGGCAGATCCTGGAGAAAACCCAAGAATTCCAAATCGATACTCACCACCTCTTTATCGATTTCAAGGCCGCCTATGACAGCATCTATAGAGAAGAGCTTTATAGAGCCATGTCTAGTTTTGACATCCCTGCCAAACTTGTCCGTCTGTGCAGGCTGACGATGGAGTACGCTCGCTGCTCCATCAAGGTCGGTAATGACCTCACCGAGACCTTTGATGTCAAAAAAGGTTTAAGACAAGGTGACGCGCTGTCATATGACTTCTTTAATATTGTACTTGAACGGATTGTGCGGAACTCACAAGCCAACACCGGAGGCACAATCTATCACAAGTCTGTACAACTGCTTGCATACGCCGACGATATAGACATTATCGGAAGAACTCAGCGGGCTGTCACCGGTGCGTTTGCAAGCATTGGGGCGGAAGCGGCCAAAATGAGTTTAGCGATGAACGAGGACAAAACCAAGTATATGCTGTCAACAAGAAGGAACAGCCAACACTGACGAATTGGAC
This sequence comes from Brachypalpus laphriformis, assembly GCA_945910035.1. Lineage (NCBI taxonomy): Eukaryota > Metazoa > Arthropoda > Insecta > Diptera > Syrphidae > Brachypalpus > Brachypalpus laphriformis. The sequence continues at coordinate 126,719,323 of OX246756.1, forward strand.
AGAACCACACAGTGGGCAGCTATAAGTTCGAGGTAGTAAGGGACTTTGTTAACCTTGGCTCTGCTATATAGTATACTCTAAAAGCAAGATCAGCGCATAAATCAAGCGAAGAATAACTCTTGCCAATCGCTGTTTTTTTGGGCTTATAAGGCAATTCAACAGTAAAGCCCTATCTCGAGCAACTAAGGAGACTCTGTATAAGACCTTGATCATCCCAGTCCTGCTTTACGGCGCTGAAACATGGACTTTATTAAAAGAGGATGAAGATATCCTTGGTCGCTTCGAGAGAAAAATTCTTCGTAAGATTTTCAGTCCCGTTTGCGTTGACGGGTTTTGAAGGAGAAGATTCAATCACGAACTATACGAGCTGTACAGCGACATCAACCTAGTCAAAAAACTGCGTATTGGACGTCTGAGATGGCTAGGACATGTAGAGCGAATGGACACCAACGCTCCGGCCCGCAGAGTTTTCGAATCTAATCCCGAGGGACGACGCAGTAGAGGGAATCATCGCCGTAGGTATCGCGCACAAGTTCAAGGGGACCCCGACCAACTTGGAGTGAGCAACTGGAGGCAATTAGCTAAAGACCGAGCTAAATGGAGAGGCTTGTTGGTTTAGGCCCAGGTTCACCCGGAACTGTAGCGCTACCTAAGTAAGTAAGTAAAAAGCATAAAGACTGGACAGAAGAAGATTTCAACAGATCTGGGAGATCTAGCTCGAGTGATTGAAAAAATAAATAAGGAGGCATACAAAACAATATTGGAAGAAAACACTGTGACTTCTGGACTAAGATTAATTGGCGAAGGATTCATATTTCAACAGGACAACGACCCTAAACATACTTCAAAACATTGTCAAGACTACGTGAAACAGAGGGAAGCTGAAGAAATTTTACAAATCATGATATGGCCGCCGCAATCACCAGATTTAAACCATATAGAATTATTGTGGGAGGAACTGGATAGAAGGGCCCGGGATCAATGCCCATCATCAGAATCTGCGTTGTGGAATATACTATTGGATTACTGGAGCAATATACCACAAGTAACTGTTCCAAAACTGATAGCTAGAATGCCAAGAATTCTAAAAAAAAAAGTAATTAAATGTAAGGGTGGCTTCTTCGGTGAAAACTCGGTTTAAGTCATTTCTTCTTATTTTTAATAAATTCCTTTATGTTAAGAACAAAAGGAAAATATTTTGCTTCTTATTTTGGTTTCATATATACTCCCCGGTCATGTTACATGATTTTTATTTTACTAAAGATGTTTTTCCGATGTTAGATCTTGTTTTTCCTTCGCGCACTTGTGGTGGGCTCAAACTTTTGGCCTGCAGTACATACATATACCTGCATACGAACATATTAACACGAAGAAAAATCATTGATTATTATATTACCGAATAGAAATAATGAGATGTGGCAACGTTTGAGTGTGTGCATATTGCAAATAACTTGATTGATAATTAAGTTAAACACCAAAAAATACGAAACCTACAGCCAGACATTATTGGCGTGTTTTGGTGAAAATTATGCAAAGCAAAGTGAAAGCTTCTCCACAAAACCATCCCCAATCAATCTGGTTTAAAACTTTTTTTTATTGTTTGACGATTGGTGATTGAATTGGATGGCCAACGGAAGAAGTAACTTCCTAAACCGCTTTATTGAGGAAAATCAGGTCGAATATAAAATGAAATTATACAGCCCAGTTGCACCAAGTTTTCCTTCTGGAAATTACTATCTTGATCTCTGCATTGCGGACGCACGATTTTTTTTTTTTTCTTTTTTTCCCAGGGTAGGTGAAAATCTTCAACAAGACACTATGAGGATCGACAGCGCGTGCTCATAGTAGTGTGGATCCTTACCCACTAAAAAACCTCCCTTCAAAACAGACTTGTTTTTTTTTATTTTTACAACAGTTAAGTATTCGACTTATCAAGTAGTTTTCATTTCACGAAATAAGGACGTTTTACAGGTACCTTCCTATTAGAAGTTCCTGCCAGCTCCGCAGTTTAGACTCGGTTACTTATCGCACTAAGTCTAAAGGTTTGGTTCTTTGTAGACGGCATAGTCAATTTCTTTCATCCAAAACTTGGAGGACTGTAATATTTACGTGACTTTCTAGTCGACTTTTATGTTTTCTCGCACAGTTTTTGATTTCGTCTTCTATAATTTTATGCCAAGATCTCTATGGATATCGCTGTTTCTGATATACCATGGCGCATTAACAATACCTCTTAGTACTTTGTTTTGAAAAGTTTGTAAAATTTTAATATTACTTATTTTGGTACAACCCAAAAGTTGTATACCATATGTCCAAACAGGCTTTAGCACTTGCTTATATAAAAGCAGTTTGTTCTCTATATTAAGCTTGGAATGTTTTCCAAGTAACCAATACATTTCCCTATATTTATTATCTAGTTCTTTGCGTTTTTTCTTTACATGCGTTTTCCATTTCAGCTTTGCATCAAGTGTCATTCCAAGATACTTAGCCGCGTTTGCAAACGGAATTTGAACCGAGTTCGAAAAGATCGGCAAATTGTTTATCTTCTTGTAAGTGAAATATACATAAACAGATTTGGTCTCGTTGAGTGCGATTCGCCAAACCATAGTCCATTCATTTACTCTATCCAAAGCTTCTTGCAGTTTTACGGTTGTATCTTCGACCGTTTTACGTACTGCCAAGATAGCAGTGTCATCGGCAAATATAGCTAGCTCAGTACTTTCTACTTGCGGTATATCACGAGTGTATAATAGATATAAAACTGGACCAAGAACGCTTCCTTGCGGCACCCCAGCCATTATTTCCTTAAAATCTGAATATTCGTTTCCACGTTTGACGCGGAATAGTCTATTCGTAAGGTAGTTCTTCAAAATATTATATATGTGCTCTGGCAGAACTTGTCGTAATTTAAACTTTAAGCCTTCGTGCCAGACCTTGTCAAAGGCTTGTGAGACGTCAAGGAATACACTTGAACAAATCTTTTTTTCTTCAAGAAATTTTCCCATTACATGTGTTATTCTATGCACTTGTTCAACTATAGAATGCTTCCTTCCGAATCCGAATTGATGATCCGGAATGAGATTCCTTTCTTCTATAACCGGGTGTATTCGCTTAGGTTAGGTTAGGTAGATGGGTGCCTTGTGACAAGGAGTCACTGCTGACTCAGACCAACAGTACGGGTCCATTGTGCCCAATCATTTAACCCTGGAAACGCTGTAAAGAACATCCGACGTTAGAACCACCCAGAAAGTGATATAAATCTCAGGAGGTCCGCTAGCTCAACACTACCCAAGTCCTCCAGCTCCGAGAAGAAGTAACTACCAAGAGTCCTCATTTTTCTGACGGATAGGGCAGGACAGTCACACAACAGGCGACGAACAGATTCAATTTCTTCTTCGTCCCTGCAACTTCTGCAATAGTCATTATGCAGCACACCGAGTCGCTTCGCGTGAACGCCAATGGCACAATGTCCGGTAATTATGCCAGAAATGACCCGTGCGTTATAACGACTAAGTTTTACCAGAGAGGTTGATCTCTTCTTGCTGCAGGCCGGCCATAGCGCCCTGGCCGTTGCGCATGTTTCCAAATGAGCCCAGCGTCTGTTTGCTCGACCGGTGGCTTCATCCTCCATTTATTTCCGCAAGAAACTGATTGGGGTTGCTACAGAGGGGAGGGCCCGCGATAAGTGCAGCGCCGACCCTTTACTAGCAAGCTCGTCAGCCCTTTCGTTACCTTCGATACCCATATGCCCTGGTACCCAGCAGAGGGTCACCGCATTGGCTCTGGATATCTCGTTTAAGAGTGATTTACAGCTTCTCACGAGCCTCGACCTAACTACGGCAGAGTCCAGAGCCTTAACGGCTGCCTGGCTGTCTATATAGACAGTGATCGTTTTGCCAACGATATTACTCTCGCGGAAAACATTGGAAAACAGCGAAGGTTTTTCCAATAATCAAAAAGGAGAACGATCCTTCTGATCCTTCCAACTATAGGCCAATATGTCTCCTGCCTAATATCGGGAAGGTTTTTGAAGTAGTTATTAGTAAATCTATTTTGTTCGTATGCAAGCGGTTCGAGAATCCAAGACATGCAAACAGAGCTTCAGAATGGCTTTGATAAACTGCAAACTTTCTGCTCAGAGTGGAAACTCAAAATAAACGAGGCAAAATGCTAAACTGTGCTGTTCCGTACCTCAGTAAGACGCGGTAATTCAGATATGAGACGCAACTGGAAAAACTTGCAAATAGTGAGTTCTAATGGTCATCGCATCGAGTCAAAGACTGTTGTGAAGTATTTAGGTGTCCATTTAGACAAGTCTTTGTACTACAATGTGCACGTAAATACGCAGTTACAAAAAGCGAGAGCGGCATTTATGTCCCTCAAACGCCTTTTTTACTCCAACTATCTTAGATCCGATATGAAGATCATATGCTACTAAGCGTTTGTTCGTCTTATTCTGTGTTATGCGAGTCCAGTATGGTGGAACATAAGCCCGTCTTATATGGAAAAACTTAGATTATTTGAAAGAAAATATCTTCGAGCCTGCATGCGCATGTATAGAAGCGCACATTCCGACTTTCGACATTATGTTTCTAATAAGAGACTATTGGATGCTTCCGGCGTATCCAGAATCGACAATGTCATTCTGAATCTTGCGAGGAACCATTTCGCGCGGTCAACGAGCGTTACAGAAAACGAGCATGTGTCGGGTTTATTTTATCCTAACCCTGGGTATTTCCGAAATACTATGTTGAATGGGTTCATACCTCCTGAAGCATTCTTGTATCTAGATGCGCATGGTTACTTATTACTTACTGTTTTATACTCCTGTTGCAATCAAACACAGATAGAAAGACTCCAAAAACTGCAAAATAAAGTAATGAGAAGTATACTAAAGTGCAACAGATTAACACCAATAAGATGCATGCTGGATGCACTCAAATGGCTGAATGTACGTGAAAGGATGGAACTCAACACACTGATAGCTGTTTTTAAAATGAAGCAGGGAGCCGCACCGAGCTATCTAAGAAGTGGAATGGGACGTGTAGGAGAAGCACAGCCGTACCAGTTGCGTAACGTGAATGACTTCAGGGTACATCGCCAGACTTCAACTGCCGCCAAAACACTCTTCTATATAAGGGGATATTCCTTTTTAATAGCTTGCCAAGTGATATAAAAAATGAAAGTTATTTTAGATTATTTAAAGTGAAATTACTTTTTTCTTTAAAAATAGCTGCAAAAGACTGATTTATACAATAATAACATTTAAAATCATATTTGTAAGTATTTTTGTATACTAATAAAGAAACTACTACTACTACTTATCAGATTCGCTGAATGTTCCAATTATTTACCATCTTGCCAGAAGGGCGACAGATAAATGTATCCTCTACAACCCGATGGACTCAGGAGAATGAAACGCTGACTTGAGATACTGCGTAAGCATACCTGAGCGAGATTCAGTTAACGACGACAGATTGAATAAGGAGAGAAATTGGTGACTCGACTGGGTTGAGGCTAGCGTTTAGGGTTAACAAGGCCGGACCTTGATATGTGATTTCTGGATACCACTGAAAGGCCGGTTGACTAGTTTATCTATCTTTTGATTGGTATTTTCAGTGGCGATTTGGAAACCACATATCATGCTCCGGCCCGGGATTTAGGTTAAGGTAGTTAAAGTTTTTTTTTAAGTTTTTTAAGTTTAGTTTTTAGTTTAATTTATAAAAAATAATAAAATAATGTGTTCTAAAAGGTTTTCCCACGTTTTTCCTTAAAATGAAATTAAAAAAAAAAATATCGACTAAAATAAAACAAGTTTTCAAGTTGAAGTTTTTAAAAAATCATAATATAAGCATTGAGCACCCTTCAGGTCAGTTACTTTAAGGCATTATGATAGTGCAGTTTTAAGTTTATTGGAACTATAAATTATGTTAATGTATAAGTGGAACAATAAACTATTTAAAAAAAAACAGTAATATTTTTCTCTTTTATTTGTGTATTGTGTTTATCACTCAGTTTTAACAGATCACTCTTTTATTTTAATACTAGCTGACCCCCGTCGTGGGCAGAAATATCAGATAATCGTATCTTATATAATTAATTATGTATATTTTGCAATCAAAGTTCAGCGTAGTTAGAAGATTAAATGCCTACCTCTGTAGATGAATAATTCGCTTTTCATATATTCCCTCCAATATCACTGTGAAATATTATACTATAAATAATGTTGCTATAACTTTCAACCAATAGTTTATTTTTTATTAGGAAGTTAAGGCATGAATACACAACATTCTTTATTTTCTCATTTTTTCCTGAAAATATTTTTAAATTTTCTCTACGCCGAACTCGAGACAGTTGCCCATGTGCAAATACTTGACTCTTCAGATTAAGTCCAACTAAATTAAATGTTTGACCTTGGCTTTTATTTATTGTCATAGAAAAGGCCAATGTGATTGGAAATTGTCTTCACTTGAACTCAAATGGTAGTTCAAAATCACCTGCCATAGTTAAATCTACTTTTGGCAGAAGACTTTTCGGTTAATGTTGCTAACCGCTGCAATGGTGCATTCTATGGTGTGTCTACCAAGTTGTTTCAAAATAAAACGTGTACCATTACAAAGTCCTTTTTTTAGACTAATATTTTGCATCAACATAACGATAGCTCCAACTCGCAAGCGTAATTTATAGGGCGGCTTACCTTTAGGCGTCAAAGAATTTAAAAACTCTATTGGGAAATTTGTTTTCTCATCGTCTGTACAATTGATAGTTTCATCGATGCTGATATATACCATTTCGTTTTCTCCTGGAGAATATCGTTTGTACTATCTGTATTACTTTCATATTATCATCCGTTGGGCCTAAAACATTACTATGTTCTTCTTTTTCCGACATTTCCTTCTGGTGCAAATCATGTTTTCGTTGTATGCGTGGCTTTTTGCTTGGTAGATCTTGAATTTTAAAACAATAGATCCTTAACTGAATCAGAAGTCAATCAATCACTTCATTTGTTGTGGCTAAATAAATATGTTTTGAAAACGTCCAGCATGATCACATTTCGTTACACTTCCGAATAATTTTGAATTTGTTCCACAAATTGATTTATAAGTTCGATTGTTTTCTTTTTTAATTCGAAGACATCCATTACGTATCCACAGCGCAAACACTTAATATGGCGGCACTTCAAAACACGCGAAAATCCCAACTGTATTGCAAGAAAAGCAAACCATGCGAGGGGTATACCAACACGTCCATGGCTAGCTGTTTCGCTACAATTTTGTTGACATTCTTTTCACATAATATAGTTGTTCTAATTGCTATTTCACTTTTACTGTAGTAACGCGAAAGGGAAGATTTATCAAAATATAAGATGAGTGCCGAAAAAAGAACAACCTAACAGTAATTTTTCTGACCTAGTTGCCATACAACCTGATTTAAGTTCTCAAATATATTTAGCATTCGGCACCTGGTACCTAATTGTTTTAAAATAGTACTCACAATTTGCATGTTTTAGAAAGTATTGAAAGGAGGGTCCGTACACTCTTCGGTAATTTTATTTCTTGGAGAAGCTTTGATCAGGAAAAAAGGACCACCAAGACTTACTATAATAAAAATATCGCCTTAAATGTATCACTCAAAACACCTTGTGAACTGGAGGACGAAGTTGATCGTTTCGTGGAAGCAATGCAAAGAGCGGCATGGAGAAACACTCCTTCTAGGAGCTCTAAGATAAACGCAATGAAAATTATTCCAGAGAAATCATTGAGCTGGTGAGGGAGAAAAGAAAAGCACGACAGAAATGGCAAATCACTCGTGCACCGCAGCATAAAACTGTCCTTAACCGACTGTGCGCCTTCGAGATAGTATTCGCGAATTTAAAAGCAATAAGATAGCGACCTACCTTGAAAATCTCTTCGGTGAAAGAGAATCAAATTATTCAATTTGGAAAGCGCTAAAAGGCATCCAGAGACCTCAAATGCAAGCGCAACCAATTCGGAGAAACGATAGAAATTAAGCCAAGAGAGGTAAAGAAAAGGCCGAACTCTTTGCTTTCCATTTAGAAGAAACGTTTAAGCCGTTCGACGGCCCTTTGTTAACGCCCGACTCCCCAGTGACGACATCTGACAACTTTAAAGTAACAAAAAGTTGCATTGACTGAACTGAGGGAAGTGATTAAAAATCAAAAGACGACAAAAGCTCCAGGTTACGACTTGATAACGGCGCAGGTGGTCAAGGAATTGCCGAATAAAGCTCTTATCAAATTGCTCTATTTGATCAACGCTTCATTCAGATTGTTCTACGTTCCAAGACAATGGAAAGTCGCCGAGATTATAACGGTCCCGAAACCAGGCAAACCGCTGAATGAGAAGAAATCATATGGCCTATTTCCCTATTGCCGGTTATCCCAAAAATATTTGAAAAACTTCTTTCCAAACGTCTACAACCCGTAATCGACGAAAGACGTCTCCTTCCTGACCATTGTATTTAGAATCAAACATTCTACAATCGACCAAGTCCACAAAATAACTGACGTGATTGAGAAAACTCTCGAAAAAAAAAAATTGTTGTGGTGTATTTCTTGACGTCTCACAAGCTTTCGATAAGGTTTGGCACAAAGGCTTGGGGTATAAATTGCAACTACTACTGCCACGGCAACTTTTAATAATCTTACAATCGTACCTCACCGAGAGACTCTTTCGTGTTAAGCACGGAAATGATTACTCTGCCTTCAAGGAGAATGCGGGCGGAGTCCCACAAGGAAGTGACATTGGTCCGCTTCTATATGTACTTTACACGCTTGGACGAATTCTTGGCGTATTATGCTGAACGAAAGCATATCTACTCACGTCACCTTTACCTACCAAAAAGTGGATAGATTACCTGCATATCTAAACTCGGCTCAAATACCGTACGAACGAAGGAATGGCTCTAGATGTTAAGCTTAAATGGAAGTCGCACGTAAAAAAGAAACTCGACGAGCTCGAAAACAAATACCGACAAATGTATTGGCAACTCGGAGAACATTCGAAGTTGAGCCTACATAACAAACTGCTTATCTATAACGCACAGGTCGCCCTACCTAGACATGGTCGTTGAATGGTGTAACTGTAATAGGATTTTGACCGGTCTGACTCAGAAACCAACCGAAGCTTTTGACAGGGAGAGAATTGTCCCATTCATCCCGTTCAGGGATACTCGTACGGAAGTTTCGGTCAAATCTCAGTTCCGGTGGGGTGTAGTCTGTATTTTCACGGGTGAAGTTGAAAAGATTAAGAATCGAGGAGTGGACAATGTGATAACTAGATCACTGAGAGAAGAGAAAATTTATCATAGGAGGGTCTATGTGGGGAACTTTATATTTTCTCGTGAAGAGAACGAGTTCTATTTTATGAAGGTTAACCCCCAGTCCACATTTGGGGCCCATCTGGTGAGCCGAAAGAGTGCATATTGGAGGATTTCCCTTAACATTTAGACTGCTGGGATTTGAAGGGCTTTAATCTAAATAAGGCTGGGTATTCTATCGGACTAAAAAAAAAAACATTTCAATTTTCGACATTGAACATGAAACAAAGAATGACCTTTCTATGCAAGATCGCACCGTTCGAGTGAAATAGCTGTACAAGCATCGCATTTGTACTATTCTTCCACATAATCAGCGCAGAGCGTAGTGTATTTTTGTATGCATTCGCAGGTTTACACGCGTAGGTCTATTTCAGCCCAAAATTCAATTTTACTGTTCTTCTACTAATTCCTTGCAAACATGTATAAATACCGTCAAGTTGTGGGTGGTAGTTTGCTAGCTACTCTGTTTATATGAATTCGGATCGAGTTTTCGAATATAAAAGTTTCCTCGTCAAATTCAGTTCATAGAACATCTTGGAATAATGTATGTCTTCGAATAAATGTGAAAATATGGTACATAATACTGGAAATAAGACCATTTAACTACTCACCGGTGCAAATCAGAATAAATCTTCGGTTTTACTTCGAATGTGTACATTAAGGGCAGTGTTGTCTATTTGTTCTGCATACGATCGGCACATCAACAGCTACATATATCAGCACAAACTTTGTTAAAGGTAATTATGCAAATTGGTTGTTAACGTTGCATCTCACTTTTTTCGCTCAATAACTATTCATTACACAAAGCATGGCTCCATGTAGGACTAGACTAATTTAATTAGATTACTTTTCCAGGTACGATAGCACACATAGTTTTCATACTTTTTCCGTACTTCCCATGGAGGGATATCTGATTTATGTAAAGGAAGACCCCTTCTGACATTACTATCACTTCAATTCATTCGTACACATATTCACAACATAAATATTCCTTCTGAACTGCTCTTGTACTGCCGCAAACAATGCATTAACGCTATTTTACGGAAACAACGAACTGATTACTTTACACGCAAAGTTTCACCTTCTCGTACTTTAAGTGCCAGGTGTAAAAATTACGAGAACAATAACATCACGTCGGATTTAAATGAAGGTGTGCACAATGCACATCCCAATACCGTAGGTAAACACTTCGCCCAGCGATGAATCATAATCAGATAGTCTACTTCGAGACCAAGAGTATCTCTTCCATCAAGAAGGAGAGCGAGGAAAGGAAATGTCAAACTTTCCCGTGACCCTCAAGGTGCCACAAACAAATTTTCAAACAAACATTTTGCTACAGCTTAACGATGCGCAATTGCAAATAAAAAACAATCGAATAATTCAATTATTCTCTCAATTAATCGATTGTTGACACGCGACTTTTCACATCAACTTACTGACCAAACACAGTTGCGAAGCTGAAGCTGAAGTACGTCGTGCTGTCAAAGTTAAATACACATACATCCAATACTGCGAACACAATGTGAAGCTGAAGCTTGTCGCCAAAGTAGAAGTGGAGATACTTTCAGCTTCCCTGCAGCGCGCTTTTTTGACAATTTCCATACAAAACAAAAAAATATGGCACGTCAGTAAACAGAAGAGTTTATCGATCTATTAAAAAGGAAAAATATTCTATGAGATTTGAGTAATCATCACTACAAAAAAAAGCCCAGGTTTAAAAAAAAAAATTCCGAAGCATTTGGATTAGTAACAACAAACACCTGTGCAGCGCTTCACCATTTTGTTCGTACTCAGCTTTATCAGCGGCCGATTTTTTGACAGCGCTACAGGCGTATAGCTTCGGCTTCACCATTGTGTTCGGCCAGTTAATCCTTAGCCAGCGACAATTGCAAGCAATACAATCGACAACGGCTGTGTGTATTCGTCGATTCTCCACCTTTGGCGAAGAATCGCTGTTGTACCTGGCACCGTTTCTACTAGTCGATTGCTCTAGTGCGATTGTTCGATTATGTATTCGAAGATTGTTCTCCGCGATTTTTCAATAACTAAATTTTGAAAATTATAGATTTTTGTTTTAAACGTGTATTGTTTTGTTTCAAGAACATTCTATTTTTGTATTGAAAGAAAATGATTTTGCTTTACGTACCAACGGTTGCATTCAAATCAAAATTCAAAAAGCATACTGATGCACATATGAATTAATCGAGAACCACATTTCTACAATCGACCATTAGTACCCGCCATTCTCTCCATCGAGTCGCGTCCACACATTAAGTATCTGGGAGTGCTGCTGGACAACAGGCTAAACTTCAAAAAGCACCTAATGTACGCAGACGAGAGGGATTAGAAACCTGCTAGCAACGGTAAGCAAATCACAAGCGACGTACCGGATAACGTACATGAGATGGATGAACTCGGCCCATAGGATCGCATCGTTAAGAGTGTTTTGTGGCTTTCGGACGGTGTTCGCGGAGGCAATTAGAGTAATCTTCGGTCGAATGCCAATCGATTTGGAAATAAAAAAGTCAATGGATCAGCAGAAAGCACGGAGAAGTAAACTTCCACATGACGCAGTTTCTATTAGGGCATGGAAGCTTTCGGGAATATCTCTACAAATACACATAGATGACCCATACTGCCCGCACTGTGAAGGCAAAACCCAGAACGCGGAACAGGTTTTGATGGAATGTCGGATGTATACAAAAAAATGTCGGATGTATACGACGGCCAAAAACATACTACAGAGAGAAATCGAAAGCGAGAGGACTTATAAAATAAAAGCGAACGAGATCATCACCAGCATGATGCAACAACTACGGCTGGAGGAACTAGCAGCAGAAAGAAATGAGAATCCTACAAGCACTCAAAGGTAGACAAAGTTACACAAAAACGCCCACATATGCTATGTAACACAAGTGACCGGTTACAGACACACAATAAGAAGTGAACTCACACAGTAACAGAAATTGAATGTGCAAATTGTGCTGCTGCAAAGAGAATGGTAGAAGTGTCCAGGGCGTGGATTATTTCATTTATTCATTCACATTCCTGGCATCGATTATTCGAGCTTGCGAACCGTGCATGCTAATAGCCTGGGCTACTAGTATCTTTTACCACACCCCTTGGCGCTACCAAACAAAAAAAATAAACCCGCCTTTCTCTCGATTGAAATGTGTAATGAAAACAATTGTCTAATTAGCTAGAGCTCGACAATCCGATTACATTCTTACTGGCCGAACATAATTGACAACTGGAGGCAAATCTCTGGCGTGAAAAACAAAGAAGCTAAGTCCAGACAACGTATCTGTCAGACTGGATAAAACACCCGCGCTTTTTTAGAGGTAAGTCTATTTGTTTACATTGTCGATATAATTATTACTAATATTACTTTTAAATTGTAGAAATACAACAATTGAAGTGTTCCAAGTCTTTGCCCCCAGTCATCGGTCATCGAAAGTGACACAGTTCCAGCCAATTCAACAGTTTCCAGAGCACCTTCACTACGCACAGGATACAATAAAATTCATTCCTCGGAATATCGAATAAACAGTGTTTAAGTAAGTATTTTATTGTTACTAATATTGTCTTTAATTACAGATAAACTACACAACCCCAATTGTCGGCGTAGGCGCCAAAAAGTTTCATCCCTTGAAACTTCGAGGACGAATGCAAATAATTTGCCAGGCAGATAAGATAGTGAGTGATTATGTTTATTGCATTACTAGTGCATGCGTTATTGTTACTAGTATAGTTTTTAATTACAGGAATATAACATACGAAGAAAAAAACATCTCCAAGTTGCCATCCGTCATCGACGTCGTAGTTGTCGCCTCCCAACCACCATCAAACTCATCCAATCAACAGGGCTGAACTAGATGCAGCTCCTGTTGTCCCCGGAAGACAGCGAGTAAGTTTAGTCGATTAGTATATGTGTAATTGATAAAACACTAAACTTACTCACTGATAGTTCTTCTGCCGTGCCTCTTTCTCGACTGTTCTGCGCCTAGTTCTCCTCGGACCGCCAGGTCTTCTGCCATCCTGAGTTAAAGGGCTCCATTGCATAGCATGGTTCGCTATGGAACTGTCAGCCTTACGGAACGTGTCCACTCCTAGTACACCATTCATCGATCATGTCCAGCGCCGCCTGCGCGTTAGCACAGACCGTCGTCAGGCATGGCCCGACAGAAAGTATGGCGACATCATCCACATATGCCTGAGCGTAGACGTTAGAGCTATTTAGAGCGTTCAACAGAGAGTCGTCCACCATATACCATAACAATGGAGACAGAACGCCACCGTGCGGACAGCCCTTGTTTACCTCTGTCATAACATCGGCAACAATCCGCATCTACTACCAAAGTTCTATTCTAATCCAAAACACTAATGTTTCATCTACCCCGTGTTATCTGGCCGAGTCGCACATGCAGTCAAAAGTCGCATTGTCAAAAGCACCCTCAATGTCAATGAAGATACCCATCGCGTATTCTTTCATATCAAGCGCGCATTCAATTCTGGCCACTAGATTTTGAAGTGCGGTCTCACAGGATTTCCCACTCTGATAGGCATGCTGCATCTCCGATAGTGAATGCAGCTTCAAAGCAACTTTGGACACGGAAAATTCTACCAGTCTCTCCATACTTTTCAGTAAGAAGGATGTCAAACTTATAGGCCTGAAACTCTTGGAAGCGAATAGCCCTCCTTACCAATTTTCAAAAAGATCCCAGTCACCTTCTGAATTTGTCTTAGGTGACGTATTTAGAAGAAGAAGAAGGGAACCGGCGTTCTGCAGGCGGTTTTTGTCAATGAGCACATCAGTTCAGAACAGTTGGTAAGGACGCACCCAGTTCGGATTCCTCCTCTCCTGCAAAGTTATGGCCTCACATTCAATTTGTAAAGCGATGTATCTATGGTCTGACAAGGACACCACGGGCAGTATCCTCCAGTTAGCAATTGACTTGAAGTACCTATTAGATAGAGTCAAATCAATTACCTCCTGCCTCATTGCCGGAACAACAATAATAGTTGGCTGGGAGCCAAAATTGTTAATTACCATGCCAGACGATAGTATAAAGTCTAGGAGATGGTTTCCTCGTATGTTATATTTGCTGCTGCCCCAGACTGTATTCTGAGAGCCATCTCCCGAGTGTCACAGAACTTTATGAGTTCCGCAACCGCCTTCGGTGGTGGAGGCATTACCGAATCATAAGTGAAATAAGCCGACACAACGACGAAGGTTTGCTAACTTCCGGTCGTTTCGTAGCTTACAGCTGCAGCAGCCAAGCCCTGTCCACAGAATTGCTCAAGCTTGGTTACTGAGAGGAAATTCGGCACAATTAGACAACCTCTCGGTCTCTCAGATCGCTAGTCACATAGCACCGTTACTCCACGAACACCTCCGAAACCACATATGCGCTTGTTCCGAACGTATGACTCCTGGATAGATGTTATGTGGGGTTTTGTATGCACCACGGAAAGACTGTTACTTAAGAGAGCGGTAGCAGCCTTTGAGTGATGCAGGTTTATCTGCGATAATATTAAAGATATAGTCTTAGATTTATTAGTAAAAGGGCGCGCACCAGGTGCGCACATGCTTCCGGCGAGGCGAGTGCCCCTACATGTGGCTTTGCCTGCGTCAGCCATTTTCTGTCCGCTAGTGCGGGACCTTTACGGGTCCAACACCAGATTTTGTGCGCAGATAACGCCACCGGTAAGAGTGTGCCCAGCAGAAGAGTGCGCATCGGATGGGCACACGCTTCCACCAAAGAGAGCAGGTGAAACTTGCTTCGTCAGATTGGACCTGTTCGAGCCGACGGGAAAAGAGTCAGCGTTGGGTCTGAGGGATTGATTGGCTCCATAGGGAATACTTTCTGTCGACCTAGGCCTCTTTCTTGTCACTGCTAAAGGATGACTGCTTTCGGCGCTTGCCCCTTCAGCTGACTCAGCAGCCTCTTTGCACCGCGCCATCGCCGCCTTCCTTCTTCTCCTTTTCAGTTGACTCTTAGTCAGGAGCTTTTCAGAGTGCGCCGCTTCAGGAGGTCGTTCAGCCTTATTGGTTTCCCGTTCCAGCCGAAGACTTCCGTAACTTTTTTTGCCATTCGAGCCCAGTCTACCAAACGAGTCGGAGACAGAGCTGCAGGAGTCTTCTGAAGCAAGCATCGCTAATGCTTCCGGGTCAACACAAGAGGCGGGTTGTATGAGTATGGTGGTTGGAACCTCCAGAATCCTCGTCCCGGCCGTACTTGAAAAGACCAAAGGTAGATTATAGTTTTCACGAGTACCAACTCGAGTGGATATCTCATTTGTTTTCTCCATCATAATGTATAACAAGTTTTACGTCACAGTCAAGACGTTTTCAACCTTTAGTTCGATGTCTCACCTGGGGTCCTTTCAGTTCGTTAGGGATCTGTTGTATATGTAGGAATGAAACACTTGTTTAAATGCAAATTATGCTGTCAATACTTTATTAAATTAAAGATTAGAGAAATGACGACTTAACTCGGCTGAATGTCAAAAGCGCAACAACCGGCAAAAACAAAAGATAAAAACCGAATGAATATTTGTGAGCGAGATAGCTAGTGATGTCATCGTAGTGTGTTTCGTTTAAAGATGCGTGTACATGTGCGTGTCTGTTTAAGGCTATAGACACAACATTTCTTCTCCCCTCTCGTTGTCTCAGAGATCATAGTCGGTGTCACTATGGTGAGAAGAGTATACGGGGCTTCCTAATCCTCTCTGATCTTCGTAGGATTCGCGCCGGGGTTGTCGACTCCCCCGCCCGCGATAACTCGTTGGATGTATGCGGGAGTGTTGCACTTTGCCTGGATGGAGTCGGCGTAGAGAGAGGGCTGGTTTTGGAAAGACCCACGTCGCTAGCTCCTTCTGTTGTCGTAGTGGCTGGCAGCAAGGTCTGCTCTTCTGATGCTGTTGGAATAGCTGGGTTCCCATGTATATGCAATCGACTTGAAGACCTCATTGGTGCTGTTGGGTTGATACTTGTCAGAATGCTGTTTTTGTGGACTCGGATTTGGTCGATGTGTCTCTTAAGGCGTTTGCCAAAGTAGTCGATTTCATAATGCAGGTCTCCAAGTTTAAAAACGATCGTTCCTGGTATCCATTTGTCCAGGCGGCTGGTGCCTGAGATGAAGTATACTGATTGTCCTGGCTCGAGCGTACGGTATGTTGGGTTGAAAGATGCAGACTGTCTTTCCGTAATTCTGGTATGTGCATCCACAGGCCTCACGAGATCCAGTTGGGTACGTAGTGACCGACCTAAGAACAGTTGAGACGGTGACTGACCTGTGGTTGAATGCGGTGCTTTCCTATACTGCCTAAGGAATTCATTTAAGTTTTTCTGTAGGGAACCCGTTGTAGTTCCCATAGCTCTCAGAGCGTCTTTCACAGTCTGGACGCTGCGTTCCGCCTGGCCATTTGTCGATGGATGATATGGTGCTGTATACTTGTGGAACTTCACGCCTATATTCTGCAAGTATGTTCTAAACTCGGTCGAGGTGAAATTGGATCCATTATCCGAGACCACGGTTACCGGGATGCCATAAGCAGCAAACAGTTCGTCGAGCATTGCGATTGTGGCGCTGGTCGTCATTGTGGCGGTGACCTTGACCTCAAGCCACTTGCTATAAGCATCTGAGATAATGAAAAGCATCTTTCCAGTGAACGGCCCGGCGTAATCTATGTGGATACGTTCCCATGGTCCTTTAGGGTACTCCCAATGGTGTTCGCGAAATTTCGGTGGAGCATGTGCATGTGTGGCACAACTGTTACATGTTCTTGCAATCTCTTCGATATCGGCATCGATTCCAGGCCAATAGACAAATGATCGCGCAAGACCCTTCATTTTCACCATACCTAGATGCGCTGTATGAAGGTCCTTGAGAATTTTGCTGCGAAGCGCTTCTGGTATGACGACTCTGTGTTCAAAGACAAGGCAGTTGGTGGCGACGCGGTAGCTATGCTCAGGGGCTTTGTATCCCGCTCGAATGAGACATTGACCAGATTGAAGCAGTCTCAATATTTTTCCTAAGTGTGGATCCTTCTGTGTTGCTAGTGCGATCTGTTCTGCTCTGAGCGGCAGTTGATTAACTTGACGGAGTACAAAATGGTCGAAGGCATCGTATTCCTCTTCTCCTCCTACGTGTGATGTGAGCCGATTAATTATATTTATGCATGGTGGTGGCAGCGGTGCACGGGAACAGTAATCCGCATTGGCGTTTAGCTTGGTTGGCTTAAATATGACGTTGTAATCGAAATTCCCGAGAAATTCTGCATAGTTAGCCATACGGCTAATGCAAAGTACTGGCAGGGACTTATCGGGGTGTAAAATCTGAGATAGCGGCTTGTGGTCTGTGATGAGTGTCCAGTGGCGAGCGTATAAGTACAAGAAGAACTTTTGGACAGCCCATACGATAGCCAGGGCTTCCTTGTCTATTTGAGGGTACCGTTGTTCTGTTGTATTCATAGTTCGGCTTGCGTAGGCTATTGGGCGCTCCTGGCCATTGCTTAAACGGTGTGAAAGGACAGCACCTAACCCTGTTTTGCTAGCATCCGTGGCCAATAGAAGAGGTAGATATGGGTCGTACGGCATCAAGACAGATGGTGACGTTAATACTTCTTTTATGATGAGATAAGCGCGCTCTGCTTCAGGTGTCCATCTGAAGTCTTCAGCCCGCAGCATTTCCCGTAGCGGTCTGTCGATGGTGGAGAGATTAGGGATGAAGGCATTGTAGTAGGTTGCTTTCCCCAGGAATAGCTGCATTTCTTCTCTTGTTTTGGGTTTGGGGGCATCACGTACGGCTTCAACATGTCTGTCAGATTTATGCACACCCTGTGCATCTATTTTGTGTCCCAAAAATTCCACCGAATGTGTTGCAAAAACGCATTTCTCTCTATTGAGTCGAAGGCCGTGTGATCTGATTCGTTCTAGGGTTGTGTCTAAAGTTATCAGTAATTGATCGAAATTACCTGCATGAATAAGAATATCGTCAAAAAATGTTTTCACGTTGGCTATATCACGGAAAACAACTTCCATGCGCCGCTGCCAGATTGCAGGGATATTGGCTGCTCCATACACTGCACGAGTGGGTCTAATCAATCCATGTGTAGGTGTGTTCAGGGTCAACGCATGGCTGAATTCCTCATCAATTGGTAAGTGTGTATACGCATCTGTAACATCCAGATGACAGAATACGGTGGACCCATTCATGGAATTGAACAGGTGCTCAGCTCTCGGGATCGGATGTTCATCGATGATCATTCTGGGGTTGAGAGTGGGCTTGTAGTTTCCAGTTATTCGAATTTTACCTGACTTCTTTGCCACAATATGGGTCGTCGACGCCCACTCCGAGTAATCCACTTTCTTGTAAAATCCTGCAGCAATCTTGGCATCAATTTCCTTCTTATAAGCGTCTCTCAATGCCAGAGGAATTTCTCTCGCTTTCGCGAAGATTGGTGAAGCGCCCGGTTTGAGATGAAGCTTCGCAGGGGGCCCCGTGAGCTTGCCAGCCGAGTTACTGAACACATTGTCATACCGATCTAGAAGTTGGCTCAGGCGGTTCTGTTGTTCAGGTGTGAGGTGCGGTGTCGCCGTTGTGATAGAATTAACCTGATCAGTCGTTGTGGAGAATAGCTTGATGAAATTTATTTCGTGTGCAAAGTGGGCGATCCACTCCCTTCCCAAGAGGGTGTCGAAGTCGCCCTGTACTACGTAGAGATTTAGCCGTCGCGATGTTTTACCTATAGTGACATTTACAGGGATACGACCAATGCAGTGGATCTTGTGATGCGTGTAGCTGGCGAATTGTCGGTCTGTTTTCTGTAATGAAAATTTAGGTTTAATAGACAGAAGGGTTTTTTTACTAATGATACCACATGGGGCTCCGGTGACCAGTTCCATTTCTAAACTGCGGCCATCAATCTGTGCCATGATGATCCTTCTTCTGATTAGTGGTTGGGTGTTTTTAAAGTCCTCGACTTTGCTAACTGGATTGAGGTCCTCACTTGTGTCTTCAAACTCCAACGGTGGCTGCGAAGGTGCTATTTCGGCCGTGACTTGTGCAGTTTTAGACCTGCATACCCTAGATATGTGTCCTGTTCTGCCACAAGTGTGGCATTTGGCTTCGAGGAATTTACAGCGACTCCGTTGGTGTTGTCCACCACATCCATTGCACGTTGTAAGCCTTTGCCGTTCGACTGGCTGATAAGCACGTTGGCCAGCTTGAAGTGGAGCGGACATATGTTGCCTTGTGTTTCTGTTGTACTTGACTTTGGGTGGTGCGAACCCAAGTTTGTTTGTCAATTCGTTTGGTGGTGGCGAGAAAGATGCCTTCAGCTCCACTGCCGTGTTACGTGTCGTTTCCGATGAGTGTGCCAGTTCGTAGGCGATACTAAATGTCTTCGGTTTTTTTGAAAGGATTTCATTGCAAACGTCACGGGAGCCCAGTCCATAGAGTAATTGTTCTGTCAGCATTCTGTCGAGAAAACTGCCATAGTTGCAGTGCACAGCTCCTTGTCTGAGACGTAGGGCGAAGCTTGCAATTGGTTCACCGTCGTTCTGTATGATTTGCCTGAATTTGATACTTTCAGCATATTCGTTTTTGACAACATCGAAATGTCCAATGAGTGTGCTTTTGATTTCATTGTATGACAACTCATCGGGCGTTTTTGGACTTACAAGTGTTTTCAGAGCATTGTTGAGCTCTGTGCCCATGTGCACACGAGCAAAGTGGTGATGTTCAGCCTCCTTAATCTTACTCAGCTGAAGCGCCCAGTCAAAGCGCTTGAAATAGTCCTCCACTGAGGTTGAGTCTGAGGATCTGTACTCACCTACTGAGAATGGTGGTGGTCTTAATGAACCCGGTTGTGAGGCTGATGGCGATGCTGTACTCAGGGCTGTCTGCGTTGCATCAGAGACAGCTGTCCTGATAGCGGTGGCAAACATCTCCGTAAGAGATTTCAATAGTTCAGGATCTAGGGCCATTTTTCGTACACTGCGGAGAGGGTGATCCCACTTCTGACACCACTGTTGTATATGTAGGAATGAAACACTTGTTTAAATGCAAATTATGCTGTCAATACTTTATTAAATTAAAGATTAGAGAAATGACGACTTAACTCGGCTGAATGTCAAAAGCGCAACAACCGGCAAAAACAAAAGATAAAAACCGAATGAATATTTGTGAGCGAGATAGCTAGTGATGTCATCGTAGTGTGTTTCGTTTAAAGATGCGTGTACATGTGCGTGTCTGTTTAAGGCTATAGACACAACAGGATCGAATCCCAGAAAACACCAAACAGTTTTTTTCACGGTCCCACCTCTTGCGAACGTCTGACAAGCATCCGAGAGTAATGTTGTTACGAGAAAGCTTCTGAAAACAAATTGCCTTTCAGATACGGCACTGAACTGTAGGTCCCATTCGTGTACAAAAATGTAACGCGCACAACACGAGTGGTTGCGAGAAGCTAGGCCCAGGCACTTAGAGAGCTGTTACGCTAAACATTATTTTTTTTTAAGTTTGTGAAGTTTATATGACAAGATTTAGTTTCGTCGAGTTTGATCCTCTATTTTTGCGTCCACTCGACTATTTCGTTCGCAGCTTTTTGGAGTTTTTAAGCTGCCTCTGTAATACTCCTACCGACCGATAGGATTGCTGTACCGTCCGCAAAGTAGCCATACTTCCTTCAGATGGTGTTGGTGTGATCAACGATTAATAGTTAGTTGCTAAATAGTCACCAGTGTAAAAACAACTAGGTTATAAGGAAGACACTAAACTGAAATAAAAAGAGTGGGCGCCGTGGCGTAAGTGGTTAGTCTGTTGGATCACTGCGCGTGAGGTTCCAAGTTCGATCCCAGAAAACACCAAAAAGTTTTTTCACGGTCCCACCTCTCGCGAACATCTGACAAACATCCGAGAGTATTGTTGTCTCGAAAAAGCTTCTCAAAACAAATGGCCCTTCGGATACGGCACTTAACTGTAGGTCCAATGCATTCGTATGAAAAATATATCGCACACAACATGCATGGTTGCGAGAAGCTAGGCTCTGGCACTTAAAGAGCTGTTGCGCGAAATATTTATTTTTTATTTATTTCAAACTGAAATAAAACTCTTTATTTTCTATTTCTTCTTCTTCGTCTTCCTATTTCGCCGAGGTTATGAATCGAAAACAAGGGATCGTAACCCTCTACTTCACCGCATTTCTACTGATCCGCCTGTGTGGTTCGCCTATTTAACCTCACAAATTATCGGCAGACCTCCCGATTTTGGATCACTTAATTATTGAGGCCAATCAATTTCCGGTGTCGTTGCATTTGTGTGATCCAGCCGTTTATAGGAGTGTCTCTCCTGCATCGCGATTATTTTAGCACATTCATTTATACAATATAACCTTTTTAACAGGGTTCAAATGATATATTCTTTGAACGTGGCAATACCAATTGTACCGTTCGCGCCCTATTTTTTGTTTCCTTGACGTGAAGCCTTCCACGGATCTTCGAACTTCTTTGATTGATAGCAGCTCACCATTATCAGAAAATGGCGGAACAATCAATTCGGGGCCCTAGCTGCGGCAGGAAAAAATGGGAGCTGCAGAGGCGCTTAAGGTAGACTTGTTTCTTCACCACATTGGAAATAAATATTTAATGTATTTGAGCTGCCCGCAGCACAAAGAACATTATCAATGGTCAGGACACGCTTTGAAGACTATTGTATCCTACGACGCAAGATCGTAATGGAGACCTACGAATTTCGCTCAATCACACAAAAATAATATCAGCCATTTGTGGAATTTGAAACAGAGGTGCGAAATCAAGTCAAATTTTGAGAATTTACTTGTGCTTCTGAAGGATGTCAGCACTCATACGTTAATCGAATGATAAGGGATAAGATCATTCTGGGTCTGGAGAACGAAAAATTGCGGGCAAAGCTATTGGAGTCAAGTAGCGACATCCTGGAGGCGATTATCGAGAAGGCTGAAATTGCGGAGCTATCTGAAAAAATAAAAAACTGTGTAAGATCGAAAGTGTCGAATATGCAAATTTTGCGGTAGTTTGCAGAAATAAGTATAGCGGCCAACGGTCAAATAGCGGAAATCAAGTGCATGAAGTAGAGTACGAAGCAGATGAGCGAGAGGAAAAGAGAGATGCATCGAGAGCGGTGAGTCCTTAGGTCGGATACTGAAGGACTATGGGAGCGAGTGGTCAGATTACAAGAAGCTGAGTTCAGAATGCCAAAAAATTAACAAAATTAAAGACGAGATAAGTGCGAACAATCATGTTCTTTGGTGATAAGTTAATTGTACCTGAAAAGCTTAGGGGTCAAGTTTTAGACATATTGCATGCGATCAATTTGGTTGATCGTTACATGATTATTGGACCGCCATCTCTGCTTATGAATATTGAGATGAAGAAACCATGTGCTTGCTATAATAACATTTCGCTTCTCATAAAAATCAATTAGCATTAGTCCGCTGTCAGACGTGGTGTCGTGTAGGCTATGTTTACCAACTGCCCTACAAAAGACGTCCTCCTTTCCTATGTCGTACTGAGCGATTTTAACGCCATGTTTAAGACATTCTTCGTATGTTTTGTTGAGGGGCTCGTAAAAACAATCTTTAGTAGCAACGTCCTTTCCTTCCGTGGGGGCATGAGCACTTATCAGGCTTATTTTAATGAATTTAGCCTTGATCCGGATTGACATAATACGCTCGCTCACGTGTCGGGAGCTTAAGACTTCTTGCCTAAGTCTGCCCTGTATAGCAAATACGTATCCAAAGAAGTGCTGCTTGTTGTCTCTTCAGCAATCACCGTAGTAGATGTCACAGTTTTTGACCTTTTTCTTGCCGGCTGGCGGTTATATCTGCTTTATTGCAGTCTAGAACCTATGCTAATTGTTTGGCTACACGTGGTCCGTTGAAGGTCCGAACACTGCACGTACAGATTCGAAGGTTGTTGTCCTTTCGTTTGCTGGGGTCGTCATCAGTTGAATCGTCCTTATTCGAGGCTTGTGGTTGTTTTTGAACCAGTGTTTTTTTTTAATGGTAGGTAGGTGGTGCCAGTAGTCCACTACGGGAGTATAAGCGCAGCAGTTGGCCCATTAAGAGCTCCTCCACCACCATCTCTATTGCAAGGTCCTGACTAACCTTTTAAGTTCCTTACCGACCTGTGATCCGAATATCTCGGAGCAGTTCGTGCAAGCTGTTCACTCAGCTCAACCTAACTGGAACAGTAGACGCCACCGTTGACTCCATCTAGGGAATTTATTCTGTGGAGGGGATAGGAAACTATGCTCTACTAATATGTAGAACATTGCTCATATTTGTCACGTAATATGAGCGGTGGACTTCATAAACTGTATTGCGCAGAGCGCAATTGAAGTGCCCAAAAGGGGAAACACTTTAAGTTCTGCCGCCGGCAAAAAATAGTCCAAGTTGGGCATCCAGCGGTCACCACGCGAAAATTGAAAGTAGGAGTTGGTAGGCCTAAGCTAAGTGAAAACGCTTGTGTTTTTATATAAACGCATGTACTCCCGTTTGGTTTTAACTTTAGTTTAACAGCTTACTACAACCGTAGAGATGGACGACTACGACATAGGAAAACTTATCGATCTCGTTAAAAACAGAAATTCTCTGGAATTTATGCCATAATAATATGTAGAATTTTAAGTTTAACAAACAAAGCGTCGTCTTTAAAAAATGTAATTCTCAATAAAAACATAAAAACTGGGCCTCAACCAACAAGCCTCTCCATTTAGCTCGGTCTTTAGCTAATTGCCTCCAGTTGCGCACTCCAAGTTGGTCGAGGTCCCCTTGAACTTGTGCGCGCCCCCTACGGCGATGATTCCCTCTACTGCGTCGTCCCTCGGGATTTGATTCGAAGACTCTGCGAGCCGGAGCGTTGGTGTCCATTCGCTCTACATGTCCTAGCCATCTCAGACGTCCAATACGCAGTTTTTGGACTAGGGCGATGTCGCTGTACAGCTCGTATAGTTCGTGATTGAATTTTCTCCAAAACCCGTCAACGCAAACGGGACCGAAAATCTTACGAAGAATTTTTCTCTCGAAGCGATCAAGTATATCTTCATCCTCTTTTAATAAAGTCCATGTTTCAGCTCCGTAAAATAGGACTGGGATGATCAGGGTCTTATACAGAGTCTCCTTAGTTGTTCGAGATAGGGCTTTACTGTTGAATTGCCTTATAAGCCCAAAAAAACAGCGATTGGCAAGAGTTATTCTTCGCTTGATTTCTGCACTGATTTTGTTAGAAGAATTTATAGCAGAGCCAAGGTTAACAAAGTCCCTTACTACCTGGAAGTTATAATTGCCCACGGTGACGTTTTGTCCAATTCGTCGGTGTTGGCTTTCCCTTCTGGCTTGTGGGTTCCGCACAATCCGTTCAAGTACAATGTTAAAGAAGTCACATGACAGCGCGTCACCTTGTCTAAAACTTTTTTTGACATCAAAGGTTTCGGTGAGGTCATTACCGACCTTGATGGAGCAGCGAGCGTTCTCCATCGTCAACCTGCACAGATGGACAAGTTTGGCAGGGATATCAAAACTAGACATGACTCTATAAAGCTCTTCTCTATAGATGCTGTCATAGGCGGCCTTGAAATTGATATAGAGATGGTGAGTATCGATTTGGAATTCTTGGGTTTTCTCCAGGATCTGCCGAAGTGTGAAGACGAGCTCACGAGCAGCTCTCGTTTTCCTTTGCAGTGCCCGCATTGTATGCCTCTTGTTTTGTTGCATGCATTCGCTGGCATTCTTCGTCAAACCAGGGGTTTCGCGGTGGTGGGCGAGCGAGACCCAGCACATCAGTCGCGGCGTTTCTGATGGCATGTTGGCAGCGTTGCCACTGGTCTTCGGCACTTGATGCTGGCGGCATAGGGGTGATTGAGAGATTTCGGGATACGCGTTCAGCGAAGAGTCCGGCGGTCTCTTGCGATTGTAGCTTTTCGACGTAAAATTTTCTCACAGTGATTTTTCTTTGTTGTTCAGATTGGGATATCCGCATCCGTACCTTGGCTACAACAAGGTAATGATCCGAGACTATGTTGGTAGGCATGCCTTGCGTCGATCGCAATATGATCAATTTGGTTGATCGTGACATGATCATTGGACCTCCATGTCTGCTTATGAATATCGAGATAAGGAAACCACGTGCTTGCTATGGTGACATTTCGATCCAGAGCGAAATCAATTAGCCTTAGTCCGTTATCAGACGTGGTGTCGTGTAGGCTATGCTTGCCAACTGCCCTACCAAAGACGTCCTCCTTTCCTATTTTGGCGTTAAAATCGCCCAATACGACATTGCTCATATTTTTTGTCGAGGAGCTCGTAGAAACACTCTTTGGTGGCAGAGTCCTTTTCTTCCGTGGGGCATGAACACATATTAGGCTTATGTTAGCGAATTTAACCTTGATCCGGATAGTCATAATAAGTTCGCTTACGTGTCGGAAGCTTAAGACTTGTCTGCCGCATATGACAAATCTGCATCCGAATAAGCGTTGCCTGTTGCCTCTGTAGCAGTCACCGTAGTAGATGTCACAGTTTTTCATCCTCTTTTTGCCCGGTTCATCCCATCGCACTACCTGGATGGCGGTAACATCTGCTTTATAGCAGTCTAAGGCCTCTGCTAGTTGTTCGGCTGCACGTGGTCTATAAAGGCACTATATAACATGCCACGTACAGATCCGAAGGTCGTTGTCCTTATTTCCTTTGCTGGGGTCGTCATTAGTTGAGTCATCCTTATCCGAGGCTTTTGGTTGTTTCGGAACCATTCTTACACGACACGGATGCTTTTAAGGTAAATCTTCACAGGTTTGCACACGACGACAAAAAAATTGTCCAACCTGTCGGGAATAATTGACTACGCTGAACATATCATGTTCTATTGTATTATATTACGGTACGAAACAGAACGGCATCTACTGGTGCAAAGAAGTGCTGGGAGAAGTTTTAACCACAGAAAGATGATTAGTCCGATTTAATTTAATTTGTAATTAGCTGAAAAACTCTTTAAAAGAACTCATTGTATATAAAAATGTATCACAGTCTTACAATGCCCTGTATAATTTGCTTCTTAAGTATATCTATATTAATTTAAATTTTCAAATTTGCATCAAAAAATTATTAAATAGTTCTGCTCGTTTGTATAACATATTATTCTGGCAACTACATCGCCTATATAAGGGTAATCGGAAATCACCTACGTTCCTTAAATTATAATAGTTACCCACAAATTAAAAGTTTCTTTGTAAATAAATAGGGAATAATCTAATCAGGGTTTCAAAGCCAGAACAGAAGCCTGCAAGGACGAAAATGGCAATATAGTAGTAGAATCGCAGTCGGTGCTGAGGATATGGAAGGAACACTTCTGCAAACTGTTAATCGGCGATGATGACCAATATTCCGCTGTCAGGCAGAATGAGCCATTCAACAGTGACGATGGCAGTCAAGATTCCCGTCAACCCGATCAGAATAAAGTGAGGATAGCGATATCTAAACTCAAATCCAACAAAGCTGTTGGAGCCGACGGCCTTGCCGCTGAACTTTTCAAGGCAGGAGGAGATGAGTTAGTAAGGAGCATGCACCAGCTCATCTGTAAAATCTAGTAGGACGAAAGTATGCCCGATGAGTGGAACCTCGGCATCGTTTGCCCGATCCTGAAGAAAGGAGATCCTCTGA
Source organism: Brachypalpus laphriformis (assembly GCA_945910035.1). Classification (NCBI taxonomy): domain Eukaryota; kingdom Metazoa; phylum Arthropoda; class Insecta; order Diptera; family Syrphidae; genus Brachypalpus; species Brachypalpus laphriformis. The sequence continues at coordinate 126,746,359 of OX246756.1, forward strand.
ACTTCGCCAACTACAGAGGTATAAGTGTCCTCAACATCGCATATAAGATCCTGTCTGCCGTATTACGTGAACGCCTAAAACCGATCGTTGACAACCTGATAGGTCCTCATCAGTGCGGCTTCAGGCCGGGAAAGTCCACCATTGACCAAATATTCACACTACGGCAGATCTTGGAAAAAAATAGAGACGAGTTATGCAGAGCCATGTCTAGTCTTGGCATCCCTGCCAAGCTCGTCCGTTTGTGCAGAATGACGACGGAGAACTCTCGCTGCTCCATCAAAGTCGGTGAGAACATCACAGAAGCGTTCGATGTCAGGAAGGGTCTTAAGCAAGGTGACGCGCTATCATGCGATCTCTTTAACATAGTACTTGAGAGAATTGTACGGAACTCACAAGCCAACACCGAAGGTACAATCTTTTACTAGTCTGTACAACTACTCGCTTATGCCGATGACATTGACATAATCAGAAGAACTCAACGGGCAGTCAATGTGGCATTTACGAGTATTGAGATCGAGGCAGCAAAGATGGGTCTAGCGGTCAATGAAAGCAAAACAAAATATATGCTGCCAAAAAAAAGGTCGCCCAACATCGGCGTCTTGAATACAATGCCACAATAGACAGATATAATTTTCATGTAGTAAAGGATTTTGTCTACCTAGGCTCTATGGTGAACTCCGCAAATGACATCAGTAGGGAGATCACACGAAGAATTACTCTTGCCAATCGTTGTTTCTATTTGCTAAGAAGGCAATTGAGTAGCAAAGCCCTATCTCGAACTACTAAGAACTCTTTATAAGATACTAATCATCCCAGTCATGCTGTATGGCACAGAGGCATGGGCTTTGATAAAACCGGATGAAGATGCCCTTGGTTATTTTGAGAGAAAAGTTCTTCGAGCGATCTTTGGTCCCGTCTGCACAGACGGTGAGTGGAGGAGAAGGTACAATGCCGAACTATACGGCCTGTACAAGGACTTAGCCAGAAGAGTTCACATACCGTGACTAAGATGGAAAGTCTTCGAATCCACCCCGGATGGACGACGCAGTAGAGGACGGACTCGCGGTAGGTGGCGCAAACAAGTGGAGGCGACCTCAACCAACTTGGCGTGCGTAACTGGAGGCAGCTGGCTCGTAACCGTGCTGGCTGGAGAGGTTTGTTGGTTGAGGCGCAATTCCGCCCCGGACTATAGCGCCACCTAAGTAAGTAATTAATCTATTTTTTAACTTAAAGGTACAAATTAATGCATTAAATATTATAGTCTCTGTATAACATTCATCTATTTTATTTCATTAAGCAACCTTAAACGGGCAACAAGGATGGGATTGTTTATACTGGCACACCGTAGATGCTTTTCGCTACAGAAGGCGTATCGCCGAGCAAGATTTTTAAACTTTGTGTCGTCTTAATTCGCTTACCTTTAATCAGGATTTCAACTCAGATAGCTATTTATCTGGTATGCGGCATAATGCCAATCCAAAGTAAACTAATTTTTTTTTTCATGTCTAACTGTTTTGAATGAAATAAATGTCATTAATATACTACTACTACTCGTACTATCATTTCATTAAGTACGTAACAATATGAGTTCTTAAACCACATTGTAATACACATCTCATTGCACGATTTTGTAAAATCTGTAAATTTTCAATTTTTCCCGAGTTACAGAAATATAAAATTGAAAAACAATAATCAAAATGCGGCGATATAATTCAATTGTATGTACTGATTGCACATTTTCTTGAAATTTTCTTTCTTGTTCTACATAGCAAATTAGTTTTTTTTTTTTCGCATATAAAATCTACATGTAAATTAAAAGATAGTTTTTTGTCCACAATTATGCCTAAATATTTAATTTGTTCGACACATTCAATGTCATTTTCATTAGCTTCATGTTTATATGTCCACTACTACTACCAATGCATACACATTTGGTTTTTAAAGCATTTAATTTAAGCTCGTTTTTGCAAAACCATTCAAACAGCTTAGCTGCATCAGAATTTAGATTAGTCTCACAATCACTTGAACTTTTCCCAACAATGGAAATTAGAGTATCATCCGGAAAACCCATCTTTGCAGATGATTTGGTCATCCTTGGGTCCTCTCAAACCGAACTTCAGCGCGCACTCGGAAGGTTTGTAGCCGGTTGTGATGATGCTGGAATGAAGATCAACATGAACAAGTCAGAAGTAATGGTCGTTTCCAAAAAACCCATTCAGTGCACTCTGCATGTTGGTGGAGTTCCACTGAAGCAGGTGGATAAGTTTAAGTACCTCGGGGTCTTATTCACGAGTGATGGGAAGAGCAATGTCCTGTAGAGTTGTCCTGTAGAATTGGTCGGGCTGGACCAATTTTGAGAGAGCTTCGCCAATCTGTTATAAGGAAGGCCGAACTTAGTGTTTAAGATCAGCTGTCGGTTTTTAACTCGGTGTATGTTCCAACTCTCACCTATGGTCATGAAATTGAGGTAGTGACCGAAAGGATAAGATCGCGGATACAAGCTGCCGAAATGAGGTTCTTTTGCGGTGTTGCTGGAATAACTCGTAGGGATAGAGTGCGCAACACCAGAGTAGGCACGCTCAATGTTGAGCAGCTTCTTTTCCGAACGGAACGTTCTATGCTTCGATGGTTCGGTCACGTACTGCGTATGCCCCCAGACCGGCTTCCAAGACGTGCCATCAGGTAGGCGACCCCGCGGTAGGACTAGAAATAGATGGTTGGACCAAGTCCGACATCTCTCCTGGAGCCGTCTAGGGATTCCTCCTGATGAGTTGGAGTCAATGTCTACGAACTTTTATATTACCTTCTTCTTCTTATTGCTCTTGGTTTTAATTTTTTTTTCATTTTCTCTCAATTCTTATTCACTTCCTCCCGATCGAGTTTAAAACAGTTTTTTTGTTTTTTTTTTGTTTACAAAAAGGTGTTGTATTGTATTCGGTTTTACCGGCTGCGCCAAATATGTTGGGGATATATGAGTACAACGAGGAAAACGATTTGATAAATAAATACGCATCTTAAAAGCTTCGCAGTCGAGAACCAACTCCACTCTGTATTTCATACTTTTCCTTACTATGCTTAACAATTACTTATAAATATTCTTATTCTATTGACCCACTTACTCATATTACGCATGATATTCGCAACATGCAGAACTGCTGCGCCAGTGTATTGCACAACCTGCACAACCTGAACCCAATTAAAGTCCAAACAATTAAGCAAAATGCTTACATTGCAATTTAAACTCCAATTTGGGTTCAGCATTTCGCAAATACCGCGCAATACAAGAGTGGGTGAGCGGGAGGCACAACATTCCCCCCCCCCCCCCCCCCATAAAGAAAAAAAAAATGAAATAAAACATTTGCATATGTATGTACGTATCTTTTCTTTTTTATATTTTATTTAATTTTTTTTTTTTTAATTTTATTAATTCCAAATTTATTTATTTCTACATTTTTTTTTTGCTTGTTGTAATTTTTTTTTGTTTTTCTTGAATAATGCATATAACTTGTATTATTACAATATTTCTATTTAATGTATAATATTAACACAAATCAATATTAGTAATCTTCTCGTACAGAGTTGGTATTAGTCGTCATACAACTTATTAAATTGAATAAAACAAAAATAAATAAAATAGTGAACAAATTATTACATATGTACTTATCCAGTATATTTTGTTTATGCTAAAAAAGCAGAATTAGAGCTTATTATATTTTGTTTAATTTTTTTTTTTTTTAAATTTTGGAAATTTCAAATTTATTTCTTTCTACAATTTTTTTTTTTTTAATAATGCATATAACTTATATTATTACAATATTTCGATGAAATATATAGTATTAACACAAATCAGTGTTAGTAATCATCTTATACAAGGTATATATTGGTATTAGTTTCCATACAGCTTAAAAAAAATAAAACAGTGAGCAAATTATTACATATGTACTTATTTTGTTTATTCTAAATGTTAAAAATATCAGAAATAGAGCTCTTCTTTTTGCGAAATGACTTTAAAACACTGTTAATTAATTCTTTTCATTAATTCTGGACTCTCGGTCTCGACCTTTACATCTTTTTCTCGACTGCCTGAATTTGGGAGTGCGACGACGACAAGCCTCAAATAGGCTTTCTTAATCATTATCGTTTCTGTAATTAAACAAAACTACCACCAGAAAAATTGTTGTGTCGATATGTATGTGTTGTGTGAGCTTAATTTGTTTATGTGGGTTATGATTTAGATTCTTAAATTATGACTGATTTTCATTAATTATACTGATATATCGTTATAATATATAGTAAATTAATCGTTTCAGTATTCGTTAAAAATGTTGAGTCTGTTATTGTGTATCCGCTTTTCTTTATTATTAATTTTGATTGTAGTGTTTACGTCACTATTAATTTTTACAACTTCATAAGGACCAATCCACAGAGGAGATAATTTATTAGGTCTAGCCTGGTCCAATAATAGTACTTTATCACCAATATCTACTTTTAAGGGAATTGTTTTTCTATCGTAATATATCTTCGACTTTTCTTTGCTACTAACTAAATTCCTTTTCGCGATATCGTGGGCAGTTTGAATTTTATATCTAAGTTGCAGACAGTAATCATCATGATTGTAAATTGGTTCTGGTTCTCTTTTTAAATTTGTTGGAATTTCAGCTGTAAATCCAAACAGACAGTCAGATGGGGCCATTTTAGTTGCTAAGTGTATGGTGTTATTGTGTACATGAGTTGCCTGTCTTAGCCATTTATCCCAGTCATTTTTATCTTTCTCCACGAAACTTCTTAAGTATTCTGCTAATGGTCGATGAGACCTTTCTAGCGCACCGTTAGAGTGTGGGTGATATGCTGTGGTTTTTATATGTTTAACTTTTAACAGTTTACAGAGCTAGTGAAATTAGAACCCTGATCAGTTACTAATATCCTTGGTATCCTGTACCTACTTATTATTTCTTCGTAAAAAACTTTCGCTACCGTTTTTGCCTCTGCATCCGGCATAGCGTAGCAATCCATAAATCTAGACAGGTCATCTTCGAAAGTTAAAATCCACTTATTTCCATTCGATGTCACTGGTAAAGGTCCAACTGTGTCCAAATAAATCTTGTCAAACGTTTCCCGAGCTTAATCGGTGATAACCATTGGCTCTTTGGTTTTTCTACTGTATTTATTTTGTTGACACTTAGTGCATTTCTTGACATAATTTTCTATTTCTTTGCTCATATTCTTCCAACTATATTTGGTCTGTATTCGATGTAAGGTCTTTTTGAATCCTTGATGTCCACCTAATGGAGAGTCATGATAATCCCTTAAAACGATTCTAATTTTTTCTGGATCGGTTAAAATCGTATAATCCAGTGCGTTTTCTGAATCGGAGATTGCATCAATCTTGCATTTATCATTTTTGGTACATTCATTATCATCTGCTATTTCAGTTTCATCAGAATCTTTAACCTCATCCTCTCTTCTCCTGCGCGATTGAGCTCTTGTTATCACTAAACAATCACGTTCCTCCTTTTCATATGGGATTCGACTTAAAGCATCAGCGTTAGTGTTATACTTACCGGGTTTATAAACAATTTTAAAGTTATATTCTATAAGCGTTTGATGGAATCTTGCAAAACGTGAAGTAGTATCTTTCATACTCATAACACCTTGCAAGGGCTTATGATCAGTGTACACTGTAAATTGTCTACCGTATAAATATGGTTTGAAATTTTTTACACCCCATACAACTGCCAGCAATTCCCTCTCTATTGTGGAGTATCTTTTCTCCGTTGCTCCTAACACCCTGCTGGCGTATGCAATTGGCTTATCTTCACCAATGGTACCTTGCGAGAGAATGGCTCCCAATGCTTCATTACTCGCATCGGTTGTAAGGTTAAATGGCAATTCAAAATTAGGGTAGGCGAGAAGGGGTTCTGAAGAAAGCATACTCTTTAGAAGTAAAAATGATTTTTCAGATTCGACTGACCATTCAAACTTTGTATTCTTTCTTAATAATCTGTTAATTGGGGCTGCATTTTTGGAAAAATCTTTTATAAATTTTCTATAATAGTTTGCAAGACCTAGAAATGATTGCACGTCTTTCAAGCGATTTGGACGCGGGAAATTTTGAACACACTTAATTTTTTCCGGATCTGGTCGGCATCCGTCTTTGTTACATATGTGACCGATGTATATTACTTCCTTTCGCAGGAACTGACATTTTTCGGGATTCAGCTTCAAGTTAAATCTGCGGAGACATTCAAATACTTGGATTAATTTTTGATTGCGATCAGGAAGACTTTTTCCATGAATCACGATATCATCTAAGTATACGAAACATGCTGTATTATTTAGCCCCGTTAAGGCATAATTCATCAATCGTTGGAAACATGCTGGAGCGCCTTTCAGTCCAAACGGCATTCTATTGTACTCATAGTGTCCATTTGACGTGCTGAAGGCTGTTTTTTCACGATCATTTTTATTTACCAGCACTTGATGATATCCATTTACTAAATCCAAGGTAGTATAATACCTTGCATTTCCTAATTGGTCCAGAATGTCTTCCATTCTCGGGAGCGGGAAAGCATCACCAATAGTTACATTATTTAGCTTTCTGTAATCGATCACTATTCTCCATTTTTTACTTCCATCCTTTCCTGGTTTCTTGGGTACAATCAGTATTGATGAATTCCAAGGGCTACTGCTTGGTACAATTACTTCGTCTTCAAGCATTTTTCTAACTTGGGCTTCTACCTCTTTTTTATGAATCTCGGGTATGCGGTACATCTTGCTATTTATTGGAGGCTGGTTAGTCCTTGTGGGGATTTTGTGTGTAACAGCATACGTATGTGTAAGTTTATCTTCCTCTAAATGCATTATATCATTAAAGTTTGTAAATATTTGAAGAATGGTTTCCTTTTCTTCTGGAGTGTGGTATTCACTAAAATCAATTATTTCTTTCAACCTATCTTCACGGCTCTTAGACGCATTTTTATCATCTACTCCCGATGCATTAAGTGGTAATAAATAATAATCATCTAAATTTTCTAGATTCGGCTTGTAATTTTGTAAACTAAGATCGCGAGTTGATCCATTAACTACCCCAATATTTATTTTGTTATTGTTAGTTTAAACTAAAAAATTGCCTACGAAAACACCATGTTCAATTTCTTCTCGCGTGCATAACATAAATTTCTCCTTTGTTGGTTTTATTGGTAATGACATATTTTTCATTGTTCGCGCTAGAACATTGTATGCCGTAAATGAAAAACTATGGGTATCCCTTACAGTTTGACGAAAGGGGATTTCCATAATCTTATCTTTTACCACAATTTTTTTTTTTTTCCCGAGGGTAGGTGAAAAATCTACCATAGCCACTATGAGAATAGCAAGCGCGTGCTCATAGTAGTGTCAGATTCTTACTGACTAAAAAAACACCACCCTTCGATATAAATTCGTTAGATATCGCAACTAAGTAATAACTTATCAAGCAATTTTTCTATCATGAAATAAAAACGTTTGGCAGGTTACTTTCCACTGAAGGATCCTGCATATTCCGCAATCTAGACGCGGTTAATCATTATCTCGCCAAGTCGAAAGGTTTCGTCCTTTGTAATCGGCGCAATAAATTGCTCTCATCCAAAATTTGTAGGACTGTATTGTTGACATGACCGATTAGTCGGTTTTTATGCTTTCTCGCGAAGCTTCTAGTTTCAGCTTCGATTGTCGGAATTCCGAAATCCCTGTGGATATCGTCGTTTCTACTATACCACGGTGCTTGGACAATTTCTCTTAGCACTTTATTTTGAAAAGCTTGTAAAATATTGGCATTTGTTTTCTTGGTACAACCCCAAAGTTGTATACCGTAGGTCCACACCGGCTTTAGCACTTGCTTGTATAAAAGCAGTTTGTTCTCAGTACTGAGTTGGGAATGTTTTCCGAGTAACCAGTACATTTCTCTATATTTGATTTCGAGTTCTTTACGTTTCATTTTCACGTGCGAATTCCATTTCAGCCTTGCGTCGAGTGTCATTCCCAGGTATTTGGCCTCGTTTGCAAAATGTATTCGGGCCGAGTTTAGGAAAATTGGCAAGTCATTAATTTTCTTGTAAGTGAAATTCACGTGAACAGATTTAGATTCGTTGAGGGCGATCCGCCAGTCCCTCGTCCATTCATTTACTTTATTCAATGCGTTTTGCAATTTTGCAGTCGTTTCTTCGATTGTTTTACCTACTGCTAGGATAGCATCGGCAAACGTAGCAAGGATAGTGCCATCTTCGTTCGGTATATCACGAGTATATAGCAAATAGAGAAGCGGCCCAAGAACGCTTCCTTGCGGTACGCCGGCCGAAATTTCCTTGAGCTCGGAGTATTCGACTCCATTTCTAACACGAAAGAGTCTATTCCCGAGATATGATTCTAGAATATCGTATAAGCATACAGGGAGGACTTGTCGTAGTTTGCATTTCAGGCCATCATGCCACACCTTATCGAAGGCTTGCGAGACGTCTTCAAATGCTTTCTCGATTACGTCAGTAATTCTATGCACCTGGTCAATCGTCGAATGCTTACTTCTGAACCCAAACTGGTGGTCAGGGATAAGATTATTTTCTTCTATAACCGGTTGGAGACGCCTTAATAATATCCTCTCGAAAATGTTCGATATGATTGGAAGAAGCGAAATTGGTCTATACGATTTTACTTCATTTGGCGGTTTTCCTGGTTTTAAAACCATTATGACATCCGCAATTTTCCATTGACTCGCCACGTGTTTTAATCTGAGTGCAGCATTTACAATATGGAGAAGCTTAATCAGTGCTTTTCTAGGTAAGACTTTGAGAATTTCTCCGGTAATCAAATCATAACCAGGAGATTTCTTAGGTTTTAGATTCTCGATCGCATGTTTGAGTTCCCTTAGCGTTGCACTTGTGAGCGTCACATCGTCAGATGGTAAATCCAGCCTATTGCGGTTGTCGTAAACCACTTGACCATCGTACGGTTTAAAGGTCTCTTCCAGGTGGGCCGCAAAGACGTCCGCTTTTTCTTTATCTTCCCTCGCCCATTCATTTTGATTTAATTTGATTGGCGGCGCGGAGACTTTGGGCCGTTTGGTGCCTTTTACAGCTTTCCAAAGTGAATAATTGGAATCTTTTTTCGCTGTTAAACTTTCAAGGTAAGAGGCTATTGCACGATTCTTAAAATCCTTAATAGTCTTCTTCAACAAATTGCACAGACGATTCAAGTGTGCTTTATGCTGCGGAGCACGACTCTGTTGCCATTTTTTACGCGCTTTTCTTTTTTCCTTGACCAATTCTTTTATTTCCGGAGGATATCGCAAACCGTATCTGTCCGGCGTTTTCCTTGGATTGGGCGTATTATTCCAAGAGGCGAGCTGTACGATCTCAACGAAGCGATCAACTTCAACCTCAAGTTCATAGGGTGTCGTAAGTGGAACGCTCAGTTCCACATTATCTACAATTTCGTTCCTAAAGCCTTCCCAGTTAGATGTTCGACCAGTTAATCTCGCTGGCTCTAGGTTATAGATTAGTTTTTCGCTGATTGTTAAAATAACCGGGGAATGATCAGACGACAGATCAAAGCAGTCTTCGACTTTTATGTGGTTGGTAGATATTCTTTCACAACGAAAAAATCTATCAGGTCAGGTATTTTCGAAGTATCAGTTGGCCAGTAAGTCGGTTTACCCGTCGAATAGAAATCACAACTGTACTCCATACCTGCCCCATAAAGCATTCTACCTTTTTTCGAGCTGTATCTTGAGCCCCGGAACGTATGTTTCGCGTTAAAGTCGCCGCCGATGATAAAATTAGGTTTCAGCGATTCAAACAAGTTAGTGAAATCAGACTTTTCAAGCGCGGAACGCGATGGACAGTAGATAGATGGGATTTTAAGAGTACGCTGACTATTTTTAACTCGAATCGTGCACAGTTGCAAAGTTTCAAGCTCTATCTTTAGGTCTTCGGATTGTTCGATGCAGTCTTTAATAAGCAAGGATGATCCGCCTCTCGCTTTTCCCGAAGGCTGACAAGCGTGGTAATCATTATAGCCTTTTATTTTTAAATGCGATTCCTTTTTTACGTGGGTTTCAGAAATCAAGCAAATATCAATATCTTTTTCACGCATGAATATTTCTAATTCGTCGAGTTTTTGCAAAAGTCCGTTTGCATTCCAAGTACATATTTTTAACATTCGTTTGTCATTCATATTCTAGTTGAAGTACTCGTTTTCTGTGAATTATTTTCAAGCTTAACCAGCCTATCAAGGATAATTTTATTTATTTTGCTTTGTTCTTCAAATTTCTCGAGAATAACCGACAAAACATGAGAGACAGGGTCCGTCGAAATTTCAACGTTTTTTGGTTTTTCGGATGCCGCGGCCTGAGCGTAAGTCTGCACTCCTGCTGTCCGAGGGCCATTACCTGGCGGCTTTTTCGATGTTAGCTTTTCAGTACCGTTTCTTTTAAAAACTGAGGTCGAGGACTTTTCTGTTGTCACTACTTCCCTCACCTTTTTGCGCTCTGAACCCGGTAGTTTTAGTTTAGCTAGTTTCTCCTGTGCATTCTTACGCTTTGGCTTAGTTTGCAGCTTAGATTTTGCATTTACGGGCTTAAGGAGCACATCTCTCCGTTTTTGCAACTCCTTAGCTACTTCACAGCCTCTATAATTTGCCGGGTGCTTTCCCTTACAATTAGCACATGTTGCAGAGGTTTGTTTATTTACTCCACAGACTTGGGAGAGGTGATTTCCGGCGCATTTCACACATCGCGGTTCTTTTTTGCAGTACATTTGCGTATGGTTAAATCCTTGGCAACGTTTGCACTGCGGAATCATCCTTAAATTTCTACGCATGGGCTCGATTTTGACCACGATATTTAGTATGGCTCTAATTCGGTAGATATCGTCGATATTATCCGATTTATCGAAGGTAAGCATAAAAAGCGGAAGTCCACGCCTTACCAAGACGTCTTTATCTATTTCCGTTTGTTGCTTCTCCTTCTTGATGATATTAACGGCATCAAGAATTTTGAAGCCTTTGGCTTGAAGGTCCGCCATAACCTCTTCTTTGGTGCATGAGGGGTGGAGTCCCCTTGCAACGACACGATGTGGCCTTTCTGACTTGATTTCGAAAGTATACCACTGAATCTTTTCGGTATTTAGCTTTTGGGAAACAGCTCGGTAGTCGTTGTAGTCGTCGACGTTGATTTTCCGCGCATTATCCCTCAAAGATGTAACCTTATACTTGGATGTTATTATTCCTTTAAGGAGGCTTTGCAACTTATTGTATTCCGTTATCCCGACGATGTTTATTGGTGGGGGTGGACGAAGTTGCGCTCGACGTTGCTTTTCTTGTGGTTCTTTGTGATTTTCTTGTTTCACTGGCTCGACTTCGGGCGATGAACCGGCTTTCCGTTTTTTACTAGGTCTTTTCTTTGGGACCCGATACGTTACGCGTGCTAGCTCTTCTTCGTCTGTGTGATATTCCACACTAGCTAAGCGTGCTGGAGTACATTCGCGTTCTCTCTCGAAATGCGTGCTCTTTAGGACCTTATTCTCTTCTTTTAATAAGTCTATCTCTTTCTTAAGATCTTGATAGAGTAGATCCATTTCGTTAAGCTTGATTCGGAGTGTTTTATTTTCTTCCTCAAGACTTTTATATTTCGCTGAGTCCTGAATTTCGCGCGTTGGCGCTTCCGGTGGACTTCTTTTCCCGGAAAAATGAGTTTATTTTGAATGCAAGCAATTATATTGTACTGGCATAAGAAATCTCGGCCTAGTATTCCATCAGCTGAAAGAAAGATGCTGTCACTTACTACGTGGAAGTTACAGGATAAGTTATTCTCAAGCAATTTTCCTATACAAGTACCTAAAGTAGTCCCTTTTCCACCATAAATTCCCTTCATTGTACGCTTTTCAAAGGTGTTTACGAATGTATTATCCTTAATGCTATTAGCTTTTATTACACTTATGTCTGCCCCAGTATCTACTAAAAGTTGTACGTACTGCTTCTTCGATATATCGAGAGGGATCTCTATAATTGCGTTCCTACAGCGTTGCTCATTCCCGCTGGCGTTTAATACCTGCGCGGAGGTCCCAGATTCTAGCCATTCGCTAGGCTTTATTGGTTTACTGGAATCGAAAAATCGTTCACCATTTTCGGAAGCTATACTATCCTGACTATTAAACATTTCTAACGTTTGTCGCTTGGAGCCACTACTATCCTGTATACTATTTGGGCAATGACTTTGTTTTTTAATATCCTCTGCTATATTAAAAAATATACTTAAATCTACATCCTCTTGGGTATCTATATTATTAATTATTCTTTTCTGTTTCTTCACACTCTTTGGTATGTCTACATTTTGTTTGTTTGATCTAATCGATTTTGAGGGGACTGCAAAACTGGAGAGTATATTAGGGTAGTAGCGTTCTTTTGAATTAATTATTTCATTTAAATCATTATTTGCGGGCATTGGAATAGTTGTTGTTTTTATTTTCGGGTCCCTCACTGCCCGTTGCGAGAAGACCCTTATTCGTTTCGCGGTTGCCTTTTCTTATTATGTCTCTCTTTAAGAAAACAGTCATTCTCTAAATGACCACGGCGGAGACAATAGTTACATTGCAAAGAATTTGAATTACGATTACTACCGTACTTGGATTTATTTCCTTGAGCGGTTTGGTTGTAGTTTGTGTGTTGTTTGTTTGTGTTGGGATGAGATTGTTGTGTGTAACTTGTGTTCTGATTAATTATATTGGGTCTATACCTTTGGGAGTTAAAAAAGCTATCTTGTCTTGGCCTGGTATTCTGCAAGCCAAACTTTGGTCTACAGTTTGACATGTCATGACCATACATTTTACATATTGCGCAAAATGGAGTATTTTTTCTGTGATCACATTGTTCAATAGTATGATTTGCTCTATTACAGAATAAGCAAAATGCATCTAGTACAGTGCGGTACGCATTTACATTGCAACTGTCCGCCCCTTTATACTTCTCACTACTGCTCTGATAATTCTCTTGATAAAGACGAGTTGATACAGATAAATCCTTCAATGTTTTTGTAAATGAGGCAAATTGATCTTGTATCGTCGCTATTAGAGAATTAATTGGATCCGTAGGATAGAGGGGTTCCTGTTTAAACTGGGAATTCTGGTTTAAAAATGAGGGGTTCTGAAAGTGTGAGTAATAGGATGTGTCATTCGAAATTGTACCAATGTAGTTATCGTCGACTCGTTGACTATTGAGTCTTGCAAACGTCTACTTAGGAGCCCAAGTTTGAATGCCTTAATAGCGCGTTGCTCAAGATCTGCAACTAGCGTTGCATTGTGTTCTGGGTGGCGTTGTTTTGTAATCAATTTGCAAACTGATAAGGCTTGCTTCAGTCTAACGCCAAACGTGTGAAGTCCGTATATAATTTTTTCGGAACTACCAATTTTAATAAAAAATTTGAAAATTCCTTAAAGTCATTAAAAGTTTTTTCCTGAACTAAATTGTGGATATCTCCACGAATTTTCAATTTTATTACATTAAAGAACACGATTTTTTGTTCAGCAGTAAGGCTGTCGTACACTGTTTTGCAGGCGTCGAGAAAAATGCGAGCTTCCAGATTTAAATTTTTGGGGTTCGAGTTGACATTTGCACAAAAATTGGGCACTATTAGTGATATGTTTTGTGCCACTATAGATAGGTTTTCCATTTTTTTATTTCCTACGTTCTTAACTATAGGTCTTATATTAGTTATAATACTAGAGTTTTCCTTTACCTGTGTGTTTGATGTTGAAGGATCCGATGATATTCTTCTCGAAACTGGAGTTGGGACTGTTCTTTGAGGGATCCCCGGTGCTGTTGTTGGCGTTGAAGTCCTCGCATACGTTGCTCCTGATCTTAAGATCCGGTGGTTATCTTCCTTGGGCAGGAAGACTTCGTCCGATAACTCGTCGGTGCTTATTATGTCGTTTGGACTAATGTTCACAAACGACAGGCTATTTATTTTTTCTTCCAACGTTGCTGCTCTTACCCTCCGGTTTTTCAGTAATTTACTTCTGTTCATTAAACTGTATTTTATTTGTTTTTTTTTTGTCTAACTCTATCGATCGTTTAGTGGATTGATCGTGGTTTTCAAATGTTTAATCGTATATTTATATATTTTTTTTTCACTTTGTCATTTGCAACCAAACACGGTCTACGAACTTTTATATTACCTTCTTCTTCTTATTGCTCTTGGTTTTAATTTTTTTTTCATTTTCTCTCATTCGAGTAACCCACTCGAATTTCCTATGCAATAAGCTTAAAAAAGCGATCCAAGACCTAAAAAACCGAGAGACTTCAGCTTATCTTGAAGGTTTAACCGCCGAGAAAACCACTAATTACTCGCTCTGGAAAGCTGTCAAAAGAATTAAAAAACCCCAAATACATTCGCCACCGATAAGAAAAAACAACGACGAATGGGCAAAAGGTGACAAAGAAAAAGCGGATCTATTTGCCGAGCACTTAGAAGAGACTTTTAAGCCATTTGATGGAGAAACATTGGTAGACGATTTTACCGGTACGACTACGACATCTGACAACCTTAGAATAAAAAGTGTGTCACTTATAGAACTTTGCCAGGCAATAAAAAACCTAAAAAATAATAAAGCTCCTGGCTATGATTTAATAACCGGACAAATCCTCAAGGAATTACCAAAAAAGGCACTATTAAAATTGCTTTATTTAATAAATGCTTCCATTAGATTATTATACGTTCCAAATCAATGGAAAGTCGCAGAAGTCATAATGGTTCCGAAACCGGGGAAATCTCCAAATGACAAAAAATCGTACAGACCGATATCGCTACTACCAATAATATCGAAGGTATTTGAAAAACTCCTTCTGAAACGGATTCTTCCGGTCATTGAAGAGAGACGCCTAATACCTGACCACCAATTCGGGTTCAGAATCAAGCATTCCACAATAGACCAGGTTTATAGAATAACCGACGAAATTGAAAAAGCCCTTGAGGAGAAAAAGATTTGTTCTAGCGTTTTTCTTGACGTATCTCAAGCCTTCGACAGGGTTTGGCACGATGGATTGAATTATAAGCTAAGGCGAATCCTTCCGGAGCAACTTAATAAGATCTTAGAATCGTACCTTAAAAACAGACTTTTTCGTGTTAAGCACGGAACTGAATATTCTGATTTTAAAGAAATCGCCGCCGGAGTTCCGCAAGCAAGTGTCCTTGGGCCTATCTTATTCTTGCTGTACACTCGGGACATACCTCAAACTGAAGGCACTATTGTAGCTACGTTCGCGGACGATACGGCTATTCTGGCAACGGAAAGTTCAATCGAGTCAGCAACCATAAAACTCCAACGAGCCTTGGATAAAATCTGTGAGTGGACAAAAACTTGGCGCATTGTTCTTAACGAGACCAAATCGACGCATGTTAACTTCACTTACAAGAAAATAATCAACCTTCCCGTTTTCATTAACTCGGTACAAATACCGCATGCAAACGAAGCTAAATATCTGGGAATGACACTAGACGCGAAACTTAAATGGAAACCTCACGTTAAAAAGAAACGTGACGAAGTCGAAAATCGACTTAGAGAAATGTATTGGCTAATTGGAAGATATTCCAAACTAAGCGTATATAACAAACTGCTTCTGTATAAGCAAGTGCTTAAACCCGTGTGGACGTACGGTATACAACTCTGGGGTTGTACCAAACCAAGCAATAGGAATCTCATACAATCATTGCAAAATAAAATTATAAGAATAATCGTGAACGCTCCCTGGTATATCAGAAACAATGATATCCACAGAGACTTGGGGATAGCTACCGTGGAGGACGAAATAAAAAACTTCGCTCGCAAGCTTCGTATTCGTCTTCATGGCCATTGCAACTGTGCCATACTCCAAACTTTGGATGTGACAAATCTTACGCGCCGACTTCAAAGAACGAAACCGTTCGAATTAGCGCTATAAGACAAAAAGCCGCATGTCATGACGGTTTCAGCAGGTGCTTTTATTGGAAATCTACCTGCCTCACGCGAATATAAATCTGAAGCTTAAACTACTTGATAAGGTCAAACTTAGTCGTAGTAAACAAAACGAAGGGAAGGGTGTTTTTAGTCAGTAGAAATCTGACACTACTATGAGTACACGGTCTCATAGTGTCTCATGAAGATTTTCACCTACCCACAAAGAAAAAAAAAAACAAAAAAAAAAAAAAAAAAAAAAAAAAAATTTTCTCTCACTTCTTATTCACTTCCTCCCGATCGAGTTTAAAACAGTTTTTTTGTTTTTTTTTGTTTACAAAAAGGTGTTGTATTGTATTCGGTTTTACCGGCTGCGCCAAATATGTTGGGGATATATGAGTACAACGAGGAAAACGATTTGATAAATAAATACGCATCTTAAAAGCTTCGCAGTCGAGAACCAACTCCACTCTGTATTTCATACTTTTCCGTACTATGCTTAACAATTACTTATAAATATTCTTATTCTATTGACCCACTTACTCATATTACGCATGATATTCGCAACATGCAGAACTGCTGCGCCAGTGTATTGCACAACCTGCACAACCTGAACCCAATTAAGGTCCAAACAATTAAGCAAAATGCTTACATTGCAATTTAAACTCCAATTTGGGTTCAGCATTTCGCAAATACCGCGCAATACAAGAGTGGGTGAGCGGGAGGCACAACATTCCCCCCCCCCCCCCCCCCCCCATAAAGAAAAAAAAAAATGAAATAAAACATTTGCATATGTATGTACGTATCTTTTCTTTTTTATATTTTATTTAATTTTTTTTTTTTTTAATTTTATTAATTCCAAATTTATTTATTTCTACATTTTTTTTTTGCTTGTTGTAATTTTTTTTTGTTTTTCTTGAATAATGCATATAACTTGTATTATTACAATATTTCAATTTAATGTATAATATTAACACAAATCAATATTAGTAATCTTCTCGTACAGAGTTGGTATTAGTCGTCATACAACTTATTAAATTGAGTAAAACAAAAATAAATAAAATAGTGAACAAATTATTACATATGTACTTATCCAGTATATTTTGTTTATGCTAAAAAAGCAGAATTAGAGCTTATTATATTTTGTTTAATTTTTTTTTTTTTTAAATTTTGGAAATTTCAAATTTATTTCTTTCTACATTTTTTTTTTTTTAATAATGCATATAACTTATATTATTACAATATTTCGATGAAATATATAGTATTAACACAAATCAGTGTTAGTAATCATCTTATACAAGGTATATATTGGTATTAGTTTCCATACAGCTTAAAAAAAATAAAACAGTGAGCAAATTATTACATATGTACTTATTTTGTTTATTCTAAATGTTAAAAATATCAGAAATAGAGCTCTTCTTTTTGCGAAATGACTTTAAAACACTGTTAATTAATTCTTTTCATTAATTCTGGACTCTCGGTCTCGACCTTTACATCTTTTTCTCGACTGCCTGAATTTGGGAGTGCGACGACGACACGCCTCAAATAGGCTTTCTTAATCATTATCGTTTCTGTAATTAAACAAAACTACCACCAGAAAAATTGTTGTGTCGATATGTATGTGTTGTGTGAGCTTAATTTGTTTATGTGGGTTATGATTTAGATTCTTAAATTATGACTGATTTTCATTAATTATACTGATATATCGTTATAATATATAGTAAATTAATCGTTTCAGTATTCGTTAAAAATGTTGAGTCTGTTATTGTGTATCCGCTTTTCTTTATTATTAATTTTGATTGTAGTGTTTACGTCACTATTAATTTTTACAACTTCATAAGGACCAATCCACAGAGGAGATAATTTATTAGGTCTAGCCTGGTCCAATAATAGTACTTTATCACCAATATCTACTTTTAAGGGAATTGTTTTTCTATCGTAATATATCTTCGACTTTTCTTTGCTACTAACTAAATTCCTTTTCGCGATATCGTGGGCAGTTTGAATTTTATATCTAAGTTGCAGACAGTAATCATCATGATTGTAAATTGGTTCTGGTTCTCTTTTTAAATTTGTTGGAATTTCAGCTGTAAATCCAAACAGACAGTCAGATGGGGCCATTTTAGTTGCTAAGTGTATGGTGTTATTGTGTACATGAGTTGCCTGTCTTAGCCATTTATCCCAGTCATTTTTATCTTTCTCCACAAAACTTCTTAAGTATTCTGCTAATGGTCGATGAGACCTTTCTAGCGCACCGTTAGAGTGTGGGTGATATGCTGTGGTTTTTATATGTTTAACTTTTAACAGTTTACAGAGCTTATGAATTAGTTTGCTAGTGAAATTAGAACCCTGATCAGTTACGAATATCCTTGGTATCCTGTACCTACTTATTATTTCTTCGTAAAAAACTTTCGCTACCGTTTTTGCCTCTGCATCCGGCATAGCGTAGCAATCCATAAATCTAGACAGGTCATCTTCGAAAGTTAAAATCCACTTATTTCCATTCGATGTCACTGGTAAAGGTCCAACTATGTCCAAATAAATCTTGTCAAACGTTTCCCGAGCTTAATCGGTGATAACCATTGGCTCTTTGGTTTTTCTACTGTATTTATTTTGTTGACACTTAGTGCATTTCTTGACATAATTTTCTATTTCTTTGCTCATATTCTTCCAACTATATTTGGTCTGTATTCGATGTAAGGTCTTTTTGAATCCTTGATGTCCACCTAATGGAGAGTCATGATAATCCCTTAAAACGATTCTAATTTTTTCTGGATCGGTTAAAATCGTATAATCCAGCGCGTTTTCTGAATCGGAGATTGCATCAATCTTGCATTTATCATTTTTGGTACATTCATTATCATCTGCTATTTCAGTTTCATCAGAATCTTCAACCTCATCGTCTGTAGTGTATCCACTGACTGACGCCACTGCCTGCCCAAAACATAAACAATAACAAAGTGACGAAGCATGTGAAGTGCAATCGAGTTCATTCCTCTTGGGTCACACATTCTTGGTGTGTCATGCACTCAATTGCACTGAACGTCACTCAATAGTAATAAGATCCTATCGAATAGTGTACAGCCAATAAGAATCTAGAATAAGATATCCATAATCGCTAATGTAAGTAGAAGTAAGATAGAAGATAAGTATAACAGTTATGTTAATAGTATTTAAGGTATGAAATGTCAAGAATAAAATTAGATCTATCTTGGAATTCAAATCGGCAGTAATGCCTTGTTTCTCAAAGTTGCGGCGAGAAATCGCCTATCAATATAGCGTGGTACGCTTAAATACCAAACCCCTCTGCTCATAGTATAGGTAGAACCACTACATGGCGATCCTGCAAACGTCGATCCTGCCATCTTCGCACAAGGAAATAAAAAGCGAAGAGAGGTCCAAAACCCTACGGTCTAGGTTCTATCTTTTATCTTTTAACACAGACGACGTAGTAACTTCACTTTGACCGAAAATTAAATCGATAGATTTGATTGATTGATACCAGGCGTCAAGATGAGAGTTAGACCAGAAGGAAGGCATTACAACAGTACAATGTCGCATCAGAAGGGATTTAGCGGTCCAATGCTTAATATTCCCTACGCATACCTTTATAGAGCTAATATGATGTCTGTTGGTTTCCTTGATATTAGACGAGTAGTCTATTCGAAGCAAATTCCAGATGCCAAAACGGTATTCAAACAGTCCAGCAATGGCAGATGGCTCAACCAGTTACGATACCACAACGCAGCCCACACAGGATTACACCAAGGGATCATACCCAACCTGTGTGAATCATTATCAACTTGATCAATGGTATTACAAGAAAAACAAAAAACAACAACAACAGCATGAATTATGATGAATATTTAAAAATAAATACTTACTATAAAAAACATATACGCATGCAAATAATTAGAAATACAATGAGCAATGTCTAAAAAACAAAAAAAAGTAATATACACCAATTAAAATTATTGTTAGCAATCTTTCACAATTAAAAACGAAAAGGTCCAAATAGAGTATAATATAGTAGTGAATACATACAAAAAAGACAATTAGAAATATGGCAGATCTGGGACAGACTACTAGAAGAAAAAGAAACCGAAGAACTAGAAGAAGCAAAACATATTTTAGGTATATAGCAAGCCAAATAAATAGTTTACTTAAGGGAAAAGAAGAACAGGGAAACAACATGGCAGATTTTGACCTAGGAATGGCTATGAAAGCCATAACAACATTCACAGTCGTCGATTTATACATTCGACACTCGTTGATGCATTACAGATGAAATCCACAATACCATAAAAAGAACCAAAATCGAAATAGCCCACATAATAGCAATTGGAACAACCATCGAAACCCGCATCGACCCAATAATAATTGGAACAATAACCGAAACAATTACAACAATACAAACAACACCTCCAACGACTTCCGACCCCAAAACAACAACAACAATCGAAGCGCATATAGAAATATGACACGTCAAATACGGACATCAAATACCGACCAGTACGAGGGAAACGAACGTGGCTCGGAATACGAGAGTACTCCAGAAAGCCAAAATAAAACGTAAACAAGATATCGGGTATAAATACAAATTTTATAATAGCAAACTACAAGAATAAAATCATGACCTTCCTCATCGATGCGGGTGCTGACATTTCAATTTGTAAAATAACAACGAAATTTGAAGATGAAGAATATTTCCCTGAAAAAAGATGTAAACTAGCGGGCATAACAAACGAAGAAATACACTCCCTAGGAACTATACAACTAAATCTTCCACTATGTGAAACTATCTATCCTCACGAATTACAATTAGTCGACGAAAAATTTCCTATTGAAACAGATGGCATCCTAGGCAGAGATTTCTTCAGAAAATTTCTTTGCAAAATAGACTACCAAACGTACACCATATCGCTTAGCGATGAAGAAAGAACCATAACATTGCCAATGCAAACAAAACCCCTGCACGCACTCACAATCAAAATACCTGCAAGAACAGAAATGATACAACCATTAAAAATACAGCTGAATGAAGACACTTTAATTACAAACAAAGAGATAGCACAAGGAGTATTCATAAGCAATACAATAATACCAAAAAGTGGAATGGCACATATCAAATTACTAAACACAAACGACAACGAAGTAATAATGAATAATGATGAATAATAATGAATAATGATGATAATGAACCAATAGAAATCGATGAAAACACAAAAAAAAAAAAAAACAAATCATCATAAGGAGCATGTCCAAGAATATGAAAACGGACAATAATAAGGAAGTATGCAACTCTCAGCAGAAGCCTGATCAACTTCAAATTTGGGAATGTATATCCATTAATGACGTCAAAAATACGAAGAAATTAAAAATAAATATTGATAAAAATGCTAGGAATTCAAAAATTGAGATTGATAACAATCTTGTGCACGTGCGATGTAGCGATAAATCAACGAATCCAGATTCGAATTTGAGGAAGCATACATCAGATATACGAGTAGAAACAAATACTATGTATACAGGATCTAATGATAACTCAGCGACACTAGAGTCGACACTGAAGAAATTAGCATCCAGAATGAAGAAAGAAAATATAAATGAGCTAGTTATAATGAACGATGATGAAATATTTAAGCATTTTGACAAAGAAAAATTAAAAGAAGCGTACGCAAATATAAAAATAAATGGCCAGAATCCTAAGCTGAAAATCATAATATATAACGCTCCCAAACAAGTACTTGATGATATTACCAAATACAAACTCATCGATGAATTCCACAACTCTGTACACGGAGGACATTTAGGTGTACGAAAAACTCTAACAAAACTAAAACAAAGATACATCTGGCGAAAGATGAGCCAAATGGTAAAGAAATTCATAACAAACTGCGACTCATGCGCAAGAAATAAACAAATAAGACATACGAAAGAACCACAAACAATAACAGACACTCCCAACAACAGTTTTGAAGTGGTGTCAATTGATACTGTCGGACCATTAAGATTATCAAATGAAAAAAGATACATTCTTACAATGCAGTGCGAGCTAACGAAATTCGTAGAGGAATTCATTCTTAAATATGGACATTCTAAAATTCTAAAATCAGACAGAGGGACAGAATTCAATAACGAACTGATAACAAATATATGTTCACTATTAAAGATCAAGCAAACATTATCTTCTCCATACCACCATCAAACGATAGGCGCACTTGAACGAAATCACAGGGCACTTAACGAATTTTTGTTGTTATTTGTCAATGAGAATGAATGGGATAAATGGGTCCCATACTTCACATTTGCTTATAATACGACACCACATGTAGATACCGGGTATTCACCATATGAACTCGTTTATGGCAAATTACCATGCTTACCTTCCGACACCATAAATAAC
This sequence comes from Brachypalpus laphriformis, assembly GCA_945910035.1. Classification (NCBI taxonomy): domain Eukaryota; kingdom Metazoa; phylum Arthropoda; class Insecta; order Diptera; family Syrphidae; genus Brachypalpus; species Brachypalpus laphriformis. The sequence goes on from OX246756.1 coordinate 126,768,721, forward strand.
AAAACAAAAATTTATGACTATGACAATTATGCTCACGAGCTACGAATCAGGTTACAATATGCACTCGCTAAAGCGAAAGAAATAACAATGAAAATAAAAGAAAAAAGAACATTAAATGAAAACCAAAAACACAACAACAAGTTAGATTTAGATGTAGACGATTTAGTATTACTCAAAGTAGAAAATAGAAAAAAACATCAAGCACCATATATCGGTCCATTCAAGATATTAGAAAGAAAAGGAGTTAATTCAATTATAAACCAGAACGGATTGCATAAAGAAGTACACAATAATCTACTGAAAGCCTATAAGCCAATTAATAGATAGCAACAACAAAATTTTAGTTCATAAATTATCAAAACAAAAAAAAAACAAAACAGAAAACTAGCTAATTTACTTCCTAAAATTTTTCTTAAGGGCCAGGGTGTAGTGTATCCACTGACTGACGCCACTGCCTGCCCAAAACATAAACAATAACAAAGTGACGAAGCATGTGAAGTGCAATCAAGTTCATTCCTCTTGGGTCACACATTCTTGGTGTGTCATGCACTCAATTGCACTGAACGTCACTCAATAGTAATAAGATCCTATCGAATAGTGTACAGCCAATAAGAATCTAGAATAAGATATCCATAATCGCTAATGTAAGTAGAAGTAAGATAGAAGATAAGTATAACAGTTATGTTAATAGTATTTAAGGTATGAAATGTCAAGAATAAAATTAGATCTATCTTGGAATTCAAATCGGCAGTAATGCCTTGTTTCTCAAAGTTGCGGCGAGAAATCGCCTATCAATATAGCGTGGTACGCTTAAATACCAAACCCCTCTGCTCATAGTATAGGTAGAACCACTACACCTCTCTTCTCCTGCGCGATTGAGCTCTTGTTATCACTAAACAATCACGTTCCTCCTTTTCATATGGGATTCGACTTAGAGCATCAGCGTTAGTGTTATACTTACCGGGTTTATAAACAATTTTAAAGTTATATTCTATAAGCTTTTGATGGAATCTTGCTAAACGTGAAGTAGTATCTTTCATACTCATAACACCTTGCAAGGGCTTATGATCAGTGTACACTGTAAATTGTCTACCGTATAAATATGGTTTGCAATTTTTTACACCCCATACAACTGCCAGCAATTCCCTCTCTATTGTGGAGTATCTTTTCTCCGTTGCTCCTAACACCCTGCTGGCGTATGCAATTGGCTTATCTTCACCAATGGTACCTTGCGAGAGAATGGCTCCCAATGCTTCATTACTCGCATCGGTTGTAGGCGAGAAGGGGTTCTGAAGAAAGCATACTCTTTAGAAGTAAAAATGATTTTTCAGATTCGACTGACCATTCAAACTTTGTATTCTTTCTTAATAATCTGTTAATTGGGGCTGCATTTTTGGAAAAATCTTTTATAAATTTTCTATAATAGTTTGCAAGACCTAGAAATGATTGCACGTCTTTCAAGCGTTTTGGACGCGGGAAATTTTGAACACACTTAATTTTTTCCGGATCTGGTCGGCATCCGTCTTTATTACATATGTGACCGATGTATATTACTTCCTTTCGCAGGAACTGACATTTTTCGGGATTCAGCTTCAAGTTAAATTTGCGGAGACATTCAAATACTTGGATTAATTTTTGATTGCGATCAGGAAGACTTTTTCCATGAATCACGATATCATCTAAGTATACGAAACATGCTGTATTATTTAGCCCCGTTAAGACATAATTCATCAATCGTTGGAAACATGCTGGAGCGCCTTTCAGTCCAAACGGCATTCTATTGTACTCATAGTGTCCATTTGACGTGCTGAAGGCTGTTTTTTCACGATCATTTTTATTTACCAGCACTTGATGATATCCATTTACTAAATCCAAGGTAGTATAATACCTTGCATTTCCTAATTGGTCCAGAATGTCTTCCATTCTCGGGAGTGGGAAAGCATCACCAATAGTTACATCATTTAGCTTTCTGTAATCGATCACTATTCTCCATTTTTTACTTCCATCCTTTCCTGGTTTCTTGGGTACAATCAGTATTGATGAATTCCAAGGGCTACTGCTTGGTACAATTACTTCGTCTTCAAGCATTTTTCTAACTTGGGCTTCTACCTCTTTTTTATGAATCTCGGGTATGTGGTACATCTTGCTATTTATTGGAGGCTGGTTAGTCCTTGTGGGGATTTTGTGTGTAACAGCATACGTATGTGTAAGTTTATCTCCCTCTAAATGCATTATATCATTAAAGTTTGTACATATTTGAAGAATGGTTTCCTTTTCTTCTGGAGTGTGGTATTCACTAAAATCAATTATTTCTTTCAACCTATCTTCACGGCTCTTAGACGCATTTTTATCATCTACTCCCGATGCATTAAGTGGTAATAAATAATAATCATCTAAATTTTCTAGATTCGGCTTGTAATTTTGTAAACTAATATCGCGAGTTGATCCATTAACTACCCCAATATTTATTTTGTTATTGTTAGTTGAAACTAAAAAATTGCCTACGAAAACACCATGTTCAATTTCTTCTCGCGTGCATAACATAAATTTCTCCTTTGTTGGTTTTATTGGTAATGACATATTTTTCATTGTTCGCGCTGGAACATTGTATGCCGTAGATGAAAAACTATGGGTATCCCTTACAGTTTGACGAAAGGGGATTTCCATAATCTTATCTTTTACCACAAATTTTTTTTTTTTTTTTCCCCGAGGGTAGGTGAAAAATCTACCATAGACACTATGAGAATAGCAAGCGCGTGCTCATAGTAGTGTCAGATTCTTACTGACTAAAAAAACACCACCCTTCGATATAAATTCGTTAGATATCGCAACTAAGTAATAACTTACCAAGCAATTTTTCTGCGGAGCACGACTCTGTTGCCATTTTTTACGTGCTTTTCTTTTTTCCTTGACCAATTCTTTTATTTCCGGAGGATATCGCAAACCGTATCTGTCCGGCGTTTTCCTTGGATTGGGCGTATTATTCCAAGAGGCGAGCTGTACGATCTCAACGAAGCGATCAACTTCAACCTCAAGTTCATAGGGTGTCGTAAGTGGAACGCTCAGTTCCACATTATCTACAATTTCGTTCCTAAAGCCTTCCCAGTTAGATGTTCGACCAGTTAATCTCGCTGGCTCTAGGTTATAGATTAGTTTTTCGCTGATTGTTAAAATAACCGGGGAATGGTCAGACGACAGATCAAAGCTGTCTTCGACTTTTATGTGGTTGGTAGATATTCCTTTCACAACGAAAAAATCTATCAGGTCAGGTATTTTCGAAGTATCAGTTGGCCAATAAGTCGGTTTACCCGTCGAATAGAAATCACAACTGTACTCCATACCTGCCCCATAAAGCATTCTACCTTTTTTCGAGCTGTATCTTGAGCCCCAGAACGTATGTTTCGCGTTAGAGTCGCCGCCGATGATAAAATTAGGTCTCAGCGATTCAAACAAGTTAGTAAAATCAGGCTTTTCAAGCGCGGAACGCGCTGGACAGTAGATAGATGAGATTTTAAGAGTACGCTGACTATTTTTAACTCGAATCGTGCACAGTTGCAAAGTTTCAAGCTCTATCTTTAGGTCTTCGGATTGTTCGATGCAGTCTTTAATAAGCAAGGATGATCCGCCTCTCGCTTTTCCCGAAGGGTGACAAGCGTGGTAATCATTATAGACTTTTATTTTTAAATGCGATTCCTTTTTTACGTGGGTTTCAGAAATCAAGCAAATATCAATATCTTTTTCACGCATGAATGTTTCCAATTCGTCGAGTTTTTGCAAAAGTCCGTTTGCATTCCAAGTACATATTTTTAACATTCGTTTGTCATTCATATTCTAGTTGAAGTACGCGTTTTCTGTGAATTATTTTCAAGCTTAACCAGCCTATCAAGGATAATTTTATTTATTTTGCTTTGTTCTTCAAATTTCTCGAGAATAACCGACAAAACATGAGAGACAGGGTCCGTCGAAATTTCAACGTTTTTTGGTTTTTCGGATGCCGCGGCCTGAGCGTAAGTCTGCACTCCTGCTGTCCGAGGGCCATTACCTGGCGGCTTTTTCGATGTTAGCTTTTCAGTACCGTTTCTTTTAAAAACTGAGGTCGAGGACTTTTCTGTTGTCACTACTTCCCTCACCTTTTTGCGCTCTGAACCCGGTAGTTTTAGTTTAGCTAGTTTCTCCTGTGCATTCTTACGCTTTGGCTTAGTTTGCAGCTTAGATTTTGCATTTACGGGCTTAAGGAGCACATCTCTCCGTTTTTGCAACTCCTTAGCTACTTCACAGCCTCTATAATTTGCCGGGTGCTTTCCCTTACAATTAGCACATGTTGCAGAGGTTTGTTTATTTACTCCACAGACTTGGGAGAGGTGATTTCCGGCGCATTTCACACATCGCGGTTCTTTTTTGCAGTACATTTGCGTATGGTTAAATCCTTGGCAACGTTTGCACTGCGGAATCATCCTTAAATTTCTACGCATGGGCTCGATTTTGACCACGATATTTAGTATGGCTCTAATTCGGTAGATATCGTCGATATTATCCGATTTATCGAAGGTAAGCATAAAAAGCGGAAGTCCACGCCTTACCAAGACGTCTTTATCTATTTCCGTTTGTTGCTTCTCCTTCTTGATGATATTAACGGCATCAAGAATTTTGAAGCCTTTGGCTTGAAGGTCCGCCATAACCTCTTCTTTGGTGCATGAGGGGTGGAGTCCCCTTGCAACGACACGATGTGGCCTTTCTGACTTGATTTCGAAAGTATACCACTGAATCTTTTCGGTATTTAGCTTTTGGGAAACAGCTCGGTAGTCGTTGTAGTCGTCGACGTTGATTTTCCGCGCATTATCCCTCAAAGATGTAACCTTATACTTGGATGTTATTATTCCTTTAAGGAGGCTTTGCAACTTATTGTATTCCGTTATCCCGACGATGTTTATTGGTGGGGGTGGACGAAGTTGCGCTCGACGTTGCTTTTCTTGCGGTTCTTTGTGATTTTCTTGTTTCACTGGCTCGACTTCGGGCGATGAACCGGCTTTCCGTTTTTTACTAGGTCTTTTCTTTGGGACCCGATACGTTACGCGTGCTAGCTCTTCTTCGTCTGTGTGATATTCCACACTAGCTAAGCGTGCTGGAGTACATTCGCGTTCTCTCTCGAAATGCGTGCTCTTTAGGACCTTATTCTCTTCTTTTAATAAGTCTATCTCTTTCTTAAGATCTTGATAGAGTAGATCCATTTCGTTAAGCTTGATTCGGAGTGTTTTATTTTCTTCCTCAAGACTTTTATATTTCGCTGAGTCCTGAATTTCGCGCGCTGGCGCTTCCGGTGAACTTCTTTTCCCGGAAAAATGAGTTTATTTTGAATGCAAGCAATTATATTGTACTGGCATAAGAAATCTCGGCCTAGTATTCCATCAGCTGAAAGAAAGATGCTGTCACTTACTACGTGGAAGTTACAGGATAAGTTATTCTCAAGCAATTTTCCTATACAAGTACCTAAAGTAGTCCCTTTTCCACCATAAATTCCCTTCATTGTACGCTTTTCAAAGGTGTTTACGAATGTATTATCCTTAATGCTATTAGCTTTTATTACACTTATGTCTGCCCCAGTATCTACTAAAAGTTGTACGTACTGCTTCTTCGATATATCGAGAGGGATCTCTATAATTGCGTTCCTACAGCGTTGCTCATTCCCGCTGGCGTTTAATACCTGCGCGGAGGTCCCAGATTCTAGCCATTCGCTAGGCTTTATTGGTTTACTGGAATCGAAAAATCGTTCACCATTTTCGGAAGCTATACTATCCTGACTATTAAACATTTCTAACGTTTGTCGCTTGGGCCACTACTATCCTGTATGTCTACATTTTGTTTGTTTGATCTAATCGATTTTGAGGGGACTGCAAAACTGGAGAGTATATTAGGGTAGTAGCGTTCTTTTGAATTAATTATTTCATTTAAATCATTATTTGCGGGCATTGGAATAGTTGTTGTTTTTATTTTCGGGTCCCTCACTGCCCGTTGCGAGAAGACCCTTATTCGTTTCCCAGTTGCCTTTTCTTATTATGTCTCTCTTTAAGAAAACAGTCATTCTCTAAATGACCACGGCGGAGACAATAGTTACATTGCAAAGAATTTGAATTACGATTACTACCGTACTTGGATTTATTTCCTTGAGCGGTTTGGTTGTAGTTTGTGTGTTGTTTGTTTGTGTTGGGATGAGATTGTTGTGTGTAACTTGTGTTCTGATTAATTATATTGGGTCTATACCTTTGGGAGTTAAAAAAGCTATCTTGTTTTGGCCTGGTATTCTGCAAGCCAAACTTTGGTCTACAGTTTGACATGTCATGACCATACATTTTACATATTGCGCAAAATGGAGTATTTTTTCTGTGATCACATTGTTCAATAGTATGATTTGCTCTATTACAGAATAAGCAAAATGCATCTAGTACAGTGCGGTACGCATTTACTTTGCAACTGTCCGCCCCTTTATACTTCTCACTACTGCTCTGATAATTCTCTTGATAAAGACGAGTTGATACAGATAAATCCTTCAATGTTTTTTGTAAATGAGGCAAATTGATCTTGTATCGTCGCTTTTAGAGAATTAATTGGATCCGTAGGATAGAGGGGTTCCTGTTTAAACTGGGAATTCTGGTTTAAAAATGAGGGGTTCTGAAAGTATGGGTAATAGGATGTGTCATTCGAAATTGTACCAATGTAGTTATCGTCGACTCGTTGACTATTGAGTCTTGCAAACGTCTACTTAGGAGCCCAAGTTTGAATGCCTTAATAGCGCGTTGCTCAAGATCTGCAACTAGCGTTGCATTGTGTTCTGGGTGGCGTTGTTTTGTAATCAATTTGCAAACTGATAAGGCTTGCTTCAGTCTAACGCCAAACGTGTGAAGTCCGTATATAATTTTTTCGGAACTACCAATTCTAATAAAAAATTTGAAAATTCCTTAAAGTCATTAAAAGTTTTTTCCTGAACTAAATTGTGGATATCTCCACGAATTTTCAATTTTATTACATTAAAGAACACGATTTTTTGTTCAGCAGTGAGGCTGTCGTACACTGTTTTGCAGGCGTCGAGAAAAATGCGAGCTTCCAGATTTAAATTTTTGGGGTTCGAGTTGACATTTGCACAAAAATTGGGCACTATTAGTGATATGTTTTGTGCCACTATAGATAGGTTTTCCATTTTTTTATTTCCTACGTTCTTAACTATAGGTCTTATATTAGTTATAATACTAGAGTTTTCCTTTACCTGTGTGTTTGATGTTGAAGGATCCGATGATATTCTTCTCGAAACTGGAGTTGGGACTGTTCTTTGAGGGATCCCCGGTGCTGTTGTTGGCGTTGAAGTCCTCGCATACGTTGCTCCTGATCTTAAGATCCGGTGGTTATCTTCCTTGGGCAGGAAGACTTCGTCCGATAACTCGTCGGTGCTTATTATGTCGTTTGGACTAATGTTCACAAACGACAGGCTATTTATTTTTTCTTCCAACGTTGCTGCTCTTACCCTCCGGTTTTTCAGTAATTTACTTCTGTTCATTAAACTGTATTTTATTTGTTTTTTTTTTGTCTAACTCTATCGATCGTTTAGTGGATTGATCGTGGTTTTCAAATGTTTAATCGTATATTTATATATTTTTTTTTTCACTTTGTCATTTGCAACCAAACACGGTCTACGAACTTTTATATTACCTTCTTCTTCTTATTGCTCTTGGTTTTAATTTTTTTTTTCATTTTCTCTCACTTCTTATTCACTTCCTCCCGATCGAGTTTAAAACAGTTTTTTTGTTTTTTTTTTTGTTTACAAAAAGGTGTTGTATTGTATTCGGTTTTACCGGCTGCGCCAAATATGTTGGGGATATATGAGTACAACGAGGAAAACGATTTGATAAATAAATACGCATCTTAAAAGCTTCGCAGTCGAGAACCAACTCCACTCTGTATTTCATACTTTTCCTTACTATGCTTAACAATTACTTATAAATATTCTTATTCTATTGACCCACTTACTCATATTACGCATGATATTCGCAACATGCAGAACTGCTGCGCCAGTGTATTGCACAACCTGCACAACCTGAACCCAATTAAAGTCCAAACAATTAAGCAAAATGCTTACATTGCAATTTAAACTCCAATTTGGGTTCAGCGCGAGCAATCACCTGAAGTGCAATACACTTACAATGCTAATTCCGCATTTCGCAGATGCCGCGCAATACAAGAGTGGGTGAGCGGGAGGCACAACATATGTATGTATCCGCAAACAAGGAATATTTTGAAAATTTGAGACAATTATGACAACAGAAATAAGATAACCCCCAAAATTGTTCCCTATAGCACACCTAAGTTCACTTCTTTTACCGATGAATAGACTTCACCCAATTTTACCCTCTGTGTTCTCGCTGACAGGAAAGACTCGAACCTACGAAGGTCCTTCTGACGTATTCCATATTTGTTTAATTTGTTTAATAAAATGCTTCTATCAACAGTCTCGAATGCTTTTCTTTTTGACTTCGAGTTTATTCAAATACACTGGGCATAATCTGCTTAGTGTCAAGTGATTTTCATCAATACCCAAATTTATGCTTTTGTTTGCACGACTGCAATTTGTACACTTTATTATTTCTTTCCTGGTTCTATGATTTCCCAGACACTTTAATCACGTCTCTTCTTTCTTGTTACATTCAGTTAATTTATGATTGAAACCTTTGCATTAAAAACATATCATTATCTCCACACCGTCAAATACTTTACATACAACGTTCCCATCCAATGTTTAGTACCCCAATTTCAATTACTTTTGGAAATGAATCACCGTAAATTTTTACTACCGCTTTACATTTAATCACAATGTTTTTTTTTTACATTTTTAATTCACTATTTATAAGTATCCCATTTTGCTTCTTAATTTTTTCAGTAAAATCATTTCCAACAGTTTTGAACTTCATATTTGATACAAAATTATTGGTTTTATTTTAATTGGTACTTTTATTTCGTAATCTTCTCCCATATTCACTATGAGAACTTTAAATCTTTTGGATTTACTTTTTCATTAAAGTCCACGATTACGATATCTCGACGCACTAAAAAAAAAATAATAAGTAATATTTTTTGATATCTCGCTTAGTTTTCGAGTTGTCGAACTTTGAAAATTGACTTTTGACAACCGATATTTCAATAGAAACTACCTTCAGTGTTGTCAACAGTGGGTAAGTGGCGTGCTTCGCGCGATTAATTTTTTTAAACTCCGCTTTCCGCAGGGGGGAGGGGTATGTCAACAACTGTCAGGTAGGCGCCTGGGGCTAAGTCTAAGTATGTTATATCCCCTTCTTTTAACAGAGATCTATAAGAAAATATCGTGAATAGATGGCAACACTGAAATTCTTTTTTTTAATGTACTTTATACCCGAAATGCATCGCGGGAAGATAGTTTCTATTGAAATATCGGTTGTCAAAAGTCAATTTTCAAAGTTTGATATCTCGAAAACTAAGCTCCTTACGAAATGTTGGCAGCACTTTTTCTTGGTCTCTGTCCTTCACATTTTCCGGCTCAGTTGTAAATAAGCAACGTGAATTTCGTCGTGAGGTCGGTCGTCATCATGGCTTCAATGTGCAGGCAATTTGTCGCACCGTGGAAAAGTTTGAGCGTGAGTTCACTCTTTTGGTCCTTAAGCCACCAACCAAACAGATATTGGTGCCAAATGAAGAAAACATATGCGCCGTAGCGGCCAGTATCGAAGAAGGTCCAGAAATGTCGATTCGGCGCCGATCAACTAAATTGGCCATCGCCAGAGAGTCAACCCAGCGTATTTTGCGGTTGGATTTGGGCCTACATCCATATAAGATTGTGTTGACGCTAGAATTGAGGCCGAACGACCATAGACAACGCCGTGAGTTCGCTTATTGGGCGCTAGAAATGTTGGCCGGAGATCCCGATTTTGGCCAAAAAATTATGTTCTCGGACGAGGCCCATTTGCACTTGCACACTGTCATTATCAGACCTTATTTCTTCCGAAATGAGGAAGAAGACACCACTACCGTCAATGGCCAGAACTCGAGAACGTCGATATATCCGAGCTGTGCTTCCAACAAGACGACGCTCCATGCCATACAAGCGACGAAGCGCTCAAAGTTGTGAAGGAGAAATTTGGCGACCGGGTCATCTCACGGCGAGCGTTCATCAATTGGCAGTCGCGATCATGCGACTTGACACCACTCCAACCACTTTGGACGAGCTTAAGGCCAAAATTCGAGACGCTATTTCCAGAATAACGCCGTACGTATTGGACCGAGTCATCAAAAATTGGATCGACCGCTTGAAGCACTGCCACTCGAAGCTGAGGCGGCCATTTAAATGATGTGCTATTCCACACATAATGGCATGAATGTAGCTTCAAAATAAAGCCAGAATTAATTTTATATCTCACACCGTTGTTGTTTTATTTTTTTTCCTATTGTACTTATCTGGTCTCCCTGTATTTTCCAAGTTCATCACACGTGCTTGCTGTGCTCTTTCTTACTTTCACTTTGTTTCTTGAAGTTTTCGGTCACAATATAGATTGTTTTCTATTTCCGCGATACCTTTTTCACACATTTTTTTTTTTATTATAACATTTCGCCCGACCGTTCCATTTATCTGGGGTCGAATCGCATCCTCCGTGAACGGATATCTCGTCACGTAATTTGTATGTATGTTGCTAGATCTACCAACACAATACATATTACGTCACCAGTCATCCGTTGACGGTGGACGCGGTTCGACCCCTGGTCTCAATTGCCCTTAAAAGTGACTTCATTTCACCTTCATTTTGTCTGCGGTTTTTCGAATTTCTCTGTATTCCCTCAAATATTGATTATTCCTCTCTACACCCACCTGCATCTCTTTGATTACCAAATCCACATATGTATGTAAAGTATACATTCTTCACATATAAATCGCACCATAAATTCAATCCTATGATTGCGCTGGAATATTTGTCCAAACCCGAACATTTTATATTACAGTGAAATGCTTTATTGCATATACCCGAACATTTTATGCCCGTTTCGCCTCGAATTGCCGACTTGTATTTAACGCACTTCAACATATTTTGCGTTTATGTTTTAGTTTGTTTTTGAACACCATTCAAAAATAATGTCAAATATGGATTGGATTTCCAATTAAACACTTCAATTAATAATTTTATAAGAAATTAAATCTCACAGCGCACAACAGTTATTCAATTACGGAAGATAGCTCAAACGCAGTGACATAGTGGCGATCATTATGATTAAATGGCGTTGAAAGAAGCGACAACTGAATGCAGTGCAGGAGTCTGCAACTGCAAATACAGGGTGCGATAAAATGATGTGATACATTTGTAGGTTGAATAAAAGCCAAATAGAGTAAAGAACGAAAAATCTCTTTTTATTTTCGAAATGTATTATACATATTTACCTATACAATCCTATTTTGTTCCATTTAGCTTTAAAAATGAAATCATTCAAGTGGGTGTTGTTACTGTGCACACACTGTTGAAGGAGCTCAGAAAGTTGTTCATAACTCGGCGGGTCACTTCATGTAGAATGGCAGTAATTTCTTGACAAATGACATCCTTCAAATGTTCAATATTGTTTCAATGCTGATCCACTAGCTCTAAAGTTCGACTAGGTACGGTCACGTCTACAAAGCCTGAAGCACACACGAAACGCTCTTTGTGTTGCAGTTACATCCATTGCTTTTGATAATCTTTCCACAATGAAGGCCGATGCTCATTCGTTCAATTCATGTTGGCAGCTGAAAAGAAAACGGCACCACTCTCTCGCTTCAACGCACCCTTCCCCACTACTCACCCAGCATTGACCCCTGGAAATGTGTTAGATCATTTTGCGGCAACCTGTTCAACCAGAAAAGGAGAGGTACTTCAATTCAATTCAATTCAATATTCAATTCATATCAATTCATATTCTTGCCACGAATTATTCAGGCTTGCGAATCGTGCAAGGCAGTGGCGCGAGTTACTACTCTCTTTAGAGGATTACACATCTTTTGGTGCAACCCAAAAAAAAAGAAAACACTACTATCCCTTCCAGGCTATACTGTAAAAGGAGCCAGATCTCACAAAAAAAATCTATATTTCTACCGAAGACTGGATAGCAGGTGTCTCCTCCACAATCTTAACGTTAGTAGCTCCTTCCGCACAAAACCACAGCAGGGCCTTTCGTTTAATTCTTGTGGCTGAATGCAATGTACTATTTATTTGGGATATCACCGTTTTCAGCGATAGTCAGACTGCGATCAAGTCCCAGGAATCGGTAACCTTTAATTCTTAAACCGTCGTAAACTACTGCTTTTCTTTTAACTAGAACAGTCAATATTCATCTTACGACTATTTGGGCGTAGGACATGGTAGGAAACTGACAGATTGACGATCCCATTCGATATGGTCTGAGAATCGAATAGCTCTAATTAGCCTAAATCAGGAATAAAAATTGGTAGTAACAGATTTGTCAAACAAAAAACAAGAAAATAAAAATTATTTCGCGCAGTCGTTACTTTCATCAGTCTCTCGTTCTCGAACCATAACGTCTAGCTGTGAATAATTTCCCAAACACATCAATAGAGCAAACTAGATACGGAATTATGTGGGTTTACTTGAACTTGAGCATTGTAGTACAATTCCAATACGACAATTTCATAGGACTTTGCACATCTCATTATGACAACAAGATTCCTACTGAACTATTTATCTCTAAAACATATGTATAAACAATTTTTAAATAAAAATAAAAAATAAAGGTTTATTTAATATTTTGCTAAGAAAGTTATTTAATGAAGCCGAATATGCAAGTAAAATAATTTAATCATATTTATAAATTTCCATAGCTTTATACGTTATTCTGTTTTGTTTTTTATGTATATAATTAAATATTTTTGTTTATATAAATAATATGTTAACACGTTAAGATATCGAACATAAAAAATCAATTAAATTGCATTAAATTGAATATTAAATTTAAGAAAATTATACTTTTGTTTCTCAATGATGTGTGAAATAAAAAATATATGTATATATTCGTAGAAATACATTCTATTGCAACAACAAATTAAGATCCTTTTGAAGTATCCGCCAACACCTTGGACCGAATTTAAGCAGTGCATTCTTAAGCTTTCGAAAAACGTTTCTAAAATATTTTCTCATTAAAAATATGAATATGCTATAAAAATAGTGATTATTTACCTCGTCTTTTTCGACAGGTTCTGTATCATCCTTTAGATGACGTGATCGCCGTTTATCTCCACTGTTTAGTAATTGTGCGACTTTCGTTTGTTTAGCGAGATCAAGTGCTTCTTTTTTGCTTCGAAGTGCGCAATCTTCAAGAGTTTCTGCTGCTTCAAACATGCCTTGTCGCCGATAAAGAGCACCTAGGTTTTTTAGTGTTGTTGTTACAGTAGGAGAATCAACTTTTGCAGCCTTATGCCATCCCCCATATTCACCATAAGGAGTATTCTCTCTATTGTCATATTTGTGTTCTTCTCGTTCTTCAGCAACCTGCAAATTTGTGTGAATCGTTTTTTCTTTCGTATAAATTGCTTATTTTTGTAATATAACGTTTTTGAGTACGAAAATAAGTTCAATTTAATGTAGTCACTTTAATTTTTATACAAAAAAATAAATAAATAAATAAATAAATAAATTATTGATAACCATTTAATTTATTTATATTTTATTCTAAAATATTGTATAAGTCGTCTTAGTTATTAACAAAAACTAGCCGTAACCGTTATCTTAACAGTACATACTATAGTTTGTTGAGCTTTAGCGCTCTTAGAGTACTCAGTTCAAAAACAAACCTACCTGCCTAACAGGCACCATATCAGTAGATTCGTTGTTTTGTCTATTTTCTAAATTAACTAAAGTAATTGCATATTTGTTAATATAACTCAGGAGATAATTATACTTAAACACAGTGATTATAGTTATATTTAAAATCGATTACTGCTTGTTATTAAATGTGTACCCTTAAAAGCAAATCTTTTGTTTTGTATCGTCAAGTATTTTGTGGTATTACATCCACTTTGGTGTCGTACCAATGTGGTTTTTGCAAGTGGGGAAAGAAACATAAAAATGTTATAATACCTCTGGGCCGGATCGTATGCTACCCTCCAACCAACGTTCTACCAAGTCATCCATACTTCAGTTGTAGAGCGTTGGTGGCTGAAATTATAAGCATTGTTGGTTTCATTCTTTACTTTTAATGCAGTATCATTCAAACCATTCAAGACTATCACCCTGATTATCGTTGGCGTTTGCCGCTTTATAATTAATTAATTTATAATTTTCAATTTTCCAAATACAGTTATAGTTTACAATTTAAATTTTCACAAAAAGTTTTTTATAAAGCTAATATATGTAAATAGATACTTATATAAAACATATTTTGGGTATTTAAAGCATATAATATGATAACACACTTTGTGGTCCTAAACAAAAACCAGTGACAAGTGTGAATTCATTAATTATTATTAAAATATTTTAAGGATAAAAGCCGAAAGGAAAGGAAAAGAAAAGAACGCGGTGTATGTAGTTCACAGTACGAAGGTGACAAAAAGATCTTTGGCGGGTGTCGACGTAGTAGAATGAATTAAACGAGATATGAAAAATGAGAATAAAACCTGCAGTGGATACATTTTGTTTATTAGATCGTAAGTTGTATAAGGGTCTCTACCTCAGATCTAGGGAGCAGCCAATTTTTGAGGAGTTTAAGAAACCGGTAACCATATGCAATTTGACTAGATATTTCCGACGGCTGTTTGTTGAAAATATAAGGTGCAATGGAACTGAGAAAACGCCTACTGTGCTCTTTGTTGACTGTTGGGACGACCACAGTCTGTCTGTTTCTCAGCAAGTACACCTCATTTCTTCTGTAATTAATATTACCACTTCTGACGAAGAAGACTTTAAGTGCTTTGTATATATAAAGATATCGAAGAGGAAGTACTTTTGCTGATTGAAATAAGGACTGGGAGTGTTCGATTGTTTTTATATGGAATATTAGTCTGATAATTTTCTTTTGTGCTGTGACAATGGGCATCAGGTTCGTTATGTACGCACTACCCCAACATGCAAGACCATATTCTAGGCGTGAATGAACCAGTGCATAATAAATTGTTAATAGCAGTCTTTGTGGTACGAGCTTACGTAGATAAGACAATTTGTTTGTGGCGATGTAGAGCAACTTCTTTACTGACATAATGTGAGACTTCCAACACAATTTGTTGTCTATTAAAACCCCAAGATACCTAAACTCTTTAACACATTCTAGCACAAAACATTTATCTAAACAGCATACATTATCACATCTGGGGCCTCACTCTGTATTGCTACTCTAAAGTCAAATCATTCGAATTCGCAGAATTGTCACTCTGTAATTCGAATCGCAAATCCAAATTTATGACAATCGAACAAACTTTTGTTGCAAACTTCAATGTCAATTTCTTATCGCAAATCTGGCACTCTGTATTGCTAATCGAAATGTCAAAGTAACTCGAATTCGCATCATTTTGTTCTATTGCTATTTGGTTTGCGGATGTTGAGGTAAGCAATTGTGTTTCTTTTAAAATGTAAGTATTTTATGACATAAAATGTTATTTTTAGCTTAAAACACAATAAAAGTGATAAACATGTTGTATACGATAATTGTGTCGTGTGTATTCACACAACCGACCGTTGTACCGATATCGTATGGTCGCATGGTCTTGACTGTACAACCGCTGTAACATACACAAACTGTATGGAAATTATATGGTGTGTATGTGTAAAATGGCTGAATAAAATGTCTGGTTGTACGTAAGTCGTATGCAAATTGTATGTGTGTGCTGCATACAACAGTATGCCGATGCCGGTACGACTACAACCGTCGTGTATTTCCCACCTAATACTCTCAGTTTCGGGTTGAACCACCAACTGCTATATTTTTCTTCTACTTTTTATCACTTAGCTCCATTATATTCGACCTATTTCTAATTCGCCTGCGTTCTATTCTTTCTCCTTGTGTATCATCTTGATGAAACCACAATTCGACAGCATCCATTTTCATTTCTTAACATATATTTAACTTTCTTTCTCAAATATAAATAAAACACAAAATTCTTTGGAACGAAATTTGCTTCAAAGTGACATTTCAGCGTTCGATACTCGAAGCTAGATTCGCATATTTCATAGCCCCACTTGGCAATACTTCCATTCGATTCTGTTTTCTTACAGAGTGCCGGCTAAGATTAGAATCGCAAAGCACTTTCGCAAAAATTTGACTTTCGAGTAACAATACAGAGTGAGGCCCCTGGGGTGGTGAAAACGGATGTCCTCAATCACCAAATTAGAGTTTGACAAGGAAAAGCGCACAGCCACTTTGTACTTTACTTAGTACCATTTGGTGGTAATTGAGCCAAATGCCAAGCAGATGCAGATCAGACGTTAATTCATTTTTTGTATCAATTATATTCTTGCCTTCCCAGAAAATACCAAAATGTTTTTTCACGGTCCCACCTCTCGCGAGCGTCTGACAAACATCCGAGAGTATTGTTGTCAGGAAAAAGCTTCTCAAATCGCCGTTCGGATTCGGCCTTAAAAACTGTAGGTCCCTCCCATTCGTGTGAAAAATATAACGCACACAACATGAGTGGTTGCGAGAAGCTAGGCCCTGGCACTTTAAAGAGCTGTTGCGCCAAATATTTGTTTTGTTTATTTATATTCTTGCATGCATACGAGAGAGCAAGATCGTCCGCATAACCAATTATGACCCTTAAGGGGTAAGTTAAAAAACGAATTGATGTAGATCAGAAAGAGTATTGGTCCAAGGACCGATCCTTGTGGAGCACCAGTATTTAGACCCTAATGGTTAGGAATGATTTGAACCAATCAATAATGTTTCCTCTAAACCCGGCATGAAACAGTTTTTGCAGCAGAATTTCATGGTTCACCAAATCGAAGGCCTTTGTTAAGTCAAGCAAAATACCAACTGACTTCACGTTGTTATCTAGTGCACCATATACTTTGCTCAAAAAAGCGATAATTGCATCCTCAGTACATTTGCCTTTCACAAAGCCGAATTGAGATTTATTAAAGAATTTTGTTTTTGTTAAGAATGTAATCATTCTATTAACTATTAATTTTTCAAATATTTTTGAGAAAACAGATAGCAGCGATATAGGCATATAGTTATCTGGTTCACTAAAGTCTCCCTTTTAAAAATTGGAATCACGATAGATGTTTTGAGAGCATCTGGAAATTTCCCAGATTCAAAACTTTTATTTATAATAAAGACCAGATGACTTAGAATTCTAAGTTCTAAGTCTAAGACTTTCCTATCTTTTTGATAACTATGCTACTTATACCATCTGTTTCACATGATTTTTTTTGACTTAAGAACGTTAATGACGGAAATAAGCTTAGCATTAGTCACCGGACTGAAAAAAAGGAAGATGAATTCGATTTATCGACTAAAAACTTATGTTTCATTGAGCTTTACAGTGATTTTTGGTTTAACGTTTTCAGCAATATTTTTAAAGAACGTATTGAATTCGTTGCATAATTCCCTATTAGTATTAATAGCCCTATTGTTAAATTTAAGGAGTTTGGGGTTATGCCTTTTTTGATCGTTTCCTAAGATATTATTGACTAAACGCCATTGCTGTCTAGGGTTGGATCTGTTTTCTAAAAATTTACACCTATAGTAATCAATTTTCTGTCCAGCTATAAGACTACGTACATTCATTTGCAATTCTTTGCACTTCTGTTTTATTAAAGGCTGGTCTAACCTATTCTTATTCATCGAGTAAAAATCGTTTTTCTCCTTAATTTTGAGACATATTGCATCCGTAATCCATGGCTTTAATTTTTTAATCTTAATATTTTGTTTGTGTGTACTGGAAAAAGTTTCAATGTAGCTGTTTATACTTTCTAAAAATACCGAAAAGGCCTCTAAGGGACAGACGCAATTGTATACCAAAGTCCACATTTCTCGGATCAGGAGCTGATTAAGTTTCGCATAATTAATTTTTTTAATATATTTGCTATCAACAATTTTCGAGGCGACAGTTGGTTCACTTTTATTCAGAAAGTCTTCAAGAGCAATGCCAGTGGCCGAATGATCAGTAATGTTAAGCTTTAAAACAAATGGATGAGTATTAAGCGTGTTTCTGGACCTAAGAAAGATATGGTCAATGCAGGATGAGGTATTTTCAGTAGCCCTTGTTGGTATATTAATATACGACTGAAAACCCATTGACGAAAGCAAGAACATATATTCAACACTGGCTCTTGGAATGCTGAGAATATCTATATTTATGTCCCCAATTAAACAGACATCCCTGCAGCCAACTGTGCACAATAGACCCTCGAGTTCTTTGAGAAAAGTATCAACTTGTACAAACTGGAGCCGGTATACACACACGAAAAACAGAAAATTCTTACCCACTTTCAGTTTTAAGGC
Organism: Brachypalpus laphriformis; assembly: GCA_945910035.1. NCBI lineage: Eukaryota > Metazoa > Arthropoda > Insecta > Diptera > Syrphidae > Brachypalpus > Brachypalpus laphriformis. The sequence goes on from OX246756.1 coordinate 126,787,201, forward strand.
AAAGCAGTCGGCACTTTCCATATCTGGGGTAAACCACTCAATACCATCTTTAAATTCATTTTTCACATAGACCACTGTTCCGTCCGCTGCATATTTATCATTGCACTTTGGATATGCATTATAGCCCGGTAGAGAATAATTACTTATTTCATCTCTAAATACTCAAATTTCTGTCAAAACTATAATTTGTGGCAGTACACTTATGCAATTAGTATCTAAATAAGCACAGAAAGTATCAAAATTCGCTCTTAAACTCCTAATATGTTGATGAAAGATCGTAAAGTCCATAAGGGAGTTACAAAATTTAGACCCAACACAGATTTCATTGCTCGCGTTCTCATATTCAGGATCGATATTATTAAAATCATCTAACATATTTTAAAGTTTTGTTGTTTTAAGACGCTATAGTTGTTGGAGATCAACGATACTCCTGATGAATTTCACTTCCGATCCTGTTTCCCGTCTCATCATTACTCTTCCATTTCGCACCCAAAGGTATTCAAAATTTAGTTGCTTCTTCGCTGCTTTAGCCTCCATAAGAAGATGTTTCATTTCGCCAGATAACCACTCATTTATGCAGAGGAAACAATCAAATTCGCTTTGATTGGAGTCTTTTTGGCATACGTCGCAGATAAAATGTTCTCCTTCGTACATTTCCTCACCGTCTTCAGCAACACAACATCAGAATTAGAGGGTTTTTCATTTAAGCGAGTTTTTTCGGTAGCAAAAGTCAGTCTTCTTTCGGTATTTGAAGCCCCAGTCCAGCATCCAAGATTTTCGCCACAGTCTCACTCACACATTTATCCTCGACAACAGGTACATTGCGAATCTCCAAGTAGTTGACATGAATCAGCCGCTCAGCGCCGTTGAGTCGCTCATTGCTGACTTCAAGCTGTGATCTCAGTTTTTGGTTTTCCTCTTTGACTTCATTCGCCAGTTTCGCTGATTGCTCCAATGCATCGAGAGTGATAACCGTTGATGAAAGAGATTGCTTCTGTAGTTATTTTGGATGAGTCACATTCAGCTGGTGGTGGTGCCGGTGAGAGAGACAGTCTATCCAAGTTGTTTCGTCTTTTCTTCATGCAGTCGGCTCAATTCCAAATACGTACTCTTATTCTTGCTAATATAGTCCACATCGGATGGATTGAGATCTGCACAATCCGGGTGCAATAAGTGTTTGCACTCATGGCACTTAATTTTGCACGATTTTCTTGGAATTTTTTTTTCGCACTTTTGCACGAACTCATTTTCGCGTTGTTTCCTTTTCGGCGAACAAACTACTACTACTTTTCGACGGTTGTCGTTTTATTCGTCAGATGTAGCACGAATCTATCTTCATAACTTTTTCAATGTAAAGAAGTTGTAATAGTATTCTACGCGACACATAAATTGGTTATTCAATTTTAACGTTCAGCAGGTCGTAGCTATGATTAAAACGACAATCGTCGAAAAGCGACAAACGCCAACGGCAATCAGGATGTATATTTCTTCTATCCCATCTATACAAAATTATCAGCAGCTTTAATAAAGTCTTTATTGAAATGATATGAAATCCTGACATTTAGATTGCATTTCGTAAATTTTTAAGCAATTTGTTCGAAAACTTTTGCTTTTGCAGTCTCAAAAATAGTAAACTGTGTCTCCTGAAATTTGTTTACTAAACTGATCATACGATGTTTTTTTGCTTCATGAATGGTCCGTACTTTAAAGGGCCGAATTATGCACAATAAATTATAATCACACAGTTTAAATTTGAGAAGGATAGCATGACACCATCACTTTGTTTTACAACCAGAGTACGACTACTTTACGAAGTTGATGTAAAATAAAAAATATATAAAATCAGAGAAACTTTTTTCTTTAAAAAATATTTAACAATTTTTAATTTCATATGTACGTAACTCTTTTACTTCTTCTTCAAGTTCCTCTCCGCTTTCGAGGTTGGAAATCATCCTCTTCAGTGTTTGTTTATTTAGGATGCCTTTAAGTAACTCAAATGTTGAGAAATTAAGCCATTCTGTTTGCTATCCATGTTTGCATTTTCCCCCCAGCTGTTCCTTCTAATTCTCCCTTGTAAGATAATTTGGAGCAGTTTATATTTACTGTTTCTGAGTATATAACCTATGCACTCTAGTTTTTGTTTTGTGACTAAGAATATTATTTCCCTTTTTTTTCTTATTAGTCTTGGGACTTCTACATTTGATATCCTGTATACCCTCATTTCGAAAGCTTCTATTTTGCTTATAGTTGCTCTATGTAACGTCCAAATTTCTGCTTCGTATAGTAAGATCGACCAATTATAACATTCTAAAAGCCTTGTTTTTATTTCTTACTTATACAAAAAAATTGAAATTTACTGGCAAAAACCAAGTTTCTTTTAACTTCAGCTTCACATTTTGCAGGCTGCGCAGTAAAACGTAAAGAAACCAACAACTCCAACTTCACAGTGGTACGAGATTCGTAGTACTCACACTGTTGGCAGTTAAAAATAATTTTCGAAAGTATACAGAGAAAAAATAAATAAATTAAGGAAGAATTTGAGAGAGAGAGAGAGAGAGAGAGATAGAAAGCAAACTGCCCCGTGCACAATCTAAAGCGCTTTCAGGTGCTTTTTGTTGTCACGAAAAAGCTTCTCAAATCGCCGTTCGGATTCAGCATTAAACTGTAGGTCCATTCGTGTGAAAAATATAACGCACACAACATGAGTGGTTGCGAGAAGCTAGGCCCTGGCACTTTAAAGAGCTGTTGCGCCAAATATTTGTATTTGTATTATCATTTTTTTAATGACAGTTGGCTCGACATGGCTCGCTTTTTATTCGGGTACTTTTGCTTAGATTTTCCGCTCTCTGAAAGTTTTTACTCTCATCATATCATATTTGACAATTGATTAGTTTTTGGCTCGAAACGAACGCGAACGGACCTATAAAAATACCAAGTTCTGAAAAACTGTCAAAATAACGGCACATTGTTCATTGTGGGCGCCGTGGCGTAAGTGGTTAGTGTGTCGGATCACTGCGCGCAAGGTTCCAAGTTCGAGTTCCAGAAAACACCAAAAAGTTTTTTCACGGTCCCACCTCTCGCGAACGCCTGACAAACATCCGAGAGTATTGTTGTCTCGAAAAAGCTTTTCAAACCGAATTGCCCTTCGGATACAGCACTAAACTGTAGGTCTCTTCCATTCGTGTGAAAAATATAACGCACACAACATGAGTGGTTGCGAGAAGCTAGACCCTGGCACTTAAAGAGCTGTTGCGCCAAATATTTTTTTTTTGTTCAGGACCAATTTAATTAAAATTCGATTTTCTTAAAAACTGAACCAAATGATTTTGTTCAAATTTCATATTTAAGTTAATTACAATACATAAGTACTACCAGATGGCGTATTAGGTTTTTAGCCAAAAACTTGTATAACGGTGTTTTTCTAATTGATCCGCTCTCAAAAAGCGACTATTTCTCGGCTATCAATTAGCTAATTTGGTTCAAAACTTATACATGTGCTACTGCTTCTTATTTGCAATGACGTGACAAAATATGTATGTACTTTGCTTTCAAGCAACACCGCTACCTAGTAACAGAAATTTTTATGGAGACAGTGAAGAGAAGCAAGCAACCAAGGGTCTCTGAGAAAATCAGGAATGTTGAAGCTAAAATAGTGAAAAATTATAAAAAAAGGGCTTTCAAAGCTTGATCAAAGTGCCCCTCTAATAATAGAGACGAAAAAGCCCGCCTCGAAGTGATATACAGACGTTGCAAGAAGCAAGCGAAGAAGTGGTGCCTCAGTTCCAGAAAATATTGAGGGCCTGTACCAACCTCGGTTGCTGATACAAACCAGGCTATCCAGGAGCTGCGACAACAAAATATTAACAAGTGCGGGCGCAACCATCTTCAAAATAGCCGCTCAAAGGAAGAATACTCAGGAGATTTGTTCGCCATAGTTCATTAACAATGCTCAGGGCCAGCATGTTGTTGATGACGACATAATTTTGCATATATTATGGTAACAGTATTACGTAGGATTTTTAAATGAAGTATCCCTGGCTATACTTTGCACCTCCAACCCTAACTATGAAGAAATACCCGACATTAGAGTCGAAGAGTTAGTGAGGCAGTCAAATACTAAAAAAAAAAAAAAACCAATGACGAGATACTCTTTGAATTCTGGAAAAAGATGGGAGACATCAGTTTCAGATGGCTCATGATTCTCATCTACAAACCTATGAGAGGTATTCCTATACCGAACCAATGTGATGATGTTTGGAGGGAAATGAGTTCCGCCATTCGATTAAGCTAATGTCACACACCATGAAGGTCGTTGAGAGGGTATTGGGTAGCCGACTGTGAACCACCACGACTGTGAAATTGATATTGGTGGTGCTAAGACAACCAGACGTTCCAGAAACATACATATATACAAATGATCAGGGACATGTACGAGGGAGCAGATACAAGAGTAAGATGCACCGCTGGAGTAACTGAAAAGTTGCAAAGCAAAGTCGGGAAACACCAAGGAAGCGTCTTAGTTATTTGCACTTTATTGCCCTAGACTATCTGCTTGGAGATGGGTGGAAGTTTTGGAAATGGAAATGGGTACCGATTAGTCTAAAAAAAAAAAGACCAAGTTCTTGTGCTGCCGCCATTGTCTGATCGACTCAGGCCTATTTCAGACATTTATTTGAATGGAAGTGTTTCCCAAATGCGAAAAATTCAAATAAATATCTGGAATCTATGATCAATAGCGAAGCAACCGTGATAACGACATCAATCAGAGTGTAAGCGTAGGGTGAATGATGTGATGAAGTGGCGGGAAAACTGCGGTATCTTCTGTGACCGAGAATGAAGACGAAAGGAAGACTCTACACTACACAGCTCAAATGATACTGTCATGTTCAAAGAAGAGATTATTTGAACCCAATCAAAAAGGCAATATCAATGAATGTTCCACTAATATTATGAAAGAGAGGCAGGCCTAAAAACTCCTGGATCACACAAGTGCAACAACACCAGCATTTGGTTTGCCGCAGTAACGCAATGATCCAAAATCGGGAGGCCTGCCGATATTTTTTGAGGTCAAACAGGCGAACAGGCGAACCGCACAGGTGGATCAGTAGAAAAGTGCAGTGAAGTTGGAGGATTATTATCCCTTGAGTTCAGTTCATAACCTCGCCGAAAGAGGAAGAAGAAAGAAGATACACTGCTTTCAACCAGAATATATATATATTTTTTTGTATATACGCGTTTGGTTTAGAGTTATGAAACATGCGTTATTTGACAGTAGCAAGTAGTTTAAGTCCACTAAAAAATAGTTTACAAAGTTATACACCAAACGTTTTTAAATGACGATCTCTGTGACTGAGATCAAATTAGAAAATCAAATCAAAATATCCGTCTTAAAATTATTCTATATACTTGAAGATATACAAAATCTACCTAAAGATGAACTATTTCCCTACCACCTGTTCCACACGATAATAAGAAACCTAGCACATGTTTCACTTTTATCATTCTATCTCAAAAGGGTATATTATGCCTTTTTTTTAACCAAAATAACAGGTAGTATCAGCTTTGCTTCTAGGATCAATTAAGGAATTGACGGGCCATTAACGTCGACTACTAAACGATATTTTTACGTTAATCGGCATATTTTCCAGCACTTATTGCAGAAAAAAGAAGAATCATAGCAATTTTGAAGGCCCATTTTCAGGCAAAATGTTGTACACAAATTTTCAGAAAGCCGGAACTATATTTTTTAGCACAATTTTACATTGGCGTTACTGCAAAAGTTGTGTGCAAGCTGCTTCTCCGTAGGTTTTGTGTTTAAACCAATTTCCAACCGTACATCTTGAACGAGAATAGTGCATTTTTTTTTGTATTACATTTATACATCAGCTCAAGAAAATCCGTGGATTGGCATATGTATGAAATAAACTGCATTTGTACCCAAATCTTGTAACATTGGAAGACTGTATTACAAAATCCTCTTTTTCAAAAAATATAGGACGTCGTGATTTAGAGTATTTTGTAATGCATGATTGTGTGATACTGGAAAATATTAAAGAGTCTTGTATGATGTGCATTATTCTAAAGTACAAGCAGTTAAAAAAAAATACGGGAAATACTAATACATGTTATAACATCCGCTCGCACAACTTACAAAATTTACTTATACCACGTATACAACGCTTTGTGCGTAATTATTCAAGTTAATCAATAATTTTGATTTAATAAGCCTTCATAAATATTATACAGCGCCAATTTTTCGTTACTAAAATTTGTTTCGTCAAAAAAAAAAAATATATAACAATAATAGACAATGAATAAATAATATTGAAAAACAAACGATAAAGTCAAACGTAAGATGATTTTATTGTCTTGTACCAGAGTAATATAAATAAAAGCTAGTTATATGTATATATATATATTAAAAAAAAAACAGTTTTATACAATTACTTAGACAGAATTTGTGGAAGAACAGTATTGCAGTATATAATTTGTAACTTAATAGATCTCTTTAATTCAGAGGGCAAGATAAGTTGCAGAAAAATAAAAAAATAAAATAAATTTCAAACTCATTTTCTATACTTTGCACAAACTTGCTTGTGTTAAGCGCAGCTGTTTACTATTGAGTGACAAAATCTTGTTTTATTTCTTACTATACGCTCTTAAAGAGTTAATTGACTACTAGGAAAAATAATAAATAAAACCAACAATTATGTATAAGTGTTTAGTAACTGATCTTGATAACAATGTTCTAATTTCGAAAAATATTATCGGTCGGTTTTAATATAAGATTTTTATGAGAAGAAAATATAATTTTATGTAGCAAGTGATCTCATGATGATTTGTTCGGTAAGAACTTATTTAACATTTCCTTTACACCTTTCTATAAGAAAATAAAAAAACAAGGAAAAATAAAAAACAAACAGTGTTAATTCAGAATTATGTTGAAGTCAATTCATGAAATTTAATGAAAGAAAGATTCGTTAGTAAACAAGGACGCAATTACCAAGATAAAACTACTAAGTGTTAATATTTGACTCATTTTTAACTATCGCTCTGTTGATTGCCGCTTGATAAAGAAAGTGTCGCTTTTATGACTGATGCAATAGATTCTAAAAATCTATTTATAATGAACAAATCTTAATTGCCCTTTCAAATTACATCTGAAAAAAGGGCTGTACAACAAACTGATAATATTGTAATCTTTTATTCATCACTTCTCTGGCTATTTATTTTCAGATAACTAAAATAAAATTGGTGCGTTTCATAACTAAGCGACATCTTTAAATAAATCGTTTTGAAAAGAATGACAACATATATTGCAGAAAAACTACACAATTATTTCATTTATTACCAATTAAAGCTCATCTATATTTTGTCAGTTTTCTAATGCATTTTAATGAAAGAAAGTCAATGCTGGCACCCATCACACGCTACATTCTTGTTTCAAATTCCGTAGAATGTATCACTCTTCGAATTGGCAAATAGAGCTTTTCAGATGGCATTTGATTCAAAAGTATTTCGACTTATTCGGCTGATTTCAACGTGAACATAGAAGTTGCTTATCATATTTTAAATTCGTATTAGGTTCTTTATTAGTGGAACATTAGATATTAGCTTCTGGCCGAGTAGATCGACAATTATTATTACTTTAAGCTTTATTTACCCTTTAATATCTTTTCTTTCTTTTTAATTTGAAAGAAAGTCCACCGAATCTTATGTAGATCTCACTATTCATTTATTGAAGCCAAAGTCGCATGTGATAACGTTTGAATATCATAAATAGAGCATTGGTGACTAAAACTACATCTCCTACCTCTGCACGAAATATTTCCTTCTTTGAGCAGAGATTTTATGTTACAACGCAAAACTGGTGCCATGAACATGTTTTAGAACATTTTTTATTTATGAACTCAAGTGTCAAACTTCAATCGACAGTGCGATTTACGGTTACAAAGTGGTATAAATATTCAATAATTTCTCTATCACTATAACTACATAATAGTCTTATTGTTATTGTAATGTTGCTTTATTTAATGACCGGTTTTCAAAAATTTAATATTTTTCGGCTATCTATCAGCCGCAATATTTGACATCCGCAAGGATATGGTGCGCTAAGTTTTATAAAATTTTTAAAAAAGTAGCATTTTAAAATGTTCGTCCATATTTGAAATCTAAAATAGTCGCAAAGGAACACCATAAACGCAAGTACATGCGACCCAGTCGTTCACATTGTTTAGTTACGGGGAGTAGTCACTTCACTATCGGATTTACTTTCTTTTCCCTTGAAACGTATATTTGAAGGCTAATATCTCCTTTTATTAAAACCAGTGTTTTCAATATCTTTTCCTTAACGTTCATGTTGGTTCTATATTTACGTGCAAAACAAGAAAATCATGTCCTTATTTCTTACAATGAAATATGCTAATGGAAGTTCTGGCAACAATCATATCCCATTAAAAGGGAATATCTTAAGGGTCACTCATCTTAGTAATTCTGTTTCTAATAGTCTACCATAAACTAATTCAAATACTGACAATAGACAAGAAAATCTACGTTTGTGCATATGTTGACAACTCATAATAAAGCAACTCAAAAAGAAAAACCAATAAACAATATCTCTCCAACCAAATCGCACACTGGAGTTATTTAAACTCTTGTACATATGTACGTAGTAAGGTCCAAGTATTCTCGACCTATTATATTATATTCTCCCTGAAGCTAAATGCACTTTTTAGGTCGATTAATTTATGCTTTTAAGTCATCGAAAAAGTATTTAGAATGGCAGTTGAAATTTCATCATAGCTGTTGAATTTTTTCCTTGAGGGTTAGATTTCAATTCGCTAAATAAAAAATTGTCTGGGGGTAAATCGGGATATAAGGTGGATGATCAATTCAGCATCTTGCAATTTTCCTGCGAAGTTTATGCAGCAGTGAAGCTTAATATTCAGCAGTCACCACTACATTGCGCTTTTTAAAATCAATCATAAGATTTTGTTAATAATCCTAAAAATATTCACCATTACACTTTTGACGCTTTTTTGGGACGGCTCATCAGGACGGGGGGTTACCCATCAAATACGTTTTTTTTTGCCGGATTTTAATGAAGCACCATTGTTTCGTCGGCAATAACAATCCATCTGATTAGTTCACTTTCATCTTTACCACAGAGCTCCAAAAATCCCTTACAACAATCTACCCTTTGCTGTTTTTGAGCTGCACAAGGGTTTCGTGGCACCCATCTTGCGCTGATCTTGTTCATACGAAGATGATCATGTAATCTTCTGAGAACTTTTGTTTTTGATAAACAGTTTGTATTGTGGGTGCCGTGGCGTAAGTGGTTAGTGTGTCGGATCACTGCGCGTGCGGTTCCAAATTCGAATCCCAGAAAACACCAAAAAGTTTTTCACGGTCTCACTTCCCGCAAGCGTCTGACAAACATCAGAGAGTATTGTTGTCACGAAAAAGCATCTCTCTCATGGCACTAAACTGTAGGCCCCTTCCATTCGTGTGAAAAATATAACGCACATAACATGAGTAGTTGCGAGAAGCTAAGCCGTGCCACTTAAAGAACTGTTGCGCCAAATATTTATTTATTTATTTTTTTATTGTTGTAATCTTTACTTTTCAGTCTCCAGTCACTCAGAACTACTTGTTTTACAAATTCAATATTTTCTTCTGTGACCGCAGTTGATTGTCCACCTGATCGAGGTTCATCTTCAAAAGACTCCTGCCCCCAACGAAAGCGTTTAGACCAGTGCTTAATGGCTGCATATGATGGTGAAGATTCCCATTCCCATTGAAATCAAGCTCATGCTTTATTTGTTTTGGAGTAAATCCCTTCTTTGTAATGCATTTTATTACCGCAGGATATTACATGCTATCCATTTTTAAAGATTTCCAAGAACTGGTCTTATTCAAATTACTACTGACTAATAACTAATTGACTTAGACTAATGAATTCTTGACCATTTTTCATAAACGATCTCAAGGAATAACTGAAGAAATTTTTTCCCGCAAATTTTTCGAAGTGTGATAGCTTGGGAATACTTGGACCTTACTACGTATGTCGTTCTTCGGTAACTTTATTATTTTAAGAGTAGTCACTTAAAATTTTAGAAATCCACATCAACAATAAATACAAATGGAACACTCACAAAGAACATCTCCTTCGGTGGATAAACATTATTAAATGTTTATTTAGCAAGAAATTTAACAGCAATCCATTTTGAATAGCATTTATCAAGTCAATCTTCATCAGTAAATCAGAGTTCGAACTTTCTCTATTGACAAGCTCCAAAATCACAACTTAATGAAATCAAAACTATTTACAACTCCGCAATAAGAACAGCTTTGGAAGCATACCGGGCCATTAAGAATTAAAAACATATTATTCCAATCATATTGTGGGCGCCGTGGCGTAAATGGTTAGTGTGTCGGATCACTGCGCGTGAGGTTCCAAGTTCCCAGAAAACACCAACAAGTTTTTCACAGCCTCACCTCTCGCGAGTGTCTGACAAACATCCGAGAGTATTGTTGTCCCGAAAAAGCTTCTCAAAACAAATTGTACTTCGGATACGGCACTAAACGGCAGGTCCCTTCCACACAACATGAGTGGTTGCGAGAAGCTAGGCCCTGGCACTTAAAGAGCTGTTGCGCCAAATATTTATTTATTTATTCCAATCATATCAAATATGCATACAATAGAAAATATAAGAGATCTTTCAACAATTAAGATTTTCAAATCACTCTTATTCAGCATGGATAACCCATTTCCCAAGCTAATCAAAAACAGAATAAAAAGAAAACAAAAAACAAAAAAAATCTTTGAATATACCACATAAACCGATTAACACTGCCCTAAAAAAAAAAACATCTGATCCTTCAATATAATGCTAATAGATATATAAATTCGAAAACATATGACGAATTAATTAATTAATTTCTCGAAATAAAAGTTAAACTCAAAGATCACGAGTTCAAAAACAAACAATACTTGCTCCTAAAAAAAAAGAAGTTATTCGGGACTCTGTCCTCCCAATATATGGTAGTTCGGTTTTTAATCGTTTAATTGCTCGAATCCTCGACACTTTCTCAACACTTTCCAATATTTCTTATATATTGTAATGTACAGTAGAACCCCCGATCATGCGGATGTACTTTATAGTAGTTTTTCCATTTCCGAAGATGTGTGATTTTATCAACCAGTTTTTCTTTTTAAATACTAGCGGATGCCGCGTACGCTGCAACGCCATTTAACGAAATTAAATAGATGTTTTTTTGTGTGTATGTACATATGTTTTCTGTTGAACGATTAGTAAACTTAAATTTTTTTTATTCATACTATCGTGTGTTTAATATTTCACTTGTGGCGTGAGAAATGCCATTGTAGTGTTGGTTGTCATTTCCTGCGAAATATTATTGTGTTAATATTGACGCTTGGTTTTCGTTTATTTTCTCTTTATCTCGTGTCCTCGTCGCAGAGACAAAAATGATTTTTTTCATTATTTGTAATCGAATCGAAATGAAAAAATAATTATGTTTGAAGCGTGTTTTTAATTATTTCAGTAACTGGTAGATCGATTGACTTGTTTGATTTTTCATTCATTTTCACCTTGTAAGAAGATTAGCGGATATTGCAGTGCAATCAATCAATCGAACCAATTCATTGTGGTCACAAAACAAATTTCGCAGTTCGGCGATTATCCGATGTTTGGCGCCTGGATTGAGTCTTTCGCGCTGTTGAGCATGAGCGACATTAACGGCTTCTCCCATGAAATAAATTTGCAAACATTTGTGCTCAATCGGATCGTTAGTTTTTGAGTTTGGGATTTTGATGTTCAGCGCCATCTATCGGTAAACCTGAAACCTTTTGATTTACGTGCACTTCTCACTTCATAATAAATATGTTTTGTATCTTTCAGCTCAATCAGATGGTTGATTTTTGAGATTTAGATTTTCAGCGCCATCTATAGGAAAGCTTGCAAACTTTTGACTTTCGAGCACTTCTCACTTGAAAACAAATATATTGTGTAAGTTTCAGCTCAATCCGATGGTTGGTTTTTAAGATCTTAGCGCACATACTTGTATCATCAGGGAAACGTTAAATCAGCACAGAAAATGAAACAATGTTAAGTGTGGTATTTTCTTTAGATGCGTAATACGGATGTCAATAGATTTGTTTACACCGACATTTTCTGAACGCTTACACAACTTGAATTATGCAACTTAAACAAAATGAATTATAACACTTTTTTCCCATAAAAAATCCTTGAAACCGCATTAAAAAAAATATTGAAGGGTGGGGGTTTAGGGAAGTTAACATTTGTGGTTGTATGTATTTTTGGATGAGAAATCTGAAAAAAAAAAATTAAAAAAACAAGTTTTCGTTGAAAAATTAAAAAAAAAAATGTCTAGATCTCGACAACAGCGCCACCTATCGGGTCCAAAACTATCCTATCTCTGCTACTCTAAAGGATGCGTTGTCCGACAATAATGGGCAATAGTTAGCTCGGATAACTGCAGACAATTATTTAAAGCCTTAATAAAGAAATTTCAAGTGCAATGTAATCAACAATTATCGATTACTGATTGATCGACAGTCGCTATAGGAGATTAGCTATGATATTATTATTATTATGACTTTATTAACGCAGAAATAAATTACAAAGTTAATATGACTAGTACTAACCCGAGGATTTACGGCTGATCATGTAATGTGAACGAAATAAACACAAGTAAGAATACTGGAATGTAAAAGCTATGATATACTTAAGAGTTAACTATGATTATTATATTATTTTGAATAAGGAGCATCGTGATAGTTCAAATTTTTTAAATAATCCTTATCAAAAAAAAGGTCTAAGACTTGCTCACTGGGACTCTTATTCATTTGAATGACGTCTCTGCTCTCAATAAAAATGGAAAACATGGGAGTAATTTTTGTAAACATAAAATCTGATTCTTTAAACGGTGGTTTGTAAGGAATTCTTCTACTGCTTCTACTTCTACAAACTCACATAAGTAAATCAGTCAGTACTGATTGCATTTTTATAACATTCATATAATAGTTCTAATGCTCCCCTACTATTTTGTTTTCAGGCGCTGATTCATATTTCGTGTCCAGTAGAATTCTTGCCCAATGAACGCTAAGATTATGTTTAGTTTTTACATACTTAAACCAAATATGCTATAGAATTTAGGAAAAAAAAACATCAAATGTTGCTTAATGGTTTTCGAGTGCATTCAGTGCATTCATCCAAGCCAGACAAAGCGACACTTTCTGTTATACCATATAGTAATTATTTCACAAATAGATTATTATTAACTAAAATTCAAGTGATTACAGATGTAAAATGATACATAAAAGCGACACTCATCAATAACAAACTAATATTAATGAACCATTACATCGATAAGAGCATTAAAAGTGTATCGATACGAGTATCTATTAAAAGCATTAATCAAAACGAAAACCTCATAAATTTTGCCAAATCGAATCTAGTATAATGAACAGTATTCTAAGCACATTCATACGTTTAGATATAAAGTACCATATTTGAAAATCTCACCTGCCAAATCGGTTTATTTTTGCTGTCGATTGCGCCAAATTCCCTTTCGTGAGCTCTAGTAAGAACTTGTTTGTATAAAATTTCGGCTTCCGAATACTTTCCTTGCTTTAAATAACAGCTTGCTAAATTATTTTTGGTTTTTGCTACATTTGGGTCATCTGGGCCAAGCTTAGTTTCATAAATCTCAAGCGCTCGTTGGTAATATTTTTCGACCTCATCGTACTTGCCCTGATTCTGGCAAAGCAACGCCAAATTGTTCAGTTGCTTAGCTACATCTGGGTGGTCTTTTCCAAGGACCTTTTCACGGATTTCTAATGCACGTTTACATAGAGGCTCAGCATCCTTATATTTACCGCGTTTTCCATACAAGACGGCTAAGTTGTTAAGGGTGGCAGCAACTGCCGGATGATTTTCGCCGAGCGTTTTTCCTCGAATCGAAAGAGCATCATTCAAAAGATTTGCAGCCTCCTTGTATTTGTTCTATTTATTATTAAAAATTATGTGATATGAAGAAGATAGATACTACAACATAAAAATTACCTGGTCGCGATAGACTAATGCCAAGATGTTTAACATTGTAGCTACATCCGGATGATCGTGACCACTTGTTTTTTCCAAGTCTTCTAATGCTTGTTTGCATAGCGGTACTGCTACTTCATATCTAGATGTTGAGTACTTTTTTAATTGTAACAAGTTAAATTAATTGCATATTATACCTTCCTTGTGAAGCATATTGAATCACTAAATTGTGCAGTGTTCGTAGTCTTGCCGGTATTTCATAACCAGACGTTTGGTTTGCAAACTGGCTAGGTGGAGTTGGAGACATATTATTTCGCTCCTCGTGTTCTTCATCGGGAAATAATTCAACTACTGGATCAGTACGTGACTTTTCATTACATTCTTCTTGTTCTTGGTTATCATCGTATTTTTTTACAGATGCCATAAATTCCAAGTGCTTTTTCTCTTCTTCCAACTGGGCAACTAACTGTTCAGAAGCTTGAAACTTTTGTTGAGTATTTGCTAATTCATCTCTAAGCCAAGCATTTTCCTGATGTAAACGTCGAACTTGTGTTTTGAGTTTCTGTTTTTCGGCTTCAATATTTTGTAAATGTGATGCCAACGCCATCATTACTTGAGCTTCACTGACACCCAATTCGATATGCTCAATATTTTTCTGTACGATTTCGGATTTTTCATTGTCACGATGGGCTTCGCCCATTCCGGCGATGAGTGAAACATGTTCCACGCGTAACGCCTCTAATCCTTGAAGAACAGTTTTTGTGTTGCTTACTATTTCATCTTGTGTCATTTGAGTCATTTTTCCAATGTTTTCGATTTTTCGACTGAAATTATACATCAAACATTAATTTTAAAAGTATTTTTTTTATAAATTTATTTCGTGTTATCCGTTATCAGAATAAGAAGGTTTTGTTATCATTTTACACTACTGTTTTTTATTGCGTGTTATCTACGTGCATTTTGAATTATTATAGAGTCAAGTAAATAATATACCTAAGCAAATATTTACAACTAGCAACTTTGTCTACGTGGTCCACAATAACTTTATGTGAGGCGGTTGAAGTTAGTGGTGTAAGTCATATTTGCGTAAGAACTTAAGATTTGCACCGCTGGCTGTAACTTTCAATACATATCAGCTTTTCCTGTATCTATCAAGTGTGTGCTACCATCTGTTGTTAAAGTAGTAACACTTTAATTTACCTCACATTTTTATACAACAGTTTGGCATGTTGTACCACAGACGGATCAGTAGAAATGCAGTGAAGTGGGAGGGTTATGATCCCTTATTTTCGGATCATAACCTCGCTGATAAAAGGAAGAAGAAGTTTGGCATGTGTAGTATTCACTTCTGGACTTACACCAATGTTTTTGGGAAATGATATGTATGTATTTAGCTAACAGAAGTACTGCGACAAAATACACATGTGCATACCATAGCTTTAAATTTGCGCCTATAGGTAGGCAAGGAAATTTACCACTTACTTACTTAGAAGGCACTACATTTTGGGGTGAGTCTGGGCCTCAACCAAAAGGAAATTAATCACCCTAATTGTCGTTGAGTTTGTCGCTTTTCGACGATTGGCGTTTTATTCTTTAGGTGTAACACGAATCCATTTTAATAACTTTTTCACTGTGAAAGAGTTGTAATAGTATTCTGCACGACAAACAAATTGCTTAGTAATGTTTAATGGTCAGCAGGTCGTAGCTATGAATAAAGCGGCAACGCCCACGACAATCAGGGTGAATGTGTTTGTTTTTTTATACTGTACCTAAAAGTATGCAAAAAATCAGTAGTTCTAAAACTTTCCGAATGTATAATTTTATAATGCCTGATTTTGTCTGTTTTTTTTTTTTTAATCTATGTGTTTATTTCTTTTAATATCTTAATCCCCTTAAGGACTATCGTGATAATTCTTATTCGAGATAAGGACCAATATCATAAGGTATAAAACGCCAAAGTTTTGTTAACATCTATCATGCAGATTCTGTGTGTGTGCATACAGTGTGTTTCAGAAAGGTTGGGCTGACTATGTGCAGTCATTACCACAATGAACCTATTTATTGGTATAAGTGAGTTCTAGCTTTATCTTGGGGCAGTCATTCTACGTACTTTTGCAGTCATGTTCATTCAATCAAGTTGAACAAAAAATCTTCGTGAGCTTTCGTCCAATTTATTGCCTTTATCGGTTGTCCTTTAATAAAACTATTTTTTTTTTTGGACTATCTTATTCAAACCTATTTTATTTAACCAAGTACCTTTTAAGGTACATATACACAGAGAAGAAGTCAACTGAATAGATAAGGTTTTTTCGATAATGATTACACTATTAAATGTCTCTCAATAAGATCTATGAAATATATGTAGGTTTCCTTTTATTGACATTTTATATTTATTTATTAAAATTATATGGTAGAAATATTAGTCTTGTTGTCCCATTACTTTTCCACATGTTGTAACTGATTTGTTCCATAAGTAGAAAAATAACGTGGGCGCCGCGCCGTGGCGCAGTCGTTTGTTTTTCAGACCACTATGCGTGAGGTTCTATGTTCGAATCCCATAAAAACACCACGAGTAGTTGCGAGAAGAAGTAATCTTAAGTATGTAAGAAATTCGCGGCATTGGTGTTCCTAACAGGAACTACGCTTTCGTTTATGAAGAAGGCCACGAGACCGCGGAGCACTTCCTACGTGATTTTCTGGCTTTTCCCTCGTATCAGGTGGGAGATATTCCTCATTACTCAAGTGTTTACTTGGCTTATTGTGAAAAACGACGAAATTGCAGTAAAATGGGTAAAGCAGGGTTTTGCTCTTGGATACAAAATGGGCCAGTTGCATTTTCTATCAAAAAAAAAAAATTCTTACGGGGCAATACAGTACAAATACAAATATTTGGCGCAACAGCTCTTTAAAGTGCCAGGGCCTAGCTTCTCGCAACCACACATGTTGTGTGCGTTATATTTTTCACACGAATGGAAGGGACCTACGGTTTTTTAATGCCGACTCCGAACGGCGATTTGAGAAGCTTTTTCGTGACAGCAATACTCTCGGATGTTTGTCAGACGCTCGCGAGAGGTGGGACCGTGAAAAAACTTGTTGGTGTTTCTGGGATTCGAACTTGGAACCTCATGCGTAGTGATCCGACACACTAACCACTTACGCCACGGCGCCCACGCAATACAGTACCATGCGCATTAAAACCATCAAATTGGCCATTAAAATATCAGTCCCATAAATAAAAATAGAGCATGTGCTGCGAAACCAAAGGTGATAACAAAAGCATATGCTTGGAAGTAAAAGAATTGGCTTCGTTTTTGATAAATAATGTTTCTCTATTTCGCAACGGAATATTGTTTTTTTTTTTTTTTATTAAAGAAGAAAACTCAAATCCCAGAGCACTCAGACTCAGTGTCGTACATTGTATTATCTTTCTTTAGTGCAATGCTTGGAAAATAGCGATATTATTCGTTTTCCATTTATGGTCACGTGGCTGTTTTTTGCTATTCTCCGCTATGGTTTGAACTTGCACACATCGTGTAATAAGTAATCGCACAACACCATTGCCACCCGAAAACCTTTGGACATTGGAATAAAATGTATGTACACATATACTCATATAAAATGTTAACCAAAACATTGGAAAATTATTGTACAAAGTTTCGGCTATCTTCATATTGCGGAAGAAGAGATCCAATTAAAAAATTGTATTTCTCAATATGATCGCCCTCGAATAAAATGCATTTCTCACATCTTGCAAACAGTACCTTAATACCACCGTTTTTTTTTCTTTGCCTTTAAAATGACTTTCTACGGCCCCGTTGATCTCGTTCTCATCTGCAAATCTCCGACTCCGTAGCCCCTTTTTCAAATTAAAAAAAAAAAAGATGAGTCAAGTCTCATCTACAGTTACGATTCGGTTGCAAATTTCGTCGAGATTGTCCCCAACAAATCTTTCCACCACCCAAGTCGACGTTGCTTGTCAAACGGAGTGAGTATTTTCGATACCCCTCACGCACAAATTTTTTTCATGTTTAAATGTTCGTGCAAAATTTCTCTAATTCGTTCTTTGCTGATGTGGAACTCGTCTGCTATCTGCCACATTTTTATTGTTCGGTCGGCCACAATTCATTTTTTGACTTTTCCGACGTTTTCTTCAGTGACCACTGACACAGAACGTCCTGGGCGTGGCTCGTCTTCACAGCTCTCTCGGCCTTGGTGAAATAAGCGAGCCTATGTTTTTACCATGGTATATGAAGGCCCAGAATCCTGAGGAGTCGATGACATGTCATCCAAAATTTCTTTAGGCGATTTTCCTTTTTTCACGAAGTATTTCACGACGCGGTGCTCAAAATTGCGAGCATTTTCGATTTCGCCTGACCTGGTGATGGTAATCCTACCACAAACATAACAATATTGAAATGGTGTGATATTCATACTACTAAAGAGTGCCGCAGTTAGTGCTATCACTAATTAAAAGATGACTCGTTGTTGAGTATCTCACGCCGCGAACTTATTAGCCGCCTCTCGTATGTACATATACATATGTTATTTTGTAGAGGTGATGGTAACTGGCCACCAAGATCGTGTGATTTAACACCTTTCGAATTTTTCCTTTGGGGCTACGTCTAGTCTCTGTCCTATGCCAATAAATCAGCAACAATTCACTAAATGCAGAACAATGTCATTCAATCCATTGCTGAAATCCAGTTGAATTTATGTAAAAGACTCATTCAAAATAGAGTCTAATGCGAGCTGAATTGTTTTCGAAACCGCATCAAAACGTTTTTGAACTCGCCCCTCTTTCTTTCGCCTTTTTGTTAATGCAGGGAGGTAGTGCGTAACAGTCCGTCCATTCTGATCGTGTGCGAGGGCGTTGTGTAGAAACAACCGATTTAAAAAAAATCTCAACGGTAAGGTGGGCGCCGTGGTTAGTGTGTCGGACCACTGCGCGTGAGCTTCAATGTTCGAATTTCACAAAATACCAAGCTTTTTCACCGTTCCTCCTCACGCGAACAAACATCCGATATCATTGTTGTCGTGAAAAAGCCCTTCGGATACGGCACAAAAGTATAAGTCCCTTCCATTCATGCGAAAAATATAACGCGAACAACGTGAGTGGTTGCGAGAACCTAGACCTAGCACTCTTTTGGGCTGTCGCATCAAATATATATGTGTGCATATGTAAAAACCTGATAAGCTGTCTTATAAACCATGCCCAAACTAAGTAAAGTAAAGTCAATTGTGGTTTAATATCTAGTTCTTTCAAAACTCAGTTTGGAGTTTATAGAAAATTTTCTTTTTTTCAATAGTAGCAAAGCAAAGTACCAAACAATTCAGTCGAGGTATATCAAAAGGATATTCCTCTGTAATTTGCTGTTTCTTTGTAGTCACCTTTTTTGTGTAGCGGTAAAATAAATGATTCCAGGAACACTTATATTCATCAAAATTTTGTTGAATGTGAATATAGCTGCAGTTGCGAATTCTGTAGACCTTGCACGTTTTATGAGATATTCTTTTTGATAATTTCCGAAAATGCCTGGATATTTCCGTTTTCATTGCCATCCGAAAGTCGGTAAGAAAGACATGTCAGTTCTTGAAGATGAAGCAGTAGTCGATAACTTAACATGTCATTCCACGGAGAAAAACATACTCTTTTAGGATCCGCATCGCAGTGTTTTTTTTAGTGTTGAAACGCAATGGCTAGTTGTAGAGTGTAGCAGTGCCGAAAGTACGTAAAGTTAAATTGAAATACACACAAAATCAATAGCGCAAACACAATGGGTAGTTGCATTAAAATAGAAGACAATTCTTTGGAATGTATGTTATATTATCGTATACATCAATTTTATATAGTTCTGTAATCTATGAACATTTTTACAATATTGTTTTCAACAAAATATATGAATTTGTTTCAATCACATGCAAAACGTTCGACTGCATTGTGGGAGTATTTTAAATTGTAGCGCTACACAATTCTATAGCTCGTACAACAACTACTACTACCCACAGGCGGATCAGTAGAAATGCTGTGAAGTGGGAGGGTTGTGATCCCTTATTTTCGGATCATAACCTCGCTGATAAAAGGAAAAAGGAAAAAGAAGAAGAAGAAGAAGAAGAAGAAGAAGAAGAAGAAGAAGAAGAAGAAGAACAACAACAACAACAACTCCTACTACTATCCCCATAGAAACTTTTCATTATCTTCCGGCAGCCAAATATCATATATCCACAACTTAATTTCTTCTTTCTTACATCCGCTTATGAAACTGTTCTGTAATGAACCAATTTTATAATACAGTTCATTCATTATTATATTTGGAGGGCTATTTCCTCTATAAAGTAAACAACTTGGCGAAATTTAATCAACTAAATAGTGAAAACTTGGGAATTCGAAGCAATTCAAGTGTAAAAATGATTGGATTTTGAATTACTTAAACCGCTCGGGATATCAAAAATGTTTGTGTACCGTGCTATAAATTGATTGTTGTTGAGACCAAGAAGTACGAGCGCAGATGTAAAAGCTGTACGCGAGCGAATTTATAGAAATCCCCTTCGAAAACAGATAGTTATGTCGCAGGAGCTGGATATATCTACCAAATCCATGTTAAGACTCATTAGGGACGATCTCAACATGAAAGCCTTTCGTCGGTCAACTGGACATCTATTGACACCTCATTTAATACATACGAAAGTACTATTTTTTACGGATTTTTACCGTCGAAAAGGTTAATAAATAAAACGATCAAATTTATGCAAGGATATCTAAGTAAGCAGAAAATATAGCTCCTAGCGTTCAGCGTGGCCATCGTCCTGCTTCGGTAATGGTTTGGTGGACGGTATCACATCAAAGAGTTAATGCTCTCTATTTTCGTAAAAAAAAAAAGGAGTCAAAACTGGGGCAAAGATATACCAAGATGTTCTAGAGGACTTCGTTAAAGGCTTGACGAATACGCTTTTGAATAGAGCAACGTGTGCTTTTCAACAAGATTCTAATCCAGCACACAAAACCAAGTCTTCCGCATATAGTTGCGATGCACCAAATACGCGGTAAGTTGCAATTCTTCGATGAATGGATAGATTATGTAGCGAACATAATATCCCTTTGATTGAGTTCAATACAACATCATGGAAAGAAACTCTACATGAACTGTTAATAAAGATCGAGATAACAACTCGTGCGACTTTTAGAACGAAATGTCCAACAAAGCCAATCTTGGTATACCTATCCAGTACTTAAATAGTACCTTGGGGAGAATAATTACTTCCATGGCCGAAACAACTTGAAGACAATTTCGACGATTTTTAAGGGTAGAGGCGAGCTTCTGCAGTTGAACTTCAGGTCACATATAACTGATGGCAATGCGGATGCAAAATGTACTTTGACTTCACCGTCCAATTGATGTATCAACTGATGAAAGAACAAAGCTTTTATTTTTATCTGCAGTGCAAGGTGCACAAACAAATCTCTTATCAACTTTTTTGCTTCAAAGTATTCAAAAATTACTAAACCGTGTGAACAGAACTACACTAATTCTCTTCGTACCATTACTAGAATAATATGATTACAATATTACAGTGACCATTTCCAAAACGAAGTTGTGAGATTATGTTTCCTTTTTCTTTTGTATCTACAAACAGGTTTGCGTTAACCATTTTTCTGACTGAATTCAGTTTACAAAAAATTGTATACTGAGCAACCCCGAGTGGATTGTATCTCGGGCACAGTAAATACTAAATCCTTTCTTAAGGATATGTTCAAAGACGATATTTTTTCTGCTTTTTACGAGGAAGGGATTCTCTAATCTATCTCCTTTCCCCCCATGGGTATCACAATGGGTCTATATTGACCTGAGTGGTGGTGTAGAGGTTTTCTATCACCTACACCAGCCCACATACCTAACCTAACCTAACCCTGAGTTCAAAAATGTAGGATGATTGCAAAGCTGCCGAATTGGAATAGTTTGAAGTGTAAATATCGTGAAATCTACCATGTCTATCAATACAATACGTATATTTTTGTGAAGTTATTGCATTTTATTTGGCATAAATACAAATACGAATCATTAAATAAAAAATTTGTTCGATTTAGAACATTACCCATTCAGTAGTACTGCAGTCATTCTGCATTTATGAACTTGGGGCAAATCTTTATGTGCGGGTATTGACTAAGCATTAGACCTCAACCTTAAAATAATGTTTCCTTTCTTTTCTTTTCAAAATCGTATAAAGACAATGTATGAATTTTGGTAGACAAGTTTTTCAATACAAAAAAGGGATTAAACACACAAACAAATTATCTGATGAATCACTTATCGAAAAGATTACGAAATTAATGAAATTTCAAAGCGTCGCTGCAAATCAAGTGTAGTCCAGACTGATTTTAGATGAAATGATGGCAATAATTAATCGGAGTAGATACAATTGTTTATATAATTTGTATTACAAAATTCACGCTTTACAAAAATTATTTATAACGTTTGTCTTTTGTGTTCAATACATATATAAGACTTTGAGCAATGTTATTATCCCCATTATGCAAAAGAATAAAGGAACTAAGTCTTGAAATCCGTGGCCGTCTGGTCGGCGTCTCTGCACACAAATTAAAGTGTTATGTAGTCTATATACAATAAAACTTTTGAAGAACAGAAGGGGGGAACGAACTATACACGTATATGGGTATTGAAAAGGATTATTAATACCCTTATACTGGTTCTCAGGGCACGGGCGGAGAATCTATATAAGAATAGTATTAAATTGAAAACAAAAATCTGGCCATTTTATAATAATTTATTTGTAATGTGACTCAACAATACTTACATCCTGTAATCATTAATCGCCTTTGAAATTATCATCTTTTTATAGTAAAAATCGCAATTAGTTTATACACCCTGTTTAACAATTATTTATTATTTATTACTTATTGTTCACTCATGTTATATATTTTTCTTATCTATTTACAAAGATTGTTTAAATATCCTTCGAGAGTTCTAAAATTGTACACAGTGTAAAAATAAGCACTATTTAACGCGTTTTGCCTATATTAAAGAAAATACAAATAGATCGTTCTGTGTTAATAGTACAAGTTGATTTATCAAACCACAAATAAAAAAAACTGACAGAGATCATCGAACTAACCACAGAATAAAATATCAAAATAACTAAAATGCATGTCTAAAACAACAGGAGAAAATGAGTCACCAAAATGCTTCTCTATGTAGCCGAAAAGTATAGGTAGTCGTTAAATGACACATACGTGAAAGCTCAGCATAAAAATTATTTTTCAGGGACCAGCCGCAAACGATTCACCCTTTTTGTTTTGTATAGCACTTTTATGTGTTCGAGACACACTCATTATCAATTTACTTTAAAAACACAAGTGATTTTCAGCTGTTAGGATTATTTAGTTTTAATAGCGCTTTATAAATGTCTACATGTTTTCAACGGGACGGACTTCGAGTGCTCAGCTTACAGTACATAATGAGTATGAAGAATGAAAGAACAACTGACATGAAGTGAAACTTTGAACGAAGGGGAATTATCGATTTTTTTATTTCAAGAGGAAATAGAAGCTTTCTACTCAAAACAAAAGTACTAAGGGTGAGGATACAGTTATTTATTAAGTTTCTGTATAAAGTTTATTAAAACAGGGTGCCCGTTTAACCCTTCTAAATTTTTTTAAGGATAACTCTGAAATATTTACACATATTGCAAACCTAAAAGCAATACATTAGTTCATGTTATCATTGGTAAATTAGTATTATATTTGAAAAACACTATGAAAATATATATATTAGATCTTCTTTTATATATACATACATATATATTAGATCTTCTTTTACGAGTATACAGGGTGTCCCAGTTAGGCAGTATAATCCTTTAAGAGGAGATACCTGAAGTTCCGCCGAACAAAAAATTGTATGGCAGGGGGGGGTCTATTCTCACCACATTTCAAGTTATAGCCCATCAAAGTGGGTGACCTCTTATTTGGAGGTGTAACCACATTAAACAAAAAATCGGGCAAAATCGCATCAGCACCTCCACGCGGTGCCCGCTGGATAGCTATCTGATAGTGAACTAACGATGAGCGTAGGCTGAGTCTGACGATATATGTGCAGCTGAACACTCAGACCTGCGTAAGCACATTTGGGTGAACTTCAGCGCGCATATGTCTAACCGGACGAGGCATCTCTTGTTGACCTGATCGGCTGAAATATGCGTCTCAGAAGTCTAGCAAGAGGTCCTCAGAAGGAGGACGTGCGGCGGATGAATTCTCTCGATGGAATCAACGGTGACGTCTACAGACTAGCGGATACCTTACCGGAGCTACTTCAACATATTTGGAGCTGAGCTCTGTAAGGATTTTCAATACTACGTCAGGGTATTGAAAAAGAGATGGTGGCGGATGAATCCTTAATGGGCCAACGGCAGCGCTCGTATCCCCGAAGTGGGTTACTGATATCGGTGTATCCGGTCTCTTGTCCTAGGGGTACAAAAAAAAAAAGGATCTGGCCCTCCAGGTTGGGGGTTGTGCCGTCGGGTTAACTTCCCTACCACGTAAAAAACCTTTGGTTACGAAGCAACCAACAGCCTCGGATACGGATGATCTTCCTGTTGACGACCCATGCAAACGTAAAAAGGACAACGATCTTCGTGTCTGCACATGGAATGTTAGGTCCCTCTACAAACCACGTGCAGACGAACAACTTGCGGAGGCCCTAGAGTGTCTCAAAGCAGACATTACCGCCATCCAAGAAGTGGGATGGGATGGGCCGGGCAAAAGGAGTACGAAAAACTGCGACATCTACTACGGCGATTGCTACAGATAAAAAGGACAGCGTCTATTCGGGTGCGGATTTGTCATTGGAGGCAGACTTAGGCAAGAAGTCTTGAGTTTCCGGCATGTGAACGAGCGCCTCATGACTATCCGTATCAAGGCTAAATTTGCCAACATTAGCCTAATATGCGTTCACGCCCCTCACGAGGAGAAGGACGACGCGACAAAGGATGACTTCTACCAGCTCTTGGACAAGACGTATGAGCAATGCCCTAGCTACGACGTTAAAATTATCCTAGGCGACTTTAACGCAAAGCTAGGAAGAGAGGAAGTCTTTAGTAGCGTGGTCGGAAAGCACAGCCTGCACGACAACACATCCGGCAACGGACTCAGGCTAATCGACTTTGCGGCGGGGCGAAACTTTGTCATAGCTAGTATGCGGTTCCCACGTCTCGATATTCACAAAGGAACATGGCTCTCCTTTGATCGAAAAACTGTCAACTAAATCGATCACATTGCGATCGACGCAAGGCACTCTTCCAGTATTCTGGGTGTCCGGACTTTCCGAGGAGCCAACGTGGACTCGGATCACTACCTAGTTGTAGCCAAGGTACGGATGCGGATATCCACAACGGAGCGAAATCAACTAAATGCTGTGAGGAAATTTGACGTCGAAAAGCTACAATCGCAAGAGACCGCCAGAACCTTTGCCGATCGTGTTTCTTCTAATCTCAATCTTAGTCCTATGCCGCCAGCAGCAAATGCGGAAGACCAGTGGCAGCGTTGCCAAAAAGCCATCAGAGATGCCGCCTCTGATGTACTGGGTTTCTCTCGCCCACCACAACGAAACCCCTGGTTTGATGAGGAATGCCGGCAAGCACATGCAGCCACGCAAGAGGCGTACAAAGCGGCGCTGCATAGATGGACTAGAGCTGCTTACGAGCTCTACGTGCGCAGGAGAAAAGAGGAACATCGACTTCTCAGAAAGAAGAAAAAAGAGCATGAGAAGCGCTCGATCGAGGAGATTGAGAGACTTTATTGCAGGAATTATGTTCGAATGAATTTTACCAAAGGGTAAAAAGAACATGCCAGGGTTTCAAAGCCAGAACAGAAGCCTGCAGGGACGAAAATGGCAACATAGTAGTAGAATCGCAGTCGGTGCTGAGGATATGGAAGGAACACTTCTGCAGACTGTTAAAGGGCGATGATGATCAATATTCCGCTGTCAGGCAGAATGAGCCATTCAACAGTGACGATGACAGTCAAGACTCCCGTCAACCCGATCAGAATGAAGTGAGGATAGCGATATCTAAACTCAAATCCAACAAAGCTGCTGGAGCCGACGGCCTTGCCGCTGAACTTTTCAAGGCAGGAGGAGATGAGTTGGTAAGGAGCATGCACCAGCTCATCTGTAAAATCTGGTAGGACGAAAGTATGCACGATGAATGGAACCTCAGCATCGTTTGCCCTATCCTGAAGAAAGGAGACCCTCTGAACTGCGCCAACTACAGAGGTATAAGTCTCCTAAATATCGCATATAAGATCCTGTCTGCCGTACTATGTGAACGCCTAAAACCGATCGTCAACAACCTGATAGGTCCTTATCAGTGCGGTTTCAGGCCTGGAAAGTCCACCATTGACCAAATATTCACACTACGGCAGATCTTGGAAAAAACCCATCAATATATTATTATTATTATTATTTATTAAGTGTACAATGAATGTACAAATTAATATACAATTACAGCGCTAGCTACCAGGGCTTTAGGCTGAGACTTAAGCAAAAAATAGGCTTAATACATAAGTTCAGATAACCCTGACGCGGGGGAAGACCGAGTGAGCATAGACAAAATCGGACATGCCTTGTCTATACCCACTCGGTTTCCCCCGCATCAACGTATTCTTAATTAAGGTTAGATGCTGTTACCCATCATTATAAAATCGATACGCACCACCTTTTCATCGATTTCAAAGTTGCCTATGATAGCGTGTATAGGGACGAGTTATACAGAGCTATGTCTAGTCTTGGCATCCCTGCCAAGCTCGTCCAGCAGCAGCTCGTTTGTGCAGAATGACGATGGAGAACTCTCGCTGCTCCATCAAAGTCGGTAAGAACATCACCGAACCGTTCGATGTCAGGAAAGGTCTTAGACAAGGCGACGCGCTATCATGTGATCTCTTTAACATTGTACTTGAGAGAAGAATTGTACGAAACTCACAAGCCAACCCCGGAGGTACAATCTTCTTCAAGTCTGTACAACTACTCGCTTATGCCGATGACATTGACATAATCGGAAGAACTCAGCGGGCAGTCAATGGGGCATTTACGAGTATTGAGAACGAGGCAGCAAAGATCGGTCTAGCGGTCAATGAAAGCAAAACTAAATATGTACAGGGTGTCCGCCGGGAACGTATACTACTTTGTTTTGCCGCCATTTTGGTAAACATTAGTCTTGACAGTTCATATTTGGCAGTCGTGAAGTAGACACGTGGCAAATTTATTATGGAAAAATATTCGATAAAATATTTTATCAAAATCAATCATCGATTACTGTGACGATGAGAAAGTAACGTGAAATTTTTGGGAGAAACAACGTGCCAACAAAACGCACTATTTATCGTGTAGTGAATGATTTCGAAGAAAGAGGGTCTGTAGGTGATAGGCCCAAGCATGGGCCACAACGTACTGCAAGATCGGCCGAAAACATTACTGCTGTTCAAGGAAGTGTTCAAAACAATCCATCAACCTCAATTCGACGCCGTGCTCAGGAGCTTGGTCTTCAAAGAACAACTTTGGCCACAATTTTGCACAAGGATTTGCATTTGTTTCCATTTAAGATTCAGTTGACACAAGAGCTTCTTCAAGAAGACCATTTACGCCGCCGTACATATGCCAATACGATGTTACAGCTAGCCCATGACAACCCCGATTTTCATGAAAAAATCATAATGAGTGACGAGGCACATTTTCATTTGAATGGATATGTGAATAAACAGAATAGTCGGTTCTGGGCAATGGAAAACCCTCGAATTATTCATCAGTCACCTTTGCATCCATTAAAAAATATTCGTGATGAAATTAATGAAATACCGCGTGAAATGTGTGAGAATGTAATGAAAAATGTGCTCAAAAGGGCTCGCATTTGTGAGACTAGCAGAGGCGGACATTTACCTGATATTGTATTCCATACATAATTGCCGACATTAAATAAAACATTTATCAATATAAGATCCATTCTCTTTCAATTAATCAAAAATTATAAACAAACAAAGTAGTATGCCTTCCCGGCGGACACCCTGTATATGCTGTCTACAAAAAAGGACACCCAACATCGGCGTCTTGGACAGAACGCCACAATAGACAGATACAATTTTGAGGTAGTAAAGGATTTTGTCTACCTAGGCTCTATGGTGAACTCCGCAAATGACATCAGTGGAGAGATCACACGGAGAATTACTCTTGCCAATCGATGTTTCTATGGGCTAAAACGGCAATTGAGTAGCAAAGCCCTATCTCGAACTACTAAGGTAACTCTTTATAAGACATTAATCATCCCAGTCCTGCTGTATGGCGCAGAGGCATGAGCTTTGACAAAACCGGATGAGGATGCCCTTGGTTATTTCGAGAGAAAAGTTCTTCGAGCGATCTTTGGTCCCGTCTGCATAGACGGTGAGTGGAGGAGAAGGTACAATGTCGAACTATACGGCCTGTACAAGGACATCGACTTAGCCAGAAGAGTTCACACACAGCGACTAAGATGGCTGGGTCATTTAGAGCGGATGGAGCCCAACCTTCCCGCTAAGAAAGTCTTCGAATCCACCCCGGACGGACGGCGCAGTAGAAGACGACCTCGCGGTAGGTGGCGCAAACAAGTGGAGGGGACCTCAACCAACTTGGCGTGCGCAACTGGAGGCAGCTGGCTGGAGAGGTTTGTTGGTTTAGGCCCAGGTCCACCCCGGACTGTAGCGCCATCTAAGTAAGTAAGTAAGTAACCACATTAAACGCTATAACTTCTAAAATATTATAGGTACAAAAATAGTTTTATACATTTTGGAAAGACAATTTAGTAGCGCATACAACATTTCAAACACATTGGGTACAGCTGTGCAGCTACAAAAAAGTTATGGCTCCTTAAACTCAAAATAATGAAAATTTGTTGTTCCATTTTTTCACTTAAAATACAATGCAGTTAGCAGTTAATTGTCGAATAGGAAAAAAAACGTAACAAAGAATTATCACAGATTGGCAAATGTACCGTAATTTTGTTCCAACTGATTTACAATCGACATTTTGGTCTGTAAGGTAACAGCCGATCCCCACAAAATGTGGATACGCGGAAATAGTGTTTGTATACGGGTTCTGCAATGGAAACGCTTCATTGGCAAGATTGGAGTACCAACGACGATACCCAAATCGTAGAACATCATTTAGTCGGATGTTCGCTAATGCGTATCAGCACCTTGTTCATACTGGGTCAGCTGCACCAAATAAAAGGGAACGACATTCAGACGCAGCGGCGGCAGAAGTTGAGAGTGGAAGTTCAGCCTTCAGTCACCGTCCGCAGACTAGCTGTGCAGTTGGAACTTCCCAGAACCAGGATTCACAGAAGTCTGCAGAGTAATAGATTACACCCTTTCCATTTAACACCGGTACAGGATTTACTACCAGACCAGGAGATGCGCAAAGAAGAGTGGAATTTTGCCAATGGCTACTGCGCAAACAAGCAGAAAACGGGCACTTCCTCAATAACATTGTGTGGACTGACGAAGCGCAACACACAAGAGATGGGGTAACAAACCACCATAATTTGCACCATTGGTCAGACTCCAATCCCCATTTAATACGCACAACATCCTTTCAAAGTTAAGAATTTAATTATTGTGAATAATTTCTTCAAAATGTGTTGCTTATTTTAAAGGAAGTTTAGCGTAAATGTTTGGGCTGGACTAAAGGAAACACTTTAGCAGGCCCGCACGTTCTTCCACGAAGAGTTCATTCTCATTACTACCTAGAATTTCTTGGAGAACGATTGCCGGAGCTCCTTGAAGATGTTCCTCTTGTTCAGAGAAGGGCGATGTTCTTTCAACAAGATGGAGCACCTTGTCACAGTAGCAGCGGAGTAACTTCGTTCCACAACCATACTTTTAACGAACAGTGGATTGGTCGATTTGGTCCCAACCCTTGGCCACCCAGATCTCCTGATCTAACACCCATGGATTTCTTCTTCTGGGGTGCTACGAAGGAAAAAGTTTATTTTAGAGAAATGTCGAGTCTGGAAGAGTTCCAAGAAAAAATTAGTGCCGTTTCAGAAGAGATGAGAAGAAGTTTGCTGCTCGTTAATCTGCCATCCGAAATGCTTAAACGCGCCCGAAAGTGTATTCAAATGGAAGGAAGGCACTTCGAACAATTGCTATAAACATTCCATAAACTGTACTGTTTTAAGACTAATTCAGTAGGTACCTACACTTCTTTTTGACAATTTTTGTCTGACAAAAAATGGCCTTTAACTACAATTTCTGTTGATCGTACGTAAAAAAGTTCCTTAACATAATTTTAAGGAAATTTTGTAGGAATAAAAATTTGATAAAAAAAATTTGATTTTGAGAAAAATAAAAAACTATAAAACTATTTGTGTACCTATAATAGTTTAGACGTTATAGCGTTTAAAGTGGTTACACCTACAAATAAGAGGTCACCCAGTTTGATGGGCTATAACTTGAAATGTGGTGAGAATAGACCCCCCTGCCATACAATTTTTTGTTCGGCGGAACTTCAGGTATCTCCTCTTAAAGGATTATACTGCTTAACTAGGACACCCTGTATACATATATATAATATATCTAAAGTGCAATATTTCAATCAATATTTAGTCATTCACCCTGATTGTCGTTGGCGTTTGTCGCTTTTCGACTATTGTCGTTTTATTCTTCAGATGTAGCACGAATCCGTTTTCATAGCTTTTTCACTGCGAAGGAGTTGTAATAGTATTCTACACGACAAACAAATTGCTTAGTAATGTTTAACGATTAGCAAGTCGTAGCTATAAATAAAACGACAATCGTCGGAAAGCGACAAACGCCAACGACAATCAGGGTGAATATGAAGACTGCCATGGAGGACTAGGATACGGCACCAAGAACCTTCCTGGTGAAGACATCCTAAGCATGTGTAAATCACACGGTCTTATCGTGTTAAATACCATGTCCATCAAACAAAGCCGACACCTGATCACTTACATCAATGGTGGATGAAACCCAGATTGACTACCAATTGGTAGCCAGTTTCACGAAGCCTCGGGTAAAAGATTGCAAAGTGATCCTGGGAGAGGCGATCGCTCAGCAACACCGTCTCCTGCTAACAGAAATTTTTATGCAGACACCAAATAAAATCAAACAAACAAGGGTCCCTGAGAAAATCAACTGGTACAATCTGGACAAAGGAAAAGGCAAGGCTTTTGTTTTCGTGATGAAAAATTACCTCTCTCACACCATGAACGGAGAATGAAGCACAAAATATGTGGGATTCCCTACAGCGAACTTGCTTAAATAAGGTCAAATCACTGCTAAGAGCTTCAAAATACCATAACCAACACGTCAAAGAAACAAGATGGTGGAATGATGAAGCTAAGGAAGTGATAAATGCGAAGAAAGCGGCTTTCAAAGTTTGGTCAAAGTGCCCCTCGAATATAATAGAGCCGAAAAAGCCCGCCTCGAAGTGAAATACAGATTTTGCAAGAAAAAAGCGAAGAAGTGCGACCAGCTTTAAGCAGAGGGTATTGGAGGGGCTGTATCGGGAGTTGGAGAAAATATCTTACCGGTTGCTGATGCAAACCAGGCTATCCAGGAGCGACGATACAATATGAACAAGAGCGCAACCATCTTCAAAATAGCCGTTCAAAGAAGGAGGAAGGAATGCTCAGGAGATTCGTTTGCCAAAGTTCATTAATTTCTTGTTATTGTTAATTTATTGTTATTGTGAAGAACTTTTGAATGAACGGTTTCCTCGGCTATACTTTCCAGGAGCCACTCCTAACTGTAAGGAAATACCCGACAATACAGTCGAATATGTTAGTGAAGCGGTCAAATACTCCAAAAAACGAAAAGCGGTTGGGCCAAACGAAATGCCCTCTGTCTCTGGAAAAAGATGCGAGACATCGGGTTCAGATGGCTCAGAATTCACATCTCCAAATTTGTGAGAGGTGATCTAATGCCGAATCAATGGAGGTAAGTGACCGACCCCAAGCCAAGACCTCAAGACCCGGAGCCATCATAAGTGAGGATCCCACATCCCTTCAAAGAGCACTTGATGTGTGGGTGGACGTTTTGGAGGGAAATGGATATCGCATTAGTTCAAAAAAGACAGAGTACTTGTGCTGCCCGTTCTCTGATCCACTCAGGCCTATTCTAGACATTTTGAATTTGATATTTGAATGGAACAGTGCTTCCCAAGTGCGAAAAGTTCAAATATCTGGGATCTATGACCAATAGCAAAGCAACCTGTGATGACGACATTAATCCGTAAGCGTAGGGTGGATGAAGTGGCGAGAAAACTCCACTATCTTCTGCGACCGAAAAATCGCCCCTAAGTTGAAAGGAAGGCTCTACACCGCAATTATGCGTCCAGCGCTCACATACTGTTCACAATGTTGGACGGTGTACAAAAAGTATGAGAGTAAATTAACGGCAGGAGTAACAAAGCTTGATCGAATAAGAAGTTCGAAGATCCGTGGAAGCTTTCACATCAAGGAAACCATCTTACGAAAGATAGAGCGCGACCGGCTCAGCTGGTATTGCCACGTTCAAAGATCATTTGAACCCTGTTAAATAGGCAATATCAAAGAATGTTCCAAAGACATCGTGAGGCAGGCCTATAAACGCCTGGATCACACAAATGCGACGACATCGGCATTTCATTGGTCTCATTAACCGAGTGACCCAAAATCGGGAGGCCTGCAGATATTTTCTGAGGTCAAATAGGTGAACCCCACGGCGTATCAGTAAAAATGCGGTGAAGTGGGAGGGTATGATCCCTTGGTTTCGGATCATAACCTCGCTGATAAAAGAAAGAAGAAGAAGAAGCCAATAGTCCTAGCAACTAGGCTCTTTATGTTTATTCTTACCAGGCTACTTTTAAGCACCTGTTATTAAATAATAAATAAAATAAATAAAATAATTCTAAATATATAGTGATGGTGCTGAAAAATATGAGCAAATAGAAAGACCTTAACTTTATGGAAGTATGTTCCTGGATTGCATTGAGATAATCGGCTCGTACCTACGGGCGCTTTTGAAAAAATCTATGGGGACAGGGATGTTGCCTGATGGATGGAAGGAATCTACTATTCGACTTATTCAGAAAATACAATATACGGTATGGTGTGAGGAATTCAGACCGGAGAATATGCTGCCTTTATATGAATAGTTATTCGAAAAACTTGTAGAGAAGCAGTTTAGGAGTTATATAGAGGAATATAATTACATTATGCAACATCAATCGGAATTTTGAAAAGGATACTCGTGTGAGGCGGGTTTTAATTGGGTGATAGAAATCTTGAAAAGGCAAATGGACGAACGGAATATAATTGTAACAGTGTTTCTGGATTTCAAGAGAGCTTTTGAGACGGTGGACCGAGAAATTGGCAATGAACTGGAATGGTTTGAGTCATATCTAAACGGCCACACTCAACGCACTATGATATATGATAGTATCGCGGATCCAATCGAAATAGAAATAGGAGTATCTCAGGGTTCGGTACTGGTTGTTTTTCTATTCTTACTACATACTCGTATATATAAATGATATTAATACAAAAATGATATTAATGCAGTAGTGAAATATAGCAAAATGTGTATGTTCGCAGACGATGCGCTCCTATTTGTCAGTGGTTGTAGTTCAGGGGAATGCAACCAAAAAATAAACGAAAATGGGAAAGAAATAGTTGTAAATGAATTCAAATATCTTAGTATAATAATTGATGATCAGATAAATTTAAGAGCAAATATTGATTATATACATATGTAAGAAAGTGCCCAAGAAAATATATTTCCTTAGCAGAATTCGCCAAAAAATATCTACTGTTACAACGATAAGAATATATAACGCGATGATAAGACCGCATTTCCAATATTGTTCAACAATACTATATCTTTCAACGGAAGGAGATTTAACAAGGCAGCGGCGCAGCGATCAACAAATAAATATGCCAATGAAAACTTTCGCTCAACACCAACCTTCCACATCCATATCCCATATCACTCTTCTTTCTAACACATGTTATCCTTTTCACACACAGCACAGGAAGACATTGTTGAAATGTTGTGACAGAACAGTGTTACAACTATTTAATTTTTATTTTTATTATTGTTGAAAAAGTTTTAGTGTATTGTATTACTGCTTAAGAAAGCAGACATTTAATTTTTTGTGTGTTGTGTTGTTTTACTATTGGCTATAATCTAGGACAAGTTTTGTAGTCGTGGAAAAATTCGAACTCAAGATTTTGATCAAAAATGATTTAACACTGATAGAGAAACTCCTAAAAGTTGGTCTCGCAATTCTGTCCGTCTGTCCGATTTGCTTCAAACTTCATATCTGAGGTCTGTGGGCTTCTGTCAACAAAAGCCAAGGTCAAACATTTAATTTAGTTGGACTTAATCTAAAGAGTCAAGTATATGCACATGGACAACTGTATGTGGCAATGTCTTGAGTCCGTCGCAAAGAGAATTTAAAAATATTTTCAGGAAAAAATGAGAAAATAAAAAATGTTGTATACGAGTATTTAGAAGTTTTAACTTCGTAATAAAAAATAAACTATTGACTGAAAGTTATAGCAACATTATTTATAGTAATTTACTTCACAGTGAGATTGAAGGGGGCAAGTGAAGAGAGAATTATTCATCTACAGAGGTAGGCATTAATTCTTCTAACTACACAGAGCTTTTATTGGGGTAAATATAATTCATCTTATAATTCTGCCCATTAAACTTTGTCGTCGTTTTCGACGGGGGTCAGCTAGTAAAATACAAAACGATAACCGCTAAGCTAAATGCCATATATTGCCAAATCTATGAACCGATTGCTAACGCGCGCGTAAGTGTGTACCCTCGCGCAATTGGGAAAGGAAGATGGTGGGGTTCGGACAATCGAAATCGACAAACGACAATCGTCGAAAAGCGACAAACGCCAACGACAATCAGGGTGATTATGATGAACAGGCTTAATTCTAAAAGCAACGATTTCGGTTTAAAAATCAAATGCAATAAAACGAAATTTATAGTTTTTCAAAAAATCGTAACCTTGAACTGCGAATTAATAATTCACTAGCGGAAGAGTTGATACTAGGTACTTTAATAAACATTAACGCAAAACCAAGCAAAGAAATTGTAGAATCGAAATGAAAAATACCTTCACTAGTAGAGAAGGCTGGTCAAACGGTAGTGTATGCGATCATATGAAAACACAAGCGTTTTCACTTAGCTGAGGCCTACCAACTCCTACTCTCAACCTCCACGCGGTGACAGCCGGGTGCCTAGTACCTTAATCCAAGAAATGGGTAACCAACCCCGTTTGGCGGATTCTTGGCGGCAGCAGGTAAGAGAGGGGGAAGAGCACTTCTTCCTGTTCCAGGCGGCAGCGGACGGATACCCTAGACGGAGTCTATAGTTCCAGCTAGGTTGAACTTAGTGAATACCTTGCGCGAGCTGCTTCGACGTATTCGGATCACAGGTCGGAATTTCCAATGTTGGTCAGGACATTGGAATAGAGATGGTGGCGGAGGAGCCCTTAATGGGCCAATGGCAGTGCTCATACTCCCGTAGTAGACTACTGGCACCGGTGTACCTGGCCCTTCGTCCTAGGGGAATAATTAAGGAACTGGCCCTCCAGGTTGGGGGTTGTGCCGTCGGGGTAACTTCCCTACCACGTAAAAAACCTATGGCTCTGAAACAACCAAAAGCCTCGGATAAGGATGACTCAACTGATGACGACCCCAGCAAACGAAATAAGGACAACGACCTTACCGCCATCCAGGAAGTGCGATGGGGTGGGCCGGGCAAAAAGAGGATGAAAAACTGTGACATCTACTACGGTGATTGCTACAAAGGCAACAGGCAACTCTTATTCGGATGCGGATTTGTCATACGCGGCAGACTTAGGCAAGAAGTCTTAAGCTTCCGACACGTTAGCGAGCGTATTCTGACTATCCGGATGAAGGCTAAATTCGCTAACATAAACCTAATACGTGTTCATGCCCCCACGGACAAAAAGTATCCTGTCACTAAAGAGTGTTTCTACGAGCTCCTCGACAAAACATACTAGCAATGTCCTAAATATGACGTTAAAATCGTATTGGGCAATTTTTACGCCAAAATAGGAAAAGAGGACGTCTTTGGTAGGGCAGTCGGTAAGCATAGCCTACACGACACCACGTCTGATAACGAAC
This sequence comes from Brachypalpus laphriformis, assembly GCA_945910035.1. Taxonomy (NCBI): domain Eukaryota; kingdom Metazoa; phylum Arthropoda; class Insecta; order Diptera; family Syrphidae; genus Brachypalpus; species Brachypalpus laphriformis. The sequence goes on from OX246756.1 coordinate 126,823,494, forward strand.
TAAGGCTAATTGATTTCGCTGTGGAGCGAAATATCACCATAGCAAGCACATGGTTTCCTCATCTCGATATTCATAAGCAGACATGGCGGTCCAGTGATCATGTAACGATCAACCAAGTTGATCATATTGCGATCGACGCAAGGCATACCTCCAGTATTCTGGATGTCCGGACCTTCCGAGCGGCCAACATAGACTCGGATCATTACCTTGTTGTAGCCAAGGTACGAATGCGAATATCCCAAACTGAACAACAAAGAAGAATCACTGTGAGAAAATTTAACGTCGAAAAGCTACAATCGCAAGAGACCGCCAGACTCTTCGCTGAACGCGTATCCCGAAATCTCTCAATCACCCCTATGCCGCCAGCATTAAGAGCCGAAGACCAGTGGCAACGCTGCCAACATGCCATGCCATGAAATGCTGGGCCTCGCTCGCCCACCACCACGAAACCCCTGGTTAGACGAAGAATGCCGGCGAGTGCATGCAGCAAAACAAGAAGCATACAAAGCAGCGCTGCAAAGGAAGACGAGAGCTGCTCATGAGTTCTACGACCAAAAGAGATGGGAAGAACATCGGCTTCTCCAAAAGAAGAAGAAAGAGCATGAGAAGCGCGCGTTTGAGAATATCGAGAGTTTATACTCCAGGAACAATGTACGGAAGTTTTACCAAAAGGTAAAAAGAACGTGTCAGAGAAGCAATACCCGTACAGAAACCTGTAGAGATTAAAATGGAAACCTCGTACTAGAATCACAGTCGGTGTTGAGAATATGGAAAAACTACTTCTGCAGACTGTATAACGGCGACCAACATCCCGCTGTCAGGCAGAATGAACCATTCAACATAGATAGTCAACATTTCCGTCCACCTGACCAAAACGAAGTGAGGATAGTAATATCCAAGCTGAAATCCAACAAGACTGTTGGACCTGACGCCTTACCGGCCGAACTCTTCAAGGCAGCTGGTGATGAAATAGTAGAGTGCATACACCAACTCATCTCCAAGATTTGGTCAGACGAGTGTATGCCTGTTAAATGGAATCTCAGCATCGTTTGCCCGATCCACAAGAAAAGGGACCCCCTCAACTGCGTCAATTATAGAGGCATCAGTCTCCTCAACATCGCATACAAGACCTTTTCTACGATATTGTGTGAACGTCTGAAACCTTTTATCAACAGCCTGATTGGACCCTATCAGCGCGGTTTCAGGCTAGGAAAGTCCACCATCGATCAAATTTTCACACTTCGGCAGATCCTGGAGAAAACCCAAGAATTCCAAATCGATACTCACCATCTCTTTATCGATTTCAAGGCTGCCTATGACAGGATCTATAGAGAAGAGCTTTATAAAGCCATGTCTAGTTTTAACATCCCTGCCAAACTTGTCCGTCTGTGCAGGATGACGATGGAGAACGCTCGCTGCTCCATCAAGGTCGGTAATGACCTCACCGAGACCTTTGATGTCAAAAAAGGTTTTGGACAAGGTGACACGCTGTCATGTGACTTCTTTAATATTGTACTTGAACGGATTGTGCGGAACTCACAAGCCAACACCGGAGGCACAATCTATCACAAGTCTGTACAACTGCTTGCATACGCCGACGATATAAACATTATCGGAAGAACTCAGGGGGCTGTCACCGGTGCGTTTGCAAGCATTGAGGCGGAAGCGGCCAAAATGGGTTTAGCGATAAACGAGGGCAAAACTAAGTATATGCTGTCAACAAGAAGGGACAATCAACACCGACGAATTGGACAGAACGTCACAGCTGGCAGCTATAATTTCGAGGTAGTAAGGGACTTTGTCTATCAACAAGATCAGCGCAGAAATCAAGCGAAGAATAACTCTTGCCAATCGCTGTTTTTTGGGGCTTATAAGTCAATTCAACAGTAAAGCCCTATCTCGAACAACTAAGGAGACTCTGTATAAGACCCTGATCATCCCAGTCCTGCCTTATGGCGCTGAAACATGGACTTTATTAAAAGAGGATGAAGATATTCTTGATCGCTTCGAGAAAAATTCGTCGTAAGATTTTCGGTTCCGTTTGCGTTGACGGGTTTTGGAGGAGAAGATTCAATCACGAACTATACGAGCTGTACAGCGACATCGACCTAGTCAATGATGTGTTGTCGGACCCAGTGGATGTTGACTTGGGTGTGCCTCAAGGATCGGTGTTGGGAGTAATTCTTTTCTTGTTGTACATTAATGACATTAAACAATGCGTGCAGTATTGTAAAATTATGTTATTCGCGGACGATACTCTAATTTATGTAAGTGGAAAGAATGTGGAGTGTATGCATCAGAGATTGAATGTGGACTTAGAGAATGTGAATATGTGGCTTAAAATGAACAAATTAAAATTAAATGTGAGAAAATCTAAGTGTATGAAATTTAAGTTGGCTGATCCTATTACAGTGCGAATGGATGGGGACATTATTGAATGTGTGGATTATATTAAATAGTTAGGTGTAGTGTTGGATTTTAAGCTAAATTTCAAATCTCACACAGACTATATATGTATGTGGGAAAATAACAAAGAAAATCGGTTTCTTGAGAAGGATAAGAAAAGTATTAACATTCGAAAGTGCAATTTTAATTTACAATACCATCATGTTGCCACATTTTAATTACTGTTCCACTCTGTTATATGCTAGTCAACAAAGAACAAAAGATAGGCTTCAATTGTTGCAAAACAAGGCTATGCGTGTAATCTTGAAGTGCAGTATTTATACTCCAATTCGAATAATGCTCGATACTCTCAAATGGATGAATATTGAGCAGAGGCTATTTATTACTCAGTGCTATGATGTTCATCTATAAAATGAGAAACAACATGCTGCCCGAATATTTAGAATCAAATCTCGTAAGCGTCGGTGATGTTTAGCCGTATAACTTGAGGAATTCGCGCAACTTTAGGCCGAACAGATTTAACAGCAGCAGCGCACAGTGTTCATTGATGTATAAGGGATCGCATTTAACAGCTTGCCAAATGAAGTAAAATCAGAGACAAGAATTTTAGTATTCAAACAGAAACTTATTTTGTTTATTAACAGCAATTATTAGAGTGCCGAGTGTTAGTGATTGGTGTTTAATTTGTTATATACTGTAGTAAATCTAGATAAATATGCATATTAAATAATTTTTTTTAATTGTATCTTTTTAATTATTTATGTTCATCAGTTTTTTTGTTACCATTTGTATTCATATTATCAAAATTGTTATTTGTAAAGTTCGTAGAACTAATAAAATTATTCATGTGAGCTATAGAACCATCAGAGCCTAATCCACTAGTGGAGAAATTCACATTGGATAGATAAATCTCAGCTATCTGCTGAGATGTGAAAAAAAAACTGCGTATTGGACGTCTGAGATGGCTAGGACATGTAGAGCGAATGGACACCAACGCTCCGGCCCGCAGATTCTTCGAATCTAACCCCAAAGGACGACGCAGTAGTGGACCTCTTCACCGTTGGTGGCGCGCACAAGTTCAAGGGGGCCTCGACCAACTTGGAGTGCGCAACTGGAGGCAATTAGCTAAAGACCGAGCTAAATGGAGAGGCTTGTTGGTTGAGGCCCAGGTTCACCCCGAACTGTAGCGCCGCCTAAGTAATTTCAAACTTCAGTTTCGTCTGGCAGAATGTTAGAACCGGGATTTTCGTCTTGCAATTGTGAATAATTACTCACGGTGATGTCAATTAACGATAAAAAAAAAAAATAGCCTTGCCATTATAACGTTACCGACCCCCATTTTTATGCAGGTTTCAGCCTGTCTGGCACCCTTTCGGACCCGACCAAAATGGCTGGCAGTGGTAAAATATGTTATATAAAAAAATACACTACTCATATACAAAAAAATCAGCTTTGCTGAAATGACGTGACCGCATCCCTTGTTTCGACGTCTTTGGGGCTCAGCCCCCCCCCCCAAACGCACCAACAAACAGCTGCCAGACGTTGATATTTGTATCAAAAAAATATATTAATTTCTTGTGCTAAAATGAGGTTTCAAAAACGTTTACCAGCTCTCCGACTATAAGATAGCTGGGTCATGCGGACGAAATGGCTGCCCACAAATCGTTTAGAATTAAACAAAAATTTGCCAAAAAGCTAAAACAAAATAGATCGGTACCCCAATGGGTCCGACTACGCACTGGAAACACAATCCGGTACAACGCTAAGAGGCGTCACTGGAGGCGTACCAAGTTGAAGCTGTAAGCGTACCGCCGTCGCAGCTGCTCGTGGTTGTCTGGAGTTGTTTTATTCGAGGCGCAGAGCATCATTATAATTTTTTCTAATTGTTCGAGCAATGTGCTTTCAAATGTAGAGCGTATAGAGCCCAACGTTCCCGCCAAGAAAGCCTTCGAATCTTCGAATGGACGGCGCAGTAGAGGACGACCTCGCGGTAGGTGGCGCAAACAAGCGGAGGGGTACATCAACCAACTTGGAGTGCGGAACTGGAGACAGCTGGCTCGTAACCGTGCTGGCTGGAGAGGTTTTTTGGTTGAGGCCCAGGTCCACCCCAGACTGTAGCGCCACCTAAGCAAGTAAGTAAGTGAGGATTATAATTATCAGTAAAAAGCTTTATATCCTATAATTTTTTAGAAGCATTGCGATTGATATTAGAAGTAAATTTAGCGAAGGATGATTTTTAGTCAGCTTGGCAGCTTTATGAAAGCGAACATTTGCTTCGGTAAGCGATTAAATTTGAGACATTTGGATGTTTTTGGAAATTTTCCAAGCATTTTGCTTGGTATCTCGAAGATCCTTGATCTTCTTATTCCACCGCGGAACCCTTAGGTTGCTGGGTCGACTATGCGTTTGTAGAATCGAAGAATGGTTGATATTGGTAGATGGAGTGTTATTTGTTAAGAGGAAGTGTATATTTTCTTGGAACAGAGTCCAAACAGACCGTTTAAGGATGGGGAAATAGTCGCTGCCGTGCAGATGAGAGAGGACTGACCAGGTAGTATGGGTTTAAAGTTGCAACTCGTGGTAATTATTAAAAAAACCTTTGATGTTCTATTGCATCTATTATATGTATCTATTGCATTTTATATTTTAACATCATCATATTAACAGTGAATAATTTGAGAGTAATAGAATGTGATTATGTTGCTTGAAGATAGAAAAAGAAATAAAGGACGCTTTATGTATACTGGGGAGATAGGTAACAAAAAAAAATATATATTTGGCGCAACAACTCTTTAAGTGCCAGGGCCTAACTTCTCCCAACCACTCATGATGTGCGCGTTATATTTTTCACACGAATGGAAGGGACCTACAGCTGTACAGTGCCGTAACCGAAGGGTAATTTGGTTTGAGGAGCTTTTTTGAGATAACAATACTCTCGGATGTTTGTCAGACGTTGGCGAGAGGTGGGACCGTGAAAACACTTATTGGCGTCTTCTGGGATTCGAACTTGGAACCTCACGAAATGGTCCTGTTGTGCCTCCCGCTCACCCACTCTTGTATTGCGCGGTATTTGCGAAATGCGGAATTAGCATTGTAAGTGTATTGCACTTCAGGTGATTGCTCGCGCTGAACCCAAATTGGAGTTTAAATTGCAATGTAAGCATTTTGCTTAATTGCTTGAACTTTAATTGGGTTCAGGTTGTGCAGGTTGTGCAATACACTGGCGCAGCAGTTCTGCATGTTGCGAATAACATGCGTAATATGAGTAAGTGGGTCAATAGAATAAGAATAATTATAAGTAATTGTTAAGCATAGTAAGCAAAAGTATGAAATAAAGAGTTGAGTTGGTTCTCGACTGCGAAACGTTTAAGACGCGGTTTCATTTATCAAATCATTTTTCCTCGTTGTTCTCACGTATCCCCAACAGTCCGACACACTAACCACTTACGCCACGGCGCCCACAGATAGGTAGCCCCTGTAATATCCCGAATATTGGTAGGGAGGGAATGCATTTTGTCAGTGCACGATAGAGGGAATAAGAGATGTTTACAGGGTCTATAGGGATGCACATATGTAAGAGTTAGATAGAATACCCTTATATATGTAGGTTGATAAGAGTTTTTCGATACTTACACTGGCTGAAAAGCGTGCGAAGCCATCTGCTTGCAAGCGACCACACTGCCTTCCCTGTCAGTGCAAACATCGACAATATTTTTCAGATTCTTTTATATATCTGGAATTACTTGTTATCGTCAGGTATTTATGAAGTATCTATTCTTCTTCTTCTTCCTTCTATCAGCGAGGTTATGATCCGAAAATAAGGGATCAAAACCTTCCCACTTCACCGCATTTCTACTGATCCGCCTGTGGGGTTCGCCTATTTATGAAGTATCTATTGTTGTTAATTAAAGAATTTCATAATTTGTATTATTTGTTGATCATGGAGAAAAAAGACAACTTTGTATTGTTGATTTCGAATTATAAGGCGTTTGGGTAATTAGTTCTTTAGTTAGTTAGTTGTTTTAAAGCAGAAGCTTGGAGTAGAGTGAGCGGTTACGGATGAAGATAAAGTTTAGTTTGTTGTTAATTTTTTTATTGTTGATGGGTTGTTTTAGGGGAAGAATTTTCAATTGGTGTGAACTTTTCCTAGGAAAGAAGAAGTGATGTTGCTAGTACGTATTGATTGCTTTGCAGTTTCTGGGTAAGGTTTTGATATGTGTATTTGAAAGGGGTTTTGTAAGTAATAAGTCCGTTTGGCTTCGGACATGCTATATTTGCTTCTCGTATTTTTTTTAATATATGTAACTAATTTGCGCGCATTTAAGGGGTTATGAATACAGATAGTGTGTGCATAGGGAAGGATGGATGGAGATAGAGAAAGATTGATGTAGTAGTTTTGAAACTCTGATTTTTTTTTTCTTTTTTGTAGAAATACTCCGGGGGTGGCGTCCAGATAACTGGGAAGATTTGTGTTATTTTTGTATTTGTTTCTGATTTGCAGTCCTGATGTCATAGGCATCAATTATCCAACCAGCCATATACCAACCTATTGCCAGTGTTATGCCTTCGCAATAGTGTTCACACAAGCTTTCGCAATTGACCGGGCTGACTTTTTATATAGTTCATGGGAAATAAATAAATGTTAGCTGACATCAGGATTTGAACCATGAACCATTAGCATGGGAATTGATGACGTTTCCACATGGCCAACCCCCCTTAGTGTTTAAGAATTGTAATAACAAACGTAGCACTTGCGTTAAAGCAAACAAAATAATTATTACTTTTTATAGAATTCATCCGCTAATGATGTACAAGAAACTTCGTTGATAACCAACAGAAGATGCATTTATGATAGTATACTGACTATATATACTCCGCATTGAGTTTCAGTGTTCTGAAGCATTACCATTTGCGGAATAGGATCCGCACAAGAAATAATACATTTTTTCCCAACTTAAAAGTATGAAATCCAGTATTTTTTATAACGCAACACAAGTCAACGCGATCTCAGTTCGACTATTCGTGACTAAACTATCATTTCATCAAATAGTAAAACTAACCAATTTTTAAATAAAGGGTAGCATAAGAACAGCATTAACAAACGTTACAATGTTGTGTTTTCATTTGGTGTACCCAAAACATTTGCGAGTATCTGCCAAAATACATTTTTGTATGTTTAATAATGATTGCAGACCATAAATTTGGAGACATTTGAAGAAATGGGATGGGGCTATTAATACGCATATAATATGCGTATTAAGTATTTCAATCAGTTAATTAAGAGCAACTACAAGTTGCCGTTACGCTTCTCACTTGAAAATAATAATGATCTTTGCAATGAGTCATACCTACTAACAAAAAGAAATTCTGGAACATGAAGTCATATTAAAACTGAAATGGGCTGAGAATTTAAAACGAAGAAAGAAAGGTATTACTGTTTCTTCATCACTTTACTGGATAAGAACAACCCAAATCCAAGCCCAAATATTTAACCCATCTTCAGCTAAATATTATAATTTCATTGTAATAATAACAAAAGATGAAACAAAGATGAATTCATTACCTTGCACAAGAAGTTTAGTAAAGCTGTTTTCACCTTTCTGACGGTAAATGTAGGCTTAAATAGATGTGGAAATAAGAACTGGAAAAGCAGATACAAATTACGAGTTAGCTACATTAATTTACTAACTATTACTTTTTCGAAACATTTGTCTTCACACTCCACTTTCCAACTAGGCTTTTTGACAACCACTTACAATGGAATTAAATAAAATGGCGTTCATAAGAAAATCACTCGTTTATTACTTTGCGAGCATATTTAAATATGGGAAATAATAATACACTTCCACGCCAGCGGCTATTTTCCACTCTATTTAAGTTCGTAAAAATCTTTAGTTTCGCTAAATGTTTTCACTTGTTATGTTAAATTTTCTACGGCAAATTCAATTTAATATTTAATGAAATGAAAACAGATTACATATGGATTGAAGGTAGCAGCAGTTGATATTAGTGGCTATTAAATCCGACTTGTAGATGGCGCGTGTTAAACAGCGGCTTTCAAACTTTATTAGGTGTTTTCCATTATTAGGTGTTTAGATTGTTCTTGAGCTTGATAAAATATACATAAACTACAATCGGGGAGAGCAATTACATTGCCTAATATGAAATGTTGCTTTTTTCCTCACTGCTCACTGCTCACTGAAAAAAAAATCGAAAAAAGAAAAAAATTAACTTTAAATTAATTATTTTAACTTTATATTCATTATTTTAACTTTGAGGCATATGGCAGTACCTATAATATTTACGGATATTCACTCCTCCTCCCTTTAACTGAAATCACTCAGCACAAGCGTTATACAAAGTAAACGCGTCCATTTATGCAGTTTGTAGCTAGAATCCATGAACTTTTCCGGAGAAAATTAAAAAAAAAATTAAATAAAAATAAAAAAAGTTTCCTCAGAAAAATTCTTTTGCAGAACAACTTAGAATAAGTCATTTAGAAAATGCAATTATGCTTAGTGTCCATAATGGAAACCTCAGCCAGGTTTTTCAAAGCGGATGTGATAGATTCCAATATTTCATATGATTTCTCTAATTCAATCAATTTTTCTGTTTACTGCTCCTCCATTGCCTACTACTTGTCAGCCTTGTCGCTCGACAAATATTAAAAGTTGACCAACTCACGCAGCGACGACAGCGACAAAAAAACAAAAGAATTGTGAGGTTAAACTCTCACGAATGTTCTGGTCGCGGAAATGTGGATTGCGTCCTACATGTATGGAATGTGAATAAAAGTTGACAGTTCGCAGAAAGCATTCGCTTATTCGCGGAAAAATCGGCGAATTGTTAATTTCTTCCCAGAAACTAATTACGATTCAACTTTTTTTTTATATTAATCGATAGATAAATTAAGCTCCGTTCTTTTGGAATAGTAAAATTGCGAAGGGCGTGCTTATAAATATGCTAAAATCGGTTTGTTCGCAGTCCGGGCGGTCGCAGGTCGCTGAGCTGTGAATCGACCTAGTTACAAAATGAATGACAATTGAAATTCGCGGATTGTCGCAACAGATAAAAAAGCTGCTGTGAATGAAATGTCGAAATTGGCTCGTTCGCATTCGCAGGTCGCTGTGCTGTGAATCGACCCTTAAGGTGCATTCACAGCTCAGCGAACTGCGAATGACCAAACTGCGAACAAACAGTTTTTAGCACATTTATTAGCACGCCCTTGGGAATTTTATTATTCCAAAGGAATGGAGCTTAATTTATCTATTGATTAATATATAAAAAGTTGAATTGTAATTAGTTTCTGCGAAGAAATTAACAATTCGCCGATTTTTCCGCGAATAAGCGAATGATTTCTGCGAACTGTCAACTTTTATTCACATTCCACACATGTAGGACGCAATCCACATTCCCGCGACTAAAACATTCGCGAGAGTTTAACCTAACAATTCGTTTGCTTTGTTCTTGGTGGGTAGGATCGTGGTTGAATTTATCGAAAGAATGTAGGATATTACCTTCTGAATGAAAGCTACGCTATGTATTTATGCATTTTTCACGTTTAAGCAATTAGTTATAAAATGAATGGCAACTCAAATTCGCGGATTGCCGCGACCACAAAAAAAACAGCTGTGAAAGAAATGTCAAAATTTGCGAATATTCGCTCATTCGTATTCGCAGGTCGCTGAGCTGTGAATCGACCTTTACGGACAGATAGTGAGAATCATTCAATATTGTAGCATCCACAAAAGTACTTTCTTGGATCTGGCAGCACCACAACTCTCATTATCATCACTATTGTCGTTTTCCATTGGGCCAAAAGGAGTACTCTTTTTGTGTTCTGCACAGAAAAAGCACTCCCAAGCATGTTCCATTGGCTGTTTGGAGTGCTGTTCCGGGAGTGTTTTTCTGTTCTGGATTTCATTTGGGAGTGCTTTCAAAATGCACTCACACATATAAACCCTTACATCGGACTACTTGTCAAAGTCATATGGTACAAGATGCATTCCTTTGTTTATTTTATTTTCTCAGTTGGGGCAAGTTAATAGAAAGAAATTTTACATGGATATAATTAACAAATTGATAATATGTTAATAAAAACATGATGGGATTGCTAATATCCTTTTCCATTGGGCAATAAGAAGCCATTTTTTGCTGTGTTTGTCTGTAAAAAATGTAAACAAAAAATGAGACATTCACCAACACACGCAGAAGTAAGCAGAGGACGATTTCACGTGTTCCATTGGAATCAAAAAGGAGTGAAACCAATGGAAAACGACATATGTTTGAGTGGGAGGTAGAACAGATATCAGCGTTCCAACAGCTTAAAGCAGCACTAGTCAAAGGGCCTGTCCTTAAGTTGTTTGACCCCCTGGCATCTACTGAGATCCACGCGGACGCTAGTAAATTTGGCTATGGCGCTGTTCTGTTGCAGAAGGATACAGAGGATCAGTTATTCCATCCAATCCAGTACATGAGTCGGAAAACTTCAACGGTGGAAGAAAAGTACCACTCGTACGAGCTAGAGGTGCTAGCAATCGTAGAAGCCCTTAAGAAGTAGAGGATGTACGTGCTAGGATCAAAATTCAAGATAGTCACATTCCATCCGATCCAGTACATGAGTCGGAAAACTTCAACGGTGGAAGAAAAGTACCACTCGTACGAGCTAGAGGTGCTAGCAATCGTAGAGGGCCTTAAGAAGTGGAGGATGTACGTGCTAGGATCAAAATTCAAGATAGTCACGGACTGCAACGCATTTGCTATGACCATAAAGAAAACCGATGTTCCGCTAAGAGTATCAAGATGGGCTATGTTCCTTCAGGAATTCGACTACGTAATAGAACACCGTTCCAAGTCGAAGATGAAGCATGTAGACGCACTGAGTATGGTCTCATGCCTGATAGTACGGGACCCTTTGAATCACCGTTTGAGAGAGGCGCAGCTGGAAGATTGGGTCAGAGCAGTGAGGAAAGTCTTGGAGAAAGACGTGTACGAAGACATCTTCATCAAAGTAGGAGTGCTGTATAAGAATCCCGTTAAGGAGCTCGTGGTGGTTCCAGAAGCTATGGAGCAGGAGATAATACGCGTTGCCCACCGGCAAGGACATTCCTCTGCCAAGAAGACCCAAGACCTTGTCGAGAAGAGTTTCTACATTCCGCGATTAATGGCGAAGGTGGTCAGCGTTGTTAGAAGTTGCGTGCAATGCATTATATCGGAGTCTAAAGCCGGTAAGAGGGAGGACTACCTAAGACATAAAAACAAGGAGGACAAGCCATTGGGAACCTACCACATCGACCACGTTGGCCCGATGGATTTAACGAAAAAACAGTATAACCACATACTGGTTGTGGTGGATGCATTTTCGAAGTTCGAGTGGCTCTACCCAACGAAAAGCACAGGGTCAAGCGAGGTCGTGGAAAGGCTGAAGAAACAGGCAGCCATTTTTGGTAATTCCCGTCGAATAATATCCGATCGAGGAACGGCTTTCACGTCGAAAGAATTTAAAGAGTACTGCACGGAGGAAGGCATTCAGCATCTACAGATAGCAACGGGAGTCCCAAGGGGTAATGGACAGGTGGAGCGAGTACATCGGATAGTCATGCCGATGTTAACAAAAGCTTGTGTGTGGAGCAGCCAAGATTGGTATAGGCACGTAGATAGGGTGCAACAGGTACTGAACAGTACTCCATCAAGGGTAACAAAATTCAGTCCGTTCCGAATACTAACAGGCGTGGAGATGAAAGCGGGTAAACATACAGATCTGTGAGAACTACTAAGTGAAGCGGCCGAGGATGAGTTGGAGGAGGAGAGAGAAGCTTTGCGGGACGAGGTTCGCGAGAACATTGCAGTGGTTCAACGCGAAAACAAGAAGACATTCGATAAGAAGCGTAAGCCTGAGCCAGTTAGTCGCCATCAAGCGCACACAGTTCGGTAACGGGATGAAGCTGAGGCCGAAGTACCTAGGACCGTACAAGGTAGTTAAAGAGTTGAACCATGGAAGGTACGACGTCCAACGAGTTGGTGATCACGAGGAGCCATTCAGAACTACGTCTGTAGTGGAGAACATGAAGCTGTGGAACCCTTCATTCCGGGCGAATGAAGCTTCAGGATAGCCGAATGTAGGATTGGGGCCAAACAAAGGACGACATACGCTACAGACAACAGACCAACCATCTAACATACACACATAAACCCAGAAGTACATAAGAACCGCTAACGTCGACAGACGGATGACCAGAACATTACGCAGCTGTAACACCACACCAATAAATAAGCAAACGAACGGACGAAGGAAGAGACAAAGAAACAGACACACACGAACACGAGAGCTTTTACTTTTCTTTTCCTTTTGCCAGTAGAGTAAATGTACAGTCTGTGAGCGAGCGTCATATGGGCAACAACGCTGTCGTGTAAAGTTAAAGAATAAAGATTACAATCGAATTATAACGTAGTGGAGTGTTTTTTTTTGAGAGAACGAGCCAAAGAAGATGGTCATAGGATCCTGTAGAACAAATCCTACATGTATGTAGGTTTATTCGTGTGAATGTATGTTGTTTATGTGTATATACTTGGGCAAATTATATTACTTATTTCTTTGGTTACTTATTCTATTTTTTTATTATCCTGATTTCATCCCACCAGGCGTAAAAAAAAGGAAGAAAGGAAACATCGGAAAACCCCACTCATACCATATACTGTTTTGCTACCTATATTGAGCTCAATTTAGATATGTACATACATACAGGGTATAACTTTACTATTCAACTTGACCAGGTGAAGACTTCAGCTACAAAAATCGAATAATTCAAAAAAAAAAAGAAAACAAAAAATATCTCACGACACGCGTTGATAATTCTCTGGTGTCAGGTATTAAGGTGTTAAGTCAAAAAAAGGCAAATGGGTTTAAGTCAGTTTATTTTTTTTTCCGATTAGTATTACCAACTTGAGTTTAGCACAACTGCTTCCTATAGTAATTAACTTATCCACAGGCAATAAGTCAGTAAATTGCTGGTATAAAAAGCACACTTAAAATCTCATTTTCTGGTAACTGCAATTTCTGACTTAACCCCTTTTTACCTAACGTCAAAGAATTTTTACATAAAATTAAAACAAACAAAAAAAACTACAAATTTTCATGGAATTTTTAATCGCATTTGAAAATAACCGACAAAAAAAAAAGCGGCAAATGATGATTTGTGGACTTAGGCGCACTTGTGTCCAATGTTCCTATGCATACGCCTGGGCGTAGAGGTAATTGTGGTGGGTCGAGAATTATATAAATAAATTGCTCTTAGTTCAGTAGGGATGGCGCACTACTCTTTGCGCCCGTAAGTAGGCTGTCGTGACAACGACGCAGTACTTCCTTATCACAGATAATAAGTATATATTCAGGGTTTTTGGCAGTTCCGAGGGAAAAAAGTTCCCCCGGAATTTTTTTGTTCCCTCGAAATTATTCCTCCTATCGTGAATTTCCATCACAATTTATTTCCAGTGGAATCTGAAAATGGTTTTCGAAATTATGTTCGAATATCTTGACAGTTGTCATTCGCTTTTTGGTTGTAATCACAGCTCATATTTAGGAGATTTTTGAATTTATCTGCTTTAAAGCAAAAAGTACTAAAATTCATAGCCTAGATTTACATAGCTAGCCGGGGAGTAAGACCGATGAGCTACAAATTAACAAAGATTCATAACCAGAAGTGAAATAGACAAGTCCAACCCATTGGAGTTATCACAGAAGCTGCAAGTATATGGTGAACCAAGGAGCTGTGACGTTATTGCAATGGCTGTAGCTCCACCCCTGGGCGAGATTATGTTTTTAGAATGCTTGAATGAATCTTTACCTACTTACTTAGTTGGCGATACAGTTCGGGGTGAACCTGGGCCTCAACCAACAAGCCTCTCCATTTAGCTCGGTCTTTAGCTAATTGCCTCCAGTTGCGCACTCCAAGTTGGTCGAGGTCCCTTTGAACTTCTGCGCACCACCTACGGCGATGATTCCCTCTACTGCGTCGTCCCTCGGGGATAGATTCGAAGAATCTGCGGGCTGGAGCGTTGGTGTCCATTCGCTCTACATGCCCTAGCCGTCTCAGACGTCCAATACGCAGTTTTTTAACTAGGTCGATGTCGCTATACAGCTCGTATAGTTCGTGATTGAATCTTTTCCTCCAAAACCCGTCAACGCAAACGGGATCGAAAATCTTCATCTTCTTTTAATAAAGTCCATGTTTCAGCGCCGTAAAGCAAGACTGGGATGATCAGGGTCTTATACAGAGTCTCCTTAGTTGTTCGAGATAGGGCTTTACTGTTGAATTGCCTTATAAGCCAAAAAAAAAGCGATTGGCAAACAGCGAGTTTATAGCAGAGCCAAGATAGACAAAGTCCCTTACTACCTCGACGTTATAGCTGCCGACTCTGACGTTCTGCCCAATTCGTCGGTGTTGGCTGTCCCTTCTTGTTGACAGCATATACTTGGTTTTGCCCTCGTTTATCGCTAAACCCATTTTGGCCACTTCCGCCTCAATGCTTTCAAACGCACCGGTGACAGCCCCCTGAGTTCTTCCGATAATGTCTATATCGTCGGCGTATGCAAGCAGTTGTACAGACTTGTAATAGATCGTGCCTCCGATGTTGGCTTGTGAGTTCCGCACAATCCGTTCAAGTACAATATTAAAGAAGTCACATGACAGCGCGTCAGCTTGTCTAAAACATTTTTTGACATCAACGGTTTCGGTGAGGTCATTACCGACCTTGATGCAGCAGCGAGCGTTCTCCATCGTCATCCTGCACAGACGGACAAGTTTGGCAGGGATGTCAAAACTAGACATGGGTCTATAAAGCTCTTCTCTATAGATGCTGTCATGGGCGGCCTTGAAATCGATAAAGAGATGGTGAGTATCGATTTGGAATTCTTGGGTTTTCTCCAGGATCTGCCGAAGTATAAAGATTTGATCGATGGTGGACTTTCCTGGCCCGAAACCGCACTGATAGGGTCCAATTAGGCTGTTGATAAAAGGTTTCAGGCGTTCACACAATATCGCAGAAAGGATCTTATATGCGATGTTGAGGAGACTGATGCCTTATAACTGGCGCAGTTGAGGGGGTCTCCTTTCTTGTGGATCGGGCAAACGATGCTGAGATTCCATTCATCAGGCATACACTCGTCTGACCAAATCTTAGAGATGAGTTGGTGTATGCACTCTACCAATTCATCCCCAGCTGCCTTGAAAAGTTTGGCCTGTAAGCCGTCAGGTCCAACAATCTTGTTGGATTTCAGCTTGGATATTGCTATCCTCACTTCGTTTTGGTCAGGTGGACGGAAATTTTGACTATCATCGTCTATGTTGAATGGTTCATTCTGCCTGACAGCGAGATGTTGGTCTTTGTCACCGCTATACAGTCTGCAGAAGTAGTTTTTCCATATTCTCAGCACCGACTGGGATTCTACTACGAGGTTTCCATTTTCATCTCTACAGGTTTCTGTACGGGTACTGCTTCTCTGACACGTCCTTTTTACCTTTTGGTAAAACTTCCGTACATTGTTTCTGGAGTATAAACTCTCTATATTCTCAAACGCGCGCTTCTCATGCTCTTTCTTCTTCTTTTGGAGAAGCCGATGTTCTTCCCGTCTCTTTTGCTCGTAGAGCTCACGAGCAGCTCTCGTCTTCCTTTGCAGTGCCGCTTTGTATGCCTCTTATTTTACTGCATGCACTCGCCGGCATTCTTCGTCAAACCAGGGATTTCGTGGTGGTGGGCGAGCGAGACCCAGCACATCAGTCGCGGCGCTTCTGATGGCATGTTGGCAGCGTTGCCACTGGTCTTCGGCACTTGATGCTGTCGGCATAGGGCTGACTGAGAGATTTCGGGATACGCGTTCAGCGATTGTAGCTTTTCGACGTTAAATTTTCTCCCTCTCTCTTCTGCTGCCAATAAGAATCCGCCAAACGGGGTTGGTTACCCATTTCTTGAATGAAGGTACTAGGCACCCGGCTGACGCCGCGTGGAGGTTGAGAGTAGGAGTTGGTAGGCCTCAGCTTAGTGAAAACGCTTGTATTTTCATATGATCGCACACACTGCCGTTTGACCAGGATGGATCTTTAGAAGGTTCAATATCGCTTCATTTCACTGCCAGAAGACGTTAAGTGGACCCTCGATCGTCGGATCATCCATCGTGACCTATTTTATTCGGTAAACATTTCACTGATTTACTCATTCAACATATGTATCTCAATTATGCCTTCTTTCAAAGAGGAAATCCTGTATTCCCTGAAATAGCCAGTTCCATTTTAGTGTTTTCTATTTTCGGCCAGTTTTAGGAATAGTTAAGTTAAACTTAATTCAAATAAGTAAATGTTTATTTCAGTATTTTTAAATAAAAGCAACCAAACTTTCTACTTTTAAAATGGCACGTCCTTTGCGCTTGGTGCACATCAAACCCGTGACGTCTCTATTTTCACTTTTCGCTTAAAAAACAACAAAATTGGCAAAAAAAAAGGTAACGCTATCCATGAATTGCTGCTTTTGATTTTGATTCCTCCAGCAAATTGCTGAGGGAATACTCCGGAGGAAATCGCGTTGAAATTCCAGGGAAAACTTTTTTTACGATACCAATTTTTTCCGAGGGAAATTCTTTCCCTTGTTCGAAATTCATTGCCGATACCTATTTTGCGAAAAGAGGAAACATTTCAAAGCATATTATTATTCTTATTATTATTATTATTATTATTATTATTATTATTATTATTATTATTATTATTATTATTATATTATATTGTAATATTCTTGCTGGGGTTCGTTTAAATAAAACTGTCTTTTATGTATTTCACTGTTTATTTATTGTCAACTACTAACTTTACTTCAACACAGTACTCAATCACTTTATTCTTTATTTATTTCAAATTAAACTGTCGCTACAGATTTACTTTCAATACGTCGCTTGCTTTCACCACTGGTCTAATCTCCCTCTTGTAATCGCTGTATGCATATTTATATAAAATACAAGTCCTTCTAGAGTATACTAGATGTCGCCAGGGATGAATTGATGATCCTGGAATAATTGGGATAACGTGTGTAACAATTGTGGAACGTAAGCTCATCAGGTGGGAATATTTACTGCTAGCAGGCAATAGATGTCGTTGTACGCAGTACCTGACGATGTACTTGATACTACACTGCCCCCCTCTTACACTTGTTCATCCCGAACAAGATCATCTGGATTACTACCATGATAACGATGAAGACGATCCAGGTGGACAATTTTCATCTTGCCTCTTACTCCACGCTGGACTCGGAAGACAACGTCATTGATGCGTGTGACCACTTTATAAGGGCCCTCCCAGTCTTGTTGCAGCTTAGGCGACCTCCCCTTTTGCCGGTGTGGTTTGTACAACCATACTAGGTCTCCCTCGTGGGAGCTGGACGTTGTTGCCTTTGTGTCGTACTTGGTTTTCATGCGGTCATTCGCTATCCTTATCCTCGTCCTGGTCCTCTGATGTATGTCTCGGATCCTTTCCCTGAAGTCTGCCACGTACTCCTCTTCACATTTGGGCTCATCGTTAGGGGATCCAAACTTCACCTCACTAGGTAGCCGGACTGCTCGACCAAACAAGACTTCAGATGGAGTATGTCCAGTAGTACTGTGCACTGCATTTCGGTAGGCCATCAAGAAAAGAGGAATTTGTCGATTCCAAACGCGCTGTTGGTCTTCTACGACCTTGGAGAGATGTTCGTTTAAGGTTCTGTTGAAGCGTTCTACCATCCCGTCGGATTGCGGATGAAGCGGAGTCGTCCTCGTCTTTTTTATTCCTAGTTGTTGGCATACCTCTTGGAATATCTTTCATCTTCGCTTCCTGGTTAGGGATGGCCATTTCCGCTGAAGTAGTCCATGACGACTAGGATGTAACGGTTACCATTGTCGGTTTCCGGAAACGGACCAGCGATGTCAGCGGCGATCCGTTCAAAGAGTGCACCCACGTTGTACTGGTGCGTCTTGCCTCGCGTTTTCGTTCTGGGTCCCTTGCTGCTAGCAGTAAATACTCCCACCTGATGAGCTTACGTTCCACAATTGTTCCACACAATATCCCAATTATTCCAGGATCCTCAATTCATCCCTGGCGACATCTAGTATACTCTAGAAGGTCTTGTATTTTATATAAATACCCATACCACAACCACCGTCGACACAGTTGTTTAAAGTGAATACAGCGATTACAAGAGATATTCGACCAGTTGTGAAAACAAGCGACATATTGAAAGTAAATCTGTAGCGACAGTTTAATTTGAAATAAATAAAGAATAAAGTGATTGAATATTGTGTTGAAGTAAAGTTAGTGTTTGATAATAAATAAACGATTAAAATACACAAAGGACCGTTTTATTTAAACGAACCCCAGCAAGAATATTACTTATACTTATTACCTGTGCCCTTATGGTGGCTGTCTGCTTGGACTTAAAAATGTTCTCAACTTGAGCAGTATGTCTCAACGAATATATAAAAAAAACAATTGCGGCGGCCGTGACTCGCTACGATGCAATGGAACATGTATAAACGTGTAACTCCGATAGTCACTGATCACCAATCCAGGGGATACCTGATAATTTAGTTGAAAATTATGTTTCCTTTCAGATAAAAAAAACAAAACACTTATCTCACCCCCAACTAAGTCACTGATTTTAACTTAAAAAAGCACTGCCTCTATGGAGGACTTTATATTTGGATTTCCTTTACTCTCTGTGTAACGTCTTTTACTTAGAAAAAATGTTTGCACTATCACTAACTGAATGCTGACCACACTGAACTTGTGGCCTCGACCACATCTGCACCAGCAATAAATGTTCGTCTGGTGATTTCTTTGTCTAATCCCACTAGCCTCAGTCCATACATATCTCGCTCTCAGCTACGGCTCCTTTATCAGGCCATTCCGGATAAGTCGCTAGAGAGAATTTCCCCTTCTTTCACGCAATCTACCTTTCTTTTTTTCTTTTTACATAGCTAATGTAAAACTATTCTTTATTTACCCGAATCTTGTACACGAACCTTAGCTGTTGTACGACTTTATCTCTCTGTTATACACAAGGGAGGAACAAAATGGGGAAAGAAGGTGGTAGTTCTCAATAATTTGAATTATATATATGGTCTTAAGAAATAAGGATGAGCGATATTAGTTTAAACATCGATAAAAAAAAATATTTAAACCTGATTTTACTTTTTAATATATTGATAAACCAAAAGTCACAAATTTCATTAACCTACATTTATTACATCACCCCTAAATTATGCACCTTGTAGAAAACAAGCTCCCCCAAATTATACATAAACATGTTTTTGAATAACAAAACTATATTTCGAAATAATTTATATATTCATAATGGACAGAGTATCGCAACATTGCGCGTTTCTCGTAATTTGTTTTAGTTTTTTTCAAAACAATCAGAACTTAATTTGAGATGTTTGCAAGGTAAAAGAAGAATTGATTTTAAGTTTAGGCAACATATTTCACAAAAAAGTGCAGATGTTTGATTTGAATTACTTGCTTAGGTATTGCAATTCGATAAGTCATCAGAATCTTCTTCGTTGTCAACCAAAGCTTTTTCGCCATCTATGAAAAATTATTTATTGAATCCTGATAAATTTTCATGTGTAAATCGATTCAAAACATGAAATAAAGTTAAAATTCCTTTCTTTAATTCGTCTATAGTTTTCCGCGCCGTGGCGTAAGTGGTTAGTGTGTCGGATCACTACAAGTTCGAATCCCAGAAAACACCAACAAGCTTTTAACGGTCCCACCTCTCGCGAGCGTCTGACAAACATCCGAGAGTATTGTTGCCACGAAAAAGCTTCTCAAATCGCCGTTCGGATTCGGCACTAAACTGTAGGTCCCTTCCATTCGTGTAAAAAATAAAACGCACGCACATGAGTGGTTGCGAGAAGGTAGGCCCTGGCACTTAAAGAGCTGTTGCGCCAAGTATTTGTTTTTTTTCTTACTGTTGAATCCCTCTAACGCACTTCTTGTTCTACGACTCATCTTATTTACCGATCGGGCTTGCGGGGTAATCTAAAATCAGAAAATTGCAAAATACCCTTCATTGAAATATTCTCAGAATAAACAAGAGCAACGAAAAGTAGAAACCTGATTTATCCATTGCTTCTCAAAATATAAATTAAAACGTTTGAAAGGACTTTCAAAATCTTTATCAATTACAAAAATAGCACTGGAATCTTTCAACATGTTAAATGCAGTAATTAAATCCGTTCGTTTTAAAAGTGGCAATGTAGATACTTTCGAAAATATCTTTTAGCTGAAGCATTTTTATTTAATAATTTTATAAAACCAGGAATTCGCAATGTCTTTCTCCTAACTGCTTACGTGGTAAACGTTTGAAGGTAAACGTTTTTTATGCTTTTCTTAAAGCTGTTTCAAAGTCTGTTTGAACCGTGTCTGGCTTTAAATCAAATAAATTTGTCTTGATGAATTTCAAAGCATCAGTATAAACAGCTTCAGATTTATTAGACAGTAGTATGTAAATGAAAGGAAATGTCTAAAATGTTAAAGAATATTTTTTTTTTATTTATTTCCCAATGCAGTAAATACATCGGTCTTAGAAAAAGTCATATAATATTTGTTTTTACAATTTGAATTTTGGTATTTAATTTGGACTAAGTGACCAATGTTCTTAGCCCTTTCTAGGAATTTAAACTTATTAACAGTTTAACAATTAAACAAACAAAAAAACAAAAACATTTAAACAGTTTTAACAATTATTGAACGAGTAAAGTATGTTAGTTATAATAGAAATTTAATTTTTTTATATTTAGGATGTTTTAGTACGTTGACCTTGTGGTCCCTCTTATCAAGTCACTGGGTCTATTTCTCTTTAGTCGTCGTCTTCCGAAGAATTCCTTCATTGGTAATGAATTGACTTCGATGTTAGGGTGAACTACTATTTTTATGTGATGTCTTCTGCTTATGTTTATTATCTCTTCTTCCACTGTAGGTATTTTTAGGTCGCGATGGATGTTGATGTTAGGTATGTACCAGTCCGCATTGATTATGGTTCGTAATAATTTTGATTGTTGTCTTTGGATTATGGCGATGTTTGTTTTCCTTGACGTTCCCCAGAGTTGTATCCCGTATGTCCACATAGGTTTGATAATGGATTTATATAGTAGTAATTTATTGGTTGTCGAAAGTTTAGAATTTTTACGCAGGAGCCAGTACAGTTGATTATATTTTAGTTTAATTTGGTCCCTTTTTTTTTGTATGTGGAATTACCAGTTAAGTTTGTTGTCAAAGTGCATACCAAGATATTTGGCCACATTGTCGATTGGAATAGTTTTGTCTTTTATTTTTATTGGGATTGGAGAGTAGTTTGATTTAGTGGTAAATATTACTTGTTGGGTTTTGTCTTCTTTAATTTGTATGCTCCATTCGTCAAACCATTGCATTGTCTTATCCAGAAGTCGTTGTGCTCGAGTAGTTACAGTGTCCAGGTTTTCATCGGATATCAGCAGAATAGTTTCGTCAGCAAAGGTTGCCATCATGGTTGTAGCTCCACTCGGTAGAGAGGTGTCAGCAATGTAGAGGATATATAGTAGTGGTCCCAATACAGATTCTTGCGGTACTCCAGCTCTTGTCTGTAGTATTTTGGATTGTTGCTCATTATATTTTACGGAGAAGTGGCGTTCGCTTAGGTAACTTTCAATGATTTGGTAGAAGTCTAGTGGAAGTAAGTTTTGAAGTTTGTATAGTAGTCCTTTGTGCCAAACTTTGTCGAAAGCTTTTGCTACGTCAAGAAATACCCCTCTAGGGCCGTTGTGATTTTGGTAACTACCCTGTGAATTTCTTGGATAGTCGAGTGTTGTCTGCGAAAGCCGAATTGATGGTCTGGTATCATTTTATTATTAGTCAGTATTGGCTGTAGTCGATCATAGATTAATTTTTCGAATATTTTCCTTAATATGGGGAGTAAACTTATTGGTCTGTAGGGTGAAGTAGTCTTTCGTCTTTACCAGGTTTAAGTATTGCAATTATCTGTGCAACTTTTCAAGTTTTTGGAAAATATTTAAGTCGAATTAATGCATTGTAGTGATTTCGTAAGTATATCATGGCTTGTCTGGGTAGTTGGGTTAATATCTTTCCGTTAATAGAGTCATATCCTGGCTTCTTGTGGTCAATCCTTTTTTTGATGCAGTGTTCAATTTCATTTATCGTAACTTTTTTTATTTTTACATTTGTGATGAGTGTGTTTGGGTATGAAGGTAGGGCAGCCGTATTGCCCTTGCCGTTTGTGAATACTTCTTCGAAGTGCTAAGCTAGAGTATTTGCTTTGTCTTGATTGGTTCTGGCCCAAGATCCGTCTGGTTTCTGTAGAGGAGTTTGATGTACTATTTTGTTCTTGAACTTTTTAGCAGCTTTCCAAAGCGAATAGTTGGTCTCAGAAGTTGGGGTCAGATTTTTTAAGTAATCATTAAATTTATTGTCTTGGATTTCCTTAAGTTTTGCTTTGTGTTCTTTGGTTGCTTTGTTGTATTTTAATTTGTCTTGGGGTAGCCTAGTGATTTGCCATCGTTTCCTGAGTTTTCTTTTTTCATCTATCTGTTGTCGAATTATAGTTGGTGTAATATTGTTGTGTGTTTTTGGTGTATTGATTGGGGTTGTTTTAGATACTGCAGCAGTTACTATGTCGTTAATGTGAACTACAGCTCGTTCGACGTCATTTTTCGATTGCAGTGGTACATTAAGTAGTAGATGTCGTCCTATATATTCCCGAAAAGAGTCCCAATCGGTTTTTTTGTTGTATAGTTGGGGCGAATTAGTTATGGGGGTTATTTTACACGAGTAATTGAGTTGGATAGGGGAGTGGTCCGATGAAAGTTCAAATCTAGATTTAATGCTTAGTGTCTTTAGTTGGATGTTTTTAATGATGCAAAAGTCGATTAAGTCCGGTGTTTTATTTGGATCAGTAGGCCAGTAGGTAGGTTCGCCAGTGCTTAGATATCTACAGTTATTTTTAAGGTTTGCTTTTAGGAGGTTTTAGCCTTTAGTGTTAGATATTCTCGAACCCCAGTCGATGTGTTTTGCATTGAAGTCTCCAGCTGATATAAATCTGCACCCTAGTGATTTGATGTAGTCTTCGTACTGTAGAGTTGTAATAATATGCTTAGGTGGGCAGTATAGGGCTGAAAGTACTAATGGTCCGCCTTTGTCTTCTATTTGGATTGTAGTCGATTGAATGTGTTCGTAGTTCTAATGTTCTAATTCAATGCAGCTGAATTTGTTGTTAATTATAATAGCTGCGCCACCGTGTGCAGTTCCGTCAGAGTGATTTATGTTGTAGATGCTATATCCTGGTATTTTGAAGAAGCTTTTAGCAGTAAAGTGTGTTTCTGCTATCATTAAAACGTCAACGTGATTGTCTTTTATAAATTGCTTTAGTTCTAGTACATGTTGGTTAAGTCCATTCGCGTTCCAGATGATGATATTAAGTTCTTTATGCACGTGGTCGATTAAGTTTCGTCGTTAGGATCGCCAATATTTGTAGCATATTCGTCATTTGTTGAATAAGGTTCTTCATCATTTCTTTTAGTTCAGCGAAGTCCTCTTTGTTGTTGTTGCTGGTAGTTTGTGGGGAAATTTGCCTAGCTTCTACTATAGGAATACCTAGTGTGTCATTGGTTGCACTGACGCTTTCATTTGGCTTGCCGCAATCTCGGCGATTGATATGGTGGGGTCTTTTGCATGCAGCTGCTTGGGCGTGATGTTCGTGAGGGTTTCAGCAATTGTCTCTTCTCTAGTTGTCGGGAGATCCTTTTTACGCATTGGGGGGAAGCGCTCTATTTTTAAAGCTTTATAGATTTCGCATCCTTTGTAGTTTGCCGTGTGGCTACCATCACATAAAGCATATTTTATTGTACCTTCTTCTGATGACATTTGGCAGTCCAGGGTCTTGTGGGATCCCGCACAATTAACGCACGCTGGGTCCTTTGTGCAGTAATTTTTAGTATGTCCATACCTTTGACAATTTGTGCACTGGGATATAGTTCTTTTGTAGTGTGGTGGTTTGAAGGAAACCTTGCATTGGAGTGAATGTGTAATGTCTTAAATGTTTTTGTTATTGTCACCCATGGCTACCTCAACATTGAAAAGTGGCAATGGTTTTTTTGTATTTCGCTGTAGACTGTTATGTATATTCATTCGACTTTAAATCCTCTTTCTTCTTTTGGTCTAAATGTGTGTTTTATCGGTTGTTTCGTTTTTTGTATTATTGTAGTCGATGTCTTCGTCCCACGATTTGACGAGCTTAACTCCTTGGGTTTGCTTAACCAGTAGTTCAAAGTTTGTTGGTTTTTTGTTTTAAGTTTCTTTTGGTTGTTGTTGTCTGTTATTTTGATTGGGGATGATCTGTCTCTTTTTTGACTTGTAGGGTTGTGTTTGTCGATATTTGTCATGGTATCAGTGGCGACAATGGGTTTGGGAATTGTTTGGTTTTGTGAATGATTTGTATTTTTGCGGTCCTTATGGGCAGAAGTAGGGGTCTTTGATTTTGGAGTTTCAGTACTTGCACGGTTGATTGATGTTCTGTTGTTGCTGTTGCTTGGTTTTTGTGTTTCATTCATCGAAGTTGTTATGATGGGTGTTGTTTTTGTTTGTCCTATATGTGTTGTCATAGTCGATGTAGTATTTGCTGAGGCAAGTGTTGTTATGTCGCTAGTAGATGTCGGGGTTGTTGAAGTCATCATTGTGATGAAGTTATTATTGACATGGAGATCCGGGAATGCGTTAAGATCGCGCCCGTTGGGGGCGATCGTACAACACTCATCTAATTTGCAGTACAAGCCTAGGAGTATACAATTGGATAAGTGTATCTTTTGTAAGCTTTTTTAGGGGTTTTTCGCTATGCCTAGAGTAGGTCCAAACCCTTAAGCTTGTGCAGCTTTTAGTACTGAGAAGTACTGATATTTCGGTGTTAAGGTTCCACACCTCCACAAAGAGCTTTGCGCCAAATCAGGTGTCACTGAAGAATATGGTGTTTTTGGAGTTTGATAATTTAGCTATTTTACTTCAAAATCAAGCACTGGATGAGAACTTTAGTATCCAGCGATGCGCGAACCAAACGATATGTGTTTGGTATATGCTCTCTATTTTTGGTATCAATTTATAGTGAGAAGAATTAAGTTTGATCTAGCACTGGTTTAAAACACAGCCTTATAACTTGACAGAGTTGCCAGATATGAAAGAATAATTAACAAACAATTTTTAAATAGAAACTGTTTACAACCTCACTTAGGAGCTCATTGGTGGTCGAAACTAAAAACAACACCCAGTGAAGAGTCTAAATGGTAACCTTCTGATTTCGGATGAGGATCAGCTCACTAGATGGAGAGAACATTTTGCTACAGTGCTAAATCACTAAGACGATGGCGGTATGATCTCGAATTCGAATGAGTAGTTCGAAGCAACAAATTACCGAATTCACAGTAATAACAGCAATCAAGTCACTCAAGAAGAACAAGTCGGTGGGTATTGATGGCATCCCTGCCGAACTATTTCAAGCGGCGCCAAATACATCGGCAGATTTACTGCATCCGCTAATACGGAGAGCTTGGGATAGTGAACAATTTGGATCATTTCCACAGGAGTGGAAAAGGGGGATGATCATTAAGCTTCCAAAGAAGGAAAACTTGATGGAGTGCGGTAACTGGAGAGGTATATGCGTTCTTCCAGCCGTGGCCAAAATAATAGCTAGAATAATTCTAGAACGAATTAAAGAACATTTATATTGAACTCTCGATGTCGAACAAGTAGGCTTTCGCGCTGGATCTTCCTGCATCGACCAATGGTAAGGTGTCGGAGGATTTTGTAGTCCCAAGTGGAGTACGTCAAGGGTGCATACTGTCCCCACTATTGTTCTTGGTGGTTATCAGCGATGTACTCCGTGCAGCATTGACGGAAGCTAATTATGGAATTCGTTGGACGATGACATCTTACCTTAAACACCTAGATTACGCCGACGATGTTTGTCTACTTTCACATCGGATAATGGCTCTTCATTTGATGGCCCAAAATCTAAAAGCTGAGGCAAACAACACAGCCAAAACAAAAGCCCTGAGCACGTCTAATACCTGCGCTCAACTTAACATTGCTGGACAATGTGATAAAATGATAACTTTTTTTATTTAGGAAGTGTGGTCTCGGCTAATCGTGGTGGCACCGAACTGGATGTGTGCAGCAGAATCGGGAAGACTAAAGCTGCGTTCGGAATGCTATCCAAAATCTGGAGAAGCAATGTTATCAGCTTAAGATCCAAGCTACGACTGTTCCGCTCCAACGTAGAATCAGTGCTGCTTTATGGGTGCAGTACTTGGAAGGTGGACACCATTAACACAAACAAGCTGCAAGTCTTCGTAAACAAATGCTTAAGAATCATGTTGAGGATTTTTTGGCCGAACCGCATCTCCAACGAACAACTTTATCTGAGAACGGGCCAAGAACCTATAAGCATTACTATACGAAGAAGAAAGTGGCAATGGATTGGACACACCCTACAGCGCGAAGACAACTCCATTGCGAAATACGTCATGCAGTGGAATCCGCTCACCCAGGCAGGCAGAATAGCGGGACGCCCTAGGCAAACATGGCGCAGAACAGTTGAGAAGGAATCGAGCTCTTTAGAAATGCGCTGGAGGCAGCTCAAACGCGTTGCAGAACTTCGAACAAGATGGCGCGCAGGCGTGAGTGATGCCCTATGCCCCCCGAGGGGTTAAAGGATTTAAGTAAGTAAGTAAGTATAATGGATTATAAGAACTTGCTTAAAGACAGTGCCATTGGGTGCAATTGAAAATGTTCCATCCATCATATATTTACGAGGCTGACTGTTGTGTTTTTGTTGAATACCAAAAATGGAGTGGGTTTCCCCTTTATTGCAAGAAAAGATTTTACACATAAGTTACACTTATAATAGTGTACATAGGTAATAGAAAAACTCACTAGAGGGCATTATCTTCTTAATTGACCATTTAGATACGCTTTATTAGTACAACACCCTCCCTTAATTAAAAGGATTTAAAACTTTGTTAAAAATTACTACGATGTATCATATTACAAAACTTATTAAAATTAATCTTATTCAATGGTTTTGTGAGTCCGTCAGCAACTTGACGAGTGGTTTCAATATTTTTTACATCTATAATATTGTTTAAAATTTTGTCTCGAATAAAATGATACTTTATATCAATATAAGGCGTTTATGATTTAATAAATTCTTGATCCAGCAAGCCTCTGAAACGCCCAATGCAAGCGCTACGTATTCCGCTCCTGTTGAAGATAGTGCTACACACTGCTGCTTTAATGACGACCAAGAAACGGTGCAGCCTTATAACATCATCACATAGCCCAATGTTGATTTGCGATCTTCTTTGTCACCTGCTCAGTCTGAGTCAGCATAGCCAATCAATGTTTCAGATGCCAGATGCTCAGAAACCAATTTGAAGTTAGATGAACCTCGAATATAGCGCAGAACTCTCTTGAGGGCTTGCCAAAGCTGCTCGTTGCCGGATGATTTATATCTGCCGAGGTAGCTTACTGAAAAAGATAAATCAGGTCTACATACAATACATTAGATATCCTATTTATTGTCTTACTTACTTACTTAGGTGGCGCTACAGTTCGGGGTGAACCTGGGCCTCAACCAACAAGCCTCTCCATTTAGCTCGGTCTTTAGCTAATTGCCTCCAGTTGCGCACTCCAAGTTGGTCAAGGTCCCCTTGAACTTTGTTAGTAGAATTTATAGCAGAACCAAGGTAGACAAAGTCCCTTACTACCTCGAAGTTATAGCTGCCCACGGTGACATTTTGTCCAATTCGTCGGTGTTGGTTTTCCCTTCTAGTTGACAGCATATACTTGGTTTTGCCCTCGTTTATCGCCAAACCCATTTTGGCCGCTTCCGCCTCAATGCTTGCAAAAGCACCGGTGACAGCCCGCTGAGATCTTCCGATAATGTCTATATCGTCGGCGTATGCAAGCAGTTGTACAGACTTGTAATAGATTGTGCCTCCGGTGTTGGCTTGTGAGTTCCGCACAATCCGTTCAAGTACAATATTGAAGAAGTCACATGACAGCGCGTCACCTTGTCTAAAGCCTTTTTTGACATCAAAGGTCTCGGTGAGGTCATTACCGACCTTGATGGAGCAGCGAGCGTTCTCCATCGTCAGCCTGCACAGACGGACAAGTTTGGCAGGGATGTCAAAACTAGACATGGCTCTATAAAGCTCTTCTCTATAGATGCTGTCATAGGCGGCCTTGAAATCTATAAAGAGGTGGTGAGTATCGATTTGGAATTCTTGGGTTTTCTCCAGGATCTGCCAAAGTGTGAAGATTTGATCGATGGTGGACTTTCCTGGCCTGAAACCGCACTGATAGGGTCCAATCAGGCTGTTGATAAAAGGTTTCAGGCGTTCACACAATATCGCAGAAAAGATCTTATATGCGATGTTGAGGAGACTGATGCCTCTATAATTGGCGCAGTTGAGGGGGTCTCCTTTCTTGTGGATCCGGCAAACGATGCTGAGATTCCATTCATCAGGCATACACTCGTCTGACCAAATATTAGAAATGAGTTGGTGTATGCACTCTACCAATTCATCCCCAGCTGCCTTGAAAAGTTCGGGCGGTAAGCCGTCAGGTCCAGCAGCCTTGTTGGATTTTAGCTTGGATATTGCTATCCTCACTTCGTTTTGGTCAGGTGGACGGAAATTTTGACTATCATCGTCTATGTTGAATGGTTCATTCTGCCTGATAGCGGGATGTTGGTCTTCGTCGCCGTTATACAGTCTGCAGAAGTAGTTTTTCCATATTCTCAGCACCGACTGGGATTCTACTACGAGGTTTCCATTTTCATCTCTACAGGTTTCTGTACGGGTATTACTTCTCTGACACGTTCTTTTTACCTTTTGGTAAAACTTCCGTACATTGTTCCTGGAGTATAGACTCTCGATATTCTCAAACGCGCGCTTCTCATGCTCTTTCTTCTTCTTTTGGAGAAGTCGATGTTCTTCCCGTCTCTTTTGCTCATAGAGCTCACGAGCTGCTCTCGTCTTCCTTTGCAGCGCCGCTTTGTATGTCTCTTGTTTTGCTGCATGCACTCGCCGGCATTCTTCGTCAAACCAGGGATTTCGTGGTGGTGGTCGAGCGAGACCCAGCACGTCAGTCGCGGCGTTTCTGATGGCATGTTGGCAGCGTTGCCACTGGTCTTCGGTACTTGGTGCTGGCGGCAAAGGGGTGATTGAGAGATTTCGGGATACGCGTTCAGCGAAGAGTCTGGCGGTCTCTTGCGATTGTAGCTTTTCGACGTTAAATTTTCTCACAGTAATTCTTCTTTGTTGCTCAGATTGGGATATCCGCATTCGTACCTTGGCTACAACAAGGTAATGATCCGAGTCTATGTTGGCCGCTCGGAAGGTCCGGACATCCAGAATACTGGAGGCATGCCTTGCGTCGATCGCAATATGATCAATTTGGTTGATCGTTACATGATCATTGGACCGCCATGTCTGCTTATGAATATCGAGATGAGGAAACCATGTGCTTACTATGGTGACATTTCGCTCCACAGCGAAATCAATTAGCCTTAGTCCGTTATCAGACGTGGTGTCGCGTAGGCTATGCTTACCAACTGCCCTACCAAAGACGTCCTCCTTTCCTATTTTGGCGTTAAAATCGCCCAATACGATTTTAACGTCGTATTTAGGACATTGCTCGTATGTTTTGTCGAGGAGCTCGTAGAAACACTCTTTGGTGGCAGGGTCCTTTTCTTCTGTGGGGGCATGAACACATATTTGGCTTATATTTGCGAATTTAGCCTTGACCCGGATAGTCATAATACGCTCGCTCACGTGTCGGAAGCTTAAGACCTCTTGCCTAAGTCTGCCGCGTATGACAAATCCGCATCCGAATAAGCATTGCCTGTTGCCTCTGTAGCAATCACCGTAGTAGATGTCACAGTTTTTCATCCTCTTTTTGCCTGGCCCATCCCATCGCACTTCCTGGATGGCGGTAATATCTGCTTTATAGCAGTCTAGGGCCTCTGCTAGTTGTCCGGCTGCACGTGGTCTGTAAAGGGACAGAACATTCCACGTACAGATCCAAAGGTCGTTGTCCTTATTTCGTTTGCTGGGGTCGTCATTAGTTGAGTCATCCTTATCCGAGGCTTTTGGTTGTTTCGGAACCATGCGCTTTTTACGTGGTAGGGAAGTTACCCCGACGGCACAACCCCCAACCTGGAGGGCCAGTTCCTTAATTATTCCCCTAGGACGAGGGGCCGGGTACACCGGTGCCAGTAGTCCACTACGGGAGTATGAGCGCTGCCGTTGGCCCATTAAGGGCTCCTCCGCCACCATCTCTATTCCAATGTCCTGACTAACATTGGAAATTCCTTACCGACCTGTGATCCGAATACGTCGAAGCAGCTCGCGCAAGGTATTCACTAAGTTCAACCTAACTGTAACTATAGACGCCACCGTTGACTCCGTCTAGGGAATTCGTCCGCTGCCGCCTGGAACAGGAAGAAGTGCTCTAGTGAGAAAAGCACTCTTCCCCCCCTCTCTCATCTGCTGCCACCAAGAATCCGCCAAACGGGGTTAGTTACCCATTTCTTGGATTAAGGTACTAGGCACCCGGCTGTCACCGCGTGGAGGTTGAGAGTAGGAGTTGGTAGGCCTCAGCTGAGTGAAAACGCTTGTGTTTTCATATGATCGCATGCACTACCGTTTGACCAACCTATTTATTGTCTGCATCGAGATATCAACTCTGGATTTTTAGACTGTTCTTTAGAGATTGTAGTGTTAGCTTCTATTGGGGTCGCAACTGCTTTGCAATTCTCCATATTGTAGTAGGTTTTGCAGATACTCCTTTTGATCAATAGTTATTTTATCCTTTTCTTGTACTATGTTCATTCCTAAATAATTTGACACTTTTCAAAGATCTTTCATTTTGAAACTTTTGTTTAGTTCTGTTTTCAACTTATTGACATCTGTTGGATTCTCTCCTATTATTAACAAGTCATCAACATACAATAAGACATAAAATGTTTGTCCTGATTTAAAATAAAATCAATAGTCCGACTTACATCTCTCGAAACCCAGTTTTATCATAAAGTTATTGAACCTTTCGTTCCAATATTTAGGTGACTTCTTTAAGCCGTACAGGGATTTATTTAACTTTAGTACTCTTTGTACTATTGGCAAAGGTGCATAAATTTCCGAATGGTCAAAATTCTCTCTTTGCTGAAAACCTTTTGCGACTAGACGAGCTTTGTATTCTTGTTCGCCTATCTTCTTTCCCGTTTTTACTTTAAATACCCACTTAGTTTCTACTGCTTTCTTTCCTTTCGGTAAATCTGTTTCGGTCCATGTTTCATTTTCCTCTAATGTATCTAGCTCGTTTTTGATTGCTATTTTCCATGCATGTCCGTCTGGCCCTTTAACTGCTGCTTCATAACTTGGCTGATTTAATTCTTTTACCATTAACAAACAACCCATATCATAATCGTCGTATCTTGTTGGTAGCTTAACTTGCCGTCCACTTCGTGTCACATTTTCTGTTTCCCCTATCCCAACTTCTGAGTCTCTATCAAAAACATCTAACTGCCTGCGCTCTATATTTATTTCATTTTCGATACCTATTTCTTCGTTCACTTCAACTATTTCTTCATTTTGACTTTCCTGTATGACTTGTTCAGCTACCACCATTCCCTTGCTATTGTAATTTGTATGTACATTTTCTACTTCCTTGTTTTCTTTTACCTCTGCTGCCCGACTTGAATATTACATTTACAGCTGTCCCTTTTTCTTGTTCTTCTTTTAGATAGATTCTATACCCTTTTGTATTTTGTGTACCCAACTAGGATACCTTCTCTTACCTTAGCATCCCATTTCCTTCTCTTCTCATCAGGAGTGTGCACGTAAGCAATAGTGCCAATGGCTCTAAAATAATTTATATCCGGCATTTTGTTAAACCACAATTTATAAGGTGATTTATTTTGGATTGAACTAGTACCAGTGCGATTGATAATATATGTTGCTGCATTTACACATTCAGCCCAAAACTTTTTATCGAGATTAGCCCCTACCAACATGGCACTAGCGGACTCAACGATTGTTCTCATTTCACGCTCAATTTTCCCATTATGTTGGGGTACGTACGGTACTGTGAACTGATGTCAAATGCCTTTATTATTCAAAAGTTGTCTTACCTTGGCCTTTGAAATTTCGATGCCATTGTCAGATCTCAATACTTTGATTCTTTCTAGAAACTCTCAGTTTTTCAACGACTTCTGCTTTGTCCTTTATGAAGTAAACAAATCTGAAATGAAAGTTATCATCTTTAAAAATCAAAAAGTATTTACTGCCACCAATGCTTGTGACCTCCATTGGTCCATTTAGATCAACATGAATTACTTCACAAATTTCTGATGATGGATGGGTGCTACTTTTGAAGGGTAATCGATGCATTTTGTCCTTTTGACAGGAGTCGCGACAATTTAGACTTATGCTACTTACATACTTGGATATTGTGCTTACCCAATATTTTCTTGCGCTGCGCAAGGTTTTGATGTGCGAGACTTTCATGCCAAAACGATAAAGACTCCGATAGTAACGCGACTGGTGATTGCACTTTGACTTTCATAATATATATGTTACCTTTTCTAAATGCAATGATTTGGGTATTACCTTTAGAATTTATAATCCTGCAAGCATTTGACAACCCTTGTATTTTGTAGCCTTTTGCGATAACTTTACCGAGAGAGAACAAGTTGGTCTTCAGTTCTGGGACATATAATACGTCTAGCATGTCCCTTTAGACCCAACTGTCCCCGTCGTATGCCGAAATCGAAATACTGCCTTTACTTACCGCTTGGATTTCTCTTCCATCTCCAATAGTTATCATTATGTCAACCAGTTCGAAGTTATTAATCCAGTCTTTATTGCATGTCATATGGTGACTAGCATCACTGTCCAAGTACCAATTATTTTCTTGTAATTTAACTCCACTGACCAAGGCAAAACTCACGAACGCTGTAGGACTTTGTTCTTTTTCTTTTTGTATTCTGAACCTGCAGTCTTTGATGAAATGTCCTGGAATTTTTTTAAAAAAATGGCACAACCTTTTTGGCTCTTGTTTGATGTTTTATTTTTCCTTGTTGAATAGTCCTTTGGTTTTGTTTCTATATTGGGTTACGAAGGCTACGTCATTCGGTGAATTCCTCGATGAATTCGATGCTTCATTTTGACTGCTCATTCTTTCTTCTTCGACGAGTAACCTCGAAATTAAATCCTTAAGCTTTTGATCCTTTGCTGGAATAGATTCCCATGCAGACGCGAAATGGTTATACATTGTTGGTAGCGACATAAGCAATTTTGTCACATCCATACTTTCAGATAGCACTTCATTCATGCTCTTAAGTTGGTTGACTAGATCCTCTATTTTTAATATGTAGGCTGACATTGGCAATTGAGATTAAAGAATTTTTGTTGAAGTAAATGAATACTGACCTTTGACTTTGGTTCATAAACCGCATTCAACTTCTCCCACATCTCTGCACTGCTGTGGCATGCTAACAAATGTGTGTTTCTAACCTGGTTACCATTAATTCCTGAACGGATGCGTCTTTATTCTCCCATTCCTTGAGCTTTGCATCATCGGTCGGCTTTTGCAGCGTTCCGTCCACAATTTCCAGAAGTTTCTTCGGTTTTAAAATTATCGTCATTTGGAACTTCCACGTTGGCCAATTTTTTCCATTTAGTCGTGTATACGTTTGAACTTCCATTTACTTCTTATTTTTAGTCTCTATTTTTAATTTCTTTTTTTTTTTATTAGGTACTCGGCCCATAACTTGTTGTGTTTTTGTTGAATACCAAAAATAGAGTGGGTTTCCCCTGTATTGCAAGAAAAGATTTTACACATAAGTTAAACTTATAATAGTGTACATAGGTAATAGAAAAATTCACTAGAGAGCATAATCTTCTTAATTGACCATTTAGATGCCCTTTATTATTACAATACTGACTTCCTGGTAAGTTGCTTATAAGCTCAACAATATTTTCTGGCATAAAAATTGTGTGAGCAAAGTTTTCTTCTATAACCGTGTTACGATAAAGTTTTTTAGTTTCATCAATTCGAGGTATTTCAAATTCCTTCAACACGTTTACATCGGCAAACAATTCAATTATACCACTAAAAGATAAGGGTGATTTTGGAAAAATCTTGCTTTTTATTTTATAAAGTTTTCTAATTTTTTCAAAATCAACTAAAGAATTATTATTTTTAAATCTTTTTCAAGTGTTATCAAACACATCCCGAATGTTATTTCGCTTTAATGATATGTTTTCACAATTGTGTTTTATCTCATTTAACAACTCTAGTTTTTTATTAACTGTTCTTGATCTCCGTGATAATGAAGAAATTGGTTCGTTTTTTTGCACTTTACTTTATTGTTCATATCCACGCCAACATTCACTGGACAATTGCTATTATAGCACACGTAATAATTTGAATAATTTCGCGCATATTTATATTTGTACAATTGATTCTCGTCTCGAACGAATAACAATTGGCTGTTTTTTCCGAAATCCCTTAATAAACACGTATTCTAATTCGCTCATTTTTGCATAGCCGATTTAAGCCCGCACTGATTCAGATCGATTTGGAAACTAAGCGTGAGCCGATCGTGGTGTGACATTGGACTGATAACGTTTTATCCGAACTGTTACATTGCACTGGCTATGCTTCAGAGCTCAAAAAACATTTTATGGCATTAGTTCACATTCGGATGGCAAACGACTAACAAAGGCCTCGTAGGGGCAGCATCTCCTGATAGGTGCTGGTCCGCTAAGTAACGAGTAGGAGCCACTGCAGCCGAAAACCTAGCAGCTCTGTTAGTAAGCCCTACTCCCACCTCCTCGTGGTGCCATCTGGGAATTTCTTCGGAAATTGCTAACGGGAGAGGACGAATGGCGAGCTTCCTGCGCCAAAAAACAGGATAAGTGTCGGTTGGCCTGTGGCCCAGCGAGCCGCAACCGTAAAAACAAACTATTGCTCCGAAACGGAAACATACGCCTCGGATACGGACTGATCATTTGCTGACGACCTTTGGCTATCGGACACGGACAACGATCGGATTCTGGAACGTTAAGACCCTCCTGGACTCACTCAAGGAAGGGCCTTATAACGCCAGATTCCTCCAATTGGAGCGCAAATTCGCACGGTATAAAATCGACATCTTAGGGCTGAGCGAGATAAGATGGTACGATGCTGGGGAATACATCTCCCCAACAAAAAGCACTGTGATGCTCTACTCTGGTAAACCAGCTGGAAGTGCACGGAGTTCTGGCGTAGGACTCATGCTAACTCCAGCAGCACGTAGTAGCCTCATATCCTGGAAACCCCATAGTGACCGGATATTGACGGCTAGGTTCCAGAGTAGAGTTAGAAAAATTACCATCATACAGTGTTATGCTCCGACTCTAGACGCGACTGAGGATGAAAAGGATAATTTTTATAGTCACTTAGGTGCCGCCTACAACCAAACGCCTAATGGGGACATCGTAATGGTAATGGCGGATCTCAATGCCAAGGTGGGTAGCGACAACACCATGCTTAAGCACGTGATGGGAGTTCACGGCGTGGGAGACCGTAATGACAATGGTGAGCGGTTTGTGGACTTCTGCAATACCAACCGCCTAGTCATCGGAGGTACGCTGTTTAAGCATAACACCTGCCATAAGATCAGTTGGGTCTCTACTGATAGGCAACGAACATCCAACCAGATCGACCACATTGCGATCAGTCGCCGCTTTAGAAATTATCTCCTGGACGTCCGAAACAGACGTGGAGCTGACGTCGGACAAGAACGAGATCACCATCTTATGGTAGCTCATTTACGCCTTCGTACTGCATCCGTCAACAGCAACCGCTCAAACCTGCTTAACATCACCAGGTTTAATATCGACAGGCTCAAGGTTCCCCAAGTGCGCCAACAGTTCAGGGACCATCTTGCCTTAGAAGCAGAAGCAATCAGCAGCATAGAGAACATGGATGACCACTGGAGTGCTGTGAAAAATGCTTTTGCGACTGGGGCACGCACTTATGTCGGTAAAAAGCAGAAACACCACCGCACATGGCTTTCTACAGACACCTGGAGACGGATCGATGAGCGTACAGCAATCAAGGCTCGGATTGCAGCGGCCTCAGCAGTAGAGAGAACCGAGCTTGAAGCCCAATACCGTGCGAAGAAGAAAGAAGTGCAGCGTAGTGTGAGACGTGACAAGCGTCAACATGTCAACTCACTGGCCTCAAGGGCTGAAGAAGCAGCGAGTAGGTGCGACAGTAGGACTGTTTACAACATCACTAAGGAGCTCATTGGTGGTCGAAACTCCACACAACATCCAGTGAAGAGTCTAGACGGTGACCTTCTGATTTCGGATGAGGATCAGCTCACTAGATGGAGAGAACATTTTGCTGCAGTGCTAAATCACTTAGACGACGGCGGTATGATCTTGAATTCGAATGAGCAGTTCGAAGCAACAAATTCCCGAATTCGCACCGTACCTCCCAGTAAAGCTGAAATAATAACAGCAATCAAGTCCCTCAAGAAAAACAAAGCGGTGGGTATTGATGGTATCCCTGCCGAGCTATTTCAAGCGGCGCCAAATACATCGGCAGATTTGCTGCATCCGCTAATACGGAGAGCTTGGGATAGTGAACAATTTCCACAGGAGTGGAAAAGGGGGATGATCATTAAGCTTCCAAAGAAGGGTAACTTGATGGAGTGCGGTAACTGGAGAGGTATATGTGTTCTTCCAGCTGTAGCCAAAATAATAGCTAGAATAATTCTAGAACGAATTAAAGATCATTTAGATTCAACTCTCGATGTCGAACAGGCAGGCTTTCGCGCTGGATCCTCCTGCATCGACCACATAAACACCTTACGGATCATAATCGAACAATGCGTTGAGTATAGGTCTCCGCTACATTTACTGTTTATCGACTTCGAGAAGGCTTTCGACAGCTTGAATCGAGATGCTATCTGGCTGGCCTTGCGCAGGAGAGGCATTCCAGAAAAGCTTATAGCTATTGTCAAGGCTACATATGAGGGCGGCAAGTGTCACGTCGTGCACAATGGTAAGGTGTCGGAGGACTTTGAAGTCCAAAGTGGAGTACGTCAAGGGTGCATACTGTCCCCACTATTGTTCTTGGTGGTTATCAGCGATGTACTCCGTGCAGCATTGACGGAAGCTAATTCTGGAATTCGTTGGACTATGACATCTTACCTTAAACACCTAGATTACGCTGACGATGTTTGTCTACTTTCACATCGGATAATGGATCTTCATTTGATGGCTCAAAATCTAGAAGCTGAGGCAAACAAAGTGGGGCTAAAAATGAACACAGCCAAAACAAAAGCCCTGAGTACTTCCAATACCCGCGCTCAACTTAACATTGCCGGAAAGCAAGTCGAGAAAGTTGATAACTTTCTATATTTAGGAAGTGTCGTCTCGGCTAATCGCGGTGGCACCGAACTGGATGTGTGCAGCAGAATCGGGAAGGCTAAAGCTGCGTTCGGAATGCTGTCCAAAATCTGGAGAAGCAATGTTATTAGCTTAAGAACCAAGCTACGACTGTTCCGCTCCAACGTAGAATCAGTGCTGCTTTATGGGTGCAGTACTTGGAAGGTGGACACCATTAACACACGCAAGCTGCAAGTCTTCGTAAACAAATGCTTAAGAATCATGTTGAGGATTTTTTGGCCGAACCGCATCTCCAACGAACAACTTTATCTGAGAACGGGCCAAGAACCTATAAGCATTACTATACGAAGAAGAAAGTGGCAATGGATTGGACACACCCTACGGCGCGAAGACAACTCCATTGCGAAATACGCTATGCAGTGGAATCCGCTCACCCAGGCAGGCAGAATAGCGGGACGCCCTAGGCAAACGTGGCGCAGAACAGTTGAGGAGGAATCGAGCTCTTTAGGAATGAGTTGGAGGCAGCTCAAACGCGTTGCAGAACTCCGAACACGATGGCGCGCAGGCGTGGTTGACGCCCTATGCCCCCCGAGGGGTTAAAGGACATAAGTAGTTCACATTCGAATGTGAATTAACACCATATGGCGTTAGTTCATATGGCCTTAGTTCACAGTACCGAACATTAATTTTAAGGGCAATTTAACAAAGTTCTTTTTATTTCCATGAATATATTTTCAGCCTGTGATACATCCTGTTAGGTAAGGTTAGGTTAAAGTGGCTGCCAGTTAGGAATCGCTAACACACTTAGACTAATAATAGGTCCATTCTGATACCACGTGGATCATGGGAGAAAATCTCTCTACCTACTCGCTAAAACTATTTTGAGCTTCTTATGAAGCGTAGGAGGCTCTTAATAGCAATATCTATCAGGTTACCTAAATCGTTGTAATAGGAGGCTCCTAAGTGAAGCTTCCTTCTTTTGGAGAGAGCTGGGCAGACACGAAGAAGGTGAGGAATAGTCTCTTCCTCTTCTTTATCCATGCAGCTTCTACAAAAGTCGTTCACAAAAAGACCTAGCCTTGTAGCATGCTTGCCTATTACACAGTGTCCAGTGATGATACCTATTATAGCGCCGACTTACAATCTGTTGAGGGAAATCAAATTCTTGGAACGTTTTAGATCCAGCTTTGGCCAAATCTGTTTTGCCGCTAGACATGTTAATCCATTTGTCCATCTTACAGTTGTACTCTCGACAGCATCCATAGGCATCCTGTTGGTCTAGCAACGCACACACACACGTTTGGCTACGTATAACAGGCAGGATGTGATGTAATAAGGCCCAGTGTAGAGTTATTCACATCTCGGCAAATAGCTGAGATTTACATATCCAAGGTGAATTTCTCCACCAGTGATGCAGCGTCGTCCTGGTTCTATAGCTCACATGAATAATTTTATTAGTTTTACGAACTTTACAAATAACAATTTTGATAATATAAATACAAATGGTAACAAAAACTGCTGAAGATAAATAATTAAAAAAAATACAATTAAAAATTTGCGTCACTGCAACTATCAAGCAAAGCACGGCATTCTTGCCTGAATGATCCTCAATTAGAACAATTGCAAACTGTTTTCAAAATCTTACTTTTTTCTATTAAGAATGTAGTTTGATTCAAGGTACTTCTCTGAGAAGTCCTTGGGTTTATCAATTCCGGTGAAGACACGGCTTCAGACCCGCAAACACTGATGTTTGATCTTTTGGGCATATGGTGCATGTTGAGGTCAAGTTTTGCAACCACGAGAACTGCAAGTTTTGTACGAATGTTTTTTTCAAACAATTAAAGCAACAGTGCAGTTCTTTTGCTTTATTGTAACGATCATAAGAAGACATCAATAAAAATTCCGGACAATCAAAGATAATATGATTTGCCT
Source organism: Brachypalpus laphriformis (assembly GCA_945910035.1). NCBI lineage: Eukaryota > Metazoa > Arthropoda > Insecta > Diptera > Syrphidae > Brachypalpus > Brachypalpus laphriformis. Next base: position 126,863,353 of record OX246756.1, read on the forward strand.
TACACTTGACATGTTTCAGATTTGGAGCCTAAAGATAAGTTTAATTTCTTCGAATTTTCTTCCTTACAAATTGGGTTTTACTTGCTGTCATAAAGTTTTTAGACTCACTTTCAGCGACTTAAAATTAAATGGTTTGTTGCCCTGAAAACTATTCGTACTTGAACCCTGATTTGTCGTAGAATTTTTTGATAAATCAACAGACTCTAAAATTCTACACTTCTTTTTTAAGAAATCCATCAATTTTTCGAAAGTTAGAAGAATATTAGCCTCAAGTTCATTTTCCCATTCTTTGCGAAGAGAATAATCAATTTTCTTGCACACTAGGGTTATTTGAATGTGCTCCCCTAATCCATTTAGTGGTTGTTCGCTCACTTTGAGTGCCGAAACATTAGAAACGCAAATGTTAAGCTATTTTCATAGCTCTTTGTGCTTGTCTTTTGTTATCCGAGCGAGATTTAAGAGCGCTTTAATGTGATGATCAACAATCAAACGCGTATTATCAAAATAATCAATGAAGCTATTCCGCGCTTGAACATAACCCTCATCGGACACTGTGATTGTACCAAGAAGAGATTTGGTATCTTGTTTAATCTATCTAGCAAATACGAGGACTTAACGACTCCGCTTAAATGATAATCATTGTGGACAAGTGCAATATATGTGTTGCGAAACGGAATCCATTCACCTGGATTACCATTAAACGAAGGTATTGGTAAGTCGGGCAATTTCGGCTTACTAAAAGTAATTTTTGAGCCGTATTCTGAATTTGATTCAGACAACCTGTTGTGGTTGATACTTTTTTCATTGCTAGCCACTACTCGTTCCATAATTTTTCGCAGGTTGGTAGCGAAACTCCTCACAATTGGCTGCGTTGACTACTTTCTTAACTGGTATAACAGTTGAGCCCTTCCAATTATGAGGGAACATTCCAGATTGTAAGGATACGTTGAATATTTTCATCAGTATATGTTACGGGAGCCTGTTGGTAAGCCAGGAATCGAGAAATGATACCTGGCACCAATCTAGAAGAAAGCAAAAAAAAAAAATAATAAATAAAATAAAATACATATAAGGGGTATTACCTGCCACCAGCACGATCAATTGACATTTGACAGTTGGGGTAGGTTCAGTCTTGTGCTATGCTGCTCTTAAACCCGGGGCAACCCCACGGGAATATGGCGATATCTGTTCCCCATTGACTTACAGGCAAAAATATTTCATTTTTTCACTTCAGGATATTACGCATATGCTCCGTTCACAATTGCGAGCTTTAAAATTCCCCGGAAAGTTTAACGACTTAGCGTTATATATGTTTATTCCTTTTTTTTTTATTATTATGTTATGTTGTACTTACAAGTTTACGTATTGTTAGATTTAATTTTGGACAAGGCATTATTGATGTCGTGTAAGTTTATTTATGTCGTAGGTTATTTTACCTACATAATGAATTATATATGTATATACATAGTAATAAATCCAAGAAACAAGAGTAGTCATTGTGAGTGGACATAGGGTAAAAGGGATATTGGAAGGTGGGGATAATTTCAATGTTTCGAATGAGTGAGATGCATAAACCATATATAACAGACAAGGAAGACAAATCAGAGAGAGGAGAGAGAATTTATTAAAATAAGATCACAGATAAAAGAAAGAAAAAAAAAAAAAAACGGGGATGAGGAAAGGGAGAATAAAAAGTGGGCCAAAGAGCAATGACCGGCAAGTAACTTGCAGTTTTTTAAAGCAAGCAAGCGGTCGATGCCCTAAGGCAACATCCCCCACAGAGGCAGCAGTCTTTCCATAGTAAAACAACAGTGAGTGAAATCTCACTCGTAGGAGTTCTAATTTTTAATTAGGTAGGTAAAGTGGTGGTTCGGGAATTCGGTGTCCCTTTAATGATTTCATCCCTACAGAATTATCTAGGTAGTGGGTGGAGTTACTGCTTCTCTGCGGTAAAGCGGCAACCGTAACGGGCCTAGCCGGAGATACGAAAGCGGTATCATATTATAGCGGTGGAGCCGCGGTACCGGAAAAGCGGTGGTGGTACCATTTGTCTTTAACGGGCATACATATATACACGTACACGTACATACACACACAAAACCAAGGGCGAGCCGACTCATTTATAACAAAGGACATCGATTGGACAAGACAAAGAATAAAAAACTACGATAATACAACAACGTCAAAAGAACATTCAACGAACAGCAGTTGGAGCCTGGGTGCTCCACCACTACAGGGCCTCAAGGGTTCCCTGGACATACACTCAACGCCCAGAGGCGCTCCGTGGGAACCAAAAAGTGTTACCATATTTTTTTCAATTAAGAAGTGAATTTTTAAGTGAATATAGTGTTAAGGTTAGATTAGTTTAGTTTAAATTTATGTTAAGGTTAGGGCTTTCTGTTGTTAAGTAATACTAGTTTTAGTGCGCGATTCTAGGATAAAAGGAAACAAGGATCCTTCCTTGTGCTGCCGGCAGAACAACGGGGGATTCCCAGAGTAAAACCGTGAGTAGCTTAAAGTTTATTTTTATTTTTTTAGTTTTAAGAACAGAAAGTGGGCCAGTTTTTTTTTAATCGTAGTTTTAATGTTTATTCAATGAAAGAATTCACGATGAAGATTGAATTTAAGACTTGGTTATAGAGCTATGTGCGGGTGAATATCTTTTTTTGCTAGTGATAAGTGGGTGATGTGTCCTGCCGTCCTTCTATGGACGGACAATGACATAAGGGGACCATTACGACCGCTGACGACATGAACTGACGACAAACTTACAGCAGTGATCGGGAGGTACTTCGAGGGGCTATCTCTCACAGAAATCCGGCCGGAGAGATAGCAATTGGTTTGCGTCGCAAGACGTTAAGGGTGGGCTGGCCAAACTTTGCCATTAACATCTGGCATACCACGGGTTCTTGACGAACCTCTACCTGTGAGAGACCGTGGAAATGGGTCGTTGCGCAATAGGGTTAGTTAGAGTAGTTTTAAGGTAGTTTAGGGGTAGTTTTAGGGTTTATTTTAAGTTTTAGGTTAGTTTGGGTTTAGTCTAGGATAGTTAGGTTTAGTTCGCGTTTTCTTTTCCGCACTTTCTCCTGGGTATAGGCATAAGTTCTTGGATATGGTTTTCTTTCCTCTTTCCTATCTTTTTTCTTTTGTCCGCCCGAAGTCTGATTAGGGTTTAGCTTTCTTCTTCTTCTAGGTTTAGTTTTAGCTTGGCATGATTTTTTTTGTTTGTTGAGTAGGTGGTGTATGGTGAAGTTGGCAAGAACCACCCCGTCCGACGAGCTGAGCCGAGCAACCGCAAGCATGCCGCTGCCCTCCTCACCTGCACCGAAGTTGCTTCCGTGGTCCTACCCTTGCTCACAACAATCAGGGCTATCGGCAATTCCGGGGGAAACAAAATTCCGCCCGAACATTTTTGTTCCCTGGAAAATATTCCTCCTATCATGAATTTCCATCGGAATTTATTTCCCCCGGAATCAGCAAAATATTTTCGAAGTTTTGTTCGAATGTTTTGACAGTTGTCAATCACCGCTGTTTTTATTTATTTTTTAATCACATTTGAAATACAAATACTTGTTTTCAGTGAGAAACTTGTGTTTATTTTGGTAAGTAGTAAGACGTAAAACCATTTATCGTTAGTTTGGTATTGAAAGTGTTCGATTTATTCCAGTTTTAAACAAAATACGTGTATAAAATGCATAGCCTAGAATTTCATTGCTAGCAGTAAGACTGATGAGATAAAAATGAGCAAAGATTCATAACCAGGAGTTAAATAGACAAGTCCAATGCTTTGAAGCTATCACAGGCGCTGCAAGTACAACCAAGGAGCTGTGACGTTATTGCAACGTCTGTAGCTCCACCCCTGGGTGAGATTATACTTTTAGAATGGTTGGTATACACTCCTTATTATGTGTACTTTCAGTTGAGATGGATCTTTGGAAGGTTCAATATCGCTTCATTACACTACCAGAAGACGTTAAGTGCCCCCTCATCCATCGTGACCTATTTTATTTGGTAAACATTTTACTGATTCACTCATGCAAGATATGTATCTCAATTATGCTTTCTTCCAAATAGGAAGTTCTGTATGCCCTGAAATAGCCTCCTCCAGTACCATTTTAGTGTTTTCTATTTTCGTTTTAGGAATAATTAAGTTAAACTTAATTCAAAGAAGTAAATGTTTATTTTAGTATTTTTAAATAAAAGCAATCAAAGTTTTTATACTACTTTTAAAATGGGCCGTCCTTTGCGGTTGGTGCACATCAAATCCGTGACGTCTGTATTTTCATTTTCCGCTTAAAAAAACAACAAAATTGGCATAAAAAGGTAACGCTATCCATGAATTGCTGCTTTTGTTTTGGATTCCTCCAGCAAATTGATGAGGAAAGATTCCGGGGGAAATCGCGTTGAAATTGCGACCGAAATTTTGTTCACGATACCAATTTTTTCCGGGGGAAACTTTTCCCTCGTTCGAAATTCATTGCCGATACCTATTTTTCGAAAAAGGGAAACATCTCGGGGGGAATTTTATTCACGATAGCCCTGAATGGCGCCCAACGAACGAAACGTACCAACGTTGCAATGGAGTCTAATATTGACACCTGACGGTATCTTGCCTCAACGTTTGACACATTTAACCGACTAGAAGTACGTCGCAAGCCCGCTGTCACCTTGAACTAGCAGCTGCTTCCCATTTTAGTTTTCTTATCTTTTTTTACTTTTCTATCCTTTTCTCATGTTCAAGGGCTGTTTAGGTTCTTTCTTTCGTCATAGACTGAAGACGGCTATCCAATCTACAGGCCTGTTGTAGGCAGGCCTAGTAGATCTTGTGAGGTAGTCGGAGGTTTATGAAGGGATGAAGAACGGGTCAAGGTGGAAAGGCCTAATACTAGCTGCTGCCGTTGAATCAAGGCTCGTTGTCAGGTTCAGTGTGAGGCGTGAGTAGAAGGTCTTTAAATTTTGTCCGTGTTCGAGTTTATGCTGGAAGTCCTGGCCAGCCTTGCACTGGGTTTACCTGATGACAAGTTGTGGTAGGGACAGCAAGGATTGACTTCGGCACTCGTCAAGTATCCGAGGCACCGGTCACTGTTCGATCAAAGAACTCAACGATACGAGACGACATACACACATACTTACCTTACTATTTCCATAGGAGTAGAACAGGGTAACAGGACCAAGAAGCCACACATCATAGCACTTTATAGATCACACAACCACTCATTTATTACTTTAGTACAACAAACCTGAATTTCTCACACTAAGATTCTTTCATTTTGTTTTCAGTTTTAGCCAATTTCACTTTTGAGATACTTAATTAATAGAATTTTAAAGTTAGTTTTAGTGGGTTCTACCAATAATGGTAGGACGTAATAAAAACTTAAGGGCAATCCCTAAAACCACTTCGTCCCAAGGAACATTCTTCTTAGACCGACGAACGACTCGTCAGCGGGCAAGACTCGAACGCGAGCAAAGGACAGACGAGTACGAAACGCCACCAGCAATTGAGACTCACGACGCTTACGAACGGGACTGGACAGTAGACGACTTCCCCCTATTTGGTCACGGTGACGTAACCGCGGTATCTACCGGAAACAGGACAAATACTACAATGACGACTAGACATAACATACTTCCATCCACCGCACAATTCCGCGAGGGGACGGGCCCATCAGTTCATCCAATTGAACAAGACTTACTCGACTTACAAGACAACCCGACCGAACAGATGTCCATAAACTCAAGACCACAGATAGGAAGACAAAACACAGGACATAACGAACAATTACGCTTGCCTTTAGGCAACGAAGATAAAGCTGCCGGAGCAGAGATAAGGGGACTGACTGAACCCGAAATCACCGATGATGAAGACAACTTACTGGACATGTAAAGGTCTTTTTTGTCGAAGGCTGAGGTGAGCTCGCCGGCTCCAGGGTCAGCCCCAAAGAAATACCATAAAACTTTGGGAAAGAGGTACTTTATTAAAACTATAAGACTAGTATTACAGTGTTCTCTTTAACAATGCAAGATTCTGATACTAACAAATCTTATACCTAACAATTCGTGGATAGCTTAATTCTACACTACAATAATACTTAAACCCCGACCTCACGCTCGGACTGGCCTCCTTGGCGGGTCTCTGGGGTTGCGGTGTCTTGGAGCGGCTTGACAGGGCGTGCGGTCTACACGCGGTACTGGCACGGGCTGACTGGCTGTGTCCGTGCAAGGCACGAGCAGGCTGGGTGTCCGTGCAAGGCACGGGCCGGCTATCAGTCCGTGCAAAGCACGGGCTGACTGGCGAGTCCGGACAGGATCCGGGCTGATTCTCAGGAAGGGGAGCCAAGCGTAAGCTTGGAGCGGGAAAGGCTGGCGGCAAAACTCCGTTAAATGCCGGTCTGGAGGATTTGTCCCAAAGGAATGGGGACACTTATCAAGGGACGGGCCGGCTGTGGTCGAAACGGACCCTTATCAAGTTACCCACTCACTGGGGTGAAGGCACGAAAACCAAAACCAAAAATTTTGGTGACCGAATTCGGGGGAGAGTCTGTTCCAGGTACGCTTGATTGGTACACTTATCACCACTGAGCAGACTCTGCCAACTGCCACTTACGTTCTCTTACTTATGGGATATCCTCGTAAGAACGAAGTGTGACTTTTTAAAACTCCTTCGTGTTTTGTTGTTGTTTGTGTCTCGTTTACTTTCTGGCTTTATTTTATCTTGGCGTGCCTTAGGGTATACCATACTTCCTTATGAGTTGGTCGTCTTTGTAGAGGTACCCGAAGGTATGCAACCCTTTTGGTGGCATGGGTTGTCCTCTGCCAAAACACCTGGCTGTATACCCCGTTTTCTTTCTCGGTTGGTAATTGAAGATAGGGAAACATGTCACTTCGTTACAACACGAAAACAGTAGAAGACACGAGACGTATGTCTTTACACATAAAAAAGGTGGTCGCTCACGCAGTACGAAAGAACCAGAATGAGATCTTGTCGGTTTTTGCCGAGAGTATGAAAGAGATTATGGCCAATTTCAAGGAGGACATCAAGGGGATTAACGACAAGATATAAAGGTAGACCGACGAGAAAACAATAGCCGACAAGAACAATCTATTTCAACACAACACCTGAACTTTCGCAACTATTACAACAACCGACACCGACGCAACAGATACCCAGGGGGCACAACGCGAACCAACCGGACGTGAACTACTACAATTTGGCTGAACTACTGCGATAACCAACACCGACACAAAACAGAGTCAGAGACAACCCGTTCGGGGAGCATCGGGCTCCACCTGCTCCGCAGAGACCGGAAACCAGTGCTTCACGGTTCTCAGTTCCATCCGCCCCACTTTACGAAAGAAAAATGGATGTGCATAAGTGGGGAATTAAGTTAGATGGGACACCGAAGACCATGCCAGTAGAAAACTTCATTTTCAGGGTGGAAACACTGCAATGCCAGAACGGTCTACATAACGACCACCTATTTAAGCAATTTCACCACCTAGTGAGCGGACAAGCCGAGAAATGGCATTGGCAGTTCATGCAAGAAAATGAGGATGATATCTATCTAGGGTATGATGACTTAAAGAGAGAGCTGACCAATCAGTTTTAAAACAGCGTTAGGGCCCATGAGATCTTGAGGGCCATTATGGATAGGAGACAGCTACCCCAGGAGCCATTCGACGACTTTTACAGCGACGTACGGACTATGGTACTACAGATGACAAGCCGACCGAACGAACTCAACTTGACATGGACATACTGCGACATAACCTCAAAGACAGGGTAGCTACACTGATCTTTGGATATTCCATAACGAGAATCCAGGTTCTGAGGGAAGAGTGTAGGCGCGCCGAAAAACACCTGGCAGCCAGAGATAACCAGACAGGACTTAGGACAAGGGACACGGTAGATGACGAGCGAAACGATGAAGTAGAGATAGCTGCACTCCAAAACAACAGAACAGACAGACATATAACACACATGAAGACAGACCGAATGCATGGTTTCAAAAACCATCTTACCACCAGACCCGACTCGACTAGGACCACAACTACGATTCCGTCGACGTGTACTTCGACATTTCACACCCTAACGTGTTTCAGCTGTGGCCAGGGAAACCTGAGCTTTAACTGCGCTCCGTGCCAGGGAAATGTGAGGGACGGCGGGGTGATCGGGACAAACCCGCTGACCCAAGGCTTTTGTCCCGGAGGTTCAGAACAGAACAGAACTTTAATAAACGACCAGATAGGGTATGTTACCTCCACGGAGAAGACGGTTCGTCAAAACAGAAGATCCCCCACAAAACTGGAACATTAGGCAGCCACTAAAGGTTGCATCAGCAGAGTTATAGAAGTACCGTCGATGGGAATGACTAGGAAATACAGAAAAATTAAGAGACTAGAGAAAAGATAGCACCAAACAGACAAATGAAGAAATACATAGCAGCGACCATCATACATAATACAGACGACAATAGACCATACGCTAAGGCTATAATAGAAGGCGAAGAATTCTCTGGCCTACTAGATAGCGGAGCCTTCGTTAGTTGTTTAGGGAAGGGAGCGCTCGAATTCCTAGAAAGACATGACATAAAGATGACGCCTATTACGATAGACATCCGAACGGCAGAAGGTAAGCGACAACGGGTACTAGGGCGACTTAGGACAGTAGTCTCCTGGGGTGGAAGATCCGAAGAACTTGACCTAATCGTAGTGCCAAGCTTGCAGTAGACCCTGTACTTGGGAGTTAACTTTGTGTTTAGGGTAGCTCCGAGTATTATTAGTGAGTTATACCCAATCCCACTGGCTCAAAACCACTCACACAGAACGTCGGTCAATGGCATCCCGTGGCCAATTCCCTCTACGCGCTGGGATACACAAAAATCGTCAAATCCGACTGAACTAGGACCCCGAACTATTAAAAAGTTAAAATTGTCATATAGATATGTATGTAGTTTATTTATTCACTTTCGTGCACAGGTTTATGTATTTTATATGTTTATTTATTTTATTCACAGAAAGTTATTATGTTTAATTATCTATTTGTTGGTGTAGTCTTATTTATTTATTTATTTCGTAGATTTATTTACTGACTATAGATTTATTATTTTTTTTTATATATAGAGTTTTATTTAATTTATTTATTTATTTATTAAGGTTAAGTATATGCAGCTATTTAAAACTATCTGTAACTATCATCTGTGATATTAATAGTAAGGAATCGAGTTCACGCCGTGAGGTAAAATCCAGTGCCTCCTTTGTGTGTAAAGGACCTCACGAATACAATTAATTCCACCGCATGGACGTCAGTGATAAGATCTGTGATACTTTAAAATTTAGGTTTAGGTTAGTTAAGAACAAAAACATTTTATTACCCGGCTGACTCAGTAGTTAGAAAATGAGACGCTCAGGGAGTGGGCCCTTGCCACACGTTGGCTGAGATACATTCTCCCCTTTTTACGAGGCCGCTTGACTCATGACCACTCGTCAACCGTCGTCGAGCTTGTTACGGGAGCCTGTTGGTAAGCCAGGAATCGAAAAATGATACCTGGCACCAATCTAGAAGAAAGCAAAAAAAAATAAAAAATAAAATAAAATACATATAAGGGGTATTACCTGCCACCAGCACGATCAATTGACCTTTGACAGTTGGGGTAGGTTCAGTCTTGTGCTATGCTGCTCCTACACCCGGGGCAACCCCATGGGAATATGACGATATCTGTTCCCCATTGACTTACAGGCAAAAATATTTCCTTTTTTCACTTTAGGATATTACGCATATGCTCCGTTCACAATTGCGAGCTTTAAAATTCCCCGGAAAGTTTAACGACTTAGGGTTATACATATATGTTTATTCCTTTTTTTTTATTATTATGTTATGTTGTACTTACAAGTTTACGTATTGTTAGATTTAATTTTGGACAAGGCATTATTGATGTCGTGTAAGTTTATTTATGTCGTAGGTTATTTTACCTACATAATGAATTATATATGTATATACATAGTAATAAATCCAAGAAACAAGAGTAGTCATTGTGAGTGGACATAGGGTAAAAGGGATATTGGAAGGTGGGGATAATTTCAATGTTTCGAATGAGTGAGATGCATAAACCATATATAACAGACAAGGAAGACAAATCAGAGAGAGGAGAGAGAATTTATTAAAATAAGATCACAGATAAAAGAAAGAAAAAAAAAAAAACGGGGATGAGGAAAGGGAGAATAAAAAGTGGGCCAAAGAGCAATGACCGGCAAGTAACTTGCAGTTTTTTAAAGCAAGCAAGCGGTCGATGCCCTAAGGCAACATCCCCCACAGAGGCAGCAGTCTTTCCATAGTAAAACAACAGTGAGTGAAATCTCACTCGTAGGAGTTCTAACTTTGAACTAGAGGGTGAGTTGGCACTGCGATTTAAAAGGCAGGTTCTTCAAGTTTTATTCTAGATATCTCGGTTTCCCCAAATCGTTACCCATAGGCAGTACTACAGCGTATATATAGGTGGCAAATCGGCTGTAAAGAGGTAGGTAAAGTGGTGGTTCGGGAATTCGGTGTACGCTTAATGATTTCATCCCTACAGAATTACCTAGGTAGTGGGTGAAGTTACTGCTTCTCTGCGGTAAAGCGGCAACCGTAACGGGCCTAGCCGGAGATACGAAAGCGGTATCATATTATAGCGGTGGAGTCGCGGTACCGGGAAATCGGTGGTGGTACCATTTGTCTTTAACGGGCATACATATATACACGTACACGTACATACACACACAAAACCAAGGACGAGCCGACTCATTTATAACAAAGGACATCGATTGGACAAGACAAAGAATAAAAAACTACAATAATACAACAGCGTCAAAAGAACATTCAACGAACAGCAGTTGGAGCCTGGGTGCTCCACCACTACAGGGCCTCAAGGGTTCCATGGACATACACTCAACGCCCAGAGGCGCTCCGTGGGAACCAAAAAGTGTTACCATGTTTTTTTCAATTAAGAAGTGAATTTTTAGGTGAATATAGTGTTAAGGTTAGATTAGTTTAGTTTAAATTTATGTTAAGGTTAGGGCTTTCTGTTGTTAAGTAATACTAGTTTTAGTGCGCGATTCTAGGATAAAAGGAAACAAGGATCCTTCCTTGTGCTGCCGGCAGAACAACGGGGGATTCCCAGAGTAAAACCGTGAGTAGCTTAAAGTTTATTTTTATTTTTTTAGTTTTAAGAACAGAAAGTGGGCCAGTTTTTTTTTAATCGTAGTTTTAATGTTTATTCAATGAAAGAATTCACGATGAAGATTGAATTTAAGACTTGGTTATAGAGCTATGTGCGGGTGAATATCTTTTTTTTTCTAGTGATGTTTGGGTGACGGGTCCTGCCGTCCTTCTATGGACGGACAATGACATAAGGGGACCATTACGACCGCTGACGACATGAACTGACGACAAACTTACAGCAGTGATCGGGGGGTACTTCGAGGGGCTATCTCTCACAGAAATCCGGCCGGAGAGATAGCAATTGGTTTGCGTCGCAAGACGTTAAGAGTGGGCTGGCCAACCTTTGCCATTAACATCTGGCATACCACGGGTTCTTGACGAACCTATATCTGAGGGAGACTGTGGAAAGGAGGAGTTGCGTGTTAGGGTAAGTTAGGGTAGTTTTAAGGTAGTTTAGGGGTAGTTTTAGGGTTTATTGTAAGTTTTAGGTTAGTTTAGGTTTAGACTAGTTTAGTTAGGTTTAGTTCGCGTTTTCTTTTCCGCACTTTCTCTCGGGTTTAGGCATTTTATACTTTTTCCAACTTTCCTCCGCGTTACTACACACTACAGTTCTAAAAGCTTACACCTTTTCTCGTTTCATTCGTTGTAAATCTGTTGAGAACCATTTGCAATCAGTATTCCTTTTAACAACTTTTTCCACCGTCATGGCCTCACAGCACTTTTCTATTTTCTCACTAAATAACTTTGTAAGTTCAACGAAATTGTCCACGTAATATAGATCGGAGAAGCCTATACTGTTTAAAATGTTATCAAAATTTTGCTTCGGATATTTAAGAAATTTTCGCTTTTTAATAATATCATGTTGGCCTAAACACTTTATTTCGGCTCTTATTGTCTCATGATCCGATACTTTACAATCTTCTTTTATACATGCATTAACAATGTTATGCATATCCGGCCGTATTAACACATAATCAATTAATGATCGTGATGTATCAACTATTCTGGTAGGTTGTCTTATTATTTCTATTACCCCTTGATCTGCAATACGGTCGGTCGCAAGTAAATTAATATTAAAGTCTCCCATAACAACAACATAGTTTTGATTCTCCAAACATTCAGCACACCAATTCGTATAAAATTCAATAAAATCATTCCAGACGAATTCGGTGACCTGTACATACACAACAACAAATGCCCGATGGCAGTACAGTCGAGGTAACGCATACATCCCTAGTTGGCTAGTTTGTTTATTTTTATTTTTTTTTTTTCAGGGGGTACCGTGGCGTAAGTGGTTAGTGTGTCGGATCATTACGCATGAGGTTCCAAGTTCGAATCCCGGAAAACACCAAAACGTTTTTTCACGGTCCCACCTCTCGCGAGCGTCTGACAAACATCCGAGAGTATTGTTGTCACGAAAAAGCTTCTCAAATCGCCGTTCGGATTCGGCATTAAACTGTAGGCCCCTTCCATTCGTGTGAAAAATATAACGCACACAACATGAGTGGTTGCGAGAAGCTAGGCGCTGGCACTTTAAAGAGCTGTTGCGCCAAATATCTGTTTTTTGTATAACAATACATATATTATTATTCATTTCATAATCCCCCCTTTTATAATTATAGTTTTCTTTACAAATTCGAATAGGAACTACAGGAGCATCTGTAAATTATCAGCCATCCCTAAGCTCTTTGAGAGTATAGTCAAAGATAAATTAGATTTTTATGTCAAGGTATATATTTCAGAATCTCAATATGGTTTCGTTTCAGGGAGATCTACAGCCTCCAATCTCGTATATTTCACGCCGTCTGTACTAAATTCATTTGAAAAGGCTTATCAGGTGGATTCGATCTCCACCGACTTTAGTAAAGCATTTGACTCTGTAAATCATAGTGTCTTAATACGCAAGCTGAATTGCTTCGGTTTTCACTCATCTATTTTGTGATGAATATCATATTTTTTAACGAATATAGTGCAGATAGTAAAGCTTGAATCTTTTCTTTCAAAACCTTTTAAGTGCAGCTCAGGTGTACCTCAAGGGAGTCACCTGGGCCCCTTACTTTTCATTATATTTATCAACGATATAACAACTGTGCTAAGCTACAGTCAATGCCTACTTTATGCAGATGATCTAAAGCTGTTCTTAAGAATTTCAAGCTTAAATTATTGCATAAAGCTCCAAAGTGATATAAATGCTCTTTCAATATGGTGCAAAGATAATTATCTTTTTCTTAACATAAAGAAATGCAACGTAATAACTTTTTGCAGATGTTTCAACCCAATTATTCACCGACACTTCATTAATTCTCTAGAGTTAACTCGGGTAAATGTGGTTAAGGATCTTGGCATCGTTTTTGATCAGGCGTTCACTTTTTGCGATCATGTGGATTATATAACGTCAAAAGCTTACTCCATGGTTGGCTTCATCAAAAGAAATACTGCTGAGTTTTCTACTCCTCACTCACTGATAACTCTTTTTAAAGCCCTTGCTCGTTCTCTTCTGGAATATTGTGACATCGTTTGGTGTCCTTTTTACCAGGTGCATATTAATTGTGTGGAAAGAATTCAAAGAAGATTTTCCAAATTTGTTTTTTTCAAAAGGCGCTGGAACTTTTCGTCGGAATACGATGCTAGATGGCAACTGCTAGGTTTAGCTAAGCTGCTTAATAGGAGAAAGATCCATGACGTAATGTTTGTGAGAGACCCCCTTTGTTATCATTTAAAAAGTTCTTGCTTGCTAGCTTTAATCCCTATTTATGCTCCAGAAAGGCCATTGAGGCAAAGAGAGTTTCTTTTTCGCACAATACATAGGACAAACTACGGATTGAATGAGCCTATATCTAGAGCTATTTCAAATTTCAACTCAGTTTGGTCTATTGCACTCCTACTCCTCACTCACTGATAACTCTTTTTGAAGCCCTTGCTCGTTCTCTTCTGGAATATTGTGACATCGTTTGGTGTCCTTTTTACCAGGTGCATATTAATTGTGTGGAAAGAATTCAAAGAAGATTTTCCAAATTTGTTTTTTTCAAAAGGCACTGGAACTTTTCGCCGGAATACGATGCTAGATGGCAACTGCTAGGTTTAGCTAAGCTGCTTAATAGGAGAAAGATCCATGACGTAATGTTTGTGAGAGACCCCCTTTGTTATTATTTAAAAAGTTCTTGCTTGCTAACTTTAATCCCTATTTATGCTCCAGAAAGGCCATTGAGGCAAAGAGAGTTTCTTTTTCGCACAATACATAGGACAAACTACGGATTGAATGAGTCTATATCTAGAGCTATTTCAAATTTCAACTCAGTTTGGTCTATTGCAGATCTAAGTTTATACAGAACTATGTTAAAAAACACATTATTTTGTTTCATTGGTTAATTGAGTAGGTAAATTCTTATCATCATATTTATTTTATTTTTTATTACTATTGTAATCTCTTTTTATATCTCAATCTGTTAAGTAGATGAATTAAATAAATAAATAAATAAATAGTCCTATCGTGATCGGTTTCTTCTTCCTATACTTTTTCGTTTGCGTGTAGTATGTCGGCGCCTGGAAAAGATAGGATAAGTGAGAAAATTAGAAAAGAGGTTATTGAAATACGAGAAGATAGGATACTCACTCGCGCCCTTACAAAACAGTTTAAGAGCAAAATTTCGTCGGTCGTACTCCTCCGCCAAAGAAAAGACCTGCTGTCGTATGAACTTCCCAATACCTCCGGTGTATCATTGTCTGTTAGCCGTTCTTCCTTACATGCCCCTTCTTACAGCAGTGTTAGCCAGCTTGGTGCAGTTTCGATAGCAGCCCAAAATGATAGTGTCCGAACCATCGTGGACCAGATGAAAAATAAAAGTCCAAGTAATTCCAGACCAGGTAGCATGGCTAACAAATCTGAACAAGATTTGATACCTCCAAGCAAGAAGGCGTACATCAACGTGGCAGTATCAAACGCGTCTACGTCTTACTAAGAATCTGTTAGGGAAGATATTTTGAAGAGCATTCAATTAGAAATGAGCAATAACTTTTTAGATGTTGTGAAGGAGATAAATCAAGTCACCCATCCCACTCTTCCTTTAGATGAGCGCATTCGAAAACCATCGAAAGGCTCCAGTAATGTCCGAAAGCAGGCTCCGTCGCAGCAATCCGTCCCTAATGTTAACATTAAACTGGATCCTGCACACAAGTTGTATGTGCCAAATGGCAATCAAAATCCAAGGCCAGATTGCGCCAACACCTGGTCAAATAGCCGATCCGCCACAGGCACATTTGTATGTATGGTATGTACCATATCCCTCAGCCACATTGCTCAAATGCCAGCTCCCATCCGGGAATTCGCGGTCCTATAAAAATATATGAATGGGGAATTCATTTTGAAGGCAAACCAGAGATACTTACCGTGGAGGATTTCATATTCCGCCTGGAAACATTTCGGAATCAGTAGGACTGCTCCCGGGCTGAGATCTTACGAAAATTTCACCTACTCCTCTCAGGTGCAGCCAACGAATGAGTTTTTCCATGCGATCTCGAAATTAAGATTTTATCTCAATGTGCAGATCCCTGAAGCAGAGCTGATGAGAATTCTCAAGCGTAATCTTCTTCTTCTTCCTTTTTCAGCGAGGTTATGTTCGGAAAATAAGGGATCATAACCCTCTCATTTCACCGCATTTCTACTGATCCGTCTGTGGAGTTTCGCCTTTTTGACCTCAGAAAATATCGACAGGCCTGCCGATTTTGAATCACTCGGTTACTAAGGCCAATGAAATGCCGATGTCGTCGCATTTGTCTGATCCAGGCGTTTATATGCCTGCCTTTCCTACATCGCGATCACTTTGGAACTTTCATTGATATTGCCATTTTAACAGGGTTCAAATGATCTCTTCTCCGAACGTGGCAATACCAGCTGAGCCGGTCGCGTTCCATCTTTTGTACGATGGTGTCCTTGACGTGAAGGCTTCCACGAATCATCGAACTTCTTATTCGACCAAGCTTTGTCACACCTGCTGTCATGCGAAGCATCTTTATCTCAGCTGCCGTTAATTTACTCTCATACTTTTTGTATAATACATCGTCCAACATTGTAAACCGTATGTTAGCGCTGGACGCACAACTGCCGTGTAAAGCCTTCCTTTCAACTTAGGGGGCATTTTTCTGCCACACAAGATAGCGGAATTTTCTCGCCACTTCATCCACCCTCCGCTTACGCGATGATTGTTGTCGTCATCACAGGTTACTTTGTTATTGATCATAGATCCCAGATATTTGAACTTTCGCACTTGAGAAGCACTGTTCCATTCAAATAAATGTCTGGAATAGGCCTGAGTGGATCAGAGAACGGGCAGCACAAGTACTCTATCTTTTTTGAACTAATGCGGTACCCATTTCCCTCCAGAGCGTCCACCCACACATCAAGTTCTCGTTGCAGGGATGTAGGATCCTCACTTATGATGGCTCCATCGTCAGCAAAGAATAGCTGATGTACCTTGAAGAATACCTGATGTACTTTACCTTCAAGCAGATAATAAAGGACTGTACTAAAGTGCAAAGGACTTAAGACGCTTCCCTGGAGCACACCGACTTTGATTGGGAACTCTTCGGTAACTCCAGCGGGGCATCTTACTCTTGTCTTTGCTCCTTCGTACATGTCCATGATCATCTGTACATAAGCTTCTGGAACCCCTCGATGTCTTAGCGCCAGCCATATCAGATCTCGTGGCTGTCTGTCGAATGTCTTTTCAAAGTCAACCAATACAATATGCAAATCCCTTAAGGAATCACGATGTTTTTCCATTATGATCCTTATACTTTGGATTGCATCTGTGGTTGATTTACCCAAGACAAACCCCCACTGATCATCAGATAGCCGTATTATTTTTCGCAGTCGGCCACCTAATACCCGCTCAACGATCTGCATGGTATGTGACATCAGCTTGATCGAACGGTAGTTATCACAGTTTCGCGTATCACCCTTCCCTTTGTATACAGGGAGAAGGTAACTTTCCCTCCATTGATTCGGCATTGGATCACCTCTCACAAATTTGGAGATGAGAATTCCGAGCCATCTGAACCCGACGTCTCCCATCTTTTTCCAGAACTCAAAGGGCATCTCGTCTGGCCCAACCACTTTTCGTTTTTTGAAGTATTTGACCGCCTCAGTAACTTCTTCGACTGTAATGTCGGGTATTTCTTCACAGTTAGGGGTGGCTCTTGGAAAGTATAGCCGGGGAAACTGTTCATTTAAAAGTTCTTCACAATACTGCCGCCACCTCTGCAGAATTTTCTCGTCATCCACAAGAAGCTGGCCATATTATTGTTAATTAAGTATTGCTAATGAACTTTGGCGAACGAATCTCCTGAGCATTCCTCCTTCTTTGGGTGGCTATTTTGAAGATGGTTGCGGTCTTGTTCATATTGTGTCTTCGCAGCTCCTGAATAGGCTGGTTTGCATCAGCAACCGGGGAAAATATTTTCTCCAGCTCCCGATACAGGCCCTCCGTACTCTCTGCTTGAAGCTGGGCGCCCTTTTCTTGCAACATCTGTATTCCACTTCGAGGAGAACTTTTTCGTCTCTATTATAAGAGGGGCACTTTGACCAAGCTTTGAAAGCCGCTTTCTTCTCATTTATCACCTTCTTAGCTTCATCACTCCACCACCATGTTTCTTGGACGTGTTGATGGTGGTCTTTTGAAGCTGCTAGCAGTGATTTGGCCTTCTTTAAGCAAGTTCGCTGTAGGGAATCCCACATATTTTGTTCTCTGCACTCTTCATCCTCAGCGCCGTTGATGGTGTGAGAGACGTAATTTTCCATTACGAAAACAAAAGCCTCGCGTTTTTCCTTGTCCAAATTGTACCACTTGACTCAGAGACCCTTGTTTGTTTGCGTTTCTTCGGTGTTTTCATAAAAAAAAATTCTGTTGGCAGGAGACGGTGTTGCCGAGCGATTGCCTCTCCCAGGATCACTTTGCAATCTTTTACCCGAGGCTTCATGAAACTGGCTACCAAATGGTAGTCAATCTGAGTTTCATCTCCACCACAGCTGTAAGTGATCAGGTGTCGGCTTTGTTTGATGAACATGGTATTTAACACGATAAGACCGTGTGATTTACACATGCTTAGGATGTCTTCACTAGGAAGGTTCCTGGTGCCATATCCTAGTCCTCCATGGCAGTCTTCATACTCTTCGTTTGACTTGCCGACATGTCCATTCAAATCTCCTCCAACAAACAGAAACTCTTCCTTTGGGATCTTCTTAAGGAGATTGTGCAAATCTACCCAAAATACATCTTTATCTCCCTGATTGCACCCATTTTGGGGAGCATATGCACTGACAATATTCCACACCTCTCCTTGTATTACTAGTTTGAGAGACATCAAACGGTCGCTGGACTTCCAAATGCTCAAGACGTTACCAAGTAGCTCTGCCGCAAGGATGATACCGATTCCGTTCTTAGCCTTTTCCGTTCCGTAGTAGAACATCTTGTAATCTTTTGTCAACCTCCTGCAACAAAAGAAAGATAAGCTATGGATCACGAGAAGTAGAATTTTATGCGTTGCGACCGCGTAGAACTTCATCAGTCCCATCGGTTATCTTACGAAGAGCGTATGTGATTCCCGAACTCGATAGTAGTGAGAGGTATGCCTGTACGAATTAATGTACGATTAGATGTTTCCTCTTAAAAATTACGTCAGGTAGTGGAATTTTTGAGCAGCTATCAACGACGTATTTCTATCTACTGCTCCTTTACACAAGTCTCTAAAACCCAGCCAATATTTATAATCACCACTGAAGATTGGTAGAGACAAACCCTGCAATTTAAGAAAGTTGGGTCGAATTAATTCTTCAAGGCTTGGAATTTGCTGAGGAACGACTTGATCAATTAAGCTTGCTGCAGATTTGATCTTATTGCTTCGTTCTTCAGCGAATGAGCCTTAAAATATTTACCTTCGTAGTCAACGAAATTTTCATTTTGTTATGAAAACGAGGCTTATGGACACCAATTGATTGCAGAACTTAAATAAACACGCCTGAGATTCAAGGGACAGCGGGTGTAGATTAAATTTGAAGAATATCGATTCAAATGTTTCGCAAGTGTTTAAACAAATCCATATCATGAGTTCATGTGTGCTTCTACCCGTAGAACATTTCTCAACACGAGGAGCACAAAAAAAAAATATACACATACACTTTTTAGTGTCTAAATTCTACCATATAGCTACAATATACCGTTTTTCTGCTGCAGAAAAGTTTATTGACACAATCTTTCAAACAGTGCAAACAAATTCGGCACGAAGGAGCAAAAAATTCTCATGATAAAAGTCACTAATTAAACAAACGACCCCTGTTGATGAAAATGATCGATGACCACGGTAACAACTGGATAATGTACGATAATATACAAGTTGTATTTTCATTAGCAATGAAGGATGTTATCAGTGCGACGCGACGGTCCAACAGCAAAGAGGTCGATGCAAAACAGGAATTAGTTTGACTGAGGTTTCCAACATAGGAAATTGGCAAACCTTTTTTTTAATGTGAAAACACATTGAAAGCTTAAAAAAAAAATTAAGAGGAAGTTAATAATACTATAAAAACAAATGTTTTTTTCTTCGAAATTCCACTGCAGGAAATTCGCTAAAAAATTTTTTTAATAAGTGTAGAAAGGCCTAAAATTTTTTTTTTTTTAAATTCAGAAAAAGTTAATAATTCTATAAGAAAAAAATTTTTCTTCCAAATTCTAATTCTTCATTTCATTTGTTCAATTTATATTGTTTTTAGATTTGTTTATAGCAATCAAGCAATAGCAACGTGAATTTAAGTTAGAATAACGAAGCTTTTTTTTTATAGTTTTATTAATTTTTTTTCAATTTTTTTTTTTCGTTTTGTAGGCGTTTTTACACTAATTAAAAGAAAAAATGTTGCAATTTCCTATAGTGGAATTTGTAAAAAAAAAATGTTGTATGGAATTATTAATTTCCTCTCAAAGAAATTTTTTTTGTATGCTCTTTAGTTGATGCTGCCCTTGAAAAGGTTGCAGATATGGATTCTTTTGTCCTGATGGGTGACTTCAATGCTCATGTGGGTGTAGATGTTATGACATGGGAGAGTGTGATTGGGGGGAACGGTGATCCTGATCAAAACGCGAACGGAGAGAGGTTGTATGGTTTTTGCTGGTAAAATGGCTTATCCATCATGAACACTATCATTCCACACAAAGACATTCACAAATACACGTGGTGCCGTCTGAGTCCTCAGCAGAAGTCGCTGATCGATTTCTTTGTGGTACCATCGTGTCTGAAGAGAATGGTTTGTGATGTTCGCGTATTGAGAGGGGCTGAACTGTCAACTGATCATCACTTAGTGCTGTGCAAATTGTATCTTAGCGAGAGAGTGCCTCCCCTACCAAAGCGTAAACCAAGGATGGTTACACGCATATGATGGGAGAGGTTACAGGACGATGAGATTAGGGGGACATTTGCGCGGCAAATATCTGAAAGGTTTGAACGAATTCCAACTGTTCCATCCAGAGGAAGAATGGCAACTGTTTTCAACAGCGGTTATTGCCTCTGCGGGAGATGTTTGTGGAGTGAAGCGGCTTGGTGTGGCGGCTGGTGGAGAGAAAAGAACTGCTTGGTTTAAAACGCCCGGAGTTCAAGAAGTCATCAGAGAGAAGA
Source organism: Brachypalpus laphriformis (assembly GCA_945910035.1). NCBI lineage: Eukaryota > Metazoa > Arthropoda > Insecta > Diptera > Syrphidae > Brachypalpus > Brachypalpus laphriformis. Next base: position 126,884,210 of record OX246756.1, read on the forward strand.
AGAGAGCCTTTAAGGTGTGGACTCACTTGGGGAACTCCGAATCTCGAAATTGGTGCACTGAGGCGCGAAGTACCTGCAAATTAGCTGTGGAAACAGTGAAAGAACAGTCTTGGAAGGAGTTTGGCGAGAAATTGGAACGTGACCACAGATCTGCAAATAAGAAGTTCTGGCAGACCGTCCGCCGACTCAGAGGAAAAAAGTTGAATATCGTTGAAGGAGTCAAATCCAAAGACGGTACACTTCTTTCCAATGAGGAGGACATCTTACGCAGATAGAGCGAGCACTTTTCAGAATTGCTCAATCCCGAACAGGGCACCGAAGATGACAGACCTATGGTCGAGAGTAGGGCGGAAAGTAGTCCTACGATAGTGGAAGTAACTTTGGCGATCAAAGCGCTAAAAGTTGGCAAATCTGCTGGTGTGGATGAATTTCGGCCAGAAATGCTCAAGGCCTTAGGTAAAGAGGGAGTTTAATGGCTCTCGCGTGTAATTAAAGTGGGCTGGGAATGCGGTGAAACATCTGGTGATTGGCAAATGAAGGTGATAGTTCCTCTTTCTAAAAAAGGGGACAAATGAGATTGCGCCAACTATAGGGGTATATCCTTTTTAAGTCTCCCTGGAAAAGTCTTCGCAAAGGTGCTAGAAACGCGTTCCAGAGCTGTGGTTGAGGACAGTTTGGGGGATGAGCAGTGCGGTTTTTGTCCCTGTAGAAGCACAACCGACCAGTTGTTCACGCTCTGAATGGTTCTTCAGAAGGCCTGGGAGTTTGCTAGTCTACACTTGTTTTGTGGATTGGGAAAAAGCATATGATAGGGCTCCTCGAGGTAAACTCTGGAGTGTTCTGCAGGAGTATGGGATTGATGGTTCCCTGCTAAGGGTGATCCAGTCTTTATATAAAAACTGTAAAGCTGCGTTTGGATAAATTTTGTTAAATCAATACCTTTCACTGTGGGCGGTGGACTCCGCCAAGGGTGTGTTTTGTCACCTCTCCTCTTCATTGTATATATGGATTGAATGTTGCAGCGCAGCCGTGGCGGAGAATGTTTGAAAGTGGGAGACCTAAGGATTAGTCAAAAGCTCTTTGGGGATGATTTGGTCATCCTTGGATCCTCTCAAACCGAACTTCAGCGCGCACTCGAAAGGTTTGTAGCCGTTTGTGATGATGCTGGAATGAAGATCAACGTGAACGAATCGGAAGTAATGGCCGTATCCAAAAAACCCATTCAGTGTACTCTGCGTGTTAGTGGAATCCACTGAAGCAGGTGGATAAGTTTAAGTACGTCGGGGTCTTATTCACGAGTGATGGGAGGAGCAATGCCGAGTTATGCTGTAGAATTGGTCAGGCTGGATCAATTTTGAGAGAGCTTGGTCAATCTGTTATAAGGAAGGCCGAACTTAGTGTTCCAGCTAAGCTATCAGTTTTTAACTCCGTGTATGTTCCAACTCTCACCTATGGTCATGAAATTTGGTTAGTGACCGAAAGAATAAGATCGTGGATACAAGCTGCCGAAATGAGGTTCCTTCGCGGTGTTGCTGGAATACCTCGTAGGGATCGAGTACGCGGGGCGCTCAAGGTTGAGCAGCTACTTCTCCGAACGGACCGATCTATGCCCCGATGGTTTGGCCACGTAGTGCGTATGCCCCCAGACCGGCATCATGGTGGCCGTGTCATCAGGCAGGCAACCCGGCGGTAGGCCTAGAAATAGATGGTTGGACCAAGTCGGACATCTCTTCTGGAGCCGTCTAGGGATTCCTCCTGATGAGTTGGAGTCAATGGCAGAGGATCGAGAAGGATGGAGAGTCCACCTGAGCATTTTTCCCCCGCGACCCTCATGAAGGATTAGCAGGCCATTGAAAATGTATGTATGTATGCTTTTTAGTTAAACAAAAAATGTTTCCTATTTTTGTCCTATGTTGGAAAACCGTCCCATTAGTTTTAATATCACAAAGCATAAATTAAGTGGACTGTTATAGCTGTTCAATTTTGCATTTGATTTGTCTCTTTTGATTCGAATAGGGTATGTGTGGGATATTTAATAAAAGATAGATTTCTCGATTAAAATTCAAATACAAATTTTATTTAAAAGTTAAGGTGTAGAGGAGAATAGTAATGGAATATAATTAGTAAGGAATATGAGTTAAGATTTGGTAAGTATACAAGTAGAGAGATGTACTTCGTTTCTAACTTTAACGTCTAACTCAATGCGTGGGAAGCGTTATATCGTAGTTTAGCTTCTCTCATCAAGCAGAGAGATCACAGGGTGATTCTACATGTTCGGCCATCCTGGATGTTTCTCTGGCCTCGAGAAACAGTCACCCTTGTTCTTATGATCGTGTAAAGTTCATCTGTTCTGTCTGACTCTTCTCGTTTGATGCATTCGTCTTGTTCGGAATATTCGTCTTCTGGGATTAATTTCGTCTTTATAGAGTTCTTCTTCGGTATCATCGTCTTCTCGGATGAATTTCGTCTTGCTAGTAATATTCGTCGGAGCAGGTATTCTAATCGTCATAGCTGATAGTTTTGGTCATCGCAAGTAATTTACGTCTTCGCGTAATCATCATTCGTCATAGCTGGTAGTTTTGGTCATCGCAGGTATTTTATGTCTTCGTTGGTATTTTACAGATTACAATAAATTAGGTACTGCCTTCATCTTCACTGGAGAAGTCTTCTAAGCCTGATCGCCAGGGCTTCATATAGACAGCACTCGTGGTGGTTGTTCTGGGCTCCTCTAGGTTTCCAACTTTTTGAGCTTCATAGCGATCGTTTGGACAGATTTTCGTCACCTTGTATGAACCTAGAAATTTAAGATAAAATTTTAGATTAGTACCGAACTGCGTTCGTTTGACTGCTACTAAATGATTCAAGTCGTATTTGTTAGCTGGCTTGCGTTTTTTTGTTCATGGTATTCGCATTTCCTGCTTGAACACATAAGATATTTTGACGAGCAGTTTCGCGAATTTCATCCCGCTCGTCCTCGATAATTCTTCGTATCTCTCCGTTCGCTTGCTCTACCAGGGAGTTGTCGGATTTACCTTTCATTCTGATACCAGTGCGTATTCAAAAGGTGTTCGTCGAATGCTACGTTGGTACGTTGAATTGAGACACATTTGGAGATTCGCGGTATGCTGGTACCATTTTGTTAGGTCTTCAATTGACATCTTTGTAAGAACTGAAACGATCACTCGGTTAATTCGTTCTACCTGCCCATTTGCGCGAGGTACGCCTGTCGTAATGAGTAGGTGCTGAATTCCTTCACGCTCGCAATATTGCCTAAACATATTCGAGGTAAATACAGATCCGTGATCTGAAATTATTCGACAAGGCTTGCCAAAAGTAGTTTTTTGCAATTCCAACTTTGAAAGTACTTCCGAAGCCGTCGTTGATTTACATGGGCAAATCTAAAAAATATATAGCAATACTTTTTGTTTGTCGCGCTCAGTGTCCCAGATGGTAGATGTAGTACATGTCTAGCGGTAGTTAATTTTTCGAAATAGAAGATAGATGGCCTTCCTGTTTGCTGGTCTTTTTGTTGCCGAAATTACAGAATATAGGATACAGTTTTTAATTACATTAAGGTGTGGGCTCCCTGCTTGTGCTAGTTTTAGTCGGTCAAGAAACTCACTTGTTATGGCCTTCGTAATTGGGTTTCTACTCAAGAAATCTGCATGCTTCATGCGAACTCTTGGCCGGTGTTCTAGGACATATTCGTAGTTTTGGAGAGTAAGTGCCCATCCGGTGATTCGGGGCAAAATCTCTTTTTTTTCCATTGTGGCCTTGAAGACTACGCTACTAACCCGTAACAATCTTAAAACTTATGCCCAGGAGGTAGACGCGAAGCTTTTCCAATGCATTGATGATAGCTAAAACTTCAAGTTCGTAGTTACAGTAGTATTCCTCAGAAGTGGATGATTTCTTACTATATGTAGAAATAGATCGGGTGAAATTCCATCGCTCGATTTCTGCACGAGGACCGCGCCATAGCCCCATTTGGATGCGTCCGTGTGTAGTTCAGTTTCTATATCTTGTCGGTACAGTCCTAATACAGGTTTAGTCGACAGAGCTTTTTTAATTTCTTCAAAAGACAAGTTCTGAGGAACTCCGAATTTAAAGGCTTGGTTCTTGCGTAACAATTGTATTAATGGCCTGGCAATCACCGAATATCCGTCAACGAACTTTCTAAAATATCCACTCAAACCTAAAAAGCCTTGCAATGCTTTTATCGTTTTCGGTTCCAGAAATTTTTTGATTGCTAATGATTTAGCATCTGAAGGTTTGATGGTGCCTTTCGAAATTTCATATCCTAAGTATTCGATGATGTGGGCGCCGTGGCGTAAGTGGTTAGTGTATTGGATCACTACGCATGAGGTTCCAAGTTCGAATCCCGGAAAGCACCAAAAAGTTTTTTCACGGTCCCACCTCTCGCGAGCGTCTAACAAACATCCGAGAGTATTGTTGTCTCGAAAAAGCTTCTCAAATCACCGTTCGGATACGGCACTAAACTGTAGGTCCCTTCCATTCGTGTAAAAAATATAACGCACACAACATGAGTGGTTGCGAGAAGCTAGGCCCTGGCACTTTTAAAGAGCTGTTGCGCCAAATATTTTTTTTTTTTTTTAAGTACTCGATGATGCAACATAAGAATTGGCATTTTTTCCATTTTATTTTCAATACATACATTTCAGCCAAACTAAGTGTACGTTGTAATTTTTGAAGGCAGTCCTCCTCATTTTTCCCCAAAATCACAACATCATCCATGTACAACTATAAAACTGTGGGTGATATACAGATGCCAAATGGTGTACGAAGGAATTCGACTGCTGGGGTTACGAACTGTATCTAGCGAAAAATCCGCTTTCGAGATCGAGCGTACAGAAAACATCAGCCTCGGCTAGTGTATCGATTTGATCTTCGATAAGAGGAAGCGAATAGTGATCGCAATCCACTTCCCTATTTAATCTCCGGTAATCGACACACATCCTTTTTATACCATCTGCACAGGACTGGAGAGGATCACAATTGCAGATAAGAATTTCACTAATTTTCCATATAAAAATACCCTCGACAATTAGATTAATATCTGTCCCATGTAAAACGTCTTTACCTACAATCATGGGGAGTTTCAAACAAGAATCTGATATGATATAAACGTTGGTATTAAAAGAGATGCCGTCAATCATTATATTAGCATTGACAAATGCAATTGTTTTTACCGGATTGGTTGAAATACCTTGGATAGCATTCTCTACAAACTTAGCTGGTGGTGCTCTGATTCTAACTTACTCATCGCAGCGTATAAGGGTCAAGTCACTACCTGTGTCAATCAATGCCCGAACGTTAGCGCCATTTATCTCAACTGACTTCGGCTCTTTGGATTGTTGAGTCTACACATTCGAGTATTTCTTTTTGGGACAGTCGCTGGACTTATGCCCAAACTCATTGCAATTAAAGCATTTGGGCTTCTTTTCGCTACAGTACTGACTTTTGTGCCCTCGCTGACTGCAATTATTGCAGTGCCTAGCTCTTCCAGATTCGGCCGATAATCTACAAGCATTTGCTATTATATTACCTAAGCTCTCCTTGTATTTATTATAACTACTGATCTTTTCCTTAAACTCTTTAAAATTCGATGCACCAAATAGAATAACCATGTTATGACGGCTGTCATTCACACCATCGACAACGTATTGGAAAATGGCATGTTCTTCTATCGTTGCCTTTGCGTCTATCTCTCTCATAGCGAATAAATAATCATGCAAAATTCGATTTTCTTCTGTCGTCGCTGCACCAATTTTTTATGAATGCCCGCCGAATTTATCTGCTCAGAAAGATTTTCTACGAAAAAGCTTTTCAACTCAGTCAATTTCTGAATATTCGGTTTAGTACGAACAGCAAGTTTAGCTGAAAAGTAACTTCTCTAGCTCCGCCCATTTCATATTAGTTGCGGCTGCTTCAACATCTTGTACAAAGCTATTGACATGGTATTCATCGCTACCACTAAATTCTGGAACTATGGCGGAGACATCTTGAATTGTTAGATTTCCTCTGGACCTAAGTATCTCTTCTCCATAGAAGATTTCAGTAACGTCATTTCTAACTTCATCTGCTCGTTTTCTCTTTCTCTAATCTCACGTAAATTGTCTGCTGCACTAGTGCTGTTTTTCTTTCCTTTACTCATTTTCAAAGTCTGTGCTAATTAGTTTTGTTTTTTCAAAATCAAAACACTCAATAATTGTATGTATTTTATTCACATAAAAGCAATCACCAATAAGTAAAATTATTAAAAAAAAAAAATTTATTGTCATCAAGTTTCTGTTAAATGTTTCCCAACATTTTTGTTGGTTTGGTTTGGTTTTTTTTTTTTTTTTTTTTGTATTTCCCAATTTACATCTGTCCTTTATAGGACACCAAGTAATTGATTGTACATGCATTTCACGGGATATACCAATACAAGAATAAGATCATTATCTTTATACTTTTTTTGGTTTTAGTTATATGTAAATTATCATTTTTATTTTTATTTATTTTTTTTTTTTTGTGGTTCATCATTGTTGTAGGTCTACGAGTCTGTGACCCTTGAGGCGTCTTCTTGTGATGGTTTCCTGATAGGGTAAAGTTTGTAGGTCATTGTTTGTGTGCGTGGGCAACTTTCTTATGTGTTGTGTGCTCATATTTTTTATTTCTTCGTTGATTAAAGGTATGCCAAGATCATGATGTATACTATCATTAGATATGTACCAAGGAGCATCTATTATATAATTGTCCGAAGGATTTTGCTTTGTAGTATTGCCTTATATTTGTGTTCCATATGTCCAGATTGGTTTGATTATGGTTTTGTACATTAATAGCTTGTTCTCTGTCGTTAGTTTTGTACTTTTTTTCAGGAGCAAATATAGTTCTCTAAATTTGATTTTAATTTGATTTCGTTTTTGCATTATGGGATGTTTCCATGTCAGTTTGTTGTATATATGAATTCCTAGGTATTTCGCATGGTTGTCAATAGGTATTTGCTTGTTGTTTAAATAAATGGCTTGAGGGCTAAAACTTCTTTTGGTGGTATTAATCGCACGGTATTATCTTCGTTGACTTGAATTCGCCATCTGCTGAACCAGTCCACTGTTTTGTCCATTATATCCTGTAGTATGTTGGTAGTTGTTTGAAGGCAATTATGAGAGGAAAGAATCACTGTGTCAGTTGCAAATGTTGCTACCATAGTGTTTAGATTTCTTGGTTTTGGTATGTCAGCTGTATACAAAAGATATAATATCGATCTGCGTCAACTTTGCACATGTCTAAATATCCGTCATTGTACTGTACATAAAAGAAGCTGTCGTTTAAATAGCTCTTAATAAGGGGATAGTAGTCTGGTAGCATTCGTTTTAATTTTTGAAGGATTCCTTTGAGGCACCACCACTAGCATGGCAACACCAATTACTCCATGGCTTCACAGTCTGCCGACTAGAGAGCGCTGCACCCCAGCTTGGCCTGAAGTAAGCTTGACGTTTACATCCATGCTCTTCTTTCTCTGGCCGCCATCACGAAGGGACGTGTTCCAATTAACTCTCAATAAAGACACACTTAAAGTAAATCTTCTCTTTCTTTTATTTTTCTAACAGCGCCGAAAATAATCGGCGCCTCACCTTTATGCCAAACACTATCGAATGCTTTGGCAACGTCTAGGTAAACAGCCACACAATATTGGTGGACTACAATATTGATATGGACTACATGCAATATAAAGAGCTATTTGATGTAATACTCACGGTCTCAGATGGTTATTTACTTACGACCATCGAACGCTCTCTTTTTTTTGCGTTAGGTTTGTACCTATGTACCGCTTTCATATCAAGCCAGATTGAGTGATTTTCGTCTAAAAGCTGAGGTGTAGAGAACAATAGTAATGGAATATAATTAGTAAGGAAAATAAGTTAAGGTTTGGTAAGTATACAAGTAGGGAGATGTACTTCGTTTCTAACTCTAACGTCTAACTCCCCAGCGATGACTATCCACCTTGTCGTGGTGCTGGGGCTTAAGTAGGACCGAAGGTTTTCTGCGGAGATGTGTCGGCGAGTGCTGGACTCCTAGACTACCTGAGGTCCAAAAAACCAAGAGATAGTCTCCCTAATTCTACCGGTGGTGTGAGCGTTTTAAAACCATGCCGAAAGATGAAAGGTTGGGGGGATACACAAAACCAACTACTAACGAGCTCTCACAGATGCCCTGGCGAGGTCTGTGTATAGTAAATGCCTTACCCCGGCATGGCGGCTCTGGCGGGGCGAATTATACTTTCCGGCCATACTCGTGGGAACGAAAACGATAAACAAAAATGAAAACAAACAAACAACACCAGTCCGGAAGCTGACACGCTACCCGTGGGCGTGCCGGTACTCGCCGAGCTGCAGCCACCATCGGCAGTTAGCTCGGATGAGGAGGAGATCTCTATGGAGATGGAGGAGCGGCTTCTAGCAGATCCATCCGAGGGTCCCCGGAAACCGATGGAAGGGAAGAGGGTCTCTCCAGGCCAGATGTGACGGCGGTTGTTCCGTAGAGCGACGCATGTGAAGTCGGTGCTGAACGCAAAGATCCCTCTTCCTTCTCCGAAAAGGAAAAGAACTCCCTGGCCTGGGCTATGGATACAATAGCAAAGGACGCTCTGACGGGGTCTGCGCCTAAACAGCGTTGCTGTAACCAAGGCCAGTCGTAAGGTCGCTGCCCCTAAGGCAAACCTTGATGGAAAAGGAGCAGCCGCAAAGACGAAAACCAGTAAAACCGATGCCGCTAAGGCAGGTCCTGCTAGGCTTCAGCCAGAAACCTCGAGGGCCGCTGAACATCGTCGTAGGATGGCCGAGACCAGGCGGGAGGAGTTTATGTCAAAGAGGCTTAGGTCTTCGGAGGACACAAAAAATCCCCCCAAAAGGTCGAAGGCTGATACGGGGATGCTCTTCAGCGGGGCGATTCGAAGTTCACTGCAGCTAGATGAGGTGGACTTCGGAAAACCTAGTGGCCAGTATTCCCAAGAATGCGGTCAGATGATTGAGAAGGCCTTAGCTGGAGCAATCTTCGACCGTATTCGAAAGAATGCCGGCGGAACTGCGCCCACATTCGGGAGAGCGATGTGGCAACGAGGGGTCATTATGATAGATTGCAAGGATCAGTTATCGCTAGACATCGTGAAGGCCACAGTTCGCGGTTTTTAACTCTGGGAAGGGGCTACATTGCGAGCGGTACCCCCAGAGGAGATACCCACCATGCCCAAGGGAAGGCTCTGTGTTCCTGACTGGGGTGTGGACAAAACGGAGATCCTCGGCTTCCTAAAAGCCCAGAACCCTTCTACTGATATGAAGGGCTGGAAGGTCGTCGGGGAGGAAGAGGCGAAGAATGGGACCAAGGGATTCATCATTCTTATGAATGAACCCCCGGCCTTCCTTCTGGCAGACAAGCAGTTGAGGTTGTGCTATGGAGCGGGAGAGGTAACTCTAAAGCTCCTAAAGCGGACTCAACGTGCGGAGAATGATGGGGCGACTGACGCTATGGAAGTTGAGATTGCGACAACCGATGCAGGTAGTGCAAATCAATCTTCATCATAGTGCGGTCGCCTCCGACAACCTGAAGCTGCTCCTCATGCAGGAGCAGATGGATCTGGCCCTAATCCAGGAACCGTGGATTCATAACAATCGCGTGATGGGATTAGGGTAAAAAAAACTATAATGTATATTATAGAAGCGACGCTGGCATGGTTAGGACGTGTATCGTGGCCAAAAAGAGTTTAAATATATTAATGTTATCTCATTTTAGCTCCGGCGACTTGACAGTGGTAAACGTGAGAGGGGTGAATGGAAACTGCACGGTGGCGTCTGCGTACTTACCCTACGATGACCGCATCAACGTCCCCTCGGAAAATCTGAGGTCGCTCATATCAGCGTCTCAAAAAGGTGAGAAATACTTAGTCTTGGGATGTGATGCCAACACCCACCATACTCTGTGGGGTAGCACCGACATCAATGCTAGAGGCGAAGTTTTGTTTAATTATATTTTTGAAACCAATCTAATTATTTGTAATAGAGGCAATGACCCCACCTTTGTGACGTTTAATAGAAGGGAAGTCTTGGATATAACTTTTATTTCTGACCAGAACTCTGTTGAAGTTGTTAACTGGAGAGTAACTATCTGACCACTGTTGGATACTCTTCAAGCTACAACTTTCTACTCATGGGAGTGGGACCTTTAGAAATCCGCGTAGGGCCAACTGGTCAAAATTCAAGAGAGAACTGAAGAAATCTGTGTAACACCTCACTGAGGACCTCGACTCGACTGAAGCAGTTGACAATGCAGTCGATGCACTGACTGGTTCCCTTACGCGATCCTTCGATCCTTCCTGTCCGGTTAGTAGGCTTAGGGGTAAAAGGCGTCCACCATGGTGGACGATAAAATAGCGGAAATTATTCGTATTTCAAGAGCAGGGTGGAACCTTGCTAAAGAGGGGGTCGTCGTGTGGTCCACCTATAAAGAAAGCGTGAAGCTCCTTAAGAAAGAGATTAGGTTCGCAAAGAGGAACTCTTGGAGGTCCTTTTGCGCATCTATAGAATCAACAAACGAAGCGTCCCGCCTAAGGAAGGTCCTGGCCAAGACACCAACGCCGGAATCCAATATTAGGAAAAGCGATGGCACCTGAGAATCACACGAGGAAACGCTGGATATGCTACTAAGTACTCACTTTCCCGGATGTACATCAATCTCCGGAGATGATCTAACCATTCCAGAGACGACATCGGGAATAAGCGCGGAAGAGGTGGGTTATATAATAGATGATGACAAGATAGCTTATGCAATTAAATCATTTGCTCTGTGATGCTGCACAGACTTGATGCTGCAAGAGTCAGTGGATATTGCTATTCCATGGCTCAAACGTATCTTCACAGGATGCCTTAAGCTAGGTTATGTTCCTAACGCATGGCGGGAGGTGCGCGTTGTTTTCATTCCCAAAGCAGGGAAAGCGAGCTATACAAACGCAAAAGACCTGAGATCTATCAGTCTATCGTCCTTTTGCTGAAAACTTTGGAACTTTGATAGATGTATATATAAGAGGTGTGATCGGCGATGATTACCTATCTAAATCACAACATGCATACATCTGCGCCAGATCGGTAGACACGGCCCTCCACCGGGTCGTATCGAGCATAGAAAGATCCCTCCACTTCAAGGAGTTCACTCTTGGGGCCTTCCTGGACATTGAAGGAGCGTTCAACAACGTAAGCTCTAACGCGATTCTGAACAGTCTGCACAGAGCACATCTCAACACCGGGCTCTGCAACTGGACTGCGCAGATGCTTCAATAAAGGATTATATCTTCAACGCAAGGAGGTGCAACCATCCGGAGAAGGGTCTGCAGAGGAACACCCCAAGGTGGAGTCTTGTCCCCGCTAATATGGCTCCTTGTGGTGGATGAGATCTTGGTAATACTGAAGGAAAACGGCTTCAACGCGACGGCCTATGCGGACGATGTCGTTATCCTGGTTTCGGGAAAACTTCCTCCAGTCCTAAGTGAAAGGCTCAATTTTGCGCTACAACTAGTGAATAACTGGGTCAACAGCAAAGGGCTGGGAGTGAATCCTTAAAAGACGGTTGTAGTTCTCTTCACTAAGAGGAGATCAATCCCTACCTTCGGACCCCCAAATACTGGTAGCACTGAACTAAGTATCTCAAGTTCAGCTCGGTATCTGGGCATAGTTCTAGATTCCAAACTTAACTGGAAGGAAAATATTGCCGAACGCGAAAAAGCAAGCGTAGCTTTATAGTCCTGCAAAAAGGCTTTCAGCAGTACGCGGGGCTTCAAACCGGCTGTGGTGTACTGGATATACACGGCGGTTGTAAGACCCATTCTCACATATGGTTCACTAGTATGGCGGACGGCACTTGAGAAGCAATACCTGCTTTCAAACCTCACCAAAATCCAGAGGGCGGCGTGCATTGGAGTCATGGGATCAATAAGAACAACACCAACAGCGGCAATGGAAACCATGCTTAGTTTCATTCCGCTTGACATATACTACAGCAGTCTGGCGGCTAAAACCGCTGTAAGTCTGAGAGAAGGCCGGTTGTGGTCATCAAGCCTTTACGGCCATGCCTCCATTCTGTCCCGATGGGGGATAACCAGCGGATTGACGGGAACTGATCACATGAACCCGATGCTAGCATTCGAAAGGAGATTCACTATAAGAATTCCCGATAGAATATACTGGAAGAATCGAAGAACCATGAAGAACCATGAAGAAAAAGGAGTTGGCTTTCTATATCGACGGTTCTAAGATGGACGTTGGCACGGGAGCCGGAGTTTATTGTGAGTCCCTAGGAATAAACCGCTCCTTTAGAATAAACGACGACTGCAGCGTCTTCCAGGCCGAGGTCGCAGCCATTATACAGGCTGCTGAAATTATACGCGAGAGTAATATCGTTGGTAAAACGATCACTGTCTATATAGACAGCCAGGCAGCCGTTAAGGCTCTGGACTCTGCCGTAGTTAGGTCGAGGCTCGTGAGAAGCTGTAAATCACTCTTAAACGAGATATCTAGAGCCAATGCGATGACCCTCTGCTGGGTACCAGGACATATGGATATCGAAGGTAACAAAAAGGCTGACGAGCTTGCCTCCTCTCGCAGGCCCTCCTCTCTGTTGCAACCCCAATCAGTTCCTTGCGGAAAAAATAGAGGATGAAGCCACCGGTCGAGCAAACAGACGCTGGGCTCATCTGGAAACATGCGCAACGGCCAGGGCGCAATGGCCGGCCTGCAGCAAGAAGAGATCAACCTCTCTGGTAAAACTTTGTTGTTATAACGCACGGGTCATTTCTGGCATAATTACCGGACATTGTGCCATTGGCGTTCACGCGAAGCGACTCGGTGTGCTGCATAATGACTATTGCAGCAGTTGCAGGGACGAAGAAGAAATTGAATCTGTTCGTCACCTGATGTGCGACTGTCCTGCCCTATCCATTGGAAGAATGAGGACTCTTGGTAGTTACTTCTTCTCGGAGCTGGAGGACTTGGGTAGTGTTGAGCTAGCGGACGTCCTGAGATTCATATCACTTTCTGGGTGGTTCTAAGGGCGGATTTTCTTTACAGCATTTCCAGCGGTTAATAATTGGGCACAATGGACCTGTACTGTTGGTCTGAGTGAGCTGTGACTCCTTGTTACAAGGCACCCATCTATCTAACCTAACCTAACTCAATGCGTGGGGAGCGTTATATCGTATTTTAGCTTCTCTCATCAAGCAGGGAGATCACAGGGTGATCCTACATGTAATACAAGTTTTGTAAATATAAAGGTATATAGAAAATATCAAGCAAACAATGGTTTGAGTAAATTTACGTAAGTAGTTTGAGTTAGTGAAAATGAAGTGATAATCAAGAAAAGGAGAAGGACGACGCGACAAAGGACGACTTCTACCAGCTCTTGGGCAAGACGTATGAGCAATGCCCTAGCCACGATGTTAAAATTATCCTAGGTGACTTTAACGCAAAGGTAGGAAGAGAGGACGTCTTTAGTAGAGTGGTTGGAAAGCACCGCCTGCACGACATCACATCCGACAACGGACTCAGGCTAATCGACTTTGCAGCGGGGCGAAACTTTGTCGTAGCTAGTACGCGGTTCCCACGTCTCGACATTCACAAAGGAACATGGCTCTCCTTTGATCGAAAAACTGTCAACCAAATCGATCATGTACAATGCCGAACTATACAGCCTATACAAGGACACCGAAGCCAGAAGATTTCATATACAGGGACTAAGATGGCTGGGTCATGTGGAGCAGATGGAGCCCAACGTTCCCGTCAAGAAATCTTCGAATCCACCCCGGATGAACGGCGCAGTATAGGACGACCTCGCGGTAGGTGGCCCAAACAAGTGGAGATGGACTACAACCAACGTGGCGTGCGCAACTGGAGGCAGCTGACTGCTGGCTAGAGATTTGTTGGTTGACGCCCAGGTTCATCCCGGATTATAGCTCCACATACGTAAGTAAGTAATGGATAGTTACAATGTACAGTACGAAGTAGTGAAAGGAAAAGACTAAGAAATACTCTCTGGTTGAAGCTTAATTTATTGAATATTCAGGGAATCGTCATAAGCCAGTGGTTAACAATTTAGCCACCAATTGATACACAGCCTAACTCAAACAATTTTGCAAATATTAACTGCGTTAGGTACCCTAATATCACAGCACTACGGGACTATAAAATTAAACATTCGGTGTTAACTATTTGTGGCATTGTAATTGTTACTTCTTGTTGAAAGATATGGATTGTCAAATGTGGGGCATTTAAAAGATTCAAAGACATTCACCCAATCACGAGTTTTGTGACCTTCTGCTTGCAGCATATTATTCCACAATGCATTTGCACCTAGAAAGATTTTATTGAATTATATAAATGCATTAAAATAAAACTATACCCACAAGATGCTTGACCTCTTTGACTTAAGTGGAAACAATCTGCTGACAAGAGTCCTAGGTCACTATCCCCATTTGATTTTTTTGGTAGGTTTTTAAATTGCGTGAATGGCTGAATGTTTACAGTAAAAGTCTAAAAGTTGAATTCAGAAAAAAAAAAAAAACAATCTAAAAAAAATTTAAGTAGCGTGCATTTATACATACCTCAGTATTAAATTCGTCTCTATAGGCAACTTTAAAATCCAGCTCAAACCAGCTGTTCATTATAAACTCGTAATAATCAAGTTCTTTACGTTTCTTTCCTATTATACATGGGCACTCAAATCGCAGAAGTGTTTGACATTCAGGTGGTAATCCTACCAATCTTGTTAAAAACGTTAAACTCGGCGCAGGGACAATATTTACCATTAGTCTTGGAACATTATTTCGGAGAAATCGCAACGTTTTTAACATATTTTTTTCATGCCATTCAAGAATTTTCTTAGGGTTTGGATAAAAGCACATATCTGCACAGAAATCATTACTTCCGATGAAAATAGTTATAAGCTTCCAATGATGAGTTACATTAACCATTCGATCAGCTTTTAAACGCTTCACAAATACTTCTGCTTCGTATGGAATATCCCTCGACATTGCTCCTAATTCTGCTACGTTAAACCTGAAAACAAAATCCAGGAAAAGTAATTTTAATTGAGTGCTAACGTTTATGAATTAGTTTCTTAGAATTAGAATTCATTTCTACGCTAGGAAATATGGTCGTACAAGCCTTAAAACTTAGCGACACAGACATCTTAATGGCACTAAAACTATTTATTCATCTAGAAATAAGGGACACAGATGGGTTTATTTGGTTTTTAGTTGAAATCAGCAGAAAAATAGCCAAATTTTGAAAACGAATTTATAAGCAATGCAATACATTTATACAAATTTGAACTCGAAAACGAAAGACCAAATTTGAAATTTAAAGAAAATTGGTATAACCGTTTCCGAGAAATTTACAATTTTTTACTATTGGCCATAAGTAAGCTTACCAACTCTCGATCATACAAAATCTGTACTCAAAATCGTACTCAAAAATCTGTACCAATTTTTTTATTCAGAAGATAATAGAATAAATACCAAAAGGTAAATAATAATATGAAATGTTGCTTTGAAAACATATTCAAGAAACTGATTCGTCGCCATCAGCCTGTGCCCTATCAACTGACATCTTACTGATACCAGCAGCTTCATCATTGTTCCCGGACGCAATACTACTATAATTTCAATGCAATTTCAATTTCGATTTTATTAATCCCATGAATTTAAGCTATTACATACATATTTGACCTGCGAAGCCTTGTGGCTTATTTGCAGGAAATTATTATTCAAATTGTGCTACTTAAAATATGGTATCATCAAAGTTTACAATATGATTGCGTTTGATTTACAATACTTTTTATCATATAAAATTAGGTTAAAATTAAGTATTGTATATATTAATAATATTAAAGTGTAAGAAATGAGAGTTTTGATTTTTTACCATTTTAAGTTCATTAAGTTTAGGCTTTATGTAATGGATTCTAAAAAATGTTTTTAGTCTTCTTTTACTCAAATTAACTTGGACAATGTTTCTTAATACATTTGGGAGATTGCTAAAAATGTTCGGCATAGTGTACATCAATTGTCTTTTACCGTAGACGTTTCTGAAAGCTGGCAGTTGATACATCCCGTCAGCTTGTTTTCTGGTGTTGATGTTGTGGCTGATAGGCGTCCGGAACCGCTGGTCGTCATAGTACTCCAACGCCACAGTCATCTCGAATATTTGTCTTACATTTAAGACCCTCAGTCTGGTTTCTGCTGGATTTCTTGTCGACAATAGTTTGATTGCTCGATTTGTATTTGTCGTATTTTGTATTTTGTCGATATGCGTTTGAGCTGTCCATCCCCACGCCACTATACCGTACCTCAATCGCGACTCTATTAGAGCGTGTTACGCTTGTTTTTGCACACTTTTTAAATTTGAGGCAAGCCATTGAAAACAAATATCCTTTCAACGTTTTCCTCAAATTGTTGACATTAACATCCCAGATAAAATGGCTGCCTATGCTCATACCCAGATAATTTTTTTTTTCCCGAGGGTAGGTGAAAATTCTCAACAAGACACTACGAGGATCGACAGCGCGTGCTCATAGTAGTGTGGGATTCTTACCCACTAAAAAACCTCCCTTCAAAGCAGACTTATTTTTACCTTTACTACAACTAAATATTGGATTTATCAAGTAGTTTTCATTTCACGAAATAAAGACGTTTTGCAGGTACCTTCCCATTAGAAGTTCCTACTAGCTCCGCAGATTAGACGCGGTTACTTATCGCGCTAAGTCGAAAGGTTTGGTTCTTTGTAGACAGCGTAGTAAATTCCTTTCACCCAAAACTTGGAGGACTGTAATATTTACGTCACTTTCTAGTCGACTTTTATGCTTTCTCGCGTAGTTTTTGATTTCGTCTTCTATAGTGTTCATGCCTCTATGGATATCGCTATTTCTGATATACCATGGCGCATTAACAATACCTCTTAGCACTTTGTTTTCAAAAGTCTGTAAAAATGTAATGTTACTTATTTTGGTACAACCCCAGAGTTGTATACCATTTGTCCATACAGGTCTTAACATTTGCTTATACCGGGTGTCCGCCGGGAAGGTATACTGCTTTGTTTGTTTATAATTTTTGATTAAATGAAAGAGAATGGATCTTATATTGATAAATGTTTTATTTAATGTCGGCAATTATGTATGGAATACAATATCCGGTAAATGTCCGCCTCTGCTAGTCTCACAAATGCGAGCCCTTTTGAGCACATTTTTCATTACATTCTCACACATTTCACGCGGTATTTCATTAATTTCATCACGAATATTTTGTTTGAGTTGCTCAAGCGTTTCTGGTTTGTTTGCATAAACCTTGCTTTTCAGATATCCCCACAAAAAGAAGTCAGGAGCAGTCAAATCAGGCGACCGTGGAGGCCAATCAACATCACCATTTTTTTAAATAACTTGTTGTGGAAAGAGGTCTCGCAGTAATTCCATTGTAGTCCTGGCTGTATGCGATGTGGCACCGTCTTGTTGATACCACATGTTAATCAAAAACAAAACATGCAGTTGTGGCGTTAAAAAGTTTTCAATCATATCACGATATCGCTCCCCATTCACAGTTACCGTTACGCCGTTTTCATTTTCAAAGAAGTAAGGTCCAATGATTCCTCCTGACCAAATTGCACAACAGACTATTACTTTTAATGGATGCAAAGGTGACTGATGAATAATTTGAAGGTTTTCCATTGCCCAGAACCGACTATTCTGTTTATTCACATATCCATTCAAATGAAAATGTGCCTCGTCACTCATCATGATTTTTTCATGAAAATCGGGGTTGTCATGGGCTAGCTGTAACATCGTATTGGCATATGTACGGCGGCGTAAATGGTCTTCTTGAAGAAGCTCTTGTGTCAACTGAATCTTAAATGGAAACAAATGCAAATCCTTGTGCAAAATTGTGGCCAAAGTTGTTCTTTGAAGACCAAGCTCTTGAGCACGGCGTCGAATTAAGGTTGATGGATTGTTTTGAACACTTCCTTGAACAGCAGTAATGTTTTCAGCCGATCTTGCAGCACGTTGTGGCCCATGCTTGGGCCTATCACCTACAGACCCTCTTTCTTCGAAATCATTCACTACACGATAAATAGTGCGTTTTGTTGGCACGTTGTTTCTCCCAAAAATTTCACGTAACTTTCTCATCGTCACAGTAATCGATGATTGATTTTGATAAAATGTTTTAACGATTAAAACACGTTGGTTTATCGAATATTTTCCATAATAAATTTGCCACGTGTCTACTTCACGACTGCCAAATATGAACTGTCAAGACTAATGTTTACCAAAATGGCGGCAAAACAAAGTAGTATACGTTCCCGGCGGACACCCTGTATAAAAGCAGTTTGTTCTCTATATTAAGCTTGGAATATTTTCCAAGTAACCAATACATTTCTCTATATTTATTATCTAGTTCTTTACGTGCGTTTTCCCTTTCAGTTTTGTATCAAGTGTCATTCCAAGATACTTAGCCTCGTTTGAAAACGGGATTTGAACCGAGTTTGAAAAGATCGGCAAATTATTTATTTATTTTCTTATAAGTAAAATTTACATGAACAGATTTGGACTCGTTGAGCGCGATACGCCAAACTTTTGTCCATTCATTTACTCTATCCAAGGCTTCTTGCAGTTTTTCTGTAGTATCTTCGACCGTTTTGCCTACTGCTAAGATAGCAGTGTCGTCGGCAAATGTAGCTAGCTCAGTGCCTTCTACTTGCGGTATATCACGCGTGTATAATAGATATAAAACTGTACCAAGAACGCTTCCTTGGCACCCCAGCCATTATTCCCTTAAAATCTGAATATTCGTTTCCACATTTGACGCGGAATACCATAGTCTATGCGTAGGGTAGTTCTTCAAAATATTGTATAGGTGCTCTGGCAGAACTTGTCGTAATTAAAACTTTAAGCCTTCATGCCAGACCATGTCAAAGGCTTGAGAGACGTCAAGGAATACGCTTGAACAAATCTTTTTTCTTTCAAGTGACTTTTCGATTACATATGTTATTCGATGTACTTGCTCAACTGTAGAATGCTTACTTCTGAATCTGAATTGATGATCCGAAATGAGATTCCTTTCTTCTATTACTGGCTGTATTCGCCTAATCAATATTCTCTAGAACACTTTGGATATAATTGAAAGAAGCGAAATAGGTCTATAAAACGTTTTTTTCATTCGGCGATTTTCCGGGCTTAAGAACCATTATGACTTCGGCGACTTTCCATTGATAATGAACAGACCCAGACTTTTGTAAGTATCCACCACTACAATAACCTCGCAATTACCTAGGTCTACGCAGTTGAAAGCGTTGATTCTAATTTCCGATGCTGGATACTGCGGGCATGCGTTTTGTTTTTGAACCATTTATAGCAAGGCCGTTATCATGGCACCACTTCGCTGCTTCATCAAATTCTGTCTGCATAATTTTCTCAGCTTCTTCTATTGACTGATGACACACCACGATCGCCGTATCGTCTACAAAGGCAAAAGGAAAACCGTTTTTAAGGCATTTTAACAGTTCATTGGTGTATATTATGAAGAGTAGTGGACCGAGTTTAGAGCCATGCGGAACTCCATACTGCACTGATTTTTCGGCGCTGCAGCAATCTTTGATTCTCACGCGAAAGCTTCTCTCTCTTAGGTAGCTTCTCAACCACTCTGCTAATTTTCCTCTTATTCCCACTCTTTCGATTGCATCGACGAGTTTATTGTGATCAAGGGTATCAAATGCTTTGTCGAAATCCAAGAAAAGCACTAAGATCTGGTGGCTTTTGTTTAGGCTAGTGTTAATTATATTGGCAAAATCGCCGAGAAGTTGATTTGTACTTTTTCCTTTCCGGAACCCATATTGGCTTCTGCTTATTAATTTGTGCATTTCGATGAATTTGCATATTCTGTCTACCACAATTTACTCCATGATTTTCTCTATCGCAGGTAGTATTGCTACCGGCCGATAATTTTTAGTCTCATTCTTAGAGCCACCCTTATAAATAGGCCGGACACTTGCTTGCTTGAGCTTCCCAGGGACTGTCGACGTGTTGAGACTCATATTAATCAGATTCTTAATAATGGGAGCAAAGATATCAATATGAGTCTTTAAATCGATTGCTCTAACGCCGTCAGCCCCAGGTACCTTTTGACTGTTCAGTAGATTTAATAGGTTTACTACTTCCATATAGTTTGTCTCTTCCATGTAGATTGAATCACGAGTAAAAATGTTTTTATGCCAAGATATTACCGTTGTGCAATGATGTATAATGGAAACTGCTGCTGTGAGAAAAGCTGTCCGAAATTATCGGCCAATTCAACTATATGTTTCTAAGTACCAAAGTTACGCAAAATTGTTTCATTCAGTGAAGGTTTTTTTCGCACTAAAACTTCATTGACCAATGCCCAAGTTTTTTTAGGATCCCATTTTGATTCTTTCAATTTCCTTTGGTAGTATTGGTCCCTGCACCTCGATATTTTTTTATTGACCTGGTTACGCATTCTCTTGTACTCTATATCATATATTACATTGGCTCGATTATTTTTCCACCTGCGATACAGTCGGTCCCTTTCTTTGCAGCTCGCAACAATGTCCAATGTCAATGTTGGGGGCTGTGTATTTCTGACCTGTTCCTCTTATTGGCATGCGTTTTAGGTGTTATTGGACGCGAGGAAGGCTCTAATGGATAGGTGCCTACATTTTCGCCAGGATTTCTACAAAACTAGCATTTCCAGTATTCTTTCTTGGAGCCCATTGATATCAATGATCGTTCGGTCGCTGTGGTGCAGTCAAAGTGGAATTTTCTGCCGCAGAGAGGACAAACGACAGTATCCCCAGATTGGGGTGGATTTTTTTTCCAATCTTTTTTTTTTTTTTTTTTCCCGAAGGTAGGTGAAAAATCTTCCATAGACACTATGAGAATAGCAAGCGCGTGCTCATAGTAGTGTCAGATTCTTACTGACTAAAAAAACACCACCCTTCGATATAAATTTGTTAGATATCGCAACTAAGTAATAACTTATCACGCAATTTTTCTATCATGAAATAAAAACGTTCGGCAGGTTACTTTCCACTGAAGGATCCTGCATATTCCGCAATCTAGACGCGGTTAATCATTATCTCGCCAAGTCGAAAGGTTTCGTCCTTTGTAATCGGCGCAATAAATTGCTCTCATCCAAAATTTGTAGGACTGTATTGTTGACATGACCGATTAGTCGGTTTCTATGCTTTCTCGCGAAGCTTCTAGTTTCAGCTTCGATTGTCGGAATTCCGAGATCCCTGTGGATATCGTCGTTTCTAATATACCACGGTGCTTGGACAATCTCTCTTAGCACTTTATTTTGAAAAGTTTGTAAAATATTGGCATTTGTTTTCTTGGTACAACCCCAAAGTTGTATACCGTAGGTCCACACCGGCTTTAGCACTTGCTTGTATAAAAGCAGTTTGTTCTCAGTACTGAGTTGGGAATGTTTTCCGAGTAACCAGTACATTTCGCTATATTTGATTTCGAGTTCTTTACGTTTCATTTTCACGTGCGAATTCCATTTCAGTCTTGCGTCGAGTGTCATTCCCAGGTATTTGGCCTCGTTTGCAAATGGTATTCGGGCCGAGTTTAGGAAAATTGGCAAGTTATTAGTTTTCTTGTAAGTGAAATTCACGTGAACAGATTTAGATTCGTTGAGGGCAATCCGCCAGTCCCTCGTCCATTCATTTACTTTATTTAGCGCGTTTTGCAGTTTTCCAGTCGTTTCTTCGATTGTTTTACCTACTGCTAGGATAGCTGTGTCATCGGCAAACGTAGCAAGGATAGTGCCATCTTCGTTCGGTATATCACGAGTATATAGCAAATAGAGAAGCGACCCAAAAACGCTTCCTTGTGGTACGCCGGCCGAAATTTCCTTGAGCTCGGAGTATTCGACTCCATTTCTAACACGAAAGAGTCTATTCCCCAGATATGATTCTAGAATATCGTATAAGCATACAGGGAGGACTTGTCGTAGTTTGCATTTCAGGCCATCATGCCACACCTTATCGAAGGCTTGCGAGACGTCAAGAAATACGCTTGAACAAATCTTTTTTTCTTCAAGTGCTTTCTCGATTACGTCAGTAATTCTATGCACCTGGTCAATCGTCGAATGCTTACTTCTGAACCCAAACTGGTGGTCAGGGATAAGATTATTTTCTTCTATAACCGGTTGGAGACGCCTTAATAATATCCTATCGAACATTTTCGATATGATTGAAAGAAGCAAAATTTGTCTATACGATTTTACTTCATTTGGCGGTTTTCCTGGTTTTAAAACCATTATGACTTCCGCAACTTTCCATTGGCTCGGCACGTGTTTTAATCTAAGTGCAGCATTTACAATATGGAGAAGCTTAATCAATGCTTTTCTAGGTAAAACTTTGAGAATTTCTCGGGTAATTAAATCATAACCAGGAGATTTCTTAGGTTTTAGATTCTCGATCTCATGTTTGAGTTCCCTTAGCGTTGCACTTGTGAGCGTCACATCGTCAGATGGTAAATCCAGCCTATTGCGGTTGTCGTAAACCACTTGACCATCGTACGGTTTAAAGGTCTCTTCCAGGTGCGCCGCAAAGACGTCCGCTTTTTCTTTATCTTCCCTCGCCCATTCATTTTGATTTAATTTGATTGGCGGCGCGGAGACTTTGGGCCGTTTGGTGCCTTTTACAGCTTTCCAAAGTGAATAATTGGAATCTTTTTTCGCTGTTAAACTTTCAAGGTAAGAGCCTATTGCACGATTCTTAAAATCCTTAATAGTCTTCTTCAACAAATTGCACAGACGATTCAAGTGTGCTTTATGCTGCGGAGCACGACTCTGTTGCCATTTTTTACGTGCTTTTCTTTTTTCCTTGACCAATTCTTTTATTTCCGGAGGATATCGCAAACCGTATCTGTCCGGCGTTTTCCTTGGATTGGGCGTATTATTCCAAGAGGCGAGCTGTACGATCTCAACGAAGCGATCAACTTCAACCTCAAGTTCATAGGGTGTCGTAAGTGGAACGCTCAGTTCAACATTATCTACAATTTCGTTCCTAAAGCCTTCCCAGTTAGTTGTTCGACCAGTTAATCTCGCTGGCTCTAGGTTATAGATTAGTTTTTCGCTGATTGTTAAAATAACCGGGGAATGGTCAGATGACAGATCAAAGCTGTCTTCGACTTTTATGTGGTTGGTAGATATTCCTTTCACAACGAAAAAATCGATCAGGTCAGGTATTTTCGAAGTATCAGTTGACCAGTAAGTCGGTTTACCCGTCGAATAGAAATCACAACTGTACTCCATACCAGCCCCATAAAGCATTCTACCTTTTTTCGAGCTGTATCTTGAGCCCCAGAACGTATGTTTCGCGTTAAAGTCGCCGCCGATGATAAAATTAGGTTTCAGCGATTCAAACAAGTTAGTAAAATCAGATTTTTCAAGTGCGGAACGCGGTGGACAATAGATAGATGAGATTTTAAGAGTACGCTGACTATTTTTAACTCGAATCGTGCAGAGTTGCAAAGTTTCAAGCTCTATCTTTAGGTCTTCGGATTGTTCCATGCAGACTTTAATAAGCAAGGATGATCCGCCACTCGCTTTTCCCGAAGGGTGACAAGCGTGGTAATCATTATAGCCTTTTATTTTTAAATGCGATTCCTTTTTTACGTGGGTTTCAGAAGTCAAATATCAATATCTTTTTCACGCATGAATATTTCCAATTCGTCGAGTTTTTGCAAAAGTCCGTTTGCATTCCAAGTACATATTTTCAACATTCGTTTGTCATTCATATTCTAGTTGAAGTACGCGTTTTCTGAGAATTATTTTCAAGCTTAACCAGCCTATCAAGAATAATTTTATTTATTTTGCTTTGTTCTTCGAATTTTTCGAGAATAACCGACAAAACATGAGAGACAGGGTCCGTCGAAATTTCAACGTTTTTTGGTTTTTCGGATGCCGCGGCCTGAGCGTAAGTCTGCACTCCTGCTGTCCGAGGGCCATTACCTGGCGGCTTTTTCGATGTTAGCTTTTCAGTACCGTTTCTTTTAGAAACTGAGGTCGAGGACTTTTCTGTTGTCACTCTTTCCCTCGCTTTTTTGCGCTCTGAACCCGGTAGTTTTAGTTTAGCTAGTTTCTCCTGTGCATTCTTACGCGTTGGCTTAGTTTGCAGCTTAGATTTCGCATTTAGGGGCTTAAGGAGCACAACTCTCCGTTTTTGCAACTCCTTAGCTACTTCACAGCCTCTATAATTTGCCGGGTGCTTTCCCTTACAATTAACACATGTTGCAGAGGTTTGTTTATTTACTCCACAGACTTGGGAGAGGTGATTTCCGGCGCATTTCACACATCGCTGTTCTTTTTTGCAGTACATTTGCGTATGGTTAAATCCTTGGCAACGTTTGCACTGCGGAATCATCCTTAAATTTCTACGCATGGGCTCGATTTTGACCACGATATTTAGTATGGCTCTAATTTGGTAGATATCGTCGATATTATCCGATTTATCGAAGGTAAGCATAAAAAGCGGAAGTCCACGCCTTACCAAGACGTCTTTATCTATTTCCGTTTGTTGCTTCTCCTTCTTGATGATATTAACGGCATCAAGAATTTTGAAGTCTTTGGCTTGAAGGTCCGTCATAACCTCTTCTTTGGTGCATGAGGGGTGGAGTCCACTTGCAACGACACGATGTGGCCTTTCTGACTTGATTTCGAAAGTATACCACTGAATCTTTTCGGTATTTAGCTTTTGGGACACAGCTCGGTAGTCATTGTAGTCGTCGACGTTGATTTTCCACGCATTATCCCTCAAAGATGTAACCTTATACTTGGATGTTATTATTCCTTTAAGGAGGCTTTGCAACTTATTGTATTCCGTTATCCCGACGATGTTTATTGGTGGGGGTGGACGAAGTTGCGCTCGACGTTGCTTTTCTTGCAGTTCTTTGTGATTTTCTTGTTTCACGGGCTCGACTTCGGGCGATGAACCGGCTCTCCGTTTTTTACTAGGTCTTTTCTTGGGGACCCGATACGTTTCGCGTGCTAGCTCTTCTTCGTCTGTGTGATATTCCACACTAGCTAAGCGTACTGGAGTACATTCGCGTTCTCTCTCGAAATCCGTGTTCTTTAGGACCTTATTCTCTTCTTTTAATAAGTCTATCTCTTTCTTAAGATCTTGATAGAGTATATCCATTTCGTTAAGCTTGATTCGGAGTGTTTTATTTTCTTCCTCAAGACTTTTATATTTCGCTGAGTCCTGAATTTCGCGCGCTGGCGCTTCCGGTGGACTTCTTTTCCCGGAGTTATTCGATCTTGGTGGAGGAGATCGACATACCCTTGCACTTTTTAAGAAGGGATTTATTAACTGCAATAACTGGCTCTCCCCAGAATCCGTAGAGCCGACCTCCGAAGAGGGTGGATTTTCCAGTGAACCTGGGCTGCCACCTGGGGTAATTAATCGTTTTGTTTTGTTCATTGCATTTTTTGTATACACTACGCTCGGTATACGGAGGGTGGATTTTAGTCGCCTCTTACGACAGGCATGCCTACCTCGGGTATATTCTAACCCCTACCCGAAGGGGTAGGGTAGTTTTTTGCAATCGGCACACAGAGTCATCTTACTTACTGCGACTTTTACCGGAATCAGTGGAAATAAAACGGCTATAAATGAAGACAAAGGCAGATGCACCAATTACGAGTGTTTCTTATTTTTCTTTTCTTTTTTTCTTTTCAACGATTTCTTATAGAAAGCACAAAAAGATATATACATTTTTAAATAAATAATCAAAAGTCAATGTCTTAAATATGTTTTATTACTATTTTCGTTTGGAAAAAACTTTTCTTAATTGGGAAATTTTAATAGAATACAGAGCACTATGAATGACATCTGTTCACTTGATGATAACACTTTTTTTTTACTGGAGCCAGTAGCCTATTTGAATACGTATTTGTCCTG
Source organism: Brachypalpus laphriformis (assembly GCA_945910035.1). NCBI lineage: Eukaryota > Metazoa > Arthropoda > Insecta > Diptera > Syrphidae > Brachypalpus > Brachypalpus laphriformis. The sequence goes on from OX246756.1 coordinate 126,910,219, forward strand.
GCTCGCGATATGTCTCAATAATTGTGGCTGTTTCTTCAGGAAATGGTAGAAAACAATGCAATTGTAATCTAAATTAAATTTCAAGAATAAAATTGATTTGAGTGTATCGATGTTAACATTGGCCGACTGGGTTCCCAAATGTTTTTGATTGAAGAAAAAACGCGTTCGATCGGTGCGCTCATTCCAGGCAAGCAAAGAACGAATTCGATAATAAGTGAAAAATCCAAACAGGGCACTTGCGCGGTATCCATGTGCTTAAAAATTTGAACCCGTCTTTTTTCCATTTGGACTTTGCCTGTTGTAAACGGGACTGGCAATAATTCATTGCAAGAAATATGTCAAGCAATCGAAATTTCCAATGGAGACCGCAAATGAAATGAACTATTTCAAGAAATTGGCGGTCTCCATTGGAAATTTCAATTGCTTGACATATTTCTTGCAATGAATTATTGCCAGTGGGGACTAGGTGTAAAGGGGATGAAGTCTCTCTTAATTCTTCAAAGAGTGGTTAATGATTTTTTCAGCCATGACAGGAGAAAGAATTCCTTTCAATTGATAGATAGATAGATAGATAAAATAATTTTATTTTCTTCATAAAGTTTTTATAAAAACAGTATTCAAATTAATTCAAAATATTGAAAAATTGGAAGCAATTTTTTCCATTTAGAATCCTAAGGAATTGAATGCGGTCGAGTTCATTACTACCAAGAAATTGTCTCCTGTATGATTTGAACATAGGGCATACACTTACGGAGTGGAATGTATTTTCGGTTGCATCAAGGTTGTAGATTGTACATATACCAACTGTATCGCTCTTAAATGCCCTGGCATTTAGATTGAGTAGCCCGCACCGGGACTTCAAAATAAGGCTGATCATATCGCGGGGATTGGTGTCTTCAAAGTAGTTGGGAATATCAGCGTATGATACATTGCAGTACTCGTCATGAAACTGTGACTGAAGTGCACGGTTGGTGAATTCCGCCCAGTGGTTTTCCTTAAGTTTAATGAGAAGTGTATTGTGTACTCTGTTCCATTCAGACTTCAAAGTCCAATTGAATTTGATGCCAGTTCCCTGGAAAAGCGCAGACCATTCCTTGGCCCAATCGATTTCATGGCTTATTATTATATCCGTCAATTTACGTGGCAGTCTGTTTTGAGGGAGCTCAGCGACTCTCTGAATATATCCGAAATGCAGTTTTAGAGTTGTAAGGAACGGTTTAGGGAGGCCTGTTTCTATATTAAGGACTTAGTTGGGTGTGTTGGTTGGGAGAAGGAAGCATCTTTTTATGAAGAAGCGCTGAAGTTTTTCGACTTGGATGTGTTCGGAATACCCCCACACTTGAGCGCAGTAATTCATTATTGACTTCGCAGCGGCTTCGTATATTTTATATTTTGCTGAATGGAGGATATTTTTGTTTTTGATGAGATTGGACCATGTGGCGTTTATTGAGTTTGTGGACATTGCGAGTCTTTGGTATAGATGTTCCGACCAAGACATGTTGTACTTAAGAGTTACTCCCAAGTATTTGTATTTGTTCGTAACATTTATTTCAGTGCCGTTGAAAAACCATTTTTCATCTGCCCTTCTGCGACCTCCGTTTCTGAAAATGACTATTTCTGACTTAGTCAGATTTACTATTAAATTCCATTTGTGGCAGTAGTTGGTGAAGCTATTAATCATGGTTTGTAAGGAAGCAGCGCTGTCAGAAAGTATTGCTATGTCGTCAGCATATAGTAAAACCTTTATCATCAGATCTTCAATAGTTATTCCGCCTGGAAGTTCGGAGTGGAGATCGTTCAAAAAAAGAATGAAGAGCAAAGCACTTAGAACGCATCCCTGCTTTACGCCCTTGTTAATGGGGAAAAAGTCGCTAGTTACCTACAACATTTGGATCCCCTTTTTTCAATAAGGGGAATATTATTCACTTTTTAAAGGAGGTGGGCATAGTCTCTGTTCTATATATATCACTTAGTAGGCGATGAATTTCAGCAACCAAACTTGAAGTGTCATTTTTATAAAATTCGTAGGGTATCCCATCGATCCCTGGAGCCTTGTTATCTTTTCCTGACGCAATAGCCCACAAGATTTCGTCCATCTCGATTTCTCGGTCAAGGGTGTTAATACGTATTTCAGCAGCTAATGGGAGTGATGTATAAATCGACAACGTATAGGTAAGTAGACTTTGAAAATAAACCATAAAATCAAGAGCTGTGATATCAGTCATTGTACGAGGAGCGCTGCTGCGTATTGATTTGACTAGCTTCCACCAATCTTTGGTTGATGTTACTGCTGAAAGTCGATGTATGATATTCGCATAATACTCACGCTGCTTAGAATGACACAAAGTCTTGTACTTCTTGTTCATCTCCTGGTATTTTTTTCTGAAAATCACAAGGTTATACCTTCTGAAGTTTTTTAAGAATTTGAAGGCGTTTTTTCTTGCAACGTGGCATGCCAGATCGAACCAAGGTTTTTTGGGCTCAAAATATATATTCTGTTGGTTAGTGGTTCCAATTGCCGCGTACACACATTCCTTTATAGCAAGACATCGCGCTTCCACTGAGTCAGTGGGTGCCATTATTCTTTGTAGTAAGGCTTAATCAAGTTTGTGGGCGTAGATCAAGCGTTTATTTTCAACCCACTTTAGGCGTGGCAGAAGATGTATGGACTAATGTCTAGTTCTGCTCTCAACAGTTTTAAGTCTCACTATCAGAGGCATATGATCAGAGAACGTTTCACATCCTATTTCAAATTCTTTAATCACATCAACTGCTCCGTACGAAGGGCAACAATAGTCAATAACAGAAGAGCCCTTGCTGCTCACGAATGTATACTCGCCAGACTGGTCGCCATAGCCTCTACCATTCAGAATGAACGCTCCAATCTCTTCCACAAAATCAGTAACCATATTGCAATTACTATCGGTAATGGTATCTTTCGAGTTCCTTGCATCGGTGATCAATTGTCCACATGCAAGTTGGACATCGACAGATCCCTTTGTACCAGTCCTCACGTTCAGGTCTCCGACTAAGATAAAATTACCTGGATCCGTTTCATCGAAAAATTTCTTGAGTTTTTCAAAATCATTTCTCCAGTGGTTGCAATTAATGTAAGCTGGTACGATGTTGAGAACAGATCCTGCGAAATGTCCTTTTAGAGTTATGATATCATTGTGCCTGGTGAAGTTGAGTTGGTAGCATGACTTTATGCACTTTTTATACCCGAATATGCATCCGCCGCTTGCTCTTCCACGACTTTGTATTTTCGTTGCTGGAATCCACTCTAATTCGTACCCGCTAAAGAATTTTTCATATTTCATTATGTTTTCAGATATTACAAAGGTTTCATACAAAAAGAATATTTCAAAACTACAGATATATTTAAAAAAGTTACATAACAATGTTTTATTAACAAGTCCTGCTATATTATATGAGAGAACCTGACAGGCATTTAATTATTAATGGGAGTTGTTGGAAGAAGTCCTTGCAGCTAAACCTTGACCGCTGCGCTGATTCGTAATAATAATGTAGTTGGGGTTGGTTTTGTGAAGCAGGTTTGTAATAAATACTTTATCTCCCTTACTGAAAGCAGTTATCACCCCTTCTGCATTGCATTTGTAGCACCGTTGGTTGAGCTCGAGCGTCCAACGTTTTATCCCGATGTTTAGGCCGGCGTCTACTTGGAGTAGATGTTTCTTTATCTGCCGAAGGTGGAAACTCTCTTTCCTTTCGCTGTACGTTAGGTCTCTGTTGATGAAAATGCCGGTGTTTTTAAGACGGTGTGTTGATGATAACACTGAGCTAACTTCGCTTACATTGTCGAGTTCAAAAATGTAGGCCCTGTGATTTGCTGATCCAATTTTGTTGGCGTTTTTTGGTGTTACAATTTTATCAAGCGTTGAGTTGCAGACTTGCTGAAACTGTTGTTTGGCTTCGTCAGTGGTTGACGCATTCAAACCGTTAACGACAACATTCAACCTCTTCGACAACCTCTCTGCTTCTTCCACTTTTCTATGAAGCATCCTTTCACCTTCCTTCAATTTTTCTATTTCACTTCTTAGCAGTTTATTTTCCTCCTGTAACGCATTTACTTCTTTTCTAATACCATTGATGTCATCTTTGGTTGCAATATTTTTTAGCTTTTCATCCAGAAGTCCGTCCAATTTCCGTATCAAAATATCCATTTGAGTTTTGGGGATTTTTTCTGCAGAAGAACAGGGTTTTTTGAAAGGTGATGATGTTTCAGAGTTTGGTGAGGTAGCTTTCAATGATCGTTTGGGGTTCGACTTATTGTTCGTTGTGCCACTGTTAGGGGTTATGCTTGATTGTTGCATTTGCTCAAATGTGGTTGTGGTATTAGATAAAGCTTTCGACATTGATTGATTCTTTATTGGAGAATGTGACAAAGGCATTTTTGGTCTAAACTAATTATACCAGATCGCAGTCAATTAAACTTAATAAAGCTTTTCTTCTGTTTTCCCGAATTTTAATTTTTTTTATGTCTTAGGAATGAAAATGTGTAAAACTCGTACAAATAAAAGAGACCTGCGCCGAACAACGTTCAAGTGATTTGGTTCAGACTACACCATTCCCCTTTCACCAGCCGGTCGATTCTGCTCTTAAAAATTCCAAAGAGACAGCGAAAGGAGAATAAAGAAAAAAAAATGACTTCCACTGAGTGCAGATTCAAGATCGTGATTAAGGAAAAATGAATTAAATTCTGAATTTTGAAAAATATATTTTGATTAGATCTCAGCTTCTACATCGCGAACATGCACCATACGCACACACCCTATCGCAATCTTAGCCGCTGCTGCACGAATGCAGGCAGAGGTAAAAAAAACCCGCACTCCAATACGTTCAGTAGATTTGGATTTGGCACATACACACACATACACACATAACATACATATCCACACACACAGAAAATAAATTTGCCCTATGTTCATTCATGCAGAACATTTGCTTAACATCAATGTTTTGACCGCGCATACACATACTATGACGTCACCCACTGCTGCATGGCTGTTGATTGCTGTCTCCACTGATGAAAAATTGGTGGCGATGATTTCATGAATTATTTTGAGCATAGCTCAGCATCAGAATAACGCAGAAGGATAGTTTACAGCTCAAATGAATCCCTGAATGAAACAATATAAACAGTACCTAGCTATGTAAGTAGGTATATGACAAAAATGAAATCAACACCTTAAATACAATAATTTGTACACACAAAGTAATAGAAAAAACAAGACCTTTTCAATAAAATAGCCACTGCTGCACGATACAAACACAGAACTAACAGGAGAAAAATATTGTAAAAAAGTGAATTGCACAAATCTTACAAATACGAGTATGTACTTACTTTGAAGAACGATCAGTTGATAGCCCATCCCTCAGTGAGTATCCGTATAAGTTGGGATTGAATTCTTTCAGAATATTTGGTAAAGTTAAGTACTGTCGCCAATTGCCTTGTCCTCCTATTGACCAAGCCACTCCTCTATTCTCTACTGTTACTTGCAGCACATTAGAAGCAAAAGCGCCGTTACCAGCAGTAATGGAATCTCCTAGGGCGCCTATTATGTCTATGTCACCTGGTCGCAAGCGATGGACTGACTTCGGAGGCGTATCACTTCTTCTTCCTGGACCATTATTTGCATCGCAAAATAATTGAATGGCTCGTTCTACAGGTTCTTGGGATTTCTGCCATGGTTAAATGTTCAATAATTCGTAGACAAGAAAATTCTTTTTTTAAATTCTGATTTGTAATGCACTCATTTTGTTGAGCATTTTATTAGCATTTTTTTAATGTTAAGCCAACAACAGTTTTTTTTTTTGTTATTCAAGTAGCAATTGAAAAGTATGTGTATGTAAATCCCTAGCCTCCTCATTAAAATTTTATACATTTCATCACAAAGAAATAATTATGTGTTGGTCTCCTTCTGTTACAGAAATAAGTCTGGGTAACAGTTATAAAATTGTAACTATCCACAATTGTTATGACTTGTTTTTATATGTTAAGTCCTTGGGCCAAAAGATGCGCTGATTTCCTTCTACCTCATACGTACACATAGTTAGTCACGGTGGGAAGTTTCTGATAGCCACTTTTACAATTTATAAAATACAGGTAGAACATTTTTTGTTAATTTCTGTAATACAATTTTCCCACAGCCTTGTAGGAATATTTTTCTATGACCCATAGGCTCAAAGACTGATGAAACTGTGAATAGTTATTGCGTCTCTAGAGCGGTCTTGTATCTCACAACTTGACCGCATTTCTCAATTGTGGGATCGATACTAGTGTAAACCCCCTTAAGCGAGGTAAAACAAAAGTTAAATAGCAACCCAAAAATGCATACCAAACAATCCAATTATCGTAAACTGAATCAAGTTATTGCGTGTAGGTAGAGTCACTGAAGAAAAACACTAACGCTGGTATTCAGCAATAAATCTTAAACCAAGAGTTTCATAAACCTATTCGCCAACGTTTATTACCAAAGTTTCATAGGTTCTACGACGTATGTTTGTTGACAGCGATCATATCGGGAGAGCTGAAAAAATTCGGTATTATAGACTTAAGTTAAATTAGTACAAGACAGAAAGGTGCTGCGAAACGGAAATCTAAAAGTTCCAAAAAGTCCCACATAGTTTCTGTATTTGTGAGGCAATTGAAAGCGCCAAGAAACAGGGTTTTCCTTTATTCTATCTGTCTTGATTCCATCTATTAGTTCAATGCAGGTAAAATACCTCACTATAAACCAATAAGCTACTATAGAATAAGATATTGGTGACAGTAAATTACGAACGTGTTACATTCTTCTTCTTCCTATTTCGGTGAGGTTGTGGTCCGAAAACAGGGGATCATAATCTTCCCACTTCACCGCATTTCTACTGTGGGGTTCGCCTATTTGGCCTCAGAAAATATCGCCATGTGATCTGTCACATTATAACATTTATTCGATTCCGTCAGCGCAATTCCTTTTTCCTTAGTGTTTCTCATCATCATTCTACATCAAGAGTGGTTATCGGCGAGCAAACTGTTTTATTTTCCTTCGCTGACTTCTTCCTAAAATATTTTCAATTTCGTGGTAAAATGTATTTCTTTCCTATATGAAATGAAATGACATGAAACAAATTTCCTGTATTCAACTTTGCATGACTTTTCTGATCGAGTAATAGGAAAACCGGTTCGATTGTCTGTGTGGGTTGAATAAACTTGAATATTTACATATTTAAAAAACAAAACAATACAGAACGTATGAGGGTAAATTAACAGCAGCTGAAATGAAGATGCTTTGCGTGACAGCGGGAGTAACAAATCTTGATCGAATAAGAAGTAAGAAGATCCGTGGAAGCCTTCACGTCAAAGAAACCATCATCAGCTGGTATTGCTATGTTCAAAGAAGAGATATTAATTAACCTTCTAAAGATATCTCGAAAGAAGAGAGGCAGGCCTAAAAACCCCTGAATCACAACTCCTCAATCACACAAATGCAACGGCACTTGTATTTGGTTTGCCTCAACAACAAAATGATCCCGAATCGTAACGCCTGCCGATATTTTCTGAGGTCAAGCAAGCGAACCCCGCAGATGGATCAGTAGAAATGCAGTGAAGCTGGAGGGTTATGATCCTTTGAGTTCAGATCATAACCTCTCTAATATAGGGAGAAGAAGAAGAAGAAACAATATGATCTTTAATGAATTTTACTAATAACTTCTATGTCTCTCTCTTCACCTCTCTATTTACCCTATCCTGTGATTTTACTTCTTTACTCGGATGCCTCAGAACTGTAAAGTAATTAAGTTTGAAGTTTGTAAGTACAAGTACCGAAGACTTGTGCTTGTAATTAAAAAAAATTAATAAATACAAGGTAATTGTACTTGTATTTGAATTTTACAAGTCTGCTATTAATAGACCAAAGCTAGAACATGGTTAATATCCTCTTCTTTCCCCAACTTAGTCTCAGAACGCATACTCCGTTACCGAAGCTATGTATATAGTTCTAGTTCCGTCATTGTGCGTAGAAAATCTGAGAAACTATAGAATAAGTTCGCCCTTCGGATACGGCACTAAACTGTAGGTCCCTTCCATTCGTGTGAAAAATATAACGCACACAACATGAGCGGTTGCGAGAAGCTAGGCCATGGCACTTAAAGAGCTGTTGCGCCTAATATTTATTTATTTTTATGGAAAAAGTTGAATGTGTCTATTTTGGTATGTATGTACGAGTATGTACATTCATTTAATCGATACAAATCAAATGCTTCGCATACGTACAATGACGAACATGGTACACCAAGTAAAAGACTGACAGTAAAGTCAGATATAAATACAAGAAATATGCATGTAATTGGGTGATTGGGTTACAGGGTTACCATTTAATTACATACATATTTAGTAGTTTAACTAGATTTCGTATTACATTTTAATACATGCTACTCTACAATCGCAAATTTACGACATCCTTGAAAAGGCATTTCATTTCATTTCATCTAAAATACCAATACAAATTGCTTATGAAAACTAGTAGTGCCTCAAGCAATTGAAGCTTGCTGCCTATTATTTTTCAACTTTTCACTAAAACAGGATTAAGATTTGAAGGTGGTAAAAAAAAAGCAATTTAAATATTACATCAGTCATACCAAAGACCATATTTGGCTTTGGTCTTTTCATACTCATAATTTTGGCGCAATTGTTCAACATGGTAGCCTGTGAATAACCTTTCTGTTTGGGAAGTGTATAAAATTATAATAAGGGGTGGACAAAAAATGTAGGCATGATTTCTAAGTATCTACATATGTATGTTAATAATTGGGCTTTATGGTTTATTACTTACCCCTAAATTGCGAATAAGATCTACATTTTCTTTGATTTCACCAGAGGGACCAATAAAGTCGAAGCCAAAAACCCTGAAAGATCTGTAAAGTTTACCAAACTTTTCGTCTAATATAGTACGCTGGGTTTCGATGTTCTCGCTCCACAGAAGTAAAAAAGTAATGAATACTGAAGCATCAACAAAGTTCATTCTAATTCATTTCATTCCGCTTCTCACTCAAACTTATATGTTGGTTTCTAAATAAAGAGGACAAGAGTTACTATGATTGTTTAACTTGGAGATGTGAGCAATAAATGCATTACTGTGAATGAGGAGAATTTGAAAGCTGAAGAGAGTGTTGCAAATAAACGCTACACAGATCTGCGATGAAAAGTTTTCTGAATATTGTAACATTGATTTTGGTCTACTGATTTAGAATATAGAGTCAATTTACGTGATATGTAACACGTCATGATTTTTTAAAAATTCATATACATATACATATGTACGAGTACATATAGATATTTTTTTAGAATAACTCTATTAAAATAGTTAAATATTTTCATCAGTTTCAGAAATAGCCTAGAAAATTAATGTTTACTTTACTAGCATAGTTTATTGATAGTTATGAATAGTAATAATAATCTGGAATTTTTGGAACAAATTATCCCAACCCATATATTTTATATGGAGCAAATATTAATGATGAACACGTATATGGAAAACGAAGAGATACACAGTCGAGTGGGGCTATACACTCAAATGTCGGTGGAGGCCACGGCTACCGGCGCGGGCTTGACTCCACAAGTGGATGAGTCGCCAGGGGCGAAACATCGTTATCACAAACACAACCAGGGGAAAACCAACATCATATATCCCAACCTGTTAGAAGCGTTTCAATGACAAATTAAATCATTGACCACCCTAGCAGGATTACCAATACGGAGAATTCAATGGAGGAAATTTATTATCAGAACTTACTTCCGCACCACCCGTAGCGAAACGTCCACTGTAGGATACAGAGAGCGCATACATAGATTGTTTGTGGAGAAATACCCTGACACAGACCAGCCATCATTAGAACGAGGTTAATAGCAGGTCCTTTATTAGACTCAATGTTAGAAAAGGTATCTTATAAGCTTTCCCCTGAACATCCGGAAGACAACCACAATGTCACAATCTTAGTTGTTAAAGAAGAATACGAACATACGTACTCTAACGACCAAACTACAAATACGAACATGGACAACCTGAACATACAAATTCTTCAGCAGGAGCTCGACATTTCAGTCTCGTAATATACCTTGATAAACCTGACCTTAAGACCAAAACTCCCTAAACAACTAGAAAACAACCAATTGAAAAGCAAAGCCGATGAAATGAAAAGACTGATCCTGCCAAACTACACCGACGAAATCACCAACTACAAACAGCTGGACCTTCTCATTTACTGCAGTGCTTATGCTGCTACAATAGCAGCAGGGAGAAAAATTGCAGAGGAGCGGGAGTATTAAATCATTGCGTAAGGATGCTGGTACACTTACATCGTATATAACCAGCCCTAATACTAAGTTGCTAAAAAAAGTACAAAGGATTAGGTGGAAATACAGTACGTAAATACGTGACATACAGTGATATCAACCGCATAGCAATAGAAACACTTGATACAGTAAAGCAGAAGATCAGCGTTTATGCTAAAAGACTTCGAAGGTATATAAAATCAAAGCAGAGAAGAGACGACAAACGACTATTTCGTCGATACAGCAATGGCAGAAGACCAGATCTCAGCGGAAGTTTTCCTCATTGTGATCAAAAAGCTGCATAGCTGGAAGGCTGCCGGTGTGCACGGAATGCATAACTACTGGTTAAAGGTCTTTTCCGCTCTCCATGATCTCATGCGGCGAGAAATTAACTGGTTCATACAAGACCCAACCGCGTTACCTAGCTACCTTTGTGAAGAACTCACCTACTTAATTAAAAAGGAAAACAACACTCAAGATCCAGCTAAATTTCGGCCTATTACCTGCCTTAACAGCTTCTATAAGTTGGCACAACGTCTTGCGTAGCCCAAGTTAACAACGGGCACTATGATGAAAATAACATACTGGCCGAGCAGCAAAAGCGATGTAGAAAGGGATCGCTTGGATGTAAGAAGCAGTTGGCTATTGAGGCGGTGGTTACGGTTACGGACCAAGCATGTTCCAAACAACGTAACCTTTTTGCAGCCTATATTGATTACAAGAAAGCCTTTGACATGGTCCCACATAGCTGGTTGATTGGCATCCTACGGATATACAAAATTAACCCGCAAATAACAGAATTCTGTGAATCAATTACGCCGAAATGATGTACTAAGCTACGTATAGCAAGTATAACATCAAGTAAGATTACAATCACCAGAGGTATGTTTGAAGGAGATAGCCTGAGCCCGCTTTGGTTTTACCTTGCTTTGAATCCACTATCCTCTCTACTAAACCAGAGTAAACATGGATTTGAAGTTAGAAATAGTATCTAGAACGCCAGGCTCACTCACCTCATGTATATGGATGACATCAAACTATACGCCAGCACTGCCAGCAGCCTAGAACGTCGTGAATTTCAAAACCGATATAAAAATGGAGTTCGGCATTCAAAAGTGCAAAGTAGTCTACTACTACCTCCAACAACGAGGCCATAGAATTCATGGGAGAAGGCGACATTTGTACTTCTACTTGTACTTGGTACAAGTACAAGTACATACCTGCTTGAGTATGTCATTCAACAAGAGCTTGGAGAAGATATTAAGAACATCACTTAATTCAAGAATATGGTAATGCCAATCAATATACGAGTATTTGCCATCCCTATAATTATATACTCGGCAGGTATAGTCAGATGAAGTAAAACTGATTTAGAAGATCTGGATAGAAAAGTCAGAACCCTTATGACTAAGTACCGTCATCTCCACGGTCGAGAGATTGGTTCTCCGGAGGACCAAAGGAGGAATAGGTGTAGTGTATATCCAAAGCCTTGTCAACAAACAAAATGACTGCCTTTTTAATTATATTTGCAGTAAGTCTCCATCGTCTCAACTTCATTGTGTCATCCTCAACGCGGACAACAACCTTACACCATCGAAAAAGCAAACCACTGCACGGCAGATACCATAATGAGCTTGATGACCCGAACGTAGATGCCCTAATCTCTAACTCTTGAGTTCGATTTGGAAATTTTTTTCCAGAGGCGGTAGCCATTCAGGATCAAGTCATAGCCACGAGAAACTACTTAAAGTTCATTGTACGGGATCAAACAGTGCAAACTGATAACTTCCGCTGCTGCGGAGCCGTTCATGAAATGAGACAGCGCGTTCTAGCTGGCTGTTCCTCCCTTGCTAATAACGCCTACAAGAGAAGGCATGATAACGTTGGCAAAATACTCCACCAAGAATTGCTTAAGAAATTTGGCCTCTCGGGTGGGCAAAATCATCACCTCCTCGCGGTGCCCGCTGGATAGCTATTTGATAGTGAACTAACGATGAGCGTATGCTGAGTCTGACGATATATGTGCAGCTGAACACTCAGACCTGCGTAATCACATCTGAGTGAACTTCAGCGCGCATATGTCTAACCGGACGAGGCATCTCTTGTTGACCTGATCGGCTGAAATATGCGTCTCAGAAGTCTAGCAAGAAGGAGGACGTGCGGCGGATGAATTCTCTCTATGGAATCAACGGTGACGTCTACAGACCAGCGGATACCTTACCGCAGCTACTTCAACATATTTGGAGCTGAGGTCTGTAAGGATTTTCAATACTACGTCACCGTAGGGGCCCTTAATGGGCCAACGGCAGCGCTCATATCCCCGAAGTGGGTTACTGACATCGGTGTATCCGGCCTCTTGTCCTAGAAGTAAAAAAAAAAAGAATCTGGCCCTCCAGGTTGGGGGTTGTGCCGTCGGGTTAACTTCCCTACCACGTAAAAAACCTTTGGTTACGAAGCAACCAACAACCTCGGATACGGATGATCTTACTGTTGACGACCCATGCAAACGTAAAAAGGACAACGATCTTCGTGTCAGCACGTGGAATGTTAGGTCCCTCTACAAATCACGTGAGTTATGTTAGAGACACACAACACAAGTAACGAGACACCAGAAAAGGGACGATTGTTCATATGAGTACAAAAAGGACAAGTGTCCACTTTCATCCCCAGCTGCAAGTAATAAACTCGGTGAGTTATGATGAACGCCGTCGAATCCCATCTACACCACATCTCAAATTGCAACTCATAAAATCGATGAGTTATGAGGGACGCCGTCGATCCAGCTACATGGTGGACGTCGCCTAATTTAAGTATTTTTAAGAGTAGAATTGTAAGTAGAATTTAGTTTAGATTTGTCAACGCAAATGAGCAGATCGGCTCAAATAAAATAAATTTATATATAAAAAAAAAAAGAAATAGAATTGTTTTAACTTAATTCGTGCAGCCGAACAACTTGCGGAGGCCCTAGAGTATTTTAAAGCAGACATTACTGCCATCCAAGAAGTGCGATGGGATGGGCCGGGCAAAAGTAGGATGAAAAACTGCAACATCTACTACGGCGACTGCTACAGACAACAAGGACAGCGTCTATTCGGGTGCGGATTTGTCATTGGAGGTAGACTTAGGCAAGAAGTCAAATAATAATAAAGCAAAAGCATGCACCTGTCAAACAACAAGCACCATCCCAATAATATTCTTCTTCTTCTTCGTCCTTTTATCAGCGAGGTTATGATCCGAAAATAAGGGATCATAACCCTCCCGCTTCATCCCATTTCTACTGATCCGCCTGTGGGGTTCGCCTTGTCGACCTCAGAAAATATCGGCAGGCCCGCCGATTTTGGGCCACTCTGTTGTGTCAAATTCCAAATCCCAATTGCAAACCTATCCCGTCTGGATAAGTGCACGCGCAAAGTCAAGCTATCTCGTTATCTGATCCCATCTGGCGGCAGATAAACGGCAGCTTCGGCATAGGTATCATGAGAATAGTTGCGTTCATCCGGCGACAGGTAAATGCCAGACGCAACCTAAGCAATTTTCATATCGTGTGAAAAGCTATTTTCACACGATATGGGATTTGATGGTGATTTGCGTTTGAGACACATTTTCTGTTCCCTCGATTAGACAGTTGTTGTTTATCTATCAAAGAGAGAACTCGGGTTTTTCTTGGTGTTACGCGTAGACGTAACAATATTTGGCGCAGCCGGAAAAGCGAATAATTGTGAATAGGTCAAAATTCTTTGCATTCAAAAGAAAAAATATAGTAATTGCAATAAACTAAATAAAAGTGATGAAAGTATTTTTGGTAAAGTTTCGCAAAAAAAAAAAGAAAAAAAAGCAAAAAAGGAAATAAAAGCTAAAAAAGCATATTTTATAAAGTTTCACAAAAAGCAAACTAAATAAAAGTGAAAAATTCAGTTTCACAAAAAATTACTCAAGGAAAAAATATTTCAATCTACCATATAAGTTAAACAATATAGAACATTAACAAAAAAACATAAAAGGGTTCAAGTGAAAAGTGAGGAATGCCCAAGTTCTCTCTCACCACCGAAAGAAAAAAGAAGCAAAAACACCAGCAAGAAGAAAAGAATCAAGAAGAAGAAAAACAGCAACAATACCAAAAAGAACAACGCGAACGAGAGGAAGATCCTGCAGCTGAGGAACAAGAAGCGGATACATCATCATCCATCAACGTAAGGAAATTGAGATCCGGGAGCAAGCAGAGAAAAAAACACCACAAAGAACAACAAGAGCAACAAGAAGAAGTAGAAGAAGAAGAAGAAGAATACCAAGAAGAAGAACAGGAACCAAATACATCATCATCCGTCAACATAAGAAGATTGAGATCCGGAAACAAGCAGGAAAAAGTAAGCAATTTTAAATCGTTAATTTTAGATAATAAGTTGTTAGATAGTAAGCTATTAAAAATAGTAGACAAATTTGATAAACAGATAAACCTAGGAGGATATAAAAAATTAAAGAAAGAAACCGAGAACTCAAGGAAAAAATATTTCAATCTACCATATAAGTTAAACAATATAGAACATTAACAAAAAAAACATAAAAGGGTTCAAGTGAAAAGTGAGGAATGCCCAAGTTCTCTCTCACCACCGAAAGAAAAAAGAAGCAAAAACACCAGCAAGAAGAAAAGAATCAAGAAGAAGAAAAACAGCAACAATACCAAAAAGAACAACACGAACAAGAGGAAGATCCTGCAGCTGAGGAACAAGAAGCGGATACATCATCATCCATCAACGTAAGGAAATTGAGATCCGAGAGCAAGCAGAGAAAAAAACACCACAAAGAACAACAAGAGCAACAACAAGAAGTACAAGAAGAAGAAGAAGAAGAAGAAGAAGAAGAACAATACCAAGAAGAAGAAGAAGAAGAACAGGAACCAAATACATCATCATCCGTCAACATAAGAAGATTGAGATCCGCAAACAAGCAGGAAAAAGTAAGCACTTTTAAATCGTTAATTTTCTCACTACCGAAAGAAAAAAGAAGCAAAAACACCAGCAAGAAGAAAAGAATCAAGAAGAAGAAAAACAGCAACAATACCAAAAAGAACAACGCGAACAAGAGGAAGATCCTGCAGCTGAGGAACAAGAAGCGGATACATCATCATCCATCAACGTAAGGAAATTGAGATCCGGGAGCAAGCAGAGAAAAAACCACCACCAAGAACAACAAGAGCAACAAGAAGAAGTAGAAGAAGAAGAATACCAAGAAGAAGAAGAAGAAGAACAGGAACCAAATACATCATCATCCGTCAACATAAGAAGATTGAGATCCGGAAACAAGCAGGAAAAAGTAAGCAATTTTAAATCGTTAATTTTAGATAATAAGTTGTTAGATAGAAAGCTATTAAAAATAGTAGACAAATTTGATAAACAGATAAACCTAGGAGGA
Organism: Brachypalpus laphriformis; assembly: GCA_945910035.1. NCBI lineage: Eukaryota > Metazoa > Arthropoda > Insecta > Diptera > Syrphidae > Brachypalpus > Brachypalpus laphriformis. Next base: position 126,925,964 of record OX246756.1, read on the forward strand.
TATAGAAAATTAAAGAAAGAAACCGAGAACTCAAGGAAAAAATATTTCAATCTACCATATAAGTTAAACAATATAGAACATTAACAAAAAAAACATAAAAGGGTTCAAGTGAAAAGTGAGGAATGCCCAAGTTCTCTCTCACCACCGAAAGAAAAAAGAAGCAAAAACAACAGCAAGAAGAAAAGAATCAAGAAGAAGAAAAACAGCAACAATACCAAAAAGAACAACACGAGCAAGAGGAAGATCCTGCAGCTGAGGAACAAGAAGCGGATACATCATCATCCATCAACGTAAGGAAATTGAGATCCGAGAGCAAGCAGAGAAAAAAACACCACAAAGAACAACAAGAGCAACAACAAGAAGTAGAAGAAGAAGAAGAAGAAGAAGAAGAAGAAGAATACCAAGAAGAAGAACAGGAACCAAATACATCATCATCCGTCAACATAAGAAGATTGAGATCCGGAAACAAGCAGGAAAAAGTAAGCAATTTTAAATCGTTAATTTTAGATAATAAGTTGTTAGATAGTAAGCTATTAAAAATAGTAGACAAATTTGATAAACAGATAAACCTAGGAGGATATAAAAAATTAAAGAAAGAAACCGAGAACTCAAGGAAAAAATATTTCAATCTACCATATAAGTTAAACAATATAGAACATTAACAAAAAAAACATAAAAGGGTTCAAGTGAAAAGTGAGGAATGCCCAAGTTCTCTCTCACCACCGAAAGAAAAAAGAAGCAAAAACACCAGCAAGAAGAAAAGAATCAAGAAGAAGAAAAACAGCAACAATACCAAAAAGAACAACGCGAACAAGAGGAAGATCCTGCAGCTGAGGAACAAGAAGCGGATACATCATCATCCATCAACGTAAGGAAATTGAGATCCGGGAGCAAGCAGAGAAAAAAACACCACAAAGAACAACAAGAGCAACAAGAAGAAGTAGAAGAAGAAGAAGAAGAATACCAAGAAGAAGAACAGGAACCAAATACATCATCATCCGTCAACATAAGAAGATTGAGATCCGGAAACAAGCAGGAAAAAGTAAGCAATTTTAAATCGTTAATTTTAGATAATAAGTTGTTAGATAGTAAGCTATTAAAAATAGTAGACAAATTTGATAAACAGATAAACCTAGGAGGATATAAAAAATTAAAGAAAGAAACCGAGAACTCAAGGAAAAAATATTTCAATCTACCATATAAGTTAAACAATATAGAACATTAACAAAAAAAACATAAAAGGGTTCAAGTGAAAAGTGAGGAATGCCCAAGTTCTCTCTTACCACCGAAAGAAAAAAGAAGCAAAAACACCAGCAAGAAGAAAAGAATCAAGAAGAAGAAAAACAGCAACAATACCAAAAAGAACAACACGAACAAGAGGAAGATCCTGCAGCTGAGGAACAAGAAGCGGATACATCATCATCCATCAACGTAAGGAAATTGAGATCCGGGAGCAAGCAGAGAAAAAACCACCACAAAGAACAACAAGAGCAACAAGAAGAAGTAGAAGAAGAAGAATACCAAGAAGAAGAACAGGAACCAAATACATCATCATCCGTCAACATAAGAAGATTGAGATCCGGAAACAAGCAGGAAAAAGTAAGCACTTTTAAATCGTTAATTTTAGATAATAAGTTGTTAGATAGTAAGCTATTAAAAATAGAAGACAAAGTTGATAAACAGATAAACATAGGAGGATATAAAAAATTAAAGAAAGAAACCGAGAACTCAAGGAAAAAATATTTCAATCTACCATATAAGTTAAACAATATAGAACATTAACAAAAAAAACATAAAAGGGTTCAAGTGAAAAGTGAGGAATGCCCAAGTTCTCTCTCACCACCGAAAGAAAAAAGAAGCAAAAACACCAGCAAGAAGAAAAGAATCAAGAAGAAGAAAAACAGCAACAATACCAAAAAGAACAACGCGAACAAGAGGAAGATCCTGCAGCTGAGGAACAAGAAGCGGATACATCATCATCCATCAACGTAAGGAAATTGAGATCCGAGAGCAAGCAGAGAAAAAAACACCACAAAGAACAACAAGAGCAACAACAAGAAGTAGAAGAAGAAGAAGAAGAAGAAGAAGAAGAAGAAGAATACCAAGAAGAAGAACAGGAACCAAATACATCATCATCCGTCAACATAAGAAGATTGAGATCCGGAAACAAGCAGGAAAAAGTAAGCACTTTTAAATCGTTAATTTTCTCACTACCGAAAGAAAAAAGAAGCAAAAACACCAGCAAGAAGAAAAGAATCAAGAAGAAGAAAAACAGCAACAATACCAAAAAGAACAACACGAACAAGAGGAAGATCCTGCAGCTGAGGAACAAGAAGCGGATACATCATCATCCATCAACGTAAGGAAATTGAGATCCGGGAGCAAGCAGAGAAAAAACCACCACCAAGAACAACAAGAGCAACAAGAAGAAGTAGAAGAAGAAGAATACCAAGAAGAAGAAGAAGAAGAACAGGAACCAAATACATCATCATCCGTCAACATAAGAAGATTGAGATCCGGAAACAAGCAGGAAAAAGTAAGCACTTTTAAATCGTCAATTTTAGATAATAAGTTGTTAGATAGTAACCTATTAAAAATAGTAGACAAATTTGATAAACAGATAAATATAGGAGGATATAAAAAATTAAAGAAAGAAACCGACAAATTTAGAATAGATATACAAAATTTTGAAAACATTGAGACAATTCATCCAATTTGCTCCTCATCCCCAAAAACCATGGGAAAGGAAAGTAATGATACTGCAGGTATGGGTGAAGATAGTATGTTCATTCCGTATCAGCAGGCTAATCTATTGCAACTGGTATCAAATCTAGTTCCGGTATTTAGTGGTGAACATAGCGAAGGTCTAACTACAGAATTACAAGCCTTTCTTAACTGCTGCAGACAGGTAAAAGCATGCCTAAAGCCAGAACAAGAAATAAACTTTTGCCACTTAATCCAAACCAAGTTAAGAGGAAATGCCTTCACGGCTATGCAAAATTGTAACTTTTCCACGTTTGAAGAATTTGAAAGACTTCTGAAAAATAATTTTATGCCTAAGAAGTCATATATTCAGTTATCCAATGAGCTGCGACAGTGTAGACAGTTTCCTACTTAAACCTTAAATTCTTTCTTACTAAGGGTTAGTAATTTAGTAGCTCTGTGCAAGGTAGCGGCTACTGAACTCTAGCTACTGATTCAGAATTAGCGGCCATTTTGGCTCTCAAATCTGGAGTAATAAATCCAGTTATAAGACAGTTCCTACTAACGGCCACGGAATCGACACTAAAAACACTTAGTGAAATGATTTTAAAACTGGAGCTGAAGACAAGTAGTATATTAAATCCTTTTCAATCACCATGGTCTCCGCAAAATTTTAATTTCAATCCTCTATCATCTACGCAGGATAGCCGATTACCTCCTCAAATCTCATCACATAATCTTACGCCATACATGCAAACAATGCCATATATGCAAACCATGCCATATATGCAAGCTACTTCATATTTTCTTCCCCCAAACAACATCGCATGCGATTCGCTCCCTTCTACTGGACGAAATCCAGATCTTTTCTCTCATTCAAATAATAATTATACTAATGTTGCTAGCAATAATAAATCTAACCAAAAACAAGTTTTAAAGTGTGGATTCTGCAATAAAGGAAACCATTCATATGCCGAGTGTAGAACTCGAAAAAATACTCCGTACTGCACCGAGTGTAGGGTATATGGACATAATATATCCACTTGTCATACCATATGTCCAAAAATCACAAAAAGGTTTTCTTTACGAATGGAAATAGAAAAAACCTCCTAATTGTGATTTTTGCCTTAGAGTAGGACATGATGTCTCCCAATGTTTCGCAAAACAAAAATGGGAGAGAAATACCATATTCCGGAAAACCAAAAGCGGTGGAGCGAAAAATCCCCGTCTCGACGACAGTAGATGAACAAAGTAACAAGGGGTACATAAATTCTAAAAATATGGTTGAATTACCTTTAGATATAGCTAGGAATAAGAACATACATTTGATAGTGGACACAGGGGCGGACATAAGCATAATAAAGAAGAATAGTTTAAAAGATGTTTCTTTAAATCCAAAAAAGAAAGTAAATATTGAAACAGCTTATGGAAAAGGGCAAACATTAGGAACAAAACAGGGCACATTTTTATTAAAAAAATCTTTTCCTTGTGAATTTCAAATAATTGATCGGAATGATAAAATTCCAGTTGATGGTCTGCTTGGTAATAATTTTCTTAATAAGCATTGCAATGTGGAAGGGCCAAATAAACTATTACGTTTTCCTAAAACGAAATATAATACCTCAGAATTTGCATTGCCACTTATATCTGATAGTAATGGAAAAAATGAGCCTCCGAGAGAATTTTCTTCTTTTACTACCAATCTTACAGATAACCAGAGTTCAATCAGCGCTAAACCGAGAATTATAGAACAGTCCGAAGAAAATGTGAATGAGACTCCGAGAGAAATTCCATTTTCTTTAAAAAACTATAAAAACTCAGAATGCCAATTGGTTAGTAAGGTAGATAGGACAACGTGCAAAACTTTCGAGAAGTGTGGAAAAAACACTCCGAACGAATACCCCGCCTGTTCAAATGGCACGCCCGAAAACAAAAACTCTGCATCTTCAGAGCAAACAGTTACTTTGAGTGCAGTCATACCGCCCCGTAGCAAAATCATAATAAAAATAAGATCGAATGTAACAGAAGAGATGCTATGCCTATCAAAAGAGGTAAGCAAAGGGGTTTACATAGCCAATTGTCTTAATACAACAGATCAGGAAATAAATGACCAGCAAATCATTCCTAATCTGGAATTCTTACCTTTAAGTAAATTCTCCATTAGCTCTTTACTAGGCGAAGAGTTTTGCGGACAGAATTTTTACTATAACTATAACCAAAAGTCAAAGAATCTAGGTTTACTATCAAAAAACAAGAACAATACGACCAACGCTGTCTTTAGCTTAAGTGGTCAATGTCCTCTTGAGCCCAAATTATTAGAGCGTACTAAACTTTTAAATGAAAATATACATTTCGATGAATTACTTAGTTCATCACAAAAACAAGGTGTACTGGAAATATGTCACGAATATAATGACATATTTAGTCTTCCTGGAGATAAACTTTCACATACTCCCGCTATTACGCATAAAATTCCGATCGTAAGAGATCAATGCCCCATTAATTCAAAAATGTACCGTTTACCCGAATCGCAAAGCCCATTATTAACAAGCAAATTTTTGAAATGTTAGACGAACAAATTATTACACACAGTAAAAGTCCCTGGAACTCTCCATTATTATTAGTCCCTAAAAAAGCAGGTCCAGATGGTCAACATCAATGGAGAATAGTTATTGATTTCCGTAAACTTAATGAAAAAACTATAGGGGATGCGTACCCTCTACCGCGGATTGAAGATATTCTCGACCAGTTGGGTAGTAGTAGAGGTATTTCTCCACTCTCGACCTAAGAAGCGGGTATCACCAAGAAATGGTTGCTCCAGAGGACAGGGAAAAGACGGCATTCAGCACCGCATATGGGCATTTCGAATTTACACATATGCCTTTTGGATTAAAAGGAGCTCCCGCGACCTTCCAGCGCCTTATGATTTATGCGTTGACTGGTTTGCAGGGGGTAGAGTGCTTTGTTTATCTTGACGATATTGTCATATATGCCCGAAACATAGAAGATCACAACAAAAAAACTCAGATCCGTTTTTGAGCTTGAAGCTACAACCGCAAAAGTGCAACTTCTTAAGAAAAGAGGTTATTTATTTGGGACATAAATGCACTGAATCAGGCGCATTACCGGATCCAAGTAAAGTATCATGTGTGCAGAATTTTCCCAGACCTAAGAACGTAAAACAGTTGCAATCTTTTCTTGGTCTTGGTAACTACTATAGAAAATTTGTGAAAAGCTTCGCAGAGATAACACTGCCCCTTACCAAACTTTTGCGAAAAATTCTAAATTTATTTGGGATAATGCATGTGAAAAAGCGTTTACACTATCCCCCCGCATTTACACTATCCAAATTTCGAACAGCCATTTTTGCTCACAACAGATGCCAGTAATGAATCACTGGGAGCTGTGCTATCGCAAGGTCCGACTAGTGAGGACTTTCCAATTGCGTATGCTAGTCGCGCTTTAAATCCTGCAGAAAAAAATTACTCCACTACAGAGAAAGAACTTTTAGCCGTAGTTTGGGCTATAAAAAATGTCCGATGTTATCTACAGGGCCGACATTTCACTGTATACACCGACCACTTGCCACTAAAAGGCGTTTTGAAACCAAAAGATTCATCTTCCCGTATTATTCACCTAATACTTAAAATTTCTGAATTTGATTTCACTATCGAATACAAAACAGGGAAAAGTAATTGCAATGCAGATGCTCTCAGCCGCATACCTGTAGGAAGTGATATGCCGAATAATAATGAACTAGAAGACGAACCAAAATGTTTTGCTATAACAAGGTCAAAATCGAAACAGGAAGCATTACGCGAACAACGAGAAGACATAGCCAAAAGAACTAAACCAAAATTTAGCAAAGTGGAACGGCAATATATTTCAAAGTCTGCTAATATTCAAGATACGATCGAAACCGAAAGAGAAGAGGAAAAAACACCACAGGGTATATCGGAAAATATTAGTACATGTAGTCGAAAAGCCAACAGATCACTGAGACTCATCAGACCAAACCCATTTGAAATCCCAGTTATTTTAGATGAATACCGCAATACTCCTTTCGGGGGACACCAGGGAGTAAAGAAAACATACAGCAGTATTCTTCGGAAATATAAATGGAAAAGTATGGTTCGCGATGTCAAAAACCATGTGAAAACTTGTACTAAATGTCAAAACAATAAGAGCGGAAAAACGATAAAAATGCCAATGGTTATAACTGATACACCTAAACTACCCTTTGAAAAGGTGTATTTGGATATTGTGGGACCGCTTATCGAAACACCTATTGGAAATAAATTTTAACTTTTCAGGACGATCTGACAAAATTCGCAGATTGGTATCCGATGCCAAACATGGAAGCCGAAACTGTAGCCCAAGTATTTGTTGATGAGTTAATAAGTAGATACCGCATTCCAAAAAAGTTAATTACCGATCAAGGAGCAAATTTTGTGAGTAAGCTATTTAAACGTATTTGTAGTTTGCTAAGAATACAATAAATTGAAACGAGTGCATATCACCCCCAATCGAATGGCTCTTTGGAAAGAACACACAAGCCACTGGTGGAATACTTGCGATCCATTGTGGATGAACATCCGAAGTGCTGGGATAACTTCTTAAGAACTGCTGCATTCGTTCATAACAACAATATACACGAAGGCACTAAGCTTACCTCCTTGGATTGTACATTTGGTTTCACTTCAGACATTCCCTCAAATTTAAATTAAGAACCACAACCAGTTTACAATCACGAAGACTATTTTTACGAATTGCGTTACAAGTTACAGAAATTGTATACAATTGCACGTAAGAATCTAATGAAAAGCAAAAGTAAATCAAAATTGTATTACGACAAAACGGCAAGACCAGTATCATTCCATGTTGGTGATAAGGTACTTCTTCTAAATCCCTCTAAAAAGCACAAATTGTGTCAAGTCTGGTTAGGTCCGTACACAATTGTTTCCGTAGTCAGTCCGGTGAACTCAGTATTGAAATTGGGCAAACGAACGACCACAGTTCACAATAATAGGCTAAAACATTATTATGAATGAATTTTAGAAATAAAAATATTAGACTACATATATGTACGTATATGACACATAAATGTTTTTATTTTAGGAGATGTCGGTAGCAACAGTATCTGTTTTCTTAATTATGTAGATCGCAGTAACTAACGCAGTAAGTCCAGTTGACATTGGTGAATTAGAGGATAGAACGGGAATTTATCTAGAGGCCATAGGTCACTATGCAATAGTGCGGTCAAAGTGGAAATTCATCATTTATCAGGATATGGAAGGATATCTAGCAGAATACGAATCGACAACAAAACAAGCAGTAAAAATAAGAGCAATATGCGGCGAGGTAAGAAAAATGTTTCCGTTGGATAATTGCAATTTACTAGCTAGGATACAAGAACAGTCGATTCAGGAAGTAGTACAAATGCACAGTAGGATATCAGAATTATTCCTTACAAGAAGGTCAAGGAGAGGTATTTTAAATTTAGGTGGTACAATTTTAAAGGAAATATTTGGCGTTATGGACGAAGAGGACTCAGAAATGATTGAGAAACAGATTTCTGATCTAAAAAACTCCAAAAAGGTGATCTCCCATATTTTACAAAAACAAACTTCAATAATAAAGAATAGTATTCAAGTAGTGAATAATAACACCCAACAGCTAGACCATCAATACAAACTAATAGATCAGTTGATGAAAAATACGCTCAATCTCACTACACTGCAAGAATTGAACCATCACTACGACGAAATTTCAAATATTATATTATCTACAATATTTCACATAACTAAACTTCAGAATAATATTCTAAATTCATTAACTACAGCTCAGCAAAATCGTCTAGACCTAAAAGTGATCCACAGATCCACATACACTTATTGAAGCTTTAGAAAAAATACCCACCGTAACGAAAGGCGAATTGAAATTCCCAATCGAATCATCCATAGAAAATATCTTTGAAGTAATCCAATTGCTTGATGTTACAGTCAAATATTCTGCTAATAGGCTGTTATATGAAATTACCTTGCCTCTAACAAGTGCATCTGAATCAAATACATTCAGTTCCAATTCTGTACAGGGATAACTTATTCTATTACGTAAACCAAATATTCGAAAAAGTAGTTATCAATCAAAAATATTCTGAATTCATACCCTTAACCAGTTCCGACATAGCATCTTGTAAACATGTACGAGATATTTTCCTGTGTTTACCTAATCACCCAGTACATACGGAACTAAAAAGTTGTCTACCAAGCCTTATTCTTCATGAAGGAATCTTAGAAAACTGCGACCTAAGATTACTGAAGATTCAAGAGGAAATTTGGATAAATTTCGCAAAGCCAAACAAATGGATATTTCTTATGCCAACGCCACAAAAAAATTTAAGTTAGCTGCGGAGATAGATTCTTTATCCTACCAGTTCAAAAGAAAGGTATGCTGACACTATCTTACGACTGCCAAGCTGAGACAAAGGCCATGCGCTTATTGACTGTAAAGCAATCAGCACCAGAGATGGTAAATATATCTGCAAAAATAACGACCATATCTTTGAACCCGTCTTTGAATTTAGATCACTTATTTGACAACAACTACAACCTAACCCAAAAATTCATTAAAAGTCCCAAATCTGTAATAAAGAAAAATTCAGATTTATTGCCGTTTAGTTATGGGTTAAAGGAACTGCAAGAAGAAGTGAAAATGTTGAATAGTCTTGACGAAGACGAGTTCCAAAAAAATAAAACCATTATCTCCGTTTGTGCACCTACTTTAACAACTATTTCAATTTTAGCGGTAATTTATTATGTTCTCAAAACAAAGTTCAAGATTAGTTGTTCCTGTTCTAAAAAGGAGCCACTCTCTGCAAACCATACAGCCTAAATACTCTATCCAAGTTTATCCGTTTATCAAATAACCATCCATGCATTTATAAATTAAGTTAATATCATGCTGCCAATAAACCAATAGTTCTATGATTTTAGTTAGTTTTACAACATTTTATAATTGTTATTACTTAGTTTAAGAATAAGTAGCGCTCATTTATATGTACGATAAAAAAAAAATATATATATATAGAAAAAAAAAATTTATTAAATTAAAAAAAAAAAAAAATCAAATAGTAATCCAAAACCAAATAATATATTAATAATTTAATTTAATTAATAGTTTCTACAAATAACACAATATTTTTATAATTTAAATTAGCTTATGATAGTTTTTATAGAACGAAATACTGTCAGAGAATAAAACTCGTAAACTCGTAAAAAATGTATATATAATAAATACACTACAAAAAAAAAAAACAAATGCATAGTAATAAGAATAAAATAAATTAGAATATGTTTCATAACGCATTGTTTAGCTAGTAGACCAATTTGTATAATAAGGATTAATAAAGAGAATTACTGTTTTAAAAGGGGGAGGAAAATGTTGTGTCAAATTCCAAATCCCAATGGCAAACCTATCCCGTCTGGATAAGTGCACGCGCAAAGTCAAGCTATCTCGTTATCTGATCCCATCTGGCGGCAGATAAACGGCAGCTTCGGCTTAGGTATCATGAGAATAGTTGCGTTCGTCCGGCGACAGGTAAATGCCAGACGCAACCTAAGCAATTTTCATATCGTGTGAAAAGCTATTTTCACACGATATGGGATTTGATGGTGATTTGCGTTTGAGACACATTTTCTGTTCCCTCGATTAGACAGCTGTTGTTTATCTATCAAAGAGAGAACTCAGGTTTTTCTTGGTGTTACGCGTAGACGTAACAATATTTACTGAGGCCAATATTTACTGAGGCCTACAACGCGATGTCTTTGGAACGTGCATTGATATTGCCTTTTTAACAGGGTTCAAATAATCTCTTCTTTGAACGTGGCAATACCAGCTGAGCCGGTCGCGCTCTATTTTTTGTACGATGGTTTCCTTGATGTGAAAGGTTCCACGGATCTTCGAACTTCTCATTCGATCAAGCTTTGTCACTCCTGCTCTTATGCGAAGCATCTTTATCTCAACTGCCGTTAATTTACTCTCACAAGTTTTGTATAATACATTGTCCAACATTGTGAACCGTATGTGATCGCTGGACGCACAACTGCCGTGTAGAGCCTTCCTTTCAACTTAGGCGGGATTTTTGTGTCACAGAAGATAGCGGACTTGTCTCACCACTTCATCCACCCTACGCTTACGCGATGATTGATGTCGTCATCACAAGTTGCTTTGCTATTGATCATATATCCCAGATATTTAAACTTTTCGCACTTGAGAAGCACTGTTACATTCAAATAAATATCTGGAATAGGCCTGAGTGGATCAGAGAACGGGCAGCACAAGTACTCTGTCTTTTTTGAACTAATGCGATACCCATTTCCCTCCAGAACGTCCACCCACACTTCAAGTGCTCGTTGCAGGAACGTGGGATCCTCACTCATGATGGCTCCATCGTCAGCAAAGAATAACTGATGTACCTTGCAGTCCATCACGTTACCTTCAAGTAGATAATCAAGGACTGTGATAAGAGTAAAGGACTTGAAACCCTTCCCTGGTGCACCCCGACTTTCATTGGGAACTCTCTGATCCACTCAGGCCTATTCCAGACATTTATTTTAATGGAACAGTGCTTCTCAAGTGCGAACATTTCAATAGCAAAGTAACCTGTGATGACGACAACAATCATCGCGTAAGCGTAGGGTGGATGAAGTGACGAGAAAATTCCGCTATCTTCTTTTACCGAAAAATTCCCCCTAAGTTGAAAAGAAGGCTCTACACTGCAGTTGTCCGTCCAGCGCTCACATACGGTTCACAATGTTGGACGATGTACACAAATTATAAGAGTAAATTAACGGCAGCTGAGATGAAGATGCTTCGCATAAGAGCAGGAGTGATAAAGCTTGATCGAATAAAAAGTTCGAAGATCCGTGGAAGCCTTCACGTCAAGGAAAACATCGTAGAGAGATGGAGCACGGCCGCCTCAGCTGGTATTGCCACGTTCAAAGAAGAGTTCATTTGAACCCTGTTAAAAAGGCAATATTAACGAACGTTCCAAAGACATCACGAGGCAGGAGTGGTATGCCTATAAACGCCTGGATCACACAAATGCGAAGACATCCATTCAAAATCGGCAGGCCTGCCGATATTTTCTGAGGTCAGAAAGGCGAACCCCATAGGCGGATCAGTAGAAGTGGGACGGTTATGATCCCTTGTTTTCGGATCATAACCTCGTAGAAATAGGAAATACGAAGAAGAATGAAGAAAACCAAAAACGTAGTAGAGACAAGGTAATAGAAGCAAAATCTTGCTAATACTGGCGTCCAGTCTTGTGCTCAAGAGGCGAAGAGAGTTAATGGCACGTACATGACCGGCAACTCATGGGAGATCAAAGCAAGAAACCATCCAAATTTTCAACTCACAAGACCCTGTACCCCATGTTTTCTCTCTAATTCTTGCAAAACTTGAAGAGCAATGCAAAACAAACAAACGATTTTCGAGAAAATAGCTGCACTAGAAAACAACATTCGTAACAGGCTCACTTCAACCAGAATATGAAAGAAACGGATAAAATTCTTACATGGAACACCAATGGGCTCGTACAAAGGCTCGACGAGTTAGAAATATTTATACGAGAAAAAGGTATTGATGTATGCTTGGTCTGTAAAACTCATCTGGCAAAACAATCCAATGTTAAGATAAGGGGATATAAGCAAGCACGATACGCATTAGGAACAGAAGTTTTTGCTTTCAACATTTCGTCCACTGCGATGTAAACTTGAACAAAGTGATTTCACAAATATCGTCAACTTCCTTAAACCAAATTTTATTATTGGTGGTGACTTCAACGCGAAACACACCAACTGGGATTCAAGGTACGTTTCTCAGAAGGGTAGAAAGCTTTATAATGCGGGGATGCAACACAGTTGTGATTTTCACTCGACGGGTATACCAATATATTGGCCGACTGATAAAAATAAGATACCAGATCTGATCGATTTTTTTGTTGTTAAGGGAATATCTGGCAACTGTATAAAAGTTAAAGAAAGCTTTGATCTTTCCACTGATCATTCTCCAATCATTATGACGATGAGCGAAGTAGGACCTGCCAGATCAACCAGCGCGAAAACTAATTGGGATGGCTTTAAAAAAGATGTTGAAGCAAATACTGGGAATAGCGTATTACTTAAAATGCCCTATGAACTTGAAGTTGATCGCTTCGTCGAGATCTTACAAGATGCCGCGTGGAAGAATACTCCCAAACCAAAGAAAAACACCGGCCAGTTACATCTAAACTCTTCTTAAGGAGAAGAGAAAAGCGGGTAAAAAATGGCAGCAAATTCTGACACCGCAACATAAACGACATCTTAACCATTTGTGCAACTCACTAAAAAGATCTATTAAAGACCTTAAGAATAATGAAATACAAACTTACCTAGAAAGTTTACGGCCGAAAAGGATTCTAATTACTCACTTTGGAATGCTATAAGAGGCATTAAAAAACCTCAAATTCAAGCCGCACTAATTAGGAAAAATCAATACGAATGGGCCAAGCATGATAAAAATAAAGTTTTGCCACCCACCTGGAAGAAACTTTTAAATCGTTTGATGGTCAAGCTCTTATTCAAAATATAAATACGTTGTATATAGCCAATAGTGCAATAAAAAATGCAACACTAACCGAAATAAAGAAACTTAAGGTCTAAATAAGCTCCCGGTTATGACCTAATCACGGGAGAGGTTCTTAAAGCATTACCAAGAAAAGCTTTAATTAAGCTTCTGTTCATTATAAACGCCACACTTAGACTAAAATAGGCTGGCAAAAATCCTCATCCAAACCCTCCACGTGAGTGCCAGCCGGAAATAACCACCACAGCAGTCTTGTACGATGTCAAGATGGGGTTAGCCAAGACCAGGAGGCATTTTTAATTCTCTATTTATGCCTTTTGGTCATCGGATCGAGGTACCTGATTTCAGTGGTGGAGTGAGCGCTTAATGCGCGAAACCATGCCCAAGAATGCAAGGCTGGGGGTTAAACCAGTCTCTAACAAGCTCCTTCGTACGCACAGGCGGGGTCCGTCGAATTTTGCCTTATCCCGATACTACGGCGCTGTAGGGAGTGACCGTAATTCCGTATTACTCGTGGGTCCAAAAACCTAAAAATTATTTTTTTTTTTTTTTATTGGTTGCCCCTGGAGGTGCAGGAATCTTCAAAAAATACCAATGGTCCATACCATTGGTAATGCCCGATTCATATATCTGACAATGCCATCAGTGCCAGCCAGTATATGCCTACGGGCTAAACCTCACCCTTCAGAGATGCACTATGAGAACCGGCTGCGCGTACTCATAGTAGTAGGCAATTCGTCCCTCTCATTTTTTTAATTTTTGTGATGACTACGACTAAGTTGCCTTAACAAGTAGTTTACGCTTCTGTAGTGTTAATCGCTTTAGGTAGGTAGCTTTCCAGTAAAGGCACCTAGTAATACCGTCATTATATGCGGTTTTTCCCTAAGTCGAAAGGTCTTGTTCTTTGTAGTCGGCGCTCAAGGTTTGTCACGTCCATAGTACGGATTATTTCATTATTGCTGTGAATATGAAGACGGGTACGAAGTTTGCGAGCAAAGTTTGTTACTTCGTCCCTCATGGTAGCAATTCCTAGATCTCTGTGAATATCACTATTCCTTATATACCAAGAAGCATTCACGATTGCTCTTAGTATTTTGTTTTGAAATGCTTGCAGTAGAGCCATATTGCTTGATTTGGTACAACCCCAAAGTTATATACCATATGTCCAAGACGGTTTTAGGACTTACTTATACAAAAGCAGTTTGTTATATACGCTTAACTTCGAGTATCTTCCGAGTAGCCAATACATTTCTCTAAATCTAATTTCGAGCTCTTCGCGCTTCTTTTTAACGTGTGGTTTCCACTAAAGTTTTGCGTCTAGGGTCATTCCTAGATATTTTGCCTCGTTTGCGTACGGTATTTGCACCGAGTTAATGAATAAAGGTAAGTTGCTTATCTTTCTTAACGTAAAATTGACATGCGTTGATTTAGTCTCATTGAGGACTATTCGCCAGGTTTTTTCCATTCGCATACTTTGTCCAAAGCTCGTTGGAGTTTTCCCATTGATGATTCGACTGACTCATCATTACGAGGACAGCCGTGTCGTCTGCGAACGTTGTTACAATGGTCCCTTCATTTTGTGGTATATCTCTTGTGTAGAGCAGGAACAGGATTGGACAGAGAACACTTCCTTGTGGAACACCGGCGTAGATTTCTTTGAAATCCGAATATTCACTTACGTGTCTAACACAGAAAAGTCTGTTTTCAAGATAAGATTCCAATATTCTGTACAACTTTTCCGGTAAGATTACCCTTAGCTCATACCTTAGGCCTTCGTGCCATACCTTGTCGAAGGCTTGCGATACGTTGAGAAAAGCGCTAGAGCATATTTTTTTCCCTTCTAGAGCTTTTTCAATTTCGTTCGTTATTCGATACACCTGATCGATTGTGGAATGTTTGACCCGAAAGCCGAATTGATGAATTTCTTCAATTACTGGTTGCAATCGTTTCAGCAGAAGTTTCTCGAAGACCTTAGATATTATTGGCAGAAGTGAAATGGGTCTAGATGATTTCTTGTCATTTGCACATTTTCCCGGTTTCAGAACCATAATAACTTCGGCGACTTTCCATTGCCTTGGAATATATAATAGTCTTAAAGAAGCATTTATAATGTAGAGCAACTTAACCAGCACTTTTTTCGGTAGCTCTTTCAAAATTTCGCCAGTGATTAAATCATATCCCGGAGCCTTGTTGTTTTTCAATTTTTTTATTGTCATTCGAAGTTCGGACAAGGATACGGTTTTTACTTTAAAGTTGTCGGGTGCCGTATTATCATTCGGATGTTCGATCAACGGTTGTCCATCGAACGGCTTGAACGTTTCCTCTAAGTGATCGGGAAATAATTCTGCTTTCTCTTTGTCTTCTTTGGCCCATTCCCCGTTAGCTTTCCTAATTGGCGGCGAGTGTATTACAGGTTTCCTTATGGACTTCAAGGTTTTCCATAGAGAGTAGTTTGAATACTTATCAGCGGTCAGACCCTCGAGGTAAGTAGAAGTCTCGTGATTTTTTAGGTCATGCAGCACATTTTTAAGCTTGTTACAAAGATGGTACAGATAAGTTTTATCCGGTGGCGCGCGGGATTGTTGCCATCTCTTGCGCGCTCTCCTCTTTTCTCGTATGAGGTCTTCGATTTCAGGCTGGTATTTGACTTTATTGTTCCGTGCTTCTGTCTTTCGCAAAGGAGTGTTTTTCCACGCTGAGCTCTGAACGGTTACGACGAGTTTTTCGATTTCTTCTTCTATTTCGAACGGTGTCTTTAGCGGTACATTTAAAGTAACATTTTCCTTGCAGTCTCTTCTGAAAGCGTCCCAGTTAGTTTTGTTACTAGTTAACCTAGGCGGTCCTTCTTTTTTTACTAGACTTCCACCTATTTTCAGAGTGACTGCCGAGTGATCTGAGCATAGATCATAGCATTCTTCGATTTCCGTCAAATTTTTAGCTAACCCTTTTGCGATAAAGAAGTCGACGAGGTCAGGGATTTTATTTTTGTCAGTTGGCCAATAAGTTGGCTTTCCTGTCGAAAAGAAGTTCACCCCACATTTCATGCTGGCTTTGTACAATAATCTTCCTTTTGTCGAATTGCATCTTGATCCCCAGAAAGTGTGTTTCGCGTTAAAGTCACCACCTAAGACAAAATTAGGTCCGAGTGAGTCAAAGAGACGAACGAGGTCGTCTTCTACTAGCTTATATCCCGGAGGGAAGTAACTAGATCCGATGTTGTAGTCTAAGTGGTTTATTTTTACGGAGACTGAGCTTATTTGCATAGAATCAAATTCTATTTCTATGTTTTCGGAGTGCTTAATACAGTCTTTGATGTAAAGAGAGGACCCGCCTCTCGCATTTTCCGAAGGATGATTCGCATGGTAATCGCTGTAACCTTTTATTTTAGGTCTAAGTCCCTTTCTTAAGTGCGTTTCCGATACCAAACATATATCAATATTATTTTTCCGTAGAAACACTTCTAACTCGTCGATTTTTTTCAGAAGGCCGTTTGCGTTCCACGTTAGTATCTTAAGTAGCTGTTTCATGTTCATGTTTTTTTGATTGTCTTGCGAGGTTTGAACTCGAGATTGCTCAATTTGTCAAGTATAATTTTATTAACCTTGGTTTGCTCCTCAAATTTTTCCAATATAATGGTAAGTATTTGGCTGACCGGATCTGTTGTAGCTGATCTTAATTTGTTTTCGTTTGACGCGACTTGCGCGTACGATCTCGCGTCAACCTGTGGCGGTTTTTCCGCTGCACTTGGACCAGCGACGTTCTCTTGCGATAAGTGGTTCCCGGCACATTTTACACAATTCCCTTCTTTTTGGCAATTAAATAAATTTGTAAATGTTATTGTTTGTTTTTATGAGGGGAGGTGTTATGCGCATGGATACCAAATTGTATCAGTCAGCATAAAAGTAAAATAGTTCCAATGTCCAACGGAAATCAGCACAAGCATAAACAAGTTCTGATTTCCAACGGAAACACATTTGCATCGTTTTTAAATGTGTTTACAAAGTTTCAAATGCAAAAAGATATCTTTATTGCATGCGCACAATATTTGTGCTTACTTTTCTTTTATGAAAGAATAAACGAAGGAGCAAATCAATAAACAAAGCATAGAGTCCTATTTCATGCATGCTCGCTCAAGGAAAAAATGCTGATATGCAATTTGTTATCCACATGCGGACTTCTCCCTCATCGAATTTAGTTTTTAAGCTTAGTCTATAATCAGCGCACAACCGAATCACTCTTTCATTGAATAAAAAACCATAGTTTTTCCCAAACAGTATTCGCAGCAATTTTATTTCTCATAGTGAATTATCCGTGTACCTCGGCAGCATATCAATTTAAACACGGTAATTTTATTTCTCATAGTGAATTATCTGTGTACCTCGGCGGCATATCACTAGTACTATCATAAATACTGTTACAGATGTAAATACTAGTAGGTGGATGGTAGGATGTAAATACTAGTAAATGTTAATTGGTTTATTCTAAATATATATAAAAAAAAAAAAAAACAATTCATTCAAAATGACCTCCATTTACTCTTATATAGGCCTTGAGACGAGTTGGCCACTCACCAATCGCTGCACGCACCATTTCCATTGGAAAAGTGTCGACTGCTTTCCACTAATTTTTAGCGACTCCAGGTTTTGGTGTCTTTTCATACAAACCATGCCCTCCAAAACAGACCATAGCTTGTAACCCAAAGGATTAAGATGCAAACTTGCTGATGGCCAATGATCAATGGTTATGAAGCGAGGAATATGCGCAATAACCGCAATCCTTTTTTCCTTATCGCTCCACTCCATGTTAAAAACTCTTAATTTAAATTTGCGTATGAACAGACCAAATATAAAACCACAAATGACGAAAGCCAACACAAGTGTGCGGGTAATACCAGACGCTGTAGCGAACCTTTAAAAGTTGTAACAGTATTTATGAAAGTACTAGGTATATGTGAGTATGTATCTGGATATGTATCTACCTAACATTAGAAAATGTATACATATATACGATTCTAACGGAACGACCGAACGATAGTCAGGGCGCTCAGTGTGAGTCTATACCCCAACGTCTTGAGTGGATTAAATCCTACTTGTGTTCTATGCACTTGCTTATATACATACATAAGTAGATACTATCATACCATATGTCGAGAGAATTCTTGATGCGAAAATAACGATCACAGAGATCGGAGCGGGTAGGTAAACGCCGAACATCAGGCGTGTGTAAACTCGAAATAAAAAAAAAAACTTCACAATACCATAGCGTAGGCAGACGATTTGATCACGTACAACTCAGGACTTAAGATAGAGGTCATTGCAATACTCTTGCAGGGCGACTTTGATAAAATCGAGAGATACTGCGACGACTGGAAGGCGAAGATCAACTTTTAGAAGTCGGAGACCATCCTGTTCAGAACACCGTTGTCTGTGGCCTCTAGGGACTCCAGAAAAAATTGGCGAAAGAAAAACAAAAATAAAAATAAAGCGCAGCACAACACTTAGCTATAAAAAAAATTGAACAGCACTGCGCTGCAAAAAACAAAAAAAATCGTATTTAATTGCGCAGCCGAGTTAAGTTAGTTCAAGATTATTTTAACTAGTTTTTAATTTATACATACATACATTTTCAATGCCGCGAATCCTTCATGAGGGTTGCGGGGGTAGGATGCTCAGTTGGACTCTTCATCCTTCTCGATCTTCCGCCATTGACTCCAACGACAGCGAGAGATGTCGGAGTTGGTCCAACCATCTATTTCTAGCCCTACCGGGGAGTCGCCTAGCTGATGGCACGTCTTGAAAGCCGGTCTGAGGGCATGGGCACTACGTAACCAAACCATCGAAGCATAGATTGTTCCGTTCGGAGAAGTAGCTGCTCAATATTTAGCGCCTCGCGTACTCTGATGCTGCCCACTCGATCGCTACGATTTATTCCAGCAACACCGCGAAGGAACCTTATTTCGCCAGCTTGTATCCGCGATCTTATTCTTTCGGTCACTACCCAAATTTCATGACCATAGGTGAAAGTTGGAACATACACCGATTTAAAAACTGATAGCTTAGCTTGAATACTAAGTTCGGCCTTCCTTATAACAGATTGGCCAAGCTCTCTCAAAATTGATCCAGCCTGACCAATTCTACAGGATAACTCGGCATTGCTCCTCCCATCACTCGTGAATAAAGTTAGTTCAAGATTATTTTAACTAGTTTTTAATGTATACATACATACATTTTCAATGCCGCGAATCCTTCATGAGGGTTGCGGGGGTAGGATGCTCAGTTGGACTCTTCATCCTTCTCGATCTTCCGCCATTGACTCCAACGCCAGCGAGAGATGTCGGAGTTGGTCCAACCATCTATTTCTAGCCCTACCGGGGAGTCGCCTAGCTGATGGCACGTCTTGAAAGCCGGTCTGAGGGCATGGGCACTACGTAACCAAACCATCGAAGCATAGATTGTTCCGTTCGGAGAAGTAGCTGCTCAATATTTAGCGCCTCGCGTACTCTGATGCTGCCCACTCGATCGCTACGAGTTATTCCAACAACACCGCGAAGGAACCTCATTTCGGCAGCTTGTATCCGCGATCTTATTCTTTCGGTCACTACCCAAATTTCATGACCATAGGTGAGAGTTGGAATATACACCAAGTTAAAAACCGATAGCTTAGCTTGAATACTAAGTTCGGCCTTCCTTGTAACAGATTGACCAAGTGCTCTCAAAACTGATCCAGCCTGGCCAATTCTACAGGATAACTCGGCATTGCTCTTTCCATCACACATGAATAATAACCCGAGGTACTTAAACTTATCCACCTGCTCAGTGGAACTCCACTAACATGCAGAGTACACTGAGTTGGCGATCTAGAAATGACCATTACTTCTGTTTTGTTCACGTTTACCTTCATTCCAGCATCATCACAAACGGCTACAAACCTTTCGAGTGCGCGCTGAAGAGCAATTGACTAATCCTTAAGTCCCCCACTCTGAAAAATTGTCCACCATGGCTGCGCTGCAACATCCAATCCATATATACAATGAATAGGAGAGGTGACGAAACGCAGCCTTGGCGAAGTCCAACGCCCACAGTGAAAGGTATTGATTTAACGCCGTTTATCCGAACACAGCTTCTACAGTTTGTATATAAAGGCTGAACTGCCCTTAACAAGGAACCATGAATCCCATACTCCTGCAGAACACTCCAGAGTTTGCCTCGAGGAACCCTATCATATGCCTTTTTCAAATCCACAAAACAGTTGTAGATAGGTTTAGCATACTCCCAGGCCTTCTCAAGAACTATTCTGAGAGTGAATAACTGGTCGGTTGTGCTTCAAACTGCCCTCAACCACAGCTCTGAAACGCGTTTCTAACATCTTAGCAAAGACTTTTCCAGGGAGACTTAAAAGAGATATACCCCGGTAGTTGATGCAATCTCTTTTGTCCCCCTTTTTAAAAAGAGGAACAATCACTCCCATTTGCCAATCACCAGGTGTTTCACCACATTCCCACGCTAGAGCCATTGCACTCCCTCTTTACCTAAAGCCTTAAGCATTTCTGGCCGGATTTCATCCACGCCATCAGATTTACCTACTCTCGACTATAGGTCTGCTATCTTCGGTGCCCTGTTCGGGATTGACCAATTCTGAGAAGTGCTCGCCCCATCTACGTAAGATACGAGTATCCTCCTCATTGGAAAGAAGTGTACCGACTTTGAATTTGACTCCTGCAACGATATTCAACTTTCTTCCTCTGAGTCGGCGAATGGTCTGTGTGCAGATCTGTGTTCAGGATCCAATTTCTCCCCAAACTCGTTCCAAGATCGTTCTTTAGCTGTTTAACAGCTAATTTGCAAGTTCTTCTCTTACGTAAAAAAAAAATTTTTGTACCGTATTTCCTATAGTGGAATTGAAAAAAAAAAATTGTTTATAGTATTATTAACATCTTCTCAAACATTTTTGTTATGCTTTTTAGGCCTTTTTGCACAAAAAAAATAATAATTTACAGAATTTCCTATGTTGGAAACCCGAATATAATGATGAACCGATTATTACGGATTAGGAAGGATTAGCCAAAAGAAATCATTCCCTAATATATATGTATATTCATACATAGATATTAACCTACATATTACCAGCTAAGTAATTAACCCTTTGTGTACGTAATCGGTTTCATTGAATGTAAATTACCGTATTCGTTTAATTTGCTATTGACTTGAACTTTGAGCAATTGCAAGTACATACAAAAGTCAATGTTACAATAATTAAAGATAAAATTAAGTATTTAATTGTTTTGATAATACTCTTGCATTCTCATGCACATCAAGCAAATGGAATAATACATAGGTGCAACGTTATTAACGGTGTGGAAGCGAAGGTGGAAGGCAATCCGCAATTTACAGATTTTGGTATTGCATTGAATGTAATTTATTCCATTTCTTATTTGTGTTTTGTTTAAAACGGAGATGATATTAGGTTCCAGTACGAGTACGTGCGTGCTATGCAAACTTG
Source organism: Brachypalpus laphriformis (assembly GCA_945910035.1). Lineage (NCBI taxonomy): Eukaryota > Metazoa > Arthropoda > Insecta > Diptera > Syrphidae > Brachypalpus > Brachypalpus laphriformis. Next base: position 126,947,792 of record OX246756.1, read on the forward strand.
TCGGGAAGAATTTCCTGTAATTTTTGCATTCGGTTCCGAGTAAAATTGGGTTAAACAGTGCCTTATTTCGCTTAAGTACTTCCCATTTCCCATTTCTTATCTTTACAGATATAAGTGGGGCTGGTTCTAAATACGAACCAAATTCAGATTTTGTACATCGGACTGCATCGAGCAAGCCATTACACTCTCAAAATCTTCTTCAGATTATACGAAATGTGGCGGTTCTGTAACAAGCCCTGATTTTTGACGAAGAACGTTTTTTTTTATTTTTTTTTTTTATTTGGGCGCACTCAAAGGGTTATGAATACCTTTAACATGTTTACACACAGTGCGGGCGTTGGAAAGGATCGATAGAAAGAGAGAGAGAGAAAGATTTTGGTTTAGTGGTTCATGAAGCTCAGTTGCTTATGCTTCAGCTATACTCCGGGGGTGGCGTCCAGATAACTGGGGAGATTTTGTTTGTTATTATTGTCATTGCTTTTGATTCACAGTACTTTTTTCCCGATAATCGATGTCAAGGGCAAATCATCATCAACAAAGCGAACAATTTTTCCAGCCACATGACCAAGCTACTGCCAATGTTATGCCTTCGCAGTAGTGTTCACAGAAGCTTTTGCAAAATGATCGGACTGACTTTCTATATTTCATGAGAAATAAATAAATGCTTGCTGACTTTAGGATTTGAACCATGAACCATTAGCGTGGCAATTGACGACGTTACCACTACACCATTGCCACCCCAATGGTGTGGTGCAGCGTATTCAATTGTAATAGTTTAGTTTAGATTAATTGACTATTTTATAGAAAATAGAATTGATTTCAATTGTCTTTACTGATTATATTTTTAAATTCTTACCGTATATGTATTTGGTATAAGCTGTCTTCCAGATTGACATAATAATTTTTATTTCTTTAATTTGTGTATTAAAAATTAAGGTTTCCCAAAACGGTTGTAATTTATTTAATTTAGATTATGCAATTTTTGTAGTGTAGTACGTCCTCTGTGTATTTATGCAGAAGATCCAATCCTCGGTCACCATTTAAGGTTTTAATTGCTTCATTTAGCTCGAGTACATGCTTTTCAATTAAATTACGCGAATTCTTAAAAATAGGGCGACAAAGTTGATTTTGGTGATTGCACGAGAACATCTCCGCGTAGTTGGTCGTTTTATGTTTAAGTTTTATGTGTCGAGGTCATTCAATAAGGACAACGAAATTCGGATCTTTACGTGGAATGTTCTGTCCCTTTACAGACCACGTGCAGCCGAACAACTAGCAGAGACCCTAGACTGTTATAAAGCTGATATTACCGCCATCCAGGAAGTGCGATGGGATGGGCCGGGCAAAAAGAGGGTGGAAAACTGTGACATCTACCACGGTGATTGCTACAGAGGCAACATGCAACGCTTATTCGGATGCGGATTTGTCATACGCGGCAGACTTAGGCAAGAAGTCTTAAGCTTCCGACACGTTAGCGAGCGTATTATGACCATCCGGATCAAGGCTAAATTCGCTAAAATAAGCCTAATATGTGTTCATGCCTCCACGGAAGAAAAGGACCCTGCCACCAAAGAGTGTTTCTAAGAGTTCCTCGATAAAACATACGAGTAATGTCCTAAATACGACGTTAAAATATTAATGCCAAAATAGGAAAGGAGGACGTCTTTGGTAGGGCATAGCCTACACGACACCACGTCTGATAACGGACTAAGGCTAATTGATTTCGATGTAGAGCGAAATGTCACCATAGCAAGCACATGGTTTCCTCACCTCGATATTCATAAACAGACATGGCAGTCCAATGATAATGCAACGATCAACCAAATTAATCATATTGCGATCGACGCAAGGCATGCTTCCAGTATCATAGATGTGCAGACCTTCCCAGCGGCCAACATAGACTCGGATCATTACCTTGTTGTACCCAAGGTACGAATGCGGATATCCCAAACTCAGCAACAAAGGAGAATCACTGTGAAAAAATTTAACGTGGAAAAGCTACAAGAGACCGCCAGTCTTCGCTGAACGTGTGTCCCGAAATCTCTCAATCAGCCCTATGTCCCCAGCATCCAACATGCCATCAGAAACGCCGCGACTGATGTGCTGGGTCTCGCTCGCCCACCACCGCGAAATCCCTGGTTTGACGAAGAATGCCGGCGAGTGCATGCAGCAAAATAAGAGGCATACAAAGCGGGCGCTGCAAAGGAAGACGAGAGCTGCTCGTGAGCTATATGAGCAAAAGAGACGGGAAGAACATCGACTTCTCCAAAACAAGAAGAAAGAGCATGAGAAGCGCGCGTTTGAGAATATAGAGAGTTTATACTCCAGGAACAATGTACGGAAGTTTTACCAAAAGGCAAAAAGAACATGTAAGAGAAGCAATATCCGTACTGGAACCTGCAGAGATGAAAATGGCAACCTCGTAGTAGAATCACAGTCGGTGCTGAGAATATGGAAAAACTACTTCTACAGACTGTATAACAGCGAGGAAGACCAACATCCCACTGTCAGGCAGAATTAACTATTCAACATAGACGATGATAGTCAAAATGTCCGTCCACCTGACCAAAACGAAGTGAGGATAGCAATATCCACGCTAAAATCCAACAAGGCTGCTGGACCTAATGGCTTACCGGCCGAACTTTTCAAGGCAGCTGGGGATGGATTGGTAGAGTGCATACACCAACTCATCTCTAAGATTTGGTCAGAACCTCAGCATCGTTTGCCCGATTCACAAGAAAGGAGACCCCCTCAACTGCGCCAATTATAGAGGCATCAGTCTCCTCAACATCGCATACAAGATCTTTTCTGCGATATTGTGTGAACGCCTGAAACCTTTTATCAACAATCTGATTGGATCCTATCAGTGCAGTTTCAGGCCAGGAAGGCCACCATCGATCAAATCTTCACACTTTGACAGATCCTGGAGAAAACCCAAGAACTCCAAATCGATACTCACCACCGCTTTATCGATTTCAAGGCCGCCTATGAGAGCATGTATAGAGAAGAGCTTTATAGACCCATGTCTAGTTTTGACATCCCTGCAAAACTTGTCCGTCTGTGCAGGATGACGATGGAGAACGCTCGCTGCTCCATCAAGGTCGGTAATGACCTCACCGAAACCTTTGATGTCAAAAAAGGTTTTAGACAAGGTGACGCGCTGTCATGTGATTTCTTTAATATTGTACTTGAACGGATTGTGCGAAACTCGTAAGCCAACACCGGAGGCACAATCTATCACAAGTCTGTACAACTGCTTGCATACGTCGACGATATAGACATTATCGGAAGAACTCAGCGGGCTATCACCGGTGCGTTTGCAGCATTGAGGCGGAAGCGACCAAAATGCGTTTAGCGATAAACTAGGGTTTAGCGATAAACGAGTCCGACGAATTGGACAGAACGTCACAGCGGACAGCTTTAACTTTGAGGTAGTAAGGAACTTTGTCTACCTTGGCTCTGCTATAAACTCTGAGAACAACATCAGCGCAGAAATCAAGCGAAGAATAATTCTTGCCAATCGCTGTTTTTGGGCTTATAAGGCAATTCAACAGTAAAGCCCTATCTGGAACAACTAAGGAGACTCTGTATAAAACCCTGATCATCCCAGTCCTGTTTTACGGCGCTGAAACATGGACTTTATTAAAAGAGGATGAAGATATCATTGGTCGCTTCGAGAGAAAAATTCTTCCTAAGATATTCGGTTCCGTTTGCGTTACCGGGCTTTGGAGGAGAAGATTCAATCACGAACTTTACGAGCTGTACAGCGACGTCTGAGATGGCTAGAACATGTAGAGCGAACGGACACCAACGCTACGGCCCGCAGAGTTTTCAGGTCCACCCCGAACTGTAGCACCACTTAAGTAAGTAAGTAAGTCGAGGTCGTTCATATTTACTAGTCTAGCTAAAAAAGTTCCACTTCAAATATCATCAACTCTGTGACATGTTTTTCAATAGTTAAAACAGGGAATTTAAGACACATATTCACAAGATTGCCGAAACGAGTTTAATTGTAAAAATCGAATACAAGCTGAAAGTACTTATACCATACCAAATTTAATGAAAAATATATATATATAAGACTGACCAGCCGAAACCCTGCTGCGAGCGAGTTATTACGCCGATTTGAAGAGGACAAGGTCTTTAAACGTTGCCTGATGCCCAGATATAATCCCTCTAAACCTATTTTCATATCCCTATTTTTTATTTAAATAGTAATTTAGGCTGATTATAATTTGACATCCCACAATATCAGTGGTAAATTCGAGCGACATGTAGAGGATGACAATCTTAGAGAGCAGAAAATGATCAATAAAACCAAATCATGGTCGGGATTACAGAGCCATTATTGCGGATGATATTAACAAATTTGTATGTATATGTCACACAAATGGCTATTAAATGTTACACTTCATGCTGAAATTGAAGCATTTATGATTGCAATACCAGCCAAGTCATCCCTACCATCGTATGTACGCGAAAGATAGGATATTCACTTAAATTCGTAAAACCCTCGTAAGCCACGTAAACCGTATAAATTTATCATCGCGTCAAAATTTTATATGAAAAATTATTTACGAGAGCCCCGTAAATTTCTGCGACTATTTTGGTTTGGAAATCACCCTCGGAAAATTACACTGCTTTCGAAAATTGTGCTGCTGTCAAATTTAATTGAAACTATGGCAGAGGTGGGAATACAATCTAATAAGTATTTTCTTTTCACTAATTTTCGTCATTTTCGTATGTTTGAGGACAGTTTGATGACAGTTGCAGAAAAGCTGATTCAATTACGCAACCTGTTTCCGAGGGATATTCATTTAGAGCACCTCGTAAATTTACAGAACTACGAGATGAGTAAGTTTATCAGTTTAAGTGAATACCCTTAATATTTATCAAAAAGTGCTTGCATCGATACTGATATTGTTAAAACAATGACTCTAATGACAGAAGCGACAACTGCTGAAAGTACGCGCGAACCTAGAATAAGAATATGGATACATGCAAAAGATATAACAACGTAGCAAAAATTCTGCTTAAGAAAATCTTGGAGATATGCATATGTAGACACATCCATCCCTGCAACCAAAAACATCAGCCGGATATACATACAACGAAAACCGCAAAATATACGCGAATCCGTGCACTAGAAATTAAACGAATTGGAATTTTCAAGAAGTAAGGATAATGTTGATTATCATAAGTGTAATAAGACCCAAGCAACTTTAAAAGTACATAAAAGCACTAGCCTTAGGACTGAAAACCATTGTGCCTCGCAACTGATGGCTGTGATAAAATTTAGAAAACATAACAGCAATGACAAAATATCGTCTGTTGGCGAGAGTGGCTTATTTAATACTGGCATGTACTTATACGTTTTATATTTGCCAACTGATTCCGTATGGTAACTCAATGCGGCTATGACGAGTTTATGAAGGGTGTTCCAATTACTTTCAGCTTCTTCGTTGGGCAAAGCTAGTGCTTCATATCCCTCTATTAGTTGATTTCCAAGATAGATGCTTACTTACTTACTTGCTTAGATAGCCCTACAGTCCGGGGTGGACCCTGGCCTCAACCAACAAACCTCTCCAACCGGCTAGATCATTAGCCAGCTGTCTCCAGTTGCGTGCGCCAAGTTGGTTGAGGTCCCTTTCCAATTGTTTGCGCCACCTAAGGTGATGCACGAGAAGTAAAAAGAACATGGCAGGGTTTCAAAGCCGGAACAGAAGCCTGCAGGGACGAAAATGGCAATATAGTAGTAGAATCGCAGTTGGTGCTGAGGATATGGAAGGAACACTTCTGCAGACTGTTAAACGGCGATGATGACCAATATTCCGCTGTCAGGTAGAATAAGCCATTCGACAGTGACGATTGCAGTCAAAATTCCCGTCAACCCGATCGGAATGAAGTGAGGATAACGATATCTAAACTCAAATCCAACAAAGCTGCTGGAGCTGACGGCCTTGCCGCTGAACTTTTCAAGGAAGGAGGAGATGAGTTGGTAAGAAGCGTGCACCAGCTCATCTGTAAAATCTGGTCGGACGAAAGTATGCCCGATGAATGGAACCACAGCATCATTGCCCAATCTTGAGGAAAGGAGACCTTCTAAAATGAGCCAACTACAGAGGTATAAGTCTCCTTAACATCGCATATAAGATCCTTTCTGCCGTATTATGTGAACATCTAATACCGATTGTCAACAACATGATAAATCCTTATCAGTGCGGTTTCAGGCCGGAAAAGTCCACCATTGACCAAATATTCACACTGTTGACGCAGTCTTGGAAAAAACCCATGAATATAAAATCGATACGCACCACCTTTTCATCGATTTCAAAGTTGCCTATGATAGCGTGTATAGAGACGAGTTATACAGAGCCATGTCTAGTCTTGACATCCCTACCAAGCTCGTCCGTTTGTGCAGAATGACGATAGAGAACTCTCGCTGCTCCATCAAAGTCGATAAGAATATCACCGAACCGATCGATGTTAGGAGAGGTCTCAGGCAAGGTGACGTGCTATCATGCGATCTCTTTAACATAGTACTTGAGAGAATTGAGCGAAACCCACAAGCCAACACCGGAGGTACAATCTTTTACAAGTCTGTACAACTACTCGCTTATGCCGATGACATTGACGTAATAGGAAGTACTCAGCGAGCCGTGAGTGGGGCATTTGCTAGTATTAAGATCGAGGCAGCAAGGATGGGTTTAGCGGTCAATGAAAACAAAAGAAAATATATGCTGCCTACAAAAGAGGACACCCAACATTGGCGTCTTGAACAGAATCCCACAATAGATAGATATCATTTTGAGGTAGTAAAGGATTTTGTCTACCTAGGCACTATGGTGAGCTCAGCAAATGACATCAGTGGGGAGATCAAACGAAGAATTTCTCTTGCCAATCGTTCTTTCTATGGGCTAAGTCAGCAATTGAGTAGCAAAGCCCTATCTCGAACTACTAAGGTAACTCTTTATAAGACATTAATCATCCCAGTCCTGCTGTATGGCGCAGAGGCATGGGCTTTGACAAAACCGGATGAGGATGCCCTTGGTTATTTCGAGAGAAAAGTTCTTCGAGCGATCTTTGGTCCCGTCTGCATAGACGGTGAGTGGAGGAGAAGGTACAATGCCGAACTATACGGCCTGTACAAGGACATCGACTTAGCCAGAAGAGTTCACATACAGCGACTAAGATGGCTGGGTCATGTGGAGCGGATGGAGCCCAACCTTCCCGCTAAGAAAGTTTTCGAATCCACCCCGGACGGACGGCGCAGTAGAGGACGACCTCGCGGTAGGTGGCGCAAACAAGTGGAGGGGGACCTCAACCAACTTGGCGTGCGCAACTGGAGGCAGCTGGCTGGTAACCGTGCTGGTTGGAGAGGTTTGTTGGTTTAGGCCCAGGTCCACCCCGGACTGCAGCGCCACCTAGGTAAGTAAGTAAGGTGATGCCTTCCTCTATTGCGTCGTACGTCGCGAATTGATTCGAAGACTTTTCGGGCCGCCTTCGTCGTTCAAGAGAGGGATTTACTACTCAATTGCCTTCTCAGCCCAAAGAAACAACTATTGGCAGATGTCATTGCTCGGGTTTATAGCGGAGCCTAGGTAGACAAAGTTCTTAACTACCTCAAAGTTTTGACTACCTATCGTGGCATTCTGTCCATGTTTATTGCCCTTTTTTGTTGACAGCATGTACTTTGTTTTGCTCTCATTCACCGATAAACCCATTTTTGCCGCTTCTGCTTCAATACTCACGAAAGCACCATTGACATCACGCTCTCTCCTCCCAATTACACTAAAACAAAAAAGTCTACATACAGCCCTAAAAAAGTATGAAAACTAAGAACCAAGTAATAATTCGGTTAGTAAGCAGTCTTTATGTATCTTCTTATTACCCAGTTAACACTTTTAGTAAAACAAAGTTAACTGTAAACACAAGAAATAACAAAAGGTAAATATATAAATATTTGGCACAACAGTTTCTGGCAACCACTCGTGTTGTACGAGTTGTATTTTTTCACACAAGTGGTACCGTGAAAAAACTTGTTGGTGTTTTCTGGGATTCGAACATGGAACCTCACGCGCAGTGGTCCGACACACTTACCACTTGCGACACGGCGAAAATTACAAAGAAAGGCTAAATAAACAAAAAATCCAACGCACAAAAATCAGCATAGAACTGCATTTTCATAGAAACTCCAACGAAAACAAATTAAGTACTACCCGATAGCCCTGGTAGCTAGTGCTGCATCCGATAGATTAAGATATAAAATTAATTTATGTTTTAATAAACAATAATAAGAGATCTGGAAGTTTTTGCTATTCTCTTAGTCTCGTGTGTAATTTAGAGGTTACTGGGTTCCTTTCTTAATATTAACGGATTCTCAAAATGGGGAGTAGGAAGAAAATCCCTTTGAAATTCGAAATTTAATTGTTAAACTAAGAGAAGAGAATAAAAGTCAAGGTGTAATTTCAAAAATTATTGGTAAAACTCGCGCAACAGTCCAATCCATAATAAAAAAAATACGATGATAGGGGTAATGTCTTAAATAAAAGCTGCTCTGGGCTTCCGAAGAACTTGAATGCCCGATATGTTTGGACCATCCTCCGTAAAATGACAGCCAATCATAAAACTAGCACTCCAAAAATGGCTCAAAATATCGGAAATACGACCGGCAAAGAAGGCCATCCCGAAACGGTTGGAAATGTCTTAAGATCCGAAGGATTTTGTAAGATATTCCAGAAAAAGGCCCCCAAGTCGGCAAGGTCAACCAACAAAAACGCCTCGAGTTTGCCAAACGCTGTATTTCTGAAGGTCTCGAGTTTCGGAGAATGGCATTATTTACGGAAAAAAGCACGTCAGATCCAATGGCCGGGAAAAATATGGATTCGAACAAACCAGGCTGTGCAAAATTTGGTGTCAACAGTGAAACATGATGGAGGCAGTGTCATGGTTTGAGGGTCAATGATGATTGCGAGAGTGGGTAAATTAGTGTTTATTAAGGGCATTATGGATCATGACATCATTTCCGAATGTCTGGGCTTAGAAAATAACAGGGTGCTACACCAAGAGAATGAACCAAAGCACATTATCTTTTATTACGATAAGCCGCTTCATATCTTCCAGACAATTTCTGACGACGGTCAAAATCTTTCTCTTCATTGTGATTTTCGTGCAGCAAAAGAATATCTTGAGACGATATATACTTCAAAAATTCCGGATGTCGATTTTTTCCTACTAGCTTATGTATTATACATTAGGTCTACAATATTTTTTGAGAGCTCACGTTTCGCTCCAAATCGCTCAGGTGCCTTTTTTGAGAACCTTGGGGTCGCTCTGAAATCGCTGTGATATTGAAAATCTTAAATGGATCGAATTGGAAAACACTCTACAAATACTGTAAAATAAGTTTAAAATATAGGAAAACTATGGAGGACATTTTTAAATGTATGCATTAGCTTGGTATAGCTGATGCCCGCAACTTTGTTTGTGTGGTCCACAATAACATTATCTATATACGAGTATGTATGTACGTATTTTACCTTCAGAAGGAAAAACATCAAACGTCATCGTTATTGCCTGCGCCAAAATATACATATGCATACAGTTGGTCAAAAAAGATGTTGGACACTCAGTGCTTCCACAAAAAACAATGAAAGAAGAACTCAATGTTAATCCATTTATTTAAACCTTTGTTTATGAGCTTTATTTAACGATTTGATTTAACAAAATACATAAGATTATTACTCAAAAAGAAATCAGACACTTAATTTTTCAACAACAAAAAGAACAAGAAAGGTTATTAAAACATAGGATTCGGATATAACTATTACTTGGTGGTAGACCTTTTCTCTTTCTCACTGCATTGTGCATCTACTCTTTTACGTGATGCGTGCAGGGACACGACCCTAGTTATCATTTTATTGTATTGTATAATATAGAATAACTGACCCGTGCACGCCTTGCTTCGCTTGTCTGCCACATTTAAACAAAACAGTATTTTCGTCTTAGACCGTTAGACTATTTTTTACTCATTTTGTTTGGCACTCGTGCGTTTATTCGCTGAAAGCCAAAAAAAAATATAATTTCGTTACTAGAGTACACGTACGCAACCCACCAAGAAGGTATATCAAAAAAGGAAGCCGAAGAAGTCTGTCAGCCAGTCGGTCCTACTCTTAAAGATAGCGAAGGAACAGCGAAAGAAAAACAAAAGAAAAATTAAATTAAATATTACCACCACTGAGTGCAGAGTCGAGATCATATTCAAGGAAAAAAAAATAATTAAATTTTGAATTTTTCAAAATATAATTTTGGTATTGATCAGGTTTTAGATAACTTAGAAACATGATTTTGGGCTCAAAGTGTGCACCTTTAAGAACTCTTAGCGCCAATAGAGTTTTATACGAACCTTATCAGGAGGTTTCCTAATCAATAAACAAAAAGACAATTAAAATCCGTTCAGGTGTTTTCCGATAAGAGATAGAGATAGAGAGGTATATAGATATTAGAAGATATAATATGTCAATCTAGCGGACGGCAAACTAAGTCATTGTCTTGTTCAATATTGTAAAATATTTATAAGATGTTTAAATTTAAAATAAACTTGAATTGAATTGAATCCTTACTTACGAGTTGTAACATTCGAATATTTGCAGTTACCTACAAGTTTCTTGTAATAAAAATGAATTATTATACCGAAGTTTTATTTAACTTAACTAATACGATCTAAACACCTGCGTAATTTCGTAAAAGGTCTTCGGATTTTAAAAACAAGGTGTGGATTTAAGTTTTTAGTTGGTCTCTATGCAAACTAATTAATTTTTATTTATCCACTTCAAGCACATCTTTTCGAAGGTGCGCTATAGCTTTCCTACAGTTTTCAGTTGTTAGATTCCTATCCATTCATTTTTGAAAATAAAAATTCCGGGTTGAATTCGTTTACAAAGATTTTTGCGATAAACCTATTCTTGCATTAAAGTGTCAAGTCTTGATTCCCTTGGCTTAAGACTGTTTAAGTGGCATCTTGGAACAATGGTTAGTATTTCGGCCAACTTCAAGTGAAGCTCAATGTTCGAATCCCAGAGATAACCAACCGTTTTTTCACGGACCCATCTCCCGCGAACAGCTGACAAACATGCGAGCGTATTGTTGTCATGCAACAGCTTCTCAAAAATAAATTGCCCTTTGGATGCGACATAAAACTATAGGCATCGCGGAAAACACGAATACACGAATTCAAAGACTGTTTGTGCAAATATCTATATTATTATTTTTTTTAACTCGCGCAGACAGTCACTACAATTGCGGTGTATTGACACTATTACGAGTATATTTGAAAAGTGTTAGCATCTATTTTGAGTTCCTGTACATGCGCCGCTTCTTATTTCCAAAATCCAACAGCTAGAAGCTCAAGCGATTATCAAAAAATTTGCCTATATTTGCCCTTCTAAAAAAATAAGCAAAAATGAAGCTGTCAGTTTCAAATGATATCTATAAATTAGGCTTGTACCTACCCAAAGCTGTGAATTTCTACGAAATTTGATAAAAAATAGTTATATACTGTTACCGTACGTCAAAATTTCGTAGTTTTTAATAGAAGAGATAACGCACAGGTGGGTATACTCATGAATAATAAATAAATATACAGAGCCCAATTATAGATTATAAACATTTTGTTAAGATGGCAACTTTCCCGCAACAATGGTTCAACAATTTCAAAATAAGTTTATGATAAACAAAATATGGCATTTCTCAAGGGAAAATACTATTTTCGTTTTCAAGTGAACTACCAACTTTTATGGAAAAATACTGGCAGTCAACTTGGGCTAATATTGATAAAAAAGAAATAGTTTGAACTCGATTTGATTTCATCCCGATATTTTGTTCTTCCTTAGCATGTTTTGTTCATAACATATTGTTATAAGGTGATATTATTGTTAACTGAGCTGTATCCGAAAAGTTATTCATACAAATTCGCTTATTTTAAAAGCAACAAGATCCAATAATCTCCGCAGCTAGGCTCTTTTAATTTTTATATTACCTTGTGATTTTAATTACCTGCTTATAAACGATAATAATAATAAAATAATAAAAGCAACACAAAGTTAGGAGAAGAGAATTTTAAGAATTTTTGTCTAATTTCAATTTAAAACTTACTTTTCTCAAAAAATGTCCCGAAAGATTTTGTTCCAATTTAATATTTGAATTGTTAAAGACACGCATACTATCATATTTAATGTCGTGTACAATTTTCTCAAGCAATTAAGAAAATAATATTGAGTATATATATGTAAAGATTTAAATGCCGATTCAGATTTATGTTTTCTAATTATATTTTATTTAACAAATCAAAATCGATAATAACTCAAATTTAAAGAAATGATAGATAAGGGTTCAAAGAAAAAAGTTAGCAGAAACGACTTTATAAAAGCGACTCAAACAACTTCTAAGCTACTGAGTTAACTACTGCTTCCAACAGCTGTGCTCGATGAGAGCTCGACAACAACTCTGACTTTCGCTTAACGTTAAACTTCCCAAAACCATTGCAGCTTAGCTCTCCTTCACACACTTAGGTTAATTAGTGTGGAATCACCAATACCGCTACCATACTTTTACATATATTGCTTTCTATATATTTCTTAATTCGATTACATTTAACGACTATTACAGTTTAATATTTAAGGTTGCATTCTACATATCAAAAGAAGTACCAGGATTTCCCTTTTTTTTAAATGGTCGCTCAGATATTTCTCTGATAAGGAAAATTGAGCTGTCAAAACTACATTCAAACGACATTTGTGGTAATCATCTATTTTGCATATCGCTGAAAAGATAGTCTAATTTCTTGCCTTAAATAACGCCCAAATTAATAATAATCTATAATATTATACTTGATATCCAATAAACTCACGCTGCAAATATAAAAATTAGATACAGAGTGAAAAATTAATTCATATTGGCAAGATGTCTGCATGATAGCTTCAATGCGTTTTTGAGAATGGGCAACCCAGGTTTTTTTTAACGAATCTGGGAGTAATGAAAAAAAAGGACTTAAAAAATATGCGTTGCTTGGACCATCTACTTAATCACCATATCGTGGGAATGGGCTCCAACGCGCCCACCACAGAATTGGGTGTACACGGACATCAAAGAACGAGGTGAATGTATATCATAATTTTATAAATGTCAAAATACACTGACTTTGAAGGAAGGCTGTTCACCAACGTTTGTAAATAAAAACAAAGAGGAAGTGACAGTAGATCGATTCTTCTGATATCGAACTCAAAGGCCTGCAATGAGATCTCCTTTTCGAGCCAGCGATTAAAAAGCCTTTACATATCAATAAGTTTCGAACAAAAGTAATGATTAGAAACGAACTGGTCTACCTTTGTTGACAATCTATAGACTATATCTAGGAGTGCACTAATTATACCGATCTCTATATCTTAAACAAAGAAGTCCTTAAAGTGCAAAAGTGTATCATAGAAGGCTTTCAAGCCATCTGTACTTTAAAACCACAAAGATCAGGGAAACAATGATGGTGGAGCGGTCAAGTTCACAAATTAATTAAGGTCTAGGCAGTGAACTGGAAAGCCTACCCAGAAAGTAAGAGCAGCTTTAAGAGCCGCAAGAGAGCTGCTAACAGAGAGTCATGGAAAATATTCTGCACCATCCCACCTATAATAAGGACAATATCACACGAGCTTCAAAATGGTTGTCCAATCCAATTGTCCGCGCGTCCGGTAAAAATCTCGTTATTGTCACATGAGCTCTATTTTGTCTGTTTGACGGAATATTATGCTTGTTAGTATAGTTTGATTTGCAAAAATATTAAAAAAGAAATTGTACGATGATCTTTATCTTTTTTGCGGCTGGTATGCCACTCTGTTGGTTTCTCTCGTATCTCCACTATCATCCTCAGATTGTATGGTTCAAATGCGTTTGGTGACATCCTGTTCAGTTACTTAACTGACTAAATAATGTGAAATACTGTACTCAGCTAAAATTTATATATTTACTGTTTCCTTTTCTATATTACTTTATTGTTTGTATCTTATCCCTGTTCTCTTTTTTTTTGTTCTTTTTCCTATGAATATGTTTCAATTACACAACTTGTATCTCGTTAATAACTTTTGCTATCTCTAAAGATTGATACAATGTATTGTGAAAGAATTTTTTATGAATAACTAAATAAATATGAAATAAATATGAAATATAAAATATCAATGTGCCCATCCATAATTACCTTTCCTAAAATCGTTAATTTAATTCATTACTAACTTAAAACCCACTTTGCCTTTGAAATGACGCGCGCATTTGGAAGCTCCTGTGTTGATGCTGTTACAGTGAACTCTCGATAATTCAAACCTCTATAAATAGATATATAATAGGTGAAATAAAAATTTCGTTTTGCAAAATTCGTCTGAAATCTCCATAATTCGAAAACCTCTGCTATTCGAAGTTCCTCCCTGGTCCGATGAAATTCGAATTATTGAGAGTTCACTGTATATAACAGTACTCCTCTGAAGGATATACAGTTCGCGCGCCATGGAGGGAAATCACTAGACGAAACAGTTCGCCCGCCGCCCCACCATCCTCCTCCTCATCCGCCGCCCACACACACACCTTCCTTAAAAAAAAAAATCTGGGGGACTCTGCAGAATGCAAACCTAATCTTCAACAGCGATGCAAGTGGAAAAGGACCACACCAAACTTCAGTTACAAAGTTACAAGCGTAGTTTACTCGAGGGGTGAGAAACGATTTTCGTTTTTCTGCTATTCTTCTCTATGATGGTTCACATCTGACTAATGAAATAGTCGGTTCGTATGCAGTAGTTTCCGGTTGGGTGTCAAATCGCCCAAAATGCAAAAAACTAAAAAAATGTCAAATCACCCAAAAAACAGGTTGGGCGTTTTAACATTTTTATTTTTTGGGCGATTTGACATGATGTCAAAACACCCAAAAAAGTGATTTTGGGCGATTTTGTGTTTCGGCTATCTTAAGACGGATCTGTGTCATATCGCCCAACACCAAATCGCCCAAATCTGGAAAATGACACATCGCCCAACATTTTTGGGTGATTTAACACTATGACAGATAGACCAAGAAATGAAATGTCAAATCACCCAAAGCAGAAATGGGCATTTCATCGCAATTTGAAAATACCAACCCATAGGAAGGTCAAAAAAGACAACCAAATTGAAAAAGGTTGAAAACATATATTTTCCGCAATTTTGGGCGCAGGGACATTAGGCCTCGGGTCGTAAGTCCCACCGCATTGTGACATAAAATGTTGGGTCTTATGTCCCACCTACAAACCTCTCAAGGAAAACAACGGCCAAATAAGATGGGGCATACATAAGTCCACAATGTATAAACAGTGGACAGTTAAATCGCCCAAAAATATATTTGGGCGATTTGACATTTTTCTGCATTTTTTCGCATTTTGGGCGATTTGGTTTTGGGCGATCGGAAGCAAGGCTATTAATGAATTCTGACAAAACGCCCACTTTCTTGGGCGTTTTGTCATTTTTTAATTTTTGGGCGATGTGACATTTTTCCGATTTGGGCGATTTGGTTTTGGGCGATTTGACACCCAACCGTAGTTTCCTACTTGGCCGGCTAACATTTGTGAGGCAGGGAGTCATACCACAGCGATGGCCGTAGTATTCGTTTCAATGTAGCTCGTTAAATTTTCCTTTTGTTTTTTCAAGGGATTTCGAATGCGTTAAAAAATTGACTTAGTTAAAACTTAAACATTTGTTTATTTTTTTTTTTTGTTGAAACGGTTACATCGTTACGCGACGAAAAAATGTTAGTTGGACGAATTCGTTTTTTAATACACATAACTAGTTCAAACTGTTGATTAAACTAGTTCGTTTACATACATACAAACATAGACATACCATGTGTGTACCTAGTTACATCTGTAAATGACAATAAATCTGTTCGAAATTGTAAGCGATATGAAAAGAACCATTTGCATTTTTGTATCACAATTCTATAAGCTTTGTACAATGACAAAGTTGCATTTTTTTAATAAAACTCCGAACAGAACGGCAGTAGAGTGTAAAAACTGTTACCAATTAGAAGAACAAATTTATTTTAGAGAAACTTAGCTATCTACTATTAACTGAAATTGTAGATTTGCTAGCCGTTTTATTTAAAACAGTGCTACAAATATTATGTCTATTCCTGTATTGATTTTAATTGCTAAATTAGAAAAACTGATTCACCTTCACTTAAAATTTATTCAAATATGAACGTGTAATATAATTTTATCGGCACTGAATACTGTATTTTATCGGAGAAATTATTTTTGATACAACATCGAAGTACAAAAAAAAATAATTAATTAACGAAATTAATATCACTCATATTTACACTTTCAATTTTAAAATTTGCCGGTAAAATAACCGTGTGCCGATCAAAATTAGTCTAACTGCTATGCAATACCTGATCCGCATATAAATAAGTTTAGCTCCTCATTGTACACCACATTAGAAGTCAATAATGATATCTATTTCTGCTACCCAGTGATTATAAAACGAGTTGATAACTGATGCCAATGTGCGTCGGTGAACTTGACGACTTCTTGTCTACAATTGAGTTTTATTGAAAAAAATATAGTCGTGATATAAACTTGTTTTTGCCATTTATCACAAAATTTTATGCAGCAAAAGGTGACAATGAATTAATATATGTATGTGGTAGTACGCATAACTTAGATTATATGCGGAAGATGTTTTTGAGTTAGGATTTTTAGTTACCTACCTTACACAAATATTTATCATTTTTCTAGAATTCCGTTTACACAACAAACATTTGGACTGAAATAAACCTCATACTCCCGAAGCAAAGAATAATAACTAAAAAATATTCTATGGTCAGATCTTTATAAACAAGAAACATCTGTAATTCTACCTGAATGCTGTTATTCTAGAATATAACGAATGTCATATTTATGTATATAATAAGTAACGTCATATTGTAGCACAATAATTTATTTATTATTCGCTTAATACAAGTCTGAAGAAAAAGCGACTTGAACAAGCGAAAACTTAAAACCAATAGTGTGAGTAAACTTAAATTACGAGTAACAGTAAAGTGACTTCGACTAGAGGGCAGATAGGAGGAAATGTTAATTATAATTATTAACAATCTAGATTTAGAATGAATGGGTGTTGGTGTTTGTTAGGAGTGTTCTTCTAATCAAATGTTTACTAGAATCGAAATCGAAGAGGGAGGCATTTTTGTTGGTGTAATGAAATATTCTGTCAAAACGTGCCTAGTATCCGTTGTTGTGCGGTGAGTACGTAGATGAAAGAGTACTCATCTAATGTTTTAGGAATTTGTGTTAACAGACATTTTTTGAATTAGAGCGGGGATGTAAATGTTAAAACTGATGGATAAAAAGAATATTCCCGACTTAGCGGCGTTTGTGTAGAGACTAAATTTTGAGTAAATCGAAACGAAGTATGAGCGGTAAACTGTAGGGATACACTCATGGTAAACCACGACGCATGAAACAAACGAACCTTCGTTGCACAGATAGTGTATTTCAAGATATTGTAACCATACCGGGCTAGCATATTCAAGGAGACAGTGATATAAATGGACTTGGTACCGTAAGCCTACGTTCACACGGAGATATTTTTTCCGTATAACGTATTCGTGATTTTCTCGAATATAGCAATGGTAGTGAGTATTGTATGAAGTTGTTCACACGGAGCTTATGCGAGAAAATGGCAAAATCTCTTATTTACTTTCCCGTTCTTGTCACTACGATTCGAGAAATCTCGCATTAATTTTATCGAATACGAGACGCATTGGCGTTTATGTTTATATTGTGTCGTTCACAGGAATAAAGTTTTACTCGAATTCGTTTAGTAGTCCGTTCTTTGGTAGTTGTGGGCCAGTCTTGCAGAGTAGAGGAAAACTCGAATGGAAAAAGACGTCGTGTGAAAAGCTGCCTCGTATTCGATAAATCCCGTTTACGCAAAATATCGAATCGAATAAGCGTCGTGGTAACGAGGCCTAAGGGTTCAAAAATTCCATATACCAGTGCTTAGTAATGCCTAGGGCGTCATAAGCTCTGTTAATGATGCTAAAGAATTGTAAGTTCCTTAGATCACGAACTTTAGTTACAAAGAGGATCAGTTCATCATAGATAAAACATTATCTAGGGGTGGTGCGGCACTTTTTCCGAAGAAAACCGATATAATTCAGCATGTAAATGGTATGAGTAATATAAGTTTGGATGGCTCAAGCAACAGCGTGGAACAGCAATCATCAGCCACCCGAGTATAAAGAAAAACGAATCACATCGAAGTTTTTCCAACCACTGCACCAACGAAAGGTTCCTGCCTGGTTGTACAATAAACCGGAGTGCTCTGAAATTTGTGTTTAAATCCAAAAAAAATAAAAAATTTATATAAGTTTGGAAATGTTCATTTCATCTGTGAAGACGGAAAGTTCAAAGTCCATAATGACTGAGCCAACGTCATCAATTGTAAGGATAAATAGCGATGGCATTGCATGGCTACCTTGTAGGAGACTGGAGGCAGCGTTAATGCGGTCGGATAGTGTGGCTCTGAAAAGGACTCTGTACCTACTATTGTTGGGCTGAAAACCTAGTATATTTAGTATAAAGAAGATGATATGATGCAACATTTAGTCGAAAGCATCGCTGAAAACGGTGGCATTGATAGAAATAAATGCTAATCCGAACCGCATTATTATAAAAAGTACAGATCTTCTCATTTTATCAATGCCTAACATTACATTATATTTCTATTCTTGTCACTTATCTTTTGTCACCCAAGTTAATAAGACGTTTAGCTAACAGATTTTAGTTTAGCATTTTATATTACCCTTAAAATATCTTTAAACATTATATTATGGGCCAAAGAGTAACAATTATGTAATGTGTAGTGTATTTGCTTGTAGGGGTGTGGGTCTAAGCTCCAACTGCCATCAGCCACCCGATAAGGAAGGAAACAAATAACATCGAAGTTTTTCCAACCCACTGCACCGCAACAAGTCTGAGTGCTCTTAGACTAACGTTTAAAAATAAAAAATAAATATTATAGACCCGTATTCCACCCATTCATTCAGGTTTCGAAACTTGATATAAAAGAAGTTTATGAAAGCATTAACTTCTTATTCAAGAGTATCGCACTACAGGAGAAAAAGTATGTTTGTAATCGCACTCAGAGCATTGATTGCAACCTCTCGCGAATTTTTTCTTCGATTTGTTTCACTAACACCGTTAATGCTCAGTTCCTAAAAAAGAGAGCACAAACTGAAATTCAAAATATGATCATGTTACTGAACGCGCATAACCACAAACACACACCCTATGGCAAGGTAAGGTTAGGTAAGGTTGGAGGGAAGTGCACCTAAGTTCTTATCATAAGGGCCATATGGTCCATTGTGTTCCCTTTAGTTATGTGGAACCTGTATTCATTTGCCTTACTGTCGGTTCTGTTGCAAACCAGTCTGCGCTTTTTATGAAGCATATCATGTTCCTAAGTGGAACTTGTACGAGATCCCCTAGTTCGCCAAAAAGCCTGTGGTCTCGCTCTGTATTGCTACTCGAAAGTCAAATTTTTGCGAAAGTGCTTTGCGATTCTAATCTTAGCCGGCGCTCTGTAAGAAAACAGAATCGAATGGAAGTATTGCCAACTGGGGCTATGAAATTTGAGAATCTAACTTCGAGTATCGAACGCTGAAATGTCACTTTGAAGCAAATTTGGTTCCAAAGAATTTTGTGTTTTATTTATATTTGAGAAAGAAAGTTAAATATATGCTATAGAAATGGAACTGGATGCTGTCGAATTGTGGTTTCATCAAGATTACACACAAGGAAAAAGAATAGAACGCAGGCAGGTGATAAAAAGTAGAAGAAAAATATAGCAGTGGTTGGTTCAACCCGAAACTGAGAGTATTAGGTGGGAAATACACGATATAACCGTCGTACCGGCATCGGCATACTGTTGTATGCAGCACACACATACAATTTGCATACGACTTACGTACAATCAGACATTTTATTCAGCCATTTTACACATGAAGCTTAATGAAAGCAAATCAGTGCACAGCAATTTCACTAACAGAAGAAGAAATCATATCCCGGTAACTATCAACCAACAAGTAGTGCCGTACGCAAATACAGCAAAATATCTTGGAATGACCCTGGACGATAAGCTAAGCTGGAGAGAACACGTAAAAAGAAAAAAACTGAATTGGAAATAAAATACAGAAACATGTATTGGCTGATAGGAAAGGATTCGTCACTATCAATCTATAATAAGCTTTTATTATATAAGCAATCATTGAAGCCAATATGGACATATCGTAGTGCGAAGGCTAAATAGGACAAAGCCATTTGAATTGACCTGGGTGTATCAGAACACACACATGTAGAAATATATATCTGGATATCTACCTAACATTCGAAAATATGTATATACGAGTGTAATGGAATGACATCAACGAGCGTCGGGGTGCTCGGTGTGAATCTATCCCCCAACGTTTTGTGTGGATTAAATTTCACTTATGTTCTATGCACTTACTTATATACATAAGAAGACACTATAAAACGCCTAACAACAGGCGTGTCTAAACTCGAAAAAAAAAAAAAATTAATAAATTTTACACATACACCATATAATTTGCATACAGTTTGTGTATGTTACAGCGGTTGTACAGTCAAGACCATGCGACCATACGATATCGGTACAACGTTCGGTTGTGTGAATACACACGACACAATTATCGTATACATCACCAAAGCTGTGAAACCGTTCATAGAACAGTTGTATCGTGTATTTCCCACTTTACTCATTCTATCCACTGTTACCTTCAAGAGAAGTTAAGGTGGAGCATTTACATTTGATTTTATTCTAAGTTAAAAATAACATTTTATGTCATAAAAAAGTCCGAAAACGAAATAGCAATAGAACAAAATGATGCGAATTCGAGTTACTTTGACATTTCGTTTAGCAATACAGAGTGCCAGATTTGCGATAAGAGAAATTGACATTGAAGTTGGCAACAAAAGTTTTTTCAATTGTCATAAATTAGGATTTGCGATTCGAATTACAGAGTGACAATTCTGCGAATTCGAATGATTTGACTTTAGAGTAGCAATACAGAGTGAGGCCCCAGAGTGAGGCCTCTGTTTCCCATATGGCGGAGGGGGCGGTTTTGAAGCTTTGGGCAATCACAAAGCAGGTGCTTGATGGTTTCTATCTCCTCTATATATTGACAGCTTCTGCAGTGGTCGGATGAGTTGATGCCTAGTCTAGCAGCCATTTCCCCTATCGCGCAATGTCCTGTTAATGGCCCTATCAAGATACGAATTTCTTTTTTATTCATCGCCAATAGGCTTTTGGTTCTGTTTTCATCCAATGTCAGCCATAAGCTTCAAGATATGACGCAGTCGCTCCTGGCAGACCATGTGGACTTAATCAGTTCTCTTGCTTTTAGGTCTATTATTCTTTTCAGTATACCAATTGGAGTGTCTTCTGATATCCGAGTACGGATATGTTGAATATTCAATGCTGATCTCTCTTTAGCTAGTTCATCAGCTATCTCGTTTCCTTCTATATTTCATTCAGGAACCCAGCAGGGAGTTACGTCATACGCCTAGTGCTTTGATTGCCGTTTTGCTATCCACGAAAATTGTAATCTTCGAAGGATTGAGTCTCTTTGTATGTATAGTCTATGCAGCCATATCCATGGCGAAGACTTCAGCTTGAAGATACTACAGTCATCCGGAAGTTTATATGAGTCGTTGATTTTAAGGGACTCACAGAAAACTCCAGACCCAGTTCGATATCCATTTTAGACCTGTCAGTGTAGAGTTGAATATCCTGTTCATTAATTAATGTGTTGGAGTCCCACTCTTGTCTTGAGGGAATAAATGTGGAGTAGTTCTTGTCGAAATCTATGTAGGGTATGAAATAATCTGTTATTCTATTCCTGTTGAGTATAGATCAGCGGGCCGTCAATGGGGCTTTTACTAGTATTGAGATCGAGGCAGCAAAGATGGGTTTAGCGGTCAATGAAAGCAAAACAAAATATATGCTGAGGACAAAAAGGACAAAAGGACACCCAACATCGGCGTCTTGAACAGAATCCCACAATAGATAGATATCATTTTGAGGTAGTAAAGGATTTTGTCTACCTAGGCTCTACGGTGAGCTCAGCAAATGACATCAGTGGGGAGATCAAACGAAGAATTACTCTTGCCAATCGTTGTTTCTATGGGCTAAATCGGCAATTGAGTAGCAAAGCCCTATCTCGAACTACTAAGGTAACTCTTTGTAAGACACTAATCATCCCAGTCCTGGTGTATGGCACAGAGGCATGGGCTTTGACAAAACCGGATGAGAAAGCCCTTAGTTATCTCGAAAGAAAAGATCTTCGAGCGATCTTTGGTCCCGTCTGCATAGATGGTGAATGGGCGAGAGGGTACAATGCCGAAATATATGACCTATATAAGGACATCGACTTAGCCAGAAGAGTTCACATACAGCGACTAAGATGGCTGTGTCATGTGGAGCGGATGGAGTGCAGCGTTCCCGCCAAGAAAGTCTTCGAATTCACCCCGGATGGACGACGCAGTACAGGACGGCCTCGCGGTAGGTGGCGCAAACAGGTTGAGGGGGACCTCAACCAACTTGGCGTGCGCAACTGGAGCTGGCTCGTAACCGCGCCGGCTCAATATTCACCTGTGTTGTGTGCAGGGGCATAGGGACATTCCAGTGAATTGTAAGGCCGATAAACTCACCCGAATAGGAACAACTATACCCAACTTGCCGGCTCCTTAGGTATACCAATCGCTACTTGCAAACTCAAATTTAAGCTGGATGCTATCGAGAGTATAAATCGTAGGTGGACAAGTGGGCCCACATGTCTAGCGACAAAACAGATTTGGCCAAAGCTGAATTTAAAACGTTCTAAGAATTTGATTTCTTTCAATAGATTGCTACTATAGGTGTCGTCACTGGGCAATGTCTAATAGGCAAGCATGCTACATGCTCGACCTTGCCAGCCTATGCAGAGCTACCCGCTTGCCATAGACGCGTTCGATTCGTTGTTTGATATTGTTGATCCTCGTGATACCGTCTTAATTCTGGGGCATTTTAATTTTCCCGACCTCCAATGGGCTCCATCTGATCAGTCCCATTATACTGCCATAAACCCCTCTTCAGAAAAGGAAATCCTTTTCATTGACTGCCTCTCAGATTCCAGCTTATATCAGTTAAGTGGTGTCACTAATAACCTAGGCAGACAACTTGATCTCATTTTCTCGCCAGATGCCGAAAACTGTCTCGTTTCAGCGAGTAAGCATCTCTTATCCAAATTGGATCATTACCACCCTCCTCTAGCTCTTACATTGTCTTACAATAATAATAAAAATACTGTACAATCAGAGTACTCGTACAGCTTTAATTTACGCAAGGCAGACTTCACAAAACTTAATAACCTTTTAAACGCCATTAATTTCAACAGTATTTTTAACAGTACACATATTTCTGTCGATAATGTACTTGGATTGTTTTACTCTGAAATGTTCAGCTGTTTTATGCAATCCGTCCCATACATGCCACAGAAGAGTTTTTCGTCCTCTCCACCTTGGTATACTAAAGAATTACGTTCACTTCGCAACAGAAGAAATAAGCTCTGGCGCATCTACCTCGAATGTCGCTCTGATTTCAACTTTTCCAATTACTTTCTTGTACATACGCATTTTTCCGAACTCTGTGATTTCCTTTATAATGTATATATTGACCTTTTGCAATCTGATATTATCGCTGACCCCAAACGATTTTTTCATTTTATCAATACCAAAAAAAAGTCAGACAGCTACCCTTCGACTCTGACATTCTTTTAACGCTATCAGTACTGCTTAAGGGCAAGCATTTGTGACGAATATTACTTTGAACTGAAAGAGAAAAACTCAAAACAGCTACTAAGTAATATCCAGCTTGTCACAGTCATCATTTAGCGTGGTGTTAGTTGTTAGTATTGCGAATATTTATAAAGCCTAACACCTTACACAAAAAGACTGGACAAGTAAACAAAAAGCAGAATGCATACTAAACAAAAGTATGAACTAAAAATGAATATGCTACGCATAAGTCAAAATTACACTAAACACTTTCAACAAAGAAACTAGTATCGTTCGTATAATTTATGTTTTATATATAATTTACTATGGTTGTAATCAAATTTGTCGCGGTTACTATTTACTTCCTTCGCCATACGCGTAAGAGGTTCGTAAGAACCGTAGTTCGTTCTGTGGAAATTTACGCGGAAAATTTCGGTATTTCTGGAGTTGTAGCATCTTACGTTTAAACCGACTTTATTTAAAAGATCCGGCGAGTCAATAAAACCATTTACCAGCTGGTGTAAAAATACTACATCACATACTTCCCTACGTTTCTCCAAAGAATGACGATTTAGGAAAAGAAGGCGGTCGCAATATGGTGGAAGACGTGTAGGGTCATTCCAGTTTAAATGGCGAAGTGCAAATCGGACAAACTTACGCTGTACCGATTCAATACGGTTAATGTGTACTGCATACATTGGAGACCAAATATTAGACGCATACTCTAACTGCGGACGAACAAAGGTATTATAAAGTGTGGATGTTATAAGAGGACACTTGAATTCTTTACTCCAACGTTTTATAAAGCCAAGCATTGAATTCGCTTTATTGACAATCTGTTCAATGTGAAAATCGAAGTCGATATTTTGAGAAAAATGCACTCCTAGATCACATATTGATGTGACTTTGTTAAGTACAGATTCATTGAGATAGTAATCATAACTCCAATAAAAAATTCTCCAATACATCGTCGAGCGATCCGAAAATAATAGCAAATTTATTCGCTCATTTCTTTAGTCAATCGTTCTCCAACCACACATCAGAGCCCGACTATTCTTACTTCTCTTACATGAGAGATAGTCCCCAGACCTCTTTAACTTCAATTGACATAACAGTGGCTCTCGTGATAGAAAAGATCGAAAAACTTAAATGCGATTACTCCACCGGCCCGGACGGTATACCTGCCGTAGTTTTAAAAAAATGTGTAAACTCCTTAGCTCTACCCCTTACGACTCTGTGCCAACTGTCTCTCTCTCAAAACGTCTTTCCTATGCTTTGGAAAAGCTCTTATATTATTCCCCTTCTTAAAAAAAGGTCCAAAAAAGGAAATCTCGAACTATCGTCCTATAGCTAAACTCTCCTGCATACCCAAACTATTCGAAAGTATTGTTTACGATGCAATGTTTTTCCATTGTAAATCTATATTTTCCCCTCACCAACATGGTTTTTTAAAGGGAAGGTCTACAACCACAAACCTAACCCAATTCGTATCCAGCACCCTGTGCGCATTGGAAGATGGCAAGGAAGTTGATGTCGTTGCTACCGATTTCAGCAAAGCCTTCGATAAAATTCCGCACGCAATTGTATTTTTTAAACTCAAAGCTCTCGGCTTTCCGCCTGAGTATATCGCGTGGATCAAATCCTACCTTCATGAACGTAAATATGAAGTCCTTTTTAGATCATTTGTACCCGATCCATTTATGCCCCCCTCTGGAGTCCCCCAAGGTAGCCATCTTGGTCCCCTGATTTTCATTTTGTCAATTAATGATGTTGATGGCATAATTAAATATTCCCGCCTATCAGTTTATGCGGACGACATGAACATTTTTACACAAATCTCCACACCCACTGACTCACGTGCTCTTCAAACCGACTTGAGTACCTTTTCTACTTGGTGCAATAAAAACTGCCTTGAGTTGAATGTCAACAAATGCCAAGCTATTACTTATTCCCGGAAGTGTCTTCCGACAGACCCCAGAACGTATGCAATTTGCGACGAGCCTGTTCCCACTGTCACTTTTCTCCATGATTTGGGTGTCACTTGCGACAGTGAGCTTAATTTTCGTAGCCATATTGCCAATATTATTAGCAGGGCTAATTCTGCGCTAGGTTATGTGAAACGTTGGTCCAAGGAATTCTCAAATCCTTACGTCACGCAATCGCTGTACTTCACATTTGTAAGACCAATTCTTGAATATGCCAGTCAAGTCTGGTCTCCCTATCACGATACACATTCACATCGAATTGAGTGTGTCCAACGGAGGTTCATCCGCTTTGCTCTACGCGGACTCCCGTGGCCTGACAGATTCAACCTACCTCCTTATGAGCATGGGTTAAACTTGTTGAACATGCAGTCGCTTGAAAAGCGTAAAAAAGTTGCCGATATACTATTTGTACATCAACTATTAACAGGAAATATTGATTGTCCTATGCTGCTCCAAACCATTTCACTCAGCACCAACCCACGTTTTCTGAGATCAGTACCTCTCTTCTGCCTCAAGTTTCACCGTACAAACTACGGCTGTAATGAGCATATGTCTCGAATGCTTCGTTCTGCTAATGACTGTCAGAACCTTTTTGATTTCCAGTGCAGTAAAAACACCCTTAGAAACTCCCTTTACTCCCCTTCCTCACTCAGGTCTTGATATTTGTAAATTTTAACTAGCTTTTAAGTACATATTGTAAATTAGATTTAAGTTCTTTACAGCTTGTATTAAGCTAATTAAATTAAAGTAAATTAAATTAAGGCTGGGCCTTTTTGCAAACCACTTTTGTAGAAGCTGCGTGGATGAAAAAGAGGAAGAAACAATCCCTCACCTTCTTTGTTTCTGCCGAGCTCTGTCCCGTAGAAGGAAGCTCCACATCGACATTAAGAGCCTCCTACGCTTCATAAGAAGCTCAAAATGGTTTTAGCGAGTAGATAAAGAGAAACTTCCCCCTATGATCCACGTGATATTACAACGGCCCTATTGTTGGTCTAAGAGTGTTGGCGATTCTCAGCTGACAGCTACGTCAACCTTACCAAACCTAAGTAATGAGGGAGGAAGTACTCATTATTAAAACAATAAAACCATTGCAATAAAACCCCAAATTTTGTTTCTATTTAAAAAGAAAAAACCCAATCCTGTCTTAACCACTTGTCGCGGGTAATCAGGGACTAATTGCAAATTACAATATGTAGGTAGGTAAAGTGGCGGTCCAAAAAGAACCCAATTAGCGCTTAAAGTGCGCCGTTTTGTTACCACGGACTCATGTCTACCTGTTGTAGTGGTTAGTTAAAAAAAGGGATGTTAAGTTTAAACCCAGCCCGTGGAGTTCGGGAAGAGGATTAGTTCTCCAATCCTCTTGTCCGCTATCTCTCTCAGATCCTCGAAGAAGGGTTTGCCAAGAGTTTGTTGTCTGATCCTCGCCAGGGCCGGACATCTGCAAAGGAAATGACATAGAGATTCTTTCTCATTAATATCCTTGCAGCTCCTACAAAAGGTGTTGTGGGAGATACCAAGCTTGGCAGCATGGTCTCCAACTGGCCAGTGGCCTGTGATAATAGCTACGATTTTGGCAATAACTGGTCTTGGTTTGCCTAGTAACTCTTTTGACCTGGGTTTGTTGAAACTGGGCCACGTCTTCCTAGATATGACACAGCTGTGAGGTTGTTCCACCCGCGGTTGGCTAGCTGGAGGAAGTGAAGGTGAATATAGCCCTTAACGGCACCAAGCGGAATGTTGACTCTTTCTGCAAGTGAGCCGTTAAGGGCCGACCCTCACCTGGCCAGCTCATCAGCACGCTCATTTCTCTCATGGTTGCTGTGCCCTGGGACCCAGATGAGAGTGATTCACGAGTGAGTGCTTTGTTGATTCAATTCAAACCGGCATTGCTCTACCAGGTTTGAAGAGATGCAGACCGCATCAATGGCCTTGATGGCAGCCTGGCCATCCGAAAAAATAGCGGTATTGTGATTAGATGTTGGAAGATTGTTTAGCAGGCGGCAGGCTTCTCGAATCGCAAGAAGCTCCGCTTGG
Source organism: Brachypalpus laphriformis (assembly GCA_945910035.1). NCBI lineage: Eukaryota > Metazoa > Arthropoda > Insecta > Diptera > Syrphidae > Brachypalpus > Brachypalpus laphriformis. The sequence continues at coordinate 126,975,711 of OX246756.1, forward strand.
GAAACGCTAGCAAAGTCTGGGATACGGAAGGACCTTGATATATTCAGCTGGTCAGAGAAGATGCCTGCGCCGACTCCGCAGTCCATCTTTGAACCGTCCGTGTATATCCCTATACCATAGTTGCAGGTAACGCTTCCGTTCTTCCATTCTTCTCTGAAAGGGAATTTTGCTAAGAACGATTTTCTGAAGCTGAGTTTGGGTATCGTGTAGTCGGTAGAGGGCGCAACCAGTTCACTTGGAATCGTCTCCAGGACCTTGCCGTGACCATATGGCCTTGTGGTCCAGCATCCATATTCCCTGAGCCAGACTGCGCTTCATATAGCTGTGTCTATGATGTGTAGTTCGAGAGGGATCAGATGCAAGATCACACTGAGAGCATCTGTTGGACAAGACCTCATTGCTCCTGTGATACCCACGCACGCCGATCTCTGTACTTTTTTTATTCTGTCGACATTGTACTTTTTGCTTAAAGCTGGCCACCAAACGATGGCGCCGTAAGTAAGAATTGGACGCACAATAGCTGTGTACATCCAAAGGGTCATCTTTGGCTGGAGTCATTTCTTACCGAATGTTTTATTACAGGCATAGAAGGCTACGCTTGCCTTCTTAATTCGCTGTTCTATATTGAGTTTCCAACTAAGTTTCGGGTCTAGAACCGTGCCTAGGTATTTTGCACTGGAGCAAAGCGAGATAGGCTGACCATCTAGTTTGGGGGGAGGTGAATGTCGGTACCTTGGTTTTAGTGGTAAACAGCATCATTTCAGTCTTCTCCGGATTTACTCCGAGGCCACAGCTCGTAGCCCATGAGTGTACCTTATCCAGAGCCCTCTCCATGAGTTGACTTATCGTGGAAAGAACTTTCCTGATACTAGTATAACCATATCATCCGCGTACGCAACCACCTTAAAACCCTCCCTATCAAGTCGCACCAAGATTTTATTGATCGCCATTAACCAGAGCAGGGGGAGATGACTCCACCTTGTGGAGTTCCTCTGTTTACCGTCTTAGTTGTACTACTGTTGCCTAGTGTTGCTTGGATTATACGAGTACTGAGCATAGAAACTATCCAATGGCTAATAAAGCCTTCTACACCTAACTCGGTGAGAGATTACTGAATAGATTCAGTGAAAATGTTGTTGAAGGCTCCTCTATATCAAGAAATGTGGCGAGAGTATATTCTTCGTAGTGAAGAGTTTATTCCACTGTACGCACGACCTCATGAAGAGCAGTTTCTGTGGACCGCCCTTTGAGATACGCTTGCTGGGATTTCGACAGTGGAGAACTCAGGTTATCGCGGATATGGAAGTCTAGGATACGTTCTAAAGTTTTCAAAACAAAGGAGGACAGGCTTATGGGTCTAAAATCCTTCGCGGATTCATGTCCTCGCCGGACCGCCTTGGGGATGAAAACCACTTTGACACGTCTCCAGGTTTGGGGAACATGGCTTAGGTTTAAGCATTTCCTATAAATTGGTAATAGCCAAGGAATTGCTATGTCTTGCAATTTCTGCATCATAATAGGCATGATGCAGTCAGGGCCAGGTGACTTATAGGGAGAGAAGCTATTTATAGCCCAGGAGACTTTATCCTCCGTAATAATGTTTGTGATGTTATCCCAAGCTGCCAGTGGCGTACAGGTGGAACTAGCTTGTTCTACTCTAATCTCACTGCAACCTGGGAAGTGAGTACTCATCAGGAGTTCCAGAGATGCCGCAGAAGAATCCGTCCAGCTTCCATCCGTCTTTTTAAGAAAGGACGGGTTGCTATGCCCTTTGGACAACATTTTGCTGAGCCTTGCGGATTCTTTAAGGGACTCGATAGACTGGCAGTAATCTTTCCAGCCCTGTTTTTTGGCCATTCTGATGGACTCCTTATATATTTTTAGGCAGTCCTTGTAGGGCTGCCAGAAGTTGTGAATGTAGCAGATATTGAAGATCACTCTGGTCATCTTCCTAAGCTTTGATAGATCTTCCTTCCACCATGTTGGGACTTTCTTTTTACCAAAACTGATTGGACACGAGACTTTAAAGGCAACGTTAATTGCTTTCTCAAAGATTTCAACCTTTGAATCCAGTTCAGTGGTCGAGTCGATTTTATACGTTGATGTGCTACCCAGTCTTGACTTAACTATACGATTAAACTTTGTCCAGTTTATGCGTTTTGGGTTTCTATATGGTTTAGGGGTCTCAATCTCGAGACAGACGTTGAAGAGTATTCAGTTATGATCAGAAAAAGATTGTAAATCGGATACTCTCCAGTTATCGACCCTGATGGTTTCGTTGTTAGATACTAGAGTAATGTCAATAACCGCCTGCCACCCATTGAAGTTATCCGTACTCGGAAAAACAAAAGTTGGAGAATTGCCAGTATTGCAAATTGATAGGTTATTGCTTATGATGAAATCGAAAACAGACTCACCTCTGTCATTTGTCTCCGTGCTACCCCAAAGCGTATATCTGGCATTGGGGTCGCAGCCCATCAAGAGGTTGGCCTTACTGGTGTTAATAGTTGATGTTAGGTATTGGACTTTCTCCGGCGGGGCTTGCCGATCCCGGTCCATGTAGACAGATGCAACGAAATGCAGTGGCACACTGCGAGTGCCGCAGATTAATCTGAATCATCTTCAATGGGGGCATTTGGGGTATCTGGGACAATCTTCATGCCCTCCAACAGAGTGTTGGCGTCGTTGACATCGTCTGTGTCTTCGTCCGGGCCTGAAGAGATGTAAATTTTAAGTTTGGCATTTCTTATTCCAAACCTTAGACAGTAGTCCAACTTCTCGAGTACCTCCAAACTATCCACGTTTATGAGGAGCAGAAAAGTCATGCTGTTTTTCTGCGGCTGCTCCGTCTTGATAACTGCCCAATCATTCATTGGGACCGCAGGATTTTGGCGCTTAAGCCCTCGAATCAGCTGTTCGCTGTCTATTGGCATAGTCGGAAACCAGATGCGAGCCTTTAGTCTTCGAGGGATGTCTCTGGCTGGGATAAGCTTGATCTTCAAGCCGCTCCATGCGTCGCTTATATTAGCGACACACTCACCAAGGAAATCCTTCGAGAACCTGTCATCGCATTTGATTACCCTATACCCTCTAACGACCTCAGCTGAGTCGAACCAGGGTACAGGACCGCCTTCTTTTTCCGCAAGGTAGTCAAGCACCATCTGCGAGAGTTTGGCTTCGATCGCCCCCCATGCCTTCAGGATGGACTTGCCACTAGTAGAAAGCTCATCTACCAGAGCAATTGGAGATCGTCCCTGACCACTTCGCTGATGGTATGTGAGGAAACAACAACAGTGCTGCTTTTCTGTGTGGTGGAGGTGGTAGTTTTTGCCGGTTGTTTGATCTGCCTTTTAGCAACGCCGCTTTCGACTTTGCTGCGTTTGCTGGAGTGAGCCATCTCTTCTTGAGATCGGTTCCTCTTCAAGGCTTCTTGTTGGGTGTTAAGACTCGTCTTGGCGGCCTGGCGCTTGTTGTAGTCTTCAACAACCGCCTGGTACCACAACTTGTCTGCCTGGTCACGTTCAGTGACAGTGCCTGCCTCTTCATTCTTGGCGATCTTGTTTAGAATGTAGACGGCCTTCTCGAAGTAGTGTTTGTGTTGGAGGTTAGTGAATTTTTTTTGTGGATTTTGCTTGGGAGTACTCTTGGTAGTATCCTTGGCGGCATCCACAGAGGAGGAAATAGAGGGTTGAGACACTAGTAGAGTACTTTGGCTGGTACTTACTACACTGCCTGTTGGTTCAGTGGCTTCTTGGCTTGAAGCCAGCAACTCATCTTCCGATTACAAATTCTTCTTCCCATTTTGGCGAGGTTATGATCCAAAAATAAGAAATCATAACCCTCCCACTTCACCGTATTTCTACTGATCCGCCTGTGGGGTTCGCTATTTGACCTCAAAATTATCAAGAGGCCTCCCGATTTTGGATCACTGAATTACTGAAGCCAATCAAATGCTGGTGTTGTTTGCATTTGTGTGATCCAGGCGTTTATAGACCTGCCTCTTCTGCCTCACGATGTCTTTGGAACGTGCATTGATATTGCCTTTTTAACATGGTTCAAATGATCTCTTCTATAACGTGACAATACCAACTGAGCCAATCGTGCTCTATTTTTCGTAAGATGGTTTCCTTGCCGTGAAGACTTCCACGGATCTTCGAACATCTTATTCGATCAAGCTTTGTCACTCCTGCTGTCATGCAAAGCATCTTCATCTCAGCTGCCGTTAATTTGCTCTCATACTTTTTGTACATCATCCAATATTGTGAACCGTATGTGAGCGCTGGACTCACAACTGCGACGTAGAGCCTTCCTTCCAACTTATGTGGCATTTTTCGGTCACAGAAGATAGTGGAGTTTTCTTGCCACTTCAACCATCCCACCCCACGGATTGCTTTGCTATTGATCATTGATCCCAAATATTTAAACTTTTCGCACTTGGGAAGCACTGTTACGAGTATATTCAAATACTCACTTCTCAGTAAGCTTTCGCCGTGATCGAATGTGCATTCCTGTTCCTAGTACAATATTGCTTTTAATTTTAATCTTTTTACTTTTTTTTACTAAAGTTTAAAGTGGTTACGTCTCATTGCCCTTCGTGCAACCACACTTTGATTGACAGTGATTTCTTAATTACTAAAATCGAAGAACTACACATTGAATCAAAAAAACTAGTTTCGATGTCTTCATTGACAATTAGTGGTAAATCGCAAGTGACTTCGCGCTCTCAAGCTCTTAGTAAGGTCAATACACCCGGTCGTGCTTCCCCACCTCTTGCTAAAGACTCGCGAAATAAAACCGTCGCAAAATAACTGAATGTTAACAGTCCAAATACTCCCAATCCTGTTCCTACTCAAGCCAAGTTTGGCCCATCTGCTGCTGCTGCTGTGTCTGTACCCACTTTACATTTGGATTCAGAGGAGAATTCATCCAACGTCTCTGCCATTACTGCTGCTGCTACGAATTTTCAAACTTCTTCTAGTACAGCTACAATATCATCTCAGCCTGCTTCTGGTGAGTCTAATGCAAACCTTATTCCAAATGGTATAGCCTCACAGGCTACTAAGATGAAACTGACAAATGTTGGAGGAGAAACAATCATTGGAACTAATAACATTTGTTCTTTGGATGTACTAACGCACCTAAAATGGCTACATTTATCTTCCTTTAAGTCTACTACAACATCTCAATCAATTCTTCAATATGTTTCTTCAGTGTTTAACATCGATTCATCGAAAATTGCACGTTACAAATTAATAAAATCTGGGGCTGATGAGCTGTCGCTGAAATTTGTAAATTTCAAATTGGGTGTTCCGGAGGATTTAATATCTATGTTCCTCAACTCTAATTCGTGGCAAAAGGGAATTCGTATTCGCGAATTTCAATTTCATCAAAAAACGACATGGATCTACTTACAATCAAGCTCACTTAGCGCAAACTTCTCTTTCTCCAATTATTGACGTGTTGTCCGCTAATGTGTGTCGCTCTCTCTCTCTCTCTATTACCAAAATATGGGCGGAATGAGAACAAAAATAAACGACTTCTTTTACCGCTGCAGCTGACTGTCCATATGATGTTGTTGCCTTGTCGGAGACGTGGCTGAATGAAAGTTTTTTCTCCACTGAAATATTTACTGCTGAATATGATGTATAACGGAATGATCGATGTCGCATTCAAACTGAATTTTGTAGAGGCGAAGGTGTTCTGCTGGCTATTCGCTCGAGCTTTAAGAGCAAACAAATTGCACTTTCGGTTTCATCTGGTATGATTGAGCAAATTTGTGTATGCGTTGATTTTTTGTTTCTAAGCATGCGCGTCCAATTGAAATATATTTTTTTCTGTCTTATATTCGACCAGACATTATGAAGCTCATTTTTCTAACATTAAGCAAATTAATGATTCACTTACTTACTTACTTAGGTGGCGCTACAGTTCGGGGTGAACCTGGGCCTCAACCAACAAGCCTCTCCATTTAGCTCGGTCTTTAGCTAATTGCCTCCAGTTGCGCACTCCAAGTTGGTCGAGGTCCCCTTGAACTTGTGCGTGCCACCTACGGCGATGATTCCCTCTACTGCGTCGTCCCTCGGGATTAGATTCGAAGACTCTGCGGGCCGGAGCGTTGGTGTCCATTCGCTCTACATGTCCTAGCCATCTTAGACGTCCAATACGCAGTTTTTTGACTAGGTCGATGACGCTGTACAGCTCGTATAGTTCGTGATTGAATCTTCTCCTCCAAAACCCGTCAACGCAAACGGGACCGAAAATCTTACGAAGAATTTTTCTCTCGAAGCGACCAAGGATATCTTCATCCTCTTTTAATAGAGTCTATGTTTCAGCGCCGTAAAGCAGGACTGGGATGATCAAGGTCTTATATAGAGTCTCCTTAGTTGTTCGAGATAGGGCTTTACTGTTGAATTGCCTTATAAGCCCAAAAAAAACAGCGATTGGCAAGAGTTATTCTTCGATTGATTTCTGCACTGATTTTGTTAGTAGAATTTATAGCAGAGCCAAGGTAGACAAAGTCCCTTACTACCTCGAAGTTATAGCTGCCCACGGTGACGTTTTGTCCAATTCGTCGGTGTTGGTTTTCCCTTCTAGTTGACAGCATATACTTGGTTTTGCCCTCGTTTATCGCCAAACCAATTTTGGCCGCTTCCGCCTCAATGCTTGCAAACGCACCGGTGACAGCCCGCTGAGATCTTCCGATAATGTCTATATCGTCGGCGTATGCAAGCAGTTGTACAGACTTGTAATAGATTGTGCCTCTGGTGTTGGCTTGTGAGTTCCGCACAATCCGTTCAAGTACAATATTGAAGAAGTCACATGACAGCGCGTCACCTTGTCTAAAGCCTTTTTTGACATCAAAGGTCTCGGTGAGGTCATTACCGACCTTGATGGAGCAGCGAGCGTTCTCCATCGTCAGCCTGCACAGACGGACAAGTTTGGCAGGGATGTCAAAACTAGACATGGCTCTATAAAGCTCTTCTCTATAGATGCTGCCATAGGCGGCCTTGAAATCGATAAAGAGGTGGTGAGTATCGATTTGGAATTCTTGGGTTTTCTCCAGGATCTGCCGAAGTGTGAAGATTTGATCGATGGTGGACTTTCCTGGCCTGAAACCGCACTGATAGGGTCCAATCAGGCTGTTGATAAAAGGTTTCAGGCGTTCACACAATATCGCAGAAAAGATCTTGTATGCGATGTTGAGGAGACTGATGCCTCTATAATTGGCGCAGTTGAGGGGGTCTCCTTTCTTGTGGATCGGGCAAACGATGCTGAGATTCCATTCATCAGGCATGCACTCGTCTGACCAAATCTTAGAGATGAGTTGGTGTATGCACTCTACCAATTCATCCCCAGCTGCCTTGAAAAGTTCGGCCGGTAAGCCGTCAAGTCCAGCAGCCTTATTCGATTTTAGCTTGGATATTGCTATCCTCACTTCGTTTTGGTCAGGTGGACGGAAATTTTGACTATCATCGTCTATGTTGAATGGTTCATTCTGCCTGACAACGGGATGTTGGTCTTCGTCGCCGTTATACAGTCTGTAGAAGTAGTTTTTCCATATTCTCAGCACCGACTGTGATTCTACTACGAGGTTTCCATTTTCATCTCTACAGGTTTCTGTACGGGTATTACTTCTCTGACACGTTCTTTTTACCTTTTGGTAAAACTTCCGTACATTGTTCCTGGAGTATAGACCCTCGATATTCTCAAACGCTCGCTTCTCATGCTCTTTCTTCTTCTTTTGGAGAAGCCGATGTTCTTGCCATCTCTTTTGCTCGTAGAGCTCACGAGCAGCTCTCGTCTTCCTTTGCAGCGCCGCTTTGTATGCCTCTTGTTTTGCTGCATGCACTCGCCGGCATTCTTCGTCAAACCAGGGGTTTCGCGGTGGTGGGCGAGCGAGACCCAACACATCAGTCGCGCCGTTTCTGATGGCATGTTGGCAGCGTTGCCACTGGTCTTCGGTACTGGATGCTGGCGGCAAAGGGGTAATTGAGAGATTTCGGGATACGCGTTCAGCGAAGAGTCTGGCGGTCTCTTGCGATTGTAGCTTTTCGACGTTAAATTTTCTCACAGTAATTCTTCTTTGTTGCTCAGATTGGGATATCCGCATTCGTACCTTGGCTACAACAAGGTAATGATCCGAGTGTATGTTGGCCGCTCGGAAGGTCCGGACATCCAGAATACTGGAGGCATGCCTTGCGTCGATCACAATATGATCAACTTGGTTGATCGTGACATGATCATTGGACCGCCATGTCTGCTTATGAATATCGAGATGAGGAAACCATGTGCTTGCTATGGTGATATTTCGCTCTACAGCGAAATCAATTAGCCTTAGTCCGTTATCAGACGTGGTGTCGTGTAGGCTATGCTTACCGACTGCCCTACCAAAGACGTCCTCCTTTCCTATTTTGGCGTTAAAATCGACCAATACGATTTTAAGGTCGTATTTAGGACATTGCTCGTATGTTTTGTCGAGGAGCTCTTAGAAACACTCTTTGGTGGCAGGGTCCTTTTCTTCTGTGGGGGCATGAACACATATTAGGCTTATGTTAGCGAATTTAGCCTTGATCCGGATAGTCATAATACGCTCGCTCACGTGTCGGAAGCTTAAGACTTCTTGCCTAAGTCTGCCGCGTATGACAAATCCGCATCCGAATAAGCGTTGCCTGTTGCCTCTGTAGCAATCACCGTAGTAGATGTCACAGCTTTTCATCCTCTTTTTGCCCGGCCCATCCCATCGCACTTCCTGGATGGCGGTAATATCAGCTTTATAGCAGTCTAGGGTCTCTGCTAGTTGTTCGGCTGCACGTGGTCTATAAAGGGGCAGAACATTCCACGTACAGATCCGAAGGTCGTTGTCCTTATTTCGTTTGCTGGGGTCGTCTTTAGTTGAGTCATCCTTATCCGAGGCTTTTGGTTGTTTCGGAACCATAGATTTTTTACGTGGTAGGGAAGTTACCCCGACGGCACAACCCCCAACCTGGAGGGCCAGTTCCTTAATTATTCGCCTAGGACGAGGGGCCGGGTACACCGGTGCCAGTAGTCCACTACGGAAGTATGAGCGCTGCCGTTGGCCCATTAAGGGCTCCTCCGCCACCATCTCTATTCCAATGTCCTGACCAACATTGGAAATTCTTTACCGACCTGTGATCCGAATACGTCGAAGCAGCTCGCGCAAGGTATTCACTAAGTTCAACCTAACTGGAACTATAGACGCCACCGTTGACTCCGTCTAGGGAATTCGTCCGCTGCCGCCTGGAACAGGAAGAAGTGCTCTAGTGAGAAAAGCACTCTTCCCCCCCCCCTCTCTCATCTGCTGCCACCAAGAATCCGCCAAACGGGGTTGATTACCCATTTCTTGGATTAAGGTACTAGGCACCCGGCTGTCACCGCGTGGAGGTTGAGAGTAGGAGTTGGTAGGCCTCAGCTGAGTGAAAACGCTTGTGTTTTCATATGATCGCATGCACTACCGTTTGACCAGCCATTCACTGATTCACTAGGCAGTAATTTTTACGCAATAGTACTAGGAGACTTTAATTTATCCGATGTAAATTGGATTTTTTGTGATGATGAAAAATGTAATATGCCATTCAACGTCAGTAAAGACTTTGAATTCGAAGTAGTTGATAATATGTCTGCTATGAACTTGTGTCAAGTAAATTCAGTTCGTAATTCTATAGGAAGAATTATAGACTTAGTTTTTACTGATAAGGAGCTCGAAGTTTCTGTTTCTAAAGCGGATTTTTTGCTGTCAAACAATAGCATTTTTCATAAAGCAGTACATGTTTTTTTAATTTATAGGTCTTAAACTCTTATATTTCTGATAATCCTATTTACGAACCTAAATTTGACTTTAGGAACGGAGATTATAATTCCATAAATTCTTATTTGTCTTCATTTGATTGGCAAGAAATCCTCGACACTTCGAACTTAGATGCAGCCTACACTTCATTTGAAAACATATTAGAATCATCGATTTCTAAGTATGTGCCGGTTAAACGAACAAAACATTCAAAAAGGCCGATCTGGTTTAATAAAAGTTTATCGAAATTAAAAAAACGCTATGCTAAAGACTTATAGAAAGAGTAAATCCATGATAGCTTTGCGAGGCAATTTTTGTCAGCTGAGAAATGAATATGAATTCCTGAAGAAATTTGTGTATAGGCAGTATATATGGTCAATAGAATCCAAAATTAAACATGTCTCTGAAACATGTTGGTCGTTTATTAACACTAAACGTAAATCGTTTGAAATCCCGTCCAACATGGTTTATAATGGCATTTCCAGTGACAATTTAAAAATGTATGTGATTTGTTTGCTGTATTTTTTCAATCAAATTTCGTCAATGAATCAATTGAATGCAGTAGAATACCTTTTGGTAAAGAAATTGTTGATTTGAGCTTGTTATCCATAACTGAGGATGAAGTTTTCATGGAATTGTCGGCTCTCGATTCAAGTACGAGCATTCCACCAGATAATGTTCGACTCCTATTTCTAAAACTATGCAAGTCTAATAACATAAAGCCGTTATGCATTATTTTCAATATGTTCTTGTGCCGCGGTGAATTTTTAGACCACTGGAAGAGTTAATTTATTACACCTATTTATAAATCTGGATCGAAGAGAGCTGTGGAAAATTACAGACCAATAGCTAAGCTTCCTTTAATACCCAAAGTATTCGAAGCTATAGTAAAAAGTAAATTGTATGCTGCAGTACGCAACCATATCTCCGAACATCAACATGGTTTTGTGAGCGGAAGGTCCACCACAACGAATTTGATCATTTTTACGAATTACTGCCTTCGTAATATGGAAATGCGTCTTCAAATCGATTCGATTTACACCGATTTGTTCAAGGCATTTGATCGTGTCCAACACAATGTCCTGGTGAAGAAGTTGGAAATGATTGGGTTGCATTCAAACATTTTAAGCTGGATCAGTAGTTATTTAACTAATCGTAAACAGTATGTAAAAGTTGGTTCTGTTCTCCCAGATGAAATTTTAAATTTTTCTGGAGTACCCCAGGATAGCCATCTAGGTCCATTGCTTTTTCTCTTATTCATCAATGATTTACTCTCATACATTTCTAATTCAAACTGCCTCTTATATGCTGACGATTTGAAAATATTCAAGTCCGTGAAGTCAATGTCGGACGTTCTAGAACTGCAAAACGACGTTAATAATGTTGCGAAATGGTGTAATGATAATGGCTTGAGTTTCAATATTGGTAAATGTACAATTGTAACATTTTCTAGAGTCGGGTCTCCTATAATGTTTGATTATGTGATTCTAAACTCTTGCCTGAAAAGCGTTACTAATCAAAAGGATCCAGGAGTAATTTTTGATGAACAATTTACATTTTCTGTTCACATTGACTACATTATCTCTAGAGCTCTTACTCTATGATGGATTCCATATCTCGAAACTCAAAAGATTTTCAGGATCCATATACTGTGAAATCATTATATATTTCATTAATTCGCCCTGTACTAGAGTACTGCTGTATAGTATGGAATCCATACTACTACAACAGTGAGCTTCATATTGAAAGGATTCAAAAGTGATTTACAAGATTTGCCCTCAGAAAGCTATCATGGGATAATAATAACATACCTAATTATGAAGCCAGATGTGCCTTAATCAACTTTAAGCCTCTTAAGAAAAGAAGGATCTATTATTCAGCTCTTTTTGTTCATGATGTTTTATCTGCCTACATTGATTGTCCAATCTTACTCTCATTGTTTGATGTCTATGTCCCGGCTCGCAGTTTACGACCTAGAGAAAATAATTTCTTGTATGTTTCCAAACATAGAACAAATTATTGTGAAAATGATCCAATAAGTGTTGCTTGTATTAATTACAATGCCACTGACTTTCATATAAGTAGAATTGTTTGTAAAAGTTTAATCATGAATTCATTATAAATATAAATGGATACTATTATTATAGTTTGTAAATATTATATTTGATCTTGTAAGTAGTCTAAAAAGTTTATAATACTTGGAGACGAATAAATAAATAAATAAATAATAATTAAATGTCTGGAATAGGCCTGAGTGGATCAGAGAACGGGCAGCACATGTACTCTGTCTTTTTTTAACTAGTAGTAGTAGTAGTAAATTGTTCTGTTTATTTCATTAAAAAAAATTTACAAAACATTACAACTTGACAAAATAATGTCGTCTGTTGGAAAGAGTGAGTAATTATCAATGTGCATAATATACGAGTATAGTAAAATACTGACAATTACTTATATTATATTTATTTATGAGTTATACTCATCTACTAGATTCTTTCAATAGAAAAAAGCACCCACAATGTACTTATGCAGTGTCATCCAGATGCCTTTAATTTCTCCATTAAGTATATTGATGATCTCGTCCTCATCCAGCAACCTTACCGAAAACTCTCTGTCGAAAGGGCTTGAGAATTGGGCATTTTCCAACGAAGTGAAGTACATTTTCTTCCTCATGTAAATTACATAAAGTGCAGTTTCTCCGTTCTCTTTCCCGAAATTTGTTTGCATTTAGCCCTAATAAACCAGCACGGGCTTTAAAGATCCACATTATCATTTGTCTGCCACATGAGTCATCAAAGTATGTGTGACCTATTGAGTGATTAAGATTCATATAAGTTCTATGTGAACTCATTTGTGCCCCACTTAAATTTGTTTGGATCATTTTCTCCCTTAGAGCCTCTTACATTTTCCGATATTGGTTTTCCAAGCGTCTTCGTGAAAGTGAAAATCCGTCCATTCTTTAAGCCAGTATATATTTTTCTGTACTATCTGCTTTGAGAGTATGTGTGGCAACCGAGTGACTTCGTCTTTAAAAAATGTTTTTTGAATATATTCCACGTGCAGTCTGAGTATGTACAAATGTAAATCTGGAACCCCTGTTTCTAGGCTTAGTATATAATTTGGGGTGAAATCGGGTAGACTAAATATCCTCTTAATAAAATATCGTTGAATTTTATCAACTGCGTCGAAATTTGAAAAGCCCCAAAGCATAACAAAATATCGCTCTCGACACAGCGTTGAATAGTTTGAATTTTGCTGAATGCTTTACCTCCTTCTTGCCGATGAAGTTTTCCAGGTGCTATTTAAGCAATTTTTTGCCTTTGCCCCTCTTTCTTTAAATTGCCCCATTAATGAAAGTCCTGGCGTTATAACCATTCCGAGATATTTGTACTCCATAACTATTTCTATCTCCGTCCCGTTGAGATACCACTTTTCGTTCTTTGCTCTTCTGCCCTTGCTGAAAACCATAATTTTGGATTTATCTAGGTTGACTGCGAAATTCTATACCTTACAGTAATCTTCTAGCTTTCTTATCATTCCTTGTAGCACGAATATATCTTCAGCTAAGATCACAATATCGTCAGTATACATTAACAAAGCAATCGTGCAGATCGTTCAGCATCAGTGCAAATAACAGTGGGCTAAGTAAACATCCTTGCTTTACTCCCATATTGGTATTAAAATAACCAGACGCTTTTTCAACATCCCATACTGCAGAAACTGTGTTTGTGTACAAACTTTTAATAAGTGCTAGAATCTTTGATGATACTCCCATGTTGCTTAGCTTGTAAAATAAAGATGTTCTGTCGATACCATCAAAAGCTGCCTTAAAATCTACAAAAAAAGCCGTAAACTTTTTTTCCTTTCATTGTCTTTTATTTTGATTATGCTGCACAGGCTATAAATGTTGTCTACAGTAGAATAGTTTTCTCTGAGCCACGCTTGGAACTCGTTCAAAATTCTGTACTTCTTTTCCCATTTAGATAGTCTGCCGTGCATAATTCCCACTAAGCAGTTGAGGATTTAACAACTTTTCAAAGTAGTGCATGTATTCTTCTATACGTATATCTGACCAGATCCTAAAACTTTTTGGCGTAGTTCGTTTGCAAATTTCCACCAGTTTTTTGAATCCTAGATATTGTTTTATTTTATTTCCGTATTTGAATAATATTCCCTTCGCTTTTTCTTACATTTTAAAGTACAAAAATAGTAGGTTTATTGTTCGATGCCAAACGATTACAATTTTTTTCGTTTTAAAAATGGGCTGAAGGCCTTTTTTACTCTTCGGCTGATTTTGTTCAAGTGAACAGAGTTGGATCGACCCGAAGTTGGGTGCTAAACAATACAATGACACATAGATGGCGCTCACACAAATGAACGCGTTCAACTAGAAGAAATAAAAAATGGATAATAAAAGTGCTTACAACATATTTGTTTGTATTTCAAATTCGAGTCACGATATTCCTATTTGTTTTCCTCCTCATTGTTAGTACGTCTCCATACTTTTAATGTTCGTAATGATTTTTTTCTGGCGTTGTAGCAAGAAAGGTCGTACCATTTTTGTAGGAATCAAATTTTATTTCCACTTTTTTGATTGCTGCCCGCAGCCTCCTTTAGCAAGATTATTAAATCTTTTACCTCCACAACTTCATTCATTTCCCCATACTGCTCTGCCATGTTTCGTAATTTGTCTCGGTAAATATTTTCATCTTGTCTATTATACGTAATTTTTGGTAGAATATTCCAGTTTTTAACTTCCGCCTTTGTTGTATTTAAGCTTACAATCATTTTTATTGGCATATAGAATAGATTTGCGCCTCTACGGTAAAACTATGTACTCGGTTCGCTATATCTCCAGAAATTGTGCAGATATCATTTACATATTCTCCCACCATTGACATAAATGTCATTTCTCCATGTTCGGCTCCAAACGTTCTGTCTTTAAAATTACCAACCCGTAGTCGTTGCAGAGATTAATAAACTCTTTCCCCTTGCGATTCAATATTTTATCCTTTGATGACCTTTCCATAAGTATTTTATGATTTCCAAGTATATAGTTGTCCAGAATTTGCGTTTCTTCTCCAATTCGTATGTTCATATCACCTATAAGAACTATATTTTTGTTTTCGTTTCGTGATATTTCAAGCCTTAGCTCACTTACTTCTTCATTCCAAGTTTCCTGTCTTAAGTATATTGGGAATACTTCGAACTTTTCTTCACCACAATCTACTTCAAGTATGCCCCATCGGTTTCTTACTTCGTATTCCACCTTCACATTTTTTTCTCTTAAGGAACTCTTGACGCCGAAAAGTCCACCCCCAATAGCTCGTCCACGTACGTTATTAAGGCATGCTGTTTGCCAATGCAATCTGAATCCTCCGAACAATTTTTCGTATCTTACTTATGTACTTAGGTGACGCTACAGTTCAGGGTGAACCTGGGCCTCAACCAACAAGCCTCTCCATTTAGCTCGGTCTTTAGCTAATTGCCTCCAGTTGCGCACTCCAAGTTGGTCGAGGTCCCCTTGAACTTGTGCGCGCCACCTACGGCGATGGTTCCCTCTACTGCATCGTCCCTCGGGGTTAGATTCGAAGACTCTTTTCGTATCGGTCAATGTCTTTTTCCTCTACATGTGTTTCTAGTAATAAGAATATATCTTGGGCTTTTACGAATTTATAAAATTCAGGGAAAAGATTTTTCCCTGCAAGCACATTGTATAAAATTATACTAATAAAATTGTTTTTTTTTTCATTCCATTCATTTGTCTTAGAACCTAGGGCATAACCCATGGAAACTGCAAGCCAACTGCAACTTTAGAGCTTCCCCACATTGAGATGCAGTTACAACCACCAAAAAAGCAGGGCAAAGTGACAGACTTTTTTCAAAACCGAAACTAACTATAAAACTGTTGATTTCGGTAGTGGAAATAGCTTTTACTATTTTGCAGGCTACATTTAAAAAAAAATACCGACAAAAACGTAAGTGCGAGTTGGAATTAAGTCAGCAACCTAGTGCTTCCTTCTTATATACAGATTTTAAAGAATATGAGGGTGCGCATTTAACACATACGCCTGAAGAATTTTTAGATGCATTAGAGACTCTGGAGCAAAAGTTTATTTCACATTTTCCAAATATGAACTTTTTAAATAATTTTGAATTGAAGATGCATAGATCAGAACAAGGAATTTCTTACAAAATTTTATGTGCGTGTGCGAGTATATCATACTCGTATAATCAAAAAATTCAATAAAACAATGAAAAAAGCCAACAACAGACAAAAATATCTTAGTGTAACACATATGTATGTAATTATAATATATAATAAAAAAAAAAGTATGAAAAAAAAAAATGTTTGCCTTTTTTAATGGGGCACCCTGTGGGGCATTCCCCCTCTATCTATCTCTCTCTCTCTACAACACTTCTTATAACCGTCTATTTCTCGTGTCTGTGTGACTTACTGATAAGCACTGATAAAGAAAACGTGGAGAGTCATTGACATACTATGGCCGGTATTCACCCACCAATCTTAAACTAAGAGCTTCATAAACCTATTCACCAACCAATAATAGTGCAGATTTATTAGCGCTCATAAGACTTATGAGTGGTCCCACCCACTCTTAAGTTATGAGCGCTCATAACTTAGGAATTTCGAAAGCTTTCGAAATCAGCTGTGAACTGTCACTCAGACCAAACAAAGGACAAGCTGCATTGGCGAAATGCAAAAGAAAAAATGCTGACGAATTTAATGCCTCCAGCATTTCCGTCAAAAGAACTGCCAACCAAATAAAATATAAAATGTGCCGTGATTAATTCTGACTAAAATCAGGAAAACACAATGTTTTTTTTTCCATTGGCATTTCTCTCAGTTCGAAAGAGAGTTCGGAAACTCATTTCACAACGGGTTTAGAATTCCGAAAATTAATTTTTCGCATATTCTAATTAGCACGGACACAAACCTATTAGTGCTTGGTGAATACGAAGCAAAAATTTAAAACTAAGAGCTTCATAAAATTGAAATGGATTTAAGAGCGCTTGATAATTACCGGCCTATATATGGACTGCTAGTAGCCAACTTCGCAATGGTTCCAACATTAGCGCTGGCGCTACTGGTCCGGAGCGGAAACAAATGGAAACTCACACTTGTTTGAGATATCGTTGGATGCAGTTGGGTTTTAAAAATACAGTGTTTTATTTTATTATTGCGATTGTTTAAATAAAGATTAAGGCCGGTATTCACCCACCAATCTTAAACTAAGAGCTTCATAAACCTATTCACCAACCAATAATAGTGCAGATTTATTAGCGCTCATAAGCCTTATGAGTGGTCCCACCCACTCTTAAGTTATGAGTGCTCATAACTTAGGAATTTCGAAAGCTTTCGAAATCAGCTGTGAACTGTCACTCAGACCAAACAAAGGACAAGCTGCATTGGCGAAATGCAAAAGAAGAAATGCCGACGAATTTAATGCCTCCAGCATTTCCATCAAAAGAACTGCCAACCAAATAAAAAATAAAATGTGCCGTGATTAATTCTGACTAAAATCAGGAAAATACAATGTTTTCTTTTTCATTGGCATTTCTCCAAGTTCGAAAGAGAGTTCGGAAACGCATTTTAGAGCGCGTTTGGAAATCCGAAAATTAATTTTTCGCATATTCGAATTAGCATGGACACAATCCTATTAGTGCTTGGTGAATACGTAGCAAAAATTTAAAACTAAGAGCTTCATAAAATTAAAATAGATTTAAGAGCGCTTGATAATTACCGGCCTAAAAATTAAAAATGATGTGTTGTATAGTTGGTTGAAAAAAATTGAATTGAATCAGTTTTCTTTGAAAGGGAAAACATCTTTTTTTATAGGTAAGATTTTCTACCAAAATTAATAAGGTAGGAAATTCACTTTGTTTTTGCTCCTATTTAGATTGCTCCTGAAAAATGAATCCAATGAAGATTGGCTTGAGGCGATACGTTGTCTTAATGGCCAAAACATTGACACGGCATCAGCTAAAAATAAAAGCATTTGCTCGAAACATTTCTAATGCAATTGCTTCCCGGTTCAGTGCCGACAATTTTTCCTAAATTGACTGAAGAAGGAATGTTAGTGCCTGGTTGAGATATATATCTGGAAAAGAATAATTAACATTGAATCTAAAGGTTTTCTGAGAAACTCACATAAAAAAAAAATCAAAATTTGTGAAACTGTCCAGAAAACTGTGTCATTGTATAAATTAGAAAATAAATTAGGGTGCAATAAGATGTATAGCCTGATAATTATAAGTACCTTACTTACTTAGTACGTAGCTTATATAATGAATTAAATTTTCACATACTTGAATGTGATATTCTTGAGAACCATAAGTATTTAGTCTGCTTTTACACGTAGACTCTTGAGGCTGGACTCACATAAGTGCAAAAGAGAAAGAAAATTCGAAAAGTTGAGAAGAAAAATATTTCGCCCGTGAGTCGAGGGTAAAGTTTTCATTGACTCATTTTGACGTTTTTCTTTTCTCTTCTTCATTTTATCATCCAGATGCAATTCGACAAACGGCAGATTATTGTACAAAGCCAGCATGAAACGTGGGGTGAACTTTTTTTCGACAGGAAAGCCAACTTATTGGCCAACTGACAAAAATAAAATCCCTGACCTCGTCGACTTCTTTATCGCAAAAGGGTTAACTAAAAATTTGACGGAAATCGAAGAATGCTATGATCTATGCTCAGATCACTCGGCAGTCACTCTGAAAACAGGTGGAAGTCTAGTAAAAAAAGAAGGACCGCCTAGGTTAACTAGTAACAAAACTAACTGGGACGCTTTCAGAAGAGACTGCAAGGAAAATGTTGCTTTAAATGTACCGTTAAAGACACCGTTCGAAATAGAAGAAGAAATCAACAAACTCGTCGAAGCCATTCAGAGCTCAGCGTGGAAAAACACTCCTTTGCGAAAGACAGAAGCGCGGAACAATAAAGTCAAATACCAGCCTGAAATCGAAGACCTCATACGAGAAAAGAGGAGAGCGCGCAAGAGATGGCAACAATCCCGCGCGCCACCGGATAAAACTTATCTGAACCATCTTTGTAACAAGCTTAAAAAAGTGCTGCAGGACCTAAAAAATCACGAGACTTCTACTTACCTCGAGGGTTTGACCGCTGATAAGTATTCAAACTACTCTTTATGGAAAGCCTTGAAGTCCATAAGGAAACCTGTAATGCACTCGCCGCCAATTAGGAAAGCTAACGGGGAATGGGCAAAAGAAGATAAAGAGAAAGCAGAATTATTTGCCGATCACTTAGAGGAAACGTTCAAGCCGTTCGATGGACAACCGTTGATCGAAGATCCGAATGATAATATGGCACCCGACAACTTTAGAGTAAAAACCGTATCCCTGTCCGAACTTCGAATGACAATACAAAAATTGAAAAATAACAAGGCTCCGGGATATGATTTAATCACTGGCGAAATTTTGAAAGAGCTACCGAAAAAAGTGCTGGTTAAGTTGCTCTACATTATAAATGCTTCCTTAAGACTATTATATGTCGCCGAAGTTATTATGGTTCCGAAACCGGGGAAATGTGCAAATGACAAGAAATCATATAGACCCATTTCACTTCTACCAATAATATCTAAGGTCTTCGAGAAACTTCTGCTGAAACGATTGCAACCAGTAATTGAAGAAAGACACTTGATCCCGGATCATCAATTCGGGTTTCGGGTCAAACATTCCACAATCGATCAGGTGTATCGAATAACGAACGAGATTGAAAAAGCTCTAGAAGGGAAAAAAATATGCTCTAGCGCTTTTCTCGACGTATCGCAAGCCTTCGACAAGGTATGGCACGAAGGCCTAAGGTATAAGCTAAGGGTAATCTTACCGGAAAAGTTGTACAGAATATTGGAATCTTATCTTGAAAACAGACTTTTCCGTGTTAGACACGGGAGTGAATATTCGGATTTCAAAGATATCTACGCCGGTGTTCCACAAGGAAGTGTTCTCGGTCCAATCCTGTTCTTGCTCTACACAAGAGATATACCACAAGATGAAGGGACCGTTGTAGCAACGTTCGCAGACGACACGGCTATCCTCGTAACGGATGAGTCAGTCGAATCATCAACGGGAAAACTCCAACGAGCTTTGAACAATGTATGCGAATGGACAAAAACCTGGCGAATAGTCCTCAATGAGACAAAATCAACGCATGTCAATTTTACGTTGAGAAAGATAAACAACTTACCTATATCCATTAACTCGGTACAAATACCTTACGCAAACGAAGCAAAATATTTAGGAATGACCCTAGACGCAAAACTTAAGTGGAAACCACACGTTAAAAAGAAGCGCGAAGAGCTCGAAATCAGATTTAGAGAAATGTATTGGCTACTCGGAAGATACTCGAAGTTAAGCGTATACAACAAACTGCTTCTGTATAAGCAAGTGCTAAAACCGTCTTGGACATATGGTATACAACTTTGGGGTTGTACCAAACCAAGCAATATGGCTCTACTGCAAGCATTTCAAAATAAAATGCTAAGAGCAATCGTGAATGCTCCTTGGTATATAAGGAATAGTGATATTCACAGAGATCTAGGAATTGCTACCGTGAGGGACGAAGTAACAAACTTTGCTCGCTAACTTCGTACCCGTCTTCGTGTTCATTGCAATAATGAAATAATCCGTACTATGGACGTGACAAGCCTTGAGCGCCGACTACAAAGAACAAGACCTTTCGACCTAGCGGCATAAGGAAAAACCGCATGTAATGACGGTATTAGTAGGTGCCTTCACTGGAAAGCTACCTACCTAACGCGATTAACACTACAGAAGCGTAAACTACTCGTTAAGGCAACTTAGTCGTAGTCATCACAAAAAATGAAAAAATGAGAGGAACGAATTTCCTACTACTATGAGTACGCGCAGCCGGTTCTCATAGTGCCTCTCTGAGGGGGTGAGGTTTAGCCCGTAGGCATATACTGACTAGCACTGATGGCATTGTCAGATATATGAATCGGGCATAACCAATGGTACGGACCATTGGTATCTTTTGAAGATTCATGCCTCCAGGCGCAACCAAAAAAAAAAAAAAAAAATTTTATCATTGTGTTGCAAATTGAATGTCAAATTTGAGTCAAGAAAAAAAGTCCCAAGTGTAAAAGCGCGAGACCCACGAAAGAAAATAACAAAGAGAAGTTCGAAAAGAGTCCTGCCTCAAAAGTCTACGTGTAAAAGATGACTTACTAATTAGAACTGTGATTGAAATATACGCAAAAGTGATATTAAACACTATTTCCAAGAAGACTAATGTAAAACAACATAAAAAATTGACTCGCAATAAGTATACGAAAATTGTGCAATTTATGGGGCAATAAAAAGCGACTTTTTATTCAAATTTTGTTGTTTCCATCTATCGGAACTAGCCAACATTTCAAAGTGATATCTGTTGAAAACAATGCCCCAACAATTTGAATTTCAACCGTTTTGCTTACCAAATCCACACAAGCCCAAGAGATGTCTCTACCATTCTATGGAGAAATTCAAGATGTCTGGCAATTTAATTTCACATTTTTCCGCTCCGGACCAAGGGGGTTAGTTATGTTGGCGTAATTTTTTGTATGGAACTGACATTTCACTAGGAGACCATATATAGTATGTCAATGTGGAGAGTGTCCCTACTCATTGAATGGATATACTCTGCGCATACCTACCTATACATTGACATATATACAGTGCGCAAACGAGTTGGGACGGGTTAAGAATATCACTCCAGCGCCCCCCAACAAATCGCGTTTGCGGGTGATTGGAGATCACGCGTGTCAAAGAAGAGAGATGGAATAAATACGAAAATAAATTAGAAGAAAAAGTAAAAGCTTAAGGATCTCAGGACCGCAATTGCACGAATAGTGGAAAGGAGGAGAAAGAAAAGTCACAAAAAAACTAAAAAGCACAAACAGAATAAGACCTCAGAAAAGAACAATACAAACATCGGGTACCAAAAAAATAAACTACCAAGATTAAAAAAGAAGGTAGGTACTTTGAAAATAGGAAAATGGAATGTACGGGGAATAAAAGGGAAAGATTATACAATTCTAGACTGTATGGATCAAGCGGACTATAGCGTTCTAAGAACGCACCAACAGAAGAGGCTAAATTTATGTGAGAGTTAATATGAGTACAAAAACGAAAGAAAGACTCAAGAAAGAATCAAAATATTGTAATATTCTTGCTGGGGTTTGTTTAAATAAAACTGTCCTTTGTGTATTTCAATCGTTTATTTATTAAACACCAACTTTACTTTAACACAATATTCAATCACTTTATTCTTTATTTATTTCAAATAAAACTGTCGCTACAGACTTGCTTTTAATATGTCGCTTATTTTCACCACTGGTCTAATCTCTCTCTTGTAATCGCTGTATTCACGTATAAACAACTGGGTCGACGATGGTTGTGGTATGGGTATTTATATAAAATTGCAAAGGGTTCTAGAACATGCTAGATGTTTCTCCTGATGAATTGAGGATCCTGGAATATTGGGACATTGTGTGGAACAATTGTGGAACGTAAGCACATCAGGTTGGAATATTTACTGCTAGCAGGTAAATCAAAATTAGTGGAATGCTGAGTTTTGTGAAACCCCACAATCTGACGATGTACTTGATACTACACTGCCCCCCTCTTAAACTTGTTCGTCCCGAACAAGATCATCTGGTTTACTACCATGATAACGATGAAGACATTCCAGGTGGACAATTTTCATCTTGCCTCTTACTCCACACTGGATCTGGAAGACGACGTCATTGATGCGTGTGACCACTTTATAAGGGCCCTCCCAGTCTTGCTGCAGCTTAGGTGACCCCCCCTTTTGTCGGTGTGGGTTGTACAACCATACTAGGTCCCCTCGTGGAAGCTGGACGTTGTTGCCTTTGTGTCGTACTTGGTTTTCATGCGGTCACTCGCTATCCTTATCCTGGTCCTGGTCCTCTGATGTATGTCTCGGATCCTTACGCTGAGGTCTGCCACGTAGTCCTCTTCACATTTGGGCCCATTGTTAGGGGATCCAAACTTCACCTCACTGGGTAGCCGAACTGCTCGACCAAACAAGACTTCGGATGGAGTATGTCCAGTAGTACTGTGCACTGCATTTCGGTAGGCCATCAAGAAGAGAGGAGTTTGTCGATCCCAATCGCGCTGGTGGTCTTCTACGACCTTGGAGAGATATTCGTTTAAGGTTCTGTTGAAGCGCTCTACCATCCCGTGGGATTGTGGATGAAGCGGGGTGGTCCTCGTCTTTTTAATTCCTAGTTGTTGATATACCTCTTGGAATATCTTCGATTCAAAGTTTCGTTCTTCGTCAGAATGCAGTTCCATGGGCACACCGAATCTGCTCACCCAGTTGTTGACGATCTGTTCCACGACGGTCTTCGGTTCCTGGTTAGGGATGGCGAACGCTTCCGCCCATTTTCTGAAGTAGTCCATGACGACTAGGATGTAACGGTTACCAATGTCGGTTTCTGGAAATGGACCAGCGATGTCAGCGGCAATCTGTTCAAAGGGTGCGCCCACGTTGTACTGGTGCATCTTGCATCGCGTTTTCGTTCTGGGTCCCTTGCTCCTGCACACACGACGCATTTTCGGCACCGATTCTCTACGTCGTCCCTTGCGCTGAGCCAATAGAAACGTTCTTGCACCTTCTCCAGCGTCTTGTTTGCACCCAAATAACCTCCGGATGCTCCATCATGCATATCCCGTAGCACCTCGTGTTCTTTTGATCGCGACAAGACAAGCTGCATTATAAAATATTTCCCGTCCAGCCTTTCCCATTTCCTTTTTAGTAAACCATCTTGCACATAAAGGGAGTCCCACTGAGCCGAGTATGACTTGAGAGTGGGGCTCCTGTCCGAGATATCTTGTCCATTTGGCTTTTCCATAAACTCCTTCCACGCTAATATCGGGTCGATGTCTGGGTCTTATTTTGAGCATTGCGGATTTCCTCTGCACTCCAGCCGGCGATTGGTTCAGCTCCTAACCTTTGGATGGAAAGAAGGTTATTCTCTTCCTGACGCACACAATGCTTGAAGTCGCTCTTACATGGCCGCCGGAATAAGGCATCCGCATTAGAATTAAGTTTCCCTTCACGATGCTGTATTTCGAAATCGTACATCTGCAGCCGTTCAATCCATCTTGCGACCTGGCCCCGGGGATTCTTGAACTGCAGTAGCCATTTTAGAGCCGCATGGTCTGTGCGCAAAAGGAACTTTTGGCCGTAGAGGTATTTATGGAAGTGTTTTGTCGCCAGAAGCAGCGCCAGAAGTTCTCGCCTGGTCACACGGTAGTTCCTTTCCGGCATGGGGAGCACTTTGCTGAAGTATGCTACTACTTTCTCTTGGCCGTTGTGTACCTGCGAAAGAACCACTCCGACACCGACGTTACTTGCATCTGCATCCACGATGAATATTTCTCCGGGAATGGGATATGCTAGTGTTGGTGCTTCGCATAGTTGTTGCTTAAGGTTCTTGAAGCTTTTTACGGACTCACCTGACCACTTGAATTGCCTTCTTTTTTCTGTCAGTTGGTGCATGCTCTTCGCGATTCCGGCAAAGTCCTTTACGAATCGTCGGTAGTACGTGGCGGGACCCAAAAAGCTCCTGAGTTGGTGTTTGTCTTTTGGAACTGGCCAGTTTTTCACAGCTTCCACCTTGTCTGGATCTGTTCGCACTCTTTCTGATGAGATAACGTGGCCCAGGTACTTGACTTCGGATCTGAAGAGGTCACATTTCTTTGGGTTCAGCTTCAGATGAGCGCTTCGAAGCCGTTCTAGCACATTCTTCAGGTTGTCGCGATGTTCTTCGAATGTTTTTTCTATCACGATCACATCATCCAGATACACCAAGCAAGTTTTCCAGGTCAATCCACGCAAGACGTGTTCCATTAGGCGCTCAAAAGTTGCCGGACCATTGCACAATCCAAATGGCATTACAGTAAACTGCCACAGCCCATTTCCTGCAGTGAACGCAGTTTTCTCTCGGTCCTTTGGATCGATCTGTACCTGCCAGTAACCGCTCTTTAAATCAAGTGTGGAAAACCATCGAGCTCCTGAGAGTGTGTGTCATCGATCCGTGGCCGAGAGTAGCTACCCTTTTTGGTGACGTCATTAAGTCTCCGATAGTCCACACAGAATCGAGTGCTGCCGTCTTTCTTCTTGACCAGTACAACAGGTGAGGCCCAAGGACCCTTAGAACTTTCGATGACCTTCTCCATCGTTGACTCCATATCCGCGACCTCCGTCTGCTTTGCCAATGGTAGTCGTCTGGCAGGCTGGCGAATTGGTCTGGCATCCCCAGTACCTATGCGATGTTGCACCAGATGTGTTCGGCCGTCCTCTCCATACTGTGAGGCAAATATATCAGCGTACTCACCGATTAGCTTTTCTGCCATGGCTTGCTGATCCTGATCCAGTTCGCAGTGCTTGAGGATCATGTCCCTTACTTCGGCCAACCTGGCTGATGAAACGGGCTTCGCAGATTCCTTTTCGGTTATTGTTGAAATTGAACATATCGGCGCACATTTACCAATAACCTCGCCTTGTTTTAGTTTGACGCTGTGGTTCTTTAAGTTCATGAGCCTTACTGGGACCAGGCTGTTCTTTGGCTCCACTAAAACTTTTCCGACGATGTAGTTTGGGGAATTCCTTCCTAAATCTGGCTCCAATAGGTAAAATCGGTGGTACCCAGCATCACCCTCTAGTCGCGTAGCTCGAACTTCTTGTTTTGCACATCCAGCTTTTTATTTTGCTCATCAAAGGAATTATCTAGCTTCTCGAATTTTCTATTCTGATCGCCGAACTTTTCAGATAGCAATTTCATTAAAGCCGAAATGTCACTCACCGTAATGACTTGTTCTTCTTCGACGTCAAACAAGCTGTTTCAGGATCTGCACCCTCGTCCGTCATTATTTTCCGCAACTTAATAATCAATTCTCTTTTCGTACCAGCCGTAGGTTGATCCCGCTGGCTCAGTACTTCCTTTAGTTTCACCAATGACAAATCGATTAGTAATTTCCGAACCATTATTTTTTTTTTCACTTACACAATAAGCAATACACAAAATTTGTTTTATCCCACTTCTGACACCAATGTAATGTTCTCGCTGGAGTTCGTTTAAATAAAACTGTATTTTTGTGTATTTTAGCTGTTTATTTATTATCAATCCCAAACTTTACTTCAACACAATATTCAAATCAATTTATTCTTTATTTATTTCAAATCAAACTGTCGCCACAGATTTCTTTCAGTCACAATGTCGCTTATTTTCACCACTGGTCGAATCTCTCTTTTAATCGCTGTTTACACTTTATTAACAACTGTCCCGGCGGTGGTTGTGGTTTGTGTATTTATACAAAATTGCAAGAGGTTCTAGAACATGCTAGATGCTCGGGATGAATTGATGATCGTGGAACGATTGGAACATTCTGTGGAACAATTGTGGAAATTAGCACATCCGGTTACGTGGGAATATTTGCTGCTAGCAGATTTGGCGTTGCTTACAGTTTGCAGCACAGTGTTTTAGTTTGGTACACAAACCATGCAGTACTGTGAGTCAATGCTACAATACCTTTTATAGCCTTCCAAAGCGAGTAATAAGAATCTTTTTCTTCTGTTAAACTTTCTAGGTATGTAAGTTTGTATTTCATTATTCTTAGTTGCATCTGAGTTGCACAAACGGTTAAGATGTGCTTTATGTTGCGGAGCCCGAGTTTGTTGCCATTTTTTACGCGCTCTTCTCTTCTCCTTAATCATCTCTTTTATTGTGTTTTCTGTGGATAAATTTGAATGTAACTGGCCGGCATTTTCTTTGGTTTGGGAGTATTCTTCCACGCGGCTTCCTGTAAGATTTCGACAAAGCGATTGACTTTAACTTGAAGTTCATATGGCGTTTTAAGTGATACGCTCAGCTCAATATTTGCTTCAATATCTTTTTTGAAGCCATCCCAATTAGTTTTCGCGCTGGTTAATATGGGCGGTCCTACTTTTTTAATCAGAGCTTCGCTTATCGTCATAATGATTGGAGAATGATCAGAAGAGAGATCAAAGCTTTCTTCAACTTTTATACAGTTGCCAGATATTCCTTTAACAACAAATAAATCAATCAGATCTGGTATCTTATTTCTATCAGTCGGCCAATATGTTGGTTTACCCGTCGAGTAAAAATCACAACTGAATTGCATACCCACATTATAAAGCTTTCTACCTTTCTGAGAGGCGTACCTTGAACCCCAGAAAGGGTGTTTCGCGTTGAAATCGCCACCAATGATAAAATCTGGTTTAAGGAAGTCGAAGATGTTTGTGAAATCACTTTCTTCAAGTTTATATCGCAGTGGACAATATTTTTCAGTTTGTACAAGAGGCTGGAGTTTGCTTATTTAGGTGAGAGATGTTTACCTGCGCATTAAACGCATCGCGGTTCTTTCTGGCAGTACGTCTGGGATCTATCTGGAGCTCCTACGTATAGGTTCGATTTTGACCACGATGTTTAGAAAAGTCTTAACGCCATATATAATATCTCTATTTTTGTCTTTATCAAAACTAAGCATGAATAGTGGAAGTCCACGCCTTACCAATTTTTTCTGATCACCCTCCGACTGTTGCTTCTCCTTCTTGATAATATTAACGCCATCAAAAATTTTAAAGCCTTTGTCTTGAAGGTCATTCATTACATCTTCTTTAGTGCACGAGGGCTGGAGTACCCTGGCTACAACACTCAGTGGCCTTTCTAACTTATGTTCATAAGTATACCACTGAATCTTTTCGGCATTCAATTTTTGGGATACTGCTCGGTCATTTTCGGCATCATCGACATTGATTTTCCACGTATTGTTTCGCAGAGATGTCACCTTAAACTTCGATGCCAGAGTCCCTTTAAGGAGGCAATGCAACTTATTATAGTCCGTAGTTCCAACGACGTTTATCGCTTGTTGTTGCTTTTCTTGCAATTCCTTGCGTTTTTCATCTTTTTGTGGCTCGACTTCCGGTGAAGAACCAGCTTTGCGTTTTTTGCTAGGTCGTTTCTTTTCGATCCAATTCGTTTCGCGTGTTAGCTCTTCTTCATCCGTCTGGTATTCACTACTAGGTGAGCAATGTGGGCTAACTGTATTTTCTTTTAGTAGATACGTATTTTTTAGGGCATTCTTTTCTTGCCTGAGTAAATCTACCTCTTTCTTTAGCTCACGATAGAGTAGCTCCATTCCGGTCAGCTTGGTACGGAGTAGGTCGTTTTCCTCCTCAAAGCTTTTTAATTTCACTGAGCCTCGTTTTTCACGCACTTGCACTTCCGGCGAACTGCTTTTTCCGGAGACGTTCCATCTTGTTGGTGGAAATCGAGATACTCTTGTACTTTTTGAGAAGGGATTTATTAATTGCAATAAATGGCTCTCCACAGAATCCGTAGAGCTGACCTCCGAAGAGGGTGGATTTTCCAGTGAACCTGGTCTGCCAGCTGGGGTAATAGATCGTTTTGCTTTATTCATTGCATTTTTGTGTATACACTACGCTCGGTATACGGAGGGTGGATTTTAGTCGCCTCTTACTACAGGCATGCCTACCTCGGATGCATTCTAACCCCTACCCGAAGGGGTATCCTATTCGTTACTTTTGTATTCAAGTAACGAATACGAAATACCGGATACTCACTTTCTGCACATGCCTATTAAATATATCAAGGGTGCTCCAGTTCGAATAGCTAATGTTCTTTTTTTTTTTTTGTTCTTAGTAGACTGTGAAACAGATGTAATCGAAAGTGAAGAACAGTACCGGATTAGTTCCGTATTATCACTAATAAATAGATAAAGCAAAACGCAACAAACGATTATGAATTGAGCTTATTAAGCAAAACTATTTTACACGGATTGCCGGAGAATGAGCAGGCAGTACCGAAATCGATTTAAAAATACTCAAATTTTAAGAAGGAAATCACGTTTGTAGATGGCTTGCTACTAAAATAAAGGAAGATTAATGTCTCAGAATCTGAAATCTTAAACACAATTAAGCAACTACATACTGGACATCCAGGCATTGGTAAAACCCTGGTTTGAGCACGGCAATTGCTGGATTGGTATGGTCAAACAACAGACATAAAGGACTTATACTCAAGTCAATCACAGAATACCCATTTCAAATAGTATCTATCCTCCGATATTTTCCAAGAATTTGGGAAAGATTTTTGACTTATTGCTGATCATTACTCTGGATTTTATAGCTTTTCCTATGATTTTTGTCAAAGAACTTTGGGATTTTGTGCTTTGAGAACCAATAAATGAATTTGAATATGTGAGGGTGTTGCCACTTGATTTTTTTTTTTCAGTTTTCTGGCAAAACTGTTAAAAAGCAGTTAAACTATTTTTCGCTTTCTGTGCTTTATAGTTTGGAAATTTTACGTGCGTATAGTGATATAAAACTAGATAACTTTCATCAAAATCGAGGTGGTGTCCACTTTGTGCAGAATTATCTTTATTTCGTTCAACAAATTGTGTTTTTAAACCAGCAGATGGTAACCCTATGGGTATTGGTCTCCGATTTGCGGCGGTTTGTCATGCATACTACGGCAACCCAGTGAGAGCTTAAACAAGAGACAGGGGGCTAATTCATTCCGTTCACCTCGTGGCGATGATGGCAACTATGCACAACGATCGCTTGGAATATCGACTTTCCAAAAGATTTCCATATTTCCCGTCATATTTCCAAAAACGTTTCCATTCATCCGTCAAAGTGTCATTGAAAGAATATACTTTGTTCGAAAATTTTGCAAACACCCGTGGATAATTAGAACAATATTTTCGTAAGTGCTTATTTAAATAAATATTTGTTTTTCTGCCCTTAATGCCATAAAAGTATCAGAAATCACTTTTTGTCGCTGTTTTTCATTTATTTCCATTTTCAGTCAAAAATCGACCGCCAAAACCCTTGCGCCATCAAAATATCTATCTCATTTGAAGTCGATCGAATGGTGTTCGCATTTACATAGTTGCGCGAATATAGTAGAGCGAAGTGCGATAGTGTTCGCCAGCGAATTGCGTAGTACCAAAATGCGATTTCGCATGAAAATGCGCTTCGCGGCGAAGTGCATAGTTTGCCCCCAGGTTTATGCAAGCTATTACAACAAAACTGAGAGGCAAACATCCTACCGTCCCTGTACTGACAATTGTAATGAAATAGACTATAGAAACTTTTGAATCAGATGTTTTCCCACAGTTTACCCCCAGGAAATTTGTCGAATTCGCAGCCGAGTGGAACTTCAATCACGTTTTGTCGTCACCCCATTAGGAGTCTAATAGGTTTGCCGAACGAAATGTACAAACCATCAAAAACATTATTAAATGGTGTGAACTGGACAACTGTGATTTTGTTTTTTTTCTATTAAAAGGAAACCCTAATCCCAGAGCACTCAGACTCTCTGGTCCATTGTACTACCAGGCAGGAACCTTTTTATGATGCAGAGGGTAGAAAAACTGGCTGGTCAAACGGTAGTGCATGTGATCATATGAAAACACAATCGTTTTCACTCAGCTGAGGCCTACCAACTCCTACTCTCAATCTCCACGTGGTGACAGCCGGGTGCCTAGTACCTTAATCCAAAAAATGGGTAACCAACCCCGTTTGGAGGATTCTTGGCGGCAGCAGATGAGAGAGGGGGGGAAGGGTGTTTTCTCACTAGAGCACTTCTTCCTGTTCCAGGCGGCAGCGGACGAAATCCCCACACGGAGTCAACGGTGGCGTCCATAGTTCCAGTTGGGTTCAACTTAGTGAATACCTTGTGCGAGCTCCTTCGACGTATTCGGATCACAGGTCGGTAAGGAATTTTCAATGTTCGTCAAGACATTGGAATAGAGATGGTGGCGGAGGAGCCCGTAATGGGCAACGGCAGCGCTCACACTCCCGTAGTGGACTACTGGCACCGGTGTACCCGGCCCCTCGTCCTAGGGGAATAATTTAGGAACTGGCCCTCCAGGTTGGGGGTTGTGCCGTCGGGGTAACTTCCCTACCACATAAAAAACTCATGGTTCCGAAACAACCAAAAGCCTCGGATAAGGATAACTCAACTAATGACGACCCCAACAAACGAAATTAGGACAACGACCTTCGGATCTGTACGTGGAATGGTCTGTCCCTTTACAGACCACGTGCAGCCGAACAACTAGCAGAGGCCCTAGACTGCTATAAAGCTGATATTACCGCCATCCAGGAAGTGCGATGGGATGGGCCGGGCAAAAAGAGGATGAAAAACTGTGACATCTACTACGGTGATTGCTACAGAGGCAACAGGCAACGCTTATTCGGATGCGGATTTGTCATACACGGCAGACTTAGGCAAGAAGTCTTAAGCTTCCGACACGTGAGCGAGCGTATTATGACTATCCGGATCAAGGCTAAATTCGCTAACATAAGCCTAATATGTGTTCATGCCCCCACGGAAGAAAAGGGCCCTGCCACCAAAGAGTGTTTCTACGAGCTCCTCGACAAAACATACGAGCAATGTCCTAAATACGACCTTAAAATCGTATTGGGCCATTTTAACGCCAAAATAGGAAAGGAGGATGTCTTTGGTAGGGCAGTCGGTAAGCATAGCCTACACGATACCACGTCTGATAATGGACTAAGGCTAATTGATTTCGCTGTGGAGCGAAATGTCACCATAGCAAGCACATGGTTTCCTCATCTCGATATTCATAAGCAGACATGGCGGTCAATGATCATGTAACGATCAACCAAATTGATCATATTGCGATCGACGCAAGGCATGCGTCCAGTATTCTGGATGTCCGGACCTTCCGAGCGGCCAACATACACTCGGATCATTACCTCGTTGTAGCCAAGGTACGAATGCGGATATCCCAATCTGAGCAACAAAGAAGAATAACTGTGAGAAAATTTAACGTCGAAAAGCTACAATCGCAAGAGAAAGCCAGACTCTTCACTGAACGCGTATCCCGAAATCTCTCAATCACACCTATGCCGCCAGCATCAAGTGCCGAAGACCAGTGGCAACGCTGCCAACATGCCATCAGAAACGCCGCGACTGATGTGCTGGGTCTCGCTCGCCCACCACCGCGAAACCCCTGGTTTGACGACGAATGCCAGCGAGTGCATGCAGCAAAACAAAAATCATAGAAAGCGGCGCTGCAAAGAAAAACGAGAGCTGCTCGTGAGCTGTACGAGCAAAAGAGATGGGAAGAATATCGACTTCTTCAAAAGAAGAAGAAAGAACATGAGAAGCGCGCGTTTGAGAATATCGAGAGTTTATACTCCAGGAACAATGTACGGAAATTTTACCAAAAGGTAAAAAGAACGTGTCGGAGAAACAATACCCGTACAGAAACCTGTAGAGATGAAAATGGAAACCCCGTAGTAGAATCACAGTCGGTGCTGAGAATATGGGAAAACTACTTCTGCAGACTGTATAACGGCGACGAAGACCAACATCCCGCTGTCAGGCAGAATGAACCATTCAACATAGACGATGATAGTCAAAATTTCCGTCCACCTGACCAAAACGAAGTCAGGATAGCAATATCCAAGCTAAAATCAAACAAGGCTGCTGGACCTGACGGCTTACCGACCGAACTTTTCAAGGCAGCTGGGGATGAATTGGTAGAGTGCATACACCAACTCATCGCTGAGATTTGGTCAGACGAGTGTATGCCTGATGAATGGAATCTCAGAATCGTTTGCCCGATCCGCAAGAAAGGAGACCCCCTCAACTGCGCCAATTATAGAGGCACCAGTCTCCTCAACATCGCATACAAGATCTTTTCTGCGATATTGTGTGAACGCCTGAAATCTTTTATGAACAGTCTGATTGGACCCTATCAGTGCGATTTCAGGCCAGGAAAGTCCACCATCGATCAAATCTTCACACTTCGGCAGATTCTGGAGAAAAACCAAGAATTCCAAATCGATACTCACCATCTCTTTATCGATTTCAATGCCGCCTATGACAGCATCTATAGAGAAGAGCTTTATAGAGGCATGTCTAGTTTTGACATCCCTGCCAAACTTGTCCGTCTGTGCAGGCTGACGATGGAGAAGGCTCGCTGCTCCATCAAGGTCGGTAATGACCCCACCGAAACCTTTGATGTCAAAAAATGTTTAAGACAAGGTGACGCGCTGTCATGTGACTTCTTTAACATTGTACTTGAACGGATTATGCGAAACTCACAAGCCAACATCGGAGGCACAATCTATTACAAGTCTGTACACCTGCTTGCATACGCTGACGATATAGACATTATCGGAAGAACTCAGCGGGCTATCACCGGTGCGTTTGCAAGCATTGAGGCGGAAGCGGTCAAAATGGGTTTAGCGATAAACGAGGGCAAAACCAAGTATATGCTGTCAACAAGAAGGGAAAGCCAACCCCGACGAATTGGACAAAATTTCACAGCGGACAGCTATAACTTCGAGGTAGTAAGGGACTTTGTCTACCTTGGCTTTGCTATAAACTCTGAGAACAAAATCAGCGCAGAAATCAAGCGAAGAATAACTCTTGCCAATCGCTGTTTTTTTGGGCTTATAAGGCAATTCAACAGTAAAGCCCTATCTCGAACTACTAAGAAGACTCTGTATAAGACCCTGATGATCCTAGTCCTGCTTTACGGCGCTGAAACATAGACTTTATTAAAAGAGGATGAAGATATCCTTGGTCGCTTCGAGAAAAAAATTCTTCGTAAGATTTTCGGTCCCGTTTGCGTTGACGGGTTTTGGAGGAGAAGATTCAATCAGGAACTATAGGAACTGTACAGCGACATCGACCTAGTCAAAAAAAACTGCGTATTGGACGTCTGAGATGGCTAGGACATGTAGAGCGAATGGACACCAACGCTCTGGCCCGCAGAGTCTTCGAATCTAGTCCCGAGGGACGACGCAGTAAAATAAATCATCGCCGTAGGTGGCGCGCACAAGTTCAAGGGGATCTCGACCAACTTGGAGTGCGCAACTGGAGGCAATTAGCTAGAGACCGAGCTAAATGGAGAGGCTTGTTGGTTGAGGCCCAGGTTCACCCCGAACTGTAGCGCCACCTAAGTAAGTAAGTAAGGTAGAAAAACTTCGACATAAACTGTTTCTCTTTTTATACTCGGATGGCTGTTAATTGCTGTTCCCCGTTGGGGCTTGAACTTGCACACATCGGTTAACGAGCAAGCACACTATCCACTGTACCATTGTCACCCATTGCACAGTGATATTTACAAAGCACTGCTGCTGCTGCATTGTACATTTAGAAGCGAGGCTCTTAAATCCTCAAATCAGCGTTTGTTTAGCAGAATGAGAAGAACAATGTAACCAACAGTAGTCGAAGAGTTAAGGCCAAGAGTCGTAGCTGATGTATAACAAGAATTGGAAAGGGCACATTTGCAACAGAAACAACACGCAGATTTACACTGTAGAATAAGAAAGTCCTCGAAAATCGGGAGGGGGCGTATAATTAAACGACCACAAAGATTCACAAAGATTTCGGACTACGGCAAACGATAAATTTTATTAAGCTAAGGGATATGAATTAAAGTGTGAAATATGAAATTTTGAATTAGAATTTTGTTGCACTTCAATTAATGAAACTTAATATTAATGAACTAGAACGTAAGTGAATTGCAATTGTAGTTTTTTTTTTTTAAGGGAAGCTAGCATGTAATATACATAAATTAATACATAACATTTATTCACATACAAACTGTAACATATTCATAGCAACTATTTACATATGTAATACTAACACACACACATTTATGATAAAACAATAAACAGCCAGTGATATTCCAGACGTCGACCTAACCACTCGTTTTATTATACTGCAGTTTCTAGAACTACAGTACTACTTTATACAACTGAACATGTACGGAAAACAATGAGTTGAAATGGTTCAGTGCATACATTACAAAAAGGACACGCCGACACACGAAAGTCAATAACGGATTATCTGATTCTCTGGACTCTAGATATGGGGGTACCTACCGCAGCTTTTGACCCTGTTTATACGTTAACTGATGAGTGTGCTGTGTCGTTTAGTTTTTGGTTTTCGCACTCCTCTCACGCCAAACTATGGACATAGCGCACTCATCAGTTAACGTTTAAACAGGGTCTTTCATACTTGGTGCCTTGTTACAGTGCACTTTCGATTTTTGCAAACCTCGATATTTGCAACGTAATTCGATTTACTCGATTTTTGCAATTTTTTTTTAGTCTTTTACTTTTCTCACTCATACATAAGGTGACCATAATTTTTTCCTCTCAAAGCGGGACACCTGTACATTTCGTTCGGCAAAACATACATTTTTTTTTAAATTATTTTAAGTTAAAGTATAATTTGTTTGCCTAAGGGGTAGTGGAAAAACGCTAATGCGCACGAGAAGTGCGAGACTTCTACCAACTTTAACCCCTTTTCAACATGACACCATCCACTCCGGAACCGGATACATTACTTCAGAGTGGTGTCGTTTTCTTTCCTCTCTAGGGACCGGCTTTTTCACATTTTGCTCCTGGTGCGTGCTTATAATATCTTGCCGGTAAGGCTTCATCGATTTGGCAAACTTACTGAGGGTATATTTACTTCCTCCTCTCTCTTTTTTGATCTTTGAGACGGTACCTCAATGAATAAAGATATTTTATTCCACGTGTCGATACTCACGACCATCTTGTTTACCGCACGTATTTACAAAAAGAAAATACTGTTAGCCCACATCGCTCACTTAGTACCAGACGGATGAAGAAGAGCTAACACGTGAAACGAATTCGATAGAAAAGAAACGGCCTAGCAAAAAACGCAAAGCTGGTTCCTCACCAGAAGTCTGGCTATAAAAAGATGGAAAGCGCAAGGAGTTGCAAGAAAAGACACAACCAATAGAATTACGTCATCCGCTACCGATAAACATCGTTGGAATTACGGACTATAATAATTTGCATTGCGTCCTTAAAGGAAGGCTGGCATCGTAGCTTAAGGTGACATCTCTCCGAAACAATACGTGGAAAAATCAATATCGATGATGCTGACGGTTACCGAGCAGTGTCTCAAAAATTGAATGCCGAGGAGATAAGTTAGAAAGACCACTGCGTGTTGTAGTAAGGGGACTCCACCCCTCGTGCACTAAAGAAGATGTTATAAACGACCTTCAAGACAAAGGCTTTAAAGTTCTTGATACCGTCAATATTATCAGAAGGAAGAAGCAACAGTCGGAGGGAGATCAGAAAAAATTGGTAAAGCGTAAATTTCCACTATTCATGCTAAGTTTTGATAAAGACGAAAATTCAGATGTAATATATGGTATTAAGACTATTCTAAACACCGTGGTCAAAATCGAACCTATGCGTAAGAGCTCCAGATCGATCCGCAGTGTAGGTGCTGTCAAAGCTTCAATTGTACGCAGACTTACTGCAGGAAAGAACGGCGATGTGTTAAATGCGCAGGTAAGCATCTCTCGCAAGAGTGTCACCTAAATAAGCAAACCCCAGTCACTTGTACAAACTGCAAAGGAAAACATCCTTCGAACTATCGAGGTTGCGAAGTGGCGAAAGAGCTCCAAAAAAGATGCGATACGCTTAAAAATTCCATGCGTCCAATTAAAAATAGATCCAAAACAGCTACGAAAAAACCAGCGAAAGATAGAAAATCCGTCAATATTCATTCAAGATCGGGTAATGAAGAAAGACATAAACGTAGTAGAGAAAAGGTGACTGAAACAAAATCTTCGAATATTGGCTGCAGTCTTATGCTCAAGCGGCGATGATTGCTAATGGCAAGTACATGACCGACAACCCACCGGAGATTAAAGCAAGAAACCATCCAAACTTTAACGTAAAGACTCCTGCTCAACTTGCTGCATTGGAAAACGGCGATAGAGATAGCACACAAGATCCTGTATCCCATGTTTTCTCTCTAACTCTTGCGAAACTTAAAGAGCAATGCAAAAGCAAACAAACTTATTTTCCAGAGACTAGTTGCACTAGAAAACAACATTCATAACACGCACACTTCAATCAAAATATGAAAGAAACGCTTAAAATTCTTACATGGAAGGTCAACGGGCTCGACGCGCTAGAAAAATTTATACGAGAAAAAGATATTGATATATGCTTGGTCTGTGAAACTCATCTGACAAAACAATCCAATGTTAGGATAAGGGGATATAGCGTGTATCACGCTTTCCACCCATCGGAAAGAGCCAGAGGCGGATCATCTTTGTTTTGTAAAAGAATGTATCGAACACTCAGCAGAAATACAGATTGAATTAGAATCAATGCAAGAAGAAATATAAAGAAGAAAAAATGTACGCGTGAGAAATAGATATTTTACCTTCAACATTTCGTCTATATATCGTCCACTGCGATGTAAACTTGAAGAAAATGATTTCACAAACATCTTCAACTTCCTTAAACCAAATTTTATTTCGGTGGCGTCTTCAACGCAAAACACCCTTTCTGGGGTTCAAGGTACGCCTCTCAGAAAGGTAGAACGCTTTATAATGCGGGTATGCAATACAATTGTTATTTTCACTCGACGGGTAAACCAACATATTGGCCGACTGATAGAAATAAGATACCAGATCTGATCGATTTCTTTGTTGATAAGGCAATATCTGGCAACTGTATAAAAGTTGAAGAAAGCTTTGATCTCTCCTCTGATTATTCTCCAATCATCATGACGTAAGTGAAACTTGATTAAAAAAGTAGGACTGGCTAGATTAACCAGCGCGAAAACTAATTGGGATGGCTTTAAAAAAAATATACTGAAGCAAGTATTGAGCCAAGCGTATCACTTAAAACGCCGTATGAACCCTCTCAAACCGAATCCAATCGTTTCAGTTTTAAAACGATCAAAGTATGCTTCGTTCGTTCATCATTTTTCTCATTCTCAAACAAACGATACATTATACGAGTAGGTACATAGTAGATACAGACACGGTATACGGAGTGACAGAGCACAAAGTACCTATTAACTACCCAGTTATGTATTGTATTTCAATTTCAAGCCTGCTTTTTGCTGTTTTTGGTTTTAGTTTTTCTTTTTTTTGTGCTGTCTCTGGAAGTCTATCTGTGAGCAATATTATTTTTAGTTTATGCATTTACTGAGAATGAGTTTAATGAACTAAACAAGTTTAATATGGGGTTGCCTTTTTTCAAAGCGGGACATTTTGCGTTCTTTGGGGACAGCGGGACACAAAGCTCGAAAGCGGGACTGTCCCGCCCAAAGCGGTCAAGATAATTCTTCTTCCGGCAGAAAGTCCTGGTAGCTAGTGCCGTCAATTCAAGATTAATTGTGTAATTTATTACCTGTTAATAAAGTTATAATAACAATAATAATAATAATAATAATAATGAAATGGCGTTGTCGTCGCATTTGTGTGATCCGTTTATAGGCCTGCCTCTCCTAGCTCGCGATGTTTTTAGAACGTTCATTGATATTGCATTTGTAACAGTGTTCAAATGATCTATTCTTTGAACGGGGCAATACAAGTTGAACCAGTCACACTCTACCTTTCGCAAGATGGTTTCCTAGGTATGAAGACTTCCACGGATCTCCGAACTTCTTATTCGATCAAGTTTTGTCACTCCTACATGCGAAGCATCTTCATCTCAACTGCCGTTAATTTACACTCCTATTATGGTTAGCGAATCGAACGTTCGACTCAAGTCGAACTGCCAGGCGAATTGCTTTTGTCGTGGTTTTGATGTTAGCGAACGTTTTCATTCCAGTAATGCCTGAAACACAATATCACCTCGACCTCGGTATTGCTCCCGTTACGCCTCATCCACCTCAAGAGTGCGTTGAATGTTTGTTTACATTTTTTCCTTTGTTCCACAGCTGTTATATGTCAAACCAAAGGAAAAGTTCAGCTCATCTCAACAACTACGTTTTTCTTTACGAATGGAAAACGTGAGGTCGAAGTGGAAGCGACATTGTGATAGGATATATTGATTTCCTATAGTTCGACTCATGGACGCTATTGTGTTTCAGGCATAAAGAATCAGTGCTGACAAAGCCAATTAAATTTCATCTGCGAAGTGTCAAAAGCGACAGAAGTGATGCGGCTGACAGTTCGACTTGAGTCGAACGTTCGATTCGCTAGCCATTATAGGGGTGTTACTCTCATACTTTTTGTACATCGTCCAACATTATGAACCGTATGTTAGCGCTGAACGCACAACTGTGGTGTAGAGCCTTCCATTCGACTAAGGGGGAATTTTTCGCTCACAGAAGATAGCGGAGTTTTCTCGCCACTTCATCCACCCTACGCTTACTCGATGATTAATGTCGTTATCACAGGTTGCTTTGCTGTTGATCATAGATCCCAGATATTTGAACTTTTCCCACTTGGGAAGCACTGTTCGATTCAAATAAATGTCTGAAATAGGTCTGAGTGGATCAGAGAACGGGCAGCATTACTCTCGTCTTTTTTGAACTAATGCGATACACATTTCACTCCAAAACGTCCACCCACACATCAAGTGATAGTTGCAGGGATGTAGGATCCTCACTTACGGTTGCTCCATCGTCACCTCAGATGTCAGTCAACCAATACAATATGCAAATCCTTTAAGGAATCACGATGTTTTTTCATTATGATCCTTATACTTTGGATTGCATCTGTGGTTGATTTATCCGCGACAAACCCATACTGATCATCAGATAGCCGTAGGGGTGGCAATGGTGCAGTGGATAGGGTGGTTGTTAGCCGACGAATGCAAGTTCAAGCCCCAGCGGAGTACAGCAATCACCAGCCACTCGAGTATAAAATGGAAAAAAATACCATCGAAGTTTTTCCAACCACTGCACCAACGAGCTCTCACGACGATCGGTTCTACGTACGTATACCTCAACGATCTTCATGGTGCATGACATCAGCTTGATACACTAAGATAATTTATAGTTCAATAAACTTCTTAAAGTTCCTCTCCGCTCCGGATGAGATTCGTGAGTGTAATTGCTTCTGCCCACCTCGTGCACCGATCGACGCAGGTTAGCAAGTATTGCTAGGACCATTACCACCTTTGGATGGTGGTAATGGTCCTAGGTTGAAATGCTCGAAACGCTCCGGTGTCTGCGAGTATTTCGCCACTGGTGTTCGATTATATCGCTGGGTTTTGCATCTCTGACAGGCTATGCATTTTTGAACAAACTGCAGCATGCCCCTTCGCATACGTGGCCAAACGTAACGTTCTGCAACCATCTTGAGTGTAGCCCGTGCACTTTTGTTCATGTGCGCGAAATTTCGTGACTAATCCAAATTGGCAACTTTTTCGATCGGCTGTCTGGAAATGTTGAGTGAAGCGCGGGAGTTTCAAGTGCTTAGGCGTCTGAAAAGTACCATTCAAAATTTACATCTAAATGTCAATAAATAAATCAAAAATCAGATTACCGTCAAGTTAGGTCAAGATTGGAATCTATATACGCGTCTTTTTATTACTATAGAAACTTATAGAGTATATCATATTTTATAGTTTTGTCTATATGTACAGGTTACATGATAAACTTAGATAAGTTAAATTTACTTAAAATCATGGCATTTCACAGTTGCGGGAGTGAAATGACGCGACAGATTATATACTCGTCCGAATTTGAATAAACGTTTTATTAAGGGCATTTACGCAAGAGAGTACGTCTTCGTGATCTTTGGCCCAACCTTTAAGATTTTGTTCTAGATTTCTAAGTCTTTGGACACCCAACCTTAGCCCACCGAATTTGACTGCGGCCACGCAATGACATGTTAGCACTTTAAAGCACTGCCGCCGTATTGCATTATGAGAATTATTGTCCCAGATCGGAGTTGCGCGTACATAGTTCCAAGCAAGTGAAACATAATCAAGCAAGGCATCCCAATGTGATGAATCGTGAAGCTTTCGGGTGTGACTCATGATGGACACTTTAAATGCTGCTAGATGCATAGCAGCCTTGGCATAGGCACTGCTGTCTGTTTTTTTGCACAATCTTGATGTCGGCAGGCTTTTGAAAATATTGCGCTTATTCAGAAGCAGTTCTTCTTCCATATACCTATTCAGAAATTTAAATGTCAAAAATGCTCCTTTCTATAATTATTTCTTACCCGATATCTGGCATTGGAAAATCTACACGAATTTTCTCCTCCAAACTGCGGTCTTTTTCAACGAGGCTCCCTATCATATCAATAAGCTGACTGTGACTGAGGCCTTTTAGCAGTATGGCCAAATTAGTGCTTACATTAGTTGTTGCAATAGGTTTTTCATCTAGCTTCAGTTTTTTCACAGGTGGAGCAGTATTCCAAGATGTTCGAAGTTCACAAGATGATTTTTGAATTTGGTTTGTAGAACACTTTGCCGGAGACTTGGGAAAAGATGTTTCTGTGATAAGGCGTTTACGCGGAGAACTTCTCAATGTCATATGTGCCGCGACTTTTGTTGGAGTCTTCTGAAAGAGACTCTGCGCAGACCACTTATCCGGTGACCATGTGAGAGTAAAACGACGACGCCCTCGCTGGCGAATAACTATTTCATCAGGAGAGGCAACAATAGGAGAATTTTGTTCAAAAGATATGTTGTTGATTGTACTATCGAAAATTGTTGGATTTAAAATATTCGCCGGGGTTGGTTCGTCAGCCATTTGATTTGTTGGTGTTGTTGCCACTCTAAGC
The DNA here is from genome assembly GCA_945910035.1 of Brachypalpus laphriformis. Taxonomy (NCBI): domain Eukaryota; kingdom Metazoa; phylum Arthropoda; class Insecta; order Diptera; family Syrphidae; genus Brachypalpus; species Brachypalpus laphriformis. Next base: position 127,017,148 of record OX246756.1, read on the forward strand.
CGCTCCAAGCGATCGGGGATTTCAGACAAGGCACTTCTTGTATTCTGTGTGTGAGGGTTGGCCATCTCTTGTGGAGCAAAATGCATTCAGTAGAACCTACTTTAAATTACTTTAATTATCTTGTACAAGTCCATTTGCCAAGACTTCAAACTTCTACATATTATTTTAATTTATTTTCAGGTTTTTACTTAAACACGCAACAGAAGTAATCACGGAACATTAGCTTCCCGCCAAAACGAAATAGTGATGAGAAAAGATATCGATTAAAAATATGCCAAGACCGATTTTTTTATATAGGGATTTCGGATTGAAGTTATATCGACAGATCCGTACTCATCTACAATTATTATCGAGAAATTTTAACACATCGTATATCGATGGTGGTAGCTCTGACATATTGAATAGAATCAATGGGCAATCCGAAATATTGTCTCAGGCATTGTGTACGCTTTAAATCGTAGATATCGTAAGCGCTCAAGTGGATTTACTTTACTGCCTACATTCCCGCATATTTGACAAGTCGGCTTTTTTCTCATCTTCGTTTCCCAAACTTTCGTTCGAATTACGAGGGAGTGAATTTTCAATTTTTTTGCTGAAATACCTATATTTAAGTGGACAAGCTTTCTTCGAAATCAAGATTAATCTAAGAATAAACACGTGAGTGAGGCCGGTAATTACCAAGCGCTCTTAAATCGATTTTAATTTGATGAAGCTCTTAGTTTTAAATTTTTGCTACGTATTCACCAAGTACTAATAGGATTGTGTCCATGCTAATTCGAATATGCGAAAAATTAATTTTTGGATTTCCAAACGCGTTCTAAAATAAGTTTCCGAACTCTCTTTCGAACTGGGAGAAATGCCAATGAAAAAGAGAACATTGTATTTTCCTGATTTTAGTCAGAATTAATCACGGCACATTTTATTTTTTATTTGGTTGGCAGTTCTTTTGACGGAAATGCTGGAGGCATTAAATTCGTCGGCATTTCTTCTTTTGCATTTCGCCAATGCAGCTTGTCCTTTGTTTGGTCTGAGTGACAGTTCACAGCTGATTTCGAAAGCTTTCGAAATTCCTAAGTTATGAGCACTAATAACTTAGGAGTGGTTGGGACCACTCATAAGTCTTATGAGCGCTAATAAATCTGCACTATTATTGGTTGGTGAATAGGTTTATGAAGCTCTTAGTTTAAGATTCGTCGGTGAATACCGGCCTGAGTGTTGAAACTTCGAGAAATAAAAAAAGAATATAAATGCTTAAACCATATTTGCATAGTAAACATTTAACAAAAAAAAAAGTGTTATAGTGTTGAGCAGTAGCGATCCTTTTTATTTACACCAACTAAAGAATGTGTGCATATGGGTTAAATCGAAATGTGAGCTAAGGCGTTTGGTCGACTTTTCGTCGGTAATATCGTTATCATTGAGCGACGCGAACCAATCTACTACCACGTTTCCACCGGACGCTAAACCGAGATTAAAATGAAACTACCCTAATCTTCCCTTCAATCTCAAGATTTGCCATACAAATTTTAATCTTCTAAGCACAAGATTAAAAATTAATCTGAAAAATACCCTAGGTTTGCGTGTAAAGTTCGGTTTGTGAACACACTCTAAACAATTCACCACAGTTCGAAATATCAAAAATAAAAAACAGCCAAACAGCCAAACAGCATTTGACATTATTGCGTGTTGAAAAAAAAAAATATATCATGCAGCAGTTTTTTAGAATGATTGGAGAATTAAATTGTGTCCTTATAATATATTTAAATTACTACCACCCATTACTTTATTTAACTATGTATTAAAAAAGCCTACACTATTGTTTGGTAAACCTTAAGGTAACTGGGTTGGGGGGCCAATAGACGTTTTTCTTTTTTAGTTCACAGCAGAGCCTGAGTTGTTCAAAAAAAAGTTGGGATTTTTTGTTTTTAGCTCACATCCGATCTTTCAATTTGTGTTTTTTTTTTGGTTCAGAATATACTTAGAGGTCACTCTATGTGCTCAGAATAGATTTACCTAGCAGTCTGAAAAAAAAATGCTAAGCACAGCCAAAGTCAAATTAGGCAGAAGGAAGAGTAAGGGAAAATAGATCCAAGACAATTAAAATGCCGGCGAGGCTAGTTGTTATTGGCATAGATATTCAACTTCCTTATTTTGACAGTACAAGTGCATTTTACGAACAAAATTATGATATCGTAAGTTTCAGAAACGCCACTCAAACGCCGATTAACGCCGAAACGACCTAATGTGATGCGTGCCGATTCGTTTTCGGATAAAATAAAAGAGTAGATTTTCAGAGCATGTCTCTTTATTGAGTTCGGATCTTAAACATAACATATTCAATAGAAACAATAATTCTTAACATTTGCCCCTTTTTTATTCAATCTCAAAAACATCAGATTTTATTTCTTCTACTGTCGGAATTGATAAAACTACCACCAATCTTTTATCTTTTAGGTAATATATAGGGTTTATCTCTTTCATTATATTGTTATAAGTCTCCAGAGTGGGAGTCAATAACAAATCATTTCCTTTATCATATTTTTTTTAACATTTCTATAAATTTAATTGGTTTAATTACTATTGGGTGAATTATACTGCTCTTTAAAAATAAAATTCCATGAATTATTTCGGTAATTATTGATTCGGTGTGATTTATCAAAAAATATTTTTAAATTTTTAATTCGGTATAATATTCCTTTACAAACATTGATTTTTGAGTTTCACTCATTTTATTGACAAACTTTTCCAATATATTTTTGATTTTATAAGTAATATACCCTAAATCAAAATAAGCATCTTTTAGAATTTGGTTCTGTTTATTTAGTCCATCTAAAATTGTAATTTCCTCTTGCTGACTTATATATATATAATTGATACAGTCAATGTCACAAACAAAAACCTGAAAATAATGCTTCTAAGATTTAAAATGTTTAACTTAAGATTTATTATAACGCATATGCTTATTATTTCGTCCTATTATAATGAAGTCGCCTAAAACTCTGATTACTTTAAACGGACCTACGTATATTTCGCTGGATTTATCCCTTGGATCATTCTCGATTAAAACTAGATCTTTAACCTTAAATTCTTTAACCTTTGAACCTAGTTTTGTGTCGTACCTTTCTTTTGCTTTAATTCCCATTCGTTTCAATTTTGGATTCAGCTTCCATTCTTAATAATTTAAGTTGTAAATCTTGTGTATAATCTAATGTAGTTTTAAATCTAAGATTATTTGATACACTAGGTATGTTGGCCTTGCTTCCAAATAGCATTTCGTAAGGTGTAAAACCTGTACTGTTGTGTATAGCAGTACTATGACAAAACGCTGCGTATCTAAGTAATTTGGAGTATTCTGGTTTCGTTCTGTCTCTTATAACAAACCTTAAATATTCTCCTAATCTTTTGTGAGACCTCTCAGCTGAACCATTGGACTGTGGATATGCATTGCTTGTCCTTAAATGTTTTATTCTAAATAATCTACAAAGCTCTTTTAAAAGATCGTTAATGAATTCAACACCATTGTCAGTGTGTATGTATTTAGGTATTCCAAAAGGTAATATCAATTCATCTGTGAAAGCTCGAACAACAATCTCGCTTCTTTTAATTTCAATGGGTACATATTTGATATATTTACTGAGATACTATTGGATTGTAAGGCAATATATCTTTTTGTTATTTTCTACATAAGGCCCCGTCAAGTCCATAGCTACTTTTTTTAGACATGGGGCTAAGTCTATTCGAGAACAGTTTTGGTCTAGCAAACAGTGGGTAAGTGGGGCGCTTCCTAGGACTATTGAGAAGCAGTGTTGCACTTGGGCATATACCAAGAATATGGAGAAAGGCAAGGGTCATATTTATTCCGAAAGTGGGAAAAAGAGACACCACTTCACCAAAATCCTTTAGACCCATCAGCCTGACCTCAATCATGTTAAAGTCACTAGAAAAGGTCATAGATAATCACCTAAGAATGACTGTGCTGGAAAGAATACCTCTCCACCACAATCAACATGCCTACAGAGCAGAAAGATCCACCGAAACTGCGCCCCACCAGCTGACAAGTTGGGTTCAGGATACCCTGGAGAGCAAGGAAACGGCAGTATGCGCAATTCTAGATATCGAAGGAGCCTTCGATACACCTCCCATGAAGCAATTAGGAGGGGTGTTGAAATAAAAGGAGTAAATCACACCACAAGTAACTGGATGTGTGAGATGCTAAGAACTAGGACTGCTGAGATAGGGGTACGCCGACGATATAGTCATTGTCGCAAGACGGAAATTTGAAGAAACGCTATGCGAAATCATTCAAAGGGGTCTCCGAATCACATAGAAGTGGTGTAGGAATTAGAGTGAACCCTACCAAAACCACTGTGATACCCTTCACCGAGAAAAGATAGCTAAAGCATATGCAACCTATCCTGTTGGAAGGGATCAGGGTCGACCCACAAAAACCGGTCAAGTATCTAGGGAGAACATGTTGAGACTGTGGTAACCAAAGCCACCAGAGCACTTATGGTGTGCAGGAACATTTCAGGAAAAATCTGGGGTTGCAGCCCAGCCACACTGAGATGGATGTACCTGATGATAGTAAGACCCATCATCACTTACGGGGCAGTGGCATGGGTTAACAGAACTAGTCTAACCACGACGAGGACATCCCTCAACAAAGCGCAAAGATTAGCCTGCATATATATAACAGCAGCCATGCGAACCTGTCCCACAGCAATACTAGAAGTGATCGTAGGTATACCTCCGCTACACATAGTGCTAGAGCGAATCGCCAAGGAGACCATATTGAGAATCAGCAAAGAGGGCATCGGGAAAGGAACATGCATCGTAAATAAAGAGCGAGTAAGCCTATCCAAATCAGTGCCGCTTCTGGATTGGCACAGAGATGATATGGTCAAGAAATACTGCTTTGAAAGGAAATTTGACTCAAAGCTGAGCAACAAAAGAGACTGGAGCAGCGAATCCGATAAATACCAACTCAAACAACACACAATTAAATGGTACACAGGCGGATCGAAAACATCTACTGGCACTGGGGCAGGAGTGTACGGGCCCAGGACTAGATACTCAGAATCACTGGGAGTATTCCCCAGTATATTTCAAGCAGAAGTTCACGCGACCGAAAAATGCACGAAATTCAACCTAGACAGGAAATATCGCGGGCAGGACATCGCAATACTGTCAGACAGCCAAGCCGCTATTAAAGCGCTGACCTCGCACGAGATCAGATCCAAAGTGGTATGGGAATGTTTCACCAGGATCAACAAACTGGGAGAAACAAACAAAGTAACTCTCTACTGGGTACCTGGACATCTAGGAGTGGAGGGAAACGAAACAGCTGATGAACTAGCCAGAAACGGATCAGACACACTGTTCTTGGACAAGATAGGGCTTTACTGTTGAATTGCCTCATAAGCCCAGCGATTGACAAGAGTTATTCTTCGCTTGATTTCTACGCTGATGTTATTTTTAAGAGTTTATAGCAGAGCCAAGGTAGACAAAGTCTCTTACTACCTCCAAGTTAAAGCTACCCACTGTGATGTTCTGTCCAATCCGTCGGTGTTGATTGTCCCTTCTTGTTCACAGCATTTACTTGGTTTTCCGCTCGTTTATCGCTAAACCCATTTTGACCGCTTCCGCCTCAATGCTTGCAAACGTACCGGTGACAGCCCGGGGTCTAAAACCTTTTTTTGACATCAAAGGTCTCGGTGAGGCCATTACCGACCTTGATGGAGCGGCGAGCGTTTTCCATCGATATCCTGCACAGACGAACAAGTTTGGCAGGGATGTCAAAAGTAGGCATGGCTCTGAAAGCCCTTCTCTATACATGCGGTTATAGGCGGCCTTGAAATCGATGAAGAGATCGTGAGTATCGATTTGGACTTCTTTGATTTTCTCCAGAATCTGCCGAATTGTGAAGATTTGATCGATGGTGGACTTTCCTGGCCAGAAACCGCACTAAAAGATGCCAATCAGGCTGTTGATAAAAGTTTATGTTGAATGGTTCATTATGCCTGACAGCGGGAAGTTGGTCCTCGTCGCCTTTATACAGTCTGCAGAAGTAGTTTTTCCATAGTCTCAACACCGACTGTGATTTTACAACGAGGCTTCCATTTTCATCTATACAGGTTTATGTAGGAGTTCGATCAAGCTGATGTCACACACCATGAAGATCATTGAGCGGGTATTAGGTGGCCGACTGCGAAAAATAATACAGCTATCTGATGAACAGTGCAGGTTTGTCTCGGGTAAATTAACCGCAGATGCAATCCAAAGTATAAGGATCATAATGGAAAAAAATCGTGATTCCTTAAGGGATTTGCATATTGTATTGGTTGACTTTGGAAAGGCATTCGACAAACAACCACGAGATCTGATATGGGTGGGGATAAAACACCGAGGGGTTCCAGAAACCTATGTACAGATCATCATGGACATGAACGAAGGAGCAAAGACAAGAGTAAGATGCCCCGCTGGAGTAACCGAAGAGTTCCCAATCAAAGATGGGGTGCACCAGGGAAGCGTCTTAAGTCCTTTGTTATTTTTTTACAGTCCTTGATTATCTGCTTGGAGGTAAAGTGATGGACCCCAAGGTACATCAGTTATTCTTTGCTGAGGATCCTACATCCCCACAACGAGCACTTGATGTGTGGGTGGACACTCTGGAGGGGAATGGGTGTCGGATTAGTTCAAAAAAGACAGAGTACTTGTGCTGCCCATTTCCTGATCCACTCAGGCCTATTCCAGACATTTATTTTAATGGAACAGTGCTTCCCAAGTGCGAAAAGTTCAAATATCTGGGATCTATGATCAATAGCAAAGCAAACAGTGTTGACGACATCAATTATCGCGTAAGCGTAGGGTGGGTGAAGTGGCGAGAAAGTTCCGTTATCTTCTGTGATCGAAAAATGCCACCTAAGTTGAAAGGAAGGCTCTACACCGCAGTTGTGCGTCCAGCGCTCACATACGGTTCACAATGTTGGGCGATGTACAAAAAGTATGAGAGTAAATTAGCGGCAGCTGAGATGAGGATGCTTCGCATGACAGCAGGAGTGACCAAGCTTGATCGAATAAGAAGTTCCAAGATCCGTGGAAGCTTTCACATCAATGAAACCATCGTATAAAAAATAGAGCGAGACCGACTCAGCTGGTATCGCTACGTTCAAAGAAGAGATCATTTGAACCCCGTTAAAAAGGCAATATCAATACACGTTCCAAAGACGTCGCGATGTAGGAAAGGCAAGCCTATAAACGCTTGGATCAGACAAATGCGACGACATCAGCATTTCATTGGCCTCAGTAACCCAGTGATCTAAAATCGGCAGGCCTGCCGATATTTTCTGAGGTCAAACAGGCGAACCCCACAGGCGGATCCGTAGAAATGCGGTGAAGTGAGAGGGTTATGATCCCTTATTTTCAGATCATAACCTCGCTGATAAAAGGAAGAAGAAGAAGACAGGTTTATGTAGGGGTATTGCTTCTCTGACACGTTCTTTTTACGTCTTGGTAAAACTTCCGTTCATTATTCCTGGAGTATAAGCTCTTAATATTCTCGATCGCGCGCTTCTCATGCTCTTTCCTCTTTTTCTGGATAAGCCGATGTTCTTTCAGTCTCTTTTGCTCGTAGAGCTTGAATCGAAAATGGAACCTCACGCGCAAAGATCCGACACACTAACCACTTGCACCGCAGCGCCGCTTTATATGCCTCTTATTTTGTTGCATGCACTCGCCGGCATTTTTCGTCAAACCATGGGTTTCGCGGTGGTGGGTGAGCGAGACCCAGCACATCAGTCACGGCATTTCTGATGGCATGTTGGCAGTATTGCCAATGGTCTTCGCCATTTGATGCTGGCGGCATAGGGGCGATTGAGCGATTTCGGGATACGCGTTCAGTGAAGATTCTGGCGGTCTCTTGCGATTGTAGCTTTTCGACGTTAAATTTTTTCACAGTGATTCTTCTTTGTTGCTCAGATTGGGATATCCGCATTCGTACCTTGGCTACAACAAGATAATGATCCGGATCTATGTTGGCCGCTCGGAAGGTCCGGACATCCAGAATACTGGAGGCATGTCTTGCGTCGATCGCAATATGATCAACTTGGTTGATCGTTACCTGATCATTAGACCGCCATGTCTGCTTATGAATATTGAGATGAGGAAACCACGTGCTTGCTATGGTGACATTTCGCTCCACAGCGAAATCAATTAGCCTTAGTCCGTTATCAATCATGGTGTCGTGTAGGCTATGCTTACCAACTGGCCTACCAAAGACGTCCTCTTTTCCTATTTTGGGATTAAAATGGCCCAATATGATTTTAACGTCGTATTTAGGACATTGCTCGTATGTTTTGTTGAGGAGCTCGTAGAAACACTCTTTATTGGCAGGGTTCTTTTCTTCCGTGGGACCATAAGCACATATTTGGCTTACGTTAGCGAATTTAGTTTTGATCCAGATAGTGATAATACGCTCGCTCACGTGTCGGAAATTTAAGACTTCTTGCCTAAGTCTGCCGCGTATAAAAATCTGCATCCGAATAAGCCTTGCCTCTGTAGCAATCACCGTAGCAGATGTCACAGTTTTGCATCCTCTTTTGCTCGCCGCATCCCATTGCACTTTCTGGATAGAGGTTATATCTGCTATATAGCAGCCTAGGGGGTGGTCTGTGGGACAGAACATTCCACGTACAGACCCAAAGGTCGTTGTCCTTAGTTCGTTTGCTGGAGTCGTCATCAGTTTAGTCGTCCTTATCCTACAACCCCCAACCTGGAGGTCCAACTCCTTTAGTTATACCCCTAGGACGAAAGTCTGGGTACACCGGTGCCAGTAGTCCACTACATGAGTATGAGCGCTGCCGTTGGCCCATTAAGGGCTCCTCCGCCACCATCTCTATTCCAAGGTACTTACCGACCTGTGATCCGAATACGTCGAAGCAGCTCGCGCAAGGTATTCACTAAGTTCAACCTAACTGGAACTATAGACGCCACCGTTGACTCTATCTAGGGAATTCGTCTCCTACCATCTGAAACAAGAAGAAGTACTATAATGAGAGAGCAGTCTTCCCCCCTCTCTCACTTGCTGCCGCCAAAAATCCTCCAAACGGGGTTGGTTTCCCATTTCTTGGATTAAGGTACTAGGCACCCAGCTGTCACCGCGTGGAAGTTGAGAGAAGGAGTTTGTAGGCCTCACCTAAAAGAAAACATTAGCTTGTGTTTTCATATAATCGCATGCACTAGCATTCGACTAGCCAGGAGGTAGGATGATACCAGCAGTAGGATAAATGTTGTCAATTTTGGAGCGCCTCAAGTTTCTGTATCGGGGCATATACTCTTACTGATTTACATCAATTCCCTGTTAATCTTAGATTTTAAAGCCACCCTTACTGCGTTTGCCGATGACGTTGATTCAGCTTATTGTTCAGACAGTGTTTTAAATCTGACCTCCGTCGGCATAAATTGGGATCTAAATCTGCTCAGGATCTGGTTTGCTGAGCATAATTTGGTCATTAGTCCCAAAACGAAAGTTATGTTTTCCTATCTATCTGCACGAAATTGCTTTGAGGCTGATATTTTCTCCGATGCTCCCCGGTACCCAAAATTTAAACTGATCTGCTCTTGCAACTTCAGTTCTTCCCTACATAGCTTCTTCAGTGGCCTAAACTCTAGCGAAAGATGCTTCCAAATTGATAAAGTTGATGAGTTAAATACTTTTCTTTTGTTAACCACACCGAAAAATTGAGAAAATACTTTCGTTCATCGCTCAGATATTTCTATTACCTGCAATCTATTTTAATTAAATCCAACCCTTATTCATCCTTAAAAAACTAATATTAAGAAAAATATGCAAATATGTTTTAAAGTGAGATCAAGAAATTTAAATTTCAGGTTATTTGAAATCATAACTAAACGGAACAACTTCTGGTCACTATGCTCAAATTCCGTACACAGGGTTTCGTATTTTAATACAGTTGCATCATGCCGTTTATTTATTTCCACAATGGTTCAAAACTATAGATCCAATGAACCTTCTATTCAGGGGTCACCCCACCTTTTGCTTTTAATTATTTTTGTATTAATACTGAAATGGCACTTAACTCTATTTTGTTATATATAAATAATATTCACTTATTTTTTCTTTTGTTTTTTTCTGTTGTATAAGTTATAATCAATGTACAATGAATTCTTAAAGAGATAAATAAATATCAAACCAATCAATCAATCAATGCTGTTTTTAAATCAAGAAAAATCGCGCCGACATTTTTATTTTCATGTAGTCTCTCTATTCAGCACCAACATAATTCAACGCAGACTCACATGTGCATTTTTTTCGAAAGCCAGATTGTTCTTCCACATATAAATTATTTTGATCTACGAGTATTTATTTTTCTAGTTGCACTAATACAGTTTTTTCGAGAAATTTTTTTTTATAATGGAAATTTTCACTTTTTTTCGAGTTCAAAACTTTTGGCACTGGATCTATTGCAGCTATTTTCCTATTATTTAGGAAACAATAGCGAATAGTTTATAATATTGAACGTTGCAAGACCCACAAAACTAAAACTGTCTTTTAACATGGTCTTATTTAAAAAGTTATAGTCATTCTTTCTTCGATATCTTTTCCACTATAGATAACAGTTCAGAAACTGACTCAGTTTTTCAGGGCGAGATCATCCGAGTTTCGGGATTAAACTAGAGTTAACCACAGAAACATGTTTTCAGTCAATTTTAATCCTGAGTTAACTCCGAGTTATTCTTGCAAATTTGGCGAGTAAAGCCTAGATTAAATGAGCAAATATTATCGACAGATTTCAGATTCTTTGCGATTTCAGCCCATGCTTTTGCCCTATCCTCAGAATTTGTTCGGTCCGTTCTTTTACATTCTATGATGTCTTTTTCTTTATCAACACAATCTAGTAAAAATTCAATTTCTTTTGATAATAAATTGGAGCTTCTCTTATTCATTGTGTTATAACCGATCTAAATTGGGAAATACACGGTTCGACAATTTGACAACTTTAGTGTTGTAATCGATAATTGTATCGTGTGTATCCACACAACCGACCGTTGTGCCGATATCGAGTTTTTTTTTTTTTTGGTTGCCCCATGGGGTGTGGTAATTTTCCAAAGATACTAGTAGTGTATATTTTAAATGGAAGTCTAGAGGAAAACTGGAAAAATGTCATCAATTATATAATTCCCCCACTGAATTACAGAAAATTAATAATTGAGGAATTTCATTAAATAAAATGTCAATGTATTACCTTAACGTAAAATTACTTCTCTACCGACGACGGGTTAGCCCATGCCGTATGTTCTGTTCCTTTTTCATATCCTAAGTAAATAAAACTAGAAGTCTATGTATTCAAATGTAAAACTAGCTGTTTTTTGAAATAAAGAACTTATTATTATTATTATTATTATTATTATTATTATTATTATTATTATTATTATTATTATTATAGTTTACCACATCTCAGCACGTGTGCCGGAGATAACATATCCCGGGTATCTTATACCAAAGGGATTATGCTCTGATGGAGCGTAGTCCAGGTTCTACGCCCTTACAATTTTATTGTTACACTATTTGTTACAATTTCAGGAACTTTCTGACGATATTACATGTATCCAACAGCACCGTCTTCTGAATTTCTGCCATCAGCTTTTCCAAATTATGCTTCTTGAGATTGGCGATAAGGTGTTTCGGTACCAATCCCGTCGCTGAAATGACAATCGGTGTAATATCGACCCTCTCGGCTCGATACATTGTTCCAATTTCGATTGCCAGTGTAGTATATTTCGAAATCTTTGTGGAGTACGTACTTTGTAGATTCCGGTTTAGCGTTACTGCGACATCAAAGATTTCAATTTTTTTGTTGGCTTTGTTAAATAGAATTATATCTGGCCTGTTCGTTGAAATATGTTGGTCCGTGGTTACAGATCTATCCCAGTATAGCTTGGTGGTGTCGTTTTCAAGCGCAGGTAGTGGGTGGTACTTGTAGTAAGGTGTATGCTGCAGGATGAGACCATTGTAGCGACGTTGTTATGCCTGAACGTATAGTCATGCGAAGCAAGTGCGCTGCATCCTGATATAATATGGTCAATTGTTTCACCACACCCTCCACATCGCCGGCATCTATCTTCCACTGTTTCCTTTAAGATGAACTTACGGTGATTTTTAGTGGCAATAACTTTGTCCTGGATGGCCATTATGAATCCTTCGGTCTCGGAGAACAGCTTTTCCTGTATGAGCCATAAGTTCGAGGCCTGTTGATCAATGTATTCCATGTCAAGGTCATGGGGATGTCCTCCGTGTAAGGGTTTCGACTTCCATGCTACGATAAGTTCACTTGCAGGGGAAGGGAACGTGTTAGATTTTAGATGCAGGGGAGTATAACCATCATCAACTAATGCAATCGCGTTCAGTAGAGGTGACGGGCTGCTTTGGAAGTACTGACGAAGATTAAGATTCTGCTGCTGATGTAGTTGATTGATATCTAGTATCCCCCTTCCACCCACCTTGCGAGGCAATGATGTTCTTTCTATTGCACTGTGTGGATGTTGGCTATTGAATCTTGACAGCGATGTACGAATCAGCATCTCCAGATTCCCGATATCAGTGGGCGACCATTTGATAACTCCGAAGGAGTAGGTTAATAGGGGTATAGCCCAGGTGTTGATGGCTTTGCATTTGTTGCCCCCATTGAGGTTTGATTTCAAGATAGCCTTTAACCGTGACTTGAATTGAAGAGTAAGACTTCTTTTGATGGAAACATGGTTAATTCCCTTGAGTTGAAGGAAACCTAGATATTTGTATGATTCACCATGCTGCATTTCTTCGATCACCTGGTTATAGTCTATTGGGCACCCTTCTTCCTTAGCATTTACATTTCCTCTTATTAAGTGGATTATTTGCTGACTACCTCCAACATTCGGTGTAATTTTTCTCTTTTGTTAGTGTAGAGTTTTAAATCATCGACATATAAGAGATGGTTAAGTGTGTAGTCGAAAGTATCAGTTTTAATGCAAAATCCGGACTTCATTTTGGCTAGCAGTCTGCTGGGGGGGTTAAGTCCCAAGCAAAACCAAAGAGGGCTGAGAGCATCTCCTTGAAAGATTCCTCTTCTTATGGGTATGGCTTTCCCAGTGGTTCCTTTTTGCCATAACCTGGTGTTCCATTTCTCCATCAGCGATTTCAAGCAGTTAACTATAAAAGGATCGATTTTGTACATTTTGAGTACTTTAATAAGGTACCCATGCGGCATGGAATCAAATGCCTTTTTATAGTCAATGAAGGCCATACTGAGGTTACGTTTTTTCTTTAATGCCAGTCCGGTTACTACTGCGTCGATGGTTAATTGATCCTTACAGTCCATAGTTCCTCTACTGCAACAATTTTGTTCGTCTGAAATAATGCTATTCGACGAACAATGCTCATAGATTCTATTTGCAAGGATTTTCGTAAATAGTTTGTAGGTTGTACATAAGCATGTTATAGGGCGATACTTAGAAGGATCATTACATGCAGTTCCTTTTGGCAGCAAAAACGTTAGCCCGGTTGTTAAGAACTTAGGGGATGAATTTGGTAATATTAACATGTCGGTGAAACACTTCGCTATTTTTTCATGCGTTGCAGTAAGTTTCTTAAGCCAGATATTTTGCAGTCGGTCTATTCCGGGAGCTTTCCAGTTGCTGGTTTTTGAGATGGCATCAGCAATTTCTTCTCTGCTTATTTGTTGGTGTATCATAGGCGCGACATGCTCGTTGCGTATTGATTCATCTGCGATCCATTGGGCATTCTCATTATACGGCTTAGCGTCATTCCAGATACTTTCCCAGAACTTTTCTTGCTGATCCATAGAAGGGTTTTCACAGATGGTTACTGGAGCAGGTGGCGATGCAATTTTTCTGTAGAAAGACCTCTGGTCTTTATGGAAAAGAGTGTTTTCAGCTCTCCTGTTGCTGCACTTAACATAGCGATGTAATCGCTTCTTTAGACCAGCTACTTTTTGGGTCTTTTTGTCCAGTATTTCTGTGATCTGGTCCCTGGTTATGGTTCGGTATCGCAGCGGTTTGATGAGGGGTGCGATACGTCTGCATAACCTCTTGGATCTTGACCCATTTCTAAAAGCGATTAGTCTTGCGATATCTTGCCTCAGCATCTCTATTTTATTCATCAATCTCCTCTTCCATTTGGCAATAATGGATATGGGATTGATGGCGACTTGGGTTGTAACCATGGGACCCTTTCCCAATGCTCTTAATGCTGACACTGCACAAACGTAAAGAAGAGCGTTAATACGTTCTATCCCAATGTTTTGGTCTAAGTAGTGCGGTAAGATTTATGTGTTGATGGTAAACAGAATATTTTCCAATTTTGCGCTTTCGTAGACTCTTGGTATTTTGGGCCTTAGTGTCGGATCCAATCCCTCAAACTCAATCAGACTAAGGCTGAAAATATCTCTAAGGGTTTGGGTTTCTAAAATTCGGGTGTTGGGTGCTTGTTCCGGGGTGATAGTGCTGGCCTCAACTTCTGGTGGTGCTTGGTACTGTTGATGATGTTGGTTTGATTGATTCGTTGATAAAGGGGGTTGGGGCCTTGGTGAAGAACGGATTTCAGTGCTGCGGGTAGCGTCGAGTTGTATTGTGCCAGATGTTGACGGCATAGGATTTCTACGATCCTCTAACTCGGTCATTACTTCAGCCTTGATTCGCTGTCGTCGGTTGATTTCCACATATTCGTTGGAAAGGATAACGTCCTTTCTTCGGGCTAGGTTGTTGTCGGTAATTCTGCCATCGAAGTACCCAAATCTTCCAACGAATAAGTTGAACATTTTTCTCCTGTAGGCAGTCATATGTTGTGGATTTTCACAGCTAGTTACGGTGTAGTAGCAACGCAGGACATATTCGTTCATTTCATTGGTCCATTGGATGCGCTGCCTACGGCGGCCTGCTCTGGTGGTCCCAAGATTACCTAGGGAAACACTTGTCGCAGTTTCACTTGAATTTTGTTGTGCCACTGGCGACTCATCTCCTTGTGGAGCCAAGCCCTCGCCGGCAGCCGTGGCTTCTGCCGACGTTTGAGTGTATATCCCCACTCGGTTTTGTTCATTTCGGTTGTCCATTTTCATGATAATTTTTTCTCCATATTTGTATATGGGTTGGGATAATTAGTTAGCTACACTACTCCACTCCGACCTGTTTGACATGGGTGGCCCTGAGTCAACATAGCTCGTAGTTTCAACGTAGTAAGCATCTAAGCCCGCCCGCCGCGTCAAGGCTTATCCCCGGGGGATTATTATTATTATTATTATTATTATTATTATTATTATTATTATTATTATTATTATTATTATTATTATTATCCGCCCAGTTATGAATGCGGAAAAGATGAAGCACATAGTGGACACTCTCTTTCCAACACATCCTGTTAGGCCCCCCGACCCCATTTGCGCCCAACAGCAAGATGTCCCTATGTTTACCGAAGAGGAGTTGATCCTGGCGGCGAACACGTTGCAAGGTAAGAAGGCCCCCGGACCAGATGGCATACCAGCGGAAGTTCTGAAAGCCATCGCTCGTACATGTCCTCAGCTATTACTGAATATGTACAACAGCTGCCTTAAGGACGGGATTTTTTACAGCAGCTGGAAGATCCAACGCTTGGTATTGATCAGCAAAGGAAAGGGAGACCCTGAATCCCCATCAGCCTACAGACCGCTATGCATGCTGGACACTGCAGGTAAACTCCTTGAGAAGATGCTGAAGCCACGCCTCACAGCAGCAGTTCAGAGCGCAGGCGACCTGTCCGAAAGACAACACGGATTCAGGAGAGGTCACTCCACAATCGGAGCAATCGAGGAAGTGATTAAGGCAGCCCAAACCACTCAATTTGGCAATAACTACTCGAGGAAGACAGTTGTGCTGGCAGCTTTAGATGTAAGGAACGCCTTCAACTCAGCCAGGTGGGAAGATATGCTAAACTCGTTGACAAACACCTTCAGGGTCCCGCAATATCTCCTGCGAATAATAAAGGACTACCTCAGAGACCGCAAACTGATGTACGAGACCATAGAGGGACCTCGCAGAAAGGATATCACTGCAGGAGCAGCGCAAGGTTCAATACTGGGTCCAGACTTATGGAACGTCTCCTACGACGGAATATTCCGTATGGAGATGCCCGAAGACACCTTTCTGGTAGGTTACGCAGACGACATCGGTGCGGTGATCACTGCAAGAAACACGGAGGACGCAGCGAGAAAGCTGAATCAAGTAATGAGGAGGGTCCTCTCCTGGATGGCTGAACATGGACTGAGCCTAGCGACGGAGAAGACGGAGATAATTCTCCTGACTAGAAAACAAATCCCTACACACGTCGAGTTCCGAGTTGGTCCAGATGTGATCACAAGTAAGGATGCAGTGAAGTACCTGGGGATGATCCTAGACTGCAAACTTACCTTCTGGCGACAGATTAAATCAGCATCCGACCGAGCTGCGAAGATCACAACGCTACTCAGCAGGATCATGGCAAACATTGGAGGCCCAACCATGAGTAAAAGACGACTCCTCATGTCCATTACGCACGCCATCCTCCTATATGGATGTGAGATTTGGGCCGACGCACTCAAGCAGGAGAAATATAGGAAACAGATGGCCGCAGTTCAACGCCGTGGAGCTCTTCGAGTTGCTAGCTCCTACCGCACAGTATCGGAACCAGCAGTTATCGTAATCGCGGGAGTGACCCCAATTGAACTTTTAGCGGCAGAGAGGAAATATATCTACGAGAAAAAGCCGGAAGTTGGAGCAGAAATGGCAGCTGAAGAGGCAAAGGAGCTCACCAAGCAAAAGTGGCAAAGCAGGTGGACCGCTGAAACCAGGGGCAGATGGACCGC
Organism: Brachypalpus laphriformis; assembly: GCA_945910035.1. Lineage (NCBI taxonomy): Eukaryota > Metazoa > Arthropoda > Insecta > Diptera > Syrphidae > Brachypalpus > Brachypalpus laphriformis. Next base: position 127,034,037 of record OX246756.1, read on the forward strand.
AAGGCTCATCAGGGACGTGACTACGTGGACCGATCGTAAACACGGCGATGTTGATTATTACACCACCCAATTCTTAAGCGGGCATGGGTATTTTAATCAGTATCTATGCAGAATGGGAAAAGTAGAGAGCGCAGCCTGCCAGTACGGTGACTCCGAGGAAGACGACGCCTACCATACCTTCTTTGTTTGCAACAGGTGGGCAGCGCAGAGATCTAGACTTGAGTTGGAGATAGGCAATTTCTCCCCAGACAACGTGGTCCGGAAGATGATCTCTAGTGTCGACAGCTGGAACAGGATCAGCAATTTCATCCAAACGGTTCTAAAGAAGAAGAAGAGAGAGGAAGAAGAAAACATACCCTCAGAAAATTTTGTAAGAAGATAAAAGCCTCACCGGCAAGACAAATAAACCCGCTAAAGAAGAGAAATATGAAAAAGCCGGCCCCGAAAGGGGGAAGAAAGCGACACCACTCTGAAGTAATGCAATAAGCGGTTCCGGAGTGGATGGTGTCAAGCAGAACAAGGGGTTAAGGTGGTTTTTTTAGTGAGTAGGAGTCTCACACTACCTGAAACAGAGCGGGCCTGTTTCTCGTGCGCATCAGCGTTTTTCCACCACCCCCTAGGCAAAAAAAAAAAAAAAAAAAAAAAAAAAAAAAATTATTATTATTATTATTATTATTATTATTATTATTATTATTATTATTATTATTATTATTATTATTATTATTATTATTATTATTATTATTATTATTATTATTACTATTATTATTATTATTATTATTATTATTATTATTATTATTATTATTACAAGTAGCCCGGGCTATTAGCATGCACGATTCACAAACCCGAATAATGTCAGGAATGCGCCTACGTACTAATCCACACTCTGCACACTTCTACCACTCTCCCCACGGGACTGCCGTTAGGTATTACTTCACGGGGCTGGTTAGCATGTCATGCTATTCATCACGCATGAGCCATTGCTGCTTGTTATGCTTCTGCTGCTTTACGGCAGCTCAATTTGCACATTCAAATTTCTGTTACTGCGTGAGCTCGCTTCTCATTGTGTGTCTTTAACATGTTACTTGCGCTAAATTGCACATGTGGGCGTTTTTTTTGCAACTTTGTCTACCTTTCAGTGTTTGAACGATCCTCATTTCTCGCTGCTGCTCATTCCTCCAGACGTACTTATTGCATCATGCTGGTGATAATCTCATTCGCTGTGTTCCAGGCTTCATTCGTCGTCAGCATGAATTTTATAAGTCCTCTCGGAGTCACTTGGCCGCCAGATTCTCTCTATAGTATGTTTTTGGCCGTCGTATACATCCGACATTCCATTAAAACATGTTCCGCGTTCTGGATTTTGCCTTCGCAGTGCGGGCAGAATGGGTCTTTTACGCGTTTGTATTTGTAGAGATATTCCCGAAAGAATCCATTAATCTTGATAGTGCCGCTACTGCCTTGGAGGCTCGTTAGGTGTTCTTTGAAGTTTAGCCTGCGGTCCAGCTCTGAAAAAAGAAAAACAAATTCAGAGATCTGATGTGTCTGAGCTAAAAAGAAACAAAACGTTTTTTTTTTACAACTCGGGCTCTGCTCTGACCGAAAAAAGAAAAACGCCAATAAGTTAACTCTAGATTAATTTTAATCCAGAGTTAGTTAACTCTGGTTTAACTCAGAGTTAACTCAGCATTGAAAAACTGGGCCTAATAATTTAAATTTAAAACAGCTTTCACTATGTTCAACATAGTCTAAATATTTTATTATTTCAGTTTTAATCCCAATTTCATATTTTTGCACACTTATCTTAATTATTGATGTTTCATGGTCACTTATCGATCATTTCGTACTTTTACCTTATGATATTCTTCATTTGTTGTACAAAAGTGGATGTTGTTTAACGAACCCAATACATTTCTTTTCAATTGCCCTGAAAAATATTAAATAAAAGACAATAAGTGCTCTTGTTTGACAGCAACAGCGAACTTAGGATTTAGGCCTAACGTTGAAGTTGCTGTTCGCTTTTGCTGTGTTAATTTGTTTTTCACCTATAAAGGTGCGTCCAGACCAAAGAAACATTTCAGAAACATTTCAGAAAACACAACTTTCCAACGCATTTCCAATTGCAGCACATGACTTTCCACAAGAAAGCTGGAGTAAGGCAGCCTGTCAATTGGTAATAGGTTATTCCTTAAGGTGCGTCCAGACCAAAGAAACATTTCAGAAACATTGTTTCTGAAATGTTTCTAAAATGTTTCCCGATTGTTTCCCATTTGCTTCAGAAATGTTTCTGAAATGTTTCTGAAATGTTTCTCACTTTCCCATTCGCGACGGAAAACTATTTTTGTTTCTCTAGCTCCACGTGCAGAAAGTGAGTGTTTTTTTGTGAAAATAAAAAGTTAGAAATAAGTTAGAAAGACCACTGCGTGTTGTAGCAAGGGGACTCCACCCCTCGTGCACTAAAGAAGATGTAATGCACGACCTTCAAGACAAAGGCTTTAAAATTCTTGATGCCGTCAATATTATCAAGAAGGAGAAGCAACAGTCGGAGGGAGATCATGAAAAATTGGTAAAGCGCGGTCTTCCACTATTCATGCTTAGTTTTGATAAAGACGAAAATAAAGATATTATATATGGTATCAAGACTATTCTAAACATCGTGGTCAAAATCGAACCCATGCGTAAGACCTCCAGATCGATCCCGCAGTGTAAGCGCTGTCAAGGCTTCAATCACACGCAGACTTACTGCCAGAAGGAGCCGCGATGCGTCAAATGCGCAGGTAAACATCTCTCGGAAGAGTGTCACCTAAACAAGCAAACCCCAGCCACTTGTATAAATTGCAAAGGAAAACATCCTGCGAACTATCGAGGTTGCGAAGTGGCGAAAGAGCTTCAAAAACGCCGCGATATGCTAAAAAATTCGATGCGTCCGAAAATGAAACCAATCAAGAACAGACCCAAAATAGATACGAAAAAAGCAGCGAAAGATAGAAAGTCCGTCAATATTAACTTAAGATCGGTTAATGATAAAAAATCCGAAAGTAATAGAGATAAGGTAACAGAAGCAAAATCTCCGTATATTGGCGTGCAGTCTTATGCTCAAGCGGCGAAGACAGTTAAGGGTACGTACACGACCGACAACTCACGGGAGATCAAAGCAAGAAACCGTCCAAACTTTAATGTAAAAACTCCTTCTCAAGTTGCGACATTGAAAAATAGTGAGAGAGGTAGTTCAGAAGATCATGTATCCAATGTTTTTTCCCTAATTCTTGCGAAACTTGAAGAGCAATGCAAAACAAATAAACTAATTTTCGAGAGACTGGTTGCACTAGAGGACAACATTCATAACACGCGCACTTCAACCAGAATATGAAAGAAACGCTTAAAATTCTTACTTGGAACGCTAACGGGCTCATACAAAGACTCGACGAGTTAGAAATATTTATGCGAGAGAAAGATATTGATATATGCTTGGTCTGTGAAACTCATCTGAAAAAGCAATCGAATATTAAGATAAGGGGATATAGCGGATATCACGCCTTTCACCCATCGGAAAGAGCCAGAGGCGGATCATCTTTGTTTATAAAAGAAAATATCGAACACTCAGCGGAAATAAAAATTGAATTAGAAGCAATGCAAGTAAGCACGGTACGCGTTAGAAATAGACATTTTGCTTTCAACATTTCGTCTATATATTGTCCACTGCGATGTAAACTTGAAGAAAGTGATTTCACAAACATCTTCAACTTCCTTAAACCAAATTTTATTATTGGTGGTGACTTCAACGCGAAACACCCCTTCTGGGGCTCAAGATACGCCTCTCAGAAAGGTAGAAAGCTTTATAATGCGGGTATGCAATTCAGTTGTGATTTTTACTCGACGGGTAAACCAACATATTGGCCAACTGATAGAAATAAGATACCAGATCTGATTGATTTCTTTGTTGTTAAAGGAATATCTAGCAACTGTATAAAAGTTGAAGAAAGCTTTGATCTCTCCTCTGATCATTCTCCAATCATTATGAAGATAAGCGAAGCTTTGATTAAAAAAGTAGGACCGGCCAGATTAACTGGCGCGAAAACTAATTGGGACGGCTTTAAAAAAGATATTGAAGCAAATATTGAGCTGAGCGTATCACTTAAAACGCCCTATGAACTTGAAGTTGAAGTAGATCGCTTCGTCGAAATCTTACAGGATGCCGCGTGGAAGAATACTCCCAAACTAAAGAGAACCCCGGCCAGTTACATTAAAATTTATCCGCAGGAAATAAAAGAGATGATTAAGGAGAAGAGAAAAGCGCGTAAAAGATGGCAACAAACTCGGGCTCCGCAACATAAAGCACATCTTAACCGTTTGTGCAACTCACTAAAACGATCTATTAAAGACCTTAAGAATAATGAAATACAAACTTACCTAGAAAGCTTAACGGCAGAAAAATATTCTAATTACTCGCTTTGGAAGGCTATAAAAGGTATTAAAAAACCTCAAATTCAAACCGCGCCAATTAGGAAAAATCAAGACGAATGGGCCAGGCATGATAAAGAGAAAGCGCAAGTTTTCGCCGCCCACCTGGAAGAAACTTTCAAACCGTTTGATGGACAAGCTCTTATTGAAAATATAAATACGTCGTATATAGACAATAGCGTAATAAGAAATGCAACGCTTACCGAACTTAAGGAAGAAATAAAGAAACTTAAACCTAAGAAAGCTCCTGGATACGACCTAATTACGGGAGAGGTTCTTAAAGCACTACCAAGAAAAGCTCTAATTAAGCTTCTGTTCATTATAAACGCCGCGATTAGACTAGAATATGTTCCCAGTCAATGGAAAGTCGCCGAAGTTATAATGGTCCTTAAGCCTGGAAAACCGCCGAATGAAAAAACCTCTTATAGACCGATTTCGCTTCTTCCAATTATATCCAAAGTGTTCGAGAGAATATTGGTTAGGCGAATACAGCCGGTTATAGAAGAAGGGCATCTCATCCCTGATCATCAATTCGGATTTAGAAGTAAGCATTCTACAGTTGAACAAGTACATCGAATAACACATGTAATCGAAAAATCACTTGAAGAAAAAAAGATTTGTTCAAGCGTATTCCTTGACGTTTCTCAAGCCTTTGACAAGGTCTGGCACGAAGGCTTAAAGTTTAAATTACGACAAGTTCTGCCAGAGCACCTATATAATATTTTGAAGAACTACCTTACGAATAGGCTATTCCGCGTCAAATGTGGAAACGAATATTCAGATTTTAAGGAAATAATGGCTGGGGTGCCGCAAGGAAGCGTTCTTGGTCCAGTCTTATATCTATTATACACTCGTGATATACCGCAAGTAGAAGGCACTGAGCTAGCTACATTTGCCGACGACACTGCTATCTTGACAGTAGGTAAAACGGTCGAAGATACTTCAGAAAAACTGCAAGAAGCTTTGAATAGAGTAAATGAATGGACAAAGATTTGGCGAATCGCACTCAACGAGACCAAATCTGTTCATGTAAATTTTACTTATAAAAAAATAAATAATTTGCCGATCTTTTCAAACTCGGTTCAAATTCCGTTTGCAAACGAGGCTAAGTATCTTGGAATGACACTTGATACAAAGCTGAAATGGAAAACGCACGTTAAGAAAAAACGCAAAGAACTAGATAACAAATATCGAGAAATGTATTGGTTACTTGGAAAATATTCCAAGCTTAATATATATAACAAACTGCTTTTATATAAGCAAGTGCTAAAGCCTGTATGGACATATGGTATACAACTCTGGGGTTGTACCAAAATAAGTAATATTAAAATTTTACAAACTTTTGAAAACAAAGTGCTAAAAGGTATTGTAAATGCGCCATGGTATATCAGAAATAGCGATATCCACAGAGACATTAAAACAATCGAAGACGAAATTCAAACCTACGCGAGAAAGCATAGAAGTCGACTAGAAAGTCACGTAAATATTACAGTCCTCCAACTTTTGGAAGAAAGAAATTTACTGCGCCGTCTACAAAGAACTAAACCTTTAGACCTAGCGCGATAAGTAACCGCGTCTAAACTGCGGAGCTGGCAGGAACTTCTAATGGGAAGGTACCTGCAAAACGTCCTTATTTCGCGAAACGAAAACTACTTGATAAGTCGAATACTTAGTTGTAGTAAAAATAAAAACAAGTCTGTTTTGAAGGGAGGTTTTTTAGTGGGTAAGAATCCCACACTACTATGAGCACGCGCTGTCGATCCTCATAGTGTCTTGTTGAAGATTTTCACCTACCCTCGGAAAAAAAAAAAAAAAAAAAAAAAAAAAAAAAAAAAAAAAAAAAAAAAAAAAAAAAAATAAAAATAAAAAAATTGTCAAGAAATGCGTGAAGTAATGAGGATACAATTTCTTTAATTAAATTGTATAAAACTAAAAGAGTTTTATGGGATCCCCAAAACGAAAATTACAAAAATAGAATTTTCTCTATTTTTAAAAAAATATCTTTGCCACTGTTTTTTTTTCTTCTTCTTATCGTTTTCTATTTTTTTCATGATGATGAAGCACGACGCTATTAATACTACCTCTTTTGAGCCCATCATCTTCAAGAGCAAAAATGGATAAAAAGAAACATTTCAGAAACATTTCAGAAATGTTTCATTTGGCGTCCACACCAAAAGAAACATTTTAGAAACATTTCTGAAATGTTTCTGAAATGTTTCTGAAGCAAATGGGAAACAATCGGGAAACATTTTAGAAACATTTCAGAAACAATGTTTCTGAAATGTTTCTTTGGTCTGGACGCACCTTAAGGAATAACCTTTTACCAATTGACAGGCTGCCTTACTCCAGCTTTCTTGTGGAAAGTCATGGTGCTGCAATTGGAAATGCGTTGGAAAGTTGTGTTTTCCTTTTATTATTTATCTTCTGATCCGTTTAATATTTTCGTTTCTGCGTTTGATTTGTTCCTTTCAAGTCGGTAGCGAAGAAAGAGTAAAGGATTTACAATGGAGTCTCCAAATAATTCAAAAGGTAAACAAATAGGATGAGTTGTTGAGAAAATTGCACAAAGAAGGAAACAATTTATCCGGAGGCAGGAGCCAAACATGATGGTTGTATCTAGGCGCACGGTGACCTTCTGGTCGTGTCATTTTTTTATGTGTGGAGAGATGAACAAAGTTTGGCGGTGTGGGAAGTAGGTGACGCGAATTTGGCCGAGCGACCATGCAAGATTTGGGGGTTACTACGATATCCGTTGCGCCACTTATTGACGATGTTTTCGGATAGATCTCGATCCCCTGAACAAGAAAAAAATAAAAAAATTTCCTAAAATTATATTTTCGACTCATTCTTGACGTTATAATTTCAATTGATATAGTCGATTAATTAAGTTCCTCTTAGCATTATGCAGAATCAACGTCGTGGATGTTCGCCAGTTCCCGATATATGGTTACACGCTGCGTTGCGACGCCCTGAGCACCTGCATGGGAAGCCGAAGGCCGTCCGGTGTATGAGTCGAAGAATATCCCATAGTGTGATATCACTTTAACCTGCGGATCGGACCACCCAAGTACTGTTAAGATATATGTAGGCGCCTGCGAGACAACAAGCACTTACCGCATTTACAATAAGTGGTGACAAGGATATCTTAGTCCTGTCAAGATTTAGAAGACATGAGTCTGACCGTGTGACCATGTGAGAAGTAGATTACATGAATCTGACAATGTTTCCCACTTCTCACTGTCACACGATCGGATTGATGTCTTTTCTGCGGTCACACGATCTGATTCAGGTCCTACTTACACGGACAAGGTCAAATTTCCTTCACTTATTTTCACACTGTCATACGGTTACTTTGTTGCCCTATTCCACTACCAGTTCCCATGTACTTAGACACAACTATGATAGTTGTGGTTTCAGCCATACGTTTTACTTACTGAGATCTCTCCGAAAGTTTTCTGCTTTGCTTAATTCTTCAACATTATAACGCGCTATTAGATGCGTGAATGCATTATTATATTGTATATATTACATTCAGAATTTGAAATAACTGGAGTATCAAGAAGTGGCCGCGTACGCAAAAAGTCCTCCAAGCTACTAGATTTTCGCTCCCCTGATGAAATTGAACCGAAACATAAAAAGGTTTCAAAGCCTTCGAAAGGGCTGCTTAAACCCTCGCCAGAATCGCTTGCCAAAGTGGGGTATGATATGGGTGAAAAATCTGATGAAGGCTTCGATACAGACGAAGTTAATACAAATTTCGATAATCACTCGGATTCGGGAGAAGAATTGGAGGGTGTCGACATGGACGATGATGGAGATGATACAGATGAAAATTCAGGGGACCCCATAGTACATCAAAGTTTATATATGAGTGAAAAATCGAATAAAAAGAGGATTTACAAAGATGGAAAGGTACAATAAATTTTAAGTTTCAGTAATTCATTTCATACTATCTATTGTATTTTAGGTTATCATGGAGAAAGCGCAGCGAAAAGATAAGGGAAAAACTAGATTTACAGCATACATGCTCTGGGCTCGCGATGTCAGGAAAAATGTACTAAACAAAAGCACAAATTTAGGTACTTGTGATTTTCAAGCCAGAATTTTTGGATTTAATAATAGTTTTAACAGAGTAAGTACAGGCATATCTGTCGCGCGTAGAGTGGATAAAGTAGCGGGAAAACCCTACCATTCTCTGTTCCCTAAGCTGAAACTAAGGCTCTAGTCCCTCGTTGTGCGTCCAGCACTCACATACGGTTCACAATGTTGGACAAGATAGATATAATTTTATTTATTTCCAACAAAAGTAAAACAACAACAATAGTAGTTAGCTAATATTAACTGGAAGAGAGTAAATAGCGGTCATTCTATAACCATAAGGACATGTTGTTGAATGATATTTCAATTTTATTTAAATAATATAATAGGGTGTTAAATTAATACCTTTCACTGTGGGCGTTGGACTCCGCCAAGGGTGCGTTTTGTCACCTCTCCTCTTCATTGTATATATGGATTGGATGTTGCAGCGCAGCCGTGGCGGGGAATGTTTCAAAGTGGGAGACCTAAGGATTAGTCATCTGCTCTTTGCAGATGATTTGGTCATCCTTGGGTCCTCTCAAACCGAACTTTAGCACGCACGTGAAAGGTTTGTAGCCGTTTGTGATGATGCTGGAATGAAGATCAACGTGAACAAGTCAGAAGTAATGGTCGTTTCCAAAAAACCCATTCAGTGCACTCTGCATGTTAGTGGAGTTCCACTGAAGCAGGTAGATAAGTTTAAGTACCTCGGGGTCTTATTCACAAGCGATGGGAGGAGCAATGCCGAGTTATCCTGTAGAATTGGTTAGGCTGGATCAATTTTGCGAGAGCTTGGCCAATCTGTTATAAGGAATGCCGAACTTAGTGTTCAAGCTAAGCTATCGGTTTTTAACTCGGTCTATGTTCCAACTCTCACCTATGGTCATGAAATTTGGGTAGTGACTGAAAGAATAAGATCGCGGATACAAGCTGCCGAAATGAGGTTCCTTCGCGGTGTTGCTGGAATAACACGTAGGGATCGAGTGCGCAACACCAGAGTACGCGAGGCGCTCAATGTTGAGCAGCTACTTCTCCGAACGGAACGATCTATGCTTCGATGGTTTGGTCACGTATTGCGTATGCCCCCAGACCGGCTTCCAAGACGTGCCATGGTTGCCGTGCCAACAGGTAGGCGACTCCGCGGAATGCCTAGAAATGGATGGTTGGACCAAGTCCGACATCTCTCCTGGATCCGCCTAGGGTTTCCTCCTGATGAATTGGAGTCAATGGCGGAGGATCGAGAAGGATGGAGAGTCCACCTGAGCATCCTACCCCCGCGACCCTCATGAAGGATTAGCGGGCCATTGAAAATGTATGTATGTAATAGGGTTCTGATATGGGGTGAAATTCAGTACCGTCAACTGGGCAAACATTGACCGATTTCAAATTTTAAATGAATGTAAAAACTTACCTAATTATATTTGCCTGAACTTATTTACTTCATATTAGGGGCTGTATTAAATGCTATATTGTTGATATGAATATATTTAAAAATATATATGTATAGTTTGGGGTTGTTTTTGGTTAACAACTGGGTGGTCAATGTTTCCCTGGCCTGAGTTAAACTTTGACCGCGTGCTTTGTTTTAAACGAAATAAAGTATTTTAATCATGTTTTTTTAAGTATTTTATTTTTATTTAATAGTAATAAATAGTTAAAACTAAATTAGGGGTAATTAAGGAACAAAGTTAATTTTGTAAGTACTAGGATTAAACATAGTAAGACCTTTTAAAGGTACTCGAGAATAGAATTGTAAGTCATAAGACTCTTAAAAGATAAAAGGAATTAAATATTCCTTTGAGAACATAGAATGGAAAATATTTCATCCACTGAGAGATCTTCATCAGTATTTTGTCTGGCGTCCTCTCCCAAACTTTCTTTCTCAGGATCATCCTCCCAAACTTTCTTTCTCAGGATCATCCTCTTCCAAACTTTCTTTCTCAGGATCATCCTCTTCCAAACTTTCTGTCTCATGATCATCTAAGTACTCAATATTTTCAAAGTGTTGATCTGAATGTGAACTTTCAACTTCATCAGCTTTAATTTGGACCCTTTTTCCATGTTCTGCTATTAATTTCCTTCGTTTTTTACGAGGGCGGACATCTTCATGATCTCCATGGCGCATTGTTTTTAGAACGGATAGGACTGCAGACGAAACTGTTTCCACAACATTGTTATTTTCTTCTTCATCATCATTTGATTGTAATCTGCTTAAGACTTACTTACTTACTTAGATGGCGCTACAACCAACAAACCTCTCCAGCCCTCTCCAGCTGCCTCCAGTTGCGCACAAAAACAAAACAAATATTTGGCGCAACAGCTCTTTAAAGTGCCAGGGCCTAGCTTCTCGCAACCACTCATGTTGTGTGCGTTATATTTTTCACACGAATGGAAGGGACCTACAGTTTAATGCCGACTCCGAACGGCGATTTGAAAAGCTTTTTCGTGACAACAATACTCTCGGATGTTTGTCAGACGCTCGCGAGAGGTGGGACCGTGAAAAACTTTATGGTGTTTTCTGGGATTCGAACTTGGAACCTCATGCGTAGTAATCCGACACACTAACCACTTACGCCACGGCGCCCAGTTGCGCACGCCAAGTTGGTTGAGGTCCCCCTCCACTTGTTTGCGCCACCTACCGCAAGGTCGTCCTCTACTGCTCCGTCCGTCCGGGGTGGATTCGAAGACTATCTTAGCGGGAAGGTTGGGCTCCATCCGCTCTAAATGACCCAGCCATCTTAGTCGCTGTATGTGAACTCTTCTGGCTAAGTCGATGTCCTTGTACATGCCGTATAGTTCGGCATTGTACCTTCTCCTCCACTCACCGTCTATGCAGACGAGACCAAAGATCGCTCGAAGAACTTTTCTCTCGAAATAACCAAGGGCATCCTCATCCGGTTTTGTCAAAGCCCATGCCTCTGCGCCATACAGCAGGACTGGGATGATTAATGTCTTAAGCTTAACTTTGACCGCCCGGTCAATGTTAGCCAGGTATCGGTCAAAGTTAGCCTTCTTACGCAAAATCATAGCACTTTTTTTTCTTTTTGCCTTTAAACACTGCAAATTTAGGAATACCGACTAAAAACTATATTTATTTTAAAGAAAATTAATTAAATTACTTACCTGTCTAAAAACGTTGTTGAGATTAGTTCACTAACATTCACAGAAACTATAAAGTTTAGAGCACTCAAAAACGCGGGCAAGTGGTAGCTGTTACAAATTTAAAGTGAACGGCACTCAAATGAAATTTAATCTCTCTAACTTTTTTTCTGCCATCTCGTAACGAATAGAGGTACAAAATATGTATTAATAACAAGTAGGTATATCTTTCAAAAGATGGCTATAGTATCCATTTAAGGGTTTTTCTAATTTTCGGTCATAGTTACACCCCCGGTCAAAGTTACCCCAGTTGACGGTACTATTAAAGATATGTGTAAAAGTAAATAAACCAATTCAATTGGTACAATCCAAATTTCAATAATAGAATTAATAAAAAGATTAATTCAGAGAATAAAGTTATTTTCACAGCTAATATGCAAGTTGTTCGCGCCTCAGTATACCAATTTCTAGAATCGGAGTTCCCGAAGTGAGTCCACCCGTTAAAGGCTCCCTTCTTTTCTCTTATGGCTTCTTGAGCACCGGGTGTTTAAACCAACCCCATTTCTATATTGTCCTTTCGCTCGAAAGCGTTTGAAAGAATTTTACAAAAGCAAATGAACCTATACCTTAACACCAGCAATTTGATGACAGCACACCAATCGGGTTTAACGAAGGGTCGCAGTTGCATAACCTAATTAGTAAACGTCACCCAAGATTTGCAGCAAAGCATGGATGACGGTAAGGTGTTGCTTGATATCTCGAAGGCGTTTGACACTGTCGTTCATTATAATCTGTGCGATAAGCTGTGCCAACTGTTTAATTTTTCACACGATACAGTGAAGTTTCTTGGTTCGTACCTTTCAGACAGAAAGCAGATTGTCAGATTGTTTGTATGATGGTTTCTTTGACATGAAAGCTTCCACGGATCTTGGAACTTCTTATTCGATCAAGCTTTGTCACTCCTGCTGTCATACGAAGCATCTTCATCTCAGCTGCCGTTAATTTACTCTCATACTTTTTGTACATCGTCCAACATTGTGAACCGTATGTGAGCGCTGGACGCACAACTGCGGTGTAGAGCCTTCCTTTCAACTTAGGTGGCATTTTTCTGTCACAGAAGATATCGGAACTTTCTCGCCACTTCATCCACCCCACGCTTACGCGATGATTGATTTCGTCATCACAAGTTGCTTTGCTATTGATCATAGATCCCAGATATTGGAACTTTTCGCACTTGGGAAGCACTGTTCCATTCAAATAAATGTCTGCAATAGTCCTGAGTGGATCAGAGAACGGGCAGCACAAGTACTCTGCCTTTTTTTTTAACTAATCCGATACCCATTTCCCTCCAGAACGTCCACTCACACATCAAGTGCAATTCATTGGACCTGTCGTACTTCCCTTCTGTAATTTTAAACGACGGTTCTATTGAATACGTTGAGACGGTCAAAAACCTTGGTATTGTCTTTAACCGAAAACTGACCTGGGACAACCATATTAATATTGTGACTGGTAAAGCTTATGGTGTTCTTCGAACATAGTGGACAACTAAATATTTCCCTACCTAAAATCAGGACTCATGCTCACCAAAACATTTGTCATACTAACATTGACATATGGGTGGGAAGTTTTTCGCAAGTGCAGCTTCGTCAGTAAAAGAAAACAACAACACCGTTCGGTACGTTTTTGAACTACGAAGGTCCAAGCGCCTTTTCAATATGATGTTCAATAGCCTACTACAGTTCCGCATCTAAACCCTTCCCCTAATTATCTTGATAACACGATAACCTCCATATCTGTATGATTGATTGATTGTATGATTTGGTTGATTCCTCCGCGTTACTCGTTCCTTACCACTGAGCGTTAATTTTTTATTAACTCCATTCGTTTATGGAATTCCTTACCGCGTTCTATCAGAAGAATTAATAACACAAAAAGGTTTAAAAATAAATTAAGAAACCATCTTACAAAATATTTATTATTAATGAATTTCAGTTAAATTATTAATTATTATTAGTTTTTATTATAACTTTAAATATTATACTCGTCTACTTTTTGTAGCTTTCAACTACAGAATGGCCTATCACTAGTTTATAAGATATTAAGGGTATTCACTAATAAATAAATTCACTCATTTCGTAGTTCTGTAAATTTACGAGGTGCTTTATGTGAATATCCTCGGAAACAAGTTGCGTAATTGAATCAGCTTTTCTGCAACTGTCATCAAACTATCGCCAAACATATGAAAATGCCGAAAATTAGTGAAAAGAAAAAACTTTTTAGATTGTATTCCCACCTCTGTCTGCCATAGTTTCATTTGACAGCAGCACAATTTTCGACAGCAGTGTAATTTTCTGAGGGTGATTTTCGAGCCAAGGTAGTCGCAGAAATTTACGGGGCTCTCGTAAATAATTTTCTATATAAAATTTGACAGGTCATTTACGCGATGATGAATTTATACGGTTTACGTGGTTTACGAGGGTTTTACGAGTTTAAGTGAATACCCTTATTATATCTTACAGTCACGAAAACAAAAAATAAATGAAAAACGAAATGAAATTTAATGGAACTGTTGGAATCCGTTCAGAAACAGACACTTTCCGCCCAAATGTCTCCCGTGTCTTATAGTGCTGGAACTAATTCCATTGTATTAATCCTTGGTTTGTGCTTTGGTAGTGGAGGTAATCTATCGCTATGATATAATTTGAACAGCACTAAGTGGTGATTAGTTGACAGTTCGGCCCCTCCCAATACGCGAACATCACAAATCGTTCTTTTCAGACACGATGGTACCACAAAGAAATCTATAAGCGAATACTGCTGAAGACTCTGATGCTTCCATAGTATTTAGGATGGATAACCCATTTTCACAGTAAAATGCAACAACTCTCTGTTCGCGTTTTGGTCAGGCTCACCGTTCCTCCCAATCACACTCCCCCATGTCACATTTACACCCGCGTGAGCATTGAAGTCACACATCAGGACAAAAGATTTTTTACCTGCAACATTTTCAAGGGTAGCATATACTTCATCTAAGAAAGCACCATACTTCGACCGAAGACTCGGTGCATATACATGAACCAATGCTAGAGTGGATCTTTCAAGTTTAAGCTTTACGATCGCAACTCTCCCTCCTAATGGTATCCACTCCAATACTCTGTCTGTCAACCGGGGATGTGTGAGTATGCGACTCCTGACGGAAATAGTTGCCACCCATCCGAAAGGACACTAGGCATCAAGGTGGGCCCATCGCGATCCCTAGGGAACGAATAAAGCGATAAAAACAAGTTTTATTTACAGGTGATATTTCTTGCCACAAAATAACTTTAGTGTATTACCGATATGTTCATTTTCTTATTTTCCAAATATAACAAAGAAACCATTTAAATCTATACATTATGTACATATGCTTGTCTTCCATAAATTACCTAAATTTCTTTATATACTGAGCAATCGATTTAAAATACTAACAAGTTTACTCACACTTGCAGATGCAGTTAATAATGATCATACTTTGTGGGGTATAAATCGTCAGCAACATCTGAAAACTCAGAACTCATGTTCAGACCTCTGCGATAAGTTAAGTTGATTCCATTTTTCTTCAAATAGTAAAGTGTGACCGATCTCATGTCACTTCCTGCATTGTATCGCCTTTTCGTTCCAGACCTGTTTTTTTTTTATATATACATATATAAACCTGTTTGGTCGAGGTACAAGTGTGGCAAAAAATCCATAATGTAATTACGTGGGCGCCGTGGCGTAAGTGGTTAGTGTGTCGGATCACTACGCATGAGGTTCCAAGTTCGAATCCCAGAAAATACCAAAAAGTTTTTTCACGGTCCCACCTCTCGCGAGCGTCTGACAAACATCCGAGAGTATTGTTGTCACGAAAAAGCTTCTCAAATCGCCGTTCGGATTCGGCATTAAACTGTAGGTCCCTTCCATTCGTGTGAAAAATATAACGCACACAACATGAGTGGTTGCGAGAAGCTAGGCCCTGGCACTTTAAAGAGCTGTTGCGCCAAATATTTATTTTTTTTGTTTAATTACGAAGAAATAAAGTTTTATGTCCAACTCTTTCTTAGTCAGTTTTGAATAACACTATCAATAAGTTAGTTATAGTCTGGTGGGGACACATGGTGAAATATGAAAAACGACCAAGTAATTACTTTAGGTCCTTATATAAGGGGGTAGTACATAAAATCCAGAAATAAGAATGGCATGTACATCTGATTTGTTGATGCTGATTCTTAAATGAAAAATATCAACAAAAGGAAAGTTTTACCACGAGGGTTTGAACATAGGCATCCGTCACATTTTCATTTATGTACACATTGACTTCCGTAACGTCGTATGCGAACTAACACTGTTTTTGTGTACTGTTTTCTACTAGCTACAGTTCATAATACAATATTTACATACAGAGAAACCCACGCGTATGACAGCATTAAACCCACGATGTTTTGCATTAGCTTTACTTATACATTTTTATAATTACATTGCGATCTGATTCTTACATAAGAAATATAGTGATTGATCGATTCTCTATTTTCAGATTTTGCAAATACGTCGCGTAAACTTGGAGAAATGTGGGCAAACGTCCCAGCAAATGAGAAAAGTATATGGAGAAGACGAGCAAAGCGGTTGGCCAATAAGACTAAACAAACACAGGGTGAAAAGACTAGTCAAAGACAATCTAAATCGACTTTTATAAACAGAGCCACAACCTCCAGGACGAAGAAAATCGCACAGCAACATACGGCTAACGTTAATACTATAGTAAAGCCGGACTCACCATCAGAAACTCAACCGTCTCCTACATCAATATTTTCTCCAACAATAAAGATCGGTAGCAACATTATAACTCAGCCAGGAGCTTTCAAAGTGACCGGTATCGAGCCTATAGACGTAGCTGCTCACTTAAAGCTGCTTGGTGATAGTTTAACTATAATTGGCGAGCGACTTAAAGAACACGAGGGTCAGATTACAGTTTCTGGTAGTCTTTCTGTACTTCTGGATAGTTTATTGTGCTCTTTAGGTCCCCTAATTTGTTTGACAACTCAAATTCCCGGCCTGAAAAATCGAAAAGTTCTTAATGACAACTTACATGCTACGTTGGATAACATTGCTTATGTGATGCCTGGCCTTTAAAAGTATTTTCTGCAAAATACATAACAGTTGATTGATATTTGTGAAAATAAAAACTGCATGTGGGCAAATTTGTGATTGCACCTTAATCGATCGCAGCGGAGCTATACTGAGTTCTAAACCTATACTAGTGAATACAATTATTGAATACTTTCTATTAGTGATGGGAATAAATAATCACTTAACATATACAGGAATCATTCAAAATTGCAAAATTAGAACATAATAATTTTAAATTGTATATACTTTTGGTTGTAGTGGCGGTCCACATTCTAGTGGCTAGCAAAATCCATACATATGGAATGCGACGAGTATCAAAAGAAATTAGATTCTATTAAAATCTTTTTTGTAGTCGATGAACCTGAGAAAAAAGTCAAACTGAAAATATTCATACGTAATGCATGCAGTTCGAAAATGTTAACTTCACAATTAAAAATGTGCAACACATTCAAGTGTACAATGTAGTTCTATATTCAAACTCAGTCAAATTTCTGGACGCAGAATTGCGCTGGCTCATGTAAAGGAAAAAACTCAGAATAAGACATGCTCGTTATAAAATGTATTGGCTAATTGTACCTCAATACATCACACAACAAACTACTGCTCTACAAGCAAGTTCTAAAACCAGTTTGGACCTATGAGTTCCAGCTCAGGGGTTACACAAGCAAAACAAATCTGCAAAATATACAATTTGTTTAAAACAGAGTATATGTACCATTATTAATGCGCCGAGATATATAGGAAACACTGACCTACACAGAGATTTAGGAATTGAAATGATGGATGACGAAGTCGAAAAAGGCGGAAGGAGATATGAGCTTAACTTCGCCACCATGACAATGATTAAGTTACTCAACTGTTGAATAATAATAATAGTTCAATTATAAGACTGAGAAGGTGAAGCTTTTTGAATTGGGAATGGTACCACTATCTTGGATATGTCATCTGCAGGTTTTATAATTATGGATTCGTTGCATACATCGATAGAACAGTGCATTGAAAAAAAAAATTTCCTCAAAATCGGTCCACAATAACCGAACTTATAACAAAAATAAATACATCAAGTGTTCGCGCCACCAACAAAAATGGCCATACACTCGCCATATAGCAGAATTGCTAGTTTGGGCGGTTTTTCCCCAGATTTAGGGTTGTTTTTTGATCGACGGGGGAAATCTAGGGAGAGAAAATGTCTAGGGGGTATCTGGTTTTTTCTTTTTTTTCAATTCTATTTTATTTGTATTTTATAATTATGTCGTTCTTGTTTATCCGGAACTAAGCTATTTTTACACACTTGAGAACACGATTTCAATTCAATTTCACACTCAAGGTGTGCCAACACGTAGACTTTTGAGGAAGGACTCTTTTCAAGGTTCTCTTTGTTATTTTCTTTCGTCAGTCTCTCGCTTTTACACTTGGGACTTTTTTCTTGTCTTAAATTTGACATTCCTCTTTTATTTTGCAGTTGACTAGGTGAAAATGAAGAGAAAAGAAAAACGTCAAAATGAGTCGACGAAAACTTTACCCTCGACTCTCAACTTTTCGAATTTCCTTTCTCTTTTGGACATACTCGTATGTGAGTCCAGCCTCAACAGTTTACATGTAAAAGCAGACTTAACAATTGTACAAGCACATTTAACAAATGGGAATTTGCAATTCCCCCACATTCTGTACCACAAAGCTACAAGTGTAGAAAAAACTTAACAAATCATTGTTAAATAGCTAAAAAAAAACTTAACGTACGAATTGAACATTTTTAAGTCGTTACAAATTCGATTTTAAGATGTTTTAAGAAGAAATTTGAATATTTGGTCTTTATATTGCTCATATGGTTCTCTTTATTCACCAATTTTGAAGATAAATTTCGATTTTCACGTGTAAATTCAAGCATGAGAGAGAGAGGTATGTACTGTATCTTACTTACTTACTTAGGTGGCGCTACAGTCCGGGGTGAACCTAGGCCTCAACCAACAAACCTCTCCAGCCAGCACGGTTACGAGTCAGCTGCCTCCAGTTGCGCACGTCAAGTTGGTTGAGGCCTCCCTCCACTTGTTTGCGCCGTCCATCCGGATTAGATTTGAACACTTTCTTGGCGGGAACGTTGGGCTCCATCCGCTCTAAATAACCCAGCCATCTTAGTCGCTGTATGTGAACTCTTCTGGCCAAGTCGATGTCCTTATATAGGCCGTATAGTTCGTCATTGTACCTTCTACTCCATTCACCGTCTATGCAGACTCGACCAAAGATCGCTCGAAGAACTTTTCTCTCAAAATAACCAAGGGCATTTTCATCCCGTTTTGACAAAGTCCATGCCTCTGCGTCACACAGCAGGACTGGGATGATTAGTGTCTTATAATGAGTTACCTTAGTACAATAGTTCGAGATAGGGCTTTGTTACTCAATTGCCTTCTTAGCCCATAAAAACAACAATTGGCAAGAGTAATTCTTCGTCTGATTTCCCCATTGATGTCACTTGCTGAGCTCACCATAGAGTCTATGTAGACAAAGTCCTTAACTACCTCAAAATTATATCTGTCTATTGTGGCGTTCTGTCCAAGACGCCGATGTTGGGTGACCTTTTTTGTAGACAGCATATATTTTGTTTTGCTTTCATTGACCGCTTAACCCATCTTTGCTGCCTCGATCTCAATACTCGCAAATGCCCCATTGACGGTCCGCTGAGTTCTTCCGTACATTTCATCGGCATAAGCGAGTAGTTGCACAGACTTGTAAAAGATTGTACCTCCGGTGTTGGCTTGTGCGTTTCGTACAATTCTCTCAAGTACACCTTGTCTAAGAACTTTCCTGACATCGAACGGTTCGGTGATGTTCTTACCGACTTTGATGGAGCAGCGAGAGTTCTCCATCGTCATTCTGGACAAACGGACAAGCTTGGCAGGGATCCCAAAACTAGACTCGTATCTATACACGCTATCATAGGCAACTTTGAAATCGATGAAGATGTGGTGCGTATCAATTTTATATTCATGTGTTTTTTCCAAGATCTGCCGTAGTGTGAATATTTGGCCAATGGTGGACTTTTCCGGCCTGAAACTGCATTGATAAGGACCTATGAGGTTGTTGACGATCGGCTTTAGGCGTTCACATAATCCGGCAAACAGGATCTTCTATGCGATGTTGAGGAGACTATGTAGTTGGCGCAGTTCAGAGGGTCTCCTTTCTTCACGATCGGGCAAACGATGCTGAGGTTTCATTCATCGTGCATACTTTCGTCCGACCAGATACAGATAACAGATTACAGATAAGCTGATGCATGCTCCTTATCAGCTCATCTCCTCCTGCGTTGAAAAGTTTAGCGGCAAGGCCGTCGGCTCCAGCAGCTTTGTTGGATTTAAGTTTAGATATCGCTATCCTCACTTCATTCTGCTCGGGTTGACGGGAATCTTGACTGTCATCGTCACTGTTGAATGGCTTATTCTGCCTGACAGCGGAATATTGGTCATCATCGCTGCTTAACAGTGCAGAAGTGTTCCTTCCATATCCTCAGCACTGACTGCGATTCTACATGTATACACGTATTACCATTTTCGTCCTTGCAGGCTTCTGTTCTGGGTTTGAAACCCTGGCATGTACCTCTTATCTTTTGGTAAAATTTTCAAACATTTCTGCAATAAAGTCTCTCAATCTCCTCGATCGAGCTCAACGATCGGCAAAGGCTCTGGCGGTCTCTTGCGATTGTAACCGCCCGACGTCAAATTTTCGCACAATATTTCGTTGATTTCGCTCCATTCTGGAGATCCGCATACGTACCTTGGCTACAATTAGGTAATAATCCGAGTCCACGTTGGTTCCTCGGAAAGTCCGGAGACCCAGAATACTGGAAGAGTGCCTTGCCTCGATCGCAATGGGATCGATTTGGTTGACAGTTTTTCGATCAAAGGAGAGACATTTTCCCTTGTGAATATCGAGACGTGGGAACCGCGTACTAACTACAACAAAGTTCCGTCCCGCCGCGCCGCAAAGTCAACTAGCCTGAGTCCGTTGCCGGATGTTATGTCATGCAGGCTGTGCTTTTTGACCACGCTACTAAACACATCCTCTCTCCTAGCTTTGCGTTAAAATCGCATAGGACAATTTTAACATCGTGTATAAGGCATTGCTCATACGTCTTGTCCAAGAGCTGGTAGAAGCCATCCTTTGTCGCGTCGTCCATCTTCTCGTGAGGGGCGTGAGCGTATATTAGGCTAATGTTGGCGAATTTAGCCTTGATACGGATAGTCATGAGGCGCTCGTTCACATGCCGGAAACTCGATATCTCGCCTAAGTCTGCCTCCAATGACAAATTCGGACCCGAATAGACGCTATCCTTATTGTCTGTAGCAGTCGCCGTAGTAGATGTCGCAGTTTTTCATCCTCCTTTTGCCCAATCCATCGCACTTCTTGGATGGCGGTAATGTCTGCTTTGAAACATTCTAGGGCCTCCGCAAGTTGTTCGGCTGCACGTGGTTTGTGGAGGGACTTAACATTCCACGTGCAGATACGAAGATCGTTGTCCTTTTTACTTTTGCTTGGGTCGTCAACAGTAGAATCATCCGTATCCGAGGCTGTTGGTTGCTTCGTAACCATTCCTTTTTTTTCCGTGGTAGAAAAGTTAACTCGATGGCACAACCCCCAACCTGGAGGACCAGATCCTTTTTTTTACCCCTAGGACAAGAGGCCGGATACACCGATGCCAGTAACACGCCTCGCGTACTCTGGTGTTGCGTACTCGATCCTTACGAGTTATTCCAGCAACACCGCGAAGGAACCTTATTTCGGTAGCTTGTATCCGCAATCTTATCAATCATGACCATTGGAACATACACCGAGTTAAAAACCGATAGCTTAGCTTGAACACTGAGTTCGGCCTTCCTTATAATAGATTGGCCAAGCTCTCTCAAAATTGATCCAGCCTGACCAATTCTACAGGATAACTCGGCATTGCTCTTCCCATCACTCGTGAATAAGACCCCGAGGTACTTAAACTTATCCACCTGCTTCAGTGGAATTCCACTAACATGCAGAGTGCACTGAGTGGGTTTTTTGGAAACGACTATTAGTTCCGATTTGTTTTTGATTTAACACCGTTTATCCGAACACAGCTTCTACAGTTTGCATATAAAGACTGAATTGCCCATAACAGGGAATTATCAATCCCATACTCCTGCAGAACACTCGAGTTTACCTCGAGGGACCCTATCATATGCTTTTTCAAATCCACAAAACAAGTGTAGACAGGTTTAGCATACTCCCAGGCCTTCTCAAGAAACATTCTGAGAGTGAATAACTGGTCGGTTGTGCTTCTAGCGGGGCGAGAACGGCACTGTTCATCCCCCAAACTGGGAAATCGTACGAATTGCCGCAAAAAAGAATGTCGATTTCGTTGATTGTTTAAATGTCGACTTAAGTTATACCGACCATTTAAACAGCCGACGCTTTGAAATACAGCTCAATAAAATGTCGACTACAATGAACAAACTGTCGGCAAAAATGTCAATTGTTGTCCGAATATTCGAGCGAAATAAAACAAGCTGCTATGAATGTTTTTGGTGCCATGGTGCAGTGGTTAGTGCGTTGGGCCACGCGCGTGAGGTTCAACGTTCAAGTCCTAGAAAACACCAAAAGGTTTTCTCACGTTCCCACGTGCGAACGTCTGACAAACATGCGAGAGCATTGTTGTTACGAGAAAGCTTCTCAAAAAAAATTGCCCTTCGGATACGCCAAAAAACTGTAAGCCCCTTCTATTCGTGCAAAAAATATAGCAAAAAAAAAATTTGCATTCTAGATTATCTATAAGGCGAATATTTTGAGAAAACGTTTATACAAATTTGTCATTGCAAAGGCAAATGGTTTGTGATTTTTTTAAGCAAATCTAATTTATTATAATTAGGTTTATCATTAAAGACATTTTAACTTACTTTTTGTTTAAAAGTTTACTCTTTGAGATTTCTTTTTTCTCCTTTTCGAATAATGTGGATTTCAGCTTCCTATTTCGAAGTAGGGAATACTGCTAGTTAAAATATTAACTGGTAGCCGATAGTGACTTATTTGTGGATAATGGCTTAGTGAATGATATTTACATGCATGCGCATTGCCATTGTCGACATTTAAAAAACGAACTTATCAAAATCGACTTTTTGTTAATCGGCATTTTGAGCAGTCAATATTTTTCCCAATCGACTTCTTTTATGTCGACATTATGTCAATCGATGTTTCAAAAATCGGCAAACCGTACCCAACCCCCTAAACTGTCATCAACTACAGTTCTGGAACGCGTTTCTAGCACCTTAGCGAAGACTTTTCCAGGGAGACTTAAAAGACATGTACCCCTGTAGTTGGCGCAAGCTCTTTTATCTCTTTAAAAAAGAGGAACAATCACCCCCACTTGCCAATCACCAGGTGTTTCACCGCATTCCCAGGCCACTTTAATGACACGTGAGAACCATTGCACTCCCTCTTTACCTAAAGCCATTTTCGATGGACTCTTACATCTGAAATGAAACATCTTGATTACGCTGACGATGTATGCTTACTCTCCCACAGAATTATGGACCTCCACCAAATGACAGCAGATGTGGAGAGGGAGGCAGGCGTCGTTGGGTTGAAAATTAATACGGCAAAAACTAAGATTATTAGCCTTGGACTTCCAGTATCTTGGGAGTATTGTCTCGACCGATGATGGAACCGAACTGGATATAGCCAACAGGATCGCCAAAGCAAAGTCCGCATTCGGGATGTTGTCCAAAATGTGGCGAAGCAATTCAATCAGTTTGAACACC
Source organism: Brachypalpus laphriformis (assembly GCA_945910035.1). Classification (NCBI taxonomy): domain Eukaryota; kingdom Metazoa; phylum Arthropoda; class Insecta; order Diptera; family Syrphidae; genus Brachypalpus; species Brachypalpus laphriformis. The sequence goes on from OX246756.1 coordinate 127,057,595, forward strand.
AAGCTAAGACTGTTCCGCTCCAACATTGAATCCGTGCTGTTATATGGATGCAGCACGTGGAGAGTGACCACTACTATCACCAGAAAGCTACAAACGTTCGTTAATAGGTGCCTGCCCAATATTTTAAGGATTTTCTAGCCCAATCGTATCTCTAACGAACACCTTTATGAGAAAACGGTGCAGAAACCAATAGGCACAACCATTCAACGACGGAAGTGGCAGTGGATTGGTCACACGTTCCGAAAGGGCGACAGTTCCATAGCGTACCATGCTATGTAATGGAACCCTTTAACTCCGAATGGCAGAAGACCTGGCGGTCCGAGGAGAACATGGCGCAGAATAGTCGAGAAGGAGGCACAGCAGTTGGGGAGAGCTGAGATACGTTAGGGTTATCGGGAATTCTTTTTCCCAAGGAATTTTTCCCATGTTCGAAAAATTGGTATCGGGGACGTTCTTCGAAATTAGGGAAAAATTCCGAGGGAAAAATACCTATCGGCAACTCTTTTGTTATGGGAAATCTAATGTTTTTTCCCTCGGAATATTCCCCTGTTATTTAGCTGTCGGAATTGAAAAAATTTAAATAAAATTGAAACATTTTTCTAAAAAAAATAAAAAACATTTTTATGAACTTTGAAATTTAAAGGCTATTTCCTATTTCTCTTCTTATTCGCTTTGCTTCCCGATTGAGCTCTGAATCTGTTGCACCGAAGTCATCATCTCTATTGATTGTGTTACTGGAATTATCTTCATCTATAAATTCAGTATTTACAACATCAATCGAAAAATCGCTTTCAAAATGAATACACAAGTTGTGTAAGCCGCAGCAAGCATTGATTATTTTAACTGCCTTTTTTGGAAGGGAGTGAAGTTCTCTTGCACTAAGCAGATACCTCCAATTTGCTTTAAGCACCCCATTGGTCATTTCAATTACATTCCGGCATCGAGTATGAGCTTCATTGAATTTAGCTTCCGATGAACCTTCTTCTATTGCTCTATGTGGTGTTAATATCCACGGCTCCAAAGGATATCCTACATCACCTGTTGAAAGGTTTGATTAAATAAGGACAATAATTGTTTGAGTAAAAAGGACTTACCCAATAGCCAAGAATTTCTTTTACCATTTAAATATTTTTCTTCCATCCACGATCGCAGTTTACTTACGTTCCATATAAATGAATCATAACATGCTCCAGGGTGAGTAGCATCTACACATCGTATTTTCATTGCATAGTCGCAAACCTTGATAGGGGGTTATAAGTTAAAAAAAAAAAAAAAAAAACAAGAAAGCAACTTACAACTTATAATACAAATGTTTGTTGATTGGTGAAGCAATTATTTTGACATGAGTGCCGTCTATGCAGCCTATTACTCCAGGTATGTTATGTTTTTCATAGAAATTCCAAATAGTTTTCCTTTTTTCTTCTTCACTCATCTGCATTTTGATCCATACCGGACAAATTTTGCTCTCGAAAAAATGCAACACATTTGAAAGGACTTTCGAAAATGAAGATTGCGCCAACCCCACCTCATGGTCTTTTCCTACTCCCGTCTGGTATCCACCTTCGGCAAAGAAACGCAAGCACGCACTTAGCTTAACAATAGGAGGAATGGCGATTAGTTTCCTAGCTTGAGGCAAGGTAACATATCAAGCAAATGTTTAAACAGTGGCTTATTTACTCTTCTAGTAACGATGGAATCTGTAGAACAAAAGGATATTAAGATATAAATAATACTTTATCAAATGTTTATGCTTATAGTGGTTGTGGTAGTTCTAATGGATTCGACTGATCCCTTAAACTTCGCCTTATTGGTCTGCTCACTTCGTTGCCTTTGCTCTATTTCATCCATTAATAACAAAGCTGATATTCTTTACATTGTTAATTACTTTTCACTTATTACCGAACGATTCAAAAAAAAATCTTTTGTTGTGAACTAAAAATCAATTGTCAAATACTTCGAAAATAAAGTTCGAATATTTATTCATCATTTGCATGTTGGTCAAATTTACTCCCAAGGAAAAACATTCCGTGGGGAATTCCGGATAGTAGAACCGCGTTCCCGGGAACGGAAAAATTCCGGGGGATAAATAGTTCCCACGGAATTCCCGATAGGGCTAATTGCCAGAAACCGTACACGATGGCGCGTAGGCATAGTACAGGCCCTATGTTGCGAAATGAAACTGCGCTGGTTCAAATACAAAAATGCGATGTGTCTTTATTGAGAACAGAACTAGAACTCCTATTATAATCGGAAAAAAAGGCGGGCAAAAGGGCGGGAAAAAAGAGATGTCACAAAAGTCATGGGAGAATAGAAACGAAAAGCGTGTGCTGCCAAATCACGTCATCTTGTTGGTCCAAGTTGATAATTTGGCGTTAACATTCCGCCGGCCGTGAACTAACTGGAGGGTTAGTTCAATCATCGAGGACATCGACGTCGTCTTTGAAGGTCAAAAGCGGTGATATCTTGACGATAGGGCGCGTTAGTGTGCCGTCCGCAGTCTTTAAAGTCACGACCCGAACTCTGCCATCAGCTCCCGCGTGAACTTCCACTACCCTTCCCATTCTCCATTTGCTAGGTGGGGCGTTGTCCTCCCTAAGGACAACAAGATCTCCCACGTTGAAATTCGGAAATGATTTGTTCCACTTGGCGCGTTGTTGGAGTTGATTCAAATATTCTCTGTGCCACCTTTTCCAGAAATGCTGGCGCAGTTGACTGATTAAATTCCACCGGTTTGCTGGGTTGACTTTGGCATCTGTTATCTCAGGTTCCGGAATACATTTAAGAGGCTCTCCAACCAAGAAATGTCCGGGTGTCAGAGCTGTAAAGTCGTCGACGTCAGTTGGTGCAGAGCACAGTGGCCTCGAATTGACGCAGGCTTCTATTTCTGCCAATAGGGTTGTAAATTCCTCAAACGTAAGAAGACGGTCACCAAGAGTGCGTCGTAGATGGAACTTCACTCGTTTAACAGCAGCTTCCCAGTACCCGCCCATATGAGGTGCTGCTGGCGGGTTGAAATGCCAAACTATTCCATCGTCCCTCAAGTATCTTGCCAACTGCTCATCTCGGGTTGCTTTTACGAAGAGGTTTCCGAGCTCCTTTTCAGCGCCAACAAAATTGGTTCCGTTGTCACTGAACAACTCCTTACAATGTCCTCTACGAGACACGAACCGCTTCAGTACTGCGATGAAGGTAGCAGATGACAAGTCACTTGCTAGTTCCAGGTGCATGGCACCTGTCGCCATGCATATAAAGATGGATATGTAGCCCTTTACAGCCTTACAACCACGCCCTTTCGATAAGCGAAGCAAAACCGGCCCAGCGAAATCCACACCGCTGCGGAGAAAGGGCCGACAATATTGCACCCTGGGTCTAGGCAGGTCACTCATCAGCTGCTGCTGGACAAAATTCTGATATCTTCGGCACTTCACACAAGACCTAAAGATTTTTCGCAGTAGATTGCGGGCGTTGGTTATCCAGAATCGTTCCTGTAGTACAACGAGCATGGTCGCAGGGCCTGCGTGAAGCGACATTCGATGAACATCTTGACAGATCATCACGGCGAGTTTTGCGGCGGCTGGGAGTAGAATAGGATGCTTCCTATCGGGCTGCAAAAGCGCATTCCTAAGCCTTCCACCTACACGAAGAAGCCGATTTTCATCCAAGAACGGATTTAGCTTCAACAGCTTGCTTTGTCTTCTAAGAGCGGTTTTTGCCTGAAGTCGCTGAATATCGTCATGGAAAGAACATGTCTGCGTGGCTCTTATCCAAAAGTAAAGCGCTTCATTGAGTTCCTTCAGGCTGAGGAACTTATCCGAAAGGCAGGAAATCGTTTTACACCCTTTACGACTTGAGATACGAGAACGTATATTGTTGATGAACCTGAAGATAAAGGCGGTAACATGCTTTAGTTTTGATATGGAAGAATACTTATCGATGAGATCCCAAATCCGATGCGGCTGTGCAATGGTCACTAGGCTGACGTTATCAGTGTTTGACTTCTGATCAATCACGGTGGTAAAAAGTTGCTGTGAAGGCCATGTGTCTGCAGGCTGCTTCAGCCATGGTGGACCATCCCACCATAGATTGAAATGCCTTAGCTCCTGGGGTAACAAGCCTCGAGACGCGCAGTCGGCAGGATTTTCCAGCGATGGAACATGCAACCAGCGGTCAGGTGGTATAATCTCTTGCGCTTGCGCCACACGGTTAGCAACGAACGTGCACCACCTGCTAGGATGCTGATGAAGCCAGGCTATCGTTACAGATGAATCAGTCCATCCGTATACATTGCGAACGTACTGATGTAATGCTTTCTTTGAATGCACCATTAGTTGCGCCAACAGAGCAACAGCGCATAACTCCAGACGTGGCAACGATATCGGTTTTATGGGAGCGACTCTCGTTTTTGCTGTGAAGAGACGAACGACGACGCCATTAGCGCTTGGAGTTCTGGCGTAAACGACAGCAGCGTATGCGGATTGCGAAGCGTCCGCAAAACCATGGAGATCTGTTACCGCATCTGGGTCACCAACTCCTAACCACCTCGGTATCCGTATAGCTGCCAAGCAAGGAAGATTTACGCGATAGTCTAGCCATTTTTTCTTCAGTGATGATGGTACCTCTTCGTCCCAGTCGACTTTCGGTTTCCAAAGACGTTGAAACATTATTTTGGGAATGACTGTGGTGGGAGCGAGCAATCCCAACGGGTCGAATAGCTTTGCGGCATCTGAAAGTAGCAGACGTTTAGTAAAATTAGCTGTATCTATACTATGAACCTGCACGCTGTATGCGAAGACGTCAGTAGATGGATGCCATTGAAGCCCCAATGTTTTTACACTTTCAGAATCAGTTAGATCCAAAGTCGATTTTATTTCGCGTTCCTCTGCTGCTATGGAATTCAAAACCATGGGAGAATTCGAAGACCATTTGCGCAAATGAAATCCACCACGATTTAGCATGCTAGAAATTTCGGTTTGTAGACGGCGTAGCTCTAATTCGTCGAAAGATCCTGTCAGAAGGTCGTCCATATAAAAATCGCGTTGTACAATCGCTGCGGCTGCTGGAAAATCATGGCCTTCGTCGACGGCTGTTTGCTGCAACGCTTTGACGGCCAGATGAGATGCAGATGCTACGCCATACGTCACCGTCAGCAAGCGATAATCTTTGACTGGGTCTGATGGTGTGCGACGCCAGACGATGCGTTGGTAGTCAACGTGATCTTGGTCGACTCTCACCTGTCTATACATTTTTGCAACGTCACCGGTTAAGGCAAATCGATGACCACGAAAGCGGAGCAAAATTGTGAAGAGGTATAACTGGAGCTGGGGACCTACTAATTGCGCATCATTGAGGGAAAATCCAGACGACGTTTTTGCCGAGGCATTAAAAACGACCCTTAACTTCGTCGTCGTGCTTGACTCCTTGACAACTGCCCTGTGTGGCATATAATAATGTTTTCCCGGAGCTGGAGTATCACGGACTTCTTCCATATGTCCCAGATCGAGGAATTCTTGCATGAAATCAACATATTGGGATTGTAGTTGTCGATCTTTGGAGAATATTTTCTCCATGCGGTTCAGAGCTCGAATTGCGCCTTCACGGGAACTTCCAAGTGGAATTGCTTGCTTAAAGGGAAGCTTAACCACATAGCGTCCATCATCTTGACGTGAATGAGTTTGGGAGAATAGCTCTTCGCACAAGCGCTCTTCGTCGGTAAGGTATTTGGTTTCTGGAAGCTCCTCTAGATGCCAGAACTTCGCCACTGCCATGGTTAGAGTGGAATCTGAACGAGTAGAGATGACTGTTGAAAATGCGTATGTGGTATCCAGCGCGACCACTTTTCCGAACAGTACCCAGCCGAGTGTTGATTGCTGTGCAATTGGAGTGTCCTTCGGGCCTCGAATTAACCCATCGAGAAGAAACCTTCCTAGTTGGTCACAGCCGAGGAGAATGTCAACTGCTGCGGGCACGTTGAAGTTGGGGTCGGCTAAGATTAGACCATCAATGTGTTGCCATGATCCTTTACGGATACGAGCAGGCGGTAAAGCGTTGGTTATCTTCGGCAGTATGTTCGCTTGAATGGTTTCAACGAAGCCGTCGTCGAGCGAAGATAACGCGAATTGGACAATTCCTTTGGAGCGGCCAGTGACAATCGCACCTATTCCTTCGATCGTAGTTGTTGCGGGCAAAGCTTTGAGCTGAAGTCTCTCGGCGCATGCCGTCGTGATGAAGCTAAGATGTGAAGCGTTATCGAACAAAATTCGAACTGGTTGAAACCGTCCGGAACTATCCTTGACTTTAGCGAGCGCGGTGCCTAAGAGAATTTGGTGGTCTGTGTTAACCACGTTGGACGAAGACGTGTTTGAAACAGACGGCGAAGACTTTTCGGTGTGCAGCAACGTATGGTGATTTGCTTGACACATGCGGCAAGTGTTCGTACTGCGACAAGTTGACTCAAGGTGTACGTTCGAGAGACAATTGCTGCACAAAGACTTTTCCTTTGCGATGGAAATTCTGCGTGGAACTGATAGAGCTCGAAACTGCTCACAACCGTAGATCTTGTGTGTTTCCACCGCAATAAAAACATATTATTTCATTCTTCTTGGGAAGGGTGAAAACAGTTGTGCACTTGAATTTGGACTTGGGTGATGGGACTGGTTGCACACTGTTGGTATTATGGGACCTGATTGCATCTAGAGAACGACATCTGGACTCTAGAAATTCTACCAACTCTTTGAAAGTGGATACTTTGTCGTTCGTCTGCGAGAGCTCCCACTGTCGATGAGTTTCCAGGTCCAGTTTGGTAACGGTCAGGTGCAGAAGCCAGTCATCCCAGTTGGTAACAGGTCTTCCCAGTGCTTTCAGCGAACGATAGTTCTCTTGGACGTCATCTAGCAATGCTCTTATACCTGTGGGTGACTCAGAAGAAAGCTTTCGTAGTGAAAACAATGCCCGAAAATGGGAATCAACAATGATGCGCTCTACGTTATACCTTTTTGCCAGCAACTCCCAGGCTTCAGCGTAGTTGCTGTCAGTGATAGCGAACGTTTTAATGACTTTGAGAGCTTCGCCCCGCAAACTGCATCGTAGGTAATGGAGCTTTTGTGAGCCCGTCAAGGATGATTCCTTGTGTATAAGCGACGAAAATGCATCGTGGAACTGCTTCCACTCCGACGGATCTCCGGCAAATTGTGGCAAGTCCATACGTGGCAGCTTTACGTCCACGTGGTGATGAGATTTCATCGGCTCACCGCTACTGGAGTCAGCTTTGAGCTTATATTTCGCCCTCGTGAAGTTAGAGACTGCCACTCTGTACCATTCTTCGGTTTGCTCACGTTGAACTTCCTCTGTTGCCAAACCAGTCTCACCGCACTCTGTGCCTCGTCGAATTTCTGCCACTGGTCACACAGAAGTTGCGAGAATGATTGAATGTCTGCTTCATCGTACTTTTCTGCTTTTTTGCTTGTGTTCATGAGACGTTTAATCGAGTTTCTGAGAACGTCTCGTTTGATGGTAGACATTTTGCGAAACAAAGCAAATATGTGTGCAAAAAATATATATTATTCGGCGTAGAAGGACCAAAAATGTTGCGAAATGAAACTGCGCTGGTTCAAATACAAAAATGCGATGTGTCTTTATTGAGAACAGAACTAGAACTCCTATTATAATCGGAAAAAAGGGCGGGCAAAAGGGCGGGAAAAAAGAGATGTCACAAAAGTCATGGGAGAATAGAAACGAAAAGCGTGTGCTGCCAAATCACGTCATCTTGTTGGTCCAAGTTGATAATTTGGCGTTAACACCCTAGGACCCACAAGGGCATAAGTGTAAGTAAAGCCATTTTCACAGCAAAAATCCAACAACTTATCTCCGTTTCTATCAACCTGGGACTTATGAGTATTCCCACTCCCACCCACCACTGAGGGTGCGACTCCTGACAGAAAGAGCTTCCACCCATCCGAAAGGTCCACAGTTTTAGAACCTCTCTGGTTTGTTGAAAAGACGCCAACTATATATAGTCGATTTTTAACAACCTTCAAAACAAGCTCATGGTCATTCTCTGTGAGCGATTAGATGTTCCATTTGCCTATTCTAAGTCGATGCCGTTATCGAAATTCACTAACTATTTCAGTTACTCCATCTGCACATCTCAGTCACGTTGCCCGCCCCCTCCAACGAGGAGGTCAGCTGCCAGGGGGCGCACTGTTTGTAAAAAGCGATAGAATAAAGAGAGACAGGAAACATGATCTCTTCAATTCATTTTACTTCGATTTAATGGACGCATTTTCAATACAGTTAATATTTAAAATTGCATAAATATACGACTTTATTGTGGACGTATTTTTTGGCATACTACATGCAACGCGATTGACATATGTATGAGCGCGGCCTACTACAGCGACAGAGACATCGACATCATTGTGTTCCAGCAGTTAAGTGCACCTGATTAGACATGGGCAGATGTATGCCTTATATTTCGCAGCCAGATCATCCCCTGTAAAGCATTTCTTGGACCGTTTAAGGAATCTTATATATTTCGCAGCGTTCTTGGCGACATCAATTATGCGGTTATTTCAACGTTGGTTGTCGTTAACACATACGGAGAAAGGCAACTCCTAATATGTATTTTTAAAATTTTAGTACCGTTTAATGATGATGTTACTATTGATGATTCTAAAACAATATCAGATATATTTAATGGCTTATTTTCGGTATATCAGACCATCTTTTTCTAGCGAGTCTCCTACATATTCAGGGTTATCGTGAATAAATTTTCCCTCGGAATTTTTCCTCCGAACAAAACTTAGGCATCTTCAAAAATAGGGAAAAAATTCATCAGGAAAAATTAAATATCGCGATTGCGTTGTAAATTCTCCTCAATTGTTCTTCATGATACCTATTTCTTTTCCGCGGAATTATTTCCTCTTTTTTTAAGGTACCTAATTTTTGTTCGGGGGAAAAATTCCGAGGGAAAATTTATTCACGATAACCCTGATTGTAATGATTGCGATAGGTTTCATTTACAGATACATGCATACTTACTTAGGTGAAGCTTTCGGGGTTAACCTGGGCCTCAAATATCAAGCCTCTCCATTTAGCTCGGTCTTAGCTAATTGCCTTCAGTTCCGCACAACAAGTTAGTTGAGGTCCCCTTGAACTTGTGCGCGCCACCTACGGCGAGGAGGGCCTCTACTGAGTCACCCCTCCGGGTTAGATCCGAAGACTCTGCGGGCAGGAGCGTTGATTCGCTCTACATATAGTTTCAGTTGTTCGAGATAAGGCTTTACTACTAATTTATGAAACTAGTTACGGCTGTATATAGCTGTTCTCTATAGATGCTGTCATAGGTGGCTAAGAAATCGATAAGGAGATGGTGAGTATGTATAATATTTGGAATTCTTGGGGTTTCTCCCGGATCTGCCGAAGTGTGAAGATTTGATCTTCGTGTAATAAGAAATGGCGTCCCACACGGCTCTATGCTTAGACCTCTTCTATTCTTGATCTATATTAATTCTCTATTCACACAGGAATTTAATGGTATATCTACTGCATTTGCTGATGATATAGCTGTAATATTCTTGCTGGGGTTCGTTTAAATAAAACCGTCTTTTGTGTATTTTAATTGTTTATTTATTATCAAACACCAACTTTACTTTAACACGATACGAACTCCGAAAAATCTATCACAGAATTTATTTGTAGTGAAAAATCTGCTACGAATTTCGAAGTTCGTGAAAGTTGATATCACTGAATACGAATGAAATGGAAATTTGTTATCTTTTTCTACGACAAGTAATTTGCGTCGGAATATAAGAAGTGATTGTGTTTTGTTAAAAAATGTAAGTATTTATATATTTTTTTTAAAGTTGTTAATACATTTTTTTTTGCTTAAAAAGGGCAAAAACAACAACTAAAGCACAATATGAGAGGCGTTTGCAATTGTTGAATGAAAAACCAGATCTGGCACAAGGATTTACAAAAGCACTAAAAGAAGATGTGACTCTTTTTTGGGAAAAGGTGAAGTCTGATTTAAACTCTCTTGGGCCACCTTCTAAAGAAATTAAGGTGTGGAGAAAAGTGGAAAAAGTGGATTGTGCCATTACAACTTCATAATCGTTACCAACACCAAGTTGGTAACCACCTCCTGCGGAAAACCTTAGTACTGCCACAAGCGACATATTGGGGTTATTGAACACGAAAACACACCCGGCTCAAAATCATTTTGCAGTTCATCTAATACATACTTGAATGCAGATTTGTTGAGTCGGAAATTTCTTTGAAATCTGTAAGTTTATTTTAATTTTTGAACACAAAAAAATAAAAGTTACTTTACTCTTACATTAGCTCATCCAGATCAAATGGGTCACAAGCGTCTCGAAGCATTTTTCTTTGAATTTTCAGAATGGACTTTCGCCTGAAGGATTCCGCTTGAGCAGCAATAATTGCGAAACTAATAGTATCAATTTTTAATTTTTTATGATTTTATATTTAAATTTTAGAATAAAACTGAGTTCTTTTTTTATCATTTATAAATTTAGCGCACAATTTATTTCAATAATTTTCACACATTAGACAAATTTGACACTAAACAGCTGATTTCGAAAATGAGAGTGAGAGAGTTCTATGTGGCAATGCTTTTTGCGATTCCGTTCGGGTTGTGTGAAAGCATTTTTTCGTGGTTCGTATGGTAACTTCGATTCGTAGATTTGCTACGAATGGATTTTGTGATAGGGCTGAATATTCAATCACTTTATTATTTATTTATTTCAAATCAAACGGTCGCTACAGACTTATTTTCACAATGTCGCTTGTTTTCACCACTGGTCTAATGTCCCTCTTGTAATCGCTGTATTCACTTATAAACAACTGTGTCCATGGTGGTTGTGGTATGGGTATTTATATGAAATTGCAAGGGGTTCTAGAACATGCTAGATGTTTCTCCGGGTGAATCGAGGATCCTGGAATATTGGGAACAATTGTGGAACGTAAGCACATCAGGTTGGAATATTTACTGCTAACAGGTTTTGCAATAGATGTCGTTGCTACAGTTTGAGATACAGTGTTTTAGTTTTTGGTACACAAACCATCCTGTAGTCAATGCTACATAGCTTTTACTTATCAGTATCAAACCATTTTTGAAGGCATAGTAAAGATTGGAGGAGACTTAGAAAGATTGAGACTTTGGTTTGCTGCTATAAGTTGGTTATCAGTGAGAAAACGAAACCGATTTATATCATATAAAAAAATATGGGGAAATTCTTTAAATGATTTCAATCTATGTTTTCATGCATATGACTGTGGAAGGTTTACCTTACACATAAACACGGTATTAACAATTTTTCCGATTACAGCCAATGCTCTGCTAGCTGCTTTAAAATCGCGTCAGTAAATCATTTTAAATATCTTTGAATTTAAATTGATTATAACTTGAGCTGGAAAGATCATGTCTGAACAGTAACATCCCATATGATTGAGAAAGTTTGAACTCAAATCTACTATAGTCTTGCACACTCAAAGTTGCAATATGGCATCACCAGCTGGAGAGGATCGTACACTACTACGTTGGACCCTTATTGGTGCCACAAAAACATTTAATTCGGATCATTTCTAGTTGTAATCGTTTCACTCATAGCTGAAAACTTAGATTTTTACCACGAAAGCATCTGTGCGTCTTTAAAGTACTTTGGGAGTTTTTCAAGCAAAGTGGCAACATTCCCAGTAAAAACTCATTAATTTATAGCTTACGTATACAAAACTTGGCTCCTGTCAACATACCAGTTGCACATAGAACTCATTTTACTAATTTTTATACCGTTAGGTTAGGTTAGGTAGGTTTATGAGGTTGTCATAAAACACTAGGCACCAAAGTGGGCCCATCGCGATCCTTAGGAAACCTTCACGGCAAGAGACCTAAACCCAATCCTCCAAGCAATTAATCTCCCTACAAAATCTGAAGAGATCCTTGTTATGGTTAGGGGACCTCACCTCCTCCAAGTTATCAAAGAAGTATCTACCCAGGTACTTTAGCCTTATCCTGGCAATTCCTTGACATTCACAGAGTATATGAGTTATATCCTCTGAGACATGTAGGCCATCGCAGTACCTACAAACATCCGTATCAGATAATCCTAGTCTCATGGCACGCCTCCTTAGGAGACAGTAGCCAGAGAGTATTCCTATCGCTGTTCTTAGCCTCGATCTATCTAAATAAATTATCTCCCCAGATTTTCTGCGATCTAACACAGGCCACAAGGCTTTAGACACCCTGTGACCATCTAAGTTTGACTATCTTAGATTAGCCGTGTCAATGATTTTATCCCGGATAATTCCCTTAGCCACGCACCCTGGTGGTTTAATACTACCAATTATATCGCTACGTGGGAGCCCCGCTCCTCTTTTAGCCAGCGCATCGGCTTGCTCGTTGCCTTCGATATCGCAGTGTTCAGGTACCCAACATAATCTGACTCGGTTCTGCGTACATAATGCCTTAAGCATTGTGCGGCAATTCCTGATTAACTCAGATTTGGTGACGTAAGACTCTAGCGCCTTTAGCGCAGCCTGACTGTCAATGTAGATGGCGATATTCTTATCGGATATTGATCCCATCTCAAGTAATTCCGCAGCTTTAAGTACAGCTACAGGGCCGCCTGTAGGTTCTTATCTCTCGAGTAAATACCTGACCCCGTGCCCTCACTGGTCTAAGAACCATCTGTGTATATTACAATCTCGTTATGGACAGAGACTGTCTTCCTTTGCCAGTCCTCTCTAATAGGATACAGTACTTCGTATGGTGTGTCGAAGTCTAAGGTGCCAAGTATATCGTCCGATTCGTCAGGGATTCCGGGAAAAGATTCCTTGAGAATGGAGCTGTGTCCTATGTTATTAGTCCTGAAGAGACCAACGTTAGTGAGCCGAAGCGCACTGTTGCCCGCTTGAAATTTGATTTGTAGGTTTAATGGTAAGAGATACAGGAAGATCTCGAGTGCAGCCGTAGGTGTTGTGCGTAGAGCACTTGTGATGGTAATGCAGGCTGATCTTTGTACCATGGCCAACATATCCCGTGTGTTTTTCGTATTCGTTGCCTTCCACCACACAAGAGCCCCATACGTAAGGATGGGTCTGACTACCATGATGTATAGCCAGTGCATCATTGCGGGCTTCAGTCCCCGTTTTTTCCCTGCGGCCCGCTTACAGATGAAGAGAGCATTATATGCTTTGCGGACTCGTTCCTGTATGTTAAGTTCCTGTAAGTTAAGTAAGTGACGCTTATGCCTGTATTGCTTAGTTCTTTAAGTATCCCATCGATGACTAGAACCCAGAGGAGGGGTGAGATAACGCCTCCCTGGGGAGTCCCCCTGGTAACGGATTTTCTTGAACTGTTTTCGATAGTGGAGTTAATGTTTCTAGAGCCGAGCATATTGCAGAGCCAATTGGTAATGCTATGCTCGACATTCATAGATTCCAGGGCCTGTTTGATGGCCCTACCTTCTACATTATTCAAAGCACCTTCTATGTCTAGGAAGGTTTTTATACCGTTAGAGCCCCAACGTATTTCAATAAACTACCATATTTTATCAGAATTACGAATTTCATATTTCATATTTCATATTTATTTATTTAAATAGTTTCACGGTAAGATTACAACATCTCATTATTTGTGAAAGGCATGAAACATTCAAGTGCTAACATAAATAAAAATTTAAAAAGAAATTAAGAACTAAGAAGTACAATTTGTATTTAATATTCAAAAATGGTACATTCTACAAACTACCTGAACTATCCAAAGATTGATTTGATCTAATGTTTATTGTGTATCACTGGCCAAGTGATTAAAAAGATTAGTTTTGAAATTGTTTGCGTTTGTGACTCTCCTAAGTGTCGTGGGAATGAATGGGCCTATCTTTAAGACGTTTTCTTACTATCTCTGTATACCTATCCCAATCTGCCCTCTTAGGGTTTCTGTAGTTGTTACTATATACTATGTCTATATCCAGCGAAAGCTTATCCATCTGTGATCAGACAGAGATGCCTCTTCTAAGACCCTCCATTTCCCTACCGTTAACTGATCAGAACAAGAAGCTAGTGTTAGAGAGAGTGGGTGTATCTGTAAGGATATTTTTTTTTAAATACAGGGCTGAGGTTTCCAACAGGAAATTCGTCAACTTTTTTTTTTTTTAGTGTACAAAGGCCTAAGAAGCATAAAAACATTTTTTTTTTTGAGAGGAAGTAATAATGCAATATAAAAAAAAAATTTATTCGAAATCCCACTACAGAAAATTCGCAAAAAAACAATTTTTGTTTTAGGTAGTGTGAAAAGGTCTAAAACACTTTGAGGAAAAGTTAATAATATGGTAGCATCGACAAAAAGTACCACCGCACTGCATGGTTTGTGTACCAAACGAACGGAAACAACGCTAACTATTCGCCAAACCTGCTTGCTTAACTCCATATTTCACCAATTCGCCGCAGTCATCAATTCATCACCAGTGTAATCTAGGATGCTCTAGAACTTCTTGTATTTGGTATAAATACACCGACCACAACCACAGTTGATACAGTTGATAATAAGGTGAATACAGAGATTCAAAGAGAGATTCGACCAGTGGTGAAAATAAGTGACATTGTGATTGAAAGTAAATCTTTAGAGACGGTTTAATTTGAAATAAATAAAGAATAAAGTTTAGTAAATAAACTGTTCAAATATTATACACAAAAGACGGTTTTATTTGTACGGACCCCAGCAAGAATTCCATAATACTATAAACAAAATATTTTTTCTTCGAAATTCTAACTTTAATTCATGTTGCTATTACCCAATTGCTACAAACAAATCATAAACAATACAAAGTCGTTGGAATGGAATAAACAAAAAAAGAACAAGCATTTATTTTTTTCAATTATTTATTAAAATCCCCGTAAACACGGAAAACGGTTTTCAATAACTCCTCAGAAACATCCAGTCAAACTTGTTTAATCATTTCCCTCAACTGCTATATTTCTCTGGTTGGTCAAACGGTAGTGCATGGAATTATATGAAAGTGCATGGAGGGGTGCTTTCTCACTACAGCACTTCTTGTTCCAGGCGGCAGCGGACGAATTCCCTAAACGGAGTCAACGGTGGCGTCTATAGCATATAGGTGGCGGATTTGTCATACGCGGTAGACTTAGGCAAGAAGTCTTAAGCTTCCGACACGTGAGCGAGCGTATTATGACTATCCGGATCAAGGCTAAATTCACTAACATAAGCCTAATATGTGTTCATGCCCCCACGGACGAAAAGGATCCTGCAACCAAAGAGTGTTTTTACATAAGAGCAATGTCCTAAATACGACGTTAAATTCGTATTGGGCGATTTTAACGCCAAAAGAAGAAAGGAGGACGTCTTTGGTAGGGCAGTCGGTAAGCATAGCCTACACGACACCACGTCTGATAACGGACTAAGGCTAATTGATTTCGCTGTGGAGTGAAATGTCGCCATAGCAAGCACATGTTTTCCTCATCTCGATATTCATAAGCAGGCATGGCGGTCCAATGATCATGTAACGATCAACCAAATGCGGATATCCCAAACTGAGCAACAAAGAAGAATCACTATGAGAAAATTGTATTTCGAAAAGCTACAATCGCAAAAGACCGCCAGATTCTTCGCTGAACGCGTATCCCGAAATCTCTCAATCACCCCTTTGCCGCCAGCATCAAGTGCCGAAGACCAGTGGCAACGCTGCCAACATGCCATCAGAAATGCCGCGACTGATGTACTGGGTCTCGCTCGCCCACTACAGCTAAACCCCTGGTTTGACGGAGAATGCCGACGAGTGCATGCAGTAAAATAAGAGGCATATAAAGCGGCGCTGCAAAGGAAAACGAGAGCTGCTCGTGAGCTCTTCCTTCGAAAGAGACGGGAAGAACATCGGCTTCCCCATAAGAAGAAGTAAGAGCGTGAGAAGCGCGCGTTCGAGAATATTGAGAGTTTATACTCCAGGAACAATGTACGGAAGTTTTAGCAAAAGGTAAAAAGAAGGTGTCAGAGAAGCAACACCCGTGCAGAAACCTGTAGAGAGGAAAACGGAAACCTCGTAGTAGAATCACAGTCGGTGCTGAGAATATGGGAAAACTACTTCTACAGACTGTATAACGGCGACGAAGACCAACATCCTACTGTCAGGCAGAATGAACCATTCAACGACGGTGATAGTCAATATTTCCGTTCACCTGACGAAAACGAAGTGAGGATAGCAATAACCAAACTGAAATCCAACAAGCCTACTGGACCTGACGGCTTACCTGCCGAAGTCTTCAAGGCAGCTGGTGATGAATTGGTAGAGTGCATACATAAACACATCTCTAAGAGTTGGTCAGACGATTGTATGCCTGATGAATAGAATCTCAGCATGGTTTGCCCGATCCACAAGAAATGAGACGGGAGCATGACCAACACGACCAGACCCCGGAAGGAAGATTAGGGGATTGCAGGGGTTATCTGTTCCAGAGGGAGAATCGAGTGGGCAATTAGCTCCTTCCAGCCCTTCAAGTCACCAGGTGTGGATGGTATTATACCAGCCCTATTGCAAAGGGGACAAGAAAAACTGCTACCACACCTTGTCAGAATAATAAAAAGCAGTCTTGCATTGGGATATATTCCAAACCAGTGGAGACGGGCGAAAGTTGTGTTTATACCAAAAATGGTGAAGGAGACCCAGCACAGCCTAAGTCATACAGACCGATCAGCATAACATCGTTTCTTCTCAAAACAATGGAGAAAGCTCTGGATAACCACTTAAGGGAGGATGTACTTAATACATCCCCACTGCATTACCGTCAGCATGCATACAGAGCGGACAGATCCACTGAGACTGCTCTTTATCAGCTGACGGAAACCATCCAAAGAGCTCTTGAAACAAAAGAGATAGTAATCTGCGCCTTCCTAGACATTGAAGGGGCATTTAATAACACTTCACATGAAGCTATTAAACGAGCCCTTGATAGAAAGGGAGTTAGCAGAACAGTATCTAAGTGGATGTTTGAACTGCTGAGCACAAGATCAGCAGAAACTCAAACTTCACGTGGAATTATCAGGGTAAACACAACAAGAGGATGCGCACAAGGAGGAGTGCTATCTCCCCTAATGTGGAGTCTTGTTGTGGATGAGCTTCTTGAAAAATTAACAAACCTTGGAACTAATTGTCAAGCCTACGCTGATGACATTGTACTGATTGCCAGGGGAAATTTGAGGAAACCCTGTGTAATATTATACAAAGCGCCCTAATAGTAACTCAAGAATGGTGCAGCACGGCTGGGCTCAATATAAACCCGGTTAAAACCACAATACTACCGTTCACGAGAAAGAGAAAACTTGAACTGAAGCCAATCCGACTGTCGGGCACGATACTGACACCGGTAAAGGAGGTGAAGTATCTAGGACTATACTTAGATAGTAAACTGTTGTGGAAGAAATACACAAAACAAAAATGCTACCCGTGCTCTAATGATATGCAGGAGCAGAGCGGGTAAGTCTTGGGGGTTTAGTCCAAACATTCTAAGATGGATGTATATTGTCAATGTGAGACCAATGATCACTTATGGAGCAATAGTATGGACAAAGCGAACAAGTCTATTCACAACGAGGGAGACACTCACTAAAGTGCAAAAACTTGCGTGCCTCTGCATCACTGGGGCCATGCGAACGTGTCTAACTGCAGCCATGGAAGTACTCCTGGAGCTAACACCGCTCCATCTTGTAGTGGAGCAAAATGCACAGCGGACGATCCTAAGGATGGCAAAAGAAGGGAGAAATGAGTTGGTTCGAGAGAATACGATGCACTTATCAAAAAACTACCCCTTCTGGCCGTCCCTAGGGACGACAGTTCAGAAAATTTAACTTTGTGAAAAACTTTAGTACAAAGTTAAGTAACAAGAAAGAGTGGAGCAACGAATCCACGATATACGGACTGGGCAACTGCACGATAAAATGGTATACATGCTTCGAGAACTGGAGAGGGCACAGGAGCGGGCGTGTTTGGACCAAGGACCAAGCACTCAGAACCCATGGGCAAGAGTACCAACATCTTTCAAGCTGAAATATGTGCTATAGATAGATGCATCCAACTTAATCTCGAAGAAGATACAGCAATAGCAGCTATAAAAGCACTTGACTCCTATGTCATTAAGTCCAAACTTGTGTGGGAATGCCTATATCAACTTAATGAATTGGGCAGAAACAATAAAGTTACGCTTTATTGGGTACCCGGTCATGTCGGGATAGAAGGTAACGAAGCAGCAGACGCCTTGGCAAGACAAGGGGCTGCAGAACCCTTAAATGGACCCGAACCATTCTGCGGAATAGGGGAACATACCACACGCGAGGAACAACACCATTGGCCTGAGGCAAACTAAGAAACTACTGGGATGTTACAACCGGAAAAGATTCGAAGCCTGTATCTGCCTTAACAAGAATAACCTACGAATCCTAACAGGCTTCCTAACGGGGCTCTTCAAACTCAGGGAGCATTTACGGAAACTATGTTAGGTACATATAACAAAAGAAGGCCTTTGCAGATTCTGCAAGTGAGACTCCGGAACACCTTCTGGAATCTTGTGGGGCACTGACCCACAAAAGATTGAAATACTTGCGCAAATACTAAATATCATGACATGCCAACCATGGACCCACTTCTTCTTCTTCTTCTTCTTCTTCCTTTTATCAGCGAGGTTATGATCCGAAAACAAGGGATCACAACCCTCCCACTTCACCGCATTTCTACTGATCCGCCTGTGGGGTTCGCCTATTTGACCTCAGAAACCATGGACCCACTTCTCATTCTCAGATTCTTAAAAGAAACTGGTTTGGAGAGAGAGCTCTAAGGTGAATTATTCTCGCCAAGGCAAAGTAAGAGTGTATGTATGTAGTAAGAGTGTATAACCACAATTCCGAAGGAATTTCAATGCGAGGGGAATTCTAACGAGTGAACAAACCTCTCCAAGGTATTAGCAGGGAGCACAATAGACCACTAGGTCGCAGTGCAAACAACCCTACACAAATAATAATAATAATACCTTGGCTCTGTTATGAACTCCAAAAACAACATCAGCGCAGAAATCAAGCGAAGAATAACTCTTGTCAATCGCTGTTTTTTGGGCTTATAAGGCAATTCAGCATGGAAGCCCTTTTCGAACAACTAAGGAGACTCTGTATGAGAGTCTGATCATCTCAGTCCTGTTTTACGGCGCTGAAACACGGACTTTATTAAAAGAGAATGAAGATACCCTTGGTCGCTTCGAGAGAAAAATTCTTCGTAAGATATTCGATCCCGTTTGCATTGACGGGTTTTGGAGGAGCAGATTCAACGACGAACTATACGAGTTGTGCAGCGCATCGACCTAGTTAAAAAACTGCGTATTGGACGTCTGAGATGGACATGTAGAGCGAATGGATACCAACGCTTCGACCAGCAGAGTTTTCGAATCTAACCCGGACTGACGACGTAGTAGAGGACCTCTTCGCCGTAGGTGAGGGATAAGTTAAAGGCGACCTCGACCAACTTGGAGTACGCAACTGGAGGCAATTAGCAAAAGACCGGGCTAAATGGAGATGTTTGTTGGTTGAGGTCCAGGTTCAACTAAGTAAGTAAGTAAGCAATAGCAACATGAATTAAAGTTAGAATTTCGAAGAAACTTTTTTTTTTTTTTTTATTTAGGCCTTTTTCCGAAATTTCCTATAGCGGAATTTCGAAGAAAATTTTTTTTTTGTAGTATTATTAACTTCCTCTCAATAATTTGTTTAATGTTTTTTAGTTGTTTTGACACAAAAAAATTTTTTTTCCAAATTTCCTATGTTGGAAACCTCAGCCTAGTATTTAAAAAAAAATATCCTTACATATATACCCACTCTAACACTAGCTTCTTTTTCTAATCAGTTAACGATAGAGAGATCGAGGATCTCTATCTGATCACAGATGGATAAGCTTTCGTATAGACTTTCAACCCAGAGCTAGTAATAACTGTAAAAACTACAGAATCCCTAAGAAGGCAGACTGGGATATTCATGCAGAGATAGTAAGGAAACACCTTAGGCCAATGAATCCGACATTCAAAAGGGGCTGTCTAATTAGGAGGACGTCGAAAAGGTCCTAACCTCCATGGTAGATTAAAGAACTGAACTCCAAGAAAAGGCAGGTTAGGCATTTCTACAACGGGGCTAAAGAAGTAGGGGACGGTACTATATGGAATGAATATGTAGAGCGTAAGAGAGAGCTTAAGTACTTAATCCGGCAATCTAAAGGAATATATATTATATTTTACACACTACAGTTTAGTATTTTACACACTACAGTTTTGAGAAGCTTTTTCATGACAACAATACTCTCGAATGTTTGTCAGACGTTCGCGAGAAGTGGGACCGTGAAAAAGCTTTCTGGTGTTTTCTGCGATTCGAACATGGAACCTCACGCGCAGTGGCCCGACACACTAACCACTTACGCTACGGCGCCCACATGCTTCTATATATGTAAATATTCAAGAGGCACTATGACCTACTCGGCTGGTTGATTCTCTCTTTGGGTGGGACTTCTTGGACTTAGTGGACTTCCCTATTTATAGCCAGCCTCTTTGGAGCTCAGGTGAATTTTATCTCTTCAAAAAATGTATTATGTATATTGTGTACGTACACATATACGTTTAAGAGTATGTACGTGTGTTTGTAGGTGCGTATAAGTACATATATTTGGAACTATTTGAAAAATTACCAAAAGGTGTTATGGCGGCCCTGAATTGGGCTCAGAGGAGTCTATGACCGCCTTTCTGCGACGCGTTATAGAGCCTAATTTTTAATTTATTAAAAACGAATCCACAAAATAAGCACTATTCACTCACCCCTTGAAAGAGATTTAAAGAAAAATAATATTTTTCGTCTTCTACTTCTCACTTCCTCTAAACTTTTTACTTATAATTTTAAAGCACTACCTTCTCTGCCGAAGGTCTTCTTGGGTAGCACTGCACTTCCTTACTTGCTTAGATCCTTTAACCCCTCGGGGGGCATAGGGCGTCAACCACGCCTGCGCGCCATCGTGTTCGAAGTTCTGCAACGCGTTTGAGCTGCCTCCAACTCATTCCTAAAGAGCTCGATTCCTCCTCAACTGTTCTGCGCCACGTTTGCCTAGGGCGTCCCGCTATTCTGCCTGCTTGGGTGAGCGGATTCCACTGCATGGCGTATTTCGCAATGGAGTTGTCTTCGCGCCGTAGGGTGTGTCCAATCCATTGCCACTTTCTTCTTCGTATAGTAATGCTTATAGGTTCTTGGCCCGTTCTCAGATAAAGCTGTTCGTTAGAGATGCGGTTCGGCCAAAAGATCCTCAAGATGTTTCTTAAGCATTTTATTTTGCCTCAGCTTCTAGATTTTGGGCCATCAGATGAAGATCCATTATCCGATGTGAAAGTAGACAAACATCGTCAGCGTAATCTAGGTGTTTAAGGTAAGATGTCATAGTCCAACGAATTCCGTAGTTGCCTTCCGTCAATGCTGCACGGAGTACATCGCTGATAACCACCAAAAACAATAGTGGTGACAGTATGCACCCTTGACGTACTCCACTTTGGACTTCAAAATCCTCCGACACCTTACCATTGTGCACGACGTGACACTTACCGCCCTCGTATGTAGCCTTGATAATAGCTATAAGTTTTTCTGGGATGCCTCTCCTGCGCAAGGCCAACCAGATAGCATCTCGATTCAATCTGTCGAAAGCTTTCTCGAAGTCGATAAACATTAAATGTAGCGGAGACCTATACTCAACGCATTGCTCGATAATGATCCGTAAGGTGTTTATGTGGTCAATGCAGGAGGATCCAGCGCGAAAGCCTGCCTGTTCGACATCGAGAGTTGAATCTAAATGTTCTTTAATTCGTTCTAGAATTATTTTAGCTATTATTTTAGCCACGGCTGGAAGAACGCATATACCTCTCCAGTTACCGCAATCCATCAAGTTTCCCTTCTTTGGAAGTTTAATGATCATCCCCCTTTTCCACTCCTGTGGAAATTGTTCACTATCCCAAGCTCTCCGTATTAGGGGATGCAGCAAATCCGCCGATGTATTTGGCGCCGCTTGAAATATTTCGGCAGGGATGCCATCAATGCCCACCGCCTTGTTCTTCTTGAGGGACTTGATTGCTGTTATTATCTCGGTTTTACTGGGAGGTGCGGTGCGAATTCGGGAATTTGTTGCTTCGAACTGCTCATTCGAATTCGAGATCATACCGCCATCGTCTATGTGATTTAGCACTGTAGCAAAATGTTCTCTCCATCTAGTGAGCTGATCCTCATCCGAAATCAGAAGGCTACCGTCTAGACTCTTCACTGGATGTTGTTTGGAGTTTCGACCACCGATGAGCTCCTTAGTGATGCTATACACAGTCCTACTGTCGCACCTACTCGCTGCTTCTTCAGCCCTTGAGGCCAGTGAGTTGATATATTGACGTTTGTCACGTCTCACACTACGCTGCACTTCTTTCTTCTTCGCACGGTATTGGGCTTCAAGTTCGGTTCTCTCTACTGCTGAGGCCGCTGCAATCCGAGCCTTGATTGCTGTACGCTCATCGATCCGTCTCCAGGTGTCTGTAGAAAGCCATATGCGGTGGTGTTTCTGCTTTTTACCGACATACGTGCGTGCCCCAGTCGCAAAAGCATTTTTCACAGCACTCCAGTGGTCATCCATGTTCTCTATGCTGCTGATTGCTTCTGCTTCTAAGGCAAGATGGTCCCTGAACTGTTGGCGCACTTGGGGAACCTTGAGCCTGTCGATATTAAACCTGGTGATGTTAAGTAGGTTTGAGCGGTTGCTGTTGACGGATGCAGTACGAAGGCGTAAATGAGCTACCATAAGATGGTGATCTCGTTCTAGTCCGACGTCAGCTCCACGTCTGTTTCGGACGTCCAGGAAACAATTTCTAAAGCGGCGACTGATCGCAATGTGGTCGATCTGGTTGGATGTTCGTTGCCTATCAGTAGAGACCCAACTGATTTTGTGGCAGGTGTTATGCTTAAACAGCGTACCTCCGATGACTAGGCGGTTGGTATTGCAGAAGTCCACAAACCGCTCACCGTTATCATTACGGTCTCCCACGCCGTGAACTCCCATCACGTGCTTAAGCATGGTGTTGTCGCTACCCACCTTGGCATTGAAATCTCCCATCACCATTACGATGTCCCCATTAGGCACATCACTGTACTTTTAAAAATGTTTTTTCTTTGTATGAAAACAAGCGTTGTTTTCTACTGGATGGTGAATGCCATACTGGTCTATGTCTCTATTCCAGATCCGCAACGAAAAGGCAACATTTTTCTCCTTTTTATCTCATTTATTGCTTACATTCTTTTCTGTTTTCATGTGAACCACTGCTCAGGAATTCGGCTGCCCATTTAAACAACAGTGGACACGATTCAAGGCCAACCAATCGACCCTGTAATCTTGAAGGACCCCGACTCTAGTAGTTCTAGAAAATCGATTGAGAAAAGTTCGCCCTCCCTCATTTAGGCGGATGTGCCTGAATAACCAGGAACCCAACATGCCCAAAGATTCGCGGCTCTCGCGACAATCGGTTCCACGTACCCGAGCAACTCGAGGACAAAACTTCGACCAAGGGTTGTTAACCTCAGCTACGAGTATACAGCTGCTACAACAACAAGAAACAAACAAGGAAACAAAAACAATTGCGAGTAAGATCATGGATTTATTTATCTTTCTTATAAATTAAATAACGTCGTTTTCTTCCAGGGTAGCTGGAACATAGTTGGCAGTAGTATTACATTGTGTGTAAAGATTGCATTTGTTTCTATAGATTTCACAATATTTGTGTCCGAATAGTGTCGTCGTCACACTTGAAAGTTCCTATTGGAATAAAAAATGGTGCTGAAACAAAAGGAAGAAGGAAAAGCTATGCGGGGATATCACATGTTCGACCGTCCTTGATAAATGATAAGGAAAAAAGCTTTTAAGTTGTATCAGCAAGAGGTCGAAAAAGAAACTGTAAAGAGAAATTAAGAGCTCCAAATTTAGCTGTAAAGATCAACGAAAATCATGCAGGGTTATCGTGAATAAATTTTCCCGCGGAATTTTTCCCCCGGGCAAAAATTAAGTATCTTCAAAAAAAGGTAAAAAATTCACCAGGAAAATATTAAATATCGTGATTGCATTGAAAATACTCCTGAATTGTCATTCATGATACCTATTTCTTTTCCGCGGAATTATTTCCTCTTTTTTAAAGAAACCTAATTTTTGTTCGGGGGAAAAATTCCGCGGGAAAATTTATTCACGATAACCCTGACGGTGTGTCATTAAACCCTCGGTATATTTTTCTACATATAAGGGGTTATAATGGTCGTATAGGAAGGAAAAAACCTTACGTTTATAGGGTAAATGTTGCAAACCGACTGGAGTACGCAAATATTTACGTTTCGAAGCCGGATGACTTGGAAGTATTCTATTATATGTTATTTTCATAGATGAAAGCAAATACAACGTCTTTGGGTCTGATGGTCGAAGGTTTATATGGCGGAAAGCTAATACAGTATTGGAGTTAAAAAAAACTTGCTATGGGTGCAATGGAGTGGGGAATTTAGTTTTTATTGAGATAACCTACAAATCCTCCGATAACCAATAAGAGCCACCTCAAAAACGTAATTTTACAGGAGTGGAATAACATATCACCAGAAGACACAGAAAAGCTAGTTCTTTCAATGAAGGATAGTCTCGGAGCTGTTATGAAAGTTATGGATATTACACTCCGTACCGAAAATTCACAAAGACAAACTTTGAAGTTGCTCTATGTGCAATTTTTTGACGAAGGTATATATCTAAAATAATTTTTTTTGCTCAAAAAGAAATTGATATAGCTTTTTTTTCACAACTTATAGCTTTTGTAATGAAGAAATACAAAAAAATATTTGAAAACAAAAAAAAAAATGTCTCGTCTATGAAATATCAACATTTTCTTTAAAAGACTCAGCTGTACGTGCAATTTTTTTATGCAGTGTATTTGACTTTAGAAATGCAATTCAGGGTGAGGTCCCTGTGTGTGAGATGCGCGTCACAAAATACAGCACAGCACAAAAGCTTTTTGTTTGCTAATAGTAAAGTAAATAGTTTTCGGTTGAAGCAAGGAAACTTGTTTGTCTGTTTGTCTTCATCTGGATATATTTATTTGTGGTACGAGTAATAACATACGCGCGAAATTACACATATGTATAAATTTGATTGTAACGGCTACTACTTTTGGGAGCTTGTGGATGTAGTCATAAGTTACATATTTGCATTTCATCTTTTATCTCAGAAATCTCAATATCTTTTACCTGAGTTAATCGGAAACATGCAATATTATTTATTCCTTAACCCTCACTATAAAAGTTAGCCAATTAGATCAAAATTGTGTAGCTTATTTTGCACAATTTTGTTTAGTTATTCAGGGTTATCGCGAATAAATTTTTCCCCGGATAAAAATTAGCTATCTTCAAAAATAGGGAAAAGAATCATGGGGAAAAAATTAAGTATCGCGATTACGTTGAAAATGCTCCTGAATTGTCATTCAGGATCCTAATTCCGAGGGAAAATTTATTCACGATAACCCTGAATTATTGTTTAGTTTAGTTATTCACAAACAAATCTTTCGGAATTCCCTTTAAGATCATCGCAGTAAAAACGATTCATTATAAGACTATTGACCACAAAGAGGCTCGATTGTTATACCTATTTGTAACAATTCACATTTGTACTCATAGTTGTAAGTATACTTACTTCTGAATTATCCATTTTTCTTTTATTTATTAGATTACCATTAAATTTGTCGTCATTCGTTTTTATCTTTACATATTTATTTTCGGCTCAGCTTTCAGTTTTTAATTATCTTAAATTTTGTATTTACAAGGTTCAAATGCAATTATACAAGCATTGTGTACTGAGTGTAATCGGAATAAAAATCAAGTACATATAAATCACATCTACAGCCGAATATACACCCTAAAGCAAATATTTATTAAGCACGTGCGTCCAATATGTTATAAGAACGGCCAGCGTAAGGAGTAATGAATACGGAAATGCGGATACTTCCGTTCCAGCTGAAATATGTTTCCCTGAAAATAAATAAATTACAATTAGCAGATACTTAGCAAGTATGAATTAAAAAGAAGAAAAAGCAAAGATAAAAAAATATTTACTTAACAAAACATGAAGAGAGAATTTTTATGATCTTTTCAAAATAACCTGTAGATATATTTGGCTAAGTGTTGGTTTGAGAAAATATAACATCTAATAAACATTTATAGCATCATAAAGTTTATGATTGAGGAAAATTATAGACTAAAATATGAACGAATGACGCATAATGTGTATGATTCAGAAGAATGTATGTTTGTATAAAGTAAAAATACACTTAAATCTTTCGATTTTTTTTTTACATTGTGAAACTAATTATTTTGTTTGGATAAGAACTTATTATATCTTAAAAATAGATTCAGCACAACGGTGTAGATCTCTTCTCTACTGGTTTGCTCCATGTTTGCCCTAGCCAACCCACTCTTCTGTTGTGTTAAGAAGTGGGTCGATCCACTGCTATTTCGGGCATGTAATTTTAGTGGACCAGAATATATTTTCCGTGGACAACTTCGGGAATGACTGATAACAGCGTTCGGTGCTTGATTAATTTTTTAGGTATATAATGCGTTGAAGGTTTCGATAGTCAGTGGGACCAAAAGCAGAGTACAGCAGATTTGCAAAACAGTTGCCACACATTTCAGCTCCAGTTAGATCTTACTTGTGACTAGGGAAGTCCACACTCATAAACTTGGGTCAAAGAACTAATGGTAAATGTTTATAGGAGAGAGTACAATTCTATGTACCGGTTTAGTGCACTGAAAGTGTGCAGTATGATTGACTGCGAAACTACATATGTATATGTATGCACATATATTTTGTCAAGGAGAATGTGCTAAATAAAACCAAACATCCTTTGCAATGCGTTTTTCAGATGAAGGCTGTTCCAAAATCATGTAAGGTCCATGGACACACTTGAGTTTAAAGCCCCCGTTGCAAGCAAAGCGAGCCACCCACCAAATAATTAAGATGCAGAACTACTTCTATAGATGCATTTGCAGATATCTGATCATGGCATAGACCGACCATTAATGACAGTGCAAAAAAGCGATAGCACTTTTTGCAAGTAAAGAGATCAACATACACCATCATTAAAATACCGAATTGTTGTTATAGTTACTTGGTTACGTAGGTGGCGCCCGACCCTCGTCCCCAGACCCAGACATAAGCCGCTTCCAGAGGTGGATTACACCCCTAGTGGGAAAGAAGAAACCCTGAGAAAGCTGCGCTACTGAATAGCGGCAGCGCCGGAAAAACGGCCCACCACGACAAGGGGCGAAAACGATAGATTTCGGACATCAACAAAAGAGGTGAATCGCTTTTTGAATTTGTATGTACTAGCAACATGGTGGTGGTAAAAAGGGGAAACGTTCCTACATTTACTAACATCATCTGCCAAGAAGTACTAGATCTCACTTTGGTAAGCCCTTTTATATACAATTTCATCACAAACTGGCACGTGTCTGACGAAGTCTCCATGTCGGACCATAATCACATTAGATTCGATATAGGGATCTCCATGAATGACACGCTAAATTACAGGAACCCTAGATACACTAATTGGGATTCCTATCGGTTAACCCTCGAGGCAGAACTAAATCGTGCTTCGAATCCTATACATACTATTTCAGAGTTGGAATTCGAAGCAGAACACCTTCGAAAAACAATTTCCGTCGTTTACGAAGGCAGTTGTGTCGAAGCACAGAAAAATACCAACTGCGATGCCCCCTGGTGGAATAAGCGTTTTGAGTCACTTAGGCGTGAAACTAGGAAGCTATTCAATAGAGCTAAAATCAATGGAAACTCTAACAAGTTATAATAAAGAACTTAGAAAATCTAAACGCGAATCTTGGAGCACTCACTGCGAACGAATTGAAAGGTTCCCCGCCGCGGGTCACCTTCAAAAGGCCATAGACCAGAGGCACTCCAAGCACCTTGCCTCCCTAAAGAAAAAAGATGGGGAATTCACCAGGAGTCTGGAGGAAACCTGTCCAGCTTTACTTTTTTTTTTTTTTTTTCGTTCTTTGTAGTCGGCGCAATAAATTGCTCTCATCCAATATTTGTAGTACTGTATTGTTGACATGTCCGATTAGTCGGTTTCTATACTTTCTCGCGAAGCTTCTAGTTTCAGCTTCGATTGTCGGAATTCCGAGATCCCTGTGGATATCGTCGTTTCTAATATACCACGGTGCTTGGACAATCTCTCTTAGCACTTTATTTTGAAAAGTTTTTAAAATATTTGCATTTGTTTTCTTGGTACAACCCCAAAGTTGTATACCGTAGGTCCACACCGGCTTTAGCACTTGCTTGTATAAAAGCAGTTTGTGCTCAATACTGAGCTGGGAATGTTTTCCGAGTAACCAGTACATTTCACTATATTTGATTTCGAGTTCTTTACGTTTCATTTTCACGTGCGAATTCCATTTCAGTCTTGCGTCGAGTGTCATTCCCAGGTATTTGGCCTCGTTTGCAAAAGGTATTCGGGCCGAGTTTAGGAAAATTGGCAAGTTATTAGTTTTCTTGTAAGTGAAGTTCACGTGAACAGATTTAGTTTCGTTGAGGGCGATCCGCCAGTCCCTCGTCCATTCATTTACTTTATTTAGCGCGTTTTGCAGTTTTTCAGTCGTTTTTTCGATTGTTTTACCTACTGCTAGGATAGCAGTGTCATCGGCAAACGTAGCAAGGATAGTGCCATCTTCTTTCGGTATATCACGAGTATATAACAGATAGAGAAGCGGCCCAAGAACGCTTCCTAGTGGTACGCCGGCCGAAATTTATTTGAGCTGCGAGAATTCGTTTCCATGTCTAACACGGAAGAGTCTATTCCCCAGATATGATACTAGAATATCGTATAAGCACACAGGGAGAATTTGTCGTAGTTTGCATTTCAAGCCATCATGACATACCTTATCAAAGGCATGCGAGACGTCAAGAAATACGCTTGAGCAAATTTTTTTTTCTTCAAGTGCTTTCTCGATTACGTCAGTAATTCTATGCACCTGGTCAATCGTCGAATGCTTACTTCTGAACCCAAACTGGTGGTCAGGGATAAGATTATTTTCGTCTATAACCGGTTGGAGACGCCTTAGTAATATCCTCTCGAAAATTTTCGATATGACCGGAAGAAGCGAAATTGGTCTATACGATTTTACCTCATTTGGCGGTTTTCCTGGTTTTAAGACCATTATTACTTCCGCGACTTTCCATTGGCTCGGAACGTGTTTTAATCTGAGCGCAGCATTTACAATATGGAGAAGCTTAATCAAAGCTTTTCTAGGTAAAACTTTGAGAATTTCTCCGGTGATTAAATCATAACCAGGAGCTTTCTTAGGTTTTAGAATCTCGATCTCATGTTTGAGTTTCCTTAGCGTTGCACTTGTGAGTGTTAAATTGCCAGATGGTAAATCCGGCCTATTGATGTTATCGTAAACCACTTGACTATCGTACGGTTTAAAGGTTTCTTCCAGGTGGGCCGCAAAGACGTCCGCTTTTTCTTTATGTTAACTTGCCCATTCATTTCGATTTAATTTAATTGGCGGCGCGGGGACTTTGGGCCTTTTGGTGCCTTTTATGGCTTTCCAAAGCTTTACTTAATACCCACTTTCCAGGCTGTATGTCCGATTGTGCTTTCTCTCCAGAACACCTGATGAACGACGTTCTCACTGCTTCAGCACGAGACTATAGCCTATCTGGCAAAATCTTCACTACCAACCATATTAGATGGGCTCTATCTACCTTTAGCCTATTTCAATCACCAGGTGAAGATGGCATATTTCCCTGCCTACTACAACAAGGAGCAAACCTGTTAATTCCGATCCTTATTAGAATTTTCAGATCCAGCCTCCTCCTTAAAAGGAGGTTAAGGTGGCCTACATCATTTCGACCAATTAGTCTCAGTTCCTTTCTCCTAAAAACGATGGAGAAAATTGTCGATCATCATATAAGGGAAAAGTTCCTTATACATGATCCTCTGCATGCAAACCAATTTGCCTATCAACCTGGGAAGTCTATGGGAACAGCTATTCACAGCTTAACGCTATTGATAGACAAATCATTAGCTGCTAAATAAGCAGCCCTAAGTGCCTTCTAGGTATACAGGGAGCATTCGACAACACTTCCTATTAGGCTATCAAAAAGGCTATGATCAGGAAAAATATCGCTCCCCTAATCATAAACTGGATCCTAATCATGCTATATAACAGGAAAATAAGAATCGAGGTTGCCGGCAGGGAGGAGTCCTCTCCTTCTTGCTCTGGACCTTAGTTATTGACGAACTCCTAGAGCTATTTGAAAAATCGGGTTACAAAGTACAAGGATATGCAGACAACATTGTCGTCAGCGTCAGAAGCAAATTTAAGGATATAATTTCCCAACTAATGCAACGTGCCCTCAATTTAACTTCCGATTGGTGTAGGACAAAGGGACTCACCGTCAACCCCGGAAAAACTATCTTGTACCCTTTTCCAGGAAAAGAAATCATACTCTTAAACAAATTACACTGGAAAACATCCCAGTCGACATATCCAAGGAAGCGAAATACCTAGGTGTTATAATTGACAAGACGCTCACCTGGAATTCACACCTGAACAAGGTTACCGAGAAAGCGACAAGAGCAATGTTTATGTGCCAATGCCAACATGGTAAAACTTGGGGGCTAAAATCCAAGATAATAAATTGGACGTACAGTGCCATTATTAAACCCATGGTCACCTATGCATCGTTGGCTTGGTGGCCAAAAACCTTACAAGCCAAGACTCAGGAACAGTTGAATAAAATCCATCGTCTAGCCTGTCTGAGTATTACAGGAGCAATGAGAACGTGCCCCACGGCAGCAATGGGAGCAATGTTTAGTCACACCGTTGCACCTTGCAGGACAAAAGAAGCTATGCTGAGTGCTCTTAGGCTGCGCAAGATCTCGGACCTTAAAATCGGCAACTTCACAGGGCATCTGAAGATTCTAGAGTATATTCAAAATGACCCTATTCCCAAAATCCCAGATACCATGCTCAAGAAAGGTCGAGGGAAGAAGGGTCGAGGGTACTCGTATCTACATCCTCTCGGACAGCCAGGCAGCACTTATGGCTCTGAAATCGTACACGGTAGGATCCAAACTTATATAGGACTGTCTAAACCTACTCGAAGATCTCGCAGCGAAAAACACCATCACTGTGGCCTGGATACCAGGACACGAAGGCTTCGAGGGCAACGAACGAGCGGACTGCTTAGCGAGAAGAAGCGCTAGTCGACCACCAGTCGGTCCTGAACCCTATTTTGGAGTCACACGGAGTAGCGCAAACATCAAAATAAAAAAATGGGAAGATGATCATCATGCAGAGTACAGGGCCAAACTTAAGGGCCTAAGACAGGCAAATAAGTTTATTAATCTCAACCGTTGCAAGGCTAAAAAGCTACTCGAGCTTAGGAAAGCAGTCTTAAGAACTCTAACAGGCTACTTGACTGGTCATTGCCCACTCAGGTACCATCTGCATAAGATAGGAGTAGCAGATGCAGACGAATGCCGGCTATGTGGAGAGCAAAAAGAGACGGCAGAACCCATTCCTTGTGAATGCCCCATGGCCGAAAAAAAAAAACAAAAGACTTCTCCATCTGGGGAGGGCTTTATTGAGTCCCTTTCACTGAGCTTTGTTGAGGTTTATCAAGAGCCTTAACCAAGTTCTCAGCTAAACACCGGGCTGGCACAATCGATCTTATAGGGAACTAGTATAGCATAGTATAGTAGTAGGTGGTGCTACAGTTCGGAGTGAACGTGGGCCTCAACCAACAAACCTCGTTCGAGGTCGCTTTGAACTTGTGCACGCCATCTACGGCGAGGTGGCCATTTACTGCGTCGTCGCTCGGGGTTAGATTCGAAGACTAGATTCGAAAACTCTGCGGGTCGGGGCGTTGGTGTCTATTCGCTTTACATGTCCTAGCCATCTCAGACGTCCAATACGCAGTTCCTTTTTACTCGAAGCGACCAAGGATATCTTCATCCTCTTTTAATAAAGTCCATGTTTCAGCGCCGTAAGGCAGGACTGAGATGATCAGAGTCTTAAACAGAATCTCCTTAGTTGTTTGAGATAGGGCTTTACTGTTGAATTGCCTTATAAGCCCGCTTGATTTCAGCACTGATGTCGTTTTTAGATTTTATAACAGAGCCAAGATAGGCAGAGTCCCTTACTACCTCGAAGTTGGATAAATGAAATGGACAAAACGTCACAGTGGGCAGCTACCCCACTGTGACGTTTTGTCCAGTTCGTCGGTGTTGATTGTCCCTTCTTGTTGACAGCGTATACTTTGTTTTGCATTCGTTTATCGCTAAACCGATTTTGGCCGTTTCTGCTTCAATGCTTGCAAACGCACCGGTGACAGCCCGCTCAGTTTTTTCAATTATGTCAATATCGTCGACGTATGCAAGCAGTTTTACGGACTTTTGATAGATTGTGCCTCTGGTGTTGGGCTGTGAGTTCCGCACAATCCATTCAAGTACAATATTAAAGAGGTCATATGATTGCGCGTCACCTTGTCTAAAACCTTTCTTGACATCAAAGGTCTCGGTGAGGTCATTACCGACCTTGATGGAGCAGCGAGCGTTCTCCATCGTCATCCTGCACAGACGGACAAGTTTGACAGGAATGTCGAAACTAGACATGGCTCTATAAAGCTCTTCGCTATAGATGCTGTCATAGGCGGCCTTGAAATCGATAAAGAGATGGTGAGTATCGATATGGAATTCTTGGGTTTTCTCCAGGATCTGCCGAAGTGTGAAGATTTGATCGATGGTGGACTTTCTTGGCCTGAAACCGCACTGATAGAGGCCAATCAGACTGTTGATAAAAAGTTTTAGGCGTTCATACAATATCGCATAAAAGATCTTATATGTGATGATGAACAGACCTCTATAATTGGCGTAGTTGAGTGATTGAGATATTTCGGGATACGCGTTCAGCGAAGACTCTGGCGGTCTCTTGCGATTGTAGCTTTTCGACGTTAAATTTTCTCACTTGCTTGCTATGGTGACATTTCGCTCCACAGCAAAATAAGTTACCCTTAGTCCATTATCAGACTTGATAGGGATGGAGTTAAGGTTGTCGCGTATGCGGATGACGTGGTTATACTGGTATCGGGGATGTTTCCATCCGTAATCAGTGAGGTTATGGAAGGTGCCTTGGGCAAGATTAGCTCATGGGCCGCTGGACGTAGACTCAGCGTCAACAAGCTGAATTGATGTTCTTTACCACTAAAACCAAAATACCGACTTTTACGCTTCCGCGGCTAAATAATCATCTACTCTCCCTATCCTCCAGTACCAAGTAGCTAGGTGTGGTACTTGATCCAAAACTAAGCTGGAAGCTTAATTTTGAGCAATGGGTAAAGAAGGCTTTCTATGCCTGCAGCAAGACCTTTGGCAAGTGGGGACTTCGCCCGAAGATGGTCTTATGGATGTACACTGCCGTGGTGCGGCCCATTCTTTCCTATGCGTCGCTAGTCTGGTGGCCTGCGCTAAGGAAAGCTTATAACATCAAACTTATCAACAGGGTACAAAGAACTGTGGCTATAGGCGCAACGGGTGCCATGAGAACATGTCCAACCGATGCCTTGAACCTTATTCTGCACCTTTTACCACTCGATCTTCACATTATGCAGCTTTCATCATATGGTGCGGTCAGGCTAGGGGAAACGGGATGCTGGTGCACCAATCCGTATGGTCACAGCAGTATCCTGAATTTGCTACCGCAGAATCTGGTAGCTAATCTGACCGACTATATAGCTCCCACAGTGAACTTTAGAAATTACGTCACGGTCAGATTCCCAACCAGGGCGGAATGGGAAACTGGCGTACTGATAAATGAGTTCGAATCAACAATTTTCACCGACGGTTCAAAAATGGACTGCGGGGTAGGGGCGGGGATATTCTCTGATTTCTTCAATATTTCCAGGTCGCACCGGCTTCCTGATTCGTGCAGTGTCTTCCAGGCGGAAGTCTTTGCTGTACGTGAGGCCTGCCGCATATTCAAGCAAACCTCTACACCCCTAAATACCATTGCCATCCTCATTGACAACCAGGTGGCTATCAAGGCTATAGTATCTGCCACTACATCCTCAAGGCTAGTAGAACAGTGCAAAAAAGATTTCGCCTCGCTTAGTCACTGGCTAAGGATCTGTCTCCATTGGGTTCCGGGTCACACCAACATTAAGGGGAATGAGCGGGCTGATGAACTCGCGCGGCAAGGATCTGCCCTTCATGCTTCCCTAGCATAGGAGGTGAACGTCCCGTTGGGGGTCCTTAAGGGAGGCATCTTCGCGCACTATCTGCTAATGACGGATATTAGATGGCAGGGTGTGCGGAACTGTGTCATCTCCAGGCAGATGTGGCCCAAATACTCCCTGAAAAGAACGCATGATCTACTAAACAGAAACCGTACAGATATCGCAAGAACTTTGGCAGTTAGTACTGGCCACTGGACACTCGGGGTTCATGCGGCCAGAATAGGCACTGCATTTAATGCACACTGTCGTAGCTGCAATACTGCTGATGAAATAGAAACAATCTTACACTTCCTCTGCAAGTGTCCGGCTTAAGGCAAGGCCAGACAGCGCACCTTAGGTAAATTCTTTTTATAATTCTTTTATCAGCTTCCTCAATGCAACGGGGTGGATTTGAATAATCCTTACCCCCTTTTTCTTCTTCTTTCCCCTAGTAGTTAACATCCGTTAGGTCACTTGAGTTGTGGTAATAAAATGGCGCTTCTGCGCTAATTAAGTGTCGGCATGGTTTGCTGACACAACCACTCCTACCTACCTACCTAGTCCATTATCAGACGTGGTGTCGTGTAGGCTATGCTTACCGACTGTAAACGGACAGAACATTCCACGTACAGATCCGAAGGTCGTTGTCCATATTTCGTTTACTGGGGTCGTCATCAGTTGAGTCGTTCTTACGTGGTAGGGAAGTTATCCGGCGGCGCAACCCCCAACCTGGAGGGGCAGTTGCTTTAGTTATACACCTAAGACGAGGGGTCCGGGTACACCGCTGCCTGTAGTCCAGTGCGGGTGTGTGAGCACTGCCATTGGACGATTAAAGACTCGTCCGCCATCATCTCTATTCCAATACGTCGAAGCAGTTCGCGCAAGGTATTAACTAAGTTCAACCTAACTGGAACTGTAGACGCCACCGTTGACTCCGTCTAGGGAACCCGTCCGCTGCCGCCTGGAACAAGAAGAAGTGCTCTAGTGAAAAAGCACTCTTCCCCCCTCTCTCATCTGCTGCCACCAAAGATTCTCCAAACGGGGTTGGTTACCTATTTCTTGGATAAGGGGACTAGGCACCCAGTTGTCACCTCATGGGGGTTGAGAATAGGAGTTGGTAGGCCTAGGTTGTAGGTAGATTGTTATGGTTACCTCTAGGCATAAAAACGACTAAACATACCCGATTTTCATATAGAAAGATCATTAATGAAAAAAAGCCACACTAGAGCTTTAGGCTGCAGTGGAGAGAGAAGCAGTACACATGCCAAAATTCCAAACGTGTTAATCAATTTAATTTATATGCGGTGCTCGACTTTATTCCCCTGCAGTCTTCTCAAACGGTTGTTTTACTAATTCTTAGTTTTAGAGCTTCTCTTGGGACCTGATCTTGGGGTTTAAGAAAAAAAAAAATATAACCCTTCACTCCGAGAGAAACTAGACGCGACTGACTACAGAAGACTGCTTTATCAACCTGCAATATTTCTTACATTTTTGCAAAGTCGGGGTTTTATGAACTACCAAAATCAATGAACGTGTTAAAATGTACACTGGCTATTTTATTATATTGAATGTTGCTTCAATTTTCAACAGAAACTACTTTTTACACTACATTACCAACGAGCATGGTGTTTCGAGACTAGCTAATGACTTTTATCAAAACAGCCTTCATGCACATTAGTTTGTTCCACAATTTACCTTTCACAATTCACCCCTAGTGACGTCTGGCATATTTGGGGATGCTCAGATATTTAATCTTCATCTTTTTTTAAGTTTCTCCGCATAATTCCCATTTATTTAAATACATTTCTTCAGCCGATAGATCCATCTTTCAAAAGAGCTTTCAAAATCCTCTTTTTTAGCTTTTCGATTTCGACATTGATTGCATTAATGTGAAGATTATTCCCCTCAAATTTTTTTTTATTTTCGGAAGCAGCCAAAAGTTACATCCGGAGAATAAGGTGCTGGGCGAATTTCATTGATACCCGAGAGCGGAAGAAAGTTGTTGGTTTTTTCATCCGTTTACACAGGCGCATTGTCATGGTGCAAAAAGTAGTTGCGCAGCTCCTCTTTTTGTCGGTGTCCTAGTAAATTTTGGAGAACTTGTGGTAAGCAAGTTTCAGTATACCAATTAGCAGTGAGTGTTTGACCAATTTGAAGTGGGATAACGGCGACCATTTTCGCCCTGGTGAAGTACATCGACATCATAATTTTTGTCGCTGACTTTTGTTGTTTGGCCTTTACTGGAGGATTTGCACCTTCTGGGCTCCATACCATGGACTGCTGTTTGGTTTCCGGGTCGTACTTGTAAAACCAAGATTCATTACCTGTAACGATCTTATTGAAGCAGCTTAACTCTCCATTTTCAAACTTATCCAGGAAATATTGAGCAAAACGAACACGAGCCTCTTTTTGCTCTCCATTCAAAATTTTTGGAACCCATCGAGCTGACTTCTTCGAATATTTCAGGTAATAATTTGAAAATCGTGACACAGCCATGGCATTCAAGCCCAGTTCATCCGCTATAATCCCCTGTGTCATCCTGGTATCTTCGTCAAATTAAGCCTTCACCAGGGCCACATTTGTATCGTCGGTCGAGGATTTTTGGCATTTGTGCAGAATTTTGACTGGCGTGAGTTGACGTCGAAATCCGATGAGAATGGCAAAACGAATTTCTTCCTGTGTTGGTGGTGGAACTTCAACCGAGCTTACGTCACTAATTTTTCTCTTTTTCGTCTCCATTTTTACCTATTGTTCTGAAATTTGGAAATAGGTATTGATATTGCTACATAAATGCATCTTTTTTTTTCAAAAACTACTTAATTGACACCAACTAAGCGAACTTTTATTAGTACCTCCGTACACATAATAAAATGATAACTAGGTTTGAAGTGGGATATCATAGATGTTAACAAAACTTTAGCGCTTTACCTTAGGATATTGGTCCTTATCTCTAATAAGAATTATCACGATACTCCTTAAGGGGATTAAGATATTAAAAGAAATAAACACAGAGATAAGAAAAAAACAGACAAAACCAGGCATTATAAAACTACTAGCTGACAAGTGCTCGCCTTGCTTCGCCCGCATTTTACAAAAATACAAATAAAAATATTTGGCGCAACAGCTCTTTAAAGTGCCAAGGCCTAGCTTCTCGCAACCACTCATGTTGTGTGCGTTATATTTTTCACACGAATGGAAGGGACCTACAGTTTAATGCCGAATCCGAACGGCGATTTGAGAAACTTTTTCGTGACAACAATACTCTCGGATGTTTGTCAGACGCTCGCGAGAGGTGGGACCGTGAAAAAACTGTGGTGTTTTCTGGGATTCGAACTTGGAACCTCATGCGTAGTGAGCCGACACACTAACCACTTACGCCACGGCGCCCGCATTCTAGTTGACGGTTATTTACTTGTTAAAATGAAATTGCCAACTGAATACAATACCGAAAATGTGTAAACTCAATTATAACTTCCCCGTGGGAATCCCACCAGAGCATACGTAAACCGGCTTTCAACACACAATTTATTTTAAATTCATTAAAACATTCTAAAATGTGGACAAATCCAACGATCAACATCTCATCTAACAAAATGGAAAAATATTGCATTAGTTCTATGTCTACATAGGCATATGCATGTACATAATGTTCATACCTACGTGTATGTTAATTCCCAAGTCTCTTAATTGTATGAAGTTTTGACAGGGGCCTTATTTTGTACTGCTTTCGGATTCGGATTGCCATTCGAAAATGTAATCCGATTCTAAAATGAATGGGTATTTTGTATGGTTTTCGGATTGGGTGTAAGTATGTATGTATTAGTTTATTTAGTATCTGTTACTATTACAATTCATAGAATTAAATTTAATAACAATAAGATATACTATTATATTTATAGAACATGCTTCATGTAAATGCACTTTTTACATAATCTATTAACAGTTTTTTAAACCTAATAAAAACAGTCTCATTTTTTATTTCATTTGGTAATTCATTAAACAATTTTAAACCTCGGTATGAAATCATGTTTTGGGCTCTTGAGTCTCTATAAAGTTGTAGTCTAAAGTTGGAGTTACTTCTTAATTCATATGGCTGGCAGTCCCTCGTGTATCGCAGATTTCTTGTCAAATATTCAGGCACCATACCTTGCTTCATCTTGAACACGAACATTAATACATTAAAAATGATTCGCTGATTGATGTTTATCCACTTCAAGCATGATAACATCCACGCAATGGGTGTGTAGAAACTGCATTTGAGAATAGTTCTCATTGCTTTATTTTGCAGCACTTGAAGCCTGTTTGTATGCTCACTATTTCCCATAAACAAGATTGTTGAGAAAAACTCAAAGTGGGGTTTAATTATGGTATTATATATATTGATTGCACACAGAATAGTTATATTTTTTCTTATTCTTTTTAGAAACCCAATTTTTTTTTAGATATTTTTGCCGATATGTATTCCATGTGACTGTTAAAATTCAAATTATTGTCCAATTTGACACCAAGATATTTTATTTCCATTTATTTTAATATTGATCGATTCGTCACTATTTATAACCATGTACTTAGTTTTGTTTGTATTGATTTTTAGTCTATTTATTTGTAGCCACATGCAGAGGTCTTTCAAATCAGTCTCAATATTTTCAATTAGTACACTCATATTTTTACCACTGGCAAACATTAAAGCATCATCAGCAAACAAAGACATTTTACACTGTTTTAACACTTTACATATATCGTTTATATATATAAGGAACAGCAGAGGACCAAGTATTGTCCCTTGGGGCACACCAAAACATGTATAACTGGGGGAGGATATTGCACTATTAACTTTAGTCTTTTGAGTTCGATCTGACAAGTATGATTGAAACCAATCAAGCTCGGTATCTTTTACACCATACGTATAGAGTTTGTTCACTAATATATTTCGGTCAATTGTTTCGAAGGCTCTTTGGAAATCTAAAAATAAAGCTATGATTTTGTTACCACTATGCCTTTCTTCCTTGAGAGTCATTATAAGCCAATTTAGAGATGTTTTACACGAGTCACCATGGCGAAAGCCAGATCGATTTTCAATTAATATTCTTTTGTCACACACATATTTATAAAATTGCTCATACGCACACTTTTCTACAATTTTTTCAAGAATTGGCATCATATTAATGGGTCTAAATTTTTCACAATTATTTGTCGATGCTTCCTTAGGAATTGGGACAATGATTGATTCTTTTAGGTTTCGCGGAAACTCACCGTGCATAAATGACTCGTAAACTATTCGTAGTATAATTGGACCAATAAAATCAAAACTTTCAAGAACAATTTTGATATTTAAATTGAAGGCATTTTTAGTATTAATTTTTTTGCATATTAAGAGTAATTCGGTAAGTTCAATTTGTCTAAATTTAAATACAGCTTGAGTTTCGGAAAGATTAATATTCAGGGAACTACGATTTGTGGTTATGGAATTGATAATTGAGTTTATACTATCGATGAAATAAGAATTGAATTTGTTAGCAATTGTTAAATTATCACTTTCAAGTTTATTAGCCAACTGCACTTCACTGATATATATTTTTTCCTCTTTTAACACTAAACTTTTTATCACTCTCCACATAGATTTTTGATTGTCACATGATTCAATTTTATTACATATATAATTTCGTTTTGCAGTATCAAGTTTGTTTTTATAGATATTACGTATATTTCTATAACTATCCCAATCTTCCCGCCTATTAAAAAGACTTGCTTTTTGAAAACATCGTATTTTCTTACTTTTCAAAGTTTTAAGTTTATGAGTAAACCATTTATTAGCAGTCTTAGTAATTTGTTTCTTGATAGACAGTTTTTTAACACAATACATTAAATTTTCTTGTAATGATGTCGATAACACATTGAAGTCCAGATGGTGATAGTTATGTTGAAAATATTTTTCTCTTAAAATGTTCCTAAAGTCATTCTTCTTATATTTAAATAAGTCGATATATTTAGTAGTTTTTTTTTGTCATTTTTGTCGGCAACATTAATTCTAATTACAATTGATTCGTGGTCACTGATTTTTAAGTCTGGAACTGTATCCGCCAAAACAATTTTCTCCTTGGGAGATATAACTAAATCAACTAGTGATCTGGAGGATTGGAAAATTCTTGTTGGTTTATTAATTAATTGTTTGAGGTTATTATTGAGTGCTTCCAACTCCAAATCAAACATTTCGGAAAGTTAGATTGTCAAAACATCTATCAAACGTCACTTAAATTACTTGGAAATTGAGTTTGTATACATTTGCTATAGAAACGCAATACAAAATAAGGCCCCTGCACATAGATATCTTAACCCTTTCATGCCAAATGTTGCCTATAGGCAACATTGTCTGTTTTCGCTTCTAAGTCGCGTAATTTTAATTTATTCTCTAACGACTTTTTTTTTTAGAATAGGTTGATATGTTGTGCAAGTTTGTTGTACAATTTTTTTCGAATATTTTATTGAAAGTATTGCTAGTGATCACTTTGTAGCTGATCTTCGGTGAGTACACATGTACAATTTTTTGTATGCGAAATATGAGTTTGCAAATTATTTAAAAAAATATATAAAGAAATTTAAGTGTACAAAACCAAGTACGTAAAATAATTAAACACATGTAAGAAAATTAGGAAAAACAAAAAAAAATCGAAAAAAAAACTTTTAGTATATGGTCAGAAATTTTTTTAAACTTTTTAGGCAACATTTCATAACTTCTAAACCAGGGTACATAGGACTTTGAAATTGATATCACTTCAAATCTACGTCTAGGCTAACAACTCCATATCCTTGAAAAAGTATTAGCCACTCCCAAATTAATTCTGGCATGAAAGGGTTAATTAATAAAATTTACAATAAATATCTTAGATTTGGCACTGATAATGTTTTTTTTTTTTTTCAATTTTAACTCTAGAAGAGATCGCACACTGAAGATCAAAACATAATCATGGGATAGTGCGCCCATATACTCACACACACATACTATTGCAACGATAGCCACTGCAGCATGACTGCTGGCCGTGGTCTCCACTGAAGGAAAATTGTGGGGTATGATTTGATTAATTGTTTTTCGCATTGCTCAGCTTCAGGACAACGCAGAAGGATGTTTTATATCTTAAATGAACAAGCGAATTTACTAAATTCACCTATTTTTTATTTTTTTAATCCGGAGAGCCAGAACTGAGCAACGGCTGTGGAATCAATATTGAAAATATTCGATATCAACCCCCTTCATGTCACTTAGACCTTGAATTTCGGAAAATCCCTTCTTATCTCGCATCTAGGCAAAATAAGGAATAACTGTGCAAAATTGTCTAGTAGTTTTCGAGAAACAGTGTTCACAAGGAAAATCGACTTTGCTTTTATAGTACAATAGCCGTGTTTTTTTGAAAACTAGCCAGCCAGTAGGTGCTAGTAAAGTCAAATTTTACATATAAAACAAATACAAATACCGGCTGGCTACTACTCTTGATTTAATCCCCAGCCGAAAGTTGCTGGCTGGGAATTTTGTGATGCCTAATTACAGGCGGCGCAAAAACGAATGTTTTTTAGTTATTTGTTGTTGCTGTCACTGCGAAGTTGTTTAGTTCCTAGAGATATGTTCGTATAAAATCGGCTGGCTTTGGCTGGCTGGCAATTCATTTAAATGAACGACTGGGTGGCTAGGTTTAAAAAAAAAGGCAAGTATTTAAGATAGAACTACTAATTTTTTTTTGCATAGTTTTGGGTGCAGTATAACAAAAATAAACACATTAATGTCCTCTTCCACATTAATTTCCTGTATTTGCAATTCAACCGTTTTACTTAGCAAATCCAAACAAACCCAAGAGGTGTCTCTACCATTCTGTGGAGGAATTCAAGATGGTGTGCAAATTGTTTCCACATTCTTCCGCTCCGAACCAAGAGGGCTAGTTATGTTGGCGTAATTTTTTGGGTAGAGATTGTATGGAACTCACATTTCACCAGCAATCCATAAATAATATGTCAATGACCTATGGTATGTACATGTCCATTTTGACGCAAACCTTCTGTTAGCTAACATATGCGGCGGTTAAAGTCATGCTGGTGTAAGTCATTTCTCAAAAATATTCGTGTAAGTCCAGAAATGAATACTACACATGCCAAACTGTTGCATGAAAATGTGAAGTAAATTAAAATGTTACTACTTCAACAACAGATGGTAGCACAAACTTGATAGACGTGGCAGACCTGCTTACCATTTTCTCAACGATAGATGACGCGAGCATGGCAAAGAGGAATTTATACAACGATAGATGACGCGAGCATCGCAAAGAGGAATTTATACAACGATTCTTACACCGAGTCTCCACGAGACATATTTATTTCAAACATTATGTCAGACAACATGTTAGAAATTTTTATTTTTTATACGGTGGGCAAATTATGTCAAGAAATTTCATTTTCAACCATATCACGTAAGAGCAAGCAACGACCAATTCTTGTTTGGCACCGAGTCTCCACGAGACATATTTATTTCAGACTTCAGGTCAGGAACCAATCAGCCATGTTTTCTTCGTAGTAAAACTCAAATTGGCACTCCCTGTCAAATTTATTTCAGGGCTTATTTCCAGAGAGATGGCAAGAAATGAAAGTAGAAATCGATTTCTTGAAATGAGTCATTTCAAGAAATTTGCGGTCTCCATTGGAAATTTCGATTGCATGAAATATTTCTTGCAATGAATTATTGCCAGTGGAGACCAGGGGTTAGCTGAGACGATTCTGTATTCTATTGGCGCCAGCAGAAGAAAGCACACACGGAATATTACGTCATCCAGCAACCAGAGCAGCTATTGCGCAGACTTAGTGTACATATTCTTTTTATTTTAAATAAATTGTTGTTTGAGTTGAGCGCCTTCTTTTATTCAAACGTGGAGCAAGACGCCCCACAATTGGTGACCCCAACTAAAAACACGGTACGGCTAGTGACCACAATTTGTGAATCCTTCGTTCTTCACCACAATTGCGTGATCACGACGAACCCATCAAAATCCAAATCTGCAGACTCGGCACAAACCTGAGTGCGCTGTGGTTCATCGACATCGAAGCTCGCTTCAAAAACCACAACAACACAGCCGACAACAGCAAATATAACATGGTGGTTGGCGCTATAGACAACGTTGATGTCCTCCGTCAAATGTCTGACATCATACGCAATCCGCCGGACACAGATAAATATCTTTCCATTAAAACATAACTTATCGCTCGTCTAACAGGCTCTAAGGAAAAACGACTCAACAGGTTACTGTCCGACTTGGACCTCGGAGATCAAAAACCGTCGTACCTACTGAGAGAAATGCAAACTCTTGCGCCCACGAGTATCTCAGAAGAGTTCCTACGTACATTATGGACGAAGAGACTACCGACCAGTATTAGAAGAGCACTCTCCGTGGTAGATGATGTGTCTCAGCAAACTAGCAGACATCGCCGATCGAGTTCTCGAAAACACCGCCAAAGTCCAGATATTGCCAACTTCGACCAAACCCTACACGGACTGCGGTTCCTCAATGGAATCAAGACTTTCAGTAATTGAGAATGAACTTGCACGGATTTCCTTACCAACTTCCAATTATTGGTCGACCTCAAACAGCGACAACTCATCGACTCAACAACACTGCTCACGTCATCTG
Source organism: Brachypalpus laphriformis (assembly GCA_945910035.1). Classification (NCBI taxonomy): domain Eukaryota; kingdom Metazoa; phylum Arthropoda; class Insecta; order Diptera; family Syrphidae; genus Brachypalpus; species Brachypalpus laphriformis. The sequence goes on from OX246756.1 coordinate 127,101,639, forward strand.
GAGGTCTACTCTACATAAACGTATTCAGTATTTCCACAGTAAGTACAAAAGGACCGTACAAATATATTCTTAATGAGTTCATAGAAATCACCAAGAATCCAACCAGGCACAAAGTCAACTTCAAGACCACAGTAGTGCATCAAATACAAACCACCGGCAACCCAGTGGCCGAAAGACCACGACACCTCGCGGGAGACAAGCTGAAATGGGCCAAAGCTGAATTTGAATTGCTTCTGGAGCAGGGTATCTGCCGCCCTTCCAACAGTGCATGGGCAAGCCCACTGAAGATGCATCGGAAGAATGGCGCACCTGCGGTGACTACCGCAAACTGAACAGTCAAACCATGTCAGATCGCTATCCCATCGCACATCTGCATGACATTGCAGAACGACTTTACGGGAAAACAATCTTCAGCACGCTTGACTTGTCCAGAGCATTCTACCAAATTCGCAATACTATGGACATAACTCCTCCATCCTTAAAAAGGACTTTATTGCCAAAGAAAGTTCTATACAAGCACATTTTATTTTAATGGGAGTATGCTTTTTCATTATTAGACAATTAAAATACTTTTAATCAATCAATTTATTTATTTTTGACAAGTTTTGAATTAATAATATTTATTTATTTCTAGAATAAGAAAAGGAATATCTAAAACATGTGCTATAAGAGTATGTTATACTATAATTAAGTTCCACTTTGAATATTATTTAAGTTTTATATTTATGTGCAATGATTATATGTTAGACCGTCTTCAAAAATTAGAAAATAGAGGTAATTTTGCAATGTCATAGACGAACTCATATAACAGATATATAAGATCAATTCTCATGGATGAGTATTAACCAAAAAATGATATTTATATTTTGTAAACATGTTTTGTTTTTTTTTTAATAGCAATTTTTGCTAAATAAACTTAATAATAATAATAATAAAAATGATTGACTTAATTTAACAATTGTTATGTAATTTAACTGTTATAATGAAATGGTTCTCGCTGGACGTTGTTTTCAGGTTGGGTTGATGTGGCATTTTGTTAATGTTCGCTTATTGTACCGGATGCACTTTTACGTCTCCAAAAGTAAAGGGCTCCTGTCGTGTCTCCTAGTGATAAAGCAAATATCGCAATTCACCAGGAGGATTTGTGTTGTTTCGATGGTGTGCTAATCTGTATTTGTTGAATGTTTTTTTTGTGCCGTAGAAGATGATGGATTTCGTCCAAGGGTAGGTCATTTATCAATATTTCTCATGTATGCTTTGGATTTGATGGTATAGAAACGTGTAGCAGAAGAAGGGGGTTTCCTTAGAGTCTCTTGATTATTTGAAAATGAAGGCTTCGAGGTCCAAAAAGATCAATTGACAGGGAATTCTATTCAGGGTTATCGTGAATAAATGTTCCCTCGGAATTTTTCCCCCGAACAAAAATTAGATGTCTTCAAGAAAGAGGAAATAATTCGTGGGAAAAGAAATGTGTATCATGAATTACAATTCAGGAGAATTTTCAACGCAATCACGGTATTTAATTTTTACCCAATGAATTTGTTCCTTATATTGAAGAGACCTAATTTTGGTTCGGCGGAAAAATTCCGATGGAAAAATAATTAACGATAACCCTGATTAAGAAAGTTCCTTGTAGCGAAACTATATCTAATTGACGGCAAACTGTTTGTAATTTTATTTTGTCAGGAAGAATTGCAATGTAGAATTTGGTGGTGATTTGTTCGATGAGTTCATGCGAGACGGTTATGGTTTCTAATTCGTATTGGCTGGAGCTGTTGTTTTTGACGTCAAGGCGGTGCGCAATGCATTCTCCATTCTGGTTGGCTTGTGGTAGTTTGAAATGTTGGCAGTAATATGTGTTTTGGACCATTTTGCACCCGGTGTCCTCGTATTGGTAGTGTCCAGGTATTATGGCCAAAAAGGGTTTGGGTGGTAAAAGGGCGGTTTTATTTTTGTTGGGTAGGGGATATATGTAGACGGAAAAGGGTATAAGAGTTCGGATACATAATAGGAAAATGTTGAATAAAAACTATTCTATCATTAATCTGATAGGATTCGACTTCAATTATTTCATAGTATTCAAGTATAGCAGAAAGATCGTTTCCGAAAAACATTTGTTTGTCGGTATAGTGCTTTGAAAGTTTATCCAAAATGTATTCCTGATCTTCAAATTTTAAAATGCTGTAGTGTAATATTTTTTGTCTTGCAAATACAATCGCGTTTTCCAGATTGTCGAGAGTGTGAAAGATTATATTAGTAGCGGTTGTAATGTAATAGAGAGCATTTTCGACATGAAAAAAACAAAAGTGTTGTTTTCCATATTTAATATTTCTTGAATTTTAGCGGCCAAGTGACTTTCGTTCTATTTAATCAAGGTTATCGTTTTATTATAGTCTTCTACGATTTTTGTTGTTAGGGATATTTTTTTATTAAGTACTATTACTATCTGATTTTGGTTCGTACTGAGAATGCAAAGTGTTTGATCATAATATTGCCCACCTTCTGAGTCTAAGTTTCCAGTAATGCTTTTAAAAATGGTTCCAAGTCCATTGAAAATTCCTCTTTTTATTCTTTTATGTGAGGATAGGGTATTAAATTTGTTGCTTAGCATATTTACTTGGAATTCTACAATAAGAACTGTGCTAATAATTGCATTGTATGGTTTCTTGGAAAAATCTATAAATTTTTTTAAGATTTCATAATGCCGACAAATATTTTCTATTTTATATTGAAATGGTGAAAGGTCAAAGTAGTGAATAAAGGTGTGGTATTTCTCTCGAATCTTAGCATTTCCTAGTTTGAAAGGAAGAATTCCGGGATTGGATTCCAAGTTTGTAATTCTTATGTCTTGTGCATAACAAGAGACCAGTATTTGGAGTAGAATTCTGAAAAGGTGAAGTTATGGCGTTAAATTTGTTATAATATTATGATCGTTTTAAATTGCTTTTATGATATGTGTTTCCGGTGGTTTCTACTGTGATTTTATTATATTTTCTAACAAGGTATTCTCTAAACCTAAGAGCAATCTTATTTCTAGCTCTGGTTTTGTGGTAAACTGTAGTTTGTGGGTCGTAGTTAAAAGGATCGTGCCTATTTTTATTTCGATTTTCTATTATAGATTGCTTGTTTGTTAAAATTTTGTTCGATATTTTTTTTTGTAAATTTCTGTTGTAAAATTGCATAAGGCAGTCTAGAATATTAATATTTTTTTTTTTATTCCTGCAGTACTCTTAAGTGTTCAATGATTGTTGAGTGAAACCTTTCGATAGGGCTGTTAGAGTTAGGATTGAGTAGGGTTACATAATGAATATTTATTTTGTGTAGGAAAGCAAATTCTTTAACCAAGTTATTTTTTAATTCGGAACCATTGTCCATCACTATCAACTTTGGTGTCCCGTGGTGAGTTAGGAAGGTAATAAAGGCTCTAGTTACGTGTATTGCGGTAAGCGCATCTATAGGGTATGCCTGTGCATATTTTGAGAGTGTATCTATTAATGTAAGGAATTTTTGGGTTTTGATAGTGAACGTATCTGCATGTATAATTTCGAAGGGTTTGCTAAGAGTTCGGGTTATTTGAAATTGTTGCTTTGAAGGGTTACGGTCGTATTTCATTCTTTGCCTTAATGAACGATTATTAATATACAATATTTGGTTACACTGCTTCGAATATTTGGCCAATAATAAAGGCGCTTAATTTCATTTTCAGTTTCAGATATACTGTGATGATTTGTAATACCTTCATAAATTTTCTCGACAATATGTTTTTGGGATTGGTCATTTTTGATATCTTCTAAAACATTATTACAGAGTATTCAATTTAATGCTGAGTTCTTAAATGCATTTCTAAGAATTCAATTCAAGTTCGAATTTATCTTGAGAAACTTCTATAAATGTTCTTGCCCTGTTACCGAATACGCGTCGTATTTTGGGTGGTTTGGGGAAATGAAACACATTTTGTATGCACATTTAATTTTTAAGATAATTACTTCTAAAATGGGGTTTTCATGACTTGTGTGTAGAGTTCCATTTTCAGAGTTTTCGATATAATCTATGTTGGATTCAATTTCTTCTATATCAGGGCTATCGTTTATGTTACCAATTATCGACTCAGTGTCTATCATTGGTCTAGAGTAGAGTCTTCGAATCTAATCCCGAGGGACGACGCAGTAGAGGGAATTATCGCCGTAGGTGGCGCGCACAAGTTCAAGGGGACCTCGACCAACTTGGAGTGCGCAACTGGAGGCAATTAGCTAAAGACCGAGCTAAATGGAGAGGCTTGTTGGTTGAGGCCCAGGTTCACCCCGAACTGTAGCGCCACCTAAGTAAGTAAGTAAGTCTATCAATTTGAGAGTAGTTGCTTTCGGAAATTTGTTCCTTGCTAGTTTCGTTTGCATTTGGAATTAAGGATGCCTTGTTTGTATATAATGCTATAATTAATTTCATCGAGTTTTAATTTCCATCTTATCAATTTAGCACTCGGATGTTTCATAGAGAATAACCAGTGTAATAGTTTGTGATCGGGATAAATATTAAATTTTTTTCCGTGTAAATACGGGGGAAAATACTTCGTTGTCCATACAATGGCAAGAAGTTCCTTTTTGATTGTGCTGTAATTTAGCTTAGCATCATTCAGGGTTCTTGAAGCATAAGCAATGATTTTATCTTGATTTGGGGTACCTTGAGATAAAACAGCTCCAATAGCATATTGGCTTGTATCTTTGGCAAGATTAAATGGTACTGTGAAATTTGGATACTGTAAGATGGGTTCATTCATTAAAAGTTGTTTATATGTTTCAAAGCATTGAATGTATTTTGTGTCAAGATTCATTTTAGAACATTTTTTCAGCCTGAAGTCAGCGGTTTTGTGATTTTAGCGAAGTCGGGAATACATTTTCTGTAATACCCGAGAAGTCATAAGAAACTTTTAATTTACCTTTGATGTTTTCGGGATCGGGGCATTTTGAATGCATTTAATTTTGCCCGGATTTGGTTTAATTCCAGAATCCGAAATAAGCAGTTTCCTTTTTCAGAAATTCTGATTTATCCAATTGTATTTTAAAATTGGCTTCTCGAAGGCGTTGAAATATTTTTTTGAGATGATGTGGAAAAGACAACTATATGGTCCATATAGACAAAACAGATCTCATTTTGGAGGCCTTGTAAAATGTTATCCATTACACATTGAAATGTAGGGAGCGCATTTTTAAGACCAAATGGCATTCTTAGGAATTCAAAATGACAATTTTCCACATTAAAAGCGGTCTTTTGAATATCATTTAGGTGCATTTCAATTTGATGAAATCCATTTACCAGGTCTATTGTGGAAAAGTAATTGCATTTTCCAAGTTTATCTAACATATCAGATATATTTGGGATGGGGTATCTGTCGTCTATTGTCTTTTCGTTAACTTTTCTGTTGTCAACTACAATCCGCCATTTCTCTTTCTCGGGAGCATCTGACTATTTTGAAACTACCCAAATGGGTGAAGCCCATGGCGTATTGCTTGGTCTTATAATATTATGTTCTAACATTTTTCGAATTTGTTTATTGACTTCTGTCTTATGGACAAAAGGGTAGCGGTAGTTTTATGTGTACTGGCATTTCATCAGAAGTGCGAACTTTATGTTTAATTTGATTAGTAAATGATAGCGGACTTTCATATGTTTGAAAAACGTCTGAAAATTTTGTACATAGTGTAATCATTTTCTGCCTTTCTTCCTCATTCATATGGTCGGTTCTTATAAGTTTTTCTAGTTCCTCTCGCTTTGTTAGTGTTGGTTCTATAACACTCATATGGTAAAAATCAAAATTATTTAACTGGCTATAGAATAGTAAACTTGACGTCATGTATTGACATATTACGTATTTTTATTTGTGCCCATCCGTTGTTGAACAAAGTTAAGGTCTCTGGTATTTCACAATTTTGGATAGTTTGTTTGGGAAATAAAATTTCTCCAGACTGTGTAGTTACTGGTATTTTGATGCTTGAGACCGTTTGTGCGGGTAATAATTTCTCAAAAAGAATTTTTGATTTGAGTTAAAATATTCTATGGGTAGATTTGTTCTGGGTGTTATAAATCGTGAACTTGGAAAATCCAGAGTAGCCTTTAAATATTGAATCAGGAATAATCCATCAAAAAGATTATGAAATTTATATCCGTAAAATTTAATTTCTTTATCTTGACCAAATTCTTTAAAAGCAGGTATGGTGACGGTAACGTCGTGTGCTGAAGAAGCGAAGGATGTTATAACGGCAAAAGGCGCACTCTTTTTGAAATTTGAAAAATATTTATCTATAATAAGTGGGTCAAGAAAAGATTTTGTGGCTCCAGTGTCGATTAATAGTTTCAAGTTGGGATTACTAATTTGGATATAATAATTCTCGGTTATCAAATGAATTATTAAAATCTATAGTTATGGTTCGGAGTCGGAAGTTGAGAAATATCCCGATCTTCGCTATTTTCGAAATAAGGCTCTGAATACTCGAATCGTTCTTCTCCTACTTCAGATTGCATCTGATTATTGTCGCATTGCTCCATGTAATAATGGTATTGTTACAAAATTCGCCGATCAAGCCGAACACTTCCAAAGCTGCGACGGACGGTGGTGACAAAAAGAACAGAATTTTCCGGGTTCCCGAGAGGGTTTTTTAATTTCTTATTTATTTCAATAAAATGTTTTTTAACTAAATTTACTTTAACAAAAAAATTAAATCTAGTACATTTTTTTTCTTTAGGCTTATAATCTGCGCGTCTCTAATGTCGGCTGTCAACGCTGACCAAAACAAAACTCGTCGCTGGGCTTTCGATAACCTCCTTTTATATTTGGCTCTGGCTTTCCCGACAAATTACCAACTTTCCAATTCGCCGCTGGAATTCCATCCGCCAAGAATCTGGAAAGTTCTGGTACCTTCAGGTTGACAGCTACGAGATGTTTCTCAGGGCTTCTCTGTGGTTTATGTTTCTTCGTCGGCTTGTGCGCTCGCGTAACATTACCCCCTTCTTAGGACTCAAAGCTCCTGCTGAGTTCCACAAAGGTAATAGAAGAGCGCTAATCCGAAGAACTTTTTCCCTTGCTAATTTCTCTGGACTTTTCTTCGACAGGTCTTGAAGATGTCTGTCCGTAGGTTGAGTTGGTTGTGAGTCCTTGCATCGCTTAGCTGCGCACACGCGCCTGACGATTAGTTCACTAAAATTGGGAAAGGAGCCCATCCTTTGTCGCGGGTTTACCTCTGGTGGCTGCGTTGTTCCTTGTGTCGCTTGCGATGGCAGATGGATTTCTGAATCAGGACGACTATCAACCGGGTTTCGATGGCGGTGGTCTAGTTTGTCAGACTGTTTAACGAGTAGTGCTTGGCGATCCGGAATCGTTGATGGTTCCGCTCGATACTGCAATCGTGATTGACCTTCGGCGTCCATACTTGTTCTGGGACGGCTGCTTTCCTCTTTCGTCTGATCGTCTAGATTCGCTACCGCCAGTGCGGAAGCTCTGTGGGACTCTTCCTGATCATCCACTGGCACCACTCGGGACGACGAGTTCGCAGGTACTGCTGTGGTAGATGCAATTTGGGCTAATTTCTCCTTTAGTCCATCTAGCCTTCGTTCCAAACCATTCTGGAACTCCGCCATCTCCGTCATCACCCTTTCCATGAGTTGGTTTTGCTTCCGGGTGACCTCCTCGAGTATTCGTCTTACATCGTCAGCGTCCATTTTGATTTACGTGGTGGGAATTATGCTTAATTCTGTCCGCATAACCCCACACCTGACACCAGTGTTACAAAATTCGCCGATCAAGCCGAACACTTCCAAAGCTGCGACGGACGGTGGTGACAAAAAGAACAGAATTTTTCTGGTTCCCGAGAGGGTTTTTTAATTTCTTATTTATTTCAATAAAATGTTTTTTAACTAAATTTACTTTAACAAAAAAAATAAAATCTAGTACATTTTTTTTCTTTAGGCTTATAATCTGCGCGTCTCTAATGTCGGCTGTCAACGCTGACCAAAACAAAACTCGTCGCTGGACTTTTGATAACCTCCTTTTATATTTGGCTCTGGCTTTCCCGACAAATTACCAACTTTCCAATTCGCCGCTGGAATTCCATCCGCCAAGAATCTGGAAAGTTCTGGTACCTTCAGGTTGACAGCTACGAGATGTTTCTCAGGGCTTCTCTGTGGTTTATGTTTCTTCGTCGGCTTGTGCGCTCGCGTAGCAGTATATTTCCTGCGAATTTGTTTTATAAGGCCTTCGAATAGTGGTTGCTTGAGCTTTTTATGTGCTCATTGGGGTGGGTTTAGGTGCATTTTTGTTCGAGTTTGGATTGGGTTTCCATACGTTCAGGATCTACCGAAAACTTGGGTATGAGTGGGAAAATTTGAAGATGGTGGCTGCTGTTGGAAGTGAAGCGGACGACTTTGGACTTGGGGCTGAGCTTCTGGTTGATAATGATTTGTTCTTTGGAAATTTGTTTGTTGTTGATGGGAGTTAAACGAGCGATTTTGGGATTGAGCCTAAGAGTGTCTATGTGAAAGTTTTCTTTATGGATAACTAAAATAACTTGTTAGCTGTTGTAAATACCAGATGTTCTCTTCCTTTTTAATAAAGTTAATCGCGTCTGCCTGCTGATTATGCATATCCAATTTAATTTTTCTAGTGGCTGGATTTTGTTCGTGAATCGACAAATAATTGGAAATGGTATTTAACATTTTTCGAATTTTGTCGTAAAATTGCTGGGGCGTTTCGGTTTTGGTCTGTTTCAAATTATTGAGTTCAAACGATAAACAAAACTTGTCACGATGGTCGCTAAAATTAGAAATTAGTTCTTTCTTTATTTCTTCTATTGTAGTTGCCCCACTGATATTTACAACTTCCCTTGCTGAACCTTTTAATTTGCTTATGATTGTCCTAAATGTCATTACATTTTGGTGATTATTCGCGTTAGTAGTATCATAAAAGTGTGTTACGATTGATTATATACTTTCAAGGAATATTCATTCGCGTCTCCGTCGAAATCTGGTATAGTGTCAGGGTGAACTCTTAAAAATTGCTGGACTGACATGTTTGAATTAGAATCGAGACTACTTATCGTAAGATTTCTTAAATCGTCTAGCATTGAATTTATATCTACAGAAGGAACTGGAAGAGGGTTGATAGGGGAATAGTCGAGGGACTTAGCCATAACAACTACCACTTACATGGAAAAAAATCTGCTCCAGTTTGGTCATCTTAACACTCCTAGTTAATGCAGTTTTATATCAAGATCACTTTTAGTTGATAATACTAGTGCAACAATTTCTTGAACACTTTTTGTTACTCATTTTATATATATTTTTTTTATTCTATTTGATAGTTTGATACACAAATTTTGTTGCACACTTTTGGTTACTATATTTTTTTATTCCATTTGATAGTTTAATAATTTTTTGTCTATTCTATTTTATTTGTGGAGTACTTTGATACAATTTAAAATTCAAATTATCGCGTTGGGTTCTTCGTAGGGAAAATGTTCCACGATGGAATTCCTCGTCTACGACCGTCGAGTGCGCCAATTATAAAAAATTGAAAGACAAACGCCTTTGAGTTCCAAATTACAACTATTGCACTTTATTTATCTTTAATATTTTTCTCTCTGAATATGCTCGCAATACATGCAGGTGAGAACACGGTGACATATCGGATCTCACGGTTTATGCATTGGAGCAAAAATATATGATTACATTAGAATTAGGAAAGCTGACGTAGTGTCTGTTCCCACAGTGAATGATACATGATAGGTAATATTACTCATAATACGTTCTAAATTCACTATGGACATATGCAACTATAAGGTTACTGAAAGTTAGGATTATATTTAATATGTTCTATGTACAATACTATGGACATAATTCGCGATCTCGACTTTACTTACTGCTACATCGAAGACATACTCATCATGTCCGAAACTCCAGAACAGCATAAAAGGCACCTGAGGATAGTCCTGTCAAAATTACAACAAAACGGATTGTCAATCAACCTCGAGAAGTGCGTCTTTCAGAAGCCTGAAGTACAGTTTGGTGGCCATACAATATGTCCGACCGGAATGAAACCATCCTCCAACAGAGTGACTGCCATTCTGGACTGCAAAAGACCGGACACCATTGTAGAGCTTCGACGCTTCTTAGGAGCACTCAATTATTACCGCAGATGCCTTCCATAAGTAGCGCACCAGCAAGCTATCCTCAAGGAATTCCTGCGAAATTCTAAGAAGAATAACAAAAGGAAAGTTCCTTGGAGCCGTGAGTCAATTAACGCCTTCGAGACTTGCAAACGCAGCATAGCTGAAGCAGCCCTTTTAGTACACCCATTGCCCAATGCTAAACTAGCTCTCACAACTGAGGCCTCGGACCAAGCAATGAGTGCAGCACTGGAACAAAAAGTCAACAGTACGTGGCAACCACTTCTTTTCACGCAAATTAAGCACAGCTGAAACCAAGTACAGCGCCTACGACCGCGAGCTGCTTGCAATCTACAGCTCCACAAAATTCTTCAATCACATCCTCGATGGCTGCTCATTCGTGGTAAAGACAGACCACAAACCGCTGGTTTCCCCTTTTGCACAAAGAGCAGATAAAGCATCGCCGAGGCAATTCAGACACCTGGACTACATATCTCAGTTCACCACCGAGATCGTGTACGTTGAAGGCGCAAACAACGTAGCCGCGGATGCCCTATCCAGGCCTAATCAAATCAACATGCCCAGCAGCATTGAAAACCGAGAACTACAAGAACATCAACAGAATGACTACGAGCTGCAAACACTGATTGCCGGCAACTCCTCTCTAAAACTGCAAAAACTCTCAGATGGAAATGCGAACGAACTATACTGCGATGTATCAACGGGCCAAGTGAGACCATACATCCCAAAAACTCTCCGCAGAAAAGTTTTTGAATACGTTCATGGACTGGCGCATCCCAGCGGACGCTCATCATGTAAACAAATTCGTTAAAAATACGTCTGACCAGGAATACGTCTTGGTCTCAATCCTGCATCTCCTGCCAGCGTGCATAAATCCATCGTCACAACAGCCGAATTCCAAACAAGATTGATGTGCCAGACAACCGGTTCGACCACATTCATCTAGACCTCATCCTCTCGAACATCTTCACGCATCCGCGGAAGTTACTTGCTTTCAAAGCGTCGTCTTGCGGGCGGGGCCTTTTGATTGAAAGATGCTTTCAAATTTAAGCCATATGTTCAGCGCAGTCTCGCATCCATTGTCTTGCTTTAATTCCGCTGCGCTGATGGATAAAATCATGTTTGATTTTGCCTTTTGGTCGAGGGGACTCCAAAGCTAAATCATCTTCTCGTTGGCAGGATCGATGACTGTTTTCACTCGCAAGCCGTTGACATAATTCCAGGCATCATTTTTGATTTTGAGCGTTTCCATGTGCATGTGTGGCAAGTGTCGTAATTGTCTTTGTTGAGGGTTTCAATCCTTGCGATGCCCGCGGTGTTCATTTTCACACGTTGAGGTGTATTTCACCTGGAATTTCTTTTTACACTTATTCTGTCAAGTAAGCTGCTATGTGTATTGTTAGTACCAACAATTGTACACCTTACACAATACACAATATACCTATACAACATTTTTGTTTCATAAATTTCTAATAGAGTTGAGATTAAGATTCTGTAGTAATGTGTCCGTGACATGTGAACATTTGCGGAATAACCGGAGCGGACTTTATTTATTTATTTTTATTTTTTTTGGTTGCGCCAAGGGGTGTGGTAAACTTCGAAAGATACTAGTAGCCCGGGCTATTAGCATGCACGATTCGCAAACCCGAATAATTGATGCCAGGAATGCGCCTAAGTACTAATCCACACCCTGCACACTTCTACCGCTCTCCCCACGGGACTGCCGTTAGGTATTACTTCGCGGGGCTGGTTAGCATGTCATGCTATTCATCACGCATGAGCCATTGCTGCTTCTGCTGCTTTACAGCAGCTTAATTTGAACATTCAAATTTCTATTACTGCGTGAATTCACTTCTCATTATGTGTCTTTAACATCTCACTTGCATTACATTGCATATGTGGGCGTTTTTGTGTAACTTTGTCTACCTTCTAGTGTTTGTAGGATCCTCATTTCTCGCTGCTGCTCATTCCTCCAGACGTAGTTGTTGCATCATGCTGGTGATGATCTCGTTCGCTGTGTTCCAAGCTTCATTCGTCGTCAGCATGAATTTTATAAGTCCTCTCGGAGTCACTTGGCCGCCAATTTCTCTCTGCACTATGTTTTTGGCCGTCGTATACATCCGACATTCCATTAAAACATGTTCCGCGTTCTGGATTTTGCCTTCACAGTGCGGGCAGAATGGGTCATTTACGCGTTTGTATTTGTAGAGATATTCCCGAAAGCATCCGTGCCCTGATAGGAACTGTGTCATGTAGAAGTTTACTTCTCCATGTTTCCTGCTGATCCATTCCTCTATGTTGGGGATCAGCATATGGGTCCATCTTCCTTTTGGTGTGGTGTTCCATCTCTGTTGACATTCTTCCTGTATAGCCTCGATGGTTGCTGCAGCCTTTTTTATTTCCAAATCGATTGGCATTCGACCAGAGATTACGCTAATTGCCTCCGCGGACACCATCCGAAACGCACAACATACTCTTAACGATGCGATTCTATGGGCCGAGTTCATCCGTTTCATGTTCGTTATCCGGTACGTCGCTGATGCCCATATGGGAGACGCGTACATAAGGATCGACTTGCTTACCGTTGCTAGCAGGTTTCTAATTGGCTGCCTGGGTCCTCCAACGTTTGCCATTAATGTTGACAGTGCCGCTACTGCCCTATAGCCTCTCTCGCCTGCGTACATTAGGTGCTCTCTGAAGTTTATCCTGTGGTCCAGCAGCACTCCCAGGTACTTGATGTGTGGACGCGACTCGATGGTTTGCTCATCGACCTGTATAGTAAGGTGTTCTATCTTTGCTCTGCTACTTATAAGAACCGCTTCTGTTTTGTGATCTGCCAGTTCCAGACCTGATGCCTGTAGCCATACCCTCACGTTCCTTATTGTTTGGTTGCAGTTTTCGGACACTTGTTCTAGCGTTTTTGCTACGACTATTACTGCAATGTCATCAGCGTAGCCTATAATTTCTACTCCGCTCGGCCTTGGCGTTCTTAGTATGCCATCATACATTATATTCCACAGGGCTGGGCCTAGCACTGACCTTTGGAGGACTCATCCCGTAGTTGTGTACTTCTTAGGCCCCTCTTCCGTGTTATAATGAAGAGTTCTCTCACTGAAGCAGCTGCCTATTATTCTCAGCAGGTAGTTAGGTATACGCAGTTTGCTTAGCGCTCTAACTATGCAACTCCAGCTGGCGGAGTTCAATGCGTTTTTGACGTCGAGTGTTACGACGGCGCAATACTGCTTGCTCCCTCCTAGCCATCTTTGTCCCGCGATAGCTTCGCGTGCAATGTCGCATACTGCCCTTATCGCCCCTATGGTGCTTCGTTTCTTTCTAAAGCCGTACTGTCGAGTAGAGAGCCCTGAGTCTCCTTCCGTGTATGGCTCTAGCCTTGTACGTATTATTTTTCTAACACTTTCCCCAGTGTATCAAGCATGCACACAACGGCCTGTACGACAACGGTTGCTCAGGTGGTTCTTTTCCTTTTGGGATGAGGACTAACCGTTGCCTTTTCCACTGTAGTGGGAAATTGCCTTCCGTTAGGCATGTCGTATAAAGGCGTGTGAAGATCTCTGGTCTTGCTTTAATGGCTCCTTTTAGCACGAAGTTCGGGATTCCATCCATTCCCGGCGTCTTGTTGCTCTTTATTGTTGCCGCGGTTTCTAAAACTTCCTCTGTGGTGACTGCTGGTATTTGGTGCGTTTTGGTGAAACGTCGCTTCTCAGTGAAGTAAGATTTAATACGAAGTACAACAACACAAAGTGACTTGGAACCACTTTAGCTTTTTTTCTCAGTCGAAAATGAGTTGGGATGGATGGGAAGAGCTTTTTCGCTGATAAAAGCTTTTTCATTCAACTGGAATGATTCAGTAGTGTTTCACACATTTAAGCACAACTTTTTCATACTTTTTACTTTAATTTCAATTCAATCACCAATCTCCAAACATACAAAAAGTTTTTAACCAGATTGACTTGGAATCATTTTGTGGAGAAGCTTTCACTTTGCTTTGCATAGTTCTCACGAAAACACACCATAGTCTCTGTTTCTTCCGCTGCTCCTTGTGGTAGGGTGAATCCATCTTTCCTCGAGAAAAGAGCGCAGACAACTGAGTGCATGATATTCGGGCAAGGCTGCCGTGCCTTTCTTTAATTTTTTCATGACTATTTGATACGTGTCTCCCCATGGATTGTCTTGTAGCTCCTCTCTGAGTGCCTGGAAGCATTCGGCTTTGCTCTTTTTTATCAGCTTGCGGAGTTGTGATCTCTTCCTCTGAAATTGTTCTCTCGGTACCTCATAGTCCTGTGTGCCTCTACCTCGGGCTCTCTGCAGGGACCTCCGCATTCTGTGGCATTCTGCTCGCGTGTTGGCGATGTCGTCATACCACCAGTATACAGGTGTTCTTCCATTTCCACATCCCTTCCGTGGCATGGCTGTGTCGCATCCTCGGGATAAGGACCTTATGACTTCTTTAGTCTGTTCTTCTGCTGTGCCTCATGCTATGTCCATGTTGCTTATCGTGTACTCGAGCATTTCGGTATCTACGTCTTTTGTTTTCCAGCCCAGCTTTTGTACTTTTGGAGGGGGTTTGCGGTGTTGTGATCGGTGTTGCTCTTCCGTTTCGAATATGATGGCCTGGTGGTCGCTGTTTGTGTACAGGTCTGAGATTTGCCATTTCATGCCCCTTGCTACGGCTCTGCTTGCGAACGTCAAGTCAATGAAGGAGCGCGCTCTGCCGTTGTCGAATGTATGCTTGTTGCACACGGACTTTATAGGCCTTACTTTCAATGTCACCGTCCTTACAAAACCGCCAATATTTACTCAAAGCAAATTTTTCAGAGGTTTGAGGCAAATTTGCCTTCGAAATTTCAAAACAATTATTTTTACTTATTTTTTCTTCTATAAAATGAAGACTTAGGCCCGATTCACATATATTTGGCTCGTAGGGTATAAAGGGTACAGATATTAATAAGAGCAGTCACACTTATCCGTCATAGGAAACACGACACATATGCAGTATACGAGAACACGACGTTTTCTCTACTTATCCGGCTTCGGATGCAGGATGCACGAAGCCGGGTACATGGACCTATACAGAACTAAAGAGGGTTTCCATCGGCATTGGATACACAACGTTGGATACAATGTTTTCACATGTATCCTATATCGGATATACGACTTGCTCATAAAGTTGTAAAGTACGATGACTAAATATCGTTTGTTAATATATATATAGATTGCTTGGAATTATTAAAATTGGGTGCACTTGGGAAAGAAATTAGTGAATGAATACCTCTTTAATTTAAGTCTTATGCCTTCTTTCTAATTAATTTGTCTATTTCTCCAATGAGAATAAATTGTCAGGATCTTCTTAAAATAAATAGGTTCCCATGTTATTGTTGCTGCATCCCTATGCAGAATAAAATGTAAGGCTTTTTGTCATCACCATACGTAACACAATTTTCTAATCGCGTGGCATCCTATTAACGATTTGAGCTTGAAACAGATACCCAGGTTTGAATTCTCGCAGTAAAACTATTTTATTACATACATACATACATTTTCAATGACCCGCTAATCCTTCTTGAGGGTCGCGGGGTTAGGATGCTCAGTTGGACCCTCCATCCTTCTCGATCCTCCGCCATTGACTCCAGCTAATCAGGAGGAATCCCTAGGCGGCTCCAGGACAGATGTTGAACTTGGTTCAACCCTCTATTTCTAGGACTACCGGGGAGTCGCCTACCTGATGGCACGTCTTGGAAGCCGGTCTGGGGGCATCGCACTACGTGACCAATCCATCGAATCATAGATCGTTCCGTTCGGAGAAGTAGCTGCTCAACATTGAGCGCCTCGCGTACTCTGGTGTTGCGCACTCGATCCCTACGAGTTATTCCAGCAACACCCCGAAGGAACCTCATTTCGGCAGCTTGTATCCGCGATCTTATTCTTTCGGTCATTATCCAAATTCCATGACCATAAGTGAGAGTTGGAACATACACCGAGTTAAAAACCGATAGATTAGCTTGAACACTAATCCAATCACTAGATTGGCAAAGCTCTCTCAAAATTGACCCAGCCTGACCAATTTTACATGATAGCTCGGCATTGCTCCTCCCATCACTCGTGAATAAGACCCCGAGTTACTTAAACTTATCCACCTGCTTCAGTGGAACACCACTAACAAGCAGAGTGCACTGAATGGCTTCTTTAGAAACGACCATTACTTCCGATTTGTTCACGTTGATCCTCATTCCAGAATCATCACAAACGGCTACAAACCTTTCGACTGCGCACTGAAGTTCGGTTTGAGAGGTTCCAAGGATGACCAAATCATTCGCAAAGAGCAGATGACTAATCCTTAGGTCTCTCACTTTGAAACATTCCCCGTCACGGCTGCGCTGCAACATCCAATCCATATATACAATGAAGAGGAGAGGTGACAAAACCCACCCTTGGCGGAGTCCAACGCCCACAGTGAAAGGTATTGATTTAACATTGTCTATCCGCACACAGCTTCTATTGTTTGTATATAAAGACTGAATTGCCCTTTACAGGGAACCATCAACCCCATACTCTTGCAGAACACTCCAGAGTTTGCCTCGAGGAACCCTATCATATGCTTTTTCCAAATCCACAAAACAATTGTAGACAGGTTTAGCATAATCCCAGGCCTTCTTAAGAACCATTCTGAAAGTGAATGACTGTCCTCAACCACAGTATTGAAATGCGTTTCTAGCACCTTGGCGAAGACTTTTCCAGGGAGACCTAAAAGAGATATACCCCTGTAGTTGGTGCAATCTCTTTTGTCCCATTTTTTAAAAAGAGAAACAATCACCCTTATTAGTCAATCTTTACCGTAGTACTACTTTCCGCCCTACTCTCGACCATAGGTCTGTCATCTTCGGTGTCCTGTTCGGAATTGATCAATTCTGATAAGTGCCTGCTCCATCTGCGTAAGATGTCCTCCTCATTGGAAAGAACTGTACCGCCTTTGGATTTGACGCTTTCAACGATATTCAACTATTTTATTAATATTTTTTACTTGTTTTTTAATTAATAATCAATATCAAGAAATCAGTCGTACATTTGCTATGTAAGACGAAACATTGTTCGAAAATTGTTCAAAGAAGGGATCACTTTATCCAGAGAGAGGAGACCGACCTGCGACAATTATAGTTTTACGGACCAACGCTCCGCCAGGGACAGCTAAGTGGTGTCGCAATAGGCGCCTATCCCGATGACAATAAAAGAATACTTTAACATCCTTCTTTTAATATATGAACTAAGCCGATAACGTGTACTTACTCTCTCATAAGATTATGGAATTCAACTAAATAATGTTGAATTTGACAATAGATTCGAACCATGCGGTGTTCGACGGGCTCTGAACAGGCCACTTTTTTTCCTCTGCAAATACAATTATATACATTTTCAAGTACTCTAGGGACTTAAATGTTTACTTACACCTATAAGGGCAAGTATTCTTTTCGGGAAAATTTTCAATCTCAAGATTTTAATCAATTTTGGTATTACTTCATATTATATAATAACTCTGACCGTCTGTGTGTGTTGCTGACTATAGTGCGGTTGGAGAGATTAACTTCAAACTTCATGTTTGGGATCTGTAGTCACTATTCTAACCCCAAAATCAACGATAATTTACTTGGGGCCGATTAAAAAAAAAACTATTTTCTTTAAATCACACAATCCCGTCAGTCCTGGGCTAGAAGATGGTTTACTGAGGTTTTGCAAAAAGATGCGTACTTCGGCACTTTATTTAACCCATTTCTTCCCAATGTTGCGTACACGCAATACGAAGTTGAACTTTACAAAATGCAGTTTAAATTAACTTATAAAGTGAATGATTTATATATCCGCTGCGCTGACTCAACGTTGGAAGTGTCCCTGCGCAAATTCGTTCTGTGACAAGTTATGACCTGTGCAGTCAAACATAAGAATTTGAATTGATTGTATGGTGCTAAAAGCTCCAATGGAATTGACAGTGCTATTACCAATGCCTGGAAAATGTAGCAACTGACAGCAGGCTCTACTATCAGTCCAATTGATTTTAGATCCCAGATTACATTACCTGATTAGTTTTGATTAGTTTTGAATATCTGAAAAGAGTATGTGTAGATTGGCTTACGGAATGATTGATTGACTTGAAGAGAAAATGTTTACACTTGATAGAGGTATAGTCCTAGTGTTATATTCCGAATAATAAAGAATTAAGTTTATATATATATTATATTCCGAATACCTATTTTTTTTATAATCTTATGGGGGTTTAAATGCCGATTTTGGAATTTATGTAAGAATTTTGTTATTATTTAAGACTAAGCAAAAAAATGCAAATATATATAGTCGAGAACGGATAAGCGGAAAACGGATAAGTGGAAAAATCGCACAAGGGCAACAACTTAAGATGCCTCTAGCCATTCCCGCGATTTCTATACAAATTTGTTCGCATAAGTGCAAAGCGTTTAAGTGCAAATTCCTCATAAGTCAACAACTTTTCAAAACCCCCAACAAAGTTTTTCACTGTTTTTAAAACGGATAAGTGCAAATGCAAATTTTTAATTTTTTACATTAATAAAAAATTAAGTGGCAACACTCAAAACTATATAAATCTATACATTTCCTTGGCCCGCTAAGCCTTCATGAGGGTCGCGGGGGTAGGATGGTCATTTGGACCCTCCATCCTTCTCTACTGACTCCAACTCATCAGCAGGAATCCCTAGACTGCTCCAGGAGAGATGTCGGACTTGGTCCATCCATCTATTTTTAGGCCTACCGGGGAGTTGCCTACCTGATGGCACGGCAATCGTGGCACGTCTTGTACATTGTACATAGATATGTAGAAATAAATAAATATTTGGCGCAACAGCTCTTCAAGTGCCAGAGAATAGCTTCTCGCAACCACTCATGTTGTGTGCGCTATATTTTTCACACGATTGGAAGGGACCTACAGTTTAGTGCCGTATCCGAAGGGCAATATGTTTTGAGAAGCTTTCTCGAGACAACAATACTCTCGGATGTTTGTCAGACGTTCGCGAGTGGTGGGACCGTGAAAAAACTGTTTGGTGTTTTCTGGGTTTCAAATTTGGAACCTCACGCGCAGTGGTCCGACATACTAAGCAATTACGCCCCGGCTCCCCACTAGTATGAGGATATAATATTTACATGGACGTATGTACAAATGTATATACATATGTGCATTTATATACTTAACTTAAAATGGAATCTGATTTTTTTGTGGTTGTGTTGTTTTTCTTATTTTTTTTTAATTTTCACTTTATTTTTTAATAAAAGAATTCCAAATAGTATAAATATATGCAGTCTCTTTTTTTGACTGTGTAAATACGGTGTAAATACGGTGCACCTTACTAAGTAAATACATATAAGTGCAAAAATGTGCACTTACGGATAAGTGCACAACAAATCGATGCCGGACGTTGTGGACTTACCCGTTCTCGACTGTATATATAAGCAAATACATATGAAATCGTTACATTGTTATCTGTGCAACGTTACTCAAACTAGAGTCAACATTCATTGTTTGTTGATTATGATTTACGAATAACTCTACACAAGTTTAAAAACGAAAAAAATAATATGCTAAATTGTATTCTTTGGTAAATTGTTTGTATTGAATTTTATATCTATGGTTTATTTACGTACATCGTTTCGCCAGAGCTGGCGCACAGCAACACTCCTTCACTTCTTCATAAAAGAAGCAAGATCCGACGGAAGCTTGGTACTGCTTTTCTCCAACGTAGCATATGTGTGGAATAAAAGGTAATCCCTCTGCAATAGATTTTGTAACATTATTCTAGGGAGATTGTAACAGTAAGGATTAAAAAAAGAACGTATTCTTGAGTTTAAATTAGGTAAATCATGATTTTCATTTCTACAAATCAAAAACAAAAAAAGATAATGATTATGTATGAGTCCTATTATCCAGAGTGAAAAAGAAAAATTTTATTTTTTTTTTGCGCGATTTGTTAGGCATATTAACGAATGCAGTAATAAACTACAAAAATAAAAACATTTTGTTTTTAAAAAATCTTAACTTTAGCATTTATGATTCTTAAAGGTCGTTTTCGTCTTAAAATGACATTTGGCATTGTCAAATAAAACTTTAAGCCTTAAACCAACTGTTCCAGAACTTTACGATTCTTTTTCAGAAAACGGCCCCAAAAGTGGGCTTTACGAGTAGCATATGCATTGTAGTTAAATTCAAGTCCTACATATTGGGTTAACAAAATTGGTATGATGAAACGGCATTTTTAAAAATGTAGGTGTGTCTGTAATTTCATAATGTTTACACCTGCTCTGTTAAGACATTTAAAAAGGTAGTACAGGCCACTTTCTATTAACGATGTAGATTGGTTCTTAGAAAGCAGGTCGTAATATAAAACGGCGTTAATTAATACACGAAGAACGAACTTAAATTCCAGAAAACTCAAATGGAAAACAAACCTATTTTTTTTTTTTTTTACAAATTATTAAGTTTCTGTAAGAACCAAAAATTCTTTTTTTGATTGGTACTATGTTTTTCTTTTTCTATTTATCTATGAACTGAAAAGTATAATTACAAATAATAAAAGCAAATTTGACAACCAATGCGTTTTCATTGCACATATTCAAAGTTATAAATATTTACTTCCTTATTTTTTAATTATAATAACAATCATTATCAAAATCTCAGCCGTACAGATGGCGGACTGAGCACAACTTAATTTTTTTTTTTCCTTGAATATCTAAAATTACTGCACTAAACATATTAGGTGGTCAATAAGATCCCTCTGTTTATCGTTAGTTCCCGTTACTGTGTATGATGTGGTTTGCGCATCCTGTTTTGAGCCTGCAGGTTTTTTTTCCAAACACACATCGCAGTGCACATGTGAAAGTAAGTTCATCGCGATCGGTCGTGTTTTACGCATTTGGTGTGATTTAAGAAATGAAGACAAATAAGAAGTATTTTCGATAAATTTTGCGCATTTATTAAAAAAAAAAAAAACTTCAACCACATACAACAATTGTGCTGTGCGCGGGGATAACTCAGCGCCTGGACGGATCGGGAGTGGTTCCGACATTTCTGTTCTGGGCGATCAGCTGAGTTTTATGCGGACCAAATTAAGGCCCTAATCGAAAATAATGCACGTTACATAACCGGGCACATATCAGAAATATTGAATATATCGTATTCAAGCCTAAGCAATAATTTACGCATACTGCAATACATAAAGGTGAACCCCACAGGCGGATCAGTCGAAATGCGGTGAAGTGGGAGAGTTGTGATCCCTTGTTTTCGGATCATAACCTCGCTGATAAAAGGAAGAAGAAGAAGACTGCAATACATAAATCGATACGATACACAACCTTAGTGAACAATTTTTATTGGGTGGTGTCTCCACCATCGATCAGAAACGCAACGAAAGTGAACCATTCCTACAGTGGATGATTACGAACGATAAAAAGTGCATTCTTTATAACAACTTGGAACGGAAAAGATCATAGACCAAAAAATGTGAGCCACCTTTAGCTATTTTAAAATCTGGTCTTCACCCAAAGCACGTAAAGCGTTATGCTCTTCCGTATAACCAAACCATTGATTCCGATAAGTACTGCTCTTAACTGGACAAACTGCAGGCTGCAATCAACCAAAAACGCGCAGAACTGATTAATCGGTGGGGCGTCGTCGTGTTCCATCAAAACAATGCTAGACCGCATGTCTCTGCAGATTCGGCAAAAGCGGTATTTACCTGATCTTGTACCTTCCGATTACCATTTATTCCGCTCTCTGCAGAACTCACTTAATTGAAAAAAATGTCGCCTCGGTGAATGCTTGTAAAATTCAGTTAGAGTAATTCTTTGCTCAAAGATATCAAACGTTCTACGAGAGAAGAATTATGAAATTGCCGAAAAGGTGGCGGAAAGTTTTAGAAAATAATGGCGCATATATGTAAGTACAACTGATCAAAGTTGTTTCTAACAATGAATTTCAGTCTTTCAGTGACGTATTTATGCTAGATTGCTTACTTTTGTTTTTATTTGTATTGCAGTAAAGACGAACTAAATGTCTACAACAAATTGTGTTTGACGAGAAGTATGAAGTTTTAGCGAAATCTCCAAGAAATTTTAGAACCATATCTTGTCATAACTCATAAGACAGGAATAACAGAAAGTCAAGAAGCAATCGCTTATCATCGAATTTCTCATCCATGGAAAACGTTCAGGCATGTCCCAAAAGCAGTAGATTTAAATGGCGGATGCCGTTGATGAAGTCAATAAAAGTGATTCTCGATTGACTTTGTTTTTTTTCTTTTTTTTATGAAAAAAGCTGGAAATAAAATGAATTTTTTTCCATTTATATTTCCATTAATTTTCAGTTTCAAATTTTGATGTGACCCCCATAATTTCAGAGAGGTTAACTGAGGGTTAATGTTCCCCAGATACACTTGAATTGCTATTTCTGTCGCGGTAAGGGTCATATAACGCGATTTGTTGCTATCGCTTTAAATTCTTTAACGTTCTAGTCAACTATACTTCCTGATATCTTCAGACCCAAGAATAACCCAAACCTTTTTACCGACTGTAAAATACCTGAACTTGCGTACAAAGATTTTAAATATCATAAAAGAACAAAAAAAAATTAAGCATTTACTGCTTCCAGTTATTTCAAAACAAATGCAGAAATAAAAATGGGTAGATAGTTATCATCTTACTCTCGTAGCGTGAAGACCATTAACGTATTTTTATATGGACTGCTAGAGCCCAACTTCACGCATGTTCCAACATCTCAAGCTCCCTTGTTTCACAGCGGAAAAAACCGAAAACTGGTACTTTGTTTGACAGTTCGCGAGCCAATGAAAAAAAAAGTTGTCTTTTGATTTGTGAAAGTATAAAAAAAAATAAGCTGGGAACATTTAAATAATAACTGTAACTAAAAAAAGGAGGATAGAGATAAAATGAAGTGCTATGTGGTTGGCTATGATTCACAATGCACATTGTGTTACATCGAAATTCAAATTCGTAATATTGTAACTGTAGGAAAAAAGAAAATATTTACAGTGACATCTTTGGCAACCAACATTGAAACTATTTAAATGTTAACAGTTTTTTGCAGCCAGTACACTTGAACAAACGCAGATGGCGCAAGTTTCTATGGGGATATCTATGATGACGGATATTTTGTTTCTGTTTAATACCGCACTGAAACACTGCAGCTGGAGATGTTGGAGCACCTTTTTTTGCAGACATAGTATGAAATTGACATTTCACTAGCAGTCCATATATGGTATAATACGTCAATGGTGAAGATCCTTTTTTCGGGTGTGTTTTGATTTAACATATTGACAGCTACTGTTGTCTCCCTTGCACCTCTCAAACTGTCGCACATATTTTCCGCGTATTATGATTAACTAACCTCATTTACATAAGTTTTTTCTTCGGAACAGTACGTATATATATCATGGGCCCGCCGGCGCCAAAAGGTAAGCCCGCACATTTTTTCGACCTGTTGTCCGACAATTGAGCCAAGGGCAGAAAAAAACAAATGACTCTCTAAGCCTTAAGAATCTCTCGCGATGCGAGAGCTTAAGTTGTAAGGACTCCCTCAACCGCGGGAGATTCGTTCTCGGATGAGCTGACTGAGGAGTAACGAACCAAGACCTACCCCCCCTAATCCAGGGTGTTAAGCGAGACCGTGCCTATTGGATGGTTCGCAGCCAGGGGGTATACCGGCTGTATTCGACTGGAGCCTCCCTGATGCCAGGTCGCCTCAGGGAGTAACCATGACCCGACCACATCAGGTGGGGCTCTGATGTGGCCGATGAATATTTCCCTAGCTACTCGTGGGAACATGAACAAAGAAAAATTGAAAAATAAAATAAAATACATGCGGGATGTCACCGTCACAGAAATGGCAAGTCGTCTGGAGAGAGACCTCCGAGACGAAGACTACGACATTCCTAGCACGAGTCGTAGAAGAACACCTCCAGCGCGCAGATTTAGCCCTAGGCGCAGGACACCTCCAGCGCGCGGAGTCAGCCCTAAGCGCATGATGAGCACGGAGTACCACAGGCGCAGAGACACCGAAGCTCCAAGAAGACATTGGCCTACTGGCACGCAAAGGCCAAGCTCGCCGGTAAGGAAGGTATACACTTCCCGGTAGGCGAGAAGAATAGAGAGCAGCAACCCAGAGAGCGGCTGCATAAACCTCCAACGCTACCAGACAGGGGTAAGCCCGGTGGTCTAGACGACCCGCTGAGAAAAGGCCTCAGTGAAGCGGGTGCAAAGTGGTACCTGTGCTTCCTAGCCCAAGGTTTCGAACCTGAAGAGGCCAGGAAGCTAACCGTGGAAAGGAAAAAGGAGGTAACTGACACTCCAGAAGCAAAGGAACAACTAAAAAGGGGAAGGGATAACAAAACCCCCCCGGAAAAACCTGATAGTAAGTGACATGAAGCTACCAGCAGCGTCAATTTGACGGGCCCAATCACCGTCTCAGCGGAAAGAAGACGCAGAGTAGAGCCAGGCACCAGCTATGCAGGCATAGTCAGAAACCTGCGAGTGGCTGTGCTCCCAAAGGAGTACCCGGTGGCAACACTAAGCACCGAGGAGCAAACGGCGCTTGAGGACGCCATTATCGAAGAGGTAGCCCTAGGCTGGAAGAGCAAACTTGAGTTTGAAGGGATACACTTCAGACTGGGCTTGCTACTTGTTGACTGCTATAACGAAGACACAGCTCAATTGCTACTACACGCAGCAGCACGACTAAGTACGCGGAAGGGAGTCAAATTGGTGGCGTGTTTGGGAGAAGATATCCCCAAAACGCATACCATCCCAAGGAGCTCTATGGAGATCGACCATTCGTCGAGAAGAAGGCAAAGGAAGAGTGGTAACCTTCCTCATTGACGACCAATCGGCAGAAACGATTGCCAAGCAGGACTACATGATCCGATATAGGTTCGGCAAAATAAATGTCTGCGGACTGCGGAAGCAGGCAGCCGAAACAGCTGAAACCCACGCGGGCGAGGATGGAGCACCCGCAGCGAACTAAGGATCAGTAGCTCAAGAAGAGGGAACTGCAACTCCAGCTGACTCCATCACAGCAGCAACAGCACCAGCAAAGGCCGAGGAGATCCCCCTGAGTGAGGAAGACACTGAAAGTGTCGACATAGCTGGACTCAACATGGAGGATCTAGTCATCTCTCATCTCTCCGAATTTTCCCTAAAATGGAGCAAAAAGCACTCACTCGTATCGCACAAGACAACCTACACCACGCGAAGGCGGCCTCGGCCGTCATCTCAAGAAGTTTCATTAAACAACAACTTGGACTTGTGCTGATACAGGAACCCTATCACTTCAGGGGAAAGGTAAGAGGTCTCTCAAGCAAGAATGCACAGGTAATCTGGGATAATAGACAGGACCTCCCCAGGGCCTGCATACTTATCAGTAAAAACATAAAATTCTTATGTCTTTCAGAGTACATGACGCATGATTTGACAGCTATCCAGGCCTTCATTAACGTAGGAGGCATCCACTGCGCCATTGTAATTGCTTCGGGCTACTTCGACGGAGGCGGGGAGGCACCGCCAGAAGAAGTTCAAAGGCTAGTGAGACACTGCAGAAGGAACAAACTGCCACTTCGGCTAGGATGCGATGCCAACGCCCATTGTCTGGAATGGGGCAGTAGCGACAACAACGCTATAGGTGAGCGCCTTCTCGAATTTATTATTAATGAAAACCTAGATATTTTGAATGTGGGAACTACACCAACCTTCGTAACTAGGGTAAGGAAAGAGGTTCTAGATATTACACTCGGCCGTCCGAGTATTAGTAACTGCATTACAGGTTGGAATGTTTCTGACGAGCCGTCCATATCGGACCACAGGATCATCACTTTCAGCATAGAAGGTCTCAGTAAGGAGGTTACCCTGAATAGAAACCCCCGCAAAACTGACTGGGACAGATATAGGTCTACACTCGAGTGGAACCTAATAAATGTGAAAGAAAAGAAAACGGCGAGCCACTTCCTAGAACTGGAAAACAACGTAGAAGTGGTTAACAGGGCAATCAAAGATGTAAGAAAGATCCGAAGGACGCCCCTGGTGGAACAAAACGCTAGTCGAACTAAGATCAAAGGTGCACAAGCTCTTTAATAAAGCAAAGCGTGACGGAGACTGCCAAACATACACTAAGCAATTAACAAGATACAACTTGGAAATCAGAAAAGCTAAAAGAAACAGCTTCAGAGCATTCTGTGAGATCATAGCGTCAACCCCTGCAGCGGTCAGGCTACATAAAGCACTGGCTAAGGAGAAAGCAAGCGCGCCAGGCTCACTGAAAAAGCAAGATGGCAGCTATACCGAAGATGAAGTGCAGAGGGCCCTTCTACTATTAGAAACACACTTCCCGGGTATCTCAATCTACAGCAGCAGAGATGTATTAGGAAGGAATAAAAGGCCCAGGAGAGAGGACTGGGCGATGGCAAGAGACATCTCCACGAATCAAAGGCTAAGTTGGGCTCTGAACACCTTCCAGCCGTTTAAAGCACCGGGATCGGATGGAATATTCCCTGCCCTACTACAACAAGGCCAGGAAATCATTATGCCACACCTCCTGGGACTGAGATAGAGGTGGGACAAAAAACCATCACAATAAGCACCACTAGAGGCTGCCCACAAGGAGGGGTATTATCACCAATGATGTGGAGCCTAGTAGCAGATGAACTACTGCACAAACTGACAGATGCCGGCATTACGTGCCAGGGGTACGCCGACGATATAGTCATTGTCGCAAGAGGGAAATGTGAAGAAACGCTATGCGAAATCATTCAAAGGGGTTTACGAATCACACAGAAGTGGTGAAAACGGTAGGACTTATAGTGAACCCTACCAAAACCACTGTGATACCCTTCACCAAGAAAAGACAGCTAAAGCGTATGCAACATATCCTGTTGGAAGGGATCAGGGCCGACCCACAAAAACAGGTAAAGTATCTAGGTCTAACACTAGACAGCAAACTCCTCTGGAGAGAACATGTTGAAACTGTGGTAACCAAAGCCAACAGAGCACTTATGGTGTGCAGGAACATGTCAGGAAAAACCTGGGGTTGCAGGCCAGCCACACTGAGATGGATGTACCTGATGATAGTAAGACCCATCATCACTTACGGGGCATTGGCATGGGTTAACAGAACTAGGCTAACCACGACAAGGAAATCCCTCAACGAAGCGCAAAGATTAGCCTGCATATGTATAACAGCAGCCATGCGAATCTGTCCCACAGCAACACTAGAAGTGATCGTAGGTATACCTCCGATACACATAGTGCTAGAGCGAATCGCCAAGGAGACCATATTGAGAATCAGCAAAGAGGGCATCGCGAAAGGAACATGCCTCGCAAATAAAGAGCGAGTAACCCTATCCAAATCAGTGCCGCTTCTGGATTGGCCCAGAAATGATATGGTCAAGAAATACTGCTTTGAAAGGAAATTTGACTCAAAGCTGAGCAACAAAAGAGACTGGAGCAGCGAATCCGATAAATACCAACTCAAACAACACACAATTAAATGGTACACAGACGGATCGAAAACATCTACTGGCACTGGGGCAGGAGTGTACGGGCCCAAGACTAGATACTCAGAATCACTGGTAGTATTCCCCAGTATATTTCAAGCAGAAGTTCACGCGATCGAAAGATGCGCAAGTAGATGGAAACGAAGCAGCTGATGAACTAGCTAGAAACGAATCAGACACGCCGTTCCTTGGACCAGAACCTTTCTGTGGGATAGGACCCCACAAAATAAGGGAAGACTTAAGGAAAGAGGAAGAGAATAAATGGGCCAAACATTGGGACGATATCCCCCAAATAAGACAGGCAAAATAAATTCTTGGGAAATACAACCAGAAAAGAAGCAGAGCCTGCTTAAAAGTTAGTAAGAATCGACTTCGCATCTTGGGCATGTTAACGGGTCACTGCAGACTTAAGGAGCACCTTAGGAAACTGGGAATAGAAGGAGACGGACACTGCAGATTCTGCAGGGACTTTGCAGAAACACCAGCGCACCTTTTTATGGAATGCGAAGCATTGATCCACAAAAGAAGGAATCGCCTAGGTGCCTACCTCCTATCAGAAACGGATTTACCTTCGCTGAATCCACTGAAGACACTCCGGTTTGCTGTAGCAGCTGTACTGGAGGAAGTGCTCTAGACCGAGTATATTATCAGCTAGAGCCGTAGTATGGGGGGCACAATAGATCTTTTATAGGTCGCAGTGCACTTGCACCTCACAATAATATACATCTACATCTACAAGACCTAATGCTTAATGCTTTTCACCTTTGACTTATATTTCTTGCCCCAATCAGTTGCACGTAGCTGGATTTTACATTGCTATGGTCAAAGAATATATCCCTTTACCCATGAGATATCGAAACTGCCAGCTACTTGGGCATACCCTCAAGCGGTGTACCGAAAGTAAGTTATGCAAAAATTGCAACCTCCCCGCTCATGACCCTAGTGAATGTAGTGTGATGTGCGCTAACTGTCTAGAAAATCACCCTCTTCATCAAAATTATGCCATAAATACGTTCAGAACAAGGAAATATTAAGAATTAAAACCACAAAGAAGTGCAGCATGGCTGAAGCTAGACGCCTTTATAGCCATCAAAACCCTCTACCACCTAATCACAGCCCCTTTTTCGGAAATAGCTGGACAAACATTGCCCCAGTCTAAAGGCAAGCACTTCGAAAATTCTAAATCTAATCTACCCACAGTCTCCAATGCTACCATAACCACAAATCCTAACCAAACCAACTTACGCGCCAAAAATACAACATTAAATCAGCAAAACCCCAAACATTGTCTACTACACACCCCCGACACCCATCTCTTCCTCACAATATAACACATTGTTACAAAAAAGCAAATCATCGCAATTTCAATAATACAACGTCAATTCGCAATTCCCAAAACATCTCGATAAACCCAATCCCAACTGACACCCAAAACAATCCAAACAACTCACATTTTTTTCCAAAACAATAACTCTTCAAACACTACGAGTAACCAATCAAATAAACCCACACACAAGCTAGCTACAACAATAAATATCCAACACACCACACCTTTAGACTCACCCATATCTGTTTTCACCCAATCGCTCATCAAAAATAACGAATACTTCGTTAATGCCACACAACACATTGATGATGGCTTATAATAACACTTTTCTCACTACCAATTCTGACTCTGACGTTCAGAATTGGGATTGGTTCAATCCCATCTCAACGCACTGTTCGATGATAATCCACGTGGTTGAATATTGATCGCCACTCCACCTGCTGTTCATCGATTTTGAGAAGGCGTTTGATAGTGTCAACAGGAAGTTTATTTGGCGTGCCTTACGCAGGAGAGGTATTCCCGATAAACTAATTGCTATTATTAAAGCTACATATGAAGGCTCCAAATGTCACATTCTGCACAGAGGAAGGTTTTCTGAGGAATTTAAGATCCAAAGTGGGGTAAGACAAGGCTGTATTCTTTCACCAATACTGTTCCTATTGGTGATTATCGATGTGCTGGCACATCATTTCGAAAGATGGTGTTAGGCCAAATGCAGAAAAAATACAGTGCATCAAGGATTTCCCTACTCCAAAAAATATTAAAGAAAATCAAGGATTCCTGGGATTACAAAGAATATTATAGAAAATTTATACAAGATTACGCGAAATATCAAAGAAGACATTTCCCTCTCGGAGCAGTCCTCTCACAGGCAAACGGTCTAATTGCATTTGTATCACTTACTTTAAATCAGCACGCAATCAATTACTCCACAATTGAAAAAAAGCTGTTAGCAATCGTGTGAGCCACAAGACAATTTCACCATTACCTATGAGGAAGAAAATTCCACTTGCTTACAAACCATCGTCCACTAGTCTGGCTAACAAACTTTAAAGAACCAAACTCTAAAATCCAGAGAGGTGATATTTTACTAAGCGAATGAGACTTTGATATAAAGCATGTAGAAGGCAAAGAAAATAAAGTTGCCGACGCTCTATCACGAGTAAAAATCAATTCAGAAATAAATATATTTGAATGCGGTCAATGTAACAAAAGTTACGAAAAAGCACTTAAATTGAAATAGCATGTAGAAAACATACATAAAAAATTAAATTGCAATGCCCAAAATGTAAAACACAATTTCCAGCAAAACACACTATGATAAAACATTCTGAAGAATGCAAACCGAGAAAATATATAATCCCACAAAAGAAAATGTTAGAGAATGCCACGATTCACAGCGGAATCGCAGACAACGGTGATTTGATACCTACACATATGTATATCCGAAAAACCACTAAGCTATTTCAATCACAAAACATTACAAGGACAAAAACCTTTCAGAAATTCACGAACAAATAGCAAGAAATAATATAACTGGAATTTATTTTGACAATGACGACACGACTTTCATTCCCATGATAATGTAGCCAGGTTTTAAGAATATAATTCTCGGTGGAAGAATGAATGCACTTTTCTCAAAGCGTTTCGTTTCTGATACACTTTAGAATTTTGTTCCGATCGTCGGAGGGTTCACACCGGACGGAAGGCTCAAAAATACAATTCTCTGTTACCCCGTTTATATGCAGAGTCGAGTAGTCGAGTCAGGTTCGAGTACAGATTTCGATCTGAGTATTTCTACCAACCGAGTCGAATGGTCCAAAAGTCCAAATGTGGTCGATCTGACAGATGAGTATAGCAGACACACTAGTTTTGATTGTGTTAGTGTTCTGTTTAGTTCTATTTTTTGGATTTAATGAATATGAAATAACTGAACCAACAACCTTACCCGCAGCTAACCATGAACTCAATCAAAACAAAGCGATTTCCCACCCCGAACAAAAAAAAAAAACAAGAAGGAGATCTCACACACACAGAGACAAAATGTCAGTTCAACCACTCGACCCAGGTATACATGCATTTTTCGGACTCGACCCAGCACTGTTAGCTGAGTCGAGTCGACTCGAACCCATTTGGACTCGAAAAGCGTTTATATGTATTTGGAACCGGCTTGGAACCAGTTCCGCCTCTGCATATAAACGGGGTATGTGGTGGTATGAGTGTTCTGTTCTCAAAGCGTTTCCCTTCCTTTTTCTGTGTGTAGCCACTGCGTTCATGTGAATGACGTGCATGCGTAGGCAAGTGTGGCCTGGAAAATCAAGATCAATTTAGGAAAAATAAAAGAATTCAAAAAAAGGCCTAAAGAACATAAACAATTTTTTTTTGTTAGGAAGTTAATAATACTATAAAAAAAATTGTTTTCTTCGAAATTACACTATAGGAAATTCGATAAAAAAAAAAATTAATTAGTGTAAAAAGACATAACAAAAAATTGAGAGAAAGTTAATAATACTATATTTAATTACACTATATATTTAATTAGTGTAAAAAGACATAACAAAAAATTGAGAGAAAGTTAATAATACTATAAAACAAAAATAAAAAATTCTTCGATATTCTAACTTTTATTCATGTTTCTTTGCTTAATAGCTATAAACAAATAAAAATCAATATAAATTCACTGGAATGGAATGCACAAGAAAAGAAAAAGTATTCTTTTTTTTTTTAATTATTAATAAAATCCTCGTAAACATGTAGAACGGCTTTCAATAACTCCTCAAAAGGATCCAGTCTATTTTATTAATCATTCTCCTCCATTGGTATTCGTTAATCCAATCATTGAAGTTATTTGAGTAGTTATCATTGTAAGACTCACGTTATAGAGCCAACAGTAGGTAAGTGGCGCTCTTCACGCTATTCATTTATTTAAGTTCCGCCTTCCAGAGTTGTTTACCCGCTCACGCGACTTCGTCGCTCCGCTAGGGGCATATAAACAACTGTCAGGCAGGCGCCTGAGGCTAAGTCTATTCGAGAAGAGTTTTGTGCCGGCCAACAGTGAGTAAGTGGTCCAGTAAGCAATAGCAACATAAATTAATGTTAGAATTTGGAAGAACATTTTTTTTTTATTATTATTAACTTTTTCTCAATTTTTATTTTTTTTTAATGTTTTTTTTCTACACTAATTTAAAAAAAATAAAAAAATTCTAGCGAATTTCCTGTAGTAAAGTTTCGAAGAAAACATTTTTTTATAGTATTATTAACTTCCTCTCAATTAAAAATTGTTTTTACCGATTTTCCTATGTTGGAAACCTCAGCAGATGAAGCCACCGGTCGAGCAAACATACGCTGGGTTCATCTGTGGAAACATGCCCAACGGCCAGGGCGCTTTGGCCACCCTTCAGCAAGAAGAGATCAACTTCTCTGGTAAAACTTAGTCGTTATAACGCACGAGTCATTTCTGGCATAATCACTGGTCACTAGCGTTCACGAGGAGCGACTCGATGTGCTGCATAACGACTATTGCAGAAGTTGCAGGGACGAAGAAGGAATTGAATCTGTTCGTCACCTGCTGTGTGGTCCTGCCCTATCCATCAGAAGAACGAGGACTCTTGGTAGTTACTTCTTCTCGGAGCTTTAGGATTTAGGTAATATAGAGCTGACGGACTACCTTAACAGCGTTTCCAGGGTTAAATGATTGGGCACAATGGACCCGTACTATTGGTCTAAGTGAGCAGTGATTCTTTTGTCAGAGGGCACCCATCTACCTAACCTAACCAAGCTTTTGGTACAATTTTTATTCCTGCAATAAAATCTCTCAATCTCCTTGATCGAGCGCTTCTCATGCTCCTTTTTCTTCTTTCTGAGAAGTGGATGTTCATATTTTCTCCTCCACTCGTAGAGCTCGCGAGCAGCTCTTGACCTTCTATGCAGCGCCATCTTGTACGCCATTTGTGTTGCTGCATTTGCTTGCCCGCATTCCTCATCAAACCATTGTGGTGGCCGAGAGAAACCCAGTACATCAGAGGCGGCATCTCTAATGGC
Source organism: Brachypalpus laphriformis (assembly GCA_945910035.1). Lineage (NCBI taxonomy): Eukaryota > Metazoa > Arthropoda > Insecta > Diptera > Syrphidae > Brachypalpus > Brachypalpus laphriformis. The sequence goes on from OX246756.1 coordinate 127,134,761, forward strand.
TTGTTGGCAACGTTGCTACTGGTCTTCCGCGTTTGCTGCTGCGGGCATATGACTTTGATAGAGATTAAAGGAGACTCGATCGGCAAATGCTCTGGCTGCCTCTTGCCATTGTAGCCGTCCGACGTCAAACTTCCTCACAGTATTTCGTTGATTTCACTCCGTTCTGCAGTACCTTGGCTACAACTAGGTAGTGATCCGAGTCCACGTTGGCTCCTCAGAAAGTCCGGACACCCAGGCTCTGCCTCTAATAACAAATCCGCACCCGAATAGACGCTGTCCTTGTTGTCTGTAGCAAAAGCCGTAGTCGATGTCGCAGTTTGTCATCCTCCTTTTGCCCGGCCCATCCCATCGCACTTCTTGTATGGCGGTAATGTCTACTTTGCAGCAGTCTAGGGCTTCCGCAAGTTGTTCGGCTGCACGTGGCTTGTAGAGGGACCTAATATTCCACGTACAGGCATGAAGATCATTATCCTTTTTACGTTTGCAAGTTATATTTTTGACGAAAATTATATGGGATGGTTAGTCATAGACCAAGAAATTGTATTTTCAATTGTAAGGTAAGTATATTTGCAATTAATAGGATTTCCATTTGCAAAAATAATTTGTTTGGTTATTTACGTCTAGGATCGAGAAATAAATAAACAGCAGTGCAGAGGACTATGTCTTTCTGTCCAAGCTGATCAATTTTGTGGAGGAAAATAAATTGTTGTACAGTAAAAAGGATGCATTTTATTTTAATTAGAAAAAAAAAGACTTGACACTGATAGTCGCTTCTGTTTACATACACCTATAATGGGCACCTAAAGAAAGCTCAACGCACCCGTCGGACTTCTTTTACCAGATGCATTCGATCTTGGTAGTGGAGACCGAGGTACGATTTATTAATTCCAATAACTGGCTCTGCCCAGAATCCCTAGAGCCGACTTCCGAAGAGGGTAGATTTCCAGTGAACCTGTACTGCCACTGGGGTATTCATTATTTTTGCTTTGTCCATTGTATATTTGTATACTCCTTATCCTCGGAATACAGAAGGTGGATTTTAGTTGCCTCCTAGGACAGGCTGCCTACCTCGGGTATATTCTGACCCCTATTCGAAGGGTGTTATAGAACAAAAAGGCAATAAAAACGAATATAAAAACTTCCTTTAACGAAAATTCTTTTTATTAGCCGAATTCGATCACTAATTTAAATTTCCAAATCAAATTTGTAAACACATGCGATTACATACACATAATAGAAGTTTTGTATTCTGTTATAACCCTCCATACAGCTAAGGTATTGTACCAACATGCAACATTTTATCATGAACTCAATTTACGTGATTATCCTACAAATTGATGTTTAACAATGAACCTCAACCGCGTAAATACTTAATTGAATCTTAGATCACTTAATTTACATTCGATCGGCGATTAGCGGATGTTTCATTTCATTGGGCGTACGGATATGTAGGTGGTTATTATTCTTCAAATTTAGATTTTGGCGCTTTGCCGCTTATTTTTTTTGTATTACGAGTTGCTTTTAAAGCATTCAATGGAAAACTTGAATTGAATCATAATTCAAACGTAAGCAAAATTGTACAGATTTACGATATATCACCAGGCACAAAAACTTTAAGCTAAATTGACAGAGAAATAACCAATTTGTAACTGGTCACTAAGTAAGGTACTGTTGCACGAATTTTTTTTTTACAAAAACGTGGATATAGCACATGGTCCTCCTTATTCAAATATATGTTTCCGATAAAATTGATTTTTTTCAAAACAGCCTTTTAAAAAAAATGTATGGTTAGAATGAAAATCATGATAATACAGATTTCAGGTATGAAATTCGAAGCAAATCTGTCAATCCGTTTAGGATGCGACAGGACATACACACAGACTAAAGATAAGCAACTCTTGAGTGAGTCAACGGAAAAGTACCACTGAGTACAATGAGTCGACAGAAGCAGCAGCGTTGAATTTGGCATTTTTAACGTACCAAATACCACTAGAACACAAGCAGGCTGTGGGAAGGATTAAGAGAATTCGATAACACTCCTTAAAAAAACCCCCACTTCTAGCAATTCGCACAAAGTTAACGAATTGGGCAGGAATAACAAAGGTACCCGGCCATACAGGACTAGAGGGTGATGAAGCTAGAAATGGGGCTGCAGAGCATTCTGGGGAATAGGGATCATACTCGAAAAGAAGAATTCAGTAAAGTGGAGAAGGAAAACAGAGTTAGTACCTTAAAAATTATTCAAGGTTGCAGGCAGGCTATGAAACTCTTAGTCATGACATGCATCAGTACGAAGAACAACAACCCACGTATTCTGACAGGGTTTCTAACGGGGCATTACAAACTTAAGGAGCAACATAATGAAACTGGGCATATCAGAGGAACGCCTTTTCAGATTCTGCAATAAGCACAGTGAGACTCTGGAACATGTTCTGGTATCGAATGGGATATTAACCCACAAAAGAAGGAAATACTTGCGTAAGTTCTAACTGTACTGACTATAACCCGATTCTCATTGTCAGAGTCTTCAGAGAAACTGGTACAGAAAGAGTTCTCTAGCGTGAATTTTTCTAGCCAAGGCTAGAACGAAATACACACTACAAAGTTCTCCAAGATAGGACGCGCAGTAGACCACACGGCCGCAGTGCAAGATCACAAAAAGTTGTGTATTGCCACCACTACACATTCTGATAGTGACATGCGGAATCTTATAGTCTGTTCCAAATCACTTGAAATACCACAACGTGCGCAGAGAGAAATTTCCCAAAATAATAAAGGGGATGAAATCTCTCTTAATTCTTCTAAGAATGGTTAATGATTTTCTCCACTTTACTCTGTATGATGTTCTTTTTCCAGTTAAAACTTCTTTTGGTTTTTATAAAGCGGAGAGCGTTAGTTATGAACAAATATTTTATAAATGTAATTAACACGTTCGCTTCCAGTGAAAATGTGCGCAAAAAAGGGAAAATTTAAACACAAATGTATCATCGGTGATCACTATATGAAAATGTGTTCAAATATGTCTTGACATACCCATTATTGCTTCTGCAAAAGATCTCAGCCCCCAACTTATCCTAACATATATATTTCTGCTTGGAAACTAGGGAAAGATTTTTGTTGTGATCACCGGTGATACACATGGCAGTCAACGTGTTAAAGTGGTATGTTTTACTACGTATAAATTTATTTATTTATTGTATTAGTTAATTAAGTATGTATTGTAATATTTCGTTTAGCCCAAATACAACTGTTTCTTTAATTTTCCAAAATATGATAAATACAACAAATACAATACATGTTTTTATTTAAAAACCAAATAAAGTCGACATACAAAACAAAAACTGAAAAAATTCCCTTCAATTGATAGGTATGCATCGTTCTGAGAAGCTAGAATTTGTTCCCTTTGGTCCTTTTCTCAAATTCGGTATACTCATCACGCAACTTGATTCTGATTCGTCAGTAGTCCCGCAACTCTGTAATGAACGACATCAAAGTGGGGGTATACAGCCTGTTTTCCTTTTGCTCCTCCTCTTTTTCTTTCGTTCTCTCGAATTTGAATTTTCTTTAGCTGTAGTTGTTGTTGCTTTATTTCTTAGGAATGAAAATGAGTAATAAAATAAATAAATATTTGGCGCAACAGCTCTTTAAGTGCCAGGGTCTAGCTTCTCGCAACCACTCATGTTGCGTGCGTTATATTTTTCACACGAATGGAAGGGACCTAACAGTTTAGTGCCGAATCCGAACGGCGATTTGAAAAGCTTTTTCGTGACAACAATACTCTCGGATGTTTGTCAGACGCTCGCGAGAGATGGGACCGTGAAAAAAGCCTAGCATTAAAATTGATCGCGCTCTAACACGGCCATCCTGCAGCTTCATCGTTCCCGATGAAATGAAAGATTTTCCTGTGCTTAATAAGAGTACTATTCTTTTATTAAAGAAAAAAACAACCACACAAAAAATATTTTAGGAACGTATAACGATATTCTATTTCGTTTTCTTCCTTCGTCTATTGCCTCCTTCATCCTTACATCCTTCTAGCGTCAGTAACGATATGGATCTGTAAAACATAAAAACTCTTATCACTGGATAATTCCTTCAAGAGATTTTCTTAGATTTCCATCTTAGTGTTATATTCAGGGCAAAGTGTAGCTCAGAGGCCTTCTTATGCTTGTCTACACCATCCCAATATTACGTACAAGTCATAGTGTAGCTCAGAGGCTATCTTACGCTTATCTACACTATCACACAAATATTCACACAAGTCATAGTGTAGCTCAGAGGCTATCTTACGCTTATCTACACTATCACACAAAAATACAAACAAGTTGTAGTGCAGCTCAGAGGCAATCTTACGCTTGTTTACACTATCACACAAAAATACAAACAAGTTGTAGTGTAGCTCAGAGGCAATCGTACGCTTGTTTACACTATCACACAAAAATACAAACAAGTTGTAGTGTAGCTCAGAGGCAATCTTAAGCTTGTTTACACTACCACATTAACATACACACAAGTCATAGTGTAGCTCAGAGGCTATCTTACGCTTATCTACACTACCCTGGTCTATCAAAGTAACCAATATTACAATTGAAAATAAATATTTACCTTTTACACATCCACGCTAGGATCTTCTGCATTTTGATCAATACAAATTGGACGTATTGCGTCTCTGGCAGCAACTATAACGGCCTGTGAAACCTCCTTCTTTAGCTTGTAGCGATCGTTGGGGAGAATACCAACGATTTCATATGGCCCTCGATAGTGTACATCCAATTTTGATTTACGGATTTGATTGTTTCGATATACTACTTTGGTTCCAATCTCCAAACGTTCTGGTTTGCATTTGTTTCTGTCGAATCTTGTTTTCATGCGTTGAGCATTTTCCTGCATCCTTTCATCTGCTAAAGTACGTATTCCTACTAAGTCTTCATACTCGGGTTCGATGTTCAATTGTGATAGAAGAGCTGTAACATCAGGGGTACGTCCCGTGATTCCAGTTAGAATTTTTAGAGGTGAAAGTTTGGTTGTTTTATTTACGGTAGTATTAAGGGCTAATTGAACCCGGCTAACGTAGGTGGTCCATTCGAGGTTTGTATTGAAATTTGTCCGCAATAGATTGGCGACGGTGTCAACGTATCTCTCAACCTGTCCATTTGCCCTACTAGCACCAGTGGCAATCAGGTGGTGCTCGATACCAAGGGAAGCGCAAAATTTTCGAAAATCCTCGCTGGTGAAATTCGATCCTCTATCACTTATGATTCTACATGGAACGCCAAACAGCATTATGAATCCCTGAATGAGGTGTACGGTTTCGGACGCTTGCAGGGTTTTACAAGGTAAAATAACAACGAATTTCGTGAATGCGTCCACTATGAGGAGAATGTATCGATGGTCTCTATCATTTTCTCCGTGAAAACGCCCCATATAATCTGCGTGAATAGTGTGAAACGGTATCGGCTTCTTTTCTATAGGGTGTAATTCAATTTGCTTTTTCCCACAAGGTCTTTTAGCCACCAGACAAATTAAACATGACTCGACAAACTTTCTGATATTTCTTGTCATTGAAGGCATCCAGAAATGTTCCCTCATTTTTGACAATGTCTTTTCCCACCCGACGTGGCAATTGTCTTCGTGGTATCGTCGCATAAGTGACAGCCGGCACTGTTGAGGTACGTATAGTTTATTTCCTCCCGCCAACTTTCTGTATAGGAGTCCGCTTTTGACTGAATATTCCGATTTGGTATTAGTATCTCCCTTGTTGATTTTATTAATAATTTCCAAAGTGGTGGGGTCTTGTCTCTGTTCGATGTTTAGCCAGGACTCTGACAAACTATTCAAGCGGAAGCAATTTTTCTTTTCTTTTTGTATGTTACGGCTTAAGTAATCTGCGTGAACCATAGTCAGCCCCTTTCTATATACGATGTCAAAGCTAAAGTCCTGTAGATAAATCCACCATCTAGCGACACGTGGCAGTAGATCTTTTTTCTTCTGGGTTGCCTTTAAAGCATTACAGTCGGTTACCACCGTGAAATTTATTCCCAGTAGGTACGTACGAAAATGTTTAATAGCGTTGACCACGGCCAAAGTTTCCAATTCATAGCTGTGATAATTGGCTTCATACTGTTTTGTCGCCTGACTGTAATAGGCAACCACATGCAGCTGACCCTTGACGCGTTGAAACAAGACACCGCCATAGCCTACAGAACTGGCGTCGGTGTGTAACTCTGTTGGTAGGTCAGGTGAGAAAATAACTAGTAAGGGTCTTGTAGTGAGTTGTCTGAGAATATATTGTCGAGCTTCTTCGCACTCACTAGTCTATTCGAATTTTTTATTGATCTTTGTGAGAGAAGTAATGCAACTAGTTTTTGCCGCAAATTCGGGGACGAACTTCCGGAAATAATTGGCCAGGCCCATGAATTGCCGGACTTGCTTTACGTTTATTGGTGTTGGAGATCGTACCAAAGCATCAATTTTGGTTTCGCTTGGTCTAATTCCCTCATCTGATATTTCTCGTCCAAGATATTCAAGTTTAATTTGCAGAAATCGACATTTTTCTATATTAACCGAAAAATCACTTCCAGTCAGTGCATTCAGAACAGCTTCAAGGTTTTCAAAAGCTTCTTCGACAGTTTTTGTTGGGATGAGGACATCGTCCAAGTAGACTAGTGCAACTGTGTTCCTGAGTTCGCCTAGGGCGTTATTGATTGCTCGTTGAAAAACAGCTGGAGCATTGGCCAACCCGAAGGGCATTCGCAGATACTCGAAATGGCCATCTGGCGTGACAAACGCTGTTTTTTCTATAGAGTCGCTCGAAATGGGGATTTGGTGGAAGCCCGATGCCATGTCCAGTGAGGTGAAATATTTATTGCCAGATAATCTGTCAAGCTGGTCTTCAATTCTGGGCAAGGGATAACGATCTTTTATAGTAATTGTGTTCAGAGCCCTATAGTCTATGCACAAGCGATTTTGCCCGTTCTTTTTCTTTACAAGGACAACAGGACTCGCGTAAGGTGACTTACTTTCGCGGACAATTCCATGATTATTTAGGTCTGCAGTGATATCGGAAGTGATAAGAAGTTCGCTATGTGCCATACGATAGGGCCGATAGTTAATCGCAGCAACTTTACTTAAACGTATTTCCAGTGAACCAGTCGTCACCTCAGCCTTAGGGAACCCCGAAATTACATGATGGGAATATTTGGATAAGATCTTATTTAGATTTTGTTGAACCGCGGAATCAAGATGAGAAGGCAGGGAGATGGCTGCGTGATTAGTTAAACAAGTGGCTGAATATCTACGTCGCGGAGTTTTTTTTTTTTTTTGCGAGAGCAGGTGAAAAATCTTCTAAAGACACCATAAGGCCCGACCGCGCGTGCTTATGGTAGTGTGAGATTTTTACTCACTAAAAAAACACCTCTCCTCAAAATTAATACTACAACTAAGCCAGTGCTTATCCAGTAGTTTTATTTTCGCTTACGAGAATCGTTATTCTAGAAAAAGACGATCGTATGTGATTAAAAATAAATGTAGCACTTTAGACAGGTTAAATTCCAACGAAAGTTCCTGCCTTTTTCACGACCTTCATATGCTATGACGCGAGGTCAAAAGGTTTTGTCCTTTGAAGACGACGAATTGAATTTTTCGCGTCAAGTAGTTGAGTGATAGTACGGTTACAATGGCCGTGAACACGATCTTTGTGTTTACGCGCAAATTTTGTTATCTCTTCGACGACGCTGGGAATTCCCAGATCCCGATGAATATCTTCGTTACGTACATACCACGGTGCGTTATCGATCGTTCTAAGAACTTTATTTTCGAAAGTTTGTATGATGTTTCTATTGCTTTTCTTGGTACAACCCCATAGTTGTATACCATACGTCCACACTGGCTTTAGCACTACTTATATATAAGCAGTTTGTTATGTAGGCTCAACTTCGAATGTTTTCCGAGTAGCCAGTACATTTGTCGGTATTTGTTTTGAAGTTCGCCGCGTTTCTTTTTCACGTGCGATTTCCATTTGAGCTTGACATCTAGAGTCATTCCTAAATATTTTGCTTCGTTCGCGTACGGTATTTGAGCCGAGTTTAGATATACAGGCAATCTATCCACTTTTTTGTATGTAAAGTTGACGTGAGTAGACACAATACGTTCAGCACAATACGCCAAGAATTCGTCGAAGCGTGGACTTTATTAATAGCATGTTGAAGCTTTCCGGTTGCTGCTTCAATGGTATCTCCCGTTGTCAATATCGCCGTATCGTCCGCAAACGTGGCGACGACACAGTTTCTTTCTTGCGGGATGTCACGCGTGTAGAGTACATATAGAAGTGGTCCAAGGACACTTCCTTGCGGGACTCCGGCTGCAATCTCCTTGAAGTCAGAGTAATCGTTTCCGTGCTTAACACGAAAGAGTCTCTCGGTGAGGTACGATCGTAAGATTAAAAAGAGTTGCCGTGGCAGTAGTCGTTGCAATTTATATTCCAAGCCCTCGTGCCAAACCTTATCGAAAGCTTGTGAGACGTCAAGAAATACACCACAACAAATCTTTTTTTCTTCCAGAGCTTTCTCAATCACGTCAGTTATTTTGTGGACTTGGTCAATTGTAGAATGTTTAATTCTAAATCCAAACTGATTGTCAGGAATGAGACGTCTTTCGTCGGTTACGGGCTGTAGACGTTTGGAAAGAAGTTTTTCGAATATTTTTGAGATAACCGGCAATAGGGAAATAGGCCGATATGATTTCTTCTCATTTAGCGGTTTGCCTGGTTTCGGGACCATTATAATCTCGGCGACTTTCCATTGCCTCGGAACATAAAGCAATCTGAACGAAGCATTGATCAAATAGAGCAGTTTGATAATAGCTATATTCGGCAATTCCTTGACTACCTGCGCCGTTATCAAGTCGTAACCCGGAGCTTTTTTTGTCTTTAAATTTTTAATCACTTCCCTCAGTTCAATCAATGCAACTTTTTTTACTTTAAAGTTGTCAGATGTCGTGACTGGGGAGTCGGGCGTTAACGAAGGGCCGTCGAACGGCTTAAACGTTTCTTCTAAGTGCAAGGCAAAAAGTTCTGCCTTTTCTTTGTCGCTCTTGGCCCAGTTTCCATCGATTTTGCGAATCGGTGGTGCTTGCATTTGAGGTTTCCGGATGCCTTTTAGCGCTTTCCAAAGCGAATAATTTGATTCTCTTTCACCGGAGAGATTTTCAAGATAGGTCGCTATCTTTTTGCTTTTAAATTCGCGAATACTATCTTTAAGGCGATTGCATAGTCGGTTAAGGACCGTTTTATGCTGCGGTGCACGAGTGCTTTGCCATTTCTTTCGTGCTTTTCGTTTCTCTCTCACCAGTTCAACGATTTCTCTGGGATACTTTTCGTTGCGGTTGATCTTATAGCTTCTAGAAGGAGTGTTTCTCCATGCCGCTCTTTGAATTGCTTCCACGAAACGATCAATTTCGTCCTCTAGTTCACAAGGTGTTCTAAGTGATACATTTAAGGCGATATTTGTTTCGCAATCATTTCTAAAGCCCTCCCAATTTGTTCTATTGCTAGTGAGTCATGGAGATCCTTTTTTCTTGATCAGCGCTTCTCCAAGTAATAAAATTACCGGCGAGTGGTCAGAAGAGAGATCAAAACATTCTTTGACTGTAACAAACTTCTCGTAAATGCCTTTTGTAACAAAAAAATCGATAAGATCGGGAATTTTTTGTGAGTCAGTTGGCCAATAGGTCGGTTTTCCTGTCGAATAAAAACAACAACCGAATTCATTTGCCACTTCGTAGAGAATTTTTCCTTTAGAAGATGTACATCTTGAACCCCAGAAGGTGTGCTTCGCGTTGAAATCTCCACCAATCAGAAAATTTGAGCCAAGAGCATTGAAGACACGAAAGTAGTCGTCTTTTTCTAGTGGGCATCGCGGCGGACAGTAAACAGACGCTACATTGTAACTCAGGTGCTTATTTTTAACCCTTACTGCGCACAACTGAAGTGTTTCCAGCTCTATGCTTATGTCGACCGAATGTTCAATGTTAGTTTTAATGAATAAGGACGAACCGCCCCGCGCTCTATCAGAAGGATGATAGGCGTGATAACCAGCGTAGCCTCTTATCTTTATCTGCGATTCCCTTGTTAGATGGGTTTCGGAGATCAAACATATGTCGATATTTTCTCTTATTAGAAACATTTCTAATTCGTTAAATTTTTGTAAGAGTCCGTTTGCATTCCATGTTACTATTTTAAGCAAAGAGTTCATATTTACTTAGATTTAGATTTATGGTTAGCCATACAAAAGCTTTCGACGTTACTGAGACGTTCGAGAATCCGTTTGTTAATTTCACATTGTTCCTCGAACTTAGCGTAGATGCAGTTTAGAATTTTATTCAGCGGATCAGAGGGTGATCCGACGTTTCGTTTGGTTGCTTTGACTGCAGCCTGAGAATACGTCAGACGTACGGGGTTCGCTGGCTTGTCAGAGTTTATTTTTCGTTCAGCCTTTTTAGTCGACGACTTTGACGTACGTTTACCCGGCTTAGAAGGCTGATTGACTGTTTCAAGAGTCTGCACTGCTGATTCGAGCGTCCTTTCAGTCGGCTTAGGAATCTGTACAACTGGCTTACGAGACCGCTCAGTCTGCTTAGCAATACGTTCTTCCGACGTAGTTCCCCGTACAATCGGCGTTGTCGATTTTTTCCGTCGCATTTGTAATTCCTTAGCGACCTCGCAACCGCGATAATTTGCTGGGTGCCTACCTTTGCAGTTAACGCAAGTAGCTTTTTCATTTGTGCTCAAATTGCAATTTTCGGAAGAGTGTTTCCCAGCGCACTTAACGCAGCGCGGCTCTTTCCGACAGTACGCTTGTGTATGATTAAACTCTTGGCATCGCTTGCATTGAGGGATTGTCTTCGTGTTGACACGTAGCGACTCAATTTTAACGACCATACTCATGATTGTACGAATATTGAATATCTTTTGCTGGCTTTCCGTTTTATGGAATGATAGCACAAAAAGCGGAAGCTTACGTTTCAATGTAGTTTCTTCACCACGGTCTGGTCGTTTTCTCTCTTTTTTTAAAAGGTTCACGGTGTCCAGAATGTTATAACCTCTAACGCGTAAATCATCTATAACGTCTTCTTTAGCGCAAGATGGATGAAGCCCTCTAGCTACGACCCTCAAGGGTCTCTCAGACTTGTCTTCGTAAGTATGCCATTGAATTTTTTCCTTATTTAGCCTTTGAGATACAGCCCGATAGCCCTCAGCGTTATTAACCTTGATTTTCCACGCATCGTTTCGCAAGGAAGTTACTTTAAATTCACTAGCGATCGTTGTTTTTAGAATTTTCCTCAGAGAATTATAGTCGGCAACGCCCGTGATATTTATTGGTGGAGGGGCGCGTTTGCTTTCAATTTGCTTTTCCGGTTTCGGCTGCGCTTTGCGATTAGGTTGCTGTTGTGGAACAACTTCAGGCTATGATCCGGTCTTACGTTTTTTAGATGGTCTTCGTTTGAGTGTCCAATCCGTTTCGCGCGTGAGTTCTTCTTCATCCGTGCTGTAGTGATGGCTAACCGGAGAAGGCTCACAGTGGATAACCGTCTGCGTTTTTGAAGACTCGTTTTGAGATTCAAGTTTATCAAGTTTGCTTTTGAGATCTCGACACAACATCTCCATTTCGTCGAGCCTCTTTAGGAGTACGGCGTTCTCCTTTTTCAGAGTACTCTCTTCGAAATCTTGCGTTTTCCGAATTAACATATCCGGATTTGTGAGACTTTTATTTTGCGCTTTAGGTGAAAACTCCTGAGGCGGAGATCTTTGTAGCCTCGAGCTTTTCCTAAATGGGTTGATTAAGTTCTGATGCAATAAATAGCTCTCCCCAGAATCCGTAGAGCATGCCTCTTGCGAGGGTGGATTTTCCAGTTGAACTGGGCTGCCACCTGGGGTATAAATACCATTAGTTTTGTTCATTGCATGATTGATATTACCGTAAGAAGGACGGCGGGTTTGCATTTTAGTCGCCTTTTACGACAGGCATGCCTACCGTGGGTATATTCTGTCCCCTATCCCACAGGGGGATAGGGGACTCGCAGAGTGGATCCGTTAATGTCTACCGCAATCATTAAAGTTGGGTCCTTTAAAACATCTCTTCCAATAATCACTTCATTTTTTAAGTATTCGGGTCCCATTATGTGAAAAGCAACTTCAATAGTTAACTCCTCAAACTCTACCAAACCGTCTAGTTTTTCTGTCAAAATAATGGGACTTGCACCGATTCCCTGCACAGACAGAAAATAAGGCACCCTTTTAACAGAAATTTGATCAGCTATATCCGACCGTACTAAAGAGCAGTCAGGTCCTGTGTCCAGCAAACAATGGAACAGTTTGCCATCAATTATAATTGGGGTGGTTTTCTCTGACGACGCTATTTCACTACAAATACTAACGTTTTTTCGCTCGGCCCTCTGCTTTGCCCAACACGTATCCACTCCATGCCCGATTTTTCCACAGAAAGAACACTTTACACACTTTTCTGATATCTTTGTGGATTTCTCAGGTGAGCCATGGACGAAACTTTTTTCAGGAAAACCCTTTTGTGGGCATTTGGCCCTAATATGCCCAATTTTTCCGCAGTCGAAACATCGCTTCTCATTCTCTGGTCGTGCGCGTTTAGATGGGATTAAAGGCTTCTCCTCACTTCTTTGACCGGAAAATTGTTTTGGGAATCCTCTGTCTCCTTGTTGGTGACGTCGGAGTGAGGGCTCAAATCTGCGACGGGGAGTCTCGCGTATAGAGGAAAGGTGGTCAATCAAAGCTTGTACCGTAGTGGGCATGACAAAGGTAAGGGAGTTTTTGAGACTGACCTCAGAAATGCATCCAACAACTATTCGGGTAATTTTGTCTTCTGGTATATTGAACGGTAATCGGTTTATCTGGCAGACCTTTTCCATTACGAATTCGGTGTATGAGTTAAATTCATTGCTTTCAGAATTTGCGACCCTGCGAAGCTGTTCAATAATATCAGTTCCACTGGAAAAAGAGTGTATGAGCGAAGCACGTAAATCAGTCCAGCTATAGTGTTGGAGCCCGAACTTGTGAAACCAGGTCTTTGCTCTTCCAAGCAGCGCATCTTGTACCCTGGAAATGATGTCGAAACCTTCCAGCTTATCACGCTCCACTCTAGTGTCGACATCCGCACACCATTTATGGATATCAACTCGAGAATGATCTGGGTCAAAGCAAGGAAAACCCACGGAGTTGTTAGCATCTCGCTGTTGCGCGGTTTTCAAAATCTGGCTAATTGCGTCTACAGTAACTACAATGGTATCGTTACGTTTTTGGCCGGCATTACCTTCACCCTCATTTTGCCCATTGGCCGCATCCTCCTTGTCCATTCTTTTTCTTTTCCCCCTTCTTTCCATTTAAAGTACAAAACAAAGAACTCACCCTTTAGCTGGATAATCACCCCTAGTCTCCACTGGCAATAATTCATTGCAAGAAATATGTCAAGCAATCGAAATTTCCAATGGAGACCGCAAATTTCTTGAAATAATTCATTTCATTTGCGGTCTCCATTGGAAATTTCTATTGCTTGACATATTTCTTGCAATGAACTATTGCCAGTGGAGACTAGGGGTCAACAGAAAGAAATTACAGCACACACGCGCACAGTTCTGTTTAAAAGGGAAACAGCGCACAACGGGAGGGAGAACACCAGCAGCGAACGAGACTGAAAAAAAGCTCCTGTACACACGCGCACAGTTCTGTTTAAAAGGGAAACAGCGCACAACGGGAGGGAGAACACCAGCAGCGAACCAGACTGAAAAAAAAGCTCCTGTACACACGCGCACAGTTCTGTTTAAAAGGGAAACAGCGCACAACGGGAGGGAGAACACCAGCAGCGAACCAGACTGAAAAAAAAAGCTCTTGTACACACGCGCACAGTTCTGTTTAAAAGGGGAATAGCGCACAACGGGAGGAAGAACACCAGCAGCGAACCAGACTGAAAAAAAACTCCTGTACACACGCGCACAGTTCTGGTTAAAAGTAAACAGCACACAACGGAACAGGTCCTTGCATAGGTAGCCAAACGAAACAACAAAGGAAAGCGAAATTCTATTATTGTTTCGCACCCGTACACAATTCTTCACAACGCGACTGTTTTCGGTTCGATTTGAAATAGCGCACTTGGGTTAATCCCACTTCTGATAATAGAGAAATCTAGGAAATTTTACTTTTACACAATTCTGTGGCACATCACAACTTCGCGTGTCAGCAGCCAAGATCTCTCTGAGGATCTTTTTGCACTCACAGATTTGCTTCAAGCTTACATTTCCACTCAAAAACATTCCTCATGTAACTCACACATGTACATGTTTAGGAAAGGAGTGCAAATCACAGTATACAGTGTGGCAAACAGCATAGTATAGCCTAGCATTAAAATTGATCGCACTCTAACATATATTTAACACAACGGCCTACAAAGGCCAGGGCACACGGCAACCACACTTTGACTATGCTGATGATATTTACAAATTATCGCACACATTAATCGATTAGCATTAAGTCACCACCGGCTTGGTAATTTGTTGAGAGAAACATGAAAAGTGTAACAATCAACTCCGCCAAAACTGAGATTCTTAGCCTAAATAACCCCTTAACATCACAATTAAGAATTACTGTATAATAGGTCGGGAGAATTCAAGACTTGGGAGTATTGTTTCGTCCGTATGGAAATTATCGAGGATTAGCAAGACTCACGAAGCACATGACGCCCTCTAAATACCCTTTGATGTTCTGCCTGGGTGTGGATGGCTACTCCATCTCTATCCTGTAAAACAGTTCTAGTAACCAGTTTCTACTCTCTCCGTATTTTGGAGACAGTCGCCTTTACCCTTGATTTAGTTGGTTAAAGCTGTTTTTGGTAGACAAGTGCGTTAATGTAGAAACTGAGCGGCTGAGTTTCATTCGGAATAAACAAGTTAAATTTAGAGTGGGAAGTCATATTCGTTTGCAAGTCGCAGTGAAACGGAAACAGGCAGATGCAAATGTGTCGTCTATCTTCAAAGGTCCACATTATAGGCATGAACGAGCTCAGGAAGCGATGATCTACGTGCGATATTATGGTCGACTTATTCCTCACCTTTTTAAATGCAAAGTTAAGTAGATATATCACGGAAGTCCTGCTACCTGGCCAAAACGCTGAAGACCACCTTGATATTGTTGGCCGTGAGGCAGTTTGAACAGGAACTCACACTACATGTCCAACGGCAACTGCAGCAAGCTATTTTTCAGACATCTCATAAGGGAGACTCAAACAGGACAAGAGAAATATACGGATGTAGAATGGTAGAGCAAAAGCATATTAAACAAAAAAATTTAAAGAAAACATACACAAATCCAAAAACCACCATTTATCATACAATACCCCGTATGAAATGCCTGGAACATGAAGGACATCAAAGAATGGTGTATGATTCGAACAAACTTTTTTTTTCTGAATTTTCTTTTGTGTGTTTGACTTGACCTTGTGTGATTTGGATGTTGCTGTTGTACCACTACTGGTTCTTGTTTTTAGTGTAATAAATACCTATGCATGTACATATGTACAAATTGATAATACATCGAGGGCGGAAATTATTTTTTGACGATCGCCTTACATAATGTCTGAGCGGCTAATAACTAGAAATTTGTTTGGAAGCAGGACTTGCGAAATATCACCCACGAATTTAAAAATATTTTTTAACTTTCTCTTCGACAACTGGTTGAGACACCCCCTGATTCGGCGTTTCTCGATAATTTTATTCTGTATGTGCTGCAAATATTGCTGTAAGGTAATCATTACCAATTTTTAAGAAAATTATAATCACCAAAAATCCTTTTGTTTCCTTAATTTTCTTGGAATTAGCAATTTGTCCCTAAATGGACGCGACAAGTGGTCGAGACAGGTTATAAATATGTACTTTGGAATTTCAGTTGCGGATTCCATTCGCACTGTGATTTGTTAGTGAATTTTAGTAATTTGATTTAAAAGAAAGTATTTAGACACGTCTTAAAAGTAAAAAACTTCAAAATGTGATCTGGAAAGGTGTTAAACCAAACGGAGATCCAAAACATTACAAAATTGGGCCATTAGGCATATTCTATCAACAAAATTGCAAAACATTTGACCCGCAGTCGTACAGTTGTTTGAAACTATTTCAACGGATTTCGAATGTAGACAGAAAAGTTTACTGCTTTTTTTTTTACTTATTTCAGGCAGTTGATTAATCTTTTCATTGATTTTAGTTAAAATTTCTTCATGAAAATCCATAGAGATATTTTTTATTTTCATCCACTTACATAAAGAAGTGGAACGAGGGAGATGGAAGTCAAGAGTTTCTAAAAAATAAATTTTGAGAAATCCTTTTTCCCTCCATGGAATGAATGAATGAATCAATTAAATTAGCAACGTTTTTTGAGGCAGTTTTCTTTCTTGTTTTATGTGACAAACTTCCTATTTTGAATGC
This sequence comes from Brachypalpus laphriformis, assembly GCA_945910035.1. NCBI lineage: Eukaryota > Metazoa > Arthropoda > Insecta > Diptera > Syrphidae > Brachypalpus > Brachypalpus laphriformis. The sequence continues at coordinate 127,151,255 of OX246756.1, forward strand.
TTGTAATCTACGCCTTAAAGCGGCTTGTTTTAAATTATTTGTTTTTCGTATTAGGAAAAATATATTAAATGCAATGGAAAGTCGCAGAGATTATAATGGTCCCGAAACCAGGCAAACCGCTGAATGAGAAGAAATCATATCGGCCTATTTCGCTATTGCCGGTTATCTAAAAAAATATTTGAAAAACTACTTTCAAAACGTCTACAACCCGTAATCGACCAAAGGCGTCTCATTCCTAACAATCAGTTTGGATTTTGAATCAAACATTCTACAATCGACGAAGTCCACAAAATAACTGACGTGATTGAGAAAGCTCTCGAAGAAAAAGAGATTTGTTGTGGTGTATTTCTTTACGTCTCACAAGCTTTCGATAAGGTTTGCCACGAAGGCTTTGAGTATAACTTGCAACGACTACTGCCACGGCAACTCTTTCTAATCTTACGACCGTACCTCACCGAGAGACTCTTTCGTGTTAAGTACGGAAATGATTACTCTGCTTCAAGGAGATTGCGGCCGGAGTTCCACAAGGAAGTTTCCTTGGCCCACTTCTATATGTACTCTACACGCATGATATCCCACAGGAAAGAAACTCCGTCGTCGCCACATTTGCGGACGATACGGCGATATTGACCACGGGCGAAACTATTGAAGCAGCAACTGGAAAGCTGCAACATGCTATTAATAAAGTCCACGCTTGGACGAATTCTTAGCGTTTTGTTCTAAACGGAAGCAAATCTACTCATGTCAACTTTACATACAAAGAAGTGGATAGATTGCCTGTATATCTAAATTCGGCTCAAATACCGTTCCCGAACGAAGCAAAATATCTAGGAATGACTCTAGATGTTAACCTTAAATAGAAATCGCACGTAACAAAGAAACGCGAAGAGCTCCAAAAAAAATACTAACAAATGTACTGGCTACTCGGAAACTATTCGAAGTTGAGCCTACATAACATTATCTGTAAGCAAGTGCTAAAGCCAGTGTGGACGTATGGTACAATATATAACTATGGGGTTGTACCAAGAAAAGCAATAGAAACATCATACAAACTTTTGAAAATAAATCGTTATCGTTAACGCGCCGGCACATACGTAACGAAGATATTCATCGAGATCTGGGAATTCCCAGTGTCGTCGGAGAGATAACAAAATTTGTGGGTAAACACAAAGATCGTGTTCACGGCCATTGTAACCGTACCGTCATTCAACTACTTGACGCGAATAATTCATTTCGCCTTCTGCAAAGGACTAAACCTTTAGACCTCGCGTCATAGTACTTATATGCCGATTGTGAAAAACTCAGGAACTTTCGTTGGAATTGAACCTGTCTAAAGTGCCACATTTCTTTTTAATTACATCTTTTTCCAAAAATCACGAGTCTCGTAAGCAAAAATAAAACTGCTGGATAAGCTTCGGCTTAGTTGTAGTATTAATTTTGAAGAGAGGTGTTTCTTTAGTGAGTAAAAATCTCGCACTGCCATAAGCACGCGCGGTCGGGCCTTATGGTGTCTTTAGAAGATTTTTCACCTGCTCTCGGCAAAAAAAATATATTTTTTTTTGTTTTAATATCAAAATTTCTGATTTATAATCCTGAACGTATTTTTTTTCAAAAGTGCTAGTACGTGATGGTTTTTTCAGACATGCATCTGAAAAGGTTTCAAATTCTTCAAGACTTAAATCGATGGCAGACTCATTTTCTTTCAGAAATATACGTTTTGCGATTTGAATTATCATCTCCATTTGAAAAATAATCAAGATTTAGTGTTAGAACAGACTCTTTTTTTAGTTTCGAAATGCATTACACATACATACTTTTACATGTGTAGAATTTTTTTTATAACTATCTCCTCTTCTGAATTACATTTTTAAAAAAAATCCGGGCTAAATATTCTTGCCGCTTGGTGCCACAAGAACTTACGCAACAACATGGTACCCGCATTGTTTAGTTTTGAATATTTTTCCTTCGATGAAGCTGAAAAGTGCAATAAAGCAGTAGTTTTTAAAAAAAAAACTCCTTAACATGCACCCGAAACTACTATATCAAAACTTGATTTGCACTAAAAACGAAAAGTGAATCAAAGAAATTCAACGTTTTCGCCGAGGTGTTTTGCATTTTGCTTTATCCTTCCCTCATACTTGTTGGGACAGAGAAAAAATGGCAAACATCACACAAACGTTCGCTGATACCATCCGTTTGAATACAGAATAGCAACAGATAATACAGAAAGGAGGCAAAATAAATGTTGGTTTACATCATACCGATGTGATTCGTTATTCTGTATTTTTTCGACACTATACCTATATGATCATAGAATAAACGAAAAACAGAGAAGTAGAGCCATCTACATAAAAAAAACAGAATTAAACACGATGCATACCATATTCTACATAACGGGTGGGCCAACTACAAGTTTCTTTTTAAATCATAGGTTATTTTGACATTGAAAGCTGTTTCCCGCTCGAAATCTTTACAGAAAGTCAGTATCATACCTCCGCGGAACGAAATGAGTCGCTTTACGCTTGAACAACATTTGGAAATATTCAAAACTTATTTCCAAAGTGAGTGCTGTGGAGCCCAATCAGTGCGTTTTTTGAAAAGAAGTTTTAGCCGAAATGAAGCACCCACCGCGCTGCTGTACGCAAGTTTGTGCAAAAAGTTCGTGAGACTGGTATGCTAGTGGACAACACTCATGGTCCCCGTCGTCGTACGGTGCGCACAGAGGAGAATGTGGCTGCTGTAGCCGAGAGTGTGAGACACAATTCACGAACATCAACTCGTCGTCGATCTCAACAGCTCAACATTTCACGCACTAGCCTGAGAAGAATTCTGCACAAATATCTGGGATTATTCGCTTACAAGATCCAATTGATTCAGCAATTGAAAGCACACGACCATCTGCTTCGTTATCGCTTCGCAGTTTGGGCCTTAGAGCAGCTTGAATTGGACAACGATTTTGGGCGAAAAATCATCTTTTCTGACGAGGCACATTTTCATCTCGGCGGCTACGTTGACAAACAAAATTGCCGCATCTCGGGCTCGTAAAACCCGCACGTTATTGTCGAGAAGCCAATGCATCCACAGAGAGTGACAGTTCGGTGCGGATTGTGGAGTGGTGGCACCATTGGACCATTTTTCTTCGAAAATGAGGCTGGGAACAACGTTTCGGTCAACGGTGGGCTTTACAGAGCCATGTTACCGACTTTTTTTTTTACTGAAATTGAAGACATGGATTTGGACGACCTCTGGTTCATGCAGGAAGGCGCGCCAAGCCACATAGCCCATGCCACAATCGGTCTTTTGCGCACCAAATTCCCAAATCCTGTTATCAGCCGTCTTGGCGATGTCAATTGGCCGCCTCGGCGCTGCAATTTGACCTCCTTGGCCTTTTTTGTAGGGAACCGTGAAGAACGGATGTTATGCCAATGATCCGGAAACGATTTAAGCACTTAAGGCCAATATCATCCAAGCAATCCGTGAGCTACAGCCGAGTGATAGAATGCGCTACTGCGAAGCCAGCCGAGGCAGACGCTTGAACGACGTTGTATTCCATAATTAATGGGAATGTTTGCTCTTACTAATAAAGCCATAATAAGTGGAAAAAATTTCATTTTGTTCATTTTATTGTCTTTTTAAAAAGAAACTTGTAGTTGGCCCACCCTGTATATATATTTCTCTTTTCTGTACTTCAGTACATAAAAAAATAATGCAGGCGCCGAATTTCAGCCACCAATCGACATGTTGCATTGCGAGTAATGAACGCCTTTCGTTTTACTTTTGAAGATGCAGTCTGTGTCATCGGAGAAATGACACCAATAAATACGAGTACTGGCCAAAAAACTACTAAAACTATACCAAAAGAATATGTAAGAGGTTAAAGTAGTTCGCCCCGAGTGGCTGCCGTGTTGGAACCAGTCACCTAAAGGCCGATAGATCTATCGCTTTATCCTCATAATTGATACCTGGACAAAACGTAATCATAGGAATACCTCTGAGTGGTACAAGTGTTAACGGGACATATCAGTTTCCGGTCATAGGAGTACCTCTACCGATGCAAACATGATGATTTCTCTTCGCCCACTGTATTGACACCGTGGAACACTAATTTTTTTACACCTCAAACTTAGGAACCCAGAGGTTAACATTGTCAGGAAAACTAGGATGAACAGCAACACCAGTAAGCTTTTCGCATATACCATATGCCTTAATAATGAATGAAATAAAATGCAGCGAGTAATTTTGTTAAAAACGTATGTCTTCTTCTTCTTCAATTTATCAGCGAGGTTATGATCCGAAAATAAAGGATCACAACCCTCTCACTTCAACGAATTTCTACTGATCCGCCTGTGGGGTTCGCCTTTGTTAAAAACATCTGTATGCCTATATATAACATAGGTATAAAGGGTAACCAGATAGCAATGGTACTTTTTCCAATTTTTATGTTTTAGCAGCTGTCAAAGTTACCAATAACATCCAGCTCTCAAAATATTCAGTCAGGTTTGCCATTTCATCATGCATCGTTTCACGCTTGCCGAACGTGCTGAAATTATTAAAAAATATTATTGAAATTTCGGCTCAGTTGTAAATACACAACGTGAATTTCGTCGTGAGGTCGGTCGTCATCACGTCATAATGGCTTCAGCGTGCAGGCAATTCGTGGCATCGTGCAAAAGTATGAGCGTGAGTACACACTTTTGGACCTTAAGTCACCAACCAGATAGAGATTGATGCGAAATGAAGAAAACATATGCGCCGTAGCGGCCAGTATCGAAGAAGACCCAGAAATGTCGATTTGGCGCCGATCAGCTGAATTGGGCATCGCCAGAGAGTCAACCCGGTTTAATTTGTAGTTGGAGCTCGAGATATATATATATATCCGAGCTGTGGTTCCAACAAGATAGCGCTCCATGCCATACAAGCGACGAAACGCTCAAAGTTGTGAAGGAGAAATTTGGCGATTGGGTCATCTCCCGGCAAACGTTCTTCAATTGGCCGCCGCGATCATGCGACTTGACACCACTGGACTATTTTCTCTGGGGTTACGTCAAGTCCTTAGTCTACGCTAACAAGCCAACCACTTTGGACGAGTTCGAGGCTGACATTCGAGACGCTATTGCGAGAATAACGCCGTACATATTGGACCGAGTCATCAAAATTGCACCGACCGCTTGAAGCACTGTGTTCTCTAGCTCTTTGGTTACACAGAGAACATTCAGCATTTCCTTCAGATCTGTGTGCCAGATAATTCAAGCGTAACCTCTGTTCACCTCTGGCTTTAAAAATTGTTGAAATTACATCCAAGCTGTTACGATCATGTAAATAGTTCTTATCATAAAGGTATTGTTGAAGAACTTTATACGTATTTCTTTTTTGGCTTTGCTGGCTTTGTGTGCTAAAGTTTCACGCGTGCCTTCCTCGATCTTTACTAGTAATTTCTGAAGAGCACTCCCCAAGGTATTGCTTGGCGTGTATAAGGCAACGTTATATCCGCGTCCCAGCCTTACCTATTCGTCAAAGAATTGCAGACTTCCTTTTTTAAGGTGGGTAACGATCTTATTTGGGAGCCGATGATTTGGTTGTCCAATTATTTTTAGAATATTTAAGAAATGCAACCTCACCTCACTTATGATGGCTCCATAGTCAGCAATGAAGAACTGATGTACTTTGGGGTCCATTACCTTCAAACAGATAATCAAGGACTACAATAAAGAGCTAAGGATTTAAGACGCTGTCCTGATGCACCTCGACTTTGATTAAAAACTCTTCGGCTACTCCGCGGAGCATCTTACTCTTGTCTTTGCTCATACGTACTTGTCCATGATCATATGTTTCTGGAGCTCCTCGATGTCTTAGCACCACCAAATCTCGTGGTAGTGTGTCGAATGCATTTCTAAAGTCAACCAATACAATATGCAAATCCCTTAAGGAATCACAATGTATAACGCACTGATCATCAAAAGTACGTGGAGTCCTATAATTTCGAATTAGCTTCTTTGTTATTTACTCGTATATAGGTATAATATATTGAAATATTCTTTCTGGGGCTCGTACAAACAAAACCGTTTTTTGTGTATTTGAACTGTTTATTTATTAACAATTATCAACTTCGCTTCAACGCAATATTCAAATCACTTTATTCTTTATTTATTTCAAATTAAACTGTCTCTACAAATTTACTTTCAATCACAATATCGTTTATTTTCACCACCGTTGAAATGTCACTTTTAATCGCTGTATTCACCTTTTATTAACTGTGTCGACTGTGGTTGTGGTCGGTGTATTTATGCCAAATACAAGAAGTTCTAGAACATGCTAGATGTCACTGGAGATGAATCGATGACTGTGGTGCTGGAGTAAACCGATGTGCACGCTAGCAATATTGGCAAATAGGTGGCGTTATTAGGGTGCTGCAAGAACAATGCAGTGCAATGGTACTTTTTGTGGATGCTACAATATGTATATAATCGTAAGAATTACCTGTTCGTATGTACGCAAACAAATCAAAAACTAACCATCCGATTAAGCTGAAACTTACACAATATATTGTATTTGTTATGAAAAGAAGTGCACGTAAATCAAAAGTTTTCCGATACATGGCACTGAACACCAAAATCTCTCAAACTCAAAAACTAACCATCCGATTGAGCTGAAACTTACACAATATATTTGTTATGAGGTGAAAAGTGCATGTAAATCCAAAATTATCAGGTTTTGTGATAGATGGTGCTGAACACCAAAAGCTCTCAAATACAAAAACTTACCATCCGATTGAGCTGAAACTTGCACGGTATATTCGTTATGAAGTGAGAAGTGCACGTAAATCAAAAGTTGTCAAGTTTTCCGATAGATGGCGCTGAACACCAAAAGCTCTCAAACACAAAAACGAACCATCCGATTGAGCTGAAGCTCGCACAGTATATTTGTTATGAAGTGAGAAGTACACGTATTTCAAAAGTTTTCAAGTTTTCTGATAGATGGCGCTGAGAACCAATTTCTAAATTATTACTACAGCACTCCACGCTGACAGCTAACAATTAAAATACATTTCTTATGGCAAAGTCAACACATTCACGCGCAATCGCACAAAATTATCTTCTTATATACCGATATAAAATACAATGTATGTTTGCTTGTTTGTATGATATGGACTCGGAAACCACTGAACCGATTGAGCTCAAATTTTCAGGCAATCTTCGGTATTGTCCCAAGTGTTCCTGTGAAGTTTGGTAAAAATGGGACCACTACTTTAGTAGTAATTTAGTAGTAAAGTATTTTAGTACTACCATTTTGTTTGTTAGGCGCGGCAACGCACGCCGTTGGTTACCGTCGGTCCAGCAGTCTAAACCACTACTTTAGTATTATAGTACTTTAGTACTAAAAAAATGTTGATATACCTATATATATTTAAGGTTGGACCAATTATCCACTATTGCCCGGTACAAAACTGTGCGCCTGCCTGACAGTTGTTTTTTTTTTGTTCTGTTAGGCGCAGCAACGCACGTCGGGTGCCGCTAGTGCACATATAAAAATGAGACTAAGTTTGTTTGTTCGTTTTCGATAAACTTCGAAACTACTGGACCAATGGAGCTCAAACTTAGACATAAGGTATGTTTTAAAGAGAGAAAGGTTATTCACATAGTACGATTACTTTATGATAAATGCCGCTAAACAACAACTTGGAAATATTGACAAATGAAGCAGAAAATGATAACCAACACCACAAGAGTATTTCTCACGGCACAAATGAAATATTAGCCATAGCACGAATAAACAATTTAAGTCTACTAATAGTTTATTAAAAAAACATGCACACAAAAAAAAACATCTATTTCATATTATTAAATGGCTTGGAGCGCACGTAGGGCATCTGCTTGTTTTTTTTATAAAAAACACATTATGATTAACATTAATACGGAATATCTGACCACCGGTGTTGTAGGAGGAAGGACACAGTGGAGTTCCCCCAGATTGGCAACCAACTCAGACTACCTCCACACCCATTTAAAAGGTTAAAATTCCCCATCAAAATCTGTTCCGCAATGACTATTAAAAAGGCGCAGGGAAAGTCCCCAAATGACACTGTGATGGACTTGAAGGAGAACTATTTTTGCCATGTGCGAATTTATGTTGATTGATCAAGGGTCAGTTACCCAAATAACTTGGAAGAAAGTATATATGGTTTACGAAATTGTACTCCTGAAGAAAAAATATAATTCATAACAGTAAATAATGGTTGTTGGGTGAATTTAAGGAGGAAAATAAGTTCTACAGTTACCATGAAAATGAGCCAAATTACACTAGATTAACTAGCCCAGCTTAGCAAAAAAAAATCAGAGTTCTTCGGTACACCCATGCCAAGCGCGGGTAATCAGATATGTAGTTAACCAAAATAATGGTACTAAGAGTGGGTCATGGTGAACCACAACACCCACAATATAATGCATTCAAGGCTCGGTCAAACAGATACCTTTCTAAATGCCACATTAAGCATTCCGAAAACTGCGTTCTATTCGCCAATCAGTGTTCTGAACAAATGTTCCGATATAGTTACGCAAAGAGCGGTTAACTTTGTATATAATTAAAATTTATTTATCGGGATCTGTACACAGGCAAATATACAGTCGATTATGTCACAACCTGCAGCTTAGGAAGTATTTCCGGGATGAACTTAGCGTGGATGAGATATCTATTGTATGATTTTTGAACTTCGGGGTGAACTTCTCCATCTTAAACTACATCCCGCATCGCGATGAACTTCCTGTTTTATGCTGCTTATGCAACTTGGTGGAAAGGGATGATATTCTGCACTTTGTTGGCAGGTGTCCAATCCTGAAAGAAATAAGGAGGAGTTTCTTCGGCAGCGATACTCTTGCAGATACTCAAATTATGGCCCTGCTTAATGAGGTAGAAGTTTCCAAGCTCAACAACTATTCCAGACTTGCATTAGGTTACCGTGGAAGGATAATTGGTGAAAACTCTTAAGTTCATTTATCTTGTTATTTTGTATGACTCTTAACAAATCTTTTACTGCAAACTTTCAAAAAATAATTGTAATAACTGTTAACCAGGCAGACGGCGTTGCCATGCTTTTTGATTTTCTTGTAAAAAAATATCTATAAACTGAAAACTGAAGCAAATAAAATCTAATCTAATCTAATCTAAATAAAAATTTAGTCTCATTCAGTTAATTTATTTTTTTAATTAAATGGCATTTTTCTTGTCTCTATTCAACTATTCTTCTTAGTGAGAAATACTTTCAGAATTTTTCTAGATTTTATCCCAAATCTCGATTCTTCATGTTGATGCTAGCAGTTCAGTGAATGTTATCTATGTAACTGATCATCTTGTGCTTCAAGTACGCCTCTTGTTCCGACAACCACTTATAATAGTTATAACCAGTGTTGCTACTAAAAAAAATGTGCATCCGGTCAAATCTGACCGTATGACCGAATTTATTTATTCTAAATTCTGACCAAGAGCCCGCAGTTAATTTTGGACGTGAGAGGTAACCGAACGAATCCTATGTTAATATGTTGCCTTGATGCCCAATATTTGAGATATGCTCGTCTGGCACCACGTAATGGGAGCTAAGGGAAATAACTGTATATTAAAAATTCCGCAAATTTTAAAACAGGAATAATGGGTGTAACCGCTTGAATGTACTAGTACATTATAGAGTACGACCCCTTCAGTAAGAATACATGTGTCCAAGACGTCTTAAGTCTAGCTAAAGCCCTGCCAAACGCGGTAGAAACGCGTTCAAAACTCTAATTTTGAATAATTTATGTAACCGCACCAATTTTTCTTGAACCATAAGATATTACAACATGAATACATACAATTATGAAGGTTCAAGACGTTTTGGGTGTCATCAAGGGCTTGCCAGACGAATTCAAAATATTGACGTCCTGATTACAAAGATGTAAGTCCAAGACGTTTTACTTGTCGCCAAGTCTTTGCCAGACGCATTCAAAGGATCGAAATCCGATACGAAATGTCCTATTCATCTGAACAAATTATACTGCTGGAACTTAACTAATTGATGTAACCACACGAAATCTCGCGTTTTTTTCTATTATATGAGTTTCCAGAATGGCGATGATGTCTGGGTTGTATTTAGCGATTAAACGTTCTAGAGCATGTTTGTTGGAATAGCCTTAGAGGTTCAATTGGAGAAGGAGAATATCCATTTTCAATAGAGGCATTATTGTTGCTTATGATTTTTTGCTCAGAGTGATGTATGAGGTGTCAACGTAGGTTTGGTGAGTGGGTTCGAGGAATTGTTTGTATGTGACTGCGAGAAGTGTGGTTGTTCAGCGAGAGAAAGTATGGTAGCTTGAGAGCAGTTATCTGTACCAAAGTCCATATCCATACAAGCCATTTCTGAATCTGATGAAGGCGATAGTAGTAATTGTTCCAATAAAAATTCTGTTTTATTATTTTCTTCTGTATGTTCCGTTATATGTTTGTTGATCGTTTGATTTGATGCAGATGGTGTTTGATCTATTAAATTTGGTGTTATGGGAGAAGTTTGTTCGTTTTGTTGAGATTTTTGTGGCATATTGTTGGCACTTATTGTGTTTTGTGAAGAAAGCATTGGTACTGGTTCGGGTTCAGAGTTTGAAGAGAGGCTTTGTGGTGGAAGGGGATTGGCTTCTTTAGGTGTTGTAGAGATTGAGGAAGGGTTATGGTTGGAAACATTTACTGTGGTCTTCTTATTTTCATTGATTCGAATTTTTATTAATTCAGCCACTGTTGGTTTGCCACTATTTCGTTTCGTGGGAGCAGATATTTGGTGAAGAGCGAGATTATCATTATATGGTATATTTCCCACGCGTCGCGCACTGTACAACGACGGTCGGCCTTTATTTTATTAACGGATTTATAGCGGAGAAAAGCCGGGCAAGCGGGATCATACGAAGTATGATTTTCGTCGTTGCAGTTAATGCAATATATGCGTGTGCAGCTCGAGTGTGGTGGTGGAAGACAACATTGTCTGCAGAACGCGGTATTAGTGCACCGATTTTTTGTGTGACCTAGCCTCTGGCAAAACACGCACCGCATAGGGTTTGGTATGTACTCTTCTACCTTACAATTCAGCCAGCCGATCTTAATTTCGTTAGGACGGCGAATGGAGTCGAATATAATTATTGCTGCACCGGTGGGAACTACATTATCATTATCTTTTTTCATATTTTTTTTTACCTCAATCACTTTAAACCTTTTAATTTCTTCCAATAATTTATCTTCTGATATCCCCCGTGCAAGGACGGGTTAAGAATATCACTGCAGCGCCCCCCAACAACTAGCGCTTGTCGTAAAATGCGACTAAGGGGACAAATCAGATCTAGGCAATATAACACCCAAGTGAGCCTAGCGACACATATACCACCTTAAAAACCCTCCCACAAGTGTGCATGCGAGTCCCTGGGTTGACACGACTGGAGATCACCGGTGTCACAAAGGAAAGATCGAACAATACTAAAACAGGAGCATGCACGTGTCAAACAACAAACACCATCGCAATATGGTAATATTGCAAAACTTCATCATTATGGTCATACTTGCTAAAAGGAAAGGCACTACCCCGCCAGGTGCATGGTACTGATCCTGGACCGAGCAGAAATGTTCGGGTGAAACAGTTTGGAAGAAATTTGAGGGTCGCGAGTTGGAACGTTGGAAGCATGACCGGTCGAAGTTACGAGCTGGAAGAGATGATGAATAGAAGGCGGGTGGATATCTTGTGTGTCCAAAAGACGAAATGGAAAAACACCGGAAACCGGGCGCGTTTCTTGGACGCTAGGACAAAGGATTACAAGATGTTCTACTACGGAACGGAAAAGGCTAAGAACGGAATCGGTATCATCCTTGCGGCAGAGCTACTTGGTAACGTCTTGGGAATTTCGAAGTCCAGCGACCGTTCGATGTCTCCCAAACTAGTAATACAAGGAGAGGTGTGGAATATTGTCAGTGCATATGCTCCCCAAAATGGGTGCAATCAGAGATATAAAGATGCATTTTGGGTAGATTTCCACAATCTCCTTAAGCACATCCCAAAGCAAGAGTTTCTGTTTATTGGAGGAGATTTGAATGGACATGTTGGGAAGTCAAACGAAGACTATGAAGACTGCCATGGAGGACTAGGATATCACACGGTCTTATCGTGTTAAATACCATGTTCATCAAACAAAGCCGAAACCTGATCACTTACAGCAGTGGTGGAGATGAAACTCAGATTGACTACCATTTGGTAGGCAATTTCATGAAGCCTCGGGTAAAAGATTGCAAAGTGATCCTGGGAGAGGCAATCGCTCGGCAACACCGTCTCCTGCTAACAGACATTTTTAGGAAAACACCGATGAAAAGCAAACAAACAAGGGTCTCTGAGAAAATCAAGTGGTAAAAAAGTGGAAAAAGGTGAGGCTTTTGTTTTCGTAATGCAAAATTACCTCTCTCGCACCATCAACGGAGCTGAGGATGAAGAGTGCAGAGCACGAAATATGTGGGATTCCCTACAGCGAACTTGCTTAAAGAAGGCCAAATCACTGCTAGGAGCTTGAAAAGCTTAACAATAGTGACGAAAAAACTCGCCTCGAAATGGTATACAGATGTTGCAAGGAAAAAAGCAAAGAAGAAGTGCGCCCAGCTTCAAGGAGAGACTACGGAGGGCCTGTATAGGGAGCTGGAGATTCGTTCGCCAAAGTTTATTAACAATGCTCATGGCTAGCTTCTTGTGGATGACGACAAAATTCTGCAGCAGTATTGTGTAGAACTTTTAAATGAACAGTTTCCCCGGCTATACTTTCCAAGAGCCACCCCTAACTGTGAAGAAATACCCGACATTACAGTCGAAGAAGTTAGTGAGGCGGTCAAATATTCCAAAAAACGAAAAGAGGCGAAAAGGGCCAGACGAGATGCCGTCTGAGTTCTGGAAAAAGATGGGAGACATCGGGTTCAGGTGGCTCGGAATTCTCATCTCCAAATTTGTGAGAGGTGACCCAATGCCGAATCAATGGAGGGAAAGTTACCTTCTCCCTGTATACAAAGGGAAGGGTGATACGCGAAACTGTGATAACTACCGTTCGATCAAGCTGATGTCACACGCCATGAAGATCGTTGATCGGGTCTTAGGTGCCCGACTGCGCAAAATAATACGGCTATCTGATGATCAGTGCGGGTTTGTCTCGGGTAAATCAACCACAGATGCAATCCAAAGTAAAAGGATCGTAATGGAAAAACATCGTGATTCCTTAAGGGATTTGCGTATTGTGTTGGTTGACTTTGAAAAGGCATTCGACAGACAACCACGAGATCTGATATGGGTGGCGCTAAGACATCGAGGGGTTCCAGAAACATATATACAGATGATCATGGACATGTATGAAGGAGCAAAGACAAGAGTAAGATGCCCCGCTGGAGTAACCGAAGAGTTCCCAATCAAAGTCGGGGTGCACCAGGGAAGCGTCTTAAGTCCTTTGCTCTTTATTATCTGCTTGAAGGTAAAGTGATGGACCCCACGATACATCAGTTATTCTTTGCTGACGATGGAGCCATCATAAGTGAGGATCCTACATCCGTGCAACGAGCACTTGATGTGTGGGTGGACGTTTTGGAGGGAAATGGGTATCGAATTACTTAAAAAAAGACAGAGTACTTGCGCTGCCCGTTCTCTGATCCACTCAGACCTATTCCAGACATTTATTTGAATGGAACAGTTCTTCCCAAGTGCGAAAAGTTCAAATATCTGGGATCTATGATCAATAGCGAAGCAACTTGTGATGACGACATCAATTATCGCGTAAGCGTAGGGTGGATGAAGTGGCGAGGAAATTCCGCTTTCTTCTGTGACAGAAAATGCCACCTAAATTGAAGGGAAGACTCTACACCGCAGTTGTGCATCCGGCGCTCACATACGGTTCACAATGTTGGACGATGTACAAAACGCATGAGAGTAAATTAACGGCAGTTGAGATGAAGATTCTTCGCATGACAGCAGGAGTGACAAGGCTTGATCGAATAAGAAGTTCGAAGATCCGTGGAAGCTTTCACATCAAGGAAACCATCGTACAACAAATAGAGCACGACCGGCTCAGCTGGTATTGCCACGTTCAAAGAAGAGATCATTTGAACCCGGTTAAAAAGTTGATATCAATGCACGTTCCAAAGACATCGCGATGTAGGAAAGGCAGGCCTATAAACGCCTGGATCAGACAAATGCGACGACATCGGCATTTCATTGGCCTCAGTAGCTGAGTGATCCAAAATCGGCAGGCCTGCCGATACTTTCTGAGGTCAAATAGGCGAACCCCACAGGCGGATCAGTAGAAATGCGGTGAAGTGGGAGGGTTATGATCCCTTATTTTCGGATCATAGCCTCGCTGATAAAAGGAAGAAGAAGAAGAATTTATCTTCTGATATTTTTATGATGTGTTTTGAGAAGATTCGACCTTGTACGGAGTAAAGGCCAATGTGGTTAGTTACCTTTACCGGAATCGACTCGATCAGCCTGGCCTTTAGGTATTTTTCAGCTGTCGGTACACTTAACACTTTTAGAAGAAGGTCCTCTGACGGCATGGCCTTAACCTCCAATATATCCTTGGATATGAACGCTAGACCACGGTTTATTTGGATGGGATTATACGATGAAAGTGGGTGAACGCTGTCACCAACTTTTTCCATTCCAGCGATGACAATGTAGCGTAGGATGTTGTCGTCGTTCTTTACCATAGGTAGTTGAGGGAATTCTTCGTCCAAGAGTTTTCGCTTGTTTTTTCGACCGGTCGAGACCATTAAACCGATTGTGAATCGTATGCAGATGCTAGAGGTCTATTTCCCAGTTAATAAAAATATTCAGGGAATAAAACTGTTATTGCTCACTTAACCTGGTGGGCAACCTTACAATAAGAAGAAAGAACCTAACTGTAAAAGTAAAGGTTATTACTATTAGCACGAACCAGTCTTCACGCGGCAATTGCTTGACTAAGACTGGAATATGAATTATGTTTGCTTTAAATGATTACAGCTAACTATGACTTCTGTTTCCACCCTTGTTAACAAAACAGCCTGAATGTGCATTAGAACTAGAACTTTTATATAAACTCAACACGTTTTGACACATCTGTCTAAACGCTGCAGCATGTAAATAATATGGCCAAATGTTAGTATGTACGCATTGTGAGCTGCTTGATAACAACCAAATTAAAAAAAATTATTTAATGTATTCTTTTATATCTTTAGACATGCAAACATTGACATGCATGTTGAAAATTTTCGTAGACATACGTATGTACAGTACATAGATACCTGCCAAGAACTCATTATTCTGTATGCCTAATAGAGGTCAACGTTATGTTTAAAATATAAAAGACTATCCTGAGATTTTAGAACAGTGATAAGATAGTAATGTATGTAACTAACGAGTCACGACAAATTCATAGAATACAAGCTAAAAATAAAAATAAAGTAAAAAAATTGTCGTTCATGCAGCAGTTGAGCATTTACTGTTTGGAAATAGAATGGATAGGTATCTGCGCATATGACTACGTTGAACGAATTCATTTTCTGATGGTTTCACTATGTACTCGTATTTCTTAGCATTACAAAAGAACTGCGTGTACTTTACAAATATGTGATAAAATGCAATAAACCAACCTGAAAAAAAAAATAGAAAATTATAAATCAAATAAAAATAGAAATATTATAGTTGCGCAATAAATTCAAGGCCTTTGGACGCTAGGTACGTATACATGTCGTAGAAATCAATATGAAATTCTAGTAATGGTCGCAATGAATGAATATTAATAATGTGCGCTTCATTATTCATTTTTACTTCCACTTATGACTACAGGTCATAGTATTAGTTTTGTGAAAATCTCCGATCTCTGGATTACAATAAATTTTGGTATTGCTATTATAAAGAAATTCAAAAAAGTGAATCCCGCCACTCTTCTCGAAAACGGCTACTTATGATTATAACATATGTATGCATGTATGTATGTATGCAACGGATGGAATACAGCGTTTTTGACAAGTAATTTGCATTCCTAACCGCACTTTACTTAATGACCAGTTTACGAAAATTACCATTTTTCTAGCTACATATTTACCAGCCGATTTTATTCAAAATTTATACGATGGATCATTAATGTTTCGCATACGCCAAAATATTACGTAGTAGGTTTTGGAAAATCATTAAAAAAAGTTATTTATTTCTTAGAAAATCGATGTTCTCAAAAACGGTTCGAACGACTTTGTTAAAATTCAACGCATGCTAAAAGATGGCGCACCAGGTTATTTTTATACATTCCTATAATGGTACTTTATTAATTGGGCGGTTATCTATCGACTAAATTTGGGAGTAGTAGTTATGAAAAATGCCAGGGTAGCAACCTCCACTACATCATCGGTTGCGATGCCAATGCCCGTCATGAAGTTTGGGGTAATAATGACATCAACAGAAGGGGTGATTGTCTTTTAGAATACCTTGTTAGTAGTCAAGTAGATATTTTAAACAAAGGCTCTAAACCCAGATTCGCGAAGAGGTACTTGACCTCACACTCGCTAATCCATTAATTTCTAATTTTATTGAAAATGAGAACGTATCAGACGAGGCCTCATTGTCAGACCACCAACATATAAGGTTTGACATACCCGGTCAACTCTCATATGTCTCCAACAGCAAACCTGAATACTCGATGCCAGAAATACGCCTACATACTAAACCACACCCTGCACACTTCAACCACTCTCCCCGCGGGACTACCGTTAGGTATTACTTCGCGGGGCTGGTTAGCTATTTATGCTCTTCATTCGCTGTCTTCCGCTCCTTGTTCCAAAGGTGTTGCCGGTTGAACTTGGTTGCTCTATCTGACTCTTTCCAGACGCGTAAGTTCCTGCACGATTATCGCTGCAACTTGTTTCACGGCGTCCCATATTGCATTCGATTCTATCATATGGTGCACAATGTTTTCGGGGGTTGGTATTTCTCCAATTGTTTCCTCCAGTTCTCTGTGCCCTATATGAAAACGCGTGCACTGAAAAAATACGTGCTGAGCGTCTTCTGAGGCCTCTCCGCAATTTGGACAGTTGGGAGATTCATCGAGCCCAAACCTGTTGAGATACGCTCGAAAGCAGCCATGCCCGGTTAGGAACTGGCTAAGATAGAAATCTACCTCTCCATTTCCCGTCCACCCATTTTTGGATATCCGGTATAAGTCGATGGGTCCATCTTCCCTTTAAGGACTGGTTCCATCGCTCCTGACATACTCTAATGCTTCGCTGTCTTTCTTCCAGCTTGATATTTTTGACAGACGCTTGAGGTTCCTGAATTTTAGCGTCGTAGGTCCTTTATAGCTCGATAGCCAATATATCCGCTGGTAGCATTCCCGCGATGACACATACTGCCTCGTCTGACACCATACGAAAGGCACAGCACACTCTCAGCGCAAATAATCTGTTGACAGAGTTTATCCTTCTTGCGTAGGTCTTTTTCGTCATAGCTTTGGCCCATATGAGTGCCGCATACATAAGGATGGACTGCACCACCCTTGATAGAATAAGTCTCCTTTGTTGCCTAGGTCCTCCCATATTTATCATTATACTTGATAAGGCACCGCTCACCCGAGCCGCTTTGTCACACGTTCTTTCAAGGTGCTCCTTGTAAGTGAGCCTCGCGTCGATCATCACACCTAGGTATTTGATAACCGATTTTGATGTCGTATTATGATCTCCTACTCTGATGGTGATTTCCTCTCTTTTCTTGCGGCTGCTTACCAATACTGCCTCTGTTTTATGTTCGGTGAGCTCTAACCCGACTGCTGCCATCCACCGTTTGACTTTTCGGATACATTCATTTGCAATATCCTCTATTTCTTCTAGATGTTTTGCAACCACGACAATTGCAATATCATCGGCAAAGCCTATGATTTTTGCTTCATTTGGGATTCCAAGCCTTGGAACCCTATCATACATAATGTTCCAAAGGATAGGGCCTAATACCGATCCTTGTGGAACTCCGCCAGATATGTGGTACTGCTTTACTCCATTGTCGGTATCGAAGAGCAGAAACCGTTTCTCGAAGTAGCTCAGTATTATTTTAATTAAAAACCATGGCACCATCATTGACCTAAGCGATTGCACTGAGTTCCAAATTCGCAGAACTGAAGGCGTTTTTGACGTCCAATGTTATTACGGCATCGTATTTCTTTGCACCGCCTCTCCATCTCCTGCCCTGAATAGCTTCTTCCAAGGTTGTAGTTACCCTTTTATTGCGTCTACTGTAGAACGAGGTTTCCTAAAACCGTACTGTTGATTGGAGTCCTCCGGCTTCATCAATTGCCACTTCTAATCGGTTGCACATGATTCGCTCCAGTATTTTACCCACTGTGTCTAACAGGCATATGGGACGGTATGACGAGTGCTCGTCTGGTGTTTTTTTCCCTTTAGACAGCAGCACTAGACGTTGCTTTTTCCATTGGTCTGGAAAAACTCCTTCCGTTAGACACTTGTTGTAGAATTCCACAAATGGTTGCGTATTTGTTTTAATGGCTAATTTAAGGGCCTTGTTCGGTATGCCATCCAATCCAGGTGACTTGGTATCCTCGAATCGTCTGCATACATCCAGGAGTTCCCTTTGCGTGACAGTTGGGATGTCCTGTACTTCCGGAGGTGGGTCTATACGCTCTGCTGGTGTTTGAGGATCGCTGGAATAGTCTTCTGGCTCTATGGCACTTGTTGCGTAGCTCTGCTATCTCTTGGTTCCACCAGTATACTAGTGGGCGGCGATTTGTTAACGTTTTCCGGGCCATGGATGCGTCGCAAGCCCTAGTTACTTGTTTGGTAACCTCAGCGGCCATAGCGTTTGCTGTTCCTGGGCTTATTGCTGACTCTGCAAAAATCAGGGCAAAAGTGTCTTTGTCCATGGTGCTCATTCGTTGTGCCTTCTTTGGGTGTTCCTGGCTTGGTCTCCTAGGTTGTACTTCAAACAGGATGGCAAGTTGGTCGCTGTGAGTACCACCCACCCACCTGGAGACAGGTAAATGTAGTATTCATTCCGAAACCAGGAAATAGACCCAGCGAGCTGCCTAAATTCTATAGACCTATAAGTCTAACATCATTTGTCCTCAAGACAATGGAGACACTCATTGATGTTCACATTAGAGACCGGTTAGATCTGTCTAACCCTCTGCACTAGAATCAGTATGCATACAGAAAAGGCAAATCCACAGTTGCTGCCCTTCATCATCTCGTCAAAAAGATAGAGGGAACACTCAGTTCTAAGGAAATAGCCTTGTGTGCATTCTTTGATATCGAAGGCGCCTTCGATAACACTGGTTACGATTCGATCGCATGGGCGGTTAGTAGCAGAGATATCGAAGAATCTACCAACCAATGGATTAGGGCCACACTGGTAAGTCGATCCATTACTTCCTCCTCTGGGGGAGTGCCGGTGTCTGCCCACAAGGTGGAGTTCTCTCCCCGCTGCTATGGTGAATAGTCATCGACAACCTGCTAGTAGATCTTTACAGATAAGGCTACACCACCATCGGTTCTGCTGATGACGTGGCAGTTTTTATTTGTGGTAAACACGGTACGACAATCTCCAACGTCATGCAAAGTGCAGTACTTAAAGTTTCTGAATGGTGCAATAAAAAAGGACTATCCATTAATCATAGTAAAACCGTTCTGGTACCGTTCACAAGGAAGATACGGGTCAACCTTGAGCCTATTAGAATTAAAGGCATCACACTAGTTTATTCCATCGAAGTCAAATATCATGGAGTAATACTTGACAAACGACTTAACTGGAATGCACATATCAAGTCCGCCACATAACGTGCTACCAGAGCATTATGGGTCAGCAGATGCCTATACAGCAGAACTTAGGGTCTCTCTCCCAAAATGATACATTGGTTGTACATAATGATGGCGAGACCCATTATCACATATGCAGCCATCGTCTGGTGGCCAAAAACTCTCCAACAGACAACGGCAAACAAGCTGCAGAAGTTGCAAAGAATTGTCTGTCTTTGTATTACAGGTGCGACGCGCACCTGTCCTACGACAGCTTTGGAAGCTGTTGTCGGGCTAACACCCCTACCAATCTTCATCAGGAAGATGGGTGCTAAATATGTCATAAAACTGCAGATGGATTATGAGTATAAACAAGATGACCTTGTGGGACATCTAAGGATAATCAACTCAATTCCTAAAAGATACATGTTCTGCACTATACCAGATATTATGGTCAGGCAACAATGCTTCGGTAGGTTATTCGAGGTTGAAATATTGGACCGCGGAAATTGGACCAATGGTGTTCTAACACTGGATCCTAGAAGTCTGGTCTGGTTCACCGACGGATCAAAAATTGACTCTGGAGTTGGAGCTGGAGTCTTTGGACCCAACACAAAGATTTCGGTACCTATTAAGCATAGGTAATAGGATTTCAAGCTGAAATCCATGCCATTGAGATCTGCGTCAGACACAATCTCCGTAAGGGAATCAAGGGCCCTAGAAAACATATAATGCTTTGAATTTCCAACCTACTAAACCCGTAATAAGAGTTTTAAATAAAATTTTGCTAATAAAAATTCGTAGTAAAATATTCATTACAGATGTGAACTTTATTATAGATTTGAAGTTATATTTGCTACACGCGCTGCCAAATTGACCATTGCGCTTATAATACACTACACTTCATTGTATATATTATAGATGTTGGGATGTGTGTTGTGTTAATATATCTATTATACCCCTATATCTACGGCTCTTTCGATGAGAAACTCGAGTTAGAGCGCCTTAAGTTTCCTGAAATCCATGAGTGTTCTGTGACCCGTTAGCATGTCGGTATGTAATTCACGAAAAATACTCGTAGCTTAACGCAGAATTCATTTTTGAATTAAATTTTATATAAAAATTTATTTTTATTTTTCACTAAATTATTTTATATTTAAGTAAATAGATACTAAAATATTTCGACAGAAGAAAGCGCCTCTTCGGAACAAGGCAGCCTACAGCATAGGTTTACGGCTATAAACGTACCCTTGGAATAGTTTGGAAGACCGGAATGTGTTAAAATTATTTGCTTAGTAAATATTATCAAACATATATAATGAGAAATCAGTCACATTTTACTTATTAATCTGTCAAATTTACCTTTGCTTAATATACAGCTAATGAAATTTACTATTCGTGCAATCAAGCATACTTCGTATATACCCGTATGTATGGATTATAGTATATATGTACATTCGATGTAGTCAAATTCACTACGGGTGTAGTCAAATGGAATGCAATTTAAGAAATAATGCTATATTATAAATAAATAAAAAATTGTAATATATAAAAATAAAAATTTGTGCCCAAATTAAAAAAAAAAACCTTTCAACGATATATAAAATGCAGATATTCGAGGAAGAAAATGCTTGTCTCTCAGTTGCAAAATATGTTAAGAGTTTTTGTTAAATGGTACCGGCTATGTTTAGAGGACAATATTCTATATATCATATTCTATGGAAAAATCATCCATGCAACGTGTGTTGATAATATAGCTACTTTGGGTGTGAAATTAGGTGACATCGCTGATTTGAGTGTGGTGCTTGGAGTTGGGGAAAGTGGACTTAGGTTCTTCGATTTCCAAAGCAAATAATGCAGAACCGGTTGCGTTCACTGGACACATATGACCGGTCGCTTGTGTTGCACCAAGAAGCACTGGATTACCCTTTACGAGAAGAGTGAATAAGGTCCAGGGTCCTAATGTCTGCTTAGACCAGCCACAATGTCCATGTACCTTATGCCCGTGGACCTTACGTCATCCCACCACCACACTAAGCACTTCAAAGTAAATAGCTGGTCCTGTATAAGTAAAAATGCTATTGATATTATAAATGGGAATAGAATAAATATTCCAATTCCACCTCGGTGTGAATATTTACAGATGATTCGACTGTCGATTCGAGTCAACATGTTTCGACCAAAGAAAATTTCAATCAATGTTGACTTCTAAATACATATACAGGGTATCCCAGTTAAGCAGTATAATCCTTTAAGAGGAGATACCCGAAGTTCCGCCGAACAAAAAAATTGTATGGCAGGGCAAGGTCTATTCTCACCACATTTCAAGTTATAGCCCATCAAAGTATATGTATATGGCTCCTTAAACTCAAAATAATGAAAATTTGTTGCTCCATTTTTTCACTTAAAATGCATTCTTCTCAAAACTTTTACTTAATATTTTTTTTTTTTCTATGAAATTTTTATCCCTAAAAAATATTCTTCAAATTATGTTAAGCAACTTTTTTACGTACGATCAACAGAAGTTGTAGTAAAAGTCATTTTCTTTGTACCTATAATAGTTTAGAAGTTATAGCGTTTAAAGTGGTTACACCTCCAAATAAGAGATCCCCCACTTTGATGGGCTATAACTTGAAATGTGGTGAGAATAGACCCCCGTGTTCGGCGGAACTTCAGGTATCTCCTCTTAAAGGATTATACTGCTTAGCTGTATGTATACATAGCTTCGTTAGAAATTAAAAAAAAAAAAAACGATAGCAGTTATATACCTTAGAAAGACTGCTTCTAGACATAATCAGACAGAAGGTACGACAATTTCATAGTTGAATCTCTATATAAATTTTGCCGAGCAGCCAAAGGAGATATCTAACGTAAGGAAGTGAGCATTATTTGCTGCTCTTCTCCCTCGGCGTAGATGTCTTGGAGGAATGAGGAAGAGAATTTTATCCAAGCATTAGCCGTGGCTAAAATGAAGAAAGAGAACCGACACTGCCCGTCTAAGTTCAAGACTGTTTAGGTTCGGTGCGATAGCCTTATCTATCTACCTAAACGTTATAAAACAAAAACGGTAAAAAATCAGAGAAAAGTTCATCAACATTTATTTTTCCAAAACACCATGTTCATGGAATGTCCGTCAGTTTAATGTTAATCTTATTCCACCGAAGACAAATCCGTAATGTCATTGAAATGCTTAATTTCTGTCCAATTTTTTTATTTTCACCATATATTTTTCACATTTCAAAACATGGAATTTATATAAAATTCTAACAAAATTACACTGCAATTGGCAGTTTGTCCAATCGAAAATATCTTTTCAACGAATTTAGCAGGGCATTTTATAACGTTGACGTAGGTATGTAATTTACTGTAATTTACATTAGTACATACGTACTTTGTATAGTACGCATGAACCTTACGCGGCAATAAAATTACCACTAAATTAAGTCTTAATTATTTTTATCTATGAAAATGTGCGTATTTATTAACTAAATGTGCAAATACGAGTACGTACATAAGTCCGTACGAAAAAATAAAATAAAAAAATGTATTTGCTTAACGCATTTAGTATATTTTTATATGTGTATGTACATACATATATGTTTATACCTGTATACTCGAATAGCCATTTTTTTCTTAAATTGCTTTGCGCTATTAACATAAAAGTACGAACGTGCACATGCATATCAAATTTAAAAGTAATAATACATAATGCTTAATGATTCAGTGAAATTCACTGATACAGAACAATGGTATTTCTATTGAAGCTAAGTAAACTAAGAAATTACATCTGTGCCGCGACTTACGCTTGTGCACATTTATAAGGTCCGACAATTCTATACTTTACTGTTTCACATGAAGGTGATTTTTATCAGTTTTATGCTACGGTTTATGAGATGGTGTATGCAAAAGATATGTAAATACATACATATTTTCGAAAGGATAACAACCTTGTCTTTAACAAAGTAAATCAGAGAGAGTTGCGGAATTAAGGAAATTTTAATTTTGACCAAACAGTTCACATCACATACAGACAAAATTTCTAAAAGTTCTATTTCAGGCAACTTGTAAATATTTGAATGCGATGAACACATTTCCAGCACCAATTTGATATACCTATGTATTTGGAAAACTACACTGAAAATGAATGCTCTTAATTGATGTATAAACAATACGTGACATTTTGAAATAAATAAATAACAAATCTAAATAGATATATATATATATGTATAGTATATACTAATGTAAACAGACAGACAATCGTCTCATCTCAGTAATTCAAAGTCGAAGTAATACTCTATGTAATTTAGGAAGCCTTATGGAGGAAATGGAGAAGAAAGCTAATTGAGTGCTTAGCGTGATATTTTTGTTCACGCGATTAGATGCATATACATACATGTTCGAATAATTAATTATGAGCTATAAATATACATATGTACGTTTATACTTTATTTCATATAACTTACCGTTGGCATGGCCCAGCTCGCACCAACAATGATCGTTAATAAACTGCGGTCCGTAACAGTATCTCATTACATTCCGAGTGCATGTAATTGATTTGCAGGTACTCACGGGAGGTCCTATTTATTGAAATTAAGTTATTTACACAGTTTACGGTAAGGTGCACATGGGAACAATGTGCGCTTACTCTATCTTACCATCAAAAAAACTTTGGTTAAGTGTTTGCAGTGCATCGATTGCACTTTGTCGGGTAACTTGGTGTTCAAAAATGAATTCCTCGTAGTTAGTTTTTGAGTCTTTAACATGTGGTGTATGATCAATTTTACAAAGGGAACATGATTGCGCATTTAGGTGTGATACGCTATTACTCAAAATCATGTAAGCTAATAAGATTAACACTTTGTTAGGTGATATCACTTGTATATGCTTCACAGTCCAATAACTATCATAAATGCTAATTATATAAGAATCTTCAGGATGGGCAGTGGTTTTTTCACTCAAACACTTCACCATTTTTCAATTATCGATGGCATTATAAAACGTATCTGCCCTTTTTTGTTTTGATTTTAGATAAAATTCATTCCACGCAAAATTTGGATGTACATATTCAGTCATAATTTATACATTTTCATTATTTAACCGTATATCCAAATATGTACAATATTTAAATCCGAACCGAAACTACATCGTCATGCATTAAACCGCGCACCAATAAATATTTCGTGCAGGCATCACACCGACTGCAACTTCAGCTCGTTTGCAAATAAAATATAGTCGTGGTGAATTTAAGCAAAAAGCTTTTTCTCTGCGCTTATACTCTTTGAATACAGCAAGTTGGGTGGGTGGAAACGGGAAGGCCAAGGCAATTTACACCAATCTACGACTACAACCAGCCTATTGGCATATGTATGACAAACGCTAAACTTTCAAACAGAGCTCTCTTCAAGAGCGTGAATTTTGTTTGCACCGAAAATGCATATATCTCTTAAAGAATGTTATTTGAATTTTCTTGGACTAATGTATTTTTCTGCAGGTACTTGCACCTAAATATAAATACAAGTGTATATTGCTTTCGTGAGGTATAGAGAAACTAAAAAAGTGGGTCTTGCAATTCTGCTTGTCTGTTTGTCTCTCTGCTTACTTATGCTTGACTGCAGCCTATTCGGCTGGGATACCAAACTAACAGATACAAAGTTTTCGATCGTTTGAAAAAATATTTTTATAAAATAGGTTTTAGGTATTTTATCATATTTTTTTCAGTTTCTCTGCTATACACTTGTAACTTTCGTATTGGTGGTTTTCCATTGTCAACTCTGCAGGGTATGATTTCTTTGGTCAAGACGAAAAATAATAAAAATTATAATAATAATACATATTTTCCCCAGTTCAATAATGGAACACAACAGCTATTTAACTCTAATCATACAATTATTGAAAGATTTTGTTTTTAGAAAGTCAATTGAATTATCTATGCAATGGTGTAACACTTTTTTTTTTTTAAAGTGCTAGGAGTCTTGAATTGATTTTTTTTAAACTGTTAAAAGAAATTCATATTTTATGAAGTTTCTTAAAATTTTAACAATTTTGTTTTCACAAAAAAAAAATATTCCGTTTGGTTTTAGAAAAATACAGAAGATGCTCAAATTATTATGCTGAAAATATATTCATTTTTATTTTGCTAAATATATAAGAGTTTTAGTGAGTTTATGATAGAAAGCGATTTTTATTTAACTATAAATATAAATATGATAAATAAAAAAATATAACGAGAGATTAAAGTAGATATTCGATACTTTGCCCTGATACACATATTTTTTTATAAATGAAAATTATTTAAATGTACGCCTTTTCCAAAATAATTGACGAAACCAACCCACTTTTAAACCACAAACAGGCGAAGTGCTTATATCCGTAAAATAGGATTGACATTTGCATTCACGGTTGTTACGTTTACAAAAAAGCATCTGTGAAAGTGTTACTGTCTGCTGCTGTAGTGATACATATAGTATAATACAAAGTTCAAAATCTCTATATATAAAAATAAATTACCGTGCGTTAGTTTCGCAAAAACTCGAGAACGGCTCAACCGAGTTGGATGATTCTATTTTTGTTTCATTCGTCTCAATACTAGGGTGGTTTAGAAAATTCGGAAAAACACAAAGGCAAAGCCGGAAAATAGAAATTTGCGTTTTGTATGGGAATGCAAAAACATTTTGGTAAATTACGTGATATATGTACAAGCAATCTTAAACATTCCGCCACCCCTGGAGCATAGTTTCAGAACACGGGAGAATAGCCAGTATGTGAATAGAGCGGTCTAAGTTGCTGTTGGGGTTTTTTAACTTGACGACTCGAACATAGCCATCTTCTCCGGCACAAAACTGTTCTCTAATAGACTTAGCTCCAGGCGCCTGCTTGACAGTTGTTTTTTTCTTTTTGTTAGGCGCAGCAACACATGCCGGGTACCCACTAGTGTGTTAATAAAAACAAGGAAAATTGGAGTCATATTTATTGTGATATGCACTCTACATAGTGAGTATAATAGTTTGAGCACCCTCTGTATATACAAATTTCACTTCTCTAGTAACTTATTTAAGAATATTCCCCTAGTGGAATATTACATTTCACTATGGTCACACTGTTTGGATAACCATTCATTTATGTACTTAAGAATACAAATTTCGTATGCCATTTATTTTTGATTTTGACGAGGAACATGCAATTTTAAATTTCTAGGATTCGAGGTAGTGAACCCACCATGACCAAGTTTGTTTTTTTTTCTGTTCAATATTCGACAGCGAAAAAATGACTTCAAAAAAATATAACACAAACTTCATCTCAGCTGCAAGTTATTATTACATAGCAGTAAAAAATGCACCACAACTCGCTCTCTGCATTAGGATTGGTCTAAGGATATGGACACTTTTCTCGATATCTAAAAACCATTCTTTGTAAGGAAGCTGAATTTAATGACCGTTTTTTTATAAGACATCATATAGAAGTTTGTTTTAAAAATCTTTAGGACACCGAATTTGAAAAAAAAAGAAGAAAAATGCTCCAACCGGTAGAAATTACGCATACGTACTATATATACGGACGTTAATATTAATGTCAACCTAACCTTTTTCCGTATAGTTTTCTAAAGCTTTACATAGCGTGAATTCATTCATTCAATTATTCCCGATGCGCAAAAAATAATAGAACAGTTGTTTTTTTTTTGTAAACAGAAGGCATAGAATTTTTGAAAAGAACTGATATTTTTTAAGTTAATAATCCGATTAAAAGCGATAACAACCATTCTCGATTCTAGATCATGCCCAAAAATTCCAGAAACTGATGTTTTTCTCTTTGAGCCTTTATTTCATAAAAAAGAGAAAGAACTCCAAATCACAAAGCATTCAAATACGCACATTTAAATTGCAAAAGTCGAATCTAATTAGTCAAATAATATATATGTACATTGTATAATATGTATGCACTTATGTATGTAACATATGACTCAAAAATTCTGCGATTTGCTGCATATATTCGTATTTAACCAAATCAACTTAAGGAAAATAGAGTGAGGCTGTCCTTATGATAGTTCCATATAATCACGTGTTTCATATTAAAATGGTGATTTGTACATGCATGACGGCATAGCAAGGAATCGTGTATGAATCATAGAGAAAAAAAATCACGAAATGTGTTATTTAATCCTCAACCCTTGTTATATGTTTGTACATACGTATAGAAATTAATACTTTTAGAATTTTCGCGGTTTAGTATTCGCTATAACATATCATACTTACAACGCGACGGTATCAAACAAACTAAATGAGGGAAAACAGGTTTCCAGTTGATACGTACGCTTAAGGGATGAATTGAAATAACCCCGTAAAACTTCCTAAACAGCTTTTCGAGTTTCTAGGGTACTGTGAATCGTAATATTATACTTTCATATACATTTATAAAGTAGCGCCAATCTAGTAGTCCGATTTGTCTGCAAGATACCGCCACTGTTCACATATTTAAATGCAAGGGAAAAAGGGCTTTGGTTCTTGTATAATTTAGTTCATACAAACAAGCTTTCGGTAAGATTTTATAGAAAGAACTTGGGAAGCAGGAATAACAAAAATTGTGGGTTTCCTGAGTTTTACTCTCCGTGGTTGTCAGTCGATCTTTTCAGACGATTTGGCGACAACCTTGTGTGAGAGCTTGCGTAATTTGTGAAATTGTAACTACTCGTACGTGTGCGTTGATGTTGCAGAACAACATTCTATTGCGATACTCTGGAGAGTCAAATTTTACGCAGCACGATTCTAATCAGCGAACACAGGAAAGGGAGAAAAGGTATGAAGTATTACGGGGTTGATCGTCTCAGGAAGTTGATGGAATCGTACACAACTTTTTTTTCGTGCACTTCGTTCTTGTTTCGTGTTTCTCATACTCGTAGTTATTTTTTTTTTCTTACAGCTTTCTAGTTGGTATGAACAGCAAACATATGTATGTATGTATATATTTGGGCGGGAGATCGAACAAAGAGAGTGTATGAAGAAAACCCGCGCCAGATTTCAAATGAAGAAAGAAACAGAAACTCCAAAAGAGAATAATGAAAAACTGTCGTGATTAAAGCTGACAATATGGAAGTTATGTCTGAGGAAGATACAGGGAGAGGATTTGTGATAGGTAGATAATTTTATTACATATTGTAACAAAAATTCCCGATCACGCCGAATACTTCAAGACGGATGATAGAAGAAAAACACGGATGATGGTTGATGGCAGCGTTACCGTTTATACTTCAATCGAAGTATTTTACTTCGTTTTCGTAGACAACACTTCGACACTTCCTCTTTCGCAAAAATACTTCACTTTTTGTAGACTTTATATTTTCCCTCTTAATTGGGAAATTATTATTCATTATATATTCATTAATGAGCTCTCCCATAAAGTAGCCAAAAATCGTATACGCGAACACATCCATTCGATAACTACATCGATAGCTACAAGTCTACAATTCTACCCAAAGAAGAAAGTTTTTAAGTCTTTTGGCATTCTGTCGTCTGCCTCAAAAATGCTTTGGGGCAGATTATGTACCCTCATTTAAAAGAATCTATAGGAGCCTTGTTGTACCTTCCTCATAGTAGTGCAACTACTGATAGGCTGTTTTCCTAAACTAAATTGATTAAGAGTTTAGGCCGAGACAACTTAAAGGTTAGCACTGTTAATTCACTGATGCTTGTGAAAGGAATTGTTTCTGAAAACGTTTTCAAGAACTGGGTATCGCCAAAAGATGTTGTATTAAAATACCACAAAGGTTAGATTAAAGCTCCCTAATTTGAAAAAAAATTATGTTTTTTTTCCATAAATAGTCGTTTAATATAAGAAACTAAACTTTTATAATGCCACTTCACTTTTCAGCAAACCACTTCTAGTTTTTCCTGAAAACACTTCACTAAAAAATTGGCAACCGACATCACTGGATGATGGAGACAAAAAAAAAAATAAAAAATTAATATCTCGGGTTCCCGAAAGCGTTTTTTTTTACTTCTGGAATTGATTTTAACTAAATTTACTTTTAATGGTTCATGGTTAGATCCTGATGTCAGCAAGCATTTATTTATTTGTCACGTTGTTTCTCCCAAAAATTTCACGTAACTTTCTCATCGTCACAGTAATCGATGATTGATTTTGATAAAATGTTTTAACGATTAAAACACGTTGGTTTATGGAATATTTTTCCATAAAAAATTTGCCACGTGTTTACTTCATGACTGCCAAATATGAACTGTCAAGACTAATGTTTACCAAAATGGCGGCAAAACAAAGTAGTATACCTTTCCGGCGGACACCCTGTATATAAAGTCAGTCCGATCATTTGCGAAAGCTTGTGTGAACACTACTGTGAAGGCATAAGACTGGCAGTAAGTGTGGTCATGTGACTGGAAAAATTGTTCGCTTTGTTGATAGTGATTTATCCTAGACATCGGTTACCGGGAAAAAAGTACTGTGAATCAGAAGCAAAGAAAAAAATAACAAAAATTTCCCCAGTTATCTGGACGCCACCCCCGGAGAATCACTACACCAAAATCTTTCTCTCTCTATCTATCCTTTCCAACCCCCCTGTGTGTAAACATGTTAAAGATATTAATAATCCTTTGAGTGCGCGCAAATTATATAAAAAACAGAAAAATAAAACCTAGTACAATTTTTTTAAGCTTGGATCAGAGCGTCTCTAATATCTGCTGTCAAATCTTACCAAAACAAAAATCATCCCTGGGCTTCTGCCAACCTCTTTTTAAATTTAACTCTGACTTTCCAGGTAAACTTCTAATTGTCCAACTCGTCGCTAGAATCCCACTTGCCGAAAATTTGGAAAGTTCTGGTACCTTTAGGTTGACAGCTTCGAGATGTCTCTCAGGGCTTCTCGGTGTTTACCTTTTGTGTTTAAGCGCTCGCGCAACCATATTATACTTAACATCGGTTTTGCTACGGCACATTTTGCATACAGAGATTTCATATATTAGATCTTTCTGCTAAAACATTATCCTTTGCTACAAGCAAGCTTTTACTCGGAACACATTCAGTTGAATTTTAAAGGAAAAATATGACAAAAACCTGGTAACCTCCTAACCTTAGTTTTTTTAATAGGTGCATGCGCAATATCTTAAGGATTTTCTGGCCCAATCGTATCTCTAACGAACACCTGTACGAGAGAACGGGTCAGGAACCAATAGGCACAACCATCCAACGGCGAAAGTGGCAGTGGATTGGTCACACGTTCCGTAAGGGTGACAGGTCCATAGCGAACCATGCTAAGCAATGGAACCCTTTAACTCAGGATGGCAGAAGACCTGGCGGTCCGAGGAGAACATGGTGGAGAAAAGTGAGAAAAGTTGGGGAGAACTCAGACACATTGCCAGAAACCGTACACGATGGCGCGTAGGAGTAGTAGAGGCCCTGGGATCCACAAGGGGATGCAGGAAATAAGAAGAAAGAAGTACTTACATATTTATGTGGCGCTACAGTTCGGGTGAAACCTGGGTGAACCTGGGCCTAAACCAATAAGCCTCTCCATTAAGCTCGGTCTTTAGCTAATTGCCTCCAGTTGCGTACTCCAAGTTGTTCGAGGTCCCCTTGAACTTGTGCGCGCCACCTACGGCGATGATTCCCTCTACTGCGTCATCCCTCGGGGTTAGATTCGAAGACTATGCGGGCCGGAGCGTTGTTGTCCATTCGCTTTACATGTCCTAGCCATCTCAGTCGTCCAGTCCGTAGTTTTTTGACTAGGTTGATGTCGCTGTACAGCTCGTATAGTTCGTCGTTGAAACTTCTGCTCCAAAACCCGTCAACGCAAACGGGACCGAAAATCTTACGAAGAATTTTTCCCTCGAAGCGATCAAGGATATCTTCATCCTCTTTTAATAAAGTTCATGTTTCAGCGCCGTAAGCAGGATGGGGATGATCAGGGTCTTATACAGAGTCTCCTTAGTTGTTCGACATAGGGCTTTACTGTTGAATTGCCTTATAAGCCCAAAAAAACAGCGATTGGCAAGAGTTATTCTTCGATTGATTTCTGCGCTGTTCTTGTTTTTCGCGCTTATAGCACAGCCAAGGTAGACAAAGTCCCTTACTACCTCGAAGTAGCTGCCGACTGTGACGTTTTGTCCAATTCGTCGGTGTTGGCTGTCTCTTTTTGTTGACAGCATTTACTTGGTTTTCCGCTCGTTTATCGCTAAACCCATTTTGACCGCTTCCGCCTCAATGCTTGCAAACGTACCGGTGACAGCCCGGGGTCTAAAACCTTTTTTTGACATCAAAGGTCTCGGTGAGGCCATTACCGACCTTGATGGAGCGGCGAGCGTTTTCCATCGATATCCTGCACAGACGAACAAGTTTGGCAGGGATGTCAAAAGCAGGCATGGCTTGTTGACAGCATATACTTAGTTTTGCCCTCGTTTATCGCTAAACCCATTTTGGCCACTTCCGCCTCAATGCTTGCAAACGCACCGGTGATAGCCCGCTGAGCTCTTCCGACAATGTCTTAGGCTTATGCAAGCACTTGTACAGACTTTTGATAGATTGTGCCTCTATTGGCTTGTGAGTTCCGCGCAATCTGTTCAAGTACAATATTAAAGAAGTCACATGACAGCGCGTCACCTTGTCTAAAACCTTTTTTGACATCAAAGGACTCGGCGAGGTCATTACCGACCTTGATGGAGCAGCGAGCGTTCTCCATCGTCATCCTGCACAGACGGACAAGTTTGGCAGGGATGTCAAAACTAGACATGGCTCTATAAAGCTCTTCTCTATAGATGCTATCATGGGCAGCCTTGAAATCGATAAAGATGTGGTGAGTATCGACATGGACTTCTTGGGTTTCCTCCAGGATCTGACGAAGTGTGAAAATTTGATCGATGGTGGACTTTCCTGGCCTGAAACCGCACTGATAGGATCTAATCAGGCTGTTGATAAAAGGTTTCAGGCGTTCACACAATATTGCAGAAAAGATCTTATATGTGATGTTGAAGAGACTGATGCCTTTATAATTGGCGTAGTTGATGGGGTCTCCTTTCTTGTGGATCGGGCAAATGATGCTAAGATACCATACATCAGGCAAACGCTCGTCTGACCAAATCTTAGAGATGAGTTGATATATGCTCTCGACCAATTTATCACTAGCTGCCTTGAAAAGTTCGACCGCTAAGCCGTCATGTCCAGCAGCCTTGTTGGATTTCAGTTTGGATATTGCTTTCCTCACTTCGTTTTGATCAGGTGGACGGAAATTTTGACTATCATCGTCTATGTTGAATGGTTCATTCTGCCTGACAGCGGGATGTTGGTCTTCGTCGCCGTTATACAGTCTGCAGGAGTAGTTTTTCCATATTCTCAGTACCGACTGTGATTCTACTATGAGGTTTCCATTTTCGTCTCTACAGGTTTCTGTACGGGTATTGCTTCTCTGACACGTTCTTTTTAACTTTTGGTAAAACTTCCGTACATTGTGCCTGGAGTATAATCTCTCGATATTCTCGAACGCGCGCTTCTCATACTATTTCTTCTTGTTTTGGGGAAGCTGACGTTCTTCCCGTCTCTTTTGCTCGTAGAGCTCACGAGCAGCTCTCGTCTTCCTTTGCAGTGCCGTTTTGTATGCCTCTTGTTTTGCTGCATGCACTCGCCGGCATTCTTCGTCTCGAACGTCAAGTGGAATTTCTTGAGTTGAGGGCAAACGAGAAAAACATCGTTGTGCACTTGCCAGCACAAACTGGAGAAGATGCGGCGGAAAAGTCCAAACTGTTGTGCCTGGAACTGAGCAGGCTAACGATGCTACGCCAATTGACACTACGCGGGTAATGCACTTAAAAAACAACAAAGCTGCGAACGTAATTATGAAATTGCACCAACGGGAAGACGTAGGACGCATTTTTAAATCTTCGTCCAAACTACGCGGCACTGGCATTTCCATGCACAAGCTTAATCAAGCTGAAGACCGAGATTAGCAAGATAAATAGTATCAAAGCCGAAATCCGCGGGCAAACACTCCAAGTCGGCGACAACAAATTCTACTACGATGTAAACAACAACTTAAAAAGCGAGCGGGAAGGGGGAATGACATTGCCGCAGGAAAAACAGGCCAAGGAAAAACTGATGATGCCAGTGCAACTGATGATCTTACCAGTGCTTCTCAAACTGGCGGTGTAGTTCGCTCCCATCGTTGTAAGCGTTGTAATGCCGTCTGCCCAAAAAAATGTACTTATAGTAAAAAATTAAATAAGGAAAATTCCAATTTAATGAAATATAAAATATTATCTTACAACATAGCAGGTTGAAGTAATAAATTTCTGTTTACTCACTTTTATCAGTTGTGAATGATTTTGAATTTATTTTTCTTTACGAAACTCATGTAGAAGAGAGTAATTTTAAAGACTTTGAACAAAAGTTCATATGGTATGAATTCAGGTGGATTCCAGGGTCTAGAAGACATGTGAGGGGTAGAGCGAGTGGTGGTTGCTACCTTGGGTTTAAGAGGAATCTTGGAGGCGTCGGCTGCGAGTTCATAACCTTGGAGGAGGTGACAGTTTTAAGGGTAGAGCTTGATAACAACAAATTCCTTATACTTCCGGCATATTTGAATTATAATTACTGGCAGAGAGATTTCGATAGGATGCATGAAATACTCTTGTGCTGTGGTAACCCAAACGTGCTTGTAGTTGGTGATCTGAATGCAAGGATAGGTCAAGAAGCAGGCACAGAACATTGTATTGCTGGCCTGAAGAGGAAATCGAAGGATCAGATTAGCAATGCAAGAGGTACGAAGCTGTCGGAATTCTGCAACACCTTTGTGCTACGACTGCAAAATGGAACTAGCGAAAGTGACGAGTCTGGAGACTTCAATTTTGTGAGCTGGCAAGGAACCTCTGTTATCGACTACAGCTTTATAGGAGGAGAATGAAAATATTCCGGCGCTGATCTGGAAGTTAAGTCCCGTATTCTGATTGCCTCCCTATTGTGGTTACATTTGAGCACACGACGGCTGACAATGTGCGAACTAGGAATATGCAACCAATCATTAAGCTGGTGTGGAGGAATTCCAAAGGCTCCATGTAAACGAATAGAAGGCAATTGGACGTGTTACTGCAATCCCCGAGATATCCAGATTTCAATCAGGTTGAGTTAAGTATTAAGGAAGCTTACCCAATCCCCAGGCATGGCGGAACCAGCCGAAGACAGTATAAGGAAACATGGTTTGACAAGGATTGCGAGAAGGCAAGGCAGTTATCTTTCGCCTGGCTGAATTTATTTCGATGTTACGGAGAAGGCTATATGAGAGGTCGATATTTAGAAGCCAATACAAATTTTAAGTCAATGTGCAGAGATAAGAGGCGAAGCTATGATGAATCACTGGCCCGAAGAATGGCGCTATCCAACAACGCATCGGAAATTTGGAAACTAGCTTGGAAACTTAATGGTGGTAAATTTATTATAAGCAGCGACTTATGTTTAAACACCCTTCTGGCGCACTCTAAAGAATTACTTAATCCAGTGGTTAGTTTGGTAAACTTTGAATACGCAACGCCTTACTTCGAAAATGATATTTTGGACAGATCAATATCGCTTCATGAGGTTACTAGAGCCCTGTCGTCACTTAAGGATGGTAAAGTGGCTGGATCTGACGGAATACCAGCTGAATTCTATAACTATGGGACTAATGACCTAGGCCAAAAACTTATCATTCTACTCAATAATGTTTTGGAACACGGAGTAATTCCACAGCAGTTCCCTATACACCAAAAAGGCTGCATGTCGAATCCAGCTAACTATCGAGGGACTCTTTTTTGAATGCGTCGTATAAGATTTTCACAGCGATATTTCAACCACGGCTTACTGCGTGGATAAGGGACACCAACTTATTGAAGGAGTTTCAAGCCGGCTTTAGATCAGGATATTCTACGGTTGAGCATATCTTCGTATTGAGGAGTATTGTGGAAAATTTGTTCGCGCAGTATAAGAAGCTTTTTGCATTCTTCGTAGATTTTAAAGCGGCATTTGACACCGTGAACCGAAACCCTTTAATGTATGCTCTACAGTATGGGTATGACGCAGAAGTTTGGCAGGGTGATTGGAAATCTATGTGAAGACACGAAGGTAGCAGTGTGGGATGGAAAAGCAAAGTCTGAATGGTTCCAGGCCGGATTAAGAGTTCGACAGGGTTGTGCTTTAAGCCCAAGCCTCTTTGCATACATAGAGGATTTGGTCGATTTTCTACCAGGAGGTATAATGTATGTAGGTTTTTTTTTTTTTTTTTTTTTTTTTTTCCGAGGGTAGGTGAAAATCTTCAACAAGACACTATGAGGATCGACAGCGCGTGCTCGTAGTAGTGTGGGATTCTTACCCACTAAAAAACCTCCCTTCAAAACAGACTTGTTTTTATTTTTACTACAACTAAGTATTCGACTTATCAAGTAGTTTTCGTTTCGCGAAATAATGACGTTTTGCAGGCACCTTCCCATTAGAAGTTCCTGCCAGCTCCGCAGTTTAGACGCGGTTACTTATCGCGCTAGGACCAAAGGTTTGGTTCTTTGTAGACGGCGCAGTAAATTTCTTTCTGCCAAAAGTTGGAGGACTGTAATATTTACGTGACTTTCTAGTCGACTTCTATGCTTTCTCGCGTAGGTTTGAATTTCGTTTTCGATTGTTTTAATGCCAAGGTCTCTGTGGATATCGCTATTTCTGATATACCATGGCGCATTTACAATACCTCTTAGCACTTTGTTTTCAAAAGTTTGTAAAATTTTAATATTACTTATTTTGGTACAACCCCAGAGTTGTATACCATATGTCCATACAGGCTTTAGATCTTGCTTATATAAAAGCAGTTTGTTATATATATTAAGCTTGGAATATTTTCCAAGTAACCAATACATTTCTCGATATTTGTTATCTAGTTCTTTGCGTTTTTTCTTAACGTGCGTTTTCCATTTCAGCTTTGTATCAAGTGTCATTCCAAGATACTTAGCCTCGTTTGCAAACGGGATTTGAACCGAGTTTGAAAAGATCGGCAAATTATTTATTTTTTTATAAGTAAAATTTACATGAACAGATTTGGTCTCGTTGAGTGCGATTCGCCAAATCTTTGTCCATTCATTTACTCCATTCAAAGCTTCTTGCAGTTTTTCTGTAGTATCTTCGACCGTTTTACCTACTGTCAAGATAGCAGTGTCGTCGGCAAATGTAGCTAGCTCAGTGCCTTCTACTTGCGGTATATCACGAGTGTATAATAGATATAAGACTGGACCAAGAACGCTTCCTTGCGGCACCCCAGCCATTATTTCCTTAAAATCTGAATATTCGTTTCCACATTTGACGCGGAATAGCCTATTCGTAAGGTAGTTCTTCAAAATATTATATAGGTGCTCTGGCAGAACTTGTCGTAATTTAAACTTTAAGCCTTCGTGCCAGACCTTGTCAAAGGCTTGAAAAACGTCAAGGAATACGCTTGAACAAATCTTTTTTTCTTCAAGTGATTTTTCGATTACATGTGTTATTCGATGTACTTGTTCAACTGTAGAATGCTTACTTCTAAATCCGAATTGATGATCAAGGATGAGATGCCCTTCTTCTATAACCGGCTGTATTCGCCTAACCAATATTCTCTCGAACACTTTGGATATAATTGGAAGAAGCGAAATCGGTCTATAAGAGGTTTTTTCATTCGGCGGTTTTCCCGGCTTAAGGACCATTATAACTTCGGCGACTTTCCATTGACTGGGAACATATTCTAGTCTAATCGCGGCGTTTATAATGAACAGAAGCTTAATTAGAGCTTTTCTTGGTAGTGCTTTAAGAACCTCTCCCGTAATTAGGTCGTATCCAGGAGCTTTCTTAGGTTTAAGTTTCTTTATTTCTTCCTTAAGTTCGGTAAGCGTTGCATTTCTTATTACGCTATTGTCTATATACGACGTATTTATATTTTCAATAAGAGCTTGTCCATCAAACGGTTTGAAAGTTTCTTCCAGGTGGGAGGCAAAAACTTGCGCTTTCCCTTTATCATGCCTCGCCCATTCGTCTTGATTTTTCCTAATTGGCGCGGCTTGAATTTGAGGTTTTTTAATACCTTTTATAGCCTTCCAAAGCGAGTAATTAGAATCTTTTTCTGCCGTTAAGCTTTCTAGGTAAGTTTGTATTTTATTATTCTTAAGGTCTTTAATAGATCTTTTTAGTGAGTTGCACAAACGGTTAAGATGTGCTTTATGTTGCGGAGCCCGAGTTTGTTGCCATCTTTTACGCGCTTTTCTCTTCTCCTTAATCATCTCTTTTATTTCCTGCGGATAAATTTTAATGTAACTGGCCGGGGTTCTCTTTAGTTTGGGAGTATTCTTCCACGCGGCATCCTGTAAGATTTCGACGAAGCGATCTACTTCAACTTCAAGTTCATATGGCGTTTTAAGTGATACGCTCAGCTCAATATTTGCTTCAATATCTTTTTTTTTGCTTCAACAACAGGAATATTGCTCATAGCTCCGAATCGATTATGCTTTACGCGGCGCAAGTATGGGGAAGCAGGAAATATGACACCGTCAAAAAGCTCCTGAGGTATTATATTAAGAGGTCATTTCATCTGTCACCCAATACACCAAATTATATGATCATGGTTGAAACGGGCCTATCTCCACTATTCATAAAAACGTTCAAACTGCAAGTCGACTCCATAATTAAAGTGCTTGGTATGTCCGACCATCGGTTACCAAAAAAAACAGCTCTTCAAGCAATACATAGCAGAACAGGATTATTCAACGAGTTGATGGAGCTGGCGCATGACTGTGGAGGCCAACTATTTTTCATTGGCAGCGGGAGTTGGAAATCCGAACTGTATCAACTTATCTCCAAGGTCGATGAACAAAAAAGGTTTAGGTTCTTAGAGGAAGTATCCGGTTCACTGCACAGGACTATCTACAGCCGCTTAAATCATAACTTGCAGCTTAATTATTTCCGTGATGAGTACAATGTCGACGAAATATCAATAGTGCTGAAGCTACGGGGAGAACTTCTTAAGCTTAACTTCATACCTCATAGGAATGATCTACCCCTACATTGCAGCCTATGCAACCTGCAGGAGAGGGAGGACGTTCTTCATTTCCTTGCTAAATGTCCAATTTTAAGAGAAACGAGGAGGGATGTTCTTAACAGCGATTTTTTGACGGAGGAGCAAGCATTATACCTCCTTGATGAAAATGATGTTTCCAAACTGTTTCGGTATTGCAAAAGATCACTTGAGTTTCGCGAAAGGATAATGAATGAAAGCTTTTAAAACCAAAAAAAACAATATTCGTATTTGTTAGGCTTACATATGTTAGATTAAATCATTGAATTACCTACTTTAAATGAATTAGAAATTGCTAATCGGGCAGACGGCAAGCCCATTCTCACTGTATTTTTGTATTTAACTAATGTTACTATAATAATGAGTACTTAAATAAAATCAATCTAAATCTAAATCTAAATCTAAAATTCCTTACCGACCTGTGATCCGAATACATCGAAGCAGGTCGCGCAAGGTATTTACTAAGTTCAACCTAACTGGAACTATAGACGTCACCGTTGACTCCGTCTAGAGGATTCGTCCGCTGCCGCCTGGAACAGGAAGAAGTGCTCTAGTGAGAAAGCAATCTTCCTCCCTCTCTCATCTGCTGTCGCCAAGAATCCGCCAAACGTGGTTGGTTACCCATTTCTTAGATTAAGGTACTAGGCACCCGGCTGTCACCGCGTGGAGGTTGAGAGTAGGAGTTGGTAGGCCTTAGCTAAGTGAAAAACGCTTGTGTTTTCATATGATCGCATGCACTACCGTTTGACCGACCAAGAAGAAGAAGTATCCTCCTATCAAAATAAAACAATTTTGCTCCGCATCAAACCAGAATATCCTTTCACAAGTGCGAGTATCTTCTTGCTTAGAATGATGAAGAAAAACTAAGTGCACTCTAAGAACCCTGAGATCTGATAAACTCAGCTCTAAATATAATAAGAAATTGGACTGATAGTGTTAGTGTAGACTTAACGTCTACCCGTCCAAAATCGAATTACTACTATTTACAAGAAAATACAAAATCCCGACTACCTATAGCCCCACCAAAGCTTTGAAATATAGAACTTAATTTTGCGAATGGCGGTGGTTAGTCCTTTTCTGCTCGGTGGTATTCTTGTTTTGTCGCCTGCACTATAAATAAAATGCAACACCAACTTCGTTGAACGTGTAGACCCTTAGGTCTACCCCCACAGATACCATAGAGACTCTACTACATATTCTTCCCGTCGATAACTTTGGGAAACAAGTAGCCTCAAAAGCACCATTAAGACTTAGGGAATCTCAAATATGATCAAACTTTCACACTGACCGCATGAACATTTTACATAACAACTCTATTCTCAGGGAAATAGATTACTTAGCTCCATTTGATGGCTTTAAGATTAAATACAATACGATTGTCCCAGACAGATCTGCATGGGATAACGCAAACATTTCGAATGATATCGCAATTGAGGTCTACAAGGATGGATCTAACTCATCAGAAGATATTAGTCTGGGAATATTCTCCAAAGTACCTAGGACCTAGGTCCAGTGCGTTATCCTCCACTACAAATAAATAACCTGCACATGTATGTACACATATGTATGCAAATCATCATCAGTAGTCGCCAAAGATTCTTCAAGCTCATTTAAGCTATCTTCCTTAAAGCTTTTAGCTGAACAATACACTACGACTAACAAATGACTTACAACACGATCATTAAACTTAACACACAGAAACTGAATAACAGTCAGAATTATGCAAAGCAAAATGGAAACTTCTCCACAAAGCGATCCCAAGTCAATCTGGTTTAAAGCTTTTTTTATTGTTTGAAAATTGGTGGTTGAATTGAAATTAAATTAAAAAGTATGAAAAAGTTGTGCTTAAATTTGTAAAAAAACTACTGAAACATTCAAGTTGAATGAAAAAGCTCTTCTCAGCGCCATCTAAAATTTAGTAGCGCAAACTAAACATCCCAACTCAGTTTTGACGGAGAAAAAAGCTCAAGTGGTTCCAAGTCATTTTTTGTTGTTGTACCCATGTTAAATCTTACTTCACTGAGAAGCGACGTCTCACCAAAGCGCACCAATAGATGACGTATAAACACATTTTGTGGAGATATGTTCTTTAACATGCATACATACACCGCCTCCGATCCTGTTGACACGATCGTTTCTAAATAATTTATGATTCGGAATATTCACAAGTTGAGATAAAATATTACAATTAAGCCACGACTCTGATATCATAACAACATCTAGCTTTGAAGTACTATGTATTTGGTAAAGAACTGTAAACTTATGGTGAGTGCTTCCTGCGTTCAGATGACAAACATTTAACCTATCATGGGCGCCACACAACAGGTTGAGAACCGTCCTGATTGTATCAGGTTTGGATTTATTCACAATTTAGATTAGCTTTTAAAACCATCACCACACATTTAGCATAGCTAATGGCTTCACGAGGCCATAGAGATAGTGTAAAAATTAAAAAAAAAATGTTAAAAAGAAAATAGAAATTACAATAATAATAATAAAAAGAAAAAAATACAATCGAAAACACAAAATCCATAAACTGGCAACACTTAAAACAAAAGTTGGGCAAAAAAAAAGATCAGTTGAAGTTTGAAGTCAGCTAACAGCTTCCACATTAACATCAGACATAATACGTATAGTCCGTTCCAAATCACTTGATCGGGTTTCTGCGCAGGTCTCTTTTATTTGTACGAGTTTTACTCATTTGCATTCCTAAAAGATAAAGCAACAACAACTACAGCTAAAAAAATTCAAATTCGAGAGAACGAAAGAAAAAGAGGAGGAACAAAGGGAAAACAGACTGTATACCCGTACTTCGATGTTTTTCATCGCAAAGCTGTGGGACTACTGACGAATCAGAATCAAGTTGCCTGATGAGTATACCGAACTTGAAAAAAGGACTAAAGGAAACTAATTCTAGTTTCTCAGATTTACTTGCTTGAACGATGCATATCAATTGAAGGGAATTTTTTCAGTTGTTGTTTTGTATGTCGACTTTATTTGGTTTTTAAATAAAAACATGTAACATGTTAACTAATACAATAAATTAATTAATTAACACGTAGTAAACAATACCACTTTAATTGTATTTATAAAATATTTGCTCATAACAAACGTTTTCCGCTTTATAAAAACGAAAAGAAGTTTTACCAAACTAGAAAAAGAACATCATACAGAGTAAAGTGGAGGAAATCATTAACCATTCTTAGAAGAATTAAGAAAGATTTTATCGCCTTTATTATTTTGGGAAATTTCTCTCTGTGCACGTTGGGGTATTTCAAGTGATTTGGAACAGACTATACTCGTACATTCACCGTCAGTGCGAAAAGAATCCAGTGAGAGCATGTCAACAATGCAAATTGGTGATTCATCAGCTGCTTCCTTGACGTAGACTCTCCGGCGTCTCGTGAAAACAGAATGTAAACACTTTGGCAAACACAATGAGCAATTCAGTTCATTTAGGGTAACTGACTTGGAATTACTTTTGTAATACTCAGTGGCTTTCCTTAATACGAGAGTTTTCATTTGTGCATGTGGTAGTTTAACGATGACGGCGTTGCTCATAGAGTTTCTCAACGGTTTAGTGCGTAAAATAAAGTTCGTAAATCATTGCACGAAATTTTGTAAAGATTTCGGAGAAATTTTCATCAGCAGTCGTTGGAATTTTGAATGCCATGCAAAACAAGACCTCCTGAAATGTTTCGTCTAGCAATAGCATCGATTTGCTACTTAAGTTGTGAGTTACCACTTTTAACCTGTTTCGCTTTTACCATGGAAATCTCATTTTGTAGTGCATCGAAGTGAGTGCAGAGACTTTCCACAGCGTAAACAATTTTGGCAGCTCAAAACCATGGTGTTGAAAGAGATGCATCTCTCATTAAAATCGCGCTCAAGCAATTTTAGTTTTGTGTTGAAGTCGCTTTCCATCGCAGACATACGCTCCAAAACGGTGGTGAACATGTAGTCGAATTCCGTTTTCAGTTGATAAACTACTGATGCAGTTATATTTTTTGTAAGCTCCTCAAAATGGCTATCAATTTTATTCCAGAGTTTGGCTGACGGCAGTGCCGTTGCTAGAGACCCAGAGCGCGGAGCGAGAGAGATGGAACTTTTTTCGCCCGATTTCAGTTTTCTTTGTTGTTCGTTTGTGTTAGACATAATGGTTAGGTATATATATGTATGTACTTACAAATTATAATTTGAATAAGAAAATTGTATTTTATGGAAAATAAAGAGAACTTTGTGACTTTGTTTGTACGAATTTTGGCTTTCAAGTTATTAATCGCTAAAGACAACGTGTATCCCAGTAGAACACTTTTTTCAAAAAATAATATTAAAATTTTGCAGAGCAGATAGGTACTGATGAATTTATTTGATTTAAGATATTATTATGAGTAAAAACTAAAAAAGTTTCCCAAAAGCGGTCACGGTTTTGAAAAAATGCCCAATATGGCCTGGGGCTCCGGACGGTTAAAAGTCGAGAAATGGCGACTTTAGTCGCCTAGCGGTTACCCTGCTGCAACTAAATGTTAAAAGAGTAACACATAGTTTTAGCGACATAAATAAAAATGAATTTAAAATAATATTTTTTTTTTTGACTATACGAGATTCTTCTTCTTCCTATTTCGGCGAAGATATGATGTGAAAACGAGTGATCAGTCATCAGAATCCCCCTAGTTCACCGCAGGTCCACTGATCCACTTGTTTGACCTCAGAAAATATCGGCAGGGCCCCCGATTTTGGGTCATGGTGTTACTGAGGCAAACCAAATGCTGGTGTCGTTGCATTTGTGTGATCCAGGAGTTTCCTTCGCGATGTCTTTGGAACGTTCATGGATATTTCCTTTTTAACAGGGTTCAAATGATATCTTCTTTGAACATGGCAATACCAGGTGAACCCGCCGCGTTGCACTGTGTA
The DNA here is from genome assembly GCA_945910035.1 of Brachypalpus laphriformis. Taxonomy (NCBI): domain Eukaryota; kingdom Metazoa; phylum Arthropoda; class Insecta; order Diptera; family Syrphidae; genus Brachypalpus; species Brachypalpus laphriformis. The sequence goes on from OX246756.1 coordinate 127,195,002, forward strand.
GATATTCACCAAAGTGACTGGAATTTTATAAAAAAGAACAATATCGCTTATCGTTGTATGTCGTGTGATGAAAAAGGGTGTCATTATCTTCATTCAACACCACCAGCTCCACAGAAAGCAAAGCAAGTGCATAACAAAAACAGTGGTCAATCACCTGTAGTAGAAGTGCTTCCGTCTCCCTCTAACTTCGTGTCATTTCAACCTGCCATTGAAAACATTATCTCTCCAACTCCCATCACACTTGACGTTATCTACAAAGAAATTACCGCACTAAAAGATTTGATTTCCAATGCTTTGCGACATATAGACTGCAAAGTAGAGTGAATTTCCTGCAACAAAAATCTTTGCGCAAATGTGTTGATGTCATTGGGGTTCCTAATATTAACAGCAACAACAACATTGACTAGTATTGTTACGTCAAGAACGTCACACGTAAGCTGAATTCTAACTTAACATCTTCATCGGCCAAACCTTTAAGCGTTTTACCTTTGATTTAAAGCAAAAAATTATACAAAGGAAAAAGAAAACTAAGCTTAACACTAGTCTTGTAGGGTTTCATTATGTAAATAATTCAATTTATATTAGCGAAAGTCTAACTATGAAATTACAATAGAGCAGTAAAATACAGTAACAGAGCTAAAATATTTAAAAAAAGAAAATAACTTTTCCTACTTGTGGATTAATAAGGGAGTAATTTTATTAAAATATACATTATATAGAAGGCGATCAAACTTTTAAAATAAGTTCATTAGAAAAATTAATACAAATATTTGGCGCAACAGCGCTTTAAAGTGCCAGGGCCTAGCTTCTCGCAACCACTCATGTTGTGTGCGTTATATTTTTCACACGAATGTAAGGGACCTACAGTTTAATGCCGAATCCGAACGGCGATTTGAGAAGCTTTTTCGTGACAACAATACTCTCGGATGTTTGTCAGACGATCGCGAGAGGTGGGACCGTGAAAATTTTTTTTTTGTGTTTTCTGAGATTCGAACTTGGAACCTCATGCGTAGTGATCCGACACACTAACCACTTACGCCACGGCGCCCACCAAGTTCATTTGAAGACATTGATAATTTGTCGAATATTAGATTTCGATTAGATTAGATTAGATTTTTATTAACGTACTTCATATTTAAACATCATTTTAAGAAAAATCAATTAGCTTGGCTTTGCCGTTTGCCAGATTAGCAACAATTATATAAATACATAAAATAGCAATTAATTAAATTATAAATTTCCATTTATTATTCCAAGACGATACTTCAGTTCGACTTTGCAGTACTGAAGTAGTTTTGCTACGTTCATTTCGTTAAGAATTTTTAATACTTGTTCCGTCGCCAGAATATCACTTCCGAAAATATATCTCCTCGTTTCTTTTAATATTGGACACTTTCCAACGAAATGTATAACGTCTTCCCTCTCCGCCAAGTTACACAAGCTGCGCAGTATTGGTAGATCATTTCTGTGTGGAATATAATTAATCTTGAGAAGCTCTTCACGCAGCAGCACAGTCGAAATTTCCTCAATGCTGTTTTCATCACGGAAGTAATTACGCTCCTACAAGTTATGACCTAAACGGCTATAGGTTACTCTATGTAGTAACGCCGTCGCCTGCTCTACGTATCCTGCTCGCAGCTGCTCGTCCACACTTGCAATAATTTGGTAAAGTTGACGTTTCCAACACCTACTGTCATCGAGGTTCAACTCAATTCCACAGCTACTACCAAGTTCAAGCCACTCACTGTACCACCCCGTTTTGGACCGCATGGCTTGTATTGCCGCTTTTTTCGGCAACATCTTCAAGACCTTTAAAATGTAGTCTACATGCGATTTTAGCGTTTTTATGAAGAGCGGAGATAAATCTGTTTCCAACATTATCAAATAATTTGGGCTGTTAAGTGGCAGATGGAATGTTCTTTGTCGAAGCTAATTTAATTCATTCTTCTAAAAATTATTATGTCTTTCAATAATTCTAATTTTATTCCGAATCACGATAGTAGTTTTGAAGAAGCCAATGAATTTTGTAAATTTGATAAAGAGATTTACAGAAGTTCTTATCATTCACAATTACCTAAGAAAATATTGTTTATCATTCATCAGAATATTCGCAGTATTCGCAAAAATTTTGATTTATTTTTAACTCATTTACAATCATTTGCTAATAAGCCATATTTAATTTTTGTATCCGAAATGCGGATTTTTGACAATGAGTCTGATCTTTATAGTATATCTGGATACAAATTTTATCCTGCATTCTTTTTAAGTGGTAAGTTGGAGTATGAGTATTGCTGTTTGAACTTGAGAAGTGCTGATATGGTAAAAGTTTCCTGCACAGTTGAGTCTAGTAAGTTTATTTCCATGTGCATTTATAGGCTACATAAGATAAGTAAAAATGTTTTTGTTGAGGAATTAAACTCGATGTTGTCTGTTGAAAAGTCTAAAAATCTATTTATTCTTAGTGACATTAATTTAGATATTCTATCTGTTTCTCCAATTAATCGAACCAAAGTTAAAATAATTTTAGACTACTTAAGTATATTTACGATACATATACTCGTATATTTAGCATACAGAACAACTATCAACCCTAACAGCAAAAGACTAGAACAAGTTTTATTGTTTATTTAGAAATCGAAAGAAGAATTAACATAAAGTAAAATACATACATACATATGTATGTACAGCTATATGTAAAATACTAAATATTCAGGTTGAGTAGAACCTGAAACGAGCCTCTCTTCTCTATTTATGCATTTAGCGTTACTAATCGGAAATGAAATGAAATGTTGAGAATAACTTGTTATTTATTAGTTTTTTTATTTGATTAAATTTCAATTTCACAATATTCATTTTTATATCTTGAGTATAATTATATTAGTCGGAGAGCTGGTGAACGTTTTTGAAACGTCATTTTAGCACAGAAAATTAATATTTTTTTTGTTAAACTTGAGCTAATGATTACAAATATTAACGTCTGGCAGCTGTCTGTTGGTGCGTTTAGGGCCGCTGGGCCCAGAAGACGTCGAAAAAAGAGATGCGGTCACGTCATTTCAGCAAAGCTAATTTTTTGTATATGAGTAGTTTATTATTTTATTTAATATACTTTACCACTGCCAGACATTTTGGTCGGGTCCAAAGGGGTACCAGACAGACTGAAACCTGCATAAAAATGAAGGTCGGTAACGTCATAATGGCAAGGCAAATTTTTTTTAATCGTTAACTGAGATCACCGTAATTATTCACAACTGCCAGACGAAAATCCGGAGTCTAACATCCTGCCAGACGCAAGCGAAGTTTGAATGTTGCTACTAAAACGTTGTGCGACAAATGCATTGTATCTAATAGCCGATTTTCATCAAACCTATGGAAGCATTTGAAATCTTACTAAGTGTGTCTTATAGGAAATTGAATTTTAAATAAAATAGTATACATACAAAATGTTCATATATCCAGTAGAACAAAAGATATTTCATTTTACATCCAAAGTACCAAGATCAGTAAATGCTTTTTCATATTTGTGGGACTCATTCGATTGCTTAAAATGTCTTCGTTTTCCTTTTCTGTAAAATGTAGCATTATAATCGCAACCAGTTGCTGCACGAAATCCTGGTAAAGAATTACATAAAGATTTAAATCTACAAATCGTTGTGAATTTCCAACGCCAACCTCCATCCAAATGTCCAGAGAGTTTTTTAATTGTTCCATGTTACCTAACAATAACCTCTGTATCTGAGCATTTTATTAAAACATTCGCATCTTGATCGATGTTGCAAACATGATAGACGATTTTGGTGTCAGCTTCATGTTTTTTACAAGATAAATTGTCTTCCACAGTTTTTTTCACTTTTCCATTGTCAGTTTTAAAACAGTAACAAAAGTCATAATTTATGTATTCAGTCTTTGTTCCGATAAATGGTGTCATGTCATCACTAGCCCAATGGTTTGCTAAGAAATTAGACATCGCTTTCTTAAATTTGATATTTTTTAGTTCTTCTACAACATTTTTTTAACATACTTGATTAGGCCCAGAAATGACGTAGTTGTGGATGTCCAAGCTGTCTCTCAGAAGACGTTCGCTATCTTTGATAGATGGTGAAAAATAACGATTGAAAATGATATCGATTCTGGGTGCAGAATACATGGCAGCCATTCGCAAAATTTTGTCCGAGATGTTGCTGAATGCTCTTGGAACTTCCTTTAAGAGATGCAGTATGAAAAAGCCATCGATAATTACAACATCAATATTCCGTACTGCCTGACTATCAATTTTTGCTTCCAACAATTTCATGAGAACAGATTTATCGGTTTACAAATTGTTCCATCTAAATTGCACATTGATAAAGGAACAGGCGTCAAAGGATACAATAAAACTTTTGTAATATCTATATTTTGTTACATTGAAATACACAAAAGTCGTCCGAATAGATCCCGTTGCATACGAATTTCTTGTATTTTGCCAGCAACTTTGACCTTCTTCCTTTTCCCTGCAGTTGAAAAGGTTAAGATTTCATTTTTTCCTGATTGCTTTTTCAAAACGGTCAGGGTTTGCAGCACATTCAGAAATGAATTTCTCACGTATGTTACTTCCTTTTCTTTCGATGTTCAATAAGAAATCAGCTATAAAGTCTGGTGCTGCTCGTCCTGTTGCAATGTTATATAAGAAATCGTTATTCAATTCTGGTGCAAAAGGATTTATATTTTAATGTAATGCATAAAATTCTGAAGCTGCGCGCAAGTTTTTCCCATTCTACTTCTTTCCAAGTCTGCTGTAACATCTAGACCTTTATGCAATCCACATTCCTCAAATACGAGTACGTGTGATATTATCGTTGATCTTATGCTGTGATTTTTATGCCAGCGTTGACGAGCAGATATCGAATTGCTGAAATGTATAACATTTATTGTCTGTTCCAACGTCAAATCTATTGGTTGTCTAGAGAATGCTTTTTCGGTTCTTTTCACACCGAGGGACCATTTCTCAGAGTTCTCCTAATTCTGGGTGAGTTTCCTTGATTTTTAATAAATGATCGTGGTACTTGACCAGCCACCGTGCGTAGTTGGGTTGGTTGAATATAAAAAATAAATTTGCGATTTTGGGCAATATGTATTTAAATAATTCGAATTCTGCAGCACGAATGATTCGTGTCAAAATTAAATAATAATTAACATAAACCATGTAAAACTGGGGTGTTTGCCAAATTGTCCATTAATCGTTGCTTTTTGATATTAATTATATTTTCTAAACAATTGTATAAGATAAGGATGGTCAGTAGTGGGGCTTGCTGTCTGTGTAGATTGAAAGTCGTTGAGATAACGATTATATCATCGCCAATTTCTGTTCGTTCTTTCTTCATAAAAGTTTCAAAATGTAAGATCTGAAAGCCCAAAGTCATTAAATAATAATAATAATAATAATAATAATAATAATAATAATAATAATAATAATAATAATAATAATAATAATAATAATAATAATGTTTTGTTTTATTTCTCCAAATTAAAAAAATAATTTACAATATTTTACAACGTTTTTTTTTAACAAACAATCGTATAAGGTATGGCCTTAACCGTCACCTCTAGCGCTGTCATTAAATGATGCAGTTTCTTCCAGCTGTTAAAATGCTTCCAGCCATAGATCCAGCTACTGAACCATTTGCTAAAAGACTTTTGCAATGATCAAATCGTAAGTTATTTGCATGTACCTTTGCTTACATTCCTTTGCAACTTTTTGACTTTGAATCATGGTTACAGCATGTCTGGAACCCTTTTGGACCCGGCCAAAATGTCTGGCAGTGGTAAAATATGTTATTAAAAAATGTACTACTCATATACAAAAAATTTGCTTTGCTGAAATGATGTGACCGCATCCCTTTTTTCGACGTCTTCGGGGCCCAGCCCCCCCAAACGCACCAACAAACAGTTGCCAGACGTTGATATTTGTGATCATTAGCTCAAGTTTAACAAAAAATATATTAATTTCCTGTGCTAAAATGACGTTTCAAAAACGTTCACCAGCTCTTAGACTATATGAATATAGAGTTACAGTACGGTATTAAACATTTTTATATCTAGATATGGCCATGTATTGTATTATGCAATTATTTTGTTGAAATGGTCGTAGTATATACTCTGTGGTATAAAATACCAGTTTTGAGTACATTATAGTATAAGTAAATTTATAACTACTTTAAATGTTATGAAAGCCGCACCAAAAGAAAAGAAAATGTTATTTTAAAACTACTCGTATAACAGAAGTACTACAAAATTTGAGATAAAGAAGACTTGAAAGCGAACTTGGACAAAAAAAAAGCAAAAGATTGATGAGTCGTTGAGCTATTAGGCAAGCGTTTAAAAGATTACAATTTTCAATACAAAAAAAATATAAATTGGGTTCATGATTAGATTATATTTACTTACATCAACGTTTCCATATTTGATCTGGACAACAACTAATTTCTCAGACTCCTGAGGAATCTGTATTTGCATTCAACTTGATTGCATATATCTGAAGGGAGTTTGTTAAAAATAAATGGAACTATTATAGTAGTGACGTCTACAATGTTAGGTCATAATCCCTCTGCCCGAAAATGTGGTATTGTAACGAAAATATGTATTGTCGCCGCCAACCAGATGGCCCAAAAAGCCTGTCGTTGTCAAGCAGACGGCCTTGAAAAGCCTGTCGCTACCCAGTAGTTAGAGTATAGTACCTAAGAATACAAGGCCTAAGTAGGTAGCTCCATATTGTTAAGAAAAGGCTGTCCTATAAGTATCCCAACATTGTTAAGTATTGGAACGTTGATAAGGCTAGTCAAAGCTATATAACTAGGCAATCAAAAATCCTAGTATTACCTCTTTCCTAAAGTTTCGAGTGTTTCTTTGGTTGACTCTGGACCCGACGAGCGAAACCTCAGCCTTTGAGAAAACACCCTCACAGTATGCATTTACATTTTTTGTTGTTCGAAAATATGGTATACATATACGAAAAAAATCAAATAAAACTATAATAATATACAAAAAAAAACATTAAATTCATTTTATTATTATAATATAACTAAATACAAATAATTTTAGTGCAATCCAAATTTAGTTAAAGTGAGATTTAGCCTTGTTCAACGCTTCTTCTGAACATCTGTACTTTTCAGTTAATAGCACCGTGTTCTAATTTTTCCTTGTTCTTCATATACTGTAATAGCTTATGCAAGATTCCATGACGTTGTTCATTAGTCAATTGTTTCGATTTGGCATCTCTACTTTGTAAATTCACGTTATTTGGGTTAAAATTTTCCATTTTGAAATTACAGCGGTGACTATTTTATTTTTCTTAAAAAAAACTAATTTTTGGTCTTCAAATTCTAACTTTATTCAAAAGCAACGCATTTTAAGTACGTTAAGTTATTTAGCTATCAATGTAAACAATACCAATATACTGAGTCTTGTAAGTTGCTTTCGAAACTCTAGATAATCTAAGATTTTCTTTCAAATGTATACCATATTTTCGGACAGAGGGAGTAACTCTTAGTATACTTAAAATGGTTGCCCATCTCAGCGAATAGAGGTAGTGGCAACCCGAAGATGAAATTGGTATATAAAAGGAAGAGCAAGGGTCCAAGAACAGATCATTGGGGAACTCCGACATATGGAATGAGCAATGTCTCATTCAAAGTTTAATTTATGAGTACAAGTTGTTTTCTATTTTAAAGAAACGATGAGTACCACTTAAGAAAATTATTTCTAAATCCATTCCTGTATAAAACTTTCAATAGTAATTTGTGATACACTAAGTCAAAGGGCTTTGTATGATCAAGAAGAACATCAAGTGCAACCGATTTATTGCTCTTATCTAGTTCCAATTAAATATTTTCTAAAAATTATAGAATCGCATCTTCAGTAGATTTCTCTTTTATAAAATACTAGCAGATACCCGCAACTTTGTCTGCGTGGTCCACAATAACTTTGTGTGAGGCGGGTAAAGTTAGTGGTGTAAGTCATATTTAGCTTAAGAACTTAAGCTGTAACAATCAACAATACATATCAGCTTTTCCTTTATCTATCAAGTTTGTGCTACCATCTATTGTTGAAGAAGTAACATTTTAATTTGCTTCACATTTTCATGCAACAGTTTGGCATGTGCAGTGTTCATTTCTGAACTTACACCAATATTTTTGAAAAATTACTTACACCAGCATGACTTTAACTGCCGCATATGTATATATTTAGCTAACAGAAGGACTGCGTCAAAATGCACATGTGCATACCATAGCTATAAATTTGCGCCTATGGGAATGCAAGGAAATAAACCACTTACTTACTTAGAAGGCGCTACAGTTTGGAAATACAGGAAATTAATGTGGAACAGTAAATTAATCACCCTGACTGTCGTTGGCATTTGTCGCTTTTCGACGATTGCCGTTTTATTCTTCAGATGTAGCACGAGTCCATTTTCATAAGTTTTTACTGTGAAAGAGTTGTAATAGTATTCTACACGACAAGCAAATTGCTTAGTAATATTTAACGGTTAGCAGCAGGGCTACCATTTTAAATTTATCAATGGGAGTATTTTAGAAGCTCACAGGGGAGTACAAAGAACAAACATTGTAAACCAAACATGTAAATCATTTAAAAATATATCTTCATTGCATTTATTTTTATATCTGATTTAAATATTACTTACTTACTTAGGTAGCGCTACAGTCCGAGGTGGTCCTGGGCCTCAACCAACAAAAGTCTCCAGCCAGCCTGGCTATGAGTCAGCTGCCTGCAGTTGCGCACGCCAAGTTGGTTGAGGTCCCCCTCCACTTGTTTGCGCCACCTACTGCGAGGTCGTCCTATACTGCGTCGTCCATCCGGGGTGGATTCGGAGACTTTCTTGGCTTAAACGTTGGGCTTCAACCGCTCTATATGACCCAGCCATCTTGTCGCTGTATGTGCACTCTTCTAGCTAAGTCGATGTCCTTATATATGCCGTATAGTTCGGCATTGTGCCTTCTCCTCCACTCGCCGTCTATGCAGACGGGACCAAAGACCGCTCGAAGAACTTTTTCCTCAAAATAACCAAGGGAATTCTCATCTGATTTTGACAAAGCGGCCTCTGCGCCATACAGCAGGACTGGGATGATTAGTGCCTTCTGCAGACTTACCTTAGTAGTTCGAGATAGGGCTTTGTTACTCAATTGCCTTCGTTTCATCTACCCACTGATGTCATTTGCGGAGCTCACCATCCTAGGTAGACAAAGTCCTTTACCACCGCAAAATTATATCTGTCTTTCAAGATGCCGATGTTGGGTGTCTTTTTTGTAGAGAGCATATATTTTGTTTTGCTTTCATTGACCGAGGAACCCATCTTCGATACCTTGACCTTAATACTCCCAAATGCCCCACTGACGCCCCCTGAGTTCTTCCAACTATGTCAATGTCATCGGCATAAGCGAATAGTTGTACAGACTTTTAAAAGATTGTACCTCTGGGATTGGCTTGTGAGTTTCGTGCAATTAGTTCAAGTATTATATTAAAGAGATCGCATGATAGCGCGTCACCTTGTCTACGACCTTTCCTGACATCGCACGGTTAACAAAGTACCATTTAATAAACAAAATACTCAAATTAGTACGTATCTATTTGAAAAAAAATCTAAATATTGTATTTTAAAGGGAGTAAAATCATGATGAGAGGAGTACGGGAGTACAGTGTATGAGAGGGGAGTACGAATACTCCCTTATGTCGTTTTCCATTGGTTTCACTCCCGATTTCACTCCTTTTTGATTCCAATGGAACATGTGAAATCGTCTTCTGCTTACTTCTGCGTGTGTTGGTGAATGTCTGATTTGTTGTTTACATTTTTCACAAAAAAATGCAAAAAATGGTTTCTTTTTGCCGAATGGAAAACGACATTAGCAATTCTATCATGTTTTAATTAATATATTATCAATTTGTTAATTATATCTATGTAAAATTTGTCTCTAATAACTTGCCCCAACCTAGAAAATCAAATAAACAAAAGAATGCATCTTGTACCATATGACTTTGACAAGTAGTCCGATGTAAGGGTTTATATGCTTTAGTGCATTTTGAGAGCACTCCCAAATAAAATCCGGAACAGAAAAACATTCCCGTAACAGCACTCCAAACAGCCAGTAGAACATAATTGGGAGTGCTTTTTCTGTGCGGACACAAAAAGAGTACTCCTTTTGGCCCAATGGAAAACGACATAAGTAGTCACTTCGGCAGCCCTGGCAGCATGTCGTAGCTATGAATAAAACGACAATCGGCGAAAAGCAACAAACGCCAACTACAATTAGGGTGAATGTGTTCATTTTTTTTATACTACACCCAAAAGTATGAAAAAAAAAAAAAAAAAAATCAGTAGTTCTCAAAATTTCCGAATGTATAATTTTATAATGCCTAGTTTTGCCTGTTTTTTAATTTCTGTGTTTATTTCTTTCAATATCTTAATGCCCTTAAAGGGTATCGTGATAATTCTTATTGGAAATACGGCCCAATATCGTAAGGTATAAAACGCTAAGGTCTTGTTAACATCTGTGATGTAGTTTCTGTGTGATACCTGCCCCTTCCCAACCCTAGTTATCATTTTATTATATGTATATAGAAAAGTGTATGCTAATCTTCAGTTCATAATCGGTTATTTAATGTAACATTGTTCTTTTTTCTGTGAAAAACTGTGTAAAACGGAAATAAGATTAAAGAGTTGAAAGCTGTTTTTTTTTCGCTTAAATAAAATATCCAAAAACGTCAAATTTAGAATTTCGACTTCATGTGATTTGTAGACTTCGTCGTGGAATGTTACTTGTAATCATAATTCCACTATTACTGCCGTCATTATGTCAATACACCTTTCCTAATCCCAGTCTCGAAAACTAAAGATAAACATTACACATAGTCTTCCCAGTATCCACAACGGAGCGAAATCAACGAAATACTGTGAGGAAATTTGACGTCGAAAAGCTACAATCGCAAGAGACCACCAGAACCTTTGCCGATCGTGTTTCTTCTCATCTCAATCTAAGTCCTATGCCGCCAGCAGCAAATGCGGAAGACCAGTGGCAGCGTGTCCAACAAGCCATCAGAGATGCCAGCTCTGATGTACTAGGTTCTTCTCGGCCACCACAACGAAACCCCTGGTTTAATGAGGAATGCCGGCAAGCATTCAGGAGGACATGAGTTTGTAAGGAGCATGTACCAGCTCAACCGTAAAATCCGGTCGGACGAAAGTATGCCCGATGAATGGAACCTCAGCATCGTTTGCCCGATCCTGAAGAAAGGAGACCCTATAAACTACGCCAATTACAGAGGTATAAGTCTCTTCAACATCGCATATAAGATCCTGTCTGCCGTATTATGTGAACGCCTAAAACCGATCGTCAACAACCTGATAGGTCCTTATCAGTGCGGTTTCAGGCCGGGAATGTCCACCATTGACCAAATATTCACACTACGGCAGATCTTGGAAAAAACCCATGAATATAAAATCGATACGCACCACCTATTCATCGATTTCAAAATTGCCAATGATAGCGTGTATAGGGACGAGGTATACAGAGCCACGTCTAGTCTTGGCATCCCTGCCAAGCTCGTCCGTTTGTGCAGAATGACGATGGAGAACTCTCGCTGCTCCATTAAAGTCGGTAAGAACATCACCGAACCATTCGATGGCAGGAAAGGTCTTAGACAAGGTGACGCGCTATCATGCGATCTCTTTAACATAGTACTTGAAAGAATTGTACGAAACTCAGAAGTCAACACCGGAGGTACAATCTTTTAAAAGTCTGTACAACTAATAGCTTATGCCCATGACATTGACATAATCGGAAGAACTCAGCGGGCCGTCAATGGGGCATTTACGAGTATTGAGATCGAGGCAGCAAAGATGTGTCTAGCGGTCAATGAAAGCAAAACAAAATAAATGCTGTCTACAAAAAAGGACACCCAACAAAACCGGATGAGGATGCCCTTGGTTATTTCGAGAGAAAAGTTCTTCGAGCGATCTTTGGTCCCGTCTGCATAGACGGTGAGTGGAGGAGAAAGTACAATGCCGAGCTATACGGCCTGTACAAGGACATCGACTTAGCCAGAAGAGTTGACATACAGCGACTAAGGTGGCTGGGTCATTTAGAGCGGATGGAGCCCAACGTTCCCGCTTAGAAAGTCTTCGATTCCACCCCGGATGGACGACGCAGTAGAGGACGACCTCGCGGTAGGTGGCGCAAACAAGTGAAGGGGGACCTCAAACAACTTGGCGTGCGCAACTGGAGGCAGCTGGCTCGTAATCGTGCTAGCTGGAGAGGTTTGTTGGTTGAGGCCCAGGTCCACCCCAGACTATAGCGCCATCTAAGTAAGTAAGTAAAGGATTTTGTCTACCTAGGCTCTATGGTGAACTCCGCAAATGACATCAGTAGGGAGATCACACGAAGAAATATTCTTGACAATCGTTGTTTCTATGGGCTAAAACGGCAACTGAGTAGCAAAGCCCTATCTCGAACAACTAAGGTAACTCTTTATAAGACTCTAATCATCCCAGTCCTGCTGTATAGCGCAGAGGCATGGGCTTTGACAAAACCAGATGAGGATGCCCTTGGTTATTTCGAGAGAAAAGTTCTTCGAGCGATATTTGGTCCCGTCTGCATAGACGGTGAGTGGAGGGGAAGGTACAATGCCGAGCTGTACGGCCTGTACAAGGACATCGACTTAGCCAGAAGAGTTCACATACAGCGACTAAGATGGCTGGGTCATTTGGAACGGATGGAGCCCAACGTTCTCGCTAAGAAAGTCTACGAATCCACCCCGGATGAACGACGCAGTAGTGGACGACCTCGCGGTAGGTGGCGCAAACAAGTGGAGGGGGAACTCAACCAACTTGGCGTGCGCAACTGGAGGCAGCTGGCTCGTAGCCGCGCTGGCTGGAGAGGTTTGTTGGTTGAGGCTCAGGTCCACCCCGGACTGTAGCGCCATCTAAGTAAGTAAGTAAGATGAGAGAAACCTCTGATGAGCAATCTCCTGTCTCACAGTGCTTGACAGACGCAAAAGAATTGAGTATAGTTCACTGCTGCTCCTACAGACATAATTTGAAAATAATTTCCACCGCAGCTGCGGTAGAGTCCTATCGGTGGTGGCATATCTTCCGCGCTCGTCAGTATTGCAATTTAAAATTTGCACTTCTAGGGCACTGAGAATCCACGTTTCATTCACGAAGAGCTATTTCATTCACCCAAAGTCACTGTATAGTGCGCCATTTACGCCGGAGGTGTCATCAGGCCTCATTTTTTCGAGGACGCCGTGGCTGACTGGTGATCGATACAGAACCATGATCAACGAGTTTTTATTACTGCAAATTAATGAAGTGGGACTGGAGGACAAGTGGTTCCAACAGGATGGTGCATCCACACACACAGCTGGCGCGACAATCGACATATTGAGAGATGCGTTTCCGGGTCGCCTAATGTCTCGTTTTGGCGATTTGCACTGGCCGGCAAGATTGCTCGATTTGACCGCTCTAGAATTTTTTCCATTGAGATTTTGAAGTCACAGGTCTATGAAAACAAGCCACAGACTCTGGCAGCTTTCAAAGAGAACATCCGACAAGAATGCGAGAACTTTTCGCCCGAAGCTCTCGCCAAAGCGATTGAAAATGTGGTGAAAAGAGCCTAAATGGTCATCAACAATGGTAGCTCTGTCTTGACCGATAACATCTAATGGAAAAAAACTTAAAGGTATAAATAAACATTTCAAAGAAAAATTATGAAATAATGTCGTTTTATTTTAAATATACAGTAAAACTACATCGAGTGAGTGTTTTTGGGCCACGCTGTATGTACTGTACATACACATGTATAAAATATTTATCTTAAAATCCAAAAGGCTACCTTTTGTTACTTTTGTCGTTTCTGTTTAAGTAATTGAATAAGAAATTCATAATTGTGCTTTTTAAGGCTTCACAGGATGTTTGGTTAATTATTTGCAATAAATGCGTTTTACGTCAAAAAATATATTCTTGTCATGATTTATTGCAAATGTAGATAATCTACTGATATTCGAAAAACTAAAACGACCCAATGCTTCGGACCCAAGCCGCAATCAACCAGCGTTTTAAATTACATGCATACAGTTTGCTCTTAATCTGTGATGCAAAGAACAACATCAAGAACAAAATAAAATGAATAGTAGCTTATTTACAACTTGAATTAACGTTAAACTTGAAGAAGGGGCTTGTTTCAGGTTTAGTTAATGAATATTTAGTATGTACATACTTTATGCTATGCAAATTTTTTTCTGCCATTACCAGGTAAACAAAATATTTGTTCCATAGTTTTGTTGTCAGGGGTGGGATTTGTTGTTTTCAAAAGTTTTAAATAATTTAAATTTGTTATTCGGTCTATGACAGTATATAAGTAAGATAGATACCAATATTTGATTAGTTTAACTTGTGGATACGAACAAATTAGGTTAAAGAGCGAATGTGAAAAAACAATCTTGAGAAAAAAAAAAAGAATAAGTGTGACGATGGTAGGTTTGCGTTTAATTCTAAAGGATATTAATGTCTTAAACTACACAGTCCTGTTAGTTTTGTTATTTTGAATATTTTTTACTTCAAATTTGCATTGCAAGTGGTTAGTTTATCATATGAAAAAATACAAGAATTGTTTTATAGTGCTTAAATGTAGTGAGCCAGACGAACGTGTTCATCCATAAAACTACTTTGAAAATATTCCAAGATCTTATGTATCAGATAACTTGTGCTCAAACTGGTGCGTACTAATGCTTGATTTATGTGTGCTATAGATCAAAGACAATGCCTTTTAACTAATTTGCAACGTTTCGAACGTGCAGATTCGAAAGCTAAATAATATATAATCACAAAAACATGTAAATAGTTAATAAACTTAAACATGTTCTTGGAAAAATATGAAACTTGTAAAGAAAATATATATTAAAAATTACTGAAAATTTGAATTAACAGCACTTGAAATGGGATGCATTTATAAAACAGCCAAAAGCGTCCAATTACATATATGTACATCTTAATTCTGACTCAGTTAAAAGTGTATACATATTTCTAATCAGTGAAAAGTTCTTTCAGACTAGTGACCCTATTGTGGTAAGAAAAAAATGATCGGCCTGCTGGAGGAGATAGGGTCATAACAAAAAGGCACAGCATCAGGACGAGATATACCTAATTTTTCTAGCCAGGGCAATATAGCTGTCACAAAATTCACCTTAGTCTCTTATGTATATGCATATACAATGCTCGTTTCAAATTATTTGGTTTTTATATCCTGTTGTATTTTTTCCACTCGTTCTCTTAACCGCAAACATAAATACACACAAATAAGTGGCAAAGGGACAGTAGAGAAAAAAGCCAACTAATTTGAAACCAGCTTTTACATTCGACTTCTGAGACCCCACTTCCCTTACAGATAAGAAAACAGTTCAATCATTAGAATATTGGCTTATATAAATGTTATTTGGGCCCTCTCCTTGTCTCTTATTGACGCTGGTCTCATTCTTTGGCTTAATTGTCTAATGAGGGCAAAAAGCTCGGCGTGCGTTGCAATGCCCTTTTTTATAATTTGAGCGCACTCAAGGAATTACGGATACCCTTTGAATGTGTTTGCATAGTGCAGTCGTAGGAAAGGATTGATAGAGAGACAAAGATTGGTTTAGTAGTTTGAAACTCAGATGTTGTTCCAATGTGCGCAGTAAAGGCTTAAACAAATTTTTATTGTAAATTTATTTTTTATTTTTATTTCTATTTATTTGAATGAATGATTTTTTGTTTATAATTTGATGGTTGGTTTTTATTTTGACAATAATGAAATGCGGATTATTTTTACATTCGTACTATGAATTTCATCTGTCAAAAGTTATTAGAGCGAAATTGGACATTTGTCATGTTTTTTTTAGAGTGTACTCATTGATGTTAGTCGGGTGGGAGTGATAGAATTTTCTATCTTCTGCCGCTTATTTTAACTTCGACTGAAACTTGTGTAGCTTGGAATGTGAATAAAAGTTAGCAGTTCGCAAAAAGCATTCGCATATTCGCGGAAAAATTGTGCGAATTGTTAATTTCTTCCTAGAAACTAATTACAATTCAACTTTTTTTATATTAATCCATAGAAAAAAATAAAAAATTGCCAATGGCGTGCTTATAAATGTATTCAGAACGGTTTGTTCGCAGATTGGCCATTCAGAGGTCACTGAGCTGATTTTTCTTCATTACTTACTTACTTACTTATGTCATTTAACCCCTCGGGGGGCATAGGGCGTCAACCACGCCTGCGCGCCATCGTGTTCGGAGATCTGCAACGCGTTTGAGCTGCCTCCAACTCATTCCTAAAGAGCTCGATTCCTCCTCAACTGTTCTGCGCCACGTTTGCCTAGGGCGTCCCGCTATTCTGCCTGCCTGGGTGAGCGGATTCCACTGCATAGCGTATTTCGCAATGGAGTTGTCTTCGCGCCGTAGGGTGTGTCCAATCCATTGCCACTTTCTTCTTCGTATAGTAATGCTTATAGGTTCTTGGCCCGTTCTCAGATAAAGTTGTTCGTTGGAGATGCGGTTCGGCCAAAAAATCCTCAAGATGATTCTTAAGCATTTGTTTACGAAGACTTGCAGCTTCCGTGTGTTAATGGTGTCCACCTTCCAGGTACTGCACCCATAAAGCAGCACTGATTCTACGTTGGAGCGGAACAGTCGTAGCTTGGTTCTTAAGCTAATAACATTGCTTCTCCAGATTTTGGACAGCATTCCGAACGCAGCTTTAGCCTTCCCGATTCTGCTGCACACATCCAGTTCGGTGCCACCGCGATTAGCCGAGACGACACTTCCTAAATATAGAAAGTTATCAACTTTCTCGACTTGCTTTCCGGCAATGTTAAGTTGAGCGCGGGTATTGGAAGTACTCAGGGCTTTTGTTTTGGCTGTGTTTATTTTTAGCCCCACTTTGTTTGCCTCAGCTTCTAGATTTTGGGCCATCAAATGAAGATCCATTATCCGATGTGAAAGTAGACAAACATCGTCAGCGTAATCTAGGTGTTTAAGGTAAGATGTCATAGTCCAACGAATTCCAGAATTAGCTTCCGTCAATGCTGCACGGAGTACATCGCTGATAACCACCAAGAACAATAGTGGGGACAGTATGCACCCTTGACGTACTCCACTTTGGACTTCAAAGTCCTCCGACACCTTACCATTGTGCACGACGTGACACTTGCCGCCCTCATATGTAGCCTTGATAATAGCTATAAGCTTTTCTGGAATGCCTCTCCTGCGCAAGGCCAGCCAGATAGCATCTCGATTCAAGCTGTCGAAAGCCTTCTCGAAGTCGATAAACATTGATTCATACATATTTTATACAAACACTCATATTGTGTGCGTTATATTTTTGGCACGAATAGAAGGGACCTACAGTTTTGTGCCCTATTCGAAGGGCAGTTTTTATTTTATTTTTGAGAAGCTTTTTCGTCACAACAATACTCGGGTGTTTGTCAAACGTTTTTTTTTGTTTTTCTGGGATTCGAACACTGAACCTCACGCGTAGTGGTCCGACATATTAATCACTGCGCCACGGTACCTTGCTTTGGAAGTATTGTAATCCACATGGGCTAAACTTATTAGTGCTGCCTGATCAAAGAAAATACTAATAGTTTTCACCGTATTTACCCGTGTAAGTTCATTAGAATCGATCGAGTAACATTCAATTATTGGTTTTTAACGTTTGGAAAAGGTTGAGACATTCAATTTTTTACATTATGACGGAAGTTATGTATGTCATTAACGAAAAGAATGAAAGGTGAAGGCCACAGATGAGTGCCTGAAATAGGCTTTAACTACAGAGAAATGATTTTGAACAAACAAAATCGAGCTTCATCATATGCAGCTATTTGTTAAAAAAGAGAAGTTCCACTTTAACAAAGAATTTATTTATTTCGTCTTTACAATAAGTAACAGTATCAACTTACAAAGATAACATTAAAATAATTGCACAAAGAATAGGAACTTGGAACGTACATACATATTCGGAAAACATACATTCTATATAAATTTAGTGTCATAACTTAATACTAAGGGTGGTAAGCCAATGAAGAGTATTAGGAGTTAAGTTGTGAATGTCGCTTAAGTTGCCATAAAACATATAGAGGGGGTATCTATATTAGATAAAATGTCGTTGATGGTTTGGCGAGGTTCACCACAGTTACAGGCGCTGGATGTCGTACCCCATTTGAACAACAGGTCTGCACAACGACCGTGTTGAGTTCTGATTCTATTAAGTTGAGACCACAAATGTCTTGGAAGTTCAAAGCCTGGTACGCGAGCAGTAGGGTCGGAGACAATGTGGTTGGATGGTGACGAGTCCTTCCATATCCTTTTCCATTCCTCATTTAAGTTAAAATTTGATTCATACAGCATTGTCGCTAGTTTGTGTTACTTTAAGCGGTACGAGTCATTTTCTGTGAAGTACTGATGGATTGGTAGGTTTTCGTTAGTTTGTATTTTGGAAAACTCTCTAGCTAGTGCATTCTGGCTTCTTACTGGTGATGGTGCAATATTGCTTAGGACTGGTACCCATTGAGTTGGTGTAGACATTCCAATATTTAGCTGAGTATCTATCTTCTGCGTGTGGGCACTGTTTAGCCAGACGGGCGCTCCGTATTCAGTTGTTGAATATACAAGGCCTAGTGCTGCACCCCAGGAGCTTGATGCAAGTTTATGCAGAAGGTTATTTCTATCCTTAGTTTGGCTGCGGTATTATGGCAGTGCTGTTTGAAGGTCAGGGTTCGGTCTAAGGTTATGCCGAGGTATTTCGGTTGCTTGATATTCTTCAGTATTGTATCGTTGAATACAACCTTAAGAATAATAAAAACTAAAGCATTTTAACTTATGCATTAAAATACTGTGATTAGGAGTATCGAATGCCTTGCTTAAGTCCATCTGACAACCATTCTCAAATGAATTTAGGACAAATGACGCGAAGCACTTCTCGACAGAGATTTAAGCAGCTTAAGCGGAATCCAAGGGACCCGAGCTCTCACAAAATAGACTTCATGTTATATGTATATATGCACATATCGTATGTATGTATGGTGCTGCTTTCAAACATTTGCGATTCGAGAAAATTCAAATAAAAGTCATCACTGACTTTATAACTATAACTATAACTACATTATATTACAATATAATACAAACGCGAAAAAGCTGCAAAAAGAGCATATACTTTTGATCTCATTCTACTACCATTATGGCAATAAAGATTAAGACTTGAGAGTTTATTTAATATTCGGTTTGTTATACTAGCTGATGGTTTGTAGACTTTGAAGTTCTTTAATAGTTTGAATATGACCAGAAAATTGAATTTAACATTCTCTTGCCCGATGTGTTTGTTTAGGGTAATAATTACACTTACCAACTCGCATCTGTTTGTATTCTTGACTCCTGAGCTTGTTCGGTGCTTACTTACTTACTTACTTAGGTCGCGCTACAGTTCGGGGTAAACCTGGCCTCAACCAACAAACCTCTCCCTTTAGATCGGTCTTTAGCTAATTGCCTCTAATTGCGCACTCCATGTTGGTCGAGGTCCCTTTGAACTTGTGCGCGCCACCTACGCCGAGAAGGTCCTCTGCTGCGGGTTAGCTTCGAAGACTCTGCGGACCGGAGCGTTGCGTTCGTGTCCATTCGCGCTACATGTCCTAGCCATCTAAGATTTCCAATACGCAGTTTTTTGCCTAGGTCGATGTCGCTATACAGCTCGTATAGTTCGTCGTTGAATCTTCTCCTTCAAAACCCGTCAACGCAAACGGAACCGAAGATCTTGCGAAGAATTTTTCTCTCGAGGAAAAGGATATCTTCATATTCTTTTAATAAAGTCCATGTTTCAGCGCCGTAAAGCAGGACTGGGATGATCATAAACTTATAGAGAGTCTCCTTAGTTGTTCGAGATAGGGCTTTACTGTTGAATTGTAATGTTGTATAAGCCAAAAAAACGGCGATTGGCAAGAGTTATTCTTCGCTTGATTTCTGCGCTGATGTTGTTTTTGGAGTTTATAGCAGAGCCAAGGTAGACAAAGTCCCTTCCGACCTCGAAGTTATAACTGCCCACTGTGACGTTCTGTCCAGTTCGTCGGTGTTGATTGTCCATTCTTGTTGACAGCATATACTTAGTTTTGCCCTCGTTTATCGCTAATCCCATTTTGACCGCTTCTGCCTCAATGCTTGCAAACGCACCGGTGACAGCCCGCTGAGTTCTTCCGATAATGTCTATATCGTCGGCGTATGCAAGCAGTTGTACAGACTTTTGATAGATTGTGCCTCTGATTTGGCTTGAGTTCCGCCCAATCCGTTCAAGTACAATATTAAAGAAGTCACATAACAGCGCGTCACCTTGTCTATAACCTTTTTTGACATCAAAGGTCTCGGTCATTACCGACCTTTATGGAGGAGCGAGCGTTCTCCATCGTCATCCTGCACAGATGAACAAGTTTGGCAGGGATGTCAAAACTAGACTTGGGTCTATAAAGCTCTTCTCTATAGATGCTGCCATAGGCGGCCTTGAAATTGATAAAGAGATGGTGAGTATCGATTTGGACTTCTTGGGTTTTCTCCAGGATCTGCCGAAGTGTGAAAATTTGATCGATGGAGGACTTTCCTGGCCTGAAACTGCAGTGATAGGGGCCAATCAGGCTGTTGATAAAAGAGTTTCAGGCGTTCACACAATATCGCAGAAAAGATCTTGTATTCGATGTTGAGGAGAATAGTGCCTCTATAATTGGCACAGTTGGGAGGGTCTCCAATCTTGTGGATCGGGCAAACGATGCTGAGATTCCATTCTAAAATGCTCGTAATTTTATTTATATTTTTGTATTGCTGCTACTCGTAGCTGTATATGATTCGTTGTTGTCCCCACTACTTGCTTGAAAGTTGATGAGCAACTTTTCGCCGTCCAAGTTGTCTTTAAAAGATTTAATAGTTTTCTTATCTCAACAGATGTATGATTGAAATTGGTGGGCGGAGTACTCAGGATATTTACAATCACCAATGGTGCATTGAGGAAGTAAATGGATTATTTGCCAATATTCTACTTACCCCAATTCTTCAGCTCGTATACGACAGTCGAATGCGACCATGGTCGCATTTAGTTATTACAAAGTCGTATTTTACGAACACACTCGTACGTAATTTTTGACAGGAGTCGTATGCATCGCGACGCATACGAGTCTTCAATTTTTCTGCTATTACGGTGTATTTGTTTCGTATTTTACTCGTCTTCAAAGTTGGCTACGAATATGCTTCAACGTGAAGGAAAATAAACATATGTAAGTACATGTATTTTCGCTACAAATATCTAAACTATCTGTACTTTTGTGTGGTTTTATTGAATGAAAGTCACGAATAGTAGCCAATTTAAAAGGCTGTTTTCTGCTATGCCAACAACAAGGGATGTTCCCAAGCAGTCCCCCATCTATATAAGTACTAACCGCGCCCGACGCTGCTTGATTTCGGTGATACTCAGCATGTTATGGTCGTTGGTGTAGGTACACGCTGCCAAATTCTCAACCGGCACCACTTCGTCCTCTTCTTAATCGAAAAAGAGGTCCACCAAATTGTTATTTTTTGTTTTATTTGTTCACCACAAACTTTGCTTTGCTTTAAAAAGCACCGCCAAACTTATATGTTTACAATTTCGTTTCATTCACTTTCATCTGCATAACTGCGATGATACGCGTTGGTTTTCTTGAGTTGTCGTATCGATCAATACGAATCGAGGAAGAGGAGTTTAGTTTTGATACGACTTTAAATACGAAAGAAAATACGGCTGGGCATTCGATTTGAAGAATTGGGGTGAATGTTAATTCTGCCCATGGCGTTCGTGCGGAAATCAAATGGATCACTTTTGCCAATCGCTACTTCTTTGGACTAAGACGGCGAATCCATGTACGGCTTCTGTTTTGTAGATCTTGTGTTCTGTGCCAGTTGAAGTTGGGTCACACCTGCCTATTTTTTTCCAACCCGTGCTATCTGTTGTTGACCTTTAAAAGAAAGTGCGCGAAGACACTTCACCTGAGAGCCTCCAGAAAGGTGCGAGAACCGCCTCTGCAAAGGATCTATCAATGGCAAAGGGTATATGGTTATGTTTCAGTAGATGACAAGTTTCCAAGTACGCCTGAAAGGCACTGCGTGAATCCAGTATCCGGCAAGATTTTAATATATTGAGTCTAGCACAGGAAATCCCCGTATCTACTCTACAGTTAATTTTTGAACCATCGGTGAAGATTCTGATTTCATTCTCGATTGTCACTTCACTTCACTTCACTAAGTATACTTTGAGTGTTGTGTAGTTGAATAGAGTCGCTGTCATATCTCTTGATAGCATACTTAGGATGTTGTTGTGACCGTACGGGTTGGTATACCAGCACGCCGTTTCTGTAAATCTAACATATATATTGAATATGAAGGTCAAGTGGTATGAAGTGTAATATTATATTCAAGTCTCGGTTGGACATGTCCGCATGCCCCCCTTGTAAATAAAGCCGCAGTTCCTTGCACTTTGTTAATATGTTTGATGTAGCAGTTTTTTCTTAGCGCAGCTCACCGAACTAGTGACCCATAGAAAGGGATGAGACGTACTTCTGCGGTGTGCATCCATAAGACCATATTCGGGCGAAGTCCTTACTTGTTACCGTTTTGCAACAGGGTTTTTCTACCCGCTGCTCTTTATTGAGCTTCCAGTTGAGCTTTGGGTGAAGTACCACACCTATGTACTTAGCGCTGGAGAATGGAGCGGTTGGGGAGGCATGAAGGTCGATATTTTGGTCTCCGCGGTAAAGATTATCAGTTCGGTTTTGCTTGGATAAACGCTACGGATTAATGACCCACAACTAGTATCCTATGTGCTTAACTTATCCAAGGCTTCTTCCACAATCTCACTGATCATTGAAGGAAATATTCAAGACATTGAAATTACAACGTCATCCGCATACGTGACAATCTTGATTCCATCTCTGTCGAGTTTTGACAAAATTTTGTGGATCACCATAAGCCATAGAAGAGGTGATATGACCCTCCTTAAGATGATTCTCTTTCTACAGATTTGATAGAACTGCTGTTACCGAGGGATCATTGAATAATTCTCGTTTTTAGCATGGTCACTATCCCGTGGCTAATAAACTCTTCCACGCTTAATTGGATTAGCGATTCCTGCATCGATTCAGTGTGGATGTTATTGAAAGCACCTTCGACGTCTAAGAAGGTGGCTAGGGTGGTTTGCTTCTAGTGCATGTTTTATTTTTTTCAATCGGACGCATAACTTCGTCGAGCGCCGTCTCCGTCGAACGTCCATTAGTGTAGACGTGCTGAGATTTCCCTTTTGGCAAGAAAGGGGAAATTCTTCGCCGATTCGTGTCCACCCTTCCCGGGTTTCGCAATAAACACCACACACATCTCTAACTTGGGGGGAGGTGATTTAGTAGAATACAGCTTCAAGCATAATGGGATGCTATTAAGGTCGTCTGATTTGTAAGGAGAGAAATTGGTAATGGCCAATGAGGTATTAACTTCTGTAATTGTTGTTTTAATATCACTCAACGATGAGGATTGCACACACCTAGGAACGGATGAATGAGCAATCTCATTTTTACATTCTGGGAAAGGAGTTTGCATTCAAAGCTCCATGGATTAACATGAGGAGGCGGTCCAATTCTCATCCGCCTTTTAGTGAAGGACTTTAGCTCCCGGACGTCTGTTAGAAATCAGCGGCATTCTTGCTGTCTCTCAGCAGAAAAGACTGTAGACAACTTCTTGGCGTCTTGACAGGCCACTTTGCTTTTGCCAAGCACCTTAAAGTGTTGGGCTTAAGTGACACTACAATCTGCGACGCTTGTGGAGAGAGCGACGACACCGCGGAACATTATCTCTGTGAGTGTCCCGCCTTTGCTCGTATCAGGTGGCAGATCCTCGGTGCGGATGTGGTGAGTGCTGGTACTGTAAGCTCCTCACCACTGAAGTGCTTGCTTGGCTTTCTTAGAATGATAAGGAAATTCCAATAAAATGGGTAAATCAGGATTTGCTCTCTGGTAGTACAATAGACCAGTTGCGTCTGAGTGCTCCAGTTAAGCGTTTCCTATCCCGACAAAAAAAAAAAAAAATAGTGAAGGACGGGCTAGAATGTTTCTTGAACAAGATTCTGCTTAACCTATTGGAGTCCTTGATGGTTTGTATGGATTGAAAGTAGTCTATCCAGGCCTGAGACTTGGCCTTGTAATCTAAGACAATCCTTATTCAATCAACAATCTCATGGGGGAAGTTCCTTCTTACTGTATTCTATAGGACAGGAAGTTTCGATTCACATCCATCGCCTGGATGGTCCTAACTTCTGCATCTAATTCCTCGAGTGGTTCTATTTTCCAGTCGGGTATTCTGCTGAGTTTAGAGTTAATAACTTGACAAAATTTATTCCAGTCAATTCTCTGTGGGTTTCTACTCTAAGGTTACTTATCACTGTTGGTTTTTAATGTGATATCCAAAACCCACCCTCTAAAATTGACCATCCCATGTGGATGACGTAGAAGAGATAGAAGCAGTGTGCAAGTGGAAGAGAAGTGTTTTCAAAATACTTTTTCCAGGATCCCTTTTCTCAAAATACCTTTTGGACAAAATACCTTTTGGACAAAATACCATTTTGCCTCTCAAGAATTCACATTTCCAAAAAAGTATTAACGCCGGGATTTGGCCATAATTTGTATTATTTTCCGTTTAATAATAGTCTGGGTTTACTTCAATTTCTTGGCATAATATTTTTTTTTTTTATTTCGGAATATATTTTCCACCAATTTCGGTTCATTTCTATTTGTGCGCTTGCCTTAGACTGTCATGCTTAAAATGTCTGCTCTCCATATTGTAAGATCGAACAAAGAAAGAGAAAAAATTATTTTGGATGGGTATGGGTATCACGTTAATCTTAAAAAGGGAGATTATTCCTGGAACTGCATATACAGGAGTGCAATCCTCTAAGGTGATAGTTGATTGTTGATGATCACAATCATTCCTTTTGCTCTCTCTAACCTCCTGAGACCCAAGACCACGTTATGTATTTTCATTAACAAGACCATTTTTTATAACTTAATACCACCTATAATTACATAAATTTCAGTAAAGAAAAAATTACCACCACCCCGTTGGGAATAGTGGGGTGGTATCGTCAGTGATATTTTGGGTTTTAAATAGCTTCAAAAGCTTCAAATTGACTTATTAAACTTGAAACATGAACAGTAATGCTAAATATACAGTTTAAACTGAATATTACAAACAAAACATAGCAAATAACTTCATAAACGAATGCTTACCCTTGCGCAAAGTCGACATGGTGGCAACGCAAAAAAAAAAAAAACTTCAACTGATTGCAATTGACGTAATTTAACAACTAGAGGAATACCACGTGGCTCAAAAACAAGATAATGGCTCTCCAAACTGTCCCCCCAAAAGGTTCTACCAAATTCCAAAAGATGGCGTGCAAAAAAATTCTAAACTAAACGTATCACTGGTGATACCGGGGGTCTCAGGAGGCTAAGGTGACCATCAACGTGATCATCACATTTTTGCGATCGTTTTTGTGTGACAGCTAATTAGGTGTCACTTCCATATAGAGCCATTCCGTTTTTTACGATTAGTGAAGAAATCCTATTTGTGAAGTGCTACAAAAAATGTTTATCTCTCTGCAATTATTGTATAAAGCAAGTGCTGATGTACATAATTCTAATGTACGACTGCTTTGATCTAATTTGAGAAAGAACTCAAATATTTTGGAACTTCCAAATTCAATGGGGAAAAAATTCCTATATTTTGTGCCAAATTTATTTAATTTTTTTTAAATTTAGATTTTGATGTATGTCTTGCGGTTGTTGGACATACCAAGTGGATGGCATAGTATAAATGCTATGCTATGCTATATTTCAATATACCAAATGCAATAAAACAATTACGTGAAACAAATAAACAATTACAGCTGCGACCGGCGCACGATACCACTGACAAGGAAATGACATTTCAAAAAGCTGTGCTGCCAAGTTTTAAATAATTCTTTGCGATCGTTTTACGGGGAGCTAACAAAGTGTGATCATCAACTTTGACTACCAAAAGTGTGACTATCAACTATCACCTTAAAGGATTCCACTCCAGGAATAATTTGTTGTGTAAGGCTCGTTTAATGAGGTTAAAAAGCGATGGGGAACACCGAATTCGCAAAGCTTTATCCAGTCACTCATATGAACTATCTAGTAGCACAACTTATGCTCATAAAGCCAATGAAACTCTTAAAGTCATGGCATCAGGTTCTGATTTGGCTCCGTTTCAAATTATTCGAGAATCCGCAGTAGCTTGTCCAGAGCCATGTCCAAAAACGCTCAAAATAAAAAGATCCGACGAGTACGCGCTAGTCGCCAATCTGAGCCACAGACTTTGGATGAGATTTCCATTCCAGAAGTATTTACTTACTTACTTAAATCCTTTAACCTCTCGGGGGGCATAGGGCGTATTTGTAGTATCTGAAAAAAATGTTTGAAGCCAAAAAGATCATACTACTTGTATTAGGGACTATTACGACCCTAAGAAACCTAGGCAAAGCAAAGTGTTGACTAACTAGATGGCACATTTTATGTGGTACCCTCAATTATGCGGCAGCTTTTCAGTATTCATGGGGTTATAGACGACTAAGTTATCCTCCTAATTTTTGTCCTTATGAGCAGTAAATCTGAGTGGTCGTATTATGAATTATTTTATGAAATAAATAAATAAATAAATATTTGGCGCAACAGCTCTTTAAAGTGCCAGGGCCTAGCTTCTCGCAACCACTCATGTTGTGTGCGTTATATTTTTCACACGAATGGAAGGGACCTACAGTTTAATGCCGACTCCGAACGGCGATTTGAGAAGCTTTTTCGTGACAACAATACTCTCGGATGTTTATCAGACGGTCGCGAGAGGTGGGACCGTGAAAAAACTTTTTGTTTTTTATGAGCATTTTATGAGCTCTTCGCAATTTCTGCGAAATTGAATATAAGTTTAAATCCTGAAAGAGAAATAGCAGACTTTGAAAAATCTATAGGAAATGCATTGATAGCTTTCCTTCATTGCAAATGAAGGCATGCCTTTTCCACTTCAGCCAGATTATTTGGAGAAAAGTACAAACTAACAATATAGATCAACGTTATGGAAACGACGAAAATTGAAGTTTGCAAATTACAATGCTAAAGAGTCTAGCATTCGTTAAACATGAACATGTTATCCAATATTTCGATGCAAAAACCATTGCTAATTAGTTAAAAAAGGAGTATATTGGAACTTCGAAAGCTTGAAGACCACGATATTTGCCAGAATTTTGGTGACACGGGGATACTATCAATCAAAAATTTCCTCGAACGCAACATTGTGTTGAAGACTGGCATCGTCGTTTAAAGGCGATAGGTGGAAAGAAAAAATCGATGTTGACCAGATCATAAGGGAGATCCAAAAAGAAGTTTTGATGGCGGAAACTATTTTCGAAAAAAATTAACTGCGGTGCATCAATTCTAATGAGAAGGAAAAACAAAGAGCGTAAAAAAAAAATTTAAAAATTAATCGAAAAATACGAGTCAAAAATGTAGACTTCTTGTGAAATTATAAGCGCATATTATAAGCTTTTAAAGCACTACCTTCCACACGTAATAAAAATTACTATTCTTGAATTTACCGTGAATTATTTATGTTATTTATTTTGTTTTAATCTTTTTTACTACACCTACGAAATGGAGTCATATTGTATTACTATTTTTACGGTGAATTATTTATTATTTTGCTTTAATTTTATTTTTTTGTTCGCTTTAGTTTCCTTAATTACTAAAAAAAAAAATATTTAAAAAAAGGCAACACCAGCCACCAAAAGAAGAGATGAAACCGTCAGCCCACCACGTCCTCGTCCTGGTTCTGCAATAACAAAGAGTGGGTCTAGTATTGGCAAAATCTGAAAATACCTTTAAAATCCATTTTTCTCGACACGAAGGTATTCTGATAAAGGAGATTTAGAAAAAAGGTATTTTGTCCAAAAGGTATTTTGAAATCATGTATTTGGTGGAGTTCCCGGAAGTAAAATTCTAAAAACTTAGCGTACGCAACTCGAAGCATCTGGCTAAGGGTCGAGAGCTGTCAAAAGAGAATTGTTGCTTTATGTTCAGGTCCACCTCACCAATCAAATTCGCTAATCTGTACAATCAACTTCAGTTTTTAAAGAAAATGTACTCTCGACTTTCAGACACATGACACTAATATTGGAAATTGAACGATTAAAATAAAAACAATTAACGCGAAATGACGACCTTTAAGCTAATAACACTTTTGTTTTTTTTTTTTTTTTGTTTAGATAGGTATAGAATCAAATTAGAATCAATTAGTAATGTTCTTGAATAGTACTGCGTGCTTATTTTTGTTTCTTTATTTACAGACATCTTATGCCGATAAAGGTCCGAAGGTATATATTTTTTTATGAAGCATGTGAGGTTGGTGATATTAACTCATGAGTGTCTAAATCTTTTCTGTTTTTTTTTTTTTAATTTTAAGCCTGAGGCAGGTAAATTTCTCAGTTTCGACCATCTCATATTTTATGTTGGAAATGCCAAGCAAGCGGCCAGTTACTATACAACCAGAATGGGTTTTGAACCTTTGGGCTACCAAGGACTTGAAACCGGAAGCAGAAAATATGCCAAGCATGCTGTTAAGCAAAATAAAGTAAGTCAAACCAATAATTATTGTAAATTCCGGTTTATTTACTACCACATTTGTAAGAGAGACCGTTGTTCTGCTGTCAACTCTGTAACTATGAAATTATTAACTACTTCGCAAATAACATCGAATCGATTTGATTACTATCGACCTTATGATATTTACCATTGTTTGTATTATACACTTCACCTCAATTTAATTAATTTTAAATATTCCATTTTAGATAATTTTTGTTTTTGTATCAACATATGTTCCTGACGATTCTGAGCATGGTAAACATTTAATTAAGCATGGCGATGGAGTCAAAGACGTCGCGTTCGAAGTGGAACAACTCGATGCAATTTTGCATGTAAGCTTAAACAATTCAATTGAAAATTCTGCATTACATGATTATATTTAAAAGGTCGCCAAACAACGTGGGGCTAAGATTGTTCGGGATATTTGGGAGGAGAGTGACGGATATGGTAAAGTTAGATTTGCCACTTTACAAACGGTAAGTGTGATCAGTTTCAGTTGAACGAAAATCAAATTTACATATACATAATGTATTTACATATTTCATAACTAACGTATAAAACAAATTAAACGTTTAAATCTTCTTAAAGTAACGTTCAATGAGTGACAGAGTTGTAATAGTATTCTACACGACAAACAAATTGCTTAGTAATGTTTAACGGTCAGCAGGTTGTAGCTAACATATGAATAAATCGAAAATCGTCGAAAAGCGACAAACGCCAACGACAATCAGGGTGATAGTTTACATATGGAAATAGCAAATCATAATTGGACGTTTCTATCATGCAAAGTACAAAACTATTAATTAAAAAGTTGTAAACAAAAAAGATTGGCATTATTGAAAAGAAATTCGTGTTAAAGTGCCAAAATGACTTGCATGTATAAAAGAACGCACGTATGGCTTATATTGGGTTCTTTATTTATAACATAATTTTATAATTTAGAGTCAATCACCCGATTACCGTTATCGAGTTTTGTTTTTCGACGGTTGTCGTTTTATTTATAGCTACGACCTGCTGACCGCTGAATGTTAGTACATCTGAGTAATAAAACACAATGGTCGAAAGCGAAAAAAGCCAGCGATAATCGGGTGAATATGTAAGAGGACAAACAGCACAAATACAGAAAACAAACCAAAGTTCAAAGCATTAGTACATTTTGTAAGCTACATAATATCTATACGTATAACAAAATGATAACTAGGCTCATGTCCCGGAGTGTATCACGCAAAAACTACCGGGCAGATTTTAATAAAACGTTGCCATTCTATACCTTTGGTCATTTTCTCCAATTGGAATCATCACGATAATTCTCAAGGGGATTAGGATATTAAAATAAATAAACAGTCACCCTGATTGTCGTTGGCGTCTGTCGCTTTTCGACGATTGCCGTTTTATTCATAGCTACAACCTGCTGACCGGTAAACTTTAATAAGCAATTTATTTGTTGTGTAGAATACAATTACAACTCTTTTTCATTGAAAAAGTTATGAAAATGGATTCGTGCTACATCTGAAGAATAAAACGACAATCGTCGAAAAGCGACAAACGCCAACGACAATCAGGGTGACTGACTTAAAAAAAGCAGGCATTTTAAAATTATACATTAGAAAATTTTGGGAAATTAACTAAAAAATTTCGGTTGTACACTAAAAACTAAAAAAACTAACCATCCGATTAAGCTGAAACTTACACAATATATTTGTTAGGAAGTGAGAAGTTCAAATGTCAAAATCAAATGTTTTCCGATAAATGGCGCTGAACACCAACATCTCTTAAACTAAAAAGCTAACCATCCGATTGAGCTGAAACTTGCACAATATATTTGTTATGAAGTGAGAAGTGCACATAAATCGAAAGTTTTCAAGTTTTCCTATAGATGCCGCCGAACACCAAAATCTCAAAATTATTACTACAGCACTCCACGGTGACAGCTAGCAATGAAATTACATTTCTCATAAAAATCAATTAATTGTTCAATAAAAAAACATACACACAAAAAAACCTCTACCTATTTCAATTCATTAAATGGCGTAGCAGTGCACGCAGGGCATCCGCTAGTAAAATATATGAACACAGCCATTAATATCCTTGGCTACTTATGTGGCGCAAATTTATAGCTTTATGTTTTGATGCAGGCGATAGCGATGGCGTCTG
Organism: Brachypalpus laphriformis; assembly: GCA_945910035.1. Classification (NCBI taxonomy): domain Eukaryota; kingdom Metazoa; phylum Arthropoda; class Insecta; order Diptera; family Syrphidae; genus Brachypalpus; species Brachypalpus laphriformis. The sequence goes on from OX246756.1 coordinate 127,225,923, forward strand.
ATGTTTTCCTTCTGTAGCTAAAATACATACGCAGACCAGGGGTCGAATCGCATCCTCCGTCAACGGATGACTGGTAACGTAATTTGTATTGTGTTGTTGGTAGATCTAGCAACAACATTCATACAAATGACGTGACGAGTTATCCGTTCAAGAAGAACGCGATTCGACCCCAGTTAGTGGGATCTGCCAGTTTTGAAATAAAAATACAGAGCAGGGTCTTCAAATACACTATGTATTGTTCTATATCATATAGAATGGATGGTCGCCGCATACATACCACAAGTCCACAATGAACTTATGAAAAGGCGTTGCTTTAGATAGTTCCCAGATGGCAGAAAAAAATTTAAGTTATAACACAAGTGTTTTAGGTATGCGTAGAAGCCCTTATAGTAAGAGGACGAATCATATTTAAACAATTTACGGGGATACCATCAATATAAATTCCATCTAATTTGATGCGATTAATGGACTTTATAACTGCAGATTCGCAACAACGCAATGAATAACATATGGAACAGGGAAATAACTCAATTGGGCTTTTAAGTATTTATTACTTACATACTTCGCTCAAAGTTGATTGTGAAAGAAAAACAACCCATATGACAAATAAGGGTCAAAATCAGACTGCTGTGAGTTTGATTTTCTAGCCACACCACAGTCTTTGAGGTTATTTCAAAGGTGACGTATGAAGATTTTCATTAAGTTTAGACTTAAAGTACAGAGCTTTAGTTTTTTCTATTTTGAGAGATGTCTTGAAAATCAACTAATTATTGACATTGTATCTTCTTTCTGTTTAATACAGTTCATAACATTATTCGTGTACCACGTACCTTATGAACTGTTTGAGAGAAACATGCTTATTAAATAGCCAAGTACAAAAGCCTGAAAACGGTCCAATTTTTGGTTTGCACTTAGTTTGTACGAGCAGTGATAGCACGTGCGAATAAATAAGTCAAAAAACAGTTCACTCCTACTGCCACAAAATAATATGTATGAACTTCCGTTGGCGGGTTATTTAGTCCAGTTTCGTGGGAAAGAAATAAGGCATCATATAAGACAGTATTCCTGTGAGAGAAATTTGCTACATATTCATTTTCGGTCAATCCGAGCCATTCTGTCTTCATCGATTTTGATGAGGAAAATTAATTTACTTGATAGGAATGGATATATTCCTTATAGAAAATTTGAGAATATTTACTAGGGCAACAAGAACTAACATACACGTTGCAGTAGTTCGTAGATGGGAAATTCTATAACATAATGTACTATGCTTAATTTCTATCATCGATTGTTTTCCTTCGTTCAGCTAAGGAAAAGGCACGTTTTGTGGTTTGAGCCAAAATAACAATTAGTACTCTATTACTAGTTGCCACCTCAAAGTTTTTCTTCTTATGTTTTCCACGGAATATGTTGGCTTAAACCACATCTATCTATTAGATAGTGAACTTGTATCATAATCTCTTTGATATTTCATGGCATGACATTCTGAAATTATTACTTTTTTTTTCAATAGTATGGAGATACACATCACACTTTAATTGATCGCAAAAATTACAACGGCCCATTTCTACCTGGGTATAAAATATTACCAAAAGATAATCTTTTGAACTCCTTGCCACCGGCAAAATTGAACTTCATCGATCACGTAGTCGGAAATCAGCCAGATCTTCAAATGGAAAGTGTAGCCAAATGGTACGAAAAAATACTACAATTTCACCGCTTTTGGTCTGTAGATGACTCTCAAATTCATACAGAATATTCATCTTTGCGATCAATTGTAATGAGCAACTACGAAGAAACTGTAAAAATGCCAATTAATGAACCTGCGCCTGGTAAAAAAAAGTCACAAATTCAAGAATATGTCGAATACTATGGCGGAGCCGGTGTCCAACATGTTGCTCTCAACACTAATGACATTATAGGCGCAATACGAAATTTGCGTGCACGTGGAATGGAATTTTTGTCAGTACCAGACAGCTATTACGATATACTCAAAGATAAACTTAAAAACAGTAGCACAAAAATAACAGAAAATATGCAAGTTCTGCAAGAATTAAACATTTTGGTTGACTACGACGAAAACGGTTACCTTCTGCAAATCTTTACCAAAAATATGCAAGATAGACCTACTCTTTTCCTCGAAGTCATTCAGCGACACAATCATAATGTGAGCATTTTATTCACACTTCTAAAATTCATTAATACATATATTGTTTTATTTTCAACAGGGTTTTGGTGCTGGAAACTTTAAGGCATTATTTGAAGCTATAGAAATTGAGCAAGACAAGAGGGGCAATTTATAAATATAAAATAAAGAAATAAACAGTTTATTCACAGGTGTATGGAGAATACTTAAACAACTATAAAGAGTATATAGTATATCAAAAGTAATATATATTTTTACAATTTGTATTTGTTTACAATATCATTTGTGCATTTCTTTACCAATAAAGCGATCGTCGATCAGAGTTTCATTTCGAGGGTCGTTTTTATCTAAGGGCTTAATGAAGGGATCCCAGAACCCATCTGGCGTAGGATTAATGTCAATATGCTTCTTATGCTTTGAGCAATTTCGAATATGTTGTTCAACTTCTTTATCCGTAAGATGTGCGCCAAGATATTTTATGTACTAAGTGAAAAGAATATAACTGTAAGGAAATATTGGAAAATACGTTACAATTTATTATTTTACCCTCTGACAATCAATGCAATCCACTTTGAGTAGCTGTTCTCTTTTTACAAATTCTTCGTCTTCGTCTTTTGAAACTTTTAAAGGTGGTATTTTGATTTCCTTTTTTGCCTTAAGAATGCTGTTTACCTGGTCAGAAGATTCTTCAGTAAAAGTATCTTTGAAGCATTCCATATTTAAGTCCTTTTCCTCTACATTGGTTGATTTAGCATGGCCGTTTTCAGTTTTATAAATGGATTCAAGATTTTGTTTTTCAATATCTGAACATATATTGGCATGATATTCGGTTCTTTCGCCAGTTTTTTGTAACAATTTAATTCTAAAAAAAAAAAAAAAAATGTTTAATAATATACATACACGTGCCCATTTGAATTAGATTTTGAGCTAGACATTTGAAAAAACAATATCGAACCTTTTAGAAATGGTTTGGAATCTGTTGCAGACGTTAATTTAAAAAATCAAAAATCAAATTTAAAATAAAAGACAGAGCACTTCTGCTGCCCGTTCTCTGATCCACTCACGCCTGTTTTAGACATTTATTTGAATGGAACAGTGCTTCCCAAGCGCGGAAAGCTCAAATATCTGGGATCTGTGATGACGACATCAATCATGGCCTAAGCGTAGGGTGGATGAAGTGGCGAGAAAACTCCGCTATCTTCTGTGACCGAAAAATGCCGCCGCAGTGCTCCAGCGCTCACATGCAGTTCACAATGTTGGACGTTGTACAAAAAGTATGAGAGTAAATTAACGGCAGCTGAGATGAAGATGCTTCGCATGATAGCAGGAGTGGCAAAGCTTGATCGAATAAAAAGTTCGAAAATCCGTGGAAACCTTCACGTCAAGGAAACCATCCTACGAAAGAGCGCGACCAGCTCAGCTGGTATTGCCACGTTCAAGAAGAGATTATTTGAGCCAGGCCTATAAACGCACAAATGCGACGAAATCGGCATGTCATTGGCCTCAGTAACCGAGTGATCTAAAATCGGGAGGGCTGCCGATATTTTCTGAGGTCAAATAGGCGAACCCCACAGGCGGATCAGCAGAAATGCGGTGAAGTGGGAGGGTTATGATCCTTTGTTTTCGGATCATAACCACGTCGAAATAGGAAGAAGCAGTTAATTTAACAAATAATTCGTGAAATTCGGTTGTGGGTTTGTCGTCATTTTTCAACATCCTCTGTATTGAATATTTTTACTGCATCTATGTGTACATCTGTGAGCGCCGTGGCGTAAGTGGTTAGTGTGTCGGATCACTACGCATGAGGTTCCAAGTTCGAATCCCAGAAAATACCAAAAAGTTTTTTCACGGTCCCACCTCTCGCGAGCGAGTTAAGGCCGAATTTTGAGAAACCTTTCAAAGCGATTAACGATTCTGTTTACATTCAATATTTTGGTTAGGTTACATACATAATACATAGCATGTATGTACATCGTCGGAAATCGCTGCAACAACAACTATCACCCACAAGCACACCACTGTAACAACAACATGCAGAAGAACCACCAAAATAGTACATCGTCATCTAAACCACTACGTCAGCAGCCGCCTAGGAGAAAAAAGAACGGTAGCGGCAGCAACTGAGCAACCATAAAAGTCTCACTTAGGTACGATCGATTGTGCGTGCGTCAGCTAACGAAGCCGATGAATACCAAACGTTGAGACATAAGACGATAATGCATAACATTACCTTAGAGCTGCTTTACAAAGAGATCATCAGTTTGAAAAAAGCAGCACAGACTTCCTCGGTATGGTAAATGAACTCCGGGAGGAAAACGCTCAATTGAAATCGAAAGTGTTTTTTCCTAAAAGTCGCCTCAAGCAGAGGGAACAACATTTCTTGGAGAACTCTATTGAGATCGTTGGAGTGCTGGATGTGAAAAACAACAATGCTAACGAATGTTTGGAGAAGATTTTAAATAATGCATACCTTCGTTGAACCCACTGAAATAATTAAATGTTTCGTAAAACGTTTGCGGAAGAATGACGATTTACGAAAAATCAAATCCCCTAAAACCACTGGATCCAATGCATTTGGTGACGTTCTGTGCGTACTTCTCTCATCAGGAGCCGTGAAACAGATAGTTATGAAGGGAAAGAGGAATGCAACCAAGAAGCTGAATTCTGCTTTATTTGTAGAGGGAAAAAAGTGTAAATTTATGTAAATGATTGTTTGACTAAATCGAATCCGGGTTTGTTTATGGTAGCAAAAAAGGTTACTGCTATTAGGGCAATTGATGGTTTAGCAAAATTGTAAGACTAATTTGTCGTGTTCTTGTTTCTTATCTCTAAATACTTATGTTCAACATTAATAATAACCTCGATCTAGACAGCAACAACCAATTCACTACAACAATTATTAAAAGTAATTATGATAACATTTTTCGTTTGAATTCAAATGAGAGCGTGCGAGGCAAAATTCGATCTTGTTTGCAATCTGGAAACTTTTGAATATTTGCCAGATCTGATATGCCTTTCTGAGTGAAGACGATTACGATATCCGCGGTTATAAATTTTATGGAAACCCAAACGAATTATATCCGGCTGGTGGTGGGGAGTTTTTGTACGAGATACATCACTCATTTACTACTCAACTAAAATTCTTTTGGCGTACGGAATTTTTTTTTTCTTTTTTTGCCGAGAGGGTGAAAAATCTTCTAAAGACACCATAAGGCCCGACCGCGCGTGCCTATGGTAGTGTGAGATTTTTACTCACTAAAAAAATACCTCTCTTCAAAATTAATACTACAACTAAATCGATGCTTATCCAGCAGTTTTATTTTCGCTTACGAGACTCGTGATTTTTGGAAAGATGCAATTAAAAAGAAATGTAGCACTTTAGATCGGTTAAATTCCAATGAAAGTTCCTGAGTTTTTCACAACCGAGGTCAAACGGTTTTGTCCTTTGCAGATGAATTGAATTGTTCGCGTCAAGTAGTTGAATGACGGTACGGTTACAATGGCCGTGAACACAAGCGCAAATTTTGTTATCTCTTTGACGACGGCAATTGCCAGACCTCGATGAATATCTTCGTTACGTACATTTCACGGTGCGTCCACTTTCGTTCTAAGCTTTTCCTGGTACAACCCCATAGTTGTATACCATACGTCCACACTGGCTTTAGCACTTGCTTATAGATAAGCAGTTTGTTATGTAGGCTCAACTTCGAATATTTTCCGAGTAGCCAGTACATTTGTTGGTATTTGTTTTCGAGCTCTTCGCGTTTATTTTTTACGTGCGATTTCCATTTAAGCTTAACATCTAGAGTCGTTCCTAGATATTTTGCTTCGTTCGCGTACGGTATTTGAGCCGAGTTTAGATATACAGGCAATCTATTAAGCACAATATGCCAAGAATTCGTCCAAGCGTGGACTTTATTAATAGCATGTTGAAGCTTTCCAGTTGCTGCTTCAATTGTATCGCCCGTTGTCAATATCGCCGTATCGTCCGCAAATGTGGCGACGACACAGTTTGTTTTCTGTGGGATATCACGCATGTACAGTACATATGTATATATAGAAGTGGGTCAAGGACACTTTCTTGTGGGACTCCGGCCGCAATCTCTTTGAAGTCAGAGTAATCATTTCATTGCTTAACACGAAAGAGTTTCTCGGTGAGGTACGATCGTAAGATTAGAAAGACTTGCCGTGGCAGTAATAGTTGCAATTTATACTCAAAGCCTTCGTGCCAAACCTTATCGCAAGCTTGTAAGACGTCAAGATATACACCACAACAAATCTTTTTTAATCTTCGATAGCTTTCTCAATCAAGTCAGTTATTTTGTAGACTTGGTCGATTGTAGAATGTTTGATTCTAAATCCAAACTGATGGCCAGGAATGAGACGTCTTTCGTTACGGGTTGTAGACATTTAGAAAGTAGTTTTTCGAATATTTTTAAGATAGCCGGCAATAGGGAAATAGGCCGATATGATTTCTTCTCATTCAGAGGTTTGCCTGGTTTCGGGGCCATTATAATCTCGGCGACTTTCCATTGTATCGGAACGTAGAGCAATCTGAACGAAGCGTTGATCAAATAGAGCAGTTTGATAAGAGCTTTATTCAACAATTCCTTGACCACCTGCGCCGTTATCAAGTCGTAACCCGGAGCTTTTTTCGCCTTTAGATTTTTAATCACTTCCCTCAGTTCAATCAATGCAACATGTTTTTTTTGTTTTTTTTTGTTTGTGTGTATGGAATACACGCCCACACTCCTCCCCAATGTTTCGTGGATGATTTTTCAAATTTTTTCCGTAATGAAAAGGGTCTTATATTGTAATTTTAGGTGACTTCAACATTGATATTCTTACTTCGAGCACTGCATCTAATTATCATCTTGCCCTTACAGGTGAACATGGCTTTACATCTTTCACAAATGGAATTACAGGGCCAATCTTAAGTACACGCGTGTATCGATCATGTTTTTCGCCGTTTTGCGAAAATCCCCTTAACCCTCTACTGCATACGAAGCCGTATATGGCTTTGCAGTCTTTGACTATTTTCTCTTACTGATATCATTCACACTGATAAAAATTATTTCTTTAGAATGTATCCTTAGACAAAGAAAAGAATAATTTTTGTGTCTGTCATAAAACGACTGTCGGGGATATTTATGTTTGCAGTCAAGTCTATCACGCGAGTGCATTAAAAACAACAGTGAAGAAAAGAGACAACCGATTTTAAATGTCAATTACTGCAATTAATCATTAAGTACGGTGAATACAAAAAATACATTTGAATAGTATATTTAATTGTGTTTGCTATACAATTATTTTGAATAAAAAAATAAGTATTAGTCTACCTGTGCGAGCAATTTTAACAAAAAGAATCTATTCTAAGCGTTTTGTTTAAAGAGTTTAAGGACACGAAGCATTCTTGTAACATTTCTTCACCGACTGTTACTAAAATAAGGTATGAGTTAATAAATAATCAACTTTGTTTGGAGAATTGAGAGGCAGTGTTTGCTGATGATAACTCTTCTGAAGCGTATGAATCGTTTTTAAATATTCTCCAAAATTAAGTCAGAGCATCTAGCCTCACTGTTGTCAAAAAGAAGTCACAAACAAGATCAATTCAAAGTCAAAAACAAACAAACTGTGAAAATTGTATTACATACATCCACTCTGATATAAAAAGCGTTATAAAAAAATGAGCAAGACGGATATCAGGAAATCTTAAATTGTCGCAACAACTACTCCTACTCTAAATTCATTGATGCACAAGGAGACCGTAAAAAGGAATAAAGAGCTATTAATAGTACAGTTAATAGCAGCCATTCTTATCATTCCAACTTCAGTGTGCTGAGTGGCGTAGGTGGTGAAATTGTGGCCAACGAATTTAATATTTTTTTGCTTCAGTTGGGCATACCCTGGGTATGTCCTTCTAACCAAACTGTAGGTTGATTTGTATCCGATGTGTAAGGTCTCAAGAAAGGTGGAAAGAACGTCGAATAATTTGATTTCATACTTTAATTCGAGCTTAAATTACATATATGTTGCACAGAATATTGGTGTTTACATACATAAGTGTGATATGATTTTTTTTATTGTACAAGAACTTAAAATTTTAAAAAAATGGAGAAACTCATAAAATTCATAAAACTAAAGCAAATTGATAATTACGGTTACTGAATATTACTTGAAGATGCTCCTGGAATATTTTTAGTTTTTTTATTACCACTGAAAAGATTCATTTAGTAATTTACATTTAATAGTATGTGATTGTTTAAGGGATATAGCCCAATGGTTACACCCTGCATTAGTTTTTAGTATGTGTACATGCATATATAGATACATCTGTCTTCAGCTCGTTCTTGAAATGGATGCTAGGTCTAATGGATCTATCCTACGTAGTCTGATTCTATTCGGGTTTTCTACCATTTGACGTAGTTCTGCATTTGTGTGTTGCGAGATTCGCTGCAGATGTTTTGTTGCAGCATTGGTGATTTCTTCTTTCACTAGTTTAATGTTTAGGTCTCTATGGAGGTTATCACTACGCACGTACCAAGGCGCATTTGTAATACATCTTAGTACCTTACTTTGGAATCTCTGTATAATTTCGTAGTTAGTTTTCTTTGTACAGCCCCAGAGCTGTATTCCATACATTCATATAGGTTTTAGGATCTGCTAATATATGAGCAATTTGTTGTATGTGGAGTTCAGAATTTCTTCCTAGTAACCAATACATTTTCCTAAATTTAATATTTAATTCTTCCTGTTTCTTTTTGGCATTTTCTTTCCACTTTAGTTTAGCATCCAGAGTCATGCCTAAATATTTTGCGTGTTTGCATATGGTATTTGACGTGAATTTATTGTAATTGGTATCGCATTTATATTTTTAGTTGTGAAGTTAGTGTGCGTTGACTTTGATTCATTTTTGTCCAGTTGAGTACTTCATCAGTTCCTTTTTGTATTTTTCTGGCTGCTTCTACTGCATCACTTCCCGTTGCCAGAATTGCAGTATTATTTGCAAATGTTGCTATGCTTCCTTCGGATGGTTCAGGTAAATCTCTTGTGTAAAGTAGGTAAAGCACACTTATGTCCTGTATCTCCTTGTGGGTTCTAGGGCCTCTACTACGCCTACGCGTCATTGTGTACGGTTTCTGGGAATGTGTCTGAGTGCTCCCCAACTGCCGTGCCTCCTTCTCGACTGTTCTGCGCCATGTTTTCCTTGGACCGCCAGGTCTTCTGCCACCCTGAGTTAAAGGGTTCCATTGCATAGCATGGTTCGCTATGGAACTGTTACCCTTTCGGAACGTGTGACCAATCCACTGCTACTTCCGTCGTTGGATGGTTGTGCCTATTGGTTCCTGACCCGTTCTCTCGTAAAAGTGTCATTAAAGATACGATTGGGCCAGAAAATCCTTAAGATATTGCGTAGGCACCTATTAACGAACGTTTGCAGTTTTCTGGTGATAGTAGTGGTCACTCTCCACGTGCTGCAACCATATAACAGCACGGATTCAACGTTGGAGCGGAACAGTCTTATCCTGGTGTTCAAACTGATTGCATTGCTTCGCCGTATTGTGGACAACATACCGTACGCGGGACTTTGCTTTGGCGATCCTGTTGACTATATCCAGTTCGGTTCCACCATCGGTCGAGACAATACTCCCAAGATACTGGAAATCCTCTACTCTCTCCACCGGTTGTCCAGCAATGCATATTTGAGCCGATGAGTTAGTTCCAATGCTGATAATTTTAGTTTTTGCCGTATAAATTTTCAGCCCGACGACGCCTGCCTCCCTCTCCACATCTGCTGTCATTTGCTGGAGGTCCATAATTCTGTGGGAGAGTAAGCATACATCGTCAGCGTAGTCAAGATGTTTCACTTGAGATGTAAGAGTCCATCGAATTCCTCCGTTTCCCGTCGACAAAGCTGCATGAAGCACATCGCTAATCACCAATAGGAATAATATTGGTGAAAGGATACAGCCTTGTCTTAACCCACTTTGGATCTTAACCCTTAAACGCGCCGCGTCCCATATATGAATCGTCTTAAAAAAGCTGGATAGAAGCTAAGCTTTTGCTATTTCTAAGAAAAAAAACTTTATGGTTGCATTATATAAAGATCTTTTTTTGTGACCGCAAGGTTTTACAGTTATTCTGTTTCTTGTTTTGACAGAAGAATTTGTGAAAGATCAGTTTTCGTTTTTTTCGTGAGTGTGAAATTTCCCAAAGTTTAAAATTATCTAAAAAATAGAAATAATTGTCAAAGTGTTTTAAAAAAATATATTTATGTAAGTACATGTTATTGTGTTTCATATTTAGGAAAAACATCTTTTTTTTTCTACATACATATGTAAATATTTGCGAATATTTAGATGATTCATATATGAATCACTGCGCATTTGTCGGAAGTGTTTTTTTATTTGGTTGAATGTCTTTTTAGTTGAAATGTCTCGCAAATTTTTACAAACAGAAGCTGCGATTCGATCTGTATTTGAAGAAATTCCATCGGAAAGTGAAGATGGAGGTGAATCAGATAGTGATGACTTCGAAGATGTTCATTTACCCGACTTTGCTCAGCTTACTGAAGAGGAATTAAGGGTTGTTGAAGAAGAAAGATCGGATGAACCAGAATTTGACGATATAAATGTGCCCATTTCTCAGGACGAGGGCCCATCAACATCCTCAGTCATACATCCCGAGAAGGAAGATTTTAAAAGACTTATTTGGAAGACTAGAAACCTGTCATTGCCAGCAGAAGCAACAACTTTCCAAGGTTCAACTGAATTCTTAGATCAGCTTGAAGAACTAAGTACGCCTTTTCAGTTCTTCCGGCATTTCTTCTGTGATGAGCTATTGGAACACATACGTACAGAAATCTTCTAGCGGATGTAAGGATCCAAGTAAGACTTTTTTTGCTTCAAAAACCGATTTGATCCACTACATCGGCATCCTAATTTTTACTTCTGTTGTAAAATGTCCTAATATACGTTCATATTGGAATTCCACCATGGGATCTGATATGATAAAAAACACTATGTCTTCAAAAATGTTTGAAAAAATCAAGTCCTGTCTACATTTCAATGACAATGAGAAATAATAAAAAAAAAAATAACATAATGTCTTTTGAAATCTAAAAAAAAGAAGAAAAATGTAGCCAAATGATTGTTTGCTAAGCAACTATTCAGTGAACCCACAAATGCGCCATGATGCATATATGAATCAACTACATTTTTCCGATTTTGGGCACTTCCTATTAAGTTTATCAAAAAACTGTAAATGCCACTCATTATAATAAGTTTTAAGGAGTCACTATAATTTTTTTCATGAAAAAAAAAAAAATTGCGCATTTAAGGGTTAAATTCTTCAGATAGCCTTCCTCTGTGCAGAACGTGACATTTGTAGCCTTCATATGTAGCTTTCATAATAGCAATTAGTTTATCAGGGATACCTCTCCTGCGAAAAGCACGCCAAATAAACTCCCTGTTGACACTATCGAACGCCTTCTCAAAATCGATGAACAGCAGGTGCAGTGGCGATCGATATTCAACGCACTGTTCAATGATAATCCACAGGGTGTTGATGTGGTCGACACAGGAGGATCCAGAGCGGAAACCTGCTTGTTCGGCATCGAGTGTGTCTTCGAGATGTTGTTTGATTCGCTCAAGGATGATTTTAGCTATTATCTTAGCTACAGCAGGCAGCACGCAGATACCCCTCCAGTTTCCGCAACCATTAAATTTCCTTTTTTTAGGAAGCTTGACGATCATTCCCTTTTTTCACTCGTTAGGAAAGCTCTCAGCTTCCCAAGCTCTCCCTATAAGTAGAAGCAGAAGCTCAGCCGATGTTGTTGGCGCTGCTCGTAAGAGCTCTGCTGGAATACCATCAAGTCCTACCGCCTTGTTAGTTTTGAGTGGCTTGATCGCGGTAGTGATCTCATCATTACTGGGATTCGTGGTGCGTATTCGGGAACTCTCACCTCGGGCATCTCAGTATCCGCTAGCGAATACGCGGTTCAAAACCATAGCAAAATGCTCTTTCCATCTCTTGAGCTGGTTCTCATCCGAAATGAGCAAGGAGCCGTCTAGGCTTTTCACTGGGTGTTGGCTGGAGCTGCGACCACCTATCAGCTCTTTGGTGATTCTGTAGACGGTCCTGCTGTCACACCTCCGTGTAGCTTCTTCTGCTTCTGTGGAGAGCGCGTTGATGTAGTTGCGCCTGTCACATCGCACACTACGCTGAACTTCTCTCAGCTTCATGCGATATAGGGACTCTAGCTCGCTTCTCCCTGCTGCTGGAGTAGCTACAACGCGAGCTTTCAGCTGTTTTCGTTCATCAATCCGTCTCCAGGTATCCTCGGTAAGCCACGCCCTATGTCTTCCCTGCGATCGACCGACAGCGTAGTTGGAGAGTAGCTATCATAAGATGGTGATCTCGTACTATCCCAAAGCAAACGTAGAGCACAGGACCTAGGACACTACCTTGAGGAACCCCTGCCGCTAATTTCTTAAGTTCCGAGTACTCTTCCTCATATTTCACTCTAAAATTACGTTCAAAGATTTATGATTTACGCACCGAGTATAATTGTTTTGGGAGATCCCTTTGCAGTTTAAACAGCAGCCCCTTATGCCAGACGTTGTTAAAGGCTTGTGCTACGTCCAAAAATATGGCTGAGCACACTTTTTGCTTTGTATGTTGTTTTCTATTGTGTTTACGATTCGATGGACCTGTTCGATTGTAGAATGTCTTTCACGAAAACCAAATTGATGTGTTGGTATGAGGTTTCTTTCTTCAGTGACGGGCTGTAGTCTTCTAAAAAGCAACTTTTCGAACATTTTAGACATTACTGGTAGGAGAGAAATAGGACGATACCATTTTTTATTATTTTCAGGTTTTCCAGTTTTATGTATCATCATTATTTCCGCTATTTTCCACTGTCGCGGAACATACTTTGTTCTAAACATTGCATTTATAATGTATTGTATCTTCCGCAGTGCTTTTTCAGGGATTTGTTTAATGACATCACCGGTTATAAGGTCATAGCCCGGTGCTTTTTTGGTATGCAAATCCCTTTTTATGACATCTTTTAATTCTTGCAGTGATACTGGATGGATTTCAACATTCTCATTTTTGCGCACTAAGAATATGCTTTCATCTGAAGTTTGTCTAGAAAGTGGTTGAAATGTTTGCTCGAGGTGTTTTGCAAAAAGTTTCGCTTTGCTTTTAGCACTTATTGCCCACGTATTGTTATCTTTTTTTATTGGATGCGAGGGAAGCTGGGGCTGTTTCAAGTTTCTTGTGGCTTTCCAAAGCGAGTAATCAGTACGTTGGGTTGCTGTTAAGTTCTGTAGATACGCGCTCACTGATTCGTTTTTACTTCTTTAATCAGCAGCTTAAGTTCGTTACATAACCTATTCAGTTTGTCCTCGGGTGTGCGATTCCTTTGCCATGTTTTACGTGCTTTGCGTTTCTTTTGCATAAGTTCTCTAACTCTAATCGGATATATGATTTTTTTACCCATTTCATTCTTGTCTTCTGGTGTACTTTCCCACGCTGATAATTGTATGATTTCTGTAAGCTTATCTACTTTTTCTTCAATTTGATTGCTGTTTATTAGAGGTACTTGTAGGTCAATTCTCTCATCAATTAAGTATCTGAAGAAGTCCAAATTTTTTTTTATTTGTAAGTTTTGGCTTAGGAGTTATCTTTTCGATTGTAGTTTGGCTCACCGTCATTATGATAGGGAAATGGTCTGATGAAAGCCCTTCACCATCTTCCATGTACATATGTATATGTAGTTTTGAGATATGCCTTTCGTGACGAAAATATCTATAAGATCAGGTATCTTATTTAGGTCTGTTGCCCAATTAGTAGGCTTTTTTTCACTTTTAAAATCACATTTCAGGGTTTGTCCTCCTTTAAGTAGTTGTCTCCCTTTTGGGTTTGTTAGCATGGAACCCCAAAAGGTGTGTTTGGCATTAAGGTCTCATCCAATGATGAAATTTCGAGCAAGTGTTTGCAATAGGTTTAAATAATCCTCTTTTTTTCAACTTATGTTTCGGTGGGCAATATACCATATTGCTGAGATTTTCCACAAGTTATTGTGCCTCATTTATTGTAGTAACTTGTAAGTACTCTTCCTCTATTGGTATGACTTGATGATGTTTTATCTTTTCTTTAATAAAGATCGCTGAACCTCCTCTTGCTCTATTTGCAGAGTGAGTGAAATGGTAGAACTTATATCCCTTGATGTTAGCGTAAGAAGATGGTGTGAAGTGGCTTTCGGATAAAAGGAAGATATCAACTTTTTATCAGCAAGAAATATCTCTATTTCTGCTAAGTGTTTTTTTAGCCCATCCGCATTCCAGGTTGCTATACTTATAGTTTTGCTGGTCATTACTTTAAATTCTTTTTATTAAATATTGCTTTAAGATTTTTTAAGTTGCTAAAAATCTTATTGTTACTTTCATACTGTTCTTTAATATTGATGTTTATAGATTCAATGCTTCTCAAAATATCTTTAAGAATCTTAATGTTATCATTTTCATCAGCTGGTTTTGTTTCTCGTGCTATTTTTGCATATGTGTGTACTTTCTGTTCTAATTGTAGTTTTTGTTCGTGTGAAGTGGTATCATTTTCTGTCTCCCTTTTGGATTCAGGTAGTGTGGTTTGTGTAGTTTTACGCGTGTTATTTCTAATTTTCTGCAATTCCTTGGCAACTGGACAGCCTTGGTAGTTTGCAGGATGTTGACATTGCAGTTGGCACATTTTGGGGGAGTGTGTTTTTTGAATTGGGCAATCTTCAACGAGGTGCTTGCCGGCTCATTTAACACACTTTGGTTCACGTTAACAGTATCTTTGTGTATGATTGTACGTATCCTTGACATTTCTTGAATTGTGGAATTAATTTACCTTCAATTTTAACTGTCATATTAAGAATGCTTTGTATTTTATATATATTTTCCACTGTCTCATGACTCTCGAAAGTGAGCTTAAATAGGGGTAATCCTTTCTTATTAGTTTGGTTGAATTCCTTGCTAATTACGGATTTTTTTTAGTGTGTTTACGGCATCAATTATTTTAAAGTTTCTTTGCTTGAGGTCATCTATTATGTCTTCTTTAAGACATGTCGGATGGAGTCCTCTGGTCATAACCTTAATTGGTCTTTCATTTTTATTTTCGTAAGTGAACCACGGGATATTTTCCTCATTTAATTTGTTTGCTAGATTTCGGTAAGTATTCGAGTCGAGTGTGTTTATTTTCCAAATATCGTTTTTTAGTGCTATGACTTTAAATTCTTTTTCAGTAACCGATTTCATTAAAGCATGGATTTTCGCGTAATTGGTTCCCCCCCTAATATTTATTGGAGGGGGAGGAGATTCTTTCTTTGGTTTCGAGCCGGCTCCAATAGATGCCATGTTTGCTAAATCACCCACGATTTCTGGTGAGGAGTTGGCCTTTCGTTTTTTTGGACTGCCTTTTTTCAGACATCCAGTTTGTTTCACTTTCGAGTTCCTTTTCATCAATGCTGATAAGTGGTGCTAGCTTCAGTACTATTTGCTGATTGCGCTTTAATTGCAAATTTAAGCTCTTCATTCTCCTTTTTTTGATAGTAATTTCACTGCTTAATCGCAAGAACTGTTGTCTTAATTCTTTTAATTTTTTGCGAAAATCCCCTTAACCCTCTACTGCATACGAAGCCGTATATGGCTTTGCAGTCTTTGACTATTTTCTCTTACTGATATCATTCACACTGATAAAAATTATTTCTTTAGAATGTATCCTTAGACAAAGAAAAGAATAATTTTTGTGTCTGTCATAAAACGACTGTCGGGGATATTTATGTTTGCAGTCAAGTCTATCACGCGAGTGCATTAAAAACAACAGTGAAGAAAAGAGACAACCGATTTTAAATGTCAATTACTGCAATTAATCATTAAGTACGGTGAATACAAAAAATACATTTGAATAGTATATTTAATTGTGTTTGCTATACAATTATTTTGAATAAAAAAATAAGTATTAGTCTACCTGTGCGAGCAATTTTAACAAAAAGAATCTATTCTAAGCGTTTTGTTTAAAGAGTTTAAGGACACGAAGCATTCTTGTAACATTTCTTCACCGACTGTTACTAAAATAAGGTATGAGTTAATAAATAATCAACTTTGTTTGGAGAATTGAGAGGCAGTGTTTGCTGATGATAACTCTTCTGAAGCGTATGAATCGTTTTTAAATATTCTCCAAAATTAAGTCAGAGCATCTAGCCTCACTGTTGTCAAAAAGAAGTCACAAACAAGATCAATTCAAAGTCAAAAACAAACAAACTGTGAAAATTGTATTACATACATCCACTCTGATATAAAAAGCGTTATAAAAAAATGAGCAAGACGGATATCAGGAAATCTTAAATTGTCGCAACAACTACTCCTACTCTAAATTCATTGATGCACAAGGAGACCGTAAAAAGGAATAAAGAGCTATTAATAGTACAGTTAATAGCAGCCATTCTTATCATTCCAACTTCAGTGTGCTGAGTGGCGTAGGTGGTGAAATTGTGGCCAACGAATTTAATATTTTTTTGCTTCAGTTGGGCATACCCTGGGTATGTCCTTCTAACCAAACTGTAGGTTGATTTGTATCCGATGTGTAAGGTCTCAAGAAAGGTGGAAAGAACGTCGAATAATTTGATTTCATACTTTAATTCGAGCTTAAATTACATATATGTTGCACAGAATATTGGTGTTTACATACATAAGTGTGATATGATTTTTTTTATTGTACAAGAACTTAAAATTTTAAAAAAATGGAGAAACTCATAAAATTCATAAAACTAAAGCAAATTGATAATTACGGTTACTGAATATTACTTGAAGATGCTCCTGGAATATTTTTAGTTTTTTTATTACCACTGAAAAGATTCATTTAGTAATTTACATTTAATAGTATGTGATTGTTTAAGGGATATAGCCCAATGGTTACACCCTGCATTAGTTTTTAGTATGTGTACATGCATATATAGATACATCTGTCTTCAGCTCGTTCTTGAAATGGATGCTAGGTCTAATGGATCTATCCTACGTAGTCTGATTCTATTCGGGTTTTCTACCATTTGACGTAGTTCTGCATTTGTGTGTTGCGAGATTCGCTGCAGATGTTTTGTTGCAGCATTGGTGATTTCTTCTTTCACTAGTTTAATGTTTAGGTCTCTATGGAGGTTATCACTACGCACGTACCAAGGCGCATTTGTAATACATCTTAGTACCTTACTTTGGAATCTCTGTATAATTTCGTAGTTAGTTTTCTTTGTACAGCCCCAGAGCTGTATTCCATACATTCATATAGGTTTTAGGATCTGCTAATATATGAGCAATTTGTTGTATGTGGAGTTCAGAATTTCTTCCTAGTAACCAATACATTTTCCTAAATTTAATATTTAATTCTTCCTGTTTCTTTTTGGCATTTTCTTTCCACTTTAGTTTAGCATCCAGAGTCATGCCTAAATATTTTGCGTGTTTGCATATGGTATTTGACGTGAATTTATTGTAATTGGTATCGCATTTATATTTTTAGTTGTGAAGTTAGTGTGCGTTGACATTGATTCATTTTTGTCCAGTTGAGTACTTCATCAGTTCCTTTTTGTATTTTTCTGGCTGCTTCTACTGCATCACTTCCCGTTGCCAGAATTGCAGTATTATTTGCAAATGTTGCTATGCTTCCTTCGGATGGTTCAGGTAAATCTCTTGTGTAAAGTAGGTAAAGCACACTTATGTCCTGTATCTCCTTGTGGGTTCTAGGGCCTCTACTACGCCCACGCGTCATTGTGTACGGTTTCTGGGAATGTGTCTGAGTGCTCCCCAACTGCCGTGCCTCCTTCTCGACTGTTCTGCGCCATGTTTTCCTTGGACCGCCAGGTCTTCTGCCACCCTGAGTTAAAGGGTTCCATTGCATAGCATGGTTCGCTATGGAACTGTTACCCTTTCGGAACGTGTGACCAATCCACTGCTACTTCCGTCGTTGGATGGTTGTGCCTATTGGTTCCTGACCCGTTCTCTCGTAAAAGTGTCATTAGAGATACGATTGGGCCAGAAAATCCTTAAGATATTGCGTAGGCACCTATTAACGAACGTTTGCAGTTTTCTGGTGATAGTAGTGGTCACTCTCCACGTGCTGCAACCATATAACAGCACGGATTCAACGTTGGAGCGGAACAGTCTTATCCTGGTGTTCAAACTGATTGCATTGCTTCGCCGTATTGTGGACAACATACCGTACGCGGACTTTGCTTTGGCGATCCTGTTGACTATATCCAGTTCGGTTCCACCATCGGTCGAGACAATACTCCCAAGATACTGGAAATCCTCTACTCTCTCCACCGGTTGTCCAACAATGCATATTTGAGCCGATGAGTTAGTTCCAATGCTGATAATTTTAGTTTTTGCCGTATAAATTTTCAGCCCGACGACGCCTGCCTCCCTCTCCACATCTGCTGTCATTTGCTGGAGGTCCATAATTCTGTGGGAGAGTAAGCATACATCGTCAGCGTAGTCAAGATGTTTCACTTGAGATGTAAGAGTCCATCGAATTCCTCCGTTTCCCGTCGACAAAGCTGCATGAAGCACATCGCTAATCACCAATAGGAATAATATTGGTGAAAGGATACAGCCTTGTCTTAACCCACTTTGGATCTTAAATTCTTCAGATAGCCTTCCTCTGTGCAGAACGTGACATTTGTAGCCTTCATATGTAGCTTTCATAATAGCAATTAGTTTATCAGGGATACCTCTCCTGCGAAAAGCACGCCAAATAAACTCCCTGTTGACACTATCGAACGCCTTCTCAAAATCGATGAACAGCAGGTGCAGTGGCGATCGATATTCAACGCACTGTTCGATGATAATCCACAGGGTGTTGATGTGGTCGACACAGGAGGATCCAGAGCGAAATCCTGCTTGTTCGGCATCGAGTGTGTCTTCGAGATGTTGTTTGATTCGCTCAAGGATGATTTTAGCTATTATCTTAGCTACAGCAGGCAGCACGCAGATACCCCTCCAGTTTCCGCAACCATTAAATTTCCTTTTTTTAGGAAGCTTGACGATCATTCCCTTTTTTCACTCGTTAGGAAAGCTCTCAGCTTCCCAAGCTCTCCCTATAAGTAGAAGCAGAAGCTCAGCCGATGTTGTTGGCGCTGCTCGTAAGAGCTCTGCTGGAATACCATCAAGTCCTACCGCCTTGTTAGTTTTGAGTGGCTTGATCGCGGTAGTGATCTCATCATTACTGGGATTCGTGGTGCGTATTCGGGAACTCTCACCTCGGGCATCTCAGTATCCGCTAGCGAATACGCGGTTCAAAACCATAGCAAAATGCTCTTTCCATCTCTTGAGCTGGTTCTCATCCGAAATGAGCAAGGAGCCGTCTAGGCTTTTCACTGGGTGTTGGCTGGAGCTGCGACCACCTATCAGCTCTTTGGTGATTCTGTAGACGGTCCTGCTGTCACACCTCCGTGTAGCTTCTTCTGCTTCTGTGGAGAGCGCGTTGATGTAGTTGCGCCTGTCACATCGCACACTACGCTGAACTTCTCTCAGCTTCATGCGATATAGGGACTCTAGCTCGCTTCTCCCTGCTGCTGGAGTAGCTACAACGCGAGCTTTCAGCTGTTTTCGTTCATCAATCCGTCTCCAGGTATCCTCGGTAAGCCACGCCCTATGTCTTCCCTGCGATCGACCGACAGCGTAGTTGGAGAGTAGCTATCATAAGATGGTGATCTCGTACTATCCCAAAGCAAACGTAGAGCACAGGACCTAGGACACTACCTTGAGGAACCCCTGCCGCTAATTTCTTAAGTTCCGAGTACTCTTCCTCATATTTCACTCTAAAATTACGTTCAAAGATTTATGATTTACGCACCGAGTATAATTGTTTTGGGAGATCCCTTTGCAGTTTAAACAGCAGCCCCTTATGCCAGACGTTGTTAAAGGCTTGTGCTACGTCCAAAAATATGGCTGAGCACACTTTTTGCTTTGTATGTTGTTTTCTATTGTGTTTACGATTCGATGGACCTGTTCGATTGTAGAATGTCTTTCACGAAAACCAAATTGATGTGTTGGTATGAGGTTTCTTTCTTCAGTGACGGGCTGTAGTCTTCTAAAAAGCAACTTTTCGAACATTTTAGACATTACTGGTAGGAGAGAAATATGACGATACCATTTTTTATTATTTTCAGGTTTTCCAGTTTTATGTATCATCATTATTTCCGCTATTTTCCACTGTCGCGGAACATACTTTGTTCTAAACATTGCATTTATAATGTATTGTATCTTCCGCAGTGCTTTTTCAGGGATTTGTTTAATGACATCACCGGTTATAAGGTCATAGCCCGGTGCTTTTTTGGTATGCAAATCCCTTTTTATGACATCTTTTAATTCTTGCAGTGATACTGGATGGATTTCAACATTCTCATTTTTGCGCACTAAGAATATGCTTTCATCTGAAGTTTGTCTAGAAAGTGGTTGAAATGTTTGCTCGAGGTGTTTTGCAAAAAGTTTCGCTTTGCTTTTAGCACTTATTGCCCACGTATTGTTATCTTTTTTTATTGGATGCGAGGGAAGCTGGGGCTGTTTCAAGTTTCTTGTGGCTTTCCAAAGCGAGTAATCAGTACGTTGGGTTGCTGTTAAGTTCTGTAGATACGCGCTCACTGATTCGTTTTTACTTCTTTAATCAGCAGCTTAAGTTCGTTACATAACCTATTCAGTTTGTCCTCGGGTGTGCGATTCCTTTGCCATGTTTTACGTGCTTTGCGTTTCTTTTGCACAAGTTCTCTAACTCTAATCGAATATATGATTTTTTTACCCATTTCATTCTTGTCTTCTGGTGTACTTTCCCACGCTGATAATTGTATGATTTCTGTAAGCTTATCTACTTTTTCTTCAATTTGATTGCTGTTTATTAGAGGTACTTGTAGGTCAATTCTCTCATCAATTAAGTATCTGAAGAAGTCCAAATTTTTTTTTATTTGTAAGTTTTGGCTTAGGAGTTATCTTTTCGATTGTAGTTTGGCTCACCGTCATTATGATAGGGAAATGGTCTGATGAAAGCCCTTCACCATCTTCCATGTACATATGTATATGTAGTTTTGAGATATGCCTTTCGTGACGAAAATATCTATAAGATCAGGTATCTTATTTAGGTCTGTTGCCCAATTAGTAGGCTTTTTTTCACTTTTAAAATCACATTTCAGGGTTTGTCCTCCTTTAAGTAGTTGTCTCCCTTTTGGGTTTGTTAGCATGGAACCCCAAAAGGTGTGTTTGGCATTAAGGTCTCATCCAATGATGAAATTTCGAGCAAGTGTTTGCAATAGGTTTAAATAATCCTCTTTTTTTCAACTTATGTTTCGGTGGGCAATATACCATATTGCTGAGATTTTCCACAAGTTATTGTGCCTCATTTATTGTAGTAACTTGTAAGTACTCTTCCTCTATTGGTATGACTTGATGATGTTTTATCTTTTCTTTAATAAAGATCGCTGAACCTCCTCTTGCTCTATTTGCAGAGTGAGTGAAATGGTAGAACTTATATCCCTTGATGTTAGCGTAAGAAGATGGTGTGAAGTGGCTTTCGGATAAAAGGAAGATATCAACTTTTTATCAGCAAGAAATATCTCTATTTCTGCTAAGTGTTTTTTTAGCCCATCCGCATTCCAGGTTGCTATACTTATAGTTTTGCTGGTCATTACTTTAAATTCTTTTTATTAAATATTGCTTTAAGATTTTTTAAGTTGCTAAAAATCTTATTGTTACTTTCATACTGTTCTTTAATATTGATGTTTATAGATTCAATGCTTCTCAAAATATCTTTAAGAATCTTAATGTTATCATTTTCATCAGCTGGTTTTGTTTCTCGTGCTATTTTTGCATATGTGTGTACTTTCTGTTCTAATTGTAGTTTTTGTTCGTGTGAAGTGGTATCATTTTCTGTCTCCCTTTTGGATTCAGGTAGTGTGGTTTGTGTAGTTTTACGCGTGTTATTTCTAATTTTCTGCAATTCCTTGGCAACTGGACAGCCTTGGTAGTTTGCAGGATGTTGACATTGCAGTTGGCACATTTTGGGGGAGTGTGTTTTTTGAATTGGGCAATCTTCAACGAGGTGCTTGCCGGCTCATTTAACACACTTTGGTTCACGTTAACAGTATCTTTGTGTATGATTGTACGTATCCTTGACATTTCTTGAATTGTGGAATTAATTTACCTTCAATTTTAACTGTCATATTAAGAATGCTTTGTATTTTATATATATTTTCCACTGTCTCATGACTCTCGAAAGTGAGCTTAAATAGGGGTAATCCTTTCTTATTAGTTTGGTTGAATTCCTTGCTAATTACGGATTTTTTTTAGTGTGTTTACGGCATCAATTATTTTAAAGTTTCTTTGCTTGAGGTCATCTATTATGTCTTCTTTAAGACATGTCGGATGGAGTCCTCTGGTCATAACCTTAATTGGTCTTTCATTTTTATTTTCGTAAGTGAACCACGGGATATTTTCCTCATTTAATTTGTTTGCTAGATTTCGGTAAGTATTCGAGTCGAGTGTGTTTATTTTCCAAATATCGTTTTTTAGTGCTATGACTTTAAATTCTTTTTCAGTAACCGATTTCATTAAAGCATGGATTTTCGCGTAATTGGTTCCCCCCCTAATATTTATTGGAGGGGGAGGAGATTCTTTCTTTGGTTTCGAGCCGGCTCCAATAGATGCCATGTTTGCTAAATCACCCACGATTTCTGGTGAGGAGTTGGCCTTTCGTTTTTTTGGACTGCCTTTTTTCAGACATCCAGTTTGTTTCCCTTTCGAGTTCCTTTTCATCAATGCTGATAAGTGGTGCTAGCTTCAGTACTATTTGCTGATTGCGCTTTAATTGCAAATTTAAGCTCTTCATTCTCCTTTTTTTGATAGTAATTTCACTGCTTAATCGCAAGAACTGTTGTTTTAATTCTTCAAGCTCTTTTTTTAAGTCGTAGTTTTCTTTTCGAACTAATGAGTTCTTTTTTTGAGTTGGAGTATTTTCCTTATAGCTGCCTCCGCCAGGCGGTGGCGTTCGGCCTAATCCCATATTATTGGGTTAAAATCTACTTATTTATTACAATAAATGAAATTAAATTTATTATATTCTTTTATTGTGCTGGCAATGATGACAAGGAGATCTTTGGCATAGTGTGACAGATCTTTCACAGTAAAAAGCATATTCCGGATCCACGATCCACATTTACGATCGAATACGCAGAGCTTTCGTTGCCCTGTCACTTTGGCTGCCGATCACTCGCCTTAGATGCCAATGTTTTGTAGAGTTTTACCTTTATATTTTAGGGAGAACATAGTTTGCATTCAATATATTAATCTTTCATTTGGAAGAGAGCTGCAAGCTTTTTCCAATGGTATGTTGAATAAGTTTCACACTATTTTAGAACTTTGATTACTAATATAAATTTGAGCACAGTTTACAATTTATGATTTTACTTGGCGAGAGTTGCCAGTGAAATATGACACTGCATATTTGAAGTAAGTTTTTCGTACTGTGGTTCATTTGTGCTGATTGCAATTCGCAAACATGCCGCCAAATGTTGGTCTGTTGAACGAGAGCTATACTTTGTCTTCATGGCATTCATTGAAAAGAATGCTGATTCGCACATGTACGTGGAGCCAAAAAATGAAGTGAGAAGAGCTGCAACTTTCCACATATGTGGATATTTTTCCTTACAAAGTAGGCTTCAAAAACTGTTTACGGTTAAAGCTCTTGATTTCAACAGAATATTGTATTTTAGTGTCAAAATTTCATCCTCGAGCAGAGCTGGTTCTGCATCCAATAATTTTCCATTTTTTTTTTTTTTTACACTGATCTCAGTCTCAAATGGAAATAACATAAGCTTGATAATATCTTCTAGCTTACAAAAATCTTGGAACCGTTCATTAAACTATTCAGGCAACATATCTATCTGATCGGTATATTGGTCATACTTTGTGTTTTGTGCATCGTGCATTCAATTATTTCGTAATATCACAAAGAAAAGCAAGGTTAACAAGCCAGTTCTTGTCCTCAAGTTGAGGATTTAATTGTCCTTTTGTCGTTAGAAACTGCTTTATTTCTCTATAAACAATTGTGACTTTAACTGCCGAACTTTAGCTTTTCGTAGCTCGGTACCTACTGAATATTAATTTTCGTATTTCTTGTGGACTGATCGAAAATGCCTTTCAACGTTGGATCTTTTCGGCAGTGCTACATTTGAGTTGCAAATAATACACACACTCTTCTCTATTCATGACAAAAAAAAAATTCTTGCTCCACCCATCGTTGTAATGATATTGCTTATGTATTTTAACACTCGTACCCGCTTGACTCATTTTGTGAATATATTTATTAAAATATTTACTTATTTTTATTTCGGTATACGTTTGTTTTAAATAATAGAAGATAATAAATGCACTGCAGTATAAGAGCGGCCGAGTAATTTGACATCAACGAGAACTCTGAAGTTCATCCAGTAAATATCTTATTTTTAAATTATTTTTACATGAGAAAATGCGAGCACACAGCACAGTGCAGTAGAAGTGGCGTATTTGGTTAACGGTGGTAATTTCGCCGTTATGTTTTGACTGCAAACATTTTGTTCTTGTTATGCTGTAACTATATGACATACATACGTACATATGTAGGTACTTGTACACATGTGATGGACGCACATTACAATTTTGTTTGCTTGTACATTTGCGTGTTGATTTCAATTTTGTTTGAATGGTATTCATGTATTGCGTATTTGTTGCTATGTATTAACTTATGGCGACTGTAACTTATGGCGAGGTATTTACCTTCGAGGTCGACCAGTCGACCGCGGTCTACGGTTTGGCCATAGATTGTCTATAGCATAGGTAATCAGCTAGTAAAACAAAGCTGATCAAGACATAAGCTTTGCAAAGAGAGTTGGAAGAGCAAATCCCAATAAAATTAGACAAATCTTCGAAAGTATTACATTGCTTCGCAAAAATATTGAGATAATGAAAGCCAAATTGGCCCTAAAAGGCACCAAATGCTACATAAAAAAATGATATTTCAAGAGGAAATATGATATTTCAAGAGGAAATATGATATTTCATGCAAAGGGAAAAACTTTTAAAATCGCAACAGTTAAACGAAAAGGGTTTACAAACGAAAATTACATGACAAAGAAGTAGACTTGAGTGAAATAGACACAGGAAAAATAAAAAATAAAAAGCAGCAGAATACATTCTATCGAATTATGAAAGGACAAGGTCTCCTGAAGCAATGAGTAATGTGAACACAATGATGAATGAACCGAAGAAAAAACGAGACCCTGGAAGCATGTAACGCATGCAACAAAAACAAAATAAAGATCTCACGACAAACGAACTGGATTTAAAATAAGGATTAGATTAGAACCATATGAATAACAGAATTTGAAAATTAGGAATACGTAACAGTTGCATTAGCATAATGCATACGAATACCCCATGAAATGCCGCAATTCCAAAGACGCTTGTATTTAACTGGCGAGTAATGCCGCCATCAAATAAGCATACCCAGGAATTCAGGTTATTTAACTTAATTTAGCTAAAACAGTAATGATAAATTTTAATTAAGAGACAGGCAAGGAATTAGTATAGTCCATGAAATACGAATACGCAACGGGAACTTCGTTTAAATTTGTTTTCCTAGTAAAATATCATCCTAATGAATACAAAACAAACCAAATGTCCTTCAGTCCCCGGCAGACCTTAAATGGTCAGATTGTACTAAGAATCCCCGGTTGGGTGTTGAAAATTGATACATGGAACGTGAGAAGTCTGCAGGTAACAGGTAAATTCGAAAACTTAATCAAAGAATTGGAGAGAATGACAGAACTGCTCACCCTAGGAACGAAAAGCTCCCCGAGTGCAGTACAGAGTGATGCCATTGCATACCTAGATGGAAAGATAGGCGAGCTAATGGACTTCATCAAAGGGAAGACAAATGTACACCAAGAAATCCGAAGACTTGCGCACCCTATTCGTTCAGCATGTGACAAGGCTCTTCAAGGGAAGAAAATGGGAATTTGCCACGAAGGAGACACAAACCCAAGAAGTGCCGCAAATGAAATATTCGGAAATGGCCAAACATAACCTGATTAAACCGCAAAAACGTAAAGACCACAAATATCAGTGGAAGCCCCTAAACGCAAGAGAGACGCTATGTCACAGAATATAGATGTTTGCACCTGCCCAGGGCGACAAGCACCAACTGCAAAAAGAAAAAAAACTGCTCCGCCAAAGGCTGATCAAACTAGAGAGGAGATACCTGCACAAACTATAGTACGGGAACATACCTTGGCGAAGAAAGAGAAAGGGCAACTAAGAAGGGGTAAAAGACCCCAACCGGATGCGTTGGTCATCAAAGCCAAAGGGGATTTAACCTATGGTGATATGGTAGAGTAGTCAAGAATTATAAGAATTGAGTCAAAACGTAACTCACATAAGGAGAACAGCCAAAGGAGACCTGGTGCTTAAACTTAGAAGAACTCAAGGCCCGGAAACAGAATAACAGTGGTCATTAAAGTCACTACAGATTTGCGTATGGAGTTGGATGCGGACAGAATTGGTCTTTTGCTACTTCTGGATTTTTCAAAGGCTTTTGATTGCATTGATCACTCGATTTTAATGTCTAAGCGAAGAAATAAGTTCAATTTTTCTAATACTTCTATTCGCCTGTTATGCTGTTATCTCAGGGACAGGGTTCAAACAGTCTATACTGATAGTGGAACTTCCAGACCTCTTATTGTAAATATCGGAGTACCACAGGGGTCTGTGTTGGGGCCGTTATTATTTTCCCTTTTTATTAATGACCTCCCGGAGTGTATAGCATGCTACAACATGCAAATGTACAGATGACGTCCTGATTTACCTTTGCCGTCCAATAGGCTTGATGGCGGACTTAGTGGCAAGGGTGAATGAAGATATAGTAAGGATTCAAATTTGGTCTAATCTAAATAAACTTAAACTAAACCCAACTAAGACCCTTGCTATGCTATGCTCAAGAAGAGAAATCAATGCTCTGGAATTTCCTCCCATTGTACTTAACGGCGAAATTATTCCATACGTGAACAGAGTTAAGTCTATTGGCTTTACATTAAACAATAAGCTAAGCTGTTGCGACGCTATTTCGACCACAATTGGCAGAATCTACTCTGGACTGCGTAGCTTGAGATGCTCTGCTAGTCCCCTTCTGTCAAGTATGAAACTGCGTTTAGTTAAAAGCCTTCTTATGCCATTCTTCATCTTTAAATGCTCAGTTTACCCGTCTCTAGACTATGAATGTAAACATAAGTTAAATGTAGCTTTCAATGACTGCTTACGGTTTATTTATAAGCTGCCAAGATATACTAGTGTTTCACACCTTAAAATGTCTCTTAAAATGTCTCGTCATCTGTCTTGATGATTACCTTAATTATCGCAATTTGTTGAAGCTGCATTCCATCATTCATAACGACTGTCCTGTGTATTTAAATGAAATGCTCCGATTTCAGAGAAAGCTATATTCACATCTATCAAATACTAATTGAAGCCATATAATATCTATCTCTTATTTTTCTTTTATCTATTTATTTGTATTTTTTTGTAAGAACTCCTCACTGATTTAAAAGGTATTGAAATATATAGATATAGCAATCAAATTAAATGAGGAAGGCAACGGGAAACCACCTCATATAATTTTCTTTTTTTCCCTAGTAAAAATCATCATGAACACACAAAACAATCAAATGGCCCTCAGTCCCCGGCAGACCTTAAATGGTCAGAGGGTGCGAAGAATCCCTGGTGGGTATTTTAACATAGGAACATGGAACGTTCGAAGCTTATATAAGCCGGGCAAGCTAGACAACTTAATAAAAGAAGTTGGAAGACTAAAAATAGACATCCTAGGAATAGCGGATGTACAATGGATCGGATGTGGTAATATAAGGAGTAATGGATACACTTTATATTACTCATGCTCAGATGCAAGACAGAATCGATATGGTGTAGCTCTTCTTGTTGCAGAAAAGCAAAGAAATTCAATAATAGGAGTGGCATACCTCTCAAAAAGAGTGATACTAATGCAACTGAAAACTGAGAAGACTCTATTGAACATAATCCAAGTTTATTCTCCGACAGCTGACTGCGAGGAACCGATTGTCGAAGAGTTCTACCAGGAACTTGAACAAGCAGTCAAATTAACAAAAAAGAAGGATACCACAATAATAATGGGGGACTTCAATGCAAAGGTAGGAAAAGGGAGAATTGGAGAAGTAGTAGGCGACCATGGTCTCGGTTATAAAAATGAAAGAGGTCAAAAACTCGTCGAATTTTGCCAACTGAACGAACTTACAATCATGAATACGTGGTTCAAACTCCCTCCAAGAAGGCTGTACACGTGGACGTCCCCCAGACATACAAGAAACACAACGGTAAGAAACCAAATAGACTACGTTATCGTCAATAAAAGGTTCCGAAATGCGGTAAAATCTACAAAAACTTACCCAGGAGCTGATGTAGGGTCGGATCATAACCCTGTTGTAGCTAAAATAAGAATACAGCTGAAGAAAATTCAGAAGAGATCAAGAGGCAGAAATTTAAAATTAGACCTATTAAAAAACGAACAAGTGCGAGTACAATTGAAAACAGAGATAAACGAAAAGTTGACGCGAATGAATATGGATCTAATTAATGACGATAACATAGACAGCAAATGGATAGAGATCAAAGATATTATACTAGAGTCAGGAAGGAAACATCTAGAAAAGAGAAATAATCAACCAAAGAAAGAGTGGATGACAAATGAAATTTTGGCCCTAATGGAACAGAGAAGATTAAATAAACCAGACCCCACTAGATACAAGGAATTAGATAGGCTGATTAGAAACAAAATCAGAGAAGCTAAAAATACATACCTTCAACAACAGTGCGCGGAGCTAGAAATATGCGACAGAAACCACGACAGCTTTAATCTCCATAAAAAGGTAAAAAAAATCTCTGGGATTGAAAGAAAGAAACAGCACACCACACTAAAAGATAAAACGGGCAAGATATTAGTGAATATAAACGAGAAGCTAGAACGATGGAAAGAGTACATTGAAGAACTTTTCTGGGATGAACGAGGCGTACTACAACCGAATGGGGGAACTGAAGGAGGACTGCCTATTCTGAAAGAGGAGATAAAAAAGGTACTTAACGAAGCCAAAACTAGGAAAGCCACAGGGCCAGATGGGGTACCAAACGAATTCTTGAAACTAATAGAAGAGGACAATATCCATATACTCTCGAATCTCTTCAACGCTATATATAAATACGGCAAGATCCCTGAGGACTGGTTAAAATCAACCTTCATTACATTACCAAAGAAAAGCAAAGCGTCGCGCTGTGAAGAATACAGGACAATCAGTCTAATGAGCCATGCCCTAAAACTCTTTCTGAAGATCATTCATAAAAGAATTTTCAATAAACTTGAAGATGATGTAAGTCCCTCACAGTTTGGATTCAGGGGTGGCTTTGGTACTCGCGAAGCGTTATTTGCATTCAATATGATAATTCAACGAAGTATAGAAATGAACCGAAAGATTTATGCATGTTTTGTAGACTATGAGAAAGCCTTTGACAAAGTCCAGCACAAAAAGATGATAGAAATCCTGAGGAACAAAGGCATAGATATGAATGAATGCAGAATAATCGAAAACCTATATTGGAATCAAAAAGCAAAAATAAACATAGAAGGAGAAGAATCAGAGGATATAAACATTAAACGAGGAGTCAGACAAGGTTGTATTTTATCTCCACTTCTCTTCAATATGTACTCGGAAGAAATCTTCAAGGAAAGCATAAGAGACATCGACTATGGAGTAAAGATTAATGGCGTGAGAATAAATAACCTAAGATATGCGGATGATGCAGTAATATTATCAAATGATTTAAGGGAACTAAACATTATGATGAATAAGCTGAATCTCACAAGCGAAAAATTCGGATTACGAATCAACGCAGCAAAAACGAAATTGATGATAATTGCCAAAAACACAGGTACAGAGAATGTCGAACTGAAGATAAACAACACGAACGTGGAGAGAGTGTTCAATTTCAAATATTTAGGAACGGTTATCTACAGCAACGGTGATCCTTGTAAAGAAATTCAATGCCGGATAGAGCAAGCCAGAGCCGCCTTCTGTAAAATGGAAAAAAAAAATTCTAGGTAGCAGAGACATTAATATGGAAACCAAAATAAGGTTGGTGAAATGCTATATATGGTCGATCTTACTATACGGTACCGAAACTTGGACGCTAAAGATAAGAACCATAAAGAAAATAGAAGCTTTTGAAATGTGGGTGTATAGACGAATACTACGGATCTCTTGGACAGATAAAGTAACAAATGAGGAAGTATTAAGACGAGTAAATCGGAAAAAGGAAAAAATGTTCCTAGTGAAGAAACGAAAACTGGAATATTTAGGTCACATACTCAGAAACAACAAGTACCAACTACTGCATATTATTTTACAAGGAAGGATAGAAGGAACGAGGACAAGAGGAAGACGAAGAACAACATGGATAGCAAATCTGAGAGAGTGGCTTAATCTCTCAACATCGCAACTATTTAGAGGAGTGATGAACAAACAAACCCTAAAAACGATGATTTCCAACCTCCGGACCGGAGAGGAACCTTAAGAAGAAGAAGTCGTTGTGGACCTACTTTTTAAGAAACCGTGCTGTTGTGGGGAAAAAATGGATTTGCAGTGGAAATACAGTGAGTCGTAGACAATGCTTTCGAAGAGCTTAGGGATAGAGGAAAGTTTGGGTATGGGTCTATAGTTAGAAATGTCGTTTTTATTGCCTTTCTTATGGATAGGGAAAATAAAAGAGTCCTTCCATAATTTTGGGAAAACGGCTTGAGAGAGTGAGAGACGAAATAGAGTTGTAAGGGGCTGACACAGGACATCTACACATTTCTTTAGTAAGATGGCGGGCAGACCATCGGGACCAGGGGAGAAGTCATCTTTGAGCCTATTCATTTTTTCTCGCACAATATCAGACCTAATGTCGACTGAAGCTAGAGAGGTTTGAGGACAGTTATTCAGGTAGGAGAAAAAATCTAGGTCCGGTTCGTGTACATGGTTACTATACGATTGGCTGAAAAAGGTTGCAAAGAGGTTGGAGATTACTTTAGGGTCAGCAGATGAAGTATTAAGTAATTTTAGAGTGGAAGGAAAGCCGTCGGACTTTCTTTTGACGGTGATAAATTGGTAAAAGCGCCTAGGATCAGTGATTAGACTTAATTGCATTCTATCGAGGTATTCGATATAGAGGGATTCGCAGAGGATGGAAAAGCGAGAGTAAGCTTGCTGGTAATATGCGTAATCTGAGGCAGATTTGGATACCAGGTAAGTTTTCCATAATTTGTTTCTGACATTGCGAAGAGTACGCAATTCCTTATTATACCAAGGAGGTGATGATGTGCAGTTTTTTCGAGGCAGATAAGGGACAGATTGGAGAAGACAGTCAAAGATTGCTGTGTAGAAGAATACGAGAGCGATATCAATGGGGGTGTTAATGTTTAGAAAGAGGCTGAAATGTATGCTATTGAGTAGGTTGTTAAGTTTAACGAAGTCAGCTTTGCGGAAGCTGAAAGAGAGAGAGTTCTCAGAATCAACGGTAATGTTCATACGAAAAGGCAAGAGCGAGAGGGGGGTGATATTGGTCTAGGTCGCAGAGAAGATGGTTACTCGCGGTAATCAAGGAATTATGGGGGTCGGATGAGAAAATGAGATCTAGCTGCCTACCTAAGTTGTTGGTAATGCCACTGATCTGAAAAAGGCCGGAGTCAATAAGACGATCAGTAAGGAGGATTTCCTTTCCTGAGGAGGAGTTAGTAGGAACAAATGATGATTCGTCCTCCGATGGAGACCATTGTAAAAGGGGAAAGTTGAAGTCGCCAACAATTACAAAATCGTCATTAGGATCAGCGATATCTAACAGAGAGTCAACTGTATCAACGGCCAGCTGGTATGCTTGGACGGGTTGAGAAGGGCGAATATAACAGCAAACAATATATACGCTCCGATTGGATACAGATAATTTAGCAGATACGAATTCAAAGGAAGTGGAATTTGAGAATTTGACGAGGGTTGCGTAAAGACGAGTATGGCAAAAAAAATACCGTGGCCGAAGGAGAGGTCTTCATGTTCCTGGCCGTCAACGCGAAAGACTACGAAGTCAGAAGTGAATAATTCACAGTTAAGAACATTGGGACAAAGGTTGGTTTCAGTTAAGGCAAAAATGTCGTAGGGAAGTGATTGTGATTTCAGGTGCACCATCGAGGTTTTGGTGCGAAGTCCCTGATAGTAGAGGGAAAGGAGCTTTGGGGCAATTTTAAAGGAGTGAGATGGATCGACTGTGATGCAATTAGGGACGAAAATATTTATTATGATTGCTGCGAGTTTTTTTGTTATTAGAAGAAGTGCTATGGCTTGGAGGACAGGAATCAGGTGACAGATTGAAAGAGACGCGGTTAGTTGAAATTCTATTGGGGTAGTTGACTGAGGGAGTGGCCTTGGTGTTTGAAGAGGGAGAGGGGACCGGCGGGACATCGAAAGAAACTCGCTTGATGATCGACAATTTGGTAGCAGACTTAGACAGTACGGCTGCCGTTTTAAAGTTGAAGTTAGGGAAGATGCCCATTTTGAAAGACCAATTTGAGTCGGGTTTAGACTTGTTAAAGGACGGCAGATGAGTATTGATGGATTTGTGGTAGGTATATTGAAAACTGCTGGATTTTTGGTGGGTGGTAGGTCCATTGTTTGAAATGGTGGATTTGTTATACGAAGAGTGGAGAGAGAGTGGGTTCAACTTATTATTAATTAACTTATCTCTATGGGTGTTGTTATTACTAAGTCTATTATTAATTAACTTATCTATGTTAGTAGACTTGTCTGTCCATTTGCAGATACGCATCTTTCCGAGGTTGAAATTTATACTAGCAAGGTTTCGGAATAGCCATTCGTATCTAGCCGGGAGATCGAATTTAAAGTTGCGATGACTTCTGTGATGAGAAGGCAGGATCAGTTTGCAACGGGAGATGGTGATACCGTATTTCTTTAAAAACAAATTTGTAATGCACGAGGCATCAGCATTACGAGGGCTACCTTTGATGAGGAAGGTGGTAACCTGGAGGTTGTCAGGACTTAATTTATCCAGCCTACGCTGCCACTCAGAAGGTGTCCAGGTTGTTCCAAAATGCTTTATGAGTTTCCGGGGGACAGCGACGGGAGGAGTTTCGGACTCTTGGAAAGTAGGGGCAGCGAGAGATTTTGATGATTCGTCCGTCGGCAGTAGAAGGGAAGGTGGAAGTGAGCGTGAGTCGACATCGGCATCCAATAATTCATCCAAAATTGATGTGTTGTAGTGGACGTTTGGGTTATATTGGGTATGGATAGGAAGGTCGTCGATTTTATGGCATACCGAGTCAATTCCATTCACAATGGTTGAGCGTGTTGCAGTGACTTCGTCGCCGACACCATTGATTCGATCGATTATTACGTCGAGCATTGGATCAGGTTGCCTGGGAGATGAATGCTTGCTTGACGATTGGAAGAGGATGTCAAAGTCTTCCCGCAGGGAGTTAACAGATTCACACAATTTTTCGTAAGAACTGATCTGCGAGGTATAATTTGCTTTGAGATCACTAAACACTTTGTTGAGGTGGTGCATGGTGGATTCTTCCTTCGTGGGACTGGCTAGAAACAACTCCGTCAGACCAGCAATTTTTTTTTTTTCAATGTTACAGAGTTTGGATTTGATTTGCTCGGTTGAGGAATAAACGAAAAGTTAGAAGGAATAAGACAGAACAGGGACAATAAGGAGCATTCAGATACATGTTAGCACAACATACAAAATTGCCTTATGGGAACAGGAAGAGAAATTCTCAAGCCTGGATAATTGAGACCAAAATGAAGTTGGATGACCAATGAAATTTTAAATCTGATGGAAGAAAGAACAATATACAAACGAAACAATAGTAGGTACAAAGAAATAAACGGTGTCATAAAGCGAAAAATAAGAGAAACAAAAAATTAATTCTGGGCACAAGAATGCAGAGAAATAGAAATCCTCAACAGGAATAACGAGAACTTCAACATGCACAAAAAGCTAAAACAGGCAACTGGTCTTGGTCGTAGAAAACAATATACGTAGATGTTTAAAAGACGAAAATGGCAATATACTGATCAGCACCAATTACATCAAAAATTTCTTCTACGATAACAGGAGTGAATACCGTGCCATAACTGAATCATCAGGCCCGGACATACTAACATAGGAAGTCTTTAAGTAATCAAAATGTATGTAAATGTCAAATAAGCCTGAGGAGCCACATGCTAAAGCTTTTCTTCAAAATCATTCACAAGAGAGTATATAAAAAGTGGAAGAGAAGGTCTGGGAACGCGAGAGGCACTTTTTGCTCTCAATATTATAGCAGAAAGATGTCTTGAAATGAAACAAGAAATTTATATCTGCTTTGTTGACTACGAAAAAGCGTTTGATAAAGTCCGACACCAAAAGATTCTTGACATACTGAAAGCAACCAGAATTGACTTAAAGGACTACAAAATAATAGTATCACTATATCAAAGCCAAAAGGTGCACATCAAAGTAGATGGCGTAGAGTCGGAAGATATAAATATCTTAAGAGGAGTTACGCAGGGTTGCATTTTGTCGCCGCTTTTGTTCAATATGTATTCCGAAGAAAAAATTAATGAAGCATTGGATGCAGACGAAGGAGGAATCACTGTCAATGGAGCGAAAATCAATAACCTGCATCAAGCTGATGATGATTGTGGGCGCCGTGGCGTAAGTGGTTAGTGTGTCGGATCACTACGCATGAGGTTCCAAGTTCGAATCCCAGAAAACACCAACAAGTTTTTTCACGGTCCCACCTCTCGCGAGCGTCTGACAAACATCCGAGAGTATTGTTGTCACGAAAAAGCGTATCAAATCGCCGTTCGGATTCGGCATTAACTGCAGGTCCCTTCCATTCGTGTGAAAAATATAACGCACACTACATGAGTGGTTGCGAGAAGCTAGGCCCTGGCACTTTAAAGAGCTGTTGCGCCAAATATTAGTATTAGTTAAGCTGATGACTCAGTTCTCATTGCAAGAAGTGAGGCAGAACTAAATTCAATGATGAATAAAATAAACCATACTAAATTGGAATATGGTCTTAAAATAAACGTTCTAAAACCAAGTTCATGGTCATTTCTCGTCGAGATAGAGCTGATGTGGAACTCCATATCGGCAACGTTAATATCGAACGTGTTTATAGTGCAGTATGAAGCACGGAACACAATTCATTATTGCAAACGAATTTGAATTTTTTTTTTTTTTATTTCTGAGCTGGAGGCATTTGTTTCAAAAAATTGTGTGTGTGCTAATACTTTATCCTGTGTGCGTATATTAATTAATTAATTTATAAATAAGTAAACAAATAAATAAATAAATAGTAAACAATTTGACATGTATTACATAAATAGAACATTCTAAAGAATATATTACGGTTATATTGCAGTTAATCTATATTAAACAGTAATGGAAACGATGCACTTTTAGCAGTCACTAATGCAGACATGTACGTACATATATGTATGTACATACATTGTACATACAAGTACATACTAGAGGTGGGTCGTTTTCGTTTGGTCTGTTAACGAAACGAAAAAATTATTTTAAAAAATATAACTAGTTTACAATTAAGTTACAAAATAAAACGTCCTTATAGTGCAGAGGAATGAAGACGTTTGTTTTCAATAAAGCCAATTTTTCCTTTGCCAACCGGGTGACGTAGTTATTGTATGTATCGGGTGGGATCATATTATTCGCTTTTATCCTTTATGCGTAATTACCCTGTTTAGATGGTTACTTTCGCAATACGTAGTAGGCAGTCATGTCGTGTGTACGTATACACACTGTAGTGTTCTGCACTTTGATAAAGTTTAGGGAGGATAAGTGAATTGAAACTTCTGTAGAGAACAGCATTTTTTCATCTAAATATTCATATCCTCGATCCTCACTACTTCACGATCGAACTAATAATGATAAAATGGAATAGAAAGGAACATACCATCGAAAAAGCAGCATTATGAGTAACCATCTAAGCACGGTCAATTCGCGTCTGCACAACATAATGGTCCGCTCTCATGCCTATGTGGGATTTTGTGTATTCTTTGTTTTGTGATTTTTTAGTTTGTTTTGCTCGTTTTTTTTTTTTTTTTTTTCAATTCATTTTAAATGTCCAAAAGAGATTAATGTAGTTACTATTATAGCTGTGGATTATATCGCCGCTAGAAGAACTTTTTTTTGTTTTGTTTCCTAGTTCGTTATATTTATGCCCACTACTAGTACATATGTACATGTTTATACTTCAGCAGATAGTCAGCGAGCTAACAAACTCCAATGTGGCCAAAAATATTCATCAGAATTTAAAAAAAATATAGATGTGCAATACTTACCCATTTGATTCCATTCGCCGTAAATTAATCAGATGTGTCTCAGATGGATTCATTAAGTCTCTCAACAAGTCCATTGATTTAATGTTGAAGCTTTCACAACTGTCATCCAAAAAGATTATATCTTGAGTTGCAGGTGTTAACATTACAACACTTGAGGTGTCTAATACCTCCGGAGATTTTAATTTTTCAGTTGTTAAATTTTTTGGACATGGGCTGGAGATATCAAAAATGCTCTCGTTATCAGGTTTATCTATCTTGTTACTGTTATTCCTGTAATTCCATAAAAAAAATTAATATAAGTAATATATATCTGGATGATGGCATCTTGGGTGATAAGAAAATATTGCATAACACGGAAACTATATTAAAGTGACACGGAAATGTACGATATCAGGGTTTTAATTCCGAATCAAAAAGGTAACTTTATTCGCAAAATTTTGAGCTTTTTCCTACCCAATATTTTATTTTATTTTTTTTAAGGGTCAGCATATTCATTTTCACATAGCAATAGGCGAATTAAGTGGCACTTACTAATAAACGACTTTAAGCTGTTTTTTTTTTTACTTATATTCAATTCGTTGCAAAATCGCATCTTCACCTCCTCGTGGTGCCCGCTAGGTAGATTGCTATCTGATAGTGAACTAACGATGAGCGTATGCTGAGTCTGACGATATGTGTGTAGCTAGACTCGGACCTACGCAAGCACATCTGGGTGTACATCAGCGCACATATGTTTAACCGTACGAGGCATCTCTTGTTGACCTGATTGGCTGAAATATGCGTCTCAAAAGTCTAGCAGGAGTTTCTCAGAAGGAGGACGTGCGGCGGATGAATTCTTTCGATGAAATCAACGTTGTCGGCTACAGGCCAGCGGATACTTAAGCTACTTCGACATATTTGGAGCTGAGGTCTTTAAGGATTTTCAATAGCGGATCAGGATATTGAAAAAAAGATGGTGGCGGATGAATCCTTAATGGGCCAGCGCACATATCCCTGAAGTGGGTTACTAGCATCGGTGTATCCGGCCCTTCGTCCTAGAGGTTGCAAAAAAGGGATCTGGACCTCCAGGTTCGGGGTTGATTGTGCGGTGCACTTTTCTACCACGTAAAAAAAAAAACACCAGTTACGAAGCAACCGGCATGTGAACGAGCGCCTTATGACTATCCGTATCAAGGCTAAATTCGCCAACATTAGCTTAATATGCGCTCGCGCCCCTCACGAGAAGATGGACGACGCGACGAAGAATGACTTCTACCAGCTCTTGGACAAGACCGATCTCTTTTAATCGAAAAATCGTCAACCAAATCGATCACATTGCGATCGACGCAGAGCACTCTTCCAATATTCTGCATGTCCGGACTTTCCAAGGAACCAACGTGGACCCGGATCACTACTTAGTTGTAGCCAAGGTGCGGATGCGGATATTTAGAACGGAGCGAAATCAATGCAATACTGTGAGGAAGTTTGACGTCGGACAGCTACAATCGCAAGAGACCGCCAGAGCGTTTGCCGATAGTTTCTTCTAATCTCAATCTAAGTCCTATGCCGCCAGCAGCAAATGCGGAAGATCAGTGGCAGCGGCCGCTCCTGATGAACTTAGTTTCGCTCGGCCACCTCAACGAAACCCCTGGTTTGATGAGGAATGCCGGCAAGCACATGCAGCACAATAGAAGGACTAGAGCTGCTCGCGAGCTCTACGAGCGGGGGAGAAAAGAGAAACATCGACTTCTCAGAAAGAAGAAAAGGAGCATGAGAAGCGCTCGATCGAGAAGATTGAGATACTTTATTGCAGCAATGCTGTTCGAAAATTTTACCAAAAAGCGAACATACCAGGGTTTCAAAGCCAAAACAGAAGCCTGCAGGGACGAAAATGGTAATACGGGTATAGGAGTGGAATCGCAGTCGGTGCTGAGGATTTGGAAGGAACACTTCTTTAAACTGCTAAACGGCGATGATGATCAAATTTCCGCTGTCAGGCAGAATGGGCCTGACAGTGACGATGATAGTCAAGATTCCCGTCAACCCGATTAGAATGAAGTGAGGACAGCGATATCTAAGCTTAAATCCATAAAGCTGCTGGACGACGGTCTTGCCGCCGAACTTTCAAGGCAGGAGAATATGAGTTGGTAAAGCATGCACCAGCTCATCTGTAAAATCTGGTCGGACGAAAGTATGCCCGATGAATAAAATCTCAGCATCGTTTGCCCGATTCTGAAAAAAGAAGAT
Source organism: Brachypalpus laphriformis (assembly GCA_945910035.1). Lineage (NCBI taxonomy): Eukaryota > Metazoa > Arthropoda > Insecta > Diptera > Syrphidae > Brachypalpus > Brachypalpus laphriformis. Next base: position 127,264,835 of record OX246756.1, read on the forward strand.
GCCTTCTACCAAAACAATATGCTGCAATTTTAGAATCATATCTAAACAGAAGATTTTTCAGAATAAAACAGGAAGATTTGTACTCTGAACTAACGGAGTTCCGAAAGGTAGAATACTGGGCTCCATTCTGTACCTCCTATATACTGGAGGTCTCCCAGAGCTAGAAAATAGCACGTTGGCCACATTTGCTGATGACACTGCAAACAGAAAACTGCAATCACAGAAACTGCAATCAGCTGTTCAGAAAATTGGTAATTGGACAATAAAATGGCGAATGAAGCTTAATAAAAGCCAATCAGTGCAAAGCAAATTACTAACAGAAGAATAAATCATATCCCAGCGAATACAGCAAAATATCTTGGAATGATCCTGGATGCTAAGTTAAGATGGAAGGAACACGTAAAAAAGAAAAAGAGCAGAATTGGAAATAAAATACAGAAAAATTGTTTGCCTGATAGGAAAAGATTCGCCACTATCAATCTATAATAAGCTTTTATTATAAATATAAGCAATCATTGAAGCCAATATAAACATATATGTATTCTACTATAGGGCTGTACCAAAAAGAGCAACGCAGACATCATTCAAAGATTTCAAAACAAAGTGCTAAAGAATATCGCTAATGCACCATGGTACTCGTATATAATGAATAATGACCTCCACAGGAATTTAGGAGTGGAATGTGTCACAGATGAAATTAGAAAAAATGCACGAAGGCACGAATCAAGACTTCAACAAAATACTGACACTGAGGTGAGTAGTTCAACTTTTAGACAACGCAAACATAGTGCGAAGGCTCAAAAGGACAAATCCATTTGAATTGGTTTAGGTACATATATCAGAACACCCACATTTAGAGATGTATATATCTGGTATATATCTGGATATCTACCTAATATTCGAAAATATGTAAAGGGTGTCCCATAATTCATGCAAAATGTAATTTTGATAGAAAATACAGATTTTTAATTAGAAAGCTTAAATTTTTTATTGATTCATAGAGTATACAGATTGAGGTTATGTATGGAAGAGCACATCGGATAAATGGCCGCCACGGCTTTGCTGGCAAGTACGTACTCTTTTATTGAAATTTTCTATGACCGTTTCGCATAAATGTAGCTGAATTTCATTAACACACCTCCCAATTTCCTCTTTAAAGGCGTTGGTGGTCGTGGGCTTGTTTGCATAGACCTTTGACTTCAAAAACCCCCAAAGAAAAAAGTTCAATGGCGTTAAATCGCAAGAACGGCCGATTACACGATTAGGAAATGACTCATGCAGTAATTAAATTGTTTCTCTGGCTGTATGGCATGTGGCACCGTCTTGTTGAAACCACATGTTGGTCACATCCATATCTTGTAATTTAGCCACTAAAAACTGGGTTATCATGTCACGATAACGAACACCATTAATTGTTACTGCCTGACCAGCCGCTTTTTCGAAGAAGAATGGTCCGATAATGCCTCCAGCCCAAAATCCGCACCAAACAGTCACGCGTTGTGGATGCATTTGTTTCTCAACAATTACTCGTGGTTTTTCTGAACCCCAAATGCAACAATTTTGACGATTAACGAAGTCATCAAGATGAAAATGAGCTTCATCACTGAAGATGATTTTGTTCGAAAAATCAGCATCGACAATGCCAATATTGTTCAACAATGAAAATGCGTTGTTCTTTCGTATAGCGCTCCATTTTTACTAACCCCGAAATGTCAACTGTCACATTATCTTTTTTTCCGTTGGCCCCACTGTACTATTAAATGGTGCAAATTCAAATTTTGCGTGAATTATGGGACACCCTTTATATACGATTTTACCGCATGGACTCTGTTTGAACAACTTAATACAATACTCACTGCAATTGTTCTATTCGATAAAATTACGTACACGGTAAACTAGAAAAATATTGCCGTCTGAACGCAAAGCAACTCTTTAAGACAATAATCATTCCAGTCCTGCTGTATGGCACAGGGGCTTTGTCAAAATGTGAACTCTCTGGGTGGCGCAAACAGGTAGAGGAGGAGGGAGACCTCAACGAAATTGGCGTGCGTAACTGGAGGCAGTGGTCATCCATGTTCTCTATGCTGCTGATTGCTTCTGCTTCTAAGGCAATATGGTCCCTGAACTGTTGGCGCAGTTGGGGAACCTTGAGCCTGTCGATATTAAACCTGGTGATATTAAGTAGGTTTGAGCGGTTGCTGTTGACGGATGCAGTACGAAGGCGTAAATGAGCTACCATAAGATGGTGGTCTCGTTCTTGTCCGACGTCAGCTCCATGTCTGTTTTGGACGTCCAGGAGACAATTTCTAAAGCGGCGACTGATCGCAATGTGGTCGATCTGGTTGGATGTTCGTTGCCTATCAGTAGAGACCCAACTGATCTTATGGCAGGTCCAGCGTACCTCCGATGACTAGGCGGTTGGTATTACAGAAGTCCACAAACCGCTCACCATTGTCATTACGGTCTCCCACGCCGTGAACTCCCATCACGTGCTTAAGCATGGTGTTGTCGCTACCCACCTTGGCATTGAGATCTCCCATTACCATTACGATGTCCCCATTAGGCGTTTGGTTGTAGGCGGCACCTAAGTGGCTATAAAAAATTATCCTTTTCATCCTCAGTCGCGTCTAGAGTCGGAGCATAACACTGTATGATGGTAATTTTTCTAACTCTACTCTGGAACCTAGCCGTCAATATCCGGTCACTATGGGGTTTCTAGGATATGAGGATACTACGTGCTGCTGGAGTTAGCATGAGTCCTACGCCAGAACTCCGTGCACTTCCAGCTGGTTTACCAGAGTAGAGCATCACAGTGCTTTTTGTTGGGGAGATGTATTCCCCAGCATCGTACCATCCTATCTCGCTCAGCCCTAAGATGTCGATTTTATACCGTGCGAATTCGCGCTCCAATTGGAGGAATCTGGCGTTATAAGGCCCTTCCTTGAGTGAGTCCAGGAGGGTCTTTACGTTCCAGAATCCGATCGTTGTCCGTGTCCGATAGCCAAAGGTCGTCAACAAATGATCAGTCCGTATCCGAGGCGTATGTTTCCGTTTCGGAGCAAACGTGACGCAGAACAGTTGAAGAGGAATCGAGCTCTTTAGGAATGAGTTGGAGGCAGCTTAAACGCGTTGCAGAACTCCGAACACGATGGCGCGCAGGCGTGGTTGACGCCCTATGCCCCCCGAGGGGTTAAAGGATATAAGTATGTAAGTAAGTAACTGGAGGCAGCTGGCTGGAGAGGTTTGTTGGTTGAGGACCAGGTCCACTCCGGACTGTAGCGCCATCTAAGTAAGTACATACATATATTCAATTCAAAATCGATAGCAATAAACGAAATATTTATTGTACATATATGTTGAGTACTTCTTTAAATAATTTTTTTGTATCTGGTTATATGAAAGGCACAATGTGGCCCCCACCTACAATACCTTTTAGTAAACATGTTGCTCTCTTTGAGCCGTAGCTTGATCATTTATAGGATGTTTCAAGTTCAACATGGACTCACTGAAGCAAATAAAAAATATTCTGATTTCAGTCAGTGCTTTCTGAAAGATTTCGTCGTGCGAAGGGTGGGAAAATCTTAAAATCACAATTATTATGGATAAGGATGTTTCAAATTAATTTCTGCAATAATGGCGCGAATAAAATGTTACGAGGACGTTCTGCTCAAACCCATTAAGGGCAGGCGCTAAAAAGTATCGTGTGCGGGAGTCACAATAGATCTGTTTCCATACTATCTGTACCGAAATTCGAGATTTGTTACACTTCAAGGAGTTGAGGTAAAAATTTCTCAGAGACAGACAAATTTACAAAAAAGTACGCGAGCGGGTTGAGCAAAAGAAATCCAGTTTTTTTTAAACGCTAGAAAAATATGTGAAAAAAGTAAATATTGAACAAGTTAAATATTGAAAATTTAAAAGTTTGTATACGGTGGAATGTAGTAGGGGAACATTCTTTTAACAATTCTTTGCGGCTATTCTCCATAACCACACACTTTCAATTTGGCAGATCTCATAAAACTGCCCAAAGAATTTTCTTGGGCTAAAATTTGCAGCATGGGGAAATGTCTCACTCTCTTGTGACCTCCCTCTTCTGTTGTCAAATTTCGTAGAAATTCGCAGCTTGGGGCAGTACGAGAACAGACCTAATATGTAGAAAAAACAAAAATGTTAGTCAATTTCCAAAAGTACCTGAGTAACCATTGCCTCGATGAATTGCCCTTTTTCAATGTTGAATCTGAATTTGGACTGGCTGCAATAGCTTCTTCGCAGAAAGTTGAATCTGCCTATAAAAAAAGGAGACGCAAAATAACACATACATTTTTTTAAGTTTTATAACATGCATTAGTAAAATTTATAATTTTCATTCATTCTAGTTATTTCCAAATTAATTAAACCCAAATAAATAGTAATAAAAGCGAATTAACGCTCATATTACTTAAATTGTTAGTAATAAACCATGAATGTCGCTCCTAAAATAGTTTAAGCGTGGCGTACTCAAACGGAGTCCAACGATTTTTATTCGATTGAATATTATTCATAGCAAATAATAAGTCACAGAATCCATTTTTTTTTTCAATCATAAGTGGAGAATGATTCACAATAGCATATTAGCACAATTATAAAAACTGCTTAGAGTTATCTAACTGAACCGGTGTTTAGTGCAGTGAATAGGTTCAAATACAAAAATTGGACAGCTGATTATAGAGGCGGAGATCCTGTAGTATATTTGACCCTGCATATTATATTTTTAGGCATATTGATTTCGTTAAAAGGAAAATATCAAAAATATTCATAGAAAAATGAGCTTTATATCCTTTTTAAAAACAAAAATTATGCTTATTACTCCTTTTTAGAAGTCACATTCACAAACCTCTAGATACATATATGTACATACATACATACATTTTCAAATGGCCGGCTAATCCTTCATGAGGGTCGCGGGGGTAGGATGCTCAGGTGAACTCTCCATTCTTTTCGATCCTCCGCCATTGACTCCAACTCATCAGGAGGAATCCCTAGACGGCTCCGGGAGAAATGTCGGACTTGGTCCAACCATCTATTTCTAGGCCTACCGCGGGGTCGCCTACTTGATGGCACGGCCATATGTACATACATACATATATATAATGAATGAAATTTAAAAACTATTTGTACCAAAAGGTTGTTGGTACTGAATATTTACATACATACGAGTATATGTATGCATGCATACACGTATACTACGTTATTTCTGTGTTACAAATTATGTGGCAAACCTAATATACCGTATTAGATAGGGCAAAAAATGTAAAAGTAAGAGAAAATAATGGGAGTGAGGTTCCATGCAAATGAACCAGTGTCTCGAGGTGTCCCTGTTGCATACTAAATGACGGATCTAAAGGGAAAACTTGAATAAACCCGTAATCCAAGGTGTATAACTACTGTGACCATAGGATGAATGAAACTATGTATATTAGTGTGTCTTCTAACGGTGAACTCCAGTTAATTGGGAACCTCTGGTTTCAACGTATGTCCCTGCCGATGTCATGCGGGGCTCTGCCTTCGGTATATTCCTTCCCTTGCTTCTAGTGGGAACAAAATCTCTAATTCAAATAAAAAAAAAAAAAAAACCCAAGAGCAAGATCCTGCTCTAAACGCATCCACACCCATGAACATTGGTCTTCCAGAAGATCTCTCCTCAACCAATAGCGCGAAAGAGGACGATCTAATTATAGGCCCAATTGAAAAAGCGGCCCTTCTACACGAAGCCGCCCCACCTTTGTCGACGATCCTCAGACCTCCAGCTCAAAAACTTCTCTAGAGCGACTAATCGGAGTAGGTCGCAAGCGCTTTAAATGGCTCATCTAAAAGTGTCTCTCCTGAGAAAGAAAAAAAAAGAAAAAGCCAAAATCCCTGGCGGGCGCCATAGAGACCGCTCAAATATTTCTCCTTTGGCTTCAGAGCTAAAAAAGACAAAAATAACACCCCCTGTAAGAGCCTGCTCCAATAGTGCCACTTACCACCTTTAAGCAAGCTCTGGAGGTTTTTAAGATAGGGATCACCGTCTCCAACTTTCCAGAGACCCTGCTTAACAATGAGCAAATGCCCTCCATACAAGACTCCATCTTTGAGCGTATTATCAACCTCACGGATGAGAAAATGAAGCCTAAACTCCGCGGCACGACTTTCTGTCTAGGATGGATAGTCTTAAATTGCAAAGACTGGTCTACGGCAGAATGGGTCAAAGGCATTGTCCCTAATTTCACTCCATGGGAGGGTGCCTCACTGAAAGCTCTTGACGAGGATAACATTCCTCGAGAACAAATTTTAGTGAGACACTTTCCGGCAAACCAATCATTCGGAAACGAAAAGATCCTGAGGGCTGTTTCTGCCAAAAATTCAGATTTTCTCGCTTCTGAATGGAATAGAAACAAGGGTAACTTTGCCATACTGACTCCCTCCATAGACCACAAATCCATGGCTTGTTTGAAAAAAGCTTCATTTCAAAGTAGACTTTCGGTTCGGGAAAGTCATCCTTCGAACCAAACAATCCATCAATAAAGACTCTGCTTCATCCCTCCCTATCCTTACTCCTAAAGAAAGCGATTCAGCGTTGACCTTAATCGACTTCAGGGCAATCGCCTCCTCCTCCTACTTCTACTTCTATCGTAATGGAAACAACCTCTCGAAAGCAACTAACCTAGGCCTGTCCTATCTCCTCACTCTGGAACTCTACGTTCAACATATGAGGCAGTTCTACCCGCCCCATTAAGGCACGGTCAAATATTGGCCCAATTCCCACTAGCTCTTCCAGCGGCTCTATAGCAGTGCCTAGAGTTACGCAACATAAGGACCGAAGAGTGAAAGGCAAATCCCGGCAAAAGCTCATTAGAGCTTCCCCAGGCTTCACCTCTACACCGAAGTTCCAATAACCAGCACACAAAAATTTCTACAGATAAACATGCACCATGCCAAAGCAGCCGACTGTCATAGGTTTATAAAAAGCAACTTGGACTTTCTCTTAATTCAGGAGCCATAGGTCCGTGATGGGTGGCATCCCTAGCAACTCATGTACATAAGTTAATATATGACAACAGGCAACCCGTCCTCAGGGCTGCCATTCTATCAATAATAAAATCAACCGTTTATAAGCAAAGATGGCAATCCATCATCATTGCTTCAGGATACTTTGCTGACGACCAAACTCCGGCTTCATCTGACGAAGTCGCCAAACTGTTCAGATACGTTAAAAAGGCTAGACAGCAGATCGTATTAGGCTGTGACGCGAGCGCCCATCATACGATCTGGGGCAGTTCCAATATTACCAAAAGTTTCTTCTTAACTTCCTTATTGATTTAAATATTGATATTTTCTGTTTGAATCGTCAACCTATCCAGTCGTGTTTTTCAATTCACTCCCACCTCGGAAGTTCGATTTTTCACTTTCCACCTTTAGCCAAATTATTTCAACTTACACTCGTTCTTTGTTTTAGTGGATCTACCCCGGTGACCTATTTCAAGTGTTTTCCCCTACACGCTGACTTTACAATCTACCTATTTGCTGCTGTTCGTCGACCCGTCGTGTAAATCGCATAAGTTTTTTATCGTTGACCTACTTTATAACCTCGGTCGTTAGTGCACTGTGCCATTTCGCGAACTCTTTTGCTTTGTTTTTTTTTTTGTTTGTTTTGCAAACCATAATATTTACTACCACTATGCCTACCTGTGGATCCAGTAACTGCACCGTCAGCGAAATCACTTCGGCTTGGATTGCTTGTGAGGGCATCTATAAGAAAGTGTTCCATCCTATCTGCATTGGGCTGAGAAGAAACGCTAGGCATCATCTGCCGGAATATAGGAACATCTTCTCCTTGTGCAGCGAATGCAAGCCCATCTCCCTCGCTCATATTTTGCTTGCCATTAAATGCAACAACGAGCAAGTCATCGCTTTGTCTGATACCATCAATAACCGAGAGTCTGAACTACGGTACAGCAACAGTAAGATCAAGGAACTTCTCACTGAATCTTGCGACTCGTTTAGCAACTTTACTGAGAAACTTGAAAACGAAGCGAAATCGTATTTCAAAAAGAACGAGTCGCAAGTCAAAATCATCAAAGACTCCGTTCTAAAGAATTCCAGTAACATCGAACTCCTGCATTCTTTGTTCCACTCCATTAATCCAGAACTGAAGAAGATCATCACCTTTATTGACTACCTCAAGACCTCCATCGCTGAATCCAAGTCCTCTCCCGTTACACCTTTAATTGAATCTCCTCGAGCGAACTTTAACAACCTTTCGGCACTTTTTGGATCTGTACCTTCACCCCTCCAACCTGATCCACTACTTGAAGTTTTATTACGCAAATTGGACGATATCCGCAGCGAGTCTGCAGCAACTCGGCTCACACTTCACGAATTAATTGATGACTTTAGGGCGGCGTCCAGCAAAATCGTTGACACACCGGACCAACCGAACCTCTCATTTACAACACATCAATACTCTCAGAATTACTTGAGTCTAATACCAACTCTCCTGCACATTCTCATCCACCTCCACCTTTACCATCAACTTCGACTTCCCCTCGTGCTGCACAGATTCACGAAACCGTTTCACCTCCACCAGCCAATCTCCCTGCCTTCACCGTGCCGATACTTGTTAATGGACTTGGAACTACATGGACCCTCTCCGATTGGAACAAGAGGCTTGAAAAATTAAACGCCATCAACGCAGATTTTTCAACCTTCATCCACAAAGGTGCTCTTCGACTGGCTGATGCTTCCTGGGTGCGTAACATTTTTCGTCAGAAATTTGCTATCACCATAGATGATTGCCAGAAGATCTCCCCGTCCAGTTCCAGAAATCCTAGCTGTTTCAAATTCAAGATTCCAACGAAGTACCAATGGCTTTTTTGGACCTCCCCTGGCGATGCTTTCCGGCTCGGTGAAATGCTTATGGTCAAATGGGTTTCCAAAGACAACAACGAACAGGTTAAACCTAACTTTATTAATAAACCTAGATCTAAGTCTAATAATACAATAAACCCTAGATGTAAGCATCACACTTTTAATGCCCCACCTTCCAACCCTTCCTACAACTCTAATACTAGCTCTAAGCGTACTTCTAATCCTCCGCCCTCCAACTCTTCCAACAACTCTAAACCCTCCAATAATAACTGGTCATTCCGAATGGCTTTATTTCCTAATTTTAATTACGCTACCAAACTGTCAAACGTCGAGCGAGTTTCATTCGACCTCTCGCCTGTCCCTTCTACCTCATCAAATACTAAAGACATTCCCGCAGCCAACTACCCTAATTTCATCCATTCTCACACTCTTAACCTTGCTTCCTCCTCATCGTCCGCCCCACCTAGATCTTCTGACCTACCGTCTTCTAATGTCAGTTCCACTAACTCTACTATCACATCACCTGACTTTTTAGACCCACTTTTCCCTTGCTTACCTTCACGACAAAGATGATTCCATCTGTATTGATGGGAAAACCTTCCATCTCTCAAGAAGGTCTCCCTACTGATAAGAATGCTTTGATGAAAATCTTTGTTCAGTTCCATGAGTCTTAATATGCCACCTCTCCATGTAACAAATGATCTCTCATCTTTCGCATCTTACATCAGCTCCAAGCATAGGTCCCACCTCCAAAGAACTCGCGCTGACCATAATAATTACTTTCGCCACTAATCAGTTATCATCTCACTCTCCTCCTCCTCAACATGTTTCAACCCGAAACATCCCGCATACTACTGTTGTCTCCTCTGAGTCCTTGTCTATTTATTACCAGAACGTGAGAGGTCTGCGAACTAAAACCTCCACCATATTTCTTAACTCTCAAAAGCTCCCCTACCACGAACTTATCTTCTAACTTCATGAATAGTGAGCTATTTACCTCTGATTTCTTTATCTTCCGAGATGATGGCCAATTGAAAGATGACGATTCCTCTGGTCGTGGTGTTCTTCTGGCGATACATAATAGCTTCGACTCAACTTTCATTAAATCCTCACCCACAGCTGACTTCGAATATATTTGCGTCAAAATCACCTTCCCAAGGCGTAACCTCTACATTCTGTGTTGCTATATTCGCTCATCTCAACCAATCCAGGGCTATCAGCTTGCCGTAGACGCGATCGATTCCCTAAGTGACATTGTAGACCCCTGTGACGATGTCATGATTCTGGGTGACTTTAATCTCCCTCATCTCCAATGGTCCCAGTCTGAAGATGAGTCCCATTTTGTTGCTGTAAACCCTACCTCTGAAAAGGAAGTCCTCTTCACTGACTGTCTCTCTGATTCCGGCCTTTTCCAAATTAGTGGCATTACAAACTACTTGGATAGACAACTAGACCTAATCTTCTCAACCGATCCCGCCAATTGCATCGTTACTGAAAGCAACCATCTTCTTTCCACATTAGATCGCTTCCACCCACCTCTATTCTTAGCGTTTTCGTACAACAATTTCAGCACAATCCCTCACTGCGAGAACTCATATAGCTTCAATTTTCGCAGAGCAGATTTCGCTAAACTCAATAATCTTCTCAGTAACATTAACTTTAGTTCTATCCAAGTTGACACCATTGACAATGCTCTAGCGTATTTCTATGACCAAATTTTTACCTGCCTTATTCAATCAGTCCCTTTTGTGCCTCAGAAAAACTTTACCTCAGCCTCCCCATGGTATAATAAAGAACTGCGCTCGCTCCGCAACAATAGAAACAAATTATGGAAAGCATTCCTCAAATCTCGATCTGATTCTGATTTTTCCCATTACCAACACGTCCACTCCCAATTCTCTGAGCTCTGTGAATATCTATACACTGAATATCTGGACAGAATGCAATCCACGCTAATCAGTGACCCCAAACGTTTCTACCACTTCATTAATGCCAAACGTAAATCTGATAGCTATCCATCCACTTTGAAATTTGCTAATAAATCTTCGGCAGACCCTAAAACAATTGCAATCTTTTCGCTAATTTCTTCAGCCAATCGTTTACGAATCACATAACTCAACCTGATTATAACTACTTCCGCTACCTAGAACACTGTCCCCAAACCTCCTTATGCAAAATTGATATAACTTCGGCGTACTTATTAGAAAAGATTAAGAAACTAAAGGACGAATACTCCCCCGGTCCTGATGGCCTTCCCGCTATAGTTCTCAAAAAATGCGTCAATCACTTAGTCCAACCCCTCACTACTCTTTTCCGTAACATAACATAACATAATCCCCACCCACAAAAAAGGTTGTAAGAGTTAAATATCCAACTACCGGCCCATCGCTAAACTGTCCTCCATACCTAAGCTATATGAAAGCATTGTTTATGACACAATGTTTTTCTACTGCAAAACTATCCTTTCACCGAACCAGCATGGATTCTTTAAGGGCAGATCAACAACCACCAACCTTACCGAGTTTCTGTGTAGCACTGTGTGCATTTTGGAAGATGGTAATGAAGTTGTCGACGTAGTTGCCACCGACTTCAGCAAAGCCTTCGATAAAATTTCGCATGCTATCATTCTTTTCAAACTTAAAGCTCTTGGTTTTCATGGATCAAATCTTACTTGGAAAATCGCCAGTATAAAGTCCTCTTCAGATCTTCAATTTCTGATCCCATTAAAGCCACTTCGAGAGTCCCTCAAGGCAGCCATCTTGGTCCAATGATCTTCGTACTGACAATTAACGACGTTGATTGTATCATCAATGATTCCCACCTTTCTATATACGCTGATGATATGAAAATCTTCAGGCCAATATCATCCCCTGCCGACTCTCACTCATCACTCACTGCAAGATGATCTGAACCGATTTTCAGTCTGGTGCCATAGTTATTTCTTAGAGCTAAACGTCAGCAAGTGTCAAGCTATCACATTCTCTCGTAAGCGTATCCGACCATCCGTCAGAGTGTACTTTATTTGTGGTGAGCCTATACCCTCTGTCTCTTCAATGCGCGATTTGGGAGTTATCTGTGATAGGGAACTCAACTTCCGTTCTCATATTGATAATATTATCAATAAAGCTAACTCTGCGCTCGGTTTCGTCAAGCGATGGTCTAAGGAATTCTCAAACCCTTACGTTACAAAATCCTTATACATCACTTTCGTCAGACCCCTCCTTGAGTATGCTTGCCAGGTATGGTCACCCTACTATGAAACCCATATCTTGCGAAGCGAAGCTGTTCAGAGAAGGTTCATTCGCTTTGCCTTACGTGGTCTTTCTTGGGATGATAGCTACAATTTACCCCCATACACGGACCGTTTAAAACTTATAAATTTACAGTCTCTCTACAAATGCCGCGAAGTTGCTGACATCTTGTTTATTCATCAGCTATTAGCTGGCAACATTGATTCCCCCGCGCTACTGCATATGATCTCTTTTAACACCAACCCACGTAACCTCAGGTTCTCACCTCTCTTTCGTCCTATTCCTCACCGCAATAATTATGGATATAACGAACCAATGTCCAGAATGCTCCGCAGAGCCAATCTCATTCAAGCCGATTTTGACTTTCATAAAAGCAAAGCCTCCCTAAAAAAATGCCCTTCGTTCTATTGATTCCTCCCCCTGACCCATAAACTGTTAGTGTTTAAGTTCTAGTGTAAGGATTGCAGAAAAAAAAAAAAAAAAAAAAAACTTAGGTTAAGTGTCCATCTTGCTTGTATTAAGCTTAAATAAATGAATAAATAGAGGAAATGAACCTTCTTTTGTCAACTCCATCAGACAAGAGGTTCTGGATCTTACCCTATCCAGTTCCTCTCTGTCCAATCAAATCACCAATTGGCATGTCTCAAAGGAGCTCTCGTTGTCTGACCATATGCAGATTACGTTTGACCTCGAAACTACTCGTGACCCTATCACCATCACGCACCAATTGGAATTTCTATGTAGAAATTCTTAGAGACAAACCCAATCTATCATGTTCAAATCAAACAAACTTATTTTCGAGAGACTAGTTGCACTAGAAAGCAACATTCATAACAGGCGCACTTCAACCCGAATATGAAAGAAATGCTAAAAATTCCCACATGGAACGCTAACGGCCTCATACGAAGACTCGACGAGTTAGAAATTTTTATACGAGAAAAAAATATTGATATATGCTTGGTCTGTGAAACTCATCTGACAAAACAAACGAACGTTAAGATAAGAGGATATAGCGTGTATCACGCCTTCCACCCAAAGAGCAAGAGGCGGATCATCCTTGTTTATAAAAGAATGTATCGAACACTCAGCGGAAGTAAAGGTTGAATTAGAAGCAATGCAAGTAAGCACGGTACGTGTTAGAAATAGACATTTTGCCTTCAACATTTCGTCTATATATTGTCCACTGCGATGTAAACTTGAAGAAAGTGATTTCACAAACATCTTCAACTTCCTTAAACCTAATTTTATGATTGGTGGCGACTTCAACGCGAAACACCCTCCTGGGGTTCAAGGTACGCCTCTCAGAAAGCTAGAAAGCTTTATAATGCGGGTATGCAATTCAGTTGTGATTTTCACTCGACGGGTAAACCAACATATTGGCCGACTGATAGAAATAAGATACCAGATCTGATCGATTTCTTTGTTGTTAAAGGAATATCTGGCAACTGTATACAAGTTGAAGAAAGCTTTGATCTCTCCTCTGATCATTCTCCAATCATTATGAAGATAAGCGATGCTCTGATTAAAAAAGTAGGACCGGTCAGATTAACCAGCGCGAAAACTAATTGGGATGACTTTAAAAAAGATATTGAAGCAAATACTGAGCTGAGCGTATCACTTAAAACGCCATATGAACTTGAAGTTGAAGTTGATCGCTTCGTCGAAATCCTACAGAATGCCCCGTGGAAGAATACTCCCAAACCAAAGAAAACGCCGGCAAGCTACATTCAAACTTATCCGCAGGAAATAAAAGAGATGATTAAGGAGAAGAGAAAAGCACGCAAAAAATGGCAACAAACTCGGGCTCCGCAACATAAAGCTCATCTTAACCGTTTGTGCAACTCACTAAAAAGTTTTATTAAAAACCTTAAGAATAATGAAATGCAAACTTACCTAGAAAGCTTAACGGCAGAAAAAGATTATAATTACTCGTTTTGGAAGGCTATAAAAGGTATAAAAAAAGACTCAAATTCAAGCCGCACCAATTAGGAAAAATCAAGGCGAATGGGCCAGGCATGATAAAAAGAAAGCGCAAGTTTTTGCCACCCTCCTGGAAGAAACTTTCAAACCGTTTGATGGAAAACCGCCGAATGAAAAAACGTCTTATAGACCGATTTCGCTTCTTCCAATTATATCCAAGGTGTTCGAGAGAATATTGATTAAGCGAATACAGCCGGTAATAGAAGAAAGGCATCTCATTCCGAATCATCAATTCGGATTCAGAAGTAAGCATTCTACAGCTGAACAAGTGCATAGAATAACACATGTAATCGAAAAGTCACTTGAAGGAAAACGCACCATAAGAAAAAACGCAAAGAACTAGATAATAAATATAGAGAAATATATTGGTTACTTGGAAAATATTCCAAGCTTAATGTAGATAACAAACTGCTTTTATATAAGCAAGTGCTAAAGCCCGTATGGACATATGGTATACAACTCTGGGGTTGTACCAAAATAACTAATATTCAAATTTTACAAACTTTTGAAAACAAAGTGCTAAGATGTATTGTTAATGCGCCATGGTATATCAGAAATAGCGATATCCATAGAGATCTTGGCATTAAAACTCTAGAAGACGAAATTCAAACCTACGCGAGAAAGCATAGAAGTCGACTAGAAAGTCACGTAAATATTACAGTCCTCCAAGTTTTGGAAGAAAGAAATTTACTGCGCCGTCTACAAAGAACCAAACCTTTAGACTTAGCGCGATAAGTAACCGCGTCTAAACTGCGGAGCTGGCAGGAACTTCTAATGGGAAGGTCCCTGCAAAACGTCCTTATTACGTGAAATGAAAACTACTTGATAAGTCGAATACTTAGTTGTAGTAAAAATGAAAACAAGTCTGTTTTGAAGGGAGGTTTTTTAATGGGTAAGAATCCCACACTACTATGAGCACGCGCTGTCGATCCTACCCTCGGAAAAAAAAAATGTTCAAATATAGACTCTTCTCATTCTCTTGAAGAAGAAGCATTAAAACTTAGCTCTCAGATCACCTCCGCATATGAACCCAGCAGCTATCCCAAAATCAGAACTAAGTTCCGCATACTGTTCAGTTGAAGATTACAGATTTGGCGTTCTAGAAACATTGTTCATTTCATTTTTTAATTTTACTTAAAAAGCAAACATTCATCCTTTAAAAAAATGCAAAATGAATACTCCATGTTCATGCGTATGCCATATCTAGTTTAGATATTAATTTTTAACCAAATCGGCTCAGAAAATGCTTTGAAAAAGGCCGATTTTCAGAAAACTCATTTTCCAGCAAAAACCTTATAGCAAATCTTAAACAAAACCTTTAGTGCAGATTTTTTTCTAAATCGGCCTTGAGTAAAGTATCGTTAATTTTGGGGTTAGAATGAGTTTACCTGGAATTTCGACCCCACAGTCATTAAGGCAGTAGTCAGCTATATATTTATATGTACAGACGGACAACTGACTGTATCGGCCGACCTATTTTTAACTATAATAATATTATAGTACAAAGATTGATCGAAAATGTTCACGATAACAATACTTGCCCTCCATAGACATTGAGAAAGATTTTTCCATAAAATTATCCTGTCGGGTCACTTTCACTTATCAAATTGCTCTTCAGTGTCTTTACCAACAGAACTCTTTCTCTTTACATAAACATTTAATTATCATTCAATTGGCGCCATCTGTCAGTTTGAACACCAAGATAAGACTGTTCCGCTCCAACGTTGAATCCGTGCTCTTATATGGATGCAGCACGTGGAGAGTGACCAATACTATCACCAGAAAGCTGCAAACGTTCGGTAATAGGTGCCTGCGAAATATCTTAAGGATTTTCTGGCCCAATCGTATCTCTAACGAACACCTTTACCAAGAACGGGTCAGGAACCAATAGGCACAACCATCCAACGACGGAAGTAGCAGTGGATTGATCACACGTTCGGAAAGAGTGACAGTTCCATAGCGAACCATACTATGCAATGGAACCCTTTAACTCAGGATGGCAGAAGACCTGGCGGTCGGAGGAGAACATGGGACAGAACAGTCGAGAAGGAGGCACGGCAGTTGGGGAGAACTCAGACACATAGTAGACGTGGTAGAGGCCCTAGGGCCCACAATGGGATACAGGACATAAGTAATTAAGTATCTGTCGCGAATCAAAAAAACAATTTCGAATAAAACTTACGTATTTTTTAACGAATCCGAATCTGATATAAAAAAAGAGATTTTCCATAAAACAATTTAAAATAACTCCCTTTCCTGGGGATGTCTGGGAAGGATAATTTTGGCGAGGTTGATTTTCTCTACCGAAAACAACAATTTTTATTACGGACATGTTCGATGTCTCAAGATAAAAACAAACTCACCCTGTATATCTACATTCAATTACAAATTTATTTATTCTTTGTCACAATTCAAAGCATTTTAAAAACAACATTCTTTGTTTAAATTATTTTTCATGATATTGCATCGTTTTTTACATTGCAATAACACAACTATTCAATTAAATGTTTCTACGCTTATTGTAAGTATCTCATGCCCCTTATTTTCTTCCATTCTCAAAAAAAAGAAAGAAGAGAAATGACAATTCGACGGTATCGAAATAGAAATAATCAAAAGATACAAATATCTGGGCCTTTTTATGACACCAAAACTATCTATGGCTGAGCAGTTAAAAGAAAGAGAAGTTAAAGCTGAGAATAGCATGAAAAGCACATGGGGCACATTCGTGGGAAAGAATTGCATAAAATCATCAGGCAAAATAAAACTTTTTGACGCAGTGATAAGGTCACTTTATAGCTATGCAGCTCAAGTATGTGGGTTCTCGAATCTTAACGAGGTAGATAAAATGTAAGGGTACTACATTAAAAGAGTATTTGCTCTATCTGTGTACATACACCAAATTACATACTCAGCCTGGAAACTGCTGTTCCGGATATGCATCTTTGCACCTTGAAGTTACATATGGATTACGCACATAAAACCATATTTAGATACCCAGTAAACCGACTACCTCACATACTTATGAAGGAAATAGAAAAAAAATATATTGGTTTGAGACCTGGAGTAGCCTGGGACAAAATAACCATATTAGGTGGTCAGATAAATTGATAAACGAGGATGTTTGGAAAGACAACATAATGAAAACTCTTAAAAACGCTTAGAAATGACCAGATTTAACAAAACTTGCAGAATGCTTAAATCATCTCTCATGGTGTGTATAAACTAGAAAGGCTTTTTTACTGATGCAGTAGACAAGAAAGCGATATCATGGATTTTTAATGCACGCGCAAGATTAATTGGGTTAAATGCAAACCTGTTCCGGAAAGGAGATCGCAGAAACTACACCTTATGCAACCTGAATGAAAAAGAAGTTATCGTACATTTTCTAGAAAAATGTCATATTTTAAAATCCATCCGGCAAAGGACCTTCGGAAGACAGGTTATACACGAGGATGAGAATCCTGATTAAATACAACCTTTTTGGTATAGAAAAAGCTTATTTGACGAGTTTGACTCTTAGGACCAGAATAAATTAGTTTAAAATAAAATTACAGCCTTCTCTACAAAAGGCGACATATTTTTATTATCATGTTGTAACTTTTTTCTGTAATTTCTTATTGAAAATAAAAGGAATAAAATGCAAAAACTACTACTACTACTTAAAAGATACCGATTTATATTTATTTTGAATGACCGATACTTAAAATAATTTTAAAGTGTTAAGTTTCAATTGTATAGTTATCGTGACAAAGTTGAACTGCATGTTGAATGATTTAAAATGTTAAGTTTCAATTGTATAATTATCGTGACAAAGTTGAACTGCAAGTTGAAGTATCTGTCACGCAAAGTAAATATAAATCATTAAAGTGTCCCTGTAAACGATTTCTATGCTTTCGGGCGAAGTTCTTGATTTCGTCTTCAATTGACTTCTTCATTCCGAGAACTCTGTGGATATCATTGTTTCTGATATACCACGGTACATTAACAATTTATATTAGCACTTTATTGTCAAAAGTTTGTAAAATGTGAACGTTACTTTTCTTGGTACAACAACTGGTTTTACACCATATGTCCACATGTGCTTTAGCACTTCCTTGTATAAAAGCAGTTTGTTCTACATGCTTAGCTTGGAGTATTATCCAATTAGTCAGTACATTTCTCTATATTTATGTTCCAGTTCCTAAAGTTTCTTTTCACGTGAACCTTCGATTCGAGCTTTGCCTCGTTCGCAAATGGAATTCTGACTGAGTTTATAAACACAGACAAGTTATTCGGTTTCTTGTAGGTGTACGTGGACTGATTTGGTTTCGTTAAGGGCGATTTGCCAAATCTTTGCTAATTCGTTAACTCTATGCAAGACTACTTGCTACTTTTCTATTATCTCATCGACAGTTTTCCCCGTTTCCAAGATAGCAGTGTCATGATGATCATCAAATACATTTGAGTTTTCGAATACAATTTGAAGGCAATAAAAAAAATTGTATGTTGAGTTATATCGAATTTTTCATTTATTTAGTTACCACTTCCGATAGTTGTTACCATATGGCAACGATCCCAAAAACCACTTTAGAACCGATACTAAGCAAAGATTCTTTCTCAATGTTGTTAGTAGCAGCCTCAGTAACAACAAAAATAATAAAATATATTTTTTATCCTTACAACAAAAAAGAAGTACCGAAAGGGTTAACGAGCTTTTTTGATTACATCGGTTATCCTATGCTTGTTTCTGAATCCGAAATGGTGATCAGGTAGAAGACTTTTTCTTTCTATAATCGGTTGTAATCGAGGACGTGGAATGGGTCTTTACGATTTAATTTCATTCAGCGGTTTTCTGGGTTTCAGCACCATTATAATTTCCGCGATTTTCCATTAAGTCGTTGAATGTTTAACTTTAACATTGCCAGATTTAAAATGGATAGTTTGCGCTTTAAAATTATTAGTTTCAACAAGTTCAGAAACATTCGTTACTTTTCGGCCAAAAATTGAAAGGGAAACTATCCGTTTTGAAGCTAAAAGTATCCTTTTGTCTCAATACACCTACCTACTACGTAGTTAAACACCTCGTAGCGGCACCCTGAGCACCTGCATGAGGCCAAAGGTCGTCCAGTGTATGAGTTACTTACTAGTGTATGAGTTGAAGAATGTCGTATGGTGTGAAATCTTTTTAACTTGGGAAGCGGGCCACCCAAGTACTGTTAAGATATAGGTGCCTGCCAGACAACAAACACTTACCCTTAGCACAGCAACGAAGTTGCGGGAGCGGATAAACATTTATTTTAAGGTTGACTGTTATTATTTTAAAGTGAATTATTTTTTGTTACAGTGAAATTATTTTATCTCAGTGCAATACATATTTTATAGTTTTTTTTTATGTTTATTTCATCTATTCCGTCAATTACTACGGAATTTTGAACGCAATTTAGAACTAGCTAATTAAACGCAACTTTAGCAGTGACACATAAAATTTCAATTACGAACACCACGGGCCAATGAATTTAATTTTAAAATATTCGATTGTGTAACAATAAATGATTAAAATAAATTTACAAAAAACATTCGCAAGGAAATCATGTTTTTTTTGTTTTAATATGATGTACTCTTACCAGAAATTTTTTTTACAAACTAAACAAATCGCAAAGAAACATATACTCACAGCGTTGGACATATCCTTGGAGATGTCTAATTGAAGCCTTGTTTGTCGAAGTTTTCCAGATTTCAAAGACAAATTCGGAGGTTTATCTCGTTTCACATGTCTATGACTCCTGTGAAAATACCCTACCGATCTTTTTCTTTCGTTCTCCTTTGAAATCCAGCTCGGAGTTTTTTTAACTTCCATGTTTCCTATGATAACATCTTTTCTATTTTCCTTTTCACTTTTTACAGGTCTACTTGGAGAAGCGATGTTCTTCGAATGATCATTATTCAATTGCGAAGCAATACTCTTCATGGGTTCTCTTTTCACAGCTATTGGCTTTTCAAGGCTTCTCACAGGGGTATTGCTTACAAATGAAACTTCAAATTCCTTCTCACTATTCATAGCCACATTGAGGTCATCCACGGACTTATCTGCAACTGTGTTTTCGAACATTTCTGAACCCGGTAAATCGGTTCCATTGTCTTCCGAGCAAGTCATGCGACGTTTCTTTTTGCAACTTTTTTCGATTCGTTCATAGTTTCCGATAGCTTTTTCTAATTTGCAATTTGTTGCCTTTAATGTAGTTATCATCAAATCCTTGTCATAGATCTGCTTCTTAAAACCTATTTAGCAAGCGAAAAGAAATAATCATACATACATAATTCGAAATATTGCATATTTACTGATGTAATGCGTTCTTATTTTTTCCAAGCATTCGATAACACAGTCATTGTGGAGTCCTTCGACATTGGGTTTTTCAGCCAAGCAAATTGAACAAGTCATAGCTGAAACAGTTTATAATTTGCATTCACATTTAAAAACACGAACAAACAGTGGTTTAACAGCTGTCAACCAGATATAATAAAGTAACGTAGATACTCAAGTTGGAGAGGTCACAATAGGCAAGCACGTGCACTGTTTGGAAAACAAATAGAAGAACACATAAACTTTGCTATCACTACCGCATACCTACCGAATATATGAAGGGTTGAACCTCGGTCCAACTTAGTTTGAACTACATGTATACGCGGGTAGAGTTGGAACGGGGTTAATTCGAGTCGACTCCGTAGTTCCGACTTGACGTTTGGTTTTGCGTGGTTAAATTTTATATTGTTGCCATCTGACGTTCAGATTTGCATTGTGATCCTACTTACGTTTTAACACAATTTTGTTTTTAAATTTACGTGCACTTAGGGGTTATGAGTACCCCTTTAAGATATGATTAAATTTTATTTAAAAAAGGTAAATGTTACAAACTAGGATTTGAGTTCTTATCTACGTCTTGAACTAAACGGCTACTCGGTCCATTGTAGTCTCGAATTTTCTTTCTACTTTTCCTTGTGCCTGAACAAGTGCAACTCTTTGGTGGTGAATACAAGCAGTGGTGAATTGATGATCGGTGGTTTCCGTGCTGCCAAATTAGAGTAGATGCCATTCCATTACTGTTACACTCTTAAATGTTTTTTTCTTATATAGTGCGGGCGTAGAAAAGGATGGATAGATAGGGAGAAACATTGGTATTTTTTTTTTTTTTTTATTTATAAATAAAAGGAAACTCAAATCCCAGAGCACTCAGGCTCTCCGGTCCATTGTACTACCAGGCAGGAACCTTTCTTTGGTGCAGTGGTTGGAAAAACTTCGATGTAATTCGTTTTTCCTTTATACTTGGGTGGCCCATGATTGCTGTTCCCCGCTGGGGCTTGAACCTGCACCCATCGGTTAACGAGCAAACACACTACCCACTGCACCATTGCCACCCCCTGGTGAACATTGCTATAGTGGTGTGAAACTCATATGCTGTTGTCAAAAAAAAAAATTCGGGATAACGGATGAGATTTTTGTACTTTGGTCTTTGCTTATGATTCAAAGTATTTTTTCCACCACCGCTTTTACACGGTTACTCTTGAGCCATGACTCTTTTGAAATCACACAAGTGCAAAATAGAAAAAAAAAAGATGAGACAGAAAAACAGCAACCCGGAGAGTCGTTGGTAGAATTTCGGTGACTCTTTTTGACGTTTCTCCTTTTCCTTGTTCGTTATATTTCTATTTTACTTCATTTCAATTCATTGCCTCTAGGGCATAGACGTAGAAAGTACGGAATAAATTAAATTAAACGTCTTCAAAATATATTTCTGCATGTTTTACCACTCAAGAACTATTTCTCTATCCATACTGCTATTGGTATCTATATATTTCATAGTCAAATGCTAAAAATATTTGTTTCGAGAGCTCCAAACACTTTACGACGAAAGAAAAAATAAAAGAGAGCTGTCAAATTAGAGTCATGGAAAAGAGTCAACGTGTAATAGCGCGAGCCTCACAGAATGAAATTTCAAAACAGAATAGAGAAAAGAGTTATGACTCAAGAGTCACCGTGTAATAGCGGACATAGGCATATTAATCATCCAACACAACAAACAATTTTTCCAGCCATATGCTATGACTAAACTATTGCCAGCGTACTGCCTTCGCAATAGTGTTCATATAAGCTTTCGCAATTGATAAATGCTTGCCATCAGGATTTGAACCATGAATCATTCGTGGCAATCGAGCACGTTACGACTACACCATCGCCACTGAACGTTGATTTGTCATCTTAATATCGAGTTAATCTCCTGCAAAAATACAGAGAAGTGAAAAGTCAAGCACACCAATAATAACAATAAGTAATTCGGAAGAAGTGGCTTTCTGGCTACGGAGTCACACATCAAAGTTGATTTTGGTATAAACATATAAGGCCTATTTTGGTGAGACATCGCAACTCAGAAGTAGAACTTAGCTCACAGGATAACAATAATTTACATTAGTAACTATTTGATCTTTTTATCTAGAGTGAAAAGTCCGGATGAATATTTCGGAAAACTCAATTCTAGAGGGAGCAGTATGGTTTTTTATTTTTATTTTGCGATTTTAGTTTGACAAATCTTTTTTATTCCTTATTTCGCTGATAGAAAATGGAGGGTGAGGATAAAACGTAGTTGGGAGGAGAAAGTTGCTCTCCTGGAACTATATATCATCAGGCAAATTGAGTTTCAGCACAGCAGGTCGAAATAATAATAATAATAAATAAAATAAATCTGTCTCGGTTTATATTTTTTGCGAATATTTTGACAGCTAATGCCATGTGGCTAGCTGTAGGCAAGCAGGGACATTAATTCTTCTTCTTCTTCTTTTTTATGTACGTTGGGGTCCATCACTTTACCTTCAAGCAGATAATCAAAGACTGTAATAAAGAGCAAATGACTTAAAACGCTTCCCTAGTGCACCCTGACTTTGATTGGGAACTCTTCGGTTACTCCAGCGGGGCATCTTACTCCAGTCTTTGCTCATTCGTAGATGTCCATAATCAGCTGTACATAGGTTTCTGGAACCTTTCGATGTCTTAGCGCCACCCATATCAGATCTCGTAGTTGTCTGTCGAATGCCTTTTCAAAGTCAACCAATACAATATGAAAATCCTTTAAGGAATCACGATGTTTTTCCATTATGATCCTTATACTTTGGATTGCATCTGTGGTTGATTTACCCGAGACAAACCCGCACGGATAATCAGATAGCTGTATTATTTTTTGCCATTGGCCACCTAATACCCGCTCAACGATCTTCATGGTGCATGACATCAGCTTGATCGAACGGTAGTTATCACAGTTTCCGGTATCACCCTTCCCACTCAGAGGGCATCTCGTCTGGCCCAACCGATTTTCGTTTTTTGGAGTATTTGACCGCCTCACTAACTTCTTTGACTGTAATGTCGCGTTTTTCTTCACGAATAGGGGTGGCTCTTGGAAAGTATAGCCGGGGAAACTGTTAGTTTAAAAGTTCTTCACAGTACTGGCGCCACCTCTGCATGTTGTCATCCACAAGAAGCTGGCCATGAGCATTGTTAATGAACTTTGGCGAACAAATCTCCTGAGCATTTCTCCTTCTTTGGGCGGCTATTTTGAAGATGGTTGCGCTCTTGTTCATATTGTGTCTTCGCAACTCCAGGATAGCCTGGTTTGCATCAGCAACCGGGAAGATATTTTCTCCAGCTCCCTATACAGGCCCAACGTACTCTCTGCTTGAAGCTGGGCGCACTTCTTCTTCGCCTTTTTCTTGCAACATCTGTATTCCATTTCGAGGCGAGCTTTTTCGCCACTATTATTAGAGGGGCACTTTGACTAAGCTTTGAAATCCGCTTTCTTCTCATTTATCACCTTCTTAGCTTCATGACTCCACCACTATGTTTCTTTGGCGTGTTGATGGTGGCCTTTTGAAGCTCCTAGCAGTGATTTGGCCTTCTTTAAGCAAGTTCGCTATAGGGAATCCCACATATTTTGTGCTCTGCACTCTTCATCCTCAGCTCCGTTGAAGGTGTGAGAGAGGTAATTTTTCATTACGAAAACAAAAGCCTCGCCTTTTTCTTTGTCCAGATTGTACCACTGGATTTTCTCAGAGGCCAAGCAGGGCCACTAATTCTCAGGTATAAAAAAAAACTTCAAATCCCTCTTTTCGTCCAACGTTCTATGACGTTTTTGCTGATTACTTTACCATTTGCATGCATTGTTTCCGTTGTTGTGTTTATCATTTTGTCATTATTGTGGCGCCATGAAAATAAAGTGGCGTATAAGGGTAAGTGGTTTGGCATATGTAAATTTACGCACAAAGGAAGAAGTGTCAAACTTAATTCTCTTTAAATTCGATTCCAACTAAATTACTCAATTTGGTTACAGCGAAAACACAAAATTTTAGAATTTTCTCCCTTATACCCTTTATTTTTATTGTTTAATGTTAATGCTTACTTAGATGCAAAATATTTTCCCCCTGCGATGATGCTAATCCGTGCCAACTAGACGGCAAAGTCAACATTGACAATCTGTCTTCTTCTTCTTCTTCATTATATTTCGGCAGGGTTATGATCCGAAAACAAAGGATCATAACGCTCCCACTTCACCGCATTTCTACTAATCCGCGTCCGGAGTAGGACTGGTGCTAACTCCAGCAGCACGAGGGAGCCTCATATCGTAGATACCTCACAGTGACCGGATATTGACGGCTAGGTTCCACAGTAGCGTGAGAACAATTACCATTCGACTCGAGACGCGACAGAGGATGAAAAAGACAATTTTTGTAGCCAGTTAAGCGCCGTCTACAGCCAAACGCCTAATGAGGACATCGTAATGGTGATGGGGGATCTCAATGCCAAGGTAGGTAGCGACAACACTATGCCTAAGCACGTGATGGGAGTTCACGGCGTTGGAGACCGTAATGATAACGGTGATGAGTTTGTGGACTTTTGCAATACCAATCGCTTAGTCATTGGAGGTACGCTGTTTAAGCATAACACCTGTCACAAAATTAGTTGAGTAGTCGCTTTAGGAATTGTCTTCTGGACGTCCGAAACAGATGTGGAGCTGACATCGGACTAGAACGAGATCACCATCTCATGTTAGCTCATATACGCCTTCGTATTGGACCCGTCAATAGCAACGGCTCAAACTTACTTAACATCACCAGGTTTAATATCGACAGGCTCAAGGTTCCCCAAGTGCACCAACTCTTCAGCGACCACCTTACCTTAGAAGCAGAAGCAATCAGCAGCACAATGCAGGAGAGCATAGATGACCACTGGAATGCTGTGAAAAATGTTTTTACGGCTGTGGCACGCACCTTTGTCGGTAAGAGGCAGAAAAACCATCGCACATGGCTATCTGCAGATACCTGGAGATGAATCGATGAGCGTACAGCAATCAAGGCTCGGATTGCAGCAGCCTTAGCGGTAGAGAGAACCGAGCTACAAGCCCAATACCGTACGAAGAAGAAAGAAGTGCAGCGTAGTGTGAGACGTGACAAACATCAACACATGAACTGACTGGCTTGAAGAGCTGAAGAAACAGCGAGCAGGTGCGACAGTAGAACTGTTTATAGCATCACTTAGGAGCTGACTGCTGGTCGGAACTCCAAACAACACCCAGTGAAGAGTCTAAACGGTAACCTTCTGATCTCGGATGAGAATCAGCTCACTAGATGGAGTGAACATTTTATAATACTACAGTGCTCAACCACTTAGACGATGGCGGTATGATCTCGAATTCGAATGAGCAGTTTTAAGAAACAAATTCCTGAATTTGTACGGTACCTCCCAATAAAACCGAAATAATAATAGCAATCCCTCAAAAAGAACAAGGCGGCCGAACTATTTCAAGCGGCGCCAAATACAACGGCAGATCTGCTACACCCTCTAATATGGAGAGCTTGGGATAGTGAACAATTTCCGCAGGAGTGGGAAAGGGTAAAACTTCTGAAAAAGGGAAACTTGACGGAATGCGGAAACTGGAGAGGTATTTGCGTTCTTCCAGCCGTAGCCAAAATAACAGCTAGCATAATTGTGGAACGAATCAAAGAGCATTTAGATTGAACTCTCGACGTCGAACAGGCAGGCCTTCATCCTGGATCCTCCTGTATTGACCACATAAACACCTTGCGGACCATAATCGAACAATGCATTGAGTACAGGGCTCCGCTACATTTGCTGTTTATCGACTTCGAGAAGGCTTTCGACAGCTTGAATCGAGATGCTATCTGGTTGGCCTTGTGCAGGAGGGGCATCCGAGGGCGGTAAGTGTCACGTCTTACACAATGGTAAGGTGTCGGAGGATTTTGAAGTCCAAAGTGGAGTACGTCAAGGGTGCATACTGTCGCCACTATTGTTCTTGGTGGTTATCAGCGATGTACTCCGTGCAGCTTTGACGGAAGCTAATTATGGAATTCGTTGGACGATGGCATCTTACCTTAAACACCTAGATTACGCTGACGATGTTTGTCTACGTTCACATCGGATAATGGATCTTCATTTGATGGCCCAACATCTAGAAGCTGAGGCAAACAAAGTGGGGCTAAAAATAAACACAGCCAAAACAAAAGCCGTGAGCACTTCTAATACCCGCCCTCAACTTAACATTGCCAGACAGGAAGTCGAGAAAGTTGATAAATTTCTTTATTTAGGAAGTGTGATCTCGGCCAATCGCGGTGTCACCGAACGGGATGTGTGCAGCAGAATCGGGAAGGCTTAAGCTGTGTCCGGAATTCTATCCAAAATCTGGAGAAGCAATGTTATCGGCTTAAGAACCAAGCTACGACTCTTCCGCTCCAAAGTAGAATCGGTGGTGCTTTATGGGTGCAGTACTTGGAAGGTGGACACCATTAACATATGCAAGCTGCAAGTCTTCGTAAACAAATGTTTAAGGATCATCTTGAGGATTTTTTGGCCGACCGCATCTCTAACGAACAACTTGGTGGCAGTGGATTGGATACACCGTACAACGCAAATCCAACTCCATTGCGAAATACGCCATACAATGGAATCCGCTCACCCAGGTAGGCAGAATAGCGGGACGCCCTAGGTAAATGTGGTGCAGAACAGTTGAGGAGGAATCGAGCTCTTTACGAATGAGTTGGAGGCAGCTCAAAAGCGTTGCAGAATTCCGAATAAGATGGCGCGCAGGCGTGGTTGACGCCCTATGCCCCCAGAGGGGTAAAAGGATCTAAGTGAAGAGTAAGTGAGTTCTCTCACAAAGATGGACGTTCTTGGAGAAATATTTCATTAATTTTCAAGCAAGAAAA
This sequence comes from Brachypalpus laphriformis, assembly GCA_945910035.1. Taxonomy (NCBI): domain Eukaryota; kingdom Metazoa; phylum Arthropoda; class Insecta; order Diptera; family Syrphidae; genus Brachypalpus; species Brachypalpus laphriformis. The sequence continues at coordinate 127,292,191 of OX246756.1, forward strand.
TAATTGTTGACACCTGGTCGAAACAAAATCATTCAATCATAAGTATATAGAAAATATTCGTGAATAATCAAATGAACTTACCCTGTAATAAATTGCGTATTTCTTCTTTCGATGTAAGTCCACAGTGTTATCAAATAGCGATAAAACTACTGCATCTTCAGTCAAATAATGCAAATGAAATTCTTGTTTCAAGAGCACGCATGCTGCATTAAAGCGACCTGTGTTAGATGCAGCTGTATCGCAACACATAATTTGCACTTTATCATCCAAGTTCCATTCCTTAATTGCTTTAGAAACTGTTGTGTCTGTAGCCTTAAACAGACACGCACATGTACACGCAACTTTAAACGAAACACACTACGATGACATCACTAGCTATCTCGCTAACATATATTCTTTCGGTTTTTGTCTTTTGTTTTCGCCGGCTGTTGCGCTTTTGACACTCAGCCGAGTTAAGTCGCCATTTCTCTAATCTTTAATTTAATAAAGTATTGACAGCATAATTTGCATTTAAACAAGTGTTTCATTCCTACATACACAACAGTGGTGTCAGAAGTGGGATCACCCTCTCAGCAGTGTACGAAAAATGGCCCTGGATCCTGAACTATTGAAATCTCTTACGGAGATGTTTGCTACCGCTATCAGGACAGCTGTCTCTGATGCAACGCAGACAGCCCTGAGTACAGCATCGCCATCAGCCTCACAACCGGCTTCAATAAGACCACCACCATTCTCAGTAGGTGAGTACAGATCCTCAGACTCAACCTCAGTGGAGGACTTTAAAAACACCCAACCACTAATCAGAAGAAGGATCATCATGGCACAGATTGATGGCCGCAGTTTAGAAATGGAACTGGACACCGGAGCCCCATGTGGTATCATTAGTAAAAAAAAACCCTTCTGTCTATTAAACCTAAATTTTCATTACAGAAAACAGACCGACAATTCGCCAGCTACACGCATCACAAGATCCACTGCATTGGTCGTATCCCTGTAAATGTCACTATAGGTAAAACATCGCGATGGCTAAATCTCTACGTAGTACAGGGCGACTTCGACACCCTCTTGGGAAGGGAGTGGATCGCCCACTTTGCACACGAAATAAATTTCATCAAGCTATTCTCCACAACGACTGATCAGGTTAATTCTATCACAACGGCGACACCGCACCTCACACCTGAACAACAGAACCGCCTGAGCCAACTTCTAGATCGGTATGACAATGTGTTCAGTAACTCGGCTGGCAAACTCACGGGGCCCCCTGCGAAGCTTCATTTCAAACCGGGCGCTTCACCAATCTTCGCAAAAGCTAGAGAAATTCCCCTGGCATTGAGAGACGCTAATAAGAAGGAAATTAATGCCAAGATTGCTGCAGGATTTTACAAGAAAGTAGATTACTCGGAGTGGGCGTCGACGACCCATATTGTAGCAAAGAAGTCAGGTAAAATTCGAATAACTGGAAACTACAAACCCACACTCAACCCCAGAATGATCATCGATGAACATCCGATCCCGAGAGCTGAGCATCTTTTCAATTCCATGAATGGGTCCATCGTATTCTGTCATCTGGATGTTACAGATGCGTATACACACTTACCAATTGATGAGGAATTCACCCATGCGTTGACCCTGAACACACCTACACATGGATTGATTAGACCCACTCGTGCAGTATATGGAGCGGCCAATATCCCTGCAATCTGGCAGCGGCGCATGGAAGTTGTTTTCCGAGATATAGCCAACGTGAAAACATTTTTTGACGATATTCTTATTCATGCAGGTAATTTCGATCAATTACTGATAGCTTTAGACACAACCCTAGAGCGAATCAGATCACACGTTTTTGCAACACATTCGGTGGAATTTTTGGGACACAAAATTGATGCACAGGGTGTGCATAAATCTGACAGACATGTTGAAGCCGTACGTGATGCCCCCAAACCCAAAACAAAAGAAGAAATGCAGCTTTTCCTAGGGAAAGCAACTTACTACAATGCCTTCATCCCTAATCTCTCCACCATCGACAGACCGTTACGGGAAATGCTGCGGGCTGAAGACTTCAGATGGACACCCGAAGCAGAGCGCGCTTATCTCAACATAAAAAAAGTATTAACGTCACCATCTGTCTTGATGCCGTACGACCCATCTCTACCTCTTCTATTGGCCACGGATGCTAGCAAAAAAGGGTTGGGTGCTGCCCTTTCACACCGTTTAAGCAATGGCCAGGAGCGCCCGATAGCTTACGCAAGCCGAACTTTGAATACAACAGAACAACGGTACCCTCAAATAGACAAGGAAGCCCGGGCTATCGTATGGGCTGTCCAAAAGTTCTTCTTGTACTTATACGCTCGTCACTGGACACTCATCACAGATCATAAGCCGCTATCTCAGATTTTACACCCCGATAAGTCCTTGCCAGTACTTTGCATTAGCCGTATGGCTAACTATGCAGAATTTCTCGGGAATTTCGATTACAACGTCATATTTAAGCCAACCAAGCTAAACGCCAATGCGGATTACTGTTCCCGTGCACCGCTGCCACCACCATGCATAAATATAATTAATCGGCTAACATCACACGTAGGAGGAGAAGAGGAATACGATGGCTTCGACCATTTTGTACTCCGTCAAGTTAATCAACTGCCGCTCAGAGCAGAACAGATCGCACTAGCAACACAGAAGGATCCACACTTAGGAAAAATATTAAGACTGCTTCAATCTGGTCAATGTCTCATTCGAGCGGGATACAAAGCCCCTGAGCATAGCTACCGCGTCGCCACCAACTGCCTTGTCTTTGAACACAGAGTCGTCATACCAGAAGAGCTTCGCAGCAAAATTCTTAAGGACCTTCATACAGCGCATCTAGGTAGGGTAAAAATGGAGGGTCTTGCGCGATCATTTGTCTATTGGCCTGGAATCGATGCCGATATCGAAGAGATTGCAAGAACATGTAACAGTTGTGCCACACATGCGCATGCTCCACAGAAATTTCGCGAACACCATTGGGAGTACCCTAAAGGACCATGGGAACGTATCCACATAGATTACGCCGGGCCGTTCACTGGAAAGATGCTTTTCATTATCTCAGATGCTTATAGCAAGTGGCTTGAGGTCAAGGTCACCGCCACAATGACGACCAGCGCCACAATCCCAATGCTCGACGAACTGTTTGCGGCTTATGGCATCCCGGTAACCGTGGTCTCGGATAATGGACCCAATTTCACCTCGACCGAGTTTAGAACATACTTGCAGAATATAGGCGTGAAGTTCCACAAGTATACAGCACCATATCATCCATCAACAAATGGCCGGGCGGAACGCAGCGTCCAGACTGTGAAAGACGCTCTGAGAGCTATGGGAACTACAACGGGTTCCCTACAGAAAAACCTAAATGAATTCCTTAGGCAGTATAGGAAAGCACCGCATTCAACCACAGGTCAGTCACCGTCTCAACTGTTCTTAGGTCGGTCACTACGTACCCAACTGGATCTCGTGAGGCCTGTGGATGCACATACCAGAATTACGGAAAGACAGTCTGCATCTTTCAACCCAACATACCGTACGCTCGAGCCAGGACAATCAGTATACTTCATCTCAGGCACCAGCCGCCTGGACAAATGGATACCAGGAACGATCGTTTCTAAACTTGGAGACCTGCATTATGAAATCGACTACTTTGGCAAACGCCTTAAGAGACACATCGACCAAATCCGAATCCATAAAAACAGCATTCGAACAAGTATCGACCCAGCAGTCCCAACAGCACCAACGAGGTCTTCGAGTCGATTGCATATACATGGGAACCCAGCCACTCCAACGGCATCAGAAGAGCAGACCGTGCTGCCAGCCACTACGACAACAGAAGGAGCTAGCGACGTGGGTTTTTCCAAAACCAGCCCTCTCTCTACGCCAACTCCACCCAGGCAAAGTGCAATACTCCCGCATACATCCAACGAGTTATCGCGGGCGGGAGAGTCTGCAACCCCGGCGCGAATCCTACGAAGATCAGAGAGGATAAGGAAGCCCCGTATACTCTTCTCACCGTAGTGACACCGACTATGGTTTCTGAGACAACGAGAGGGGAGAAGAAATGTTGTGTCTATAGCCTTAAACAGACACGAACATGTACACGCAACTTTAAACGAAACACACTACGATGACATCACTAGCTATCTCGCTAACATATATTCTTTCGGTTTTTATCTTTTGTTTTCGCCGGCTGTTGCGCTTTTGACATTCAGCCGAGTTAAGTCGCCATTTCTCTAATCTTTAATTTAATAAAGTATTGACAGCATAATTTGCATTTAAACAAGTGTTTCATTCCTACATACACAACAGAAACAGCTTTAGCTTTTTTCCAGTTTTGGCACGGTAAGCAGCTGTTCGCCATCTGCAAACGTAATAACCATAGGAAGTCGTTCTTTCTTGGTACTTCTTACGTTCAAATCAGGTAACAATTTTCCATCCCAGTGAACAGTAACGACTTCCAGAAGATTATTTTGAAAACAGGTTTTAATGTTTCTGCCCTTTCTTTTCTAATCTGCGTCCACACGCGTTGAATCGGGGACTTGTTGTTTGGAAAATCTTCTTCAAAATTAAGTTCTAGAGCCTCCACTGTAGCCAGAGTATATGAACAGAGTATCTTATTGTCAAATGAAATCTGTCTAAGGCTGAGAATAATTTTGGAGTAACAAAGTCATTTCTTTCTCGTTTTGCGGCTGCTTCAGATGATGGTTTAGGAGAAGGAAGGAAGATTAGGAAGATCCGCTTCGGTACTTTTACCGGAGCTTGTAAATGTGTTATGCTCTTGGGGAAGTAAAAACTCCAATGACGCTGAAGAAGTAGATGGTATTGCCGATGACATGTACTTACAATATTTTTGTTGTTTTTATAATCCGCTGAGCAGCTCGGTCATCCTGACTCTCTCTGATGCTGTAAAAAAAACTCAGTACTCTTTTATTTTAATTTTTTGAAGAGCATAAAATAAGTTAAAATAAGTTATCCAAATTGTCCTGGAAATCTGCTTCTCGTCGCTTATACACCACCTCGGATTTCTCCAATTTTTTTTTCAGTTCTCCAAGCTTGATAAAAATTTATAAGCTTCTTCACATAGTTGGATAGTGATTTTGACGGTATTCTTGCCTTTTCCCATTCACGAATAACAAGATTTGCACTTTCGTTGGAAATATTTGTCCATTTGACGATAGCTTAGCACCCTTTATTTGGTGATCTGCATCTCTCACTACGTAAATACTTTTTGTATTACTTCTTAATTGCAGTGACATCTTTAATCGAAAAAAAATTAAAAATTTGCTCAGGCACGTGCTACTATTCTCGCGTAACTTAGACTGAAATGTTTCGACCCAAGTCGACATGGGTTAAAGTGCTCCAAATGACCTTATTTTGTTTGGAATTGTTTTATGATAGAAAGAAAAAAAAATGGAACATATGCGTTAAAAAAAAAGTCGAAAAATAAGGGACACCCTAATGCATGTATACGTATATGAACGCATCATTTAAACAATGAAGATTTCAAAGCTTTGTATACAGCGGGATGTATTCCGGGACTATTCTATGGAAAATTCGCTACGGATTTTCTCCATTGTTTCCAATTTGTCGCCCACCAATAAAAACACATAACCACACACTTCCAATTTGACAGATTTCATAAAGCTGTCGAAAGAATTTTCTTGGTCTAAAATTTGCAAGCACAGAGATTTAAGTCTTCTCAAAATCGCATGTAAGATCCTGTCTGCCGTATTTGTGAACGCCTAAAACCGATCGCCTACAACCTGATATTCGTTATCAGTGCGGTTTTAGGCAGAAAAAGTCCACCATTGACCAAATATTCACACTACGGCGGATTTTTAAAAAAAAGGTATGAATCGATATGTATCACCTCTTTATCGATTTAGAGGTTGAATATAATATCGTGTTTAGAGATGAGTTATACAAAGCCATATCTAGTCTCCGCATCAGAGCCAAACTCATCAATCTATGCAGTATGACGATGGAGAACTCTTACTGCTGCATCAAATCGAAAAAAACACCACCGAACCATTGGATATCAGGAAAGGCCTTAGACAAGGTAACGCGCTATCATTCGACTTGTTTAACATAATACTAGCTAGAATTGTACGAAACTCACAAGGCAACACCAGGGGTACAATCTTTACAAGTCTGTACAACTACTCGTTCACGCCCATTTTTGCAATTGTAGCGATTAAGAAGTAATTTATAATTTATAGAGAATATATTCTTATCCAAATATTCCTTTTCGAAAACAAAATATTTCACTTTTATATGCGAATATTTTTCGAAACAAATATGTTGCTTGCGCCTCTAAAATACTTCACAAGTGGAATATGGTCACATTGATTGCAACTTCCAACCCTATAACAAATTCTGTACCAACTGAAAACAAAAGGGGATATAACAATATACACGGTCAAATCAAATTGGATATTAGTAGCCGGTGCTCTCCGAAAGTTTAATACATTGTGGAAGTTAAAAAATTAAAAATAAAATACAAAGAAAAAAGACAATACATTTTTTTTAGAAAAGAAAATGCCGCTAGTTTTACTCTTGCTTTTGGATCGAGCGAAGAAATATCGTTTGTTTGAAATTGTGAATCTTTCCACAATCCTAGAAAAAAAGTTTCTTCTTTTTTTTAAATCAGAGGAATAAAACTCACCGATTGGCATACACGAATGGCTTAATAAAATGGAATCTACCGCAATTTAAAACAAACACAATTTTTCGCATACGTAAGCTTCTTCTTCCTATTTCGGCGATGTTATGATCCAAAACCAAGAAATCATAGCCCTCCCACTCCACCGCATTTCTACTGACCCCCGAATCGAATACTGGTGTCGTTGCATTTGTGTGATCCAGGTGTTTACAGGCCTGTATCTGGTGCCTCGCGATGTCTTTGGAATGTTAATTAATATTGCCTTTTTAACAGGGTTCAAATAATCTCTTCTTTGAAAGTGGCAATACCCACTGAGCCGGTCGCGCTCTATCTTTTGTACGATGGTTTCCTTGACGTGAAGGCCACGGGTTTTCGAACTTCTTATTCGATCAAACTTTGCAACTCCTACTGTCATGCGAAGCATCTTCATCTCAGCTGCCGTTAATTTACTCTCATACTTTTTGTACATCGTCCAACATTGTGAACCGTAAGCATACGCAAGCTTAAAGCAGCAAAATTATCCACATACATCCCACATTCACATATTTGTTTTACGTTTTTTTGTCTTAATTGAAAACAAAGAAAATAATAACTTTTCCCTAAGAAATATTATGTAAATCTTATAAAACTCCTTATGGTTTTTCCTTTTTTCGACCAAAAATTCAGCTCTCCCAAAATGCAGAGTCTTTTACATTCATTCTGCCTTTTGATGCTGAAAATAGAACAGAAAAATCGAATATTTTTCGTTTTTATGATTTATAGCCTGTTATTTGCATTTGATACATCTCTGGCCACAAGGTAAAACCGCCTAAGTCGATTTTTGCAAATTCTCAGAAAACAAGTTTAAAGAACGCATGGAAATTTGAAATGTTAGTCGTTCTATTGCCTACCATATAATTCGGTAACGATAACAGGTAATAAAGTAAAAATTGAGTGCCATAAGCACCGACTAGGAAAGCATCTTCTGGCATCCTTAACTCATCAAGATGATAAGGATGAGACCAAACAAATCAATTCTTATCGCATAAAATGAATCCCCGCAAAGATTTTTTTAACCCACTTTCGGGTGCTTACAATTGCAGTCAACTTTTCTCCTTTAAATAAACTATGTCTGCTTCTTTTGGTGGACGGGCAAAGGTAACGGTAACAGTAAATATTCTGTATGTTTAAAAAACGGTGTCAACGCGGTTGCAAATTAGTTCAGTAAAAAAAAAAAAATGGCAGCGTTCAATGGCAGTAGTCAAAATGAGCTTAGGTTATTGGTTGCGTTAAAAAAACATCTAATTATTTTGGTTGGCAATTTGGTTATTTCCGACACTAACACAAAAAATTAAGAAATTGACTACGAAAACAAGTACTGTTGGTCACAGTTGATACGCTTTGGCAGAGTTTAATAAACAAAGCAGGACAAAGTCTGCTGGACTTTGTTCGTAAGCCCTACCCCTAACCCTATCATAATCTGGTCACCGCTTTAGTCGATTGCACCCAAAACGTTATTTTAACGTTATTAATTCAAATAGTTTTGGGGTTTTGTTTAGCTGCATGTTGGAAAGGTAGGCTCTTGATACAATCCGTTTCCGCAATTATGTGCAGCGCCACCTGTATGTGACATATTTTAGTTAACGTGCGCACTGCATTAACCTATTATGTGTTATTTTCAGCTGTCACATTTTAAGTGAACCTAATTTTTAGTCTGGCGAAAAGTGTTAATTTTCACCCAGTTATTCTTTAGTTTTCAATGATTTAATATTTAGATCACAGAATAACTACGCCAAAAATGGGGAGTTTGCAGAAATCAGCCGACAAGGCTTTACAAATGTTACGTACCTTGCCCCGAGTACAAATAGGGAACATTCGGCCTAATCCCAATTCTAAACAAAACGTGTGTTTTCCAATTTATTTCTTAAAATTGTATTAAAAGGGTTACTGTTTAGGATAAACGAGGACGAGGTCAACACGGTGGTGATAAGCACGGTGCGGGCAACAAGGGCTCTGGACAGAGGCAGAATTTCATGCGGTTGGGTTATGAAACAGGCAACACACCTTTCTACCTTCGTTTTCCGTATGAACCCTACTATAAAGGGCATCATCTCCGCAGGCAGTATCCACCCATTTCTCTGGCTCAGCTTCAAGTCCTCATCGATACAAATAGAGTAGATACGAGCCTCCCGATTGACGTGACTACTCTGTGCAATACTGGCGTATTTTATCTTCTTCCCAACCAAATGCAAAGCGGCTTTCAACTAACTGACGAAGGAGCCGACAGTTTTAGGTCAAAAATATGCATAGAAGTCCAACATGCGAAAGAATCTGTTATTGCAGCAATAGAACGAAATGGTGGTGTAATAAGAACTGCATATTACGACCCAAAAAGTCTACAAATCATGGTTAACCCTAAAAAGTGGTTTGAAAAATGTGTGCCGATCCCGAAGAGAATGTTACCACCCCAGGACTGCCTTAGTTATTATACTTCGGGGAAGAACCGCGGCTATCTTGCTAATCCAGAAGATATAAGTGAAGAACGTCTTGTCTTAGCCCAGAAATTCGGTTACGAACTGCCAAAGATAGAAAATGATCCAGACTATGAGATGCTGACGTCTATTAAGGATGCTCGACAAATATTTTTTGGTCTTAATCCTGGCTGGGTTGTAAGTGTTAAGGACAAAGCTATAATAAAACCAAAAACCGAACTAGGTGTGGAATAAATCGTAAATAAAGGCAAACAAGGTCTATTATATTTTATTTTTTTTAACCCGAAAATGAAATGAACATTGAAATTGTATAGTGAAACCATCCTCATAAAGAACTGCCATATAAATAAACTCTCCACGTATAGAAGCCAACAGCAACAAGATTAGCTTACGTTCTCTGAAGAAAATAGGCTCTATAGAAAAAAAAAAAAAAAAGAAGTCAGACTGTTGATAAAAGATTTCAGGCGTTCGGACAATATCGCAGAAAAGATCTTGTATGCAATGTTGAATTGACCAGTGCCTCTATAATTGGCGCAGTTGAGGGACTGTCCTTGGATTGGACAAACGATGCTGAGATTCCATTTATCAGACATACACTCGTCTGACCAAATTTTTGAGATGAGTTAGTGCTCTCTATCAATTCATCACCAGCTGCCTTGAAAAGTTCTGCCAGTGAGCCGTCGCGTTCAGCAGCTTTGGTGAATTTCGGCTTGGATATTGCTATCCACACTTCTCTTTGGTCAGGAGGACGGAAATTTAAATGGTTCGTTCTGCCTGACAGCGGGATATTGATTTTCGTCGCCGTTTTACAGTCTGCAGAAGTAGTTTTTCCAAATTTTCAGCACCGACTGTGATTCTACTACGAGCTTTCAATTTTCATCTCTACATGTTCTTACTTTTTGGTAAAGCTTCCGTACATTGTTCCTGGAGTATGAGCTCTCAATATTATCAATCGCGCCCTTCTCATGCTATTTCTTCTTCTTTTGAAGAAGCCGATGCTCTTTCCGTCTCTTTCGCTCGTAAAGCTCACGAGCAACTCTCGTCTTTGCCTCTTATTTTGATGCATGCACTCGCTGCATTCTTCGTCAAACCAGGAGTTTTGCGGTATTAGTCGGTCGAAACCCAGCACGTCAGTTACGACGTTTCTGATGGCATAGTTCCATCGTTGCCACTGGTTTTCGGCACTTGATCCTGGCGGCATAGGGCTGATTGAGAAATTTCGGGATACGCGTTCAGCGAAGGGTCTGGCGGTCTCTTTCGATTGTGATTCTTCTTTGCTGCTGAGTTTGGGATATCCGCATTCATACCTTGGCTACAACAAGGTAATCACCCCGATTGTCGTTGGCGTTTCTCGCTTTTTGATGATTGCCGTTTTATTCATAGCTACGACTTGCTGACCGTTAAACATTACTAAGCAATTTGTTTGTCGTGTAGAATACTAGAATACATAGTGAAAAAGTTGTGAAAATGGATTCGTGCTATATCTGAAGAATAAAACGACAATCGTCGAAAAAGCGACAAACACCAACGACAATCAGGGTGAATGAACCGAGTCTCTGTTGACCGCTCGGAAGGTTCGGATATCCAGGACACTGAAGGCAAACAAACAGGAACTGTAGACGCCACCGTTGACTCCATCTAGGGAATTCATCCGCTGCCGTCGGGAACAAGAAAATATGTTCTAGTGAGAAAGCACTCTTCCCCCCTATCACCTGCTGCCACCAAAAATCCATACGGGGTTGGTTACTCTCAGATCAAGGTACTAAGCACCCAGCGGTCGCCACGTGAAGGTTGAGAGTAGGGATTGGTAGGCCTAGGCTAAGTGAAAATGCTTGCGTTTTGATGTAATCGCATGCGCTATCGTTTGATCACCATCGATCAAATCTTCACACTTCGGCAGATCCTGGAGTAAACTTTAGAAGTTCAAATCGATACTCACCATCTCTATCGATTTTAAGGTCGCCTATGACAGCATTCATAAGTGGGAAATACATGATGCAACTGTTGTACCAATGATTTGACAGATTTAGTGTTTTATACGATAATTGTATCGTGTGTATCCACATAACCGACCGTTGTACCGATATCGTATTGTCGCATGGTCTTGATTGTACAAGCGCTGTTACGGAATAGAATATCTGGTTGTACGTAAATCGTACGCAGACTGTATAATATGTGTGGTGCATACAATATACTATCACTGATAATAAGATTATTCACCCTGATTGTCGTTGGCGTTTGTCGCTTTTCGACGACTGTCGTTTTTTTCATAGCAACTAACTGCTGATAGTTAAACATTACTAAGCAATTTGTTTGTCGTGTAGAATACTATTACAACTCTTTCACAGTGAAAAAGTTATGAAAATGCATTTGTGCTACATCTGAAGAATAAAACGACAATCGTCGAAAAACGACAAACGCCAACGACAATCAGGGTGTTTATCTGTGATACTATATATGGCCTGCTAGTGAAATGTCAGTTCCATATCCAATCTCTGTTCAGAAAATGACGCCAACATAACTAGCTTTCTTGGTTCGAAGCGGAAAAATGTGGAAACAAAATGCCAACCATCTTGAATTTCTCCATAGAATGGTAGAGACACCTCTTGGGTTTGTGTGGATTTGCTAAGTAAAACGATTGAAATTCAAGTTGTTGAGGCATTGCTTGCAGCAGATATCACCTGGAAAATGTGCTAATTCAAATAATTACCGATAAATGGAACCAGCAAAATTTGAATAAAAAGTTGTTATATGCATTTTACTGTCCCATAAATTGCACAATATTCATATATTTATTACTAGCTGAACCCGTGCTCGACTTGCTTCGCCCTCTAAAGGCTTCCTGATGCGAACAAATACATATATAATATCAGAGCGAGTGAAAAAATATCAAAGTATTTGTCTAAGTCCATAAAATTGTTGTGTACAATAAATTTTATGGATTAATTGCATTTTATCAATATCGTTCCAACGAGTAACTTTCAGCCCCTAAGTGCAGATTTCATAGTTCTCAAAGACCAACATTCTCTAAAATATTATCAAACGTAATAAAAAATACAATTCTTTAAATAATGGACAACTGTATTTTATTATAGTAAACAAATCTTACAAAGCTTCTTTGTAAACAATGTTTGAGGTAGTTTGTTAGTGACGCGCGTATCTTCGTATGTAGGAAGACGTTCATCTTCAGTACGTGACCTACTGTGACGTTCTTCATTTGTTTGATATGATCGAACTTGACGAATTGTCCTAGCACGTTTTGAGCTTCGAGAAAGATTATATTTTTTCCTCAAAGGCATATTTTATAAAATAAACGGCGTTTTCTAAAACAAAACGGTAAGCTCTGTATCAAGCAATAAATAAAGAATATTAACTCACCTAAAAGCCAACATAAAAAAGAAACTGGAAAATGTGGTGGTGGTTTGAGAAAAAATAACATTCCACGTAGATTTTATTGAGAACACTGCAAGAAGATACATACATATGTTCACTCACTAAGGGGAAACACCAAGTATAAAGTTCCAACATTATGTGAGTGAGTAACAGATTTTCATTAAACTTGACGAAAATAATTTTTACTCACACTAAATGGAGTGTTTCTTAAAAAAAAAAAAAAAATGGGAATGCACTTGCACTCAATTTGTATTTACACCACAAACGCGCGCATAATTCTCCTTCGTTCCGATCCAACAGAGAAAACGACACACAGTATTTGTTGAAGTGAATGTGCTTTCGATGTGCGCCCACCACCCCAAAGCAGAAGAACGATCAGGAACAATCGTTGTTAGTTTCTTTAGATTTGAGAAAGTAAATTTAATTTGATCATGTTCGATTTTTGTCTGTAGCTCAGCTTCTAGATGAAGCAGAAAGCTGTTGGATAGCTTAAAATATAAAGTGAGGTGTTGACCCCATTACGTTTTTTTTTTTTTGTATTAATTATGAATTACCCGAGTAATAGAATGTTAAAGGCAATAAAGTCAGTAAAAACAAATAGCTCCCAAATAGTAGGCTGGGTAAAAAACGACATAGCCTATGTCCTTCCCGGAGTCTTAAGAAACATTTCAAAAAAAGTTTCATCGCCATTAGGTAACAAAAGAAAAACCCTACAGCTTTATTATATGTATAGATGAATCTGATTTGCACACCCAACTTCATCCAACGAAATTTCAAACAGGTGTGAGTTTTAATTTTTTCAGATCCGAACCAAGAGAGCAACTAATGTTGGAACCAAGGCGAAGTTGGCTACTAGCAGTCCATATAGAGTATGTTAATGGTCGGCACAACATAAGTCGGTACGACGATTGTATCGTTTATTTCCCACTATAGAGAAGAGCTGCATATAGAGACATGTCTAGTTTTAACATCCCTTCCAAACTTGTCCGTCTGTGCAGGATGACGATAGAGAACGCTCGCTGCTCCATCAAGGTCGGTAATGACTTCACCGAGACCTTTGATGTCAAAAAATGATTTAGAGAAAGTGACGCGCTGTCATGTGTATAAATATTTCAACGGATTGTGCGGAACTCAGAAGCCAACACCAGAGTCCGTACTGCTTACAAACGACGACGATATTGACATACGAGCAATTGGAAGAACTCAGCAGGTTGTCACAGGTGCGTTTGCAAGCATTGAAACAGAAGTGGCCAAATTGATCTAGAGATGAACGGAAGCAAAAACAAGTATAAACAGAACGTCACAGCGGGTAGCTGCAACATCGAGGTAGTAAAGGCTTTGGCTCTGCTATTAATTCTGACAATAATACCAGCGCAAAAATCAAACAAAACATAACTCTTGCCAATGGTTTTTTTTTTTTTTGGCTAATATGGTAATTCAACAGTAAAGCCTTATCTCGAAGAACTAAAGAGACTCTATAAAAGACCCAGATCATCTCAGTCCTACTTTACGGTACTGAAACATGAACTTTATTGAAAGCGGATGAAGATATCCTTTCTCGCTTTGAGAGAAAAATTCTTCGTAAGATAATCCGTCCCGTTTGCGTTGACGGGTTCTGGAGGAGAAGATTCAACGACGAACTATGCGAGCTGTACGTACAGCGACATCGACCTAATCAAAAACGTGTTTATTGAACGTTTGACATGCGTAGGACATGTAGAGCAAATGGACACCAACACTCCGCCCCGCAGAGTCTTCGAATTTAACCCTGAGGGATGACGCAGTAGAGGGTCTCCATGCCGTAGGTTGCGCGCACAAGTCCAAGGGACCTCGACCAGCTTGAGGTGAGCAACTCCAGTGGCTAATTATTCCTCGAGCATAGACACTGAGGACATGCTTACCTCTCTTTTATCGATATTTTCACTAAAAATGCTCAAATGAAATAGCCAATAGCATTCCTCCCCTTCTTCGTTTTAACCGCAATACTCGCCATGCTCATCAGTTTACCCTTAAGTTTATCTTCAGATGTGCCGTGAAATATAGAGATTCTTTTATGAGCCGCACAACACGTTTGTGGAATGCTCTCCCCGAGCCTGCATTTCGTCTCCATTATAACCTACAGACATTTAAGCCCAGTGTGCATCGGTGCCTCCTTTCTCTCTAACCCCTCTTACTTAATGCTCACGCTATGAAAATTATATAAAAAAAGACGTATTAAGCGACTTCTAATGAATGCCGAGGACGTCAAGGAATTCAAATTAATGCAAATAAATGCAGACTATTAATGAATGCAAATGAATGCAATGAATGGAAATGAATGCAAAAGATTGCAAAGAATGCAAATTAATGCAAGTTCCTGGGGGGCAAGGTTCCTGACAAAGGGGCCAGAGGAATAGAGGCATCCAAGTGAATTTATCTCCTAAGACCGTCTATACGTGGTGAAGAACCACACCCTGCACGAGGTGTCCCTGCTGAATACGAAATATGGCGGATCTAAAGAGGAAAACTTGAAAAAACCCGTAATCACAGGTGTGTAACGACCGTGCCTAAGGAATGAATGGCACTCCGTAAGTGTTTCTTATAACGGTGGACTCCGGAAACCCTTTTCAAAAATCCTATGGAATCAAATTAAACAATAAAGATGAGGAATGCACTCCTCTTAACGTGTAAACCGGGGCCGCTTTGGGCCTCTCAGACTGTACAGAGGGGGCACTTGGTCCTGCTGTGGAGTCTGAACTTATGGATGTCATAACAGAGGACGTGGCTTTATGTACCATCGACACAACCGACACCATAAATACGAAGGATGAAGAGACCCTCCTAGCATCACTTAGCTCTCCTGCAACGGTGATTGAGGCTCATATTGAAGGCGTCAAAAGTCTTTTTCCGAAAAGGGTCAAGCTATATGGAGCTGGACGCAAACGACTGAAAGAGTTTCTGAGGAAAGGCCACAGCCTGGAGAAAGCTCGAGAGCTAGCGGAAACTCCACTAAACAGGCAAGAGGGCCCCTCAAAACGTCCAAGAGGACGCAGCAAAGAGGATGGCCACCACGTCAAGAGTTGGACTCGGACCATCAAGCCTTGTTAAAACATACAGAGATGCCGTTGGACATCATCCTGCAGCAGAGGGAAAGTTCCACAAAACCGCAGTTCCTCGGCTGTACCTTAAAACCCGGCTGGCTTCTTTTCAGCTGAAAAAATAGAGCAACAGCGGACTGGCTCAAGACAACTTCTTCTTCTTCTTCTTCTTCCTTTTATCAGCGAGGCTATGATCCGAAAACAAGGGATCACAGCCCTCTCACTTCACTGCATTTCTACTGATCCGCCAGTGGGGTTCGCCTATTTGACCTCAGAAAATATCGGCAGGCCTGCCGATTTTGGATCACTCGGTTACTGAGGCCAATGAAATGCCGATGTCGTCGCATTTGTCTGATCCAGGCGTTTATAGGCCTGCCTTTCCTACATCGCGATGTCTTTGGAACGTGCATAGATATTGCCTTTTTAACAGGGTTCAAATGATCTCTTCTTTGAACGTGGCAATACCAGCTGAGCCGGTCGCGCTCTAATTTGTGTACGATGGTTTCCTTGATGTGAAAGCTTCCACGGATCTTCGAACTTCTTATTCGATCAAGCTTGGTCACGCCTGCTGTCATGCGAAGCATCTTCATCTCAGCTGCCGTTAATTTACTCTCATACTTTTTGTACATCGTCCAACATTGTGAACCGTATGTGAGCGCTGGACGTACAACTGCGGTGTAGAGCCTTCCTTTCAACTTAGGGGGCATTTTTCTGTCACAGAAGATAGCGGAATTTTCTCGCCACTTCATCCACCCTACGCTTACACGATGATTGATGTCGTCATCACAAGTTGCTTTGCTATTGATCATAGATCCCAGATATTTGAACTTTTCGCACTTGGGAAGCACTGTTCCATTCAAATAAATGTCTGGAATAGGCCTGAGTGGATCAGAGAACGGGCAGCACAAGTACTCTGTCTTTGTTGAACTAATGCGATACCCATTTCCCTCCAAAACGTCCACCCACACATCAAGTGCTCGTTGCAGGGATGTAGGATCCTCACTTATGATGGCTCCATCGTCAGCAAAGAATAACTGATGTACCTTGGGGTCCATCACTTTACCTTCAAGCAGATAATCAAGGACTGTAATAAAGAGCAAAGGACTTAAAACGCTTCCCTGGTGCACCCCGACTTTGATTGGGAACTCTTCGGTTACTCCAGCGGGACATCTTACTCTTGTCTTTGCTCTTTCCTACATGTCCATGATCATCTGTACATAGGTTTCTGGAACCCCTCGATGTCTTAGCGCCACCCATATCAGATCTCGTGGTTGTCTGTCGAATGCCTTTTCAAAGTCAACCAATACAATATGCAAATCCCTTAAGGAATCACGATGTTTTTCCATTATGATCCTTATACTTTGGATTGCATCTGTGGTTGATTTACCCGAGACAAACCCGCACTGATCATCAGATAGCCGTATTACTGGCTCAAGACAACAGTACCCAAAATGAAGCCCTGGAAAGATGCTCAGCTGAAAGCTGTGGACGAGGGAGAAGTTCCGCGGCCAGACATTTTTGTCGGATACTTTCCTGGCAAAAACTCAAACGAGCGTTTGTTGGGCCTAATCAAAGGCCAAAACGCAGGGCTAAGAGTGGACGGCGAGCAGCCGTCGTAGAGACCACCGTAGCTCTAGATCAAGCATCAGCCTTACACCTCTCCAAAATCGGAGGTAAACTTAGCTGCGGCTTCGGGTCCATACAACTTCGCCGAAAGCATAAAGAGCACCAACGAACCGCCGTAAACCAGACAGGCACGGTAGAAAATGAGAATCCTGCCAGCTCTTGTACGCGTAGGATTAATACAAGCGGCACTGAGGCCACACAGGGCCCCAGCACCAGCGCTGAGGCGGTATCTGCAAACAAACGGCCGCCAGAGAGTACATCAGCTGGAGCTTCAAGCGCGCTACCGAAGCATTCGCGCAACCCTCATCCACATCCACCCTCGCCCCTCAGACCCAGACATAAACCACGTCGAGACGCTACAACCTTCCCTCTGGAAGGTTAAGGAAGTGGGAGAGAAGAAACCCCGAGGAAGCTGCGCTACTGAATAGCGGCAGGGGCAGAAAAACGGTCCACCGGGACAAAGAGTGTAAACGGTAGATGAGTCCTCCACCACTCATCAGAATGCACTTCAAGTACCTTAAAATCAACTTGCACCATACTAGGGCAGCATCTTCCGTGCTGAATAGACGGTTCATCAAGGAAGATGTTGACTTGGCACTGATGCAAGAGCCATTAAAGGGCTCCCAACGAAGAACTGTCGGAAGAACTCAGCGGGCTATCACTGGTGCAATCAAGCGAAGAATAACTCTTGCCAATCGCAGTTTTTTGGGCTTATTAGGCAATTCAACAGTAAAGCCCTATCTCGAACAAATAAGGAGGCTCTATATAAGACCTTGATCATCCCAGTCCTGCTTTACGGCGCTGAAACATGGACGTTATTAAAAGAGGATAAAGATATCCTTGGTCGCTTCGAGAGAAAAATTCTTCGTAAGATTTTCGGTCCCGTTTGGGTTGACGGGTTTTGGAGGAGAAGATTCAATCACGAGCTATACGAGCTGTACAGCGACATCGACCTAGTCAAAAAACTGCGTATTGGACGTCTGAGATGGCTGCGACATGTAGAGCGAATGGACACCAACGCTCCGGCCCGCAGAATCTTCGAATCCAACCCCGAGGGACGACGCAGTAGAGGGAATCATCGCCGTAGGTGGCGCGTACAAGTTCAAGGGGACCTCGACCAACTTGGAGTGCGCAACTGGAGGCAATTAGCTTAAGACCGAGCTAAATAGAGAGGCTTGTTGGTTGATGCCCAGGTTCACCCCGAACTGTAGCGCCACCTAAGTAAGTAAGTAAGCTTTTTGAATTTGTATGTACTAACAACGTGATGGTGGTAAATAGGGGAAACGTTCCTACTTTTACTAACATTATCTGCCAGAAGGTACTAGATCTCACTTTGGCAAGCCCTTTTATATACAATTTCATCACAAACTGGCACGTGTCTGACGAAGTCTCCATGTCGGACCATAATCACATTAGATTCGATATAGGGATCTCCATGAATGACACGCTAAATTACAGGAACCCTAGACACACTAATTGGGATTCCTATCGGTTTACCCTCGAGGCAGAACTTAATCGTGCTTCGAATCCTATACATACCATTTCAGAGTTGGAATTCGAGGCAGAATACCTTCGAAAAACTATTTCCGTCGCTTACGAAGGCAGTTGTGTCGAAACACAGAAAAAGACCAACTGCGATGTCCCCTGGTAGAATAAGCGTCTTGAGTCACTAAGCGTCTTGAGTCACTTAGACCCTACTCTTAAAATCCCAGATACTATGCTCAAGAAATACCGGTTCTCCAGGAAATTCAATGTGGTCATAGATGACCGCCACACATGCACATGGAGGAATGAAGGACTATCAAACTTGGTACACAGATGGTTCCAAATTGGAAAATGGTAGCACTGGCGCAGGAGTTTATGGACCCAGGTTCCAGCGTGTGGCACGACAGCGTTTGGGAAATCACCAACAATATTTCAGGCAGAACTTCGTGCAATCGAAGTATGTGTACGAGAATGTCTGCGAAGAACGGTCGAGGGTACTTGTATCTATATCCTCTCGGACAGCCAGGCAGCACTTATGGCTCTGAAATAGTAGACGGTAGGATCAAAACTTGTATGGGATTGTCTAAACCTACTCGAAGATCTCGCATCGAAAAACACTGTCAGTGTGGCCTGGATACCAGGACACGAAGGCTTCGAGGGCAACGAACGGGTGGACTGCTTAGCGAGAAGAAGCGCTAGTCGCCCACTAGTCGGTCCTGAACTCTATTTTGGAGTCACACTGAGTAGCGCAAACATCAAAATAAAGAAATGGGAGGATGATCATCATACAGAGTACGGGGCCTAACTCAAGGGCCTAAGACATACAAAGAAGTTCATTAATCTCAACCGTTGTAAGGCTAAAAAGCTACTCGAGCTTAGGAAAGCAGACTTAAGAATCTTAACAGGCTACTTGACTGGTCATTGCCCACTCAGGTACCATCTGCACAAGATAGGAGTAGCAGATACAGACGAATGCCGGCTATGTGGAGAGCAAAAAGAGACGGCAGAACATATTCCTTGTGAATGCCATATGGCCGCAAGAAAAAGACTTCTCCATCTCGGGATGGCTTTATTGAGTCCCTCTGACTTCTCGAACATTGAGTCTGGGGCTTTGTTGAGGTTTATCAAAAGCCTTAACCAAGTTCTCAGCTAAACACCGGGCTGGCACAATAGATCTCATAGGTCGCAGTGCGTACAAGGCCCTAGTATAGTATATTATAGTAATGCAAGTGAATGCAAATGAAAGCAAATGTATGCAAATGAATGCATGAATGCAAATGAATGGGAGTGGCTTAGAAGACTTGAAATTAATGCAAATGCCTTCAAATGAATGCCAAAGGCTGCAAGTGAATGCAAATTATTGCAAATGACTTCAAATGACTGCAAAATGATTTTAAATGAATGCGAATGGCTGCAAATGAATGCAAATTCGCAATCTTGAATTCAAAGACTTAAAGTCTTCTGATTTGACTCTTTTGAATGCTTTAATTGATTGTTCAGTCAATGAATGGTGATTTCAACTTGTAAGTCACCATTTAAAAATGTAATTAATGAGTGTAATCATTTTTCAGAGAAATCATAAGAGTTAGATTCATAAATGAATGCATTATTTTACAGCTTTGGTTGAGGTAATAAGCTCCTCCTTGACGTTACTACTGCAAAGGACACATACAAATTAAAATCTTTACCAAATAATGAAATAAAAATACAATCATCCGACTCCTAGCTTATACAAAAATCGTTAAAGTACTCAAACTTCAAAATACACAATATTGTATAAGCCTAAGAAACAGCACAATTTTAGAGTCATGCTAAAACTAAAGGAGTATGGACACATAGTTACCAAAATACACAATATCTTACAGCAAGGAACCAAAAACCCCCTTCCGGTTTTTTTCATTGAGCTAGAAAATAATAAGAACAATAAAGACGTATCTAGTATTACTTAGTGTTATCGAAAAAAACTCAGTTGACATTCTCTTAATATCAGAAACACATTTCACAAGCAAAAGTTTCTTAGAAATTGCTAGTATTAAAATCTTTTACACAAACCACCCTAGTGGACGTGCTCGTGATGGAGCAGCAATTATAATCAGACAAAATATCAAGTGCCACGAACTAGAAGGCTACAAAAAATACTATCTACAAGCGATAACCATTCAAATCGAGGGCACACGAGAACCACTTATAATATCTGCATTATACTGCCCACCAAGGTTCAAAGCTAGTACCTTGGAATATATTGAATATATCAAATAGTTGGGACCACGTTATTTCGCAGGTGGTGACTTCAATGCAAAGAATACGAACTGGGGTTCGAAACTAACTAACAAAAAAGGTAGAATTCTTATGGATGCCCTGAACAAGTGCAACTGTAAATTCTTAAGCACAGGAGAACCTACGCGTATAAGAAATTATCAATCTGGCAATACTACTCTTTATACCAATCTGCCAACACTGATATAGCAGCACTACATCTATATATTGACAAGCACCGTACCGTGCTCTCTTGTACATATATACCGTTTTTGCAAATATCGGCATCGAATACTGTTCGTCGATGTCTGGTTCATTTTTGTTAGTCATTACTTCTTTGTATAATTTGTTGATCGCTTCGAGGCAGAAGTGGTTCTTGGCTCCATCCTAATAAAGTTATTTTCTACATACTTCCACACGACTTGGTTTCAGCATTTTATTTCTCGATGTATATTGTTATACTCTACCTATTGGCCTACTGACAGCACGAAAATTCCAGACCTTTTAGACTTCTGCATAACCAAGAATATAAACTTAAGTCACCTAACAATAAAATCTTGTTTCGACCTTGCCTCGGACCACTCGCCAATTATCATCGAATATCTCCAAAATGCAAAACTGCAAAGAAACATGTCACCTTTGACTAACCACAAGACCGATTGGGATGCACTGCAACATTGTGTGCACGAACATATTGAACTTAGAATTCCACTAAAAACCCATCAAGACCTTGAGAATGCAATTCATTTCAACAACCTTCTTTACTCCACAGCATTAAAATTAACACTTGACCTAAAACAACAAAAAAACACCTATATATTCACATCGAAAAAAAATTGACAAAAATTCAAGGAAAAACTAAAGCTAAAGAAAAATTGGCTCGCTACCAGACCACCGATTGACAAAGCAAACTTTAACAAATCGACGAAAGAACTAAAATCCATTCTCAAAAAACAAATAATCGCAGGATACCTAGATACATATTTGACAAATCTCACCCCAACCCAAACAACCAACTTTTCACCGTGGAAATTAAACAAAAGGCTTAAGAACGGAACTACCCATCAACTATCTCTGATAAACACTGACGGTTTCTGGTCCAGAACATCCATTGATAAAGCGAAAACGCTAGCTGGCTACTTCAGAACAACATTCACCAATGAAATTGATGGACAGAATATCTCATTCTCAGTAAATAACACAAATACAAACACAAGTATTAAAAGAATAATCACCAAAGAAATAAAAAAATCACATAAAACATAGATCAAATCAAACAAAATTTGCCGGATATGATATGATAACTGGAAAACTACTAAGACATTTACCTGACAGTGCCATTATATACCTTAGGGATATCTTTAACGCTGTAATTCGACAAAACTACTATCCAAAAGTCTGGAAGGTATCCAAAATAATTGCCATTCCTAAACCTGGTAAAGATCCTACGAAGATTGCTTCATACAGACCGATAAATTTATTACCAACTATATCTACGATATTCGAAAAGATGCTACTTGATAATATTGACAAAGCTGTAAAACAACAAAATCTTATCCCGGACCATCAATTTGGTTTTCGAACTATAAACTATTTTTTCTTACTTAATAAGATCTAGTTATTTTTTTTTTTTTGTGGCGCCGGCCGTGGCGTAATTGGTTAGTGTGTCGGACCAATGCGCGTGAGGTTCCAAGTTCGAATTCCAGAAAACACTAAAAAGTTTTTTCACGGTCCCACCTCTTACGAACGTCTGACAAACATCCGAGAGAATTGTTGTCTCGAAAAAAGCTTCTCAAACCAAATTACCTTTCGGATATGGCACTAAACTGTAGGTCCCTTCCATTCGTGTGAAAAATATAACGCACAAAACACGAGTGGTTGCGAGAAGATAGGCCCTGGCACTTAAAGCGCTGCTTCGCCAAATATATATCTAAACATATATTGTTTTTTTACAAAATGGTGTATTATCCCTAAAAGTCTTCCTCAATAATTCATTTTCTGTAGCATAGCGCATTTGAAGTATACTTGTACAGTACAATACATCCCAGCCTTGATTTCCATTTAGGATGCTCATAGCTTGCGCCAACTCCAGAGCATGCGATCCAAAAAAGCAAATGCGAGAGTCCTTCAGCAGAGGGTATATTGCTAGAAAATGGAACAGATGCTTTCTCACGTTCATGTTGCAGAAATCACACACGATCGGGAGTTCCGGTCGATGTGGCATGTTACAGTTTTCCGTGGTGTTACAGTTTAAGAAATAAGACTTGTCCTGCAGATTGTACCTCATTCTGCTATAATAGCATCTATGCAACGACTGCTGTGCCTCGTTTGAGTTTTTTTTCGTAGAATATGTGTCCCAATTTCTCCAGAAGAGTGTTGAAGTGGATTCTTAAAGATGTATGGTGTTCATCGAACGCTAACCGTAAACTAAAGTTGTAGTCTGAGGCTAGCTTTTTACACTCTTGAACAATGTTTCCTTTGGTTGACAAAACGTGGTTTAAAATCAACTTTGGTAGCCTTTCTTATCCCATCGCCATACCTTTTACTATATAGTCAAAATGCATTTCTAAGGTTTCTAAGAATGGAGGAGGTACACCTGTCTCCAAGTGGAACATGTAGTTGGGGGTGCCATTCGGCAAGCGAAAGATCAGTTTATGGAAATATCGAACAAAATGTTCAAACACAACATAAGAACAGTATCCTCACACAGTTGCCCGAAATAACTCTTGCTTTGAAGAGTGCGATATGGATTTGTTTACAGTTTATTCCCTAGATGTTTATTCATGTTGAGGTTTGCTGAGATTAAGATTCCCAGATATTTATATTCGCGTACAATTTCGGCACGATCTCCTTGATAAGACCACTTTTCGTTCCGCGAAAATCTATCTCCACCCCATCTAAAGAGCATGATTTCTGATACCAGATTTCTTCGCACTAGCTAAAAGTTATTTGGACAATAGACAATTCTACGTGCAATACAATGATAAGTCCTCCCAGTTATGCAAAATGGACGCAGGTGTCCCTCAAGGAAGTGTACTAGGACCAACGCTATATCTTCTCTATACAGCGGACATACCGAAAACTAAAAATGTCATGCTAGTTACATTTGACACTGTAATCCTATCTTCAAACATTTGCATAAAATTAGACGTAGAACAAGTCAGAATAGCACTGGACATGACAGTAGATTGGTTCCGAAAATGGGAATCAAGAAAAATGAGGACAAAACAGTACAAGTTGTATACACTACAAAAAGGAATTATAATCCAGAGATCATCAGTTTAAACAATAAACTAATTTTTCTTGACAATGAAGCTAAGTACTTGGGTATGCTAATAGATAGAACTTTGACTTGGAGACCGCATATAATTTATAGACGAAACCAAATAAAAAACAAATTCAGACAACTTTACTCGCTCTTAGGGAAGAACTCAAGGTTATCAACAGAAAATAAACTCTCAATCTATAAAACAATAAGAAAACCAATATGGACTTATGGAATTGAAATTTGGGGAACTGCCTGTACAACTAATATTAACATTATTCAAAGACTACAAACAAAAATTCTTCGAACTACATATAGTAAATACACCATGGTATTGTATTGTACATAACAAATGAAGACTTACAACCAGCGTTGCCACTTGCTGCAATTGCAGTTGATCTACTGCATTTTTGTAGTATGCTTGTATGCAATTCCAGATCGTAATAATGAATCATTTTTAACACAAAACATAACAACAAAACTTTCGAAAAAGTTGAATTTCTTATTTGAACATAGCCACTACTCACTATTCGTGAGCGGACCTTACACGTTCAATAATGAAGTCATTACTGCAAGATAATGACATTAAAAATTATCGTGTAAGGTCGGTAGTTTTGTCATTACTTGAAATGTTGGACGGGAATGGCGAAAATCTGGATTTTCTGATTTCAAAGCATCATTACTGGCAATATTGTCATTAATAATGATGGTGTAAAGTGTTTGCGTTATTACTTCATCATTAATCATTTGACTTTGTACATCCTGTGTAGTAACTTGTACATAGGTTGCTACGTAAGTTTTGAGATATGGTAATACCAGTGTGAATATGTCAAATCTGACATTGTCATCGTAAAGTTTGACATTTCTAATAGTAATCGTACTCACAATATTTTATCATACGAATGCTATTTGTGCCGTGTACAGGTACTTGAAATATTCATCTTGGTTAAAAAATTGAATTAAATCGTGAACATTTTCGTACTATGATTTTTTATGACTTTCGACGTGGATTAAACCAACAACAGTATGCCGATCAACTCACTTTAACTTTTGATAATGAAGCACCATCTTAAGCCACTGCGTTTCGCTGGTTTTCCGAATTTAATCGTGGTCGCACTTCACTACAGGACGAATTTCGTGAAGAAAATCCAAAATCGGTTGTTGTGCTAGAAAAAATTTATGCTGTGCGTGAACTGATGTTGCAAGATTGTCATGTGACATACCGTGAGATTGAGGCATGCTTGGGCTAATGCCCACTTGTATACATTCAATATTGCATGAACATTTGCCCGTCAAAAAGATTACTTCGCGTTGGATACCGCATAATTTGGCAATCGCTCAAAAAAAGGCTCGGATCGATTGGTGCCAAGAAATGTTGAAAAAATTCAATCGCGGTGCGTCTTTTGAACGTCTATAAAATCGTGACAGGCGACTAATCGTGGATCTATGCATATGAACCCGAAACTAAACAACAATTGACTATATAGGTTTTTCAAGACGAGCCAAATCCAACAAAAGTTGTTCGCGCACGAAAAACTTCCAAGCAAATGGTCGCCTGTTTTTTTTCAGAATAATAGAACGGTCAATTCTGAATGGTACACCACCATTTGTTTGCCAGAGTGTTCGGAAAAATAAGGCAAACCAATCGCAGAAGATGAACCATTCTCCACCACGACAATGCAAGCTCTCACACAAACAAGAGAATTTTTGCGCATTCAAAACACCGATTTGATGGGTCATCCGTGATTTCTTCTTATTTCCGCAGATCAAAAATAAAATGCGAGGTCAACGTTTTTCGACGGCTGAAGAAGCGGTTGATGCGTTCAAATCACATGTTTTGAAGGTACCTCAATCGGAGTGGAAAAGTGCTTCGAAAGCATGCAAGAGTGTATTAATCTTCATGGAGAATATTTTGAAAATCAATAAAGCCATTTTCGATTATAAATATTTATTTTTACTTGTCTATCTCAAAACTTAAGTAGCAACCTACGTATTTAAAATAATGAACAGCGATAACGCGGCTTTATATGTATCTGAGGCTATAAGGAATAAAGAATAACCGCTTAAGTCAAGCTAAGACAAAATTGAGTTAAGGATGCCAGAAGATGCTTCGCTATTCAAAGTTTATGCTGTCAATTTTGCACTTTATTAGCAGTTGTCGTTATCGAGCAATATGCAAAGAAACAAGAGTAAAATTCTTGAAGTATTATACATGTATAAGCGGTTGACATGTTTCAACTATGGTATAACTTATTGAAGACATACCAACGGAGAACTTAAGTTGTTCAAAGCTAAGTACATCAGGAATACTGTCAACCTCTCCTGCATAGATATACTCCCTTTCATCGTAAATGCTTTTTTATTCATGCGGAAGTAGTTACGATAGTCTTCTACTTTCGTAGTTTTTACCCACCCTCGTCGATTAACACATTTTTGTCTTAAATGGAAAACTCCAAAGTTATACCAAAATATGCTTTTTACGCGAATCTATGGGCGAAATTGATAACAAATTATACTTCCTCTGAAGCATGTGACATTATTTTTGATCGTGTAAAGGTGGCTATGAATTTTTCTGTTTTGTTTAAATCCTATTTTTGTTATTCTTTTATTGCTTATGTTATTTTTTGTTATTACCTTGTTTTTGTTTGAAAATAAAAATTTACTGCGTAAAAATTCAATCTACTGCATATTTTTAGAGAATCTACTGCGAAAAAATAGTCCTAAAGTGGCAACGCTGCTTACAACGTGATCTCAATATTCTCACCGTAAACGACGAAATAAAAATAAAAAGTAGACAACATTAAATCCCGCTTTGTAACCACACAAATTCATATACATACAAAGATTACTAGCACAAGAACCAAATCCAAGAAGAAGATTAAAAAGACGAAAACCAATAGACCTTCAATATTTTTAGGTATTAATAAAGAAAAGCTAAGTAATTAATTAACTTTTTAATTTATAAAGAAACTATACAAAACATTATTGCAAACAAATTATTGTACATATGTATATCGTTCAACAAGAATCTATTAAGGCAATGGCCTCAAGGTTTAAAGTATGTATATCCCGCCTATATCTCTTATAACATTTATTAGGTGTCGTTAAGACATATGTACACTTAGAAACATTCAGTTTCGTACGGAGCGTGTTTTTACTAAGAGACACTTAATTCAGGACAAACGAATTTCAAATGCGTTCATAGATGTTCTTAAAATCATGTTATTTCTTGTATTCTTTACAGTAATGAAGACAAACAATTAAAAAAGAAATCTAACTGTAAATTTTGTCTGTGTTATGTGAGATCCTTCGAATGCAGAGCAAGCATTCAGTTTCGTACGAAGCAATTAAGCTCCTGTTCAGTTCGGAGTGTTAACATTTTAGAACTGAAATTGTTTGTTTTATTTAAAATATACTATTTTGCTAAGAATTTGAGGTATCTTTCTGTTCACTGTGTTTTTTTTTTTGTGAAATTATTTAATTTTTTTGAATGGGTTAAAACATAACGGAAGATATACTATCTTTGGTAATTTTTCATCGAAAGAAAGGAATATCTTTGGGCATAAAAGCTAAAATGCTACAGCTACATAAGTCTACGATACAATATATTTATAAACGTTACCTTGAGGAAGGAAGAATTGAGAATGTGTGTAGTAACAAAGGTCCCAGAAGAATGACTATGTTTTCTGAAAAATTTATTTTGCGTGAAATAAAGAGAAATCTAAAGTTGTCTTCAGTCGAATCATGTAAAATGCTTGCTGATTTTAACGGAACTGATGTACAGCCAATCAGTATTGCACTTACACTTAAAAAGAATGGTTACTTTTCACGAGTATGGCGTAGAAAACCTTTGGTCAGCGAAGTTAAAACAAAAAAGGCTTAATTTCTCCAAAGCATAAGTCGCTAGATTATTAGAAAAATGTTATATTCGTTGATGAAAGTAAATTCTCACTCTTCCGAAACGACAAAAAACAAGAAAAAGTATACCGCAGGCGTAACGAGGCTTATCTTTTGAAAAACTTATCGGCGACTGTAAAACACGGTGTAGAAAGCGTAATGGTATGGAGGTGTTGGAAATTTTAAATTTTATTCAAGGGAATATGAAAAAAATAATTTATCTTAACATTTTTAAAGAGAATCTACAACGTTCATCTAAGAAATTAGGCATTAAGAACTCATTTCACTTGTACCAAGCAAAGACCCAAAGCACATGGCTTTGGACGTTCGTCTTTGGCTCTCATATAACGGCCCAAAATGCATTGAAACACCCCCAAGAGCCCAGATATCAATCCAATAGAGCATCTGTGGGAGCACTTGGAAAGACAAATTAGGAAAACAAATGCCGTTAGAAACAAAAAGGAACTTAAAGCGGTAATTTCGAAAGAGTGGAATGAAATTCCATCCGTGTTACAAAAAAGCTGTTTACATCAATTCCAAATAGACTTGCAACTATTTTAAAGCACAATGGAAATCAAACTTCCTATTATTTTTAATAATTTTTGTTTTTGACGTAAAAATCTTAAATTTTAGAATTCGTACGAAACTGAATGTACCTTAAAATCTCTACTTTATGTGAACTAATTCCTAATTTTTCTCTATTTTATTGAATTACCATTTTATTTTTGATAATTCCTGGTATTTATATTACACTTCAATAAAAAATAACATTAAACCTAGAAAAAAGTTTATATTTTTTTCAAAATAACGAACAATTTGCAAAAATTCTCTTCGTACGAAACTGGATGTTCTTAAGTGTATGTAAAATAAAATTTAGGAAATAAAAAAAAATAAATAAAAAACTATGAGCAGAATTATACATACATATGTATGTATGTACATGCAGAGGTCCTGGAGATATGTATATGCACGTTTTTCGATGTTACACTATTACTGTGCTATTACTTTGACCTCATCTTCATCAAATCTGCATAATTTACAGTTACATTTGTCTCAATGAATTAAGATAAATAAGAATTATTAATTTCTAATTTCGTTGGAATATTATGAAAGCATTGAAATAACGGTCTATCCTTGAATTGAAAATACACACTTTTTGTTTTAATTTTGAAGCATTTTTCTTATTAATTTTTCTAATTATAATGAGTAATAAAGTTGTAGTTTTTTTCACAGTCTTTAAACCCATTAAAAATGTAACATATTTTATTAACACAATCTTTTTTCAAAAGTCAATTGTTTACAACTTAACTTTTGCAATCTTAACCAAAATTCAAAAAAAAAAAAAAGTTTACTTACTATTTATCCTCTTGGGGTCTGCGGTTTTATATGTTTTTTTTTAGATCTTTTTCATCAACGTTTTTAAACTCAGCAAAGACCACAAGTAACAATCAAAGTTTCAGTTGTCGAACATTTCTACGTAATTACTAGGTTAGGTTAGGTTAGGGTGGCAGGCTGGTATTGTGGTATCACATGGATCTATCATCCATGAAGCGCTGTAGGGTGCTGATGCTGACGTAAGCTAGCTCGCCTAAGCTGTCGAAGAGATAGGCTCCTAAGTGTAGTCTTCTGCGAGCGGAGAGGGTCTGGCCCGTGCAAAGAAGGTGCAGTAAGGTTACCACCTTCGCCTCGTGCATGCAACTTCTACAGAAATCATTTGCTAAGATGCCTATCGATGATGCAGTGCCCCGTAATGATATCTACTTTAATTGCGATGAGCAACCTTGTCAGCTCAATAAGGTAGTTGGAGTGTTTCTGATCCAGCTTAGGCCAGATCTGTTTAGTAATGAGACACGTAGTGCCGCTAGCCCACCTGCGATTGGCTACGATAATGGTGTTGAGCTTAAGTAGTAGTTTCACTGTAGCGAGAGGCATGCCGTGATTCGCCTTGCTCGACGAGATCGGTAGACAAGTGCCCTGCTTGGCGAGTTCATCGGCCGAGCAGTTCCCTGGAATGTCCCTGTGCCCCGGCACCCAAATAAGATAAATGTTGAACTGTTTGGCTATCTCGTTAAGAGACAAGCGACAATTTAGGACTATTTTCGAGTTGAAGGTAACAGATTCCAATGACTTGATCGCAACTTGACCGTCAGTAAAGATAATAATATCCCGTTTGGATATCACATTGTACTTCAGCCACGACAGAAATTCATTGCCATGATTTCCGTTTTGAAGACGCTACAGTGATTAGGGAGGCGAAAAGAGATAGTAATGTTTAGTTGTTGGGTGAAGACACCTCCCCCCACCAAATGGATCCCTCTTGTGTCCCTAGCTCACCTACCCATTCAAGTCTGGAGGAGATGCGGGTTTCAAAGTTTTTATCAAACAGAAGTTGTGGAAGTACATAGGCAGTGTCTTGTGGAAGGAATTCAGGATTATTGAGAATAGAGGAGTATCCTGTATCTAGACCGGGCCATCGGGATATGGAGAGACTGCAATAGCAACGTCGTCCGCAAAAGCAACTACTTTACAGCCTTCCCCTTCCAGGATTGAAAGCAGTTCGTTCACCGCCATGTTCCGTAGAACCTCTGCAGAGTACCCCTATTCACGAGCCTTCGAACTAGGGCATCGCGTCGTCCAGCTTAGAGTTGATAACCCCATTTGTCAGCAACTGGCTAACTAACGCGCCAATCGACCCCGTAATACCAAGACTCACGAGTGTCCGCATAATTGCTTTAGGTTCGACATTGTTAAAGCCTCCCTCTATGTCGAGAAATGCTAACAGAGTGTATTCTTTTCAATCGAAGGATTTTTCTATGGTGCGCACCAGTGAGTGTAGGGCCGTTTCTGTCGATTTCATTTTACTGTACGCATGCTGGGCGGTTGACAGGATGCTTGCGTTAATGATGCAACGAATATGGAAGCCTAATAGTTTTTCCAGAGTTTTCAGAAGAAAAATTGATATACTTAAGGGTCTGAGATTTTTGGGGTTAACATGCGAGCTTTTGTCTGCTTTCAGTATAAGGTTAAGTTAGGTTAGGTTAAGGCGATGCTTTTGTTTTCGTAATGAAAAATTACCTCTCTCACACCATCAACGGAGCTGAGGATGAAGAGTGCAGAGCACAAAATATGTGGGATTCCCTACAGCGAACTTGCTTAAAGAAGGCCAAATCACTGCTAGGAGCTTCAAAAGGCCACCATCAACACGCCAAAGAAACATGGTGGTGGAGTGATGAAGCTAAGAAGGTGATAAATGAGAAGAAAGCGGCTTTCAAAGCTTGGTCAAAGTGCCCCTCTAATAATAGTGACGAAAAAGCTCGCCTCGAAATGGAATACAGATGCTGCAAGAAAAAAGCGAAGAAGAAGTGCGCTCAGCTTCAAGCAGAGAGTACGGAGGGCCTGTATCGGGAGCTGGATAAAATATTTTCCCCGGTTGCTGATGCAAACCAGGCTATCCAGGAGCTGCGAAGACACAATATGAACAAGAGTGCCACTATCTTCAAAATAGCCGCCCAAAGAAGGAAGAATGCTCAGGAGATTCGTTCGCCAAAGTTCATTAGCAATGCTCATGGCCAGCTTCTTGTGGATGACGACAAAATTCTGCAGAGGTGGCGGCAGTATTGTGAAGAGCTTTTGAATGAACAGTTTCCCCGGCTATACTTTCCAAGAGCCACCCCTAACTGTGAACAAATACCCGACATTACAGTCGAAGAAGTTAGTGAGGCGGTCAAATACTCCAAAAAACGAAAAGCGGTTGGGCCAGACGAGATACCCTCTGAGTTCTGGAAAAAGATGGGAGACATCGGGTTCAGATGGCTCAGAATTCTCATCTCCAAATTCGTGAGAGGTGATCCAATGCCGAATGAATGGAGGGAAAGTTACCTTCTCCCTGTATACAAAGGGAAGGGTGATACGCGAAACTGTGATAACTACCGTTCGATCAAGCTGATGTCACACACCATGAAAATCGTTGAGCGGGTATTAGGTGGCCGACTGCGAAAAATAATACGGCTATCTGATGATCAGTGCGGGTTTGTCTCGGGTAAATCAACCACAGATGCAATCCAAAGTATAAGGATCATAATGGAAAAACATCGTGATTCCTTAAGGGATTTGCATATTGTATTGGTTGATTTTGTAAAGGCATTCGACAGACAACCACGAGATCTGATATGGGTGGCGCTAAGACATCGAGGGGTTCCAGAAACCTATGTACAGATGATTATGGACATGTACGAAGGAGCAAAGACAAAAGTAAGATGCCCCGCTGGAGTAACCGAAGAGTTCCGAATCAAAGTCGGGGTGCACCAGGGAAGCGTTTTAAGTCCTTTGCTCTTTATTACAGTCCTTGATTATCTGCTTGAAGGTAAAGTGATGGACCCCAAGGTACATCAGTTATTCTTTGCTGACGATGGAGCCATCATAAGTGAGGATCCTACATCCCTGCAACGAGCACTTGATGTGTGGGTGGACGTTTTGGAGGGAAATGGGTATCGCATTAGTTCAAAAAAGACAGAGTACTTGTGCTGCCCGTTCTCTGATCCACTCAGGCCTATTCCAGACATTTATTTGAATGGAACAGTGCTTCCCAAGTGCGAAAAGTTCAAATATCTGGGATCTATGATCAATAGCAAAGCAACTTGTGATGACGACATCAATCATCGTGTAAGCGTAGGGTGGATGAAGTGGCGAGAAAATTCCGCTATCTTCTGTGACAGAAAAATGCCCCCTAAGTTGAAAGGAAGGCTCTACACCGCAGTTGTACGTCCAGCGCTCACATACGGTTCACAATGTTGGACGATGTACAAAAAGTATGAGAGTAAATTAACGGCAGCTGAGATGAAGATGCTTCGCATGACAGCAGGAGTGACAAAGCTTGATCGAATAAGAAGTTCGAAGATCCGTGGAAGCTTTCACATCAAGGAAACCATCGTACGAAAATTAGAGCGCGACCGGCTCAGCTGGTATTGCCACGTTCAAAGAAGAGATCATTTGAACCCTGTAAAAAAGGCAATATCTATGCACGTTCCAAAGACATCGCGATGTAGGAAAGGCAGGCCTATAAACGCCTAGATCAGACAAATGCGACGACATCGGCATTTCATTGGCCTCAGTAACCGAGTGATCCAAAATCGGCAGGCCTGCCGATATTTTCTGAGGTCAAATAGACGAACCCCACAGGCGGATCAGTAGAAATGCGGTGAAGTGGGAGGGTTGTGATCCCTAGTTTTCGGATCATAACCTCGCTGATAAAAGGAAGAAGAAGAATCCCTATGCCCCGGCCTCCAACACAGGTGAATATTGAACTGCTCAGCTATCTCCACAAGAGACGATCGGCAGCCTAGAGCTACTAAGGAATTTATAGAGGTCGATTGCAAGGATTTGATTGCTGCTTGGCTGTTTGTAAAGATGCGGATATTTCTAGCAGATATCAAATTTTTCTTAAACCAAAATACGACTTCTTTAATCGGCATTATTTTCACCTGTAACACGCTACAATAATTTAGTAGACGGAAAGAGAGCTTACACCTCCACCAACTCCGTCCTTCGTTTTTGAGCCGTCAGTGTAGAAGTGGATTGATCCACCTTCTAAAAATGCATCGACATCACAGCGTCATGGCAGCAGTGGTGGAGATGAAACTCAGATTGACTACCATTTGGTAGGCAGTTTCATGAAGCCTCAGGTAAAAGATTGCAAAGTGATCCTGGGAGAGGCAATCGCTCGGCAACACCTTCTCCTGCTAACAGAAATTTTTATGAAAATACCGAAGAAAAGCAAACAAACTAGGGTCTCTGAGAAAATCAAGTGGTGGCTTTTGTTTTCGTAATGAAAAATTACCTCTCTCACACCATCAACGGAGCTGAGGATGAAGAGTGCAGAGCACAAAATATGTGGGATTCCCTACAGCAGACTTGCTTAAAGAAGGCCAAATCACTGCTAGGAGCTTCAAAAAGCCACCATCAACACGCCAAAGAAACATGGTGGTGGAGTGATGAAGCTAAGAAGGTAATAAATGAGAAGAAAGCGGCTTTCAAAACTTGGTCAAAGTGCTCCTCTAATAAAAGTGACGAAAAGCTCGCCTCGAAATGGAATACAGATGTTGCAAGAAAAAAGCGAAGAAGAAGTGCGCCCAGCTTCAAGCAGAGAGTACGGAGGGCCTGTATCGGGAGCTGGAGAAAATATCTTCCCCGGTTGCTGATGCAAACAGGCTATCCAGGAGCTGCGAAGACACAATATGAACAAGAGTGCAACCATCTTCAAAATAGCCGCCCAAAGAAGGAGGAATGCTCAGAAGTGCAAAAACGAAAGCGGTTGGGCCAGACGAGATTAGGTGGCCGACTGCGAAAAATAATACGGCTGTTTGATGATCAGTGCGGGTTTGTCTCGGGTAAATCAACCTAAGATGCAATCCAAAGTATAAGGATCATAATGGAAAAACATCGTGATTCCTTAAGGGATTTGCATATTGTATTGGTTGACTTTGAAAAGGCATTCGACAGACAACCACGAGATCTGATATGGGTGGCGCTAAGACATCGAGGGGTTCCAGAAACCTATGTACATATGATCATGGACATGTATGAAGGAACAAAGACAAGAGTAAGATGCCCCGCTGAAGTAACCGAAGAGTTCCCAATCAAAGTCGGGGTGCACCAGGAAACGTCTTAAGTCTTTTGCTCTTTATTACAGTCCTTGATTATCTGCTTGAAGGTAAAGTGATGGACCCAAAGGTACATCAGTTATTCTTTGCTGACGATGGAGCCATCATAAGTGAGGATCCTACATCCCTGCAACAAGCACTTGATGTGTGGGTGGACGTTTTGGAGGGAAATAGGTATCGCATTAGTTCAAAAAAGACAAAGAACTTGCGCTGCCCGTTCTCTGATCCACTCAGGCCTATTCCAGACATTTATTTGAATGGAACAGTGCTTCCCAAGTGCGAAAAGTTCAATTATCTGGGATCTATGATCAATAGCAAAGCAACTAGTGATGACGACATCAATCATCGCGTAAGCGTAGAGTGGATGAAGTGGCGAGAAATTTCCGCTATCTTCTGTGACATAAAAATTCCACCAAAGTTGAAAGGAAGGCTCTACACCGCAGTTGTGCGTCCATACATACGGTTCACAATGTTGGGCGATGTACAAAAAGTATGAGAGTAAATTAACGGCAGCTGATGATGAAGATACTTCGCATGACAGCAGGAGTGACAAAGCTTGATCGAATAAGAAGTTCGAAGATCCGTGGAAGCTTTCACGTCAAGGAAACCATCATACAAAGGATGGATCGCGACCGGCTCAGCTGGTATTGCCACGTTCAAAGAAGAGATCATTTGAACCCTGTTAAAAGGGCAATATCAATGCACGTTCCAAAGACAGCGCGATGTAGGAAAGGCAGGCCTATAAACGCCTGGATCAGACAAATGCGACGACATCGGCATTTCGTTGGCCTCAGTAATCGAGTGATCCAAAATCGGCAGCCCTGCCGACATTTTCTGAGGTCAAATAGGCAGATAAGTAGAAATGCGGTGAAGTGGGAGGGTTGTGATCCCTAATTTTCGGACATAACCTCGCTGCTAAGAGGAAGAAGAAGGAGAAGAAGAAGAAGAAGAAGAAGATATCACATCGTGATCTGGAAGGGATGGTGACGAGGAAGTTCTTGTCAAAATTTAGACGTGGGAATTTATTCAGAATTGAAGCGTGGCCAAATTCTTTTCTTGACCACTGTTGGGTAGCTTCGAGGCCAACGGCTGCATTCGCTGCCATTTGCTTGCTAAATATACTGAGGACTATTAGATGAAACATAATGTCCAGTGCCGCAGAGGGAGTTATAGGTACTGCTCTGCTTATGCACAGATAAGCAGTACGCTGGATTCTACTTTGATAATAGCTATTTATAGCTTCTTGTATGTATACCAGATCTAGACAAGTTTGTCTCTAGCGCTTGCAAGATTATGTCCGATGATGCCTTGTACAAGTCACAATCTAGCGCGTCTCTCGTGCTTTTGGCATTATTGAATAGTTTTCTGCAATTATTGTAATTCTTAAAGGGCCTAGGCCTGCTATCCACCAATGCGGCTTCTTCTTGCTCCTGGGTTGAATCAAAGGGCAGGAAGAAGTCATCGCTGTATTTAAAGCTGAGGTTAAATCTTCAACCATGCGATCAAGTTCTTGAGGGTTTTAGGGGGGATTCAGATGATATGAGGTAACTAAATTACTTAAAGTTGACCTGTATTTGAGCCAATCAGTTTTACAGTATTTGCAAAAAAAACTGGGGGCTACTTCACTTCATCTTCGGCCATAACCACTCGGCTTGCTGACGAGCAACCCAAGTCCTCGGATGGTTTGAATGACGGAGCCAGGCGGGCCCAATCCTTGCCGTCCACATGTGTCTATCCAGAAGAAGCGGATACTGCCGCCTCTGACTTTGACACATCTACTCTCATGGATACGTGCAGCGTCGCCACAGAGAAATCTGTGTGCTCCTCCATTGGGAGGAGGTTAGACGAGCTGCGAATTCAACCGGAGAGTTTCGTTCGGTTCAATTCTGCCGAAAGGAGGCGGTTCAAGTTTGCTATTCGCAGAGGCCATACTAGGGAGAGTGCCCTAGCTTATGCCAAAGCCCCTCCTATTGCAAAAGATGCTAAACGAGGTAGATCAGAGGATCATACCCCACCAGCACCCGCCGCCAAGAAAGCTAAGACACAACCTACACCTGATGTTCCCACCTTCAGTCAGGAGGCTAGTGTTGTAAGGTTAGGTATCGTCCCAGCGGACTTGGAGAACAAGCTTCTATCAACGGAGCAGATGACACTCATCCAAGAGGCCGTCATCGATGTCTCAATCGAGCTGAGGAATAAAGGCGTATGGCCGAAATTCTCAGGCTCACAGCACAAGGCGGGATGGGTGGTTTTCGTCTGCTCAAACAGTGCCACTGCTGGGTGGATGAGCTCGAATTTTGAGACAATAAGAGCCAAAAGTGGATTGGACATCTTATTGGTGGAAGAGGGATCATTCCCTAAAACCCATATCATCCGCGGTTTCTTCCCACAAAGTCTCGAGCTCCCGTCGACTAAAATTCTGGCTTCATTGGAAGCTCAAAACGAAGGCCTAATGGCAACTTCATGGAAGGTCATGCAATGGCTGAAGGCCATTGATGACTCTTCCCTGAGGGTACTGAAGGCCCTAAATAACAAAGTGCACTACCGTTTTGGTCAGATCAAACTGATCCGAAAAACCACTGACAAGGGTCAGGAGTCTGGCCATGGTAGTCCAAAAAAGGTGGACGCAATTGGCATTACAACTGCTACTGCGAAGGACCCCTCATCATCTGTGTCCACCAGCAGTGCCTCCGGGCCTGCCCCGAACCTGCCTGCCCGAACAGGGCGCGTCCGCTACCCTTAGCAAGCGGTTCGCAGAAGAAGATATAACCCTTGGTCTCATTCAGGAACCCTGGGTTATTTGCAGACAAGTTAAAGGTCTCCGGAATAGGGCAAGTAAGTTGATTTCCAAGTGTGGAGAGCCAGCGCCGAGAGCGGCCTGCTTAATTAGCAATCATTTAAAGTTTCTCCCTATTCCAGAATTTGTAACAAGAGACCTGGTGGGCCTACTACTGGAAATCCCCACTGGAGGAGGTACACAGAACATCGTGTGTGCCTCAGCGTACTTCCCTCACGACAGTGGTGATACCCCGCCGAAAGTCGTCCAGAGCCTCGTTAACTACTGTCAGGAGAACAACCTCCACTACATCATTGGATGCGATGCCAACGCATGAGGTCTGGGGTAGTAGCAACATCAATAGAAGGGGTGAGTGTCTTTTAGAATACTTTGTAAGTAGAAAAATAGATATTTTGAGCAAAGGCTCTAAACCTACCTTCATAAATGCGATACGCGAGGAGGTACTTGACCTCACCCTCGCTAGTCCATTTATTTCTAATTTTATTGAAAATTGGCACGTATTAGATGAGGTCTCTCTGTCAGACCATCGGCACATCAGGTTTGACATACCTGGCCAACTCTCATATGTCTCTAATATATACCATCCCAAATCTACGGATTGGCATCGCTATCGTGACCTAGTGTTCTCAAAAAAAGATATGCTTCTCACATCTATCGAGTCCATAGAAGACCTGGATGAAGCTGCATACCAGCTTAACAATATACTGCTTGATTCCTACCACGACAGCTGTGTCCCAAAGACACATGTTAGCAAACGTAAAGTGCCTTGGTGGAAGAAAGTCAGAAAACTCTTCAACTCTGCAAAGCGAACGAAGAGGTGGGACGAATACAGGTTTGCTCTCACAGAATACAGTCTAGTATTGAGACGATCTAAGCGAGCTGCTTGGAGGAAATGCTGCGAAACAATCGCTGACATGCCTACAGCGGCACGAATCCATAAATCACTCGCAAACGATCATGTCAACTGTGTAGGGTTACTGAAGAAAAATGACGGAACCTACACGACGGACCGTGTGGATACACTTAGAACCTTACTTCAGATACATTTCCCAGGCTCGTCTCTTAACACATCTCATGTGTAATCGAACACAGTTAACCACAGGGTTTATGTGGACATATAGTTTATAGTTTATCTGGAAAAATATTCAGTCCAGAGAAAGTTGAA
This sequence comes from Brachypalpus laphriformis, assembly GCA_945910035.1. Taxonomy (NCBI): domain Eukaryota; kingdom Metazoa; phylum Arthropoda; class Insecta; order Diptera; family Syrphidae; genus Brachypalpus; species Brachypalpus laphriformis. Next base: position 127,330,973 of record OX246756.1, read on the forward strand.
TGGGCGGTAGGCACATTCAAACCTTTTAAAGCCCCCGGCGGTGACGGTCTGTTTCCAGGACTTCTCCAAAAGTGAATTGACCTCATCCTGCCGGGGTTGACAGCTTTATTTAGAGCCAGCTACAATTGGGGATACATACCACCCACTTGGAGGCAGGTTAATGTGGTCTTCATCCCCAAGCCGGGCAATAGGCCTAGCGAGCTGCCTAAATCATACAGACCTATAAGTCTAACATCATTCGTCCTTAACACAATGGAGAGGCTCATAGATATCCATATAAGAGACCGGTTAGATTTATCTAACCCTCTGCACTCGAATCAGTACGCATACAGAAAAGGCAAATCTACAGTAGGTGCCCTTCATTATCTCGTCAAAAGATAGAGGGAACACTCAGTTCAAGGGAGATAGCCTTGTGTGCATTTATTGATATCGAGGGCGCATTCGATAACACTGGTTACGACTCGATCGCAAGGGCGATCAGTAGCAGAGGTATCGAAGAATCGACCAACCAATGGATCAGGGCCATGCTGGTAAGTCGATTCATTACTTCCTCCTCTGGGGGAGTGTCGGTGTCCATAACTGCAGCCAAAGGCTGTCCTCAAGGAGGAGTTCTTTCCCCCCTGTTATGGTCTATAGTCATCCACAACTTGTTAGTAGATCTTCACAGATCAGGCTACACCACCGTCGGTTATGCTGATGACTTGGCGGTTTTTATCAGAGGTAAACACAGCACGACAATTTCTACCGTCATGCAAAGTGCAATATCTCAAGTTGTAGAATGGTGTAACAAAGAAGGACTTTCCATCAATCCCAGTAAAACCGTTCTAGTGCCGTTTACAAGGAAGACACAGGTCAACCTTGAACCTATTACAATCAAAGGCACCACACTAGTTTATTCCAGCGAGGTCAAATATCTTGGTGTAATTCTTGACAAACGACTTAATTGGAATTCACATATCAAGACCGCCACTGAGCGCGCTACTAGAGCACTGTGGGCCAGTAAACGCCTATACGGCAGAACTTGGGGTCTCTCTCCTAAGATGATACATTGGTTGTACACAATGATGGTTAGACCCATTATCACATACGCGGCCATCGTCTCGTGGCCAAAAACTCTCCAGCAGACAACGGCAAATAAGTTGCAGAAGTTGCAAAGAATTGCCTGTCTTGGCATTACAGGTGCGATGCCCACCTGCCCTACGACAGCTCTGGAAGCTATTGTTGGGCTTACACCCTTACCAATCTTCATTAGGAAGATGGCTGCTAGATATGCCATCAGGCTGCAGCTAGATCACGAGTATAAACCAGGTGACGTTGTGGGACATTTAAAGATACTCAACTCAATCCCTAAAAGAGACATGTTTTGCACTTTACCAGATATTATGGTCAGGCAACACTGCTTTGGTAGGCTATTCGAGGTTGAAATATTGGACCGCGGAAACTGGTCCAATGGTGCTCCAACACTGGACCCTAGAAGTCTGGTCTGGTTCACCGACGGTTCGAAGATGGATTCTAGAGTTGGAGCTAGGGTTTTTGGACCCAACACAAAGATTTCGGTACCTATGGGTACGACTCCTACTGTGTTTCAGGCTGAAATCCCTGCCATTGAGATTTGCGCCAGACACAATCTCCGCAAGGGGATCAAAGGCGCTAGAATACATATCTTCTCAGATAGCCAAGCAGCACTTATGGCACTGTCGTCCAACCAAATGGACTCCAGAACCGTGAAATGCTGCTACGATGCATTACAAGACCTTGCCAAATACAATAAGGTAAAACTCGGTTGGGTAGCCGGACACCAAGGGATTGTGGGCAACGAATCTGCAGATGAGCTTGCTAGGGCTGGTTCAGAATTTGTGTTCATAGGTCCTGAACCTTATTGTGGCGTCAATTGGGCGACAGCTACAACGCTGATTAACGAATGGGAAAACAAACTTCGTCTAGATCACTGGACTAGTGGGCCAGGTCTAAGACAATCCAAACGATTAATCAAGCCTTACTCTTATAAGGAAATCCTTAACTTAGATAGGGAAAGCATCAAGAAGCTTGTGAGCTTTCTTACTGGCCATTGCGGCTTGAGATACCACCTTAACAAGATGAACCTGTGCCAAGAGAAGGACTGTCTGTTCTGTTCAGAGGAGGATGAAACCTCCGAACACATTCTTTGTGAATGCCCGGCACTACACTGGTTAAGGAAACGTATTCTCCACAAGGAGATACTTACTTCAGTGGAACTGAAATGCTCCGCTACTAAGGACATACTCACTTTCATAAGGGAGGTAGTACGTCTGTTAGACTAACTCCAACCCTCCTATACAATAGATCTTTCAGGTCGCAGTGTCGTTGCCACGCGGGCATGGGTTGTACAAGAGGAAAAAAAAAAAAAAAAAAAGAATCATGGGAGAGATACGCCGGCACCAAAAAGTAAGAGCCGCTGGGTGTTTCTATTCTTGCTGCGGTTGTATCTCGATCGTTGTAATTAGGGAGTAAAGTTACATTTAGGTTACTTTTCACCTGTATACACGCTCTGGGTTTACCTTCGTCGCGCACATACAGGGTGTATTAACTAGGAGTCCTGAGTCCACGAATAATGTTCTCCATAACCCAAGGTTCCTAGACTAAGACCATATCTTCCCTGTCATTTGAGACACGGAGAAGAAGGCCGGCAGATGCCGTAATGGAGTAGTGGAGGTTAATGTGAACTTACTGCAGCATTATCGCTACAATGTTTACCCAAATCAGACACTTTGTACTGTTTAAAAACCTTGATAGTGATAGGGTCAAAGCCGTAGTAGACAAAACCTCCAGTTTTCGCCAAAGGAGCAAAAGATTTTTTATTGATGACAATAAGTGCACATTGAAGGATGGCTTTGGCAGCCCTGGTGAGAAGAGCAATACAAGTGACAAGAGTGAAGCTTTAATAAGAAAATACTGTGGTTTAAAGATAAAGTAATTCATATTGATTGTTGTTTTTTGAAAGTACAAGCGCGAAAATATATCAGCCATTCCAGTTAAGTCAAATGGTGCAGTGTCTTAGCCGTGAAGTTGAGTGGATATTTGGGTGCTCCGCTTAGTCAAACTTCAAATAGTCGATCGAAGTGCACATCTGTAAAAACCTCTTGGATCGTCCAGCTTGACGACTTTCCAACTGTGCGTCGGAAGTTAGGGTTTACTAACTTGAAGGATTTGAAGGGTCGTATCCGGGTTGGAGGGTTCGGCTGGGATCCAGGTACGAGTTCTCGGTCTATTCGGGATATTTTTCCTCGCAACAAGCTCGAGTTTAGCACCTGGCCATACCTCCTCTAATTTGCCTATGGCGAGTATGACCTTTGTTCTTCGCAGGCGGTTGGCTTAACATGGCCCTGGTGTCATCCATCATCGCAGCATCTAGGAGGGTGACCTGAATCCGCCTTCATTATCCGTGAAGGAATCATCTTCCTTTTATCTGTGGCGATAGATTCGTCCGCATAACTTTTATCAATGACCGCCAGCACTAATTTGCCCTTAATGATGTCACTGTAGGACTTCGATACGAACGTTGGGTGGCCTGGAAGAGGTACTGGTGTTGTGTACCTTGTTTTTTTCGGATCGGACACGTATTCCCCCAACGATCGCTGTCCCTTTGACGTGAAGTCATTGGTAGTCCCAGTTTTGTCTTCACTGGCGATCTTTTTAGCCCATTCTACACGGGCGTTTACCTTTTCGGTTCTTTTGCACTCCGGTATATGGTATTGCCAAAGTGCTCCAGAATCCGACAGGCTGTGCGGCGATCTTTGTACGCTTGTTTTGCGGGAGCAAGGATACGCCTTGTTCCCTAAGAGTCCCTAGTGGAATGCGGGGTTTACTCGTACCTTGGGGCTCCATGCGGCTATTGGTTGCAGTTGGACCATGAGCCGGGAGCCTTACCGGTAGACAGCTTAAGCGCTGTACTGCCGTCCGGTTTGTTGTTTTATTAGTTTTGTTTTTTATCTGAATTCATTTTGTGTTCCCATGAGTAGCGGAGAAAGGGATGTCAGTCTGTGCAGAGATACGCAATACACAGACAAGGCTAGTTAATCCAGAGGTCGCCATGTATCCGAATACTTCGTACGCGACTGAGCTATTTTTGAGATGGGCCTCCAGCCAGGTTGATCCTCGCCACGGGTCGTATAACACCTTGATCCAGCTCACCAAAGAAGAGAGGGGAACAGTGGGATGGGAAAGGAAGGATTGGAGTTGACTGCATCTTGGAATAAATCTCAAGAGTTTTTTACCTCTACTATGCCCTTACACCAAGACGTCGCCTAAAGGTGCTTCCGGTACAAATACCACATTAGCTTCCGTCCAAGATTTAGGGATGTGAGCCAAATCCAGGCAATATCTGAAGATTGCGACTAACCAGGGAAGGATAAGGTTCGCAGTTTGTTGGATCTCTGCGGGAATTAGGCCGTCCGGTCCTGCCGACTTGAATGGTCTAAAGCTGCGTATTTCCCAAAGAATTTTGCTCTTAGTAATAAGATTAATAGTGCTGTCTGGCACAGATACAGCGTAGGTTGCTTTAGGATGCGCTGTATCATTGTGGCAGCTAGAGAAGTCAGTAATTAGTAATTGAAGGGATTTGATACTAGAGGTGGTCCAGGACTTATCATATCTCTTTTTTTTTTGTTTTTTTTTTTTAGGGGTCTTAGGGCCGGTGACTAAGACCTTTTCCAGATCTCTCCTTTCAGAGATCTCCTCTTTTTGTCCACAGAAAAGTTTCCAAGATTTGCGTTGGGCCTTTCTTAAATTAGTTTTATAGGTTTTGAGGGTCAACTTGTACAGGGTCCAAGTTTGAGGGTTACGAGACTGTTTGGCCCGGTTAAAGATCCGTCTACAGTCGTTCCGAAAAGTTATAATCTCCTAATTGGGTAAGAAATCAACATTGCATGAATTAGAGCGTTAGTTAGTTTTCCGACAAGATTGTCTAGCTCATGGATATTATTGGTGGGGTTAGAGGGTCTGCACACTGCAGATGTTCCTATACTGTCTCTTTACTTAGGCCAATCGGTCTTCCTATAGTTCCTAAAGATTGATTGGTTGGGGGACCAACTGAATATATCTGTGGTCAGAGAAGGAGTGCTCACGAAAGGACTTCCAATCCCTGATCTTGCATAATATATTATCAGAGACTAGGGTAATGTCTAAGACTTCCTGTCTATTACTACTAATAAAGGTGGGTTCGCACCCAGCATTACAGAGAGAGGGGTTAATACTCAAAAAGAAATCAAAAAGTTGCTCACATCTTTCGTTGATGTCGGCACTCCCACAAACTGTATGATGCGAATTTGCATCACAGCCCGAAATGAGCGCAGCTTTATAAGATCCCACGTTCGCAATCAGAGTAGCTGCAGGAAGAGGGTCTTGATGGTAATTGGCCAGGTATGCCGAATAAAGCCCGTATTTACATGGGCCAGTTTCCGGGCTAACGTAACCGTATCATGATCGCTGTAATTTGAGAGTAAAAATATATTTAATGCGCTCTAGGAAAGAATGCAAGCTCTAGGCTTACCTTTATTCTTCACGTAGATGAGTTTATACTTAGGAGTTTTGAACCCATATGCCAGATTCTTGACAACCCAATGTTCCTGGACCAAGACAATGTCTTACCCGATTATGTTTAGGCGGAGAATAAGGGCGGTAGAGGCAGTAATAGAGTGGTGAAGCCTAATTTGTACGAACCGCAGAACCATCGCAGTCGCGTTCAGATGTCTCTACCACAGTATTATGGGCTTCATCCAGGTCCGAAAAAGTAAAGTTATCCGGATCAATATCTCCCCGGGCCTTCGGAGCATGAGCGGCCTTCTCGGAATCGCATTCCATCGTATCTCCCACTACCACTCGCGTTGCGTGCGTTATATTTTTTGCACGAATGAAAGGAACCTACAGTTTTGTGCCAGAGGTTTTTCGTGACAACCGTATTCTGGAATGTTTATCAAATGTTCGCGAGAGGTGAGACCGTGAAAAAACGTTTGGTCTTTTCTGGGATTCGAACACTAAACCTCACGCGCAGTGGTCCAACACACTGAGAGCTGCGTCACGGCGCCTACGGCCCCCAAGCAAATTACATACTCTTTGAATTGTTGATGAATTGGTCTTGGCCAGTGAGTCGGTCGTTTCCTTGTCTCGGTGACCTATATTTGGAGTGATTAAGTGCAAATAAGCGGTACGGACAAGCTAGAATTGTATAATTATTTGTAAGACTCGACTGAAAAACTATTGTACAAGCTTATATGATATAATGTAGTGCAAGACAATTATCAAGCGGTCCTTATTAGAGATACATTAGTCCGCGCGATGATTGTCTTGATTTGTTTTTATAAGACGTGTTTGAGTAACAAACATCTAAACAACCTGACTTTCGCATTTATATTGCAGTAGGGAGTAGGGATTGAAACATGTAGTTGAACTTCAAACAATGTTTGTTTTATACATAAAATATGTGTAGATATTACTGATTGTTTATGAAAACACGTGCAAACATATATGTATTTTTTTTTCAAAAAGTTGCGTAGATTTAAATAATAAAAGAAAATCGAGCAAGGTTATTAAATACAAACGGTTCAATAAGTTTGCTTTCAAAATTCTCGATTTTCGTTTTCGCATCAGAAAAATTGAGTTCGTTCGAGAGAAGGCATCACCTTAAGCAGCAATAGTAATCTAATGATTCGAATGAATATCTGGGCTAACATGCGTAAAGAGCATTGATAATTTATTGTTGATATTGCAGCGATTAAATTTGCTTTCCCTTTAAAGTCCATGATATTCTTGGATTGTAAACAAAAGCCGGGATGGTGGGTGAGGCAGAGTTTTTGTTCTTTGAAAGAAAAAGGGTTGCTGCCTTTAGGACATTGCAATACTTTTTGCCTCACTTTTTAGTCTTACATGAATTCCGCATGTTTCAAAATAATACTGTTATCGTTTCTAGTGCATTTGGAATACTTTTGATTAGCATTAGAAGAGATTTGGTGCAATAATGCAAGATCCTCTTCCTTCTTTCAGACATCAATTGCACAAGTTGAATTAAACTAGAGTTTTTGTTTGGGCTTAACGCTGACTAATTAACTAGGAATTAAAGAACTCATTTCAAGTGAAGTTAAAGAATAAATAAATATTTGGCGCATACAGCTCATGAACAGCCTATGGCCTAGCTTATCACAACCACTCGGTTTGTGTGTTGTAGGTCCTTATGATGGACCTACAGCTTAATGCTATATCCGAGAGCAAATATTTTTAACAATACTCGTACTTTCGGATATTTGTTAAACGTTCGCAGAAGGTGGGACCGTGAAAAACTTTTTGGGTTTTCTGGGATTCGAACATTGAATCTTACGGCACCAACGACGACGTGGAGATGCAAGTAAAAAATACCATGCTAATTCGGGACATACAGCTTTGGTATTCGGGCACATTCTGAGCGATTTGGGCAGGGGGCTACATTTGAGATATGTTTCATGAGTAGGGCCCACACATGCTGATAGCGCCGGTTATTGTAATACATTTTTATATTTGATTTAAATCTGCTTTTTTTGTCCAATATTATTTATAAGAAATTATAATTAGAAATTATATGAAAAAAACATATGTAAAAAATATATAAAATATTCCGGATGGCCTCGGTCTCACATACGCTGGGTGCCGCTATGCGAATTTTTGTATTTTTTTTTTTTCTCAGAGCCAGAAATACATTTGGGCTTGTTTATCTTATACTCTTTTTAAATCGAAAATTTTTAAAAATGGGAAAAACGACAGAAAAATTTAAGAAAAAATGCCGAAAATGTTTGAAAAAAGCCCGAAATTTTGGCCTTATTTCCTTGGAAAAAAAAAAAGCCAAATTTATTGGGTTAAGAATGACGTCACATATTATATCGTATTTTGCTCGTCAAAACCCTTTTATTTGAGCCCATATCAAAGGGTGTGTGCAGAAGAAGGAATCCGCCATCTTGGGGAGTCCGCCATATTGGATTTCTAATGACACCTTATGGCTTATCGCATTCTACTCATCAAACCCTTTCATTTAACACCCATATTAAGGGTGTTATGAAGAAAAACCTAATCAGACATCTTAGGGCGTCCGCCATATTGAGTTTAGAAAGGCGTCGCATGGCTTATCGTCTACAAATACTTTCATTTCATGCCCAGATCAAGGGTGTAGTGAAGAAAAAAGTAATCCGCTATCTTGGGTGTGTTCGCCCTATTGAATTTGGAATGATATTAACTATACTACGAGTATATTGCATTGTCACGGGACTTATACACATGTGCGAAATTTCAAACTCTAGCTCAACTAAAACTAGTCGCAATTTCGATAACAAGATTTATGTTTTTATTTATTTATTTTTGAGAAGCTTTCTCATGACAACAATACTCTCGGATGTTTGTCAAACGTTCGTGAGAGATGGTACTGTTAAAAAACTTTTGGTGTTTTCTGGGATTCGAACATGGAACCTCACGCGTAGTAGTCCAACACACAAACCACGCCCGGTGCCAACAACAAACAAAATTAAATGAATGCTTTTAAACGGGTGTAATGAAAAGATTTTATATCATTGAATTTTTTAATTAGAAAACCCACCCACAATTTACCCTACACCTTTAACATTTGTTAACCCTAGAAGGGTAATTTTCGTCGATCCGACGAACATCAATTTTTCGAAAATTTGACTTTGATATTATAAAAGAGTAAAACAAATTATTGATAAATATAAATAATTAAATTGACAGGAATTTGTCAAAAAATTTCAATGAAAAATTGTAGTTATTACTTCGTCGAATCGAAGAATGATTACCTTTAACGTACAAAAGAATATGATTACCTTTCTAGGGTTAAGTGCCAGATCTACTTACGTATGTGTATTTCTGGTTCGATTCAATAAGTATGTTACAAAGAATTTCATCAAGTACAAAAAATACTTTTCGTTACATCATAACTGTTTATTACTAATTTGCCGCATTTGTTATTAGATATCAACTCCAACTCAACCCCAAAATTATCAACTTATTATTATTATTATAAATTATTATTATTTCGAACATAAAACTCACGTCTTTTTATTCTGGGTCGTTGGAGGTTATCGAAATTATAATTTTTTAATTCAATGTATACTCGTAAGATTTACATAGTAAGTGGCTGCTTTATTTTTAGGGTTGGCTGCGGAGAAGGTCCCTTCTTATACTCGTAAATCAAAAGACAATATGTTGAAATTAAAGGCAATTGAATAAGATTAATAGCAGTTTGTCTTACCACTGCAGTTTTGAAATTAAGTACTTGAACTTGGACGCTATTAAAATAAATATGAACCACATATTCAATATTCATACTCGTATGTGAAAGGTGTATCACCACACCACCAATTTTTCATTGCGTAAATGCTCTTCAGCAAACATACGAGTAGAGTAGGTAGCGACGGCGCGTGGAGAGCAAACATTTCTGTTCTCTTTTTCTTTCGCCTTTCTTTCTATTCCAAACTCCGCCTTAATTTACCAATGCATCGTTTGTTTAACTAACAATATGGCCGCCTTAAAATTATTGTTTACTCTCCGCGTGCATGTATTATAAGAAAATTTGAACACTCCAGAGCAAGAATGCATGTGCAAATCACGCGTGAACTACTGGTGCGCGTTTACCTGTTCTTAATTCCTTTAATTCATTGCACTGTTGTTTTCTTTGAATAAAGTATTTCATTGACGACTATGAATAGTAAAACGTATTCAGAACATTAAACAAATAAACGGCGCCGGGTTTCCCCAGTATTATGTGAAAATGAGATGCACATGTGTGCTGTGTAAAATAACAAACCTCGCATTAAATGTTTTCTAAATACCTACATTTATTTTATTATTTTATGTTAGGATTAGTTTAGAGTTATTACGTGCAATAAATGTAACTAAAATTGAGTGTATACAAAGAATATTTTAAAAAGCAAATTGCCGACAACTGCTACTATGAAAGGGTTAAAAGAAAAAGAAGGAAAGAATTAAACTGAATAAAATGGTTTTATTGAGGATTGCTGTAAAACATTGTTGGACTTGACTACTGCAATTAGGTATGATCAACGTAGATAGCTTACGCAGATCAGGTAGAATATGTAAGTATGTATTCATGTTCTCCTAGGTACAGATATACGCGTCACAGACAACAAATGTGGATACATTAGCGCCTAAAGAGCAGGTACCTACATACCTATGAAAATTGTATTAATTATTCCTTAGTTTACTTTACAAAGTTTCTCAAATCTTATTTAGCCATGCTTATACATATTGTACACGTATGTTATTCTATTTCATTTAAATTAGACTGTTTACAGCAATTGGATCATAAAGTGACTCTTTTGCTTTCTTTCTTCCGCTGACTCTTTGTCAGGAAAGCAGCAAAGTATGCCGCTTCTTAGCTAGCTCAGCCTTTTAGGTTTCCCAATTAGGTATTAATTCGATCAGTCCAAATTATCTTTTCATAAGATTTCTTCACTATTCATAACTAAAATCTGTATTTTATCAAATTTTTATAAACTAAAATCATTAACGAGAAATTCTTTGGAAAAGATTTGTGGCTTTTACACAAAATTAATGTTTTTGATATGTTGTTCATTTAATTGAATTGATTCGAGTTGTTATGACAATGATTTCTTAGAACCAACTTTCAAAACAAAGCTGAACTCTTTGGGGAAGCTTTATAACAAAAAAACCCAATCCAATGGGGTTTATTCATATTAATACAAACACCCCAGTTGATTAAGCCCTGTCCGCCCGTACATATGTATGTTACCTTTATTTTAGGCCTTACATTTTAAGAAAGGAAGATTCAGCTTCGTTATCGCTTAGAGTCCAAAGCAGTATAACTGTTATTTTAAAGGTGTGTTTGTGTTTTCCACTGTAGTGTTAACAAAATATGTACATAAATAGGTACTGATGTCTTCTACAATCCCTCAGTACATTATATAGGGACACGTCCAAAGACGCTGGCAGCAGATTGGATATATAACTGGAATAATTGTCCGTATTGTTTGATGATTGATGTGAATGACATCAGGTGGTCGAGAAAATAAAAACTGTGAACCATAAGGAAGAAGCAAACAACAAATTCCCTGCAGTTTTCTGAACGCCATCCCCGCAGTCCATCTGAAACGTACCCTCAGAATTTCAAACCGCTATACTAATCTTTCTCTCTCTATCGGTCTTTTTCAAATTACGTCGTGCAATCATGTGATTTTCAAGGGTTTGCTCCCTAGACGTATATATATAAATAAGTTAATATTTAAAAAAATAAATAAATATCAATACCGATACATACTGTAAACCTACATATACACCTGTCCTACGAATTACACGGTAGATACGCTCCACACAAAATCGTGCAAATTGAAACCGTGTAAAACGAGACAGAGCTTGAATATGAAGATGGAAGATTGGAACTAAGTCTTAAGCCGTGTAAATCAAATCAAGAAATACCTACATATAAAGAAAAGTCGTAGATACGTTCATAATAACCGTGTAAAAGGAGAAGATTTGTATGGGAAAATTGACATTGGTTCCACTGAATGTGGAACAATATCACTTTCTGAGTCACTAACATTAATTTCATGAAATTGCACGTCCTGTACGCCAACACGAGTTGAGCTGCTGGCTGTATTTTCGTCTTCGGTAAGGGTGATAGATTTACATTTGGTTGATGTGAGAAAATCCGTGATCAACATTTGCTTACTTGGGTGGACATCTTTGCAAACGGTCACATAAAAAAATGCATAATCGATACAAACACAAACAAAAACTTTTTTTTTCAATTTGAAAACCGTGTATTTCGAGTACCTTGTAAATCGAAGGACAGATGTATGTATATACCATATCTACCTATATATCGACAAAATATCAGTTCATTGGCATTTCCATATTTTAAACTGTAATCATTTTAAAATGATTTATCATTTCCTATTCGGTATTATATATTTTTATACAGGGTGATTCAGGAATATGGCCATTTTAAGGGAAAAACATTATGTAGTAATTTCTCGTTCTTGTTCAGGAAATGATACTCGTAACGATATAACGGCTTTTACGTTTTCGATTGTAGTAGTTCGATTAATAACTTGTAGCACTTGTAAATCACAACTTTCCAACGATGCTCTTGTTTTTTTTTCCGAGTGTGATTCCAGCGATATTTTGTAAGGAATCTTTTGACTAAACTCTATTTATCTGTTACGATATACATACTTCAAAATAGAACATCGCGCTCAGATAAAGCTAAAAAGAATAGCATAATCATTGCCTTATTCTGTTTACCCACTTGCACTCTTTCAAATGCTGGAAAATGAAAGTGCATGAACGCAAAACAGCCGCAAGACAGCCGAACCTATACTACATATACTGCTGTAAAAATACAAATAGACCGCCAGGTTCATTAAAATCATTTTTCTTTAAATTTGAAAAAAAAAAAACACACATTTTACCATGTAGTGCATATTAAATCAATTCTTTCTTTTTGCAGAATATGAGTGTGTGCAGTGTTACTGACAGACCAAGCCCACCTCGCCTTCTTATTTCTACGGAGTTTGTCTCTGATATGGAGTGACCTTCTTCCTTCGGAAGATTTATGAACGAAAGATTATCTTAAATTTTAAATAATTTACTTGCTATTAGAACCACCCCGAGGCAATGGCTTAGTAACGTCGCCCCACCCGCATTTAGACGCCAAGCTTTGGTAAAACTCACCACTTTAGAAAAGCGCATGTACATATAATTGACCGAACAAGAGAACTGGCAGAATTTCACGAAAGGAGAAAAACGTGCGTTAAGCTGAACCGGATAACGACGAATTATGATCGATGGAGGAGCAACCTCTTTAAATGGGGCGCAATTGCTTTTCCAGAATGTGACTGTGGGGCACCAAGTCCAACAATCAACGAGACCGTCTCTGAATGCCCTATACTATCCTATCCAGGCAACATAGCAGACGTTTATGAGGCTACTCCAGGGGCCTATTTCACCAACTTACAAATTGTTATTTACAAGCTTTTTTTCACAAAGTTTGTAGAAAAAGTGGCAAATTTGCTTTCACCAAATTGATGCTTCACAAATTTTTAAATGTGTTTCACAAGGGAAAATTTGTGGGAATTTTTCGCGTTTTGTTTCATCGAAAACAATTTATGTATGTAGTTTATAAGCTTGTTTTGAGATCATAACCTCGCCGAAATAGGAAGAAAAAAACATTTTTCCATTTTTCTGTTTTGTTATCGTCCGTCTACATGTCACTAAATTTTCCAAATAAAATCTCCCTTTTAGTCTTAATGAGGGGACGAAGTAATATTTTGCTTAGTTTGCTATGATTTATTTTCACGATCTGTAAAAAACTTGAGAGAAAACAATTGTGGTTTACAATTTAAGAAAAAACTTGGTGAAACAGTATATTGCAGCACTTGTTATTCACACAAGTTTTGTCTCACATTTTCTTGTACTGACAATAACAAATTTGTAAAACAGGTACTTGCGCTTTGTGAACCGAAAATCAGTATTACAAATTTGCAATCGCGAATAGCAACTACAAATTTGTGGTTGTATTTTGTAGTTGGTGAAATAGGCACCAAATGGTACCGCATGGCTCAACAATCTTGGCATTTGTAGATCTGTAACTTTTATTTAATTGAACACTTACTTTTATATTTTATCCTTTGTTTCTTTTTGCTTAGTAATTTATACCTTTACTTTGTAAATCATATGCTAAATAAATTACTTTTTTACGTGAAAATATAGTTATCTGATGTTTAGTGTATCGAAATGGAATCTCTGCTTACTATTGTATTGATACATTTTTGTTTTTTTCTCACACTTAAGCTGACATTCTTTTCTGTTATCTACCGTTTTTCCGACTTCCGTTTTCGACAGGTCGGCGACTTTTCCAAATAAAAAGCATTTCAATACAGATACTTTCTTTGCTCCTTGTGAATGCTTATATTTTATTCTAGTTATCATTTTGTGAGATATTCATCGCTTATTATACCGAAATCGGTAGTTTAGTTAATCATTCGTTAATAAGCATCAGATAACTCTAAAAACCTTGATATGAATTTTGCCTATTCTTTTGGTTAAAGCCTGTTTAAAGTTATTTCAGATTTATTCTCAATTTATTAATAGGGATCGAAATCTTTTTGCTTAGATTTTAATAAAATTTCAATCAAAATGGAAAGTTTCATTATATTTCTCGAAATATGGATCTTTTTCGAAATACAGCTGATAGAAGTCCAAGATTTTTCCATAAATAGACAGCACAAAACACTTGTCGTTTTATGTCAGGTATACAGGAAATATATAAAGTCATTCGGATCAATTGCGAAAGCTTGTGTGAACACTACTGCGAAGGCATAACACTACCAGTAGCTTGGGCATACCATATGACTGGAAAAGTTGTTCAACAAAACAAAACAAAAATATCCCCAGTTATCTGGACGCCACCCCAGAGTTTTTCTGAAGCATAAACAAGTGAGCTTCAAACCACTACACCAAATCTGTTTGGTTCTCTATCCACCCTTTCCAACGCCCGCACTGTGTAAAAATATGTTAAGGGTCTTCATAACCCCGGCTGGTCAAATGGTAGTGCATGCGATCATATGAAAACACAAGCGTTTTCACTCAGCTGAGGCCTACCAACTCCTACTGTCAACCTCCACGCGGAGACAGCCGGGTGCCTAGTACCTTAATCCAAGAAATGGGTAATCAACCTCGTTTGGAGGATTCTTGGCGGCAGCAGATGAGAGAGGGGGGGAAGAGTGTTCTCTCACTAGAGCACTTCTTCCTGTTCCAGGCGGCAGCGGACGAATTCCCTAAACGGAGTCAACGGTGGCGTCTATAGTTCCAGTTAGGTTGAACTTAGTGAATACCTTGCGCGAGCTGCTTCGACGTATTCGGATCACAGGTCGGTAAAGAATTTCCAATGTTGGTCAGGACATTGGAATAGAGATGGTGGCGGAGGAGCCCTTAATGGGCCAACGGCAGCGCTCATACTCCCGTAGTGGACTACTGGCACCGGTGTACCCGGCCCCTCGTCCTAGGCGAATAATTAAGGAACTGGCCCTCCAGGTTGGGGGTTGTGCCTTCGGGGTAACTTCCCTACCAGGTAAAAAATCGATAGTTCCGAAACAACCAAAAGCCTCGGATACGGATGACTCAACTAATGACGACCCCAGCAAACGAAATAAGGACAACGATCTTCGGATCTGTACGTGGAATGTTCTGTCCCTTTACAGACCACGTGCAGCCGAATAACTAGCAGAGGCCCTAGACTGCTATAAAGCAGATATTTCCGCCATCCAGGAAGTGCGATGGGATGGGCCGGGCAAAAAGAGGATGAAAAACTGTGACATCTACTACGGTGATTGCTACATAGGCAACAAGCAACGCTTATTCGGATGCGGATTTGTCATACGCGGCAGACTTAGGCAAGAAGTCTTAAGCTTCCGACACGTGAGCCAGCGTATTATGACTATCCGGATCAAGGCTAAATTCGCAAACATAAGCCTAATATGTGTTCATGCCCCCACAGAAGAAAAGGACCCTGCCACCAAAGAGTGTTTCTACGAGCTCCTCGACAAAACATACGAGCAATGTCCTAAATACGACGTTAAAATCGTATTGGCCGTTTTAAACGCCAAAATAGGAAAGGAGGACGTCTTTGGTAGGGCAGTCGGTAAGCATAGCCTACACGACACCACGTCTGATAACGGACTAAGGCTAATTGATTTCGCTGTGAAGCGAAATGTCACCATAGTAAGTACATGGTTTCCTCATCTCGATATTCATAAGCAGACATGGCGGTCCAATGATCATATAACGATTAACCAAATCGATCATATTGAGATCGACGCAAGGCATGCCTCCAGTATTCTGGATGTCCGGACCTTCCGAGCGGCCAACATAGACTCTGATCATTACCTTGTTGTAGCCAAGGTACGAATGCGGATATCCCAATCTGAGCAACAAAGAAGAATCACTGTGAGAAAATTTAACGTCGAAAAGCTACAATCGCAAGAGACCGCCAGACTCTTCGCTGAACGCGTATCCCTAAATCTCTCAATCACCCCTATGCCCCCAGCATTAAGTGCCGAAGACCAGTTGCAACGCTGCCAACATGCCATCAGAAACGCCGCGACTGATGTGCTGGGTCTCGCTCGCCCACCACCGCGAAACCCCTGGCATACAAAGCGGCGCTGCAAAGGAAGACGAGAGCTGCTCGTGAGCTCTACGAGCAAAGAGACGGGAAGAACATCGGCTTCTCCAAAAGAAGAAGAAAGAGCATGAGAAGCGCGCGTTTGAGAATATCGAGAGTCTATACTCCAGGAACAATGTACGGAAGTTTTACCAAAAGGTAAAAAAACGTGTCAGAGGAGCAATACCCATACAGAAACCTGTAGAGATTAAAATGGAAACCTCGTAGTAGAATCACAGTCGGTGCTGAGAATATGGAAAAACTACTTCTGCAGACTGTATAACGGCGACGAAGACCAACATCCCGCTGTCAGGCAGAATTAACCATTCAACATAGACGATGATAGTCAAAATTTCCGTCCACCTGACCAAAACGAAGTGAGGATAGCAATATCCAAGCTGAAATCAGCCGAACTTTTCAAGGTGATGAATTGGTAGAGTGCATACACCAACTCATTTCTAAGATTTGGTCAGACGAGTGTATGCCTGATGAATGGAACCTCAGCATCGTTTGCCCGATCCACAAGAAAGGAGACCCCCTCAACTGCGCCAATTATAGAGGCATCAGTCTCCTCAACATCGCATACAAGATCTTTTCTGCGATATTGTGTGAACGCCTGAAACCTTTTATCAACAGCCTGATTGGACCCTATCAGTGCAGTTTCAGGCCAGGAAAGTCCACGATCGATCAAATCTTCACACTTCGGCAGATCCTGGAGAAAACCCAAGAATTCCAAATCGATACTCACCACCTCTGTATCGATTTTAAGGCCGCCTATGACAGCATCCATAGAGAAGAGCTTTATAGAGCCATGTCTAGTTTTGACATCCCTGCCAAATTTGTCCGTCTGTGCAGGCTGACGATGGAGAACGCTCGCTGCTCCATCAAGGTCGGTAATGACCTCACCGAGACCTTTGATGTCAAAAAAGGCTTTAGACAAGGTGACGCGCTGTCATGTGACTTCTTCAATATTGTACTTGAACGGATTGTGCGGAACTCACAAGCCAACACCGGAGGCACAATCTATTACAAGTCTGTACAGCTGCTTGCATACGCCGACGATATAGACATTATCGGAAGAACTCAGCGGGCTGTCACCGGTGCGTTTGCAAGCATTGAGGCGGAAGCGGCCAAAATGGGTTTAGCGATAAACGAGGGCAAAACCAAGTATATGCTGTCAACAAGAAGGGAAAGCCAACACCGACGAATTGGACAAAACGTCACAGCGGGCAGCTATAACTTCGAGGTAGTAAGGGACTTTGTCTACGTTGGCTCTACTATAAACTCTGAGAACAACATCAGCGCAGAAATCAAGCGAAGAATTACCCTTGCCAATCGCTGTTTTTTTGGGCTTATAAGGCAATTCAACAGTAAAGCCCTATCTCGAACTACTAAGGAGACTCTGTATAAGACCCTGATCATCCCAGTCCTGCTTTATGGCGCTGAAACATGGACGTTATTAAAAGAGGATGAAGATATCTTTGGTCGCTTCGAGAGAAAAATTCTTCGTAAGATTTTCGGTCCCATTTGCGTTGACGGGTTTTTGAGGAGAAGATTCAATCACGAACTATACGAGCTGTACAGCGACATCGACCTAGTCAAAAACTGCGTATTGGACGTCTGAGATGGCTGCGACATGTAGAGCGAATGGACACCAACGCTCCGGCCCGCAGAGTCTTCGAATCTAATCCCGAGCGACGACGCAGTAGAGGGAATCATCGCCGTAGGTGGCGCGCACAAGTTCAACGGGACCTCGACCAACTTGGAGTGCGCAACTGGAGGCAATTAGCTAAAGACCGAGCTAAATGGAGAGGCTTGTTGGTTGAGGTCCAGGTTCACCCCGAGCTGTAGCGCCACCTAAGTAAGTAAGTCTTCATAACGCCTTGAGTGCGCGCAAATTATAAAAAAAAAATCGGTGAAAAGTACAATTTTGTGAAAAAAAAATTTAGTAAATTGTGCATTGGTACCATTAACATTAGTAGAATTCCTGCCAAAAGGAAACTTGATGAAACGATTGAAACCACTAACACATTTCTTTCAATTATTTCCGATATTGATCTACTCAGGCGAAATAGCTTGAATGTATATTAATAATTATTACATAAAATATGTAAACATTTGGCTTTATACATACTAATTGAAGCAAAGTTCTAAAAAATAGTCAAAAGCAAGTCAATACCTTTTATTTAAATTTATGTACACGAATTTGACTTTATGCCTGAGAATTTGCTGGTATGTAAAAGCATTAATTATAATAGCTTTTATGCATACGGCTCATTGTTGATGAATGAACAAAATTATGTTAAATTTGAATTGACAATAAGATTTTGAACAACAGTTTACACGGAAAGCATTGTGTGATGAGCAAATCAGAGTGAACTGTTTGTACATGAATAATTTGATCACGGATTTCCATGTAACCCAATGTGTACAGTTCATAGTTCTGTATGAACAATTCTTGTTGACTCTTTAAATGAAGATGACGTTTCACTAGGTACGCGTTTTTATGAGCAAATAGAAGAAGATTGTATTGGAAATGATATGTACATAGAAGATACATACTTACCTACTTACATCAATACCAAGCGATTTTTTCTAACCGGTTATTTGAGCAAACTAGATATTTTTAAATATTTTGAAAGGCAAAGACGAAACTAGAAGAACTTTATGTCACTAAAATACATATGGTATGTTGAAAAATTTACAAATGAAATAGTTTGTATTTCACTATATAGCGTTTGTAAGAAAATGTATTGACTCCTGCATATAATACTCGCATAAGTGATAAGACTTTCTTTAGAATAAACCAAGAAGAAAAGATAATAGCACAAGACATCATCTTAAGGTTATCTTGGAAAACGGTAGGTGAAAGTTCAATGTTTTTGTTATCTCTACATCTATAAAAGAGAACGCATTTTTTCTGTTTGTCCGCGAATAGGGAGTAAGTACGTAACTGTAACTCAACTATATATATATCAATCGATTTATCGTAAGAAGAGGAATAACTTAGGATACATTTTAGTATCCTCAATCCGTTATTGGGCTCTTAAACCCATTTTATATGTTTTTTTTAATGACAAAAATAATTTTTCTACGCTTTACACACATATGACTACGAAATGGCTGAACTGATTTGAATATGACTTAATTCCTCGATTAGTACATTTCCTACTGAAGAGATTGCGGTATAAATCATTATTCTATGATTCTTATAACAGAAATAATAAGCAAAAATATAATTATTTGAGATATAAAAATACCACAGATATGCGTGGGTCATTGCAATCAATGGCCCACCAGTGGAGTGCACGCATATTCATGTTCATCAAACAAACTACATCGTATAAAATGAAGTCCCCAAAACGTGAATGACTGCGATTATCACTGGAACCACCGAATGGATTGGGATGCGGTTTTCACTGTTATGATCTGCATTTGCCAGGGGAAGATTCTTTTAGAAATTGCTTTACCACTTACATACTTACAACATTTGTGTGTGATCTCTTCTGGATTAAACATTGAAAAATGTATTATCAGTGCCAATGTCATTTTAAATTTTATTAATTCGGATATGTCAAACCTTCTTGCAATTAAGAGATTTGGCAATATGCGCGACCATATGTACATATAATACATATGCATGTACAGAGAGAAAAATTCCAATATTTTTCCATTTTATTAGATGAGCTGTTGTTGATCGTTGGATTTGTCAACATTTTAGAATGTTTTAATAGATTTAAAATAAATTATTAACAGGGTGGCGTAGGCAGTATATTGCAAGTTGAATATTCATACTTCAAGTTTATTTTCCTACCTTTTAGAAGGTGTTTTTCGAGAAATACTTCAGGTAATTATACGAGTTTTTCAAATGTAATAAATTGTTTCATTGAAACGTGACTGCATATCTGTAAATAAAATATTCTGTCCGCCGAATCAGAAGAAGATAGTTGAATATCGTGAAAAGAGTCAAAACCAAAGACGGTACACTGCTTTCCAATGGGCGATGGAGATGGAGCAAGCACTTTTCAGAATTGCTTAATCCCAAACAAGCCATATCATCAGGAAGATGACAGAGCTATGCTCGAGACTTTGGCAATCAAATCGCTACAAGTTGACGAATCTACCGATGTGGATGAAATCTGGCCAGAGTGAGTGAGTGAGTGAGTGCAATGGCTCTCACGTGTTATTAAAGTAGCATAGGAATGCGGTGAAACACGTGATGCATGTCCCTCTTTGTAAAAGGGGGACAAAAGAGATTGAATCAACTAAAGGTGGTATCCCTTTTAAGTCCCCGTGGAAACGTCTTGGCTAAGGTGCTAGAAATGCGTTTCAGATCTCTGGTTGATGACAGTTTGGGGGATGAGCAATGGTTTCGGTTTTCGACCCGGCAGAAGCACAACTGGCTAGTTATTCACTCTCAGAATGGTTCTTGAGAAGACCTGGGAGTATGCTGAACCTGTATTTACCTGTTTTGTGTATTTGGCGAAAGCATGTGTTAGGGTTCCTCGAGACAAACTCTGGAATTCTTATTAAGGGCAACGCAATATTTATATACAAACTATAGAAGCTGTGCTCGGGTAAATGGCGGTAAATCAATACCCTTTACTGTGGGAGTGATGGAGAGTGCACCTAATTATCCTATCCTCGCGACCCTCATAAAGGATTAGCGGGTGAACTATTTTAATGACAAAACAGAGAGTGCTCTAAAGAAGTGTACTTGAAATCGCACATTTAAAGACCCAGCGAAGCGGGTACAACCAGCTAGTATTATATAACAAGGTACCCAATGAAGACGTTTTGCAGATTTATGAATTTGAGATATTTTTATTTCTTTGTACTAAAACTTTGTAACAAGTAACACTTATGTACCATATGTTCCGATTTTCATCTTATTTATTTTTTAATTATCTTACAAAACAAAAATGTTGGCTACGACCTACTTAGACGCCCTTACAGTGTGGGGTGGACCTGGGTCTCAACCGACAAACCCCTGAAGCAGTGTCCAGTTGCGCGCACCAATTTATTGAGATCCCGTTCGCTCCATCTAAGTTAAAGATATTCTCCATCCCTCTGGAGTGGATTTAAAGACTTTCCGCGTCGGAACATTGCTGTCCATCTGTTCTGTTTGCCTAAGCCATCTCAGTCGCTGCCGGCGTACTCTTCTGGTTAGGTCGATGTCGCCTTGCAATTTATTAACGTACCTTTTCCTCTAAGATAACTCAAATAACATTTTTCTTAAAGTAACTAATGACATCCTTATCCGCTTTTAATAACGTCTATGGCTCACGTCATATAGCAGAACTGGGATGACTAGGGTCTTGCCCAAGGTTGCCTCAGTTGTTCAAGAGAGGGCTTTACTACTAAATTTTCTTCTTAGCCTAAAGAAACAGTGATTGGCAAAATTGATTCTTAGCTTGATGTCCGCGCTGGCGTCATTGCTCGAATTTATGGTGAAGCTTATGTAGACAAATTCTTAACTGCTTCAAAGTTGTAATTGCATATTGTGACATTCTATTGATGGTAATTGTTCTGTTTTTTGACAGCATGTACAATACTTTGCTTTGTCCTCTTTCCGCTCAATATGGCATCATTCGCATAGCGACCTCTTCTCCATATTTTGACAATGTCGACAGACTTTTGAAAGATTGTACCTCTTATATTGGCTTGTGCGCAGCGCCCAATACTTTCAGGTACGATGCTGAAAAAGTCACATTACAGAGCGTCACTTCGTATAAACTCTTATTGACATCGAAGATTGTCTTAAATTATATCGGTAATATTATTATCGACTTTGATGGAGCAGTGAAAGTCCTCCCTCGTAATGGCATCGACTATAGCTCTTCTCTATATAAACCGTCATAGGTGGGTTAAAAATCGTTGAAAGGTGGTGGGTATCGATTTGGTGTTCCCGTATTTTGTCTAGGGTTGCTATAGTTTGAATATTTGGCCGATGGTGGTCTTTCCTGGACTAAGATCTTATTAATGTGGACTCATCAGGTTGATGACAAATGGTATCAGATGTTCACAAAAAACCGCAAATAAGATCTTGTAGGCGATACGTAGTTTTTTTGTTTTTCGTAGAAATACGGGTATAGTGAAAAGATTCTAGCAAATATCATTTCTGAGTTAGAACGTGTTTTTGGTATAAGTTATTGACATTTTCTAAAACTTATTAACGGCCATATTACATGTATCCGAAATATTTAAATTTGTTTCTGGATGAAAATGATATTCTAAATCCGTATAGGGAAGCATTTATTATATGTACACTTAGGTTAGGTTGAGTAGGGTTACAAGGCTATCATAAAATACTGGACTTCTTAGTGGCGATCCCTATGGAACCTTCACATGAGAAAACTTAAACCAATTTTCCTACAGAATGTAAATAGTTTATTCACCCTGATTGTCGTTGGCGTTTGTCGCTTTTCGACGATTGTCGTTTTATTCTTCAGATGAAGCTTTCTCATTGTGCAAGAGTTGTAATAGTACTTTACATGACAAATGAATTGATTAGTAATGTTTAACGGTCAGCAGGTCGTAGCCAGGAATAAAACAATAAAACGACAATCAGGGTGATTGTTTTTATTCAAAAACCCAACCACTTTTGAGTTATTAAAGAAGTATCTTCCAGGGTGATTTAGTCTACTTCGGAAAATGTCTTCGCATTCACAGATTAGGTTAAGTTAGGTTAGGTTGGAGGAAAGTGCAACTAAGTGATTTTCACAGGGGCCATACGGTCCATTGTGTTTCCCTTTTGTTATGTGGAACCTGTATTTAAAATATTTGTCTTACGGTTCTGTTGTAAATCAGCCTGCGCTCTTTATGAACCATACCATAGTGCGCCTATCAAGATACGAATTTCTTTTTTATTCATCGTCAATTGGCTTTTGGTTCTGTTTTCTTCCAAGGTCGAGCATAAGCTGCGAAATAGGACAAAGTCGCTTCTGGTGGACTATGCGGAGTTAATGAGTACTCTTGCTTTTAGATCTATTTTTCTTTTTAGTACACCAATTGGAGCTACTTCTGATATCCGAGCATGTTGAATATCCAGTGCTGATCCCTTTTAAGCTAGTTCATTTGCTACGAGTATCTCGTTTCCTTCTATATATGGTAGGTATGTCCAGGAACCCAGCAGAGAGTTGCGTCATGGGTGTTGCAACATATAACGGCATCTGCAAACTGTTTTTGATCTCACTTCTTTGCTGTCTA
The DNA here is from genome assembly GCA_945910035.1 of Brachypalpus laphriformis. Taxonomy (NCBI): domain Eukaryota; kingdom Metazoa; phylum Arthropoda; class Insecta; order Diptera; family Syrphidae; genus Brachypalpus; species Brachypalpus laphriformis. Next base: position 127,354,389 of record OX246756.1, read on the forward strand.
GTGCTTTAGTTGCCGCTTGAATATCCACGAAAATTTATTTATCTTAGAAGGATTTACTCTCTTTCTGTGTATATTCTGTGTAGACCTAATGATGGCGAATACCTTAGCTTAAAAGATAATTCAGTCATCCGGGAGTTTATATGAGTCGTTGATTTCAAGCGACTCTTTCGGGAACAAACGTAGAGTAGTTCTTGTCGAAATCTGTGTAGAGTATGATATAATCAGTTGTTCTGTCGAGATCAATTATTTAATACCTATTGAGTAAAGATCCTGTATTCCGCCCGACTTGTCTTTGTTGTAATTCTAAAATATATTTGCTTGAGATTGTTGATGTCTATTGTGAAGAGAATTCTAAAATGGTCTGAAAAAGAGTTATTAGAAGATACTTTCTAGTTTTCTATGTAAACGTGCTCATTAATACTTTTCAGTGTGGGGTCCAGAATCTCCTCCCTAATTCTGTTTTGAAGCGTAGGATGATCATCCTTATTACATAGTAGAAGAAAACTTTTCTCCCTGTTTTCTACGTTGACTACCGTTCTATCTTCGTTGCTTTAACTAGGCAAACGAAACATATTGTAATTTTGTTGCTGGGGTTCGTAATGAAAAAACTGTCTTCCGTGTATTTAAACTGTTTATTTCCAGGCAATTATCAAATTCAAATTCAAAATTGGATGGCAAACGACTAACAAAGGCCTCGTAGGGGCAGCATCTCCCGATAGGTGTTGGTCCGCTAAGTAACGAGAAGGAGCCACTGCAGCCGAAAACCTAGCAGCTCTGTTAGTAAGCCCTACTCCCACCTCCTCGTGGTGCCATCTGGGGATTTCTTCGGAAATTGCTAACGGGAGAGGACGAATGGCAAGCTTCCTGCGTCAAAAAACAGGATAAGTGTCGGTTGGTCTGTGGCCCAGCGAGCCGCAACCGTAAAAACAAATCATGCTCCGAAACGCAAACCAACGCCTCGGATATGGACGGATAATTTGATGACGACCTTTGGCTATCGGACACGGACAACGATCGGATTCTGGAACGTTAAGACCCTCCTGGACTCACTCAAGGAAGGGCCTTATAACGCCAGATTCCTCCAATTAGAACGCGAATTCGCAAGGTATAAAATAGACATCTTAGGGCTGAGCGAGATAAGATGGTTCGATGCTGGGGAATTCATCTCCCCAACCAAAAACACTGTCATGCTCTACTCTGGTAAACCAGCTGGAAGTGCACGGAGTTCCGGAGTAGGACTCATGCTAACTCCAGCAGCACGTAGTAGCCTCATATCCTGGAAACCCCATAGTGACCGGATATTGACGGCTAGGTTCCAGAGTAGAGTTAGAAAAATTACCATCATACAGTGTTATGCTCCGACTCTAGACGCGACTGAGGACGAAAAGGATGATTTTTATAGCCACTTAGGCGCTGCCTACAATCAAACGCCTAATGGGGACATCGTAATGGTGATGGGAGATTTCAATGCCAAGGTGGGTAGCGACAACACCATGCTTAAGCACGTGATGGGAGTTCACGGCGTGGGAGACCGTAATGATAACGGTGAGCGGTTTGTGGACTTCTGCAATACCAACCGCCTAGTCATCGGAGGTACGCTGTTTAAGCATAACACCTGCCACAAAATCAGTTGGGTCTCTACTGATAGGCAACGAACATCCAACCAGATCGACCACATTGCGATCAGTCGCCGCTTTAGAAATTGTTTCCTGGACGTCCGAAACAGACGTGGAGCTGACGTCGGACTAGAACGAGATCACCATCTTATGGTAGCTCATTTACGCCTTCGTACTGCATCCGTCAACAGCAACCGCTCAAACCTACCTAAGATCACCAGGTTTAATATCGACAGGCTCAAGGTTCCCCAAGTGCGCCAACAGTTCAGGGACCATCTTGCCTTAGAAGCAGAAGCAATCAGCAGCATAGAGAACATGGATGACCACTGGAGTGCTGTGAAAAATGCTTTTGCGACTGGGGCACGCACGTATGTCGGTAAAAAGCAGAAACACCACCGCACATGGCTTTCTACAGACACCTGGAGACGGATCGATGAGCGTACAGCAATCAAGGCTCGGATTGCAGCGGCCTCAGCAGTAGAGAGAACCGAGCTTGAGGCCCAATACCGTGCGAAGAAAAAAGAAGTGCAGCGTAGTGTGAGACGTGACAAACGTCAATATATCAACTCACTGGCCTCAAGGGCTGAAGAAGCAGCGAGTAGGTGCGACAGTAGGACTGTGTATAGCATCACTAAGGAGCTCATCGGTGGTCGAAACTCCAAACAACATCCAGTGAAGAGTCTGGACGGTAACCTTCTGATTTCGGATGAGGATCAGCTCACTAGATGGAGAGAACATTTTGCTACAGTGCTAAATCACATAGACGATGGCGGTATGATCTCGAATTCGAATGAGCAGTTCGAAGCAACAAATTCCCGAATTCGCACCGCACCTCCCAGTAAAACCGAGATAATAACAGCAATCAAGTCCCTCAAGAAGAACAAGGCGGTGGGTATTGATGGCATCCCTGCCGAGCTATTTCAAGCGGCGCCAAATACATCGGCAGATTTGCTGCATCCCCTAATACGGAGAGCTTGGGATAGTGAACAATTTCCACAGGAGTGGAAAAGGGGGATGATCATTAAACTTCCAAGGAAGGGAAACTTGACGGATTGCGGTAACTGGAGAGGTATATGTGTTCTTCCAGCCGTGGCTAAAATAATAGCTAAAATAATCGTAGAACGAATTAAAGAATATTTAGATTCAACTCTCGATGTCGAACAGGCAGGCCTTCGCGCTGGATCCTCCTGCATTGACCACATAAACACCTTACGGATCATTATCGAGCAATGCGTTGAGTATAGGTCTCCGCTACATTTAATGTTTATCGACTTCGAGAAAGCTTTCGACAGATTGAATCGAGATGCTATCTGGTTGGCCTTGCGCAGGAGAGGCATCCCAGAAAAACTTATAGCTATTATCAAGGCTACATACGAGGGCGGTAAGTGTCACGTCGTACACAATGGTAAGGTGTCGGAGGATTTTGAAGTCCAAAGTGGAGTACGTCAAGGGTGCATACTGTCACCACTATTGTTTTTGGTGGTTATCAGCGATGTACTCCGTGCAGCATTGACGGAAGGCAACTATGGAATTCGTTGGATTATTACATCTTACCTTAAACACCTAGATTACGCTGACGATGTTTGTCTACTTTCACATTGGATAATGGATCTTCATCTGATGGCCCAAAATCTAGAAGCTGAGGCAAACAAAGTGGGGCTAAAAATAAACACAGCCAAAACAAAAGCCCTGAGCACTTCTTCTAACAACCGCGCTCAACTTAACATTGCCGGACAGGAAGTCGAGAAAGTTGATAACTTTCTTTATTTAGGAAGTGTGGTCTCGGCTTATCGCGGTGGCACCGAACTGGATGTGTGCAGCAGAATCGGAAAGGCTAAAGCTGCGTTCGGAATGCTATCAAAAATCTGGAGAAGCAATGTTATCAGCTTAAGAACCAAGCTGCGACTGTTCCGCTCCAACGTAGAATCAGTGCTGCTTTATGGGTGTAGTACTTGGAAGGTGGACACCATTAACACACGGAAGCTGTAAGTCTTTGTAAACAAATGCTTAAGAATCATCTTGAGGATTTTTTGGCCGAACCGCATCTCTAACGAACAACTTTATCTGAGAACGGGCCAAGAACCTATAAGCATTACTATACGAAGAAGAAAGTGGCAATGGATTGGACACACCCTACGGCGCGAAGACAACTCCATTGCGAAATACGCCATGCAGTGGAATGCGCTCACCCAGGCAGGCAGAATAGCGGGACGCCCTAGGCAAACGTGGCGCAGAACAGTTGAGGAGGAATCGAGCTCTTTAGGAATGAGTTGGAGGCAGCTCAAACGCGTTGCAGAACTTCGAACACGATGGCGCGCAGGCGTGGTTGACGCCCTATGCCCCCCGAGGGGTTAAAGGATCTAAAAAAAAAAAAAAAAAAATTATCAAATTCATTTTCGTTACACTTCAAAATAATTATATCACTTTATTCTTTATTAATTTCCACGTAAACTGTCTTTACAAATCTACTTTTAATCACAATCTCGTTTATTTTACTCTCACAGTAATCGCAATTTTTGATCTCTATATTGAAATCTAACGACCGTGTCGACTTAGGTGGCGGTTGGTGTAAGTAAACCAAATAGAAGAAACTCTAGAACATTGTTGAACATGCTAGATGTCACTAGGGATGAACTGATGAGTTATGGAAGGTGAAACGAGGAACAAACCGATGTGCATGATAACAGTTTTGACCGACAGATGGCTTTAATTCTGTTAGTTGGCAAACGAACCATGCCCGTTGTAATGTAGTGCGATGGTACTTTCTGTGGATGCTACACTGTCCCCCCTCTTAAACTTGTTCGTCTCGAACAAGCTCATCTGTGTTATTGTCATGATAACGATGAAGACGATCTGGGTGAACAATTTTCATCTTGCCTCTTACTACACGCTGAATTCGATAGACAATATCATTGATACATGCGACCATTTTATAAGGGCCCTCCTAGTCTTGTTACAGTTTGGGTGACCTCTCCTTTTGTCGGTGTGGGTTGTACAACCATACCAAATCTTCTTCGTGAAATCCGGACGCTGTTGCCTTTGTGTCGTACCTGGTTTTCACTAGATATCCTTATCATCGTCCTCGTCCTCTGATGTATGTTACTGATCGTTTCCCTGAGGTCTGCCACGTAATCATCTTCACATATGGGCTCATCGTTAGGGGATCCCAACTTCACCTCACTAGGTAGCGAGACTGCTCGACCAAACAAGATTTCGGATGGAGAATGCCCAATTGTACTGTGCACTGCATTTCGATGGGCCGTTCGGAAGAGAGAAATTTGTCGATCCCAATCGCGCTGGTAGTCTCCTACGACCTTGGAGAGATGTTCGTTCAAGGTTTTGTTGAAGCGCTCTACCATCCCGTTAGATTGTGGATGAAGCAGAGTCGTCCTCGTCTTTTTAATTCCTAGTTGTTGGCATAACATACCTCTTGGAATATCTTCGATTCGGTCGGAATGCAGTTCCATGGGCACGCCAAATCTGCTCACCCAGATGTTGACAATCTGCCCTATGATGTTCTTCGCTTCCTGGTTCCGGATGGCGAACGCTTCCGGCCATTTGCTGAAGTAGTCCATGACAACTAGAATGTAACGGTTGCCATTGTCGGTTTCCGGAAATGGGCCGGTGATATCAGCGGTGATTCATTCAAAGGGTGCGCTCACATTTTACTGATGCATTTTGGCTCGCGGTTTAGTTCTGGGTCCCGTGCTAGCTGCACACACGACGCATTTTCGGCACACACGACGCACTTTCTACGTCGTCCCTTGCACTGAGCCAATAAAAAGTTCTCGCACTTTCCCCAGCGTCCTATTTGCACCCGAATGACCTCCGGATACTCCATCATGCATCCCTCGTAGCCCCGTATGTACTTTTGATTGCGGGAAGATAAGCTGAATTATGAAATCTTTTCCATCCGGCCTCTTCCATTTCCTTTTCAGCATACCTTCTTAAACATGAAGGGAGTCCAACTGAGCCCAGTATGCATTGAGAGTAGGGCTTCTGTCCGAGATATCCTGCCCGTCTGGTTTTCCCATGAACTTCTTCCACGCTGATATGAGCTCGATATCGGGGTCTTCTTTCTGAGCGTTGCGGATGTCATCTCTATCTCTCTCTTGCATCTGCATTCACAATAAACATTTTTCCGGGAGTGGGGTAGGCTAGTATTGGTGCTTCGCATAGTTGTTGCTTTTATCGCACTCACTTGACCATTGAATTGTCTTCCTTTTTCCGTCGCGCTTCCGACAAAGTCCTTTACGAATCATCCATAATACGCGGCTAAAAAGCACCTGAGTTGGTGTTTGGGTTTTTGGAACTGGCCAGTTTTTCACAGCTCCCACTTTTTCTGGGTCGGTCCGTACTCCTTCTGATGATATAACATGGCCCAAGTACTTGACTTCGGAATTGAAAAGGGCACATTTCTTCGGATTCAGCTTCAGGTGCGCACTTCGAAGTCGTTCCAGCATAGTCTTCGAGTTGTCACGGTGGTCCTCAAATGATTTCTCTACAACAATGACATCGTCCAAATACACTAGGCAACTTTTCCAGGTCAATCCACCGAGGACGTACTCCATTAGGACCTCAAAAGTTGCAGGAGCGTTGCACGGTCCAAATGGAATTACTGTAAACTGCCACTGCCCATTTCCTGCATTGAAAGCAGTTTCTTCTCAGTTTTCTGAATCGATTTGTACCTGCTAGTAGCCACTCTTCAAATCGAAGGTGGAAAACCATTGAGCTACTGAGAGTGTATCTAATGTATCATCGATCGATGGCAAATGGTAGCTATCCTTTTTGATGACATCATTAATCGAGTGCTGCCGTCTTTCTTCTTGACAAGTACAGGTGAGGCCCACCGACCCTTAGCAATTTCAATGCGTCCGTCCTTCTCCATCGTTGACACCATCTCCGCAACCTCCATCTGCTTCGCCAATGTTAGTTGTCTGGCAGGCTGGTGAATTGGTCTCCAGTGTCTATTCGATGTTGTACTAGATGTGTTCGGGCATACTCTCCACCCTGTGATGCAAATAAATCAGCGTACTCACTGATTAGATTTTTTGCCATAGTTCGCTGGTCCTGAGGATCACATCCATTACTTCCGCCAACCTGGCTGATGAAACAGGCCTTGAACACATTTACCAATAACCTCCCCTCGTTTTAGTTTGACGATGTAGTTCTTTAAGTTCATCAGTCTTACTGGAACCAGGCTGTTCTTTGGCTCCATTAAAACTTTTTCCACGATGTAGTTTGAGAAATTTCTTTCCGAATATCGATCCAATAGGTAGAATCGGTGTCTTCCAGGATCACCCCCTAGTTTGGTTCAAATGATAGTCTCGGAAGATGGTGGCAAGACTTCGTCCTTGCTGAGTATTGTCCTTACATGTGCTGCATTCTCATTCCCGTACACCATTGGAATCTCTACCTTCCGGTACCTCAGAACTTGCATCCCGATGTCGATGATTACGTCATGTTCTTTCATGAAGTCTACTCCGATGATGCATTCATCACATACCAGGAACGCATGGGAGAAGGCCAACCCTGCTAATTGTAACGTGAGGCGAACTTCTCGTTATACTTTCGCCAACTGTCTTGTCTCAGTCCTATGACAGAAGCAGCTGCTGTTGTGCAGCCATGACTTCTGGAGAAGATTTCTTCTTACAATGGAAGCCGTGGTACCGGTGTCGATAGTAGCCACGCACTTTTTATTGCCGATAAATGCTTCCACTCTTAGGCTCTTATTGCATCGTTTGGTTTGGAAGACGTGGGTGGTGGTCTTGGGGGCATCGATTCCAACAGCCAACTTCTGCCCTTTGAAGCTGGTTCTTGAGCGTTTTCCCGACTCCTGGTTTTGAGAAGCCTGAGCAACAGGATGGCTGTTATCCCTGTTGGATGGTTCTTCGCTGCGTTGACAATTTCCACAATATGGACAGTTTCTGCGTCTGGGTGGATTCCTGTACACCTTTCTATTCTCTTTTCTGTACCACTAAAAGCTTAAAGATGGATTCGTCCTCGTGCTGAGCTGGAGGTGGTATCCATAGCTTAATCTTATGAGTAAAATCTTCAGTTTTGCTCTCTCCCACAGTTCATTAGTATTGGCGATTGTGCGAGTGACAAACCCAAGTGATGTATCGCATCCGCAGTGAACGATCTTGACACCTTTAAGTCATCCGGCGTCACCGAACTTAAAATCGAAACGATCACTGCTTCCAATGTTTGTCATCATATAATATCTTTGAGGATCTCGTTTTCCACCAGTAACTAATTATCAAGTGTAATCTTGCCAACGGGGTCCTTTTGGTCCACGATAGCTATCTATTATAGCTATAAGGGTATGCTGTCCGCATCCTCACTTTCACCAGTAAAACCTCCTCCAGCTCTTTCTCCAAGCTAGGGTGAAAGACTGTGGAAACGCAAATGTAACTACGGCACAACTTTCAATCTTAGGTTACCGGCGCTACTTACTGTGAATGCTGCCAAGGCACCCACATGAGCTAGATAGGACTGGCTTATCCCACAGGCTTCCATCCCTCGGCACGGGTCTAAAGCTCACACCGCCATGGAGTTGGGTATCTGTTGTTACTTCATTTTCGATAACGGCTGCGTACTCTTGAGTACCTACATGCGTGTTACTCACAGCTGAAACTAATCTAGCGAATTATGATTAGTCAATTCTAGCGGGCGCCCGAGGGAAGACAATTTTTGCTACCATATTCGTAACTAACTTGATAAATATTCCAAAAGAAGCATCAGAGGGCTTGGTACAAAATAACATTTAAATAACGTGCTAAGCTAAATTATAAATAAATAAATTAATAAATTAATAAATCAATAAATATTAAAGAAACTACTCGTAAATTAAGTTAGCAATACACTCAGAGATGCTCATCGATAATGGCTCATAGATCGAGAGTGAATCATGATGAGTACCAACAGGAAGCCGATTGAGCCATGTACATCCGTCCGTTCAAGATTGTATTGTAACTTGTCTGTTACTGTTTTCGCTGGACTGTAGTCCAAAATATTTTATGCTCTAGCGTTGGAACTTTTTATAGACAAATTTCCATCTTTTTGAAGTTGAGAAACCCATCTTTCCTCAGCTGCATTTTAAAACAAGTTACTAATACAATAAAACTTTGTTGAGTATTCTGACTAACGAGCCCGATGACTTCCTTAAGAGACAGACCAAACTCCAATTTCTGTTTTATACCTTTATGAGATTATGAGATTAGAATGACAGTAAATAAAATGAAACGAAGTAAATGCACCCAGCCCTTTAGGTTGTAGTTGAACGTAATGCACAACTTTTCTACTACCACGAAGCAAAACCAGGATTTACCCACTTTATTGGGGTTTACTCGTCTTTCTAAGAAAGCCAGAACAAATTCACAACATCAGCACCGAAGGTCTGCCACCTCATTCATATGAACAAAGGCAAAAGGGGAGACCGTGAACGAATATGGAACCTCACGCGCATTGGTCCAAAATATTAACCAGTGAACCACGGCGGCCACTAAGGAGTCATACTACACAAAATTCTGTTCATGAGAAACCTTATCGTCAATGGAAGTTTGTTGTATTTTTTGGGATTCGAAATTGAAACCTCACGCGCAGTGGTCCAACATACTACTCAGGTTGCAGCTATATCTTTTTCTGACCATCTTCCCCTTGAATTGTCTATGATTTTAAGCACTTCACAATCTTCAAGAACTCGTGAGATGCAATTAATTCCGAAAATTATAGTCAAAGAAAATCAAATCAATGCTTTCCAACAAAGGCTTTTACACGCTCTTTCCCAGTTGGATACCAGTTCCGTAACGGATGTTGATCAACTTGATGCTTTAATTTTAAATGCTGCCCCAAACCAATACCCCTCCAGAAGGAAATTTACATCCAAAAATAAATGGTTCGACAGTGAATGTTTTAACATAAGAAAAAAAGTCTTCAAATTTCTGAATCTCTTTAGAAAATCCAATGAATCCCTTTTTAAGGATCGTTACGTAGAATTCAACTTCAAATATAAAATTATCTGCAAGCAAAAGAAACGTGCGTACTATGAGGCTTTAATTAACCAAGTTGGCTCAGCGAGAACATCCTCAGAATTTTGGAGTACGTTAAAAGCAATAAATAATCGCACATTCTCGATTGGAAGTTCAATTTGTACGAAAACCCTTAAAGATTACTTCAACACTCTTCTTAACCCAAGAATGGATAGCCTACTACAATTTCAATTCGCAAGCCCTCTTATTTTAAACGATTTGCTTGACGTCCCGTTCACGGTCAGTGAGGTTGCATCTGTAATTAAGGAAACCAAGAACAACAAAGCACCGGGTCTTAATCGTATTCCTTATGAGCTATATAAGTTTGCCCCCACTGAATTTATAACCCATCTTACTGGAGCCTTTAACAAAATATTCCAAAGTGGTGAGGTACCCGAAAGTTTTCGTAAGGGAATAATCTTTCCACTTTATAAAAAAGGCGACCCTAATCAACCCGAAAATTATAGGGGCATTACATTCCTTAACGCTTCGATGAAAATCTTCTCTTTGGTTCTACTGAAGCGGCTGACCTCCTGGGTCGAAGAAAGAAACCTGCTTAGTGAGCTCCAAGCCGGATTTAGAAAAAAGTACTCCACCGTTGACCACATTTTCACGCTTACCAGTATCGCGCAAAGTTATCTTGATCGAGGAGTAAAACTCTATGTTCTCTATGTTGACTTCAAGGCCGCATTCGATACCGTAGATAGAAGAGCGCTGTTTTACAAACTGTCTATGCTAGGATTATCATCAAAAATATGCCACGTATTACAACATCTCTACGAAAGTACGGATTCAGCTGTGTGGAACGGTGAATTGCTCTCAGATTGGTTTCCAACAGTCTCAGGTGTAAAACAAGGTTGTACTCTTAGCGCTTTAAAATTCATCCTATTCATCAATGATCTACCGACCTCTATAAAGGGAGGAGTTTCTTGGAACGGTATACAGATAAATACCTTGATGTATGCTGACGATATAGTTTTACTCGCTGATTCTCCTAATCTACTACAGCAAATGATTCATAGGCTTGAAGTATATTGCAGGACTTGGAATCTCTCGGTGAACCTAAATAAATCAAAGGCCATGGTGTTCAGAAGAGGTTTTGGGCGCTACTCCCGCACTGAAAAATGGACATTTGAAGGTCAGCCCATCGAGATCGTCAAGGAATACAAGTACCTGGGTGTATTAATAAGATCAAACCTGAATATGCAACATCACCTCAACGACAGACTAATTTCTGCGAAAATAGCCCTTAACTCGACATGGAGCTCCTGTATAAACAACAAACTCCTGAATTCCTCCGTAAAATATACATTGTTTACAGCCACAGCAAGTTCGGTTATGTTTTATGCCGCCCAAGTCTGGGGAGTTAAGGAATACGAGATAGTGGAAAAACTGTTAAGATACTATTTGAAAAGAGTATTCAGGCTGCCGTTCAACGCCCCGAACTACATGCTTTATCTGGAATCGGGTTTGTCACCGCTGTTTTTGAAAACACTAAGAATTCATTTCGACTACATCCTTAGGGTCATGGCGTTGCCTGATAATCGAATCCCAAAACAAATTGCTCTTCGAGCAATGGCTTCCAATACACTTTTTTTCGGAGAATGGAACAGAATTGCGCAGAAGTACAATGTGAACCTCGTCCTTCAATCATATAACTCTGGCGAGTGGAAAATCATCCTCTATAATTTCCTACAGGACATTGACTGTAAGATCAGGAACGAGTTTGAAATGCAAGCCAAATCATCAATTCAAAGGAGCTACTACAAGCAGCTAGAATATAACCTGTGCGATTCAAACTATTTCAATGACAACCATGAAATAGACTTTATCTCTATTATATTTAAAGCTAGAGGAGAGCTGGTAAAGCTAAACTACCTCCCACACCGACCCGACCTTCCCATCTTATGCTCTCTATGCAACCTACAAGTCAGAGAAGACATCCTTCATTTCATTGCCGTATGTCCTATCCTGAAAGAAACGAGAAAAGCCTTTTTCAACGCAAATGAGTTGCAACCGCACACGCTGATCGACATACTCAATGGGCGCTATGGCTGGAAAAACCTTTTCCTGTACTGCAAAAAAGCAACTGCTTATAGAAGTCAAATTATTGATGAATCCTTCTGATTTGTATCCTTGTTAATCTCTTTTTATTTGAATTTTCTTTAAATAACTCTTTCACTCTACGTAGTCTTCATTTCTCTATATATTATTATTATTTATATAACTTTTTTTTTTTTCTTTTTTTTTTACGATTGAATTGAATAAATTTCTACAATTAAATGAATTATTAAATTTGCCACTCAGGCTAACGGCGCTGCCATGTCCTGAAACAGATTTTATCACCAGCCTTCATAATACTTTTACCTTGTAATCCTTGAATTATGTTTAATAAAATCTAATCTATCTATCTATCTACTACTCAGGTTCGGGTACTGATAAGTCTTCGTCTGAGCCTTGCCTAGCAATTTCATCGGAGATCTCTTTCGCCATGATCCTAGTGTGATCTGGGACCCAAACAAGAATCATAGGAATCAGCATTTTGACGCTCATTCACTTATAATGGTTGTGAAAATTGCCAACTGAATACAAAACTGAAAATGTGTAAGTTCAATTATAACTTATTTCCAGCGTGAATCCGTAATAGAGCACACACATACAACCAACAAAGGAAACCAAAGAATAAACAAAAACATGAAGAGTACCATACCAACGCCATCCCGCCAACCAGTCGACTTTGTTCTTAAAGATTGCGAAAGAACAGTTAAAGGAGAATACAAAAAAAAAGTATTTCCTGATTCAGATTCGAATTCACGATCAAGAAAAGATTAATTAAATTCTGAATTTCGCAAAATATTTTTGATTCGATCTCAGCTTGTGGATGGTAGATCATGATAAAACATACATCATTTTAAAAAATTAACTAGAATCAATGTAACTAAGAAACTGGTAAAAGCCAGTCGCACTGGAAACAGTAAGCGTTTGAATTCGAATGGCATGTCTATTGGTATCATCGGTATACGTGGAATTAAAACGTCTTCATCTTTGAATTTCCAATTTAAAATAGTGGCTTCAGTAACGTTGGTCATTAGCTTCTTAACCGCAAGTCTTGTGCCATTGTACAATTTTGGTTGGTTGATATTACGAAGCATGATGATTGGTGCTCCAACTTTCAATTGCAATCCCATATGTGTGGTGGCAGGCCTGGTAAATCCAATGAATTTAAAAATTCTGTGGGATAATTGACCATCTCATCATCATTCATGATGGTATCGACTGACTTGAATGTGAACACTTCTCCTGGTATCTCTTTTAAAATGGCCTCATTAATTTCTGTAACGTCTTTCTTTTTTGCCGCCAATATAGCTCTTTCGCTCAGCCAAACATGTGTCTTGTATTGTTGTACAATGTTTGGAAAAACTTTTCGAATCAATTCTTCTTTTGATTGAACTACATTGCAAAAATTGGTTGGTAACGTTATTAAGCCAGTTTCATTGTCTATCGGCATTTTTCCATCTCCAATTTCCAACAACTGCTTTGAAAATTCATTGGCTGATGGATCATTGTGTAATTGAACATGCACATTTGTGGTTAATGTGAGTGTTCTCACATATCTCCACAGAGTGGATGACTTTAAACACTCATCAGCAGCGGTGGATCGAGGAATTACTGGCAAAGTTTGCCAGAAATCACCAGCTAATAATATTAAGGCGCCACCAAAGAGCCGTTGATTTGCTCTCATATCTTTCATTGTACGATTGAATGCATCCAATGAACTCTTGTGGGCCATAGGACATTCATCCCACACGACAATTTCACACTGTTGCAACACTTTGGCCATTCCTGACGTTTTGGTTATATTATGTTACATGTTGGATTTTCGTTGAAGTTCATGTCTAAAGGTATCTTAAGCGCAGAATGTGCTGTTCTGCCGCCGTCCAACAACGTCGCCACGATTCCAGATGATGCGAGAGCCAATGCTATTTTATTTTGCGAACGAATGGTGGCCAAAATTGTTGAAATAAGGAAAGTTTTTCCAGGCGTATCTAAGAAATACATTCCACCACTTTTGTCTGCCATTGCTCGCATCAAAATATCGTAAACATCTTTTTGTTGTGCGTTTAACTTTGGAACATTTGTTAGAACAAATTGAGTTAAGTGATTGCGATCGAAATCATGTTCACGCAGCAAATCTCGATTATACAAATGTTGTAATTGCCGATTTGGCGATGGCATGCCTAATTGGGATAACGCTTTGTTTGCAATTGTAAGGCAAATATCTTTGACCATTATGAGAGCTTCATTATGCATTTCTGGTGTTGTTAGCAAATACGGATCCGATGTTGTTCTACGCATTCGATTCAAAATATCTTCCGTCATAAGATCTGCATAATTTGTCCACAATTCAGATGGGTTCGATGGGCTACACGTTGCTATGATTATCGCAAATAGTGTACGAATCTGAGGAGGCGGTGCAATAATTGACGATTCAGCGAGCGTAGAATCCCAGTGAGCATCGTCCTCGAGCAAATGTAAGTGACGGCATGCCTCACGATAAGTTGGGCACTCTAATCCAACTACTGTTTTCAAATTTGCAAAGGATGTTGTTCCACGAACGTTGATTAACAGAAGACGTAAATAAAAACACTCGTCATGTCTTGGATGAATTGTATAAAGTCTTCCTAATGCATCGGTTTGAAATACATTTTGATGACCTGGAACTGCCTTCCCTTGCTTGCGTCTTGCAAAAACTTTGGTCGATTTATTCCATGTGTAAACTAAACCATATACACTTCCGTGTATAATAATTGACTGGTAAATGTGTCACTTTGGCATAAAGCAAAAAAAGCGGTCAATGTAGTGACTGGTGGTGTAATTGCTCTTTGCAACGCAGTTTCACTTAACGTCGTATGTTTTGTATTTCGATGTTTTGCCAACAGAATTTATGCCATTCGCCTTGAATTACATATGTCCGTAGATATACATTATACATTTTGCATTTCATTGAATAAAAATGTCAATTTTTTTAAAAAAGGGCCTATGTCCTTCTCATTGTTTTTCTGAATAGTTTAAAAGTAAATTGGTTGAAAATTACGTGAGTTATAGGTAAACGCACAAAATATCAACTTAGTTTTATATATATAGATATGGATATACCATATTTTGACTACCGTTTCTATCACTATGCCAAGTTTCATCAATATCCGCGCCGTAGTTTCCGCGTGATACGCGTACAGAAAGACAAGAACATTCGACCACCTACAGTTTTATTATACATATGTACGAGTACATATACTCGTAGATTATTTGAAAAATCATTATGAATAGACCTACACCAAAGAATTGTTCCGTATCATTCAAACATATTTTGAAAATTGGTTTTCAATCGGCGAAACATATAGAAGATTACGCAATATTGTTGGCCTTCATAATCGACCAACTGAGCTCGCTATTTGTCGTGTTGCGGATAAATTGCATACCATATACTTTCTACATGACGCAAAGCCAACAACTGTATTGTGTGTACAGATGAAACTGTAGCTACTGTATGTGAAAGTGAGGCGGAAGTTCCGGAATTTTCACAAAATGAGGCCGAAGCTCGGGTTACAGTCAATGGCCAACGCTACCGGAAAGTGATGAGTGATTATTTCTTTGAAAATATGGACACCATTTATCCAGATGATATGTGGTCCCAGCAGGATGGCGCTAGTCCCCATTCGGTTCAGTCTTTTGATACACAGAAAAAACATACAAAAATGGTGCTTTTACTTTTGTTCGCCGCTGTCATCCTCGGATTAGCTTTTAGGCACCCTCTTATTACTTCAGTCATGAACTTTTGAATATATTTAAAGTTAAATATTATGTTTATTACCTGTGGGGAGAAAGTCTTATTTTAGCAGAAGATTCTGAAATACCCTGTAAAGCATTTTTCTCAAAATGCACACCTTTTAAAGCCCTGGGGATTTCCTTTCGTTTAAGAGTTACGATTTTTGCAAGCAAAAAAAGTCAAAATGAGCGCTGCACTTTTCCAATGAGAGAGAATTAAATTTGGCTGACCTCGTCAAATTAAATCTCTCTGGCACAAAGTTCCCGCAAGTTCCCGCACCTGATTCAGGTAGGACTTTTTTTTTTAAACTCAACCTAAAGTCTAAAAAGTGTGCCGGAAATAGTGTTTCAAAAAACATTAAATTAAGTAGTTTGAAAAAAATTATAAAAAAAAATCATTCAGTTTTGATTTAACAAATAAACAGATATATCACACAAATTGAAAAAGAAATGATTTGTTGATACCATTTGCCTCATTTTTACACTCAAACCTAAGAAAAAATAAATAAAAGAAAAAAATCAATTTTTAGGTGACCTTCCAAGTATGGAATACACGTGGGTTTTGCTTTAAACAAACCCCTTTATTTCGTAAATCGGCAGTATCTGGCAGCTGCAATTTTGCACAACGTTTAACAAACAGCTAAGGTCTAAGATCCTATTAAATTTTTTCCCTCCCTTAGTTAAAGAAAAGTGTATTGCTTTTTTTTTACCGAAGATCAAAGTCGTCTAAATTTGAAGAGGTCTAACAATCAAACGGCTGATCCAATCAATCAATTGTTTCTTGTGTTTGAAGCTCTGTTTATTTTCCTTTGAGAAATGAATTTAATTTTTTTTCTATTAAATTTAAATTATGCCACGACTTTTAGCATTTGGCGCCACAGTGCGGTGCAGCGCTTGGCAGTAAATACAAGTGAGGAATGAAACTAAAGCCGGGTTAAGTCTGACAATTTTGAAAAGGTCTCACTTGTCAAAAAGTCGAAATATCAAAAACGTAATTGTACTATGTTAACACAACTACAACAACAGCAACATTCTTCATTTCACATAAATAAAGAACAAAACAAAAGCTTTGTCATGTATAATACTACAACTAAGTAAAGTGTAGTAAATGTAGTTGCGACAAACCCGTTTGTAGGTACATACTCGTATACGTAGATTGAAGATGTTCCTGATTGATACTGATATGATATTTTTAAATTTGTTTTTTTTTAAAGAGAGAATGCATCATGCACCGTCAGGAGGCATCGGCCAATCATCTCCACGGTGTGTAGGACTCTAACTGACTAAAGACTTTGCATCTTCTGGCAAACTCACCCTGGGACTGCTTTTGGCATTACTTCAGGGTGGTGCCACTTTCTTGTGCCTCTATGGACTCTATTTATTTATTTGACTATTCTTTCCTCTTCTTTGTTTTCAATACTGACTCGATAAATGAGCAGATTCGGCTCCATCTGTTGTTACTCGTCATCATTTTTCTTATGATGTTCTCTGGAGTGTTGTCACCAACATCCGATTCCAGCCTTCGTCACTCTGCTGCCCATTTGCTGCAGCTGAACAATGTGTGGTTTGCATCGTCTTCTGGGGAGTCACCATATTGGCAAGTTGAGCTTTTCAATTTTCCCATCTTATGTAGGTACGTGTTGAAATACCCATGACCGGTTAGAAACTCGGTGACATAGTAATTTATGTTGCCATGTTCCCGGTTCGTCCATCCAGCGGCCCACACCTCATAACCATACAGGAAAATGGCCTGTGTGATCGACATGAGAAGTCTGCGCTTGCTAGCCGTTGGCCCACCAGCGTTCGCCATGAGTCTGCTGAGTGATGAAGTAACCCTCGCCGCTCGCTCCGACGCGGATTTTATTTGCTACCGGAAAGTAAGTTTGTAGTCTAGAGCTATATCAAAGTACTTCACTGCTATCTTGCTCGATATTACTTCTGCTGCTACTCGAAATTCGACAATGGTCGGAATTTGTTTCCTAGTCAGAAGGACTATCTTTTTCCTCCGTCGATATGATATTAAATGTATTCAATATTATGATATTGGCTATAATCCTTTAATACATTTTTGTTGAAATTAAAATTTAAATTTTTAAAATTGAAGAGTTGAATGACAAAGTTTAAATTACCAAAATTCGCATTACCAGGAGATTGATAAAATACATACAAAATTACAACACATGCTTACTGGTTTATTGTTTTAGCGCCTAATTAACGTTTATAACATACTCATGGCGAAATCTTATCGTCGTTTGATGATGATTAGACCATTCCTGGTGGGATCACGAACTATGAGTCTTGCAGAAGGGTCTATATGAGATACTCAAAACGGCCAAACTCACAAGAAGGCGTCGCGTGAGTCTAAGCTCCACATAAATGTAATTTAAAAATAAAAACAGATATGTATGTACGAGTACTTCACGAAATTAAACTTTACCCAACATGAAACTGCAATCCGAAGAAAAAGAAAACGCTACAGCAATATGTGTATGTATACAGGTTATATTTAATCACAATAAAAAGTAGCTCGAGTTCGAGCTTAAAAAAAAAAAATTGTAATAGTTTTTAGTACAAAACATTGAACCAAATTTTATTCTAAACAAACTTCCTGATCAGGTCTGAATAAAAAGGTTTACCCATCTCTAGCAAGTACTCCATCATATTCTTCAGGTCAGCTGGGTTCTCTTTCGGGACATGCGGTGGTTTGATGTATATTGTAGTAACTCATTCCATTGTTACCTTGAATCTTCACACCTTTTTTGAAAATCTTTATCTCTGTCCACTGTTCCATCTCATGGTGTGTCGTTTTCGTAGGGACGATCCCTTTCTTTATTTTATCCTCAGTAACGCATATTTTAGCGACTTTTGAGATGCTCATTTTTTGGATGCGTAGGAACTGTTTTGCCAAGGATTGAAACTAACAAACCCAGATAAAATTACACTTTGTTAATTCACCCAAAAGAGATGAGCCGAGAACACTCGTGGCGAAACCGTGAATGTCATTTAGACCCAAACGACACCTACTGGAATTGTACCCACTGCCATCTTTTGAACCTTGTAGAAACTAACAACGCATAGCTATTTACATAGATCCACTTGATTGTTACTGGCGCTTGCTTATAGATCGTATTCAAATAACACTTAGACGCTTTTGATTCTCAACTAAATTATGTGAAAATAAGACGTGTTTAATCAATTTCGTTTAATATTAAACAATTGATACTAAAATTATTACTGAGGTAAGTTACAGGCAATATTACTATTATTATTCCAACATAAAAGATTCGTCGAATGATTGCAACGATTACTTTTTCTTTATAATTTGCGCGCACTCAAGTTATGAATACCCTTTAAATTCTTCTTTTATGTAGTGCCGGCATTGTAGAGGATAGATGTAGGAGAGAAAGATTAGTGTAGTGGTTTGAAACTCAGATGTATAGGCGTAAGGAAAGCTCCGGTGGCGTCCAGATAACTGGGAAGATTTTTTTATGTTTCTCTTTGCTTCTGATTCACAGTATTATTTCCCGAACACCGATGTCATAGGCATATAAATCATCCAATAGAGCAAATAATTTTACAGCCCTATGACCAACTTACTGTCAGTGTTATGCCTTTGCAGTAGTGTTCATACAAGCTTTTGAAATTGATCGGACTTACTTTATATATTTCATGAAAATATAGTAGAAAATATACTTCATAGAAAAATAGTTGACCATATTTTCTCGCTGACGACTATTAACGACTGAAGGTTAAAAAAAAAGGATAAGAAACTATGCCTTATGTGTAGATTTTGAGGTCCTTTTTGACACTGTAAGTAGAAATTCATTACCATAAACATTATAAACAATCGGATCTTCAAGTACATTTATTAGAGTTTATGGGTACCTCATTCAACGCTACCATAACAACTACATGCTTATGGCTAACAATACTTTGACGAGATTGAGATTGCTCAACATTTTTTCTTCGAACGTATTTTAAAACTGCATTCAACAACCCTAACTCTTCAGAGATGTTGAGTCCGACCTTCTACGAATCTAATTACGCAATTTAAAGACTGATGGTGACTTCATACTTGTGATTGGTAGGTCAGATGACAATCCCCCAAAGCGTCTGTTAAAGTTTGACCAAAAAGCTATTTACCTCCCTCCAAAGAATGAAATAACCTTTCTTCTCATGCAAAAATATTTTCTGACTTGAATAGGATAAAGCTAATAAGTGGAGGGACGAGTTTAAAAAAAAAGTTGATCATTTTATGTTCCAAGAATGTGTAGCTGGGCCCAAAAATCCTTAATGAGACTAATTTATAAATCTCTAAACTCAGTGGGCGCTAGTCCCACTTTTCCCGAACGTTCAACAAACACCCGAGAGTATTGTTGTCACGTAAAAGCTTCTGAAGAACAAAAATTAAAATTGCCCTTCGGATACGGCAAAAGTTGTAGGTCCCATTTATTCTTGTGAGAAATATAACGAACACAACACGAGTGGTTGCGAGAAGCTCGGCCTAGGCACTTGATGAGCTGTCGCGCCGTCTATATACTCGTATATACAAACCACAAAAAAAACCGTCAAATAAGTTTGATTCTTTAAGTAAGGCTGGAGTTTAAGTCTCATTTAATGTAATACTTATACATTTGTTTTCCTTCTTCTTCATTATAATCATATAATTACTGCAATTAATTTAAAGTCTTAACAGATGGCACTTTTTGCCTTGTTAAATTTTCTGTTTCTTTAACACCCTATTGTTAACTTCTTTAATGCTAATAAAGAATGAATAATAAGTAAAAGAAAAATAAATAATTAAAAATGTGTCTAGCTGTACACAGATCGAACTAAGAATTAATAACAAAATTACACATATCAATTTTAGACCATATCTTTTAATGAAAAGAAATAAAGGAAATTTGTCAAAAAATAAAGAATGTGTGGTGATAGTTCTGGAGTATGAAGTATCCATTAAATTGAAACTTACAGATTCTGATTGGAAAATATATTTTCGACTCAACTGTTCTTCCTGGCAACTGACAAGATCCGCTTTTAACTAAGTACTAACAAGTCCATTAACGATGAAAAGAAAATTTAGGAATATTTAAATCTCACAAGTCGTGCGAGAATTAAAAAAAATAATAACAGTATTTGAAATGGAATTGAAAAGAACGCATGATTGACCGAACAGGTGAATGCTGAAAAAAATTTCAACATTTCAACGGAATGATCACCTCTGGATCTAGGAAAAAAGGCCAAAGAAAATGGAATAAATTGGGAGAGGTTTATGCCCAAAGCAATGAAATTAATAAAAACATAAATAAATGTTTTTATATCGTTTATATAACTTGTCCTCAAATTAATTGCACTTCAAATAAATTTAAAATAATTTCAGAAATTGAATCATACTTTTTTTTAACTATATTTTATTAAAATTAAAGTTTGAAACATAAACATTTTATCAGAAATGTAACATCATGTACTTATTAACAATAGTGTGAATGCAACTATTCACAATAAAAATAATCCACCGATATTATCGATAATAATACGTATCCGTATACGCGGATATAAAATTTGCACGAACCGACACATCTCTGTTACGTACTATACTTCATATTTTGAAAAGGGATATGGCCAAATGTTTGAAGGGGAGACAGCGATAAAAAAGAAAATTAAATAAAATGTATCTTGGCTAAACTTCTAATAACTAAATCATTCACCAGTCAAAACTGAATCATACCGAACAAGCCTACCAAACATTAATACTACAAAGACCCCATGGCTGTGCTTTAATTTGTTAGACTCATATGCTGTTGTACACAACAAAAATCAAGTCAAAACACTTACTTGATATCCGATGGGTATCTCAACGCTACCTGAATGTCGAAAGAGGAGGGATAAACTTATTCAATGGCAAGCATCATGTCTAAAGAGAAACGACACGATTTATTGATTGGTTGAAAACTAAGCAGACGTGTGTTATGCACTAGGCCGGAGGTGGGATCAAAGTAATGAAGTATGTATATCTGGAGAAAACAAGTATTTTTTTCGATCGAAATAATATAGTTCCATAGCACGATCTGCAAAGTTGGTAGCCGGGTGTGCACCACTTGTTGAACGTCGGATGTATTGTTTTTCTAATCTTTAAGTTAAAAGTACGGCTATTTTATGTGTGCCTAAAACTAGAAGGAAAATAATGTTGTTTTCAAGAAAAATAAATAATTTTCAAGTGTCAACGCGTATCATTAAAAATAAAACCGATTAAATTCTGGGTGTGCATTAAAATTTACATTCTCTTCATAATAAAGATATTAACATGTTTCTATCAAAAGGAATGCTTTAGTACACAATTTCAAATTCGCGAATTTATGAGGCGTGAGAAGTGAAACAACTAAATAATGTAATTTGTGAATTGGATATATAGTTAACCTAATACAAGAGTGATAACGCCTTCTATTTATTAATCATTTGACAGAAGTATACTAATTAATTACGGTTTGTTTAAAGAATTTAATACTTGGTACTAGATTGCAATTTCAAACAATAACGTACATGCGGGTATGTAATAACTTGGTTTTATGAGGTTATTTTATGAATGGTTGGTGTTTTATGATACTTGAATTGTTTGTACATAAATTATATTTCTGAGCAATTAAGTGTGCGCCTAAATTGATATCATCATTTGTGTGTCAGTAAATTTTAAATTCAATTCAAACTTGGGTGTTAAGTGACGTTACATTTACAAGCGTTACTAGGAAAAAATCTCGGCCACTGTTTGCGTTAAAATGCGTAAGTATATTATAAGTATATTATACAAATTAAGAACACGTAACATTTTAGAATGCAATAAGTGCTACTGAACAGTTTGCAGACCAACTCTTTCGTTTTTTTGTTCAATTTATCATACCTGTATTTATGTATGGAAGTTTACACAGATGGATTAAATTAAATTTCATACAAGACAAGATTATTTTTTTACGTATTACGGGCAATTCGTTACTGTCTTGTGGTTGTTAGATATTTATAAAATTAACAAAAAACAAAAACGTTATGTCCACATCCGATTTTCCAAGTATTTTAGTTTTTGTACCTATATAGTAGCTGAATTGCACTGACGCTGCTGCGCGGATGAATTATTTTTACTATGAAATATGATCATTGTTATGTTTGGTTTATAGGGAAACATCTAATCGTCTGGTGCTGCTGTAACTCGGCGAGGCCAATTAAGCCGGCGCACAAGGTTCTGCAGTCAGTTATTTACTCTCAGGAGTTCAAGAGCTTCTTAGGTTTAATCTCAGCGAGGGAAGTCAATAAGACAAGGCTGTCTAAAATCCACTTTCTAGTTCAGACTGCATTAGACTTAGAAAGCATTTGTTTCATGCTGTATTTTTTGAAAATTTATTTGCTTACCCTGCAAGCTTGTTCCGGGTCAATGAAAGTTGGTGATGAATTGATCTTGGCCACTTAGCCGGTCATTTCCTTACCTGGGTGACCTTCATTTGCAGTGATTCAGTGCAAATAAGCGGGACGGATAAGCTAGAATTGAATAATTATTTGTAAGACTCGACTAAAAAGCTATTGTACAAGCTTATATGATATATGCAGTGCAAGACAATTATCAAACGGTCCTTATTAGAGATACATTAGTCCGCGCGATGATTATCCTGATTTGTTTTTATAAGACGTGAATGAGCAACAAACATCTAAACAACCAAACCTTCACAAACATGTAGTTAAACTTCAAACAATGGTTTGGTATGTATTTTGTTTTCAAAAAGTAGAGTAGATTTGAATAATAAGAGAAATCGAGTAAGGTTATAAAATACAAATCTTTCAATAAGTTTTCTTTCCAAGTTCTCGATTTTCGTTTTCGCATCAGAAAAATTGAGTTCGTTTGAGAGAGGCATCACCTTAAGCAGCAATAGTAGTATAATGATTTCAATGAAGATCTGGGCTAACATGTATAAAAAGCATTTATAATTTATTGTTAATATTGCAGCGATCAAATTTGCTTTCCCTTTAAAGTCCATGATGTTCTTGCATTGTAAACAAAAGCCGGGATCGTGGGTGAGGTAGAGTTTTTTGTTCTTTTAAATAAAAACCAAAAATCGTTGCTGCCTTTAGGGTATTGCAATACTTTTTGCCTTACTTTTTAGTCTTATATGAATTTCGCATGTTTCAAAATGATACTGTAATCGTTTCCAGTGCATTTGAAACACCCTTGACTGTCATTTGACGAGGTTTGGTGCAATAATGCAAGATTCTCTTCCTTCTTTCAGACATCAATTGCACAAGTTGGATTGAACTAGAGTTTTTGTTTTGGCTTAACGCTGACTGATTTACTAGGAATAACTCATTTCAAGTGAAGTTAAAGAATAAATAAATATTTGGCGCATACAGCTCCTAAAGTTCCTAAGGCCTAGCTTATCACAACCACTTAGTTTGTGTACTGTAGGTCCTTATGATGGACCTACAGCTTAATGCTGTATCCGAAGAGTAGTTATTTTTAACAATACTTTCGGATATTTGTCAGACGTTCGCAAGAGGTGGGACCGTGAAAAAACTTTTTGATGTTTTTCGAAATTCGAACATTGAACCTTCACGTGTAGTGGTTCGATACACTAACCACTGCACCACAACCACACATTAAGTCAGTGATTATATTAGCAGTGGCATCAATGACCTTGTCGAGGATACGCAGTGGCGAATTGTCTTCAATCGGCATATCGTATTGATAAATTGTATTCCAAGGGTGTTAATACGGAACCTCTTAGGAGCAGGAATCTGCGATAGAATATTTTCCCGGAAACAGGTCTGTCCTCGAGCTCGAGCTTCGATAGAGAAGGCAGAAGTGATGCTATCCTTTAATTAATTTGACACAGAAGTATTGAAAACGGATTCATCTGAAATCCCCAAAAAGTGGTTGCAGTTAAAAGCTCAACTAGTTTTTCACATAGATTGCAATAACTCTATGTGCCATAAATAATGCAACCCATATTTTCGTACATATATATCAGTCTTATTGATTGCCAAACTGGGTCTCACTCAATACCACTAACGGTAGTTTACGTACTTCAACCCAGGCGCAACACTTTCATAAAACAAATACAAAATTGCAAGGAATTGAAAAATCTGTGAACAGAAATAAACCAAACTGGATAAAAATTAATTAGGTAGAAACTCTTCAGGCAGTGTTATGCCTTAACTATGCAGTTCACACCAGATCTGCAAATTAGTTGAACGCGTCCGACTTCTAAGGCCTTCGGTAGGGATACCTTGTTCTTAGGCAATTTTGAATCGTCACTTGTTTTAATTGACCGCTGAGAAGAAAGTTGCCTATTTAGACCTAGATAAGAAATCGGAACGCGTTCCTTAAGACTGCAGTAAAATGCTAAAGCCTGACCGCATATGTACCTAGTCCTGCCATAAATACTGGTGCAAAGCCTCCAGCGAAAAGTGTATGAAGATAAGATTAGGAACAGTGCCGTTCATTTTTTTCAGAACACATACGAGTACTCTAAAATGCAATAAATATCACAGAGTTTTGTGAAAATTGAATTGCTGTCATAGCATAAGTTGCATAAGTTCGGAAAAAATTTTACCAAATTTTCGAATTACAAAAATCACTCGGGATATCAAAAATGTTTTTGTACTTATAGCACGGAATCGATTTGTTGAACCGTCTCAATTAGAAAACAAACCAAGAAGTGGTCGTCCACATGTTGCCTGTACGAGCGCGGTTGTAAAAGCTGTACGCGAGCGGATTCGAAGAAATACCCTTCGAAAACAGAAAATTATGTCGCGTGAGGTGGATATATCCACCAGATCCATGCTCATTCGGGATCATCTCAGCATGAAAGCCGTTCATCGGCCAATTGGATATCTATTGACGCTTAATTTAAAGCAAATTAGGCTTGAAAGAATGCAAGCGATACTTGCACTGGCACGCGGACATAACGACCACGAAAATATTTTTTTAACGGACGAAACGTTTTTCGCCGCCGAGGAAGTTTTTAATAAACAAAACGATGAAATGTATGCAAGGACAGGTAAAGAAGCAAAAAATACAGTTCCTAGGGTTCAGCGCGACCATCATCCTGCTTCGATAATAGTTTGGGTATTCCATCAAGGAGTTGCTGCTCTCCGTTTTCGTGAGAAAGTAGTCAAAACTAGGGAAACGGTGTACTAAGAAGACGTCCTAGAAGGCGTTGTTAGAGACTCGATGAATATTTTATTATTATATTTTTTATTGCATTTCTGAATTGCCCTTCAGAAAGCCCAGATTAGAATTCTTTGCGGTTACTGTTGAAGCGTATGACCTGCAAGAGACTCCACCGAAATTTGGAGAGCATCAATAGTGCTTTAGCGACAGCAAAGTTGTCTAAGTCCTTGGAGACTGTTTAAGGGCATGTGTTAATGCAAAAGGCAGGCACTTTGAATGAACCACCTTTTTTAGAATGCTTACCATCTTAGCAAATCAATTTTATAAATAATAACGCAAAATATTTTGTTGCTTAGTTTCCATAAAATGTTGCACTTGTAACAGAACTTAGGATCAGGACTAGGTGTATCGCACCCCTGTAATGAATGTACGAAACGCAAATCGGATACCGAATTCAAAAATGAATGGCATTAAAAAGGGTGAGCTGAATTTCGGTCTATTTGCTAATGCAATACAAATGCGACTTCGAAAACAGCTGTTGTCGTTTAAGAACTGTCAAACTGAGAAAATCAAAATATTGTGAAAAAGTATTTTTGAATGGATTTAGCCACTAAAATTGGTTTAATTATTGTTGACCAGCAAAAAGAAGAGAAAAATAGAAGACGTGTCGATCTACATATGTAGCTTCAGTTCAACGATACAGGAGAGTGTTAAGGAATAACCTTCAGCTCTTACATCAACTGCTCTGTTTGGCGTTTTAGCAAATCACAAGCAAATGTCATGTTTTTGTATGTTTTCCTCTTCATCACAACAAACAAATTTTATTTCGCAGCTTATGATTTTACTTTCGACAACAAAAACGCAACGGATTTGAGAACGTAATTTGTTCGCTATTTTACAATTCCGATCCCTTGAATTCGTTTGAAAAAGGAAGATGCGAAATTAATCACACCGAAAATTCGAAAACGGTACGAATTCATATTGGAGCGAAATTCATCACAGGAGAGATTCTATTGTTTTCTATTTCCAAATTTGACAGTGTCAATGTAACCAATACCCGGTTTGTACCCCAATTCCGAATACCTGTCACATTAATTGCGAGCCGTCTATGGCCGTCATTGTCATAACCACCCAAAATAACTCTTTGCTTTATTTATTAACTTTATGATATTCTCCTTCGTATATAAATACTTTTATATAATTTATTTCACCTTTAGTTAATATCAGCATCATTGATTAAGTTAATATTGTTAATAAAATAATTGGTATTGTATTTTTTAATTAATAATCAATCTGTAATTTATTTATTTTATTTGAACTTACTGTTTCGTCTTTTCTGAAAAGATGCTTATTAGATTGCGCGATACATACAAACATTTGTATGGAGTCAACATTTAAAACATCTATGGAAAGATTTTGTTTTTGTAATTTGCCAAACTCTCGATGTTATTAATATTCTTAAAAGTTTTACACAGTGCGGGCTTTGGAAAAAAAAGACAGAGAGAAAGAAAGGTTGGTGTAGTGGTTTGAAACTCAGATATTGGGCTTCAGAAAACTATGGCGTTGGTGACCAGATAACAAGAAATGCTTTTTTTTATCTTTGCTTCTGATTTAGAGCATTTTTTTCCCGACCACCCGATATCATAGGCATATCAATCATTCAACAGAGCGAACTCGATATTTGTTAATAACCTGTGTAAATTCATATTTGTTTTATTAAACAATGTTGTGTATTTACGTAATATGTATATTTAAGCAAAGTATGTTGTGTTTCTGCCTCAAATTATTTTATATAAATTTTTGGATTGAGGGTTTTAAAAGAATACGCGTTTACAATTCTTATTTGGTGCACAGTGAAAGAAAAACAAAACATTTACGAAAAGGTTAGTTTATTTTGTGTACACTTAAACACCGTTTTGTTTCATTATTCTTAATTTGGTGAGAATTATGCAAAGCAAATTGCAAGCTTTTCACAGTCAATCTGGTTTAGAGTTTTTGTGTATTATTTGAAGATTGGTGATTGAATCGAAATTGAAGTGAAAAGTATGAAAAATTTGTGATATTTAAGTGAAAATTTGTGAAATATAACTGAATCATTTAACTTGAATCAAATTGAATAAAAAAAAAAAAACTCTTTTCAACGCCCTCTTTGATTGTTCCAAACTATACACCGCAAGTCACTTTTGACTTTAGGCTTTGTCTAAAGTGGCTATCAGTCATTTTTTGTTGTTGTACTCCGTGCTAAATTTTACTTCACTGAGAAGCGACGTCTCACCAAAACACGCCTTTAGTTAAAACGAAAAGAATCGTTGCCCGTTTTGAAAGTAGCCAATTATAACTCGACATATTACTTTTTACTTATACCTATAAGAAATAAGTACTTACCTATTTTCGTCGATCTACTCGTACCTACAATCTAATGCGATTGTTATGAAATTTAGTATAAATTTGAAAGAGTTGTAAAAGTCCTACCAGTTCACAGCGGAATATAAATACACATATAGGTTTTTTTTTGAATTTTGATCAATGTATAAAAATAAATGCAAGAATTGGGTATTGAATACCCAATCACAAAATCTACAATTTAAAATCCATAAACCGAAATCCACAAATCAAAACCAATCCTTGACACTAAATCCTCCATAATTCGAGTGACCAAACATAATTTCTTTGACAGACTCGAATTCTGCCTCTTGAATTCTAGAATACCTGTCTTTTCAGTCGCTCACGAAATTTCGTTGCCCCGCTAAGGGTGAGTGTTTGTTGTCTGTTAGGCGCCCATATCTTAGCAGGTCTTAGATGGCCCGTTTCGGGGGTTAAACGAATTTCACACTATGGGATATTCTTCGACTCCAGACGGCCTTCGGCCTCATATGCAGTTGCTCAGGGAGCAGATATGTACACATTGTAAGAGCGAATCACACAAGAAAATAGTTCTGAATTCTCCAATAAAGTGAAATTAGTCTAAAACTTTAAGTGGGAAGGAGCTCCACATTAAACGTGAATTTAATTTCCACATAAAAGTAGAACTATTTCCCTGCACCGTCAATAACAATCAGTAGTCTGTGAAAATTTCATGTTTGGGGATTTTGTGCTTGGGAATTTTCTGTTTGTACATTTTTCTAAAGAGGGGAATTTGTTAGTTTGTGGGTTTTAATTTTGGACATTTAGAAGGTTCTCCTAAATGCAAAGGACTTGACTTCACAAATCAAAAACCCCAAACACAAAATCTTCAAACACAAAATCCTCTATAGTTCGAACCTATCAAAGAAATTATGTTTGGCGCCAAATTATGTTTTTTTTTATAATGACTACACTTTTACATAAATTAACCTTACGTTTTGCACAACACCATCTGAATTAATTTTTATTATTTTGGGAATGAAAATGATAGTCATATCCATCGACAAATAATTTTTCTTTGCCTTTATTCGACTTCACCACTTGAATTTCCATTATTCCTAACGCGATGCTTCATTATCAAATGAAAATACACGAATGAAGTGATAAGCTGTAAATTTTTTTCAAACTTGTTCGTCTGTGCAGGATGACGACGGAGAACGCTCGCTGCTCCATCAAGTTCGGTAATGATCTCACCGAGGCCTTTGATGTCAAAAAAAGTTTTAGACAAAGTGACGCGCTGTCATGTGACTTCTTTTATATTGTACTTGAACGGATTGTGCGGAACTCACAAACTAACACCAGAGGCACAATCTATCACAAGTCTGTACAACTGCTTGCATATCCCGGCGATATTGACATTATTGGAAGAACACAGCGAGCTGTCACCGGTGCGTTTGCAAGCACTGAAGCAGAGCGGCCAAAATGGGTTTAGTGATAAACGAGGGCAAAACCAAGTACATGCTGTCAACAAGAAGAGACAATCAACACCGACGAATTGGACAAAACGTCACAGTGGGTAGCTATAACTTCGAGGTAGTAAAGGACTTTGTCTACCTTGACTCTGCTATAAACTGTAAAAATAACATCAGCGCAGAAATCAAGCGAAGAATTACTCTTGCCAATCGCTGTTTTTTGGGCTTATAAGGCAATTCAACAGTAAAGCCCTATTTCGAAGAACTAAGGAGACTCTGTATAAGGACTGGGATGAAGTCGTGCTTTATGCCGTTGAAACATGAACTTTATTAAAAGAGGATGAAGATCGCTTCGAGAGAAAAATTATTCGTAAGACATTCGGTCCCGTTTGCGTTGACGGGTTTTGGAGGAGAAGATTCAATCACGAACTATTCGAGTTTTACAGCGACACCGACCTGTCAAACAAATGCGTATTGGACGTCTAAGATGGCTAGGACATGTAGAGCGAAGGGACACCAACGCTCCGGCCCGCAGAGTCTTTGAATCTAGCCCGGAGAACGACGCAGTAGAGGACCTCCTCACCGTAGGTGGCGCGCACAAGTTCAAGGGGACCCCGACCAACTTTGAGTGCGCAACTAAAGGCAATTAGCTAAAGACCGAGCTAAATGGAGAGGCTTGTTGGTTGAGGCCCAGGTTCGCCCCGAACTGTAGCGCCACCTAAGTAAGTAAGTAAGTACTTAGTGTCCACGTGCCTAAGCTTTGGGCAGAGGCGGGTAAGAGCTCGTACTTCAATGCCAAAGATCTTCGACTAACAATCCTGTATTCATTTCTCCTGAAAACCGCGGAGAATACGATTTGGTGTTGTGCCAGTCAGGTGCGTCCAGGATCATCGGGGAAATACATAGATCCTTGAGGTATCACAACTGGCCTGTAATCATTATTATATCATCATTATAGCGGGTACAATAACCTCTGACATACATATAGTCGTGCTTCAAGACAGATATATTTGTACCATAGAAGTTCTAATGATAGTTTTTTATGCTTTGCCAGATTCTTTCAGTGCACTCACTAGGACATTGGTGAGCAGGCAAAATATAAACACCATATGCTTGTTCAAGATTGCTTGCCTAAGTATAATATACACATGGTCTCAATGAAAACCAATAATATTGCGGAATAGGTTTGTAGAAAAAGCAAGATCTAAAAATGTTCAATATTTAAAATTAGATATTTGGAGCCAATTATTTCTTTTCAATATTTTCTTTGAACTAGTCATGGCAGCAGTTGCAAATTTTTGCACTAGTAACCGTGTCTTTCTTTGAAGAATGCATTTGAATAAATAATGTTTTACAAATGTAAAGTCTCGAACATCAAATTGAATGCCAGGAATGATTTTTGTAGTTCGATGTTATAGCGATTTTGCTTAGTAGACATTATTTTCATAAAGTGTTACATTTGTCAAATCCAGTTGATCCGTTTCACTATTTAACAAACACTTTTTATAAATTAGATTGAATCCAATCCGGACGTCGTTTTTATGTGGTGCTAGAAAACATTTACTCACATTATTGTGGGTGCCGTGGCGCAAGTGGTTAGTGTGTCGGACCACTGCGCGCGAGGTTCCATGTTTAAATCCCAGAAAACCCCAACAAGTTTTTTCACGGTCCCACCTCTCGTAAACGTCTGACAAACATCCGAGAGTATTGTTGTCTCGAAAAAGATTCTCAAAACAAATTGCTCTTCAGATACGGCACTAAACTGTAGGTCTTTCCATTCGTGTGAAAAAATATAACGCACACAACGCGAGGTTGCGAGAAACTAGGCCCAGGCACTAAAAGAGCTGTTGCGCCAAATAAATAGCAGGTTTCAGGAAATCTTATTCGACAGTGGACAATATATTCACACTAACAAGCATTGCCCAGACTTACCTTGACAATGGAAAAAATATATTTATCTTCTTTGTTGACTTCAAGATGGTATTTGACAATTTAGGTGTTTCAACTAAATTCCTAAAGTTTATCCAAAGCTTGTACAACGAATCCATGACCGCAGTTTGGAATGGGGTTCCACCTGGTTCCAGTCAAAAATTGAAGTAAAACAGGGCTGCCTTCTGAGTCCACTCCTGTTCTCGATCTTTCTGAATGATCTCGTGGAATTTTAGCCGGGAGGGATTCTGTTCAACGGAATCATCATTAAACTTCTCCTGTATGCCGATGACATAGTCAAATTAGCGGAAACTGCAAACATGTTGCAAATGATGATAAACCGGCTAAAACAGTACTGTCGATTGTGGAATCTCAAAGTGAATACAAACAAGTCCAAAATAATGGTATTTCGCAATGGCACTGAAAGGTACGCAAATGAAAAAAGATGGACCTGGAAGAATGAAGAATTAGAAAAGGTGAAAGAGTACAAAATATCTCGGGCTGGTTATTACTCCGCAACTGTCATTCAAAAAACATCTTCAAGAAAATCTCAAGGATGCAAAGATAGTAATCAATTGTAATTGGAGGGGTATACTGAGTAAAAAGAACATTGTTCCAAGTGCAAAGTATAAACTCTTTAAAGCTGTTCTGAGTCCATCATGTGTTATGCGGCGCAAGTTTGGGAACTCTTGCAGTACGAAGACGTAGAGAAGCTAATGCGATACCTCGTCAAGAAAATTTTCAAATTTCCTAAAAATACGCCAAACTACATGATACATCTGGAAACTGGTCTACCACTATTATATATGTTGGAATTAATAACTTCGGTTTATTAGAATTCAAGAAAAATTTATAATTATAGGATGTATAATATTATGGCGAGGGCGATGGCAACAGTGGCGGTGGCTGCGACTGGTGATGATGTGGAAAGCTTGGTGGTTCGTGATGATCTGTCTCTTCTCTCGAAGGCGTTCTTCCTTTTCTTCTTGTCGGCGGCCGTGCTGCCAAGTAGTCAGCGGTGTGTGCATGGTGTTGCTATGTACGTCGTATGTTGTGGACCCTACATATATGTTTACCCTCAAAATGCACTTCGCCTACATAAGGTACATTACGGCCCTGCAAAGTCATCAGCTTCCGAATGTTGTAGTTTCACACTTCCAATACCGGAAACTACAATTCTTTAAGGAATGGTCCAGGCTGGGAAGCCAGCACAATGGTCTGGTAATGGGGGAAGACACTTCGACTTGGGAGAGCACTCATCAAGTATTATTCAGTAAAATTCAAGAATCTATCTTCTCGAAATATACAGAGAAGGCTCAGGGAAGTATTACAAGACATTCATATCGAGTATTGCAACATAACCTTGGTGAAAAAAAACTACTTCCACCGATATAGACTTTTCAAGACGAGAGGAGAACTTCTGCATCTAGGATATATGCCCTACAGGGCCGCTCTTGATGAGCAGTGTACTCTATGCAGCTTACGGGTGAGGGAAGATGTCTTCCAATTCTTGGGAATTTGTCTAATTTTAAAAGAATTTCGTCAAAATCAGTTTGGAAAAATAATCTAACTGCGAGTGAAATCCAAACCATATTAAACGGACATGATTGCGACGTTCTATATAGCTATATAAAATATGCATATAATTATCGCCGAAAAGTTATACATGAGGACTTTTAACCAAAAGTTCTAAAATACATAGAAACAAGAAAAAACATTAAATGCTTTATAACCGCAGATGCTTATTTTAATAATTTTAAATAAAATTGTAATCAATCTGTTTCATCTGGCTGACGGCTAAAGCCAATGCTGAATATTGTGAATTGTAAACTTTCAAGATTTTGATTAAAATCACATTACTTACTTAAATAAATAAATAAATATTTGGCGCAACAGCTCTTTAAGTGGCAGGGCCTAGCTTTTCGCAACCACTCACGTTGTGTGCGTTGTATTTTTCACACGAATCGAAAGGACCTACAGTTTAGCGCCGTTCCCGAAGGTCAATTTGCTTCGAGAAGCTTTTTCGCGACAACATTACTCTCGGATATTTGTCAGTCGTCTGACAAACATTACTTCCTT
Source organism: Brachypalpus laphriformis (assembly GCA_945910035.1). Classification (NCBI taxonomy): domain Eukaryota; kingdom Metazoa; phylum Arthropoda; class Insecta; order Diptera; family Syrphidae; genus Brachypalpus; species Brachypalpus laphriformis. The sequence continues at coordinate 127,387,834 of OX246756.1, forward strand.
ACTTACTCTATTTATTTTTTTATTTATTTTTAAACATATTAGAAAAAAACATATTTTCAAAAGTTTTTATTGCCTTAAATACACATATATGTATATATTTGAAGATTGATTAGATGAGATAAGTAGTAGTAAATTAACTTTATTTTAACTTTGTTTAGTCTTGACAAATTCACAATTTTGTTTGCAATGGCTTAAGCCGTCAGCCGGAAAAAAGAGAATTTATACTATATACATACATACATTAAGTGTTTTACATTTATAGAAATTCCTTAAATTATCAACAAAGAGCATACTTTAGTAAAATTTTACAAATGTAGTTCAATGGGTTTAAAAAAATGCATTTACGACGACGGTACGGTATTTCCATGCAATTTTAATGTAACTAACCAATATAAACCAATTTTGACCGTTCAGTATTGCAGTTAATTCAACCACTGTGAGAACATTTATCCCCCAGTGAGCACGCCTGATGCCGCCGAAAACAGGACATACTCCTATGGAATGTGACATGTCCTCGCTGGATCTTTGATTGTAAAGCGTGCATTCCACATTGCGATCGCTTCGACGAGGGATATAGTTGAGACGCAGGAGTTCACCCCTTACTTTAAAAATAGTGGAATGGTTTCGATGCTAAAGCTATCGGTGAAATTGTTTTTTTCCTCCAGATCGTGCTGTAGAATGCGATATGTTCTCCTAGTCTCACTTCGTTCTGCCCCCTCTCTAAATAGAGCAAACTTAGATTCCTGTGTTTTCTCCCAAATCTTCTGTAGAGAGGTCCTCCAGGATGACGGGTCCTCTTCAAATAGTTGGACGTTATGCTCCGCACATAGACTTGACCATTCACGGAAGAACTGCGATGAGATAATTCGAAAAATTAACTAAAAATGTTTGTATCAAGTTATGATTTCGAAAAAAATAACCGTTCATTGTTTCTATGCTGATTGTATTAAAAATACAAATAAATATATTTATTTATTGCATATTAAAGAAATATTATACTTTTGAACTCAAACCTCACTCAAACATTAAAACAACGAGAAGGAGAAGCAACCTATAGCAGCGAGCTCTGTTTATCATTGACATTTGACGGCCCTACCATATTCCGTTTCATTCAGTTATAATAAATTTAAAGATGCCCAATTCTGAAGGGGATTAGAAGAGCACATTGGAGAAAACATACTTTATAAACAAGGGAACTCATTTCAATCGTAAATGGCCAAAATTGGAGTACATTGTCTAGCTAGTTAAAGTTATCATTAAAATATCGACAACAAATAGTAGATTAAGCATTTTAAATCGCATATGTTTGTACATTAAAAAAGTAAACTTGACTATAAATCTTATATTCAATAATACCCTGCTACAAATTGTAAATCTCTCTTATCCGGCTGACGGCAAATGCCAATTTTGTGAATTTTGTAGTAAAATATTTTTTAATCTCCAATAAAATCAGAATATTACTACAATACTACGTTCGGAATTTACGTATAAGAGTGTTTCGTTCCGCGCGTTATAAAGACTTGAAATAAAGTACAATATTTTCACATACTTTATCGTTATGCATGTACAATACATATGTATAAAGTCTATCGACCAAAAATAAAGCATGATATTTTATTATAAAGTATGGCTGGGAATCCTAATGCTGCTAAATGGCGTACCAGGTTTTGCAAAAAAAAAAAAACGTGTAAAAATACTTATTGGCCGGTTTTCAAATATTGTCTTTTTCTCAGTCGATTAGTATATAAACATTATACCTATGACATGTGCAACAACATACCACACCAAGTTTGGGAAATAGTAAAAAACATTTTTCTTCTTATCTATATAAAAAAAATTGTGTTTCTAATTAATTTGCTTGTGTTTTAAACCAAAGTAATTTTCAAATGAATAGTATATGTATGTATGTCGATGGAAGTACATATTTGCCTGGCGGTAACCTAGGTTAAATGTTACGTTAAGCACAACCTAACACAAATGGGTGTTTAGTTACGTGCATGCAGTCTTACTTAAGTAAAGATCAGAAATAATATTTGCAGAAATTGCTTCAATCCAGATAGTCATTTTTATTCGTGTAAAGTTCTTATTCGGTCTTTTTTAACTCTTATATGCATATGTATCTACATATATGTACATATGTATGTATTTTTACGAATATATCCCAAAAAGAAGATCGGTAACACATGCAGTCAACATGCCTACATGCGTGCCATAAAACTATTAAAGCTGATAGAGACACCGAGTTAGTCACAATGTTTACCCGTCATCAATAGATGTATATATATACATATATACATATGTATGTCCCAGTGTATACGTTTTAAGTTCATTTATTCACCTTGTATTCGAATTAAAAAAAAAAATATGTCGGTTATAAGTTCGTGTTCTATTGATTAAAGTGTGTGCTTTTTCCTTAAACAAACAACAATTACAGGTTGCCTCATACAAACATTTGGGTAGCAACATTCGAGACAGACTGAGATTAATCAAATTCCACTTGAAATGTGTTTACATAAATCTATTCAGATGCTTCGGACGGACTCCATGTTGGTTTCATTTCGTGACTTCAATATTTGTTATTCAAGTACATATATACATTCATTTATAACCTGTAATTTATTTTCACTAAAGTTCTTAGTTCGTACGTTTAAAAAAAAAACCAAATTGTATTTTATTACCAAAAATGTTGATTTCCTTGATTGATTTCTGAACGTTATTGATGGTCATGTGCTTTTATTTATTTTCTCCATTTCTTTAAAAAAAATGTATGGAGGAATACAAATAGCAAAGAGGAAAAATGACTAACAAACCCGTTTTTCTTTGATTGATTGAATGACATGAATTAGAACCTAACCCAATTACGTATAAAAACCCATTCGCTCTAAGTCAACAACTACCTATAAGAAGAAGATTCACAGCTTCTACTCCGTAGGGATTCAATTTAAGATTTAAAAAAAAATTGAATAAGATGTCGGCATATTTGACGTATTAGTATGCCTACAGAATGTTAGCCATCACTACTTCAAAGGGTACCGCGAAAAGCGGGCGTTGTGATCATAATTTTATTGATTTATTGCAGATTATAAAATCCGTAAAACTGAATACTTTATGCTGAACCCTGCATTAGGTAAAAGGATAAGTGTTTATATGGCCCTAGCCCAATAAATTCCAAATCGTTTTCTGTTCAACAAATTTAATGATTGGATGTTGTGAAAGTGTTTGGAGTTTGTGTGAAATTTATTTTCGGGCACTTTTGTTATTCTTCTACTTCCTCATTTCAAGCAATTCAAATTTTAACTTAAATGTTCAAATAAATCAATATTTAATTCAAAATGAGCTAGTCTTAAAGCAAATATTTTACAAAACGTTACTTTAAACCATTGCAGGGATTTCGCACACTTGGTTTGCTCTGACCATTGTAGCTGCGTTCTTCACTAACAAAAAATTCTATAAATCGCAAATACCTTTACGAAAATGTTTTTTTTGCGATGTGTGTGCAGTCGATCAGTTTTGTGAGTTCTCTCTTACAGTGCAAGTTGTGCATTGTAAAGGCAAACTTTACGACGATCTTTCTGACATTTTTGTATATTTTTATTACAACAGAAAAACTTAAGGAAAACCAACCTAAAATAAAGAAAAAAAAACTCTGTTCCATGTTCTGCAGTAAATACATTTTGGCAAAAATATAAGCAAAATGCATATATACATACGTATGTATGTATGTATTAAGCATACCAACCGTACAGATTTTATCTGTACAGTACAGATTTTCGGCTCGTGGTACAGATTAAAAAAATTGGTACGGATTTGGTTCAGATTTTTAATTTTCCAAACGCTCACTCCGTTTACAACAGGCAACATGCAATTTAAAACGTCAAAGCCTGTACATACACTCCACTGGTTAAGTCCGAGAGAAGTGAATTGATGAGCGACGATGATTCGGGTTTCGATGATATAACATTCCAGGAGACGGTGAATGAATTTTTCGGTAAACTTTTCGCATTTTCCAATTTTTTTATATTCTCTTACGTATCGTATTCAGATGCGGCCAGCAATTATCTTAGTGAGTGAAGGGAACAGTACGATCAGATCCAAAGTTATTCATAGGTTTCATTGCGAATCAAAAATTGAGCAAATGATGGAATGAATTCCTCAATTCGATTTGAATAAATATTCAAACAAAGTTCACGCTCAATTTGGTCATATAAAGTCGTACTGCATACCGGATAAATTTGTAGAGTGGAATGCGGAGAAAGTCCCAATGGAAAAAAGATGGGGTGAAATTTTGAAGCACATGGATACCTCGCAAGTGCCTTATTTGGATTTTTCACATACATATCATCGAATTCATTCTTTGCTTGCCTGGAACGAGCGCATCAGGCGAACGCATTTTGTCTTCTATCAAAAACATTTAGAAAACCGAGTCGGCCAATCTTAACATCGACACACTGAAATCAATTTTATTCGTGAAATGTAATTTAGATTACAATTGCATTGGTTTCTATCATTTCCTGAAGAAACAGCCACAACTATTGAGACATATCGCGAGCCGGGGCAAATATGTATTCAAAGAGGCTACAGGTTCCAGTAGTATAGCCTCCGCAAACGATGACGAAGCTGCTGGTATCAGTAAGATATCAGTTGATAGCGCACAGGCTGATGACGACTAATCAGTTTCTTGAATATGTTTTCATAAGTAACATTTCATATTATTGTTTACCTTTGCTATTTATTCATAATTATCTTCTGAATAAAAAAATTGGTACAGATTTTTGAGTATGAGTTTGGGTACAGATTTCGTGCGATCATTGGTATGCTTATATATACTTATACTCGTATGTAGGTATATATGTACATTTTCACAAAAATTACTCATCCTCGATTCTAAGTGAAGGCAAAAAGTCAGCATTTTTATTGCGTTTTTTTTTTTCTCGAAAAACGAGAAATATACTGCGCTTTTAATATTTTTCTTTCAAGTATAACTTGTTTTTAGCAAATTTCAATTTCCTTTATTTGGTAATACTTGAAGCGAATTGACATTTCTCTGAAATGTTTTTTGAGAACCTTTCTTATGACAGTATGAGTACGACAGTATTTCTCGGATGTTTGTCAAACGTTCGCGAGACGTGCGACTGTAACAAAAAACTGCTGGTGTTTTCTGGGCTTCGAACATTGAACATCACGCGCAGTGGTCCGTCAGACTTATCATTGCGCCACTGCTCCCACTCGTGCCATTATTGCGACTGTTTATATATACACACTTTAATTTTATAGTGGCGGAATATTTAATGGGGTCTACTAGGATCTACTACGCTGGTTTTACGAATCTACGGAGGTCGATCTCTTTTGGGGTGGCAAAGTTGAAACACATTTACTAGATGTCGATTTGATATACACCCGAGTCGAGGGGTTGAGTCCAAACTGGTTTGAAACGTACGTAGTCCAACTGAGAGATGGTGTATGTATTCATTAGGTTGCCGTCGCAATGCTTTAGAGTTGCAAGCTCCTTCATTATTTCTAGCATTCCTTTGTTTCTTTGTGCTTCCGAATATTAATTTTCTTATTTATTTTAAGTATTGTTCAATACGAATTGAAGTTCCCAAAAGAACGACGATTTTATTTATATAGCAATAAGACTAATTACATCAACCATTGAAACCACAAAAAAGAAAGTAATTAAACTAAACACCATATAAAAACAGGAATAGAAGTGCACTAATAGTTCCGCGAACTAGGTATAATACTTGAATACATATTCAAGTAAAAAAGACGGACAATATAAAAACCCAAACAAGGGATGCTGATTGCTCAGACTATCTTTAAAATGGAAATAAAAACACAAACAAAATACATCTGTCGTTTCGACTACTCAACCCAGGTATAGATACGTTTTTCGATTCAATTCGGCACCGAAAGCCCAGTCGAGTCAAGCCAACCCCGTTTCGATCCGATTGGTGTACACGCGGAGTTCAAACCAGCTTGAAGCCAGCATCAACCCTACATGTAAACGTAGTATATACAAAATAATTCATCCATGCAGTTTTACCAAAGTTATGGTCAAATATAGTGATATGTTCAGACTCATTTTACAAGATTAACGGTTTTTTTAAACTATTAGTCCTATTGAATACAAAATAATTCGTTCTTGTTTTCAAAGAAAGGCAAACGATTTGCAAAAGAAATCGTCAAAAAGGTATAGCTCGCAGGTTATCGCGAACGAAATAGGTATACTTGACAAAATTACCGGTATTTTCAAAACCGCGAATCCGTTTTAAGCAAAAATTTTCATTTTCATTTCCAAGTTTTAAAAAAAATACTTCAGTGTCCCTCGAGTTATCGTAAATGAAAGAGACATTGGATGCATATGCAGGCAGATACTCGTACATGTGTGTGCACAACCATTTTCGGACAACAATTTCAGGTTATGATTTACATCCATATGTGAAAAAGTCTTAAAATTCGCACTTGATGATGCATCTTCTATAGTTTAGTGCATTCACAGCATATTTGTATAGAACATTCCAGCTACGCCAAAATCCCTAGAGCATTCTCCATCCCTAGCACATGCGACCCAAAGAACATTGTACGAAGCTCTCTGAGGAAAGGGTATTTCGCAATGAAATGGAACACATCCTCTCGTTCTCGTAGATTGCAGAGGTCACATATAATTGGCAGTTTTGCTCGGTGTGATATACTATAACAACTTTTTGATGGTATGGCAAATATTCCTAGGTCCTAGCTTTACGTAACCTAACGCATACAGCGCTGCGTTCCGTTATATGCTATCCACGAATGGAAGGGACATACAGTTTTAAATTGAAAGGGGAGCCATGCAAAATACAATATTAGTTCAGCGTAATTTTATGGAAAAATCAAAACCCACAAAGCTGATTGAATATACTTACTTACTTACTTAGAGTCGCAGCTTGGTTCTTTAGCTGATAACATTGCTTCTCCAGATTTTGGATATCATTCCGAACGCAGCTTTAGGCTTCCCGATTCTACTGCACACATCCAGTTCGGTGCCACCGCGATTAGCCGAGATCACACTTCCTAAATAAAGAAAGTTATCAACTTTCTCAACCTTCTGTTCGGCAATGTTAAGTTGAGCGCGGGTATTAGAAGTGCTCAGGGCTTTTGTTTTGGCTGTGTTTACTTTTAGACCCACTTTGTTTGCCTCAGCTTCTAGATTTTGGGCCATCAAATGAAGATCCATTATCCGATGTGAAAGTAGACAAACATCGTCAGCGTAATCTAGGTGTTTAAGGTAAGATGTCATAGTCCAACGAATTCCAGAATAAGCTTCCGTCAATGCTGCACGGAGTACATCGCTGATAACCACCAAGAACAATAGTGGGGACAGTATGCACCCTTGACGTACTCCACTTTGGACTTCAAAGTCCTCCGACACCTTACCATTGTGCACGACGTGACACTTACCGCCCTCATATGTAGCCTTGATAATAGCTATAAGCTTTTCTGGAATGCCTCTCCTGCGCAAGGCCATCCAGATAGCATCTCGATTCAAGCTGTCGAAAGCCTTCTCGAAGTCGATAAACAGTAAATGTAGCGGAGACCTATACTCAACGCATTGTTCGATTATGATCCGTAAGGTGTTTATGTGGTCGATGCAGGAGGATCCAGCGCGAAAGCCTGCCTGTTCGACATCGAGAGTTGAATCTAAATGTTAATTCGTTCCAGAATTATTCCTGCTATTATTTTGGTTATAGCTGGAAGAACGCGTCGAATATGTGTCTTACAAATTTTCCTTCTGTCTTTGTCAATTTGCTTAGGCGATATGTGAACTAACTTAATGCAACTTCTTTATCCACGGATTAATAGAAAATAAACATTTTATCAGTTCTTATATTGCTGAATCTCAGTATATGTATATTTATATTATACCTGGTATTTGGTAAAATTTGGCCGCTATTTCGGGGTCTGGTAGATCATTAACTTTTAAGCAAAAAATCAGTATATACGTAGGTTCAATCTTTGTATCTGTTCGAATTCTTTTAATAATGAAAGCCTTTTTTTTTTCCACATTAGAAAATATATTAATCAAATTGCTCCAGTGTATATGCAACTCTATTAAATTGTAATGCACATAGTAAAATACTAATTTTAAAATGTTTGGGCATCATTTTGGGTTGTTAAATATCAAGTCCAAACCTCTTTTAAAAGTTAACTAGATTTGCGTAAGTGAAAAGGGGCTTTGTGCATTGAGTACACAATTTCAAGTCTTCTTTTAAATTGTCATACCTGGGTACTTACTTAGGTGGCGCTAGAGTCCGGGGTGAACCTGAACGTAAACCAATGAACCTCCCCAGCCAGCCCAGTTATGAGCTAGCTGCCTCCTGTTGTGTACGCCAAATTGGTTGAGGTCCTCCTCCACTTGCTTGCGCCACCTACCGCAAGGTCATCCATTTCATTTTCCGGCATGAGACGTTGGGCTGCATCCGCTCTGCATCACCCAGCCATCTTAGTCGCTGTATGTGAACTCTTCTGGCTAAGTCGATGTTCTTCTATAGAGCGTATAGTTCGGCATTGTACCTTCTTCAACGCTCGCCGTCTATGCAGACGGGACCAAAGATGCCTCGAAGAACTTTTCTCTCAAAGTAACCAAGGGCATCTTCATCCGATTTTGACAAAGTCCACGCCTCTGCACCTGCCAGCAGGACTGGGATAATAAGTGCCTTATACAGAGTTACCTTCGTTGTTCGAGATAGGGCTTTGTTACTCAATTGCCTTCTTAGTCCATAAAAATAACAATTGATAAGAGTAATTTTTCGATTGATCTCCCCATTGGAGTCATTTGCGCAATTCATCATAGAGCCTATGTAGACAAAGTCGTTTACTTCAACATTTTTGTAGACAGCATAGAATTAGTTCAAAAAAGACAGAGTACTTGTGCTGCCCGTTCTCTGATCCACTCAGGCCTATTCCAGACATTTATTTGAATGGAACAGTGCTTCCCAAGTGCGAAAAGTTTAAATATCTGGGATCTATGATCAATAGCAAAGCAACCTGTGATGACGACATCAATCATCGCGTAAGCGTAGGGTGGATGAAGTGGCGAGAAAATTCCGCTATCTTCTGTGACAGAAAAATGCCCCCTAAGTTGAAAGGAAGGCTCTACACCGCAGTTGTGCGTCCAGCGCTCACATACGGTTCACAATGTTGGGCGATGTACAAAAATTATGAGAGTAAATTAACTTCAGCTGAGATGAAGATGCTTCGCATGACAGCAGGAGTGACAAAGCTTGATTGGATAGGAAGTTGGAAGATCCGTGGAGGCCTTTACGTCAAGGAAACCATTTTACGAAAAATAGGGCGCGACCGGCTCAGCTGATATTGCCACGTTCAAAGAAGAGATCATTTGAACCCTGTTAAAAAAGCAATATCAATGAACGTTCCAAAGACATCGCGAGGCAAGGGAGACAGGCCTATAAAGGCCTGGATCACACAAATGCAACGACACCAGCATTTGATTGGCCTCAGTAACCCAGTGATCCAAAATCCGGAGAGCTGCCGATATTTTCTGAGGTCAAATAGGCGAAACCCATAGGCGGATCAGTAGAAATGCGGTGAAGTGGGAGGGTTATGATCTCTTGTTTTCGGACCGTAGCCTCGCCGAAATAGGAAGAAGAAGAAGGATATGTATGTGTTATCAAAACTTCGTGCAATTAAGGGATTTGGCAATATAGGCGTACATACTACAGACATAGAAACATTGCAATATTTTTCAATTTTGTTAGATGAGATGTTGTTGTTCGTTGGATTTTGCATTTTAGAATGTTTTAATGGATTTAAAATAAATTGTGTGTTGTGAGCGGGTTTGTGTGGGCTCTGGCGGGGATTCCCACAGACGAAGTTATAATAGAGTTTACACATTTTCGGTATTGTATTCAGTTGGCAATTATATTTCAACAAGTAAATAACCGTCAACCAAAATGCGGGCGAAGCAAGGCAAGCACTCTTCAGTTATCCGTTTTCATCTGTGTATGCTTATTTAACATATTATATTTAATAATTCGTTTTCCAAATGAAACACAGCTTAATATATATATATCATAATTTGCATTATAATTGGTGTCATCAACGATGACGGCCTACCTGCTAACTAATCTTGTTGATAATAGGAAAATAAGAAAGAAATTTGAGTAACATTCTGAAGTTAACTTTACGTTTTTTTTCCAACCATTATAATTCGATAATCTGGAGTACTATGTTACACATGTGTATATTAAATATGTGATCACAAATTTAACGATTTTGATAAAGAGCAGTATATGGAGAATTTTTATTAAAATTACGTAATGCAACATTTGTAAACAAAAAATTATAAATTGGAAAGATTTTTGGAACAATTTCATCTACACAATGGGACAGGTACATCGCACAGGCCGTTAAAAGTTGTTTGGTCGAAAGTACACTTTATGTCGATGAAAATACACTTAGTGTATTACTTTCTATCAAATGTGCATTCAATGCTAGAAAATAGATTTTAAAGAGCAACCTCACAGTATTTCCACGTTGGTAGGGATCTTGTATTTCTGATAGAAGAAGCATCTTCAGTCAAACTTTGGGTACATAAAGGTCAACCAGTCTTTCCATGCTTTCAGCAGAAAGAAAGTGTGATTTATTAATCAAAAGTTTTTGGTATACGAGTAAAAAGCACTGTAATCGTTTGTCAGGAAGTATTCGGATATGTGGGGAGCAACTGGCCGGCTATATTTCAGCTGTAGCAAGCGATTTGAAACCATCAAATGATACCACGGTGTATCTGACATCCTCTTACGTTACCACAGTCGTTGCGATACACTAGCGACGTTGAGTTTTTTGACTTAGATCAAACTTAAGCTGGGTGAATAGATCAATGTTGGACCCAGTTGTCATCTGACAGCTGGAATGTGAGCCTCTAGCAGAAGACAAAAAGTATTCGTTTTCATCTAGGTAAAGGTTTAGTTGGTTAGCCCTTTTTAAGAATTTTAACTAACCAACCAACTGGTTTCAACTAACATAATCTTTCGAATTTTCACAAAAACCTTTTTAAGCACCACTTTCCGATGTCTCACTCATTTCTCACATTCTCAGCAACAGCTGCAGGCTCCACCAGGAAACTGCCGATGTGCCTAGGTGTTCTGCTACTGAACAAGTTGAGTCAGTTCAAAACAATTGTTGAAGGTACTGTTAAGCTTCCAATACCATTCTCTGTCTTTTGCCTCATTCTGAGTTTACATTTTTCCAAAAAAAAAAAAGAAAAAAATAATGTTCACGGTCCCACCTCTTGCGATCGGCTGACAAACATCCGAGAGTATTGTTGCCACGAGAAAGCTTCTCAAAACAAATTGTCCCTTCCATTCGTGTGAAAAATAGAAAGCACACACCACCAGTGGTTGCGAGAAGCTAGGCTTAGGCACTTAAAAAGCTGATGCGCCAAATATTTATTTACTTTACTTTTAATGAGAGAAAAATGTTTGTCTTAAATTTCGCGAGGCGTCTAGAAAGTGCCTGAAACTGAGCTAGGTCGTTAAAAAATTAAATTCAGAGAATTTTTAAAATATTTAGTGTAAGACTGTAAGATCGGCTACTGCAAAACATTCTTCGTTACATGGTTTTTAAGGTACAAGGTTTTTGCAAACACAGCAAAATGATGAAGTTCATAATGCTAAGTCTGCGAAGAAAAGATCAAGATCATTTGTTCCCTCTATGGCTTGCAAAAGCAATTAATCTGTAATAACAACGTTTAAATATAACTATTTCCTTAAAACTTTTGTCTGGGCATTTATTTCTACAGCAGGTGATGGCAAAATCTTGCCACTTATACGATTGCAAAGAAACTTATAATGACATGACAGACATTGTAACCGGAATAACTTATATCTTAGATTTTATTTATTTATTCGGCTTTTACTCGTAAAATCTGGAAGTTATGTATATAAAACTGCCATAGATTATGTTAAGATATAATAACATAAAGAAGTTAAATATCTATCATATATCAGAGTTTGACAGCGTATGATGTAGTCAATTAACTTTGCTCTAAAGCTTGAAGTTTACCAATTGTTGGGTATACATACGTATATACATATTTTGCTTAAAAATAAATGTGTCTAAAAAAACTTTGTTTTCGTTTAGACCTCTGCAGAAGAATCAGAGAATATCAGATTAATGCGTAATATGGATTTATTTAATAAATTTTTGTATTTTTAACAATATAACATAATTATCATTGCTAATCAATATTTGTATATGTATGTATTACAGAAGATATGGCTACATCCCATATTCTCTCGGCTGTAGATCCTGTGGTTCTTGGTAACTCAACTACTACATCTGGCAATAACAGCAACCATAGCGGACCAACGCGCAGTCCAGGAGTAGACAGAAATCTTCATGTAACTTTGGATGATCGAGATTTATGGCTGAGATTTCAAAATTTAACAAATGAGATGATAGTTACTAAAAATGGAAGGTAAAAGCATCAACTCTGCTAAACATGACTAACATATTTTAAGTTAAAATTCCTTAGTGTGTATTTTTGTTTTAATTGTGCAAGGTGATAAAGTGATAAATAGAATATTTTAATGAAATATGCACTCACACCATTTAATTATGTAGTACTATTCGTTATGCAATCATCACTGAAGTGGTTAGTGATCGTTTGTTAACTCTGGTAACTTGCTAGGTGCTAATTGATTGAGTAGAGAACGCTTTAAATGTGAATACGTTCTGCGAGCCTTGCTGCTGCATCAGTCCATTTACAAATAGTTCGTTACAATATATGTATGGGTACATTTGCTCGCTATTCTTACAATGAGAACACAGCTCTTCGGAAAACTTTGTTTAACTGCACGTTTTCCACTATAAACGATTATATTTAATTGATATGCTTATGAATTTTTATGTTTTTTTGCTAGTACCTAATTGTCTTTTTTTTTTGTCTTTAGTTACATATGTGTATTTAATTTCATCCATGAATATAACTCTTTGAATGCAACCAGATGCGGGCGCCATGCCGCAGTGGTTAATGTGTCGGACCACTGCGCGCGAGGTTCAATGTTCGAATAGTAGAAAACAGCAAACGTTTTTTCACGGTTCCACTTCTCACGAAAGTTTGACAAACATCCGAGAGTATTATTGTCATGAGAAAGCTTCTCAAAGGCAAAATAAAGATTGCCCTTTGGATTGCTAGGCCTAGGTTTATTTCTTTCATGGGCTGTTGCCCCAAATATGTACATATGTGTGTGAATGTAATGGAGAGAAGAGAATATTTAGGACTGAAAATGAAATGCCTGAAGTCACAAGATCACGCCATGTTCAATTTTCTGAAAACATAGCGTAAGTATACTCTTGTTCGTTTACTAACACGTAAATAAAAAAAGAGAGAATTTAGAACTTCAATATTGAGAATTTCTCAAAACTTTGTAAGTACGAGTAGGTATATGCGGTGCACTCTCGATTTCTGTAAACCTCCATATTTGCAACCCACGTAATAGATTTAGTTTTTTGGATTTTTCCAACAAATCAAAAAAAAGTTCTTGATTTTCGGAACTTTGAGATTGTACGCCACAAAATACATTCATACATACGAGTATGTGTGTGTACGCTTTACTATGCAATGTTGCAGACCAGAGGAAACTCTTGACGATATCATAAATCGTCGCAATGCCGTTACAACGTCGCGTTTAGATTTTTTTTTTATAAAAATAAAATTCTTTAATGTAATACATATGTATGTAATGTTATTTATACATATCATAACAGTGTTCCCAGAGTTTCTAAATGAATTTCCGCTTTTTTTTTTGTTCACATTTTCCTCCCTTTTTTCCAGTCTATTTTCCCCACAATTAGCCCATTTTTTTAATAAAAGAAAAAGCACGTATTATTGAAAAGAAACACACATTTCTCATTTTAAAAAAATGTTTAATTCAAGGAAAAAACAAAAACAGGAAACAATACCTTGATTTAAAATCGAAAATATTATACGAAACTAACTAAAAACTAAAATTAACTTAAGGCTTAATAAAATAAATTAACACATATGTCAATAAGACCACAAGTGTTCATAAAACGTTTAAAAAAACATAAATAACATCACATAATTGAGCGTCCATAATACATATATATTCAGCCTTATTATATCGGCTTGGAAAAATTCTGAAACGTTAAAAACATCCGATCGGAACGCGTATCATCTTCCTAGTATCCGTCTTCAAATAGATGAAGAGCTATTGGGTAGGTTCAGTGCGTAATTATCTTTTCTTACTCTGTTCGGTACAACAAATCATTTATTGACAACGAAGATTTAAGCATGTTGGTGACTTATTATTATAAGATTTTGTGATTTCGAAAATAATATTTCAAATACGCGTTTTCCCCTTTTTTGAGACATTTTCCCCTTTACCGCTTAAAAAGCGCCAAAAGTGGCGCTTTTCCGCAGTCTGGGAACACTGTTACAGAGTATATTGCACAAGCCTTTTTAAAGTGTTTTCATTTTCTGTTCGATTAATGCAACTATTTTTATTTTTGCAACAGGGTCCTGTTTTCATTAGTTGCAAAAATCGAGAGTGCATATTGTTGTACATGACAAATTTTAACTTTGAACCAAATCAGTGGATAAGTAGTGAATTTTCTAATATTTGTTATTAATGAATAAAATTGGTGTTATACAAATTTTTGCAAGAGATGTGTGTCATCTGACAACTTATACTAATCCAAATGTAGAAATCTTTCGAGCAGTTTTGAGATACTCTCCAACTAAAATAGAACGATCTTTGGATCTAAAAATGGAATGTTCGGATCATTTGCTAATGGCGTGCAGCCGAAGAATTAGAGTTAATCTTCAACTGCTATGAAACAGATATCGCAGCTATCCAAGAAATGCGATAAAATGAGTAGGGCAGAATAAATATGTAAACTTGTGACTTATACGGCGACTGATAGAGTAGACCTGACGACAATCCACATCAAGGCTAAATTCTTCAACATAACCCAAACATGGCTCACGCCCCACAGATGAAAGTCATTTCAATGCCAATTTTGAAAAAGAGAGTGTATTTGGTAGTACGACCGAAAAGTATAGCTTGCACCACTCCTGGAAGTAGATGCAGACTGAGACTAAAAGAATTTCAATATCTTGAAATTAGCATTTAATGCTAGTAAAAGCCTTCTTGAGAAGGCTTTAACCAGCATTAACGATTGAAGACTGATGGAAGCGTTGCCAGAAAGGCATAATAACTGCTGCCTTTGATGAGCTAGGTTTCACTAGATGACAACAAACAAACCCATGATGTGTCGAAAAGTGCAAGAGTACGCAATGGAACAAGTGGCCTGTAAAGTGACGCTGCAAAGAAGGAGAAGATCTTCTTGTGAGACATATGGGCAGAGAAGTACACAGGGATGCCAATTCTTCCGAATGGCAAAGTAAGAGTATTTGATGCGCACAGTCGAATAGATAGAGAGCACAACTACATAAATGATGTTCGAAAATTGTATTTAAAGGTAGAAACAATACAGTAGTAGCAATCAGTGCAGAGAATTTGGGAAGAGTATTTCTGCAGTCTGTGAGATAATTATCGTTGATTATAATCAACGGCCCGCTGTCATGCAGAATGAACCGTTCAACATTGACGACGATAGCGGACAATATCGCCAATGCTATTAGAACGAGGTGAGAATAACAATGTCTAAGCTTAAACTCAACAAAGCTGTTGGAGCTGATTTCTTAGCTATAGAGCTTTTCAAAGAAACGGAAGATGACTTGAATGAGTGAAAGTGTACCCAATGAATGCAACATTGCCATTGTTGGCCCGTCTATCTAAGCGAGAAATTTCCGTAAACCGCGAAAATGACTTACAGCAGAGATCAAACGACATTTGGTTACATTTGTGTAACAGGAGAGCGCAGGAGAAGATTAAACGAAACTATACTGGTTATGTAAGGACATCGACCTAGTCAGAAAAAATCGCATCCAGATCAAGTTAGCTAGAGAGGTTTGCTAATTAAGGACTTGGTTCACGCTGGATTGTAGCGCCATCTAAAGAAAAGTAAAGTAAAGTAAGCGATAAACTGCTTAGACCCACACTTTCAAGTTCAAAAATTAAATTTTTCACAAAAATAGAGATTTAGCGGTTTTAACTTTTTGGATTTATAGCTGGCATATTATGTAAGGAGTTTAACGCTTATTATTTCCAATAAATAACGATTCGTTCTTCTATTGATCGAGATTTTTAGAGCTGTAAAGGCTTGAAGCAAACTTAAAAAAAGGAAAAAAATAAATAAATTATCGAATTCATAAACTGTTTACAAAATAAATTTCGCTTAGCTAGCTAATTATCTAATGGCTGTAACTGATTAAATTACGCAAAATGTGCATAATAATAAAACTTGCATTTTAAATAGTTTTTACTTATAATTTTTTATAAACAAGTTTAGCATAAAACTCTTAAAAAAATTCGTATGGTATAAACACAGTTATTCTAAACGGCGTGATACATACATACATACATATAATATGTATAACTAGCTTAAACTTTATTTTTAGGCGAATGTTTCCTGTAGTCAAGGTCACGACAACTGGCCTAGATCCTGCTGCAATGTATACAATATTATTGGAGTTTGTGCAGGTAGATAGTCACCGTTGGAAATATGTGAATGGGGAATGGGTATGTGAGTTATAAAACTAAAAATCAAAATAAAAATGAAGTTATTTGAAGGTTCCTGGAGGTAAAGCCGAAGTTCCCCCATCAAACCCTATTTATGTCCACCCTGAGTCACCAAATTTCGGTGCGCATTGGATGAAAGAACCTATTTCTTTTGCCAAAGTAAAACTAACAAATAAAACAAATGGAAATGGCCAGGTAAAAATCAATGTGTTGCACGTAAATCGTTGAATTAAAGTTAATAGGATTTTATATATTTTGATCTAGATAATGCTCAATTCCCTCCACAAATATGAACCCCGTGTACATCTAGTTCGAGTTGGTTCAGAGCAGAGACATGTTGTTACATACCCATTTCCAGAGACTCAGTTCATAGCAGTTACTGCATACCAAAATGAAGAAGTAACATCACTAAAAATTAAATACAATCCATTTGCTAAGGCTTTCTTAGATGCTAAGGTAGGTAATTTTTTATAGATAACTTGCAACAAATTTGGAACACTATTTCACTTTAAAGGAGAGGCCGGACTCCATATACAGTCATGATGCCCATTATGGATGGTTTATTCCACCACCAAATCCTTACCCCCCTACGCATTCACAAGTGCAAGCAAACACTTGCGATCGCTATGCACGTCATTCCCCTAGAGCCCCAAGACCAACTCCGTACTCTAGACCTCGCATTGTATCGGGGTCATCAAGCAATGCTGGTACACCACCACCGACAACACCCACGACATCTCATTCACAGGCTGGTTTTCTTCCTGTTGAATCAACGACTACGACTGTTTTCTCATATCCTACAAGTTGGCAAAGCAATGGCGGCTATTGGAGCACACCACCAAATCCCAGTTCTCCAATAAGTAAGTGCACTTGTATGTAGCTGATTATCACCTTCTACATTGTATATTTCAAGCTTCAAATGCATCGCCGACGCCATCAAATGGTTCGCCGAATTACACAAGTCCATCTCCTGGCTACACAATACATCACTTGACGTCACATGCTCAATATAGTGCTGCTGGTAATTCGTCCGATCAGTACCTAAACGGAGCGGGGTCATCTCCACAGTCATATTCGGGTGGTGCTCATCAAATTTACCATCCAACGCCAGCATCCCCATCGCATCAATTGTACACAAATGTATTAAATCCACCTGCTAGCCTTACTTACCCCAGCGGTTCATATTATAATGGAACAGAATATGGGCTTTATCAAAATGCCTACACATATCAGCCTGAATACATTCCGCTAGTGTCGGAAATGAGGTAAGTACTGTACCATTGGTACACACTAAAAATTAAAGTAACTAACAACTTCCATTTTGTCAACAGCACTTACAACCACCCACTTGAACCAGTTGAAGTTCCTAAATCGATTGAAGAAAATTCATCTATTTATAAGGAATCAGAAGAAGGGTCTGTATTAACGTTAGAATGTTCAAGTTTAAAGACGTCTGCTAAAATTGAAACGTCTCCACAAAATCAAAGAACTGAGAATTGGACTCCACTTACTCCACCACAAAGCACGATCCCATGATATGAGAATATAAATAGAGGGTATATTTTTCAATTTCTTTTAATCGAATAATATGCTGGAAGTTTAGTTAATTTGAAATATATACCATATACATCCCAAAACGTTCAATGAAGTGTACATAATAGTTAAAAGGAAGAAATTAAATTTTATTGTTTATACATAAGCGGTGTTTGTAATGAGCAGGGTTAGGATTTTGTTGACATAAAAAAGTTAAAAAAGGCAAAATAAAACAATTAAAAAGGTAAAAAAAGGCATTTATTAAAAAATAGGAAAAGGAAACTAAATGCACATTTAGTTATAGTAGCATTGAACTACCAAAAGCTTTTTGAAATTTTCTGGTAATAATCTTCTCCGGTTGTTTCTTAGAAGCGCCTTTAATGAGCTAAATGACCTTTCTACTTCAGCTGAAACGAGTGGAGGCCATTTAAAGCCTTCAGCATTATTAACATCAATATTTTCTGGAAGTTTGGAATCCAAGTCGCCGTTCATTACAGAATTTATCTACTCAATAGTTTTAAGTCCCGTATTTGCATTGAAAACGGCAGTAAACTTCTTCAGGACTTCCTTTGCAATCGGCCTTTTTGCTTTTTTCAAGTTTTGCTGAATGTTCTTTAAAACTGGCAACACTTCGCCAATTGATGTTCCTTGATCAGAATAATGCTAGTTAAAAATATACAGACAGTACAGACTCTCAAAAATACCTGTTTTTTGTAAGTCTTCGAAAATTCATTTTTTTGGGTCGACTAAAAACCTAAATTTTACTTTGATGTACGCCAGCTGCGCTTGTACTGCTTCATCTTCAATCAATTCCTTTGCAAACACAACACAGCTTGCATCGTCTTCAAGAACGCTGACGATTTTTTTAATCCGAGCAAAATAATCCGCATAATTACCCCGTTTATATATATACAACTGGTTCCAAATACATATAAACGCTTTTCGAGTCCAAATGGGTTTGAGTCGAAAAATGCATGTATACCTGGGTCGAGTGGTTGAACTGACATGTTGTCTCTGTGTGTGTGAGATCTCTTTCTTGTTTTTTTTTTTTTTTTTGTTCGGGGTGGGAAATCGCTTTGTTTTGATTGAGTTCATGGTTAGCTGCGGGTAGGTTATCTGTTCAGTTATTTCATATTTATTAAATCCATAAAAATAGAACTAAACATAACACTAACACAATCAAAACCAGCGTGTCTGCTATACTCAACTGTCAGATCGACCACATTTGGACTTTTGGACCATTCGACTTGGTGTGTAGAAATACTCAGATCGAAATCTGGACTCGAACCTGACTCGACTACTCGACTCTGCATATAAACGGGGTAAATATGCATTGTATACAAACAAGAAATATGTAATAGAGTTATACACAGTAACGTCTGCGGTCACATACAAGTACAAACCGTCTGTGGTCATGTACATATTTCCACGTTGACTCTCCCCACAGACTAGACGTTTTAAATTTGAATGCGTCTAGGAATTTAGATATGCGTATTACGTAGTGTGAGTAAGAAGCATGTTTGCACAGATATACATATGAACATGCAAACGGGCATTTTTCTACGATTTTTTTAGCGAACAAACTTTGAGAAAAAAACAAAATAGGCAAAAAAGGCAACAACGACAAAAAAAAGGCAAAAAAGGCAATAATGATATAAAAAGGCAAAAAAAGGCAAAATAAAATACATATATTTGGAATCAGGAGGACATGAAACGTGTTTGTGTAAAATCGATACTATCTTCCGATTTAGCAAAAAAAAGAGGCAAAGTTAGCAAAATCCTATCCCTGGTTATATGATATATGGTATGTTGTGTTTAGGAATTGTTATTAACTTTTGTTAGTAACATGAGTTTCGGAAATAAGGAGGATGTCAACAGCGTGGTCGATTATAAATTGTTTTAGTTCCGAGGCATGTTGGTTAAGTCCATTTGCATTCCATACGACTATTTTAAGGGTTTTCTTATTGCCCATTTAATTTAGTCATTAGTAGGGTTAGGATGTTCATCGTGTTAGATATCTGTGTGATAAGCTGTTTCATCATGTTCTTTATTTCGGATAGATTGTCTACAGGTTTGATTTCTTTTCGCCTGATTTCATTTAGTTTGATTTGTTTTGCACGGTTTGTGTTATTCTTTACGATGTCTGCGAATGATGTGATGATGGATTAGTTCTGATTGGGTCAATGTTTTGAGCTTCCGCATCAGTTGATGTTGGTTGCTGTTCTACTATTTTCTTTCGTAGGGCAGGGAATCTTTGGACCTTAATAGATTTATATATTTCACAACCGTAGGTGAAATCTAGGTTATTAATGAAGCTAAGGATAGTTCGAGCTGAGGAAGAGGTGACATCAGAAGGTGATGTTAAAGTGCTTTAGCTATGGCCGGGCAATCACAGAGTATGCGATGGGCTGTTGCAGTGTGTTCAAGATAGAGACAGCACGTTTCCGATTGAACACGGCCTATTTTCTTGAGATGGTAGTTGAGAGAGCAGTGTCCAGTTAGGAAGTCAGTAAGGATCTTAGCATTCTGTTTGCTCATTGATAGAATGCCTCTAGTTCTGTTTATTGAGAAATCTGGCTAGTGGGTATACCGTAGAAGGGTTCAGGTCCAATGTAAGGAGGTTGGGCATCTAGTCTGGCAAGCTCATCAGCGGCTTCATTACCAAGGATGTCCTTGTGTTCGGGGACCCACATTAATGTGATTTTATTGTGTGCAGCAAGCTGCGAAAGAGTCTGGAGACAATTCCAAACCAGCTTAGACTTATAGTCAAAGGACGTAAGAGCCCTGAGTGCTGCTTGGCTATCTGACATTATATAAATATGTGATCTTCGGAGGTTTCTTCTAATGCATATACCTCTGTTTGGAAGGTAGTAGTGGATTGACCTAATGGTGTAAATAGTTTGTAGTTGGGGCCAAAGATACCAGCTCCTGCCCCATTTAATATTTTTAAACCGTCAGTGTACCAGTTGATTTGAGATGTTGATTGAGGGATTTGAGGATAATTTCAGTACCTGCGGTCAGGGATGGTAACTGTGAAGTCTGAGATGCATACTGCTGGAGAAGTAAGTAGTGGAATTTCTTAAAGAATCTTCATACTCGTATGTCCAACTAATTCAGAATTTGCATTGTTGCATGCAAGGTGAAGCTTTAGAGCACTAGTAGCCGCAGTCTTCATTAGCCTATTTATGTGTAAGGGTGGAAGGTTTAAGAGAACTTTCAGCGCAGCTGTTAGGCAGGTGCACGTAATACCTACACAGGCAAGTCTTTGCACCTTCTGGAGTGCGGAGCGGGTGATGGTTTGATTAACTTTATCCCACCATTCTAGCAAGCATAGGTTATTATCGGGAAGATGATTGTGGTATAGGTCCGGTGGACCATTTTTAGATTTAATCCCCATTTTTTGCCAAAAAAACCTAGAACAGGTATGAGGTTCCAGTTCAATTTGTGGTCTAGAGTAATCCCAAGATATTTTGTTTCTTTTGAGAAGTCAATTTGTATATTGAAAGTGCTTGAAGGCTTAAATTTCTCCTCCTTGTGAAAGGTATGATTACGGTCTTTGCTGGGTTAACCGTTAAACCTTCTGACTGGCACCAATTATTTACTTTATTTATTGCATGTTGCATTTGTTCAGAAATGCTGGAATCATCCTTGCTATTATAACTACGTCGTCAGCGTAGCTCTGGGTAAGAAATCCAGAACTATTGAGGTAATTTATGCTACGGTCCACTACAATGGACCATAAAAGAGGGGATAGGACATTCTCTTGGGGACAACCCTTAGTAGTTCTAACGGAGATTGAGATTTGTCCAAGTTTGACTGTAATCAATCTGCTACGATGTGTTATCTGCAGACGATGTGTTATCGAAGGCGCAAGAGATGTCCAGGAAGGAGCATAAGGCTATTCCCTTCTTTGACAACGTTTCCTCAATACCGTAGATTTACCAGATTGATATGCAAATTGAAGATTATTTAGGGGGTGTTCTATAAAGGCGCTATTTTTTTATGTGAAGATCAATGATTTTTTCCATTACCTTAAGAAACACAGAGGTGAGACTGATTCGCTTAAAGGCCTTTGGGTCTGATTGTGATCTGGCGCCGGTTTTAGGAATGAACACAACATTCACTTTTCTCCATATTGACGGGATGTAGCTGAGTTCATAGCTGGATCTGAAGATAGGCACTAAGAATTCGATGTAAGAAGGCAGAGAAAATTCCATCTCCACCGGGAGCTTTGTAAGGTTCTTACGTGGAGATGACCCATCTTATGAAATCAAGGGAGAAGATTTTCCATAATCCTAGTGCGTCAGTTAGGTGGGAGTTGCATGACTTCATGCAACAGAGATGTGTGAGGATCAGTGATTAGGGAGTCAGGGAAGTGGGTCTGCAAAAGCAAACCTAATGTTTCGTCGTATCTCTGAGTAAAACTGCCGTCATGTTTTTGTAGGAGACCAATACCAGCTGAAGGGAGATCGTTAATGCTTTCGTAGAAAGACCTCCATGTATGACTTTTTGATCTCCTAATAGCAGAGTTGTAAGCTGTGAGAGCTATGTTATGTTGGTGGACTTGGCTTTATTAAATAGCCTTCTAACTTTTTTTTTTAGGGTGTAGAGCTCATTGTTCCACCATGGCACATCGCGGAAGTTAGTTCTCCTTTTAGGATAGCAGCTGGCTTCATATGCGGAGGTGATCTGAGAGTTAAATTTCTTCAAGAGAATGAGAAGAGTCTATATTTGAATAGGATGGAATGAATTCGCCCCCAAGGATTTCTACATAGAGATTCCAATTGGTGCGTTTAGAAGACCTGCTGGGGGTGATTGGGTCACGATAAGTTTCGATGTCAAACCTAATGTGTATGTGGTCGGACAACGGGAGCTCCTTTGAGACATGCCAATTAGTGATTTGATCGGACAGAGAGGAACTGGATAGGGTAAGATCTAGAACCTCTTGTCTGATAGAGTTGACAAAAGTAGGTTAATTTCCCCTATTTAAAATATTAATATTTAAATCAATAAGGAAGTTAAGAAGAAACTTTTGTTAATATTGGAACTGACCCAGATCGTATGATGGGCGTTCGCTTCACAGCCTAACACGATCTGCTGTCCAGTCTTCTTACCATATCTAAACAGTTTGGCGACTTCGTCATATGGAGCCGGAGTTTGGTCGTCAGCAAAGTATCCTGAAGCAGTGATGATGGATTGCCGGCCTATGTTGGTAGTTAGATTCGCCGAAATGGCTACAAGGTCTTTGCTTATAAACTGTGTGAAAGGAAGAAAGTTGATTGTATTATTGATAAGAATGGCATCCCTGGGAAGGGGTTGCCTGTTATCATATATTAACTTACATGAGCTGCTGTGAAGGGCTAGTGGGAATTGGGCCATTAGTTGCGCGGGCCTTATTGGCGAGGCGAACAGCCTCAGATGTTGAACGTAGAATCACAGAGTGAGGAGATTGGACAGGCCTTGGTTCGTTACTTTTGAGAGCAATGGAGGTTGTTTCCATTGCGGTATGGGTAAGTTTGAGGGAAGAAGCGATTGCCTTAGAGTCGATTAAGGTCAAGTCTGAATCGCATTCTTTAGGAGTAGGGGTAGTGAGGGGAGGGGCAGAGTCTTTGCTGGTGAATTGTTTGGTTCGAAGGATAACTTCTTCAAAACGAAAGTCTTCTGTGGAGTATTACGCTAGACAACCCGTTGGTAGTCGATGTGTTCCTCATCCACTCGTACTTGGCGATACATTTTCGCCACGTCTGCTCTCATACCAAAGCGCTGAGAACGTAGTCGAAGAAGTATTGAAAACGATCTGTTTGTAGCTGCGGACCGATCATTTGCAAATCGTTGAGTGAAAACTCAGTTATGGTGCGGCAATAGGCGTTGAAAACGACGTGGTACTTGTCTCCTTTATTACAGCTAATCTTGCATATAGTAGTGTTTACCGAATTTCGGAGGTTGAGTTGCTTTTTCCATATGGCCTAGGCTGATAAATTCTTGGATGAAGTCTTTACATTGGTCGTAGGGATGTATTTCTTTTGTAAAGAGCGCTTCCATTCGGATTAATGCACGAACGGCACCTTGTCGGGCTTGAGTGGTAGTTTGACCACGTATCGACCATCCTCTTGGCGATAATGCTTGTCGACAAAGAATTTCTTACACAGCTGTTCCTCGATAGTTCAGTGTTTGATTGCGGGTTATGATTCGATTTGCCAGAACTTGGAGACAGCCCCTGTTAACGAGGCGTCGGTGTATATACAGACTGCGGTGGAAGCGGTGCATTTGGGTCGTATCGGCTATTTTCCCGAAGAGAATCCGCCCAAGTGTAGATTGGTTTGCGATTAGAGTACCGATGCGATCCTTAATTAAGTCAGTTTGTATAAACTGAACCAGTTCATTAGAGCCTAAGAGAATGTCAATGGCACCGAATGTGTGGAAGAGAGGATCGGCTAGTTTAAGAATGTTGATGTGTGACCAATCAGTTTGGGGTAAATGAATCGGTGGTAAATTGCATGTTATTTTAGCCATAATTTATGCTCGAATTGGTGTAAAGGTGACGACATACGATGAGATGGTAAGTTCAACTTCGCCCTTGGAGTTTCCAGCTGCGGTAGCGCCACTTCATTCAATTGCTGTGAATGCTGAAGTTCTTTAGCTTGAGTCTCTGAACGCAACTTTCGTTGATGAACGTAAGATGATATCCGTTTTCGAAAATGAGCCTGGCTGGCTGGTATCTTGCAGAATTATACATTACTTTGACAATGGCCGTGCCTAAAAGAGCATGATGTGCAGTGTGTGCGTAGTGCTATGGTATTAAACTAGTGTTTGAGGGTACGGCACTGGAAGTCGTTTTGGCTGAACAAAAGGCGCATACCTCTCGTTGAAATTTGGAAACCGTGTGTTGATCGGTTTGTTTAGCGGGGATTGCAGTCTGAAGAGAACCTGAGGCGGACTTGCCTTTGCTTTTTGATTGATGACCGGAATGTTTGAGAATGAAAAACGAAGCTTGCTGGTGTGAATCAATCGCGTCTAGACAACGAAACCTCATTTCTAGAAAAGTTAACAGAGTGTCGAACTCCGCTTCCTTATCGTCCTTCGATAGCTTCCATTGTCTGTGAGTTTCGACATCTAGTTTACTTGCAGTCAAATGGACTAGCCAATCATTCCAGTTCGTAACAAGAAGGGACAATCAACACCAACGAATTGGGCAGAATATCATTGTTATAACGAGGTATTAAGGGACTTTGTCTACCTTAGCTCTGCAATAAACTCTAAAAACGACATTAGTGCAGAAATCAAGCGAAGAATAACTCTTGCCAATCACTGAAGGGGATTCCGTCAGGGCCACAGGCAGTATCGCTGCTAAGTAAAACTAAATGCGCTCTTAAATCTTCGTCAGTTATTAGAATCTGGCCCTTGCACTGTCTGTCGTTAAATTATTTTTCCAAGTCGTATTTCTTTTTTTCCGAATGCTCCGTAATAGGGTATTGTACCAAGGAGCAGTTGTAGACAAATCATTACGTGCGTTTTTTACAGGTACAAATGAGATATTCTAATTTTAAGCAAATTATGGCTGGGGTGCCGCAAGGAAAGGTACTTGGTCCAGTTTTATATCTATTATACACTCGTGATATACCGCAAGTAGAAGGTACTGCGCTGGCTACATTTGCCGACGACACTGCTATCTTGGCAGTAGATAAAATGGTCGAAGATACTACAGAAAAACTGCGAGAAGCTTTGGATAGAGTAAATGAATGGACAAAGGTTTGGCGAATCGCACTCAACGAAACCAAATCTGTTCATGTAAACTTTACTTATAAGAAAATAAATAATTTGCCGATCTTTTCAAGCTCGGTTCAAATTCCGTTTGCAAACGAGGCTAAGTATCTTGGAATGACACTTGATGTAAAGCTGAAATAGAAAGCGCATGTAAAGAAAAAACGCAAAGAACTAGATAATAAATATAGAGAAATGTATTGGTTACTTGGAAAATATTCCAAGGCTAACATAGAGAACAAACTGCTTTTATATAAGCAAGTGCTTAAGCCCGTATGTACATATGGTATACAACTCTGGGGTTGAACTAAAATAAGCAGTATTACAATTTTACAAACTTTTGAAAACAAAGCGCTAAGAGGTATTGTTAATGCGCCATGGTATATCAGAAACAGTGATATCCACAGAGATCTTGGCATTAAAACAATCGAAGACGAAATCAAAAATTACGCGAAAAAGGATAAAAGTCGACTAGACAGTCACGCTAATATTACAGTCCTCCAAGTTTTAGATGAAAGAAATTTAGTACGCCGTCTACAAAGAACAAAACCTTTAGACTTAGCGCGATAAGCAACCGCGTTCAAACTGCCGAGCTAATGGGAAGGTACCTGCAAACCGTCATTATTTCGTGAAATGAAATGAATACTAAGTCGTAGTAAAAATAAAAACAAGTATGTTTTGAAGGGGGGTTTTTTAGTGGGTAAAAATCCCACACTACTATAAGCACTATGAGTACCTTGCGCGAGCTGCTTCGACGTATTTGGATCACAGGTCGGTAAGGAATTTCCAATGTTGGTCAGGACATTGGAATAGAGATGGTGGCGGAGGAGGCCTTAATGGGCCAACGTAAGCGCTCATACTCCCGTAGTGGACTACTGGCACCGGTGTACCCGGCCCCTCGTCCTAGGCGAATAATTAAGGAACTGGCCCTCCAGGTTGGGGGTTGTGCCGTCGGGGTAACTTCCCTACCACGTAAAAACCGCATGGTTCCGGGCAAAAAGAGGATGGAAAAACTGTGACATCTACTACGGTGATTGCTACAGTGGCAACAGGCAACGCTTATTCGGATGCGGATTTGTCATACGCGGCAGACTTAGGCAAGAAGTCTTAAGCTTCCGACACGTGAGCGAGCGTATTATGACTATCCGGATCAAGGCTAAATTCGCTAACATAAGCCTAATATGTGTTCATGCCCCCTCGGAAGAAAAGGACCGTGCCACCAAAAAGTGTTCCTACGAGCTCCTCGACAAAACATACGAGCAATGTCCTAAATACGATGTTAAAATCATATTGGGCGATTTTAACGCCAAAATAGGAAAGGAGGACGTCTTTGGTAGGGCAGTCGGTAAGTATAGCCTACACAACACCACGTCTGATAACGGACTAAGGCTAATTGATTTCGCTGTGGAGCGAAATGTCACCATAGCAAGCACATGGTTTCCTCATCTCGATATTCATAAGCAGACATGGCGGTTCAATGGTCATGTAACGATCAACCAAATTGATCATATTGCGATCGAAGCAAGGCATGCCTCCAGTATTCTGGATGTCCGGACCTTCCGAGCGGCCAACATAGACTCGGATCATAACCTTGTTGTAGCCAAGGTACGAATGCGGATATCCCAATCTGAGCAACAAAGAAGAATTACTGTGAGAAAATTTAACATCGAAAAGCGACAATCGCAAGAAACCACCAGACTCTTCGCTGAACGCGTATCCCGAAATCTCTCAATCACCCCTATGCCGACAGCATCAAGTGCCGAAGACCAGTGGCAACGCTGCCAACATGCCATCAGAAACGCCGTGACAGATGTGCTGGGTCTCGCTCGCCCACCCGAAACCCCTGGTTTGACGAAGAATGCCGGCGAGTGCATGCAGCAAAACAAGAGACATACAAAGCGGCGCTGTAAAGGAAGACGAGAGCTGCTCGTGAGCTCTACGAGCAAAGAGACAGGAAGAACATCGGCTTCTCCAAAAGAAGAAGAAAGAGCATGAGAAGCGCGTGTTCGAGAATATCGAGAGTTTATACTCCAGGAACAATGTACGGAAGTTTTACCAAAAGGTAAAAAGAACGTGTCAGAGAAGCAATACCCGTACAGAAACCTGTAGAGGTGAAAATGGAAATCTCATAGTAGAATCACAATCGGTGCTGAGAATATGGAAAAACTACTTCTGCAGACTGTATAACGGCGACGAAGACCAACATCCCGCTGTCAAGCAGAATGAACCATTCAACATAGACGATGATAATCAAAATTTCCGTCCACCTGACCAAAACGAAGTGAGGATAGCAATATCCAATCTAAAATCCAACAAGGCTGCTGGACCTGACGGCTTACCGGCCGAAATTTTCAAGGCAGCTGGGGATGAATTGGTAGAGTGCATACACCAACTCATCTCTAAGATTTGGTCAGCATCGTTTTCCCGATCCACAAGAAAGGAGACCCCCTCAGCCGCGCCAATTATAGAGGCATCAGTCTCCTCCTTTTATGAACAGCTTCGGACCCTATCAGTGCGGTTTCAGGGCAGGAAAGTCCACTCAAATCAAATCTTCACACTTCGGCAGATCCTGGAGAAAACCCAAAAATTCCAAATCGATACTCACCCACTCTTTATCGATTTCAAGGCCTACTATGACAGCATCTATAGAGAAGAAGTTTATAAAGCCATGTCTAGTTTTGACATCCCTGCCAAACTTGTTAGTCTGTGCAGGCTGACGATGAAGAACCCTCGCTGCTCCATCAAGGTCGGTAATGACCTCACCGAGACCTTTGATGTCAAAAAAGGTTTTAGACAAGGTGACGCGCTGTCATGTGACTTCTTTAACATTGTACTTGAACGGACTGTGCGGAACTCGCAAGCCAACACCGGAGGCACAATCTGTTAGAAGTCTGTACAACTGCTTGCATACGCCGACGATATTGACATTATCGGAAGAACTCAGCGGGCTGTCACCGTTGCTTTTGCAAGCATTGAGGCAGAAGCGGCCAAAGTCGGTTTAGCGATAAACGAGGGCAAAACCAAGTATATGCTGTCAACAAGAAGGGAAAACCAACACCGACGAATTGGACAAAATGTCACCGTGGGCAGCTATAACTTCGAGGTAGTAAGGGACTTCGTCTACCTTGGCTCTGCTATTAATTCTGAGAACCACATCAGCGCAGAAATCAAGCGAAGAATAACTCTTGCCAATCGCTGTTTTTTTGGACTTGTAAGGCAATTCAACAGTAAAGCCCTATCTCGAAAAACTAAGGAGACTCTGTATAAGACCCTGATCATTCCAGTCCTGCTTTACGGCGCTGAAACATGGACTTTATTAAAAGAGGATGAAGATATCCTTGGTCGCTTCGCGAAAAATTATTCGTAAGATTTTCGGTCCCGTTTGCGTTGACGGGTTTTGGAGGAAAAGATTCAATCAAGAAGTATACGAGCTGTACAGCGACATCGACCTAGTCGAAAAATTGAGATGGCTAGGACATATAGAGTGAATGGAGACCAACGCTCCGGCCCGCAGAGTCTTCGAATCTAACCCCGAGGGACGACGCAGTAGAGTGAATCATCGCCGTAGGTGGCGCGCACAAGTTCAAGGGGACCTCGACCAACTTGGAGTGCGCAATTGGAGGCAATTAGCTAGAGACCGAGCTAAATGGAGAGGCTTGTTGGTTGAGGCCCAGGTTCACCCCGAACTGAAGCGCCACCTAAGTAAGTAAGTAAGTACCGGGTGTCCGCCGGGAAGGTATACTACTTTGTTTGTTTATAATTTTTGATTCTGGCAACTCTGTCAAGTTATAAGGCTGTGTTTTAAACCAGTGTTGGATCAAACTTAATTTTTCTCACTATAAATTCATACCAAAAATAGAGAGCATATACCAAACACATAGCGTTTGGTTCGCGCATCGCTGGATACTAAAGTTCTCATCCAGTGCTTGCTTATCTTGAAGTAAATAGGTAAATTATCAAACACCAACAATACCATATTCTTCAGTGACAGCTGATTTGGCGCAAAGCTCTTTGTGGAGGTGTGGAACTTAATCACCGAAATATCAGTACTTCTCAGTACTAAAAGCTGCACAAGCTTAAGGGTTTGGACCTACGCTAGGCATAGCGAAAAACCTCTAAAAAAGCTTACAAAAGATACACTTATCCAATTGCATACTTCTAGGCTTGTACTGCAAATTAGATGAGTGTTGTACGATCGCCCCCAACGGGGCGCGATCTTAACGCATTCCCGGATCTCCATGTCCATAATAACTTCATCACAATGATGACTACAACAACCTCGACATCTACTAGCGTCATAACAACACTTGCCTCAGCAAGTACTACATCAACTATGACAACACATATAGGACAAACAAAAACAACACCCTTCATAACAACTTCGATGAATGAAACACAAAAACCAAGCTACAGCAACAACAGAACATCAATCAACCGTGCAAGTACTCAAACTCCAAAATCAAAGACCCCTACTTCTGCCCACATGGACCGCAAAAATACAAATTATTCACAAAACCAAACAATTTCCAAACCCATTGTCGCCACTGATACCATGACAAATATCGACAAACACAATCCTACAAGTCAAAAAAGAGACAGATCATCCCCAATCAAAACAACAGACAACAACAACAACCAAAAGATACTTAAAACAAAAAACCAACAAACTTTGAACTACTGGTTAAGCAAACCCAAGGAGTTATCTTCGTCAAATCGTTTCGACATCCTCAGCGTGGACGAAGACATCGACTACAATAATACAAAAAACGAAACAACCGATAAAATTAACCAACCTAGCAAAACGCAATTTAAGAGACCCAGTAAACCACCGCCGATTTACGTGCAAAGTGTTGAATGCATTAAAATTCTAAACAACGCGCTTAACGAAGTTGCAAAAGACAATTTTGAAATAAAAGTATTAAAGAACAATGAAATCCGAATACAACCCTCTGACTCGACTCACTACACGGCTATAATAAAAATGCTACGAAAAAATGACACAAAATACTTCACATTTAGACCAAAAGAAGAAAGAGGATTTAAAGTCGTACTAAGAAACATGCACCACTCCACTGACACAGAAGACATCAAGAATGAGCTAGAAGAAAAAGGACATAAAGTCATGAATATTCATAACATTCTACAGCGAATACAAAAAAACCATTGCCACTTTTCAATGTTGAGGTAGCCATGGGTGACAATAACAAAAACATTTATGACATTACACATTTACTCCAATGCAAGGTTTCCTTCGAACCACCACATTACAAAAGAACTATATCCCAGTGCACAAATTGTCAAAGGTATGGACACACTAAAAATTACTGCACAAAGGACCCAGTGTGCGTTAAATGCGCGGGATCCCACAAGACCTTGGACTGTCAAATGTCATCAGAAGAAGGTACAGTAAAATGTGCTTTATGTAATGGTAGCCACACGGAAAACTACAAAGGATGCGAAATCTATAAAGCTTTAAAAATAGAGCGCTTCCCCCCAATGTGTAAAAAGGATCTCCCGACAGCTAGAGAAGAGACAATTGCTGAAACCCTCACGAACATCAGACCAGATACAACCTACGCCCAAGCAGCTGCATGCAAAAGACCCCACCGTATCATTTGGCTAGTCAAACGGTAGTGCATGCGATCATATGAAAACGCAAGCGTTTTCACTCAGCTGAGGCCTACCAACTCCTACTCTCAACCTCCACGCGGTGACAGCCGGGTGCCTAGTACCTTAATCCAAGAAATGGGTAACCAACCCCGTTTGGCGGATTCTTGGTGGCAGCAGATGAGAGAGGGGGGGAAGAGTGCTTTTCTCACTAGAGCACTTCTTCCTGTTCCAGGCGGCAGCGGACGAATTCCCTAGACGGAGTCAACGGTGGCGTCTATAGTTCCAGTTAGGTTGAACTTAGTGAATACCTTGCGCGAGCTGCTTCGACGTATTCGGATCACAGGTCGGTAAGGAATTTCCAATGTTGGTCAGGACATTGGAATAGAGATGGTGGCGGAGGAGCCCTTAATGGGCCAACGGCAGCGCTCATACTCCCGTAGTGGACTACTGGCACCGGTGTACGCGGCCCCTCGTCCTAGGGGAATAATTAAGGAACTGGCCCTCCAGGTTGGGGGTTGTGCCGTCGGGGTAACTTCCCTACCACGTAAAAAACGCATGGTTCCGAAACAACCAAAAGCCTCGGATAAGGATGACCCAACTAATGACGACCCCAGCAAACGAAATAAGGACAACGACCTTCGGATCTGTACGTGGAATGTTCTGTCCCTTTACAGACCACGTGCAGCCGAACAACTAGCAGAGGCCCTAGACTGCTATAAAGCAGATATTACCGCCATCCAGGAAGTGCGATGGGATGGGCCAGGCAAAAAGAGGATGAAAAACTGTGACATCTACTACGGTGATTGCTACAGAGGCAACAGGCATACGCGGCAGACTTAGGCAAGAAGTCTTAAGCTTCCGACACGTGAGCGAGCGTATTATGACTATCCGGATCAAGGCTAAATTCGCTAACATAAGCCTAATATGTGTTCATGCCCCCACAGAAGAAAAGGACCCTGCCTCCAAAGAGTGTTTCTACGAGCTCCTCGACAAAACATACGAGCAATGTCTTAAATACGACGTTAAGATCGTATTGGGCGATTTTAACGCCAAAATAGGAAAGGAGGACGTCTTCGGTAGAGCAGTCGGTAAGCATAGCCTACACGACACCACGTCTGATAACGGACTAAGGCTAATTGATTTCGCTGTGGAGCGAAATGTCACCATAGCAAGCACATGGTTTCCTCATCTCGATATTCATAAGCAGACATGGCGGTCCAATGATCATGTCACGGTCAACCAAATTGATCATATTGCGATCGACGCAAGGCATGCCTCCAGTATTCTGGATGTCCGGACCTTCCGAGCGGCCAACATAGACTCGGATCATTACCTTGTTGTAGCCAAGGTACGAATGCGGATATCCCAATCTGAGCAACAAAGAAGAATTACTGTGAGAAAATTCAACGTCGAAAAGCTACAATCGCAAGAGACCGCCAGACTCTTCGCTGAACGCGTATCCCGAAATCTCTCAATCACCCCTATACCGCCAGCATCAAGTGCCGAAGACCAGTGGCAACGCTGCCAACATGCCATCAGAAACGCCGCGACTGATGTGCTGGGTCTCGCTCGCCCACCACCGCGAAACCCCTGGTTTGACGAAGAATGCCGGCGAGTGCATGCAGCAAAACAAGAGACATACAAAGCGGCGCTGCAAAGGAAGACGAGAGCTGCTCGTGAGCTCTACGAGCAAAAGAGACGGGAAGAACATCGGCTTCTCCAAAAGAAGAAGAAAGAGCATGAGAAGCGCGCGTTTGAGAATATCGAGAGTCTATACTCCAGGAACAATGTACGGAAGTTTTACCAAAAGGTAAAAAGAACGTGTCAGAGAAGCAATACCCGTACAGAAACCTGTAGAGATGAGAATGGAAACCTCGTAGTAGAATCACAGTCGGTGCTGAGAATATGGAAAAACTACTTCTGCAGACTGTATAACGGCGACGAAGACCAACATCCCGCTGTCAGGCAGAATGAACCATTCAACATGGACGATGATAGTCAAAATTTCCGTCCACCTGACCAAAACGAAGTGAGGATAGCAATATCCAAGCTAAAATCGAACAAGGCTGCTGGACCTGACGGTTTACCGGCCGAACTTTTCAAGGCAGCTGGGGATGAATTGGTAGAGTGCATACACCAACTCATTTCTAATATTTGGTCAGAGGAGTGTATGCCTGATGAATGGAATCTCAGCATCGTTTGCCCGATCCACAAGAAAGGAGACCCCCTCAACTGCGCCAATTATAGAGGCATCAGTCTCCTCAACATCGCGTACAAGATCTTTTCTGCGATATTGTGTGAACGCCTGAAAACTTTTATCAACAGCCTGATTGGACCCTATCAGTGCGGTTTCAGGCCAGGAAAGTCCACCATCGATCAAATCTTCACACTTCGGCAGATCCTGGAGAAAACCCAAGAATTCCAAATCGATACTCACCACCTCTTTATCGATTTCAAGGCCGCCTATGACAGCATCTATAGAGAAGAGCTTTATAGAGCCATGTCTAGTTTTGACATCCCTGCCAAACTTGTCCGCCTGTGCAGGCTGACGATGGAGAACGCTCGCTGCTCCATCAAGGTCGGTAATGACCTCACCGAGACCTTTGATGTCAAAAAAGGCTTTAGACAAGGTGACGCGCTGTCATGTGACTTCTTCCATATTGTACTTGAACGGATTGTGCGGAACTCACAAGCCAACACCGGAGGCACAATCTATTACAAGTCTGTACAACTGCTTGCATACGCCGACGATATAGACATTATCGGAAGATCTCAGCGGGCTGTCACCGGTGCTTTTGCAAGCATTGAGGCGGAAGCGGCCAAAATGGGTTTGGCGATAAACGAGGGCAAAACCAAGTATATGCTGTCAACTAGAAGGGAAAACCAACACCGACGAATTGGACAAAACGTCACCGTGGGCAGCTATAACTTCGAGGTAGTAAGGGACTTTGTCTACCTTGGCTCTGCTATAAATTCTACAAACAAAATCAGCGCAGAAATCAATCGAAGAATAACTCTTGCCAATCGCTGTTTTTTTGGGCTTATAAGGCAATTCAACAGTAAAGCCCTCTCTCGAACAACTAAGGAGACTCTATATAAGACCTTGATCATCCCAGTCCTGCTTTACGGCGCTGAAACATGGACTTTATTAAAAGAGGATGAAGATATCCTTGGTCGCTTCGAGAGAAAAATTCTTCGTAAGATTTTCGGTCCCGTTTGCGTTGACGGGTTTTGGAGGAGAAGATTCAATCACGAACTATACGAGCTGTACAGCGACATCGACCTAGTCAAAAAACTGCGTATTGGACGTCTGAGATGGCTAGGACATGTAGAGCGAATGGACACCAACGCTCCGGCCCGCAGAGTCTTCGAATCTAACCCCGAGGGACGACGCAGTGGAGGGAATTATCGCCGTAGGTGGCGCGCACAAGTTCAAGGGGACCTCGACCAACTTGGAGTGCGCAACTGGAGGCAATTAGCTAAAGACCGAGCTAAATGGAGAGGCTTGTTGGTTGAGGCCCAGGTTCACCCCGAACTGTAGCGCCACCTAAGTAAGTAAGTACGTATCAATCAGCGAAATTGCGGCAAGCTAACTGAAAGCGTCAGTGCAACCAATGACACACTAGGTATTCCTGTAGTAGAAGCTAGACAAATTTTCCCACAAACTACCAGCAATAACAACAAAGAGGACTTCGCTGAACTAAAAGAAATGATGAAGAACCTTATTCAACAAATGACGAATATGCTACAAATATTGACCATCCTAACGACGAAACTTAATGGACCACATGCATAAAGAACTTAATATCATCATCTGGAACGCGAATGGACTTAACCAACGTGCACTAGAACTAAAGCAATTTATAAAAGACAATCACGTTGACGTTTTAATGATATCAGAAACACACTTCACTGCTAAAAGCTTCTTCAAAATACCAGGATATAGAATCTACAACACAAATCACCCTGACGGAACTGCACACGGTGGCACAGCTATTATAATTAACAACAAATTCAGCTGCATTGAATTAGAACATCATAACTACGAACACATTCAATCGACTACAATCCAAATAGAAGACAAAGACGGACCATTAGTACTTTCAGCCCTATACTGCCCACCTAAGCATATTATTACAACTCTACAGTACGAAGACTACATCAAATCACTAGGGTGCAGATTTATAGCAGCTGGAGACTTCAATGCAAAACACATCGACTGGGGTTCGAGGATATCCAACACTAAAGGCAAAAACCTCCTAAAAGCAATCCTTAAAAATAACTGTAGATATCTAAGCACCGGCGAACCTACCTACTGGCCTACTGATCCAAATAAAACACCGGACTTAATCGACTTTTGCATCATCAAGAACATCCAACTAAAGACACTAAGCATTAAGTCTAGATTTGAACTTTCATCGGACCACTCCCCTATCCAACTCAAATACTCGTGTAAAATAACCCCATAACTAATTCGTCCCAACTATACAACAAAAAAACCGATTGGGACTCTTTTCGGGAATATATAGGACGACATCTACTACTTAATGTACCACTACAATCGCAAAATGACGTCGAACGAGCTGTAGTTCACATTAACGACATAGTAACTGCTGCAGTATCTAAATCAACCCCAATCAATACACCAAAAATACACAACAATATTACACCAACTATAATTCGACAACAGATAGATGAAAAAAGAAAACTCAGAAAACGATGGCAAATCACTAGACTACCCCAAGACAAATCAAAATACAACAAAGCAACCAAAGAACTCAAAGCAAAACTTAAGGCAATCCAAAACAATCAATTTAATGACTACTTAAGAAATCTGACCCCAACTTCTGAGACCAACTATTCACTTTGGAAGCTACTAAAAAGTTCAAGAACAAAATAGTACATCAAACTCCTCTAAAGAAACCAGACGGATCTTGGGCCAGAACCAATCAAGACAAAGCAAATATTCTGGCTAAGCACTTCGAAGAAGTATTCACAAACGACAAGGGCAATACGGCTGTCCCACCTTCACGTCCAAACACACTCATCACAAATGTAAAAATAAAAAAAGTTACAATAAATGAAATCGAACACTGCATCAAAAAAAGGATTGACCACAAGAAGGCTTCAGGATATGACTCTATTAACGGAAAGATATTAACCCAACTACCCAGACAAGCCATGATATACTTACGAATACTCTATAATGCATTAATTCGACTTAAATATTTTCCAAAAACTTGGAAAGTTGCGCAGATAATTGCAATACTTAAACCTGGTAAAGACGCAAAGACTACTTCATCCTACAGACCAATAAGTTTACTCCCCATATTAGGGAAAATATTCGAAAAATTAATCTACGATCGACTACAGCCAATACTAATAAAATGATACCAGACCATCAATTCGGCTTTCGCAGACAACACTCGACTATCCAACAAATTCACAGGGTAGTTACCAAAATCACAACGGACCTAGAGGAAAAAAGATACTGCATAGGGGTGTTTCTTGACGTAGCAAAAGCCTTCGACAAAGTTTGGCACAAAGGACTACTATACAAACTTCAAAACTTACTTCCACTAGACTTCTACCAAATCATTGAAAGTTACCTAAGCGAACGCCACATCTTCGTAAAATATAATGACCAACAATCCAAAATACTACAGACAAGAGCTGGAATACCGCAAGGATCTGTATTGGGACCACTACTATATGTCCTCTACACTGCTGACATCCCTCTACCGAGTGGAGCTACAACCATGATGGCAACCTTTGCTGACGATACTATTCTGCTGATATCCGATAAAAACCTGAACACTGTAACTACTCGAGCACAACGACTTCTGGATAAGACAATGCAATGGTTTGACGAATGGAGCATACAAATTAACGAAGACAAAACCCAACAAGTAATATTTACCACTAAATCAAACTACTCTCCAATCCCAATAAAAATAAAAGACAAAACTATTCCAATCGGCAATGTGGCCAAATATCTTGGTATGCACTTGGACAACAAACTTAACTGGAAATACCACATACAAAAAAAAAAGAGACCAAATTAAACTAAAATATAATCAACTGTACTGGCTCCTGCGTAAAAATTCTAAACTTTCGACAACCAATAAATTACTACTATATAAATCCATTATCAAACCTATCTGGACATACGGGATACAACTCTGGGGAACGTCAAAGAAAACAAACATCGCCATAATCCAAAGACAACAATCAAAAATATTACGAACCATAATCAATGCGGACTGGTACATACCTAACATCGACATCCATCGCGACCTAAAAATACCAACAGTGGAAGAAGAGATAATAAACATAAGCAGAAGACATCACATAAAAATAGTAGTTCACCCTAACATCGAAGTCAATTCACTACCAATGAAGGAATTCTTCGGAAGACGACGACTAAAGAGAAATACACCCAGTGACTTGATAAGAGGGACCACAAGGTCAACATACTAAAACATCCTAAATATAAAAAAATTCAGTTTCTATTATAACTAACATACTTTACTCGTTCAATAATTCTTACAACTGTTTAATTGTTTTTGTTTTTTTTTTTTGTTTAATTGTTAAACTGTTAATAAGTTTAAATTCCTAGAAAAGGGCTAAGAACATTGGTCACTTAGTCCAAATTATATCCCAAAATTCAAATTGTACAAACAAGTATTAGATGTCTTTTTCTAAGACAGATGTATTTACTGCATTGGGAAAAAAAAAAAAAAAATAAAAAAAAAAAAATATTGATAAATGTTTTATTTAATGTCGGCAATTATGTATGGAATACAATATCAGGTAAATGTCCGCCTCTGCTAGTCTCACAAATGCGAGCCCTTTTGAGCACATTTTTCATTACATTCTCACACATTTCACGCGGTATTTCATTAATTTCATCACGAATATTTTGTTTGAGTTGTTCAAGCGTTTCTGGTTTGTTTGCATAAACCTTGCTTTTCAGATATCCCCACAAAAAGAAGTCAGGAGCAGTCAAATCAGGCGACCGTGGAGGCCAATCAACATCACCATTTTTTGAAATAACTTGTTGGGGTTGTCATGGGCTAGCTGTAACATCGTATTGGCCTATGTACGGCGGCGTAAATGGTCTTCTTGAAGAAGCTCTTGTGACAACTGAATCTTAAATGGAAACAAATGCAAATCCTTGTGCAAAAT
This sequence comes from Brachypalpus laphriformis, assembly GCA_945910035.1. Lineage (NCBI taxonomy): Eukaryota > Metazoa > Arthropoda > Insecta > Diptera > Syrphidae > Brachypalpus > Brachypalpus laphriformis. The sequence goes on from OX246756.1 coordinate 127,426,596, forward strand.
TGTGGCCAAAGTTGTTCTTTGAAGACCAAGCTCCTGAGCACGGCGTCGAATTGAGGTTGATGGATTGTTTTGAACACTTCCTTGAACAGCAGTAATGTTTTCAGCCGATCTTGCAGTACGTTGTGGCCCATGCTTGGGCCTATCTCCTACAGACCCTCTTTCTTCGAAATCATTCACTACACGATAAATAGTGCGTTTTGTTGGCACGTTGTTTCTCCCAAAAATTTCACGTAACTTTCTCATCGTCACAGTAATCGATGATTGATTTTGATAAAATGTTTTAACGATTAAAACACGTTGGTTTATCGAATATTTTTCCATAATAAATTTGCCACGTGTCTACTTCACGACTGCCAAATATGAACTGTCAAGACTAATGTTTACCAAAATGGCGGCAAAAAAAAGTAGTATACGTTCCCGGCGGACACCCTGTACTATGAGCACGCGCTGTCGGTCCTTTTGTCGAAGATTTTCAGCTACCCTCGGAAAGAAGAAAAAAAAAAGAGATAAAACAGTCGAATAAGCTCACGTAGAAATTCAATTTCAATTTCAATTTCAAATTATTTCAATTTATTTCAGGATAGGAATTTACATTAAGATTTAATCTTTTAAAGTATGAATTAACAAGGTAGATACTTAGAATTCAAATTTTTAGATTATAAAAGATGGATTTAAGATTAATTGTATTAATAAAAACAAATTACATATATACATTAAAAAACAAAATAAATAAAAATTAAATTAAACAAGAGATAGGGCAGAAAATATTGACAAAGTTGAAGTTCAAAATATAAGTTCAAGATTGCATCGAAAAATGTAGGAGAATTGCATTTTTAAAGTTTGCTGCATTTGAAATAACGCTTTAGTGGAAGGACAGTGAATTCCATAATCTAGTGACGTGAACGAAAAATAGACGAGAGGAATTTAAATATTTAGAACGCGGTTGAACGGGCGAATTGTAGTTTATCAAACAAATGTGATGGGGATTTACTATTAATGATTCTGTGTAAAAATATGTACCGTTGATGTAATGTTTCAGGGTGCAACCCAGGAAGTCTCTAGAGTATTCAGAAATGTGGTCATACCTACGAATGCCATAAACACATCGTACCGCATCGTTGTTAGCAACTTGCAGTCTGTGCTGAGACAATGAATCAAGGTTACCGTACACAACTTCAGCATAGGTTAAGATTGGTAAGGCCTGTATTTGTCTATGTTTTTCTTCTTCTTCTTTTGCCTGTATTAGCCGAGTTCACGAGGATGTCATTTATGAAAGTTTGGCTACCTTATTGCTGATAGTTCATTTAGCGTTAACCAGGGTGTACCACGTGTAGGCGAATTATCTTTACACCCCTACCCGTCAAAATGCGCTAGTTCGAGAATACGGTAAGATTGCAGCTAATGTAGACCTCCCAATCCACTCCGACCTACAAGCAAGCAGCTCAACAAGACTCAAGTCGCGTAAACCACCTCTCAGACTTGCCCATGATCTTCATGAAAGACACTTCGAGATTGCGCCTGCATGGTCAAATTTCTGGCCAAACTCACCATTGTGCTAATGCGTGTACATAACAGACCCAACAATAGAGGTTCCCGGCTTCAGAGTAAAAAGAAAAACGTGGGTCAGGCTGAACAGAATAAGGACGAACCATGGTCGATGCGAGAGCAATCTCTTCAAATGGGGCTTGACTACCACCGCGGAATGCGATTGCGGAGCACCAAATAAAACGATCAACCACATCATCGCCGATTGTTTACTACGCTCATACCTAGGAGATTTAACAGATGTTTATAGAGCGACTGCAAATGGCATCGTATGGCTTCATAACGTAGACATAAATCTTTAATTTTTGTTAATTAATGTAATTTCTTTATCTGTGTACTGTAAACCATACACTAAATAAATAAAATTGATAAGACCAGAGTTTTAATAAGCCTTGTCTCAGTTTGGGTAACAGAGGCTGGTAACAGATTCCGCAAGTTTCAGTTTACTGTGGGATAGCCATACGTCGGGCACAAGACCAAGGTTAAAAGTTTTGTTAGAAATGGGTATAATTTGACATATTGTAGGATGTAAGAGGAACCCATTTACCAATGATCAGGTACGAGTATGTACTTTAGACAAGTCCTCGTTCAGCAAAGGAGCAAGCTCTGCCGTACTACTCAAAGGACGGGCTAGGTATAGCTGAACGTCGTCTGCATATAGGTGTATGGAAGAATGTTTACATACGGACGGCAGGTCATTGAAAAATACACAAAACAAAATTGGTCCAAGAATTAATCCCTGAGGAACACCTTGCTGAATATGTCTTAGCGCCGACGAATTTTCACCCACAACAACTCTTTGTGACCGGTTTGAAGTAATATCAACCATTTGTTCAATATTGCTATTGTTGTTGAAAATTCATACAAAGTCGGTGCTAGGAATTAATTCGTTTAATCTATTAAGATCTGATTTTTTAAAATAAAATTCAAGAGTGAGATTTTCAAAATTATTATCAACCTCGTCGTCATGAGAAAGAATAACATGAAGAGTCCCTATACCGGATGAAGATGAGAGAAGTTCAGCGTAGCGTGAGACGTGACAGGCGCAACTATTATACGTCAATGCGCTGGTTACAGAAGCAGAAGAAGCTGCATGTAGATGCGACAGTACAACCATTTACACCAAAGAGCTGACAGGTGGTCACAGCTTCAGTCAACACCTAGTGAAAAGCCTAGACGGTTCCTTGCTCATTTCGGATGAGGACCAGTTTTGAGCCGCGTATTCGATAGGGATATGCTCCTAAATCAGACTGAGGTGCCCGAGACGAGAAATGCCCGAATATGCACCACGACTCCCAGCAAGGATGAGATCACTACCGCGGTCAAAGCACTTAAAACTGTGGAGGTTGGTTAGGTTAGGTTGAAGTGGCTGCCAACTGAGAATCGCCAACAAACTTAGACCAATAATAGGTCCATTGTGATACCGCGTGGAGCATGGGAGAAAGTTTCTGTCTACCTACTCGTTAAACCATTTTGAGCTTTTTATGAAGTGTAGGGGGCTCTTAATATCGATGTCTATCAAGTCGATATCTCTTTGTAATAGGGGACTCCTATGTGAAGCTTCTTTCATGGGCGACAGCTGGGCAGAAACAAAGAAGGTGATGAATAGTTTTTTCCTTTTCTTCATCAATGCAGTTTCTACAAAAGTTGTTCGCAAAAAGACTCGGCCTTGTAACACGCTTGCCTACTAAACATATCCTAATGCCGACATGCGATCTATTGAGAGAAATCAAATTTTAAGAACGTTTAAGATCCAGATTTGGCCAAATCTGTTTTGTCGTTAGACATGTTGATCGACTTGTTCACATAAGATTTGTACTCTCGATAGCAACCAGCTTAAATTTAAGTTCGCGGATACCGTTTGCTATACCAAAGGTGCCTTTATCCGGCAGGATGGGTATAGTTGTTCCTATTCTGGTGAGTTCATCGGCCTTATAGTTCCCTGGAATGTCCCTATGCCCCGGCACCATAGACAGGTGAATATTGAACTTCTCAGCCATCTCCGTAAGAGACGACCGGCAGTCTAGAGCTACTAAGGAATTTATAGAGGACGATTCCAGGGACTTGATTGCTGCTTGGCTGTCTGAAAAGATGCGGATTTCTCTAGCTGATATCACATTTTTCTTAAGCTAAAATAAAACTTCTTTGATCGCCATTATTTCCGCCTGGAACACGCTACAATGATTTGGAAGACGGAAAGAGAGCTTAAGACTAAGCCTGTCAGAGAAAACACCTGCACCAACTCCGACCTTCGAAGTGAATCTACTCATCTTCTAGATATGCATCGTCCTCCCAGAGTGATCTAGAACAGATGGTGACGAGGAAGTTCTTTTCAAAATTTTGACGTGGGATGGTGTAGTCCATGTTTTTGGGAGAAATTTTGAATTCCTTCAGTTTGGGTACCTTCGACTTGGGTACCTTAAAGGCGAAAGGCTGCATTCACTGCCATTTACTTGCTAAATATATCGAGGGGTATCAGATGAAACATAATGTTCAGTGCCGTAGAGGGAGTTCTACGTAGTTTTCTGCTTATGCATATACGAGTATACGTTGGACCTTCCTGACATAATCACGATCTATAGCTTTTTCTAAGGCTTTCCACCAGACAATCACCCCGTATGTGAGTATCGGTCTAATGATCGAAATGTAAACCTCATCTATTCCCAATAGCTTTTTTGCAAAAGAAAAGTGCTCCTGTAGCTTTCTTTACTCTTTCTTGAATATTAGGTTTCCAGCTTAATTTCTTATCCAGGATAACCCCCAAATATTTTGCTGTGTCAGAGAAGTTAAGCTGATATCATTGAGAGAAGGAGGGTCGACTAACGGAATTGAATATTTCCTTTAAAAGAGTACAAGTTCAGTTTAGTGGATCCAGAAAAGCAACCATTGTATACTCCTTATGAAACAGGGAATATTCGCTACTACGCACTGTAATGCCGTATAAACTGATTTACCTTTGCAATATGCATGTTGGGCCGTCAACAGTTGTTTCTTATCAATACTGTTGCGTAAGTGGATATCAATCTAATATTTTTTAGAGAAATGATGATATACTAATAGGTCTTTAATCTTTTGGATTTGTGTGCGAGCATTTACCCGCTTTTGGCATAAAGGCAACTTTAACTTCTCTTAATATTTTTTGGGATGTATACCAGATCTAGACAACTTTTCAGGATTGTCTCTAGCGCCGGCAAGATTATGTCCGATTACTTCTGTCCATCTGGTCCCGCAGATTTATATGGTTTGAAGCTACCTGGGAAATGAGGGTCAAGCAGTAAATTTAACAAAATCTCCACTAGAAGTCGTCCAAGACGCATCAGTTTTATTACGGTGGAGGTTGGTTAATAAAATAATACTTACTACAAGCCTCTCCATTTAGCTTGCTGTTAACCTAATTGCCTCCAGTTGCGCATTTCAAGTTGGTCGAGGTCCCCTTAAACTTGTGCGCGCCACCTATAGTGAGGAGGCCCTCTACTGCGTCGTTCCTACGGCTTAGATTCGAATACTCTGCGGGCCGCAACGTTGGTGTTCTTTCGCTCTACATATCCTAGCCATCTCAGACGTCCAATACGCAGTTTTTTGACTAGGTCGATGTCGCTGTACAGCTGGTATAGTTCGTTATTGAATCTTCTCCTTCAAAACCCGTCAACGCAAACGGGACCGAATATCTTACGAAGAATATTTCTCTCAACGCGACCAAAGATATCTTCATCCGCTTTCAATAAAGCCCAAGATTCAGCGACGTAAAGCAAGACTGCGATGATCAGAGTCTTATACAGAGTCTCCTTATTTGTTCGAGATAGACCTTTACTGTTGAATTGCCTTATAAGCCCAACAAAAAGCAGCGATTGGCAAGAGTTATTCTTCGCTTGATTTCTGCGCTGATGTCGATTTTAGAGTTTATTGCAGAGCCAAGGTAGAGTACCTCGAAGCTATAGCTGCCAACAGTGTTGATTGTCCCTTCTTGTTGACAGCATATATGTATTTGGTTTTGCCCTTGTTTATCGGCAAACCCATTTTGGCCGCTTCTGCTTCAATGCTTGCAAACACACCGGTGGCAACCCACGCACCGAGTTCTTCCAATTATGTCAATATTGTCGGCGTATGCAAGCAGTTGTACAGACTCCGGTGTTGGCTTGTGAGTTCCGCACAATCCGTTCAAGTACAATATTTAAAAAATCGCACGACAGCGCGTCACCTTGCCTAAAACCTTTTTTGACATCAAAGGTCTCGGTGAGGTCATTACCGACCTTGATGGAGCAGCAAGCGTTCTCCATCGTCATCCTGAACAGGCCCAGATAGGTCCAATCAGGCGTATACAATATCGCAGAAAATATCGTGCATGCAATGTTGAGGAGACTGATGCGTCTTGATTCTCGCAGTTGAGGGGGGCTTCTTTCTTATGGCGTCTGACCAAATCGTAGAGATGAGTTGGTGTATGCTCTCCAATTCATCATCACCTGTCTTGAAAAGTTCGGCCGGTAAGCCTTTAGATTCAGCAGCCTTGTTGAATTTCAGCTTGGACATTGCGCTCCTCACTTCACTTTGGTCGGCTGGATGGAAATTTTGGCTATCATCATCTATGTTGAATGGTTTATTTTGCCTGATAGCGGGATGTTGGTCTTCGTCGCCATTATATAGTCTGCAGAAGTATTGTACAATAGTTTTTCCATATTATCAGCGCCGACTGTGATTCTACTACGAGGTTTTCAATTTCTTACCTCTTGGAAAACTTCCGTACACTGTTCTTGGAGTATAAGCTCTCAATAGTCTCGATCGCCCGTTTCTAATGCTCTTTCTTCCTCTTTTGGAGAGTCGATGTTCTTCCCGTCTCTTTTGTTCGTAAAGCTCACGTCTTAGTATGCAGTGCCGCTTTATATGCTTTTTGTTTTGCTACATGCGTTTCTGATGGCATGATGGCACCACTGCTCTTCGGCACTTGATACAGGTGGCATAGAGGTGATTGAGAGATTTCGGTGTACGCGTTCAGCGACGACTCTGGCGGTCTCTTGCGATTATAGTTTTTCGACGCACAATTTTCTCACAGTGATTCTTCTTTGTTGCTCAGTTTGGGATATCCGCATTCGTACCTTGGCTAAAACAAGGTAATGATCCGAGTCTATGTTGATCGCTCGGAAGGTCCAGACATCCAAAATACTGGAGGCACGTCTTGCGTCGATCGTAATAGGATCAATTCGGTTGATCGTCACATGATCATTGGACCGCCATGTCTGCTTATGAATATTGAGATGAGGAAACCATGTGCCTTCTATGGTGACATTTCGCTCCACAGCGAAATCAATTAGCCTTAGTTCGTTATCAGACGTAGTGTCGTGTAGGCTATATGTTGCAACGCACATTGCATAACCACCTTTAAAGATGCGAAGTGTAGGACGTTTCGAAGTTGGCAAGTTTATCAACACATCCCTTCAACCATGATGGATCTTTTGGCTTTCCTTCTTCCGCCTCTCGCTCGGTGTGCCTCGCCCAACTCGGAGTCTACCACGGATCCCTTCTCGAGGATTTATCCATTAACTTATATATATAGTAAATTAAGTAATCCAATAAAGTGAAGTTTTGAAGTTTGAGTCTTTGCCTACGCATTATTATTTCATTGGCGACGAGGATTGGTCGGCAAAATGGAAAACGTGATAAAGGCCTTATTGGAGCAGCAGCAGACTTGGATGCAGAGCATGCTGGAGGAGCATCGTACAGCCATTAAAACATTAACGGAGGCACAAGTTCCTAATCCACAAACATCTAGCAGTATACCGCACTTTAGGATATTTGATGAGCACAAGGATAGGTGGGATACATATTTGTTCCAGCTACAACAGCATTTTTCGGCGCACGCAGTGACGGACGATAACTTGAAAAAAGCACACTTTCTTTCCTCATGCGGCACTTATCTGAACGAACTAGCAGGAAAACTTCTGGAAACGAGCAACGTAAGTACACACACATTTAAAGACATTACGGAAAAATTATCAAAACATTTTCATCAAAAAATGCACATACTGGCATCCCGTTGCAATTTTTTGCGACACAAAATGACCCCGGGGCAGTCATATGCGGAGTGGATTGCTGACTTAAAAGGCTTGGCGAGACATTGTGAATTTGTTTGTCGAGACGACAACTGCAAGAAGTCATATGCGGACTTTATGATTCGGGATATGGTTACTTTTTATACTCCTCATGAAGCAGTGCGAACAGCGGCTACACAAAAGAAGAACCCAACATTAGAAGAGATCGAAGAAATTGCAGTAGCTTTTGAGGAGACGCAGTTAGCGGCAAACATCATGAAAAGTTCCAGTCAATCAGTCTCTTCACCAACTATAGCAGAAGTCAATCACATAGCACCCCGAGATGGGAATAATAATCGCAGTAAGTGGCATGCAGACAATTATTTTAATAGAAAGTCATGAAGTGATTGTGGGGTTAAGCACGATCGTAGCCATTGTGCACACTTAAATTCGATCTGTGACAAGTGTCGACGTAAGGGCCATATAGGTAGTGTGTGTATGAGTGGTCAGAGGCAGGTAGCTAGAGGTCATAAGCAATCACACCAGCGTTCTAAATTCCAACGTAAGGGCTATTTCACAAAACAACAGTATCAAAATGATAAGGACCGCGGTAAAAGGCAATGGGTACATTCCATAAATAGCATAGACAATTACGAACAGTTTTCGGAAGTAGAAGTGGTAGGAGAAATGTATACTACACCAGGGAGCACAACAAAGGGCGACAATAAGATATTCGTAGCCCTAAATATCAACCATAAACCTATGCAGTTTCAAGTGGACACCGGAGCCACCTGTTCAATCATTGGATTAGAGAGCTACCGACAACTTGGCAGCCCGCCGTATAAAGAAACCTGCAAGTCATTAAAAGCATATGGCGGTACTGATATTTCAATTCGTGGTGTTATGATAGTAGATGTTAGGTGGAATAAAAAACAGGCAACATTGCCACTCATAGTCACTAACAGCATTGCGGGTACAAATATATTGGGGTTAGACTGGTTTCGTGCACTTCGGTTTAGAGTCAAAATGCCAACGGAAGAGGTAACCCACTGGTTAGAGTCAGAAGATAGAAACCAGCTCCAAATGCAGGCGAAAAGTCTCTGCGAGAAACACCGACAAATTTTTGACAGGGGTTTAGGTTGCAATAAACTCTATCAGGCACACTTGTCCGTGAAAGGACATTTCCAACCAAAATATTTCAAATACAGACCTTTACCTTTTGCACAAAAGGCAGCTGTTAAGGCGGAACTAGAACGCTTATAGGCCCTAAATATTATCCGTCCCGTAGAATCCAGTCAATGGGCGGCACCAATTGTCGTAGTATCCAAAGCAAATGGAACCATCAGGATCTGCGGAGATTTTAAGGTGACGATAAACCCACAGTTAGAAGTGGATAGGCACCCGGTGCCAAGAATACAGGATTTGTTTCATCGTCTCCAGGGTGTTCAGTACTTCACAAAAATTGATTTGTCTGACGCTTATCTGCAAGTTCCGCTGGACGAAGAGTCCAAAAAACTGGTGGTGATCAATACAGAATTCGGGCTTTTTCAATATGAACGTTTACCATTTGGGATATCCAGTTCCCCCGGTATTTTTCAACGATATATGGACCAATTGACAGCTGGTCTAGAGTTGTGCGCATCTTATCTAGATGATGTAATTATTTCCGGAAGAAACAACTCGGAACATCTTAATAACCTACAAATTTTTTTGGAAAGGCTAGAAAAGCATGGTCTAAGGTGTCGTTTAACTAAATGCTCATTTGCGACGGAACAAATAGAATATCTAGGACATGTCATTGATGATAAAGGTATTAGGCCATCAAACGCTCGGGTCGATGCTCTTGTCAAGCTACCTACACCCCGAAACCTAAAAGAACTGGAAGCGTTCATAGGGAAGATCAATTATTACAACCAGTACGTAGATCATTTTTCTCAGCTAGCCGCACCTCTTAACCAACTGAGAGCAAAAGACCAAGATTTTGTCTGGGGGAAGCCACAACAACGGGCTTTTGAACAATTAAAGAATAGAATTGCGAAGGTATCAAGATTAGTACATTTTAGAGAAGATTACGATATCACACTAGCTACTGATGCCTCATCGCATGGTATAGGGGCTGTTATATCCCACATTTACCCCAATGGTCGGGAGTACCCAATAGCTTTCGCCTCTAAGACGCTGAACGACAGCCAACGAAATTACAGCCAAGTTGAAAAAGAAGCACTTTCCATCGTGTTCGGTGTACGAAAGTTTCACCAGTACCTTCATGGACGGCAGTTCGAATTGATAACAGACCACCAGCCTCTTACTACCATATTTCACCCACACAAGAAACTACCAGAAATGACTATTCAGCGGCTGCAGCGTTGGGCCATTACCCTTATGGGTTATAACTACAGGATCCGCTACCGCCCAACTAGGCAGCATGCCAATGCGGATTGTTTGTCTCGATTGCCTTCAGGACCAGATGAAGAATTTGACAAAAATGAAGAGGAAGGTATTGACACGGAAGCCATATACAACATCGTCATAGAGGACTTTCCAGTAACACACCAGATTATTGCGGAAGCTTCTACCAAGGATCAATTATTGCTGAAAGTTTTTAAGTATATTAGACAGGGTTGGCCTGATAAAATTAATTCACGGAACATCGAAAAACAAGATACTCGTATTCTGCCTTATTTCCGCAGAAAACTATGTCTTAGTGTGTGTACTAACGTTATTCTCTTCCAGTCAGAACATACCAGAGTAGTCATCCCGATGGAGTTATAGCCGAAGATTCTTAAGATGCTGCATCAAGGTCACTGGGGTGTAAGACGCATGAAGCAGATGGCTCGTCGGTATTGTTGGTGGCCAGGGATCGACAAGGACATAGAGAACCTGGCTGGCAGATGTCACGTATGCCAATTAAACTCTAGCCAAGCACCGAGAGAATATTCCAGCTGGCCTTCACCCTCAGGTCCATGGGAACGCGTACATTTGGACTACGCTGGACCTTTCCTGGATAAGATTTGGTTAATAGCCGTAGACGCCTTTTCCAAATTCCCCTTCGTTGTGAAGATGACCTCTTCAACTTCGGCAGCTACTATTGCGGCCCTGCGTTCGATTTTCTCATTGGAAGGGTTGCCGAGGACTCTAGTGACGGATAATGGAACACAATTTGTTTCGAAAGAAATCGAACAGTTTTGTAAAATGAATGCAATCAATCATTTGACATCAGCTCCGTTTAACCCGGAATCCAATGGTTTGGCCGAGCGGATGGTCAGGACCTTTAAGACAGCACTTAAGAAGATTTTAGAAGACGAACATAATGATGAATCAGCTTTACAAGTTTTTTTATCCACGTATCGAACATCACCCGATGAAACGGGAAAAACACCAGCAGAGAAGCTTCATGGTCGGCAACATCGAATGATGACCACGTTAATAAATCCGAACCAGCATTAACTAAGTTCCATCCTGATCAGCCAGTATACGCTCGACAGTATATGAAGAAGAATCGCTGGGTTAAAGGGCTGGTATTAAACACTATAGGACACCGGATGTACTTAGTCCAAACAGACTTTGGAACCTGGAGAAGACATCAGAATCAGCTAAGAGCTCGGAAAACCGATGCGGATAAAAGGGCAAGTAGTTTTGATATAGATTTTTCTAATCAATTTTTTTTTCAAAATAGTCAACCGACGGAGAATCTAGTTCCCATGGTCGAGGGAGACAATAACCACCCAAAGACACCAACCTCAACAATACCTAACTCGCAGATCTCCGGCCTAACTCAAGAACACCAAGAAGAATCTCCAGTATCACAAGCTTCCTCAATGGTAACCAGCACAGTTCAACCGCCAACCACACAGAACATGGAGAAGCAAGAACCTTCACCGACAGTTACCGACTTGCGTCGTTCAAAGAGAACAAGAAGACCTCCGACTCGACTTCTAAATTAAGAACAGGGAAGATGTTGAAACGCACATTGCATAACCACCTTTAAAGATGCGAAGTGTAGGACGTTTCGAAGTTGGCAAGTTTATCAACACATCCCTTCAACCATGATGGATCTTTTGGCTTTCCTTCTTCCGCCTCTCGCTCGGTGTGCCTCGCCCAACTCGGAGTCTACCACGGATCCCTTCTCGAGGATTTATCCATTAACTTATATATATAGTAAATTAAGTAATCCAATAAAGTGAAGTTTTGAAGTTTGAGTCTTTGCCTACGCATTATTATTTCACTATACTTACCGAATGCCCTAACAAAGACGTCCTGCTTTCCTATTTTAGCGTTCAAATCGCCCGTACAGATCCGAAGGTCGTTGTCTTTATTTCGTTTGCTGAGGTAGTCCTTATTCGAGGCTTTTGGTAGTTTCAGAACCATAGGTTTTTTACATGGTAGGGAAGTTACCCCGACGTGCCGGCACAACCCCCAACCTGGAGGGCCAGTTCCTTTAGTTATACCCCTAGGACGAGGGGTCGGGTACACCGGTGCCGGTAGCCGGGCGTGTGAGCGCTGCCGTTGACCGATTAATGACTTGTCCGCCACCATCTCTATTCCAAGGTTCTGAATAACATTGGAAATTCCTTAGTGACCTGTGATCCGAATACGTCAAAACAGCTCGCGCAAGGTATTCACTAAGTTCAACCTAACTGGAACTGTAGATGCCACCGTTGACTCCGTCTAGATAATCCGTCCACTATCACCTGGAGCAAGAAGAAGTGCTCTAGTGAGAAAGCAATCTTCCCCCTCTCTCATCTGCTGCCGCCAGTATCCTCCACATGGGGTTGGTTACCCATTTCTAGGATTAAGGTACTAGGCACCCAGCTGTTACGGCGTGGAGGTTGAGAGTAGGACTTGGTAGGCCTCAGCTGAGTGAAAACACTTGTGTTGTCATATAATCGCTTGCACTACCGTTTATTTTATGGCGTACACTAAATCTCTGCCACTTCATTTCTTAATTCGTTTTTGAGTTCCTTCGGTTTTTTTTTTCACGTGTGGCTTCCACATCAACTTTGCATTAAGTGTCATTCCTCGTTTGCAAACGGAAATTGAACCTAGTTTACATATATATAGATACGAAAATTATTTACTTTCCTAAAAGTATAATTAATTTCATTTCATTGAATGCGATTCGCCGAGCCTTTATTCATTTACACTATCCAAACTTTTTTGCAGTTTTCAGCGCATCGATCGTTTTGCATGTTGCCAAGATGGCGGTGTCATTGGCAAATCAAAGTACCTAATGTTGTGCCTATTTTAAATAAGTGTTTTATAGTACAATCCTTGTTCCGGTTTTAAAAGCGGTTTGATCGCAGTTCTATGAATGCAAAAAGTTAAATGATAAATATCTTCGAAATATATCTATGTACATGTATCACAGTTTATGTAATAAGCTAGTAGGGAGGTTATGGGAGTTGGGATTTGAAAAATTACAGGAAATTTGAAAGGATGTGGATGGGACTTAAGGATGGGGTGGATCGGAAAAGGAAAGAGTGTCGGCTACGACGTGGCATGCTTGCTATATACTCAGCTTAGCTCGCCGAAAATGGCGTGGTTCTTGCCCCCGCAGCACGACCAAACCTACTACAAAAAACATAAATCATGCCAAAAATGTACTCACTTGTTCTTTTTCTTCATATACCGGACGGACGTTCACCACACTGAGGGCGCTGCAGATGATGTACTTTGTATATTACCTTGGTCTTTCCCCTCCCAACCATGAAGTCTGGCGGCCATTAAACTTGGAATTCCCAAAAGACTGATGCTGCTGCTAAATCGCTGTATCTTCGCTGAAAGGGCTTGAGTCACGCTACCGCACCTCCTGAAAATTTCACTCTAAAAAGCCATCAAGCTATTATAATACAAAGTATAATATTCACAATTTATTAAGAAAATTGAGATGAGGGATAACAAAAAAAAACTTAACTTGGTTTCTCCCACCGCGAACTATATACCTCTGGTAAATCTTTTGTTACCTTAACTATTCTATTTAAACTTATCGGCTTTCTTACCTAGAGAGAGCTCTATTTAGGTATACTCACTTCTCAAATTTGGAATGACTGCGAGCACACAACGGACGGCGGAAACAAAACCTTTACACTAAATTCTTACACTTAAGATCACCATACTGATATCAGACAAGAGGATATTGTTAAAAAAAGGTATTAAACTAATTAAAAGGTATTAAATTAAACGTAAATATGTATGTACTTTAACAATTATTTCAGATAGATTATTTGGCAATAAGAAACCTTATGATCTAACCATATACTCATATATATATATATGTCAGTAAATACATATATCTACGGAACTATATATACATATATATATGCGGATGTTAATTTAACACAATTAATCTCTTCTCCGGGTGGGTCTTCTCAGGCGTAGTGGAGTTTTTTTTGCTTAAGAGCACACACTTTTACCACTAGAGCTCAGGTGGATTTTATTTCTTCCAAATATGTATGTATGTATTATAATTTCTTATATATATGTACGTATATGAGTTTATAAATACGTATATACGTTTGCGCGTGGGTACACGTAAGTATATTTAAAATTATTTAAAGGGTTTTGAAAAATAAAATTTGGCGGCCACGACTTGGGCTCAAAAGAGCCTATGGCCGCCTTACTGAGACGAATTGTGTCGCCTAATTTTGAATAAAATTAAAATCACATTCACAAGATAAGCACTCATCATTCACCCTTTAAGCAGATTTAAGTATTTAAGAATAAAACGATTTACTTCTCCTCCTGAGAACACTTTCTCTAAACTTGAACTGCTTATATGTTTATACATACGTATATATGCACTGCCTTCTCTACCGAAGGTCTTTTGAAATAGACTGCACTGCACTGTACTTTGAAATATAATTCTAGATTAAGACAAGTGTTGCCTTCCACTACTAAAAGAGGAATTCTCTACTTCTCTATGGCTCTATACTAGAACCACAACGTCGACCAAGAATTCCTCCAGCAATGCGGATTGCTTTATGATTTGATTTTGAATTTAGCCGCTACTAGAAAAAGGGAAAAAATAAAAAAAACTACCAACATCCCTTTCTTAACCCATCTTTAAAAAGTTAGTTGGTGTCTGGACTTAGAACAGTTTAAACTGATCCAAACAATGATGGTGTCCATGCAATGACAGAAGACGGCCGTTAAAACAAAAAAAAAAAAAAAACCAACAAACAAAAATGAATTTTGTTTAAGGGTAAGTATGATTTTTTTATTTTCTTCTTTTTTTTTATTTTGTTTGCTAATTCTCTATTTTTATTTTATGTGACCCACTCCTGGGGAATTCGGCTACCCATCTGTCTAGGTGTAAATGTAGTATAATATCTAGTTGCTATTTTCTAGCAGTTATTTCAATATCGAGAATCTAGAGGTCTCTTCTGTACCTATATTTGGTAAGGCGGAACCCACTCAGCCATTTTGCTAACTCTGTTAAGTCCTTCTTAAATCAACCTTCAACGAGGTAAGACGTGGTCTAAGAGCGAAAATAAAGGACAGTTACCCACTCACGAAAATACATCTTTTTTTCGAGGAATTATTAAGCTCCCAGCCGGGGTCCTATCCTACACCCCATCATTTTGTCCTTCAAGCCGGATAATATTCACGAAAAAAGAAAACAACATTTTCTAACCGATCATCTAATCATTGTGCCGATCATTAATTGGATCGCATCGCCAAGATTCCCAAGTCTTGCCCCATCGAACACCTAAGATCATCCCGAAGATCCTGCATTTCGCTCATCAAACAGCCCTACGGAAAGATCTCTACACATACATATACAGGGTGTCCGCCGGGAAGGTATACTACTTTGTTTGTTTATAATTTTTGATTAAATGAAAGAGAATGGATCTTATATTGATAAATGTTTTATTTAATGTCGGCAATTATGTATGGAATACAATATCAGGTAAATGTCCGCCTCTGCTAGTCTCACAAATGCGAGCCCTTTTGAGCACATTTTTCATTACATTCTCACGCGGTATTTCATTAATTTCATCACAAATATTTTGTTTGAGTTGCTCAAGCGTTTCTGGTTTGTTTGCATAAACCTTGCTTTTCAGATATCCCCACAAAAAGAAGTCAGGAGCAGTCAAATCAGGCGACCGTGGAGGCCAATCAACATCACCATTTTTTGAAATAACTTGTTGTGGAAAGAGGTCTCGCAGTAATTCCATTGTAATCCTGGCTGTATGCGTTGTGGCACCGTCTTGTTGATACCACATGTTAATCAAGCCCAAAGCATGCAGTTGTGGCGTTAAAAAGTTTTCAATCATGTTCTTTGAAGACCAAGCTATTGAGCACGGCGTCGAATTGAGGTTGATAGATTGTTTTGAACACTTCCTTGAACAGCAGTAATGTTTTCAGCCGATCTTGCAGTACGTTGTGGCCCATGCTTGGGCCTATCACCTACAGACCCTCTTTCTTCGAAATCATTCACTACAAGATAAATAGTGCGTTTTGTTGGCACGTTGTTTCTCCCAAAAATTTCACGTAACTTTCTCATCGTCACAGTAATCGATGATTGATTTTGATAAAATGTTTTAACGATTAAAACACGTTGGTTTATCGAATATTTTTCCACAATAAATTTGCCACGTGTCTACTTCACGATTGCCAAATATGAACTGTCAAGACTAATGTTTACCAAAATGGCGGCAAAAAAAAGTAGTATACGTTCCCGGCGGACACCCTGTATATGCAGATCTCTCTCCGTTCATCAACCAACAAGTCCAGTGGGAAGATTTTGTTCCACCGATCTCCAAAGGCTAGCAAAATCCTCGCTTGCAAAAAAAAGAAGACATTTTTTCTAACCGATCATCTAATCATTGTACCCCGATCATTGATTAGATCGCATCTCTAAGGTTCCTAAGTTTTGCCCTATCTATCACCAAAGATCTCCATACGCAAAGATTTCTATACCTACATATACATATGTATGTATGTATATAGTTCTCCCGCCGTTCATCGATCAAAAATACTATCGCATAGATTTTGTCCCATCGATCTCCAATGATCAGCAAAATCGTCTCTTACCGAACAAACAATATTCACGTCTTGCCCCTTGTTCCGGCTCCACAATCATTGATCACGGCAGAGCAATAGTGGAACTCTCCAGTCGACCATCGATCGCTTCGCAGTGAACATTGCATAATCTGGCCCTACATCAAATTTATCACTATCACCAAACCGTTACGTCGATGCGAAACTCATCATCATCATAATTATCTGCATTATCAACGAAGAACTGCAGCATAATTTGTCATCAAATTGGAAGAAGAAGAAGCTGAAATACCGATACCCCACTTACTTACTTTACTTATGTCCTGTATCCCCTTGTGGGTCCTAGGGCCTCTACTATGCCTACGCGCCATCGTGTACGGTTTCTGGCAATGTGTCTGAGTTCTCCCCAACTTTTCCCTAACTGCCGTGCCTCCTTCTCGACTGTTCTGCGCCATGTTCTCCTTGGACCGCCAGGTCTTCTGCCATCCTGAGTTAGAGGGTTCCATTGCATAGCATGGTTTGCTATGGAACTGTCACCCTTACGGAACGTGTGACCAATCCACTGCCACTTCCGTCGTTGGATGGTTGTGCCTATTGGTTCCTGACCCATTCTCTCGTAAAGGAGTTCGTTAGAGATACGATTGGGCCAGAAAATCATTAAGATATTGCGGAGGCACCTATTAACAAACATTTGCAGCTTTCCGGTGATAGTAGTGGTCACTCTCCACGTGCTGCAACCATATAACAGCACGGATTCAACCTTGGAGCGGAACATTCTTATCTTAGTGCTCAAACTGATTGCATTGCTTCGCCATATTTTGGACAACATCCCGAACGCGGACTTTGCTTTGGCGATCCTGTTGGTTATATCCAGTTCGGTTCCACCATCGGTCGAGACAATACTCCCAAGGCGCTGGAAATCCTCTACTCTCTCTACCGGTTGTCCAGCAATGCATATTTGAGCCGATGAGTTAGTTCCAAGGCTGATCATTTTAGTTTTTGCCGTATTAATTTTCATATTTGAGCCGATGAGTTAGTTCCAAGGCTGATAATTTTAGTTTTTGCCGTATTAATTTTCAGCCCGGCGACGCCTGTCTCCCTCTCCACATCTGCTGTCATTTGGTGGAGGTCCATAATTCTATGAGAGAGTAAGCATACATCGTCTGCGTAGTCAAGATGTTTCAGTTGGGATGTAAGAGTCCATCGAATTCCTCCGTTTTCCGTCGACAAAGCTGCATGAAGCACATCGATAATCACAAATAGGAATAATATTGGTGAAAGGATACAGCCTTGTCTTACCCCACTTTGGATCTCAAATTTCTCAGACAATCTCCCCCTGTGCAGAACGCGACATTTGGAGACTTCATATGTAGCTTTGATAATAGCAATTAGTTTATCGGGAATACCTCTCCTACGTAAGGCACGCCAAATAAACTCCCTGTTGACACTATCGAACGCCTTCTCAAAATCGATGAACAGCAGATGCAGTGGCGATCGATATTCAACGCACTGTTCGATGATAATCCGCAGGGTGTTGATGTGGTCGGCACAGGAGGGTCCAGAGCGGAAACCTGCTTGTTCGGCATCGAGTGTGTCTTCGAGATGTTGTTTGATTCGCTCAAGGATGATTTTAGCTATTATCTTAGCTACAGCAGGCAGCACGCAGATACCCCTCCAGTTTCCGCACTCCATTAAATTTCCGTTCCTAGGAAGCTTGACGATCATTCCCCTTTTCCACTGGTTAGGAAAGCTGTCAGCTTCCCAAGCTCTCTCTATAAGTGGAAGCAGAAGCTCAGCCGATGTTGTTGGTGCTGCTCGTAAGAGCTCTGCTGGTATACCGTCAAGTCCTACCGCCTTGTTGGTTTTGAGTGCCTTGATCGCGGTAATGATCTCATCTTTACCGGAAGTCTTGGTGCGTATTCGGGAACTTCTCACCTCGGGCATCTCAGTCTGATTTCGGAGTATATCGCTAGCGAATACACGGTTCAAAACCATAGCAAAATGCTCTTTCCATCCCTTGAGCTAGTCCTCATCTGAAATGAGCAAGCAGCAGTCTAGGCTTTTCACTGGGTGCTGGCTGGAGCTGCGACCACCTGTCAGCTCTTTAGTGATTCTGTAGACGGTCCTGCTGTCGCACCTGCGTGCAGCTTCTTCTGAACTTCTCTTATCTTCATGCGATATAGGGACTCTAGCTCGCTTCTCCCTGCTGCAACGCGAGCTTTCAGCTGTTTTCGTTCGTCAATCCTTCTCCAGGTATCCTCGGAAAGCCACGCCCTATGTCTTCCCTGCGATCAACCGACGATTCTTTCAGCACCAGATGTAAAAACATTTTTCACAGCATACTAATGGTCTTGGATGGTTGCGGACATTGAGCTGCTGATTGCTTCCACACCTTGCGAAAACTGTTCCCTTAATTGTTGGCGCACTGAGGGATCATTAAGTCTATCGATGTTGAACCTGGGCATTGTTGTGTTGTCGTGGGATCTTCGAACTGCAGTGCGTAGTTGGAGAGTAGCTATCATAAGATGGTGATCACATCTCACATCTGCCCCTCGCCTGTTTCGGACGTCCAGGAGACTACTTCTAAAGCGGTGGCTGATGGCAAAATGGTCAATTTGGTTGGAGGTTGCTTGCCTGTCGTTGGAAACCCAGCTGACTTTGTGGCAGGTCTGTGCCAAACATGGTGCCACCTATCACAAGGCGGTTGGCATTGCAGAAATTCACATACCTTTCGCCGTTGTCATTGCGGTTGCCTAGTCCATGCTTCCCGATTACATGTTTGAGCCCTTCGTTCTCGTTGCCTACCTTGGCATTCAGATCCCCCATCACTATGACAATGTCTCCATTCGGTGTTGTGTTGAAGACGTCACTTAAGAGATTGTAGAAGCTCTCCTTTTCGTTCTCAGACGAACTATTCGTTGGGGCGTAACACTGTATGATGGTGACGCGTCGTACTCTAGTCCGATACCCCACAAAGATTAATGACCTCCCACAACAGAAACATAGCAATTCAGTTTTTATTGCTTAACAAGTGCGTGCATAGCTTTAAGATCAGTGCATTATTTAGTATTTAGTAGAAAAAAATTAAAAAAAAAAAAAAAAATTGAATATTATTAATCTTATATATATATATATATATATCTATATATATTACTGCAAGTGATTTTGGTATTGCAAAGTTTAGTTACGTAGAAAGTAATTAGTACGTACGAGTATATACGGGTTTGTCGTGCGAGTGCCTAACCAAGTTAATTTGGGGGTCTTCAAGTTTTTCATGATCGAAATGAGTGAGTTAGACGATTTTATTATCAGTTGATCGATTTTTATACAAATTTCCAAGAAACTCCTATAGTTGATCAAACTTCAAGTTCATTTGAAGCATTAAAAATCGAAGTAAAAGATCTGCGGTGTAATATTAAAAAGTGCTACTCTCTTTGTTTACGTGCGGATGATGCCCCAACTAAAGACGATTTAGATGCAATTAAATCGAAATATCGGTTATCTTCCAACACGTACATTAATTGCTTAAGCGAAGTTATTGATAGCGCGAAGAAATTAACTCTATTCAACTGGATAATGTTCAGAGCAATCCAGGTGGTATTTCTCACCATGCTCTGTCACAATCTGTCAAAGAGAAAGAGTCACATATTATTCGCAATAGTTCGGCTGAGAATTCTAGCCCTCTGGAACCACCAAAAGGCTCGATGCATACATCAGATACTGCTCAGACCATTTTGGCTGAAATTTCTAGTTCTGATGAAGCAGATAAGGTATAAAGTATAAAGGTTCCACCATGTGACACGAAAATTTTTTATGGCGACTATTTGACATGGCCGTCATTTCGAGATTTGTTCACTGCAGTCTATATAAACCATCCGGAATTGGGTTGCGTGCAAAAGCTTTTCCATCTGCGTGCGAAAATGAAAGGAGAAGCAAGCAGAATAGTTTCCAAGTTTTCCCTTACAGATGAAAATTTCGAATTAGCATGGAAAGCATTGGCAGATCAATACGTGAACAAGAGGATTTTAATATATAATCAACCGAAAAATCTTTTAGCCTACCGTCTATTACGTTTGAGTCTGGGAAAAATATTAAAGAGCTCCAAAGTGAGGTAAATGACTGCTTATCTATTCTAAAGGCCCATAATGTGGATACAAGCACTTGGGATCCTATACTTGTTTATTTGTGTTCCAATCGCGGTCAATGAAAGCAAAACAAAATATATGCTGTCTACAAAAAAGGACACCCAACATCGGCGTCTTGGACAGAACGCCACAATAGACAGATACAATTTTGAGGTAGTAAAGGATTTTGTCTACCTAGGCTCTATGGTCAGCTCCGCAAATGACATCAGTAGGGAGATCACACGGAGAATTACTCTTGGCAATCGTTGTTTCTATGGGCTAAAACGGCAATTGAGTAGCAAAGCCCTATCTCGAACTACTAAGGTTACTCTTTATAAGACATTAATCATCCCAGTCCTGCTGTATGGCGCAGAGGCATGGGCTTTGACAAAACCGGATGAGGATGCCCTAGGTTATTTTGAGAGAAAAGTTCTTCGAGCGATCTTTGGTCCCGTCTGCATAGACGGTGAGTGGAGGAGAAGGTACAATGCCGAACTATACGGCCTGTACAAGGATATCGACTTAGCCAGAAGAGTTCACATACAGCGACTAAGATGGCTGGGTCATTTAGAGCGGATGGAGCCCAACCTTCCCGCTAAGAAAGTCTTCGAATCTACCCCGGACGGACGGCGCAGTAGAGGACGAACTCGCGGTAGGTGGCGCAAACAAGTGGAGGGGGACCTCAACCAACTTGGCGTGCGCAACTGGAGGCAGCTGGCTCGTAACCGTGCTGGCTGGAGAGGTTTGTTGGCTGAGGCCCAGGTCCACCCCGGACTGTAGCGCCATCTAAGTAAGTAAGTAAGTATCGCTTACTCGAACGGACTCTCTCTTTATGGGAGCAATCAATTAAAAGCCCTCACGATATTCCATCATGGACATTAATGGATCTGTTCTTAACCAACAGATACAGAGTGCTAGAAACTATGTCTGATACAAGATATTCTTCCAGACCAAAGGGTCAATCACCCAAGAATCAAGTTCACAGCTCTAAAGGAGAAAATCAACATAAAGCTTTCCATGCAAAAACCAGTAACTTTAGTTGTAAACTTTGCAAGAGTTATCACCCTCTTCGACTTTGTCCAAAATTTGCCCAAATGTCTATCCGAGATAGAATTTCAAAGGTGAATTCTTTAAAATATTGCTCGAATTGCCTGTCTTCTACTCACTTACCGTCAGATTGTCAAAGTACCCACACTTGCAAGCACTGTAAACAGAGACATCATACGTTGTTACATATGTCTAATAGTCCTAAAACATATAACGCTCCCTATCTTCCGAAGCAAAACGTTTCTCAATTCATTCAAACGCACACTCTCAGAACGATCAAAATATACAGTCCATTGAAAATCGAGATCCTCTTCATGTTCAATCATATTTTCCTCGACACAATAAGCGGGTCCTTTTAGCTACGGCTTTGATAGATATTCATCACCATGGAAATACATTTACGTTGCGAGCCTTATTAGAGCCTGGATCGGAAGTTACCTTCATTTCGGAAGTTTTGCAAAGAAAGTTGAATCTTGCAGTGAAACCTATACATGCTCAGATATCTGGTATGAGTTTGGTAGTAACAGCAACATCCTCAAAACTATATACCCTTCGCCTAGGCTCTAAATATATTCTAACATTTTCCATTTTAGCTAACGCAATTGTTTTAAAGCACCTTACTAGCGATTTACCCTCATCTACTACACGTCAGGAAGAAGGTTGAGAAACCTATGGATTTTGAGCTAGCCGATCCCCATTTTCATGAAAGCTCAAAAATAGATCTTGTTATCGTTTCGGATTTATACCCCTCGATTATTAAGAAAGGAGTCAAATTTAATGTCTTTGGTACACTTGTGGCTCAGAATACAGTATTTGGCTGGCTACTATCCGGTCCTCTGCCACAAGAAAGTGTTAGCTCTTTTTCTTACTTGAGTGAGATGTCATTGGATCAACAAATTGCTAAATTTTGGGAAATTGAGGAGATTTTAGAATCCAAGCCGCTTTCGCATGAAGATAGAATATGTGAAGAGCTTTACCAAAAAGCAACATCACGAGAATCCAATGTTCGCTATGTTGTCTGTCTTCCATTTAAAAACCCTATGCCCACACTGGGTTATTTAAGGGAAATAGCACTCAAGTAATTAGGTCGCTTAGAAAGATATTTACAAAGAGATCCTGAGTTACATTCAAAGTACAATCAAGTCCTTGATGAATATTCTGTCCTTGGCCACATGGAGGAAGTCTCACCTCAGGAATTAATCTGAAATCAAAGGATATGTTCCTACTAGCTACCTCACCATGCGGTCACAAAGCCTGACAATATCACAACCAAAACCCAAGTGGTTTTCAATGCGTCTAATCCATCAAGCAATGGAGTCAGTCTCAATGACGTACTATACACAGGTCCTGTTCTACGAGCTGACCTAACGACTCTGATTTTAAAATGGCGTTTTTATCGATTCTTGTTTAACGCTGATATCGAAAAAATGTATCGTCAAATCTTGGTTTATACCGAGCATGTACCCTATCAAAGAATACTGTTTCGTAAGCTCTCAAGACCTTGAACTAAAGACGGTTACGTTTGGCACCGACCAATTGAGCCCCTAACGTGTCACCGCTGGAAATCTTTCTTTGCTACCCTTCCAGATATTCAGAGGATTCAAGTTTGTCGATGGGTTCGATTTAACCCGAAAAACGCGATCCAAACTCATGGGTTTTGCGACGCATCTGAAAGAGCCTATGCAGCTGCTTTCTACTTGCGGGCTCAGCACAGCGAAAATACTTGGTCATCTCATCTTTTATGTGCCAAAAGTAAGGTTGCTCCCTTTAAAGTAATTCCTTTACCGAGACTTGAGCTCGGTGGTGCTGTATTGTTGTCAAGTTTATTTAATAAGGCCATCACACAGCTCCCATGTTCGAACCAAGATCTCTTTCTTTGGACTGATAGTTCCATAGTCTTGGCTTGATTAGACAAACAGCCATGCACATGGAAGACTTTCGTAGGAAATCGCGTTTCTAAGATACAGACCAATGTACCCAATTCGAAGTGGAGGCAAATTCGTTCCGTAGACAACCCAGCCGACTTAGCCACAAGGGGTCTGCCGCCTATAGATCTTCAATCAAACCGCTTGTGGTGGAATGGTCCGCCTT
Source organism: Brachypalpus laphriformis (assembly GCA_945910035.1). NCBI lineage: Eukaryota > Metazoa > Arthropoda > Insecta > Diptera > Syrphidae > Brachypalpus > Brachypalpus laphriformis. Next base: position 127,450,429 of record OX246756.1, read on the forward strand.
GGCTTTGTCAAGCCGAATCGGCATGGCCGCAAGCATTTTTACACCAATATAATGAAACTGACATAGAACAGAGACCTATTAAAGCTACTCATACCACAGTAACTCCCAATATTGAGACAGTGATACAGAAATTTTCGTCATCGTCGAAGACGTTACATGTAATTTGTTACATAATGCGTTTTTTCCGCAGAACACATCAACGTCTTAGAAATCAATTTTCTCATTCAACTTATCTCTTAACTCACAAGGAAGTATCTGACACTAAACTATTAATTATTAAAGCTGAGTGGTGTTTTCGGAGTCAAGTTGCTTAGCCTAAATTGTATATAAAGTATCTGAATAGTAGATTTGTAACTTTTTACAGCCAATGCAGCAAGGCGGCCGGCAATGTCTAGGTGTAAATGTAGTAATCTAATTGCTATTTTCTAGCAGTTTTTTCAGAGGTCTCTTCTGTACTTATATTTCGTAAAGCGGAACCCACTCAGCAATTTTGCTAAATCTGTTAAGTCCTTCTTGAATCAACCTTCAACGAAGTAAGACGTTGTCTAAGAGCGAAAATAAATGACAGTTATCCAATCACGAAAATACATCTTTTTTTTTTAGGAATTATCGAGCTAACAGCCGGGGTCCTATCCTACACCCCATCACCATCTCTTCTGCCTCGCAGCTTAGCTTCAGGAGCACTGGCCAATGAACTCTGCAGTCTGCGAGGATCCCCACTCTTGACTTGGAAATCGACGCGGAGGAGTACGCATTCCATCATCCAGACTAATGCGCCTGGATAGTCAGGAACTCCAGGCATCAGCATGCCCAACGATTCGTTGCTCCCACGGCACTCGGTTGTACACATTCGTACAACTAGAGGATAAAGCAAGGGTCACTGACCTTCAGAAAAACAAATGTTTGGCGCAACAGCTCTTTAAAGTGCCAGGGCCTAGCTTCTCGCAACCACTCATGTTGTGTGCGTTATATTTTTCACACGAATGGAAGGGACCTACAGTTTAATGCCGAATCCGAACGGCGATTTGAGAAGCTTTTTCGTGACAATAATACTCTCGGATGTTTGTCAGACGCTCGAGAGAGATGGGACCGTGAAAAAACTTTTTTTGGTATTTTCTGGGATTCGAACTTGGAACCTCATGCGTAGTGATCCGACACACTAACCACTTACGCCACGGCGCCCACGTCATTGACCTTCGCTACACAGCTAATACGGCAGCAACAAGAACACATAAGGAAACAGAAGCTTGTGAGTGATCATGGATTTATTTGTCTTTCTCTAAATTATTAACGTATTTTCCTTCCAGGGTAGTTGTAACATCTAATAGCGGCCTTAGTCTAACCACCGCAACGTTTTATTCTATTCCGCCTTCTATTGACTTTTTGGGTTAAGTTTTCTACTTTTATAATTCGAAAATGAACAGCGAATAAATATTTCAACAAATTTCATCAATTATAAACATCATTCCCTAAAACGGAGAATAGCAAATGTTCAATTGACTTAAACTTTGAATTGGAGTTAGATTTCGATGCGAACGAATGTAAGAATACGTAACAATGTATTAAAACGAAAATTCTTTATATATTACTTTTATTTTAAAACAATTCTTTTTTTATTTTAATTTTTATAACCATGTTTTCTTTGCGACTATGTGTATATAAGTATTAAACACGTTAGCCAAACAAATATTGGTGTATGTTAAACGAGAACAAAAATATACGAATCATCAAGTTTTTGTTTGCATTCTAATTATATTTAAGAAACAAAAAACAGACAGGACAAAATTTCAGTAATACATATGTATGTAGTTTGAAAAATTTACATCAAGAGAAGTTATTTGGAAAGTAAAAGATATACATCTAGATTGTTAGTTAATAAATGTAAGCTTTAACAAGAGTAGGTCACTTGTAATAAAATTACATGCATATATGTATACATGAATCAGTAAATGAGTAAATATGGTTCATGTTCCCTAAAATAATTTAGTTTTCATTCTCTAAAATAATGACAATCCAAAAACTTAATAAGTTAAGTCACAAATGCAACATTTATGTTCGATATGTGTATACTAATATATTTTACATTGCGTATAATATTCTCATAAATACAATTTATTTTACTTTATTTATAATATGGAAGACATTTCTCAACTTTAGTAAATGCTATATTTCTATTTATAGTTCTAATATTATATATTTAAATATATTTGTTATAGAATACGTGTATGTATGTATGTATATATGTTCGCTACACCTAATACACCTCACATATTTATAAAAATGAATTTAAAATTAAATAGCTCAACTTTGAACAATAGGCGAGAAAATAGTGTAAAGATGTTTGGCAACAAAATCGCAGCATTGGCAAAAGCGAGTATGTACTTTGTGTTCGAAGACGTTCGAGCACATTAATTTTCAAAATTGAAGAATTGTACGACAAATATGGAAATCAACAGGTTAAATGTTTGATCTTCGACTCATCTTATTTTTTAGGAACAGTAGAATCCAAAACTGTAGGAAACCAAATATATATAAATTTATGACAATTAGCAACTTTGTAAATGGTTTACTACACGTCACTTACGATATAATTGCTTATTATACACAAAAAAGTTCAATGAATGGCGTATGTACGTACATTTCAAATTTTGTATTAATAAAAATTGGTGTGCTCTCGATTTAGAAATCTGTGACGTTCATTAAAGATTATTTTTTTGTTTTTTTAAAAACATAAATTATAATGACTAAGAATTTACACGATAAATAAATAAACCTAAAAATAATTAAGACCACACTATTTAGTCATTTATTTTGAAATCGTGCTGATTACTCCATGGTTCCATATTGTACTTTTTTTATTTTGAAATATCTGAAAAATAAAAGGAACGACTTTAAAAAAATGTAAACGTTTATTATAGATATGTATGTGTACATACATATGCATGTACTATACATAAAATAAAAAAAATATTTATATTATAAACAAAAAATTTATGAAAATGACACTAGCAGTTGACAACGTTTTGTATTATATTCAATTCCTTTTTGGGACCAATTTCATCGAAATATTTTAATCAAATTGGTGAAATGATCACAAACCTTATTTTTTTCCTAGAAACTAAAAAATAGAAACAACACGAAAAAGCTTCACCGTTACGAAGAGGCTGCTTAATTCTTAATAGTAGGTGCATCGATTAAATACTACTGTGGCGATTTCATAATAATATTTCATCACACATCAGCAATGCAACATATGAACAGAGCCGCGGCAAAATCCAACCGAGTCAGCCCTTTTGTTCCGAAATGGCCCGTCTCTATTCCGCCATTTTTTTTTCCTGTGTTCACCGATCTCTCTCTGGCTAACAGCGACGGCGACAAGACGTCTTTTAGACATTCGCTGTGCAACTCAATAAAATGGAATCTATAGTATACCCTTTAATAAAGTTTGTTGTTTTACAATTCGTTGACGGTAATTGGTAATATCGTACACTCATTTCACTACTTATCCCTCCCATACCACGAAGGGTAAAATTTGCTTAATTGATATTATTCCTAGTTTGTTTTCAATTTATTTATTTAAAAAAAAAGTATATAGTGTATTCAGTGTATTAAAAAAAAGTTTAAGTGTGAGCCTACAATCTAGACGTCAGATGTGACATAGTGTTCAACATTGTATGTAGGTATGTATTCGGAAAAAGTTGTATTATATAAATTCCTTTAAATAAAAAGTGAAGAATGTAGTACATATGTATGATACAGAACGGGAAAAATAAATTATTTTTCTAGAATATCTACAAAAATTGGCGAACTCCACATACGGATCAGTAGAAATGCAGTGAAATAGGAAGGTTATGATCCCTTGAGTTCAGATCCTAACCTCGCCGAAATAGGAAGTTGAAGAAGGCCTACAATATGTGTGATTCTAATTATTTTTAATTAATGCTTATCTACACATTTTGTCACATGATCACTAAAACAAATATTGAAAAAGGAGTCTTTATAAAAGTGAAGGCAGATTTTAAATTTTTTTGCACGTAAAATTTTGCTTATAAAATGGTGGTATATGAATAGACAGATATTTTTATTTTAGGAAAACGCACAAAAACATGTGACTAAAATCCGTAATAAGAGGAAGAATGGTAATGTAATTGCTTTAGTAGTAAAATCCAATCTTAAGCATAAGATCGAATTCTGCGCATAAAAACTAACGTGAAAGGTAAAGATATTTCACTGACAAAATGTCTACTTACTGTTACTTACTTCTTATTGGTTCCTTGAACCTTTGCTTAAACAACGTTATTTTTAATATAAAGAAAAATTGTATAATTCACTCAACATCATTCTACATACCTGTATAATAGGTACATGGGATCATCAAAGAGAGGTTCAAATGTTCTGCTTCATTTTACTTCCACCTTTAAGGGCAAGTACTGTTTTCGTGAACATTTTCGATCTCGAGATTATGGCTAAATGGCTGTATGGTTTTATTTCAAACATCATATCTGGGTCTGTATGGTCACGATTCGAGGCGAAATCATAATTTTCATTCCAAGTTTTAACGATTTTGTCAAATAAATGAACAATTAGTGGCTATTAAGCCTGAGTATTCATCAACCTAAACAAAGCTTTTAAACAAGATTTGGTAGTCTTCTACTGACAAATTAGATAGGTACGTAGATAGCGGTCGATATAATGTAATTACTGTGGCTGCAACAGAAAAAATATCTTATGAAATAGCGAGTTCGATTGCTAAGGACTAATCTATATACCATAGCATAATCTGAATTGATCTGTTAAAGATTCTTGCATAGTGCATACACAGCGACATTGATTTAAAAAGATGAATTTATATGAGTAAAAGATGACTGAGCGAACATCTCCGAAGAAATTTTAAAACTCCATAACTAAATATGCTATAGACAGGGAACCATTGATCCAATATGTAAAATAGTGGGTCGCTCTAAACTTGCCACTGATCAATCGAGCAATGGTTTTGGCAGTTAGGCTAAAATCCGCACAGTGACAAAATCTGCATATAAATACAGAGTCATCAAGTAAAAAAATAAGTACACAAGTCGTATGTTCCTTTTGCTATGTTCCTTTTTGTATGTTCCTTTCTTGAAACTCAGTTCAAACAAGTAAAGATAAAAAATACTTTAAAAATAAATCTTTTATTATTAAATCTTCTTCTTCTTCTTCTACTTCTTCTTCTTCCTTTTTCAGCGAGGTTGCGATCCGAAAATAAGGGATCACAATCCTCCCACTTTACCGCATTTCTACTGATCCGCCTGTGGGGTTCGCCTCTTTATTTTTAAATATTCTTTTATTATTAAATATTCGTATCAATCCTAATGACGTCATATAGCTTATCGTATTCTGCTCGTCAAACCCTTTGGAGAAAAAGATATTCCGCCATCTTGGGGCGCACGCCACTTTGGATTGAGAATTACATTAGGTATACGTATACTTATACACGTGCATCAAATCTTAAAGCTCTATCTCGATTAGAAGTAATCGAAATTTTGATTATAAGATTTGTAGCAAGCAGGCAGACAGACAACAAAGTAAGTTAAGTAAATAAGAAGGATAAGAAAAGCAAAGTGATGTCTAGATATATGGTATTTTATATAAGGCCCGCAAATTGGTGGCATACAGATGGTGAGATGGACATATGGACAGACTGACATGACTCAATCGATTTGGCTAGTGATACGGTTAACTTATATATGTATAAACCTTATAGGGTGTATCTCTTTATTTCTCTGTGTTTCAAATTGAATAAACTGTGTGGTATAGGTAAACATACCAAAAATACTTATACGCTTATATCAACCAATAAACCAACATTGTTACAACTTCGTCGTCATCGCCTTCAACGTCAATCGCACTCGCATTGACATAACTTTTGGTGGAATAATTCTCCTTTATAATTCATATTTTTCGAGGAGTAAATCTGGCTTCGTTTTCAAAAAGTGGTAGAACTCATGAATATGTGAAACTGCAACTGCAACTTCTTCTTTTCTTTAGATTAACTAAACACTGATGCGAACAAGTTCACTAAAACTGACGTGCAGCAAATTCAACAAAAAGTGACGCGTACGAATCCATTCGCTCTTTCATACGACAATTTGACACTTGCATAGCTGTGAATGGCTATAAACCACACAGTTGCTTCCGAACACATGCACCTATTATGGGCTGCATTTGCAATTGACAGTACTGAAGGAAACTTAGCGCAGAATTATGATATTAGCTTCCGATTGCTTCCGACTATTATAATTCAGCCTTTACTCGATTGCTATGAACGTATATAATATTCGCCTGCTGTCATCGCTCAGTCCAACAGTCTAATGTTCGCCACATATCAATGTCAAAATATTATATACGTTAAGAATTTTGTATGAAAAAAAGGATTTAGAAAATGTTCGCGGGATAGGTTTTTGGGAGCTGAAAAAAAAGGAGTATCCCGGGGAAAAAAGGATAAATGGCAGCTTTAGGTATAGGGCATGAAAAGATACTAGGTCTGTTCGCGTACTCTACCAAAAAAGCGAATCTTTACGAAAAGTTACGAATTTTTACGAAAACATGTTCGAGTACTGAGAATTTTCGTAGTTTTTGATAGAAGAGAGCGCTCTCGAGAGAGTAAGAAATTTAGTTTGTGAAAACTGTCAAATCGCTGTATTTGTGATTTTTTATTGGATTGTTCCTTCTCTTTCTTTCTTTCGTGTACAATTGGGTTTGAGGTTTGACGTTTAAAAAGCCGGCAACTTTTGTGGTTCAACGCGTTCGTTTACTTTTTGTAATTTTACCTCTCTCTGAGAGAATTTTACCCCCACTCATGGAAATTTGACAAACTGCGAATTTTGGTGTAGAAAGTACGCGACCTACTGTTCGAGTATGAGTGTATACGAATTTTGGGACAACGCGATTACTATTTGAATAAAAAATAATATATATTTAGGTATTGTATTTCAATGAATCAGATGAATTATTTTCACCAATTAATGTTAAGTAAAGAATGTTTTCTATTATTAAGACATTTAACTAAATACTCGCCAGTCGACCATTCATATATACATTTACTTTTGTTTAAAGTATTATAATTACTACTTGTAATTATTTGAATTTTATTCTTTTAAACTAAAAGAGTACCAATTGTATAGTAAATTAACCCTTACCTCCATCCTCCATATCCGGCAATAGTTATAAGTACTGCAATTGCGAGAGCAGTACCGACTGCTAATGGTGCTGTTTCATCACGATAAGATCCAGTTGCACTGCAGTGGAACGGGGGACCCCATTTGCCACTGTCTTTGAACATAAAGCTTTGCATCCGAAGTTGTCGCAAATATAATTTGGCTATATGTCCTGATTTATCACCTGACTCGAGGGGTGCATACATTATAATTGTCTGTTCCTTATCGCAAACATATGATTTACCAACTGGAGTTGGAAAGTACATTGGTGTTCTGGCCGGCGAAGTAAGTCTGACGTCCAAGTTTGGTCTATCGATGTGTTCAAACAGTGAATTTGATGATGAATATGATAACTCCACATGATTAATATACCAGCGTTCACCACCAGATGTCTACAAAACAATGTAAAACACAAAAGTAAGTATTACGTATCGCAGTGTTTTCCAATTTGTTTAAAAGAAAGACCTCTTGAGCACATAAAAAAAGCTAAGCGACCTCCTTTAAAAATAAAAAAAAACTTCCGAACTTGCTGCAAATAATATTGTAACGGCCGGCGGGTGTCTCATAAAACGTCGCTAAAGGCACCGACTTTTTTTCGTGATCCCGTCTGGGTTTTAAAACTGATATATTCGAACATGTTAATATTTTATTGTAAATAAGAACCTCCAAGGATGTAAGAAAAGTATCCTAACAGCAAAGGATAAAATCAACACATTTATAAAAAAAAAATCTTTATGAATTAGTTCTCTTCAAAAAATTTTGTTTGAATTCCATTCAAAATATTGTTCATGAGACTTAAACTTATCAGATATTTAATATTGGCGCTCCTATTGCTGATATGGAGATCTTATAAAACCGGCTTGTAAGTTACTTTCCCCACGATTCTAAATTCAACAATAAGCGAAGGTGGATACTAAACCCTTTTTTTTTTATATATTCATACATACAGCAGACATTAACATGAAAGTGAGGGAAAAACTCGTTGAGCTTTCTGCGGCTGAGGTTTCCAACATGGGAAATTCGCAAACATAGTTTTAAGTGTAAAAACGCCTAAAAATTATAAAAAAAAGATTTTTTTTGAGAGGAAGTTAATAATACTATAAACGCTATTAAATAAAAAAATGTTTTTTCCTTTTTTCCTTCGAAATTTTACAATAGCAAATTTGCTAAAAAAACATTTTTAAAGTTTAACACTATAAAAAAAAAAAAATCATAAAAAGTTGCGTTAAGAAAGTATGAAGGGTATGTTCTATTTACCATCCGTCGATCAATTTTACGGATACGTCCTATTTTTGGGGCCAGTGATACATCTGCAAGTGTTCATTTCAGAAGTCCACCCTTTTAATAGGGTGTGGTCAAAGCATAAGGCATAGAGTATCATACTATCTTCAGACAGATTATAGCATTTCTCCCAAGGGAGGCAAAAAGAATCCCCCAGGAGATCCATCCTCATATGTGTGAGGACTAGCAGAGCACCGATACGACAGAGCTTATCGCACAACTTCAGGCAATGCAGTCTGTGTCATGTCAGTAATAACACCAATAGACATACTGGGCAAAGAGCTTCAAAGAAAGTTCGCAAAGCGCCGTCAGGAAGGTGAAGTAGTGCATAACGAAGACGCGACGAGGACCTTGGGAGAATGTCAGCAGCGTTGGAACCAATGAACCAAAGGCCAATGGACCTATCGTCTTATCCCTGCCATCGAAACTTGGATAAGGCGCAAGCATGAGGTAGTAGAGTTTTACCTAACGCAGGTTTTAACAGGACATGACTGTTTCCGACGACTCCCCACTCTGCCAGTACTGTACACAAACGGTCGAAGATGTGGAGCATGTGTTCTTCCAGCGCCCACGGTTCCACACTGAACGTGAGATGCTGATAGGAGAACTGGAAGACACACCTTACTTACTTACTTAGGTGGCGCCACAGTTCGGGGTGAACTTGGGCCTCAAATAACAAGCATCTCCATTTAGATCGGTCTTAAGCTAATTGCCTCCAGTTGCGCACTCCAAGTTGGTCGAGGTCCCTTTAAATTAGTGCGCGCCACCTACGTCGAGGAGGTCCTCTACTATGTCGTCCATCGGAGTTAGATTCGAAAAACCTGCGGGCCGGAGCGTTGGTATGCAAGCAGCTGCACCGACTTGTGATAGATTGTGTCTTCGGTGTTGGCTTGTGAGTTCCGCACAATCCGTTCAAGTACAATATTAAAGAAGTCACATGACAGCGCGTCACCTTGTCTAAAACATTTTTGATATCAAAGGTCTCGGTGAGGTCATTTTGCCTTGATGTAGCAGCGAGCATTCTCCATCGTCATCCTGCACAGACGAACAAGTTTGGGAGGGATGTCAAAACTAGACATGGCTCTATAAAGCTCTTCTCTATACATGCTGGTATAGGCGGCCTTGAAATTGGTAAAGAGATGGTGAGTATCGATTTGGACTTCTTGGGTTTTCTCCAGGATCTGCCAAAGTGTGAAGACTTTATCGAGGTAAAGGCAGAGGAAGAAGAAAAAGAGCAAAGCCGAATCCTTCCAGGCACTCAGAGGGGAGCTACAAGAAAATCCATGGGGAGGCGCGTACCAAATAGTCATGAAAAAATTGGAGAATGGCACGGCAGCTGCACCGACTTGCCCGAATATCATGCACTCAATTGTCTGCGCTCTTTTCCCAAGGCAAGATGGATTCATCCTATTACAAGGAGTAGCGGAAGAAACAGAGACAATACCAGGAGTCACCACAGAGGAAGTTTTAAAAGCCGCCGCAACAATAAAGAGCAACAAGACGCCAGGAATGGATGGAATCCCGAACTTCGTGCTAAAAAGAGCCATTAAAGCAACGCCAGAGATCTTCACGCGCCTTTATACAACGTGTCTAATGGAAGGCAATTTCCCACTACAGTGGAAAAGGCAACGGTTAGTCTTCATCCCAAAATGAACTAAACCACCCGAGCTACCGTCGTCATACAGGCTGTTGTGCATGCTTGATACACTGGGAAAAGTGTTAGAAAAAATGATACGTACAAGGCTAGAGCCATACACGGGAGAAGACTCAGGGCTCTCTACTCGGCAGTACGGCTTTAAAAAGAAACGAAGCACCATAGGGGCGATAAGGGCAGTATGCGACATTGCACGCGAAGCTATCACAGGACAAAGATCGCTGGGAGGGAGCAAGCAGTATTGCGCCGTCGTAACACTCGACGTCAAAACTCAGCCAGCTGGAGCTGTATAGTTAGAGCGCTAAGCAACCTGCGTATACCTAACTACCTGCTAAGAATAATAGGCAGCTACTTTAGTGAGAGAACTTTTCATTATGACACGGAAGAGGGGCCTAAGAAGTACACAATAACGGGAGGACTCCCCCAAGGGTCAGTACTAGGCCCAGCTCTGTGGAATGTAATGTATGATAGCATACTAAGAACGCCAAGGCCGAGCGGAGTAGAAATTATCGGATACGCTGATGACATTGCAGTAATCGTCGTAGCAAAAACGCTAGAACAAGTGTCCGAAAACTGCAACCAAACAATAAAAAACGTGAGGGCATGGCTACAGGCATCAGTTCTGGAACTGGCAAATCACAAGACAGAAGCGGTGCTTATAAGTAGCAGAACACAGCTGGAACACCTTACTATACAGGCCGGTGAGCAAACCATCGAGTCACGTCTACACATCAATTACCTGGGAGTGCTGCTGGACCACGGGCTAAACTTCAAAGATCACCTACTGTACGCAGGCGAGAGAGCCTCCAGGGCAGTAGCGGCATTGTCCAGATTAATGCCAAACGTTGGAGGACCCAGGCAGCCAACTATAAACCTGCTAGCAGCGGTAAGCAAGTCGATCCTTAAGTACACGACTCCCATATGGGGACAAGCGACGTACCGGATAACGTACATGAGACGGATGAACTCGGCCCATAGAATCGCATCGTTAAGAGTGTGTTGTGCCTTTCAGACGGTGTCCGCGGAGGCTATTAGCGTAATCTCTGGTCGAATGCCAACCGATTTGGAAATAAAAAAGTCCGCGGTAACCATCGAGGTTATACAAGAAGAATGGCAACAGAAATGGAACACCACACCAAAAGGAAGACGGATCCATATGCTCATCCCCAACGTAGAGGAATGGAGTAGCAGAAAACACGGAGAAGTAAATTTCTACATGACGCAGTTCCTATCAGGGCACGGATGCTTTCGGGAATATCTCTACAAATACAAACACGTAGATGACCCATACTGCCCGCACTGCGAAGGAAAAATCCAGAACGCGGAACATGTTCTAATGGTATGTCGGATGTATACGACGGCCAAAAACATACTACAGAGAGAAATTGGCGGCCAAGTGACTCCGAGAGGACTTATAAAATTCATGCTGACGACGAATGAAGCCTGGAACGCAGTGAATGAGATCATCACCAGCATGATGCAACAACTACGTCTGGAGGAACGAGCAGCAGCTCGAAATGAGGATGGTACAAACACTGGAAGGAAAGTTCCTCTCCACGATAAGTCAACTCATGGAGAGGGCTCTGGATAAGGTACACTCATGGGCTACGAGCTGTGGCCTCGGAGTAAATCCGGAGAAGACTAAAATGATGCTGTTTACCACCAAAACCAAGGTACCGGTATTCACCCCCCCCCAAACTAGATGGTCAGCCTCTCTCGCTTTGCTCCAGTGCAAAATACCTAGGCACGGTTCTAGACCCGAAACTTAGTTGGAAACTCAATATAGAACAGCGAATTAAGAAGGCAAGCGTAGCCTGTAATAAAACATTCGGTAAGAAATGGGGACTCCAGCCAAAGATGACCCTTTGGATGTACACAGCCGTTGTGCGTCCAATTCTTACTTACGGCGCCATCGTTTGGTGGCCAGCTTTGTGCAAAAAGTACAATATCGACAGAATAAAAAAAAGTACAGAGATCGGCGTGCGTGGGTATCACAGGAGCAATGAGGTCTTGTCCAACAGATGCTCTCAGTGTGATCCTGCATCTGATCCCTCTCGAACTACACATCATAGACACAGCTATATGCAGCGCAGTCTGGCTAAGGGAATATGGATGCTGGACCACAAGGCCATATGGTCACGGCAAGGTCCTGGAGACGATTCCAAGTGAACTGGTTGCGCCCTCTACCGATACACCATACCCAAACTCAACTTCAGAAAATCGTTCTTAGCAAAATTCCCTTCCAGAGAAGAATGGAAGAACGGAAGCGTTACCTGCAACTATGCTATAGGGATATACACGGACGGTTCGAAGATGGACTGCGGAGTCGGCGCAGGCATATTCTCTGACCAGCTGAATATATCAAGGTCCTTCCGTCTTCCAGACTCTGCTAGCGTTTTCCTAGCGGAGCTTCTTGCGATTCGAGAAGCTTGCCGCCTGCTAAACAATCTTCCAACATCTAACCACAACATCGCTATTTTTTCGGATAGCCAGGCTGCCATCAAGGCCATTGATGCAGTCTGCATCTCTTCAAAACTGGTAGAGCAATGCCGGTTTGAATTGAATCAACAAAGCACTCACTCGTGAATCACTCTCATCTGGGTCCCAGGGCACATCAACCATGAGGGAAATGAGCGTGCTGATGAGCTGGCCAGGCGAGGGTCGGCCCTTAACGGCTCTCTAGCAGAAAGAGTCGACATTCCGCTTGGTGCCGTTAAGGGCTATATTCACCTCCACTTCCTCCAGCTAGCCAATCGCGGGTGGAACAACCTCACAAGCTGTGTCATATCTAGGAAGACGTGGCCTAGTTTCAACAAACCCAGGTCAAAAGAGTTACTAGGCAAACCAAGACCAGTTATTGCCAAAATCGTAGCTATTATCACAGGCCACTGGCCAGTTGGAGACCATGCTGCCAAGCTTTGTACCCCCCACAACACCTATTGTAGGAGCTGCAGGGATATTAATGAGAAAGAATCTCTATGTCATTTCCTTTGCAGATGTCTGGCCCTGGCGAGGATCAGACAGCAAACTCTTGGCAAACCCTTCTTCGAGGATCTGAGAGAGATAGCGGACAAGAGGATTGGAGAACTAATCCTCTTTCTGAACTCCACGGGCTGGGTCTAAACTTAACATCATCTTTAACTAGCCACTACAACAGGTAGACACGAGTCCGTGGTAACAAAACGGCGCACTTAAAGCGCTAATTGGGTTCTTTTTGGACCGCCACTTTACCTACCTACCTACAAACACTGGAAGGTAGACAAAGTTACACAAAACGCCCACATATGCAATGTAACGCAAGTGACATGTTAAAGACACACAATGAGAAGTGAACTCACGCAGTAACAGGAATTTGAATGTGCAAATTGAGCTGCTATAATATTGATTAGGCGAATACAGCCGGTTATAGAAGAAGGGCATCTCATTCCGGATCATCAATTCGGATTCAGAAGTAAGCATTCTACAGTAGAACAAGTACATCGAATAACACATGTAATCGAAAAGTCACTTGAAGAAAAAAAGATTTGTTCAAGCGTATTCCTTGACGTCTCTCAAGCCTTTGACAAGGTCTGGCACGAAGGCTTAAAGTTTAAATTACGACAAGTTCTGCCAGAGCACCTATATAATATTTTGAAGAACTACCTTACGAATAGACTATTCGCGTCAAATGTGGAAACGAATATTCGAATTTTAAGGAAATAATGGCTGGGGTGCCGCAAGGAAGCGTTCTTGGTCCGGTCTTATATCTATTATACACTCGTGATATACCGCAAGTAGAAGGCACTGAGCTAGCTACATTTGCCGACGACACTGCTATCTTGGCAGTAGGTAAAACGGTCGAAGATACTACAGAAAAACTGCAAGAAGCTTTGGATAGAGTAAATGAATGGACAAAGGTTTGGCGAATCGCACTCAACGAGACCAAATCTGTTCATGTAAATTTTACTTATAAGAGAGTAAATAATCTGCCGATCTTTTCAAACTCGGTTCAAATTCCGATTGCAAACGAGGCTAAGTATCTTGGAATGACACTTGATACAAAGCTGAAATGGAAAACGCACGTTAAGAAAAAACGCAAAGAACTAGATAACAAATATCGAGAAATGTATTGGTTACTTGGAAAATATTCCAAGCTTAATATAGAGAACAAACTGCTTTTATATAAGCAAGTGCTAAAGCCTGTATGGACATATGGTATACAACTCTGGGGTTGTACCAAAATAAGTAATATTAAAATTTTACAAACTTTTGAAAACAAAGTGCTAAGAGGTATTGTAAGTGCGCCATGGTATATCAGAAATAGCGATATCCACAGAGATCTTGGCATTAAATCAGTCGAAGACGAAATCAAAAACTACGCGAGAAAACATAAAAGTCGACTAGAAAGTCACGTTAATATAACAGTCCTCCAAGTTTTGGATGTAAGAAACTTACTACGCCGTCTACAAAGAACAAAACCTTTAGACTTAGCGCGATAAGTAACCGCGTCTAAACTGCGGAGCTAGCAGGAACTTCTAATGGGAAGGTACCTGCAAAACGTCCTTATTTCGTGAAACGAAAACTACTTGATAAGTCGAATACTTAGTTGTAGTAAAAAAATATAAACAAGTTTGTTTTGAAGGGAGGTTTTTTAGTGGGTAAGAATCCCACACTACTATGAGCACGCGCTGTCGATCCTCATAGTGTCTTGTTGAAGATTTTCACCTACCCTCGAAAAAAAAAAATTGAGCTGCTGCTCAATGTTCGATGTTCTTCCCGTCTCTTTTGCTCGTAGACTTCACGAGCAGCTCTCGTCTTCCTTTGCAGCGCCGCCTTATATGCCCTTTGTTATGCTGCATGCACTCGTCTGCATTTTTCTTCAAATCAAGGGTTTCGCGGTGGTGGGCAAGTGAGACCCAGCACATCAGTCGCGGCGTTTCTGATGGCATGTTGGCAACGTTGCCACTGGTCTTCGGCACTTGATGCTGGCAGCATAGGGGTGATTAAGAGATTTCGGGATACGCGTTTAGCGAAGAGTCTGGCGGTCTCTTGCGATTGTCGGTTTTCGACGCACAATTTTCTCACAGTGATTCTTTTTTGTTGCTCAGTATGGGATATCTGCATTCGTACCTTGGCTACAACAAGGTAATGATCCGAGTCTATGTTGGCCGCTCGGAAGGTCCGGACATCCAGAATACTGGAGGCGTGCTTTGCGTCGATCGCAATATGATCAACGCGGTTGATCGTTACATGATCATTGGACCGCCATGTCTACTTATGAATATCGAGATAAGGAAATCATGGTGCTTGCTATAGTGGCATTTTGCTCTACAGCGAAATGAATTAGCTTTAGTCCGTTATCAGATGTGGTGTTATGTAGGCTATGCTTACCGACTGCCCTACCAAAGACGTCCTCCTTTCCTATTTTGGCGTTAAAATCGACCAATACGATTATAACGTCGTATTTAGGACAATTTCTTTTTTTTTTTTTTTTCGAGAGCAGGTGAAGAAATCTTATACAGACGCCGAAAGACTCGACCGCGTGCTTATGGGAATGTGAGATTTTTACTCACTAAAAAAATACCTCTCTTCAAAATTAATACTACAACTAAGCCGACGCTTATCCAGCAGTTTTATTTTCGCTTACGAGACACGTGATTTTTGGAAAAAAGATGTTCGTATGTACAATAGTTAGAAAGAAATTCAGCACTTTAGACAGGTTTAATTCCAATTAAAGTTCCTGGGTTTTTCGCGACCGCCATATGCTATGACGCGAGGTCAAAAGTTTTTGACCTTTGCAGACGACGAATTGAATTATGATAGTACAATTACAATGGCCGTGAACACGATCTTTGTGTTTACCCGCAAATTTTGTTATCTCTCCGATGCCGCTGGGAATTCCCAGATCTCGATGAATATCTTCGTTACGTACATACCACGGTGCGTTAACGATCGTTCTAAGAACTTTATTTTCAAAAGTTTCTATGATGTTTCTATAGCTTTTCTTGGTACAACCCCATAGTTGTATACCATACGTCCACATAGGCTTTAGCACTTGCTTATAGATAAGCAGTTTGTTATGTAGGCTCAACTTCGAATGTTTTCCGAGTAGCCAGTACATTTGTCGGTATTTGTTTTCGAGCACTTCGTGTTTCTTTTTTACGTGCGATTTTCATTTAAGTTTAATATCTAGAGTCATTCCTAGATATTTTGCTTCGTTTGCGAACGGTATTTGATCCGAGTTTAGATACTCGTATATAGGCAGTCTATCCACTTTTTTGTAGGTAAAGTTGACTTGAGTAGAGTTGCTTTCGTTAAGCACAATACGCCAAGAATTCGTCCAAGCATGGAATTTATTAATAGCATGTTGCAGCTTTCCAGTTGGTGCTTCAACAGTATCGCCCGTGGTCAATATCGCCGTATCGTCCGCAAGCGTGGTGACGACGCAGTTTCTTTCCTGCGGGATATCACGCGTGTAGAGTACATATAGAAGTGGGCCAAGGACACTTCCTTGTCGAACTCCGGTGGCAATGTCCTTGAAGTCAGAGTAATCATTTCCGTGCTTAACACCTTTCAGTGAGATACGATCGTAAGATTAGAAAGAGTTGCCGTGGCAGTAATCGTTGCAATTTATACTCCAAGCCTTCGTGGCAAACCTTATCGAAAGCTTGTGAGACGTGAAGAAATACACCACAACAACATTTTTTTTTTCTTCGAGAGCTTTCTTAATCACGTCAGTTATTTTGTGGACTCGGTCGATTGTAGAATGTCTGATTCTAAATCCAAACTGATGGTCAGGAATGAGACGTCTTTCATCGATTACGGGTTGTAGACGTTTAGAAAGTAGTTTTTCGAATATTTTTGAGATAGCCGGCAGTAGGGAAATAGGCCGATATGATTTATTCTAATTCAGAGGTTTGCCTGGTTTCGGGACCATTATAATCTCGGCGACTTACATTGTCTCGAAACGTAGAGCAATCTGAACGAAGCCTTGATCAAATACAGCAGTTTGATAAGAGCTTTATTCGGCAATTCCTTGACTACCTGCGCCGTTATCAAGTCGTAACCCGGAGCTTTTTTCGTCTTTAGAATTGTAATCACTTCCCTCAGAAAGAACGCGAAGATTCCCCTCCCCGCGCAGCTAACCCACAATATCACACGGACGAAGAAGAGCTTGCACGCGAAACGAATTGCGTCTTAAGGAAAAGACCTAGCAAAAAACGCAGAGCTGGCTCTTCGCCCGAAATCGAGCCGCGAAAAGAAGACAAGCAAAATGAGTCGAAGCCAAAACAAACTCAAGCTAAAGCACGTCCTCCGCCTGCAATAAACGTCGTTGGCATAACGGACTACAGTAAGCTACATTGCCTTCTTAAAGGTACGACGACATCGAAATTCAAGGTAACGTCACTCAGGAACAATGCGTGGAAAATTAACGTTGATGACTCCGATGGCTACCGAACAATATCACAAAAATTAAACACGGAAAAGATCCAGTGGTATACTTATGAAAATAAGTCAGAAAGACCACTGCGTGTTATAGCAAGGGGTCTCCACCCCTCGTGCACAAAAGATGACGTAATGAACGACCTCAAAGCTAAGGGTTTAGAAATTCTTAATGCCGTCAATATTCTCAAAAAGGTGAAGCAACAAACGGAACAAGGCCAGGAAATCGTGGTCAAGCATGGACTTCCGCTCTTTATGCTTACCTTTGACAGGAGCGAAAATGTAGACGATATTTATAACGTTAAAACTATTCTGAATATCGTAGTCAAGATTGAGCCTATGCGTACGAGTACGAGATCGATACCTCAGTGTAAACGCTGTCAAGGCTTTAATCACACACAGTCGTATTGTCAAAAAGAGCCGAGATGCGTAAAATGTGCTGGTAACCATCTCTCAGAAAAGTGTGACCTAAATAAGCAGGCCCCGGCTACCTGCATTAACTGCAAACGAAAGCACCCAGCGAACTATCGAGGTTGCGAAGTTGCAAAAGAGCTTCAAAAAAGGCGAGACACATTTAAAAATATTCAACGCCAGAACGCAGAACCGGTTAAAAATAGTCGTGAAATCGCTAAGCCAAGGGTAACGACCGTCAATAAACACGTCAAACTTAAGACGAGAGTCGAGCAAAGTAAAGTTCCTTCGGCAAAATCAAAGGAAAAGCCACAATCTCCAGAGACGCTAACATATGCTCAAGCTGCGTCGCTAGAAACCAAGCAAAGCGGTGTTACGGCAGACCCAGTCTCCCAAGTCTTCTCTATAATTCTTGCGAAACTTGAGGAGCAAACGAAGGTAAACAAAGTCATATTTGATAAATTGAGCAAGCTCGAGTTAAAACCTCGCCAAAAAAGAACTCCCATATGAATATGAATCAGTTACTAAAAATTTTAACATGGAACGCAAACGGCCTTCTACAAAAAAACGCCGAATTAGAAGTATTCTTACGAAATGACAACATTGACATTTGCTTGATCTCTGAAACTCATTTGACAAAGGAATCCGGAGTCAAAATAAGAGGGTATCGTGCTTATCACGCATACCACCCTTCCGGAAGAGCTAGAGGCGGATCCTCCTTATTCATTAAAGACTGCATTGAGCACTCCATAAATACGACGATTGAAATCGATACAATGCAAACAAACTCAGTTCGAGTTAAGAATAGGCACTCGTATTTCAACATCGCGTCCATTTATTGTCCTCCGCGATGCACGTTTCGAAGTAACGACTTTGTACGTCTCCTTGACTCACTTGGACCGAATTTCATTATAGGTGGCGATTTCAACGCAAAACACACCTTTTGGGGTTCCAGATCCAATTCACGGAAAGGCAGACTTCTGTACGAAGCCGGTATGCAATTCGGGGTTGATTTCTTTTCGACGGGGAAACCGACGTATTGGCCCTCTGATACAGCAAAAACACCGGACCTAATAGACTTCTTCGTAGCGAAAGGAGTATCTTCAAATTTTGCGAAAGTAGAGGAAAGCTTTGATCTCTCCTCAGATCACTCGCCGGTAATCTTGACAATAAGTGACCGACTAATGACAGTAGAAGCTGTGCCTAGATTAACTAACAAAAAAACTAACTGGCGCGACTTTAGAACTGATTGCGAAGAAAATATTGTCTTAAATGTATCGCTCAAAACACCCTTCGAAATAGAAGATGAGCTCGGCAAATTTATTGAATCAATACAAAATGCCGCGTGGAAAAATACACCTTTAAGGAGGAAAGAAGTCCCATGCAATGAAGCTTATTATCCGCCGGAAATAAAAGAACTTATTCGAGAAAAGAGGAGAGCACGCAAAATATGGCAACAAACTCGCGCTCCCCAGCATAAAACCCACTCGAATTTCCTATGCAATAAGCTTAAAAAAGCGATCCAAGACCTAAAAAACCGAGAGACTTCAGCTTATCTTGAAGGTTTAACCGCCGAGAAAACCACTAATTACTCGCTCTGGAAAGCTGTCAAAAGAATTAAAAAACCCCAAATACATTCGCCACCGATAAGAAAAAACAACGACGAATGGGCAAAAGGTGACAAAGAAAAAGCGGATCTATTTGCCGAGCACTTAGAAGAGACTTTTAAGCCATTTGATGGAGAAACATTGGTAGACGATTTTACCGGTACGACTACGACATCTGACAACCTTAGAATAAAAAGTGTGTCACTTATAGAACTTTGCCAGGCAATAAAAAACCTAAAAAATAATAAAGCTCCTGGCTATGATTTAATAACCGGACAAATCCTCAAGGAATTACCAAAAAAGGCACTATTAAAATTGCTTTATTTAATAAATGCTTCCATTAGATTATTATACGTTCCAAATCAATGGAAAGTCGCAGAAGTCATAATGGTTCCGAAACCGGGGAAATCTCCAAATGACAAAAAATCGTACAGACCGATATCGCTACTACCAATAATATCGAAGGTATTTGAAAAACTCCTTCTGAAACGGATTCTTCCGGTCATTGAAGAGAGACGCCTAATACCTGACCACCAATTCGGGTTCAGAATCAAGCATTCCACAATAGACCAGGTTTATAGAATAACCGACGAAATTGAAAAAGCCCTTGAGGAGAAAAAGATTTGTTCTAGCGCTTTTCTTGACGTATCTCAAGCCTTCGACAGGGTTTGGCACGATGGATTGAATTATAAGCTAAGACGAATCCTTCCGGAGCAACTTAATAAGATCTTAGAATCGTACCTTAAAAACAGACTTTTTCGTGTTAAGCACGGAACTGAATATTCTGATTTTAAAGAAATCGCCGCCGGAGTTCCGCAAGGAAGTGTCCTTGGGCCTATCTTATTCTTGCTGTACACTCGGGACATACCTCAAACTGAAGGCACTATTGTAGCTACGTTCGCGGACGATACGGCTATTCTGGCAACGGAAAGTTCAATCGAGTCAGCAACCATAAAACTCCAACGAGCCTTGGATAAAATCTGTGAGTGGACAAAAACTTGGCGCATTGTTCTTAACGAGACCAAATCGACGCATGTTAACTTCACTTACAAGAAAATAATCAACCTTCCCGTTTTCATTAACTCGGTACAAATACCGCATGCAAACGAAGCTAAATATCTGGGAATGACACTAGACGCGAAACTTAAATGGAAACCTCACGTTAAAAAGAAACGTGACGAAGTCGAAAATCGACTTAGAGAAATGTATTGGCTAATTGGAAGATATTCCAAACTAAGCGTATATAACAAACTGCTTCTGTATAAGCAAGTGCTTAAACCCGTGTGGACGTACGGTATACAACTCTGGGGTTGTACCAAACCAAGCAATAGGAATCTCATACAATCATTGCAAAATAAAATTATAAGAATAATCGTGAACGCTCCCTGGTATATCAGAAACAATGATATCCACAGAGACTTGGGGATAGCTACCGTGGAGGACGAAATAAAAAACTTCGCTCGCAAGCTTCGTATTCGTCTTCATGGCCATTGCAACTGTGCCATACTCCAAACTTTGGATGTGACAAATCTTACGCGCCGACTTCAAAGAACGAAACCGTTCGAATTAGCGCTATAAGACAAAAGCCGCATGTCATGACGGTTTCAGCATGTGCTTTTATTGGAAATCTACCTGCCTCACGCGAATATAAATCTGAAGCTTAAACTACTTGATAAGGTCAAACTTAGTCGTAGTAAACAAAACGAAGGGAAGGGTGTTTTTAGTCAGTAGAAATCTGACACTACTATGAGTACACGGTCTCATAGTGTCTCATGAAGATTTTCACCTACCCACGAAGAAAAAAAAAAAAAAAAAAAAAAAAAAAAAAAAAAAAAAAAACTTCCCTCAGTTCAATCAATGCAACTTTTTTTCTTTAAAGTCAGATATCGTGAGTGGGGAGTTGGGCTTAAACGTTTCTTCTAAGTGCAAAGCAAAAAGTTCTGCCTTTTCTTTGTCGCTCTTAGACCTGTAATTACGACAATGGTTGTATGTTTTGTCGAGGAGCTCGTAGAAACAATCTTTGGTGGCAGGGTCCTTTTCTTCGGTGGGGGTATGAACACATATTAGGCTTATGTTAGCGAATTTACCCTTGATCCGGATAGTCATAATACGCTCGCCCACGTGTCGGAAACTTTAGACTTCTTGCCTAAGTCTGCCGTGTATAACAAATCCTTATCCGAATAAGCGTTGCCTCTTGCCTCTGTAGCAATCACCGTAGTAGATATCAGATTTTTTCATCCTCTTTTTGCCCGGCGCATCCCATCGCACATCCCGGATGGCGGTAATATCTGCTTTAAAGCAATCTAGGGCCTCTGCTAGTTGTTCGGCTGCACGTGGTCTGTAAAGGGACAGAACATTCCACGTATAGATCCGAAGGTCGTTGTCCTTATTTCGTTTGCTGGGGTCGTCATCAGTTGACTCGTCTTTATCCGAGGCTTTTGGTTGTTTCGGAACCAATAGCTTCTACGTGGTAAGGAAGTTACCCCGACGGCACAACTCCCAACCTGGAGGGCCAGTTCCTTTAGTTATTCCCCTATGACGAGTGACCGGGTGCACCGGTGCCAGTAGTCTACTACGGGAGTATGAGCGCTGCCGTTGGCCCATTGAGGGCTCCTCCGCCACCATCTCTATTCCAAGGTCCTGACCAACATTAGAAATACTTACCGACATGTGATCCGAATACGTCGAAGCAGCTCGCGCAAGGTATTCACTAAGTTCAAACTAACTAGAACTATAGACGCCACCGTTGACTCCATCTAGGGAATTCGTCCGCTGCCGCCTGGAACAGGAAGAAGTGCTCTAGTGAGAAAGCACTCTTCCCCCCATCTCTTATCTGCTGCCACCAAGAATCCGCCAAACGGGGTTGGTTACCCATTTCTTGGATTAAGGTACTAGGCACCTGGCTGTCACTGCGTGGAGGTTGAGAGTAGGAGTTGGTAGGCCTCAGCTAAGTGAAAACGCTTGTGTTTTCATATGATCGCATGCACTACCATTTGACCAGTCAGACGAAACACCAAGACCAGAAAATCTAGTAGCGTACATGTTAGAATCGAAGATAAAATATAATGCAGTGTGCATTTTCGCCAAAAACATGTACGCCGGGCTGAGACGCATGAAACGGGAAAGAAGGCAAACCGGAGAAAGGCAACAAAACAACTTGGCGAGCATTGGGGCATTACGAAAGAAGGAGGTACCAACGTACTCGTATGTTGGCTTTAAATGCTTGTGAATTGTAATTATTGCGTACTCATAGAACTGACGATATACATACAGTGCTGAAAATAAGTATAAAATTTCGTGTTTTTTGTTTTTATAAAAAAAATTAAAACTCAAACAATTAAATTGTGTTCACTATTTCGCGTGTGGACTATATTATTATTTAATGGAAATGCGCTGGCTAATTCCCATTAACGGTACTTCGGATTATATAGCAAAGGCGAAAATTTGGCTGGAAAAAAGTATAAAAATATCGCATTTAGTTCAGATCAGTTGAGTGTGTACTCGTTAGACGTGATAGCGAGTCAAATCGAGTTCAAAATTGTGTAAGATTTTGAAGGTATAATATTAAAAGATAATAAAAATAATGATTGATCCAAAGCAAATACAGGCAACTGATAAAAAACAACAGTTGATTATGCCACGAGGACGTCATCTCAGTGATATTGAAAAGCAACAGCATTTTAGACCTTAAACAAGCAGGATTGTCACAGAAAGATATCGGAATTAAATTAGGAAGGTCTCCGAGTGTTATTTGTACTTTTCTTTAAGTCTGGAATTGAAAATTATGGAAGCAAAAAAAGATCCGACAGGACTAAAAAAATTAAGGAGGGAACTAAAAGACTGGTGAAATTTTTAACACCGGAATCTCTTCCGCAAAAGCAATTGAGTTCGCATTTTTAAGTGGAAGTATGCTCGAACATTACCTATTGTCGTTTATGACACAATTGCTAAAGATCAAGACATCATCTTCCAACAGGATAATGCCCCGATCCATGCTGTCCGGATTTAAACAACAGAGAATCTTTGGGCAAGTCTTGCAATAAATGTCTATGATAAGGAAAAGTCAGAAATTAGAACTGCTGCTGAATTGAAGCAGAGAATCATAGCATGTTGGAATGATATAACCAATGACACACTTAACAATCTTGATGATAGCATGCCTCGTCGTCTTCTCAATTGAATTAAATCAAATGGAGGAAAAATTGACTATAAAAACCAATTATTATTTTTTAAATTTTAAAAACGACTGATTACAGCTTTTTCATTTCATTTAAAATTACTTTTATATCGGCAGGTTATGAAGAAATGCAAAATTTTTATACTTTTTTCCAGCACAATTTTTAAATTTTTGTCTTGTCTTAAAAACAGTTGCTAGTAATTCAATTCTTTTTTTCTACAAATACGAATGTAAGAAGTATTTACGATAACAAATGGATTTCAATTTGTTCCACCTTTTGTTTTAAAATTATTTAAAAAAAATTGTAAATTTTTATACTTATTTCCAGCACTGTATCTATGTACATATTTTTCATTCGATTTTAGAGTGCGATTTTGATTTCTATGCAGAAAGGCAAGTAGGTGTTGGGTGTACCAGGTACATATGTATGTACGTTTTATTCAAGTTTGGGGTGTACAAATGCTTTATATAAGCCATTACTGTAATGAAATTTATAAAGCTGCGTATTTAATTAAAAAAAAAGTAGTTCAAGTATAGTTAATTATAAAATTGATTTAACTCCAACATTAATAGTATTTTACTGGACTAGTAAGTGTTTCAGTTACACCCATTGTCGAATTACATTGCAATCATATTTGAAACCCAGAGTGAATTTGGCGTGCATCGTATATTTGATACGTAATACATTTTACATGAAGTTTTATTCCCTACTTCCGCTGTATTTTCAACTAAAGTAAATGTGAAAGAAGGAATAGTAAAATGTCTGATTCCTCATTAAAAATCTATTTTCTGTGCCAGCGATCAAGTTTTAATGATAATTTTTGTTAAATCTGGACCTACGAAACGGTGCAAGTTAGTTAAGTTTCTAAGCGTAAAATATATTATGTGCTTAGGTAATAACTATATTTTGTTTATACGAACATTCTTTAGAGTGAAGTATTGGGGAGGAGGAAAAGCTGCTTTCTCTGTATTGAATATTCTATATTATCTTTATCTTTTCGCAGAATATACGAGTACGTCCAGTGATATTGAGGCTGCCTCGGCTTCCTTTTTGCATGGGGTTTTGTTCTGTTACGAATGTACGGTTATCACGACATATTTTGGATCAATATTTAAAATGTGTTACGTTAGTTGTATTAAAATTTTAATTAAAACTTAATTGAGTAAAGTCTTACAGTCGCTTCATTATATGGAACCAGTTTCATTACAAATGCCAAAGTTTAATATAATTAAGAGTGTAGTCAGTTTAACTATAAATTTAACAATTTCTGACTAGACTTTGATCTATATTGTAGCCAAATTGAGAAAATCCAGGAGTTCTTGGCGCATCGAATATGTGATTATTCTAATAGAGGTTGTCGTTAATAAACGTACCAAAGATGAAAAGCCTTTCGGTTTTGACAATGCATGCGCCATTAATGAATTACGGTTTCATGACAGTATTGTTTGGAGGCATTCAATACCAATCGATTGGTTATTGTCCATATTATTATGCGGCTAAGGTCGGAATTAAATGAACTTTAAATACGTTATCATTTTAGTTCCACCACCAAAGAGCTGTGAAGTGATTCCTTTTAACAAATATAAGAAACTGAGAGTGCTATAATCGAGCATTTGTTTCATCCAGACGGTCATTAAAGACTTCATAAGCTGATGATTTGTTAGCATTTCTATAATCTTGCAAAGAAGGAACGCCGTGCAATTGAAATGGGTTTGTTGCTAGAGGAAGAAGAAGATTCGCCCTTTTCAGGACGGGCTGAACAAATACTATTTTCCATCTACTCGGAAAGAGTAAAAATGAGTAATACTGACGGAAAATCGTAGGCAATGGTTTCAACAGCGTGGAAGAAACGTTTTTTGCAACTGTACGAAAGTTGAAGTAGATTTGTCCCATTGAGTGCTCAACGCCCTCAAGTATACGTGGGAACCAAGTACAATTTAGAAGCGTAGGGCTGATTAGTTTCATCAAAAGAGTTAACAACTGAAAAATCAGTGTAAATGAACGTCGGGGTTGATGGCGAGGCCGGTTGACCAAAAGATCTTACTACCGTTGGGACATCACGTATAGTATTTTTTGCTTCAACTTTTAATCGTATGAGAATTTGGTCCCATTTTCTAATAGGGTTTCTCGGCTATGCGTAGTTAGCTGCGATTTGTTTGTAAGTTTTAACTCGTCTATACTAGCCATTTAATCATGGAAAAGTACCAGTTCAACAGCGCTTGCAAATTTGCCAACATTTTTTTTCTTTTTTTGTGTTTCTTCAAGTTCGCGATCGGTTAAGACGTTTCCGTGGGGGACATTTGAACGATATTTTGTTTCATAATTATGAAATAGGGCGTTCTTAGATCCCTGTTAACATCTTGGTTTGAGAAAGAAAAATTCGACGGGTCAATAAGATGATAGTGGCTCAATTAGTATTTTCCTTCGGTTATTATACCTATATGTTCAGAGTGTAGATTTTGAACATTAAAATTTCCCGCAATGCCGATTTAAGTGCGAAAATTCTTGCGAATACAACGTATATAAATGGCGATAAAGAATGAATAACGTTGCCAAGCTATATCCAAGCAATTAAGAATTTGTTTTTAAATTAGTGCCAAAACAGCTGAATTGTATTTGGCAGCATCTCATTTCAAAAATAAGGAATCCATTTGTTAAGAATCAAAAGAGTTGAACAGAAAAAGTGCAAAAAATTACTTAATTATATGTATTGTACTATGTTTTTGGGTCACTGTTGGCAGGTGTGACAGTGATGGAATGCCAAAATGCTATTTTCCTTAAAGTACTAACCATGTCGTCAAATTCAATCTACGAATATTTTAGGCGAGACGGAGCTAATTGTACTGGACTATATGATAATAAAATTTGTATATTGTGTAACCAAAAAATATTAAAAAAAAAAGTGTTTAATTTATGTTTGCATTCCAACACATATGTACATACACATAAAAATAAATATTCCCAACAACCGATACTATTCTTATTTGTAGGCAAAAGTGTATTGTTCAAACCGCAAGCTCACAAAAAAAACTAAATGATATCCTATCAATATTCCTCATCCTTATTCCCTTCTTACATACATACTCGTACATATATGTATAGACTTCAGTTTTCACTTTCTCAATACAAAGAAAAAAAAAACTTTATAAACTAGGTCATTAGCTAACATTTGCGCAACAGGGAATAATTTATTTATTGTAGTAGGGTCACATCGTAGTGAATGGAAGCAATAAACTTGGAAATCATGTACAAATACAACCAACTGTCATACCTTTTTAAATATTATGGTCAGCGTAAATCCTCTAAAAGTCAGTGTGAACAGCTCAGAGTTAGATTCTACGCATTCCCCGGTCATAACTGGATTATCAGGCAAATAGAGGTCTGCTTCAATATCCTCGTTTAATTTATTTCTATATTTGATGCTTATAAGGCCATCTGTATTAATTAAAATACAAGTGACTCCGTTTGTTGCATTAAACCTATACAATGAAGTTGTTGAAGCACTCGATGAAGCCTGGTAAATGTTGATTTCATTATCATTATAAGAATACATTTATTTTTATATAAGAACTCACTGCTGGGGACTTTGTCGTGTATTTAGTGATTCTAGGAGTCTTAGTTGTAAACGCACTTAATTGCAAACCTTCACATAAACTGAGAAAGGATACTGGAATATTAAGAAAATTCAATATTACCTCGGTAGATATTCATCGATTATTCTAAACCTACGTATCATAGATATTAGTTTGAGTAAACTGATTCCTCCTAGACTACACATTTTCAGTTTTAATTTAAAGTAATTATAATGTATTTTAGTTCTTTTAACAGTACTTTTTATTAGTCGAAGTACGCTAAACGTTTATTAAAAGCACTTGTTAAAGTATTTGCCCAAATTGTATTATAGAAAAATTACGTCCACCTACACTACTGAAGAAAAAACCTTACTAAACCATTGAATTGTCGAAATAAGGGATTTTTCTTAATCTTAACGAAAACTGTATTACTCCTGTAGACGAAGAGTGGTGAGGTTACGAGTTTCACGTGGTTTGCAACGTCATAAGAACAAGAAAAATACTGGTCGCATGGTATGGTTTCGACAGTAACTAAATTACAGTGCGCAAGACTTGACGACATTTGATTCAGGAATCGATATATTGCTCCATGAATACATTGAATTCAGCAAGTTGTTGAAAACTAGGGCGATGTTACACTGCCGGATATGCTAATATTTTTAAGAAAATTCAATTCAATTAAATTTTATTATATACTGATATTATCAAAATAACAGAATTCCTTTCGTTCAATTTTGTAAGTTCTTGTTAATTTAAAATTATTTCTATACCACACCATTATTTGTTTATATACGGGTGTCCCAGTAAAGCAGTATGATCCTTTAAGAGGAGATACCTGAAGTTCCGCCGAACAACAAATTGTATAGCAGGGGGTTCTATTCTCACCACATTTCAAGTTATAGCCCATCAAAGTGGGTGACCTCTTATTTGGAGGTGTATCCACTTTAAACACTATAACTTCTTAACTATTATAGCTACATTTTTATTCATTTTGGAAAGACAATTTAGTAGCGCATACAAGTTCCAAACACATTGGGTACAGCTGTGTAGCTACAAAAAAGTGATGGCTCCTTAAACTCAAAATAATGAAAATTTGTTGTTCCATTTTTTCACTTAAAATGCATTTTTCCAAAATTTTTACTCAATATTTTTAATTTTTTTTTTATGAAATTTTTATCCCTAAAAAATTTCCATAAAATTATGTTAAGCAACTTTTTGAGTACGATCAACAGAAGTTGTAGTAGAAGCAATTTTTTGTCGGACAAAAATTGTCAAACAAAGTTAAGTGAGAATAATAAACTAACGTACCTATGAGCAATGCAGTTAACAGTTAATTGTCGAATAGGAAAAAAAAACGTAACAAAGAATTATCACAGATTTGCAAGTGTACCGTAATTTTGTTTCAACTGATTTACAATCGACATTTTGCTTTGTAAGGTAACAGCCGATCCCCACAAAATGTATTCAAAACGCGAATACGCGGAAATAGTGTTTGTATACGGGTTCTGCAATGGAAACGTTTCATTTGCAAGATTGGAGTACCAACGACGATATCCAAATCGTAGAAGACTATGTAGTTGGATGTTCGCCGATGCGTAGCAGCGCCTTGTTGATGCTGGGTCAGCTGCACCAAATAAAAGGGAACGACATTCAGACGCAGCGTCCGCAGAAGTTGAGAGTGGGATTTTGCGTGCTGTGGAAGTTCAGCCTTTAGTCAGCGTCCGCAGACTAGCTGTCCAGTTGGAACTTCCCAGAACCAGGATTCACAGAGCTCTACAGAGTATTAGATTACACCCATTCCATTTAACACCGGTACAGGATTTACTACCAGGAGATGCGCAAAGAAGAGTGGAATTTTGTCAATGGCTACTGCGCAAACAAGCAGAAAACGGGCACTTCCTCAATAACATTCTGTGGACTGACGAAGCGCAATTCACAAGAGATGGGGTAACAAACCACCATAATTTGCACCTCTTATTTGTAAAAACTGAGGCATACAATAAAACACGATGTGCACACTTCGGAGTACAAAAGAAGAAGAAGGTTTATTAATAACCGGAAATTACAGCCATTATAAACAGGTCAATGAGTGTGTTCGATGACATGATGTAAAAAGGTTACGTTTAGAACAACTACTCGTACAAGTTAGGATTTAAGCTATTTTAACAGCACCATTGGTCAGACTCCAATCCCCATTTAATACGCACAACATCCTTTCAATGGTAAGAATTTAATTATTGTGAACAACTTCTTCAAAATGTGTTGCTTATTTTAAAGGAGGTTTAGCGTAAATGTTTGGGCTGGATTAATAGAAAACACTTTAGTAGGCCCGCACGTTCTTCCACGAAGAGTTAATTCCCATTACTACCTGGAATTTCCTGCAGAACGATTGCCGGAGCTCCTTGAAGATGTTCCTCTTGTTCAGAGAAGGGCGATGTTCTTTCAACAAGATGGAGCACCTTGTCACAGTAGCAGCGGAGTAACTTCGTTCCTCAACCATACTTTTAACGAACAGTGGATTGGTCGATTTGGCCCCAACCCTTGGCCACCCAGATCTCCTGATCTAACACCCATGGATTTCTTCTTCTGGGATGCTATGAAAGAAAACGTTTATTTTAGAGAAATGCCGTGTCTGGAAGAGCTCCAAGAAAAAATTAGTGCCGTTTCAGAAGAGATGAGAAGAAGTTTGCTGCTCGTTAATCCGCCATCCGAAATGCTTAAGCACGTCCGAAAGTGTATTCAAATGGAAGGAAGGCACTTCGAGCAATTGCTATAAACATTCCATAAACTGTTCTGTTTTAAGACTAATTCAGTAGGTACCTACACTTCTTTTTGACCCTTTCTGTCTGAAAAAATATGGCCTTTACTACAGCTTCTGTTGATCGTACGTAAAAAAATTTGCTTAACATAATTTTAAGGAAATTGTTTAGGGATAAAAATTTCATAAAAACAAAAAAAAAAATATTAAGTAATCATTTGGAGAAAAATGCATTTTAAGCGAAAAAATGGAACAACAAATTTTCATTATTTTGAGTTTAAGGAGCCATAACTTTTTTGTAGCTACACAGCTGTACCCAATGTGTTTGAAACTTGTATGCGCGAGGGAGGGGTACTGCCATACAATTTTTTGTTTGGCGGAACTTCAGGTATCTCCTCTTAAAGGATTATACTGCTTAACTGGGACACCCTGTATATAGGGCAAGTATCTATTGATTTCCAGAAATACATAATCACAAGACTTTAATCAATCATTGTTACTTACTTACTTAGATGGCGCTACGGTCCGGGGTGGACCTGGGCCTCAACCAACAAACCTCTCCAGCTAGCACGATTACGAGCCAGCTGCCTCCAGTTGCGCGCGCCAAGTTGGTTGAGGTCCCCCTCCACTTGTTTGCGCCACCTACCGTGAGGTCCTCTACTGCGTCGTCCATCCGGGGTGGATTCGAAAACTTTCTTAGCGGGAACGTTGGGCTCCATCCGCTCTAAATGACCCAGCCATCTTAGTCGCTGTATGTGAACTCTTCTGGCTAAGTCGATGGCCTTGTACATGCCGTATAGCTCGGCATTGTACCTTCTCCTCCACACCCCGTCTATGCAGACAGGACCAAAGATCTCTCGAAGAACTTTTCTCTCGAAATAACCAAGGGCATCCTCATCCGGTTTTCTCAAAGCCCATGCCTCTGCGCCATACAGCAGGACTGGGATGATTAGTGTCTTATAAAGAGTTACCTTAGTAGTTCGAGATAGGGCTTTGCTACTCAATTGCCGTTTTAGCCCATAGAAACAACGATTGGCAAGAGTAATTCTTCGTGTGATCTCCCTACTGATGTCATTTGCGGAGTTCACCATAGAGCCTAGGTAGACAAAATCCTTTACTACCTCAAAATTATATCTGTCTATTGGGGCGTTCTGTCCAAGACGCCGATGTTGGGTGTCCTTTTTTGTAGACAGCATATATTTTGTTTTGCTTTCATTGACCGCTAGACCCATCTTTGCTGCCTCGATCTCAATACTCGTAAATGGCCCATTGACGGCCCGCTGAGTTCTTCCGGTTATGTCAATGTCATCGGCATAAGCGAGTAGTTGTACAGACTTGTAAAAGATTGTACCTCCGGTGTTGGCTTGTGAGTTTCGTACAATTCTCTCAAGTACTATATTAAAGAGATCGCATGATAGCGCGTCACCTTGTCTAAGACCTTTCCTGACATCGAATGGTTCGGTGATGTTCTTACCGACTTTGATGGAGCAGCGAGAGTTCTCCATCGTCATTCTGCACAAACGGACGAGCTTGGCAGGGATGCCAAGACTAGACATGGCTCTGTATAACTCGTCTCTATACACGCTATCATAGGCAACTTTGAAATCGATATAGAGGTGGTGCGTATCGATTTTGTATTCATGGGTTTTTTCCAAGATCTGCCGTAGTGTGAATATTTGGTCAATGGTGGACTTTCCCGGCCTGAAACCGCACTAATAAGGACCTATCAGGTTGTTGACGATCGGTTTTAGGCGTTCACATAATACGGCAGACAGTATTTTATATGCGATATTGAGGAGACTTATACCTCTGTAATTGGCGCAGTTCAGAGGGTCTCCTTTCTTCAGGATCGGGCAAACGATGCTGAGGTTCCATTCATCGGGCATACTTTCGTCCGACCAGATTTTACAGATGAGCTGGTGCATGCTCCTTACCAACTTATCTCCTCCTGCCTTGAAAAGTTTAGCGGCAAGGCCGTCGGCTCCAGCAGCTTAGTTGGATTTGAGTTTAGATATCGCTATCCTCACTTCATTCTGATCGGGTTGACGGGAATCTTGACTGCCATCGTCACTGTTGAATGGCTCATTCTGCCTGACAGCGGAATATTGGTCATCATCGCCGTTTAACAGTCTGCAGAAGTGTTCCTTCCATATCCTCAGCACCGACTGCGATTCCACTACTATGTTGCCATTTTCGTCCCTGCAGGCTTCTGTTCTGGCTTTGAAACCCTGGCATGTTCTTTTTACCCTTTGGTAAAATTTTCAAACATTATTCCTGCAATAGAGTCTCTCAATCTCCTCGATCGAGCGCTTCTCATGCTCTTTTTTCTTCTTTCTGAGAAGTCGATGTTCCTCTTTTCTCCTGCGCACATAGAGCTCGTAAGCAGCTCTAGTCCTTCTATGCAGCGCCGCTTTGTACGCCTCTTGTTTTGCTGCATGTGCTTGCCGGCATTCCTCATCAAAGCAGGGGTTTCGTTGTGGTGGGCGAGAGAAACCCAGTACATCAGAGGCGGCATCTCTGATGGCTTGTTGGCAACGCTGCCACTGGTCTTCCGCATTTGCTGCTGGCGGCATAGGACTTAGATTGAGATTAGAAGAAACACGATCGGCAAAGGTTCTGGCGGTCTCTTGCGATTGTAGCTTTTCGACTTCAAATTTCCTCACAATATTTCGTTGATTTCGCTCCATTGTGGATATCCGCATCCGTACCTTGGCTACAACTAGGTATTGATCCGTGTCCACGTTGGCTCCTCGGAAAGTCCGGACACCCAGAATACTGGAAGAGTGCCTTGCGTCGATCGCAATGTGATCGATTTGGTTAACGATATTTCGATCAAAGGAGAGCCATGTTCCTTTGTGAATATCGAGACGTGGGAACCGCGTACTAGCTACGACAAAGTTTCGTCCCGCTGCAAAGTCGATTAGCCTGAGTCCGTTGTCGGATGTGTTGTCGTGCAGGCTGTGCTTTCCGACCACGCTACGAAAGGCGTCCTCTCTTCCTAGCTTTGCGTTAAAATCACCTAGGATAATTTTAACGTCGTGGCAAGGGCATTGCTCATGCGTCTTGTCCAAGAGCTGGTAGAAGTCGTCCTTTGTCGCGTCGTCCTTCTCCTCATGAGGGGCGTGAACGCATATTAGGCTAATGTTGGCAAATTTAGCCTTGATACGGATAGTCATAAGGCGCTCGTTCACATGCCGGAAACTCAAGACTTCTTGCCTAAGTCTGCCTCCAATAACAAATCCGCACCCGAATAGACGCTGTCCTTTTTTCTGTAGCAATCGCCGTAGTAAATGTCGCAGTTTTTCATACTCCTTTTGCCCGGCCCATCCCATCGCACCTCTTGGATGGCGGTAATGTCTGCTTTGAGACACTCTAGGGCCTCCGCAAGTTGTTCGGCTGCACGTGGTTTGTAGAGGGACCTAACATTCCACGTGCAGACACGAAGATCGTTGTCCTTTTTACGTTTGCTTGGGTCGTCAACAGTAAATTCATCCGTATCCGAGGCTGTTGGTTGCTTCGTAACCGAAGGTTTTTTACGTGGTAGGGAAGTTAACCCGACGGCACAACCCCCAACCTGGAGGACCAGATCCTTTTTTAGCAACCCCTAGGACGAGGGGCCGGATACACCGATGTCAGTAACCCACTTCGGGGATATGAGCGCTGCCGTTGGCCCATTAAGGGTTCATCCGCCACCATCTCTTTTTCAATACCCTGACGTAGTATTGAAAATCCTTACAGACCTCAGCTTCAAATATGTCGAAGTAGCTCCGGTAAGGTTTCCGCTGGCCTGTAGACGTCACCGTTGACTCCATCGGGAGAATTCATCCGCCGCACGTCCTCCTTCTGAGGACCTCTTGTTAGACTTCTGAGACGCATATTTCAGCCGATCAGGTCAACAAGAGATGCCTCGTCCGGTTAAACATATGCGCGCTGAAGTTCACCCAGATGTGCTTACGCAGGTCCGAGTGTTCAGCTACCCATATATCGTCAGACTCAGCATACGCTCATCGTTAGTTCACTATCAGATAGCTATCCAGCGGGCACCACGGGGAGGTGATGATGCGATTTTGCCCACCATCAATCATTGTATTACTTCGAAATTGATATCTTAGCTCTATGGACTCATAAGTATGTCGAAATTTTCGTTCTAGCCTCAAAATAGGCTGTACACTCATTAAGGCAGCTTTTAAGACCTATTTCTCAGCCTATTTAGCGTATTTAGTGAGCATGTTCTAATTTCCAGATACCTGCGTGTTTTTGATCGGGCAATCGGTTCAGCTATCTATGTGACATTTAATCAGCCGACTAAGGCAAACTCAGACAAAAAAATTTTCATGGATTTTCACTGAAGACGAATACAATTCAATCCAATTAACGACAGCTGATTAATAAAATTCAGGCTTCGGAAATTCTTTAAGTTTCGAAAAGATCTTGTTTAATTTATCTATTCAGAATTATTTTGACCATTGATTTACATTTGAAGCGTTGTATTTTGTGTCCGTAAATAGCACGGAAAAGGCTTGATGCTGACTGACTGACGAAACAGTCTTTGCATTCTGTGTAATCTGACGTACCTGAGCTCCGAAAACCACATCTTGCCCAACATTGGCGCGGTATATGACATACAAAGGGGAATGGTATACCAAATTTTGAAAAGTAAAAAGTATTACTTTTTTAACGAATTTTACAAAATAAAGAATACGTATGTCCTGTATCCCCTTGTGGGTCCTAGGGCCTCGACTACGCCTACGCGCCATCGTGTACGGTTTCTGGCAATGTGTCTGAGTTCTCCCCAACTTTTCCCTAACTGCCGTGCCTCCTTCTCGACTGTTCTGCGCCATGTTCTCCTCGGACCGCCAGGTCTTCTGCCACCCTGAGTTAGAGGGTTCCATTGCATAGCATGGGTCGCTATGGAATTGTCACCCTTTCGGAACGTGTGACCAATCCACTGTCACTTCCGTCGTTGGATGGTTGTGTCTATTGGTTCCTGACCCGTTCTCTCGTAAAGTGTTCGTTAGAGATACGATTGGGCCAGAAAATCCTTAAGATATTGCGCAGGCATCTATTAACAAACGTTTGCAGCTTTCTGGTGATATAAGTGGTCACTCTCCACGTGCTGCAACCATATAGCAGCACGGATTCAACTTCGGAGCGGAACAGTCTTATTTTGGTGCTCAAACTGATTGCATTGCTTCGCCATATTTTGGACAACATCCCGAACGCGGACTTTGCTTTGGCGATCCGGTTAAATGGAAAACCCTCTAATTCTGATGTTGTCATGCTGAAGACGGTGAGGAAATGCACGAAGGAGAAAATTTTATCTGCGGCGTATGCCAAAAAGATTCCAATCAAAGCGAATTTGAATTTTGCATACCTTTGGGTGCGAAATGGAAGAGTAATGATGAGACAGGAAATAGGATCGGAAGTGAAATTCATCAGGAGTATCGCTGATCTCCAGCAACTACAGCGTCTTAAAACAACAAAATCTTAAAATATGTTAGATGATTTTAATAATATCGATCCTGAATATGAGAATGCGAGCAATGAAATCTGTGTTGGATCTAAATTTTGTAACTTCCTTATGGACTTTACGATCTTTCATCAGAATATTAGGAGTTTAAGAGCGAATTTTGATACTTTCTGTGCTTATTTAGATACAAATTGCATAAATATACTGCCACAAATTTTAGTTTTGACAGGAATTTGGGTATTTAAAGCTGAAATAAGTAATTATTCTCTACCGGGCTATAATGCATATCCGAAGTGCGATGATAAATATGCAGCGGGCGGTACAGTGGTCTTTGTGAAAAATGAATTTAAAGATGGTATTGAGTGGTTTACCCCAGATATGGAAAGTGCCGACTGCGTTGACTTAAAACTGAAAGTGGGTAAGAAATTCCTGTTTTTCGTGTGTGTATACCGACTCCAGTTTGTGCAAGTTGATACTTTTCTCAAAGAACTCGAGGGTCTATTGTGCACAGTTGACTGCAGGGATGTCTGTTTAATTGGGGCCATAAATATCGATATTCTCAACCTTCCAAGAGCCAGTGATGAATATATGTTTTTGCTTTCGTCAATGGGTTTTCAGTCTTGTATTAATATACCAACAAGGACTACTGAAAATACCTCATCCGGCATTGACCATATCTTTATTAGGTCCAAAAAACCGCTGAATGCTCATCCATTTGTTTTAGGGCTTAACATTACTGATCATTCTGCCACTGACATTGCTCTTAAAGACTTTTTAAATAAAAGGGAATCAACTGTCGCATCGGAAATTGTTGATAGCAAATATATTACAAAAATTAATTATGCAAAACTTAATCAGCTCCTGATCCGAGAAATGTGGACTTCGGTATATAATTGCGTCTGTCCCTTAGAGGCCTTTTCGGTATTTTTAGAAAGTATAAACAGCTACATTGAAACTTGTTCCAGTACACACAAGCAAAATATTAGAATTAAAAAATTAAAGCCTTGGATTACGGATGCAATATGTCTCAAAATTAAGGAGAAAAACAATTTTTACTCGATGAATAAAAATAGGTTAGACCAGCCTTTAATAAAACAAAAGTACAAAGAACTACAAATGAATGTACGTAATCTTATAGCTGGACAGAAAATTGATTACTATAGGTGTACATTTTTAGAAAACAGATCCAACCCTAGACAGCAATGGCCCTTAGGTTAGGTTAGGTAAGTGGGCAGGTGTAGGGGGATAGAAAACCTCCACACCACACTCAGGTCAGTGTAGACCCATTGTGATACCCAAGGGGGGAAAGGAGATAGAAAAAGGAAAAATACCGTCTTGTAAGTATCCTAAAGAAAGAACTAAGTACTCACTGTGTCCTAGATACAAACCATCCAGAGGATTTGATGAAGTTTGCGATGTCGTTTATTGGTCTGTTGGACAACTCTTCTAGATCCTCAAAGAAGTGTTGCCCAAGGATCTTATTTCTCAAATGATAGAGGCCTGGGCAATGACAGAGAAAGTGGGCGGTGTCCTCCTGAGCCTCCTTGTCGCCGCAGCCTCTACAAAGGTCTTCGCTAGTCACACGTAGTTTTTTCATGTGGTACCGCATGGTGTTATGCCCCGTAATGACTCCAATTAGAGTAGAGAGGGATTTTCTGTGCCTCTGTATGAGTCTATTGGTTCTTACTCTGTCAAAAGCGGGCCACAGCTTCCTCGTGGTGACACAAGTATCTAAACAGGTCCACCTATTGTTAGCCTCCGTTATGGCTTTGTTTCCTGCTACGAGCTTAAGGGCGCAAGGCGGGATGTACACCGAGGGGTCGGATTGGTCCGAGCTTAGTGCTGAGCCACCTCTAGCCAGTTCATCGGCTTTCTCATTCCCTGGTATGCCTTCATGACCAGGGACCCAGCAGAGCTTTACCTCGTGCTGTGTTCCAAGAACCTTGAGCTCTTCTCTACAACACTTCACAAGCTTCGATTTTA
The DNA here is from genome assembly GCA_945910035.1 of Brachypalpus laphriformis. NCBI lineage: Eukaryota > Metazoa > Arthropoda > Insecta > Diptera > Syrphidae > Brachypalpus > Brachypalpus laphriformis. The sequence goes on from OX246756.1 coordinate 127,487,961, forward strand.
TTTCTATAGCAGATATTGCTTTTATCGCTGCCTGGCTGTCGATGAAAAAGGTGATATCCTCTCGTGGTATTGCCCTCATCGCAGTCTCACGAGCTGCTATTATAACTGCTAGGACCTCCGCCTGGAAAACGCTGCTGTAGTTCGGAAGCCGAGCTGACATGGAGAGGCCAAGCGTTTCAGAGAAGATGCCTGCGCCTACACCTATTTCCATTTTGGATCCATCGGTGTAAACAGCCAATGATCGCTCGTTAGGCGTTCTGTCATTTTTCCAGTCTTTCCTGCTCGGATAGGTGCTAGAGAATGGTCTTAAGAAGTCTAGGTAAGGCGTTAAGTAGTCTGTATTAGATACACTGCCTAGATATCTCCGCAGGATCGTGGTGTGACCCATTGCATTTGGTCTCCAGCTATCTGTTTGGCTTAATCTTACGGCAATCTTAATCTTACAGCAATGGCGCTTAGTCAATAATATCTTAGGAAACGATCAGAAAGAACATAACCCCAAACTCCTTAAATTTAACAATAGGGCTATTAATACTAATAGGGAATCATGCAACGAATTCAATACGTTCTTTAAAAATATTGCTGAAAACGTTAAACCGAAAATCACAGTTAAGCTCAATGAAACAAATAAGTTTTTAGTCGATAAATCGAATTCATCTTCTTTTTTTTTCAGTCCGGTGACTAATGCTGAGCTTATTTCCGTCATTAACGTTCTTAAGCCAAAAAAATCATGTGGAACAGATGGTATAAGTAGCATAGTTATCAAAAAGATAGGAAAATCAATTCTTAGACCTCTGGTCTTTATTATAAATAAAAGTTTTGAATGTGGGAAATTTCCAGATGCTCTCAAAACATATATTGTGATTCCAATTTTTAAAAAGGGAGACCCTAGTGAACCAGGCGAGGTTGACGCCCTATGCCCCCCGAGGGGTTAAAGGATTTAAGTAAGTAAGTAAAGTAGTGAACCAGATAACTATAGGCCTATATCACTGCTATCTGTTTTCTCAAAAATATTTGAAAAATTAATAATTAATAGAATGATCACATTCTTAACAAAAACAAAATTCTTTAATAAATCTCAATTCGGCTTTGTGAAAGACAAATGTACTGAGGATGCAATTATCGCTTTTCTGAGCAGAGTATATGGTGCACTAGATAACAACATGAAGTTAGTTGGTATTTTCCTTGACTTAACAAAGGCTTTCGATTTAGTGAACCATGAAATGCCGGGTTTAGAGGAAACATTAGTGATTGGTTCAAATCATTCCTAACGAACAGAAAACTAAAGGTAAAGTTAAATGGAGTGTTAAGTGAGGAAGAAAAGAGTCTGAATACTGGTGTTCCAAAAGGATCGGTCCTTGGACCAATACTCTTTCTGATCTACATCAATTCCATTTTGAACTTACCCCTTAAGGGTCATTTAATTGGCTATGCGGACGATCTTGCTCTCGTATGCAGGCAAGAATATAATAGACACAAAAGATGAATTAACGTCTGATCTGCATCTGCTTGGAATTTGGCTCAATTACCACCAAATGGTACTAAGTACAAAGTCTAAGGCTATGTATTTTTCCTTGTCAAACTCTAACTTGGTGATTGAGGGCATCCGTTTTCACCACCCCAGATGTAATAATGTATGCTGTTCAGATAAATGTTTCGTGCTAGAATGTGTTAAAGGGTTTAGGTATCTTGGGGTTTTGATAGACAACAAATTGTGTTGGAAGTCTCATATTATGTCAGTAAAGAAGGTGCTCTACATCGCCATGAACAAATTGTTTTATCTACGTAAGCTCGTTCCACAAAGTCTGCTATTAACAATTTATTATTCACTTGCATGTTGGGGTAGTGCGTTCATAACGAACCTGAAGCCATTGTTCGTTACCTTTATATATACAAAGCACTTAACGTCTTTTTCGTCAGAAGTGGTAATATTAATTACAGAAGAAATGCGGTGTACTTGCTGAGAAATAGGCAGACTGTGGTCGTTCCATCAGTCAACAAAGAGCACAGTAGGCGTTTTCTCAGTTTCATTGCACCTTATATTTTCAACAAACTGCCGTCGGAAATAACTAGTCAAATTGCACACGGTTACCGGTTTCTTAAACTCCTCAAAAATTGGCTACTCTCTAGATCTGAGGTAGAGACTCTTATACAAGTTACGATTTAATAAACAAAATGTATCCATTGCAGGTTTTTTTCTCATGTTTCATATCTCGTTTAATTCACTCTACTACTTCGTCACCCACTACAAATCTTTTTGTCACCTTCGTACTGTGAACTACATACACCGCGTTCTTTTCTTTTCCTTTTCTTTCGGCTTTTACCCTTAAAATATTTTAATAATAATAAATGAATTCACACTTGTCACTGGTTTTTTTTTACGACCACAAAGTGTGTTATCATATGATATGCTTTAAATACCCAAAATATGTTTAATATTTTTATATAAGTATCTATTTACATATATTAGTTTTATAGAAATCTTTTTGTAAAAATTTAAATTATAAACTATTACTGTATTTGGGAAGTTGAAAATTGTAAATTGAAATAACTGAAATAAACTAAAACTTACAAACTAAACTAAAACTTATATCCAGTTCGGTTCCACCATCGGTCGAGACAATACTCCCAAGATACTAGAAATCCTCTACTCTCTTTACCGGTTGTCCAGCAATGCATATTTGAGCCGATGAGTTTGTTCCAAGGCTGATAATTTTAGTTTTTGCCGTATTCATTTTCAGCCCGACGACGCCTGCCTCCCTCTCCACATCTGCTGTCATTTGGTGGAGGTCCATAATTCTGTGGGAGAGTAAGCATACATCGTCGGCGTAGTCAAGATGTTTCAGTTGAGATGTAAGATTCCATCGAATTCCTCCGTTTCCGTCGACAAAGCTGCATGAAGCACATCACTAATCACCAATAGGAATAATATTGGTGAAAGGATAGAGCCTTGTCTTACCCCACTTTGGATTTCAAATTCCTCAGACAACCTTCCTCTGTGCAGAACGTGACATTTGGAGCCTTCATATGTAGCTTTGATAATAGCAATTAGTTTATCGGGAATGCCTCTCCTGCGTAAGGCACGCCAAATAAACTCCCTGTTGACACTATCGAACGCCTTCTCAAAATCGATGAACAGCAGGTGCAGTGGCGATCGATATTCAACACGCTTCTGTGAACACTCCTGCGAAGGCATAACACTGGCAGTAGCTTGGTCATGTGGCTAGAAAAATTGTTCGGTCTGTTGATGATGATTTGCCCTTGACATCGATTATCGGGAAAAAAAGTACTGTGAATCAGAAGCAATGACAATAATAACAAAAATCTCCCCAGTTATCTGGACGCCACCCCCGGAGAATAGCTGAAGCATAAACAACTGAGCTTCAAGAACCACTACACTAAAAAATTTTTCTCTCTCTCTTCTGTCCATCCTTTTCAACGCCCGCACTGTGTGTAAACATGTTAAAGGTATTCATAACCCTTGAGTGCGCGCAAATTATAAAAAAAAAAAAGAAAAACACTGTTCGATGATAATCCGCAGGGTGTTGATGTGGTCGGCACAGGAGGGTCCTGAACGGAAACCTGCTTGTTCGGCATCGATTGTGTCGTCGAGATGTTGTTTGATTCGCTCAAGGATGATTTTAGCTATTTTTTTAGCTACAGCAGGCAGCACGCAGATACCCCTCCAGTTTCCGCACTCCATTAAATTTCCTTTCTTAGGAAGCTTAACGATCATTCCCTTTTTCCACTCGTTAGGAAAGCTCTCAGCTTCCCAAGCTCTCTCTATAAGTGGAAGCAGAAGCTCAGCCGATGTTGTGGGCGCTGCTCGTAACAGCTCTGCTGGAATACCGTCAAGTCCTACCGCCTTGTTGGTTTTGAGTGCCTTGATCGCGGTAATGATCTCATCTTTACTGGGAGTCGTGGTGCGTATTCGGGAGCTTCTCACCTCGGGCATCTCAGTCTGATTTCGGAGCATATCACTAGCGAATACACGGCTCAAAACCGTAGCAAAATGCTCTTTCCATCTCTTGAGCTGGTCCTCATCCAAAATGAGCAAGGAGCCGTCTAGGCTTTTCACTGGGTGTTGGCTGGAGCTGCGACCACCTGTCAGTTCTTTGGTGATTCTGTAGACGGTCCTGCTGTCTCACCTCCGTGCAGCTTCTTCTGCTTCTGTAGCCAGCGCGTTGATGTAGTTGCCCTTGTCACGTCGCACGCTACGCTGAACTTCTCTCATCTTCATGCGATGAGGTTCCAAGTTCGAATCCCAGAAAATACCAAAAAGTATTTTTACGGTCCCACCTCTCGCGAGCGTCTGAAAAACATCCGAGAGTATTGTTGTCACGAAAAAGCTTCTCAAATCGCCGTTCGGATTCGGCATTAAACTGTAGGTCCCTTCCATTCGTGTGAAAAATATAACGCACACAACATGAGTGGTTGCGAGAAGCTAGGCCCTGGCACTTTAAAGAACTGTTGCGCCAAATATTTGTTTGTTTGTATCACTATGATAATGTCTCCATTTGGTGTTGTGTTGAAGACGGCGCTTAAGAGATTGTAGAAGCTCTCCTTTTCGTCCTCAGACGAACTATTCGCTGGGGCGTAACACTGTATGATGGTGACGCGTCGTACTCTAGTCCGGAATCTGGCCGTCAAAATCCTATCACCATGAGGCTGCCAGGAAATTAGGCCCTTGCGTGCTGTTGTTGTTAGCAGTAGTCCGACTCCATATTCCCGCGGACTTCCGGGTGGTCTTCCAGAATAGAGTAGTACAGTGTTACGCGTTGGAGACTGGTACTCGCCCGATTCTAACCATCTTACTTCGCTTACCCCCAAAATGTCCAGTTTATATCCCATGAATTCATTTTCCAATTGGAGGAATCTGGCATTGTAAGGACCTTCTCTTCCCGAGTCGAGGAGCGTCTTTACATTCCAGAAACCTATCTTTGTCCGGGTACAATAGCCAAAAGTCGTCAACATGTGATCATTCCTTATCCGAGGCATAGTGTCGGTTTCTATAGCGAACGCTTTTCGGTAACGCAGGTTGCTGGCCCACGTTACCTAGCCTAGAATCAAGGCCCTAGACAACCCGGACTTACATTTTAGCCTACACGTATAAGGGTTTATACGTATAGTTGCCCGGGGACCACCACTAGGAGGTAAAGTAAGCACTTCATCACGAACTGGATTGTTGCGCTACTGGCCCAAGCCAAGTTTTGAGCAGTCAGTAGTTTCCCGATCAATCGCAATACAGGTCCCCAAAAATAAAGAATACATATATGTACGTCTCCTTTCCAATAGGATATACTCATTTTTATACGATATGTATATGACTTCGTATATTTTTGTATTTTTTGGTGTTTCACTTAATTATCAATCGGGTGATGGAGTATATGTAGTCTGTTGTGTACTCTCTTACACATAATCTCTTATCACGCACTTGTTATCCCGTTAATCTCTCATCATACCATCATCAGTTACATCGGACCAGTCTAATCAATTGTCAAGTGACACGGCATTCTTGTGTGGGATATCGTGGCAAGCAGACTTAATATGACCTGTTGCTATTATTACTTATTTTTACGATTGTACTAATTACGAATTATATTTTATACTGTTAAATAAATGTTAATTAAAATTCTATAAGGAATACAGAATTGGCACAGCCGGTACAAAAGTACATAGGCGCTACTATAATATTTTTTCTTTTGTACACCGTGCTGATCGCACACGCCACATGGAGGAGAATTGCTAAATTTCAATTGTTAATCACCTAAAATGCGGTAGATTTCAAATAGATGGTAGCTGAATCAGACAATAAGACGCCGTTGCCAACTATTTCCGAGAGCACGATGTCAAGCTTTGTAACTGGATATTTCGAGCAGTTCAATCTCGCTCAGCCAGAGAAATGGACACCGTTTCCGCATTTTCAACGGTTTAATGTGTACTTGCTGTCCAATGACACACAAGGGAAACCGCGACAACGTGCAGTATTTTTAACAGGTTGTGGATCTCAACAGTACTACCTCCTGTGTTAATTGGCATTGCCAAAGCAGGTAAGCGATCTAAAATTATCGGAAATTGCGGCGCTTCTTGAAAAATATTTTTCTCCTATTTCCTCGGAAATTGCCTCGTTCTACAAATTCTTCAAACGCGACCAACAAGCAGATGAGTGCTTCTCAGCGTATGTTGCTTAGTTGAGGAAACTGTCAATTGACTGCAATTTGGTGCAACTCTCGACCGCATGCTAAGGTATCGACTGGTATGTGGCCTTTGTGATGAAGCACTGCAGCACAGTTTTCTCGCAGAAGATAACTTCACATTGCAACGTGTCATCGACAAGGCGACCACAGCTGAGGCAGCTACAAAAAATCTTCACGAAATTCGACAGTCCGAGCCTGTTCCTCATATCGCTAAACAAAAGCCACCAGTCACGCGAATGAATTCGTCAACGCCCTCCCAGTCCCAGCAGTGTAATGGATGCGGAGCAGCTCATAGCGGAATAACATGACCATATCACGATACTATGTGCTCAAATTGTGGTAAATCGGGTCACTTACTTACTTAGGTGGCGCCACAGTTCGGGGTGAACCAGGGCCTCAACCAACAAGCCTCTCCATTTAGCTCGGTCTTTAGCTAATTGCTTCCAGTTGCGCACTCCAAGTTGGTCGAGGTCCTCTTGAACTTGTGCGCGCCATCTACGGCGAGGAGGTCCACTACTGCGTCGTCCCTCGGGGTTAGATTCGAAGACTCTGCGGGCAGGAGCGTTGGTGTCCACTCGCTCTACATGTCCTAGCCATCTCAGACGTCCAATACGCGGTTTTTCCACTAGGTCGATGCCGCTGTACAGCTCGTATAGTTCGTGCTTTTCTCCTCCAAAACCTGTCAACGCCAACGGGACCGAAAATCTTACGAAGAATTTTTCTCTCGAAGCGACCATGGATATCTTCATCCGCTTTCAATAAAGCCCATGATTCAACGCCGTAAAGCAAGACTGGGATGATCAGAGTCTTAAACAGAGTCTCCTTATTTGTTCGAGAGAGGGCTTTACTGTTGAATTGCCTTAAAAGCCCCAAAAAAACAGCGATTGGAAAGAGCTATTCTTCGATTGATTTCTGCGCTGAGGTCGTTTTTCGAGTTTATTGCAGAGCCAAGGTAGACAAAGTCCCTTACTACCTCGCAGTTATAGCTGCCCACACTGACGTTCTGTCCCATTCATCGGTGTTGATTGCCCCTTCTTGTTGACAACCCGCGCGCCGAGTTCTTCCAATTATGTCAATATTGTCGGCGTATGCAAGCAGTTATACAGACTTTCGATAGATTGCACCTCTGGTGTTGGCTTGTGAGTTCCGCACAATCCGTTCAAGTACAATATTAAAAAAGTCACATGACAGCGGTCGCCTTGTCAAAACATTTTTTGGCATCAAAGCTCTCGGTGAGGTAGACCTTGATGTAGCAGCGAGCACCCTCCATCGTCATCCTGCACAGACGAACAAATTTGCCAGGGATGTCAAAACTAGACATGGCTCTATAAAGCTCTTCTCTATAGATGCTGTCATAGGCGGCCTTGAAATCGATAAAAGGATGGTGAGTATCGATTTGGAATTCTTGAGTTTTCTCCAGGATCTGCCAAAGTGTGAAGATTTGATCGATAGTGGACATTCCTGGCCCGAAACCGCACTGATAGGGTCCAATTAGGCTGTTGATAAAAGGTTTCAGGCGTTCACACAATATCGCAGAAAAGATCTTATATGCGATGTTGAGGAGACTAATGCCTTGGCGCAGTTGAGCGGGTCTACTTTCATGTGAATCGGGCAAACGATGCTGAGATTCCATTCATCAGGCATACAGTCGTTTGACCAAATTTTAGAGATGAGTTTGTGTGTGCACTCTACCAATTCATCACCAGCTGCCTTGAAAAGTTCGGCCGGTAAACCGTCAGGTCAAGCAGCCTTGTTGGGTTTCAGCTTGGATATCCTCACTTCGTTTTGATCGGGTAGACGGAAATTTTGACTATCATCGTCTGTGTTGAATGGTTCATTCTGCCTGACAGCGGGATGTTGGTCTCCGTCAACGTTATAGAATCTGCAGAAGTAGTTCCTCCATATTCTTAGCACCGACTGTGATTCTACTACGAGGTTTCCATTTTCATCTCTACAGGTTTCTGTACGGGTATTACTTCTCTGACACGTTCTTTTTACCTTTTGGTAAAACTTCGGTACATTGTTCCTAGAGTATAAACTCTCGATATTCTCGAACGCGCATTTCTCATCCTCTTTCTTCTTCTTATGGAGAAGCCGATGTTCTTCCCGTCTCTTTTGCTCGTAGAGCTCACGAGCAGCTCTCGTCTTCCTTTGCAGCGCCGCTTTGTATGCCTCTTGTTTTGCTGCATGCACTCGCCGGCATTCTTCGTCAAGCCAGTGATTTCGCGGTGGTGGACGAGCGAGACCCAGCACATCAGTCGCGGCGTTTCTGATGGCATGTTGGCAGCGTTGCCACTCGTCTTCGGCACTTGATGCTGGCGGCATAGGGGTGATTGAGAGATTTCGGGATACGCCTTCAGCGAAGAGTCTGGCGGTCTCTTCCGATTGTAGCTTTTCGACGTTAAATTTTCTCACAGTGATTCGTCTTTGTTGCTCAGATTGGGATATCCGCATTCGTACCTTGGCTACAACAAGGTAATGATCCGAGTCTATGTTGGCCGCTCGGAAGGTCCGGACATCCAGAATACTGAGGCAGGTCTTGCGTCGATCGCAATATGATCAACGCGGTTGATCGTTACATGATCATTGGACCGCCATGTCTCGAATCGAAATGAGGAAACCATGCGCTTGCTATGGTGACATTTCGCTCCACAGCGAAATCAATTAGCCTTACTCCGTTATCAGACATGGTGGTCTGTAAGCTATGCTTACCGACTGCCCTACCAAAGACGTCCTCCTTTCCTATTTTAGTGTTAAAATCGCCCAATACGAATTATAACATCGTATTTAGGACATTGCTCGTATGTTTTGTTGAGGAGCTCGTAGAAACACTCTTAGGTGGCAGGGTCCTTTCCGTCCATTACGGGCATGAACACAAATAGTTCTTATGTTTGCGAGTTTACCCTTGATCTGGATAGTCACGCTCGCTCACGTGCCGGAAACTTAAGACTTCTTGCCTAAGTCTGCCGTGTATGATAAATCCGCATCCGAATAAGAATTGCCTGTTGCCTCTGTAGCAATCACCGTAGTAGATGTCACTAATTTTCATCCTCTTTTTGCCCGGCGCATCTCATCGCACTTCCTGGATGGCGGTAATATCTGCTTTATAGCAGTCCAGGGCCTCTGATAGTTGTTCTTCTGCACGCGGTCTGTAAAGGGACAGAACATTCCACGTACAGATCCCCTGGAGGGCCAGTTCCTTAATTATTCTCTTAGGAAGAGGGGCCGGGTACACCAGAGCCAGTAGTCCACTACGGGAGTATGAGCGCTGCAGTTGCACAGTGGTCCAAAATACCATTCTACGTGGACAAAATTATTTTATTATGCCAAACTGTTCGTTTGCATTTGTACCTTAAAATAAATAATTCTTTTTTTTTATTATTATGCATGTATGAAATTTTTCAATAAATAAGTTTATACTAGAAAAACCACTTTGTTTGAAAATTGTTGGTTATTATATTTCTTTTAATTTATTAATTCAATAATTATTATTAATAGTAATATATTCACTAGTTAACATTATTTATTAAATAATTAAACTTTATTAATTAAATAAATTTTAATTTGAAATTTTTTTTTTTAATTCGAACTAGATACAGATGTACAGTCGAGAACGGATAACCGGAAAACGGATAAGTGGAAAAATCGCATAAGGGCAACGACTTTAGATGCCCCTAGCCATTTCATGCGATTTCTATACAAATTTGTTCCTATAAGTGCAAATTCCTCATAAGTGAATAAACTTTTCAAAACCCCGAATAAAGTTTTCCATAGTTTTTAAAACAGATAAATGCAAATGCAAATTTTAAATTTGTTTACATTAATAAGAAATTAAGTTGCAACACTTGCCCCATGCGTATGAAATATGACTATAACAGTCCGACTGACATAAATAGCAGTTTGTATTTCAAACACATCTGCCATTGCGCTTAATTTCTCGCATTAAATTGTTCACGTGTCAGCACTGTTTTTTATTATTTTAAACAAATTGGTACTGCAAAAATGTTAAGTTCCCTCAAACTAATTACCCTTAGTATAAGTCAAAAGCGAAGAATCATCTCTGCTCGGTTTTCTTTCAATTTCTCTTTCTTTGATTAACTCAAGCTTTTGACTTATAAATAAACAAATAAATATTTGGCGCAACAGCTCTTTAAGAAGCTGCTCCCAAATAGCTGCTGCCAGAGCGAAGCTTTTCGCTACCACTCATGTTGTGTGCGTTATTTTTGTTCACACGAATGAAAGGGACCTACAGTTTAGTGCCGTATACAAAGGGCACTTTGTTCTGAGAAGCTTTCTCGAGACAACATTACTCTCGAATGTTTGTCAGACGTTCGCGAGAGGTGGGACCGTGAAAAAACTTGTTGGTGTTTTCCGGGATTCGAATTTGAAACCTCACGCGCAGTGAGCCGACACACTAACCAATTGCGCTACCTCGCCTCACTACTTCACTAGTGGAAGTATGTATTAATAATGTTATTTTGGATATAATATCTACATGGACGTATGTACAAATATACATACATATACAGATGTGGAATTATATATTTAACTCAAAATGCAATTAGACTTTTTTTGTCGTTACGTTGTTTTTATTAAATTTTTTTAGTTTTCGCTTTTTTTAAATAAACGAATTCAAAATATATGTAGTTTCTTTTTTTGAGCGTGTAATTACGGTGTAAATACGGTGCACCCTAGTGAGTAAGTACACGTGTCCCCCGATTTACACGGAAGATCAGTTCCTGAAAATATCGTGTAAATCGGAATCCTAGATTTTTGTATGAAAAACTGTGTAAATCGAAAAAAAAAACTAAAATACACATAATTTATTCAGTTTTTTTAATTAAATTCCTTTATTTCAACCCAAATAAGAATCAAATATAATTGGAAAATAAAATATATCAGTCTATTCATGAAATAATTAATAAATAAAGAAATTGTTTCATAGAAATTAAAAATTCAAAATTCATAAGAAATTAGTGCAAAGATTTAATTACATACTATCACTTTTGTTCTTGGTTGGTCAGATTTCGCTTTCAGAGAGATTTCGTTTTATTTTCGAAAATTCGTGAATTTGAAAACCGTGTAAAAACGAAAAATAACATGTACATCGAGGGACAGGGGCTTGGGAAAACAACGTGTAAAAGTGAAATCGTGTAAATTTTTTTTTTTTTTGCGCAATAGCTCTTTCAGTGCCAGGGCCAAGCTTCTCGCAACCACTCATGTTTTGTGCGTTATATTTTTCACACAAATGGAAGGACAGTTTAGTGCCGTATCCGAAGGGCACTAACGGATAAGTGCAAATAAGTGCAAAAATTTGCACTTATGGATAAGTGCGCAGACCGGATAAGTGCACAACAAATCGATGCCCGGACGTTGTGCACTTATCCGTTCTCGACTGTATTTGACTCAAAACAGCATTCTTCTTCTTTCTCAGAGTCTAATTCAGCACTTTCCTGAAGATTTTGAGGAATTTCAAGTAAATCGACCACATCCGGTGTTAAAGTAGACATCTTCTTGCTTGGTGTTTGGCGGTTAAAGCTCACTAGATGATCTGACGAAACGAGGGGCATGTGAAATAAATTTTGCATTGTGCTTTTTCTGTTTATTTTTCTTGTATGGTGTTCACGAAAATATTTGCAGTCCTTGTTTCTTGCTTCCTGTGCTTCCTCTGTTAATTGTCCAATAGGGACAATCGAATTCGGCACCACGTCTGGCCCATGAATTAGTATCTTGTGCAGTCACAGGCATATAGTACCATGGGTAAATACTAACATACAATTCTGCGGTTTTCTTGCAGTGGCTAGTAAACTTTTCAATGTTGATCTCAAAACCGCTAGACATTGTGTGCAGTATTGTAAGCTCAACATTCAGCCCTGTTATGGAAGCTTCGAAATTTGTCCTGAATGCATTTTTTTGTTTATGGACAATTCTCTTTTCGAATCAACTGCCTGTAGATAAGATATTTGATGAGCCAGGCTCTGTTTCAGCGGCATGCACACAAACTTTAAGGACTGGTAACACAATATTTTCACTCGGCCACGATTTATTACTTTTTTCAAAAACAGTGGAGTTCCTGCTACATTCCTTCCATTTTTGCCTACATATCCATTAAATGTCTTCAGAATTGAATAAATTTTATCCTTACTGTCAGCTGAGACTTCCTCAGTATCAAGTTTTTCTAGGATAAAATTATACAACGCACTTTGTTTTTTACCCTGAGTACATTTTTTCCATTCATCAAATAATTCTGCTCTGGAAATTCGGCTACCCTCTGAAACAAAATGTCATAACTTTGTAATACACAATAAAATGCAAGAAATTTTTGGTATGTGACTAGTTTATTAGTCAGGCTTTCTAAAAATATACAATTTGATTGGACGATGTTGGACGATAACACTGTAGGCTTAAATAAATTTAGGTTTTTATTCGCGTTTATCAAATGTTAGAGTGTTATATAAAATGTTTCACAATAAATTTTTAACAACTAATTTATACCATTCATTTACGTTTTTAGATAGCACTTACCTTCAGTAAGAAATTCCATAATTATATTCCACTCAAATCACTCTGGAAAACTTAGCACATGTACTTACTTCTGACTGTTTTATTTTGCTTACATTATTCTTTGCAATCTGTTATAAGGAAGGCCGAACTTAGTGTTTAAGCTAAGCTATCGGTTTTTAACTCGGTGTATGTTCCAACTCTCACCTATGGTCATGAAATTTGGGTAGTGACCGAAAGAATAAGATCGCGGATACAAGCTGCCGAAATGAGGTTCCTTCGCGGTGTTGTTGGAATAACTCGTAGGGATCGAGTGCGCAACACCAGGGTACGCGAGGAGCTTAACGTTGAGCAGCTACTTCTCCGAACGGAACGATCTATGCTTCGATGGTTTGGTCACGTAGTGCGTATGCCCCCAGACCGGCCTCCAAGACGCGCCATGGTTGCCGTACCATCAGGTAGGCGACTTCGCGGAAGGCCTAGAAATAGATGGTTGGATCAACTCCGACATCTCTCCTGGAGCCGCTTAGGGATTCCTCCTGATGAATTAGAGTCAATGGCGGATGATCGAGAAGGATGGAGAGTCCACCTGAGCATCCTACCCCCGCGACCCTCATGAAGGATTAGCGGGCCATTGAAAATGAATGAAAATGAATGAATATTCTTTGCAGCCATGCCATTCAAAGTGCATACTTTGGGCTCTCCTAGTACCATTATTTTTACAGAGTGGCCCGAAATACTTTCTCACATTATGAATTGACCATTTTTGAACATATTAGTGATTTTTTATTTTTATTTGGAGCAACAAAAAATTTGAATTTTGTCCAGCTGGATTGCCATTTTGGACCACCGTGCGTTGGCCTGTCAAGGCCTCCTCCGCCACAAACTCTATTTCAAGGTCCTGGCCAACATTGGAAATTCCTTACCGACATGTTATCCGAATACGTCGAAAAAGTTCGCGCAAGGTAAGTTCAATCTAACTGGAACTATAGACGTCACCGTTGACTCCGTCTAGGGAATTCAAAGCAACTTGCTGCTATTGCTGCTTTTGCAGTCGCAGCTGGTTTATAAGTTTAGTTGATTGGTATACCGCAGCACAGGGGTTATACTTGCTAAGTTGCTATTGCTGATATTGCAGTTGCAGCTGGTTTGAAAATTTGGTTGGTTGATATATAGCAGCACAGTGGTTATACTTGCTAAGTTGCTATTGGTGCTATTGCGTTGCGAATGCGATTTCCTAGCAGGAGCTCCAGTACCAGTACAGCGAATTTAAAAAAGCGCATTGAAATTAAGCATTCTTATGTGTCTTTAGTTTCAGCAAGTTCATCGGAGTCAGATGTGCGAGTCAGTTTTTTATGAAAGGACTAGCTGACTAGTGCTCGCCTTCCTTCGCCCGCATTTAAGTTGACGGTTATTTATTTGTTGAATAATTGCCAACTGAATACAATACTGAAAATGTGTAAACTCAATTATAGCTCTCCCCGTGGGAATCCCACCAGAGCATACGCAAACCCGCTTCCAACACACAATTTATTTTAAATTCATCCAACGATCAACATCTCATCTAACAAAATGGGAAAATATTGCAATAGTTCTATGTCTTCACATGCATATGCATGTACATATGTACCTACGCGTCTATTCCCAAGTCTCTTAATTGCATGAAGTTTTGATAGCACATGGATATATTCCGTTTGCCGACCCTCCTTCTCTTAATAGTACAAGCTTAAGTTTCTCATGTCATGCAAAATATCTGGGTCTTATTTTGGATAGGAAATTAAGCTGGACACCTAACATTCATTTATTCAGCTGGAAACATATCTTGGATAAAGCAAAACGTGAAATCCGCATCTTTTCAGACAGTCAAGCAGCAATCAAATGCTTGGAATCGGTCTCTATAAATTCATTAGTAGCCCTAGACTGATGATCGTCTCTCGAACAGCGGAGCAGTTTAACATTCACATCTGTTGGGTGTCGCTTTATTCAAATCTAACGACTGGTGGTGGTGGTTGGTGTATTTATACCAAATACAAGGACTTCTAGAACATTGTCGAACAAGCTAGATATCATTAGGGATAAATTGAGCTGAAGGTGGAATGTGGGACGAACTAATGTAATAATGACCCTTTCGGACCTTTTTTTTTAAACTCAACCTAAAGTCTAAAAAGTGTACCGGAAGTAGTGTTTCAGAAAACATTAAATTAAATAGTTTCATCAAAATTATAAAAAAAAATCCGTTAATTTTTGATTTTCAAAATGAACTGATATATCACACAGAAGGAAAAGGAAATCCCTTTTTGAAACCCTTTGCCTAGTTTTTACACTCAAACCTAACAAAAAAAAAAAAAACAACTTTTTTAGGTGACCTTAAAAATTATTCAACTTTGAGTGGCTCTAACAGCAAAACTAGTGATCCAAAAGAAATCATTTTTTCGACTACCAGAGCTCCAAACATTTGTTAATCCAGTGAATTTAAAAATTTAACATTATAGACCCACCCGAAAATTTAATTATGCAAGCACTTATGACTGGTCCACTGTGCGCCGACCCACCTTCAGAATAAAAACCACTCTCACACGTCTCCAAGTTTGATGAATATGATTTGAAACTACATATGGTATGTATATAAGTAGCTCCTGTAAATCGGCACTAGCCAGTGAACTATTATGTAATTCACGCAACATAATAGGCATTATGTTGTCGCAGCCAAGGGATTTATATGGAGAGAAACTATTAATAGTCCAAGAGATTGTCTCCTCCGAGACTATGGTTGAGATACTGCCCCATGATGCCGACTGCTCACCATTTGAACCATCTTGTTATGTGCTGTTCTCGCAATAACCTGAAAGCTGCAGATATTCCGAAGTGGAATCTGTTCATCTTCCACCTATGTCTGGATTACTATGTTCTTTTAATAAGATCTTGCTGAGTTTTGCAGCTTCCTTATAGCATGAGAATGAAGACGGCCTTTTCATAGTAGTGGTTCTTCTGAACGATAGTAAACGCAAGTACCTAGTTCTTCTGGTAGTTGGTAAGGGACGGTTGAGTATGGGTGGTGAGTATGGAGTAAGGTAGTGTACTTTGGCTACTTGAAATTTCTGGTGACTCTTGGATTAAGGCAAGAAACTTATCTTCAGATTATGTTTTTGTTTATATATATTTTTCTGCTTTTCTTTTTATTTTTTATTTTTTGATTTGGTTTCCACGAGTATAGTCGCAAGGGAAAATCCGCCCTGGCAGCGCCACCATACCAGGATAAGGCGTAGATACTACAGACTCTACCTGTGCATCTAAAACAACTCGTTAGCGACTGTTACCCCCAACATTGCATTCTTGGACATTTTTTCTTGCATTAAATGCGCTCACACCACCACTGAAATCAGGTACCTCAATCATCAGTGCACCTACATATGAATATATGTTGTGATCTTTTTCTTAGTTACATATGCTTCGTAGGTATTTGACATCAACCTATCACTTTTCTATTCTATTTCTTTTACTATTTTAATACATCTTAAGCATATGTATCTATTCCATACATTTTTATTATCATTTTCATCATCATGTTATTCATTATTTTTAAAAGGGAATGAAATTAATTCAAAAAAATGCCTTAAATCAGTTGGGTATGGGATTTAGTTAGTTTCCATGCAACATTATGTAGCGTTACGATCGGCAACTGGATCTCAGTATCCGAAAGTATCCGAAGATCCGACACTATCCGAATATCCGAATCCATACGGATCTCAACTGTCTCATACTTATGTATTCGGATATCCGGATAGCTTGAAGATTCGGGTAAAGTTTGAAGCACTACTTGTAATTACAGAGATGGTATATGTATGAGAATATGGTTCATTGAAAAGAAAAAGAAAAACTGAACGAGTGATTTCGAATGAAGCGTTAAGTTCCGTTATGATGAAATTTCACAAAATAAAACTTCATCTGTTGTTATAGTATTTAAATCTATTCATTCGACTTCGACTACAAATATAGCCACGCCTTAGACTTCGTAAAATTTTAGAAATACTTCAGGAGAACTCAATACCAATCAGACTCTGCACACTCTGGCTCTGAAATTTGTCTGTTTAATAGCAGAACTCACGACGAACAGATGGGTTATCCAGTAGTTGGCACCGATGCAGTTAAACAAGGAATAAAGCAGAAAGATGCAGATATAAGAATGTGCACGTTTCCTACGAGAATATCGGATTCTCAGCGTCATAATATATGCACATAGTTCAAAGCGGCCCTCCACAGAAGTTAGATATTAGTAATAAAAATTATATTATGATCGTAGGCACTTTTCCAACTTTTATTTTTAACTGGCCGAACAAAATGGTGAAGCTGAAGTTATACGCGTGTAGTGCTGTCAAAAAATCGCGCACTGATGCACAAGTACGAACACAATGGCGAAGCGCTGTACGGGTGTTTGTTGCTGGTAATCCAAATGCTTCGGAATTTCTTTTCCACACCTTGGCTTTTTTTTTTGTATTTTTATAGTGAGGATTATTCAAATCCCATACAATATTGTTCCTTTTTACTAGATCGATTAATTTTTCTGTTTACTGATGTGCTGTATCTTCTTTTTTTTTATATGGAAATGTCAAAAAAGCGCGCTGCAGTGAAGCTGAAGTTAACTCCACTTTTACTTCAGCGACAAGCTTCAGCCTCACATTGTGTTCGCAGTATTGGATGTGTGCATTTAACTTTGACAGCGCGACGTATTTTAGCTTCAGCCTCATCATTGTGTTCCGGCGGTAAAGAACACTAAACAAGGGTGAAACTAAATTTTTTCGCTGCTGGTTGGTTTATTCAACATCTGAAGATAAAGTTTATTGTTTTCCATGCAGAGTTTTTTTTTTGAATTCACAAGCTCAGATAGTACACGAAGGTTTCTGTGACAGCAAACATCTACTAAGTAGCATTTTACACGGAAAATAGCCCCACAGTAGAGGAAGTCGCTTTGGTAATTGTGGGCAGAAATGCTCAGGAGTCAAGACCTTGGGTAAAAAGGTAGTGTAGTGGCTTTCGCGTGCCATTAAAGTGGGCGGGGAATGCCGTGAAATACCTAGCGGTGATTGGCGAACTAGTGTGCTTGGCACTTAAAATATAAAGGCGGCCAAAAGAGATTTTGCTAAAAGTTTTGTTCTAATGTGTTAGAATTTCATCTCTGAGCTGAGGTTTAGTCTAAGTTAAGGAATATACAATGCAGCCATAGTCTTGTCAGTACAACTACCGACCAGTTATTTATTCCCATAATGGTGCTTGAAAAGTATGCCAAACCTATCTTGAGTTTTTTTGTGCACTTGGAAAAAGTATAGAATCGATTTCCTAAAGGCAAACTCGGGTGTGTTCTGCAAGAGTATGGGATTCAAGGTTCCCGTTTAAGGACTGTTTGATCTTTATATACAAATGTAGAAACTGTATTCGGATAGGCGGCATTGTGAGGTGGTCAACTCTGATATGTTTTCGTCTGATTTCATTTAGTATGTGGCAGGTATCCGGTGCTGTACAGACTGCGTTGTAGCGGAATATTACTGCTGTGTGGCATGTAGTTGAGTCTCGAAAGTTCTTCTCTGGCGCAAAAAATTACCGAAATCTGAGATATGCTACATATGTATGTGTAGCTTACATGTTCGTGATTTATTTGTGTCTTAATAGATTAAGCGGGTGTTCAAGTTTTTTGTTGCAGTAATGTATTATTATTCTTATTTGTGTAGGGTTATTTTGCACTGCGACCTAATGGTCTATTGTGCCCCCTGCTAATACCTTGGGGAGGTTTGTTCCCTCGTTAGAGTCCCCTTCGCAATTGCAATTTCTGAGGAATTGTGTTTGAAGGTCATATGCACTTACTTTGCCTTGGCGAGAATAGCTCACCTTAAAGCTCTTTCTCCAGACCAGTTTCTTTTAAGAATCTGAGAATGATAAGTGGGTCCATGGTTGGCATTTCCTCTTCTGATACTTGGTATTTGCCCAAGTATTTCAATATTTTGTGGGTCAGTGCCCCACAGGATTCCAGAAGGTGTTCCGGAATCTCACATGCCTCGTTGCAGAATCTGCAAAGGCCTTCATTTGTTATACCTAGTTTCCGTAAATGCTCCCTGAGTTTGCAGTGCCCCGTTAGGAAGCCTGTTAGGATCCGTAGGTTATTCTTGCTAAGGCAGATGTAGGCTTCGAATCTTTTCCGGTTGTAACATCCCAGTAGTTTCTTAGCTTGCGTCAGGCCTCTGGCGTTGTTCCAGGTTCTTGCCCTGTCTTCTCTCTCCATTTTCCTGAATTTCTCGCGTATGGTGTGTTCTCCCATTCCACAGAATGGTTCAGGTCCAATGAAGGGTTCTGCGGCCCCTTGTCTTGCCAAGGCGTCCGCTGCTTCGTTACCTTTTATCTCGACGTGACCGGATATCCAGTAAAGTGTAACTTTATTGTTTCTGCCCAATTCATTAAGCTTGCATAGGCATTCCCACACAAGTTTTGACTTAACAACATAGGAGTCAAGTGCTTTGATAGCTGCTTGGCTGTCTGACAGTATATCTATGTCGCAGTTGCTGTATCCCTTTTCGAGATTGAGTTGGATGCATCTGTTTATAGCACATATGGTATTTCAGCTTGAAAGATGCTGGTGTACTTGCCCATAGGTTCTGAGTGCTTCGTTCTTCGGTCCTTCGCCCAAATACGCCCGCTCCTGTTCCCTATCCAGTTCTCGAACTGTCTGTATACCACTTTATCGTGTGGCTGCCCAGTCCGTACATCGTGGATTCGTTACTCCACTCTTTCTTGTTACTTAACTTTGTACTAAAGTTTTTCCCAAAGTTAAATTTCCTGATACTGTCGTCCCCGGGGAAGACCAGAAGGGAAAGTTTTTTGAGAAGTGCATCATATTCTCTCGAACCAACACATTTCTCCCTTCCAATACCTTCTTTTGCCATCCTTAGGATCGTCCACTGTGCATTTTGCTCCACTACAAGATGGAGCGGTGTTAGCTCCAGGAGTACTTCCATGGCTGCAGTTTGACACATTCGCATGGCCCCAGTGATGCAGAGGCACGCAAGTCTTTGCACTTTAGTGAGTGTCTCCCTCGTAGTGACTAGACTAGTTCGCTTTGTCCATGCTATTGCTCCATAAGTGATCATTGGTCTCACAATGGCAATGTACATCTAAGATGGACATATTTGGACTAAATCCCCAAGACTTGCCCGCTAGGCTCCTGCATATCATTAGAGCACGGGTAGCTTTTTTGGATATCTCCTCTATGTGTTTCTTCCACAAGATTTTGCTATCTAGGTGTAGTCCTAGTTATTTTACTTCCTTTACCGGCGCCAGTATCGTGTCCGACAGTCGGATTGGCTTCAGTTCAAGTTTTCTCTTCCTCGTGAACGGTACTATTGTGGTTTTGGCCGGGTTTATATTAAGCCCAGCCATGCTGCACCATTCTTGAGTTACTGTTAGGCCCCTTTGTATAATATCACATAGGGTTTCCTCGAATTTCCCCCTGGCAATCAGTACAATGTCATCAGCGTAGGCTTGACAGTTAATTCCAAGGCTTCTTAATTTTTCAAGAAGCTCATCCACTACAAGACTTCACATTAGGGGAGATAACACTCCTCCTTGTGGGCATCTTCTTGTTGTGTTGACCCTGATAATTCCATGTGAAGTTTGAGTTTCTGCTGATCTTGTTCTGCTGATAATGTTCTGCTGGCTCCCTTTCTGTCAAGGGCTCGTTTAATAGCTTCATGTGAAGTGTTATCAAATGCCCCTTCAATGTCTAGGAAGGCGCAGATTACTATTTCTTTTATTTCAAGAGCACTTTGGATTGTTTCTGTCAGCTGATAAAGAGCAGTCTCGGTGGACCTACCCGCTCTGTATGCATGCTGACGATAATGCAGTGGGGATGTATTAAGTACATCCTCCCTTAAATGGTTGTCCACAGCATTCTCCAATGTTTTAAGAAGAAACGATGTTAGGCTGATCGGTCTGTATGACTTAAGCTGTGTTGGGTCCTTCTTCCCCATTTTTGGTATAAAAACAACTCTCGCCCGTCTCCATTGGTTTGGAATATATCCCAGTGCAAGACTACTTTTTGTTATTCTGACCAGGTGTGGTAGTAGTTTTTCTTGCCCCCTTTGCAATAGGGCTGGTATAATACCATCCGCACCCGGTGACTTGAAAGGCTGGAAGGAGCTTATTCCCCACTCGATTCTCCCTTGCTTCCGAGGTCTAGTCGTGTTGGTCATGCTCCCGTCACAGGTGTTCTGCGAACTTCCGGGGAAGTGAGTTTCTAAGAGCAGTGATGCTCTTTGTTCCTCATCTTTAGTAAAGCTGCCGTCAGGTTTTTTAAGGGATGTTGGCATTCCCCCCGAATTTGCAAGGGCTTTATGTAACCTGGCTGCAGCAGGAGTGCTGTTTATTGTCTCACAGAACTTCCTGAAGCTGTCTTTTTTCGCCCTTCTTAACTCCTTGTTGTAGTTTGTGAGTGCTGCCCTGTAGCTTTGCTCTGTTAAACAGCTTGCGTGTATCAGTGCGTAACTTTGTTAGGTTGCTGCTCCACCATGGCACATCTTTCCCACCCTTTCTGTTGCTTATGGAGGAACTCGATTCGAACGCGTTTGTAATCGCGGTACTAATGCCGTCTACCGCGTTTTCTAACTCTAGATGGTGTGCTGGAGCCCTCCTCAGATCAATATGCTCCAGATTACTGTCTAGGGTTTCTTTAAAGACCTCCCAATTTGTTTTTCTTGAGTTCCTGACTGGATTTCTTGTGATACATGCACTATCTAACTCAAACACAATGATTCCATGGTCAGATAATGACGGCTCATCTGATACTTTCCAGTTCCTGACTAACCTACTGATGCTCGGACTACCCAGCGTGAGGTCACGAACTTCCTGTCTAACTCTAGTAACAAAGCTTGGGTTATTCCCTACATTATATATATCAAGGGATGAACAAAGAATGAATTCTAGTAAAGACTCACCCCTGGTATTGGCGTCGGTGCTCCCCCATATAATATTGTGAGCATTGGCGTCACATCCAATCAGCAGCGGCATTTGGAGCTTATTACAGTGCTCCACTAAGCGCTGCAGTTCTGTTGGGACAGCTGGTTCATCCCCAGCACAGTATGCGGAGGCGATGATGATGGTGCGGTGCACTCCGTCGATGTTCAGGGAAACCTGTAATGGCACCAAGTCTCGCGTCGCAAATTCTGAAAGTAGGAGAAAGTTAATTTTGTTATTAATAAGGATACATGCCCTTGGATTGGTCACCCTTATATCCCAAATTACCTTTGCATCCTTGCATGACAGTCCTTTGACTCCTCCTTTCAAGATCCATGGCTCCTGAATCAATATAATGCCCATGTGGGCATCTAGCCGCCTATTGTGGCGTGGTGGATGTTTACCTGGCTAATGTATGCTCTTCTTCTTAGTTAGTTTATATAATAGTATGTTCCGAATCTTACCTAAGCAATGAAATGTAAGTAGTAAGCTCAAGAATAGAATCGTGGATACAAGCTCCCGAAATCAGTGCGAGTGCCCAACACTAACAACAATTTTGGGCAGCTTCTTCTCCGAACGGAGAGTTGGACTCGATGGTGGACGACCGAGAAGGATGGAGATTTCACCCGAGTATCCCACTCCCGCAATGCTCATAAAAAAAAGCGGACCATCGAAAATGTATGCTCTTGTGAGTCCTAAGGCTTTTATTGCGCCTACGCTCAATTTCGTGTGTTCTCTCCAACTCTTCACCAGTAGCCGTAACTCTTGCCTTTAGATATTTTTTAGTTTCTTTTTTCCTGCGAAGTGATATTCTCTAATTAGGTGTTTGAACCACTTTATATATTCAATGGTATTTCCAGTTTTTGCAATGATTTATCGACTATCTGCACCATACTGCCTCAATGCTACAAGCCTATTCACAAAATGCAAATTATTCTATGTATTGATGGCTTACATTTTTATATTTTATAACAGATGATTCAAGATACATTTATGCTCAGCAACTATTCAATTAATCATAGTATATGCTTCGTGGTTGCTAACCTTTCAATCGTTTGTTCTTAATTTGTCGGCTGTCGCTGTAACGCAGTCCTTTTCTAATCTGTTATTTAATATCTGGCTCCGCAAATAATCGCCCAGAATCGATTCATTTATCAACAATCGCCCGAATTGTTTAAAATGGAGAATCGCCCAAGCTAAAATAATCAATCACCCAGACGATTTTTTGGTCGATTGTTCGCTTGGCAACTTTGGGCGATTATTCGCGGTGCCTTAATATCAACGTAGTTATTTACAATGGAAAAGCGAAGTGCAAATAACGTCTAACTTGTAACTAGTGGATAACTAGTAACTGGTTAATAACTGATAACTGGTCAGTTTCAGCTTATCAATAGCTGCACAAAGATATATCACCCTGATCCTGAGCGACACAGGCAGGATCATTTGGATAATATGTTATAGGCCAAATGTAGCAGTTTCTCTTGATCCTGGTATACAAAAGTACTTACTTTTTAAACTTGTAATAATTCAGTGGTCAAAGTAATTAAACATATAAATCTGCAACTATTATACTGAAGGAATTTTATTTATTACATTATTAACTAAATTCTACTAGTGTTCAGTGTCTAGATAAAATAGTAACAAACTAATTTAAGCCAACATGACTTAAATTAAACTAAAATTTGCTGAAATTGGATTAAAAAATATTTATTGTTTTTTTTTTTTTTTTTTGAATACCTCTTCATTATTGTATTGATTTTTGTTAAATTGCTATGATTTGGACTTTTGTTCACTATTTCAGCATTCATAATTAGTTTTCTATTGCTTGTAGAATAATTTTATTATAATCAATATTTTGGATAAAATTTGGTATTCGGTGAAATTTGGTGTTTTGAATAAATATTATATTATTTAATATTAATTAGTCCAAACTCTTATACATATCTTCCAATTGTGGCTTAAAATAACTTTTAAGTTGAGGCCTTTTTGATTTGAAGGTTGGTGTAAGCAAACCATTTTGTACCGAAAATGGGTCCGGGTGTAGATATATATCTTTAACCTAAGGCGAAAGGAAAAGAAAAATATAACTGGTGTCAATTAATTATTATACTTTAATTATTTTGTTTATAGATAAACAAAAAATAAATTTATTTTTAATTTAATTTATAGAGGGTCATTGATATACACGGATGGCTAGGGGCCAACTTCACCCCTGTTCTTGTTTCACAGCGGAAAATATGGAAGGACCTAGCCGGGCATTGTCCTAGGTGATTTCAACGCAAAGCTAGGGAAAGCGGACGTCTTTAATAGCGTCGTCGGAAAGTACAGCCTGCATGACATCACATCCGACAACGGACTCAGGCTAGTCGGATTTGCGCCGGGGCGAAACGTTGTTATAGCTAGTACGCAGTTCCCACATCTTGATCGAAAAATCGGCAACCAAATCGATCACATTGCGATCGACGCAACCTTGATCCGGAAAACTCTATGTATTATGCAGCTTAGTCAATACAATATAATTGTCTTTGTAAAAGAGTCTTGATCAAGATTGGATAAACTGTTCGCACTATACATAGCTCCTTTTAAAACGAAAAAGATAAAAAAAATAATTGTCTTAAACTTCGTTACAGGAATTGGCAGTGCAACTCGAATGTGAGTATGGTTCCCTTTCGTACCCATGTTCTACAATTTGTGCGAAAACCTTTCGCATCGAAAACTTATTAACCAAACATTTCTACATTTCCAACCTTTTAAGAAAACTGTTTCTGCAACTATGTCAACAAAATGAATAAAAATTGTATGTTTTTAATTTACGTTATATGAATCCGGTTCAGCTGTGCGTTTTTATCATTCTACTAATATTTGTGGAGATTAACGTTAAAAAATGAGTTACTAAGTGGCGTCAGGTTTATAGGTTTAATTTTATAACAAGTAAACTAGTAGAGTAATAAATATTCCATAACTTTTTTAAAAAGCTAGTTTAATGGTTAAAATAACAGATTTTGTATAATACAGCTTCTCGAAGTAAGGAAAAAAAATGTTTTCAAACACGATTTGAAAAATGTTCACAAGTCTTTGTTTTTTAATAATGCAGCTTTATTATGTGAAAGAATCTCTACAAAAGTTCTGTAGGAACTTTCTATCTATGAGTAATGACACATTCTGAAAAATTATGTTTTTGCAAATAAAATTCAATTTGAATAAGAATGCATATCAAAATGTATTTTTATTTTTTATACGAGTAAGCTGCTCAACTCTCGCTTGGCAGACACCTTGACGTGGGGCGAGAGCTTAAGTTGCAAGGACACACTCAACCGTGGGAGCCTCGCTCTCGGATGGGCTGACTGATGAGTAACGAACTAAGAGCTGCCCCCTAATCCAAGGTGTAACGCGACCCGTGCCTATTGGCTGAATTCCAGCCAGCGATGGCGCGCAGGCGCCTATGCCCCCAAGGGGTTAAAGGGTCTAAGTAAGTAAGAGTGTTCGCAATATTCGCCTTTTGTTGACAACTTGGAAATCAGGAAAGACCGTTTTTGGTTTTAAGAGGATCAAGAAGTTTGAAAATGCTGTTAGCGTGAGTGACTAAATTGCAACCAAATAGCACATGATATAAAGGTGTAAGCTGGGGTGGCAATGGTGCAGTGGGTAGTGTGTTTGCTCGTTAACCGATGTGTGCAGGTTCAAGCCCTAGCGGGGAACAGCAATCATCAGCCAACCAAGTATAAAAGCAAAACGAATTACATCGAAGATTGTCTGACCACTGCGCCAAAGAAAGGTTCCTGCCTTGTAGTACAATGGACCGCAGAGTCTGAGTGCTCTGGGATTTGGGTTTCCCAGGTGCAAGTTTGCGTCCCAGTCGTGCATTCTATTTTTTTTTTTTGTGAAGCAACATTAAATAAAACCATTTTTTTTTTCGTGAACACTTTTGATTCCGAAATCGAAAAGATTAAATTTTGTTTATCTGTCTATTTGTCTCTCTGTAGAGAGACAATGCGAGGCGAAACGACGTTTTCATTCTGGTCTAAAATTGTGTGTATATACCTATATGGGTAAAATTATAATAACAAAGCATATTATTGCAAGCACTTGCGAACCAGACATTCAGGCTATAACGAAACATAGGGTCAGTCCCCCTATATTGTTATACGGACAGCTTAAAAATAAATCAATATATATATTTAATCTTAACTTTAAATATGCTCTTCATATTCTTAGATAAGGTTGATTTCCAATTCAAATTTAAATACCCAACTACTTGTAACAAACTTTTTATTACATACCTGCTCAAATGATTTAAGTCCACCTTGCTTGCCCCAAGATATCATGTCGCTCATAATCAATTTTTTTACAGCTGAATTATTGCATAGCACTGATAAGGTTCCTTTGATTGCATTTTCTTGTGCCCATGCTTTTAGAACATCTACGTCAGGAACAACAACAGCGACAATACAGCTCTATAAGAAAATAAATTATCACACAAAATATTACCATTTATTATATTAATACATAAATTTTAAATAACAACAAAAAATACAAATATTTGGCGCAACAGCTCTTTAAAGTGCCAGGGCCTAGCTTCTCGCAACCACTCATGTTGTGTGCGTTATATTTTTTCACACGAATGGAAGGGACCTACAGTTTAATGCCGAATCCGAACGGCGGTTTGAGAAGCTTTTTCATGACAACAATACTCTCGGATGTTTGTCAGACGCTCGCGAGAGGTGGGACCGTGAAAAAACTTTTTGGTATTTTCTGGGATTCGAACTTGGAACCTCATGCGTAGTGATCCGACACACTAACCACTTACGCCACGGCGCCCACACTAACAACACTTGATGTAATTTTCTATCTACGAGTAGATACATTTTTTAGGCAAATATTTTGGAAGAAGAATAATCCCCATCGGTATTATTTTGTACCAGCCATCGTATACAAATATGTATAAATCATTTTTTACAATATTAACGGTATTTTCAAAGTTATTTTTGCATTTAAGACTAAAAACATTCATATCCGATTACAAAAGATAACAGACTAAGCAAATGCAGTTTTGAATAAGTTATGCTTGAACGTTGAAAGAAAGAGGAAACATTGCTCCAGATGTTACTTATTTTTATTTTATAATATCTATATACATATATAAAACTAAGTGGAAAAAGGCGTATGTGTCCCTCTACCGTCCGTAATGTTTAACCAATTTGATAGGCAAAAAAAAAGATTACAAAAACACACAGACTTGGCCCCAGGCGCCTGCTTGATAGTTTTTTTTTTTTTTGTTAGGCGCAGCAACTCACGCCGAAACTTTCTCGTAACAGCAATACTCTCGAATATTTGTCAGACGTTCGCGAGAGGTGGAATCGTGAGGAAACTTGTTGGTGTTTTCTGTGATTCGAACTTGGAACCTCACGCACAGTGGTCCTACACACTAACCACGGCACCCACTGACTCTTTTTAGCTTCAAATTTAATTTTTAGTTTATGACTATTTATTTGAAAAAAAAAAGGATTTGTTCACAATATAAGTTATTAGTCTATAGGGTTTGGCTTTAAGCCGTCTACCAGAGTGAGAAATTTTTAATACTGTTTCTTATTAAAATAGAGCCCTCTTGTGAAGTTGATGCTTATATCTAGAAACTTTCTTGGATAATGCAATTTCTGTACCGTAGCGCGTTAACCGTGTAATTATACAACAAATCGCAGCCACGGACACCATTAAGGATGTTAATCGTTTCATCCAACTCAAGTACCTGTGCTCCAAAGTATCTGCGGCGAAATTCTTGAACAATGGGACATATCGCGATATAATGAAACACATCCTCACGCTGCTTGAGGTTGCATAGGTCGCATATAATTGACCGTTCCGGTCGATGCAGTATGTACTCGTAGTTCAAGTTGATCAGCCCACCTCTTTAAAGATAATGTTTAACATATCTGTTGGGTTTCTTTTTAAAAAATACGTGTTGTCCAGTAAATAGTAGTTAAATTTGCTGTAATATGATCTGTACTGCGAGAACTTGGCTTCACATAAAAAATTATCGTACATTTTATTGCCCATTTTCTTCAGTAAGGTGTAAAATGTTTGCTTCGCAGTGTTCGGTAGTTCGTGTTGAGAGATATTTAATGCCACGTCGCATTCGGTTGCTAGATTTTTCCATCCTTTTATACACTCTCCTCCGTACTTAAACATCTGAGAAAGCACCATTCGTGGTAGCCTTTCTTGGTTCATCGTCAAGACTTTTACGACGTAGTCCAGATGGAATTTGAGGGTATCCAAGAATAGGGGTGCTAGTCCAGTCTCAAGGTGTAGCATATAGTTGGGAGAAGTACTCGGAAATCTGAAAATTTGCTTGATAAAATAACGAAGGAATCTTTCCACTACTTCAAAAGAGCGGTAACTCGATGCCGGACAAGCAGGTTTCCGCTCTGGATCCTCCTGTGCCGACCACATCAACACCCTGCGGATTATCATCGAACAGTGTGTGAATATCGATCGCCACTGCACCTGCTGTTCATCGATTTTGAGAAGGCGTTCGATAGTGTCAACAGGGAGTTTATTTGGCGCGCCAGTTAGGGAAAAGTTGGGGAGAACTTAGACACATTGCCAGAAACCGTACACGATGGCGCGTAGGCGTAATTACGCCCCTAGGGGTCTCAAGGGGATACAGGACATAAGTAAAGTAAAGTGCGCTGCCTATAAAAGAATGGAGGCTGCGGTTGCGCGGAACACCTTCTGCTTTGCGGCATGTGTGATGCTTTTATTGTTGATACAGCTTTCCCAAACTGCACAAATCGCCTGTGTTGCTTCTGCTGATTTCATTTGAAGATGCTTGGTCATTTTAAGGTTTGCTGTAACCAACACTCAAAGGTACTTATAATCTCGGACCATTTCAATGTTTTCCCCTTGAAATCTCCACTTTTCGCTTCGAGAGTTCCTGCCGCCGCCGTCTCTTAAAATCATTATCTTTGTCTTCGCTAAATTTACGGACAAGTTCCATGTTTTGCAGTAGTTTTCTAGCCGGTTAATCATCAGCTGCATAGTGTCAACCGTGTCTGCAAGGAAGACAATGTCATAAGCAAATAATAATGCTGGGATTTTTCTTTGGCTCAGCTCAATTCCACCTTTTACATGCTCTGTTATATCATTTATGTATAAAATGAATAAAATCGTGCTTAAAACACACGAAATAAATAAATAAATAATTGCTTGCTGACATAAGGATTTGAACCACCAACCATTAGCGTTGTAATCGATCCCTACTTAACCGTATTTCTAGAACCCCTATTATGATTAAAACCAGAAATACTTATTGTCAAGTATTGTGAAAAACAGAAAAATATGCGAGCATTTTTACAGAATAAATGGTATTTTAAAAAGTTTTGATTCGATTGAGACAAAAACAGTCATTTCTGAATCAAAGTGAAGAGGATTACGAAAATGTTCAGACGAATTTCTAATATCATTTAAAAAAAAAACTATTTAACTTATTCAAACTGGAGACATACGTTTCTAATATCTTTATCCGTAAAATTTGATAAAAACGGTCGGAAAATTTTGCAATCGGTCATATCATCTATTACATAAAACTAAGTGGCAAAATACGTATTTATGTGTATTACGGTACAAAGGTGATAGGCAAAAAAAAAAAATTACAAAAACATTGAAAAAAAACTTAAGAAATTTTTGTGTCCGATACCGTTTTTTAATGCCTGGCAAAGCGGGTTTTTTTGAGTTGTCAAATTTTTGTAAAAAAAAAACTAACATATTAAACATTAAATTGCCGACTCAAAAAGTCAATTAAGAAATATGGACGACTTTAAGGGTTAGAGTTGTAACAGTTGTAACTCCGCTTCGCATTTCGCAATTGCGATAGTATTCGCATCTAATTAAACCTTCGCTTTCCCAAGTTTTTTGCTTTACAAGATAATTCATAATAATAGACATTGGGATTTGCCTTCAGCCAAAAAAGAGAGATATTTAGTTAAATACATAAAGATAAGTACTAGGAATTTACAGGAGTTAAGAAAATGTACAGAATTGAGAAAATTGGGGTAAATGCTTTAAGTATTTTGATACAGTGTGATGTTAAAAGGCTTTATTATTTATTTGCTGTCTGTATTTCCAGGCGGTTTTAAGGAAGCTATACAGGATATTCCAGTCTTGGCCATTTAGGATTAGGATGACTTCGTTTTCCGAGAGCATATATTTTCCCCAGTGAACCGGTCTTATAGACTTTTTAATTGGATATATTCCGATGAAGTGGATTACATCTTCTCTCAAGCGCATATTACATAGAGAGCACTCTGCATTCTCCACAACTCTATGCAGCATAAATATTAGATGCAGCAGTTCACCTCTGGCCTTGAAAATCATTGAAATTTTATCCAAGCGGTTGCTATCGTGAAAGTAATTTTTCGTCTTAAGGTCATGGTCTAGCATTCGATATGTAATCCTAGCTTCACTTTGCTGTGCTTTTACTCTAAAAGCAACACGCGTAGACTCCTCGATAGTAATCAATAACTTTTGCAGTGTTCTTTTCCAAGCTTCTGGATTATAATCTGGTAGAGGAACATTATGCTGGTTACTTAACCCGGACCATTCCTTGAAAAATTGAGACTTTCGATGTATTAAGTGCTTTGCAACGATGTATGGGAGGCGGTAGCAGGGAAGCGCCATTACTTTCAAGATATACAGAAAATGCAGTCTAAGCGTAAAGATGTACAAAGGAGGCAGTCCAGTTTCTAGGTGTAACATGTAGTTCGGCGTGTTTTCCGGCAAACGAAACATTTTCTTTAAAAAATATCTGAGCAATTTCTCCACCTCTTCATACTGCGCGATACCCCAGACTTGTGCCGCGTAACACATGATGGACCGCATGGTGGCTTCGATGATTTTAAACTTAGCCCTCGGATCGACGTACTTTTTACTTAATAGACCCCTCCAGGTTCAATTGATTGCCCTTTTAGCCTCCTTAAGTTTTTCGCCAAAATGATTTTTAAATGATAATCGAGGTGTTATGATTACCCCCAAATACTTATACTCCTTCACAAATTCGAGTTCTTAATTTTCCTAAGTCCATTTTTCCTCCCTCGAGTACCGACCAAAGCATTTCGGAACACCATTATTTTAGACTTGCTTGTGTTGCATATGTATATATGTACATCTGTACGCATTTATTGCCAAATCTCTTAATTTCACGAAGTTTTGATAGCACCTACATATCCTAATCAATAAAATTTAAAATGTCTTACATTTGGCACTGATAATAACTTTTGTTTTTAATTTTTATTCTAGAAGAGATTACATACTTAAATTCAAAACAACGCGCCCATATGCTCACACACGCAATACTGCCGCGATAGCGACCACTGCATGTCTGTTGGCAGTGGTCTCCACTGAAGGAAAGTTCTGGGCGATGATTTGAATACCTAATAGTTTTGAACATTGCTCAGCTTCAGGATAACGCAGAAGGCTGATTTATACCTTAAATGAATCAGGGACGAATTTGTTCCTCATTCCGATGAGGCATTACTGAGCTAGGGCTGAATAATGACTTAAAAATAAAAAATAAAAATTTGGCGTAGCAGCTCTTCAAGTGCCTGGGCCTAGCTTCTCGCAACCACTCGTGTTGTGTGCGTTATATTTCTTCACACAAATGTAAGGGCCCTACAGTTTTGTGCAGTATCCGAAGGGCAATTTGAGAAGCTTTCTGGTGATAACAATACTCTCGGATGTTTGTCAAACACTCGCGAGAGGTGGGACCGTGAAAAAACTTTTTGGTGATCCACCAGATAGTTCATTCGAATTATATAAAGCACACGTTGAACAATTTAGTTTAATCTTGAATAATTGCAAAGATAATTAACATGTTATTTTATTAGGTGATTTGGATTTTCGACAAATTAAATAATTAATTAAATAAATTCAATAATGCACACGATTTAGTATTTGTTGATGCCAATCTGAGTGCTAGTTTAAGCAACCTCATGATTCCTTTTTAGAAAACTCTATCTTTCACGGACCTAAATAGCTTGTGTATTGAATTTTATAAATTTTTTAGATCAGAAGCCTCAGACAGTAATGTTAAATGTGTTTTTAATAACGCTAATTTCAATAATATTTCTAATTACCTTAATGGTATGAATTGGCCAACAATGTTTAACAATGTAAGCTTAAGTGATTCTTATAATCTATTTGTTGAAACAGTACGTTTAGCGATTGATTTGCATACTCCTAAAAAAAAAGAGCAATCTGTATTTCAAGACCAGTTTGGTTCAATAAAAGAATTATTAACCCTAATAATAGAAAGAACAAAATTTATAAGCAATTTCGCAGAAGGAATAATGATCCAGAACTTTATAAACAGTATCCAATACTTCAAGAAGAGTTTGAGTTTCTAAACAAATTCCTCTACAATCAATATATATGTACGTATATCTAAATATATGTATATATACGTTGAACCGAACTTAAGAAAAGATAGTAAATATTTTTGGAGTTTATATCCATAACTAGCAGAAGCCCCGCTGGAATAAAACAGAAGTTTTTTTTGTGTGTATGTTTCCTTATTGAACGATTATTAAACTTACATTTTTTATTCATGCTATCTTGTGGTTAATGTTTGACTTGTGGCGAGAGAAATACCATTGTAGTGTTGGTTGTCATTTTCTGCGAAGTAAGGTGTTAATATTGACGCTTGGTTGAAATACGAGTTGGAACGTTGGAAGCATGACCGGTCGAAGTTACGAGCTGGAAGAGATGATGAATAGAAGGCGGGTGGACATCTTGTGTGTCCAAGAGACGAAATGGAAAAACACCGGGAATCGGGCGCGTTTCTTGGACGTTAGGACAAAAGATTACAAGATGTTCTACTACGGAACGGAAAAGGCTAGGAACGGAATCGGTATCATCCTTGCGGCAGAGCTACTTGGAAACGTCTTGAGCATTTCGAAGTCCAGCGACCGTTTGATGTCTCTCAAACTAGTAATACAAGGAGAGGTGTGGAATATTGTCAGTGCATATGCTCCCCACGATGGGTACAATCAGAGAGATAAAGATGCATTTTGGCTAGATTTCCACAATCTCCTTAAGGACATCCCAAAGGAAGAATTTCTGTTTGTTGGAGGAGATTTGAATGGACATGTCGGGAAATCAAACGAAGACTATGAAGACTGCCATGGAGGACTAGGATATGGCACCAGGAACCTTCCTGGTGAAGACATCCTAAGCATGTGCAAATCACACGGTCTTTTCGTGTTAAATACCATGTTCATCAAACAAAGCCGACACCTGATCACTTACAGCAGTGGTGGAGATGAAACTCAGATTGACTACCATTTGGTAGGCAGTTTCATGAAGCCTCGGATAAAAGATTGCAAAGTGATCCTGGGAGAGGCAATCGCTCGACAACACCGTCTCCTGCTAACAGAAATTTTTATGAAAACACCAAAGAAAAGCAAACAAACAAGGGTCTCTGAGAAAATCAAGTGGTACAATCTGGACAAAGAAAAAGGCGAGGCTTTTGTTTTCGTAATGAAGAATTACCTCTCTCACACCATCAACGGAGTTGAGGATGAAGAGTGCAGAGCACAAAATATGTGGGATTCCCTACAGCGAACTTGCTTAAATAAGGCCAAGTCACTGCTAGGAGCTTCAAAAGGCCACCATCAACACGCCAAAGAAACATGGT
The DNA here is from genome assembly GCA_945910035.1 of Brachypalpus laphriformis. Taxonomy (NCBI): domain Eukaryota; kingdom Metazoa; phylum Arthropoda; class Insecta; order Diptera; family Syrphidae; genus Brachypalpus; species Brachypalpus laphriformis. Next base: position 127,521,339 of record OX246756.1, read on the forward strand.
GGTGGAGTGATGAAGCTAAGAAAGTGATAAATGAGAAGAAAGCGGCTTTCAAAGCTTGGTCAAAGTGCCCCTCTAATAATAGTGACGAAAAAGCTCGCCTCGAAATGGAATACAGATGCTGCAAGAAAAAAGCGAAGAAGAAGTGCGCTCAGCTTCAAGCAGAGAGTACGGAGGGCCTGTATCGGGAGCTGGAGAAAATATTTTCCCCGGTTGCTGATGTAAACCAGGCTATCCAGGAGCTGCGAAGACACAATATGAACAAGAGTGCCACTATCTTCAAAATAGCCGCCCAAAGAAGGAAGAATGCTCAGGAGATTCGTTCGCCAAAGTTCATTAGCAATGCTCATGGCCAGCTTCTTGTGGATGACGACAAAATTCTGCAGAGGTGGCGGCAGTATTGTGAAGAGCTTTTGAATGAACAGTTTCCCCGGCTATACTTTCCAAGAGCCACCCCTAACTGTGAAGAAATACCCGACATTACAGTCGAAGAAGTTAGTGAGGCGGTCAAATACTCCAAAAAACGAAAAGCGATTGGGCCAGACGAAATACCCTCTGAGTTCTGGAAAAAGATGGGAGATATCGGGTTCAGATGGCTCAGAATTCTCATCTCCAAATTCGTGAGAGGTGATCCAATGCCGAATGAATGGAGGGAAAGTTACCTTCTCCCTGTATACAAAGGGAAGGGTGATACGCGAAACTGTGATAACTACCGTTCGATCAAGCTGATGTCACACACCATGAAGATCGTTGAGCGGGTATTAGGTGGCCGACTGCGAAAAATAATACGGCTATCTGATGATCAGTGCGGGTTTGTCTCGGGTAAATCAACCACAGATGCAATCCAAAGTATAAGGATCATAATGGAAAAACATCGTGATTCCTTAAGGGATTTGCATATTGTATTGGTTGACTTTGAAAAGGCATTCGACAGACAACCACGAGATCTGATATGGGTGGCGCTAAGACATCGAGGGGTTCCAGAAACCTATGTACAGATGATTATGGACATGTACGAAGGAGCAAAGACAAAAGTAAGATGCCCCGCTGGAGTAACCGAAGAGTTCCCAATCAAAGTCGGGGTACACCAGGGAAGCGTTTTAAGTCCTTTTCTCTTTATTACAGTCCTTGATTATCTGCTTGAAGGTAAAGTGATGGACCCCAAGGTACATCAGTTATTCTTTGCTGACGATGGAGCCATCATAAGTGAGGATCCTACATCCCTGCAACGAGCACTTGATGTGTGGGTGGACGTTTTGGAGGGAAATGGGTATCGCATTAGTTCAAAAAAGACAGAGTACTTGTGCTGCCCGTTCTCTGATCCACTCAGGCCTATTCCAGACATTTATTTGAATGGAACAGTGCTTCCCAAGTGCGAAAAGTTCAAATATCTGGGATCTATGATCAATAGCAAAGCAACTTGTGATGACGACATCAATCATCGTGTAAGCGTAGGGTGGATGAAGTGGCGAGAAAATTCCGCTATCTTCTGTGACAGAAAAATGCCCCCTAAGTTGAAAGGAAGGCTCTACACCGCAGTTGTACGTCCAGCGCTCACATACGGTTCACAATGTTGGACGATGTACAAAAAGTATGAGAGTAAATTAACGGCAGCTGAGATGAAGATGCTTCGCATGACAGCAGGAGTGACAAAGCTTGATCGAATAAGAAGTTCGAAGATCCGTGGAAGCTTTCACATCAAGGAAACCATCGTACAAAAAATAGAACGTGACCGGCTCAGTTGGTATTGCCACGTTCAAAGAAGAGATCATTTGAACCCTGTTAAAAAGGCAATATCAATGCACGTTCCAAAGACATCGCGATGTAGGAAAGGCAGGCCTATAAACGCCTGGATCAGACAAATGCGACGACATCGGCATTTCATTGGCCTCAGTAACCGAGTGATCCAAAATCGGCAGGCCTGCCGATATTTTCTGAGGTCAAATAGGCGAACCCCACATGCGGATCAGTAGAAATGCGGTGAAGTGGGAGGGTTGTGATCCCTTGTTTTCGGATCATAGCCTCGCTGATAAAAGGAAGAAGAAGAAGAAGGTTGAAATACTTACTTCTTTCGCTTATTTTCTCTTTTGCTCGTATCCGCGGCGCAGAAACAAAAATGATGTTTTCCTTATTTTTAATCGAATCGAAATGAAAAAAAAAAAATTATGTTTGAAGTGCGTTTATAATTATTTCAGTCACTAGTAGATTGATTGAGTTTTTTGATGTTGAAGTGATACGTATACACCTTGATAGAAGACTACCGGATATTGCAGTGCAATCAATCAATCGAACCAATTCATTTTCTTCTTCTTCTTCAACCAATTCATCGTGGTCATATAAAATTTGCAATTCACCGCAGTTCGGCGATTACCCGATGTTGGGCGCCTGGATTGAATCTTTCACGCTGTTGGGCTTGTGCGATATCATCCACTCATCCCATGATGTAAATTTGCAAACATTTGTGCCATCCATCAGAAAACTTGAAAACTTTTGGTATACGTGCACCTCTCACTTTATAAAATATATATTAAGTGTAACTTGCAGCTCAATCGGGTCGTTAGTTTTTGAGTTTGAGATTTTAGCGAGGTCAGTGTCGCTGCGAGCGCCGTCTCACTATGAGTATATATATATATATATATATATATATATATATTTTAATGTCCCAATTTATTTAACATCTGCTCAAATATTTGAGCAACAAGTAATTTTTCTTACAGAAAACATTTAAGGTGGACTTGAAACTATTCATAAGACCATGTCCTTGAATACATATGTTTTACAATTTTTACAAAAAATGGTTACGTATAATTATTGTGTTCTTATTTTCATACTACTAAATCAAGTGGCCTTAGTCTTTTTAATCTTCGAGTATTGTTAAATTCTAAAAGTGGTAGGCAGTTTATTTGATTATTGTTGTGTTGAGATATTCGCTGTTGGTATTTTGTTGCTTTTTTTCTTTATTTCTTCACTTATGGTCTGCATGCCAAGATCTCGATGAATATCGTCGTTTGTTAAGTACCAGTCTGCATTTGTTATTGTTCGAAGGATTTTTGATTGTAGTCTTTGTATGATTTGCAGGCTTGATTTGCAAGCAACAGCCCAGATTTCAATACCGTACGTCCAGATAGGTTTGATTATGGTTTTATATATTAAAAGTTTGTTTTGAAGTGATAGTTTTGAGTTTTTGTTAAGGAGCCAGTAAAGTTGTCTGAATTTAAGTTTAATTTGGTTTCGGTTCCGGATTATATGGTTTCTCCAGGTAAGTTTTTGGTCGATGTGGATTCCCAGGTATCTAGCACTGTTTTCAATTTTTATAATCTTATTGTTAAGTGTGAGTGAGTGATTTGGCGTGTAGTGTATATTACATGTACTGTCTTTTCTTCGTTGATTTTGATGCCCCAGGTGTTAGACCATATGGATAAGTTGTCGATAATTCGTTGTAATTTTTCTGCTGCTGTAATCAAGCTTTGGTCTGATGATAGAAGGACAGTATCGTCTGCAAAAGTTGCTACGAGTGAAGTGCTATCATTTGGGGTTGGCATATCTGCTGTAAATAAAAGATAGAGGAGTGGACCCGAAACGCTTCCCTGAGGTACTCCAGCATCCATTTGACTCAACATGGAATATTCGTCGTCAAATTTTACATAAAAGTATCTATTAGAAATATAGCTTCTCATAAGCATGTAGAAATCGGAAGGTTTGTATTTTCAGTTTATGTAGGAGACCTTCATGCCAGACTTGGTCGAATGCTTTGGCAATGTCGAGAAAAACTGCTAGGCTGTAGTTATTGTTTTCGATGTCTGCAGCGATTCGATTTGTAACCCTATGCACTTGTTGGATCGTAGAGTAGTGGCGTCTGAATCCAAATTGATGGTCGGGGATTAGTCGATTTTGATTGATTATGGGTTCTAGTCGTTTGAAGATTAATTTTTCCAAGATCTTAGATAATAATGGGAGGAGGCTTATAGGTTTCGGAATTGCTGTTATTTGTGCTACTTCCATACTGTCGGAAAGTATTTCAGTTTGATTATTGAGTTGAATATGTTACTTATATACCATATACAACGGCATTATTAGGAAGTTGTTTTAGTAGTTCAGCTGTTATTAGGTCATATCCAGGTGACTTGGTTTTTTGTATTTTTTGAAGCATGTTAATTATTTCGTTTGTGGCAATTTTTTTAATAAGTCTATTAATTAATACTGGTTCTCTTTCAGGAGATAGATGGGAGTTGTTTTTGTTATTTGAGAATGTTTTTTTTTTACATAATCACAGAGTAATTGTGCCTTTTCAGCATTAGTTCTGACCCAGGTTTTGTATCTTTTCTTTATTGGTGGTTTGCGTAATTTTGCTTTAGTTAGATTTTTAGTAGTTTTCCACAAATCGTAATTTATCGATTCGGTAGCTGAAAAATTTGTTAGGTAAGTGTCAATTCTTTTTTGTTCGCTTTTCTTCAACAGCTTTTTAACGTCTTTGGTTAATTTGTTTAGCTTTCTTTTAAAATCAGGATGTCTGTATGTTTGCCATAATTTTCTTATTTTTCTTGTTCAATAATTTTGCTTTGAATGTTTTTAGGGGTAAAATGCAGGTCTTTTTTTTTAGTAAGTAGTGGCGTTGCTCTAATTGCCGCGTCATGTATCGAGTTGTTAAGATATGATATGGCACTGTCGATTTCATTTGGTGTCTTGAGTGATATATTTAGGTTTAATCTTTGTTGCAGTATTTCCATGTATGTATGTGTCCCAATCGGTTCTGTTATTATATATTTTTGGTATAATTGTTAATGGGGTTGTTAAGTTGGAATAATCAATCATATTTTGATTTTATATTAATGTTGTCTTGCTTTATATTCTTTATTATACAAAAATCCATTAGGTCCGGTATTTTCTTTCTGTCTGTTTGCCAGTACGTGGGTTCATCTGTACTAAGATGTGTGCATTTATTTTTTTTATTGGCGTCTAGTAAATTGTGCCCTTTTTTGTTAGTAAGTCTTGAGCCCCATATTTTTTTTTTAGCGTTGAAGTTGCCCCCAACAATAAAGCGTTGTCCTGGTGTTTTCAAGAAGTTGTCGTACTGTTGAGTGCTTATTCTATGTTTAGGGGGGCAATATATAGCGTATATATTTAGTGGTCGGTAGATGTCTGTGATTAGAAGGGTAGTTGCTTGTAAATGTTCTTTTTCATATTTTTCAAGTTCAATGTATTATATATTTGTTCTTATTATTATTGCTGTTCCTCCACGTGCTTTGTTATGGGGATGATTTGTGAGATGAATATTGTAGTTAGGGATTCTTAGGAAACTCTTATCTGTGTAGTGTATTTCTGATATAAATAAAATGTCAATGTTTTTGTCGATTATGTACTGTTTGACTTCCCGAGCGTGCTGATTTGGACCGTTTCCAGACTCATAATAGGTTTAATTTACTAATATTTGGGGTTTTATTGTCCATTTTGTCCATTCTGTCCACTTAATTTGCTTACCAATAGGGTTAAAATATTCACCATGTTAGACATTTGATTAAATAATTGTCTGATCATATCTTTTAATTCCGATAGGTCGCTTGTTGGCATGGTTGCAGGTGGTGGTTTAGTTGGTGGTGACTTGGGTACATTGTGCATAGGTATTTCCTTTTGAGGTGTTTTCGTTGTAGGATTAGCTTTTAAAATGTCGATGATATTTGTGCTGTCCTTTAGTGGTTGAACATATGTTGCGTTTAGATTTTCTCGTGTTGCTTGAGCGTATGATATGCTGCTAATGGCTGATTGAGGTGGCCCGCCATTAGTTGTTTCTTCGTTATTTGTTATGACGTTGTCTTTAGCTCGTAGAGCAGGGTAGCGATTGACTATTCATGTTTTGTACACCATGCAACCTTTATAATTGGCAGTATGAATTTGTCCACAAGAGCGCATTTAAGCTTGTCGCTAGTTTGTTCTAATTTACAGTCAATAGTTTTATGACTGTCGGCACACTTAACGCGTATAGGATCTCTTGTGCAGAAGTTTTTGGTATGCCCGTATTGTTGACAGTTCGCACACTGTGCTATTGTTTTCCTTTGATTAGGTGGCTCAAACGATATTATGCAGTGTAGTAACTGAGTTATATTATAGATATCTTTGTTACTTTTGTTAGTCTCAAGTTCAATATGAAACAATGGTAAAGGTTTCTTGGTGATACGTTGGGTTACGTCGTGAATGTTAACTACTTTGTGTCCTTTATCCACCAGTTCTGAAATAATATCGTCATTATTTGTTGAAGGATGCATATTCCTCAGAAAAACCCTAAAGGTGCGTTGGTCCTTTGGTTTGAATGTGTAATATCGCATTCCTTTTTCTTTTAGCATTTTAATTATAGAGGTGTAGTAGAGGGAGTCTAGTGGTTGTATTTTGATTTCGTCGTTATTCAGTATTTTTAATTCGTAAGAGTTTTTACCGATGTTATCAAGGGCGTTCATTAGGTTACCAATATATTTTACATCTTGTATATATGTATATTGGTGGCGGTTTTATCTTGTTCACAAATTGTTGATTGCTGGATGTTGCTGGCGTCTGAAGTCCTGCATATTTGTTATTAGTTTCAATGTCCTCATCATCATCAGTCGAAAGGATGTCGAAACGATTTGTGTTGTTAATTTTATCGTCGTTGCTTAACCAATGGCTTTTTATTGTTTTTTGTGTTTTTGCTTTGGGTTTCTTGTTGAGAGCGTTAGCTGTTTCGTTCTGATTGGGCGATGACCTTAGTCTTTTCGATGATTGATTTTCTGTCGTTATTTTTCCACAGATGTTTTTATTTTTATTTATGTCTTTTTGTTATTTGTTGTTGGAGGTAGCTTGGGCAGATGTAAGTTGGCCGGTTGTTATGGTCGATGTTAGGGTTGCTGTAGAATTTGTGGTTGAGGGTAATATGCTTGAAGTTGAAGTAATAGTTGTTGATGTTGAAGTTGTAGTGGATGTAAATGTAGCAGGCAGCATTGAGGTAGTTTTTGACGTAGTAATAGTCGTCATACTCTGGCTAGTTGATGTAGGTGTTATAATATCCAGCCCATAAAGCGATTGATGGAGAGAGTTGGTTGAGTGTGACCGATTTCGGCCGGGTGGGGGCGATCTTTGGACACTCATCTCTCATGTAAGTTTTTTTTTTTTTTTATACTTAAATTTTTTATTTTTATTTCTTATAACTTTTTTTTTTGTTTTTGTTATGTGTATAGAAATATATATCTGGCAATACTGTGAAAGCTTTATTCAAGTTGAGGGAGCTTCGGAAGCTTTCGTGAATAAGTTCCACGAAGGCCAATATGGGTTCCACTCACAGAGCTTTCCTTTGTTTGATCGCTTCGTTATATTTTTTTCGGCGTATAAGGTTTTCTGTACCAATTTACCTGGTTTTATGGTTATTAGCTATTCTTACTTCAATGGCCCATGGTGAACCAGAGTTCCCGCTTTCGGGTAAAGCAAGCTGGAAAGTACGAAAAGCAATTATTACTATTTAATTTTTGATTAAATTTACGAGACGTTCGACACTTGTGTTATTGAATTGACAGTGTTGCCATAATTGACTATGAGTATATAGAACACAAATGCACAATGTATTTTTAGCATCTTAATTAAAGAAAACTAAAGAAGCTCTTGAAACTAAAACAAAACTGGAACACAAACACGAAAGAACTTCTTTTTAAAGATGTATTATAAAAAAACAAACTTCTTCTTAAAGAGGTTTTGATCGCTGAAATCCTGATTTCCGGTTGGAATTCAGATCCAAATGAGCTTCTTTTGAAGAGGCTTTGTTGTAGTTTGCTTAAGGAAGAGTGGAGCGCTTGAGTGCAACCAATCCGGAGTCGAAGAAGTTGATGAGCTTGAAGTGAATTTCTTGTTGAACTGCTTGCTTTGAAATTTCTATGTCGACTATTTTTTAATTTGAAAAATTTAGACTTTTGGAAAATAAAAAAAGCAGACTACTCGATATGTTCAAAAAATAGACCGAGCAGGATCCACACCTACGGGTGTTATCAAGAGTCGAATGTCTCGATGATAAACGTCACAAGACATCAACCGCCACAGTACTCCCCCTCGAGAAATGGAGTCACATTACGGCAGTGTGAAACGAACTCTTTTTGTTTTTGGACCAGGGTAAGTTCTAATCGCTTATGGAGCATTAACTGTAGCTGGAACTTGATGACGAATGGATCTCTTCTTGTTGATGTGGGTCTCCCTGTCAGTGATGGAGTCGGTGACGTAGCTGCAGTCGGACGTATTGTGCGCAGAAGTTTGGGTACAAAGGGACGAATGTCCGCTCCGCTGGTGTCGCAGAATGTAACCGCATCTGTACCATCGATACGCAGTCCCCGAAGCTGGAGTGATGTCATCGTTGGCGCAGCGATGAGTTGCTGCAGTTCATTGTCTTGTCATTGCATGTCTGCTAGCTCTTGCGTAGTGACAATGATTCGCTGGCCATGTTGATGGTATGGATGCGGGATAGTGCGTCAGCGACGATGTTATCTACTCCTGAGATGTGAACTATGCTCGTGGAGTATTGACCAATTTCTTCGAGTTGTCGCGCTACTCGGTCACACGCGTGGTCCGATTTCTTGTCGAAAGCATTGATTAGCGGCTTGTGGTCGGTGAGAATGACCACTTCCCTTCCGTCGATGAGGTGCTTGAAGCGCTTGACTGCCAGTGCCATCTATGGAAAAACTTGAAAATTTTCGATTTACATGCACTTCTCACTTCATAACAAACATATTGTGTAAGCTGCAGCTCAATCAGATCGTTAGTTTTTGATTTCCGTTTTTTTATATTCAGCTCCATCTATCGAAAAGCTTGAAAACTTTTGATTAACGTGCAGTTCTCACTGCATAACAAATATGTAGTGGAAGTTCCAGCTCAATCGGATGGTTGATTTTTGAGATTTTGGTTTTCACCGCAATCTATCGGAAAACTTCAAAACTTTTGATTTTCGTGCACTTCCCAGTTGATAACAAATATATTATATATAATATTAGCAGTTTGGCCCTATCAGTACAAGAAGTTAAATAAGCCCTGCCAGGTTTGAAGTCCGATAAACGAGCTGACGCTGATAGCATCCCCTCAATTACTTTGCAAATGTGCTCAAAATCGTTTGCTATTCCCCCACATTTAATATTTAATTGTTCCTTAGAAAATGGTGACTTTCTTAATATGTACATATATTGAAAAAGTTCTTGATTACCCCTGTTCATAAGTCTAGTTCTAATTCTAGATAAAAAGTTGCAAATTATAGCCCAATCTGTAAAATATCCACCATTCCCAAGCTATTCGAAAAACTAGTGTATGATAAACCTATATATGGTTTAAGACAAGTTATCTCCCCACATCAGTACAGTTTTGTTGCTAGAAGATCAACTACAACAAGTTCCAAATTGTTTGTAATCAGGTTCTAAATGGGCTTGAGAAAAGTTTGGAATATGATGTTATATATACAGACTTTTCTAAGGTGTGGCAAAATCGCATCATCACCTCCCTGTGGTGCCCGCTGGATAGCTATCTGATAGTGAACTAACGATGAGCGTATGCTGAGTCTGACGATATATGTGTAACTGAACACTCAGACCTGCGTAAGCACATCTGGGTGAGCTTCAGCGCGCATATGTTTAACCGGACGAGGCATCTCTTGTTGACCTGATTGGCTGAAATATGCGTTTCAGAAGTCTAGCAAGAGCTCCTCAGAAGGAGGACGTGCGGCGGATGATTTCTCTCGATGGAATCAACGGTGACGTCTACAGACCAGCGGATACCTTACCGGAGCTACTTCGACATATTTGGAGCTCAGGTCTGTAAAAATTGTCAATACTACGTCAAGGTATTAAAAAAGAGATGGTGGCGGATGAACCCTTAATGGGTCAACGGCAGCGCTCATATCCCCGAAGTAGGTTACTGACATCGGTGTATCCGGCCCCTCGTCCTAGGGGTTGCACAAAAAAGGATCTGGCCCTCCAGGTTGGGGGTTGTGCCGTCGGGTTAACTTCTCTACCACGTAAAAAACTTTCGGTTACGAAGCAACCAACAGCCTCGGATACGGATGATTTTACTGTTGACGACCCAAGCAAACGTAAAAAGGACAACGATCTTCGTGTTTGGATATGGAATGTTAGGTCCCTCTACAAACCACGTGCAGCCGAACAACTTGTGGAGGCCCTATAGTGTCTCAAAGCAGACATTACCGCCATCCAAGAAGTGCAATGGGATGGGCCTGGCAAATGGAGTATGAAAAACTGCGACATCTACTACGGCGATTGCTACAGACAAAAAGGACAGCGTCTATTCGGGTCCGGATTTGTCATTGGAGGCAGACTTAGGCAAGAAGTCTTGAGTTTCTGGCATGTGAATGAGCGCCTTATGACTATCCGTAAAAAGGCTAAATTTGCCAACGTTAGTCTGATATGCGTTCACGCCCCTCACGAGGAGAAGGACGACGCGTCACAGGATGACCTCTACCAGCTCTTGGACAAAACGTATGAGCAATGCCCTTGCCACGACGTTAAAATTATCCTAGGCGACTTTAACGCATAGCTAGGAAGAGAGGACATCTTTAGTAGCGTGGTCGGAAAGCAAAGCCTGCACGACATCACATCCGTCAACGGACTCAGGCTAATCGACTTTGCAGCGGGGCGAAACTTTGCCGTACCTAGTACGCGGTTCCCACGTTTTGACATTCACAAAGGAACATGGCTGTCCTTTGATTGAAAAACTGTCAAACAAATCGATCACATTGCGATCGACGCAAGGCACTCTTCCATTATTCTGGATGTCCAGACTTTCCGAGGAGCCAACGTGGACTCGGATCACTACCTAGTTGTAACCAAGGTACGGATGCGGATATCCACAACGGAGCGAAATCAACGAAATACTGTGATGAAATTTGACGTCGGGCGGCTACAATCGCAAGAGACCGCCAGAGCCTTTGCCGATCGAGTTTCTCTTAATCTTAATCTAAGTCCTATGCCGCCAGCAGCAAATGCGGAAGACCAGTGGCAGCGCTGCCAACAAGCCATCAGAGATGCCGCCTCTGATGTACTGGGTTTCTCTCGCCCACCACAACAAAACCCCTGGTTTGATGAGAAATGCCGGCAAGCACATGCAGCTAAACTAGAGGCGTACAAAGCGGCGCTGCATAGAAGGCCCAGAGCTGCTTACGAGCTCTACGTGAGCAGGAGAAAATCGAACACCGACTTCGCAGGAAGAAGAAAAAAGAGCATGAGAAGCGCTCGATCAAGGAAATTGAGAGACTTTATTGCAGGAATAATGTTCGAAAATTTTACCAAATGGTAAAAAGAACATGCCAGGGTTTCAAAGCCAGAACAGAAGCCTGCAGGGACGAATATGGCATCATAGTAGTAGAATCGCAGTCGGTGCTGAGGATATGGAAGGAACACTTCTGCAGACTGTTAAACGGCGATGATGATCAATATTCCGCTGTCAGGCAGAATGAGCCATTTAACATTGACGATGGCAGTCAATATTCCCGTCAACCCGATCAGAATGAAGTGAGGATAGCGATATCTAAACTCAAATAGAGCAAAGCTGCTGGAGCCGACGGCCTTGCCACTGAACTTTTCAAGGCAGGAGGAGATGAGTTGGTAAGGAGCATGAACCAGCTCATCTGTAAAATCTGGTCGGACGAAAGTATGCCCGATGAATGAAACATCAGCATCGTTTGCGCGATCCTGAAGAAAGGAGACCCTCTGAACTGCGCCAATTACAGAGGTATAAGTCTCCTCAACATCGCATATAAGATCCTGTCTGCCGTACTGTGTGAACGCCTAAAACCGATCGTCAACAACCTGATAGGTCCTTATCAGTGCGGTTTCAAGCCAGGAAAGTCCACCATTGACCAAATATTTACACTACGGCAGATCTTGGAAAAAACCCATGAATATAAAATCGATACACACCACCTCTGCATCGATTTCAAAGTTGCCTATGATAGCGTGTATAGAGACGAGTTATACAGAGCCATGTCTAGTCTTGGCATCCCTGCCAAGCTCGTTCGTTTGTGCACAATGACAATGGAGAACTCTGGCTGCTCCATCAAAGTCGGTAAGAACATCACCGAACCATTCGATGTCAGGAAGGGTCTTAGACAAGGTGACGCGCTATCATGCGATCACTTGACTTAGAAATAATTGAAAGAATTGTACAAAACTCACAAGCCAACACCGGAGGTACAATCTTTTACAAGTCTGTACAACTACTCGCTTACAATTGGGTAGCAAGGCCCTATCTCGAACTACTAAGGTAACTCTTTATAAGACTCTAATCATCCCAGTCCTGCTGTATGGCGCAGAGGCATGGGCTTTGACAAAACCGAATGAGGATGCCCTTGGTTATTTCGAGAGAAAAGTTCTTTGAGCGATCTTTGGTCCCGTCTGCATAGACGGTGAGTGGAGGAGAAAGTACAATGCCGAACTATACGGCCTGGACAAGGACATCGACTTAGCCAGAAGACTTCACACACAGCGACTAAGATGGCTGGGTCATTGGAGCGGATAGAGCCCAACGTTCCCGCTAAGAAAGTCTTCGAATCCACGCCGGATGGACGACCTCGCGGTAGGTGGCGCAAACAAGTGGAGGGGGACCTCAACCAACTTGGCGTGTGCAACTGGGGGCAGCTGGCTCGTAACCGCGCTGGCTGGAGAGGTTTGTTGGTTGGGGCCCAGGTCCACCCCGGACTGTAGCGCTATCTAAGTAAGTAAGTAAGTTTCTAAGGCCTTCGAGTAAACCACGAAGTTCTCTTGATGAAGTCAGAAAAAGTAGGCTTTCATTCAAATTTCAAAAAGTGGATTAACTCTTATCTAAGAGAACATGTTCAGTAGGTTCGAATTAATAACCTACTTTCCTCACCAATTTATGCTACCTCTGAAGTTCCAGAAGGTAGTCATCTTGGTCCCCTGCTCTTTCTCATTTTCATAAATGACATTCCCGTCATAAGTTCGTATTCACTATGTCTGATGTTCGCTGATGACACAAAAATATTTCGGTGTATTAATTCGACCCAAGATTGTATATGGTTGCAAGAAGATCTTAATAGACTTATCAGCTTGGTGCAATAAAAACGATTTGCATCTAAATGTTGCCAAGTGGGGGGTGGCAATGGTGTAGTGGTAACGTCGTCAATTGCCACGCTAATGGTTCATGGTTCAAATCCTGATGTCAGCAAGCATTTATTTATTCATCATTTGCGAAAGCTTCTGTGAGCACTACTGCGAAAGCATAACACTGGCAGTAGCTTGGTCAAGCCGGTGGCAAAATTGTTCGCTTTGTTGATGGAGAATTGCCCTTGACATCGGTTATCGGGAAGAAAGTACTGTGAATCAGAAGCAAAAGACAAAAAATAACAAAAATTTCCCCAGTTATCTGGACGCCACCCCCGGAGAATATCTGAAGCATAAACAACTGAGCTTCAAGAATCACTACACCAAAATCTTTCTCTCTCTCTCTCTCTCTCTCTCTCTCTATCTATCGTTTCCAACGCCCGCACTGTGTGTAAACATGTTAAAGGTATTCATAACCATTTGAGTGCGCGCAAATTATAAAAAAAAAAAAAGTGCCAAAGTCTTACTGTTGCAATCATTCTCCTATTTTGCCGTCCTAAGAAAAAAGGGCGCAAACTCCAAAACTCCAAAATTGAGTTAGTGGCATATTTGTATTCGTTTAACAGTGCTTTATTTTTGTATGAAGCTTAAAAGTCATATTTCCAACTGCAAATGGCTCAAAATCACGAATCGAAATGGACATATCCCTCTATTCCTAAGTAAAAAAAAAGGAAAACCAGAAAGAGTAAAATGCGTTTATCTCAAAACTGCTAAAATGGAGATGCGCCCTTTCTTCTTACGACGGCAGTATTCATCCCTAATAATATAAAAGAAAGTGAGTACAGTCAATTCCGCTTATCTGAACTACGCTTTACTGAAAAAATCGGTTAACTGAAACCCAAAATTGGAGCATTTTTTCACAATTTTCATACAATCACAATCCGCTTAACTAAAATCCGCTTAACTGAAAAACCTGATTAACTGAAAAAACTTTTACAACAGAAATTATTAATTTATACTCAAACTACCCCGCATAACTGAAATCAAATAATTGAATGCGCCCATCCCTAAAATATTTTTTTTTTTTTTTTTCTTTCTTTAGCGGAGCACGTCCAATAAATCGCACTTAATTTTTGTTTTTGTTTTTTTTTCTTTATTTACACCTTATCGAAGTTTCGTTTTGTTTCGAGTTTTTTTTAATAAAATATTGACATTAAAAATTATGTTTTTTTTTTTATTTATTTTCAGGTTGGATAAGTGAAATTGTTTTTCAGTTATCCGAACTCCGGTTAAATGAATTTTTTTTTTCAGTTATCCGAAGTTCGCTTAAGAGAAAATACCGCATTGGGGGTGGCAATGGTGTAGTGGTAACGTCGTCAATTGCCACACTAATGGTTCATGGTTCAAATCCTGATTTCAGCAAGTATTTATTTATTTCTCATCAAATATAGAAAAAGTCAGTCCGATCATTTGCAAAAGCTGGAAAAATTGTTCGCTCTGTTGACGATGATTTGCCCTTGACATCGATTATCGGGAAAAAAGTACTGTGAATCAGAAGCAATGACAATAATAACAAAAAACTCCCCAGTTATCTGGACGCCACCACCGGAGAATAGCTGAAGCATAAACAACTGAGCTTCATGAACCACTGCACCAAAAATCTTTCTCTCTCTCTCTATCCATCCTTTCCAACGCCCGCACTGTGTGTAAACATCTTAAAGGTATTCATAACCCTTTGAGAGCGCGCAAATTTAAAAAAAAAAAAAAAAAAAAAAATAAAATTAAAAATAATTGTTGCAAATTAATTTTTCAGTTAAGCGGAGTCGACTGTATTTCTTTGCAAGGACCTACACACCAAACAACTGAACGGATTTTGATAACTTTTTTGATTGGGTTTTGATAAGGAGCAGGTTCGTGCGTACAAAAATAATTGATTTTGATTGTAAAAGACCAAGAAATTCAATAATTCAGCTTCGAACTCAAAAAAAGTAAACTTTTCCTTCTTCTATTTTAGAGCTCCAAAATACACATCTTAAAAGATTATATTTCCAAAATTATATTTCTACGTGCTCTAAAAGCTGAGCAACATTAATAAAATCTTTGCAAAATTAATTTTTTTTTTGTTTCTTAATTGACCAAGATTTTCAAATCAATCTCAGTATTCGTAATTTTTTAAGAAAGAGCGAAATATTTTTCTTTTCCTGTACAAACGTTCTTGAGCTTGAGTCGAATGAATTTGTGTCTGCTCAAGCGTAAAAGTTTTGTCAGTGGTTCTTTTTCTGTTGGTTCTACATTATGTACATTTATGTGCGTACACACTACCTACGAGTAGTCAGCGCAGATGTAGAAGTGCAGAGATATGAGTCATATTCGTGTAATCGTGTATTATATTCGAATGCAATTTAAATGTGTCAGGCATGCGAAGCAAGGCGAGCACGGACCAGCTAGTTATATACATACATAACATTTGTAACGTGGGCGCCGTGGCGTAAGTGGTTAGTGTGTCGGATCACTACGCATGAGGTTCCAAGTTCGAATCCCAGAAAACACTGCCCGAGGGAGTCAAAGTAATTGGCTTCGCTAACGATATCGCAGTGGTTACAGTAGCCAAGCACGTACACGAGGTGGAGTCTGCCACGGATGAGGCAGTTATAATAATATAGGAATGGCTGGAGTCTACCGGTCTCGAACTAGCTGCCCACAAGACCGAAGCTGTCCTAATAACCAGCCGCAAAAAGGTGGAATATGCCAGCTTCCGGGTAGGAAACCAGACAATCAGGTCCAAAGAATCCTTGAAGTGCCTTGGAGTCATGCTCGACAACAGACTGCGCTTCGAAGCCTACGTCGAGTATTCTAGTAAAAAAGCATCGCTGTTGCAGGCAGCACTCTTCCGAATGCTCCCGAACATCGACGGGCCTGGATACGCCCGCAGGATCTTGCTGTCCAAAGTGGTCAGCTCGGTACCTCTATACGCTGCCCCGATATGGGCAGGTGCACTGGCGACAAATAAGTGCAGGAAGAAGCTATCATCAGCTCACAGGCTCTGCGCAATCAGAGTAATCAGCGGCTTCCGAACTATCTCCGACGATGCAGCCTGCGTTTTAGGTGGGATGGTCCCAATCGACTTCCTCACTGATGAGATGCAGAGGGTATATCTTAGACGTCCCTCGAACCGGCAAGAGGCAAACAAATTAAGGAGGAGGAAAGGGCAGCATCAGCAACGCTGTGGCAAACCAGGTAGGACAGCTCTACAAAAGGCAGGTGGACCCACAAGCTCATTCCCACTATAAAATCATGGACAGAGAGAGCGAGGGGGAACTGTAACTACCACCTCACACAGTTCCTGTCCGGACACGGTGGCTACCGGAAATACCTCCATAGATTTGGACACGATAGTTCCCCCTGTGTCCAGAATGTCCGAACGAAGAGGTGGACGCGGAGCATGCAGTGTTCTACTGCAGACGCTTTGCAGAAGATAGAGCAAACCTGCCAAGTCCAGAAAATCTTGTAACACATGACAAGATCAGAGGGCGAGTGGATGGAGATCTGCTCATTCATAGTATGTGTGCAGAATGCGCTGCGAAGAGCAGAAGCCCTAGGAAGAGCCCAAGAGGCGGCCTTGGAGACTAGAGCATAATTGCTAACCAGCCCCACGAAGAAATACCTAACGGCAGTACCGCGGGGAGAGTGGTTGAAATGTGTAGGGTGTGTGTTTAGTACGTAGGCGTATTCCTGGAATCGATTACTCAGGTTTGCGAATCGTGCATGCTAGTAGCACTGGGGCTATGGGGCTATTAGTATCTATGAAGATTACACATTCTTGGCGCAACCTAACAAAAAAAAATAAAAAATCAGCTATATCAGTGAGCGATTTTGTTGACAGCGCATCGTACTACAGCTTCACCATTGTGTTCGGGCAGTTAGTCGCAATTTGACCCTTTTTTGTCACAGAGACTGTGATCCGACTTTTTAAAAACACGTCTTTTGGAGCCTTTTTTTTTTTTTACTTTTTGAGACTTATTTGGTGGTCGGTATTGTTTTCAGTTTTTCGATGTAAAATTGCGGCGTAAAAATGGATAAGTAAGCAATTTATTAACCTATATTTTAGGTAAATAAATTCTGGCGCAAAGTGATTTATGAAAATTTGTATCTATTTGTAGCAACGATTTTCACTCTTCTGCATAGTAATGTTTGTGCAGAATGCATTTTCTCAAAACGGGAGAAAAATAGAGTAACAAATAAATTAGGCGAAATGCGGTGAAGTGGAAGGGGTTGTGATCCCTTATTTTCGGATCATAACCTCGCTGAAAAAAAAGGAAGAAGAAGAAGTTAAAATGTTCACATTATTTGTTTTTGTGCAATTTTTTTTGCTCCGTGGTCCTTTTTTTGCGACTTTTTCTAATTTTTCAGCGGCAAACCTGATTCAAGTCCTCGACTGGGGTACAGGGTGTTTGGTCGTGACACGACAACTGTCAAATTTACATATGCAATGAGCGACTGGAAACAAATGCAATTATCTTTTTTTTTTTAATAATTTGCGAGCACTCAAGGAGTTATGAATACCCTTAACATGTTTACACACAGTGCGGGCGTTGATAAGGATAGATGGAGAGAGAGAGAGAGAGAGTGGAAGATTTTTGGTATAGTGGTTTGAAGCTCAGTTGTTTATGCTTCAGATAACATTTAACGAATCGACGCTGAGCTTGTTATGTGCTGGATGATAAGATTATGAGTATTCGCGGCTTTACATATGTGGGCCTTTGCAAGCGAATGTTGAATAGGTTTTTCACAGGGTGTGTGTCGGTGTTGTCACACATTTCACGTCGTTTGAAATATTATGCGTCAAGTATTTACTATTCACGAAAGTTTGGCTTTTGTACCACCCGAAAAATTATCTTCCTATTATGACCCGTTGCAAAATAGTTTAGAAAATGACGAAGAAGCACCTAGTTTTAGTTCTTTAGAATTAATTCTCTTTGCAACGTTCAATAGCCTCTTAACTTTTGAGCTGCGTCCGATACTGCAGTAAACCAATTTCGACAAACTCAAAATAAAGTCGAACCTTGGCATCGCATATTAAAAGTTTTAGTTGGACGAAAAAGTACTGGTACTGGCTTATACAAATTAATTGAGAATTTTCAAAAGAAATCATTTTTGTTCGAACAGAAATAGAAAAAATTAAAAATCGAAAAGCGAAGTTGTTTAAAAGGGAATGATGCAAAACTATATTTAATAAATTTTCAGACAACTGTGATACTTTGGCTAGATTGTTCAGCACAAAACAAAAATTGGGCTCTTTTTACGTTTTCGCTCACATTATTAATTCCACCGAAATTTCAACGAACAAAATAATAATAAAATAATTGTGGAAAGAACTACTATCAGAAGTGGGGACGAAAAAATATAAATTTTAATGTAATCTTGAAGAAACCCATTATTAGATATGTATATATGTATATATTTTTTTTTTTATTAAAAACTAAAAAAAAAAATAAATCGTTCCTATTTACGTTTAAGTTATTTCAAAAATATTTGAACTTATAATAATAATAATAAAGCTAAAATTGAATTCAAAAGAATTATTTCTTTAACATCATAAGAATTCTTTAGATGCAAATGCCGTAACTACACTAAGAGCTTAAGACAAAATGATGTATCTACTAAAACCTAGTTAAGAATTCAATATAAATAAATGCATTCTTATTAAAAAAATAATAACTACTTTTCTTATCATATCTTCAAAATATAAAAGACATTGATCAAAACATAAGAAAGTTCCAGATAAAAACACAAAACCGCATTTATCTCAAAATGGCAAAAATGTAGATACGCCGATGCAACCTAACACAGCAGTATGTAATGCGTATATGATCTTTTTTTAAAGAAAGCAGTGAATGTGAAAATGGGAAATTTCATGGGACATTCAGCTATACACGCAAACCGAGTTATAAATTTATAAAAAATAAATAACCTTATACAGCCCCATAGTCCATTCGTAGCCATATTCCAAGGAGAGGTGTGGAATATTGTCAGTGCATATGCTCCCCAAATTGGGTGCGATCAGAGGGATAAAGATGCATTTTGAGTGGATTTCCACAATCTCCTTAAGAACATCCCAAATGAAGAGTTTCTGTTTGTTGGAGGAGATTTGAATGGACATGTCGGGAAGTCAAACGAAGAAATGAAGACTATGAAGACTGCCATGGAGGTCTGGGATACGGCACCAGGAATCTTCTTTACTTGAAGACATCCTAAGCATGTGCAAATCACACGATCTTTTCGTGTTAAATATACTCTGTTACAAATCACTTGAAATACCCCAACGTGCGCAGAGAGAAATTTCCCAAAATAATAAAGGCGATGAAACCTCTTTTAATTCTTCTGAGAATGGTTGATGATTTTCTCCACTTTACTCTGTATGATGTTCTTTGTCTAGTATGGTAAAACTTCTTTTCGTTTTTATAAAGCGGAAAGCGTTAGTTATGAGCAAATATTTTATAAATATAATTAAAGTTGTGTGTTTTACTACGTATCAATTAATTTACTTATTGTATTAGTTAATTAAGTATGTATTATTATATTTCGTTTAGCCCAAATAAAACGATTTCTTTAATTTTCCAAAATAGGATAAATACAACAAATACAATACATGTTTTTATTTAAAAACCAAATAAAGTTGACATACAAAACAACAACTGAAAAAACTCCCTTCAATTGATATGCATCGTTCAAGCAAGTAAATCTGAGAAGCTAGAATTTGTTTCCTTTAGTCCTTTTCTCATTAGTATACTCATCACGCAACTTGATTCTGATTCGTCAGTAGTCCCACAGCTTTGCGATGAAAAACATCAAAGGACGGGTATACAGTCTGTTTCCCTTTTGCTCCTCCTCTTTTTCTTTTGTTCTCTCGAATTTGATTTTTTTTAGCTGTATTTGTTGTTGCTTTATTTCTTAGGAATGAAAATGAGTAAAACTCGTACAAATAAAAGAGACCTGCGCAGAAACCCGATCAAGTGATTTGGAACCGACTATACCATGTTCATCAAACAAAGCCGACACCTGATCACTTTCAGCGGTGGTAGAGATGAAACCCAGATTGACTACCATTTGGTAGCCAGTTTTATGAAGCCTCGAGTAAAAGATTGCAAAGTGATTCTTGGAGAGCTGATCGCTCAGCAACACCGTCTCCTGCTAACAGAAATTTTTATGAAGACACCAAAGAAAAGCAAACAAACAAGGGTCTCTGAGAAAATCAAGTGGTACAATCTGGACATAGAAAAAGGCGAGGCTTTTATTTTCGTAATGAAAAATTACCTCTCTCACACCATCAATGGAGCTTAGGATGAAGAGTGCAGATCACAAAATATGTGGGATTCCCTACAGCGGACTTGCTTAAACAAGGCCAAATCACTGCTAGAAGCTTCAAAAGGCCACCATCAACCCGCCAAAGAAACATAGTGGTGGAGTGATGAACCTTAGAAGGTAATAAATGAGAAGAAAGCGGCTTTCAAAGCTTGGTCAAAGTGCCCCTCTAATAATAGAGACGAAAAAGTTCGCCTCGAAGTGGAATACAGATGTTACAAGAAAAAGGAGAAGAACTGCGCCCAACTTGAAACAGGGAGTACGGAGGGCCTGTGTCGGGGGCTGGAGAAAATATCTTCCCCGATTGCTGATGCAAACCAGGCTATCCAGGAGCTGAAAAGACACAATATGAACAAGAGCGCAACCATCTTCAAAATAGCCGCCCAAAGAAGGAGGAATGCTCAGGAGATTCGTTCGCCAAAGTTTGTTAACAATGTCGAGCTGTTGCGCCAAATATTCATTTTTTTATTTATTTATTGTGCAGTTCAAAGGATGATTTTTCACTATTTAAGATCCTGTATAAACCCATGTGTATTACCCAGTATACTGAAGAGGTATATCAAATACTCTATTATAAATATATATACAATACTTACATATGTACGTAGGATTGAATTTGTTACCTTTAAGCTTTCGCCATAAACGAACACTTGATTCACGTATTGACTCGTAGTGTAAATGTTCTCAATTTTCTCAGGCACTATATATTCTCCCTGGCTCAATTTGAAGATATGCTTTCTTCTATCAATGATCTTTAGAGTTCCATTAGATAACCATTTTCCCACATCTCCAGTATGATGCCAACCTTCAGAATCGATTGCTTCACTTGTTCTCTGGGGGTCTTTGTAGTATCTAATAAGAGAAGTGTGTTTTACTGAATTAAGGAGCTACAATAAATATTGTATTAAATAAACTCACCCATGGAATACATTTGAACCTCGAACACATACTTCACCCGTATTCTGACTAGCAAAATATTCCATCTCTGGAACGTCTACAAGCTGCATTAAAATAATTATTAATTAAATATATAAACACGCTTATAAAACGTGTGTTGAAAATGCTTACTTTAACAGCATTGCAGGACACTGGTGGCCCGACATGATCTGGTACAAAATCTCCTTGAACTGTTAAGGTAATTGCTCCGGTACATTCAGTTTGGCCGTAACCTTCTACAACAAGGCATCCTAAAGCACAACGCATAAACGTCAACACATTTCCAGCAAGAGGAGCTGATCCAACAACCATGAGTCTAAGATTACCTCCGAAAGCTATCAAAATTAAAGGTATTTATCGAAGTCATTTGACACTAATAATAAGTACACTACCTTGGTGCACTTTTTTAAAAACTACTTTATCCCAGAATCCATTTCGTCTTAATATACCTCTGCGTATTTCACTTTCTTTGGAGTTCAAGGCCACTCGGAAAAGCGTTCGCTTAATTGACGAGTTCGTAATATCATTTTGAATCTTATCATACACTCTATTGAGAAGTCTCGGAACTGCTGGCATCACTGTCGGCTTCAGAGCCTTTAAGTCATTTGTTAATTCTTTAACATCGCCGGAATAAAATCCGACCGCTCCTCCCACGTAATACATTCCATTTTCACAACACCTTTCGAACATGTGTGCTAGCGGTAAGAATGAAATCATGATGTCTCCAGCTCGTATCTTATGATCACCTTAAAGAAACGGATATGGAAAAATATTCAAAAAGGTCGAACATATTTTCAGTTTAGTTCACTTGCATGGAAACCAAAAATGCACATCTTTTGCCAGGAACCGCAAATATTAGACTCATTTATGTTCTCGTACAATACCTTATATTTTCTTGCACTTTTAATTTCTTTGTATTTTCATATCATAGGTTCAATGCATAATTTATATAGAAACATGAAAGAGCTTTAATGGGACTAATGGCAGAAACATATGTGAAGAGTTCTGCATGCAGCGAAATTAGAATGCCCATATTCCCCGTTTTTATGAACGGATTGAAATATTGAGTTGAAGCAGGATTAAGTTTCAACCCGCGTGTTCGCTGTAACCAAATTGAGGGATTGAGTTGGAAAAGAATTAAGAGAGGATTAAGTTTGATACTTCTTTCCTCTGTGCATGAATTTAGGTATGCCAAAAAGGGTAAGGGTATTTAGTATTATATAATATTAAATTATTAAATAATGGTACATAATTAGTTTAGCATCGGACAGTTTCCAATAAAGTGTTGCACATTCTCTCACGCGAAGGTTATAAAGAGTGCACTCCGTATTCTATGAACATGGCAAGCAGTTAAGCTTAAGAGTTCTCCTCTGGTTCTGAATATTATGGAGATTGTATTTATGGTGTGCAGGTCATGAGTGTTATTTTCTTCTTGACTATATTGGAGGGTACAATACAGGTTTTTTGTTAGACTTTGTTGGTCCTTTTCTGCAAACTTCTCACGAATGCATCTTTCAATTTCGACCAGCAGAGTACATACTCGTATATTTTATAAACTAAATGTGTTCTAATTTCGCTGCATGCGGAATTATGCACATGTGTTTCTGGCATAAGAAGAAGTCACCTTGGAAAAAATGTAAAGCGGATATAAAAAAAGTTGATATCTTTAATGGGTGTGATTGGACTGTTCTGGATAGTTATGTAAAGTCAGCCCTAAAATATTGACGGAAAGTCATACATGAAGCTTTCTTATTTAATTTGCAAATGAAAAATAATTTTTTATTTATTATTATATTAATGAACATTTTGAATAATTTGTTTAATTCGACTTAGTACTTAGAGGAAAAAGAAAAACTTAACTGGTTGCCGGCGAAAGCCAATGACGAAATTATGAAATATTGGGTAATAAAATCACTTCTCCTACTACTACGAGTATAGGTACTATTTCGTTATTGCGACTAATTTCATTCACTTATTAGAATAATTTATTCTCCCTTTCTGCTAAGTTAATCGGACACATGCGAATATTCACAAGGAACGTTTCCTTAGTAATCTTTCATTAATAATTTAACGCTTCAATAGCTCCCTTAAACTTAACCCTAACTTCTTTATTTAATTTTTTGTGTAGCTTGTTAAGTTTGAAGTTCAGAAAAAAAATATGGAACTGAGGAAGTGGGCCTAACTTAAAAAAAAAAAAAAAAACCGTAACATATTTGGTACAATCGATATCAAAATGGCAACCCGTTTAAATTTCCAACTATATCAAACTTTATTTATCTGTTTGCTTGAAAGCAGCGTCTCAAAATGTTAGCAGTGCTTTTGAGAAGAAGAAGTGAACGAAAAATTCTCTTCATGAAGAGAAGGATGATATTGCTGACATACTGCCAAGCGGAAAAAAACGCTCTCAAATCTGGACTTGGTACTAAAGTATCAACCAAAGCAGACAAAATGCAGCAATGTATGCGAGGCCTAGCCTGTACTGTTCTGGTATTTTGGCTCACTATAAAGGGTGACCAGATAGCAATGATACTTTTCCAATTGTTATATTTCATAGCTGTCAAAGTTACCAATGACATCCAGCTGTCAAAATATTCAGTAAGGTTTGCCATTTCATCATGACTCGTTTCACGCTTGCCGAACGTGCGGAAATTATTAAAGAATATTATCGAAATTCCGGCTCAGTTGTAAACACGCGACGTAGATTTCGTCGTAAGGTTGGTCGTCATCATGGTTTCAGTGTGCAGGCACTTCGTCGCACCGTGGAAAAGTCTGAGCGTGAGTACACTCTTTTGGATCTTAAGCCACCAACCAGACAGAGATTGGTGCGAAATAAAGAAAACATAGGCACCGTAGCGGCCGGTATCGAAGAAGCCGGCGCCCATCAGCAGAATTGGGCATCGCCAGACTGACGGCGCTCCATGCCATACAAGCGACGAAACGCTCAAGGTTGTGAAGGAGAAATTTGGCGACTGGGTCATCTCACTGCGAGCGTTCATCAAATGGCCGCCGCGATCATGCGACTTGACACCACTCGATTATTTTCTCTGGGGCTACGCCAAGTCCTTAGTCTACGCTAACAAGCCAACCACTTTGGACGAGCTCGAGGCCAATATTCGAGACGCTATTGCCAGAATAACGCCGTACGTATTGGACCGAGTCATCAAAGATTGGACCGACCGCTTGAAGCTCTGCCAGCGAAGCCGAGGCGGCCATTAAAATGATATGCTATTCTACACATGAATGTAGCTTCAAAATAAAGCCAGAATCAATTTTATATCTCATACCGTTGTTGTTTTATTTCAACTTTTTTTCCTATCGTTTTTATCTGGTCACCCTGTATATGTGTGTTTGTACAACAACTAAGTTTAAAATTCTTTGCATTAGGAACCGTTGTGTAATACAAACCAACAATCAATTTGTTATCTTATACATTAATACGTGAACACGAGAATTATCGCACGTTATTTTTTTTTTGGTATTTATTATAAAAGAAAGTGGATGAAACTTATATCATTCGAAAGGTACCGTACCATAGATGTGCAGAAAAAAAATCATGTGCGAATATTGCCGTAAAGACAGATTATTATTATTTATACTAGTATCGCGACCACACGCGATACTAGTATAAATAATTTGTCTAGGATATTACATTAAAGATAAGATGTTGTGATTTGTAATAAAAATTTATTTACCAAGTTGCAATATAACTGCACACACTCCAGCTACGACGTTTCCATGAGTTAACATTACCCCTTTAGGGTTACCCGTCGTTCCAGATGTATAACAAACCGTACAAAGTTCTTCGGGTGTTGGAGGCACTTCTGGATGATTGCCTTTGGCTCCTAGTTTTTCTACTTCCTCGAATGTAATTATCTGAACACCACGGCTCCTGGCTCGTTCTAATGTCTTTTGTTTCACCCCTCTGACTGAGACCAATATTTTCATAGTTCTAGGAGCCTTTTCTAATAACATATTAGCCTTTGTGTCGTCTTCCACGACAACAATGCTCATTTCTGTCTGGCGAATAATAAAAGCACATGCATCTGGTCCAAGGGTATCATACAAAGGAACTACCACCAGGGAGTACGAATAACATCCCTGCTCGAAAAGTATCCATTCTGGACGATTTTGAGAATATATACCAATAAGTTGTTTTGGCTTAATGCCTAATGAGATCATTCCGGAACCGAAATTTTTTGCGCGCAGGAGGGCTTCATCATAATTGATCCACTGCAATAAAATTTTCATCTGAAAATATCAAATATTGATGACAAAATATAAGCTACTAACCTGATATGGTGATGACAAACTCTCTCGCCAGCCAAGACAAGGTCCATTGTTAGAAGCATAAGCTCCTTCACGAAACGTCTGATAAAGAGTTCTAACGTTCTCGGTAATATAACTAACGAATTTTCCATTTTTGGATTCTTTGTAGAATTTGGAAACATGAATTTGATCGGGACCCTTCAAAAGAAATAAATGGAAGAAAACATATTTTATTTCTTTAAAATGCTCCATAACATACGTATTTGTATTTACAAACAATAAATCCACACCAAGGGCAATTTTTACCCATTATTTATTTTATTCTTTCAAAATCCGAGAAAATATATACTAGGCAAACAATTTTTTTTAACAAAAAACTTAAA
Organism: Brachypalpus laphriformis; assembly: GCA_945910035.1. Taxonomy (NCBI): domain Eukaryota; kingdom Metazoa; phylum Arthropoda; class Insecta; order Diptera; family Syrphidae; genus Brachypalpus; species Brachypalpus laphriformis. Next base: position 127,547,344 of record OX246756.1, read on the forward strand.
AACGGACAAAGAAAAAAAAAAACTAACAATAACATCACTTTATATCATTCCATTTTCCTGCTTAAATAAAGTTCACTACTGGGTGGCATTTATTTTCATTTTATATGATACGTATACTGTTCGGTTACAATTTATTCAGATATTTTCAAGGTTGTTTTAAAAAGCAAATAATTTTGTTGTTTAAATGTTGCACAATTTTATGTACATATGTATGTTATGTCTCGCTTAAATACTAATTTATAAGTGAAATACCCTTATACTAATTTGTTTGTAAAACACAAAAACTTAAAAACATATGCCCTATGTCTACGCTAACTTAAATATGAATTAAAAAAAATAAAAAAAAATTAGAACCGTTTTCGAGAAAGTCAATAGTTTCCAAAATCGGCTTCAAGTTAAGTACCATTAGTTTTGGAGGTAGAATAAAAATGCAAACTTAACTTTTACATGTAACCCCATAAACCCCAAAGATGAGATTGACAGACAGACAGACAGACAGAAATGGCACACTCAATTGCTTGAGTTTCTCTATAAAAATAACAATACCAAGATTGATGGAACATTTTCATTAAAACTGTTTGATGCAAGTGAATCTCTTAATATAACAACCCATGCAAAGTTGGAAAAAAGTGGCAAGCACGCAATACTGGTAACTGAAACTTGCAAATGAAATATCCTTCAATTTAAGTTATAATTTGTCTGAAAAATGTGTGAATACTGTGTTTTGTGGGTAGTCCTTTGAATAAAAATAAAATTTGTCTATAACTCGACCAACATTTTTTCGTAAACCACATTCAAAAGCAGCATTGATTATTACTACTATAGTATATAGAGACGAACAATGAATAGCTTTGACCATGGTAATCACAGCAAATACAAAACCGATCAACGTGAAATATGTTAAATTTAATAATATTCTTTATTTCCACGAAATCCAGTTAGGGTATGTTTTTTTTTTGTTTCAATGTTTTTTGTTTACAAGAAAATTTAAAAACTTTTTTTTGTTTCATTTGTGTAGATCGACAACTTCGATTCAATCGCAATGAAGAGGATGGTGCTTTGTTCCATTTCATCATCATTCCGCGGTTTTCTTGCATGCTTTCTCCCTTTACGTGTATCAAATTTTGTGTTCCTTAGAAAGATAACGTGCGCCGGAGGCGCCCGCGACACAGATATATTGCTGTCATCTGTTAACCGACGCGCGTATAAAATCCTACATAACTTTCTTATAAATAAAAAATAATAATATAAATCTGTGCTTTATTTAGTTATTAATAATGTAACAATTCATTGAAGTTATAAAAAAAGAATAATTATTTAAATTTGTAAAATAAATCGGCTTTTAAAATTGTGCGGAGCATGTTTATCTTTTCATTACTATAAAATAAAGTTATCTTCCTAGGGTTAGATTTGTTTACGGTCTTACTTATATTCTGTTAGAAAACTGGACCAAAAAATTCGTGGGAAAAGTTTGGAGAAAGTATATGTGAAGACATATTACATCAAGTGTGTTCCGAGAAAGGAAACAACGACCTCCCATTCCGGGATAACATCTTCAACAAAGGCAACGTCTTTATGTTGAGTGATAAGGGGCTTCGTGAATTTGGACTTTCAAAAGAATTAATCAAATAGACTTCAACACCAATACACACGAGAAACCATATATCGTACATTAATACAGTAGGTACGTGCAAGAAAATATACCAAAGCTGAACTCAGATCAGAAAATTGCTCTCAACCAAATAACAAAAAGTTTCCTTTATAGACGCCCCTTGAAGAACTGGGAACACTTTTTTGATAAAAGTTTTGCAGGCAAAATATATGTAGGTCAGAAAGTAAGATTGTTCTTTCTGTAGCCTCTTCTGGAATCGCAGCAACCTTACTTGCCGAACTGCTCATTCTACATTTAAGCTCCCAATAAACCTCATTGAAAAAAAAAAAACAGTTCGATACGGAACATCTAAGAAGCTGTGCTTATCACTTGGAATGAATGTACTAAGAGTAAACAAACTGATACTGTGAATATAGTTTTAAGGGAGTTAAGATATTCGTCGAAGCTTATGGGTGGAGCGACAATGGTTTTTTTTTTTTGTTATTTTCGTCAAACACTGCCAGTTATACTTAAAGGCACTCGAGCCGATTTCATCAAAGCTTGCCTTAAATCATAATTTATGCTTGGCAGCATGTCCAGAAACTTCAACTTCAAACCAATATGAGAGCACTGCTAACTAAAAATACCGGCGGAGAATATAATTAATTTAAGCGGTCTTCTTCTTCCCTTTTATCAGCGAGGCTATGATCCCAAAATAAAGGATCATAACCCTCCCACTTCACCGCATTTCTACTGATCCGCCTGTGTGGTTCGCCCTTAATTTAATTTAACCGGTCGTTTCGGAAAAATCGTTTATAGCACAGATAAACTCATTAAGTGTGTTGATGGAGATTTGACGACTTCATCAAGTCTGAAAATCTCCACATCAATAATGCTAATAAGAAGTCCCACAAACCTTTACAAAGCCACACAAATTTAAGTCCCGCAACAGGAAAGGATGCTCTTCTTCATAGAATTCCAAGATACTAACGGATTTGCCTTTTCAGTTTAGACGGTTGCAGTTCCCCGTTAATAAGGCTCAGGATTAATAAGCCTCAGGGTCAGTCATTTGAATTTATTGGGGTGGATCTTAGCGACAATGTTTCTTCACACGGTCAGCTTTAGGTTGCCTTATCTAGAGTGGGCTGAGGAAAATCAGTGCATGTAAAAACACTTCACTTAACTGGCAGTTAATCCACTACTGTTTTATTTATAGAAGTCCAAATATTGACACCAATTCTACTTATAATGAGTTTGATGCGCTGTCAGATTCCATCCAACCTCCACCCACATTCTGAAATCTTCATTGCTGGCGATTTCAATGTCCACAATTCTAATTGGCTTCGCAACTCTGGACAGGCAACACCCGAAGGAAGTTATGTTGAGATCTTCGCTGAGGTAAATAACGTAACCCAGCTTGTAAATGAGCCAACACGTGTTCTGGACATTACTGGTCATACCGCCAATACTCTGGACTTGTGCCTTAGTTCCCATCCCAATAAATACACGGTACATGTATTATCGCCTCTAGGTTCGTCAGACCATTGTGTTATATCGGCCAATTTCTCGTACTTCAACTACAAAGTTAAAGAACAAACTCCGAAAAGAATAGTTTGACTATACGAAGATGCCAATTGGAAAGAATTAGATAAGTTCTTTAGGAATTTTAACTGGTCGCTATGCTTCCTCGATAGTGACGTGGACACCGCGGCAGATATGGTCACTAATACAATTCTCCTAGGTATGAGAACTTATATCCCTCACAGAATAAAAGCTATCAGACCTAAGGAAAACACGTGTTATGACTCGAGCTGTAAGGAAGCTATTAGGGTAAAGCAATCAAGTTTTTGGTCTTACAAGGCCAATCCAGCTGAGGAAAACCGAAAAAAGCTTAAGCGAGCCAGAAATGACTACTATGCCCACATTAAAAAAAAAAAAAAATATATTTGGCGCAACAGCTCTTTAAGTGCCAGGGCCTAGCTTCTCGCAACCACTCATGTTGTGTGCGTTATATTTTTCACACGAATGGAAGGGACCTACAGTTTAGTGCCGTATCCGAACGGCGATTTGAGAAGCTTTTTCGAGACAACAATACCCACATTAACCGTGTTAAATTCTCCCACGACCAAAAATTGAGGCAAAAAATACTACATTGTCCCAAGGCTAGTAAAAACTTTTTGGTCGTTTGTAAAAAAACATTTGGAATTCGACCTCGTCATCTATTCCGACGCTCATTTATAGTGACGTACCCACTGTCAGCTCCTAAGACAAAGCTAATTTGTTCGCACTTTGCGGCAAACTCCACACTGCCAGATAGTATTTTGTCTCTACCTGTACTTGAGAGCGTCCAATTTTCTATGGGACAAGTCCACTTTCGCACTAGTACAGTTGCAAGAGTACTTAAAGCTCGTAGCATACACAAATCCTCTAGATGGTATACCCTCTATTGTTCTGAAAGGTGTTCTTCTTCGCTGGCAAAACCACTGCGTAGGCTTTTTCACCGATCCTACTTTTCAGGTCTCCTCCCGAGTAGGTGGAAAACAGCATTTATCCAGCCCATACCTTCTTCTCTCTCCAACTACCGATCAATTGCACTTACGTCTCCTAAGGGTAGTCATAACCCCTTTAGCGCGAGTAAATTATAAAAAAAAAAAAAAAAAGAACTTTGTAAAGCAACGAGAGCACTGGTCTGCTAGTGTTTAATACAGTGCTATGAAAATAAAAGGACAAATACATACAATGTAGTATTTCGTCTACCAATGCTACAATGCTTACACCTACAGTGCGTTCACTGTTCATAACAAAATATCATAGCAGAAGTGCAAAATAGGGAAACTATCAACAGCCAACAAAAACAAAATCAAAAAGGAATACTTCTTATGGATATACAAGTAGGTGTATGTTAAGTAAATGATGTATGTACCATATATATTTTGCAAACAGAAAACGTCCTGAACCCTTCTATAGGTATATTGTACTAACATTTACAATGCTTATCACACCAAAAGTGTATTGAATTAAGAAATTTAAGCAGAAGACTCCTTACCACTGGTGGGGGAAGTCTAAACAAAAACTCTCAAAATGTGTTTGACGACCAGTGTCGTTGCGTTTTATTCACTATCTTATGTATTAAAATATTGCCTATCGTACAAATATATACAACACTTAAATTACAAAAATATTGCTTGCTAAGTCAGCAATTACGAATTTGAGTACATTTCAATTTTTGCTGTCTTAGCTGGGAACAAAAATTGAAATAGAAGATTCGAGGTGAAAATTAACAAAATAAAGTAAAAAACTGTCTGGTCGTATTACCATGACAAAGCGTCTGCGGAACGTGGTGTTGTCATACAGATTTTCATTCGGAATTGGGAGTTTTTGATTGTGAACAACATTTGAAATAAATGAAATAAGTTTTCAATGCAAAATTATTATTTTAAACTTCATTTTAGCACTCCATACACGATTATACATGATACTTGCGCCGCACCATATACTGAGAAAGAAAGAAGAAGAATCCGCACAAAATGAGTTCAGGGAGGCATACGCACATAGATGGGATACAAAGAGTTTATGCAGCTCGAATATGCCACAGACCTCCAAATGAGGTTGATTCGGGTATTAACTGTCTTAACAAATTGGTGTGAGGACAATAAGATCAGTGTATAAAGGGGATATTGTCGTCCAGCTCCGTTCTGACAGAGAGTAATGAGGTGTATTGAACAAGCCAGTACTACCATATCGTTAAAATGAAATTAGAAATAATTCTGAACCTACTCCCAATAGAAAATTTACCACGAAAACCACTGTTCCCACACACCATCCAGCAATTTGAAACCTGCTGCACATGGCCACAGCTCAGCAGTTTATCAAGTGTCATACAATGATGACGAAAGTGATTATTTGATCAATCGCAGTTAGTCAATTAGAATACCCAGCAAGGAAGAATTGTGTTTGACACCGACGCATCTCGCTTCAACACTGGCGAAGTCGAAATTGTATCTATGTACATCATTACACCACGCAATTCAAAGATCATAGTTAAGTGAAACTAAGTTGTCATGAAAAAGTTCAAGAGGTGGCACCTACCGATTTTCACACCTGTAAAAGTGACACCATGTGAATGACGCAACTGCTCGAATATCGAACAGCTAGCTGATCACTATAATGATATTAATGGAAACCTATAACAACTTCGGGATCAAATAGCTCTGGGACCCGATGTCGTACCCAATGTAACCCTTAAGACGGCCTTCAATAGACATATTGGCCGACAAAAAACAACGAAAGTACTCTGCAAATCATACTGGGGAAGAGTTCACTACTAAGGGTGGTAAAAATTATCAGTCATAAGAAAAAATTAGTAATGTAAGCTAGTGGCAAGATTGCTGGAATGCCTCTGAAAAAGGTATATGAACACACCAACTTTTACGATTTATTTGATTAAATTTCTTAATCGGTAAATAAATTTATTAGGCGACCATGCAAAGTGAAAGAACCGGAGGGCAAAGTTTGCGGTCAATCGCCAGTCGGTCAACCATCACAATCATTTTTACGGAATCGCATTTCTTCTTTTTCGATGATCGAAATATTGAGAATGCGTAAATATTTAAATTTTCCATGCGCCTTCTGCATGAAATTGCTATACAACGCCAGTTCTTTGTCACATAATTCTTGCATCAATTTTGTACAAAATACCTCCTTTTTGTGCTTCTCTTTCGAAACATTTAGCCGACACTACGAAGCCATCCTCTCTTCATTTTCAAGTACATGAACTGCTATTATAAACTTTAGACTGTTCCCCATTCAAATTGAAATAATTTAAATTTATTTAGGAAATTCATGCAAATTACTACTCACAAGAATTGATTTGTAAAATAAACTGTCAAATACTTTTCACACAATATACATTTTTTGTACAGTAAATAGTGTAATATAGCTAGAAACCGTTTGACAGTAAAGTGTTTGATCTCGTTTGACACCAAGAGAAAATTTGACACTTTCAAAAAATGTATAAAACAGCATTTGGATAGCATATTTTGTTGGTTACACGTTTGGCACTGCGTCAAACAGTGGAAGCGTGGTTTTAAAGATAAACTGATTTCCTTTTTGATTAAACTCTTATTAATGCGCTATATTTCGCTATTGTTATGCTTTATAGGCTGTAGTAGTGTTGTATAGCAGAAAATAAAAAAAAATAAAAACCCTTATTTTTCATACGTTTTCTAGCATATTGCTTTAAATGATTAATTTTGCTTTTTTTCAAATATGAACTTCTTGGCGATGTTTGAAACCTTTTTAGAGGTAACTAAGGCACGGTAAAGCTCACTTACAAACTGCTCGCAGGCCAGCGTTGTTTACAACAACTTACAAACGTAAACGCTAGTAGCTTTAGTTGTACTTAGTTTGGGCAAATTACTGATATCCATGACAGGCAGTGGAAAAATATGCACACAAAATTGCACTTACACTTAGAAACATTCAGTTTCGTACGGAGCGTGTTTTTAGTAAAGGACACTTAATTCAGGACAAACGAATTTCAAATGTGTTCATAGATGTTCTTAAAATCATGTTATTTCTTGTATTCCTTATAGTGATGAAGACAAAAAATTAAAAAAAGAAATCTAACTGTAAATTTTGTCTGTGTTATGTGAGATCCTTCGAATGCAGAGAAAACATTCAGTTTCGTACGAAGCAATTAAGCTCCTGTTCAGTTCGGAGTGTTAACATTTTAGAACTGAAAAAACTTTGTTTTATTTAAAATATACTATTTTGCTAAGAATTTGAGGTACTTTTCTGTTCAGTGTTTTTTTTTTGTGAAATTATTTAATTTTGCGTGAAATAAAGAGAAATCTAAAGTTGTCTTCAGTCGAATCATGTAAAATGCTTGCTTATTTAAACGGAACTAATGTACAGCCAATCAGCATTGGACTTACGCTTAAAAAGAATGGTTACTTTTCACGAGTATGGCGCAGAAAACCTTTGGTCAGCGAAGTTAAAACAAAAAGGCTTAATTTCGCCAAAGCATACAAAGATAAGTCGCTAGATTATTAGAAAAATGTTATATTCGTTGATGAAAGTAAATTCTCACTCTTCCGAAACGACAAAAAACAAGAAAAAGTAGTTAAAGTTATCGACGACTGTAAAACACGGTGTACAAAGCGTAATGGTTTGGGGTGCTATGGGATATGGAGGTGTTGAAAATTTTAAATTTTATTCAAGGGAATATGAAAAAAATAATTTATCTTAACATTTTTAAAGAGAATCTACAAAGTTCATCTAAGAAATTAGGCATTAAGAACTCATTTCACTTGTACCAAGCAAAGACCCAAAGCACATGGCTTTGGACGTTCGTCTTTGGCTCCTTTATAACTGCCCAAAATGCATTGAAACACCCCCAAGAGCCCAGATATCAATCCAATAGAGCATCTGTGGGAGCACTTGGAAAGACAAATTAGGAAAACAAATGCCGTTAGAAACAAAAAGGAACTTAAAGATCTAATTTCGAAAGAGTGGAATGAAATTCCATCCGATGTTACAAAAAAGCTGTTTACATCAATTCCAAATAGACTGCAACTATTTTAAAGCACGATGGAAATCCAACTTCCTATTATTTTTAATAATTTTTGTTTTTTGACGTAAAAATCTTAACTTTTAGAATTCGTACGAAACTGAATGTACCTTAAAATCTCTACTTTATGTTAATTAGTTAGTCCTAATTCTCTATTTTATTGAATTACCATTTTATTTTTGATAATTCCTGGTATTTATATTACACTTCAATAAAAAGTAACATTAAAGCTAGAAAAAAGTTTATATTTTTTTCAAAATAACGAACAATTTGCGAAAATTCTCTTCGTAGGAAACTGAATGTTCTTAAGTGTATGTATTACATTTGGTTAGCCAGCCATTAAGATTCTTGCAGGATGAGCTATAATAGCTGCCATTGATATACTATATATGGACTGCTAGTAGCCAACTTCGCGTTGGTTCCAACATTAGAGCTAGCTCTCTTGGTTCGGAACGGAAAAAAAATGGAAACTCACACTTGTTTGAAACTTCGTTGGATGCAGTTTGGTATACAAAGACAATGTTTTCATTGACATATTACATAAAAAATTAATTCGTAATAAATATAGGAATATTGTGCAACTTATGGGGCAGTCAAATACATACATAACGATTTTTTATTTAAATTTTGTTGGTTCCATCTATCAGTAATTATTTAAAATAGCACATTTTGCAGGTGACATCTGTTGCAAACAATGCCTCAACAATTTGAACGTCAACCATTTTACTTAGCAAATCCACACAAACCCAACAGGTGTCTCTACCATTCTATGGAGAAATTCAAGATGGTTGGTGATTTGTTTCCACATTTTTCCGCTCCGAACCAAGCGGGCTAGTTATGTTGGCGTCATTTTTTGGGCAGAGATTGTATGAAACTGACATTTCACTAGCAGTCCATATATAGTATGTCAATGATAGATGCAATCTCCAAATTATCTAGCTGCCATAATATCATTATATGGTAACGCACACAAACTAGTTAAACTGCTGTGTATTACTAGGCGATACAAAAAGAACAGCATGCTTTAAAATTGCAAAAAGCAGATGAAGGAATATGAAAAAAATCTGAAAACTAACACCCTTAAAATAGTCCCCTATATTAACAGCAACAAGAGTGATAACGCGGCATAAGCTGGATAATAAATACTCCTGACGGATCCTTCTAAGAAATTCTTTCCTTGACGGGCTGAACGATGGACGAAGTACTTTTCGAGATAAACAGATCTGTACAGGGTGTCCCAGTTAAGCAGTATAATGCTTTAAGAGGAGATAGCTGAAGTTCCGCCGAACAAAAAATTGTATGGCAGTGGGGGGGCTCACCACATTTCAAGTTATAGCCAATCAAATATGGTGACCTCTTATTAGGAGGTGTAACCACTAAACTAAACTATTATGGGTACAAAAATAGTTTTATACATTTTGGAAAGACAATTCAGTAGCGCATACAAGTTTCAAACACATTGGGTACAGTTGTGCAGCTACAAAAAAGTTATGGCTCCTTAAATTCAAAATAATGAAAATTTTTTGTTCCATTTTTTCAATTAAAATGCAGTTTTTTATTAAATTTGTATCCCTAAAAAATTTCCGGTGTTAAATGGAAAGGGTGTAATCTATTACTCTGTAGAGTTCTGTGAATCCTGATTTTGGGAAGTTCCAACTGCACAGCTAGTCTGCGGACGCTGACTAAAGGCTGAACTTCCACAGCACGCAAGATCCCACTCCTAACTTCTGCCGACGCTGCGTCTGAATGTCGTTCCCTTTTATTTGGTGCAGCTGACCCAGTATCAACAAGGCGCTGATACGCATCAACATCATGATGTTCTACGATTTGGGTATCGTCGTTGGTACTCCAATCTTGCCAATGAAACGTTTCCATTGCAGAACCCGTATACAAACACTATTTCCGCGTATTCACGTTTTGAATACATTTTGTGGGGATCGGCTGTTACCTTACAAAGCAAAATGTCGATTGTAAAGCAGTTGAAACAAGATGACGGTACATTTACAAATCTATGATAATTCTTTGTTACGCTTTTTTTCCCTATTCGACAATTAACTGTTAACTGCATTGCTCATAGGTATTTTGTTTGACCATTTTTGTCTGACAAAAAATGGCTTTTACTACAACTTCTGTTCATCGTACGTAAAAAAGTTGCTTAGCATAATTTTAAGGAAATTGTTTAGGGATAAAAATTTCATAAAAAAAAAAGTAAAAATTAAGTTAAAATTTTCAGAAAAATGCATTTTAAGTGAAAAAATGGAACAACAAATTTTCATTATTTTGAGCTTAAGGAGCCATGACTTTGTAGCTGCACAACTGTACCCAATGTGTTTGAAACTTGTATGCGCTACTGAATTGTCTTTCCAAAATGTGTAAAACTATTTTTGTACCTATAATAGTTTAGAAGTTATATCGTTTATGGTGGTTACACTTCCAAATAAGAGGTCACCCACTTTGATGGGCTATAACTTGAAATGTGGTGAGAATAAACCCCCGCTGCCGTACAATTTTCTGTTCGGCGGAACTTCAGGTATCTCCTCTTAAAGGACACCCTGTATAATATTTAAACAAAATCGTTAAAACTATTTTGCAAAAAATGCAATTTTACTAAATCGAACTTGAGTTAAGTACCGTTAATTTTGAGGACGGAATGAAAATTCGGAATTCGCTTCACGGCATAAGGCTACTTTTATGGCAAAGCGTATTCGCGTCGCGTGACTCGATGAGATTCGTTGCAAGCGATCAGTTACATGCGTACATATGGAGGTGCCTATGGCGCGGCGATTTTAGCGAAAAGCGAATTGAGCGACTGGAATTGACTGAAGCGACTGCGAGCGACGAAAAAATTCAATCAACATTTTTTGAATCAGTTTAGCGAATCGCTCGTTCGATGTGGACACATTCATTGACCTTGTGCGTGAAAAGCAATGTTTGCGGAATCTTCGGCATCCTGATTACCACAATAAAACTTTAATACGAGATTCTTGGGCGGAAGTAGAAAAAAAAGTGCGGCTTGGAGGGTAAGTTAAGAAATTATTTTTATTTCATAAATGATTTCAAAAGATTATTAACTATGTACATACGCTCATTCACAAAATTATTCGCATATATACTTCTTAGCCAAATATGCGTCGTTTTTCTTGGTTTTCAACACAAAAAACATATTTTTTTTTATTTTGTACATTTGTTCTGTATGTTCAACTAGTTGTATTCATGCTAAAAGATAACGAAATCTAAACTAACGGTAGTGTGCCCACTGTTTTTTTAATTTTATATGGAGAAAGCAGACACAAAATTATTCGCACAAGCACAAGGGATGTTTTGTAAGCTGCACTCATTCTGTTTAATGACTTGATCGAGGCAACAAGCATTGAGTGTAGAATATTTGCGAATATATACAGTGAGAAAAAACTCGAGAAAAGTGATATGGGAGGAAAAAAATCGGAAACATCTTTGGAAGAACGAAAGCTCATCCGTAAGCTAGTTTGCCAAGGAAAGACATACCGCGAGAATGGTGATCTTGTTGGGAGATCTTACAGCGTGGTTAGGGATATTGTCCACAGGTTTAGAAATGAAGGAAATTTGGAGAATAAGCCAGGTAGGGGGCGAAAGAAAATATTGTCAGCAGCAAATGAGCGGCACATCATCAAGAAAATAAAGAAAAATCCGAAGACACCTGTAAAATTGCTGACCACGTAGATGTCTCAAATAATTAATAAACCCATCTCTACTGAAACAGTAAGACGGACTTTAAGATCGCACTGTTTTCATGGCAGAATTGCACGTCGCAAACCTTTCATTTCTGAAACCAATAAGAAAAAAAGACTTAATTTCACCAAACAATATGTTAACAAGAGCTGAGAGTTTTGGAAGTCCGTCATTTTTAGCGACGAGTAAGAGTAAGTTTTATTTGTTTGGCAATGATGGCAAGCAAACGCTTTGAGGACAAGCAAATACTGACCCAAAACAAGCTAATCTCCAAGCAACCGTGAAACACGGTGGTGGTAACGACATGATGTGGGGGTGTATGTCTGCAAGTGGGGTAGGACAAATGGAGTTTATTGATTATAAGATGGATCAATATGGATACATGAACATCCTGAAAAGAAATCTCCAGCAAAGCGCCACAAAATTGGGTCTAAGGTCAAATTACATCTTCCAACAGGACAATGACCCAAAACATACTGCCCATAACGTTAAAATGTGGTTACTTTTTAATACACCCTCGCAACTAAAAACACCCCCACAGTCACCCGACATTAATCCCATCGAACATCTTCGGGCTCAGCTTGAGAAAAATATTAGAAATCGGCCTATCACCAGCAAAGCTTCTCTTAAAGAAGCCATCAAGCAGGAATGGGAGCTTATAAGCCCAGACTTCATTAAGAAACTTGTGGATAGTATGCCAAGACGTTTGCGAGCCGTAATTGAGGCTAGCGGTGGCACAACACCCTATTGATATGCTCCCCACGCTCTGAATTTTGTTATTTTCTGTTTCAGTTTTGTTTTATGCGAATAATTTTGTGTTACGTTTTATTAAAGTTATTTTTTTGTTAGCTTCCCTATTTTTATGAATTAAATATTTTGTTTTGTTTGTTTTTAACTATGTATGAAGAATGAAGTCAGAAACATTTTTTTAATATAATATTTTGAATTTTAATCAAAGAAAGTGGTTTAATTTTATTTTAATCTTTATATATGGTCTTGTGCGAATAATTTTGTGAACATGTGTATGTATTATTACAGTAAGCTTATTTAGCACATATAATTACATATTAATACATCGTTAGTGGACTGTTCATAAATATAATAATAAATTAAGAAATTCAAAACACGAATGAAATTAGGCGAAATAGCTCTGCAATAAACACGCTGGTAGCGATACTGGCTGGATTTCGCTGGTAGCGATACCGCTTGCGATCGTGCGAAAAGCCATCGCGTCACGCGACGCGAATACGATTCGCCATAAACGTAGCATAAGCCTACAGAAAGTTGATTTGAAGTTTGAAATAACTCCGTCCAGCCATTTAGGTTACAGACTAGTGTAAAGACGGATAGACAAACAGGTGAATAGACGGGGAAAATTGCGAGACCCTTTTTTTTCTTTTCAATTCCCATTTTTTTTTTTCATTTTCTCTACAATTATAAGTGCAATTGAAGAATAATCGTTATGATCTGGATACTCAAATCTGATATCCAAGTATCCGGATTTCAGATCCATCCAGATATCCAGAAAACCGGGTACATAGGTACCCGGTACGAAATCCGCTGAGATTCGAGAATTAGGATATCCGGAAACTCGGATACTTGAATAATTCTGGTTTGCCTACTGAAACATTTGAATTTAGGTGCCAATGGACCCATATTCTTACTATTATAACTAAGAATCAGAGCATCAAAACTACATATTTACTGTACGATATAAGTTATAATTACTTAACAGGGTTTAAAAATCAGTATCAGAAAGATTTAACAATATGAATTTATGACTTGAAGAACGAAATCATTTTTACAAAAGGAAAGAAAAGTATCACGGCAACTCAGGCTAATTGAGACCAATGTGAACCTAAAGTTTTTTTTGTTTGTTATTAGAAGTTTTTGAACGCAATGTTGGCAAGGGGTATTTACTTGAGGTGTGAGTTCTATGTTATGATTTCAAAGTTTTGTACTGACTTCAAATCAAATGAATTTGATAAAAATTACATATAATTCAATTTCCAAGGAGGAAAGAAAACAACACAGAATTTCACAATTTTGAAATATAGAATTAAAAAAAGCACGAATTTTGACAATATAGAATTTTCTACGACTTATAGATTTAAGTCTAAGCAGAAATTTTGCCAAACAAATATTGATTGGACTGGTACCTTTCTTTATTTCTCCATCAATTTAACTCAATATTTTTATCCATAATTTAGATAATCTAGAAACCTACGCCTTTTTTAGTCACATGACATTGGTTATTATAAACGATTCTTGTTTATACCATTCATTCTAAAACAAACATTATTACACACAAGTGATGATTGAAAAAGAGAGTGCTGTTTTCACTTAAATAATCAATTGAGTGAAATTTCTGACACCGCATGTTTTCATTGTATTTTAGTTTTATAAGAATTTATAGAATGGAAAATCGTTTTCATGTGCGAATATTCTCAATAACGTTCACTTTCAAAATATTTAGATCTTCGATGATGGCTGACGAACTGGAATAAAGTACTGCACACAAAAACATTCTAAATCCATAAATAAAACTAATCCATTTTATTGCTTCACATTCAGATTCATTTTCAATCCAAGACTATTATTGCTCTACTTTGACGATAGTCTGTATAGATTAAAATATATAGTATGTATACATTTTTATGAAAACGGCACACACAATAAAATAACAAAATACAAAAATATATAAATACACTCATCATTGAAATAGACACACTCAATTGAGCATATGGCTCACTTTTGCATGTGTTTTATGAATTTACGTAACGATTTGGCCCGAAGAAAACTAATTCGTAAAAACCGTTTAAAATTTGGGGACTCCACTGAGTCATTAGAATGTGCACTCGTAGTTTAGTCATTAATTTTTTTTTTAATTTGTTTTTGATTGTTTTAGTTATTACATGTGACGTTCATGGTCTAATTTTGTCTTATTTCATCTAATTACTTGTGAATTAAAAGAATTTCAGTATTGCTTGTTTACTTTACTCCTGACCCATAATTTGTAACGTAGAAATATAGTAACGATACTGCTCCCATTCAAGTCTACTGGTCATCTATCTTTATGTTGTTTAACCTATTTACATTTTTTTATATACCCTGTTTTAAGATTTAATCTTTCACTGGCAAACACCAAATTAGGGGCCAAAGCACATGTACGAATGACACACTTAAAAACGAAAATAGTAGAAAGTTTCTGACTGTAGCAAACAACAGGTGGGAATGCCTGTAGAGCCTTATGGGCCTTATGGCCACAAAATACCAAAAATTAAATAAAGAGTTTAATAAATTTAAGCAGATTCTCGATATCCGTAGCAACCAGAGTGATAACGGGACATGCTCGTAATTTGGGAATCACCACTTTGGGGGTTGAAACAATTCGAATTTTTTGTATTGCAGTATCTAAAAGTACATATTCTCAAAAACATTTTAAAAAAATTTCAAGTTAAGAATCGAAAAAAATAACAAAATTTACCTGAATACGCATAGCGCGGTCATCTCTTCTTCTATTCGTGTACTTGTACTTTCAATCGCGTTTTTCTCGACCTATTCGATCGTAAATTTTCAAACACGAACATTTTCATAATTGCAGTAGTTGTTATTGTTGTATGTAGCCGTTTTTTTATGCTTTAATAGCATGGATTTTCCCAAATCCACAATAAATAATCTAGTTACTAAACAAATAGAGAAGAAGGTTCTTTTTAGGGGCCTCCACAGTGGTGTGCCTCCTTTAAAATGCACTTCGGATGGATGGGAATTGGAAACGGTCACCAAGCCTGCAGAGGCTGTGAGACCCTGACGTGTACGAAGACACCTTTCACTCTCTGTGCCAATTCTCAAGCCTAAGCAGATGTCTCCGATATCTCTTTGGGAGCGCCTCTGCGGAGAATCGCACTATCTGGCAGGCATACCTCTCATATCCATTCTTAAGTTTTGTGCCAATGGTGTAGTACTAACCCTCCCTTCCCTACTGCCCCCATATTAGCTACACTAATGACTTCTTGTTTTTCTCTTTTCATTCTCTTTCCATTTTAGGGCAAATCAGGGTAAAACTAAGGGCCTTAAAGCCCTACGTGAAGCTAAAAACACAACGACTTCAGAAACTCTTCAACATAGCCTAACCTAAGGTAGGTCTATTAAGAGAAAGTCTAATAGCCCAGACATTTTTAATGAAATTTAGTTGAAATTTCGATAAGACTAATGCATGATCAAAACAAGCCTAAACTAAATTCGTTACGTGTGCTGAACAACATAATACCTTAGAATTCAAAAGAAGGCGCAAATTGTCCGCAAGTCTTATATTTTGTAGGTGTTTAATACTTTTCCTAGGTTTATGTTTTCGGCTCTACCAATATCATACTCGTAATATAGTTTCTTCATTCTGATTCTTCATTTTTCCGAATAATAGGAGATTGTTTGTAAAAGTTTGCTCAATTTTATGTCGTATTATTATCGTACCATACGTTCCAGGCGGGTTGTAGTTTATGAATTTTCTCATACATATGAACGTCAAGCGGGTGACCATATTTCTCAATTTAAATATATACATACATATATGTATATACTAGCTGATCCACCCGGCTTCGTTCGCCGCGAATTAATCGCATGATTCACTACTTGAACATCTTTCTTTTGGAGATATTTGGTTTATGTTTCATAAAATGTTATCCACAAAGTAAACATGTAATTCTCGTCTGTTTAAAAAAAATTCATTTTCAGTATGAATACAAAAACAAATAGTAATATGTATATAACAATAATTCGGACAAAATAAAGCATTAATGTTTTAAACAAAAGGGAAAATTCACAAAAATAATGTTAATATTTACAACGGTATTCATTCAAAAATGATAGTTCTGATAGGTGCGCAAAACAAAAAAAATACTTTATTCATCATTTTTTTGTTTATTCATGAAACTCTGCAATAATTTTTCAGAAAACTTGTCAGTTCCTTGTAAAATTAATTTATCGGTAATCGGTAATTTTTTCCGGCGCTAGAGTGGCAATTTCATCAAATAAATCATACCTATCTCATTCGTTGATCCTTAAACGTTCTACCTACTTACTTACTTAGGTGGCGCTACAGTTCGGGGTGAACCTGGGCCTCAACCAACAAGCCTCTCCATTTAGCTCGGTCTTTAGCTAATTGCCTCCAGTTGCGCACTCCAAGTTGGTCGAGGTCCCCTTGAACTTGTGCGCGCCACCTACGGCGATAATTCCCTCTACTGCGTCGTCCCTCGGGGTTAGATTCGAAGACTCTGCGGGCCGGAGCGTTGGTGTCCATTCGCTCTACATGTCCTAGACATCTCAGACGTCCAATACGCAGTTTTTTGACTAGGTCGATGTCGCTGTACAGCTCGTATAGTTCGTGATTGAATCTTCTCCTCCAAAACCCGTCAACGCAAACGGGACCGAAAATCTTACGAAGAATTTTTCTCTCGAAGCGACCAAGGATATCTTCATCCTCTTTTAATAAAGTCCATGTTTCAGCGCCGTAAAGCAGGACTGGGATGATCAAGGTCTTATATAGAGTCTCCTTAGTTGTTCGAGAGAGGGCTTTGCTGTTGAATTGCCTTATAAGCCCAAAAAAACAGCGATTGGCAAGAGTTATTCTTCGATTGATTTCTGCGCTGATTTTGTTTGCTGAATTTATAGCAGAGCCAAGGTAGACAAAGTCCCTTACTACCTCGAAGTTATAGCTGCCCACGGTGACGTTTTGTCCAATTCGTCGATGTTGGTTTTCCCTTCTAGTTGACAGCATATACTTGGTTTTGCCCTCGTTTATCGCCAAACCCATTTTGGCCGCTTCCGCCTCAATGCTTGCAAAAGCACCGGTGACAGCCCGCTGAGATCTTCCGATAATGTCTATATCGTCGGCGTATGCAAGCAGTTGTACAGACTTGTAATAGATTGTGCCTCCGGTGTTGGCTTGTGAGTTCCGCACAATCCGTTCAAGTACAATATTGAAGAAGTCACATGACAGCGCGTCACCTTGTCTAAAGCCTTTTTTGACATCAAAGGTCTCGGTGAGGTCATTACCGACCTTGATGGAGCAGCGAGCGTTCTCCATCGTCAGCCTGCACAGGCGGACAAGTTTGGCAGGGATGTCAAAACTAGACATGGCTCTATAAAGCTCTTCTCTATAGATGCTGTCATAGGCGGCCTTGAAATCGATAAAGAGGTGGTGAGTATCGATTTGGAATTCTTGGGTTTTCTCCAGGATCTGCCGAAGTGTGAAGATTTGATCGATGGTGGACTTTCCTGGCCTGAAACCGCACTGATAGGGTCCAATCAGGCTGTTGATAAAAGGTTTCAGGCGTTCACACAATATCGCAGAAAAGATCTTGTACGCGATGTTGAGGAGACTGATGCCTCTATAATTGGCGCAGTTGAGGGGGTCTCCTTTCTTGTGGATCGGGCAAACGATGCTGAGATTCCATTCATCAGGCATACACTCCTCTGACCAAATATTAGAAATGAGTTGGTGTATGCACTCTACCAATTCATCCCCAGCTGCCTTGAAAAGTTCGGCCGGTAAACCGTCAGGTCCAGCAGCCTTGTTCGATTTTAGCTTGGATATTGCTATCCTCACTTCGTTTTGGTCAGGTGGACGGAAATTTTGACTATCATCGTCTATGTTGAATGGTTCATTCTGCCTGACAGCGGGATGTTGGTCTTCGTCGCCGTTATACAGTCTGCAGAAGTAGTTTTTCCATATTCTCAGCACCGACTGTGATTCTACTACGAGGTTTCCATTCTCATCTCTACAGGTTTCTGTACGGGTATTACTTCTCTGACACGTTCTTTTTACCTTTTGGTAAAACTTCCGTACATTGTTCCTGGAGTATAGACTCTCGATATTCTCAAACGCGCGCTTCTCATGCTCTTTCTTCTTCTTTTGGAGAAGCCGATGTTCTTCCCGTCTTTTTTGCTCGTAGAGCTCACGAGCAGCTCTCGTCTTCCTTTGCAGCGCCGCTTTGTATGCCTCTTGTTTTGCTGCATGCACTCGCCGGCATTCTTCGTCAAACCAGGGGTTTCGCGGTGGTGGGCGAGCGAGACCCAGCACATCAGTCGCGGCGTTTCTGATGGCATGTTGGCAGCGTTGCCACTGGTCTTCGGCACTTGATGCTGGCGGTATAGGGGTGATTGAGAGATTTCGGGATACGCGTTCAGCGAAGAGTCTGGCGGTCTCTTGCGATTGTAGCTTTTCGACGTTAAATTTTCTCACAGTAATTCTTCTTTGTTGCTCAGATTGGGATATCCGCATTCGTACCTTGGCTACAACAAGGTAATGATCCGAGTCTATGTTGGCCGCTCGGAAGGTCCGGACATCCAGAATACTGGAGGCATGCCTTGCGTCGATCGCAATATGATAAACGTTCTACCTGCTGGTTCTATTTTTTGCTTCGATTGTGTGATGTAGTGGAGTATAAGTTTCCATTCTCAAAGCAACTGAGCTATATGATCAAATTTGAAGAGCTGATGGTTTCCAAAATATGTAGATCACCGATGTATTATAACTAGTATCGTGAGGAAAAAAAAAAGCAAAAAGTGAGCTAAACAACGCTATGTATTCGTTTTCATAACTTTTTTTTTGTAATATATGTATGCTCCCGTACCGGCAAGGCAAAGGAATCCAAGCTCAGACAGCCATGAACGTGATCAAAATGCAGCATAGCAAAGGTCGACGAGTATGTATACCAACAATGTCTGAACAGAGCCCGGGAGTCAACAATTGGGGTTATTTATAAGGAACTTTGCCATTCTTCAGGTACAAGCAACCATTTTTGCAGGCAACTAACAGCCAGTCAGATAAACTCAGTGTTTAAAATAATAACGGAGGTCTTAGCTCTCAATTACATCCCGCATAGGCAAAATCTTGGAACAATTTGCACCCTTTGCAATAGAAATGAAAATGAATATATTTACCACTTTTTAGCAGTATGTGTATGCCCCATACTACAGGATATACGCCGATTATACCATATTTCTCCAGAAATTGTCTCACACTTTAAGAAGCAAAGCAACCTCTAAACGGTTCATATGTCTGGAAACGACTCTCATCTTACTGTAGTCATGCCTATAACTATCGCAACAGTTTCATAAATTTATAAATGTTAGTAACTATATTTATTAATGAAATATCGTAATTAATCAAACTTGTAACTTTTATTATTTATATATTATGTTCACTATTTATTTAATTTTGAATTATTTTCATGAGGTCAATTCTCGGTAGACGGCAATTTATGCCATGCTTACAAATTCTTTTGTTAATCAAAATGTAATATTTTAATGAATTGCAATAAAAAATATTAATAATATAATAATAATAACATATGATGACGTTTCTCTGAAATAGTTGAAATTGACAGGTGTTTCAGTTAATACTAAGAGCTCAACTCTTTTTGTTGTGTGTATATTATATCAAACTATCTCTGTCCTACTCTCTGTGCTGCTCCTAGAGACGTAGTGGATGCAGCAACAAAAAAGAAAAGCATTAACGCAAAATGATGATGTAAATCAGAAACAGAAACTTCTTCCATATCTTCCAATAGGTCCCGACGCTGGCAAGCTGAGTGAAATATAGAATTATCGAAACTCTTGAACTTCAGGAAGCTGGATACAAAATAGCACTTCTTTTTTACTTCAAATTGCCCGGATATTTGTGATGCCTGTTTTGAATGATGCTCCAATCGGCCTCTGAACTGGTGATGTATCATCCGATCTTTTATTATATTACCTTATAATGGTTTTTTCAAGTGCAAATGCTACTTAGTCTTTTTAAATCCGATGAGCCATTACTAAGCCAGGGCTGTGTAATCAACTTTTACTGACGGAAAATTCGATCTCAACCCCTTTCATGCCACTTAGACCTTGAATTTCGGAAACTCTCGCATCTAGGCTAAATAAGGAATATCTGTGCGAAATTTCAAATACCCTGTGTTCAGCAGTTTTGGAGAAACCGTGTTCACAAGGAAAATCGTATTTTCTTTTATAGCATTTAATGTAATTATGTATATATATTTGAATAGTCAATGCATAGTCATTTTTATAGATTATTGTGAAAATTATTTGACACTATATGTATTGGTATTATAATTTTCACATTCATTTGTATATTTCTAAGCTGTAGGACAACGTAGAAAAATTATCGACCTAACATTTTTTGCCGATAAACTCTCTAGAATATAAAATTTGTTCCTTTTTTAAATTGGTGAATTCATTCTGACGTTATTTCATCCTCACGATATTATATCAAGATGATATCGGTGGCGCCCCGATTTTTTTGTGTTTTCTAATAGATCTCGACGCACTGAACAAAAAATATTAAGTACATTTTTTTAATATCTCGCTTAATATCTTACTTTGAAAATTGACTTTGGACAACCGATATTTCAATAGTTCAATTTCCTTCCTGCGGTGCATTTCGGGCATGAAAGACACAAACAAACGAATTTCAGTGTTGCCACCTATTGACGATATTTTCTGATAGATCTCGATGCCCTGTTCAAAAAAAGATGATGACTTAGACTTAGCCCCAGTCGCCTGACTGACTGTTGTTTACATACCCTTAGCGGAACGACGAGGTCGCGTGAGTGGCTAAACTCCTCCGGAAACCGGAGTTTAAATAAATGAATCGCGCGAAGCCCGCCTCTTACCCACTGTTGGCAACATTGAAATTATTTTTTTTTTATGTACTTCATACCAGTGCTGTCGTTTTTCAATATCTAATAGGAGCCCAATTAAAGATTTTGGGAAGCCATTTCCGTGAAAGAGGAGCCGCCGAAAAAGTATCAAATATTTCGTGTAACGATTAACCCATTGGATTATATGAGTAAGGTTTCCAAACAAATTCAATCGTAACCTCACTTTAAAAAACTAAAAACGCAACTTGTTTTGTTAACAAAATATACCTTTACTAAAAAAAAAAAACTTAATATTACTTCATAGTGACTTTACTTTGAGTATTAGCAAAATAAACATACTCGCACATACACTCCTCTGCAACTGGTTGAGACACCCCCTTGATTTTAGCGCTTCTCGATATTTTTGTTCCGTATGTGCTACAAATACATATTGCTGTTAGGTAATCATTACCAGTTTTTAAGAAAATTCTAATTACCATAAATGCTTTTATGCCTTAATTTTTTATTTTTTTTTAATTTGCAATTTGTCCCTAAATGACCGGACAAATGATTGACACAGTCGCCAAAATCTGGGGGGTGCCTCAACCAGTTGTCGAGGAGTGTATGTACTTTTGAAGGCAGAACTATAAATGAATTAACCCTCTGAATGCTACGGTTTTATTGCCTCATTACGTACGGAACGCTGACAACAAGAGGATATTGTGAGAGAGATGGATGTTTTTATCAGAGGTGGTTTCACTAGTTTCATCAAATAGTTTCGGACTCATCCTCGTGTATATAAAAGACTGGCCACTATCTACCTATGTACAATATATCCTTAATTTTCCCAAATGAAACATTGTAGAAGCCATTTCGATTTCGGTCTCGATTTATTTAGCGTAAACAACAAGATAACTTTTTCTTTTTTTTCTAAATTATTTTCAACATCTTTTAAAGCAGCCAGTACCTTCAGTTCAAGATGCTTCAATTTAAAGTCCTCTAACAATTAAAATTTAAATGTATCAACAATTTTCGCGGCACAAATGAAATGAAATTCTAAAAAAAAAAACAATTTAACAGAGGCAGACAAAACTATCTGACATACTGCCGCGTTTGCTTAAATGCAATTATAGGTACTGCATGATCTTACCCCTTGGTCTCCACTGGCAATAATTCATTGCAAGAATAAGTCAAGCAATCGAAATTTCCAATGGAGACCGAAAATTTCTTGGAATCATTCATTTTATGAAATACATTTTCTGCTTTGTAGTAACCCCTAGTCTCCACTGGCAATAATTCATTGCGAGAAATATGTCAAGCAATTGAAATTTCCAATGGAGACCGCAAATTTCTTGAAATAATTCATTTGATTTGCGGTCTCCATTAGAAATTTCGATTGCTTGACATATTTCTTGCAATGAATTATTGCCAGTGGAGACTTGGGGTAAAGCTCAAATTGACAGTCCCTGTCAAATTTATTTCAGGGTTTATGTATGTAGAGATGGCAAGACATAAAAGCAGAAATCTATTTCATAAAATGAATGATTTCAAGAAATATTCGGTCTCCATTGGAAATTTCGATTGCTTGACATATGGTATTTCTTGCAATGAATTATTGCCAGTGGGGACCAAAGGTAACAGTACGCTCGCTGAATTTTCAATTAAGGCACTAGCTAGCGCACATTTAATGCATTTATGGTTGGCCCTAACTGCCCGAAACAACGCACGGTAGCTGATTAAAATTGTGTTTTTCTTTTTAAGTGTTATTGAGATTTGATTATTTTTGTGAGATGATTGTGCTATAATATATATAATAATGCAATGAAAATAATAGGAAATGGCTAAATTTATTTTCCTTTCACCAGCAAAATTAATTTTTCCACGTCGTGCTCTTCCGTTTTGTCTTTAACGAATATTTCAAATTTGTTGCGCTACTGCTGAACTCAGTTCAAAAATCCAATCTTAGATGTATATACAATGGTACTACACTACTGCTACTGCTACGCCGCAGCTACCTACAGCTCGTACTACGCTACTACTACGCCACAGCTGCGTGCATTGTGTTCGGCCGGCAAGTCTTTTACTCTTCATGTAAGGTACCTACTTCATTACGACTACGATAAAGAAGAGATTTTAGAACTAAATAAAATATATAAAATTT
Source organism: Brachypalpus laphriformis (assembly GCA_945910035.1). Lineage (NCBI taxonomy): Eukaryota > Metazoa > Arthropoda > Insecta > Diptera > Syrphidae > Brachypalpus > Brachypalpus laphriformis. Next base: position 127,571,016 of record OX246756.1, read on the forward strand.
GCGGACCGTTTTGATTTATGGAGAGCCCAGTGCTCAGCAAAGGAGCCATTTCGACAACACTGCTTCATACCAGAAATTATTAGAAAACATAAAAAAAATCGTCGCGCCACGGATATCGTAATATCCTATCGAGATGATATAATATGTATATAAAAAATTACTTCAAGGCATACATACCTATATAAGCAGCAGTGAAATCGCGATCAAAATCGGTTGAGAAGTTTTTTGTTGATGCACAGAGAACCAACAATATAGGTAGTTTTATTATACTTACACATATGTATGTGTATGTATAGATTATGAAAAGTGCACGCTCAAACGATCATTTGGAGCAGTGCTATTCTTAAGTAAAATAAGAGGGTAATGTTAATCTAGGTCATGGATGGGTAGGTAATGAATATGGACTTATCGCGTTTCTTTGGAGAGACCTAAAGGGCTTTTATTAATACCCTTTTGTTTGTTTTTGTGTGGGAGGGAAATAACCATTTTTACAAAAAAAAAAAAAAATCTTATTATCAGCCTGGGGGTAGGGAAGTGCATATTTAGCCCCCTGCTTATTACACCAATTGGTGCTCCTTATAAGTGCTAGCAGATTTGTAGGCGTAATACTATGGTCCTTTTTAGTGGAGCCTATATCGTAGTATACGTAGGCGTCGTTCTTGTAGGGCGAGGTAGTGGCACTGCAGATGTTGGATTGACCACACATCTTCCTCGTATCCACAGCATCTGCATAAATAGTTGAATGCAATGGCCTGTAATTATTCCAGTTAGTATGCAGATAGAGGACCCGATCTCTTTGTTTTCGATCTGTTTAGTTCTGGATATAAAGCGCGAAATGGAGCGCACTGAACATTTGAAAAAATTCTGATTTTGCAGTGCTTCTGAGTATAGGTAGAAACGGATTAATGTACCAGTATTTACTTTTACTTACTTACTTATGTCCTGTATCCCCTTGTGGGTCCTAGGGCCTCTACTACGCTTACGCGCCATCGTGTACGGTTTCTGGCAATGTGTCTGAGTTCTCCCCAACTTTTCCCTAACTGCCGTGCCTCCTTCTCGACTGTTCTGCGCCATGTTTTCCGCGGACCGCCAGGTCTTCTGCCATCCTGAGTTAGAGGGTTCCATTGCATAGCATGGTTCGCTATGGAGCTGTCACCCTTTCGGAACGTGTGACCAATCCACTGCCACTTCCGCCGTTGGATAGTTGTGCCTATTGGTTCCTGACCCGTTCTCTCGTAAAGGTGTTCGTTAGAGATACGATTGGGCCAGAAAATCCTTAAGATATTGCGCAGACACCTATTAACGAACGTTTGCAGCTTTCTGGTGATAGTAGTGGTCACTCTCCACGTGCTGCAACCATATAGCAGCACGGATTCAACGTTGGAGCGGAACAGTCTTATTTTTGTGCTCAAACTGATTGCATTGCTTCGTCATATTTTGGACAACATCCCGAACGCGGACTTTGCTTTGGCGATCCTGTTGGCTATATCCAGTTCGGTTCCACCATCGGTCGAGACAATACTCCCAAGATACTGGAAATCCTCTACTCTCTCTACCGGTTGTCCAGCAATGCATATTTGAGCCGATGAGTTAGTTCCAAGGCTGATGATTTTAGTTTTTGTCGTATTAATTTTCAGCCCGACGACACCTGCCTCCCTCTCCACATCTGCTGTCATTTGGTGGAGGTCCATAATTCTGTGGGAGAGTAAGCATACATCGTCTGCGTAGTCAAGATGCTTCAGTTGAGATGTAAGAGTCCATCGAATTCCTCCGTTTCCCGTCGACAAAGCTGCATGAAGCACATCGCTAATCACCAATAGGAATAATATTGGTGAAAGGATACAGCCTTGTCTTACCCCACTTTGGATCTCAAATTCCTCAGACAACCTTCCCCTGTGCAGAACGTGACATTTGGAGCCTTCATATGTAGCTTTGATAATAGCAATTAGTTTATCGGGAATGCCTCTCCTGCGTAAGGCACGCCAAATAAACTCCCTGTTGACACTATCGAACGCCTTCTCAAAATCGATGAACAGCAGGTGCAGTGGCGATCGATATTCAACACACTGTTCGATGATAATCCGCAGGGTGTTGATGTGGTCGGCACAGGAGGATCCAGAGCGGAAACCTGCTTGTTCGGCATCGAGTGTGTCTTCGAGATGTTGTTTGATTCGCTCAAGGATGATTTTAGCTATTATCTTAGCTACAGCAGGCAGTATTTACTTTTGAGTCATCATATATGTAAGTGTAAATCGCAATCTCATAATGATTGATTACACGTTTTGACTCCCATTCCTCTCTGCTAGAAAATATATAGGAATATCAATTTTGAAGTCCGATGTGAGTCTAAAGCTTTCTGAGTTTTATTTTTCGCAAATTGTATTTATTGTACTTAGTATCAGTACATGTCCATAGGTGGTCTTCTTCCACAAGCTCGATTAAATCTAAGAGATCCTTTTGCATCAATACACTTTATAAACTAATCCAGGTGTAGGAGAAGGAAAATCATGTTTATACCTGCTTGCGGTACGCTTGTCACAACTCCCGTGGTGCGAACACTTTGCACTACGTAGAGTCCGTTTAAAAAGCTTTCCGTTCTTGTTGCAATCCACATCTTTTCTCGAAGGTCTCCTTACAAGCATGAAAAGCTTTTAATCCATTTCTCACATTTCTTTAACATTTCTTTCTTTTCGAAGATAGCTTGGAATCCATAATTACATAGAGGTATTTCGCCTCGATCCTTTGTGCCACCATCTAGTTTCAGTGCCTACTGTGAATATGGGTATATTCCTTGTCTAATATATTCCTTCTGTCCATATAGAAAGCTTTTTTTAGAACAGATTCTATTAGTTTACTGATTGTTGGTAGAAATTCATCTTGACGGCTCTATTTACTTCTAGTTCTTCCAGCTTTCTTTACATCATTGAACGCCCCAACTATAACAATTTCGATAAAAACTGCCGTAGTGTAGCCTAAGTGAAGCCTAAGGCCCATTTCACACATATCTGGCACCGGTTATACGGCGTCGTGTGTCCGTGCAGATTATAGCCCTTTCAAATAACATGATGACTCCATTGATGAGGTTCTAAGTGGATTACTCAACGAAAAATGTTTAGAGCTAAACTTACAGTCATATGTTTCACAATTCACAGCTTTCTGTTGCTTTGAAAGAGTGTGAGTTCAAGTCTCTTATGAGGTTCATAGGTTCAAATCTTGAGAAACTCCTATCCATTTATGCTATTTTGCGAAAAACAAAGAGGTAAACAAACTTGCACGAAAAGGGGCAAGAGGAACATGCACTAAACCATGTGTATCCGGTGCCGGATAGAGCGCCGGCACAAAAAACCCCATGTTTCCGGTCCCGGATGAGTATGAACGCTATACACTTTGAATCGGATACGAGCCGCCATCTATACGGCATCGGATATGTATAAAAACCACAAAAAGCCGTGTATCCGATGCCGAATATGTGTGAAACAGGGCTAACATGGAAAAAAAGTTGAAACTTTGTACACTTAAAGTACGAACCTAAGGATCCGTAAAGGATTACCTTTGACCCTTTTTGATGACACGGACCGTTGGACCCCTTTTTGAAATATATGAGCCTTTTTTTACCCTTTTTGAAAATTGGAAGAAGATTGACACATTCAGACTCAGACTCAGATTCTGATGAGTATTTTGATCCGAAAGTAATTATCTTACAAAAAGATTTCAATTATTTCGCATTAGTTTCACCTGGCATTTTATACCAAACGCCGAAGCAATAATAGAAGAATATAAATTACTTGATATGACAACAAAAGATAAAAGTTTGCATTACATTTTTGAATTAAATCATGTAGAGGAATTTTGGTTTAAGGTCATTGGTCGTTAAAATGCTAACGCTCCACAGCAGTGCTTGCGTTGAACGAATATTTTCCAAACTCACTCTTTAAAAAAACAGACTAACAAAAAAACTGAAAACAAAGGTCTGCCAATCCATGCTCTTCGCATTGAATATTTTGGAAGAGGATGAATTAGTCCCCAGACCAATCCAGAAGTTTAAGGCAATTCCCAAAAATTAAGTGGGTACACAAGTACATACGTATATTTTAAATCACAATGACTTTTTTTTTGTTATTTGGTTTTTGAAAAAAATTAGCTGTTTTTTTTTTTTTTTTCATTATTAATAGTTGAATTACGTTGAAAAATAAAGAAAATGATACTTGTCCTACCAAATTTTCTTCTTTAGTTGTATATGGGACCCTTTTGTTTCGGCAGGGACTCTTTTTAGGACCCTTTCCGAAAATGTTCAGAGGTAACCCTGATCCGATAGAGCGAAATATTTCATTTTTGAAATACAAGGTATTACAGAAGAAAGACTTATTTGTATTTATATAAAATGTTCTCACTATGAGTGGCTTTTGACAAGTTAGAGAATAAATCAAAAAAAAATAATAAAAAATTAATGATTTTTAAATCATCAGGCAAATATTGCCTGACCCTTTATTTCAGGCAAATATTGCCTGAATGGGTTTAGCGCTAAACGAGGGCAAAACCAAGTATAGCTGTCAACAAGAAGGGACAGAACGTCACAGTGGGCAGCTATAACTTCGAGGTAGTAAGGGACTTTGTCTACCTTGGCTCTACTATAAACTCAAAAAACCACATCAACGCAGAAATCAAGCGAAGAATAACTCTTGCCAATCGCTGTTTTTTGGGCTTATAATGCAATTCAACAGTAAAGCCCTATCTCGAACAACTAAGGAGACCCTGTATAAGACCCTGATCATCTCAGTCCTGCTTTACGGCGCTGAAACATGGACTTTATTAAAAGAGGATGAAGATATCCTTGGTCGCTTCGAGAGAAAAATTCTTCGTAAGATTTTCGGTCCCGTTTGCGTTGACGGGTTTTGGAGGAGAAGATTCAATCACGAACTATACGAGCTGTACAGCGACATCGACCTAGTCAAAAAAACTGCGTATTGGACGTCTGAGATGGTTAGGACATGTACAGCGAATGGACACCAACGCTCCGGCCCGCAGAGTCTTCAAATCTAACCCCGAGGGACGACGCAGTAGAGGGAATCACCGCCGTAGGTGGCGCGCACAAGTTCAAGGGGACCTCGACCAACTTGGAGTGCGCAACTGGAGGCAATTAGCTAAAGACCGAGCTAAATGGAGAGGGTTGTTGGTTGAGACCCAGGCTCACCCCGAACTGTAGCGCCACCTAAGTAAGTAAGTAAGTAAGTAATAGTTGCCATCCACTTTTTAAAAACCTACTCTCGGACAATCTAAGAATCTGAAAGTTCTCATTAAAGAACTACAGAGCGCTACAGAGAATATTTTTTTCGGATTTTTATACAATTCTACCACGTGATAAATAGTATATATCACACAAACTCATTGAACAGGAGGTGAGTTTTGGTTAGTGAGTAATAAAGAAACGTAGCATGAATTTTCGCCAAAAAGTTGGAACGTCATTTGATAGCATACTTCTAAGCCAGTACTGGCATGAAAATTGAACAAAACCATTTTCGAGCACATTGCAATTTTCCAAAACGTATCAATTTATCTAATATCTAATAATAACATTTGCATTTTTTCGAGAATAGTTATTAGGCAATTACCTAAAAAAAATGTATAACAGTTTCTTTCAATTTGGCGTACTTTATAGGCTCAAAATGCATACGAACTTTTCGTTATATAAATAGATTAGTACAATCGCTAAGTTCACCTTTGTGTTACATTTGGCACTGTCAGCAAGCCACCAGATGGTCTAGAAAGTTGAAACCTTGCGTGCTTACAGAAAATACCATAGTGTGGGTATAATAATAATCAATCTTATAATTATGGAAACATAGGATAACCCAGAAAATACTCCGTTCTTTGCTTTAATTCAGTTTTTGACGCCTACCCGTACCTTTCCCAATCTTCTAAATATTACAATACTTGGGAACGAACATGATGCGAATATGAAGATGTATTCTTCAAGGGCTCCGTAATCAAACAAACAATGTTCTCGCCAAACTGGCTTCCAATAAGCGTCATGATTGCCGTACCATCAAATAAACGATCCTTTTACAAGGCCTTGGAAAAATGGTTGGATCAAGACCGACATCTCTCCTGGACCCGTCTGTGCATTCCCTCAGATGAGTTGAAATCGGTGACAGAGGGTGGATAAGGATAGGGTTTCACCTCAGAATCCAACCCCAAATCCTCATAAAGGATGAGCAGGTTATTGAAAACGAAGATGATGACGTTCTCGCTTGCTTCGTAGAATATTAGCTTTTGCAAATATAGATTCAAACTTGTCTTACAAGATTATTCAGGGCACTTAGAAGATATAAAAAGTGAAGTGCGCATAATGTTGGAAAGTTTAAGTGAAGTAAAAAACAAAATACTCTCTGGGTTGTACTTGAAAACTGCAAAATTGATATTTGTACACCTACTCTGTGGTATTTCCTATAAATGTGTAACGAAATTATATAAAATCGGGAGACCTGCCGATATTTTCTGAGGTCAAACAGGTGAACCCCACAGTATCAGTGGATCAGTAGAAATGCAATGAAGTACATACATACATATTTGGCGCAACAGCTCTTTAAAGTGCCAGGGCCTAGTTTCTCGCAACCACTCATGTTGTGTGCGTTATATTTTTCACACGAATGGAAGGGACCTACAGTTTAATGCCGAATCCGAACGGCGATTTGAGAAGCTTTTTCGGGACAACAATACTCTCGGATGTTTGTCAGACGCTCGCGAGAGGTGGGACCGTGGAAAAACTTTTTTGGTGTTTTCTGGGATTTGAACTTGGAACCTTATGCGTAGTGATCCGACACACTAACCACTTACGCCACGGCGCCCGCAATGAAGTGGTAGGGTTATGATTGGTTGAGTTCAGATCATATTATAATATCGCTTACCTTTTTTTAACCTATTTAGAAGAAGCGTAAGCTTTCTAAAGCATCTCGTGGCCTCAGAAAAAGTTCAAAGTTAAAGACTTCAAATGAAAAACAAACTTTATAACTATTGTTAATAATAGATGTTTAGTAACTTTTTCCTTAACAAATGACACCCAAAATGCCTTTTTCAGAAACGACCATTTAGCTATTTCTTTAAATGATTACATTTCCCTATATTTTAGATGTACACATTGTACAAGTGCAGATAAGCATATAGACACAAATAAATCCAGTACTTGATCATATAAAAACAGTTCTATTACTTCCTTGGCTTCCCAAATGTGTAGAGCTTTTCACACCTTTCAAGTCGCTTCAAATTATCAAAAAAAAAAAAAAAACTGTGAGGTACAATACAGATCATAAGGATGCTATGTGCATCCGAGAGTCGAATTTCTAATCAACAGAGTTTTGTGCTTAAGAATCACTATTCATATATATCCTACAGTTTAAGTATGTTTTCCCGAAAATTAATTTTCTTTTGATCTGGTCAAAATTAAATATTATCGGAACTTCTCGATTGCTTTTTCTCGAAATAGCAATGGCGTTTCTTCAATGGCTTGACTTATTTTTTATTTATTTTATTTTTCTGTTTTGCTTTTTCTTATGTTTACGAATTGTTTCATACACGAACAGTAACAAAGCACTGAAACATATTCCAGCTTTTTAGTTTTTAATTTAAAATTTAAATTTACGGTAACAGTCTAACAATCAATAAGAGTGGTAATGCACTGAACTGGAAATGAAACGAAAGGAGGGTGTTCTTGGAAGCAAGAGTTTATAAATATAAACATTTATTTTTTATTTTTTACCCAGGGACATGGTAATCTTTCAAATATGAAACTGTGACCACGAACCGACCTCCCCTTTTTTTACCATGATCGCTGTGATATTGTCGTATGCTCCACTTTTTCCTTAAGACTTCCTGGCGTATTCTTTCCCCTGTTGTGTTCTCTCATTAATCTTTCTTGCGCAAGTAATTCTTTCATTAAGATCGTTATACATTCCACGACTACATCACATACGTCTTAGCTTTTAAGCATTTAACCAACGATATTTTTGGGACCTACACTTGAATGGAATGAAAAGGCATAACATAACCAGATGCATCCATTTAATTGGCATATCCAGATGCCTTCTTGTAGAACCAGGTGCTCTTTAATAAATATCTACAGTTTTGAATGTCGTTGTACATAAGTAATTTTGTAAGACGTTTGTTAGGAAATGAACTCTAAACAAAATGTTGTGTTCTACTTTGCTTTTTTGATTGACTTTTATTTACATTTGTGAAATTTCGCGATCAATTCCAACAAATTCATGCCCAGAACGAATCAATTGCTCATTACATCAATGAGGTGAGCTCCATAATGGCATCTCTGTATTCCAGATGTACGAGTAGCTTCAAAAATAAGTTTCTTTTGTTATTCTATAATTGTGATCTTTCAAAATTACTTTTTTTATATTTTAATTTATTACGAGTATTTTAACTTTTAAAATTATGGGGTGCGAAGAATAGACAAGCTCCTTGCGCTGCACCCTGGGTAACGCTAAAAGTCTATTCACATTTGGATGCCGAACTTTTTCAATGAGAACCGAACTCCCGGCAACTATAACAAATAGAAACTCATTAGCATCCAACGCATTAATATATATTTAAAATTATTTTTTTACTAATTTTTTATCATGGCCTACTTATGAGTATATACACACATATATGTTAATTTAATTTCGTGTTGTTAGATTTAGTGGAAATAAAAGAAAATGAAGGAAAAAATTCTGAAAAGATATGAAATATTAAGTTTACCTTGCAACTGCAAAGGCAAATTGTTCAAGAATTGTAAACACTAGACAATCCTGGGTCGATCAAAAGAGCAATCATAAAAGCAATACATGTTTTACGAAGATACATAGTCAAAAAAAAAACGGCGGTCACAAAGGTACGATATCTACGGCAAGGTACGATATCTACAGCTGTGAAGACCTTCAGTAAGGAACTTACGATTCTCTTCGTTTTTGGACAGCCCCAATAGACGACTCATGCTTTGATGTCACCTGCAATGATCATTAGTTTTCTTTCCAAAACATAATTAACTAGGTTGTCCAAAAGTTTATATTTCTTCTGTTTTTTTTTTTTTTAATTTGGCGGTTCATAGCCGCTATAGAAAACTACTACTTCCAGTTATGTGGTTGCTGTTCGTGTTTTCCCGCAACATAGGTGACCATGTGTGCCCGATTTTGCGATGTGTCCATTTTATGGCATTTAATGCCATACCGATTACTCAGGGTCGCGAATCGTGCATGCTAGTAGCACTCGGGCTATTAGTATGTATGAAGATTACACATCCCTGGCGCAATCCAAAAAAAATAAAAATAATGGCATTTAATGCATCCATTGGAGTATTATATTCTCGTATATTTGAAATCAAAGCGTTAAAACACTTGGTCTTCTTCCAAACAGGTGTGTTAAAGTGTCATTCACGCAGTCGGCAGACGATCCATCCAACGTGTACTTTGCCGTACTCCGACACGTTGATTGTAGCTGACAATTTTTGTTTGTTTTTTTCTTTTAACTGGTAGGTTTAATAGGTGATCGGAAGAACAGTGAATTAATTTTGAAAGTGTATTCTGAGGTTGGATGTTAACGTCACCCCTTTTTTTAGGTAGCGTGGTAAGGCTGCATTCCAACCTGTCGTCACCAGGTTTCTGGAGGGCTCCATTTTTATATGCTGCAACCCCGCATCATTCATGCCTCAGCAAGTGTCGCTTCATACCTTGCATTAGAGACAGAATTCAAGGGGCGGCGTCTACTCGCCCCGTCACAGAAGTTTCATGGAGATCTTGTAATGGTCCCGCTCTTGTGGTATGTACTTAAATCTGGTGGCATAAATGAAACGGAGCACATGCTACGTGTGGATGATCCAAAAATACGTATTCAACTTTCGTAAAAATATAGTTATAGATCCTGTGAGGCAGGAATAGCAAAGCAACTAACGGTGTTCACTCGGGTGTACACCTAATTTTTACTACAATATGATATACGATATTTCTCGATACTGTGATATTATCTAGCGACCTGAATAAATTCGTAAGGTAGGTTTTTTCCAACATCCTGATGGCCTATAGCACATAAATAACATATTTTCCCGCTTAAGACTCTGGCTGAATATACAACTGTCACTGTATGAGTAGCCAGCAGTAATTCAGTGGCTACCGTTAGTTCATTTTAATATATATTGTAAAACAGAAAATTGAAGTATTTATCTTTTTTCAATAAATATTTTAAGAGAAAACTAAGAAAACTGGCAAAAATTGTGTATAAATTTGGTAGCGAAAAGTAAAACGGTTATGACCCAATAACGGGACAAAAGTTGGCAAACACTTTCTTTATTAACCTTCATCCGTTCCTCGGGTCTTTTTAAACCCAAATCAATTATAATTTTCAAATATCTAAATGTCTTTTAAAATATGAGGCATTCAGTTTTGACTTTAGTTTTTGTGCGCAACTAGTACTTTTAAAAAACAAAATATATATACATATACAGGGTGATTTGCATAAGATGCGACAAAAGCCTAGGACGGATAGATTGGGTCGAGACAAGAAAAAAATCGTACGGGAGGGGGGGGGATCTATCTCCCCCCATTTAGGCGGGAGGGGCAAATTTGTTAAAAATTGACTTTAAATGAAAAAAAAAATTATTAAAAATCAACGAAAACACGTAAAATAATGTGCTATAGCTTTTTTGAAAGCTCATATTCCATTCTTTTATTTGCTTTTTAAATCAAGTTATTTCAGTGAATAGTTTTTGAAAAATTAAATTTCAAAGTCAAAATTTTTGAAAAATATTTTAATTCTTTTTTTTTTCAAGTTGATTTTTTCAAAATTTTACGTTATTAACTGCCACTGATATTTTTATTTTTCAATGCTCTTATCAATTCTTAATTAAATATCGAAAACCCGATGTAAAATTCTTTCTTAGTTTTTGAGATATTAGAAAAAATGTAAATTTCGTTTTCATTGAAAAAGGGATAATTAAATGAATTCAATGAAGTCCAATCATAGAAAAACCCAAAAAGGGGTTTTCTGGGAAAAAAGTACCTTATTATTTTACGTGTTTCCGTTGAATTTTAATATTTTTTTTTTCATTTAAAGTCAATTTTTTACAAAATTGCCCCTCCCGCCTAAACGGGGGGAGATAGACCCCCCCTCCCATACGATTTTTTTCTTGTCTCGATCCAACCTATCCGTCCTAGGCTTTTGTCGCATCTTATGCAAATCACCCTGTATATTTACATATCAGTAGGCTCCAGTGAAAATACTAACACTACAGTTCATCGGGTCTAAAATGACCGTTAGTTTTATTTCTCACTATACTCGCTTTTTGTTGTGCTTTTACATATAGTATCAATATCATGAAATATCAGCTGTTCAATTAAAAAAAAAAAATTAAGTCGAATAAAGTATCATTTATATTAAAAATTTCACATGGTCAAAAAAGACCCAAGGGAATAGCATACGTTTTTTTGTTGTTGTCAGATCCCATTACATTTAGATAAATGTCTTACAATTTCCTTATTGTTTGCTGTGTTCAATTTAAGAAAAATTAAGTGATTTTTTAAGACATAAACTTTTCTTTTGGTAAGAAGACTGAACTATCAGGTTAAGGCAGTGTTTTTTTGCATTCCGGAATGATACTGTAACCGATCGAATTCAAGCGTTTTACGAAATGAATTTGCGCTCAAGATCTCTTTTTTACTTTAAGATCAATAACTGGGGCGTTACACATGCGTTTTTCAAACAAATATAAGAAATTCAAGCCGAGGTAACCCTCAAATTTGTTTCTCCTACATGACTACATACAAGGTCAAGGATTCTCGGGTATTTCCATACAAGGTCAAGGATTCTCGGGTATGAGACATGAAGCCAAGATGTAGGCGTCCTAATCCCTCCCCTTCATATCCTATCCTTTCCTCTCTCGTCTCCGGTGGGCCGGATCAAGGTGTAATACGACCCGTGCCGAGGATCAGCCTGGCTGGGGGCCCACTTTAAATAATAGTCCAGTCGCTAACGGAGTATCCGGATACCTAGGAACTCCGGATTAGCCTGCCTTGCCTGCACAATGCGGATCTCTATGCAGGTCGACCTCCCATTCTCCGCCACTCGTGGGTCCAAATATGTTTAAAAATAAAGACAACAAAAACCAAAAAAATATAAAAAAAAGTAAAAAAAAGAGGACGGTCCTCTTAAAAAACCGTCTTCCAGCCTCCTGGGAAGCATAACCGCAAGCTCTGCTATGGCAATCCCGTCTAGCGCATTGGCCTTGAGACCTCGCACTAGCGTTGCGAGCAGTTATAAGCAGGTGCCCCCCCCCCCCAGGATTGCTGAACGCGCGTCTGGTACGCTGGCGGATAGGACAGTGGTTTCAACACCTGGTCCCATCGTAAAGCCAGATCATGAAACGCGAAGGGGCAAACTCCTTAATATCTCTGCACCTTCACGGACAGCTGACTCTTCGGCCTCGAGCTTACAGCACGCTGTGCCCTCCACTTCGAAGGATCCACATCCCCTTCTCAAATCCCTTTCAGAGGCGATGGACGGCTCGGCTTCGAGCTTGCCGAATGTCGCTCCCCCCAGATCCCCTAGCAAGATCAAAAAAGGAGACTTATTCTATCAATGGTGGTGCAGTCCATCCTTATGTATGCGGCACCCATATGGGCCAAAGCTATGATAAAAAAGACATACGCAGACTATGTGCGCTGAGAGTATGCTGTGCCTTTCGTACGGTGTCAGACGAGGCAGTATGTGTCATCGCGGGAATGCTACCAGCGGATATCTTGGCTATCGAGCTACAAAGGACCTACGACGCCAAAATTCAGGAACCTCAAGCGTCAGTCAAAAATATCAAGCTGGAAGAAAGACAGCGAAGCATTAGAGCATGGCAGGAGCGATGGAACCAGTCCTCAAAGGGAAGATGGACCCATCGACTTATACCGGATATCAAAAAATGGGTGGACGGGAAATGGAGAGGTAGATTTCTATCTTAGCCAGTTCCTAACCGGGCATGGCTGCTTTCGAGCGTATCTCAACAGGTTTGGGCTCGATGAATCTCCCAACTGTCCAAATTGCGGAGAGGCCTCAGAAGACGCTCAGCACGTATTTTTTCAGTGCCCACGTTTTCATATAGAGCACAGAGAACTGAAGGAAAAAATTGGAGAAATACCAACCCCCGAAAACATTGTGCATCATATGATGGCATCGAATGCAATATGGGACGCGGTGAAACAAGTTGCAGCGATAATCGTGCAGGAATTTAGGCGGCTGGAAAGAGTCAGAGAGAGCAACCAAGTCCAACCGGCAACACTTTTGGAACAAGGAGCGGAAGACAGCGAAAGAAGAGCATAAATAGCTAACCAGCCCCGCGAAGTAATACCTAACGGTAGTCCCGCGGGGTGGTTGAAGTGTGCAGGGTGTGGTTTAGTACGTAGGCGTATTCCTGGCATCGATTATTCAGGTTTGCGAATCGTGCATGCCAGTAGCACGGGCTACTGGTATCTTTAGAAGATTACACACCCTTTGGCGCAACCATAAAAAAAAAAAAAAGCTTATAAGCTAATTCGCCGCATCTAGGAAACTCCTGAGTAGGACAGAACTCATCCAGCAAGGACTTATCGTCCAAACGCCAGATGAGTCTCCCACCCTAGCCAAAAAGACCAGGGTAATATCTTCCATCGCTACTACCAAGCCCTTCAACCAAACCCTTCAACCATGTGAGATCGCGGTCGTTGACCATAGCGATCCGGATGGCAGCATTAGGGCGGATAAATGGAGGAAGGTGGAGATTAAACTCGCCACCAATTGTCTTCAAATCCTACGTGACCATCCCGGCCCTGATGTTTCTTGCAGGGATGGTGGCTGGCATCAAGGGCATGTCAAACGAATTGCCTGCGCTGACCAAAGATCGAAAGATCTCTACAAACTTGCTATCTCCAGATTAGGACAGGTTTGGCCAGGTGGAGGTCATGGAAAAGGACCAGATTCCAAACCGACCAAGAACTCGTGCTACCATTCCGGCTGAACCCTCTGATCCTAAAATTATACTGGATATTTTAAAGGTAAACAACAGCTCCCTTCCTACCCATAATTGGAAAATTGTCAAAGTGGACGAGCCGGAGACGTCAGAAGTGTCATCATTGTTATCAATGAAGAGTCTCTGGCCCCCTTGGCATCTTCTAAAGGGGTAGTCAATTATGAATTCAGCTCCATCACTCTGAAAGTTTACAAATGTGACGAGAAGGAGCTTGAGAAACTACCTCCCAAGCAGGATGCAGTCCCTTCCGCACCAGCTAAGAACATCCCTCCTTCCGAGCCCCTCCCCTCGCTCCCTTGAGCTGATCCATCTTTTTCGGGGGTTGACTCCTCATCGACAGACACCGAAATGGTTGACGCTCTCCTAAAATTTGACTTTTCTGGTCCTCCCTCTCCCTCACCATCACTCCTGGATAGTGACCCTAGTGGCCTCTCTCTCGAGGATGAGCTTCTGTCATCAGATTCAGAGGAAGCCAACAATACTGTGATATTGGTATCTGTAGCGAGAAGTAGCTCCAATGCTGCGGATCCTTCAGATTAACCTGCATCACTCCATCACGGCTTCGGCCTCCCTTATTCTCCGGCTCAACAAATACGGGGAAGACTTAGTCTTGATCCAGGAACCATGGGTTGTTGGAAACCGGGTTTGTGAACTCAAGACTCCAAACTACAAATCAATCTACGCAAGGAAGGAAGGTAAACGGAGATCCTGCATCCTTGTGAAGACCCATCTAAACATCCTTTTACTCTCTAATTTCAGCAATCAAGACATAGTTGCTAACAACTTGGAATTGCGATCAAGAAATTTAGTCTTGATGACTATCTGCCTGATCAGAAGGTTTTTAGAAATTATAGAAAAACCAACTGGTCCCTTTATAGGAAACGTTTATTAACGCTTATTCCCTCCCACCAGCCTACTGAACTTTCTTGCACTGAGGACCTTGACAATCTAGTCAACACCCTAACATCGGCACTAAATGGTGCCATGTCCGAGGCCTGCCCACTCCGCAAACCTCGAGGTAAAAATAAACCACCCTGGTGGAATGCAAATCTCAGTACTCTTAGGAAAGACAGTAAGCTCCTTTTTAATATTGCTAAAAGCTCCCGTGAGACGGCCGATTGGGACTCCTATAAACTGTCTCTCAGGAAATACAATTTCTCACTGAGGAAGGAGCAACGACGATCCTGGAGACTCTTCTGCGACAGCATTGAAGAGTCCTCGGAAGCTTCCAGCTTGCGGAAAATCCTCTCTAAGAGCACTTCTATACCCAGCTACCTTTTGCATCCGGATGGTCACTCGACCTCCTCTGCTGAGGAATCAATTGACATCTTATTGGATACTCACTTTCCTGGCAGCTCCCCTGTTGCTGTATCGCAAGTGGGAAATTCCCCCCCTCAACCATGCAGCAACTCTTTAGTCTTGATAACTACAGAAAAGATCCGATGGGCCATGCACAGTTTCGAACCCTTCAAGTCCCCAGGACTTGACGGTGTTATTCAGCTGAAATTCAGCAATGCGAGGACCTTGTGCTTCCATGCCTCAAAGTTATCTTGTCGGGCTGTCTAAATCTGGTCTATATTCCCAAACTTTGGACCGAGGTTGGAGTCATATATTCACACCTAAGGCAGGAAAGAGCTCGCACGTGGAACCAAAGGATCTCCGACCTATCAGTCTATCGTCCTTTCTGCTTAAAACTTTAGAAATTGTTAACTGATATACATCTTCGGCAAAGTATTAGCTCAGCTTTACTCTCGCGTCCCAACATGCGTACTGCAAAGGCAAATCGGTTGAAACAGCCTTACATTCGCTTGCGCGCACCATCGAAAAATCCTTGAACGTCAAAGAATACACCATGGTGGCTTTCCTTGACATTGAGGGAGCATTTAACAATGTCAAATCAAAGGCGATTACCGACGCACTTGCAAATCTGAAAGTGGATATTTCCTGACAGGCAACCCTTGGGTATGCCCCTCGCTACATGTAAGTATCTACTAAAGCTGAACGCTATTAGCACGACCAACCTCAGATGGGTAAACGGCTCAACGTGTCACATCTCGAGACAGATCTGGCCTAAGCTGGATCAAAAACGTAGTGCCGATCTGATCAAGTTATAGCGTACACAAATCAGCTGCGTTGTCGGTGTTCTCACTGGACACAGTCTTATAGGCCAACACGCCAATAGACTTGGTCTCTTCTCCAACGACTTCTGCAGGAGCTGTAGGGACGAGGAGGAGGAGGAAACCATCCTTCACCTCCTATGCACATGTCCAGCCCTGTCGCATAAAAGAATGCTTCATCTAGGATCCCCCTTCCTTGACGACCTCTGCGAGCTGGTGTCCTTGGACGTCATGAGCATCCATCGCTTTGTCAAAAGCTCCGGTTGGTTTTGTTAGTCCCTGAGTGGCCTAATGATTTGATCAATGGTATCACAAAGGACCTTCACTGGTCTAAGTGTGTCTGCACTCTCGTGTGGACAGCCAACCTAACCTAACCTAACCCTCAAATTTGAAACATTGAAACAGGGATGCTAATGGCCGTGTTTTGGTGAGAATTATGCAAAGCAAAGTGAAAGCTTCTCAACAAGACGATCCCCAGTCACCCTGGTTTAAAACTTTATTTATTATTTGAAGATTGTTGATTGAATTTAAATTGAAGTGAAAAGTATAAAAAAGTTCTGCTTAAATTTGTGAAATACAACTGAGTCATTCAACTTGAATCAAATTGAATAAAAAAGCTCTTAGCAGCGCCCTCTGAAATTGGGTAGTGCAAACTAAACATCCCAACTCAGTTTTGATTGGAGAAAAAAGTTAAAGTGGTTGCCAGTCATTTTTTGTTGTTGTGCACTGTATATAACGTAAAAATATAATCACCCTGATTACCGTTGGCGTTTTACGCTTTTCGACGATTATCGTTTTATTCATAGCTACGACCTGCTGACTGTTAAACATCACTAAGCATTGTTTTTGTCATGTGGAATACTATTGTATTACAACTCTTTCATATTTAAAAAGTTATGAAAATGGATTCGTGGCACATCTGAGGAATAAAACGACAATCTTCAAAAAGCGTAAAACGCCAACGGTAATCAGGGTGAATATTCAAATACCGAATTTTGGATGTACAGTGTTTTGAAATATAGAATTTAAAACACAGAATTCAGAAAACAGAAAATGTAGAAACTTGTTTGTCCAATATTTTTTAACCGATTTACAGAATTTTGTTTACACAGAATTACGAAATACCAAATTTCGACCCGCACCCGAATTGCAAATGTGTATATCAATGATTTTGAAGTTAGGAAGCAATTTGATGGTTCATACATACATATGTAGATATACAAGCAAAAAATAATCTAAATAGAACACAATACACGAAGATTTTATAAACCTGTGTGACAAGTTTGTTTTTGTTTAAAGCACATTTCGTTTTTTTCAAACATTTACATATATTACTAAAAGAAAACACACTTCAGCTTTACAACGATTGCCTACCCTGGAATTGTTATCCTCTATGTCTAAGCAATCATATCGGAGCTAAATAAGAACAGAATGGATTAGTGAATTTTTAAAAACGTCTCTAGCATTGTTAAGTTAAAAGTTTTTATAAATTTGCAATTAATTTATCCACTTTTAGAATTGTTAGAGCAATCTAGCAGTTCTATGAATTTGTTGTTTATAGAACTGCTAATTTTCAATGTACAAAAATTATAATAAGTTTATTAGGTGATGCAATTACCTTCAGAACATCACTTTGATTGATCATGTCAATAGGTGGTCGAATAACTGTAACTTGTCCGCAGCAAGCCATTATTTGTGAACTTCACTTACGAGTACATAAACTTTAAACCGATATACACTCGAAATTAAAAACGAGAAGTTGAGGGCATCCCAATTTATAACAAGCTAGTATTTGAAATTCCGTAGCTGTTTTTAAATGCTAATCAACACATTTTTTATATTCCTTCAATGAGAACTTCGCAATCAATTTTCGATAGAATTAAGGTTTATTTGGCGGATAATTGCAATTAGCGTCAGGAAACAAAATAAGCAATTTGTGTTATATACATACAAAGTAAAGTGTACATAATAAATTAAAGTGGAGCAATAAAGAAGATCGAATTGAGATGATTATATTTAAGGTTTGGTATATCTAAAGAAATAAACTAATTGTTAAGTCAACGAGAGTGCAATAACACTAAATAATTGTCATTGCAATAGCACAGATTATTTATAAATTTAGACACGCTGAAATTACGCATGATAAAGTCTTCCTGCTTGCTTGTTGTGCTATTCGTGTCAAATGCATATGATATTCGACAGACAGTCAACAAGAGTTTATTATGATACTATTGAAATTCTTTGCCACCATCCGCCAATATCTTAATATCATGTATAATTCTTTGCTTTTCTTTCTATTATTTAAAAAAATTAAATAACTGATAACTTTTCAATAATTCTCATATTTTTTAAATTATAACCAATGGGCAATAATTCACAAGGATAAATTTAAATATCCGCGATTTGTAGAAAACACATTTCAATATATTATAAGAATTGACATATCTGCCAGCCCTATATGTAACATTAGATTTTTACGTAACCAAATTAAAAACATTATGCTAAAAAAATCGCAATAATTCGACTTAAAAAAAAAATATGC
This sequence comes from Brachypalpus laphriformis, assembly GCA_945910035.1. Taxonomy (NCBI): domain Eukaryota; kingdom Metazoa; phylum Arthropoda; class Insecta; order Diptera; family Syrphidae; genus Brachypalpus; species Brachypalpus laphriformis. The sequence goes on from OX246756.1 coordinate 127,589,701, forward strand.
CTTTAATCAAAAACGAATAGGTATTTAATTTTGAATTTACATATAAATGAGACACTAAAAATAATATATAAATGTAAGAAGGCAAATTTCGCGCCGGTTGAATTCGTACTAACAAAATTAATTTTAAAATTTTGCTCCGAATCATAGGAACACCTTCTCTCGGGGAGGACTATTTTCGGATTCCAAGATGATGATGAATTTTGGGGGACTCTCTGATCTTTCAATGATTGTCTCTCTTTAAAAAAAAAACAAAAAAAGAAACTGTGCGCTCTACTACAATGCTTTGTAGATAGTTTAAAGTGATGCGTGAGCGCTACTGTCAATGAATGAATAGGAAACTTTTATTTACGATATGTTCTGAAAATCAAATGTTCTGAATGGTCAAATTCGTAGGTAGGGTGAGGTGTTTGAAGAATTTTTAATATTTCGTTGTCTTATTCCAACTCATTAGCCAAAAGTTAATTTACAAACAGGGTGATCTTTTAAAAAATTAATTTATTCCTACAAGAAATTATGTTTAAGCATGTTTCAGATTTACACATAATTTGTATTTACTTGTCTATATTATTAAATTTTCTTTTTTGTATTTATTTATTTATTCTTATTCACTCGCTTGTTATTCATTTTTTTCATGTATTTATGTGGTGTCATCATTTTATTTATGTATCTTCGGATTAATGTATCTATTTATTATTTATTTAGTTATTTATTTATTTACTTATTTAAATTTTTTTTTTGTTATTTACTTATTTATTTATTTATTGATCTATTTATTTATTTATTCACTTATTTATTTATTTATTTATTTCTTAATTTAGATATTTATATATTTGTTAATTTATTTATTTATTTGTTTATTTACTTATTTATTTAATTATTTATTTATATATTTATTTATTTATTTATTTACATATAAACTAATTTATTTATGTATTTATCTATAACTACCCTTTTCTTTCCTTTTATGTATATTGGATTGGTTTTTTCTTTCGCATTTTTCCTCCAAATATTTCTTTTATTTCTCTTACTTAATATTTCAGTAGAAAGATATAACTATTAAATATCAAATCTCTGTACCTGTGTAAATTGTGCGACAACCCACTGTAGACTTATTGCGAAAATAAATATATCTATCTATCTATCTATGTGATATACATTGTATATGAATTTATTTTTAATTAAACTCTGATAGTTACCGTTCTGTCAAGCTGATGTCACACTCCATGGAGATCATTGAGTGGGTTTTAGGTGGCCGACTACGACTATCTTATGATCAGTACGGGTTTGTCGCGGTTAAATCAACCACAGATGCAATCCGAAGTATAACGTATTCAATTATTCTTTATTAACATAAGGATCATAATGGAAAAACATCGGTATTCCTTAAAGGATTTACATATATATTCGTTGACTTTGAAAAGGCATTCGACAGACAACTACAGGATCTGATATGGGTGCCGCTAGAACATCGAGGGGTTTCAGAAGCTTCTGTACAGATGATTATAGACACGTACGAAGCAGCAAAGACAAGAGTAAGATACCCCGCTGGTGTAACCAAAGAGATCCCAGTCAAAATCGGGGTGCACCAGGGAAGCGTCTTAAGTCCTTTGCTCTTTATTGCAGTTCTTAATTATCTGCTTGAAGGTAACGTTACGGACCCCAAAGTATATTAATTATTCTTTACTGACAATGGAACCATTATGGGTGAGGATCCACTCCGGCCTATTCCAGACATTTATATCAATGGAATAGTGCTTCCCAAGTGCGAAAAGGTCAGATCTATGGGATCAATAATCAATACTGAAGCCACCTGTGATGATGCCCCTAAGTTTAAAGAAAGGCTATACACCGGTGGTGTGCATCCAGCGCTCACATACGCTCCACAATGTTGGACAATGTACCGTTTCCTATCGGTACATTCTTTACTAAATTCCTGTGTTTTTTCCTCGAAATAATTTTTTACAAAAAAATAGTTTTAAAATTCAAAATCTTTTTAAGAATTTTACGAAAACTGGAATTACCTCTACACTTGGGTGAATGCTTCTGAAAAATAGATTGGTGCTGTTGGATAATCTACGAACTTTTTGACCGTATATCGTTAGGACCTTATGTATAGGTACTACAGAGCAAGTTTTATTTCGTGAACAATTTCGATCTCAAGATTTTAATCAAAAATTAAATTACGATTATAAAGAAACTCCAAAAATTCTGCCGGTCTGCCGCTCTGTTGGTTTATCAGTCTGTCAGACTTTTACTCTATCGCTCTGTATGTCCCTGTACACTGGATTGCAGCCTAAACGATTTGCTTCAAACTTCATATCTGCTGTCTGTTGGGCCACAAAACGATACAAAATCCGAATTTTCATTTTGATCGTTTTTAAAAAAATAGTATGTAATAGTTTTATATTTCATAATTGGATTGAATGAATGAATGGATGACTTGGATTGGTTGATGTGGGGAGGGGCAAATGTGAGTTCAACCCAAGCACCCAGGTGTGATTATGCTTTTTGCGTACTTTTGGGGGAAAGTAGAATTTCGACCAGGAAGAGATGCGATTGAACCCACTCCCATAACATTGAGACCCAAGATGCCCAACCTCGTTTTTGCAAAGCGGCAAAATTGGTGTGATATATACTTGCTTTGGCGGTAAATCATATTTAATTAGAGTATATTCTGGTTAGACATTTGCCACTAGAAGGCGTACCAGATTTTGATTACCGTAACGGCAATTTACTTATTGATTGGTTTTTAAAAATTACTTATTTCTCGACTGTTTCTCTACAGATTTTGTTCAAAATTAATATATGTATGTACATTAATACGAGTATATGACATGCAACAATATGCCATACCCAAGTTTTGCGAAATTTTTAAAACTACCAGTTTGCTTAAATTTTGAGCATGTATATATGTAAAAAGCATAGAGATGCAACTACATGCGACCCAATGTGCCCCCTATTTTCATTGTCACATATCAACAAATGCCTATAAACAGAATATAATTTGGTCAACCTGTATAGAATAAGGCATAAAGATAAGATATTTAGTATGTCAAAGAAAAATACTATGTTAGACTTAGGTTAAAGCTTTAAGCAGATAACATCTGATCCTAAAAACATAATAAAGAAAAATAAAAAAATGCGTATATGTAATGAGGAACACTGAACCTATGAAGCAACACAGAGGTTTACAAAATGTGTTCTCTCTAGAACAGTATGTACTTGTAATTATTAATTTTAAAATTCATAAATACTCACTTCAAGAATAGGCGATTGTTTATTTAGAGGCACTAATGGTTTCTCTGGGACGGGTCGAGTGGCAAAATAATATACAGATGCAGCCGCAATTCCTGTTAACGTTAAGGCGCCTGCAGTCCCTCCGAAATAATTCAAATAACCATCGATTTCGTCAACTACAATAAAAGTAAAAAGGAATTCAGGTGACTATCGCGGCATTTTTCTTTTCACAAATTAGTTATGCATAAATGCAAGTATAAACATTTCGCGAACTCAAGAAAATAAAATGAAAGTGCATGATTAGATGGTATGTATTGGTTGTGGGATGACATAAGCCCCATTTTGAAAAGTGAGTGTATTATACTCTTAGTGAAACCTTCTCACTTATTTTATACTTATCTATACAAAACATTACAGAAATTGTAGCTTTCCTTTCCTGGATTCGATAAAAACTGACATTTCCCAGTCTTCAAAGCGGAAGTTCTTGCGATTGCCGAGGAGGCCCGGAAATTAGCATTGAAACTATCACATTTGACGTTCGTATAGACAACCAAGCTACAATTTAAGTTATCTTATACACCTGTATAATACAGAGGAAAATAAGTGCAACAGCCAAATTAACCGTTACATTCCGTTTAAAATTCGTGACAGTTAAAATGTTCTTTTCGGTCGTTGGCCAGTAATCTAACAAAAGAAAACAAAATCGAAAATTGGACGAGCATTTTAAAAATTACACGAAGTTTAAATGTAGTACTACTACTACGACTACTAAAGACTGGACGTACATGAGAAAAATATATATTCCATTCATAAATAAAATTAAAATTTTTAAGCAAAAATAGAAAACTAAAAAAAAAAAAAAACACCGGAGCTGCTGGAGAAAAACAGTATATGCTCAGTAGTTGCGATGACATCGTGCTGGATATCACCGGAAAAGATTCTGAAGCAATTGTTGGGCTACATATAAGATTGTTTTGTTTCACACTCAATGCTTGGCTTCTGTTTGTCGGTGCTTTCAATCCATTTCTTAGTTTACCAATGAAGGGTGGCAATGGTGTAGTGGTAACATCGTCAATTGCCACGCTCATGGTTCATGGTTCAAATCCTGATATCAGCAAGCATTTATTTATTTCTCATGAAATATATAAAGTCAGTCCGATCATTTGCAAAAGCTTCTGTGAACACTACTGCGAAGGCATAACACTGGCAGTAGCTGGGTCATGCGGCTAGAAAAATGGTTCGCTCTGTTGATTATGATTTGCCCTTGACATGACAATAGTAACAAAAATTTCCCCAGTTATCTGGACGCCACCCGCGGAGAATAGCTGAAGCATAAACAACTGAGCTTCAAGAACCACTACACCAAAAATCTTTCTCTCTCTCTCTATCCATCCTTTCCAACGCCCGCACTGTGTGTAAACATGTTAAAGGTATTCATAACCCTTTGAGTGCGCGCAAATTATAAAAAAAAAAAAAAATTAGATGGTCAACTGTAGCAGTAGAAATACGAAACTTTCCTATAAATAAATGTTCTTCGACTTTGAAATTAATTCCAAGTTTATAAATTCGCGAGTTATCTGATTCCTATTACTTTCAGATGAATCGAAAAAAAACACACGAAGCGATTTATTGTGACCGTAACTGCGATTAACAAGTGAAACAATAACGTGGAAATTTGAAGTTTTTAATCAGACGTTATTAAAAAGCAATACGGCGTTTAACAATTTCGAATTCATTCGTTATATTTTGTCAACAATTTAACAATTATTTTCTAAAACGCGTCCACAATTGTTGGTTTGAGTAACGGAAAGTGGGAAATTCATTAATTTCCCATTTGTTAAACACAGTTTTAACAATTGATATCTTGCATGTTCATTTTGTTGTATTGAGGTACAGAAACTTTAGTTATGGTTAAAAATTACTTCTTCTACAATGCTTGTTGTTTCGTGGTGCAGGCCCCTGGCATCATTATAGGCCCCAATATGTTGGCGACGCACGTAAGGAAAATGCATTTAACTACAACTGATATATTCAGAGGCTGCGGCGATGTAGACGCGGACGAAGGTACAAACATTTTTCCATGTTCCATACAAAAGCCTATACCGAACCAAAAATTCGACCCTCGGAGTAAATGACCTTTGCTGACGATTCGCACATTCTAAAAATGTCCTAAATACGACGTTAAAATCGTATTGGGCGATTTTAAAGCCAAAATAGGAAAGGAGTACGTCTTTGGTAGGGTACTCAGTAAGCATAGCCTACACGACACCACGCCCGATAACGGACTAAGACTAATTGATTTCGCTATGGAGCGAACATGTGACGATCAACCAAGTTGATCGTATTGCCATCAACGCAAGACATGTCTCCAGTATTCTGGATGTCCGGACCTTCGGAACGGCCAACATAGACTCGGATCATTACCTTGTTGTAGCCAGGGTATGAATGCGGATAACACAAACTGAACAACAAAGTGAGAAAATTTAGCGTTGAAAAGCTACAATCGCAAGAAACCGCCAGACTCTTCGCTGAACGCGTATCCCGAAATCTCTCAATCACCCCTATGCCGCCAGCATCAAGTGCCGAAGACCAGTGGCAACGCTGCCAACATGCCATCAGAAATGCCGCAAGTGATGTGCTGGGTCTCACTCGCCCACCCCCGCGAAACCCCTAGTTTGACGAAGAATGCCGGCGAGTGCATGCAGCAAAACAAGAGGCATACAAAGCGGCGCTGCAAAGGAAGAGAGCTGCTCGTGAGCTCTACGAGCAAAAGAGACGGGAGGAGCAACGGCTTCTCCAAAAGAAGATGAGAAGCGCGCGATCGAGAATATTAAGAGTTTATACTCAAGGAACAATGTACGGAAGAACGTGTGACAGAAGGAATACCCGTACAGAAACCTGTAGAGATGAAAATGGAAACCTATTAGTAGAATCAAAGTCGGTGATAAGAATATGAAAAAAAGAATTCTCCAGACTGTATAACGGCGACGAAGACCAACATCCCGCTGTCAGGCAGAATGAACCATTCAACATAGACGATGATAGTCAAAATTTCCGTCCACCTGACCAAAACGAAGTGAGGATAGCAATATCCAAGCTGAAATCCAACAAGGCTGCTGGACCTGACGACTTACCGGTCGAACTTTTCAAGGCAGCTGGTGATGAATTGGTAGAGTGCATACACCAACTCATCTCTAAGATTTGATCAGACGAGTGTATGCCTGATGAATGGAATCTCAGCATCGTTTGCCCGATCCAAAAGAAAGGAGACCCCCTCAATTGCGCCAATTATAAAGGCATCAGTCTCCTCAACATCGCAAATAAGGTCTGTTCCTCTGTATTTGGTGAACGCATGAAACCTTTTATCAACAGCCGAAGCGGCCAAAATGGGTTTAGCGATAAACGGGGGCAAAACCAAGTATATGCTGTCAACAAGAAGGGAAAATCAACAGCGACGAATTGGACAGAATGTCACAGTGGACAGCTATAACTTCGAGATAGTAAGGAGCTTTGTCTACCTTGGCTCTGCTATAAACTCGAAAATCAACATCAGCGTGGAAATCAATCGAAGAATAACTCTTATCAATCGCTTTTTTTTTTTTGGCTTATAAGGCAATTCAGCAGTAAAGCACTATCTCGAACAACTCAGCAGACTCTATATAAGACTCTGATCATACCAGTCCTGCTTTACGGTGCTGAAACATGGACTTTATTAAAAGAGGATGAAGATCGCTTCGAGAGAAAAATTCTTCGTCATTTGCGTTGACGGCTTTTGGAGGAGAATATTCAATAACGAACTATACGAACTGTATAGCGACATCGACCTGTCAAAGAACTGCGTATTGAACGTCTGAGATGGCTAGAACATGTAGAGCGAATGGACACCAACGCCCCGGCCCGCAGAGTCTTCGAATCTAACCCCGAGGGACGACGCAGTAGAGGACCTCCTCGGCGTAGGCGGCGTGCACAAGTTCAAGTAGACATCGACCAACTTGGAGTGCGCAACTGGAGGCAATTAGCTAAAGACCGCGCTAAATGGAGAAGCTTGTTGGTTGAGGCCCAGGTTCTCATTAAACTGTAGCGCCACCTAAGTAAGTAAGTAAGTAAATTAATGATAATGAATGGGACATTAAACGATTCGTTCAAGACGGACTTTAACTTGTTTCATGAACCATAAAAGTAAGTTTCACCGGTTTTTGTTTTTTTTTTTTCCTTTCCTACCCAGTTGTTAAAATATATATACAAGTACATATTATCATATTATAATAAAATACATTTTGTTGAAGTTTGCACTTGTTTAACGAATTTAATGACAACTGCCAATTCCCCCTAGTCAAGATACTTGCACTCTACTGTATTCATAAAGTGTCTTAATCATTTATTTAAAAAAACGAATAAAAGTTTTTCCGAGTTCCTCGATGGTTGGGATTTTGTTAAAGCTTCAGAACTTTAAAAATGTTGAATGGCTAAAGTCTACTTGCAGGCGAAATAGCTAACGTGCGGATGTATGCATAATTTTAGGAATGTGATTCTAGTCTCAGCTAATACGAAAAATGTGGCATGTTTCTAGGCATAAAGAATTTAAACTACTAGGCATTACGTGTCACACTGTGTGTATTGGAAAAGTATATATAAGGTGTTCCTAAAATAAAATTCAAATATAATATCTGTGTAAATTTTCCCACCATGTATGTACATAAGTATAGTTTTTAAGTTATAACGTTTTAAAATAAGATCTCATATGTAAATTGATGTCATTTTCTGGTTCTTCTTTAGATTGACCTATTATTTTGAAGTTCCAGTATTTATAGATACTATTATTAATTTTTCTCTAATACAGTAAGAACAACTTGTATTCGTATACTACGATTTTAAATGGAATAATGGCTAAGCATTCATTCCAGAATTATGGCTATCAATGTCAGCAAAATTTTTAATTTTTGTTGGATGCAGTAAAAACAATCAGTATTCGAAAGCCACGGTTTTAAAAAGCTTAGGGTTACAGAGTATATGCAAAATTGTAATTTTTTTGTATTCGTATTTGATTATTTTCTAAGGAATTCATTCTACTGTAAAATTGTTGATTTTAATTTAATAGGTATAATAGGAACTCATGTATCACTATTTTCACAGAAAAATAAATAAAAATATTGTTTTTGCGTTTAAAATCGTGAGAAAACATTTTCTACAGAAACACCTAGTTATTTTATACGATATATTCGATTCTGTTTTCGAAGCGGAATTTCGTGCTCAATTTGTACATATAATCAAAATGTTTTCGGGCTTACAGTTCTTCTGTTAGTTTTTTCTACATACTATACGTTTAAAAATTTGGGGAAGTCTTGCCAAGAGCTTATATTAAAGTTTCATAGCATACTTTATACTTTAGATACAGATTGTAGGTTACATAAAGTATCAAATTTGTTCAAAAGGAGCCGCTGTAGACTGTCTAAAATATCAAAACGAAAATGGCTTGGATCGCGTACAATTTTTGTGTTACACCGCATTTTAAATACGGTGAAATTACAAAGAAAATTGAGAAATAGCTGGAAATTGAGTTGAATTGAAATCAATTTTTTTTAATTAAAAGAGAGAAAAGTTATCAATATAAATAGCACGAAGCTAGTTAATATGTTACATATAACCACAAAATTTCACATTTTGCAAAAAAAAAAAAAACATTTAACACTAAATTGCTGAACATGCGTTCATATACGGTTCACAAGCTGCTAGCCAATAGTTCCCGGGTCACTTTCGACTCGCAAGCCAGAGTTGTTTTTAAATTGTTCGCAAGTATGGGGGTTGCTCGCAAGCTACGAGTAATAGTGAATTGCGAGCAGCTCACAAGCGAACATTTCCATACCCTGACTTAAAGTAACATGCGAACTGACTAACATATGTTACGTGTACGTCTGTATGTATACGAGAATACTCACATAGTGGTCGACTCATTTTAATTGAAAGTGCTTTAAAACAAAAAAGAAAAATCGATACAAGCAAAGGAGTTGAATGAGTACTCATCCTAACGTCCTCATTAAAAATTTATAATACATTCTCCAGAAAAAAAAATGTTCCACTTGTTATGTATACAGAGAAAGTACACAGCCAAAAGTTACTAAGCAGGAAATTATCTACAATTTTTGCTTTAACATTCTTTTATTTTGCAAACCCAGAGCGCACATAATAGACAAAGTTTTCCGAGTACGATTAGTTAAACCAAAGGAGGTTGTGTGTTTTTGAATGTCTTACTTTTAGCACTGTCTGGAACCCTCCAAATAATCTAGAAAGTGTAAAACTTGCGCACTTGTAGAAAATACCATAGAGTGTGTGAAAACTAATTTTGCAGTTTTACATACAACAATAAAATTATGCACAGTTTTAAAAGGTATTCGTACCAGGTGCATAAACATTCAAAAATGGATTTTCGAAGTACATGGTGTTAAAAAACATTTCTTATCGCACACCTTTTCTGAATCTCCAGATTGTCTTTCAACAGTTTTAGTAGAAACCTTGTAGTTCAATATTTTTAATTGTTGAGGTGTTATATGTATATACCTAAGTTTAAGTATTGTATATAATTTCGTAAGCGTGTTTGCTTTTTCTAACTTTTTACGCACTCTGTTCGTCGAGACGGTCTTTACTCATGGTAATTTCTGAATGAGTGCAAATATGTTTATTGATTATCCAGGGCTCCTAGAAACTACGAAAATGTAGTCACATGAACGTTGGAAAATTGACTTGATGAAACTAACAAAACAGTTTCTGATACATCTTGTGTTTTGAAAGCAAATTGATTATCATAAACTCTATTTCATAGCATTTTCTCTAAGTGTGCAAGGTTTCATCTTCTTGGGGCATCTGATGTGTCTCTGACAATGCTAAAAGTAGCACATAGGCAGTGTGAAAGCGTAACGAGTTACAATCCATTTTGTACCTGCAGGGTTTACTAAATCAGAAACCCAAAAATATTATACAATAACCTGTTTAATAAATGCTGCCTTTATTTTATGTAACTTTTCCCCCAGTTACACGATCGCTTAATTATTAAATCTCCCTTCTACTTCATATGTACTTACGAAAATATGTTACATTGCTCATAACTAAGTGATTCCAATAGGCCCAAAACGTTTTTTCTGGCGTCATTTAATTTATTTTAAGAGACTAACTTTAGATGTTTATGCTTAATTCAGTGCGTTTTAAGTTAAAGCTGATAAGCAATCTATTTTTGTTCCTGAGATGAATAGTATTGCAATGTATCGTTAGTATTTCTTATAAATTAAATACGTTTGTCCTTTCTAGATGCGAGTATGATGTCAAAAGTAGCAGACCAGTAATCTGAAAGAAATATAATTGAAAAACAATTAAGACTAATATGAAAATGATAAGTGTTATCAGCATTTAATATTATATACGTATTCATCAACTTCCATACAAAAGATACTCTGCCTACTAGATTACTGTATATTTTGACCCAAAGTTTGATTTATCTCATTATCTGTATTCTTCATTTATAATTGTTTTTGCAATTATACGCTGTATGAAATGTATGAATTCTCATCATCTCCAAGGGTAATACTTTCTTAGTCGTGCGGGATAATGCGTCATATTAACAATTCAAGCTTGAGACAGATGCCCAGGTTCGAATCGAATCGAATTTAAATTTTATTATTACCAATCGGTCAACGATTCATTCACATTCAATTAAATGCTTAATGTGTGCTGGATTGTATTCAGGGATTAAAAAATAACTTTGTTGGAAAAGAAGAGGTTGCCTTATAATAGCTTTGTTTAACGACTGAAAAAGCAGCACAGCACAAGTTTATAAGAACTGCCACAATATGTCCTAGTGTTCTTAAATCTACAACAATTCAGGAATGACTAGATCTCACATCAAGTGAATTAACAAATCTGGGATGAGTTAGTGAGGATATTGATGACACTAAATACCGTTGTTTAAGAGTTATGAAGAGTTCTGCTAAAGTCTAATCTAATTTATTGGTCGAAGTGGCTGTTCGCCATATGGGCGTGGCCACAAACTCAAAAAAAAAAAAAAAAAACCCACCCAATCCTCCGCCCTGTTGGCCTCCTGCGGTAACGCCAGCGAAGACATTCCTTCGCAGGGACGGGTTTGACGTTATGTCTTTCTTCTCTAGTTGCCAGTTTTCTTCTTCCTGTTCGTTCATCTCGTCATAGCTCCTGTATTTTATTTATGACTAGCAGATACCCGCAACTTTATCTGCGTGGTCCACAATAACTTTATGTGAGGCGGCTAAAGTTAGTGGTGTAAGTCATATTTAGCTTAAGAACTTAAGATTTGGACTGCTGTAACTTCCAAAAATACATATCGGCTTTTCCTTTATCTATCAAGTTTGTGCTACCATCTGTTGTTGAAGTAGTAACATTTTAATTTAATACTTCACATTTTCATGCAACAGTTTGGCATGTGTAGTATTCATTTCTGGACTTACACCATTATTTTTGAGAAATTACTTACATCAGCATGACTTTAACCGCCGCATATGCATGTATTTAGCTAACAGAAGGACTGCGCCAAAATGCACATGTGCATACAAGACAAGGCAAGGAAATAAACCACTTACTTAAAAGGCGCTACAGTTTGGGGTGAGTCCGGTCTTCAACCAACAGGAAATTAATGTGTTTATTTTTTTTATACTGCACCCAAAAGTATGCAAAATGTTTGCAGTTCTCAAACTTTCCGAATGTATAGTTTTATAATGCCTGGTTTTGCCTGTTTTTTTTATCTCTGTTTATTTCATTTAATATCTTACTTTTTTTTTTTTTAGTATCTTGATAATTCTTATTGGAGATAAGGACCAATATCCTAAGGTATAAAACGCCAAAGTTTTCTTAACATCTGTGATGTAGTTTCTGCGTGATACCTGCCCACTCGCAACCCTAGTTATCATTTTATCATATGTAGATAGATTATTCAACTTGCAGCCTCCCGCGCTACGCTCGTTGAAAACATAAATAATATAATAAGTGAGCCCCAGCTTACATTCACGACTGTAAGTATTCGGCTAAAGTAAGCGAAGTGAGGAGTAAACCTCTGGAAAATAATCTCCAATCCAAGGTGGAACAGCATACGCCGAAGGATGCATGGCTAAGAGAGTGCTTAATCGCTAGTATGCGGACTCCGAATACCCTGGCGACATTCGGTTTTAATCTAGCCTTCCCATGGGGAATGGGGGATCGTGCTCTGTCATGGGTGATATTCTTTCTCGATTACTCGTGGGTCCAATATTCCTAATTCAAATAAAAAAAAAATATGAGACAGGTGTATCTCAAATCACACCGGCTTCTGATACTGCTGACGAGCAAACAGTTGCACTTAGTCGCGATGCTATAGAGCTTCCGACGGCCACTTCATCTTCGGCCATAGCCACTCGGATTGCTGACGAGCAACCCAAGACTTCGGATGGTATGGATGACAGAGCCAGGCGGGCCCAATCGTTGCCTTCCACATCTGTCAATCCCGAAGAAGCGGATACCACCGCCTCTGACTCTGACACATCTACTCTTGTGAATACGTGCAGCGTTGCCACAGAGAAATTTTGGTGCTCCTCCATGGGCAGGAGGTTAGACGAGCTGCGAATTCAACCGGATGGTTTCGTTAGGTTCAATTCTGCCGAAAGGAGGCGGTTCAAGTTTGCTATTCGCAGAGGTGTTACTAGGGAAAGCGCCCTAGCATATGCCAAAGCCCCTCCTATTGCAAAAGATGCCAAACGGGGTAGATCAGAGTATCATGCCCCACCAGCACCCACTGCTAAGAAAGACACGTTCCCACCATCAGTCAGGTGGCTAGTGTTGTCAGGTTAGGAATCGTCCCAACTGACTTGGAGAACCAGCCCCTAACAACAGAGCAGATAACACTCATTCAAAAGGCCGTCATCGATGTCTCAATTGAGCTGAGGAATAGAGGCGTATGGGCCGAAATTCTCAGGCTCACAGCACAAGGCGGGTTGGCTGGCTTTCGTCTGCTCAGTTAGTGCTACTGCTGGGCGGATGACCTCAAATTTTGAGGCAATTAGAGCCAAAAGTGGATTAAACATCTTATTGGTGGAAGAGGGATCCTTCCCTAAGACTCACATCATCCGCGGTTTCTTCCCATAAAGTCTCGAGCTCCAGTCGACCAAAATTCTAGCTTCATTGAAAACTCAAAAAACTTCATGTGAGGTCATGCAAAGGGTGAAGGAAGGTGCACTCCTCCATCTTGTGCTGGCAATTGATGACGCTTTCCGGAGGGTACTCTCAATAACAAGGTGTGCTACCGTTTTGGCCAGGTCAAACTTATCCCAAAGACCACCGACAAGGGTCAGGAGCCTGATCGCCGTAGTCCTAAGAAGGTGGACGAAATTGGCACAACAACTGCTACTGCGACGGACCCCTTAACATCCGTTTCCACTAGCAGTGCCTCCGGACCTGCTCGCAGCACTAGTTCCAGGGCGCGTCCGCTACCGTTAGCAAGCGGTTCGCTCAAGAAAATATAACCCTTGGTCTCATTCAAGAACCCTGGGTTATTTGCGGACAGATTAAAGGTCTCCGGAATAGGGCAAGTAAGTTGATTTCCACGTGTGGAGCCCTAGTGCCGAGAGCGGCCTGCTTAATTAGCAATAATTTAAACTTTCTCCCTATTCCAGAATTTATAACAAGAAACCTGGTGGCCCTACTACTGGAAATCCCCACTGAAAGAGGTGCACAGAACATCGTGTGTGCCTCAGCGTAGTTCCTTCATGGCATTGGTAATATCCCGCCGAAAGACGTCCACAGCCTCGTTAACTACTGCCAGGAAAGCAACCTTCACTACATCATCGGTTGCGATGGCAACGCACATCATGAGGTCTGGGGCAGTAGTAACATCAACAGAAGGGGTGAGTGTCTTTTAGAATACCTTGTAAGTAGTCATATAGATATTTTAAACAAAGGCCATTTAATTCTCATTTTATTGAAAATTGGCTCACTATCAGACCGCCATCAGATTTGACATATGTACCTGGCCAACTCTCATATATCTTTAAAAGATACGATCCCAAATCTACGGATTGGCATCGCTATCGTGAGCTTGTATTTTCAAAAAAAGATATGCGTCTCACATCTATCGAGTCCATAGAGGACCTGGATGAAGCTGCCTACCAGCTTAACAATATACTGCTTGATTCCTACCACGACAGCTGCGTCTCCATAACCTATGTTAGCAAACGCAAAGTGTCCTGGTGGAATGACCAACTGGCGAAACTTAGGAAGAAAGTCAGAAAACTCTTCAGCTCTGCAAAGCGAATGAAGAGGTGGGACGAATACAGGTTTGCTCTCACAGAATACAATCTAGAACTGAGACGATCAGACGGCAAGCTGCTTGGAGGAAATGCTGCGAAACCGTTGCTGACATGCCTACAGCGGCACGAATCCGTAAATCGGTCGTAAACGATCATGTCAATTGTGTAGGGTTATTGAAGAAGAATGACGGAACCTGCACGACGGACCGTGTGGACACACTTAGATCAACTACTTCGTCTCTTAACACATCTCATGTGTACTCGAACACAGTTTTAGGTGGACAGTAGAGTCTGGAAAAATATTCAGTCCAGAGAAAGTTGAATGGGCAGTGGGCACATTCAAACCTTTTAAAGCTCCCGGCGGTGACGGTCTATTCCCAGCACTTCTACAAAAGTCAATTGACCACATCCTGCCGGATTTGACTGATTTATTTAGAGCGAGCTACAATTGGGGATACATACCACCCACATGGAGATGGGTAAATATGGGTTTCATTCCCAAGCCGGGCAATAGGCCTAGCGAGCTGCCTAAATCATACAGACCTATAAGTCTAACATCATTCATCCTCAAGACAATGGAGAGACTCATAGATATTCATATTAGAGACCGGTTAGATCTGTCTAACCCTCTGCACTCGAATCAGTATCAATCAGTCCGCCACAGAGCGTGCTACTAGAGCACTGTGGGCCAGTAAACGCCTATACGCCAGAACTTGGGGTCTCTGTCCTAAGATGATACATTGGTTGTACATAATGATGGTCAGACCCATTATCATATATGCGGCCATCGTCTGGTGGCCAAAAACTCTCCGACAGACAACGGCAAAGAAGTTGCAGAAATTGCAAAGAATTGCCTGCTTGGCATTACAGGTGCGATTAGCACCTGCCCTACGACAGCTCTGGAAGCTATTGTCGGGCTAACACCCCTACCAATCTTCATTAGGAAGATGGCTGCTAGATATGAAATCAGGCTGCAGCTAGATTATGAGTATAAACCAGGTGACCTAGTGAGACATTTAGAGATACTCAACTTAATCCCTAAAAGAGACATGTTCTGCACTATACCAGATATTATGGTCAGGCAACATTGCTTCGGTAGGTTATTCGAGGTTGAAATATTGGACCGCGGAAATTGGTCCAATGGTGCTCCAACACTGGACCCTAGACGTCTAGTCTGGTTCACAGACAGTTCGAAAATGGTTTCTGGAGTTGGAGCTGGGGTCTTTGGACCCAACACAAAGATTTCGGTACCTATGGGTACGACTCCCACTGTATTTTAGGCTGAAATCCATGCCATTGAGATCTGGGCGCTAGAATTCATATCTTTTCAGATAGCCAAGCAGCACTTATGGCACTATTGTCCAACCTAATGGACTCCAGAACCGTGAAATGCTGCTACGATGCATTGCAAGACCTTACCAAATATAACAGGGTGAAACTCGCCACAATCACCTGGACACCAAATGATTGTTGGCAACGAACATGCAGATGAGCTTGCAAGGGCTAACTCACAATCTGCGTTCGTAGGTCCTGAACCTTATTGTGGCGTCAACTGGGCGTCAGCTACAATGCTGATTAACGAATGGGAAAACAAACTTCGTCTAGACCACTGGACCAATGGGCTAGGTCTTAGACAATCCAAACGGTTAATCAAACCTTACTCCTATAAGGAAATTCTTAACTTAGATAGAGAAAACATTAAGAAGCTCGTGAGCTTTCTTACTGGCCACTGCGGCCTGAGATACCACCTTAACAAGTTGAACCTGTGCCAAGAGAAGGACTGTCGGTTATGTTTAGAGGAGGATGAAACATCCGGTGAATGCCCAGCACTACACTGGTTAAGGAAACGTATTCTCCACAAGGAGATACTTACTTCAGTGGAACTGAAATGCTCCACTACTAAAGACATGCTCACTTCTGTTAGATTAACTCCAACCCTCCGATACAATAGATCTTTCAGATCGCAGTGTCGTTGCCACGTGGGCATGGCTTGTGCAAGAGGAAACAAAAGTGAGCCCAGTCACTGAACCATTAATTTTCCTTTTTCAAGATGTTTGTGAGATATTCTCGGAAACATCCATGCCCAGATAGGAATTGCGTAAGGTAATATTGTAGTTTACTTCACCATTTTTCCTACTTATCCACTTGTCGACATTGGGGACAAGTTCATGTGTCCGCCCTTTGGTTGAAGTGTTTCATCCAATCAGATTTCCTGATTATCCTTCTATTTGCCAAACTTAATTTGGTGAAAGTACTAATATGAATAAACTGTTCTCCACCCAAAACTCGTTTTTATAATATTTTGCGAGTTAGAAGGTAGGTCGTATATCTGCACCGGATACATGTGGAAATATTGTGCACGGCGCCGTGTATCCGGTGCCGGATAAATAGTTTGAAAGCTCCCATTTAGTTCTGTACACTTCGATGTATCCGACGCCGTGTATACGTATCTGGCATCTGGTGCCGAATGGAGCTGAGATTTTTCCGGCTGTGTATCCGGCATTTGTGCCGTGTATCCGGTGCCGGACAAGTGTACAGAAGTATATGAAAGCGTTCACAAGTATCCGGCGCCTCACAGATTAAAAAGAAGAACGCCTTTGAACAATTATTTTGAGCGCAAAAACCTGTAGTTTTCCGTGCTGGGCTGCGCAGAATAAAGTCGCGAATGATATACGAAGAATTCCCCCTTCGGGTAGGGGTCAGAATATACCCGAGGTAGGCATGCCTGTCGTAAGAGGCGACTAAAATCCACCCTCCGTATACCGAGTATGGCGTATACAAAACATGCAATGATCAAAACAAAAGATTTTAATAACCCAGGTGGCAGTCCAGGTACACTGGAAAATCCACCCTCTTCGGAGGTCGGCTGTACGGATTCTGGGGAGAGCCATTTATTGCACTTAATAAATCCCTTCTCAAAAAGTACAAGGGTATCTCGATCTCCACCAACAAGATCGAACGTCTCCGGAAAAAGAAGTCCGCCGGAAGCGCAAGCGCGTGAAAAACGGGACTCAGCGAAATCAAAAGCATTGAAGAGGAAAACGACGTGCCGAATGCCCTAAAAAACACGTATCTACAAAAAGAAAGTACAGTTAGCCCACATCGCTCACCTAGTCGCGAATACCAGACGGATGAAGAAGAGCTAACACGTGAAACGAATTGGATCGAAAAGAAACGACCTAGCAAAAAACGCAAAGCTGGTTCGTCACCGGAAGTCGAGCCACAAAAACATGAAAAGCGCAAGGAGTTGCAAGAAAAGCAACAACAACAAAAATTACGTCATCCGCCACCGATAAACGTCGTTGGAATAACGGACTATAATAAGTTGCATTGCCTCATTAAAGGAACTCTGCCATCGAAGTTTAAGGTGACATCTCTGCGAAACAATACGTGGAAAATCAATGTCGATGATGCCGACAGTTACCGATCATTATCCCAAAAATTGAATGCCGAAAAGATTCAGTGGTATACTTACCAAAATAAGTTAAAGAGACCACTGCGTGCTGTAGCAAGGGGACTCCACCCCTCGTGTACTAAAGAAGATGTAATGCACGACCTTCAAGATAAAGGCTTTAAAATTCTTGATGCCGTCAATATTATCAAGAAGGATAAGCAACAGTCGGAGGGAGATCATGAAAAATTGGTTAGGCGTGGACTTCCACTATTCATACTTAGTTTCGATAAAGATAAAAATAAAGATGCTATATATGGTATTAAGACTATTTTAAACATCGTGGTCAAAATCGAACCCATGCGTAAGACCTCCAGATCGATCCCGCAGTGTAAACGCTGTCAAGGCTTCAATCATACGCAGACTTACTGCCAGAAAGAGCCGCGATGCGTCAAATGCGCAGGTAAGCATCTCTCGGAAGAGTGTCACCTAAGCAAGCAAACCCCAGCCACTTGTATAAACTGCAAAGGAAAACATCCTGCGAACTATCGAGGTTGCGAAGTGGAGAAAGAGCTCCAAAAAAGGCGCGATACGCTTAAAAATTCCATGCGCCCTAATCCGAAACCAATCAAGAACAGACCCAAAA
Organism: Brachypalpus laphriformis; assembly: GCA_945910035.1. Taxonomy (NCBI): domain Eukaryota; kingdom Metazoa; phylum Arthropoda; class Insecta; order Diptera; family Syrphidae; genus Brachypalpus; species Brachypalpus laphriformis. The sequence continues at coordinate 127,608,269 of OX246756.1, forward strand.
TAGCTACAAAAAAAGCAGCGAAAGATAGGAAATCCGTCAATATTGACTTAAGATCGGGTAACGACGAAAACCCCAAACGCAGTAGAGAAAATGTGACAGAAGCAAAGTCTTCGAATACTGACGCACAGTCTTATGCTCAAGCAGCGATGGCAGCTAATGGCAAGTATATGACCGTCAACCCACGGGAGATCAAGGCAAAAAACCGTCCAAACTCTAACGTAAAGACTCCTGCTCAAGTTGCGACATTGGAAAACGGTGGTAGAGGTAGCTCACAAAATCCAGTATCCAATGTTTTCTCCTTAATACTTGCGAAACTTGAAGAGCAATGCAAAACAAACAAACTTATTTTCGAGAGACTAGTTGCACTAGAAAACAACATTCATAACAGGCGCACTTCAACCCAAATATGAAAGATATGCTAAAAATTCTTACATGGAACGCTAACGGGCTCATACGAAGACTCAACGAGTTAGAAATATTTATACGAGAAAAAGATATTGATATATGCTTGGTCTGTGAAACTCATCTGACAAAACAAACGAATGTTAAGATAAGAGGATATAGCGTGTATCACGCCTTCCACCCATCGGAAAGAGCAAGAGACGGATCATCCTTGTTTATAAAAGAATGTATCGAACACCCAGCGGAAGTAAAGATTGAATTAGAAGCAATGCAAATAAGCATGGTACGTGTTAGAAATAGACATTTTGCTTTCAACATTTCGTCTATATATTGTCCACTGCGATGTAAACTTGAAGAAAGTGATTTCACAAACATCTTCAACTTCCTTAAACCAAATTTTATTATTGGTGGCGGCTTCAACGCGAAACACCCCATCTGGGGTTCAAGGTACGCCTCTCAGAAAGGTAGAAAGCTTTATAATGCGGGTATGCAATACAGTTGTGATTTTCACTCGACGGGTAAACCAACATATTGGCCGACTGATAGAAATAAGATACCAGATCTGATCGATTTCTTTATTCTTAAAGGAATATCTGACAACTGTATACAAGTTGAAGAAAGCTTTGATCTCTCCTCTGATCATTCTCCAATCATTATGACGATAAGCGATGCTCTGATTAAAAAAGTAGGACCGGTCAGATTAACCACTGCGAAAACTAATTGGGATGGCTTTAAAAAAGATATTGAAGCAAATACTGAGCTGAGCGTATCACTTAAAACGCCCTATGAACTTGAAGTTGAAGTTGATCGCTTCGTCGAAATCCTACAGAATGCCGCGTGGAAGAATACTCCCAAACCAAAGAAAACGCCGGCAAGCTACATTCAAACTTATCCGCAGGAAATAAAAGAGATGATTAAGAAGAGAAAAGCACGCAAAAAATGGCAACAAACTCGGGCTCCGCAACATAAAGCACATCTTAACCGTTTGTGCAACTCACTTAAAAATTCTATTAAAAACCTTAAGAATAATGAAATACAAACTTACCTAGAAAGCTTAACGGCAGAAAAAGATTCTAACTATTCGCTTTGGAAGGCTATAAAAGGTATTAAAAAACCTCAAATTCAAGCCGCCCCAATTAGGAAAAATCAAGACGAATGGGCCAGGCATGATAAAGAGAAAGCGCAAGTTTTTGCCACCCACCTGGAAGAAACTTTCAAACCGTTTGATGGACAAGCTCTTATTGAAAATATAAATACGTCTTATATAGCCAATAGCGTAATAAGAAATGCAACACTTACCGAACTTAGGGAGGAAATAAAGAAACTTAGACCTAAGAAAGCTCCTGGATACGACCTAATTACGGGAGAGGTTCTTAAAGCACTACCAAGAAAAGCTCTAATTAAGCTTCTGTTCATTATAAACGCCGCACTTAGACTAGAATATGTTCCCAGTCAATGGAAAGTCGCCGAAATCATAATGGTCCTTAAGCCCGGAAAACCGCCGAATGAGAAAACGTCTTATAGACCGATTTCGCTTCTTCCAATTATATCTAAGGTGTTCGAGAGACTATTGATTAGGCGAATACAGCCGGTAATAGAAGAAAGGCATCTCATTCCGAATCATCAATTCGGATTCAGAAGTAAGCATTCTACAGTTGAACAAGTACATCGAATAACACATGTAATCGAAAAGTCACTTGAAGAAAAAAAGATTTGTTCAAGCGTATTCCTTGACGTCTCTCAAGCCTTTGACAAGGCCTGGCACGAATGCTTAAAGTTTAAATTACGACAAGTTCTGCCAGAGCACCTATATAATATTTTGAAGAACTACCTTACGAATAGACTATTCCGCGTCAAATGTGGAAATTAATATTCAGATTTTAAGGAAATAATGGCTGGGGTGCCGCAAGGAAGCGTTCTTGGTCCAGTCTTGTATCTATTATACACTCGTGATATACCGCAAGTAGAAGGCACTGAGCTAGCTACATTTGCCGACGACACTGCTATCTTGGCAGTAGGTAAAACGGTCGAAGATACTACAGAAAAACTGCAAGAAGCTTTGGATAGAGTAAATGAATGGACAAAGGTTTGGCGAATCGCACTTAACGAGACCAAATCTGTTCATGTAAATTTTACTTATAGGAAAATAAATAATTTGCCGATCTTTTCAAGCTCGGTTCAAATTCCGTTTGCAAACGAGGCTAAGTATCTTGGAATGACACTTGATAACAAGCTGAAATGGAAAACGCACGTTAAGAAAAAACGCAAAGAACTAGATAATAAATATAGAGAAATGTATTGGTTACTTGGAAAATATTCCAAGCTTAATATAGAGAACAAACTGCTTTTATATAAGCAAGTGCTAAAGCCCGTATGGACATATGGTATACAACTCTGGGGTTGTACCAAAATAACTAATATTAAAATTTTACAAACTTTTGAAAACAAAGTGCTAAGAGGTATTGTAAATGCGCCATGGTATATCAGAAATGGCGATATCCATAGAGATCTTGGCATTAAAACTATAGAAGACGAAATTCAAACCTACGCTAGAAAGCGTAGGTCGACTAGAAAGTCACGTAAATATTACAGTCCTCCAAGTTTTGGAAGAAAGAAATTTACTGCGCCGTCTACAAAGAACCAAACCTTTAGACTTAGCGCGATAAGTAACCGCGTCTAAACTGCGGAGCTGGCAGGAACTTCTAATGGGAAGGTCCCTGCAAAACGTCCTTATTACGTGAAATGAAAACTACTTGATAAGTCGAATACTTAGTTGTAGTAAAAATGAAAACAAGTCTGTTTTGAAGGGAGGTTTTTTAGTGGGTAAGAATCCCACACTACTATGAGCACGCGCTGTCGATCCTCATAGTGTCTTGTTGAAGATTTTCACCTACCCTCGGAAAAAAAAAAAAAAAAAAAAATATACGAAGAATCGAAGGTATTTCGTCCGATATAATCGTAATCGTTTCACGTACACGTACACCTTCTGGTGTGATTATCCATGCATCTATTTAAAGCGGAGAATGATGCGATATACTTGTACATAAATTTAAACTTTACTAATATAAATTTCCCAATACTTCCGAAATATGTTTATAAAGTGTAACCATTGGGAAATGGATTTTGGGAGGCTGGAAGACGTTATGCTGTGCAACACTAACTCAAATTTACTTCTGATATACATAAGTAATGTCTTCAACGTAGGAGTGTGTTTTGAAGGATTATCGATTATGGCCTGGTTGGAGGTGAATGGATTCGGTATATAAGGGACTTTGAAATAAATCGAGTACCCTATGCTTTATCAGCTCTTAGCAACTGTTGATACACAATGCATGGAGCGCTTTCTATGTACAGTAGATTATGCCGCGATCTACAGAATTTTTTGATGAGCATAATATACGAGCAGACAAAATATCGACAATGCTAAGATTATGCGGAGACCTTCTCTCCCTAAACTATGTATATTCCGCATCGGGAGGAATTATCTATCATTTGTGGGTGGGTTATGCAACTTCGGGGAAAGAGAAGATCTGAAAAAAACAAGAAGATCTATCTTCAGCAGTGACTTTTTAAGGTACGCCCGATCCATAACAAAACTTTATGAGCTGGCAGTATCAACTTTATTTCAGTACTGCAAAATACCCTTAACATACCAAGAGAGAGAGTTTAAAAGAAATTTCTAAGCACTATGTTCCTGTTTGTTTATTTCTTAAAATTTGAATCAAATTATAGAAATTGTCACTCTGCCTGACGGTAGTGCCATGCTTTTTGATTTTTGTAAACTATATTGTTAATGACATGCATTTAAAATAAGATCTAATCTAATGTAAAAATCCATCCTAATCACAACCTGAAATTTAAACGAAATCAAAAAATCGCAATCTTATAAAATTGACCTTGAGTAAAGTAACTTTAATTTGTAGGGTAAAATAAAAATTTAGATTTCGTATTGTGACTCCAGGAAGATATGACATGTTAGTTTGAAACAAATCAGTCAAGCGGTTTATGCTGCAGCCAAGCGTACGCATACACTCTACTAACTATGCGTGCCTCTGCAATAATAATAACAAAATTTAGTAAAATCTGAAGTTCTAAAATTTGTCCGAGGTAGAAAACTCAAACCATCTTTTGTCGATTTACATTCTGAATAAAAAGATTGACCTGAGCGAGGGCAGGTATTTTTGTCAGTTTCGCCAAAGATTCTGATTGATAAAAAAAATAATTTTTGAAATATTTTTAAACAATAAAACAAAGTAACCCACTGCAGTTGAAAACCAAGTAGTAGTTAAAATTTTTTTGTCCTCACATGGCCAAATTTGTGCACAATCGAAAAACACAAGTCAACAATTTTGGAGTCAAATGTGACCTTAGCGACTTCTTACCTTTTCCTTTTTCTTTTCTTAGAATAGAATGCAAAACGTGTGATTTATCGGAGTAAGTAACGCAACTTATGCTTTTCTTCTAAAATAGCAATGTGCATCGCAAACATTTCAGAGTTCAGAAATATTTAAACTCCTGCTACTGTTCCAAATAAGTATTTTAAATAAGTAGTTTAACTAAGTAATTCGTTTGCTATAGCAACAACCGTTACCGTTAGAAAATAATAGCCATTTATGGTCTTTGTGATAAGTGAATGAAACCAATAGTAGTAGTAGTAGTAGTATTGTGATTTTATTTTGCGATAAAAATAACTTAACAAATGGTTGTAATTTTACAAATTCTGACATTGGCATTTGCCGTCAGCCAAAAACCAATATAATAACAGAAGCGTCTAAAATATCTAGACGACAAAGTTTGAATGCAGTAAGATGAAATAAAAGTTTTAAGAAAATTTACTTTAAATTAAAATAAAGTGCACAAATGGGTCGCATGTACTTTTACGTCACGTATATCAGTTCATTGAGAAATATCGTTACAAATTATTTTCGTACCTTTATGGAGATAAACAGTTTCCACTTTTTTTCAATTTTACATTTTTATTGCATTTTAATTAAATCTGCACCAACTTTAGTTGTATTTATTTTAATCAAACGAGAGTTAACTAGTGTTAATGCCTTTGAAACATTATAAAAGCATTGGAATAACGTTTTATCCATGAAGGAAAAATAAGCACTGTTTTTCGCCTTTTTTTCAACTTTGAAGCATTTCTTTAATGACCAAATGCTTAATAAGTGGTCGTTTTTATAACATTACAAAATATTGCAGGCAGTTAAAAATGTAAACTGTTTACAAGTTAAACACAATAATATCAGCCAAATTCTGAAAACATTTCATTTGTTTAATATTTTGAAGTTCAATATTAAGAATTTCTAAGTTCTTAACTTGCATGCACCAAATCTTGCTGATAAGCAGTCAATTTTCGAGAAGTTATTATTAAGTATAGCATTGTTATTCGAACTTTTTTTCAAAAACCTGGTACGCCATATTTGTCATATATGTATGTACATATGTATCTATACTAACTTACTCATATATCAAATTCGAACAAAGCCACAGGTAAAGTCTGTTCCTGCATGTACCAACAATTGTTCATTTTCTTCGTAAGCAAAGTAACTTTTATAAATTTATTTTGCAAAATCTAACTTCAGTATAAGATCAAATTCAAAATCGCTATTAAGTTAATTTTGACGTCTGACAAGCATCCGAGAGTATTTGTTGTTACGAGAAAGCTTCTCAAAAACAAAAAATGCCCTTCGGATACGCCACAAAACTGTAGGTCCCTTCCATTCGTGCGAAAAATATAAGGCACACAACACGAGTGGTTGCGAGAAACTAGGCCTAGGCACTTAATGAGCTATTGCGCCAAATTTATATATTCTTCTTCTTCCTTTTATCAGCGAGGCTATGATCCGAAAAAAAGGGATCACAACCCTCCCACTTCACCGCATTTCTACTGATCCGCCTGTGGGGTTCGCCTTATATTTATATATTTATATATTATATAATATTATATTTTATAAAAAATGTCTCGAAACTAATACTTGCCTATAAGTGCAAATACAAATTTGCGGAGAAACCGTGGCTGAATACCAACAACAAAGAAATTCCACAGATTTGAAAGTAAAAAAGCCCTCTTATGGAATAGTTGGTATATTAGTGCAATTATCTACACTGGGCAACTAATTAAACTAATTTTTTATATGTATTTCCATAAGGTGGTAATTGACAGAGCTTGTATTTGCGGTGGGCATTGCTTGACTTTATGAATACATATACATTTTCATGAAACTAATTCTCTGCATGAATTCTAATAAAACTGCAGGGTTCAGTGGATAATAAATATAAAACGATAGACGCATAATTTGCCTTATTATGATGTACCAGTTCATTAAATTCACTATTCTGAAAATTCTTTAAAACTTAAGGCGATATATTGCAACTTACGCATTCAGCTTTGCCGTTCCAAAAAGTTAAGTTTCTTAGAGTTTTGCGGTCCTCCAGCCATTTGCGTTGATGTTACCTACATCATTCCCTTAAATTGCCACTAATGTAACGCCGTTTCAGTAAAATTTATAAGATTTAGGGTAATATATTTCACTTCAGAGGTGCACAAAAAATATATGGAGAATTTTTTTTTCTTTATTTGTGTCAAAAATGCTTAAAAATTATTAGGTATCTACGCCTACTTTGTTTTTTTAAGGGCTGCTATTACATGTTTATGGATATATGTATGTATGTAAGCACGCCGAAGACTTTTTTGGCAAAAATAGATATTGCAGCGCCATTGACGTTGGAGACAATCTATTGGTGGCAACATTTAGAAGTGAGTTAGTGGTTCTATGGTAGAATTTGATAGTTCGTACACAAATGCAAGGAAAACGAACATAGTTAAATTATGAAGTAAATCACAAATCAGTTGCAACTAAATATCAGTGCACTTGTACTTTAGTGCATTTTATACAATACTTTAGAAAAAGGAGCAATTAAAAGAAATCGAACAGTCCTTGACATAAAAAGGACAGAACTTCCCATTGTGTGGGTAACAATAAAAATCTAACGTAGGTAATTAAATTATAATGTGCATGTGTACATATTTCGTTATCAGGTACACTGCTTACCTACACTGAAGTAGCACAATTTTCTCTTGAAATTTGCGCATGCCTCTGTTGCTTTAATCCTTGCTTGCTGGTTGTAACCGCTTCGCTGGGTCTTCTTATAACTGGTACACGCACTTTAGTTCTTTATTTTTATTTTGACAACAATGAAATGTGGGTTGTACTTGCATTCGTACAATTAAATTTTAGTAGTCAAAAAAAGTCAGTAAAGCGAAATTTTACATTCGTCATCTCCCGTTAAAGCATAATGATTGATGTTACTCGCAAGCCACCTTTTTTTTCTCTATCAGTGTTGGGATCATTAATATAGGTGCAGAAATAAATTTACAGGAGGAATTACAAGCTCGTGCGCTAGCGTTTTAATTAGGTTTATAGATATGCAATAAGAACAATTCTTTTTTTATCGTTCAGATATCTTAGGCCAACTTTATCATTCGTCAATTGATATACTAAACATATTAATGAATATATGTATAATAGATGTGCAAACATAACTGCAGGCACCGCACAGTGTTCGATTTTGTAAATTTAGGGGATCCAAATTGTTTTTATAAACAAAACAATTTACTTGTATTAGAAAGGTATTTAAAACTGTTAAATAGGTACCAAAACATGAAATAGGCGCACATTTGCAGAGATATAAATGTTATCAAGACTGCTACATAGTATCGTCAAATCACTTGCTTCGTTTCTGTCAGTTTTCTTTATCTGTGCTTCTGATACCGTTGACGTACTTTCAGAGCGCAGGAATTTTAAAATATCTGAGTGAAGAGGAACTATTTTTTTATTTTATTTTGGCCTTAGGGATGTCACGACTGTGTCAGGAGTAGGTAATTAGAAGATAATATATTTGAAAAAACGTGAATATTTTTTTAGAAACGCAGTTTATTGCAACTGCATTTTTTTTTTTTTTTACTCAAATGTGCAAGACTCGTAGATTACAAAATCACGATGTACAATCGCATACAAAACTTCTTCATGTCCAATAAACCCAAAACATTTAACTAATTTGCAGCAAATTCACCAATACATCCGTCCAGTTTACACTATACAATATAGTCGTGTCCAACAAAACCAAAAAGAAGACAAGTCAATTTCAATGGAAATATGTAGATAATTGCCATTATTTTAGAAACCGAACTCCGAATAGTCTCCCACAACAACTCCTCAGTAGATACTTTACATATCGTCGTTTATACTAGTTGCACAGCAAACAGTAAACAAATCGATTAAAGCTTTTAGTTTTAAGCTTAAAAAATGTTACCGTTGTAGTATTTATTTAAGGACAAACCCCACCGTTTCTAAATCTGGACGACTATGTCCAAACGCTCACGTGATATAAATAATAAACTCTACTCAAGCACTTATTTATAAATCGCAAAGAATTAACTTAATGCTATCTTAGGGATCACGATGGGCTCACTTTGGTGCCTAGTATCCTATGATAAGCTCATAACCCTACTCTACCTAACTTAACCTACCTTAATGCCATTAAAAGTTCCGAAATAGGAAGCGATTTATATTACGATAACTCTTAACGAAGTTCAGTTAGATAATCAAATTAATGAGAAAATATTTTTTTTTTGGTAAAATCGATCTTGCCATCTATTTCTAAAACTCCAATAAATGGACAGGAACTGCGAACTTCAAAGAATAATATAAAAAATCACGATTTCCTAAGAGCAGCATATTTAGTAGAAATCCTATTTCATGTTAATTCCGCCAACGGAACTAATCTCATTGCACAAAAGTGCAAAATCAATATCTTAAAATAACACTTCCTGCGCTGAATACTTTTGAAGGGATCATAGGATACGATTTCCATAAAAAATATAATAGGTGGAAAAATCGATACCGAAACCGAAACCTTATTTTATAAACATGGTAAAAACAAAACTCCAACATCTCATTTCTGAACAGATCAGTTTAACTGTAGCAGACCATAAATAAGTCCCTGATTACCTTCGAAAGCAATCTAACTATTATATACGAGTAATAGTTAATTCAAGAAAATGCAAACTTATGTACGAGTATAATACGCAGGTTAAAGCCACCATACGCACAACAACTGACGAACCTGTCTTGCTAGGAGTTGCCCTTATCCTATTTCTATATATAAAGGGTGTTTTCTAAGACCTACAGAAGTTTTTTTTTTTTTTGTTAAGTAATAACGACAGGAATTGAGTTTACGAGTATGTAAGAATGGTTCATAGCATTATGTTTTGAGCACAACTTCAAGCATATTGCTACCCAAGCTGTTTTCGGCGGAGTGCATCCTGTCGGTCCAATTTCGGGCCACTCTTTCGAGTATTCACTCTATCTGAATATAGATGAATATTGGCTACCAAAACCTGAATAGTTTACGGTTTATCATCATACAGAAAAGACTTTATATAGCTCCACAAGGAGCAATTCATGAGTTTATTTTGCCATTTTTTTTGCATTTTTTGTTTTTGAGAAGCTTTTTCGTGACAACAATACTCTCGGATGTTTGTTAAACGTTCGCCCAACTTAAAACTTGATAAGTCCTTAAGTTGTAAGTAAATAGGTAAGTTGATGCAATTAGTCTTGCGTGTATTTGTCCTTTTTGTGGCTGTATAAACAAAATCGTCGATCTTTTGGTAATTCTGGCTCGTATTGAACAATCCTTAGAGTAAATAACATAAGGAAATGCTTCGAAAATCGGAGGGACAACAAAATGCTAAGCATAATGAACCTAATGAATACGTATCTACGTTTATCTGTAACTTCTACTACGTTTCACATAAGTTTTGACTCCAACTTTCGACTCGAATGCTGAAATATCTGGGTTGAAATCCCGATTCTGCATATAAACGTACTTAGTGTTCTCTTAAGTGGTCTTTACTGATTTATATCTATTTCGATACGTTCCTGCATTTTCTGCATTTTAATTAATATATGTTGTTGTTACACAACTATTTTTGAATGAAGCGATTTTATTGATATCAAAAAATCATCACGTTCATCCGTTTTTGTTATTTTTCTGTACTAATCTATACATAAAACTCTTTGTAGGCGTGTTTGAAGGGATTTAACTTAAAAACAATTTGATGAGTTTTAATAAAAAAAATTGTTTGAAGCTAACATATTATATTATATTTTCGATTTCTTTGGGGAATTCCGAACTATCCATTGATAATACCAAAGTACATTTGAACAATTACTAGAAAGAGGTACCTATTGGCTTTGCGAACGTGTTATAGTAGCTTTGCGACAGCACAAGACTGCAAATCAAGGGTCTTATGATTTACATCATTCTGGCATAACCTGTAACTGGTGAAATAGCATTGTTTTTAAGAATGCCTATGATCCCTACAGATTTGCATTTTAAAGGCTGTTCGCTATAAGGATTAATAAGTCCCAATTACAAACCTTCAAAGTAAATGGCGTAGACCTTCGAAACGAAGTTTTCTCTCATGATCAATTTAATATGGGAATGTTTCACCGAAGGATCAAACGATACTCATTCCTGATATAAACAATGATACCCATAATGTCGTTTACCAAGAAGCAGTGGAATATTTAAAGAATATATAAAAATTACGTTTTTAACATTAAAAGAATGTATTAAATGCTTGCCCGAGTAACGCCTGGTATTTCGGCTGGTATTGTATTATATAGAGGTCTGAATTGATTTTAAATGACAAGTTCTTGACAGCCTTTGCAAATGTTTACAAACTAAACTTTTAAATGATGGGAAAAAATGCTTAGATCCTTTCGGTCCTTCAACTTTCTTTTGAAGAGATAGGGTTTTGATTCCGCCATCTATTATTCACCACTTTGAAGCCATCATCAATTAATTGGCAACTTTTCTTCTTGTATAAATTTGTGCGGTGTGATAAGAGCAGTACTTCAAATCTCCATATTACATTTGCCATCATTTTTGTTATCTCAAATATCGTTAAGCCCTTCGGGTAGGGGACAGACTATACCCGAGGTAGGCATGCCTGTCGTAAGAGGTGACTAAAATCCACGAAAGCGGAGACGAAAACTTCGCAAAAATGGCAAAAAGTAAAACAAATGACCCGGTCCTCCTGGCAGGGAGTCTGTGTATAGAATCTACTGAACTACATAGTAAAACTAATTCAGTTAAATCAAGTATGGCAATGAACAAAACAACAAATATAAATACCACAGGTGGCAGACCAGGAAAACTGGAAAATCCACTCCCCTCGGAAGTCGGTTCCATGAATTCTTGAGGGAACACCGAGAACTCCATCAAAAATAATAGCGCCAAAAAACCTTACGGTCAAAGATAGCGCTATTATTGTAAGTATTCCAAAAATACATAAAGAAAAATCTGGAATTGAAACTAGTGTAGTTGAAAGTAAACATAAAGCAGATTCACGAGCGAAGTGAAAACAAATACTCGTAGCTATTACAACGAATGACAAGCTGAACTTAAAGCAAGGAAAAATCTGGAAGAAATTGTTATAAGTCTGCAAAACCAGATAAAAGCTTTAGAAACAAATTTCCCTGTTGGACTGTACCAATAAATAGGCGTCCAACCAATCCAGCAAGATGGATGCACAAGAAACAGAAGGATATGTGAAGAAAAGCAAAAGGCCAACGAAAAAACGCGAGGCAGAAGAAAGTCCTGAAACATCTGCAAGAAACCTTGCTGTTTGTGGCCACGGCAAAAAACACAAATCCATAAGCTAAGACGAATGATAAAAGGCTTGAAAACACATCCATTACCACCACCAATAATGATCTCTGGAGTAGACAGATTTGGTGAGTTAAAAAGAATAATTGAACAAAACGTTATATAGCAACAATAATTGGAAAATAAATGTCGATGACAGTGACCTTATAGAGAAATCACTGATGAATTGACGAAAATGAAGTTGCAATGGCACTCATATGAAAATAAAGCTACTATGCCATTTAAAGTTGTAGCCAGAGGTCTTCACTTTTTATGTGATGAACACGATATTGTTGAAGAATTAACGAATAAAAAATTCAAAATTTTGGAAACCAAAAACCCAATTAAAAAAGAAAGAATAAAAAGCATTGATGGAGAGCCAACGATAAGAAGTAGAAAATTACCTATTTTTACCTCTTTCTATGCTCTCCTTTTACAATCAAGAAGATGCCGAAAATGTTTACGGTATAAAATCAATAACGGTATTGTTGTTGAAGTAGTCCCAACTCAATACCTCAATGCGAACGATGCCAAGCCTTCGGGCATACGCAAAGCAAAAGAGATTTTGCATGCGTTAAATGTGAAGGAAAACATCCAACAAATGGCTGCCGACTAAAGAAGGATGACAAAGCGAATTGTATCAACTGTTATGGAAATCACCCAGGTATTTACAGAGGTTATCCGGTTGCAATACAATATCAAGAAAGGAAAGACAGAGTTACCAGCAATCACCAACAAAACGCACCCAAAAATAAAGATAAACAACAAGTAAATATCGAAAAGAATAAAGTAGACAAAATACCAATCTTGCTGTTAAAACAAACACGCCGATTGTGAATAACAAATCGTATTCCCAAATTGTGAAAAATACACGTAAAGAAGAAGAAATTTCAGTAAAGGAAATACTTTTTACTATTATTCAAAGATTGGATAATCAAGATAAAATAATTAAGCTACTAAGCCAAGAAGTTTCCACAGAAAAAAACCAACAAAATAATAATGATTAAAAATCTGAAAGTCGCAATTTGGAATGCGAACGGTTTACTCAATCATTTCTCTGAATTTCAGGTATTTCTATGCAATGAAGATATTGATGTTTGCCTGATTTTTGAAGCCCACTTCAAACAGGGAACAAAGATTAGAATTCCTGGGTACCTCTGTTACCACTCTCCCCATCTAGCTTACAGTGCCAAGGGAGGTAGTGCTGCAATTGTAAAAAGTATTTTGGGACCTTACGAATTGCCAAAAATAGCAAAACAAACCATGCAAGTAGCTACAATAAACATTTTGACTAAAAACAAGGAATTTAAAATAGCTGCCATATACTGCCCACCCAAGCATTCGCCTACAGAGGAAGATTTTAATGACCTTTTTCAAATGGGTCGGGGATATAATCCCGAAAACCGAAATCCCGAAAACCCAAAAGACAAGAGTAAGATGCCCCGCTGGAGTAACCGAAGAGTTCCCAATCAAAGTCGGGGTGCACCAGGGAAGCGTTTTAAGTCCTTTGCTCTTTATTACAGTCCTTGATTATCTGCTTGAAGCTAAAGTGATGGACCCCAAGGTAGATCAATTATTCTTTGCTGACAATGGAGCCATCATAAGTGAGCACTTGATGTGTTGATGTGTGGGTGGACGTTTTGGAGGGAAATGGGTATCGCATTAGTTCAAAAAAGACAGAGTACTTGTGCTGCCCGTTCTCTGATCCACTCAGGCCTATTCCAGACATTTATTTGAATGGAACAGTGCTTCCCAAGTGCGAAAAGTTCAAATATCTGGGATCTATGATCAATAGCAAAGCAACTTGTGATGACGACATCAATCATCGCGTAAGCGTAGGGTGGATGAAGTGGCGAGAAAATTCCGCTATCTTCTGTGACAGAAAAATGCCACCTAAGTTAAAGGGAAGGCTCTACACCGCAGTTGTGCATCCAGCGGTCACATACGGTTCACAATGTTGGACGACGTACACAACGTATGAGAGTAAATTAACGACACCTGAGATGAAGATGCTTCGCATGACAGCAGGAGTGACAAAGCTTGATCGAATAAGAAGTTCGAAGATCCGTGGAAGCTTTCACCTCAAGGAAACCATCGTACAAAAAATAGAGCGCGACCGACTCAGCTGATATTGCCACGTTCAAGGAAGAGATCATTTGAACCCTGTTAAAAAGGCAATATCAATGCACGTTCCAAAGACATCGTAGGAAAGGCAGGTCTATAAACGCCTGGATCAGACAAATACGACGACGTCGGCATTTCATTGGCCTCAGTAGCCAAGTGCAGGCCTGCCGATATTTTCTGAGGTCAAATAGGCGAACCCTACAGGCGGATCAGCAGAGATGCGGTGAAGTGAGAGGATTGTGATCCCTTGTTGATAAAGGGAAGAAGAGAGAAGAAGGGAGAACTATGAAATCTCCACTTAGCGCTGAAAGTTACCCATTGATAAAATGCAATTAATCCACAAAATTTATTGTACACAAAAATTGTATGGACTTAGGCAAATTCTTTGATTGTTTCGTCACTCGCTCCGATATTACATATTTGTTTGCATGAAGAAGCCTTTACAGGGCGAAGCAAGCAGATAAATAAAGCAGAAATTACCTTTTTGCTATTATTGCTGTAGAAGTAGTTCCGTTCACATAAGTTGTGTTGCAGATGGCTCTAAATTGCTCTGTGAACAGAGGACTTTGCTTCATTAATACAGTCCAATCTATACCTATCATCAACTTCCAATATAAGATTGTAAAGCGCATCTTTGACATAACCTCCATTATTCTCTTCCAGGTTTAAGTCAAAATTAAGGCCACAATAGTCCGCAAGCTCCTTCAATTTTGCAAATCATAGATTCCCCCTCTGGATTGTATATTTTGCTATGATTTTCGACAATCTTTCGTTTGGCATATCAAAGACTTTCAGTAAATAGTCCACGTGTAGCTTGAGGGTCTTAATAAAAAGTGGTGATAATCCTGATTCAATGGTAATCATGTAGTTAGGTGTGGTTTTAGGTAGCTGAAAACATCTTTTTAACCATATGTGTCGGATCACTAAGCATGAAGTTCTAAGTTCGAATCCCAGAAAATACCAAAAAGTTTTTTCACGGTCCCACCTCTCGCGAGCGTCTGACAAACATTCGAGAGTATTGTTGTCTCGAAAAAGCTTCTCAAATCGCAAATCTCAAAAGTTTCTGAAAGTGAATGAATCAGTGAATGAATCAGTAGTGCTAGTGAGCTCAACACTGAGCTTCTTTCCATTTAAGTTTTTTATCGCCATCCAAAATTCCTTCGAGTCTCTGCAATGCGTGAGTTTTAATGCCTCTGTTTCATAGAACTTACTTTTCTTTTTCTTTACATAGTTTTTTGTATAAGCTGTTCGTTTCTATGTATACATTTTTAAAAAACGAATTGTTGTACTCTCGAAAAGCTTTAATCCATCCAAAGGTTCTTTTTCGTGCTGCTTCACATGCCTCATCAAACCATTTCTCCTTATTTTTCTTGTTGGTTGTATGCAGGTGTCTATATGCCGGATATGACGATTTGGTTAGATATTCGATGGGGATCAAGATGCAATTCGACAAAAGGCAGATTATTGTACAAAGCCAGCATGAAACGTGAGGTGAACTTTTTTTCGACAGGAAAGCCAACTGACAAAAATGAAATCCCTGACCTCGTCGACTTCTTTATCGCAAAAAGGTTAACTAAAAATTTGACGGAAGTTGAAGAATGCTATGATCTATGCTCAGATCACTCGGCAGTCACTCTGAAAATAGGTGAAAGTCTAGTAAAAAAAGAAGGACCGTTTAAGTTAACTAGTAACAAAACTAACTGGGATGCTTTCAGAAGAGACTGCAAGGAAAATGTTGCTTTAAATGTACCGCTAAAGACATCGTTTGAAATAGAAGAAGAAATCGACAAACTCGTCGAAGCCATTCAGAGCTCAGCGTGGAAAAACACTCCTTTGCGGAAGACAGAAGCACGGAACAATAAAGTCAAATACCAGCCTGAAATCGAAGACCTCATACGAGAAAAGAGGAGAGCGCGCAAGAGATGGCAACAATCCCACGCGCCACTGGATAAAACTTATCTGAACCACCTTTATAACAAACTTAAAAATGTGCTGCAGGACCTAAAAAATCACGAGACTTCTACTTACCTCGTGGGTCTGACCGCTGATAAGTATTCAAACTACTCTCTATGGAAAGCCTTGAAGTCCATAAGGAAACCTGTAATGCACTCGCCAGCAATTAGGAAAGCTAACGCGGAATGGGCAAAAGAAGATGAAGAAAAAGTAGAATTATTTGCCGATCACTTAGAGGAAACGTTCAAGCCGTTCGATGGACAACCGTTGATCGAACATCCGAATGATAATACGGCACCCGACAACTGTAAAGTAAAAACCGTTTCCTTGTCCGAACTTCGAATGACAATAAAAAAATTGAAAAACAACAAGGCTCCGGGATATGATTTAATCACTGGCGAAATTTTGAAAGAGCTACCGAAAAAGTGCTGGTTAAGTTGCTCTACATTATAAATGCTGCTTTAAGACTATTATATGTTCCAAGGCAATGGAAAGTCGCCGAAGTTATTATGGTTCCGAAACCGGGAAAATGTGCAAATGACAATAAATCATATAGACATATTTCACTTCTGCCAATAATATCTAAGGTCTTCGAGAAACTTCTGCTGAAACGATTGCAACCAGTAATTGAAGAAAGACACTTGATCCCGGATCATCATCGAATAACGAACGAAATTGAAAAAGCTCTAGAAGGGAACAAAATATGTTCTAGCACCTTTCTCGACGTATCGCAAGCAATCGACAAGGTATGGCACGAAGGCCTAAGGTATAAGCTAAGGGTAATCTTACCGGAAAAGTTGTGCAGAATATTGGAATCTTATCTTGAAAACAGACTTTTCCGTGTTAGACACGGGAGTGAATATTCGGATTTCAAAGAAATCTACGCCGGTGTTCCGCAAGGAAGTGTTCTCGGTCGAATCCTGTTCCTGCTCTACACAAGAGATATACCACAAGATGAAGGGACCGTTGTAGCAACGTTTGCAGACGACATGACTATCCTCGTAACCGATGAGTCAGTCGAATCATCAACGGGAAAACTCCAACGAGCTTTGAACAAAGTAAGCGAATGGACAAAAACCCGGCGAATAGTCCTGAATGAGACAAAATCAACGCATGTCAATTTTACGCTAAGAAAGATAAACAACTTACCTATATCCATTAACTCGTGGCAATTCCGGACGCAAACGAGGAAACCACACGTTAAAAAGAAGCGCGAAGAGCTCGAAATCAGATTTAGAGAAATGTATTGGCTACTCGGAAGATACTCGAAGTTAAGCGTATACAACAAACTGCTCCTGTATAAGCAAGTGCTAAAACCGTCTTGGACATATGGTATACAACTTTAGGGTTGTACCAAACCAAGCGCCGTGGCGTAAGTGGTTATGGTGTTGGATCACTACGCATGAGGTTCCAAGTTCGAATCCCAGAAAACACCAACAAGTTTTTCACGGTCCCACCTCTCGCGAGCGTCTGACAAACATCCGAGAGTATTGTTGTCTCGAAAAAGCTTCTCAAATCGCCGTTCGGATCCGGCACTAAACTGTAGGTCCCTTCCATTCGTGTGAAAAATATAACGCACACAACATGGGTGGCTGCGAGAAAGCTAGGCCCTGGCACTTTAAAAGAGCTGTTGCGCCAAATATTTGTATTTGTATTTGTAAACCAAGCAATATGGCTCTACTGCAAGCATTTCAAAACAAAATACTAAGAGCAATCGTGAATGCTCCTTGGTATATAAGAAATAGTGATATTCACAGAGATCTAGGAATTGCTACCGTGAGGGACGAAGTAACAAATTTTGCTCGCAAACTTCGTACCCGTCTTCATGTTCACTGCAATAATGAAATAATCCGTACTATGGACGTGACAAACCTTGAGCGCCGACTACAAAGAACAAGACCTTTCGACCTAGCGCCGTAAGGAAAAACCGCATGTAATGACGGTATTAGTAGGTGCCTTCACTGGAAAGCTACCTACCTAACGCGATTAACAGTACAGAAGCGTAAACTACTTGTTAAGGCAACTTAGTCGTAGTCATAACAAAAATGAAAAAATGAGAGGGACGAATTTCCTACTACTATGAGTACGCGCAGCCGGTTCTCATAGTGCCTCTCTGAGGGGGTGAGGTTTAGCCCGTAGGCATATACTGACTAGCACTGATGGCATTGTCAGATATATGAATCGGGCATAACCAATGGTACGGACCATTGGTATCTTTTGAAGATTCCTGCACCTCCAGGCGCAACCAAAAAAAAAAAAAAAAGATGTTCGATATCATCAATACGCAGTTCTCTTCCTGTATTATACAGGGTGATTTGCATAAGATGCGACAAAAGCCTAGGACGGATAGGTTGGGTCGAGACAAGAAAAAAATCGTATGGGAGGGGGGGGTCTATCTCCCCCCGTTTAGGCGGGAGGGGCAATTTTGTAAAAAAGTTGACTTTGAATGAAAACAAAATTATTAAAAATTAACGGAAACACGTAAGATAATGTGCTATAGTTTTTTTGAAAGCTAATATTCCGTTCTTTTATTTGCTTTTTAATTCAAGTTATTTCAGTGAATAGTTTTTGAAAAATGAAATTTCAAAGTCAAAATTTTTGAAAAATATTTTGAATTTTTTTTCTCAAGTTGATTTTTTTCAAAATTTTGCATTATTAACTGCCACTGATATTTTTATTTTTCAATGTTCTTATCAATTCTTAATTAAATACCGAAAACGCAATGTAAAAATCTTTCTTAGTTTTTGAGATATTAAAAAAAATGTAAATTTTCTTTTTCATTGCAAAATGGATAATCTGCTCATTCAATAAAGTCCAATCATAGGAAAACCCAAAAAGGGGTTTTCCGGGAAAAAAGTACCTTTACATTTTTTTTAATATCTCAAAAACTTTTGAAAAAAATCAACTTGAAGAAAAAAATTCAAAACATTTTTCAAAAATTTTGACTTTGAAATTTTATTTTTCAGAAACTATTCACTGAAATAACTTGAATTAAAAGGCAAATAAAAGAATGGAATATTGGCTTTCAAAAAAGCTATAGCACATTATCTTACATGTTTCCGATAATTTTTAATAATTTTGTTTTCATTCAAAGTCAACTTTTTACAAAATTGCCCCTCCCGCCTAAACGGGGGGAGATAGACCCCACCCCCCTCCCATACGATTTTTTCTTGCCTCGACCCAACCTATCCGTCCGAGGCTTTTGTCGCATCTTATGCAAATCACCCTGTATATTTGTATGATTTGTATGAGCATCGTGATTTGCAAATTGATCATGTGACGGAAGTAATAAAAAAGAACGCAATCCGTCAGAAACAAGCGTCTACAGATGCATATTAATCCTGAGATAGAAGACGTCTTAAATGTACGATGGCAAACGACCAACAAAGGCCTCGTAGGGGCAGCATCTCCCGATAGGTGTTGGTCCGCTAAGTAACGAGAAAGAGCCACTGCAGCCGAAAACCTATCAGCTCTGTTAGTAAGCCCTACTCCCACCTCCTCGTGGTGCCATCTGGGGATTTCTTCGGAAATTGGACGAATGGCGAGCTCCCTGCGCCAAAAAATAGGATAAGTGTCGGTTGGTCTGTGGCACAGCGAGCCGCAACCGTAAAAACTTTTACTGCTCCGAAACGAAAACCAACGCCTCGGATACGGACGGATAATTTGATGACGACCTTTGGCTATCGGACACGGACAACGATCGGATTCTGGAACGTTAAGACCCTCCTGGACTCACTCAAGGAAGGGCCTTATAACGCCAGATTCCTCCAATTAGAACGCGAATTCGCAAGGTATAAAATAGACATCTTAGGGTTGAGCGAGATAACATGGTTCGATGCTGGGGAATTCATCTCCCCAACCAAAAACACTGTCATGCTCTACTCTGGGAAACCAGCTGGAAGTGCACGGAGTTCCGGAGTAGGACTCATGCTAACTCCAGCAGCACGTAGTAGCCTCATATCCTGGAAACCCCATAATGACCGGATATTGACGGCTAGGTTCCAGAGTAGAGTTAGAAAAATTACCATCATACAGTGTTATGCTCCGACTCTAGACGCGACTGAGGACGAAAAGGATGATTTTTATAGCCACTTAGGCGCCGCCTACAACCAAACGCCTAATGGGGACATCGTAATGGTGATGGGAGATTTCAATGCCAAGGTGGGTAGCGACAACACCATGCTTAAGCACGTGATGGGAGTTCACGGCGTGGGAGACCGTAATGATAACGGTGAGCGGTTTGTGGACTTCTGCAATACCAACCGCCTAGTCATCGGAGGTACGCTGTTTAAGCATAACACCTGCCACAAAATCAGTTGGGTCTCTACTGATAGGCAACGAACATCCAACCAGATCGACCACATTGCGATCAGTCGCCGCTTTAGAAATTGTTTCCTGGACGTCCGAAACAGACGTGGAGCTGACGTCGGACTAGAACGAGATCACCATCTTATGGTAGCTCATTTACGCCTTCGTACTGCATCCGTCAACAACAACCGCTCAAACCTACTTAACATCACCAGGTTTAATACCGACAGGCTCAAGGTTCCCCAAGTGCGCCAACAGTTCAGGGACCATCTTGCCTTAGAAGCAGAAACAATCAGCAGCATAGAGAACATGGATGACCACTGGAGTGCTGTGAAAAATGCTTTTGCGACTGGGGCACGCACGTATGTCGGTAAAAAGCAGAAACACCACCGCACATGGCTTTCTACAGACACCTGGAGACGGATCGATGAGCGTACAGCAATCAAGGCTCGGATTGCAGCGGCCTCAGCAGTAGAGAGAACCGAACTTGAAGCCCAATACCGTGCGGAGAAGAAAGAAGTGCAGCGTAGTGTGAGACGTGACAAACGTCAATATATCAACTCACTGGCCTCAAGGGCTGAAGAAGCAGCGAGTAGGTGCGACAGTAGGACTGTGTATAGCATCACTAAGGAGCTCATCGGTGGTCGAAACTCCAAACAACATCCAGTGAAGAGTCTAGACGGTAACCTTCTGATTTCGGATGAGGAACATTTTGCTACAGTGCTAAATCACATAGACGATGGCGGTATGATCTCGAATTCGAATGAGCAGTTCGAAGCAACAAATTCCCGAATTCGCACCGCACCTCCCAGTAAAACCGAGATAATAACAGCAATCAAGTCCCTCAAGAAGAACAAGGCGGTGGGTATTGATGGCATCCCTGCCGAGCTATTTTAAGCGGCACCAAATACATCGGCAGATTTGCTGCATCCCCTAATACGGAGAGCTTGGGATAGTGAACAATTTCCACAGGAGTGGAAAAGGGGGGGATGATCATTAAACTTCCAAAGAAGGGAAACTTGATGGATTGCGGTATCTGGAGAGGTATATGCGTTCTTCCAGCCGTGGCTAAAATAATAGCTAAAATAATTCTAGAACGAATTAAAGAACATTTAGATTCAACTCTCGATGTTGAACAGGCAGGCTTCCGCGCTGGATCCTCCTGCATTGACCACATAAACACCTTACGGATCATTATCGAGCAATGCGTTGAGTATAGGTCTCCGCTACATTTAATGTTTATCGACTTCGAGAAAGCTTTCGACAGATTGAATCGAGATGCTATCTGGTTGGCCTTGCGCAGGAGAGGCATCCCAGAAAAACTTATAGCTATTATCAAGGCTACATACGAGGGCGGTAAGTGTCACGTCGTGCACAATGGGAAGGTGTCGGAGGATTTTGAAGTCCAAAGTGGAGTACGTCAAGGGTGCATACTGTCACCACTATTGTTTTTGGTGGTTATCAGCGATGTACTCCGTGCAGCATTGACGGAAGGCAACTATGGAATTCGTTGGACTATGACATCTTACCTTAAACACCTAGACTACGCTGACGATGTTTGTCTACTTTCACATCGGATAATGGATCTTCATCTGATGGCCCAAAATCTAGAAGCTGAGGCAAACAAAGTGGGGCTAAAAATAAACATAGCCAAAACAAAAGCCCTGAGCACTTCTTCTAACAACCGCGCTCAACTTAACATTGCCGGACAGGAAGTCGAGAAAGTTGATAACTTTCTTTATTTAGGAAGTGTGGTCTCGGCTAATCGCGGTGGCACCGAACTGGATGTGTGCAGCAGAATCGGGAAGACTAAAGCTGCGTTCGGAATGCTATCTAAAATCTGGAGAAGCAATGTTATCAGCTTAAGAACCAAGCTGCGACTGTTCCGCTCCAACGTAGAATCAGTGCTGCTTTATGGGTGCAGTACTTGGAAGGTGGACACCATTAACACACGGAAGCTGCAAGTCTTTGTAAACAAATGCTTAAGAATCATCTTGAGGATTTTTTGGCCGAACCGCATCTCTAACGAACAGCTTTATCTGAGAACGGGCCAAGAACCTATAAGCATTACTATACGAAGAAGAAAGTGGCAATGGATTGGACACAACCTACAGCGCGAAGACAACTCCATTGCGAAATACGCCATGCAGTGGAATCCGCTCACCCAGGCAGGCAGAATAGCGGGACGCCCTAGGCAAACGTGACGCAGAACAGTTGAGGAGGAATCGAGCTCTTTAGGAATGAGTTGGAGGCAGCTCAAACGCGTTGCAGAACTTCGAACACGATGGCGCGCAGGCGTGGTTGACGCCCTTATGCCCCCCGAGGGTTTAAAGGATCTAAGTGAGTAAAGTTAAATGTACGATATAATATTCGTAGACTAAGAAGAAGTAAACCTCGTGAACTTATAATCTGACAATTATGAGAACCAGTATTTAATTTATAATACCTTGTCAAACGCAACTGAATGTTGAAACTTAAATCATTTGTCAATATTTCTGTAATTGGGCATGATTAAGGAGGTGTTTTTAGTGTGGTTAGAGTCCCGCATTACTCTGGGTTTCTAAGCCTTTCGAGATGCTAACCTTCATTCAAGGCGAACCCCACAGGTGGATCAGTAGAAATGCGGTGAAGTGGGAGGATTATGATCCCTTATTTTCGGATCATAACCTCGTTGATAAAAGGAAGAAGAACCTTCATTCAAAAAAAAAAAAATATAATGTAATCGTTTAATACATACATATGTAAATTCTCTTAAATTTGTATTCATTGAAAAAAACTAAAATATGAATTAATTTTAATACTTTTTAAGTACCAACTCAAAATAAGATGGTGTTTATACTACATATTTAGTCCTTATCCCCGTTTTATCAGCTTCAACAAAAACAATAAAACCTGCTCAACTGAATACAACTCAAATGATGGCGCCATTTCTACAAACCTTCCCATATACAATACATACATATGTTCATACAAATCAATACGCATGCTGTATTTTCACTTGCTGGAAATGTATGTCGCGGTACAAACAATTTTCCAATATAACAAGAAAATCCCTCTCAAATTACAAAAGAAACAACTCAAATATAATAAACAACATAAATAACTGAGCTGAATGTATGATTATGTTTATTTTCGTACATACATACATGTCTGTACATGCAAATGCTGCACTTTCCACCTGTCTAACACATCGTATCCGATTACTCAAGTGAATATGAAGCGATAAACAAGAGTACGAGTATAACTTTATGTTATATGTATACTTATCCGTTCTATGCAAAGAGAAGAAATTATATTATTATTATTGAATGAACTTCAAAGGAAACATTCAATGGCAACACCAACCCCCCTGTAGTGCGGACTCATATTAGTGTGTTCAGGTTTTTCTTCTTTTTTTTTATTAGAACGATACAAACAATTATGCTACGACTATATCAATACTCTTGACTCACACATAAAAAGAACTCAATTAATTTTCCCCGATCCATACAAAATATTCTCTGTGATGTCAGTTGATCCCTATTCCCTTGGAATCGCTGAATAATTTGCCAATAATCATTAAAACCGCCGAATGAATTGAAAAAGTCGATTCGTAGTTGACAAAAGCGCGTAGCCCTTTTTTCTAGTTTTCTTTTCAGTTCTTTTTTTTTCCTTCTACAAATGCGACCACTTTAGGTTCACAAAAGCTCGTACGTGCACCTTAATACCACAGTCTTATTATCGCATGAACTCTTCAAAACAGATAGAACAAAAGCCGCTAGAAATTATTTTTTATGATAGTTTAGGTTAGGTTTGGTTGAAGTGACTACCAGCTAAGGATAACACACCTAGACCAGCGATAAAAAAATATATTTGACGCAACAGCTCTTTAAGTGCCAGGGCCAGCTTCCCGCAACCACTCATATTGTGTGCGTTATATTTTTCACACGTATGGAAATGACATGCAGTTTAGTGTCGTATCCGAGGGGCATATTGCTTTGAGAAACTTTCTCGAGACAACAATACTCTCGGATGTTTGTCAGAAGTTCGCGAGAGGTGGGAGCGTGCATAAACTTTTCCGTGTTTTGTGGGATTAGAACTTGGAACCTCACGGTCAAAAAAAGTGTCCAACTAAATTTGTTGATAAAAATCTGGGTTATTTAAATTAGTTTATAGTCCTTTTTTTACAATTTTGTGTTTACTAAATTATTAATGGAAATAATAGTTCAAAGGGACTAATAGTTATATTTCCATTATGCAAATTTAATACGAAATAAGAACAAAGTTGTACAAGTATTTTATAAAATTAAAATATGCGTAAAATGAATTCTAATGATGAAGTTTCTGGACGCAATAGGGATTTCTGCTTCAGGTTTTGCTTGTTTCTGATCTTAACTGATGTGAATATTGTCGCCCGTTGGAGTAAGTTCTGTTAGACATGATCCACCAGGGGCTCTCGATCGGGTTCAGATTTGGACTTAAAACTGGACATTTCAAAATCTCAATATTTTTGATAAGCACCTCGTCTAAAAGGTTTAGGTAAACATCAGCATTCACTTTGTTGGT
Source organism: Brachypalpus laphriformis (assembly GCA_945910035.1). NCBI lineage: Eukaryota > Metazoa > Arthropoda > Insecta > Diptera > Syrphidae > Brachypalpus > Brachypalpus laphriformis. The sequence continues at coordinate 127,633,322 of OX246756.1, forward strand.
AACGCTGCATATTGGAACCTTGCCTGCATAGCAGAAATCTGCCCATACCGTAATGTCTATCCTTGAAGTTTCTGTGCAAACTACCTGTAGTTTTTAGGGTTTACGTGCCGCTTTTGCACTGCACTGTTTACCTTTATTTCTAATTCAAATAGGAAAAATCGAGTTATGTACAGTTTTAACAATATGTCTTCAAGAAACTATAACTCCAACTCACGTCGAATTTCGGATGAAATTATTTTCCTGAATTCGCAACTCTGACAATATCACATTGCGCCCTCCTGGATATCCTGTTTTTCCATGCAAAGGACCTATTTTGAAAGCATTTGCCTAGCAATATCTCAATTAGACAGACCACTTTTCCGATTTCTTCTTCCAAAATGTCTTGCTACGTAGCAGGATATGCATTTTTTTTATTTAATTAGTAAATATAATTGCGACACAAAATATAAATAATCCTCACAGCAAGACAGTGAGAAAATGATTAATTTAACAAAAATTGTCGTAACATTAACCTCAAAAATTTGAAAGACTTCAATAGCCGTATTGTATTGCAATATTCTTACTGGAGTTCGTAATAACAAAACTGTCTTCTGTGTAATTAAACTGTTTATTTATAAACAACTATCAACTTCACCTTCATTATACTTTAAAATAATCAAATCACTTTATTTTTTATTAATCTCAACTAAACTGTCTCTACAAATTCACTTTTAATCAAAATATCATTTATTCTCAGCACCAATTTTCAAATAATTAACACTCACAGTAAACGCATTTGTTCATCGCTATTTTCACCTCTATCGACTGCGTCTTCTCTGTTGGTGCTTGCCGTACCATATTTATACCAAATTCGAGAATGTCTAGAACGTTGTCGAATACGATAGATGTCACTAGGTGTGAATTGTGGAATGTGAAATGGCGAACAAACTGCTGTGCATGATGGCAGTAATGTTGCTCGTTGATAATGCAGTGCAGAAAGTACTTTTTGTGGATGCTACAGCATTACCACCCATTATCTATTATGTAGATCACACGACGAAAACAAAACAGTCTATATCAACGAAAAGTTTTGTCGTTTTGTGAGATGGTAATAGTTTCGACATTTAACTCTTTTCAAAATATGGTTTATTATGTGCTAAAATTGTGCCTGCCTCTTGTTATATGCCACCAGGACAAATTTTGTTTCTTCTGGCTTATTATTTTGTTCATTCAATAATTAGTTATTTAGAAGTACTAACCATTTTTTCGGGTTTTTTTCCATTCGAATTACACAGCTGCGTTCCTAATTGACGCTTAAGTTGCCAAGCCACTGAATTTTTTTTTATAAAATTGCAAAAATTATGCGATGTTTGTTTAACTTTATATTTTACCTATACTTTTACCTATAATCCATTCAAAATGGTGTATCACTTATTTATAATTGTACTTTTAAGTCTTCAGTAAGTAAAGGATTTGTTTCCAAATTGTATGTGCATAATTCCAATGCAAAGACATAAAGAAATGATAGAGCAATATTTGCGATGTAAAAAGCATTTCATATCTAGACATTGACAAAAGTGCAACCTAGCGGGGAAGAGCGCGAACTCATTTCTAGATCACGAAAATTGATCCTGATTAAAAGCAAAATCTCGAATTGTGGTTATAATGTATGCAAACCAATGATCTATATTGATCATCGACGGTAATAAAATGTGACTTGTAAAACCAGATCATATGTAAAGTTACTTGGTGTGATAGGACTAACACAAAAAACTGCGAATGATTGCAAGACATGCGCAAGAAAATCATGCAGGCATTCATTTTGTTTGACAGGAAATATAAGTACCTAAGTGCATATGTATTTTTCTATTCACGCAATAAGCTTTTAAAACAATAAATTCAAAAGAACATATTATATCCGGGTTGAAATAGGTTTTCAATTCTTTGACACCACTGTACGTTATGTAGCTGTCAAAACTATACTCTCTCTTGATAACTGTACTAAGTACATCTTCTTCTTCCTTTTATCAGCGAGGCTATAATCCGAAAACAAGGGATCACAACCCTCCCACTTCACCGCATTTCTACTGATCCGCCTGTGGGGTTCGCCTATTTGACCTCAGAAAATATCGGCAGGCCTGCCGATTTTGGATCACTTGGTTACTGAGGCCAATGAAATGCCGATGTCGTCGCATTTGTCTGATCCAGGCGTTTATAGGCCTGCCTTTCCTACATCGCGATGTCATTGGAACGCGCATAGATATTGCCTTTTTAACAGGGTTCAAATGATCTCTTCTTTGAAAGTGGCAATACCAGCTGAGCCGGTCGCGCTCTAATTTTTGTACGATGGTTTCCCTGATGTGAAAGCTTCCACGGATCTTCGAACTTCTTACTCGATCAGGCTTGGTCACTCCTGCTGTCATGCGAAGCATCTTCATCTCAGCTGCCGTTAATTTACTCTCATACTTTTTGTACATCGTCCATCATTGTGAACCGTATGTGAGCGCTGGACGTACAACTGCGGTGTAGAGCCTTCCTTTCAACTTAGGGGGCATTTTTCTGTCACAGAAGATAGCGGAATTTTCTCGCCACTTCACCTACCCTACGCTTACACGATGATTGATGTCGTCATCACAAGTTGCTTTGCTATTGATCATAGATCCCAGATATTTGAACTTTTCGCACTTGGGAAGCACTGTTCCATTCAAATAAATGTCTGGAATAGGCCTGAGTGGATCAGAAAACGGGCAGCATAAGTACTCTGTCTTTTTTGAACTAATGCGATACCCATTTCCCTTCAAAGCGTCCACCCACACATCAAGTGCTCGTTGCAGGGATGTAGGATCCTCACTTATGATGACTCCATCGTCAGCAAAGTATAACTGATGTACCTTGGGGTCCATCACTTTAGCTTCAAGCAGATAATCAAGGACTGTAATAATAATAAGGGCTGTAATAACTGTACTAAGTACATCATTTTCTTTTTTACGTATTCTACTTAAATTCGACCATTTCATTCGATTTGTGTACTTACTGCAATAAACATAATTCTATTCTTTGAAAGTCGTTTGTGTTTTAACTCTGCAACAATCTTTTTGAGTGATAAGTTATTCTTTCGTTTTAGTTTGTCTAAAAAATAAAGTTTTTTGAATAATTATATTGTGAAATTTTTAGTAACGACTTAACTAACCTATGCATTATAGTATTCTATTTATTGTTATTTTTGTTAATAATTTGCGCGCTCCAAAAGGATTATTAATACCTTTACGCTGGTTCTCTGGGCATTTCATTTGATACCCATGTCAAGAAGGTTGTGAAGAAAATGGTAATCCGCCATCTTGCGGCGTCCGCCATATTGGGTTCGAAATGACGCCAACTAGCTTATCATATTCTACTCGTCAAACCCTTTGAGACATTTGCTGCACTCACTTTTAAATCTCAATAAAAAAATTACACGTACTCATTTTTAACTCACTGCATCTGAACTTTAGGCGGCGCTGAATTTTATCGACGGCAACAAGCTTTGAGAAACACAGCGCAGAAAAAGTACAGTCAAAGAAACTATTTTACTCCGTGAGGGTTGTCGCCGTAGGTAATTTAACCGAAGGCAATCAATTTTGATGAACAAAGTCACCTACGACTGAGATTGAGATTGAAATCAATTCGCCGTAGTCACTCACTATAGTCACTTTGTTTACTGACTAAATTATACTCGTTTTATAAGCGTTTTTGTTTTGCTGTTTCTTTGCGTGTAAAGTTAAAATGGCTGAGTATGGATTCGTCAAAAAACACGCCTTATGTTCCATTATCACCAGACTTATATACGGATATGTGGGAAAAATTTCAAAGCTCTAGCTCAATTAGAAGGCAACAAAGTAGCAAATTTTTTTTATAAATTGTCAATTGTCGGCTTTACTAAATGAAAAAAACTATGCCTGGCACTCCTACGGAAATAAGCAATCCAGGCCCATCAGAGTAATGGCTAAAAATCTGCACCATTCATGCAAGCCTGAAAACATAACCGCAAATCTCAAATCTAAAGGTTTCAAGATTATTGATGCTTCAATGAAGCTCAAGCGGGAAAGCAAGGAACCTTTAAACATGTTTAGATTAACATCCAGTGCAGAAGAAGAAATTGAATAAATTTATCAACTCAAAAACATTTTGGGATGCAGAGTTGAAATAGAACCTCTTAAAAAATCAAAACTGGTACCCGAGTGTAAGAAATGGCAGGCATATGGCCTGGCCATACGCAAAAATATTGCAATAGACAGGCAAGATGTGTAAAATGCGCTGGAAAACCCAAGCCGAAGTGCGTGCACTGCGGAGAACCCCACCCGGCAAGCTACCGAGGTTGTATTGTTGCCATTGAACTGCAGAACATCATAAATAAAAAACTAAGTACTAAAAATCAAGCTCTAGATAAAAAACAAAAAGCACCAGAAAATATTAAAGTAGATGTGGATCAAACAAAATTAGATACTAAAAAACCCACTCCAAAAGAGAACAAAAAACCGAACGCTAAAGAAAACAGCGCGGGTATAGTGTCATATGCTCAAGTACTAGCACATAAAAAACGGCATCCTATACAAAGAACCAACCTGAGTGAAACAAACATAAGAGTCAACCAAGCAGTGACATAAATCAAACACTACAACTGATTCTAACAAAACCTAATACTCTAGACATGCGACATAAAAAGTTAGAAAACATAAACGACAAAGTATTTAAGCATAATCATGGATCAAAATCTTAAAGTTATATGTTGGAATGCAGATGGTCTCCTACAACACGAACAGGAATTGCAGGTGATTCTTGAAACAAAAAACGTAGACATTTGTCTTATTTCAGAAACCCATTTTACAAAACAAGCGGAAATAAAATTTAAAAACTATAACATCTACCACACCGCTCACCCTGAAAACTCAGCTAAGGGTGGATGCGCAGTTATAGTAAAAAACAATATCTAACAATATGAGCCGTTGAAATATACTACAGAGAAAATACAAACTACAGCAGTAACCATAAAAACTTAACATAAAAAAATGAATATCGCTGCTATTTACTGTCCTCTAAGACTTTCAATCAAAAAAGAAGAATATTCTGATTTTTTTGAAAAACTGGGAAACAGATATATAATAGGAGGTAATTTTAATGCAAAAAACTTAAACTGGTCTACAGACAAAAATAAGATACCAGATCTAATTGATTTTTACACAATCAAAAATTTGTCGAGCAACTACATACACATAGATGAATTTGAGTATCTAAGCTCTGACCATTCACCTATAATTCTCCAAATGAGTGAATATGTAATTCAAAGTACAAATGCTAAAACCTTAAGAAACAAAAGAACAGATTGGCAAACCTTCAAGTTAAACCTAACAAATAGAATAAACCCAATGACACCTCTTATATCCAAAAATGATATAGAAAGAACATGAAAAGAAACTACCCGAAAGAAATAAAGGCTTTGGTAGCAGATAAAAGACGAGCAAGAAGAACATGGCAGAAAACACTGAGCTCCACAACATAAAACGAAGCTAAACAACCTTAGTCAGCAACTGAAAAGAGAAATTAGAAAATTTAAAGAAGACTCAATTAAAAGGTACGTCGGAGGATTAACAGCTGAATACGCTACAAATTACTCTCTATGGAAAGTTAAAAAAGGACTAAAATAACCTATTGTGCAAACATCTCCAATCAAAGCACCTGATGGAAACTGGGCAAGAAGCGATGAGGATAAAGCCATTCTTTTCGCAGACTACCTAGAAAACACATTTAAACCACCAGATGAAAGTGGAAGTAGACAACCTATGTTATTAGAACCATCTGAAGAGGAAAGCGAAGAGATTCTACCCACAAATCCAAACGAAATACGCAACCTAATCAAGCATGAAATAAATGCAAAGAAAAGCGCTGGATATGACCGTATATCAGGTGACGTATTAAAGAACTTACCCATGAAGGCAATAATAAAAATAACAAATTTAACTAATGTCACATGTAGTATCATCTTGCAGACCTATATCGCTATAGCCGATGATATCAAAAGTGTTTGAGAAAGTGCTCGCTAAACGTTTAAATAAAATAATTGAAAGGAAATTGATTCCGAACCATCAATTTGGTTTTCGGAGGCAGCATTCTACGATACAACAGGTGCACAGAATTACGGATAAGATCGAAGAAGCATTAGAAGAAAGAAACTGTTCGGCTGTATTCTTGGATGTGGCGCAGTGTTGATAAAGTATGGCACGAAGGACTTACCTATAAACTGACGTGTATGCTGCCAAATCAGTATGTTTCCATTCTTAAATCCTATCTAGATGGAAGACGTTTTAGAATAAAACAACAGAATACTTATTCAAAACTAAAAGAAAAAATAGTCCGGCGTACCGCAAGATAGTGAACTGGGCCCTATATTATACCTATTATATACTAGTGATATTCCAGAACTAGAAAACCATACTATGGAAACATTTGCAGATGATACTGCAATACTAACAGAAGGGAGAACTAGAAGAATCCTCAGAAAAAATCGAAATAGGAATAAACAAAATCTGTGAATGGACTAAAAAGTGGAGAATCAAATTGAATGAATCCAAGTCAGTCCATATTGATTTTACTAATAAAAAGGTTGAGCATATACCAATCATTATAAATGAAAAAATAGTTCCATATGCTAATACGGCGAAATATTTAGGTATGACACTAGATGCTAAGCTGCGATGGAAAGAGTACATAAAAAAGAAAAAAGAAGAGTTAGAGATCAAATATAGAAAACTGCACTGGCTGATAGGAAGAAACTCAACCGTATCAATTGGAAATAAAGTGCTTATATATAATCAAATACTGAAACCAACATGGACATATGGAATCCAACTATGGGGTTGTGCCAAAAAGACAAACGTAGACATAATACAACAATTTCAAAATAAGGTGCTTAGAAATATAGTAAATTCACCTTGGTTCATAAGGAACATTGACCTTCAACTAGACTTGAAGGTAGAAAGTGTAAGTTCCGTAAGCATGCAAAAAAAAACACAAAGAAAAACTAGAAGAGCATATAAACTTAGATGCGAGAAAACGTTTGAATAATGAAAATCAATTACGAAGGCTCAAAAGAATAAAACCTCTCGATTTAACTTAACATAGAAGTATAAAAAAAAGCAAACAAACAAACAGGAAAAAGTATATATACGTGCTTAACATAGCACATCCGAAAAAAAAGATACACCAGATGGTACATCTCATTCAAAGATGTAGATGTCAGGAGAAAATTGCATATTAGTCCAAGCGACTAGATCGCAATTAGGCTGGCTCCTCCCCGCCCTGCGATGAAAAGCCAAGATGGCGTTACCGCAGGGAAGACGCTAAGAAGGGAGAAGGGGTTAGTGGGTAAAAGTTCCACACTGTTACTGAGTACGGGCTCAGTTTCGTCTTTTGAAGATTACCACCTCCCAGAAAAAAAAAAAAAAATGAAATTGTCAATATACATAATAAATAAAAACCAATAAAATATAGGCTATTTTCAGACCAGAACGAAAGTTCGGTTCAGACGAACAGGCGGGCATACAGAACTGCAAATATGACTTTTCAATTTTAAATTAACTCAAAATTGAACATTTTCATGAAACCAATACTTGTCCTTTGGGAACAGTTTGACATACTAGGTATAGTATTTGCTTGTAAACCATTTCTTTCAACCAAGCAGCATGGGTTCATGAATAGAAGATCCACTGTTACCAACCTGTTGGAATTTACTTCTTTTACAAACAAAGTTGTCGAAGAGGGTGGTCAGGTCGACTGTATTTATACAGATTTTAACAAGGCCTTTGACAAACTTTCTCACAGCTTAATTCTGTTTAAAATGACCTCTTTGGGCATTCCAAATCATTTCGTTCGATGGATATGTTCTTACCTTGAAGAACGAACTTATCAAGTTTTATTTCGGGGAATAACATCCGATGCAATCCTCGCTACATCCGGTGTACCCCAAGGAAGTCACTTAGGTCCTTTTTCATTTATCATTGCGATCAATGACGTGGTGGCAATACTTAAGAGAACTCGAATTTTAATCTATGCTGACGACATAAAAATCTTTAGACTTGTACGCAGTCAATCTGATTGCATTGCTATGCAGAATGATTTAGATACGTTCGCTGAGTGGTGCTGTAATAACAATTTATTTTTGAACGTATCTAAATGCCAGTCGATGATCTTTTCAAGACAACGTAATTTAATAAGTTATGATTACAGTCTCAATGAATCTGTACTTAACAAAGTCACATCAATATGTGATTTAGGAGTGAATTTTTCTCAAAATATCGATTTCGATTTTCACATTGAACAGATTGTCAATAAAGCGAATTCAATGCTTGGCTTTATAAAACGTTGGAGCAAAGAATTCAAGTGTCCTCTTATAACATCCACACTTTATAATACCTTTGTTCGTCCGCAGTTAGAGTATGCGTCTAATATTTGGTCTCCAATGTATGCAGTACACATTAACCGTATTGAATCGGTACAGCGTAAGTTTGTCCGATTTGCACTTCGCCATTTAAACTGGAATGACCCTACACGTCTTCCACTATATTGCGACTGCCTCCTAAATCGTCATTCTTTGGAGAAACGTAGGGAAGTATGTGATGTAGTACTTTTACACCAGCTGGTAAATGGTTTTATTGACTCGCCGGATCTTTTAAATAAAGTCGGTTTAAACGTAAGATGCTACAACTCCAGAAATATCGAAATTTTCCGCGTAAATTTCCACAGAACGAACTACGGTTCTAACGAACCTCTTACGCGTATGGCGAAGGAAGTAAATAGTAACCGCGACAAATTTGATTACAACCGTAATAAATTAAATTTAAAACTAGTATACTAGTGTTTAGTGTAATCTGGACTTATGCGTAGCATATTAATTTTTAGTTCATACTTTTGTTTAGTATGCAATCGGCTTTTTGTTTACTTGTCCAGTCTTTTTGTGTAAGGTATTAGGCTTTATAAATATTCACAATACTAACAACTAACACCACGCTAAATGATGACTGTGACAAGCTGGATATTACTTAGTAGCTGATTTGAGTTTTTCTCTTTCAGTTCAAAGTAATATTCGTCACAAAATGCTTGCCCTTAGCAGTACTGATAGCGTTAAAAAAAAATTAAAAAAATAGTAGGTGTATGTAAAAATTATATCAATATGCTGTAATAATAACGCAGAGATCTTGTTCATAAGAAGTCTATGAACTTATGACCCGGTGCCGTTAATGAGCGTTTACATTGTTTAAGTCTAAGTCCAACTTTTTATCGCTCCTAAGTTATTAGGTGGACAATATAATAAAAACTATCTCTACCGTTGTAATTCACACTGTGACACAAAATTCTTTCAGTCTACAATAAAAAAAAAGTTAAGTGTTGAAAAGTTTTTATTTTTAAACGAAAATGCAAAGGTTTATTTTACTATCTAGTACAAGACATCACTCTCTACAAATGTGCTGCTCTTAAAACTTCTTCGTTATACAGGTCATTTAAAAAATCAGGAAGAAAGGGAATACAAATTCCTCGTTTGTTGCAATGCTCTTAGTACAAATCAGAATAACATGAATATATATAATAAGTATGTATATAATATATATAAGTGCCAGGGCCTAGCTTCTCGCAACCACTCATGTTGTGTGCGTTATATTTTTCACACGAATGGGATGGACCTACAGTTTAGTGCCGTATCCGAACGACATTGTCCATTCTCTTGGTTAATAACAAGAGAATGGACAGGTGATAGCAAATAGCTTGAAGCAGCAATTAATCCGAACATGTTGAAATCAGCCTTTATCTATTAGCTTTGGTTTAAAAAAAACGGTTTTTCACTACTAACAGGGCCGAATTTGCCAACATCTTGAAAATATACCATAGCTCTAGACAATTGTAAACATCGCGGCAAATATGACTCTTAATATGCGCCTTTCGAATTTCAAAATGTGCATATGCGCCAAAATACTTCTACATTCATCTGTCGTAACCGCATGTATTTCAAAATATTTAGGCTAGGTATATTACACAATATGTAAACCAACTCTTGCAAAAGTAATGTGCAGTCTTGAAATATCTGAAATGTTTATTAACCTGTATCGGAGTGGAAAATAATCCTAAATGGACTCAAATATGTCACGATAAACTTCTTATGGACGAAACCGCAGTGAAGTTTATAAGTGCGCAGGCTAAGTTTTTTCCATGACTTGCTAAACTTTCTTAACTACAATAAATTCCAATAATGCAAACATATTTAAACTTTAACCGTCCACACAAAATGCCAGAAGGCTTTTAAAACCGTATCCTAATCGTAAATTTTTTCTTAACATTAGTGCCTTTTTTGATGAACAATTGATGACAAATGGACTCATTTGATGGCACGGGTTTGGATAAACTCTGAAATCGGGCAATTATTATTAAAAACTTTGCGAATTTTGCGGTTATTTAGCGGCTATATCAAACTTTATAAGAGCTTCGTCAATTGAAAGGTGCATGCAATAAAAAAATTGTGCTTACGGATATGATACCTTGCAATCTCGAGTTATATAAATGCAAAATAACGCACAAGATTAATTCTGTTTAACAATGTAAAAAACTCGTTTTTATGAAAGAAAATAACTTATGATAAGCCCTTAGTTTTTTTGCACAGAAGTGGAATCTTCGGCTGTGCTTTCCAATGCAAGAAATTGATTTTCGATTTCTCGATAGATCCATACAAGTAATAAAACAGTTGACCATCTTAGGTTGCTCTCGCATAAGTTAACGGATTTCGATCCGGCTTTAGAACCAACAAAAATAACGGTTGTAATAAATTACAACTCCTAACTTTAGAACGGCTTCACTTATTTCAATGAAATCAATTTTATTGCTTATATGATAGCATTTATCGCCAAACAATAACAATTTTAATAGTTATCCCGAAGCTGAGAAATAAACATATGATTCATTTGTGTACAAACAAGTTTACATGTATCATATGATGTTGCTGTACTATCAGTCGCAATGCTTTCCCTTTCACTTTGTCCTTCGTTGAGATTGAGTTGACATGACTGTCGCATACGCAATGTGTGTGGTATTACAATATCAGTCACTATTGCCGTATTGACTTGTATTTTTTTTTATAATTTGCGCGCGCTCAAGGAGTTATGGATACCCTTAACATGTTTTTACATAGTGCAGGCATTGAAAAGGATAGAGAGAAAAGAAATTTGGTGTAGTGGTTTGAAACTCAGTTGTTTATACTACAGAGAAATTCCGAGGGTGGCGTACAGATAACTGAGAGATTTTTGTTATTTTTGTCTTTGCTTCTGATTCGCAGTATTATTTTCGTGACCACCACAGTCATAATTGAATCAAAGTTATCTTAAAGAAAAATAATAATTCAGCCAAACTTTTCTTTAGTTAATTCGACATAGCTCATGAAGAGATGGAACATGAAATCAAATCAGTCTTGTTTTTAGCAAACATTAATAGCTTCAGTCATTGGGTGGTGTGGATAAAAACTGAACACTCTGAGTAAAACTCTAAGCAGGTTCTTCCCCTCAAGTTGAAGTTTGAAAACTTGAGCGGCGAACTGTAAAATTTATTTGTGAAAGTGTTTTTATTGTTAATGTGTTAACAAAAGTGAGAACATAAGGAAATATAAATTTGTAATGATGTACAAAGCTTCTCAAATCAAACTGACCTTCGGATACGGCACTAAAACTGTAGGTCCTGTAGTGGTTGCGAGAAGCTAGGCCCTGGCGCTTAAAGAGCTGTTGCGCCAAATATTTGCGGAAAAGAAATAGGTATCATGAATGATAATTCAATTTCAAAATTTTCAACGCAATGGCGATATTTAATTTCTCACCGATGAATTGGAAAAATTCCGAGGGAAAACTTATTCGCGATAACCCTGCGTATCATTTTACTGGCTTGACTTCTGACCCGATTATAAAATTTAAAATTAAGTCATAAATTCAAATTTGGCAATATTACATACTTTTTAGTGCCATCACTAGTAAGTACTATGTGCGATTTTACTTTTTGAGTTCTTTTGCGTAAATATTTACAAATTCAGAATACTTTAAATTGCCTTTTGACGTCAGTCTGTGAAATTAAATTTCAAATTAGTCTTAATTACCTATTTATATTTAGGTATTTGTTTTAAGGTTAAATTATACCCTATCCCTTATATTTTAACCATGCGCTATTAAAGAGAGTGTGGAGTTATGAATTTAAAGCTTTATGCTGGAATGTCTTTTTTTTTTGTTCTCGCTTTGAAATAGTTGTTTGGGTTGATCTAAAACTTTTTGCCTGCCACTAGTAATGTTTGTCTGAGAATGTGTGTTTTTTTGCTGTGAGTTGATTTTTCTATTCCAGCAATCACCTTCTATATTACCAAGCTGCTGCGGAAAAATCTAAGTACATCCTAATTCCAGCGAGTTTTACTTTCTTAAATATAATGGCACGGCTGACATCGGATTCGCTCTGCATCTCAACTATGACACTTGTGACTTTATCACTAGCTCGAATCGTTTGTGACGATCTGATCACTGATGTATCAGCGACCTGTAGTAAATTCAAGGAAAGAATTGCTTTTTCTGCCGGATCCCATATAAACCAGAACATGCCTTTCGTTGGCTTTATATCGAAAAATTCCGCTTGACTTCTAATGTAACATAGCGTGCCTCCATTTGCTTTACTTCAACTTGAAGTGACACTTTGTTTGGACGAATTGCATGAATTTCGGTACTAGTGCTTTCGATGTCCATGTATTTTTGATCAGCAGTTTTAAATCCGTAGCAGACACTTTTATTACAACCGAAGCAGTGCAATGTCATTTTGTTTTACTTATGAACGCAGTGACAGTTTTTTGAACTGCTGGTGCTGTTATACTGTTGGAAGTTGCTGGTAGTGTACAGTCCATAATAGCCAATTTGACATTTGATACTATTCGATGCCAGATTGTGTTTGTCGAAATTTACGCAAAAATGAAGCTCTCTTTTAGTTAAATTTTTATAAACATGTTATTAATAAGTTTACTGTAAAAATTGAAAATAACGTGAGCCGCCATTCAACCGCTTGTGAAAAATTCTTAAAAGAAACATCGAATTCATTACACAGAACAGTGCTTAAAAGCGGAGCTCTAGAAATCTGAATTACTTTCAGGAAGACTTAGGAATGGGGGAAATATGAACGATAGCTAAATTAAATCTTATAGTTGCTTAATTTGAAGTATTTGCCAAATAAAGAGGACCTTCCTATCATATGCCACATATGCAATGTACTTTGTTGGAAGGTGCCCAACGGAAACCCGACATAGTGCCTTCGGCAACGAATACGTACTGGATAATCAAACAATTGAGTTATTTAATGAACTGGATGTGCAAAATTAGACAAATTTTGTAAAATCGCTCTCAATACTCTAAGAAAAGTGAGAAGATGAATATCTTTGCATAACTTGTGTTAATTTTTATTTTTAAAAATTTGTATGAAATTTCAAATCAGAAACACTTTTGAAAACGAGCGGATGAGAAAGCTGTTAAATGACATGTTATTTTAATTCGTATCATGTAAACTGAATTTAATTATGAAAAAATCAAAATCAAATTTATTTCACTGTAATGTACCCACGTTCTTGAGGTTTTCACCGATTTCATTGGTTTTTTTAAGAAACCGATCCGAAAAATTAAGCGTGGCCCTATAAATGTATGGACATATACATTTTGTTAACATGAGCTTATGATTTCTAAAAAAAAAATTTTTAATTAATGATTTTTTTCAAAAAGTGAGTGTTAGACGGCGGTTTAAAAAGTGTTTACACTTCACTGCTTTGGAATCTCAAAAGCCTATATGTAAAATCAAAAAACGCCACTAGAAAAAGACATGGCCGAGCACATAATACGGACAAAACGTAGACAAAGACGGTTTCTTTGTATACGTATATTGTTATAACATTTTGTCGAGTTTCTTATATAAATATGGATAAACAAAATTATTTTTATTTGGGCATGTCAGTGGAGGATTTCAAAAACCTTTGTACTTACAAAAAATACAAATATTTGGCGTAACAGCTCTTTAAAGTGCCAGGGCCTAGCTTCTCGCAACCACTCGTGTTGTGTGCGTTATATTTTTCACACGAATGGAAGGGACCTACAGTTTAATGCCGACTCCGAACGGCGATTTGAGCAGCCTTTTCGTGACAACAATACTCTCGGATGTTTGTCAGACGCTCGCGAGAGGTGGGACCGTGAAAAAACTTTTTGGTGTTTTCTGGGATTCGAACTTGGAACCTCGTGCGTAGTGATCCGACACACTAACCACTTACGCCACGGCGCCCACAGTACTGTGGTACTTACATACAAGTTTGTTTTGAGCTCTCAAAAGCCCGTATATGAAATATTAACCTCCGAATCAAGGCCCGAAAAGGTGTGACATACCGACGGACGGATATGGTTCAACTCAATACTTTGTTGGTACTTATCATTCATATACATACTTATATGTATATACTTTTGGGGTCTAAAGCAATTATTTCTCAACGTTACAATCTATGAATCAACATTAATTATACAGTTCATGCTGTGGTATAATAGATGGGTGGATTTAAACATTGGACGGATAGCTGATGCTAATTCACTTCATACGAGTATATTCCATGTTTTGAGTGTGTATAATACATATATGCCTCAGTTAGGCCAATATCGATATAAATTGCGTATAATTCACGGTAAATCTTCTTCATATATAGGGTTAGATCGGGTAAATATAAACAGGGAGAGAACATCGGTTATAAGTTTGAAAATATGAATATTATACAGCATATGGATCTGAATTTGGGTGTGGCAATGGTATAGTGGTAATGTCCTTAATTGTGACGCTAATGGTTCATGGTTCAAACCCTGACATCAGAGAGCATTTATTTATTTATTTAATTCTCATGAAATATATAAAATCAGTCCGATCAATTGCGAAAGCTTATGTGCGTTGTGGCAGAAGGTTGTGCTTTTTGTCGATTTCTATTTTTTGTAGTGCAAAATATTAAAAAATAAACAATTATTGTGATTTAGGTAAGTCCAAAACTGTTCCATATATATTTACTAGGTATACTGAGGTCTGTGTTTACTTAAATATGTTTAAAAAAAATTTCACTTATTTTAAAAGTTTTACAATTACCCCGTGAAAGTTATCGTACTAACCCGTACGGAAACAACAAAATGGGACAAATGTAAATAAATGGGGTAAATGTTAAAACACATGCAAAGCTCTTTATGAGATATTTAATTTACCTCTATTGCAGTGCAGCCAATTGTGCAACGAAATTATATGAAGAAAAAAAAAAGGTCTTGGTTACACCTCAAAACATGTGGTCAGCGCTGTTAATGGTATCGTCAATAAAAACTGCACTTACAGGCAAGCATCGGAACTCCATGGGGTTCCAGTTGCTGCTATTTATAACTGGATAAATGGAAGAAAAATGCTATTGAAAAAGTGGGGCTGGGTCGTTCTAATACTCTAAGCCCGGAAATAGAAGAGGAAATTTGTAGATGCCTCATTTATAGATCAAATGGGATATCCTTGCGGCACTTCCTTCGTTATTTTAATTTCTATTAATATGAGGAATATATTTTTACCATCACGTCCCGATGAAGAACACGCAGCAAATCTTTCCTTGTTAAGACTATGTTATATTACCACGTTTGAACAACGAAAATATGGTGAAATATTGACTTCAGGAGATGTTCTTGCAAGCCTATAGGAAGCGGAGCAGAAAGAGCTCGAGAAAATAAAGACTAAGTTAGAAAAGAAGAAACTGAAAGTACAAGCCAAAAAAACACACAAAAAAACTTCAGCAGACGGAAATTTCGTCATCCGACGAGGAAGATGATCTTATCTCACCATCCAGCAACGACGTTTAATTTGGCGCTGAGGAAGTCGATGACATTTAGCTGGAACAAATATATCATTTGAGAGATCTTCAACCTGGACTATACATTGATGTGCAAAAACCAATACGGCTTTCAAAAGGGAAAAAGCACCAACAAACTTCTTGGCGAATTCGCGAATGTAATCAGCACAGCCTAAGCGACATCATGTTCTCGTACTCTATCTGGAAATCGGTAAGTATCAACGACACCCTCGACCACTAAAAACTTACCAGCTCCTTACATAAAGTAGAAATTACAGGCATGCTGTCCGATTGGTTAACAAAATATCTTGCAGATAGAACCTTTCGAGTAAAAATCAAGAATTGCTGTAGTGACGAACAAAAAGTCCGATATAGATTCTCTACTTCTTATGTTGTAGACAAATGAAATGCTCATATGCTTATAGGAGAGTATTCCATTCGCATAAGCTGATGACACGGCAATTGTTATGTGTCGTCAGTCATTGGAAAATGCCACAAAGGTGATGCAGGAGGAGCTAGACTTAGAAGTAAAATTGTGGCGTAATAACGGACTAGTAATAAACGTGTCGAAAATAAAACTAATGCACATTCAAAGCCCGATGTATCCAATTTCACAAATTGTTTTGAAGACCTTTAATTGTCACAGTTCGTCTGACCGTGGGGAAATTGAGGTCATAGATACTTACAAGTATCTTGGCATCATCATTGACTGAACGTTTGACAAACGTCCGAGTATTATTTTCATAAAAAAGTGTCAAACGTTTGACCATTTGTCATTTAGTGAAATCCCAGCTTGGCACCCAACAAAGTCCACTAATTTTGGTTAAAGTACAGTACAGACGCAGTTTACTCCTTCACAAATATTTTGCTTATATATTGTAGCATCCACTTAAAGTATTTTTCGCACTGCGTTACCAATGAGCATTACATGGCAACACACATACATCAGTTTGTTCCACATGTCACATTGCACAATTCACCCATAGTGACATCTAGCATGTTCAAAAATGTTCTAAAGGATCTTGTATTTGGTATAAATACGTCAACCACCGACACAGTCGATGCATTCGATAGAGCTGAATATAGCGATGAACAAGTGCTATTATTTACCCCGTTTATATGCAGAGTCGGAACTGGTTCCAAACCTGTTCCAAATACATATAAACGCAGTTCGTGTGCGAATGGGTTCGACTCGACTCGACTCAGCTAACTCAGCTAACAGAGCTGAGTCGAGTCCGAAAAATTCATGTATACCTGGGTCGAGTGGTTGAACTGACATGTTGTCTCTGTGTGTGTGTGTGTGATCTCTTTTTTGGTTTTTTTTTTGTTCGGGGTGGGAAATCGCTTTGTTTTGATTAAGTTCATGGTTATTTATTAAATACAAAAACTTGAACTAAACAGAACTCTAACACAATCAAAACCAGAGTGTCTGCTATACTCATCTGTCAGTTCGACCACATTTGGACTTTTCGACCATTCGACTCGGTGTGTAGAAATATTCAGATCGAAATCTGGACTCGAACCTGACTCGACTCCTCGACTCTGCATATAAACGGGGTAACTGTGAGAGTTCAATGGTGTTGAGAACAAACGATATTGTGGTTAAAAGTGAATTTGTATAGAGAGCTTAATTTGAGATTAATAAAGAATAAAGTGATTCGATCCGATCTTCCGAGACTATCATTTAGACAACACTGGAGGGTGCTCCTGGGAGTCACAGATTCTGTCTATTGGAGCCGGATTCGAAAAGGAATTTCCCATACTCCATCGTGGGAAAAGTTTTAGTGGAGCCAAAGAACGGTCTGGTTCCAGTAAGACTCATGAACTTAAAGAACCACATCATCAAACTAAGGCATGGGGAGAAGAAAAAAGACGGCAGCACTCGATTCTGCGTGGACTATCGTAGACTTGATGACGTCACAAAAACGGATAGCTACCTTCTGCCACGGATAGACGATACATTAGAAACACTTTTAGGAGCTCAATGGTTTTTCACCCTCGATTTGAAGAGTATTTACTGGCAGGTACAGATGGATCCAGAAGACCGAGCACTCACTTCAGGAAGTGAGCTGTGACAGTTTACAGTAATGCGATTTGGACTGTGCAACGCTTCGGCAACTTTTGAGCGCCTAATGGTACACGTTCTGTGTGGATTGACCTGAAAAAAAAACTTATCTCTGGAGTATCTGGATGATGTTATCGTGGTAGAAAAAACATTTCAGGAACATCGTGACAAACCAAATAATGTGCTGGAAGGACTACGAAGTGCACACCTGAAGCAAAATCCTAAGAAATGTGTCCTCTTCAGATCCGAAGTCAAGTACCTGGGCCACGTTATCTCATCAGAAAGAGTGCGAACCGATCCAGAAAAAGTAGAATCTGTGAAAAACTGGTCAGTTCCGTTCCAAATACCAACTGAGGAGATTTTTCGTGCTTGCCACGTACTAAAGACGATTCGTAAAAGACTTTGCCGGAATCGCGCAGAGCTTGCAACTGACGGAAAAAGGAAGGCGATTCAAATGGTTGGGTGAGTGCGGTAAAAATTTTAGGAATCTTAAGCGACAACTATGCAAAGCACCAATACTAGCTTACCCCACTCTCGGCAAAATGTTTATTGTGGATGCAGATGCAAGTAACGTCGGTATCGGAGAGGTCCTTTCGCAGGTACACAATGGCCAAGAGATAGTAGTAGCATATTTCAGCAAAGTGCTTCCCAAGCCCGAAAGGAACTACTTTGTGACCAGGCTAGAACTTTTTTCGCGGCTGATACTATAATCTCCAAAATTAAACCACTCCAGTCAAAAGTTCATGAAATGAACAAGTCTTGGAAAACAGAGAAGTTTTTTTAATATTTCCGTACGACTACATTCTGAAGAAAACAGAATATCGTATAACGAACAATTGGTGTAACCTCCATCAGAATAGAATTCTTCCCAAAGAAAACACACATAACACGCTTAAAAGCTGGTTACCGGCGTCAACAAGAATTAAAAATTCATTCCGGTAAAGGCTGGTAAAAGCTGGTTAGTGCTTGTTAAAGCAGGAAGCGGGTTCAGTACAGACGCGCCCATTCATCGCCACCCTTGTTTTTAACAAGTGTGAACCAGCGGCTGGAAAGCAAGAAAGCGAGAAGCTGCTTTATGACCACTATGGACGTACCCTAAGGTCTCAGTTTTGAGTGTATGTACGCTCGACTCCAACAAAATGACAGGACGAATTTGATTAAAACCTCATATTTGGTTCGACCCTGAATAGGAATTTTCAATCTAATCTCAAAATTGACCATTTAAAGTTGATTTTACAAAAAAACAAAGGGGTTCCTTGAAAACCGCTCTTAACAATTTTGTTCAAATTTAAGTTAATGTGAACACATACAATCGGATGGTGTATACTAGGCCTTCTTCACAAGGACGTACATATAACGGTATTTCAGATATTAATTGATTTTCAAAAATCGAGCTAATTTTGTTCAAAATCAGTGTTTAAGCAATATTCGCTATTCCCAGTGAAACTGCGTACCAAATTTTTAAAAATGATTATGTTGTAGTTTTGAAAAATTGACACACTTAAAAAAATAATAACGGCACAATTTTTTTTTTTTAATTTTATATTTGTGCTAGTTTTTCGTACAACTATTTTGTTGAAATTTCTATTACTCAGCCGATTTGACAAATTTAGGAACATTGGAAAAACAAATATTTTTTTCAAAGAACCTGTCACTATGAAATTGTATGGACTTGAAATCAATTTACAAAGGAACACCATACAGGTACAAGTATCTGTACGTAAGACCCAGTAGTTCACTTTAAAATGATTACAAAGAACAAGCTTTTAGAGTACCTATGCATAAATATATCTTAGACTCCTAGCAGCTTCAACTCGAAAATGATCCATGTTACGACAAATATTGGAAAAACTTTCTTGTAAGGTTGGCATTGAGCGAGATATTCCTTGTAAATCACCCTTCTCCTTTTCCTTCCAAGATTGCGCCCAACGCATATCGCTCACGACACTTCATAGACTTTTACGAAGCGACTAAAACCGTTTATTTCTAGATTTTCATCAATTATTTCCAATTTAGATGTCTTCTGCTCTTATTCAAAACCATAAATACTCTACTACGTGTACATTTGAACTTATGCACACTCATTCATATTTCAAAACTCGATGTTATTAACAATTGTTGTTTTTGCGGACAGTTCGAAAAAAAAAATTCAGTAGCAAAACCATAAACCATAAATGTAACTGCCATGAGCAAGCACCATCTGCAATGTCAAAGCCTTATAAATATCTGCAATCATTCGCATTAAAGAGATAACTTCTTTTAAGAGAAATTACCAGCAGGCATGTACACATGCACATAGCATATGTATATTCCCCCCAAAAAACCGGCATAACACAAATTCTGACTTTAATTATTACATAAACTTGATTTTCCATAAACATTTGACCAGAGGGGTAGTATTCAAGCAGAAAGTAAAGAAAAATCTTTTTTTTTTTTCTGAATATCAATAAAAAACGAATGTTACATTACGGCCACTTAAAGCACACTCGCAAGTATGCCCGAAACATGTGCATCGATTTTTCCTCAAACATTCCCATGTGTTTAACGTACCAGATTGACATTTGGGTTCAACTGACAACTGGGTCGTTCATGGTTCCGTGTTAATTATTCATTCAGTATCAAGAAATTCATATCTTACACTTTTCAACTTACATTCTCGTATTGTAATAGTTAAAAATATCCAGGACTAAAATTGGCATAGGTATCAATATATTGATTTTACAATCGTTCATTCGTAATTAATTTAAATACCGGTCTGAATTATAAATATAGAACAAATTTAATTAACATGTTTAGCAGCAACTTCTTTATGGGTTGTGATTTGGTATGAAAATATTTATGCTTTGCACCTTCGATGTTGGGGAGCTTAAGACAACACTATCGACAAAACATTTCAAACGAAAAAAATAAATAAACAAGAACTAAACTGTTAAGAAATCAATTATAGCCCCGTTCCGAATTTAACATTAAACACCTAAACGTCTCCCGTACCGAACTCAGTCTAGTAAATTTTTAACCAACAACGGATTTATACGAACATGCACTCCAATTCAATAAGGATAGCACAAATCCGACAGAGAATAATTCAAAAGAGAATGCTGAATAAAAAAGCTTTAATAAATGAAATTTATTATCTGAAGTTAGTCAGCTGTCTGTTTACAATTGGCGGAATCGATGTTTTGAACAGATAGAGAGCAGAGAGAAATGAAAAATCGATTCATTTGATTGTAGTAGTACATGGTAGCAAATACCAAAACGATAAGCGTGAGACTTCGCCACCTGACCTGATACCAGCGTTGCCAGAGAAAATTTTAAAAAATCTCAAGATTTTGCCCACAGAAATCGGCAAACCAGATTCCTAAAACAAAGCATCCGCATTCTTAACAATTTAACAAATAGAATGAAAATATGATTTAAGTTATTAAGTTTGTTCACTGTCTTTTTCGTTCAGTCTCATTGTAATTTTATCGTTTAAGTACAAAGAAGAAGAAGAAGTGAATTAAAACATGGCATCATACAGTTCATTTTATTGCTTGCACTAATCTGTTATTTTTGTAAAAAAAAAAATAAAATTAAATTAAATGTGGTGTAAAACTTGTTGGTAAAATTTTTGTGTTTTTAAAATCTGTAGGTGAGGTCAAAAATCTGTAAAATGCAAACAAATCTGCACTCCTGGCAGCGCTGCCAGATACATATACTCTTCTTCTCCCGTTCATCGTTTGGCCGCCTGCTGAATATTCAGTATAAAGAGAACTTGTAACTACGTGTGTATTGTGTTGTGAGTGGGAGGTAAACTTACGATAAAGTGTTTCCATCTGACAAGAAGTGCACAATACATGTACATAGTATTAGATTGTGATAACTTTGGTTGTGGTTTTTTCCCAAGGCGAGTTTTTCTACCTTAAACTAAATGAAAATGAAATACTGAAATACAATTTGAAAGACAACACCTATCTAATAAACAATTTAAAGCTTAATTAACCTAACCTTAATTTGCTCAAAACAATTAAAACTTGCTGCAGACTTAAAATAAAGAAAGGACTGCGGAGGAGTGGGAGAGGAGTGGACATGAGAGAGTTTCGCAGAGTGAATTTGCTGCATTAAAAATCGAAAAGGCTTTGCACCCCTTTAGCCATGCGCACCATTCTGGTCATTGGCTAGTTACACCCATAGTTGGTGCGGTGAAAGTAAAGGCGGAAGAGGTGTACAGATCTTAAATTACGAGGGTTGGTATTGAGATACATTTGTAGTAGAGCAGGACTGTCCATGTTTCCTGCTAATAGCTGGTGTACAAAGAGCATGTCGGCCATTTGACTGTGTTTTTCGAGTGATTGTAGGTTCATTAGGTTTGAAATGATCCTCATAGGGGGGTAGAATATACAGTGCACTCTCGATTATTGCAACCTCGATATTTGCAACCCACGTAATGGAATCGCTATTTTTCAATTTTTGCAACAAATTCAAAAAAAAGTTCTCGATTTTCGCAACTTTGAAATTGTTTGACAAAAAACACATACATAAGTACAAGCTGTAATCGCGCAATTAATTTTAATTTAAAATTGGTTAAAGACCTAAACCTTTTTTTTTTTTGTTTCTTATACCTCTCCACACTTCAATAATGCCACAATAGACTTTCAGGTATCGTCTCATCTTCAACATACAAATTTGGCCAATAAAGTTTTACTTCTTATCGACAATGCTCCTTGTCATCCAAAAAGCTTATTAATTGAAAATGAAGGTCTCATCATTACGATAATGAGTTTTCCTCCTAATTGCATAGCCATACTTCAACCTATGGATTAAAATGTAATAAGACTGACTAAACTATATTACAAAAAAAGTTTGTTGAGCCATTTTGTTTCTTCTTAAATTTGAAACGCTTGGAAGGAGTTAAAACCGACTACAATCACTAAATGCTGGAAAGAGTTATAAGAACTCCTGAGAGGAAAAAGAGTGTGTGCCTTTGCTTCTAATTCGGGATCAAATTTTGTCAGAAAGATCTCACATCACAATAATGCTGAGCCAGATGTTTCCAGATGAGATCTTTGCCAGCGATGACATCTCTGAGAAGCTCTGAGTAGAAGCCCCGAGAAGAAGAGGAGTTTTCTGTTGATAGTGCCGAAATGGCTGTTATTGATATACAACCCAAAGTTAAATTACTTTCTTATTTTCTTAGGTGGCGCTACAGTTCGGGGTGAACCTGGGCCTCAACCAACAGGCCTCTCCATTTAGCTCGGTCTTTAGCTAATTACTTCCAGTTTCGCACTGCAAGTTGGTCGAGGTCCCCTTGAGCTTGTGCGTGCCACCTACGGCGAGGAGGTCCACTACAAAGTCCCTTACTACCTCGAAGTTATAGCCGCCGACCGTCACGTTCTGTCCAATTCGTCGGTGGTGGCTTTCCCTTCTTGTTGACAGCATATACTTGGTTTTGCCCTCGTTTATCGCTAAACCCATTTTGGCCGCTTCCGTCCCAATGCTTGCAAACGCACCGGTGACAGCCCGCTGAGTTCTTCCGATAATGTCTACTACTAATGTCGTCTGCACAATCCGTTCAAGTACAATATTAAAGAAGTCACATGACAGCGCATCACCTTGTCTAAAACCTTTTTTGACATCAAAGGTTTCGGTGAGGTCATTACCGACCTTGGTGGAGCAGCGAGCATTCTCCATCGTCAACCTGCACAGACGGACAAGTTTGGCAGGGATGTCAAAACTAGACATGGCTCTATAAAGCTCTTCTCTATAGATGCTGTCATAGGCGACCTTGAAATAGATAAGGAGATGGTGAGTATCGATTTGGAATTCTTGGGTTTTCTCCAGGATCTGCCGAAGTGTGAAAATTTGATCGATGGTGGACTTTCCTGGCCTAAAACCATACTTATAGGGTCCCATCAGGGTTAATAAAAGGTTTCAGGCGTTCACAAAATATCGCAGAAAAGATCTTGTATGCGATGTTGAGGAGACTGATGCCTCAATAATTGGCGCAGTGGAGGGATCTCCTTTCTTGTGGATCGGGCAAACGATGCTGAGATTCCATTCATCAGGCATACACTTGTCTGACCAAATCTTAGAGACGAGTTGGTGTATGCACTCTACCAATTCATCACCAGCTGCCTTAAAAAGTTTGGCCGGTAAGCCGTCAGGTCCAGCAGCCTTGTTGGATTTTAGCTTGGATATTGCTATCCTCACTTCGTTTTGGTCAGGTGGACGGAAATTTTGACTATCATCGCCCATGCTGAATGGTTCATTCTGCCTAACAGCGGGATGTTGGTCTCCGTCGCCGTTATACAGTCTGCAGAAGTAGTTTTGCCATATTCTCAACACCGACTGTGATTCTACCAAGAGGTTTCCATTTTCATCTCTACAGGTTTTTGTATGGGTATTGCTTCTCTGACACGTTCTTTTTACGTTTTGGGAAAACTTCCGTACATTGTTCCTGGAGTATAAACTCTCGATATTCTCAAACTCGCGCTTCTCATGCTCTTTCTTCTTCTTTTGGAGAAGCAGATATTCTTCCCGTCTCTTTAGCTCGTAGAGCTCACGAGCAGCTCTCGTCTTCCTTTGCAGCGCCACTTTGTATTCCTCTTGTTTTGCTGCATGCACTCACCGCCATTCTTCGTCAAACCAGGGGTTTCGCGGTGGTGGGCGAGCGAGACGCAGCACATCAGTCGCGGCATAGGGGTGATTGAGAGATTTCGGGATACGCGTTCAGCGAAGAGTCTGGCGGTCTCTTGCGATTGTCGCTTTTCGGCGTTAAATTTTCTCCCAGTGATTCTTCTTTGTTGCTCAGTTTGGAATATGCGCATTCGTACCTTGGCTACAACAAGGTAATGATCCGAGTCTATCGCAATATGATCAACTTGGTTGATCGTTACATGATCATTGGACCGCCATGTCTGCTTATGAATATCGAGATGAGGAAACCATGTGCTTGCTATGGTGACATTTCGCTCCACAGCGAAATCAATTAGCCTTAGTCCTTTATCAGACGTGGTATTATGTAGGCTATGCTTACCGACTGCCGACCCGACCGACCGACCGATCGCCCAATGCGATTTTAATGTCGTATTTAGGACATTGCTCGTATGTTTTGTCGAGGAGCTCGTGAAACACTCTTTGGTGGCAGGGTCCTTTTCTTCTGTGGGGGCATGAACACATATTAGGCTTATGTTAGCGAATTTAGCCTTGATCCGGATAGTCATAATACGTTCGCTTACGTGTCGGACGCTTAAGACTTCTTGCCTAAGTCTGCCGCGTATGACAAATCTGCATTCGAATAAGCGTTGCCTGTTGCCTCTGTAGCAATCACCGTAGTAGATGTTACAGTTTTTCGTCCTCTTTTTGGCCGGCCCATCCCATCGCACTTCCTGGATTGTGGTAATATGTGCTTTATAGCAGTCTAGGGCCTCTTCTAGTTGTTCGGCTGCACGTGGTCTGTAAAGGGATAGAACATTCTACGTACAGATCCGAAGGTCGTTGTCCTTATTTCGTTTGCGATGGTCGTCATCATTTGAGTCATCCTTATCCGAGGCTTTTGGTTGTTTCGGAACCATGAGCTTTTTACGTGGTAGGGAAGTTACCCCGATGGCACAACCCCCAACCTGGAGGGCCAGTTCCTTAATTATTCCCCTAGGACGAGGGGCCGCGTACACCGGTGTCAGTAGTCCACTACGGGAGTATGAGCGCTGCCGTTGGCCCATTAAGGGCTCCTCCGCCACCATCTCTATTCCAATGTCCTGACCAACATTGGAAATTCCTTACCGACCTGTGATCCGAATACTTCGAAGCAGCTCGTGCAAGGTATTCACTAAGTTCAACCTAACTGGAACTATAGACCCCACCGCAGACTTAGAACCCTGCTCCAGGTACATTTCCCAGGTTCGTCTCTAAACACATCTCATGTGTACTCGAACACATTTGACCACAGGGTTTTTGTGGAATAGAGTTAACAGTTTATCAGGTAAAATATTTAGTCCAGATAAAGTTGAATGGACAGTGGGCACCTTCAAACCTTTTGAAGCTCCCGGCGGTGATGGTCTCTTTCCAGCACTTCTACAAAAGTCAATCGACCTCGTCCTGCCGGGTTTGATAGCTTTATTTAGAGCTAGCTACAATTGGGGATACATACCACCCACTTGGAAACAGATTAATGTGGTATTCATTTCCAAGCCAGGCAATAGGCCTAGCGAGCTGCCTAAATCCTATAGACCTATAAGTCTAACTTCATTTGTCCTCAAGACAATGGAGAGACTAATTGATATTCACATCAAAGACAGGTTAGATGTGTCTAACCCTCTGCACTCGAATCAGTACGCATACAGAAAAGGCAAATCCACAGTAGGTGCCCTTCATTATCTCGTGAAAAAGATAGAGGGTACACTCAGTTCTAAGGATATAGCCTTGTGTGCATTTCTTGATATCGAGGACGTATTCGATAACACTCGTTACGACTCGATCACAAGGGCGATTAGTAGCAGAGGTATCGAAGAATCGACCAACCAATGGATTAGGGCCATGCTGGTAAGCCGATTCATTACTTCCTCCTCCGGGGGAGTGCCGGTGTCTGTAACGGCAGCGAAAGGCTGTCCTCAAGGAGGAGTTCTCTCCCCCTGTTATGGTTAATAGTCATCGACAACCTGTTAGCAGATCTTCACAGATCAGGCTACACCACCGTCGGTTATACTGATGACTTGGCGGTTTGTATTAGCGGTAAACACGGCACGACAATCTCTAACGTGCACTCTTACAAGTTGTAGAATGGTGTAACAAAGAAGGACTATCCATCAATCCTAGTAAAACCGTTCTGGTGCCGTTTACAAGGAAGACACAGGTCAACCTTGAACCCATCACAATCGAAGGCACCACAATAGTTTATTCCAGCGAGGTCAAATACCTTGGCGTAATTTTTGACAAACGACTTAATTGGAATTCACATATCAAGTTGGGCTAGTAAACGCCTATACGGCAGAACTTGGGGTCTCTCTCCTAAAATGATACATTGGTTTTACATAATGATAGTTAGACCCATTATCACATATGCGGCTATCGTTTGGTGGCCAAAAACCCTCCAGCAGACAACGGCAAACAAGTTGCAGAAGTTACAAAGAACTGCCTGTCTCGGCATTACAGGTGCGATGCGCACCTGCCCCACGACAGCTCTTGAAGCTATTGTCGGGCTAACACCCTTACCAATTCTCATTAGGAAGATGGCTTCTAGATATGCCATCAAGCTGCAGCTAGATTATGAGTATAAACCTGGTGACCTAGTGGGGCATCTAAAGATACTCAACTCGATCCCTAAAAGAGACATGTTTTGTACTATACCGGATATTATGGTCAGGCAACATTGCTTCGGAAGGTTATTCGAGGTAGAAATATTGGACCGCGGAAATTGGTCCAATGGTGTTCCAACACTGGACCCCAAAAGTCTCGTCTGGTTCACCGACGGATTGAAAATGGATTCTGGAGTTGGAGCCGAGGTCTTTGGACCTAACACAAAAATTTCGGTACCTATGGGTACGACTCCCACTGTGTTTCAGGCTGAAATACATGCCATTGAGATCTGCGCCAGACACAATCTCCGTAAGGGAATCAAGGGCGCTAGGATTCATATATTTTCAGATAGCCAGGCAGCACTTAGGGCATTATTGTCCAACTAAATGGAATCCATAACTGTAAAATGCTGCTACAATGCTTTACAAGATCTTCCCAAACACAACAGAGTAATGCTCGGTTGGGTCCCTGGACACCAGGGAATTGAGGGCAAAGAATCTGCAGATGAGCTTGCGAGGGCCGGCTCAGAATCTGCGTTTATAGGTCCCGAACCTTATTGTAGCGTCAATTGGACAACAGCTACAGCGTTGATTAACGAATGCGAGAACAAACTTCGTGTAGATCACTGGACTAATGGGCCAGGTTTAAGACAATCCAAACGTTTAATCAAGCCTTATTCCTATAAGGAAATCCTTAACTTAGATAGGGAAAGCATTAGGAAGCTAGTGAGCTTTCTAAATGGCCATTGCGGCCTAAGATACCACCTTAACAAGTTGATCCTGTGCCAAGAGAAGGACTGTCGGCTATGCCTACAACTGAAACATCAGAACACATTCTTTGTGAATGCCCGGCACTACACTGGTTAAGAAAACGTATTTTCCACAATGAGATACTCACTTCAGTATAACTGAAATGCTCCACTAATAGAGACATACTCACTTTCATAAGGGAGGTAGTACGTCTGTTAGGTTAACTCCAACCCTCCGATACAATAGATCTTTCAGGTCGCAGTGTCGTTGCCACGCGGGCATGGGTTGTACAAGAGGAAAAAAAAATACGGCACCGTTGACTCCGTCTAGGGAATTCGTCCGCTGCCGCCTGGAACAGGAAGAAGTGCTCTAGTGAGAAAACACAAATTTCCCAGAAACAAATTTCTTCAAGTTTGGGAACAGATGGAAGTTTGAGGGTGCCAAATCAGGTGAATAGGGGGGATGGCCGAGCAAATCGTACCCCAAATACCGCAGTTTTCCCATCGCCAACGCACACTTGTGTAAAGGTGCATTGTCCTGGTGAAAGATGATTTTTTTCTTCTTCAAGCCAGGCCTCTTCTAGCGAATTTTGGCATCCAGCTGGTCAAGAAGGTTGGAGTAATATTCGCCTGTTATTGTTCTGCCTTTTTCAAGGTAATCAATTAACAGGATCCTTTTCGCATCCCAAAACACACTGGCCATGACCTTTCCGGCAGATGCGACTTCGCTTTCTTTCACGCTGAACCACCAGCTTCCACCCACTGTTTCGACTGATGTTTCATTTCTGGCGTATAGTGGTGGACCCATGTCTCATCCATAGTGACAAATCGCCGCACAAAATCGGACGGTTCCCTTTTGAATCGGACCAAAGATTGCCGCGAAAATCGTTTGCGGCACTCATATGCAAGATGTTTCGCACCCGCTCTTCCGATATACACACAGCGTCAGCTATCTCACTCACCTTCACTCGCCTATCGCCCAACACGATATCATGCACTTTTTGGATGGTTTCGGGTGTGGTTGCGGTTTTTGGCCGTCCTTCACGTGGGTCATCTTTGAGGGACGTGCGACCACGTTTAAATTCAGCTGCCCACTTTTTAACGGTTGACATGGAAGGAGCAGTCCCCGTAAACTTTTGTAAACTTTGGATGAATTTGAAACTTGTCATACGAACTAATGAGAAGCGCACCCAGGCAGGAAACATAAATTTTTGCTGATTGGAACGCTATCTCTGCGTCAGGCCGACAAATTTTCACCTTGCTCTCGTACATACTCGTATGTAATTTTATTTATACACCACAGTAAGCCTTTTAAGGTGTTTTAATTTTCTATTCGATTAATGCAACTCTTCGATTTTTGCAACAGGGCGTGCTTTAATTAGTTGCAAAAAACGAGAGTGTACTGTATATATATCTGCTGACCCAGGTGAGACCGTTTAGAGCAAAGCGAATAAATCTGCGTTGAACAGCCTCAATTTGAAAGGAGTGGGTATCTTGATAGAGCGACCATACTTGATAGCACATACAAGGATTTTTCTAACAAATGTGAGAAAGAGAGATTTCGTGACATTAGGATTAGAGATTCCTTAGACCTCAGGTTCAGAAAACCAAGTACGGTTTTAGCTCTGCTAATAATGTTATCAGTATGAGAGCTAAAATTGAGTTCTCTATCACGGATTACACCCAGATCACACAAAGGACAGACGGATAAGATAAGATCTAGGGACTGGTGGAAGATGCTTACGGGAATATGCGATGGGTTGGCATTTGTTGACTTTGAGCTTAAGGAATTTTTCTTGGTACCAGTTTGAGAAGTTATTCAAATCAGCTTGAAGTGGGTAAGAGTCAGCATGGGAGGAAATATGACTGATGCATTTCATGTCATCAGCGTAGGCAGATAAGTGCACTCCGGATGTAGCTATAAAGGGGTCGGAAACCGAGCATCTAAAGATGACTTTGTATTGCCGGTTATAAAGATATGATTTGATCCCCGCAATTAAACCCGGTTGAAAGCCTAGTGCCTTAAGTTTAAAATTAATGATTTCGTACGAGATTTGATCGAAGGCCTCACTACAGTCTCATAGTGGTCAAAAACAGCATTCTACCTGGACAAAACTATTTATTTTTTGGTTCTAAACCACTTGTTGAGGGGTACTTATTGAAGAGTAAATAGGCAAAACAAATTATCAATTATATGAGTTGTGTTTGAAAAAAAGGGGGAGAGAAAAAAAACCTTTAATTTCACGAAAAAATATATTTTAATTTAGTTTTTGAGTAACATAATAATGTTTTTATTATATAAGAAAATGAAAAAGAAAAACCAAAAATCTAGGACTATAACTATTCAACAAAAAAGGTGAAATAGAATATTTAGTCTGAACTAGATATATTGCTTAGTCCGCTATTACACAGTGACTCTTGAGTCATCACTCTTTTCTCTATTCTTTTCTATTTTGAACTTTCATTCTGTGAGGCTCGCGCTATTAAACGTTGACTCTTCTCCATGCCTCTAATTTGACAGCTCTCTTTCATTTTTTCTTTCGTCGTGAAGTGTTTGCTTTTACTTACTTAGATCCTTTAACCCCTCGGGGGGCATAGGGCGTCAACCACGCCTGCGCGCCATCTTGTTCGAAGTTCTGCAACGCGATTGAGCTGCCTCCAACTCATTCCTAAAGAGCTCGATTCCTCCTCAACTGTTCTGCGCCACGTTTGCCTAGGGCGCCCCGCTATTCTGCCTGCCTGGGTGAGCGGATTCCACTGCATGGCGTATTTCGCAATGGAGTTGTCTTCGCACCATAGGGTGTGTCCAATCCATTGCCACTTTCTTCTTCGTATAGTAATGCTTATAGGTTCTTGGCCCGTTCTCAGATAAAGTTGTTCGTTGGAGATACGGTTCGGCCAAAAAATCCTCAAGACGATTCTTAAGCATTTGTTTACGAACACTTGCAGCTTGCGTATGTTAATTGTGTCAACCTTCCAGGTACTGCACCCATAAAGCAGCACTGATTCTACGTTGGAGCGGAACAGTCGTAGCTTAGTTCTTAAGCTAATAACTTTCCTTCTCCAGATTTTGGATAGCATTCCGAACGCAGCTTTAGACTTCCCAATTCTGCTGCACACATCAAGTTCGGTGCCACCGCGATTAGCCGAGACCACACTTCCTAAATAAAGAAAGTAATCAACTTTCTCGACTTCCTGTCCGGCAATGTTAAGTTGAGCGCGGGTATTAAAAGTGCTCAGGGCTTTTGTCTTTTGCCTCAGCTTCTAGATTTTGGGACATCAAATGAAGATCCATTATCCGATGTGAAAGTAGACAAACATCGTCAGCGTAATCTAGGTGTTTAAGGTAAGATGTCATAGTCCAACGAATTTCATAATTAGCTTCCGTCATTGCTGCACGGAGTACATCGCTGATAACCACCAAGAACAATAGTGGTGACAGTATGCACCCTTGACGTACTCCACTTTGGACTTCAAAATCGTCCGACACCTTACCATTGTGCACGACGTGACACTTACCGCCCTCGTATGTAGCTTTGATAATAGCTATACATTTTTCTGGAATGCCTCTCCTGCGCAAGGCCAACCAGATAGCCTCTCAATTCAAGCTGTCCAAAGCCTTCTCGAAGTCAATAAACAGTAAATGTAGCGGAGACCTATACTCAACGCATTGTTCGATTATGATCCGTAAGGTGTTTATGTGGTCGATGCAGGAGGATCCAGCGCGAAAGCCTGCCTGTTCGACATCGAGAGTTAAATCGAAATGTTCTTTAATTCGTTCTAGAATTATTTTAGCTATTATTTTGGCTACGGCTGGAAGAACGCATATACCTCCCCAGTTACCGCACTCCATCAAGTTTCCCTTCTTTGGAAGCTTAATGAGCATCCCCCTTTTGCACTCCTGTGGAAATTGTTCACTATCCCATCCTCTCCGTATTAGCGGATGCAGCAGATCTGCCGATGTATTTGGGGCCACTTGAAATAGCTCGGCAGGGATGCCATCAATACCCACCGCTTTGTTCTTCTTGAGGGACTTGATTGCTGTTATTATTTCGGTTTTACTGGGAGGTACGGTGCGAATTCGGGAATTTGTTGCTTCGAACTGCTCTTTCGAATTAAAGATCATACCGCCATCGTCTAAGTGATTTAGCACTGTAGCAAAATGTTCTCTCCATCTAGTGAGCTGATCCTCATCCGAAATCAGAAGGCTTACGTCTAAACTCTTCACTGGGTGTTGTTTTGAGTTCCCACCACCAATGAGCTCCTTAGTGATGTTGTAAACAGTCCTACTGTCGCATCTACTCGCTGCTTCTTCAGCCCTTGAGGCCAGTGAGTTGACATATTGACGTTTGTCACGTCTCACACTACCCTGCACTTCTTTCTTCTTCGCACGGTATTGGGCTTGAAGCTCGGTTCTCTCTACTGCTGAGGCCACTGCAACCCGAGCCTTGGTTGCTGTACGCTCATCGATCCGTCTCCAGGTGTCTGTTGAGAGCCATGTGCGGTGGTGTTTCTGCTTTTACCGACATACGTGCGTGCCCCAGTCGCAAAAGCATTTTTTACAGCACTAGTGCCCATTCATGTTCTCTATGCTGCTGACTGCTTCTGCTTCTAAGGCAAGATGGTCCCTGAACTGTTGGCGCACTTGGGGAACCTTGAGCCTGTCTATATTAAACCTGATGATGTTAAGTAAGTTTGAGCGATTGCTGTTGACGGATGCAGTACGAAGGCGTAAATGAGCTACCATAAGATGGT
This sequence comes from Brachypalpus laphriformis, assembly GCA_945910035.1. NCBI lineage: Eukaryota > Metazoa > Arthropoda > Insecta > Diptera > Syrphidae > Brachypalpus > Brachypalpus laphriformis. The sequence continues at coordinate 127,666,064 of OX246756.1, forward strand.
GATCACGTTCTAGTCCGACGTCAGCTCCACGTCTGTTTCGGACGTCCAGGAGACAATTTCTAAAGCAGCGACTGATCGCAATGTGGTCGATCTGGTTGGATGTTCGTTGCCTATCAGTAGAGACCCAACTGATCTTATGGCAGGTGTTATGCTTAAACAGTGTGCCTCCGATGACTAGGTGGTTGGTATTGCAGAAGTCCACAAACCGCTCACAGTTGTCATTACGGTCTCCCACGCCGTGAACTCCCATCACGTGCTTAAGCATGGCGTTGTCGCTACCCACCTTGACACTGAGATCTCCCATCACCATAACGATGTCCCCATTAGGCGTTTGATTGTAGGCGGCGCCTAAGTGGCTATAAAAACCATCCTTTTCATCCTCAGTCGCGTCTAGAGTCGGGGCATAACACTGTATGATGGTAATTTTTCTAACTCTACTCTGGAACCTAGCTGTCAATATCCGGTCATTATGGGGTTTCCAGGATATAAGGCCACTACGTGCTGCTGGAGTTAGCATGAGTCCTACGCCGGAACTCCGTGCACTTCCAGCTGGTTTACCAGAGTAGAGCATGACAGTGCTTTTTGTTGGGGAGATGTATTCCCCAGCATCGTACCATCTTATTTCGCTCAACCCTAAGATGCCGATTTTATACCGCGCGAATTCGCGCTCCAATTGGAGGAATCTGGCGTTATAAGGCCCTTCCTTGAGTGAGTCCAGGAGGGTCTTAACGTTCCAGAATCCGATCGTTGTCCGTGTTCGATAGCCAAAGGTCGTCAACAAATGATCAGTCCGTATCCGAGGCGTTTGTTTCCGTTTCGGAGCAATGATATTTTTTACGGTTGCAGCTCGCTGGGCCACAGCAATCTCCTTGAACTCAGAATAATCATTTCCGTGCTTAACACGAAAGAGTCTCTCGGTAAGATACGATAGTAGGATAAGAAAGAGTTGCCGTGGCAGTAGTCGTTGCAATTTATACTCCAAGCCTTCGTGCAAAACCTTATCGAAAGCTTGTGAGACGTCAAGAAATACACCACAACAAATCTTTTTTTCTTCCAGAGCTTTCTCAATCACGTCAGTTATTTTGTGGACTTGGTCAATTGTAGAATGTTTAATTCTAAATCCAAACTGATGGTCAGGAATGAGACGTCTTTCGTCGATTACGGGCTGTAGACCTTTGGAAAGAAGTTTTTCAAATACTTTTGAGATAACCGGCAATAGGGAAATAGGCCGATATGATTTCTTCTCATTTAGCGGTTTGCCTGGTTTCGGGACCATTATAATCTCGGCGACTTTCCATTGCCTCGGAACATAAAGCAATCTGAACGAAGCGTTGATCAAATAGAGCAGTTTGATAATAGCATGAGAGCATGAAAGAGCATGAGAAGCGCGAGTTTGAGAATATCGAGAGTTTATACTCCAGGAACAATGTACGCAAGTTTTACCAAAAGGTAAAAAGAACGTGTCAGAGAAGCAATACCCATACAAAAACCTGTAGAGATGAAAATGGAAACCTCGTAGTAGAATCACAGTCGGTGCTGAGAAAATGGAAAAACTACTTCTGCAGACTGTATAACGGCGACGAATACCAACCTCCCGCTGTCAGGCAGAATGAACCATTCAACATGGACGATGATAGTCAAAATTACAGTCCACCTGACCAAAACGAAGTAAGGATAGCAATATCCAAGCTGAAATCCAACAAGGCTATTGGACCTGACGGCCTACCGGCCGAACTTTTTAAGGCAGCTGGGGATGAATTGGTAGAGTGCATACACCAACTCATCTCTAAGATTTGGTCAGACGAGTGTATGCCTGATGAATGGAATCTCAGCATCGTTTGCCCGATCCACAAGAAAGGAGACCCCCTCAACTGCGCCACTTATAGAGGCATCAGTCTCCTCAACATCGCATACAAGATCTTTTCTGTGATATTGTGTGAACGCCTGAAACCTTTTATGAACAGCCTGATTGGACCCTATCAGTGCGGCTTTAGGCCAGGAAAGTCCACCATCGATCAAATCTTCACACTTCGGCAGATCCTGGAGAAAACCCAAGAATTCCAAATCGATACTCACCACCTCTTTATCGATTTCAAGGCCGCCTATGACAGCACCTATAGAAAAGAGCTTTATAGAGCCATGTCTAGTTTTGACATCCCTGCCAAACTTCTCCGTCTGTGCAGGCTGACGATGGAGAACGCTCGCTGCTCCATCAAGGTCAGTAATGACCTCACCGACACTTTTGATGTCAAAAAAGGTTTTAGACAAGGTGACGCGCTGTCATGTGACTTCTTTAATATTGTACTTGAACGGATTGTGCGGAACTCACAAGTCAACACCGGAGGCACAATCTGTTACAAGTATGTACAACTGCTTGCATACGCCGACGATATAGACATTATCGGAAGAACTCAGCGGGCTGTCACCGGTGCGTTTGGAAGCATTGAGGCGGAAGCGGCCAAAATGGGTTTAGCGATAAACGAGGGCAAAACCAAGTATATGCTGTCAACAAGAAGGGAAAGCCAACACCGACGAATTAGACAAAATGTCACGGTCGGCAGCTATAACTTCGAGGTAGTAAGAGAATTTGTCTACCTTGGCTCTGCTCTAAATTCTACTAACAAGATCAGCGCAGAAATCAAGCGAAGAATAACTCTTGCCAATCGCTATTTTTTTGGGCTTATAAGGCAATTCAACAGTAAAGCTCTATCTCGAATAACTAAGGAGACTCTATGTAAGACCTTGATCATCGCAGTTCTACTTTACGGTGCTGAAACATGGACTTTATTAAAAGAGGATGAAGATATCCTTGGTCGCTTAGAGAGAACAATTTTTCGTAAGATTTTCGGTCCCGTTTGCGTTGACGGGTTTTGGAGGAGAAGATTCAATCACGAACTATACGAGTTGTACAGCGACATCGACCTAGTCAAAAAACTGCGTATTGGACGTCTGAGATGGCTAGGACATGTAGAGCGAATGGACACCAACGCTCCGGCCTGCAGAGTCTTCGAATCTAACCCCGAGGGACGACGCTAGAGGGAATCATCGCCGTAGGTGGCGCGCACAAGTTCAAGGGGACCTCGACCAACTTGGAGTCCGTAACTGGAGGCAATTAGCTAAAAACCTAGATAAATGGAGAGGATTGTTGGTTGAGGCCCAGGCTCACACCGAACTGTAGCGCCACCTAAGTAAGTAAGTAAGTATCCTTTTTCCTCACAGGACGTAAACTTGTTTCAGCGGCAAACGAGCAATTCAGAAGAATTAGCTGTATCAAACAAATGTTTCACTCGCTTCTTCTTTGTTTTCGTAACCGTCCCGTATCTAAGAACACACTTCGAGACCTGCCTACTGACTTTAAATTTGATGGAGCAGGGTCAGCTTCTGAAGTTATTACACGATAATGCAGTACACGCAGCTGCCCCGTGTAGGGACGGGTTAAGAATATCACTGCAGCGCCCCCCAACAACCAGCGCTTGTCGTAAAAGGCGACTAAGGGGACAAATCAGATCTAGGCAATATAACACCCAAATGAGCCTAGCGACACATATACTACCTTAAAAACCCTCCCACAAGTGTGCATGCGAGTCCGTGGGTTGACACGACTGGAGATCACCGGTGTCATAGAAGAAAGATCAAACAATACTAAAACAGGAGCACGTGTCAAACAACAAACACCATCGCAATATGGTAATATTGCAAAACTGTATCATTATGGTAATACTTACAAGGAAAGGCACTACCCCGCCAGGCACTACCACTGTTGTGCATGGTACTGATCCTGGACCGAGCAGAAATGTTCGGGTCAGAGCTATACGGATTCCGGGGGCTAGCAAAATAATGAAACAGTTTGGACGCAATTTGAGGGTCGCGAGTTGGAACGTTGGAAGCATGACCGGTCGAAGTTACGAGCTGGAAGAGATGATGAATAGAAGGCGGGTGGATATCTTGTGTGTCCAAGAGACGAAATGGAAAAACACCGGAAATCGGGCGCGTTTCTTGGACGTTAGAACAAAAGATTACAAGATGTTCTACTACGGAACGGAAAAGGCTAAGAACGGAATCGGTATCATCCTTGCGGCAGAGTTACTTGGAAACGTCTTGAGCATTTCGAAGTCCAGCGACCGTTTGATGTCTCTCAAACTAGTAATACAAGGAGAGGTGTGGAATATTGTCAGTGCATATGCTCCTCATAATGGGTGCAATCAGAGAGATGAAGATGCATTTTGGCTAGATTTCCACAATCTCCTTAAGAACATCCCAAAGGAAGAGTTTCTGTTTGTTGGAGGAGATTTGAATCGACATGTCGGGAAATCAAACGAAGACTATGAAGACTGCCATGGAGGACTAGGATATGGCACCTGGAACCTTCCTGGTGAAGACATCCTAAGCATGTGCAAACCACACGTTCTTATCGTGTTAAATACCATGTTCATCAAACAAAGCCGACACGTGATCACTTACAGCAGTGGTGGAGATGAAACTCAGATTGACTACCATTTGGTAGCCAATTTCATGAAGCCTCGGGTAAAAGATTGCAAAGTGATACTGGGAGAAGCAATCGTTCGGCAACACCGTCTCCTGCTAACAGACATTTTTATGAAAACACCGAAGAAAAGCAAACAAACAAGGGTCTCTGAGAAAATCAAGTGGTACAATCTGGACAAAGCAAAATGCGAGGCTGTTTTCGTAATGAAAAATTACCTCTCTCACACCATCAACGGAGCTGAGGATGAAGAGTGCAGAGCACAAAATATGTAGGATTCCCTACAGCGAACTTGCTTAAAGAAGGCCAAATCACTGCTAGGAGCTTTAAAAGGCCACCATCAACACGCCAAAGAAACATGGTGGTGGAGTGATGAAGCTAAGAAAGTGATAAATGAGAAGAAAGCGGCTTTCAAAGCTTGGTCAAAGTGCCCCTCTAATAATAGTGACGAAAAAGCTCGCCTCGAAATGGAATACAGATGCTGTAAGAAAAAAGCGAAGAAGAAGTGCGCCCAGCTTCGAGCAGTGAGTACGGAGGGCCTGTATCGGGAGCTGGAGAAAATATCTTCCCCGGTTGTTGATGCAAACCAGGCTATCCAGGAGCTGCGAAGACACAATATGAACAAGAGCGCCACTATCTTCAAAATAGCCGCCCAAAGAAGGAGGAATGCTCAGGAGATTCGTTCGCCAAAGTTCATTAACAATGCTCATGGCCAGCTTCTTGTGGATGACGACGAAAATCTGCAGAGGTGGCGGCGGTATTGTGAACAGTTTCCCCGGCTATACTTTCCAAGAGCCACCCCTAACTGTGAAGAAATACCCGACATTACAGTCGAAGAAGTTAGTGAGGCGGTCAAATACTCCAAAAAACGAAAAGCGGTTGGGCCAGATGAGATGCCTTCTGAGTTCTGGAAAAAGATGGGAGACGTCGGGTTCAGATGGCTCAGAATTCTCATTTCCAAATTCGTGAGAGGTGATCCATTGCCGAATCAATGGAGGGAAAGTTACCTTCTCCCTGTATACAAAGGGAAGGGTGATACGCGAAACTGTGATAACTACCGTTCGATCAAGCTGATGTCACACACCATGAAGATCGTTGAGCGGGTATTAGGTGGCCGACTGCGAAAAATAATACGGCTATCAGATGATCAGTGCGGGTTTGTCTCGGGTATATCAACCGCAGATGCAATCCAAAGTATAAGGATCATAATGGAAAAACATCGTGATTCCTTAAGGGATTTGCATATTGTATTGGTTGACTTTGAAAAGGCATTCGACAGACAACTACGAGATCTGATATGGGTGGCGCTAAAGACATCGAGGGGTTCCAGAAACCTATGTACAGATGATCATGGACATGTACGAAGGAGCAAAAACAGGAGTAAGATGCCCCGCTGGAGTAGCCGAAGAGTTCCCAATCAAAGTCGGGGTACACCAGGGAAGCGTTTTAAGTCCTTTGCTCTTTATTACAGTCCTTGATTATCTGCTTGAAGGTAAAGTGATGGACCCCAAGGTACATCAGTTATTCTTTGCTGACGATGGAGCCATCATAAGTGAGGATCCTACATCCCTGCAACGAGCACTTGATGTGTGGGTGGACGTTCTGGAGGGAAATGGGTATCGCATTAGTTCAAAAAAGACAGAGTACTTATGCTGCCCGTTCTCTGATCCACTCAGGCCTATTCCAGACATTTATTTGAATGGAACAGTGCTTCCCAAGTGCGAAAAGTTCAAATATCTGGGATCTATGATCAATAGCAAAGCATCTTGTGATGACGTCATCAATCATCGCGTAAGCATAGGGTGGATGAAGTGGCGAGAAAATTCCGCTATCTTCTGTGACAGAAAAATGCCCCCTAAGTTGAAAGGAAGGCTCTACACCGCAGTTGTACGTCCAGCGCTCACATACGGTTCACAATGTTGGACGATGTACAAAAAGTATGAGAGTAAATTAACGGCAGCTGAGATGAAGATGCTTCGCATGACAGCAGGAGTGACAAAGCTTGATCGAAAAAGAAGTTCGAAAATCCGTGGAAGCTTTCACATCAAGGAAACCATCGTACAAAAAATAGAGTGCGACCGGCTCAGCTGGTATTGCCACGTTCAAAGAAGAGATCATTTGAACCGTGTTAAAAAGGCAATATCTATGCGCGTTCCAAAGACATCGCGATGTAGGAAAGGCAGGCCTATAAACAGACAAATGCGACGACATCGGCATTTCATTGGCCTCAGTAACCGAGTGATCCAAAATCCGCAGGCCTGCCGATATTTTCTGGGGTCAAATAGGCGAACCCCACAGGCGGATCAGTAGAAATGCGGTGAAGTGGGAGGGTTGTGATCCCTTGTTTTCGGATCATAACCTCGCTGATAAAAGGAAGAAGAAGTAGAAGAATGCAGTACACGCAGCTCAATAAAATCATTTAGCCGCGATTTGTATTTTTTTTTTAAACCAGCAGAGTTTCTGCCACATTCCCTCCATTTTTTGCCTAAAACCTCGTCAAAACTCTTTAAATTTGAATAAATTTTAGTCCTATTACTTGGGGATAGCTCCTCGATGTTAAATTTTTGAGCAATAAAATTAAGCATCCCCCAAGTTATCCCCACGAGCACATTTCTCCAATTCCTCAAATAGTTTTTTTTTTGGAAATCCGCCTACTATGGTATCTGAAAAAAAAACGTAATAACTTCGTTATCCGCTGAAAAAAGCAAAAGATCATTCGTAGTCGATTAGCTTATAAGTCAAGACGACACTGAACGATCAAACTGAGCTCTTCATTTTGGTTTTTCAAATATCAAAGAAAGTCCGTCAATATTAACTTAAGATCGGTTAATGATAAAAAATCCGAAAGTAATAGAGATAAGGTAACAGAAGCAAAATCTCCGAATATTGGCGTGCAGTCTTATGCTCAAGCGGCGAAGACAGTTAAGGGTACGTACACGACCGACAACTCACGGGAGATCAAAGCAAGAAACCGTCCAAACTTTAATGTAAAAACTCCTTCTCAAGTTACGACATTGAAAAATAGTGATAGAGGTAGTTCAGAAGATCATGTATCCAATGTTTTTTCCCTAATTCTTGCGAAACTTGAAGAGCAATGCAAAACAAATAAACTAATTTTCGAGAGACTAGTTGCACTAGAAAACAACATTCATAACACGCGCACTTCAACCCGAATATGAAAGAAACGCTTAAAATGCTTACTTGGAACGCTAACGGGCTCATACAAAGACTCGACGAGTTAGAAATATTTATGCGAGAGAAAGATATTGATATATGCTTGGTCTGTGAAACTCATCTGAAAAAGCAATCGAATATTAAGATAAGGGGGTATAGCGGATATCACGCCTTTCACCCATCGGAAAGAGCCAGAGGCGGATCATCTTTGTTTATAAAAGAAAATATCGAACACTCAGCGGAAATAAAAATTGAATTAGAAGCAATGCAAGTAAGCACGGTACGCGTTAGAAATAGACATTTTGCTTTCAACATTTCGTCTGTATATTGTCCACTGCGATGTAAACTTGAAGAAAGTGATTTCACAAACATCTTCAACTTCCTTAAACCAAATTTTATTATTGGTGGTGACTTCAACGCGAAACACCCCTTCTGGGGCTCAAGGTACGCCTCTCAGAAAGGTAGAAAGCTTTATAATGCGGGTATGCAATTCAGTTGTGATTTTTACTCGACGGGTAAACCAACATATTGGCCAACTGATAGAAATAAGATACCAGATCTGATTGATTTCTTTGTTGTTAAAGGAATATCTGGCAACTGTATAAAAGTTGAAGAGAGCTTTGATCTCTCCTCTGATCATTCTCCAATCATTATGACGATAAGCGAAGCTTTGATTAAAAAAGTAGGACCGGCCAGATTAACTGGAGCGAAAACTAATTGGGACGGCTTTAAAAAAGATATTGAGGCAAATATTGAGCTGAGCGTATCACTTAAAACGCCCTATGAACTTGAAGTTGAATTAGATCGCTTCGTCGAAATCTTACAGGATGCCGCGTGGAAGAATACTCCCAACCTAAAGAGAACCCCGGCCAGTTAAATTAAAATTTATCCGCAGGAAATAAAAGAGATGATTAAGGAGAAGAGAAAAGCGCGTAAAAGATGGCAACAAACCCGGGCTCCGCAACATAAAGCACATCTTAACCGTTTGTGCAACTCACTAAAACGATCTATTAAAGACCTTAAGAATAATGAAATACAAACTTACCTAGAAAGCTTAACGGCAGAAAAAGATTCTAACTATTCGCTTTGGAAGGCTATAAAAGGTATTAAAAAACCTCAAATTCAAGCCGCGCCAATTAGGAAAAATCAAGACGAATGGGCCAGGCATGATAAAGAGAAAGCGCAAGTTTTTGCCGCCCACCTGGAAGAAACTTTCAAACCGTTTGATGGACAAGCTCTTATTGAAAATATAAATACGTCGTATATAGACAATAGCGTAATAAGAAATGCAACGCTTACCGAACTTAAGGAAGAAATAAAGAAACTTAAACCTAAGAAAGCTCCTGGATACGACCTAATTACGGGAGAGGTTCTTAAAGCACTACCAAGAAAAGCTCTAATTAAGCTTCTGTTCATTATAAACGCCGCGATTAGACTAGAATATGTTCCCAGTCAATGGAAAGTCGCCGAAGTTATAATGGTCCTTAAGCCTGGAAAACCGCCAAATGAAAAAACCTCTTATAGACCGATTTCGCTTCTTCCAATTATATCCAAAGTGTTCGAGAGAATATTGGTTAGGCGAATACAGCCGGTAATAGAAGAAGGGCATCTCATCCCTGATCATCAATTCGGATTTAGAAGTAAGCATTCTACAGTTGAACAAGTACATCGAATAACACATGTAATCGAAAAATCACTTGAAGAAAAAAAGATTTGTTCAAGCGTATTCCTTGACGTTTCTCAAGCCTTTGACAAGGTCTGGCACGAAGGCTTAAAGTTTAAATTACGACAAGTTCTGCCAGAGCACCTATATAATATTTTGAAGAACTACCTTACGAATAGGCTATTCCGCGTCAAATGTGGAAACGAATATTCAGATTTTAAGGAAATAATGGCTGGGGTGCCGCAAGGAAGCGTTCTTGGTCCAGTCTTATATCTATTATACACTCGTGATATACCGCAAGTAGAAGGCACTGAGCTAGCTACATTTGCCGACGACACTGCTATCTTGACAGTAGGTAAAACGGTCGAAGATACTACAGAAAAACTGCAAGAAGCTTTGAATAGAGTAAATGAATGGACAAAGGTTTGGCGAATCGCACTTAACGAGACCAAATCTGTTCATGTAAATTTTACTTATAAAAAAATAAATAATTTGCCGATCTTTTCAAACTCGGTTCAAATCCCGTTTGCAAACGAGGCTAAGTATCTTGGAATGACACTTGATACAAAGCTGAAATGGAAAACGCACGTTAAGAAAAAACGCAAAGAACTAGATAACAAATATAGAGAAATGTATTGGTTACTTGGAAAATATTCCAAGCTTAATATAGAGAACAAACTGCTTTTATATAAGCAAGTGCTAAAGCCTGTATGGACATATGGTATACAACTCTGGGGTTGTACCAAAATAACTAATATTAAAATTTTACAAACTTTTGAAAACAAAGTGCTAAGAGGTATTGTAAATGCGCCATGGTATATCAGAAATAGCGATATCCACAGAGACCTTGGCATTAGAACAATCGAAGATGAAATTCAAACCTACGCGAGAAAGCATAGAAGTCGACTAGAAAGTCACGTAAATATTACAGTCCTCCAACTTTTGGAAGAAAGAAATTTACTGCGCCGTCTACAAAGAACCAAACCTTTAGACCTAGCGCAATAAGTAACCGCGTCTAAACTGCGGAGCTGGCAGGAACTTCCAATGGGAAGGTACCTGCAAAACGTCATTATTTCGCGAAACGAAAACTACTTGATAAGTCGAATACTTAGTTGTAGTAAAAATAAAAACAAGTCTGTTTTGAAGGGAGGTTTTTTAGTGGGTAAGAATCCCACACTACTATGAGCACGCGCTGTCGATCCTCATAGTGTCTTGTTGAAGATTTTCACCTACCCCCGGAAAAAAAAAAAAAAAAAAAAAAAATATCAAAGAGCTAGTCGGTGGCAATTACATCGAACTCTTTGCCATCCTCTAATGCGCACAGAGTGTAAGATACGAATTCCGTTAAGTTGGTGGTTGATGACCTTCCATTAACCCTCTATTTGAACCGAATCCATTAAATCTTGAATCTCTATCAGACACTTTGGATATATTACTTTTTTTTATATCACTGATTTTTCCCCATTTCTACAAAAAATGTATAAAAATAGTTTTTTTACAAATCGCCTATCAAAAGCAAATTTTTAAAGGCTTAAAAGGGCAAAGCCGCCCTCAAGCTGCCTTCGGATTTTTGTTGCTGAATCACATTTACATATTTCATTCACACTTACTTGCAAACAAAATTTTTACTAATTTTTTTCTCTCCATTGACTGACTAGTCACACAGAATGTACTTTTGCTGCCAAAAGCATCAGAATAAAACTTTCAGACCAGTAAAATTATATGCATACTGCATACTTTCCAAAAAGCTGTAAATATTGATTGAGCGCGAAATGTTTAACTTCTTCTTCTTCTTCTTCCTTTTATCAGCGAGGTTATGATCCGAAAATAACGGATCATAACCCTCCCACTTCACCGCATTTCTACTGATCCGCCTGTGGAGTTCGCGCGAAATGTATAACGACTCGAATTTAATAAAGTTCATGTAATAGCTGCCTCACGGCAGCCTTACCGGTAGAGGGTTAAGAAATCCTTATTGGTTTGGGGAAAAGATAGATTTGCCATTAAAGAACACTGTTACATAAACGATGCTTTTAAAGAGCTTCGGTATGCAGGAGAATTTAGCGGTTGGTCGGTAGTTGGAAATTTCGTTCTTAGGACCTTTTTTGTGAAAGGGGATCATGTATTACCTCTTCCAAAGAAGGGAAGACTGCCTGTGAAAAAGAAGTTTGGAAGAGAGCAGTAAAGGGTTGGGTCAAATAGTTTACACAATTTTTCAGAACTACAGAGGGTAGGCCATCGGGAGTACTCAAACTTCAGTTTTTTTTAACTTTTCTTCTATGACTTCAAATGAGTCTCATGAAGTTTGAGCACAGCTTCTCATGTAGGAGAAGTGATCAAGATCAACTTCAAGCAAGTGGTTGTCAAATGATTGGCTGAAGTAATGTGCAAATAAATTTGCAATTATTTTAGTATCGTTCGAGGAAGTATTAGACAATTTCAAATAGAAGGATAGTTCTCTGATTTCTTTTTTGTATTAATAAAGTGGAAAAAATCGTTTGGGGTAGAAGGTTATGCTACTCGTATGTTGCATGCCTTCCAGATAACCTAGATAAAGAGATTCGCAGAGTTCGGAAAGGTGGGCCGATACGGGGAGGTGATTGGAGAAGTCAGAGTTCGAACCAGAGCTAAGATAGAAAGTTTATTTCTTGTATTGAGGAGCGAGGGTAACCCTTTAGTGAACCAGGTTGGGGAAAACGAGGAGTTTTTCCAGAGTATGGATGAGACAGCCTGTGTGAGAGAACTATAGTACAATCGACAAGATAAATTCGATTTTTAAAGAAAAAGAATTGGTATGTGCCTCACCCACATAAGCACATGGTTGAAGTAAAACTTCACTTCAATAAAATGTATTATGTAAACGCATACACCATACACGCGCACGGAGTACACAACAGTTGATGCATCTACGACTTTACACGACCAAATTTAGAGATCGTTTTGAGACAGGGTTGAGTTTCAATTGGCATTTTCGTTGTAACCAAATTGAGAAAACGATTTAGAATCGGAACGAAAGAGGATTGAGTTAGACACTTCTTCCCCTGTGTGTGAAGTTCCTTTTCATTCCCTTTTCTCTCTTCTATCTCTATCTGTCAAACTCAATCTGTCTATTCGCATTTATATGCAAAATCTCAGATCGATTACAGGAAATTATGTCATCGGATCTTGCCAGTCCTATTTCAATCCGATCTGCGTTTATATGGTACTCGACACCGACATTCTCCTAGTTGACTTATGGGCAAGCGCTAATCATCTATCTTTCTCTTATACATCTAGTCATCGCTCTCTCATGCGTATGTAAATGCACATTCAAACTAACGCGTCGGCACCAATCCCCAATTGCCTTCTACCACTTAAATAATTAGCAAATCACTATAGCATTGAAGAGTGAAAACCCACAAATTATGTTTTTCTTCCAAACTCTATCTTTAATTCATCCCCCTTCGGGTAGGGGTTAGAATATACCCGAAGTAGGCATGCCTGTCGTAGGAGGCAACTAAAATCCACCATCCGTATACCGACCGTAGTGTATACACAAAAATGCAATGGACAAAACAAAACGATTTAATACCCCAGGTGGCAGCCCAGTTTCACTGGAAAATCCACCCTCTTCGGAAGTCGGCTCTATTCATTCTGGGGAGAGCCATTTATTGCGACTTATAAATTCCTTCACAAAAAGTACAAGGGTATCTCGATCTCCGCCTGGTAAAAATCTTCATCCTAACCCTCCACGTGGGTGCCAGCCGGAAATAACCACCACAGCAGTCTTGTAGGATGTCAAGATGAGGTTAGCCAAGACCAGGAGGCATTAAAGAGAATTCTTAGCTCCTCAATAGCTTAATTTTCTATTTACGCTTTCATATGGAGGTACCTGATTTCAGTGGTGGAGTGAGCGCTTAATGCACGAAACCGTGCTCAAGAATGCAAGGCTGGGGGTTAAACCAGTCTCTAACGAGTTCCTTCGGACGCACAGGCGGGTCCGTCGTATTTTGCCTTATCCCGATACTACGGCGCTGTCGGGACTGACCGTAATTCCGTATTACTCGTGGGTCCAAAATCCGAAAATTTAAAAATGAACAAAAACAAAACAAAAATACAACAAAAAAACAAAAAAAAAATGAATTTCCGGGCACTTCATCGGAAGACGAACTGCTCGCTTCCAACCAGGAAAAGAGGGCGGAGAGCGAGACGCTCCCCAAACCTTTAACAACCACAGCGTCGGACACTCGACTTAGTGCCCTTAAGCGCGAGGGCACCCTACTCTCACAAGTCGACCAGCAACCGTAGGAAAAGCGCGTACCAGCGTGCCATCTTCATTCTGGGTAACTTAGATCCTTTAACCCCTCGGGGGCCATAGGGCGTCAACCACGCCTGCGCGCCATCTTGTTCGAAGTTCTGCAACGCGTTTGAGCTGCCCCCAACTCATTCCTAAAGAGCTCGATTCCTCCTCAACTGTTCTGCGCCACGTTTGCCTAGGGCGCCCCGCTATTCTGCCTGCCTGGGTGAGCGGATTCCACTGCATGGCGTATTTCGCAATGGAGTTGTCTTCGCGCCGTAGGGTGTGTCCAATCCATTGCCACTTTCTTCTTCGTATAGTAATGCTTATAGGTTCTTGGGCCGTTCTCAGATAAAGTTGTTCGTTGGAGATACGGTTCGGCCAAAAAATCCTCAAGATGATTCTTAAGCATTTGTTTACGAAGACTTGCAGCTTTCGTGTGTTAATGGTGTCCACCTTCCAAGTACTGCACCCATAAAGCAGCACTGATTCTACGTTGGAGCGGAACAATCGTAGCTTGGTTCTTAAGCTAATAACATTGCTTCTCCAGATTTTGGACTGCATTCCGAACGCAGCTTTAGCCTTCCCGATTCTACTGCACACATCCAGTTCGGTGCCACCGCGATTAGCCGAGACGACACTTCCTAAATGTAGAAAGTTATCAACTTTCTCGACTTCCTGTCCGGCAATGTAAAGTTGAGCGCGGTTGTTAGAAGAAGTGCTCAGGGCTTTTGTTTTGGCTGTGTTTATTTTTAGCCCCACTTTGGTTGCCTCAGCTTCTAGATTTTGAGCCATCAGATGAAGATCCATTATCCGATGTGAAAGTAGACAAACATCGTCAGCGTAATCTAGGTGTTTAAGGTAAGATGTCATAGTCCAACGAATTCCATAGTTGCCTTCCGTCAATGCTGCACGGAGTACATCGCTGATAACCACCAAGAACAATAGTGGTGACAGTATGCACCCTTGACGTACTCCACTTTGGACTTCAAAATCCTCCAACACCTTACCATTGTGCACGACGTGACACTTACCGCCCTCGTCATTCATTCTGGGTAAGATTACTAAGAAGGAGGTGGACGGCACGGCTTTCGAACGGGACCTGGCCGATAAAGTCAAATTCCAGAAGGTTATTGATGAGTACATCAACTACCGCAATACCTACAACTTTCCAAAAGCGATGCAGCAAAGCGCAACCGATCCCAAGAGGAAATCAAGTCCGATTCCCAAAGGATCAAAGTCCCTAAGCTGTCAACACCCAACCCCAATGAACCTTCTACCTCCTCGGCTTTCCAAGCGACACGAACTCTCAGCGAGGTTGTCAGAGACGACCTCCAAGTCGCCCTGGTAGACGAGCTCTCTACTGACGGTAAGGCAGTGACTGAAGTCTGGGGAGCCATCGAGGTCAAACTATCCCAGATGGTCATGGACCATCTTATTAACAACCAAGGAGGACCGCTGCCCTGCTTCGACTCAGCTGACATCATACGAGGGTACAGGGTCATCAAATGCGAGGACGCCTTCTCTAAGGAACTCCTAGGCGGCTGCATTCACAAGATCCGTGACGCATAGGACGGTTTGAGGCTCAAGCTAATCCTGGCCAGAGAGATTCCGAGGAGACCGAGAATCCGCATGCCATCGCTCCCTAACATGCGCATTAACGACAACCTACTACTAAATTGCCTGAAGCTGCATAACCCTACGATTCCCATGGATGACTGGAAAGTTATCAAGGTTGAGGAACCCCACAACAATACCTTCTCCTTCCTTCTTCTTATTAATGAAGACAGTGCCGTCTCCATTGAGAAGAATGGATGCAAACTCCGCTTCAGCATCAGGCATGCCAAAATAAAAATTTTCCGATCCTCTGGGGCCTTATTTTGTACTGCTTTCGGATTCGGATTGCCATTCGAAAATGTAATCCGATTCTAAAATGAATTGGTATTTTGTATGGTTCTCGGATTGGGTGTAAGTGCTTCCAACTCAAAATCAAACATTTCCGAAAGTTAGATTGTCAAAACATCTATCAAACGTCACTTAAATTAGTTGGAATAGAAATAGAAAATGCCAATTTCCGAATTTCGTATACATTTGCTATAAAAACGCAATACAAAATAAGGCCCCTGGTCTCACTGACGACTTAGACGAAGTCGACGATGCCAACAGGTTGTTGGAGGACATGAGGATTGAAACTACATCCCAAACCACAAATAACACCGATAATACCAATGCTGAAAGTCATTCAGATTAATCTGCACCACTCGATTAGTGCTACAGATAATCTGGTGGTTTTTCTAAAGGAGGAAAACATTGACATCAGCATTGTCCAAGAACCCTGGGTAAACGGCCCTGACATTAAGGGCCTCAATGACAACCAATACAACCTTTTTTACAACTGGAATAACATCAATCATGGTAAGCCATGAAGTCTTTTTCAGACCATAATTGGATCCTCTTCAATGTAGATCTCGAGATCGAGACTCCCAAACCCTACAGAAACCTCAAAAGAACCGACTGGACAAAGTTTAGTCAAGTCGTTAGATCCAAGCTACGTAGAACTCAAAACGCTTTAATAACCTCCACTGCAGAACTAGACAGAAAAGTAAAGACTTTCGAAAAAGCCTTCAATAATGCTTTTAAAGTTGCGTGTCCGGTCGAATACAGCAAAAAAAGCTTTCCCTCCGTGGTGGAACGAAGAACTCTCTAACCTCAGGAAACTGACTAGAGAGACCTTCAATATCTGCTACAAGTGCAAATACTGGCAGCCTTACACGGACAGCCTTAAAATATACAAAAAAGCTATCAGAATGGCCAAGAAACGGTCCTGGATAGAGTATTACCAATCAATTGATACCCTCAAAGACTCCGCTAGACTCAGCAAGATTCTATCGAAGGATCATTCCAATCCATCCCTCCTGAAAAGGTCGGATGGTAAGTGGACGGAGAATTCTTAAAGATCTTAATACACACCCACTTTCCCGGATGTAAAGACAGCTACACTGAGCCCAACAGTTCGCAATGCCTGCAATCCTGGGAACACATAATACCCATTATTACCGAAGAAAAAATCTCATGGGCCATTCGCAGCTTCGCCCCTTATAAATCGCCAGGCCCAGATGGCATTCTGCCCATTATGCTACAAAAAATGCATAAGGTAGCAATCCCATGGCTCGTGCCGATTTTCAGGAACTGCATCCTAAATAACCATGTACCCCACTCATGGAGACGGGTGAGAGTGGTTTTCATTCCGAAGGTGGGGAGGCGAAAGATTTCAGACCAATCAGTCTGACCTCCTTCGTTTTGAAGACCCTCGAGCGCCTTCTAGACAACCATCTGCGAGATACAATTGAGTCATCTCTTTCCAAATCCCAACACGCATACCTCAAAGGAAGATCTACAGAAACAGCTCTTCATGAAGTAGTTCGAACAATAGAAAAATCCCTACAGTATAAGGAATACACTTTAGCTACCTTTCTAGACATAGAAGGAGCTTTTAACAATGTACACACTGAAGTAATTCTAGAGTCCCTCACGGAGCTGGGCATAGAAACATGCCTAAGTCAATGGATAGTCTCTATGCTCAGCACTAGAACTATTCAAGCATCTCAAGGAAACAGCACCATAACCAAATTTGCCAGTAGAGGAACGCCCCAAGGTGGAGTCATCTCACATCTACTATGGCTAATAGTCATGAATAAAATCCTTTTATGCTTAGACAGAGAAAGAATTAAAGTAGTTGGGTATGCGGACGACATGGTGATTTTAGTGTCGGGACTTTTCCCTCCCGTGATAAGTGAGATCATGGAGAGTGCTCTAAGTAAAGTCACCGCATGGGCCAGAAAGTGTGGACTTGGAGTCAACCCAAATAAAACTGAACTGATGCTTTTCACCACAAAAACCAAAATACCCGACTTCAATCTTCCTCGATTAAACGGTCAGATACTCTCCTTATCTTCCAGCGCTAAGTACCTAGGAGTTATTCTAGACCCTAAACTTAACTGGAAACCAAACATAGACGAACGAGTAAAGAAAGCATGTATAGCCTTCTATGCCTGCAACAGCACCTTCGGCAAAAGATGGGGCCTGCAACCAAAATTGACTTTGTGGATGTACACAGCCGTAGTACGCCCAATCCTTACCTGCGGGTCGATAGTATGGTGGCCGGCCCTTAGAAAAGCCTATAACATAACCAAACTAAATAAGGTGCAAAGAGCAGCATGCATAGGCACCACAGGCGCCCTACGGTCAACTCCGTCAGACGCTCTAACAGTGGCAGGCAGGTGGACCCACAAGCTCATTCCCACTATAAAATCATGGACAGAGAGAGCGAGGGGGAACTGTAACTACCACCTCACACAGTTCCTGTCCGGACACGGTGGCTACCGGAAATACATCCATAGATTTGGACACGATAGTTCGCCCCTGTGTCCAATATGCCCAAACGAAGAGGAGGACGCGGAGCATGCAGTGTTCTACTGCAGACGCTTTGCAGAAGACAGAGCAAACCTGCCAAGTCCAGAAAATATTGTTAGTCACATGACACGATCAGAGGGCGAGTGGATGGAGATCTGCTTATTCATAGTGTGTGTGCAGAATGCGCTGCGAAGAGCAGAAGCCCTAAGAAGAGCCCAAGAGGCGGCCTCGGAGACTAGAGCATAATTGCTAACCAGCCCCGCGAAGAAATACCTAACGGCAATACCGCGGGGAGAGTGGTTGAAGCGTGTAGGGTGTGTGTTTAGTACGTAGGCGTATTCCTGGAATCGATTACTCAGGTTTGCGAATCGTGCATGCTAGTAGCACTCGGGCTATTAGTATCTATGAAGATTTATACATCCTTGGCGCAACCTAAAAAAAAAAAAAAAGACTACATCATCCCCACATTGAACTTCACAAAGCGTTTCGATGTACAATTCCCTACAAGAAAAGATTGGCAAGATGGACAGGCGACCAGTGGTTTCGATCTAACAGTCTACACCGATGGACTGTGGGGTTGGTGCGGGTGTTTTCTCGGAGTCCCTGAACATCGCAAGATCGTACCGACTCCCCGACGCAGCCAGCGTCTTTCAAGCGGAAGTACTCGCCATTCGCGAAGCCTGTCGCCAAGTCAAGTCACACACAAATACACTACCAAGGCAAAGAATCGCTATTTTAATCGATAGCCAAGCTGCTATCAAAGCCATTGCCTCGGAAACTATTTCCTCAAAACTAGTACTAGAATGCCGACAGGAGCTGGCCTCGCTAGATGGCCAATGCATGGTGACCCTAGTCTGGGTTCCAGGCCACAGCAACGTTGATGGCAACGAACATGCTGACGAACTGGCCAGGCGAGGCTCAGCACTTCAATGCTCACTTGCTGAACTTGTTCACACCCCGCTCGGAGCAATTAAGGCAAACATCTCCTCAATCTTTCTCAGAAAAGCTAACCTTAAATAGTCCAGGTTAATGAACTGCGTCATATCCAGAAAGATGTGGCCTAACTACAACAAGACCAAAACAACCGCCCTATTGAACAGAACGCGCAAAGATATTGCCCGTACAATCGCGATAATCACGGGACACTGGCCGGTAGGAGAGCATGCAGCCAAACTAGGTATCCCATATAATACACACTGCCGTAGTTGCAACATAGCCACCGAAAAAGAAACAATTATCCACTACATGTGCAATTGTCCAGCACTAGCTGGGGCTAGACATCGAGCATTAGGCAAACCCTTCTACAATTCACTTGAGGAAATCTCGGGTAAGAACATAAATGAGCTAACACTCTTCTTAAACTCCACAGGCTGGCTCTAGATGGTCCTCACCAACACACATCAACATCCAAGGTCCCATGAGTCGTGGTATCAAAACGGCATAACTGTGCTAATTGGGTCTCTGTTTTTACAGAACCGCCACTTCTACCTACCTACCTATCTTGATCTCCACCAACAAGATCGAACATCTCCGGAAAAGAAGTCTGCCGGAAGCTTATGCGCATGAAAAACGGGACTCAGTGAAATTTGAAAGCATTTAGGAGGAAAACGACGTACTCCGTACAAAGCTTACCGAAATGGAGCTACTCTATCGTGAGCTTAAGAAAGAGGTAGATTCACCCAGGCAAGAAAATAATGCATTAAAATACACGTATATACAAAGAGAAAATACAGTTAGCCCACATCGCTCACCTAGTCGCTAATACCAGATAGAGGAAGAAGTGCTAACACGCGAAACGAATTGGATCGAAAAGAAACGACCTAGCTCATTCCTCACCGGAAGTCGAGCCACAAACAGATGAAAAGCGCAAGGAGTTGCAAGAAAAGCCACAACAAATAAAATTACGTTCTCCGCCACCGATAAACATCGTTGGACTACGGACTATAGTAAGTTGCATTGCCTCCTTAAACGAACGCTGGCATCGAAGTTTAAGGTGACGTTTCTCCAAAACAATATGTGGAAAATCAATGTAGATGATGCCTATGGTAACCGAGCAGTGTCCCAAAAATTGAATACTGAGAAGATTCCGTGGTAAATAAGTTAGAAAGACCACTGCGTGTTGTAGCAAGGGGACTCCACCCCTCATGCACTAAAGAAGATGTAATGAACGACCTTATTCCAATCACGATTGCAATATGGACTTTGCAGTTGGGGTGGCGCTTACCTTAGCAAACTACAGCAATTAACGGTCTCTCACACACAAATTGAAAATTCTTCCTTTGCGTCATTTATTTTATTTTAAGGTTCTGAAGGTCTTTTTTATTAGAGGCGGGGATCTGGAAAGTCCAATTTCTGACTTACACAGCTTACGTAGCCATTCAAACTTTGTTGTAAATGTTCCTGCTTTTCGCACCACAAGTTACAGAAACTTTTACTCTACTGTTTCATGCAAATTATTTAACACTCTGCCCTTGGAAATTCGGTCCATAAAAAATTTATCCCGGTTTACAAAAGTAATTAAATCATGGCTTCTTTGTTTTAATCATCACGAAATCGAAACCCTGTTGCGTTTTTCAGTTTAAAAAGATAAACAATAAAACGATTTGCTCATTTGCTTAACCAAGTACGTAGCTATTTTTGCCATTTATAATTCCTTTTTGATTGTATCACTTTTTTATTTGTTAAAGATCAATTTTTACTCTTCCTCACTTACTGGAATTAAAAAAATGTAATTTCTGTTTATCTACCTTTGTACACCCCACACAAAGTAAAATTTATTAAAATGTGGCATCACTTCTATTTTTTTTTTAAATATAAAGATGTCACTAACTATTCTATATGTATTAAATGCTTACAAATTTTATATTGAATTGTAAATTTGTTCTGCATACATATGAATAAAGAAAATTGAATTGAATTGAATTGAGAAAAGCAAACAAAAAAGGGTCTCTGAGAAAATCAAGTGGTACAATCTGGACAAAGAAAGAGGCGAGGCTTTTGTTTTCGCAATGAAAAATTACATCTCTCACACCATCAACGGAGCTGAGGATGAAGAGTGCGGAGCACAAAATATGTGGGATTCCCTGCAGCGAACTTGCTTAAAGAAGGCCAAATCACTGCTAAGAGCTTCAAAAGGCCACCATCAACACGCCAATGAAACATGGTGGTGGAGTGATGAAGCTAAGAATGTGATAAATGAGAAGAAAGCGGTTTTCAAAGCTTGGTGCCCCTCTAATAATAGTGACGAAAAAGTTCGCCTTGAAATGGAATACAGATGCTGCAAGAAAAAAGCGAAGAAGAAGTGCGCCCAGCTTCAAGCAGAGAGTACGGAGGGCCTGTATCGGGAGCTGGAGAGAATATCTTCCCCGGTTGTTGATGCAAACCAGGCTATCCAGGAGCTGCGAAAACACACTATGAACAAGAGCGCAACCATCTTCAAAATAGCCACCCAAAGAAGGAGAAATGGTCAGGAGATTCGTTCGCCAAAGTTCATTAACAATGCTCATGGCCAGCTTCTTGTGGATGACAACAAAATTCTGCAGAGGTGGTGGCGGTATTGTGAAGAACTTTTAAATGAACAGTTTCCCCGGATATACTTTCCAAGAACCACCCCTAACTGTGAAGAAATACCCGACATTACAATCGAAAAAGTTAGTGAGGTGGTCAAATACTTAAAAAAACGAAAAGGGGTTGGGCCGAACGAGATGCGCTCTGAGTTCCGGAAAAAGATGGGAGACATCGGGTTCAGATGGGTCAGAATTCTCATCTCCAAATTTGTGAGAGGTGATCAGTAGAAATGCGGTGAAGTGGGAGGGTTATGATCCCTTATTTTCGGATCATAACCTCGCTGATAAAAGGAAGAAGAAGAAGAAGAAGTTAAACATTTCGCGCTCAATCAATATTTACAGCTTTTTGGAAAGTATGCAGTTTCATAATTTTACTGGTCTGAAAGTTTTATTCTGATGCTTTTGGCAGCAAAAGTACATTCTGTGTGACTAGTCAGTCAATGGAGAGAAAAAAATTAGTAAAAATTTTGTTTGCAAGTAAGTGTGAATGAAATATGTAAATGTGATTCAGCAACAAAAATCCGAAGGCAGCTTGAGGGCGGCTTTGCCCTTTTAAGCCTTTAAAAATTTGCTTTTGATAGGCGATTTGTAAAAAAAAACATTTTTATACATTTTTTGTAGAAATGGGGAAAAATCAGTGATATAAAAAAAGCGGATTTCTACTGATCCGCCTGTGGGGTTCGCCTATTTGACTTCAGAAAATATCGATTTTGGATCACTCGGTTACTGAGGCCAATGAAATGCCGATGTCGTCGCATTTGTCTGATCCAGGCGTTTATAGGCCTGCCTTTCCTACATCGCGATGTCTTTGGAACGCGCATAGATATTGCCTTTTTAACACGGTTCAAATGATCTCTTCTTTGAACGTGGCAATACCAGCAGAGCCGGTCGCACTCTATTTTTTGTACGATGGTTTCCTTGGTGTGAAAGCTTCCACGGATTTTCGAACTTCTTATTCGATCAAGCTTTGTCACTCCTGCTGTCATGTGAAGCATCTTCATCTCAGCATCCGTTAATTTACTCTCATACTTTTTGTACATCGTCCAACATTGTGAACCGTATGTGAGCGCTGGACGTACAACTGCGGTGTAGAGCCTTCCTTTCAACTTAGGGGGCATTTTTCTGTCACAGAAGATAGCGGAATTTTCTCGCCACTTCATCCACCCTACGCTTACGCGATGATTGATGTCGTCATCACAAGATGCTTTGCTATTGATCATAGATCCCAGATATTTGAACTTTTCGCACTTGGGAAGCACTGTTCCATTCAAATAAATGTCTGGAATAGGCCTGAGTGGATCAGAGAACGGGCAGCATAAGTACTCTGTCTTTTTTGAACTAATGCGATACCCATTTCCCTCCAGAACGTCCACCCACACATCAAGTGCTCGTTGCAGGGATGTAGGATCCTCACTTATGATGGCTCCATCGTCAGCAAAGAATAACTGATGTACCTTGGGGTCCATCACTTTACCTTCAAGCAGATAATCAAGGACTGTAATAAAGAGCAAAGGACTTAAAACGCTTCCCTGGTGTACCCCGACTTTGATTGGGAACTCTTCGGCTACTCCAGCGGGGCATCTTACTCCTGTTTTTGCTCCTTCGTACATGTCCATGATCATCTGTACATAGGTTTCTGGAACCCCTCGATGTCTTAGCGCCACCCATATCAGATCTCGTGGTTGTCTGTCGAATGGCTTTTCAAAGTCAACCAATACAATATGCAAATCCCTTAAGGAATCACGATGTTTTTCCATTATGATCCTTATACTTTGGATTGCATCTGTGGTTGATTTACCCGAGACAAACCCACACTGATCATCAGATAGCCATATTATTTTTCGCAGTCGGCCACCTAATACCCGCTCAACGATCTTCATGGTGTGTGACATCAGCATGATCGAACGGTAATTATCACAGTTTCGCGTATCACCCTTCCCTTTGTATACATGGAGAAGGTAACTTTCCCTCTATTGATTCGGTATTGGGTCACCTCTCACAAATTTGGAGATGAGAATTCTGACCCATCTGAACCCGACGTCTCCCATCTTTTTCCGGAACTCAGAGCGCATCTCGTTCGGCCCAACCCCTTTTCGTTTTTTTAAGTATTTGACCACCTCACTAACTTTTTCGATTGTAATGTCGGGTATTTCTTCACAGTTAGGGGTGGTTCTTGGAAAGTATATCCGGGGAAACTGTTCATTTAAAAGTTCTTCACAATACCGCCACCACCTCTGCAGAATTTTTTTGTCATCCACAAGAAGCTGGCCATGAGCATTGTTAATGAACTTTGGCGAACGAATCTCCTGACCATTTCTCCTTCTTTGGGTGGCTATTTTGAAGATGGTTGCGCTCTTGTTCATAGTGTGTCTTCGCAGCTCCTGGATAGCCTGGTTTGCATCAACAACCGGGGAAGATATACTCTCCAGCTCCCGATACAGGCCCTCCGTACTCTCTGCTTGAAGCTGGGCGCACTTCTTCTTCGCTTTTTTCTTGCAGCATCTGTATTCCATTTCAAGGCGAACTTTTTCGTCACTATTATTAGAGGGGCACCAAGCTTTGAAAACCGCTTTCTTCTCATTTATCACATTCTTAGCTTCATCACTCCACCACCATGTTTCATTGGCGTGTTGATGGTGGCCTTTTGAAGCTCTTAGCAGTGATTTGGCCTTCTTTAAGCAAGTTCGCTGCAGGGAATCCCACATATTTTGTGCTCCGCACTCTTCATCCTCAGTTCCGTTGATGGTGTGAGAGATGTAATTTTTCATTGCGAAAACAAAAGCCTCGCCTCTTTCTTTGTCCAGATTGTACCACTTGATTTTCTCAGAGACCCTTTTTTGTTTGCTTTTCTCAATTCAATTCAATTCAATTTTCTTTATTCATATGTATGCAGAACAAATTTACAATTCAATATAAAATTTGTAAGCATTTAATACATATAGAATAGTTAGTGACATCTTTATATTTAAAAAAAAAATAGAAGTGATGCCACATTTTAATAAATTTTACTTTGTGTGGGGTGTACAAAGGTAGATAAACAGAAATTACATTTTTTTAATTCCAGTAAGTGAGGAAGAGTAAAAATTGATCTTTAACAAATAAAAAAGTGATACAATCAAAAAGGAATTATAAATGGCAAAAATAGCTACGTACTTGGTTAAGCAAATGAGCAAATCGTTTTATTGTTTATCTTTTTAAACTGAAAAACGCAACAGGGTTTCGATTTCGTGATGATTAAAACAAAGAAGCCATGATTTAATTACTTTTGTAAACCGGGATAAATTTTTTATGGACCGAATTTCCAAGGGCAGAGTGTTAAATAATTTGCATGAAACAGTAGAGTAAAAGTTTCTGTAACTTGTGGTGCGAAAAGCAGGAACATTTACAACAAAGTTTGAATGGCTACGTAAGCTGTGTAAGTCAGAAATTGGACTTTCCAGATCCCCGCCTCTAATAAAAAAGACCTTCAGAACCTTAAAATAAAATAAATGACGCAAAGGAAGAATTTTCAAGGTCCTGAATAGGTCCATTGTGTGTGCTGAACGGTGAGAATTACAAACATTACGAATTGCAGATTTTTGAGAGACCGTTAATTGCTGTAGTTTGCTAAGGTAAGCGCCACCCCAACTGCAAAGTCCATATTGCAATCGTGATTGGAATAAGGTCGTTCATTACATCTTCTTTAGTGCATGAGGGGTGGAGTCCCCTTGCTACAACACGCAGTGGTCTTTCTAACTTATTTACCACGGAATCTTCTCAGTATTCAATTTTTGGGACACTGCTCGGTTACCATAGGCATCATCTACATTGATTTTCCACATATTGTTTTGGAGAAACGTCACCTTAAACTTCGATGCCAGCGTTCGTTTAAGGAGGCAATGCAACTTACTATAGTCCGTAGTCCAACGATGTTTATCGGTGGCGGAGAACGTAATTTTATTTGTTGTGGCTTTTCTTGCAACTCCTTGCGCTTTTCATCTGTTTGTGGCTCGACTTCCGGTGAGGAATGAGCTTTGTGTTTTTGCTAGGTCGTTTCTTTTCGATCCAATTCGTTTCGCGTGTTAGCACTTCTTCCTCTATCTGGTATTAGCGACTAGGTGAGCGATGTGGGCTAACTGTATTTTCTCTTTGTATATACGTGTATTTTAATGCATTATTTTCTTGCCTGGGTGAATCTACCTCTTTCTTAAGCTCACGATAGAGTAGCTCCATTTCGGTAAGCTTTGTACGGAGTACGTCGTTTTCCTCCTACATGCTTTCAAATTTCACTGAGTCCCGTTTTTCATGCGCATAAGCTTCCGGCAGACTTCTTTTCCGGAGATGTTCGATCTTGTTGGTGGAGATCAAGATAGGTAGGTAGGTAGAAGTGGCGGTTCTGTAAAAACAGAGACCCAATTAGCACAGTTATGCCGTTTTGATACCACGACTCATGGGACCTTGGATGTTGATGTGTGTTGGTGAGGACAATCTAGAGCCAGCCTGTGGAGTTTAAGAAGAGTGTTAGCTCATTTATGTTCTTACCCGAGATTTCCTCAAGTGAATTGTAGAAGGGTTTGCCTAATGCTCGATGTCTAGCCCCAGCTAGTGCTGGACAATTGCACATGTAGTGGATAATTGTTTCTTTTTCGGTGGCTATGTTGCAACTACGGCAGTGTGTATTATATGGGATACCTAGTTTGGCTGCATGCTCTCCTACCGGCCAGTGTCCCGTGATTATCGCGATTGTACGGGCAATGTCTTTGCGCGTTCTGTTCAATAGGGCGGTTGTTTTGGTCTTGTTGTAGTTAGGCCACATCTTTCTGGATATGACGCAGTTCATTAACCTGGACTATTTAAGGTTAGCTTTTCTAAGAAAGATTGAGGAGATGTTTGCCTTAATTGCTCCGAGCGGGGTGTGAACAAGTTCAGCAAGTGAGCATTGAAGTGCTGAACCTCGCCTGGCCAGTTCGTCAGCATGTTCGTTGCCATCAACGTTGCTGTGGCCTGGAACCCAGACTAGGGTCACCATGCATTGGCCATCTAGCGAGGCCAGCTCCTGTCGGCATTCTAGTACTAGTTTTGAGGAAATAGTTTCCGAGGCAATGGCTTTGATAGCAGCTTGGCTATCGATTAAAATAGCGATTCTTTGCCTTGGTAGTGTATTTGTTTGTGACTTGACTTGGCGACAGGCTTCGCGAATGGCGAGTACTTCCGCTTGAAAGACGCTGGCTGCGTCCGGGAGTCGGTACGATCTTGCGATGTTCAGGGACTCCGAGAAAACACCCGCACCAACCCCACAGTCCATTTTTGAGCCATCGGTGTAGACTGTTAGATCGAAACCACTGGTCGCCTGTCCATCTTGCCAATCTTTTCTTGTAGGGAATTGTACATCGAAACGCTTTGTGAAGTTCAATGTGGGGATGATGTAATCTTTTTTTTTTTTTTAGGTTGCGCCAAGGATGTATAAATCTTCATAGATAGCCCGAGTGCTACTAGCATGCACGATTCGCAAACCTGAGTAATCGATTCCAGGAATACGCCTACGTACTAAACACACACCCTACACGCTTCAACCACTCTCCCCGCGGTATTGCCGTTAGGTATTTCTTCGCGGGGCTGGTTAGCAATTATGCTCTAGTCTCCTAGGCCGCCTCTTGGGCTCTTCTTAGGGCTTCTGCTCTTCGCAGCGCATTCTGCACACACACTATGAATAAGCAGATCTCCATCCACTCGCCCTCTGATCGTGTCATGTGACTAACAATATTTTCTGGACTTGGCAGGTTTGCTCTGTCTTCTGCAAAGCGTCTGCAGTAGAACACTGCATGCTCCGCGTCCTCCTCTTCGTTTGGGCATATTGGACACAGGGGCGAACTATCGTGTCCAAATCTATGGATGTATTTCCGGTAGCCACCGTGTCCGGACAGGAACTGTGTGAGGTGGTAGTTACAGTTCCCCCTCGCTCTCTCTGTCCATGATTTTATAGTGGGAATGAGCTTGTGGGTCCACCTGCCTTTGGTAGAGCTGTCCCACCTGGTTTGCCACAGCGTTGCTGATGCTGCCATTTCCTCCTCCTTAATCCTTTTTGCCTCTTGCCGGTTCGAGGGACGTCTAAGGTATACCCTCTGCATCTCTTCAGCGAGGATGTCGATTGGGACCATCCCAGCTAAAACGCAGGCTGCATCGTCGGAGATAGTTCGGAAGCCGCTGATCACTCTGATTGCGCAGAGCCTGTGAGCTGATGATAGCTTCTTCCTGCACTCATTTGTCGTCAGTGCACCTGCCCATATCGGGGCAGCGTAGGGGATGATGTAGTCTGTTGGAGTCGATATGAGTTCTCCTGGTAGAGAATCTAGGATATTGCTGTGTCCATAGGGTTTCGCAGTCCAACACTTGGACTCTCTGAGTCTGATTGCGGTGTGCACTGGGATGTTTGTGATATGTAGATCTAGGGGTAAAAGGTGTAGCAGGACTGTTAGAGCGTCTGACGGAGTTGACCGTAGGGCGCCTGTGGTGCCTATGCATGCTGCTCTTTGCACCTTATTTAGTTTGGTTATGTTATAGGCTTTTTTAAGGGCCGGCCACCATACTATCGACCCGCAGGTAAGGATTGGGCGTACTACGGCTGTGTACATCCACAAAGTCAATTTTGGTTGCAGGCCCCATCTTTTGCCGAAGGTGCTGTTGCAGGCATAGAAGGCTATACATGCTTTCTTTACTCGTTCGTCTATGTTTGGTTTCCAGTTAAGTTTAGGGTCTAGAATAACTCCTAGGTACTTAGCGCTGGAAGATAAGGAGAGTATCTGACCGTTTAATCGAGGAAGATTGAAGTCGGGTATTTTGGTTTTTGTGGTGAAAAGCATCAGTTCAGTTTTATTTGGGTTGACTCCAAGTCCACACTTTCTGGCCCATGCGGTGACTTTACTTAGAGCACTCTCCATGATCTCACTTATCACGGGAGGGAAAAGTCCCGACACTAAAATCACCATGTCGTCCGCATACCCAACTACTTTAATTCTTTCTCTGTCTAAGCATAAAAGGATTTTATTCATGACTATTAGCCATAGTAGATGTGAGATGACTCCACCTTGGGGCGTTCCTCTACTGGCAAATTTGGTTATGGTGCTGTTTCCTTGAGATGCTTGAATAGTTCTAGTGCTGAGCATAGAGACTATCCATTGACTTAGGCATGTTTCTATGCCCAGCTCCGTGAGGGACTCTAGAATTACTTCAGTGTGTACATTGTTAAAAGCTCCTTCTATGTCTAGAAAGGTAGCTAAAGTGTATTCCTTATACTGTAGGGATTTTTCTATTGTTCGAACTACTTCATGAAGAGCTGTTTCTGTAGATCTTCCTTTGAGGTATGCGTGTTGGGATTTGGAAAGAGATGACTCAATTGTATCTCGCAGATGGTTGTCTAGAAGGCGCTCGGGGGTCTTCAAAACGAAGGAGGTCAGACTGATTGGTCTGAAATCTTTCGCCTCCCCACCTTCGGAATGAAAACCACTCTCACCCGTCTCCATGAGTGGGGTACATGGTTATTTAGGATGCAGTTCCTGAAAATCGGCACGAGCCATGGGATTGCTACCTTATGCATTTTTTGTAGCATAATGGGCAGAATGCCATCTGTGCCTGGCGATTTATAAGGGGCGAAGCTGCGAATGGCCCAGGAGATTTTTTCTTCGGTAATAATGGGTATTATGTGTTCCCAGGATTGCAGGCATTGCGAACTGTTGGGCTCAGTGTAGCTGTCTTTACATCCGGGAAAGTGGGTGTGTATTAAGATCTTTAAGAATTCTCCGTCCACTTACCATCCGACCTTTTCAGGAGGGATGGATTGGAATGATCCTTCGATAGAATCTTGCTGAGTCTAGCGGAGTCTTTGAGGGTATCAATTGATTGGTAATACTCTATCCAGGACCGTTTCTTGGCCATTCTGATAGCTTTTTTGTATATTTTAAGGCTGTCCGTGTAAGGCTGCCAGTATTTGCACTTGTAGCAGATATTGAAGGTCTCTCTAGTCAGTTTCCTGAGGTTAGAGAGTTCTTCGTTCCACCACGGAGGGAAAGCTTTTTTTGCTGTATTCGACCGGACACGCAACTTTAAAAGCATTATTGAAGGCTTTTTCGAAAGTCTTTACTTTTCTGTCTAGTTCTGCAGTGGAGGTTATTAAAGCGTTTTGAGTTCTACGTAGCTTGGATCTAACGACTTGACTAAACTTTGTCCAGTCGGTTCTTTTGAGGTTTCTGTAGGGTTTGGGAGTCTCGATCTCGAGATCTACATTGAAGAGGATCCAATTATGGTCTGAAAAAGACTTCATGGCTTACCATGATTGATGTTATTCCAGTTGTAAAAAAGGTTGTATTGGTTGTCATTGAGGCCCTTAATGTCAGGGCCGTTTACCCAGGGTTCTTGGACAATGCTGATGTCAATGTTTTCCTCCTTTAGAAAAACCACCAGATTATCTGTAGCACTAATCGAGTGGTGCAGATTAATCTGAATGACTTTCAGCATTGGTATTATCGGTGTTATTTGTGGTTTGGGATGTAGTTTCAATCCTCATGTCCTCCAACAACCTGTTGGCATCGTCGACTTCGTCTAAGTCGTCAGTGAGACCAGGGGCCTTATTTTGTATTGCGTTTCTATAGCAAATGTATACGAAATTCGGAAATTGGCATTTTCTATTTCTATTCCAACTAATTTAAGTGACGTTTGATAGATGTTTTGACAATCTAACTTTCGGAAATGTTTGATTTTGAGTTGGAAGCACTTACACCCAATCCGAGAACCATACAAAATACCAATTCATTTTAGAATCGGATTACATTTTCGAATGGCAATCCGAATCCGAAAGCAGTACAAAATAAGGCCCCAGAGGATCGGAAAATTTTTATTTTGGCATGCCTGATGCTGAAGCGGAGTTTGCATCCATTCTTCTCAATGGAGACGGCACTGTCTTCATTAATAAGAAGAAGGAAGGAGAAGGTATTGTTGTGGGGTTCCTCAACCTTGATAACTTTCCAGTCATCCATGGGAATCGTAGGGTTATGCAGCTTCAGGCAATTTAGTAGTAGGTTGTCGTTAATGCGCATGTTAGGGAGCGATGGCATGCGGATTCTCGGTCTCCTCGGAATCTCTCTGGCCAGGATTAGCTTGAGCCTCAAACCGTCCTATGCGTCACGGATCTTGTGAATGCAGCCGCCTAGGAGTTCCTTAGAGAAGGCGTCCTCGCATTTGATGACCCTGTACCCTCGTATGATGTCAGCTGAGTCGAAGCAGGGCAGCGGTCCTCCTTGGTTGTTAATAAGATGGTCCATGACCATCTGGGATAGTTTGACCTCGATGGCTCCCCAGACTTCAGTCACTGCCTTACCGTCAGTAGAGAGCTCGTCTACCAGGGCGACTTGGAGGTCGTCTCTGACAACCTCGCTGAGAGTTCGTGTCGCTTGGAAAGCCGAGGAGGTAGAAGGTTCATTGGGGTTGGGTGTTGACAGCTTAGGGACTTTGATCCTTTGGGAATCGGACTTGATTTCCTCTTGGGATCGGTTGCGCTTTGCTGCATCGCTTTTGGAAAGTTGTAGGTATTGCGGTAGTTGATGTACTCATCAATAACCTTCTGGAATTTGACTTTATCGGCCAGGTCCCGTTCGAAAGCCGTGCCGTCCACCTCCTTCTTAGTAATCTTACCCAGAATGAATGACGAGGGCGGTAAGTGTCACGTCGTGCACAATGGTAAGGTGTTGGAGGATTTTGAAGTCCAAAGTGGAGTACGTCAAGGGTGCATACTGTCACCACTATTGTTCTTGGTGGTTATCAGCGATGTACTCCGTGCAGCATTGACGGAAGGCAACTATGGAATTCGTTGGACTATGACATCTTACCTTAAACACCTAGATTACGCTGACGATGTTTGTCTACTTTCACATCGGATAATGGATCTTCATCTGATGGCTCAAAATCTAGAAGCTGAGGCAACCAAAGTGGGGCTAAAAATAAACACAGCCAAAACAAAAGCCCTGAGCACTTCTTCTAACAACCGCGCTCAACTTTACATTGCCGGACAGGAAGTCGAGAAAGTTGATAACTTTCTACATTTAGGAAGTGTCGTCTCGGCTAATCGCGGTGGCACCGAACTGGATGTGTGCAGTAGAATCGGGAAGGCTAAAGCTGCGTTCGGAATGCAGTCCAAAATCTGGAGAAGCAATGTTATTAGCTTAAGAACCAAGCTACGATTGTTCCGCTCCAACGTAGAATCAGTGCTGCTTTATGGGTGCAGTACTTGGAAGGTGGACACCATTAACACACGAAAGCTGCAAGTCTTCGTAAACAAATGCTTAAGAATCATCTTGAGGATTTTTTGGCCGAACCGTATCTCCAACGAACAACTTTATCTGAGAACGGCCCAAGAACCTATAAGCATTACTATACGAAGAAGAAAGTGGCAATGGATTGGACACACCCTACGGCGCGAAGACAACTCCATTGCGAAATACGCCATGCAGTGGAATCCGCTCACCCAGGCAGGCAGAATAGCGGGGCGCCCTAGGCAAACGTGGCGCAGAACAGTTGAGGAGGAATCGAGCTCTTTAGGAATGAGTTGGGGGCAGCTCAAACGCGTTGCAGAACTTCGAACAAGATGGCGCGCAGGCGTGGTTGACGCCCTATGGCCCCCGAGGGGTTAAAGGATCTAAGTTACCCAGAATGAAGATGGCACGCTGGTACGCGCTTTTCCTACGGTTGCTGGTCGACTTGTGAGAGTAGGGTGCCCTCGCGCTTAAGGGCACTAAGTCGAGTGTCCGACGCTGTGGTTGTTAAAGGTTTGGGGAGCGTCTCGCTCTCCGCCCTCTTTTCCTGGTTGGAAGCGAGCAGTTCGTCTTCCGATGAAGTGCCCGGAAATTCATTTTTTTTTTGTTTTTTTGTTGTATTTTTGTTTTGTTTTTGTTCATTTTTAAATTTTCGGATTTTGGACCCACGAGTAATACGGATTTACGGTCAGTCCCGACAGCGCCGTAGTATCGGGATAAGGCAAAATACGACGGACCCGCCTGTGCGTCCGAAGGAGCTCGTTAGAGACTGGTTTAACCCCCAGCCTTGCATTCTTGGGCACGGTTTCGTGCATTAAGCGCTCACTCCACCACTGAAATCAGCTACCTCCATATGAAAGCATAAATAGAAAATTAAGCTATTGAGGAGCTAAGAATTCTCTTTAATGCCTCCTGGTCTTGGCTAACCTCATCTTGACATCCTACAAGACTGCTGTGGTGGTTATTTCCGGCTGGCACCCACGTGGAGGGTTAGGATGAGGATTTTTACCAGGCGGAGATCGAGATACCCTTGTACTTTTTGAGAAGGAATTTATAAGTCGCAATAAATGGCTCTCCCCAGAATGAATAGAGCCGACTTCCGAAGAGGGTGGATTTTTCAGTGAAACTGGGCTGCCACCTGGGGTATTAAATCGTTTTGTTTTGTCCATTGCATTTTTGTGTATACACTACGGTCGGTATACGGATGGTGGATTTTAGTTGCCTCCTACGACAGGCATGCCTACTTCGGGTATATTCTAACCCCTACCCGAAGGGGGATGAATTAAAGATAGAGTTTGGAAGAAAAACATAATTTGTGGGTTTTCACTCTTCAATGCTATAGTGATTTGCTAATTATTTAAGTGGTAGAAGGCAATTGGGGATTGGTGCCGACGCGTTAGTTTGAATGTGCATTTACATACGCATGAGAGAGCGATGACTAGATGTATAAGAGAAAGATAGATGATTAGCGCTTGCCCATAAGTCAACTAGGAGAATGTCGGTGTCGAGTACCATATAAACGCAGATCGGATTGAAATAGGACTGGCAAGATCCGATGACATAATTTCCTGTAATCGATCTGAGATTTTGCATATAAATGCGAATAGACAGATTGAGTTTGACAGATAGAGATAGAAGAGAGAAAAGGGAATGAAAAGGAACTTCACACACAGGGGAAGAAGTGTCTAACTCAATCCTCTTTCGTTCCGATTCTAAATCGTTTTCTCAATTTGGTTACAACGAAAATGCCAATTGAAACTCAACCCTGTCTCAAAACGATCTCTAAATTTGGTCATGTAAAGTCGTAGATGCATCAACTGTTGTGTACTCCGTGCGCGTGTATGGTGTATGCGTTTACATAATACATTTTATTGAAGTGAAGTTTTACTTCAACCATGTGCTTATGTGGGTGAGGCACATACCAATTCTTTTTCTTTAAAAATCGAATTTATCTTGTCGATTGTACTATAGTTCTCTCACACAGGCTGTCTCATCCATACTCTGGAAAAACTCCTCGTTTTCCCCAACCTGGTTCACTAAAGGGTTACCCTCGCTCCTCAATACAAGAAATAAACTTTCTATCTTAGCTCTGGTTCGGACTCTGACTTCTCCAATCACCTCCCCGTATCGGCCCACCTTTCCGAACTCTGCGAATCTCTTTATCTAGGTTATCTGGAAGGCATGCAACATACGAGTAGCATAACCTTCTACCCCAAACGATTTTTCCACTTTATTAATACAAAAAAGAAATCAGAGAACTATCCTTCTATTTGAAATTGTCTAATACTTCCTCGAACGATAATAAAATAATTGCAAATTTATTTGCACATTACTTCAGCCAATCATTTGACAACCACTTGCTTGAAGTTGATCTTGATCACTTCTCCTACATGAGAAGCTGTGCTCAAACTTCATGAGACTCATTTGAAGTCATAGAAGAAAAGTTAAAAAAAACTGAAGTTTGAGTACTCCCGATGGCCTACCCTCTGTAGTTCTGAAAAATTGTGTAAACTATTTGACCCAACCCCTTACTGCTCTCTTCCAAACTTCTTTTTCACAGGCAGTCTTCCCTTCTTTGGAAGAGGTAATACATGATCCCCTTTCACAAAAAAGGTCCTAAGAACGAAATTTCCAACTACCGACCAACCGCTAAATTCTCCTGCATACCGAAGCTCTTTAAAAGCATCGTTTATGTAACAGTGTTCTTTAATGGCAAATCTATCTTTTCCCCAAACCAATAAGGATTTCTTAACCCTCTACCGGTAAGGCTGCCGTGAGGCAGCTATTACATGAACTTTATTAAATTCGAGTCGTTATACATTTCGCGCGAACTCCACAGGCGGATCAGTAGAAATGCGGTGAAGTGGGAGGGTTATGATCCGTTATTTTCGGATCATAACCTCGCTGATAAAAGGAAGAAGAAGAAGAAGAAGTTAAACATTTCGCGCTCAATCAATATTTACAGCTTTTTGGAAAGTATGCAGTATGCATATAATTTTACTGGTCTGAAAGTTTTATTCTGATGCTTTTGGCAGCAAAAGTACATTCTGTGTGACTAGTCAGTCAATGGAGAGAAAAAAATTAGTAAAAATTTTGTTTGCAAGTAAGTGTGAATGAAATATGTAAATGTGATTCAGCAACAAAAATCCGAAGGCAGCTTGAGGGCGGCTTTGCCCTTTTAAGCCTTTAAAAATTTGCTTTTGATAGGCGATTTGTAAAAAAAAACATTTTTATACATTTTTTGTAGAAATGGGGAAAAATCAGTGATATAAAAAAAAGTAATATATCCAAAGTGTCTGATAGAGATTCAAGATTTCATGGATTCGGTTCAAATAGAGGGTTAATGGAAGGTCATCAACCACCAACTTAACGGAATTCGTATCTTACACTCTGTGCGCATTAGAGGATGGCAAAGAGTTCGATGTAATTGCCACCGACTAGCTCTTTGATATTTGAAAAACCAAAATGAAGAGCTCAGTTTGATCGTTCAGTGTCGTCTTGACTTATAAGCTAATCGACTACGAATGATCTTTTGCTTTTTTCAGCGGATAACGAAGTTATTACGTTTTTTTTTTCAGGTACCATAGTAGGCGGATTTCCAAAAAAATAACTATTTGAGGAATTGGAGAAATGTGCTCGTGGGGATAACTTGGGGGATGCTTAATTTTATTGCTCAAAAATTTAACATCGAGGAGCTATCCCCAAGTAATAGGACTAAAATTTATTCAAATTTAAAGAGTTTTGACGAGGTTTTAGGCAAAAAATGGAGGGAATGTGGCAGAAACTCTGCTGGTTTAAAAAAAAAATACAAATCGCGGCTAAATGATTTTATTGAGCTGCGTGTACTGCATTCTTCTACTTCTTCTTCCTTTTATCAGCGAGGTTATGATCCGAAAACAACGGATCACAACCCTCCCACTTCACCGCATTTCTACTGATCCGCCTGTGGGGTTCGCCTATTTGACTTCAGAAAATATCGATTTTGGATCACTCGGTTACTGAGGCCAATGAAATGCCGATGTCGTCGCATTTGTCTGATCCAGGC
Source organism: Brachypalpus laphriformis (assembly GCA_945910035.1). Classification (NCBI taxonomy): domain Eukaryota; kingdom Metazoa; phylum Arthropoda; class Insecta; order Diptera; family Syrphidae; genus Brachypalpus; species Brachypalpus laphriformis. Next base: position 127,701,964 of record OX246756.1, read on the forward strand.
GTTTATAGGCCTGCCTTTCCTACATCGCGATGTCTTTGGAACGCGCATAGATATTGCCTTTTTAACACGGTTCAAATGATCTCTTCTTTGAACGTGGCAATACCAGCAGAGCCGGTCGCACTCTATTTTTTGTACGATGGTTTCCTTGATGTGAAAGCTTCCACGGATTTTCGAACTTCTTATTCGATCAAGCTTTGTCACTCCTGCTGTCATGCGAAGCATCTTCATCTCAGCTGCCGTTAATTTACTCTCATACTTTTTGTACATCGTCCAACATTGTGAACCGTATGTGAGCGCTGGACGTACAACTGCGGTGTAGAGCCTTCCTTTCAACTTAGGGGGCATTTTTCTGTCACAGAAGATAGCGGAATTTTCTCGCCACTTCATCCACCCTATGCTTACGCGATGATTGATGTCGTCATCACAAGTTGCTTTGCTATTTATCATAGATCCCAAATATTTGAACTTTTCGCACTTGGGAAGCACTGTTCCATTCAAATAAATGTCTGGAATAGGCCTGAGTGGATCAGAGAACGGGCAGCATAAGTACTCTGTCTTTTTTGAACTAATGCGATACCCATTTCCCTCCAGAACGTCCACCCACACATCAAGTGCTCGTTGCAGGTATGTAGGATCCTCACTTATGATGGCTCCATCGTCAGCAAAGAATAACTGATGTACCTTGGGGTCCATCACTTTACCTTCAAGCAGATAATCAAGGACTGTAATAAAGAGCAAAGGACTTAAAACGCTTCCCTGGTGCACCCCGACTTTGATTGGGAACTCTTCGGTTACTCCAGTGGGGCATCTTACTCTTGTCTTAGCTCCTTCGTACATGTCCATGATCGTCTGTACATAGGTTTCTGGAACCCCTCGATGATCTCATGGTTGTTTGTCGAATGCCTTTTCAAAGTCAACTAATACAATATGCAAATCCTTTAAGGGATCACGATGTTTTTCCATTACGATCCTTATACTTTGGATTGAATCTGTGCTTGATTTACTCACGAAAAACCCACACTGGTCATCAGATAGACGTATTATTTTTCGCAGTCGGTCACCTAATACCCGCTCAACGATCTACGTGGTGTGTGACATCAGCTTGATCGAACGGTAGTTATCACAGTTTCGCGTTTTACCCTTTCCTTTGTATACAGGTAGAAGGTAGCTTTCCCTCCATTGATTCGGCATTGGATCACCTCTCATAAATTTGGAAATGAGAATTCTGAGCCATCTGAACCCGACGTCTCCCATCTTTTTCCAGAACTCAGAGGGCATCTCGTCTGGCCCAACCGCTTTTCGTTATTTCACCACCTCACTAACTTCTTCGATTGTAATGTCGGGTATTTCTTGACAGTTAGGGGTGCCTCTTGGAAAGTTTAGCCGGGGAAACTGTTCATTCAAAAGTTCTTCACAATACTGCCGCTACCTCTGCAGAATTTCGTCGCTATCCACAAGAAGCTGGCCATGAGCATTGTTAATGAACTTTGGCGAACGAATCTCCTGACCATTCTTCCTTCTTTGGGCGGCTATTTCGAAGATGGTTGCGCTCTTGTTCGTATTGTGTCTTCATATTAGAGGGGCACTTTGACCAAGCTTTGAAAGCCGCTTTCTTCTCATTTATCACCTTCTAAGCTTCATCACTCCATCACCATGTTTCTTTGGCATGTTGGTGGTGGCCTTTTGAAGCTCCTAGCAGTGATTTGGTCTTCTTTAAGCAAGTTCGCTGTAGGGAGTCCCACACCATTCTGCTGCGGCGTATGTGGAACTGTTCGCTGATGTAGGATGCCATGCTTTGCCGTGAACGCATCGAATTGTTTACTGCAGTATTCGCCGCCATTGTCAGTACGAAGGGTCTTTATTTTGCAACCATGTTGATTTTGAACGAAACTGAGGAAGTTCTTAAAAATGTTAAACACCTCATTTTTATGTTTCATCGGATACAAGAACACCTTGCGGCTATAGTCATCAATAAATGTGACGAAGTATTTTGCACATCCAAAAGAGCGCGTGGGCATAAATCCGACATCGCTGTGCACTACCTCTAGTATATTTGTTGCTCGGTTGTTACTTTCCTCAAAAGATGCACGTATCTGCTTGCCTTTGATACAAACCTCACACTTCTTGTTGCCATCATAACCCTCCGCAAAGTCTACCCCAGTTACTGCCGCTCTGACCTTCATTAAGTTTGCATCACAGGTATGGCCCAATCGACGATACCATATGTTTTTGTCGATTGCCATCATCGCAGTTGCTGTTCGATCTATTGTACAGTTTAGCTTATACAGATTATTAACAAGAGGTGCAGTTGCAATCAATGATTTTGTTGAGTCATAGATTCGGCAACTCTCTTTATCGAAAACTATAGTGTTGCCTTGTTTCGCCATCTGACTCACAGACATAAGATTTGCACAGATATTAGGAATATGCAATACATCTTTCACTGTGACATTGCGGTGTTGATGTGAACTTGTTCCAATGGACATTTTTATGTCCCCAGCTTGCTCCACTGCGAGATGAGAGTTGTTGCCTATGATGATCTTGTTTTTAATAGGTTCGCGCACATCTACTAAATTGACGTCACTCGTTATCATGTGCGCGGATGTTCCAGAGTCAACATACCAATCTCGTGACGAGCTCGATTGAGCCATGAACGAACATATGAGTAACCGCTTGTCTTTGTTGCTTTTGTTTGGGCACTTGTTCGCGAAATGACCAACTTTGTCGCACACGTAGCATGTCACACACTTGTGAGACAGTTTTTTTTTTTTGTTTTTTGATTGTTGTAGCGTTTCTTGGCGTATAATGTTTCTGCATTTTCCGTGTTGTTGTACGTAACTTCTTGAAGAAGGCGGTTTTGGACGAAGTCAGTAGAAAGCTTCGCTGTTGAATTTTCGATTGCCATAACCATGGGTCGAAAATCGTCTGGCAAACCCGCCAGCATAAGAGCCGCCACCACTTCATCACCAATCTCCAAACCAGCCTTTTTTACCTTTGCAGCCATTAGTACCATTTTGTGGACATAATCTTCCATAAATTGGCAATCCAATTGCTGCAGCCCGACCAAGTGCTTAAGTAAATCCACCCTACGACCAATGCCAGTATCCTCGAATGCAGAACAAATAGAGTCCCATTCTTGCTTTGCTGTTGTACACTTCTCCGTGTACGTATAGAGAGCCGGCGACAGCAGCAAATTCAACATCTGAATCGCCAAGAAGTTTTTATCTGGATCTGCCTCTGCTCCATCGAAACATTTCCAGTGACCCTTTGTGGCAAGATAAGCCTTTGCCTCCACCTTCCACTCATCAAAGTTCTTCCGACGTTCTAATTTCTTTGGTTTACCCATTGCAATTTTAATCTCTAAGACGTCACCACGTCTACCCAAAAAATTTGCAACCAAAAAACCAAAATTACTCGAAATACAAATGCAGACGTCTGAACAATTACACAGGTGAACAATGATTTTGCGGCATGAGGTTTCGGAGTTAATCTTGGGTAATCCGGGTCTACTGAATACGAAAAAAATAACAGATTCGCCGAATTGACTCTAGTTTTTGAGATAAATGCAACTTTCATATAACGAAAATAAAATAAAATAAAAATATTAAATATATTGTGAAAGATTTATTTTCGAATGGCAACAGTGTTATAAATGATGAATGAAATAAAACTAATCATATTAAAATAAAATAAAAAAAAAATTAGGAAAAACGTGTTTTATATGATTTCCTTTTGCATATTCGGTCAGCACAGTCCCTTTGTAAGGTCCAGCAGTAGTTCGCCATCATATGGTGATCCCACCGGCCTTGATATCTTTCCTCCATTACCTTAATGTCCTGGTGGAACCGTTCTCCTTGTTCTTCGCTGTAGTCACCCAGGTTGTGAGGAAATCTGTCTAAATGGCTAAACAAAAAATGCATTTTTATACTCATATTAGCCCCCAGTTTTTCAAAATTCCTGAGCATGTTAGCGACTATAATTGAGTATCCTGCTGCTTTGTGATTTCCCAAAAAGTTTTTGATGACTGCTACAAAGCCTGTCCATGCTTTCAATTCAATTTGGGTCATGCGATTTTTGAAACCGTTACCCTTTATAAGAGTGCGGATCTGTGGCCCATCAAAGATACCTGCTCTCAATTTTTCCATACTGAGGCCTGGAAATGCTTCACAAATATATTTGAAACAATTACCATCCTTATCCAAAGCTTTAACAAACTGTTTCATAATCCCAAGCTTAATATGTAATGGTGGCAGAATGATTTTTTCTCGACCTGTCAATGGTTCACGAATGATATTTTCTTTTCCCGGGCTCATATTTTCTCTCGAGGGCCAATCCTTTCTGCTCCAGTGTTCCTCTTTTGCGCGACTGTCCCATAGACAAAGAAAGCAGGGGTATTTAGTATATTCACCTTGTTGACCTAATAAAAAATTAACCATTTTTAAATCAACGCATACTGACCACTGATGTTCAGCATACAAAATTTTCTCCAAAACAATTTTAATATTTTGGTATTCTTCCTTTAGTTTCGTTGAATGACCTATCGGGATCGAAGCTAACTTGTTCCCGTTATGCAGTAACACACATTTCAAACTTGTTTTTGAGCTGTCTATGAAGAGTCGCCAATCTTCTGGCCAATAATTTGGATGACCCATTTTATTGAAAAGCCCAGAAATATTGCTGCAGTATACGAGGTCATTCTCTTGAGTAAAAAACGGAAGAATTTGTTTTTCTCTGGTCCTATAAGATGTTACTGTTACGTCAGGCTGCAGGCAATCTTTTTCTTTAAGTCATGATGCAAGAAGCTCAGCTGATTTCTTCGATAAACCTAAGTCTCGAATTGAGTCATTAAGTTCTTCTTGAGAAAAACCCTGAACGGCAGGACTCCATTCTACAGATTCTCTTGGGCTTCTGCTTTCACACTCAGTGTCTAACATTTCCACATCATCAGAGGAAATGTTGGACAAAGCACTAAATATTGGCACTGACAAATTTTCACTGTGCAATGTCTGTGGCTTAGCCAATTGAATACATGGATAAATCCAAGAACGTTTTTTGTATAAGTTCATACATTTCACATTCACGGCACAAAAGTAGCAATCATCATGGTGGTTTGTTGGCTCACTCCATTTCATTGGCACTCCAAATTGAAGCCCTTTGCGTCCTCCTTGGCTCCAGTACCGAAGTGACTCCATACAATTTTTACAAACTTTATGTGGCACCCAATTTTTATCCTGTTGTGCATGTTGTTTTCCAAAATATGCTTGGTATGCTTGTTTCACAAAGTCATTAATATTTCTTTGCTGCTTTTGGTGACAATATTTACCACATATGTAGCAAAAATTGTTTGGATTATTAACACAAGACTTGCGTGAAGACCTCATTTTTTCGGCAATAATTAAAAACAACTAAACAAATAAATAAACCAACTGGTACTTTAGCTGTATATATACCGATTAACAAGATGCGATAATGGAAATGTTCTCACACTGTATTAGCGGTTTTTCATGAGAACGGGAGTCAATTCAAACAAAATAACTACACACTGAGTATTGCACTACACAAGTGTACATAATTTCACTAAGAAACTAATTGCCGCAAAAAAAAAATTTATTTTGTTCCCCAGTGTTATTTAATCGTCACACCGGGCCCACAACCTAATGAAATAAAAGAAAGTTTATTCTGACAATGTAAATGGCATTTGTAATGAATTAAATAATTGTTATACAGACAGTGTTTTGAGGTGACCATTATAGAGATGTTCGATGATAATGTAAGAACTGAATGGAAAACTAAATATAAATTATTTATTACAACAATTTATTCGTATAATTTATTAAGTTTTCTTTTGAAAAATATAACTGCATATATGAAATCTGGTACTTATATAATAAGTATATACATATTATAATTAATATATATTATTTGATTCCTTTCTTAATTAACAACATAACATAAACTGTTTAACAATAGCTTATTAATTATTTTTTACTTTTGATTTTAATAGAAACAGAGATAAATATCTATTGATTAAAGAAATAATAAAAAAACATACGTGGGTGTGTGAAAAAGAAGTTTATAAGAAAGGTAAAGCAAAACTTGATTAAGCGTCGAAATGCTTTAAATTTATAGACGCTGAATTTTCGGCATGTTCTTCTGGTGCCCGCACAATTGGCATTTGTTTATTGCTCCCTTTGATGTAATAGATGAATATTAGTAGCACCAGTACTGCTCCATTTATAAAGATGATCCAAGGGATTACATTACATATTTGGCTGTCCTGATGTCTCTAGTGCAATTCGTTGGATATTGATTTGTTCATTTAAAAGGCGGTAGTAGAGGGTTTAGGTCGGTTCTGGACCAGGAGCTATTCGGTGCTATGTGTTAGAGTGAGAGCCCTTGAGGAGCTATTTGGTGCAATGTGTTAGAGTGAGATCGAAGATGTCTGGGGTGCTATGGGAGGAGCTATTTGCTGCAATGGGAGGAGCTATTCGGTGCTCTGTGATGGGAGGAGCTATTCGGTGCTATGTGTTAGAGTGAGAGCCCTTGAGGAGCTGAGGAGCTATGGGAGGAGCTATTTGCTGCAATGGGGGAATCATCATCGGAGCGAGGTGTCATATTTCAAGTTTGTTTATTTTGTTGTCTTTGGACTGAGATCGGAATTTGGGAGCGAGGGGTCATATTTCATAGTTGTTAGTGTTTAGCTGGGGGAATCATCATCGGAGCGAGGTGCCATATTTCAAGTTTGTTTATTTTTTGTCTTTGGACTGAGATCTGAATTTGGGAGCGAGGGGTCATATTTCATAGTTGTTAGTGTTTAACTGTGGGGGAATCATCATCCGAGCGAGGTGTCATATTTCACGTTTGTTTATTTTTCGTCTTTGGACTGAGATCTGAATTTGGGAACCAGGTGTAATGTTTCGTATTTGCTAGTTTCAACTGGGGGAATCATAAGATCAGAGTCAGGGAGTGAGGCATTTGTATGTGTGAGTGTGTGTGGAGAGCGATTTATATATTTGGTTTGATTGGTGAATTGCATATTCCATAGATGGGTTATGATTGCTTGGAGGGGAGTTTTTTATTGCTGCTGATCTGTGTGTTTTTGTGTGATTATATTTTATGTTGAGAGCGAGGTATTTGGATTTTATTCTCTGGGTGTGACGTCATTGGGGGTGGAGATTAGATTGGGTTGATTTGGGAAATTGGTATCGGATTCCATACACGGGTTATGATTGCTAAGAGGAGATTTTTTTTATTTTTTTATTTCTATTGATCAGTGTGTGTCTTTTTCGTTTAGGGTGGTTGAGAGGGAGAGGAGAGAAGGGGGTTTGGCTGATTTCAGGAATTATTTTTGGATTTTATAGAGGAATTATGAACACATATAAGAATTAGAGAAGAGCTTTGGGCTACGAGTCAGGCTGATTCATGGCTGTGTGTTTCTTTTTGAGGGCTGACCCGGAGTTAGTAAGTGTTTATCCCAAAGCAAATGTTGGGCACTACAAATGTTTATCTGTTGCTATTCCGTAAAAATGTATAATATGAGTAAAGAGGATGACATAAGGAAACTATTCGGTAAAGAAAAAGGGATCTATTGATCTGCGTGTGTGTGACGTCATCGGGGTGGAGCTTAGATTGGTTTGATTGGGGAAATTGGCAAATTCCGTAGATAGGTTATGATTGCTTAGAGGTTATTTTTTTATTTCTATTGATCTGCGTGTGTGTGATTGGTTTGATTGGGGAAATTGGCAAATTCCATAGATGGGTTATGATTGCTTAGAGGTTATTTTCTAATTTCTATTGATCAGTGTGTGTCTTTTTTCGTTTGGGAAGAATGAGAGGGAGAGGGGAGAGGGGCTGATTCCAGGAATTGGGTTTTGGATTCCATTGAGGAATTTTGAACACGTATAAGCATTTGAGAAGAGCTCTGGGCTACGAGTCAGGCAGATTCATAGCTGTGTGATTATTCTTGAATGCTGACCTTGAGTTAGTAAATGTTTATCCCATAAGAAATACTGTGCAGTATAAATGTTTATCTGTTGCTGTTCCGTAAAAAAAAGTATAATATGAGTAAAGGGGATGACATAAGGGAAAACAAAAATCTCGACTATTCGGTAGAAAAAAAATTGGAATTTTATTTCTATTGATCTGTGTTTGCGTGACGTCATCGGGGGTTGGAGCTTAGATTGGTTGGATTGGCGAAATTGACTAATTCTAGGAAATTGGTATCGGATTCCACAGATGGGCTATGATTGCTTAGAGGAGATTTTTTTTATTTTTTTTATTTCAATTAATCTCTGTGTATATGTACGATCATATTTCAGAGAATAATTTGATTTAGTTGGCAGTAAATAGCTAGGCCATTGATCATTTGCTAGAGTGGGAAGGGCTACATGGATGGCACTACAAATGCTGTTGTCGATGCTGTTCCATAAAGAATTAAAGTATGATATGAGTAAAGAGGATGACATAGGAAAAAAAAATAAAATCTGAACTATGTGAGTCAAATTGATTTGTTTGCTGTTCGGTAGAGAAAAAATAAAAGAAATAAATGTATGTTATGACCAGGGATAGGATTTTGCTAACTTTGCCTCTTTTTTTTTACTTAATCGGAAGATAGTATCGACTTTACACAAACAAGTTTCATGTCCTCCTGATTCCAAATATATGTATTTTATTTTGCCTTTTTTGCCTTTTTATATCATTATTGCCTTTTTTTGCCTATTTTCGCCGTTGTTGCCTTTTTCTACCTTTTTTGCCTATTTTGCTTTTTTCTCAAAGTTTGTTCGCTAAAATTTTTTTACAGAAATGCGCGAAATGCGGCATATCTGTGCAAACATTCTTCTTAACACACTACGTAATACGCATACCTAAATTCCTAGACGCATTCAAATTTAAAACGTCTACTCTGTGGGGAGAGTCAACATGGAAATATGTACATGACCACAGACGGTTTGCACTTGTATGTGACCGCAGACGTTCCTGTGTATAACTCTATTACATATTTCTTGTTTGTATACAATACATATTATGCGGATTATTTTGCTTGGACTAAAAAAATCGTCAGCGTTCTTGAAGACTATGCAAGCTGTGTTGTGTTTGCAAAGGAATTGATTGAAGATGTAGCAGTACAAGAGCAGCTGGCGTACATCAAAGTCAATTTTAGGTTTTTAGTCGACCCAAAAACACGAATTTTCGAAGACTTTCCAAAAAGCAGGTATTTTTGAGAGTCTGTACTTATTATTATAACTACCATTATTCTGATCAAGGAACATCAATTGGCGAAGTATTGCCGGTTTTAAAGAACATTCTGCAAAACTTTAAAAAGGCAAAAGGCCCGATTGCAAAGGAAGTCCTGAAGAAGTTTACTGCCGTTTTCAATGGAAATACGGGACTGAAAACTATTGAGCAGATAAATTCTGTAATGAACGGCGACTTGGATTCCAAACTCCCAGAAAATATTAATGTTAATAATGTAGAAAGCTTTAAATGGGCTCCACTCGTTTCAGTTGAAGTAGAAAGGTCATTTAGCTCCTTAAAGGCGGTTCTAAGAAACAACCGGAGAAGATTATTACCAGAAAATTTCAAAAAGCTCTTGGTAGTTCAATGCTACTATAACTAAATGTGAATTTACTTTCCTTTTCTTATTTTTTAATAAATGCCTTTTTAAGTGTTTTGTTTTGCCTTTTTTTAATTTTTTATGTCAACAAAGTCCTAACCCTGGTTATGACTAAAGAGGATGATATAAGGAAGGAATAAAGAATCTGGACTCTGTGAATCAAACTGATTGTTTATTCTTAAACACCAGACTTGAGTTAGTAATTTTAATGTGAGATATAGAATATTAAGCTAGGTTAGCTCTTTAAAGAAGATAAATAAATAAAGAGGTGACGTACAATAGTTAATGTTTTATCAGAGCAGAGCTAAAAATATTGAAACAAACAGGTGAAGTGGAGAGTGATTAAAGGGTTTTTAAGGAGTAAAAGGTTATTAATACAAAGTCTCTATTTAAGCCCGTGGGATAGATTAAAATCTTACGGATAGAATTTTTCAATAAACCAACCAATGAGGAATGTTCTGAAAAAGATTATGCTCCTATGAGAATCTTTAATGGCAAGTTAAGCATCGTCTTTAATGATTTCCTTCAGTAAGGAAGTTTATGCAATGCAGTCACAAATATTCAAAGTCAAATAATGAATTTATTTCTTCATTTATTCGGAGATATACCTACGCAATATACTGTATATTTAAATACAAATACTCTGTACGCTTGGGAAATGCCTCAGTAACTTCTTCATAAAGCATTTGGGTGGGCAAATCCGAAAATATTACAACTGTCGTCTAAATAAAAGTGCTAGATGATAACGTAGATTTAGAGACCTAGATTATCCAGAATATCTTCATGACGCACTTACCTAAAAGCAGATAGTCAAGGAAGCAGTATTTAATGCTGAAATTACAATTGGCGAAGTTGACTAATTCCAGGAAATTGGTATCGGATTCCACAGATGGGTTATGATTGTTTAAAGGAGATTTTTTATTTTTTTATTTCAATTGACCTCTATGTATATGTACGATCATATTTCAGAGATTAATTTGATTTAATTGGCAGTAAATAGCTAGGCCATTGATCATTTGCTAGAGTGAGAAGGGCTACATGGATGGCATTACAAATGCTGTTGTTGTTGCTGTTCCATAAAGAAAAAAAGTACGATATGAGTAAAGAGGATGACATAGGGAAAAAAAATATGAACTATGTGAGTCAAATTGATTTGTTTGCTGTTCGGTAGAGAAAAAATAAAAAGAAATAAATGTATGATATGACCAAAGAGGATGATATAAGGAAGGAATAAAAAATCTTGACTCTGTGAATCAAACTGATTGTTTATTTTTAAACGCTAGACTTGAGTTAGTAATTTCAATGTGAGATATAGAATATTGAGGTAGGTTAGCTCTTTAAAGGAGATAAATAAATAAAGAGGTGACGTACAATAGTTAATGTTTTATCAGAGCAGAGCTAAAAATATTGAAACAAACAGGTGAAGTGGAGGGTAACTTAGGGGTTGTTAAGGAGTAAAAGATGATTAATGCAAAGTCTCGTTTTTTGCAATTATCAAAGCATAGACTTAATCAAAAGAAGGAACGCCTTTCCTTATGATTATTTAAGCTCGTGGGATAAATTAAGTGAATTATCTCTTACGTATAGAATTTTTAAATAAACTAACTAATGAGGAATGTTCTAAGAAAGATAATGCTACTAAGGGATTCTTTAATGGCAACAGCATCACCTTTAGTGATTTCCTTCAGTAAGAAGGTTAACGAAATGCAGTCACAAATATTCAAAGGCAAATAATGAATTAATTTCTTCATTTGATCGGTGATAAACCTACGCAATATACTGTATATTTAGATGCTGTACGCTTGGGTAATGTCTCAATAACTTCCTTATAAAGCATTTGAGTGGACAAATCTGGAAAAATTAACAACTGTCTATATAAAAGTGCTAGATGATAATGGAGAAAATATGTATGTATTAGAAATAGATTTAGATTATCCAGAATCTCTTCATGACGCATTTACCTAAAAGCAGAAAGTCAAGGAAGCAGTACTTAATGCTGAAATTACAAATTTTATCGAATAATCACCATTGTGAAAATAAAACGTACAAGCCCAGAGCAGAAAACTAACCGATTTTAAATCTGAAAACAAATGATATGTTATAAAACACAAGTTCATATTTTAAAAGAATTTTTTTATTTTATTTGTATCCACTTAAAAACTTTTCCATAAATTCTTAACGCTAATTTTGCTTTTGACAATGTGTTTGATAAGAACTGATGTTAATATATGCTATCTGCTTCCCGTAGCTCTTCTACAATTGAGTTTACCTCATTTTGATGATTATTATTGCCAGCATTTTGAGATCCAATTAAAAGTCTTAGTCTTTCAACGAGCTCATTGGGATCATTCCAACACACATATACGACGGGATTATTAGAATAGCTCATATCTTTGAAATTATTGTTGTGTGCTTTTCCAATTTTCTTTATAACTCTTTGCGTAAGGTGTTGTAATAAAGGCCGAATAACATGTTTATACTTATAACCTCCATTGCCTTTAACCTGTGAGTTGCCATCATAATTTTTTAAGTGTACCTTTGTTTTTTGTAGAATCTTAAGATATTCATCCAAGTCTTCATTGGTATATCGTTCTTTTGTAGGGTTTTTCCGAAAAATTAATTCATAGAGGTCCTGTGTTTCAGGGAAGATTTCATCATCAATAACGAGATTCTTTTGCTCGTTAATTACAAAGCTTGATCTGCCTAACTTTTTTGAATTCGATTGTACATCGAAATGCGGACCATAGATCTTATCCAGATTCGATTCTGATGGCGATGATCTATTGACAGGTGTACTTTGATCAAGACTATCATCTTCTGATGGCGATGGTCTGTTGATCAATATTATCTATATCGTAATTTTCGGGTGTTCTAAATGAAAAATCTTTATCATCCATCGTTGTATCGTATCAAGAAGTCTTTCAAGTGTCTTGAGGAGGAATGACGAGAGACTTATGGGTCTGTAGTCTTTCGCTGAAGTGTGGCTTGGTTTACCTGCTTTAGGTATGAATATAACCCGCACTTCCCTCCATGCCACTGGTACGTAGCATGACCTTAAACAATGTTTAAAATTTTCCCTAAGCCTGTTTCTGACCTTGGCTGGAGCTTTTTGCAGCATAGCTGGCAAAATTCCATCAGGGCCTGGTGCCTTGAATGGTGTGAATGACATAATAGCCCATCGCAGATTCTTCCATGTAATGAGATTTTCTACGTCGTCCCCTATTGACCTACCATTATACGAGTAGCCATGAGTAGTAGAATCCATTGGCGATCTACTTCCTGGGAAGTGAGCTTCAATTAACGTTTCTAAAACTTCTTCGCTACTTTCTGCCCACGAGCCGTCAGATTTTTTGATGAAGCTTGGGACAGAAGTGTCTTTAGCTAGCATCTTGCGAAGTCTGGAAGCTTCACTAGTATCCGCAATGGACTGACAAAATTCCTTCCAGGACTTTCTTTTTGATTGCCTAGTTAAGTACTTAAACTCCCGCTTGCGGTCCATATATTCATCCCATGTGGTACCGTCCCCTATTTCTTTGGCCCTGTTGTAGAAATGCCTAACCTGTTTTTCTTGGAGTTGATTTCCTTGCTCCACCAAGGAGGTTGGGACCTCTTGGACTTCTTTCTTAGTGGACAGGCCCTTTCAAATGCCATGTTCATTTCTTTGCCCAAGTTGTCTACCGCCTTATCTATATCTTGAGGGTCGCCGCTGCGAATAGGCCCATCCTTAAGATGTTTCCTTACTAGCTCTGTGTACATACCCCAGTCTGTACTCTTAGGGTTTCTGTAGCTGTTGCTAGCCCTAGTTTGGAAATTAATATGGAAGCGTATCCATCTGTGATCAGAAAGAGAGATGCCTCCTCCAAAACCCTCAATTTTTCTACCGTTAGGAGATCAGAACAAGAAGCTAGTGTTATGTCAATCACTTCTTGTCTGTTCCTTACTACAAAAGTTGGCGTAGATCCCTTATTACATATGGTGAGCTTGGTCGAAAGAATGAAATCGAAAAGACACTCACCTCTTGTATTGGTATCACTGCTACCCCATTGCGAGTGATGCGCATTTGCATACAAGCCCTGATTTTACCTTCGTGCGCTTTGTAGAACAACGTATAATTCCTATTTTTGAGCCCTTGGATCTGGTTGTTGTCGTTGATCCATGGCCCTTGTACCAGTATGGCCGAGACGTCATGCTTGATAATATAGCTGATCAAGCATGCCGTCGCAGCCTTATTGTTGTAACGAAGTGACATGTTTCTCTCTACCAGCCGAGACGAAAATAAAAGGAAAGCTAGTATACAGTCAGGCATCCTGCGTAGGCCGACCCACGGCGATAAAAAGAGTTGCATACCATTAGGTAAAGCAGCGGAGTATTGCATACTCTTAGGCTTTTCGCAAGGAATTTGAGACACGAGCAACAACAAAAGACCGAGGGATACAAACAACAACAAAAGACAAGGGAATTTTTAAAATTCACATTTCGTTCCTACAGGAATTATGCATATATAAGAGGACATTCGATGCAGTTGACAGAGCTTGCGCAGTGGTAATACCGTGCCAACAGACTCTCCCGAATTCGGCAACCAAAGTGATACTTTGGTTTTGGTTCCCTTTTGTTCACAGTTGTGAGTGAGCACCCAGGTAAAGGTCCGCTGCTGACCAGAACCGGCCAAGAACCGATAAAGTTCTTCCCCGATTTGGGGTGGACCTTACCTGACTTTTAGCGGATTCTGCCGCTAGTCCTCCTTTGAGCTTACGCTCAAAATTGCCCCTCGATAAGCAGTCCCTCCCCGAATGCTAGCAAGGCCGTACCCTTGTACGGATTGCCCACGCCTGCCCGCTCCTCAGCCGGACTGCCAGTTAGCCCGGCTCCTCAGCCGGACTGCCAGTTAGCCCGGATCCTCAGCAGCCGGACTGCCAGTTAGCCCGGCTCTCAGCCGGACTGCCAGTTAGCCCGACTCCTCAGCCGGACTGCCAGTTAGCCCGGCTCCTCAGCCGGACTGCCAGTTAGCCCGGCTCCTCAGCCGGACTGCCAGTTAGCCCGGCTCCTCAGCCGGACTGCCAGTTAGCCCGGCTCCTCAGCCGGACTGCCAGTTAGCCCGGCTCCTCAGCAGCCGGACTGCCAGTTAGCCCGACTCCTCAGCCGGACTGCCAGTTAGCCCGGCTCCTCAGCCGGACTGCCAGTTAGCCCGGCTCTCAGCCGGACTGCCAGTTAGCCCGGCTCCTCAGCCGCACTGCCAGTTAGCCCGGCTCCTCAGCCGCACTGCCAGTTAGCCCGGCTCCTCAGCAGCCGGACTGCCAGTTAGCCCGGCTCCTCAGCAGCCGGACTGCCAGTTAGCCCGGCTCTCAGCCGGACTGCCAGTTAGCCCGACTCCTCAGCCGGACTGCCAGTTAGCCCGGCTCCTCAGCCGGACTGCCAGTTAGCCCGGCTCCTCAGCCGGACTGCCAGTTAGCCCGGCTCCTCAGCCGGACTGCCAGTTAGCCCGGCTCTCAGCCGGACTGCCAGTTAGCCCGGCTCCTCAGCCGCACTGCCAGTTAGCCCGGCTCCTCAGCCGGACTGCCAGTTAGCCCGGCTCCTTAGCAGCCGGACTGCCAGTTAGCCCGGCTCTCAGCCGGACTGCCAGTTAGCCCGACTCCTCAGCCGGACTGCCAGTTAGCCCGGCTCCTCAGCCGTACTGCCAGTTAGCCCGGCTCCTCAGCCGGACTGCCAGTTAGCCCGGCTCTCAGCCGGACTGCCAGTTAGCCCGACTCCTCAGCCGGACTGCCAGTTAGCCCGGCTCCTCAGCCGGACTGCCAGTTAGCCCGGCTCCTCAGCCGGACTACCATTTAGCCGATCTAGCGTGTGGACCGCACGCCCGCCAACCCGACCACGAGACGCTGCGACACCAGAAACCAGCCAAGGAGTGCCAGCCCGAGCCTGAGCTTGACCTTAAGCATCGTCAAGCCGTATCCAGTACCACCGCATGAAGTATTATAAGGCGATATTAAGTATTATTTAAAGATTGTTAGATATAAAAAGTGTTAGCAAAAAACCACCTTGCATTGTTAAAAATTACATTGTAACGATATCTTTGACATCCCTCTAATAAAGTACCTCTTTCCCAAAGTTTTAGGGTATTTCCTTGGGTTGACTCTGGAGCCGGCGAGCTTCACCTCAGCCTTCGACAAAAAAGACCTTTACACTGTGATGCAGGTTGCTTTGCATCACTTCCATCATCTTTGGGCTCCTCCTCCTCCTCCACACCCTTGGTCATGAGCTTTAGCATGACCTTCCACATACTATGTCGCACCATCCCTTTGCTCTTTTCAAGGAATGGCAGCGATTCCCTATTTAGGGCCAGCAAGAAGTGCTGACCAAACTGCTTCCGAGGACCTGTCTTCAGCACCCTCCATGTATCGGCCTTCAACTCCCTGTTCTGCATGTGGAGGAGACCAAGCAGTTTTTCTGGGTAGGTATAAGGCAACGGAACCCAGACCCAAGCTTTGGGCGGAGTGTATCTAGTCAACTCCGCCACAGTCACGCACTTGAGCAGAGACCCGCTCCATACTTCCCCAACCTCCGAAATGAACTGTCTGAGGAAGTCAGCAGAGGCTTTGTTTCTACAGGCAACAACCTTCCGGCCCCCTTCCCATCCAGCACCGTCGAATTGAAGGTCACTATCCTCAGTGGAAGACATCTTCTTCCACAGAGCATCCTGAAACTTCTCCTCGACGGTAATCCACTGGTCCATGGTCAGGAGACCGCAGGGCTCCTGCTCGTTGACAATAGCAACAAGGAGCTCGTCTTCCGGGTCGTAGTTCGGGCGCGCCGAAGGCGAAATACCAGCCTTCGCCTTTTTCGCCGCGCTCGGTTCCACGACATCGTCAGATCTGCGCCTTTTGCTTTGGAACCCGCAGCTGAAGTCCCCCCCCCCCCCTCCCCCCGACGGTGCCCACAATATTGCTGGGAGGCTCCACTGTACTCGTAGAGGCCCCCAGCTCTTCCCTACTCCTAGCCTCACCTGCCTGTGCGGCCGCTATCTTCCCGGCAGCCTCATCGGCTAAGACTACCTTAGCCCGATCAAGCTGCAACCTATCCCAAGCACTTAAGGAGTCAACGTCACACCCCCCGAACTGTTCAACTTTGCGCTTAGCACTCTCGACTTTTCGTCGAGCATTGCGCACAAGCATCTTTTCCAGTTGGTGTGCGTTTTTCCTGCTACCCTTCCGCACGACCTCAGAGAAACTAGGAGCAGCAGAGTTCTCGCCAACTGCGCTACTAGTTCCTTTGGTCACTATTCCCTTTTCACATTTAGTGAGAGTGCCAGCCAACTCACTGTTACCCTTTTTAACTACTGTGAGAGTACCAGCCAACTCACATGTGCCCTTCTCTAATAAAATGGGAGTACCCGCCAACCCACTATCGCCCTTAGTTACGGAAGTGAGAGTACTAGCCTGCTCACCTCCCACTGCGCTAGCGTCAGTGAGTGTGCTGTCCGCAGCCTCGCTGTCGCTGGCCAGTAACACGTCCTCAAGCTCCTTCTCTAGCCCAGACGTGGAAGACTGTGGGGATGACACTACGCCATCGACCCCCAGTTCCATCCTTGTCTGCTCAGAGAGTACTTCCCCAGGTATGCAATTATTTTTTTTGTATTTTTTGTAGTTTTGTATTTGTTTTTCTGTTTAAGTTTTTCTCCATTTGGTTCCCACGAGTAGGCACGGAACAACTGGTCGATCTTAGTTTACCGGCATGCTAAGGGCGCCCATAGGAGCTCGTTAGGACTGGTTTAACCCCCAGTCTTCCATCCCTCGGCACGGTTCTAAAGCTCACACCACCAGGGAGTTAGGTATCTGTTGTTACCTCATTCTCGATGACCACTGCGCACGATTGATGCGTGCGTGTTAGTCTTAGCAGACACTAACCTAGTGAACTACATTTTTTGTATTTTTTTTTTTTTTGGTTGCACCTTTTCAAAAGAATGGTCCGTACCATTGGTTATGCCCGGTTCATACATCTGACCTGATAATGGCATGAGTGTCCGCCAGTATGTGCCTACGTGCTAAACCTTGCCCCTCAGAGAGGTACTATGAGAACCGGCCGCGCATGCTCTTAGTAGTAGGAAATTTGTTCCCCTCATTTTTTTATTTATGATGACTACGATTAAGTTACCTTAATAAGTAGTTTACGTTTCTTAGTGTTGATCCGTCCTACCTATTAATACCGTCATTACATGCGGTTTTTCTTTATGGTGCCAGGTCGAACGGTTTTGTTCTTCGTAGTCGGCGCTCGAGGCTTGTCACGTCCAAAGTACGGATTATTTCATTATTGCGATAAACATGAAGGCGAGTACGAATTTCGCAAGCTAAGTTTATTACGTCCCTCACGGTAGCAATTCCTAGATCTCTGTCCTTG
The DNA here is from genome assembly GCA_945910035.1 of Brachypalpus laphriformis. Taxonomy (NCBI): domain Eukaryota; kingdom Metazoa; phylum Arthropoda; class Insecta; order Diptera; family Syrphidae; genus Brachypalpus; species Brachypalpus laphriformis. The sequence goes on from OX246756.1 coordinate 127,719,965, forward strand.
TATACTATAGAGCATCCATATTGCTCATAGCGTTTTGTTTTGAAATCTTTGCAATTGCTTGGTTTGGTACATCCCCAAAGTTGTATACTGTATGTTCAAGACGTTTTAACACTTGCTTATACAGAAACAGTTTTTTGTATACGCTTAACTTCGGGTATCTTCCTAGTAGCCAATACATTTCTCTAAGTCTGATTTCGAGCTCGTCGCTCTTCTTATTAACGTGTGACTTTCACTAAGTTTTGCGTCTAGGGCCATTCCTAGGGATTTTGCCTCATTTGCATATAGTATTTGTACCGAGTTAATGGGAATAGGTAAGTTGTTTATCTTTTTAGTTGACATGCGTTAACTTGGTCTCATTAAGGACGATTGGCCAGGTCTTTGTCCATTCGCATATTTTGTTTAAAGCCCATTGGAGTTTTCCCGTTGATGATTCGACTGCCACATCCGTTGCGAGAATAGCCGTTTCGTCTGCGAACATTGCTACGATGGTCCCGTCATCTTGTGGTATATCTCTTGTGTAGAGCAGGAACAGGTGAACAAAAATAAAAACAATGCAGGAAATAAAAAGAGTACAAAGAGCAGCATGCCTAAGTATAACAGGTGCTCTTTGGAGCACACAAACAGTAGGTCCAGAAACCATGTTTATGCTGATGCCTCTAGACCTATTTAAAAAAAGGTTATTAAATCCATACGCCCATAGCGCAATCATTGCAGTATTTGAAGAGAACAGATTGCAAAGCGACTACTTCACCCCATACTTAGATTTTAATGTGGACTATTCGATTCGTATCCCTGTGAGTGTCGAATGGGAGTCAAATGCCTCTGTCTCAAACCCTGAGATTTCAATTTACAGGGACGGATCAAAAATGGAACAATGCACTGGGTGTCCACTCAGAGTAAGTAAGACATATAAGTAAGACATATCCGAACTTATTAGACTTGCGGATCCGTATTTCAATCAGAAATCATTGCTCAAAAGACGAGGGTATTGCATATGTACATATACAAAGGGAGAATGTATGTCGACGGCCAAACAGCCATTAAGGAATAGGTAGCTATAACTGCAATCGAGAATAGTGGATAGAAGTTTGGGTTTTGAGCAGGCAAAACATATTGGCATAAAATAGCGGATGAATTGGCCAGGATGGGGTCAAACCGTAGGCTTGATGCAAGGGTACATGTGCCAATGACTTACATAAGGTCAAAGGTGGCTGGAAAATTCCTAACTATAACAAAGAACCATGGAAACAAATTTAATCCTGAACAGCCTTATTGCAAAATATTAGCAACGATGAAAAAAGAAAGATAAAAGAAAACCTAAGCTGTCATATCCATAATAACCAAAGTGATAAGCAAGTACTTAAGACGCATGGGGATAATGACTGTTCGCCCAACCTGTATTTATAATAATTTCAATATCGTACAACAAAATCAATAATTTGTATCTACCCTTCATTTTAAAATAAGCCAGCCAATCGATATTTAACTGCCAAACAATTAAAAAATACCTATATAACCGTCTATTATGTGATTACGTAGAAATCATTATTTTCCCCTTCGACAAGCAGTCACGCTTTTTAGACTTGAGGTCAGTAGGTATGCAGAAATAGTTCATACTGATATTATCGTTATATACCTACATACTCTACATACTCGTACATACATATATATGTAGATTTACTAAACTTCAACTGACGAGATTTCTGTAATTATCGATTTGTGCATCATGTAAAAGTTAAAAATTAATTAGGTGGATTGACAAATGTAGCTTAGTATATGGTTTTAGCAGCAAAAAACAAATATAAATGTTTGCATCGATGTTGTTTTCTGGTAGACTGCTCGTGCTCGAACAAATCGAAATCTCTCCAATAAATATTTGCCGGCATTTGATTACCCGGGGCAATTGAATTGAAATGAATAGTTGACGATTATTATTTAGTGAAACACCAGATGTGGAAGTTAGATGAGATTTGTGATTTCAATAAATCAATTTGAAAGGTTATTATTATTCTTAACTGAATTTCTCCATAATTCTACAAGTTTATACAAACCATATTTGCCTACGAATTTACTCGATATTTTAGGGACTAGCAAACATTTTGTTTTGCACAGTGTCCTTGGCTTAGGAATGTGTAATACGTTTTGCTTTAGTTATCTTACTGCTGTACTAAACGTGACTTAGGTATATGAATAATTGATTGTTGTTTATAAATTAAAGCCAACTAAATGTTAGTTTTTGCAAGTGCAAATCGTTTGAGATTCGATTTTTAATGGTACTCGTAGGATGTAGTTTGTTAACTGACAAACATAGCAGAACATATCAAGTAGTTTCTTCTCCTTGCAGCTATGTACCTATAACTATAGAGGAAGTATTAAAGTCTTGTACATTTTTGAACTAGAGGTTTGTTAAATTTTGGCATTACCATTATAGAGAGGTGTAATGGTCAGATTCCAGGCTGCGGCTTTTGGCTATCTTTCCAAGTTGAACTAGCAAGTTCTTAATAAATCGGCGATTACTTGACCAAAATTTGTCTTGTAGGGGTCTGGACTTGCCTTTATGGTAGATGTGTCGCTTAATCTGGTTTCTCCCCTCCACCCAGTGGTTTTACCCAAATGGTAGTCTCGCTAGGGAACACACGCGCCAGATTTGGTACATAAAGTTTTTTTTGTGGAGCTGATCAACCCATACCATAACGTACATTAATATGTGCATAAAGCTGATCTGACGATAGATCCGTGATAACATCTTATACACATATTGTCGACAGTTTTTCAAGTCTGGAACGGAAAAGGCTAGGAACGGAATCGGCATCATCCTTGCGGCAGAGCTACTTGGTAACGTTTTGAGCATTTCGAAGTCCAGCGATCGTTTGATGTCTCTCAAGCTAGTAATACAAGAAGAGGTGTGGAATATTGTTAGTGCATATGCTCCCCAAATTGGGTGCGATCAGAGGGCTAAATGGCTGGTCAAACGGTAGTGCATGCGATCCTATGAAAACACAAGCGTTTTCACTTAGCTGAGGCCTACCAATTCGTACTCTCAACCCCCACGCGAGTTATGTACAATACATCATATTTAATAAAACACATAACGTAAGCGTGATCATAATATAAGTATACACGAAATTTAAGCGTGATCATAATCGGAAAGAAATACAGGCGAGAACAAAGAATACAGTTGTAACCAAAAGCCAACAGAACGCTGACGTTGCGTCTGCTTGGAAAAGCAAAATTACGTCAAGGTTTTCATACGTTTATTCATTTTTATGATCATTTACCAATAGAAAAAGAAATTCAAACCGTATCTAAACATTACGATTCATGGAATAAATCTATAGGCTTTAATAAGACACCATTTTCCGAAATGAAAAATGTGGATATCCTTGTTTAATTTCAAATTAACTTGCTAAAAGAGAAGTTTGGTTCAATTCAGCCTAAACAAGGAATAAAAAGAGGAATCATTTACGGTCTTGGTATTGTCTTTAAAAGTATTACCGGAAATTTGGATTCAGGAGATGGCAAACGTTATGATCAGGCATTAAACACTCTCACTAATAACCAAAACCAAATCGCGACTACTCTCAACAGGCAAATTTCCCTCACAACTAAAATTATCGAAGACTATAACAAAACTATAAATTTTATCAAGAAAAACGAGGAACAATTAATCGCAAAGATCTCTCAAATGAAAAAGTTAGACCATCCGATAACTGATTTTCTTTTCGCCAGGAATGCACTCGATGAAATAAGTTCTGTTGCGAACATACTATTGCATTTACTGAATAACGTAGAGGTTGCAATGGCATTTGCCCGACTCAAAATTATTCACAATAGTATTCTTTCAAGTGAAGACCTAAATTTTATAATACAAGAACTTTTTAAATACTACCCTGCAAACGAATTGTTTTTTGAGAAAGATGTATCAGACGTACATAAATATTACGATCTTATGGATATTGAATCTTACCAATCCAATAATAGAATAGTCTTTATTATCTATGTGCCCATAATGCATCCCGATTTGTACTCCTTTTACCACCTGTATTCAATTCCTACTAAAAATAACTCCATCCTGGTCCCACAAAAACCCTATTTTGCTATATCTGAAACCCATTACCAATATGAAGAACATGAGTGCCGGAACATCCATTCATTATACTATTGTGAAGATTATAAACCAATTATCGACGTGAAGGAGAAAGATTGCATCATCCAAATTCTTCAAGTTAAAGCATAGGAAATTACTTCGTGTCATCCAGTTTCAGTCGAAATTCGTCAAAATATAATACAAAAAATCACCTCCAAGTACTATATCGCAATATTACCCGAGCGGATAAAATTAGAGATCAATTGCCATCACAGTGATTTTACATCATTAATTGGATCATGCCTAATTGAAGTACCAGTCAATTGTAGCTTCAAAACGACCAAACACGCTTATGCCGGACATCCATTACTATTACCCGCAATAAATATCACACAACTACGTATATCTGAAGACAAAATCACGCTGACACTCAACGATATTCCGCCGGACGGAATTCACCGCCAGTAGTAGGTTTAGGTCGGTTCTGGACCAGGTGCTATTCGGTGCTATGTGTTAGAGTGAGAGCCCTTGCGGTGCTATTTGGTGCTATGTGTTAGAGTGAGATGTAAGATGTGGGCCGAGGCTTTTTTGCCCTTCAGGGTGTCATATTTCATGTTTGTTTATTTTAGCTTTTGGGTTGAGATCTGAATTTGTGGCGCGAGGTGTCATATTTCACATTTGTTTATTTATTTGTTTTTGCATTGAGATCTGAATTTGGGAGCGAGGTGTTATATTTCATAGTTGTTAGTGTTTAGCTGGGGGAATCATCATCGGAGCAAGGTGTCATATTTCAAGTTTGTTTATATTAGCTTTTGGATTGAGATCTGAATTGGGAGAGAGGGGTCATATTTCATAGTTATTAGTGTTTAGTTGGCGGAATCATCATCGGAGCGAGGTGTCATATTTCAAGTTTGTTTATTTTTTATCTTTGGACAGAGATCTGAATTTGGGAACGAGGAAATGTGTGTGTGTGATTGGTTTGAGTGATTCCAGGAATTGACTTTAGAGGAATTGTGAACACGTTCAATCATGTCTATGAATTCGATTTGGAATTTCACAATGATTTCGTGGAAAAAAGTATGAGTCATCGATATAAACGGCAACGGTTGTATATGTTTATGAAATTGGGGAAGGGAATCAGCAAATGGTTTGATTGAGGAGAATCGATCGATTCCTGGAATTGGTGGAATGTGTTAGAGTGAGATGGAAGATTTTGAGTGTGGCCTGTTGGGAGTTAGGTGTCAAATTTCACGTTTGTTTATTTTAGCTTTTGGATTTAGATCTGAATTTGGGGTGCGAGGTGTCATATTTCAAGTTTGTTTATGTTTTGCTTTTGGACTAAGATCTGAATTTGGAGCGAGGGGTCATATTTCATATTTGTTAGTGTTTAGCTGGGTGAATCATCATCGGAGCGAGGTGTCATATTTCAAGTTTGTTTATTTTTCGTCTTTGGACTGGGATCTGAATTTGGGAACTAGGTGTCATATTTCATTTCATATTTCATATTTGCTAGTTTTGACTGTGGGAATCGTAAGATCTGAGTCAGGGAGTGAGGCAGCATTTAGTATGTGTGAGTGTGTGTGGAGAGCGATTTTTATATTTGGTTTGATTGATGAATTGCATATTCCATAGATGGGTTATGATTGCTTAGAGGGGAGTTTTTTATTGCTGCTGATCTGTGTGTTTTTGTGTGATTATATTTGATGTTGAGAGCGAGGTATTTGGATTTTATTCTCTGGGTGTGACGTCATTGGGGGTGCAGCTTAGACTGGGTTGATTTGAGAAATTGGTATCGGATTCCATACATGGGTTATGATTGCTTACAGGTATGTTCTAATTTCTATTGATCAGTCTGTATCTTTTTTCGTTTAGGAAGAATGAGAGGGAGAGGGGCTGATTCCAAGAATTGGGTTTTGGATTCCATAGAGGAATTATGAACACGTATAAGAATTTGAGAAGAGTTCTGGGCTACGAGTCAGGTAGATTCATAGCTATGTGTTTATTCTTGAATGCTGATCTTGAGTTAGTAAATGTTTATCCCATAGGAAATACTGTGCAGTATAAATGTTTATCTGTTGCTGTTCCGTAAAAAAAAAAGTATAATATGAGTAAAGAGGATGACATAAGGGAAAACAAAAATCTGGACTATGTGAGTCGAATTGATTTGTTTGCTATTCGGTAAAGAAAAAGGGATCTATTGATCTGCGTGTATGTGACGTCATCGGGGTGGAGCTTAGATTGGTTTGATTGGGGAAATTGGCAAATTCCATAGATGGGTTATGATTGCTTACAGGTTATGTTCTAATTTCTATTGATCAGTGTGTATCTTTTTTCGTTTAGGAAGAATGAGAGGGAGAGGGGAGAGGGGCTGATTCCGGGAATTGGGTTTTGGATTCCATAGAGGAATTTTGAACACGTATAAGAATTTGAGAAGAGTTCTGGGCTACGAGTCAGGTAGATTCATAGCTGTGTGTTTATTCTTGAATGCTGATCTTGAGTTAGTAAATGTTTATCCCATAGGAAATACTGTGCAGTATAAATGTTTATCTGCTGTTCCGTAAAAAAAAAGTATAATATGAGTAAAGGGGATGACATAAGGGAAAACAAAAATTCGGACTATGTGAGTCAAATTGATTTGTTTGCTATTCGGTAGAAAAAAAATTTGGAATTTTATTTCTATTGATCTGTGTGTGCGTGACGTCATCGGGGTTGGAGCTTAGATTGGTTGGATTGGCGAAATTGACTAATTCCAGGAAATTGGTATCGGATTCCACAGATGGGCTATGATTGCTTAGAGGATATTTTTTTTATTTTTTTTTATTTCAATTAATCTCTGTGTATATGTACGATCATATTTCAGAGAATAATTTGATTTAATTGACAGTAAATAGCTAGGCCATTGATCATTTGCTAGAGTGAGAAGGGCTACATGGATGGCACTACAAATGCTGTTGTTGTTGCTGTTCCATAAAGAAAAAAAGTACGATATGAGTAAAGAGGATGACATAGGGAAAAAAAAATATGAACTATGTGAGTCAAATTGATTTGTTTGCTGTTCGGTAGAGAAAAAATAAAAGAAATAAATGTATGATATGACTAAAGAGGATGATATAAGGAAGGAATAAAAAATCTTGACTCTGTGAATCAAACTGATTGTTTATTTTTAAACGCTAGACTTGAGTTAGTAATTTCAATGTGAGATATAGAATATTGAGGTAGGTTAGCTCTTTAAAGGAGATAAATAAATAAAGAGGTGACGTACAATAGTTAATGTTTTATCAGAGCAGAGCTAAAAATATTGAAACAAACAGGTGAAGTGGAGGGTAACTTAGGGGTTGTTAAGGAGTAAAAGATGATTAATGCAAAGTCTCGTTTTTTTGCAATTATCAAAGCATAGACTTAATCAAAAGAAGGAACGCCTTTCCTTATGATTATTTAAGCTCGTGGGATAAATTAAGTGAATTATCTCTTACGTATAGAATTTTTAAATAAACTAACTAATGAGGAATGTTCTAAGAAAGATAATGCTACTAAGGGATTCTTTAATGGCAACAGCATCACCTTTAGTGATTTCCTTCAGTAAGAAGGTTAACGAAATGCAGTCACAAATATTCAAAGGCAAATAATGAATTAATTTCTTCATTTGATCGGTGATAAACCTACGCAATATACTGTATATTTAGATGCTGTACGCTTGGGTAATGTCTCAATAACTTCCCTATAAAGCATTTGAGTGGACAAATCTGGAAAAATTAACAACTGTCTGTATAAAAGTGCTAGATGATAATGGAGAAAATATGTATGTATTAGAAATAGATTTAGATTATCCAGAATCTCTTCATGACGCATTTACCTAAAAGCAGAAAGTCAAGGAAGCAGTACTTAATGCTGAAATTACAAATTTTATCGAATAATCACCATTGTGAAAATAAAACGTACAAGCCTAGAGCAGAAAACTGACCGATTTTAAATCTGAAAACAAATGATATGTTATAAAACACAAATTCATATTTTAAAAGAATTTTTTTATTTTATTTGTATCCACTTAAAAACTTTTCCATTAGATAAACATAAATTCTTAACGCTAATTTTGCTTTTGACAATGTGTTTGATAAGAACTGATGTTAATATATGATATCTGCTTCCCGTAGCTCTTCCACAATTGAGTTTACCTCATTTTGATGATTATTATTGCCAGCATTTTGAGATCCAATTAAAAGTCTTAGTCTTTCAACGAGCTCATTGGGATCATTCCAACACACATATACGACGGGATTATTAGAATAGCTCATATCTTTGAAATTATTGTTGTGTGCTTTTCCAATTTTCTTTATAACTCTTTGCGTAAGGTGTTGTAATAAAGGCCGAATAACATGTTTATACTTATAACCTCCATTGCCTTTAACCTGTGAGTTGCCATCATAATTTTTTAAGTGTACCTTTGTTTTTTGTAGAATCTTAAGATATTCATCCAAGTCTTCATTGGTATATCGTTCTTTTGTAGGGTTTTTCCGAAAAATTAATTCATAGAGGTCCTGTGTTTCAGGGAAGATTTCATCATCAATAACGAGATTCTTTTGCTCGTTAATTACAAAGCTTGATCTGCCTAACTTTGTTGAATTCGATTGTACATCGAAATGCGGACCATAGATCTTATCCAGATTCGATTCTGATGGCGATGATCTATTGACAGGTGTACTTTGATCAAGACTATCATCTTCTGATGGCGATGGTCTGTTGATCAATATTATCTATATCGTAATTTTCGGGTGTTCTAAATGAAAAATCTTTATCATCCATCGTTGGTTGAATGTTTGACTCAGGATATGAAGAGTCAACACTCTCCTCCAGAGCAAGTTTTTCTTTTGGTGGACTTTGGAATTGTAATTTTCGTTGAGGCTTTGTCTTAGTCATTATATCGTACTCAACAGTGTCTCGACTTTTGACATTTTTCACAATTTCTTTTAAGGGCTCAACTACAAGAAAAAGTTAGCTGCAAACAAGTTGCATGCATCGGATCTGTACGTCAACAATCTCTTTATTATTTATCGTCTTTCATCTTTTGATACTTAACATCGGAGGATTGCTCTCTCTCCTTAGGTTCTGGTGATGATGATAATGATTTAATTGAAATGCTTTTTAAAGCATATTCCATTTTCTTTTGAAGAGTATCCTTCATACTTATATCTTTTTTCGTTTGATTTTGATCCATTTTACCTCATCCGTTAATCAAAATAATTTTTCAATCTGTACCCCAGCGATAATAGGAATTGTCTATTTTGTAGAGTAAGTTTTGATGTACTGCTATCGGAAGTTGATAGTATATTGATAGAGTTAATAGTACGATCTACTCTTTTATATGTTGACGGGTAAGATGAGCTATCATACGAGTATATTATCATAATTGTGGTTTAAGATGTGGTCGAAAGTTTGTAAGATTTCCGTATTAATCCAAGAGATTCAATGTTATAGAACTTATCCTCTCGCAGTTCACTAGCCAATAGATGACATTGCGAGGAACTTCGACTATTTTATACCCTGGGCTAACATTAAGAGGAAATGCATGTAGTATATGAGCAGATCGATTGTTGATATACCATACATTTCATCAATTAAATTACATTCAATTCGAACGATATTCACTCTATTTATGTTGACGTACAGATCCGATTCATGTAACTTATTTGCAGCTAGCTTTTTCTTGCTGAACCCCAATAGTGATCCAATCGAGTTTGGTTGTGAGAAATCAATCTTTATGAGTTTGAGAGCCTCCTGAATGCAGTTATTTATGTCTTCAATCTCATAGGAACCAATTGGAAATGTTATTACGGCATCACCAAAATGAAATAAATTATTAAAAACATCCACATTTGGTATAGAATTATAGGTCTGGAAGTCAACCAAGCCGCATAAAGCGGTTATTTCAATAGACTCTGGATCATCGTTTATTGTTTTCTTTATGGCATTTTTGGCCTCCATAATGGCTTTTTTAAATAAATTATTTTTTTTACGCTTGATGCGTCGATTTTTTTACCCCGGTTTAGATAGCCAACCCATACCGAGTTTTGTCTTAGCCTTCATCATATTCGTAACTCATAGACTATTTAATTTCTCTGGTATTGATGAGTCTTTCGCTTTAACCCTCAGCCAGGCCTTTTCAGCTAGAATTTTATCGGCTATATGTCGATCGAGCAGGTTTTTATTATTAGCATTTGCAATGTCGTGTTCACGACAAGCTTCATCCAATGGATCAATTCCTTGATCTCAAACTGGGCAGTATCAAACTGGGCAGTATCAAACTGGGTAGTATCAAACTGGGCAGTATCGAACTGGGCAGTATCGAACTGGGCAGTATCAAACTGGGCAGTATCAAACAGGGCAGTATTAAACTGGGCAGTATCGAACTGGGCAGTATCAAGCTGGGCAGTAATTAACTGGGCAGTATCAAACAGGGCAGTATCAAACTGGGCAGTATCAAACAGGGCAGTATTAAACAGGGCAGTATTAAACTGGGCAGTATTAAACAGGGCAGTATCAAACTGGGCAGTATCAAACTAGCCAAGCAACAGTTGGAGGAGAGTAAACGTCACAATCAAGCCGTCGAGGGAATAAAAATCAAGCAAGGCAAGGGACTTTACTTGCAACCCCATAAGAAAGGATTCGGACTTTTTCTAAAACCACAGCCCACGAGCACAAAAAACTAATGGAATTGCTACCCAATCGTTTTCTCACCAATATTGATATTATAAAATTTGGAAAAATCCATATACCTAATTTTCGTGCTGTTTACATGAGAGATAAATTACCCAGAAGGTCATTTGACAAAGAATGTGGTGTAATTAACTTGGACAATGAGAGTGGTCCCGGAACACACTGGGTATCATATATAAAACATAAAAAAATCTTTGTAAAATATTTCGATAGTTTTGGTAATTTAAGACCACCTCTAGAAATTGTAAGATATCTGGGTGAAAATATTCAGTATAATTATAATAATTGTCAAAATTATAATACATTTATATGTGGTCATATATGCTTGAAGTTTCTACTCACTGAAAATAAGAAATAAATAGAGCAAAATCAAAAAAATGTGTTTCATTTGTGTTCCAACAGCGATGTCGATAACACTTACATTAAGCGGAAACCAATCTACTCTCACTACAGAGTATTTTCCTCCAATTATCCTAAATTCTGGTTACGTATGCGGCTTGGTTGACTTCCAGACCTATAATTCTATACCAAATGTGGATGTTTTTAATAATTTATTTCATTTTGGTGATGCCGTAATAACATTTCCAATTGGTTCCTATGAGATTGAAGACATAAATAACTGCATTCAGGAGGCTCTCAAACCCCACAATAAGGATAAATCCAATGAAATATCAATTAAGATCAAAGCAAATAATAACACATTAAAATGTGAAATTTATAGTAGCATAGAAATTGATTTCTCACAACCAAACTCGATTGGATCACTATTGGGGTTCAGCAAGAAAAAGCTAGCTGCAAACAAGTTACATGAATCGGATCTGTACGTCAACATAAATAGAGTGAATATCGTTCGAATTGAATGTAATTTAATTGATGAAATGTATGGTATATCAACAATCGATCTGCTCATATACTACATGCATTTCCTCTTAATGTTAGCCCAGGGTATAAAATAGTCGAAGTTCCTCGCAATGTCATCTATTGGCTAGTGAACTGCGAGAGGATAAGTTCTATAACATTGAATCTCTTGGATTAATACGGAAATCTTACAAACTTTCGACCACATCTTAAACCACAATTATGATAATATACTCGTATGATAGCTCATCTTACCCGTCAACATATAAAAGAGTAGATCGTACTATTAACTCTATCAATATACTATCAACTTCCGATAGCAGTACATCAAAACTTACTCTACAAAATAGACAATTCCTATTATCGCTGGGGTACAGATTGAAAAATTATTTTGATTAACGGATGAGGTAAAATGGATCAAAATCAAACGAAAAAAGATATAAGTATGAAGGATACTCTTCAAAAGAAAATGGAATATGCTTTAAAAAGCATTTCAATTAAATCATTATCATCATCACCAGAACCTAAGGAGAGAGAGCAATCCTCCGATGTTAAGTATCAAAAGATGAAAGACGATAAATAATAAAGAGATTGTTGACGTACAGATCCGATGCATGCAACTTGTTTGCAGCTAACTTTTTCTTGTAGTTGAGCCCTTAAAAGAAATTGTGAAAAATGTCAAAAGTCGAGACACTGTTGAGTACGATATAATGACTAAGACAAAGCCTCAACGAAAATTACAATTCCAAAGTCCACCAAAAGAAAAACTTGCTCTGGAGGAGAGTGTTGACTCTTCATATCCTGAGTCAAACATTCAACCAACGATGGATGATAAAGATTTTTCATTTAGAACACCCGAAAATTACGATATAGATAATATTGATCAACAGACCATCGCCATCAGAAGATGATAGTCTTGATCAAAGTACACCTGTCAATAGATCATCGCCATCAGAATCGAATCTGGATAAGATCTATGGTCCGCATTTCGATGTACAATCGAATTCAACAAAGTTAGGCAGATCAAGCTTTGTAATTAACGAGCAAAAGAATCTCGTTATTGATGATGAAATCTTCCCTGAAACACAGGACCTCTATGAATTAATTTTTCGGAAAAACCCTACAAAAGAACGATATACCAATGAAGACTTGGATGAATATCTTAAGATTCTACAAAAAACAAAGGTACACTTAAAAAATTATGATGGCAACTCACAGGTTAAAGGCAATGGAGGTTATAAGTATAAACATGTTATTCGGCCTTTATTACAACACCTTACGCAAAGAGTTATAAAGAAAATTGGAAAAGCACACAACAATAATTTCAAAGATATGAGCTATTCTAATAATCCCGTCGTATATGTGTGTTGGAATGATCCCAATGAGCTCGTTGAAAGACTAAGACTTTTAATTGGATCTCAAAATGCTGGCAATAATAATCATCAAAATGAGGTAAACTCAATTGTGGAAGAGCTACGGGAAGCAGATATCATATATTAACATCAGTTCTTATCAAACACATTGTCAAAAGCAAAATTAGCGTTAAGAATTTATGTTTATCTAATGGAAAAGTTTTTAAGTGGATACAAATAAAATAAAAAAATTCTTTTAAAATATGAATTTGTGTTTTATAACATATCATTTGTTTTCAGATTTAAAATCGGTCAGTTTTCTGCTCTAGGCTTGTACGTTTTATTTTCACAATGGTGATTATTCGATAAAATTTGTAATTTCAGCATTAAGTACTGCTTCCTTGACTTTCTGCTTTTAGGTAAATGCGTCATGAAGAGATTCTGGATAATCTAAATCTATTTCTAATACATACATATTTTCTCCATTATCATCTAGCACTTTTATATAGACAGTTGTTAATTTTTCCAGATTTGTCCACTCAAATGCTTTATAGGGAAGTTATTGAGACATTACCCAAGCGTACAGCATCTAAATATACAGTATATTGCGTAGGTTTATCACCGATCAAATGAAGAAATTAATTCATTATTTGCCTTTGAATATTTGTGACTGCATTTCGTTAACCTTCTTACTGAAGGAAATCACTAAAGGTGATGCTGTTGCCATTAAAGAATCCCTTAGTAGCATTATCTTTCTTAGAACATTCCTCATTAGTTAGTTTATTTAAAAATTCTATACGTAAGAGATAATTCACTTAATTTATCCCACGAGCTTAAATAATCATAAGGAAAGGCGTTCCTTCTTTTGATTAAGTCTATGCTTTGATAATTGCAAAAAACGAGACTTTGCATTAATCATCTTTTACTCCTTAACAACCCCTAAGTTACCCTCCACTTCACCTGTTTGTTTCAATATTTTTAGCTCTGCTCTGATAAAACATTAACTATTGTACGTCACCTCTTTATTTATTTATCTCCTTTAAAGAGCTAACCTACCTCAATATTCTATATCTCACATTGAAATTACTAACTCAAGTCTAGCGTTTAAAAATAAACAATCAGTTTGATTCACAGAGTCAAGATTTTTTATTCCTTCCTTATATCATCCTCTTTGGTCATATCATACATTTATTTCTTTTTATTTTTTCTCTACCGAACAGCAAACAAATCAATTTGACTCACATAGTTCATATTTTTTTTCCCTATGTCATCCTCTTTACTCATATCGTACTTTTTTTCTTTATGGAACAGCAACAACAACAGCATTTGTAATGCCATCCATGTAGCCCTTCTCACTCTAGCAAATGATCAATGGCCTAGCTATTTACTGCCAATTAAATCAAATTATTCTCTGAAATATGATCGTACATATACACAGAGATCAATTGAAATAAAAAAAATAAAAAATCTCCTCTAAGCAATCATAGCCCATCTGTGGAATCCGATACCAATTTCCTGGAATTAGTCAATTTCGCCAATCCAACCAATCTAAGCTCCAACCCCGATGACGTCACGCACACACAGATCAATAGAAATAAAATTCCAAATTTTTTTTCTACCGAATAGCAAACAAATCAATTTGACTCACATAGTCCAAATTTTTGTTTTCCCTTACTCATATTATACTTTTTTTTTACGGAACAGCAGATAAACATTTATACTGCACAGTATTTCCTATGGGATAAACATTTACTAACTCAAGATCAGCATTCAAGAATAAACACACAGCTATGAATCTACCTGACTCGTAGCCCAGAACTCTTCTCAAATTCTTATACGTGTTCAAAATTCCTCTATGGAATCCAAAACCCAATTCCCGGAATCAGCCCCTCTCCCCTCTCCCTCTCATTCTTCCTAAACGAAAAAAGATACACACTGATCAATAGAAATTAGAACATAACCTGTAAGCAATCATAACCCATCTATGGAATTTGCCAATTTCCCCAATCAAACCAATCTAAGCTCCACCCCGATGACGTCACATACACGCAGATCAATAGATCCCTTTTTCTTTACCGAATAGCAAACAAATCAATTCGACTCACATAGTCCAGATTTTTGTTTTCCCTTATGTCATCCTCTTTACTCATATTATACTTTTTTTTTTACGGAACAGCAACAGATAAACATTTATACTGCACAGTATTTCCTATGGGATAAACATTTACTAACTCAAGATCAGCATTCAAGAATAAACACATAGCTATGAATCTACCTGACTCGTAGCCCAGAACTCTTCTCAAATTCTTATACGTGTTCATAATTCCTCTATGGAATCCAAAACCCAATTCCTGGAATCAGCCCCTCTCCCTCTCATTCTTCCTAAACGAAAAAAGATACAGACTGATCAATAGAAATTAGAACATACCTGTAAGCAATCATAACCCATGTATGGAATCCGATACCAATTTCTCAAATCAACCCAGTCTAAGCTGCACCCCCAATGACGTCACACCCAGAGAATAAAATCCAAATACCTCGCTCTCAACATCAAATATAATCACACAAAAACACACAGATCAGCAGCAATAAAAAACTCCCCTCTAAGCAATCATAACCCATCTATGGAATATGCAATTCATCAATCAAACCAAATATAAAAATCGCTCTCCACACACACTCACACATACTAAATGCTGCCTCACTCCCTGACTCAGATCTTACGATTCCCACAGTCAAAACTAGCAAATATGAAATATGAAATGAAATGAAATGAAATATGACACCTAGTTCCCAAATTCAGATCCCAGTCCAAAGACGAAAAATAAACAAACTTGAAATATGACACCTCGCTCCGATGATGATTCACCCAGCTAAACACTAACAAATATGAAATATGACCCCTCGCTCCAAATTCAGATCTTAGTCCAAAAGCAAAACATAAACAAACTTGAAATATGACACCTCGCACCCCAAATTCAGATCTCAATCCAAAAGCTAAAATAAACAAACGTGAAATTTGACACCTAACTCCCAACAGGCCACACTCAAAATCTTCCATCTCACTCTAACACATTCCACCAATTCCAGGAATCGATCGATTCTCCTCAATCAAACCATTTGCTGATTCCCTTCCCCAATTTCATAAACATATACAACCGTTGCCGTTTATATCGATGACTCATACTTTTTTCCACGAAATCATTGTGAAATTCCAAATCGAATTCATAGACATGATTGAACGTGTTCACAATTCCTCTAAAGTCAATTCCTGGAATCACTCAAACCAATCACACACACACATTTCCTCGTTCCCAAATTCAGATCTCTGTCCAAAGATAAAAAATAAACAAACTTGAAATATGACACCTCGCTCCGATGATGATTCCGCCAACTAAACACTAATAACTATGAAATATGACCCCTCTCTCCCAATTCAGATCTCAATCCAAAAGCTAATATAAACAAACTTGAAATATGACACCTTGCTCCGATGATGATTCCCCCAGCTAAACACTAACAACTATGAAATATAACACCTCGCTCCCAAATTCAGATCTCAATGCAAAAACAAATAAATAAACAAATGTGAAATATGACACCTCGCGCCGCAAATTCAGATCTCAACCCAAAAGCTAAAATAAACAAACATGAAATATGACACCCTGAAGGGCAAAAAAGCCTCGGCCCACATCTTACATCTCACTCTAACACATAGCACCAAATAGCACCGCAAGGGCTCTCTCTCTAACACATAGCACCGAATAGCACCTGGTCCAGAACCGACCTAAACCTACTACTGGCGGTGAATTCCGTCCAGCGGAATATCGTTGAGTGTCAGCGTGATTTTGTCTTCAGATATACGTAGTTGTGTGATATTTATTGCGGGTAATAGTAATGGATGTCCGGCATAAGCGTGTTTGGTCGTTTTGAAGCTACAATTGACTGGTACTTCAATTAGGCATGATCCAATTAATGATGTAAAATCACTGTGATGGCAATTGATCTCTAATTTTATCCGCTCGGGTAATATTGCGATATAGTACTTGGAGGTGATTTTTTGTATTATATTTTGACGAATTTCGACTGAAACTGGATGACACGAAGTAATTTCCTATGCTTTAACTTGAAGAATTTGGATGATGCAATCTTTCTCCTTAGTATAATGTATAGTATAATGAATGGATGTTCCGGCACTCATGTTCTTCATATTGGTAATGGGTTTCAGATATAGCAAAATAGGGTTTTTGTGGGACCAGGATGGAGTTATTTTTAGTAGGAATTGAATACAGGTGGTAAAAGGAGTACAAATCGGGATACATTATGGGCACATAGATAATAAAGACTATTCTATTATTGGATTGGTAAGATTCAATATCCATAAGATCGTAATATTTATGTACGTCTGATACATCTTTCTCAAAAAACAATTCGTTTGCAGGGTAGTATTTAAAAAGTTCTTGTATTATAAAATTTAGGTCTTCACTTGAAAGAATACTATTGTGAATAATTTTGAGTCGGGCAAATGCCATTGCAACCTCTACGTTATTCAGTAAATGCAATAGTATGTTCGCAACAGAACTTATTTCATCGAGTGCATTCCTGGCGAAAAGAAAATCAGTTATCGGATGGTCTAACTTTTTCATTTGAGAGATCTTTGCGATTAATTGTTCCTCGTTTTTCTTGATAAAATTTATAGTTTTGTTATAGTCTTCGATAATTTTAGTTGTGAGGGAAATTTGCCTGTTGAGAGTAGTCGCGATTTGGTTTTGGTTATTAGTGAGAGTGTTTAATGCTTGATCATAACGTTTGCCATCTCCTGAATCCAAATTTCCGGTAATACTTTTAAAGACAATACCAAGACCGTAAATGATTCCTCTTTTTATTCCTTGTTTAGGCTGAATTGAACCAAACTTCTCTTTTAGCAAGTTAATTTGAAATTAAACAAGGATATCCACATTTTTCATTTCGGAAAATGGTGTCTTATTAAAGCCTATAGATTTATTCCATGAATCGTAATGTTTAGATACGGTTTGAATTTCTTTTTCTATTGGTAAATGATCATAAAAATGAATAAACGTATGAAAACCTTGACGTAATTTTGCTTTTCCAAGCAGACGCAACGTCAGCGTTCTGTTGGCTTTTGGTTACAACTGTATTCTTTGTTCTCGCCTGTATTTCTTTCCGATTATGATCACGCTTAAATTTCGTGTACACTTATATTATGATCACGCTTACGTTATGTGTTTTATTAAATATGATGTATTGTACATAACTCGCGTGGGGGTTGAGAGTACGAATTGGTAGGCCTCAGCTAAGTGAAAACGCTTGTGTTTTCATAGGATCGCATGCACTACCGTTTGACCAGCCATTTAGCCCTCTGATCGCACCCAATTTGGGGAGCATATGCACTAACAATATTCCACACCTCTTCTTGTATTACTAGCTTGAGAGACATCAAACGATCGCTGGACTTCGAAATGCTCAAAACGTTACCAAGTAGCTCTGCCGCAAGGATGATGCCGATTCCGTTCCTAGCCTTTTCCGTTCCAGACTTGAAAAACTGTCGACAATATGTGTATAAGATGTTATCACGGATCTATCGTCAGATCAGCTTTATGCACATATTAATGTACGTTATGGTATGGGTTGATCAGCTCCACAAAAAAAACTTTATGTACCAAATCTGGCGCGTGTGTTCCCTAGCGAGACTACCATTTGGGTAAAACCACTGGGTGGAGGGGAGAAACCAGATTAAGCGACACATCTACCATAAAGGCAAGTCCAGACCCCTACAAGACAAATTTTGGTCAAGTAATCGCCGATTTATTAAGAACTTGCTAGTTCAACTTGGAAAGATAGCCAAAAGCCGCAGCCTGGAATCTGACCATTACACCTCTCTATAATGGTAATGCCAAAATTTAACAAACCTCTAGTTCAAAAATGTACAAGACTTTAATACTTCCTCTATAGTTATAGGTACATAGCTGCAAGGAGAAGAAACTACTTGATATGTTCTGCTATGTTTGTCAGTTAACAAACTACATCCTACGAGTACTATTAAAAATCGAATCTCAAACGATTTGCACTTGCAAAAACTAACATTTAGTTGGCCTTAATTTATAAACAACAATCAATTATTCATATACCTAAGTCACGTTTAGTACAGCAGTAAGATAACTAAAGCAAAACGTATTACACATTCCTAAGCCAAGGACACTGTGCAAAACAAAATGTTTGCTAGTCCCTAAAATATCGAGTAAATTCGTAGGCAAATATGGTTTGTATAAACTTGTAGAATTATGGAGAAATTCAGTTAAGAATAATAATAACCTTTCAAATTGATTTATTGAAATCACAAATCTCATCTAACTTCCACATCTGGTGTTTCACTAAATAATAATCGTCAACTATTCATTTCAATTCAATTGCCCCGGGTAATCAAATGCCGGCAAATATTTATTGGAGAGATTTCGATTTGTTCGAGCACGAGCAGTCTACCAGAAAACAACATCGATGCAAACATTTATATTTGTTTTTTGCTGCTAAAACCATATACTAAGCTACATTTGTCAATCCACCTAATTAATTTTTAACTTTTACATGATGCACAAATCGATAATTACAGAAATCTCGTCAGTTGAAGTTTAGTAAATCTACATATATATGTATGTACGAGTATGTAGAGTATGTAGGTATATAACGATAATATCAGTATGAACTATTTCTGCATACCTACTGACCTCAAGTCTAAAAAGCGTGACTGCTTGTCGAAGGGGAAAATAATGATTTCTACGTAATCACATAATAGACGGTTATATAGGTATTTTTTAATTGTTTGGCAGTTAAATATCGATTGGCTGGCTTATTTTAAAATGAAGGGTAGATACAAATTATTGATTTTGTTGTACGATATTGAAATTATTATAAATACAGGTTGGGCGAACAGTCATTATCCCCATGCGTCTTAAGTACTTGCTTATCACTTTGGTTATTATGGATATGACAGCTTAGGTTTTCTTTTATCTTTCTTTTTTCATCGTTGCTAATATTTTGCAATAAGGCTGTTCAGGATTAAATTTGTTTCCATGGTTCTTTGTTATAGTTAGGAATTTTCCAGCCACCTTTGACCTTATGTAAGTCATTGGCACATGTACCCTTGCATCAAGCCTACGGTTTGACCCCATCCTGGCCAATTCATCCGCTATTTTATGCCAATATGTTTTGCCTGCTCAAAACCCAAACATCTATCCACTATTCTCGATTGCAGTTATAGCTACCTATTCCTTAATGGCTGTTTGGCCGTCGACATACATTCTCCCTTTGTATATGTACATATGCAATACCCTCGTCTTTTGAGCGACTTCCATAATTGCAATGATTTCTGATTGAAATACGGATCCACAAGTCTAATAAGTTCGGATATGTCTTACTTATATGTCTTACTTACTCTGAGTGGACACCCAGTGCATTGTTCCATTTTTGATCCGTCCCTGTAAATTGAAACCTCAGGGTTTGAGACAGAGGCATTTGACTCCCATTCGACACACACAGGGATACGAATCGAATAGTCCACATTAAAATCTAAGTATGGGGTGAAGTAGCCGCTTTGCAATCTGTTCTCTTCAAATACTGCAATGATTGCGCTATGGGCGTACGGATTTAATAACCTTTTTTTAAATAGGTCTAGAGGCATCAGCATAAACATGGTTTCTGGACCTACTGTATGTGTGCTCCAAAGAGCACCTGTTATACTTAGGCATGCTGCTCTTTGTACTCTTTTTATTTCCTGCATTGTTTTTATTTTTGTTCACCTGTTCCTGCTCTACACAAGAGATATACCACAAGATGACGGGACCATCGTAGCAATGTTCGCAGACGAAACGGCTATTCTCGCAACGGATGTGGCAGTCGAATCATCAACGGGAAAACTCCAATGGGCTTTAAACAAAATATGCGAATGGACAAAGACCTGGCCAATCGTCCTTAATGAGACCAAGTTAACGCATGTCAACTAAAAAGATAAACAACTTACCTATTCCCATTAACTCGGTACAAATACTATATGCAAATGAGGCAAAATCCCTAGGAATGGCCCTAGACGCAAAACTTAGTGAAAGTCACACGTTAATAAGAAGAGCGACGAGCTCGAAATCAGACTTAGAGAAATGTATTGGCTACTAGGAAGATACCCGAAGTTAAGCGTATACAAAAAACTGTTTCTGTATAAGCAAGTGTTAAAACGTCTTGAACATACAGTATACAACTTTGGGGATGTACCAAACCAAGCAATTGCAAAGATTTCAAAACAAAACGCTATGAGCAATATGGATGCTCTATAGTATACAAGGACAGAGATCTAGGAATTGCTACCGTGAGGGACGTAATAAACTTAGCTTGCGAAATTCGTACTCGCCTTCATGTTTATCGCAATAATGAAATAATCCGTACTTTGGACGTGACAAGCCTCGAGCGCCGACTACGAAGAACAAAACCGTTCGACCTGGCACCATAAAGAAAAACCGCATGTAATGACGGTATTAATAGGTAGGACGGATCAACACTAAGAAACGTAAACTACTTATTAAGGTAACTTAATCGTAGTCATCATAAATAAAAAAATGAGGGGAACAAATTTCCTACTACTAAGAGCATGCGCGGCCGGTTCTCATAGTACCTCTCTGAGGGGCAAGGTTTAGCACGTAGGCACATACTGGCGGACACTCATGCCATTATCAGGTCAGATGTATGAACCGGGCATAACCAATGGTACGGACCATTCTTTTGAAAAGGTGCAACCAAAAAAAAAAAAAATACAAAAAAATGTTTGTCCAGCAGACTAAGATTCCGAATGTTTGTATGGTTCTAATTACATATGACCAAATACAGCCAGTTCTTATCTTTGACACAGATCATATTGATTTCACGTGTAGACCGCCACTGTAGCATTAAGACTAAGTATTTTGTTTTTGTTTTTGACAGCGCATTTGTGTTCCCGTACTGTCGATAGCGTAAAGTCAGGGATAAATATGAGTATCTTCTTAGCGAATAAAACCATTTCAGTTTTAGTAAAACTTACCATTAAACCATTTGCTTAATTTGTTAAGTGCAATTGTGAGATTCGCTGATGTTGCAGGGAAATTTGCGACATGCCATGAGAACTACGAGTACGAAACCTGGGTAAGTGGCAGGTCTTATTCCTGTCCTTCCTGTTTTTGTTAGAATTTCGTTTATAACCAACAGTCAAATAAGCGGCGTTAATATTACCTGCGGCGTGCCTCTTGTTGTTGATGTTTCCGCAGTCGCCTAGTACTGATGAGTCTATGTGGGTTTCTAGCATTGTCGTAATTGATTCGGAAGAAAGAGATTACCATTATTCTTGACAAAGATGCGACACTTGGCCGTAGTAAGAAGCCCAGGTAAGACCCATGTTTTGAAGGTAGAGTAGACCTTCACCAGCGATCACCAGGCGATAATGACCGAACTAGTTGCTAGAGGTCACCGAGCTAGCAACAGGCAACTAACCAAAGCTCAAAAACTTGGTTGGAAGGCAAACCTGTTTGATGAGCAATTATTTATCCTGGCCTTCGTCAGATCAGACACAGATCTAACGGAGAATGCCAATGAAAAAATGGTGGGCAAATATCCTCTTCTCCAGTCCTCCCCGTGGGCGGCCGCTGGAAATGGCTAATCCTAGTTCACTAGGTTAGTGTCAGCTAAGACTAACACGCACGCATCAATCGTGCGCAGTGGTCATCGAGAATGAGGTAACAACAGATACCTAACTCCCTGGTGGTGTGAGCTTTAGAACCGTGCCGAGGGATGGAAGACTGGGGGTTAAACCAGTCCTAACGAGCTCCTGTGGGCGCCCTTAGCATGCCGGTAAACTAAGATCGACCAGTTGTTCCGTGCCTACTCGTGGGAGAAAAACTTAAACAAAAAAACAAATACAAAACTACAAAAAATACAAAAAAATAATTGCATACCTGGGGAAGTACTCTCTGAGCAGACAACGATGGAACTGGGGGTCGATGGCGTAGTGTCATCCCCACAGTATTCCACGTCTGGGCTAGAGAAGGAGCTTGAGGACGTGTTACTGGCCAGCGACAGCGAGGCTGCGGACAGCACACTCACTGACGCTAGCGCAGTGGGAGGTGAGCAGGCTAGTACTCTCACTTCCGTAACTAAGGGCGATAGTGGGTTGGCGGGTACTCTCACTTCCGTAACTAAGGGCACATGTGAGTTGGCTGGTACTCTCACAGTAGTTAAAAAGGGTAACAGTGAGTTGGCTGGCACTCTCACTAAATGTGAAAAGGGAATAGTGACCAAAGGAACTAGTAGCGCAGTTGGCGAGAACTCTGCTGCTCCTAGTTTCTCTGAGGTCGTGCGGAAGGGTAGCAGGAAAAACGCACACCAACTGGAAAAGATGCTTGTGCGCAATGCTCGACAAAAAGTCGAGAGTGCTAAGCGCAAAGTTAAACAGTTCGGGGGGTGTGACGCTGACTCCTTAAGTGCTTGGGATAGGTTGCAGCTTGATCGAGCTAAGGTAGTCTTAGCCGATGAGGCTGCCAGGAAGATAGCGGCCGCACAGGCAGGTGAGGCTAGGAGTAGGGAGGAGCTGGGGGCCTCTACGAGTGGAGTGGAGCCTCCCAGCAATATTGTGGGCACCGTCGGGGGGGGGGGGGGGGGGGGGGGGGGGACTTCAGCTGCGGGTTCCAAAGCAAAAGGAGCAGATCTGACGATGTCGTGGAACCGAGCGCGGCGAAAGAGGCGAAGGCTGGTATTTCGCCTTCGGCGCGCCCGATCTACGACCCGGAAGACGAGCTCCTTGTTGCTATTGTCAACGAGCAGGAGCCCTGCGGTCACCTGACCATGGACCAGTGGATTACCGTCGAGGAGAAGTTTCAGGATGCTCTGTGGAAGAAGATGTCTTCCACTGAGGATAGTGACCTTCAATTCGACGGTGCTGGATGGGAAGGGGGCCGGAAGGTTGTTGCCTGTAGGAACAAAGCCTCTGCTGACTTCCTCAGACAGTTCATTTCGGAGGTTGGGGAAGTATGGAGCGGGTCTCTGCTCAAGTGCGTGACTGTGGCGGAGTTGACTAGATACACTCCGCCCAAAGCTTGGGTCTGGGTTCCGTTGCCTTATACCTACCCAGAAAAACTGCTTGGTCTCCTCCACATGCAGAACAGGGAGTTGAAGGCCGATACATGGAGGGTGCTGAAGACAGGTCCTCGGAAGCAGTTTGGTCAGCACTTCTTGCTGGCCCTAAATAGGGAATCGCTGCCATTCCTTGAAAAGAGCAAAGGGATGGTGCGACATAGTATGTGGAAGGTCATGCTAAAGCTCATGACCAAGGGTGTGGAGGAGGAGGAGGAGCCCAAAGATGATGGAAGTGATGCAAAGCAACCTGCATCACAGTGTAAAGGTCTTTTTTGTCGAAGGCTGAGGTGAAGCTCGCCGGCTCCAGGGTCAACCCAAGGAAATACCCTAAAACTTTGGGAAAGAGGTACTTTATTAGAGGGATGTCAAAGATATCGTTACAATGTAATTTTTAACAATGCAAGGTGGTTTTTTGCTAACACTTTTTATATCTAACAATCTTTAAATAATACTTAATATCGCCTTATAATACTTAATGCGGTGGTACTGGATACGGCTTGACGATGCTTAAGGTCAAGCTCAGGCTCGGGCTGGCACTCCTTGGCTGGTTTCTGGTGTCGCAGCGTCTCGTGGTCGGGTTGGCGGGCGTGCGGTCCACACGCTAGATCGGCTAAATGGTAGTCCGGCTGAGGAGCCGGGCTAACTGGCAGTCCGGCTGAGGAGCCGGGCTAACTGGCAGTCCGGCTGAGGAGCCGGGCTAACTGGCAGTGCGGCTGAGGAGCCGGGCTAACTGGCAGTCCGCCTGAGAGCCGGGCTAACTGGCAGTCCGGCTGAGGAGCGGGCAGGCGTGGACAATCCGTACAAGGGTACGGCCTTGCTAGCATTCGGGGAGGGACTGCTTATCGAGGGGCAATTTTGAGCGTAAGCTCAAAGGAGGACTAGCGGCAGAATCCGCTAAAAGTCAGGTAAGGTCCACCCCAAATCGGGGAAGAACTTAATCGGTTCTTGGCCGGTTCTGGTCAGCAGCGGACCTTTAACTGGGTGCTCACTCACAACTGTGAACAAAAGGGAACCAAAACCAAAGTATCACTTTGGTTGCCGAATTCGGGAGAGTCTGTTGGCACGGTATTACCACTGCGCAAACTCTGTCAACTGCATCGAATGTCCTCTTATATATGCATAATTCCTGTAGGAACGAAATGTGAATTTTAAAAATTCCCTTGTCTTTTGTTGTTGTTTGTATCCCTCGGTCTTTTGTTGTTGCTCGTGTCTCAAATTCCTTGCGAAGTGCCTGAGAGTATGCAATACTCCGCTGCTTTACCTAATGGTAGTCTTCGGCACTTGCACAAGTGCCGGAAGGTATGCAACTCTTTTTATCGCCGTGGGTCGGCCTTCGCAGGATGCCTGACTGTATACTAGCTTTCCTTTTATTTTCGTCTCGGCTGGTAGAGAGAAACATGTCACTTCGTTACAACAATAAGGCTGCGACGGCATGCTTGATCAGCTATATTATCAAGCATGACGTCTCGGCCATACTGGTACAAGGGCCATGGATCAACGACAACAACCAGATCCAAGGGCTCAAAAATAGGAATTATACGTTGTTCTACAAAGCGCACGAAGGTAAAATCAGGGCTTGTATGCAAATGCGCATCACTCGCAATGGGGTAGCAGTGATACTAATACAAGAGGTGAGTGTCTTTTCGATTTCATTCTTTCGACCAAGCTCACCATATGTAATAAGGGATCTACGCCAACTTTTGTAGTAAGGAACAGACAAGAAGTGATTGACATAACACTAGCTTCTTGTTCTGATCTCCTAACAGTAGAAAAATGGAGGGTTTTGGAGGAGGCATCTCTCTCTCTGATCACAGATGGATACGCTTCCATATTAATTTCCAAACTAGGGCTAGCAACAGCTACAGAAACCCTAAGAGTACAGACTGGGGTATGTACACAGAGCTAGTAAGGAAACATCTTAAGGATGGGCCTATTCGCAACGGCGACCCTCAAGATATAGATAAGGCGGTAGACAACTTAGGCAAAGAAATGAACATGGCATTTGAAAGGGCCTGTCCACTAAGAAAGAAGTCCAAGAGGTCCCAACCTCCTTGGTGTTCCTTGCTCCACCAATCAATCAATCAACTCCAAGAAAAACAGGTTAGGCATTTCTACAACAGGGCCAAAGAAATAGGTGACGGTACCACATGGGATGAATATATGGACCGCAAGCGGGAGTTTAAGTACTTAACTAGGCAATCAAAAAGAAAGTCCTGGAAGGAATTTTGTCAGTCCATTGCGGATACTAGTGAAGCTTCCAGACTTCGCAAGATGCTAGCTAAAGACACTTCTGTCCCAAGCTTCATCAAAAAATCTGACGGCTCGTGGGCAGAAAGTAGCGAAGAAGTTTTAGAAACGTTAATTGAAGCTCACTTCCCAGGAAGTAGATCGCCAATGGATTCTACTACTCATGGCTACTCGTATAATGGTAGGTCAATAGGGGACGACGTAGAAAATCTCATTACATGGAAGAATCTGCGATGGGCTATTATGTCATTCACACCATTCAAGGCACCAGGCCCTGATGGAATTTTGCCAGCTATGCTGCAAAAAGCTCCAGCCAAGGTCAGAAACAGGCTTAGGGAAATTTTTAAACATTGTTTAAGGTCATGCTACGTACCAGTGGCATGGAGGGAAGTGCGGGTTATGTTCATACCTAAAGCAGGTAAACCAAGCCACACTTCAGCGAAAGACTACAGACCCATAAGTCTCTCGTCATTCCTGCTCAAGACACTTGAAAGGCTTCTTGATATTCACATCAGAAGTAAGTGTTGCAACGGCATTCTATGCAAAGGTCAACATGCATATTTGAAGGGGAAATCGGTGGAAACAGCTTTACACGACGTAGTAAGGAAGATAGAAGCTAGCCTTCACTATAAGGAATTTGCACCAGCAGCCTTCCTAGACATAGAAGGTGCGTTCAATAATGTAGAAGGTAGGCCCATCAAACAGGCCCTGGAATCTATGAATATCGAGCATAGCATTACCAATTGGCTCTGCAATATGCTCGGCACTAGAAACATTAACTCCACTATCGGAAACAGTTCAATAAGAAAATCCGTTACCAGGGGGACTCCCCAGGGAGGCGTTATCTCACCCCTCCTCTGGGCTATAGTCATCGATGGGATACTTAAACAACTAAGCAATACAGGTATAAGCGTCACTGCTTACGCGGATGACGTGGTGATTTTAGTTCAGGGTAAGTTCCTTGATACATTAAGTGAAATGATGGAATCAGCTCTTAATAGTCTCGAAAAATGGGCTAGAGGGTGTGGACTACACGTCAACCCGGATAAAACTGAATTGGTACCCTTCAGTAGAAAATACAAGATACCACCCTTCAAACTGCCTAAGCTAGCAGGGGTGGAGCTTTCCCTTTCGGATCGCGCTAGATATCTTGGTATTATGCTGGATAGGAAACTAAATTGGAAACTTAACATACAGGAACGAGTCCGCAAAGCATATAATGCTCTCTTCATCTGTAAGCGGACCGCGGGGAAAAAATGGGGCCTGAAGCCCGCAATGATGCACTGGCTATACATCATGGTAGTCAGACCTATCCTTACGTATGGGGCTCTTGTGTGGTGGAAAGCAACGAATACGAAAAACACACGGGATATGTTGGCCATGGTACAAAGATCAGCCTGCATTGCCATCACGGGTGCTCTACGCACAACACCTACCGCTGCACTCGAGATCTTCCTGTATTTCTTACCATTAGACCTACAAATCAAATTTCAAGCGGGCAATAGTGCGTATCGGCTCACTAACGTTGGTCTCTTCAGAACAAATAACATAGGACAGAGCTCCATTCTCAAGGAATATTTTCCTGGAATCCCTGACGAATCGGACGATATACTTGGCACCTTAGACTTCGACACACCATACGAAGTACTGTATCCTATTAGAGAGGACTGGCAAAGGAAGACAGTCTATGTCCACAACGAGATTGCAATATACACAGATGGTTCTAAGACCAGTGGGGGCACGGGGTCAGGTATTTACTCGAGAGATACGAACCTACAGGTGGCCCTGAGACTTCCGGACACACGCAGTGTGTTCCAAGCAGAGGTTCTAGCTGTACTTAAAGCTGCGGAATTACTTGAGATGGGATCAATATCCGATAAGAATATCGCCATCTACATTGACAGTCAGGCTGCGCTTAAGGCGCTAGAGTCTTACGTCACCAAATCTGAGTTAATCAGGAATTGCCGCACAATGCTTAGGGCATTATGTACGCAGAACCGAGTCAGATTATGTTGGGTACCTGGACACTGCGATATCGAAGGCAACGAGCAAGCCGATGCGCTGGCTAAAAGAGGAGCGGGGCTCCCACGTAGCGATATAATCGGTAGTATTAAACCACCAGGGTGCGTGGCTAAGGGAATTATGCGGGATAAAATCATTGACACGGCTAATCTAAGATGGTCACAGGGTGTCTAAGGCCTTGTGGCCTGTGTTAGATCGCAGGAAATCTGGGGAGATAATTAAGTTAGATAGATCGAAGCTAAGAACAGCGATAGGAATACTCTCTGGCCACTGTCTCCTAAGGAGACATGCCATGAGACTAGGATTATCCGATACGGATGTTTGTAGGTACTGCGATGACCTACATGTCTCAGAGGATATAACTCATATACTCTGTGAATGTCAAGGAATTGCCAGGATAAGGCTAAAGTACCTGGGTAGATACTTCTTCGATAACTTGGAGGAGGTGAGGTCCTTGAACCATAACAAGGATCTCTTCAGATTTTGTAGGGAGATTAATTGCTTGGAGGATTGGGTTAAGGTCTTTTGCCGTGAAGGTTTCCTAGGGATCGCGATGGGTCCAGTTTGGTGCCTAGTGTTTTATGACAACCTCATAACCCTACCTAACCTAACCTAACCATGCCAATGACAAGGCTACCCGAATATGACAACACAACGCGTGTGCGTGCGATGTAGTCATGCCAAATAGGGTTGCAGTCCATAAACATCCACCAGTGTATTGGCGGAACCGAGTTGTGACCAAAAAACTCAGATGTTGCAAAAAGGTATGTCCGGTCTCTTCCGGCAGCATCTAGAGATAGAAAGCGAGTTTCAACAGCAGCAACAAGAAACAGAGGAATTCCCTAACGTTACTGAACAAGAGGTATTGCGTGCATGTAATCGATATGGAGACAAAAATGCCCCCGCTGTAGTTGCCGTTCCAAACACAGCACTGAAATCCGCAGTTAAAATCTGTCCGCTGTTTTTCGCCGACATGTATAACTCATGCTTAAGAGAGGGTGTCTGGCAGACCGGCACTTTAGAACATAATGTAAGATGAGGTATTATGCTTGCCACTACCTCATGAAGCGAAAGAAGTAGGATTTGCGGATGATATCGCTGTGGTAGTAACTGCAAAACTTGATAGAGAAGTTACCCCAGCGATCACTATCCACCTTGTCGTGGTGCTGGGGCTTAAGTAGGGCCGAAGGTTTTTTGCGGAAATGTGTCGGCGAGTGCTGGGCTCCTAGACTACCTGAGGTCCAAAAAACCAAGAGATAGGCTCCCTAATTCTACCGGTGTGGTGTGAGCGTTTTTAAAAAACCGTGCCGAAAGATGAACGGTTGGGGGGATACATAAAACCAATCGCTAACGAGCTCTCATAGATGCCCTGGCGAGCTCTGTGTATAATAAATGCCTTACCCCGGCATGGCGGCTCTGGCGGGGTGAATTATACTTTCCGGCCATACTCGTGGGAACAGAAAATAATGAACAATAACGAAAAAACAAACAAACAACAGACGACAACAACAGTTCGGAAGCTGACACGCTACCCGTGGGCGTACTGGTACTGGCTGAGCTGCAGCCACCATTGGCAGCTAGCTCGGATGAGGACGAGATCTGTATGGAGATGGCGGAGCGGCTTTTAGCAAATCCATCCGAGGGTCCCCGGAAACCGATGGGGGGAAGAAGGTCTCTCCAGGCCAGATGAGACGGCGGTTGTTCCGTAGAGCAACGCATGTCAAGTCGGTGCTGGACGCAAAAGACCACTTTTCCCTCTCCGAAAAGAAAAATAACTCCCTGGCCTGGGCTATTGATACAATAGCAAAGGACGCTCTAATGAGGCCTGCGCCTAAACAGAGCGTTGCTGTAACCAAGGCCAGCCGTAAGGTCGCTGCCCCTAAGGCAAACCTTGGCGGAAAAGGAGCAGACGTAAAGACGAAAACCAGTAAGACCGCTGCCCCTAAGGCAGGTTTTTCTGGGGATCAGCCAGAAACCTCGAGGGCCGCTGAACATCGTCGTAGGATGGCCGAGACCAGGCGGGAGGAGTTTGTGTCAAAGAGGCTTAAGTCTTCGGAGGACCTTAGGAGGAAAAAATCCCCCCAAAAGGTCGAAGGCTGATACGGGGATGCTCTTCAGCGGGACGATTCGAATTTCACTGGAGCTAGCTGTGGTGGACTTCGGAAAACCTAGTGGTCAGTATTCCCAAGAATGCGGTCAGATGATTGAGAAGGCCTTAGCTGGAGCAATCTTCGACCGTATTCGAAAGAATGCCGGCGGAGCTGCACCCACATTCGGGAGAGCGAAGTGGCATCGTGGGGTCATTATGATAGACTGCAAGGATTAGTTATCGTTTGAATTCGCGAAGGCCATGGTTCTTGGTCTTAAACTCTGGGAGTGGGCTGCATTGCGAGCGGTACCCCCAGAGGAGATACCCACCATGCCCAAGGGAAGGCTCTGTGTTCCTGACTGGGGTGTGGATAAAACGGAGTTCCTCGGCTTCTTAAAAGCCCAGAACCCTTCTACTGACATAAAGGGCTGGGAGGTCGTCGGGGAGGAAGAGGCGAAGAATGGGACCAAGGGATTCATCATTCTTATGAATGAACCCCCGGCCTCACTTCTGGCAGACAAGCAGTTGAGGTTGTGCTATAGAGCGGGAGAGGTAACTCCCTAGCTCCTAAAGCGAACTCAACGTGCGGAGAACGATGGGGCGACTGACGCTATGGAAGTTGAGATTGCGACAACCGATGCAGGTAGTGCAAATCAATCTTCATCATAGTGCGGTCGCCTCCGACAACCTGAAGCTGCTCCTCATGGAGGAACAGCTGGATCTGACCCTAATCCAGGAACCGTGGATTCATAATAATCGTGTGATGGGATTAGGATCAAAAAACTATAATGTATATTATAGAAGTGACGCTGGCAAGGTAAGGACTTGTGGCGTGGCTAAAAAGAGTCTTAATATACTAATGTTATCTCATTTCAGCTCCGACGACTTGACAGTGGTAAGTGTGAGAGGGGTGAATGGAGACTGCACGGTGGCGTCCGCGTACCTGCCTTACGATGACGGCATCAACGTCCCCTCGGAAAATCTGAGGTCGCACATATCAGCTACTCAAAAAGGTGAGAAAACTTAGTCTTGGGATGTGATGCCAACGCCCACCATACTCTGTGGGGTAGCACCGACATCAATGCTAGAGGCGAAGTTTTGTTTAATTATATTCTTGAAACCAATCCTATTATTAGTAATAGAGGCAATGACCCCACCTTTGTGACGTCTAATAGAAGGGAAGTCTTAGATATAACTTTTATTTCTGACCAGAGCTCTGTTGAAGTTGTTAACTGGAGAATCTCCAACAAGGCGTCACTATCTGATCATTGTTGTATACTCTTCAAGCTACAACTTTCTACTCGTGGGAGGGGGACTTTTAGAAATCCCCGTAGGGCTAACTGGTCAAAATTCAAGACAGAACTAAGGAAATCAGTGAATCACCTTACTGAGGACCTCGACTCGACTGAAGCAGTTGACAATGCAGTCAATGCGTTGACTGGTTCCCTTACGCGATCCTTCGAGAAGTCCTGTCCGGTTAGTAGGATTAGAGGTAAAGGGCATCCACCATGGTGGAGTGATAAAATAGCGGAACTCATTCGTATTTCAAGAGAAGGGTGGAACCTCGCTAAGGAGGGGGTCGTCGAGTGGTCCACCTATAAAGAAAGCGTGAAGCTCCTCAAGAAAGAGATTAGGTTCGCAAAGAGGAACTCTTGGAGGGTGTCTTGGTCCTGGCCAAGACACCAACGCCGGAATCCGATATTAGGAAAAGCGATGGCACCTGCGCAGAATCACACGAGGAAACGCTGGACATGCTACTGAGTACTCACTTTCCCGGATGTACATCAATCTCCGGAGATGATCTAACCATTCCAGAGACGACATCGGGCATAAGTGCGGAAGAGGTGGGTAATATAATAGATGATGACAAGATAGCTTACGCAATTAAATCATTTGCTCCATATAAGGCACTAGGAATGGATAATATTCAACCTGTTATGCTCAAGCGTATCTTCACAGGATGCCTTAAGCTATCTTATGTTCCTAAGGCATGGCGGGAGGTGCGCGTTATATTCATTCTCAAAGCAGGGAAAGCGAGCCATACAAACGCAAAAGACCTGAGACCTATCAGTCTATCGTCTTTTTTTGCTGAAAACTTTGGAACGTTTAATAGATGTATATATAAGAGGTGTGATCGGCGATGATTACCTATCTAAATCACAACATGCATACATCTGCGGCAGATCGGTAGACACGGCCCTCCACCGGGTCGTATCGAGCATAGAAAGATCCCTCTACTTCAAGGAGTGCACTCTTGGGGCGTTCCTGGACATTAAAGGGGCGTTCAACAACGTAAGCTCTAACGCGATCTTGAACAGTCTGCACAGAGCACATCTCAACACCGGCCTCTGCAACTGGATTGCGCAGATGCTTCAATCAAGGATTATATCTTCAACGCAAGGAGATGTAACCATCCGGAGAAGGGTCTGCAGAGGAACTCCTCAAGGTGGAGTCTTGTCCCCGCTAATATGGCTCCTTGTAGTGGATGAGATCTTGGTAATACTGAAGGAAAACGGCTTTAACGTGATGGCCTATGCGGACGATGTCGTTATCCTGGTTTCGGGAAAATTTCCTCCAGTCCTAAGTGAAAGGCTAAACTTCGCGATACAACTAATGGATAACTGGGTCAATAGCAAAGGGCTGGGAGTGAATCCTTCAAAAACGAAAGTAGTTCTCTTCACTAAGAGGAGATCAATCCCTACCTTCAGACCCCCACTAAGTATCTCAAGTTCAGCTCAGTATCTGCGCGTAATTCTAGATTCCAAACTTAACTGGAAGGAAAATATTGCCGAACTGCAAAAAGGCTTTCAGTAATACGTGGGGCTTCAAACTAGCTGTGGTGTGTTGGATACACGGACACAGTGGTTGTAAGACCCATCCTCACATATGGTTCACTAGTATGGTGGACGGCACTTGAGAAGCAATACCTGCTTTCAAACCTCACCAAAATCCAGAGGGCGGCGTGCACCGCTGTAAGACTGAGAGAAGGCCGATTGTGGTCATCAAGCCTTTACGGCCATACCTCCATTCTGTCCCGATGGGGGATCACCAGCGGATTGACGGGAACTGATCACATGAATCCGATGCTAGCATTCGAAAGGAGATTCACTACAAGAATTCCTGATAGATAGAATTCATGCGGTGACCCTCTGCTGGGTACCAGGGCATATGGATATCGAAGGTAACGAAAGCGCTGACGAGCTTGCTAGGAAAGGGTCGGCGCTGCACTTATCGCGGGCCCTCCTCTCTGTAGCAACCCCAATCAGTTCCTTGCGGAAAAAAATAGACGATGAAGCCACCAGTCGAGCAAACAGACGCTGGGTTCATCTGGAAACATGCACAACGGCCAGGGCGCTATGGCCGGCCTACAGCAAGAAGAGATCAACCTCTCTAGTAAAACTTAGTCGTTATAACGCACGGGTCATTTCTGGCATAATTACCGGACATTGTGCCATTGGCGAACCCCACATGCGGATCAGTAGAAATGCGGTGAAGTGGTAGGGTTGTGATCCCTTGTTTTCGGATCATAGCCTCGCTGATAAAAGGAAGAAGAAGAAGAAGAAGAAGAAGATTGTGCCATTGGCGTTCACGCGGAGCGACTCGGTGTGCTGCATAATGACTATTGTAGAAGTTGCAGGGACGAAGATGAAATTGAATCTGTTCGTCACCTGTTGTGTGACTGTCCTGCCCTATCCGTCGGAAGAATGAGAACTCTTGGTAGTTACTTATTCTTCGAGCTGGAGGACTTGGGTAATGTTGAGCTTGCGGACCTCTTGAGATTCATATCACTTTCTGGGTGGTTCTAATGGCGGATTTTCTTTATAGCGTTTCCATGGTTAAATGCTTGGGCACAATCATTGTAAATACATCTAATAGTGTTCTCATTAGACGAAATTTATTCTTACCCTCATTATTCGCTAGGTGGCGTGTGCTTACTTCTTACAGAAAACTATACATCGAAACCGAAATGGAAAAACACAAAGAAGACGAGAAAATTAACAAAAAATTCTCTTCGAGGTACTGTACATACATATGTATGTACGTACTGGTGTGGGTATTATTGTGAAGGGTTGGTTTGTGAGATTATGTCTGGTTGTACCTTTCGTACTTTTTTGTATTTTTTTGTATTTTTTGGTGTTTAAGTTAGTTATCAATGAATTTATTTTGCAATATGCACAGACTCAAACGTTGCTACATTTCATTATTTCTATGCGGTTATATGAAACGTTGCAATATTTCGGGTTTTGATGCATCAAGATTTTTTCTTGGGTTAATATATTTGTATCTAGGGATATGTATGTACAAGTACATGTACATATACGCATTTGCAAAAAAAAAATATTTAATACTTAGTCTAATGTTTTATACCCCAGTTAGAGATTCATCTTCTATTATTTACAAACACTGAATTAAACATCGGTTGTAACGACAGATTTCTAAAAACGACACTTTTTCACTTTTTGAAATAATATGTCGGTTACCAATACTGATAATGCTCAAGATATTAATGTGGCTTAGTATATACATATGTATATAGATACAATCTATATATAGGTATATAAAATAAAAATAAATATTTGGCGCAACAGCTCTTTAAGTGCCAGGGCCTAGCTTCTCGCAACCACTCATGTTGTGTGCGTTATATTTTTCACACGAATGGAAGGGACCTACAGTTTAATGCCGTATCCGAACTGCGATTTGAGAAGCTTTTTCGTGACAACAATACTCTCGGATGTTTGTCAGACGCTCGCGAGAGGTGGGACCGTGAAAAAAACTTTTTGGTGTTTTGTAGGATTCGAACTCGGAACCTCACGCGTAGTGATCCGACACACTAACCACTTACACCACGGCGCCCACGTATAGGTATATACATGTATTCTTTTTCACATCACCCAGTGGGGTAAAATACTCGATGGGTTTTTTTTTTGTTGAGGTGTCCCCGGTAGACCCATTCCTCGTTCTATTACTACTTCATAAATTATATTATTGCAATGACTAGATGCGTTGCACATGCATTTAAGAAATAAGTGATTGTATTCATAAGTTATGTATATATAAGAAGACAATGGCCAGGGAGTATTCATATCGCTATTCTTAACCGCAATCTTTCTTGTTTTATGATCTCCGCAGATTTCCTGTGGTCTAACACAGAGCACAGGCCACAAGCAAGGTCTTGGACACCCTATGACCATCTAAGTTGGATCATCTTGCATTAGCCATGTTAATGATTCTATCAAGGATAATTTTCTTAGCCACGCACCTTGGTGGTTAAATGCACCAATTATGTCACTATGTGGGAGCTCTGCTCCTCTTATGACCAGGGCGTCCGCTTTTTCGTTGACTTCTATACTGCAGTGTCCAGGTACCTACGAAACATAATCTGACACGGTTCTGCGTATATAATACCTCGAGCATTGTGCGGCATTCGCTGACGATCTCAGCTTTTCTGACGTAAGACTCAATGAACAAAACAAAAGATTTTAATACCCCAGGTGGCAGTCCAGGTACACTGGAAAATCCACCCTCTTCAGAGCTGGTTCCTCACCGGTTAGGTTAGGTTATGTTAGGTAGGGTTATGAGGTTATCATAAAACACTAGGCACCAACGTGGGCCCATCGCGATCCCTAGGGAACCTTCACGGCAGAAGACCTAAACCCATTCTCCCAAGCAATTAATCTCCCTACAGAATCTGAAAAGATCCTTGTTATGGTTTAGGGACCTCACCTCTTCAAGGTTATCGAAGAAGTATCTTCCAAGATGCTTTAGCCTTGTCCTGGCAATTCCTTGACATTCACAGAGTATATGAGTTATATCCTCTGAGACATGTAGGTCGTCGCAGTACCTACAAACATCCGTATCGGATAACCCTAGTCTCATGGCATGCCTCCTTAGGAGACAGTTGCCAGAGAGTATTCCTATCACTGTTCTAAGCCTCGATCTATCTAACTTGATTATCTCCCTAGATTTTCTGCGATCTAGCACAGGCCACAAGGCCTTAGACACCCTGTGACCATCTATGTTTGACCATCTTAGATTAGCCGTGTCAATGATTTTATCCCGAATAATTCCCTTGACCACGCGGCTTAATACTACCAATTATATCGCTACGTGGGAGCCCCGCTCCTCTTTTAGCCAGCGCATCGGCTTGCTCGTTGCCTTCGATATCGCAGTGTCCAGGTACCCAACATAATCTGACTCGGTTCTGCGTACATAATGCCCCAAGCATTGTGCGGCAATTCCTGATTAACTCAGATTTGGTGACGTAAGACTCTAGCGCCTTTAGCGCAGCCTGACTGTCAATGTAGATGGCGATATTCTTATCGGATATTGATCCTATCTCAAGTAATTCCGCAGCTTTAAGTACAGCTAGAACCTCTGCTTGGAACACACTGCATGTGTCCGGAAGTCTCAGGGCCACCTGTAGGTTCGTATCTCTCGAGTAAATACCTGACCCCGTGCCCCCACTGGTCTTAGAACCATCTGTGTATATTGCAATCTCGTTATGGACAGAGACTGTCTTCCTTCGCCAGTCCTCTCTAATTGGATACAGTACTTCGTATGGTGTGTCGAGGTCTTAGGTGCCAAGTATATCGTCCGATTCGTCAGGGATTCCAGGGAAAGATTCCTTGAGAATGGAGCTGTGTCCTATGTTATTAGTCCTGAAGAGACCAACGTTACTGAGCCGAAGCGCACTATTGCCCGCTTGAAATTTAATTTGTAGGTCTTATGGTAAAAGATACAGAAAGGTCTTGAGTGCAGCCGTAGGTGTTGTGCGTAAAGCACCTGTGATGGCAATGCAAGCTGTTCTTTGTACCATGGCCAACATATCCCGTGTGTTTTTCGTATTCGTTGCTTTCCACCACACAAGAGCCCCATACGTGAGGATGGGTCTGACTACCATGATGTATAGCCAGTGCATCATTGCGGGCTTCAGGCCCCATTTTTTCCCCGCGGTCCGCTTACAGATGAAGAGAGCATTATAAGCTTTGCGGACCATTTCCTGTATGTTAAGTTTCCAATTTAGTTTCCTATCTAGCATTATCCCAAGATATCTAGCGCGATCCGAAAGGGAAAGCTCCACCCCTGCTAGCTTAGGCAGTTTGAAGGGTGGTATCTTGTATTTTTTGCTGAAGAGCACCAATTCGGTTTTATCCGGGTTGACGTATAGTCCACACCCTCTAGCCCATTTTTCAAGACTATTAAGAGCTGATTCCATCATTTCACTTAATGTGTCAAGGAACTTGCCCTGAACTAAAATCACCACGTCGTCTGCGTAAGCAGTGACGCTTATGCCTGTGTTGCTTAGTTCTTTAAGTATCTCATCGATGACTATAGCCCAGAGGAGGGGTGAGATAACGCCTCCCTGGGGAGTCCCCCTGGTAACGGATTTTCTTATTGAACTGTTTCCGATAGTGGAGTTAATGTTTCTAGTGCCGAGCATATTGCAGAGCCAATTGGTAATGCTATGCTCGACGTTCATTGTTTCCAGGGCCTGTTTGATGGCCCTTCCTTCTACGTTATTGAACGCACCTTCTATATCTAGGAAGGCTGCTAGTGCATATTCCTTATGGTGAAGGCTAGTCTCTATCTTCCCTACTACGTCGTGTAAAGCTGTTTCCACCGATTTCCCCTTCAGATATGCGTGCTGAGCTTTGCATAGAATCCCGTTGCAACACTTACTTCTGATGTGAATATCAAGAAGCCTTTCAAGTGTCTTGAGCAGGAATGACGAGAGACTTATGGGTCTGTAGTCTTTCGCTGAAGTGTGGCTTGGTTTACCTGCCTTAGGTATGAATATAACCCGCACTTCCCTCCATGCCACTGGTACGTAACATGACCTTAAACAATGTTTAAAAATTTCCCTAAGCCTGCTTCTGACCTTGGCTGGAGCTTTTTGCAGCATAGCTGGCAAAATTCCATCAGGGCCTGGTGCTTTGAATGGTGCGAATGACATAATGGCCCATCGCAGATTCTTCCATGTAATGAGATTCTCTACGTCGTCCCCTATTGACCTTCCGTTATACGAGTAGCTATTAGTAGTAGAATCCATTGGCGATCTACTTCCTGGGAAGTGAGCTTCAATTAACGTTTCTAAAACTTCTTCGCTACTTTCTGCCCACGAGCCGTCAGATTTTTTGATGAAGCTTGGGACAGAAGTGCCTTTGGCTAGCATCTTGCGAAGTCTGGAAGCTTCACTAGTATCCGCAATGGACTGACAAAATTCCTTCCACGACTTTCTTTTTGATTGCCTAGTTAAGTACTTAAACTCCCGCTTGCGGTCCATATATTCATCCCATGTGGTACCGTCTCCTATTTCTTTGGCCCTGTTGTAGAAATGCCTAACCTGTTTTTTCTTGGAGTTGATTTCCTTGCTCCACCAAGGAGATCGGGACCTCTTGGACTTCTTTCTTCGTGGACAGGCCCTTTCGAATGCCATGTTAATTACTTTGCCTAAGTTATCTACCGCCTTATCTGTATCTTGAGGATCGCCGTTGCGAATAGGCCCATCCTTAAGATGTTTCCTTACTAGCTCTGTATACATACCCCAGTCTGTACTCTTAGGGTTTCTGTAGCTGTTGCTAACCCTAGTCTCGAAATTAATTTGAAAGCGTATCCATCTGTGATCAGACAGAGATGCCTCCTCCAAAACCCTCCACTTTTCTACCGTTAGGTGAACAGAACAAGAAGCTAAGGTTATATCAATCACTTCTTGTCTGTTCCTTACTACAAAAGTTGGCGTAGAACCCTTGTTGCATATGGTGAGCTTGGTCGAAAGGATGAAATCAAAAGACACTCACCTCTTGTATTAGTATCACTGCTACCCCATTGTGAGTGATGCGCATTTGCATCACAGCCCCCGATGAAGAGCCAGTTGTCCTTCCTTACCAACTGCTTCAACTTCACAGATGGAATCTTCGCCAGCTCGCACGGGAGGTATGCAGAGACCAGACACAGCGGTTTACTTCCCTCTCTTTCACAGGAGACTGCTACTAGATCGCCGTCACTGAAATTATTCAAAAGAAATGCCCTTATGTTGTTTTTTAAAAGTATACAAGCCCTGATTTTACCTTCGTTGGCTTTGTAGAACAACGTGTAATTCCTGTTTT
Source organism: Brachypalpus laphriformis (assembly GCA_945910035.1). Lineage (NCBI taxonomy): Eukaryota > Metazoa > Arthropoda > Insecta > Diptera > Syrphidae > Brachypalpus > Brachypalpus laphriformis. Next base: position 127,759,601 of record OX246756.1, read on the forward strand.
TGAGCCCTTGGATCTGGTTGTTGTCGCTGATCCATGGCTCTTGTACCAGTATGGCCGAGACGTCATGCTTGATGATATAGTTGATCAAGCATGCCGTCGCAGCCTTACTGTGGTGCAGGTTTATCTGCATCACCTCCATCATCTTTGGGCTCCTCCTCCTCCTCAACACCCTTGGTCATGATCTTTAGCATGACCTTCCCCATGCTATATCGCACCATCCCTTTGGTCTTTTCAAGGGGTGGCAGCGATTCCCTATTTAGGGCCAGCAAGAAGTGCTGACCAAACTGCTTCCTAGGCCCTGTCTTGAGCACCCTCCATGTATTGGCCTTCAACTCCCTGTTCTGCATGTGGAGGAGACCAAGCAGTTTTTCTGGGTAGGTGTATGGCAGCGGAACCCAGACCCAAGCTTTGGGCGGAGTGTATCTCGCCAACTCCACCATAGTCACGCACTTGAGCTGAGACCCGCTCCACACTTCCCCAACCCCCGAAAAAAACTGTCTGAGGAAGTCAGCAGAGGCTTTGTTCCCACAGGCAAACAACCTTCCGGCCCCCTTCCCATCCAGCATCGTCGAATTGAAGGTCACTATCCTCAGTGGAAGACATCTTCTTCCACAGAGCATCCTGAAACTTCTCCTCGACGGCAATCCACTGGTCCATGGTCAGGTGACCGCAGGGCTCCTGCTCGTTGACAATAGCAACAAGGAGCACATCCTCCGGGTCGTAGTTCGGGCGCGCCGAAGGCGAAATACCAGCCTTCACCTTTTTCGCCGCGCTCGGTTCCACGACATCGTCGGACCTGCTCCTTTTGCTTTGGAACGCCACCATACTGGCCAACGCAGCTGAAGTGTCCCCCTCCCTGCCTGTGCCCTCAGTTTTGCTGGGAGGCTCTACTCCACACGTAGAGGCCCCCAGCTCCTCCCTACTTCTAGCCTCACCTGCCTGTGCGGCCGCTACCTTCCTGGCAGCCTCATCGGCTAAGACTGCCTTAGCCCGATCAAGCTGCAACCTATCCCAAGCACTCAAGGAGTCAACGTCACACCCCCCGAACTGTTGGACCTTGCGCTTAGCACTCTCGACCTTCCGCCGAGCATTGCGCACAAGCATCTTTTCCAGTTGGTGTGCGTTTTTCCTGCTACCCTTCCGCACGACCTCAGAGAAACTAGGAGCAGCAGAGTTCTCGCCAACTGCGCTACTAGTTCCTTTGGTCACTATTCCCTTTTCACATTTAGTGAGAGTGCCAGCCAACTCACTGTTACCCTTTTTAACTACTGTGAGAGTACCAGCCAACTCACATGTGCCCTTCTCTAATAAAATGGGAGTACCCGCCAACCCGCTATCGCCCTTAATTACAGAAGTGAGAGTGCTAGCCTGCTCACCTCCCACTGTGCTAGCGTCAGTGAGTGTGCTGTCCGCATCCTCGCTGTCGCTAGCCAGTAAAACGTCCTCTAAATCCTTCTCTAGCCCAGACACGGAAGACTGTGGGGATGACACTACGACATCGACCCCCAGTTCCATCCCTGTCTGTCCAGAGAGTACTTCAATTTATTTTTATTTTTTGTAATTTTATATTTGTTATTTGTTTGTTTAGGTTTTCATTGTTCATTTTGATTCCCACGAGTAAGCACGGAACAACTGGTCGATCTTAGTTTACCGGCATGCTAAGATAAGGCGCAACTTACTGTGGGCCCTGCCAGGGCGCCCACAGGAGCTCGTTAGGACTGGTTTAACCCCCAGTCTTCCATCCCTCGGCACGGTTCTAAAGCTCCCACCACCAGGGAGTTAGGTATCTGTTGTTACCTCATTCTCGATGACCACTGCGCACGATTGATGCGTGCGTGTTAGTCTTAGCTGACACTAACCTAGCGAACTAGGATTAGCCATTTCCAGCGGGCGCCCACGGGGAGGACTAGAGAAGAGGATTTATGCCCACCTGGTTCCTCACCGGAAGTCGAGCCACAAAAGGACAAAAAGCGCAAGGAGTTGCAGGAAAAGCAACAACAAATAAAATTACGTCTTCCGCCACCGATAAACGTCGTTGGAATTACGGACTACAACAAGTTGCATTGCCTCCTTAAAGAAACCCTGCCATCGAAGTTTAAGGTGACATCTCTGCGAAACAATACATGGAAAATCAATGTCGGCGATGCCGAAGGTTACCGATCAGTGTCCCAAAAATTGAATGCCGAAAAGATTCAGTGGTATACTTATGAAAATAAGTTAGAAAGACCACTGCGTGTTGTAACAAGGGGACTCCACCCCTCGTGCACCAAAGAAGATGTTATAAACGGCCTTCAAGACAAAGGCTTTAAAATTCTTGATGCCTTCAATATTATCAAGAAGGAGAAGCAACAGTCGGAGGGAGATCATGAAAAATTGGTAAGGCGTGGACTCCCACTATTCATGCTAAGTTTCGATAAAGACGAAAATAAAGATGTTATTTATGGTATTAAGACTATTTTAAACATCGTGGTCAAAATCGAACATATGCGTAAGAGCTCCAGATCGATCCCGCAGTGAAAGCGCTGTCAAGGTTTCAATCACACGCAGACTTACTGCCAGAAAGAACAGCGATGCGTCAAATGCGCAGGTGAACATCTCTCAGATGAGTGTCACCTAAATAAGCAAACCCCAGTCACTTGCATAAACTGTAAAGGAAAACACCCTGTGAACTATCGAGGTTGCGAAGTGGCGAAAGAGCTCCAAAAAAGGCGCGATACGCTCAAAAATTCCATGGGCACGAATCCAAAACCAATTAAGAATAGACCCAAAATAGTTACGAAAAAAGCAGAGAAAGATAAAAAATCCGTCAATATTCTCTTAAGATCGGGTAATGAAGAAAAACCCAAACGTAGTAGAGAAAAGGAGCTAAGTCCTCGAATATTTGCGTGCAGTCTTATGCTCAAGCGGCGATGACAGCTAATGGCAAGTACAAAACCGACAGCTCACGGGAGATCAAAGCAAGAAATCATCCAAACTTTAACGTAAAGACTCCTGCTCAAGCTGCGACATTGGAAAACGGTGATAGAGGTAGCACACAAAATCATGTATCCCATGTTTTTTCCCTAATTCTTGCGAAACTTGAAGAGGAATCCAAAACAAACAAACTTATTTTCGAGAGACTAGTTGCATAAGAAAACAACATTCATAACACGCGCACTTCAACCAGAATATGAAAGAAACGCTTAAAATTCTTACTTGGAACGCCAACGGGCTTATGCGAAGACTCGACGAGTTAGAAATCTTTATACGAGAAAAAGACATTGATATATGCTTGGTCTGTGAAACTCATCTGGCAAAGCAAAACAGAGGCAGTACTCGTCAACAGTAGGAAAAATAGCGAAGAAATTACATTTTCAGTGGGAAGACACAATATAACCACTAAGCGGGCCATAATGTGTCTAGGAGTCATGATCGACAACAGACTCTCCTTTAAAGACCATCTCTTCTATGCGAGTGAAAAGGCTGCTCAATAATACCGAATATTGGTGAACCCAGGCAAAGTCGAAGGCCGCTGCTGGTGAAAGTAATAACATCAGTGATACTCTACGCAGCTCCGATTCGGGCCGATGTATACGCAGGCACACCGACGAAAAGCAGAGTGGGCTTACAGAATCTGTGCACTCAGGTCAATCCGCGCTTTTCGAACCATATCTAATGAGGCAGCGTATGTACTCGCAGGCATTCCACCCATTGGTCTAATATCATTAGAAGAAAAGGCCAAATATAGAGAAGGCAGACACGCACCACGAGATTAATACAGTATCATTTGCGGCAGTGCAAAAAGGAGGACCTTGCAGCAATGGCAAGAAAAATCGAAAAATTCGACAAAAGGTCGATCGACGCTCCGCCTTATACCAAATACTAAGGAATACACCAAGCAACGGAGAGTTAGATTATTATCTAACCCAATTCCTCACAGGGCATGGATGCTTTTGTGCATACTTACACAGGTTCAAACACGATGATTCTCCTTATTGTCCAGACTGTAAGGAGGAACTAGAGGATGCCGAGCACGTCCTTTTCCAATGCCCCCGTTTCCAGAAAAAAATTATATTATTGCAGGAGTGGTTGAGATTGAACGGGCAAGCTATACCAGAAAACATAGTGTCTAACATGATGCAGTCTCAAGCTGTATGGGATGCAGTTGAAACGATGACCGCCGGTATGATGTCTGCGTCATCGGGAACAAGCAAGGAGCATCCATATGCCAACCGACAGGCACTACTGGCATGCACGAGCTACTGGCATGCACGATTCGCAAACCTGAATATTCGATGCCAGGAATACGCCTACGTACTAAACCACACCCTGCACACTTCAACCACTCTCCCCGCGGGACTACCGTTAGGTATTACTTCGCGGGGCTGGTTAGCTATTTATGCTCTTCTTTCGCTGTCTTCCGCTCCTTGTTCCAAAGGTGTTGCCGGTTGGACTTGGTTGCTCTCTCTGTCTCTTTCCAGCCGCCTAAGTTCCTGCACGATTATCGCTGCAACTTGTTTCACCACGTCCCATATTGCATTCGATGCTATCATATGGTGCACAATGTTTTCGGGGGTTGGTATTTCTCCAATTTTTTCCTCCAGTTCTCTGTGCTCTATATGAAAACGTGGGCACTGAAAAATACGTGCCTCTCCGCAATTTGGACAGTTGGGAGATTCATCGAGCCCAAACCTGTTGAGATACGCTCGAAAGCAGCCGGTTAGGAACTGGCTAAGATAGAAATCTACCTCTCCGTGTTTCCGGTCCATCCATTTTTGGATATCCGGTATAAGTCGATGGGTCCATCTTCCCTTTGAGGACTGGTTCCATCGCTCCTGCCATGCTCTAATGCTTCGCTGTCTTTCTTCCAGCTTGATATTTTTGACTGACGCTTGAGGTTCCTGAATTTTGGGGTCGTAGGTCCTTTGTAGCTCGATAGCCAATATATCCGCTGGTAGCATTCCCGCGATGACACCGTACGGAAGGCACAGCATACTCTCAGCGCACATAGTCTGTTGACAGAGTTTATCCTTCTTGCGTAGGTCTTTTTCGTCATAGCTTTGGCCCATATGGGTGCCGCATACATAAGGATGGACTGCACCACCCTGGATAGAATAAGTCCTTTGTTGCCTAGGTCCTCCAATATTTATCATTATTCTTGATAAGGCACCGCTCACCCGAGCCGCTTTGTCACACGTTCTTTCACGGTGCTCCTTGTAAGTGAGCCTCGCGCCGATCATCACACCTAGGTATTTGATAACCGATTTTGATGTCGTATTATGATCTCCTACTCTGATGGTGATTTCCTCTCTTTTCTTGCGGCTGCTTACCAATACTGCCTCTGTTTTATGTTCGGCGAGCTCTAACCCGACAGCTGCCATCCACCGTTTGACTTTTCGGATACATTCATTTGCAATATCCTCTATTTCCTCTAGATGTTTTGCAACCACGACAATTGCAATATCATCGGCGAAGCCTATGATTTTTCCCTCATTTGGGATTCCAAGCCTTAGAACCCCATCATACATAATGTTCCAAAGGATAGGGCCTAATACCGATCCTTGTGGAACTCCGCCAGATATGTGGTACTGCTTTACTCCATCGTCGGTATCGAAGAGCAGAAACCGTTTCTCGAAGTAGCTCAGTATTATTTTAATTAAGAACCATGGCACCATCATTGACCTAAGCGATTGCACTATGAGTCCCCAATTCGCAGAATTGAACGCGTTTTTGACGTCCAATGTTATTACGGCACCGTATTTCTTTGCACCGCCTCTCCATCTCCTGCCCTGAATAGCTTCTTCCAAGGTTGTAGTTACCCTTCTTATTGCGTCTACTGTAGATCCAGCTTTCCTAAAGCCGTACTGTTGGTTGGAGAGTCCCCCGGCTTCACCAATTGCCACTTCTGATCGGTTGCATATGATTCGCTCCAGTAATTTACCCATTGTGTCTAACAGGCATATGGGACGGTATGACGAGGGCTCGTCTGGTGGTTTTTTTCCCTTTAGACAGCAGCACTAGACGTTGCTTTTTCCATTGGTCTGGAAAAACTCCTTCTGTTAGACACTTGTTGTAGAGTTCCACAAATGGTTGCGCATTTGTTTTAATGGCTAATTTAAGGGCCTTGTTCGGTATGCCATCCAATCCAGGTGTCTTGGTATCCTCGAATCGTCTGCATACATCCAGGAGTTCCCTTTGCGTGACAGTTGGGATGTCCTGTACTTCCGGAGGTGGCTCTATATGCTCTGCTGGTATTTGAGGTGGAAACAACCCCGATACAATTTTCTGCATAAGGAGAGGGCATGAGGGGGAGGGTGCCCTAGTGCCTTTGAGTTTTGCCATTACTGTTCTATAGGCGGCGCCCCAAGGATTTACATCTGCTTGCTCGCAGAGTTCCTTAAAGCTATTGCTCTTACTTCTGCGGATGGCTAGTTTTAGCTCTCTTCGCCTATCTTTGAATTGCACCCGTAGGTCCTGATGTGTGGACAAACCTCTGAATCGCTGGAATAGTCTTCTGGCTCTATGGCACTTGCTGCGTAGCTCTGCTATCTCTTGGTTCCACCAGTATACTGGTGGTCGGCGATTTGTTGACGTTTTCCGGGCCATGGATGCGTCGCAAGCTCTAGTTACTTGTTTGGTAACCTCAACGGCCATAGCGTTTGCTGTTCCTGGGCTTATTGTTGACTCTGCAAAAATCAGGGCAAAAGTGTCTTTGTCCATGGTGCTTATTTTCCACCACATTCGTTGTGCCTTCTTTGGGCGTTCCTGGGTTGGTCTCCTAGGTTGTACTTCAAACAAGATGGCAAGGTGGTCGCTGTGAGTATATTGATTACTGACTCTCCAGTTGGCGCCTCTCGATAAGGAACTAGTTGCAAAGGTGATATCAACTATGGAGCCTACACCATTTCTACTAAAAGTGTGCTCACTTCCTGTATTTAGCAATATTAGGTCTAGTGACGATACGGCTTCTAGGAGAGCTTCTCCTCTTCTATTGGTCCGTGCGCTGCCCCAATCCGTGGCCCATGCATTGAAGTCTCCAGCTATAATCGTATGCCTATCAAGCATACTTTGGAACTCCTCAATGGTGTTGTTTGGAGATGCATAACTGCTATAGATATGCACTCCTTTGACCTTTGCTCGCACGAAACTTGTTCCGGGTGTCATCATTTTTTCTTCAAAGGCGCAATCTCCGCAGGCCCAAATAGCAGCTCTTTTTGAGTCATCCGCAGCCCAAACTGTATCATCGAGATTTTTATACTGCTCGCATAATACGGCAACATCTATCTTTAACTCGCGAACGGTTTGTGTCAAGATGTCATGCGCCGCTTCGCAGTGGTTTAGGTTTAGTTGCAGCACTTTCATATTCTTCTTGCGACTTTTGCAGCTTCTTGGTATACCGGGCATACTATGCTTCCTGCCGCGTGTTTGATGTTACAAAACAAATATTTGGCGCAACAGCTCTTTAAAGTGCCAGGGCCTAGCTTCTCGCAACCACTCATGTTGTGTGCGTTATATTTTTCACACGAATGGAAGGGACCTACAGTTTAATGCCGAATCCGAACGGCGATTTGAGAAGCTTTTTCGTGACAACAATACTCTCGGATGTTTGTCAGACGCTCGCGAGAGGTGGGACCGTGAAAAAACTTTTTGGTGTTTTCTGGGATTCGAACTTGGAACCTCATGCGTAGTGATCCGACACACTAACCACTTACGCCACGGCGCCCACAATGTTTGATGTTGCTACTTCCCTTTTCTTCGCAAAGGACGCACCTTGCATCATTGCTGCAGTTCTTGGATACGTGGCCTTTCGGTCCACACCGAACGCAATCCTCACTCCTACCCAACGCGTTTTTACACGCCTTTGCTAGGTGCCCGAAGTTAAGACACCTAAAACATCGCAGCAGTATTATTTTCTCCCGTATTCGGCATACCGTCCATCCGATTTTTATTTTTCCAACCTCCAGAACTTTTTGGCAGTATTTATCGGGAGGCTAATGACGGCAGTTTGTGTCCCTGCATAGGCCGTCCTCATAGATTTGATGGATGAGGTCTCTATGCCTTGTACTTCCTCGAACTGCTCGGACAGAGCTTGGCAGATCTCTTCCTTTGTGGTGACGCCATCTAGGTCTTTGCACTCAATGACCACCTCTTGCGTTAGGGATCTCACTTCCGCTATTTCACCGAGAAATTTCCCACTTTACTTTGGTGTTCTGATGTTCTTCCACCAGCTGCTTTCTTGAGCTCAAGCAGTAGCTCTCCCTTGGCTGTCTTTCTTATGCGGGTTACATCACACCCCAATCCATTCAACTCGGGGTTGGTCTTCACCTTTCGGAGTATGTCGCAATAGGAAATTTCTCCGATCTTTTTAATCACCAGTGCATCAGGCTTAACATATATCTTGCCTCGACTTTACTTTACTTTACTTTTTCCCCCATGGGTACCACAATGGGTCAACGCTGACCTGAGTGTGGCAGAGAGCGTCCCTCCCAGCCAGCCCACATACCTAACCTAACCTAACCCACCCTGGTACACAAGTACCAGGTACCTTGCACACATACAAATACATGGAACTACACATTGGGGGTTATACATACACACCCCTTCATATATATAACTACACATCCCAAACGCAGTGGCATGCGCTTTCGCACAGTCAGTTATGCCTAGACATACAGTTGCACCCACATGTGCCTCATGGCGAAATGCCTGCCGCCAGTATCGTTAGTAACAGGGGTTGGACGCAGAAGTGATTTTAGTTAGGGTGAAAATCCCACACTCGGACTTTCGATGCTTTCCACCTTCCTTTAAAAAAAATGGCATTCACCAGCATCAACCCTTCAACCTATTGTTAAGCCTTCTTAGTTGCTCCAGCGATCGGTTTTTGAATGACGCAAGCATCTCCTGACCTTCTGCAGTCTGTTTATCCGTATCGATAAAGGCTCAATCGCTGGTTTGCAACTCTTAATTTTTACTCTGGAGCATAAGGAACAGTTTTTTTTTTTTGACTAAAGGTCCTGGTACGAAGATCTGCTTGCATGGGGCATCAGATGGTAGCAATTTGCTTTCGAAAAGAACGAAGTCTATTCAAGTCTACAAATTCGTCATCTTTTGTACGCATGTTTTAAGCCAGTTCAGCGTCCACATATTATCATAGGTAAGTACATGAAAGTGACCATCTGATCAAAAAACTGTTCTCTATCATAGTCTTAATAACTGGCTGTAAACCAACTAGTCTAAGAGCTGGTGAACGTTTTTCAAACGTCATTTTAGCACAGGAAATAAATATATTTTTTTGTTAAACTTGAGCTAATGATCACAAATATCAACGTCTGGCAGCTGTCTGTTGGTGCGTTTGGGGGGGGCTGGGCCCCAAAGACGTCGAAAAAAGGGATGCGGTCACGTCATTTCAGCAAAGCTGAATTTTTGTGTATGAATAGTTTACTTGTTTATATAACATATTTTACCACTGCCAGACATTTTGGCCGGGTCTAACATCCTGCCAGACGCAAGCGAAGTTTGAATGTCGCTACTAAAGCGATGTGCGATAAATGTATTTAATAGCCGAATTTCATCGAAACTATTGAAGCATTTGAAAACTTTCTAAGTGTGTCTTATAGGAAATTAAATTCTAAATAAAATAGCATATACACAACATTTTCATATATCCAGTAGAACAGAAGATATTTTAGAAAGAGTCAGTAGCCGCTATTCAAATTTAAGCAACTGAAAAAGCCAACATTCAATGGCCTTTTTATTCATCTAGGCAGCTTCCACATTATGATGGCTTATTTCAAAGCCGGAATCGGAAAGTTTATAGATGATACTGGATTGGATTATGTAATGGTGGATAGTGAACTTTTAGCAAATGGTTCAGTAGCTGGATTTATAGCTGTAAAGCCTTTTAACACGTGCAAAAGACTGCATCCTTTAATGACTTTGGGCTTTCAGATCCTACGTTTTGAAAGTTTTATGAAGAATGAACAAATAGAAATTGGCGATGATATAATCAGTTATCTTAATGACTTTCAATCTACACAGACATCAAGTCCCACTATTGACCATCCTTACCTTATACAAATGTTTAGAAAATATAATGCATATCAAGAAGCAACGATTAATGGACAATTTGGCAAAACACCGCAGTTCTACATGATTTATGTAGATGATGTTAATTATTATTTAATTTTGACACGAAGCATTCGTACTGCAGATTTCGAATTATTTAAAAACATATTGCCCAAAATCGCACGCACGGTGGTTGGTCAAGTACCACAATAATTTATTAAAAATGGACGAACCTCACCCAGGACTAAGAGAACTTTTTGAGAACAGGTCTTCGTTGTGAAAAGAACCGAAAAAGCATTCTCTAGACAGCCAATAGATTTGACAGATAATAAATGCAGATGCTGCAAAAAGATTGACAGGAGTTATACATTTCACCAATTCGATATCTGCTCGTCAACGCTGGTCTCAAAGTCACAGCATAAGATCAACGATAATATCGCACGTATTTGAGGAATGTGGATTGCATAAAGTTCAAGATATTACAGCAGACTTGGAAAGAAGTAGAATGGAAAAAAGTTGCGTGCAGCTTCAGAATTTTATGCATTACATTAAATAAAATATAAATCCTTTTGCATCAGAACTGAGTAACGATTTCTTATATAACATTGCAACAGGACGAGCAGCACCAAACCCTATAGCAATACCCTGGAACAATATATAGATATTGCAAAAGTTTTATCGTATCCTTTGATGCCTGTTCCTTTATCAATGTGCCATTTAGATGGAACAGTTTGTAAAACCGATAAATCTGTTCTCATGAAATTGTTGGAGGCAAAAGTTGATAGTCAGGCAGTACGCAATATTGATATTGTAATTATCGATGGCTTTTTCATGCTGCATATCTTAAAGGAAGTTCCAAAAACATTTGGCAACATCTCAAAAAAAATATTGCAAGTGGCTACTAGGTATTCTGCATCCAGAATCGATATCATTTTGATCGTTATTTTTCACCATCTATCGAAGATAGCAAACATCTTCTGAGAGATAGCTTGGACAACGTCAACAAATTATGACTTTTGTTACTGTTTTAAAACTGACAATGGTAAAGTGAAAAAAACCGTGGAAGACAATTTATCTTGTGAAAAACATGAAAAAGCTGACACCAAAATCGTCTACCATGTTTGCAACATGTTTTAATAAAATGCTCAGATACAGACGTTATTGTGATTATGTTAGGTAACATGGAACATTTAAAGAGCTCTCTGAACATTTGGATGGAGGTTGGCGTTGGAAATTCACGACGATTTGTAGATTTATCCAAATTGTTTAATGCTCTAGGAGAGTCTTTACCAGGATTTCATGCAGCAACTGGTTGCGATTATTATGCTACATTTTACAGAAAAGGAAAACGAAGACCTTTTATACAATTGAATGAATCCCACAAATATCAAAAAGCATTTATTGATCTTGCTTGGTACTTTGGATGTACATGTATAAGGGCTCAAGGGAACAAGTTTTTGAAGTCTTAGAGGAATTTGTATGTCGTTTGTATAATATCCGTAATATAAATTACGTCAATAAATCCAGATATGAGATATTTACAAAAACATGTAATGCAATGAACATGAATGACGATTTCCATAAAAAATTTAAAAATGTTGACGCTGGAAATTTGCCACCGTGTAAATCAGAGCTGCGTCAACATTTCTTATGGGCTCATTATATTTCAAATATTTGGAGAATTTAAAGAATTCAATTAATTTATCCCCAATTGAAAATGGATGGTTGGAATCTAATGGTGTATATGAGTTTCTTTGGTTCGACGGTGATCAATTACCTGCTTTAGTGAAAGACGTTGTAATCCAACCTCCTGATATTTATGATGAAAACGAGAGTTCAGGTACATACATTATGAATATTATAATGCATTATTTTTATTGCAATACTATTGCTTATTGATTATTCCATGCAAACTAAAAAAAATTGTTAAATTCTTTAATTTATGTGATGATGGATCTGAACCTGACGACGAAGAAGACCATGATATACAAGATTAAAATACCGTAATACAGGAAATTATGTTCTTCCAAATCATTTATATAATCCAATAAAAAAACCGAAAATTAATGAAAGCATGATTGTTTTGTTTTTCCCAGGTAGAACAGCCGAAGGGAGAAGATATATGATGCATTTTGTAGGAAAATGATATCTTAATACGAAACAAATGGTTTCGTATCGCGGCTGCTGACACTTTTTAAAATATCTTCTGTTCTACTGGGTATATGAAAATTTTGTGTACATACTATTTTATTTAGAATTTAATTTCCTATAAGACACACTTAGTAAGTTTTCAAATGCTTCAATAGTTTCGATGAAAATCGGCTATTAGATACATTTGTCGCACATCGCTTTAGTAGCGACATTCAAACTTCGCTTGCGTCTGGTAGGATGTTAGACCCGGCCAAAATGTCTGGCAGTGGTAAAATATGTTATATAAACAAGTAAACTATTCATACACAAAAATTCAGCTTTGCTGAAATGACGTGACCGCATCCCTTTTTTCGACGTCTTTGGGGCCCAGCCCCCCCCCCAAACGCACCAACAGACTTTTAGAAATTAATTTAAAGTCTGACCTGCCCACTGATTTTTTTAAATGGCCGCAGTATTTTGACTGTGCAAAGGTAGCATAATCATTAGTCTTTTAATTGAAGGCTGGAATGAATGGTTGGACGAAATATTAACTGTTTCATTTAAAATTATAATAAAATTTTATTTTTTAGTCAAAAAGCTAAAATTTATTTAAAAGACGAGAAGACCCTATAAATCTTTATATATGTGTATAATTTTAATTTTAAAGATTTATTTAATTATTATGATATTAATATATTTTATTGGGGTGATATTAAAATTTAATTAACTTTTAAAATTTAAATCATTAATATATGAATAATTGATCCATTTTTAATGATTAAAAAATTAAGTTACTTTAGGGATAACAGCGTAATTTTTTTGGAGAGTTCATATTGATAAAAAAGATTGCGACCTCGATGTTGGATTAAGATATAATTTTAGGTGCAGCCGTTTAAATTTAAAGTCTGTTCGACTTTTAAAATCTTACATGAACTGAGTTCAAACCGGTGTAAGCCAGGTTGGTTTCTATCTTTAATTAATTTATATATTTTAGCTGCCAGACGTTGATATTTGTGATCATTAGCTCAAGTTTAACAAAAAAATATATTTATTTCCTGTGCTAAAATGACGTTTCAAAAACGTTCACCAGCTCTCCGACTAAACCTTCAACCGGAGTCACTTGGCCGTAGATATGGATAAGAACTGCGAAATATGGCGACCCGAGGGAGTTTGTTCGCGCCACTGATTCTGCGTGCTGGCCTTACATTATCTGCTGATTTCGTCCAACCGTCCTTGCTTGAAGTATCCGTCGACAGAAATCGGTTGGAATTTGAAATCCACTTGGACGCTATCTGGGATTTTGTGCCATTTGTTGGTGGTGGTTCGGTTTGGCATGATGTGATACTTGCAAAAACAGCCACTCCCACTGTTTTTGCAGGTATCTCCACATATTCCGCCACTGCAGACGCCTGTCTCAGATTTGGTGGCAGGAAGGATACGCCTGTCTCAGATTTAGTGGCAGAAAGAATCCACGCCTCCGGATTTACGGTTCGTTTCCTACTTCCCCAAGGGTGGCAGTCTAGACGTAACCTTGAAGGTGTTAATTATGTGATTATGTGACAAATAATATCCCCTGGCTGTACTTTAACACATAGTCTTACGTTCAAGCACACTAGCAGAGGTAGACTGAAAGCAGCAATTCATCTTCTTAGGACTATTGTAGCAATACGATTAGGCTCTGAAGAGTGATCATATGCCAGAAGAGAAACATTCTAAAATACTTTCTAAATCAAAAGAAATATTATCAAAACAATTTGAGAGCAGTTTTCAAGATATTTATTTGTAATCAATGCCTAATGGAGTTACGCTAAATGATGTGTGAAAAAGTTCAGCGTATTAAATCTGTCGATTTTATTCAAACAAAATTTTTTATAAGCTACTGGAAAGGATTTTGCATGCGTTGAAGAATTTAGTACATGTAATAAATTCAGATTGAACGAGGCTGTTAATATATTTTTCCAAGCCCTGTTTCGTTTATTTCTTAGAACCTTAAGTTCTTTTACATACCTGAAATCGGAAAAATACATGTTTTTGATGATTAAGCCGGTTTCATTTCATTCATACAGGTACAGGGACAGGTACAGGTACACCGAATAGAAGACATTTACTGCATCGTCAATATTAGTAGAAGCAACACTGAGTCTACTTATTTCTTCAGAAAGTCTCTGAAATTTTCACTTCCGAAATTCTAAAGTATGCGAGCGATCATATGAGTTTATATTCTTGTATATAGAAGTTCATACGAGAATGACAGTTCAAGTCCAGAAAAACATGCTGAAATTATAAAATCAGATCACAGAGAAGAATAAGAAACATAAACCGAAAATTCGATTATGTATATTTTCTACACAGCTAACTTGCTGGAAATTAAAAAATAACGCATTGTCTAGTAAAATATTTTACTGTTGCGCCGAAGCAATGGTGGTGGTCAAAACAGGATAAGTCAAAAATAAAACAAAAAAGTCAAGTGGAATAATCTGCAAGTTACAAAAGTTTAGAAGCAAGAAGTTTTAGTGCGAAGCTCTCTCACATTACTGAAACGTTAAGATGTTGTTCTACTTTGAAAGCGAATGTACATGAAACACTGAATTTCTTCAATTAGGACGCACGTTCATGCGATATAAGATGCTAGATGGTACGATGCTGGAGATAATTACTCATTCGTTCAAGTCGAACCGGCAGGCAAATACCCAGGTGCAATACAGACTTCGGGATCCAGTAATGCGCCAATAATTTAGAAACAATATTATCCTTTAGTTCGGGGTGTATGTATGTACTATATATATGTACTATATGCACTCTACACGCGTAATATCCCGCAGGAAAGAAACAGCGACGTCGCCACGTTTGCGGACGATACGGCGATATTGACCACGGGCGAAACTATTGAAGCAGCAACTGGAAAGCTGCAACATGTTATTAATAAAGTCCACGCTTGGACGAATTCTTGGCGTATTGTGCTGAACGAAAACAAATCTACTCACGTCAACTTTACCTATAAAAAAGTGGATAGATTACCTCTATATCTTAACTCGGCTCAAATACCGTACGCGAACGAAGCAAAATATCTAGGAATGACTCTAGATACTTACTTATATCCTTTAACCCCTCGGGGGGCATAGGGTGTTAACCACGCCTGCGCGCCATCGTGTTCGGAGTTTTGCAACGCGTTTGAGCTGCCTCCAACTCATTCCTAAAGAGCTCGATTCCTCCTCAACTGTTCTGCGCCACGTTTGCCTAGGGCGCCCCGCTATTCTGCCTGCCTGGGTGAGCGGATTCCACTGCATGGCGTATTTCGCAATGGAGTTGTCTTCGCGCCGTAGGGTGTGTCCAATCCATTGCCACTTTCTTCTTCGTATAGTAATGCTTATAGGTTCTTGGCCCGTTCTCAGATAAAGTTGTTCGTTGGAGATGCGGTTCGGCCAAAGAATCATCAAGATGATCCTTAAGCATTTGTTTACGAAGACTTGCAGCTTGCGTGTGTTAATGGTGTCCACCTTCCAGGTACTGCACCCATAAAGCAGCACTGATTCTACGTTGGAGCGGAACAGTCGTAGCTTGGTTCTTAAGCTAATAACATTGCTTCTCCAGATTTTGGACTGCATTCCGAACGCAGCTTTAGCCTTCCCGATTCTACTGCACACATCCAGTTCGGTGCCACCGCGATTAGCCGAGACGACACTTCCTAAATATAGAAAGTTATCAACTTTCTCGACTTGCTTTCCGGCAATGTTAAGTTGGGCGCGGGTATTGGAAGTACTCAAGGCTTTTGTTTTGGCTGTGTTTATTTTTAGCCCCACTTTGTTTGCCTCAGCTTCTAGATTTTGGGCCATCAAATGAAGATCCATTATCCGATGTGAAAGTAGACAAACATCGTCAGCGTAATCTAGGTGTTTAAGGCAAGATGCCATCGTCCAACGAATTTCATAATTAGCTTCCGTCAATGCTGCACGGAGTACATCGCTGATAACCACCAAGAACAATAGTGGGGACAGTATGCACCATTGACGTACTCCACTTTGGACTTCAAAATCCTCCGACACCTTACCATTGTGCACGAAGTTGCACTTGCCGCCCTCATATGTAGCCTTGATAATAGCTATGAGCTTTTCTGGAATGCCTCTCCTGCGCAAGGCCAACCAGATAGCATCTCGATTCAAGGTGTCGAAAGCCTTCTCGAAGTCGATAAACAGTAAATGTAGCGGAGACCTATACTCAACGCATTGTTCGATTATGATCCGTAAGGTGTTTATGTGGTCGATGAGAGTTCGACATCGAGAGTTGAATCTAAATGTTCTTTAATTCGTTCTAGAATTATTCTAGCTATTATTTTGGCTACAACTGGAAGAACACATATACCTCTCCAGTTACCGCACTCCATCAAGTTACCCTTCTTTGGAAGCTTAATGATCATCCCCCTTTTCCACTCCTGTGGAAATTGTTCACTATCCCAAGCTCTCCGTATTAGCTGATGCAGCAAATCTGCCGATGTATTTGGCGCCGCTTGAAATAGCTCGGCAGGGATGCCATCAATACCCACCGCCTTGTTCTTCTTGAGGGACTTGATTGCTGTTATTATTTCAGTTTTACTGGGAGGTACGGTGCGAATTCGGGAATTTGTTGCTTCGAACTGCTCATTCGAATTCAAGATCATACCGCCGTCGTCTAAGTGATTTAGCACTGTAGGAAAATGTTCTCTCCATCTAGTGAGCTGATCCTCATCCGAAATCAGAAGGTTACCGTCTAGACTCTTCACTGGGTGTTGTTTGGAGTTTCGACCACCAATGAGCTCCTTAGTGATGTTGTAAACAGTCCTACTGTCGCACCTACTCGCTGCTTCTTCAGCCCTTGAGGCCAGTGAGTTGACATATTGACGCTTGTCACGTCTCACACTACGCTGCACTTCTTTCTTCTTCGCACGGTATTGGGCTTCAAGCTCGGTTCTCTCTACTGCTGAGGCCGCTGCAATCCGAGCCTTGATTGCTGTACGCTCATCGATCCGTCTCCGCTCATCGATGACTCTAGATGTTAAGCTTAAATGGAAATCACATGTAAAAAAGAAACGCGACGAGCTAGAAAACGAATACCGACAAATGTACTGGCTACTCGGAAAACATTCGAAGTTGAGCCTACATAACAAACTGCTTATCTATAAGCTAGTGCTAAAGCCTGTGTGGACGTAAGGTATACAACTATGGGGTTGTACCAAGAAAAGTAATAGAAACATCATACAAACTTTTGAAAATAAAGTTCTTAGAACGATCGTCAACGCACCGTGGTATGTACGTAACGAAGATATTCATCGAGATCTGGGAACTCCCAGCGTCGTCGAAGAGATAACAAAAAACACAAAGATCGTGTTCACTGTCATTGTAACCGTACCGTCATTCAACTACTTGACGTGAATAATTCAATTCGTCGTCTGCAAAGGTTAAAACCTTTTGACCTCGCGTCATAGTATATGCCGGTCGCGAAAAAGGCAGGAACTATCATTGGAATTTAACCTGCCTAAAGTTCTACATTTCTTTTAACTTCGTACGAACATTTTTTTTTTCCCAAAAATCACGTGTATCGTAAGCGAAAATAAAACTATTGGATAAGCGTCGGCTTAGTTGTAGTATTAATTTTGAAAAGAGGTATTTTGTTAAGTGAGTAAAAATCTCATACTACCATAAGCACGCTCGGTCGGGCCTTATGGTGTCTTTAGAAGATTTTTCACCTACTCTCGGCAAAAAAAAAAAGCCTCTCCATTTAGCTCGGTCTTTAGCTAATTGCCTCCAGTTGCGCCCTCCAAGTTGGTCGAGGTCCCCTTGAACTCGTGCGCGCCACCTACGGTGAGGAGGTCCTCTACAGCGTCGTCCCTCGGGGTTAGATTCGAAAACTCTGTGGGCCGGAGCGTTGGTGTCTATTCGCTCTACATGTTCTAGCCATCTCAGATGTCCAGTACGCATTTTTTTGACTAGGTCGATGTCGCTGTACAGCGCATATTGTTCATGATTAAATCTTCTCGCCCAAAACCCGTCAACGCAAACGGGACCGAATATTTTACAAAGAATTTTTCTCTCGAAGCAATCAAGAACATCTCCATCCTCTTTTAATAAAGTCCATGTTTTAGTACCGTAAAGCAGGACTGGGTTGATCAGAGTCTTATACAGAGTCTCCTGAGTTGTTCGAGATAGGGCTTTACTGTTGAATTGCCTTATAAGCCCCAAAAAAAACAGCGATTGGCATGAGTTATTCTTCGCTTGATTTCTGCGCTGATCTTGTTTTTACTACCTCGAAGTTATAGCTGCCCACTGTGACGTTCTGTCCAATTCGTCGACGTTGGTTGTCCCTTCTTGTTGACAGCATATACTTGGTTTTGCCCTCGTTTATCGCTAAACCCATTTTGGCCGCTTCCGCCTCAATGCTTGCAAACGCACCGATGACAGCCCGCTGAGTTCTTCCAATTATGTCAATATCGTCGGCGTATGTAAGCAGTTGTACAGACTTGTGTTGGTTTGTGAGCTCCGCACAATCCGTTCAAGTACAATATTAAAGAAGTCACATGACAGCATGTCATCAAAAGTGTCGGTGAGGTCATTACCGACCTTGGTGGAGCAGGGACCATCGTCATCCTGGACAGACGAAAAAGTTTGGAAGGGATGTCAAAACTAGACATGGCTCTATAAAGCTCTTCTCTATAGATGCTGTCATAGGCGGCCTTGAAATCGATAAAGAGATGGTGAGTATCAATTTGGACTACTTGGGTTTTCTCCAGGATCTGCCGAAGTGTGAAGATTTGATCGATGGTGGACTTTTCTGGTCTAAAACCGCACTAATAAGGTCCAATCAGGCTGTTGATAAAAGGTTTCAGGCGTTCACGAGAATATCGCAGAAAAGATCTTATATGCGATGTTGAGGAGACTGATGCCTCTATAATTGGCGCAGTTGAGGAGGTTTCCTTTCTTGTGGATCGGGCAAACGATGCTGAGATGAGATGAGTTGGTGGATGAAAAGTTCGACCGGTAAGCCGTCAGGTCCAGCAGCCTTGTTGGATTTCAGCTTGGATATTGCTATCCTCACTTCGTTTTGATCAGGTGGACGGAAATATTGACTATCATCGTCGATGTTGAATGGTTCATTCTGCCTGACAGTGGGATGTTGGTCTTCGTGGCCGTTATACAAACTGCAGAAATAGTTTTTTTCATATTCTTAGGTTTCCATTTTCATCTCTACAGGTTTCTGTACGGGCATTGCTTCTCTGACATTTTATTTTTACCTCTTGGTAAAACGTCCGTACATTGTTCCTGGAGTATAAACTCATCTTAACTGCAACTTCTAAATTATCAGCTGAGTGCTAAATTTCTAAATAATCAGTTTCCCAGTCGTGTATAGATAATTTCATACCTAAACGAACGCATATTTATAACAAGTCTTTTGAAACCACTTTTTACGTGAGTTTTGTTATTGAATTTGAATTTATATAGTATAGTATACATGTACTATTCCCACATAAGGCACAATATTCTTATCGAATTATGATATTACAATAACCACAATAAATTAGACCGCAGTGAGGCACCAATGGAACTAAGTATACAAACATATTTCAACTTGAAAGTTTTAAACTTATGGCAGCTTCATACTCGTGCAGAGTTCTCGACTTTACTGTATAGTTATTTATAATGGATGAAATTAATTTACCGAATGTAATTGAATGTGAAGAACCTATAGTCAAAGTGAATAGTGACATAAGTGAACGTTCGAAAACTAATGTGAGGGGAATCCATAAGGGACATAGCTCCGGAGTAGAAGATTTTCGGCAGACTTATGCGGCTAACAGGAATGTCGCTGAAGGTATGTAGTGTACGCCTATAAACAAAATGACCTGATTAGCTGCTGCACATATTTTTTTAAATTATTTACATTTGTTTACTTAAATCCGCTATTTATTCATAAGTTCTTTTAGATACAAATTTATTTATTTTCGTAATTGCAGGTATGATGGACATAGCTTTGCTAACGGCCAACGCTAATCAGTTGCGATTTCTCCTTACCTATAATTCTCAATCGTCAACTTTTTACATCAATGTTGGACTGATAATATTATCGTTGGTATTGCAAGTGGCTGTGGGCATTGCTCTTATCTTTAAGGTGGTAAACAATAATTCTTAAATATATTTTCTGATTTGTTTTCTTTTTTAAACCAGCGCAAACATTTTAAACATTCTCGAACGTGGCAGACGAATCAGTTCCTCGTTGGTGGTGTTTTTATGGTTACTTTCATCAATATTTTAGTAGTGGCACTTACATCAACAGATAATAATACAAATGTGAACTAAATGTCTGCATCTGAATATGCATGCGTATTCATGAAGGGGGAAATAAAGGTTATGTGTGTCTTAAAGCTTGTATGGAGAGTTTATACTCTACAATTTTTTTTTAGAAATTGGAGTAACACTTACCTCTCATTTAAAGTTTAATAAATTGAATGAAAATAAAATTAAAGGGTGTAATGAATTAAAATCAGTACGCAATATGTAAATCAAGAGAAAGTACGAAAAATACGCTGACTAAACTCAGCAAATGACCAAATGGCGGCCAAAATGGGATTAGCGATAAACGAGGGCAAAACCAAGTATATGCTGTCAACAAGAAGGGACATCCAACACCGACGAATTGGACAGAACGTCACAGTGGGCAGCTATAACTTCGAGGTAGTAGAAACAAGATCAGCGCAGAAATCAAGCGAAGAATAACTCATGCCAATCGCTGTTTTTTTGGGGCTTATAAGGCAATTCAACAGTAAAGCCCTATCTCGAACAACTCAGGAGACTCTGTATAAGACTCTGATCATCACAGTACTGCTTTACGGCGCTGAAACGTGGACTTTATTAAAAGAGGATGGAGATGTTCTTGATTGCTTCGAGAGAAAAATTCTTCGTAAGATATTCGGTTCCGTTTGCGTTGGCGGGTTTTGGAGGAGAAGATTCAATCACGAACTATAAGAGCTGTACAGCGACATCGACCTAGTCAAAAAACTACGTATTGGGCGTTTGAGATAGCTAGGACATCTACAGCGAATAGACACCAACGCTCCGGCCCGCAGAGTTTTCGAATCTAACCCCGAGGGACGACGCAGTAGAGGACCTCCTCGCCGTAGGTGGCGCGCACAAGTTCAAGGGGACCTCGACCAACTTGGAGTGCGCAACTGAAGGCAATTAGCTAAAGACCGAGCTAAATGGAGAGGCCCAGGTTCATCCCGCACTGTAGCGCCGCCCAAAAGTAAGTACGTAAACTCAACAATCTAACTAGACAAAAATTATAATTTAGCTGCCCTTAAGACTCATGATTGTCCAAAACCTACTTAAAATTAGCCTCTCTTTATCCTCAAGTGCATCACCTAGCGTAACTATTTATTTTATACAAACAAAATATTCAGAGTTCCTATTTAAATACATAAAGGCGAACCCCACAAGCGGATCAGTAGAAATGCAGTTAAGTGCGAGGCTTATGTTTCCTTATTTTCAGATCATAACCTGGCCGAAATAGGAAGAAGAAGAAGGCTTATTTAAATAAATGTGTACATTGTTTTAAAGCCAAGTGGAGTATGCATTTTCCTAAATATCCTCCTAAATAGTCTTAAGTTAGATAATGCTCATTACGTAGGTAAGATAGGGTTTACGATGGAGTATGGAGTATATACTCTTGCGATATGCTCAAAAAAGAATCTCTACTTGCTTAATTAGTTTGCGAACAATTCTATATACATACATGGATCGTATTTATTTAGAACATTACATTCGCTTTTACATTATCATTCGCTTTTGAAGACTGGGAAGTCGTAAGTTATTTTTGCTGCAGAAATGCCATTGTATACAGTTTTTATAATTTGTATCCTTTTCCTTATAGCCGTGCTCTTGAAATATAGAAGATTTTGATACTGAAAACAATTTTTTCTCATTTTCTTGACACGAAACTTCAAGTATTCTACCAGTGATATTTTACTGACAGAAGAATCATTTCTTCGACCCAGGGTATCCGTTAGGCGTCCAGGGGCCCAGGCAACTACTTTTTATAAAATGCCCAAATTGGAAACTTTTTAAAAGCTTTTGGGACACTTTTTTTTAGTTTTAACACATATATATATTTAACTCAGTATATATATAAATATGAATATTTTACAACAAATCCAGTGTATATACAATTTTTATCATACATTTTAAATTTTGACTTAATTTCTTTCATTAAAGAAATTTTGCAATTAATTTTTGCTAATTTTTTTAAGAAAATTTATTTTAAAAGTGTAGATATTGTAAAAATGTAGAATGATGATATTAATATCATAAAATACAATATTCTTAAATTTTACCAATCATCAGGAGAGGCCACAATTAACATAAAAAACATGAAACTTTCAACATTGCACTTTTTGGATGGCAAGGTAATGAAATCCGATAATGATTTTAACTACTTCGACTTGGTGTCCGTATTTCCAAACTTAATATCGGATTCAAAAAACGTTATAGAAGAGTATAAGCTTTTTGAGATAGCATCTCGAAACGAAACATTTGTTGCCATGTTTAAAAGAGGGCATAGAAAAAGTTTGGTAAGAAATTGATGAAGCTAAAAATAATAATAAAAACCTTAACAATTTCATTTCAAATATATTTACTCTTTCGCAAAGTAGCGCCTACGTGGAGAGTTTTTTTTTTATAAGTTATCGCTAATAAAAAAAAAAATAGTAAATAGACATGATGTACAGACTTGCAATTCTTGACGTACATACTATGCTATCCCTTAATTGAATTTAATTGAATGCGATTTAGATGATCCGGTTCCGAGTATATATCCCATAAAGTTAAATGGAATCTCATAGTCCATTGAATTTCATGGCTTTCTTCCGACAATACTGCATGGGGAACATCGCTGACGGCCACCAAGAACAACAGCGGTACAGTATGCACCTTTATCGTATTCCACTTTGAACTACAAAATCCTCTGTTACTTTACCATTATGTAAAACGTGACACTTGTTACCCTTGTATAAAAACTTTATCTATAATATAGGTAGATATAATTTTTTCAGGAATGCCTCTCCTGCGCAAGGCCAACCACATAGCATCTCTATTTAAGCTGCCGAAAGCCTTCTCGAAGTCAATAAACAGTAAATGTAGTCGAAACATATACTCGACGCATTGCTTTATGATGATGATGAGCATTAATACATTCCTTTTTAGTAAATGAAAGCACGTATGAAATCAAAGGGATTTACGGACTGAAACTAATACATAAGATCGAATGTCAATATTAATTTCATTTATTCATTTATTTCATAGTTTAAATTGCAACAATATTTCTGTGATTGCAGAACTTCGGCAACACAGTTAGTTAGTTTAAAATCGTTTTTTTTTTAGAAAACCATTCCCTTAATAACGCAGTTTGTCCAGATAAACCTTCTATTGTCGGATGGTGAATTAAAACAGTCCTTATCAGATTGTCCATACAAAATATCTTATTAAGTCAAATTTATATTTCGTACATTCGCACAAGTTCTGCGACGATTTTGTCATTTATTTATCCATTTCAGCCCTTTTACATAATTTATTGCTTAGATAAACAGCAACTACAAGCTTAAGGCTCCTCATTACTTATAGCAGCCTCAGCAGAACTTCTGCAATTAAATCCTTCGCATTCTACCCCTTTTTTATAACATAAGATTTATTCGAAGTCGTATTCAATATTGAATAGAGTTTCAATGAGTATGAGCACGAAGGAAATTCGCTTATATGTATCTGCATATCTCAGCGCATTTCCGATGTATTTATTAAAAACAGCTCTTCAGAAAATAGTAATTTTTGTCATTATTACAACATCATTTGAACTGATTCAAGGAGTGCTCTTTACAACTAAGAGCATATTTTTAATATTTGCTGTAAAAAAAAAAGTCAGCTAGGTCAAAAGTTATGTCGAATTTAGTCAAAAGAAGGTTTAACGTAATTTTTATTTTCAACTAACAGTCAACTTTGATAGAGTTAATTTAAATTGAATTTATTTGATACAAGCCAAAATGACAACAGTGGTCCTTACAGGATTGCACAGAATATTTTTCCTGCAATAAAACCCTTTTGACTTCGTTCGCGCATCTACCCATCAGGAACAAATATTTGGATATGCAAAGCCATGCACCCACTCATTTCATCTCAACCAGAGAAATCAAATAAACCAAAGGTAAAATAAAAAAAAAACACTTCGATTTAGTTCGTCATTGGATCTTCTCCTCCAAAACCTGCCAACACAAACGGAACCGAATATCTTATGAAGACTTTTTCTCTTGAAGCGACCAGGAATATTTTCATCCACTTTCAGTAAAATCCATGTTTCTATGACATAAAACAGGACTGGGATGATCAGTCTTATTTAAAGGTTCCTTACTTGTTTGAGATAGGGCTTTACTGTTGAATAACCCTATTAACCCAAAAAAAAGCGACTGGCAAGAGTTATTCTACGCTTGATTTCTGCGCTGGTGTCGTTTTGGGAATTTATAGCAGAGCCAAGGTAGACAAAATCTCTTAATACTTCGAAGTTGTTGCTGCCCGCTGTGCATCGATCCTGTGTCGATCGCAGTATGATTAACTTGGTTGATCATTACATGATCATTGGACCACCATATCTGCTTGTGGATATTGAGATGAGGAAACCATGTGCTTGCTATAGTGACGTTTCGCTCAACAACGAAATTAATTAGCCTTAGTCCGTTGTCAGACGTGGTGTCGTGTAGGCTATGTCTACCGACTGTCCTTTCCTATTTTGGCTTTAAAATCGCCCAATAAGATTTTAACGTCGTATTTAGAACATTGCTCGTATGTTTTGTCGAGGAGCTCGTAGAAACAATCTTCAGTGCCTGGGTCCTTTTGTTCCGTGGGGGCATAAGCATATATCCGGCTTACGTTAGCGAATTTAGTCTTGATCCGGATTATCAAAATACGCTCGCCCACATATCTGAAGCTTAAGACTTCTTGCCTAAGTCTGTCGCGTTCAGCAATTCCGCATCCAAATAAGCGCTGCTTGTTGGCTCTGTAACAGTCACCGAAATAGATCTCATCGTTTTTCATCGTATTTATCCCGGCCCATCCCCTCGCACTTCCTGGATGACGGTTATCAGGGTTAACGTGAATAAATTTTCGCGTGGAATTTTTTTGTAAGATTCTTAATTTTTATTCGGTTGAAAATCCTCCAAACGGGGTTGGCATCCCATTTCAGATGATTTATTGTTCAATGGAAAAGTGCAAAATGACTACGGCGAAGTAATCGATCGCTTTTTATGCAATCAAAGCTCGAAGTTTGGTAAGCCTGTGGTAAAAAGTCGCATTTTGAATAAAATTATGTATTGTTTTTTACCTATAAGAGCAGAATTTGTCCAACAGTATGTGTCAGTATCAACAATATCTGGACATCTGTTTTGACATATGACGTCTAATTGACGAGTATATAGATTAGGCTTTACAGTTTACTATAAATAAATATCTGGACCGCATGTATACCAAAACGCTATTCGACAATATCCTAGGCAATCCGATTCGTAGGCAAATTCTGGTTTCCCAAACTTTTGTCAACTTTATATTAAAGTAAGGCATTACAAATTAAAGTAACAGGCACTTGAGTAGCAGGCAAAATTTATTTATATAATATAGTTGCGACAATGCAACTTGAACCCCTCAAACTACATACCAGACCAAATGCTTTGATCTTTCATGAATGCAGGTCACCTATAAATCTGATCATTATTATTTGTGAGGGAAAGAAACTTTTATGAAAATGTCTGTTAGGCACACCAAACAAATTGTTTCCATTAGAGTAATTGCATACGACGCAGAGGCATGTGAAATGTTTTTTAACTCACCTCCAAGTTTGTGGGTTTATAGCAATCTGCGCGCTATATGTATGTGGAGAGGGGATTCTAAAATGGTAACAGAAACTCGATGGAAGCGTTTTTGCAAGTGAGACTTTTGGAGACTTTTAAGTTTCCATTTCTAAGCACCAACTGAACATCTGCACCAAAATATAACTTGTAATTGAAAAGGAACATTTATGGGACACAAATAGTGAACAGACAGACACGCAGCCATTTCACAATGTTCTTTTATGTTTTAAGCAATTGTACCCCTATGGCTACATGTACCAGTATTGCACTGAACGCTGAGAATACACCACACCACACTCTATATTTACATTGTTTCTTTTTATAATGTAGTGAGTAATTTACGAACTGTGGAAAAAAAAAGAATACCATATCTCAAATTAAAAACTAAACGTAGATTCGACACTGAACTGAACAATTTGAAAAAAGAATCGGCGTAGTCTTTTGTTATGTCGTTCATGCCTATAACAGGATTTTAAATAATTTCAAGCCTCTACATTTTATGCTGTTTTAATCATAAAAAAATTTACATAAAACAAACAAAATACAATAATTATGTAGAAAGAGGACATTGAGTAAAAAGTTATTTTAAAGTTTTCCTCTAAACTAGTAAATGCACTATTGGTATCTGTTACGATATTTACAAATTTAATTTATCACAAACAAGAGCAAAACAAATAGTCGATTTAAGATGAATAGTCTTTTTTGATAGCCTTAGCAATAGTGCTCAATTGCATGTTAGTCGTTCCCTCGTAGATGGCTCCGATCTTAACGTCCCGGTAGAATTTTTCTTGGGGAAAATCGCGGGTAAATCCTACACCTCCCATCCAATCGATACATTTAATGGTAGCTCTTTGGGCAACTTCAGAAGCATAATATTTTGCCATAGCGGCCTCTTTAGCAAAGGGAACCCCTTGTTCTTGAAGACGGGCAGCATTGTACGTCAACAGACGAGCGGCTTCAATCTCAGTAGCAACAGTGGCGATTTGATGTTGCATAGATTGGAAATTATAGATCTCCTGACCGAATTGCTTACGTTCCAATAAGTATGGAATAGTAGCATCAAAACAGCCTTGAGCACAGCCAATCATTTGAGCACCAATGCCAATTCTACCCTCATTGAGGAATCCAGCTGCATATTGGTAGCCTTTTCCAAATTCACCCAACAGATTTTCTTCCGGAATACGAACATCTTCAAAATTGACCATGCATGTACCAGAAGCACGAATTCCAAGCTTGTCTTCTTTCTTTGCTACACTGAGTCCAGGGGTGTCGCGATCAACAATGAAAGTAGTTATACCTCTATATCCCTATAACACGAAGAAATATTATTATAATATCATAATACTTCCTATTTTCCAAATTTAACTTTACATCTTCGGGTTTGGCATTAGCAAACACCAAGAAAACTCCAGCCACATCAGAGTTCGAGATCCACATTTTTGTTCCATTAATAACATATTGGTTTCCATCTTTCTTTGCAACCGTCTTAAGGGCAAAAGCATCAGATCCAGAAGATGGTTCAGTTAAAGCAAAACTTCCAGCCTATAAAGTACATATGTTTGTCAATTGTTTTGCTTATAGATTGTAAACTATTATTAACATACATATTCTTGAGCTAATTTAGGAAGGTATTTTTCTTTTTGTTCCTTACTGCCAACCTTAATCATTAAAGAATTAACGAGTGTGTTATGTATGTCCACGAACGCAGCAACAGCGGGATCAACTTTCGATAGTTCTTCAACAACTAAAATTGTGGTCAGAAAATTGCAACCACTACCTCCCAGTTCTGTATCGATTTCCATTCCCATCAAACCGTTTTGGAAAACGGCTTCTATGACAGATGGGTCAAATTGGTGTTCATCGTCCATTTTCTTAACCAATGGAGCAATTGTCTCCCTGGCTAGCTTCGCAACTGCAAAGAGAAAACGTTTTAGCGTTAAATAAAGTTTACAAATAATAGTTTTTTTCATTCAACTGCAGATACATAATGGTAATAATCACAGTTAAAGTTATGTGTATCAGAATATGAATATTAAAAGAAAGAAAGACCTCCAACTGAACTTACTTAGGTGGCGCTACAGTCTGGGGTGGACCTGGGCATCAACCAACAAACCGCTTGTTTACGCCACCTGCAGCGAGGACGTCCTATACTTCGTCATCCTTTCGGGGTGGATTCGAAGATTTTCGGGCTAGAACATTGGGCTCCATCCGCTCTACATGACCTAGCCATCTAAGTCGCTGTATCTAAACTCTCGGGATAAGTCGATGTCATTGTATAGACCTAATAGTTCGGCATTGTACCTTCTCCTCCACTCGCCGCCGTATTGTCCATTCGACTTGTAAAAAATTGTACCTTCGGTGTTGGCATATGAGTTGCTTAGAATTCTTTCAAGTATGTATTATATTAAAGAGATCGCATGATAGTGCGTGACCTTGTCTAAGATCTTTCCTCACATCGAACGTTTCGGTGGTGTTCTTACTGACTTTAATGGAGCAGCGGGAGTCATTCTGCACAGACGAACGAACTTAGCAAAAATGCCGAGACTAAAAATGGCTCTGTATAACTGGTTTCTATA
Source organism: Brachypalpus laphriformis (assembly GCA_945910035.1). Classification (NCBI taxonomy): domain Eukaryota; kingdom Metazoa; phylum Arthropoda; class Insecta; order Diptera; family Syrphidae; genus Brachypalpus; species Brachypalpus laphriformis. Next base: position 127,788,257 of record OX246756.1, read on the forward strand.
CACGCTATCATAGGCATCTTTGACATCAATAAAGAGGTGGTGCGTATCGATTTGGTATTCCTGGGTTTTTTTTCCAAGATCTGCCGTTGTGTGAATATTTGGTCAATGATGGACTTTCGCGGCCTGAAACCGCACTGATAAAGACTTATCAGGTTGTTGAAGAGTGGTTTTAGGCGTTCACATAATAGGGCAGACATGATCTAATATGCGATTTTGAGATGACTATTACCTCTGTAGCTGGCGCAGTTCAGAGGTTCTCCTTTGTTCAGGATCAGGCAAACCCCGAGCTGTAGCGGCACTTAAGCAAGTACATAAAAAAGATCTGGCCATAAAATAGAAAAGACTTGATCGTCAAAATCTGTCGGAGCATCATAGTTGAGAACTATACTTTCGAAATAATGTCCAGCTTTAAGATATTCTTAGACATACTTATAAAAATTACAACAGCATGCAGGTCTACATACAAGATAGGGTTGCAAAAGCAAATCAAGCATATTACGTATTAAACATTTTGAACAAAATTTAATTTAAAAAAAAAACACAAGGAAATTCAGGGTATGTGATGTTGCTTAATAGCATAATGGCCTAATATTCAAAATGTTTTAGTTAATTTTTCCTATTAGTGCAACGTTTCTTGTTCAATCCTTATACGAGTATTATTAATTTTGTTAGTGGAACTTGTTCTGATTTGTCATATTTTCGTTTTGCAAGATTCTGTTCGTTGTCCCGTTGCATATAACACACATATATGTAGTACATCGAATTTTCTAAATATTCCAAATTATATTATGTACTGACTTTTAATGAACACACTTCAAAAAAATAATCAGGAAAGTTGACATTAGCCGTATTTTACTATCACTCATGATCCATATGGATCATTGGTTTCTATGCAATACAACAACAATACGAGATCTTGCTTTTTATCAGGATCAATTTGGTAATCTAGAAATTTTTTTTTTCATTCCTTGGTAGGTAACACAACCACACTACAAGACACAAGGAAAATAATTTCGTTGATCCAGATCCGGATCGTTTTATTTTCGTCGTGTGATCTATATGGATCTTGGGTGATAATAAAATACGGCTACTGTTGTAAAAATTTGTGTATCCTTTTATAAAGAAGGTTATGTAACAAAATTTGTTGCGGAACGGTTTAATATCATTAAGTAATGTTCACGTTAATTCACTTTGCAATATTTCAAAGATGTTAGTTTTAAGTAAACTGGATTACGCCTTGACCATCTATGGTTCCTGTCTAAAATCAACTAAAAATATAATAACATCTACATACCACCAAGCCACAAGAAAAAGCCTTAGCGTCTGATCGACTTTGAGTTAAAGTAATGAGGAATGTGGAAATAGTCTCCTCAAGTCGATCATTATTTTTATTTTTTTTATCTAGCCGATAGCCCTGGTAGCTAGTGCTATATACCTTCGTATTATTTTTGTAATTTAATTACTTAATAATAAAGAAATAATAATAATAATATTTTTTTTTTTTTTTCGCTTTAAATCGAAATTATTCTATGTATCTAAGAATAATATTTCAGTCAAATCATAAATACAATACATACGTATGTATATGTATCTCTGTATTGTTTAATGTGCAGTAGGAGTAAAAGTAATAATGAAGCAAAACCTCTTTAAAGTGTCATTTTCATAGTGGCTAATTGTTTCCTATCTTTTCTCTTCATTTCCAACTTACTTATGTCGTGTAATTGAATATTTGTATTAAAAAATGTAACTCTTAGTTAAATGTTAATATTAAAATAAATAATATCTAAAAGTATGGATATATTTATCTAAATCAAAGGCGACCTACTAAATGTCGCAAAATGAAATGCCCAAACTAACAAATCCCCATCTTTTGAAGAATGTATAAGAACAAAATTCCAGAGCAAAATCCCCAAACACAAAATTACACAAATAAAAAATATATAGCCATTGTCTCTTCAGGTCCTCGTCGTGGTTCCGGGTAACACTTACTACGATAATGAGTCCCAAATATAAGGTGACCATAATTTTTTCCTCTCAAAGCGGAACACCTGCACATTTCTTTCGGCAAAACTTAAATTTTTTTTTATTATTATTTTAAGTTAAAGTATAATATTTTTTTTTTGCCTAAGGGTTAGTGGAAAAACGCTACTGCGCACGAAAAGTGTGAGACTTCTACTCTCTAAAAAACTAACTTTAACCCCTTTTGAACATGACATCATCCACTCCGGAACCGGATGCATTACTTCAGAGTGTTGTCGTTTTCTTCCCCTTTGGGGGCCGGCTTTTTCAAATTTTTCTCCTGGTGCGGGCTTATAATATCTTACCGGTAAGGCTTTCATCGATTTGGTAAACTTACTGAGGGTATATTTACTTCCTCCTTTCTCTATTTCGATCTGAGTGTTAGCCCACCGGAAGTCGAGCTACAAAAAGATGGAAAGCGCAAGGAGTTGCAAGAAAAAACACAGCAAATAAAATTACATCCTCTGCCACCGATAAACGCCGTTGGAATTACGGCAATAATAAGTTGCATTGCTTCCTTAAAGGAACACTGGCATCGAAGTTTAGGGTGACATCTCTCCGAAACAATACGTGGGAAATCAATATCGATGATGCCGATGGTTACCGAGCAGTGTCTCAAAAATTGAATGCCGAGGAGATAAGTTAGAAAGACCACTGCATGTTGTAGCAAGGGGACTCCACCCCTCGTGCACTAAAGAAGATGTTATAAACGACCGTCAAGACAAAGGCTTTAAAGTTCTTGATGCCGTCAATATTATCAAGAAGAAGAAGCAACAGTCGGAGGAAAATCAGGAAAAATGGGTAAAGCGTGGACTTCTACTATTCACGCTAAGTTTTGATAAAGACGAAAATAAAGATATTATATATGGTATTAAGACTATTCTAAACATCGTGGTCAAAATCGAACCTATGCGTAAGAGCTCCAGATCGATCCCGCAGTGTAAGCGGTGTCAAGGCTTCAATCATACGCAGATTTACAGCTAGAAAGAATGGCAATGCAAACCTCAGTCACTTGTATAAACTGCAAAGGAAAACATCCTGCGAACTATCGAGGTTGCGAAGTGGCGAAAGAGCTTCAAAAACGGCGCGATACGCTTAAAAATTCCATGCGCCCTATTCCGAAATCAATTAAGAACAGACCCAAAATAGCTACAAAAAAAGCAGCGAAGATAGGAAATCCGTCAATATTGACTTAAGATCGGGCAACGAAGAAAACACGAAACGCAGTAGAGAAAATGTGACAGAAGCAAAGTCTTCGAATACTGACGCACAGTCTTATGCTCAAGCGGCGATGGTAGCTAATGGCAAGTATATGACCGTCAACCCACGGGAGATCAAGGCAAAAAAAAACCGTCCAAACTCTAACGTAAAGACTCCTGCTCAAGTTGCGACATTGGAAAACGGTGATAGAGGTAGCTCACAAAATCTAGTATCCAATGTTTTCTCCTTAATACTTGCGAAACTTGAAGAGCAATGCAAAACAAACAAACTTATTTCCGAGAGACTAGTTGTACTAGAAAACAACATTCATAACACGCGCACTTCAACCAAAATATGAAAAAAACACTTAAAATTCTTTCACGGAAGATCAACGGGCTCGACGAGTTAGAAATATTTATACGAGAAAAAGATATTGATATATGCTTGGTCTGTGAAACTCATCTGGCAAAACAATCGAATGTTAAGATAAGGGGATATAGCGTGTATCACGCTTTCCACCCATTGGAAAGAGCCAGAGACGGATCATCTTTGTTTATAAAAGAATGTATCGAACACTCAGCAGAAATACAGCTTGAATTAGAAGAAATGCAAATAAGCACGGTACGCGTGAGAAATGGACATTTTGCCTTCAACATTTCGTCTATATATTGTCCACTGCGATATAAACTTGAAGAAAGTGATTTCTCAAACATCTTCGACTTCCTTAAACCAAATTTTATTATTGGTGGCGACTTGAACGCGAAACACCCCTTCTGGGGTAGAAAGGTAGAAAGCTTTATAATGTGGGTATGCAATACAGTTGTGATTTTCACTCGACGGGTAAACCAACAGCCGACTGATAGAAATAAGATACCAGATCTGTTCGATTTCTTTATTATTAAAGGAATATCTGGCAACTGTATAAAAGTTGAAGAAAGCTTTGATCTCTCCTCTGATCATTCTCCAATCATTATGACGTAAGTAAAGCTTGATTAAACACGTAGGACCGGCTAGATTAACCAGCGCGAAAAGTAATTTGGATGGCTTTAAAAAAAATATTGAGGCAAATATTGAGCCAAGCTTATCACTTAAAACGCCCTATGAACTCTCTCAAACCGAATCCAACGGTTTCAGTTTTAAAACGATCAAAGTATGCGTCGTTCGTTCATCATTTTTCTCATTCTCAAACAAACGATACATTATAGATATGAGTACATAGTAGATACAGACACGGTACACGGAGCGACAGAGCACAAAGTACCTATTACCTACCAGTTATGTATTTCAATTTCAAGTCTGTTTTTTGCTGTTTTTGTCTCTAGTTTTTCTTTTTTTGTGCTGTCTCTGGAAGTCTGTCTGTGAGCAATATTATTTTTAATATATACATTTACTGTATGTACATTTACTGAGAATGAGTTTAATGAACGAAACAAGTTTAATATGGGGTGGCCTTTTCTCAAAGCGGGACATTTTGCGTTCTTTGGGGACAGCGGGACACAAAGCTCGAAAGCGCGACTGTCCCGCGGAAAGAGGGACATATGGTCACCTTACCCAAATAGGCTGTTCACTTGTAGTTTGAAGACATAAGTGAAAATTCAGGTAATCTAGAAGTCACAAGGCACCCAAATCCCATACTTCGAGTCTACCAAAGAAATTATGTTTGGCGCCAAAAATTAATTTCTTTGATAGGCTCGAATTACAGGGGATCTTGCGTCAAGGATTTCGTGTCTGAGGAATCCGTGACTGGGGATTTCAATTTAAAGATTTTGACATCTTGTGACTGGGAATTCACTAGCCAACCCGTAAATCAACAGTAGGTATAAACCTAATCTATCTATTTATCAGGAAATGTACAACAGCAAATCTAGAGAGTAAACGCATTATTGGGAATTGATCTTCTAGATTCTCAGTTAGGAATGTTGTTAAAATATTCTGGAGATAGTAACCGTATAGAAGATCGTGCTTTATTTATAAACACCCTTATTTTGGAAAGAATATTTTGTAGACCTGTGCAAAACTAACTGCCTTGCCGCCATGTTGCGATTTCCAAATTTGTTTCATTTATTTAGTTTTGTATGCCAATCATAAAACAGAGTGATGTTTCTGCAATTTATAAATCAAAGCAAGAAAGCACGTTGATTGGCATAAAAAATGTACAATTTACGTGGGAGCTATGGTTTGTTGGTTGGTTAGGATCGGCCCTCCATGAAGATGCACTTAGACCAGATGTAGGTCTATTGTACTGCCTATGCGCAAGGTGGGTGGATCACCCTATTACTCTAGGAACTATTTGCTTCGTTGTATGAATACGTTCATTTTAGCCGTGCAGGCGTTGCTGAGATCATTTAGATCGCGGAAAAAGTATTCACCCAGAGTTACTTTCCTAATGTTGGCGAGCGCATGACAAGCGCAGAGAAAGTGACCAATGGTTCCTCCACTTCATCTCTACAGTTCTGCAGAAATTGTTGTAGGGTATGCCTAGTCTTTGGGTATGTCTTCCTATGACGCAGTCCCCGGTGATAACGTTTGCTATTTTGGAGAGGGTTTCTCTCATGTGTTTCAAGAGCCCAATGGACCTAGATTTGTTAAGTATTGATCAAAGTTGTCTGGCGGTGTTGCATTGACCTAGATGTTGCCATCGATGATTGGCCACTTTCTACGCGTGTCGTCGGTTTGAATAAGGTACTTAAGATAAGACGTTGGCGCACAGTGTGTCACAGTGAGCTGGTACCCAGCAAATGGTGAGGTTGTACTGACCAGCTATCTCGTTAAGAGATACGCGGCAGCCTTTCACTGCCTTAGAGCTCGTAGTGCTGGATGTGAGGGATTTGATGGCTGCCTGACTATCGAAGTAGATAACAATAGCGCCGAACAGCGGTAACATCGGCTTGAAAAATGCTGCAATGGTTTGGAAGGTTAAAAGAGAGGTGTATGTCCAAGTGAGAAGATACCGGCACCAACTCCGTCCTTGGTTTTGGACCCGTCCGTGAAAATTGACAGCGATTGGTTGTATAGGACATCGCATTGCGTCCACTCAACTCTGTCCTGCATTGAGTGCATGTAGCCCCTGTTGAAGTCATATTCAGAGCGCAGGTGGTCAGTGGAAGTGGGGAGATGACGGTGCATCGAAAGTATTTTGGCATGTCCCATGTGGAGCCTAGTTTGGAGCGCCGTGTGGCAGTGCACCGTTAATGCAACTCGCATAGTTTTTTCCATTATGGATAGGTTGGACTTCTTCTCCAGGATGGGCCACTATGCCAGTACTCCATGTATAAAAATGGGTTTTATTACCGACAATAACCTTGCAACCAGTTTTTTTTTTTTTTTTCGATTTTCAGAGGACTTCGTTAAGCACTAGATACCATAGTAGTGGAGACAGTACACCCCCTTGAGGGGTGCCTCGTTGTACATGTCTTTTGATAGTGCTGCTTCTGAAAGATGCTGTTATTACACTGTTCTTTAGGATGTGCTCCATGACACAGCAGATGGGTTCGTAGATGTTAAGCGTGTGATGTCTTGCATCCTTTGGATTTTATACCCTCACCTCTGTCCAGGCAGTTGGCGTTGTTCCGAGCTCGAGACGACCCCTCAGAATGCAGAAAAGATTCTGCCACACAATGTGGGACGCCGTCTGGAGCTGTGCCGGAAAAATACCATCCGGTTCCGGGGATTTCAATGGTTCGAAACTATTCACAGCTATAGTACATTCGCTCCGAAACATCAAGAAGTTTGCAAGTGTGTTCAAATCAACTGTACGAATGCCCATTTTTGAATTTATTATGAAAAGCTAATCAACAAAATAACATTTGATTATCACTTTACACTTCAGTATTTTTTATTTGCATGTATTTTGGCTCTAAATAATTAAATTCAAATTTGTAGACAATAAGAAGTTTAAAAGCTAGTCCAAGAGCAAAAAAAGAGAACAACTACAGTGCACTCTCGATTTTTGAAACATCGATTATTTCAAACCTCGATATTTGCAGCCCACGCAATAGATTTACTTTTTTCGATTTTTGCAAAAAATTTAAAAAAGGTTCTCGATTTACACAACTTTGAAATTGTCCGACACATAACAAATACATACATATATGTGTGTACGCTTTAATGTACATACCTATCTAATTTTATTTATACGTCACAGAGTATACTGCGTAAGCATTTTTGAAGTATTTTTATTTTCTGTCTATTAATGCAACTTTTTCGATTTTTGGTCGTGTTTTCATGTAAGCTGTAAAAATCGAGAGTGCACTGTACTTGGTTTTAAAATTCAGATTCGTTTTATTTACAAAATATAAGAATTAATCGTTACAATTGTAATCAGTAACTGCATACATCTGTTGATCACTCAGTTAATTATTTACGACTTTCGAACATCTTTTACGTCATAAATCAGAGAGATAATCTCCCAAGGAGGCATGTTGATTAGAAAAACCGAACACGGTAACGCATTTTTAATTTGAAAAACGAATCTTCAAACTCATTCTATCGATTCTTTAACCATTTAAATGTAAGCCAGGTGGAATAGAATACAGGAGCATACTATGTATGGTAGATATTATCTACTAAACATGATAACTATTATCTAAGTGCGCACATTATTTAGGTGGGAGCAAATGAACGTGAGAACTGTTCTCGCCATCGTATCGAAGAGAAGTCGATTCGCACTTTTTTCACTCTTTACAGAATAAACACTTAGCACGCAAGTTATATAACTTTAGATTAACTTTGGGGGTGTGGACTTGGTCTCGCGCTTTATATTAAAGAAATATTTGTTTTTGTTAATGGTATTATTTTTAAGCTTTTCTTCGTTGTTGTGCTCGATTGTTAAAAGCTTTTATACTATTCTATCTACACATATATAATACGAGCTGTACAAGTTATCTCCATCAATGTTTGCTGACACGTGTACGTATTGCTAAATATAAATATGTAGATACATATGCACGTATTGTATTATACATACATACGAATTATAATGCATGCTCCAAGAATTGATTGCTTTGCATACGTAATGAAATGATAATTAATTAGGTAATCAAACTACATAAATATATATACTCGTACATGTGTATGTACAACGGAAAGCCTATTGCTCTCGGCCGAATCTGTCCGTCCGTCCACCTGTCGGTCAACACCTTTTAGCTCCAAAACAAAAAACACTACTTGTATGATTTAAAAGAACTAATATTGGAAAATTTCCAATTGATATATGCACATACATACATATTAGGTAATTTTTTTTCTTTTAAGTGAGGAGTTGGATGATAGTAGGATGCTCTAAGACCCATCAAAGTACTTCGACCTAAAAAGTGATCTTTTGTACTAGATACTCTAGTACATACATATAAGTATATATATAGTGTACATACTCGAGCATATGTATGTACAGTACATATGTATGTATATAGCCGAACTCGCTAAAGCCGTTCTGACGTTATTTTGGTTCGTAGCTAACTTCGTGATATTGTATCGTGATGATATTTACTTACCTAAGATTATTTATAATCATTATAAACTATGCAACAGTTAAAACCAGATAAAAATCCCATTACTGGTTTTTAAGTGAAATGTGAACGACCACCAAAGGCATACAGTATTTTTATATATATGTATTGAACATGTACACATTTTATCTGCTCTAGAGCAGTCATATATAATAATAACTTAAGAAATAAACTGTTAAACTTATCTGAGTAGAGTGCAGATTGGCAAATCAAAGGGTAAAGTTGATTGTTGTAAGTAAGATTATTAATTATTATATTATTACTGACTACAGAATTTGTAAATAAAGACATTGAGAAGGTACATTATTCTAATTAACAATTTAAAGTTTCGGTTTTGACACAAATATCTTTGACAGAATACATATCTACGAGTATATTTCTTCCCTTTTTGACGAAGTTATGATCTGAATTTAATGGATCACTGATCTACTTCACTGCATTTTTACTGATCCGCCTGTAACCATTTAATTTGATTGAATAATACCCCAATACTTTACGGAATTATATAAATGATATATATTAGGTTAATACAGCACCATTCTGCACACCATATTAGTTCAACATATCATACAATAAAAGTCCATTCGAATAAAAACGCAACGAATAAATAGAATATTCTCTTATAAAAGCTAAGCACACAAAAAAATTAAATTACGGCAAGTGGAACAATTTAAATTGTTATCACGCAGAAAGACGATTCTGATGCTGTTTCTATAAATTCGCATTTTATTAAGAAATACGAGTATATATGTTTGTATGTTTAAAGCATGATATACACCATCAGTCCAATTATTGAACATGATCATTTAATAAAAAATTTGATTGACGAGATTCACCCAGAGTTTGAAAGTGATTGAAGAAAGTTTTGAATTTGAGATACATGTTTACATGTATTTTCATGTATATATGTATGTGAATACTGCCTTGGTTTATGTGAATTTGAAGTTCATATTGACCCTTCTTTCTACATGTCTTCATATAGGAAGAAATATTTCCGAGTTCACGAATGCAGCCTGAGTAGAGTACTGCTTAATCGGTAATGTTCTAAATTGAATAACCCTTCGCGATACTAGCATTCATTCCGCTTATAAGATAATGTTAGGCACCACATGCATATTTTAAATAAATGTGTCCAAACATACATAATGTTATGTTCTTTCATACATTCACTATGCCCACAAAAATAATTATTTCTTTGGTGTTTATAAGTGCGCACAATTTAATTGAAAACTAGCACCGCTAGGGCATTTCTTCCCATGCAGCAAAAGTTTATCAGCAGCTGTTTTTCACTTTCACTCTCCGCAGTACGAATATTTGACGTCAGGTTATATAACGTCAAGCTTAATTTGGGGGTGTGGATTATTTCTTTTTTAGGAGGCATTTGTTTTTGTTTTTTAAGTTAAGTAACTTTTCGTAGCGTATGATGCTTAAAAGCTTCCTCTGTTATACGTATAAGCGCTGTACAAATTCCCCCCAGCAAAGTTTGCATACGTACGTTTCGTTAAATATAAATATGTACATAAATAATAATAATTTTTTAGAGAATTTACTACCTGCATACGCAGAGCCAAACATTAAATTGCGATGTTTTACGCGTGTACAATATTATGTACATATGTATGTACCTACATACATATGTACATATGTATGAACGTGTGTAATATACTAAACCTACACAAAATGTTTACTTATGATTACATGAATGGTATTATATTTTCTATGTTCTGGATTAATATGCAAAACTTATTAATACTGAAGTCAATATTTTCTTTCTTTTTTTGTTTTTTTTAATATGATTATTTTCTGATTCACAATCATACTTCTTTAGCAGTGCTTAGAGATTTATTTACATATGTACATATGCATGAACATAAATAGGTACTATGACACTCAATTACAAACACAAAGTAATTTGTTCTTGAAAAATGTTTATTGAATGTTTTTATGTTTTTTTTTTCTGCTGTCGCCTATTTATATAACATTTTTGAGCCAGTAAATTGTTCGAGGTACCAGAGTACTAGATTAATTAAATAAAACCTGAAGTAATATTATCTATGCAATCATTCAACGTCGAGAGCTGTTATATAACTACGTAATATTACAAATGAGACCCAATGATTAGAAAATCAACTTACATCAATTAATACTCCTTCATGTTAATTTGATAACAAATGGAATTCATTTCAACCTACACCCCCAAGGCAGCAAAAATCGCTACAGATAAAGTTACTACAGTTCTCGTATACCACAAGCCAGCAACGCAGCATAACCAACAATCAAACTATAGTCAAGTGGAACAATTGAAATTGTTAACCACACGCACAAATGATTGGCTTGATGTATGGTATAAGAAACTTATTATTTCTTATTGAGAGGTATATTATACTCAGCAAAAATTTAAATTTATCAATTTTTTTTAAAGATAATAAAGTTCCGATAATTTTTCCAAAATAAATTTTACTATTTAACGACCGATGAATTTTTGTTTTTTAAGAGGGCTAATAAAGTTTCGTGCATTACGTAACATACATGTGTACATATGTTTATGCCAGTTTCTTTGTTAAAAACGTAGAAGAAAGATTTAATTTGAAATGCAAGGATATTTCCTTTAGGTAAAACAGATTCTTGTAAATTCGACACATAGTAAATTATGCTTTTAAGCCACAAAATACAAAAAAAAAAAAACGTTATCACGAATTGTATCATGCATACTAATGCAGCCCCTAGTAATTAATATAATCTTTATCCACCCATTTCTTACCTGTTTCTTTCATCAATTTTTCGTCTTCGGTTAAGAACGTCAAAGGGGGCATTTTAACTCCATCCGAGAAGGCAGCACATTGTTGACGCTGAAGAGCGTTCACAATCTAAGTCATTTGAATAAAAAAAAAGGAAATGTTTTTCAATCAGTATGAAGGTCTTTCAATAAAGAAATTTAATTAAGACCGCAAAAAACTTACTGTGCGCATTGGAATCTTCTTAAGGCAGTTCATAGTATAAGTTCTAATAACTTTGGAACACAGAAAAACAACAATTAATTTCACTTCGTAAGAATACCGAAGATTGATCTGAACTCCAAGAAGATCGGAACACAAGTGACACTACAATGTATATTTAACGAGCACTTCGGCTAGTGAACATGCTCTAATATCTTCTATCAGTAAACCGGCTGGATCGCTTTTTTCACTTATCAATTCCGTTTGCTATCATGTGGAGCGGAGGCATATGGAAAAACTGTTTGTTAAAAGCTCTCTCCCTAGTTCTTTAGTAAAGTTATTGCTTAAGTCTTTGAAGAGAACAAAAATAAAGATTGTAGCTTTGGTGACGATCTAGCCAAAAATGATTTGTCCATAAAGAGAATTCTCGGATATCAATTTATCATTATCAAGAAGTTAATAAAGAAGACCGGCAAAACCAGTTTTGAAAATGAATCTACTCGAATGTATATTTACCCGTATATATGTATGTACGAGTACAGTCAGCGCCCAAATTGAGTGGAAAAAAAGAGTTTGCATAATGCTATAAACTATTTTTTTTATAATAATATGGACAAAAGTCAAAATCTACACACCAGAAGTGAGTGAACAATTATCGGATTAGTCCTAACAAGTTCATTATTATATTCATATTTATTTGTTGTAGATTAATATTTACAAACGATTTTTAGCATATACATATTTTGCTTTAGAGTTTTAGAATACAATTATTCTTAACAAATAAAATATACTAAATATATAATGAATACATTATTAAACACTATGTTTCAGTTAGCGAAACTTCTACAAATTAAAACCATTATATAACACTTACTGGACTACATTACACATAATTGTTACTTCAGACTGTAATTAGTAGTAATTATTTTTAATTAAGTCTGTAGCATAGTTGACATTGGTTCTTTCAAGAAGTCTAAATGTTGGGTAGTATGTACCTGAGTAATTTCATAATAATTTTTAGGACTTTATTTTGCATTATCTGTAACTTTTTAATGTGACAATTTGCATAAGCAAACCATACAGGCGACCCATGCAGCAAACTAAGTTGGAAAGTATTGTAGTTTTAACAATAATTTTCCAAAGTTAGTAGTGAGGCTCACGAGGCAGGCCTTTAAACGCCTGGATCACACAAATGCGACTACATCGGCATTTCATTGGCCTCAGTAACCAAGTGATCAAAAATCGGGAAGCCTGTCGATATTTTCTGAGGTCAAGTATGCATACCCTACAGGCGGATCAGTAGAAATGCAGTGAAGTGGGAGGGTTATGATCCCTTGTTTTCGGATCATAACCTCGCCGAAATAGGAAGAAGAAGAAGTAGTTAGGCTCTGTTAATCAAGGGTAGGTAGGTAGAAGTGGCGGTTCTGTAAAAGATAGACCCAATTAGCACAGTTGCGCCGTTTTGATACCACGACTCATGCGACCTTGGATGTTGATATGTGTTGGTGAGGACAATCTAGAGCTAGCCTGTGGAGTTTAAGAAGAGTGTTAGCTCATTTATGTTTTTACCTGAGATCTCCTCAAGAAAATTGTAGAAGGGTTTGCCTAATGCTTGATGTCTAGCCCAGCTAGGGATGGGCAAGTGCACATGTAGTGGATAATTGTTTCCTTTTCGGTGGCTATGTTGCAACTACGGCAGTGTGTATTATATGGGATACCAAGTTTGGCTGTGTGCCTTCCTACCGGCCAGTGTCCCGTGATTATCGCGAGTATACGGCAATGCCTTTGCGCCCCTGTTCAATAGGGCGGTTGTTTTGGTCTTGTTGTAGTTAGGCCACATCTTTCTGGATATGACGCAGTTCGTTAACCTAGACTATTTAAGGTTAGCTTTTCTAAGAAAGATTGAAGAGATGTTTGCCTTAATTGCTCCGATCGGGGTGTGAACAAGTTCCGCAAGTGAGCAGTGGAGGGCTGAGCCTCGCCTGGCCAGTTCGTCAGCATGTTCGTTGCCATCAACGTTGCTGTGGCCTGGAACCCAGACTAGGGTCACCATGCATTGGCCATCTAGCTAGGCCCGCACCTGTCGGCATTCTAGTACTAATTTCGAGGAAATGGTTTCCGAGGCAATGGCTTTGATAGCAGCTTGGCTATCAATTAAAATAGCGATTCTTTGCCTTGGTAGTGTATTTGTGTGTAATTTGATTTTGCGACAGGCTTCGCGAATGGCGAGTAATTCCGCTTGGAAGACGCTGGGAGCGTCCGTGGTCTATACGATCTTGCGATGTTCAGGGACTCCGAGAAAACAACCGCGCCAACCCCACAATCCATTTTTGAGCCATCGGTGTAGACTGTTAGATCGAAACCACTGGTCGCCTGTCCATCTTGCCAATCTTTTCTTGTAGGGAATTGTACATCGACTGGATATAATGTTTTTATAGTTACACCTTATATATTAATACGTGAACACGAAACTTCACGTACATTTTTTTAGTATTTATTATAAAAGGAGGGGGATGGAAGTGAAGAAAAAAAAATCATGTGCGTATGTAACATTTAAGTTAGGTAAATACTCCTCGTTCGAATTTCGTCCACACGCGATACTAGTTAATTTTATTAGTTGTCATTGTAATGTGTTTTTGGAAGTTGAGTTTCTCATCTAGAATAATACCCAGGTACACTCATACCTCGGTTAACGGCATGGATACGTTCCACAAAATTAGAACGCAAAGCGAAATGCCGTATAACGACTCATTTTTTTTTTCTTTTCATACAAACCCATACAAAATCCATTAGGTTAGTTCGAAATCTTTAAGATAATTGATAAAACGTTATAAAAAAATATAATTTATTGCGTTAAATTCAGAGCATAATATTGACAGGAGCGAAATTGAAATCTACATACATAACTACAAACAATGGCGCAAAATTATAGTCACCGTAATTTAAGTAGAGTAAGTGCATACTAAGTAGTATCATGTTAACTCTGAAACCACGTCCTAACTTTTTATCTAATTATAAACACTTTTAACCTACCTACAACTAGTATCAGCTTTCGAACGACAGTTTATGAAAACGAACACAGTTTAAGAGATACTCTTTCTACAAATTTAAAGGAATTTGACATAACAACAACCATTTTTTCTTAATTTCAAAAACATCCTCAGAAAACATTTTATAGGTATTGAATTTCGCGAGGACAGAATGTTCAAATCCGATACTGAAAGATAATATGGGCTATCGTTCCTTTTAAGTTTAATACGGGGTTATAAAGATAAAGTGGGTATTATATCGACTATAATTAAGATAAATTTTAGCTTTGGTACGTACTAAAATAATTTTAAAATGCACTTTATCCGACTATAATTTTGCGCCAATATAATTAAGTAAGAAAAAAAAAAGAGAAATTAAGATGTTGAAAAGCTTTACTAGAAGATGAATCGCTGTCATCTACACGAGCGGCTGCGGGTTTAAAAAATCGTTCCATCGTTGGTTGTTTTGCTTTACTTTGTAATTATTTATTATTTTCTTTATATTATAACAATTAGCTTCGTTAATAGCTCTTGAATCTCTAGGCTGCGTTTTTCGTAGGGATCGTTTTAGTTTAAAATTGTAAATCCCTCTTCGAAATGATGCAGTACTTCATAAAAAAATTCTTGATGTCAACTGACGACTAGTGGAAGGCTCAGGCTCTTCATCTGGCTCTTGATCTGATCTCAACTGTATCAACTTTTCATTTGATCATCACATCTTCTGACTTAAAAACTGTCTCAAGCCAAGAAGGGGGAAACGTGTGTCTAGGAATTCAAACTACACGATTCCGAGGTCCACTTTGTACGCGTTGTGTAACCATCTTCTTGTATAATGAACGTCATATCCAGCGAGACAAGTAGATTTTAAATGATTAGAAAAGACAAGGGTTGCTTTCATTAAAAATACACCGAAAATCAATTTGCAAAGACAATTCTCGGCATGGGCACGTCATTTTTACATGCATCCAATCATTTACTCTCATTCGCCGGTTAAGAAAGAGAATCACAACTTCCCAAAACATCATAAAACGCGAAAAACTCCGAGGAAGTTTGCTCATAACCGATACTACGGGTCCGGTAGCAAAAAGATATATCTTGTAAATCTCTCGACTCGACTTCACAAGAAAAATGATATTGTGCTTTTTTTTTTCCCCCCCGTTATAACGAAAAATATTGGCCATGAAACGGAAGCAAAGACATAAAAAAAGGCCGTTATAGCGAAAGTCCGTAATAGCGCAAGGCCAGAATAAAGCGCGGCCGTATAGCCAGGTATGAGTGTACTTACATTTATCTCTCCATTCAACATCTGTTTGATAAAATTTTATTTTAAAAGCGGGCAAAAAACAAAATTTCCTTAAACGTGTAAAGAAAACAGCTTGGGATTTGTTGGCGTTTGCTTTACTTTTCCACTTTAAGAAATGCTTCTCAACCACGTGAAGGTTGTTCCGTAAGGCAGAAACAATATCTGTCTGTTCGATATTGGATGAGAAAAGTGCTGTATCGTGTGCAAATATAGCCGAGGTTATTGAAGGAAAGTCAGCCATAAAAATATTGAAAAGTACTGGCCTTAATTAGATTTCTTACAAGGTTGGGTCTCGTAAGGAAACGACTGTCAAAAGGTGTTGCAAACATATCTAAATCTGTCTATGACTGATTAACTACAGATCTTGTCTCTTCGTGACTCAGGTTAGCGGACATGACGTTATTTGGACTGAATGTGGTGGCCTACAAATTAAGCTTTTCATCTTGGTTAAATATTTTGACTTCACCATTCCTAAGGGGGGGATATAGCCACGCTTTTTGACACTATTTTATTGATTTTCTAAATGGTTTTTGATTTTTTGTAAACAACTATAACAATCTTTTTCATCTTTTATTACGATAATTAGCAATTTAAATGATTATTTGATTCTTTAATGCCTTTTTACTTCTTTTACGTAGAGGCTTGTGGAAAAATGCTAGTGTGCAAGAGAAACAGGCCCGCTCTGTTTCAAATAGTGTGAGGATACTACTCACTAAAAAACCACCTTTAACCCCTTTTCAACCTGACACCATCCACTCCGGGACCGCCTTAGCATTTCTTCAGAGTGGTATCGTTTTCTTCCTCCTCTGGGGACCGGCTTTTTCATTTATCTCCTGATGTGGGTTTATAACATCTTGCCGGTAAGACTTTCATCAATTTGGTAAACTTACTGAGGGTATGTTTACTTCCTCCTCTATCTTTTCGATCTGCGTACCCTCTCAATAAATAAAGTTATCTTATTCCACATGTCGATACTCGAGACCATCTTGTTTACAAAATTTTCTGGGAAAAAGGTGCCTATCTCCGACTCCAGGCTATTCCTTTCTGCTGCCCACCTGTTACAGGTGAAAAAGGTGTGATGCACATCGTCTTCGTATTGGCTACTGCACTCTCTACTTTTCCCATTTTGTGCAGGTACCAGTTTGACTTCTGATTTAAAGTAACCATGTCCGGTAACAAACGGGGTGATACAATAATTCAGCAGTACCAGCAGCAGCAACGTCTCTGATCAACCGTTAGGTCCATCTTCCCCTCTCATCGGCATTCCACCTGTCTTGCCAATTCTTTTTCGTGAGTTGCTTCGCTTCTGTAGCTGCTATTTCCGCTCCTATTTCCATCTTCTTGTCGTGGACGTACTTCCATTTTGCTGCTGGAAGATCAATGGGCGTCACTCCTGCAACTACAAGGATGGCCAATTCAGACACTGTGCAGAAAGAACTAAATACTCGGAGAGCTCCTCTTCTCTGTACTGGTGCTATTCGCTTTCTGTATTTTTCCTAATTGAGTGCGTCAGCCCAAATCTCGCAGCCGTACAAGAGTATAGAGTGCGTAACCGACATCAGAAGTTTACGTTTGTTCTTTTTTGACCCTCCTACGTTCGCCATACGAGTAAGTCTGCTCAGTGCTGCGGTGATTTTCACAAATACTTCACTGCATCTTTTGCTAGTAAAGCTTCTGATCTCACTTGGTATCTTCCGACATTTCCAGGCGTAGAATCCCGTCATATAAAATGTTTCATAGGTCGGGACTCAAAATTGAGCATTGCTCAAGCACCAATTAACTTCCTGTGTGGTCCCTAAAGGTATATACGCTGATGGTGTATCCGGATCGCCTTTTCCCATGCTTATCAGTGCAAAGCGTTGCGTTTTCCAGTTCTTGTGGAAGACTCCGTCCTTTAAGCAGCTGTTGTACATGTTGAGCAACAGCCAGGGGCACGTTCGAGTGATTGTGTTCAGTACTTCCGCTGGTACGCCATCAGGGCCAAAGTCTTTGTTATTTTGCATGGAGCTTGCAGCCACGACCAACTCATCTTCGCTGAACAGTGAAATCTCTTTTTGTAGAGCTGAAATTTCTTCTTGAATCCTGACTGGATGCGTCAGCAATAGAGCATTCACGATGACCTCCATCTTTTCTGCGTTTAGGTCTGGGCAGGAAACCTGCGCCTCCAACTTGCGCAGAACTACTCTGTACCCTAGTCCCCAGGGGTAGATATTGACATTTCGGTGGAGTTCTTTCCACTTTCTCTTCTTACTGCTTCTTATTTTCTTTTCATCACTGAAGTAAGGAGCTCTTTATTGAGCCTGGCCGTATTTCATCCGGGTAATCTCCTTTGGTTTCCGTTGCGGACGCGGTGGTCTCTTTGCAGATCGTAGTCTATGTATTGACTACCCGTATAGTCTTCGATGAACGTCCAGTTAGACAGGGCTTTCTTAAACACCTGACATGTACCCGATCCTGGCAAGTGAGCCAGCAACTCTGGTGTCAACTTAAGTTCCGCACTTAAGCATCTTGGGCTTTTCTCGCACTCACTTTTTGTATGGCCTTTTTCTCCGTACTTAATGCATAATCCTTGCTCCTTTCTATCTGTTGCTCTGCAGGCTGGTTGCGGATGACCTTAGCCGAAACACCTATAGCAGCGCGTTATCACAACTCTTCGGCAAATTCTGCAGTTAATCCATCTATTTGTGCGAGGTGTTTTCAGTAGCTCACTTGCTCCTCGTGTGTTCATTTCGACTATTGCTATCCTCTTGGCTCTGCTGTTTGCCTTCGTAACAGAAATTTTGAGTTCTTCTGCTAAATTTTTGATCTTTTCTTTAATCTAGTCAGATCACCCATGTCTCTGAACTCCAGGGTTTCTTTGGCCTCACGGCTTCGTATGGTTTCCTTTTCGCCTAGAATACTTTTCAAAAATGCGCCGAATACTTCCTCGTCCTTCGTTTTCGATCCAAGCTCCAGGAGAACATCTCCCGTTCTTGTTTGGCGCACGGTTTTAATGTCTGTTTCTGTATCCTCAGGTCTAGCTTACTGCGGATTTCTCTCAGTATTTTTGCATACGTTCTACCTTTCTTTGGTCTTATAACTATCGTTTCAGTTCTTGGTTTGGGTGACCTCTGTCTTCGTTTCTTTCGGCTTTCTGCTTCAGGTTTTTCGAACGTAATTTTTTGCTGCCTACCTATTTGGTAGTTTCACCGCTACATCGGCCTCAGGCGTTCTGAGCAATCCATGCATATTTTATGCCACCTGCTTTTTCACTCGTAAGCTATCAATGAGATCTTCCACAACCTCTTAAGTTCCAGTGTTATCGAAATCAAGATCTTGAACAGCATCAATTACCAGGGCATATGTAATTGTTTCACCTAGATCTTGTAATACCGCATAATTTCTCAAAAAATTTACGCAAATATATTACCTTTGTAAGAATCGCTATAGAAACTTCCGCTATCGGAAGTTTGAAGATACGGGGTGCTTGTGTTTATTTTTAATAATTTTTACTACATTCCAAAAAGGATTTGCATTTTTGGTTAAATCAATAACTTTTTAACTACCATGGCTATCAAAAATTATAGCCAGAAATATTTCCGTGAGTGCCGTGGCTATTATATAATTGATTTTAAAAAAATGTTCCATGAATAAGCTATTTTTTTTTTTCACAAACTTAGTCTCGATGTGCTCTTAATAAACACTCTTACTTTAAATTACAGAATACAGTAAATATTAGTCTACGGGAGAGACATTTATCCTTTGCTTGACTTAGGATTTTTCGCCTATTCAACGAAGGCGCTATGAAGGATACGTATATTCAAGCAAATAGGAAATTCAAGGCCATTTTTAAGGCAAAGAGGAATAATTACTATGAAGTAGAGGCTCGGATGTTGGCAAGGAAGCTCAATGGTGGAAGATATGTAATGAGCAACAAGTTAAATCCGAATATCCTACTAGCCCACTTCAAAACGTTATTGAACCGACCTGGATAGGAAACAATCGGTTCTAAAAGGAATTTCAAGCGGGATTTAGACCAAAATATTCGACAATTGATCATTTGTTTGTACTAAGGAGTATTGTGGACTCTTTTCTCATACGAAGTAAAAAACTCTATGCTTTTTTCGTGGACTTTAAAGCAGCCTTCGACACAGTGAACCGTAACGCATTATTCTATAAGCTCTACAACTTGGGTATGTCGTTAAAATTTGGACGGGTTATCCAAAACCTATACAGTGACACCAGGGCAGCTGTGTGGAACGGGGACGGACTGTCGGAATGGTTCTATTCGTGTTCAGGAGTAAGACAAGGTTGTTTTCTAAGCCCAAGTCTTTTTACACTCTTTATTGAAGACATAATTGAGTTCCTGCTAGGAGGAGTTAAATATGCAGGAGTTCTTATCAACGCACTTTTCGCATCAAAGCACTATTCGCAGACGACGTAGTCTTACTGGCATATTCTCCAGAACACCTTCAGCTTATGATCAACCGACTTAGTGATTACTGCAAGTTATGGAACCTGATTGTCAATTTGAATAAGTCTAAAGTTATGGTGTTCAAAATAGGGGGAGGCAGATACTGTGCTAACGAGAAATGGAATTACAATGGGGAAGTAATTGAAATAGTGAAGAAATATAAGTACCTTGGAGTGTGCCTTACAAAAAATCTTAATATGAATATTCATCTTGAGGAAAAATTAGCAAAATCAAAAACAGCCATCAATCTAGCTTGGGGGAGATTCTTCAACAACAAGTTTATTGCCCACAGTGCTAAATATAGAGTTTTTGAGGCGGTATCGGAATCCATTCTATTCTACGCAACACAAGTATGGGAAGGTAAAAGATATGAAGCCGTTGAGAAACTATTAAGACACTACCTCAAAAGAGTATTTTATCTTCCTCTAAGCACGCCAAACTATATGCTTATGGTGGAAACAGGATTAGCACCGCTTTTCATAAAAACGCTGAAACTCCAAGTGGATTATATTCTGAAGGTCCTCAACATGCCGGATTACCGTCTTCCTAAAATAGCAGCTGTACAAGCTATACAAAGAAGAACAGGATGTTTTGAAGAGTGTATTGATTTAGCTCGTGGCTGTGGCATTCAAGTTAATCACGAGGATTTAAAGTGTCTGAAGAACCAGCTTTATCAGCTTATCAAGGGAATCGATGCACAGGCTAGGGAAAGGTATCTAGAGGAAGCTGTGGGATCGTTACGTAGATCGATATAAGGCCGTTTGAACCACAACTTATTGCAGAAGAATTATTTTCGGGATGAACACAGCATTGATGAAATATCGATGATCTTAAGGCTGCGGGGCGAACTCCTAAAGCTCAATTATGTACCTCACTGAGAAGATTTACCTCTGCTTTGTAGTTTGTGCAATTTGACAGAGAGGGAAGATACTCTGCATTTTATGGGAAAATGTCCAGTTTTGCGAGAAACAAGAAGACACATTTTTGGAACCGATGTTCTCGCGGAGAATCAAGTCATAGCATTCCTTAACGATGTAAATGTTCCTAGTTTGTTTGAGTATTGCAAAATTGCACTTCAATATCGAGAGAGAATACTGAGTGGGAATTTTTAATAAATGGTAGTCCACCCCATTTTGCCATTGCATAGTTATTTAATTGGAGTTTAAAAATAATATATTAGATATATGTCAATCAGGCAGACGGCAATGCCATGGAAAATTGATTTTTGTAAATCCTATCTAATCTAATCTAATCTAATCTATTAGTCTACGGCCGTTTCTACGATGGACCTACAGGAAAATCAAGAGTAGTTTCTTTATTAAAGGCTATTGAATTATTAGTCCACAATTTAAATTGTTTTCCCTAGTTAATCTACATAAGTACATATATGCATAAGAGAATAAGCCGAAGTTTGTGGCAGGCGCAGGTTGGTTGTCTGAAACAACTCCACACTCATTAAATATTTTTTTTGTTATTTGACTTCCGGCTGTGGCAGGCCTTCCATCACTTTTACACACCCAATAACACTGTCATTCAAAATGTGGAACGTGGTCGAACTTAGATCTCATCCTATAGCTGTCCATCCACAGGTGGTCGAGGAAGAGTGTTTAATTTGCTGAATCCTTTTTTTTTTAGTATCAGCCATAGTCATTGATGCTGCTTATTAAAGTTTCAATTATCAATATATCATAAAAATTAATATGATTTCTATATTTTGCGTCAATTCTAGTACACTCTTTGGCAAATGTGTGCATACCAAATTCCTTAATTTTATTAGTATCAATGATGGGGTTTAAATTGTTTTTTATCACCTGCTAAAATCAGCTCTAAATTGAAAAATTTACTAACCACAAGCACATATTAACCACAAAAGCAAGGTCAAAATAGAAGAAAACATATACTCGTAATGTGCCAGCCATGAACAAATAACCCACCAGTGCAAATCATAATAAATGTAAAACATTCGATCAATCCCCATAAAAAATTTACACTTTTATAGAAACTAACAGTGAAAACACGTATGCACCAATAAAATGGAAATGCTGGAACAACCATTAATGATCAATTTGCAAAGCCTGCTCGTGTACGTGTCGCCTGCATTGCCGAAGCCGCAACGCCATTACTGCCAATCAAAAGTTCGTCCAGCACATCACCTAAAGGGGCCATACACACGAAAAATTGATACCAAAGTGTTGAGACCAAAAAGCTATTCCGCCACACACACGACACAAGTGCCCGCACATTAGATATTCACTTTAATTTCTACGAAGAGTGTACATCGCGATTGTAAAATTACTGCACTCTGAAAACATGGCAGAAGTACATATAAAGAAAACTGGCAGCAATCCCATCAGAAGAAAAGCAAGTGATTTGACAATACCAACAGTCTTGATAACATTTAGATCTACATACATATGTATATGTGTGTTTATCTTGTATTTTGGTACCTTATCACAGTTTTAAATATATTTCCAATACAAGTGAATTCTTTTATTTACTCGTATACAAATAATTTTGTCCCGCTACTGCGCACCGTGCTGACACCGAGAAATTGGTGCAGACATTGGCTAAACACACCACACATTTACCGACACCGACACAAGTGAAGACACTTGTGCGTGCCGTGTGTATGGGCCCTTTGATGGAAATTTGAGCGTTGCATTGCTATACGCCACTTGTGCTATCATCCCAAATTCCGTCTGAATATTCACAGAGTTTGTCCACCCCTATTAGGGGTGGCAATGGTGTGGTGGTAACGTCGTCAACTTCCACGCAATGGTTCATGGTTTAAATCCTGACATCGGCAAAGCATTTATTTATTTCTCATGAAATATATAAAGTAAGTCCGATCAATTTCGAAAGCTTGTGTGAACACTACTGCAAAGGCATAACACTGGCAGTAGCATGGTCATATGGCTAAAAAAATTGTTCGCTCTGTTGGATAGAGTGATATGCCTATGACGTCGGTGGTCGCGAAAAAATCTGTAAATCAGAAGCAAAGACAAAAAATATCAAAAATCTCCCCACTTATCTGGACGCCAGCCCCGGATCTTCTCTGAAACATAAACAAATGAGTTTAAAACCACTACACCAAAAACTTTCTCTCTGTCTATCAATCCTTTCCAATGACCGCACTGTGTAAAAAACATTTTAAGGGTATTCATAACCCTTTGAGTGCGCACAAATTATAAAAGAAAAAAGAAAAAAAAAAGAGACATTACTTTTACAAAAATTAAATTGTAAAACTCACAGATCGCCCAGTAACTAGGTCAGTACCTCAAAATCTACATTTTTAACGATACCAGTACTCTAGGTATAGGTACAAGTAAAAATAATAATAATTTTTGACTTTTATTATTTATTATCTTATTATTTATTATTATTCTTTTATTATACTTCGTTTACTCAGAAAAACCTCTTCTTTTTTTACAGAACATACTACTTGCTTATAAAAACAAGTTTCTAAATATCAAAATTATTATTGTCTACATATCCGTATGTATATTTGGATGTAAAGATTGGTTTGGGTCTAAAAAGTTCGGAGAAACGGATGACTACTGTAGGCTGAACAAAAGGGATCCCATCCGATCCGTTCCGGAGCTTCCAGAAAGTAGCAGTTATGACAGCGTATTTAATTTACAACGTTATATATATACGAGTATATATAAATTTGGCTCAGCAGCTTCTTAAGTGCCTAGACCTTGCTTCTCGCAAGGAGTCGTGTTGTGTGCGTTTTATTTTTCGCACGAATGGAAGGGACCTATAGTTTGGTGAGAAGCTTTCTCGTGACAACAAATACTCTCGGAAGTTCGTCAAACGTTCCCGAGAGGTGAGACCGTGGAAAAGCTTTTTGGTGTTTTCTTGGATTTGAACATGGAACCTCACACACGGTGGTCCGACACACTAACCACTGCGCCACAGCCGGCGCCCGCTATTTACAGCGCTTGGAGTATTTAAAAAGGAAACGCTCATTCAGGATTCAAAAGGAAGCAAACATTTTGCAATGAGAGCCATCTAGATCAGTGCAGTAAAAAAGAAGAATATCCGCAATATCAGAATATATATGAGTGCATGTGTATAATATCATATACTCGTATGTAGGCGAACCCCACATGCGGATCAGTAGAAGTGCAGTGAAGAGAGAGGGTTATGATCTCTTGTTTTCGGATCAAAACCTCGCCGAAATAGGTAGAAGAAGTATATGATATATCCATTATTTTGATAATTTAACGAATAAAGAAAGAAGGACCATTTTTGTAATATTGCCGAAATATATATCTATTATGTTCCGTATGAAGTTGTTATTGTGCATTCCTATTGTTTTCCTTTTTGCTGTTTATCTTGTATACATAAAAACATCGCATCAGCAATTATATCATATATAGGGACAAGGCAGCTGATACGGTATACTCCACCTGGACAACTGAAGGAACTTGTTTTTGACTGGTCTTTACTATCATCATTGAATTCATGTGCAAAGATTGCTGTACTCAATTCGCTCGCACCACCTTTGAAATCAGTTCAGTGGTATACATAACTATAAGTTTTAGGCCACTGCAAAATTGTTAAGAATCTTAGCCCAGACAAGGCACTAAGGCAGTTCGTGCTCCAAGATATCAGTTCCTGGGCTTCGCTGTTCCAAGGCAGTGAGTTTATTATCCCGTTTACCGTTTAACTGAAGTCAGTTTTAGATATCCTTTTCATCGAATAACCAACTTTCTAATGTTTATATGTATGTTCAACAAACTGTCTCATGACTGATCAAATTGAATTTACTGAAGTTATAACCGCACATTAACTTGCTATATGTGGGCACCATGGCGTAAGTGGTTAGTATGTCGGATCACTGCGCGTGAAGTTCCAAGTTCGAATCCCAGAAAACATCAAAAAGTTTTTTGACGGTGCCACCTCCCGTGAACGTCTGACAAACATCCGAGAGTATTGTTGTCACGAAAAAGCTTCTCAAAACAAATTGCCCTTCGGATACGGCACTAAACAGTAGATCCATTCCATTCGTGTGAAAAATATAACGTACACAACATGAGTGGTTGCGAGAAGCTAGGCCCTGGCACTTAAAGAGCTGTTGCGCCAAATATTTTTTTTTTTTTTAACTTGCTGTTACTTGCTGACAGACTAGGCACCCACTGGGAAGGGTTGAGGTTGACATTTGTCGGCCCACGTAAAATTTTAGTATTTTCATACTATACACCTAAGTTTCATGTATGAATGTGCAATAAGTATAGGAAGTTTAATACATAGCAGATTTTAAGATACTGTCGATATGGAACCAATGTTCCATATTAAATTGCTTACTTAAATCTCTTATTAATATTTAGGCATTCTAATCGAAACTCCCAAAGTAGAACAACCTCAACTTTACTTACATGATAGTAAAACGCTATCCGTATATGTATACCTACGTACAAATGTAAATATATAGTCATGTACATACATACATATGAGTACTCCTGATTAAGTATTTCCTCTTCTCCGTATATTCACTGTTATCTTAAACAGCCAAAAGAACAACACTCAAATGACCAGTGAACGAAATAGGGAGATAACAAAAAAAGATTATCCCTGCAAGCAGCTACAAGGTTACTATCTCTCAAAATTATTCAGGTGCACTCACAACTTTTCTTATCTTACATCCGTATTAGCTATAAACAGAGTGAGAGTAAAATAGATCTCCCTTTAATTGGTGCATATAAATACGTTCATACAAGTAAATATTTTGGAACAGTTCATATTGAGAGGAACCCACTACAACAGATATAGTACTGGACATCGTGATTAACAGAAGCAAAAAGAGAAACATACAAACATATTATTAGAAGCAGGCATTGAATGACGTACGTACAGTAGATCAAATGATCAAAAGTTTATAAGTTCAGACGGGTCCAGAACGCCGGGTTCATGCTAAAAAAAGGTTATCAATTTTTTTCGAATATGAACGCCTATTGTTTAATATTAGGGCAGCAATATAATACCTATTTTTGTGATTTTTGTACAACAACACAACATTTATTTTTGAGAGTGATTAAATGAATTTTCTCTTAATTATGTGTATGAAAAACATTTTCTGTTTGCTTGAACAGATAGGTATGTTGCTGAAAAAAAATTATAAAATATAGGCAAAATTTGTTTCCATCTTTTCGACTGCAAATAGAAATATATATATATTTTTTGCTTCGTCCTAATAGACATACCGATACAAACGAAATAATTATGTAATTTCGACAAGGAAAAAACAGAAGTTTCTTAATATTTTTTGAAGGTCTTTAGATATTTCACTGAAATTAAAAGCCCTAAAATTAAGATAAAAACTATAAAACCAATTCAAGTTGTGTATTAATATAAAAAAGACCTGTACGAGTATTTCTTAACTCTGAACGATTATAATTTAAGTAGAATGTTTTTAAAGCGATATTTTAATATTTTATTTTTTCTCCTTTTTTTGTTAAAATTTTTATTAAGCGACGAGGTTTTTAAGTTGAGTTGATTAATGTTTGAAGTGACGATATGTAAATTATTAGCCATTCTTCCTGAATAGCGGTTTCTAGCTGCATAATGATTAAAACTGGCGTAACTGAGTTAACCATCTTTGATAATATGCCACAAAGCTTCACTATGGTGTTCAGTTGTCTTCTGTTCTTCATGAGGGACACGCGAGCGTTAATAATTGCATAATGATTTCTGACTGCTGTAAGTGTGCCGAGATACTAACTGATAGTGATGCCGTTTCGTGCGGTATCTGTGGCGTTATATTTCATGTGAGGTGCACTAAGTTAAAGAACATTGAAAGCAAAGCATTAAAAGCAAACGATTGCATTTTCTGGATTGTGAAAACTGTATATTATTTCGTTTTACTCTTGCTTAAGCAAAATCAATGAGCTCTTCCAGCTCTTGCAAGAGAATGTTAATGAGTTAAACTCTGTTATTTCTATTTGGAACTCAAATTACAATAGAGATTTTCAAAAAATGTCTGATAATTGGTGCGTCTTGGTGAGACGTCGCTTCTCAGTGAAGTAAGATTTAACACGGAGTACAGCAACAAAAAGTGACTTGGAACCACTTTAGCTTTTTTTCTCAGTCAAAACTGAGTTGGGATGTTTTTTTACGCTACAAATTTCAGATGGCGCTGAGAAGAGCTTTTACATTCAACTTGGATGATTTAGTAGTATTTCACAAATATAAGCACAACTTTTTCATACTTTTTAATTCAATTTCAATTCAATCGCCAATCTTCAAACAATAAAAAAAAGTTTTAAGACAGATTGACTTGGGATCGTTTTGTGGAGAAGCTTTAACTTTGTTTTGCATAATTCTCATCAAAACGCACCAAATAATAATAAATCGGTTAGCAATAGAGAAGTGCGCGGAATTACACTCATTCAAAGAAAAGCAAAGGCCAATAAATCTATTGCCCAGTCTCTTAAAGACAAAATGATTTTTTCGTCGCCCGCTTTGGATCGCGTTTCGCCGAAGAGTGGCAAAGTCTCTTCATCTCCATTGAATACACCTCGATGCAGTGCAAATAAAGTAGGAGCAAGTTCATCAGAAAAACCAGATTGCCCACCAATAACAGCTACATCATCGTCGAGTTCTCACTCTAAACAGAGTAAACAAACTTCGAAAACTATTGGTGTAGGTCAAGGTGAAGAAGCTCTAGACGGTGCTGTTACTGCTGCTGCTATTGATTCTATTTCTCTATCTGCTCGATCGGATAATGTTGATAAGAGAATATTCAATGTCACCGACAGGCTGACTGCTATAACTTTCACGGCTGCCACTGCTACTACCGCTACTGCTGCTGGTAATAATGACATCAGCAGAGCTGCTTCTAATACTGTTGTTGAAGACGTTGTTTTCGCTCCCACTGATAATGATAATTTGGATTCCGGCAAAGAAAGTATTTGTGATGCGTTCGTCGTTTGTGATGTCGTTCCAGATACCCAATCTGCTGCTGTGGAATGTGATTTGCACTCCAACATCATTTTGAGGGATGGTTTATCATCGAATGATAAGAGGTATATCGATAAAACACGTCCATCTAGAAAATCTCAAATTATTCTTGGAATTAATTTGCATGTCGAGGAGCTAAATGTTTTTCGTAGGATAAAATACTTACTTATGTCCTGTATCCCCTTGTGGGTCCTAGGGCCTCTACTACGCCTACGCGCCATTGTGTGCGGTTTCTGACAATGTGTCTGAGTTCTCCCCAACTTTTCCCCAACTGCCGTGCCTCCTTCTCGACTGTTCTGTTCTCCTCGGACCGCCAGGTCTTCTGCCATCCTGAGTTAGAGGGTTCCATTGCATAGCATGGTTTGCTATGGAACTGTCACCCTTGCGGAACGTGTGGCCAATCCACTGCCACTTCCGCCGTTAGATGGTTGTGCCTGTTGGCTCCTGACCTGTTCTCTCATAAAGGTGTTCGTTAGAGATACGATTGGGCCAGAAAATCGAACGAACTATCATGAACGTTTGCAGCTTTCTGGTGATAGTAGTGGTCACTCTCCACGTGCTGCAACCATATAACAGCACGGATTCAACGTTGGAGCGGAACAGTCTTATCTTGGTGCTCAAACTGATTGCATTGCTTCGCCATATTTTGGACAACATACCGAACGCGGACTTTGCTTTGGCGACCCTGTTGGCTATATCCAGTTCGGTTCCACCATCGGTCCAAACAATACTCCCAAGATACTGGAAATCCTCTACTCTCTCTACCGGTTGTCCAGCAATGCATATTTGAGCCGATGAGTTAGTTCCAAGGCTGATAATTTTAGTTTTTGCCGTATTAATTTTCAGCCCGACGACGCCTGCCTCCCTCTCCACATCTGCTGTCATTTGGTGGAGGTCCATAATTCTGTGGGAGAGTAAGCATACATCGTCAGCGTAGTCAAGATGTTGCAGTTGAGATGTAAGAGTCCATCGAATTCCTCCGTTTCCCGTCGACAAAGCTGTATGAAGCACATCGCTAATCACCAATAGAAATAATATTGGTGAAACGACACAGCCTTGCCTTACCCCATTTTGGATCTCAAATTCCTCAGACAACCTCCCCCTGTGCAGAACGTGACATTTGGAGCCTTCGTATATAGCTCTGATAATAGCAATTAGTTTATCGGGAATACCTCTCCTGCGTAAGGCACGCCAAATAAACTCCCTGTTGACACTATCGAACGCCTTCTCAAAATCGGTGAACAGCAGGTGCAGTGGCGATCGATATTCAACACACTGTTCAATGATAATCCGCAGGGTGTTGATGTGGTCGGCACAGGAGGATCCAGAGCGGAAACCTGCTTGTTCGGCATCGAGTGTGTCTTCGAGATGTTGTTTGATTCAAGGATGATTTTAGCTATTATCTTAGCTACAGCAGGCAGCACGCAGATACCCCTCCAGTTTCCGCACTCCATTAAATTTCCTTTCTTAGGAAGCTTAACGATCATTCCCTTTTTCCACTCGTTAGGAAAGCTCTCAGCTTCCCAAGCTCTCTCTATAAGTGGAAGCAGAAGCTCAGCCGATGTTGTTGATGCTGCTCCAAAGAGCTCTGCTGGATTACCGACAAGTTCTAGCGCCTTGTTGGTTTTGAGTGCTTTGATCGCGGTAATGATCTCATCTTTACTGGGAGTTGTGGTGCGTATTCGGGAACTTCTCACCTCGGGCATCTCAGTTTGATTTGGGAGCATATCGCTAGCGAATACACGGTTTAAAACCGTAGCAAAATGCTCTTTCCATCTCTTGAGCTGGTCCTCATCCGAAATGAGCAAGGAACCGTCTAGGCTTTTCACTGCGTGTTGGGTGGACCTGCGACCACCTGTCAGCTCTTTCGTGATTCTGTAGACAGTCCTGCTGTCGCACCTCCATGCTGCTTCTTCTGCTTCTGAAGCCAGCGCGTTGATGTAGTTGCGCCTGTCACGTCGCACGCTACGCTGAACTTCTCTCATCTTCATGCGATATAGGGACTCTAGCTCGCTTCTCCCTGCTGCTGGGGTAGCTGCAACGCAAGCTATCAGCTGTTTTCGTTCGTCAATCCGTCTCCAGATATCCTCGGAAAGCCACGCCCTATGTCTTCCCTGCGATCGACCGACAATTCTTTCAGCACCAGATGTAAAAACATTTTTCACAGCACACCAATGGTCTTGGATGGTTGCGGGCATTGAGCTGCTGATTGCTTCCACACCTTGCAAAAAGTGCTCCCTTAATTGTTGGCGCACTGAGGGATCAATAAGTCTATCGACGTTGAACCTGGGCATTCTTGTGTTGTCGTGGGATCTTCGAACTGCAGCAGTGCGTAGTTGGAGGGTAGCTATCATAAGATGGTGATCACGTACTATCCCCACATCTGCCCCTCGCCTGTTTCGGACGTCCAGGAGACTACTTCTAAAGCGGCGGCTGATGGCAAAATGGTCAATTTGGTTGGAGGTTGCTTGCCTGTCGTTGGAAACCCAGCTGAGTTTGTGGCAGGTCTTGTGCTCAAACATGGTGCCACCTATCACAATGCGGTTGGCATTGCAGAAATCGACAAACCTTTCGCCGTTGTCATTGCGGTTGCCTAGTCCATGCTTCCCGATTACATGTTTGAGCCCTTCGTTGTCGTTGCCTACCTTGGCATTCAAATCCCCCATCACTATGACAATGTCTTCTTTTGGTGTTGTGTTGAAGACGGCACTTAAGAGGTTGTAGAAGCTCTCCTTTTCGTCCTCAGATGAACTATTCGTTGGGGCGTAACACTGTATGGTGGTGATGCGTCGTACTCTAGTCCGGAATCTGGCCGTCAAAATCCAATCACCATGAGGCTGCCAGGAAATTAGGTCTTTGCTTGCTGTTGTTGTTAGCAGTAGTCCGACTTCATATTCCCGCGGACTTCCGGATGGTCTTCCAGAATAGAGTAGTACAGTGTTACGTGTTGGGGACTGGTACTCGCCCGCTTCTAACCATCTTACTTCAAAATGTCCCCCAAAATGTCCAGTTTATATCGCATGAATTCCTTTTCCAGTTGGAGGAATCTGGCATTGTAAGGACCTTCGCTTCCCGAATCGAGGAGCGTCTTTATTCCAGAAACCTATCTTTGTCCGGGTACAGTAGCCAAAAGTCGTCAACATGTGATCATTCCTTATCCGAGGCATAGTGTCGGTTTCTGTAGCGAGTAATTTTCGGTAACGCAGGTTGCTGGCCCACGTTACCTAGCCTAGAATCAAGGCCCTAGACAACCCGCACTTACAATTTTAGCCTACACGTATAGTTGCCCGGGGTCCACCACTAGGAGGTAAAGTAAGGGCTTCATCACGAACTTGATTGTTGCGCTACTGGCCCAAGCCAAGTTTTGGGCAGTCAGTAGTTTCCCGATTAATCGCAATGCAGGTCCCCAAAAATGGTTTTATCTATCTAGTTTTGACCCCAGTACTACATCAGAAAGTAAAACTAATTATATGGTATTGCGTTGAAAACTTCTCTTTCGGCATCCGTATTTGCCTGTTATAAATTGCTTAAAAAAATCAAGGTGAGGAACTACTTAAATATGTCAACTTTAAAATTGGTACACCCTCGGAATATGCTGATTCTATCTTAAGTGCTGATTTGTGGCCAGATGGTATTAAAATTCGTTCATTTGCCTATAGCCCAAAAAACGTATAAATATGGGCGGTAGTCACATGGACATACCGTCGAATGATTATGACACCGGGGCTGACAGTGCAAATGCAGTAGCGCCTGGTTGTGATGTTGCGGATTTTAATGCTTTCTATGCTGTTGATAACGATGCTGTTGTTATGGCTGATGCTGTTGTTGCTGTTGATCCTGCTGTTGGCGATGAAATAACTGATTTCATCACCGCTGATTCTTCCAAAACAGGTCCTAAAAGTATTTCATTATACTATCAAAATATTGGTGGGACAAGGTCTAAATTAGACAAGCTGTATGTGTACTTTGCTTCTCAAGATTACCAAGAAATAGTTCTCACTGAAACTTGGCTAAGTGATCGTCATCTGACTTCAGAACTATTCGATAGCAAGCAATTTACTGTATTCCGGAAGAATCGTTGCGCTCTTACAACCGGTCTTGAAAGGGAAGGTGGAATTCTTATAGCTATTCGATCAGAGTATGATTGTTACCAAGTGGAATTGCTTTCGAGTACACTATCATCTAATTTCGATGTAGATCGATTAATTGTGAAAGTTTCATTTAACAATAAGATAAGTATATTCATTATGGTTATCTATATTCCTCCAGACAGTGTTTTATAGCTATATAATATTTTGAAGAACTACCTTACGAATAGACTATTCCGGGTCAAATGTCTAAACGAATATTCTGATTTTAAGGAAATAATGGCTGGGGTGCCGCAAGGAAGCGTTCTTGGTCCAGTTTTATATCTATTACACACTCGTGACATACCGCAAGTAGAAGGTACTGAGCTAGCTACATTTGCCGACGACACTGCTATCTTGGCAGTAGGTAAAACGGTAGAAGATACTACAGAAAAACTGCAAGAAGCTTTGGATAGGGTAAATGAATGGACAAAGGTTTGGCGAATCGCACTCAACGAGACCAAATCTGTTCATGTAAATTTTACTCATAAGAAAATAAATAATTTGCCGATCTTTTCAAACTCAGTTCAAAATCCGTTTGCAAACGAGGTTAAGTATCTTGGAATGACACTTGATACAAAGCTGAAATGGAAAGCTCATGAAGAAAAAACGCAAGGAACTAGATAATAAATATAGAGAAATGTATTGGTTACTTGCCAGGTGGAATTGAGTTCGAGGACTGTATCCTTAAAGTTCTCTTCTATGCTGACGATATCGTCATTCTAGCAGTATCGCCAAATATGCTGCAGCTTATGAGCAACAAGCTGGAGGAGTACTGCAAGGTATGGAACCTCAGTGTAAACACCGATAAATCGAAAGTCTTGATATTTCGAAATAATTCAGGAAAATACGCCAGAGAGGAGAAATGGTATTTTGCTCATGAGCAACTAGAAGTAGTTAAGCAATATCGCTACCTAGGGGTAACACTTACACCAAGACTGTCATATGCAAGTCACCTAAAGGAGAAGCTGAAAGAGTCGAAAAGAGTCATAAGCAGCACCTGGAAAAGGGTTTTCGGAAGAAACGATGTATCAACGAAAACAAAGTATAAACTCTTTAAAGCCACAGCTAGATCTATTATGTGTTACGCAAGCCAAGTATGGGGTTATGAGGACTATGATGAAGTCGAGGTGCTACAAAGATATTTTTTAAAGCACATCTTCAAACTTCCGCTAAATACCCCAAATTATATGCTATATGTTGAGACAGGACTGCCTATGTTGAGCCTATATGCCTTGGGATTGCACTTCAAATATATACTAAAAGTAGTAGATATGCCAGACCATTGACTGCCAAAAATAATGCTTCGCTATCTTCTCAACAGAAAAGCTCTACTGTTCCGTAAGTGGGAAGAACTTAGTGATTATTGCAGTGTGGATATGTCATTAAGATGGGAAGACAAAAGTAGCTGGAGTGCAGCTATGAATATTATATTAAGGACCCTTGATGAAAGGAAACATGCAGCTTTCATGGAAAGGGCTTCTCAATCCGGGAGTCGCAGTATATATAGAGTTCTAAATCATGGCCTGAAGGAGAGAAACTATTTCAACGATAAAAATACGGTACAGCAGATGAGCATAGCCTTTAAAGCGAGAGGAGAGTTGTTACCACTGAATTTCAGACCTCACCGGAACGATTTGCCAATCTTTTGCTCACTGTGCAATTTAAAGGAGAGAGAAGATGTATACCACTTTCTGGGAAGATGTCCTATTCTGCAGGAACTGAGGAGACTCTATTGGAATCAGTCCGTGCTATCGAGGGAGGAGGTAATTCAAATCTTGAATGGTAGTAACTGGAAAGTACTATTCTACTACGTCTCGGCTGCATTGGAGTACAGAAAGCAATATTTAGAAATATAGTTCTACACATTTAACTTTATTTGTATGTTATAATTATTATTATTATTTTTTTTTCTTTTAACCGATTTATTACTCGAATTATAACTGTCATTCTGGTAAACGGCTTTTGCCATTGCTTTAAAAAAATTTGTAAACCGATGTACATTAACATAATTCAGTGAAAATAAATTCTATTCTAACTATTGGTTACTTGGAAAATATTCCAAGCTTAATCTTCTTGTTCTTCCTTTTATCAGCGAGGTTATGATCCGAAAATAAGGGATCATAACCCTCCCAGATCACCGCATTTCTACTGATCCGCCTGTGGGGTTCGTCAAGCTTAATATAGAGAGCAAACTGCTTTTATATAAGCAAGTGCTAAAGCCCGTATGGACATATGGTATACAACTCTGGGGTTGTACCAAAATAAGTAATATTAAAATTTTACAAACTTTTGAAAACAAAGTGCTAAGAGGTATTGTTAATGCGCCATGGTACATCAGAAACACCGATATCCGAAATCAAAAACTACACGAAAAACCATAAAAGTCGACTAGAAAGTCACGTTAATATTACAGTGCTCCAAGTTTAGGATGAAAGAAATTTATTACGCCGTCTACAAAGAACAATACCTTTAGACTTAGCACGATAAGTAACCGCGTCTAAACTGAGGAGCTAGCAGGAACTTCTAATGGGAAGGTGCCTGCAAAACTTCATTATTTCGTGAACTGAAAGCTGCTTGATAAGTTGAACACTTAGTTGTAGTAAAAATAAAGACAAGTATGTTTTGAAGGGAGGTTTTTAAGTGGGTAAAAGTTCCACACTACTATGAGCACACGCTGTCGATCCTTATAGTGTCTTGTTGAAGATTCTCACCTACCCTAAAAATTTGCATCTGTGTAATTATAGGCACTTTTTATCAAATCTAAATAGTTGTGATTGCGTTATTTGCCTAGGTGATTTTAAAATAGGTGATGTGAATTGGAAATTAGAAGCAGACGAAAAGTACTTAGTACCATTTAATGTCACCACCGAAATTGAAATGTCTGTTATAGATTTGTTTAGCCAGTTTGATTTAATTCAAATTAATTGCTTTTATAATAGTCTAAATCGGATATTGGATTTTGTTTTTGTTGATAAGGAATTGATTGTAGATATTGACATGTTGGATTATCAAGTTGTCAAGAACTCTCATTCATTCATTCATTCATTTTCAATGGCCCACTAATCCTTCATGAGGGTCGCGGGGGTAGGCTGCTCAGGTGGACTCTCCATCCTTCTCGATCCTCCGCCATTGACTCCAATTCATCAGGGGGAATCCCTAAGCGGCTCCAGGAGAGATGCCGGACTTGATCCAACCATCTATTTCTAGGCCTTCCGCGAAGTCGCCTACCTGATAGCACGACAACCATGGCGCGTCTGGAAAGCCGGTCTGGGGGCATACGCACTACGTGACCAAACCATCGAAGCATAGATCGTTCCGTTCGGAGAAGTAGCTGCTCAATGTTGAGCGCCTCGCGTGCTCTGGTGTTGCGCACTCGATCCCTACGAGATACTCCAACAACACCGCGAAGGTACCTCATTTCGGCAGCTTGTATCCGCGATCTTATTCTTTCGGTCACTACCCAAACACATACTACCAAAGTCACTACCCACATACACAGAGTCAAAAACCGATAGCTTAGCTTGAACACTAAGTTCGGCCTTCCTTATAACAGATCGGCCAAGCTCTCTCAAAATTGATCCAGCCTGACCAATTCTACAGGATAACTCGGCATTGCTCCTCCCATCACTCGTGAATAAGACCCCGAGGTACTTAAACTTCTCCAACTGCTTCAGTGGGACTCCACTAACATGCAGAGTGCACTGAATGGGTTTTCTGGATATTAATTACTTCCGATTTGTTCACGTTGATCTTCATTCCAGCATTATCACAAACGGCTACAAACCTTTCGAGTGCGCGCTGAAGTTCGGTTTGAGAGGACCCAAGGATGACCAAATCATCCGCAAAGAGCAGATGACTAATCCTTAGGTCTCCCACTTTGAAACATTCCCCGCCGCGGCTGCGCTGCAACATCCAATCCATATATACAATGAAGAGGAGAGGTGACAAGACGCACCCCAGGCGGAGTCCAACGCCCACAGTGAAAGGTATTGATTTAACACCGTTTATCCGAACACAGCTTCTACAGTTTGTATATAAAGACTGAATCGCTCGTAACAGGGAACCAGCAATCCCATCCTGCAGAACACTCCAGAGTTTGCCTCGAGGAACCCTATCATATGCCTTTTCCAAATCCACAGAACAAGTGTAGACAGGTTTGGCATATTCCCAGGCCTTCTCAAGAACCATTCTGAGAGTGAACAACTGGTCGGTTGTGCTTCTACCGGGACGAAAACCGCACTGCTCATCCCCCAAACTGTCCTCAACCACAGCTCTGGAACGCTTTTCTAGCACCTTAGCGAAGACTTTTCCAGGGAGACTTAAAAGAGTTATACCCCTATAGTTGGCGCAATCTATTTTGACCCCTTTTTTAAAAAGAGGAACTATCACCCCCATTTGCCAATCACCAGGTGTTTCGCCGCATTCCCAGGCCACTTTAATGACACGCGAGAGCCATTGAACTCACTCTTTACCTAAAGCCTTGAGCATTTCTGGCCGAATTTCATCCACACCAGCAGATTTGCCAACTTTTAGCGCTTTGATCGCCAAAGTTACTTCCTCTACTGTAGGACTACTTTCCCCACAACTCTCGACAATAGGTCTGTCATCTTCGGTACCCTGTTCGGGATTGAGCAATTCTGAAAAGTGCTCGCTCCATCTGCGTAAGATGTCCTCCCCATTGGAAAGAAGTCTACCGTCTTTGGATTTGACTCCTTCAACGATATTCAACTTTTTTCCTCTGAGTCGGCGGACGGTCTGCCAGAACATCTTGTTTGCAGATCTGTGGTCAGGTTCCAATTTCTCGCAAAACTCCTTCCAAGACTGTTCTTTCGCTGTTCTCACAGCTAATTTGCAAGTTCTTCGCGCCTCAGTGTACCGATTTCGAGAATCGGAGTTCCCCAAGTGAATCCACACCTTAAACGCTCTCTTCTTCTCTCTGATGGCTTCTTGAACTCCGGGCGTTTTAAACCAAGCAGTTCTTTTCTCACCACCAGCCGCCACACCAAGCCGTTTCACTCCACAAACATCTCCCGCAGAGGCAATAACCGCTGTTGAAAACAGTTGCCATTCTTCCTCTACATTTGATGGAATAGTTGGAATTCGTTCAAACCTCTCAGATATTTGCCGCGCAAATGTCTCCCGTATCTCATCGTCCTGTAACCTCTCCCATCGTATGCGTGTAACCATCCTTGGTTTACGCTTTGGTAGGGGAGGCACTCTCTCAAGATACAATTGGCACAGCACTAAGTGATGATCAGTTGACAGTTCGGCCCCTCTCAATACGCGAACATCACAATCCATTCTCTTCAGACACGATGGTACCACAAAGAAATCGATCAGCGACTTCTACTGAAGATTTGACGGTACCACGTGTATTTGTGAATGTCTTTGTGTGGAAAGATAGTGTTCATGATGGATAAGCCATTTTCACAACAAAAATCCAACAACCTCTCTCCATTCGCGTTTTGATCAGGATCACCGTTCCTCCCAATCACACTCCCCCATGTCATAACATCTACACCCACATGAGCATTGAAGTCACCCATCAGGACAAAAGAATCCATATCTGCAACCTTTTCAAGGGCAACATCAACTTCATCTAAGAAAGCTGCGTACTCTGACTGAAGGTTCGGCGCATACACCTGCACCAATGCCAGAGTTGATCTTTTAAGCTTGAGCTTTAAGATCGCAACTCTCCCTCTTAATGGTATACACTCCAATACTCTGTCTGTCAACCTGGGACTTGTGAGTATCCCCACTCCCGCCTGAGCAGACATTGAGGGTGCGACTCCTGACAGGAAGAGCTTCCACCCACCCGAAAGTTCCACAGTTTTAGAACCTCTCTGCTTTGTTGAAGAGACGCCAACTATATCTAGTCGACTTTTAACAGCCTCCCCAACAAGCTCAAGATCCTTCCCTGTGAGCGATGAGACGTTCCATGTGCCTATCCTAAGTCGATGCCGTTGTCGAATCTCAGAGAGTCCATCTGTGCCCCTATCGATGCACAGCGCGCTCACCCCTTGACCCCCGTAATGGTTCGCGAGACCATTGACAGGAAGCTCGTAGCCATTTCGGGTTTGACCCGGCCGGCTGCCGAGCGGGACAAGCCGACCACCAGACGCTCGCATACTGACACCCTTCAGGCCTGGCTCCAAAGGATGCCCTGGCTTACCAGGCTTGGCAATATCCGAGGCCGGTCGTTTCCTTCTTGTCATCATAGGGTTTGCGCTTTGTTAGCCGTAACTGGATTGTATGGATGGGAATAACTATTTAAGTTACCCCATCTGCACATCCCAGTCACGTTGCCCGCCCCCCACCACGAGGAGGTCAGCTGCCAGGGGGGCTGTCAAGAACTCTATTCACCATATATGTATAACTAGCAATACTCGTAGATATGAGTTATTGAATTATTTGAAATACTCAGTAAATTTTTCAAGTCGGTCTTTCGACTTTAAGAGAGCTAACTTGCAATGAATAGTTCACTTTTTGTATTACCTTGGGACAATATTATGAAAGATCTTAGTCTGAGTCAAGCGTTTGCGATATTTTCTGCGCAATTAAATAATGCATTAGATAGATTTGTTCCTCTTAAACGGTGCAATTTAATTCGAATCCTCCCTGGTTCGAAAGGCTATCGCATCTAAAAAACTGAAAAATACTTACTTACTTACTTATGTCCTTTAACCCCTCGGGGGGCATAGGGCGTCAACCACGCCTGCGCGCCATCGTGTTCGGAGTTCTGCAACGCGTTTGAGCTGCCTCCAACTCATTCCTAAAGAGCTCGATTCCTCCTCAACTGTTCTGCGCCACGTTTGCCTAGGGCGTCCCGCTATTCTGCCTGCCTGGGTGAGCGGATTCCACTGCATAGCGTATTTCGCAATGGAGTTGTCTTCGCGCCGTAGGGTGTGTCCAATCCATTGCCACTTTCTTCTTCGTATAGTAATGCTTATAGGTTCTTGGCCCGTTCTCAGATAAAGCTGTTCGTTGGAGATGCGGTTCGGCCAAAAAATCCTCAAGATGATTCTTAAGCATTTGTTTACGAAGACTTGCAGCTTGCGTGTGTTAATGGTGTCCACCTTCCAGGTACTGCATCCATAAAGCAGCACTGATTCTACGTTGGAGCGGAACAGTCGTAGCTTGGTTCTTAAGCTAATAACATTGCTTCTCCAGATTTTGGACAGCATTCCGAACGCAGCTTTAGCCTTCCCGATTCTGCTGCACACATCCAGTTCGGTGCCACTGCGATTAGCCGAGACGACACTTCCTAAATAAAGAAAGTTACCAACTT
Organism: Brachypalpus laphriformis; assembly: GCA_945910035.1. Taxonomy (NCBI): domain Eukaryota; kingdom Metazoa; phylum Arthropoda; class Insecta; order Diptera; family Syrphidae; genus Brachypalpus; species Brachypalpus laphriformis. Next base: position 127,828,087 of record OX246756.1, read on the forward strand.
TCTCGACTTGCTTTCCGGCAATGTTAAGTTGAACGCGGGTATTAGAAGTGCTCAGTGCTTTTGTTTTGGCTGTGTTTATTTTTAGCCCCACTTTGTTTGCCTCAGCTTCTAGATTTTGGGCCATCAAATGAAGATCCATTATTCGATCTGAAAGTAGACAAACATCGTCAGCGTATTCTAGGTGTTTAAGGTAAGATGTTATAGTCCCACGAATTCCATAATTAGCTTCCGTCAATGCTGCATGGAGTACATCGCTGATAACCACCAAAAACAATAGTGGCGACAGTGTGCACCCTTGACGTACTCCACTTTGAACTTCAAAATCCTCCCTCATATGTAGCCTTGATAATAGCTATAAGTCTTTCTGGGATGCCTCTCCCGCGCAAGGCCAACCAGATAGCATCTCGATTCAAGCTGTCGAAAGCCTTCTCGAAGTCGATAAACAGCAAATGTAGCGGAGACCTATACTCAGCGCATTGTTCGATGATGATCCGTAAGGTGTTTATGTGGTCAATGCAGGAGGATCCAGCACGAAAGCCTGCCTGTTCGACGTCACGAGTTCAATCTAAATGCTCTTTGATTCGTTCCAGTATTATTCTAGCTATTATTTTGGCTACGGCTGGAAGAACGCAAATACCTCTCCAGTTTCCGCATTCCGTTACGTTTCCCCTTTTCGGAAGTTTAATGATCATCCCCCTTTTCCACTCCTGCGGAAATTGTTCACTATCCCAAGCTCTCCGTATTAGAGGGCAGCAGATCTGCCGATGTATATAGCGCCGCTTGAAATAGTTCGGCAGGGATGCCATCAATACCCACCGCCTTGTTCTTGTTGAGCGACTTGATTGCTGATGCTTTTGCGGTTTTGCTGGGAGGTACGGTGCGAATTCGGGAATCTGTTGCTTCGAACTGCTCATTCGAATTCAAGATCATACCGCCATCGTCTAAGTGGTTTAGGACTGAAGCAAAATGTTCTCTCCATCTAGTGAGCTGGTCTTTATCCGAGATCAGAAGGTTTCCGTCTAAGCGCTTCACTGGGTGTTGTTTGGAGCTCCGACCAGCAGTCAACTCCTTAGTGATGCTATAAACAGTCCCACTGTCGCACCTGTCCGCTACTTCTTCAGCCCTTAAAGCCAGTGAGTTGATGTGCTGACGCTTGTCACGTCTTACACTACGCTGCAATTTTTTCTTCTTCGCACGGTATTGGGCTTCTAGCTCGGTTCTCTCTACTGCTGAGGTTGCTGCTATCCGAGCCTTAATTGCTGTACGCTCATCCATTCATCTCCAGATGTCTGCAGATAGCAATGTGTGATGGTTTGTCTGCCTTTTACTGACATAGGTGCGTGCTGCAGCCGTAAAAGCATTTTTCACAGCATTCCAGTGGTCATCCATGATCTTCTGCATTGTGCTGCTGATTGCTTCTGATTCTAAGGTGAGGTGGTTCCTGAACTGTTGGCGCACTTGGGGAACCTTGAGCCTGTCGATATTAAACCTGGTGATGTTAAATAAGTTTGAGCGGTTACTGTTGACGGATGCAGTATGAAAGCGTTAATGAGCTAACATAAGATGGTGACTAGCCGGGCTTCGGGCCCGATGTCAGCTCCACGTTTGTTTCGGACGTCCAGAAAACAATTTCTAAAGGGACGGCCGATCGCAATGTGGTCGATCTGGTTGGATGTTCGCTGCCTACTGACCCAACTGATCTTGTGGCAGGTGTTATGCTTAAACAACGTACCTCCAATGACTAGGCGGTTGATATTGTAGAAGTCCACAAACCGCTCACCGTTATCATTACGGTCTCCAACGCCGTGAACTCCCATCACGTGTTTAAGCATGGTGTTGTCGCTACCCACCTTGGTATTGAGATCCCCCATCACCATTACGATGTCCCCATTAGGCGTTTGGTTGTAGACGGCGCCTAGCTAACTATAAATATTGTCGTTTTCATCCTCAGTCGCGTCTTGAGTCGGAGCATAGCACTGAATGATGGTAATTTTCCTTACTCTCCTGTGGTACCTAGCCGTCAATATCCGGTCACTGTGAGGTATTCAAGATATGAGGCTTCCTCGTGCTGCTGGAGTTAGCACCAGTCCTACTACGGACGCCCGTGCACTTCCAGCTGGTTTACCAGAGTAGAGCATGACAGTGCTTTTTGTTGGGGAGATGTATTCCCCAGCATCGAACAATCTTATCTTGCTCAGCCCTAAGATGTCTATTTTATAGCGTGAGAATTCTCGTTCCATTTGGAGGAATCTGGCGTTATATGGACCTTCCTGGAGTGAGTACAGGAGGGTCTTAACGTTCCAGAATCCAATCGTTGTCCATGTTCGATAGCCAAAGGTCATCATCAAATTATCCGTCCGTATTCGAGGCGTTGGTTTTCGTTTCGGAGCAAGATTTTTTTTACGGTTGCGGCTCGCTGGGACACAAACCAACCGACACTTATACTGTTTTGTGGCGCAGGGGACTCGCCATTCGTCCTCTTCCGTTCGCAATTTCCAGAGAAATTCCCAGATGGCACTACGAGGAGGTGGAAGTAGAGCTTACTAATAGAGCTGCAAGTTGTTCGGCTGCAGTGGCTCTTTCTCGTTATTTAGCGGACAAACACCCATCGGGAGATGCTGCTCCTACGAGGCCTTTGTTAGTCGTTTGCCATCCAAAAAAGGAGAAAGTAGGCAAACTAAAACTACCGGGTTCAGAGCTCAAAAAGGTGAGGGTTAAAGTGACAACAGAGAAGTCCTCGACCTCTGTTCTTAAAAAAAAACAGTACTGAAAAGTTACGATTGGAAAAGCCAACGGGTAATGACCCTCGGACAGAAAGCTCAGGCCGCGGCATCCGAAAAACAAAAAAAAAATTTAAATCTCGACGAACCCTGTCTCTCATGTTTTCTCAGTTATTCTCGGGGCTATAATTATTACCACGCTTGCCACCCTTCAGGAAAAGCGGGAGGCGGATCATCCTTGTTTATTAAAGACTGCATCAAACAATCCGAAGACCTAAAGATAGAGCTTGAAACTTTGCAATTGTGCACGATTCGAGTTAAAAGTATTCAGCGTACTCTTAAAATCTCATCTATCTACTGTCCACCGCGTTCCACGCTTGAAAAAAAGTAATATTACTAACTTGTTTGAATCGCTGAAACCTAATTTTATTATTGGCGGCGATTTTAATGCGAAACACACGTTCTGGGGCTCAAGATACAGCTCGAAAAAAGGTAGAATGCTCTATGGAGCAGGTATGGAGTACAGTTGTGATTTCCATTTGACGGGTAAACCGACTTACTGGCCAACTGATACTTCTAAAATACCTGACCTGATCGATGTTTTCGTTGAGAAAGGAATATCTACCAACCACATAAAAGTTAAAGAGAACTTTGATATGTCGTCGGATCAATTCCCAGTTATTTTGACATTGAGCGAAAAACTAGTCTATAACCTAGAGCCAACGAGATTAACTGGTAGAACAACTAGCTGGGAAGGCTTTACTAACGAAATTCAAGATAATGTAAGAACTGAGCGTTCCACTTACGACACCCTATGAACTTAAGGTTGAAGTTGACCGCTTCGCTGAAATCGTACAGCTCACCTCTTGGAATAATACTCCCAATCCAAGGAAACCGCCGGACAGATACGGTTTACGATATGCTCCGGAAATAAAAGAATTGGTCAAGGAAAAAAGTAAAGCGCGTAAGAAATGGCAACAGAGTCGTGCTCCGCAACATAAAGCCCACTTGGATCATCTGTGCAATTCGTTGAAGAAGAATATTAAGGATTTTAAGAATCGTGCAATAGGCTCTTACCTTCAAAGTTTAACAGCGAAAAAAGATTCCAATTATTCACTTTGGAAAGCTGTAAAAGGCACCAAAAGGCCCAAAGTCCCCGCGCCACCAGTTAAATTAAAGGGGGAGGGAAGATAAAGAAAGAGCGGACGTCTTTGTGACCCACTTGGAAGAAACCTTTAAACCGTACGAAGGTCAAGTGGTGTACGATAACATCAATAGGCCGGATTTACCATCCGACGATTTAACACTCATAAGTGCAACGCTAAGGGAACTCAAACATGAGATCGAGAATCTAAAACCTAAGAAATTTTCTGGTTATGATTTGATTACCGGAGAAATTCTCAAAGTTTTACCTAGAAAAGCATTGATTAAGCTTCTCCATATTGTAAATGCTGTGCTCAGATTAAAACACATGCCAAGCCAATGGAAAGTTGCGGAAGTCATAATGGTTTTAAAACCAGGAAAACCGCCAAATGAGGTAAATAGACCAATTTCCCTTCTTCCAATCATATCGAAAATTTTCGAGAGGATATTATTTAGGCGTCTCCAACCAGTTATAGAAGAAAATAATCTTATCCCTGACCACCAGTTTGGGTTCAGAAGTAAGCATTCGACCGATTGACCAGGTGCATAGAATTACTGACGTAATCGAGAAAGCATTTGAAGAAAAAAGATTTGCTCAAGCGTATTTCTTGACGTCTCGCAAGCCTTTGATAAGGTGTGGCATGTTGGCTTGAAATGCAAACTGTGACAAGTTCTCCCTGTATGCTTATACGATATTCTAGAATCATATCTCGGGAATACACTCTTTCGTGTAAGTCATGGAGTCGAATACTCCGAGCTCAAAGAAATTTCGGCCGGCGTACCGCAAGGAAGTGTTCTTGGGCCGCTTCTCTATTTGCTATATACTCGTGATATACCGAACGAAGATGGCACTATTCTTGCTACGTTTGCCGATGACACCGCTATCCTAGCAGTAGGCAAAACAATCGAAGAAACGACTGCAAAACTGCAAAACGCACTGAATAATGTAATTGAATGGACGAGGGACTGGCGGATCGCCCTCAAAGAATCTAAATCTGTTCACGTGAATTTCACTTACAAGAAAACTAATAACTTGCCAATTTACCTAAACTCGGCCCCCTTTGCAAACGAGGCCAAATACCTGGAAATGACACTCGACGCAAGACTGAAATGGAATTCGCACGTGAAAATGGCACGTAAAGAACACGAAATCAAATATAGAGAAATGTACTGGTTACTCGGAAAACATTCCCAGCTCAGTACTGAGAACAAACTGCTTTTATACAAGCAAGTGCTAAAGCCGGTGTGGACCTACGGTATACAACTTTGGGGTTGTACCAAGAAAACAAATGCAAATATTTTACAAGCTTTTCAAAATAAAGTGCTAAGAGAAATTGTCTAAGCACCGTTTTATATTAGAAACGGCGATATCCACAAGGATCTCGGAATTCCGTCAATCGAAGCTGAAATTAGAAGCTTCGCGAGAAAACATAGAAACCGACTAATCGGACATGTCAACAATACAGTCCTACAAATTTTGGATGAGAGCTATTTATTGCGCCGACTACAAAGGACGAAACCTTTCGACTTGGCGAGATAATGATTAACGGCGTCTAGATTGCGGAACAGACAGGATCTTTCAGTGGAAAGTAGCCTGCCAAACGTTTTTATTTCGTGATAGAAAAATTGCTCGATAAGTTATTACTTACATAGTTGCGATATCTAACAAATTTATATCGAAGGGTGGTGTTTTTTTTAGTCGGTAAGAATCTGGCACTACTATGAGCACGCGCTTGCCATTCTCATAGTGCCTAGGGAAGATTTTTCACCTACCCTCGGAAAAAAAACCCCTATCTTTAAGCCTGGCGCAAAACAGAAGGTGTTTTATTATCGACCGGTGTGCAAATTATCCGTAATTCCAAAAATGTTGGAGAAAATAATTTGTAAAAATTAATATTTTTTTTTAAAGAAATCATATCGGATTTCCATGGCGGTTTTGTATCTAGGAGATCCACAGTTACTAGCTTAACCATTTTTTGTTATGCTGTTATAAACGGCTTTGGGTGTGGTTTTCAAACTGACATTATTTTTACGGATTTTGCTAAGGCTTTCGATAGGGTGAATCACAACATTTTAGTGCACAAACTTTCATGCCTTGGCTTTCATTTAAACTTTTTGCATTGGATTAAATCGTATTTAGATGGTAGAATTCAGTTTGTAAAAATTGGCAGATCAGAGTCAAAGCAGATTAAAGTCACTTCGGGTGTCCCGCAAGGAAGCCATATCGTCCCCTTGCTGTTCTTGCTTTTCATCAATGATATCACTTGTCATTTTAAGAATTCCAGGTGCCTGATGTTCGCTGACGACCTTAAAATTGTCGGCTAATTAAAACCGAAGACGACTCTTATCTTTTACAAGAAGACTTAATTATGTTTTTAAAAACTAAACTGAAACATGGATACTCCATCTTATAACTCCAGATGTTTACTAATAAATTTGCAAACGCTTGAAGTCAGAAGAAGATTTTTTTGTATAATGATGGTGAAAGACATTATTCACGGTCCCACCTCTCACGAGCGTCTGACAAACATCCGAGAGTATTGTTGTCAGGAAAAAGCTTCTCAAATCGCCATTCGGATTCGGCACTAAACTGTAAGTCCCTTCCATTCGTGTAAGAAATATAACGCAGAAAACATGAGTGGTTGCGAGAAGCTGGACCCTGGCACTTAAAGAGCTGTTACGCCAAATATTTATTTATTTTTATCTCCTCGAACGCATTAAGGGGTTATACGCAGTTGTAAGGCCATAAAAGGTTGTTTATTTACGAATTTTTCTGAAAAGGGATTTTATTTGACAATTGACAAATACAAGAAGTATTAACACATGTAGTGGTAACTTTTAACTTTGTATCGGCATGTTTAATTTTTAAAAATATTGAGTTACAGTGCTCCTGTAGACGATCTCCTGGAGGTCCTCCAAAAAAAGGTGTATGGCGGTGAGCACGATATCTCCGGTTTGGATTATTTAAAATAAAAAAACCAAAAATATTCTATTAGTGGATAGATAAATCTAGGGATTGGTCGAAGGAATAGTCGAAATTTAGTTTTTTGACAAAATGGCGCCTGCAAAGAAAAAGTTCCGATTTTCAACCAAAATTGATTCGTTAAATTGTTTAAAAAAAATAGAAATAATTTTCGGAAATCTTATTCCTTCGATCAATCCCTGAAGAATATAATATAACACGCTCCGGGACGTCCTTACAAAAGTGCTTGTATTTCCAAGAATATTCGCCGGATCGATTTGAAATTTTCAGAGAATATACTCAAATATATATACATTCCGAAAATGGAATAAAAGGAAAATCGATTTTTTGAAATTTCTAACTGCGTATTACCCCTTAACTTTTATTTTCCATCGCGAAATCTCCGCGTAAGATTTCATTTCCGGGAAAATTTCAACAGAAGAAATTATAACACAAATGAGCCAAAAGCACGTTGCATCAAAGAAACTAACTCGGTTATACATGCTATAGATATATTTTTGGATTGTTCGAGGGTTACTTTTAAAAGAAACTGTAATAAAAACCGTTAGGGGGGTTCCGGAATAAAGAGAAGCCAAGACTATTTTTAAGAAATTCTTTATTCGCGATGCGACCAGCTAAAGTCAAAGCCAAGGACACAATTGAACTGAACCGGAGAATAGCTGAAGCATAAACAACTGAGCTTCAAAAACTACTACACCAAAATCTTTCTCTCTCTCTCTCTATCCATCCTTTCCAAACGCCCGCACTGTGTGTAAACGTGTTAAAGGTATTCATAACCCTTTGAGTGCGCGCAAATTATAAAAAAAAAAAAAAAAAGTTAGACTGAGATTTGAATCTGAACAGAATGCTCCGTTAACAATGTATATAAAGTAAGGTGTATAATATAGAATGAGAAAGATATATGTATTGTGTTATGAATAAGCTATTTGTACTGTACTTATATTGCTCTACAGTAAGACAAGATAATCGAATTTTCAACAGAAACTTAATGTTAATATTGTTATCTAACTTTAATTAAACTATTAATGTTAATTCGTAGTCTATAAGGGAATATGTAACTCTGATTGATGAAATAAATAAATACTAAATACAATTCTGGTCGCCAAAAAAAAAAGTCAGGACTTACTGCAGGTCAACGAAGAATAGAATTACGCGACTCTAAAAAGCTTTTTGTGTATGCCGAGACATGTATGGCAGCCACATCTTGTTTTGCACGTCTACTGTGATATTTTTCTATGAAAAGGTGTTACGCACTGATGTAAACATTGCATAGTTAATAAAAGTAATACTACGTACGCATGTATTTGTCAATTTGTTTTCATGATGCTAAATTAAATGTTTAGTAGTCAATGCTATTTTCTTTCCCGTGAGCATTTCCGGTTGTGCCTTTCCTTCTCTAGTGCAGTAAGCAAGGACATCAGTTTGGTTAACATACACCCTGGTAAATGAGAAGAGTTAGCCCAGATACCAAAGGAATCCTTACGGAAACCTAGTGCCACCGGTTCCTTAGATAGGACTTTTCTGATTGTGTCGTAATCTCTATGTTGCTAGAGAAAGCTTGGCAAGAACTGCGTTTAGAACGCGTGTCTCTACTGAATTGTCTTTAACTGGCCTTATAGTTCTCGCAATCTCCGTCTAAAAAAAAAACAGATTGCCTTTAAATTGGAGCGGGTGCTGCATACATATAGGTACATACATATGCGAGTGTATACATGTGTGTATACATAGAAGTTAATATTTTGAAACAATTCGTAGTTCTCTGTAAGTAATCCCTTGTACGGATTGCAATACGATCAAAGAAAACGAAATTACATTTCTAAGAGTACGCTTCTAAGCAGAACTCACTCCAAGTAAGTATAATCCGATCATACTGGGCAGCGTGATACACAAAAACAAAAAAGAAATACAGAAATACGTTACTAAAAATATGCATTGAATGACGTACGTGCCGCAGATCAAATGGTCAAAAGTTTATAAGTTCAGAAGTATTCACAATGCCAGGTTCATTCCAAAAAGGTTATCATTTTTTTCCGAATGTGGTTGACTATTATTTAATATTATCACGTCGGTATATGCATAGTATTTAAATCGTTGCCGGAGAACAGCACAGAACCGACACCTATATACAATACATATGCGTACGTACGAGTACAAATATATATAAGTAATCAGAAGTAGTTTTGCACATTTCTGTCAATAGTTTAATAATTTTGAGGAATCAAGGTCTTATGCCTGGTTTTTCAGTGTAAATTTAAACTCATTTTAACTACCTATATAATCTAAATTTGCTGGCTTAAACCTAAGAGTTTAAACTCATCTTAACTGAAACCAAGATGCAGATCGTTTTTCAATCTTAGGTTTTTGGTGTAGATATGTTCATTACAATTTGGAAATTGAGCAAAAACAACGTTTCTCAGGGATTGCGCATAAGTAAGCTTACCAACCGTACAAAGTTTACCTGTACAGTACAGATTTTACCTGTACAGTACAGCTCGTGGTACAAATTTAAAAAATTGGTACGGATTTGGTACAGATTTTTAATTTTCCAAACGCTCACTCCATTCACAACAGGCAACAGGCAAAGTCCCAATGGAAAAAAGATGGGTTGAAATTTGTAAGCACATGAATATTGCGTGCCCTATTTGGATTTTTCTCTTATCATCGAATTCATTCTTTGCTTGCCTGGAACCGATCGAACGCGTTTTTTCTTCAATCAAAAACATCGACACACTGAAATCAATTTTATTCTTGAAATGTAATTCAGATTACAGTTGCATTGACTTCTACCATTTCCTGAAGAAACAGCCACAACTATTGAGACATATCGCGAGCCATAACAAATACGTATTCAAAGAGGCTACTGGCTCCAGTAGTATTGCGTCCGGGAACAATGATAAAGCTGCTGGTATCAGTAGATGTCAGTTGATAGCGCACAGGCTGATGACGATGAATCAGTTTCTTGAATATGTTTTCATAAGCAACATTTCATATTATTATTTACCTTTTGATATTTATTCCATTATCTTCTGAATAAAAAAAATTGGTACAGATTTTTGAGTATGATTTTGGGTACAGATTTCGTGCGATCGAGAGTTGGTAAGTTAATCCATAAGAATACTGATTTATACCTTGCTGCAACAAGGTATACCTGGCATGGTGGTTGTCCTTAAAATTAGTAGGGCTGATGTTTCGCTCACCAAAAATTTAGGATATATTTGCTCAAAATCTGGTCAGGCTCATGTGCACAAAATTGTGTTGCGATTGCATTCTTCTTTGGGACGCATCATAACATTTTCGTCAGGCTTTAAGGTCTCCAAGCTTGGCTATGTCCTAAATGTGCTGCTGAATTTAACATCTCCTTATGTCTACGTCATGGAAGAATCTTTCAAGTAAATATAAGTATGTACCTATATATCGGCTTATTTGAGACAAAATAATTTATTAAGTAAAAATAAGCCCCCCTGGCAGCTGACCTCCTCTTGGGGGGCGGGCAACGTGACTGGGATGTGCGGATGGGGTAACAAGGGATGACAAGAAGATGACGACCGGCCTCGGATATTGCCAAGCCTGGTAAGCCAGGGCATCCTTTGGAGCCAGGCCTAAAGGGTGTCTGGATGCGAGCGTCTGGTGGTCGGCTTGTCCCGCTCGGCAGCCGGCCGGGTCAAACCCGAAATGGCTAGGGGGGTCAAGGGGGTCAAGGGGTGAGCGCGCTGTGCACCGATAGGGGCACAGATGGACTCTCTGAAATTCGACAACGGCATCGACTTAGGATAGGCACATGGAACGTCTCATCGCTCACAGGGAAGGATCTTGAGCTTATTGGGGAGGCTGTTAAAAGTCGACTAGATATAGTTGGCCTCTTCAACAAAGCAGAGAGGTTCTAAAACGGTGGACCTTTCGGGTGGGTGGAAGCTCTTCCTGTCAGGAGTCACACCCTCAATGTCTGCTCGGGCGGGAGTGGGGATACTCACAAGTCCCAGGTTGACAGACAGAGTATTGGAGTGTATACCATTAAGAGGGAGAGTTGCTCAAGCTTGAAAGATCAACTCTGGCATTGGTACAGGTGTATGCACCGAACCTTCAGTCAGAGTACGCAGCTTTCTTAGATGAAGTTGATGTTGCCCTTGAAAAGGTTGCAGATATGGATTCTTTTGTCCTGATGGGTGACTTCAATGCTCATGTGGGTGTAGATGTTATGACATGGGGGAGTGTGATTGGGAGGAACGGTGATCCTGATCAAAACGCGAATGGAGAGAGGTTGTTGGATTTTTGTTGTGAAAATGGCTTATCCATCATGAACACTATCTTTCCGCACAAAGACATTCACAAATACGCGTGGTACCGTCAGAGTCTTCAGTAGAAGTCACTGATCGATTTCTTTGTGGTACCATCGTGTCTGCAGAGAATGGTTTGTGATGTTCGCGTATTGAGAGGGGCCGAACTGTCAACTGATCATCACTTAGTGTTGTGCAAATTGTATCTTGAGAGAGTGCCTTCCCTACCAAAGCGTAATCCAAGGATGGTTACACGCATACGATGGGAGAGGTTACAGGACGATGAGATACGGGAGACATTTGCGCGGCAAATATCTGAGAGGTTTGAACGAATTCCAACTGTTCCATCAAATGTAGAGGAAGAATGTCAACTGTTTTCAACAGCGGTTATTGCCTTTGCGGGAGATGTTTGTGGAGTGAAACGGCTTAGTGTGGCGGCTGGTGGTGAGAAAAGAACTGCTTGGTTTAAAACGAGAAGAAGAGAGCCTTTAAGGTGTGGATTCACTTGGGGAACTCCGATTCTCGAAATCGATACACTGAGGCGCGAAGAACTTGCAAATTAGCTGTGAAAACAGCGAAAGAACAGTCTTGGAAGGAGTTTGGCGAGAAATTGGAACATGACCACAGATCTGCAAATAAGATGTTCTGGCAGACCGTCCGCCGACTCAGAGGAAAAAAGTTGAATATCGTTGAAGGAGTGAAATCCAAAGACGGTAGACTTCTTTCCAATGAGGAGGACATCTTACGCAGATGGAGCGAGCACTTTTCAGAATTGCTCAATCCCGAACAGGGCGCCGAAGATGACCTATTGTCGAGAGTTGGGCGGAAAGTAGTCCTACGGTAGAGGAAGTAACTTTGGCGATCAAAGCTCTAAAAGTTGGCAAATCTGCTGGTGTGGATGAAATTCGGCCAGAAATGCTCAAGGCTTTAGGTAAAGAGGGAGTTCAATGGCTCTCGCGTGTCATTAAAGTGGCCTGGGAATGCGGTGAAACACCTGGTGATTGACAAATGGGGGCGATAGTTCCTCTTTTTAAAAAAGGGGACAAAAGAGATTGCGCCAACTATAGGGGTATATCTCTTTTAAGTCTCCCTGGAAAAGTATTCGCTAAGGTGCTAGAAAAGCGTTCCAGAGCTGTGGAGCAATGCGGTTTTCGTCCCGGTAGAAGCACAACCGACCAGTTGTTCACTCTCAGAATCGTTCTTGAGAAGGCCTGGGAATATGCCAAACCTATCTACACTTGTTTTGTGGATTTGGAAAAAGCATATGATAGGGTTCCTCGAGGCAAACTTTGGAGTGTTCTGCAGGAGTATGGGATTGCTGGTTCCCTATTAAGGGCGATTCAGTCTTTATATACAAACTGTAGAAGCTGTGTTCGGATAAACGGTGTTAAATCAATACTTTTCACTGTGGGCGTTGGACTCCACCAGTGGTGCGTCTTGTCACCTCTCCTCTTCATTGTATATATGGATTGGATGTTACAGCGCAGCCGTGGCGGGGAATGTTTCAAAGTGGGAGACCTAAGGATTAGTCATCTTCTCTTTGCGGATGATTTGGTCATCCTTGGGTCCTCTCAAACCGAACTTCAGCGCGCACTCGAAAGGTTTGTAGCCGTTTGTGATGATGCTGGAATGAAGATCAACGTGAACAAATCGGAAGTAATGGTCGTTTCCAAGAAACCCATTCAGTGCACCCTGCATGTTAGTGGAGTCCCACTGAAGCAGGTGGAGAAGTTTAAGTACCTCGGGGTTTTATTCACGAGTGATGGGAGGAGCAATGCCGAGTTATCCTGTAGAATTGGTCAGGCTGGATCAATTTTGAGAGAGCTTGGCCAATCAGTTATAAGGAAGGCCGAACTTAGTGTTCAAGCTAAGCTAACGGTTTTTAACTCTGTGTATGTTCCAACTCTCACCTATGGTCATGAAATTTGGGTAGTGACCGAATAAATAAGATCGCGGATACAAGCTGCCGAAATGAGGTTCCTTCGCGGTGTTGTTGGAATAACTCGTAGGGATCGAGTGCGCAACACCAGAGTACGCGAGGCGCTCAACGTTGAGCAGCTACTTCTCCGAACGGAACGATCTATGCTTCGATGGTTTGGTCACGTAGTGCGTATGCCCCCAGACCGGCTTCCAAGACGCGCCATCAGGTAGGCGACTTCGCGAAAGGCCTAGAAATAGATGGTTTGATCAAGTCCGACATCTCTCCTGGAGCCGCTTAGGGTTTCCCCCTGATGAATTGGAGTCAGTAGCGGAGGATCGAGAAGGATGGAGAGTCCACCTGAGCATCCTACCCCCGCGACCCTCATGAAGGATTAGCGGGCCATTGAAAATGAATGAATGAATGAAGTAAAAATAAAATCTATTGTAAGATACATAAGTATTTACAAATGAATACTTTCGAACAGCAGAAACATGTGTTATATCATATATGTATTAATTTTGTACAAACAACTTTCGGGGAAGGCAAATTTAAGTCTACCTTCATATAATCACACCTCGATATTAGACTAATCAGCAACTTGTTTTTAATAATCGAAATATGCTCTCTGGTAGTACAATGGACCAGTTGCGTCTGAGTGCTCCAGTCAAGCGTTCCTATCCCGACAAAAAAAAAAGTAAATAAAAAATAGGTAGATAGATAGTTGAAGGGAAAAGCTACTTAAAACCTTCATTCAAAAAATATCACAGTGGTTGAGTGTTGCATGCTGGCTGAATATACAAAAGATATTAAATAAGTTTTATTATAATCAATACAAATAAATATATGAATAATACAAAAGTGAACAAAAAACAAAGAAAATTAACATTTAGAGTAACAAATAAATAAATAAATAAATAAATATAAGTAAATAATAATATATATAATAAATAAATAAATAAATAAATAAATAAATAAACAAATAAACAAATAAATAAATAAATAAAAAATGAATTAAATAAATAAATAAATGAATAAATAAATAAATAAATAGTTAAACAAATAAATAAATAAATAAATAACGAAAGCAAAATAAATAAATATATAAGTAAATAAATAAATAAATAACGAAAACAAAATAAATAAATAAATAAATAAATAAATAAATAAATAAATAAATAAATAAATAAATAAATAAGCAAATAAATAAATAAATAAATAAATAAATAAGTAAATAAATTAATAAATAAATAAATAAATAAATAAATAAATAAATAAATAAATAATAAATAAATAAATAAATAAATAAAATAAAATGAATTAATTAATTTGTTAATTAATTGATAAATAAATAAATAAATAAATGAATAAACAAATAAATAAATGAATAAATAAATAAATAAATAAATAAATAAACAAATAAATAAATAAGTGAATTCGCAAGATTGTATGCTTTTTAGTCTTTCAATTAAATTATCTTTGTTCAGTAGACGACTTGGTTTGCTGGTTGGAAGTGGCCCTCGGTGAAGTACATTTAAATCAAAAAAATGCTAGGTACGGGTGGATCACGCCGCATATTCTTAGAACCATTCAGATTTGGTGATGAATTAAGTGATTTTAGCTGTGCAGGCGTTTGAGAAATCGCTTAGATCAATAAAGAGCCTTCTTTATGTTATGGAGTGCAGGACACGTGCATAGGAGTTCTCCGTCTGTGCAGCTTGTGCAGAAATCATTGTGTGGAATGCCTAACCTCTGAGCATACTTCCCTATGAGGCTTACCTACGTGAATTTTGAGCTAATGTCTTCTTACCACTTTATTGGCTTCATCTTCTAGTATTTCGATATTAAGATACACTCACAGGTGTAGATAGATGTTCCATATGTGCAGTACATACGTTCATTAACGATATTACGCAGCACATTGCATTTTGGCTTTGCTCATACATCCTCAGAACTGCATTTAGGACTTGCTTGTAAAGCAGTATTTTATCGTAAATTTACAAACACATATTTCTAGAAATATTAAAAATACAGAAGGAATCTTAAGCCCTATTTTAGTTGAATGCACGTTCAAATTTCACTATAAAATACCAGTCGTTTAAACAGTTAGCATAAACTTGTGATTATGAGGCATTGACAAAATAATAATGAAATCAGCCGTCGTAGATCAATTCACATATCTGCTAGTCCGACAAGTGTACTAATTTGACAACTCATCACAAGTCAGACTAATGGAAGAAAATATACGAAGTATCTTATAAATATAAGATACTTTTCAGGAATAGATGGTTCAATGAGCCATTCAACATAGACGATGATAATCAAAACTTCCGTCCGCCTGACCAAAGCGAAGTGAGGATAGCAATACTCAAGCTGAAATCCAAAAATGCTGCTGAACCTGACGGCTTATCAGATGAACTTTTCAAGGTAGTTGGTGATGAGAATATACACCATTTTTATTTATTTATACCGAAAGAACAGCGATGCGTTAAATGGTCCAATAAACAGTTTTCGGAAAGTGCAGCTTAGATAAAGAGGCTCCAGCGACTTGTGTAAACTGCACCGAGTAAGCACCGAGCGAATTATAGAGCCTACGAAGTTGCCAAAGAGCTCCAAAAAAGGTGCGATGCGATTAAAAAAAAAACTTACGCCGAAATAAACTTATATTTGAAAAATTAAGCAATCTCGAGCATAAAACTCGCAAAACAGAAACTCAAGTATGAATATTGAAATGTTGCTTAAAATATTAACATGAAACGCAAACGGACTATTGAAAAAGATAGACGAACTAGAGGTATTCTTGCGAAAAAACAATATTGCCATATGCTTGATTTCCGAAACGCATTTGAAAAATAAATCTAGTGTACAAATAAAAGGATACTGTGCTTACCATGCTTACCATCCATCCGAAAGGGCTAGAATCGGATCTTCCCTTTTCATTAAAGATTGTATTGGGCATTCTATAAATACAATTATTGAAACCGATGCGATGCAAGTAAGTACATTTCTCGTAGGAAATAAGCATTCGTACTACAATATCACGTCCATTTAATGCCTTTCGCAATACAAACTAGAAAAAACTTACTTTATAAATCTTTTGGACTCACTTGCACCGAGTTTTATTGTTGGTGGTGATTTCAATCCGAAACACACCTTTTGGGGTTCAAGATGCGATTCAACTAAAGGCAGATTACTTTTAGAAGCAGGCATGCAATTTAATATTGACTTATTTTCGACGGGAAAACCGACATATTGGCCCACCGACAGAGAAAAAACTCCTGACCTCGTTAACTTCCTCATTGCAAAAAGTGTAGCTAAATACTTTACAAACGTCGACTAAAGTTTTGATCTCTTCTCAGATCATTCACCAGTAATCTTGACAATAAGCGAGCGTCTTAATGAAAAAAGAAGGAGCCCCCAGATTACTTACTTACTTATGTCCTGTATCCCCTTGTGGGTCCTAGGGCCTCTACTACGCCTACGCGCCATCGTGTACGGTTTCTGGCAATGTGTCTGAGTTCTCCCCAACTTTTCCCTAACTGCCGTGCCTCCTTCTCGACTGTTCTGCGCCATGTTTTCCGCGGACCGCCAGGTCTTCTGCCATGGGACGGCTTTAGAAAATATTGTTCTGAATGTGTCGCTTAAAACACCATATGAAGTAGAAAACGAAGTTGGCAGATTTATTGAAGTCATACAGAACGCCGCGTGGAACAACACATTGAACTCGTAAATAGCGAAGGTAAATATCCACCGGAAATAAAAGAAATAATACGTCAAAAGAGGAGAGCATGCAAAGGGTGGCAACAGTCCCGAGCTGCCCAGCACAAAACTCTTCTGAACCATCTGTGTAATGAACTGAAGAAAGCAACAAAAGAACTGACAAATCGAGAGATTTCTACGTATCTTGAAGGTTTGACTGCCGAAAAATTTCGAATTACTCACTATGGAAATCCATTATTAAAAAACCCCAAATGCAATCGCTACCCATAAGAAAAAACAATGGCTAATGAGCAAAAGGAAGCCGTGGCGCCGGTATCGGTAGTAGCCAGGCACTTTTTTTTTGCCTATGAATGTTTCTTAGGCTCTTATTCCATCGTTTAATTTGGGAAACGTGGATGGGTCTTGGGAGCCTCGATTCCAACTATTCTGCCTCAGTTACGACATGAGTGGATGTCTCCAGTCGACCTGCAAAGCCGTTGCGATATGTCGTAACGCGAAGCTAATATTGCTGTTTATTAACTTCTAGCAATAATTGGGTAAACCCAATTAAGCCAACGCCCTGACGATGTTATTGCCCTTTGCAATAACATTTTTCGCTTACGCAGCAATATTAGCTGTGCTTTCAGTCAGACAACGGGCAACCGCAAAGCTGGTTCTTAAGCATTTTCCGACTCTTGGCTTTGAGTAGCATGACCAACGGGATGGATGTTATCCCTGTTGGTGGGTTCTTCGCTGCGTCGCCTAATTATTTCCTTAATTTTTCCTCCGCAAGTGCTGTTTCGGCAACGTCTATCCTCTGGCAAGAGCATTCGACAGCGGCTACTTCCCTCACACGATGGATTCCCTGACAGACCTAAGAGGAACTCCAAAGCTTCGGCAGGCGTTTTCTTTCTAGCCATTCTCACAGCCATTTGTAGTTTCCCATCAACTATATCTTTCGCCAGAGTATCGTATTTGCATTGTTTGTCTTCGAAAATAGTTTGTAGTAACTCTGCAACTGATCCCCTAAGTACAAGCGTGAGGGAATAGACAGTTTCGAATTGTCTTTTATATATCGACCATGAAGTTTGACCATCGAAGATGGGAGGCGGCGTCTCTTTCCTTCTCGGGCTGTCGCACAGTGGGGTAAGATACTTTAAAAACTGAAATTAATTAATGTGATTGGTTAGCTTTGTTGAAAATATTTTTTTTTATATAAGAATCAGTTACATGTGCATAAAAGACAACATTATTTCATAAATTTTTATTTTATTTTAAAAATCATGTTTTTTTAACTTAAAAGGAAGAAGAAATAAAAAAAAATCTGTTTATTTATTTACATTTTTATAAAAGAAGGCTAAAAGTCAAATTGATCTGACAAAATATCATCTTCATTTTCCTCGTTAATGCTGAGTTCTCAGACTTAAAAAACCTTGGTGAAATAATTAACTCTTTTAGAAAAGTTTTTAGATGCTTTCTAGGAAATTTCCTGTTGATGGTCCTTAATGGATCCGATGTTATCAGCATTAAATTAAAAACGTTTTCATTAATTGAATAGCTTTCTCGATATTTTTAAAGTCTTTGTTTTTGCTTCCTGCGCTTGTTTAGATAGTTGGCCTATTGGAAGTAGTGCAGCCGAAATCACATATAGACCATGGATTAGCAAGTTATGTACATTTGGGGGCATGTTAAACCAGGGATACGTATTTTTTTTTCTTTTTTATAATTTGCGCGCACTCAAAGGGTTATGAATACCGTTAACATGTTTACACACAGTGCGGGCGTTGGAAAGTATGGATAGAGGAAGAGAAAGATTTTTGGTGTAGTGGTTCTTGAAGCTCAGTTGTTAATGCTTCAGCTATTCTCCGGGGGTGGCGTCCAGATAACTGGGGAGATTTTTGTTATTATTGTCTTTGCTTCTGATTCACAGTACTTTTTCCCGATAACCGATGTCATGAGCAAATCATCATCAACAGAGCGAACAATTTTTCCAGCTACATGACCAAGCTACTGCCAGTTTTATGCCTTCGCAGTAGTGTTCACAAAAGCTTTTGCAAATGATCGGACTGACTTTATATATTTCATGAGAAATAAATAAATGCTTGCTGATATCAGAATTTGAACCATAAACCATTAGCGTGGCAATTGACGACGTTACCACTACACCATTGCCACCCATTGACAAAGTATTGGCAGTATTAAGTGCGAATACTCTAAACTTATCAATATTTATATCATAGCCATATAAGTTGGCACTACCTTTCTCGCCGCACTTCTTCCAATAGTCAGCCATTTTGTTTCCGGCTTTAGATATATTCTCGAAGCTAAGGGAAGAGGTGCAAACCGCTATAAGCATATACGTATGCATGAAAATGAATCTTGTAAAACTATTATTTTTTATTTTTTTATATTTGGCGCAACAGCTCTTTAAAGTGCCAGGGCCTAGCTTCTCGCAACCACTCATGTTGTGTGCGTTATATTTTTCACACGAATGGAAGGGACCTACAGTTTTTAATGCCGACTCCGAACGGCGATTTGAGAAGCTTTTTCGTGACAACAATACTCTCGGATGTTTGTCAGACGCTCGCGAGAGGTGGGACCGTGAAAAAAACTTGTTGGTGTTTTCTGGGATTCGAACTTGGAACCTCATGCGTAGTGATCCGACACACTAACCACTTACGCCATGGCGCCCACAAAACTATTACATCATTTATAAAAGTAAACGTATGCGCTTAAACGTTTGAGCTTGTGCTTCATTTTTCCAAATCGAGAGCACTCATGAACCTTCTGCTTCTTCGTGCGGTCGATTCCTTTGCCAGATTCTCGAATTTCCCTTCAACTTTTGTTTGTGCTTTCTTGAATTTTGTTTCAAATGTTTCAGTTATGGGTTTGTTAAGTAAAAGCAAAACAACCTGTTCGCTCTGTAGTTTATCACCGACTCGCCAACCAAAAACCAAGCGGAGGACAATGTCGGTGTCAGTTGCGAAGGCAGGTACATACACATCGTGGGAAAACTAGATTTCCCATGATGTGATTTATGCAAGTTGTGCAAATTATACATTTGCATCTGTCGTCTGTGTGCTTCGTGTTCATTTCCATCTGCCGCCTGCGTGCATCGTCGGGGTCTCGTTACTTAGACCCAGACAGAAAACGATAGCACCTCGACATTTTACACCACATTTCCTCCCCCTTATTTTTGGGAAGCTCGTAGGCTTATTTTATTAAACAATTTTTTACTTTTTATTTTTTTTTTTTTTGCTATTTACAAAATGTTCAACAAAATTGGAATGGTTATTACAAGTTATTATTAGCTTAACATTACTTCTACGCATGATTATGTATAATAATCTTAATTATTTATAGTCGAGTATGTTTACACTTGTATATGGAGGAAATAGAATTTGAAAGTTAAAGTTAAGTTTTATTTGGAAGTTAATATAATTTTTAAATAAGAAATGAAATAAGATATAATATTGGCATAACATTTTGTTAACAATCTTAATACAGAAATTATTTCAATTAAAAAAAAAAAACAATGTACGGTAGCCGAGCCCCTTTCAAACCAAATGGCATACGGAGAAATTCATAATGTCCTGTATCAGTGCTGAATGCAGTTTTCTCTCTGTCATTTTTGTTGATGAGTACTTGATGATACCCACTCGCTAAATCAACGTTATGAAATATCGATTGTTTCCTAGTTGGTCGAGAATATCCTCAATTCGAGGCAGAGGGAAAGCATCCCCTACAGTAAGATCATTAAGTTTTCGAAAATCTACAACAGCTCTATACGTCTTTTTACCATACTGATCTACTTTTTTAGGTACTACTAAAAGAGGGCTATTCCAAGGACTTTTACTATTTCTGATAATATTGTCCTTGTACATTTGCTGCACTTGTTCATTTATTACTTTTTTCTGTGATTCTGGGAACCGATATTGTTTCGTGTTAATGTGTCCCTTGTTGGAATCGGTAGGAATATTGTGGTATACTATATGGCTTTTGTATATGATAATTTTTCACCTTCTAAATGAAAAATGTCCGAAAACTTAGTACAGATTGCTATAGAGCCAAGTGTAGTGCCTTTAGAGTAAATCCCTTCAATATCCATGGTATCAGCTAGATTAAGATTTACATTTGTATTCAAAACATCATGATTTATGAGACTTACGTCTGCCCCTGTGTCTACCAAAAAGTTTAAGTTAAAGTTTTGCCTACGTCTACTGGAATCGTATCTATACCGTCTTTTGTTAAAGCAGAATTTTTTGCGAATTGTTTGTTGAGCGAGGAAACGGTATTTTCTTCCTGCACCCAACAGCTATCTAGTTTTTTTGCTCACTTAAAAGAGTATTATTATTAACGGTTCCATTTTTTTCATCCCATCGTTTCTATGTATAGCACTCAGATATATCATGTCCCGATCATAAACAGAAATCGCACTTTGGTTGATGATTTCGGTGGACTTTCATTCGGCGATTTTGTTTGTGGTTATTGTTTATTGTCATAACTGAAGAAGAGGGGTTCTGTTGTCTTCTGCTACAGGTCGCAACATTGTGCCCATATACTCTGCAATTAGGGCAGTAAGGCGTGGCTTTTCTTATTCTGCACTCATCGTAGGTATGATAATTCTTATTGCAGAAAAACCACACCTTATCGTCGGAGTACTATTTCTATTTTGTGTAGGGTTAGAACTGAACTGATTGGAAAAAGAAACATTTGGATTATTAGCAGGCATTATAATATTTGTGCACTGAAACATATATTGTTCCGTCCATCATAGGGATTTAATGTATTTAGCGCTTTACAATAAGTGAATGGAAAATGATGCATTCATCCATCGCACACTGGAGCTATTACCCCGGGGTTAAATCGCATTTATGGGAGAGAGAGTAAGAAATGAAATGAAATGGATTGAAACAGTGCAAAATCTTCAACCAGCTATGACGTGGTTTAACATCGGGGTAAATCAATACACACATAAGTTCTCAATTTCTAGATGCAAACAAAAATTGTATATCATACCACTACAATGAAAGTCGGTTCATGTATACACAATTTTCCCCCACCATTATTCATCCAGTGTGCGATTGAAGTAAAAGTTACCCTGGTGTTACCCCGGTGTTGCGGCCAGCAACAAAATGATTGTAGGGAATAAAAATCGAGTCTCTTTTTGAAATATAAAATTTTAAGCTGAATTTTATTCACAGCACAATCTTGTGGCCAAACGTTAAATTCAAAAGTGGCACAAAGTATCGCAAACTGACAACTGAAATTTTTTTACAGACCATGTTAAAAAAATAATATAAAATAAGCAGCGCCATCTCTGATCCTCGATATGTTGGTATTCCAAGTGAACGGCTTCAGGGAGTTTATAAACTTGTTCCCGACATCCCCTCCCCGTGAAGACATCTAGGTCTTCGCAACGTCCAATACTGCCAGCTTGGAACTTGGTCGCCTGAGAACACCACTTCCGGTACTGACATCCGCTACACGTATTTGGTTATCGCTTCCTCGATACCCCTTCACAACGATTCCCCTTCTCCAACGACTGCGAGGGAGTGCCGCCTCGCAAATCAATACCATATCTCCTGGGACCAGCGGAGTCTCTCGTCGATACCATTTGGTTCTGCGGGTCAAAGTGGGGAAGTGCATCCATTTCTTCCAAAATTTGTTTTTTAGTTGCATGGCGATGCGATACTGCTTCCGCAGGCATAGGTGTTCATCATTGATTGGAGTCTGCGTTGAATTTGTTGTTCCCAGTAAAAAATGATTTGGAGTGAGAGGCTCCTCCTCCTCCGAAGAAACTGGCAAGTGAGTGAGCGGCCTCGAGTTAATGCGCGTCTATTAGTAAGCTCTGAAGTGTTTCGAGACGTGGAGCTTCCTGCGTCAAAGTATAGGCCAAAACTCGTTTAGTTGATTGTACAAGGTGCTCCCAGCACCCACCAGCACTAGGATTTAACGGGCAGTTGAGAACCCAGTCGATTCCTCTCATTGACATCTCAGCCTGGATCTTGTTGTAGTCAAACAGCTCACGGTTTAGTTGAAACTCCTTCTTAGCTCCAACAAATTAGTTCCGTTGTCACTCCGGATCCTGGTGGGAACACCGCGTCTATTAATAAAGTTCCGGATACAGAGTAAACATGCATCTGTTGATAGGTCTGCTGCTAACTCAATATGAACGGCGCGTATGGTGAGGCACGTGAACAATGCAGCCCACCTCTTCTCTCTTCTATGCCCGATTGTAACATCCATGGGTCCAAAGTAATCCAGGCCAACGTACGAAAAGGCCCTCACAAATGGTGTCAAGCGGTTTGCTGGCAATTGTCCCATTAATGGCTGTTTTGGAGTAGCTTGGTCCAGCTTGCACTTCTGAAACTCCTTCTGAGCTTTCTTTACGGCGGCACGTAAGTCAGGTATCCAGAAACGCCGTCTAATCTCGTTGGCTACCAGTTCCCGGTTCTGAAGGTGTAGGTCCTGATGAAAGCGAGATACTATCATCATTGTTAATTTATGTCCTCGAGGTAGGGTTATAGGACACCGTGCACTAACAGGCAAACAAACAGTAGCATGCATTCTGCCTCCCAACCGTAGTATTGGTGTCAACTGAAAGATGGAACTAGATTTAGATATTTCCTCACCTTCTTCCAGTGCGTAAATCTCGTCTGTGTACACTGCATGTTGAACCATTCGACACAGAAATAGTTCAGCCTGAAACACCTCTTTTGCAGTTAGCTCTCTCAACTCGGAGGGTTTTCCTTTGATGCGGCATTGGAGATTGCTGACAAATCTCATTACCCATGCCATGGTTCGTTTCAGTCACAAGTAGTTAGAGAAACGTTCCAGGTCAAAGAGATGGTTCCCAGTCATCCGCAAATGCAATTGCCGGAAGGTGCGCAGGAGCTCCTGGTCACATGCCCCGCTCGCCGCATCCAACTTAGTGATCGGAAGGAAGTTATCGTTTGTTCTAAGGAAGTCTAGTCCTTTTATCCACCCGGAATCTGCAGAAAATGTTGGTGGGTACTTGGTTCGTGTAGCCTGGTATGCGACGTTATATTTTATTTTTTATTATTTATGTCCTGTATCCCCTTGTGGGTCCTAGGGCCTCTACTACGCCTACGCGCCATCGTGTACGGTTTCTGGCAATGTGTCTGAGTTCTCCCCAACTTTTCCCTAACTGCCGTCCCTCCTTCTCGACTGTTCTGCGTCATGTTCTCCTCGGACCGCCAGGTCTTCTGCCATCCTGAGTTAGAGGGTTCCATTGCATAGCATGGTTCGCTATGGAGCTGTCACCCTTTCGGACCGTGTGACCAATCCACTGCCACTTCCGTCGTTGGATAGTTGTGCCTATTGGTTCCTGACCCGTTCTCTCGTAAAGGTGTTCGTTAGAGATACGATTGGGCCAGAAAATCCTTAAGATATTGCGCAGACACCTATTAACGAACGTTTGCAGCTTTCTGGTGATAGTAGTGGTCACTCTCCACGTGCTGCAACCATATAACAGCACGGATTCAACGTTGGAGCGGAACAGTCTTATTTTGGTGCTCAAACTGATTGCATTGCTACGCCATATTTTGGACAACATACCGAACGCGGACTTTGCTTTGGCGATCCTGTTGGCTATATCCAGTTCAGTTCCACCATCGGTCGAGACAATACTCCCAAGATACTGGAAATCCTCTACTCTCTCTACCGGTTGTCCAGCAATGCATATTTGAGCCGATGAGTTTGTTCCAAGGCTGATAATTTTAGTTTTTGCCGTATTAATTTTCAGCCCGACGGTATGCGACGTTGCTCTTTGTCGACACCCAATGCCAATCCTCCTTCTTTGTGCTCTCGAGAATTTCGGCGATTCGATGTGCTACAAATGGGTGATACCGTCTTGCATCCGATTGTATCCAGCCGGCTACCGTTCTCGAGTCGGTCCAAAACACTTGTCTGGTGAAATTAACTACATGGTATTTTATTATAGTATCGCTTAAACGAGTTGTGGGCGCCGTGGCGTAAGTGGTTAGTGTGTCGGATCACTACGCATGAGGTTCCAAGTTCGAATCCCAGAAAATACCAAAAAGTTTTTTCACGGTCCCACCTCTCGCGAGCGTCTGACAAACTTCCCAGAGTATTGTTGTCGCGAAAAAGCTTCTCAAATCGCCGTTCGGAGTCGGCATTAAACTGTAGGTCCCTTCCATTCGTGTGAAAAATATAACGCACACAACATGACTGGTTGCGAGAAGCTAGGCCCTGGCACTTTAAAGAGCTGTTACGCTAAATATTTGTATTTGTATTTGCTTAAACGAGTTCTTAGTACTGCTGCACTGAGTTCCAGACGTGGTATAGATAGTAGCTTCTTCGGGGCACACTTCGCCTTCCCTGCAGCAAAGGATACTTGAATGTTGCCCCCATCGATGATGCGCCAAAATGCCACTGCCGCATACGCCACCTCAATGGCATCCACAAACATATGCAACTCAACCTCGGCCGAACTTGACGTCAGCAAAGCCCAATAATTACGGGGAACTCGGAAATTTTCAATATTCTTTAGTTCGGAATACCACTATTTCCACTTACGCCACGCCGCCCTATTTATAGTCGACATAAGACCCACTTTATAGTTATTACCTCGCGCTAACTTTAAAACCACCAAAGCACATTTTAACTTTTAAAGTGGGCCTATAGCCACCTGTCATCCACAATTCTTTGTCACTTTTTCAAATTCAAATTTCAGCCAACCAACGGCTGAAATTCATATACGACATTGTTTCCTAAACTGTGTTTTTGTTCTCAAGCTTTAAACGTTTGGGTTTGGGTCGATACTATTGTAGGTAGGTTAAAAATTATTTATAATTCAGATGACTATAATTTGTGCCACTAAATTTAGTCTATTATCTTTCGGCAAGCCCCGAAATAGGTTCCAATTTCGGGCTTGAACTGATGTATATTTAGTCAAACCTAGAAGTACCTAGCTTTTTAGTCAAAAGTCGAAAGTAAAATAATCTGTTCGGGCTTTGCCTAGTCTATCCTAGAAGCGACTAAAGCAAATTCGGTAAAACGTCGATTTGAACTGTGCAGTACACACTGTTACATGTTTAAACATGTTTTTACATGTTAGCCTACTCTTTGCGGTGTTCCAATAAATTCATTTGTTATTTCATATTTGTACATTGAACGTGCGGACGTAAGCTTAAAGATGAGTGAATAAAACTGTATTGTGACTGAAAATATGGATAAAGAAGCTTTAAAAGCGAAGTTTAAGCAGAAGATTACTAATTTGAATAAAGATAAGTGTTCATTTCATATTGAGAATAAACGGAAATATGAGGAGATTATCTGTGAAGTGGAATCTGCTAAAGTAGCTATTAAGAAAACTTCTTTCCAGTATCGCCGTCTCAATCGCTACGACAGTGTGTGTTTCGGAGACGAAAAAAAAATTGATTAAGCCATTATCCGATACAAAAAATATCCAATATTACGTTAGAGACGACAAGTTATTCGATGTGATTGAAATTGCTCATCACGAATGTGGTCATGGTGGTAGAGATCTCACAATTAAAGCCTTGAATAAAAAGTATGCAAATGTCACAAAAGAGTGCGTAAACTTTTATTTAGAATTATTCCAAACGTGTCAGAAGAAGAAAAGTCACCCTAAAAAGGGACTAGTAGTTAAACCGTTATTATTTAAAGAGATTCACGCACGGGGACAAGTAGACCTTATTGACATGCAAACGTGTCCTGATCGTGATTATAAATATATTTTAAACTATCAAGATCAGTTGACAAAATGTTTGATACTACGTCCCCTACATACAAAAACAGCACAAGAAGTAGCTCACATTCTTCTTGATATTTTCTGTACTTTGGGCGCGCCTTCTCTGCTTCAATCAGACAATGGACGGGAATTTGCTAATCATGTCGTAGAAGAGTTGAAAGTAATGTGGCCAGAATTGTCCATAGTACATGGCAAACCGCGTCACTCTCAAAGTCAGGGAAGCATCGAGCGTGCCAATCAAGATGTACAGAAAATATTATTTGCCTGGATGGATGATAATAAAACTAATCGTTGGAGTGAGGGCCTCCGATTTTGTCAACTGCAGAACAATTGCGCACACCATCATGGCATACAACAATCGCCGTTTGAAGTAATGTTTGATAAGTAATGTAAAAATAAATGTAACAAATTACCGTAAAAGTAGCATTGTACTTACTATAAATTTAACATTTTTATTAATCGGTTTTTATTTTGAGGACGGCAAGCTTATGTCGGGATTCAAACACTGCCAGATTCGATAAAAAAAGTTCTTCAGACAGAGGAAGAGTTAGAAAATGCTATCAATTCGTCCGGTGAGGAGGAAAATGACACTGATGATACTAGTAAATAGCAACTTTTTCATTAAGTGCTGGAATTTTCGATTTGATTATTAATTATAATGATGTTACTTACATAAACTTGCTTTATCTAGAACCTTTAACCTCTATCAAACTTAATAAAAAAAATGATATCTAAACATTTTATTAGAAACTATTACTACCATAAGTATGTATTTCATATTGTTTTAATCCAAGCTTTTTTGGATTATTTTTTAAGGCGCGGCCTATTGTTTTGTTGGATGAAGAAATAAATTAATTAAAAACTACTAATTTTTATGAGTAACAATTTATTTCTACTTTAGTTTTATGATGTTGTCCACACGACAGACGGAAAAGGAAAAAGGCCGAGCTGAGGCAAATCTTACATATAATTGGAGAACAGTGAGGTTTATTCTAGTACATTTTCATACTATTAATAATTTAAACAATGAATGCGTTTAGAGAAATAACTATTATATAGCGTAATTTAAAATATAATATTATACAAAATGGGCTAAACATTCTCCCACCTTGAAGGAGTGTAGTACCTTCAAAATCCAAAGGTAGTTTTCTGATCTTACAAATTGCCCTCTGAATTGTTCCGCTACTTGTCTTCAAAGTTACGACTCTTACAACCATCTTTGCCAGGATGAAGATCAATAATTCGCCCAAGTTTCCATTTCATAGGAGGAAGATTTTCGTCGTGAATCAATGCCACATCGCGGCCTCCCATAAGCCTCCGAAGTGAGGCGATCTGGCTGGAATCGTTTTCCAAGTGATCCCATCTGATGCAAGCGTTTGACGAACCATGCTTAAAAGTGCTTGCGGCCCAATGTGAAAATGTTTTTCATGCAAATGTCGTACGACTAGGTCAGTAAAAAAAGTGCTTTTTCGGCAACAAAATGGGGTGCTTAGCATCGAAATCGAGCAATGCATTGCTCAAGCGACCACCAACTCGAATTAGTCCCCCTGAGTCAATGAACGGGCATAGAGACCTTAGATGGCTACGTGAACTTAACGCCTTTCCTTTTAGTAGTAGTTCCAATTCGGGCTGAAATGCTGTCCGTTGAACAATCCTTACTATCGCGTTGCGTGATTCCACCAATTCCTTTGGGGCAAGTAACCTTCCGCATGTTCTGGAGACCCCCGACTTCTTTGCCAAACTATTGTTTTTGAATCGTAACATATATCCAATAATTCGAATGAGGCTGTCAAACCTTAAATGATACTTTATACTAGTTAAAAACTCGTCTTTCTCGATTACTGATAGCACTAGCTTTTTCTTCCTTCTCTCAATTTCGACTTTATCTTGATTTGCAGAGCTTGGCGCAGATGGCCAATTTTCAGAAGAAGACAGCAAAAGCTTTGGACCACCAAACCACAGCTGAGATTCAATAAGAGCCCTTGGATATTCCCCACGGGAGATTATGTCGGCAGGATTTAACTTTGTGGGAACATGAAACCACATATTCCTTTTCGAAAATTCCTGGATTGTAGCAACCCTATTGGCAACGAACGTTTGCCATGCTGATGGTTCTTCTGAGAGCCAATTGAGAACAACGGTCGAGTCAGTCCAGAAAAATGTCTTCATATTGAAACCAAGAGAATGTACTACGCGTCGCACGAGCTGCACCATCAGCATAGCTGCACATAGCTCTAATCGGGGCAAAGATATTCCTCTTTTCGCTACTTTCGATTTCGAACAAAGTAATCTAACCCTGAGAATTCCAAAATCATCCACGCTCCGAACGTATAAGCAAGCTCCATAAGCTCGTTCAAAACTATCAGAAAAGGCATGCAGCTGATATTCTGTCGGATCGCCAAAGAAAGCCTGCCTGCATATTGTGACGTTATTGATTTCTTGAAGCTCCCTCCTAAATTTAAGCCAACGATGATGCAATTCTAATGGAAGCGATTGATCCCAAGAAATTTTCAATTCCCATAGATGCTACATGAAGAGTTTTCCAAGTACGATAATTGGATTTATGAGTCCGAGCGGGTCGAATAATTTAGAGATTTCCGAAAGAACAGTTCTTTTTGTAACATTGTTATTAGTTGGGGACATAACTTCGTAGAGAAATTGGTCATTTTCAGGATTCCATGCTATTCCGAGCGTTTTTATTGAATCAGTGTCTCTCAATCGAAATAATTTTTCCTGATGGTCTGGTGGTATATTTTCTAACAAAGCTGGGTTATTTCCACACCATTTTCTTAATTCAAAACCGCCCCTGGCTAGCAATGATATAAGTTCGCCTTGTAATTGTTTGGCTTCCTCTAGGGTCTGAGCGCCCGTCAAAATATCATCTACATAAAATGCCGAACCGATTTGCTTCGACGCCAACGGGAAATGACTTCCGTCATCATTTGCCAATAGATTTAAACCCCTGGTTGCCAAAAAGGACGCTGAGGCAGTTCCGTAGGTTGCGGTGCAAAGACGATAAATTCTTACGTTTTCATTGCGCTCCGGTCGCCATAATATGCATTGGTAGTTACGATCTTCGCAATCGACCAATATCTGCCGATACATTTTTATAATATCGGCGGTGAAGACGAAGTTGTGCACGCGGAACTTTAACGTTATCGCAAACAAATCAGGCTGAATGACTGGTCCTACCATCAGCAGGTCATTTAGTGAATAACCTGAGCTTGTCTTGGCAGACGCATCGAAAACCACTCTAAGCTTTGTGGTAGAACTACTCGGCTTAAGCACACAGTGATGCGGCAAAAAATAATGCGGCTTCGAAAGGTCCAAATCAGCAGCGGCCTCCATGTGTTGCAAACCAATATATTCGTTGATAAATGATGAATACTGATTATAAAGTTCAGCATGTTTATGGAGCTTTCACTCAAGAGACAGGAATCGGCGCAGAGCTGTATCATATGATCTGCCTAGTAGAGTGGTATCCCCTTTAAAAGGTAGTTTTACCTGATATCGGCCTGAGTTTATGCGTGAGAAATTATCCGTAAAATGTTTTTCACACAACTGCTCCTCATTTGTAAGTGGAATTGATGAAACGCTCTCATGGTTTTCTACATTCCAAAAAAGTTTCAAGGTGGCATTGAGATTCTCACTGCAGTTAGTGCAAATGGTGCATACGCAATGTGAAGAATTATGAGATGAACTGTCTATACCAGAGCGAAACGTCCCAGAGACTACCCATCCTAATAGTGTGTTTTGTATTGTCGGCAGCGTGTCTGCTAATTTGATTTGACAGACGCATAGAATACTGAAGAATAACTCAGCACCCAAAAGCACATCTATTTTTTGTGGACTATAAAAGAGAGGATCGGACAGCTTTATGTTTTTTGGAATTTTCCAATTTGCAATGTCGATTTTCTCATGCGGCAGAAGTCCAGTAATAACAGGTATAATATTAGCTTCAATCGCAGCAGAATAATCATTGAACTGTGAGCGTATAATTAATGAAGTTTTGGCACTGCTTAAAGCCTTTGAATATCCATATGCCAGAGAAACAAGATATAATCGACTCTCGAGTGAGCCCCAATGAATGAGCAAATCTCTCCGTAATCAAATTTATTTGCGCGCCGGAGTCTAGGAGAACTCTGCACGGAACTGGAACTTTGTTCTTGTTAAGAACATATACCACAGCTGTGGCGAGAACGGTGTATTTGTTATCGGAATAAGCTTCTGAAGTTTGCAGAACATTTGATTGAGCATTGAGAACGCTAGTGGTGCCGTTGTAATCTTCTCCTAGCATGTGCATTGACTGCGAACCATTAGGATTTGTATTTTGTATGGTCCCTGTTGCGATGGTAACTTTGTCATCATGTAGAAGAGTGTGGTGCTTTTGTCCACATGTGCGGCACGACGCAGCTGATGGACATTGGGATAATTCATGCTTTCCCTTCAGACAATGCGAACAAAGCTCTAATGAATTTATTTTCTTTTTACGAATAGGAATTGATAGATTTGTAAATTTAAAGCATTTGTATATGGAGTGGCCGTCTCGCGAACAAAATATACATTTGAGGTTATGGTTGGTTACTGCTAATATGCTTTTGTTGCTTGGTTTCGAGCGAAGTCTACCACTAGTGTCATGCAAGTTATTATTTAAGTTGGGTACATTACCTTCAAGTTTTAAGCACCTTTTCTTGAGAAAGTCAAAAAGTTCGGATAATGCTGGCAAGCGGTCCACTGGAGCCACATCATTCCATCCTGATAGCGCTGATGAATCAAATTTGAACAGCACAATTGTAACAAGCAAATCATCCCATTGGTCCACCGGTCTTTTGAGATTGCGGAGACAGTTTATTTGGTTGTTGATATTATCCACGAGAGCTCGAATTTCCACAGAAGACGACCTTTGGAGTTTTGGGTGGTTGAAAATGCGAAGAATGTGCTCCTGTGCGATGACCTTTTTATTTTCATACCTCTCCTTCAGCATTTTTAGCGTTGGTAGTTTTCAGCTTCAATTTTTAATCCAGCGATGGGAGCCTTCGCGCATGGACTCAGTTTGGTGATTAGGTGATGAAATTTGGACAAAATTAATAAGTTGGGATTGCTATCAATAATGGAAAAGAACGTCTGATACCATGAAATCCACGTGGTTACATCACCTGAAAATGTAGGCAGTTCAATTTCGGGAAGGCGAACATGATCAA
Organism: Brachypalpus laphriformis; assembly: GCA_945910035.1. Classification (NCBI taxonomy): domain Eukaryota; kingdom Metazoa; phylum Arthropoda; class Insecta; order Diptera; family Syrphidae; genus Brachypalpus; species Brachypalpus laphriformis. The sequence continues at coordinate 127,859,785 of OX246756.1, forward strand.
ACTTGCTGCTGGGGGTAATGTCTTTGGGTGATACTTCTGGATGCTTGACAGTTTCATATATGGTTTTTAAAGAGGACAGCGTTTGGAAATACAACTCTTCATACTTAGCTCTTTCGGTTTGTGCGATTTCCTCAGGATCCAAATCCTCAATCTTTGCCTGTTCAGCTTTAAAGCATGTAAAGGCTTCTTCAAGCGCGTTGATACGTATTTGAAGTTCTTCCAGAGAGGTTAATGAAACGTCAGGAGACACGCGGTGTTCGAATTCGGCAGCTCTTTCAATTTGCGATATTGAAACCGTATGACGATTTCTTGCAGAGACCAGCGCCTTAGGAACCTTTTGCTCAGCCTTTTGCGTTGCATTATCTGGCGGAGCCATAAGAAACAAAAGAAAACGATTTAAGTGAGCACGTGTGAATATAGAAATACGTGAAGTCCGATCACGTCGGGGTCACCAATGTTTTAATCCAAGCTTTTTTGGATTAGTTTTTAAGGCACGGCCTATTGTTTTGTTGGATGAAGAAATAAATTAAGTAAAAACTACTAATTTTTATGAGTAACAATTTATTTCTACTTTAGTTTTATGATGTTGTCCGCACGACAGACGGAAAAGGAAAAAGGCCGAGATGAGGCAAATCTTACATATAATTGGAGAACAGTGAGGTTTATTCTAGTACATTTTCATACTATTAATAATTTAAACAATGAATGCGTTTAGAGAAATAACTATTATATAGCGTAATTTAAAATATAATATTATACAAAATGGGCTAAACACATACATATATTTTAACTTACAACTGTTATTTACATATTATTCTCGTTTAACTAAGTATGTGAATTTAATTTTAGCCCACAAAAATGAAATAGAAACGCCTGGACCGTCATCCACAATAGAGAAAGATTCTTCAACTGGAGAAAAAGCTAAGGATCACCACTTTCACAAAGTCCCTGGACCGTTGTCACTAAGAGAAGAAAAAATTTCTCTAACTGTTGAAACTACTTCTCCAAATGTGTTTTGTTGTATTTGCCAAAAAGAGAGTTCCGGCGCGCATATGTACATGCATAATTTGTGAACAGGTCGTGCATGCTGTGTGCGCTGACAGCACACTTATACAGACGACGAAGGCTTCGGAAGTAAAGTTACATACATTCGTTGTGCATAGACAGAAAATATAAGTATCTCCTAAGACCCCCGGTATCACCAGTGATACGTTTAGTTTAGAATTTTTTTCCACGCCATCTTTTGGAATTTGGTAGAACCTTTTGGGGGGACAGTTTGGAGAGCCATTAGATGATTACTTTCGAGTATATGGTGAAATTTCCCAACAGTGCAAAGGGGTCGAAGATGGTTATCACTATGCTAAGGACTTCACGTTTCGATGGACGACGACTACCAGTTGCCACTTCGGGAGAAATTCGGTGAAGTCTTATTTTGAAAACAAAGTCATCATTTGCGGAGTCCCAAAACATTTTCAGGATCTTATCAACTGCTAGCGGTGATTCTTTATTCATGTTGAGAAACGATTCAGACTTACCCTCGCCACGACCATCCAGTGAGTTTTCTAGTCTTTTCGAGTTTGATTTAAAACTCCGCAACTCGAAACCAGCGGAACGATGAATCTGTCGAATTTGCCTGCTTATCTCGATGGCATCTTCCTCACCCTGGAAACTAGCCACGAAGTCGTCTACATAATGGCGGTCGATGATGTAGGTTGCTGCCACTGGGTGAACCTCTGAAAATTCGTTGAATGCGCTATTTAGGCCGAATATCGAGCCATATGTTTGTTCTGTAGAATTTTTTTATTGACTTGATCTCGAATATGAGATCAAAGTACCTGGGTACTGCCATAGATTTTGCACTGAAATGCGTGCGAATCCGACTGCTCACATCACATAGAAGGGCACGAGGAGTCACTGGTCAACTAAGAAACATCCTGCCAAGAGTTGAAGGTGTTCTCTTTATGACCGGCGTGCATCATTCAAGTGGAGAGCCCACATCGATTCTCTGGGACTCCGACCCTGTCACCTATTTTCTTGCTGCAATATCTCGTTGCCGATATTCTGCAATAAAGCGCTTTATACGCTTCGATAATATGCATACTAAAGCTGATCGAATGTCTACTGATAAAGCCGCCCCAATTCATAATTTTTGGAACCATCAGCAGACATCACTGTCGATGAATAGCTGTTTCTGTACAGAAGCCGTTCTAAGTTTACGCAGTAAATGCCCTCAAAACCAGCCAAATATGGCATTAAGGTTTGATGGGCTTGCGATGCGTCAAACTACTATCCACTGCGTGGTAAACCCTCTACTGGAAAGGAGGCAGGTACAGCACGCCAGACCATCGTTGAAGAAAACGTTGTAAAGAGGTTGCGAAGGTACAAGGGATCAGGCCGCAATGAAATCACCGACAATTTGTTCATTAGTTTGGACCTCGCGAAATACCTTTTCGCTAAAAACGTAACTTTGGTCGGCATCGTTCGCCAAAATAAAACATTCATTCAACCACAAATGAAAAAAACACAAAGACAGTGAAGAGTTTTCCAGCGTATTTGGCTTCCATGAATCGAAATACAGTATAGTATCATATATACGGACAACAAACAAGGCTGTGATTGTTTATCGTCTGTGCATCATGATAGCTCTATCGCCGATGAACAAAATAAGTACAAGCCAGAGATGATATTGTATTATAATAAAACGAAGAGTGGAGTAGACACGATGCACAAAATTATTGCATTTTAGATGACAAAACGCAGAACCAAACTGTGGCCGCTCGCCATGTTCTACAATTTGCTCGATGTCTACGGTCTAGCAGCCTATGCCGTGTATTCTTTCAACAACATCACTGCGACAAATAAAGGGAAGTTGTTACTCACCAACTTGGCTAAATAACTCATGCTGCGAGGTATAGAAGAGCGGTCGAAAATTCCGAAAGTACTGGCCAACTTTTCCACGTCGTATTACATCCAGTTAGCGCTCGGTAAGACGATTCATCCCACAATGGCTACTCTACCTACACCGGAACGCTGAGCAGACGAAAACCTTGTGTTCAAAGGTACTTGCCACCTTTGCGGTTCAGGTCGTAAATGCAAATCACGCGAATAGTGCATATGGTGCACAAAACCGGTATGCGATCAGCACTGCAAAAATTTAGCAAAATGCCTCGAATGTGTCGCCGCCGATCCATAGTCGCTGCCAAAGTTGACCGAGTAGTCACATCTCTATTACTTATTTCTTTTCCAATAAAAAAATTATGAAAATCCGTAATTATTTACAAACAACTGCTTTGAAAAAATGCATGTTCTTTTCTCTTACAATAGTTTTTTTTAATCTAATTCACAAATCAGCACACAATTACCGTACAAAATATACTGCGGTACCTAGGTACCATGGCACTCTTAAGTGTAATTTTTTGTTGCCGCTCACACAAGGGTTAAGTCTGGTCCCTTTAGCAACATCGAGTTCAGTGACACCCTGCCAACCTGTGCTCTGCCTAGCTTCTCTGGTTTGTATGGATTCCTGACACCAAAATGTGGCAGATACCAAGTCCTTGGACCAATCTTAGCGGCCTTCTCTGGCCTCCTCTCCTCTTTAGCCTTCTTCCTTTCGATGCTATGCAGACAACCAAAAGTCATCGAGTAACTGTTCGGTAAAACCACATCGTCCCTCGCCCATACTAAGCTTGTTTCTAAGCAGTCAGGAGACTGTTCAGTCATATCCTTGAGAATTGTTCGTGCCTTTTCGACGTCAACAAACTCGAGGTTTGCCAATTGTTTTACGCCATAGTCTTCCACACTGAAGTACTCGTCTACTAAATTGTGAAGGTTTTGCATATTTGCCTTATTTATATGCAAGGCCGGAGCTCTGACCTGGATCCTATCTTGTGTTGGCCCATACACTATCCACCCTAATTTAGTTTTGGTTGCAAGTGGGCCTTTCATTTGGTTGGTAGTCGGTTGAGGCAGCCCCAGGTGACAATTATCTACCCCAATTAACAGTCTAGGCACCGCATTAACGAAGTCATACGCCGGAATGCTTCGCAGATGTTTATACTTAGCCTGCAGTGCCCCCAGTTATAACGTCTGGATAGGTAGCGATAGCTTCTTTACTATACGACTATGCTTAAGATGATACTTGCGATTCGGATTTTCCATTGAGCTTATTTTCAGGTCAACAATTCTGGACTCTTCCACCGCCACTTGATCACCAAACCATTGAAGCGTCAGCGGTGCGGGAACGCCAACATCCCCTATTTCAGCTGCGATTTTCTCTTCAATAATTGTGACCGATGAACCCTCGTCCAGAATAGCATATGTATCAACTGAACCCTTCGCACCTTAAAGTCTAACTGGCACAACTCTAAAAAGTGACAGAGAGTCTACGCATTCAACGGTTTGGCAGTTCAAAATTGATTCGACCGCACTTTTCACTGGAGTCTCTTTACTGCCGCCATGTAATAGCTGCTTCTGCACTTAAACGTTGTGTGTCCGAATCATAAGCACGGAAAGCACAATTTCTTTTCTCTGACTACAATCCACCTTTGAGAAACTGGCACCTTTAAAAATGACTTACACTCCATTAGCCCATGGCCAGCATTGCATTGCGGACAGCCAACTCCGACGCATAGAGGTTGATTGCCCCCTTTTACCTGCTACGCAGAAGCGTCTCGAAAATGTATTGTGGTTGGCCTTATACTTGCAATCTGACGAGCTGCATCGGTAGCCCCAGATGTTCGATTATTGCGTAAGGGCGTATGATATACGCGAATCGCGCCCAATCCTTCTTCTGGCTAAGTGGAAGCTTCTCCACTAGTTCCTCTACCAGACTCGGGTTACCAAGGTGTTTTGTAGTAACCGCCGACTTAAGAAACGCCACAAAATTTTGAACCATTGTGGAGTACGGAAGCAGTTGATCAATTTGTGATTCTTGAATGACCTGAAAGGAACGTACTCGGGCTATTTGGCTCTTGACTAGACTTTCTGGTCGTCCAAATCTGAATGCCAGCTGCTCTAGAACCTCCACAACGTTTGTAGGATGTATTAAAAGTGATTCAACCGTTGCCCGTGCCTCATCCTTCAGACATTTCTGCAGTCGCATTGTATTTTCTAGCTGAGAGTACCCGTACGCTAAGGTAGTTTCATGAAATGTGGAGATAAACATTGGCCGTTCTTCTGGCCAACCATGGAATTCCGGAAGTTCATGCAGTGTTTTTCTGCTGTCATGTCTAACGTTCGTTGTGTTTGTATACATGGAAGGTGGTATGCAGACATTTACTGGAGGAGCTGCAAACGGTATTGTTGACGATGGTAACACATAATTCCATGCGATGCTCCCAGCCGGGGAATCTGTTGTTGGCAAACTAGCCGATTGTAAGGGAGATGATTTCGGCGATGATGGAGCGGTATGCTCTCCCAAAGTTGATGCTGCTGACGTAGATGCCATTCCGCTGAAACAATCCTGATATGCTGCCGACTCTGTCGATGTTTCTGATGTTGAACGAATTGCAGGTGCCACCCCCGTAATCGATATTTCCTTGGAGGTCAACATAGGATTCGGTGTTATCGGCATAATTTGCATGACTGGTGTTAGACCTGGATAGGAAGATACGTTGGGAGGGCACGTTGTTCTTGGGTTGCATTGAGCGACGTCTCCAAAGCCTGAAGTTGTTTGGACAATTGCTGAATCAGGTTTTTCATCGAGACATCTTCGGACGTCTCGATCGCTGTATCATCTAAACTCGCTAACTTAGATTCTTCTTCAGCCATTGTTGGTGTTATAGGAGATTGGTCTAGCTGAAAGTCTTTCAAATAGGCCCGGAGTTTCCTCTTCGTCCTTCTAGAAGTATTTCTTATATTACTCATTCAAAGCAAATTTTCGATAACTGTACACTCTTTCGCCACTGTTGTGTACCAAATCCTTGCTGATTGTCGAAGTATTTGACTTTATTTTCGCAGCCTGTGAATAAACTTTGTTGCGGCCAGCAACAAAATGATTGTAGGGAATGAAAATCGAGTCTCTTTTTGAAATATAAAATTTTAAGCTGAATTTTATTAACAGTACATTCTTGTGGCCAAACGTTAAATTCAAAAGTGACACAAGGTATCGCAAACTGACAACTGAAATTTTTCTTACAGACCAGGTTTAAAAAATAATATAATATAAGCAGCGCCATCTCTGATCCTCGATATGTTGGTATTCCAAGTGAACGGCTCCAGGGAGTTTATAAACTTGTTCCCGACACCCGGGGTAACATTCATCTAGTGTGCGATGGTCCATTTTTGTTACTTGCGATGGTTCTTAAAACCATCGATGTTTTCGATATTCATTTACTATCGATAAGTATCAATAGACTATCGATGTTTAAGGAACACTAGTTTGAAGTGCACGGAAGTCAGTGGGTGTGGAAATGTGTGTAAAAATATCATGTCGTTCGCGTAAACTGATAGACGGGAATATTTAATAATGCCATAAACATCATTAATTGACAAAATGATAATCAGGAGACCAAGATGGCTAGCTTGAGAGGCTCCAGAGGGGGTAAACTACAATGCCAGTTTAACTGCCATTTCCTGACTTATGACTTCTTCTTATAGGTAGCGATAGCTTCTTTACTATACGACTATGCTTAAGATGATACTTGCGATTCGGATTTTCCATTGAGCTTATTTTCAGGTCAACAATTCTGGACTCTTCCACCGCCACTTGATCACCAAACCATTGAAGCGTCAGCGGTGCGGGAACGCCAACATCCCCTATTTCAGCTGCGATTTTCTCTTCAATAATTGTGACCGATGAACCCTCGTCCAGAATAGCATATGTATCAACTGAACCCTTCGCACCTTAAAGTCTAACTGGCACAACTCTAAAAAGTGACAGAGAGTCTACGCATTCAACGGTTTGGCAGTTCAAAATTGATTCGACCGCACTTTTCACTGGAGTCTCTTTACTGCCGCCATGTAATAGCTGCTTCTGCACTTAAACGTTGTGTGTCCGAATCATAAGCACGGAAAGCACAATTTCTTTTCTCTGACTACAATCCACCTTTGAGAAACTGGCACCTTTAAAAATGACTTACACTCCATTAGCCCATGGCCAGCATTGCATTGCGGACAGCCAACTCCGACGCATAGAGGTTGATTGCCCCCTTTTACCTGCTACGCAGAAGCGTCTCGAAAATGTATTGTGGTTGGCCTTATACTTGCAATCTGACGAGCTGCATCGGTAGCCCCAGATGTTCGATTATTGCGTAAGGGCGTATGATATACGCGAATCGCGCCCAATCCTTCTTCTGGCTAAGTGGAAGCTTCTCCACTAGTTCCTCTACCAGACTCGGGTTACCAAGGTGTTTTGTAGTAACCGCCGACTTAAGAAACGCCACAAAATTTTGAACCATTGTGGAGTACGGAAGCAGTTGATCAATTTGTGATTCTTGAATGACCTGAAAGGAACGTACTCGGGCTATTTGGCTCTTGACTAGACTTTCTGGTCGTCCAAATCTGAATGCCAGCTGCTCTAGAACCTCCACAACGTTTGTAGGATGTATTAAAAGTGATTCAACCGTTGCCCGTGCCTCATCCTTCAGACATTTCTGCAGTCGCATTGTATTTTCTAGCTGAGAGTACCCGTACGCTAAGGTAGTTTCATGAAATGTGGAGATAAACATTGGCCGTTCTTCTGGCCAACCATGGAATTCCGGAAGTTCATGCAGTGTTTTTCTGCTGTCATGTCTAACGTTCGTTGTGTTTGTATACATGGAAGGTGGTATGCAGACATTTACTGGAGGAGCTGCAAACGGTATTGTTGACGATGGTAACACATAATTCCATGCGATGCTCCCAGCCGGGGAATCTGTTGTTGGCAAACTAGCCGATTGTAAGGGAGATGATTTCGGCGATGATGGAGCGGTATGCTCTCCCAAAGTTGATGCTGCTGACGTAGATGCCATTCCGCTGAAACAATCCTGATATGCTGCCGACTCTGTCGATGTTTCTGATGTTGAACGAATTGCAGGTGCCACCCCCGTAATCGATATTTCCTTGGAGGTCAACATAGGATTCGGTGTTATCGGCATAATTTGCATGACTGGTGTTAGACCTGGATAGGAAGATACGTTGGGAGGGCACGTTGTTCTTGGGTTGCATTGAGCGACGTCTCCAAAGCCTGAAGTTGTTTGGACAATTGCTGAATCAGGTTTTTCATCGAGACATCTTCGGACGTCTCGATCGCTGTATCATCTAAACTCGCTAACTTAGATTCTTCTTCAGCCATTGTTGGTGTTATAGGAGATTGGTCTAGCTGAAAGTCTTTCAAATAGGCCCGGAGTTTCCTCTTCGTCCTTCTAGAAGTATTTCTTATATTACTCATTCAAAGCAAATCTTCGATACCTGTCCACTCTTTCGCCACTGTTGTGTACCAAATCCTTGCTGATTGTCGAAGTATTTGACTTTATTTTCGCAGCCTGTGAATAAACTTTGTTGCGGCCAGCAACAAAATGATTGTAGGGAATGAAAATCGAGTCTCTTTTTGAAATATAAAATTTTAAGCTGAATTTTATTAACAGTACATTCTTGTGGCCAAACGTTAAATTCAAAAGTGACACAAGGTATCGCAAACTGACAACTGAAATTTTTCTTACAGACCAGGTTTAAAAAATAATATAATATAAGCAGCGCCATCTCTGATCCTCGATATGTTGGTATTCCAAGTGAACGGCTCCAGGGAGTTTATAAACTTGTTCCCGACACCCGGGGTAACATTCATCTAGTGTGCGATGGTCCATTTTTGTTACTTGCGATGGTTCTTAAAACCATCGATGTTTTCGATATTCATTTACTATCGATAAGTATCAATAGACTATCGATGTTTAAGGAACACTAGTTTGAAGTGCACGGAAGTCAGTGGGTGTGGAAATGTGTGTAAAAATATCATGTCGTTCGCGTAAACTGATAGACGGGAATATTTAATAATGCCATAAACATCATTAATTGACAAAATGATAAACAGGGGACCAAGATGGCTAGCTTGAGAGGCTCCAGAGGGGGTAAACTACAATGCCAGTTTAACTGCCAATTCCTGACTTATGACTTCTTCTTCTTCCTTTTATCAGCGAGGTTATGATCCGAAAACAAGAGATCATAACCTTCCCACTTCACCGCATTTCTACTTATCCGCATGTGGGGTTCGCCTATTTGGCCTCAGAAAATATCGGCAGGCCGCCCGATTTTGGATCACTCGGTTACTGAGGCCAATGAAATGCCGATGTCGTCGCATTTGTCTGATCCAGGCGTTTATAGGCTTGCCTTCCCTACATCGCGATGTCTTTGGAACGTGCATTGATATTGCCTTTTTAACAGCGTTCAAAGGATCTCTTCTTTGAACGTGGCAATACCAGCTGAGCCGGTCGCGCTCTATTTTTTGTACGATGGTTTCTTTGATGTGAAAGCCTTTTGTCCTAACATCCAAGAAACGCGCCCGATTTCCGGAGTTTTTCCATTTCGTCTCTTGGCCACACAAAATGTCCACCCGCCTTCTATTCATCATCTCTTCCAGCTCGTAACTTCGACCGGTAATGCTTCCAACGTTCCAACTCGCGACCCTCAAATTTCTTCCAAACTGTTTCATTATTTTGCTAGCCCCCGGAATCCGTATAGCTCTAACATGAACATTTCTGCTCGGTCCAGGATCAGTACCATGCACAGCAGTGGTAGTGCCTGGCGGGGTAGTGCCTTTCCTTTTAGCAAGTATTACCATAATGATACAGTTTTGCAATATTACCATATTGCGATGGTGTTTGTTGTTTGACACGTGCATGCTCCTGTTTTAGTCTTGTTTGATCTTTCTTCTATGACGCCGGTGATCTTTAGTCGTGTCAACCCACGGACTCGCATGCACACTTGTGAGAGGGTTTTTAAGGTGGTATATGTGTCACTAGGCTCACTTGGGTGCTATATTGCCTAGATCTGATTTGTCCACTTAGTCGCCTTTTACGACAAGCGCTAGTTGTTGGGGGGCGCTGCAGTGATATTCTTAACCCGTCCCTGCACGGGGTAATTCCTCACTTATGACTTATACATCTAAATCCATGATTTTACTTTGATAACAGTTTCAACTCTCTTCCTAATCAGCAATGGCGAACTGCGTGGTGCTGCATTTAAAAATAAATACTTACACCACACCTCAAAAGTTTATTGATTCCGCCAGAAGGTACTGATAGAAGAGAAACTGATATCGAACTTAGAACAAAAATGCGTTCAATCCACTTGCGACTGTGGTCTATAATCATCGTGGTAGACCACGGTCAGGTCATGCTGTCGTACGATTACTCTTGAACAGAATCGTTCGGACTTTTTCCGCCGCCAATGTTTAATTTCTTTTCTTTCGCTTCGTTTGACTCAAAATAATCTCTTTCTGTCATACATATCTGTTATCATACATGTCTAATTGCACTGGCCAACACGATTTTTTGCCGTTAATTAAGTTATTCATTTTTGGAATCGTGCATGCATAAGTATTAACAGCAAAATATCAGAAATAGTTTACTACAACGAATTGTCTAAATATACATACGACAAAATGTATAAAGGGTGAGTCAACAATTTGTGTGGAAGTTTTCATTAAATTAAATTCACATTTTTACGAAATCAATATACGACTTTATTGGCTTATAAAGTTCAGTCTATGGCAATTATAAATTGATCTCAAGCATAACATCCAAACTCAAATTGCGGCCATTGACCTACTTATACTTCAAAAAGTCATTGATAAATTTGAACTTCCGATGGTCGCTTGCAACAGATAGTGACATGAACGATGTTGTGTTCCACTCATAATTGCCAGCGAGCTTTATTAATTAATAAAGTTCTACATTGATTTCAAAATAAATGTGTATTTAATTTAATTTAACTTGCACACAAACTGTTGGCTCACCCGTTACTTGACATTGGTTACTGACAGTTTATCGCGTAGGAGTAATATAACTACATTCACGAAAGAACTGACGATAACAAAAAAAAAATATTGCTCAAAGCCCCTTAGTAGAGCCAAACAACATCATTTTGCCGCCCTTGCACATAAAATTGGGACTTATTAAAAACTTTGTTAAAGCCATGGATAAAACTGGAGAAGGTTTCCTCTATTTAAAAACTTTGTTTGCCAGATTGAGCGAAGCTAAATTAAAAGAAAGCATTTTTATAGGGCCAGATATAAGAAAGGTCATGATGGACTCCATTTTTATTGACAAATTAAATATACAGGAACAAAATGCATGGCTTTCTTTTGTGGAAGTGACACAACATTTTTTAGGTAAAACAAAGTGACCAAACTATAAGTAAATCATTTCTAAGTTATTACAAAACTACAAAAGCTTGGGATGCAAAATGTCCTTAAAGGTTCATTTCCTTGATTCCCATTTGGAGTTTTTCCCTGAAAACTTGGGTGCCGTAAGGGACGAGAATGGGGAGACATTTCACCAACACATAATGGCGATGGAAAAGCGATATCAAGGAAAATGGTCGTCGAGAATGCTCGCAGACTTCTTTCTGTTCGACCTTGAAACGAGATCATCCATCATACTTGTATAAAAGACAAGCCAAACGCATCAGAAATTATTCAAAATATAAAAAAAAATGAATATCTACAAATTTTCATGCATTTTCACTTTTATAAATAAATAAAAATATGGGTGTTTCATAATTTTTTTACAGATGTATTTAAAACTCTTCCATGCAAAGGTATAAAAAAAAAAACATTTTGGAGGAGCGGCAAAAAAAAATAGTTGATTTGTTGTCCAGTGTTATCTGTAGCGCTAGAACTGCGGGTTTTTGTCCATGCTTGTGGGTAATACTATTTTTCTCTTTCATAGGTGGTGCTGCGTTTAGTTCAAAATAATATTACAGAATTAAATTTCATAAAATTCCCGTTCAATTCTTCCCCATATTTCCGTTTATCAACTTCTTACACAATTTTTTATAGCTATACACCGTTTGTAACATAGGGAAATAAACTAGCTAGTTAAAATTAAGTACGTTCTCAAAAATTAGTCTTATATCAGAAATGATATGCTATATATGCTAAATTGTTATTGTTAATAAGTTATAATTTCACTATTCTATCAATTTTACGTTCACTACATTAACATAACGAATCTGACGCTTTGGAATTTATTACAGCATTTCTAATAAAACTCTTTATTTCTCAACATGAGCTTAATATGAATTACACCACTATGATGTATTTTTTGTGACTCAAAAGTTCTCCACTACAACCAAATCATTGCTTCTTGTTTTTCGTATCACGATCTTATTCAGCTAACTTTTCAGTGTGAACCTGTTAGTTTAAACACCAACTACAGTTTCAGGGATTTTAAAATGTAAACTCCAGTCAGAGAGAAAAAGATTTTAGGTCAATTGAGTGATTTTGGGTTTATGCATTGCCCTCTGTAGATTTACCAAGTATCTTTTAACATTATTTAACTCTTTAATGCCCACGTTCCTCTCAAAACTAAGTAAGTAAGAGTCACAGATCGTCCCTGGTTTATAAATAAATAATATTAAAGCCTTAATCCATAAGCGTGATCAAGCTTATAAGACTTGGATGCGATTAAGATGGAATGAATTCTTCGAGGTTTACCGTGTTCTGAAAAATAAGGTTACATTTGAAATACGTGATGTTATGGTCATCTGTAATCAAATAAAAATTTATTGAATGGGAAATTACTTGAAACTATTCCATACTCTCGATCTCGATGCGGCAGGAATCCATTTGTCTTTATTTGGTGTTTGTCTTAGATGACAGTTGTCACGGGATATTTCTTTGTCGTGAGATTAGATAGGGAATAAATAGGATGGGATATTTTTGCGGCGTTTACATGTGAGCTCGAATACGATCTCAGCTGCTCAAATAAATTTTCAAGCGATGAGAGAAAGGGGTATTTGACAACAAAATCCAAAAACAAATTCTATAAAAAATCGCTCCGTTGTTAGGGGACCTGTTTAAGGAAAATATAAGAACAAAAAAACTGTATAACACAGAAAATGAGAGAGTCGTGGAGGTGGACAGAATAGGCAGAAAAAAAGAGGTTCAATCAAATATCGTAGCTCGATATAACAAGTGTGCTATTTCTTGTGAGAATCGAGCAGTGATTCAAATTCGAATATAACGTTTGGTAGGTATAATAAATGTGTAAAAGATAAGTGCCTGAGTTATATGTACACATGCATATAGTGAAAAGTGGAAATAAATTGAAATAATTAGTGATGAGTGCCGTGTTATCTGTCGTTGCGTGCGGACGTGTTTTTTGGAAATCTCCACCAACAACTAACCACCAACAATAAACAATCAAAAAAAAAAAGAAATAGTCTAAACCCATTTGCACCCACAGTTGAATAAAAAAATAAAAAAACAGTAAAAAAAAAAATAATTATCAATCTCTCCCCACACAATCACCAATCAAGAGCTAAATTTATTTCCGCTAATCGCGCGCGCCTAATCTCCACATCAGTGTAGTGCAGTACAGTGCAAAAAAAAAAATCATCAGTGCCGGGTCTCTCCATCTCTCCCATCCCCACTCACTCGCTGTTGCGCTTCTTAGTCATCGCAATTGTCGCATGTTCTTTACATGCCTTCAGTTGCGATGATTGAGAGAGCGTAACAACTGATGTATAGCGGACCATGAGTGTCTTTCTGAATAGCGGACCACAGCTGACTGTCGTTTGGGCATAACACCGGCGATAGTTTGTTGTGGAAAACTATATTTAGGATCTACACCTCACGGTTTCGCTCAGTAGCGTCAGTGTTGTGTCTTTTTGTGTTTTTATGTTGTAATGATGAGGGAATTTAGGGTTGATTATACGAACATTCGTGGGCTTCGAACGAATTTCTTTGATCTATACGCCCATGCTTATTCCCATAAACCAGCTGTTTTGGCACTGAGCGAAACACAGGTAGTTGAAGAATCTTCCGATCTAAAGATGCCTGGATATAACTTAGTGTCATTATTCTTTCCCCATCGCGGCCTCGCCATTTACGTCCGTAGTGATATAGCTTACCAAGTTCCCCCACAGTATGGCCACTGTTCCAATCCGGAATTTAATTTCAAATGGCTAAAATTCACCGTCCGTAAGCAAATAATCCACTACTGTTTTATCTACAGAAGCCCTAGTGCGGATAGCAACTCGATTTTTAACGAATTTGATGCGTTGTCCGATTCCATCACACGAATTGTCTCCCTGTATCCTCATACTGAAATCGTCATTGCGGGCGATTTCAATATACACAATTGGGAGTGGCTTCGACATTCTGGCCAGACAACACCCGAAGGAAGGTATGTTGAACTTTTCGCTGAGATAATCAATCTGACTCAACTTGTAAATGAGCCTACACGTATACCGGACATTGTAAGTCATTCTGCCAACACTCTGGACTTGTTTCTTACTTCACACCCTGATAAATACATCATCGATGTTTTAGCGCCTCTAGGCCGGTCCGACCACAACATCGTATCAGCTAAATTCTCGTATTCTGACCACACAGTTAAAGAAAAAACTCCCAAAAGAAAAGTATGGCGTTACGAGAAAGCCAATTGGGACGGCCTTAATAGTTTCTTTAGGAGTTTTAACTGGTCGCTGTGCTTCCGCGATAGCGACGTGGATGCCGCCGCTGATATGATTACTGACACCATCCTCAGCTGGAATATAACGCCCACATCTGGTCTGGTGCACCCAAGACCGTTCTGCACATTCTAGATAGGGTACAGAACCGCGCGTTAAAACTAATAGGTTATAGAGACATTGTGAACTCAATAGTCTCACTTGAACATCGTAGAAATGTCTCATGTCTTTTACAAAAAATGCTCCAGCGAAATCGCCAGCTGCATTCCTCCCCTTCAAAACTTCACCCGCAATACGCGTCATGCTTCGAATGCACATCAATTCACCCTCAAGCCCAACTTCGGACGTACTGTCAAATATAGGGATTCGTTTATAAGCCGAACAACACGTTGTGGAACGATCTACCAGCCTCTGTGTTTCCTCATCATTACAGCCTACAAACATTTAAAGCCAACGCAAACCGGCATCTCCTCTGTCTCTTTCCCCCCTTTTCCCAACCGCCCGTGCCCTGAGAACCAGTATAAGGGTATTAATAATCCCTTTGGCACGCGCAAATTATAAAAAAAATTAGTCAAATTAATATTGGTGATCATTTTTTGATAAAGGGTGAGTGAGTTTTGCTTTAATTTTACATAATAGGAAATTATTTATTATTTGTTATATTTATTATTTGTCTATGCACGAAGAGGGTTAAGAAGTGAGTTAAAATGCATTTTTTTTTTGTACACCCTAGATCTTGTGTTGGCGGTCGAGTGCGTGGAATCTTAAATCGATATTCCCTGGCCGCCAAGGCCTTTTTTAAATTATCACCGAAGTGATTATACCATACAAAACAAAGGGTTATTTCGAGTTGCTGAACGGGAAGTAACCAATTGCCCGCCAACTGCCATCTATCAAAGAAATCAGATCCCAAAGAAATTTCAAGCAGTCAGGACATACACCATTAACTGCATTAGAAAAAAATCTGCTAGAACAGCGCTCCACCACCTGTACTCACAGACAGCGCAAGGCGAGCAGCACCGGCTGAACACGTCTAAGTGACATTTCGACCAAAACCAAGGTTACATTGTAGCTGTTAAAGGTATAAACACAGCGTTCATCTGACAATTTTGCTAAACTTTTTTTTGCTTCAATAATAATAACAATAATATAATAGTTAAGTAGCATTAAAGCTATCCAATTAATTGGTAATTTAAAGATATAAATGACAGTAGATATAATTATTTTTTTTGACTATCGGTACGGTTAAGTACTAAACTATTATTTTTTTTTTTTTGATTATCTGTACAATTAAGTACTTAGTTACTTTTTTATATGTCCTTATATTCGTCTTTTGTAATCTAAGTAAATTTTATCGTGAAACTTGTTCCCTTTTTGTGTCGTTCGGCTAATCAAATCGGTACCCGTATGAATATTACAATATAAAAATTGACCACCTACGTTGAGCTCGACTTAGGCAGGAAACGCGAAGTTCTCCGAATCAAGGGAAAGGAGAATTAATTCTTAAGCCCATTACCCCCGGATCTACGGCAACCAAAACCGAACAGGTCAAGTTTTTTTATATTTTGGTTCCCTTTTTTTATAATATTTGCATATTCAGTGGAATACACTTTTTGCTTAAATAAATGTCAAAATCTGTTCAGCTAAACTTGGGTTTGTTTTTGATGTAAAATCCCGATGGAGCAGTGAATAATTTTCTAGGGGTGAGGAAGGTGAGCTATGAGTCGAACTATGGACTGAGCATATGAAGATGACATCCGCACATCAGGGGAGATGCGATTAAATACGGCCATCGGATTTCCAAGGTAGGGAAGGGTAAGGCCCGCGCTAAATAACATCCAAACGCTCTCACAGTGTGTTATGGTCCATCCAGCTTAGGGAATCAATGTTGTATCCGCATCCGTTCCCATCCAACATCCTATTTCCTACAAATTCAAATTCCAACGTCCAATTCCTAACTCCCTTACATCCGTACTATTACATATTACAGTGAATCGAAGAGAGCATTTTATGCCACAAGATTAGACTCTTCTCTAGCTGGACGTAGGCTCTGGACAAATTTGAAAGAAATTGGTGTGGGTAAGCGCATCAACAGAAATGTTAGTAACTTTGATTGTGATGAGCTGAATAAAAGTTTACTCGCTCTCTTTAATTGATTCCAATGACAACACCTCTCATTCCCGGTTTCAACAAAGTGATGACACACATTTCTAAGGTAGCTTTAGCTTCACAGCCGTTGATAAAACGGATGTTCTAGAGAGTTGCATATCAATTAAATCCTGTTGGATTTAACGAAATTCATGCAGTATTTTTAAAATCTACACATATTCATCTTAAAATACAAAACCCCTCTTTCTAACACAATCCTTTTGACCGGAGTCTTCCCAAATTCTTGGAAAAGAGTTAAAATTGTACCTGTTTCTAAAAATTGAAATGAGTTCAGGCCAATAACAACAATGAATTCTCAGATGCGAAAATGTCTTCACAGTAATAATTTGCTATGTCCAAACCAATCTGGATTTCGTCCTAAAAATAGCTGCACCACTGCTTTACTAAATGTGGTGGAAGAAATCAGACAAGCCATAGATGACAATAATATGAACTTTCTCACTCTTTTAGATTTTTCAAAGCATTTGATACGAGTACGGTCAACCATAATATTCTGTGCAGTAAACTCTGGGACCAATTTCGATTCTCAGTATCGTCTAAAATCTTTTTTTTAATTTTTTCACATTTAAATGAAAGGTTTCAAGCAGTTGTCGCCTCAGGGATCAATACTGGCTCCATTAATTTTTTCAATGTATGTATGATGAAATCTAATGAACTTTCCTTACTTTCACTAAATTCATCTATTCACATATATGCTGAGGATGTTCAACTACGCAATAGTTGTCCGTTGGATTTTGCTGAAAATGGGTTACATGAAATAAATGAAGATCTACATATGTAAGGTACTGCAATGGTCACAGGCAAATGGTCTCTTTATTTTTATAATTTTGCGCGCACTCAAGGGGTTATGAATACCCTTAACATGTTTACACACAGTGCGGGCGTTGGAAATGATAGGTAGAGAGAGTGAGAAAGATTTTGGTGTAGTGGTTTTGAAGCTCAGTTGTTTAGCTTCAGAAAAACTCCAAGGGTGGCGTCCAGATAAGTGGGGAGATTTTTGTTATTTTTCGTCTTTGCTTCTGATTCACAGTATTTTTTTCCCGATAACCGATGTCATAGGCAAATCATTATCAACAGAGCGAACAATTTTTCCTGCCTTATGACCAAGCGCTACTGCCAGTGTTATGCCTTCGCAGTAATGTTCAAGCTTTCGCAATTGATCGGACTGACTATATATATTTCATGAGAAAGAAATAAATGCTTGCTGACATCAGGATTTGAACCATAAACCATTAGCGTGGTAATTGACGACGTTACCAGTACACCATGGCCCCCCGTCTCTATCTAAATGTCTTGTCATATCCAGGAATAGTCTCGATACATCGTGTTTTCCCCAAATACGACTCAATAATATACCCATGGAGTTTGTTGATTCTGCGAAGAATCTCATCATAACTTTCAACAAAGCACTAACCTTCTTCTTTTTCTTCTTCCTTTTATCAGCGAGGCCATGATTCGAAAACAAGGGATCATAACCCTCCCACTTCACCGTATTTCTACTGATCCGCCTGTGGGGTTCGCCCAACTAACCAAAGCACTAACCTGAAATGACCAAATAAGATTAACCGTAGGTAAAACCTACGGAGTTCTTCGCAAGTTATGGGCCGCGCAATGAATTACTCTAATCAAAACAAGAATGGTACTCGCCAAAACATTACTCATCCTAATTATATTGTTCGGATGTGAACTTTTCTGCAACTGCAGCTACGAACACAGACGGAGACTCAGTGTTGCCTATAATAGTATTGCACGATATATTTATGGACTGCGAATCTTCGTTTTCTAAATCAATATATTGCCTCACTTTATAGACCC
The DNA here is from genome assembly GCA_945910035.1 of Brachypalpus laphriformis. Taxonomy (NCBI): domain Eukaryota; kingdom Metazoa; phylum Arthropoda; class Insecta; order Diptera; family Syrphidae; genus Brachypalpus; species Brachypalpus laphriformis. Next base: position 127,878,379 of record OX246756.1, read on the forward strand.
TTTTTAGATTTCGAACAATAACAATCATTCACAATGTCATACGGACACATCAACCGCCCTATCTTTATAATCAGATTTGTTTTCCACGTTCTACCAGAAGTCGTGATATTGTTCTAATACACCACTCGTTTCTAAAATCTGAGCGACAATTTTTCATTCATATCACCCGGCCATGGAATTCCCTTCCACGAGCTATTGGATTGATAAATTGTACAACCCAGTTTAAGGTGAGACTTGGGCAATACTGTGAAGCCCTTTGATGATGATGGTTTTATTTAGGCCGTATTATTAAACAACTAGTTAAATTAAATTAATTTATATAATTCTTACTTGAATCGTTTGTGCAATTGAATCCTAATATTATTGTTATTGTTATTTTATTTATTTATTTTACTTACGGCCATATTATTCACTCCGGGTGTAAAGCAGGTTGAAGTGAAGTTAAAACCTGACCATTTAATCCGTATTTTTTAAACAGGAAAATATAAACCTATGTTCATTTTTTATTCACCCAAAAACACGCATTAAGCCCGGTGGATTAAAAAAGCATTTAACCAGGATTTAAAATAGTTTAAACTCGTTTTTAAACCATTTTAAGCCTACGTATTGTCAAATTTCACGGAAAATTACATTTGACATGTGCTTACCATGTTTTTGGGCTTGTTGATTGTACTCTTCGTTCATGTCACTCGAAATTAATGTAATTTGTATGTATTCATTTATTTTTTTGTGTGTATGAATGCAATGCGACGTCTATTACCATCAAATTTCTGTCCAATTAACGAATGTAGCCGCCAAAATGCCTCTTTTTTCAGCCAAAAGTACTGAGGGAAATCCATTTCATCGTAATCGTCGACTCAAGCCCGCTTATGCGTCCGATACATTCGACGAGGAGGAGGGTGGTTTAACATCTGCTGTTCTATCAGCTCTTCCAGATATTCGTCTTCTGACGTTGAACACGTCAACAGATCCGTCCGCCTAAATCCGTCTCCCTAAATATCCAATTTTTACGAAAAGTTAGGAACTTTTACCAAAACCTGTTCGAGTACGGAGAATTTTCGTAGTTTTTGACAGAAGAGAGCGCTCTCGAGAGAGTAAGAAATTTCCCCATGCTAGAAATTTTAGGCCAACAAATTTCTTTGGGCAGAAAAAGTGGTAAGCTTTTGTGGTTCAACGCGTTCGTTTACTTTTTCGTAATTTTACCTCTCTCTGAGAGAATTTTACCCCCACTCGTTGAAATATGGCCACATTTGGAACAGACCTAACATTTCATCAATTTCACGAATGAAATGCATTTTTATTTTTGTTCTTGCTACTTCTGATATGATATGGTCTTGGGCCACAGGGACATTCCAGTAAACTGCAGGGCTGACGACTTCGCCAGACAGGGTACCACGCGGTACCCTGCCTGACAGGCAAGCCCTGGGTATGCCCCTCGCTACTTGTAAGTATCTACTAAAGCTGAACGATATTAGCACGACCAACCTCAGATGGGTAAACGGCTCTACGTGTCACATTTCGAGTCAGATCTGGCCTAAGCTGGATCAGAAACGTAGTGCAGATCTAGTCAAGTTTAAGCGTACACAAATCAGCTGCGTTGTCGGTGTTCTCACCTGACACTGTCTCATAGGCCAATACCCCAAAAGACTTGGTCTCTTCTCAAATGACTTTTGCAGAAGCTGTAGGGACGAGGAGGAGGAGGAAACCATCCTTCACCTCCTATGCACATGTCCAGCCCTGTCGCATAAAAGAATGCTCCATCTAGGGTCCCCCTTCCTTGACGACCTCGGCGATCTGGCGTCCTTAGACGTCATGAGCATCCATCACTTTGTCAAAAGCTCCGGTTGGTTTTGTTAGTCCCTGAGTGGCCTAATGGTTTTATCCATGGTATCACAAAGGACCTTTAATGTGACCACTCTCGTGTGGACCTAACCTACTTCTGATATTTATTTCACATTTTCTACCTCCTGCGAACAAAGAAATCTTAAATGTGATTCCAACAAAACAAGTCAATATTATGAAATTTTGCTTTAACCCGAGTTAAAGTACTTAAACTGCTCTTGATCGGGTTAGACGCCAATCAGGTTTATACAACTGGGTTTAAGCTCAGGTTTAACGAATGAATATTATGGTCTTGGGTTTAATTTTCAGGCTAAACTCACTTTAACCAGGGTTAAAATATACATCCAGATTAAAGTGAATAATACGTCCGTTAGTAAAGCGGCCCATACACCATTCAATTCGATTGTAAACTGAGTTGTCAAGTGAATTGATGCTGATGACCACACACCACATCAACTGAATTGGAAGACTTTGCTTCAACTGTCAAAAGTATAATTTTTTTTCTGCAAAAATAAAATAAAAAATACGCTTCCAAACATTCCTATTCGAATTTAAAGTCATGTTTTTTTCTCTATTTATTTTCTTAACAACACCCAAGACAATAAAAATCATTCATTACCACAACTCAAACACAACTGGCACTTCATTTGACAGAAAATCAACCAATTCGGCCACACACGGTTCAACTCAATTGAAAGGCTTTTCATTCAACTTGGGAAAATCAAAATCTTTTATTTTTTCTCCAACCTACTTGCCAACCGTCAAATTGATCAAATGACTACGTCGCACACGAGTTGATTTTGATTTGATTTGACTCAGTTTACAATTGAGTTGAAATGTGTATGGCGCGCTTAACCCAAACGTAAATACTATATACAAAATAGTGTCGTAATACAGAAGCTTACACTGATTTAAAAGATATTGTATCTTAGACGGCGTTGCAATTCTTGCTTGCGATTCGTTTGTTTGTTACTCGTTTACTTGAGCTTTTAGGAGAGAAACTTATGTGGGGCCGCGGTCGCCTTCAAATATTTTTACTAGAAACAGAGAAAGTTGCGGTAGTTGAATATACAGACAATGATTTTTGTTTTTAGTTCGCCCATATATTGTACATGGCTCTGCTAGCCTTTTGATGTGATTTCAAAAGCAAACGAAAAACAAAACCACATGTATAAGTCTTAATTATAAAACGTGGCGCCCTCGCCAAATATAGAGGGCAAACTTTTCATTCGTCAATTCCTTTTTCGCTAATCGAGCAATCAAAATAGCATTCATCATATTCACCTCGGCATACTATATTCAGCGGAAATTCATCTAATACAGAAACCTCAAACCTGCAACAACTTCACACTGTAATGTCAAACCTAAAAAAATAGTACTTCCGACAACTAAAACGTCAATTTCTTTCCTTTCGCTGTTTTCGCGATAGTTGTTTGACGTGAGTTTCTTCAATTTATAATCCGAATAAATCAGTGGGAATATCTACTAAAATTTACTGCAAATATTAAGAAAACGTTCAGTAATAAATGCTCTTTCTATATACGTAAAAATTGTTCGCTCTGAAATGTGAAAAAGTGAATTTTTGTGGATCTTCCCAAATGTTATCCCTTCATCATAGAATTCCGTGGCGCCCTAATGTTAATGTTTTGTAATTTTAATTTTCATCCATAGAAAACAATTGTGCAACATGAAGTGTAATAAATTCGTGAGTTCCTCCCGCAGGAAGAATCGCAAGCGTCATTTCCAAGCTCCTTCACACATCCGCAGGCGGCTAATGTCTGCACCACTGTCAAAGGAACTCCGCCAAAAGTACAACGTTAGGTCCATGCCAATCCGCAAAGATGACGAGGTTCAGGTTGTTCGCGGGCACTACAAGGGCAACCAGGTTGGAAAAGTTGTACAGTCGTACCGTAAGAAGTTCGTTGTTTACATCGAGAAAATCCAACGTGAAAATGCAAGCGGTACCAACGTGTATGTTGGTATTCATCCCTCCAAGTGCCTCATCGTGAAGCTGAAGCTGGACAAAGACCGCAAGGCTATTCTAGAGAGAAGAGGAAAGGGACGCTTGGCCGCTCTTGGAAAGGACAAGGGCAAATACACAGAAGAAACAGCTGCCCAACCAATGGAAACAGCTTAAATTGCCTCTTCAATTAAGAAATTTTTATTAAAATAACATAAAACAATTATAAAGTGTTTTCTTTTTCAATATCATTGGTGCAGTCAGCATTGGGGATATTTTATGGTTGGCAGGCTCGTATGAATGCAAGAAGCAAGCTTTCTGAAAGTACAAGTAGGTTTATGTTTTGTACTGCACTAATCTTACCGCTCGCTAATGAGTCTTGACGCAAATTTTAAAACAAAATCTTTTGCAGGCAATATCGGAATTCGACTAACGCTCTGTTTATGGAATTGGAAAAGCCGGCTGGGCTACTTTTGTATGTGGCCACGAAACACTTAAGCGATGTAACTAGTGCTAAGTTTACTTCCTGTAAGAGGCAAGGATAGATACACTATCGTAAAGACCTGTCGTATTGTAGACAATTTCCAAAAGACATCTATTTGTGGAGTCGTGCTATAGGTGGTCACTGGATTTTACTCCACCGAAAATGTTGATAATTGCATTTATTTTTTGTTAGTCCGATAGAATAATTTAGCTGGTATTGCCACATTCAAAGAGGAGATAATTTGAACCCTGTTAAAAACGCAATGTCACGACGCAGGAGAGGAAGGCCTATAAACGCCTGGATCACAAATGCGACACCGGCATTTCAATGGCCTCAATAACCGAGTGATCTAAAATCGGGAAGACTGCCGATATTTTCTGAGGTCAAATAGGCGGATCAGTAGAAATGTGCTGAACTGGGAGGGTTATGATCCCTTGTTTGGGATAGAGTAGCTTGTGCTGGTCAGAAAAGTTCAAACAAAAAAGTTGCGCTCTTTTCAGGAAGGCTTAACACGCCTTAAATAAAACGATTCGGAATGATGCCAATATCTTGGATGTGTCGCATAGTCAAATAAGCGCATTCATTAAAAAAAAAAAAAAAAATCCACAAAAATCGGTCTATAACAATCCAAGTTATAACAGAAATAAATATATGAAAGTCTAGGACACAAAAAATGGTATAAGCAAATCTCATAGTAAAAAGTAAAAATACGAGAGGAAAGAAAAAGATAATTAAGTACTCGTAGCTGTTAAAGAAATTAGAAATAGTAGAAAATTCGCGAGAATCGTCCGTCCACCATTGGTATATTTATTTTTATATAACGGGTTATTTTTAGTTTGCAACTGCGCGGTTTCTGCAGACATTACATTTGAATGTCTGGTAAACTCAATGATGCGCTTAATCTGACTATATCCTAGGGAAAACACCTTTCGTACACCCCTATTATGGTTAACGAATCGAACGTTCGACTCAAGTCGAACTTCCAGCGAATTGCTGCTGTCGTGGTATTGCTGTTAGCAAACATTTTAATTCGAATAAAGAATAAGTGCTGACAAAGGAAAAAAACAATTAAATCCCATCTGTGAAGTGTCAAGAGCGGCAGAAGTAATTCGCCTGGCAGTTCGACTTGAGTCGAACGTTCGATTCGCTAACCATAACAGGGGTGGTAAATTGACTGACTACCAGTTCTGTTACTTCCTGACATCATTTCGTTCAAAGATAATAAACCATTTAGCTGATAATTCTAGAGGAAACAATGGATCACATAAAAGTACTATCGCCACTCTTGCATATTGCTTCAACTAGTTGGTATTGCATAGAAACCAATGATCCATATGGATCATAAGTGATAATAAAATACTGCTATTATCAGCAATTTTATAAAAATACTGACTATATTAAATTTAATTTAATGTGATAGAAATTTCCATTTTTAGCTACAATCTGGTCTTTTATCAGATATATCATACATAATTAAACAGGCAACTTACAGAATTAAATAGTTTTCCCTACCGTTTTCCTTCAAAGCAATAGCAATCATTTTAAAAAATGGTTAAATGTATTGATTGGTCATTTCAACCCTAGGACCTAAAACCTATTGACTACACGATGAGTGGCGAAGCATTCCTCTGAGCATTATTTTCAATTGTGTAGCATCCATGCCAGGAAGGTACAATGTGGTAATCATAAATATATTGAGTAAGGTAAAGCTTTAAATAACGTTGTTTTGTACAATGCAAAGGCGGTTTTTTTTAACGCCGTTTTAAGATTTTGTAATTTGAGTTTTTTTTTTTATAAAGTATCTATTATCAGATCTGTAAAGTAATTAAGTATTTTGTGGCTAAGTACAATTACCTTCTACTTATTTTTATTTATGTTGTTGTTAATCACAAGTATAATTTCTTGGCTTAGCGCAGTGTCGGATCACTGCACGTGAAGTTCCATTTTTGAATCCCAGAAAACATCAACAAGTTTTTTTCACGGTCCCACTTCTCGCGAACGCCTGACAAACATCCGAGAGTATTTCTGTCACGAAAACGCTTCTCAAAAACAAAGTAAAAGTTTCCCTTCGGATGCGGCACAAAACTGTAGGTCTCTTCCATTCGTGAGAAAAATAGGACGAGTGATTGCGAGAAGCTAGGACTAGGCACCTAATGAGCTATTGCGCCAAATTTATATTATACATATACAATTACTTGGTACTTGAACTTAAAAATTTCAAATATCAGTACCTTTTAAGATCTTTTAATTCATTTTAAGTACATAATTACAGTAAAAGCATTCGCTTACTATGTATTATGAAATTATACATTGTATGAATAAAAATTATTAAAAATGCTGAAAAACATAAAATAATAGAAATTATAGCGACGATAATCGTAATACACACATTCTTACAAGTGCTTAAACAAATTGAAAGAACGTAAAAGGAATTAAAAGTACTTAAAAAGACATCCATACATTTATATTTATGTAGGTACATCTTGTGAAATCCTATTAATACTTTGTGCTCGAGAGCCTAAATTTGATCACCTAAAGTCTCATGCATAAACTTCCGTTGTATTATTTACAATTTAAAGCACCGAGTTATTTAACTGAAAACAGATTTTTACGCTATATAGCAGGTAAAAGGGAGAGATAGACAACCTTACCCACACAATGTTTTTCTTTGCTGCGTTAGGCTCTATCATTTCGATCGTATAAAACTAAATCATCCCTTTTTAAATTACTTATATGTATGTATGCATTGTATTTAAAATGAACATAGTGCAAATACTCGAATACTAAGCGTTTTTTTTTTTTTTTAAATTTTGGGTCATATTAACATCGGTATATAACCGATGCATGTTAATACGGTCAAATAAAAATAATAAAAGCACCAATTAGCCAAAACTTTAGCAGCAGTCCCCATACGGCAATCCAAACGAAATCGGTCTCTATTACTCACTTCACAATAGGAAAGTAAATATTCCTACTCTGTGCAGTTCCGCATTGCCATGCCCATAATACTACTGACTTTCATGGCCCTGAACTAACAGCTCTTGAAGCAAGTACAGGCGAGTAATATTGGTAGATATTGATTTGTAGGATGCTTTTTATTGTAATTAATATACTTTTACGGTAGAAGCGCCGCTGTATACTGTGAACAATTTAGCCGCTATTTCGCACTACCCACAAATTCAACGGTTTACGAAAGAACTTCAACTGATTTCGAATTCGCAACAATGGAATGTGCCTTAATGTAACTCCTTCACAAAAATTAATTTACAAAAAATATTGCTATCCTGTCGAGTCCGCTCTTCAATCCTGTGTCAGTTAGGGCGCCGCGGCGTAAGTGGTTAGTGTACCGGATCACTACGCATGATTCCAAGTTCGAATCCCAGAAAACACCGAAAAGTTTTTTCACGGTCCCACCTCTCGCGAGCGTCTGACAATCATCCGAGAGTATTGTTGTCACGAAAACGCTTCTCAAATCGCCGTTCGGATTCGGCATTAAACTGTAGGTCCCTTCCATTCGGGTGAAAAATATAACGCACACAACATGAGTGGTTGCGAGAAGCTAGGCCCTGGCACTTCAAAGAGCTGTTGCGCCAAATATTTGTATTTTGTAGTAAGAACAATAAAATAGAAACAACAACAGCTAAGAGCATCCAAATACTATACTTCACACTACAACAAAGAGGACATCGTATCAGACTTTAATGGATCCCGGCACATGCGAAAGGAAAATGTTATGAAAACTTAAACAAATTTTACAACACCGTAGCCCTGCTATGACCTAAGAGTAGACACAACTGGAATCAATCAAACGAATATATGCAATATGAAATAAAAACAAGACGAAGATTGTTTTATAGGGTGCTCAGAATTGGAAGTAGCCAGAAAGCAAGACACAAACGTCATACTGGGTTGCTTAATGAAGATGGCATAGTTTTTTTTATTGATCAACAACTTTTAATAGTTGCGGCTACCGACCAATGTCCCTTCTCCTCTGCATCTCTAAAATAATGGAAAAAATATTAAAGGCCAACCGCCTTCAATGGTTTATGTTAAAAAAAAATTAATCAGCCCCAACCAAGTGGTTTTCAAGCCCGAAAACGGTTGCATCGACGCTCTCCTTCAGATAGCTACACCACAAACGCCTTGTCTTCCCGGAATCATGTGTCTATTTTATCACTTGACTTTGAAAAGGCATTCGATAAGATTGGCATACATCTTGTTCTAAACAAACTTCAAACCTGGAGTGTAGGCCCCAAAATAATTCAATACCTAAAATCGTTTTTTACGAATAGAAGATTTTATGTTAAAACCAATAACTGCTTCTCTTCAACATTTTCACTCTACAACGGAATCCCACAAGGATCTCCTCTGTCAGTGATTCTGTTCTTAATTGCTTTTCAAAAGATATCAAGCATAATATTCAGGCATACGCTTCTGGATCATTGCATCTATGCAGATGACCTTTATGTCATGAGCAAATGTAATGAATTAGTATAAACAAAACAACTTTTCACTGACGTTGTAAACGAAATTCTGCAATAGTCCAAAACATCTGGTGCTAGACTGTCATTAGATAAATGTAAAATATAGATAATATTGTAATTAACTCTGTTAATAAATTAAATATTTTAGAACTTACTTTTAACAATAAATACAAATGGAACGATCACATTATAGAACTAAAAAAAAAGCCTTGCTGACAGAACAAATATAGTAGTAGTAAGTAAATAGTACTTTATTTTAAAAACAAATGTAATAAGTTATCTAGCATGTAAGAAAAGTAATGCACAGATAAACACCTTATGTAACGTAGTCCGAGCTCTTGTGCTTAGTAAAATTGCATATACGGCAGTTTTCCTAAGTCCACGTTAAAAATCATAAAACCGATCTACCGCAATGCAGCCAGAAGGAGCATTAACGCATTTCCCACCGCACCAATCAAAAACATACTCGCCGAAGCTGGTCTCCCCGCAATCGAAGAGCAAATTTCAACAAGAAGAGGTAAATGCTTTGCTAAACTCTCATTTTCATCAGGATCTATGGCTGAAAAATACTTCAAATCCTCACTATTCCTACGTACACAAAAAAGAATACCATCGGCAATTGCTTACTTAGTTGAAGCTGCGGTCGAAATGGAGCTACCATTAAAACAATCTGGCAAATATACGCCTTCACATCCACCATGGCTCATCAATCAATCTTCGTTCATCCTAGACTTAAACCACCATGGCTCCTCAATCAATCTTCGTTCATCCTAGACTTAAACTCAAGTCGAAAGAGCAACAACGACAGCAAAATCTGTCGTGCCCTTTATAAAGATATCACGGCAGACCTTAAATAAAAAGGATGGACTTTTGTCTTTACAGATGGCTCAAAAACATCAGAAAGCGTTTCATTCACAGTCACTCGCGAGGATGGGTCGCTGATCGGCACTGGGCTACTGCACAAACAAGCGTCAGTTTTTATTGCAGAGGCACATGTTATACTTGATGTCGCCATAACAACACTAAAAACTAGGGGAAAACATGTCATAACAACTGACAGTTTATCAGTTATTAATGCAGTACTTAATGGTAGCTACAATGTCACCATTATAAACAAAATAAGAGAGATCCTTATACGTTCACAAAAAAAAAACCAAAATAATGTGGGGCCCCGGTCACAGGAATACAGGGTAACGAATTTGCCGACAAAGCAGCTACTATTGCTCACAAATCACCACTCTATCTCTTCGATTCCTTTACCAAAAAAGACTTAGCAAATGCTAAAAAATAAACAAGAATGATGGAAAACATGTACACTATTACACCAGCATAAATCCAGACCGCATCCAGCCAATTTACCCTACGTCCGCATCAAGAATTGACATAACAAATTTTGTAAGACTTTGATTAGGTCATACCTCTACCACGCATCAACATCTTCTTCGAAAAGAGAGCCCCCCGCATTGCACAACATGCAACTCAACCATTGACATTAAACACATTCTGGGCTTAGGACAATGTTCACTGCCAAACTCTATCATAAACAATACTTAAAAAAAATAATTCTGTGACTAAAATTTTAAAAACTCCAACTATTCAAAATATATCCATAATTAACAATTTTATAAAAATATCTAGTATACTTATATAAGATAAAGATATATATAGGTATATAGCATTGGAGCCGTTAGCCTCTGCAGCTTGTGCTCTTTAAATTAATGTTAGCATTGTAATTATTCTGGTAATGAATAATATAAAAATAATAGTCAAGTCCCGAATGTGTATCGGCCAAAATTTTTGTAAATGCCTTTGTCTGGCTAGAGTGTTATCCGTCTTAGGAACGTATGATTATGTAAAAATGCCGGTTTTAGAGTAGAAACTAATCATGAGCGACGAAGCCCATTTTTACCTCTATTGATTTGTCAACAAGCAAAACGTCAGGTTTTGCTAATGTGCTGATACACGAGAAGCATTTACCTTCCCAAAAGTAGTCCGTGAAAAAATCAATCCAATTACTAGAAAATAATAACTTCGACACTATTATAGACTGCAATCGGGGATAAAACGACAATTGTTAAAAATACGACAAAAAGAATCTTGACGTCTGTGTGCCTATCCTTTCTTGGGAAAAGCTAGTTTTCCCACTCCAACGTACTAAAGTAAAACGTTTCTCATTGACTTAAAAATAGTTCCTTTTATAGAATAGTTAATCTAAATATAGTACAAAATTTATAATAAATAAGCAAATTTATTACTATGTTGCTTCCGCAGTGGTCGTTGGGGTTGGTAAGGCTTTTGGTTTGAACTTTTTTCTAACTTCATCGTTACAACCTTCCCGGTTTCTTGCTATTTCTATGGCCAAGAATTGCACACGGACAACAAGCAAGGCATTTTCGGGGGAAAATTCTTTTGTAGCTTCAGCTCTGAGCAGCGTACCCAACGAGAAATCTTCCAATTTATTAAACTTTTCAATAAAAGCTCTCCACCTTATTTTCTCTTCGGGTGATTTCAGGTCGTCGTCTTTTAGAGAATCAATTTTTAAACTCGGGAAATCTTGTCTAAATGACGCATAGATCACATCATCGAATGGAGACAACTTTACAATCCTCGGGTCCACGCTGCATATAAGCTAAGAATGAGAAAATATTGTTAGCGATATGAATTGAATAGTTTGTGTTGTTATTACATTAAAATATACTTCGGCATGCTCCATCGCCTTCATTGCCCACATTTCCTCGACGAGACCATCGTTCACGAACTCCTCCGCTGGTCTAGCTAAAACATCCTAGAAATTCAACAAGTTTTGTAAGCAGCAATTCGAAAAGTATTATTCACCCCGATTACCGGTGGCATTTTTCGGTTTTCGACGATTGTCGTTTTATTCAAGCTACGACCTGCTGAGCATTAAACGTTTCTTGGCAATTTTTCTATCGTGTAGAATACTATTACACCTCGTTCACCTTTAAAGTCATGAAAACGGATTTGTGGTACATCTAAAGAATAAAACGACAATCGGCGAAAAGCGAAAAACACCAACGATAATCAGGTTGATTATTATTTTTTATTATTAAATAATTAAATTACAATAATAATCTTATTTGTTTATGTGAACACGAAATCTATCGTACGTTTTTTAGTATTTATTATAAGAGGGGAATGAAACTATCATTAGAAAAGTACTGTGCCATAGATCGCAGAAAAGAAAAATCATGCTTGTTTATTTTCTCTCGGTCGAATTTCGACCATACGCGATACTAGTATAAATTAATACAGCACTAGCTACCATAGCAGTCTTCGAATCTAACCTGGAGGGACAACGCAAAAAAGGACCTCCTCACCGTAGGTGGCGCGCACAAGTTTAAGGGGACCTCGACCAACTTGGGAGTGCGCAACTGGAGACAATTAGCTGAAGACTAAGCTAAACGGAGTCTTGCTGGTTGAGGCCCCGGTTTACCCCGGACTGTAGCGCCACCTAAGTACTAGCTACCATGGCTGTTGGCTAGGGCTAACGAAAACGAACGCTTACCATTTTTAGATGTTAATAAACTGCAGGTAAAAAGCACGTGCAAAATGAAAATGTATTTATTTCCGCAGTACTTGGTGAATATGATCTTGAAATGCACTAAAACATTTAATAACTATGTGCAGATGAGCAAAGTGTAGTTTAGTATGTAAAGAAGGTTTCCATCCAATTTTAAATGGAATATAAAAGCTAGTAATAAATTCCGTCTCCCAGTAACCGAGATAATAATAGATAAACAACTAGCAATCGCCTGCCGTGCCAAGTTAACATAACTGCCCACTGTGGGCAAGTGTGGTGGGAATCGACAAATTTGTTCGGAGATACTCTATAAAATTTAAACAGATTATTATATAAACAGGCCTGTTTTATTGAGACATCGAAACTCAGTAGTTGCCAGTGAACTAACATTGAGCACACACTATTTTCAGTGAGAACTACTTGAGCTTTTTATCTAGACTGAGAAGTAACTTCTGATGAATTGTTCGGAATATTCAATTCTAGAAAACGCAGAAACGATTTCTTCTTGCTTTACGTTGTTAGTACCTCTCCGGTAGCTTGTATTCATACATATTTGATGCAACATCCCATGAAGGGTCTAGCTAGTCCCAGCTTCTCGCAACCATTCGTGTTGTGTGCGCTGTATTTTTTGAATGAATGGAAGGGGCCTACAGTTTTGTGCCGTAACCAAAGGGCAATTTTCATTTGATTTTGAGAAGCTTTTTCATGATAACAATACTCTCGGATATTTGTCAAACGTTCACGAGAGGTGGAATCGTGAAAAAACGTTTGGTGTTTTCTGAGATTCGAACATGGAACCACAAGCGCAGTGGTCCGATACACTACCCACTGCGCCACGGCACCCGCTCTTCTTTAGTTTAACATTTCTTTTATTTTAGTGAAAGAAAATGGAGGGTCAGGTGCAAAGGTAAAAAAGATAACTAATATAAATATATTAGAATCATGGCCCATTCATATTTTCGAAATGTTCTTCTTAACGAGCGGTCGCATATTGTTGATCACAAAGGCGATTTTGAGCTTATATAATAATCCAACGAAACGAAATCGCGAGGTTTCGCTAAATTTCTTCAAACCTCAGAGGCTTCGCCAAACATTTTCGAGGTTTCGAAATTTGGCGAAATCTTATTCAAATCTCATTGAGTTCATCCATCCGAACAAACCTGCAGAGTGAAGTTTAGTTCATTTTGGTGTTCGTTTATAGATATCAAAATATTAGCAGTGTGAAATTTCTTAGTTGAATTTCTTTCTTTAAGTGAAACAACATTCTCTGAGGGGGACATAGACCTTAAAATGAACACGAGAGTTGTTGTAAGACATCGAAATATAAAACAAAGCACAAAAACTTTATTTGCGTGATAAGAATGTATCAATAAAAGAAAAAAATGTTACAAAGTTCACCGGTGCGGAACTATTTCCTCCCGCAGTGGAACTCGCCTTATAACAGTTCTCATTTCGGTTATCCCTTTGATTGTGTGTGTGAATACCTATTTTATCTCCCCCCTGAGCTTGATTAATTTGATTATCTCAATTGTTCCGAAATGACAGTCGCTTAGTATTATTCGTAAATTTCGCTTGACTTAGAACGCGATCCAGCCATTTCAGAATTTACACTTGTCTTTTGAATTCACTTCAACTCGCTGGGAACCGCTTATCGAGGTTTCGGTAAAAGTTCATCGAAACAGATAAAAATAAATTCACAAAAGGAAAAGGGAAATTCGGTTTATTAATTCTGTTCGGATTCAAATCAGCAACCAAATGAGTCCAAATTCAACAATTTTCTCAACCAAATTATTCGAAAAAGCCATAACACCCAAATTTCAAATTTTCCTTTAAAATTGTTTATACAGCCATCACTTGCATTAAACGATACTTTTGGCTTTCGCTCTTATCATGTTCCTCCATTTCTTTTGTTCACAAGACCAACAAATTGTTTTGTTTTTCTTTCCTGCGAATATTTCGCCGACTAATGCCAAATGGCAAGCTGATGATAAGCAGGGCACCAATCTTTAGACATAAAAAAAGCTTACAAAGTTTCAAAAAACTACAGATACAGATTGACTGTGGACTGTTTCTCTCTAGGGCTTTACATAATTCTCATCAAAACAGGCCTAATATAATCACCGTCATCATAGAATCTAATTATTCGGAAATTATCTTTACTCAACCTTTACTCTCATTTCACGTTGGTATCGTAGAATGCAACGTAGAAGCATTGGATTTCCAACAACAAACACCCGTGCGGCGCTTCACCATTGTGTTCGTACTCAGCTTCATCAGTGGGCGATTTTTTGACAACGCTACAGGCGTATAGCTTCAGCTTCACCATTGTGTTCGGCCAGTTAGTGTTGCTACAAATACGAAAGAGTGTGTTCACTCTTTGATGTAAAAAACTTATACAGTTTTACAAGACCAGGAGTGGAATCCTCTAAAGCGGCCCTTACACTATCAATCGATTGACGTCACTCACTTACATGTGGTTGTGAAAATGTGTCTGATGGTTGATTGACGAAAATCAAAACAAGTTTGATTTTGCATGACCATCGTCATGCTGATTGATGTGCGTAGGGGGTTGGATTGACGTAATTACCTCTTTGTGTGTAGTTTCGTGGAAAAGGAAACAGGAATTGATTGAAACATATCGGTCATTACCGTGTTTATGGGATGTAAAAAGGAAAGACTACAGCGACCGAAACAAAAAATCGCAACAGTATGAAGTTTTAGTAGTACTTTACGCAAAGTGCCAGAGCGATATATGAAATACACTGTACACCACGAGAACACACAATAACTAAAAATTTTCCGTCAATCGATTGATGTGTTTAAGGGGTAGAATCATTCTTCACATACACGATGCATGATGTCAGTCGATCGTGTAAGGGCCGCTTAAGGTGATAGTTGATTGTTGACGATCACAATAATCCCTTTTGCTCTCTCTAAGGTGACCATCAGCGTGATCATCACATTTTTGCGATCGTTTTTGTGTGACAGCTATTTAGGAGTCACTTCCACATAGAGTCATTTTATTTTTTGCGATTATTAGTGAAGAAATGCTATTTGCGAAGTGCTACGAAAATGTTTGCCTGTCTGAAATTATTTTATAACGCAAGTGCTGATAAAGAATCCAGTTTGAGAAATAACTCATATATTTTGGAACTCTCAAATTTTTTTTTGGATTTAAAAAAAAATTGATTGACTATGATTGGGGGTTTTGGACATACCAAGTGGAACACGGGCTTCGCATATACATCTAATTCTTCAACTGGCTGCAACACTAGATTTACTTGATGGTGGAGGTTACCAAAGGCAAGTTGGTGCTGATTGGGCTGATACATTGGTGCAGTGTGCTGTCACAATAGTCTCCCATTCTACTATTCATGGTAAGAGTATTGTAGTTCGTCGCCATATACATATGCAAGTATAGAAAATTGGATAGAATCGCCAATTGCGGAAGGCCTACAATGATTTATATGGTTCTTTTAATTTGCCTAAATATTTTACTTTCTTATTTTGCATACATGTTTTATGCTAAATCTATTTTAGCCGCGTTTTGATTTCCCCGTGAACTGAACTAGTTCATCTCAAAATAAAAAGCCCCTGGTTCACCTAGGAATTTCTCTTTCACAAGTTGGTAGCAGCAGCTTTCACACTGATGTTTAATATCATTTCAAGTGCTGGTTCAATTGTTGTTTTTGCATCCTGTGTAAAAATATGAACTGAACCAGTTCACGGAAAAAACTAAACACGGCTTTTGTTTCAATTTTTTGGAAAAATAAAAACAAATTAGCATAAACAGCTGAGACCGGCAATAGCATTGACAAGAAAATGACATTTCGAAAAGCTGTGCTACCAAGTTTTACACAATTCTTTGCGATCGTTTTACGGAGAGCTAACAAAGTGTGATCATCAACTTTGACTATCAAAAGTGTGACTATCAACTACCTTAGAGGATTCCACCCCAGATATAACGAAGCGTGAATACACTTATTTGTTTGGAAGGTATCTTAAATCGTCCGGGATCCTTTTTCGAAAGAATTTTTTTTATTTTTTTATCTTGAGGAAGGTAACCCGTATTTCACTGTTTGCAATCTTTCAACGGATGCCAGAAGTGATTCTTTTAGATGAATTAACGCAGCTACTCCTTTTGCAGAAAATTAAATTCAATTTAGATTTTGTAAAACTCTTAGAAGACCCGCATAATTTCCAGAAGATTACAATCTCAATTTAAGGGCAAAAGGAGCAGACATATGCAAGCATTTTGGGTACGGTATTCCCTCGTTTTGCTCGGATATATTATTATAGCTATGAAAGAAATACATTACCAGTTAGGAATACAATAAAAAAAATTGAAAATTGAATTGTATTTGTTTTTTAATGGCAATATGTAGTGGCGCTGGGAGAATACTGTTCCCAAACTTCAATTTGGTTTCAAAAACTTCGAAATATTCTTTTTATATTCGTACCATAAAATCTCACCACTTTACATTACAGTAATTCTTGTAATATGCTTCTGACACAGTCAAATTCTTGTCCTGCACTGCATATGGTAACACGTTTTTGTTTTTAAGCCATTGGCCAAAATGTTATATCTGCTGTTGTAGTAGGAGTTGAGGGGTTAATTAGTGGATAACATGTACATATTTCCTCAAAAAAATAAATATTTGAGAAACTCTACATGGCGTGTCGAAATTGATTAAATATTAATTTTGAGTCAATTCTGACAATTGATAGCTAAGTAGTACCCTGTTCCCACCAATTGTTATTTGTTTTATCTTTGACGAACATTTTTATATGATAATGGTATCTTAATGGGAGAAGATATGAAAATCGAGGCAAGCATGTTCACATTCCATGTCGCAAACGTTTCACTCTATCATATTTTCTCATTATAATTCTTTTCTTTATTTTGGAAATGTTTCGAGAAGCATGGTTAATATGCCGTCGTCATTATTAGCTCAACTTCCAAGCGACAAACATCATGATCCGCTCCGATTCTAAACTACGTCCGTGCTTTGCCACTTTCGTTGCAATTCATGTGTTTCACTACTTCCAGTAGCACGTGGCTGAGAAAATCAACTACAATCATAACATGCTAAGAACGCTTGCTCAAGCACAGTCTCATCATCGTTATTTTATTTGTGCTGAACAGGCTCATTCAACGAAGCTTCGGCAATTGCTGGACTGGACTACGTTAGCGGCACTGGTCGGGTCGCAATGAAATGTCAGATCATAAATTTTATGCAGTGAAACAGTGACAAGCAAAAATACAAAAATGGTTTTGGAAAGTACAATGATCTGGTAATTACATATTTTATTAAATTCTGATTGTTAATAATAAATACAATACAATAATCGGAGTTATAAAATTTTGTTTTATTACCTTCCGGTTTAGTTATTAGAGTACCGCCTTAATATTAACGCAATGGCCCCTTGTTAACATTGAATAAATCTTATGTCGTTTAATTTAGTTTTGATAACAGCGATTACCAACGAAATGGGGATTACTTTCCAACACGGCTCAACGTTCAGAAGGACGGCATAAACTTGGTGTGCTTGACAAAAGTTCGCTCGAATCCCGAAAACAATGTTGGATTGATGACATACTCAAAGTATTTTCTTCTATATGTAGATGTCTTTGTCTTGCATGAAACTCACATTCAGATTATTTTTTGCAGTACTGTGGAAGTTTTAGCTACTTTAACAAGTGATGTCGGCCGCATTTTCTCCAAAATGCACCTCATTCAACCGAAGGGTGAAATTAACCTTCTTACAGGCATTCGTATAGCTCATGTATGCATATACTACATATCACGATAATTGTACTAACATAACTGTTCTCTAGCTGGTTCTAAAACATCGCCAAGGGAAAAACCATAAGATGCGCATTGTGGTTTTCGTTGGTTCTCCGGTTACTAATGACGAAGCAGAGCTTGTGAAGTTGGCAAAACGTTTGAAAAAAGAGAAGGTTAACGTTGACATAGTTAGCTTTGGGGATCATGGGGATAATAACGAGCTCTTAACTACTTTTGTAAATGCTTTAAATGGTAAAGACGGGACCGGATCGCATTTGGTTAGTGTTCCTCGGGGATCTGGGTTGTCGGATGCACTGCTTTCTTCGCCAATTATACAAGGCGAGGATGGGTTGGGAGGAGCTGGCTTGGGAGGCGCAGGCTTTGAATTTGGCGTTGATCCAAATGAGGATCCAGAACTAGCGTTGGCTTTGCGAGTTTCCATGGAAGAACAACGTCAACGTCAAGAGGAGGAGCAACGCCGGGCTATGGCCGATTCCAATGTGTCAGGCACAAGTGAGGCTGGAAACCCTGAAAAAAGTTCTACGGCAGTTGTAGACGATGCTATCGATGAACCTAGCTCAGATGAAGCAATGTTGCAGCGTGCTCTTGCAATGTCTACAGAAAGCGTAAGTCGTAAAAATACATGCTTTAAACTTTAGTAAACATTCTTATATTGTCAAATTTAATTATGCGTTGTGTTGTGTTTTAGGTTTTGAAAGGCATATTCGTAATCTCTAGAGTTTTAAAACTTAGGTTTGATATATACAGTGAACTCTCTCATACGTGGACACTGACGGTACAAATAAATTTGTCCGTTTATGAGGAAAAATCTAAATTGACAACCTTTAAAAAATAAACAATAGACATAATATGTTGTTAAATTTGAATTTATAATGGAATTCATTTTTATATAATAAACGTAAATAACAAACGGATAGTCGACGGCCGCCGCAGCATACTCTGTTTAGATACCTTAACGTTTTTTTTTTTTTTTCAAACTTTTTGTCGGGCAAAGACACTCCACAATTTTTCTTTTATTGATAAAGCACAAAGAAAAGGAAAATAAAACAACATAAAAGAGTATGTAAAATTTAATAAAGTGCTCCAGTTGTGTTTCGTTCGTTTAGGAGAGAGCGAAATTCTATTGCAGTTATGAAAATTGGTGTCCACGTCCGATTATAAGTCCGCTTATGAGAAAATTATTGATATGAAAAATCATGTATTTATTTCCGTTCTTTGAAATCTGTCCGCTTATGAGATGTATCCGTAAGGAGAGAGTACACTGTATATCCCTCGTCTCAAGCAGCAACAGTATAGATATACATTTTTACAATACCATTTTAGGAGCTTGAAGTTCTAACTTTTCCACAAATTGAACGACATTTTTGTTGTATGCTCTTGCTATTCTGCTTCTAACTCATTTTAGGTAAAAAAGATGATAGTCCATATAGAAAAATAACTTCTACCAAGTATGCATGTACATGTAGGTACATGTGTATTTGCTAAAGTTGTTTTGTGCTGTTATGTAGACAGGTATATAAAGTATATCACCCCTATCATTCAATCCGCCGGGGGGAACGATCCACTGAAATGTCAACTTCGGTATCATTCAAACCGTTTGAAGGGAATCGCTCACTTATCGGTAATGTGAATGAGATTTACGTGATCATTCAAAACGGGTGGACGGATCTCCTCATACAAAAATTGACGTTTCTCATCCGCATCGAATTCATAGCGGATTTGTTTTTTTTTACGGCGTTATTTTGCTGTGTTTTAAGAGAAGAAGTGTTTTTTTTTCAGTAAATCAAAAATGTTGATCAATAAAATTGTTATTTAGAAAGAGAAAGTCAAAGAGTTTTGGGAGGTCTGGTTTTCGGTAGATCCCCTTAAATTTGCGCGGAATCTAGTCTTATTTGAGGATATTTCCTCGTCTTCCTCAAAATACAAAGCAATACTATCCATTTTTATTGTTTTTGTAGCAATTTTTGTTCGTATATAATATTTTATTTTCCCGTCATAAACAACTTCCACAACACTCAACAGCTGACTTTGAAATTGTGATTGGTAATACAGTGCATCCGGTGGATTTAATGATACCCACCATAGATGAACGCGGATCGAATGGGTGGAGTGAATCTCAGATCCGGCGAATTGAATGATAGGGGTGTATATTCACATACATATTCTTTATAATCTCCCCCATAAAAATATACCTATGGTGTACTATCATAAATACTGTTACAGATGTAAATACTCGTAGGTATCAAAAAATAAAGACAGAATGCATTCATTTAATTTCTTTCAAAAATGTTTATTGGTTTATCCTAAATATAAAAAAAAACAATATATATTCAAAATGACCTCCATTTACTCTTATACAGGCCTTAAGACGAGTTGGCCACTCATCATTGCAAAAGTGTCGACTGCTTTTCTTAAGCTAATTTTTAGCGACTCCAGGTTTGGTTGTCTTTTCGTACAAATCATGCCCTCCAAAACGAACCATAGCTTGTAATCCAAAGGATTAAGATTCGGACTTGCTGATGGCTAATCATCAATTTTGCTTTTTAAATAGAACAGCATGTGTTTGAAAAATATAAAAAAATTGACTTCACATAGCCTCAAAGAAAAAAAAATTAAAGGGGCACTTCATACGAACGCAAATCGCAACTGAACGCGAACTTTGATAAAAAAAAAATTGATAATTTGCAAACGTTGTTGAAGCGTGTACTTTCCATGATTAAATGGCAAGTATAGACGAGTTGAGACGTCAAACAAACCGACAGCAAACTTCATGCATAGCCGTGAAATCCTTACCCCGTTTATATGCAGAGTCGGAACTGGTTCCAAACTGGTTCTAAATGCATATAAACGCCGTTCGAGTCCAAATGGGTTCGACTGGACTCGACTCAGCTAACAGAGCTGGGTCGAGTCCGAAAAGTGCATGTATACCTGGGTCGAGTGGTTGAACTGACATGTTGTCTCTGTGTGTGTGAGATCTCTTTCTTGTTTTTTTTTTTTTTTTTTTTTGTTCGGGGTGGGAAATCGCTTTGTTTTGATTGAGTTCATGGTTAGCTGCGGGTAAGGTTGTCTGTTCAGTTATTTCATATTTATTAAATCCAAAAAATAGAACTAAGCAGAACACTAACACAATCAAAACCAGTGTGTCTGCTATACTCATCTGTCAGATCGACCACATTTGGACTTTTGGACCATTCGACTCGGTGTGTAGAAATACTCAGATCGAAATCTGGACTCGAACCTGACTCGACTACTCGACTCTGCATATTAACGGGGTACCTATTGAAAAATTGGACGTTCCAATTGGAAATTTACATAGATACATACATGCGTACATATATGTACATTAGACTGGTCCAAAAATGTATGGGAATTTTAGAACTAGTTTTTTCTTTGGTCCGCCACGACTTACTAAAACTTTGGCATCTAAAACTAATATGTAGTAAGTCCTTAAAATTAAAAAAAAAATTTTTAATTTAAAGATAGCTTAAAGCTTAAAGCTTATTTCATGGTTTTCAACGACTTAAATTACTCAAATTGGCATAACTTTTAAGCTGAAGAATATTTTTTTAATGTTCTTTGCTGCTGCTTCAGGAAATATACAGTCAAAAAAATATCAATTTTATTAATACCGTTACTTTTTGCCTAACATTTCAGTCAGGTCGTTTTTTTTAATATTATTCAACCAAAATGGAGTTTTAAAACTGTACCAATATCGTTACTAATTAACAGCGCTTAAATCGATAAAACTTTGCTTCGAGACTTCGAAACTTAATAGCCGACGAGTTGTGCTTACCTTTCCAATGGTAAGTAGCAAATTGTTCATCAAACTAAGGTTTAAGCGGTAACAAGCGCCGCTTAAATGCCATCACTTCGCTGGGGTGCTACAGCCTTGAAGAAATCTGTAAAGAACAGGGGGACAAAAAAATGGCTCTCAATACTGGTAATGGGATGGTGATTTTGATCAGCAGACTTTCTTCGTTCGGGAACATCGATTATTTGGCTGCCTGATGAAGGACGAACAGATCCTCAAGAATTGTTTTGTCCTCGATACCATTGCATTTAGGTTTTCCGTGATGTCTATATCTAGAAGATTGATAACTCCATGGACTGCATTTTATCGATTTCTAGTATTTTTGACGTGCGTATTGCCACGCTTTCATCACTTCTTATTTTCAGCAAAGGTATTTATTAGTGTTGTACTGAAGTTGAAGAAAGATTTGCTCAGTTGTCCAATGCCTTCTCCTAAGTTATCCACTTCGTTTGTAAACTGCTGACTGTGTTTACTCGCCTTCCTATAGCTTCGAACATTACCAGCGTGTCCTTTAAAACGTTGATTTCGTAAGGCGCCCTTGCATGACCACCTTGTGCTATAAGCGTTACAAGGAAGTTCATCTTATCTTCGAAACTAGTTACATTTTAACGACCTACGCGCTGTTGATTAGAAACAATCTTGGTGTAGTTTTAAAACTCAAATCCTACATAAAAACGAAAAAAATATAAACTCCATATCGCTTAAATAATATTATAAAAATAACCGCCTGTAAAAATACTGAAATGTCGTTTTTAAAGCGCTACCAAAAAGTAACGATTGCCACGTTCAAAGAAGAGATCATTTGAACCCTGTTAAAAAGGCAATATCAATGCACGTTCCAAAGACATCGCGATGTAGGAAAGGCAGGCCTATAAACGCCTGGATCAGACAAATGCGACGACATCGGCATTTCATTGGCCTCAGTAACCGAGTGATCCAAAATCGGCAGGCCTGCCGATATTTTCTGAGGTCAAATAGGCGAACCCCACAGGCGGATCAGTAGAAATGCGGTGAAGTGGGAGGGTTGTGATCCCTTGTTTTCGGATCATAGCCTCGCTGATAAAAGGAAGAAGAAGAAGAAGAAAAAGTAACGATGTTAAAATATTAATCACTCTGATTGTCGTCGGCGTTTGTCGCTTTTCGACGATCGTCGTTTTATTCATAGCTACGACCTGCTGACCGTTAAACATTACTTAGCGATTTGTTTGTCGTTTAGAATACTATTACAACTTGTTCACAGTCAAAAAAGTTATAAAAATGGATTCGTGCTACATCTGAAGAATAAAACGACAATCGTCGAAAAGCGACAAACGCCGACGACAATCAGGGTGAATAATTTTTTAACTGTATTTTTTCTGAGGTATTTGCAAAAATTTCCAACCAAACTAAAAAAAAATATTGTTCAGCTTAAAAATTATGCCAACTTGAGTGATTAAAGTCGCTGAAAACCATGAAATAAGCTTTTAGTTCACTGAACAATTTTTCTGTATTTTAACGACTTACTTTCCTGTCAAGGGTCTCGCGAACCATTAAGGGGGTCAAGGGGTGAGCGCGCTGTGCACCGATAGGGTCACAGATGGACTCTGATTTTCGACAACGGCACCGACTTAGGATAGGCACATGGAACGTCTCATCGCTCACAGGGAAGGACCTTAGCTTGTTGGGGAGGCTGTTAAAAGTCGAATAGATTTTCAACAAAGCAGAGAGGTTCTAAAACTGTGGACATTTTGGATGGGTGGAAGCTCTTCCTGTCAGGAGTCGCAGCCTCAATGTCTGCTCAGGCGGGAGTGGGGATACTCACAAGTTCCAGGTTGACAGACGGAGTATTGGAGTATATACCATTAAGAGGGAGAGTTGCGATCTTAAAGCTCAAGCTTGAGAGATCAACTCTGGCATTGGTGCAGGTGTATGCACCGAACCTTCAGTCAGAGTAGGCAGCTTTCTTAGATGAAGTTGATGTTGCCCTTGAGAAGGTTGCAGATATGGATTCTTTAGTCCTGATGGGTGACTTCAATGCACATGTGGGTGTAGATTTTATGACATGGGGAAGTGTGATTGTGAGGAACGGTGATCCTGATCAAAACGCGAACGGAGAGAAGTTGTTGGATTTTTGTTGTGAAAATGGCTCATCCATCATGAACACTATCTTTCCACACAAAGACAGTCACAAATACACATGGTACCGTCGGAGTCTTCAGCAGAAGTCGCTGATCGATTTCTTTGTGGTACCATCGTGTCTGAAGAGAATGGTTTGTGATGTTCGCGTATTTAGAGGGGCCGAACTGTCAACTGATCATCACTTAGTGCTGTGCAAATTGTAGCTTAGCGAGAGAGTGCCTCCCCCTACCAAAGCGTAAACCAAGGACGGTTACACGCATACGATGGGAGAGGTTACAGGACGATGAGATACGGGAGACATTTGTGCGGCAAATATCTGAAATGTTTGAACGAATTCCAACTGTTCCATCAAATGTAGAGGAATCCAAAGACGGTACACTTCTTTCCAATGAGGAAGACATCTTGCGCAGATGGAGCGAGCACTTTTCACAATTGCTCAATCCCGAACAGGGCACCGAAGATGATAGACCTATTGTTGAGAGTTGGGCAGAAAGTAGTCCTACGGTAGAGGAAGTAACTTTGGTGATCAAAGCGCTAAAGGTTGGCAAATCTGCTGGTGTGAATGAAATTCGGCCAGAAATGCTCAAGGCTTTAGGTATAGAGGGAGTGCAATGGCTCTCGTGTGTCATTAAAGTGGCCTGGGAATGCGGTGAAACACCTGGTGATTGGCAAAGGGGGGTGATAGTTCCTCTTTTTAAAAAAGGGGACAAAAGAGATTGCGCCAACTATAGGGGTATATCTCTTTTAAGTCTCCTTGGAAAAGTATTCGCTAAGGTGCTAGAAACGCGTTCCAGAGCTGTGGTTGAGGACAGTTTGGGGGATGAGCAGTGCGGTTTTCGTCCCGGTAGAAGCACAACTGACCAGTTATTCACTCTCAGAATGGTTCTTGAGGAGGCCTGGGAGTATGCTAAACCTCTCTACACTTGTTTTGTGGATTTGGAAAAAGCATATGATAGAGTTCCTCGAGGCAAACTCTGGAGTGTTCTGCAGGAGTATGGGAATGATGGTTCCCTGTTAAGGGCGATTCAGTCTTTATATATAAACTGTAGAAGCTATGTTCGGATAAACGGTGTTAAGCCAATACCTTTTTCACTGTGGGCGTTGGACTCCGCCAGGGGTGCGTTTTGTCACCTCTCCACTCCATTGTATATACGTGATGCCTAATTTCAGGCGGCGCAAAAACGAATGTTTTTTAGTTATTTGTTGTTACTGTCACTGCGAGGTTGCTTGGTTCCTAGAGTTCGTATAAACCGGCTGGCTGGCAAATCGTTTAAATGAACGACTGGCTGGCTAGGTTTAAAAAAAAACACGGCAAATGATCTAAAAGGCGATTTTTCGCATTTTATCAATACCCCTGTTTTTTGGCACATCGAAGTGAAGTTAAGTAGGGTTTTTCATGTAAATCTACTACAATATCCCACTGCCAATGACTACCAATAAGTTTCGCAGCCGGATTCAAGTATAGATCATTTTTCGAGACTCGATTGCGAGTTCAATTATTTCGTTCATCCAAGTTGGCAAAGATAGAGATTTTGTATTCTTTTATATATGTACGTCTATTTTTTAATTGAAAGATCGAAATATCGGTAGGTCTGGAGTTTTTTTTTATTAGGAAATAGGAAATTTTAAAATATAGGAAATCTGGCAGCTGCGGATCGTTTTTTGAACATGTAGTTTACTTCACTTCACTATGTAAAAACGCCAAAAAACAGGGGTAATGTTAACAATAATTGTGATCAAAATTCACGGGCAAAACACGTCCTAGATCGAAGTAGAGAGGTGCGAGTGACTACCCTAAATCAAAGAAAAGAAAAAGTCATTTACCTCTGTTCTCATACAAAAAATAAAAATTCGCCAGCAGTGAAAATCGTTGGAACAAATCATAACAAAAACTCTCCATCTATCATGCGACAGAATTTAAGTAAATTGAAATTAAGTAAACCCCAACCCACTCCCAATGCCAATGTACGAAACTCTCAGAGAGATGATCGTCAAGTTGCCACAGCCGCTGTTGCACCCGTTCCTCCGTCGGATTCGTCTCCTCCTAATGGTTCGAAGGTTGATGACACATGTGCTGTTGCAATTGAACTAGCTGCAAATAATGACGTTGTTTATGCTGTTGATACCATTCCTGTTACATCAGCTGCCGCTGCTGCGAGAGAGTTAGAGAATAATGATGTTATCACAGTTCTGCAAGCTAATCGAACTGTTACTGCTTTACCCTCTGGTGACAACGCGGAAGGTGAAACTTATGCTGGTGTTGACGAAAATAAAAATGCAAACAAAAGAGAAAATGATTGGAAACCTAAATCAACAGCGTGTTATCGTTGGAAGTGATTCACAATACATCTCTTACTGCGATTTTTTCATCTAAATGGATACATATATCTAAATTTCGTGCTGATACGAAACCTGAAGATATAATTAAACATATCTCAAGTAAAACTGATATTCCTGCTGGTCAATTCAAGTGCTTTAAATTGACTAAGAATGGGATTGACGCGTCGGAAATAAAGCATGTTAACTTCAAGCTGAGTGTACCAACCGACAGTTTCAATTTTATTGTCAAGAATTCTTCTATTTGGCCATACTCGGTAAAAGTTAAAAAATTCACTAGTCGCCCAAAAAACGGGGGCACCGCCTCCTTGGTGTCTGCAACATAATTAATGAAGCTGCTGTGTCTACCTCTGGGGATGGTGCTACTAATGCTGTTTGTTCGTCTGCATCAGACATTTCATCAGTTAGTAAAAACAACTTATCATTATACTATCAAAACGCAGGTGGTTTAAGAACAAAACTTAGTAATATTTTTGTCTCGTCCTCATCAGGCCTTTATGATATTATTATTATAACTGAGAGCGGTATAAAAGATAGTCATCTAACACCTGAGATTTTTAACACTAATTTGTACAATGTGTTTAGGAAAGATCGGAGTTACTTGACAACCGGTAAGGGAAAGGGTGGTGGTGTATTGATTGCTATCCGATCCGTTTTCCTTTCTTCTTCTTCTTCTTCCTTTTATCAGCGAGGCTATTATCCGAAAACAAGGGATCACAACCCTCCCACTTCACCGCATTTCTACTGATCCGCCTGTGGGGTTCGCCGGGAATCCGTTTTCCTTTGTAGTCAAATTAAGTTAAGATCGAATTCTTTACCATTGACCACTAACATAGATGTTGATCAGGTGATAGTATGCTTAGTGTTGGATAATAAAACTGAATTGTTTATAACGGTTAGCTATATTCCGCCAAAGAGCTCTATTGAATTGTATAACTTATATTTAAATAATATTGGGTATGTTTTAGACAATGTAAGTAAAAATCAGCACGTTTTATGTGCTGGTAATTTTAATATAGGTAACATTAAATGGATATGTGATTTAGATGACAATCATTTAATACCGTTTGATGTTATTACAAATTGAAGTGTCAGTAATAGACTTTTTTAGTCAGTATGATTTGATTCAAGTTAACTGCTTTCCAAACTATTTTGATCATATACTCGATCTAATATTTGTTGACAAAGAAATTAACGTAACTGTAGAAAAGTTATATTTTCCATTGTTAAGTAATTCTATTTTTCATTATGCTTTAGATGTAAATTTAAGTTTTTTAACTATATGAAAAAGACGAGTGTGTGTAATACTCTTGTATTCAATTATAAAAAAGCCAACTTTGATGCAATTAGTTGGTTTTTGTGTTCTCGAGAGTGGGATGAAATTTTTCATTCTGCTAATTTAAAAACTGCATATGAACCGTTTACCACAATTTTAAAATGTGAAATTGATCAATTTGTTCCTAAGAAGGGCTTGAAAAGCAATTGTAATCCTATTTGGTTTAACAAGAGGCTCTCTAAATTAAAAAATCAAAAGAATAAAGCATATAAACTATACAAAGCTAATAAGGATAATCAGATGCTACGCACTTGTTATTTTAATAAACAGCATGAATTTGATTCCCTTATCATCGGAATCCAAATTAAAAACGAATAGTAAGTATTTCTGGAACTTTATTAATATGAAGCGCAAGACAAATGGCCTCCCAAACTGTATGAACTATTCAGGAACTACGACCAGCGATATATCCACAATTTTTAATTTGTTTGCGAATTACGTCCAATCAGTTTATTCATTTGGCTATTCTTCCAATAGTGAACTGCCTTATGTATGTGAAGTTTTTGATATTGGGTCCCTTTATTTAGACGTATCTGAAGTTGAAGAGGCCTTACTCAAAATTGATTCAAGCAAGAATGTAGGTCCCGATGGGTTACCGTCTTTAATATTAAAGAGGTGTGTGTTGGGAGTTAGCCAGACCACTTATTTATTTAACATGTCGCTTGCTAGCGGTGATTTTTTGAATGAATAGAAGATTTCATTTATTTCCCCAGTTTTTAAATCAGGATCTTAGCAGGAAATAATAAACTATAGGCCTATTTGCAAATTGTCTGTTATCCCTAAATTATTCGAAAATGTCGTTTATAATAAAATATTCTTTCTTGTTAAAGAACACATATCTGTCTTTCAACATGAATTTTTGTCAGGTAAGTCTGCCACAACAAACCTGTCTATCCTAACTAATTACATAATTATAAATTTTGAAAAAAAGTGTCACACAGACATAATTTTCACTGATTTTACAAAAGCGTTCGACAGGGTAAGTCACACGATTCTGTTACATAAACTTTCTTGTTTAGGATTTTATTCCAGTTTTCTTAGATGGATTCAATCCTATTTAACTGGTCGATTTCAAATAGTTAAAATAGACAACATTTTATCTGACCACATTCAAGTTCCATCTGGTGTCTCTCAGGGCAGTCATTTGGGGCCCTTACTTTTTCTTTTATTTGTCAATGGCATCCCATCAGTTTTTCAATATTCGTACTGCTTACTTTATGCTGATGACCTGAAGTTGTATCGTAAAATTTCTTCTGAGTTGGACTGCATTCTTCGTCAGGAAGATCTTAAAAAATTAGTTCAATGGTGCGAGCTAAATTGTCTACACCTGAATGTCGCAAAATGTCAGGCCGTTTCTTGTTTCAGAAATCACGAACCAATTAATTTGCTTAAAAAGTTAGTTAGTTGTAAAAAGGATCTAGAGGTTATTCTAGACAACAAACTCACATTTTTGCCTCATATTAATTATATAATCAACAAAGCCAATTCTATGCTAGGATTTGTGAAAAGAAGTAGCAGAGAATTTACCGATCCCTCTGCTCTCAAATCTTTATATATATCATTGGAACGGTCTATTTTGGAATATTGTAGTACAGTTTGGAATCCATATTACATAAATTCATCTGAAAGAATTGAGAGAGTCCAAAGAAAATTCACTAGATATGTTATATCCAAGTTAAATTGGAACATCGAGATGCCTTCTTATGAAACCAGATGTTTGCTTATTGGATTACAATCGCTGTCTAAACGACGGGAATATTTTTCCATCATGTTTGTTAGGGACATATTAACATATCATATTAAATGTCATTTGCTTCTCGCTTTATTAAATTTACATGCGCCCTCAAGAAATTTGCATGAGCTCTACATTTTTCATGAGCAATTTCATCGCACTAACTATGGTCGCAATGAACCCATTTCACGTTGTATCAGAGTAGCTAATTTAATTTGCAATGATATAAACTTCTTTATTAATTGTACACGTAATACATTCAAGTTTAATATTTTATGCTTAATAGCTCGCAATAGATAATTTTTTTATTTCCTTTTTTTATTTTTTTTCATATTGTATGTTAAACACTGTTATTGTTGTATTTGTACAACATTGTAGTATTTGTAACACTGTAGTTGTGTTATTTGTTTTCTCACCCATATACAAAAAGCAAGAAAATTAGCATCAGTCACTTTAGTACTATAGTTATCTCCGATACATTCTCAATTTTTTCTTTTCTCTTTACGCGCTAGTGCATTGCTATCTAACTAATAGATAGTGAAATTTTGACACGTTATGGCTTCCGGGCCACATGTTCGTATAAAGAATCAGTTTAACGGGCTAGATATAGAACCGCTAACTGAACCCCAAAACAAACAAAAAACCTGGTACCAATACCATCGACCTGAATAGTGCTTTCCCATTTCACATAGCAGCTAATAACCCCAAATTAATTTTGATTTCTCCAGCAAAAGAAGATAAGTCATTCTCCTCATTCAGTATTTTTGCACTCAAAAAGGGTATTGATGGCACCAGCACTGCTTATGAATCTATTTCCCAGCTACGTGATGGAAATCTTCTGGTTCTTGTGAAATCGCAGAAAATTGCTGAGCTATTCTGTTCTGCAAACACTTTCAAATATATGCCCAATCTCAGACTGCATTCATTCCACTCTTAACGCGTCTAAGGCAATCATATACGCCCCGTACCTGATTAATGTCCCCGAGTCTGAAATTGTCAATGAAATGAAGTCTCAAGGTGTCACTGATGTTTATAAGCTTGCTAAATCTGATAACGGTAACCAATGTGCCACTGGACTCATTTTATTGACATCCGATCTCTTCCGACCCCCTAGTGCGGTTAAGGTTGGCTGGAACAATATTAAAGCAGAAGAATATTTTACTAACCCCATGTGGTGTCGAACTTGCTAGTTGTTACGCCATACCAACTTGCCTCCCCATTACGCTGACCAATGTACACGTAACTCTTGTGCTAATTGCTCAGAAGAGCATCCGTCATCATCTAAAACCTGGGGGCTAACTATGCACTTCGCCGCGAAGCGCATTTTTATGCGAAATCGCATTTTGGTACTACGCAATTCGCTGGCGAACACTATCGCTCAACTATATTCGTGCAACTATGTAAATGCGAACGTCATTCGATCGACTGATATTTTGATGGCACAAGGATTTTGTCGGTGGATTTTCGATTGAAAATGTAAATAAATGAAAAACAGCGTAAAAGAGTGCTTTCTGATACTTTTATTGCATTTAGGGCAGAAAATCAAATCTTTATTTAAGTAAGTACTTATGAAAACATTGTTCCAATTATCCACTGGTGTTTCAGCAAAATTTTCCAACAAAGTATATGCTTTCTATGACACTTCGACAGATGAATGGAAATTTTTGTGGAAATATGACGGGAAATATGGAAATCTTTTGGAAAGTCGATATTCCAAGCGATCGTTGTGCATAATTGGAATCATCGCCTCGAGGAGAACTGAATGAATCGCAAATTATACGATTCGCGGCGAAGTGCATAGTTAGCCCCCAGCAAACGCTACTTACAAGCGAAAGAAAAGTAGAAACAATAAATGCACCATGGCAGAAGCGAAGCAAATATTCAGGCAAGAACACGCCGCTACAACACCGGCATTAGCATACCCCACAGTTGCTAAGACAGTGCCCTAATCAGAACCAAAGACAACATTTCCAAAAAAAAAAAAAAAAAAACACTTCGGCAAACGTTTTAGACGACGCCTCAAATCGGCCATCTTCTTCCAATTCTTCCAATAACCCAGAACCCATGACATCATTTATTACAAATAAAATACCAGTTAATCACTCAACTAATTAATTATCTCAACAACAATTCTTTAATCTCTAATTTATCCATCGAACCATCCACGTTATCATATAAAAGTAATCACTCACTCTCTCACGAAAATGTAAACAAAACCTATTCAACCTCAAAATCATCCATAAACTCATCATATCAAAATTAACAAAAAAAACCTCCAACAATCAACTCAACTCTAACTCTGACTCAACTTCAATCAACACAGTCGCTCCATTCACTCCCAACTCTATCCAAACGAATATAACTGCTCAGACTCTTCCACCTGTCACCCACAATGCTACAACAACTCACCCACCTATTTCGGTAGTCACTCAATCACTCTTAAACTCTAACCAATACTACGTAAATGCTGATGAATTCTTGAACGATGAACACTCCCAATAATAGTAAATTCTTGTCAAAAACAATACATATCTGCTGTCCAGAGATTGCATCACCCGGGTTCTCCACAGATCCCAGATGGTTCAACCTCGAGACAGCCATTCTTCACCCACTGTCTTTCCCCAATTCAGACTTTTTGCAATATAATTCGAGTTATAGTGTTCCTTATCGTCCTACTTATCACGAAAAGCTCTCAAAATTTTACAATGGAATGTAAAATGTAATGCAAATAATTATGACGAGTCTAACATCCTAATTAAAAACGTTTCTCCTAATATATTTTCCTTGCAAGAGACCAAGTGTTTTTTTTCTGCATAAACCCATACTACCAAAAAAATACGAAGGCTATTTCCAAAATGTTCCCACGAACATGACAGCAAAACAAGGCATCTGTGTATTAGTCAAAAACAACGTGCCTCATAAAAAGGTAACAATTAACTCTGTTGTATTTACTATCGCTATTGAAATACAAATTTATTCCTCATAGGCGGATCTCTATAAACTCAAACATGTTAGTCCTGGCACTAGAATTCCAATTGAAATTCAAAATTACATACATTGGTTTATATCTTCCACCAGACCAAGCTATCACTAGACGGGGTCTGCATAATATATTAGCACAGGTCAACTCCCCCATAATAATTGGGGGTGATGTAAACGCATGGAGTGTACTTTGGGGATCGCCTTGCACAAACAAAAAAGGAGCTATGCTAGAAAACTTCATTACAAATTCGAACCTTCTCATTCTCAATGACGGGTCCCCCACACACTTGTCTACACATAACACCCTGACGCATATTGACATTACGTGCTGCTCGCCTGAGCTATATTCACGGTCCCATTGGAGAATACTAGACGATCTGCACAACAGCGACCACTTCCCAATTCTGACCACAGTCAGCCTAAGTAACTCGGCAAATCCAATACTCCCCTTGCCGAAGTTTAAAACAGATCAAGCTAACTGGAAAGAATATCCAAGGTGTATCCTTGAAACCGTAGGTAGTACCAGAATAGACTTGAACACAAATAGATCAGCTGCAGTTTTCCAAAAATGCATGCGCACGGCTGCTAATAAATCTATACCCCAATTTTCTCCCAAACGGCCCAGGCAAGTTGTTCCCTGGTGGAACGCTGAACTTGGCGTTTTAAGAGCCGAAAAAATCAAAAGTTGGAAAAAATACAAAAAAAATCCAAATATTGACAATCTCATCTCCTTTAAAAAAGCAAACGCAATATTCAGAAGAACATTAAAAACAAACAAAATAAAAAGTCTTAACGATTTCACTTCTTCCATAAATCCCAACTTTTCTGTAACCCATATTTGGAATAATATCAAGAGGCTTAGTGGCTCATCTATATCCCAATCCATTAGGTGTATTGACACCGGCACGAAATCTCTGATCGTCTCCTCAGAAATTAGTCAACATTTTGCAGTTAAATGGTCCGACTACTCCAAAGACACAAATTTTCATAATAATTTTAGACTAAGAAAAGCCGAATCTCTTTGCAATATTAGCCCCCTGATTACAAACACGGCAATTAAATATTTGGAGCAACCTATCTCGCTAGTCGAATTAGACTCGTGCCTCAACAAATTGAAAGGAAAAACACCTTTCCTACCCAATGTTCAAGTATTTACCTCCACAGGTAAAGAATGCTCTTGTAGAGCTGTACAACAAAATTCTTGAAACAGGTATTATCCCGCAGAGCTGGAAAACTGCCACTATCATTCCCATCCCAAAACCAAAAAACGAAATAAATAAAATCGACGGTTACAGACCCATCTCTCTGCTGCCGTGCATTTCAAAAATCCTGGAAAAGATTGTAGCTAAACGCCTTCTTTGGTACATGGAATCAAACAGCTCAATAGCTCCAAATCAATTAGCATTTAAGCCTAAACGTGGCTGCCTTGACGCCTTGCTTCACATTGATTTCTACGTTTCAAACGCCATCTCAGCCAAAAACCATGTTTCTATACTATCACTCGACTTGGAGAAAGCGTTCGACAGAATAGGCATCCACCTTGTCCTAAAAAAACTGCGAGAATGGTGCATAGGTCCTAGAATCTTTGGATACATAAAAGCCTTTCTTACTTATAGAACATTTTGTGTCAGAGTAAATAACACGTACTCCAAAACCGTTCCTTTACACAATGGCATTCCACAGGGCTCTCCCCTCTCAGTGATGCTGTTTTCAATAGCGTTCGATGAAATCAGCAAAATAATATCTAAATACAACAAACTAGACCACTGTTGCTTTGCAGATGATGTATACATTCTGAGTAAAATTAATGACTTAAGTCTAACAAAAACAATTTTCACAAATGTCCTACAGGATATTGCAGAATGGTCCACCTCTTCGGGTGCAAATCTCTCTTTGAAAAAATGCAAATTTTTGCACATTTGTAGAAAGAGATCATGTCCTAATTTAAAAATAAACATAAACGATTCAGAAATTCAAAACGTAAACAATCTATGTATATTAGGATTAACCTTTAATAATAAATTTAATTGGAAAAATCATTGTATAGACTTAAAAAAATCACTAGCTGCAAGGCTTAATGTCATTAAATATCTCTCCTCTAAGAAAAGTAAAGTTCACTTAAACACATTATGTTATGCAACAAAAATGTTAATATTTAATAAGATAGATTACGGGCTCAGCATCTACGGAAACTCCCCAAAATCAACACTGAACATCATCAAACCAACTTACCATCAAGCTGCAAGAAGATCCATAAACGCCTTCCCAACTACACCAATCAAAAACATACTGGCTGAATCAGGACTGCCCTCAATCCATGAAAGGTACGAAGAAACTATTCTGAAGCTTACAACTAAACTTACATTTCCCTCGAGATCAGTAGTAAACAACGACAGTATCAGAGCTCGCCGTGCCACTAGACAGAAAAAGATCCCATCCGCTATACATCGCATATGGAACTACACTGTAAAATTCAATCTGCCAAACAAAATCAGCTTTTGTCACACATCATCATACCCACCATGGCTGTGCAGTCCGGATTCCTTCGAACTAGCATTATCCGAATACTCTAAAGAACATACCCCAAACCTGGTATATCGGTCAATCTTCAAAGCTTTGGAAGATAACTTCAAATCCAAGAATTGGAAATTTCTATTTACAGACGGATCCAAATCACAATACCACACGGGTTTCGCAGTAACAGCTAACGATGGAGCACTAATAAGGCTAGGGATTCTGCCTGAACATGCATCAATCTTTTCTGCAGAAGCCACAGCAATCAGCGAAGCCGTAAAGTACGCATGTAACACGAAAGGTCGTTGGGTAGTATGCTCAGACAGCCTCTCAGTTATTCAAGGTATCATGAATATCAATAATAGCTCTCCTGCAGTGACGAGTCTTAGAGACAGCATAATAAAAAAAACCTCACTCATTAAAGATTATGTGGCATAGTCGGAAACGAATATGCCGACAAAGCAGCCAATTCGGTCGGCAGAACACCTACGATATTGTTCAATGCGTACAGCGAATTAGATCTTCTAAGAGCAATAAAAGGGAAAATAAAAACAATGCAAACGGATAACTGGTCGACATATACCCATCATTACTCCAAAATCAACACAAACAAAATTAAACCAATATATCCGGCAACTACATCTAAAGAGACGATCACTAACTTCGTCCGCCTCCGGTTAGGCCATACTTGCCTAACACATCAGCACTTACTGAAACGGGAAAATCCCCCAACCTGCTTCTCCTGCAATGAAACATTAAACATAGATCACTTGTTAGCCCACCTTAACCACAGTTTATTAGGAACTAATCGAAACATTTACGAGATCCTTAAAGTAATTAACGAAGAAAACATTTGTATCATTCACAAACTCATCTCTAATCTCAATGTTAAGATATAGTTTTAGACATAAGCTTTTATATAATTTATTACTGTTATTATCATTGAGCCGAAAGCCTATGCAGCTAGTGCTCCTATATTTGTACAGTACTAACCTTGTAATTTGTAATTACCTTGTTAGGCTTTTAAATAAATAAATAAATAAATTTATTCACATTTCCATAGACATATTGCCCGACCAAACTTTCACTAAAAACGATCCGCTTAAAATTCATTGTCAAGTTAAAACCCCATTTTTACTTATCGGAGATATCAATTCAATTAAATTCGACTGCGGGAATTGTCCCAAAAGTACGTTAAAAATTATCAAACCTGTGTATCATCAAGCATCAAGAAGAAGCATAAATGCTTTCAGTACTTCTTCAATAAAAAACATGCTAGTTGAAGTCGGCCTTCTCACCATCGAGGATAGAAGAGACGCAGTGATTTCCAAACTGTGTGCAAAACTCATGTTCTCTATAAACTCCTACTATCCTTGGCCCGTAGGTCTTCGAAAACAATAGCTTCGGGTATTGATAATATTTTGCAGACATACGCGTCCATGAAGTTGCCTAAAGTGCGATGTTGCAATTTCTTACCCACGTTCCCTCCGTGGTCGATATCACCCGAGAGCTTCGTAATGTCCAAACGAGACGTAGTAAAACCAGCACCAGTTCTACATATTTTATGCTCTGCACTCTTCATCCTCAGCTCCGTTGATGGTGTGAGAGAGGTAATTTTTCATCACGAAAACAAAAGGTCCAGGTGGTACCACTTGACTTTCTCAGAGACCCTTGTTTGTTTGCTTTTCTTTGGTGTCTTCATAGAAATTTCTGTTAGCTGGAGACGCTGTTGCCAAGCGATCGCCTCTCCCAGAATCACTTTGCAATCTTTTACCAGACGTTTCATGAATCTGGTTACCAAATGGTAGTCAATCTGGGTTTCATCTCCACCACTGCTGAAAGTGATCAGGTGTCGGCTTTGTTTGATGAACATGGTATTTAACACGATTAGACCGTGTAATTTGCACATGCTTAGGATGTCTTCACCAGGAAGATTCCTGGTACCGTATCCCAGTCCTCCATGGCAGTCTTCATAGTCTTCGTTTGACTTCCCGACATGTCCATTCAAATCTCCTCCAACAAACAGAAACTCTTCCTTTGGGATGTTCTTAAGGAGATTGTGGAAATCTACCCAAAATGCATCTTTATCCCTCTGATCGCACCCAATTTGGGGAGCATATGCACTGACAATATTCCACACCTTTCCTTTTATTACTAGTTTGAGAGACATCAAACGGTCGCTGGACTTCGAAATGCTCAAGACGTTACCAAGTAGCTCTGCCGCAAGGATGATACCGATTCCGTTCCTAGCCTTTTCCGTTCCGTAGTAGAACATCTTCTAATCTTTTGTCCTAACGTCCAAGAAACGCGCCCGATTTCCAGTGTTTTTTTCCATTTCGTCTCTTGGACACACAAAATGTCCACCCGCCTTCTATTCATCATCTCTTCTAGCTTGTAACTTCCACCGGTCATGCTTCCAACGTTCCAACTCGCGACCCTTAAATTTTGTCCAAACTGTTTCATTATTTTGCTAGCCCCCGGAATCCGTATAGCTCTCACCCGAACATTTTTGCTCGGTCCAGGAACAGTACCATGCACAGCAGTGGTAGTGCCTGGTGGAGTAGTGCCTTTCCTTTTAGCAAGCATTACCATAATGATACAGTTTTGCAATATTATCATATTGCGATGGTGTTTGTTGTTTGACACGTGCATGCTCCTGTTTTATTATTGTTAGTTTGATCTTACTTCTATGACACCGGTGATCTCCAGTCGTGTCAACCCACGGGCTCGCATGC
Source organism: Brachypalpus laphriformis (assembly GCA_945910035.1). NCBI lineage: Eukaryota > Metazoa > Arthropoda > Insecta > Diptera > Syrphidae > Brachypalpus > Brachypalpus laphriformis. The sequence continues at coordinate 127,916,065 of OX246756.1, forward strand.
ATACTTGTGGGAGAGTTTTTAAGGTAGTGTATGTGTCGCTAGGCTCACTTGGGTGCTAATTGCTTAGATCTGATTTGTCCCCTTAGTCGCTTTTTACGACAAGCGCTAGTTGTTGGGGGCGCTGCAGTGATATTCTTAACCCGTCCCTGCACGGGGAGCACCAACTCTACAATATACCGCACTTTATTCGCCAGCGTTTCTTTAGACTTGAAATCATCCGGATGGAAGTACATATTCACCGACGGTTCCAAAACATCAACATGTGACATCAAAGGAAATGAGTTCGCTGATGCAGTTGCTACATACGCAAACAAAGCCACTGTACACATTTGAAGCGTTCAGTAAGTCCGACATAAAAATGTTACGTCTTTGAATACATTATGAACGTACTAGAGCATCGGCTTCGTGACGTTAAGTGGAACCAATGTCAGCTTTTCCATACAATCCTTCTCTCATTTTACACGGTTATTTACCCCGTTTATATGCAGAGTCGGAACTGGTCCCAAACTGCTTCCAAATGCATATAAACGCCTTTCGAGTCCAAATGGGTTCGACTGGACTCGACTCAGCTAACAGAGCTGGGTCGAGTCCGAAAAATGCATGTATACCTGGGTCGAGTGGTTGAACTGACATGTAGTCTCTGTGTGTGTGAGATTTCTTTCTTGTTTTTTTTTTTTTGTTCGGGGTGGGAAATCGCTTTGTTTTGATTGAGTTCATGATTAGATGCGGTAAGGTTGTCTGTTCAGTTATTTCATATTTATTAAATCCAAAAAATAGAACTAAAAAGAACACTAACACAATCAAAACCAGTGTGTCTGCTATACTCATCTGTCAGATCGACCACATTTGGACTTTTGGACCATTCGACTCGGTGTATCTACGAATTTTCTTTATATCCCTTGATTCGCTTTCCACGGCTTAAAATTTAATTCCAATCCTCCATTTTCATGTGCAAGCTCTGTCTCGTTCTACATGATTTTGATTTGCACGATTTTGTGTGGAACATACATATCTACCGTGTAATTCGAGGGACTTCGTAGTGCGTAGTTGGACAGTAGTTATAATAAGATGATGAAATCATCCCATCTCTATTTCTTCACCGTCCGGATGTACTGGAAACTACTGCTAAAACAACTTTTGACAAAATGGTCTTTTTGGTTGGAAGTTGGTTGCCTTTCAATTGACACCCAGCCAACATTATGGCAGATATAGTGCTCAAACATCGTGCCACTCATCAATAAGCAAGAGAGCCGATGGTATGTAATGCCAAAAATAAGAAAGAAATACGCATATGTAACGGGTTATCTTAATCAAAATAGATCTGGGTTTAGTTTATAAGCTTATTTATTTAGCAACAAATTAAAACTGTTTTACAAATTTAAATTTAATAGTTATTTGAAACAAAAATACATATGTATTAGGTAGGAGATTGTATGTGTATTCCAGAAAATGCTTGAAATAGAATTTGTCAGCATTGGTTTGTTTATTATTTCAATAAAGTTTAAGCTGTCACAGATTAAAAAATAAATAATCAAATAAAAACTAAGAGAAAGCTCATGCACTTTTTATCGATATCGATGCGTATTTCTTTATTATTAAACCATTTTTATCCTGTTTTTTTTTTTTTAAATGACAAGTCACGGAATGGCAGAAATCTCTTTCATTTGATAGCTGTCTCCCCATGTTTTCTAATAATTATAGTCATTATTTTTATAGATAGGTAGGGGTGAAAATCCTTTATGGATACTTGTAGCCCGTGCTACGAGTTATGCCCGAATCCATGCTCCTGCAGAATTACGTGCTAAGCAACCCCTCCAATTTCTTCGTCCTTTTATTCCCCTGCAGCACTGCCAGTCAAGGCATTCTTTCGCAGGGCAGGTTTAACATTTCGTCACTTCTTTTTTTAGCTGCCGGAATTGGCAGGATCTTAGTTCCTTTCGTTTCTCCTTGCTCGTTCCTCTATACGCAGTTGCTGCATCATACTCGTGATTACTTCGTTTGCAGTCTCGCAGCCTTCGCTCCTCTTTTTCTTCACAGTGCTAGCAGAATGGGTCATCCCCGTGCTTGCACTTGTAGAGATACTCCCGGAAGCATCAATGGCCTAGGCCATTTTTCCTCGAGCAGTCCAGTATAAATGTGTTATGTTGTTGCTTTGCTGCCTTGCTTCGTTCAGTGCTGGCCATCTTTTTTTTTTGTTTTTTAATTCGCGCGCGCCGAAGGGATTATTAATACCCTTATACTGATGCTCAGAGCACAGGCGGATGATGTTAGATGATCTTCGTTCTGCTGTTCATCCATGTTGCATAAGCTGCATATGTCAGTCTTGAGTATTCAAATTTTTTCAAGTGTGCGGTCTTGAGTCTTAATGTCGCTACTGCTTCCTTCCTTGGTGCTTGGGCTATGATGTTGTAAAAGGATTTTATGTTTTCGTACTTCTCCCCTTCCATTGCGGTGTGTTCATTCTTGAATTCTTTTTCCTTGAAGTATAGTTTGATTCGTTGTAGACTGGTTATTAATGATATACTTTCTGGGGTTCTGGCTATGATGTTTGCTCCTTTTTTTGGCAAGACTGTCCGCTATTTCATTTCCCTTGAGGTGACATTCATCGTTTATTATTACCAGTTTTCAGTTAGACGCGAGTTGTATGCCATGGTTTGACGAATTTTATAGCGATTTGAACAGAATTTAAAATATTCTTACTAATCTAAAGATATTTTTTCCATCCAATAGCCTGAAGATAATATGCCCGATTTCGCCAACATGACTGAGGAAGAACAAATCGCGTTTGCAATGCAAATGTCAATGCAAGATGCCGGTAAGTGATATACTCATTTGTAAATAATTTAAATTTACATTTATCCATGACTTCAGCTGATGATACTGCATCTCAGCAAGCTAAACGTCCAAAAACTGAGGAAGATGCTCCGATGGAAGTGGACGAAGACTATTCCGAAGTAATTGGGGATCCAGCATTTTTGCAGGTATGTAAAAAAAATATATTTGGGGATAAACTAAGCACAATATTCTCTTCTGTTCTTAGAGCGTTTTAGAAAACCTTCCTGGAGTAGATCCACAGTCTGAAGCAATACGTGATGCTGTTGGCTCGCTTAATAGAGACAAAGATAAGAAGAATGCTGATTCCGATAAAACAAAGAAGAAGTAATCTTTTTATTAAAAACCAATTTATGAAGCATATTTTTCACTTATTTAATCACTTGCGCTGATGGATATTTCTTTATAAATAATTTGGCGCCATACGCCAGTTCAACGAGAAATAAAAAAATAAATGATAAATCTATAGAAAAAGTTATATGTACACATATTGTTTAGCGATTAATATTATTATTAGTTATTTAACAAAACCGCGAAAAGGAGCTTAAAATGTCGTAATATAGATGGTGTGCAAACAAATTAAAAAGAACAGAAATGCTAGTATTACGCAGTAAACTGACCTGGAATATGAATGTATTAAGGGCTACTGTATTATATTGCTTGCGTTCGAATCTAACGCAGTAGGACGACGCAGTAGAGATGCTCCTCGCCGTAGGCGGCGTGCACAAGTTCAAGGAGACCTAAACGAGCAACTTGGAGTGCGCAACTGGAGTCAATTGGCTAAAGACCGAGCTAAATGGAGAGGTTTGTTTGTTGAGGCCCAGGTTTACCCAAAATTGTAGCGCAACTTAAGTAAGTGGACATCCGGTTGACAGCACTGGAGTATTCCATTCAACAGTGTTCGGCTGAGTTATTTTTATATTGACCGGAAATTAGTCGTTATGACACGATCAGATTGCTTAACACCGGAGCTCTCGTTGGTATAACTACTTTCAGTTTCCAAAACTAGGAAATAGAAAACAGTTCAAACCGTTAGTACACAGGTCTCCAGCAGTATAATTTATGTGATCACAAGTGGAGAGAGATCGATTTATTTTAAGTCCAAGGCTTGTAGGGGTGTCCACAAATCGAATTAGGGTGTTGAACAAGAAGACTGGTGATAACTTTTCAATACTAAACTGGTTTTGGGAGAAAACTAACGATTGGGATTTTATTGGATTGACAGACTGTCCATTATTTAGCGACCAGTTATGTGTTTATGTTTGGAAGATCATCGTTAATTATACAAACAAGATCCTTCACTAGGCCGACAGGTCTGGATTCGTAAATTTTCACAGAAACATCTGAGGATTCATTGGGAGTTTAAGCCCTAGCGGGGAACAGCAATCATCAGCCACCCGAGTATGAAAAGGTTTCCTTTTTGAAACCAAGGTTTTTCCAACCACTGCATCAAAAGAAGGGTTCCTGTCTGGTAGTACAATGGACCGGAGAATCTGAGTGCTTTGGAATTTGGGTTTCCTCTTTTTTTATTTGAAAATAGGGTGGCAATGGTGCAGTTGGTAGTATTGCTCGTCCTCGCTGGCGCTTGAACCTGCACACATCGGCTACTTTATTAAAAAAAAAAAAAAAATTGTCGCAATAGCTCTTTAAGTGCCAGGGCCTAGCTTCTCGCAACCACTCATGTTGTGTGCATTATATTTTTCACACGAATGGAAGGGACCTACAGTTTAGTGCCGTAACTAAAGGGCAATTTGGTTTGAGAAGCTTTTTGGAGACAACATTACTCTCGGATTGTCAGACGTTCGCGAGAGGAGACCGTGAAAATACTTTTTCGTGTTTTCTGGGATTCTAGCTTGGAACCTCACGTGTAGTGGTCCGACACACTAACCACTTACGCCACGGCGCCCACTTGATTATAAAGGGGAAAACGAATAACATGAAAGCTTTTCCGAGCACTGCACCAAAGAAAGGTTCCTGCCCGGTAGTACAATGGACCGGAACGAGTTGGAGTGCTCTGGGATCTAGGTTTTTGTAAAAAAATAAAAATAAAAAATGCATTGAGAAGATCAAAAGTCAGAGTAAAATAGGGGCTAGAATTGAGCCTTAAGGTACCCCAGTGAACAAATTTCTTGACTGGGAGAATCTGTCACGTACAGTAACTCTTTGGGGTCGATTATTCAAATAATCTTTTATAAGGCGGATCGATTTTTAAACCGAGTTTGTCATATAAGATTTCATAATTGACGCGATCAGTACCATTGAAAAATTTAAACTATTGATCACTATTGAAATTTTTAAACTATTGATTACCTTAACCATAGCTGTGGTGAGCTGGGAAACCTGACTGAGCAAGATTGTTCTCCAATACTTTTGACATGCATGACAAAATGCTTACTGAGCGGAAATCCGTTGGCCTAGGAAAGTTGAATAAACGTCCTCAAAAGACAACGCACAACTACCATACTTTTTCTCCCTCATCGGACTTACGATACTCAAATAGAGAAAGTAAAGTTAAAGGAAATAAAATATTACTTGACAACTAAAATGGAGCAGAAAATCGCCGGGTTATAGGAAATTTACTCAAAGAAAAGCTTAATAAAGCCTTCCTATACATATATTCACAACTTATAAAATTCTATAAGACTTAAATTCCTTCCAAAAGTGTGGAAAGATACAGAAATAATTGATACCGACACCAGGAAAAGACGCAACAAGAACATCATCGAACAGACCAATTAGTCTACTTCCCATTCCATTCAAAGTATTCGAGAAGCTTCTACACTCCGTCTCACTTAATTACGAACAGGCAGTTTTTTTTTTTAATTTTACGATATTTTTCAAACCCTTCGCAAATCTGGAAAAAACCAATTGCACAAGGAATGGAGGATACATTATGTTTATATTGTAACAAAAAAAATGGGATTAAGTTGATAAATGCACATTTTATGACGCTTTTCCCAAAAAGGTCATAAAATTTACCTGTTTTTTTTGTCTCACTTGATTACGAACAGTAGCTTAATCTACCTGTTACCGTGTTTTAAATCAAATAAAAGGATACTTCGAGTATTAGGGAGCTTAGTTTAAGAAATAACTTCATACAATCTACAACTATGGGTAAAGGAAAGACATTAACCAAGGAGGAAATAGGCCAAATTCAAGCTTACAGGGAACAAGGAAAATCCATCCGTTTCATAGCCAGCAAGAATGGAAGAGGCACCACTGTTGTACACAACTTTATTAAGGACCCGGAGAAGAATGGAAAAACCGCAAAGGAAGAGTCAGCAAAGCAACAACATGTCAGGAAAGACGGGCGATACTGAGAGCTGCTTCAAATTCAAGGCTCTCCGTAAGTAAAATTAAGGCAGAAACTGGAATTACAGCTAGCAGATCGACTGTTCATCGCGTGATACAGAAGGCCAGCCATATTCGCCATAAAAAAATGAAGAGGAAACCACCATTGAATGCGGCACGTAAAATCCAGCGGCTTGATTTGCAACAAGTTACATCAGGTGGAATCGAGAGTGGCACACCGTCGTCTTTTCTGATGAAAAACATTTAATTTGGACGGACCTGATGGATACAACTGTTATTTCCATGATTGGAGAAAAGAAGAAATGCATCTTCAAAGGCGGCACAGCAAAGGAGGTGTTGTAATGGTATGGGGAGCAATAAGCTATTACGGAACTGTGGAGCTGGATTTCCAAAGCTCCAAAATGACGGCAATCACTTACAAATCGATACTGGAAAGATCTTTTCCGCAGTTTTCGGAGATGTTTGGTGGGCAGCGATGGACTTTCCAACAAGCCAATGCACCGACACATACCGCACGGACAACAAAAGCCTGGATTCAGAACCAAAATGTGAACCTACTTGCATGGCCGCCATATTCACTCGACCTGAACATCATGGAAAACGTGTGGGGTTGGCTTTCAAGAAAAGTCTACGAAGGAGGAAGGCAATATGATGAAACGGAAGAGATTATTGAAGCCATAAAACGAGCCTGGTCCGAAATTTCGCTAGATTATTTGACAGCACTCTATGAATCTGCACACAGCAGGCTACTTGCAGTGATTGAGCGATCAGGAGGTAGTACCCATTACTAAAAACTATGGCTACTCTTTTTGGGAAAAGCGTCATAAAAGTTGCATTTATCAACTTAATTCGATTTTTTTTTTACAATATAAACATAATATATCCTTCATTCCTTGTGCAATTGGTTTTTCCCAGATTAGCGAAGGGTTTGAAAAATATCGTAAAATTAAAACAAAAAAAATTCCTGTTCGTAATCAAGTGAGACGGAGTGTATATGACCAACTAGACTACATACTGTATTGATGCATTCCGATTTAATACCCATCAATTTGGTTTCAGAATACAACATTCATACAAGTTCACCGGGTGATAAACAAAAGTTGCGTTCACGTACTTTCCGAGCCAAAAACTAATCAGTTGTCAAATATGACATGTTTTCACAATTTTCCGTAGTTTTTGACAGAAGAGAGCGCTCTCGAGAGAGTAAGATATTTCCCCATGCTGCGAATTTTAGTGCAAGAAATTTCTTTGGGCTGGGGTCGAATTACGTCCTCCATTAACGGATCGGCAATTGTACGAAGAAAAATTCCGTCATAAGTAAGAAAGCAGACGGAACGTAATTTCCAATTTGACATGCCGGTTGTACCAGATTAAGGGTTGGACTTGTAATAGCTTAAATTTCAAACACATATCATTTCGAAGTGAAATTCTGAAAGAGATCAGATGAGAATGAAACTGGTGAAAAAATAGTGCAAGGACAACTACGGGATACCAGCAGTCCACTTTCCTTACCACACAAAGCGTATGAACAATTTTGATTACTTTTTAGAATTCAGTGCGTACGTAGCATTTTTATTTACAGATTAATTAAAAGGCTTCGATTAAATATGGAAGCTTTCCAATATGTCTTTTTCAAAACTCAATTTAGTGCCCAACTGCCCTCTGTAGTACCTCCTGTCAGAGCTACCATTTTAAATTTATTAATGAGAGTATTTTAGAAGTTCACAGGAGAATATTTTTTGTCCGAGGGGAGTACAAAAAACAAACATTGCAAACCAAACATGTAAATCATTTAAAAATATATTTTCATTGCATTGATTAATTTAAACATTACTTACTTACTTAGGTGGCGCTACAGCCCGAAGTGGACATGGGCCTCAACAAACAAACCTCTCCAGCCAGCCTGGTTATGAGCCAGCTGCCTGCATTTGTGCACGCCGTTGGTTGAGGTCCCTCTACACTTGTTTGCGCCACCTACTGCGAGGTCGTCCTATACTGCGCTGCCCATCAGGAGTGGATTCGGAGACTTTCTTGGCTGGAACGCTGGGCTTGATCCGCTCTACATGACCCAGCCATCTTAGTCGTTGTATGTGCACTCTTCTGGCTAAGTCGATGTCCTTATATAGGCCGTATAGTTGGGCATTGTACCTTCTCGTCCAATCGCCGTCTATGCAGACTGGACCAAAGACCGCTCGAAGAACTTTCCTCTCAAAATAACCAAGGGCATTCTCATCTGATTTTGACAAAGCCCATGCATCTGCGCCATACATGATTAGTATCTTCTGCAGAGTTACCTTAGTAGTTCGAGATAGGTCTTTGTTACTCAATTGCATTCGTTTCATCTCCCCACTGATGTCATTTGGGGAGCTCACCATAGAACCTAGGTAGACAAAGTCCATTACTACCTGAAAATTATATCTGTCTTCTGTGGCATTCTATTCAATATGCCGATGTTGGGTGTTCTTTTGTAGACAGCATATATTTTGTTTTGCTTTCATTGACCGCTAAACCCATCTTCTATGCCCCACTGACGCCCCCTGAGTTCTTCCGAATATGTTAATGTCATCGGGGTAAGCGAGTAGCTGTACAGACTTGTAAAAGATTGTACCTCCGGTGTTGGCTTGTGAGTTTCGTACAATTCAAGTATTTAAAATACGTCTGTAAAAAAATTATGAAACACGTATATTTTCGGAAAAATCTGTTTATTTAAAAAAGTGAAAATACATGAAAATTTGTAGATATTTTTTTTTATATTATTCTGAAGAATTTTTGATGCGTTTTGTTTGTCTTTTATACAAGTATGATAGATGATCTCGTTTCAAGGTCCAACAAAAGTCTGCGAGCATTTTCGACGACCATTTTCCTTGATATCGCTTTTCCATCGCCATTATATCTTGGTGAAATCTCTCCCCATGCTCGTCGCTTACGGCACCTAAGTTTTCACGGAAAAATTCCAAATGAATCTTTAAGGAAATTTTGCATTCCAAACTTTTGTAGTTTTGTAATAGCTTAGAAATGATTTCCTTATAGTTTGGTGACTTTGTATTACCTAAAAAATGTTGTGTCACTTCAACAAAAGAAAGCCATGCACTTTTTGTCCTCTATATTTAATTTGTCAATAAAATTGGAGTCCATCATAACCTTTCTTATATCTGGCCCTATAAAAATGCCTTCTTTTAATTTAGCTTTGCTCAGTCTGGGGAACAAAGTTTTTAAATAGAGGAAACCCTCTCCAGTTTTATCCATGGCTTTAACAAAGTTTTTCATAAGTCCCAATTTTATGTGTAAGGGGGGCAAAATGGTGTTGTTTGGCTCTACTAAGGGGCTTTGAGCAATACTTTTTTGTTATCGTTAGTTCTTTAGTGAAGGTAGTTATAATACTCCTACGCGATAAACTGTCAGTAACCAATGTCAAGTAACGAGTGAGCCAACAATTTGTGTGGAAGTTAAATTAAATTAAATACACATTTATGGGGAAATAAATACAGAATTATTAATTAATGAAGCGCGGTCCATGGCAATTATGAGTGGAACACAACATCGTTCATGTTACCACTACGGCTTCTGTTGCAAGCGCCCATCGGAAGGTCAAAATTATCGATGACTTTTTGAAGAATAAGTGGGCCAATGGCTGCAATTTCAGTTTAGATGTTATGTTTGAGATCAATTCATAATTGCCATGGACTTCATTAATCATTAAAGTTCTATATCGATTTCGTAACAAATGTGTATTTAATGAAAACTTCCACACAAATTGTTGGTTCACCCTTTATACATTTTGTCGTATATTTAGACAATTTGATGTAGTAAACTATTTCTGGGGTCGAATCGCGTCCTCCATTAATGGATCGGCAATTGTACGAAGAAAAATTCCGTCATCAGTAATACGAATGGATGTATTGGGATTATGTCCTACGAAAGCATACGGAACGTAATTTCCAATTGTATGTATGTATGTATGTTTTTATTGTTCAAAAAATTTTATAATTTCATTTGATTTACCCGCAAAACCATTTAGTTTGTCTGCGGCGGTTATTTAACAAATAAATATTAAATTTTTGTGACTTAATACATTTAAATTAAGGTTCTGAGTTATATGCAGTAGGAGCCACTGCAGCCGAAAACCTAGCAGCTCTGTTAGTAAGCCCTACTCCCACCTCCTCGTGGTGTCATCTGGGAATTTCTTCGGAAATTGCTAACGGGAGAGGATGAATGGCGAGCTTCCTGCGCCAAAAAACAGGATAAGTGTCGGTTGGTCTGTGGCCCAGCGAGCCACAACCGTAAAACAAATCTTGCTCCGAAACGGAAACAATCGCCTCGGATAAGGACGGATAATTTGTTGACGACCTTTGGCTATCGGACACGGACAACGATCGGATTCTGGAACGTTAAGACTCTCCTGGACTCACTCAAGGAAGGGCCTTATAACGCCAGATTCCTCCAATTGGAGCACGAATTCGCACGGTATAAAATCGACATCTTAGGGCTGAGCGAGATAAGATGGTACGATGCTGGGGAATACATCTCCCCAACAAAAAGCACTGTGATGCTCTACTCTGGTAAACCAGCTGGAAGTGCACGGAGTTCTGGCGTAGGACTCATGCTAACTCCAGCAGCACGTAGTAGCCTCATATCCTGGAAACCCCATAGTGACCGGATTTTGACGGCTAGGTTCCAGAGTAGAGTTAGAAAAATCACCATCATACAGTGTTATGCTCCGACTCTAGACGCGACTGAGGACGAAAAGGATAATTTTTATAGCCACTTAGGCGCCGCCTACAACCAAACGCCTAATGGGGACATCGTAATGGTAATGGGAGATCTCAATGCCAAGGTGGGTAGCGACAACACCATGCTTAAGCACGTGATGGGAGTTCACGGCGTGGGAGACCGTAATGACAATGGTGAGCGGTTTGTGGACTTCTGCAATACCAACCGCCTAGTCATCGGAGGTACGCTGTTTAACCATAACACCTGCCATAAGATCAGTTGGGTCTCTACTGATAGGCAACGAACATCCAACCAGATCGACCACATTGCGATCAGTCGCCGCTTTAGAAATTGTTTCCTGGACGTCCGAAACAGACGTGGAGCTGACGTCGGACAAGAACGAGATCACCATCTTATGGTAGCTCATTTACGCCTTCGTACTGCATCCGTCAACAGCAACCACTCAAACCTGCTTAACATCACCAGGTTTAATATCGACAGGCTCAAGGTTCCCCAAGTGCGCCAACAGTTCAGGGACCATCTTGCCTTAGAAGCAGAAGCAATCAGCAGCATAGAGAACATGGCTGACCACTGGAGTGCTGTGAAAAATGCTTTTGCGACTGGGGCACGCACGTATGTCGGTAAAAAGCAGAAACACCACCGCACATGGCTTTCTACAGACACCTGGAGACGGATCGATGAGCGTACAGCAATCAAGGCTCGGATTGCAGCGGCCTCAGCAGTAGAGAGAACCGAGCTTGAAGCCCAATACCGTGCGAAGAAGAAAGAAGTGCAGCGTAGTGTGAGACGTGACAAACGTCAATATGTCAACTCACTGGCCTCAAGGGCTGAAGAAGCAGCGAGTAGGTGCGACAGTAGGACTGTTTACAACATCACTAAGGAGCTCATTGGTGGTCGAAACTCCAAACAACATCCAGTGAAGAGTCTAGACGGTAACCTTCTGATTACGGATGAGGACCAGCTTACTAGATGGAGAGAACATTTTGCTACAGTGCTAAATCACTTAGACGACGGCGGTATGATCTTGAATTCGAATGAGCAGTTCGAAGCAACAAATTCCCGAATTCGCACCGTACCTCCCAGTAAAGCTGAAATAATAACAGCAATCAAGTCCCTCAAGAAAAACAAAGCGGTGGGTATTGATGGCATCCTTGCCGACCTATTTCAAGCGGCGCCAAATACATCGACAGATTTGCTGCATCCCCTAATACGGAGAGCTTGGGATAGCGAACAATTTCTACAGGAGTGGAAAAGAGGGATGATCATTAAGCTTCCGAAGAAGGGTAACTTGATGGAGTGCGGTAACTGGAGAGGTATATGTGTTCTTCCAGCTGTAGCCAAAATAATAGCTAGAATAATTCTAGAACGAATTAAAGATCATTTAGATTCAACTCTCGATGTCGAACAGACAGGCTTTCGCGCTGGATCCTCCTGCATCGACCACATAAACACCTTACGGATCATAATCGAACAATGCGTTGAGTATAGGTCTCCGCTACATTTACCGTTTATCGACTTCGAGAAGGCTTTCGACAGCTTGAATCGAGATGCTATCTGGTTGGCCTTGCGCAGGAGAGGCATTCCAGAAAAGCTTATAGCTATTATCAAGGCTACATATGAGGGCGGCAAGTGTCACGTCGTGCACAATGGTAAGGTGTCGGAGGACTTTGAAGTCCAAAGTGGAGTACGTCAAGGGTGCATACTGTCCCCACTATTGTTCTTGGTGGTTATCAGCGATGTACTCCGTGCAGCATTGACGGAAGCTAATTCTGGAATTCGTTGGACTATGACATCTTACCTTAAACACCTAGATTACGCTGACGATGTTTGTCTACTTTCAAATCGGATAATGGATCTTCATTTGATGGCCCAAAATCTAGAAGCTGAGGCAAACAAAGTGGGGCTAAAAATAAACACAGCCAAAACAAAAGCCCTGAGTACTTCCAATAACCGCGCTCAACTTAACATTGCCAGAAAGCAAGTCGAGAAAGTTGATAACTTTCTATATTTAGGAAGCGTCGTCTCGGCTAATCGCGGTGGCACCGAACTGGATGTGTGCAGCAGAATCGGGAAGGCTAAAGCTGCGTTCGGAATGCAGTCCAAAATCTGGAGAAGCAATGTTATTAGCTTAAGAACCAAGCTACGACTGTTCCGCTTCAACGTAGAATCAGTGCTGCTTTATGGGTGCAGTACCTGGAAGGTGGACACCATTAACACACGCAAGCTGCAAGTCTTCGTAAACAAATGCTTAAGAATCATCTTGAGGATTTTTTGGCCGAACCGCATCTCCAACGAACAACTTTATCTGAAGACGGGCCAAGAACCTATAAGCATTACTATACGAAGAAGAAAGTGGCAATGGAATTGGAATGGATTGGATGGATTGGATTGGAATGGATGGATGAATTATTGAGTTTTTACAGAAAAAGTTAGAATTTAAAAAAAATGACACTTCTGATTTTAGTGTATAAAAAATAAAAAAAAGTAAAGCAGAAATCAATAAATTTTAAGATATGAAATAAGATTTCAGAATTTGTTTGTGTTTACATAAATCTTTTATATTTTTTAAGTTTTCCGGTAGCCCATTCAATATTTTTGGAAATGTGTAATTTAGCTGTCTTCTTCCATAGTTGTTTCGTAAGTAAACCTCGAGCTCGTCTTCGTGTGTTGACCTCATGAAGAATCGGTACATTGAAACGTTCGTCTCCGTAGTACTCCAGTGTGACCGTCATTCGAAAGATGCCTTCAACCGATAGTACGAGTACTTTAAAAGTTTCACCGTGTTGGCTTTGTGATATTAAGCTGATGATTGAGTTCTGCAATCTCTGCAACTTATGTAGATGGCTTTTAGCTGCGTTGCCCCAAGCTAGGATACCATACTTAAGTTTCGATTGAACTAATGCATAGTACACTTGTTTGAGCACTTGAAACGTTGAACACCTCTTTAGATAAGAGATTGCGAACATTGCCTTCTTCAGATCCGCTCTTACCTTTTCTATGTGTTTATGCCATATGAAGTGACTGTCGATAATAACTCCGAAGTATTTATATTCCTCGACTACCTTTATTTATTTCTAAGCTTAATACAAGCAATTAACTTAAAGCTAAGTTTAAAAACTAACAGTGGGAACTTACATCTTAAAAACTGAGAGAGAACTTACATCTAAAAGGCCTTCATTTTTTTTGAAGACTTAATGTACTAAGAAGAACGTGTGGGGAAAATTATGAGGAGGCGTGAAGGAGCTTTCTAAGGGAGGATCGGCTGAAATGAAAATCAAAGGTCATATGTGCGCTATTGGCCAAACGCAACATTCTGGACATGGGTTCAAAGTGGCCATAATTGGTCCGGTAACAAGCGATGCGAAAGAGGGGTACAGATCTAAGGTTATGAGGGTTAGTATTTAGGTAGATCGTTTGTAGTAAAGCGGGAGAATCAATCGAACCTACTAATAGTTGATGCACGAAGAGTATGTCAGCGAGATGACGGCGATTTGCAAGAGTTTGTAGATTAATCAGTTTTAACCGATCTTCGTATGGAGGCAAATTATATTTATCATCCCAAGAGAGATCACTTAGAGCGAAATGGATAAATCTTCGTTGGACAGCTTCAATTCTCAAGGAATGCGTAACTTGATGGGGTGACCAAACTTGACTAGCGTATTCAAGGATGTGTCTGACAAAGGTAACATACAGGGATTTAGTGACATAAGGATTCGAGAATTCTTTAGACCAGCGTTTGATGAAGCCTAGGGTGGAGTTGGCTCTGTTAATTATGTGATCAATGTGCGAATTAAAGTTGAGCTCTCGGTCACAAATAATAGGGGTGGAGCTTTCCCTTTCGGATCGCGCTAGATATCTTGGGATAATGCTAGATAGGAAACTAAATTTTAAACTTAACATACAGGAAAGGGTCCGCAAAGCTTATAATGTTCTTTTCATCTGTAAGCGGACCGCGGGGAAAAAATGGGCCTGAAGCCCGCAATGATGCACTGGCTATACATCATGGTAGTCAGACCCATCCTCACGTATGGGGCTCTTGTGTGGTGGAAGGCAACGAATACGAAAAACACACGGGATATGGTGGCCATGGTACAAAGAACAGCTTGCATTGCCATCACGGGTGCTCTACGCACAACACCTACGGCTGCACTCGAGATATTTCTGTATCTTTTACCGTTAGACCTACAAATTAAATTTCAAGCGGGCAATAGTGCGCTTCGGCTCACTAACGTTGGTTTCTTCAGGACTAATAACATAGGACACAGCTCCATTCTCAAGGAATCTTTTCCCGGAATCCCTGACGAATCGGACGATATACTTGGCACCTTAGACTTCGACACACCATACGAAGTGCTGTATCCAATTAGAGAGGACTGGCGAAGGAAGACAGTCTCTGTCCATAACTAGATTGCAATATACACAGATGGTTCTAAGACCAATGAGGGTACGGGGTCAGGTATTTACTCGAGAGATACGAACCTACAGGTGGCCTTGAGACTTCCGGACACATGCAGTGTGTTCCAAGCAGAGGTTCTAGCTGTACTTAAAGCTGCGGAATTACTTGAGATGGGATCAATATCCGATAAGAATATCGCCATCTACATTGACAGTCAGGCTGCGCTAAAGGCGCTAGAGTCTTACGTCACCAAATCTGAGATAATCAGAAATTGCCGCACAATGCTTAGGGCATTATGTACGCAGAACCGAGTCAGATTATGTTGGGTACCTGGACACTGCGATATTGAAGGCAACGAGCAGGCCGACGCGCTGGCTAAAAGAGGAGCGGGGCTCCCACGTAGCGATATAATTGGTAGTATTAAGCCACCAGGGTGCGTGGCCAATGGAATTATTCGGGATAAAATCGTTGACACGGCTAATCTAAGATGGTCAAACTTAGATGGCCACAGGGTGTCTAAGGCCTTGTGGCCTGTGCTAGATCGCAGAAAATCTGGGGAGATAATCAAGTTAGATAGATCGAGGCTAAGAACAGTGATAGGAATACTCTCTGGCC
Source organism: Brachypalpus laphriformis (assembly GCA_945910035.1). NCBI lineage: Eukaryota > Metazoa > Arthropoda > Insecta > Diptera > Syrphidae > Brachypalpus > Brachypalpus laphriformis. Next base: position 127,931,951 of record OX246756.1, read on the forward strand.
ACTGTCTCCTAAGGCGGCATGCCATGAGACTAGGGTTATCCGATACGGATGTTTGTAGGTACTGCGACGACCTACATATCTCAGAGGATATAACTCATATACTCTGTGAATGTCAAGGAATTGGTAGGACAAGGCTAAAGCACCTTGGAAGATACTCTTCGATAACCTTGAAGAGGTGAGGTCCCTAAACCATAACAAGGATCTTTTCAGATTCTGTAGGGAGATTAATTGCTTGGGAGAATGGGTTTAGGTCTTCTGCCGTGAAGGTTCCCTAGGGATCGCGATGGGCCCACTTTGGTGCCTAGTATTTTATGATAACCTCATAACCCTACCTAACCTAACATAACCTAACCTAACCTAACGTGATCACCATCTTATGATAGCTACTCTCCAACTACGGACTGCTGCAGTTCGAAGATCCCACGACAACACTAGAATGCCCAGGTTCAACATCGATAGACTTAGTGATCCCTCAGTGTGCCAACAATTAAGGGAGCACCTTTCGCAAGGTGTGGAAGTTCAATGCCCGCAACCATCCAAGACAATTGGTGTGCTGTGAAAAATGTTTTTACATCTGGTGCTGAAAGAATTTTCGGTCGATCGCAAGGAAGACATAGGGCGTGGCTTTCCGAGGATACCTGGAGACGGATTGACGAACGAAAATAGCTGAAAGCTCGCTTGCAGCTACCCCAGCAGCAGGGAGAAGCGAGCTAGAGTCCCTGTATCGCATGAAGATGAGAGAAGTTCAGCGTAGCGTGCGACGTGACAAGCGCAACTACATCAACGCGCTGGCTACAGAAGCAGAAGAAGCAGCACGGAGGTGCGATAGCAGGACTGTCTACAGAATCACGAAAGAGCTGACAGGTGGTCGCAGCTCCAGCCAACACCCAGTGAAAAGCCTAGACGGTTCCTTCCTCATTTCGGGTGAGGACCAGCTCAAGAGATGGAAAGAGCATTTTGCTACGGTTTTAAACCGTGTATTCGCTAGCGATATGCTCCCAAATCAAACTGAGATGCCCAAGGTGAGAAGTTCCCGAATACGCACCACGACTCCCAGTAAAGATGAGATCATTACCGCGATCAAGGCACTCAAAACCAACAAGGCGGTAGGACTTGACTGTATTCCAGCAGAGCTCTTACGAGCAGCACCAACAACATCGGCTGAGCTTCTGCTTCCACTTATAGAGAGAGCTTGGGAAGCTGGGAGCTTTCCTAACGAGTGGAAAAAGGGAATGATCGTCAAGCTTCCTAAGAAAGGAAATTTAATGGAGTGCGGAAACTGGAGGGGTATCTGCGTGCTGCCTGCTGTAGCTAAGATAATAGCTAAAATCATCCTGGAGCGAATCAAACAACATCTCGAAGACACACTCGATGCCGAACAAGCAGGTTTCCGCTCTGAATCCCCCTGTGTCGACCACATCAACACCCTGCGGATTATCATTGAACAGTGTGTTGAATATCGATCGCCACTGCACCTGCTGTTCATCGATTTTGAGAAGGCGTTCGATAGTGTCAACAGGGAGTTTATTTGGCTTGCCTTACGCAGGAGAGATATTCCCGATAAACTAATTGCTATTATCAGAGCTACATATGAAGGCTCCAAATGTCACGTTCTGCACAGGGGGAGGTTGTCTGAGGAATTTGAGATCCAAAGTGGGGTAAGACAAGACTGTATCCTTTCACCAATATTATTCCTATTGGTGATTAGTGATGTGCTTCATGCAGCTTTTTCGACGGGAAACGGAGGAATTCGATGGACTCTTACATCTCAAGTGAAACATCTTGACTACGCTGACGATGTATGCTTACTCTCCCACAGAATTATGGACCTCCACCAAATGACAGCAGATGTGGAGAGGGAGGCAGGTGTCTTCGGGCTGAAAATTAATACGGCAAAAACTAAAATTATCAGCAGTGGAACTAACTCATCGGCTCAAATATGCATAGCTTGACAACCGGTAGAGAGAATAGAGGATTTCCAGTATCTTGGGAGTATTGTCTCGACCGATGGTGGAACCGAACTGGATATAGCCAACAGGATCGCCAAAGCAAAGTCCGCGTTCGGGATGTTGTCCAAAATATGGCGAAGCAATGCAATCAGTTTGAGCACCAAAATAAGACTGTTCCGCTCCAACGTTGAATCCGTGCTGTTATATGGTTGCAGCACGTGGAGAGTGACCACTACTATCACCAGAAAGTGGTGGCGGATAGCTGAACGGCCTACAGATATGTAGGTTAGCTGCGAATAACCAATAAGCAGTCCCCGTCCAAAAGCGGCAAAAACGGAGGGTGTGCGGAAATAACACATAAGCCCAGTGAAATTTTTGTGATAGGGCGAGTAGATGCCGCCCGTAAATAAGCATCCTGTCCCTAAGGCAAGGCGTTATGCGACCCGTACCGAGGCCTGAATGGTGCTGGGGAGGTAAAACCCATACAGCATCGCTAACGGAGCCCTCCAGATAACTGGTGCCCTCTGGTTGTAATATAGCCTTACCACATTACAGGGGTCTCTGATGTGGTGGACCTTTCTTTCCCCCATACTCGTGGGATCCAAATATGAATCAAACAAAAACAAATACAAATAAAACAGAAAAAAAAAGAACAAAAAAAAGTACAAAACTCAGGAGATGAAAGTACAGAGGAAAATCGGTTCGGGAGAAGCTCGGTACTGATGCGATCACCGCCGTTAAAAATAACGGATGGACCGACGCAAGAAGAGAACACAAATGCGGAGGTGCCGTCTGAAGCAATAAATGAACAGACAACCTCGCAAATGCCGTCGAAATCTCTTCCCAGTGAAATAGAAACTGGTAGTCTGAAGTCCGAAACCAACACAGAAGCAAAGGCCAAAGAAACCAGCGAAGAGAGAGAAAAACGTGAAGCCATGCATTCCCTGGGAAAAAAAGCGAAAAAGGACGAGATCTCCAAATAACGAAGAACCCTCCACACCGTCATACGCCGAAATTGTTGCGGAAAAAACGGAAATGGAGGTGAAACAAGTCGTGCATAAGGACCAAAAAGAGAAAAAAAAAAAAAAAAGGCCACAGGGAAAAACCATGGACAGACAGTGAAACCCCGGATCGAAGAACCAGGTGCAGAAACTACTAATAAAGTCGTTTGGACAAGAGTAGAAAAAAGTCGAGGCAAGATATATGCTAAGCCTGACGCACTGGTGATTAAAAAGATCAGAGAAATTTCCTATTGCGACATACTCCGAAAGGTGAAGACCAACCCCGAGTTGAATGGATTAGGGTGTGATGTAACCCGCATAAGAAGGACAGCAAAGCTGATGGAAGAACATCCGAACACCAAAGTAAAGTGGGAAAAGTTCTCGGTGAAATAGCGGAAGTGAGATCCCTAACGCAAGAGGTGCTCATTGAGTGCAAAGACCTAGATGGCGTCACCCCAATGAAGAGATCTGCCAAGCTCTGTCCGAGCAGTTCGAGGAAGCACAAGGCATAGAGATCTCATCCATCAAATCTATGAGGACAGCCTATGCAGGGACGCAAACTGCCGTCATTAGCCTCCCGATAAATACTGCCAAAAAAGTTCTGGAGGTTGGAAAAATAAAAATCGGATGGACGGTATGCCGAATACGGGAGAAAATAATACCGCTGCGATGTTTTAGGTGTCTCAACTTCGGGCACCTAGAAAAGGCGTGTAAAAAGACGTTGGATAGGAGTGAGGATTGCGTTAGGTGTGGACAGAAAGGCCATATATCCCAGAACTGCAGCAATGATGCAAGGTGCGTCCTTTGCGAAGAAAAGGGAAGTAGCAACATCCAACACGCGGCAGGAAGCATAGTATGCCCGGTATACCAAGAAGCTGCAAAAGTCGCAAGAAGAATGTGAATGTGCTGCAACTAAACTTAAACCACTGCGAAGCGGCACAGGACATCTTGACACAAACCGTTCGCGAGTTAAAGATAGATGTTGCCGTATTATGCGAGCAGTACAAAAATCTCGATGATACAGTTTGGGCTGCGGATGACTCAAAAAGAGCTGCTTTTTGGGCCTGTGGAGATTGCGCCTTTGAAGAAAAAATGATGACACCCAGAACAGGCTTCGTGCGAGCAAAGGTCAAAGGAGTACATGTCTATAGCTGTTATGCATCTCCAAACAACACCATTGAGGAGTTCCAAAGTATGCTTGATAGGCTCGTGGATGATGCTAGAGGTCGTAGCCCAACGATTATAGCTGGAGACTTCAATGCATGGGCCACTGATTGGGGCAGCGCACGGACCAATAGAAGGGGAGAAGCTCTCCTAGAAGCCGTATCGTCACTAGACCTAATATTGCTAAATACAGGAAGTGAGCACACTTTAAGTAGAAATGGTGTAGGCTCCATAGTTGATATTACCTTTGCAACTAGTTCCTTATCGAGAGGCGCCAACTGGAGAGTCAGTAATCAGTATACTCACAGCGACCACCTTGCCATCCTGTTTGAAGTACAACCTAGGAGAACAACCCAGGAACGCCCAAAGAAGGCACAACGAATGGGGTGGAAAATAAGCACCATGGACAAAGACACTTTTGCCCTGATTTTTGCAGAGTCAACAATAAGCCCAGGAACAGCAAACGCTATGGCCGCTGAGGTTACCAAACAAGTAACCAGGGCTTGCGACGCATCCATGGACCGGAAAACATCAACAAATCGCCGGCCACCAGTATACTGGTGGAACCAAGAGATAGCAGAGCTACGCAGCAAGTGCCATAGAGCCAGAAGACTATTCCAGCGATCCAGAGGTTTGACCACACATCAGGACCTACGGGTGCAATTCAAAGATAGGCGAAGAGAGCTAAAACTAGCCATCCGCAGAAGTAAGAGCAATAGCTTTAAGGAACTCTGCGAGCAAGCAGATGTAAATCCTTGGGGCACCGCCTATAGAACAGTAATGGCAAAACTCAAAGGCACTAGGGCACCCTCCCCCTCATGCCCTCTCCTTATGCAGAAAATTGTATCGGGGTTGTTCCTCCCTCAAACACCAGCAGAGCGTATAGAGCCACCTCCGGAAGTACAGGACATCCCAACTGTCACGCAAAGGGAACTCCTGGATGTATGCAGACGGTTCGAGGATACCAAGTCACTTGGATTGGATGGCATACCAAACAAGGCCCTTAAATTAGCCATTAAAACAAATACGCAACCATTTGTGGAACTCTACAACAAGTGTCTAACAGAAGCAGTTTTTCCAGAGCAATGGAAAAAGCAACGTCTAGTGCTGCTGTCTAAAGGAAAAAAACCACCAGACGAGCCCTCGTCATACCGTCCCATATGCCTGTTAGACACAATGGGTAAAATACTGGAGCGAATCATATGCAACCGATCAGAAGTGGCAATTGATGAAGCCGGGGGACTCTCCAACCAACAGTATGGTTGGAAAGCTCGTTCCACAGTAGACGCAATAAGAAGGGTAACTACAACCTTGGAAGAAGCTATTCAGGGCAGGAGATGGAGAGGCGGTGCAAAGAAATACGGTGCCATAATAACATTGGACGTCAAAAACGCGTTCAATTCTGCGAATTGGGGACTCATAGTGCAATCGCTTAGGTCAATGATGGTGCCATGGTTCTTAATTAAAATAATACTGAGCTACTTCGAGAAACGGTTTCTGCTCTTCGATACCGACGATGGAGTAAAGCAGTACCACATATCTGGCGGAGTTCCACAAGGATCGGTATTAGGCCCTATCCTTTGGAACATTATGTATGATGGGGTTCTAAGGCTTGGAATCCCAAATGAGGCAAAAATCATAGGCTTTGCCGATGATATTGCAATTGTCGTGGTTGCAAAACATCTAGAAGAAATAGAGGATACTGCAAATGAATGTATCCGAAAAGTCAAACGGTGGATGGCAGCAGTCGGGTTAGAGCTCGCCGAACATAAGACAGAGGCAGTATTGGTAAGCAGCCGCAAGAAAAGAGAAGAAATCACCATCAGAGTAGGAGATCATAATACGACTTCAACACCGGTTATCAAATACCTAGGTGTGATGATCGACGCGAGGCTCACTTACAAGGAGCACCTTGAAAGAACGTGTGACAAAGCGGCTCGGGTGAGCGGTGCCTTATCAAGAATAATGATAAATATTGGAGGACCTAGGCAACAAAGGAGACTTATTCTATCAAGGGTGGTGCAGTCCATCCTTATGTATGCGGCACCCATATGGGCCAAAGCTATGATAAAAAAGACCTACGCAAGAAGGATAAACTCTGTCAACAGACTATGTGCGCTGAGAGTATGCTGTGCCTTCCGTACGGTGTCAGACGAGGCAGTATGTGTCATCGCGGGAATGCTACCAGCGGATATCTTGGCTATCGAGCTACAAAGGACCTACGACGCCAAAATTCAGGAACCTCAAGCGTCAGTCAAAAATATCAAGCTGGAAGAAAGACAGCGAAGCATTAGAGCATGGCAGGAGCGATGGAACCAGTCCTCAAAGGGAAGATGGACCCATCGACTTATACCGGATATCCAAAAATGGATGGATCGGAAACACGGAGAGGTAGATTTCTATCTTAGCAAGTTCCTAACCGGACATGGCTGCTTTCGAGCGTATCTCAACAGGTTTGGGCTCGATGAATCTCCCAACTGTCCAAATTGCGGAGAGGCCCCAGAAGACGCTCAGCACGTATTTTTTCAGTGCCCACGTTTTCATATAGAGCACAGAGAACTGAAGGAAAAAATTGGAGAAATACCAACCCCCGAAAACATTGTGCACCATATGATAGCATCGAATGCAATATGGGACGCGGTGAAACAAGTTGCAGCGATAATCGTGCAGGAACTTAGGCGGCTGGAAAGAGTCAGAGAGAGCAACCAAGTCCAACCGGCAACACTTTTGGAACAAGGAGCGGAAGACAGCGAAAGAAGAGCATAAATAGCTAACCAGCCCCGCGAAGTAATACCTAACGGTAGTCCCGCGGGGAGAGTGGTTGAAGTGTGCAGGGTGTGGTTTAGGACGTAGGCGTATTCCTGGCATCGATTATTCAGGTTTGCGAATCGTGCATGCCAGTAGCTCGGGCTACTGGTATCTTTAGAAGATTACACACCCTTTGGCGCAACCATAAAAAAAAAAAAAAAAAAGCACGTAAGACTAAGACCTTTTAAAAAACCATGTTGAGATGCGGAGAAGATTTTTTTACAACGGAAGTACATTGAGTCGTAAACAATACTTTCAAAGAGCTTTGGGATGCATGACAGTTTGGCAATGGGTCGGTAATTTGAGATCTCGCTTTTACTGCCTTTTTTGTGGATAGGGAAAATGAAAGAGTCCTTCCACAGAAAAGGGAAGACTGTTCGAGAGAGTGAGAGCTGGAAAAGGGCACTAAGAGGCTGTGATAGCGGGCAGCCCGTCAGGGCCAGGAGAATAGTTGTCCTTGAGCCTACTGATCTTTTCAAGAACCATGTTTGTCGTAACCTTATTTGCGCACAGTTGTTCAAGTAGCTGAAATAAACAGGATCTGGTTCGTGCAAGTAATCAGTATAGGACTGGCTGAAGAAGGTTGCAAAGAGATTGGCGATCGTTTCAGGGTCGGCTGAGGATCTGCTAGATAGTTTTAAATCGGGAGGGAGTCCATCGGATTTTCTTTTAACATTAATGAATTGGTAAAACCGTTAGGGGTCAGAAATTATACTCCGTTGCATTCGGCCGAGATTCACAGAGAACGGAAAAACGATTATAAGCAGTGAGGTAATTGGAGTAGTCGCAAAAAGACCTGGTGGATAGAAAAATTTTCCAAAGATTATTCCTATTATTACGAAGTGCGCGGATTTCTTTATTATACCAGGGCGGGGATGAGAAACAGTGTTTACTGAGCGTATAAGGAACCGATTGGGCGATGCAAAAGAAGATTTTTGAGTAGAAGGTTTCAAGTGCGGCATCCACATTAGAATTAAAGTAAGATCGAGATTCCTATCCATAAAGTTGGAAATGCCATTCACTTGCTGGAGTCCTGAGTCAGAAAAGCAGTGTGTTAGTATGACTTCTTTGTCGGAGTAGGCATTTAAAGCAACGAAATGGGACTCATCATCAGAATGAACCCATTTCAGCTGAGGGAGATTAAAGTCGCCTATAACTATTATCACATCGTCGGGTTGTGCGACATCGAACAGGAAGTCAATCCCATTAACGGCAAGTTGGTAGGCCCCGATGGTTTGGGACGGGCGAATGTAACAGCAGAGAACAGAACGGCAGAAATTAGAGAGTTTAATCTTAACACATACGAATTCGAAGTCTTTTGAGATGGGGATATCAAGAGAGGTCACGTCCTAGCGGTTGTGAATTGCTAGAAGAACGCCACGACTCGAGAGATCGTCTGCGATCTCCTCCCCATCCTTACGGAAGATGATAAAATCTGAGGAAAAAAATTCAGAGTTAAGAATACACGGGGTTAGGTTGGTTTCGGTTAAAGCATAAATATCATAAGGTCATTTTTGGGAGTTCAGAAATACATGAGAGGTTTTAGTACGCAGTCCTCTTACATTTTGATAGTAACAACTTAAATACTTGGGACTGTTGGGAAGTGTGTTAGGGGACAGATTAGGGACGAAAATAATTGTGAAAATCGTTGCGAGATCGTTGGAGATGAGAAAGGCGCTTGGACTTAATAAAAGATGCATAAGAGGATAGGTCATTAGCTCTCTGAGTAGCCGACACAGCGAAGGTCTCATGAAATTTGACAAAGATGTGCATTAGGGTTTCTTGTTCGGTTGGAAGACCCTCTTGGGAAATCAAGACTTTGATGTTGGTGTTGGTGTTGGTCTTGCCATCGACACAGACAGAACCAGGCTTGTCATGCAGGTAGGCAAGGTAAAGTCGAACGTTAGCATAAATATTGCGATCTCTCAACCGAGACAATACATAGCGTCCATCAACATCTGAATCGGAAAAGTGTTTGGTCAGTTTCACAGTGGGAGGTAGTAATGGGTCTAAGAAGGTGGGAGGAGCGACGGTAGACAAGGAGGTGATGTTTGGAATATTGCCAGTATTATCGGGGCTTATGGTAAGAGAGGAAGAGGGGATAGGAGGGACAGGATTAAGAGTATGGGAGTGAGTGAAATAGGCGACGGTAGACATGGATGTGTTGTTTGATACATTGCCAGTATTATCGTGACGTTTGGTAAGAGAGGAAGAGGAGGACGAGGGATAGGATTAAGAGTATGAGAGTGAGTGAAATTGAATTGAAATTGTGATAGTTAGTAGGAGGATGAATTACTCTGGGGATCGGGTGACGTGAAGGGGGAGGTGAAACAGGCGTGAGATCAAATGACACTCTACTTCTAAGAGGTGGTTTATAGAGGGGTGACTAAAGTTAGGAAAGATTTTGGTTTTGAAAGACCAGTTAGCGGATCCGGTGTTGAGCTTAGTATTGTATGTGGATGGAGGGTGAGTGGAAGGGAGCGGGGTCCGCCGAGGGTTAACTGAATTAAGCATAGAGCTGGAACTATTAATCTTAAAGCTAGACTTAGGGATAGGGCTATTATTACGTTTATAGTTATCCATAACTTGCTTATTATGCTCCCGATTCGTCCATATGCGTAGTTTCATGTTGCCGAGTGTGACAGCACTTTCAAGGGAACAGGAAAAAAGCCATCCATATTTGGAGGGAATGTTAAGTTTAAAACAATTTGACCTTTTTGAGAAAATCTTCTGGCATTTGGCTATTGTAATAGAGTAGTTCCGGTGAAAGAAAGTCCTTATCCAGGAGGGATCAGCACGTCGGGGGACATCCCAAATCACAAAAGTAGTGTAATCGACGTCGTTCAGATTATTGGTTTTATTTAGCTTATCGAGCCGTTTATTCCATTCAGAAAGAGTCCACGATGTTCCAAAATGTTTTAGTATGGCTCTTGATCTGATCTCAACTGTATCAACTTTTCATTTGATCAACACATCTTCTGACTTAAAAACTGTCTCAAACCAAGAAGGGGAAAACGTGTGTCTAGAAATTCAAACTTAACGATTCCGAGGTCCACTTTGTATGCGTTGTGTAACCATCTTCTTGTATAATGACAGTCATATCCAGCGAGACAAGTAGATTTAAAGTGATTAGAAAAGACAAGGGTTGCTTCCATTAAGAATACACCAAAAATCTATTTGCAAAGACAATTCTCGGCATGGGCATGCCATTTTTAACATGCATCCAATCATTTACTCTCATTCGCCGGTTAAGAAAGAGAATCACAATTTCCCAAAACATCATAAAACGCGAAAAACTCCGAGGATGTGTGCCCATAACCGATACTACGGGTCCGGTAACAAAAAGACATATCTTGTAAATCTCTCGACTCGACTTCACAAGAAAAATGATATTGTGTTTTAATTTTTTTTTAGGCCGTTATAACGAAAAATATTGGCCATAAAACGGAAGCAAAGGCATACAAAAAGGCCGTTATAGCGAAAGTCCGTAATAGCGCAAGGCCAGAATAAAGAGCGGCCGTATAGCGAGGTATGAGTGTACTTACATTTATCTCTCCATTCAATCTGATAAAATTTTATTTTAAAAGCGGGCAAAAAACAAATTTTCCTTAAACGCGGTTGCTTTACTTTTCCATTTTAAGAGATCCTTCTCAACCACGTGAAGGTTGTTCCGTAGGGCAGAAACAATATCTGTCTGTTCGATATTGGATGAGAAAAGTGCTGTATCGTCTGCAAAGATAGCCGAGGTTATTGAAGGAAAGTCCGCCAAAAAAATATTGAAAAGTACTGGCCTTAATTAGATTTCTTACAAGGTTAGGTTTCGTAAGGAATCGACTGTCAAAATGTGTTGCAAACATATCTAAATCTGTCTATGACTGATTAACTACAGATCTTGTCTCTTCGTATCTCAGGTGAGCGGACATGACGTTATTTGGACTGAATGTGGTGGCCTACAAATTCAGCTTTTCATCTTGGTTATATATTTTGACTTCACCATACTTAAGGGGGCGAATTTGCTACGCTTTTTGACACTATTTTATTGATTTTCTAAATGGTTTTTAATTTTTTGTAAACAACTATAACAATCTTTTTCATCTTTTATTACGATAATTAGCAATTTAAATGATTATTTGTTTCTTTAATGCCTTTATACTTTTTTTTGCGTAGAGGGTTGTGGAAAAATGCTAGTGCGCAAGAGAAACAGACCCGCTCTGTTTCAAATAGTGTGAGGATCCTACTCACTAAAAAACCACCTTTAACCCCTTTTCAACCTGACACCATCCACTCCGGGACCGCCTTAGCATTTCGTCAGAGTGGTATCGTTTTCTTTCCCCTCTGGCGACCGGCTTTTTCATTTATCTCCTGATGCGGGTTTATAATATCTTGCCGGTAAGGCTTTCAGCAATTTGGTAGACTTACTGACGGTATGTTTACTTCCTCCTCTATCTTTTCGATCTACGTACCTTCTCAATAAATAAAGGTATCTTATTCCACATGTCGATACTCGAGACCATCTTGTTTACGGCATTTTCTGGGGAAAATTTGCCTATCTCCGACTCCAGGTTGTTCCTTTCTGCTACCCACCTGTTACAGGCATACTGCACTCGCTATTTTTCCCATCTTGTGCAGGTACCAGTTTGACTTCTGATTTAGAGTAACCATGTCCGGTAACAAACGGGGTGATATAATAATTCGGCAGCAGCAGCAGCAGCGTCTCTGATCAACCGTTAGGTCCATCTTCCCCTCGCTTCGGCATTCCACCTGTCTTGCCACTTCTTCTTCGTGAGTTGCTTCGCTTCTGTAGCTGCTATTTCCGCTCCTATTTCCATCTTCTTGTCGTGGACGTACTTCCATTTTGCTGCTGGAAGATCAATGGGCGTCACTCCTGCAACTACAAGGACGGCCGGTTCAGACATTGTGCAGAAAGAACTAAATACTCGGAGAGCTCCTCTTCTCTGTACTTCTGTTATTCGCTTTCTGTATTTTTCCTGATTGAGTGCGTCAGCCCAAATCTCGCAGCCGTACAAGAGTATAGAGTGCGTAGCCGACATCAGAAGTTTACGTTTGCTTATCTTTGGGCCTCCTACGTTCGCTATACGAGTAAGTCTGCTCAATGCTGCGGTGATTTTCCCAAATACTTCAGTGCATCTTTTGCTAGTAAAGCGTCTGATCTCACTTGGAACTCAACATTTGTGTGAATTCGTCTCTTTGTCAGCAATAGTATCTCCGTTTTTTCAGTCGCTAGACTTAATCCGTGGTTTTCCATCCAGGGATGCACCCGCCTCATAGCTTGATTCAACTTTCTTTGTACATCCTTGGTGTCCCGTGCAGTTATAACTACAGCAATATCATCTGCGTAATCGACTAAGAATGTATCTTCCGACATCTCCAGGCGTAGAATCCCGTCGTATGAAATGTTTCATAGGTCGGGACTCAAAATTGAGCATTGCTCAAGCGGCAATTATTTTCCTGTGTGGTCCCTGAGGGTCTATACGCTGCTGGAGTATCCGGATCGCCTTTTCCCTTGCTTATCAGTGCAAGGCGTTGCGTTTTCCAGTTCTTGTGGAAGACTCCGTCCTTTAAGCAGCTGTTGCACATGTTGAGCAACAGCCAGGGGCACGTTCGAGTGATTGTCTTCAGTACTTCCGCTGGTAGGCCATCAGGGCCAAAGTCTTTTGCATGGAGCTTGCAGCCACGACCAACTCTTCTTCGCTGAACAGTGAAATCTCTTCTTGTAGAGCTGAAATTTCTTCTTGAATACTGACTGGATGCGTTAGCAACAGAGCATTCACGATGAACTCCATCTTTTCTGCGTTAAGGTCTGGGCAGGAAAACTGCGCCTCCAACTTGCGCAGAACTACCCTGTACCCTAGTCACCAGGGGTAGATATTGACATTTCGGTGGAGTTCTTTCCACTTTCTCTTCTTACTGCGTCTTATTTTCTTTATATCACTGAAGTATGGAGCTCTTTATTGAGCTAATATGATTTCTATATTTTGCGTCAATTCTAGTACACTCTTTGGCAAATGTGTGCATACCAAATTCCTTAATTACAGAAAATTTTATTAGTATCAATGATGCGTTTTAAATCGTTTTTTATCACCTGCTAAAATTAGCTCTAAATTGAAAAATTTACTAACCACAAGCACATATTAACCACAAAAGCAAGGTCAAAATAGAAGAAAACATATGGTATACTCGTAATGTGCCAACCATGAACAAATAACCAACCAGTGCAAATCATAATAAATGTAAAACATTCGATCAATCTCCATAAAAAATATACACTTTTATAGAAACTTACAGAGGAAACACGTATGCAACAATAAAATGGAAATGCTGGAACAACCATTAATGATCAATTTGCAAAGCCTGCTCGTGTACGTATCGTCTGCATTGCCGAAGCCGCCAACGCCATTACTGCCAATCAAAAGTTCGTCCAGCACGTCACCTAAAGGGGGCATACACACGAAATATTGATACCAAAGTGTTGAGACCAAAAAGCTATTCCGCCACACACACGACACAAGTGCACGCACATTAGATATTCACTTTAATTTCTACGAAGAGTGTACATCGCGATTTTAAAATTACTGCACTCTGAAAACATGGCAGAAGTACATATAAAGAAAACTGGTAGCAATCCCATCAGAAGCAAAGCAAGTGATTTGACAATACCAACAGTCTTGATAACATTTAGATCTACATATGTATATGTGTGTTTATCTTATATTTTGGTACCTTATCACAGTTTTAAATATATTTCCAATACAAGTGAATTCTTTTATTTACTCGTATACAAATAATTTTGTGCCGCTACTGCGCACCGTGCTGACACCGAGAAATTGGTGCAGATATTGGCTAAACACACCACACATTTACTGACACCGACACAAGTGAAGGCACTTGTGCGTGCCGTGTGTATGGGCCCTTTAATGGAAATTTGAGCGTTGCATTGCTATCCGCCACTTGTGCTATCACCCCAATTTCCGTCTGAAAATTCACCGAGTTTGTCCACCCCTATTAGGGGTGGCAATGGTGTGGTGGTAAGGTCGTCAACTTCCACGCAATGGTTCATGGTTTAAATCCTGTCATCGGCAAGCATTTATTTATTTGTCATGAAATACATAAAGTAAATCCGATCAATTGCGAAAGCTTGTGTGAACACTACTGCAAAGGCATAACACTCGCAGTAGCATGGTCATATGGCTGAAAAAATTATTCGCTCTGTTGGATGAGTGATATGCCTATTACGTCGGTGGTCGCGAAAAAAATCTGTGAATCAGAAGCAAAGACAAAAAATATCAAAAATCTCCCCAGTTATCTGGACGCCAGCCCCGAATCTTCTCTGAAACATAAACAAGTGAGCTTAAAACCACTACACCAAAAACTTTCTCTCTGTCTATCAATCCTACCCAACGTCCGCACTGTAAAAAACATTTTAAGGGTATTCATAACATTTTGAAGGCGCACAAATTATAAAAGAAAAAAGAAAAGAAAAAAAGAGACATTACTTTTACAAAAATTAAATTATAAAATTCACAGGTCGCCCAGTAACTAGGCCAGTATCTCAAAATCTACATGTTTAACGATACCAGTACTTTAGGTATAGGTACAAGTAAAAATAATAATATTTTTTGACTTTTATTGTTTATTATCTTATTATTTATTACTATTATTTTATTATAATTGTTTTATTCAGAAAAACCTCTTTTTTACAGAAGATACTACTTGCATATAAAAATAAGTTTCTAAATATCAAAATTATTATTGTCTACATATCCGTATGTATATTTGAAGATTAGAGATTGATTGTTTGATCGATTGTCTAAAAAGTTCGGAGAAACGGATGACTACTGTAGGCTAAACAAAATGGATACCAAACGATGCGTTCCGGAGCTTCCAGAAAGTAACAGTTATGACAGCGTATTTAATTTACAACGTTATATATATACGAGTAGCTCAGCAGCTTATTAAGTGCCTAGCCTAGAAAGTTGCACAGCTGCGGGAGGTGGAGTAGTTGGTAATGGATCTCCAGAATGAGGCGATGGTAACCTTAGAAGCTAAAGCCTCTACGGCACTTCGCTACCCGTGGGCAACGCCACCCAACCACCCGTGGCGCACGCCACCCTTCCACCCGTGGCTCACGCCAGTCCTCCACCCGGGGCACCCGCCAACCCACGAATCGAAGAGTAAATCCCTCTCCTCGAAAGAGTCGCTCCCACGCTAACGACACATCGAGTCGATCTGGTTTACCAAACCAAACTGGGGGCCAGTCCGTAGTCGCGATAGACTCTGTGCCCAAGAGACGCAGGTCCGTAGACGAGGAGTCCAACGCCTCGAAGAAGACAAAGAGCTCAGTGAGCTCCAAACCCTTCTCCGAGACGCTCAAGGACAGCCTCGTCGTCGCGATAGTGGACCTGTCTGACGAAGAAGGGAGGATCTCCTACGATAAGTGGAGGCTCATTGAAGGCAGAGTGATGAACTGCCTTTACGAGCGTATTTTAACTCATCCTAACTCTCCACCCACCTTTCAAGACGCTGGCTGGCATCAAGGCTTTGTTAAGTTGATCGCATGCGACGATCAGAACTCGGTCGATTTCATCGCCGCTGCCATTAGCAGCATAGGTGAAATCTGGACAGGAGCCAAGCTCAAGGCGGTGGAATGGAGCCAAATTCCCCACAAGCCGAAAGCAAGGATCTGGGTTCCACTCGAACCGCCCGAGCCAGCAAAAGTCCTTAGCCTGATTGCCTATCAGAATCCGGACCTACCAGTCAAAGACTGGAAGGCATTTGAGGAGCCACCGAGCTCTAAAAAGACGGATAATGACACCAAGAGATCTGGCCGCTCGCGCGAAAGGAGTTTAAGATCCGTTGTGGTCTGAAGGTAATTGATGTAAGGCTTTCCACGGCGGACCGAAATAGCATCGCAGATCCCTCTAACTTGGCGACTCCCGCCCTCCCCCGCGTTGTAATCTCTGATGATGAACCATCATCCCCCGATGACCTAAACGCTACCGTCGTGGAGAGGTCGGGTATCAGCCGATAATGATGCTCAAACTGATACAGATTAATCTCCACCATTCTTTCTTAGCATCCGCTAACCTGCTACTTCACCTCAGTGAACGAGGCTTTGACATTGCCCTGATCCAAGAACCTTGGATAAGAGATGACACCGTCATAGGATTGAGGGCCCCAGGATAACCGCTATACCATGCGAAGGATATAGGTAGAACCCGAGCTTGCTTTCTTGCTAAAACCTCCTTAAACTTAACTTTTCTTCCCCACCATAGCACAAAAGACCTAGCAGTAATACTGCTTAAATCAAAAAACACCACCATCTGGCTGGCGTCAGGATACCTACCCTATGAAGACCCCGAGTCTGCTCCATCCAAGGAAGTAGAAGAACTGGTAGATGAAGCAAGGAGGAGAAGAGAAGCCATCATATTGGGGTGCGACACCAACGCGCACCATGATCTATGGGGAAGTACCGACACTAACCCTCGAGGTAGGTCTATTTTCGATTATTTAGTAGGCACCGACCTAGTAGTTTGTAACAGAGGAAAAAGTCCTACTTTTATTACCAAGACCCGGCAAGAAGTGCTTGACGTCACCTTTGCTTCCGAAAGTATCTATCCTGCAATTTCCAACTGGACTGTATCTGACAGTCATTCGTTTTCTGATCACCGATATCTGGAGTACAAACTGGAAATTTGTCGAAGTCTGAAGAACTTCAAAATAGAGGTTCGGAAAGCTAGACGCAGATCCTAGGACAGCACGTCTCAATCCTCTAGACTGCGAAAAGTCCTCTCCAAAACACCTACTATACCTAGTTTCCTCATGAATCCCAATGGACCCTGGGCGGAATCGGACGAAGCATCGCTCAACCTGCTCATGGACATTCACTTCCCCGGCTGCATGCCTACCCCGAACGATGATCGCGCCCTGGTAAATGTTGCACGCCCACAGGCACCTCCTCATCTTGCAAAGATATGCTGAAATGGACAGTAAACAGTTTCGAACCATTCAAATCCTCGGGACCGGATGGTATTTTCCCGGCCCAGATTCAGGCGGCTTTAAACATAGTATAGCAGTATCTTTCCTGCATTCTGAAGGCTTGTCTTGAGCTCGGAACAACACCAACTGCCTGGACCGAGGTAAGGGTGGTCTTTATACCCAAAGCAGGCAAGACATCGCAGACCCTCCCAAAGGACCTTAGACCTATTAGTCTAACGTCCTTCCTTCTCAAGATTCTGGAAAGAATCCTGGACCTACATATCAAGGCCACTATTAATAGCACCCTACTATCCACGTCACAGCACGCCTGCCAAAAAGGTAAATCTGTCGAAACGGCTTTGCCCTCCATCATCCACCCTATCGAAAAATCACTCTCAATCAAAGAGTTCACTCTAGTGTCATTTCTAGACATAGAGAGGGCCTTCAACAACGTTGAAACAAATTCGATTACCAGTGCCTTACGCAGGGTCAACATCTGCGAACCCATCTGTTGTTTCATAGAACATATTCTAAAGAACAGGGTAATAACAGCACCCTTCGGAAGTAGCACTGCCAAGCGACATGCACATCGAGGCACCCATCAAGGAGGTGTACTGTCCCCACTATTGTGGAATTTGGTGCTCAACGAGGACCTTCTAAAGATCGAAAAAACTGGATGCAATGTTATTGCCTATGCAGACGATGTCGCCATTCTAACAACAGGCAAATACCCACAGACGCTGGCCGATGTCATGCAGTCTGCTCTTAATGAACTGCTCAGATGAACCGATAAATGCGCCCTCTCCGTTAACCCGACGAAAATCGAGCTAGTTCTATTCACAAGAAAACACAAGCTACCTGACTTCACTCCGCCCAAGATAAGGGGATCCTCCCTCAAGCTTTCAAATAGTGCTAGCTATTTAGGCCTAAAGCTTGACCACAAGCTAATTTGGAAAGAGAATGTCGTCGAACGGGCCAGGAAATCGCTGGCCGCCCTATACATCTGCAAGAAAGCAGTAGGCTCCACCTGGGGCCTTAAACCAAGCATCATGCACTGGCTATACACGTCGGTCATTAAACCGATTCTCATGTATGGAGTATTGGTTTGGTGGCCCGCCTTGGAGAAGAAATCCAACCTATCCATAATGGAAAAAACTCAGCGAGTTGCATGTCTCAGTATTACCGGTGCACTGAGAACTTCTCCCACAGCGGCGCTCCAAAATATGCTCCACCTGCTTCCGATTGACATCGTCAGTAAACAATTGGCTGTCAGCTCGGCAATAAGACTGAGAGGCTCCAAGCAGTGGAAGGAGCAACACACGGGACATGCCAATGTACTTTCGATGCACCGTCATCTTCCCAATTTCACTGACCATCTGCCCACTGAATATGATTTTAACAAGGGCTACACGCACTCGATACCGAACAGAAGTGAGTGGACGCAACGCAATGTCCTTTACAACGAATCGCTGTCAATTTTCACGGATGGGTCCAAAACCAAGGACGGAGTCGGTGCCGGAATTTTCTCAGAAGATCTGGACATACACCTCTCCTTTAACCTTCCAGAACGCTGCAGCGTTTTTCAAGCCGAAATCACCACAGTTCGCAAAGCCGCTGACTGGCTGGCGGCTAGCACACTATCAACACCTGATATTGTTATTTATGTCGACAGTCAGGCAGCCATCAAATCCCTCGCATCCAGCACTACGAGATCTAAGGCAGTGAAAGACTGTCGCATATCTCTTAACGAGATAGCTGGTCAGTACAACCTCAGCCTTTGCTGGGTACCAGGTCACTGTGACATACCGGGGAATTGTGTAGCCGACGAACTAGCACGACAAGGCTCCTCTGGTACAGATAGCATAAGCATCACCGACATCGAAGCGCCAGCGTCTTATGTTAAGTACCTTATTCAAATTGATGCCGAGAAAGTAGCCAATCATCGATGGCAACATCTAGACCAATGTCATACCGCCAGATAGCTCTGGCCGACACTCAATAAATCCAGGTCCATCGGACTCTTGAAGCACAAGAGAGTAACCCTCTCAAAAATAACAAATGTCCTCACTGGACACTGCGTCATAGGAAGACATGCCCAAAGATTAGGTATCCCTCATAATGACTTCTGCAGAAGCTGCAGCGATGAAGAGGAAGAAGAGACCATCAGTCATCTCCTGTGCGCCTGTCCTGCGCAAGCCAACATCAGGAAGGCCACTCTGATTTATGTCCTGTATCCCCTTGTGGGTCCTAGGGCCTCTACTACGCCTACGCGCCATCGTGTACGGTTTCTGGCAATGTGTCTGAGTTCTCCCCAACTTTTCCCTAACTGCCGTGCCTCCTTCTCGACTGTTCTGCGCCATGTTTTCCGCGGACCGCCAGGGTTCCATTGCATAGTATGGTTCGCTATGGAGCTGTCACCCTTTCGGAACGTGTGACCAATCCACTGCCGCTTCCGCCGTTGGATAGTTGTGCCTATTGGTTCCTGACCCGTTCTCTCGTAAAGGTGTTCGTTAGAGATACGATTGGGCCAGAAAATCCGTAAGATATTGCGCAGACACCTATTAACGAACGTTTGCAGCTTTCTGGTGATAGTAGTGGTCACTCTCCACGTGCTGCAACCATATAGCAGCACGGATTCAACGTTGGAGCGGAACAGTCTTATTTTGGTGCTCAAACTGATTGCATTGCTTCGCCATATTTTGGACAACATCCCGAACGCGGACTTTGCTTTGGCGATCCTGTTGGTTATATCCAGTTCG
The DNA here is from genome assembly GCA_945910035.1 of Brachypalpus laphriformis. Lineage (NCBI taxonomy): Eukaryota > Metazoa > Arthropoda > Insecta > Diptera > Syrphidae > Brachypalpus > Brachypalpus laphriformis. Next base: position 127,951,628 of record OX246756.1, read on the forward strand.
GTTCCACCATCGGTCGAGACAATACTCCCAAGATACTGAAAATCCTCTACTCTCTCTACCGGTTGTCCAGCAATGCATATTTGAGCCGATGAGTTAGTTCTAAGGCTGATGATGAAGGCCACTCTGGGTGAATACTTCTACAATGATCTTAATGATCTCGGCAACGCCTGCACGGCTAAAATTCACGCCTTCATTCAACGAAGCAAATGGTTCCAAGAGTAAGAGGGTGACCCACCCGCCTTATACATTGGCAGTACAATGGACCTACTTTCTGGTCTAAGTACATCCTCATCTAGGGCCGATCCTAACCAACCAACCAACCAACCAAGGTGTTGTTTTTGTTTAAATTAGGGTTTACAAACATTATGGCAAACATTGATTTTTTTAAGTTTTAATGGTTTTGATATAGTATACCCTGCCATTCTGCATTGGTTTGGAGCTTTTAAGTTACTTAGAATGTTCCTTTAACCAATGCAAGAAGAAATGGCCGCCATAAATTGCAATATTAAACACTGTGTGCGAATGAGTTTTCAATTTTGTATTAAAAGCACTCATACGCCATACAAGATTTCTAAATTATAATTACATTGCTCTTTACTATGGTTTTTACTATATGTAATGCAGTGACCGAAACTTCATCAACACAAAAATGCTTTATATGCGGCTCAACTTGAAAACATTTTAATAATTTAAGTATGGCAAATACCAAAATTAATGAAAAAGCTGTTGGGTTTGGATTGTCAATCTTACATGCACGAATCAGGCTTTTTGAGAGTCTTCTACATCTTGCTTATACAGTCCCTTTAAAAAAATGGCAACTTAGAACGGCTTAGTTAGTTCTGGCTTTGAAGCCCTGGCATATCCTTTTTACCTATTGGTAAATTTTTCGAACATCATTCCTGCAATAAAGTCTCTCAATCTCCTCGATCAAGCGCTTCTCATGATCATTTTTCTTCTTCCTGAGAAGTCGATGTTCCTCTTTTCTCCTGCGCACGTAGAGTTCGTAAGCAGTTCTAGTCCTTCTATGCAGCGCCGCTTTGTACATCTCTTATTTAGCTGCATGTGCTTGTCGGCATTCCTCATCAAACCAGGGGTTTAGTTGTGGTGGCCGAGAGAAACCCAGTAGATCAGATTCGGCATCTCTGATGGCTTGTTGGCAACGCTGCCACTGATCTTCCGCATTTGCTGCTGGCGGCATAGGACTTAGGTTAAGATTAAGAGAAACTCGATCGGCAAAGGCTCTGGCGGTCTCTTGCGATTGTAGTTGCCCGACGTCAAATTTCCTCACAGTATTTCGTTGATTTCGCTTCGTTCTGGATATCCGCATCCGTAGCTTGGCTACAACTAGGTAGTGATCCGAGTCCACGTTGGCTCCTCGGAAAGTCCGGACACCCAGAATACTGGAAGAGTGCCTTGCGTCGATCGCAATGTGATCGATTTGGTTGACAGTTTTTCGATCAAAGGAGAGCCATGTTCCTTTGTGAATGTGGAGACGTGGGAACCGCGTACTACCTATGACAAAGTTTCCCCTCGCCGTAAAGTCGATTACCCTGAGTCCGTTGTCGGATGTGATGTCGTGCAGGCTGTGCTTTCCGACAACGCTACTAAAGACGTCTTCTCTTCCTAGCTTTGCGTTAAAATCAACTAGGATCATTTTAATGTCGTAGCTAGGGCATTGCTCATACGTCTTGTTCAAAAGCTAGTAGAAGTCATCCTTTGTAGCGACGTCCTTCCCCTCTTGAGGAGTGTGAACGCATATTAGGCTAATGTTGGCAAATTTAGCCTTGATACGGATAGTCATAAGGCGCTCGTTCACATGCCGGAAACTCAAGACTTCTTGCCTTATTCTGCCTCCAATGATAAATCCGCACCCGAATAGACGCTGTCCTTGTTGTCTGTAGCAATCGCCCTAGTAAATGTCTGCTTTGAGACACTCTAGGGCCTCCGCAAGTTGTTCGGCTGCACGTGGTTTGTAGAGGGACCAAACATTCCACGTGCAGACACGAAGATCGTTGTCCTTTTTACGTTTGCTTGGGTCGTCAACAGTAAAATTATCCGTATCTGAGGTTGGTCCGAGGCTCTTTTTCAATACCCTGACGTAGTATTGAAAATCCTTACAGACCTCAGCTCCAAATATGTCAAAGTAGCTCAAGTAAGGTATCTGCTGGTCTGTAGACGTCACCGTTGACTCTATTGAGAGAATTCATCCGCCGCTCGTCCTCCTTCTGAGGAGCTCTTGTTAGACTTCTGAGACGCATATTTCAGCCAATCAGGTAAACAAGAGATACCTCGTCCGGTTAAACATATGCGCGCTGAAGTTCACCCAGACGTGCAGGTCTGAATGTTCAGCTACACACATATCGTCAGACTCAGCATACGCTCATCGTTAGTCCCACCATGCATAAGATATTAATCCATGGGTCTACAATAATTGAAAACGCTCTGCTTCCTATTAGTCAGCTTTCTGAAGAAGCGGCAGAAGCCAGAAATAAACACTTCAGGTAAGTAAGTAAGTTAATAAAAGGTTAACCAAATAATAAAAAACTTTAACATACAGACTCTACCGGCTTAACTACGCAAGAAGGTTCTCTAGGAGAGACTGCAACATCGATGTTCTTAAAAGATTGCTATTGAGTTCTGATCCACTCCTTAGTTGCTTCAGAAAGTATTTTTTTTTTATTTCCCAAAAGTGTTATATGTACATCTGTCTATAATCGACATTGAGAAGATATGTATGACCAATATCATATCGCCCTTTTTTGTTTACAATTAAGATACAATTTTAATTTTGTTTGTTTTAAGTTACATACGTTTTTTGTAGATACATGGATTACATACGTTAAATGACTTATTTACTTTTTACTTTTTATACATACACAGGTACAGTTATAAGTTACGTCTATATTACATACATATATATACATATATTTTTCTTTATTTATTTTTTTGCATATTTTGTTTTTAGTCTTCTCTGATTAAATCAGTAGGTCGAGCCCTTTTAAGGCGTTTTCTTCTAGAGATCTATTGTGCTGGTAGCACAGATAATAAACTTACCCAGATGTCGCATCCCCATACAAAAATATGTTGATCTTTTTTGCGATGAGCAAACAACGATGGGCAAACAAAAAGCTTTTCTGCTTCGCAAAGAAAAAAAACGGAAAATAAATTTTCTGTGCGAAAAGCTTTCACCACCAGCGTAGAATTTGTGACATACGCACAGCGAAATATATTTTTTGTTTTGTTTTGTATTCTCGTATTTTTTGTCCTGGCCTGCGACTTTGGCACGGTGAGGAACAGACAGAGCAGAAATATACCTATGTACATATGTACATTAAATTATGGTAGGTTAAGATCAGGAATAATTTTAATGCGATCTGCGATAATGTTAAGAATTTGTAGGTACAGTACAACAAATTTAAATAGTAGGTACTGTAGGTATTGTAGGCCAACTTTATTGTACTTTAATCTATTCATATGTACATACGTAGGTATGTACGTATTATAAGATTGAGGCTGAGACAAATAAATATGTTTATTTATTTCCTAATTGTTTGAATACATCTGTCTTTTACAAATCCTTGTGGTACTCCTACTCTCATTTATAGTATGTTTGAATTTTGGTCCTTACATTTTACATAAAAGAAGAGGTCTGATAGGTAGCCATAACCACTCTTTTATTATTTTTTTGTTCATGCACGTTAAACAATAGGAAACAAAATCAACTCTGCTCTTAGCCCACTTTAGTTAAAGGCATTAAAGTGAAAATGCATTTGCAAAATGTTTTTGTCTTTAGACATTTACATAATATATATTAGAAGTATGATTTTTAGTTATTATTAGCTATTATTATTAGAATATTGACCCCCACCACCGCCTTAGTTTATTTTCAAATATTCATACATTATGTACATATGTATATATTTATTTCAGTTTACATATTCATTAAATTCTGCAACTTTTTTGTTTTTGTTTTGGATTCCATTTCTTGTTTATGCTCTTGTTAATAAACCACTTACAATTTTTCCAAAGCAGAACTACCACAGGGAAATGGACTGTATCAATTTTGTGCGAATAACATTTATTTGTCGTTTCAAACCAATCTGGATAGTGCAAATTTGTTTTTGAGATACATTGATTTAGTATATTTTCTCTAAGATTAGATGCAAATGGACATTTCTGAAAGCAAGTTGTAAATACTTGTATATGAAGTTGACATATTTTGAAGTACTTGTCTGATGGCCAGACAAGTATTGGATTTTCATTCTAGTATTCATATTCTTTCAATTTGATCAATATTTCCGTGAGATCGAAATTGTTTTTGTCCTTTGTCATTTCTTTGACACAGTTCTCACAAACTGCATTCATTTTTTTAAGTGTTTTAAAAAACAGTAACCTGCTAAATACCTTGTGGCTATGTCATTCATTTCTAACATTTTTATTGAAATCGCGTCTTCATCTGGTAATTCTATCGCTAGAAGTTCGGATTCACAATATTTGGCTAGATCGAATATGTTTTCATTATTCTCCTGCTCCTGTGTTAGGACAATCTTTGTTTTATTTTCGGTATCCAACCAAGCATTCCCATCTAACTTAAATATTCGGAATCTTCTTCTTCACAATTGGAAAATTTTGACTTAAACAAAAATTTTAGAGCCATCATTTTGGCCAGTAATGAGCTAAATTCAGACGCGTTCGGATTATTTTCATTAAAATTTCTTGCTAGTATTTTTCCAAAAAGATTTTCAAGTGGGTCCTTCTTTTAAAAATCCAATATTTGCGTCATTTCGAATAACTGCAGGTCTTCCATTCAATAAATATAATATTTTATTGATTTTATTTATAAATTCTGCTGTTGGTTGCGCAAACTGTGCAATTTTTTCTGGAAATTTATTCAAGCGCTGTAATGCATTAATTGCGCAAGCCACGGATCTGCTAAGTACTTGTGCCGCTAGTTTCACATTAATTTTTTGAAATTCTGTGGGATCTATATGAGCATACCATATTTTAGTTTTGGACACATTTTTGTGGTATTATTTCTTTCCGTATTAAAGATATTGTAATATTCTTTCTGGGGTTCGTTTAAATAAAACCGTCTTTTGTGTATTTTAATCGTTTATTTATTATCAAACATTAACTTTACTTCAACTCAGTATTCAATCACTTTATTTTAATTGTCGCTACAGATTTACTTTCAATACGTCGCTTGTTTTCACCACTGGTCGAATCTCCCTCTTGTAATCGCTGTATGCACTTATAAACAACTGTGTCGACGTTGGTTGTGGTATGGGTATTTGTAGGAAATTGCAAGGGGTTCTAGAACATGCTAGATGTTTCTCCGGGTGAATTGAGGATCATGGAATATTGGGATATTGTGTGGAACAATTGTGGAACGTAAGCACACCAGGTTGGAACGTAAGCACATCAGGTTGGAATATTTACTACTAGTAGGCAATAGATGTCGTTGCACAGTTTGAGATACAGTGTTTTAGTTTTTGGTACACAAACCATCCTGTAGTCAATGCTACACTGCCCCCTCTTAAACTTGTTCGTCCCGAACAAGATCATCTGGATTACTGCCATGGTAACGATGAAGACGATCCAGGTGGACAATTTTCATCTTGCCTCTTACTCCACGCTGGATCCGGAAGACGACGTCATTGATGCGTGTGACCACTTTATAAGGGCCCTCCCAGTCTTGCTGCAGCTTGGGTGATCTCCCCTTTTGCCGGTGTGGGTTGTACAGCCATACTAGGTCTCCCTCGTGGAAGCTGGACGTTGTTGCCTTTGTGTCGTACCTGGTTTTCATGCGGTCACTCGCTATCCTTATCCTCGTCCTGGTCCTCTGATGTATGTCTCGGATCCTTTCCCTGAGGTCTGCCACATAATCCTCTTCACATTTGGCCTCATCGTTAGGGGATCCAAACTTCACCTCACTGGGTAGCCGAACTGCTCGACCAAACAAGACTTCGGATGGAGTATGTCCAGTCGTACTGTGCACAGCATTTCGGTAGGCCATCAAGAAGAGAGGAATTTGTCGATCCCAATCGCGCTGGTGGTCTTCTACGACCTTGGATAGATGTTCGTTTAAGGTTCTGTTGAAGCGCTCTACCATCCCGTCGGATTGTGGATGAAGTGGGGTCGTCCTCGTCTTTTTGATTCCTAGTTGTTGACAAACCTCTTGGAATATCTTCGATTCAAAGTTTCGTCCCTGGTCGGAATGCAGTTCCATGGGCACGCCAAATCTGCTCACCCAGTTGTTGACGATCTGTTCCACGATGGTCTTCGCTTCCTGGTTAGGGATGGCGAACGCTTCCGGCCATTTGCTGAAGTAGTCCATGACGACTAGGATGTAACGGTTGCCACTGTCGGTTTCTGGAAACGGACCAGCGATGTCAGCGGCGATCCGTTCAAATGGCGCACCCACGTTGTACTGTTGCATCTTGCCTCGCGTTTTCGTTCTGGGTCCCTTGCTGGCGGCACACACGACGCATTTTCGGCACCAACTTTCTACGTCGTCCCTTGCGCTGAGCCAATAGAAACGTTCTCGCACTTTCTCCAGCTTCTTGTTTGCACCCAAATGACCTCCGGATGCTCCATCATGCATCTCCCGCAGCACCTCGTGAACTTTTGATCGCGGCAAGACAAGCTGCATTATGAAATCTTTCCCATCCGGCCTCTCCCATTTCCTTTTCAGCACACCATCTTGCACATGAAGTGAGTCCCACTGAGCCCAGTATGCCTTGAGAGTAGGGCTCCTGTCCGAGATATCTTGTCCGTTTGGCTTTTCCATAAACTCCTTCCACGCTAATATCGGCTCGATGTCTGGGTCTTCTTTTTGAGCGTTGCGGATTTCCTCTGCACTCCAGCCGGCGATAGGCTCAGCTCTTACCCTTTGGATGGAAAGAAGGTTCTTCTCTTCCTGACGCACACAATGCTTGCAGTCGCTCTTACATGGTCGCCGGGACAAGGCATCCGCATTAGAATGAAGTTTCCCTTTACGATGCTGTATTTCATAATCGTACATCTGCAGCCGTTCAATCCATCTTGCGACCTGGCCCTCCGGATTCTTGAACTGCAGCAGCCATTTTAGAGCCGCGTGGTCTGTGCGCAAAAGGAACTTTTGGCCGTAGAGGTATTTATGGAAGCGTTTTGTCGCCAGAAGCAGCGCCAGAAGTTCTCGCCTGGTCACGCAGTAGTTCCTTTCCGGCTTGGAGAGCACTTTGCTGAAGTATGCTACTACCTTCTCTGGCCGTAGTGTACCTGCGAAAGAACCACTCCGACACCGACATTGCTTGCATCTGCATCCACGATGAACATTTCTCCGGGAATGGGATATGCTAGTGTTGGTGCTTCGCATAGTTGTTGCTTAAGGTTCTTAAAGCTTTTGTCGCACTCACCTGACCACTTGAATTGCCTTCCTTTTTCTGTCAGTTGGTGCAGGCTCTTCGCGACTCCGGCAAAGTCCTTTACGAATCGTCGGTAGTACGTGGCGAGACCCAAAAAGCTCCTGAGTTGGTGTTTGTCTTTTGGAACTGGCCAGTTTTTCACGGCTTCCACCTTGTCTGGATCTGTTCGCACTCCTTCTGACGAGATAACGTGGCCCAGGTACTTGACTTCGGATCTGAGGAGGTCACATTTCTTTGGGTTCAGCTTCAGGTGAGCGCTTCGAAGCCGTCCTAGCACATTCTTCAGGTTGTCGCGATGTTCCTCGAATGTTTTTCCTATCACGATCACATCGTCCAGATACACCAAGCAAGTTTTCCAGCTTAATCCACGTAGGACATGTTCCATTAGGCGCTTAAAAGTTGCCGGAGCGTTGCACAATCCAAATGGCATTACTGTAAACTGCCACAGCCCATTTCCTGCAGTGAACGCAGTTTTCTCTCGGTCCTTTGGATCGATCTGTACCTGCCAGTAACCGCTCTTTAAGTCAAGGGTGGAAAACCATCGAGCTCCTGAGAGTGTGTCCAATGTGTCATCGATCCGTGGCAGAGGGTAGCTATCCTTTTTCGTGACATCATTAAGTCTGCGATAGTCCACGCAGAATCGAGTGCTGTCGTCTTTCTTCTTAACCAGTACAATAGGTGAGGCCCACGGACTCTTAGAACTTTCGATGAGCCCTTCGTTCTCCATCATTGACACCATATCCGCAACCTCCGTCTGCTTTGCCAGTGGTAGTCGTCTGGCAGGCTGACGAATTGGTCTGGCATCCCCAGTGTCTATGCGATGTTGCACCAGATGTGTTCGATCATACTCTCCATCCTGTGAGGCAAATATATCAGCGTACTCGCCGATTAGCTTTTCTGCCATGGCTTGCTGATCCTGATCCAGTTCGCAGTGCTTGAGGATCATGTCCCTTACTTCGGCCAACCTGGCTGATGAAACGGGCTTCGCAGATTCCTTTTCGGTTATTGTTGAAATTGAACATATCGGCGCACATTTACCAATAACCTCCCCTTGTTTTAGTTTGACGCTATGGCTCTTTAAGTTCATGAGCCTTACTGGGACCAGGCTGTTCTTTGGCTCCACTAAAACTTTTCCCACGATGTAGTTTGGGGAATTCCTTCCTAAATCTGGCTCCAATAGGTAGAATCGGTGGCTCCCAGGATCACCCTCTAGTTTTGTCCAAATGATAGTCTCGCAAGATGGTGGTAAGACTTCGTCCTTGCTGAGTATTGTCCTTAAATGTGCTGCGTTCTCGTTCCCGTACACCATTGGGATCTCTACGTTCCGGTACCGCAGAACTTGCATCCCGATGGCGATGATTACGTCATGTTCTTTCATAAAGTTCACTCCGATGATGCATTCATCACATATGTCGGCCACCAGGAACGCATGAGAAAAGGCCAACCCTGCTAGTTGTAACGTGAGGCGAACTTCTCCGTATACTTTCACCGATTCCCCTGTCGCAGTTCTAAGACAGTAGCAGCTGGTGTTGTGCAGCCAAGACTTCCGGACGAGATCTCTTCTTACAATGGACACCGTGGCGCCGGTATCGATAGTAGCCACGCATTTGTTTTTGCCGATGAATGCTTCCACTGTGAGACTCTTGTTGCATCGTTTGGTTTGGGAGACCTGGATGGTGGTCTTGGGGGCGTCGATTCCATTAGCCAACTTTTGCCCCGCAAAGCTGGCTCTTAGGCGTTTCCCGACTCCTGGTTTCTAGGAGCCTGGCCAACAGGATGGATGTTGTCCCTGTAGGATGGTTCTTCGTTGCGTCGCCTATTCGAACAATGTGACAGTTTCCGCGTCTGGGTGGATTTCTGCATTGCCGTTGTAGGTGTCCTATTTTGTTGCAGTTCCAGCAACGAATTTGTCCTCCACGAGCGTTGTTTCGGTCTTCGGCGTCCATCCTCTGGCAAGAGCATTCGATGGCGGCTACTTCCCTCACACGGTGGATTCCCTGACAGGCCTGGTCTGCGGCCTCCATTATCAGAGCAAACGCCAAAGCTTCGGCGAGCGTTTTCTTTCCAGCCATTCTTACCGCCATTTGTAGTTTCGCATCAGCTATGGCATGGGTGAACGCTTCCGTTGCGATCTCGTTAATGATCTCCTCACCGGCGTTTGGATAGGACAAATGTGCCAGCCGCTCGATGTCTGCTTGTAACTGCTGGAGTGTCTCACCCTTCATCTGGGACCTTCTGCGCAACTGGACCCTATATACTTGCTGCATGTGCTCGTCCCCAAATCGCATCTCAATGGCTTTCACCAGACTGTCGTAGTTGCGTTGTTTGTCCTCGGGAATAGTTTGTAGTAGCTCTGCAGCTGATCCTCTAAGCGCAAGCGTGAGGGCAATGGACCTCTCTTTATCGTCCCAGTTGTTCGTCATTGCCGCAGCTTCGAACTGCCTCTTATATATTGGCCATGATGTCTGTCCATCGAAGACGGGAGGCTGCATCTCTTTCCTTCTCGGGCAGTCGGTTGAATACTCCCGAACTTTCGGTTTCTTCACGTATTCGAGTTCCTTTGCCAAATTCTCGAATCTTCCTTCAACAGTCTCGATTTTTGTTTGAACATTCTCGAATTTTGTTTCAAATGTTTCAATTTTGGTCTCTACATTTCCAATTTTCTCGTCGATTGTCCCGAATCTTGTTTCCAAACTTCTATTTTGTTCATCAAATTTGCTTTCGAGAACACTCCTTCGATCGAGTAGCTGTTGCTCTAGAGAATTCTTTTGTTCATCGAGCTTGGCGTCTAGAGAATTCTTTTGTTCATCGAACTTTTTCTTTTGCTCGTCTAAAGAATTGCCTAGCTTCTCGAATTTTTCATTTTGAGAATTCTTTTGCTCATCGAAAGAATTGTCTAGCTTCTCGAATTTTCTATTCTGATCGTCGAATTTTTCAGATAACAACTTCATTAAGGCCGACATGTCACTTGTCGTACTTACTTGTTCTTCTTCGACGTCAAACAAAGCTGTTTCGCATCAGCTATGGCATGGGTGAACGCTTCGGTTGCCATCTCGTTAATGATCTCCTCACCGGCGTTTGGATAGGACAAATGTGCCAGCCGCTCGATGTCTGCTTGTAACTGCTGGAGTGTCTCACCCTTCATCTGGGACCTTCTGCGCAACTGGACCCTATATACTTGCTGCATGTGCTCGTCCCCAAATCGCATCTCAATGGCTTTCACCAGACTGTCGTAGTTGCGTTGTTTGTCCTCGGGAATAGTTTGTAGTAACTCTGCAGCTGATCCTCTAAGCGCAAGCGTGAGGGCAATGGACCTCTCTTCATCGTCCCAGTTGTTCGTCATTGCCGCAGCTTCGAACTGCCTCTTATATATTGGCCATGATGTCTGTCCATCGAAGACGGGAGGCTGCATCTCTTTCCTTCTCGGGCAGTCGGTTGAATACTCCCGAACTTTCTGTTTCTTCACGCATTCGAGCTCCTTTGTTCGTCGAGCTTAGCATCTAGAAAATTCTTCTGCTCAGCCAAAGAATTTTCTAGCATCTCGAACTTCTTGTTTTGCACATCCAGCTTAGCGTCTAGAGAATTCTTTTGTTCAGTCAAGGAATTTTCTAGCTTCTCGAATTTTTCATTTTGAGAATTCTTTTGCTCATCGAAAGAATTATCTATCTTCTCGAATTTTTCAGATAACAATTTCATTAAAGCCGACATGTCACTCGTCGTACTTACTTGTTCTTCTTCGACGTCAAACAAAGCTGTTTCAGGATCTGTACCCTCGTCCGTCATTATTTTCCGCAACTTAATGATCAATTCTCTCTTCGTACCAGCCGCAGGTTGCTCCCGCTGGCTCAGTACTTCCTTTAGTTGCGGTACTGACAATTCTTCTAGCAATTTCCGAACCATTTTTTTTTTCCTTTCTTTCACTTACACAATAAGCAATACACAAAATTTGTTTTATCCCACTTCTGACACCAATGTAATATTCTTTCTGGGGTTCGTTTAAATAAAACCGTCTTTTGTATATTTTAATCGTTTATTTATTATCAAACATTAACTTTACTTCAACTCAGTATTCAATCACTTTATTTTAATTGTCGCTACAGATTTACTTTCAATACGTCGCTTGTTTTCACCACTGGTCGAATCTCCCTCTTGTAATCGCTGTATGCACTTATAAACAACTGTGTCGACGTTGGTTGTGGTATGGGTATTTATAGGAAATTGCAAGGGGTTCTAGAACATGCTAGATGTTTCTCCGGGTGAATTGAGGATCATGGAATATTGGGATATTGTGTGGAACAATTGTGGAACGTAAGCACACCAGGTTGGAACGTAAGCACATCAGGTTGGAATATTTACTACTAGTAGGCAATAGATGTCGTTGCACAGTTTGAGATACAGTGTTTTAGGTTTTGGTACACAAACCATCCTGTAGCCAATGCTACAATATACTCAATTATTTTCCAGCTTACAGCTCCATCCAGAGTTTGTAAGTCTGATCTTAAAAGATTGTTTCTTACACTTTTGATTAAATGTGGCACATCATACATTCCATACACTTTTTTTTTCTTTATAAAGAAAGGAACTCTTGTCCTCAGCCAGCTTTAATTTATTGTAAAGGCTTCGATTCGTAGGGCCTTGGTCACAGCAAATGCATCTTACGTTTAGTCCCAGATTTCTACATATGTCAATACAGCTGTATACCTCAATTTCGAGCTGCTTTGTTGGTATATTGCTTAGACAGGTCACATGATAAAGCACTTGTTAATATTGTAGTATCAAGTACATCGTCAGGTACTTTGTGCAACGACATCTATTGCCTACTAGTAGTAAATATTCCAACCTGATGTGCTTACGTTCCAACCTGGTGTGCTTACGTTCCACAATTGTTCCACACAATATCCCAATATTCCAGGATCCTCGATTCACCCGGAGAAACATCTAGCATGTTCTAGAACCCCTTACAATTTCCTATAAATACCCATACCACAACCACCGTGGATATAGTTGGTTATAAGTGCATACAGCGATTACAAGAGGGAGATTCGACCAGTGGTGAAAACAAGTGATGTATTGAAAGTAAATCTGTAGCGACAATTAAAATAAATAAAGAGTAAAGTGATTGAATACTGAGTTGAAGTAAAGTTAATGTTTGATAATAAATAAACGATTAAAATACACAAAAGACGGTTTTATTTAAACGAACCCCAGCAAGAATATTACATTGGTGTCAGAAGTGGAATAAAACAAATTTTGTGTATTGCTTATTGTGCAAGTGAAAAGAAATTGGTTCGGAAATTGCTAGAAGATTTGTCATTGGTGCAACTAAAGGAAGCACTGAGCCAGCGGGATCAGCCTACGGCTGGTACGAAGAGAGAATTGATCATTAAGTTGCGGAAAATAATGACGGACGAGGGTACAGATCCTGAAACAGCTTTGTTTGACGTCGAAGAAGAACAAGTAAGTACGACGAGTGACATGTCGGCTTTAATGAAATTGTTATCTGAAAAATTCGAGAAGATAGATAATTCTTTCGATGAGCAAAAGAATTCTCAAAATGAAAAATTCGAGAAGCTAGAAAATTCATTGACTGAACAAAAGAATTCTCTAGACGCTAAGCTGGATGTGCAAAACAAGAAGTTCGAGATGCTAGAAAATTCTTCGGCTGAGCAGAAGAATTTTCTAGATGCTAAGCTCGACGAACAAAGGAGCTCGAATGCGTGAAGAAACAGAAAGGTCGGGAGTATTCAACCGACTGCCCGAGAAGGAAAGAGATGCAGCCTCCCGTCTTCGATGGACAGACATCATGGCCAATATATAAGAGGCAGTTCGAAGCTGCGGCAATGACGAACAACTGGGACGATGAAGAGAGGTCCATTGCCCTCACGCTTGCGCTTAGAGGATCAGCTGCAGAGTTACTACAAACTATTCCCGAGGACAAACAACGCAACTACGACAGTCTGGTGAAAGCCATTGAGATGCGATTTGGGGACGAGCACATGCAGCAAGTATATAGGGTCCAGTTGCGCAGAAGGTCCCAGATGAAGGGTGAGACACTCCAGCAGTCATCGAAGCGAAAGGGGAGGCTTCCTACGCCCAGATACTCCGAAGCGTAAAAGCAGACCCTAAGTTGGAAGCGGTGGGCAAGGCGGTATCCAGAATCAGGAGAACGAAAAAAGGGGATCTTCTGATACAACTGAAGGAAGCAGGAGACAAAACGACGGATTACAAAAACGTCATTGGCGAAGCTCTAGGAGAACAGGCTGAAGTCAGAACGCGCACTCATCGTACCACGATCGAGATCAGAGACATCGACGAGATCACTACTAAGGAGGACGTATGCGCGGTGATCAGAGCCCAATTCGATTTGGGCAGGGTCATGACTACTGACATCATTTCTTTGCGGAAGGCGTACGGTGAGACTCAAACGGCAATAATTAATCTCCCTGCAGAAAGTGCGAAGAAACTATTGGAAGCAGGACGCATCAAAATTGGCTGGGTAGTCTGCCGCATTCGTGAGCGGACGCTGCTACAGAAATGTTTCAAGTGCCTCGAATTCGGACATTTGGCCAAGCATTGTAAGAGCGAAGAAGACCGCTCCAAACTCTGTAGGAGGTGCGGTAAAGAGGGACATATCGCGAGAGATTGCAGCGAGGAACCATCCTGCATGTTCTGCAGGAAAGTCAACCCGGAAAATGCAAAGCACATAGCCGGCGGCAATAAATGCCCTGTCCTCAAGAAAGCGATCTGCAGCAAGAAACCATGAAGGTTATCCAAATTAACCTCAATCATTGTGAGACAGCTCAGGATATCCTGGCACAAACCATCAAGGACGAAAAAGCAGATGTAATCTTGATCAGCGAGCCATATAAAATTCCTGACAACAGCAGCATCTGGCTCAGTGATCGATCGAAGCGGGCCGCAATATGGTCATGTGGGAGACATGCGTTCCAGGATGCAAATGAAGAGTCAGAGGGTTTCGTTCGGGCCAAAATCAACGGTATACACTTCTATAGTTGCTATGCTCGGCCCAGCTGGACTATAATTGAATACCAGGAAATGCTAGATAACCTCGTGGCTGATGCTCGGGAAAGAACTCCAGTGATTATTGGCGGAGATTTCAATGCATGGGCGACGGAATGGGGCAGTAGATTTACCAACGCAAGGGGTCATGCCCTCCTGGAAACATTTGCAGCTCTCAACGTAGGCATCGCAAACGTAGGTAGGGCTAACACCTTCCGCAGAGCAGGCATGGGCTCAATAATTGATATCACGTTAGCGAGTAACTCCATCCTGCGGGGAATTAAATGGAGAGTCAGTGAAGATTATACCCACAGTGACCACCAAGCTGTTATAATTGACATTGGTAACGCCAGAAGCACTCACCGCCCGCGATCGACTGGTCCGAAATGGCAGGATAAGCTCTTCGACAAAGATACATTCGCGGAAGTGGTTGACACCTTCACGCTAGTCCGAGGATCGGCAGAAAATTCAGCTCGCCACCTCACCCAGTCCATCAACATGGCGTGCGATGCATCAATGCCCAGGAGGGCCTCAAGTAGAAGACGCCTGCCTTGCTACTGGTGGAACGATGAGATCAGGGTACTTAGAGCAGAGTGTCTACGGGCAAGGCGCAAAGTACAAAGATCGCGAAACACACCCAACTTTCAGGAGTACCTATCGTCCTTTAAGCTGGCGCGAAAACAGTTAAGCAGAGTTATCAAGGAGAGCAAAGCAAGATGTTTCAGACAGCTCTGCGATGAAGCTAACGTAGACCCTTGGGGCACGGCGTATAGGATGGTGATGAGAAAGCTTAAGGGCGGCAACTCCCCGCAGATAACATGCCCGTTAATGCTGAAGTCAATAGTAGAACATCTTTTTCCAACGAGAGCATCTACTATGTGCGCAATCACCAGAGAAAACTTTACAGAGGTAATTCCAGTGATTACAATAGAGGAATTGACAATCGCATCCAGAAAGATAGGTGACAACAAGACGCCTGGACCTGACGGCATCCCTAACAAAGCAGTGAAAGCCGCTGTTCAAAAAAGGCCAGACATCTTTATTGCAACAATGCAAAAGTGCCTAGAAGAAGGAATTTTCCCTAAGCAATGGAAACTGCAACACCTCGTTTTATTGCCAAAAGGAAACAAACCCCCAGGAGACCCATCGTCGTATCGCCCGATATGCCTACTGGACACAATGGGAAAGATCCTGGAGCGAATCATTTACAACAGATTGCTCACAATAGCGGAGGAGAAAGGGGCTTTGTCCAACCAGCAATTCGGATTCCGAAAGTCTCGCTCAACAATTGACGCCATTAAAGCTGTAGTTAATATAGCAGCGGAAGCAATTGAAGGTGAAAGATGGCGATACGGCACCAAGGAATACTGTGCAGTAGTGACGCTAGATGTCAAAAACGCATTTAATTCGGCAGACTGGCCCACTATAAGAAGATCTCTTGCTAGGATGGATACACCATCTTACTTGCTGCAGATAATGGCGAGCTACTTTACCAACAGGAAACTGAGGTATGATACCGACGAAGGAGTGAAGTACTACGATGTTACAGCTGGGGTCCCGCAAGGATCGGTGCTGGGCCCATTACTATGGAACATAATGTACGACGGAGTTTTACGACTACCACTGCCACCTAAAGTGAATATAATTGGATTTGCTGACGACATCGCTGTTGTTACAGTAGCAAAACAAATCAGTGAAGTAGAATCAGCTACAAATGTGGCAATCAGTCAAATCAAAAGCTGGCTAGGATCCGCCGGTTTAGAATTAGCTGACCACAAAACTGAAGCTGTTCTAATAACCAGTCGGAAATCTGTGGAATATATGAATGTACAGGTTGGGACCCAAATCATCAGATCCAAAGAAGCAATCAAATACTTAGGAGTAATGCTCGACAATAGACTGCGGTTTAAACAGCATGTTGATTATTCGAGCAAAAAAGCGTCACGACTTCAGGCAGCACTCTCAAGGATAATGCCCAACATTGGAGGACCTGGATACGCTAGGAGGATCCTACTATCCAGAGTTGTCAGCTCAGTCCTTCTTTATGCGGCTCCGGTTTGGGCGGGGGCTCTCGCGACCAAAGAAACAAGGAGGAAACTTACATCAGCCTACAGACTCTGCGCTATAAGGACCATCAGTGGTTTTAGAACTATCTCTGACGAAGCAGCCTTTGTCATAGCAGGAATGGTTCCTATCGACATCCTCGCGAACGAGATGCAGAGAATCTACAATCGGAGACGCTCGAGCCACCAAGAGGCTAGCGAAAGAAGAAGGGTTATAGAAGAAGAAAAAGCAGCTTCAAGAGCTGTGTGGCAAGATCGATGGGATAATGCGGTTAAAGGCAGATGGACCTATAAATTAATCCCCACCATCGACATTTGGATAAACCGAGCACATGGGAACTGCACCTACCACCTCACGCAGTTCCTGTCTGGCCATGGAGGTTATCGCAAATATCTTTACCGGTTTGGACACGATAGCTCTCCGTTGTGTCCAGAATGTCCAGACCAGGAGGAAGATACGGAGCATGCAGTCTTCTACTGTAGGCGATTTGAAAACTGGAGAAACGAACTTCCCAGTCCCCCATTCCTCATAGATCATATGGTACAATCTGAGGAAAAATGGATGGAAATTTGCGCGTTTATTACGCATGTGCAAATGCAGCTTCGAATTCAAGAACGAATACGTCGAGAAGCAGAAAGTACAGCATAAATTGCTAACCAGCCCCGCGAAGTAATACCTAACGGCAGTCCCGCGGGGAGAGTGGTAGAAGTGTGAAGGGTGTGTGTTTAGTACGTAGGCGTATTCCTGAAATCGATTACTCAGGTTTGCGAATCGTGCATGCTAGTAGCACTCGGGCTATTAGTATCTATGAAGATTACACATCCCTGGCGCAACCTAAAAAAAAAAAAAAAAAAACACTCCAGCAGTTACAAGCAGACATCGAGCGGCTGGCACATTTGTCCTATCCAAACGCCGGTGAGGAGATCATTAACGAGATGGCAACCGAAGCGTTCACCCATGCCATAGCTGATGCGAAACTACAAATGGCGGTAAGAATGGCTGGAAAGAAAACGCTCGCCGAAGCTTTGGCGTTTGCTCTGACAATGGAGGCCGCAGACCAGGCCTGTCAGGGAAGTAGCCGCCATCGAATGCTCTTGCCAGAGGATGGACGTCGAAGACTTCAGCGGGGCAGAAGTTGGCTAATGGAATCGACGCCCCCAAGACCACCATCCAGGTCTCCCAAACCAAACGATGCAACAAGAGTCTAACAGTGGAAGCATTCATCGGCAAAAACAAGTGCGTGGCTACTATCGATACCGGCGCCACGGCTTCCATTGTAAGAAGAGATCTCGTCCAGAAGTCGTGGCTGCACAACACCAGCTGCTGCTGTCTTAGAACTGCGACAGGGGAATCGGCGAAAGCATACGGAGAAGTTCGCCTCACGTTACAACTAGCAGGATTGGCCTTTTCTCATGTGTTCCTGGTGGCCGACATATGTGATGAATGCATCATCGGAGTGGACTTTATGAAAGAACACGACGTAATCATCGACATCGGGATGCAAGTTCTGCGGTACAGGAACGTAGAGATTCCAATGGTGTACGGGAACGAGAATGCAGCACATTTAAGGACAATACTCAGCAAGGACGAAGTCTTACCACCATCTTCCGAGACTATCATTTGGACAAAACTAGAGGGTGATCCTGGGAGCCACCGATTCTATCTATTGGAGCCGGATTCAGGAAGGATATCCCCAAACTACATCGTGGGAAAAGTTTTAGTGGAGCCAAAGAATAGCCTGGTCCCAGTAAGGCTCATGAACTTAAAGAGCCATAGCGTCAAACTGAAACAAGGGGAGGTTATTGGTGAATGTGTTCCGATATGTTTAATCTCGACAATAACTGGAAAGGAATCTGCGGGGCCCGTTTCATCAGCCAGGTTGGCGGAAGTAAGGGACATGATCCTCAAGCACTGCGAACTGGATCGGGATCAGCGTGCCATGGCAGAAAATCTAATCGGTGAGTACGCTGATACATTTGCCTCACAGGATGGAGAGTATGGCCGAACACATCTGGTGCAGCATCGCATAGACACTGGGGATGCCAGACCAATTCGTCAGCCTGCCAGACGACTACCATTGGCAAAGCAGACGGAGGTTGCGGATATGGTGTCAACGATGGAGAAGGAACGGCTCATCGAAAGTTCTAAGAGTCCTTGGGCCTCACCTGTTGTACTGGTCAAGAAGAAAGACGGCAGCACTCGACTCTGTGTGGACTATCGGAGACTTAATGACGTCACCAAAAAGGATAGCTACCCTCTGCCACGGATCGATGACACATTAGACACACTCTCAGGAGCTCGATGGTTTTCCACCCTTGATTTAAAGAGCGGTTACTGGCAGGTGCAGATCGATCCAAAGGACCGAGAGAAAACTGCGTTCACTGCAGGAAATGGGCTGTGGCAGTTTACAGTAATGCCATTTGGATTGTGCAACGCTCCGGCAACTTTTAAGCGCCTAATGGAACATGTCCTACGTGGATTAAGCTGGAAAACTTGCTTGGTGTATCTGGACGATGTGATCGTGATAGGAAAAACATTCGAGGAACATCGCGACAACCTGAAGAATGTGCTAGAACGGCTTCGAAGCGCTCACCTGAAGCTGAACCCAAAGAAATGTGACCTCTTCAGATCCGAAGTCAAGTACCTGGGCCACGTTATCTCATCAGAAGGAGTGCGAACAGATCCAGACAAGGTGGAAGCTGTGAAAAACTGGCCGGTTCCAAAAGACAAACACCAACTCAGGAGCTTTTTGGGTCTCGCCACGTACTACCGACGATTCGTAAAGGACTTTGCCGGAACCGCGAAGAGCCTGCACCAACTGACAGAAAAAGGAAGGCAATTCAAGTGGTCAGGTGAGTGCGACAAAAGCTTCAAGAACCTTAAGCAACAACTATGCGAAGCACCAACACTAGCATATCCCATTCCCGGAGAAATGTTCATCGTGGATGCAGATGCAAGTAACGTTGGTGTCGGAGCGGTTCTTTCGCAGGTACACAACGGCCAAGAGAAGGTAGTAGCATACTTCAGCAAAGTGCTCTCCAAGCCGGAAAGGAACTACTGCGTGACCAGGCGAGAACTTCTGGCGCTGCTTCTGGCGACAAAACGCTTCCATAAATACCTCTACGGCCAAAAGTTCCTTTTGCGCACAGACCACGCGGCTCTAAAATGGCTGCTGCAGTTCAAGAATCCGGAGGGCCAGGTCGCAAGATGGATTGAACGGCTGCAGATGTACGATTATGAAATACAGCATCGTAAAGGGAAACTTCATTCTAATGCGGATGCCTTGTCCCGGCGACCATGTAAGAGCGACTGCAAGCATTGTGTGCGTCAGGAAGAGAAGAACCTTCTTTCCATCCAAAGGGTAAGAGCTGAGCCTATCGCCGGCTGGAGTGCAGAGGAAATCCGCAACGCTCAAAAAGAAGACCCAGACATCGAGCCGATATTAGCGTGGAAGGAGTTTATGGAAAAGCCAAACGGACAAGATATCTCGGACAGGAGCCCTACTCTCAAGGCATACTGGGCTCAGTGGGACTCACTTCATGTGCAAGATGGTGTGCTGAAAAGGAAATGGGAGAGGCCGGATGGGAAAGATTTCATAATGCAGCTTGTCTTGCCGCGATCAAAAGTTCACGAGGTGCTGCGGGAGATGCATGATGGAGCATCCGGAGGTCATTTGGGTGCAAACAAGAAGCTGGAGAAAGTGCGAGAACGTTTCTATTGGCTCAGCGCAAGGGACGACGTAGAAAGTTGGTGCCGAAAATGCGTCGTGTGTGCCGCCAGCAAGGGACCCAGAACGAAAACGCGAGGCAAGATGCAACAGTACAACGTGGGTGCGCCATTTGAACGGATCGCCGCTGACATCGCTGGTCCGTTTCCAGAAACCGACAGTGGCAACCGTTACATCCTAGTCGTCATGGACTACTTCAGCAAATGGCCGGAAGCGTTCGCCATCCCTAACCAGGAAGCGAAGACCATCGTGGAACAGATCGTCAACAACTGGGTGAGCAGATTTGGCGTGCCCATGGAACTGCATTCCGACCAGGGACGAAACTTTGAATCGAAGATATTCCAAGAGGTTTGTCAACAACTAGGAATCAAAAAGACGAGGACGACCCCACTTCATCCACAATCCGACGGGATGGTAGAGCGCTTCAACAGAACCTTAAACGAACATCTCTCCAAGGTCGTAGAAGACCACCAGCGCGATTGGGATCGACAAATTCCTCTCTTCTTGATGGCCTACCGAAATGCTGTGCACAGTACGACTGGACATACTCCATCCGAAGTCTTGTTTGGTCGAGCAGTTCGGCTACCCAGTGAGGTGAAGTTTGGATCCCCTAACGATGAGGCCAAATGTGAAGAGGATTATGTGGCAGACCTCAGGGAAAGGATCCGAGACATACATCAGAGGACCAGGACGAGGATAAGGATAGCGAGTGACCGCATGAAAACCAGGTACGACACAAAGGCAACAACGTCCAGCTTCCACGAGGGAGACCTAGTATGGTTGTACAACCCACACCGGCAAAAGGGGAGGTCACCTAAGCTGCAGCAGGACTGGGAGGGCCCTTATAAAGTGGTCACACGCATCAATGACGTCGTCTTCCGGATCCAGCGTGGAGTAAGAGGCAAGATGAAAATTGTCCACCTGGATCGTCTTCATCGTTACCATGGCAGTAATCCAGATGATCTTGTTTGGGACGAACAAGTTTAAGAGGGGGGCAGTGTAGTATCAAGTACATCGTCAGGTACTTTGTGCAACGACATATATTGCCTACTAGTAGTAAATATTCCAACCTGATGTGCTTACGTTCCAACCTGGTGTGCTTACGTTCCACAATTGTTCCACACAATATCCCAATATTCCAGGATCCTCGATTCACCCGGAGAAACATCTAGCATGTTCTAGAACCCCTTACAATTTCCTATAAATACCCATACCACAACCACCGTGGATATAGTTGGTTATAAGTGCATACAGCGATTACAAGAGGGAGATTCGACCAGTGGTGAAAACAAGTGATGTATTGAAAGTAAATCTGTAGCGACAATTAAAATAAATAAAGAGTAAAGTGATTGAATACTGAGTTGAAGTAAAGTTAATGTTTGATAATAAATAAACGATTAAAATACACAAAAGACGGTTTTATTTAAACGAACCCCAGCAAGAATATTACAATATTTACCACATATACCACGAATCATGAACGCGCAAACTGATTTCGCACACAAATCTAATCTTTCATTTTCTCCATAATCAACGAAGCCCTCGATTATGTTTTTATATTTGTTGTATGTTAAATTCGTCTGGATACTCATTTCATCGAATATTAAAATGACTTCCTTGTCTTTTGGTTCCAATGTTAAAACATTTTTTTGTATTTCCTCAAAAACATTTTCGTTTAGACCAGGAGATAAACTTTTAAGTTTTATCCATCTAGGGTGTGGCAAGTGCAATTGTAGGTGATCACGAAGAAAATTATATCCAGACGACGAGCGGAAAAATATTCATTGGCAAATCCACCTTTCTTCTTGGGTAAATTGTCGTTTGCCTTGTGATAAAATGAGTTTGCAAAATGTTTTCGAATTTTTATTTATATCATGTAAGAAATCTATTTTTTTTTCTATTGTTTGCTTTTGATATTCTCTAAGCTGTGCCTTATCTTTTTTTAGCCTGCGGACTTTAATTGCCAGGATATTTCTGAATTTCAGACTTTTTTTTAGCTCTCTCTTTGAGGATTTTGTCAATTTTTTCCAGTCTACTTATTTGAATATAAAAAAATTGCTTTTTTGTGTTCGCTTCGCATTTCTTGCATACAGATTCTATGGAATCTATAGATCTGTTGCAGTCTATAAGTGCTAAAACTTCATTTAGTTCATCAAAGGATATATCGGTATTCGTTTCTTTGTTTCTTTCTTTTTCTTGACATAATATTTGTAGCGCTATAGAGTTAATTTTTATTTTAATTTTGTTACATATTCACTTGTTCATTTGTTTAATGTCACTTTTTGCACCCACATTTGTTTCTTAACTTCTTTGTTTGCCTACTGTCAAAGCACCAGAATCTATGTTCGAAATATCACACCTGATTCGAAGTGAAATTTTGTTCACGTGAAATTCACAATAGCTAAAAAAAATTCGGGCGAAGAAAAAATTTCCACGTCAAATATTTATCGGGTGAAACTCACAATAAGGCTGATAGTTCAGATAGTATTTCGCTGCTGAGATCAGAACGGCATTTCGCTCCTGTGCATTGCTGAACTTGAAAACAATCGGAGATGATGCTGTGTTGTTATTGCTGTTACGCTTTTTAGAGCGGAATGCGTTTAGTAAGAGAGGCGGCTTATAGTTGATAGTGTAGCAGAGCCTATTAAACAAACCTACTATGTTCTCATTGGGAAGTGCAATTATTCCGAAGAGTACTGCATCACAAGCTACTCCCTTCCTTTCCAATGCATTGCATCGCTGTTGAAGAGCTTTAATTTCTGCATTATGCGATTGCATAGTTATGCTGGTGGTTTCTTCAATTTGATCAATGCGCTCAACTATGCTGGTGACATTTTTATTGATCTCATCAAATCGCTGACTCCAGGTTGCTTTGATTTCCTCAATCTGTAGAAGAAATTGTTTTTGCAATCTAGAGATTTCCTCTGCGAACCCAAGATGCATTAAATTGCCCTGCTTTGTGAGGTGGTCCTGTAAGATTTTGGCCGTGAGAGGAGCGTTGTCACTTGATGGTTGAGTAGGTTGAGTGGGTGTTGATGGGAGAGCTTTTGTTGAAATTACTCTTGAACGGAGGTTGGTAGTAGCTCCAGCCATGGTTTAACAGAACGAATGGTAGCAGGGCAATAGTAAAGCGATGTAAGACTAGGAAAAAAACGGCAAACTATTTTAGCAAAAACAAGACCGATGTAGAGTTCTTCGTAGCGCAGAAACCGGCAATAAGTTTTAAATCACTGAGTCTTAATAGCATGTCCCCACCAAAACTAAATACGAGATTTAGCGAAAAAAGATTTAGATTAACGTGAGGTGTCCCCACCGGAATTTGGGACTTATATTGACGTTTGCACCATGCTTTGCGGCTTTTCACCTGTTTCGATTGTTCTATTGTCTGCAAGCAAAGCAAATGATTTGTACTATGTACGAATTATGTACAAACATTTGAAAATACATACCAAAAAAATGATCCAAATCGGTCAATATTTTATTTTATTTATTTGAAGTTTGAAACTTTCCGACAGACTTCAATTTTTTCTTTGTCAGCACACGAAAATGGCATGTGCTAACATAAAAAAGGATTGTTTGATTTGTGTCGCGTGAGGATTTAAGTGAGATTTATTATAAATCTCGAATTTAGACGGGATTTATAGGCGTCAAATCGTATGGTAAATCCTCGGGATTTAGTGAATATTTAGGTGGATTTAGCTAAATTCTTGCTAAATCCCGTATTTAGTTTTGGTGGGGACATGCTTTAAGGCTTTGTATGATTTAGAGCTTGTTAACTGGGATTATACACTCGTTCTGCTCACTTTTACTGGACGATGAGAAGAACACGTCACCACAGCATATTTGATGGCCTCAACTGTGGTGATAGTAGTAGTCACTCTCCACGTGCTGCATCCATATATAATAAAAGCACGGATTAAACATTGGAGGGGAACAGTTTTAGCTTGGTGTTCAAACTGATTGCATTGCTTCGCCATGTTTTAGACAGCATCCCGAACGCGGACTTTGCTTTGATTTGCGATTCTGTTGGCTATACCCAGTTCGGTTCCACTATCGGTCGGGACAGTACTCCGAAGATACTGGAAAACTCTGATCTGTCTACCGATTGTCCCACAATCCATATTTGAGCCGATGCGTTTGTCCCAAGGCTGATATTCATTTTCAGCCCGACGACGCCTGTCTTCCTCTCCGCATCTGCTGTCATTTGGTATAGGTCCATAATTCTGTGGGAGAGTAAGCATACATCGTCAGCGTAGACAAGATGTCTTAGTAGGGATGTAAGAGTCCCGTCGACAAAGCTGCACGAAGCACATCGCTAATCTAATCACTAATAATAGGAATAGTTTTGGTGAAAGTATACAGCCTTGTCTTACCCCACTTTGGATTTCAAATTCCACAGATAAGCTTCCTATGATGTGATATTTGGAGCCTTCATATGTAGCTTTGATTTTAAATTGCTATTAATTTATCGGGAATACCTCTCCGCATAAGGTACGCCAAATAAACTCCACGTTGACACTATCGAACGCCTTATCAAAATCGATGAATAGCAGGTGAAGTGGCGATCGATATTCAACACACTGTTCGATGATAATTCCACGGAGCGGATACCTGCTTGTTCGGCATTGAGTGTATCTTCGTGATGTTATTTGATTTGCTCCAGGATGATTTTAGCTATTATCTTAGCTGCACCAGGCAGCACACAGATACCCTTCCAGTTTCCGCACTCCATTAAATTTCCTTTCTTAGGAAGCTCGGCGATCATTTCCTTTTACCACTCGTCAGGAATGCTCTCAGCTTCTCAAGCTCTCTCTCTCTAGGCTCAGCCGATGTTGTTGGCGCTGCTCATAAGAGCTCTGCCGGAATACCGCCAAGTCCTACCGCCTTGTTCGTTTTAAGTGCTTTGATCGCGATATTGATCCCATCCTTAAGTTGGTTGCTATCAGTGTTCTGAGTAATCCAACTCGCCTAGTTAGACCATTGTCTGCAAATGCCGCTGCTCACTTGCCCCTCACATCCTTTGCTGTTCTTGCGTCCTTGACATGAACGTAATTCAATAGTTTGATTAGCAAGATTTTTTTGGCTTTTTCTAACTTTTTTGCTATCAGCCTCCATCCCAGTTACGCAGAGCCATAGGCCCAGGTGATCGAAATAATTTTCGAAAGCAAACATCATTAAAACGCATTGGAACGCTCATGCGGACATTTTGTAAATGTCAATTTATTTTTTACTCTGAACTTAATTTCCACTTTCGCATCGTTAGTCCATTGGATATCACATACATATTTAAACATAAACATCCTGAAGAAAGCAGACTCTCTGAACTGCGCCAACTACAGAGGTATAAGTCTCCTCAACATCGCATATAAGATCCTGTCTGCCGTATTATGTGAACGTCTAAAAACGGTCGTCAACAACCTGATAAGTCCTTATCAGTGCGGTTTCAGGCCTGGAAAGTCCACCATTGACCAAATATTCACACTACGGCAGATCTCGGAAAAGACCCAAGAATATAAAATCGATACGCACCACCTCTTCATCGATTTCAAAGCTGCCTATGATAGCGTGTTTAGAGACGAGTTATACAGAGCGATGTCTAGTCTTGGCATCCCTGCAAAGCTCGTCCGTTTGCGCAGAATGACGATGGAGAACTCACGCTGCTCCATCAAAGTAGGTAAGAACATCACCGAACCGTTCGATGTCAGGAAAGGTCTTAGACAAGGTGACGCGCTATCATGCGATCTCTTTAACATCGTACTTGAGAGAATTGTACGAAACTCACAAGCCAACACCGGAGGAACAATCTTTTACAATTCTGTACAACTACTCGCTTATGCCGATGACATCAACATAATCGGAAGAACTCAGCGGGCAGTCAATGGGGCATTTACGAGTATTGAGATCGAGGCAGCAAAGATTGGTCTAGCAGGGTCAATGAAAGCAAGACAAAATATATGCTGTCAACAAAAAAGGACACCCAACATCGGCGTCTTGGACAGAACGCCACAATAGACAGATATAATTTTGAGGTAGTAAAGGATTTTGTCTACCTAGGCTCTATGGTGAACTCCGCAAATGACATCAGTACGGCGGATGGAGCCCAACCTTCCCGCTAAGAAAGTCTTCGAATCCACCCCGGACGGACGGCGCAGTAGAGGACGACCTCGCGGTAGATGGCGCAAGCAAGTGGACGAGGACCTCAACCAACTTGGCGTGCGCAACTGGAGGCAGCTGGCTCGTAACCGTGCTGGCTGGAGACGTTTGTTGGTTGAGTCCCAGGTCCACCTCGGACTGTAGCGCCATCTAAGAAAGTAAGTAAGTAAGTAAGTATATAAACATAATTCAAAACAAAAACAATAGTCTATTATTTCCGCGATATGCAAAATAAGTGATAACCACAAATGGAACATGGTTTTGACAGCTCCACTTTCTTTACTCAAGAAATCCCGGGACTGACTTCAGAGCGATTCCAGAGCGAGACCGGGTTTCTAAAAAGAAATACGGAGTTGCGTTTCGGAGCGTGCCCAGGTTTCTCAAAACACAGATAAGATCGATTTTGGAATCCCCAGCTCTCAAAAAAAAAACCCTATCAATAACTTGTGTCCTCGCTATCAATAGTGGTCTAAAGCATGACAAAATAGGGACGATTTTGATAAATATACCAAAATAGATCCTGGTGTCAAATTTTAGAGATGGGCAACAAATCACTACCTGTGAATTATTCACTGCGAATGAAAATTCACATTCGCAGCCTGTGGATGAACTAAAAATAAACTGTGTATGGTAAAAACGTGAATAAAGAATTCGTTTTCATATCACATTTTTGTATAAGCAACTGTTCAGTACTATGTGACAAAAGTGCCAAACAAGCGCATAGCACATTATTTTCAAAACCTTACTTTTGATAACTGTCTATTGATCTATTTTAAATTTCATTCCTGCTATACTCTCTTTGAGTTAATCCGAATGTACGTTAGACTTTCCATAGTTTCTTTTTACATTCATATACTTTTGTTCGACGAACAAAAATGTACAAATCAAACCGTACCAGTACAGAGCGACGAGCGAATAACGAACACATAAACGTCAATCTATTCAGAGCGGCTACTGCACAATGGAAAGCGACGAGCGGATAACGAACATGTACACATCAAACCGTTCAGAGCGGCTACTGTTCAATGAAGAGCGACGAGCGGATAACGAACATAGACTGTTCAGAGCTGGCAGTGCTCAGTGTAGAGAATTCAACGATGAAGGAAAATGTGTATACCTAATGTGCATAAGGGAGGAATTCTTTTTTACATCGCATCTATGTACATATACTGAAGTGGCAGGCAGCAAATGATAGAACAAAGCAAAACGTGGTGAGAGAAATGCCTTGGGTGCACAAACAACATGCAGGTATATGAAACGTATATTATTCGCTGGGTTATACCACAGATAAGAGAAATATGGATTTCTCTTGTATGTAGTTATACTCAAAGCACAAATTTACCGATTTGTGTGTTTGGCGTGTACAAGTGCGCGTATATAAGAATAAAACAATTTTTTAAGATGCCGCCAATAATAAAGCGAAAAAAGATTAGTTTTATTTTGATTTTTTTACGGAATTAGATGAGAGTTTCGCAAAATGTAATTTTGCGAGGCATAAGTAAATTAAGTGGGGTAAGTTTATTTTTTGAATTATTGGGTCGAAATATTTTTTACGGTATCAATACTAATAGGGATAGCATATGCATATATCCACACATGCATAATAACGAATTACCTACGAGTACATTTTACGATACACAAAGTCAATGATATAATAATTTATTGAAGATAACAGAAAAAGATGTAAATTGTACTTTATTGTCATAGTAAGTGAAGAATTTTTATTCTTAAAAAAAATTAGTACCATACATTCGGATAACCTGTTAATCACAGTGAATAAGAAATCACGTTCAAAGTTATAGCTGTGAACATAAATTTACGACTTAGCCCAACTCAATCAAATTTCTACTGAAGTGACCCAACGGCAAGCTGCATCTATTGTAGTTGTAGGGTATGTAGAGCTTATAAAGGTGACGTTCGACTTTTTAGTCAAAGCAGTGTGCAAGATCAGATCCGACTAGTTAAGCATCGAATAAGCCGAAAAGTATTGTTATCCTGGAGTATAGCACTATCTAAAGTGAGATCAATTTTTTTCTAAATAAAAACAAATATTTGATTATTGTTTTCTAAAAATGGGGTTCTTTTTATTTTTTGTTACTTTTAATTTTACAACTAAAAATATTTACAAAATATAAAATGTGATTTGTTCTTCGACATAAATATCATGGCTTTAAGTTTTAGTTGCTTATATTTACGGACTTGCACCGGTTCTTAGTGGCTACTTACTTTCTTATAAATAATCAGCTCAATAATACAAATAAGATCACTATTCAACAACAAAGGAATATCTAAATATACACAATACTACTTAAAATAATATTCATTACATTACAAATAGGATAAAAATCACATATTTATGTACAATAAATAAACAGGAAAATAGTATGTGGAATCGATTTTTTTCCACTTAGGCTTTTACGTAGTAAAAGATTGGGGAATCAGGAGGAACAGGAGATTATTTTTATAAACTTCCTTTAACATATTTTTGTTCACACACATTTACGAATGGTTATTTTACTTATTTTGTTTAGTTGATTCATGTTTTTTTTCAACTAAATAGATTAGTTATTAATATTTACTTTAGACTTTCTACTGTTTTATTGCTTTATTTTCACATTATTATTTTTGTTCATCAAGTGTATATATATGTATATATATATACTACATTTGATATTTCCGCACCTAGGAAAGTATATTAGGTACTAAAAATAGTAAACGATATACATATATATTTATAAATATAGGTTCCTGTATTTTCTACAACTGCGCTACTGTCTTTCCTTAAATTGCTACTTCTTATAATCTTATTTTTATACAATTCGGATTTTGACAAAAACAAAGATATTGAGATACAACAACCAAAGACAGGCATAGAAAAATAGGTTCTTCTATTTTGATTTTGTATTAATTCTCACAATCTGCTTACTTTCCTGTTGTTAGTAAAAATACAATGCCTTTTCATAAAGCTATTTTTAAATAAAACTTATTAAATTGAATTGCAGATTTGTAAAGCATTTCTTTAACTGGCCAGTTTAAGTTTAAACTTTTCACATTATTTTCTCTTTATGTATACATAAATATTTATTGTTTGTTTCTATTTTTTTGTTTTTAAATATATTTATTTTTGGTATAAAAAACTTCGAGTTCTATAAAACTACTGATTTTTATCGTTGAAGTGAGAGGATGACGAAATTTTGAGCATTATTTGTTGTAATGAATAACATAATTCGACATAGTTTACCTTAAAACATACACTCCATAGATACTGTAAACGGAAGGAGAAAAATACCAGCATTGAGTCTGATGTTATTTACTTATGTATTCCCCACCGGGAAACAGTTTAATAACTTCTACTCTTAAATATACCTACATGATGAGAATTAAATCAATTATACATTGCGTATATTACTCGCAAATAATCATTTTAGCGGCCAAAAAACTTCTATTGCATGCAGTAATTTGGTGCTGGAACATAAATAAAGACAATTGGTACCCAAGATTAAGTATCATCGATTTCTAAATGGATACGTTCTTCTTTGATGTGCAATGTCTATAATATGTACGTATCTATGTAATATATGGTTATATCCCGTTGCATGTAGATATGAAAAAAAATATTAATTGTGTGCGTCAAAACACTTTGACCAAATCTCTCTCACTTTCGTTCGATCTATCCACTCATACGCAGTTCAACTATCTATCTACACGTTGCCCCTTGGACTAAACTATTAATAGCTTTAAAAAACTATACAACTACATTACTTGCTTTTTTAGCCATTATGAAGTATTCTCTATATGTATATGCTACCCTAGGTCTACAAAACATATGTGTTTCCCGCAAAAATATGTGATTATATATTAAATTTATTTAGGTATGTATTTCCTTTCGCATCATAGAAAGAAAAACATATTGCAAACAAATAAAACGAAAACAGTTCGAATAATAAGGAATACTAGTAATCATAACAACTAAACCAGTCTCACGTCAACGACTGCCTACTCAGTCGTTTTAAAATTAATACTATACTCGTATACCAGAATGTTGTCGTAAATGTTCGACTAAATCCTTGTGCTCTGCTTGATCCTATCGCTTCAGTAGCAGAACTGCGGCTGCTTCTTGCGGCGCCTTCAATAACATGATTGTTATCAAGTTCGTGCAGAACTGGCAGTTCAAGTTCTGGAATTGTTTCCGTAACAAATAAGCGCTTTGGCTTGCAACGACGCGGCTTGCTCCATGTTTTTGTTATATTGATACTATAACCTTCGAGGTATTCCGAACCCTGTAAGACAAAAAAATAAAGTTGATTACATACAATAAGACAATTTCAACATTGCATGCGTTTTTAAACTTTATTACAACTACTAAGATAAGCCCAGTTAATCATTAACAAAACGTAAATGATACAACTGTGTCCTACTTATGTATGTACATTGTACATACATCCATATATGTGTCACAAGGTAAAACCGCCTAAGCCGATATTCACAGATTCTCAAAAAAAAAAAAAACAAGTTTAAAAATTTGGTTTTTCCGAAAACGTATGGAAATTTGGAATTTTAGTCTTGTTCCTTTGCCTATAACTCGGTAACGACAGCATGTAAAAGAGTAGCAAATTGGTAGCATAAACTTCGAATAGCAGAGGATCTTCTGGCATCCTTAACTCAATTTTGTCCTAACTCGACTTAGGCGGTTTTACCTTGTGGCCACAGATATATGTACTTGTATCTTCCCTTTGCACCCGATTAATATTTGAAATAAAAAAAAAAATTAAAGTTATGGTACTTTGAAACAGCAAATCGTTAATCAGAAAATTGCATTTTGACAATTTTTCACAACTGGATATGCTTTAATGAAATATGTGGCTTTGTGTCAAATCAATCAATATTTACTGCCTTGGCGCAGTGGTTAGTGTGGCAGGCCACTGCGCGTGAGTTTCCATGTTCGAATCCCAGAAAACACCAAACAGTTTTTTCATGGCCCTACCCTTTCGCGAACATCTGACAAACATCCGAGGGTATTGTTGTCATGAGAAAGCTTCTCAAAAACAAAGCGCCCTTCGGATACGGCACTAAACTGTAGGTCCCTTCCGTTCGTGTGAACAAAATATAACGCCCATAACACGAGTGGTTGCGAGAAGCTTGGCCCAGGCACTTGAAGAGCTGTAATATTTATTTATTTTTTTATTTACTGTTAACAAAATCGACCGAAATATTTGAAAAATAGTCAATTCCGTTCAATAAGCAAAGTAATGTTATGAGAGTTTTTCGTGAAAAACCTGGTATGTCATGTGATATCATATGTCAAATATTACATGTTAATAAATGTTTTGAAACACTTATGCCTCAAATGCAGAGGCCTATTCATTTAGGTATAGTGAAGTTACCGATATTACCTCTACCGGCGAAACAAAAAACCTCAGATATGAAGTTTTAAGTACACCCATGCAGCCATTAAGCCTATAGTTCGTTACACAGATAGACATAACTTGCAGAACTCACTTTAGTAAATTTCGTTTCTAAATCATTGAGGGCCTTCTCGAAGGACCAACAAACAAATATACAGTAGATTTAAAAGACTATTAGCTTAATTCTTTATTTTGCCAAAGTATCAATTATAATTGTAATAAATATATAAACAAAATAAAAGTGTGACAATAATCTTATATATTAAACGTTATTAGCATTACTATACGAAGAAGAAAGTGGCAATGGATTGGACACACCCTACGGCGCGAAGACAACTCCATTGCGAAATACGCCATGCAGTGGAATCCGCTCACCCAGGCAGGTAGAATAGCGGGACGCCCTAGGCAAACGTGGCGCAGAACAGTTGAGGAGGAATCGAGCTCTTTAGGAATGAGTTGGAGGCAGCTCAAACGCGTTGCAGAACTCCGAACACGATGGCGCGCAGGCGTGGTTGACGCCCTATGCCCCCCCGAGGGGTTAAAGGATATAAGAAGAAGAATACGTGAACACAAAATTTATTGTACGTTTTTGTAGTATTATTTCTAAATCGAGGGGAATGAAACTTATATGATTCGAAAGGTACTGCCATAGACGTGCAAAAAAAAAAAAAATTATGTTCGCATTACTTTATAAAATAAAGTGAACATACACACATGATTTCCCCATACAAAATGCTTTAACCAATTAAATGAAAGTATTTTGATCACGTTCATGGCTGTATTAGCTTGGATCCCTTTGCCTTCCCTGCATGAGAGAATAGTACAAAAAAAGTTTTGTAAACAAATACATAGTGTTGTTTCTCTGACTGGTTGTTTCTTTTCCCCTCGGTCGAATTTCGACCACACGCGATACTAGTATAAATAAATAAATAAAAAGTCAAAATCAAACGTTGAGGAGAGAAAAATTGTTCTTTTTCTTTCCGAAAATAAGGGATCATAACCCTCCCACTTCACCGCATTTCTCTGAATGGTTTAGAAAACTAAGGGAAGTGCCATAATCGACTAGAGTTAAGCATACAGTGGACTCGTTACTTTTTGGATCCTTATTTTGCAACTATTCCTATGTATTCCCTTTGAAAGCGCGGTTCTGCCCTACATAGATTAGTTATTAGCGTTACTAATCATGCTAACCCGTTAAACACCACAAGAAAGGAGACCCCCTCAATTGCGCCAATTATAGATTCATCAGTCTTCTCAACATTGCATACAAGATCTTTTCGGCGATATTGTGTGAACCTTTTAAACCTTTTATTAACAGCCTGATTGGCCCCTTTCATTGCGGTTTCAGGCCAGGCCCACCATCGATTAAATATTCACACTTCGACAGATCTTGGAGAAAACCCAAGAAGTCCAAATCGATACTCATCATCTCTTTACCGATTTCATGATAGCATCCATAGAGAAGAGCTATATAGACCCATGTTTAGTTTTTACATCCCTGCCAAACTTGTCCGTCTGTGCAAGATGTCCTCATCGAGACCTTTGACGTCAAAAAAAGTTTTAGAGAAGCTGAAGCGCTGTCATGTGACTTCTTTGATATTGTACTTCAACGGATTGTGCGGAACTCAGAAACCAACACCAGAGGCACAATCTATCAAAAGTCTGTACAACTGGTTGCATACGCCGACGATACTGACATTATTGGAAGAACTCAGTGGGCTGTCATCGGTGCGTTGGTAAGCATTGAAGCAGAAGCGGCCAAGATGGCTTTAGCTGTAAGCGAGGGCAAAACAATGTATATGCTGTCAACAAGAAGCGAATTGGACAGAACGTCACAGTGGCCAGCCACAACTTCGAGGTAGCAAGGGACTTTGCCTACCTTGGCTCTGCTACAAATTCTGAAAACGACACCAGCGCAGAAATCAAGCGGAGAATAACTTGCCAATCGCTGTTTTTTTTTGGGCTAATAATGTAATTCAACAGTAAATTCCTATCTCGAACAATTAAGGACTCTATATAAGACCATGATCATGCCAGTTCTGCTTTACCGGGCTGAAACATGGACTTTATTGAAAGCGGATGAAGATATGCTTGATCGTTTCGAGAGAAGAATTCTCCGAAAGATATCTGGTCCCGTTTGCGTTGACGGGTTTTGGAGGAGAAGATTCAATAGCGAACTACACGAGCTGTACAGCGATATCGACCTAGTCAAAAAAGTGTGTATTGGACGATTGAGATGGCTAGGTCATGTAGAGCGAATGCACACCAACGCTCCGGCCCGCAATCTTTGAATCTAACCCGCAGGGACAACGCAGTAGACGGCCTCCACGCCGTAGGTGGCGCGCACAAGGGACCTCGACCAACTTAGAGTGCACAACTGAAGGCATTAAAGACCGAGCTAAATGAAGAGTCTTCTTGGTTGAGGTCCAGGTTCACCACGAACTGTACCACTAGCTAAGTAAGTACGTAAAGTTAAACACCTAGTTCGTAAATTATCCGTGAAATACCGTATAAGTAAAATATATGTATTATGGAGGATTTTATTTACAAAATAATGGTAGTCTACAGTCGGAATTTGTTTACGTCGAACATTTGCTAATGTATTTTATCCTGCTTTTTAAAATATTTGATCAGATACTACTTTTATTGCACCTTTTTTTAATTCTGCTTTGTTGTTATGACAGGAGTGAAATTGGCCACTAACCATCCATGTATAATATTTATAACAATGGTTCACACATATTTTTATGTACATGTGCATATACTTTGTTTACATAAACGAATTGAAAGATTGGATTGAAGTCAAATCGAAACTCGATGCTTATAGCTCTCACCGGATTAAGAGATTAAATCTAAATTGAATCGAAATGGGAATTAATTTGAGACTTCCTACTAAGAACATAAAATTAGATGTCCTAAACTTGTTAACCTCCATCCGCCCAATGACGCTAGTGGATCAATCTATAAATTAATTTATACTGCTCAAATTTGCAATTTCCTATCCTGCAGAATTCTGTGCGGAAGGATTTTGTGATGCGTAATTTTTCATGGACAACCCAGATGTATCCGCTATTTTTTGTTCTGCATTAAGACAAAAAAAAAGAAGAAACAAATTAAAAAAGGGACCAAATTCATTTAGTCTTAATTCTTAATTATATTTTGCATTAATATATACAATATTTCTAGGGAACTGTTCTTAAGATGAAGTAAATTGTTTCGCTTTATTTCTGAAAGAATAGGTGAAAAGCAAATTTTTAATGGATTTTATGTCCGGGCTATGATGGCTTGGTCTAAATGCTGCTATAGTTCATTTGATACGAGACTAAGACTGGAAACTTCCTGTGTAGATAAAGACGATGAAGTTTTCGATCTGTAGCTCCCCAGGATTGAAAATGCGCTTATGCTCACAATTTCGACTGATTATTCTGATACGACAACGACAGCAGTTGACGAAGTAACGAAGCCATTTAAAGACAGCAAAATGATGAATGAATAATGTTTTTCTACAGTAATTTACTTTAACATGAATGTTCTTATATTTCCATTCGATAGTCGGTTTTGCATATTGATGAACGAGGATTTAGAAATATTGGGTCGATATTTCGATATATCAAAAAATCTCTGTTGATTTTAGATATGTTTTGTGCATATGTAATGTTCACTGTGGTTCTGTGCTATCATTGCAAGTTCTTCGTACACAAAGGATTCTGTCACTTTTCGAGCGTTTCTTTACGATTTGTATTGATTTTCTTTTTGTTTCTTCTAAACCAGAACCAGTTTGTTTCGTGATACTTATTACAAAATATATACAAATATATAAATATTGATAGAGATCTGTTCTAATGTCGTCAGTATTCGTTAGACCCTCACTTTGGGACCATTGAAACAAAAGTTACCATAACAGCACTGCTTCACTACGCGCACCACTTTGAGCAACGTTTCAACAGCACAGTGTGAAATCCCTTCTGGCCTGTACAGCTTTATAGCGTCAACTCTCTGTATAGGTAACTCCAAAAAAATTGTTTCACAAAATGCATTTCATTTAAAAAACAACTAGAATGGAAACTATGCACAACTTATCGTAAAAGTCGTAGGATAAGGATAACACTCTCAATTAGCTTTTAAGAAAGCATCATAGGATGTGTAAATATGATATTTGTATTTTCATATTTTTTGACAACTGGTAATACCAAGCACTCAATCAACCAAAAAATGTTACCAAAGAAAAAGTCTAAAGTACGAAACATTTATTCCAACATTCATTCTTTTTTTAAACTTAGTTTTCTGAACCAACCATCTTAGATAAAAAAAAGAGCATTTTTCCTCATTTCATAAATGTTTTCTTCCTCTCCACAAACAATTTTCTTCTTTTCACAAACTCGTACTTATATTCCCGCTGTACTATTGAATTGATTTTTTTTAAAACAGTTTGTCAAAATGTTTATAATTTTTATTCCTTTTTCTGAGATAAAATCAGAATAAGGCGTATATTAAAACACTACACATTCCGTTTTTATTTTTAAAATTTGTATAGAACTTCCTTCTGTCAATTCAAAATGACCACTATCACCTTTCTTTCGTTATTCAATGATTACATGGCGGTGTAAGTAAAAAACGTTTCAGAAATTTGAAAATTCTTTGCGGAGTCGTAAATCAAACACTTACCGGTATGAAATGGTTTTTGGCACCCCAACACAATGGTTTAAACGACCCACGTCTGGTTGCTTGTTGAAATTTCTCAAATTGATGCTCCCAATCATAAGATAGGAGACGTGATTCCAGTGTCATGCCGGCCAGTTCTGGTGGCGATGAAATCAATACGGGATTCGAATCTCTGCGGGAGAAAGATAATGATATTAATAATGTCCATTAAAACAATATTATGATTAGAAGTATTTTTTGTAAAATAAGATTATATTAGAGATTCAATAAAGTTAATAAGATAAACCAAGTCGCATAAACTATTGTTCCTTAACTCAAGTTTCCTGAAAAATTCACTACGGAATGAACTCAAAATTTCAAAATGAGGATAATGGATATTTTAAAATGAAATAAATTAGATGAAATTTGTTCATATTTCATATTTTTTTGTTTTAGGCAGATAGAGTGACACAATCCATCACAGGAGAATTAAGACCTTTCCATAAGTCTCATTCGGTTTGACATTCTTCATTCAGAATTAGAACTCTAGTTAAAGCTAAAAACCTATCACATATTTCAAACATCAAGAAAGAAGGAAATTCGCTTATGCAAAAATTAATTTGAATGCATATGGGCGGGACATATTATCACGAGATACCCAAAATTTGTTTGCTGTTTTAAATGTGCAGTAGGCTGTATACTGCGCGAAACGGTCATTTCGTTACCTTTATCTAATCAAACCTATTTTGAACAGTCAAAAGACAACTCACTTTTCAGAGTATTGTAGCCACGCATTCCTTGCAGTTTTTACTTGCATCTATAAGGACAAGTATTGGCTTCATGAAAAAAATGCAAACTTGAGATTTCGATTAATTTTCACATATAACTATTGCTAAATCAACTTAAAAATCCAATTCTGTCTTTTTTCCGTCTGTGTGTATGCACTGTCGGCAGCCTAAACGGTTTGTGAGGTCATAATTGAAGGCGTAATCGGAATTTTCATTCTAATCCTAAAATTAACGGTAATTTACTTAAGAGCGGACTTGAAAATGACCGATTTTGTCTAAAACCGCTAGAATAGTTTTGTTCAAATTGCAAATTTGGTCAGGTTGACCATATGTTACTATCAATGCTTCAACAAAACTTGCTTCAGCATTACTGCAAAGCCTAATCCATCAAGTCAAGTGAGAGTTTGCATAAGATCCGTTCCAGGTGGATTGTAACTTTTCTGTATGTTTTTCAAAATGCCTTTCGTTGTATGTTATCGAATATATGATACCAAATACTGGAGTAATGCGAGAACTCTTAAAAAATAAAAACTAAGTCTTATTAAACAAAAGAACGCATTTGTATATATTAATGGTATGCATACTCGTACACCCATGTCGACGGTAAGCAAGCCGGCTATGTATGAAGAAGAAGAGACTTGCTATTTGCAATACCCTGATAAGTTTGATGATTCTGAACATTCAGTTTATTCTACAACTCGGCAGAATTTCAGTTAGCTATGTAATCCTGTAGCTGTAAAAGAGGTGTTTAAATATGAAGCTATATTTTGGTACTTTTATCCTTTATCACACTATATCTGACAAAAAAAAAAAACACGTTGCTTAGTTACACTATTTTCCATTATCATTCCAAAGTTTAAAGGTTCTTCTAAGGTGGTACGAACAAACACATGCACAATATAGGTTAATTATAAGAGATTATTATTATAATTTTACTTCAGGCGGAGCTTCATTTAATACACCAGTTATAATACTAGCATTTAATTATTTTTATTTATATTTACTGCGAATTTCTGTGTTAGGAAAATTATTTATTAATTAATATGTAGTACTGTCAATGAAGCAGGAAATAACTGATCAAGGTAACAAGTTGCGATCAAGTTTATCAAATTTTTCAAATGTGGTTATAAAAATCGCTTAGCAGTTATTATTTTCTTTCAGCGACAAGTTAAAAAAAATAATGTGCACTTACGTAGCCAACTGTTCAATCCCTAAAGAATGTAACACTGTTGGAAGGCTGGGAAGTGAATGACACGTTGTTAACTTTTTCTGCCGGGGATAATAGAGCGTTAACACTGTGCAGCTTTCTTCCTTCATTGTAAGACCACCTGAAAGTAAATAATTGATTTCAACCTTTCTTAAGGATCACAAATTTTTCCTAGACTTTTTTAAATCTAAAATCCAATCATATTTATGTTTAGTGTATAAAAATGTACATATTATTAATAACGGAACTTGATATTGCAAAATAAATGAACTTTTTAAGTATTTACCTAAAGTAATAGCTTTTCTAGACGAACTATCATAGATACACTCTACAATCAGTCTATCGCCGGGCATTGAACGCACTGTATTGGATAACCGTCTAAAATCTTGGTAATCGGAATCAATATTACTATCCTGAGCAATTGGAGGCAGTTCGTCCGACTTACGTATCTAAAAAGAGTTATTTCTTTATATAGTAAGAGAAATTTTAGAAAATAATTTTACGAACCTGACGAAATTTAATTTGTCTGCCTATTTGATGAGTTCGCATCATGACAGCAAATATGCTTATCCCTTGTGGGGGAAATGCATAACCAGTGCAATTCTCTATACACTGACCTTCAGACACTACATGCTTCTGTCCAGGAGGAATAATATGTCGCCAATTTGGATCCATGCCTGGAAAAAATGTTTTTATTATATCGAACGAATTTATTTTGGAAATGCATGAAAATTAACAAAAAATATGCAGAAATGTTCCACACACAGACTTTAACACACCGCATACGTATTTAAATAGGATTATTAATACATCCATTTTATTTTTTGTCTCAAGAGTGCTATAATAAAGTGGTTGTAAAGCAAAATCTTATGTTGAATTCGAACACGTTGTTTAAAGATTTTCATCACGTACTGTTTTGCAATATAATGGGTTTTATGAATGGCTTTTGACTTCTTATTTAATTTGTTAATGCTTCCTGTTTAACAGGCTCCACATCTTTAATGAGTTTTATTTTGAATTCATATTTTATTCCTAAGGAAAGCTTCCTACCTGTCTTCTCCTTAAGTTGTAAAACTTGTGTCTGGAGAGCAAAGGGTTTTTCTGCCTCCATACCGGTTTTTATGTTGTGACAATCCGATTCAAGCTACATATCTTACATGTTTGTTGAGTTGGGAGTACTATACCATAGTTACTGTTTAAGTAGTATCGTGCTACATGTTTGAGTAAAACGGGAAATATAGGGCATTCAGTGGATACTAATGTAATTTGGTTTGCTTATACAACCAAGTGCATAGAACTCAATGGATGTTAAAGCAATGTCACTTGGATATCATAATGTTCCACAATTATCTCCGTAAGCCACTGGTTTCTCTTCTACTAAATAGAATTTTTTTCATACTTCTGTTTTCTTCCCGATTGACATGTCTTTGCGGTAATATCCAGAAAAGAATGACCCAATTAAGCTGGTATTTGGTATACTCGTATATTCACATAACAGAATAGAACTCCATGCATGAATACTTTCTGTTCGCCCTCTATACCACTTTTGACTTCCCTTCACAGATTAGAAATTTATTCCATGCTACAATACAATACATTGTGCTGATGAATAAATAAATAAAATATATCCGCGACGTATGTAGGTTTTCATTTGGTTGTGTGTTTTGATTTTGTTATTCAGTATCTTAGATGTTTCACTTTTAGTCGTTTTTTTAAACTTTTTTCGCTTGAATTTTACATTACTTTAATTTTAAGTATTTGCTTTTAATTTGAACAAAAGAATGTATAATGCTTTAATCCTAAAACAGCTCCAGAATATGTTACATTACATTAATGTATGTATGTGTGTATGTATGATTTCCAATGAAACCACAAGTAACATCATAAATGAAATATTTTTTTTATAATTGTTTTTTCACTTATACGAGTACGTAATAACTACATTTTTATTACATAATCTGAACCATAATTAAAAATGCTATGTCAACACATATTTTTTTACAATGCATTGTTTCCGAGATATACGAGTAGGTACAATAACTAATAGAAGATTACAAACCACACAAAAAACATATCAGTGATAGCGGGGACAGACAGATCAGTGATACAGATCTTTGCAATTCAACAAACTTTATCAACAAATATTTTGTACATATACGTACGTATGAAATCTTGTGACGTCATCTTTCATTTGACATGTCACATCATTGGTAAAAAAACTTATTTCCCTTCATTTTTTTTGCCTTCAAAATTTTTTATATATCTAGGAGTTACCATAAATCATAGCTTATCGGTAAATCAACATCTTGAGCTCAAATTGTCAGAAGTGAAAAAGACCATAAATTACAATATATGCGGAGAAACCTCCTGGCTAGCAATAGAATCTCATCTTCAGTGAAGATGAAGGTTTTGAAGTTGTTACGAGGTCAGTTATGTACTACAGACACAAGTATGGGCGGGTCAGCCATATGATAAGGTGGGAAAATTACCGAGATCCTTTCCGAACAAAATGGTCCGACTTTTGATTAATACCCCTATTATACAGCATCGAGAAAAAAAAAATGCAAATGATACAGTGTGATGATATCATGTAAGAACTTTGTCATTTTACGTTGTAATGCACTGAAATGTTGGCCAAATCTCTAAAGTTATATTTGTTTTCTTATACAAAGTGGATTTTCATCAAATTTAATCAGACTAGACTTATTATATTAAGAATGTTCGAAATTGCAGATATGAAGGCAAGCAAAAAAAAAAATGCAAATGCTAAGAGAAATTCGAAATTAACAAATTTGTTCACCTTTTTCGTACATAATATTAAATCAGCATAAAAAATAGACCTAATACTTTGTTGCATACCCGTCGTTGGCAGTAACGGCACGCAATCTGGAAGGCATTAAGCCTATTAGGGAAATCAATAGGTCAACTGAATTTTTTTCTCATTCCGACTTTAATCTTTCCATCAGCTCTGTACAGTTGGATGGTTCTCGCCTTCTTTTCTCCCGATCTATAATACTAAATCCCATAAATTTTCTATAGGATTGTGATCGGGGGATTGCGGCAGTCACTCCAAAACTTCAAAATTTTCTCTTTCTAAGAACCTTTGCACCAACCTGCTCGTGTGTCTTGGTTCATTATCGTGTTGAAATAAGCTGTCTTCAGGCATATTCGATCGTAAATGTGGAAGCATGTAATTTTGCAGTATGTCTTGGTACA
Organism: Brachypalpus laphriformis; assembly: GCA_945910035.1. Classification (NCBI taxonomy): domain Eukaryota; kingdom Metazoa; phylum Arthropoda; class Insecta; order Diptera; family Syrphidae; genus Brachypalpus; species Brachypalpus laphriformis. Next base: position 127,993,255 of record OX246756.1, read on the forward strand.
ATTGGGCGTTCATCCGACCGCTGATTTTAAACAATTGACCAACTCATTGATGATTAAATAAAGTAAAGAAGAAATCTGATTTGATGACATTTTTAGACTGCTTACCTCACACCATTACTGATCCTCTCCCGTGTCTTGAAATTGGAAATTGATATCTGGGGCTATATCTTTGGCCCGGAGGTCTACGAACATAGCGAATGCAATCTGACGAGAACAAGTTAAATTTCCTTTCATCACTCCATAAAACATTGGCCATTGCTCTCTCGCCCAATGAATATGACGCTTCGCAAAATCTATCCGTTTCTTCTTACTAACAGGACTGATGTAAGGTTTTTTTGCTACACGTCCTGCATAAAGTTCGCACTACCTTAATCGTCGCCTAGCCGTGTGTACTGCTACATTAAGCCCTAGATGCTTGTTAACATAATCAGAAACTTCCACTGCCGTCTTCAAGGAATTGACTTTAACTTGCTTGGCGATTTCTCGATCTTGTCGGGACGTTGTTTTTCAAGGACGACCACTACTAATTTTGTGATTGACATCCCCTCGTTCACGATATCGGGATACAATTCGCGAAATTGTTGATGTTGCAAAACCGAACTTCTTAGCAATATCTTGCATTAGTCTGCCTTGGTAATAGTGGCAATAATTACTTCTGTGCGCCCATTCGATAGTTGTTTTTAATTATTGTTATTTAAAGTGATTCTCACAAGAATAAGTCAGTTTATGGTCTAACCTTAGCAATAATATTGTCCATTTGCATTTTTTTTGATCGCACAATATTTCGAATTTTTTTACATAGTTATTTCAAATTTGTAAACACCAGCACGAGAACAATTACAAACTGTTGCTCAAAATTAAATGTCTACACAATGTATCCCTATGTATCCACAGCCCAAAAGGTACCGTTATAAAAAATAAAAAAGTTGTATTGCTATTGAGGTAAACGTTTGCATTTTTTTTTTTGCTCGGTACTGTATGATTCTTATCGAAAGCGGAATCGCCCTACTTTTTATGAATAGGTATACACTTAAACGAACCCCACAGGCGGATCAATAGAAATGTGGTGAAGTGGGAGGGTTATGATCCCTTGTTTTCGGATCATAAACTCGACGAAATAGGAAGAAGATGAAGGTATACACTGAAACTAGGTAGGTAGCCAAAGTCTTAAAGGGGGAAGATGATATGCCACTTACAAAGATATTTGCAAGAAAAGCTTTAAGAACAAAATCACTATTTCATTAAGACTGGGAGAATAGCACAGATGAACATAGTTGCAGTTTTAACATAACACACCGAAACGGCCTCCCACTTCAATGTGGGCTATGCAACACAAGAGAAAAAGAAGACATGTTTCATTTAGTTGCCCTATTTTAAAGGAAAGCACATTTTGGAACAGATCCATTACGAATGTAAAAACCGTCTAAATGGAGAAAATACCTGGAGCATGAAAGTACATATGTATTCGCCCAAAAAATCTTCATTTTTGGAATTCGGGGGATTTTGTTTTGGGTGGTTATTGGTTGCGTGAGTGGCTAAGCCCTGCATTAATTTCCCGCTTGATGTGAAGTTTATTCCCATGTGAAGTATTTTTGAAGTACTTGAGCGATTATTCGCGGTGCCATATACATATGTAAGTAAACCTAAAATGAATACATATTAATTCTAGACTTTTGCCATTCGAATTTTTTTTTCTAGATTTTAGCTGTTTGGAATTTTTTCCTTTCCAGATATTTTTTTTTCAAAATTTTTATTTTCTATTGTATATTATATATCGGGGGACACCAATTTTTTGTTCGAAATTGAATGCTCTACGCGGACAAACTTCCGAAATACCCTGTACAATATACGAGTAGTATACTAGTTGCTTCAGAGCAGCTATAGTTTTGATTAAGAATAGAACACATTTGTACATAACTGAAAAATTACACAACGCTTATAAACATCAATCATAAACATATATATGTATATACATACAAGTACATGAGTACACAATAAAAAATTACCAATCGATAGAACGCCAGCGTCATTTGGTCGCAGTACATGGGTAAAATAAATCTTTAATCCGGAATTATCCGCCATCTGTTTTGTCTGCAACTGTGCAAAATCAGGCTGCATGTTACTGTAATGCGTCTCCATTAGAAAGTATTTAGCCTGCCGCGAGTCAATTGGATAGCCAACTTCATCAGGGAATGAAAATCCCTAGTCAGAATACAATAGTTATAAAGATATAATTAGGAATTTTGTTACAATTTTGCTTTTATACTATTTAAATAAAAAATATTTTAAATGATGTATGCGCTCGCTTACCTCAGATCCCCGTGACCACGAAGCTACAATTGCGTTGCAAGCTAGGGGCATGTCTCTTGCTCCAAGACACTGCCGTCCTTGTTCTCGAGCCATTAGTTCAAGGTCCGAATGAGAACCTTGACATTCGTGTAACGTTACGTGCTGTAGGTACTGTATGCTGGACGATGAATCGAGTATTGGTTCATACTGTAAATTAGTTAATGAATATATATTTGTGCTCATGAATAATTATCTATGTGTATTTCATACTCGAATCAAGTGATGTTTCCGATTGATGTCTTCTAACTTAAACATTTTGCACCAATAAAGTGTATCATCGCCGCTTGGAAGTTCCACGTCCTCATTTCGTAGCTCCAATACTCGCACTCTGTCGTCTCTTTGTGCTTTATGTTGAGATTTTTGCGTAAGCATAAGTGGTCTATATGCTCGAAATGCATCAATTACTTCCGGTAAAGAGCCAGGTCCCATTGACCCATACTTTGGGTCACTACCACTGTACATATACACAATCCTCATTGTGTCATCCTTCAAAAAGAAATATACAAAATGTATAGTTAGAAATTAAATCTTACATTTTGTCCAGCCGATAAATAAGGCACAAACTACAGATCGCCAAAAACCTAGTATGTCATCTGATGGAATATGTGCAAACTAACCGAAATGTAAAATTTGAACAAAATAGTTACAATTGTTTAGATAAAACTACAATTCGTTTATATCGGTAAAGTACTACTACTTCGGTGGTACAATAGAATGAAAATGCCAAGCATGCATTCTTGCTAAATCAATGGCACCATGAATTTTCCACCCTCGGCATAGTACCTACAAGCGACTACGCTGCTGACATTTATGTTCAGCATAGTCTCAGCTTGAAAAACACTATTAAATTTACTTTGAAAATCGGTTGTCGATTCGCGAACCTTTACAAACGACCTTGTGATTTTTATAACGCACATAATCGTCCATCTGATCAAGCTATCCGTCAAACTGTGGATAGACTTCGTACCACATACTCTCAAATGATACAGTAACACTAATAAGTCAAAGGAATATGCGTACTACAGAGAACATCACCGTTGCAAACATAAGTGTGTAAGAAGATCCAAATTCGTTCATTCATCGTCGGTCGCAGCAATTGGGGTTTTGTCCGATCATTGCGTAGACAATTGTGTGCAAAGATCTTAGCCTATACCCGTATAAGATTCAGCTGGTACCCATTACATTCAGGAAAAAATGCACTGTTTGGTGCACGCTGATGGTCCCATTGCACCTTATTTCTCCGCTCGTGCCCTGAGAACCAGTATTAGGGTATTAATAATCACTTCGGCGCACGCAAATTATAAAAACAAAAGTCTTCAAAAATAAGGTCGGAACTCGTGTTAGGTCAATGGATATCGTTACTGGACCACCACCAATGAATATTTCTTTGAAAATATGGATCACATTGATCGAAGAAGAGCTAGCACGCGAAACGTATCGGGTCCCAAAGAAAAGACCTAGTAAAAAACGGAGAGCCGGTTTATTGCCCGAAGTCGAGCCCGTGAAAGAAGAAAATCACAAAGAACCGCAAGAAAAGCAAATTCGAGCGCAATTTCGTCCACCCCCACCAATAAACATCGTCGGGATAACGGAATACAATAAGTTGCAAAGCCTCCTTAAAGGAATAATAACATCAAAGTATAAGGTTACATCTTTGAGGTATAATGCGTGGAAAGTTAACGTCGATAACTGTCGAGCTGTGTACCAAAAGCTAAATACCGAAAAGATTCAGTGGTATACTTTCGAAATCAAGTCAGAAAGGCCACATCGTGTTGTTGCAAGGGGACTCCACCCCTCATGCACCGAAGAAGAGGTTATGACTGATCTTCAAGCCAAAGGCTTTAAAATTCTTGATGCCGTTAATATCATCAAGAAGGAGAAGCAACAAACGGAAATAGATAAAGACGTCTTGGTGAGGCGTGGACTTCCACTTTTTATGCTTACCTTCGATAATTTGGATAATATCGACGATATCTACCGAATTAGAGCTGTGCTTAATATCGTGGTCAAAATCGAGCCCATGCGTAGAAATTTAAGGATGATTCCGCAGTGCAAACGTTGCCAAGGATTTAACCATACGCAAATGTACTGCAAAAAAGAACCGCGATGTGTGAAATGCGCCGGAAATCACCTCTCCCAAGTCTGCGGAGTAAATAAACAAACCTCTGCAACATGTGCTAATTGTAAGGGAAAGCAACCGGCAAATTATAGGGGCTGTGAAATAGCTAAGGAGTTGCAAAAACGGAGAGATGTGCCCCTTAAGTCCCTTGCAAAACCTAAACTGCAAACTAAGCCAAAGCGTAAGAATGCACAGGAGAAACTAGCCAAACTAAAACTACCGGGTCCAGAGCGCAAAAAGGTGAGGGAAAGAGTGACAACAGAAAAGTCCTTGACCTCTGTTCTTAAAAGAAACGGTACTGAAAAGTTAACATCGAAAAAGCCGCCAGCTAATGACTCTTGGACAGCAGGAGTGCACACTTACGATCAGGCCACGGCATCCGAAAAGCCAAAAAACGTTCAAACTTCGACGGACCCTGTCTCTCATGTTTTGTCGGTTATTCTCGAGAAATTTGAAGAACAAAGCAAAATAAATAAAATTATTCTCGATAGGCTGGTTAAGCTTGAAAATAATTCTCAGAAAACACGTACTTCAACTAGAATATGAATGACAAACGAATGTTAAAAATATGTACTTGGAATCTGATTTTACTAACTTGTTTGAATCGCTGAAACCTAATTTTATCATCGGCGGCGACTTTAATGCGAAACATACGTTCTGGGGCTCAAGATACAGCTCAAAAAAAGGTAGAATGCTCTATGGGGCAGGTATGGAGTACAGTTGTGATTTCCATTCGACAGGTAAACCAACTTACTGGCCAACTGATACTTCGAAAATACCTGACCTGATCGATTTTTTCGTTGTGAAAGGAATATCTACCAACCACATAAAAGTCAAAGAGAGCTTTGATCTGTCGTCTGATCATTCGGCGGTTATTTTAACAATCAGCGAAAAACTAGTCTATAACCTAGAGCCAGCGAGATTAACTGGTCGAACAACTAACTGGGAAGGCTTTACGAACGAAATTGAAGATAATGTTGAACTGAGCGTCCCACTTACAACACCCTATGAACTTGAGGTTGAAGTTGATCGCTTCGTTGAGATCGTACAGCTCGCCTCTTGGAATAATACGCCCAAACCAAGGAAAACGCCGGACAGATACGGTTTGCGATATATCCTCCGGAAATAAAAGAATTGGTTAAGGAAAAAAGAAAAGCGCGTAAAAAATGGCAACAGAGTCGTGCTCCACAGCATAAAGCACACTTGAATCGTCTGTGCAATTTGTTGAAGAAGACTATTAAGGATTTTAAGAATCGTGCAATAGGCTCTTACCTTGAAAGTTTAACAGCGAAAAAAGATTCCAATTATTCACTTTGGAAAGCTGTAAAAGGCACCAAAAGGCCCAAAGCCCCGCGCCGTCAATCAAATTAAATCACAATGAATGGGCGAGGGAAGATAAAGAAAAAGCGGGCGTCTTTGCGGCCCACCTGGAAGAAACCTTTAAACCGTACGATGGTCAAGTGGTTTACGACAACCGCAATAAGCTGGATTTACCATCTGATGATTTGACGCTCACAAGTGCAACGCTAAGGGAACTCAAACCTGAGATCGAGAATCTAAAAACTAAGAAATCTCCTGGTTATGATTTGATTACCGGAGAAATTCTCAAAGTTTTACCTAGAAAAGCATTGATTAGGCTTCTCCATATTGTAAATGCTGCACTTAGATTAAAACACGTACCGAGCCAATGGAAAGTTGCGTAAGTCATAATGGTTTAATGGTTTTAAAATCAGGAAAACCGCCAAATGAGGTAAAATCGTATAGACCAATTTGGCTTCTTCCAATCATATCGAACATTTTCGAGAGGATATTACTAAGGCGTCTCCAACCGGTTATAGAAGAAAATAATCTTATCCCTGACCACCAGTTTGGGTTCAGAATCAAGCATTCGACGATTGACCAGGTGCATAGAATTACTGACGTAATCGAGAAAGCACTTGAAGAAAAACAGATTTGCTCAAGCGTATTTCTTGACGTCTCTCAAGCCTTTGATAAGGTGTGGCATGATGGCTTGAAATGCAGACTACGACAAGTTCTCCCTCTATACTTATACGATATTCTAGAAGCATATCTCGGGAATAGAATCTTTCGTGTTAGACATGGAGTCGAATACTCCGAGCTCAAAGAAATTTCGGCCGGCGTACCGCGTTCTTGGGCCGCTTCTCTATTTGCTATATACTCGTGATACCATATACCGAACGAAGATGGCACTATCCTTGCTACGTTTGCCGATGATACCGCTATCCTAGCAGTAGGTAAAACAATCGAAGAAACGACTGCAAAACGCACTGAATAATGTAAATGAATGGACGAGGGACTGGCGGATCGCCCTCGACGAATCTAAATCTGTTCACGTGAATTTCACTTATAAGAAAACTAATGACTTGCCAATTTTTCTATACTCAGCCCGAATACCTTTTGCAAACGAAGCCAAATACCTGGGAATGACACTCGACGCAAGACTGAAATGGAATTCGCACGTGAACTCGAAATCAAATATAGCGAAATGTACTGGTTACTCGGAAAACATTCCCAGCTCAGTACTGAGAACAAACTGCTTTTATTCAAGCAAGTGCTAAAGCCCGTGTGGACCTACGGTATACAACTTTGGGGTTGTACCAAGAAAACAAATGCAAATATTTTACAAGCTTTTCAAAATAAAGTGCTAAGAGAAATTGTCCGTGGTATATTAGAAACGACGATATCCACAGGGATCTCGAAATTCCGACAATCGAAACTGAAACTAGAAGCTTCGCGAGAAAGCATAGAAACCGACTAATCGGACGTGTCAACAATACAGTCCTATAAATTTTGGATGAGAGCAATTTATTGCGCCGACTACAAAGGACGAAACCTTTCGACTTGGCGAGATAATGATTAACCGCGTCTAGATTGCGGAATATGTAGGATATTTCAGTGGAAAGAAACCTGCCAAACGTTTTTATTTCATGATAGAAAAATTGCTTGATAAGTTAATACTTAGTTGCGATATCTAACAAATTTATATCGAAGGGTGGTGTTTTTTGACCTACCCTTGAAAAAAAAAAAAAAAACATTGATCCGGACGAGACGTGTCATACGGTGATCAAATCCATGGATTTATTGAAATCACAATTCGGTGGTAAGTGGATTTAGAGAAAAGAACCGGTCAATTAGCGATTTGACGCTTCTCAATTGAGATTGCAGTCCGGATGTATTAAGATGTTGTATTGTGTATTTTATATGTCATTTTCGTACCTCAGCTATAAGATTACAAATAATACAGAGGATGTACGAGTATATGTACGAGTATGTATGGAAATTCACTGAAAAGCATTTTAAATTAACCAACAAAATATTTACCGTTATGGGAATGTCATTTCCAGAATCACATGTATCCAACTTTCTGCGAAATCTTAGCACTGTATGCGTCGTATTCTCATAACCCAGAATTAGAATGTAATCCTGTGACGGATCTACGACAGGTTCGATATTTCCACTTCGTGTGATGTGTCGGTCCTGTATTAAAGTAAAATTGAGAATGAACAAAATTAGTTGATTAGCAGTTTTTTTTTTTTTTTATTTAATTTTTAAATTATGTTCTGGCGTTAAAAATGAAGCTATCGTTCTATAAGTGAAGGGCCATGCATTTGCCTCTTAAGCTTTTCCGGGTAGTGTCAACATGTAACTGGTATGGGTAAAAGTATGGAGTTAAATTACATGAAGATTTTCACCTGTATATATTAACACAATTTTGCAAGCGTTCCCTTTTCCCAATATTGTACCCCTTCCTTCACGTACATCTACTTCTGGTAAAAGCATTTCAGTTGTGTAATTTTCTCCTATTAAAAAGTTACTAATGAGGCCAGCTACAACACCTGGAGAGCAATTAAAAAGCGTAATTGCGTTCTTTTCCCTGTAGAAATGCCAGTGCAAATGGTTCGTTGGACCCAGAAAACACGTTTATTTCTGGTTTAACTTTTTAGTGGATGTAGCTTCACATCCGACATTTATTAGGTATTCGGAGTACTGTAAAATTCCTCGTTTTATGAATTGAATATTTATTCCGGAGGATTTAATACTATCTCTATTTAGATAAGAGCTTTATCCTGCGACAAACGGGAAAAAGTTATGCTAATAAATTGGCCTTAAGGTAAATCAGGGGTGAGAGAAATAATTGGTCGACTTGTATACCGCAACCATAAATAAATAGATACACTACCTTTATCTGTGGATTATTTTGCAATTATTGAAGAAAGTTTGTTTGTTTAGATATTTAGGCATAATTAGCAATGTTATTTTTAAGATTCAACAGCGTGGAATAAAGTAGTTCAAAAGACATTTTTAAGTACTCACAAGTAAGCACCGAAGTCCTTACGTGGTATATGTTATGATGCTTCATTCCGTTTTTAACATTGGATAATCTAGCAGCAAGTGCTTACTCAAAGATCACTGAGAAACACAGCTCTAGCTCTTCCAAGGAAGACGGAGTAAATTCTTTACACTTAAGGAGGAATAAATTCATGCACAAAAAAAAAAGGATATATATTTGAGAAGGTTTCTCATGATTAAAGTTGTCGGATACGAGGTTCACGAGAAATTAAACAGAGAAAATTGTCTGCTTTTTGCTTCAATTTTTTTTGGGGATTGAACTTTAAATCTTGTGCTTAGGGATAGAACTCACTGACAAAAGAAATTGCCGCGATTAGAGCTTATTGAAGCAGCGAGAAGAAAGTTCTTGAATGGATGGTATTGAATTTCTCAAATCAGCTTCTAAATGAAATAAGCTTAACACTTTCTTTTGAAGCGCTTTCATAATTTCGTTACGCAATCATATGGTCTATTTTTTGAGAGCTCGGGCGCTCGGGTTTTTTAAGAAACCTTGGGGTCGCTCTGAAGTCAACCCAGGTCTTTCTTGGGTACGGAAAGTGGAGTTGTCAAAACTATAATGTGCCATTTATGGTTATAATTTTTTTTTTTGCAAAAACTTTATTTTACTTTACTTTATTTGGTATCCAACAAATCAACGAAGCAAACATGGAAATTGACTTTAGAGCGAAAAAAAATTATATTGGCAAAATGACCGAATAACAGCTCCTTTTTTTTACACATCCGAGAGTTGTCCAAAAAAACCTGAATGGATTCTGGGGCGAATCTAAAAAAAAAACAGACCTACTGCATCAGTCGCAAAGTTAAGACGTATATGACCATTACTAAATTTGTGTAGTTTTTCTGATATTAAGTTTAATTTTATGTAAGAATATATATATTCTTCACCTACAACACTTCAAATATATGTATAATCAGCCAGCATGTTTGAAAAATGTTCAAGAGAAGAAAATCTACAACTCTGCGTAATTTATGATAATTCAACGTCAGATGTTACAGTTCAGATACACCCATGAAAGTTGTGTATACCAAAACATATTGAACCTATAACTACCCCAAAAGGGTTGCACGATAACGTAGACGAGGAGATATATGGTATGTACATATTTTGGGAAGAGATGGTTGGAAATTTGTCTGCTGATATAATTCGCTTGCATCATTCAATGCAGATAAATAAATCAACTGAAATTAGGGATAAATATTCAAATTTGTTGCGTACTTTTCGGTGCTTAGCGAATTTGGAGAGGCAGGTACAATTTCCATGTTCTTCCCTAACCTAATAATTCTTATAGCCACTAATAAATTATAAATGTAGTTAATTTAATTTAAATCAATGGGATAGTGAAATTGTGTAAAACATGTATTTTTTAAGGACAATGGAATTTAAACTCGAACGAATTACGATTTATTAACTAGAGTTTTGTTTGAACGAAGTCTGTCGCCAATTGTAGCGATTGGAAGAAATCAAAGACACAATTAGCTGAACGACGAAAGGCCTTTTTATTTTCGAAAAACAACTAAAACATTAAAGTTTCAAAGTATACTATGGGTTTAACGACATTTGTTTGAAAAATGTGACCCGCGACCCTCATGAATGATAAGCGGGTCATTAAAATGATGATGATAAGATTTAAACAAACCCCCTGCGTTTTTGGTTGTCCATTCTGAACTGCAAACATTCTTTGCAGACAAATGCGCTAACTTCACCGATTAAACAAAGAAAAATATTATATAATATAATATCTACCAAAGTATGGAATCGACAAAATTTCGGAATATTTTATTTCATGTAGAAGAAATCTGTTTTTGTTTGCTTGTGTGGCTGAATGTTTTGACGTGCAGACACGTCAATGTTTCTTGGAAGCTGACACACAAATGCCTTTTGCATTGTTTGTTTCTTGGAAAACATGAGTAGGTGAGTGCTTAAGGCTCTTTTGGAGCCCGGCAATTGGTCAAGGGACACATCGTTGGAAAAAAAAAAAGAAAAGAAAATATACTTTTAGGTCTTAAGATGTGAAAGTTGTTTGACATATCCTGCTGCTTATGTAAGCCTTGTGACTTCTTTAACATCATACTCGAACGGATTGTACGAAGTTCACAAGTCAACACCAAGGGCACAATCTATCGAAAGGCTGTGTAACAACTTGCGTACGCCGCGATATTAGCATAATTGGAAGAACTCAACGGACTGTCGCCGGCGCGGTCAAAACCAAGTACAATAAATACATATGTATATGCTGTCAACAATGAGGGACACGCAGCATCGACGAATCGAATGGAACATAAGCAGCTAAAACTTCGAAGCTGTAAGGGCTTTTGTCAAATTTGGCTCTGTTATTACTTCCGAAAATGACACCTGCGTGGAAATCAAACGGAGAATAACTCTGCCAATCGCCCGCTTGCGTTCACGGGCTTTGGAGGATAGGATTCAATGACGAGTTATACAAGTTGAACACTTGGTAAAAAAAAATTGGGTATTGGACGCAGAAGATGACTAGGACATGTAGAGCGAAAGGATTCTTACACTCCGGCCCACAGTGTTCGAATCTAACTCGGCGGGACCACGCAGTTGAGAGTCTCCTCGCCGTAGGTGGCGCACACAAGTACAATGAGATCTCAACCAACTTGGAGTGCACAACTGGAGACAATTAGCTAAGGACCGAACTAAATGGAGAGGCTTGTTGGTTGAGGCCCAGGTTTACCCCGAACTTTAGCGCCACCTACGTAAGTAAGAGTTGGAGCTCGTATTTTTTTTCTCTTATATAGGGTCTGATTTCTAAAACTATGCCAGAATCATCACTAATTAACAGCGCTTAAGTCGCTAAAATTTAACTTCGAAACTATTTTCAGAAAGTCGTGGCGGAACCAATAAAAAGATAGCTCTAAAATTCCCATATTTGTTTCGACCCGTCTAATTTGCAAACATGTCTATCTAAAGGTAGGAATGAATTTTCAGTTTTATGTAGTATCAGATAGAGATGGACAAAAAATCACTGCCTGTGAATTATTCACTGCGAATGAAAATGCACATTCGCAGCCTGTAACCGACTTAAAAATAAGCTGCGAATGGTTAAAACGTGAATAAGGATTTCTTTTTTACATCACATATCTGTTGTATTCGCAACAAAAGACACACTGCTAGCATTGCTCAGTGCAGAGTGACGAACGAAGAACGAAATGTACACACCAAACGATACAAAGCTGGCATTGCTCAGTGCAGAGCAATGAACGATGAACGAAAATGTGTACACCTAATGTGAATAAGGAAGGAATTCTTTTTTACATCACATCTTATACTGAAGTTGGAGGCAGCGAAAAATAGAACAAAGCAAAACGTCATGAACGAAAGGCCTTGGGTACACAAACAACATGCAGGTATATAAAATGTATAGTATGCGCTGGGTTATACTGCATAACGGGTGGGCCATCTAGTGATTTCTTTTTAAATCATTGGTTATTTTGACACTGACAGCTGTTTTCCGCTCGAAATCTTGACAGAAAGTCAGTATTATACCTTCGCGGAACGAAATGAGTCGCTTTAAGCTTTAACAACATTGGGAAATATTGAAAACTTATTTCCAAAGTGAGTGCTGTGTAGCCCAAACAGTGCGTTTTTTGAAAAGAAGCTTTGGCCGAAATGAAGCACCCACCGCGCCTGCTGTACGCAAGTTTGTGCAAAAGTTCGTGAGACTGGTATGCTAGTGGTCCCCGTCGTCGTACGGTGCGCACAGACGAGAATGTGACTGCCGTAGCCGAGAGTGTGAGACTCAATTCACGAACATCAACTCGTCATCGGTCTCGACAGCTCAACATTTCACGCACCAGCCTGAGGAGAATTCTGCACAAAGATCTGGGATTATTCGCTTACAAGGTCCAATTGATTCAGCAATTGAAAGCGCACGACCATCCGCTTCGTTATCGCTTCGCAGTTTGACCCTTAGAGCAGCTTGAATTGGACAACGATTTTGGCCGAAAAATCATATAAATATAAGTATAAGATAAATATTTCTCTTGTATGTGGTTATATTCAAAGCAGAAATTTACATATTTGTTGTTTGGTGTGTACAAGTGCACGTACCTAGAAAAACGCTGTTAATCCTAGAAAGATAACGTGCGCCTCGGAGGTGCCCGCTTGATCTAGAATTTTTTTTTTTTTATTCCTTGGTAGGTTACGCAACCACACTACAAGACACAAGGAAAATAATTTCGTTGATCCAGATCCGGATCGTTTTATTTTCGTCGTGTGATCTATATAGATCTTGGGTGATAATAAAATACGGCTAATATAATAATTTATTGATAGATAACAGAAAATGATGTAAATTATACTTTATTAGCAGGAAAGAAATTTTTATTCGTAAAAAAAATTACTCCCATACATTCACATTCACAGGTTGTATTCGCAGTGAATAAGAAGTCACATTCACATTTATAGCTGTGAACCCAGATTCGCGACTTAGCCCAACTCTAGTAGCAGATAGACGGAGAAGTTATCTCAAAACGGTTATAGCCTTGGATGCTTGTCATTAGAACTTTGAACTTTGAAATAATGTAATGTACACTTTTTTTTCCTTCTATTATTTGGGTTTGATTTAATTTATAAGCATTTATGTAGATGAAATAATTTTAATCACACAAAAAACAGGCCGACTTCTCATCGAAACTGTTTTGTTAACAAAAAAAAAATTTTAATGTAGAAATTATGCCAATTTTGCCTACACGTTATTACGAGTAGTTTCAGTGTTTTCATAAACACAGACAAACTTTGTATAATTGATAGATTTACAGACCAAGCTTGCCAAGTTTTCAAGGATTTCAATACTGCTCAGTTCTTTAATGAAAACTTGACAAGCTTTGTTTTTTGTCCTAATAGGACACATTTTAAGTAAATCGAACTTCAATCAGATTTATTTGAATTATGCGTTTTTAGACAATAACATCCATATAACATGTATGTAAGTGAAAAACAAGGATCATATCATAATACTTTGTCTTCCAAAGTCAATTCAAATGCAATAATATCTTGCTACTCAGATTACTTTTTTAATTTAATAATAATTAGAAGAAATTTGGCACAGTTGTCACCAATTCAATCAAAATTCATGCATTTTGATAAAAGCGTTCAATTAAAGACTAACGAGGTAAATATTTTCAAAAATCGAAATCTTTTTTTTTCTAGTTTGAACATGAATGTTCGGTAGACGGTACGATGACTAGTAAAAATATTAATAAAAAAACATTTTTCAAAAAGTGGGCGGATTTGATTCTTCTCTTTAAAAGAAAATTAAAAGTTTATACTTAACGTATTATCAATAATATCTGGTTCCTTAAAGAAAACGCTTCCATAAAGTGTGCGTATTCTACGAGTATATAATGTATGGACGGATTATGAATGAAATCATTATTTATGTATAGGTACACATTCTATTAACATTACTTGTATGATTTGTAATAGAAATTTAAGAAACGGCATTTATTAAAAAGTGGAGGATTTAAGAAATGAAGAAAACTTAAAAAAAAAAATAATAATAAATATTTAGCGCAACAGCTCTTTAAGTGCCAGGGCCTAGCTTCTCGCAACCACTCGTACTGGCTGAACACAATGCATGCCGCGGCCGCGCCGCGGTAGCGTAGTACGTAGAGATGTCAAATGGTGTGGCGCTGCACTCACAAAATTCGCCCACAATGGTGTAGCGCGTAGTAATGTCAAATAATGCCAGCTGATTAAAATTGTGTTTTTCTTTTTGAGTGTTATTGAGATTTGATTATTTTTGTGAGATTATTGTGCTATAATAATACAATAAAAATAATAAGAAGTGGATAAATTTATTTTCCTTTCACTAGCAAAATAATTTTTTCCACGGCGTGCTCTTCCATTTTGACTGTAACGAATATTTCAAATTTCTTGCGCTACTGCTGAACTCAGTTCAAGAATTCACCACGAAAACATCGTATAGAAAACCAAAACAGTCTTCAACAGTCGCCAATTTCTCTATCTGTCACTTGTGGCGCTGCACAAGTTAAAAGTAAACCAACTTCGTACTACACCACTGCTACCGCCACGCCGCAGCTACCTCATTGTGGGCGCTCTAGTGAGTTCCTATATATTTTAACTCTGTGACAGATCGTACTACGCTACCGCGGCGCGGCCGCGGCCTGCATTGTGTTCAGCCAGGTATTGTGTGCGTTATATTTCTTCACACTAATGGAAGGGACCTACAGTCTTGTGCCGTATCCGAAGGGCGATTTGAGAAGCTTTTTCGTGACAACAATACCCTCGGATGTTTGTCAGACGTTCGCGAGAGGTGGGACCGTGGGAACTTTTTGGTGTTTTCTGTGATTCGAACATGTAACCTCACGCGCAGTGATCCGACACACTAACCACTTGCGCCACGGCGCGCACGAAGAAGAAAACTTTACTGCTCTCAAAAGCGCATATGTGAAATTTCATACTCGTAGCTCGAAACCAACAAGGACGGAAGGACGGTCGTATATGCCTTTATACTTAGTGGGGTCTATATCAATTATTTATCTATGTTACAAGCTACATACATATATGTCAAAATGAATATACCCACAGGGTAGTAATATAGGATATAATTAATAGTCTTTTTTTGAGCTGTTTACAATGACGACATACAATTATTGCGAGGATTTTATCAGAAAAAGAAAACTTGTGTAGATTGTATTAGCAATACTCATTTTGGTGTAAAACAAGGGCTGAATTCCAAAATACAGTACTGCCTCAGTACTGCGAAGTCAAGCGTTCCCAAATGTTAATAAGTTGCGGTGATGCAATGTATAACGTTCCACAACGCATCGTGAATGTATCTACTGCGCAGACAGCGCATCATGAACTGATGTGATGCAAATGTCATTTGACATTTTATTGTTTTTTATTTTGTCAAAATGGAAGCGTCCTCTCCAGATTTGTAAGAAATAATTGATTTAAATTATTTATTACATATTCAATTTTGTAAAATTTACAGAAACAAAAAGAGGACAAATGAACTCATTAGTGTTACTGCTTCCAGATTGCAGTTTGAGCAAGAATTTGTATTCATAAGAAAAAAGAAAACTGTAATAAGGGTACAACTTTATGACATTGAAAAAGTTTTTGTTCTTTGGTATATTTCTCTTTTTATTTGTTATTGCTGAAAGAAGGAATATTATTTTACGATGTAATTGTTTTTTTTTTTAGTATTTGAAATATGTTTGCATGGTATGCCATTGTATAAACGAGAATTATCATCGTGTTAAAACAATGGTTTTTTGTAATTGTCTAGACATACGAGTATTTGGAACTTAAAACGACCAGTGAACTTTTTTTTGATAATATTTTTTTTTAAATTCAGATCGTTCCAAAACGCAACGCAGATTGCAACGCATCATCAAAGCATCGCATAAGGAAAGCATCATAACACCGCATCACAACGGCAGTGATGCATTCACTATGCGCATTATTCACAAAATTTCTTTTGGATAACGCAAAACTTTCGTCTAATGATCGGAAACTGAGATTTTTTTGGATCGCAAAGATGATATAGGCGTTACATGAAAACATATCTAACTTGATACGCTTCTGAGTGTACCTAACCAATGACCTCATTCCAAACCAGAATGCATGCTGAAAGCTTGATTGTTATTTAATACTACTTTTCCAGTAAATTTCTTCCATTGCAAATGCAACACTCTTCTCCTACCTTTTATCTGGCGAGTACTGTTACATCCATGTAACCTATTGACATTGCGGCTCTTAGACATTAACATTCTCTACATAAACATCGCGGATAATTCTATTTTTTTCCTTTCTCTTATTTCACTGTGGCTCATCAATAAACGCTTGTGCTACTTTAGTGTTATATCGTCGATTTTTTTTTTCATGCGGCCACTTTATTCTACTCGTCCGTCAATATGCCTACAACCACACACCGGATTATCTGCAATAAAGTACAAGCTGGGCTCGTGAACGGTTCACTGTGTCTTTATGCGACCTCTTTCGAAACCAATAAGGAAATACAAAGATGCGCTTAAGTTGCAGACCAAGGCTGTGGTCGCATGAGGTCATCATTTTCCCATACACACTCTTAACGTATAGGAGTAGGTACATAATTATGTACTGGTTGTTCTATCTCTATGAAGTCCGACTTTCAACGACGACGTTTATCACATTGCAGGCGTTTACAACGCCTCTGGGAACAAGATAATGGTGGCTTTTTGTGACGGCTAATTGAACATTTCCCTTTTAATCGAGTTTCAAGATTATGCTTTGCTGGAAAAAATCATTACAAGAAAGTGTTGACGTGTTGGATATTTGCATCGAAAATACGTTATAAATATAAATAATACAATAAAATGAAAGATTGTATTGTTTCATCGGACGTCGCATAAAAATAGTAAGAAGTTATACAAGGTATAACTCGTATGGGCAGCATTACTGTTAAATATCGCATATTTACTTACTTGCGTACTCACATATTTACATACACACTTAACAGTTTTCAAGTAGTATGGTCAAAACATTTTTGTTTTTAAATGGGAAGGTAAATTTTCCAGGTGTACAGCGAAAATGTAAAAAGCGAAAATAAATGTAGTTTATTGCATTAGGCACTATGAAAAACTAATTTGTATGTTCCTTTTCGGACATACTCGTATGTGTCATTTGCGCGAGGAGGTAAACGTATATTTTAATACCGTCTATGATATCATATAATATTGGTTTAACCGTTCTTAAAACTATACTTCGGTTTCAACTGTATGTATTATTTTACTGTCCTAATTCTGATACAAATTTTATAATAGTTTTGGTATTAAATTAAATATGCGACTGAAAGTAGCTCAGCTTTAAACCCTTAGCATCAGGACTGAAGACAGAAATTGGTTTTGTAAAGTTAAATGCACTTAATTAACAATTTACTGTAATTTTTCGGATAGCATGATTGTATTGTCTTTTCACATCAAGGAAACCTACGTACAAAAAATAGAGCGCGACCGGCTCAGTTGGTATTGCCACGTTCAAAGAAGAGATCATTTGAACCCTGTTAAAAAGGCAATATCTATGCGCGTTCCAAAGACATCGCGATGTAGGCAAGGCAGGCCTATAAACGCCTGGATCAGACAAATGCGACGACATCGGCATTTCATTGGCCTCAGTAACCGAGTGATCCAAAATCGGCAGGCCTGCCGATATTTTCTGGGGTCAAATAGGCGAACCCCACAGGCGGATCAGTAGAAATGCGGTGAAGTGGGAGGGTTGTGATCCCTTGTTTTCGGATCATAACCTCGCTGATAAAAGGAAGAAGAAGAAGAGAAGAAGAAGCATGATTGTATTGTCAACCACCATGCCAGTAAGGAAGCAGTATCATTTTATTCGGATAGCAATAAAATTATAGTTTTTGGATTACATTTTAATCTGTGTACTCGTAACTACTTGTGATAGCTAGAATGAAGTGTTACATATATTTATACGTCCTTTTCATACTAGAATCATGTATGTGTAAATTCATTTTTTTTTGTTTCTTAGTTTGATCTGAAGTCTTTCTGTATTCTATGTTGTACAGGAACTGTGAATGTGCAGGCAATGTGGAAACAACAGTTTCTTACTATATACGTATGTCAATTGGGTGAATGTTGCATTCATTCTCATTTATTGTAGTAGAGCCAGAAGCATAATTGTGGTCATTTTCGAAAAGTTTAAAAATTTAAAATTCATGGTTTTGCATAAGAAGGACGATATGTATGTTTTTTTAGTATAAGTGGTGTTTTATAAATTGTTTTGCTTGGCTCTTAAGACAATTAGAAATTTTTGAAGCAGTCACCATTTTTGGTAGAATATATTTCATACGCCCAAACCAATCGTCGATTAGTCACGAGCTTTCAGACATATTTGAACATAGGATGAGGCATTTAAACGTTATATGACACTGAAACTGGGTGTGAATTTACTAGATTTATGCCGGTCCTCGTCAACTAGTATCAGTGACCCCTACTCTATGTATGAGTCCATTCTCATGGTGCACTTATTGGTCTCAGATTTGTGAGAGGTTCCATCTGTTTAACGGTTGGCAGTGACCGCCAACTATCTTTTGGAAAAGAAAACCATTCCGAGATAATATGGATTAAGTCAGAACATTCTCATCTTCAAAATCTATGCGATTTCGTTGGAACGTTGCAATGATCTAACTAGAACTCATCGCTCATTGCAATTAAAATAGTGTTCTTAGCAGCTCCATTAATTACATTTATTGATCATATTTCGCACACATTACCTAGAGTATATAAAGCAGCCACAATTTAATGTAAGCTGGATACAGATATGTGCAAGCCTGAAGCCATTAAAAGATAGATGTTCACATGATAGAGATATAACACGTTATATGGCGCCGTCGCGCAGTAGTAAATGTGTCGGGCTACTGCACGTGAGGTTCCAAGTTCGAATCCCAGAAAACACCAACAAAATTTTCACGGTCCCACCTCTCGCGAACGTCTGACAAACATCCGGGAGTATTTGTGTCATGAGAAAGCTTCTCAAAAACATGAGTGGTTGCGAGAAGCTAGGCCTAGGCACTTAATGAGCTGTTGCGCCGAATTTATATTATGTATATATGGAAAACCAGCATGGGTTTAATCGTCTGGATTAAACCGTACCACTAACTCAAAGGGTTCAAATAACCATATCCTTGAACGGGTAATATAGACCGACAAAGCAAATGGTGGTAACTACGAGTAGATCCCGTCGACCTAACTACAAGCATTTTAGAATATCATTTGTATATACGAGTATTACGTAATTTTGCTTTTAATTTTAAATATTTTATCACAATGCTGTCGACGAAAGATCATAAGTGTCTAGGTCTTGGATTTATATTTGTATACCCTATCCCATAGGGTATATTAATTTTGATACATAATTTGTAACATAAAGTAATGGTGGTAAACTTATAAAGTGTAGATGTATACAAATGATCAGTACAAACAGTTGAGCCGATTAAACCATGTCGCCAGTCCCTCTTGGAAGATGAAATATCACATTTGGACACTGACACATCCTTTTCAAAAAATGCTATTTTTTCAACATATCATGTTTATAGAAATCATAACAGTAGTGTTAGCATAATATGCAGATATTGATCGCTTTTATGCATTGCATTGTCTCTTACCTTTGGTCATGAAATTTGGGTGATGACCGAAAGAATAAGATCGCGGTTTATAGCGGTGTCAATATAGTAATTCATTTATTTTATTTATTTACTTTTTTAAATTACGCTCTTTTTCTTGTTTTTTTATCCTTTTATGTTTACTATGTTAAAAAAAGTGTTCATATTCATATATGTAGGTATATTACATACATGTATGCATATTTCTATATTCTATAAGGTACGTGTATGTACTCTGATCGGAAAAATAAATGAAATATGGCCGTGGGTAATTTGGCTAAAATGTCAGAAACTCGTACATAAAACACGCTATAACTTAAGAATGCTATGAGTTAAAAATCTTATGATATTGCTCTATGAATATGAATGAGTGCGTGGAGTAGATACTGATTACAATTAAACTAAAACGATTTGTTTCATTTCAAAATTGAATAAACATTACAGTCTTAAATTAAGGATAAAATATACTAACCTGAAAGTATGTTTGACCCCTGTCCACCCATCCCACGGCCAGATCAGCACCAGGCAGATTACCGTCGGTAGAGAAACCGAATCCAACATAACCCAGTGTACGTGCTTGAACCTCAAATGTTATATCCTGATTAATGATTGTCCATAAAATTCGAAAATCCTCATTTAAATCGACGGCATGATCCCAGCTAACTGCACTGACAGCGACTGGACACATTATTATGTTATTATAAAGCAAACTCACGGCTAAACAGGATACAAAACGTATGATTAACGATGACAGCGCTGAACTGGAATGTTTCATAGGGAAAACCATTTTGTGATATTCTTATTGCAATTTTCTTGCTTCCAGTATATTATAATTTATTATAATTTTGTTATCTGCTTGTGGTATTCCTGCTTTTGTTAATATACAATTGTCCGCCAAATACAATAAAGCTACTACATAATCCTCTGGTTGAACATGTTAATAGTATATTTCTCTTATACTTTTTTATTGCGTATATTTATATCACAGGTGAAATTAGGTTTATATTTTCATCTTCTTTAAAAAATTTCAGAAAAGGAACAAAATATGACTGCCAGCACAAGAAGTCAAACAAATGTTTAATGAGTCAAACGTAGTTAATTTATTCAAAGAATAAATATGTACTTAAATTGCAGGATGTTTGATGTATTACCGGAGGCTGAAGTTTAAATCTGTCAGCAGAAGTTCATCGTTGTTGCAATTTTCTGTTTCCTTATTAAATGTTATAGGAAATGTTTTCACTCAGTAATCTCCTGGGTGTTTTTATGTACAACATTTTTCTGAAATGACAAAAATAAATATATATAATTAGTTATTAGGAAATTTTGATGTACAAAGAGTTATATTTTTACGTTTATTGATTGGTGTTTAATGCTGGTGAGTGTGTACAAAGGAAAGTTTACTAATTAAAATCTTACATAACATGATATCGAAATGTAGATTCACTTTTTTTTTTTCTTCTAGAAATGTGACGGTCTAAAACCATCTAGCCTAAGATACTAGCCAAGGGGTATCGCAGTCACATCATAAAGATGAACAGATTAATGCCTTTTACAAGAACTCGTTCTTTATTATTAACTTTTTTCTCGATGCCATATCTAGTTTGTTATTTACTCGTATATGTAAGTTCAAAGAAAGTCGGATTTAATTTAAACTGCCGTAGTTTTTTTTTTCGCAAAGTAATTCTAAGATGATGAGAAAAATGGGATGAAGATGATATGAACAGCAGCAAGATGTGTATGCTTTCTAAGTAATTGGTGATTGCCCTAGAGTGTAATCTGTAGAAAACTCCATAATTTAATTTTACTCTGTTGATGATTTTCTTTTGTACACTTTTGCAATTAGTCCTTGTACGTGTGTATGTTGCAACTTATTTCTCTACTAAGCTGCATAAGAAATGATTTTGTATACATCAGTCTTGTAGAATTCAGTTATAGTGGCTTTAAGACTTACAGGGTCGCTGTACGAAGATCATGCAATAAATTCATTTATAATATTGCTGCAACACTATGCTACTCTACGTTGTATATAGGTATCAAATTGATTTGTTGTATTTGAAGCAAAATCTATGTACCTGGAATATATTGTTCTAACACTATTTGTAGTTGTAGTTACTCGTACATGCTACAGCCACATATGCCAAATAAACACAATACAGGTACAAGTATGTACGACTTAGTTGTGCTGTTTATATATTTTTAAATTATGGTAACGTACACTTACACAATTATATTAAACTGAAAGGTGAAAGAAGAAAATCGCCTTAACTGCAACTCATAAAGTTTTATTGATGAGAAAAGAAGTTATTACATAAATCTTTTTGGTTAACTCATGAAATGTATACGAAGGAATTTACGTTAAGAACTAGAGTTTATTGGAATGAAGTTCTAGGTCTTAACATATATGTATCATATTCCCTGCAGAGATCACAGCAGTAATCTGATTTGTTTATTTTAATTTTTTAATATTCATCCTATTCATGTTCATTACCTAAATCTCATAATTTATCTTTGTTGAGCTCAAAATCGATTAATTTCAGTGATTATAGTCTTGCTTTTTGTGTTTTAGTTGAAGTGATGTCTAGTGTATTCTTTGAAATGGTATACATATTAATACGGGTGTATACATTTATCGAGATTGTACTTGGAATGAGCATGACCCTATGAATTATATTAAAATCTGTTATTGACTTAACTTACAATAAATATTTGATTTCCATAGATGCAAACTGTACTGGGTAGAAGAAATATGATATATGTTTATCCCAAATAAAATGTTATCTACATGTGTGCAAGAAATTCGTATGTGATAAAAAAATATTAGCAGATAAAGTATATCTCGCCAATTTACATGTTCGGAATTTTTAAAATTGGATCGGCCAATAATTTCGATGAATGCTTCACAGAATTGATGAATACACGGATTTTTACTATAGGTATGTATAGGCATTTGTATGTAGTAAGCAGAAAACAGCAATCCTGAGACATGCGATGGTTTTAGTAAAGGGAAAAAATGGAAAGTAGTATTGGGATAATGCTGGTTTTTGCAAAAAAATACATTTCTGAAATTTTTTTGCTGGGTAATGCTACGATACGTATTAATGCTGTGTTTCACTGTGTTGAGTGCACGATTTGGAACACTTTATCATATTGGAGTTCAATGTAAACTAGAAATAAACATGTATATAAGGGTGGTCATTTTTCTTTAAAAGGTACAAAGGTATATGATAAGTTCGTTGGCACAGGATAAATTTATTATGCCCACGGGTACCTCTCACCGAAACCCTTTTCGTAAGCTTGTTTTTCGCTTCTGTTTACCAAGCCATATACACTTTAGATCTACTTTACACTTAACTATGGAATTCAAATGGGTGTGCGTAGTATAGTTATTTTTGCATCATAAGAAACATAAGAAGAGCCATGAAGAAAGTTGGGTTTAAGTAGGCAACCACATTTCCAAAACATTCTGTAACATAAAGAAATAAATACAAAAATGTTGATCAGGTTTCCATGGGAGTTTCGCATCCAATTGTTTTGTCAAACCAAAGTAGCAGTGATTTCCTTCGTAAAGTAACGTTCTAAATATCTTATTCGATGGATTTGTACTTTGTTTTAACTTAATTCATGCCTTATTTTCAATTGCCGATAGGCTGCGTTTCGCTAATTGTGTGTTATTTTTTTCTTAAACACAACATACATATGGCTCTACCATTTTTTATTAAAAATTAGGTTGGGCAACCTTAACGTACTTTTCAGTAAAAACAATTAAGTAAGGGTACAATAGAGGATTAAGGTTGTACATATTCGTACATATGTATATAAAATGGAGTAAATAATGCCGTTGTATGTTGGTTATTCGTGGGTACAAAGTATTCATTCTTTCAATCAGTTTTATTTTCATTAACTAATAATTATGTTGGAAATATTCTAAATACTATTAAAAATAATACGAATGCTCTAATATGACTAAATTGTATATTATATACATACGTTACGTACATATATGTACTATGTACAGTTTAATAAAGATATACATATAACTACAAAAAATAGGACTAACGAAGATTTAACTACCTAAAATACTTTGACATATAATTTTGTCTTCCTCCATGACATTTTTTTAATCCAGAAACAAATACATACAAACATGTACATACATTTCGTGGCTTCCATTTAAGGAAGAATGCGGCTATGGTAAAAGTGTTAGTCGTTAACTCAAATCTTGATCTAAGTGGTACTTGAATGACAAGACAAATGGACCTCCATGAGTTGAAACTCAAATAAAAAAGATCATTGCATTCAGGTATAATAATCAGTAGAAACCGGTCATTCTATTTCGGATAGTTTATCAGCATTTAAAGATCTTCTGGCTTTCCATATAATGTTTACTTCATGTTACTCAGAATCACGTAGGATGGGTAGGAACGAGTTTACGAAATTCAGTATATGACTTACGTTGCAGTTTTCATGTACATGTGTATTTTAAGAAACGTCACTTGTGTTTATTTCTATTCTGACTGAAAAATGTTGATCAGTTCGAGGGGAGAACTGACAGAGTTCAGCATTATTTTGCCCATTTTTGACCTCTGTCCGTTTTAACCTGCGTAAATTTCACAATGGAACAGAAAGAAGTCAACATTCTTAATCAAATTCACAGATGTTCAGTTAAAGGTCAACCATTTTGGAGTAAAATATGACCAAAGCAAATTCTGCCCTTTTCTATTTCAGAATAAAATACTGACAAAATGTGAGTTCGACATCTTTCCTCAGAATATAATAGAAAAAGTGAGACTTTTCGGAGTAAGGAAAGCCTAGGTCAACATTTATTTAGAATAGGAAAACAACTGCAATTTTGTTTTTGCTTTCATCTGGAAATTTCGCTGGTCAAGACCTCTCTTTTAAATTGGTAGCATATGAGTTTCTCGGCGGTAATCAACTTAGATGCTTTTAGCTCCCCTACTCGACGGGCTTCAGTTTTATTTGTGCAAATTTTTACGAATCAGGAAATCCATGCGAAGACTTTAGATACTAAGAAATTTAGCTTTATTCTTGAGTAGAGGACTCGAGCTGGTGATTTATCTGCGACCCAAAGCTAAGAAACCATTTGTTACAACTCCCGCGGCAAATCGATTCATCCTTGCATACGAATTCGTACCTAATATCTATCTTCACGTTCACTAGTGTTGAACTCTTATCACTCGAGCTGGTGATTCATCTGCGACCCAAAGCTCAGAAACCATTTGTTACAACTCTCGCGGCAAATCGTTTCATCCTTGCATAAGAATTCGTACCTATTATCTACCTTCACGTTCACTAGCGTTGAACTCTTTGTGGTGGGCTTTTGGCTTTGAAAGCTTTTGTCCTTCGAAAGTTATAGTATATTAGAGCTAAGTTATAGGGAGAAAAAGAATGTATAGAGGCGCCCTAAAGATTGGAGATGAAACTGTCATGTTTTTTTTTTTTTTCATATTTTCGAAACAAAAACCAGTGAATAGATATTAAGAATACAGGGTGACTAGATAAGAACGAAAGGAAAAAAATGGAGCGAATAGAGCAAATGGAGACCAACGCTCCGGGCCGCAGAGTCTTCGAATCTAACCCCGAGGGACGACGTAGTAGAGGGAATCATCGCCGTAGGTGGCGCGCACAAGCTCAAGGGGACCTCGACCAACTTGGAGTGTGCAACTAGAGGCAATTATCTAAGGACCGAGCTAAATGGAGGGGCTTGTTGGTTGAGGCCCAGGTTCACCCCGAACTGTAGCACCACCTAAGTAAGAAAAAAAATTGAAATAAAACAACAACGGTGTGAGATATAAAATAGATTCTGGCTTTATTTTGAAGCTACATTCATGCTGTTGAACCCCACGTTAAATAAAACACCAATTACTCTGAGAAATGTTTATTACAACAAAAAGCTTATCGTCGGCTGACACGACTTTTACACTATGAAATGCTTAGGAAGACTGACTACAATGCAAATTCAGAAGATGATGTTAACAAAAAGAGAGAGAAATGATTTACTTGTATGTAGGTGCTTTTTGTACAGAGAGTTTCATGACGTTGGCCAATTGTTTAACCCCTTTTTTAACACATGCCATTATGTGTGGAATAGCACATCATTTAAATAGTCGCCTCGGCTTCGCTGGCAGTGCTTCAAGCGGTCGGTCCAATTTTTGATGACTCGGTCCAATACGCATGGCGGTATTCTGGCGTCTCGAATGTTGGCCTCGAGCTCGTCCAAAGTGGTTGGGTTGTTAGCGACAACCAGACAAAATAATCGAGTGGTGTCAAGTCGCATGATCGCGGCGGCCAATTGATGAACGGTTGCCGTGAGATGACCCAGTCACCGAATTTCTCCTTCATAACTTTGAGCGTTTCGTCGTTTGTATGGCATGGAGCGCCATCTTGTTGGAACCACAGCTTGTATTCTTGCGTCAGCACAATCTTATATAGATGTAGGCCTAAATCCAACCGCAAAATAAGCCGGGTTGACTCTCAGCCGATGCCCAATTCAGCTGATCGGCGCGTCACTGAATCAGCAAATCTGGGTCTTCTTCGATACTGGCCGCTACGGCGCCTATGTTTTCTTCATTTCGCACCAATCTCGGTCTGGTTGGTGGCGTAAGGTCCAAAAGAGTGCATTCACGCTCAAACTTTTCTACGGAGCGACGAATTGCCTGCACACTGAAGCCATGAAGACGACCGACCTCACGACGAAATTCACGTTGCGTATATACAACCGAGCCGGAATTTCTATAATATTTTTTAATAATTTCCGCACATTTGACAAGCGTGAAATGATGCATGATGAATTTTTGACAGCTGGATGTCATTGGTAACTTTGACAGCTGCTGAAACAATTGGAAAAAGTATCATTGCCATCTGGTCACCCTTTAGTAAGTTCATTATGAAAGCAGGGAACACATTTAAGTTTTATCAGTCTATGTATATGAGGTAATTCATACAATGAATTTAACAATTTTTTTTTTCATATTTTTTTTTTTCCAGCTTCCAGCAGTCTGCTTCCCCTCGAACTTGGAACCAGACGCGCAGAGGTTCGACACACTAACCACTTGCGTCACGGTACCCAAAAAGCGAAAAACATACCCAATCGGGTATTATTATTATTATTATTTATCGGTGCGCTTCATACTAAGGACATAACGCTGTCGAAGCTCATTACCAGGTCCACATGCATAGATCTCTGCTTTGGCTCCTCTCAGCGTTCAAGGTAAATATTCGGAGTCAATTACATTTTTTAAATTATTCGACACAGCATAGTGAGCAAATGGCACCAAACATCATTGATACCATCGAATAAATGCGAATGGGTTTTTGGCTAATCAGAAGTCATTATTCGTACCTGCTACAGCAATTAAGTCTTGGCGAAACTTATGAACGATGTGTAGTTTGTTTAGCTTATTAGGGCTAACCAACCAACATCTTTCTGGCACGACTATCTTTATCTGGCTCTAGTACTACATCAGATCGCCTTACACTAAAATTTTCGATGGAAAAATACTCCTCAACCATTTCGTGCACCCCTTGAAGCGCTTTGCAGTTGAGTGGCCCGAGTGCCACCTTTCCTAACTTGGTGATGGTTGCAATCGAATTCTCTGGTCTGGCCTGGAAAAATTCGTTTGACAGTCAAACATGCTGAGCAGATTAAAATTTTCGACTGCACGTACTTACATACTTGTTTGCATAGCTATCGATACTCTCCTCGAGTTTTCTATCGCCAATATACCAAATCACCAAATACCATATAGACAAAAATACTCACAAATGGTTCTGACAAGGCGATGGGAAAAGTCTTGAATAGTTGGTGGGATTGCTGGTCCTGACGTTAAGATGCATTTAACGGCGATGTTGATTCTTGGTGCAGTAAATTATGATGTAAACGGGAATACCTATCCAGACAGTACATTTTTCTTTGGCGACAGGTTTTAAAATTATATATGATGTCTCTCTCACTTGTCGTGATTTTGCTTACACTGGACGCACACTAACGCCGACGGTTCAGTGTCCACAGCGTAAACAGCTTAACGTGCTATGACATCATGTGGAGTTTGGTGACTGCTATTGACGATGGCTTGGTCCTGGCTACGTTGCTTAGGCGGGTACTTCACTGTGAATGGGTGAGAGCATTTATAGGCACCAGGCTCACCATTTTGGCAATTTCACTGATCGAATCAGAAAAGTTTTATATGGATGATAGTAGCACAATCCAGAGAGGATAACTTACCCAGTCGTAATGTTTTTAAGGTGGTTTGAAACCAGTCTTCCGGGTTAATATCTAAAGGGGACAAATGAAATAGTTTGGCAGCAGGATCCTCATAGTTGCAGCTCTATTACTAGACGACATACGAGTATTAGGCGATGGACACGATATTGGTTGAAGCTAACATCGTTGGATGCACAAATGATAATGCAATTGACCCGATGTTATTATTTGCATTGTGTCATGTATGAATATTTTGTCGCAGTTGTTGGAATTATTTTGGCTGCGAAAAGCCTCTTGATGTATATTTTCAACTACTTCTATTCGATGCCCAGTTCCTCAGCGAAATCACTTTCTTTTTGACTTGATGTACTGGTGATTGGTTTCTTCCTATCGTTACCTCTCGCCATAGTTAAAATTGGAATCGGAAAACTGAACACAGTGTCAGCAGTTCACCTCACATTTGAAAGGCGACATCGACCAAGTTAAAATTTCCGTAAGAAATTAAAAAAAAATTAATCTTTACAACAAAGGCGAGCAGGAAGCAATTTATAACTTATAATACAATGTGGCGGTAAGGATTACCCATAGAATTCAACTCATGATTTCATTATTTTTAAAGACATTTCTATTTAAATAGAAATCAAATACAACTATCAGATCTATTAATATCTTTAAGAGTCGCCAATGGTAATAAGGTAGACCGGTGTAACATTTTATATAGGATAACGTCTTTCATCGACATTTCACTTATAAACAAATGACAGTGCCACCACAGGCATGAACGCCCCACTCTGTCCATGCCGAGAGAATTCACTAAAGCAAATAATGTCATCTACAAGTATACGAGTTTCGAGTTGGAATTTTTAGTTCCATTATACATATGCATGTATGTATACAATACTATTGATTTTCTTTTCAATTGTTCAGTTTCAATTGTATATGAATAAAATCATAAGATATAGATTTAAATTTCAGTCGTCTTTTGTTAGAAAACAAATGAGGTGAATGTATCTTTCCCCATGCCGCATTAATAATGCATGTGGTAAGGAAATCATAGTTTGAAAGCTCATGAGTGGGCGATGTCTTTCTTCGTATAAAACAACATCGCCCCACTGTCAATCAATGTCATTTTATATAACCTTTGTATTAGTCATAATATTACAGAATTCATTTCTTCTTTTCTTTGAGTGGCCTTGTCTAATGTGGTGATTTTAAAAGTTTTTTCTTTCAGTATCTACTCGTATTATTTGTGGGTGCAGATACTTCATTTTGCCTTGAAATCTTTTGATATTTGTTGTGCCAAAGACGTTATGACAATTGATTTTCTTTCAAATTTCTTCCATTAATAAATCATTATAAAAATATTCAGTCAACCTACTTTTGTTGAAATTTCTGAGTAAAAATGTGCCCTAATATATTCGTACGATATAGTATGCGATTAGTTAAAAGTAATATACATGTTACTAAATGAATGAATTTAGTGATTCCCAAATACCAAAACGTTTTCTCTACCAAAATGGCGAATTTCAAAAATGTTAACCTCGTATAGTTTCGGATCCTGAAGAACTAATGTATAATTTCATCATACTAGCTCAAAATTGCCCAAAAGCTGGTGACGTACAGACGAGGTGGCTTAATCGACTGAACGGTTGATCGATAGAGACAGAGCGAGAGCGAAAGAGAGAAAGCAGAAATTTTATTTTGCAATTTACTGCGCATCTGCGTCATGTATGGATGGATGGATGGTATTTTTGTACTTCAATAGTAGGGTTTTGGAAGTACGATACAATATCTTTATCCACTAACGTCCTCAACTGTTAACATTGGTTTAAACATATTCATCACTATATAAGTATAACAAAGGCGTTTGTGCTTTCTTCTTTGATCTGAACAAAGCAAATGTATAAGATCGTTATAATTTTATTACTTTGTTTTGAAGAAATATTCTCTTGGAGATTTATTCTGAGTCCGTAGAGATCGCCCTAGTGAAATGAAGAAATTAAATTTTCAAGTCGCATGCCTTTGTTCGTAAAAAGAAACAAAATCAGCCTTATTCCACTATTCGTTCGAGTGAACAAATTGTTCGCGGACCGAATCATTCGTGTTCACTATTCGAGTTTTGTATTATATATAGAAATACTTTCATCTATTAATTTTTCGAGCAGTTTCTTCACCCGAACGATAGTGGAATAGGGCTGAGTATATATTTTTTTAAACTCTGGGTCTGCTCTGAACTTAGAAAGGAAAGTAGAGAAAATGTTCAATTGGTTTGCAACGGATCGTATGGTATATCCCTAATCTCCTAACTCACCAAACCAGTTTCTGACGAGACATGGATGCTTTCGCTAACACTTAAGTACATAAATTCAAGATAGATGACAGTCTCTACTGTGCATAATAAACACCGAGCACGTGATTTTCCCACCATTCGCCGGCGCGACGTAAGAAGTGATGTGAGGAGAAAGGCCGTCAAGTTCATAACGCGTATATTGTATACGCAAGGACTATGTCTATTAGAAAGGCAGAAACCCAACTGCTACAATACAAATGAATAGGCAAGCGAGGAACA
Organism: Brachypalpus laphriformis; assembly: GCA_945910035.1. Classification (NCBI taxonomy): domain Eukaryota; kingdom Metazoa; phylum Arthropoda; class Insecta; order Diptera; family Syrphidae; genus Brachypalpus; species Brachypalpus laphriformis. Next base: position 128,024,037 of record OX246756.1, read on the forward strand.
AGCCCCTCCGTAAAGAAATACATAAATCGCGGCACTGCATGGGTCAAGGGAGCATAGGAGGTTGTTTTATTGGGTAGATTCCCATCGTCCAACCAAAAAAGCAATTGTCAAGTGTCAGTCGGGCTTGATCATACTTTTAACACTGGTTACTATTTTCCTCAGCAAAAAGGTAGCGAGCGCTATGTACTTGTATTTTAATACGTAGGTAATGATTCTTTGAAGTCGGAAGCATCCTTCTAACATGCTTATATCAAAAACTCCACAACTGATTTTGAAGAAACTAGAGCTTTAAGTTATGTTTGGCAGACAAATTGTTTGTCCTGAAAGACATTGAAATTCGACGAATTTGGTGTAAGATATGGTAGGTGAATAAATATGTAATCCACATTTGCTATGTTGTTAAAAGAAGCTGTGTGTCAGAAGATGCGTTATGGTTCTCATGCAACCCCCTTATAGTCTACATACTCTCAATTTTTCCAGATTTATCGTATTGATGCACTCAGAGGTAGAGTAGGGGGAGGACATCAGTTTTTGAGATGGTTTGTGCAAAAAAATTAGAACTACTTTGTTAAAAAAAAAATATCAGAAAAAAATATTTCTGACACATTTGTAACGTCACCTTTTATTTGATATGTCACATGAAAGGCAACTATTTTTTGTATAGGTGCCTGAAAAAACACGAAAACAATTTATTCTATCGGCATCAAAATGAGTACGCATCGAAATGTTCATGTTCCTAGATCCAAGGGTTGAGAAGCTATCCACTCAGGGCTACTCCAGACTAGAGATGATCAATGTTCATCGATGTTAATAACACAACATCGAACTTCGATGTTGACAAAAAAGAACAGACTCTTAATTCAAGATTTTAAATATTTTTCTTGCAAGCGTTACCTTATAATTACATATGAGAGATTAAAAATTATCTATATATAATGTATGATATGTATATTTATACGAGAATAGGACGTATGACTACGAAATTGGAACTACCTAGCCTAAGCTAAGAAAAATTGCACATATGTACATATTTGAGCTAAATAGCCACATCGGCACCCTCTGAGAGATTGCTCTCAAAAGCAGAGTATGTATATTCGCTGTCAACAACGCAACATACTGAAGGGGAAAAATATTATTTTTACAGTCAATAGACAGAAGATTTTGGGATACGTGTATATGTACATACTTGCTGTATGCATATGATATCCAAACTTAGTTTCGTACTTTCGTATTATAATTTTTATTTTTTTTTTTCATTATCATTAATAAATATGATACCTAACAGACGTATTCAAGCATGTTGTTTTTTACGCTAGTATAATTCATTCTACAACATCGATGTTTTGAGTTCGATTATTATCGATGTTTTGCCAACATCGCTCATGCCGAAAAGTTAAAATATGGTATCTGGGATCTATGATCAATAGCAAAGCAATCTGTGATGACGACATCAATCATCGGGTAAGCGTAGGGTGGATGAAGTGGAGTGAAAACTTTACTATCTTCTGTGACCGAAAAATTCCGCCTTAGCTTAAAGGAAGGCTCTAGACTGCAATTGTGAGTTCAGCACTTGCATATGGTTTACAATGTTGAACAATGTATAAGAGTAACTCAACGGCAGCTGAAATGAAGATGCTTCGCATGACAACATGAGTCCCGAACCTGATCGAATAAGAGGTTCGAAGATCTTTGGAAGACTTTACGTCAAAGACACAATCTCACAAAAAATAGAGCACGACCAGTTCAGCTGGTTTTGTCATGCTCAAAGAAGAGATCATTTGAACCCCGTCAAAAAGGCGACATCAAGAGCGAAAGAGAGGTGGGCCTAAAAACTTCTGGATCACACAAATGCTAGCACTAAGCACTAGAATTTGGTTTACCTCAGTGACGAAATGATCCAAAATTGGGAGGTCAAACAGGCGAACGCCACAGGTGGATCAATCGAAATGCTGTGAAGTGGGAGCGTTATGATCCCTTGAATTCGGATCATAACCTCGCCGAAATAGAAATTAGAAGAAGACATTACCGAGTTCTGAGCCCGGTTGGTACAAATACATATTTCTAAATGTAAAGTGAAATTTTGTCGTGTGTCCAAGGCCATAAGCGTGCTCATTACTCAGGAATTCAAAAAATGTTATGTTTTATTTTGAAACAAATATACGCAGATAAACATAAACACATTCTCAAACTGTGCTGTCAGGCAACGAATAATTCATCCAGATGAAAAGAACAATCGTTACGGGTTTAATGAGGATAAAGCTAAACGAAGACAATAGCAGTAAGAAATATCAAAATGTTTATATTCGTAGTTCGATAACGGTAAGCAATCAAACAAATCAAGATAAACTTGAACTGCTACTAATTTGACTCTCATTGTCATCATGTGAATGAACTTTGATAATAACTTTTTCTTCGAAGTATTAATTCATTTCTCATTTCTTAATAGTACTGCAAATAGATACAGAATAATCCTAGCTCCACAAAAAAATATATATATATATTAAAATTCCCATTTTTATATGCCTGCTTTATTAATGCTAACTTTTAACCGTAAACTCAATTTCACTCATCATATTTTACCAACTTTAGTACTGTTGAGGTTTTAAAATCATGAAGCAAAAAAAATTTGAAGCACTGCGGAAGGCAATAAAGGTTAAACGTAAGCGATGCAAGTTCAAAAAATACAAAAGCCTCGAAAAAAAACGGTTAAAAAAAGTAGAAAGTTCACCTAACCAAGGGAATATTCTATCCATCTGTCGACGAATTCTATAGTACGGTCTCTGATAAGCAGTGGAATGAAGTGTGCCTGGATTTTTGCGAAGATTTTTATATAAATAATGAAATTCATCATAATCCGACCATTCTCGATTTATAAGATGTACACCAAATCCTTGCTTTTTCGATCGTATAATAAACCTTTAAATATGAACATGAATTTCAAGCAAAATAATTGCTCAAGCGATGACGCTCAAAAAGAGCCAAATCGTCGCTCAAACGCTCCTTGCTCAATCGCTCAGTCGCTCGCCGCTCAGTGCATGGTCTTAGCCTTTGGCTAAATGTCGTTCAATTCTAACAATTGCCGTGTTTTTTTTTTAAACCCAGCCAGCCAGTCGTTCATTTAAACGATTTTATACGAACATATCTCTAGGAACCAAGCAACCCCGCAGTGACAGCAACAACAAATAACTAAAAAACATTTGTTTTTGCACCGCCTGAAATTAGACATCATGAAATTCACAGCCAGTAACTTTTTTCTGGGGATAAAATCAAGAGTAGTAGCCGGCCGGTTGTTGTATTTGTTTTATGTGTAAAATTTTAATTTACTAGCAACTACTGGCTGGCTAGGCTTAAAAAAAACACGGCTAATAGCTTTAATTCAATACCTAGCAATAGATTTAAAAAACAAACGCACCCTACTCTCTGCCACCCTCTAATAACCCAGATCCTAACTGAAATTTGAAATGAGAAATTACCAGATTTTTCCCTCCAGATTTGTTAACCTACACCCTTGTTTGCAATTCCAACAACTCCTCAATGTACCTCCTATCTTCCCAAACTCGTAAAAAACTTAATAAATCTTAAATGTAAAACGTGTCTCTTAACCCAACCTTTTAGCCTAAAATGACAATGCTTCTATATATAAATTTTAGGGTGGGTGACTCGCTCTGTTCATGACATGGGCTTTAGGCCCAAGCATGACTTTTTTCACACTCGTTAAAGCTTGCTCTGTATCAAAATTTCCGTACATGCTAAGCTCGCTGTATCATCAAAGTAAGTCAGGACAACGTTTCGTATTTTAATGTTGGTGGAGGGTGGATCGCTTCGCTCGTGGCAGGGGCTTCAATTTCTAATATGTATTTTTTGTCTATTCATTAAAGCGTTACTTTTGAAATAAGTTTTATATGTAGTATGTAGGTATATGGTATGTAATTCTTTAATTCTGGGTTTTTTTTTTAGAAAATAGTAACAATTATAAATCGATATTTGTCTAAGGTACATACCTATATGTATGAATACCGTAAGCACATGTCTATCGATTTACATGTAAGTAATGTGTAGATATGAAGATATGAAGTAAGTATAATTTGTTTTCTTTACACTTTCAGTATTACTTAACGACAAGCATTTTGTGACGCAAATTACTTTACACTGAGAAGGAAAATCACAAATCAGTGACTAAGTAATATCCAGCTTGTCGCAGACATCCTGTTGCGTGGTGTTAGTTGTTAAAGCATTGCATATATGTATAAAGCCTGAACATGTAAATACAAATCAGAATCCATACTAAACAAAAGTATAAAGAAAAAATGTATGTACTACGCATAAGTCAAACCAAATATTACAAGTATAACTATGTATTATATTTACAATTCTAAAATTTAATAATTCCCCCCTAATGCCCCCAGACCGGCTTCCAAGACGTGCCATGGTGGCCTTGCCATCAAAAAATGTTGCATCACATACTTCCCGACTTTTCTCCAAAGAATGAAGATTTAAAAGAGGAAGGTGGTCGTAAAATGGTGAAAGACGTGTAGGGTCATTTCAGTTTAAGTGACAATGTGCGAATCAGACAAACTTGCGCTGTACAGATTCAATCCAATTAATATTACTGCATACATTGGAGACCAAGTGTTAAATAGGTGCATACTTTAACTGGGGGCGAACAAAGGTATCTTAAAGCATAGAGGTTATCAGAGGACATCATCATTATATGCTCCAATATTTTATAAAGCCAAACATTGAATTTGCTTTATTCACAATTTGTTCAATATGAAAATCCACGTCAATATTTTGAGAAATACACTCCTACATTACATATTGATGCAACTTTCTTAAGCACAGATTCTTTGAAGTTATAATAATAACTTATTAAATTGCCCTCGATCGATTGGCATTAAGAAACGTTCAAAAAAAATTGTTATTGCAGCACTACTCTGTGAATGCATCTAAGATGCATCAATATATTATACATAGCGATACAATTGGGGTGACTGTGGACGAGTATGAAGATTTTTATATCGTCACCATAAATAAAAATCCGAGAATATTAATAAATAAAATAGGGGCAAAGTGACTTCCTTGGGGTACATCTGTGTAGTGAAAATTGCATACCTCGAATTAAAATTTGATATGTCCGTTTTTCAAGATAAGAACCTGTTATGTAATCTGCATAGGTTTTGCAGACTAGTAAGTCAGTCTGTTACCAGCGTTTAAAGTAATCGCATCGTTATCTAACACTTATACTAAGTTATACTTATCTTTAGTATTTATCTAAGTCGTTGTATATACATAAATGGAATATGATGGTTTTATTCGTGAACACAACAATTTGGCGACGAGGACTCTAATTGCTAAAATTGTGAACCTCCGTGCATTTTACATAAGCCTCATTATCAGTCTGCTCAGTGATGGATCCAGAAATAATTGCTCAGTTTTCGAAGTTGTTGGATGCAACAGGTTATGAGTGATCAAAAGGTTATGATCGATAAAGTTATAGGTAATTCGCAAAACAGACCCCGTGAACATAAAAAGTCCAGTTCCTATCTTTGCCCCGTTTGATAAAGCAAAGCAAACGTGGAAATCGTATATTAACCAGTTAAATCAGCATTTTAGTGCGTATAGTGTAAGCGCTGATGACCAAAAGCGAACATTTTTTCTTTCGTGGGCCGGTCCAGAGCTTTATGAACTTACGCAAAATTTATTTTCGGGGAAAAAAGTCAAAGAGGAGACCTATGGATTAATTGTGCAGACATTGACGGAACATTTCGCTGAAAAAACTCACGTATTAGCTGCTCGTTTTAATTTTTTTCAAATGTGGATGAGAGAAGGTCAAAAGTACTCGGATTGGTTAGCGGACTTAAGAGGTGCCACTAGAGATTGTAATTTTGTATGCGAGAAGAAAGATTTGAAGAAACCGTTTGTCGAAAATTTAATACGGGATATTATAGTGCTTCATACACCACATGATGTCGTACGATCAGCTGCGCTACAAAAGCCGAATCCAAGTTTAACGGATGTTCTGGCTATCGCTGAAATATACGAATCAACGCAGAAATAGGTGCTCGCGATTAAAGATGATTCCTTTTGTCAAGTGTATCAAGTAAATTTTACATAAAAAAACCGCGATCACATTCTCGTTCGTTTTCGTCGCGTAAAGACAACCGCCAAGAAAAATATAGTTCGCATGCAAATAAAAGTAGATTTCGGGAATCATCGCGCTCCTGTCCGGGTTGTGAAGTACGCCATGCTCGTTTGCAGTGCCCAGTTCGAGAGGCCACGTGCCGGATATGTAAGGAAGTTGGTCATATTTCTTCAATTTGCCCTACAAGAGTAGGAGGAAAGAACGTATTGAACAACCATAAAGATCAGCAAATATTTTCTCACTGGAATCAATCCATGGGACTGGGGAAGAAACGACCTACCATCTAATTAAGCAACAAGGCAAAATGTTTGTAGTTTCATCCGCATCCCAAATGCTGAAAGCTTATGGTAACCAAATTGTTCCCGTCAAAGGTAATATTCAGGTGAGAGTCACGTGGAAAAATGTAGACCATAAGTTGTCGCTATTAATTACCGATATGAGCGAAGGTGCAAATATACTAGGAATGGATTGGTTTACATTAAAATTTTCAATAAATTCTTGCAACTTTCTTCAACCCACCACCGAAGTAAAACACATGGTTCAAGGTATTTGTGAGCGCTATCCTAGGGTATTTATGTCAGAGTTGGGATGCTGTAAGGATTTCAAAGCTACATTATTTTTAAAGCCAGGAGCACGGCCGACATTTTTCAACCCACGTCCACTTCCGTTTGCCCTCTTGGATCTTGTTAAAGCTGAAATCGCATGGTACAGGCAGGCATTAAAAAAAAAAAAAAAAATGCCAGGCAGGCATTATTGTACCTATTACTACTAGTGAGTGGGCAGCCCCCATTGTTGTAGTTAAGAAGCCGTCAGGTATTATCAGGTTATGCAGAGATTTCAAAGTAATGGTCAAAACCCAGCTTGAAATTGATAGGCATCCAATGCCAAGGATTGACGAAATTTTCCATAAGTTGCAAGGAAGTCAGCTTTTCACAAAAATTGATCTTTCCGAAGCTTAATTCCAAATCGAAGTTGATGAGGAATCAAAGAAATTACTTGTTATTAACACCCCTTTTGGCCTCTATCGATTTGAAATGTTGCCTTTTGGTATCGCTAGCGCACCAGGGATTTTCCAACGTCTTATAGAGCAAGTGATAGGGGGAATGAAGCACTGTGCAGCTTTTATGGATGATCTGATAGTTATAGGCCGAAATAACGCGGAACATGGCGAAGTGATGGAAGAGCTTTTAAGTCGTTTGTTTTCATATGGATTGAGATGTAGATACTCGTAACATTTCGAAATGTACGTCTGCGGAACCTAGCGTACAATATTTAGGACACAGAATAGATGCTGGAGGTGTTAGTCCGTTAGAGGAAAGAGTAGAAGCTATTGAAAAAATGAAGCAGCCTAGTAATTAAGGAGAGCTACAAGCTTTTTTAGGCAAGGTGAATTATTATAGCAAATTTTTAAAAGATTTTTCTTCGATGTCAGCGCCGCTCAATGAAAAGAAGTGATTCTATTTGGATTAATAGACAGCAAAACGCATTTCAGATACTTAAACGCAGTATTATTGATGCTACGAAGCTAGTTCACTTTCGAGATGATTACCCGCTTATATTAGCATGTGATGCTTCGTCGATGGGCATAGGTGCCGTATTACTCCATAGATACCCAGACGGCTCTGAACGTCCTATTGCTCACGCCTCAAAAACGCTAAACGATCAGCAGAAACGATATAGTCAGGTGGAAAAGGAGGAGCTATCTATTATCTTTGGCGTTCAAAAGTATCACCAATTTGTTTATGGCAGACAGTTTGAATTGGTGACTGATCACAAGCCGCTTTTGACGTTATTTCATCCTCACAAGGAACTCCCTGTTATGACTGCTCATAGGCTGCAACGATGGGCCATCATATTGATAGGGTATACCTATTCTATACGATATAAGCCTACGCACTCGCATGGAAATGCTGATGGACTGTCACGTTTACCTGCTTGTCATGACCAAATGTTTGATGGTTCAGAGGAGGTTTATTTTGAGATAAAGCTGGATGAGGAGATTTGCAATTTTCCACTCAACTCCAAATTAATCGCTAAGGTGACTGCGAAGGATCGAGTTCTTAAAAGGGTTTTCAATTATATTAAATTCGGTTGGCCGGCAGCAATTAAAAACATAGAACAGGACCTTAAGCCTTACTTTGCCCTTACTTACCATGAAGGAATTATCATGTATCAGGCAAATTGTTAACGAGTTGTAATACCGTTGGCTTTACAAGAACGAGTTTTTAGCCTCCTAGATGCGGGTCACTGGGGAGTGGTTAGGACCAAACAGCTTGCTCGTCTTCATTGCTGGTGGCCCAGCAAGAAGAGCATCAGTCGCTGTGAAGCCTGCCAAAACAATGGTAGCAGCCCGCGACAGGAATTTGTTAGTTGGCCTACACCACACAGCGCTTGTAGTCGAATTCATGTGGATTTTGCTGGCCCCTTTTTTAAACCACATGTATTTCACTTGTGTTGACGCTTTAAACAATTTTCCTTATGTTGTGGAAATGGGATCTACTACAACAGAAGCAACAATTAGAGCGCTTCAAAACATATTTGCTATTAAGGGTTTACCACAGACGCTAGTGCCCGATAACGGAACCCAATTTTCTTCAGCTTCGTTTAAAGATTTTTGTAATGAATATGGTATCAATCATATAACAACCGAATAACACTGGCATGGAAGAGCCATGCGCACCATGTTGTCTACATTAAAGCCTACACTATCACAATCAAAAGCCATCGAACCAATTCTTTCAAAGTTTCAGCTACATCAACAAGTTTTCTTCCGCAATTACGTTCGTGGTCCAAAATGGATACCTGGTGTGGGGGAAGCTATGATCGGAAAGAAGATGTACGAGATTCAAACGCAAAAGGGAAAAACTCGCAGACATCAAAATCAAATTCGTGGTGTTCTATCTGCAAAGGAATTCGCTACAGGTCAACGTCTAACTGAAAGCATCTCAACTCCGACCACTACCCCGGAAGTTAGGAATGAAAACCAGCCGTTTTCTTACAGTCTACCCAGCCAAGGAGCACCAGTCTTGATAGAGTTAAGGAAGTCAGCGAGACCACCTAAACCTATCTTCAGATTTCAATCCAATGTTAACATTCGTAACCGAAGGAAGCGATAGGAAATTAAGACGAGAGGAGTGTTATGCAATCTGCATATGTTTTGTGGACTAGTAAGTCAGTCTGTTACCAGCGTTCAAAGTAATCGCATCGTTGTTTAACACTTATACTAAATTATACTTATCTTTAATAAATACTAAGTCGTTGCATATACATTAATGGAATATAGTGGTTTTATTCGCGAACACAACAGAACCCATCCATCGTACGAAATAAACAATTTAAACAGAATTCACATGAGAAAGTTTATCAAGGACCTTGCTTATATCTATTTGAATACAGTCGACCTGACTACCCTCTTCGACAGCTTTGTTTGTTAAATATGTAAATTGCAATAGATTTGTAGCATTGGATCTTCTATTCATAAACCCATGCTGCTTGGCTGAGAGAAATGGTTTGCTAGAAAAATAAAAACGCTTGCAAGCTAAAAATTCAAACAGTTTTGACAGACATGGCAGCTTGGCGATAGGTCTATAATTAGATATGGAGGTTTTTGTCGCACTTTCCTTCAAATTGAAGTTATGTTTCCTAATGTAATCCACAGTTAAATAAAAATAAGATAATGTTTTAGTAGAAAGGTATATATAACATCATATCTCTGTAATGTAAAATGTGTGGTAACAGTTCTTTGTATAAATTCATATGCGAAATAAAGGTCTATCTATCCATCTGTAATTAGACACTTCACTTCGATTCCACCTTTTTATGAAGTGGAGTGAGAAAAGAGTTTTTCCAAGTTTTAGGAAAAATACTCTGCATTAATGACCCCAGAAATAAGTGTGCTAAAGATGATGCCAGGGTATTACAACATACCTTGAGTGCGCGCAAATCGGAGGAATTTCGTCAGGATCACGGGTAGTATCGCTGCTAGATAAAGCTAAATGCTCGCCTACATCTTTAAAAGTTTTAAAATCGGGTCCCTTTGCTATTAGGAAAACTTTCAAAATTGCCAAAATTACTGTGGCTAGATGAATACTTGGCGGGGCAAAAAGATAGGTCAACAAATTAGAGCATATCACGGACCACAAGAAGACTGCTGCTTGATTCGCTTAAATAAGAGTTAGCATGATAACCATCAGTTTATTTCACTGCAAGAAGTGAGCCTTGCCTTTTGTCAGAGTGACTGACTATCATAGGGATTTTAATTAAAGTCTGATTTTTTTAAATCAAATTCAAATTCAAACATTACACACTGTCCACCAAAATTTCGTCAAGAGGATTACAAATTTCCGATACTATAGCGTTATTTAGTAGCGTGCTTATACTCCTCGATCAAGCTTTCAGCAAGAATATAAATGTTAATAATTATAACAAATTTAGATTTCAGATTTAATTTTGCACAAATAACGTTCAACGATTCATCCTGAGACCACAATTATATGTTTAATAGTTTCTCAAAGAGACATAACTCCATCGTTAGTCTAAATGAAGCCACATTTTTATTATTTTTATTTTTTGATATTTAATTTTAGTCACGTGAATATTTTAAATTGTTAATTATGTCATCACATGACGTGTCAGGAAGTAGTTTAGACATAAAAATTTCCTTAGGTTTAGGCAACGTCAATAGACAATTTTTATTTGGGGCTATACATATGTATATTGAAGTAGGAATATCAATATTGGTCATATTTGTACCCAAATTCGCGCTGGTGGCACAAGGACCCGTAGACATTTCAGAATTAGATGAAGACTTAGTACTTGGTGCTGTGATTCTACAATCAATTTTCCCCTTTCCCCGTAATAAAGAAATACACATATAACGATATTCTTCTTCTTCTTCCTTTTTTTTATTTTTATCAGCGAGGTTATGATCCGAAAATAAGGGATCACAACGCTCCCACTTCACCGCATTTTTACTGATCCGCCTGTGGGGTTCGCCTATTTGACCTAAGAAAATATCGGCAGTCCCGCCGATTTTGGATCACTCGGTTACTGAGGCCAATGAAATGCCGATGTCGTCGCATTTGTCTGATCCAGGCGTTTATAGGCCTGCCTTTCCTACATCGCGATCTCTTTGGAACGTGCGTTGATATTGACTTTTTAACAGGGTTCAAATGATCTCTTCTTTGAACGTGGCAATACCAGCTGACCCGGTCGCGGTCTATTTTCTTTGTACGATGGTTTCCTTGATGTGAAAGCTTCCACGGATCTAGGAACTTCTTATTCGATCAAGCACATACATATAACGATATTACAGATAAATAAAGAATCTGTTATTCATATTATGTAAGTATAATACATTATACACATGCGAGTATATTATATGCACATATATACACAATTGAATAATCTAAAAAACTGTGCTTAAATGCCCACGGTTCATTTTATTAGGTAAGTCCACACATAAAGAAATGTATGTATGTATGCAAGCACATTGTTCACACTTCCCATCTGAATATAATCTATGTACAGTGCGAAGGCAACATTATGGACCAACAAAATAAAAAAATAAAATGAACCGCGAACTTTTCTCAAAACAGAAAACAATGCAAGCACGACTTTAAAGCGATGATCATACTTGCCATATACCCACAGTTTCACTCCAAAGTTCTCAGTAACCACAGGAATTTATAAATCATTTTAAAATTTAAAAACAATGGCAGAAGAAACAATGACTTTTCTCGACTCGAATGTGTAAATTGCAAAACGTGACACGTCCTTATCGCCAATTTTGAATCAGAAAATAATAGTAATAATAATGGTTGAGTGTGCGACCAATGTGGACTTGTACACCACAAGAGTGAAATTTTTCATCATAACCAGAATGAAGTGTACTCAACAACAAGCGACTGACTACACGTTCATCTATAACCAGAATGGGTGGCTGTGAAGACTGCATAAGTAGTATCAAAACAGATTCTTCGCGAAGTGAACTTTGCAACCAACACTCGACAAGGGAAAAACAGCACTGTAAAGGTGCATCCGAGTAGCAAAATGTTCAATATGTTAAGACGAAGAGATGAAGATACAAAAAAGAAAAAATAATTCCAAGCGACCATCTTTTGAGTAGCAACACAAGAGCCAAGCATGTCTTTTTCAAACACACCGGCAGTACTTCCATCGTCTTCTTTATGACTAAAGCGTTATTTATGCAACTGCAAAGTTGTACAAGCCTGATGTTCAGGCCATTTTCTGTGTTGCTTTTTTGTTGAGAAAAATCAGGGCAAACACAGTGCTCTCTGACGTTCAATGCAGACCTCTGTAGTTTATAAGAAAATGCCTCGAAGCAGGTACGAGTATGTAATAAATCAATCTTAATTCAAGTTAAGTTGCATATTCAGGCCGTAGCATAAGTACTCAACCTACGTATATCTCTTAATACGGAAATCAGTATGACAAGAGACAGATATGGTGAACGGTTTTTTATTTATCCCTTTTACTGATCCAAGCAGACTACGACTATCGGTAGATATTCGTTACTAACCAACAAACAATAAATAAAATTTCTGAAAACAAATTTTCCACAAAATGGATATCCTGCATTGTTATGGCAATCTAATGTTATAAGAAAGACTATAATAGTTCCCATGCTTGATATATGTTATGATTTTCAGTCACGTATTCTTTATGGATTTTTCGGTAAATACTTTTATGCCTTGAACGTGACAAAATATTCAAAGTCACAATTTTATTCATTCATTCAATCGATAGTGCGGCCCAAGAAAAAATAAAGATAAAAATGAAAGTATCTAGCGAAATATTTTTCGCTCTGATGATGCATGACAGTTTGTGGCCCTTCCCATAAGCACACAAAGGAAGTATCAATAAATATTTCATATGATCCATTCGGAGTTCTTCGGCTCACGTACGCGATGATATAGCAGATATCATCTCAGTAGTTAATTGAGCTATATCGATTAATTACTTAATCCATGTTTTCCAGTGAGATAAACGGTTGCTTTGTTAATTACTTATTAGAGAACATGAGATACATACGTAAATAACAAAAATTTAGAAACTTTAATTTTGCCACAGTTGGCAACCTATGAACAAAGGCATGTATACTACGTACAATAATAATATTTTAATTTAATATAATATATATAATTTAAAATAATATTTCAGCTCAAAAATATTTATTATACACACTGTGTATATCGAATCCCTGTACTGTAAAATGTGCGATAACGAACCCAAAATGTTAATTGTTAAACCAAAAAAACTATCTACCATATACTCGTATGTCTATGTACCACCTGTAACTTTGTTGTTGTTTATCGTTTGACCTCATTTCTTTTCGCACTACAGCGATACTGTTTTTGAATAGTTATTTATTCACTGATTTTTAAATAAACAAACAAGTAAAATTTTATCGGTACTCAGTAGGTTTAGAAAAAAAAACTGATCTAATTAGTCATCGGTATGCATAAACGCTTTATATCGATTTCTCTTCTATCCTGTAGCAGGACGGAGACCTAGTTTGAAATCGTTTGCCCTGCGAATCAGAAGAAAGGCACATTCAAATGAGAAGTATAGTTACCAGCGGTAGCATTTTATATCGTATATGGTGATTTTTTTCGGGTGTTTGCGGTGTAGGAGAGAAAAGGAAGTAACGAAGTGGAAGAATTCAGAAAAAAGTGGATACATAACATATTAATATTGTTACATATACCTAACGCTAATTAGTGCGATTTCTACCACGCATTACGTACTTCTTCTGTCCGTTATTCAATATTAAACCGTTCGTTACCGTAGTAGCAATAAAAAAGTTTAAATCGATAAAATTGCCAATTTCTAATACAAGAAACAAAATGAGTGTACACATGGTTACTTAATTAAGCGTATATAGTTTTACTGCTATTATTTATTTTTCAGGGGTTCCATAAATATACTACGGATAAACTATTGATCTCGCTCAACTGTCAATCAGTCCTGCACCAACTTCTAACTCCTTAATTACTTTTATACGCTACATGCATGATTCTTGAATAGATTATACAAAATATTGGTTTTTATACACTCATACATACTAACATATGTATGAACTTCTTATCTATCTAGATCCTCCGCTGACGACTTCAACATATCAGGGGGGAACCTCCAGTCGAGTCCAGGAGAGACGACGGACTTGATCCAATCATATATAGTAGTAGTAGTGTAACTTTATTAATGCAGACAAAAATAGGGTTGCTTCAGTTTTACAATGGTAAACATTGGCTTTTGCCGTCAGCCGAGAAAAGAGAGTTTTTAAATTACAGAATTAATTCATATATGTATACAAGTATTTTTTTTTAGAAAGCTTGGTTTATAATTTGTAGCCGGTATTTTCGAGCAGATTTTATATATTTAAACAATATAGTCCAGTTTTCTCCATTTAAGATGCGAAAGACTTCATCGGAAGAGAGAGTGTTTTTTCCATAAAAGGATCTTCTGATTGCGCTCGGAATAGGGCAGGTTCCAATGAAATGAAGGCCGTCTTCTGTCACTTTCATCTGTTCTGTGTGGCCTGTAGTTTAATTGCAATAATTCGCCCCTGGCTTTGAGAACAGATCTAAACTGTTACAATTATGAAAATAGTTCAGCTCCCCGAGGTCATGCTTTAAAACTTTATAAATATTCCTTACTTGACTTTGTTCGCTTTGCCTTTGAAAAGACTGCCGCGTGGATCCTTCGATCTTAATTAAAATCATATATTCCTGCATTACATGACCAAACCATCCACGTAAGGATCGTTCTGTTCCGAGAATGTTGAGTAATGCTCAACATTCAGTACCTCGTGCACTCTGGTATTGCGAACTCGATCCCTGCTAGTTATTCCAGCAATATAGTGAAGGAGTCTCATTTCGGCAGTTTGTATCCGCGATCTTATTTTCTACCCAGAGTTCATGACCATAGATGGGAGTTGGAATATATACTGAGTTAAAGACCGATAACTTAACTTTGGCACTAAATTAAGATCGAATAAGCTGTCCCTATCAGGCTGACTACAGATAAATCAGCATAACTCTTTCCATCAGTCGTGAATAAGACCTTAAGGTACTAAAACTTCTCCACCTGCTGCAATGGGACTCCACTTACATGCAGAGTGCATTAAACAGGCATTCTGGAAACGAGCATCACTGCCGATTTGTTAAGGTATGCATGGGCATGTAATACGAGTATATCGTTGAAAAAAGCTTTTAGAGTAAGGTCTATTAAAGTATATTCTTCGAATTTGTAATATATATATACAAAACTCAATGTACCTACATATGTACTCGTATATATGCTATGGACTTCGAAACCACCGAACCGATTGAGCTCAAATTCGCATGCAATCTTCGGTGTTGGTCCGAGAGTTCCTGTAAAGTTTGGTCAAAATCGGTTCAGCAGTTTGCCCACTACTTTAGTATTATAGTACTAAACAAACTTTTTTTTGTTAGGTGCAGCAACGCACGCCGCACAGTGGGTCGTTTAGAACAATCTAGCTGATCATAATTCAAAAAATGATACCGCTTGTTTGAAATTTTAACTACTTCTAATTGTGACCTATGAACTCACTGATCTTCGAAAGACAGGACAGGATCGTCGGCAAATTTTGTCGAGCAAGCAAACCGTTAGTAAGCGAAGAGATTCCATGAAACGAATAAATAATTGATGAAAAAGCCTTCTTAACATGAGGCAGTTTCTGTTTAATTAGCATTCAATAAGCAAGTGGTTTTATTTGTTTTCTAAAATTTTACCAACGTGGTCAAAATATGGATTCTTGGAAAGCAGGTTTGTATTCGCATTTACGGAAATAAAGACTTGAGAAGTTGGGTTAAATTTCCAAAGGCTCCAGTTTTTTAGTAACTAAGAGTAACTATATATGGTAAGATGCATATTACTGCACTCCACCATCATTGTAGTTTCAGTCAGAACTATTTTCATCTGCGATTAAAATAAAAATAAAAATTGTATTGTTTTCAAAAAGAAAAATTATTGTTAAACGGAGTCAATTGTTCCAGTGGCTGCGGGGGAGCAGCTAATCCCTCCCCAGTTTTGCTATTGGACGAACTATTCGTCTTGAATATGTTAAGGAGAAATGTAGCATTTTGGAGCCAACAGAAGCAGAGACAAAGAAAAATTTGGGCTGCTTAATTATATTTATGGTGATAATGAAGCGTTACTGGACTCAGTTTAACAGAAGATCGGAATTATTCAATTCAAAACATGGCGACTAATTGAACGGAGGAGTAACAATAATAGATTGTAGTGCATGCCCATGCATGCCTAGTACTAGTTCGAAAAGTCGTGGTCGCCCTAAGAAAGATTTTACCCTTGGTGGTCCTCTAGCTAGAAAACGAAAACTTAAAAATCTTGTGGAAGAGCGGTCTTTGAATGAACTCTGCATTGCTACGGAGCAAAACTTAAATATATTCTTCATTTGTACCTATACAGCTATGTGGAGTTAATAAATTTCACCAAAAATGTATATTGTGGCAGAATCCACGATCATCTTCAACAAGATTCTGTCTGTTCAAATTCATTAAAGAAACAGAAAACGAAATAGTAAATGAAGTCTTATACTTAAAACACTAAATCGAAAGCATACGAGTACAGTCTACGGAAGTAGACTGGAAAAACTATAAAGACTGAATCTGAGTTTTAACTAACAATGGTGGATGGTAAAATGTGCAATGCCTTAGCATCGAATTTCTAAACTCAAAAATGCTCCATATGCGGACTAACTCCTAAAGACACGAATAACTTTAACAAACACAAACAACAAGCATGCAAACAAGATTGCGTTGAATCGGGCTTGTCTTCCCTGCATGCATGTATACCGTTTATGGAATGCTTGCTCCATACAGTCTACATATTGGACTTCAAAAAATCCCAGACACGGACTCCAGAAGAGAAAGTGTAAAGAACAAAAATAAAAATAAAAAAATAATTATTAAAGACAGATTTAGATGTGATCTGATCCACTCAAATCTATTCCAAACATTTATTTGAATGGAACAGTGCTTCCCAAGTGCGAAAAGTTCAAATATCTGGGATCTATGATCAATAGAAAAGCAACCTGTGATGACGACATCAATCATCGCGAAAGCGTAGGGTGGATGAAGTGGCTAGAAAATTCCGCTGTCTTATGTGACAGAAAAATGCCACCTAAGATGAAAGGAAGGCTCTACACCGCAGTTGTGCGTCCAGCGAAAACATACGGTTCACAATGTTGGACGATGTACAAAACATATAAGAGTAGATTAACGGCAGCTGAGACGAAGATGCTTCGCATGACAGCAGGAGTGACATAGCTTGATCGAATAAGAAGTTTGAGGATCCGTGGAAGCTTTCACATCAAGGAAACCATCGTACAAAAAATAAAGCGCGACCGCGTCAGCTGGTATTGCCACCTTCAAAGAAGAGATCATTTGAACCCTGTTAAAAAGGCAATATCAATGCACATACCAAAAACATCGCGATGTAGGAAAGGCAGGCCTATAAACGCCTGGATCACACAAATGCGACGACATCCGCATTTCATTGGCCTCAGTAACCGAGTGATCCAAAATCGGCGGGCCTGCCGATATTTTCTGAGGTCAAATAGCGAACCCCACAGGCGGATCAGTAGAAATGCGGTGAAGTGGGAGGGTTGTGATCTCTTATTTTCGGATCATAACCTCGCTGATAAAAGGAAGAAGAAGAAGAAGAACAGATTTAGATGTGAGACTGGACTTCTACTTGATACCCCCGAGCAAGGTGGAGGAAATAGTGCGAGAAGATTTTTCGGAGATCCTCAGATTTCTTCAACCATCACTGGAATCGACGAAAATTTAATTGACAAATTTAGTGTAATATTGCAAGCATTCGCCTCTGGAGTAAATATAAACGTACCCGCTTTTGAAGTCTTCGTTTCGAAAACTGCAGAACTATTTGTGGGCCTGTATAATTGGTATCCAATGCCGGTGACCGTTCACAAACTCCTTATACACGGATCGCTTATAATTAAACATTTGACTATTCCAACTGTCTGAAGATGTTCAAGAAATTAGGCATGAAAATGCGTGAGATTTTCTCAAGGAAATCTTCAAGAACCAATACAAATGTGGATATTGTGCACAATTTATTGGCTAGTTCAAATCCGCTAATTTCCACTTATCGACATTTGCCTCAATCGAAGAGTTCTTTAGAATATAAAGAAGATGTTTTGGAACTTTTAATTACATCTGATAATGCAGGTGAAATTGAAAGCGATTATGAGGATGAATTCGATGACAGTTCAGAATCAGCATAGCTACATATTTTTGTTTTACTTCAGTTCAATCTATATTTGTTTGAAAAATGTGTTGTATTGAAATTGCCCAACAGAAAAATATACTTTTGTTGACATTAAAAATTATCATCAATCTTTAATTAATTTCGATCAGCTAAATTGCATAAACGTCGCACTGTGCGCCGGGTACCCGCTAGCTAGAGATATACTCGTAAGTTCACAATTCACGTGTGAATGTCGTTTGATTTTTTGAGTTTAGGGTGTTACCCGACCAAGAAACGGCCAATTTTCAAAAAACTGTCAATAAGTAAAGTACCGTTAATACCTAAGAATTGTTCGGCAAAAACCTGGTATATTATCTTGTAGGTACACGCAGACGTAAAGACGGAATGACAGGCAGACAAACATAATTGGGAACTTTTTTTAGTTTTTCTATAATAGTAACACCAAGATTGATCGAAATTTCGGAATCGACATTTTAAACGAAATCAATATAGCAGAATGTCGAAAACTGTACTCTCTGTAAACCATTCGCATACATTGCATGTTTTTTTTGCAGACTTTCAGTGCCCTTAGTCTACATGCATTTTTTTTTGTGTGCGCTTTTGTTAATAAACTAACTAAACTCTATTGTTTTAAGTGCACAAAAATATACAAGTTGAGGAATGGCATAATTCAATTGTAATTAAGATATGATGGTTATTACTTGAAGATTACAACGAAGCTTAGAGTTTTTTTTTTAAAGGGAAACTTAAATCCCAGAGCACTCAGACTCTCCGGTTCATTGTAATACCAGGCAGGAACATTTCTTTGGCGCAGTGGTTGTTAAAAATTCGATGTAATTCGTTTTTCTTTATACTCGGGTGGCTAATGATTGCTGCACAACATCGGTTAACGAGCAAACACACTGCCCAATGCATAGCCACCCTAAAAAAATGTTAGAGTAATTTTGGATCTAATACATATGTACTCGTACTCTGCGTTTTTAGTAAAACCATAATGTCGCGCTTGAGGAAGGCCAAACGTACTACAATTTGAACTCCTTGTTTTTTCTATTTTTTTTTGCAAACATTCGATCACTATTATTTTTTTAAGAATAATGGCTGTCCGCTAAAAGCTTCACATAGCACTTAAGATTAGATTTAGAGATTTTAGATTTAGATTAGATTAGATTGATTTTATTGATGTGAATATTGTAAATACATGATCAATATACATTAAAATCATTAGGCATGGCACTGCCGTCTGCCAAGCACTTAACCGGCGACACAAAACAACCAAATTAGGTTTTGCTAAACGACATTAAACTCACGACAACAGATTCATGATTTCGCCCGGGAAGGCTGTTCCATGTCTCTTATAAAAATAGAAGAGAACTTAAAAACCATTGAAGGTATCCAAGAATAAGCGTAGTTTTCAGTTTTTGAAATGACGATTGGAAGCGTGAAGAACTATCCAAGATCCTCACTCAAATAAGGAAGGATTTTCTTGATGCTTATTAAATTATATAATGACTGACGACTATCAGTTGTTTTATCAGCACATAAGAGTTAAGGTTTATTTCAATAAAGGTATGGTCGATTTGACTCGTCGATAACTAAATGAGGATTTTTAAGGATTTCATCAAAATCACATACATATTCTGAAATTTCAAATATGTACCGTTCTCTGAAGGAAAATATATTTGAAACATTTCATCACATAGGCACTACCGAATGATAAGCAAACACTGGCGGAAGGTGAGACCTTACCATTTTTTTTCGCGATTTGCACCTTGAACCTCCTCCTTAGTGTTCTGTACATCGGATCAGTTTTATTAAAAATACAGAAAATAAAAAAAAAATTGAGTCTTGATTTGGGCACCAAGGATTTATCATTTTTATTGACATGCATGTACATCGTTCTTTAAAGGGATCATAAAAATTGGTGCACATTTGTAAACGATAGAGCGGATGGTAAGAAAAAATAATAAATAAATAAAACCTATAACTGTTATATTTAATTACATAATGCGTGGAAGACGGAATTTTTGTCATTTCCCAGTAAGTTTACTGTAACACAGGTAATAAGTTCCTTTCGTATTTGCTCAAACGCACATATGTACTCGTATGGTCAACCAATTTAGAAAATTTCGTAGCTCCACTTTTGACCGAAAATTACACTTTAACGCCATCTGGTAGATATGACCGAAACTTATTCCCTACAAAAAACTTATTACATACTTTAAATTTCGATTATTTTAAGAAGTATAATATGTTCACGTTGCTTAATATTTGCACGGAGAACAAAACAGCCAAAAGCATCTCTAAAAAGTGTAGGTACCAATAGTGCCGATTTTTATAAATTTTTTCTCCAAGGACAATATTTTTGCCCAATATTCGTAAACAGGTATTTTTAATTTTATCCTTCAATATAAATGGAGTTAAGTATATGCATATCCAACAAAATGGTTAGAGTTAGAAGAATTTCGTCATAAATGGCGTTGTTGACTTACAGGAAATATGGAGTTAGACAAAGTTCAAGTTAGAAGGATTTCGCTACATACAGATTTATATAGTATTTATACAATTGCTCGGCAGAAAAAAAAAACAAGGTGTCTTTTCGCACTAACTGAAATTTTAATCAATTAGAATACATTAGTAATATCCGGTCATTCCGGATTTTGTAAAAAAAAATGTTTGGGTATTCGGAATCAATAGATATCTTAATATTTTTACGGAATATCAAATAGACAACTACTGAAGCGGAATGAGAATTGCACACGATAATAATATATTTATAATTAACTCGCTATAAGTCTATATCTAATGGCCTACCATTATTATTAAAATGTATTTCTTGTACAACTTTCCAGATAATTGTGGAGATTTTTTGATATTTTTGTCTTTGCTTCTGATTCACAATATTTTATACACGTCCATTGATAAGATATGATATAAGAGACAGAAGTACGCTCCAAATGGTCTTTTAAGACAATTTGAATCACAACGGCTAACCATGCAACAAAGGTAAGTATCATTCTAAAGTTGGGATGTCGCTTGTGCAACTGAAGTAATATATTTGTACTTCTTTCGTTTATTTGAAGACTGTATGACTCCTTTCGATTTTGTACTACTATTTGAAAAACTTTTTTCGATTTTTGGATACCTAGTCTTACTTATGTTCAAGCTAAAAACTCGGTATAGGTTGCAACACTGACCTATGCTCATGAAATTTGGGTAGTGACCGAAAGAACAAGATCGCGGATACAAGCTGCTGAAATGAGGTTCCTTCGCGGTGTTGCTGGAATAAGTATCGAGAGTGCAACACCAGAGTACGCGAGGTGGTCAATGTTGAGCAGCTACTTCTCCGAACGGAATGATCTATGCTTCGATGGTTTGGTCACTTAGTGCGTGTGACCCCCAGACCGCCTTCCAAGACGTGCCATCAGGTAAGTGGCCTCTTGGTAGGCTAAGAAATAGATGGTTGGATCAAGTACGACATCTCTCCTGGGGCCGCATAGGAATTCCTTCTGATGATTTAGAGTCGATGGCGGAGAATCGAGAAGGATGGAGTGTCCACCTGAGCATCCTACCCCCGAGACCCTCATGAAGGATTAGTGCCCCATTGAAAATGTATGTATATAGTCCTACTTCTAATAGTCGGAAGCGCCGGTGAAACATTTCACACCATCGCGTCTTAATGCCAAAACCTTACTTATTTTTTATTATAAATATATTTATAATCTATATATATATATATATATATATATATCTTCTTCTTCCTTTTATCAGCGAGGTTATGATCCGAAAACAAGGGATCACAACCTGCGCACTAATATATGTATATGGTATATATATATAAGGTGAACCCCACAGGCGGATCAGTAGAAATGGGGTGAAGTGGGAGGGTTATGATCCCTTGTTTTCGGATCATAACCTCGCCGAAATAGGAAGAGGAAGATATTTATTATATTATATCTATATCAAAAATTGAGATTTCTAAAAAAATGTATAAATAAGT
The DNA here is from genome assembly GCA_945910035.1 of Brachypalpus laphriformis. Lineage (NCBI taxonomy): Eukaryota > Metazoa > Arthropoda > Insecta > Diptera > Syrphidae > Brachypalpus > Brachypalpus laphriformis. The sequence continues at coordinate 128,046,476 of OX246756.1, forward strand.
ATCTGCTCATAATAAGGTATCTTGAATTTTCGAATCCATCGTCAATGTCTCTAATGGTTGGTCTAAGCAGTTTTGTGATGATTGTCATACGGTGTAACGCTGGGTCGATATTTAACATCTTTAAAATCTTTATTCTTGCTAAGGTTAGTATCAGGGACTAAAGACGAAACTAAAATGGTAAACAATTTAAAAACGTATTTCGTTCATGATCGAAAACGAAATAAACTTCATTGCCGGCTATAGCCGTTTTCATTAGTATGATTCACTTTGGGATATATCTTTTACCATGCGGAATTCAAACTGGTGAGTGCATTTTTGTCAAATTTGACATACAGATAAATAGGCGTTTTTTTAGATGTTGCTAAATTTGTCTTCTATTATTTCCTGGATAGTACACATCAGCTGCACAGTATGTATGTTAAGTGATGGTTTTTCGATTCTATTCAGCTATGGCAGAAGTCATTGTAGGCAGCTTTTCAATCTAACGATACTTCGTCACGGTTCACACATAAATACATACACATACTCCATTTATTGTACATAATAATTTCCTCATTTAATTGTGCACTTAAGCTTTCTGCATTGCCGGAGAAGCATGGGACTTCGAATTGCGCTGAGTCGAAAGCGGTAATAATTAAAAAGATTGAGCAGTGTACGGTAGTGCCGATACAAATGCTAAATTGGGACTTCTGTCGAGTTTCTACTCCTTGGTTGTAAGATGCTGTGATTAATGAGTCAGATATTTTTTATTCTTTAACCTTAATGCGTAAATACTGAATAATTAGTACACCAGTGCTTAACTTATGGCATAGCACGCACTACTCTCTTTAAGTAACAGGGCCCAGCTTCTCGAACAACTCATGTGCGTTATATTTTTCATACGAATGGAGGGGACCTACCGTTTAGTGCTGTATCCGAAGGGCAATTTGGTTTAAGAATCTTTTTAGATACAACCATATTCTCGAATGTTTGTCAGACGTTCGCGAGAGGTGGGATCGTGGAAAAACTTTTTGGTGTTTTCGGGGATTCGAACTTGGAACATCATGCGCAGTGGTCCAACGCACTAACCACTTACGCCACGGCGCCCACTCTTCCACATATGTTAGTACTATTATAATTACACAAACGTAAGCACTGTTGACAAGTACACTAACCCATGTGAGCAAATTGGCAGCGGTAACTAGTTTAACTTCCGCTGCTCTAGACGGCAAGTCGTAGTTAAAATATTTTAATTGGTTTGGTTGATATATGTACGATGCAGTTAAAAAAGTTACAATTTGGAACGCACTACAGGTTTTTTACTTTGAGATTTTTCCCAATAGGTTATTCATTTTTTAATTATTTTCAGTCGCTATAATATTCTCTTTATTTTGATTACATTTCATGATGGGAAATACAAATTTTGTTTCGAAAACGGGTACCTATTTTGCGGAGAATATCCAACCATTTAGGGTATTATTAAAACAACGTGTTACTTTCACAGATCTTCTAATAATGCCCATATTGCGAATGGGTGTCAGATATTATCCGCATTTTATTATATGCATAAATCATTTCTTTGCATTTATTACAACAACAATACGAGATCTGGCTTTTGATCAGGATCAATTGTTTTGGCTTAGATATTAGTTCGCACTATTCCACGATATGCTACACTTTTCTTCCTGAATTTTGGTATAATTGTCGGCGATTGTCAAATATTCATGTTTGATTAGAACATGAATAATTTTTACAACAGATACATATACATATTTCTCCATAATTTCTATGTTGAAGTAAATTAGCATGTTCTCTTGTATTCGAATTATGCACATGAAGGACCATTTTAAAGCAAATAGGTACTTATCCCAATTATCTCCTAATAATTTCAGATTAATAGCACAGGCTTACAAATATCGATCAACTGTGGATCCGAGATGATAAGCGTATTTCTTCAGATATTTTGCGCACCGAATTCAAAGTCAAGCCCGTCGCCCGTCACCAGGACAGATTTTTTTAGATTTCGTATGTTGGTAGCCTTGTGTTGTTACAGCGACTAACAGCTGATCGCGTCAATACCGTGTTCGTTTCAATTGTATTCAAAATGTATTTTCCCGTATATATCGAAAGGTTATCCATAAATATGCCAAGGAAGTCCTGCGAAGTTAGTGCGGAATATTTTGTTTACGTTTGTGGCTGCATCATATCGAAAAAAGGCAAAGTCAGTCGGACTGGGAGGGGAATTTTCGTCGGACAAGATATTAGAAAACTGATGAACGACGACAATTTTACTAAAACGTTTATCGGTCACAGAATATATGATGCATGTGCATCATTTAAGAGCGTCATTCAGAACTTTCTCGTTAAAAGAAAAAGTGACGATGACAGGCAAATTATCGCGAATCTTTTGAAAAATTACTGTAAAATAGACGTTTTAAAATGTCGTTGAAAGTTCATTTTCTACATTCTCATCTTGATTTTTTTCCCTGACAACTTGGGCGATACGAGCGACGAGCAAGGAGAGCGGCAATCAAGGTGTTTGGGATGAAGGAGTGCTTATCGATTATTGTTGGTTTTTAAAACGTGAAACTGACCCAAAACAATGCTAATGGCTCAGTTCCACTGCACCTGCATTTGTGATTTTTAGTATTTTTCTAAATACAATTACAATTTATGGTTGAAAATTGTTTAAAAAAAATGGTTCAATCATTTATCTCGAAGACCTGACCTGATGGGATGCGGATTCGTCATCTACTCAGGTCCAAAACGTGTAATGCTGTGTAATTATTGAGTGAATAGACACTATTTTGAATGAATTACATACATATTTGGCGCTACGGGGCATGAAGGGCCTAGGCCTAGCTTCTCGCAAACACTCGTGTTGTGTGCGTTATATTCGTATTTTTTACACGAATGGAAGAGACTTACAGCTTTGTGTCGTATCCGAAGAGCAATTTTTATTTCGTTTTTGAGAAGGTTTTTTATGACAACAATACTCTCGGATATTTGTCAAACGTTCGCGAGAGGTGGGACCATGAAAAAAAAAAAAAACTTTTGATGTATTCTGGGATTCCAACATTGAACCTCACGCGTTGTGGTCCGATACACGAACCACTGCGCGACGGCGCAATGAACCAGTCAGAAATATGTATGTTCATAAAGTCAAATGTATTAGGTATATAAACATAAACAAAAATATTGGCAACAAAATATCATTCACAACTGGTATGTACTTAATACACAGGGTGCGGCAAAATAATCTGATACCTTTCGAAATGTATTTATGATCCTATTTTGCTTCATTTGATTTAAAAAAAAAATTAAATCAGTCCTGTGGGTACAGTCCACACACTCTTGAAGGCTTTCACGAAAGTTGTTCATAGCTTGGCGGGTCAATTCATGTGGAATGTGGTCGGCCGGTTGGTTTCGTTTCAATGCTGATCAACCAGCTCTGAAGTTGGTAGCCGGTAACAAAAATATGTTTCGAGTAGGTACGAGATCGAAACGATGAAAGCGGGATGTCATGTCAAATTCATGTTGTCAACTGAACACAGCACCACTCTCCAATCAAACCCTCTCCACCATATCATTTTGCCGCACTCTGTATAGGTAAGAACAATTTTCTCTTTGTATAAAAAAATAAAATAAAAAAATCGTGTAATTATGGAATTTTATAAAAACTGCGTTAAGCGTCTTCAGCTGTGCCATTTCAAGGGAGGAAAAATAGTAAGAGTCTAAAAACAATTTTTTGAATGAAAATACAGTGGAACCGCTATAATGTGAACCAAATAATACAGTTCACATTTTAGAGGGCTTCACATTATTGGAAAATATATGTACATATTTTTTTCAACTAAAAATAAGAGACTTCATTTAATGCATGCCCTGTCTATATATCTAAGACGAAAAAGGTTCTTCCCCAAGTAATAGTTGGTATAACATGGAAGAAGATGTCTAGACTGCAGATATCAAAAGGATAACAAAAGGAGAATGCGAAATATTGAATAAAAATACACATTATGGATGTAAGAAAATTTCAAAATTCACTTTATAGAGATAGTAATGTATAGATTTGTAAGTTCACGTTTTCAGGAAATTCACATTATCGAGGTAGTACCTACTGTAATAATAATTCGGACGCAAGAAGAAACAAGTGTTTTCCTGGATGCATGATAGCAGGAGGCAGGCACGATTTCAACGCACAATAAACCATATTTTGAAAGGAATAAATGTCAAAATATTACCACAAGACAAAGCTAAAATTTTTCGTTGATCTAGACTGCTTTATTATAGTCGTGTGATTTATATAACTAGATCATGGGTGATAATAGAACGCGGCTATTATGTGGTTTTAAAATCATGTTCCACTCTTGCAGCACTTTTTGAAACTATCATATTTGAACTTAATTTAATATTTATGTACTTAATCATAAATTTTTGCTAAAAAAAAATTTGTTAAATTCAAAAGTGGTTTCTTGAGATCAAATTTTGAATATTGTTCTACAATTTCAAGTAGGGAACAACTTTGGATCGGTCAATCGTCAAAATTGCTACAGATTGGAAGATAGAGTCAAGAGGAAAAACATAAAAACCGTAATAACTAGATAATGGCAAGCAATCTGACAGAAGTCCATTAAGACTTTATAGTTTGCTTTGATGAAGGCAACTTCACTCCCCACAGCCAACGCAAATTTTCTGTAACACCCTGTTTATATATTTCTAAATTTGAATCCAAATTCTTAAATTTGATTTGCAGTTCTAAAACCCACTGGAATGTGTTTCTATCCACATACATATTTACTAACAATGATTTGATTAGAGATCTAAAAATTGGAAACTCTGTATGTATGTATATCCGACGGGAATTTCCGAGAATCTAAATATTGTTTCCACTTTAAATTGAAGATAATGGCAGTTGTGTTCCACTGCATGGATAACCACCACTCACCTTGAATTTATTCCTCTTTCAAATTGTGCGTATCAAATGCCTTTGTTTCTTCGAATTCAGCGTAATCCTTTGAAGCGAAAATAATCCTCATTGAAAATATATCTTGCAAAATTTTGAACTCTCGAACACACTACACTTCCCACTTTATTATTTTTAATTGCTTTTTTCTCACATAAATCAGACAAATAGGTGGATTTCTTTTAATTTTCAATCACTTAATTGGTAAGACGAAACCATTTCTTTGTGCACTTTTATCTTATAGGTACACCATAATAAGGAGAAATGCAAAAATAAGTAATCACTCTGCTCTCACACTACCGCTGTGCGTTTTTAAGGGTAAGCAACTTTCGCAAAAATAGTAAAATGTGAAACACCCCCACGCCGACCCTTTAACATCATATTCACCGAGTAACTGAATTCATATCTGGAATACCTGGATTAGGTCACCTCCGTTGCTCCGTTCCTTAGTCATCTTTATCTTCTTTACCATCATATGGAGAAAATCTACAATAAATGCTGCTGTGAAAGAAGTATATAGATTGAAACGAAATGCGCAGCGCATGCACTCTCTTTAGATGTGCGTTGCTCATCAAACGAAGAGATCGCCTGATTCCATTTCGTTCTATTGAAATAAATTAATACTACAAGCTCTCTTAAGTAAAGAGTGCCTTCAAATAGATTTATTAAACAAGAATATGACGTACAGCGCTGCCAGCGTAATACGATATGGTACAAATTTAGTACATTTTTTTAATACATGTGTCCATTCGTTACCTTGCTACGTACTTACTCCAGGAGTATCGACTTTGCTACGCTGTGTGGGCTTTTCCTCATTTTCATATATTTTTTCTTGCTTTACACTTATTCTCAATCTGAATCTAGTACCCATCATAAAAAATTAAGTCAGCGCCAGCTAACATTTCGATGCAATAGTACCAAATTTACTACGTTTTGAAACATATAAAATGCTACATTGCTACCCACTGTCATCAAAATATTCGATTTTGTTATGCTGCCCTCATTCTGCTGATCTTTGTTTTCCGCAATTTTTGTCATAAAAAATAAAATAAAGAATTCAGAAGAAGAATGGGTGTGTTAAGTACAAGTACGAGTTTAAACATTTTTTAAATTCACATTGAAGCAATAGAAAGTAGTGTTAAGAAAATATGTTGGTACTGACCTCTTCTATAACCAGTTATATTAGTAGGGTCAGATCACTTTTTGAGGGTGTTTTTAAAAAAAAAACACAGAATTTGATTAAATCTCTGCGAAATCAAAGATAATAGGTATCGTCATTGTATATGAAAAGCTTTATATACAAAGGTATTTTACCTTTCACTAGAAGGCTTGCATAAGTTCACACCTATGTATGGTTAAATCATATGGGAGATAATATTATACGATTCGTTTCTCGTTTCTGAGAGATTGCAATTTAAAAAAAAAAAAAACAGTAATTAGGTATGTAAATGCATGAGGTATTGCATCATATAATACTAAATGAGAATGAGGTATTACAGTCCAACAGAGTGACACTTTGCTGGGTGGGGATATGGGTATAACGGGCAACGAAAGAGCAGATGAACTAGTTAGAATGCGATTGGCGTTGCATATCTCGCAGGCCCTCCAATGCATGAAGGTTCCTATTAGCTCTATAAAAAAAAACTCGTCAGAGATGAAGCCATAAGCGAAGCCAACAGACGCTGGGTTCATTTGGATACGTGCGTTACTGCCAGATCGCTATGGCCTACTTATGATTTGAGGAAAATACGTTCTCTTGTTAGGCTTAGTCATAACAGTAAGCGGGTCTTCTCTGGCATAATCCCGGGGCACTGTGCCATCGGGATTCATGCAGAGTATATCGGTGTACCACTTCTATAGGAGCTGCTGTGCGAATGTCCTCGCCGACAGAAGAATGAGGACTCTCGGTAGCTACTTCTTCACTGAGTTGGAGGACCCATTGAGCAGAAAGACCTCCTGAGATTCATATCCCTATCTATGTGGTGCTAAACCAGCGGTATCTCTTTCCGAGCTGACGTATCGCTTGAGATTCATATCCTTATCTGGATGGGTGTACATCTTTGACGGTACCGATGGTAACATAAAATGGGCACAATGGGCACTTGTTGGTTTAAGTGAGCAACGGAACTATCGCTGCGGTTATGATATTTATATATGTATATATATTTTTTTAATAATTTTCGTGCACTCAAGGGATTAGAATATCCTTTAAATGTTTTTACACAGTGCGGGCGTTGGAAAGATAGAGAGAGGGAAAAATTGATGTAGTGGCTTGAAACTCAGGTGTTTATGTTTCAGAAAACCTCCGGGGCTGGCGTCCAGATAACTGGGGAGATTTTTTTATATTAGTCTTTACTTCTGATTTACACTATTTTTTTCCTGACTACCTGATGTCATAGGCATAACAAACATCCAACAGAGCGAATAATTTTTCCAACCATAATGATCAATCTACTGCCAGTGTTATGCCTTTGCAATAGTTTTCACGTAAGCTTGCACAATTGTGAAATGTGTAAGTATGATCACTACCAATAGCCGACTCAATTGAATCATGTCCATGAAAATTCGTATACAAGCTTTAATAAGACCGGGTTAAAAGATAAAGGATAGGGTATCATAGGATTAGACTCGTTACAACTATACCAGAAGTGCGATCATTGTTGCCAGATGTAAAGTCCTATAACAATTGGACTGCAAAAATGTAACTGGACCGGACGGAATACCAGCCATAGTCCTAAAAAACTGCGCATCGCAGCTAACACTTATTCTTTGCAGACTTTTCTCTATGTTTTACGCACAGAAATCTTTTCCATCATGTTGGAAAATTGTCAGCCTCCAACTCATCTCTAATAATGGAAAAAGTATCTGCCACAAAACTACCGCCTATAGCATTACTTTCAATGCTATCCAAAGTGATGGAAAAAGTCGTTATTGCAGACATAATCAGATAGCTGTAGAGAGGTGGATTAGTAAGCGACCGGCAATGTGGTTTTAGAAAGCCCCATTTGACCGGAGACTTACTGAAATACGTAACTCATGTGTGGATGTCAGCCATCGAACAACACGGGGAATCAAGATTCGTTGCCCTGGACATGAAAACAGCTTCGATCGTGTTTGGAATTGAGCGTTATTAAGCAAGTTAGCTTTCTATGAACTACCGCAGAAACTCTGCGTATTTATAAAAAACTTTCTTCACTTCGAGTTGTGGTCAAGGGTTTATTTTCCGACATCAGTGCTGTAAACGATGGAGTACCACAGGGTCCGGAACTTTCACCACCTCTTCTTCTACACCCTTTTAGAGTCGACAAATAACAGGATAATCAGCTTTGCCAATGGTAGTACCCTAATAGAATCTTGTTCGAACAACACCGCCGTGAACGCAAGCACCTCACACCTCCGGAGATGCGAATAAATCCAGTCATTATAGTGTAGATGTTTTTTTTTTTCGGGGTTAGGTGGAAATCTTCAACAAGACACTATGAGGACCGTCAGCGAGTTATTTGTACCCACTTGTTCATTTTACTACAAGTAAATTTTCGACTTATTAAGCAGTTATTCTTTCATGAAACAAGAACATTTGGCAGGTATCTTCCCATTGGAAGTTGTATTTGTATTTGTATTTATTGCTAGCTCAGCAGTTTAGACGCGGTTACTCGCTACCGCGTCAAATTTAATGGTTCGGTTCTTTTTAGACGGCACAAGTATCCAATACATTTCTCTGTTTTTATTTTATAGCTATGTGCGTTTTTTCTCTAAGTTCGACTTCCATTTCAGCTTTACATCGAGCGTTATTCAAACATACTTAGCCTCGTTTGCAAACGGAATTCGAACAGAGTTTAAAAAAATCGGCAAATTATTATTTTTTTTTATAAATAAAATTTACATGAACGGATTTGGTTTCATTCAGTGCGATTCGCCAAATCATTGTACATTCATTTACTCTGCCCTATTCTTGCTGGCATTTTTTGGTAGTCAACCCTTTTTATTACTACCAAGATAGCAGGGTCGTTGGCAAATGTAGCTAACGTAGTGCCATCTACTTGCGGTATATCACGATTATATAATAGATACAGAAGTGAACCAAGGACGTTTTCTTGCGGTACCCCGGACATTATGTCCTAAATCCCGAGTATACATTTCTGTGTTTGACGCAGACAATTTTACAGAAAGACTAACTTCGTCGAGTTCAATGCGAAGAAACCCCAATTTATCGCCTTTTCTAGAAACAACTGTGGTCTTCCGTACCGTAGGCGAACCCCACAGGCGGATCAGTAGAAATGCGGTGAAGTGGGAGGGTTGTGATCCCTTGTTTTCGGATCATAACCTCGCTGATAAAAGGAAGAAGAAGAAGAAGAAGAAGAACTGTGGTCTTCCGTACCAAATGTTAAAATGAACAACCAACTTAAGAAGGTCATGTATGTTCACGAACACATATCAAACATCGCAAAATCAGCATCCATGAAACTGAACTATATTTACATGGAGCAATGAGATACTCCACATCGGCATAGCTTTTGCTCTTTTAAAAATCACAAGTTAGACCAGGACTTGACTATATTTACCACGTTTGGAGCTTAGCTCCAAAACATTCTCTAAATTTACTTAACAGCACCAAGAGTTGAACAGTTCGCCTAATAGAAGACCCAGCGCTAACTTCGGAGCACCAACCTTTGGCTCATCCAAGGCGAGTAGCAGACATATGCCTATACTAAAGATACTACTTACCATGAAAGATGCTCCGAAGAACTTTGACGAATAATTCCTGAAAACACAAGATTTAGATGTCCTACCAGACAGGCTGAAAGAGCACACCAGTTCCATTTTCACCTGAAAACCGCGCAAACCTCTCTCTACCAAAACTCCTTTTGTTACAGAATGAGGAAACTTTGAAACTCGCTTCCAGGAAACATATTTCCAGCAGATTACAATCTCAAGCTATTCAAGAGCAGAATCAACAAGCATCTGCAGACGTCTCTGGGCGCTGTTTCAGTGTAATAGTTCGCTTTTCCAGAAAGAAGATTATAATAAAAAAAAAATAATTCGTTCTAGGCTGATTGCAACTCTTCTGCATGTCCATCAATGAAAATGCAAATGCAAAAACCCCTATATACAAATGTCCATAAGTAGTGTTTCTGTTTTAAGCTCATTAAAATTACACAGTAATCTATAAGTAGTAAAGTAGTGTTTTAAATGAATGATTTCTGCTGCTCGTTTTTTAATATATCATTACAATTCTTGTTATTTTTCATACTTAGAATAGATCATCGTACATATTCGTAAATATGTACTTAATATGTATGTATCATCTGTTGCGAGTAGTTTTATATGACTACGGTAGAATAATTCAAAAATTCTAAGGTTTCTCTACCTACTTTCTCCTCACATCAACTGAATCCTCATCATATCACAACCACATACCGATTCAGGGTATTCTTAATACGCATTTAGGTTTTTGTACTATACATTCAAGATTGCTTTTTGAAAACTGTTATTGGTATCAAATTACAGAAAATTACATTTCTCCAAAGGATGTGTATGTTTTTCGTAAGGGATATCGGCGACACTCGATCTCATGTATGTATATAAAAAAGCAACTCATACTTTTATATATTTAATACTATCGAATGTGTTTCACAACACAGCTCAGTACGACGAAGTCAAAACCTATTTGCAGTAGACGAGCCACTTGATAAGTTATTGTATTTTGTTTAGGAAATTCGATATTTTAAAAGGGTTTACCTTTGTGTTAAAAATTTAAATTTTTGGTGTTGGATTTCTAAAGATATTTGGGTTAGTGTTTATAATGCGATCAATCAAAATTTGTAAGCATTGGAAATTGATTTTTGATGATTTATGTAATACGAGTAAATAAATATTTTATTGCTTACGCTTATGAAGTGATGTAAAAAAACAAGTATGCAGGAACAGTTTCGAATTACAGCATGTTTTAAACAATTTTGGTTGATAATATTCGTATATACCATGGTTGGCACAGTTATTTTTCTTGTCTTTTTCTTTTTTATTGTAGTTTTATATAGAATATTAAGCTATAATTGAGAAAGAAAGAAAAAGTACAATATATTATGTTTTAACCGTTTTGTTTATTTATTTTTGTATGTAGGTGTTAAAACCTTCATAAACGCCGTAAGTATGGTGCCCATAGTAGTTGGAGTTCCTTACTCACTAAAAAAATACCTCCTTTTTCTTGTTCTCTACAACTAAGCTACCTTATATCTAATATTGCTAAGGTCGCTATTAGGCTATCATAGATATAGTTCTGTTCTATCGGATACCCTGTTTTGATTTGATTTTATTTCATTTGACCTTCCGTCTGCTACTCAAAATTCAAACCATTCGTTCCCGGATGTTAGAACTTTTAAAATTTTCCTATTCACTAACGATACTGCGACAACGACCCTAGGCTGTGGCGCCTCTGCGACTCGGGTATCAACCCAACTCAATTCTGATATAGCTGGTCAAACGGTAGTGCATTCTATCATATGAAAAAAGAAGCGTTTTCACTTAGCTGAGGAATATCAACTCCTACTCTCAACTTCCCCGCGGTGACAGCTGGGTGCCTAGTACCTTAATCCAAGAAGTGGGTAACCAACCCCGTTTGGCGGATTATTGGCGGCAGCAGATGAGAGAGGGGGGGAAGAGTGCTTTCTCACTAGAGCACATCTTCCTGTTCCGCGGTCTGTATTGTATACCAAGATTCTGCACCCGAAGTAGTCAACAATAGCGTCTATGAGGTATTGTGGAACTCTCATCCTTCTGAGCGCTTGTAAGATGTGACTCCAATTTGCCGTATTGAAGGCGTTTTTTATGTCAAGAGTTATAACCAAGCAGTACTTTTTGGAACCGCCTCTCCATCTTCTTCCCTGTATAGCCTCTTGTGCCGTTTTAACTACCACATTGATTGCATCTGTTGTTGAGCGCGCTTTTCGAAAACCGTATTGGTGTTCTGAAAGACCTCCAGATTCTTGAATTGCTGCCTCTACCCTGTTACAGATGATTCGCTCCAATATTTTGCCAGCCGTATCTAACATACAGAGCGGGCGGTATGATGATGGTTCATTTGGTGGTTTCTTACCTTTGGGAAGAAGTACTAGGTTTTGCCGTTTCCACTGATCCGGGAAGACTCCTTCCTTCAGGCACGAGTTGTAAATGTTAATAAACATTTCTGGGCTTACTTTTATAGCTGTCTTGAGTGCTATATTTGGGATACCATCTGGTCCAGGTGCTTTTTTATCTCCAATTTTATTGCAAATCTCGATTATTTCTTCTTTGGTTACCTCTCGGATTGTTGGTGCCTCTACTATTGGATCATCCGAGAATGCGTTCTCTTGTTGCTGAGGAAATAGTCCGACCACGATGTTGTGTAAGAACTCTGGGCAGGTGGAAATCTGTGGCTGGCACCTTTTCAATTTTTTCATGACGATTTGGTAGGCTTTGCCCCAAGGATTTTCGTCAGCTTCATCACACAGCTCGGCGAAACACTTCCGTTTGCTCTTTAGTATAGCTGTTTTTAGTTCCTTTCGAGCCACCCTGTAGTCTTCTTGCAGTTCACTGGAGACGGCCCTCGCTCTAGATCGCGTATACGCCCTTCTCGCTCGATGACACTTGGTACGTAGATGCGCGATTTCTTCATTCCACCAGTAAACTGGGGGACGATGTTCCATAGCCTTTCTTCTCCTCATTGTGGCGTCACATGCCCGTGTAACCTCATTTATGGCCTGCATTGCTTTACTGCCCGCACGACCCGTCAGTACTGCGTTTCTGTTAAAGATACATGTGAATGCTTCCACGTCGAAAGAGTCTGATTTCCAGCCTTTTTTCTGGGGTAGCCTGGCTAGCGGTGTTTGTCTTCTTGCTTCCGGCAGTACTTCACATATTATCGCCTGGTGGTCGCTATGAGTATAGAGGTCACTGACTTCCCACTTTGTTCTTCCTATCAAGGAGCTACTTACGTATGTGATGTCTATAATAGAAGCGCCGCTTCCTCCGCAAAACGTGGGTTTATTTCCGCTGTTTACTAGTACCACGTCTAGGGCTGTAAAAGCCTCCAGTAGGGATCTTCCGCGTCTGTTCGTTTCTTTGCATCCCCATTCAGCGGCCCATGCATTAAAGTCGCCAGCAATGATCGCCGGTTTTCGATCTAAAGCATCGTTTACGAGTTTGTCCAGCAGCTCTTCGAACTCTGCTATCGAGAGGCTTGGTGGTGCATAGCAGCTATAAATATATATTCCGTCGATTTTTGCCCATATAAAACCATCTCCTGATGTTGGCATTCTCTCTTGGAAGGCGGTTTTCCCACAGGTCCATATGGCCGCTTTTCCCGTAGTGTCCGTTATCCACGCGTTTGCATCGAATTCTTTGTAGGGCTCACTAAGGATTACGACGTCTACTTTTTGTTCGCCCACAGATTGTATGAGGAGATCGTTCGCAGCTTCGCAGTGATTGAGGTTGAGCTGTTTTATCTTCATATAAGGTGTTTCAGGTCTCTCAAGGCTTTTTGGAAGGCTGGGCATTTGCCGCTTCCTGTGACATGGTTGCTATTTGTGTCCTTTTTGTCAGAACACAGCAGGCATTTTGGCTCTAGGGCACAAGACTTTGCGGTGTGTCCACTCGCACCACATCTAATACACCGGTCAGAATAATCCACCGCACTTTTGCATGCTCTGGCAGTATGTCCGAAGTCCATACATTTGTAGCATTTTGTTGGAGTGATTTTTTCCCGTATTCGGCAGACCACCCATCCAATGCGCACTTTGCTGGCAGTCATCAGCCTCTCAGCCACTTCCGCTGGCAGGCTCACTGTCGCTATCTGTGTCCCTAAGTAAGCTTTTCGCAGAGACTTTATGGCACTTGTTCCGACATTGTACTCTTTGGATCCCTCTAATTGCTTGGTTAGGGCTTCGCAGATCTCCTCCTTCGTTGTGATTCCGTTCAGATCTTTGACTTCTATGAGTACCTCGTGCGTTAGGGTTTTCACTTCCGCTTCTGTTCCCAAGGCCTTTTCCACGGATGCATGAAGCTTGGTCGTTTCCGTTGTTGGGAGGCTCCTTAGTTTTAAGAGTAGGTCTCCTTTGGCCGTCCTCCTGATTTGGTTGACATTTTGGCCGAGCTCTCTCAATTCAGGGTTGTCTTTTACCTTGTGCAGCATTTCTGCATAAGAGAGACCATCCTTAGCTTTAATCACTAAAGCATCGGGGCGCGCTTTCAGCCTTTTTTTGGTACTTCCTCTTGGCTTTTCCCACTTTTCGGCTTTCGTGTTATGGGTTTCCACCTGGACGGGTTTTTCTTTTCCTACCGGGACCACGGTCTTTTTCTTCTTCGCGGCTGGGAGCTGCTGGCTCGTAATTTTGCTTCCCCGCCTGCGTTTGGGCGTTTGTGGTCGTATCTCAACGCTATCTACCGCAGGCTTAGACGCCTCAGTGGTCTTCAGGACTGCTGCTCGGTAGTTTAACGGTTTTGACTGTATGGTTTGAGTAGTCTTATCCTGCCTTTCAACGTGTAAATGTTCTTGTCGTTCGTTTTCAGGGTCCAATGCCTTTTCATACGTGGTACGAATAGAACTCACCAGTTTACGAATCTCGTGATGCACGTTGTTCTTATCCTTGATGAATTCAGCAAGTTCGGCTATTTTTTTGCCCAGTACAGTCATCGTATCACACTTGCCTATCTCTTCATTGGAGCGTGGGTTGTTTTGAACCTCAGCTAAAGCTATGGTAGCAGTGTCCACGCTTACGATTTGGGGCGATATTATCGCCGCCTGTTCCTTTTCAAGCGGAGTATCAACTGGCGATCGAGCCAATAGTGCTCCCCTTCGAAATGGGTCTTCTATGGTTGGGGTTTTTGGCTCCCCATTTTTTTTTTTTTTTTTTTTCCGTTTCTTTTGTTATTTTTATTTGGTTTATTTTGGTTTGTTTAAGTTTGTTCATTTTGAATCCCACGAGTAAGGGGGAATTGATATCGACCACGCCATAGCCCCCTGTAGCGTGGTAAGGCTTTATTTCAACCAGAGGTCACCAGGTATCTGGAGGGCTCCGTTAGAGATGCTGTATTGATTTTACATCCCCAGCACCATTCAGGCCTCAGCACGGGTCGCGTAACACCTTGCCTTCGGGATAGGACACTTATTTAAGAGGGGCGTCTACTCGCTCTGTCACAGATACTTTACAGGGCTCATGTGATTTTTTCCCTCACACCCTCCATTCTGCCGCTCGTGGTCGGGGACTGCTTATTGGTTATTCGCAGCTAGCCTACATATCTGAAGGCCGTTCAGCTATCCGCCACCTTGCTGACCCCCCTGGTAGCCTAAGCGTGGCCCCAGGAGCGCTCATACTCCCGTAGTGGACTACTGGCACTGGTGTACCCGGCCCCTCGTCCTAGGGCAATAATTAAGTAACTGGCCCTCCAGGTTGGGGGTTGTGCCGTAGGGGTAACTTCCCTACCACTTAAAAAACTTATGGTTCCCAAACAACTAAAAGCCTCGGATAAGAATGACTCAACTGATGACGACCCCAGAAAACGAAATAAGGACAACGACCTTTGGAT
Organism: Brachypalpus laphriformis; assembly: GCA_945910035.1. Lineage (NCBI taxonomy): Eukaryota > Metazoa > Arthropoda > Insecta > Diptera > Syrphidae > Brachypalpus > Brachypalpus laphriformis. Next base: position 128,061,981 of record OX246756.1, read on the forward strand.
CTATACGTGGAATGTTCTGTCCCTTTACAGACCACGTGCAGCCGAACAACTAGCAGAGGCCCTAGACTGCTATAAAGCAGATATTACCGCCATCCAGGAAGTGCGATGGGATGGGCCGGGCAAAAAGAGGCTGAAAAACTGTGACATCTACTACGGTGATTGCTACAAAGGCAGTAGGCAACGCTTATTCGGATGCGGATTTGTCATACGCGGCAGACTTAGACAAGAAGTCTTAAGCTTCCGACACGTTAGCGAGCGTATTATGACTATCCGGGTCAAGGCTAAATTCGCTAACATAAGCCTAATATGTGTTCATGCACCTACGCAAGAAAAAGAACCAAAGATTGTTCCTACAAGCTCCTCGACAAAACATACGAGCAATGTTCTAAATACGACGTTAAAATCGTGTCGGGCGATTTTAACGCCAAAATAGGAAAGGAGGACGTCTATGGCAGGGCAGTCGGTAAGCATAGCCTACACGACACCACGTCTGATAACGGACTAAGGCTAATTCAATTCGCTGTTAAGCGAAATGTCAATATAGCAAGCACATGGTTTCCTCATCTCGATATTCATAAGCAGACATGGCGGTCCAATGATCATGTAACGATCAACCAAGTTGATCTTATTGCTATCGACGCAAGGCATGCCTCCAGTATTCTGGATGTCCGGACCTTCCGAGCGGCCAACATAGACTCGGATCACTACCTTGTTGTGGCCAAGGTACGAATGCGGATATCCCAAACTGAGCAACAAAGTAGAATGACTGTGAGAAAATTTAACGTCGAAAAGCTACAATCGCAAGAAACCGCCAGACTCTTCGCTGAACGCGTATCCCGAAATCTCTCAATCACCCCTATGCCGCCAGCATCAAGTACCGAAGACCAGTGGCAACGCTGCCAACATGCCATCAGAAATGCCGCGACTGATGTGCTGGGTCTCGCTCGCCCACCACCGCGAAACCCTTGGTTTGACGAAGAATGCCATCGAGTGCGTGCAGCAAAACAAGAGGCATACAAAGCGACGCTGTGACGGAGGGCGAGAGCCGCTCGCGAGCTCCACGAGCAAAAGAGACGGGATGAACATCGGCTTCTCCATAAGAAGAAGAAAGAGCATGAGAAGCGCGCGTTTGAGAATATCGAGAGTTTACACTCCAGGAACAATGTACGGAAGTTTTACCAAAAGGTAAAAAGAACGTGTCAGAGAAGTAATACCCGTACAGAAACCTGTAGAGATGAAAATGGAAACCTCGTAGATCACAGTCGGTGCTGAGAATATGGAAAAACTACTTCTGCAAACTGTATAACGGCGACGAAGACCAACATCCCGCTGTCAGGCAGAATGAACCATTCAACATAGACGATGATAGTCAAAATTTCCGTGCACCTGACCAAAACGAAGTGAGGATAGCAATATCCAAGCTAAAATCCAACAAGGACCTGACGGCTTACCGGCCGAACTTTTCAAGGCAGCTGGTGATGAATTGGTGAGTGCATACACCAACTCATTTCTAAGATTTGGTCAGACGAGTGTAAAGCCCTATCTCGAACAACTAAGGAGACTCTGTATAGTATAAGACCTTGATCATCCCAGTCCTGCTTTACGACGCTGAAACATGGACTTTATTAAAAGAGTATTAAGATACCCTTGATCGCTTCGAGAAAAATTCTTCGTAAGATTTTCGGTCACGTTTGCGTTGACGGGTTTTGGAGGAGAAGATACAATAACGATCCATACGAGCTGTACAGTGATATTGCCCTAGTCAAAAAACTGCATATTGAACGTCTGAGATGGCTAGGACATGTAGAGTGAATGGACACCAATGCTCCGGCCCGCAGAGTCTTCGAATCTAACCCCGAGGGACGACGCAGTAGAGGACCTCCTCGCCATAGGTGGCACGCACAAGTTTAAGGGGACCTCGACCAACTTGGAGTGCGCAACTGGAGGCAATTAGCTAAAGACCGAGCTAAATGGATAGGATTGTTGGTTAATGCCCAGGTTCACCCCGAACTTTAGCGCCACCTAAGTAAGTAAGTATGTGTGTATTAAGCATCTTCGGTTACATTCAGAAAGACAAACAGTATGTTATTTTTTCACTTCTCTAGCTCAGTGGAAATTCATACTGTATGTCAAGAGTTCAATGAAACCAATATTGCTGGTAATCAGCAATACACATACAAGGAGTTAAAGTAAGTTGTAATATATTACAAAGTGTCTGTGTGTATATCCCCTACATTGAGATAGCGAGGCAGTCTGTGCATGCGACAGCCCTACATCTCGCGCTTTCTAGCGTAAAAGTGAGCTAATTTAGAATTATATTCCAGAGCATTGGTGACAGTAGACCTCCATTTGAAATCGTTAACAGATCCAGTTTTAGTTCCATGGCTAGAAGTGAAGGGTATGTTCACGGGGTCAAGGCTATGTCTCATGAATTTGCAAAAGAGCGGAGCTTCCTCGGTGGATATACATACAAACATCATGGATCGTTGAACCTCGTGGGTACGTTAGTTTAGAAATGGAGGCAAGTCTAGTGAGCCCAGCTAACAATTTCTTCGTTCCACTCTAGTCCATTTTTGCCTTCATGATAAGTCGGTCCGCTTGATAAGAAGTGCTGAAGGGTAGTCGTGTGTCGAATTCTTAGCATACGCAGATGATTACACAGAGATTATGCACATAATCCTCCACATGTGCAGCGTACTTTACTTACTTACTTATGTCTTGTATCCCCTTGTAGGTCCGAGGGCCTCTACTACGCCTACGTGCCATCGTGTACGGTTTCTGGCAATGTGTCTGAGTTCTCCCCAACTTTTCCCCAACTGCAGTGTCTTCTTCTCGACTGATCTGTGCCATGTTCTACTCGGACCGCCAGGTCTTCTGCCATCCTGAGTTAAATGGTTTCATTGTATAGCATGGTTCGCTATGGAACTGTCACCATTCCGAAACGTGTGACCAATCCACTGGCACTTCCGTCGTTGGACGGTTGTGCCTATTGGTTCCTGGCCCGTCGTCTCGCAAAGGGGTTCGTTAGAGATACGCTTGGGCCAGAAAATCCTTAAGATATTGTGTAGCCACCTATTAACGAACGTTTGCAGCTTTCTGGTGATAGTAGTGGTCAGTCTCCACGTGCTGCGACCATATAACAGCACGGATTCAACGTTGGAGCGGAACAGTCTTAGCTTGGTGTTCAAACTGATTGCATTACAAAAAAAAATGTTTGGCGCAACAGCTCTTTAAAGTGCCAGGGCCTAGCTTCTCGCAACCACTCATGTTGTGCGCGTTATATTTTTCACACGAATGGAAGGGACCTACAGTTTAATGCCGAATTCGAACGGCGATTTGAGAAACCTTTTCGTGACAACAATACTCTCGGATGTTTGTCAGACGCTCGCGAGAGGTGGGATCGCGAAAAAACTTTTTGGTATTTTCTGGGACTCGAAGTTGGAACCTCATGCGTAGTGATCCGACACACTAACCACTTACGCCACGGCGCCCACACGAATTGCATTACTTCGCCATACCATATTTTAGACAACATTCTCAAAAGCGGACTTTGCTTTGGAGATCCTGTTGGCTATATCCAGTTCGGTTCCACCATCGGTCGAGACAATACTCCCAAGATACTGGAAATCCTCTACTCTCTCTACCGGTTATCCAGCGATGCATATTTGAGCCGATGCGTTTGTTCCAAGGCTGATAATTTTAGTTTTTGCCGTATTAATTTTCAGCCCGACGACGCCTACCTCCCTCTCCACATCTGCTGTCATTTTCTGGAGGTCCATAATTATGTGAGAGAGTAAGCATACATCGTCAGCGTAGTCAAGATGTTTCAGTTTGTATGTAAGAGTCCATCGAATTCCTCCGTTTCCCGTCGACAAAGCAGCACGAAGCACTTCGCTAATCACCAATAGGAATAGTATTGGTGAAAGAATATAGCCCACTTTGGATCTCAAATTCCTCAGACAACCTTCCTCTGTGCAGAGCGTGACTCTGCTGCGTAAGGCTCGCCAAATAAACTCCCTGTTGACACTATCGAACGCCTTCTCAAAATCAATGAACAACAGGTGAAGTGGCGATCGATATTCATCGCATTGTTCGATGATAATCCGCAGGGTGTTCGGCATCGAGTGTGTCATCGAGATGTTGTTTGATTCGCTCAAGGATGATTTTAGCTATTATCTTAGCTACAGCAGGTAGCAAGCAGATGCCCCTCCAGTTTTCGCTCTCTATTAAATTTCCTTTCATAGGAAGCTTGACGATCATTCCCTTTTTCCACTCGTTGTTGCGAGCGCTAGCGAATACACGGTTCAAAACTGTAGCAAAATGCTCCTTCCATTTCCTGAGCTGGTCCTCATCCGAAATGAGCAAGGAATCGTCTAGGCTTTTCACTGGGTGTTGGTTGGAGCTGCGACCACCTGTCAGCTCTTTGGTGGATCTGTAGATGGTCCTGCTGTAGCACCTCCGTGCAGATTCTTCTGTTTCTGTAGCCAGCGCGTTGATGTAGTTGCGCCTGTCACGTCGTACGCTACTCTGAACTTCTCTCATCTTCATGCGATATAGGGACTCTAGCTCGCTCCTCTCTGCTGCTGGAGTAGCTGCAACGCGAGCTTTCAGATGTTTTCGTTCGTCAATCCATCTCCAGGTTTCCTCGGAAAGCCACACCCTATGTCTTTCCTGCGATCGACCGACAGTTCTTTCAGCACCAATGGTCTTGGATGGTTGCGGGCAGTGAGTTGCTGATTGTTTCCACATCTTGCGAAAGGTGCTCCCTTAATTGTTGGCGCACTGAGGGATCACGAAGTCTATCAATGTTGAACCTGGGCATTCTTGTGTTATCCTGGGATCTTCGAACTGCAGCAGTGCCTAGTTGGAGAGTAGCTTTCATAAGATGGTGATCACGTGCTATCCCCACATCTGCCTCTCGCCTGTTTCGGACGTGCAGGAGACTAATTCTAAAGCGGCTGCTGATGGCAAAATGGTCAATTTGATTGGAGGTTGCTTGCCTGTCGTTGGAGACCGAGCTGACTTTGTGGCAGGTCTTATACTCAAACATGGTGCCATCTATCACAAGGCGGTTGGCACTGCAGAAATCCACAAATTTTTCGCCGTTGTCATTGCGGCTGCCTAGTCCATGCTTGCCGATTACATATTTGAGCCCTTCGTTGTCTTTGCCTTCCTTGGCATTCAAATTCCACATCACTATGACAATGTCTCCATTTGGTGTTGTGTTGAAGACGGCACTTAATAGATTGTAAAAGCTCTCCTTTTTGTCCGCAGATGAGCCATTCGTTGGGACATAACACTGTATGATGGTGACGCGTCGTACTATAGTCCGGAATCTGGCCGTCATAATCCTATCACCATGAGGCTTCCAGGAAATTAGGCCCTTGTGTGTTGTTGTGCCGATGACATTGACAAATCGGAAGAATTCAGCGGGCAGTCAATGGGGCATTTACGAGTATTGAGAACGAGGCAGCAAAGATGGGTCTAGCGGTCAATGAAAGCAAAACAAAATATATGCTGTCTACAAAAAAGGACACCCAACATCGGCGTCTTGGACAGAACGCCACAATAGACAGATACAATTTTGTGGTAGTAAATGATTTTGTCTACCTAGGCTCTATGGTCAGCTCCGCAAATGACATCAGTAGGGAGATCACACGAAGAATTACTCTTGCCAATCGTTGTTTCTATGGGCTAAAATGGCAATTGAGTAGCAAAGCCCTATCTCGAACTACTAAGGTAACTCTTTATAAGACATTAATCATCCCAGTCCTGCTGTATGGCGCAGAGGCATGGGCTTTGACAAAACCGGATGAGGATGCCCTTGGTTATTTCGAGTGAAAAGTTCTTCGAGCGATCTTTGGTCCCGTCTGCATAGACGGTGAGTGGAGGAGAAGGTACAATGCCGAGAAGAGTTCACATACAGCGACTAAGATGGCTGGGTCATTTAGAGCGGATGGAGCCCAACGTTCCCGCTAAGAAAGTCTTCGAATCCACCCCGGATGGACGACGTAGTAGAGGACGACCTCGCGGTAGGTGGTGCAAACAAGTGGAGGGGGACCTCAAACAACTTGGCGTGCGCAACTGGGGCAGGTGGCTCGTAACCGTGCTGGCTGGAGAGGTTTGTTGGTTGAGGCCCAGGTCCACCCCGGACAGTAGCGCCATCTAAGTAAGTAAGTAAGTGTTGTTGTTATTAGCAGTAGTCCAACTCCATATTCCCGCGGACTTCCGAATGGTCTTCTAGAATAGAGTAGTACCGTGTTACGCGTTGGGGACTGGTACTCGCCCGCCTCTAACCATCTGATTTCACTTACCCCCAAAATGTCCAGTCTATATTGCATGAATTCTTTTCCAATTGGAGGAATCTGGCATTGTAAGGACGTTCGCTTCCCGAGTCGAGGAGCGTCTTTATATTCCAGAAACTTATCTTTGTCCGGGTACAACAGCCAAAAGTCGTCAACATGTGATCTTACTATTCCTAATCCGAGGTATAGTGTCGATTTTTGTCGTGAGCTGTTTACAGTAACGCAAGCTGCTGGCCCACGTTACTTAGTTTACAATCAAGGCCCTAGACAACCCGCACTTGCAATTTTTATACGTATAGTTGCCCGGGGACCACCACTAGGAGGTAAAGCAAGCACTTCATCACGAACTTGATTATTGCGCTACTGGCTCAAGCCAAGTTTTGAGCAGTCAGTAGTTTTCCGATCAATCGCAATGCAAATCCCCAAAAATCCAGGAAAAACTCCGGGAATAGTGTCCAGATAACTGGGGAGATTTGTTATGGTATTTTGTCTTTTCTTCTGATTCACAGTATTCTTTTTCCGACCACCTGATACCACAGCATATCAATCATCCAACAGAGCGAATCATTTTTCCAGCCATATAACCAACCTGCTGCCAGTGTTATCCATTCGTAATAGTGTCGACACAAGCTTTCGCGATTGATTGGACTGACTTTTTATACATTTCGTGGGAAATAAATATATAAAAAAGAAGAAGAGCAAAGACAAACACAAAAGTTAATATCAGCTTAATTTTCAGTTTCTAGTCCAAGGAACTAGTCGAGATAAGTGACCCTACCGACGGTTACACTCTTAACGAAGGAACCTCTAAAGAAAGCTATCGTTCTCGCGAACTAGACGACTAGTCTCCAAGACTCTTTAGTGCTTAGTGAAGCTCCTACACCGCGACAAGGTGTGAAGCCATTTAATGTGCAAACTTAGTCAACAATATTTTCTTTCACTACTCCATTGTAATAATACATATGATAAGCGGTGTAAAACCAAACCAAACTTTATTTGTATGCGAAAATAACACAAATAAAGTTTGGCTTGTACGAGTATCTATTCGTACATAGCTTGAAAAGTAGAGCTTAAACGAAGTTTGATTAACTTTTTAACATGTTTAGCATGCCTAGTGCCTGAGCGAAAATTTGAATTTCTTTATTCAACAGAGAATGATTCATTGGATTTTTACAATTTGCTCTGGGCAAACATATTGCTGTTACACAAACTGTCTCAAACGTATACTACCGGTAAAATTATAGTGACGCATTTGCAGAAGAACGAAGTCTTATTATCTAAACCTAAAGTAACGAAGGAAAGAGTGCACAGATACTAAATACTATTTCAGCCCATCTTATCAAACGTCGATATCGTACTTTTGATATCACTCTGTGGTGATCCATTTGACTCGTATCCCTGCAAAGAATGTATGTGCATATGTGTAAGCTTTTGTAGCATTTGTGGCTAATAGTATTATGATTGGTTGTAAATGTAATTAATTCTTAGGACAGATGTGTAAAAAACACTATTTCGCAACATCGTTTGTCGGCCGTCGCTTATCTACGAAAGTGCCTTTACTCGTACCTTGACGTTGAAACATTTTAATTCGCAAGCTAAAACTTTTCTTGGCTACTCTTAAGTGGAACTCGCTGCAAGTGTACAGACCACTGACGATCAAAATAATTACATACACATACATATATATATGTACATACACTTATATGCATTTATTTTTTAAAGTCGTCGGACCGCAGCAAAGTGTTCAAAGCGTGCAGATGTCCAACCGGACCTGCAGTAGGATGAAAGTTATTACCCCTTTGTTTGAAGCAACCTTATTCAAACTCTGCACACCATTCGTCTGCACACAAATGATAGAAAAGAACGCTAATAGTGACTAATTATATCTACATCGTGAATGATATTGACGGGCTGGTTCAGCAGGCTTTCTTTATATCTACGCATGACCACACTGACAAGGGTAATGACAATGGTGACGACGGTGCATCTCCAGATACATAACACAGTTTGCTTCGTTCAGACGATGCCAGTAGCAGAGACTGCTTGCCTTACAGAGGAATTGCTAGTGGTGGCTCATTCGACTCGTCTTGGGTTAATGGATATTTTTAAACCAGTTTCTTGACTTTATAGCCATTTAATGGTATGTTGACATCTTCGCCAGATTGGAAGCAAAGTTATACGTATGTATACGTGCGTCTTAAAATTGCAACGATGGAATCATTTACTCATACACATGTAAACATTTGTCCTGACGTCCATCCAATGCCAATGAAAAAAATTATAAAACTTACACTTCTAAACCCGCAATAAAATTTAAACTCTCTTTGTAAAGTATGAAACATTCAACGGGTAATGTAGAAGCGAAGAATGTGTGCTTTTTAACGCTCTTCTTAGGACAAGGAGTGTTTGTGTGGTTGCTGGTCATTTATGTAACTTTTTTGTATTCTTCATTATTTTAGTAATTTCCTTATACGAGTATGCTGTGAAATCTTTGCAAGCAGAGAACATCCATTCGCTGATACGCTAACTCAAGCGCAATCTACTGTATTATTGCACTGCGTTAGAGCGTTTGCGCCATGGGCCATGCGCTGTGCGCAGCGAGTTGTGTATGCACATACTAATAAGTAAGTATGTATGTTTGGTTTTTTGCTTCGGCATCCGATGTGTACCTGGAAGAGGGTTGGTGTGATGCGTTTACTTTGTTGGTTTTCATTTTTACTTGTATCATCTACCAATAATAATAATGATACAATAGTTAAAATGATACTACGATTATAGAGAAACTTGAAAAAGTAAGTCTTGCAATTCTATCCGTCACTTGTCTGTGATTTATCTTGCGTAAACTTCAAATCTCGGGTCCGTGGGTTCATATCCCAAAGCGAAACCGGAGTTTTCATTCGAACCTCAAAATTAACGGTAGTTTACTTAAGAAGAAAGGAGACCCTCTGAACTGCGTCAAGAACAGAGGTATAAGTCGCTCAACATCGTATATAAGATCCTGCCTGCCGTATTATGTGAACGTCTAAAACCGATAATCAGCAACCTGATAGGTCCTTATCAGTGCGGTTTCAGGCCGGGAAAGTCCACCATTGACCAAATATTCACACTACGGCAGATCTAGGAAAAAAAAACCATGAATATATGTAAAATCGATACGCACAACCTCTTCATCGATTTCAAAGTTGCGTCTATAGAGACGAGTTATACAGAGCCATGTCTAGTCTTAGCATCCATGCCAAGCTCGTCCGTTTGTGCAGAATGACAGTGCAGAATTCTCGCTGCTCCATCAAAGTCGGTAAGAGCACCACCGAACTGTTCGATGTCAGAAAATGTCTTAGACAAGGTGACGCGCTATCATGCGATCTCTTTAACATAGTACTTGAGAGATTTGTACGAAACTCACTAGCCAACACCGGAAGTAAAATCATTTACTAGTCTGTGTTGACATAGTCGGATAAATATCTAGAAAAATATAATATAGAAAACAAACATCTTTAAATAATTGGGATTATAGACGACGGGATTTAAAAACTTTTTTCGGGATTTTAATAAATGGGCTTATAAAAAGTGGGATATCGATACGCTCCCGAGGCAATGGTAACAACCCGCTCGCGCGATTTGTTCCACCACATCGGGATATACCTTGTCCTGAATGAAGTGATTTTAAAAATCTAGAAAGTACATTTATTTTCTAGATTTAGTCTTTCGAGATTTTTGTACTTTTTAGATTTTGTCCCATTCGAGATTCTTTCATTCGAGAGTTATGAAATTGATTTTCGAGATTTTCTTTTCTAGATGTCAGTCGATCTAGCTAACTTTATGATCCCTGTCGGAAGAACTGAGCAGGCCATAAGTGTGACGTTTGGGAGTATTGAGATAGTGGCAGCGAAGATGGGTTTAGCGGTCAATGAAAGCAAAATAAAATACATATTACATATTCTGTCTACAAAAAAAAGATACATATATGCTGTCTACAAAAAAGAACACGCAACATCGGCGTCTTGGACAGAACGTCACAGTAGACGGATGTAATTTTGAGACAGCAAATAACTTTGTCTACCTCTGCTCTTTGGTGAATTCCACAAATGACATCAGCGACGAAATTAAACGAAGAATTACTCTTGCCAATCAAAGTTTTAATGGGTTAAGAAATCATACATTTCATGTAATATGTTTTGCAGAGTCCTGGAAAGTGATCGAACAGCGTATTTAACTTAAAGCTAGAACTGCAGCTGGATTCCCAATACCACAAGAAGAGAAAAGATGTAAAGCATAACGTGAGGCGTGGCAAGGGTTCACAAACTGAAGAAGCAGCAAGTAGAAACCTTAATAGAATCATAAACGAACTAGTAGGCGGTCAGAGTTCCAAATTACTCATACGCCCTGTAAAAAACCCGAACGTTTCCTTGCCAATGGAAAGATCATTTTGACACTGTTTAATACTACGTAGACGATAGTCTGCTTTCTTCGTTGCCGAGTGAGCTATCTGCAGCAACAAATACACTGATATCTTAATTGCAATCCAAGTTTAAAAAGAAAACAAAGCCGTTAGGTTTAATGACATTTCTGCAGAACTTTTCCAAGCAGCGCCAACTACATTGGCAGACGTAGTTCATGCAATCATTATGAGTGCATGGAAAAGCCAAAACTTGCCAAAAGATTGAAGAAACTTCAAACTTCCAGAAAAAGTGCGGGTACTGGAGAGGTATTTATTTGCCTCCTTCCCTTTGTTTCCAAAATAATAGGTAAACTATTCCTGGATCGAATCAAAAACACATTTACTCTTAATTTCGAAAAATCAATTATATTATGGACAATGACATCTTACCTTAAATCTATGGACTATGTTGACGACGCGTATTTACTTTCGTGCAGAATAATGCATTTGCAACAAATGGTACACAATCTGGAAGACCAAACGAACGAAATGGGTCTGGCAGTTGATATCGCCAAGACAAAAGCATTCATTCTACCAACTCCGTTGTTCAAGTAAACATTATTGGACAGCATGTCGAGAAAGTTGACAACTTCGTTTACTTAGGAAGAGTGGAGGTTAGTTGACAGCATTTTAGGGAAGGATAGCAAATCTGTGGAAACGTCTAATTTAGAGTTAAATTGTATTTGTATTTCTGACCCAAACGATATTGCTAATCAATTTAATGAGTATTTTGTTGGAATCGCTGGAAAGTCTAACATAGCAGTGGATCTTCTTGAAGACAGCATGCAGGCTAATAGTTTTGTTTTAGACTCGATTACACCGGGAGAAATTATTAAGCTAATACAGTCTTTGGAAAATTAAAGATCGTGCGATACCCAAGGTTTTTTTTTTTTTAAGTAGTATTTTAGTTGATGTCATCTATTTAACATAAGTGTTCTTAGTGGTTACTTCCCTTTGTCTCTGAAAAGTGCAGAAGTTATTCCCCTTTCTAAAAAAGGTAGTCGTAAAAAAGTAGGTGATTATAGACCCATTTTTCTACTTTCAACTTTCTCAAAACTTTTTGAGAACTAGCTTAAGTTTTGGATTGTTTCTTTTATGGAAAAGAATATCTTTTTTGCAATCAACCAATTTGGTTTTAGATCAAAAAGACAACAAAAGATGCCACCCTTAGAGTATGTTCCCTATTATATGAAGGAATTGATTGTTGCAACTCCTCAGTGGCTCCCTTCTCCAGTTAGATGTGATATTCCTCGAATAGCTATTATACGACTATTGAAAAATACATTTGTGTCTTAACTGACAGTTAAGTCCTATCTGACTGTTTATCTGACTATTGAAAAATCGGCCCTAAGTAAGCTATATAATGTTGGTTTCAGGGGGACTGTATACAATTGGTTTCAATCATACCTTAAAGGTAGGAATAAATGGATCCTTCAGCCGATTTCGTACTCTAGATAATGGAGTCCAACATGGTTCTGTTCTCGGTCCACTTTTATTTCAACTCCCTTTTTAAACAAAATTTCAATGGCATCTCCACTGCATTCGCTGCTGATGTAGCATTCGTGTACCAAAGCAATTCTTCGTTTGAGTGCATTACCAAGATAGATTAAGATTGTGGTTTACGTTTCATAAATTAATAAATAAGTGAAAAAACTAAATTGATGACTTTTAAGTCTTCCGGTAATGTCTTAATTGACTACAATCTATTTTTTTATTCTCATGATTGTGAAAGATTCAATTTACCTCTGCATATTTGTGGTAAAAATAATTTCAACAGTAACAATTAATGTTAGACAACTTGCTTTAAAATCGAATCCATAAACAAATACAAATAAATATCTTGGTGTCTTAATTGATTTTAATTTGAACTGGAAAGATTCGCGCATTAAAGTCATATATGATGCTTGTGACACGTAAGATGTCATTACAAATGACATATGGCATTACAAGTTTGGGAGGAGCTTACACGAACATCTTTGATTCTCTAGTGACATCTCATAAGCGCTTAATAAGAATTATCTTGGGTAGAAGCTGCTTCGCTCGTAGTTAGCCGCTATTTCAAGAATTGAGGATTCTCCTTTAAGACACCTCTACTTTTTTAAATTTCTGAGAGAATTCCATAAACGTAGCGGCAACACTTCCAATAGGCTTTCTAGAAGTTATAGTTTGAGAATAAATAACATGGCTTTAGTTAATGCTTCCTTTGCACACAGTTTCGATTGTACTCATTTCTACACCACAACTGCACCTAATTCGTTCAACAAATTACTGACTGTGATCACATTGAATTATTTCTACGAATTGTATCTTCATTTAGATTCAATTATTTCACATTCTTTACATATGTACATCATTCATTATTTCGTGTTAAATCCTTACTTATACGTTTAAATCTCTTTTTTTCTTGTCATTTTGCATTACAATAATAGTACTTACTGATATACCCCACGTTTGAGCGTTTTATTATTGTATTTAAAATTATCGAGGGTCAATCAACTCAAGAATGATCTCTATTTTGTTCCATTCCACTATGCTACTTTTATTGTATTAATGTTATTTTGAATTTTTTTAGTCGGAAATGAATAAAAATTATATTGAATTGGCTTGAATATTGTGTCGGCTGCCAGTGGCACCGCACTGAGTGCGCTTACTACATTTGTTTGTCTATTTCTCAGCTTCAGGACATCGTAAATTACCGACGGCTTTAAATTTTTGGCAATAAGTACTTTAAGCAATCAAATTGATTTCATTGAAATCTCTAAAGCTACGTGTTTTGGGTAGCGGTTATTTTCCTGATGTAGATTTTTACGTTGATATATTAAATCGAGATGACACATATTTAGGATTACTTCTCAGCATTGTACAACAGTTAAAATCCGATCAAATCCGTTAAGTGGTTTTTAAGTGATGCGTGGACAATCAACAAAGGCTCAATGTTCTCCTAAATTTACATATGTATAGGTAAGTAGGTAGGTTATTGGCAGAACTTGGATCAAACTTCAGTACTTTCTTTACAATAGCTTCAGCTGGGTAACGCAGGAGATTTCGATTCGTTCTTCATATATATTACTCGTTGAGTATAATCACTCAATTAAAGCAGTTGCATAATCCTTTGACAAAGAATGGTTCACAATATAATACAACAAGAGAAAAAAAAAAAACAAATAAGACCTTCGTATGTTCCAGACTGAATTTGAAATCGATACAATGGATTGCATTACTCATCACTGAAAAGGAAAGATTGTAATAAAACATCTAGAAAAGTTACAATCCGTCTGCAATCGATAGTGTGATACCCTATTTCTCCCCTTTCAGCCCATTTCATTTTTCAAGAAATTATTAGAATTTCTACGTTCGTTTTATCAAAATAACCTCAAAAAGTGGACGTGTCTCTACGCATTGCTTGAGCGAATTAGCAGCTGTCAACATATTACGTTAACACGGCTTGTTACGATTGCCGGTAAAAATGGTTAAAAAATAGATTTTTTTCGAGAAGTAGACGTTTCAGTGCGCAGATTTAAAAAATCTCATTTTTAAATTTATAAATTTAAGGGCCAAAAACTGGTGATATAAACACACCTAAATCAACTTAACTGGTGCTACTGATAATTTATATACATATATGCGAGCAATATATTGCCTTGTCCACCTCTACTATTTCTCCATGTTACAAACTATGCATCTTACTCAATACACCCTATTTGGTAAGGAACAAAAAAAAAAAAAAAAAAACAAGAAAATGGATATGACAATGCATCTTCGTGGCCTGCAACTGAATCTACCTGTATTTGTTAATTAGATCCCAAATAATACTGAGTAGTATGGAGAGCTGTTCAAATGTCTTGATCGCATTAAGGTAATGTGCACGTCTATTCATAAAAAGAATTATCAAAAGCGAAGGCTAGGAGTTTTTGACAACAGAACTAGTTTGGTTGGAATCCTTTTCAATTCTTAGACAATAGGTACAACATTTTCTCCCTCTCTCCTTTCTTTGCTTTCTACATGACTTATAAAGAAAATAAAAAAGGCGCAATTCCCGAAAGGACATTATTTATGGTGTGATTTCGAACACCTTTTCCTGCCATTCTTCAAGGATATTCCTTCACACATTGTTTCGACTTTTCTAAGGGTATTTTCATTTTTTCATTGAAGTACTTAACTGAAAATGTTAGTTCAGAGCACAGCTGCCAAAGAGTTTCTGTAGGTTTCAATTATGATATGTCTTTACTCTCAGGAACTTACAAGGTATTCAATGCATTGTGTGGTGAAGTGACATGGGAAATTTTGCAGAAAGTATATACTGAATGTATTAAAAGGCGATACCAAACCAAAATGTAGTAAACATATTTGAATAATTGAATAATATCATATAGATCAAATGATTAGTTAGTCCTTATGTATAGTGAATTCCACGAATATGTACGGCTTAAGCTTGGTTGCCTGCATGACAAATCAGACCCTGACAATGTCATAGTTTCCATTTATCAAGCAGCTTTACGACACCTCTTTTACTGCCACCATAAGGTTTTCAACATTTCACTTAAAAAGGTTTCCGACGATTTGTCCTCATGCAGTAATAAATTGGAAAAAGGGTTAATGCACTAGCAGTTTAAGGTGGCCCTATTTTTTTCTCAAACGCAATAAAGGCAACATTCTACAAAATGTTTATTATGCTTGCATAGCACTTATGCAATACTATAAAAACATCTTAAGGTATTGATTAACCAATGAAGAATAATTTTGACATGCCTTTAGCGACATAGATCATAGATACAAATCTTATGTGGGGTAATGGCATCAATTGTCATGTGACTAGTTAGACAGATCTGGCTTAAGCTAAATCAAAAACGCTGTAGTTGTCTCCTCTCTCTGGCATACGAGTATCAGCATTATAATATACATATGTATGCCGCTAAAGGGTACCGTCTCATTAGCAGGCACGCAAAAAGAGCTTGTCATCTTCTTTAACGACTTTTGTAGAAGTTCCAGAGACCATAAAGAGGAAGAGAAAATTTTTCATCTTCTCTGTACTTGCTCGGCTGTCGTCATTTAAAGGAGGTGTTTTCTAGCAAACCAATTTTTTCGATAATTAAGGTGAGCTGACGAATGCAAATTTAGGAACCCCTATAATTTCATTAGAAGCTCCAACGGGTTCCTGGACCTATATCGGTTTAAAGCTACGATTCCACTATACGACAAAGGGTCACAAATTTGACCATTTTTCGGGTAACTTGGGTCAAATCGTATTATTATTAATACAAACGTTTGCCCATTTATAGTTTGTTAGCGTTTGATATAGTTTTGATTCGGCACTTGGTCAAACGGCTTCATTGTGCCTCGTTTTCTAGCGAAAATGGTCAAACGTTTGGCCATTTGTCATATAGTTGAATCGCAGTTTAAGTGTGTCTGTTCTCACGGCAGATGAGCCACTCGAACATAACCTAACCTAACCTAAGACTGCATCACACAATTTCTTTTCATTCTTATTCCAACAGTGTTGGTCCTTTTCTAGTGTCCCGATGAACATTCGGTTTCGGTTTTTTTAGAAAATACGAGTTTCGGTTAAGTTCAGTTTTGGCGAATATATTGCTGAACATTCGGCCGCCATCAACACTTCATACAGGATGGGCCATATGCCCACAGACTCTTGACGCCAAATCTGGAGAACGTGGTGGTTGATCCATTTTCGAATTTTTGGAAATTGTTCGCCCTCCAAAATGTTGACTTAAAAGTGCCATTGGCCAATATACGGCTCCACCCTGCTGTAACCACATCTCAGGCTTGTTTTCAAGATCAACACGTAAAATATTTTCAAATTTGAACCGCTCTCTAGTAACCGCGACAGCACTTTCATTTTCATTTTTGAAAAAGTAAATGCCAATAATCCTCTCAGATGTAATGCCACACCATGCCGTACATCTAACGGGGTGTGCATCAGTCGTTCACAGAACTCCGCGGTCTTAACACGTGTTTCGGCTTCTTCAAAATAGTAGTGGCGGTATTAAGAGGACAATTGGACAGTGCAATAATAAAAGGCGAGTTAGCCTAGTGAAAGTGTTGCTGCCCTGGCCATATACTAAGTTTTTATAAAACAAACATTTTTTTTCTTAGTTCTTAATTTGTTAATTAGTTAAGTAGTAATAAATAAATTTAGTTAGGTTACGTCGAAAGACATGGTTAAGAGTTAAGTTTAGCTTAGAGCGCCCGCATGGGGCCAGTAAGTTAGAATAAGATAGTTAAGTTAATTAAGCTAGTTTTTAAGCGTTTTTGTTAGCACGTAGGAAATAATGAATTGAATTAATAAAATGCATTAAAAATGAAAAAAAAAAAAAAAGTGTTGCTGCCCAGCTAAGCTAGGGACACTACTTCGAGTCCCGGCCAGGGCTAACATTCTGTTTTTTTTTGTTTTTTTTTATTTAATATAAATAAAATAACGATAATTAAAAGTGCTTAAAAGCGATAAACAACGTCAGGCGATGGCGACTGATGAGCGGTCCGCTCTCCCAGTTACGGGATTAGCGGACTGTACAACCTCGGCCGATGACGATATAGTATCGTCAGACCATATGACGACAGCGTCGGCTGAGGGTACGTCCAAACGAAGGAGAAGGTTAAGGCCGACTCCCAGCTTGGTTCAGCGCGTCTCTCTGTCAGCTTCTACCGAAAAGCTGCCGGTTGGAGTGAAGGGAGAGGCGCCAACGAAGAAGACTAGAATTACAGCTCAACAAATAAAAATACGAACGGACGGTGGAGAAGGGCGCTTCAAAGGAGGAAATAACAGCTTTGCTAATTTAGCAACCTCCGAGTCAGATGACGAAGAAGAAGAAGTCAATAATCTGAACAGCACCATAAGGCAGCTCCGCGAGAGGATAAATGCCATCAAGGCTAAGCAAATGGCCAGAAGGGAGAGTGACCGACAGCTGGAGCTCCATCGAGTGGAGCAAGAGCAACAACAAAAGCAACAGCCACAACAACAGCAGCAGCTAAAACAAACGCCGCAACACCAGCAGCAACAAGAACAACTGCCGCAACAACCGCAGCAGCATAAACAACCGCCGCAACAACAGCAGCTACAGCCAAAGGCCCAACGGCAGCCTAAGTCAAAACAGCAGCAGCAACAGCCACCGCAGCAACAGCAGCAACTACATAAGCTGCAAAAACAACAGCAGCAGAAACAACACCAGCAGCAGCAACAGCAGCAGCAGCAGCAGCAACAGCAGCAACAGCAGCAACAGCAGCAACAACAAGACCAGCAGCAGCAACAGCAACAGCAACATCAACAGCAGCAGCAGCAACAACAGCCTCAGCAGATGACGAAGCAAAGAGTGCCACCGATTAATACTTTCAAATTGGAACTAAAGGACACCATAGAACTATGTAAGTCGGCTATAGGTAATAATTTTTACATTAAACGGCTTAGCGCAGATAGGCATGCTATCCACTGCAAAACTGTGGATCAGTACCACAAGATTAAAGATTTGTTGAGAGAATCGACGACGGAGTTCTTCTCCTTCACCCCGAAGGGGGAAAAGTTGCAAACCATGCTACTTAAGGGGAGGGAACCGTCTACCGAACCAGAGGAGCTCTTAAAGCTACTTAAAGAGAAGGAGTGCGTCGAGCTCAAATTCGTAGGGGTCAAGCCATTCACCACAGCCAAGGCCAAAAGGGAGAAGCGGAAATTACCGTTCTTCCTGGTTCAGCTGTCACCCAACAGCAAACTGGATGGTCTAAGGAGTATTAAAGTCCTAGACTACCAAGTTGTCACCTGGGAAAGAGTAAAGAGGAGCGAAGGCATGTTACAGTGCGTTCGCTGCCAAAGGTTTGGGCACGCCGCGTCGAACTGCGATATGCAGCCTCGATGCGTGAAATGTGGAAAAGACCACAAAGCAGAGGAATGCGCGCTAGTAAGGGAAGGCGCGAAAAAAATCAGCTCACGTGCGCATTATGTAAGAACACGGGGCACACTGCAAACTATCGGGGCTGCCCTAAGTTCCAGTATATAAAAAAAGTAAATCTGGCTCGGCAGCAGAAGGTGGAAGTCAAGCGTCCGTCCGTGACAAGCATTCCTGCACAATCCGTCACTCCCCAAGTGACCTACGCCCAAATGGCGTCAGGCCGGGGGAATACGGTACAGTCGCAGCCTAAGGTTGTTCCGCAGGCCCCAAGGCCGAGAGCACCGGAGGCTGAACCTGATTTGTTGGCAATCTTGCTCTCTATCCAGGGGCAGATGGGCCAACTTCAGAGACAAATCCAAGAGCAGACGACGCGGGTGGACCGGATCTTCGCGCTTCTGCCGGGCCTAACGCACCACCAATCGTAATGGGTACGAACATGGCGGAGCAATCCTTAAAGATCCTTGCGGTGAATGTGAATTCACTGATTAGGATCGAACGTAGAGCCGTACTTTTCAAGTTGCTTAAGGACCATTCTCCCGATGTGCTTTTGGTTAGCGAAACTAAGCTATCCCAGAAACACAAGTTGAGGCACAGTAGTTATAATATTATAAGAAGAGACCGACCCAACTCTGTTCAAGGAGGAGGTGTCGCAATCTTCATTAGAAAAGAGTTACGTCATAAAGTAGTGTACTGCGGTGAAGTGCGTAGATTCCGGGAGCTGGAAGCATGTATCGTGTATATCCCTCTCCATAGTGGAAAGAGGATGTATATGATCGCGGTCTATGCTCCTGAAGCTACTCAATCCACTTGTTTTATTTCAGAGCTCGAGACCCTTTTTCGAATACTTAGGCTGGAGTCGGAAGAGAACTTTTACATTTTAGCCGGTGATTTAAACGCCAAACATAGAGATTGGGGAAATAACACACCAAATTCTAGAGGGAACCTACTATTCAATTGGTGGGGTCGGTACAGTGTTGAGTATCGACTAGATTTAAAAGCGACCGATAGTCCGTCGTATCCTAGAAGCGGATCTAATCTGGATCTAATGCTGTTCGACGTACGGTTACAACTGACCGACATGGACCGACAAACGATAAACTGCTTACACACTTTTGTGTATGACAGTGACCATTGCGGACTCAGTGCCGAAATAACGATTCCCAACAAAGGTGCGGAATTGGAGGAGTTTGTCCAATTGCACGCCTACAATTATAGTAGAACGCGTTGGACTCGCTTCTCCAGACAGTTGACGAGAGCACTCTCCTTGAACTTGCTCACGTCTAATAGGAATCTATCAAACGAGGAGATTGATAGATATCTAAAACAAATGGACGAGACAATAAAACGAACGATGGACAGTACGATACCTCGGTATCAACACACTGAAAACGTGGACATATACCGCAATGGAGCGATTGACGCACTGCACGTACATAAAAGTAGACTGCTGTCGAGATTAAAAACCTTGTACAGACAGTTTAATGACAGACAAAACTTGGAGGAGGTTAGGACGCTGAAGTCGTTGATTAAAAACCTCTCGCAATTAATTAAAGAAAATTACAGACTCTCTGTAAATTTGTACTGGGACAGGAAAATAAACAAGATCTTTCGGAGGAATAATTAAAATGATCTTCCGCGTCTTAAAATCCCCCGAACTACGAACAACGTACAAATACTAGTGACAGCAGGTATAGATCCAGATAACGCAGCTGAGGATGACAATTTCTTTGTGATCGAAGATCCGCAGGAGAAGGTAGAGGCTATAGGAGCGACCTTCCAGGACGTGTATAAGGTGAATGATAGTGTTTGCCCGAACCACGACCTGGAGAATCGGGTCCTTGTGCACAACTTCTACCTTCGAAATGACATAGAGCACTGGCGATCTGAGAACACTGGTTTCACTGTGTTCAATGAAAGATACATGGCAAACAATGCCGTCGCCGATGAAAGGGTACATCCCCCGTTCATTTCGAAGGCAGAGCTCCAAGCGATCTTCGAATCACTGAGGAAAAAGAAATCCGTGGGAATCGATGGTATACCCAACATTGTACTTAGACATCTTCCTCCAGAAGCGGTGAACATTTACACCATCCTGTTTAATAATGCAATGAATAATGCCCATTATCCAGCGCATTGGAAAACAGCGGTGGTGCATCCCATTCCCAAAAGGGATAAAGATAGTTCCAATCCGGGGAATCTCCGGTCGATAAGTCTACTTCCGAACATCAGCAAGGTATTCGAAAAAGTGATCCATAGAGCCCTGACAGAGTGGGTTGAGGACATGCACTCAATTCGGTTTCAAGGCGGGGCATGATACCATACATGCCGCGTCTAAACTGGTATCGGATATCCAATGGAACAAAAGAAAGAAGCAATGCACGGGTGCCTGCCTGATTGACTTGGAGAAGGCCTTCGATACCGTATGGTTAGAGGGACTCTTCTACAAGTTGAGCAGGCTGGGCATAAGTAAACCACTGCTGTACATACTTTATGACATGCTCACCGGTAAGAAGTTCATTGTGAAGAATGGCAATGTGACGTCTGCTGGAACTTTTGAAGTAAAAAATGGTCTGCAACAGGGCGCGGTTAACTCGCCGATCCTTTTCAATATTTACACGAGCGATCTCATAGGTTCACTTCACCATGCTATCGTAATGTGGTCCTGTACAACAGGGCGAATCTGATCAGAGTGGATAATTTCTTGATCAAGATGATTCGAAGGCACATTGCAAGAGCAATGACTTCGATGAATAGCCTGATCTTTGGGGCTTATTACCCCAACAATCTCTATCACGAGAGTGTGCGCCTGAACGGCTTTATCCCACCAGAAGCATTCCTATACCTTGATCAGAGAGGTCTGATCCAGGATAAGTTAGCGGTGCCGCTAATCTTCCACGTCGCCAGAAGAGCTGTGGATAGGCGACTCAACTACGACCGAGACGTCGCACAGAGTAGTGTAGAGCGTCTCCGGTACAGTAGGGCGGTTTCTAACCGCGACATTAAAGATGTTAGTAGGCAGCATGACCAATTTTGGTGGCTTAGAGAAGAAGAGGGAGCGCCGTCGTCGTTTCCCCCTAATCCGGGTTAGCCTGTAGCGGGACAGAGCGGGTCGTCTTCTATTTGATATAATAGGCGTGGCCGGCTTACATAGTTTTAAGGTAGTCTTAAGTTTATCTAATAAAAAAAAATAGAACACAGCACTTGGCTAAAAAAAAAAAAAGCACAGCATTTGGCTTAAAAAAAAAGAGTGTATTTAATTACACTTCGTAGTTAAGTTAGCTTAAGTTTATTTGTAAGGTAGTTTATAAGTTTTACCTAATAGCTTCCAAAAAAATGTCCATTTACTAAGTTTTTTTTTTATACAATAAACATTTTTCTTAGTTCTTATTTTGTTAGTTAGTTAAGTTACAATAAATAAATTTAGTTAGGTTACGTCGAAAGACATAGGTTAAGTGTTAAGTTTAGCTTAGAGCGCCCGCATGGGGCCAGTAAGTTAGAATAAGATAATTAAGTTAATTAAGCTAGTTTTAAGCGTTTTGTTAGCACGTAAGATACCTATAATGAATTGAACCAATAAAATGCACTAAAAATGAAATGAAATAAATCTAACGGGGTGTAATTGATAGTGGTGAATGCATTTTCGATTTAGATGCTCAACTAAGCGATTGATCATTCCTACAGAGGGCGAGATTATTATATTAAAATCGCGATGATATGCTCATTGCGTTAAAATAATTGATCGCTTATAGAAATAAGAAAATTTAAGTATTCTTTGTTCAGCTATAAATATCCCGATTATTTTATTTTCACAATCTAGAAAATAAAATTTAAAAAATTTAGAATATAAATAAAAAGTTATTAAAAATTTATACCTAGGAATCTTTTATTTTTTAGTGCACAATACTCTACTCTGCAGCCAGCAACCATAGTCGTAGTATGTACATACATATCTACATATGGTATACTTAAGGTTGCCAGTTTTGCAACTCAGGTGATGTGCTATCATACAAAGGTCCCTTGTGAAACTTTAAGGTCAGTTAAAACAAAAAGGTAAAGAACATTAATTATGTTGACAGGTTTCCTTAAAGAAGGGTTTGTAAGAATTTTACCAGATTTTAGATTTAACGATAAAGGCATGACGAGATTTTATCCGTTAATCCTAAGAGTCAATGACATAAAAATATAAAAAATAAAAAACGCAAGACTTACAAATAAAAAACTGGTGTTAATTAAGAGAACGATTCGAAGTATTTATTAATATTAGTTCTCTACTGGTATTGACACTGAAGTATTGTTCATTGCCGATATACAACATACAGCAGAAAAAAGTACACCGATTTATCAACCCAAAAGACAAGTCTCGGTAAAATGAAAATGAGAAATGACAAGATATCACAGCGATAAAACTGTATTTAGCAGACTAAATGACAGACATAAAATAAATAACTTACTTACTTTCTTACTTAGGTGGCGCTTCAATCCGAAGTGGACCTGGGCCTCATCCAATAAACATCCCCAGCCAGTCGGCTTACATGCATATGTATATGTACATACATAGGTACATTTTCAATGGCCCACAAATCCTTCATAAGGGTCGCAGGAGTAGAATGCTCACGGGGACTCTCCATCGTTCTCGATACTCCGCCATTGACTCCAACTCATCAGGAGGAATTTCTAGAGGGCTCGGACTTGATATAACCGTCTATTTCTATGCCTACGGAGAGGTCACTTACATAATGGCATGACAATTATGGCACGTCCTGGAAGCCGGTGTGAGGCATACGCTCTACGTGACCAAACCATCGAAGCATAGATCGTTCCGTTCGGAGAAGTAGTAGTGGATCTCTACGAGTTATTCCAGCAACACAGCGAAGGAATTTCATTTCGGCAGCTTGCATCCACGATCTAATTCTTTCCGTCACTACCCACATTTCATGACCATATTCCTTTACTACCTCAAAATTATATCTGTCTTTTGTGGCGCTCTGTCCAAGATGCTGACGTTGGGCGTCCATTTTTGTAGACAAAAATAAATAAGTATTTGGCGCAACAGCTCTTTAAGTGCCTGGGCCTAACTTCTCGCAATCATTCGCGTTGTGTGCCTTTTGGGACGAATGGAAGGGACCTACGGTTTAGTGCTCCGCAGGCCAATTTATTTTGAGAAGCTTTCTAGTGACAACAATACGCTCGAATGTTTTTCAGACGTTCGCGAGAGGTGGGACCGTGAAAAACTTTTTGGATTTTTTCTGGGATTCGAATATGGAACCTCACATGAAGTGATCCGACACACTAACCACTGCGCCATGGCACCCAAAAGTATCAGTGAATTTGAAAATGATTTCCTAGCTAAATATCGTTCTGACTTAACGGCAGACCAGGTCACTGACTATGACTACTCCCTTTGAAAGACTGCCGAGAATTTAAAAAGCGACATGAATTTCAAGATCCCCGCTGAGAACATTTGATGGGAAATGGATCGGAGACCCAAAAGAGAAAGTTAAGCTCTTTTCGCAGCACCTTACGATTGTTTTCAAACCTTTTCCACCTAGCGTGTCGAACAAAAATCTTTGATTCATTGATAGAGTAGATGAAGAGGTAATACATTATGCCGACACTATGTACGTCCGAAACGATTAGACGAAGTCCACACATATCAACGTAACAAATAACGAATCTAACTGTAGTTATTATGGTGAAGTAGTACCTTATTCTAACACAGCTAAATACCTTGGTATGAAGCTGAACGTTGATGGACCCCCTCAAATGGCAATACGACCCGGAAGATCCACGGATTATGATTTAAGAATATGTACCTGGAACGTTCGCACATTACACACCCTAGGTGCTACTCAAAACCTTGAATCTGTCGTCGTGCGGTATAAGGCAGACATTACCGCAATCCAGGAGATACGATGGATAGGACTAGGTATGCAAAAGCGAAAAGATTGCGACATCTATTACAGCTGTCATAAAAGATTGCACATGTTACATACGGATTCGTTGTGGAAAATAAGTCGATAAGTGATCGCCTGGCTGTGATCTGTATCACAGCTACGTTCTTCAATATCAGTCTAATATGAGCACACGCCCCTACCGACGAAGCTGAAGATGCTATTAATGAGCTCCTGCACGGTGCCTACGAAGTCTGTTGGAAGTACGATGCCAAAATTGTACGCTGTGACTTAAATGCAAAAATCGGTAAGGAGAACACTTTTGGCGGGTTAGTCGGAAAGAGGAGCCTCCACCACTCGACACAGATAACAGCTTCCTACTAATGGACTTTGTGCTAGTTCGCAATACGGTGATTAGTAGCACTAGGTTCCCCGGCTAAAAATTCACACAGAAACCTGGCTTTCTTTTAATGTTCGAAATCGCAACCAAATTGACCTCTTGCTAATCGAAGGTAGGCGCGCCTCCAATATTTTGGATGTTAGTACCTACAGAGAAGCCGACGTCGACTTTGAAGATTTGTTTGCTGCAGTCAAATTCATAGCTAGGAGAAGAAGCTGTGAATCACCTAGAAGAAAAAAAAAACTTTACGTAGGACACCTTGGCACGTCTGAAGTAGCTAGAGCCAACAAAGAGCGCCTGGCTGAGAAACTTTCTGCATTCATCAACCAAAAACGCCAACAACCAGTGGATCCAATATCGCACCACCATCAAATAGGTAGCCGATATCACTTTGGGCTACCATCCACCATCGAGAAAGAACCCGTGGTATAATGATGTGTACTCGCAATTGAAAATGGTGACAGAAGATGGACACAAACAGGCGCTGTAGCACAAAAGAAAGGAGGAGACGAAAAAATCCTGTTCAGAGAAACTACTACGGAGGAGATGCCTTGGTTGAATGTATGTACCTAATTTAAATCCTGGAAAAGACCAATGAATTTCAAATTGAAACTTATCACCTGTTTATTGAACTTAATGCCGCATATGATTGCATTCATCATTCTCAGCTCTACAGTGCGATTGCTGAATTCGGGATCCCGTCAAAACTGATCCAGCTGTGTCTCGTAGCGCTGATAATAACATCCGAACTATCAAACTTACACCGGATTTCGTCAAGGAGATAGTGCGAAGAGCGGGTGTTAACACGGAAGGCACTATCTTTTGCCGTCATAAAGGCATTCACGGCAATTGAAAATCAGGCAAGACGAGTTGAAGTCTTGAAGTAAATGAGGACAAAACCAAGTGTATGTCATCAAAAAATTAAAATCTACCTGTTAGAAACGTAGAACAGAATGTCACTGCTGATGACTTTAACTTCGAGGTGGTCAAGGAGTTCACCCACATTGGAGTAAATATCAATGCCACAAACGATGACTTCAACCTCGGTCCATAGTTTGCGAATATAGACCAGATTTAGACCGCCCGACATGATAACTTTGAACCATGGAAGCACAGTGTCCCCGCATTTCTAAATTTCTGCTGAAATAATACCGTCAGGTCCTGGGGACCTGAAGGGTTTGAAACTGCGCATGGCCCATCGGATCTTTTCTTCAGTTATCAAAACTAAGGAGTTACTGCAAGGTTGAAGAGAGGTATTTACCAATTGCCAGACAGCAACAGGGTAGCTACCGGAGAAGTGAGTATCCAGTAAGATGTCAATGAATTCCTTAGCAAAGGATAATTGATGTACCTTGGGGTCCGTCACTTTACCTTCAAGCAGATAGTCAAGGACTGTAATAAAGAGCAAAGGCCTTTGTTTGTAAACTCTTCGGTTACTCCAGCGGGGCATCTTACCCTTGTCTTTGCTCTTTCGTACATGTCCATGATCATCTGTACATAGGTTTCTGGAACCCCTTGATGTCTAAGTGCCACCCCTCTCAGATCTCGTGGTTGTCTGTCGAATGTCTTTTCAAAGTTAACCAATACAATATGCAAATTTTTGGTAACTATAGGGATATCTATCTATCTATCTATCTATCTATCTATCTATCTATCTATCTATCTATCTATCTTATATAAGAGATTAACCAACTGGGTCGAAGCTAATCAACACCTCAGTATTTATCAAGTAGGTTTTCGAGCAGGTCTATCAACAGTTGACCAAATATTTGCATTGGAGATCATTGCCAGGAGATATACCAGCAAGAAAAAACAGCTTTATGCCATTTTTGTCGATTTTAAGGCAGCATTCGACACCGTCAACAGAAACTCGCTTATATATAAATTGTCTAAGATCGGCTTATTATCAAAATTCTTACGGGTATATAAAAAGCCAATCACGAATACGTCAGCTGCAGTGTCAAATGGAGATATTGTGACCTCCTTTTTAAGACTGACACAGGTGTTCCTCAAGGATGCGTCTCAGTCCAATATTGTTCGCGCTTTTTATTGATGATGTGTCTGATTATTTGCCTGGTGGGGTCAATTTCAGAGGTGTAGATGCTAAAGTTTTGCTTTACGCTGACGATCTCGTAGTTCTAGCCGAAAGTCCATCTACTTTGCAGTTGCAAATTAAAAAGTTAAAGTGCTACTGCGATACCTGGGATTTGAAAATCAACACTACCAAATCTAAAATCATGGTCTTTGAATCATCTTCGCGTAGGAGGGTGTCACGGGAAAAGTGGTATCTGGGGAATGGGCCTATTGAAGTAGTCAAACAATTTAAATATCTGGGATTCCTTATCACCCACAATATAGACTTGCGTCCTCATATAAAAGAGAAAACGGTAGCAGCTAAAACGGCTATCAATATTATGTGGAAGAGGTTTTTTTGTAATCAGCGCGTAGATATAACTTCCAAATTCAGAGTATTTGATGCTACCATTAACTCTTGTCTTTGCTACGGCAACCAGGCCTTCGGATACCAACGTCTTGAAGAGTTTGAATACATTCAACGCACTTTTTTCAAGCGCATCTTTAAGCTTCCCGTGACAACGCCCACTTACGCAATACACGTTGAATCTGGGCTCATGCAAATCTACTTAAAAAATCTGAAGCAAATGCAGATTATATCATCAAGGTAATGCGCAGGAGGGATAACAATCTCCAAAAAAGGCTTATGCAATTTACGCTCCAATGCCGCTCAACACCCTTTAAAGTGTGGTATGATATAGCAAATGAACACGGTGTTAGCTTTGACCTGGATGAGTTAAACCTTAATGATTGGCAAGATATGTTTTATAGCAGCATAGCAAAGGTTGACGAGTATTTATACCAACAATGTCTGATCAGAGCCCGGGATTCAACAAGTAGTCTTATTTATAAGGAACTTTGCCATTCTCTAGGTACAAGCAACTATTTTTGCCGGCAACTAACAGCCAGTCAGATAAGCTTAGTGTTTAAAATAAGAGCGGAGGTCTTAGCTCTCAATTACATCCCGCATAGGCAAAATCTTCGAACAATTTGCACCCTTTGCAATAGAAATGAAAATGAAGATGTTTACCACTTCCTATCAGTATGCCCCATATTACTGGAGATACGCCGATTGTGTTTCTCCAGGAATTGTCTCACACTTGCAGAAGCAAAGCAAGCTCTAAAAGGTTCATATGGTTGGAAACGGCTCTCATCTTACTATAGTCATGCCTATAACCATCGCAATAGTTTCATAAATCTTTAAACGCCAGTAACTATATTTATTAATGAACGGAATTAATCAAACTTGTAACTTTAATTCTTTATATTTATATAGCATAGCTAATAATGAAGTTAATTCATGGCAATTTATGCCATGCTTGTAAATTCTTTTGTCAATCAAAATGTTATATTTTAATGAATTGCAATAAAGAATATTAGTAATAATAATAATAATAATAATAATAATAATAATAATAATAATAATAATAATAATAATAACAATATGCAAATCCCTTAAGGAATCACGATGTTTTTCCATTATGATTCTTATACTCTGGATTGCATCTGTTGTTGATTTACCCGCAATAAACCCGCACTGATCATCAGATAGCCATATTATTTTTCGCAGTCGGCCACCTAATACCCGCTCAATGATCTTCATGGTGTGTGACATCAGCTTGATCGAACGGTAGTTATCACAGTTTTACTTTTTACCCTTCCTTTTGTATACAGGGAGAAGGTAGCTTTTCCTCCATTGATTCGGCATTGGATCACCTCTAATAAATTTGGAGATGAGAATTCTGAGCCACCTGAACCCGATCGTCTGAACCGCTTTTCGTTTTTTGCAGTATTTTACCGCACCACTTTGCAATCTTTTACCCGAGGCTACATGAAACTGGCTACCAAATAGCAGTTAATCTGGGTTTCACTTCCACCACTGCGGTAAATGATCAGGTGCCAGCTTTGTTTGATGAACATAGTATTTAACACGATAAGACCGTGTGATTTGCGCATGCTTAGGATGTCTTCACCAGAAAGGTTCCTGCTGCCGTTTCCCAGAACTCCATTGCAACTTCATAGTCTTCGTTTGACTTCCTGACATGTCCATTCAAATCTCCTCCAAAAACGGAATCTCTTCCTTTGGGATGTTCTTTAAGAGATTGTGAAAATCTAGCCAAAATTCATCTTTTTTCCTCTGATCGCACCCAATTTGGTGAGCATATGCACTGACAATATTCCACACCACTCCTTCGCTCGACTTCGAAATGGTCAAGGGGTTACCAAGTAGCTCTGCCGCAAGAATGATACAGATTCCGTTCCGCAGTAAAACATCTTGTAAGCTTTTGTCCTAACGTCCAAAAAACGCGCCCGATTTCCTTTGTTTTGCCATTTCGTTTCTTTGACACACAAGATATTCACCCGCCTTCTAAGCATCATTCTTTTTCAGCTCGTAACTTCGACCGGTCATACTTCCATCGTTCCAGCTCGCGACCCTTAAATTTCTTCCAAACTGTTTCATTACATTGCTAGCCCCCGGAATCCGTATAGCTCTGACCAGAACATTTTTGTTCGATCCAGGATCAGTACCATGCGCAACAGTGGAAGTGCCTAGTGGAGTAGTGCCTTTCCTTTTATTAAGCATTTCCATAATGATACAGTTTTGCAATTTTATTGCGATGGTGTTTGACACGTGCATGCTCCTGTTTGATTGTTGTTTGATCTTTCTTTTACGCCAACGGTGATTTCCAGTCGTGTCAACCCACGGACTCGCATGCACAGTTGTGGGAGAGTTTTTACGGTGTTCTATGTGTCGCTGGGATCAGTTGGGTGTTATATAGCCTAGATCTGATTTGTCGCCTTAGTCGACTTTTATAAGAACCGCTATTTGCTGGGGGCGTCTCTGCACGGGGATTAAACGTACGATCTTATATTCGTAGATTGAGGAGATCAAATGCTTACGAACTTATGATATGAAAATTATGTGAACTTGTATTCTCTAAAATCGACTGAACGTTATGAAATAAGAATAGTTTGTCGATCTTTCTTGGATTGATCATGATTTACTAGGTGCTTATATTAGTGCACCCACACTCTTCTGGGTGCTCTTACCCCACAGTGTCTTGGAAGACTTTCACCTTCATTAAAACATATTATTTTCTATTTCGAATTCAATTACTTTTACTATCTGACCGAAGGTTCATTTTCGGGATAAACAGACATTAACACCGATACTACAGTACTCCTTATAACACATACATACTTACACATAAATACATGTATATATAAGATATATTCTTCTATAACGATGTCACTTGAGATGCCAGGTTTTTAAATGAAAATATAAGTATATTATAACCATCACTTCTTCACCTTAAGAAATTAATGTTGAAATCATAGCTGCTGCTTGATAAAAAAAAGTGTATCAAGCGAGGGAAACCGGGGTGTTAACATCATTCACAAAGCATTTAATTAGTCACTCCGCGTGTAAATATTTGACTATGCTCACAGCTCAAATTACGACGAAATAAACAGAATCACCTAGCCCTCCTGGGTACTCATTTATTTCTATCGCCTGAGGGTGCCATAAAAAAAACAATGTCTTTAGAAAATTTTAATTTTCTCTTGATGTGTATACAGTTTACTTCTTAACCGCATAAGACTTAAGTAAAACAGAGTTCATGCATCCTAGTGAGTGACATGAGTGGCTGTAGCATCTGAAAGTATGTATACGTACCCCCCGTTTATTCAAATAATTTATATCCTCCCTTTTTACATTTGAAGGAGATACGTTGTATAATCCAGCCTCAAATTGCCCGAAGGAATGTAAGCATAGTCTTATCACGATTAAGAAGGAGTCTTTATTTTTGTATTTTTTAGTAGCTCCACTTTTTAAGGAACAATTTCTCCTACAATCGACCTATGGCAATTCACTTTTTGGGTCGTACAGAAAAAAAACAGACATCTCTCGTAGATAATTCATTTGGATTAAGTACGACGTACGTTGGTGAAGACTTAATTCAGTGCTTGGTAATTTTTTTCCTTCGGTACATAGGAGTACATTTGTAAGTCATCATCACCACCATCACTAATGCATGATTTAAAGTGATAGATGAAGAAATTTAGATGTCATTTACAAATACATATACATATGCATGTATTCGTATGTATGTGATGAGTGATAGTTGATGACGCAAGGTAAAGTGAGCTTGAAGCAATGCAAGGTATAGCGTTGAGGATATATACCTATATTAGGGTGCTCCTTATTTTTTTTTATAAATGCCAATACTTTCGATGCAAAATATTTTCCCCCTGAGTTGACGGCAAAGTCAGCATTGAAAATCTGTACGAACATTTTAGAAAAAAAATTCTTTAATATGCTCAAACTCAAACTTTTATTAAATAACTATACAAAAAACACTTGAATACTAATAATAAATTGCAAAAATAAATTATTGCGGATACTTTCTCTTCAAAACTTTTTGCTTAAAATCAGAATATAATTTCATGCATTCTTGCACACAACGAAGAACGATCTTTGTTTGCTGTTTTTCGGCTGTCAGAAGTCAGCGAAAGTCCTGCATTAGCTTTACAGCTCCTTCGGCTGTATGTGTATCATTTACTGCTTTAAGGGAAAGAACCATACTTTCGGTTTCTAAATATAAAACATTGGTCTTCCACGAAGATGAACTTTCTTAAAGAAATATTTTATTGATTTTTAAGCGAGAAAATAAATTTTTACTCTTGGCCGTCACAAAAAGATCCAACATCTTATCTAAATCAAATAAAAATAAAATTTCAATCATTAATGGATAAAAAATATTCGTAAATAGTAAAATTAACTTACCCTTTCCTCTCCTCGATCCCTACCTTGTTGCGGTGGAGAGGCTTAATCTATTTCCTAGGAACCTAAAGTCGAGCCGAGGAGAATAACTAAGTCTAGTCTGCGTCCATCTAGATGTTTTCCCATATATCGGTTTGACTGAAGGGGAGGTTTTAGAGACCAAACGGTGATCACCCAACGCAAGGTACGACGCGCCGAGGCCTGCATGGCTGTTGGGGAGCTCAGTCGCGAGCTCAAACTCTGAATACCTGAGGACCTTCGGTTTTATTTTAATTTCTGTTACCTGCATACAGGGGGTGAGCGCAGGCGGACATTTTCTTCCCCCTTACTCGTGGGATCCAAATGTCAAGTTTTTCAAACAAAAATCCAAAAGCGAAGAGTATAATTCGATCGGGCACTCCTAGCTCTATAAAAATCGATCAAGGTGTAGGAGTGGAGGAAGAAGCAATCCTTCTCCGTACGTCAGATGAGGAAAGCGTTGGAGCAATTGACGTTAATCTGGATAATCTTTTTCTAGAATCAAGCGACACTTGCTCCATCGACAGCTCATCTCCATCTCCAACATGTTAACATCCTCCAAACGCTCTAAAATTGCAAGTTGACAGTCCGGAGATTAGGGATCAAGAAATGGGAGAAATTAACCGAATATGAGCGGAGGAGGCTCCATAACACACGAGCCTTCTTGCAGGAACAGTTCTTGGCGGAGTGTAAGCTTATTGCTAGCCCTCCAAAGAGAACAGTGGCGGCGGAAGTCACGTGCAAGGAAGGGTTGATGGGAACACCTTAGTCCGCGACAAGCCTCTGCCAGTCAGGATGCAGGGTGATCTCATCAGTCAATCCGGAGCACCATCGTGAATCAGTGGTATTGCAGAAGCATACGGATAAAGCCTCTGACTCGACGACTGGGATAGTCCCAGTGTTAGGTGAGAGTGTGACTCTGGAAGATACTGGGGTCAAGATGGACACTTCCAGCGTGACAAGCCTCAGCTATTTACGCGGGAAGGATACGTCAACAGCTCAGCAGCCTGGCGAATGCAGTTCTGCTGAGCCTATTATTGACTCTTCGGCCTGTAGCTTTGCGACGGTAGTTAGCGTAGGCAGCCATGGTTTGGGACTAGCTCGACCACCCAAAATAGAGAAGACTAGCGACGCTAGCAACTACCCAAGACAGACGACGGTACGCAACCGTATACGTAACGCTATCCGGTTAATACGGCGGCTTAAAAAGTGTGATCTGGAGTCCTATACGGACAAGGAAAGAGTAGCTCTGGATAGAGCAACTAACACGCTTAAGCTGAGAGGATCCACCCGACAAGACAGGACGAGCCGTAAGGTAAGAAGTTCCTTCGCGACGAGGGCGGGAAGCCTTTTGTTTCCCACCTCAGCCGCGAAGAGACTTCGGCCAGGAACCGACTCAGACTCAACCCCTGAACCAGTTGCTGGCTGCTCCATTAAGGCGACTACGTGACGGAACTCGACTGCAACAGGAACGGGTGTAGGACTGACCGCGGCGAGGAGGGAACGCCTCTTGCCATTCACCTCAGCCGTGGATAGACCTAAACCGCTTTCAATCAATCCGAGAAAGGACGCACAGTCCAAACCTGGGTCGGTTGCGAGACGTTCTGATGCTGACTCAGGCAACAGGGGACGCAGCTTATGGCAGACTCGGGGAACAGCTAGGAGACTGTTCGAGTCGAGGAGTGAAAGCCTCTTGCCATCCACCTCAGTCTCGGACAGACTCAAGCCCCCGCCAACCGTTTCGGATGGGGCCACAAGGTTCACGGCCGAGCCGATTGCGGGTTGTTCCAAGAGAGGTAGGCACGACGACACGACATAGCCACCAACACGAAGAATCAGGAAAAAAGCCAAGATGGCATCTAGAAAAGAAAAAGCTAATCTTCAGGTGGTGATCGTCGACTTCAATAACCCTGACCGCAAGTTATCCGGAGACCAATGGAGGCTGGTGGAACTGCGTATACTCGACGGAGTAAATGACGAACTATCCCTTTCTTTGAGCAGCTCACCACCTTCGTGTGACAACGAGATAACACTAAATTGGCTCAAACCCTTCGTAACCAGCACGCAGGCTCCATGGGCGAATGGCGACCTGCGACTCGTCGAGAAAAAAGACTTGCTGGAATTTACTAGACTTAAAGGGCGTATTCTAATTCCGGGCCCACACATTCCTAGAGAACGGCTAGAGAGAAATCTCCAACACCTCAATCCTGAGCTCTATAGCTAAAACTGGAAGGTGCTAGAAGTGGGTACCCATACTGAAGCCGGAACTGGGATCGTGGTTTTGCTTAACCACAAGTCTATGCCCATCTTAAGGAGATACAACTATAAGGTTCGCATTGGAATTACCCGATGCAAAGTTAGATCTTTAATTGAGATGGACGAAAGGAAAAGAAGGAAGGCGGGTGATAAGGAAAATCAATGATGAAGATTGCACAAATAAACTTTCACCAAAGCATAGCAGCTAGCGCCAACCTCATCTATCTCATGGGAGATAGGAATATAGACATTGCCCTAATTCCAGAGCCATGGATTTCCCGTGGCAAAATAAGTGGGTTAAGCCATAAGGACCTTATTACATACAGCATCGAACCGCTAAACTCGGAATGTAAGATCAGAACGTGCATTGTAGCTAGGAAACGGATTAACCTTTTTCTTTTATCTAGCTACAGCAACGAGGACCAAACAAACAAACGGTGAGTCTTTGTTTGAGTTTATAATTTAAAATAACCGTATTGTAGCGAATAGAGGTAATGAACCTACTTTTGTAGTAAAGAATAGGCAAGCAGTTATAGATGTAACTTTAGCCAATAACCTCGAATACCCTAATTATTGGTGAGTGGAGCGTGGTGTGGGTGGAATCCTACTCTGACTACAAAATAATCGAATTCTTCGTGGGTAACAACTACGACTCGCCCAAACCATACAGGAACCCCAGGAAAACCAACTGGGATCTCTTTAGCAACGAGGTGAGGAAAGGTGTCAGATCCCTACAGAATAGTAACTGGCTAGGACCTGTTGACATCGACTGCAAGGCTGAGGATATTACATCTATCTTTAATGAAGCCTCTGTCAAAGCATGTCCAGAAACCAAAAGAAAAGATAAAAAATCACCACCATGATGGTCGGGCTGAACTAGCTGACATTAGGAAAGTAACCTTCTAAATGTAGCCAAAAGAACAAAGCTAGAAGCGGACTGGGAATAATATAGTCCAGTCTCATTCAAAAATGAGACACAGAAGGCCAAACGCCACTCTTGGCAGCACTTCTGTAATGAAATCAAGGGTACAACAGAATCTGCGAGACTGAGGAAAATCCTATCCAGAGAATCAAAAACTTTTGGATCTCTCAAGAAACCCGACGGAGGGTGGACTGAATCCTGTGCAGAATCACCTACCTCCCTGCTAAAAGCGCACTTTCCGGGTTGTACGACCCATCTAGATAATAACAACGAAACTAACAGTAGTTTTGTAACGGAAACTCCGACGGATCTTATTACAGAGGAAAGAATTGAGTGGGCAATTGAATCATCCTCTCCCTTTAAATCCGCAGGACCCGACGGGATTATCCCGGTCATGTTACTGAAAACAGTAACCACAATCATCCCGGTACTTAAAGAACTATACCTCAACAGCCTCATTTGGGGGTATATACCTAGAGCATGGAAAGAGGTTAAAGTGGTCTTCATACCCAAGGCCAGTAAGACGAGCCACACTACTGCGAAAGTCTTTAGGCCAATAAGCCTTACCTCTTTTGTGCTAAAGATCTTTGAAAGACTAGCTGACATATACATCCGCAGTAAACTACGCCCAGGTGACATATCCCCAGCGTATCACGCCTATATGAAAGGAAAAAGTGTAGAGACAGCGCAGCACTGTGTTGTCGGCTCAATAGAAAAATCATTGAAAGGCAAAGAATATACACTAGCCGCTTTCCTAGACATTGAAGGAGCCTTTAACAATGTCAAAACGGACGCGGTTAATTGAATTTATTTATTGAACTTATTTATTGAACAAGCAGGTACTTAAAGCTATAACTTAAAAACTAACAGAAATGGGGACTTAACGCTAAAAAATAACTTAAAACTAGCAGAGGATGGAAAATCTAGGTAGACAAGGGAGAGGGTAGAGGGGAGATTAGGAGGGTGGCAATTTGGGTCTGGAGGTGGCAAAATCAAGACATGGCTAGGTGGAATTGAGGCGGAGCTGAAGATCGTTTCGAAGGGTGGTTCTGCTGCATTGGAAGTCAAATGTGTTTTCCATATAATTTGCCAAGCGCAACATTCTGGACAGTGGTGCATTATAACCATAATTGGTGCGATAATAAGAGAGACGGAAGGGGGAAATGGACCTTAGGTTACGGGGATTGCTGTTAAATGAGACTAATTCAAGAAGCGCGGGACAATTAATTTGACCAGTAATTAGCTGATGGAGTAAGAGTAGGTCGGCAATGTCGCGACGAGTTCCAAGAGACTGAAGATTGATGAATTTTAAACGATCAGAGTAGGGAGGCAAGTCGTATCTATCAAGCCAAGGGAGACCGCGTAGGGCGAAACGGATAAACCTGCGCTGGATGGCTTCAATACGTCGGATGTGTACAGCATAGTGTGGCGACCAGGCTTAGCTAGCATACTCAAGGATAGGTCTAACGAATGTGATATAAAGTGATTTGGTGACGTATGGGTTCGAAAATTCCTTGGACCAACGTTTTACAAAGCCAAGCGCAGAATTGGCTCTATTTATTATGTGGTCAATATGGGAACGGAAGTTAAGTTCTCTATCGCAGATTACACCTAAATCACGCAAAAAACTTGTGGGACAAGCTCGTTGCAAGGAAGTAGCTCCTATGGGTTGGTGGAAGTCATTTACGAGAGTAGGTGATGAATTGGCATTTGCTGACATTAAGTTCAAGATGATTTTTCGGGCACCAGAGAGAAAGTCTGTTTAGGTCATCTTGAAGTTGGCGAGAATCAGTGGGAGAAGATATGTATCTAAATATTTTCATGTCATCGGCATAGACAGAGAGATACGAGTCTTTGATAATGCAGTCGACATCGTTGGTGGTCAGGACGAAAATTAAAGGACCAAGGTGACTGCCTTGAGGGACACCCGAAGTGGCCTTAATGGAGTTTGAGCCAGAAGATCTAAATATAACCTCGTACTGCCGACCTTCCAAGTAGATTTGATCCAATTGATAAAACCGGGTTGAAAACCAAGAGCTTTCAACTTAAAAATAATAATTCCATGGGAGATTTTATCAAATGCTTTACTGAAATCAGTGGCAATTACATCAATTTCGCTGCCATCTTCGAATGCACACAGCGCCTGAGAAATGAATTCAGTTAAGTTGGTGGTTGTTGATCTACTTTTAAGGAATTCGTGTTTGCAATGAAAAAACATCGAGTTGTAAACGATGCTCTCGAAGAGTTTGAGTATGCATGATAGTTTGGCGATAGATCGATAGTTAGATATTTCATTTTTAGGACCTTTCTTATGAATTGGGATAATAAATGAGTTCTTCCAAAGGATAGGGAAAGAACATTGGGAAGTCGCATTTTTTTAGAACAATTGCGGGCAACCCATCAGGACTGGAAGAATAGTCATCTTTAAGTTTATTAATCTTCTCTGCGCCAAGTAGCGAGGTTATATTACCCGAAACTAATGACGTTTTGCCGCAATTGTCCATATAAGAGAAGTAATCGTGGTCGGGCTCAAGGATGCGGTCGGTAAACGAGTGGCTAAAAAAGTGAGCGAATAGGTTTGCAACAATTTTAGGGCCCGCCGAAGAGGTGTTGGCGAGTTTAAGGGTAGGAGGATAACTATCAGATTTTCGTTTGGCATTTATGAAATGATAGAAACGCTTAGGATCAGTAATGAGACTGGATTGCATTCGGTCAAGATAATCCTGGTAGAGAGCTTCGCAGAGTTCGGCGAAGTGTGTATGTGTGTGCTGATAAGAGCAAGAGCAAGAGCAGCATCGGCAGTAACGCGTGCGCAGTTAAAATTAGCATTACTGAACAGGATGTTAAGTTTGGTGAAGTTGGCTTTTCGAAAGTTAAAGCTATATGAGTTCTGAGAATGAATACCAGAATTTAAGTCACTATAGAAATACAATACAAAGAGGGGAGGATGCTATCTGTTTAGAGTAGAGAGAAGATGGTTGCTTGCTGTAACAATACAATTGTCAGCATCAGATGAAAAGATAAGGTCAAGTTGTCTGCCAAGGCTGTTAGTTATGCCACTGATTTGATGGAGGCCAGACTTGGAGAGACAATCTGTGAAGAGGACTTCTTTGTCTCAGGTTGCATTTGAAGTGACAAGATGAGACTCATCCTCAGACTGAACCCATTGGAGAAATGGAAGATTGAAATCCCCTAAGATAATGACATCATCGTTGGGATCAGTAGCATCAAGGAGAGAGTCTATAGCATCTATAGCTAGTTGGTAGCCTTGAATTGGTTGAGAGGGGCGAATGTAGCAGCAAAGTAGATACAGATTACGTTTAAGGATTGTAATTTTAGCGCAAATAAACTCAAAATTAGCAGTATGCGACGATTTGTAAAGTGCGGAGTCATAGCGGTTATGTATAGCCGGGAGAACTCCGCGGCCAGAAGAATCATCTTCTTAGTCAGGTAGGCCTAGAAATAGATGGTTGGACCAAGTCCGGCATTTCTCCTGGAGCCGTCTAGGGATTCCTCCTGATGAGTTGGCGTCAATGGCGGAGGATCGAGAAAGATGGAGAGTCCACATGAACATCTTACCTCCGCGACCCTCATGAAGGATTAGCGGGCTATTGAAAATGTATGATGAAATATATGTATGATATGTATGTTTTCCAAAATCTAACGCGGCACGGCACTACTTCAGCAAAACTTCTGAAACCATTTGTAGGGGGGAGGGGGGAAGAAATTAAATAAAACGCAGAGTTCTATAATTCAAATACGAGTAGTTCAAGTTTATTCAAATTAATAACGAAAGTTAAGTTTAAAGGTCTTTCTTTTTAATTATTAGGACTAAGACTAAGACCGACTTTACTTGACTTGACTTGACTTTACTTTACCGACTTAACGCTTAGCTTATCTTCTCGCGCCTGTACAATTATAATCAAAGTTAAAACGGATTTGATTTCATTACATAGTAAACATAGTAGAGTAGACAAGAGATGAACAAGATAACTTCTCTCGAATTTAGGGTAAATGATTAATGTTAGGCCAAGTTAGAAATTAGTTAGATTGAATTAAATAGAGTGTCAGTCCTACATGTATGTATGTAGCTTAGAAATTGAACCAAAAGAAATGAATTACAGGCGGATAGGCAACTAATTGAAAAAATAAAAAAAAATCAATTTTCTTGAAAACGGTTCAACTGATTTTGTTTTTGAATATCATATTATACGGTTTTGCTTGAAATTATGCTATCAGGTGGCATAAGAGGCTTTTGACTAAAAATTTGTATTCAAAAAAAAAAATAAAAATAAAAAATTTGTGTTAAAACTAAGCTGTTTCTCAGCTATTTCCCAATCGATTTCTCTCAAAACTATTATCTAATCTTTTCAGGTGTTAAAAAAGAAAAAGATAATACAAGCAAGGAAGTATAGTCATCCCACCTCCCTATCCAATTTTACATATTTCGCGAAAAATTAAAATATGCTTCGATATTCATTTTTAAAAAATGGTGCTTAAAATGTGCTTTTTGACAATTTTTTCGAAAACCACCCAGTGTACAAAAAAAATACCCAGTTAAAACTTATTAAGAAAGCAATGATCTACATGCTTGGTTACAAGAGTTTTTTTTTGATTTAGCAAGCAAGGCAAGGAGCAAAACTCTTTGAATACTATCAGCAAGGCAACAGAAGACCTACAAATCTAAAATATTACATGCTAACAAGAAATATTATAAAATAGTTTCTTCGGTATCCGATTTTGCAGTTTTCATAATTTTGCAGTTTTATAATTATAAGGTGACTGAATATTTTATGTTTTAGCTTCTTAAATGTAATTCTTTAGAGGCGCTGTGTATGTTTCCGCTTCCTTAAGATGCCTTACGTAAAATAAAAGATTGCATGCATCTGTTCATATGTTATATAGAGATACGCTATTTTTTCAGTGTGTTTTGTTATGAAGAACAAAAGGAAACGGATATTAATAAAATTACTTGATGTTAATGAAAGTACAACACCACATCTACTTTAATAGGGCGTGATTAAATTATAAGGATAGGGTATCATACGATCGGTGTTAGACGGATTGTAAACGACTTCGACAATTATTGTAAGAAAATGTCAATGAAAATTATGATTGGATTTTGGGATAAATAAACATCAGTTAGAAAAATTGTAGGGAGAATGTAAACAATGATGATAATAATAGTGTTGTATATCGCCAGATAGGAAGTTCAATTTAATTCTCAAGCACTTCTAGTAAATAAACTTGAACTGCTTAGAAGTTATGTCATAGTACCATATGTGATTAAGCCCAGGACAGACATTTATACCTGTAAGATATAAGATGGCCTAGGCCCCCAGTGTAATTTTTTTTGTATCTTGTCCTGATGACTTACCACTCCTCAAAGGTTGTATGTTCAAAATTGATTCACTGTGTATTTTTTTTTTTCCTCTTGTATAACCCATGCCCGCGTGGCAACGACACTGCGACCTGAAAGGTCTATTGTATCGGAGGGTTGGAGTTAACCTAACAGACGTACTACTTCCCTTATGAAAGTGAGTATGTCTTTAGTAGTGGAGCATTTCAATTCCACTGAAGTGAGTATCTCCTTGTGGAAAATACGTTTCCTTAACCAGTGTAGTGCCGGGAATTCAGAAAGAATGTGTTCGGATGTTTCATCCTCCTCTAGGCATAGCCGACAGTCCTTCTCTTGGCACAGGTTCAACTTGTTAAGGTGGTATCTTAGGCCGCAATGGCCAGTTAGAAAGCTCACTAGCTTCCTAATGCTTTCCCTATCTAAGTTAAGGATTTCCTTATAGGAGTAAGGCTTGATTAAACGTTTGGATTGTCTTAAACCTGGCCCATTAGTCCAGTGATCTAGACGAAGTTTGTTCTCCCATTCGTTAATAAACGCTGTAGCTGTTGTCCAGTTGACGCTACAATAAGGTTCGGGACCTATAAACGCAGATTCTGAGCTGGCCCTAGCAAGCTCATCTGCAGATTCGTTGCCCACAATTCCCTGGTGTCCAGGGACTCAACCGAGCATTACTCTGTTGTGTTTGGCAAAATCTTGTAAAGCATCGTAGCAGCATTTTATAGTTATGGAGACCATTTGGTTGGACGATAATGCCCTAAGTGCTGCCTGGCTATCTGAAAATATATGAATCCTAGCGCCCTTGATTCCGTTACGGAGATTGTGTCTGGCGCAGATCTCAATGGCATGGATTTCAGCCTGAAACACAGTGGGAGTCGTACCCATAGGTACCGAGATTTTTGTGTTGGGTCCAAAGACCCCGGCTCCAACTCCAGAATCCGTTTTCGATCCGTCGAACCAGACGAGACTTTTGTGGTCCAGTGTTGGAACACCATTGGACCAATTTCCGCTGTCCAATATTTCTACCTTGAATAACCTTCCGAAGCAATGTTGCCTGACCATGTGTAATATCCGGTATAGTACAAAACATGTCTCTTTTAGGGATCGAGTTGAGTATCTTAGATAGATGCCCCACTAGGTCACCTGGCTTATACTTATAACTTAGCTGCAGCTTGATGGCATATCTAGCAGCCATCTTTCTAATGAAGATTGGTTAGGGTGTTAGCCCGACAATAGCTTCAAGAGCTGTCGTGGGGCAGGTGCGCATCGTACCTGTAATGCCGAGACAGGCAGTTCTTTGTAACTTCTGCAACTTGTTTGCCGTTGTCTGCTGGAGGGTTTTGACAACTAGACGATAGCCGGATATGTGATAATGGGTCTTACCATCATTATGTACAACCAATGTATCATTCTAGGAGAGAGATCCCAAGTTCTGCCGTATAGGCGTTTACTAGTCCACAGTGCTCTCGTAGCACGTTCTGTGGCGGACCTGATATGTGAATTCCAGTTAAGTCGTTTGTCAA
The DNA here is from genome assembly GCA_945910035.1 of Brachypalpus laphriformis. NCBI lineage: Eukaryota > Metazoa > Arthropoda > Insecta > Diptera > Syrphidae > Brachypalpus > Brachypalpus laphriformis. The sequence continues at coordinate 128,103,841 of OX246756.1, forward strand.
GAATTACACCAAGGTATTTGACGTCGCTGGAATAAACTATTGTGGTGCCTTTGATTGTGATGAGTTCAATGTTGACCTGTGTCTTCCTTGTAAACAGCACCAGAACGGTTTTACTAGGATTGATGGATAGTCTTTCTTTGTTACATTCACTGTGTAACAAATATCTTTGTAATATCGTTGTATCGAATTGTATTAACTGGAAAAATGCTTTACACTAAATACAAGTAACCGCTTTTACGAAATTTGCGGAAACCACAATAAAGTGAACCATATGATCGGGAGGATAAAAACTACTTTCAAGAGCGTCACGTGGGTGTGAGTGAACTTCTGCTGCTTAACTATGCACAGCGCGCTAAATGCAGAGTGCACGCTGTGCAGTCAATGGACGAGCAAGGATGTGTATCACTTCATGGGAATAACTCTCATTCTAAGTGCATTATGGTAAATGAAGTCGTAGTTGTACTAAATAGCGAACGATCTGTTGATCGTCAACAGATTCTAACTAACATAGCTAAACTTTTCATAAAAAAAACAAAGACTCTCATCTCCCTGACGTCTAAGGCCAATGCTACAAATTGTATATTTTGTAACCAAATTCGATTATGAATAACAAAATTACACATTACCAGTGTACTATTCACATACTTAGTCTCTGATCTTATAAATTGGTTATACCTTCTCTGGAAGGAAAGACGAGAAAAGGTTTTATTTGCATATTCGTTAAATTGAACCTCGTTGGTTGCTTCTCTCCGCCACTTGTTCGCAGGGGTTAAGTAAAGCATTGCAACCACAGAGACAGCATCCTACAATCTGGCTTCCGATGTCGGACAACAATTAACTTGGAAAATTTATTGTTCGGCGTTGGGCTACCTAACATAATACCATTATGTGGTGTGAATCCCATTTTTTTAGTGCTCAGAGTAGAGAATGGAGACTTATATTTATTTTGCCTTCCCGAAGTCTTTCGCTGTTTCTTGGTTCAAATTAGAAGTTACAATTGCGAAAGAGATAACAATTCTCTTTCGTAATAGTCACAACTTGAATTGGGGATTTACTTTGTGTCAAGTGCATACATACGAGTATACACGTGTAAGTACACATGAACATATATAAACACGTAGGATATACTGCTCTGTGTAACTGCAACTTGCAAACAAATATCTGGTGGAAAATTGTGTCTCTTACGCAAAGTTGTCTTCTCAATGATATAGATTAATTTATCTATATACTCGTAAGTTAAAAGCTTCTAATGTCTATGGACAATTGGCTGATTCTGATTATTTTTAGAAAGATTGCTAAAAAAGTTAAAATAAGTAAATGTTTTGAGTTAGGGTGGCATGTTTGTTTGTGACCCAATAGTTACCCGGGCATTAAGGGGATTCTATCAAAGTTTCTCGAACCACTACACGAAAAAGGGGTTTCTGTCTATAGTACGATGGATAGTATCGAGTCCTGAGTGCTTTGGGAGTTGTATTTTACGTTTTTCTTTGGGAAAGGGTAGGGCCGCGATGTAGTTGAAGTAACCATAGTAAGTCTAAAATTAATCTACCCAAAATAAAGAAGATTAACTTATTAGAAGGTGGACGGACTAAAATAAAGTGCACGGCTACATAGGTAACATGTACTTGCATCTATGCACGTAAGTATGTATTTTTTATTTTATTTTTTGATTGGGAGGGTTAATCTTCAAAAGACGAAACTCAGTACGTCCTGAGTAACAGTGTGGGACTCTTACCCACTAAACCCCCTCCCACGACCGCCCCATTCCCCGCGGTACGTACTGCCGTCAAGCATTTCATTGCGGGGGGGGTTTTAGTCTGATGTATTCGACTAGTGCATGTTTGCATTATCCTGCTCAGCATTGATTGTATTTCGCCGGTCTGATTCTTTCCTTTCTCTTTCTAGGGTTCTTAGAATCTTCATTATGCGCATTGTGCTCCCAGCGACTGCGTCCCATGCCTCCTGGCTTTTGAGCATTTCGCCAACGATGTTTTCTGGCGTCAGTGGGTGGCCGAGTTCACTCCTTAGTGCATTCCTTTCGTCGAGGAATCTTTTGCATTCAAAAAATATATGTTCTGCGTTTTCTACGCAGTCAGCGCAATGCGGACAGTAAGGGCTATTGTCGTGTTTATACTTATGTAAGTACGAACGAAAGCATCCATGGCCCGTTAGGAACTGCGTTAAGTAGAACTCAAGTTCTCCATGTTGCCTGTCGAAACATGGCTGGATTTGGTGTATGAGCCTATGGGTCCACCTGCCTTTCTCAGAAGCATTCCAGCGTTCTTGCCATTCTCTTAGGCTTTCTGCTCTATAGAGCCGGTTTTCGCTGGCCTCGTTTCTTTCTCTTCTTGCGCAGTACTGACGTTGCTGTTCTACTGCCAGGATATCTACTGGGAGCATTCTCGCTACCACGCAAGCTGCATCGCTAGAAGTAGTGCGAAATGCGCAGCTAGCTCTCAATGCACATATTCGATACACAGATGTGATATGTGATCTGTATGTTTTAATTGCCATGGCCCCGGCCCAAATTGGTGCGGCGTATAGGATTATAGACGTAACCACTCTCTAGGTATTTAATATGCGGTTTAGATGTTATTTCATGCCCGCCGACTATAATGGTGAGAGTTTCTACCTTCTTTCTACTACTTATCAGGACTGCTTCAGTTTTATGCTCCGCTAGTGTTAGGCCAACTGAGGTGAGCCATTTTCGTATTATCCTTATTGTCGCATTGCTTATCTGTTCCACCTCCTCCAACAGTTTAGCAGTGACAATAATGGCGATATCATCAGCAAATCCCACTATTTTTGTTTCTGCGGGTATAGGAAGTCGCAGTATACCGTCATACATAATATTCCAGAGCAAAGGGCCAAGGACTGAGCCCTGTGGTACTCCGCCTGTGATCTTATATTCCTTGGGGCCGCGGTCTGTATTGTACACCAAGATTCTGCACCCGAAGTAGTCAACAATAACGTCTATGAGGTATTGTGGAACTCTCATCCTTCTGAGCGCTTGTAAGATGTGACTCCAATTTGCCGTATTGAAGGCGTTTTTTATGTCAAGAGTTATAACCAAGCAGTACTTTTTGGAACCGCCTCTCCATCTTCTTCCTTGTATAGCCTCTTGTGCCGTTTTAACTACCACATTGATTGCATCTGTTGTTGAGCGCGCTTTTCGAAAACCGTATTGGTGTTCTGAAAGACCTCCAGATTCTTGAATTGCTGCCTCTACCCTGTTACAGATGATTCGCTCCAATATTTTGCCAGCTGTATCTAACGTACAGAGCGGGCGGTATGATGATGGTTCATTTGGTGGTTTCTTACCTTTGGGAAGAAGTACTAGGTTTTGCCGTTTCCACTGATCCGGGAAGACTCCTTTCTTCAGGCACGAGTTGTAAATGTTAATAAACATTTCTGGGCTTACTTTTATAGCTGTCTTGAGTGCTATATTTGGGATACCATCTGGTCCAGGTGCTTTTTTATCTCCAATTTTATTGCAAATCTCGATTATTTCTTCTTTGGTTACCTCTCGGATTGTTGGTGCCTCTACTATTGGATCATCCGAGAATGCGTTCTCTTGTTGCTGAGGAAATAGTCCGACCACGATGTTGTGTAAGAACTCTGGGCAGGTGGAAATCTGTGGCTGGCACCTTTTCAATTTTTTCATGACGATTTGGTAGGCTTTGCCCCAAGGATTTTCGTCAGCTTCATCACACAGCTCGGCGAAACACTTCCGTTTTTTTCTTTAGTATAGCTGTTTTTAGTTCCTTTCGAGCCACCCTGTAGTCTTCTTGCAGTTCACTGGAGACGGCCCTCGCTCTAGATCGCGTATACGCCCTTCTCGCTCGATGACACTTGGTACGTAGATGCGCGATTTCTTCATTCCACCAGTAAACTGGGGGACGATGTTCCATAGCCTTTCTTCTCCTCATTGTGGCGTCACATGCCCGTGTAACCTCATTTATGGCCTGCATTGCTTTACTGCCCGCACAACCCGTCAGTACTGCGTTTCTGTTAAAGATACATGTGAATGCTTCCACGTCGAAAGAGTCTGATTTCCAGCCTTTTTCCTGGGGTAGCCTGGCTAGCGGTGTTTGTCTTCTTGCTTCCGGCAGTACTTCACATATTATCGCCTGGTGGTCGCTATGAGTATAGAGGTCACTGACTTCCCACTTTGTTCTTCCTATCAAGGAGCTACTTACGTATATGATGTCTATAATAGAAGCGCCGCTTCCTCCGCAAAACGTGGGTTTATTTCCGCTGTTTACTAGTACCACGTCTAGGGCTGCAAAAGCCTCCAGTAGGGATTTTCCGCGTCTGTTCGTTTCTTTGCATCCCCATTCAGCGGCCCATGCATTAAAGTCGCCAGCAATGATCGCCGGTTTTCGATCTAAAGCATCGTTTACGAGTTTGTCCAGCAGCTCTTCGAACTCTGCTATCGAGAGGCTTGGTGGTGCATAGCAGCTATAAATATATATTCCGTCGATTTTTGCCCATATAAAACCATCTCCTGATGTTGGCATTCTCTCTTGGAAGGCGGTTTTCCCACAGGTCCATATGGCCGCTTTTCCCGTAGTGTCCGTTATCCACGCGTTTGCATCGAATTCTTTGTAGGGCTCACTAAGGATTACGACGTCTACTTTTTGTTCGCCCACAGATTGTATGAGGAGATCGTTCGCAGCTTCGCAGTGATTGAGGTTGAGCTGTTTTATCTTCATATAAGGTGTTTCAGGTCTCTCAAGGCTTTTTGGAAGGCTGGGCATTTGCCGCTTCCTCTGACATGGTTGCTATTTGTGTCCTTTTTGTCACAACACAGCAGGCATTTTGGCTCTAGGGCACAAGATTTTGCGGTGTGTCCACTTGCACCACATCTAATACACCGGTCAGAATAATCCACCGCACTTTTGCATGCTCTGGCAGTATGTCCGAAGTCCATACATTTGTAGCATTTTGTTGGAGTGATTTTTTCCCGTATTCGGCAGACCACCCAGCCAATGCGCACTTTGCTGGCAGTCATCAGCCTCTCAGCGACTTCCGCTGGCAGGCTCACTGTCGCTATCTGTGTCCCTAAGTAAGCTTTTCGCAGAGACTTTATGGCACTTGTTCCGACATTGTACTCTTTGGATCCCTCTAATTGCTTGGTTAGGGCTTCGCAGATCTCCTCCTTCGTTGTGATTCCGTCCAGATCTTTGACTTCTATGAGTACCTCGTGCGTTAGGGTTTTCACTTCCGCTTCTGTTCCCAAGGCCTTTTCCACGAATGCATGAAGCTTGGTCGTTTCCGTTGTTGGGAGGCTCCTTAGTTTTAAGAGTAGGTCTCCTTTGGCCGTCCTCCTAGTTAAGGGATAGAAAATAGAGAACGCTTATTGCAAAACTATAAAAAAGTCTTAAATAAGCATTATAATAAGTTCTATTATAATATAGAAATAAATTATGCCTTATTTCAAGATGTAAATAAGCTTTTCCTTACTTAAGTCTTATAATAAGGCTTATCTTTGTCTTACCATAGGGAACAAGTTTGTACATGTCGCAGACCTAACATTTTTCGTTGGAATTACATATTTCGTTTCCTTACTTAAGTCCTATAATAAGACTTATCTATGCCTTACCATAAGGAAACAAGTCTGCATATGTCGAAGACCTAACTGTTTTTCTTTGGAAATTTCGTTCCGGATTTCAGTGTTGACTTTTGATGTGGTTAGGTTTTTGAAAAAGTAAAATTAAATTTATTGTGTGAAGTGAAGTGTTATTAAAGTGTACTAAATAATGGCCTCTTCAACTATGGGCTTTTCAAAACGCCACTATAAGCGGCTATTAAAAAGACAAAAGGATGACGAATGTCCCACCGAACGAAAATAGGGAATTGGAGACAGCCAACATTCATTCATATAGCTTCATTGACAATAGAGATAGTGAAACTGGAGAATATTGCTGAAATTGATTGTGGTGTTTCTGATATTAAATGTGATTAAATTAACTAATAGTCCATGTATATATATGTAAATTAATATTTTTTTTTAAATTGAATAAATGTTAAAAATTAAATGATGCTTTTTTAATTGAGTATGTAGTACCTATGTGGTTTTATTATTATTACCTTATTATTAAAATGTCTGTAATAAGCCTTATAATAAGAGTTCTATAAGAAAGCTAAAGGTTATTTTTTTTTTTAATAAGGTGTGTATACATAAGCTTATTTTATGCCTTATAATAAGGTATAAGTAAGGTAGCTGAAGCTTATTTCATGTCTTATAATAATGTGTACCTAAGGTAACTAAAGCTTATTTTATGCGTTACAATAAGGTAGAAAATAAACTATCGAGAGCTTATACCTTAGCGCCAATGACATGGCCCATGTTCGAATAAGGTACAAAAAAAGGTATGTTGTATGCGGCGCAACATTCCTTATGAATACCTATCCTTATATGATAAGTCTTATATTGCATTGTGAAAAGGCTTATAAATATAAGACATATATTTTTTGCTGGGTAACCTAGTAAGCGATATGGTTATAGTGTGTTCGTAAAACTGTAGATAATGCTGGTCGTACAATATGTGCGCAACGCACCAATTTTTAATATACATATATATATATACATTTTTAAGCTAATGTACCAAGCTCTCAACTCTGTCCAACCAATGGAGATGGTTGGAGGTCATTCCTCAACAAGTGCTCAGGTAGTTTTCGAGCTCGTGTTGCTTGATGGACATCGTTGTGCATCGCGTTGAGCAACGATTTTAAAATAACGTGCTGCACAATATCTTTTCAAGGCGTTGCTGCTCAACTTTTTAAATTTTTCGTTGGCGCAAGTTGTGTTGAGTACGACGAAATATGCTTGCCGGCACGAGTTGAAGCACGGAATTGATTAACTGACTGCTGTGTGGTAGATGTGTGCTTGATCGTTTGCTTTTATTTATTGTGTGTGCGCGTTCAACACGTTGCTTAACGCCCGATGCTTGGTTTAGTGTACCAGGGTAACAACGCGTGCATCAGCTCGTTGCGAAATCGCACCGAACTCGAAGTTGACCAACTCGAGCAACCGATGGTTTTGCTAAAATCACACAAGTTGATCAACCAGGTATATGAAGCTATTCAAAAATTAAATGAGTTTATCAGATAGGTGTATGAGGCTATTTAACAACATCATACGAGGCCCAACTCACTCAAAAGTTGAAGCAAAATTACTATATGCTTTATTATCATTTCTCTGTGTGGACTTAGAAAACGTCGACTTTGATCGCAAAATAATTTTTTCGGATGAAGGTTATTTTCATCTCGGAGGCTATGTCAACAAGCAAAACCATAGGATTAGAAGTTCCATAAAATAACACATAATCGTAGAGAAGGCAATGCATCCTCAAAAAGTGACTGTTTGGTGCGGGTTTTTGGGTGGTGGCATCAATACAGCGATTTGCATGGTGTAAAAGCATGTCGAATGGCGTTTTAGATCGTCGGCCGGGATGTCTTTCAGGATGCCGGTACAAACCTTTTGGATGGCTTCTACGTCCACAAAACACTTTCCTTTCATCGGTAAATGCATTTTTCGAAAATGCAAAATTCGCACTGTGCCAAATCAGGCGAATACGGGGAGTGGTTGACAGTTAAAAGGCGATTTTAACTCAAAAAATTGGTCACAAGTGTCGATCGTTGAGATTAATCCTCTTCTTTTTTTGTGAAGGTAAAAATCTCGAAATACACTATGGGGTTAGAAACCCAGAGTAGTGTGGGACTCTAACCGCACTAAAAACACTTCCTTAATCATGACCAATCATAGAAAGATCAACAAGTGATTTTAGTTTCAACGTTCAGTTGCGTTTGAGAAGGTATTATATTATTATTATTATAAGTTCGTGAGGTATAGTTTTTCTTAATCTACGAATATTATATCGTACAATTAAGGCGTCTGCTATCTCATGATTAATATGCATCTGCAGACGATCGTAGTGACGAATTACTACATTTGTTACTAGATCAATCTGCAAATCACGATGCAAATCATTATTTCTAATATACCATGGGGCATTTAACTATTCCCCAAAGGACTTTGTTATGAAATGTTTCTATTATTTGTACACTCGATTTCTTTGTACAATCCAATAATTGAATACTGTTACCGCCACTTGTGGAGCCACTGGTTTGTAATTTTCATTTTCATTTCTGTTTCCTTTGCATTTTTTACTCGTGGGACGAGTTAAGTTGTACTTATTATACCTAAAACGACTCTAAGAATTTTACCCATCCAGTTGAAATAAATTGTGAACTATCCAAACCCGTAGCATGGGATTCAAATCATAGGACCAGCGGATTACCACCAAACACACGTGCCAATTCTGCAATCAACAGATACCATATGTCCAAACCGGATTTAGTATCTGATTATATAATAAGATTTTATTCTCAATGGATATTTTTGAATTATGCGCTAACAACCAATTAAGATTTCTATATCTAATAATTAGCATTTCTACTTTTCCCTTCACATGTTCCTTCCATTTCTGTTTAGCATCCAGATTCATACCCAGATATTTAGCTGTGTTAGAATAAGGAACTACTTGGTATTTAATAACTACAGGAGCATTCGTTGTTGTTTTATTTGTGGAACTGATATGAGTGGACTTTCACTTATATAATATATAATAATAATAATAATAAAGTTCTTTTCAACTTTTCCCCAACTGCCGTGCCTCCTTCTCGACCTCGGACCGCCAGGTCTTCTGCCATCCTGAGTTAAATGGTTCCATTGTATAGCATGGTTCGCTATGGAACTGTCACCATTCCGGAACGTGTGACTAATCCACTGGCACTTCCGTCGTTGGATGGTTGTACCTATTGGTTCCTGACCCGTTGTCTCGCAAAGGTGTTCGTTAGAGATACGATTGGACCAGAAAATCCTTAAGATATTGCGCAGGCACCTATTAACAAACGTTTGCAGCTTTCTGGTGAATGTAGTGGTCACTCTCCACGTGCTGCAAACATATAACAGAAAGGATTCAACGTTGGAGCGGAACAGTCTTATCTTGATGTTCAAACTGATTGCATTGCTTCGCCATATTTTGAACAAAAGCCCGAACGCGGACTTTGCTTTGGCGATCCTGTTGGCTATATCCAGTTCGGTTTCACGATCGGTCGAGACAATACTCCCAAGATACTGGAAATCCTCTACTCTCTCTACCAGTTGTCCAGTAATACATATTTGAGCCGATGAGTTTGTTCCAAGGCTGATAATTTTAGTTTTTGCCGTATTAATTTTCAGCCCGACGACACCTGCCTCCCTCTCCACATCTGCTGTCTTTTGGTGGAGGTCCATAATTCTGTGGGAGAGTAAGCATACATCGTCAGCGTAGTCAAGATGTTTCAGTCGTGATGCAAAAGTCCATCGAATTCCTCCGTTTCCCGTCGACAAAGCTGCACGAAGCACTTCGTTAATCACCAATAGGAATAATATTGGTGAAAGGATGCAGCCTTGTCTTACCCCACTTTGGATCTCAAATTCCTCAGACAACCTTAGCCTGTGCAGAACGTGACATTTGGAGCTTTCATAATGTAAGTTTGATAATAGCAATTAGTTTATCGGGAATACCTCTCCTGCGTAAGGCACGACAAATAAACTCCCTGTTGACACTATCGAACGCCTTCTCAAAATCGATGAACAGCAGGTGCAGTGGCGATCGATATTCATCGCACTGTTCGATGATAATCCGCAGGGTGTTGATGTGGGTGGCACAGGAAGATCCAGAGCGGAAACCTGCTTGTTCGGCATCGAGTGTGTCTTCGAGATGTTGTTTGATTCGCTCCAGGATGATTTTAGCTATTATCTTAGCTATAGCAGGCAGCACGCAGATACCCCTCCAGTTTCCGCACTCCATTAAATTTCCTTTCTTAGGAAGCTTGACAATCATTCCCTTTTTCCACTCGTTAGGAAAGCTTTCAGCTTCCCAAGCTCTCTCTATAAGTGGAAGCAGAAGCTCAGCCGATTTTGTGGGCGCTGCTCGTAAGAGCTCTGCTGTACTACCGTCGAGCCCTACCGCCTTGTTGGTTTTGAGTGCCTTGATCGCGGTAATGATCTCATCATTACTGGGAGTCGTGGTGCATATTTGAAAACTTCTCACCTCGGGCATCTTAGTCTGATATAGGAGCATATTGCTAGGGAATACGCGGTTCAAAACCGTAGCAAGATGTTCTTTCCATCTGTTGAGCTGGTCCTCATCCGAAATGAGCAAGGACCCGTCTAGGCTTTTCACTGGGTGTTGGTTGGAGCTGCGACCACCTATCAGCTCTTTGATGATTCTGTAGACGGTCCTGCTGTCGCACCTCCGTGCGCGTTAATGTAGTTGCGCCTGTCACGTCGCACGCTACGCTGAACTTCTCTCATCTTCATGCGATACAGGAACTCTAGCTCGCTTCTCCCTGCTGCTGGAGTAGCTGCAACGTGAGCTTTCAGCTGTTTCCGTTCGTCAATCCGTCTCCAGGCATCCTCGGAAAGCCACACCCTATGTTTTCCCTGCGATCGACCGAAAATTCTTTCAGCACCAGATGTAAAAACATTTTTCACAGCACACCAATGGTCTTGTATGGTTGCGGACAGTGACCTGCTGATTGCTTCCACATCTTGCGAAAGGCGCTCCCTTAATTGTTGGCGCACTGAGGGATCACTAAGTCTATCGATGTTGAACCTGGACATTCTTGTGTTGCCGTGCGTAGTTGGAGAGTAACTATCATAAGATGGGGATCACGTACTATCCTCACATATGCCGCTGGCCTGTTTCGGACGTCCAGGAGACTACTCCTAAAGCGGTGGCTGATGGCAACATGGTCAATTTGGTTGGAGGTTGCTTGCCTGTCGTTGGAAACGCAGCTGCGGAACACCTGATTGTATTTATTTAAGTTCAGAAAACGCTGTACCATAGCGAACTCTAAAGTACCTACCTATATTCTGATAGAGGCTTACCTTATTTGGGTGTAACAATAATTTCTGCTATCTTCCAGTGATGTTGAGAATATCTTTGTTTAAAACAAGTATTAATTATAAGCTTGAGTTTAAGCAATGCGATGAAGGGCATTTCTTTCAGGATTTGGGCAGTTATAAGATCATAACCTGTTGATTTTCGTTTAGACAATTTATGAATACACGTGCTGATCTCTCTTAGCGAAACATAATTAGGATTAGGTCTTCATCTACTCTATCAAAGAATTGGAGAGTTTCGATTGCCAAGCTAGATGAAAAAGGTTTAAATACATTTGTAAGGTGCTCCGAAAAAAGTGTGACCTTTTCCTTTGGGTGACCGATCCATTTTCCATCGACTGTTTTTAACGGGGTATCTTGCGCTTGAGGTCTACTTAAATGTTTGGCAGCCTTCCAAAACTGGTCATGGCATGCAATTATATGAAAACACAAGCGTTTTCACTTAGCTGAGGAATACCAACTCCTACTCCCAATCTCCGCGCGGTGACAGCCGAGTGCCTAGTACCTTAATCCAAGAAATGGGTAACCAATCCCGTTTGTTGGATTCTTGGCGGCAGCAGATGAGGGAGTAGGGGAAGAGTGCTTCCTCACTAGAGCAGTTCTTCCTGTTCCAGGCGGCAGCGGACGCATTCCCTAGACGAAGTCAACGGTGGCGTCTATAGTTCCAGTTAGGTTGAACTTAGTGAATACCTTGCGCGAGCTGCTTCGACTTATTCGGATCACAGGTCGGTAAGAAATTTCCAATGTTGGTCAGGACGTTTGAATAGAGGTGGTGGCGGAGGAGCCCTTAATGGGTCAACGGCAGCGCTCATACTCCCGTAGTGGACTACTAGCACCGGTGTACCCGGCCCCTCGTACAACTAAAGGAAATGGCCGTCTAGGTTGGGGGTTGGGCCGTCGGGGTAGCTTCTCTACCACGTAAAAAAACGAGTGGTTACGAAACAACCAAAAGCCTCGGATAAGGACGACTCAACTGATGACGACCTCAGCAAACGAAATAAGGACAACGACCTTCGGATCTGTACGTGGAATGCTCTGTCCCTTTACAGACCACGTGCAGCCGAACAACTAGCAGAGGCCCTAGACTGCTATAAAGTAGATATAACCGTCATCCAGGAAGTGCGATGGGATGGGCCGGGCAAAAAGGGGATGAAAAACTGTGACTTCTACTACGGTGATTGCTACAGAGGCAACAGGGAACGCTTATTCGGGTGCGGATTTGTCACATCGACCTAGTCGAAAAACTGCGTATTGGACGTCTGAAATGGCTAGGACATATAGAGCGAATCTTACCCCGAGAGACGACGCAGTAGAGGGCATCATTCTCGTAGGTGGCGCGCACAAGTTCAAGGGGACCTCGACCAACTTGGAGTGCGCAACTGGAGGCAATTAGCTAAAGACCGAGCTAAATGGAGAGGCTTGTTCGTTGAGGCCCAAGTTCAGCCCGAACTGTAGCGCCACCTAAGTAATTAAGTATATACTGCCCACCCATTCGCCTACAGATGAAGATTTTAATGGTCTTTTTCAGACTCTAGGCAACAATTTTATCATTGGACGTGATTTCAATGCAAAATACACTTACAGGTTGTCAGGGTTAATAACGACAAGAGGCAGGAAGTTTTACAAAGCAGGGCGAAATCTTAACTGTGATTTCATTTCAACTGGACACTTATTGGCCAACTGACCCTTCTTATTGGCCATCTGACTCAGATCCTATCGACTTCTTTATAACGAAAGGAATTAATAGAAAAGTAGTAAAATTAAAAGCAGTGATGATTTGTCGTCAGATCATACACCCGTAATCCTAACGGTCAAGAACATAGCAATAGAGCAGGTAACAAACGAAAGACATACGAAAAAAAAACAAACTAGTGTTTTAGAGAATTACTCAAAGGATCTATTAATCTCAGATCTCCACTGGTCACAACAAACCATATTGACATCGAAGTGGAACAATTTATTGCCGATATACAAGAAGCAGCAGATGATAGTACATCGACTTATCAACAAAAAAAAAACAAGCATCTGTAAAATATCCCACGGAAATTAGGGAACTAATTCTAGAAAAGAGAAGAGCTCGCAGGAAATGCCAAATGACAAGATATGTCGGCGCTAAAACTATAATTAATAGACTAAATAACAGAATTAAAAAAAAAAGGATTAGTGAATTCAAAAATAGATCTTCAACTGAATATCCTTGTAACCTAACCGCTGAAAAAGTCGCAGACTATTCCCTTCAGAAGGCCTCTCCATTTAGCTCGCTCTTTAGATAATTGCATCCAGTTGGGCACTCCAAGTTGGTCGTGGTCCTCTTGAAGTTGTGCGCGCCACCTACGGCGATGATTCCCTCTATTGCGTCGTCTCTCGGGATTACGGGATTAGATTCGAAGACTCTGCGGGGCGGAGCGTTGGTGTCCATTCGCTCTACATGTCCTAGCCATCTCAGGCGTCCAATACGCAGTTTTTTGACTAGGTCGCTGTCGCTGTACAGCTCGTATAGTTCGTAATTGAATCTACTCCTCCAAAATCCGTCAACGCAAACGGGACCGAAAATCTTAGGAAGAATTTTTCTCTCGAAGCGACCAAGGATATCTTCATCCTCTTTTAATAAAGTCCATGTTTCAGCACCGTAAAGCAGGACTGGAATGATCAGAGTCTTATACAGAGTCTCCTTCTTCTTCTTCCTTTTATCAGCGAGGCTATGATCCGAAAACAAGGGATCACAACCCTCCCACTTCACCGCATTTCTGCTGATCCGCCTGTGTGTGTGCGTTTATAGGCCTGGCTTTCCTACATCGCGATGTCTTTGGAACGTGCATTGATATTGCCTTTTTAACAGGGTTCAAATGATCTCTTCTTTGAACGTGGCAATACCAACTGAGCCGGTCGCGCTCTATTTTTTGTACGATGGTTTCCTTGATGTGAAAGCTTCCACGGATTTTCGAACTTCTTATTCGATTAAGCTTTGTCACTCCTGCTGTCATGCGAAGCATCTTCATCTCAGCTGCCGTTAATTTACTCTCATACTTTTTGTACATCGCTCAACTTTGTGAACCGTATGTGAGCGCTGGACGTACAACTGCGGTGTAGAGCCTTCCTTTCAACTTAGGTGACATTTTTCTGTCACAGAAGATAGCGGAATTTTCTCGCCACTTCATCCACCCTACGCTTACACGATGATTGATGTCGTCATCACAAGTTGCTTTGCTATTGATCATAGATCCCAGATATTTGAACTTTTCGCACTTGGGAAGCACTGTTCCATTCAAATAAATGTCTGGAATAGGCCTGAGTGGATCAGAAAACGGGCAGCACAAGTACTCTGTCTTTTTTTGAACTAATGCGATACCCATTTCCCTCCAAAACGTCCACCCACACATCAAATGCCCCTGTCATTTTGTAGCGTTCAACGCCTTAAAGGATGACAGTGAAATTTCTCACATAACGTTCGTCGTATACTAATGCGTTCCACAAGGCCTTCAACGACAAATGGCGTTCAACGACGCAAAAACGCCACTCGTAATGCGATATTCAAATTGGCGTGTTTTAAATCGTTGTAAACGCCACTAGGAATAAGGGTGATTATTTCCGATTTTCCGTTGCACATTTTTATTTCAAACAGTTGTGCAACTTAAAGTTGCATATGTCAACGGCAACACTCTAGTATATAACGAATTATAAACTTCGCTATCAACCCGGAGCAGAATCAGGGAGTTGGTACTACGTATTCAAGAAGAGCGGTCGCTGTATTTTAGTCTGCTTATATATTTATTATATTTTTCTGTGTATCAATATCTCCTTTTAAATAAAGTTCTGTAAATAAACTCGGACATCTTTACAACGTCAGAAGTGGGATATTTCCCAACATACAAGCCCCTAATTACGAAAAAGCTAAGCAGACAACGGAAATACAGCGAAATAAATTTTTCTTGCAAGTCCAACCAAAGGAAAAACGAACGCAGCAACGAATTACAACGGAGGAGACAACCGATACAGTACAACGAGTACAACGATCAACGAGTCTCGAAGGAAACGCTGCAACGAACAAACGAGACACGAACGAACGTGCACGAACTATCAGGGTGGAATAACGTCATCATGATAAAATTACACGTACTCAAAGTAGAGCAATTAAATACGCTTCTGCGCGCTCGAAACCTACCACTGAACGGCAATAAAGCAACGAAAATTGCAACGCTGACGGAGGCATACGGCTCAGACAAAGTAGATGCTGAGGTGCTTTTGGTCGACGAAACGACGGTGGCGGAGCCCTGGCAAAGGAAGATGGAAGAACTACGAGACATCGTGGCAAACCTGGCAAAGACAGTGGGCGACATGGCACTGAATGTGAACCGGATAAGACCAACTACGGCAGCACAGGAGGGAACACCGGTTCCAATATTATGCAGCAGGCTCAGCAAATTACGGCGACAACACCTACGGCGACTCCTACGACTTCACTGGAGACAGAAACCATTGACTGTATACAACAACTACAAGAGGCTTCAACTTCATCTGCAGTGCAAGTACGTTTCCCGAACTGGTCTCAAGACATAATCGGAGTCCTCCCCGAATTTGATCCACTTAAACGAACACTCTCATCGGAACAGTTCATTCATAAAGTGGAGCAATTGCAACGTTTGGGCGGGTTGAGAAGGGCGAATATAACAGCAAACAATATATATGCTCCGTCTAGATACAGATAGTTTAACACATACGAATTCAAATGAGGTTGTGTTAGTGAGTTTGACGAGGGTTGCATCAAGGTGATTATGACTAGCTATAAGAACACCGCGGCCGAAGGAGAGGTCTTCATTTTCCTGACCGTCAGCGCGGAAGACTACGAAATCAGAAGTGAATAATTCACTGTTAAGATAGTAGGGACAAAGGTTGGTTTCGGTTAGAGCAAAAATGTCGTAGGGAAGTGATTGTGAGTTCAAGTGCACCATCGAGGTTTTGGTGCGAAGTCCTCTGACATTCTGATAGTAGAGTGATAGGAGCTTTGGGGCAATTACGACGGATTGAGATGGATCGACTGGAATTGAGTTAGGGACGAAAATATTTGTTGTGGTTACTGCGAGTTTTTTTGGAGATAGGAGAGACGTTTGGAAGCAATATGAGAACCATAGGTTGAGAGGTCTTTGGCCACTGTGGAAGAGGAGATGTTAAAACTCTCATGGAAATGAGTGTATATATTTTTCAGGGCTGTAGAGTCAGTTGGGAGGCCTTCTTTTTGGATCGAGACCATGACATTCGTCTTTGTCTTCCCGTCGATGCAGATGGAGTCAGGTTTGTCATGTAGATAGGCTAGGTAAAGGCGAACATTTTCAAAAAGCCGGTTATCACGTAGTCTAGACATGATATAGCGGCCATCGAGGTCATTGATTGTTGCCGTGGGGTTCAATAATTTAGCCGTGAGTTTGACGGTGGGAGGAAGTAGTGGATCGAAAGTAGGGGGAGATGCAGTTGAAGGCGAGTTGACCGTGGTGAAAACGTTAGGAGAGACCGTGGGCTTGGTACCGGGGGTAGAAGACGATGAGGAAGGATTGAGAATGTGGGAGTAAGTGAAATTCGGGTAGACGGTGGGGGAAATTTTGTTAATGGGAGCCGGTTTTTTGTGATGAGAAGACGTTATAGGTGAAAGATCAAATGACACTCGTTTGATTATAGGGTTATTTTGAGACTGGGAGACGGTTGTAGCTGAATGGTTAAGAGTTTTCCTTTGCCAATTTGGATGAGGCACGGGTGGATCATTACGAGTGGGAAGAGAAGGGAGGAGGGAAGATGGCTTTGGGTGGGTGGTGGACATATAATTTGGCTTAGAAATATGTTTAAAATTAGTCTCTTTAAAGTTAGGCTTAGAATTGCAATTGGGCTTAATATTATAACTTAACTTATCGGTCCATCGAGTCATCCTCATTTTGTCAAGAGCAAGAACATCTTTCGGGGACTTTGGGAAGAGCCAGCTATATTTCGCGGGAAGGTCAATCTTGAAGCATCCGGGTGTTTTGGATAAGATCTTCTTGCATTTGATATTGGAGATGCGATACTGTTGTTGGAACATGTTACGCACCCGAGACTCGTCGGCAGTACGCGTAGCGCCAGTCAGGAAGTAAGAAGCTGAAAGGCCGTTTATCTCATTAGAAATAGTAAGTTTCCTGAGCCTACTGTTCCATTCAGATTGCGTCCATGTGGTCCCAAATTTCGATATGGTGTTGGTGGTGCATGTAGAATTAGCAGTCATATCTGATGAAGGATTGCTGGATTGTGGTTGGTCTTCGCGTACGGGGGGTGGAAGGGCAATCAAAGGCGCAGGAGTTGAGGGAGATGGGATTTCATTGAGGTCAATTTGTAGAAACAGAACAGAAAATACACCTGATGTTCACCGAGAGCTGATGAAGCGCAGACGAAAGCCAAACGAATCGTTAATTGAATACTACTACGGCATGCTCACTATTGGACGACGAGGTAAGTTGGATGATCTTTCAATAAATTCATATATAATTAATGGATTAAACGAGTCTAATCTTACACGAACCCTCCTTGCTTTGAACGTCCAAACATGCAACGAGCTCCTCAGTTCACTGGACAGCTTATCGTCAATGCCGATGACATCATCACGGGCTACAGTAATGGGGCAAACAGAAGTAGCAGAGCGCACATCCGACCGGACGGTCAACGAGCGAAGGAACGTGAAGTGCTATAACTGCAATGAAGTAGGTCATATTGCTGTGAAGTGTCCACAACCCCAACGGAAGGTGCGCTGTACCAATTGTTCTAAGGTAGGTCATGAGCTAAAAGATTGTAGGGCGAAGAAATCAACGGTGGCCAAGGTTGAACAGAGCATAAAGGAAGGTGATTTGGTTCCACCGGTAATGAAGGAAATCACTCTAGCCGGACAAAAGTATTCTGCGTTCGTCGATACAGGTAGTGATTACTCTCTGATAATCGAATCGTCTACTCCGAAAGATGTTCCACGGAAGTAAGCGGTCAAACATTTGAAGGGTTTCGGAGGATCAATCGTGGAGTCATCAGAAATGATCGAAACGGTTATACAGGTCGATTTACACGAGATGAAGGTGGCAATTCTAATTGTACCAGATGAGCTTTTGCCTCAAGGAATACTTTTGGGCCGTGATGTGTTGTGCCGAACGAATCAAAGAGTTATCCTCGAAGCAGGAGTGTTACAGGTGCAATCAGAATCTACGGAGTCATTTAACATCGATAAAGAACTCAACATAGTCCAACGCACAACTCTTCAGGATCTTCTTGCCAGCTACGACGATTGCTTTGCCGAAGACATTTCTCGCCTAGGACGCTGCAAGACCACGTCAATGGAGACGCGTTCCTAACACCAGATGGGTTGTACGAGCATAATGTGATGCCTTTTGGTTTAGTTAATGCTCCAATGCATTTTCAAGAGATGATTACGCAAATAATCAAGGGATTAGAATGTCCAAAGTGCATTGTGAGCTACGTTGATGAGGTTATCATTGCCACCGAGACGACCAAAAAGGGAATAATTGTACTGAAGGAGTTTCTAAATGCGCTGAAGCAGGCTGGATTGACATTAAGACCATCGAAGTGTGTTTTTATGGCAACGATTGTAAACTTTCTCGGACACGTAATAAGTTCAGGAGGCATACGGCCAGGTGAGAATAAGACGCGATGCATCGAGGAGTTTCCGCAGCCGATTAACACAACCGAAGTCAGGTAATTTCTAGGAGTCACAGGATTCTTTAGGAAGTTTGTCGAAGGCTACAGTCGTATTGCACAACCGCTTACCAAACTATTGAAAAAGGACACAACGTTTCATTGGGAATGCGAGCAGGAGGAAGCCTTTAACAATCTAAAAGCAGCCATCACCCGTGAACCTGTTCTGGCTTTGTTCGACGGAGGAAAGGACCACGAAATACATACCGACGCTAGCTCTGTAGGGTTGTCAGGAGTCTTGTTGCAACGTGAATCAGATGATATTAAACCTGTTTTCTATTTTAGCAGACAATGCAGTGATGCAGAAAGCAGATACGCCAGTCATGAGTTAGAAATTTTGGCTATCGTGGAGACACTGGAAAGATTTCGGATCTACTTATTGGGCACACGGTTCCGTGTTATTACCGATTGCAACGCTATCGCAACTACTAAAGCCACATCGTCGTTACCGGCACGTATAGCACGATGGTGGCTGAAACTTCAAGAGTTCGATTTTGAATGTATTCATCGACCAGGTGTAAAAATGCAGCACGTAGATGGGATGAGCCGAGCTCCAGGGTTGCCGCCCACGGAAATGCTACCAGTAGCTGAGAGCATCCTCAGAGTATCTTCTATAGATGATGATTGGATATTTGCCATGCAGATGCAAGATGACAGTCTTAAGGATATCGTACGATCTCTTAATCGAGAGAATGTCAAAGATCACAACTTAGTACAGCAGTTGGAGACGAACTATATTATTCTCTCAGGACGCCTGCACAGGAAGGTTGACGGCCAAAAGAAGTTGGTGATACCACAACTGGTTAGATGGAGGATTACAAAGGCATGCCACGACGACGCCGGTCACTTTGGCTTGGAGAAGACTATTGACCGAATAAGGAAGAATTTTTGGTTTCCAAGAATGAGACGTTATGTAAAGTCATACATCGCAGCGTGTCCCGATTGTTGCTTGAATAAAGTCAAGGGTGGTAGATCTGAGAGTCAACTGCACGTGATGGAGGTGTTACCAATTCCGTTCAGATGCATCAACATGGACCATTTAGGACCCTTCCTGAGAAGTAAGCGTGGTAACATTCACATAATAGTTTTAGTTTATTCTTTCAGCAAGTACACCATTCTGAAGGCGGTGAGGAACACAAAAACGGCACCCGTGATTTCTTTGTTGCAGGAGGTGATGTCACTATTTGGTCAGCCGTTGCGGATTACCTCCGATAGAGGCACAGCGTTCACCTCAAAGGAATTCAACAGTTTCATCACAGAGTATGGAATACAACACGTGAAGATAGCCGTAAGAACGCCTAGGGCAAATGGGCAAGCGGAGAGGGTGAACAAAACCGTGCTAAGCTCACTCAGATGTTCAACGCCAGATAATAAGGAATGGGACCTGATATTGCCGAATCTACAGTGGAGTATAAATTCGCAGCGCAGCTCCACAAGTAAGTTTACTCCTAACGAATTAGTTTTTAACTTCAATCTCAAGGACGTTAGCCAAAATCGGATTATAAAAGCAATCCAAGATGAACCGCAGGGTGAAGTGAACGTCGAGTGGAAGAGACAAAATGCTGCAAACAACATCATAGAGGAAAGGCGAAAATGGAAGCTGAGGTATGACAAGAAACATCAGCCCCCGCATCAATATGCCGAAGGTGATTTAGTTGTCATCGATTATGTTCCACAAGCCACAGGCGAATCGCATAAGCTTGACCCGAAATACAAGGGTCCGTACATAGTCGCAAAGGTGTTGGCATTCGACAGGTACATAGTGGAGGATCTTCCCGATAAACCACTAAACCGTAGACGCTACAGCAACGTTATCTCCAGCGATCATATGAAACCATGGTGTAGGCTCAGTCCTGATATTGATTGGGACAACCCGCGAGAAGATGATTCATACGATGCAGAGTCGTCCATTGAGGACGAGGGGTCAGGAGAGGCCGAGCTGTCAACGGCAACACTCTAGCATATAACGAATAATAAACTTCGCTATCAACCCGGAGCAGAATCAGGGAGTTGGTACTACGTATTCAAGAAGAGCGGTCGCTGTATTTTAGTCTGCTTATATTTTTATTATATTTTTCTGTGTATCAATATCTCCTTTTAAATAAAGTTCTGTAAATAAACTCGGACATCTTTACACATATGAGCACTTAGTATCAGTTCGCTGTGCTGAAACCAAATTGAATTTTTAGGTACTTGTCAGTTGACACAGAATGTTCGCAGTTCATCCTTTGTCATTCGATAATTAAAAAAATTCCGATGGCATCACGTGGAGGAGGGAGCATACCTACTAGCGGAGCGGCGGTCCTACTCGTTATTTTTATTTCTATTGTCATCCAAAAGGGAACATGGATAGGATATAATCATACAAGACCATAATGCACAAGAGTCAACATCTTACCATTATCGCTACTGACTTCAATTCCGGACCCTTTCTCCATACCTAAGCACTTCCCCTTGGTTAAATTTGCGAAAACAATACCCACGTGTTGCAAACCAGTCGGGAACTAGCCTAGAAAACTCATTTGTTTGAAATGCGAATTGGTAATAAGTAGATTATGCAAGTTTTCGTATTCTTAAACAATAAAAAAAGTTAGCAATTTTGTGCCTACTTTTATTTAAGACGCGATAATTGACGGTATTTACCCAAAAAATTATTTCGCAGCGTTGTCTTAACAATTTATAATTTACCAAATGCAGGAGAAATGTGATAATAGTTAATAATTATTTGGCGCAACAGCTCTCCAAGTGGCTGGGCTTAGCTTCTCGCAACCACTCGCGTTGTGTGCGTTATATACGTATTTTTCACACGAATGGAGCAATGTGATGAAAATGCCTTAAGAGTTCATTAACCTTTAAAATTCAAACAGACCTAAAAATATTTTATTGAATCCAGTCATCTGAATGACCTGAAATTTTGTTAAAAACAAATGCAACATAGCTGACAGCAATTATCACCAGCAGCATAACTACATACTGTCCACATAAGCTCATTAACACTTGCTTAATGTAAAACAAACTAGACTAAGTTTATTACTGTGCGTTACTGAAAAACGTAGCATAAAGGTGTGAATTGACTCGTTAGTTTCGCTTTATTCTCGTATATAGAATATTCAGTTTGCCTTACCTCTAGGCGAGCATGATACAGGTTTAACATCTTAGTGCCGTAGTGCTAATTGATGTTAATGAAGTTCCAGTGTACGAACCGCTGCAGCGGTTGGAAAGATGAAAGAATGTTTGCGTCGTTTCCTAAGACAATGCGTGACATAAAGCAGTAAAGATATTGGTTAAACTTTGTTTAAATTCCGTAGCAAGCAATTTAAATTAAATTAATGGGATCATTTTAAAAGCCTGAATTTTATTTTCTTACTGATATTCTTAGAACGATGTTACGATTTTTTTTCAATTCTATATTTAAGTTTGGTAAAAGAGGCTTAATTTATGGTGACACAAATACCCAGGATTAATTTGATAATATATTACCTCAACATTCATAATTTTATTTGGCGGTGTGGATTATTGCCATTCGGCCTTCTAATAAATAACCGAAAGTACCCGCTTAGATATATGTACATGTACATGTATGCGTACACTGGATACCACCGAAAATACCTCTTAATATGAAGTTATATTTTTGTCATAAACATTGTACGTCCACTTGGACTTTGTTGGAGTGATAAGCCTCTTAAAAATTTATCTTCTGTGAAGATAAATTTAGAAGAACCCAAAAAACTTATGTGAATATTCCAAAACTGATTTTCAGTTCATTAGGTGGTCAGTAGTCTAGAAAATTGGGACAAGTAATAATACGAATTTATCAAATACAATGTCAAAAAGGGAATATTGGATACACAAATGAATATGTATGGGTATATTTAATAAAATTATGTAGGGTTGAGTGACGAGATTGGTTCCCGCAACCGGTCGAATGCATGCATTTTCGTTTTTCTTAAAAGAAGAGTGATAGTCTTAACAGATCGTCCTCTGCATTTTTTCTTAGATAAGAGAACCGAGAAGAAAATAGTACTACTTCGCTATTGTGAACTTCATTAATGTGAATTTCGTGATAATGTTAACTCACAAAGCTGTATATTACCATCTTCTATAATGTGAACTTCGAAATTGTCTCACCTCTATAATTTGAACTTTTCCTCAATAGTTCGCATTCTTCTTTTGTTATTCTTTTGATATTTGAAGGCATTTCTCTAGATATGTTTTACCGTGGGGGTAGAACCTTTCTCGTTATTCGAAAATTCTATTATTTTTAGCTGAAAAAAAAAAAAAATAAATCCCAATAACATGAACCCCTCTAAAATGTGAAGAGGCCTTTTAAATAATTCACATTATCGATGAAGTACTGTAATATATGTCATTATTACATTTCATATATTATTAATATTTCATATTAGTCACTTGCATGCCTGCAGTATGGACGCACATTACACTTTTATAGCAGCTTATTCGTACATTCTATTTTTTCTATGGGTTTTTACACAAACTTCTTCAATTTGTTTTAAAACTGCGTTTTTAGCAGTAATTCAAGCTGGTAGAATGATTATGACTAAAAAATTGCTGATCCCAGAATACTCGTAGATCACTTACATATGATTTTCTAGACCGACAATAATAATAATAATAACAATTACCATTAAGACGTTGATATATCTTACGAGTATATATTAATATGTGAACGCGAAATTTATCGTACGTTTTTTTAGTATTTATTATAAAAAGAGGGCGATGAAACTTATATCATTCGAAAGGTACTGTGACATAGATGTACAGAAAAGAAACAAACATGTTTGTTTATTTCCCGTCTTTGTTTCGTTAATAGCCGCTGATATAATTTCGTATAAAGTGGAAACTTTGTTTCGCTAAATATTTTTTTTCCAGGTGGAGTGTGCGAAATGCTTTCGTCTCCTTTTATTAAAAGAGCACATACACTTTAAGTTTTTCTGACACGTAAACAGGATATTGTCGGCAAAAACAGAACGTGGATCTTGCGCCACAGTGAAAAATAAAATGAGGAAAGAATGCCATTGGAACGAGTAATTCCTGTTGCCCATCGCAGTTTCTCAATCCTTATTGCACACTATACCAAACAAATTTACAATCTTTTACAGAAAATAAAATCGAATTGGATCCCAAGTTTCTTGGATTCGTTTTTGGTTTAAACTCTAAACTAGGAGTTTGATATTTATTCTTGGATGGTTTTTGGACTGCAGTGCTGCAACTATAATAATAATAATGCTTCTTCTTCCTCTTAAGTCCTATTCTCAATCTGATCCTTAGAGCACCTATTCTAACTGCGGTACATTTTTGTAGAATACTGAAAAAACCACAGCTATAAATAGAACGTATACCGAACATAGTACTGAAATCGTTACCGGCTTCTATTATAAGCCAATACGAAACATTCCGAAACATTGAAAGATCATGTTACGTACCACTGGCATGGAGGGAAGTCCGGGTTATACTCATACCAAAAGCAGGTAAACCAAGCCACACTTCATCGAAAGACTACTACTTACTTACTTCTTACTTACTTAGGGGGCGTTACAGTTCGGGGTGAACCTGGGCCTCAACCAACAAGCCTCTCCATTTAGCTCGGTCTTTAGCTAATTGCCTCCAGTTGCGCACTCCAAGTTGGTCGACGTCCCCTTGAACTTGTGCGCGCCACCTACGGCGATGATTCTCTCTACTGCGTCGTCCCTCGGGATTGGATTCGAAGACTCTGCAGGCCGGAGCGTTGGTGTCCATTCGCTCTACTTGTCCTAGCCATCCCAGACGTCCAATACGCAGTTTTTTGACTAGGTCGATGTCGCTGTATAGCTCGTATAGTTCGTGATTGAATCTTCTCCTCCAAAACCCGTCAACGCAAACGGGACAGAAAATTTTACGAGGAATTTTTCTCTCGAAGTGATCAAGGATATCTTCATCCTCTTTTAATAAAGTCCATGTTTCAGCGCCGTTAAGCAGGACTGGGAAGATCAGGGTCTTATACGGAGTCTCCGTAGTTGTTCGAGATAGGGCTTTACTGTTGAATTGCCTTATAAGCCCAAAAAGACAGCGATTGGCAAGAGTTATTCTTCGTTTGATTTCTGCGCTGATGTTGTTCTCAGAGTTTATAGCAGAGCCAAGGTAGACAAAGTCCCTTACTACCTCGAAGTTATAGCTGCCCACTGTGACGTTTTGTTCAATTCGTCGGTATTGGCTTTCCCTTCTTGTTGACAGCATATACTTGGTTTTGCCCTCGTTTATCGCTAAAGCCATTTTGGCCGCTTCCGTCTCAATGCTTGCAAACGCACCGGTGACAGCCCGCTGAGCTCTTCCGATAATGTCTATATCGTCGGTGTATGCAAGCAGTTGTACAGACTTGTAATAGATTGTGCCTCCGGTGTCGGCTTGTGAGTTCCGCACAATCCGTTCAAGTACAATGTTAAAGAAGTCACATAAACAGCGCGTCACCTTGTCTAAAACCTTTTTTGACATCAAAGGTCTCGGTGAGGTCATTACCGACTTTGATGGAGCGGCGAGCGTTCTCCATCGTCAGCCTGCACAGACGGACAAGTTTGGCAGGGATGTCAAAACTAGACATGGCTTTATAAAACTCTTCTCTATAGATGCTGTCATAGGCGCCCTTGAAATCGATAAAGAGGTGGTGAGTATCGATTTGGAATTCTTGCGTTTTCTCCAGGATCTGCTAAAGTGTGAAGATTTGATCGATAGTGGACTTTCCTGGCCTGAAAAATTGGCGCAGTTGAGGGGGTCTCCTTTCTTGTGGATCGGGCAAACGATGCTGAGGTTCCATTCATCAGGCTGACCAAATCTTAGAGATGAGTTTGTGTATGCACTCTACCAATTCATCCCCAGCTGCCTTGAAAAGTTCGGCCGGTAAGCCGTCAGGTCCAGCAGCCTTGTTGGATTTTAGCTTGGAAATTGCTATCCTCACTTCGTTTTGGTCAGGTGGACGGAAATTTTGACTATCATCGTCTATGTTGAATGGGTCATTCTGCCTAACAGCGGGATGTTGGTCTTCGTCGCCGCTATACAGTCTGCAGAAGTAGTTTTTCGATATTCTCAGCACCGACTTTGATTCTACTACGAGGTTTCCATTTTCATCTCTACAGGTTTCTGTACGGGTATTGCTCCTCTGACACGTTCTTTTTACCTTTTGGTAAAACTTCCGTATATTGTTCCTGGAGTATAAACTCTGGATACTCTGAAACGCGCGCTTCTCATGCTCTTTCTTCTTCTTTTGGAGAAGCCGATGTTCTTTCCGTCTCTTTTGCTCGTAGAGCTCACGAGCAGCTCTTGTTTTCCTTTGCAGCGCCGCTTTGTATGCCTCTTGTTTTGCTGCATGCACTCGCCGGCATTCTTCGTCAAACCAGGGATTTCGCGGTGGTGGGCGAGCGAGACCCAGCACATCAGTCGCGGCGTTTCTGATGGCATGTTGGCAGCGTTGCCACTGGTCTTCGGCACTTGATGCTGGCGGCATAGGTGTGATTGAGAGATTTCGGGATACGCGTTCAGCGAAGAGTCTGACGGTCTCTTGCGATTGTAGCTTTTCGACGTTAAATTTTCTCACAGTAATTCTTCTTTGCTGCTCAGATTGGGATATCCGCATTCGTACCTTGGCTATAACAAGGTAATGATCCGAGTCTATGTTGGCCGCTCGGAAGGTCCGCACATCCAGAATACTGGAGGCATGTCTTGCGTCGATCGCAATATAATCAATTTGGTTGATCGTTACATGATCATTGGACCGCCATGTCTGCTTATGAATATCGAGATGAGGAAACCATGTGCTTGCTATGGTGACATTTCGCCCCACAGCGAAATCAATTAGCCTTAGTCCGTTATCAGACGTGGTGTCGTGTAGGCTATGCTTACCGACTGCCCTACCAAAGACGTCCTCCTCTCCTATTTTGGCGCTGAAATCTCCCAATACGATTTCAACTTCGTATTTAGGAAATTGCTCGTAGGTTTTGTCGAGGAGCTCATAGAAACATTCTTTGGTGGCAGGGTCCTTTTCTTCTGTGGTGGCATGAACACATATTAGGCTTATGTTAGCGAATTTAGGCTTGATCCGGATAGTCATAATACGCTCTCTTACGTGTCGGAAGCTTAAGACTTCTTGCCTAAGTCTGCCGCGTATGACAAATCCGCATCCGAATAAGCGTTGCCTGTTGCCTCTGTAGCAATTACCGTAGTAGATGTCACAGTTCTTCATCCTCTTTTTGCCCGGCCCATCCCATCGCACTTCCTGGATGGCGGTAATATCTGCTTTATAGCAGTCTAGGGCCTCTGCTAGTTGTTCGGCTGCACGTGGTCTGTAAAGGGACAGAACATTCCACGTACATATCCGAAGGTCGTTGTCCTTATTTCGTTTGCTGGGTTCGTCATTAGTTGAGTCATCCTTAGCCGCGGCTTTTAGTTGTTTCGGAACCATCGATTTTTTACGTGGTAGGGAAGTTATCCCGACGGCACAACCCCCAACCTGGAGGGCCAGTTCCTTAATTATTCCCCTAGGACGAGGGGCCGGGTATACCGGTGCCAGTAGTCCACTACGGGAGTATGAGCGGTGCCGTAGGCCCATTAAGGGCTCCTCCCCACCATCTCTATTCCAATGTCCTGACCAACATTGGAAATTCCTTGCCGACCTGTGATCCGAATACGTCGAAGCAGCTCGCGCAAGGTACTCACTAACTGGAACTATAGACGCCACCGTTGACTCCGTCTAGGGAATTCGTCCGCTGACGCCTGGAACAGGGAGAACTGCTCTAGTGAGAAAACACTCTCCCCCCTCTCTCATCTGCTGCCGCCAAGAATCCTCCAAACGGGGTTGGTTACCCATTTCTTGGATTAAGGTACTATTCACCGCGTAGAGGTTGAGAGTAGGAGTTGGTAGGCCTCAGCTAAGTGAAAACGCTTGTGTTTTCATATAATTGCATGCACTACCATTTGACCAGCCATCGAAAGACTACAGACCCATAAGTCTCTCGTCAGTCCTCCGCAAGACACTTGAAAGACTTCTTGATATTCACATCAGAAGTAAGTGTTGCAACGACATTCTATGCAAAGCTCAACATGCATATTTGAAGGAGAAATCGGTGGAAACAGCTTTACACGACGTAGTAGGGAAGATAGAAGCTAGCCTTCACCATAAGGAATTTGCACTAGCTGCCTTCCTAGACATAGAAGGTGCTTTCAATAATGTAGAAGGAAGGACCGTCAAACAGCCCCTAGAATCTATGAATGTCGAGCATAGCATTACCAATTGGCTCTGCAATATGCTCGGCACTAGAAACATTAACTCCACTATCGGAAACATTTCAATAAGAAAATCCGTTACCAATGGGACTCCCCAGGGAGGCGTTATCTCACCCCTCCTCTGGGTTCTAGTAATCGATAGGATACTTAAAGAACTAAGCAATGCAGGCATAAGCGTAACTGCTAACGCGGACGACGTGGTGATTTTAGTTCAGGGAAAATTCCTTGACACATTAAGTGAAATGATGGAATCAGCTCTTAATAGTCTCGAAAAATGGGCTAGAGGGTGTGGACTACACTTCAACCCGGATAAAACAGAATTGGCACTCTTCAGCAGAAAATACAAGATACCACCCTTCAAACTGCCTAAACTAGCATGGGTGGAGCCCCAGAAGACGCTCAGCACATATTTTTTCAGTGCCCACGTTTTTATATAGAGCACAGAGAACTGGACGAAAAAATTGGAGAAATACCAACCCCCGAAAACATCGTGCACCATATGATAGCATCGAATGCAATATGGGACGCGGTGAAACAAGTTGCAGCGATAATCGTGCAGGAACTTAGGCGGCTGGAAAGAGTCAGAGAGAGCAACTAAGTCCAACCGGAAACACTTTTGGAACAAGGAGCGGAAGACAGCGAAAGAAGAGCATAAATAGCTAACCAGCCCCGCGAAGTAATACCTAACGGTAGTCCCGCGGGGAGAGTGGTTGAAGTGTGCAGGGTGTGGTATAGTACGTAGGCGTATTCCTGGCATCGAGTATTCAGGTTTGCGAATCGTGCATGCCAGTAGCTCGGGCTACTGGTGTCTTTAGAAGATCACACACCCTTTGGCGCAACCATAAAAAAAAGCATGGGTGGAGCTTTCCCTTTCGGATCGCGCTAGATATTTTGGTATAATGCTGGATAGGAAACTAAATTGGAAACTTATCATACAGGAACGAGTCCGCAAGGCTTATAATGCTCTCTTCATCTGTACGAGGACCGCAGGAAAAATGGGACCTGAAGCCCGCAATGATGCACTGGCTATACATCATGATAGTCTGACCCATCCTTACGTATGGGGCACTTGTGTGGTGGAAAGCAACGAATACGAAAAACACACGAGATATGTTGGCCATGGTACAAAAAACAGCTTGCATTGCCATCACAGGTGCTCTATGCAGAACACCTACGGCTGCACTCGAGATCTTTCTGTATCTTTTACCACTAGACCTACAAATTAAATTTCAAGCGGGCAACAGTGCGCTTCAGCTCACTTACGTTGGTCTCTTCAAGACTAGCTCCATTCTCAAGGAATCATTTCCCGGAATCCCTGACGAATCGGACGATATCCGTAGCGCCTTAGACTTCGACACACCATAGGAAGTATTGTATCCTATTAGAGAGGACTGGCGAAGGAAGACAGTACTGAACGAGATTGCAATATACACAGAGATTGCAATATACACAGATGGTTCTAAGACCAGTGAGTGCACGGTGTCAGCTATTTACTCGAGAGATACGAACCTACAGGTGGCCCTGAGACTTCCGGACACATGCAGTGTGTTCCAAGGAGAGGTTCTAGCTGCTTACTTACTTGAGATGGGATCAATATCCGACAAGAATATCGCCATCTACATTGACAGTCAGGCTGCGCTAACGGCGGTAGAGTTTTACGTCACCAAATCTGAGATAATGAGGAATTGCCGCACAATGCTTAGGGCATTATGTACGCAGAACCGAGTCAGATTATGTTGGGTACCTGGACACTGCGATACTGAAGGCAACGAGCAAGTCGACGGGCAGGCTAAAAGAGGAGCGGGGCTCCCACGTAGTGACATAATTTGTACCATTAAACCACCAGGGTGCGTGGCTAAGGGAATTATTCGTGATAGAATCATTGACACGGCTAATCTAAGATGGACAAACTGTGAATCAGAAGCAAAGACAGAAAATAACAAAAATTTCCTCAGTTATCTGGGGAGTTTCTCTGAAGCATAAATAACTGAGGTTCAAACCACTACACCAATCGCATTTGGTGCCGCAGTCCTGTTGGCACAGTGTTTCCATTGAGCTTCATTAGCTAGAACGTCTGTTGGTACCATGCCAGCCACTACACATGCGCGTCGTAGGAGGTTGTTCGGAAGGCGCTGCACACTCTCACCCGTTGATTCTGTAAGCTGTCTCCGTCTTTCTTCTGTATGATTTCGTCTTCATGGCACGATACATACGATACGATGTTTGAGACCTTAGTGCATTGCGACCTTTAAGATCTATTGTGCTAGACCAATGGTTAACCAGAAGTAAAATTGAGGCTTATGATAAACTTCACTAATGTTTTGGGTTCCATGTTCCAGGTATCCGCTGGGCCAATCGAGCACCGAGTAATTTTTTCTTTGCGGCCTCTGGGCATTCAAAAAGAATGTGTTCTACTGCATGTCTTTGTTCCCAGCAAAGTCTGTACATGGCTGTATCTGATAGCTTTATTTTATTCAGATGGAGCCTGAGTGGACCATTTCCGGTAGCCCGTTAGAGTTCGCAAATCGTCTTTGCTGAATTCAAGTAGATTGCTTGATCTATTTTTGCTGGGGTTAATTAACTTCTTTAAGGCCCTTTTGGTTGACCCAGTGTTCGGCGAATCATTTAGCTTCTCTTGCAACTCTTGCTAAGAACAGTCTCCTCTTGTGATTTGGTCCGCCGATATTTGGCATGATTCTTGCCAGGACAGCCGTTGCCTTTGCTGGCTTCTCAGCTGCATATTGCAGATGTTGCTTAAAAGTTACCTTTGCAACTAAAGTAATGCCAAAGTACTTCAGCTCTTGCTTGGAAAAAATGCTGGCATTGATAAGGAAAACCTTCATGAGACACTATGATACACCGTGTACTCATAGTAGTGTCAGATTTCTACTGACTAAAAACATCCATCCCTTCTTATTGTTTACTACAATTAAGTTAAGTACCTTTTCAAGTAGTTCTAGTTTCAAACAAAAATATTCTGCGTGTGGCAGATAGATTTCCAGCAAAAGCACCTGTTGATACCGTCATTACATACCGCTACTTCCCATTGCGCTAAATTCAGTACTCTTTTCAGTACTTCAACCAGGAAACTCCACGTCAGGGGAGCACAATGGATCCGTTTGAAATCCGAGTGCAGGCTATATCCATTCGTTGCAGCTAACCCCTTTAACCTAACCTAACCTATTGAGCTAAATCGAAAGGCTTCGTTCCCTGGAGTCGCGTAAGGTTTGTCACTTTCAATGTTTGGACTATAGCACGGTTGCAATAATCATGAAGTCGAATATGGAGCTTGTGAGCGAAATATGTTATTTCGACTTCCACGGTGGCTATTCCCAAGTCACTGTGGATATCGTTGTAGGCTGCATTCATGATTGCTCTTATAACTTTATTTTGGAATGATTGTGTAAAATTTCTATTGATTGGTTTGGTACAACCCCGGAGTTGTATATCGTGCGTCTATACAGGTTTGAGCACTTGCTTATATAGAAACAGTTTGATATATATTTTTAGCTTGAAATATTTTCCAATTAGCCAATAGACTTCGCTAAGTCGATTATCCAGCTCGTCGCGTTTCTTTTTAACATGCGGCTTCCACTTAAGTTTCGCATCCAGTGTCATGCCCAGATATCATATCTAACTTCGTTTGTATGCGGTATCTGCACAAAGTTCATGAAAACGGGTATGTGGATTATTTTCTTGTAAGTGAAGTTAACATGCGTCGATTTGGTCTCGTAAAAAACAATCGCTTTTACCTAAAGGTTGTTGGAGTTGTATAATTGTCGACTCAATTGAACTTTCCATTGTCAGAATAGCCGCATTCCCTGCGAACGTAGCTAAAATTGTGCTTTCAATTTGAAGTATGTTCCGGATGTACAGCAAGAATAAAATGGGACCAAGCGCACTTCCTTGCGGTACTTCGGTGCCGATTTCCTTAAATTCAGAATATCCGGTTCCGTGTTTAAAACAAAAAATTCTGTTTTTAAAGTAAGATTCTAAGATCTTATGTAGGTGCTGCGGAAGTACCAGTCTTATGTTCTGATATTATAAACTCCTCGCGACTGCAACTTCTTTCTATGAAAGATGAATACATTTCATTAACAGGGAGTTGTGTCCTGATGGTACAGTGAACTGGTATACCATAGTTCTTGAGTTCTGCAGTGATGTGTTTTCTACGTCGTCGCGGCAAAAAGTGAAAATGAAAATGTAATCAGAATCAGATACTAACAAAGTTTCAGCTTTCGGAAATGACCTACAGCCTTCATTTTTTCTCCAGATTAACGCAGATGCAAAAACAAACAAATAAAATAGCATCCACATAGATACATATATGTCTACATACATAAGTATGTACAACGACGGAAAATTGAAAGTTCTTGAAGAAAGAAGGAACTAAACAGGTGTGAACGAATTATATTTCACGGAAAAAATTGCCTTTGTACAGGAACCCTTCTGAATATGGTACATTCCAAGATTTAACAAAATGTCACATCCCTCTTGATTTGCCTTGTTTGTTGTTTTATCAAGAGACTTTCCTCTGTGACAACAGATTTTCACAAAAGGAAGAAAAGAAAAACAACAACGTTATCTTCTTATGGTGAAAAAGAAAAATAACATTGTTTATCATCAATATGAAGAATTTTGTTTATGTACTCAGTGGGGAGAAAACAAATTGACAAAAATGCTTTCCGAAGATGCCATTAATTTCCACCTTCTCGTATTAGAAGAACCGTGGCAAAATATTACTTTTGCCACAAACTTTGGAAACAAAAAAATTGGGTTTGTTTACTTCCATTTTCTTCGCTATCGAAGCGTTTCGTAAGTGTTGGCTTCGCTCCTTATTTAACCGATATGAAAGGACGTGGCCTTTTTGCTCATTTAATGGGTTCCGTATATTTGCCGCTTTGTTTTTTCCTGCATTAACCACCTTCTTTCATACCGGGTTGTTTGGTTAGTAAGAAGCTTTTTAAGAGAATTTTACACAAAAATAATTAAAAGTTTTCTTTTGGTTGTTAGTTTTTGTCTACACAGCTCGGCATCGAGATTGATAAGTGGGAGTTTATTCTAAAGTTTAACTTTCAATATTTCTTGGACAAAGTTCGTAATAGGAATAAAAAAAAAATAATGAAGTTCTTCGTCCATGTTTACCTCTAGTTACGTTATAAAGTCTGTTTCCTTAATATCATTTGTTAACGATATAGAACACACATGAGGCTATCTATGAGTAAAAAAAAAGCAATTTAAAATGAACTAAAAACTTTTGATCTGCATACATATGTATGTTTGTTATACCATATGTTATCGGTAATGTGCGAAAGCCGCTAGTCTGCAGATTAACTAGGCAATCTGCAGATTATTTAGATTACTCAGTTAAAGATGCGAAATCTTTTATTTTCCAAACATTACCTAGGAAATATACACCATAACGGCCAACCAATCGTTAAAGGGAGAACATTTTATTTGGTTCTCTCTCGATCGCCTCGCACCCCACTTCTACAGTGCCAATCGGAAAGAGAAATTTCCCCTCTTGGCCGTGTTTACGCTGCATTCAAGCAGTAATATGTCGGTTTTTAGTGCAGAAGTTAGACATCGTTTCACTTATCGGTTATCAACAGTAATGGTTCACATAGGAAAATTCCTTACATGTAGCTATTTTCACTTCTAAACTGACACCGTAGGGAAAAAAGGACAGATTTATTAAATATTCTGAAAACTTTTTGATAGTTCTATAAAGCAGGTAAATGAAATCTTACCGCTTACCCTTGTTTAGTTGTATTTCCACTATAATGATATACACAGATTGACACAGATACTTCAACATCAACTTTGAGAGCCATAGCGCACGCTTTAGAACCAATAGTTATATTGGGGAGGAGCACACAAGCACACTAACTTCACACAACATCAATTTAAGCGTTAGATCTAAATCCAAATTTGGTGTTGCTATTCAAATGCTACCAACCTTGTGGAGATGTTTAACGTTTTGTTCGGTTCGTTTCTTCTTACCTTAAGGAAACCGCCACTGGTAAGAGTGATTCTTCGCTTGATTTCCATTCTGGGGTCATTATTCGAGCGTACTTATATCAGATTCTAAGTAGACAAAGGGTGGTAATCAAAATGCTTTCTCTCAGACTCAAGCTTCACTTTTTATAGCTTTAGCTTGCTTCTTTCTGTATGCGAAAAGAAAATGAGACAGATATCAGAGACTAAGTTTTTGTTAAATGGAGTCGTTAAAAGAGTCGACGTTCGTGGTCTGAGAATGCGTAACTAGGGCCCAAATGTCCTTAACACCTCTTATCTATAAATCTCAATGGCTCCCAATAGCTTTTTAATAGAGAACTAGACTCGCACACAAACGTCAAATTTTTAGGGCGTTGACGGAGCTTCTAAGACCCAGTTATATACCACATAGACAAGATATTCGGTCCATCTGCACTTGACTTACTTAATTTTTTAAGGGATCTCTCACAATGACTGAAACTATAAAAACCCCCAATAGAACGCAGGGATGGAATCTGTTTTTTCTCTTTTGTAATTATGTCTTGAATGATCGTAACAGCTTTATTAACCTGCAACTTAAACTTGGTATGCACATAATTCTCCAATTTACCTTTTTGTACCTATATTTTGTATATTTTTATTATTATTATTCTGTTTCTATTATATCCGTATTTTTTATTTTTTTTCTTTAAAGTAAAGTAATGTCAATCCCAACAGATGGATTTTGCCATGGTAACTTTTTTTTTTTTTTTTATCTTACAATATTGTAAATCTATTTAATGTTAATAAAAGAATGAATGAATGAATGAACTGATGATTTTCTCCAAGATTGTAAGAATTTCCGCGGTGGTCTAACCAGGATGACGGTGCTTTTTTTTTAATTTGTTGCATAGCTCTAGATTTTGGAATAAGTCAATCCAGCGTTTCCAGAATAGTTAGTGAAGTTAGTTCTCCTGGAGACACAATGCAGAGCTGTCATGAAAGGGTTAATCAATTAAAAGAATGAAACTGAGATAACGAACTGATACAAAGGTTTTGCATACCAATTTGAGCTTTCGCTCCTTTCAAACGCTAAGTCTCGTTACTTCGCCGTCTTACATCCCAGTTTACTGAGACTGAGCGAAAGCTTTTTGCGTACGACCCAATGTCCCCAACTAAATTTAGCTTGTAGCTTTGATTTCCATCACTCCGAGTTCTTCCGATTATCTCAATGTCGTCGCCGGTATAGGCGAGTAGTTGTACAGACTTTTGAAAGATTATACCGCTTCTAGACCGAAGAGGTTTCTCAAATGTTTCGTTCGGTCTAGAGGCACCTTTACATTGGCTAGTGAGTTTAGCACAATCCTTTCAAAAATAATGTCAAAAAATCGAATGATAGCAAGTAGCCTTGCCCAAGACCATTTTTACGTCGAAGATGACGGTAAAATTAACTGATGCTCCACTTGAATCAAAAGATGTACCAACTCCATCAGCAGACTCTTTAACTACATCAATTGATGGCCCAACTCATAAATAGCTCCAGGAACTCTCTCTCTCCTACGGTTTGACCAAAGTTCCTAACAAACGCAGAACGCTTCGTTTAAATTAAGATGGGATGAGGATTTTGTAATACAATATTACATATTTAGTGTGCCACACTTTCGTTAAATAATTATAAGTTTGAACATACATATGTACATATATAGATTATGTACATACGTATATACATTCGGTAAAGCTGGTCAAGTTGTTTAACCTCTACCAACTTTTTCTCATAGACTTAATGGAAAAGCAGTAAGCCATAGGATTTTTGCATTTCATTCAGCAATCATTAAATTTTCGTCAATTTCACGGTCCCACAGATTTCCTTTGCCACTTCGCATTTTTAGTGAGCATCATTTATCAATGCGAACAATCTCACTCCTGTCAACGAAACACTTGGTTACTTTCAAAACATGTAATTAAAAATATTTGTACGTCCATCTAACTAGGCCGATGGTGACTATTCATTACGAGTTTGTTTTTGAACTTAGCCAGCAGTTAATTTAACGTCAGTCGTGCTGTATCATATACGTAACCCCTTTTTTCGAGGGGTTATAGAAAAGTATGTGCTTATACATACATATAGTAGAAGAAAAGAAGAAATTTGAGTAAGAAGCATATTGCATTATATCAGAGTAATATATAAGCATATTTTGAACCAACCCATTTTATCGCAAATCGAACACACTGAGAAAAAGTATGTTTGTCTCAAACAAATTCTGTTAGTATTACAATTTTTCTTTTCATTGGTAATAATAAATTACAATTACAATCAATCATAATATTACTCTACGATATTAGTATTTACAGAGAACATATTGCTAAAAGCTAAATATAAATTTATTTTTTCAATTATTCTTACATATGCATATTTACTCTTTAAATTTGCTGCTTTTAGGAGACTTTCTTTTCAGTTGTATGTTTGTCTGGATCAAAATACTATTATCAGTCAATTATAGATATTCCGCAAATACATTAAATCGTCGTAGCAATATCAAAACTCAAAACTAGTAAAGCTAGAACAGATGGCGTAGCTGCCAGATTCTTTAAAACAGCGAAAGGTGATTTGCTTAGAAGCATATCTACACCAATCAATAAATAAAATTTGGTTGGACGAAAGCATGCCCGATAAATGGAACCCGATCCCGAAAAGCAGATCCATTTGCTTTAATTATAGGGGCATCAGTCACAAAATCGATACTTACCACCTTTTTGTAAATTTTGAACATGCTGATAGGAGTAGAAGTGGTAAAAATGGCTTTTACAATGAATGCGACAAAATAAAGTACATGTGTTAGCAAAGAAGAACAATCACTATCGATAGAATTCCACGATAGGCAGTTACAATACGAGATACTGGCGGACTTTGCCGTTTTGTGGCCTTTTTGTATGTCGTCCATGTTCACTCTGGACTGCAGCGCCATCTAAGTAACTACATACGTCCGCATGAGAACGCTGTCCACTGGTTGTTGTTGAAGATATAGATAGTTATATTGTGTTTCCCTTTTTGAATAAGCATTTGTAGACCGGAAGTGACGACATCTTGAACAGCTTGTTACGACGTAATAATTGTAGTTGGGGATTTCAATGTGAAAATCGGTAAGGCAACGATTTTTGGCGGATTAGTGGGTAAACACAGCATCCACGACATAACAACAGATAATGGTTTTCGACTAATTGAATTTCCAGTAGCTCGTAATACGGTTATAAGTACCACGAGGATTGCTAAACTAAGAATGAATACAGCAACCTAGCTTTCCTTTAATGGCAGGACACGCAACCTTTTTTTTTTTTTTCGAGGGTAGGTGAAAAATCTTCCTAGACACTGAGAATAGCAAGCGCGTGCTCATAGTAGTGTCAGATTCTTACTGACTTAAGAAACACCACCATTCGATATAAATTTGTTAGATATCGAACCTAAGTATTAACTTATCAAGCAATTTTTCTATCACGAAATAAAAGAGTTTGGCAAGTTACTTTCCACTGACACATCCTGCATGTTCCCCAAACTAGACGCGGTTAATCTTTATCTTGCCAAGTCGAAAGGTTTCGTCCTTTGCATTCGGCGCAATAAATTGCTCTCATTCAAAATTTGTAGGACTGTATTGTTGACATTTCCGATTAGTCGGTTTCTATGCTTTCTCGCGAAGCTTCTAGTTTCAGCTTCGATTGTCGGAATTCCGAGATCCCTGTGGATATCGTCGTTTCTAATATACCACGGTGCTTGGACAATTTCTCTTACCACTTTATTTTGAAAGGTTTGTAAAATATTTGCATTTGTTTTCTTGGTACAACCCCAAGTTGTTTACCGTAGGTCCACACCGGCTTTAGCACTTGCTTGTATAAAAGCAGTTTGTTCTCAATACTGAGCTGGGAATGTTTTCCGAGTAACCAGTACATTTCTCTATATTTCATTTCGAGTTCTTTACGTTTCATTTTCACGTGCAAATTCCATTTCAGCCTTGCATCGAGTTTCATTGCCAGGTATTTGGCCTCGTTTGCAAAAGGTATTCGGGCCGAGTTTAGGAAAATTGGCAAGTCATTAGTTTTCTTGTAAGTGAAATTCACGTGAATAGATTTAGATTCATTGAGGGCGATCCGCCAGTCCCTCGTCCATTCATTTACATTATGCAGTGCGTTTTGCAGCTTTGCAGTCGTTTCTTCGATTGTTTTGCCTACTGCTAGGATAGCGCTGTCATCAGCAAATGTAGCAAGGATAGTGCCATCTTCGTTCGGTATATCATGTGTATATAACAAATAGAGAATAGCTGAAGCATAAACAACTGAGCTTCAAAAACCACTACACCAAAATCTTTCTCTCTCTCTCTCTATTCTTCCTTTCCAAACGCCCGCACTGTGTGTAAGCATGTTAAAGGTATTCATAACCCTTTGAGTGCGCGCAAATTATAAAAAAAAAAAAAAAAAAAGCGGCCCAAGAACGCTTCCTTGCGGTACGTCGGCCGAAATTCCTTTGAGCTCGGAGTATTCGATACCATGTCTAACACGAAAGAGTCTATACCCGAGATATGATTCTGGAATATCGTATAAGCATACAGGGAGAACTTGTCACAGTTTGCATTTCAAGCCATCATGCCACACCTTATCAAATGCTTGCGAGACGTCAAGAAATACACTTGAGCAAATCTTTTTTTCTTCAAGTGCTTTCTCGATTACGTCACTAATTCTATACACCTGGTCAATCGTCGAACGCCGTAGTAATATCTTCTCGAAAATTTTCGATATGATTGGAAGAAGCGAAATTGGTCTATACGATTTTACCTTATTTGGCGGTTTTCCTGGTTTTAAAACCATAATGACTTCCGCAACTTTCTATTGGTTCGGCACGTGTTTTAATCTGAGCGCAGCATTTACAATATGGAGAAGCTTAATCAATGCTTTTCTAGGTAAAACTTTGAGAATTTCTCCGGTAATCAAATCAAAACCAGGAGACTTCTCAGGTTTTAAATTCTCGATCTCATTTTTGAGTTCCCTTAGCGTTGCACTTGTGAGGGTTAAATCATCAGATGGTAAATCCAGCCTATTGACGTTGTCGTAAACCACATCGTACGGTTTAAAGATTTCTTCCAGGTGGGCCGCAAAGACGTCCGCTTTTTCTTTATCTTCCCTCGCCCATTTATTTTGATTTAATTTGATTGGCAGCGCGGGGACTTTGGGCCTTTTGGTGCCTTTTACAGCTTTCCAAAGTGAATAATTGGAATCCTTTTTCGCTGCTAAACTTTCAAGGTAAGAGCCTATTGCACGATTCTTAAAATCCTTAATAGTCTTCGTCAACAAATTGCACAGACGATTCAAGTATGCTTTATGCTGCGGAGCACGACTCTGTTGCCATTTTTTATGCGTTTTTCTTTTTTCCTTAACCAATTCTTTTATTTCCGGTGGATATCGTAAACCGTATCTGACCGGCATTTTTCTTGGGTTGGGCGTATTATTCCAAGAGGCGAGCTGTACGATCTCAACGAAGCGATCAACTTCAACCTCAAGTTCATAGGGTATCGTAAGTGGAACGCTCAGTTCAACATTATCTTCAATTTCGTTCCTAAAGCCTTCCCAGTTAGTTGTTCGACCAGTTAATCTCGCTGGCTCTAGGTTATAGACTAATTTTTCGTTGATTGTTAAAATAACCGGGGAATGATCAGACGACAGATCAAAGCTCTCTTTAACTTTTATATGGTAGGTAGATATTCCTTTCACAACGAAAAAATCGATCAGGTCAGGTATTTTCGAAGTATCAGTTGGCCAGTAAGTCGGTTTACCCGTCGAATGGAAATCACAACTGTACTCCATACCTGCCCCATAGAGCATTCTACCTTTCTTCGAGCTATATCTTGAGCCCCAGAACGTGTGTTTCGCATTAAAATCCCCGCCAATAATGAAATTAGGTTTCAGCGATTCAAACAAGTTAGTAAAATCACTTTTCTCAAGCGCGGAACGCGGTGGACAGTAGATAGATGAGATTTAAAGAGTACGCTGACTATTTTTAACTCGAATCATGCATAGTTGCAAAGTTTCAAGCTCTATCTTTAGGTCTTCGGATTGTTCGATGCAGTCTTTAATAAACAAGGATGATCCCCCTCTCGCTTTTCCCGAAGGGTGACAAGCGTGGTAATCATTATATCCTTTTATATTTAAATGAGATTCGTTTTTTACGTGGGTTTCAGAAATCAAGCAAATATCAATATCTTTTTCACGCATAAATATTTCCAGTTCACCAAGTTTTGCAAAAGTCCGTTTGCATTCCAAGTACATATTTTTAACATTTGTTTGTCATTCATATTCTAGTTAAAGTACGCGTTTTGCGTGAATTATTTTCAAGCTTAACCAGCTTATCGAGAATTATTTTATTTATTTTGCTTTGTTCTTCAAAATTCTCGAGAATTACTGAGGAAACATGAGAGACAGGGTCCGTCGAAATTTCAACGCTCTTTGGTTTTTCAGATGCCACAGCCTGAGCGTAAGTCTGCACTCCTGCTGTCCGAGGGTCATTACCCGGCGGCTTTTCCAATGTTAACTTTTCAGTACAGTTTCTTTTAAGAACAGAGGTCGAGGACTTCTCTGTTGTTACTTTTTCCCTCACCTTTTTGCGCTCTGAACCCGGTAGTTTCAGTTTGTCTACTTTTTTCTGTGCGATCTTACGCTTTGGCTGAGTTTGCAGTTTTGATTTTATATTAAGGGGCTTAAGGAGCACGTCTCTCCGTTCTTGCAACTCCTTAGCTACTTCACAGCCTCTATCATTTGCCGGGTGCTTTCCCCATGTTGCAGAGGTTTGTTTGTTTACTCCACAAACTTGAGAGGTGTGCTTTCTGGCGCATCTCACACATCGCGGTTCTTTTCGGCAATACGTTTGCATATGATTGAATCCTTGGCATCGTTTGCACTGAGGTATCAACCTTGTATTCTTGCGCATGGGTTCGATTTTGACTACGACATTCAGAATTGTTCTTATTTCTTAAATCTTATCTAAACTTTCAGCTTTATCAAAGGTTAGCATAAAAAGAGGAAGCATGCGCTTTACCGTCGTTTCCTCGCCGTCCAATTTTTTTCCCGTTTAATTAAATTTACTGCATCGATGACTTTAAAGTTTTTGTTCTTCGTGAACAACATCTTTATACCACTGAATATTTTCAGTATTCAGTTTATTAGATACTAAGCGGTAACTGTCTGAGTCCTTCACGTTTACTTTCCATTTGTTGTTGTTGAGCGATGTTACTTCAAAATCGGATAGCAACAGAGATTTAATAATAGAATGCAGTTTAACATACGAGTATTATAGTCTGCAATTCCGATTACATTCATTGGTGGCGGTGGTCGTACCTTAGTTCGTGGATTTTCTTCGGCACATGTGTTTATTCTGTCACGCTGTTCTTTATCTTCTCGTTTATTTTTCGTGTTTTCTTGCCTCGTTACCATTTTGGGCGAAGACCCAGCTTTTCGTTTCTTAACTGGTCGTTTTTTCCGAATCCAGTTGGTTTCCCGACTTAGTTCTTCTTCATCCATTTGATAATCATTGTTATCGGGAACGTTTGAACTCGAAGCAGACTTATTACGAGGTTTCGCTATATCCTTAAAGGCTTTATTTTCTGCCTGGTTCGGAGTTCCATATTTTCGTCCGTAAGGCTTTAAATTTTCGTTGAAGTCCATTGTTCGTGCGCCGGCCGACACTATCGATGTCGTCGGACTTCTAGTTCCGCACGTTTTTATGGTAGTTCTTGATGGTGAAGATCTACCTACCCCAGTACCTTTTTAAAAAGGGTCAGATGAACGCAATAAATGGCTCTCCCCAGAATCCGTAGAGCCGACCTCCGAAGAGGGTGGATTTTCCAGTGTACCTGGACAGCCACCTGGCGTATTCAAATCTTTTGTTTTGTTCATTGCATATTTTGTATACGCCATACTCGGTATACGGAGGGTGGATTTTAGTCGCCTCTTACGACAGGCATGCCTACCTCGGGTATATTCAAACCCCTAACCCGAAGGGGGTTAACGCAACCATATCGACAACGTTTTCTTGTTGCAGCTAAATTCAGAGCCAGACTGTCCACCGAGAAAAAGCTGCGAGCCGCCCAGAATAACACCTTCGTCGCACGCTAGGAGTTAGATCCAGATCCACTTCTAGCGAAGGCAGCCTAGTCACCGAAACGCAGAAAATTGTTGATGTGTTTAAGCAAAACTTCCATCAGTCGCTTCAAGGACAGCAAACAGA
Source organism: Brachypalpus laphriformis (assembly GCA_945910035.1). Taxonomy (NCBI): domain Eukaryota; kingdom Metazoa; phylum Arthropoda; class Insecta; order Diptera; family Syrphidae; genus Brachypalpus; species Brachypalpus laphriformis. The sequence goes on from OX246756.1 coordinate 128,146,023, forward strand.
GATAGAGTGAAAGGGCAGGAAAAGAACCCGTTTTCAGTCAATGACGAACCAATACCAACACCCAGTATTGAAAAAGTTAGTGCAGCCATCAGAAAACTGCAAAACAACAAAGTCGCTGGCTCTGATGGTCTCCCAGCTGAACTTTTTAATACGGAGGTGATGTCTTAGTAGGGCGCATTCACCAAGTCATCAGCCAAGTATGGATGGTGCATCAGCTCTATACACCCCATCTTCAAAAAAAGGTCCTATGTCTTGTAAGAACTATGGAGGGTATTCAATTTTTTGCCTATGAGGTGACCTCAAAAGGCCACCCAATAGCCTTTTTCCTATAGCTATGTATCTTGTGCAACCATAGAAAAAATGGTCAAGGCTTTCAAGGTCAAATTGTTCAGAAGTTATCTACGTTTAGGAATTGTATTTATTTTTTCGCGCAAGGTTATAATTCAAGATAATTTTTTTTTTCTGACCTCAAGCTAACTTACTTACTTAGGTGGTGCTACAGTTCGAGGTGAACCTGTGCCTCAACCAACAATCCTCTCCATTTAGCTTAGTCTTTAGCTAATTGCCTGCAGCTGCGCACTCCAAGTTGAACAAGATCCCACTGAACTTGTGCGCGCCACCTACGGCGAGGAGGCCCTTTACGGCGTCTTCCCTCCTGGTTGGATTCGAAGACTCAAGGTATCACTCTTTAAATTCCTTAAACAAAATCTTAGGATACTCTGTATAATAATTTATTTATTAGATTGGGTTAAAATACTTTATATAACATGAAAATCAGCTGTTGTAGCCATCCTCCATCGGATACAAAAAAAAAACATTTTTTACAACATACTTATATCGTATGTTTGATTTCCTTCATATTTTTATTGGAAACAATTCTCTCGTACATCATAGAAGATATAACAAATTAATTTTGTCCTCCGACTTACTTCCCTTTTATCGTTAGTATTCAGTAGTCTTTCGAAAAAGTTGTGGTATAGACCATTACCTACGTATGTATGTTAATATATATCTATGTCGTCAAAAGTCTGTGAAGGCAAAATTTAATTTTTTTTTTCTGACCAAGGTCCCGCGAAATGTTTCTTTGCGAGGTAGTTCATTATCATCGATATCTTGTTAACAAATCGACAAGCATATAACTCAGTAATTCAAGTCGGAAAAAACAAAACACTGATGCAATGCGATAAAGAATGTGGCCCAAGCGGACGCTGGTCAACCAAAGAGGAACGGATTTAAGAAGATAACATAAATAAACAAAACTAACTTATCGGAGCAGAGGATCAGGACTCGAGACTGCCAGAGCATGGTGATAATAAATTTTCATTCCGCTCTTTTTCCATTCATGAGTTGTTGTGAAGATAAGTAAGAAAAAAAATCTCATAGGAATTTTGTGTACGTGAATATATATGTACATACGCGATATAATGTCACAGTTCTAAGTTTAAGAAAAAAAAAAGACATTATATTTGTAATGAGCATAAAACTGATACCTGTTCAAACTACAAGTAATAGTAATTGACGCAACCGACGAACGGCTAGAAATCGACTTAACCGAAGAAAAATAAATCAGATTTTTAGATCATTCTTATACATACATGTGCGAATATATATATACATATGTGCATACACATAATGCATATAGTCGCTTTAAAATGTACATATTCGTACATACATGATCTTGAAGAAAGGAGACTCTCTAAACTGCGCCAGCTACAGAGCCATGAGTCTCCTTAATATGGTGCACAAAATCTTATCTGTCGTAATACATATGTGAACAACTGAAACCACTCGCCAAGAGCCTGATAGGTTTTTACCAGTGCGGTTTTAGACCGGAAAAGCCAACCATTGACCAAATATTCATACTGCGCAGATATTGGAAAAAAACTTCGGAGTACCAAATCAATACCCATCATATGGTATGTTCATGTATGTATTTCAAAGCTGCCTATGAAACCGTGTATAGAGTCGACTTACACTCGTACAGTGCCATGTCTAGTCATGGCATCCCTGCCAAGCTCCTTCGTTTGATGTCAGAAAAGGTCTAGGACAACACGACGTGCTATCATGCGATCTTTCTAACCTAATAATAGAAAGAATTCTACAAAACTCACAAGCTAACAGCGGAGGTACAATCTTTTAAGAGTCTGTACAACTCATAGCGTCCGCCGGTGATATTGACATAGTCAGAAAAACTTAGCGGACCATTTGGGGCGTTTGCGAATATTGAGACAGAGTCAGCAAAGATGGGTTTATCGGTCAATCAGACCAAAGCAAAATATATGTTGTCTACAAGAAAGGACCCAACATCGGCGTCTTGGACAGAACGTCACAATAGGCAAATATATTTTGAAGTGGTAAAGAACTTTGCCTACCTAGGTTTTATAGTGAGTGAATTCCGCAAATGACATCAGTGGGAACTCAATCGAAGAATAACTCTTGTTTATTGAAGTTCCTATGGAGAAGGAAATTGAATAGCAAAGCCCTCTCATGAGAAACCAACGATCGTTGCATAAGGTTTTGGCAACGGAGCTTGAAGGAGAAGGTATGTAGAATAAAGAACGAGCTATGTACAGCGATATAGACCCAGACAAGAAGATTCAAATTCATTGGCTAAGATAGTGACGACATCTAGAGCGAATGGACACCAGTGCTCCAGCCCGGAGAATCTTTCAATCTACTCCAGAGGGAGGAAGACCTTACGTAATGTGGCGTGAGCAGGTGGCTAAGGATCGAGATAGCTGGAGAGGAAAGTTGGTTGACGCCAAAGTCCACGTCGTTTTGTAAGCGCCATCTAAAATAAAGTAAGTATACATGCATACATACTTGATGCATCGTCAAGAAATCTTCGAGTAAAGAGATATAAAATTAATGATCTTCTTGTCCGTCAAGAAAAATTAGTTTTTATTGTAAGTATTTCGGATTAACGTGCTGTCTGGCTATCCGTCTGTTCGTTTGTCAGTCTATCAGTCTGTCAAGCCCTTGATACTTCTGAACCGTTTGACCTAGAGAGGTAAAATTTTCAGCATGTACACATTTTGTTTATGCCTGCACAAAATGACCATAAAAATGATTTGTGTGCACTATCTTTTGTACATCTTTGGGAAAAGAGATGTAATAATTTTGCCCGCCAACATGTGACATATCAAGAAAAAGGTGAAATCACAATGACTCGCGAATAAAATAACAAAAAAATCCTTTTTCTTAAAATTTTTAAACACCTATCATTAGAATTCGTCATACGTATTTGCTAAGTTATAAAGCATTTCTCTTCTTCACGACTTAAAAGAGCTATTCACTCATCTTATTCCGCCTTTGAAATCTAAATCCACTCATTCATTTCCCTCACTTTTTTTATGGATACCCAAGAATTCATTTTTGTTCATGTCATCTTCAATTTGTGAAGTGAACTAAGGGAGCCCAAATTGATTCTCGTGAAAGCTAAATGATCATTTAAATGAGCTTTTTTTTCTACTCCTTAGTATCGTAGGTGCAATTTTGATGAGAGAGGGTTGACGAATGTGATACAAAAAATACAAATATTTGGCGCAACAGCTCTTTAAAGTGCCAGGGCCTAGCTTCTCGCAACCACTTATGTCGTGTGCGTTATATTTTTTTTTAGTTTAATGTCGAATCCGAACGGCGATTTGAGAAGCCTTTTCGTGACAACAATACTCTCGGATGTTTGTCAGACGCTCGCGAGAGGTGGGACCGTGAAAACACTTTTTGGTGTTTCCTGGGATTCGAACTTGGAACCTCATGCGTAGTGATCCGACACACTAACCACTTACCCCACGGCGACCACGGCGAATGTGATACACAACGTTGATTGAATCATTGACAGTCGTTGGTGTCTCCGACTTTGACATGCGTATGTACATATGTAGAGGTGTGTAGCTTAATAAATACAATTAAGTGGTATGCCTGCAGAAAATAAGGGCAGCGATTAGACAATTTTTAGCATCCACGCAGCAAATTAGGTAGAATTGTTTCAGTTTGACCGGTACGAATACTTTGGTAGAGGAATCTTTAATCCTCCTTCGAAAAGGTCAATGTGTTTACTTCACAGGAAAGAATACCGTCAATGATGGATCTGCGGGGACAACTAATTTCATCCTTTGCTTGTAGCTTTGTGCTGCTTCTCTTAAGTATTTCATCTCTATTATTTTAGCGTTTCGGCATTCATTCTACCCTTCTACTCACATTCAGTGGTAATCTGTCAGAAGAATCCTTGCACCACATTTAGAAGTAACATTTTGATGGGGTTCTTGATCCTAATAACAGTACATCTAATTTGATTTAAGGGGAACTGAATAAAATAACGAGTGCACCTATAGATTAATCTGCAGGGGGCTTCGGTTTGTAGGAAACTTAAAAAAACCCTTCCAGTTATTTCGAGAGCAACACGTGTTAAACAAACCTATACTTACATGACCAGAAGTAGTGAAGCTACGAGTATCCCTCTCGATGCATACCGTTTCGTGCGGCAATAATGATTTGTGCATATTAACTGACACTTTGCTAAAAGTCAGAAATGTCTATCCGCCAAAAACTTGCATCCTGGTTCAGATAGCGTGTAAGATTAGGACCGACAATCCAAAGTGTCAGATTACATTTTAGAGAAGTTTAAAACTTAAAACTTAAAAATCTACAATTTTTTAGTTGTCGAATAGGTGTAGGTGTTAAACAAGACTGCACTCTAAGTGCACTTAAGCTCATTTTGTACATAAGGGATCTGCCAAATTTTTTTAACGGAAAGTTCCATCTAGAAGGATAACTATTTTGATGTATGCCGACGATATATAATAGTTCATCTTCTCCATTCATCAGGAAAGGAAAAAAGTTGTACGTCTTTTTTATCGACTTTAAGGCAGCATTTGATACAGTTGATCGCGAGGTTCTTATGTATAAGCTATATGGCATGGGAATGGCTCAGAAATTTGGCAGAGTAATACAGAACCTTTACAGAGAAACAGTAGCAGCGGTATGGAATGGCGAGGCGTTATCTGAATGGTTCCACACAAAATCAGGGGCGAGGCAGGGATGCACATTAAGCCCGTCCTTATTTGCGCTGTTCATCGAAGATATAACTAATTGCCTGCCTGGAGGTATTGAGTTCGCGAGACTCCTTATCAAGGCACTACTATTTGCTGATGACATAGTTTAGCTTGCAGACACGCCCGAGTCGTTTCAACTTATGATAAATCGACTGCATCAGTATTAGCCGTATTTTATTATCACCCAAGATCCATATAGATCACACGACGAAAATAAAACGATCCGGATCTGGATCAAGGAATATTTTTCCTTGTGCCTTGTAGTGTGGTTGTGTAACCTACCAAGGAATGAAAAACAAAAAAATTTCTGGATTACGAAATTTATCCTGATACAAAGCAAGATCTCGTATTGTTGCTGTAATGCATAGAAATCAATGATCCATATGGATCATGAGTGATAATAAAATACGGCTATTGTAATGTGTAATGTGGAACTTAGTAGTTAATCTCGATAAATCTAAAATACTTATTTTCAAGAGAGGTGGTAGAAGATATATATAATAAATACAAATATCTTGGCGTTATTTTTACCAAGAGTTTGTGCATGGAAATGAATCTAAAGGAAAAACTATCTAAAGCTAAGAGCGCAATCAGTGCCACATGGAAGAGATGCTTCGTTAATCGGAACATTGCACACAGTTGTTAATTCAAAGTCTTTGAAGCGGTATCGGAAGCCATCCTGTTTTATTGAGCACAAATTTGGGGATACAAGCATTACGAAACTGTAGAGAAGCTGAGGTATTACATCAAACGAATTTTTCACTTACCATTATGCACATCTAATTACGTTATTATGCTGGAAACCGGCTTGTCCCCACTGTTTGGAAAAACACTTATGCTGCAGGTAGATTATATAATAAAAGTACTAAATATGAGTAATGACCGGCTACCGAAAAAATCAGCTCTTCAAACTATTCAGGACGGGGCCAGTTGGTACGGCGAGTGGCTGGAATTAGCAAGGGGCTGTGGAATCCAACATAGTTTAAATATCGCAGAAATAGCAAATTGGAAACCAGCACTTTATCAACTAATCGCACGAACAGATAAGCAATATAGAGATCATTACCTAAATGCGGCTTCGGAATCACAGCGCAGAATGATTTACAGCAAATTATGCCATAACCTACAGCTCAAAAACTACCTTCGAGATGAACTCATTGTGGACGAAATCTCAATGATGGTCATGTCACGAGGAGAAATGCTTAATTTGAATTATATGCCGCATCGAGTGGATCTTCCAAATTTATGCAGTTTAGGCAACCTGGAGGAAAGAGAAGACGTTAAACATTTTGTTGGAAGGTGCCCAGTCCTGAAAGAAATAAGGAGGTATTTCTTCACCTGTGATTTAATAAGTGAAAATGAAACCTTAGTTTTACTCAACGAATTGGAAGTACCCAAACTATATCAGTCCTGTAAAGCTGCCCTAGTGTACAGAGAAAGGATATTAAATGAGAACTTCTAAAGGAAAATTTATTATCTTATTGTGATAGATACATGTACATAGCTTTGTTTTATTTCCTATTCTGAATATTAAAAACAAGTTATTAAGGGGTTTTGGTCGTTATGCTCGTGCCGGAAGATGCACTTTTAAAGGTCAGCCTACTGAAAGCGTTACAGAGTATAAATACCTGGGCGTGTTACTTAGATCAGCTCGGCGGGTCCAATGACCATCTCAGCAGAAAGTGGACGCAGAGTAGAGCCAGGCACCAGTTATGCACTCATAGTAAGGAACCTCTGAATGGCTGTCCTCCCAAAGGATTTCCCGGCGGTTACGCCAAGCACCGATGAACAAACGGCGCTTGAGGACGCTATTTTCGAAGAAGTGGCAAAATGCTGGAAAAGCAGGCAGTTTGGAGGTATACACCTCAGGCTAGGCTTACTACTTGTTGACTGCTACAACGACGAATCAGCTTAATGGCTACCACAAGCAGCAGTACGATTAATTGCGCGGAAGGGAGTTAAAAAAATGTACGGCATGTTTTGGGGATATACTCAAACCTCACACGATCACCGTCTTCCTCCCGAGGAGCTCTAGGCACGATCAGAAGAAGTCGCTAGTTCTAATAGAAGCGCAAAACAAGGGGCTGAACACCCACCTGTAGAGAGTGACCAGAAGTCGAGAAGAAGGTAAGGAAAGAGTGGTAACCTTCCTAATAGACGATTATCAAGCAAGGCTACATGATCCTGTATATGCTCGGTAAGATCAATTTTTGTGGACTGACAAATCAGGCAGCCGAGACAGCCCAGGCGGGGGAGGATGGAGCACCCGCAATCAACCCGACATCAGAGCCAGAAGCAGTGAGAGCTGCAAACCAAGCTGACGCTATAACAGCAGCAATAATAACAAAAACGGCCGAGGAGATCCCCCTAAGTGGGGGAGATACCGAAAGTGTCGACATTGCCGGCTTCAAAATAGAGGATCTAGGATCAATTCCTTTAACTGAAGAAGAAGAAGAGATGGAGGTACCTGCCCTTTTCCGACTTTCCCCTAAAATGGAGCAAAAAGCTCTCACTCGTATCGCACAAGTCATCTCAAGAATGTTCGTTAAACAACACCTTGGACTTATGCTGATACAGGAACCCTATCACTTTAGGGGAAATGTTTTTGAAAGGTGAAAGGTTCTAGGACTATTGAGAAGCAGCGTTGCACTTGGGCATATACCAAGAATATGGAGAAGGGCAAAGGTCATATTCATTCCGAAAGTGAGAAAAAGAGGCGCCACTTCACCAAAATCCTTTAGACCCATCAGCCTGACCTTATTTACGCTAAAAACGATAGAAAAGGTCATAGATAATCACCTAAGAATGACTATGCTGGAAAGACTACCTTTCCACCACAATCAACATGCCTATAGAGCAGGATAATTTACCGAAACTGCGCTCTACCAGCTGACAAGATAGGTTCCGAACGCCCTGGAGAGCAAGCAAAAGCCAGTATGCGCATTTCTAGATATTGAAGGAGCCTTCGACAATACCTCCCATGAAGCAATTAGGATGGGTCTCGAAATAAAAGGAGTAAATCACACTAATCAAGAACTAGGACTGCTGAGATAGAGGTGGGACAAAAAACCATCACAATAAACACCACTAGAGGCTGCCCACAAGGAGGGGTATTATTACTATTGATATGGAGCCTAGTAGTAGATGAACTACTGCACAAATTGACAGATGCGGGTATTACGTGCCAGGGGTACAGCGACGATATAGTCATTGCCGCAAGAGGAAAATTTTAAGAAACACTATATGAAATCATTCAAAAGGGTCTAAGAATCACACAGAAGTGGTATGAAACGGTAGGACTCAGAGTGAACCCTACCAAAACCACTTTAATACCCTTCACCAAGAAAAGACAACTAAAGCGTATGCAACCTATCAAAGTTCAAACAACACACAATTAAATGGTACACAGACGGATCGAAAACATCTACTGGCAGTGAGGCCCAGGACTAGATACTCAGAATCACTGGGAATATTCCCCAGTATATTTCAAGCAGAAGCTCACGCGATCGAAAGATGTGCGCAATTCAACCTAGACAGGAAATATCGCGGGCAGAACATCGCAATACTGTCAGACAACCAAGTCGCAACTGGTATGGGAATGCCTCACCAGGATCAACAAACTAGGAGAAACAAACAAATTAACTCTCTACTGTGTACCAGGATATGTAGGAGTAGAGGGGAACGAAGCAGCTGATGAACTAGCTAGAAACGGATCACACACGCCGTTCCTTTGACCAGATCCCTTTTGTGGGATATGACCCCACAAAATACGGGAAGACTTAAGGAAAAAGGAAGAGAACAAATGAGCCAAGCATTGGGACGATATCCCCCAAATAAAACAGGCAAAAGAACTTCTGGAGAAATACAACTAGAAAAGAAGCCGAACCTGCATAAGAGTTAGTAAGAATCGACTTCGCAGACTTCACTGCAGACTCAAAGAGCACCTTAGGAAACTGGGAATAGAGGAAAAAGGACACTGCAGATTCCGCAGAAATTTCGCAGAAACACCAGCGTACCTTCTAATAGAATGTGAAGCACTGATCCACAAAAGAAGAAATCACCTCCTATCAGAAACGGATTTACCTTCGCTTAGCTTAGCTAGACTGGAGGAAGTGCTCTAGACCGAGTATATCAATGGCCAGAGCCGTAGTATGAGGCGCACAATAGATCTTTAAAGGCCGCATTGCACTTGCACCCCACTACAATTATATATATATCTGTGTATCTACTTAGATCTAACCTTAGCATGCAACGCCACATGGAAAGCCGCGAAAATTATTCCAATCCCGAAGAAATCCAATCCCTCAAGCTCGTTGGAGTTTATACCAATTAGTTTATTACCTTTCCTAGCTAAAGTTTTTGAAAAAATAGTCTGCAATCAAATCCTTAATTATTTAGAGACAGGGAAAATGTTTTCTAAATAGCAGTCCGGGTTTCGCCACAAACAAAGCTGTGAATCTGCAGTTATTAAAGTAAGTTCAGATATGCGCACGGCTTTGGATTGTGATAAAATTTGTATTATGACACTGTTAGATTTCTCTAAAGCACAAACCTCCTCGAAAAACTTCGTGACAATTTTTATTTTTCAAATATAGCGCTAAAACTAATTCTAAATTATTTGAAGAACCGCGTACAGATTGTAGAAACAGAGCAAAGAAACTCGAATCAACTCATTGTCAATTCCGGTGTGCCTCAGGGATCTGTCCTAGGGCCACTTCTATTTTCTTTATTTATCAATGATCTACCTGCAAAAGTTGTCAATAGCCAAACGCATATGTACGCGGATGATGTTTTAATATATCTTTCTCGTCCAATCAGCTTGGTGGAAGATTGTATAGCCAGATTAAACGAAGATCTATTTAATGTATAATACATCAATGGTCCAACTCAAATAAACTGAAACTTAATCCTCGGAATGATAGTCTCCAGAAGTGAAGTTCCTCAGCAAGATTACCCTCCTCTTGTTATAAATGGTGATATTATGCCTTACGTTGAGAAAGTGCAGGGACGGATTAAGAATATCACTGCAGCGCCCCCAACAACTAGCGCTTGTCGTAAAAGGCGACTAAGGGGATAAATCAGATCTAGGCAATATAACACCCAAGTGAGCCTAGCGACACATATACTACCTTAAAAACCCTCCCACAAGTGTGCATGCGAGTCCATGGGTTGACACGACTGGAGTGACTCAAGTCACTCTATTCAATTGTTTTAATTTAAAGTGAAACAAATTTGCAATTGTTTCTTTTCACTAATTTACTTTCCTGTTCAATTCTTCTCTTTAATTTTGTTTTTTCCTTTTTTTTTACTTTCATATGTTTAGTATCTGATGTAATTAAATTTTATTTGTATTCTTAAATCACCTATCACAAGCTTATAAGTGTACTCTTACTGTGTTAGAATTACTATTATTAATAAACTTTCCAAGAACTTTCCACGAGATCACCGGTGTCATAGAAGAAAGATCAAACAAACAATAATAAAACAGGAGCATGCACGTGTCAAACAACAAACACCATCACAATATGGTAATATTGCAAAACTGTATCATTATGGTAATACTTGCTAAAAGGAAAGGCACTACCCCGCCAGGCACTACCACTGCTGTGCATGGTACTGATCTTGGACCGATCAGAAATGTTCGGGTCAGAGCTATACGGATTCCGGGGGCTAGTAAAACAATGAAACAGTTTCGTCGAAATTTGAGGGTTGCGAGTTGGAACGTTGGAAGCATGACCGGTCGAAGTTACGAGCTGGAAGAGATGATGAATAGAAGGCGGGTGGACATCTTGTGTGTCCAAGAGACGAAATGGAAAAACACCGGAAATCTGTGGACGTTAGGACAAAAGATTACAAGATGTTCTACTACGGAACGGAAAAGACTAGGAACGGAATCGGTATCATCCTTGCGGCAGAGCTACTTGGTAACGTCTTGAGCATTTCGAAGTCCAGCGACCGTTTGATGTCTCTCAAAATAATAATACAAGGAGAGGTGTGGAATATTGTCAGTGCATATGCTCCTCAAAATGGGTGCAATCAGAGAGATAAAGATGCATTTTGGGTAGATTTCCACAATCTCCTTAAGAACATCCCAAAGGAGGAGTTTCTGTTTGTTGGAGTAATTTGATTTGAACGGACATGTCGGGAAATCAAACGAAGACTATGAAGACTGCCATGGAGGACTAGGATATGGCACCAGGAACCTTCCTGGTGAAGACATCCTAAGCATGTTCAAATCACATGGTCTTATCGTGTTAAATACCATGTTCATCAAACAAAGCCGACACCTGATCACTTACAGCAGTGGTGGAGATGAAACCCGGATTGAATACCATTTGGTAGCCAGTTTCATGAAGCCTCGGATAAAGGATTGCAAAGTGATCCTGGGAGAGGCAATCGTTCGGCAACACCGTCTCCTGCTAACAGAAATTTTTATGAAAACACCAAAGAAAAGCAAACAAACAAGGGTCTCTGAGAAAATCAAGTGGTACAATCTGGACAAAGAAAAAGGCGAGGCTTTTGTTTTGTGGGATTCCCTACAGCGAACTTGCTTAAAGAAGGCCAAATCACTGCTAGGAGCTTCAAAAGACCACCATTAACACGCCAAAGAAACATGGTGGTGGAGTGATTTTTTTTTTTTGCCGACCGCGCGTGCTTGTGGTAGTGTGAGATTTTTACTCACTAAAAAAACACCTCCTCAAAATTATTACTACAACTAAGCCGACGCTTATCCAGTAGTTTTATTTTTGCTTACGAAAAAAAAGATTCTAGAAAAAGATGATCGTATGTGATTAAAAATAAATGTAGCTCTTTAGACAGGTTAAATTCCAATTAAAGTTCCTGCCTTTTTCACAACCGGCATATGCTATGACGCGAGGTCAAAATGTTTTGCCCTTTGAAGACGACGAATTGAATTGTTCGTGTTCGCGTCTATGTGCGATGGATGATTCGATTTATCGTGGGTCCGAATGCGTTGCTGTTAAAACAGAAGAAAAACGCAAAAAAAAACTGTGAACCAAAAGGTATATTAAAACCACCGAACAATTCAACGTTATAATAAGTAGTGTAATTTAATGTTATAAATTCATCTTTTATATACAATAAATTACGTATTAGTACATAAAGTTGATCAATTTGACATTTGCCATTTGTGTAGACTTCTCGGGGGCGTTGTTGTCATCAGGTAACATCTGTTAAGACATCGTTTATGTCTTAAACAGTTCGCGTCAAGTAGTTGAATGATAGTACGGTTACAATGGCCGTGAACGATCTTTGTGTTTGCGCAAATTTTGTTATCTCTTCGACGACGCTGGGAATTCCCAGATCCCGATGAATATCTTCGTTACGTACATACCACGGTGTGTTAACGATCGTTCTAAGAACTTTATTTTCAAAAGTTTGTATGATGCTTCTATTGTTTTTCTTGGTACAACCCCATAGTTGTATACCATACGTCCACACAGGCTTTAGCACTTGCTTATAGATAAGCAGTTTGTTTGTAAACTTAACTTCGAATGTTTTCCGAGTAGCCAGTACATTTGTCGGTATTTGTTTTCGAGCTCATCGCGTTTCTTTTTTACGTGCGATTTCCATTTAAGCTTAACATCTAGAGTCATTCCTAGATATTTTGCTTCGTTCGCGAACGGTAATTTAGCCGAGTTTAGATATACAGGCCCCTTTTTTTTACGTAAAGTTGACGTGAGTAGATTTGATTTCGTTCAGCACAATACGCCACGAATTCGTCCAAGCGTGGACTTTATTAATAGCATGTTGTAGCTTTCCAGTTGCTGCTGCAATAGTTTCACCCGTGGTCAATATCGCCGTATCGTCCGCAAACGTGGCGAAGACGCAGTTTCTTTCTTGCGGAATATCACGCGTGTAGAGTACATATAGAAGCGGGCCAAGGACACTTCCTTGTGGAACTCCGGCCGCAATCTCCTTGAAGTCAGAGTAATCATTTCCGTGCTTAACACGAAAGAGTCTCTCGGTGAGGTACGATTGTAAGATTAGAAAGATTTGCCGTGGCAGCAGTCGTTGCAATTTATACTCCAAGCCTTCGTGCCAAACCTTATCGAAAGCTTGTGAGACGTCAAGAAATACACCACAACAAATCTTTTTTTTCTTCCAGAGCTTTCTCAATCACGTCAGTTATTTTGTGGACTTGGTCAATTGTAGAATGCTTGATTCTAAATCCAAACTGATGGCCAGGAATGAGACGTATTTCGTCGATTACGAGCTGTAGACGTTTGGAAAGTAGTTTTTCGAATATTTTTGAGATAACCGGCAATAGGCCGATATGCTTTCTTCTCATTAAGCGGTTTGCCTTGTTTCGGGACCGTTATAATCTCGGCGACTTTCCATTGTCTCGGAACATAGCGCAATCTGAAATAGAGCAGTTTGGTAAGAGCTTTATTCGGCAATTCCTTGACTACCTGCGCCGTTATCAAGTCGTAACCCGGAGCTTTTTTCGTCTTTAAATTTTTAATCACTTCCCTCAGTTCAATCAATGCAACTTTTTACTTTAAAGTTATCAGATATCATGACTGGGGAGTCGAACGGCTTAAATGTTTCTTCTAAGTGTAGAGCAAACAGTTCTGCCTTTTGTCGCTCTTTGCCCAGTTTCCATCGTTTTTCCGAATTGGTGGTTCTTGTATTTGAGGTTTCCGGATGCTTTTTAGCGCTTTCCAAAGCGAATAATTGGATTCTCTGTCAGCGGAGAGATTTTCAAGATAGGTACATAGCTATCTTTTTGCCTTTAAATTCGTGAATACTATCTCTAAGGCGATTGCATAGTCGGTTAAGGACCGCTTTATGCTGCAGTGCACGAGTGATGTGCCATTTCTTTCGTGCTGTTCGTTTCTCCCTCACCAGTTCAATGATTTCTCTGGGATAATTTTCGTTGCGGTTGATCTTATAGCTCCTGGAAGGAGTGTTTCTCCACGCCGCGGAGTGATGAAGCTTAGAGGGTGATAAATGAGAAGAAAGCGGCTTTCAAAGCTTGGTCAAAGTGCCCCTCTAATAATAGTGACGATAAAGTTTGCCTCGAAATGAAATACAGATGCTGCAAGAAAAAAGCGAAGAAGAAGTGCGCCCAGCTTCAAGCAGAGAGTACGGAGGGCCTGTATCGGGAGCTGGAGAAAATATTTTCCCTGGTTGCTGATGCAAACCAGGCTATCCAGGAGCTGCGAAGGCACAATTTGAACAAGAGCGCAACTATATTCGAAATAGCCACCCAAAGAAGGAAGAATGCTCAGGAGATTCGTTCGCCAAAGTTCATTAACAATGCTCATGGCCAGCTTCTTGTGGATGACGACAAAATTCTGCAGAGGTGGCGGCAGTATTGTGAAGAGCTTTTAACTGAACAGTTTCCCCGGCTATACTTTGCAAGAGCCACCCCTAACTGTGAAGAAATACCCGACATTACAGTCGAAGAAGTTAGTGAGGCGGTCAAATACTCCAAGAAACGAAAAGCGCTTGGGCCAGACGAGATGCCCTCTGAGTTCTGGAAAAATATGGGAGACGTCGGGTTCAGATGGCTCAGGATTCTCATCTCCAAATTTGTGAGAGGTGATCCAATGGAGGGAAAGTTACCTTCTCCCTGTATACAAAGGGAAGGGTGAAACGCGAAACTGTGATAACTCCCGTTCGATCAAGCTGATGTCACACACCATGAAGATCGTTGCGCGGGTATTAGGCGGCCGACTGCAAAAAATAATACGGCTATCTGATGATCAGTGCGGGTTTGTCTCGGGTAAATCAACCACAGATGCAATCCAAAGTATAAGGATCATAATGGAAAAACATCGTGATTCCTTAAGGGATTTGCATATTGTATTGGTTGACCTTGAAAAGGCATTCGACAGACAACCACGAGATCTGATCTGGCGCTGAGACATCGAGGGGTCCCAGAAACCTGTGTTCAGATGATCATGGACATGTACGAAGGAGCAAAGACAAGAGTAAGTTGACCCGCTGGAGTAACCGAAGAGTTCCCAATCAAAGTCGTGGTACACCAGGGAAGCGTTTTAAGTCCTTTGCTCTTTATTACAGTCCTTGATTATCTGCTTGAAGGTAAAGTGATGGACCCCAGGGTACATCAGTTATTCTTTGCTGACGATGGAGCCATCATAAATGAGCATCCTACATCTCTGCAACGAGCACTGGATGTGTGCGTGGACGTTCAGGAGGGAAATGTGTATGGGCCATTACACACTGGGGGAATTACCCCGGGGTTAAACCACGTTTATGGGAGAGGGAGGTGAAGTGTACAGTAAGAAATGAAATGAAATGGAATGAAACAGAGCAAAATCTTCAACCAGATATTAGGCGGTTTAACATCGGGGTAAACCAATACACACATAACTTCTCAATTTCGAGATGCAAACAAATGAGTATTTCACACCACTACAATGAAAATTGGTTCATGTATACACAATTTTACCCCGGCGTTATTCAGCCAGTGTGCAATTGAAGCAAAAGATACCCCGGTGTTACCCCAGTGTTACCCCGGGGTAAAATTGCACCAGTGTGTAATGGCCCTATCACCTTAGTTCAAAAAAGACAGAGTACTTGTGCTGCCCGTTCTCTGATCCACTCAGGCCTATTCCAGACATTTATTTGAATGGAACAGTGCTTCCCAAGTGCGAAAAGTTTAAATATCTGGGATCTATGATCAATAGCAAAGCAACTAGTGATGACGACATCAATCATCGTGTAAGCGTAGGGTGGATGAAGTGGCGAGAAAATTCCGCTATCTTCTGTGACACAAAAATGACACCTAAGTTGAAAGGAAGGCTCTACACCGCAGTTGTGCGTCCAGCGCTCACATACATACGGTTCACGATGTTGGACGATGTACAAAACTTATAAGAGCAAATTAACGGCAGCTGAGATGAAGATGCTTCGCATGACAGCAGGAGTGACAAAGCTCGATCGAATAAGAAGTTCGAAGATCCGTGGAAGCTTTCACATCGAGGAAACCATCGTACAAAAAATAGAGCGCGACCGGCTCAGCTGGTATTGCCCCGTTCAAAGAAGAGATCATTTGAACCCTGTTAAAAC
The DNA here is from genome assembly GCA_945910035.1 of Brachypalpus laphriformis. Classification (NCBI taxonomy): domain Eukaryota; kingdom Metazoa; phylum Arthropoda; class Insecta; order Diptera; family Syrphidae; genus Brachypalpus; species Brachypalpus laphriformis. Next base: position 128,162,138 of record OX246756.1, read on the forward strand.
GGCAATATCAATGCACTTTCCAAAGACATCGCGATGTAGGAAAGGCAGGCCTATAAACGCCTGGATCACACAAATGCGACGACATCGGCATTTCATTGGCCTCAGTAACCGAGTGGTTCAAAATCGGTCGGCCTGCCGATATTTTCTGTGGTCAAATAGGCGAACCCCACAGGCGGATCAGTAGAAATTCGGTGAAGTGGGAGGGTTTTGATCCCTTATTTTCGGATCATAACCTCGCTCATAAAAGGAAGAAGAAGATGAAGTTGAGAAAGTGAAGTATCTAGGTTATACCATCAACAGTTCCATGAATTGTAGGGATGCTGTCTCCGATACTACATATAAGGAAAAATATATTCGGGTTTGCGTAGTATTAGGTTCTCATCACATTTGCTTCTACCTAGTATGAAGAGTCACTTACTTAAAAGTTTGATTTTACCATTTTTTAGGTTCAATTGTTTAGTCTATCCTTGCTTGGATTATGAGTGCACCAGTAGAATAAATGTTGCTTTCAACGACTGCATACGATTTATACACAGTATTCCGAGGCATAATAGTGTTTCTCATCTTAAAGCATCCCTTTTCGGAATGGATTTGAACCTTTACTACGACTTTAGAAATATTCTGAAACTCCATAGTATAATCCACAACAAATGTCCTGAATACTTAAATGAACAGCTTCAGTTTGCCCAGTCCCCAAGAGGTTTAAAACTAATTATACCGCGCTTTTTGTACATCATTGCGGAACGATCTTACTTTGTAAATGCAATCCGTTTGTGGAACGGTCTTCCATTAGAATTGCAAAGGATAAGCTAATCAGCTGTATTTCGGAGGAAATTATTTTCACTTATGTCGAATCAGAATTCAATTTCACAGAATTAAAAACATTTTTTTTTTTTAATTTTTGAAAATTTTATCAACATTTTAAATTTACGTAATTGCATTCATACACAATTTTTATAAATCTTCTTTTCTTGCTTCTTTTTAACATAGTATGCATACATTTACCCATTTACACAAATTTTATTGTTAACACCGTCATTTTAACTTGAATTTAGATACTTAATTAAAAGATAAAATCTTGTAGTATCTTGTAAATCTACTCACATACGAATATAATAAAATGAAAAATGAAACATGGAACTCCTTTATTACTAACAAACTGCTGTACTCCTCTTCAAAATAAAAACGATTTGTAGCAACAGCCAGGTCAGTGTTGCTCAAGTCTCGAGTGCCAAATAATATGACCAGGTCGAAAAACTATTCCGTACTTTTATAAAGAGAGCATTTTATTTACCTTTTATTTGTCCCAATTATAGGCTTTTCTTAAGTGTTACCAAAACGAAGACCGCGAGGTAGGAGGTGAACGTCCCGTTGGGGGTCCTTAAGGCATCTTCGCGCATTATCTGCTAAAGGCTGACAGCAGATGGCAGGGGGTGCGGAACTGTGTCATCTCTAGGCAGATGTGGCTAAAAAAAAAAAAAACCGGAAAAGAACGTAAGATCTACTAAACAGAAACCGTGCAGATATCGCAAGAGTCCTGCCAGTTAGTGCAGTCCATTGGCCCATCGGGTTTCATGCGGCCAAAATAGGCATTCGATTTAATGCATAGTGTCGCAGCTGCAATATTGCTAACGAGTTAGAAACAATCTTACACTTCCTCTGCAAGTGTCCGGCTTTAGGCAAGGCCAGGCAGCGCAACTTACGTAAACCCTTTTTCGGCAACCTAATAGAGTTAGCGGAGATTAGTATTGGGGATATTATCAGTTTCCACAATGTAACGGGGTGGATTTGAATAATCCTTACTCTTTTTTTCCCTTTCCCTAGAACTTAACGTCCTTTTTACATCCGATAAGTTACATGAGTTGTGCTATTAACGAGTTGTGCTGACACGACCACTTCTACATGCCTACCTACCATATGCCTTTCTCGGAAACTGGCCTACCCTCTTTATATATGGAAACACTGAAAATCCATTTTGACTACATAAAAAAATTCAAATAATTAACGTACGTGATAATAATTATTTCAGCGACAAATACGACATAGAACTCATATCCACCATCTTCAAAGCCAGTGGGGTCATTCCACGAAAGATCGACCGACGTTCTGAACGACCCCCCTCCGATTTGGCTCAAAATTGGTAGAATTACTCATTGGGGTGGTACGAATCATAAGGCAAAAATGGTTTGCAGAATTCGATGTAGATTGTGTGTAACGGAACATCAAGAATTGGAAATATTATATTTATTATTTATAATGTCAGACTTATTTACTTACTTAGGTTGCGCTACAGTTCGGTGTGAACCTGGGCCTCAACCAACAAGCCTATACATTTAGCTCGGCCTTTAGCTAATTGCATCCAGTCGCGCACTCCAAGTTGGTCGAGGTCCCCTTGAACTTGTGCGCGCCACCTAAGACGAGGAGGTCCTCTACTGCGCCGTCCCTCGGGGTTAGATTCGAAGACTCTGCGGGCCGGAGCGTTGGTGTCCATTCGCTCTACATGTCCTAGCCATTTCAGACGTCCAATACGCAGTTTTTTGACTAGGTCGATGTTGCTGTATAGCTCGTATAGTTCGTGATTGAATCTTCTCCTTCAAAACCCATCAACACAAACGGGACCGAAAATCTTACGAAGAATTTTTCTCTCGAAGCGACCAAGGATATCTTCATACTCTTTTAATAAAGTCCATGTTTCAGCGCCGTAAAGCAGGACTGCGATGATCAGAGTCTTATATAGAGTCTCCTTAGTTATTCGAGTTAGGGCTATACTGTTGAATTGCCTTATAAGCCCAAAAAAACAGCGATTGGCAAGAGTTATTCTTCGCTTGATTTCTGCGTTGATCTTGTTTTTAGAGTTTATCGCAGAGCCAAGGTAGACAAAGTCCCTTCTTATTGATAGCCTATACTTGGTTTTGCCCTCGTTTATCGCTGAATCCATTTTGGTTGCTTCTGCTTCAATGCTTGTAAACTCACCGGCTCAGCCCGCTGAGCCCTACCAATAATGGCAACATCGTCGCCGTATGCATGTAGTTGTATGGAGGCTCATAGATTGTGCCTCCCGTGTTGGCTTGTGAGTTCCGCACAATCCGTTCAACTTTGAAAAAATTATTGTACATAATATAAATTAACGGCATTCATACAGCAAAATTCATTAATTTTTAAGAAACATTTTTTTCCAAAAAAAAATACTGATTTTATGACAAACTCCTTGTTCGTATGAAACTGCATTCATAAAAATATTTGTATGTGGGGTTTTGGGGATGAACCGGTTCTTAAAAAGTACGAATTTTATGCGTAACCGCTATGTACATTACTATGTAATTACATATATTCATTTCTTGAATCGATTCTTGTTTAGTTTCGTTCATAACTGCACATCTTTAGAACTGAACTCAGACGATTAACGCATTTATTATATCAATTGATAAGCAATGTACCGATTTATAAGGAGTTTTTTTTTTTTCATAAACTATATGTATAGATACATACTCAAAGGTTTCAATGTCAATGCATTGCTCTTTACTTTTATGAATCCATAGTTAGTTATAATATATTTGTTCGTACAAATCTCAGACTGCCTATAGTTATTTTGATGAGATCGCAACTTGCAAACAATTCCTGCACCGAGAGTCAGTCGGTCGCAAAAATTGAATTGTTTTTGCTGTTAAAAGTGAATTTTTGAGTTAGAGTGGTTTACTAAGGTACTCGTAAGTAAAATATTTTGCAGGAGTATTATGTGCATAAACATATATTTTTTATAGGTATATTATGACATTGCTTACAGGTTTTTTCCGATATATTCTTTTGTGAGAACATCATCTAAACGATAAAAGAATGAGGCAAATGCTGCAGAAAATACATCGATCCCAAATTTGTATTGTATTGAATTGTATTTATTGTGGAAAAACAGATTTTGACAGTATACTACAAGATAATAGAATCTTTTAGAAGTATTATTCTTTTAAATTACGTTATTATTTCACAAAATAACAAAAGAAAACAAAAATAAAATAAATAAATAAGTAAATAAATGAATAAAGAGATAGGAAACATATGAATAGAGAAGTTAAGAAATATTTAAATAGTGATATTGTTTTCAGAAAGATAGGAGAAAAGTTTCCTCCTGAATATGGCAAATGAGTTTATAAGCTGCAATTCATGAGGAAGACGGTTCCACAGACGGATTGCAGTCACAAAGAAGGAGTGTTCCCCAATGCAGTGTGTAAATCGTGGGATAATTAATTTGAAGCCTCTAGTTGAACGGGCAAAAGTGAGCAATTCATACAGATAAGCAGGACTCTTGAAGTGGATGATATAAAATAATTTTACAATAACACGATACCTACAATATACGTCAAAACTTATAGTATACACAGAACAGTTATATGTAAGAAGAGGCATAATTAGAGTCTTGATTAGGCGTGTTTTAAGACTTACTTGGACTACTAGTGGACCTGGACAGGTCAGGCTGTAGAGTGATTGCCTATGCTGATGACATTGCGATTGCTGCGTCTGGCAAGCACCCAGACACTCTCAAGGAAATCCTCCAATATGCCTCCAATTGTGGATTGGGGGTTAACCCTCATAAAACAGAACTTGTTCTCTTCACAAGGAAATATAAAGTTCCCCACGTAGACGCTCCTATGATTAATGGCACCAGTCTCACCTTCACTGTTAATGCAAAATACCTGGGTCTTATTCTGGACAGAAAACTAAACTGGAAAGCCAATCTACTAGAACGCGTAAGGAAAGCCAATGTAGCTCTCTATTCCTGTAAAAAGGCTATAGGTAGGAGCTGGGGTATGAAACCTGAAATCACTCGCTGGCTTTACGTGTCTGTTGTCAGGCCCATACTACTCTATGGCGTGATCGTTTGGTGGCCTGCCCTTGACAGGGCTGTTCACCTCTCTCAGGTAGCTAAAGTGCAACGATCCGCTTGCATGTGCATCAGTGGTGCACTAAGAACTACGCCCTCTGCGGCACTGAACATTATGTTCAACCTGTTACCCCTGGATATCCTTGGCAGACAGACTGCTGCCAGTGCGGCTATTCGTCTTAAAGCCTCCTCTCAGTGCTCTAGTTATCACATTGGCCACTCCTCGATCCTTGATCTTCTCAACTTCACACATGAAAACACGGACTACACCCCACCGAAACTGAGATTTGACCGACACTTCCGTACTAGTATCCCTGAACGGGATGAGTCGGATGGCTCTCCCCCTGATGATGGAAATTCGGTGCACTTCTACACAGATGGCTCTAAGACCGAAGGTGGGGTGGGCTGTGGTGTTTTCTCCGATAAGCTCAACCTGAGCATCTCGTTTCGCCTCCCCGATCATTGTAGCGTTTTTCAGGCGGAAATCATGGCGATTAAGGAAGCCCTGTCTTGGCTGAAATGTAATGTACTATCTGTCAGCGATATTAGCATTTTCACTGACAGTCAAGCTGCTATCAAGTCCCTGGAATCGTGCTCCTTTACTTCAAAGACCGTCTTAGACTGCCGTTCATCTCTGACAGAGATGACAGAGCAGTTCAACATTCACCTATGTTGGGTGCCAGTTCACAGAGACATTCCAGGAAACTGTAGGGCGGATGAACTCGCTAGACAGGGTACTACTCTAAGGATTCTGCCAGATAGGCAAGCCCTAGGTATGCCCCTCGCTACATGTAAGCATCTACTGAAGCTGAACGCTATTAGCAAGACCAACCTTAGGTGGGATAGTGGCTCTACGCGTCTCATTTCGAGGCAGATCTGGCCTAAGCTGGACCAGAAACGTAGTGCCGAGTTGGTTAAACTAAAGCGATCACAGATCAGTTGCGTTTTCGGTGTCATCACCGGACACTGTCTAATCGGCCATCATGCCAAAAGACTTGGCCTCTTTTCCAATGACTTCTGCAGGAGCTGTAGGGACGAGGAGGAGGAGGAAACCCTCTCCACTTCCTATGCACATGTCCTGCTCTATCACGCAAAAGAATGCTCCATCTAGGAGCTCCCTTCCTTGACGACCTCAGCGATTTGGCGTCCTTAGACGTCATGAACATCCATCGCTTCATCAAAAGCTCCGGTTGGTTTTATTAGTCCCTGAGTGGTCTAATGGTAGATCCTTGGCATCACAATGGACCTTTACTGGTCTAAGTGTGTCTGCATCGTGGTGCAGACAGCCAATCTAACCTAACCTAACCTAACCTGGACTAAGTTAGCAGAGTGCCTCAAGTAGCGCAACCCAGCATAAACCTTCCTAATTGTATTAGAGGTTGCATCACAGCAGGTGAGAGAGGAGTTAATATAATATCCTAGATATTTGACGACGTCCACCACGGGAATTATGTTGTTTTTTAGAACAATAGATGGAAAATCGGGATGGAATATCTTTCTAGAGCAAATCACACTTAATGTTTTAGCAGGGTTCAGTTTAAGTTTATTAAGATTTGACCATTTTAAAATTCTTTCTAGGTCTTCATTTAACCTGGCAACACAGTCTTTGCTTAAACTAACTGGGCGAGAAATGTAAACCAGGACGTCATCAGCATACATATGAATTTTGCAGCTTTCAACTATTGTAGGGAGATCATTGTTAAATAGAGAGAATAGAAGAGGTCCCATTACAGAACCCTGCGGAACACCTACATTAACGACATAAGGGTCCGAAACGCCCTTATCCGTGACCACAGTTTGAACTCGATAGTGCAAGTATGTTTGTAACAGCCTTAGAGATGTTGGTGAAAAATTAAAATTGTTTCTGAGTTTATAAAGCAGTATGGAGTGATCAAGGCTATCAAATGCTTTCGAGAAGTCTAGCAAAACTAAAATCCCAATTTCATTGGAATCCAAAGCTGACCGAAGTTCACTAGTGACTTTGAGAACAGCTGATTCACGGCTATGTTTGCTACGAAAACCAGATTGCCATTTCGACAATTTGTTGTCGATATTTAGATATATTTGCATCTGTTTAGAAAGTATCTTTTCAAAAACTTTTGACAGAAAACAAAGAATACTTATTGGACGGATATCTGAGGGGTTTTGAGGGTTGGTTTTTTTGGGAACAGGGATAATATTAGCAGCTTTCCATTGGTCAGGAAACTGACAACTATAAATACAGAAATTGAAAATATGACGTATGTACGGAAGAAGGTGGGGAAGAAGTCATTTCAGGAATCTAGGCGATATACCATCCGGTCCTATAGCATTTGATTTTACAGAGACAATTGCCTTAATAACATCAAGTTCTTCAACACATTCGAATGAGAAGGTTGGAGCCACATGGTGATCCTGATTAGAAATAGTCTCAACTGAATCATAATCGGAAGAATCTGGGGCAAAAAAATAACTCATTTGGTTTGGACATAAAGAGCACTTTTGCGAATTTTTATTGTTTACAACTCCAAGTTCTTTTAAGTTTTTCCACAACTCTCTAGAGTTCATTTTTGGATCAAGTTTGCTATTGAAGTACGATCTTTTAGAGTTGCGTATCAAATCGTTAACTTTATTGCGGGAAACGCAGTACTGCCTACGGTTGAACTCAGTGGGATTTCTCTTATATTTTTTAAAAAACCGCTCCCTCTCCCAAATTGAAAGTGGTAAATAATTTTTTTTTAAAAACTCCCACCTAAAAGTATATTTTTATTTAATTTTTTTTTTCCTTTGTAAAATAAAGATAATGCTGCAGTGAAACTGCTTCCAACCCAGAAGTAAAAAGTATTGTACAATGCGGGGCTAAAAAACGAATAGTAACATTTTGGGGTTGAAAGAAAAATAAAATAATGTACTCGTAAATATATGTTAATAAAACCGAAAATGTTAAACAAAAAAAGTAAATATATATATGTTCATATATAAATATGTATAAAAAAAATATTGTTTTACGTTTTGCATTATATTTCAGATTCCGTTAAGCTTTCTAGGTAAGTTTGCATTTCATTATTCTTAAGGTCATTAATAGATCTTTTTAGTGAGTTGCATAAACGGTTAAGAACTGCTTTATGTTGCGGAGCCCGAGTTTGTTGCCATCTTTTACGCACTTTTCTCTTCTCCTTAATCATCTCTTTTATTTCCTGCGGATAAGTTTGAATGTAACGGGCAGGGGTTCTCTTTGGTTTGGGAGCATTCTTCCACGCAGCATCCTGTGCGCTCAGCTCAATATTTGCTTCAATATCTTTTTTAAAGCCATCCCAATTAATTTTCGCGCCGGTTAATCTGGCCGGTCCTACTTTTTTAATCAGAGCTTGGCTTATCGTCATAATGATTGGAGAATGATCAGAGGAGAGATCAAAGCTTTCTTCAACTTTTATACAGTTGCCAGATATTCCTTTAACAACAAAGAAATCAATCAAATCTGGTATCTTATTTCTATCAGTCGGCCAATATGTTGGTTTACCCATCGAGTAAAAATTACAATTGAAGTGCATACCCGCATTATAAAGCTTTCTACCTTTCTGAGAGGCGTACCTTGAGCGCCAGAAGGGGTGTTTCGCGTTGAAGTCGCCACCAATAATAAAATTTGGTTTAAGGAAGTTGAAGATGTTTGTGAAATCACTTTCTTAAAGTTTACATCGCAGTGGACAATATATAGACGAAATGTTGAAAGCAAAATGTCTATTTCTAACGCGTACCGTGCTTACTTGCATTGCTTCTAATTCAATCTTTATTTCTGCTGAGTGTTCCATACATTCTTTTATAAACAAAGATGATCCGCCTCTGGCTCTTTCCGATGAGTGAAAGGCGTGATACACGCTATATCCCCTTATCTTAATATTCGATTGCTTTGTCAGATGAGTTTTACAGACTAAGCATATATCAATATCTTTTTCTCGTGTAAATATTTCTAATTCGTCGAGTCTTTGTATGAGCCCGTTGGCGTTTCAAGTAAGAATTTTAAGCGTTTCTTTCATATTCTGGTTGAAGTGCGCGTGTTATGAATGTTGTTTTCTAGTGCAACTAGTCTCTCGAAAATTAGTTTATTTGTTTTGTATTGCTCTTCAAGTTTCGCAAGAATTAGGGAAAAAACATTGGATACATGATCTTCTGAACTACCTCTATCACCGTTTTTCAATGTCGCTACTTGAGCAGGAGTCTTGGCATTAAAGTTTGGACGGTTTCGTGCTTTGCTCTCCCGTGAGTTGTCGGTCGTGTACGTACTCTTAACTGTCTTCGCCGCTTGAGCATAAGACTGCACGCCAATATTCGAAGATTTTGCTTCTGTATACTTTTGGATTTTTTTTCATTAACCGATCTTAAGTCAATATTGACGGATTTTCTATCTTTCGCTGCTTTTTTCGTAGCTATTTTGGGTCTGTTCTTGATTGGTTTCATATTCGGGCGCATGGAATTTTTTAGCGCATCGCGCCGTTTTTAAAGCTCTTTCGCCACTTCGCAACCTCGATAGTTCGCAGGGTGTTTTCCTTTGCAGTTTGTACAGGTGGCTGGTGTTTGCTTATTTAGGTGACACTCTTCCGAGAGATGTTTAGCTGTGCATTTAATGCATCGCGGCTCTTTCTGGCAGTAAGTCTGCGTATGATTGAAGCCTTGACAGCGCTTACACTGCGGGATCGATTTGGAGCTCTTACGCATAGGTTCGATTTTGACCACCATGTTTAGAATAGTCTTGATACCATATATAAGATTCTAATTATTCGCTTTGGAAGGTAATAAAAGGTATTCAAAAACCTCAAATTCAAGCCGCGCCAATTAGGAAAAATCAAGACGAATCAGGCATGATAAAGAGAAAGCGCAAGTTTTTGCCACCCACCTAGAAGAAACTTTCAAACCGTTTGATGGACAAGCTCTTATTGAAAATATAAATACGTCGTATATAGACAATAGCGTAATAAGAAATGCAACACTTACCGAACTTAAGGAAGAAATAAAGAAACTTAAACCTAAGAAAGCTCCTGGATATGACCTAATTACGGGAGAGGTTCTTAAAGCACTACCAAGAAGAGCTCTAATTAAGCTTCTGTTCATTATAAACGCCGCGATTAGACTAGAATATGTTCCCAGTCAATGGAAAGTCGCCGAAGTTATAATGGTCCTTAAGCCCGGAAAACCGCCGAATGAAAAAACGTCTTATAGACCGATTTCATTTCTTCCAATTATATCCAAAGTATTCGAGAGAATATTGATTAGGCGAATACAGCCGGTGATAGAAGAAGGGCATCTCATCCCGGATCATCAATTCGAATTCAGAAGTAAGCATTCTACAGTTGAACAAGTACATCGAATAACACATGTAATCGAAAAATCACTTGAAGAAAAAAAATATTTGTTCAAGCGTATTCCTTGACGTTTCTCAAGCCTTTGACAAGGTCTGGCACGAAGGCTTAAAGTTGCAATTACGACAAGTTCTGCCAAAGCACCTATATAATATTTTGGAATAGAGAGATTTCAAGGATATAATGGCTGGGTTGCCGCAAAGAAGCGTTCTTGGTCCAGTCTTATATCTATTATACACTCGTAATATACCGCAAGTAGAAGGCACTGAGCTACCTACATTTGCCGACGACACGTCACGCTAATATAACAGTCCTCCAAGTTTTGGATGAAAGAAATTTACTACGCCGTCTACAAAGAACCAAACCTTTGGACTTATTGCGTTAAGTAACCGCGTCTAAACTGCGGAGCTAGCAGGAACTTCTAATGAGAAGGTATTGGCAAAACGTCATTATTTCGTGAAACGAAAACTACTTGATAAGTCGAATACTTAGTTGCAGTAAAAATAAAAACAAGTCTGTGATATGTATGCGAGTGGAATGAAACAACCGGTTCGATCAGTGGTTAAAGAAAGACTTGCTTTATTTAGTCATTCGAAATTACAATAGAATAAAACGTTATACTTATTGTGGAAATAGCACATTGCAGAAGTAAGATTAAATAAGTGCTGACCTTATACATTTCAGTCTGTTTTGAAGGGAGGTTTTTTTAGTGGGTATGAATCCCACACTACTATGAGCACGCGCTGTCGATCCTCATAGTGTCTTGTTGAAGATTTTCACCTACCCCCAGAAAAAAAAAAATAATAATCAGGCTTATCGCGAATAAATTTTCCCTCGGAACTTTTCCCCCGAACAAAAATTAGGTATCATCAAAACAGGGGAAATAATTCCGCGGAAAAGAAATAGGTATCATGAATTTTCAACGCAATCGCGATATATAATTTTTCCCCGATGAATTTTTTCTCTATTTTTGAAGGTACATAATTTTTGTTCGTGGGAAAAATTCCGAGAGAAAATTTATTCGCGATAACCCTGATATTGTGTTAATGGTGACGCTTGGTTGAAATACTCACATTTTTTGTTTTCTTTTTTTCACGTATCCTTGGCGCAGAAACAAAAAAATATGTTTTCATTATTTGCAATCAACCAATTCATTGTGGCCATGAATAAAATTTTGCAGTTCGGCGATTATCAGATGTTCGGCGCCTGGATTTAATCTTTCGCGCTGTTGAGCTTGTGCGACCTCATCCGCTCATCGCATGATGTAAATTTGCAAACATTTCTGCCATATATCAGAAAACTTGAAAACTTTTGATATACGTGCACGTCTCAATTTATAAAACAATTTACCGCCTTCAGGTAGGGGTTAGAATATACCCAAGGTAGGCAAGAGGCGACTGAAATCCACCCTCCGTATACCGAGTATGGCGTATACAAAATATGCAATGAACAAAACAAAAGATTTGAATACCCCAGGTGGCAGTCCACATACACTGGAAAATCCACCCTCTTCGGAGGCCGGCTCTACGGATTCTGGCGAGAGCCATATATTGCGTTTATCTGACCCTTTTAAAAAAGCTACTATGGTAGTAAGATCTTCACCATCAAGATCTACCATAAAAACGCGCGGAACTAGAAGTCCGGCGACATCGATAGTGTCGGCGCACGAACAACGGACTTCAACGAAAATCCAAAGCCTTACGGACGAAAATATGGAACTCCGGACCAGGCTAAGTAAAATGGAACTTCTCTGCGAAGACCTAAGAAAAGAATTAAATGTACTTAAAGCAGAAAATAAAGCCTTTAAGGATATACCGAAACCTCGTAATGAGTCTGCTGCGAGTTCAAACGTCACCGATAACACTGATTATCAAATGGATGAAAAAGAACTAAGTCGGGAAACCAACTGAAATCGACTGGTCGAAAACGACCAGTTAAGAAACGAAAAGCTGGGTCTTCGGGCGAAATGGTAACGAGGCAAGAAAACACGCAAAGTAAGTGAGAAGATAAAGAAGAGCGTGACAAAATAAACCATGTGCCGAAGAAAATCCACGAACTAAGGTACGACCACCGCCACCAATAAATGCAATCGGAATTGCAGACTATAATAAACTGCATTCTATTCTTAAACCTCTGTTGCTATCCGATTTTGAAGTAACATCGCTCAACAACAACAAATGGAAAGTAAACGTGAAGGATTCGGACAGTTATCGCTTAGTATCTAATAAACTGAATACTGAAAATATTCAGTGGTATACTTACAAAAATAAATCTGAATGACCGATACGAGTCGTAGCTAGGAGTCTTCATGCCTCATGCTTAAAGGAAGATGTTTTTCACGATTTGAAGAACAAAAACTTTAAATCGTCGATGCTGTAAATTTAATTAAACGGGAAAAACAAAAATTGGAAGGCGAGGAAACGACGATTTGAAAAGCTGAGAGCTTAGATAAGATTTAAGAAATAAGAACAATTCTGAATGACGTAGTCAAAATCGAACCCATGCGCAAGAATACAAGGTCGATACCTCAGTGCAAACGATGCCAAGGATTCATTCATATGCAAACGTATTGCCGAAAAAAACCGCGATGTGTGAAATGCGCCGGAAATCACCCCTCCCAAGTTTGTGGAGTAAACAAACAAACCTCTGCAACATGTGCTAATTGTAAGGGAAAGCACCCGGCAAATGATAGAGGCTGTGAAGTAGCTAAGGAGTTGCAAAAATGGAGAGATACGCTCCTTAAGCCCAAACTAAGCCAATGCGTAAGATCGCACAGAAAAAGTAGACAAAATGAAACTACCGGGTACAGAGCGCAAAAGGTGAGGGGAAAAGTGACAACAGAGAAGTCCTCGACCTCTGTTCTTAAAAGAAACTGTACTCAAAAGTTAGCATTGGAAAAGCCACCGGGTAATGACCCTCGGACAGCAGGAGTGCAGACTGCAGTAAGTAAGGCTGCGGCATCCGAAAAACCAAAAAACGTTGAAATTTCGACGGACCCTGTCTCTCATGTTTTCTCAGTTATTCTCGAGAAATTTGAAGAACAAAGCAAAATAAATAAAATAATTCTCGATAATCTGGTTAAGCTTGAAAATAATTCACGGAAAACTTGTACTTTAACTAGAATATGGATGACAAACGAATGTTTAAAATATGAACTTGGAATGCAAACGGACTTTTGCAAAAACTTGACGAAGTGGAAATATTTATGTGTGAAAAAGATATTGATATAATATTTGCTTAATTTCTGAAACCGACGTAAAAAAGCATAGAAACGGACTAATTGGATTTGTCAACAATACAGTCCTACAAATTTTGGATGAGAGCTATTTATTGCGCCGACTACAAAGGACGAAACATTTCGACTTGGCGAGATAATGATTAACCGCGTCTAGTTTGCGGAATATGCAGGATGTTTCAGTTGAAAGTAACCTGCCAAACGTTTTTATTTCGTGATAGAAAAGTTGATTGATAAGTTATTACTTAGTTGTCATATCTAACAAATTTATATCGAATGGTGGTGTTTTTTTAGTCGGGAAGAATCTGACACTGCTATGAGCACCCTCGAAAAAAAAACTTTATAAAAAATATATTAAGTGTAAGTTGGCAGCTCAATCGGATCGTTAGTTTTTGAGTTTGAGATTTTGATGTTTAGCGCCATCTATCGGAAAACCTGAAAGCTTTTGATGAATATCCACTTCTCACTTTATAGAAAATATGTTTTTCAACTTAATCGGATGATTGGTAGATTTTAGTTTTCAGCGCAATCTTTCGGATAACTTGAAAACTTTTGATTTTCGTTGATTTCTCACTTGATAAAAAATATATTGTGTAGGTTTCAGCTCAATCGGATGGTTTGTTTTTGAGATAATATATAATGCACCTTTTTGTTTCAGTGAAGTATGATATTAAAGAAGTCACACGACAGCGAGTCACCATGTCTAAAACCTTTTTTGACATCGAATGTCTCGATTAGGTCATTACCGACCTTGATCGAGCAGCGATCGTTCTCTATTGTCATCTTGCATAGACGGACAAGTTTGGCAGGAATGTCAAAACTAGACATGACTCTATATAGCTCTTCTCTATGGATGCTGTCATAGGTGGGCTTGAAACCTATAAAGAGATTATGAGTATCGATTAGGGCTTGTTGGGCTTTCTCCAGTATCTGTCGAAGTGTAAAGATTTGATCGATGGTGGACTTTCCTCTACTATGAATATTGTACTCTACCTAGATTTTAAATTTATACAGTTAATTGAGACTTTCGATTATTATTAGAAAAGTATGAATTAGAGGTCCATAGTATGACTTAGACATGCACATAAATAAGAGTATGTACCTATTACTTGAAAATTCTATATTCGAGAACATTTCTAACGAGTTTGATAAATAGTACATAAATGTTAAATACATTATCTAGGTTTGTTATAAGTTGATGCGTTAATGTATATTCCATATGAAAAATATAATAGATAAACAGTGTGCATTCGCAAACGGCTCACATGCAGATGTGCTTCGCATTCATTTAATTTCCATCAAAAATGTCAATCATAATTTCGATGCCTGTCTCTGATTTTCATGGCTAACATTTTACTGAGAAACCAATTTTGTGGATTCACCCACTGAGATTGATAAGTGACGCATACGAAAAAATTCCCTTAACATATCTAAAATCCATTGACATTCTGCCATTCCGGTATTCTTTAGTCACCCCTTACGATTTCATAAGTGCACTTTTAATACATACTCGTATAGTCAAATGCTTGTCAAAACGTCAACTCTGATATTTGATTATTTTAGTTACGGGGAGGGAAACGACAGCTGAAAGATGGCATCGTGCTGGAGAAATTGAACCATTCAATTAACAGAGCAATGTGGGATTTAAATTATCAGGGATTAGATTGTCGGAGTGATTGCTACTTTTGCTTTTGTGAAACCAAATTGTTAGAGGATGAGAAGATTCGTGTGAACTTTTTGATAAAAGAGATCAGAATCCATGAGTATGCTATATATGTACATGTATATATTATATTATGTACATATAATTTTTAATTAAACAAAGATATTTATACAAATAAAACATATAAAAAAAAATAAATAAACTGAAATTCGAGTTAATAATTAAAATAAAAACACATCAAAATTTAACAAAATAGACAAACTACAAATTATGTAATTATTTGAACTTTTTTTTTCTAATAAATGTGCAATGTCGTAGTACAAATTTCAAATAAAGAAATAACAGTTACCATACGAGCTTCTGAGAGCTCGAAGCAGTCAAAGTGTAAAACATTTTGATACTCGCCTTCTTATATGCCCGTTTTAAAATATGTATTTTGTTCAATATTTTTATTAGAAATTATGGAAAGTATTATTGACAAAATATGCAGACATTGATCTCCTCTATAATCTATCTAAATATTATACTCAGCCCCACCCAATTCATGTAGTCGTTTCCATAAAGAAAAAATGATTTTAATTAAATCTCTGAAAAGTCAAAATAAGAAATCGAAGTAACAAATTTTATTTTACAACTCTAATCCTAATTTAGTAGGTTCTGCATATTTATACGTTATTCTCTAAGGATATTAAGTTTACTACATTGGTTGTAGCTGAACGAAATAATGGAGCAGACAAGTCGATTAAGCTAAGCCCGTCCGTACGTCACATCTTTTTGGGATATGGACGAAAGTACATTTGAGTAGAAAGTTTAAATGTCCCCCAAAATATCCAGTCTACATCGTATGAATTCTGTTTTGTGAGGTTCTTCTTTTCCCAAGTTGAGGACCGTCTTCACGTAAAAGAATCCTATCTTTGTCCAAGTACAATAGCCAAAAGTCGTCAACATGTGATTATTGCTTATCCGAGACGTGGTGTTGGCTTTTGTAGCGGGAAAATGTTCGGTAACTCAGTCTGCTGGTTGCTGCCTTACAAATTTTTAATAAAATGATTCAGCAAGCTCTGGTCCTCCATTTCCGTGAAAGACATTCCTCTAATAATCTTGTTTAAAAACTGTTGGTAGCTCATAATGCTCTTTGTTCTGCTAACTAATAACGAACATTGGCGCAGTGGACGCAATCACCACTACTTCCAGGCATAGTCTACAGGTATCCAACCTAGAAAACCCTTGTTCTTCGGGTGATACCTGAATTTACAATCGCATTGCTCCAAATTTTGTTTGTTCACGTAGACATTCAGCCAAAAATGAGCTCATCGCTGAAGATGATTTTTTGGTCAAAACTGATATCGGTTTCCAACTGCTTCAGAGTCCAATCAGCGAATGCTTACTTACTTACTTACTTACTTACTTACTTAGGTGGCGCTACAGTTCGGGGTGAACCTGGGCCTCAACCAACAAGCCTCCCCATTTAGCTCGTTCTTTAGCTAATTGCCTCCAGTTGCGCACTCCAAGTTGGTCGAGGTCCCCTTGAACTTGTGCGCGACACCTACGGCGATGATTCCCTCTACTGCGTCGTCCCTCGGGGTTAGATTCGAAGACTCTGCGGGCCGGAGCGTTGGTGTCCATTCGCTCTACATGTCCTAGCCATCTCAGACGTCCAATACGCAGTTTTTTGACTAGGTCGATGTCGGTGTACAGCTCGTGTAGTACGTGATTGAATCTTCTCCTCCAAAACTCGTCAACGCAAACGGGACCGAAAATCTTACGAAGAATTTTTCTCTCGAAGCGACCAAGGATATCTTCATCCTCTTTTAATAAAGTCCATGTTTCAGCGCCCTAAAGCAGGACTGGGATGATCAGGGTCTTATACAGATTCTCCTTAGTTGTTCGAGATAGGGCTTTACTGTTGAATTGCCTTATAAGCGCAAAAAAACAGCGATTGGCAAGAGTTATTCTTCGCTTGATTTCTGCGCTGATCTTGTTCTCAGAGTTTATAGCAGAGCCAAGGTAGACAAAGTCCCTTACTACCTCGAAGTTATAGCTGCCCACTGCGACGTTTTGTCCAATTCGTCGGCGTTGGCTGTCCCTTCTTGTTGACAGCATATACTTGGTTTTGCCCTCGTTTATCGCTAAACCCACTTCGGCCACTTCCGCCTCAATGCTTGCAAACGCACCGGTGAGAGCCCGCTTCCGATAATGTCTATATCGTCGGCCTATGCAAGCAGTTGTACAGACTTGTGATAGATTGTGCCTCCGGTGTTGGCTTGTGAGTTCCGCACAATCCGTTCAAGTACAATGGTAAAGAAAACACATGACAGCGCGTCATCTTGTCTAAAACCTTTTTTGACATCAAAAGTCTCGGTGAGGTCATTACCGACCTTGATGGAGCAGCGAGCGTTCTCCATCGTCAGCCTGCACAGACGGACAAGTTTGGCAGCGATGTCAAAACTAGACATGACCCAGTGAAGGGACGGGTTAAGAATATCACTGCAGCGCCCCCAACAACTAGCGCTTGTCGTAAAAGGCGACTAAGGGGACAAATCAGATCTAGGCAATATAACACCCAAGTGAGCCTAGCGACACATATACTACCTTAAAAACCCTCCCAAAAGTGTGCGAAGAAGACTATGAAGACTGCCATGGAGGACTAGGATATGGCACCAGGAACCTTCCTGGTGAAGAAATCCTAAGCATGTGCAAATCACATGGTCTTATCGTGTTAAATACCATGTTCATCAAACAAAGCCGACACCTGATCACTTACAGCAGTGGTGGAGATGAAACTCAGATTGACTACCATTTGGTAGGCAGTTTCATGAAGCCTCGGATAAAGGATTGCAAGGTGATCCTGGGACAGACAATCGCTTGGCAACACCGTCTCCTGCTAACAGAAATTTTTATGAAAACACCGAAGAAAAGCAAACAAACAAGGGTCTCTGAGAAAATCAAGTGGTACAATCTGGACAAGGAAAAAGGCGAGGCTTTTGTTTTCGTAATGAAAAATGACCTCTCTCACACTATCAACGGAGCTGAGGATGAAGAGTGCAGAGCACAAAATATGTGGGATTCCCTACAGCGAACTTGCTTAAAGAAGGCCAAATCACTGCTAGGTGCTTCAAAAGACCACCACCAACATGCCAAAGAAACATGGTGGTGGAGTGATGAAGCCAAGAAAGTGATAAATGAGAAAAGAGCGGCTTTCAAAGCTGTGTCAAAGTGCCCCTCTAATAATAGTGACGAAAAAGCTCGCCTCGAAGTGGAATACAGATGTTGCAAGTAAAAAGCGAAGAAAAAGTGCGCCCAGCTTCAAGAAGAGAGTACGGAGGGCCTGTATCGGGAGCTGGAGAAAATATCTTCCCCGGTTGCTGATGCAAACCAGGCTATCCAGGAGCTGCGAAGACACAATATGAACAAGAGCGCAACCATCTTCAAAATAGCCGCCAAAAGAAGGAGGAATGCTCAGGAGATTCGTTCGCCAAAGTTCATTAACAATGCTCATGGCCAGCTTCTTGTGGATGACGAGAACATTCTGCAGAGGTGGCGGCAGTATTGTGAAGAACTTTTAAATGAACAGTTTACCCGGCTATACTTTCCAAGAGCCACCCCTAACTGTGAAGAAATACCCGACATTATAGTCGAATAAGTTAGTGAGGCGGTCAAATACTCCAAAAAACGAAAAGCGGTTGGGCCAGACGAGATGCCCTCTGAGTTCTGGGAAAAGATGGGAGACATCGGGTTCAGATGGCTTAGAATTCTCATCTCCAAATTTGTGAGAGGTGACCCAATTCCGAATCAATGGACGGAAAGTTACCTTCTCCCTGTATATAAAGGGACGGGTGATACGCGAAACTGTGATAACTACCGTTCGATCAAGCTGATGTCGCACACCATGCAGATCGTTGAGCGGATATTAGGTGGCCGACTGCGAAAAATAATACGGCTATCTGATGATCAGTGCGGGTTTGTCTCGGGTAAATCAACCACAGATGCAATCCAAAGTATAAGGATCATAATGGAAAAACATCGTCATTCCTTAAAGGATTTACATATTGTATTGGTTGACTTTGAAAAGGCATTCGACAGACAACCACGAGATCTGATACGGGTGGCGGTAGGACATCGAGGGGTTCCAGAAACCTATGTACAGATGATCATGGACATGTACGAAGGAGCAAAGACAAGAGTAAGATGCCCCGCTGGCGTAACCGAAGAGTTCCCAATCAAAGTCGGGGTGCAACAGGGAAGCGTCTTAAGTCTTACTTACTTAGGTGGCGCTACAGTTCGGGGTGAACCTGGGCCTCAACCAACAAGCCTCCCCATTTAGCTCGTTCTTTAGCTAATTGCCTCCAGTTGCGCACTCCAAGTTGGTCGAGGTCCTCTTGAACTTGTGCGCGACACCTACGGCGTCTACTGCGTCGTCCCTCGGGGTTAGATTCGAAGACTCTGCGGGCCGGAGCGTTGGTGTCCATTCGCTCTACATGTCCTAGCCATCTCAGACGTCCAATACGCAGTTTTTTGACTAGGTCGATGTCGCTGTACAGCTCGTATAGTTCGTGATTGAATCTTCTCCTCCAAAACCCGTCAACGCAAACGGGACCGAAAATCTTACGAAGAATTTTTCTCTCGAAGCGACCAAGGATATCTTCATCCTCTTTTAATAAAGTCCATGTTTCAGCGCCTAAAGAAGGACTGGGATGATCAAAGTCTTATATAGAGTCTCCTTAGTTGTTCGAGATAGGGCTTTACTGTTGAATTGCCTTATAAGCGCAAAAAAACAGCGATTGGCAAGAGTTATTCTTCGCTTGATTTCTGCACTGATGTTGTTCTCAGAGTTTATAGCAGAGCCAAGGTAGACAAAGTCTCTTACTACTTCGAAGTTATAGCTGCCCACGGTGACGTTTTGTCCAATTCGCCGGTGTTGGTTTTCCCTTCTCGTTGACAGCATATACTTGGTTTTGCCCTCGTTTATCGCTAAACCCATTTTGGCCGCTTCCGCCTTAATGCTTGCAAACGAACCAACGGTGACAGCCCGCTGAGTTCTTCCAAAAATGTCTATATCGTCGGCCTATGCAAGCAGTTGTACAGACTTGTGATAGATTGTGCCTCCGGTGTTGGCTTGTGAGTTCCGCACAATCCGTTCAACTACAATGTTAATTAAGTCACATGACAGCGCGTCACCTTGTCTAAAACCTTTTTTAACATCAAAAGTCTCGGTGAGGTCATTACCGACATTGATGAAGCAGCGAGCGTTCTCCATCGTCAGCCTGCACAGACGGACAAGTTTGGCAGGGATGTCAAAACTAGACATGGCTCTATAAAGCTCTTCTCTATAGATGCTGTCATAGGCGGCCTTGAAATCGATAAAGAGGTGGTGAGTATCGATTTGGAATTCTTGGGTTTTCTCCAGGATCTGCCGAAGTGTGAAGATTTGATCGATGGTGGACTTTCCTGGCCTGAAACCGCACTGATAGGGTCCAATCAGGCTGTTCATAAAAGGTTTCAGGCGTTCACACAATATCGCAGAAAAGATCTTGTATGCGATGTTGAGGAGACTGATGCCTCTTTAATTGGCGCAGTTGAGGGGGTCTCCTTTCTTGTGGATCGGGCAAACGATGCTGAGATTCCATTCATCAGGCATACACTCGTCTGACCAAATATTAGAAATGAGTTGGTGTATGCACTCTACCAATTCATCACCAGCTGCCTTGAAAAGTTCGGCCAGTAAGCCGTCAGGTCCAGCAGCCTTGTTCGATTTTAGCTTGGATATTGCTATCCTCACTTCGTTTTGGTCATCGTCTATGTTGAATGGTTCATTCTGCCTGACAGCGGGATGTTGGTCTTCGTCGCCGTTATACAGTCTGCAGAAGTAGTTTTTCCATATTCTCAGCACCGACTGTGATTCTACTACGAGGTTTCCATTTTTATCTCTACAGGTTTCTGTACGGGTATTACTTCTCTGACATGTTCTTTTTACCTTTTGGTAAAACTTCCGTACATTGTTCCTGGAGTATAATCACTCGATATTCTCAAACGCGCGCTTCTCATGCTCTTTCTTTTCTTTTGGAGAAGCCGATGTTCTTCCCGTCTCTTTTGCTCGTAGAGCTCACGAGCAGCTCTCGTCTTCCGCTGCAGCGCTGCTTTGTATGCCTCTTGTTTTGCTGCATGCACTCGCCGGCATTCTTCGTCAAACCAGGGGTTTCGCGGTGGTGGGCGAGCGAGACCCAACACATCAGCCGCGGCGTTTCTGATGGCATGTTGGCAGCGTTGCCACTGGTCTTCGGTACTTGTTGCTGGCGGCAAAGGGGTGATTGAGAGATTTCGGGATACGCGTTCAGCGAAGACTCTTAGCGTCTTAAGTCCTTTGCTCTTTATTACAGTCCTTGATTATCTGCTTGAAGGTAAAGTGATGGACCCCAAGGTACATCAGTTATTCTTTGCTGACGATGGAGCCATCATAATTGAGGATCCTACATCCCTGCAACGAGCACTTGATGTGTGTGTGGACGCTCTGGAGGGAAATGGGTATCGCATTAGTTCAAAAAAGACAGAGTACTTGTGCTGCCCATTCTCTGATCCACTCAGGCCCATTCCATACATTTATTTGAATTGAACAGTGTTGCCCAAGTGCGAAAAGTTAAAATATCTGGGATCTATGATCAATAGCAAAGCAACCTATGATGACGACATCAATCAGCGTACTGCGGATGAAGT
The DNA here is from genome assembly GCA_945910035.1 of Brachypalpus laphriformis. Classification (NCBI taxonomy): domain Eukaryota; kingdom Metazoa; phylum Arthropoda; class Insecta; order Diptera; family Syrphidae; genus Brachypalpus; species Brachypalpus laphriformis. The sequence continues at coordinate 128,183,956 of OX246756.1, forward strand.
GGCGAGATAATTTCACTATCTTCTGTGACAGAAAAATGCTACCTAAGTTGAAGGTAAGGCTCTACACCGCAGTTGTGCGTCCAGCGCTCACATACGGTTCACAATGTTGGACGATGTACAAAACGTATGAGAGTAAATTAACGGCAGCTGAGATGAAGATGCTTCGCATGACAGCAGGAGTGACAAAGCTTGATCGAATAAGAAGTTCGAAGATCCGTGGAAGCTTTCACATCAAGGATCAGTAGAAATGCAGTGAAGTGGGAGGGCTATGATCCCTTATTTTCGGATCGTAACCTCTCTGATTAAAGGAAGAAGAAGAAGAAGAAGTCAAAACTAGACATGGCTCTATAAAGCTCTTCTCTATAGATGCTGTCATAGGCGGCCTTGGAATCAATAAAAAGGTGGTGAGTATCGATTTGGAATTCTTGGGTTTTCTCCAGGATCTGCTAAAGTGTGAAGATTTGATCGATGGTGGACTTTTCTGGCCTGAAACCGCACTGATAGGGTCCAATCAGGCTGTTCATAAAAGGTTTCAGGTGTTCACACAATATCGCAGAAAGATCTTGTATGCGATATTGAGGAGACTGATGCCTCTATAATTGACGCAGTTGAGGGGGTCTCCTTTCTTGTGGATCGGGCAAACGATGCTGAGATTCCATTCATCAGGCATACACTCGTCGGACCAAATCTTAGAGATAAGTTGGTGTATGCACTCTACCAATTCATCCCCAGCTTCCTTGAAAAGTTCGGCCGGTAAGCCGTCAGGTCCAGCAGCCTTGTTCGATTTTAGCTTGGATATTGCTATCCTCACTTCGTTTTGGTCAGGTGGACGGAAATTTTGACTATCATCGTCTATGTTGAATGGTTCATTCTGCCTGACAGCGGGATGTTGGTCTTCGTCGCCGTTATACAGTCTGCAGAAGTAGTTTTTTCATATTCTCAGCACCCAATGTGATTCTACTACGAGGTTTCCATTTTCATCTCTGCAGGTTTCTGTACGGGTACTGCTTCTCTGACTTGATCTTTTTACCTTTTGGTAAAACTTCCGTACATTGTTCCTGGAGTATAATCACTCGATATTCTCAAACGCGCGCTTCTCATGCTCTTTCTTTTCTTTTGGAGAAGCCGATGTTCTTCCCGTCTCTTTTGTTCGTAGAGCTCACGAGCAGCTCTCGTTTTCCTTTGCAGCGCCGCTTTGTATGCCTCTTGTTTTGCTGCATGCACTCGCCGGCATTCTTAGACCGCTATGTTTGCTTATGAATATCGAGTTGAGGAAACCATGTGCTTGCTATGGTGACATTTCGCTCCACAGCGAAATCAATTAGCCTTAGTCTGTTATCAGACATGGTGTCGTTTAGGCTATGCTTACCGACTGCTCTACCAAAGACGTCCTCCTTTCCTATTTTGGCGTTAAAATCGCCCAATACGATTTTAACGTCGTTAGTTAGATGGTTAATTGACTATCTATTTCATAAAAAAGAAATTGTTAACAATTTTGAATCCTTAGTCTATAAGGTTTGGCTTAAGGCCGTCTACCAGATTGACAATATAAATTTTCTGTTTCGTTAATTTTGTACGAGTATATAGTTTTAACCAATTTTATGTTTATTACTAAAAGTTTTCGTCTATAATGCATTTTCTGTAGCGTAGTTTTAACGTCGTATTTAGGACATTGCTCGTATGTTTTGTCGAGGAGCTCGTAGAAACACTCTTTGGTGGCAGGGTCCTTTTCTTCCGTGGTGGCATGAACACATAAGGCTTATGTTAGCGAATTTAACCTTGATCCGGATAGTCATAATACGCTCGCTTACGTTTCGGAAGCTTAAGACTTCTTGCCTAAGTCTGCCGCGTATGACAAATCCGCATCCGAATAAGCGTTGCCTGTTGCCTCTGTAGCAATCACCGTAGTAGATGTCACAGTTTTTCATCCTCTTTTTGCCCGGCCCATCCCATCGCACTTCCTGGATGGCGGTAATATCTGCTTTATAGCAGTCTAGGGCCTCTGCTAGTTGTTCGGCTGCACGTGGTCTGTAAAGGGACAGAACATTCCACGTACAGATCCGAAGGTCGTTGTCCGTATTTCGTTTGCTGGGGTCGTTATTAGTTGAGTCATCCTTATCCGAGGCTTTTGGTTGTTTTGGAACCATAGATTTTTTACGTGGTAGGGAAGTTACCCCGACGGTACAACCCACAACGTGGAGGGCCAGTTCCTTAATTATTCTCCTAGGACGAGGGGCCGGGTACACCGGTGCCAGTAGTCCACTACGGGAGTATGAGCGCTGCCGTTGGCCCATTAAGGGCTCCTCCGACACCATCTCTATTCCAATGTTCTGACCAACATTGGAAATTTTTTACCGACCTGTAATCCGAATACGTCCAAGCAGCTCGCGCAAGCTATTCACTAAGTTCAACCTAACTGGAACTATAGATGCCACCGTTGACTCCGTCTAGGGAATTCGTCCGCTGCCGCCTGGAACAGGAAGAAGAGCTCTAGTGAGAAAACACTCTTCCCCCCCTCTCTCATCTGCTGCCGCCAAGAATCCTCCAAACGGGGTTGGTTACCCATTTCTTGGATTAAGGTACTAGGCACCCAGCTGTCACCACGTGGAGGTTGAGAGTAGGAGTTGGTATTCCTCAGCTGAGTGAAAACGTTCGTGTTTTTATATGATCGCATGCACTATCGTTTGACCAGCCTGCGGAGATGGTCTTGGTAATACTTAAATCAGTGAATGCGCGACGGATGAAATGGTCAGAAGGCTTCTGTTCAGCAGCATGGGTTTATTCAGGGCAGATCTACATGTACAAACTTGTCGATTTTCTGCAATTTTGTTATAAAAAACTTCGAGATCGGCCTGCAAACTGATGTGGTTTTCACTGATTTTGCAAAAGCATTCGATAGGGTTAGCCACAAAACATTAATAAGGAAACTTTCCTGCTTGGGTTTCCACTCAAATTTACTTGATTGGATTGAGTCTTATTTGAGTAATCGGATCCAATTTGTGAAAATGTCTAAACCTATTAATGTAACTTCGGGCGTCCCACAAGGTAGCCACCTTGGCCCGTTGTTATTCATACTTTTTATTAATGATCTTCCGGACGTCATCAAGCATTCTGAATGTCTTTTGTTTGCTGATGATCTAAAGATATTTTGTGCAACTAAAACTGAAAACGATTGTAATCTTTTGCAGGAAGACATTAATGCAGTGGACAAATGGTGTGTTGTTAACAATTTGCCCCTGAATACTTCGTGTCAATGCTTCACACTTTCTAGGTCTTTTACTTCCATTTTGCATTGTTATTACCTTAAAAACAGTCCACTTGATAGAGTGACCTCAAAAAAGGACCTGGGTATTTTGCTTGATCCTCGCCTAACTTTCAATGAACACATTGACTATATTGTCTGCAAGGCTAATTCTCTGCTAGGTTTCCTTAAACGTAACTCAAGAGATTTTACTGATCCCTACACACTGAAAACTCTTTTCATTTCTTTAGTTAGACCCCACTTGGAGTATTGCAATGTTATTTGCAATCCTTTTTACAATTTGCACTCCTATCGAATTGAAAGAGTACAGAGAAGTTTTACTAGATTTTTATTTTTCAAACTAAATTGGCGAATCGAAACGCCTTCCTATAAAACCAGATTATTGTTATTTAACTTAAATACTTTAGAATGTCGTCGTAAATATTTTTGCTTTATGCTGGTCAGAGACTTAATTCATTATCAAATTCAGTGTCCTACCTTGCTATCTATGCTCGATTTTTATTCTCCTTCTTGAATGCTACGCGCTCAGTTCCACTTCCGTGAAAGTATACACCGGACTAATTACGGTCAAAATGAGCCAATTGCTCGTTGCATCACTGAATTTAACTCTATATTAGCATCAATAGATATTTTTCTTAATTGTTCCAGACTTAAATTTAAAAATAATCTACTATTAATCTTATCTGATAATGTTTGATTGTTAAGTTTCCTTTCTTATTTATTTAAAATAAAATAATTGTATGAGTTTATTTTATGAATGTTTGTTTTGCATCCAAAATACTTCTTAATTTTGTTATTTAGTCTGTAAGAGATTATTATACTCTGTTAGATAAAATAAAAAAAGAAATAAAGAAAGAAAGAAAGAATTTGAACTTGGTACGGATACTGTCCCAAGTCTTTTCACAAAATTCGTCAAGGCTAAGCGTACAAAAGGTCAAGTTCCTGAGGAAGACGCGAATTTGAGTCGTTTTTGTTCTCGCGCACACTCTGTGCTACCGCAGTAATATTTTCGGTCGACTGTTGACGTACTGGAACTGCTCGATCAATGTTGTGCACTCCGGGAAGAAAAATGATAAGATTCCTTGAATGTTGATTAATGAATGATTACTTTTCTTTTCTCAACTTTCCACCCGTCCATTCTCTCCCATATTCCCGCTTATTTTCGCCTGCCGGATGCTCATGTACAACATGCACTTGTGCGCATGAATTTAAACGAACCCAAGTGAGTGAATATATTATATATTATACGTAACGCCCGTCGGTTAGGTCAGGTAAGCTGTCTGCACGAGAATGTGGACTCACTTAGACCAGTAAAGGTCCATTGTGATTTCATGGATCTACCATTAGACCATTCAGGGACTAATTAAACCAACCGGAGCTTTTGATAAAGCGAGAGATGCTCACGACGCGTAAGGACGACAAATTGCCGAGGTCATCAAGGAAGGGAGAGGCCCTAGATAGAGCATTCTTTTACGCGATAGGGCTGGACATGTGCATAGGAGGTGAATGATGCTTTCAACATCCTTCTCGTCCCTACAGCTCCTACAGAAATCGTTGCAGAAGGGGCTAAGTCTTTTGGCATGTTGGTCTATAAGACAGTGTACGAGTGTAGTGAGAACACCGATAACGCAGCTGATCTGTAATTGCTTTAAGTTAACCAACTCGGCGCAACATTTTACGCTTAACGCGAACAGAACTTAAATTTTGATACTTAAAATGTACGATTTCGGTGCGTTGTTGAATCGTGTAGCGCTCAATTGTAAAATGGCAACTATGACAGAACACAACGACAGCAGAATGACAGCAAAATATGACTGCAGTCGGTTGTCAAAGGTATATAATAGCTACTGAATGCCCCTTTATATATTATGTTGCGGAATAGTTAATTTATCCTCAAGAAGATGTTTTATTTACTTTAAACGACGTATCTACACTATAAAACTCATTCTACTTGTAAGTAGCAAATATTATTAATTTCAGTGCAATGCATATAATGTTCTCTGTTTGACGAATCCTTTAGTTTTATTCTCGTTCTACTGAAACTATGAAACTTTATCCTTTGCTTCATAAAGTTCTTCAAACTAAATTTAAGTACTGTAGGTTTGCATTATTGAGTTGTTGTCAATCTAATCTGATAACATTTTTGAGAATTTCGTGAGATAGCTAATTAAATCACGCGATATTCAGTCAAAAGACAACCAGAACTAAGACACTCAGTCTAAAACATGCCTCTATATTATGGAGAATACATGTTTCAAAGACACCGCCGCTTTCGCATTTTTTTTTCCAAACATACACTGCAATTACCTGCGTTCATATGTCTTCTTTCCCTGCTACACATCTTTTATAAATATGCGCATCCACACTCAATAAACGGACCCTCATCGCACATTGCACTTATCCAAAATAGCCCTGTGTTTAATGAATGTATCTCTCTTATGATTCATTGCTTGGACGGCATGTAATTATCATCTAGGCAAGATGACATTTTAATTGATATTATATTTCAATGAAGGGTACTGTATTCTTCAAAAATTTCCCACAGAAGTAGTTTTAGGAACAGGAATTACTTTTGGAAATTTTCTCTACAATAATTACATATAAGAGCTGTTGACCACCCAATTTGATTAAAATGTGATGTTTATGCAGTAGCTACAACAATATTACATGTTGATGTCGTTGTTGTAGACATAAATTTATTCACCAGAACCTAATCACCAACAGGTTCAATGACATTTTTAACGCCAACTATTAGTGTGATTCCATACAGAATTGAGCTTATTTAGACAGTTCTAGGATATGTTAATACTCGTATCACTGTGTAGTGAAAATGGAATAGACTGCCTGTCTATTGGACTGCGTTAGACTCAAGAAACACCGAATAGACTCTAATGTAGTTTTTCAAAAGTTTTGATCTGCAAAAGCGATGGCCAACCTTTGCTTCAGCAAGTATTATACATATATAGAAATGTAGTTCTAGACTTACATTTTGCATACATACTGAAACAGTTCTGTCGATGTTGTTACCGGGAGATTATCTGACACAGGGCCACTATAGACTATTTGGCATACAGCTTAGCACTTTAGAGCTCATCTAATTTTAAATAGTATATTATTTTATGAGCTAAGTAAATGGCAGTGCCCTATGTACTTCTATACGCCTAAGTCGTGATTTACACGCTGACTCTAAACATGGGACTCTCTTACACGTTTAATTTTGAACTCTCATTCTAAGAGTTTTCCACATTCTCACGTTGGCTCTTTCTGAGACAGCACCCTGAAACTAAATTTGTTAGTTACAGCCTCTTTTTTTTCCATTTTTTCTCTCATATCATTTTCAATTAATGAATTTGAAATAATCTTTTGAGCCAGTGTGTGAATCCAGAGTAATTAATCGCTATTGGACAAAGACTACTAGAAGTGACCTCAAAACATTGTCAAACCACGTTAGAAATAATTGTTTACAGCGGAAAAGGCAACCTATGCAAGCAAAGCCAAGAGGGTCCGCTGTGTATGATCTATCCCATGATCTTGTTACAATAGCTCTTGTGCATGTAAACAATCGTGAATTGGGGCAACAATTCGTTTGCCGCATTTTAATAATTTTTTTTTTTTGGTTTCAAAGCTTATGCGAGTATTATCATTGTTAATTTTATAATACATCCGCTATTCAGTCGTGTAACCAAATTTGTTTTATTTTTAATATCGCTCTACGCTCCAGAAGCCGACCTTAGTCCAGGTACGATAGCTAATAGTCATCTGTGCGTTACCAGTCTTTATCCAAAGCATGTAGGCTATTTCAGAAACATTATAATTTTCAGTATCCCCTTATGAGTCTTAGGGCATCCACGTCTACGCGCCATCGTATTCGGTTCCTGGATATGCGTTTCAGCTCCAACCAGTTCTTTTCCCGTTGCCGAGATTTCTTTTAGACAGTTCTACGCCACATCATACGGAGGATCTCCCTGCATTCGCCCTTGTTGTGTTACCGGGATCCATTGCGTGGCTTGTCAAGCAATATAATTTTCGGTCTTACGTTAAGTGTGACCAATTCACTGTAATTTTCGCCTTTGCATACTCACATCTATACATTCCAGGCTCGTTCTCTCATAAAACTGTTCGTTTGAGATACGATTTGGCCATAATACTCGTAATATGTTTCAGTGCTGAACAAAAGTTTGCAGCTTTTTTGTGACATCGGCGGTCACTTTCCAGGTACTGCAGCCATATAATAGTACCGATGGTGTTCTATCTGCTTGCACTGTTTCTCCATATTTTAGACAACATACCAATGCAGCCTTAGCTTTAGATATACGGCTACTAACATCTAATTCAATATCGCCTCGCCGTCACTTGAGACTATATTTCGAAGGAAACGGACGTTTTCTACTCTCTCGACCTTCTATATTGCAATGCTGATGTGGGTTCTTCGAAAACTTAAGATTTTAGTTTTGACGCAGTTAATCCTCAGGCCTACCAAGTTTGCCTCTGTCACCAAACCAGTGGTCTTTTGGTGCAGGTCCATTATTCTGTGCAATAGTAGTCAAACAGCGTCAGCGTAGTTAAGGTGTATGAGATATGTAGGTGGTAAGACTCCATTGGATTCTGTCACTCTTTGTCGACAGAGCACTCCGCAAACCATCGCTGATCACTACCAAAAAGAGTAGTGGTGATAGTATGTAACCTTGACTAACGCCGCTTCGGATTCCAAATTCTTGCAGCAATCAACCACTACGCAGCACGTGAAATTTCGCACCTTCATAACTTGCCAATTTGTTCGGTATACCTCTCCTGCATAAGGTATGCTATATGAACTCTCTGTTTATATTGTCGAACGGTTTTTTCAAATCAATGAATACCAGGTGTTGAGAGGAGACCTATACTCGGCGCATTGTTTGGCGATGATCCGCAATGTGTAATGTGGTCAACGCAGGAGTATCCGGAACGGAAATCTGCTTGTTCACTGTCGAGAGGACTTTCTAGATGTTCTTTGTTGCGCTCTAGGATTCTATTGGCTACTGTTTTTGCACGAAAATGCCTTTTAAATTTTCACGCTCTGTTAGGTTGCCTTTCTTTGGGAAATTAACAAACATTCCTACATTCTTCAGGGAAGGTTTCGCTGTTCCAAACCTTCTCCACTAATGGAAGTGGTATGTGCACAGTTACTGTGGGCGAAGCCTTGTATAGCTCCGTAGGAAGGCTGTCAAGTCCTGCCGCCTTGTTTGGTTAGAGTGCCTCAATCGCGGCCCGATAACAAGTTTGGTTCAGCAGTAGTTTCTTAACCAATTGCCACCTAGATCTAGGCTGCACTAGAGCTACTTGAGTTTGCATTGAAAATCAGGTGAAGTTATCTGTCCAGATGGTTCTTCATGACAGTTCTTCATACTGTAATCCACCAAAACTATTCCTTGGGGCAAGGAAACATGATCTGTCACAATACTAAGTTCGTTGTCAAAAGTTGTTCAATTTAAGTAAGGTAATCTACTTTAAAATAGGAGAATAATAATGTAGAGCTGAAAAAGGTAAATTTAAACCAAGTTTTCATCAGTGCACTTACAAATTGTTTTTTTGTTTTTTTTTTTTTTTTGCGAAGTCCCCTTAGATTCTGGTAGTAAAGGAATAATTGATTGAAATTGGAGAACGAATATTGTTATAAAGTGGCTAAGCAACCAACTCTCTAACAATGGCATTTGTAAAAATGGATTTTGGTCTCCTAAGTGGAGATTCGTTCTTCGATAATTACCATTCGATCAGTGTGATATCACACATCATGAAGATCGTTGAGCGGCTATCAGGTGGGCGACTGCGAAAAATAATACGTCTATCTGATGATCAGTGCGGGTTTGTCGCGGGCACATCAACTGTAGTGTCTGAACTCTCGAACTTCTCAGTCGTCATAAATTGACAACCACTGGTTGTCATGGGGGAATGTGACAGAACCTTCTGGGGTTTCTTCTCTTCTTCTTTTCTCTTCTCGGCATATACGTAACTTATCTACTTTCTTTTTGTATTAAAAATAATCCAAGTTGTAATAAATATCTAAAGAAATAAAGGCGGAATTATACTGTTAAATGTCTAGCATATTAGTGGCGACGAGGATGGGATTTGCTTACTAGAGCAATCTCTTCATTTGTTTGACAAGTTTGCTACAAGTTTTGGCAGTCATTCTACATTGTGTAAAACCACATGGATGAATTAGAAAAAACGTTTGAATTGGAAAATAAGGTAAAATCAGAAAAGCACACACATCTATCGGATACATAGAATCATTTGAGATGGCAAACCTAGCCGCATGTAATTCGTACAAACGGCGCCTTGAAATGTTCCTGCAGCCAACGGTATCGACGAAGGGAAAAGACGAAAAGCTACGTTCCTCACGATTTGCGGAGCACAGTGTTTCCACTTGGTAGATTCTCTCATATTGCCCAAGAAGATGTTAACTACGCGAAAATACTTGAGCAGTTGATGAAACATTTTACACCTACTCCATCCAGATTGCAGCATTTTCAACTTTTTTAAGCATGATCAGCAACCTACAGAATCAGTGGCTGAATATATTGCCGAGCTTCGTTACTTAATTATAAACTGCAACTTCAGTGGCGACGTATTAGACAGAATGCTACGAGATCGACTTTTTTGTGGGTTATGTAATAATAACCTGGCTTGGTTGAAAGTAAACTCACTCTTCAACCCGTGCAAGACCGAGAAATTGCCGCGGAAACCGCAGCAAAGAATCAGCTGGTGATTCAGAAAAATTCATCAGCTGCTCATGAACATTCCATAAAGTCCAAGTTACCGAAACAATACCCCCATAGTGCAGACAATAGCTAGTCAAGCAGGTGAAACAAGGAATTTTAGAGCCAACAGAATTCAGCAAGCGGCTGACGCAAATAGTCCCCGTGACAAAAGCTGACGCGTCTGCGCGAATTTGTGGGGACTACATATGCACTGTAAATAAGGCACTTACAGCACACTGTTTCCATACACTTTCGATTACCGATATTCTTGCTTCAATTCCACGGGGAGAACAATTTGCAAAAATCGATTTAGCGCAGGCATATCAACTGATGGCGGTAGATGACGAAGCTTTCCGAATTCTTACATGAATACCACACAAGGGGACATACCGCGAGAAACAGTTTCCTTTGGAGTTTCTACAGCACCGGACACTTTTCAACAACGCATAGAAGATCTTCTGCGGGGTATTTTGACGACATTTTCCTCATTGATGAAAATTCTGCACATCTGGTAAAGATTATGGAAGAAGTATTTCAACGGCTAAGCAAAGATGGACTACTATTACGAAAGCACAAGTGTCAGTTTGATCTACAGGCAGTATCGTTTCTCGGGTACAAAATAAACTGCCAGGGAATTCGTCCATCAGCTGATAAGGTCCGTGCCATTAAAGAAATGCCCGAACTTAAAAATAAAGCAACAATCGCGGAGCCACTTCATAGGTTACTTGACCAGAAAGCGACATGGAAAAGCAGTGGGAAAGCAAGCATGTGATGGCTTTTAAGAAACTCAAGAGCTGCTTCTAGGAGAGAACATCCTGATCAATTACGACGGAAAACTGCCAATTTCATTGGTCTGTGACGCTTCACCATACGGAATAGGTGTGGTTTTAACGCATCACCTACCAAGTGGACAAGAACGCCCAATCTCGTTCTATTCTCGGACGCTGACACCGACAGAAAGAAATTATGCGCAAATAGACAAGGATGCACTGGCGATTATTGCGGGCGTTAAGAAATTTCGCAACTTCCTGTATGGTGAAATGTTCATAATTGTTACAGACCATTAACCATTCATTTGATTGTTTAACCCAGACAAGCCGACGCCAATCATCCTTTGATATATGGTGATAAGAACAGCAACACGGACGCACTCAGTCGCTTACCGAATACTTTCGTGGACCCTGGAAATGAAAGTCACATCAACATGGTTGAGGAATTCGATGTCAATATCCTTCAATCAAGTGACATTGCGAAAATAACCTTGAAGGCAAAACGCTGCAATTGGTTTTTCAATGGGTATTGAGGGTCTGGCTAGTGGCGTAAACAGATGCAGATTTCAAACCATTTTATCAGCATAGAAACGAAATCACGATAATAAAAAAGGTTGTTTACCACTGCATAATCGAATTATCATTCCAGGACGGCGCGTAAAGACATTCTGAAAATTCTCCATGCTGGTCATCCTGGAGTGATCAAAATGAAGAGCCTTGATAGGAGCTACATATGTATGGTGGGCGAGGGTGGATGCGGACATAGAGGGAACCGTGAACCGATGTTGTAGTTGCCAGCAATAACGTCCTGAGAATCCGGAAGCAGTAATTCATCCATGAGAAGATTCATCGGGACCCTGGTCACGTCTTTATATTGATTTCGCTGGTCCTTTTCAAGCTTAGACGTTCTTCATCATAATGAACTCTTTTTCTAAATGGCTGGAAGTAAAGCTGGTGTCCATTACAAATACACAATGTGCAGTTAATACTCTTCGACTAATTTTCGCTACTACTACCAGATATATATATCGTGTCCGATAATGGCTCAGCTTTTACGTCAGAAGAGTTCAGCAATTTCTGCAAACGTATCCTCATTTCTCACATATTAACAGCACAGTTTCCCCATCAAGCAACGGCCATGCGGATAAGATGTCTCGCACTACAAAAGATTACCTCAAGCGGAATACTGACGGATGTATGCAACCACTGCTGGCGAGGTTCTTCCTCCGTCAGCATACTATGCTTTCATCAACTACGGGGAATTACCGGCCGAGTTGTTGCTCAAAAGACTGCCCAAAATATTCTTCGACGAGCTGCTTCCGGGTAATGAACCAACACGATCACCAAAAGGAATATCGTTACGAATCCTAAACAACTTTCAATCGATGAACTAGTGTGGGCTTGAAATTATGCAAGTGGCCACTTATGGATTCCAGAAAACCTTTCAAAATAAATTGGTCCGGTCTCTTATGCTATTATTACAGAAGTAGAGAACACTATGCGGAGACACTTGGATCAGTTGCGAATAAGGATGGAAGATACTGCTGAGGACATGCAACGTACAGTAAGCGAGACATCTTGGAAGAAGAAGCCAAACGACGTGAGAGACAAGCTGAGCCTCCGGTGTTGAATATCAAACATATTATCAACCACCGATGCAATCCAAATTATAAGGATCATGATGGAAAACCATCGTAATTCCTTAAATTGATTGTATTGGCTGACATCGTAAAAGCATTCGACAGACAACCGCGAGATCTGAAGTGGGTGGCGTTAAGATATCAAGGGGTTCCAAAACCCTATGTAAAGATGATCAGGGACATGTACGAAGGAGCAAATATAAGAGTAAGATTCCCCACTGGAGTAACCGAAGAGTGCCCAATCAAAGTTGGAGTGCACCAGGAAAGCATTTTAAGTCCTTTGCTCTTTATTGCTGTCCTTGACTATCTGCTTGAAGGTAAAGTGACTGAACCCGAAGTATATCAGTTATTCTTTGCAGGCGATGGAGCCAACCTGTGATGCAACCTGTGATGACGACATCAATCAAGCAATCAATTGTAAGTGTAGGGTGGATGAAGTGGGGGGCAAACTCCCTTTGTTCTTTGACCGAAAAATGCCACCTTAGTTCAAAGGAAGGCTCTACATCGCAGTTGGACGTTAAGCACTCACATACTCGTACCATACGGTTCACAATGTTGGACAATGTACGAAAAGTATGAGAGAAAAATAACGGGAGTTGAGATGAAGATGCTTGGTATGATAGCAGGACTGACAAAACTTGATTCAATGACAAATTCGAAGCCCCGTGGAAATCTTCACATCAAAGCAACCATCTCATGAAAAATAGATCGCGACCGGCTCAGTTGGTATTGTCGTATGTAAAGAAGAGATCAATTGAACTCCATTAAAAAGGCAATATCAAAGAACGATCTAAAGATGTAGCGAAAGAAAGGTAAGCCTATAAATTCCTGGATCTAACAAATGCAATGACGTATTTGGTTTGCTTCAGTATCAAAGTGATCCCAAATCGGAAGGGCTGCCGATATTTTCTGAGGTCAAACAGGCAAACCTCACAGGCGAATCAGTAGTAGTGCAGTGAAGTAGAAGGGTTATGATTAGTCCTACCAACTCTTTTTGGGCGAAAAAAGGATATTTCATTTTCAAAAAAAGTATAAAAAAGTATGTAGCTGCGTTGAAAACAAAGGATAAAAAAGTACATCCATTTCAGTGGAAAATTTGTGTAGCATTAGAGTTTAAGTTCAAAAATGAATTGAAAATAAAAATGGAAACAATTTATTGACTTTCATTTACATCAACTGACATTGTTGACACTGCGCCCGGACTTGTCTCGGCTTGACCTTCTCTTGGCTTGAAATTGTACTTCTCCTGGCCCGCAATTTTTCGTAGCAACTCCGGTTGAATTTTGATAAAATTATAAAAGCCGATGCACAACAGGTTTTATTTTATAATTTGCACGCACTCAAGGTGTTATGAATACCCTTAAATGTTTTACACAGTGCGGGCGTTGGAAAGGATAGGCATGGAGAGAGAAAAAGTGGTGGAGTGATTTAAGACTCTGGTGTTAGATTTTAGAAAAAACTTCAGGGGTGGGGAGACAAATTTTGTTATTTTGCATTTGCTTCTGATTCACAGCATTTTTTTCTCGACCACCTGATTTCATAGGCATATTAGTCATCCAACAGAGCGAATATTTTTTTCAACAATATGGTCAACCTACTGCCAGTGTTATGCCTTCGCAATAGTGTCAACGCAACTGACGTTACAACTATAATCAATGACGTTACAACTACACCATCGTCACGCCCTAAATGGTATAAAAATAAATAAATGATAAATAAACAAAATAAATAAAAACAGAAAATAAATACTTGGCGCATGGCGCAACAGCTCTTTAAGTGCCAGGGCCTAGCTTCTCGCAACCACTCATGTTGTGTGCGTTTTATTTTTCACACGAATGGAAGGGACCTACAGTTTAGTGCCGTATCCGAAAAGCAATTTGTTTTGAGAAGCTTTCTCGAGACAACAATACTCTCGGATATTTGTCAGACGCTCGCGAGAGGTGGGACCGTGAAAAAGAGTTGTTGGTGTTTTCTGGGATTCGAACTTGGAACCTCACGCGCAGTGATCCGACACACTAACCACTTACGCTACGGCGCCCACAAACATACATACCTTCAATTAAGTGCATCTGCCGAAGTTTGCGCTATTTTTTTAGTTGCATTTTTTTAACTCCCAGACGTATGCAAGAAATATAATAAAATCGTATATACCTACGAGTATTGTATAATATGACGTAACTGTTAAGAAAAAAAAAAACAAACTCGCGGAATGTAAAGGCCCAGAATCGGTTAGTTACTTTGTCTACAAACCATCTTAAGACTCTCCCTTGTGTAAGTCTTAGGGGCCAACCATAATTGCATTAAATTTGCGTTAGTTAACGTCATAATTGAACGAAAATTCAGGGCGTGTACTGTAATTGCATTAAGTAAACACGACCGTATGTCAAATCCTTTTGTCTGCACTAGCCATTCTTTTTATTAGTTACTCTGGACGTGAATAATGAAAAACAAACATTTTACTTATTTTTATAAAACACAAATAAAGACACAAATTACCTCAGATATATAAATTTATTCCTCCGTACGTAATAAGCGAATGGAACCGCTCATTGCGTACGGAGCCAAAAGACAACGAAAACTTGAAGAAACTGAGCAAAAAGTAATTATGGCTGCAATACACAAATTTAGAGTATTCGCATCATTACGTACGGCGGCGTAAAAAAGGGTTAATTCAATTATAGTTCCGCCTTTAACCTTTGACAGGTCCGAAATCCAGTAATTCACTTGAAATAGCATGTCATTCACACTTTTACTTTTCACCTTTATTAGTCATGTAAGAGTATTAATTATATTATTAATAATATTTTTATTTTATTTATGTCACTTATGCTTATATCTTTGATTAGAACCTTTTTTAACTCAAGAATATTATTATTTTTAAAAATTTTAATTTCCTAAGAAATGGGTAACATTTGATCCAGCTAGACTAAAACGGCAACCCTCACAGTTGATAGTTAACCTTAAGGATTTTGTAAGAGAATACAGATTTGATGCTCTTAAGAGAAGGAAGAGACGGTTCCATGAAACGGAACAATGCGGAAATGGTACATCGTTCCGGTCCAATTGGATATGAAGAAAACAAAGATGGCCATCTTTTGTAAAGTATTTTGGTATTTGGTATACATTGTGTAGTTGCTCTGCGACCTTTGAAAAATATACTTATTGGGTCAATGTCCTTTTGTTGTGTAATACTTAAGTGCACTAATTTCTCAATTAATAGATACATATGATATTATTCGCTTTTATAGTGTTCAGAGAAATAATATGGGAATGTTTGGAGGATGATTGATGTTCCGAACGATGCATGAATTCATTTACAGTATAATTTATTTTCTTGAACGTATGCATATTATGTAGTTTTCCCATTTGTATTTGGTCCTCAAAAGCAAATGAAACAAATGTGATTTTAAAAATAAACTGAACATTTTTAAAACGTCATGCTATTCTATGCAGAATAAAGTAAATATGATTGTTGTATGACGTAATCGACACATTGAATCCCATTGAAAGAAGAAAAGAAATATGTACAAGTAAATCCATCCATACATATGTATGTTTGTATGTATTTAATATTTTGATTGTGGTGATGAGGAATTTCTTTTCAACACGGTGGGTGGGTAACATCCAATTAATACGGAACAATGGGATTATGTGAGTGTACAAATTTTCCTCACCAATGATTAACGTATAGAGCTTATTTTACTCGAAATGCGTATGAACTTAAATTCATTTAAACAAATTGCTGCATCTTGGGTTTGAGATAATGTTGGACAGTATACACGTCGATTATCGCTAAGGCGATAGAGCCCCGCGTTACATTCTACTTATGTTACCACATGAACCACCAATAAAAAGGACTAGGAATTCCATAACAAGAAACTGGAAAAATGGACCCCTTTCGAAAATTCAATTTTATTTAAAGGTAAACAAAATCAGCAAGCACTACATCGCACTACTTACTTACATATAGCCTTTGATCCCTTGTACGGTGTACCCGATTCACTGCCATTTTCTCCTCCGTATTGTGATGCCTATAGGTTCCTGGCCCGATCTCTAATAAAGCTGTTCATTGGAGATACAATTGGGCTAACAAATCTTTAAGATAATGCGTAAGCATCTGTTTACGGAACTCTGCAACTTGTGAATGAGAGAGGAACTGATTCGACGTTGGAGCGTATAAGTTGCAGCTTGGTTCTTGTGTTAAAAACACTGCTCCTCCAGATTTGTGATACCATAACGAACGTAGCTTTCCTGATACTGCTGCTCATAACCAGTTCGGTTCCACCGCGATCGGCGAAGACCATTTCTCGGCCGACCGTCCAAAAATTTAGGGTTGAGGGTGGGAGTTTGAAGTGCTGAGGGATTTTGTTTTTTATGTACAATATTTATCTTCATATCCACTCATTATATTCAGGTCCATTATCCTATGTGAAAGTAGGTAAATATAGTAATAGTCAATTTGTCTGTCCTGCCTGAAGAACATCACTGATGATCACTAAGAATAATAGCGGTGAAAGTATGCACCCCTGCTGTACCCCGCTTTGGACTTCAAAGTCCTCTGACACATTACCATTGTGCAAAACATTACACTTACCCCCTTTATAATAGCTATGGATGCATTGTTCTATGATGACCCGCAAATAGTTTATGTGGTCTATATAGGCGAATCCAGCCCGAAAGCCTCCCTGTTCGACATAGAGGTTCGAATCTACAAAATGCTGTTTTCAAGTTTTTATCTTGGGTACGGCCGCCAGAACATATATACTCGTATACACCTCTTGAGTTCCCACACTAAAAAATAAATAAAATAAATATTTGGCGCAACAGCTCTTGAAAGTGCCAGGGCCTAGCTTCTCGCAACCACTCATGTTGTGTGCGTTATATTTTTCACACGAATGGAAGGGACCTACAGTTTAGTGCCGTATCCGAACGTCGATTTGAGAAGCTTTTTCGTGACAACAATGCTCTCGGATGTTTGTCAGACGCTCGCGAGAGGTGGGACCGTGAAAAACTTTTTGGTGTTTTCTGGGATTCGAACTTGGAACCTCATGCGTAGTGATCCGACACACTAACCACTTACGCCACGGCGCCCACAGTGTATAAAGCAAATCTTTTTTGAAAGCATGATGCTCATCCCTTTTCCGCTCCGGGAAGAATCGCAAATTTTTTCATGCACTCCACATAAGCAGGTGGAGCAGTTCTGCCGATACATTTTGTGTCACTTGAAAGAGTTCTACAGGGACGACTTCATTGTCCATCGCTTTCACCTTTTTGAGGGATCTAATCCCGGTTATTATCTTTGTGATGCTGGGAGCTACAGTCCGTATTCGGAAATTGATTGCTTCGGAGGTCTCATTTGAGCTTAATGCTGTTGTGTAAATTCTTTAGCACTGTTGCGAAGTGTTCTCTTTGTATTTGAAGTGTTCTCCCCATCTCTTGAACTGAGCCTTATCCGAAATTAATGTCACCGTCACCGCTTACGTATTGACTTTTTAATATGTGCACTGAGCGATACTGGGTTTCCCAATACCATATACGAGTATATACATACATATGTATATATTTGGCGCAAGAGCTCAACAAGTGCCTAGGTCTAGCTTCTTGCAATCACTCGTGTTGTATGCGTTATATTTTTTGCGCGAATGAAAGTTTTTCGTGACAAAAATATTCTCGGATGTTTGCCAAATGTTCGCGAGAGGTAGGACCGTGAAAAAATCGTTTGGCGTTTTCTGGGTTTCGAACGTTAAGCCTCAAGCGCAGTGCTCTGACAAACTAACCACTACGCTACGGCGCCCCATCCCATAGGTTACCTTTATTAAGTTCAACACAACTACAGAACACTTTTCAAAAAAAGTGGAGTATTAAAACCCAACGCTCATTCGGACTGACGAATTTTCAGATAACTGGAACCGAGCCAAAAGAGAATTGTCGATTATTGATCGAAAGCAAAGAATATGTTGTAATAGGATACCACGTTCAATTATGTTATCAATATATAGGTATAATAGATACAGCGATACATCCTTTCATAAAGCATGTACGAAAATGCATATAACTACGAAGATTTCAAAACATAACGCACCTGGGTTAAGCGATGGGGGACTGCACGTTTTTATATTAATTTTGGGTAGGGAATGGTGCTGATTATCCGAAACTTGGTTTAGGCCACATATATTTTTTATATTTTTCGCACAAATAGTCGGGACTTGTTTTTGTCACCAAATTGGTATAAATATCTTATTTCTTGGAAAACTTTCTGTGTGCATAGCCAGTTAAATATCCTGGATGTAGCTGGCGATACTCCAGATATCCATATCTACAATATAAAGAAACAAATCAATAGAGGTAGAGTGAAAGAAAATATTCCTGAAATGATTGAGTTGTAGAAGGAATGGAGGTAGGCGCCGTGGCGTAAGAGGTTAGTGTGTCGGATCACTGGGCTTTGGATTCCAAGTTCGAATTTCAGAAAACACCAAAAAGTTTGTTCACGGTCCCGAGAGTATTGCTGTGACGAAAAAGCTTCACAAATCACCGTTCGGATACGCCACTAAACTATAGGTAACGCACACAACATGAGTGGTTGCGAGAAGCTAGGCGCTGGCACTTAAAGAGCTGTTGCGCCAAATAGATATAACTTTTTTACTTTTTTATAGAAGGAATGGAGAAAGCAGCCGAATGCACTTCATTTTTTACCTAGAATAATTTGCTAAACGTATAAAGCAATATTTTTCATAACAGTAGGGCAAAGTATGTAAATGTAAAGATCTAGAATACTGATGGTAAAATGTGCATATATACTTCGTGAATATCCTCAATTTTTTAAGGATAATCAATTCAAGGGATATTGTTTTTATCCTCCTGAGTCAAACTTTCTTAGTTCTTTCTTAAAAACGTCAATCTTCACACAATTCAGCTAAAAAAGAAAATGATTGACTGTTTAGCTAACCAAAAAGTGAACAAATATTGAAACATGTTTTCAGCAATATTTATTATATCATCATGATTTATCATATCATTTGTACCAAGAAGAGAGTTAAAAAAAGCACTAATACGCATACAAGATAGAAAATTGAATCTTAGAAAGATCGCAAACAATTATTATTACTTTTTTTCGGAACAAATAGGTTCTAGGCATTTTGAATATTGTCTTAATTTTGGTTGTGAACAATAGCGCTTTTATCATTTCATAAATGCCAAACGAAAATCCATCTACAATTAAACTCGCCAACACCTCTTCGCCAGGCTCTAAAATTGTTGCAAACTTATTCGCTCACTTTTTTAGCCAGTCGTTTACCGCCCGCATTCTTGAACCCGACCATTACTTCTGTTATATGGACAATTGCTCCAAAAAGTTATTAGTTTTGGTTAATATCGCTTCGCTACTTGTCGCAGAGAAGATTAATAAACTTAAGGATCACTACTCTCCCGGTCCTGATGGGCTTCCCGCAATTGTTCTAAAACAATAAGTTACCCACTTGGCTACTTGGCCCAGTAGACTACCCGTCTGACAGTGAAATTGTCAGAAATTTGGACAAAATCTGACAACCGTGTGAACTGACAATTTAACGTTGGAAGATAGTTTGTCATTGTCAGATCATCAGCAGCTGATTGTCGCACATTGGTAGACCTAACAATATTGTAGGATCTGACAACCGTCTAAACATAGCTTCAGGCGCTGTGTGCATTCGAAGATGGCAGCGAAATTGATGTAATTGCTCCTGACTTCAGTAAAATATTTGATAAAATCTCGCACAGAATTATTATTATTATTATTATTACTATTATTATTATTCATCACCTACTCCCGTAAACGACTTCCACCAACCCATAGGAACTACTTCCTTTGCAACGAACTCGTCCCTCCAGTTTCATCTTTACGTGATTTAGGTGTAATCTGCGATATGAAACTTAACTTCCGTTCCCATATTGACCACATTATAAATAGAGACAATTCTGCGCTCGGCTTTGTAAAACGTTGGTCCAAGAATTTTCGAACCCATACGTCACCAAATCACTTTATATCACCTTCGTTAGACCTATCCTCGCTAGCCCAGCCTGGTCCCCACACTACGCTGTCTACATCCGACATATTGAAGCCATTCAGCGCAGGTTTATCCGTTTCACCCTACGCCCTTGGATAGATTCTTAGTCTATCGAAAATCGTCGCGAAATTGCCGACCTACTCTTCCTCCATCAGCTAATTATTGGTCAAATTGATTGCTCCGCGCTCCTTGAATTAGTGTCATTTAACACCAATTCCCGGGGAATGGACCTTAGGTCCACTGGACCTAAGATTCAGTTAAACGCATTTGACCTCTATTCTCTTCCTATTGTTGTTAGTTTTTTTTTTTTTTTAAGTTTCGATTGTTTAAAAAAAACAAAAATTATTTTAAGCTGCGTTAAGTTCCCTTTTTATTAGTTTTAAAGTTTAGCTTTAAGTTCTTGCTTGCTTGTACTAAGTTTAAATAAATAAATACCGGTAGCGGCTAACAGATGACAAAAAAACCGATTTTCGAAAACATTTCAATAGATATAGCACAGTTACACGCATTTCTTGTCAAAAACCTGTCATGCGATCTGATAGTATATTCATATATATATATATATATATATATATATATACATATATATATATACAGTAGTGTCCGCTTATAACGAACTCGATGGGACCGACCAAATTAGTTCGGTATAACCGAAGTTCGTTATAAGTGATATGCTAAAAAAACATCAACTTTTGTTCAGAAAACCAATATATCGTGTTTGTCTTTTAATGAGAAACATTTTCTCTTTTTACTTGATACTGTATCTCCCAATTTATTTTATTGATTTTCAAACGCGTAGTACCCTTCCTCTATGTACTTTGGAACTCAATTAATTTGGGCTGCCTTTGAAATTTATCGTTTGATGCAAACATTATGTAACTCGGGGAAGCACCGAACAAATTATGGTATGTTCAAGGACAACATTTTGTTGTTTGAGAATGTTGGTATATACATAAGTATAGCTGTACAGTTCTGGGGGAAGCCCCGAAAAATTGGGGAAATATAAATGACAATGTAAAGTGAGACAGTATTGGTTCGTTATAACCGGACATTTTCTTCATTTAACGCGTAAAAAGCGTTCGTTATATGCGAAAGTTCGCTTTAAGCAGGTTCGCTATATGCGAAATTATAATGCATAGTTCTTATGGGACATTGATTGGGAATGGGTGAAATGGTTCATTATAACCGAAAGTTCGCTTTAACCGGGTTCGCTTTAAGCGGTTACTACTGTATATATATATATTCATATATATATACATATATATATACACATACATATATACATATATATATATATATACATATATATATATATATATATATTATATACCCGGTGGGCGCCGTGGCGTAAATGGTTAGTGTGTCGGATCACTACGCATGAGGTTCCAAGTTCGAATCCCAGATAACGCCAAAAAGTTTTTCACGGTCCCACCTCTCGCGAGCGTCTGACAAACATCCGAGAGTATTGTTGTCACGAAAAAGCTTCTCAAATCGACGTTCGGATACGGCACTAAACTGTAGGTCCCTTCCATTCGTGTGAAAAATATAACGCACACAACATGAATGGTTGCGAGAAGCTAGGCCGTGGCACTTTCAAGAGCTGTTGCGCCAAATATTTATTTGTTTTTGTATTGTGATGAAGATATGAAATTTAAACCAAATTGTTGGAACCGTTTTCGAAAAAAAATCAATCGTCAAAAAATGAGAGGTGACGATGGTGTAGTCATAACGTCATCGTTTACCACGCTAATGGTAGTTTAAATCCTGATGTCAGGGAACGTTTATTTATTTCTCATGAATTATATAAGGCCAGTCCTATTAATTTCGAAAACTTGGTTAATGATTGGTTGGTTGAGGTGGCGGTTTTTTTAAACTTAATTAGCGCTATTGCGCCATTTTGATACCACAAAACTCATGTACACTTGGTTGTATGATTGAGTATTTGATTGAAGAAGATGGATATGCTAGACCCAGCCTGTCGAGTTTAGGTAAAGGATGAGGGCTCCAATCCTTTTGTCAGATATATCTTCCAGGTCGTCGAAGTAAGGTTTACCTAGGGCACGCTGTCTGGTTCCCGCTAGGGCCAGGCATCTGCAAAGAAATTTAAAAAGAAATTCTTTCTCATAAGCATATCGGCATCTACGGCGGAAGGTATTATGGGGGATGCCAAAGATGGCTGCATGGTCTCCTATCGGCCAATAGTCTGTACAGATGGTTACGATTCTGGCAATATCTGGTCTTGACCTTGACTGCGAAAGCTGACACTACTACGAAGGTCTAACACTGGCAGTAGGTTGGTCATATGGCTGAGAAAATGTTCCGTACTGTTTGTTGATTTATGTGAATGGCATCAGGTGGTCGGAAAAAAATGCAGTGTATATATAAGCAAAGGCAAAATAGCAAAACTAGGTTCACTCCGAACTATAGCGCCACCTAACTAAGTAAGTAAAATAGCAAAACTATTCTCTCCAGTTATTTAAACGCAACCCCCGGAGTTTTTCTGAAACCCAATATCACCCGAGTTTCAAATCACTATACCAATTTTTCTCTTCCTGTCTATCCTTTTTAACTTACGTCTTGCAATGTTGTAATTACATTCAAGAGAATACTCCCTACTTATAAGTTAATATTAAAAAAGAACGGTTTGAGTAAAGTACGAGTTAATCTTGAGATTAAAATAAAAATTCCAGTTTAACTTAGAATTGTGACTTGACAAACAGAAGTTTGAAGCAAATTTGCCTCTCCGTTTATGCTGCCGTAGAGCTTACGCAGACAAACAGACCCTCTATAATTTTATATTAATATCAAAAAAATACTCATGGGTACATCCACAGTTTGCGCCTTACAAAGAAGCGAATAATAGTTCGAATTTTTCTGAACTTGACTTTGACTACTTATGGATAAACTTGAGTACATACTTAGTTGCAAATATTACAGGTTCGTTTTAGATGTGAAAAAATCTTAAGATGACTACTTCTCAGTGCTTTTGAAAATATTTTTTTTTTCATTTTTAGGAAGTGGTCATGTTATAGACTTGGCATATCTGGAAAATATTAACATTTCACTGCTTCGGAAATAAATAAGCTTACATCTCAAATTCTAACTCTATAGCTTAAGATTTAAGCCTGAAAAACTGGCGATATCCGGGTAAACAGACGAACATGGCATCAATAACTTGGCTGTTGGTACTGACCATTTATGTATTGGCTTGGTAAGAAAGTCATTGCCATTTTTTTTGTATTTACCGATAAATAAAAGGTGATTTTATATCCAAAGAAAAAAATTGTGTCCAATAAGGTATTGGCCATTTTGCTCGATAACTTTTTAGGCAACTTCACACGATTCCGCGCTCAAAAACTCTTGATCTTTTTCGGCAAAAAAATTCATCGAAATAGCATTTGACGGCTTCCTCATCAAAATCTAAATATTTTCCATTCAAGGAGTTTTGTAAAGATCTGAACCTTCTATTGATGAATACCCGCTTTTTGTGTTGGCTTGTCTCGTTTTCTTCATGATATTTTTCGCTTGACGTTGGAGCAGACGATCCATTTTTATCTCCTGTTATCATCCGTTTTAAGAATGCATTATTTTCCCCACGTCTGATGATTTCATTAAGTTCACGTGGCAACCAATTGTCGAGTTTACTGACGTAAGTTCCTTAAAATAGTTCTCAGCCCTTAAGCTATGTTCAGACGATTGCCAGACCTGACAATATTGTCAGATCTGTCAGTGAAAAAATTGTCCCAAATGTCTTACAATCGTGTGAACTTACAATTTTATCTGACAATATTTGCAGGAAAAACATTGTCAGATCATTGTCAGACCACCATCTGACAATAAATTGTCAGGTATCTGACAATCGTCTGAACACACAACTGTAGCATTGTCAGACCATTGTCAGACGTTTAGCATATTTGCTGATTCAATTGCTATTGTCAGATGTGCTGTATTTATGTTGTCTGACAATTTTTTCATTGCCAGATAATTATTTCTCATATTTTTGATTTGATTTTGATTTTTGATTTGATTTTGATTTTTGATTCAGGAAATCGAGACGCGACGCAGTTTGTGGGATGCTGGATGCATAGAATATAAACTGCCGAAGGATGCCTTATGGCAGCAAGTCGCGGACACCATCCATATGACCTTCAACTGTATTATTATTATTATGCTATGTTATTTTGCACTGCGACCTAGTGGTCTATTGTGCCCCCTGCTAATACCGTAGAGAGGTTTGTTTCCTCGTTAGGGTTCCCTTCGCATTGCAATTCCTTCGAAATTGTGTTTGAAGGTCAAACACTCTTACTTTGCCTTGGCGAAAATAGTTCACCTTAGAGCTCTCTCTCCAAACCAGTTTCTTTTAAGAATCTGAGAATGAGAAGTGGGTCCATGGTTGGCATATCCTCTTCTTATATTTGGTATTCGCCTAAGTATTTCAATCTCTTGTGGATCAGTGCCCCACAAGATTTCAGAAGGTGTTCCGGAGTCTTACTTGACTCAATGCAGAAACTGCAAATGCCCTCAATTGTTATACTTAGTTTCCGTAAATATTCCCAGAGTTTGCAGTGCCCGTTAAGAAGCCTGTTAGGATTCGTAGGTTATTCTTGCTGAGGCAGATACAGCCCTCGAATCTTTTCCGGTTGTGACATCCCAGTAGTTTCTTAGCTTTCCTCAGGCCAGTGGTGTTGTTCCAGGTTCGTGCCCTGTCTTCTTTCTCTTCCACTATTCCGCAGAATGGCTCAGGTCCAATGAAGGGTTCTGCAGCCCCTTGTCTTGCCAAGGCGTCTGCTGCTTTACCTTTTATTCCGACATGACCGGGTATCCAGTAAGCACAAGCCGCTCAGCCGCTGAAATGCTAGCGCGCATATTCGTTTCTAGCTTTCGGATATATGGAGTCACCAGCTAGAAGATCATCGAATTGTTTAGAACTCATACGCAAAAAATTACGATACAATTCTGGCTCCTCAGCTCACAATTTGACGAGCAATTTTGCGTAAAGTCCCTCCTGCTGACGGCGGGCCACCCAATCCTTCGTCCAAACATGCCAACGTTTGTGTGGTAATTCACCCTCCTCGCTGCTTTCCAATACGTACGCGACCAAAGCAATCAATGCATCTTTTTGTTCCATTTCGATTTAAATACTTCACAACAACAATCCCTTCACTTCACTCAGAAAAATAATAAAAAAAAACAATTTTTAATTTGTCTCAATGCCTGCAAACGGATTCGCAAATTTTTTTGTAAACAAACATTTGCCAACCGTGTGAACTGGCAATTTCCAACCTGACAACGCTGTCAGACAAACAATTGCCAGGCAAACTATCTGGCAATGAAATTGTCAAAGTTTCGAACAAAATCTGGCAACCGCGTGAACTGACAATTTAGCATTGTAAGGTAGTTTGCTATTGTCAGCTCATTTGCAGCTCTTTGTCAGAACATTGCCAGACCTGACAGTATTGTCAGATCTGGCAATCGTCTAAACATAGCTTAATACATATATCACGTCAGCAATCTTTTGTGTCGTGTAACAGGAAGCAACAATTATCGCCATCCATCCGATTATAAAAGGAAAACGAATGACATCGAAGTTTTTCCAACTACTGCACCAAAGAAAGTCTCCGCCCTGGTAGCTTAATGGGCCACAAAGAGTTTAAGTGCTCTGGGATTAAAAAAAAAAGAACCAGACCGCACACTTTTTTTTCAGTAACAAGCTTCAGCTATCGACTACTAAGTGACATAATGGATTCTCAGTTTGAATTTGA
The DNA here is from genome assembly GCA_945910035.1 of Brachypalpus laphriformis. Lineage (NCBI taxonomy): Eukaryota > Metazoa > Arthropoda > Insecta > Diptera > Syrphidae > Brachypalpus > Brachypalpus laphriformis. Next base: position 128,210,169 of record OX246756.1, read on the forward strand.
CAATGCCTTTCTATATGCCTTGTAGGGTCTAATAAACGGCTTTGTCTCTTTTAGGTCTTGGCACAATTGCTACATGTTCAACATACGTATTTCACCAGACCTTGAAGATGCTTTTTATGTGAAAACTAATTTATTGTTTCAGGCTGTACTTTAACCCATAGCCCTACGTTCAAGCAAGCAACACACCATTTACTACGCAGTTAGTAACCAGGGTTTTTGCTCCTCCTCAAAATCAAATTAGTATAATTAGTAAACCTCCTAATAAGTGGTACCTTGCTTAGTGCAGTTTAAAAAATAAAAGCTTTGCACATCAATGATTTGCACAATTTTCACAACTGGGTTAACTTATGCTATAAATTAAGTAAATTTTGCTGTCAAATCCATCTGTCATCCATAATGACGGCCGTTAGTTTTTGCCTTGGAATTTTACAATACGAATTGTTTAATCAACGCTAAACGCATTAAAATTGTTGCACCTTAAATAACAGTCATGCTCGTTATAATTGCTCAAATGAGCAAACAGTTCGAAACACAATCACTAAATTCGAACAAATCGGTAGCGTTTGTGATGTCGTAGAGCTTATGCATCAACGTAATTCATAACGTCTCAGTGACCGAACACCCGGAATTGTCAATTTCACGCCGCGCTCAGCAATTGGACATTTCTTGCAGCTCAGTTTGGCATATTTTGCGCCTGGATTTGCACCTTTAGTCCTATAAGGTCCAATTTACACAACAAATAAAGTCTGCTGGCAATAAAATGCGCAAAACATACGCTGGAAAACGAACAAGTTGACGCCGATTTTCTGAACGAAATTTTTTCCAGCAATGTGGTCCGTTTCTCGCTCCAGAATTTAGGGTTTTGAGAATCCAAATTTGTTATTTGAAAGGGTATGCATACATGTATGTATATTGATGTGAGCGACCTGTGGTTTCAGTTTATTTACATTTAAAGTCCTAAAGCACAGCATGAGTAATCCTGTGTTGCAGTTGCTTTTTCTTTTCCACTCAACAGGTAATTGGTATTAAAGTCGCCCATCGCAATGACTTTATCTCCATTTGGCAGGCGGCATTTAACTTTTTTATAAAGGCCATCATATTCGGCTCCTTGTGACATAAGAAAATCTACTAGCCTTTCTCAACGGTCTATAGAGTTTGCTAGTGTTAAACGATGGTGCTTGGAACTCACCCACTTCATGCTACCTTATTTTTCTCAGTCCCAATACGTGTTTTTTGAAATTCTCAGTTCTTCATTGATGGTCCAGGTCAATACTGCACACTACAATTTTTTTTAGAAACTGGTACAATGACTTTAACAAAGAGTATCATATTAAACATGTTGCCAAAGGGTTGATGTAATTGGAGATTTATTATATTTTGTCGATTTTGCTCATGTTTACGGTTTAAATTACATACCTTATTTTGGTATTAATTACATGTGAAAAGAAAACTTAAAGTGGTATTTTTTAAGGTATTGTCCTTATACTGTCCACATACGAGTATGTACCTATACATATTCCCATGGAAAAAAGGCAAAAATCAAAGCCGAGTTTGACAAAAAAAGTGAGTGTCATTTAGGAGCTTGTTTTGGCAAAGAATGCAAGGAATATCTTCATCTAAGTAAGTTGTTGCTGAACGTTATTTTTACAATAAATATGTGCAAAACAAAATAGTCGCTACTCACGTCTATAAAATCGATTTTCTTTTATCACTAGTGTGTGTCTATTGTTAATATTTAAATAGCGTGTACTCAGTATGATCAATGCACATATAAGGGCAAGTATTGGTTTCGTAAGCATTTTTGATCTCGAGTATTTGAAAAATGTTAGTACAAATTGAATTCCGCCAATTTGTCTGCCTGTTCGTATGCATTACTGAGGGTAACCTAAATGGCTTAACGGATTTACTTCGAACTTCTATCTGGTGTTTCTAACCCCAAAATCAATGGTACTTTACGTGATGCCAAAAAATCGATTTTTTCGGAAACATCATTTACGATTTTGTTCAAATTTCATGTTTATGTATGTTATTTAGACATGGGATATAAGATGGCGTATCAAATTTGTTCCCACCAAACACATAGGAAGGTGCTTAATTTATTGGTCTGCTTTTGAAAATCCTCTGTTTTATCCGTTTGGGCTAAAACAGAATACCAAGGCACCCAATTTAAAAAAAGAAATCATTTAAGCGATGTACCTGGAAATTCAAATCTAAATAAATTGGAATCAAAGAGGATGTTACATTAAAGTGCAAGTACGTGCGACCTAGTAGTTCACTTTATTTCAAATGTCACTCGGTTTCGTTGTCCTTTTGTATCATGGTTACTACTTCCTAAGTGGATAATTTGAACAAATTGAAGAAAAAAAAAAAAAAAAACTAATAATATTTCCGGTTCGCTGGCTTTACAAAGTGTCGCTGCATACGACAATAGGGGTTACTGTTACTGTAGAAAATAAAGCCAGAGTTTAGAACTGTTCTTCATATCAATTATTTTACCGACCCTAATTATGTCTGCTTCATTGCGTGCAATGAAATCGAGGTCCGTTTACCCTAGTAGCTAGAATTTTATACAATTGAATTTATTTTTTTTCACACATACCTTTAAATAAGTAAATATATATCTAAGTATGTACGTACTTCTAGCAAGTTTTTCGTTATACCAGTTTTTTTTTACGGTGAACAAATTAGAATATATGTATATTCTAATACATGTACTTGTTGGTATATATCTATCTTATGTCGCATGTCTTAGTAAATTAACGCTTAGGTTTTTTTGAACAAATTTTTAACCAAACTAATACATATGTTAGTAGTATATTGCTATTTGCATTGTCACTAATACGGTTTAAATTGAATTGAAACATCTTAAAAGTTATTTATTAATAGCTTTGTTCAGCGAAGGCGTTTTGGACTATTCGTTGCGCTCAATGAGAAACTTCTTTATCTGAAAGTGCTCTTTGTTCAATGACTGTTCTGTGCCATCCCGTAAACAGTTTTCTGCACAATTAGGTAAACTAGAGTACATTGTAAAGTGTCAGCATCAAAATGCTTAACTTGATTTCAAATTGGGCTCAATTTACTTTAGATCGTGACTACATTCTTTATTATTGTATAATATTTTAAGCAAAATATTTTCGTTAATACCTAATTAATTACGTAAAGTTTTTATCTGTTTGTTCCATTATTGATGATTTTGCATTTGAACAGCTGGAAAAGAGGAACACTTAAGGATATGTTTTGGGTCAAATAAACAGAATGCTGTACTTGCCTGGTTCAAATGGTTCTGAGAGTTTTAAATAATTTGGCCTATTGTGTTCAATGCTATACCATAAGCGGCAGGTTCGGATGGGATACCGGCCGAATTCTACAAGAATGGTACCAATGAACTAAACATCAAACTTGTTTCCTTGTTAAACAACATTTTGGAGTCAGGAATAGTCAAATAGTGATTTAAGAAAGCGTTAATTTTTCCCATCCATAAGAAAGGTTCTACGGCGGATCAAGCAAACTATCGAGGTATATCGTTTTTTAAATTCATCTTATAAAATATTCACCGCAATGATGGGCGCCGTGGCGTAAGTGGTTAGTGTGTCGGATCACTACGCATGAGGTTCCAAGTTCGAATCCCAGAAAACACCAAAAAGTTTTTTCACGGTCCCACCTCTCGCGAGCGTCTGACAAACATCCGAGAGTATTGTTGTCACGAAAAAAGCTTCTCAAATCGCCGTTCGGATTCGGCCTTAAACTGTAGGTCCCTTCCATTCGTTTGAAAAATATAACGCACACAACATGATTGGTTGCGAGAAGCTAGGCCCTGGCACTTTAAAGAGCTGTTGCGCCAAATATTTGTACTTTTTTTTTTTATGCAAAGCCGACTTATTCAGTGGATAGGAGCCAATAAGTTGTTTAAGGAATTCCAAGCGGGGCTTAGGCCAGGATATTCAACTATCGATTACTTATTTGTACTAAATAGTATTGTGGACTTTTTTCTTGTGCGAAACAAAAAAAACTTTACGCATTCTTCGTGGATGTTAAGGCAGCATTTGACACAGTGGATCATAACGCATTGTTCTATAAGCTCTACAACTTGGGTATGTCGCTTAAATTTGGACGGGTTATCTAGAACCTATATAGTGATACCAGGGCTGCTGTGTGGAGTGGCAGCGGACTATTGGTATGGTTTCATTCGTGTTCAGGAGTAAGACAGGGGTGTTCTTTAAGTCCAATTCTTTTTGCACTCTTCATCAAAGACATAACTGAGTTTCTCCCAGGCGGGGTAGAGTATGCAGGAGTCTTAATCAAAGCGTTTTTATTCGCAGACGACGTAGTCTTATTGACGCACTCTCCAGAACAGTTACAGCTCATGATTAACCGTCTTAGTGATTACTGCAAGTTATGTAACTTAATCGTCAATTTAGATAAGTCTAAAGTAATGGTGTTTAAGTAAGGAGGTGGTAGATACTGTGCTAACGAGAAGTGGAAATACAATGGTGAAATAATTGAACTGGTGGAGAAATATATGAGTAAGTACCTTGGAGTGTTTCTTACGAAAAATCTTAGTATGAATATTCAACTCGAGGAGAAATCAATAAAATCAAAAGCAGCCATCAACTTAGCTTGGAGAAGATGCTTCACCAGCAAATTCATTGCCCACAGTGCTAAATATAAAGTTTTCGAAGCGGTATCGGAGTCCATTCTGCTCTACGCGGCACAAGTATGGGGATGTAAAAATATGAATTTGTTGAAAAACTATTAAGATATTACCTCAAAAGAATATTTCATCTCCTGTCTCGTCACATGCTTATGTTGGAAACAGGCTTATCACCACTTTTCACAAAAACGTTAAAACTCCAAGTGGATTATGTTCTTAAAGTTCTTAGCATGCCAGATTACCGACTTCCAAAAATAGCAGCTGTACAAGATATACAAAGGAGAACTAGATGGTTCAAAGAGTGGTTGGAATTAGGCCGCAGCTATGATATTGAAATTAATCACGAGGGTTTGAGGTGTTTGAAGAACCAGCTTTATCAGCTCATCGAAGGAGTCGACGAGGCATCGATGAAATAGCAATGATCTTCAGGCTGCGGGGCGAACTCCTAAAACTTAATTATATACCTCACAGAGAAGATTTACCTCTTCAATGTAGCTTGTGCAATTTGGCAGAGAGGGAGGATACTCTGCATTTCATTGGCAAGTGCCCAGTTTTACGGGAAACAAGAAGACATATCTTGGGAAACGATGCCCTGTCGGCGAATCAGGTCATAACAGTCCTCAACGATGTTAGTGTTCCTAAGTTATTTCGGTATTGCAAAATTGCAATACAATATCGCGAGAAAATATTGACTGGAAATTTTTAATCAATGTTAGTCCACTTTATTTCGCTACTTCATATTAAATGAGATTTGGGAAGTTATGTACATGCATAGGTATTTGTCAATCAGGCAGACGGCAATGCCATGCAAACTGATTTTTGTTAACCTTTTTTGTAATCAATTTTGAAGTACCCAAATAAAAATTCTTCACTGAACAAGTTTTCCAACAAATCTGTAATCGGCTATTGAAGATTCAAAGGTAAAAAATATCTCTTGCGATTTGCTATAGAAGTGAGTAATAAAGCTTACGTATCGTTAAAAGAACGACAAAACTTCTATTACTTTCCACATTTTAGCTCGTTATTTCGTTGCAGTAAGTAGTTTATGCTTAATTTAAGTGTTGAGGTAAAATTTCTTCTTCGGTCCTTTTTCCATGTTCGTCATTTTAGCTCATCGATCGGGAAAGTTACGCATACCCTGTTTTCTTACTCACCGATCGTAACACTCAAGTGCGATCGTGTATTTTGGAGCCTAAACGTGGCACGAGTAAACTGATCAGTTCATGTAAAAAATTATAATAACAGTGTGAAGCGACTGAAGACAAGTACTAGCTCAGTAAAAACATTACACAAAATGAGTCGTGCTAGATGTCGGGTTTGGAATGTTTTTTATTCCGGAAAGTGTAAGAGCAAGAAACTGTGTCGAAAACAACAGAATCCACGAAGTCGAACAGTGATTTTTGAAGTGTTTCTTCTTTTTCTCCCTTTTTGGATGAAACATCGAGAAAACAGGGGAAATCTCGCAATATGGCAAAGCTGACTGAAGCCTTTAACGGCGGTGTTGCGAACTGCAACTATTGACGGACTGAGATTAATAAATTTAACAGCACTGTTTAAAATATAACGTTTTCACTTTATTCAACTTTAATTTTTATAGGAAACGTATGGAATATTTATTTTAAATAAAGAAAGACAGAGCTTTAAATTTTGTGTTGTTGCCGTCGTCGTGGTTCTTTTCTTCCTCCTTCCTCGAGTCTGGTTTCTCCCTCGCTCCAAGGTTTCAGTCATTAAGTTTCTCGGCTGCGTTCGTTAAGTTGGCAATCGATTGCGAAATTCAACTGTCAACTCCTAGATGGCGTTCTTGATGTTGGCGGCGTTGCCAACAGGCGGATTCCCAGAGGCCATACATATTTGGCGCGCCGCCGGTGGATAAATCTCATATTGATCTTTGATCCTTTAACATCTCAGATACGTCTGAGAATAAACGCTTTAAATTGATTGGAAAGTGCTATGCTAGTTTTCATAATGTTGATTTCACTATTAGAACAGATAACTTTCTCTATTCTATGCAAAAGCTGCCGGAAAAGAAACCGATTTAGAGCGGCGATGTATGACGGAGTAATAGGTATTCGATTTCGACGAAAAAATATCGACATCATAATATTGGTTTTTCATTTTGGAGTGATATGTTGTTACTCAATTAACGGTCCAAATTGCATCGATAATTGGATTTTCGAATACTCGAATATATTCAATGTACTAGCGGGTACCCGGCGGGCGTTGCTGCGCCCTGCAAAAAAAAAAGACTCTCAGGCAGGCGCTGGGGGCAACAACTGTCAGGCAGGCGCCTGGGGATTTTTTTTTTTGGGGGGGTGGTGGAAACGCTACTGCTTACGACAAAACAGGGCCGCGCTGTTTCAAGTAGTGTGGGACTTTCTACTCACTAAAAAACCACCTTAAACCCTTTTTCAACTTGACACCATCCATTCCGGAACCGCTTTTACATTACATCTTTCCCCTTTCGGGGCCGGTCAGGCTTACATCAGGCTGACATAAATCTCATGAGGGTGATTATCATGTCTTCCTCTCTCTTTTTTGTTTAAGTATTTTTTCTATAAATGATCGTACTTGATTCCAGCTCTGGTCACTCATTGAGATTTTTGACACTATATTTTCCGGGGTGATGGCTCCGATTGGAGATTCTAGCGCCCCCCTTTCAACTTCCCATCTGAAGAAGAACGTGTGGTTTGCGTCGTCCAGTTCTGAGTCGCCATATTGGCAAGCCGGGCTCCCTGTTTTGCCCATTCTGTGAATGTAGGCGTTGAAATAACCGTGTCCGGTAAGAAATTGGGTGACGTGAAAATTTACTTCTCCGTGTTTCCGTCACTTCCATTCTGCGATGTTGCTGATCAGCCTCGCGGTCCATCGTCCTCTGCTTTCTGAGCTCCATCTCTCCTGCCATTTCTGTTTGGTGAGCTCCTTCGCCTCCTCGGTTGCCGCTTCCACTCCAATTTCCGCCTTTTTGTCGTACACGTACTTCCTCTCTGTCGCAAGGAGGTCAATAGGGGTCACTCCCGCGACTATGAGGACGACTGGTTCCGACACCGTTCGGTACGAACTTGCAATCCGTAGTGCCGCGCGCCTTTGTACTGCGGCCATTTGCTTGTATTTCTCTTGTCTTAGTGCGTCGGCCCATATTTCGCACCCATACAGGAGAATGGCGTGGGTGACTGTCATCAGGAGTTTTCTCTCCAACGTTTGCCATTAATCTGCTTAGTGACATTGTGACCTTCGTAGCTCGTTCCGAAGCAGATCTTATTTGGTGCCAGAAAGTGAGCTTGATGTTTAGGGCCATCCCTAGGTACTTCACCGCTTCCTTGCTGGTTATTACCTCGGACCCGACTTGGAAGTCGACAGTAGTTGGAATCCTCTTCTTTGTCAAAAGGACTATCTCCGTCTTTTCTGTGGCCAAACCTAAGCCATGATCTTCCATCCAGAGGTGCACCCGCGTCATCACCTGGTTGAGTTTTCTTTGCGCGCTCTCGGTGTCTCTTGCCGTAATCACCGCGGCGATATCATCTGCGTACCCTACCAGGAAGGTGTCTTCGGGCATTTCCATACAAAGAATGCCGTCGTAGGAGATGTTCCAGAGATCGGGTCCCATGATTGATCCCTGAGCTGCTCCAGCAGTAATCTGATAATCAGATATTCGGGAATATCAAAAATGCTTTCGAGGGCTTTCAGCATATCGCTCCATCTGGCTGAATTGAAGGCATTTCGCACGTCCAGAGTTGCTAACAATAAGATTTTCCTTGAATAGTGGTTGCGCTGTTGAGCCAATTGGACGGTCCTTACCACTTCTTCAATTGCTCCAATCGTAGAGTGGCCCTTTCTGAATCCGTGCTGTCTTTCGGACAAATCTCCTGCTCTCTGCACGGCTGCTGTAAGCCTTGGTTTTAGCAACTTTTCTATGAGTTTCCCTGCGGTGTCCAGCATACACAAAGGCCTGTACGCTGATGGGAAATCCGGATCTCCTTTTCCCCTGCTGATCAGTACCAAGCGCTTCCAGCTCCTAGGGAAAACTCCATTCTGGAGACAGCTATTGTACATATTCAGCAGCAGCTGAGGACAAGTCTGGGCAATCGTCTTGAACACCTCTGCTGGTATTCCGTCGGGTCCCGGTGCCTTTCGGTTTTGTAGTGTTTTCGACACGAGGATCAACTCTTCTTCATTGAACATCGGAGTTTCTGGTCGTTGGGCCGGAGAGGTGTCGGGAGGCCGAGCACGATGCGTTGGGAAGAGCGTGTTCACTATACACTCCACCCTTTCTTCGCCGAGAACAGGGCTAGCCATCTGTGTTCCTAGCTTTCGCATTACGAATTTGAAGCCTAGCCACCAGGGGTTGCTGTTGACTTTCCGGCGGAGATGTTTTTTGCTCGAATTGATGGCCCTCTTGAGCTCGGATCTCATGGTTCTAAATTCCGTGGATTCAGCTTTTCTTCTCCTGCCCCTGGTGACTTTGCGTCCTTCTTTGAAGCGCAGCTATCTCGTCGTTCCCCCAGAACACCGATGTCCTGTTTCTATTAGGGCCGCTCACTCTTGGCATCGAGGCCTCTCATGCCAGCGGCATGAGTTTCATGGTGGCCTCAACTTTTGTTTCTGCAGCTCCCACTGTTTCTAGGACCGCGTTTTTTCCTTCCTCGATTGCGGATGTGAGAAGCTCTTCGTTGAGTCTGCTAACGTTCCACCTCGGCGTTCGGCTTTGGTTTTGGTCCGGAACGCGTAGCCTTTCTTGAAGGTCAAAAACAATGTACTGGTGATCGCTGCCCGTGTAGTCTTCGATAACTCTCCAGTTTTCAACCCTTGCGGATGTCAGTTCGGATGCGAAGGTTACGTCCAGGATAGTCTTTGCGTAACCAGGCCTCCTAATTAAGGATGTGTTGCCTATGTTCGCAGTGTTAAGCCCTCGTCTTGCAGCCATCTCGAGAATTTGCTTTCCTCGTGAGTTTGTGGTCGGCATTCCCCACTCCTGTGCTCTTGCGTTGAAGTCTCCAGCGACCAAGATCTCCCCCTCGGTCTCTTGAATGAAGTCCTCTAGTCGGTTCAAATTTTCTCGGAACTCGTTTATTCTTTCGTTTCGCGTGAAGTAGCAGCTGATTATCGTAAGTCCCGCGCATTTCACCCAAACGACGCCTCTTTCTGTGTAGTGGCTTTTAACGGGGAATGTCCTTGTGTCTGGGACCCAGATAGCAGCTGTACCTAGCGTGTCCGCCATCCAGCTAGGGCCATCTTTATCCTTGTACTGTTCGCTGACGATAACAATATCTGCTTCCAGTTCAATTCTGAGTTTAACGAGGAGGTCGCAGGTGCCCGACCTCGGTATATGAGACAGCAGAGCTGGTGTTAGATTCCGCTCCGCACATAAGCAGCACTTTGCACTTGCTTTGCACTCTACTTTTTTGTGTCCTTGTGCTCCGCAATTGAAACATAGGCCCTTGATTCTTTTATCCGTTCCCTTGCAGGTGATTTACTGGTGTCCATAGCCGAAGCATTTGTAGCAGCGTGTAAACTACACTCTTCGGCACACCCTGCAGTGGAGCCACCCGATTTTTATTCGTGAGGCCTTCAGCAGTTTATTTGCGGCTCCTGCATTGAGTTGAACTATTGCCATTTTTTGTGCTCTTGTGTTTGGCTTTATTAGAGTCACCTGGGCCTCCACTGCTGTAGTCAATTCATCCATGTCCCGAATCTCAAGCGTAGCTTTGGTCTCCAGGTTGCGGATGGTTGCCTTTTCCCCCAAAATGGTTTTCAGTGACGTGCTGAAACTCTCCTTATCCTTAGTTCGTGCGCCGAGTTCAAGTAGAACCTCTCCTGCCCTTGTTTGGCATACAGCATTGATTTCTGTTTCCGTATCATCAGGGTTGGCCTTACTTCGGATTTTTCTTAGAATTTCGGCGTACGTTTCGGTTCCACTTGGTTTTATGAGGATCGCTTCTGTTTCTTTTTTCTTTCACTGGATGCCGTGCCCTTTGCCAAATCAGTCCTGGCCTTCTGCTCCGTCTCATTTTTTTTTCGGGTAAGATCTCTTCTGCTGTGTTGAGCCGGTTCCTGGTGCGTTGTGCTCTCCATCTCGAGGTGTGTCTTTTCCACTTGATTTTTGCACGCGGGTTGTGGGGTCGCGTTCCTCGGGGTTTGCCACTTCCTCTTCTCTACTTCCCGCGCAAGGGGGCTCGACGGTGGCCTTGCGCCTGGGGTGGCCGAGGCGCCTGGGGATAGTTCTATTACAGAACAGTTTTGTGCCGGCCAACAGTGGGCAAGTGGTCCAACCTTAACTTTTGATAGTACTAAGGTACTGTAATTCCAAAGTACTATAATACTAAAGTAGTGGACAAACTGCTGGACCAATGGTACCCGGCGTGTTTTGCTGCGACTGACAAAAGCGATTTTTTTTTGTACTAAAGAACTGTAATACTAAAGTAGTGAACCGATTTTGACCAAACTCCACAGGAACACGCTCGGGACAATACCGAAGATTGCCTGAAAATATGAGCTCAATCAGTTACGTGTTTTTGGAGTCCATAGCATACAAACATAGGTACACACATTTGCTCCCATAGAAAAAAAGTACTTTCTGTTTTTACCCGAATTTTCCAATCTTCCGAGGAACTTTTCCAATTTTTCTTTCCGCAAAAGCCTCTTTCGGACTATTACGAACATTTTAATAGAAAAATGAGCCAAATCGGTCTAGCCGTTCTTGAGTGATGCTATGACCAACGAACATCATTTTCATCATTTTTGTTTATATAAATAAAAGATTTACCATCAATTTAAAGAAATAACACCGACTAAAGTAGAAATATGCACCGACTAATTTCATATGCTCTTCGCTGTACTCTTGCCAGAAAGAGCCCACTTCTCTTGTTTTTCCAGCGAAACCCACCCGCAGTAGTCATTTGTATTGTATTAATCCTGAGTACTTTGATGAGTTTGCAATATTCAAGCTAGGATATTCTAGAGGAATGGTCAAATATTTTGGGGTGACGTAGCGATGGTGTAGTGGTAACGTCATCGACTGCCACGCTAATGGTTCATGGTTCAAATCCTGGTGTCTTACTTACTTAGATCCTTTAACCCCTCGGGGAGCATAGGGCGTCAACCACGCCTGCACGCCATCTTGTTTGGAGTTCTGCAACGTTTTAGCTGCCTCCAACTCATTCCTAAAGAGCTCGATTCTTCCTCAACTGTTCTGCGCCACGTTTGCCTAGGACATCCCGCTATTCTGCCTGCCTGGGTGAGCGGATTCCACTGCATGGCGTATGTCGCAACGGAGTTGTCTTCGTGCCGTATGGTGTGTCCAATCCAACGCCACTTTCTCCTTCGTATACTAATGCTTATAGGTTCTTGGCCCGTTCTCGTATAAAGTTGCTCGTTGGAGATGCGGTTCGGCCAAAAAATCCTCAAGATGATCCTTAAACATTTGTTTACAAAGACCTGCAGCTTACGCGTGTTAATGGTGTCCACGTTCCTAGTACTGCATCCATATAGCAGCACCGATTCTACGTGGGAGCGGAACAATCGCGGCTTAATTCTTAAGGTACTAACATTGCTTCACACACACATCCAGTTCGGTGCCACCGCGATTACCCGAGACCACACTTCCTAAATATAGAAAGTTATCAACTTTCTCGACTTTCTGTCCGGCAATGTTGTGTTCAGCGCGGGTGTTAGAAGTGCTCAGGGCTTTTGTTTTGGCTGTGCTTATTTTTAGCCCCACTTTGTTTGTCTCAGCTTCTATATTTTGGGCCATTAAATGAAGATCCATTATCCGATGTGAAAGTAGACAAATATCGTCTGCGTAATCTAGGTGTTTAAGGTAAGATGCCATAGCCCAACGAATTCCATAATTACCTTCCGTCAATGCTGCACGGAATATATCGCTGATAACCACCAAGAACAATAGTGGCGACAGTATACACCCTTGACGTACTCCACTTTGGACTTCAAAATCTGCCGGCACCTTACCATTGAGTAAGACGTGACACTTATCGCCCTCGTATGTAGCCTTGATATAAGCTATAAGTTTTTCTCGGATGCCTCTCCTGTGCAAGGCCAACTAGATAGCATCTCGATTCAAGCTATCGAAAGCCTTCTCGAAGTTGATAAAGAGCAAACGTAGCAAAGATCTGTACTCAACGCATTGTTCGATTATGATCCGTAAGGTGTTTATGTGGCCGATGCAGGAGGCCTGTCTGTTCGACGTCGAGAATTAAATCCAAATGCTCTTTGATTCGTTCCAGAATTATTCTAGCTGTTACTTTGGCTACGGCTGAAAGAACGCAAATACCTCTCCAGTTTTTTCATTCTGTCAAGTTTCCCTTTTTCGGAATTTAATTATCATCCTCCTTTCCCACTTCTGCGAAAATTGTTCACTACCCCAAGCTCTCCGTTTTAGAGGGTGCAGCAGATCTGCCGATGCATTTGGCGCCGCTTGAAATACTTCGGCAGGGATGCCATCAATACCCGCCGCCTTGTTCTTCTTGACGGACTTGATTGGTGTTATTATCTCGGCTTTACTGGGAGGTGCGGTGCGAATTCGGGAATTTGTTGCTTTGAACTGCTCATTCGAATTCAAGATCATACCGCCATCGCCAAGTGATTTAGCACTGTAGCGAAATGTTCTCTTCATCTAGTGAGCAGATCCGCATTCGAAATCAGAAGGTTACCGTCTAGACTCTTCACTGGATGATGTTTGGAGTTTCGACCACCAATGAGCTCCTTAGTGATGCTGAAAACAGTCCTACTGTCGCACCTACTCGCTGCTTATTCAGCCCTTGAGGCCAGTGAGTTAATATATTGACGTTTGTCACTTCTCATACTACGCTGCACTTCTTTCTTCTTTGCACGGTATTGTGCTAGAGCTCGGTTCTCTCTACTGCTGAGGCCGCTGCTACCGAGCCTTGATTGCTGTACGCTCATCGATCCATCTCCAGGTGTCTGTCGCAAAAGCATTTTTCACAGCACTCCAGTGGTCATCCATGTTCTTCTTCTTCTTCTTCTTCCTTTTATCAGCGAGGCTATGATCCGAAAACAAGGGATCACAACCCTCCCACTTCGCCACATTTCTACTGATCCGCCTGTGGGGTTCGCCTATTTGACCTCAGAAACTATCGGCAGGCGTGCTGATTTTGGATCACTCGGTTACTGAGGCCAATGAAATGCCAATGTCGTCGCATTTGTCTGATCCAGGCGTTTATAGGATTGCCTTTCCTACATCGGGATGTCTTTGGAACGTGCATTGATATTGCCTTTTTAACAGGGTTCAAATGATCTCTTCTTTGAACGTGGCAATACCAACTGAGCCGGTCACGCTCTATTTTTTGTACGATGGTTTCCTTGATGTGAAAGCTTCCACGTATCTTCGAACTTCTGATTCGATCAAGCTTTGTCACTCCTGCTGTCATGCGAAGCATCTTCATCTCAGCTGCCGTTAATTTACTCTCATACTTTTTGTACATCGTCCAACATTGTGAACCGTATGTGAGCGCTGGACGTACAACTGCGGTGTAGAGCCTTCCTTTCAACTTAGGGGGCATTTTTCTGTCACAAAAGATAGCGGAATTTTCTCGCCACTTCATCCACCCTACGCTTACACGATGATTGATGTCGTCATCACAAGTTGCTTTGCTATTGATCATAGATCCCAGATATTTGAACTTTTCGCACTTGGGAAGCACTGTTCCATTCAAATAAATGTCTGAAATAGGCCTGAGTGGATCAGAGAACGGGCAGCACAAGTACTCTGTCTTTGTTTAACTAATGCGATACCCATTTCCCTCCAAAACGTCCACCCACACATCAAGTGCTCGTTGCAGGGATGTAGGATCCTCACTTATGATGGCTCCATCGTCAGCAAAGAATAACTGATGTACCTTGGGGTCCATCACTTTACCTTCAAGCAGATAATCAAGGACTGTAATAAAGAGCAAAGGACTTAAAACGCTTCCCTGGTGTACCCCGACTTTGATTGGGAACTCTTCGGTTACTCCAGCGGGGCATCTTACTCTTGTCTTTGCTCCTTCGTACATGTCAATGATCATCTGTACATAGGTTTCTGGAACCCCTCTATGTCTTAGCGCCACCCATATCAGATCTCGTGGTTGTCTGTCGAATGCCTTTTCAAAGTCAACCAATACAATATGCAAATCCCTTAAGGAATCACGATGTTTTTCCATTATGATCCTTATACTTTGGATTGCATCTGTGGTTGATTTACCCGAGACAAACCCGCACTGATCATCAGATAGCCGTATTATTTTTCGCAGTCGGCCACCTAATACCCGCTCAACGATCTTCATGGTGTGTGACATCAGCTTGATCGAACGGTAGTTATCACAGTTTCGCGTATCACCCTTCCCTTTGTATACAGGGAGAAGGTAACTTTCCCTCCATTCATTCGGCATTGGATCACCTCTCACGAATTTGGAGATGAGAATTCTGAGCCATCTGAACCCGATGTCTCCCATCTTTTTCCAGAACGCAGAGGGTATCTCGTCTGGCCCAACCGCTTTTCGTTTTTTGGAGTATTTGACCGCCTCACTAACTTCTTCGACTGTAATGTCGGGTATTTCTTCACAGTTAGGGGTGGCTCTTGGAAAGTATAGCCGGGGAAACTGTTCATTCAAAAGCTCTTCACAATACTGCCGCCACCTCTGCAGTATTTTGTCGTCATCCACAAGAAGCTGGCCATGAGCATTGCTAATGAACATTGGCGAACGAATCTCCTGAGCATTCTTCCTTCTTTGGGCGGCTATTTTGAAGATAGTGGCACTCTTGTTCATATTGTGTCTTCGCAGCTCCTGGATAGCCTGGTTTGCATCAGCAACCGGGGAAAATATTTTCTCCAGCTCCCGATATAGGCCCTCCGTACTCTCTGCTTGAAGCTGAGCGCACTTCTTCTTCGCTTTTTTCTTGCAGCATCTGTATTCCATTTCGAGGCGAGCTTTTTCGTCACTATTATTAGAGGGGCACTTTGACCAAGCTTTGAAAGCCGCTTTCTTCTCATTTATCACTTTCTTAGTATCATCACTCCACCACCATGTTTCTTTGGCGTGTTGATGGTGGCCTTTTGAAGCTCCTAGCAGTGATTTGGCCTTCTTTAAGCAAGTTCGCTGTAGGGAATCCCACATATTTTGTGCTCTGCACTCTTCATCCTCAGCTCCGTTGAAGGTGTGAGAGAGGTAATTTTTCATTACGAAAACAAAAGCCTCGCCTTTTTCTTTGTCCAGATTGTACCACTTGATTTTCTCAGAGACCCTTGTTTGTTTGCTTTTCTTTGGTGTTTTCATAAAAATTTCTGTTAGCAGGAGACGGTGTTGACGAGCGATTGCCTCTCCCAGGATCACTTTGCAATCTTTTACCCGAGGCTTCATGAAACTGGCTACCAAATGGTAGTCAATCTGAGTTTCATCTCCACCACTGCTGTAAGTGATCAGGTGTCGGCTTTGTTTGATGAACATGGTATTTAACACGATAAGACCGTGTGATTTGCACATGCTTAGGATGTCTTCACCAGGAAGGTTCCTGGTGCCATATCCTAGTCCTCCATGGCAGTCTTCATAGTCTTCGTTTGATTTCCCGACATGTCCATTCAAATCTCCTCCAACAAACAGAAATTCTTCCTTTGGGATGTTCTTAAGGAGATTGTGGAAATCTAGCCAAAATGCATCTTTATCTATCTGATTGCACCCATTGTGGGGAGCATATGCACTGACAATATTCCACACCTCTCCTTGTATTACTAGTTTGAGAGACATCAAACGGTCGCTGGACTTCGAAATGCTCAAGACGTTTCCAAGTAGCTCTGCCGCAAGGATGATACCGATTCCGTTCCTAGCCTTTTCCGTTCCGTAGTAGAACATCTTGTAATTTTTTGTCCTAACGTCCAAGAAACGCGCCCGATTCCCGGTGTTTTTCCATTTCGTCTCTTGGACACACAATATGTCCACCCGCCTTCTATTCATCATCTCTTCCACCTCGTAACTTCGACCGGTCATGCTTCCAACGTTCCAACTCGCGACCCTTAAATTGCGTCCAAACTGTTTCATTATGTTGCTAGCCCCCGGAATCCGTATAGCTCTGACCCGAACATTTCTGCTCGGTCCAGGATCAGTACCATGCACAGCAGTGGTAGTGCCTTTCCTTTTTGCAAGTATTATCATAATGATACAGTTTTGCAATACAATTTTTGCACCATATTGCGATGGTGTTTGTTGTTTGACACGTGCATGCTCCTGTTTTAGTATTGTTTGATCTTTCTTTTATGACACCGGTGATCTCCAGTCGTGTCAACCCACGGACTCGCATGCACACTTGTGGGAGGGTTTTTATGGTAGTATATGTGTCGCTAGGCTCATTTGGGTGTTATATTGCCTAGATCTGATTTGTCAGTCGCCTTTTACGACAAGCGCTAGTTGTTGGGGGGCGCTGCAGTGATATTCTTAACCCGTCCCTGCACGGGGACCCGTCCCAGTGGTCATCCATGTTCTTTTGCGGTATGCTGCTGATTGCTTCTGCCTCTAAGGCAAGATGGTCTCTGAACTGTTGGCGCACTTGGGGAACCTTGAGTCTGTAGATATTAAACCTGGTGATGTTAAGTAGGTTTGAGCGGTTGCTGTTGACGGGTGCAGTATGAAGGCGTAAATGAGCTGCCATAAGATGGTGATTTCGTTCTTGTCCGACGTCAGCTCTACGTCTGTTTCGGACTTCCAGGAGACAATTTCTAAGGCGGCGACTGATCGTAATGTGGTCGATCTGGTTGAATGGTCGTTGCCTATCAGTAGAGACACAACTGATCTTATGGCAGGTGTTATGCTTAAACAGCGTAGCTCCAATGAGTACGCGGTTGATATTGCAAAAGTCCACGAACCGCTCACCCATCACGTGCTTAAGCATGGTGTTGTCGCTACTCACCTTGGCATTGAGATCTCCCATCACCATTACGATGTCCCCATTAGGTGGTTGTTTGTAGGCAGCGCCTAAGTGGCTATAAAAATCATCCTTTTCATCCTCAGTCGCGTCTAGAGTCGGAGCATAACACTGTATGATGGTAATTTTTCTTACTCTACTGTGGAACCTAGCCGTCAATATGCGATCACTATGAGGTATCCAAGATATGAGGCTTCCTCGCTGCTGGAGTAAGCACCAGTCCTACTCCGGACGCCTGTGCACTTCCAGCTAGTTTACCAGAGTAGAGTACGACAATGCTTTTTGTTGGGGAGATGTATTCCCCAGCATCGAACCATCTTATCTTGCTCAACCCCAGGATGTCTATTTTATAGCGTGCGAATTCGCGTTCTATATGGAGGAGTCTGACGTTATATGGCCCTTCCTAAAGCGAGTCCAGGAGGGTCTTAACGTTCCAGAATCCGATCGTTGTCCATGTTCGATAGCCAAAAGTCGTCCTCAAATTTTCCGTCCGTATCCGAGGCGTAGGTTTCTGTTTCGGAGCAATAGTTTTTTTTACGGTTGCGGTTTACTGGGCCACAGACCAACCGACATTTACCCTGTTTTGTGGCGCAGGGGGCTCGCCATTCGTCCTCTTCCGTTAGCAATTTCCAGAGAAATTCTCAGATGGCACCACGAGGAGGTGGAAGTAGGACTTATTAATAGAGCTGCAAGTTGTTCGGCTGCAGTGGCTCCTTCTCGTTATTTTGCGGAACAACACCTATCGGGAGATGCTGCTCCTACAAGGCCTCTGTAGGTCGTTTACCATCCAAATCCTGATGTCTGAAAGCATTTATTTATTTATTTTTCATGAAATGCATATAAAGAGTCAGGCCGATCAAATGGGAAAGCTTATGTCAACACTATTGCGAAGGCATAACTCTGGGAGTAGATCGGTCATATACATACATACATTTTCAAATGGCCCGCTAATCCTTCATGCGGGTCGCGGGGGTAGACTGCTCAGGTAGACTCTCCATCCTTCTCGATCCTCCGCCATTGACTCCAGCTCATCAGGAGGAATCCCTAGACGGCTCCAGGAGAGATGTCGGATTTGGTCCAACCATCTATTTCTAGGCCTACCGGGTAGTCGCCTACCTAATGGCACGGCCACCATGGCACGTCTTGGAAGCCGGTCTGGAGGCATACGCACTACGTGACCAAACTATCGAAGCATAGATCGTTCCGTTCGGAGAAGTAGCTGCACAACATTGAGCGCCTCGCGTACTCTGGTGTTGCGCACTCGATCCCTACGAGTTATTCCAGCAACACCGCGAAGGAACCTCATTTCGGCAGCTTGTATCCGTGATCTTATTCTTTCGATCACTACCCAAATTTTATGACCATAGTCATGTCGGTCATATGGCTGGAAAAATAATTCGCTCCGTTGGATGATTGATATGCCTATGACATCAGATGGTTGAAAAAAAAAAAAAAAAAAACAAATACAAAATAACAAAACAACTCACTATAGTTATCTGAACACCACCCTTGGAGTTTTCCCGAAACCTAATACCTACGAGTAAGTTTCAAACCACTACTCCAATCTTTATCTCTCTATCCTGTTCAACGTCCACACTATGTAAAACATTTTAAGGGTATTGTAACACCTTGAGTGCGCGCAAATTGTATACTCATATGCTCGTAAGTAAATATAACAAAACTCGTTTCCTTTTCTTAAACAAGAAACAAGAGTCAATCTCTCCGACAAGCTTGTAGTTTTTAAGTTCTTATTATCGAGGTCGGACATTTATAATGTAGTTATATGAAATCGATTACATTCTAACGTAGATCCATTGTTATCTAGCCCTAAGCCAATTGCAATGAAGTCAATGAATTTTTTATTTTGCACATCTATGTATGAATATACCAATATTATGCCAACAATCTTTCTTATACAACTAATTGCAGATGTCCTTACAGAAGGTTTTAGAGAAAATAAATTTTTTTTTAAAGTACAGCCTCTAATTGTAACTCCGCAAAGTCTAGATACGATGTTTGAAGCAAATCCGATGAGCACTCAGTGTACGGTACGTATTATACGAGTATGTACATATGTATGTATTTGCAACTAAAAGTAGGATCCCACTACGCCCATTTGTTAAATGTCTATTTTGTCTATTTTGTTCAATGTATACAATGCCAATTTTAAGTACTAATCAACTTTATCATTTATGTAATTTCTCACACGGTAGAAATGTGCATATAACTTCCAATTTGTCCAAAGCTCTGTTCGAATACGGTGGGCCCATGAGTTTGCCACCACTTTATCAAACAAGTCACGGATAACCTTTTAATTTAAGTTTTTAATGTCAAATACGTGCTTAATTGCTGAAAAAAAATCTCTACACTTCTCTCAATATATCCGATTGCTTAGAAGGCACGATTTTTGTCTGCATTCATGAAATATATTCAGTTACTATATCATGCAGGCACAAGAAGGATTTATAGTGTGTTGCTGGTTCATATTTAACGTTCAAGACCTATGGTAATGACACACGCGTCACAGCGTACAGTAAATAACTAAAAATAACATTAATGTTGTTATTATGAACCACACATATATTATATGCAGTACTGCTAAGTGAAGAGGTAAAAAATGAAAAGCTTAGCAGAGTTTTCTTAATAGATACACATATGCATTGAAGGAAGATGTGTTGGGTTAAGTGCGATACTGAAGATATGGCAAAATATCATATTAATTCATAAGTTCCAATGTATTAAGCAATATTACAATCTGGCTGATCGTATGGTATTCTATCCATTGTCTCTTTGTCCATTGCCACATAAGTGGTCGTTGTGTTGTGCAGTTGAAACCTGCCACTTTACCCTAAGTACACCTGGTATTACTTTTAAAAACTAATTATTTTTTTCGAAGTTTTTTTTGTTGAATTTAGATGAAACTAGTGGAAATTTATTTAGAATTTATACTTTCTCCATGAACACGACGTGGTTGAACTGTCTCCCATCGACAATTTCACAAAGATGCCCAATTCGGGGTACATACATACATACATATATGTGCATATGTATAAAGGGCTATTTTGAGACGCCGACTCGCATTTGAAAAATCTGCAGGGTAAATGTTAAATGAAATTTCTGATTGTATGGACCCAATAAGACGATGTTAGTATATGGTATACTCCTTTCAACCATCCGACAGTCCATATCTCACTCCTTTTCGGCCCCTAAATTTTGAGCTATGATGATGAAATTTGAAACTGTTATGATCCGCGCAATTCAATATTGTTATTAGAAATCATAAAAGTAATATTGTATTACTAAAATATGTGGGGGTGGCCATGGTGTAGTAGTAACATCATCAATTGCCACGCTAATGGTTCATGGTTCAAATCCCGATGTCAGCAAGAATTTATTTGTTTCTCATGAAATAAAGAGTCAGTCTGATCAACATACAAAGTACATATCGTCGTCTATACGGCGAAACGTGGTACAGGGTTTAACCAATAAGTAACCGTTATCACTTTTTCCATTGTTCATACGCGCCCCTGAAGTAGGCAATCGCAGGGCTGCTTAGGCACCCCGTAGAAGCCGCTTTGACTGCCTCAATCGTCCCGAAACGATGTTCTCTCAGGCTCCTCTTTATCCGGGGAAACAAAAAGAATTCCCAGGGAGCCAAATCTATAGGGGTTTAGGGTGATTGGGGTAGCGTAGCCACGCTGTGTTCGACCATTGCCTCCCTCAAAATCAGTGACGTGGGACTGGGCCCATTGTCGTGGTGGAGCATCCGGATATCGGCGAAATTTTAAAAGCTCGGAAGCAACTGAATCTGTCGTTCCCTCAGCTTACGTGACATCCCCCCCATCGATCCCGTTCATAGAGACCACCATTCTTATCTTTCCACTAGCGGGAACAAATAAGTCCCGATACTTATCGGATAAACTCTGTATGTGACGAACTTTAATGACTTTCAAGCATCAACAGGGCGTATGTTTTTTATCCATGTTCGGCAAAAATTTGCGAAACATTTTACAGCATCTCTAACTACAAAGATACCATTTTTTAATCTTAAAAATCAAAAGCTTTAATCTGTTGTTTTTTGCAAAATTAGAAATCCAGGCAGTTATAGACGACGATATAACTATGTATAGGTACATATACGTATATTATATACGGCACCTGTGGCCCTGCACGCGTCTGAATTTGCTTATTCAGCTTTAGGACAACGTACGGAAATGGTATTTAGCTCTAATTTATTGGCAATTAACAGTAATTTCAATTTTCATTGAAATTGGTTCTAATGTTATTTTGGTTAGTTCCTGACTTTCTAATATTATATCTAGATATTATTTCTAGCTGACACTTGCACCTTTTAACAAATACCTCTTTTACGGCATTTTCATTAGAAATTATAAGAAGTAGTGTCGTAGTCATTTGTCATTTCTACAATCCTTCCGTATATTATTTTGGTTCACGTTCACTTTTTGGGGGCGCTTCCTTTAAAAAGCCAAAAAGTACATCTAAGTAGACAGTTTTCGTTTTGTTCGAAAAATAAAATTTAGATCCAACCTGCGCTCTCTAAAGCAAATTAAAATATCCAGCTAGGAGGATGAAATCTCACCGTTATTCGACTTAAGTCGCATTTTCTACTTTCTTGCCTGCAATGAGACTATAAGATGACTTTTTAGTATCAATCAAGTACGCGCAGACGCTTGCAGAAGTTCTGTAATTTCCTCTCAATCAACTCATTACTTGGAGTAATTTGAACTATGTGAAAACCGAATCAATAAGATTATCACTGGACCGACTCAGAGTAGATTCCATACTCTCCGACTGGATTGACTGTATGCTCAAGACAGGACACATCAACTTGGAGCTAGGTGACAGCCAAGTAAATGTACTGGCCTCTAGAGGAACCCTGCAAGTAGTGGTCCTATCTCCTCTACTATGGACTCTAGTCGCAAATGAGATCCTTTTAAAATGCAGACGTCCTACTTTTTTTTTTTTTTTTTGTTTGAGGTAGATGGGGAGGATGGCAGAGACTGACCCCTGGAGCACTGCGACATAAAAAGATCTTTTGAGCTATCCCCTGGTTAATCGATTTTGAATTTGTCAACTAGCTGAACTCAAGTTCATTAATGAAGCTAAGAATAGTTCGAGCTGAAGAGGAGATGACGTCAGAAGGTGATGTAACGCCTTTATTAAAGTGCTTTAGCCTGGCTATGGCCGGGCAATCACAGAGTATGTGATGGGCTGTGTCGGTGTCTTCAAGACAGAGACAGCACGTTTCCGATTGAACACGGCCCATTTTCTAGAGATGGTAGTTGAGAGAGCAATGTCCAGTTAGGAAGTCAGTAAGGATCTTATCATTCTGTTTGCTCATTGATAGAATGTCTCTAGTTCTATTTTTTGAGAAGCTAATCAATTTCTTGGAATGCCTTAGGCCGGGTTGAGCATTTCAGTGAGAGAGCATTTGTTCGCATTCCCAGCGGAGTAGTTCTATTTTAATCTGGCTGGTGGGTAAACTGAAGAAGGGTTCAGGTCCAATATAAGGTGATTGGGCACCTTGTCTGGCAAGCTTATCAGCCGCTTCATTACCAGGGATACCTTTGTGACCGGGGACCCACATTAGTGTGATATTATTGTGTGCAGCAAGCTGCAAAAGCGTCTGGAGACAATTCCAAACCAGCTTAGACTTATAGTCAAAGGACGTGAGAGCCTTGAGTGCTGCTTGGCTATCTGACATTATATAAATTCTCCGGCGCAGAGCTCGATGGCATAGACCTCTGCTTGGAAGATAGTAGTGGATTGACCTAGTGGTGTAAAGAGTTTGTAGTTGGAGCCAAAGATACCAGCTCCAACCCCATTTGACATTTTTGAACCATCAGTGTACCAATTGATTTGAGATATTGATTAAAGGATTGGAGGATAGTCCCAGTAGCTGCGGTCAGGTAAGTTTACTGTGAAGGGGTGATTGAGGTGGATTCTTGTGGGCATGAAGTCTGAGATGCATACTGCTGGACATGTAAGTAGCGGAATTTTCTCAAGGATCTTCATGTGGCCAACTAATTCGGAATTTGTATTGTTACATAAAAGGTGAAGCTTTAGAGCACTGGCAGCCGCAGTCTTCATAATATTTATGTGTAGGGGTGGAAGGTTTAAGAGAACTTCCAGCGTAGCTGTTGGACAGGTGCGCATTGCGCCCGTAATACCTACACATGCTTGTCTCTGCACCTTCTGGAGGTCGGAGCGGGTAACGGTTTGATTAACTTTATCCCACCATACTACCGAAGCATAAGTTATTATCGGAACGATGATTTTGGTAAAGGTCCAGTGGATCATTTTTTGCCGAAAAACCTAGAGCAGGCCCAGAATGCTTTAGTCGCCTTCTCAGTGGTTCTGTTTATATGAGGTTTCCAATTTAATTTGTGGTCTAGAGTAATCCCAAGATATTTTGTTTCTTTTGAGAACTCAATTTGAGTATTGTTTAGTGATAGTGCTTGAAGGCTTAAGTTTCTCCTCCTGGTGAAAGGAATGATTACGGTTTTTGCAGGGTTAACCGTTAGACCTTCTGACTGGCACCAGTTATTTACTTTATTTAGGGCATGTTGCATTTGTTCAGAAATGCTGGATTCATCCTTGCCCTTAGCTATAATGACTACGTCGTCAGCGTAGCCCTGGGTGAGAAATCCAGAACTATTGAGGTCATTTATGATACTGTCCACTACAATGGACCATAAAAGAGGAGATAGGACACCCCGTTGGGGATAACCCTTAGTAGTTCTAACGGAGATTGAGATTTGTCCAAGCTTGGCAGTGATAAGTCTGCTTCTGCGCATGGAGCATATCCATTTGGTAGTTTCCCGGTCAATGCCTTTGACATCAGCAGCAGACTAAATTGGTTGAAACGATATGTTATCGAAAGCGCCAGAGATGTCCAGGAAGGAGCATACGGCTATTTGCTTCTTTGATAAAGTTTCTTCAATAGTACTGACTAGATGTTGAAGGGCTGTGACCGTACTTACTTACTTATAACCTTTAACCCCTCGGGGGGCATAGGGCGTCAACCACGCCTGCGCGCCATCGTGTTCGGAGTTCTGCAACGCGTTTGAGTTGCCTCCAACTCATTCCTAAAGAGCTCGATTCCTCCTCAATTGTTCTGCGCCACGTTTGCCTAGGGCGTCCCGCTATTCTGCCTGCCTGGGTGAGCGGATTCCACTGCATAGCGTATTTCGCAATGGAGTTGTCTTCGCGCCGTAGGGTGTGTCCAATCCATTGCCACTTTCTTCTTCGTATAGTAATGCTTATAGGTTCTTGGCCCGTCCTCAGATAAAGTTGTTCGTTGGAGATGCGGTTCGGCCAAAAAATCCTCAAGATGATTCTTAAGCATTTGTTTACGAAGACTTGCAGCTTGCGTGTGTTAATGGTGTCCACCTTCCAGGTACTGCACCCATAAAGCAGCACTGATTCTACGTTGGAGCGGAACAGTCGTAGCTTGGTTCTTAAGCTAATAACATTGCTTCTCCAGATTTTGGACAGCATTCCGAACGCAGCTTTAGCCTTCCCGATTCTGCTGCACACATCCAGTTCGGTGCCACCGCGGTTAGCCGAGACCACACTTCCTAAATATAGAAAGTTATCAACTTTCCCGACTTGCTTTTCGGCAATGTTAAGTTGAACGCGGTTGTAAGAAGAAGTGCTCAGGGCTTTTGTTTTGGCTGTGTTTATTTTTAGCCCCACTTTGTTTGCCTCAGCTTCTAGATTTTGAGCCATCAAATGAAGATCCATTATCCGATGTTAAAGTAGACAAACATCGTCAGCGTAATCTAGGTGTTTAAGGTAAGATGTCATAGTCCAACGAATTCCAGAATTAGCTTCCGTCAATGCTGCACGGAGTACATCGCTGATAACCACCAAGAACAATAGTGGGGACAGTATGCACCCTTGACGTACTCCACTTTGGACTTCAAAGTCCTCCGACACCTTATCATTGTGCACCACGTGACACTTGCCGCCCTCATATGTAGCCTTGATAATAGCTATAAGCTTTTCTGGAATGCCTCTCCTGCGCAAGGCCAACCAGAGAGCATCTCGATTCAAGCTGTCGAAAGCTTTCTCGAAGTCGATAAACAGTAAATGTAGCGGAGACCCATACTCAACGCATTGTTCGATTATGATCCGTAAGGTGTTTATGTGGTCGATGCAGGAGGATCCAGCGCGAAAGCCTGCCTGTTCGACATCGACAGTTGAATCTAAATGTTCTTTAATTCGTTCTAGAATTATTAATTGACCGTAGATTTACCAGATTGATATGCAAATTGGTGTTTGGGTATAGGCGGTGTTCTATAAGGGCTGAATTTCTTATGTGAAGATCAAAGATTTTTTCCATTACCTTAAGAAACACAGAGGTGAGACTGATTGGCCTAAAGGCCTTTGGGTCTGATTGTTATCTGGCGCCGGCTTAAGGAATGAACACTACATTAACTTTTCTCCACATTGATGGGATGTAACTGAGTTCATAGCTGGATCTGAAGATGGGCACTAAGGATTCAATGAGAGTGTCGATTCCATGATGTAAGAGGGCGGGGAAAATTTCATCTCCACCGGGAGCTTTGTAAGGTTTTTGCGTGGAGATGGCTCATCTTATGGAATTGAGGGTGAAGATTTTCTTGGCTAGAGTCCTAGTGCGTCGATTAGTAGGGAGTGCAGAAGAGATATGTGAGGGTCAGTAATTAGTGAGTCAGGGAAGTGGGTCTGCAGAAGAAGACCTAATGTTTCGTAGTATCCCTGTGCAAAACTGCCGTCAGGTTTTTGTAGGAGACCAATACCATTACTGTGGTTCCTGGATAGGGTTTTCTGGGCCCTAGCAGCTGAAGGGAGATCATTTATGTTTTCACAGAAAGATCTCCATGTATGTCTTTTTGATCTCCTATTAGCAGAGTTGTAAGTTGTGAGGGCTATCTTGTATTCGCTCCATGAGTTGCTGACCTTCGCTTTATTAAATAGCCTTCTAACCTTTTTTTTGAGGGTGTCGAGCTCATTGTTCCACCATGGTACATCGCGGAAGTTAGTTCTGGTTTTGGGATAGCAGCTGGCTTCATATGCGGAGGTGATCTGAGAGCTAAGTTTTGAGGCTTCTTCTTCAACAGAATGAGAAGAGTCTATATTTGAACAGGAAGGAATAAATTCGGCCCTAAGGATTTCTGTATAAAGATTCCAATTGGTGCGTTTGGGAGACCTGCTATTGGTGATTGGGTCACGAGTAGTTTCAATGTCAACCTAATGTGCATATGGTCAGACAACGAGAGCTCCTTAGAGACATGCCAATTGGTAATGAGATCGGACATAGAGGAACTGGATAGGGTAAGATCCAGAACCTCTTGTCTGATGGAGTTGACAAAAGTAGGTTCGTTTCCTCTATTTAAAATATCAATATTTAAGCCAATAAGGAAGTTAAGAAGGCACTCACCTCTTTTGTTGATATTGGAACTGCCCCAGCTCGTGTGATGGGCGTTCGCGTCGCAGCCTAACACGATCTGCTGTCCAGTCTTCTTACCGTTTCTTAACAGTTCGGCGACTTCGTCAGGTGGAGCTGGAGTGTGGTCGTCAGGAAAGTATCCTGAGGCGATGATGATGGATTGCCGTCCTCTGCTGGTAGTTATATTCATTGAAATGGCTACAAGGTCTTTGCTAATAAACTGTGGGATAGGAAGAAAGTTGATTCTGTTGCTTATTAGAATGGCAGCCCTGGGAAGGGGTTGCCTGTTGTCATATATTATCTTACATGAATTATTGGGGAGGCCACATATTCTGCTATCTCGGACCCATGGCTCCTGGATTAGGATAAGGTCCAGGTTATTTATTTCTTGTAAACCTGCGGCAAGTGGCCGCAGAGTCTTTGCCGATGAATTGCTTTGTTCGAAGAGTAACTTCTCCGAAACGAATGTCTATTTTGAAATGTAGCCTTTTCAAGCAAGCTATGTATTTGTGGTCTATGGAGAGGGTCAGTATGGCAAAGTTGCCCTTGTCCTCACGTTTTAAGACCCGCCATTCAGAAGCGAGAACATCTGAATTTTGGGCAGAAACATCCCTCAGGATCTTCTCGTTTCCGAATGAAGGGTTTGCTGGAAAGTGTCCCACTAAAATTTGTTCCCAAAGAATGTTATCCTCATCAAGACCTTTCAGTGAGGCACCCTCCCATGGAGTGAAACTAGGGACAATGCCTTTGACCCATTCTGCCGTAGACCGGTCTTTGCAATTTAGGACTACCCATCCTAGTCGGAAAGATGTACCGCGGAATTTGGGTTTCACTTTCTCGTCCGTGAGGCTGATAATGCGCTCAAAGATGGAGTCTTGGATGGAAGTCATTGTTGTTAAGCAGGGTTTCTGGAAAGTTGGAGTCGATGATTCCTATCTTGAAAACTTCCAGAGCTTGCTTAAAGGTCATAAGTGGCACTATAGGAGCAGGCTTGATAGATTTGGGAGCCACATCTCCTGCTCTTGCACGGGGTGCAGTTTTTGTCTTTTTTTGGCTCCGAAGCCAGAGGTGAAGAATTAGAGCGGTCTCTTTTGCGGCCGCAGGGGATTTTGGCTTTCTCTCTGGCTTCCTCAGGAAATGCGCCTTTGGAGAGGAGCCACTTTCAACACTTGCGAACCGCTCCGCTAAGTCGTTCTTAGTGCAGTTTTTGAGGTGGACGGCTGAGGATCAGCCGACAGAGGTGGGGCGGTTTCGAGTAGAAGGGCCGTTTCTTCAATTAGACCGATAGTTAGATCGTCCTCTTCCGCCGATGTCCATTGGTGTGGATGCGTTTAGAGCAGCATCTTGCCCTTCGGTTTTTTTATTGAAATTCGAAATTTTGTTCCCACGAGAAGCTAGGGAAAGAAATACACCGCAGGCAGAGCCCCGCATGCCAGCGGCGGGGACTTATATTGAAACCAGAGGTGCCCAATAAACTGGAGTTCACTGTTAGAAGACACACTAACGTAGTGCCATTCATCCCATGGGCACGGTAGTTATACACCTGGGATTACGGGTTTTTATCAAGTTTTCCTCTTTAGATCCGCCATATTCAGTATACAACATCGTCCTACTTAGACCTGCCAAATTTCTCGACACTATCGCCGAACTTCTGCAATCGGCCCTGAACACCCTCCATAACAGGGTTGTGGACTGAACGTTAATCCAGCGAAAACAGAAGTGGTGCTCTTCACCAACAAAAGAATAATCCCAGCTTTTGGACACCTACGACTCGGTGGCACTCCACTCCAAGTCTCGGATAAAGCACGGTATCTTGGGTGCAAACTTGACCGCAAACTGAGCTGGAAAGATAACACAAATGAAAGAATAAAGAAAGCGTACATTGCGTTCTATGCTTGCAGTAGAATTTTTGGTAAAAAAATCGGCACCCAAACCTGCCATCATCCATTGGACGTACACAGCCATAGTCAGACCCATTCTTACATATGGGTGCATTGTCTGTGGCCAATAGCAGAAAAAAACATGCATCTCAAAGAGTTGACTAAAATCCAGAGACTTGCCTGCATAGTAACCACAGGTGCCATTAGAACTACCCCGACCGCAGCAGTTGAAACAATTCTCGTACTGATTCCACTAGACTGATTTGTTAAGATATCAGCCGTGATGAGTGCCCTGCGCCTAAAAGAATCCAACCTATGGAGAAAGGGGCACATGGGCCACCGTAGCATCCCAAGATGGGCGCACCTAGACACCACCACAGACTATCTTCCGCCATCCCCCGACTTCAGCCTAAACGTCAAAACGGTCATCCCATCAAGGGAATACTGGAAATACGGTGGGCCATTAACCCGCATAGTATTTCAGTCTTCACTGACGGGTCCAAAACAAACGAAGGAGTGGGTTCGGGTATCTACTCAGCGGAACCTGATATTGCAATATCACTAAGGCTTCCGAACCACAGTAGTGTGTTACAGGCAGAAGTCCTAGCGATAGCAGAGGCGGCACGAGAACTATCCACGAAACTTGTTACTAGAAAATAAATTGATATTTACATAGATAGTCAAACTGCTATAGAGGCCACCATCCGCGGTTATAAAATCAAAGCTAATAAAACGCTGCCGCGAGGAGCTTAACATGTTTATCCAAAGCCACCATGTAACACTACGGTGGGTCCCACGACACAAAGGAATTCCAGGGAATGAGATGGCGGATGAACTTGCAAGAAAGGAATAAAAACAAGACCTGTCAATGGTCCAAAGCTCAGCCCTACCTCCCCTAATACTTGTTAAATCAAATATAGCACTTGACTTCAAACGACAAGCAGAAGAAAGATGGAGAGCGCTCCCTTCATGCCGTGTCTCCAAAAGCATCTGAACAAAACATGACAAGATAAAAACCAAGCTCATCCTTACTCAAAATAGAAGAGAATGCGGCTAAGTACAGATGAATGCGGCTAAGTACAGATGAACTCTGCAGAGGATGCGGCAATACAGACGTAGAGGAGGACATGGAACACCTCTTTTGCAAATGCCCTAGTCTCTGCAGTACCAGGAAGACGGCCCTTGAAGAGTCTTTCTTCAACCATCTGGGCGACCTGTCTGAAAAGCTACCAACCACCATCATGAAATTTACAACTTCTTCAGCGTAGTTCAGAGGAGGCCGTTCCACCAGCACAGAACTCTAGCTATTTTGTTTTTTCCTCTCTTTATAGTTCTTCAGCCAGGAAACTCCACGTCAGGGGAGTACAATGGATCCGTTTGAGATCCGAGTGGAGGCTGCGCTCATTCGCTGCAGCTAACCCCTTTAACCGACCGAGCTGCTTGCGATTTTTTTAGAAGTATTATGACTTTTTGTGACTTCTTAGGCTAACAATTTTATACGTATTTTTATTGAGGTTTTCTGCGCACAGACTGGTATTTGAGCCGAAAATGTTTTTATTACTTTTGGTGTGTCTAGTTGTTCTTTTTTCAACATAATGCTGCTACTAACAAGTAGATATGTATATACTATTTATATAATTATATTTACGTATTCATTTTATTAAAAATATACACAATTAATAAGAGATTTACAATGAAAAATACGAAAGCGATGTCTGCAAGACTTATTCTTCATTACTCTCCTCAGACCCAGTTGATTTTAAAAATTCCAAAGCTTCCTTTGAATTCGGTTATCTATTTCTTTTAGCTTATGCCTAATGCTAGTCAAAAATGGATCTGAGGTCAGCAGAAGCTTAATACGTCCTCATTGCAATCTGTCCTAGAAAATTTTCTTGCAAAGCTTTCCCTGTGCTGGCGAAAGTGCTTATTCCTCGCTTCTGCAACCTCTTCCTATAATTCATCAATCGGTAATAAAGCATACGATATAATGCTCGAAGCATGGATCATTATTTTATGGACTGTTGGCGACATAGGTTGCCAGGCGTACAATTGCACGTAATGTTTTGCAGTGTCCATGGTGTACGTACCAAATTTTTCGACGATTATATCGAAACCCGAAGATATCACTTCTAATATTATTTCAAAGGTGCGAATTAACTCGAGGTCAATCCCTACAAAAGTATCTGCTACATTAATGTCACTAAAAAACTCTCCGGGACGTATTGCCGTCATTGGTACTCGTATTACAATAACCATTGGTATTATCAACCATAATAAAGCTGCTATATTTCTATCTTTATCTTATTTTTGTGAAAACATGGGAAAACTTCTGCATTATTTTATCAAAATAGATACTCTAAAGTATTATATCACATAACTTTGATGTAGTAAAATGAGTACACAGTTATTGAAAACATTGGTCAATATTTAAAATTATGCAAAACTGCACTCAATTCTAGTAGGGTTTGTAGAGGCAAAAACAAAAAAATATAACAATAAAAAATTAGTAAAAATTTCTGCAACATAAAGTACATACCTTGCTTAAACATATCCATGATAAATATTTTCACTAAAACCACTTCTAACATAAAAAAAAAATGCAACGCAAGTGTGTGTGTGTACGGTTATGCCGAAAACAAAAACTGAACGTATCAAGCGAGTGCTATGAAGTGACTGCTGTCCCATCTAACTGGTAAAGCCGTCTTGGGCGGAGATGCTTTTTCACGGTCCCACCTCTCGCGACGTCTGACAACCATCCGAGAGTATTGCTGTCTCGAGAAAGCGTCTCAAAACAAATTGCCCTTCGGATGCGGCACTAAGCTGTAGGTCCTTCCATTCGTGTGAACAATATAACGAACACAACATGAGTGGTTGCGAAAAGCTAGGCGCTGGTACTTAAGATGCTGTTGCGCCACGTAGGTATTTATTTTTATTTCAGGGTTTGCTCATTAAGTTCAAATATTGGAACAATCCCGAATGATATAATAGCCGTATTTTATTATCACTCATGATCCATATGGATCATTGGTTTCTATGCAATGCAACAACAATACGAGATCCTGCTTTGTATCAGGATCAATTTCGTGATCTAGAAATTTTTTTTTTTATTCCTTGGTAGATTACACAACCACACTACAAGACACAAGGAAAATAATTTCGTTGATCCAGATCCGGATCGTTTTATTTTCGTCGTGTGATCTATATGGATCTTGGGTGATAATAAAATACGGCTAATATAACTCTATTCTAAATAATCCGGCACCCACATTTTGGTGCCATAAAGACATAAAAGCCTATCTCGACTTACATATTCCAGAATCGAGTTAATTATTTATTTTATCAGTTTTTAAGTTCAATATTTGCAATGGTTTCTGAGTTATGAATGCATGAATATAAGATAATAATTTCGTACAATTTTCACATAAATGAAGGCTTGAACGCATTTGTATTCCCTTTTTATCAAACTCTTATTAATATAATAATTATTAATGCCTTATTATTAGACTACAGACGCAAATGCGAAATACCATATTTCGATCTTCTCGTTCAATTTCTTTTAATAAATCTTTATCAAGCTTAGGGGCGACGTCATCATCCAAACGTTCTACCCATAGTAAGTGGCTACGGATTACAGGTAGGTAATTAACCATTTTAGCGCTCCATACATTTTTATAATTTCAACAGTTCCGCTCATCAAGAAGCTGCTCAAGTTTATATTAATCAATTATAGGCAGTATTGAAATCAGTGGAAACTATTAATTAAGAAAGGATTTTTGGTTTCCATAATTACATGTAGACATACGTATACCTAATGTACGTGCATATGTATGTATGCGCGTACTTAAATATGGAATCAAAAACTCGAAATGAGATGGCTCACCTTTTGTTATTGTAGCTAATTACTCTTCAACAATGAACAAAGAATTATAATTGATGGTCATCGGTTAGAAATGTTGGGAACTCATTAAATTCGAATTCCCCACACAGCGTACGCATATACGCGTGTAAGCGTTTAAGATTGAATGTCGTAAAGCAATTCAGACTTGCTTTTAAAACATGTGTGCAAAGCTATTCATATATGTTTTTGTGTAAGTTCATATGCCCCATTAATCATTTGAAGCTTGCGGCAATTTCGCTGTTAACTTAACAGCAATACCTATCTACTATCCAACAACGTCGAAAAATAAATTCACCATCCATCTAATATGCATTGCTCATCGATACTCTATTCGATTGAGGCTATTTTATTGGTCAAATAATTATAGCGTACTATTTATTTTTCAACAATTACCTTGGCATGTATCCTGTTTTCAATAAAGTTTAAACTTTTATTGCATAGCCCTTTTTGTTGGGGTTCTTATAAGAGTTTATGAACATAAATCCGATAAATCTAACGAGCAGTTATATAGTATGTATTCGTAAAAACATACAGCATTTGTAGTTACAATCCGTCTTGAATGGATACAAAATGGACCATTGTTCTTAAGACCGTTGTGCAATTGTGCAGTTTTGTGCAACCACCACAAAAAGTTACTGTATGTATAATAGTTATTATATTATATGGACGAATTGTAGCGATATTCGATCACTACTTGTTTCATTAATACAATTTTAGTCGTTTGAAATAATACCATATATGGCGTTGTGACGTCACGGAAAAGTGGCATATATTAGCGCCACTAATTCGACGGACTGTCATTAGACATTGGCGCAAAAATGGCAATCACACGGCAATGGCATAGCAATGAGTCAAGTAAGACTCCGGAGCACCTTCTGGAATCTTGTGGGGCATTGACCCACAAAAGCCCGAAATACTTGGGCAAGTACCAAATATCAGATGGGAATATGCCAATCATGGACCCAGTTCTCATTCTCAAATTTCTAAGAGAAACTAGTTTCGAAAGAGAGGTGAACTATTCTCGCCAAGAAAAGCAAGAGTATACTCATATGTCCTTCAAACACGATTCCGAAGGAATTATAATGCGAGGGGAAATCTAACGAGGGAATTAACCAATCCAAGGTACTAGCAGGGAGCACAATAGGCCAGTAGCTCGCAGTGCAAGATAACCCTACAGCAAATAATAATAATAAGGGTTCTGTAAAGCCTAAACTAAGAAAGTGGTGGGAAGGTTCATAAGGAAGAAAGGTACCTTCTGAGGGAATATCGGCTAATGTGAAAGTCTGGTGTGTTGTTTGGGTAATTGGCAAAGCACAGCATTCTGGGCATGGGTTCAAAGAGACCGTAATTGGTGCGGTGGAGATCGAGACAAAAGAGGGGTACAGACCGAATGTTTGCGAGGGTTAGTGTTAAGGTAGATCTTTTGAAGTAAAGCGGAGGAATCAATTGTACCGACTAACACCTGCTGTACGAAGAGTATGTCGGCAATTTGGCGGCGTTTCTCCAGAGCATCTAAGCTGATCAGTTTTAGCCGATCCTCGTATGGAGACAAGTTATATCTGTCAGCCCAGAAGAGATTACATAGGGCGAAATGGATGAACCTACGCTGCACGGATTCAATTTTGAGAGAATGAGTAACTTGCCAAGGGGATCAGACTTGACTAGCTTATTCTAGGAGGGGTCTGACAAAGGTGACATAAAGGGTTTTAGTGACATAGAGATTCGAGAATTCTTTGGACCAACGTTTAACCGACTTAAGCGTTGGCTCTATTGATGATATGACCAATATATGAACGGAAGTTTAGTTCTCTGCCGCAGAACATACCTAGATCACAGATTCAATTGACTGAAAGAACGGGTTTGTTATGAAATAATAGAGCATAGGGGGAAGAGGAAGATGCTTGCATGAGAAGGAAATAGCCTTACATTTGCTGACATTCAGCTCTGGGAAATTCTATTTGAATAATGAGAAGAACGAGTTCAGATCGGATTGCAGAGAGGCAGCATCTTATGGAGAAAAAATGATCTTAAAGATTTTTTTTATCATCCGCGTACAAAGGTAGATCAGACTCCTTTAAGATAAGACCAACATCGTTTATGTTAAGACAAAGATAAGTGATCCAAGGTGACTATCTTGAGGAACCGTTAGTGGGGTTGGGCAATGAATTTCTGAAGAGAACACTGACGATTTTCCACGTATACGTAGAATTATATTGTCGTATATGACCTAGTCCAGGTAATAAAAGATGGTGGGAAACTGAGGGCTTTGTGCTTGAAGTAAATTATTTGATGGGAAATTTTATCGAAAGCTCTACCGTAATCCATGGTAATCATGGATCAATCAACTTCATTGCCATCCTCTAGTGCACCCAGTGATCTAGAAACAAATTCTGTTGTTTGTCGTAGTTGATCTACCATTTAAAAACCGTCTTGCACTAAGGAGAAGATTCGCTATAGGTCGATAGTTTAAGATCTCATTTCCGCAGCCTTTTTTGTGGACTGAGAGAGTGGAAGTTGAAAAAAGGCTTTGAGGGTTTGCGGCAAAACATTTTTCAGAACAATTGCAGGCAAGCCGTCGGAGCCAAGAGAATAGTCATCCTTGAGTCTACTGATTTTTCAAGTACCATTCCTGCTGTTATCTCAATGGAGGCGAAAGAGAGTTAAAAATGTCGGTGTACAAAAACTCGATTGCAATATTAATTGTGTTGCGGAGCAGGATAAGTTAACGAAGTCAGCTTTGCGAAAGTTGAAGGAGCAAGAGTTTTCGCTGTCGATGGAAATGAAATCCTGATCGTAGGAAAAGGTAAGAGATAAAAAAAAGGTGATAGTGGCCTGGAGTGGAAAGTAGGTGGTTACTCTTGGTAACTAATGTATTGTGGGCATCAGATGAGAGAAGAAGGTCTAATTGCCTTCCTAAATTATTGCAGATGCTACTGATTTGAAAAAGGCCAGAGTCAGAAAAGCCAAAAAGGAGAATTTCTTTTTCGGAGGTGGAACAATGACGATTCGTCCTCTAAAGGAGCCCATTGCAAGTGGGGAAGGTTGAAGTCACCTAGGATAATAAGGTCATCACTAAAACAAGCAACATCAAACAAGGATATGAATAATTCACAGCTTAAGAAATTGGGGGTAGCTGAGCGACAGTACCGAGTGTCTTGATTAAATCTGGAAGGGAATAGCTCAATTTGCTCAAAATCTGCGACCCAGTCTGCGGCATCATAGAGCATATACTCAGCAGTAGAGTAACTAATGAATCCATTGGAGACAGCTTTGCTAAGACACTAGCTCGGTGAATGACGTATCCAGGGAGAGTGCCTTTTAATATGGAGTACATTTTTTAAGAAACTTCTCCTAAGAATAGAAACCTCCGGTTGCAAGGTCTCAGCCTATGCAAATGATGTCACTATCTTAGCATCAAATAAGTACCGCAGATACTTGCAGAAGTCCACCAACTCGTCACTTGGACTAAAACCTGTGGTCTGGGAATTAGCCAAAACCAAGACCCAGCTGGTTTTGCTTACAGGATAACATAAAACCCATAGTTTCAACCATCCTAAACTAAAAATATCTTCTTTTATGCTCTTGTATAACGACATGGGCCTACAACCAAATATAATGCACTGGCTGTACAATTCGGTACTTATATTGATCCTCACGTATGGTATGCTAGTGGTGACCCGCCCTGGAGAGAGCTTACAACCTGAAATTACTGGAAAAACTCAACGAGTAGCATGTCTCAGCGTTACTAGTGCACTGAGAACCTTTATTACAGCGCCACTTCAGGCCATGTTGCACATTCTCTCAATTTACATCGTCGGCAAATAACTTGTATTAAGGATGAGAAAATTCAAACAAGAGACAGAACAGCGTGTTGAACATGTCAGAACCCTACTGATGCATCTACTCGATACTGGGCAAAACAGAGTACTCGTAGATACATCGCGCCCTCTTACAAAAAATAGCGCTGTCAATTTTCATAGACGGGTTGAAAACCAAGGAGAGAATTGGTGCCGGAGTCTTCTCAGAAGTCTCTAATCACAATCCTAACACTTAATCTATGTCGTTCGACGTAACCCAACTAAATTTATTTATTATAACTTAACTAAGTAACAAATTAAAAACTAAGAAAAATGTTTTTGTAGAAAAAACTTAGTGTTCGTGTTTTTGTATACTTAATAAAGTAAAATTTACAAACTACCTTAAAAAGTAAACTTAAACTATAATGCTTAACTAATGTTTGTAATTAAACACACCCTGTTTTTTTTGCCAAGTGCTGTGCACTTTTTTTTTTTTTTTAGCCAAGTGCTATGTAGGCCCATCTTCAATATCGCGGACTGAAACCGCCCTACTGAACCGGAGACGCTCTACACTACCCTGTGCGACGTCTCGGCTGTAGTTGAGTCACCTATCCACAGCTTTTCTGGCGACGTGGAAGATTAGCGGCACCGCTAACTTATCCTGGATCAGACCTCTCTGATCAAGATATAGGAACGCTTCTGGTGGGATAAAGTCGTTAAGGCGCACACTCTCGTGATAGAGATTGTTGGGGTAATAGGCCCCAAAGATCAGGCTATTCATCGGGGTCATTACTCTTGCAATGTGCCTTCGAATTAACTTGATCAAGAAATTATCCACTCTGATCAAATTCGCCATGTTTTGCAGGACCTCATTACGATAGACTTTTATGTACTCAGGCTCTGGCAAACGAAGGCAAGCCCTCTCAAACACCCGCATCTTTTCCAACAAGCTTGGCCCTACGTTGAACCACACGGGACATCCATATGCGAGCATAGGCCGAATGAGGGCCATGTAGCAGATTACCTTCACCCTTGCATCGAGTTGGCTGCTATAAAACAGTCTCTTTGTAAGGACGAAAGCAACTTTGGCTCTGGCCAGAGCAGCATCTATATGTTATAAAATAAAATACAGATATTGATCTAGCCAGGCCCCAAGGTATCTGACTACACTTCGACTCACAAGTGGCCGACCGTGCTGCCCCAAGATAGAGAACTTTCGCCAATTCTTTCTGTCCCAAGAGGCCCCAGAAAAGTCTCCGACTTCTGAAAGTTGATCTTCAGCTTCCAGTCGTCGCAGTATCTCTTGATCTTGTCGAAGTCACGCTGCAAGAGTGTTGCAATTACCTCGATCTTAGGCCCTGATCTGTATGCGATCAAATCGTCTGCGTACGCTATGGCATGGTGAAGAGAACTTATGAGATCGCTCGTGTAAATATTAAGTAGGATCGGCGAGTTAACCGCGCCCTGTTCCAGACCATTTTTTGCTTCAAAAGTTCCAGCAGAAGCCACATTGCCATTCTTCACAATGAACTTCTTACTGGTGAGCATGTCATAAAGAATGTACAGTAGTGGTTTACTTATGCCTAGTCTGCTCAACTTGTAGAAGAGTCCCTGTAACCATATGGTATCGAGGGCCTTCTCCAAGTCAACTAGGCTAGCACCCGTGCATTGTTTCTTGCTTTTGTTCCATTGGATATCAGATACTAGTTTAGATGCGGCATATATGGTATCATGCCCCGTCTTGAAACCGAATTGGTTATCCGGAATTATGTGCATGCCTCAACCCACTTGGCCAGAGCTCTATGGATCACTTTTTCGAATATCTTTCAAAGTAGACTTATCGACCGGAGATTACCCGGATTGGAGCTACCTTTATTTTCCTTTGGAATGGGCTGCACCACCGCTGTTTTCCAATGCGCTGTATAATGGGCATTATTCATTGCATTATTAAACAGGATGGTGTAAATGTTCACCGCTTCTGAAGGAAGATGTTTTAGTACAATGTAGGGTATACCACTGATCCCCACGGATTTCTTTTTCCTCAGTGATTCCAAGATCGCTTGGAACTCTGCCTTCGAAATGAACGGGGGATGTACCCTTTCATCGGAGACGACATTGTTTGCCATATTTCTTTCATTGAACACGGTGAAACTAGTGTTCTCAGATCGCCAGTGCTCCATGTCATTTTGAAGGTAGAAGTTGTGCGCAAGGACCTGATTTTCCAGGTCATGGTTCGGGCAAACACTATCATTCACCTTATAAACATCCTGGAAGGTCGCTCCTATGACCTCTACCTTCTCCTGCGGATCTTCGATCACAAAGAAATTGTCATCCTCAGCCGCGTTATATGGATCTATACCTGCTGTCACTAGTATTTGTACATTGTTCGTAGTTCGGGGGATTTTAAGACGCAGAATATCGTTTTGATTATTCCTCCGAAATACTCGTATCTTGTTTCTTTGGGGGAACATACTCGGGTTGTTGGATTTCACAGCCCGAATTTTCCTGTCCCAGTACAAATTTACAGAAAGTGGGTAATTTTCTTTAATTAACTTTGAGAGATTTCTAATCAACGACTTCAGCGTCCTAACCTCCTCCGAGTTCTGTCTGCCAGTAAACTGAACAAGGTTTTTAATCTCGACAGCAGTCTACTTTTATGTTCGTGCAGTGCGTCAATCGTTGCATTGCGGTATATGTCGACGTTGTCAGTGTGTTGCCACTGAGGCATCGTACTCTCCATCGTTCGTTTTATTGTCTCGCCCATTTGTTTTAGATATCTATCAATCTCCTCGTTTTAGATATTCCTATTGGACGGTAGGTCGAGCAAGTTCGAGGAGAGTGCTGTTGTCAACTGTCTGGAGAAGCGAGTCCAACGCGTTCTACTATAATTGTAGTCGTGCAATTGGACGAACTCCTCCAATTCCGCAATTTCGTTGGGAATAGTTATTTCGGCACTGAGTCCGCAATGGTCACTGTCATATACAAAAGAGTGTAAGCAGTTTAACGTTTGTCGGTTCATGTCTGTCAATTGTAACCATACGTCGAACAGCATTAGATTCAGATAAGACCCGCTTCTAGGATACGACGAACTATCCGTCGCTTTTAAATCTAGTCGATACTCAACACTGTGCAGACTCCACCAATTAAATAGCACGTTCCCTCTAGAATTTGGTGTGTTATTTCCCCAATCTCTATGTTTGGCGTTAAAATCACCGGCTATAATGAAAAAGTTTTCTTCCGACACCAGTCTTAGTATTCGAAAAAGTGTCTCGAGCTCTGAAATAAAAGAAGTGAATTGAGTATCTTCAGGGGCATAGACCGCGACCATATATGTACATCCTCTTTCCACTATGGAGGGGGATGTACACGATACATGCTTCCACCTCCTGGAACCTACGCACTTCACCACTGTACACTACTTTATGACGCAACTCTTTTCTAATAAAGATCGCGACACCTCCTCCTTGAACAGCGTTGGGTCGATCTCTTCTTATAATATTATACATATTGTGTCTCAACTTGTGTTTCTGGGATAACTTAGTTTCGCCAACCAAAAGCACATCGGGAGAATGGTTTTCAAGCAACTTGAAAAGTACGGCTCTTCGTTCGAGCCTAATCAGTGAATTCACATTCACCGCAAGGATCTTTAAGGATTGCTCCGCCATGTTCGTACCCATTACGATTTGAGGTGCGTTAGGGCCGGCAGAAGCGCGTAGATCTGGTCCACCCGCGTAGCCTGCTCTTGAATTTGTCTCTGAAGTTGGCCCATCTGCCCCTGGATAGAGAGCAAGAGAGCCATCAAATCAGGTTCAGCCTCCGGTGCTCTCGGTTTGGGTGCCTGGGGAACAACCTTTGGCTGCGACTGTACCGTATTCCCCCGACCTGACGCCATTTGGGCGAAGGTCACTTGGCGAGTAACGGGTTGTGCTAGAACATTTGGAACGGGACGACGCTTGATCTCCACCTTCTGCTGGCGTACCAGATTTACTTTTTTTATGTATTGGAACTTAGGGTAACCCCGAGAGTTTGCGGTGTGCCCCGTGTTCTTACATAATGCGCACGTGAGCTGACTTTTTTCAGTCGCGCCATCCCTACCTAGCGCGCATTCCTCTGCTTTGTGGTCTCTTCCACATTTCACACATCGAGGCTGCATATCGCAGTTCGACACGGCGTCCCCAAACCTTTGGCAGCGAACGCATTGTAAGATGCATTCGCTCCTCTTTACTCTTTCCCAGGTGGCAACCTGGTAGTCTAGGACTTTAATGCTCCTTAGACCATCCAGTTTGCTATTGGGTGACAGCTGAACCAGAAAGAACGGTAATTTCTGCTTCTCCCTTTTGGCCTTAGCTGTGATGAGTGGCTTGACCCCTGCAAAACTGAGATCAACGCACTCCTTCTCTTTGAGTAGCTTTAAGAGCTCCTCCGGCTCAGTGGACGGTTCCATCCCCTTCAGCAGCATGGTTTGCAGATTTTCCCCCTTCCGGGTGAAGGAGAAGAACTCCGTCGTCGAATCCCTCAACAAATTTTTAATTTTATTGTGCTGCTCCACTGTATTGCAGTGGATAACATGTCTACCTACGCTATGGCCGACTTACATAGGTCGATGGTGTCCTTAAGCTCCATCTTAAAGGTGTTGATTGGTGGCACTCTTTGTTTCTTCTGCTGCTGCTGTTGATCTTGCTGCTCCTGTTGTTGTTTGATGTTGTTGTTTGATGTTGTTGTTGTTGCTGTTGCTGCTGCTGTTGTTTTTGCTACTGCTGTTGTTGGTGCTGCTGCTGTTGTTGTTGCTGCTGACGTTGCTGCTGCTGTTGTTGCTGCTGTTGTGGTTGTTGCTGGGATTTCTGCAGTTGTTGTAGTTGTTGCTGTTTTTTCAGCGGTTGCTGCATTTTCTGCTGCTGTTTTTGCGGCTGTTTCTGCGGCTGTTGCTGCTGCCTTGATTTTACCTGCCTTTGGGGCTTTGGCTATAGCTGTTGTTTTTGCTACTGCTGTTGTTGGTGCTGCTGCTGTTGTTGTTGCTGCTGACGTTGCTGCTGCTGTTGTTGCTGCTGCTGTTGTTGCTGCTGTTGTGGTTGTTGCTGGGATTTCTGCAGTTGTTGTAGTTGTTGCTGTTTTTGCAGCGGTTGCTGCATTTTCTGCCGCTGTTGTTGCGGCTGTTTCTGCGGCTGTTGCTGCTGCCTTGATTTTACCTGCCTTTGGGGCTTTGGCTGTAGTTGTTGGTTTTGCTATTGCTGTACTTGCGGCTGCTTTTCTTTTTGCAGCTGGTTTTGTGCTAGCTGCTGTTGTTGTTATTGTTGCTGCACACACTGGAGCCCCGGCTGTCGCTCCTTATCTCTTCTGGCCATTTGTTTTGCCTTGACGACATTGACTCTCTCAGAGAGTTTCCTGATCCTATCATTCAGATTTTTTATTTCTTCCTCCTCATCTTCTGACTCGGAGGTCGCCAGATTTGCAAAGCTGTTACTGCCTCGTCTAAAGTGACCTTCCCTGCCGTCGGAGACGTAATTTAAATTATCGGCTCGTGCACGTCTTCTTTCAGCTGCCACTGCTGTTGTCGTTGGCGCCCCTTCCCTCACTTCACCTGGCAGCTTTTCAGCTGAAGTTGATAGAGAGGGCGCTTTAGGAGGTTCAGATTCGGTTTTAGTTTCATCCTTCTCTTCGCCGTACCATCTATGGCCATGGTTGTTGGGTGGCCTGATTTGATCGACTCATCGGCAGGCGTAGTGTAGTCCGATGGTCCCGCTACTAGGAGAGCTGACCGCTCATCCGTGCACATCGCCTGATGTTTTTTACAACACTCACTTTCACTTTATTATTTGCCTTATTTTTAGTTTAAAAGAAAAAAAAAAATGTTCCCTGGGCGGGAGCTGAACCAGTTCCACTGGTTGAACTGATCATTGTCACTTCCACTGGGCTAAATCACCTCTTTTATATACGGTGTATAATTTTGAACTTAAGAAAGCCAACGCTGTTTTAATAGAAGCCGAACATGTCTGTACCTTACGAAAGCCTGTGAACGACTGACCAGACATAATGCTATTGGTAGGCACGTTCAAGGATTGGACATTCTGATAATGATTTCTGTAGGAACTGCAGATGCAGTTACTTCCACGAGCATTTGTTTTTAAATGCTAGGGTAAAGAAGAGTAATGGCATGAAGCTACCAAAAAACTCAAACAAAACAACATTTCTCATTGCATTTGTTTTGTTTTAATTCAATAGCAATTTCATACATTGGTTTATTATACTAAGGTTTATAATAACAATTCGACCAGACAAAAGAAAATCGAAAATAAGAATAAATTAGAATGACCGGTCAGCATGCGTTGCGTGGGCAATAATAGCCCATGTGCCCATGTGTATATAGGTATGCATATTTTTATTGTTCAAACATTTTTATAAATTCATTTGATTTACCCGCAAAACCATTTGGTTTGTCTGCAAGCGGTTATTTAACAAATAAATATTCAATTTCTTGTGACTTAATAAATTTAAATGAAGGTTCTGAATTTTGTGCAGTTAATAATAATAATTAAAATGAAGTATTGTAAAAATGTTAAAATGACAGTCAGCTTTGTTCACGGGCATGTCATTAGTGCAAATGGATGGACTATTCTGCACAGAGCTTTCGGAATGTGACCATACCAAAGCTCGTTATCGTGTAGTACAAAGTTAATCACAATTATTTGTTAGCTGCATGCTCCTTATCGCCGTTTGAATAGATATCGCATAGTATGATACCTCGTTACACTCGTTTATGTGTTTTACCTTTTCTTTGTTTTTAGATACAATACTTTTTACCGAGACGGACATGCGACTAACATTGACTGCATCCGAGGGCCAAACAAAAGTAATGGGATTGTAAAATTATGAGGTAGCGTCATAAAAAAAAAGTTGTTCTTAACAGGTTTATGACATACCCGTAGAAATGATGAAGCACATAAAACAAAAATTGTACTTATCGACTATATGAACCAATCGTCGAAATATATAAAACCTTTCTTTTACACACGCGCTAAGATATATGAAAGGAAGTGGTCGTGGTAGACTTTTTCCAATTCGCACAAGTCACACACAGAACGATACAGTGTTTAACTAACGCAGTTTTTCACGTATAATATATCTACACATGCCTACATATCATATATCTGTGTATAATAGCAGCATGTCGACAAATGTTCAGTTGGAAAATGAATTGATAATACAATATATTTGGAACTTAAATGCATGTCTTACAGAAATAGGGAGATGTATAAATAAATAGCTCACTTATTCTTTCATATAAAGCATTAATAGTCGTATTACTTTATTATGTATAAACAATCATAAGTACTTTTTATTGAACAGACCCTACATTTTCGAGGCACTCTTGATCAGTAAGTCATGCAATAAAAGACCATGATGCTGGGCCGTCGCGTCGCACCAAATACGCTCTTGTTTTATGGAGTTAAGCAGTAACAGTGTCTTTGTTATGTTAGATATTATTTGAAACTATAAGGATAGGGTGATGTCGACGCTCAAAGCAAAGAGATGACTTTTTTTGCGTTGAGAGGTGAGCATCTTAAAGTCGTTCAGCTCCTTTTTAAGACCGTCGTCTTAGCATAAGCATCCACATTTGTATTGGCCTGGTTTGAATCTTTCCTGTCTCGTTCTAAGACTCTTGCTTCTTCATTATGACGCTTGAGTTCTCAACTACTGCTTCTTGGCTTTTAAGCATTGCACCAACTATGTTGGTGCCTCACCGAGTTATCTCGTCAGTGTTTCACTTGCGTCGGAGAAAAGTGGGCATTCGAAGAAAACGTTCTCGGAGTTTTTAATGCAGAAAACGCATCATGGGTAGTTAGGGCTATCGTCATGTTTGTACTTATAAGGTACGATTAGAAACATACATACTTTCCATAGCGTCTTTCGGTCCATGGCAGGATGCGTGAAATAAGTCGGTACGTCCATCTGCCTTTTGTAGAGGTACTCCAACGTTCCTGCCGTTCCATTATATTTATGTTCTCTCTGATGGA
This sequence comes from Brachypalpus laphriformis, assembly GCA_945910035.1. Classification (NCBI taxonomy): domain Eukaryota; kingdom Metazoa; phylum Arthropoda; class Insecta; order Diptera; family Syrphidae; genus Brachypalpus; species Brachypalpus laphriformis. The sequence continues at coordinate 128,254,788 of OX246756.1, forward strand.
TGTCTGTTTTCCATATCAGAACTGCTTTTGTAATCTATATTGCGATTTGATTTGTTCATTTTCTAAAATATCTATGGGTGGCATTTTTGTCAGTACACATGCTGCGTCTTTTGATGTTGTACGATAAGCACAGATTGCTCTCGGCGCGCAGATTCGATATACAATACTTGCACAATTTTATTTTGTTGTAACTCTTATGCCCGGTTTCACAGTGAGAGCTTGGTGTTTTACAGTGCCGGCTTAAGGGCTAAACTCCACTTAAGTGTTGATATAACTTAAGCCGCCGATTTTGGTGGTTTAAGTATTGGCTTAACTACTGTCAGAGTAAAATTCATCATTCGATGTTACCAGCATTATCACATTACATTTGTTTAAAAATGTAAAAATGTTCTCTGGCAATACCTATTGCTTCATAGCAAATAAATGTCAGCGATATTTTCTTTTTTTATTCAAGATTCGGATGACATTTTTTCTATTAATTATATTTCAATATGGAAATACATTCAAACCAAAAAGATGTAAGTGATTCTGAATATGATAATTTTGTGGTTCACGTTAAAAGGGAACAAATATTCGACATCGTGTTAACCACTTTCATAGGTGGGATGAAGTTGATTTCTTCACAAGATTTCAGATGTCGAAGCATTCCGCGTTTTGTGTCCTGGAGCAAATTTGATTTTTATGGATGAGCCCCAAGCTCATTAATCTTTCGGTTTTAGCTGGGCTGAAATTCGCACTTCTTTTTGTCATCACACATGTTCCACTCTTCTTTTATTGAAAAGAAACACAAATTATTTGCATCACTAACAAGTCATTTTTCTATTTCACAACTCCGATCCATTGACAGTAGTTAATTACCCACAAACTGTTCACAATAACTTCTTGTGCTTGGCTTAGCTAAACCAATCTTTTCAAATGACTGTGAAACCCAAAAAACTTAAGCCAAAACTTAAGCTCTGCGTTTTACTTAACTAAGCTGCGACTTAAGCTCCCACTGTGAAACCGGGCATTAATCCTCACAACTCTCGCCCAGATTGGTGAAGCATTATGGATGTATGTAGCTCCTCTGCAGGCATGCGTGCAAGTGCAGAACTCGCATTTATGGCTTCGTGGCTTACGTAAGATGCTCATTAAAAGATAGTCTCACATCTATCATGACTTCTAGTTACCTTATGCACGGTTTAGATTTAATAGCCACTGACTATAAAGGTAATTGTTTCTATTCTTTTTCTACTGGTTATGAGCACCGTCTCTGTTTTGTGCTCCGTTAGGGTTAGACCTGTCTCATTACCAATTTGCTCTAACTCTTCCCGCAATTCGGCAGAAACCAAAATGCCAATATAAATCTGAAAATCCGGCAGTTTTTGACTCCTCGGGTGTTGGGAGCTGTAGTATACGTTCACCATCATAAACCACATTCTACAGAAGTGCTCCCAGCACGAATTTTCCACTTCCAGTCATCTTGCATTTCTGAGGCCATAGTCAGTGTTGTGTAGTATCTATCTGTGCCTAAAGTAATCAGTTATGATTCTAGTTGGCAGTGTTGAAAGCATTTTAACTTCTTCTTCTTCTTCCTATTTCGGCGAGGTTATGATCTTTAAAAAAGGAATCATAACCCTTCCACTTCACTGCATTTCTACTGATCCGCCTGTGGGGTTCGTCTGTTTGACCTTAGAAAATATCGGCCTTAGAAAATATCGGCAGGCCTCCCGATTTCAGATCATTTCGCTATTGAGGCAAGCAGAATGCTGGTGTTGTTGCATTTGTGTGATCGAGGAATTTATAGGCATGCCTTTCTTTCGCTATGTCTTTTGGAAATGACCTCTTCTTGGAACATGGCAATACCAGCTAGCCGGTCGCGCTCTATTTTTCGTGAGATGGTGAATGATTCCATTGACCTTCGAACTTCGTATTCGATCAAATTTTGTCACTTCTGCTATCATAGGAAGCATCTTCATCTCTGCTGCCGTTAATTTACTTTTATATTGTACTTCTTGTACACGGTATGTGAGTGCTGAACGCAGAACTGTGGTGCGAAACCTTCCTTTAACTAAATATATTTTGCGGTTACAGAAGAGGCCACCGTTTTCCCGCAACTTCATCCACCCGACGATGATTGTTGTTATCACAGGTTGATTTGCTATTGATCATAGATCCCAGATATTTGAACTTTTCGCACTTGGGAAGCACTGATCCATTCAAATAAATGTCTCGAATAGACCTAAGTGGATCAAAGGACGGATAGCTCAAGTACTCGGTCTTTTTTGGACTAATGCGATACCCATTTATCTCCAAAACGTTCACCCATGCGTCAAGTACTCTTTGCAGGGCTATAGGATCCTCACTTATGATGGCTCATCATTAGCAAAGAATAATTAATGTACTTTCGGTGCATTCACTTTACCTTCAAGTAGATCCTCATGGACTGCAATAAAGAGTTTGTTGGATGAACATGGTATTTAACACGACAAGACCGTGTGACCTGCATATGCTTAGGATGTCTTTACCAGGAAGGTTCCTGTGCCGCATCCCAGTTCTCCATGGCAGTCTTCATAGTCTTTGTTTGACTTCTCAACAAGTGCATTAAAATCTCCTACAATAAACAGAAACTCTTCCTTTGGGATGGCCTTTATGAGATTGATATCTCTTACCAGATTGAGAGATATCAAACGCTCACTGGACTTTGAAATGGTTAAAACGTTACCAAATAGTTCTGGCACAAGGATGATACCAATTCCTTTTCTACCCTTTTCCATTCCAGAGTAGAACATCTTGTAAGTTTTTGTCCTAACGTCCAAAAACGCGCCCACATTCCGGTATTTTGCCTTTTCGTTTCTTGGACACACAAGGTATCCACTCGCCTTCCATGCATCATCTCTTCAAACTCGTAACTTTGACCGGTCATACTTCCGACGTTTTAACTCGCGACTTTCAAATTTCGTCCATCTGTTCCATACTTTGTTAGCTCCAGGAATCCGTATAGCTCTGACCCGAACATTTCCTTATGACTTGCGTAGCAATGATATTCTTACCCGTGTAAAGGCTTCCAGGGAGGCTATTTCATATATTCGTTTCTATGCAGCCGGCAATGATCAGTGGTTTCCGTACAAGCTACTAAGCTATCCAGTAATTATTCTTATTCCTCTATTCTCCGAAGAGATGGTGTAAAAAACGATATTTTAGGCTGCACCCAATGACAACTTTTAACCTCATCTTGGGTTATGCATGTAAGTACCTCCGAAAAGTAAACACGTAGCATAGCAGCATAAGGGTCAAATTGGACACTTGAAATTGCTGCCACCACATTCTTGTTAATAGTCTCTAGACATAACTGGCGCCATTTATTCAAAAAAAAAAACACGTTATTTTGGAGGTGCTTCAGTAAAAATAAAAAGGTGGAACATATTTTTCCGTTTTGAGTACCCATGAATCCAAAAATCTTTATTTATTTTTTCAAATTTATGATTTTGAACTATGCGCTAACAATGTTTGAAGAATGAATCTTCCCCATTTCGCGTATTGCTGATTGAAATAGCTGTGAATCAAAGGTACCGAAAAAATTCGCGACGAAAAAATTATTAATTATTAATTAAAATTATCCTGATGAAACATTTTTATGAAATTAACAAGCACGCTTGCCTTTTGTTCTATAGGAACAAGTATAAACATTAGAACTGTCAAGGCAATTAGTTCACTTACAACAGCGTAGAGAGTCATTTACATTTTTCTTGCACAGGCGTAAAAAGTTTTCTATCAGAAAGAGTTTCAGATTCCCCAGATACCCGTGCCCGTGCCCATTTTTATTAGAGGAAAAGACGCTCACATTTAACATTGCCTTATTATTCCAAATCCCAGGAATATTCATACATAACATAACTTTTGTATACACAACTGTATGTACGTAGATATCTATGTCAATATGGTACCAATTGAAAATGAGGGGGAAAGATTTCAAGCGGATTGTGAGGGAAATTTTCAATTGTAAAAGGGATGGTGATTAGGGTTGGAAACCTACATCCAATTGTTATTAAAACCTCGTAGCTCACACTTTTCATACACCTTTGGGTTTAATTAAAATAATGTTTGACAAGCGTTATAACCCGGAATCTTCTCTATTCGACATTTTGATAGAAGTTAATTGCATGCATTTGTGAGGTGGACATTGCTAATGTGTTATTTACTTTGCTACTGGTATCGTGATTTGAGATACGAGTAGTTAAAGTAAATGCAAACCAATGTTGTGTGTATAAGTCAAAAAGACCTTTCTGTATTCTATCTAACAAAAGATTGTTTTGCGTCTTCTCAATGAGCAAATGTTATGAAAGTTGCGAAATAGCTGCATTTGGCTGGCACACCGTGCAATCGAATACATTCGTAACAATATTTCTATATACGAGTATGCATGTAAGCAACGAGCTGAAAAAGAATCAAGGCAGTTGCGAATTGATTCATCCTAAATGACACTGCATAAATACACAATGGGATTCTTACCCTAAACTGCTTCAATTGATGAGAGGGTTGCTGGTGGAGTACTGTTCATTGAATTTGGGTTGAGGGGTTAGGTAACAAATATGATTCAATGACTCTTAAAACTCTCGTTTTGGCAAAATTGATAACATTAATTAGAATAACTCATTTCAGTTGAATACATATACACTAATGCGTCTATCCTTTTCGAACAATTAATTTGTTTTTTTTTTTTCTGTGCATCATTTTTTTTCTGTGCATCATCTCTTTCACAATTTCATCAGTAGAACACCGTGAATATGAATAATCCCTCATGTGGAAATAACCAGAATGACCATAGTGAAATACCACTAATGGAATGTATTAAATTGAAAAAAAAAATGTTCGTTTTATCATAAAACAATACAAATAATTAAAAAAACAGCGAAAGTACAAATTTTGTCATTCGTGAATGTCTTATTTTTTTGGGAAAGGGTAAGAATACCCTCAAAATCACTATTGAACTGTATGAAGAAGCTTATACATTTTTATCAAGTTTGAAGAGAACTGCGAAGAAATTCGAAGAAAACCCAAGAGGTGTATAAATTACGAGAAGCAGATTTCCAGGACGATTTGGATAACTTTTGTTTTTTTTATAATTTGCGTGCACTCAAGGGGTTAGGAATATCCTTAATATGTTTACACACAGTGCGGCCGTTGAAAAGAATAGATAGAGAGAGAAAGATTTGGTGTAGTGGATTGAAGCTCAGTTGTTTGTGCTTCAGATAAACTCCGGGGTGGCGTCCAAATAACTGGGAAGATTTTTGTTATTTTTTGTCTTTGCTTCTGATTTACAGTACTTTTTTTCCAGATAACCGATGTCATAGGCAAACTATCATCAATAGAGCGAACAAGTTTTCTAGTCATTTGACCAAGCTCAACAACAACGAGCGTCACGTCGGGGCGCTCGGTGTGAATCTATCCCCCAACGTTTTGAGTGGATTCAATCCCACTTATGTTCTATGCACTTACTTATACCATATACATAAGAAGACACTCTCATCTGTCGAGAGAAGCCAATGGGCGGAACTCTTGAATCGAAAATAACGACCATAGAGATCAGAGAAAAATTGCTAATTAGTCCAGGTGACTAGAACGCAATATCATCGAAGAGCACAGAATGTGAAGTGTGATCCATCCGAGCCTAACCAACGGTATGAACCCGGGTAGGTAAACGCCTAACGTCAGGCGTGTCTAAACTAAAAAAACAAAAAATTAAAACAATATGACGAAGCTACAGCTACTGCCAGTGTTATGCCTTCGCAGTAGTGTTCACACAAGCTTTCGTAATTGATCATGATCATGAGAAAAAAATAAATGCTTCTTGACATCAGGATTTAAGCGTGGCAACTGACGACGTTACCACTACACCATTGCCCTCCGCTAACTTATTTGACTTATTTGATGCTCTTCAAAAAATTAAAGTAGAAGAGGAGAGTTTTTTTTTACAGCGTCGAGAGAGCCAGGACGACTGGGCTGCCTTGATAAATAGAAGACATCCATATGACTTTAACCCTGCAGTATTATGATGACACACGTTTTAGCGAACCCCCGAAGTTCCACCAGTTCAACACAAGACGGTGAGCTCAAGTCATGCCTCAAACACAACTAAGTGTCAACAATTATGGGAAGACACAACTAGAAAACAGGGTTCCAACGGCGTTAAACGAGCTTCCGCAGTCTTAGAAAAATCGGAAATTTTGAAGCTCGTAAGAACATGTAATATGATTTTCCTTCTCCTGAAGATTCGCATTAGGTTCGTTCCCGTATTTTCCGAGCCAAAAACTAATAAATTGTCATATATGACATGATGAGAGTAAAACTCTCAGAGAGCGGAAAATCTAAGCAAAAGTACGCGAATGAGAAGCGAGCCATTTCGAGCCAAGTCGAGCCAACTGTTATTACAAAAATTACGAGTATAATGAACAAATTAAACTCGTGTGAAAACTAACAAATTTAAATTAAGTTAAAAAAAAATGTTTTCGGAGAACATTCACACATCACAGCATTTTCTTCAAGATAATTTGCATCTACTTTTTATGTCTATTGACTTTTTGAAATGGAATCAAAAACTCTTTGACTCATTTGACAATCATTTCGCAGTTTCTACGTTCGTGCCGGCAGAAATTCTTCGAGCACATTCAGGTACAGAGGGGAAATACTCGTTACTCGTTACTTATCAATTCTTCTCTTTATTTGTCATGGTCGCTCAGTACGCGAAAACACTTCGAGCACTTTAGAGCACCTTAAAGCACTTTAAAGCGCTTTAGATTGTGTACGCGAATGGACCTATTATTTCATTTGTTTTTTAAATTTGATTTTGCTATTTATAAAAATATTTTAATTAATACTTCAATTAGCCCATTAGGTTTCTCAGATCAATTATTTGGTAATGTAACAAATTTTGGATAAATAAATGATAAAAAAGTAGGTACCGGTATATGACGAAAATAAGAGCAGTTGAGGAATATCAAAAGATGTCTGACTAACAAAAGTGTTCTTACAGAAGGTGCTTTGAAGAAGGAAGAAATTTAGAAACTGGCCAGTAAATTTGTCCAGAATTCATTCATGAGCTATTAACCATCCTTCTGTATTGTCATGAAGCTAAGCTATGCTCAAAACATTTCATGAACTCATCTCCAATAATTTTCCATCAGTGGAGACAACAGCCAGTAATTATGTAACAATTGCTTTTTTTTTTATTGCGTCGAGGGATGTGGAAATTTTCGAAAGATAATAATAGCAGCCTGGGCTACCTACTGAGCTAAGCCAGATTAACCGATGGCAGGAATGCGCCTACGTACTAATCTACACCCTGCACACTTCTACCCCTCTCCCCGCTGGATTCCCGTTAGGTATTACTTCTTAGGGCTAGTTAGTAGTTCAAGGTAAACTTCTTGTGTCAGCTGCCTCTGATGCTTATGTTGCATTTTTTAGCTTTCTCTCCACAGCTCGTTTTAAAGAGTTGTTACAAAATTTCATATTGACATCCAGTTCTCTTTTGACCGTAACACATGGTCGAGGAGAAACACGACGCACTGTACAGAATAATGTTTCAGGCCGTGAAGCGTGTGCAATAAAATACTCCGTGCTCCGTATCTTTTTCTTCATCTGGACATTCCGAGCCGAATGGTGAGCTGCCGTGTCCAAGCCGGTGGAGATACTTGCAGTAACCACCTTAACCAGACTCCATGTCTCCATGCTTTCCATGCTTTCGACTTATCCAGTTTTGGATTGTCGGTATCAATTTGTATGTCCATCTGCCTTTTGCTGTATTAGCCCAACGAGCTTGCCACATAGCTGCTGACGCTGTCCTTTCTTCAGTGTTCATCACTTTGGTACCAGTGGCGTCGTGTTGGCTCAATGCTCTTCTGTTCTTCTTCTTCTTCCTTTTATCAGCGAGGCTATGATCCGAAAACAAGGGATCACAGCCCTCCCACTTCACCGCATTTCTACTGATCCGCCTGTGGGGTTCGCCTGCTCAATGCTCTTCTGTTATAGATAAGATTAGATATAATTTATACTTTTATACTAAAATACTTACAAAATAAAACAAAAATCCGTTAGCATGGCATTGCCGTCTGCCTGTTTGAGAAAAAGTAAAACATTATTAATTAATTATAGCCTAATAGAACATTGATGAACTAATTCGTTATTTTCCTATTTCATTTTCAATTTTTTCAGAAGCTGTCATCCAAGCAGCTGTTTATTGTAAAGCAATTTTGCAGTATCTGGTAAATTTTGGGACGTCAATCTCATTAAAGATTTGCAGGACTTGGTTTTCCGAAAAGACATCATTTCCAAACACATCATTTCTCAAAATCTAGCAAAGATACCGCTTTCAAATAAAACTCAATTTTCGAACTTTTGTACTATATCAGCGCCTACATTATTCAATCGATTGCCATACACAATTCGAGTAACTGAAATACAAAATTTCTTTTTAAATAAAGTCAAAAAATGACTATTTACAATGGATAGTTCTGAAGTCAAAAATATTTTTACTAACACAGTTTAACATGTTTTCCCTTTTATTTCTCAATTTCATTTATTGATTTTTCTTGCTTTATTTCTTTTCTTATCTTATTTATTCCTTTATATTATTTATTTTCTTATGTTCTTTATTTATTTATCAATTTTTTTCTATGTTAGTTATTTCTTGAATTAATTGTATACTTCAATGTTTTCATGATCTTGTATTCTTTGTGTAACCCCACAACCAATGGGTCATTCGCCTCTTGTCTTTATACACCCTGACACCTTTTATTCAATTCCTCAATTAATTATTTGTTCTAACATATATGTATTGTAAAAATGCATCACTCTTGGAAACAAAATTTAATAAAAAAAAAGAAACATCTCCTGGTTTCTCGCAAAATTGGGCAATTGCCAAGAAAATGTAAAGTGTCCTCTCTCTCTGACAAATTGCACATGCTGCAGACTAGCGGTAGGCCATCCCAGTTATATATTCTGAAGATCGCATCTAGGAGGATGTCGATGAGGACCATTCCAGCTATAAGAAACGCAGCTTCGTCCGAAGCTGATTGTTCGTAGCGCGCGGAGTCTGTATATTTACGAAAGTCTCCTTCGTCCATAGTGCCTCCCCACTGACTGGGACGGCATAGAACAGAACTGAGGTGATAACTCTAGAGAGTAGAATCCTTCTAGCGTATCCAAGTCCACCGATGTCAGGCATTATACGCCAGAGAGCTCCCTGCATTTGCGAAGCCCTTTTGGTAATGTAATCAACATGCGTTTTGAACTGCAGTTTGTTGTCCAGCATTACTCCAAGGAATTTAACTGCTTCTTTGGACCCGATGGTTTGGTTACCAACCTAAAAATCGGCGAATTCAATGGTTTTCCGGCTAATTATAAGGACATCTTCTGTCGCGATGGCAATGTCATTCTGTCATTCCATTTTTAACCAGTAAGTTTGGGAGCTGGACGAGTTTCTTTTCTATTATGCATTTCCAATACTATCATCTGGTATTATCAATAAGACCCTAAGGAACGCACATATCCTGAAAGAACGCGAATGTACTCCAGCACGCTTAGCTAGTCGGGAATGCCACACCGACGAGAAGAGCTAGCACGCGAAACGTATCGGGTCCCAATGAAAAGCCCTAATCAAAAACGGAGAGCCGGTTCATCGCCCGAAGTCGAGCCCCTAAAAGAACAAAATCACAAAGAACTGCAAGAAAAGCAACTACGAGCGCAATTTCGTCCGCCCCCACCAATAAACATCGTCGGGATGACGGAATACAATAAGTTGCAAAGCTTTCTTAAAGGAACATTTACATCGAAATGTAAGGTTACATCTTTGAGGGATAACGCGTGGAAAATTAACGTCGATTACTACAATGGCTACCGAGCTCTGTCCCAAAAGCTAAATACCGAAAGGGGACTCCACCCCTCATGCACCAAAGAAGAGGTTATGAATGATCTTCAAGCCAAAGGCTTTAAAATTCTTGATGCCGTTAATAATATCAAGAAGGGGAAGCAACAAACGGAAATAGACAAAGACGTCTTGGTAAGGCGTGGACTTCCGCTTTTTATGCTTACCTTCGATAAGTCTGATACTATCAACGATAACTACCGAATTAGAGCTGTACTAAATATCGTGGTCAAAATCGAGCCCTTGCGTAGAAATTTAAGGATGATTCCGCAGTGCAAACGTTGCCAAGGATTCAACCATACGCAAATGTACTGCACAAAAGAACCGCGATGTGTGAAATGCGTCGGAAATCAATTGTCCCAAGTTTGTGGACTAAATAAACAAACCTCTGCAAACTGTGCTAATTGCAAGGGAAAGCACCCGGCAAATTATAGAGGCTGTGAAGTAGCTAAAGAGTTGCAAAAACGGAGAGATGTGCTCATTAAGCCCCTAAATGCAAAATCGAAACTGAAAACTAAGCCAAAGCGTAAGATCGCACATGAGAAAGTAGGCAAACTAAAACTACCGGGTCCAGAGCCCAAAAAGGTGAGGGAAAAAGTGTTAACAGAAAAGTCCTCGACCTATGTTCTTAAAAGAAACGGTACTGAAAAGTTAACATTGAAAAAGCTACCGGGTAATGACCTTCGGACAGCAGGAGTGCAGACTTACGCTCAAGCCGCGGCATCCGAAAAGCCAAAAAACGTTCAAATTTCGACGGACCCTGTCTCTCATGTTTTGTCGGTTATTCTCGAGAAATTTGAAGAACAAAGCAATATAAATAAAATTATTCTCGATAGGCTGGTTAATGTTGAAAATAATTCACGGAAAACGCGTACTTCACCTAGAATATGAATGTAAAACGAAACTTAAATATATGTACTTGGAATGCAGACGGACTTTTGCAAAAACAAAAATTTCAAAATAAAAGGCTATAACGATTACCACGCTTGTCACCCTTCGGGACAAGCGAGATTAAAGACGGCATCGAACAATCCGAAGACCTTAAGATAGTGCTTGAAACTTTGCAACTGTGCACGATTCGAGTTAAAAATAGTCAGCGTACTCTTAAAATCTCATCTATCTACTGTCCACCGCGTTCCGCGCTTGAAGAAAGTGATTTCACTAACTTGTTTGAATCGCTGAAACCTAATTTTATTATTGGCGGCGATTTTAATGCGAAACATACGTTCTGGGGCTCAAGATACAGCTCGAAAAAAGGTAGAATGCTCTATGGGGCAGGTATGGAGTAAGTTGTGATTTCCATTCGACGGGTAAACCGACATATTGGCCAACTGATACTTCGAAAATACCTGACCTGATAGATTTTTTCGTTGTGAAAGGAATATCTACCAACCATATAAAAGTTAAAGAGAGCTTTGATCTGTCGTCTGATCATTCCCCGGTTATTTTAACAATCGGCGAAAAACTAGTCTATAACCTAGAGCCAGCGAGATTAACTGGTCGAACAACTAACTGGGAAGGCTTTAGGAACGAAATTGAAGATAATGTAGAACTGAGCGTTCCACTTACGATGCCCTATGAACTTAAGGTTGAAGTTGATCGCTTGGTTGAGATCGCACAGCTCGCCTCTTGGAATAATAATCGAAGGAAAACGCCGGACAAATACGGTTTACGATATCCTCCGGAAATAAAAGATTTGGTTAAGGAAAAAAGAAAGGCGGGTAAAAAATGGCAACAGAGTCGTGCTCCGCAGCATAAAGCATACTTGAATCGTCTGTGCAATTTGTTGACGAAGACTATTAAGGATTTTAAGCATCGTGCAATAGGCTCTTACCTTGAAAGTTTAACAGCGAAAAAAGATTCCAATTATTCGCTTTGGAAAGCTGTTAAAGGCACCAAAAGGCCCAAAGTCCCCGCGCCGCCAATACCAAATTAAATCAAAATGGATAGGCGAGGGAAGATAAAGAAAAAGCGGACGTCTTTGCGGCTCACCTGGAAGAAACCTTTAAACCGTACGATAGTCAAGTGGTTTACCACAACCGCAGTAGGCTGGATTTACCATCTGACGACTTGACGCGTTCTTGGGCCACTTCTCTATTTGATATATACTCGTGATATACCGAACGAAGATGGCACTATCCTTGTTACGTTTGCCGATGACACCGCTATCCTAGCAGTAGGCAAAACAATCGAAGAAACGACTGCAAAACTGCAAAACGCACTGAATTATTTAAATGAATGGACGAGGGACTGGCGGATCGCCCTCAACGAATCTAAATCTATTCACGTGAATTTCACTTACAAGAAAATTAATGACTTGCCAATTTTCCTAAACTCGACCCGAATACTCTTTGCAAATGAGGCCAAATATCTGGGAATGACACTCGACGCAAGGCTGAAATGGAATTCGCACGTGAAAATGAAACGTAAAGAACTCGAAATCAAATATAGAGAAATGTACTGGTTACTCGGAAAACATTCCCAGCTCAGTACTGAGAACAAACTGCTTTTATACAAGCAAGTGCTCAAGCCGGTGCGGACCTACGGTATACAACTTTGTGGTTGTACCAAGAAAACAAATGCAAATATTTTACAAGCTTTTCAAAATTCAGTGCTAAGAGAAATTGTCCAAGCACCGTTTTATATTAGAAACGACGATATCCACAGGGATCTCGGAATTCCGACAATCGAAGCTGAAACTAGAAGCTTCGCCAGAAAGCATAGAAACCGACTAATCGGACATGTCAACAATACAGTCCTACAAATTTTGGATAAAAGCAATTTATTGCGCCGACTACAAAGAACGAAACCTTTCGTCTTGGCGAGATAATAATTAACCGCGTCTAGATTGCGGAATATGTAGGATCTTTTAGTGGAAAGAAACCAACCAAACGTTTTTATTTCATGACAGAAAAATTGCTTGACAAGTTAATACTTAGTTGCGATATCTAACAAATTTATATCGAAGGGTGGTGTTTTTTAACTCAGTAAGAATCTGACACTACTATGAGCACGCGCTTGCTATTCTCATAGTGTTTATGGAAGATTTTTCACCTACCCTCGGAAAAAAAAAATCTGGTGCTCGCTGTGTGAATATTCTTCAGTGACCCTCCAATTCATGGTTTTCAGGATGGAATGGCAAACATAGCCACAGTGTGTTTAGGTTGCGCCAAGGATGTGTAATCTTCATAGATATGTTACTAATAGCATGCACGATTCGCAAACCTGAGTAATCGATTCAAGGAATACGCCTACGTACTAAACACGTACTGTACCCCTGTGGGATAGGGGAGAGAATATACCCACGGTAGACATGCCTGTCGTAAAAGGCGACTAAAATGCCAACCCGCCGTCTTTCTTACGGTAATATCAAAACTAATGGTATTTATACCCCAGGTGGCAGCCCAGTTCAACTGAAAAATCCACACTCGCAAGAGGCATGCTCTACGGATTCTGGGGAGAGCTATTTATTGCCTCAAGAGTTTTCACCTAAAGCGCAAAATAAAAGTCTCGCAAATCCGGATATGTTAATTCGGAAAACGCAAGATTTCGAATAGAGTACTCTGAAAAAGGAGAACGCCGTACTCCGAAAGAGGCTCGACGAAATGGAGATGTTGTGTCGAGATCTCAAAAGCAAACTTGATAAACTTGAATCTCAAAACGAGTCTTCAAAAACGCAGACGGTTATCCACTGTGAGCCTTCTCCGGGTAGCCATCACTACAGCACGGATGAAGAAGAACTCACGCGCGAAACGGATTTTACACTCAAACGAAGACCATCTAAAAAACATAAGGCCGGTTCATCGCCTGAAGTTGTTCCACAACAGCAACCTAATCGCAAAGCGCAGCCGAAACCGGAAAAGCAAATTGAAAGCAAACGCGCCCCTCCACCAATAAATATCACGGGCGTTGCCGACTATAATTCTCTGAGGAAAATTCTAAAAACAACGATCGCTAGTGAATTTAAAGTAATTTCCTTGCGAAACGATGCGTGGAAAATCAAGGTTAATGACGCTGAGGGCTATCGGGCTGTATCTCAAAAGCTAAATAAGGAAAAAATTCAATGGCATACTTACGAAGACAAGTCTGAGAGACCCTTGAGGGTCGTAGCTAGAGGGCTTCACCAATCATGCACTAAAGAAGACGTTATAGATGATTTACGCGTTAGAGGTTATAACATTCTGGACGCCGTGAACCTTTTAAAAAAAGAGAGAAAACGACCAGACCGTGGTGAAGAAACTACATTGAAACGTAGGCTTCCGCTTTTTATGCTATCATTCCATAAAACGGAAAGCCAGCAAAAGATATTCAATATTCGTACAATCATGAGTATGGTCGTTAAAATTGAGCCGCTACGAGTCAACACGAAGACAATCCCTCAGTGCAAGCGATGCCAAGAGTTTAATCATACACAAGCGTACTGTCGGAAAGAGCCGCGCTGCGTTAAGTGCGCTGGGAAACACTCTTCGGAAAATTGCAATTTGAGCACAAATGAAAAAGCTACTTGCGTTAACTGCAAAGGAAGGCACCCAGCAAATTATCGCGGTTGCGAGGTCGCTAGGGAATTACAGATGCGACGGAAAAATTCGACAACGCCGATTGTACGGGGAACGAAATCAGTCGATCGGGCTCCTACGTCGGAAGAACGTATTGCTAAGCAGACTGAGCGGTCTCGTAAGCCAGTTGTACAGATTCCTAAGCCGGTTAAACGAAAAATAACCTCTGACAAGCCAGCGAACCCCGTACGTCTGACGTATTCTCAGGCTGCAGTCAAAGCAACCAAACGAAACGTCGGATCACCCTCTGATCCGTTGAATGAAATTCAAAACTGAATCTACGCTAAGTTCGAGGAACAATGTGAAATTAACAAACGGATTCTCGAACGTCTCAGTAACGTCGAAAGCTTTTGTATGGCTAACCATAAATCTAAATCTAAGTTAATATGAACTCTTCGCTTAAAATAGTAACATGGAATGCAAACGGACTCTTACAAAAATCTAACGAATTAGAAATATTTCTAATAAGAGAAAGTATCGACATATGTTTGATCTCCGAAACCCATCTAACAAGGGAATCGCAGATAAAGATAAGAGGCTACGCTGGTTATCACGCCTATCATCCTTTTATAGGTGGAGATTTCAACGCGAAGCACACCTTCTGGGGTTCAAGATGTACATCTTCTAAAGGAAAAATTCTCTACGAAGTGGCAAATGAATTCGGTTGGTGTTTTTATTCGACAGGAAAACCGACCTATTGGCCAACTGACTCACAAAAAATTTCCGATCTTATTGATTTTTTTGTTACAAAAGGCATTTACGAGAAGTTTGTTACAGTCAAAGAATGTTTTGATCTCTCTTCTGACCAATAGTCGGTAATTTTATTACTTGGAGAAGCGCTGATCAAGAAAAAAGGGCCTCCAAGACTTACTAGCAATAGAACAAACTGGGAGGGTTTTAGAAATGATTGCGAAACAAATATCGCCTTAAATGTTTCACTTAAAACACCTTGTGAACTAGAGGACGAAGTTGATCGTTTCGTGGAAACAATCCAAAGAGCGGCGTGGAAAAACATTCCTTCTAGAAGCTGTAAGATCAACCGCAACGAAAGGTATCCCAGAGAAATCATTGAACTGGTGAGAGAGAAACGAAAAGCACGAAAGAAATGGCAAATCACTCGTGCACCGCAACATAAAACGGTCCTTAACCGACAATGCAATCGCCTTAGAGATAGTATTCGCGAATGTAAGATGCAAAAAGATAGCGACCTATCTTGAAAATCTTTCCGGTGAAAGAGAATCAAATTATTCGCTTTTGAAAGCGCTAAAAGGCATCCGGAAACCTCAAATGCAAGCGCCACCAATTCGGAAAAACGATGGAAACTGGGCCAAGAGCGACAAAGAAAAGGCAGAACTTTTTGCTTTGCACTTAGTAGAAACGTTTAAGCCATTCGACGGCTCTTCGTTAACGCCCGACTCCCCAGTCACGACATCTGATAACTTTAAAGTAAAAAAAGTTGCACTCATTGAACTGAGGGAAGTGATTAAAAATTTAAAGACGAAAAAAGCTCCGGGTTACGACTTGATAACGGCGCAGGTAGTTAAAGAACTGCCGAATAAAGCTATTATCAAACTGCTCTATTTGATCAACGCTTCGTTCAGATTGCTCTATGTTCCGAGACAATGGAAAGTCGCCGAGATTATAATGGTCCCGAAACCAGGCAAATGAGAAGAAATCATATCGGCCTATTTCCCTATTGCCGGTTATCTCAAAAATATTTGAAAAACTACTTTCCAAACGTCTACAGCCCGTAATCGACGAAAGACGTCTCATTCCTCACCATCACTTTGGATTTAGAATCAAGCATTCTACAATTGACCAAGTCCACAAAATAACTGACGTGATTGAGAAAGCTCTGGAAGAGAAAAGGATTTGTTGTGGTGTATTTCTTGACGTCTCACAAGCTTTCGATAAGGTTTAGCACGAAGGCTTGGAGTATAAATTGCTACGACTACTGCCACGGCAACTCTTTTTAATCTTACGATCGTACCACACCGAGAGACTCTTTCGTGTTAAGCACGGAAAAGATTACTCTGACTTCAAGGATATTGCAGCCAGAGTCCCGCAAGGAAGTGTCCTTGGCCCACTTCTATATGTACTCTACACGCGTGACATCCCGCAAGAAAGAAACTGTGTCGTCGCCACGTTTGCGGACGATACGGCGATATTGACAACGGGAGATACCATTGAAGCAGCAACCGGAAAGCTTCAACATGTTATTAATAAAGTCCACGCTTGGACGAATTCTTGGCGTATTGTGCTGAATGAAAGCAAATCTACTCACGTCAACTTTACGTACAAAAAAGTGGATAGATTGCCTGTATATCTAAAATCGGCTCAAATACCGTACGCAAACGAAGCAAAATATCTAGGAATGACTCTAGATGTCAAGCTCAAATGAAAATCGCACGCGAAAAAGAAACGCGACGAACTTCAAAACAAATACCGACAAATGTACTGGCTACTCGGAAAACATTCGAAGTTGAGCCTACATAACAAACTGCTTATCTATAAGCAAGTGCTAAAGCCAGTGTGGACGTATGGTATACAACTATGGGGTTGTACCAAGAAAAGCAATAGAAACATCATACAAACTTTTGAAAATAAAGTTCTTAGAACGATCGTTAACGCACCGTGGTATGTACGTAACGAAGATATTCATCGGGATCTGGGAATTTCCAGCGTCGTCGAGATAACAAAATTTGCACGTAAACACAAAGATCGTGTTCACGGCCATTGTAACCGTACTATCACTCAACTAATTGACGCGAACAATTCAATTCGTCGTCTTCAAAGGACAAAACCTTTTGACCTCGCGTCATAGCATATGAAGGTCGTGAAAAAGGCAGGAACTTTCATTGGAATTTAACCTGTCTAAAGTGCTACATTTATTTTTAATCACATACGATCATCTTTTTCCAGAATAACGATTCTCGTAAGCGAAAATAAAACTACTGGAGAGAGGAGTTTTTAGTGAGCACGCGCGGGGGCCTTATGGTGTCTTTGGAAGATTTTTCACCTGCTCTCGGCACAAAAGAAAAAAAAAAAAAAACACCTTACACACTTCAACCACTCTCCCCGCAGTACTGCCGTTAGGTATTTCTTCGTTGGTCTGGTTAGCAATTATGCTCTAGTCTCCACGGCCGCCTTTTGGGCTCTTCTTAGGGCTTCTACTCTTCGCAGCGCGCTCTGCACATATACTATGAATGAGCAGATCTCCATCCACTCGCTCTCTGATCGTGCCATGCAACTTGCAAGATTTTCTGGACTTGGCAGGTTTGCTCTATCTTCTGCAAGGCGTCTGAGTAGAACACGGCGTGCTCCACGTCCTCCTCTTCGTTTGGACATTTTAGACACAGGGGCGAACTATTGTGTCCAAATCTATTGAGGTATTTCCGGTAGCCGCCGTGTCCGGATAGGAACTGTGTGAGATGGTAATTACAGTTCCCCCTCGCTCTCTCTGTCCATTATTTTCAAGTGGGAATAAACTTGTGGGTCCACCTGCCTTTTGTAGATCTGTCCCACCTGGTTTGCCACAGCGTTGCTGATCCTGCCCTTTCCTCCTCCTTAATCCTTTTTGCCTCTTGCCGGTTCGAGGGACGTCTAAGGTATACCCTCTGCATCTCATCTGCAAGGATGTCGATTGGAACCATCCCGGCTAAAGCGCAGGCTGCATCGTCGGAGATAGTTCGGAAGCCGCTGATCACTCTGATTGCGCAGAGCCTGTGAGCTGATGATAGCTTCTTCCTGACTCATTTGTCGCCAGTGCACCTGCCCATATCGGGGCAGCGTAAAGAAGTACCGAGCTGACCACTCTGGACAGCAGGATCCTACGGCCGTATCCAGGCCCGCCGATGTTCGGGAGCATTCGGGCGAGTGCTGCCTGCATCAGCGATGCTTTCTTACTAGAGTACTCCACGTGGGCTTTGAAGCGCAGCCTGTTGTCGAGCATGGCTCCAAAGTAACAATGTGTTTGTGTGAGTGTGTACGTGGTTATGCGCGTGCAGTAACATAAACATATTTTGATTTTAGTGGGTGCACTCTTTTTGGAAGCTGAGCATTAACGGTATTAGTGAATGTATCTACATATATATGTATATATAAAAATTGCCTGTTCGTATGTATGCTAAAACTCAGAAACTAACCATTCGATTGAGCTGAAACTTACTGAATATATTTTTTATAAAGTGAGAAGTGCATATTAATAAAAAGTTTTCAAGTTTTCGGATAGATGGCGCTGAACATCAAAATCTCTAACTTAAAAACTAACGATCCGATTGAGCTGTAACTTACACAATATATTTGTTATGAAGTGAAAGTGTACGTAAATCACAAGTTATCAAGTTTTGCGATAGATGGCGCTGAATATCAAAATCTCAAGTCAAAACCTAACCATCCGATTGAGCTGCAACTAACACAATCTATTTTTTATGAAGTCAGAAATGCACGCAAATCAAAATTTCGCATGTTTTCCGATAGATGGCGCTGAACACGAAGACCTCAAACTAAAAAATTAACCATCTGATTGAGCTGAAACAATATGTTTGTTATAAAGTGAGAAGTACATGTAAATCAAAAGTTTTCAAGTTTTCAGACAGATAGCGCTGAACACCAAAATCTCGTCATTATTACTGCAGCACTCCACGGTGATAGCTAACAATGAAATAACATTTCTCATGCCAAAATCAACACGTTCACGCGCAATTGCACAAAGTTAATTTGTTCCTGTGCCGCGGATACGAAAAAAACTATTCATATTATCAACTATTTGTATTATGTGGAATTCTAATGCGTTAGCAAACGAATAGATTTATTCGTTTACGCACCGTGCGGCCGCCTGTTGTCTATTTACAGGCACTGCAATAAGTTTTCATTTGATTTTCATTCCCTTTTCCAATAAAAACATTATATAAAAATTAAACTCCGTTCGTTTGCTTATTTTCGATAAACTTCGAAACTGCTCGGCCAATTTAGCTCTAACTTAAACATAAAAATGCATATGTTATGCAAATAGTACGATGACTTTACGATATATTCCCTATATTATCGCTTTATTTATAAAAAATGCTCCCACAAAATAGCCCGTTGCATTCCTCCCCTTCAAGACTTCACCCGAAATACGCGTCATGCTTCGAATGCACATCAGTTTACCTTCAACCCCAAATTCAGACGTACTGTCAAATGCAGGGATTCGTTTGTAAACCAAACAACACGTTTGAGGAATGCTCTACCAGACTCAGTATTTCCTCATCATTACAACTTCAAACACTTAAAGCCAACGCAAACCGGCATCTCCTCTGTTTCTCTAACCCGTTTTCCCTTCTGCCCGTGCCCTGAGAACCATTATAAAAATATTAATAATCCCTTCGGCTCGCAAATTATAAAAAAAAATAAAATTTTTACAAAATATGGCAGAAAATGACAACCAACACTAGAATGGCATATCTCACGCCACAAATGAAATATTAAGCACACGATAACATGCATAAAAAAATTTAAGTTTAATAATCGTTCAATAAAAAAACATCTATTTCATGATAAATGGCGTTGCAGCGCACGCAGGTCATCCCCTAGTAAATAATAAAAAAATGTATTTACTAAGTTGCTATCAGGATTCAAGATTTCAGGATTCAAGATTTATTTTATTATAAACATTTTTTGAAATTACAATTCTTGATAAAGATACTTAAAAAATATATTTATAAGAAAATAAATACTCGTAGTAAGGCTGTGGCGCTGCCGTCTGCTTGATTGAAGCCGTTAAACAATGTTATCAGTTTAACGTTTCTGCAAATCTATCATAAGAGGAGCATGACTATCGTAATTTTATCAATATAATGGAAATTTATTTATATTCAGATATGATACAGTGCCGATACACGAAAGCCGCTTCTAGATAATTATAAAGAGCTGACCAGTTTTCACCATTAAGGACTATTATTGTTTCTTCCATTTTTAAAGAAAGTTTGCCGAAGTGGGTAAATCTAAGCTTTATAAATCGGGCAAATAGCTAAAAAATGAAAACTGTTTTCTTTTGCTTGCAAATTGCATAGACTGCATTGAGTAGTGGTCGATTTTTTGTACGGAGAGCCTTCTAAATTTAACATATCACACCTACCTCTACAAATCAGTGATATCGCTCGTGTGTTGTAATTATCATTGAAATAGTTATTTAACATGTCGTAGGATAATTCAGGATAAATTACGCTGTTAATAGAAGAAATCGCTTGCTGAATATTTCCATTGCGTTGATGAATATCTATTGCTTCTAATATTTCATAGAGCTGTTGTTTTAACAGAAAGGGATCTCTGTATTGGATGTTCAGTTCGACACCGCACCGATGTGCCCAAGATCTACAGTCGCGTATCCATTCCACCTTATTATCAAAAATGTATTTAGTAAAAATCAAGGGTAATCTGTTTGGCGTGAAACTAAGAACTTTCAAAACATAGTCGATTTGTAGTTTGAAGGTGTAGATGAATAGAGTGGGTAGGCCTGTTTTAGCAGCAGAACGTAATTAGGTGTTGTTGAAGGTAAATGAAATAGTTTTTTAAGGAAGAAGCGTTGCACATGACCTATATCCCCATGGTTGACAACTATAACACATTACGGAACGCATGACGGCTTGAAATACTTTAAATTTTGCAGAATTTGGTATCTCCTTTTTTTGAATAATACTTTGCCATGAAGCATTAATCAAACCTTTTGCCGCATCTAATTTATTCTCGAGGTGATGGGTCCAATTCATGTTGGGTTTCATTAGTATTCCAAGATATTTGTATTCCGTAACTACTTTAACTGTTACACCATCAAAGAACCATTTTTCATTTGAACTTAACTCAATCATGATTTTTGATTTTTCTAGATTTACTGTCAAGTTCCATGTCTTGCAGTAATTATTTAGTGCATTTATCATTAATTGCAAACTATGGGGAGACTCTGCTAGCAGAACAATATCATCTGCATAGAGCAGAGCAATTCGTATTCCAGCGAGGAGATACCTACTCGTACGTTGTTATTTCGTCTATGAATAGAGCAAAAAGAGTGGCACTCAAAAGACAACCCTGTTTTACCCCGGAATTTGTCTCAAACCATTCTGACATATTCCTATCATCCCATACTGCTTGACGTGTGTTTCTATACATGTTTTTGAGAATTTGTAGCATTTTTGTTGGCATACCATATTTCGATAGCTTGAAGAATAATGTGTTACTATCTATTGAGTCGAATGCAGCTTTAAAATCGACAAAATATATATAAATTTGTCTGTTTTGCCTCAGAAAGTATTGTGCTGTTGATGTTAATATGAATATATTATCTATTGTCGAATACCCTTTACGAAAACTCGATTGATATTCACTGAGGATGTTATTTCTGTTAATCCAGCAATATATACGACCTTGGAGAATGGAGGAAACAATTTTTGCAGTAGAGTTAAGAAATGCAATCCCCCTATAGCTACTGTGCAAGTTGATGTCCCCTTTATTAAATATTGAATACACAATAGCGTCCTGGCTGGTCAAACGATAGTGCAGACTTAGGCAAGAAATCTTAAGCTTCCGACACGTAAGCGAGCGTATTATGACTATCCGTATCAAGGCTAAATTCGCTAACATAAGCCTAATATGTGTTCATGCCCCCACGGACGAAAAGGACCCTGCCACCAAAGATTGTTTCTACGAGCTCCTCGGCAAAACATACGAGCAATGTCCTAAATACGACGTTAAAATCGTATTGGACGATTTTAACGCCAAAATAGGAAAGGAGGTCTTTGGTAGGGCAGTCGGTAAGCATAGCCTACACGACACCACGTCTGATAACGGACTAAGGCTAATTGATTTCGCTGTGGAGCGAAATGTCACCATAGGTTAGGTTAGGTAAGTGCGCTGGTGTAGGGGGATAGAAAACTTCCACACCACACTCAGGTCAATATAGACCCATTGTGATACCCATGGTGAGAAAAGAGAATCCCTTCCTCGTGGAAAAATACCGTCTTTGTAAATATCGTAAAGAAAGCATTTAGTACTTACTGTGCCCTAGATACAAACCATCCAGAGGATTTGATGAAGTTTGCGATGTCATTTATTGGTCTGTTGGACAACTCTTCTAGATCCTCAAAGAAGTGTTGTCCAAGAATCTTATTTCTCAAATGATAGAGGCCTGGGCAATGACAGAGAAAGTGGGCGGTGTCCTCCTGAGCCTCCTCGTCGCCGCAGCCTCTACAAAGGTCTTCGTTAGTCACACGTAGTTTTTTTCATATGGTACCGCATGGTATTATGCCCCGTAATGACTCCTATTAGAGTAGAGAGAGATTTTCTATTCCTCTGTATGAGTCTATTGGTTCTTACTTTGTCAAATGCAGACAACAGCTTCCTCGTGTTGACACAAGTATCTAAAGAGGTCCGCCTATTGTTAGCCTCCGTTAGGGCTTTGTTTCCTGCTTCGAGCTTAAGGGCGCAAGGCGGGATGTACACCGAGGGGTCGGATTGGTCCGAGCTTTGTGCTCATTCCCTGGTATGCCTTCATGACCAAAGACTCAGCAGAGCTTTACCTCGTGCTGTGTTCCAAGAACATTGAGCTCTTCTCTACAACACTTCAGAAGCGCCACCTGGCTGTCGATGAAAAAGGTGATATCCTCTCGTGGTATTGTCCTCATCGCAGTCTCACGAGCTGCTATTGTAACTGCTGGGACCTCCGCCTGGAAAACGCTGCTGTAGTTCCGAAGCCGAGCTGAGACGGAGAGACCAAGCGTTTCAGAGAAGATGCCTGTGCCTACACCTGTTTCCATTTTGGATCCATCGGTGTAAACAGCTAAGGATCGTTCTGTCATTTTTCCAGTCTTCCCTGCTCGGATAGGTGCTAGAAAATGGTCTTGTGAAGTCTAGGTATGGCGTTAAGTAGTCTGTATTAGATACACTGCCTAGATACCTCTGCAGGATCGTAGTGTGACACATTGCATTTGGTCTCCAGCTATCTATTTGGCTTAATCTTACGGCACTATGAGCCGCCGATTCTTGTATAAAGATGTCTAGCGGAAGCAGATTGAGAATGGCCTCGAGTCCTGCTGTAGGTGTCGTTCTCATCGCACTGGTTGTGGCGATGCACCCTAGTCTTTGTACTTTTGTGATAGCAGCTAGGTTATTTATTTTGCTGGCTGCCTGCCACCATACAAGGCTGCCATACGTTAGTATTGGCCTTACTATAGCTGTATACATCCATAGGATGATATTGGGGTTCGGCCACCAAGTCTTCCCGAATATTCTATTGCACGAGTAAAAAGCTATCGTGGCTTTTTTGACTCTTTCGTTCATGTTTAGTTTCCAGATCAGTTTCCTATCGAGCACCAGGCCAAGGTATCTCGCAATACTGGAGATACTCATTGGAGTACCCTTTAGGGAAGGTGTTACGAATTGTGGAATTATTCTTTTGTTAGTGAATAGTACTAACTCTGTTTTCCTGGGATTAACCGCCAGCCCACATCTCTCCGTGCAGGAGTCAATGATTTCCAGCGCCCCTTCGATTTGTTCGCTCAGGGTCGGGAGAAATTTACCTGTTGCTACCAGCACAACATCGTCCGCATATGCTAAGGCCTTGAAGCCGCTGTTTCTCAGTTTAAGAAGGACTTCGTTCAGGACAATTACCCACAGCAGTGGGAATATAACCCCTCCTTGAGGGGTGCCTCTTGAGGCATAGACTTCAAGCTTAGTACCTCCGAGTTCAACTTTGATATGTCTTTTCTTTAGCATATTGACGATCCATTTTATCACGGATTTGTGAATATTAAGGTTCGTTACAGTTCTATTGACCGCGTCCTTTTTGACATTGTTAAAGGCTCCTTCAATGTCTAGGAAAGCGGGTAGTGTATATTCTTTGTTTTGCAGTAATTTTTCTATTGAGCCGGCAGCACTCAATTCTTTCCTCTGTGATAAAATCCGTCGATAACTAACTACTGTTAGTTACGATGTTATTATCTAGATGGGTCGTACAACCCGGAAAATGCGCTTTTAGGAGGGAGCTAAGCGATTCTGCACAGGATTCAGTCCACCTTCCGTCGGGTTCCTTGAGAGATCCAAGAGTTTTTTATTCCCTGGATAGAATTTTTCTCAGTCTCGCAGATGCTGTCGTACCCTCGATTTCATTACACAAGTACTGCCAAGAGTGGCGTTTGGCCTTCTGTGTCTCGTTTTTAAAATTTCTCTGACTGGACGTATATTGTTCCCAGTCCGCTTCTAGCATAGTTCTTTTGGCCACATTTAGAAGGTGTCTAGTTACTCTCCTAATTCTAGCTAGTTCAGATGACCACCATGGTGGTGATTTTTTATCTATTCGTTTGGATTCTGGACCTGCTTTGACATAGGCTTCATTAAAGATGGATGTAATATCCTCTGCCTTGCGGTCGATGTCGGCAGGTACGAGCCAGTTGCTATCCTGCAGGGATCTGATAATTTTCCTCACCTCGTTGTTAAAGAGATCCCAGATGATTTTCCTGGGGTTCCTGTAAGATTTGGGCGAGCCATAGTTGTTACCCACGAGAAATTCGATCATTTTGCGGTCGGAGTAGGAGTCTTCCCCCACCACGTTCCACGTGTCTGAGTTCTCCCCAACTTTTCCCTAACTGCCGTGCCTCCTTCTCGACTGTTCTGCGCCATGTTCTCCTCGGACCGCCAGGTCTTCTGCCATCCTGAGTTAGAGGGTTCCATTGCATAGCATGGTTCGCTATGGAACTGTCACCCTTTCGGAACGTGTGAAGAATCCACTGCCACTTCCGCCGTTGGATGGTTGTGCCTATTGGTTCCTGACCCGTTCTCTCGTAAAGGTGTTCGTTAGAGATATGATTGGGCCAGAAAATCCTTAAGATATTGCGCAGGCACCTATTAACAAACGTTTGCAGCTTTCTCGTAATAGTAGTGGTCCTTCTCCACGTGCTGCAATCATATAGCAGCACGGATTCAACGTTGGAGCGGAACAGTCTTATTTTGGTGCTCAAACTGATTGCATTGCTTCGCCATATTTTGGACAACATCCCGAACGCGGACTTTGCTTTGGCGATCCTGTTGGCTATATCCAGTTCGGTTCCACCATCGGTCGAGACAATACTCCCAAGATACTGGAAATCCTCTACTCTCTCTACCGGTTGTCCAGCAATGCATATTTTAGCCGATGAGTTAGTTCCAAGGCTGATAATTTTAGTTTTTGCCGTATTAATTTTCAGCCCGACGACACATGCCTCCCTCACCATATCTGCTGTCATTTGGTGGAGGTCCATAATTCTGTGGGAGAGTAAGCATACATCGTTAGCGTAGTCAAGATGTTTCAGTTGAGATGTATGTAAGCGTCCATCGAATTCCTCCAAAGCTGTATGAAGCACATCGCAAATCACCAATAGGAATAATATTGGTGAAAGGATACAGCCTTGTCTTACCCCACTTTGGATCTCAAATTCCTCAAACAACCTTCCCCTGTGCATAACGTGACATTTGGAGCCTTCATAAGTAGCTTTGATAATGGCAATTAGTTTATCGGGAATATCTCTCCTGCGTAAGGCACGCCAAATAAACTCCCTGTTGACACTATCGAACGCCTTCTCAAAATTGATGAACAGCAGGTGCAGTGGCGATCGTTATTCAACACACTGTTCGATGATAATCCGCAGGGTGTTGATGTGGTCGGCATAGGAGGATCCAGAGCGGAAACCTGCTTGTTCGGCATCGAGTGTATCTTCGAGATGTTGTTTGATTCGCTCAAGGATGATTTTAGCTATTATCTTAGCTACAGCAGGCAGCACGCAGATACCCCTCCAGTTTCCGCACTCCATTAAATTTTCTTTCTTAGGAAGCTTGACGATCATTCCCTTTTTCCACTCGTTAGGAAAGCTCTCAGCTTCCCAAGCTCTATCTATAAGTGGAAGCAGAAGCTCAGCCGATGTTGTTGGTGCTGCTCGTAAGAGATCTGCTGGAATACCGTCAAGTCCTATCGCCTTGTTGGTTTTGAGTGCCTTGATCGCGGTAATAATCTCATCTTTACTGGGAGTCGTGGTGCGTATTCGGCACCTTCTCACCTCGGGCATCTCAGTCTGATTTGGGAGCATATCGCTAGCGAATACACGGTTCAAAACCGTAGCAAAATGCTCTTTCCATCTCTTGAGCTGCTCCTCATTCGAAATGAGCAAGGAGCCATTTAGGCTTTTCACTGGGTGTTGGCTGGAGCTGCGACCACCTGTCAGCTCTTTCGTGATTCTGTAGACGGTCCTGCTGTCACACCTCCGTGCAGCTTCTTCTGCTTCTGTAGCCAGCGCGTTGATGTAGTTGCGCTTGTCACGTCGCACGCTACGCTGAACTTCTCTCATCTTCATGCGATACAGGGACTCTAGCTCGCTTCTCCCTGCTGCTGGGGTAGCTGCAACGCGAGCTTTCCGTTGCCAGGTATCCTCGGAAAGCCACGCCCTATGTCTTCCCTGCGATCGACCGACAATTCTTTCAGCACCAGATGTAAAAACATTTTTCACAGCACACCAATGATCTTGGATGGTTGCGGGCATTGAGCTGCTGATTGCTTCCACACCTTGCGAAAGGCGCTCCCTTTATTGTTGGCGCACTGAGGGATCACTAAGTCTATCGATGTTGAACCTGGGCATTCTTGTGTTGTCGTGGGATCTTAGAACTGCAACAGTGCGTAGTTGGAGAGTAGCTATCATAAGATGGTGATCACGTACTATCTCCACATCTGCCCCTCGCCTGTTTCGGACGTCCAGGAGACTACTTCTAAAGCGGCTGCTGATAGCAAAATGGCCAATTTGGTTGGAGGTTGTTTGCCCGTCATTGGAAACCCAGCTGACTTTGTGGCAGGTCTTGTGCTCAAACATGGTGCCACCTATCACAAGGCGGTTGGCATTGCAGAAATCCACAAACCTTTCGCCGTTGTCATTGCGGTTGCCTAGTCCATGCTTCCCGATTACATGTTTGAGCCCTCCGTTGTCCTTGCCTACCTTGGCATTCAAATCCACCATCACTATGACAATGTCTCCATTTGGTGTTGTGTTGAAGACGGCGGTTAAGAGATTGTAGAAGCTCTTCTTTTCGTCCTCAGACGAACTATTCGTTGGGGCATTACACTGTATGATGGTGAAGCGTCGTACTCTAGTCCGGAATCTGGCCGGCAAAAACATATCACCATGATGCTGCCAGGAAATTAGGCCCTTGCGTGCTGTTGTTGTTCGCAGTAGTTCGACTTCATATTCCCGCGGACTTCCGGATGGTCTCCCAGAATAGAGTAGTACAGTGTTACGCGTTGGAGACTGGTACCCGCCCGCTTCTAACTAATCTTATTTCACTTACCCCCAAAATGTCCAGTTTATATCGCATGAATTCGGTTCCCAATTAGAATTGAATTGAATTGAATCTGGCATTGTAAGGACCTTCGCTCCCAGATAAAGATACGGAACGCAAAATATTTTATTATTGTACACGCTTCACGGCATGAATAATTATTCTTCCCAGTCCATCGTTAATCGCCGACCATATGTTACTGTTCGAAGAGAATTGGATGGGAATATGTAATTTGGTAACAGCTCTTCAAAAAGAGCTGCGGAAAATAGAACAGCTAAGAAGAGCAACAGAAGCAGCAGATATAAAAAGCCTACCATGAACCAGCCCCGCGAAGTAATAACTAATGACAGTCCTGCGGGGAGAGTGGTGAAAGTGTGTAAGGTGTGGATTAGTACGTAGTGAATATACAGTCACAGTCGGTGCTGAGAACACGGAAAAACTACTTCTGCAGACTGTACAACGGCGACGAAGATCAGCATCCCGCTGTCAGGCAGAATGAACCATTCAACATTCAACAGACGATGATAGTTAAAACTTACGTCCACCTGACCAAAACGAAGTGAGGATAGCAATATCCAAGCTGAAATCAGCCGAATTTTTCAAGGCAGTTGGTGATGAATTGGTAGACTGCATACACCAAATCATCTCTAAGATTTGGTGAGACGAGTGTCAGGCATGAATGGAATCTCAGCATCATTTGCCCGATCCACAAGAAAGGAGACCACCTCAACTGCGCCAATTATAGAGGCATCGGTCTCCTCAACATCGCATACAAGATCTTTTCTGTGATATTGTGTGAACGGAATCAGTGGAAGGAATGCAGCGAATGGTGAACCGTCTTGAGCGCTGCTGTGAACTTTGGAATCTGTCTGTAAATTTAGAAAAATCTTAAATGATGGTGTTCAGAGATGGTGGTGGTAGATATTCTCGTAATGAAAAATGGACATACAAAGGAGAAAACGTTTCAATAGTTCGGGAGTATAAATATCTAGGTGTATTAATTACGGCGAATCTCAACATGCGAAAACATTTCCAACTCAAACTAGCGGAGGCGAAGAGAGCTGTTTCTTCAGTATGGGGCCGTTGCATCAATAATAAATTTATTGAACATAGCGCAAAGCTTAAATTATTTCGTGCGACTGCAATCTCTATATTGCTATACGGCGCTCAAGTTTGGGGTTACTGTCAGTTTGATGAGGTTGAAAGATTCCTGAGGTATTTTCTGAAACGCATTTTCCGGCTTTTTAAATTTAAATTACATCCCACATCGACCAGACCGGTCAGTTCTATGTGACCTGTGTAATCTTCAAGAAAGGGAGGATGTATACCATTTTATTGCCAGATGCCCTATCTTAAATGAGTTTCGTGTGAGATACTTTGGCGTAACTGCATTGGATATGAATGAGGTCTTGAACATTTTGAACGGCAACCTTGGTTGGGAAGTTCTATATAAATATGCACTAACTGCATTTACCTACAGAGCACGTATTATAGAAGGAGACTTTTAAATATCAAATGCGAAAAATAAATTGTCAATCTGGTAGACGGCCGTGGGCCAAACCATATTTAACTTAAGATTATGAAATTGTATTTAAGTATTATTAAAGTTTAAATAAAGTTTAAATAAAGTTTTCAAAACTAAAACTATTGTGTGAACGCCTAAAACCTTTTATCAACAGCCTGATTGGACCCCATCAGTGCAGTTTCAGGCCAGGAAAGTCCACCATCGATCAAATCTTCAGACTTCGACAGATCCTGGAGAAAACCCAAGGATTCCAAATCGATACTCACCACTTTTTTATCGATTTTAAGGCCGCCTATGACAGCATCTATAGGGAAGAGTTTTATAAAGCCATGTCTAGTTTTGACATTCCTGTCAAACTTGTTCGTCTGTGCAGGATGACGATGGACAACGCTCGCTGCTCCATCAAGGTCGGTCATGACCTCACCGAGACATCTGATGTCAAAAAAGGTTTTAAACAACGTGGGGCGCTGTCATGTGACTTCTTTAATACTTTACTTGAACGGATTGTGCGGAACTCACAAGCCAACACGCCGACGATATTCACATAATTGGAAGAACTCAGCGGGCTGTCACCGATGCGTTTGCAAGCATTGAGGCGGAGGCGGCCAAACTGGGCTTAGCGATAAACGAGGGCAAAACCAAGCATATGTTGTCAAGAAGAAGGGCCGATCGATACCGACGAATTGTACAGAACGTCACAGCGGGCAGCTATAGCTTCGAGGTAGTAAGGGACTTTGTCTGCTTCGGCTCAGCTATAAACTCTAAAGAACTCCCTAAAGAGACTCTGTATAAAACTCTGATCATCCCAGTCCTGCTTTACGGGACTGAAACATGGACTTTATTAAAAGAGGATGAAGATATCCTTGGTCGGTTCGAGAGAAAAATTCTTTGTAAAATATTCGGTCCCATTTGCGTTGCAGGGTTTTGGAGGAGAAGATTCAATCACGAACTATATGAGCTGTAGAGCGACATTGATCTAGTCAAAAAACTGCGTATTGGACGTCTGAGATGGCTAGGACATGTAGAGCGAATGGACACTAACGCTCCGGCCCGCAAAGTCTTCGAATCTAACCCCGAGGGACGACTCAGTAGAGGGCCTCCTCGCCGTAGGTGGCACGCACAAGTTCAGAGGGACCTCGACCAACTTGGAGTGGTCAACTAGGGTAATTATCTAAAAACCGAGCTAAATGGAGAGGTTTGTCGGTTGAGGCCCAGGTTCACCCCGAACTGTAGCGCCACCTAAGTAAGTAAGTAAGTGAAAGACAGTGAAAGCCGAAAATCGTTGCTTTTGAGTTCTGAATCGACGCCTTTTCTTAAAGATGCTATCACACAATTTTTCAAGTGAATCGGTAAAGTAAAATATAGCAACCGATCAATAATATACGTATTACATCCACATAAAGTAGAGGCCATGATCTTACCAGCACTGATGGGGGCAGGACTTCCGTTGCATGCTTTATAATTTTGTCTCAGGGTCAGTGGATCTACGAAAAGATGGACATTTGTACTTGGGTTGGTCTTTCATTCGCAGTCGTTGGGGCTTGTTTTTGACTACGCACAATTGCTTCAAACATTTCTCCACTGTCAGCACACATTTCGACATATCTTTGATTATAATGCTTCGAGCAAACGTATTTTCCTGGGTATGTATGCAACTTTTTGATCAGGCTACGCTTCTTTTGCAGGTATGGACATATTTTAATTATATTTTCTGTTATCCTTCTCTAAGATGTTATTACTACTACTTTTAGAACTTTCTGACAATATTATCGTGATCAACCCACGTCCATGTTTCACCGCGAACATAGACTATTGCAATTCTAATTAAAACAATTCATAAATAAAAAGTTTCCGGTAAGATTTTCTATTTACGTCATCAACATAAGCTAGCGTTTATATTAAAGTATGTATTATACTATATTATGTGAGTATATGTACATGAGTTGTAATGTATAATCATGGCCCATGAAAAGTATATACATACAACTTGACCCTTTTGCTTCGGGACATTTAATAATCCTTACAATTGCCATAGAACTCATACATCTAATATTTACTGCAAATGTATCGTGTAGAAATAAACTATTTCACTCCCACACTATCTGCTGAAAATCACAAGCAGTTGTTTCCATTTAATGCGATTCACATAAATCCTTGTTGAACGATTTTATACATATAAACCATATGAGACTTTCAAGCTCCCTCTGCGCATTTCGTGACTAGAGCAACGGGGTTAGATTGCCCGCAACTACACCGCAAGGCATAGCATTATCCCTTTATACAAGAAAGCACTTCGTAGTAGAGACGTTGCACTTTACGTTGAGGGGGCAATCGAGTAGGATTAGTCCTTCACAGCTAAGGAAATAAATTAAATTCACGCAGTTGAGTGTGTCGGTTTTCCTACATAACACCACTTCTACTGTCAAAGCAGACGCAATAGGGTGAAACTATACTTTGATAAATTATTCTGATATTTCATTTTGGGTGCATGTAATCGCTCCGATGTGCGGAGGGCTCAACGCTTTATTACGTTCGTTGCACGCTAGGTGTTCTATTGAACACGGAAATTATTAATCAGACGATTCCCAAAAATAAATACAATTTCTAAAATTCCTCTTAATGGACACTCCATGCAACGAAAGTTATGAGCACCATTACATTTTGCTGAAATTGCGTGGTTCGTAAGACATTCCGTGACCACACCGTTGGTAGAATTTTATTTTTTCCCAGGAACAAAGTTTGTCCAATCATGAAACGAAAATTAATCATTGCAGGAAGGAATAGCAGATAACTCTTTCTTAAATTATGCTAGTGGTAGTAGTAGTAGTAGGTATGTGTAGTTGTAGTAGAAGTAGTTAATTGTTTTGTTTTGAAAAGAATACAAAGTATTTAAACTTGACAATACGTCGTCTGTTGGAAAGACAGAATGCCAATTTAATTTAAATCTGATGCGCGTAATTTTATGTGCTGGATTAATCTATTACGTATATTAGACTTTTTCGGTATTCTTCAATCCCACCAAAAACATAGATTTAAAGAAACAGGCCAACTTCTCGTCAGGAGTGTGTGTTGATTATATGGAAAAAATAAATAAAATGTAGAAATTATGCCAAGTTCCTTGCCTACACGTTATTAGCAGTGTTTTGAAAAGCACAGACAAATATTGTGTGAATTGATAAATTCACAGGCTATTTGGAATTTCTAAATGTCCAATGTTTCTTAGTTGAGTAGACACTAGATTCCATCCTCTTCCAATGCCCGGTTTTAAAAACACCGACACCTTTTCAAAATTTGCCATTTGCCTATGAGATTAACAACACCTTCTTCATCGTGTACATAGAGTGCAGTTTATTTGTACACCTTCCCGAAATTTATTCGCATTAAATGATATGATGTTAGCCCGCGCTTTAAAAGTCTAGCATCACTAAAATATGTGTGGCCTATTGAACTATACGAGTAAGTTTTCTATACATTCCACGTGAATCTATGACCGCATTCCACCACTTGGTTTTGAGTGTTTCTCAGGCAATTTGTTTTATACATTATATGTAGTTTTTCCTTAAATAGAGAGCTCTGTACGACAATATACTCGTATGTTGAAACTCAGAAACATGGTTAAAAATTATTTAAAATTAAGTAATTATTAACAATTAAAGATTTTTAACATTTTGGCGTCAAATTGTTTGTTTGTTTTATGATAGAAAATATCTTTTTACATTTCGCTTTTAAGTAAAGGGGTATATATTTTTGAATAAGGAAACTCAAATCTCAAGACACTCAGACTCTACAATCCATTGCATGACCAGGCAGGAACTTTTTTGATGCAGTGGTAGGAAAAATGTTGATGTTATTCGTTTTCTATTTTATGCTCGGGTGGTTGATGATTGCTATATAATAACGGCCAACGGCCCAGACCAGCTTCTCACATCCATTCGGGTTGTGTGCGATAAGAAGCTTTCTTCTGACAATAATACTCTTGGATGTTTGCCAGACATTCACAAGAGGTGGGATCGTGACAATATTGAAAGAATGTTGAATATTTCAGAATTGAGCTTCACACACAGTGTTCCAACACCACTGCGCCACGGAGCGCCAATAGTCGAGTCGATTGAGCCATATCCGTCCTTCCGTCTGATTAGTTGTCGGTTTGTTCGTGTCACTCGTTTTTAGAACTTAAATTTTGAGTTTAGAGAATGAAATTTAATATAAGGTGCATACGAGTATATACTAATCTTTTTAGGATCTTACAGACACGGCCACTTTTTGAAAAGAATTCTCTTTTTCAATGTTTGTTCTTACTTATTTTCTTAGGTGGCTCTACAGTTCGGGGTGAACCTGGGCCTCAACCAACAAGTCTCTCCATAATTGGCTCCAGTTGCGCACTCCAAGTTGCTCGAGGTCACCTTGAACTTGTGCGCTCTACCTACGGCGAGGAAACCCTCTACTGCACCTTCCCTCCGGGTAACTTTCGAATCTTTTTCTCGAAGTGCCCAATGATATCTTCATCGGCTTAATAAAGTCCATGTTTCAGTGCCGTAAAGCAGTACTTCTGGTTTCTGGGATTCTAACATGGAACCTCACTCGCAGTGGTCCGACACACTTACCACTGAGCCCACTTCAAAAATAAAAATTGCCCTTCGGATACGCCACAAAACTGTAGGTCACCTTCACTCGTGCGAGAAATGTGTCGGCCCACTACGCGTGAGGTTCAATGTTCGAAACCCAGCAAACACGAAAGATTTTTTTTAACAGTTCCACCCCTGGCGAATATCTGACAAACATGTGAGAGTATTGTTGTCGTGAGAGATTTTCTCAAAATAACAAAATAAAAATTGCCCTTCGGATACGACACATAACTGTAGGTCGTTTCCATTCATGCAAAAAAATATAACGCACTAGGTCCTACTTGAATTGTTTGCGCCAAATATGCATGTATGGAATATATGTTGAGAAAGTATGTATGTATAATATATGTGTATGTGAGTATTACTTACTTACTTAAGTGATGCTACAGTTCGGGACGTCCAATACACAGTTTTGTGACTAGGCCGATGTCGCTGTACAGCTCGTATAGTTCGTGATTCAATCACCCGTCCTCCAAAACCCGTCAACGCAAACGGGACCGAAAATCTTACAAAGAATTTTTTTCTCGAAGCGACCAAGGATATCTTCATCCTCTTTTAATAAAGTCCATGTTTCAGCGCCGTATGGCAGGACTGCGATGATCAGGGTCTTATATAGAGTTTCCTTAGTTGTTCGAGATAGGGCTTTACTGTTCAATTGCCTTATAAGCCCAAAAAAACAGCGATTGGCAAGAGTTATTCTTCGATTGATTTCTGCGCTGATCTTGTTTGTAGAATTTATAGCAGCGCCAAGGTACTACCTCAAAAGTTATAGCTGCTCACTCTGACGTTTTGTCCAATTCGTCGGTGTTGGTTTTCCCTTCTTGTTGACAGCATATACTTGGTTTTGCCCTCGTTTATCGCTAAACCAATTTTGGGCGCTTCCGCCTCAACGCTTGCAAACGCACCGGTGACAGCCCGCTGAGTTCTTCCAATAATGTCTATATCGTCGGCGTATGCAAGCAGTTGTACAGATTTGTAATAGATTGTGCCTCCGGTGTTGGCTTGTGAGTTCCGCACAATCCGTTCAAGTACAATATTAAAGAAGCCACATGACAGCGCGTCACCTTGTCTAAAACCTTTTTTGACATCAAAGGTCTCGGTGAGGTCATTACCGACCTTGATGGAGCAGCGAGCGTTCTCCATCGTCAGCCTGCACAGACGGACAAGTTTGACAGGGATGTCAAAACTAGACATGGATCTATAAAGCTCTTCTCTATAGATGCTGTCATAGGCAGCCTTGAAATCGATAAAGCGGTGGTGAGTATCGATTTGGAATTCTTGGGTTTTCTCCAGGATCTGTCGAAGTATGAAGATTTGATCGATGGTGGACTTTTCTGGCCTGAAACCGCACTGATAGGGTCCAATCAGGCTGTTGATAAAAGGTTTCATGCGTTCACACCATATCGCAGAAAAGATCTTGTATGCGATGTTGAGGAGACTGATGCCTCTATAATTGGCGCAGTTGAGGTGGTCTCCTTTCTTGTGGATCGGGCAAATGATGCTGAGATTCCATTCATCACGCATACACTCGTCTGACCAAATTTTAGAGATGAGCGGCCTTGAAAAGTTCGACCGGTTAGCCGTCAGGTCCAGCAGCCTTGTTGGATTTTAGCTTGGATATTGCTATCCTCACTTCGTTTTGGTCAGGTGGACGTAAATTTTAACTATCATCGTCTATGTTGAATGGTTGATTCTGCCTGACAGCGGGATGTTCATATTCGTCGCCGTTATACAGTCTGCGGAAGTAGTTTTTCCATATTCTCAGCACCGACTGTGATTTTACTACGAGGTTTCCATTTTCATCTCTACAGGTTTCTGTACGGGTATTGCTTCTCTGACACGTTCTTTTTACCTTTTAGTAAAGCTTCCGTACATTGTTCCTGGAGTATAAACTCTCGATATTCTCAAACGCGCTTCTCATGCTCTTTCTTCTTCTTTTGGAGAAGCCGATGTTCTTCCCGTCCCTTTTGCTCGTAGAGCTCACGAGCGACTCTCGTTTTCCAGTGCAGCGCCGCTTTGTATGCCTCTTGTTTTGCTGCATGCACTCGGCGGCATTCTTCGTCAAACCAGGGGTTTCGCGGTGGTGGGCGAGCGAGTCCCAGCACATCAGTCGCGGCGTTTCTGATGGCATGTTGGCAGCGTTGCCATTGGTCTTCGGCGCTTGATGCTGGCGGCATAGGGGTGATTGACTGGCCGAACACAATGGTGAAGCTGAAGCTATACGCCCTGTCAAAAAATCGCGCCCTGATGAAGCTGGGTACGAAAACAATAGTGAGGCGCTGCACGGGTGTTTGCTCTTCGTAATCCAAATGGTTCGGCATTTTTTTTCACACCTTGGTTTTTTTTTTTTTTGTTATATTTTTGTAATGAGGATTACTCAAATGGCATAGAATATTGTTCCTTTTTACTAGATCGATTAATTTGCCTGTTTACTGATGTGCCTTATGCTTCACATTGTGTTTGCAGTATTGGATGTGTGTGAATTTAACTTTGACGTACTTCAGCTTCTTCGTCATTGTGTTTGGGCAGTGAGAGATTTCGGGATACGCGTTCAGCGAAGAGTGAGCATTGTATGTATATAATTTATGTTTACAATGTATGTATGGATGTATTGTATGTGAATAACGCCCAAAGCCTATGATATATCGTCCAAATTTTTCAACAGCAATTCCCATTGCAATATTTGAGCGTTACTTCATTTTTAGATATTACGACATTGCGCAACAATTTTGAGCGAGAAGTAATGCCTGAAACACCTGTCGTCTATGAGTTAAACCACAGGAAATCAATGTGTCCTATGACAATGTCGCTTCCGCCTCGACCTCACGTTTTCCAATCGTAAGGAAAAGCGTAATGCTAGCATTAGCTGACTACCACAATCCTTAGCGAACTTGGGCATACGTCTACCGTTCGCTGTGTGTCTCTATTGAACTAACAATTTCATCCACACTACTCATATGCCCGAGCTGCCATTGGCCGATCCACACTGCATAAACTACTTAGTAGTAGACTGCATGTGTTGATTTTCTTTGATACTTAGTATCATCTGTTTACATTTGGACATCCGATCTCACACTGTCCTCAGCGTACGCACTTTTAATATTGTCTTCATTTCGAATCATGTTATTATACTCTTCTTATCTTCATACCGAGGCATTCTACATCAACCTGCCTGCAGCCATCTTCACCACGGAAGATATCGTTCCATCTTCACATTGAAGGCAGTTTTTCATTACCCTACCTAATACCATCTTCACCACGGAAGGGATCGTTTCATCTTCGCATTGAAGGTATTTTTTCATTACCCTACCTAGTACCATCTTCACCACGGAAGGGATCGTTTCATCTTCGCATTAGAGGTATTCTTTCATTACCCTACCTAATACCATCTTCACCACGGAAGGGATAGTTTCATCTTCGCATTGAAGGTATTCTTTCATTACCCTACCTAATACCATCTTCACTACGGAAGGGATCGTTTCATCTTCACATTGAAGGTATTCTTTCATTACCCTACCTATTATCATCTTCAGCACGGAAGGGATCATTTCATTTCATATAGCTCATCCAATTAAGGTACGGCTAATACCACTTCCTCATTTGGGGTCATAAGATAAAATCTTATACGATATCTCGGCTTTCTAGGCGATGTATCCTCATATTTCAAAGTTTTAAAAATATTATTTTCACTTTTAACCAAGTAAGCTTTCAAACTTTCGATTTCTTCTCTTAGTTTAAGTATTTCATCCGATTTGGCAGTGGACCTTTTTCTTGAACTTCTGCTTTCCATTTTTTTTTTTGTTTATTACTATTTTACTGCACGATTATCACTTAAGGTAACTAATCCAACGATCTTTTTCTTGTTTTTTTTTTTTTTTTAAACATATTCTCGAAGAACTACGTAGTATGATCCTTCACATTTATATGCGTTCTTGTTTATGCAAAGCCAAATTTAATCGGGGAGACAAACAAATGTGGATTCATAACTTCTTCTCCTTCTAGCAAACACAACTTGGTATGATCATCAATTGTGTTCACATAGACAAGTCTTTTCGTCTTACTCTATTTAGAAAAGAGGGAATAACTTTGTTCTACGAAGATATCTTCTTCTTCTTCTTCTTCCTTTTATCAGCGAAGCTATGATCCGAAAACAAGGGATCACAACCCTCCCACTTCACCGCATTTCTACTGATCCGCCTGTGGGGTTCGCCTATTTGACCTCAGAAAATATCGGCAGGCCTGCCGATTTTGGATCACTCGGTTACTGAGGCCAATGAAATGCCAATGTCGTCGCATTTGTCTGATCCAGGCGTTTATAGGCCTGCCTTTCCTACATCGCGATGTCTTTGGAACGTGCATTGATATTGCCTTTTTAACAGGGTTCAAATGATCTCTTCTTTGAACGTGGCAATACCAACTGAGCCGGTCACGCTCTATTTTTTGTACGATGGTTTCCTTGATGTGAAAGCTTCCACGGATCTTCGAACTTCTTATTCGATCAAGCTTTGTCACTCCTGCTGTCATGCGAAGCATCTTCATCTCAGCTGCCGTTAATTTACTCTCATACTTTTTGTACATCGTCCAACATTGTGAACCGTATGTGAGCGCTGGACGTACAACTGCGGTGTAGAGCCTTCCTTTCAACTTAGGGGGCATTTTTCTGTCAGCGGGATTTTCTCGCCACTTCATCCACCCTACGCTTACACGATGATTGACGTCGTCATCACAAGTTGCTTTGCTATTGATCATGGTTAGGTTAGGTTAGGTTAGGTTGGCTGTCCACACGAGAGTGTAGACACACTTAGACCAGCGAAGGTCCTTTGTAATACCAGGATCAAACCATTAGGCCACTCAGGGACTAACAAACCAACCGGAGCTTTTGACAAAGCAGTGGATGCTCATGACGTCCAAGGACGCCAGATCGCAGAGGTCGTCAAGGAAGGGGGACCCTAGATGGAGCATTCTTTTATGCGACAGGGCTGGACATGTGCATAGGAGGTGAAGGATGGTTTCCTCCTCCTCCTCGTCCCTACAGAAGTCATTGGAGAAGAGGCCAAGTCTTTTGGCGTGCTGGCCTATAAGACAATGTCCAGTGAGAACACCCACAACGCAGCTGATTTGTGTACGCTTTAACTTAATCAGATCGGCACTACGTTTTTGATCCAGCTTAGGCCAGATCTGTCTCGAAATGTGACACGTTGAACCGTTTCCCCATCTGAGGTTGGTCGTGCTAATAGCGTTCAGCTTTAGTAGATACTTACATGTAGCAAGGGGCATACCGAGGGCTTGCCTTTCAGGCAAACTCCTTAGAGTGGTACCCTGTCTGCGAGGTATTGATCATAGATCCCAGATATTTGAACTTTTCGCACTTGGGAAGCACTGTTCCATTCAAATAAATGTCTGGAATAGGCCTGAGTAGATCAGAGAACGGGCAGCACAAGTACTCTGTCTTTTTTGAACTAATGCGATACCTATTTCCCTCCAAAACGTCCACCCACACATCAAGTGCTCGTGGCAGGGATGTAGGATCCTCACTTATGATGGCTCCATCGTCAGCAAAGAATAACTGATGTACCTTGGGGTCCATCACTTTACCTTCAAGCAGATAATCAAGGACTGTAATAAAGAGCAAAGGACTTAAAACGCTTCCCTGGTGTACCCCGACTTTGATTGGGAACTCTTCGGTTACTCCAGCGGGGCATCTTACTTTTGTCTTTGCTCCTTCGTACATGTCCATAATCGTCTGTACATAGGTTTCTGGAACACCTCGATGTCTTAGCGCCACCCATATCAGATCTCGTGGTTGTCTGTCGAATGCCTTTTCAAAGTCAACCAATACAATATGCAAATCCCTTAAGGAATCACGATGTTTTTCCATTATGATCCTTATACTTTGGATTGCATCTGTGGTTGATTTACCCGAGACAAACCCGCACTGATCATCAGATAGCCGTATTATTTTTCGCAGTCGGCCACCTAATACCCGCTCAACGATCTTCATGGTGTGTGACATCAGCTTGATCGAACGGTAGTTATCACAGTTTCGCGTATCACCCTTCCCTTTGTATACAGGGAGAAGGTAACTTTCCCTCCATTCATTCGGCATTGGATCACCTCTCACGAATTTGGAGATGAGAATTCTGAGCCATCTGAACCCGATGTCTCCCATCTTTTTCCAGAACTCAGAGCGTATCTCGTCTGGCCCAAGCGCTTTTCGTTTTTTGGAGTATTTGACCGCCTCACTAACTTCTTCGACTGTAATGTCGGGTATTTCTTCACAGTTAGGGGTGGCTCTTGGAAAGTATAGCCGGGGAAACTGTTCATTCAAAAGCTCTTCACAATACTGCCGCCACCTCTGCAGAATTTTGTCGTCATCCACAAGAAGCTGGCCATGAGCATTGCTAATGAACTTTGGCGAACGAATCTCCTGAGCATTCTTCCTTCTTTGGGCGCCTATTTTGAAGATAGTGGCACTCTTGTTCATATTGTGTCTTCGCAGCTCCTGGACAGCCTGGTTTGCATCAGCAACCGGAGAAAATATTTTCTCCAGCTCCCGATACAGGCCCTCCGTACTCTCTGCTTGAAGCTGGGCGCACTTCTTCTTCGCCTTTTTCTTGCAGCATCTGTATTCCATTTCGAGGCGAGCTTTTTCGTCACTATTATTAGAGGGGCACTTTGACCAAGCTTTGAAAGCCGCTTTCTTCTCATTTATCACTTTCTTAGCTTCATCACTCCACCACCATGTTTCTTTGGCGTGTTGATGGTGGCCTTTTGAAGCTCCTAGCAGTGATTTGGCCTTCTTTAAGCAAGTTCGCTGTAGGGAATCCCACATATTTTGTGCTCTACACTCTTCATCCTCAGCTCCGTTGATGGTGTGAGAGAGGTCACTTTTCATAACGAAGATATGTATGTACATATGTGTATTTGAGTTGCTCAGAATAAATCTATATTTGCACAGGCGCACAAGTAAATAGGGGGACCGTGTTGGAAATGGAACATGCAAATAACAGCTACAATGAATGATATTTTGCCCTCTTTGATCCTGATGATATCCTAATTTTTATTTTTATACTGCATATATATTTTTTGCGCTAGCTTCTAAATTATTTTACACATTGCTATGTAGCAAAATTGTCGAAGGAATTCCACCTTGTACCT
This sequence comes from Brachypalpus laphriformis, assembly GCA_945910035.1. NCBI lineage: Eukaryota > Metazoa > Arthropoda > Insecta > Diptera > Syrphidae > Brachypalpus > Brachypalpus laphriformis. The sequence goes on from OX246756.1 coordinate 128,295,879, forward strand.
CTCCAGAATTTCGACACTTTTTTGTGTAACAGGTTAAGGGGGAGAGCAGAAACAGACAGCACGATATGTGGTTATATATACATAGACAACAAGTGGAATAGTGTTACTTTCTAAACTCACGTTTACCAATTATACTTAAAATATGTATTTCTGTTTTTAATTATGGAGCACAACAATTATTATTACAGCACTTTAAGTACACTTCACTGTGAGGCTTAAGCGATCCCACTTCTGAAAATATTGACTGACTACCACAAGCCTTAGCGAACTCTGGCATACGTCTACCGTTCGCTGTGTGTCGCTATTGAACTACGAATTGTGGCGCAGGCATTCGAGGTACACACACTCTAGGAGCGAGTGGAAACCAAACTCCTCCGTAATCTCCGTTCCCTCAGTATGCGGAACACTTGACTGGGATCGAACTCATCCATTCCTGCAACCAACTGGACACGCCCTTAGCTAGCAAATGTTCTTCGACTCTCGTTTGTTCGAAAGCAGACAAAACTTCGAGTTCTGTTCGTCTCAACCGAAACCTGTGAGATCATCTTTTCATTGCGACCCGAATATTTGAGTTGGATTTCACCACCTGCGGCAACTGCGCAACCGATTCCGCTTTTTTCCTCATCTTGTATTTTTGGTATTAAATAAAAGTTAAATTAAATATTCTAAGTAGTGGTGTCGTTTGTTTATTGTTAAAATTAAACCGCGACTTCAAGCCCTACAGAATTTCATCCACACTACTCATATGCCCGAGCTACCATTGGCAGATCCACACTACATAAAGTACTTAGTAGTAGAGTGCATGTGTTGATTTTCTTTGATACTTAGTATCATCTGTTTACACTAGGTAACGACACACTAACCCGAGACAGAAGTTGAGATAAGCTTTACTTTTGCTTGGTTTGTCAGCTAACAGCTGAGCAACAAAGGAAACAAATTTAAACAAACATTCAAGGCGCTCTTGAGATGGATGGGACGTAACGGGAGCAAAACCGAGGTCGGGGCGATATTGTATTTTAGGCATAATTTCATTTGGTTTTTTTTTTACCATTTCTTGCTTTACTTTTGGGCGATGTATCATTATTTCACCGTTATGACGTTTTTTGATTTGTGCGTTATTGCCTTGGGCGTTCAAATCTAGCGTATCTTAAAGAAAAAAAAAACATTTTCAACAAACATTTCTGTCGCGTTTGCCAAAAAGCTTCTGTTTCATAGAAAATATCTACTGCCCGTCAAGGTGTTAAGAAAATATCCAGAAATTTCTTTGCCCACGCACACTTCTGAAAGCATTAAAAAAAACAGGCAGAAGAGCTACAAACCGTCTAAACAAAATCGTACAATACGATATTTCACTATAGGTTTCTAAGAGCATATAGTGTAAGTGTAAATATTTTCGAAATCTGCTCACTTGATTATCGTCCTCCAAAGAAGTTCCTAACGACTTTAATAAAGCAGATATCTGTACATTGATGATTGTTACGGGTACTTTTATAAACAAAGAGTAAAAAGCGGCAAACAAAGTATAAAAGTGAGACATGGGTGGTGTTCAGAATCGTGTATACATATGTTATGACCATCTAAGAATAGTCTAAAAAACGTCCCTAAAAACATGTACTCCTATTTTGAGCACAACAAAATGAAGAAGGTGAATTTGATGAACTACCTACCTACCTATATTTTTAATTGATCCTCTACAATGTACGTATCTTTAAAACACCAGCTTTTCGGTACAAATTTAAACACTAGATTAACACATCTGCATATACCAAATATATACATGCACATTTGCGATAGCATATAGGAGGAACATTATACATTTTCCTTTCCTCTAAGTGCTTTAGCCAGCTCCTCTTTTGAAATGTTTATATAGATTCATTGAATTTTTGCTTCAGAATAATGGTGGTTTCTTTTGTGGTTATAGATAAGGTAATGCTCCTTAGAGAATAAAAATCTGCATAATGGATGATGCATTCTACCAGTTTCTGGTCAATGGAGAAACTACCACGTTCTAAAGAAATAACTTAAGTATTATTGCGTTTCAACTACATTCAGACTTTACCCGCAAGGATTTCCGCCATTGATTTTCCATATTATAACCATTATGTAGATGTCGAAGGACTCAATACACTTAGATTGCAAGACATTCTACGATTAACTACGTATATCCGCCGGAATATATAGGAATACATGGGTGAGTATCGCGATTTGAACACAGTCATAAGACTTTAAGATGAGACGTAAAAGGATAACAGTAATGCAGTAATTCGTCATTCGCTCTTGCACGTACATACTCGGATATACAATGTGTATACAAATTAATAAGCATACATACATACATACATTTCCAATGGCCCGCTTATCCTTCATGGGGGTCGCGGGGGTAGGATGCTCAGGTGGACTCTCCATCCTTCTCGATCCTCTGACAATGACTCCAACTCATCAGGAGGAATCCCTAGAGGGCTCCAGGAGAGATGTCGGACTTGGTCCAACCATCTATTTCCTACCGGGGAGTCGCCTACCTGATGACACGGCAACAATGGCGCGTCTTGGAAGCCGGTCTGTATGCATACGCACTACGTGACCAAACCATCGAAGCATAGATCGTTCCGTTCGGAGAAGTAGCTTTTCAACATTGAGCGCCTTCCGTACTCTGGTGTTGTAACACCGCAAATGAACCTCATTTCGGCAGCTTGTATCCGCGATCTTATTCTTTCGGTCACTACCCAAATTTCATAACCATAGGTGAGAGTTGAAACATACACCGAGTTAAAAACCGAAAGGTTAGCGTGAACACTAAGTTCGGCCTTCCTTATAACAGATTGATTCAGCCTGACCATTTCTACAGGGCAACTCGGCACTACTCTTCCCATCACTCGTCAATAAGACCCCAAGGTACTTGAAGTTATCCACCTGCTCCAGTGGGACTCCACTAACATGCAGAGTGCACTGAATGGTTTTTTTTTTGGAAACAACCATTACTCCCGATTCCATCACTTGATTATCTACCTTAGCGCGGTGTGATGGCTAACACTAGAGTTCAAGATGCTTTGAATCGACATCGGGGACGTATCACGTCCCAAGCGGTATCGCCGCAACGATGAGCGATTCACTTGAAGAGGCTCGAAGTAAAACTAAAAGATAATCATCCTACCTAGTCTCTCCTATCCTTCTTCCCATCGCAGATAGGATCGACTATTCCATCAGCGAGTGCTCCATGCTGTCGGACGAACTGAATAGAGCTACACCCACGTGCAGTTCAGCTCCTCCATCTCTTCCCAAGCTCACTGACCAAGAAAAGAAGTCGCTAAGTCGTGAGACTAAAGCGGCTTTCCGCATCCTTGACCGACTAGGCAAAAAGGCGGAAAAGGAGTGGAGTCAGCAAGAGCGGGAATCTCACGTCTGGGCAACTGACATTGCCAAACAGTTCAGCGATCTAATGAAGCTAAAGCCTCTACGGCACTTCGCTACCCGTGGGCAACGCCACCCTTCCACCTGCGACACACGCCACCCTTCCACCCGTGGCTCACGCCAGTCCTCCACCCGGAGCACTCGCCAACCCACGAATCGAAGAGTAAATCCCTTTCCTCGAAAGAATCGCTCCCACGCTAACGACACATCGAGTCGATCTGGTTTACCAAACCAAGCTGGGGGCCAGTCCGTAGTCGCGATAGACTCTGCGCCCAAGAGACGCAGGTCAGTGAGCTCCAAACCCTTCTCGGAGACGGTCAAGGACAGCCTCGTCGTCGCGATAATGGACCTGTCTGACGAAGAAGGGAGGATCTCCTACGATAAGTGGAGGCTCATTGAAGGCAGAGCGATGAACTGCCTTTACGAGCGTATTTTAACTCATCCTAACTCTCCACCCACCTTTCAAGACGCTGGTTGGCATCAAGGCTTTGTTAAGCTGATCGCGTGCGACGATCAGAACTCGGTCGACTTCATCGCCGCTGCCATTAGCAGCATAGGTGAAATCTGGCCAGGAGCCAAGCTCAAGGCGGTGGAACGGAGCCAAATCCCCCACAGGCCGAAAGCAAGGATCTGGGTTCCACTCGAACCGCCCGAGCCAGCAAAAGTCCTTAGGCTGATCGCCTATCAGAATCCGGACCTACCAGTCAAAGACTGGAAGGCATTTGATGAGCCACCGAGCTCTAAAAAGACGGATAATGACACCAAAAGATCTGCCCGCTCGCTTGTCATCTCTCTAACTGCCGAATCACTACCTCTACTCCGCGCGAGTTTAAGATCCGTTGTGGTCTGAAGATAATTGATGTAAGGCTTTTCACGGCGGACCGAAATAGCATCGCAGGTCCCTCTAACTTGGCGACTCCCGCCCTCCCCCGCGTTGTAATCCCTGATGATGAACCATCATCCCCCGATGACCTAAACGCTACCGTCGTGGAGAGGTCCGTATCAGCTCATAATGATGCTATAACTGATACAGATTAATCTCCACCATTCTTCCTTAGCATCCGCTAACCTGCTACTTCGCCTCAGTGAACGAGGCTTTGACATTGCCGTGCTCCAAGAACCTTGGATAAGAGATGACACCGTCATTGGATTGAGGGCCCCATGACATACGCTATACCACGCGAAGGATGTAGGTAGAACCCGAGCTTGCATTCTTGCTAAAACCTCCTTTAACTTTTCTTCCCCACCATAGCACAAGAGACCTAGCAGTAACACTGCTTAAATCAGAAAACGCCACCATCTGGCTGGCGTCAGGATACCTACCCTATGAAGACCCCGAGTCTGCACCATCCAAGGAAGTGGAAGAAGCGGTAGATGAAGCATGGAGGAGAAGAAAAGCTATCATATTGGGGTGCGACACCAACGCGCACCATGATCTATGAGGTAGTACCGACACTAACCCTCGAGGTAGGTCTATTTTCGAGTATTTAGTAGGCACCGACCTAGTAGTTTGTAACAGAGGAAATACTCCTACTTTTATTACTAAGACCCGGCAAGAGATGCTTGACGTCACCTTTGCTGCCCAAAGTATCTATCCTGCAATTTCCAACTAGACTCTATCTGACAGTCATTCGTTTTCCGATCACTGCTATCTGGAGTACAAACTGGAAATTTGTCACAGTACCCCACCATTGGTCTTCCGCAATCGACGGAAAACCGACTGGTGCTTACACAATAAATCCCTCTCTGCTAAACTATCCAATCAGGTGTACACTACACCAACTACACAGTTGGAATTAGACAAGCTAAACACCGTTCTAACTTCTGCACTTAACACAGCTTTCATCGAATCCTGTCCGATCACAAGTAGAAAAGTGGGCAATCGTCCCCCATGGTGAAATGCAGAACTTAGCAGTCTTCGCTGCACAAGCAGGAAACAATTCAATAAAACCAAACGAACAAGGCTACCACTGGACTGGGAGATCTACAAAGAAAGTCTGAAGAACTTCAAAATAGAAATTCGGAAAACTAGACGCAGATCCTGGCGCGGTTTTTGTCAGAGTATTGACAACACGTCTCAATCCTCTAGACTGCGAAAAGTCCTCCCCAAAACACCAACTATACCTAGTGTCCTCATGAATCCCAATGGATCCTGGGCGAAATCGGACGAAGTATCGCTCAACCTGCTCATGGACACTCACTTTCCCGGCTGCACGCCTACCCCCAACGATGATCGCGCCCTGGTAAATGTTGCACGCCCGCAGGCACCTCCTCATCTTATCAGCGAAGATAAGCTGAAATGGGCAGTAAACAGTTTCGAACCATTAAAATCCCCGGGACCGGATGGTATTTTTCAGGCCCAGATTCAGACGGCCTTCAATATAGTATGGCAGTATCTCTCCTGCATTCTGAAGGCTTGTCTTGAGCTCGGAATAACACCAACTACCTGGACCGAGGTAAGAGTGGTCTTTATACCCAAAGCAGGCAAGACATCGCACACCCTCCCAAAGGACCTTAGACCTATTAGTCTAACGTCCTTCCTTCTCAAGATTCGGGAAAGAATCCTAGACGTACACATCAGGGCCACTATTGATAGCACCCTACTATCCACGTCACAGCACGCCTGACTTCACTCCACTCAAGATAAGGAGATCCACCCTCAAGCTTTCAAATAGTGCTAGCTATTTAGGCCTAAAGCTTGACCGCAAGCTAATTTGGAAAGAGAATGTCGTCGAACGGGCCAGGAAATCGCTGGCCGCCCTATACATCTGCAAGAAAGCAGTAGGCCTTAAACCAAGCATCATGCACTGGCTATACACGTCGGTCATTAAACCGATTCTCATGTATGGAGTATTGGTATGGTGGCCCGCCTTGGAGAAGAAATCCAACCTATCCATAATGGATAAAACTCAGCGAGTTGCATGTCTCAGTATAACCGGTGCACTGAGAACTTCTCCCATAGCGGTGCTCCAAACTATGCTCCACCTGCTTCCGATTGACATCGTCAGTAAGCAATTGGCTGTCAGCTCGGCAATAAGACTGAGAGGCTCCAAGCAGTGGAAGGAGCAACACACGGGACATGCCAATATACTTTCGATGCACCGTCATCTTCCCAATTCCACTGACCATCTGCCCACTTAATATGATTTTAACAAGGGCTACGTGCACTCTATACCGGAAAGAAGTGAGTGGACGCAACGCAATGTCCTTTACAACGAATCGCTGTAAATTTTCACAGACGGGTCCAAAACCAAGGACGGAGTCGGTGCCGGAATTTTCTCGGAAGATCTGGACATACACCTCTCCTTTAACCTTCTAGACTACTGCAGCGTTTTTCAAGCCGAAATCACCGCAGTTCGCAAAGCTGCTGACTGGCTGGCGGCTAACACACTATCAACACCTGATATTGTTATTTATGTCGACAGTCAGGCAGCCATCAAATCCCTCGCATCCAGCACTACGAGATCTAAGGCAGTGAAAGACTGTCGCATATCTCTTAACGCGATAGCCGGTCAGTACAACCTCACCCTTTGCTGGGTACCAGGTCACTGTGACATACCGGGGAATTGTGCAGCCGACGAACTAGCATGACAAGGCTCCTCTGGTACAGATAGCATAAGCATCATCGACATCGAAGCGCCAGCGTCTTACATTAAGTACCTTATTCAAATTGATGCCGAGAAAGTAGCCAATCATCGACGGCAACATCTAGACCAATGTCATACCGCCAGATAGCTCTGGCCGACACTCAATAAATCCAGGTTCATCGGATTCTTAAAGCACAAGAGAGGAACCCTCTCAAAAATAACAAATGTCCTCACTGGACACTGCGTCATAGGATGACATGCTAAAATTCACGACTTCATTCAACGAAGCAAATGGTACCAAGAGTAAGAGGGTGATCCACCCACCTTACACATCGGCAGTACAATGGACCTACTTTCTGGTCTAAGTACATCCTCATCGAGGGCCGATCCTAATCTTTGTTCACGTTGATCGTCATTCCAGCATCATCACAAACGGCTACAAACCTTTCGAGTGCGCACTGAAGTTCAGTTTGAGATGATCCAAGGATGGCAAATCATCCGCAAAGAGCAGATGACTAATCCTTAGGTCTCCCTCTTAGCCTGCAACCTCCAATCCATATATGCAATGAAGAGGAGAGGTGACAAAACGCACCCTTGGTGGAGTATAACGCCCACAGTGAAAGGTATTGATTTAACACCGTTTATCCGAACACAGCTTCTACAGTTTATATATAAGGACTGAATCGTCATTAACAGGGAAACATCAATTCCATACAATGAAGAGGAGAGGTGACAAAACGCACAATTGGCGGAGTCCAATGCCCACAGTGAAAGGTATTTATTTAACACCGTTTATCCGAACACAGCTTCACAGTTTGTATATATGGTAAAGACTGAATCACCCTTAACAGGGAACCGTCAATCCCATACTCCTGCAGAAAATTCCAGAGTTTGCCTCGAGGAATCATATCATATGCTTTTTCCAAATCCACAAAACAACTGTAAACAGGTTTAGCATACTACCAGGCCTTCTCAAGATCCATTTTGAGAGTGAATAACTGGTCGGGAGGAAAACTGCACTGCTCATGCCCCAAACTGTCCTCAACCACAGCCCTGGAACGCGTTTCCAGCACCTTAGCGAAGACTTTTCCAGGAAAACTTAAAAGTGATATACCCTTGTAGTTGCAATCTCTTTTGTCCCCTTTTTTAAAAAGATGAATAATCACCCCCATTTGCTAATCACCAGGTGTTTCGCCGCATTTGCACGCCACTTTAATAACACACGAGAACCATTGGACCCCATTTTTACCTAAAGCCTTAAACATTTCTGGTAAGATTTCATCCACACCAGCGCTTTGATCGCTAAAGTTACTTTCTCTACCATAGGACTACTTTCCGCCCTACTCTCGGCTATAGGTCTGTCACCTCCGGTGCCCTGTTCGGGATTGAGCAATTCTAAAAAGTGCTCGCTCCATCTGCGTAAGATGTCCTCCTCATTGGAAAGAAGTGTACCGTATTTGGATTTGACTCCTTCAACGATATTCAACTTTATTCCTCTGAGTCGGCGGACGGTCTGTCAGAACATCGTATTTGCAGATCTGTGGTCACGTCCAAATTTTAAGTCATTTTCACAGCAAAAATCCAAAAACTTCTCTCCGTTCGCGTTTTGATCAGGATCACCGTTTCTCCTAATCACACTCCCCAATGTCATAACATCTACACTACATCCACGTGAGCATTGAAGTCACCCATCAGGACAAAAGAATCCATATCCGCAACCTTCTCAAGGGCAGCACCAACTTCATCTAAGAAAGCAGCATACTCTGGCTGAAGATTTGGCTTGAGCTTGAAGAAACACATAATGGTATCCACTCCAATACTCTGTCTGTAAACCTGGGACTTGTGAGTAACCCCACTCCCGCCCGAGTGGATATTGAGGGTGCGACTCCTGACAGAAAGAGCTCCCACCCACCCGAAATGTTCACATTTTAGAGCCTGTCTGCTTAATTGAAGAGACGCCAACCAAATCTTGTCAACTTTTAACTGCCTCCCCAACAAGCTCAAGGTCCTTACCTGTGACCGGTGAGACGTTCCATGTGCCTATCCTAAGTCGATGCCGTTTTCGAAATTCAGAGAATCCATCTGTGCCCCTATCGGTGCCTAGCGCGCTCAACCCTTGACCTCCGTAATGGTTCGTGAGCCCAGTGACAGGAAGTCCGTAGCCATTTCAGGTTTTACCTGGTCAGCTGCCGAGAGGGAGAGGCCGACCACCAGACGCTCGCATACTAACACCCTTCAGGTCTGGCTCCAAAGGATGCCCTGGCTTACCAGGTTTGGCAATATCCGACGACCGTTTCTGTCGTCTTATCATCTTGGGGTGTGGGCTTTGTTAGCCGTGACTGGATTGTATGGATGGAACTATGTAACTATTTCAGTTACCTCATTTGCACATCCCAGTCACGTTGCCCGCCCCCCACCACGAGGAAGTCAGCTGCTAGGCGGGGCTTCCGACGTCTATAATCCCGATTATGTAAAATCTCGCGTCTGAAATCCCGTTATTCAGAAACGCGTTTTTCTACTTGAATTTGATTATTTAAAACTATATTTTGGTTATTTTTATTGCTCTAAAGAATTTGATCAAAATGCCTAACAGTTGTTGACATACCCTTAGCAGAGCGTCGAAGTCGCGTGAGCCGCTAAACCACTTCGGAAGCGGAGTTTCCCAAGCAAATTACACGAGCATCATATTGAGTCTCTCAATGCTTTTCAGCAAGATGGAAATCAATGAGAAGAAGTCGTCTTTACCAATTTTTTTGATAAAAGTCAGCAGTGGGCGCCGTGGCGTAAGTGGTTAGTGTGTCGGATCACTGCGCGTCAGGTTCCAAGTTCGAATCCCAGAAAACATCAAAAAGTTTTTTCACGGTCTCTCACCTCTCGCGAGCGTCTGACAAACATCCGAGAGTATTGTTGTCTCGAAAAAGCTTCTCAAAACAAATTGCCCTTCGGATACGGCACTAAACTGTAGGTCCCTTCCATTTGTGTGAAAAATATAACGCTGTGTGCGCAACATGAATGGTTGCGAGAAGCTAGGCCCTGGCACTTAAAGAGCTGTTGCGCCAAGTTTTTATTTTTTTTTTTAAGTCACTGGACAAAATCTGAGAATATAGGCCAGCGCCAAACACGAAATGAAAATTCTTGTCAAAACTGCTAGCCTTATACCCTGTTGCAGCATCACTGGGTATCGGTACCTGACGATTTAAAGCCATTTAATGATGCTACAGCGTATTTGATTTTTATAAAAACTTCTATTAGAACTTTTCGAAACGGATCCTTCCCGCTGATGTTGAACCTGCACTTAATAACATCGGCAAACCCTTGATCCATAAATTTATTTTTGTCCACTGAACCTTTAAAGGATGCATCACTCACAGTTACCAGATTTTTGGCACGCTCTTCGCTGTTAGCCGAGACGTAAGCTCTTACCTGTAGCATTGCTATGTCAGACAATTTGTGTCCACTGGTGCTGAACCTTTAGGAGTAATATCACTAGCTTATACAATATTTTATGCCCAGATAACAGTACCAGTAAGAGGATTTAAAGCAGAAGGGCGCGTATCAGGCGTTAATGCGCTTCTATTTAGAGAGGCCCAGGAGGCCTGCTTTTTCCATTTTGACCTGCTCGCGGGAAAAAGCGTTGGGTCGAAGAGTGTAATCGGTTTTTGTTGAAGTACTTTCTGCTGATCCAAGCTTTCCCATAGCCTTTTTCAGTGCTTGGGCCTTCAGTCGACTACCTAAGTGTATATTATTATGTCTGCTTTGCGTGATAGCCGAATTTTCTGTTTCTCTCTTCCACTGACAGTTAGTCAAAATCTCATTGAAATGCATCGTTTCAGAAGTTCGTTTAGCTTTTTTCGATTCTCTATTCGAGCACCTAGCAACATCTTTTCATCAGCTTTCGGACTATCAAAGGAGAGATTAGTCGTGCCGTTTTAGACCTTTCTGCAACTTTCTTAATCAATTAAACCCATTCCCATATAAGGTGAGTTTTTTTTAATCGTTTTGTACTTTTAGCTACCTATACATCAGAATGCATGTATGTATACTATGGTCTTTATAACATTGCTGAATAATAAAAATTGCGCCTACTGATTTTTTTGCAAAACTCAGGCGCATGCTGCGAATCCACGTTGCCATTAATTATTGACTTGGATATTTTTCCGATGTACAGGTCACCATTGACTCTACGTATACAATAGGTTAAGCAAAAAAGATAACGGAGTAACTTTCTCAATTTCTGACCATTATTAGAATTATACCGGTTTTTCGATTTTTCGTTACGCCCTTTATTCTATTTTTATCAAATGTAAATGAATTTGAAATATTCTTCTCAATTGACGTAATGCTCAAATACATGGGATATTATGAAATCACTTGACCAACAGTTTACGTGCAAACTTGATACCGACAGGCATTTTCAATGTTTGTGTATTTCTTATTTTTATTTATTTCTTTTTCAAGTTAATATGTACTGAAAATGCATGGTAAACTGATATTTCTTTCTCTTGTCCTGTTAATTTCCATTATTTTCTGTTTCACCATGTTTTTAAATGTCTTGTAAGAGCTGTAGTTTAATCTATTCTTTTGTGATTCTCCAAATGGAACAGAAAAATATTAAAAATATCTTACTACATCGGAATATCTAAATATACAATAAAATATATACTTGACATTCACTATTGGCAGTTTATCGCGCAAAAGTATTTTAATTATTTTCACTAAAAAAACTAACGATTACTATGTACACAAAAGACTAATGTTTTCCTTGCGAGTGAGATAGTAGAGCTAAAATCAACATTTCTTTAAAGAAGAATGGCCAATGAGGAGTAATTACACTCGTGGATAGTAAAATATTGCTCAACGTCCTTTAGTAGAGCCAAATAACATAATATAATCACACATACACACACATACATGTTAGCTTAAGTATATCAATTGTTACTGTCATATATAATAGTCAGTCATTATAATAAATACGTCCAGTACAGTCAAGCCGTGTCGTCTAAGCTTCTTTTACTAATTCTTAGATCACCACATGGTGTCAGATGTGAACCATAGTCAATAAAAAAAAAAATAAAAATAAAATAAAAAGTTTAAGAAAAACCAATAAAGTTAATATAATAACAGAGACAACTAACGAAGCAAGTAAAACAAAGAAAAATAGCAGCACTTAACCTAGCGACCTCTTGGAAAAATTGGAAAACCCAATTTAAAATTTACATGCGAGCCAGTGGATTAGAAGGGCAAGAAGATACGCGTAAGAGGGAACTGCTACTTCACCATATGGGACCACAAAGTCTGGACATTTTCAACTCGTTCAACGAAGAAATACATCATGTTAACTTCAAAGTGCAGTTGGATATCGGGGAGCAAGCTAATATACTATCATATAAAACAATTTAGAGAACTTGGGTTTACTTACTTACTTAGATGGTGCTACAGTCCGGGGTGGACCTGCGACTCAACCAACAAACCTCTCCAGCCAGCACGGTTACGAGCCAGCTGCCTCCAGTTGCGCACGCCAAGTTGTTTGAGATCCCCCTCCACTTGTTTGCGCCACCTACCGCGAGGTCGTCCTCTACTACGTCGTCCATCCGGGGTGGATTCGAAGACTTTCTTAGCGGGAACGTTGGGCTCCATCCACTCTAAATGACCCAGCCATCTTAGTCGCTGTATGTCAACTCTTCTGGCTAAGTCAATGTCCTTGTACATGCCGTATAGATCGGCATTGTACCTTCTCCTCTACTCACCGTCTATGCAGACGGGACCAAAGACCGCTCGAAGAACATTTCTCTCGAAATAACCAAGGGCATCCTCATCTGGTTTTGTCAAAGCCCATGCCTCTGCGCTATACAGCAGGACTGGGATGATTAGAGTCTTATAAAGAGTTACCTTAGTTGTTCGAGATAGGGCTTTGCTACTCAGTTGCCGTTTTAGCCCATAGAAACAACGATTGTCAAGAATATTTCTTCGTGTGATCTCCCTACTGATGTCATTTGCGGAGTTCACCATAGAGCCTAGGTAGACAAAATCCTTTACTTACTTACTTAGATGGCGCTATAGTCTGGGGTGGACCTGGGCCTCAACCAACAAACCTCTCCAGCTAGCACGATTACGAGCCAGCTGCCTCCAGTTGCGCACGCCAAGTTGTTTGAGGTCCCCCTTCACTTGTTTGCGCCACCTACCGCGAGGTCGTCCTCTACTGCGTCGTCCATCCGGGGTGGAATCGAAGACTTTCTAAGCGGGAACGTTGGGCTCCATCCGCTCTAAATGACCCAGCCACCTTAGTCGCTGTATGTCAACTCTTCTGGCTAAGTCGATGTCCTTGTACAGGCCGTATAGCTCGGCATTGTACTTTCTCCTCCACTCACCGTCTATGCAGACGGGACCAAAGATCGCTCGAAGAACTTTTCTCTCGAAATAACCAAGGGCATCCTCATCCGGTTTTGTCAAAGCCCATGCCTCTGCGCCATACAGCAGGACTGGGATGATTAGTGTCTTATAGAGAGTTACCTTAGTGGTTCGGGACAGGGCTTTGCTACTCAATTGCCGTTTTAGCCCATAGAAACAACGATTGGCAAGACTAATTCTTCGTGTGATCTCCCTACTGATGTAATTTGCGGAGTTCACCATAGAGCCTAGGTAGACGAAATCCTTTACCACCTCAAAATTATATCTGTCTATTGTGGCGTTCTGTCCAAGACGCAGATGTTGGGTGTCCTTTTTTGTAGACAGCATATATTTTGTTTTGCTTTCATTGACCGCTAGACCCGTCTTTGCTGCCTCGATCTTAAGTAAATGCCCCATTGACGGCTCGCTGAGTTCTTCCGATTATGTCAATGTCATCGGCATAAGCGAGTAGTTGTACAGACTTGTAAAAGATGTACAATCCGGTGTACTTGTTAGTTGGCTTGTTAGTTTCGTACAATTCTCTCAAGTACTATGTTAAAGAGATCGCATGATAGCGCGTCACCTTGTCTAAGACCTTTCCTGATATCGAACGGTTCGGTGATGTGCTTACCGACTTAGATGGAGCAGCGAGAGTTCTCCATCCTCATTCTGCACAAACGGACGGGCTTGGCAGGGATGCCAAGACTAGACATGGCTATGCACAACTCGTCTCTATACACGCTATCATAGGTAACTTTGAAATCGATGAAGAGGTGGTGGATGGATCTGCCGTAGTGTGAATATTTGATCAATGGTGGACTTTCCCGGCCTGAAACCGCACTTATAAGGACCTATCAGGTTGTTGACGATCGGTTTTAGGCGTTCACATAATACGACAGACAGGATCTTATATGCGATGTTGAGGAGACTTATATCTATGTAATTGGCGCAGTTCAGAGGGTCTCCTTTCTTCAGGATCGGGCAAACGATGTTGAGGTTTCATTCATCGGGCATACTTTTGTCCGACCAGATTTTACAGATGAGCTGGTGCATGCTCCTTACCAACTCATCTCCTCCTGCCTTGAAAAGTTCAGCGGCAAGGCCGTCGGCTCCAGCAGCTTTGTTGGATTTGAGTTTAGATATCGCTATCCTCACTTCATTCTGATCGGGTTGACGGGAATCTTGACTGCCATCGTCACTGTGGAATGGCTCATTCTGCCTGACAGTGGAATATTGGTCATCATCGCCATTTAACAGTCTGCAGAAGTGTTCCTTCCATATCCCCAGCACCGACTGCGATTCTACTACGTTGCCATTTTCATCCCTGCAGGCTTCTGTTCTGGCTTTGAAACCCAGGCATGTTCTTTTTATCTTTTGGTAATATTTTGGAACATCATTCCTGCAATAAAGTCTCACAATCTCCTCGATCGAGCGCTTTTCATGCTCTTTTTTCTTCTTCCTGAGAAGACGACGTTCCTTTTTTCTCCTGCGCACGTAGAGCTCGTAAGCAGCTCTAGTCCTTCTATGCAGCGCCGCTTTGTACGCTTCTTGTTTAGCTGCATGTGCTCGCTGGCATTCCTCATCAAATCAGGGGTTTCGTTGTGGTGGCCGAGAAAAACCCAGTACACCAGAGGCGGCATCTCTGATGGCTTGTTGGCAACGCTGCCACTGGTCTTCCGCATTTGCTTCTGGCGGCATAGGACTTAGATTGAGATTAGAAGAAACACGATCGGCGAAGGTTCTGGCGGTCTCCTGCGATTGTACTTTTTCGACGTCAAATTTCCTCACAGTATTTCGTTGATTTCGCTCCGTTGTGGATAACCGCATCCGTACCTTGGCGACAACTAGGTAGTGATCCGAGTCCACGTTGGCTCCTCGGAAAGTCCGGACACCCAAAATACTGGTAAAGTCGATCGCAATATGATCGATTTGGTTGACAGTTTTTCGATCAAAGGAGAGCCATGTTCCTTTGTGAATGTCGAGACGTGGGAACCGCGTACTAGCTACGCCAAAGTTTCGTCCCGCTGCAAAGTCGATTAGCCTGAGTCCGTTGTCGGATATGATGTCGTGCAGGCTGTGCTTTTCGACCACGCTACTAAAGACGTCCTCTCTTCCTAGCTTTGCGTTGAAATCACCTAGGATAATTTTAACGTCGTGGCTAGGGCATTGCTCATACGTCTTGTCCAAGAGCTGGTAGAAGTCATCCTTTGTCGCGTCGTCCTTCTCCTCGTGAGGGGCGTGAACGCATATTAGGCTAATGTTGGCAAATTTAGCCTTGATACGGATAGTCATAAGGCTCTCGTTCAGATGTCGGAAACTCAAGACTTCTTGCCTAAGTCTGCCTCCAATGACAAATCCGCACCCGAATAGACGCTGTCCTTTTTGTTTGTAGCAATCGCCGTAGTAGATGTCGCAGTTTTTCATACTCCTTTTGCCCGGCCCATCCCATCGCACGTCTTAGGTGGCAGTAATGTCTGCTTCGAGGCACTCTAGGGCCTCCGCAAGTTGTTCTGCTGCACGTGGTTTGTAGAGGGACCTAACATTCCACGTGCAGACACGAAGATCGTTGTCCTTTTTACGTTTGCTTGGGTCGTCAATAGTAAATTCATCCGTATCCGAGGCTGTTGGTTGCTTCGTAACCGAAGGTTTCTTACGTGATAGGGAAGTTAACCCGACGGCACAGCCCCAACCTGGAGGACCAGATCCTTTTTTAGCAACCCCTAGGACGAGGGGCCGGATACACCTATGTCAGTAATCCACTTCGGCGATATGAGCGCTGCCGTTGAACCATTAAGGGTTCATCCGCCACCATATCTTTTTCAATACCCTGACGTAGTATTGAAAATCCTTACAGACCTCAGCTTCAAATATGTCGAAGTAGCTCCGGTAAGGTATCCGCTGGCCTGTAGACGTCACCGTTGATTCCATCGGGAGAATTCATCTGCCGCACGTCCTCCTTCTGAGGACCTCTTGCTAGGCATATTTCAGCCAATCAGGTCAACAAGAGATACCTCGTCCGGTTAAACATATGCGCGCTGAAGTTCACCCAGATGTGCTTACGCAGGTCCTAGTGTTCAGCTACACATACGTATATCTTCAGACTCAGCATACGCTCATCGTTAGTTCACTATCAGATAGCTATCCAGCGGGCACCACGGGGAGGTGGTGATGCGATTTTGCCCATTCTAAATGACGCCGCAATCTAAATCTATACACATGGTTCCAAAACATCGGAGGGCACAGGATTGGGTATATTTTCCGAAGTACCTTTGATAAACATAGCTCTCCGACTTCCGGATCACTGCAGTATTTTTCAAGCGGAAATATTGGATGTTCATAAAGCAGCGCGCAGACTCTCTATGCACCCGATAGATGGTAGGTCTATCGTCCCTAACATAGACAGTCAGTCAGCGATTAAAGCTCTGGAAACGCCAACAATAAGATCCAAGTGAGTCAAACATTGCCGCGAATCTCTTAACGAGATTACGGACCGATGTAATACCACTCTGTGCTGGGTCCCGGTACACAGAGATATTCCAGGCAATTGTAAAGCAGATGAACTAGCTAAACAAGGCACCGTACTTCCCCTAGCTGTCAATAAAGAGGTACCGGCACCCCCAAAACAAACGATGAAACTTCTTATCATATGTTAAACGAAGCACAAGCTACTGTAAACAACAGATGGAGTAATCTAGCTACGTGCGTATTGACCAGAAAGATCTGCCCTCCCTTAGACGCAAAGAAAACCAAAAGACTCCTTTAATTAAATAGAAGGAACATAAGCCTCACAGTAGGAATAATCACAGGACACTGTTTGTCCGGTAGACACGCCACTAGAATGGGAGTCCCAGCAAATGATTTCTGTAGAAGCTGCAGAGATGAAGAGGAGGAGTTTATATAGATTCATAGGGAAATCCAACTGGTTAAGGTTCGCCCGGTAACCGGTGATTCCTCCGATTCCAACTTTGTGTGGTATCACAATGGACCCAAGTAGTCAAGTGTGTCCTGACCCTGTCAGGAAAGTCACCTTACCTAACCTAACCTAACCTAATCCAGTTGTCAGTTCTCAACTTACAAATCGCCTGTCAGTTCTTTTATTTCATATTTCATAAAAGAATATTTACACAATAAGATAACAGTCTTATAGTTAGCGATGGCTTAAAGTAAGTATAGCTAATTAATATTAGTTCATATACGTGGCAACATAGAAAATACTGAAATTTAAGCTACACTAAACTAAACTAAACTAAAAACTAAAATTGACGAGAGGGTCTAAAATCTGTTTGTGTTAACGATTTTTCTGAAAGTTGTAGCTAATTGGATCTGTTGGAGGGTAGATAAAAAAGGTTCGTTCGGATACCAGGCAGTTCGTTGCACACTCTATAAGTGATTGACCAAGCTTCATTAGTGGAAAACAGGATTTTTCTAACATCTTTTTTGCAAATGCATAGGGATTTGACTTTCCTGGATTGAGAGACAGGTGATTGCTCATAGTCCACTGGCAAATCCTACGTCCTCGTTCATTACACTTACTTTGGATTTGTTTCATCGAGAACTGTGGCATTTTATTTGATTGGCATAGACCTTCAATGTACTTAAATTGCCCTTCACATGCACCATTAAAGCGAATGCGGTACGATTGACCGCAAACCAAAATCTCTAATAACGAAATCTCGCATTTTTTAAATTAATCCCGAATAACACAATCTAGCATATTCAAAATCTCGCATTTGAAAATCTCGCACATCTCGCTTTGGAAGATAAAAATCTCGCAAATACAGGAGAATCTCGAATTATCAAAAGTCAGAAGTAACTATAAGATTGTGTAAATATTCTTTTATGAAATATGAAATAAAAGAACTGACAGGGGATTTGTAAGTTGAGAACTAACAACTGGATTAGATTAGGTTAGGTTAGGTAAGGTGGCTTTCCTGACAGGGTCAGGACACACTTGACCCCTTGGGTCCATTGTGATACCACACGAAGCTGGGACCGGAGGAATCACCGGTTACCGGGCGAACCTTAACCAGTTGGATTTCCCTATGAATCTATATAAACTCCTCCTCTTCATCTCTGCAGCTTCTACAGAAATCATTTGCTGGGACTCCCATTCTAGTGGCGTGTCTACCGGACAAACAGTGTCCTGTGATTATTCCTACTGTGAGGCTTATGTTCCTTCTATTTAATTAAAGGAGTTTTTTGGTTTTCTTTGCGTCTAAGGGAGGGCAGATCTTTCTGGTCAATACGCACGTAGCTAGATTACTCCGTCTGTTGTTTACAGTAGCTTGCGCTTCGTTAAACATACGAAGTTTCATCGTTTGTATTGGGGGTGCTGGTACCTATCTTTTGACAGCTAGACGTAGTACGGTGCCTTGTTTAGCTAGTTCATCTGCTTTACAATTGCCTGGAATATCTCTGTGTACCGGGACCCAGCACAGAGTGGTATTGCATCTGTCCGCAATCTCGTTAAGAGATTCGTGGCAATGTTTGTCTCACTTGGATCTTATTGTTGGCGTTTCCAGAGCTTTAATCGCTGACTGACTGTCTATGTAAGGGACGATAGACCTACCATCTATCGGGTGCATAGAGAGTCTGCGCGCTGCTTTATGAACGTCCAATATTTCCGCTTGAAAAATACTGCAGTGGTCCGGAAGTCGGAGAGCTATGTTTATCAAAGGTACTTCGGAAAATATACCCAATCCTGTGCTCTCCGATGTTTTGGAACCCTGTGTATAGATTTAGATTGCGGCGTCATTTAGAATGGTACCGTCATCCCATGCGGATCTGTCAGGGATGGTGATGTTATATTTGATGTTGAAATCGATAAACGGGGATATGTAGTCTGTTTCTCTGGGATTGGAGTTTAGTAGAATTTTCATGTGGCCGATTTGTGAGCTTGACCACTGGAGAGATACTCTACGTTTTAGGGCTGCTTTAGATGCTACCATTTTCCCGAAGATATCAATGGGAAAAATACTAAGTGGGGTTTCTAAGGCGGCTGTGGGAGTGGATCTGAGAGCCCCTGTGATGCACCTGCATGCTAATCGCTGTACTTTTTCTATAGAGTTTGTGTTGCACCTTGTTTCAAGTGCAGGCCACCAGACGAGAACGCCATAAAGCAGGATTGGTCTGACCACCACCAGGTACAACCAGTGGACTATATTTAGTTGACGACCATTTAGCGCATATCGCCGTTTTACAGGTGTAGATGGCGATTTCTGCTTTCTTGGTTCGGTCTAGAATATTCCGTTTCCAGTTAAGTTTACTATCAAGGGTTAACCGTAAGTATTTGTGTGTTTGTAAAGCTGAGTTCCATGTTTCTAAGCTTAGGAGGACGTATTTACGTTAAGCCCAACGCTGTCAGTCCATTTCGCTACTATATTTAGTGCCGAATTCATTATATCTCTTAGGGTTTGGGAGAATTTACCTGATATGACTATGGCGATGTCGTCAGCATATGCTACGACCTGTACCCTTTATTTTCTAGTCAAGTGAGTAGCTTATTTACTACTAATATCCAAAGTAGCGGAGAGAGAACACCCCCCTGGGTTATGCCTCTGTGCGCTAACGTTTTGGTTGAGCAGCACCCGAGCTCGGACAGAATTTGTCTGCTGTTCAGCATTCGTTCTATCCAGATGCGGAGGCAGTAGTCAACCTCCAGGTCAGCGAGCGCTCTTATGATGGATGGATTCAAAAGTCACACGGCGCTAGATCCGGAGAATAATGTGCTAGGCGAATTTCATTTTCTCAGCAGTGTGCGCAGGCGCATTGTCGTGGTGCAAAAAGTAGCGGCGCAGCTCCTCTTTTTGTCCCTGTCTTAGTAAATTTTGGAAAACTTGTGGTAAGCAAGTTTCAGTATACCAATTAGCATTGATTTTCTGACCAGTTTTAAGTGGGATGACGGCGACCATTTTCGCCCTGGTGAAGTACATCGACATCATAACTTTTATCGCTGACTTTTGTTGTTTGGCCTTTTCTGGAGGATTTGCGCCTTCTGGGCTTCATACCATGGACTGCTGCTCTCCATTTTTAAAATTATCAAGGAAATATTGAGCAAAGCGAACACGAGCCTTTTTTTGCTCTCCATTTAAAATTTTTGGAACCCATCGAGCTGACTTCTTTCATTCAAGCCCAGTTCATCCGCTATCATCTCCTGTGTCATCCTGGCATCTTCGTCAATTTTAGCCTTCAATAGGGCCACATTTGTATCGTCGGTCGAGGATTTGGGCCGACCTTCACGAGATTCGTCCTCCACAGAAAAATTGGCTGGAGGAGTTCCTAAGATCTTTTGGAGATATGATCTCTTTAAGGAAAAAGCTTCTCCTAGTTCTACACAGAGCTACACACTCACATAGTATGTGTTCTGCGGTTTCGTCCTCTTCTAGGCAGAGGCGGCAGGTTATGTCCTCCAAAATTCTCATTTTGTTAAGGTGGTAGAGAAGTTGGCAGTGACCGGTAAGGAAGCCCACAAGCCTTCTTATGTCATTTCTGCCGTATTTTAGGATATCAACTGCCTGTCTTTGGAAGGGTTGGACAGCTCTTTTAGCCTGCCTGAGACCTTGGGAGTTATTCCAGTGGGAGATGCACATGTTGCGCTCCCAGATGTTTAGGGTAAGTTTGAAGGCGGAATCGGGTATCCCGCAGAAGGGTTCAGGTCCAGTGAACAACTCAGAGGAGCCCTTCCTAGCTAGCAGGTCTGCAGTTTCATTGCCGTCAACGCCTACATGACCCGGTACCCACCACAATTTTACTTTATTGTGTCGGCACAGATTTTGTAAGCTGTCGAAGCAGCTTAGAGCTGATTTTGAACTGATCACACGGGAGATCAGTGCTTTGAGCGCCGCTTGGCTATCGGTGAGTATATGGATAGAGGCACCTTTGATGCCTGAGTGCAGGTTAATGTTAGCACAAGTTTCAATGGCGTAAAGCTCGGCCTGGAAAACACTAGGACTCTTTCCGAGTGATTTCGACATTTTATGGTTGGGTCCATACACACCGGCGCCAACTCCTGAATCCATTTTTGATCCATCGGTGTACCACACTATACCTTTTGGATCAAGCAACGGTCCGCCATTATTCCATATATCACGGCTTCGGATCACAATCTCAAACTTTCTACCAAAGTAGAGTGATTTAGGCGTAAAGTCCGAGACCGTGCTGAGCATGTCTAGCTCGGGGAAGTCGGACAATAGATCCATGAGATCCACGTGATCCCGTGTGCTATTAGCATCTGATTTTCTAAGACTAACTGCACTGCGGATTGTCACTTTTTTTTATAAATATATGTAACGGAGTAAGTGCGATTATGGCTTCAATGGCTGTTGTGGGACAAGTGTGCATAGTACCTGTAATACCGAGGCAAGCTAGTCTTTGAAGTTTTGTGAGTTTATTAATGGTTGTGACCTCTTTGGTTTTCGTCCACCAGACTACGGACGCGTATGTCAGAATGGGTCTTACAACCGTGGTGTATAACCAGAAAATGACCTTTGGAGACAGGCCTCAGGTCTTGCCGTACATACGGCGACAGGCCCACAAGGCAGTAGTCGCCTTGGCAATTTTATTTTTAATATGGGAGTTCCAGTTGAGCTTCTTATCCAGGACAATTCCTAGATATTTGACCTCATCGGAGAAATTGATTGTTGTGCCGTTTAGAGTCACTGAGCCAATATTCAGCATTCTTCTTCTTGTAAACGGTACAACGACTGCCTTGCTGGGGTTAATCGATAGGTCCTCCCCAGCACACCAGTCCGAGACTACAAGGAGTGCATTATGCATGAGTTGACACACATTGTCTTCATGTTTGCCTTTAATGATGATCACTAGATCATCTGCATAGCCTATGGTAGTGAAACCTGAACTATTAAGTGTGTTCAATAAGTCATCCACCACGAGTGACCATAAGAGAGGCGAGAGGACGCCGCCTTGGGGGCAGCCTTTGGCCGCGGAGACCGTCACAGAGACCTCTCCAGACGAAGATGTTATTATGCGGCTATCGAGCATGTTCCTAACCCATCTGGTAGTAGGTTCGTCTATTCCCCTGCGTCTCATAGCACTAGTGATGGATTCATAACCAGTGTTATCAAAAGCACCTTCTATGTCAAGGAATGCACAAAGGGCGATTTCTTTGGAGCGGTAGGCAGCTTTAATCTCTGTGACGAGATAGTGAAGGGCGCCTTCCATAGATCGACCTTTCCTGTATGCAAATTGACTAGAGTGCAGAGGTATAGTCTTTTCAAGAATGCCTCTAATGTGTAAGTCTAGCAGTCTTTCCATGGTTTTCAAGAAAAATGATGTCAAGCTGATTGGACGGTAGGATTTGGGTAGCTCGCTGGGTTTGTTACCTAGCTTAGGGATAAACACCACATTTACCTCCCGCCAAGTTAGTGGAATATATCCCAGGTTGAAGCTTGTTCTAAATAGAGCTACCAAGCCAGACAAGATGTAATCTAGACCTTTCTGTATGAGAGCTGGAAAAATACCATCACTGCCAGGTGCTTTAAAGGGGTTAAATGAATCGATTGCCCATTTAATTTTTTCTTGACTGAACAGATTTCCAGACAAGCTGTTGACTCTTCTGGAGGTGCCACATGTGGAGCCTTTAGGAGCAACAGGTACGTGGTCGCTTAGAATTGTTGAGCCAGGGAAGTGAACCTCGAGCAGAGTTTCCAGGGTTTCCCTTCGACTGGCGGTGTAGGTGCCATCAGGTTTGATGAGCAATCCCACCCCATTGGAATGATCCTTTGAGAGAGCCTTTTGGAAAAGGGCTGCTACTGGAAGGGATTCGATATTTTCGCAGTTCTTTCTCCACGCTGTTCTCTTGGATTTCCTCAACTCTATGTTGAATTTATTCAAAGCGGACCTATATTCGTCCCAGTTTTTATTGCGTTTTGCGGTGTTGAAAAGTTTTATCACCCTTTTGCGGAGTATCTCTAGCTGGTCATTCCACCACCTTACGCTCCGTTTACCTGTATTGTCATTTTTCGGGACACAGCTACTCCTGAAGGAAGAGATTAGGAAGTCATTTAGTTGGCAGGCTGCCACATCAACATCACATTTAGATCTTAAAGATGATAGCACCACGTCATCCTTGACGGCGAGATTTTCGCGAAAAAGTGCCCAATTAGTTCGTTTCGGTACGTAATGCGTTTGATTATTATGTTTAACCCCACCCGAGATATTAAATCTGATATGCTGATCAGATAGTGAGGGTTCATTTGACACATGCCAATTTACAACAGAATTGGAAGTAAAAGGGCTCGAGATAGTGAGATAAGGTAGGGTAAAACCCCCAGTAGCGAGCCCCCTTAAGGAAAGTTTTGAGTTCGTCGCTCTCTTAAAATTAATTACTTAGATATATGAAAACAATTTTATCATTTAAAGAAAGCTTGATGTATTACTATTTGATATAATTAATAACTTTTTAAGTAAGTATAGGACCCGGATTTAATAAATTAAATAAAGTAGAAAATGAGACATGAACCAGTACTGAGCCCCCTCTGTTCCTCATTCGAGCCCTTAGCGTTCCAATGACGAGCCCCCCATGTAAATCTCAGCACAAAAATAAAATCATCGTTATTTTACTGTTAATTTATTTAAAAGTTAAAAAAAGAAAATATATTATTACATAAATTTATCACAAAAATTAACAAAAGCAGTCGAAAACATAAAAAAACGAACCAAAAAACATTAATTTTATTTAATTCGGAAAAATAAAGGTTTTCATATGTAAACATCAATTGTTTGCGTGTCCGTTGACGGGTTTTTATAAATATCTAATTTTATCTTGAATCTAAAACGATCAATCTAGGACGGTCGGACAAAAATGGCATTATCTTCGTTATGAATACATACCTAAACAGACTTTTACAGTTCAAAGAGCATTATTTCTATATGTAACAACTTTTATGTCAAAGCTTAGAATTAATATACATAAATACATATCACATATTGCATAAAAACAATAATAAAACAATAATAAGAAATGTTATTAGTAAAAAGCCTATCTACATAAAATGTCGAATTTTAATTTTTTGTTGAAAATCGGCTGGGCTCGTTACTGGAACTTGATTATTTTTTGTAAACCCAATACCGAGCCCCCCCCGGCTCGCTGTTGGATTTCCTTATTTTTTTGTCCCAGTAACGAGCTCCCAACAAATTTTAATAAACAACTATTTTTTCTCACTTTTTCTTTTGAAATAATAAAATATACATTATTATTGTTATATTAAGCCTTAATTAGCTAACTAAAAATTACAGAAAATCACTTACCTTCTTGGTTAAAGTTTCCAGTTTCTTAAGAAATTTCACAAATTACACTCTTTTTTTTTTACTTACGAAACCCTACTGAACACTTTGAATTTTTCTTAGCAACTGAAGACGAACTACCTGAAAATGAATTATACGATACAAAGAAAAGATATAAGTGATTTTTTCGGTTAAAAAACAGTTATTGTCTAAAAAGCAGGGACTTAGCTTTTGAACCAAATTCATCCAGAGGGCTCTCTATTGGGG
Source organism: Brachypalpus laphriformis (assembly GCA_945910035.1). NCBI lineage: Eukaryota > Metazoa > Arthropoda > Insecta > Diptera > Syrphidae > Brachypalpus > Brachypalpus laphriformis. Next base: position 128,320,772 of record OX246756.1, read on the forward strand.
GGGGGCTCGAATTAGGGTACTTTACCCTACCTCTTCTCGAATAGAATTTATAAAAGTTGGCTTGTTACCTTCATTACACACAACTAAGTTTCTACTAGTAATATAATCAAGAAGTAACTCACCCCTTTTGTTAATGTCGCTGCTACCCCATGCCACATGATGGGAGTTGGCATCGCATCCAATGATCAGGTGCCAGTTGGGACGGTGACATAGGTTCACCAAATCCTGCACAGCCAAGGGCGGAACAGGCTCAGAATCTCCAGGGAAGTAGGCGGAGGCGCACACGATCTCCCGAACTCCTCCTAAAATCGGAATTTCGACCATGCAGGCCACCAAATCTCTGCTGATGATCTCTGGGATGGGAAGAAAATTAATTTTAGAACTGATTAAGCAAGCAGCCCTAAGCATTAACTCCCCATGGGCATATAACAACTTACATGTCCTACTATGAAGGCCCTTAATTTTGCCTCCAACCACCCAAGGCTCCTGAATGAAACCAAGGGTGATTTTATACCGGATGAACCGTTGGCTAAAGATGTCCGAGGCGCCTTTAGCATGATGCAGGTTGCCCTGCAGCACTTTGATGTCATCTTTCATCATTAGTGCATTATTGTTTTTCGTGGGATGGTTCCTTATTACTGGCAGACGTATTAGTGCCTGTTTTCTTAAGTTCACCATCCCAACGAGAGTGGCCAGCAAGCCTATCCCTCACAGCAGAAGCTGTCTTGTCTAAAAGAGTGGGCACAGGTGCCGCACCCGCCATCTGAGCAGCAGACGGTGTCACCGTCGAGACACTAGCATAGCAAGTCACTGAACCATGCAATGTGGCTGCACTAGACTCAAGTGTACTACGTGCAACCTCATTGGAGACTTCTGAGGTGGAAGGTGTAGACACAGGTGTACTACGTTCCACAGTGTCCAGCGATTATGCGCCCCTAGGATGGGTGGCATCATCTGTAACTGCTCCTACGGCAGTTTGTGCGGGCTTCTGCTCACTTGGGACCTTGTCTGAGCTCTTCAGGATCAGCCTAACTCTGCCAAAACAATATGCCACATTGCCTTTTAGCAGCTTTAGGCGATCCATCTAGCAGTCCGTAACACCAAGTACCAGATGAATAAGATCCCGCTCTACGGTCCTTTGAACCACCCTCCAGTTCCTAGCGAACAAATCAGTATTCTGAGCATCCAAAAGCGTCAGAATCTTACTAGTGGCAAAGCCGTTACTTTGTGGAAAGAACCCACGAATGATGTGTGGTTTAGGAAATGAATCCTCATCCACAAGCATCATGTTCAAACCACATTTCCCTCTGATTTTATCGAAGTTGACCCACATCCACTCTGCAGTGGAGGGGTCTGAGCAAATAATAAGGAGCCAGCCTGATTTGTGAAACAAACCATGAAATTGAGGCTTAGCGGCCTCGTCTACCAGCTCAATAATGGTGTCCATGATGCTATTTTGGACGCCGGCCATTTGCTCGGCACTAAAGGGATTGCGCGCCAGATCAGCGGGAACCACACCCAGTTTGACAGTACCTACTTTGTCCCTATACGAGGTCTTGTCGAGTGTGGCAGTCTCGGTCCTGGCTTTTTTCTTCTGCGGAGCAGAAGGGGTAGACTCCTCGGATCGCATTCGCTTCACCTCGGTACCCTTTTCAAGCTGAGAGGATTTGGCTATCTCCAGAGCACGTTCTCTGGAAGCGCCGTCTTTTAAGGCGCGATTGAAACGCCTCCTTTCAGCCGAAGTTAATCGAACGAATCCGCTGGTGTTTAGGGACAATTTCTCAACACCAGCTTCAACGGCACTGCATCCGGAACGAACCGAGTGTTCTTCCGAGAGCATGCTGGAGGACTCTCCACAGAGAGTGTCAGAGTCCGAGTCAGGAAGGGAGGACAGGTCCGCCTCATCCCGTCTCTTATCAGCGACAATGATGAGAGGGTCGGCTCTAGTAGCAGCGACCTCCTCAGGATTTAGGGAGAGCACGGTTGCTGACCGAGAAGTTGATGCAGTAGAGGGTGCATCACCTTGTGAATTTTTTATAAGATCTGTAATTTTTGGACCCACGAGTAGTCGGGAAAGGAAACATCGCCCACAGCAGAGCCCGGTATACCATGGGAGGGTATAAAATAAAACAGGAGGTCGCCTGGGTATCCTGAGTTCGCATACTAACGACTAAGCACCCTCTTAACCACGCATCCCTCGGCGTATGCTGTTCCACATTGGATTAGAGATTTTTTCCAGAGGTTGTCTCCTCACGTTGCACACTTTGGCCGAATACCACAATTATGAATTCGAGCCGAATGGTCCAGGGAGGCCCAAGACAACACATAGTCCGGTTGAGCGTCCTGGGACCAGTAGGCAGATTATCATGATGTAGCATTCGTTGCCCGGCGGCCGCCCCGAGGAGGCAGTGAATCTTCTTGTAACGGTTGCTCAATAGGGATCGTCCAAAAACTTTACCCTAAGAGTCCGCACCTGGCCACCATGCTGGGAGTTAGATAAGGTTTGAGCCTTGAGTTTTGAATGAATGTAGTTATCAACTAACCTTTCTAACGTTTTTAGAAAGAAAGAGGAGAGGCTAATAGGTCTGAAATCTTTCGGAGTGTATTGTGAGGTCATACCGAATTTCGGGATGAAGACCACCTTAACTTTTTTCCATGAGGTTGGGGTATAGCCAAATTTAGGACAGTTATTGAAAATCACATAGAGCCAGGGTGCTAAAGGTTGTATGCCCTCTTGCAGTTCTACTGGTGTTATACCGTCTAATCCTGGAGATTTATATGGGAGGAAACTATTAACAGCCTACTGAATTGTATGAGTGTTTATTATTTCAGCCGGAACGTTCATGATTGAGTGGTGTTGAGGTATAGATATGTTTTTGTCTATAGTTTTCTGGGAAATGCGTGTCCATGAGAAGGTTTAATGTTTCTTCTGTGAACATGGTCCAGTCTCCGTTAGGTTTCTGGATAAGGCTAGGGATATGAGGAGATTTGGAAAGTATTTTCTTCAATCTGCTAGAATCGTTTGCCCTTTCTTTATTGCTACAGAATAATCTCCACGATTCTCACTGAGCTTTCCTTATCTCTCTTTTGAAAACCCTGAGACTGTTCTTATAGCTATCCCAGTCTTCTGGAGATCGTGAAGACTTAACTATATTGAACTGTTTCCTACTATCATTTCAGAGTTTTGCTATGTTAGTATTCAACCAAGGTGGTTTATTATAATTTCTGTGCCTGCTTAACGGACAAGCTTTCAAGAAGGCTTTGTTGATTGTTTTCTCTACCATCTGGTCGATTTCAGATAGTGATTAAGGTTGAGTTATCTCGGTGTTGAGTTCTTTATTTAGAAATGTATTATAAACCTGCCAGTTAGTATTCCTAGGATTCCTAAAGGACTTTAATGAAGGTTTGGTAAATTCCAAACTAAATTGTATGTAGTTGTGGTCCGAAAAATAAACATCTTTCGATACCATCCATTTACTAATATTTAGCATTGGGGAGTTGGTGGCTAAATGAATATCTAGTACTTCGTGCATAATTTTGTTAGTAAAAGTAGGTTCAGAACCTATATTACATACTACGAGGTTAGTTTCTATGATGAAGTCCAAAATACGCTCACCTTGATTGTTTGTATCACTGCTTCCCCAGAGGTTGTGGTGGGCATTGGCGTCAGCGCCGATCGCAAGGGGGATGTTGCTTGCTTGAGCTGATTTTATCGTCTCGCGTATATTTGGTTTTGGTAGTGGGCCTGTATCATCATAGGGCATATACGCTGACGGTATCCTTAGCCTGTCTTTCCCATCGCGGCCTAAATCTACACATGCGAAGTCCGAGTCGCTGAAATTTGGTAGGAAAAAGGCTTTTAGGTTATTTATCGCTAGAATGCAGGATCTTGGTTTACCTGATTCTTGGCATAAAGCAAGGAATAATTATTTGCCTTTACTTCAGCTATGCTGCTTTCGTTTGTCACCCAAGGTTCCTGGATAAGGGCAAGTCCTCGCCTCCTGACTGCTGCCGGAGCAAAAGGTTAGCAGAATGATGTATATTAATCTGTACCAGTTGGAGCATCATTCCTGACTGGTACAGATGCCTCTATTACTGTGATGTCACCATCCTCCGACTCAGAAGATTCACCAGTATTATGCTTTGGCTGCTACGACCTGGGTCAAAGTGGAAGCCGTCGGTTGTGAGTGAGACGGAAGACTATCTGGTTCGGTGTCCAATCCAAGACTACTTAGAGAGGAAACCATACCTTAGATGAGCCTTTCGTCTTTCTCATGGACCTTCAGCACCAGTTCTTCCATGCCGTAGAATATTTTATAATCCCTTTTGCTTAAAAGCTCCAGGGATTCTTGGTTGAGGAGGAATGAAACTAACCTTCCTGCCTCTACCGGTTCATCGGCTTTGAAGATCTTCCAGTTGGTGGTTGGAAGGTCTGGGTTTTGAATGCGGATTAGCTTAAGGATATCCGATTCGTTGCATTGTCCTGGAGGAATCCAAGTTCGGGCTCTTGGACGGACTTTTATATCGCTCCAATGACAGACCGATAGGTCAGCTTTGGTTAACCAACCAGCGTCCGAAAAGGTCGGTGGCGTAGCCGTTGGATTTTTAAGACAATGCGCCAGCACGTCTGACGCAAGTCTTGCCTTGAGGAGCCTCCAGTTGTCTCCACTGTTTGCGCTGTCGCAAATGCCGAACACCAGGTGATCCTCCGCAACTTTGTTGTAGGACCTGAGCACCGACTCGGTATTCTTGGCCTTCTTCGGGGTTTTGTAGGCATCGTCCTAGGATCAAGGACGTTTAGACGTTGAGTCCGTTTTAGGTACCACACCCGAACGTCCTCCCGACTCGGGTTGACGGTTCGGGGTGTTGCCGGAAGGCCTATTGCCATTCGCAGGTCTTACCGACTCAGGTTGAGACTTGCTATGCGTAGTCGAGCGTGCGCATTTTGGGGGTGGCCTCTTGCTGTCAAGTGGCTCGCGCTGGCTCGTTGAAGGGGCTTGTCCTCCCGACTCGGGTTGACTAGTCTCTTCAGCAAAAATGCTACCCGCCAGCGTAACGTCTCTTTGTCCTTCTGCTCCCACGATTCCTCTGGTTTCTCGAGAATTCGTGCGAGCAGATGCTTTGCCAAGCGAAGGTTTCTGTGCTTCTTGGCACTGGGGCAATTCGTCTTTTCGATTGCGCGCCCGCAACGTGCCGATACGGCTTTTGTCTGGGACTCCGCATCCGAAGCGGAAAGGTCAATGGATCTGGAGTCAGAATGCGAAAGGTTCGTGTAGTGTATTTGTCGTTGTCTGTCGTCTCTCTGTATGAAAGTTTGTCGGTCGGTTCGTTGTCCTTGTTTGTTGCGTTGGGAGGCAAAGCCTCGGAATGTGTGTTTGTGTTAGTTTTTGTTTTTTTGTTTGATTCGAGTTCCCACGAGTAAGCCGGTGAGAACCGCCAGCATAGCCGGTTCTACTGGCGGTAAGGCTTATTACGACAGGCCCTGCCAGGGCACCTGAAGGAGCTCGTTAGCGACTGATAAAAACCCTCAGCCTTTCTACTACACTTTAGCTTCAGATACCTTTCGCCGAAGAACTTACAGCATGGGTGGCCCTACTGCAATCGCCCTCCGGGATCATTGGATCCTTACTAAGAGTCTTCACGGCAACAAGGTACTCGTATGTATTCGAAAAAGATAACAATTGGATTAGAGTGGATAAACAAAATTGTCAGTAGCGAACCAGCTGGGACAAGCAGCGACTTAACGACAAAGCGACAAAAATCGTTGAAGGAATCTTTGTCGGTTTCCCAAAGGGTTAAGGTGCACAATACCAACATCTTCTCCAGACCCTTCAACGTCGTATCTGCGTTCTACAGCGAGGCTCTTAAAGACAAGTTCGTGATAGTGGTGAACAACAAAAGTAAGGTTTACGGCAATATCGCTCCAGAAAATCGGAAAATGATCCCAGCTACACTGACATCCCACGAGTAGCGGAAAAAAAGGAGATCCGCCAGTATAGAGATCCGCAATATAAAGATAGGGTTAGCTATTTCGAATGTCGCCAGGTATTCCGAATACTCCGTTCGAGACTAAGTTGAAAACGGACTCTATGCCAGGATGATCCTCGTATGACATTATGATCCAGCCCACCGAAAATAAGAGATGAATGAATATGATGTCTTTTTTTTAATTGTTTTTTTTTTTTTTGTTCCCATTCAAATATGTAACAGTGAAAGTAACATGTACCCCTGAGTGGAGCTTAAAGTTAAATCGGTACTTATCCCCCTACTGCATACTAAATCATATATGGTTTTGCATGTTGTGTGACTATTTTCTCTAACTTATATCATTCACACTGATAAAAACACAACATATTCCTTTAGAATGTATCCTTAAACAAAGAAAAGGATATTTTTTGTGTCTGTCATAAAACGACGTTCGGAGATTTTTATTTATGTTTGCAGTCAAGACCATCACGCGAGTGCATGAAAAACAACAGTGAAAAAGAAAAGTCAATTATTGCAATTAATCATTAAGGACAGTGAATAAAAATACATTTGAATAATGTATTTAATGGTGTTTGTTATACAAGTATTTTGAATAAAAAATAAGTATGTGCGAGCAATTTTATTACTGAATTGCTTGGTTCTTTATTTCTTTAACAAATATTTTATTTAACTTTTTTAAAATAAAAGTTGCTTAAGAACAACGGAAATAATCTATTCTAAGCGTTTCTTTTTCTTTTCTGCACGCACAATAATTCATGCAGTAGAGAGTTAAGTGTTTGCTATGAAACCGTTCCTAAGGTACGCTTAAAATATGCACAGATTTATATGCATCAACCGTTAGAATTCTGAAATTGGCTAATATTCTTTTAAAATACACAGAAATTTGGGTCTGATGAATTTTGCATTAAATCTCTCAGTTACAGATATAAAATATTGAGTAGAAGCTATTTTAAAATTTAAAAAAAATTCAAACTTTTCACATTTCATTTGCACATCTAATGAATTTAATATTATTACGGGTTGTGATCTCATTCAATTTTATTTAGAATCAACTCTAATCCCTGGCCAATTTTTTTTTGTTCACTGTACTTTTGTTGTCTTTTTCGTGAAAATATTCCTACAAAATTTTAAGATAAACAACATCAAGGGGTTAAATGCTGTCCTTTTTTTTTATTTGAGAATGACAATCGCGAGATATTAGAAGCTACGGTTACTTATCTCATTCAAAACATGTGACGACTCTTCGACCAAAGATTATTCTTTACAAAATCGTTAGGCGTGGATAATTTGACCAAAGGGACCCATTATAACATGTAACCATATGACTTCAGGCTATACTGCTTGTAAAATCGTATTAAAGGCTTCCCCCTTATTTGTATTTCCTTGATTTTCAGTAGGTATGTACTCGTATATACAATGGATATGCAAAGCAGTTAATGACTGAGCAAGATTCAATCTCGGTGAAATAGTAATGGGCTTGTGCCTATTAGTTTCTGTGCAAAGCGAATCAAAGAGCATAGTCAGAATCAGATAGATTTTTATGCGGTACAATAAGATCAGCTTACAGTATTTCATACCAATTTCCGAATTTACCATTCATCTGATCATATGCGAAACCATGCCCTTCAATCACTTACGGATATTATTAAGTCACGCAGGTCAAAAGAATGCGAATGCAACCTATAACGAACATAACAGCGATACAAGCAAACTTCGATCAATACTTACATATTTTACTACTACTACTTTTTATGATTTCTAATACATAACATTTTTGAAAGAAACAACTACTCTTAAAAAAGTAGACGTGCACTGGGGGGTTTCAAAATTGCTTACACTTATCCTGCTGTGGACTCTTAGAAAGCAATATGTGCTAGCTCAAAATTTAAGTCACATTGATAGGGTATAAACACAGCAATGACAAAAACGGTTTCCTGATTTTGGAGTATAAAGTTATTTTGCCACAACTAGATATTTCAATAAACTCACATGAGAGATGTACGAGTAGATACGTTTTCAGTAATTTTATAAGTTAGGAATATGACCAGTAGGTACTCATGTGCATACATTCTTGAAATTTAAAGAAGTTTGTTAAGGCCAATAATCCTTAAAGTATGATAAACCTAGTAACTTGTCATTATTTTATTATTTACTTCTTTTATTAATAATATGCTACAATTACGTGCTACTGCGTTGGCAGTTAATGATGTAAATAAATTTCCATGCTTCAATAATAATTATAAGAATTTAGTCAGCCAAAGTTCAACACTATAAGTTCGATAATTATCTGTAAGGTACTATATTTGCCCAAGCAAGTAAATACTAACTAACGGTTAAATCATTAGGACGCATTTGTAACTTGAATATGAGGATTGTCGAAGTCATTAACATCTTCTATGCAAGAAAGTTGTCCTAATTGATACATCATTAACGATTTTCGATTACGTAATTTAATCGTTAGGTCATGATAATAAACGGGAAGCTATAAATGTATAAACGATTGTGGGGTATAATTGATATATTCCTCCTTAATTAAACAGTAGTTAAGAGTACAGGGAGGGTTGCTTTATGTAAGTCCTCTCGCTAAATGTTTTAACACAAAAATAGTTGGACTTTGGCTAACATGTGCATGTTTTGAAAGTGTGTTATGATATGCAGGCACGAGTATATAAGGATGCATATTTTGTTGAGTTTGCTGGTCCCGTCCCCAAAAAAAGTTTTTTATTCTTTACTGCTGAGAAATATAATTGATTTTAAAAGCTTTGTGTATTAATAACTAAGTTTGGAGAAAAAACTATAGAAAAAACCTCCATATGAAACAACAAGATATGTTATAATTATCTAGATACATAGGTAAAACTGTATTACCGCAGGAAAGTAGGAACGAGAACATGTAAAAATGCTTAAAGTAGATAAATAAATAAGAACTTAAAGAAGCAAACAGCTAATCAATAAATACATAAATAAGTAAATAAATAAATAAGTTGATCTTTATAAATACTATAATATAAAAGCAAAGACGATTTTCCTTGTGAACACGGAAAACTGCTAGACGTAGGTACTTGAAATCGCACAGTTATTCCTTATTTTGTCTAGATGTGAGATAAAAAGGGATTTTTCGAAATTCAAAGTCTAAGGACCAGTTTTTCAGTGCTGAGTTAACTCTGGGTTTAACCAGTACCACCAGCTCCGTACACTCTCAAAGTGATCAGCAGCATCTGCTCTTCTGTTAAAGCTATATTACTTTAGGTATAGATTGATATTATTATTAATATGGGTTATGAATATATTCAGTATCAAAACAGGCGTGCTAGTTATATGCACGTATTAACTTACCAATTTGTTTTATTTTTTATTTGTGGCCAGATAAGCTCCAAAATACCGAAATCTGATGCCATTGAAAGGCGAAATTGGTCGTAAGAATCCTTTTCTCCAAACAAATGAAAATGATTTGGTCACGATCGTGTCTTTTTCTTCTTAAAATAGTTAATTTCGAACAATTTGGCGTCGCTGACATCTGAATCAGAATCTGAATATAGCGGAAGCGTTTTCTTTTTCTCTACCGATTTAATAAAATGTTCACACAAATAGAAATGAAATTAACTTCTTCGCTTGCTATTTCGGCATCTGCCAAAAACATTTGCACATTTAATCCAGTGCTAACTCACCAAATTTGCAGAGTTGATTCAGACTTAGCTCAGGATAAAAATTGACCGAAAAACATGTTTCTGAGGTTTACTCTATTTTAATCCCGGATGATCTCGCACTGAAAATCTGGGCTTAAGTAGCATAAAGGGGTTTGAGATCGAATTTTCCGTCACTAAACGGTAATTATACAGCAATAACTCAGTTATGCCTCATCGAATTGAAAAAATAAGAAATAAGAGAATTTAGTCAATTCGCCGGTGATTCATTTAAGGTATAAATCATCCTACTGCGTTATCCTGCAGCTGAGCAACGCTAAAAACAATTAATCAAATCATCGCTCACAATTTTCCTTCAGCGGAAACCACTGCCAACAGTCATGCTGCAGTGGCTGAGCTGGTTTGTTTTGGTCTAGTGCGGATTCCCACGGGGAAGTTATAATTGAGCTTACACGTTTTCGGTATTGTATTCAGTTGGCAACTATATTTCAACAAGTAAATAACCGCCAACTAAAAGGCTTGTAAAAAAATAAATGAATGCGAGACAACTTAACAGAAATTAATATACAAATACGAGATTTGATACACTAATATGTAATAAACTAATAAATTAAGAACTGTATACATAAAATAATATGTACTTAAATTGAATAAATAAATAAATTATGAAAAGGAGAACATTAATAAATAAGTAAAAATAGAAACAACACAAATTTATTAAATATAACGCAAAAGTTATAATAATTCTTATTATTATAGGTAACTGGATGATTTTCTACATTTAGACACTTAGAGAAAAAATTTTCACTGAGAATTTCAACACTTTCTGCAATCTAGATAGATCTGGCTCTCTCACGCAGAACCATTGTTGAAAAGTCCCACTGTCGACAGAGCATAATTTTAAAATCTTGTTTTTAGCAATTTGTATGTAGTTACTTATTTGTTTGTGCAGACGAACTTACGCGGCGCTACAGTTTGGGGTGAATCTGGGCCCCAACCAAGAATCCTCTCCACTTAGCTCGTTTTGTAGCTAATTGCAGCCAGTTGCGTACTCCAAGTTGGTCGAGGTCCCCTTGAACTTGTGCGCGCCAACTATGGTGAGGAACCCTTCTACTGTGTCGTCCCTCCGAGTTAGATTCGAAGAATTTGTGGACCGGAGCGTTAACGTGCACTTATTCTGCATATCCTAGCCATCTCAAACGCAGTTTTTTCTTACCAGGTCGATGATGCTGTACAGCTCGTACAGTTTGTCATTGAATCTTCTCCTCCAAAACTCGATACTGCAAAGGAGACCAAATATCTTCTTATTTTTTGTCGGGATAGGAAACGCTCGACTGGAGCACTCAGACGCAACTGGACCATTGTACTACCGGAGAGCAAACCCTGATTTACCCATTTTATTGGAATTTCCTTGTCTTTTTAAAAAAGCCAAGCAACCACTTCAGTGATGAGGAGTTTACAGTACCAGCATTCACCACATCAGCACCGAGGATCTCCTACCTGATATTCATCGCATCAGGCCGGACACTCACAGAGATAATGTTCCGCGGTGTTGTCGCTCTCTCCACAAGCGTCGCAGATTGTAGTGTCACTCAAGCCCAACACGTTAACGTGCTTGGCGAAAGCAAAGTGTCCTGACAAGACGCCAATAAGTTGTCTACAGTCTCTACAGCTGAGAGACAGCAAGAATGCCGCTGATTTCTTACAGACGTCCGGAAGCATACTTTTAGTCAACCTGCATCCTGGAGAGTCATGCCACACAATTGTGCTCGTAAGAGACCCAATCGTCAATGGAAGCTCTAACCGAGAACGCAAGGAGACCCAGCGCGGGTTCGGGACCTGAGAAAGCCTCCGTACTCGGAAAAGCTCTCGTGCAGCCGAGCCAAGTCGTTCTTTGAAGTTTCGCGCAAAAGGCAACCACAAATTTACGCGAGAGCCCCTTCCACCAAACAACCGACGCATATGCGAGGAATGGTCTTATCATAGCCGTGCAGATCCAAAGAACCTTACTCGGTGACAAGCCCCATGTCTTGCCAAAAGCATTCTTACACTGCCAGAAAACTGAAAGCGCCTTGGATGTTTTCGACTCGACGTGCTTAGACCAATGAAGTTTTTTATCTAAAATCATTCCCAGATATTTGGCTTTATTGAAAATGCAGTGACGCCCTTTAGCACTGGCTGAGTCAGGCCGGTCAGAATCCTCCTTCTCGTAAAAAGAACGACCTCAGTTTTAAGAGGATTCACCGAAAGCACACTCCTAGTGCACCATTCATCTATCATGTCCAGCGCCGCCTGCGCGTTAGCGCAGACCGTCGCCAGGGATGGCCCGACAGAAAGTACAAGGACATCATCCGCATATGCCTGACCGTAGACGTTAGAACTATTTAGAGTGTTCAACAGAGAGTCGACCACCATGCATCATAACAATGGAGACAGAAAGCCACCTTGCGGACAACCCCTGTTTACCCCTGTCATAACATATCGGCCATTATTCGCAACCAATACCAAAGTTCTATTCATTAGCATTTCTTTAATCCACATCACTAATGTTTTATCTACCCTGTGTTGTCTGGCCGAGTCGCACATGCAGTCAAAAGTCGCATTGTCAAAAGCACGCTCAATGTCGATTAAGATACCCATCGCGTATTCCTTTCTATCAAGCGCGCATTCAATTCTGGCCACTAAATTTTGAAGTGCGGTCTCGCAGGATTTCCCACGATTAAAAGCATGCTGCATCTCCGATAGTGGATGCAGTTTCAAAGCAACTTTGCGCACGTGAAATTCCACCAGTCCCTCCATATTTTTCAGTAAGTAATAGGTCACACTGAAAATCTTGGGAAGCGAATAGTCCTCCTTACCAGTTTTCGATATAAAAGCTACCCTGACTGTCCGCCAAGGTGTATGAGTATATGCCAGCGCCAAGCCAGCGGTGAAAATTCTTTACAGAGTTGGCAGCAGCTGATCTATACCCTGTTGCAGCATAGCATATATTTCATCGGTGCCAGGTAATTTGAAGCCATTAAAAGATGCCACAGCATATTGGGCAATTAGCCAAGAGAAAAAAAATCAGCCAGATATGGCGGAATTCGGCCAAAGGTGGCAACCGTGGAGGTTATGTGATTGCCAGGAAAGTGAGTATCTAGCGGAAAACGAAAAGTTTCCGCTTTCATCTCAGTTAACTTACCATCAGACTTTCTCAGTGACTCTGGTTTGGTCGGGTTGCCCCTTTTGAGGACCTTAACCAACTTGCTGGGTTCACCGAGTGTCTCAATATTTTAACAAAAATCTCTATAAGAAGCACTTTTCGACAACCGAATTAACTTCTTATAGTCTTTTTGCTTCGATCCAAAAAGATCCCAGTCGCCCTCTACAGCTTCCTTCTTTCTTCCTTCTTCCTTTTTATCAGCGAGGTTATGATCCGAAAACAAGGGATCACAACCCTCCCACTTCACCGCATTTCTACTGATCCGCCTGTGGGGTTCGCTTGCCCCCTACAGCGTCCTCAACCTTTCGTTTCGTTCCGAGTTTATTTGGAGTTTTGACAGATCTGTCTAGCTCTTCCCTAAACCGCACCCAGTTGGTTTTCCTCGGATTTCTCCTCTCCTGCAAAGTTATAACTTCGCATTCGATTTGGAAAGCAATGTATCTATGGTCTGACAAGGACACCTCCGGCAGTACGCTCCAGTTAGTAATTGACTTGAAATACCTATTAGGTAGAGTCAAATCAATTACCTCCTGTCTCCTTGCCGTAACAAAAGTTGGCTGGGAGCCAACATTGTTAGTTACTATGCCAGACGATAGTATAAAGTCCAGGAGATGGTTTCCTCGTACGTTTCATTTGCTGCTGCCCCAGGCTGTATTCTGAGCATTAGCATTGCAACATAAGACTAGTCCCATCTCCCGAGTGTCACAGTACTTTATGAGCTCGGCAACCGCCTTTGGTGGTGGAGGCATTACTGAATCATAAGGGAAGTAAGCCGACGCAACGACGAAGGTTTTCCAACTTCCGGTCGTTTCGTAGCTTACAGCTGCAGCAACCAAGTCCTATCCACAGAATTGTCCAAGCTTGGTTACTGAGAGGAAATTCGGCACAATTAGACAAGCTCTCGGTCTTTCAAATCGCCCGTCACATAGCACCGTTACTCCACGAACACCTCCAAAGCATATACCTTTGTTTGAGTTTTGTACGCACCACGGAAAGTCTGCTATTTAAGAGAGCGGTAGCGCCCTTTGAGTGGTGGAGGTTTATCTGCGAAAATATCAAAGATATAGTAGGAGTTTTATTAGTAGAAGGGCGCGCACCAGGTGCGCACACGCTTCCGGCGAGGCGAGTGCCCCTACCCGTGGCTTTGCCTGCGTCAGCCATTTTCTGTCCGGTATGACCTAAAGGTAACAGCACCAGCATCCACCAGATTTTGTGCGCAGATAACGCCATCGATATGAGTGTGCCCAGCAGAAGAGCGCGAATCAGATGCGCACACGCTTCCACCAAGGAGAGCAGACGAAATTTACGAACATTTTTTCTCTTGATAAAGCTTTACTCGAGGATAGTTTTATCCATGTTTCAGCGCAGTAAAGTAGGACTGGGATGATCAGGCAAGCTCGTCGGGCTGAAACTTAATACACAGAGACTAAAATTATTAGCCTTGGAACAAACTCATCGGCTCAAATATGCATTGCGGGACAATCGGTAGAGAGAGTAGAGGATTTCCAGTATCTTGGAAGTATTGTCTCGACCGATGGTGGAACCCAACAGGATCGCCAATGCAAAGCCCACGTTCGGGGTGTTGTGCAAAATATGGCGAAGCAATGCAATCAGTTTGAATACCAAGCTAAGACTGTTATATGGATAAAGCACGTGGAGGGTGACCACTACTATCACCAGAAAGCTGCATGCGCAACATCTTAAGGATTTTCTGGCCCAAACGTATCTCTAACGAACACCTTTACGAGAGGACGGGGCAGTGCACTATTTGAATGGATCGCCGCTGACATCGCTGGTCCGTTTCCGGAAACCGACAATAGCAACCGTTACATCCAAGTCGTAAAGGACTACTTCAGCAAATGGCCGGAAGCATTCGCCATCCCTAACCAGGAAGCGAAGACCATCGTGGAACAGATCTTCAACAACTGGGTGAGCAGATTTGGCGTGCCCATGGAACTGCATTCTGACCAGGGACGAAACTTTGAATCGAAGATATTCCAAGAGGTATGTCAACAACTAGGGATCAAAAAGACGAGGACGACCCCGCTTCATCCACAATCCAACGGGATGGTAGAGCGCTTCAACAGAACCTTAAACGAACATCTCTCCAAGGTCGTAGAAGACCACCAGCGCGATTGGGATCGACAAAGTGCACAGTACTACTGGACATACTCCATCTGAAGTCTTGTTTGGTCGAGCAGTCCGGCTACCTAGTGAGGTGAAGTTTGGATCCCCTAACGATGAGCCCAAGAGTGAAGAGGACTACGTGGCAGACCTCAGGGAAAGGATCCGAGACATACATCAGAGGACCAGGACGAGGTTAAGGATAGCGAGTGACCGTATGAAAACCAGGTACGACACAAAGGCCACAACGTCCAGCTTCCACGAGGGAGACCTAGTATGGCTGTACAACCCACACCGGCAAAATGGGAGGTCACCCAAGCTGCAGCAAGACTGGGAGGGCCCTTATAAAGTGCTCACACGCATCAATGACGTCGTCTTCCGGATCCAGCGAGGAGTAAGAGACAAGATGAAAATTGTCCACCTGGATCGTCTTCATCGTTATCATGGTAGTAATCCAGATGATCTTGTTCGGGACGAACAAGTTTAAGAGGGGGGCAGTGTAGTATCAAGTACATCGCCAGGTACTGTGTGCAATGACATCTATTGCCTGCTAGCAGTAAATATTCCCACCTGATGAGCTTACGTTCCACAATTGTTCCACACAATATCCCAATTATTCCAGGATCCCCAATTCATCTCTGGCGGCATCTAGTATACTCTAGAAGGACTTGTATTTTATATAAATACCCATACCACAACCACCGTGGGTACAGTTGTTTATAAGTGCATACAGCGATTACAAGAGGGAGATTCGACCAGTGGTGAAAACAAGCGTCGTGTTGAAAGTAAATCTGTTACTTACTTATTTAGGTGGCGCTACAGTTCGGGGGTGAACCTGGGCCTCAACCAACAAGCCTCTTCATTTAGCTCGGTCTTTAGCTAGTTGCCTCCAGTTGCGCACTCCAAGTTGGTCGAGGTCCCCTTGAACTTGTGCGCGCCACCTACGGCGATGATTCCCTCTACTGCGTCGTCGCTCGGGGTTAGATTCGAAGACTCTGCGGGCCGGAGCGTTGGTGTCCATTCGCTCTACATGTCCTAGCCATCTCAGACGTCCAATACGCAGTTTTTTGACTAGGTCGATGTCGCTGTATAGCTCGTATAGTTCGTGATTGAATCTTCTCTTCCAAAACCCGTCAACGCAAACGGGACCGAAAATCTTACGAAGAATTTTTCTCTCGAAGCGACCAAGGATATCTTCATCCTCTTTTAATAAAGTCCATGTTTCAGCGCTGTAAAGCAGGACTGGGATGATTAAGGTCTTATATAGAGTCTCCTTAGTTGTTCGAGATAGGGCTTTACTGTTGAATTGCCTTATAAGCCCAAAAAAACAGCGATTGGCAAGAGTTATTCTTCGATTGATTTCTGCACTGATTTTGTTTGTTGAATTTATAGCAGAGCCAAGGTAGACAAAGTCTCTTACTATCTCGAAGTTATAGCTGCCCACGGTGACCTTTTGTCCAATTCGTCGGTGCTGGTTTTCCCTTCTTGTTGACAGCATATACTTGGTTTTGCCCTCGTTTATCGCTAAACCCATTTTGGCCGCTTCCGCCTCAATGCTTGCAAACGCACCGGTGACAGTCCGCTGAGTTCTTCCGATAATGTCTATATCGTCGGCGTATGCAAGCAGTTATACAGACTTGTAATAGATTGTGCCTCCGGTGTTGGCTTGTGAGTTCCGCACAATCCGTTCAAGTATAATATTAAAGAAGTCACATGACAGCGCGTTACCTTGTCTAAAGCCTTTTTTGACATCAAAGGTCTCGGTGAGGTCATTACCGACCTTGTTGGAGCAGCGAGCGTTCTCCATCGTCAGCCTGCGCATACGGACGAGTTTGGCAGGGATGTCAAAACTAGACATGGCTCTATAAAGCTCTTCTCTATAGATGCTGTCATAGGCGGCCTTGAAATCGATAAAGAGGCAGTGAGTATCGATTTGGAATTCTTGGGTTTTCGCCAGGATCTGCTGAAGTATGGAGATTTGATCGATGGTGGACTTTCCTGGCTTGAAACCACACTGATATGGTCCAATCAGGCTGTTGATAAAAGGTTTCAGGCGTTCACACAATATCGCAGAAAGGATCTTGTATGCAATGTTGATGCCTCTATAATTGGCGCAGTTGAGGGGATCTCCTTTCTTGTGGATCGGGCAAACGATGCTGAGATTCCATTCATCACGCATACTCTCGTCTGACCAAATATTAGAAATGAGTTGGCGTATGCACTCTACCAATTCATCCCCAGCTGCCTTGAAGAGTTCGGCCAGTAAGCCGTCAGGTCCAGCAGCCTTGTTGGATTTTAGCTTGGATATTGTTATCCTCACTTCGTTTTGGTCAGGTGGACGGAAATTTTGACTATCATCATCTATGTTGAATGGTTCATTCTGCCTGACAGCGGGATGTTGGTCTTCGTCGCCCCTATACAGTCTGCAGAAGTAGTTTTTCCATATTCTCAGCACCGACTGTGATTCTACTACTAGGTTTCCATTTTCATCTCTACAGGTTTCTGTATGGGTATTACTTCTCTGACACGTTTTTTTTTACCTTTTGGTAAAACTTCCGTACATTGTTCCTGGAGTATAGACTCTCGATATTCTCAAACGCGCGCTTCTCATGCTCTTTCTTCTTCTTTTGGAGAAGCCGATGTTCTTCCCGTCTCTTTTGCTCGTAGAGCTCACGAGCAGCTCTCCTCTTCCGCTGCAGCGTCGCTTTGTATGCCTCTTGTTTTGCTGCATGCACTCGTGGCATTCTTCGTCAAACCAGGGGTTTCGTGGTGGTGGGCGAGCGAGACCCAGCACATCAGTCGCGGCGTTTCTGATGGCATGTTGGCAGCGTTGCCACTGGTCTTCGGTACTTGATGCTGGCGGCAAAGGGGTGATTGAGATATTTCGGGATACGCGTTCAGCGAAGAGTCTGGCGGTCTCTTGCGATTGTAGCTTTTCGACGTTAAATTTTCTCACAGTAATTCTTCTTTGTTGCTCAGATTGGGATATCCGCATTCGTACCTTGGCTACAACAAGGTAATGATCCGAGTCTATGTTGGCCGCTCGGAAGGTCCGGACATCTGGAATACTGGAGGCATGCCTTGCGTCGATCGCAATATGATCAATTGGGTTGATCGTTACATTATCATTGGACCGCCATGTCTGCTTATGAATATCGAGATAAGGAAACCATGTGCTTTCTATGGTGACATTTCGCTCCACAGCGAAATCAATTAGCCTTAGTCCGTTATCAGATGTGGTGTCGTCGACTTCACAGTACGATTGCTGAAATCTTATTAACCATGGCAGGAGATGATACTTTAAATGTAAAGATCTTCAAAGCATTCCAGATATATAACAATAGGTACCACACTACAATAGGTATGTCACCAAACCAAGCAGAACATACTGATATTAAAAAATTAATAGAAGGAAGCAACTACTTCTCCGAACGGAACGATCTAAACTTCGATGGTTTGGTCACGTAGTGCGTATGCCCCCAGACCGGCTTCCAAGACGCGCCATGGTTGTCGTGCCATCAGGTAGGCGACTTCGCGGAAGGCCTAGAAATAGATGGTTGGATCAAGTCCCACATCTCTCCTGGAGCCGCTTAGGGATTCCTCCTGATGAATTGGAGTCAATGGCGGAAGATCGAGAAGGATGGAGAGTCCACCTGAGCATCCTACCCCCGCGACCCTCATGAAGGATTAGCGGGCCATTGAAAATGAATGAATGAATGAATGAATAGAAGGAATAAAAAACAAAAATACATCAACAAATGAAATCTAAATAGGGAAGACTACACAGAAACTAGGAGAATAGGCTACATTAAAAACTATAAACATATTAGACATAAGGATGAAACATTCTTTAGAAAAAAAAACTTAGATAATGTACACCCTTCCAATATTAAACGTTCACTTAAATTTGCAGGTACCATCCATGATACTGTTCCTCACGGTACTGATCCCGATGATGATCTACCCATTACAAGCAACGTTGGTGTTAACACCAATACAGAGTAACCAGAGATTCGCAGTCATAAACATGGGAGAAGTTTCGGTTATCAGTCAGACGTTAGACAAAATACTACAAATATTAGGCGGAATTATTGAATTCGAAGGTTCAAGGTAAAGTTCCAAGTTCGAATCCCAGAAAACACTAACAAGTTTTTTCACGGTCCCACCTCTCGCGAGCGTCTGACAAACATCCGTGAGTATTGTTGTCACGAAAAAGCTTCTCAAATCGCCGTTCGGATTCGGCATTAAACTGTAGGTCTCTTCCATTCGTGTGAAAAATATAACGCACACAACATGAGTGGTTGCGAGAAGCTAGGCCCTGGCACTTTAAAGAGCTGTTCCGCCAAATATTTAGAGTTGAAAAAAGAATGTATGGTATGTCCACACATACAAACATTCTAAGCATAATGCTATACCATGTATGTTCCAAAAGGGGACTCATTAATTTCATTGGAGCAGGTCAAAAGTGGTTGTTTGGCACCATGGACAATGAAGACAGGGAGGAAATCGAACGACACCAATAACGAAAACCTGAAAGATGTAGCTAATAATTAAATTAAAATCAACAATCAATTATCAGATAATATATAAAAACTACGAGATGTAATTTTGGAAGACAGACAAGATAAGTGTGGGTCAATAAGTCCCTGAAAAATGAAATAAGGAACACTCTTTTCGGCATAAAAACATTTTATTTTTCAACATAGTGTCCTTTTAGCTCGATACATTCCATCCAACGTTTCTCCAATTTTTTGATGCCCTCCAAATATTACGATTTCTCGAGCCCCTCAAAATAAGCGTTTGTTTCAGTGATGACATTTTTATTCGACCCAAATCTCTTACCTCCGAGCCATTTCTTCATGTTTGGAAACAAGAAATAATTGTAGGAGGCTAAATCTGGGGAATATGCTGGATAAGGGAGGAGTTCGTAGCCTAACTCATGCAATTTTGCCATCGCGACTGCGGACTTGTGCGCCGAAGCGTTGTCCTGGTGAAAAATAACTTTTTCTTCGCCAAATGCGGCCGTTTTCGCTTCAAATCGGCTTGGAATCGATCCAGCAGCTCTGCGTAATATGCGCCGGTGATCGTTTTACCCTTTTCAAGGTAATCGATGTGAATAACACCGTGCGCATCCCAAAAAACTGTCGCCAGGACCTTGTTTGCTGACACACCTGCCTTGGCCTTCTTCGGCTTCCATTCACCAGGAGAAGTCCATTGTTTTGACTGTTCCTTAGTTTCTGGTGTGTTGTGGTGAATCCAGGTTTCATCCACGGTTACGAAATTGCGCAAAAACTCAGCCGAATTTTTCTGGAACACCGCCAAACACACTTTTGAAGTTGTCAAACGAATGCGTTTGTTGTCGATTGTGAGCAAACGCGGCACCCATCTTGCGGAAAGCTTTTTCATGTCCAAATATTTATGCAAAATCGAAATCACTGAGCCAAGTGATAAGCCTGTGGCCTCTTCAAGCACGCGCACTTTCATTCGCCGATCGTCCATTATCAAACCATGGATTTTGTCGACCATTTCTGGTGTGGTGACCTCAATTGGGCGACCGGAACGTTCGGCGTCACTTGTGCTTGAACGACCGCACCGAAATTGAGTAAACCTGTGGTGATTGGTTCCAATCGATGGTGAAGAGTCCCCATAATTTGTTCTCAAGCTTTTGTTTGGTTTGCGTGATAATTTTTTCTCGCAAAAAATAGTGTTTAATGAGCACTCGAAATTCACTTTTTCCATTTTAACGAAAATGCTCGTAGGCGTCTATATATTAAAATGGCTGCCACAACAAAACTATTTGACAGATCTGTCTGAAAATTTGGGTGCGTTCTTTCGAAAGATGATTCTTGACAAAAAAAAAATTAATTTAAGGTGACGACACAATTTGTGTTAATTTTCAGGATCTTACTGACCCACCTATAGGGAGATGTATCAATGAAAGCCAACAATTGCAAAAGACAATTTTAACACGACTACAACGATTTCAAGGCCGCCTATGACAGCATCTATAGAGAAGAGCTTTATAGAGCCATGTCTAGTTTTGACATCCCTGCCAAACTTGTCCGTCTGTGCAGGCTGACGATGGAGAACGCTCGCTGCTCCATCAAGGTCGGTAATGACCTCACCGAGACCTTTGATGTCAAAAAAGGTTTTAGACAAGGTGACGCGCTGTCATGTGACTTCTTCAATATTATACTTGAACGGATTGTGCGGAACTCACAAGCCAACACCGGAGGCACAATCTATTACAAGTCTGTACAACTGCTTGCATACGCCGACGATATCGACATTATCGGAAGAACTCAGCGGGCTGTCACCGGTGCGTTTGCAAGCATTGAGGCGGAAGCGGCCAAAATGGGTTTAGCGATAAACGAGGGCAAAACCAAGTATATGCTGTCAACAAGAAGGGAAAACCAACACCGACGAATTGGACAGAACGTCACCGTGGGCAGCTATAACTTCGAGGTAGTAAGGGACTTTGTCTACCTTGGCTCTGCTATAAATTCTTCTAACAAAATCAGTGCAGAAATCAATCGAAGAATAACTCTTGCCAATCGCTGTTTTCTTGGGCTTATAAGGCAATTCAACAGTAAAGCCCTATCTCGAACAACTAAGGAGACTCTATATAAGACCTTCATCATCCCAGTCCTGCTTTACAGCGCTGAAACATGGACTTTATTAAAAGAGGATGAAGATATCCTTGGTCGCTTCGAGAGAAAAATTCTTCGTAAGATTTTCGGTCCCGTTTGCGTTGACGGGTTTTGGAGGAGAAGATTCAATCACGAACTATACGAGCTATACAGCGACATCGACCTAGTCAAAAAACTGCGTATTGGACGTCTGAGATGGCTAGGACATGTAGAGCGAATGGACACCAACGCTCCGGCCCGCAGAGTCTTCGAATCTGATCCCGAGGGACGACGCAGTAGAGGGAATCATCGCCGTAGGTGGTGCTCACAAGTTAAAGGGGACCTCGACCAACTTGGAGTGCGCAACTGGAGGCAATTAGCTAAAGACCGAGCTAGTTAGTTGAGGCCCAGGTTCACCCCGAACTGTAGCGCCACCTAAGTAAGTAAGT
Source organism: Brachypalpus laphriformis (assembly GCA_945910035.1). Taxonomy (NCBI): domain Eukaryota; kingdom Metazoa; phylum Arthropoda; class Insecta; order Diptera; family Syrphidae; genus Brachypalpus; species Brachypalpus laphriformis. The sequence goes on from OX246756.1 coordinate 128,342,811, forward strand.
AAGTTATGTTAGAAAAGATAATTGACAACATACTGGACACAATAGCGTCAATCAAAGTTGGAGTCACTTACCCTAGTCTACTGACCAGCGAAGAACTTACACTGACAAAAATGGACTTAGACAAAATTGAAACCGTCAAAGCAGGAGTTACGGAATATCAATATCACTCATTGGTAATAGCTTTAAAAGTTCCCATTCAAGTAATCACCCTTCCACTAAAAATCATTGTCCCTATGCTAAATAGCCATAGAAGAAGAGCTCGATTTAGAACCGTTCAAAGTAACTGTTGTTGACGGTCTAGAATATAAATATAATGAATTACAAAACAATTTTATTTTTTTTTTCGCGGGTAGGTGAAAATCTTCATGAGACACTATGAGACCGTGTACTCATAGTAGTGTCAGGTTTCTACTGACTAAAAACACCCTTCCCTTCGTTTTGTTTACTGCGACTAAGTTAGACCTTATCAAGTAGTTTAAACTTCAGATTTATATTCGCGTGAGGCAGGTAGATTTTCAATAAAAGCACCTGCTGAAACCGTCATGACATGCGGCTTTATGTCTTATTGCGCTAATTCGAACGGTTTCGTTCTTTGAAGTCGGCGCGTAAGATTTGTCACATCCAAAGTTTGGAGTATGGCACAGTTGCAATGGCCATGAAGACGAATACGAAGCTTGCGAGCGAAGTTTTTTATTTCGTCCTCCACGGTAGCTATCCCTAAGTCTCTGTGGATACCATTGTTTCTGATATACCAGGGAGCGTTCACGATTATTCTTATAATTTTATTTTGGAGTGATTGTATGAGATTCCTATTGCTTGGTTTGGTACAACCCCAGAGTTGTATACCGTACGTCCACACGGGTTTAAGCACTTGTTTATACAGAAGCAGTTTGTTATATACGCTTAGTTTGGAATATCTTCCAATTAGCCAATACATTTCTCTTCGTCACGTTTCTTTTTAACGTGAGGTTTCCATTTAAGTTTCGCGTCTAGTTTCATTCCCAGATATTTAGCTTCGTTTGCATGCGGTATTTGTACCGAGTTAATGAAAACGGGAAGGTTGATTATTTTCTTGTAAGTGAAGTTAACATGCGTCGATTTGGTCTCGTTAAGAACAATGCGCCAAGTTTTTGTCCACTCACAGATTTTATCCAAGGCTTGTTGGAGTTTTATGGTTGCTGACTCGATTGAACTTTCCGTTGCCAGAATAGCCGTATTGTCCGCGAACGTAGCTACAATAGTGCCTTCAGTTTGTGGTATGTTCCGAGTGTACATCAAGAATAAGATAGGCCCAAGGACACTTCCTTGCGGAACTCCGGCGGCGATTTCTTTAAAATCAGAATATTCAGTTCCGTGCTTGACACGAAAAAGTCTGTTTTTGAGGTATGATTCTAAGATCTTATGAAGTTGCTCCGGAAGGATTCGTCTTAGCTTATAATTCAATCCATCGTGCCAAACCCTGTCGAAGGCTTGAGATACGTCAAGAAAAGCGCTAGAACAAATCTTTTTCTCCTCAAGGGCTTTTTCAATTTCGTCGGTTATTCTATAAACCTGGTCAATTGTGGAATGCTTGATTCTGAACCCGAATTGTTGGTCAGGTATTAGGCGTCTCTCTTCAATGACCGGAAGAATCCGTTTCAGAATGAATTTTTCAAATACCTTCGATATTATTGGTAGTAGCGATATCGGTCTGTACGATTTTTTGTCATTTGGAGATTTCCCCGGTTTCGGAACCATTATGACTTCTGTGACTTTCCATTGATTTGGAACGTATAATAATTTAATGGTAGCATTTATTAAATAAAGCAATTTTAATAGTGCCTTTTTTGGTAATTCCTTGAGGATTTGTCCGGTTATTAAATCATAGCCAGGAGGTTTATTATTTTTCAGGTTTTTTATTGCCTGGCAAAGTTCTATAAGTGACACACTTTTTATTCTAAGGTTGTCAGATGTCGTAGTCGTACCGGTAAAATCGTCTACCAATGTTTCTCCATCAAATGGCTTAAAAGTCTCTTCTAAGTGCTCGGCAAATAGATCCGCTTTTTCTTTGTCACCTTTTGCCCAATCGTCGTTGTTTTTTCTTATCGGTAGCGAATGTATTTGGGGTTTTATAATTCTTTTGACAGCTTTCTAGAGCGAGTAATTAGTGGTTTTTTCGGCGGTTAAACCTTCAAGATAAGCTGAAGTCTCTCGGTTTTTTAGGTCTTGGATCGCTTTTTTAAGCTTATTGCATAGGAAATTCGAGTGGGTTGTATGCTGGGGAGCGCGAGTTTGTTGCCATATTTTGCGTGCTCTCCTCTTTTCTCGAATAAGTTCTTTTATTTCCGGCGGATAATTAGCTTCATTGCATGGGACTTCTTTCCTCCTTAAAGGTGTATTTTTCCACGCGGCATTCTGTATTGATTCAATAAATTTGCCGAGTTCATCTTCTATTTCGAAGGGTGTTTTGAGCGACACGTTTAAGACAATATTTTCTTCTCAATCAGTTCTAAAGTCGCGCCAGTTAGTTTTTTTGTTAGTTAATCTAGGCACACCTTCTACTGTCATTAGTCGGTCACTTATTGTCAAGATTACCGGCGAGTGATCTGAGGAGAGATCAAAGCTTTCCTCTACTTTCGCAAAATTTTAAGATACTCCTTTTGCTACGAAGAAGTCTATTAGGTCCGGTGTTTTTGCTGTATCAGACGTCGGTTTCCCCGTCGAAAAGAAATCAACCCCGAATTGCATACCGGCTTCGTACAGAAGTCTGCCTTTCCGTGAATTGGATCTGGAACCCCAAAAGGTGTGTTTTGCGTTGAAATCGCCACCTATAATGAAATTCGGTCCAAGTGAGTCAAGCAGACGTACAAAGTCGTTACTTCTAAACGTGCATCGCGGAGGACAATAAATGGACGCGATGTTGAAATACGAGTGCCTATTCTTAACTCGAACTGAGCTTGTTTGCATTGTATCGATTTCGATCGTCGTATTTATGGAGTGCTCAATGCAGTCTTTAATGAATAAGGAGGATCCGCCTCTAGCTCTTCCGGATGGGTGGTATGCGTGATAAGCACGATACCCTCTTATTTTTACTCCGGATTCCTTTGTCAAATGAGTTTCAGAGATCAAGCAAATGTCAATGTTGTCATTCCGTAAGAATACTTCTAATTCGGCGTTTTTTTGTAGAAGGCCGTTTGCGTTCCATGTTAAAATTTTTAGTAACTGATTCATATTCATATGGGAGTTCTTTTTTGGCGAGGTTTTAACTCGAGCTTGCTCAATTTATCAAATATGACTTTGTTTACCTTCGTTTGCTCCTCAAGTTTCGCAAGAATTATAGAGAAGACTTGGGAGACTGGGTCTACCGTAACACCGCTTTGCTTGTTTTCTAGCGACGCAGCTTGAGCATATGTTAGCGTCTCTGGAGATTGTGGCTTTTCCTTTGATTTTGCCGAAGGAACTTTACTTTGCTCGACTCTCGTCTTAACTTTGACGTGTTTATTGACGGTCGTTACCATTGGCTTAGCAATTTCACGACTATTTTTAACCGGTTCTGCGTTCTGGCGTTGAATATTTTTAAAAGTGTCTCGCCTTTTTTGAAGCTCTTTTGCCACTTCGCAACCTCGATAGTTCGCTGGGTGCTTTCCTTTGCAGTTAATGCAGGTAGCCGGGGCCTGCTTATTTAGGTCACACTTTTCCGAGAGATGGTTACCAGCACATTTAACGCATTTCGGCTCTTTTTGACAATACGACTGTGTGTGATTAAAGCCTTGACAGCGTTTACACTGAGGTATCGATCTCGTACTCGTACGCATAGGCTCAATCTTGACTACGATATTCAGAATAGTTTTAACGATATAAATATCGTCTACATTTTCGCTCCTGTCAAAGGTAAGCATAAAGAGCGGAAGTCCATGCTTGACCATGATTTCCTGGCCTTGTTCCGTTTGTTGCTTCACCTTTTTGAGAATATTGACGGAATTAAGAATTTTTAAACCTTTAGCTTTGAGGTCGTTCATTACGTCGTCTTTTGTGCACGAGGGGTGGAGCCCCCTTGCTATAACATGCAGTGGTCTTTCTGACTTATTTTCATAAGTATACCACTGGATCTTTTCCGTGTTTAATTTTTGTGATATTGCTCGGTAGCCATCAGAGTCATCAACGTTAATTTTCCACGCATTGTTCCTGAGTGACGTTACCTTGAATTTCGATGTCGTCGTACCTTTAAGAATGCAATGTAGCTTACTGTAGTCCGTTATGCCAACGACGTTTATTGCAGGCGGAGGACGTGCTTTAGCTTGAGTTTGTTTTGGCTTTGACTCATTTTGCTTGTCTTCTTTTCGCGGCTCGATTTCGGGCGAAGAGCCGGCTCTGCGTTTTTTGCTAGGTCTTTTCTTTAAGACGCAATTCGTTTCGCGTGCAAGCTCTTCTTCGTCCGTGTGATATTGTGGATTAGCTGCGCGGGGAGGGGAATCTTCGCGTTCCTTTTTGTAAAAGCGAGTTCTTTAGAAGCTTGTTTTCCTCTCTCAGCATGTCTACCTCTTTTTTGAGCTCTTGGTAGAGTCGATCCATTTCATTAAGCTTATTGCGAAGTTCGTTATTTTCCTTCTCAAAGTTTTTACATTTCTCTGAGTCCTGTTTCTTGTGCGCTTGCACTTCCGGCGGACTTTTTTTCCCGGAGACATTCGGTCTTGATGGTGGAGACCGAAGTACCCTTGAACTTTTTATAAAGGGATTTATCAATTGCAATAATTGGCTCTCCCCAGAATCCGTAGAGCCTACCTCCGAAGAGGGTGGATTTTCCAGTGAACCTGGACTGCCACCTGGGGTATTAAATTTTTTCGTTTTACTCATTGCATTTTTTTGTATACACTTTAAGCCCGGTATACGAAGGGTGGATTTTAGTCGCCTCTTACGACAGGCATGCCTACCTCGGGTATATTCTAACCCCTACCCGAAGGGGGCAATATTAATGAATTGAAAAAACGAAATGATTGCATAATTAAGAAAATCTACTTTTCTAAAGTTAATACTAATTTCGAAATAAACAAACTTAGTGAAACAATTTATATTGTAAAAAAATTCATTTGATGATAACGTAGTAAATTATTGTGATCAAAGAAAAATTAAGTTGACTGGAAACTATCTACTACATATACATAATTGTAGCATAAAGATTCATAATGTAATAGTTGATAATAGAGAAACGTCTTATGTATTCAAACTTTTCTATGAAGAAATTATTGACTCTAAAATTCCAACAAACATAATGTTCGATAAATTAAAAAATTTAATGGAAGTTGAAAGATTGAACACCATAGAATTGTTAAAGTATCACAAATTAAAGACAAACATAATCTCCAGCTCTTCACTAACGCTTCTGTCTTTATAATAATCATTGATTTAATTTTAATTTGTAAGCACGTCCGAAGAACTGGGAAAATAAAAATTAAAATAAATAACTTAGAGAAAGATATAAAACAAAAAAAAACGGCCTGCCTTGGATAACTTTCAGGAGAAAGTTCATTCAAAGGAGGGAAGAGTTAAGTATTGGCCATAACTCGGTTGTTCACCTGATCGCCAATGTAAACACTGCACTTCACTGACCCAGTTAATGGGGTGAAGCAACAGCGGAATTGATATTTTGAAACACTGCACTTCATTGACACAGTTAATGGGGTTAAGCAACTGCTGAAATGATATTGTGAACTGGCTAGTGCTAGTGCACTGGTTCACAGTGCTATTAGGTAAATCATAAAGTCGGTCAGGTCAATCGAGTTCATTGGCGGTGTTTTAGAAATTAATTGACGGTTCTTCGGATACTCTTCCGGCAACAGTAGTACAACAATAGCATAAAGAATAACACTCAATAAAAGAAATAAAAATAATAATCTGGTGTATATTATTTAATTCGCGCTCCACATGCTCTTTCTTCTTCTTTTAGAAAAGCCGAAGTTCTTGTCATCTCTTTTGCTCGTAGAGCCCATGGGCAGCTCTCGTCTTTCTTTGCAGCTCCGGTTTATATGCCTTTATTTTTGGTGCATGCACCGCCAGCATTCTTCGTCAAATTAGGAGCTTCATGGCGTTGGTCGGGCGCAACCCACCACATGAGTTGCGTCGTTTGTGAAGGCATGTTGCCAGGTTTGCCATTGGTCTTCGACACATGATGCTGGCGGCATAGGGGTGATTGAGAGCTTTTGGGATACGCGTTCAGCGAAGACTCTGGCGGTCTCATGTGATTGAAGGTTTTCATTAAACACACTTCACATTGAATTTTCTCACAGTGATTGCTGTTCGATGCTCAGTTTAGGATATTTGCATTCATATCTTGGCTACAATAAGGTAAGGATCCGAGTCTATGCCATTTGGAAGGTCAGGACAGCCACAATACTGCAGGCATGTCTTACGTCGATCGCAATATGATCACTTTGGTTGATCGTTACATCATCACTGGGCTTACTCACTATAGTGACGATTCGCTCCACAGCGAAATCAATTAGCCTTAGTCCGTTGTCAGACGTGGTATCGTGTAGGCTATGTTTACCGACTACCCTACAAAGGACGTCCTCCTTTGTTTCTGATTAGACAATTGTTATTTCATTTTAGAAAAAAAAAACTCTTTTCCAAAAGCGCACGTTTTTTTACTTTTTTGTCAAAAATTATAATTATAAAAAGTGGTGTTGGGAAAATACTTACTGACTTACTTAGACGGCACTAAACTGTAGGTCCCTTCCATTCGTGTGAAAAATATAACGCACAGAACATAAGTGGTTGCGAGAAGCTAGGCCCTGGCACTTTTAAAGAGCTGTTGGGAAAAGTATTTATTATTTTTATTTATTTTACCGTAGAGCCTAGGTAGACAAAATCCTTTACTGCCTAAAAATTTTATCTGTCTATTTTGGCGTTCTGTCCAAGACCCCGATGTTGGGTTTCCTTTTTTTTGTAGACATTTTTTAGTATTTAGCTTTGTTTTCATTGACCACTAAGCCCATTTTTGCTGCCTCGACATCAATACTCGCAAACGCCCCATTGACGGTCCGCTGAGTTCTTCCGAGTATGTCAATGTCATCGGCATAAGCAAGTAGTTGTACAGACTTGTAAAAGATTGTACCTCCAGTGTTGGCTTGTGAGTTTCGTACAATTCTCTCAAGTACTATGTTAAAGAGATTGCAGACCAAGTCCAAGACTTTTCCTGACGTCGAATGGTTCGGTGATGTTCTTACCGACTTTGGTGGAGCAGCGAGAACTATCCATCTTCATTCTGCACAAACGGACGAGCTTGGCAGGAATGTCACGACCAGACGTGACTCTGTATACTCGTCTCTATACACGCTTTCATAGGCGACTTGAAATCGATGAAGAGGTCGTGCGTATCGACTTTATATTCATGGGTTTTTCCAAGATCGGCCGTAGTGTGAATATTTGGTGGACTTTCCCGGCCTGAAACCGCACTGATAATGACCTATCCGATTGTTGACGATCGCGTTTAGGCGTTCAACGAAACGATTCTGAGGTTCCATTCATCGGGCATACTTTCGTCCGACCAGATTTTACAGATAAGCTGGTACATGCTCCTTACCAATTCATCTCCTCCTGCCTTAAAAAGTTCAGCGGCAAGGCTCCAGCGGTTTCGGCCGGCTCCAGCAGCTTTGTTGGATTTGAGATTAGATATCGCTATCCTCACTTCATTCTGATCGGGTTGACGGGAATCTTGACTGTCATCATAACTGTTGAATGGCTCATTCTGCCTGACAGCGAAATATTGGTCACCATCGCCGTTTAACAATCTGCAAAAGGATTTCTTCCATACCCTCAGTACCGACTGCGATTCTACTACTATATTGCCATTTTCGTCCTTGCAGGCTTCTGTTCTGGCTTTGAAACTCTGGCATATTCTTCTAACCTTTTAGTAAAATTTTTGAACGTCATTCCTGCAATAAAGTCTCTCAATCTCCTCGATCGAGCGCTTCTCATGCTCCTGTTTCTTCAATGTTTCTCTTTTCTCCTCCGCTCGTAGCAGCTCTAGTCCTTTTACGTTTGCTTGGGTCGTCAACAGTAAAATCATTCGCATCCGGGGCTACTGGTTGCTTTGTAACCGAAGGTTTTTTTTATGTAGTAAGGAAGTTAACCCGTGGTCCTCCAGGTTGGAGGTTGTGCTGTCGGGTTAACTTCCCTATCACGTAAAAAAACTTTCGGTTACGAAGCAACCAACAGCCTCGGATATGGATGATTTAACTGTTGACGACCCATGCAAACGTAAAAACGACACCGATCTTCGTGTCTGCACATGGAATGTTAGGTCCCTCTACAAACCACGTGCAGCCGAACAACTTGCGGAGGGCCTAGAGTGCCTCGAAGCAGATATTACCGCCACCCAAGAAGTGCGTTGGGATGGGCCGGGCAAAAGGAGTATGAAAAACTGCGACATCTACTACAGCGATTGCTACAAACAAAAAGGGCAGCGTCTATTCGGGTGCGGATTTGTCATTGGAGGCAGACTTAGGCAAGAAGTCTTGAGTTTCCGACGTGTGAACGAGAGCCTTATGACTATCCGTATCAAGGCTAAATTTGCCAACATTAGCCTAATATGCATTCACGCCCCTCACGAGGAGAAGGACAACGCGACAAAGGATGATTTCTACCAGCTCTTGGACAAGACGTATGAGCAATGCCCTAGCCACGACGTTAAAATTATCCTAGGTGATTTCAACGCAAAGCTAGGAAGAGAGGACGTCTTTAGTAGCGTGATCGAAAAGCACAGCCTGCACGACATCACATCCGACAACGGACCCAGGCTAATCGACTTTGCGGCGGGGCGAAACTTTGTCGTAGCTAGTACGCGGTTCCCACGTCTCGACATTCACAAAGGAACATGGCTCTCCTTTGATCGAAAACTGTCAACCAAATCGATCACATTGCGATCGACACAACGCACTCTTCCAGTATTCTGGGTTTCCGGACTTTCCGAGGAGCCAACGTGGACTCGGATCACTACCTAGTTGTCGCCAAGGTACGGATGCAAATATCCAGAACGGAGCGAAATCAAGAAAATACTATGAGGAAATTTTACGTTAGGCGGCTACAATCGCAATAGACCGCCACAGTCTTTGGCGATCGAGTTTCTCTTAATCTTAATCTAAGTCCTATGCCGCCAGCAGCAAATGCGGAAGACCAGTGGCAGCGTTGCCAACAAGCCATCAGAGATGCCGCCTCTGAGGTACTGGGTTTCTCTCGGCCACCACAACGAAACCCCTGGTTTGATGAGGAATGCCGGCAAGCACATGCAGCTAAACAAGAAACGTATAAAGCGGCGCTGCGTAGAAAGACTAGAGCTGCTTACGAGCTCTACGTGCGCAGGAGAAAAGAGGAACATCGACATCTCAGAAAGAAGAAAAAAAAGCATGAGAAGCGCTCGGACGAGGCAATTGAGAGGTTTTATTGCAGGAATGATGTTCGAAAAATGTTTCCAAAAGGTAAAAAGAACATGTTAGGGTTTCAAAGCCAGAACAAAAGCCTGCAGGGACGAAAATGGCAACGTAGTAGTAGAATCGCAGTCGGTGATGAGGACATGGAAGGAACACGTCTGCAGACTGTTAAATGGCGATGATGACCAATATTCCGCTGTCAGGCAGAATGAGCCATTCCACAGTGACGATGGCAGTCAAGATTCCCGTCAACCCGATCAGAATGAAGTGAGGATAGCGATATCTAAACTCAAATCCAACAAAGCTGCTGGAGCCGACGGCCTTGCCGCTGAACTTTTCAAGGCAGGAGGAGATGAGTTGGTAAGGAGCAAGCACCAGCTCATCTGTAAAATCTGGTCGGACGAAAGTATACCCGATGAATGGAACCTCAGCATCGTTTGCCCGATCCTGAAGAAAGGAGACCCTCTGAACTGCGCCAATTACAGAGGTATAAGTCTCCTCAACATCGCATATAAGATCCTGTCTACCGTATTATCTGAACGCCTAAAACCGATTGTCAACAACCTGATAGGTCCTTATCAGTGCGGTTTCAGGCCGGGAAAGTCCACGATTGACCAAATATTCGCACTACGGCAGATCTTGGAAAAAACCTATGAAGATAAAATCGATACGCACCACCTTTTCATCGATTTCAAAGTTGCCTATGATAGCGTGTATAGAGACGAGGTATACAGAGCCATGTCTAAACTTGACATCCCTACCAAGCCCGTCCGTTTGTGCAGAATGAGGATGGAGAACTCTCGCTGCTCCATCAAAGTCGGTGAGGACATCACCGAACCATTCGATGTCAGGAAAGGTTTTAGACAAGGTGACGCGCTATCATGCGACCTCGTTAGCATAGTACTTGAAAGAATTGTACGAAACTCACAAGCCAACACCGGAGGTACAATCTTTTACAAGTCTGTATAACTACTCGCTTATGCTGATGACATTGACATAATCGGAAGAACTCAGACCGTCAATGGGGCATTTACGAGTATTGAGATCGAGGCAGCAAAGATGGGTCTAGCGGTCAATGAAAGCAAAACAAAATATATGGTATGCTGTCTACAAAAAAGGACAGCCAACATCGCGTCTTGGACAGAACGCCAAAATAGACAGATATAATTTTGAGGTAGTAAAGGATTTTGTCTACCTAGGCTCTATGGTGAACACCGCAAATGACATCAGTAGGGAGATCACACGAAGAATTACTCTTGCCAATCGTTGTTTCTATGGGCTAAAACGGCAATTGAGTAGCAAAGCCCTATCCCGAACCACTAAGGTATAAGACACTAATCATCCCAGTCCTGCTGTATGGCGCAGAGGCATGGGCTTTGACAAAACCGGATGAGGATGCCCTTGGTTATTTCGAGAGAAAAGTTCTTCGAGCGATCTTTGGTCCCATCTGCATAGACGGTGAGTGGAGGAGAAAGTACAATGCCGAACTATACGGCTTGTGCAAGGACATCGACTTAGCCAGGAGAGTTCACATACAGCGACTAAGATGGCTGGGTCATTTAGAGCGGATGGAGCCCAACGTTTCCGCTAAGAAAGTCTTCCAATTTACCCCGGATGGACGACGCAGTAGAGGACGACTTCGCGGTAGGTGGCGCAAACAAGTGGAGGGGGACCTCAACCAACTTGGTGTGCGCAACTGGAGGCAGCTGGCTCGTAACCGTGCTGGCTGGAGAGGTTTGTTGGTTGAGGCCCAGGTCCACCCCGGACTGTAGCGCCATCTAAGTAAGTAAGTAGTATGGAAGTTAGCCCGACGGCACAACCCCCAACCTGGAAAACCAGACTCTTTTTTTTTACCCCTAGGACAAGAGGCCGGATACACCGATGCCAGTAGCCCGCTTCGGGGATATGAGCGCTGCCGTTGGCCCATTTGACGCATATTTCAACCAATCAGGGCAACAAGTTCACCCAGATGTGCTTACGCAGGTCTGAGTGTTCAGCTACACATATATCGTCACTCATCGTTAGTTCCCTATCAGATAGCTATCCAGCGGGGGCACGAGGAGGTGATGATGCAATTTTGCCACGATTTTGTTAGGAAAATATGGTGTTATTAATTTCTACTACGCCTTCAACTTTGAGCATGTTTTCTTATAAAAAAAAAAAAACAGATTTTATTGAAAACTTTGAAAAGTCGAATAAAGCTGATAAGAAAGTTTTCCCGTGTTTGGGACCTTTTTTTTTAAATCACTAAAGTAAAGTGTGTTAATTGCGGATACCTAACGAAAATTAAAACAAAATTCCCACGTTTGCCTTGGTCATGGCAACTTGCCACCATCCCCTCTCCATATATCGTGAAAATGATGGAAAAAAATCGGCTTTTCAATATATCTCTCAGTTGTACGTAGACCAACAATCTTTCTGCCTTGCATAGCTTCTTTCTTTTTTCCACAAATATAGGCGCGTCAGATTGTTTCTATGGGCACAGAATTTCATCTTTAAAGCTTCTTGTAAGTTATTTATGCATCGCATAAACATGGCCAGGAAGGAGGCATTGGATTGTTTCGTGATCCTGTCTACAAGAAGCGTTTCCCAAATATCTCGAGGTGATGTTAGAAAGAAATATTCCTATTCCCATTTTCACACAAGCTCGCAAATCGAAGTCCCCCTTTCTTCTGTATCTCGTGGTACATAGTCAACCTGTAAAGTATTTTTAATCACTGTTTTCGACACAACTACTCTATGTTTTTTTAATTCGCTGCAGAAATAAACCATTGCCAACCGAATGCGGTTCGCATTGCACATAAGCATTAAAAGCAACTTCAAATCATTCTAACCCAAACTTTTTTTATATATATGTACGTATATATGTACATATTTACTCCAAGTCTCACTTTGGTTGTAATGACACATGCATTTGTTTTTTCGACCCAACTTTTTTCTTGCTCTTAATGAAGCAACCGTAATTAATTTTCCAAACATTGCAAGCAGCTCTTTGGTTCTGCGATTCGTGCAAGGAATAAAAATGAAAGATTATATAATTTTTCATGAAACTCTTCTACAAAAATAGTAATTAATTTCATAAATGAATGACCGATTCACTCTTTTCTTCTATCTAGTTACAGCAAGGATGTTTATACTTTAAAATTCTGTACACAGAGCACGCTATTAATTCTTTCATAGCAAGTAGAAAAAAGGACACAACTGGGTAGCATGTATACTTACTTCCACATCTATATGTTATTTCTTGCAAATTATTCAGATTTAAAATCCAAATAAAACACTTAAAATAAACAGTTTAGGAGTAAACATTTTAAAACTTTAGAGCAAGAATGGTTTTCTTAATTTCGTAAACCTGGCATGACATGTCCAAATAGTCTCAATCCGGACTAGCCGAAAGATGTGTAATTTCCAAAAATTGGTTAGTATGTTCCGAAATAGGCATTTTAGCTTGAAACTTTGTATGTCATCTGATAGCGTACCTAGCACAAATATGAATTTTAACCCTGGATGGTTATGCTTCGTCGAATCGACGAACACCTCTTTTATTTTGTACAATTTCTCTTAACTATCCAAAGCCCAATTTTTTTATTTTAAGTAAAGTAAAAATATCATGATTTTAAATAAATCCAATTTATTCTATTACGTTTAAGAGTTTTGTTTACCTTGACGAAGCATAACTTTAGTGTGCGTAAAATATGCATAACCATCCAGGGTTAACAGAATGACGAGTTGCAGAATTTCGGGACTTCGTTTTTGGAGATTGTCTATGCTACTTAATTGAACTTGGATTTTTTCACGATAACAATAATTCCCGTGTATAAGTGCAAGTAAAAAGGTGCGAATTTGAACTTAAAAAAATACATTTTATTGCAAAAATCCTAAGTAGTACAACGCACAAATCCGAATGGGTGCGAAGGGGTCCATCTCCCATTTCCCTGTTATAAGGGGTGGAAGTCTATTACTCCTAAATAGTATAAAGAGATCTTATATAATTCAATTTACTATCCGATGTTATAAAACACTACTACCATTGTTTAAAAATGATCAGAGGCTTGCGAATCAAATGATACTTTAACTTTTCCTTAAAATTTTTATATTTGAAGATTTCTCTCAAAGTTTTGTTTTATTGATCTCTCTTAAAATGCCGTTATGTTTCTTACTGATATTTTCCCATAAAAATACTTGCCGAAGACGGGGAAATGGAGTCTCTTTCCCATAAAATAGATAAGACCGTATCTCAGATCGGGATTAAATTAGTCACAACCCATCAACGGACTATAACTACATAGCATACCAAGCCATAGAATTCATTTAAGAGTGACGAAAAGTTTGTTGCCATCGTATGACTGGCGCTGAGAATTCGAATAGGGAAGATTTTTTTGGAGATGATACACACCGCTAGAAATAGTGGAAGATGGCGCTTAGACACCTTAGATGGGTCACGACAAATAGGTGGTACATCCACAGCCCTTACCTTAGCAGCTTACAAAAAAAGTAAGAATTGCTTGACTCAGAATGGAATTAAGATTTATTGGTGTTAAGTGTATAATTGTAATTTGTTTCCTCTATATGGTAATAAGTACATGAGACTTTCACTAAGGCAGCAAAAGGGAGAAAAACGTCCCTTTTTGGCAAAAATTAGCCAAATATTAAATTAAATATTACCCTTCTAATATACCTACCGCTTACTGTGTGACCAAGTCTTTGTCCATTGTACGTTGTTGTTGTCTCCCTCGGTAATGTTTACCCGAAAACTACAAATTATACGAAAAAATGCAGCATTGTTACAGCCAAATAATACACATCTTCGTAGAAGGTTTTAACAGCTATATATGCTCGTGCTACTTATATATGTACAAGCTTTCCGCAAATCACAATGCATGTTGAAAGCGGATTAATAGCATCTTTCCAGTCACGGATAATACTCATTCCACAATCGATTCTAAATGGAAATCGGGAAGGATTACTTCAAACCTTCCTCAGAATTGACGTACGGAAGTACTGGAATATTTCCTCAATAAGAAGAGGGTTTTATGGAAATAGTTACCAATCTCCAATTATAAATTTTAAAATAAAGAGCAAAATATTTTGTTTAATACATTTTTTTTTAAGTATTTGGCGTACGGCTTCCCTTATTTAACCCTTGTTTGATTCGGCGCATCCATGAACATCAGAGATGAATTAGTCGGTTATATGGTATATTATAGAAGTGCACGCGTCAATAACCCAGCAGTATGGCTTAAGCAGCCGGGCATTTAGCTGGAGACCTGTAGAGCTATTTTACACATCGATGGATATCAGCCTTAAAAAGAACGAGATCTATCAAGCGTCGAGTCTGGCATAGAGCCCTACTAAGCAAACTATCTTCAAATGGACTAGAAACTTTCTCCATGCTAGATCAATTCAAGTTGTGGTCGATGCTGTGTCTTTTGTGTTCTTTTCTGCAGGCGCTGAAGTTCCACAGGGTTTTATTCTTTCGTTAGCTTTATTTCTTTATTTAATATTTGGCGCAACAGCTTTTTAAGTGCCTGGGGCAATATGTAGCTTCTCGCAACCACTCGTGTTGTGTGCGTTATATATGTTCACACGAATGGAAGGGACCAACAGTTTAGTGCCGTATCAGAAGAGCAATTTGTTTTCAGAAGCTTTCTTCTGACGACAATACTCTGGGATGTTTGTCAGACGTTTGCGAGAGGTGGGACCGTGAAAAAACTTTTCGGTGTTTTCTGGGATTCGCGGACGGAACCTCACGCGCAGCGGTTCCACACAATAACCATTTGCGCCACGGCGCCCAGCTTAAAATTCAAGACTCAAAAATGAACAACATGTATACTGGTACTTACTTATATAGGTGGCGCTACAATTCGGAACGAACTTGGGTCTCAACCAACAAGCCTCTTCATTTAGTTCGGTCTTTAACTAATTGCCCATAGTTCCATAACCCAAGTTGGTCAAGGTCCCCTTGAACTTGTGCACTCCACCAACGGTGAAGAGCCCTTCTACTGCGTCGTACTTGAAGACTCTTCGGGCCGGAGCGTTGATGTCCTAGCCATCTCAAACAACCAATGCGCTGTTTTTTGACTATGTCGCTGTACAGCTCGTATAGTTCATACATCTTCATCGACTTTCAATAAAGTCCATGTTTCAGCGCCATAAAGCAGGACTGGGATGATTAGAGTCTTAAATTGAGTTGAATTGCTTCATTTGCACAAAAAAAAAAAGAGCGAATGGTAAGAGTTATTCTTCGCTTGATTTCTGCGCTGATGTCTTTTTGAGAAATTTTAGCAGGGCCAAGGTAGACAAAGTCCCTTGCTACCTCCAAGTTATAGCTGCCCACTGCGACGTTCTGTCCGATCTGTCGGTGTTGATTTTCCCTTCTCGTTTCGTTGCTTCAATGCTTGCAAACGCACCGTTGACAGCCCGCTGAGTTCTTCCAATAATGTCAGTATATGCAAGCAGTTGTACGGACTTTTGATAGATTGTGCCTCTGGTCTTGGCTTGTGAGCTCCGCACAATCCGTACAAGCGCGCCACCTCATCTATAACCTTTTTTGACATTAAAGGTTTCGGTTAAGTCATTACCGACCTTGACGAAGTAGCGAGCGTTCTCCATCGTCATTGGCAGGTATGTCAAAACTCTATATAGCTCTTCTTTATAGATGCTGTCATATGCGGTCTTGATCATCGATAAAGAGATGATGAGTATCAACTTGGACTTCTTGGGTTTTCTCCAGGATCTTCCGAAGTGTGAAGATTTGATCAATAGTGGACTTTCCTCGCCTAAAACCTCACTGATAGGGGCCAATCAGGCTATTGATAAAAGGTTTCAGGCGTTCACACATCATTTCTCTACGATACAAACTATGTGCCAAACATAGTACGAGTATGTACATATATTACATAGGATAAAAATGAAACCTAAATAAGGTATGGTTTGAGACAATTTAGGAATTTTCGAATTAATTATCGTAGAACCAACTACTGATGTGTTAAAATGTACCTTTTGCATGACAGGAATAAACGCGTAGTAATCCTACTAAATTTCCTGAAGACAGATGAAAACGGATAAAAACTGAAAATCCGCACGTGGCTGGATTGGTTCTAGAAATGCAACAGTGAATAAAGCAATACGCCCAAGAAACTAGAACAAATGTGACCAAATTTAATGATGGAGGCGTGTGCTCATGAATTCCCTTTTTTGAAAATTTATTTTCAAAGACTATTTCCCTTAGCGTTAGAGGGTGGCCAGCAACATTTATTCAATCGGAACGAACTTGAAGTCTGTCAGAAGGGCTTTATTTAATGGGACCCAGCTGAACATTACGAATATTTGGGAAAGCACCACTCTTCTGATTTCGAGCAAGGAAAATCGTAAGATTAAGGTAACAATAGAATGAGGTGGTGAAATTTATGAATGTTATTAAAATGAAACTCACATTACTTTATATCTGCCCCTGAGCATTTTCAGTTTCCCCTTAGGCAAATGAATTAACATACACGTGCCACAGAGCCCCTTCTTATTGCATTATTTCTTGTAAGTAACACATCATTGTTACATTTAAAGTAAATACATATGAAATTATTTTGGGAAATTCACACTGTAAGGGCCGATAAACCGAAATACAAAATGGGGTAAACGTTATTTCATTTATAAGCTGTGCACGAATTTCTGAAATTGAAATTCTGCAATAGAACATCTGTACTAAATTGCATCCGAAAACGTTAAACTTAAATCTACCAATTACACATATTTATGTATGAACAATGTATTGTACATGCATAGATACTGCAACAATGAAGCAATTTCAATGTCCAAAAGTACCTTTACGTTTATATTTTCTTAAAACTCGGTAAGCCATTTCGTAGTTTGCCTACAAAGTAACTTAAATATAAAGTTCGGTCAAAATCGGGTGAATTATTTCTGAGATACAGATGGTATTTAAAAATACCATAACGTGTATAGGCAGATTGACACAGTCTGGCAAAATTACGCAGTTTGGTTAAAATCAGCTGAACCATATCGGACAACCTTCTAAAAGTTTAAACTCAAAAACCTCAAACTACAAGACCCCCGAATTAAAAACAAAATAATATCAAACAGGAAAACTCCAAACTCAAATTTGCATGATACCCAAAGTGTCGTAGCTAGGGTCATAAGGGCCAGATTGGCATTTTGCGCCAAAAAAATAAATAAATATTACCGTACATACTTTGTAGGAAAGAGTAGAACATTTTTAAATGCAATTTGAGTTATTTATTCAAGCATTAAAAATTACAGCACTGAAATGTGGGATTATATTAAAATTTACTTTTCTGGTTTTTTCTGAAGCCATTTTATCAATCATATTAAATAAATAAATATTTGACGCAACAGCTCTTAAAATGCCAGCGCCTAGCTTCTCGCAACCACTCATGTTGTGTGCGTTATATTTTTCTCACGAATGGAAGAGACTTACAGTTTAGTGCCGTGTGCGAAGGGCAATTTGTTTTGAGAAGCTTTTTTGAGATAGCAATACTATCGGATGTTTGTCAGATGCTGACGAGAGGTAGGACCGTGAAGAAAACTTTGTGGTGTTTTCTGGGATTCGAACTTGGTACCTCTCGCACAGTGATCCGACACACTAACCACTTACGCCACGGGGCCCACAATCATATTGCCTCTACTACGCCTACGCGCCATCATGTACGGTTTCTGGCAATGTGTCTGAGTTCTCTCCAACTTTTTCCCAGCTGCCGTGCCTCCTTCTCCACTGCTTTGTGCCATATTTTGCTCGGACCGCCAGGTGTTCTGCCATCCCGAGTTAAAGGGTTCCATTGCATAGCATAGCATGGTTCGCTATGGAGCTGTCACCCTTTCGGAACGTGTGACCAATCCACTGCCACTTCCGTCGTTGGATGGTTGTGCCTATTGGTTCCTGACCCGTTCTCTCGTAAAGATTATCGTTAGAGATCAAGCACCTCCACGTGCTTCATCTAAATAACAGCCTTAGCTTGGTACTCTAACTGATTGCATTGCTTCACCATATTTCGGTAAGCATACATCGTCAGCGTACTCAACATATTTCAGTTGAGATGTAAGAGTCCATCGAATTCCTCCGTTTCCCGCCGACAAAGCTGCATAAAGCACATCGCTAATCACCAATAAAAATAGTATTGGTGAAAGGATACAGCCTTGTCTTACCCCACTTTGGATTTCAAATTCCTCAGACAACCTCCCCCTGTGCAGAACGTGACATTTAGACACTTCATATGTAGTTTTGATAATGGCAATTAGTTTATCGGGAATACCTCTCCTGCGTAAGGCACGCCAATAAACGCACGGTTGACACTATCGAACGCCTTCTCAAAATTGATGAACAGCAGGTGCAGTGGCGATCGATATTCAACACACTGTTCGATGATAATCCGCAGGGTGTTGATGTGGTCGGCACAGGAGGATCCAGAGGGGAAGCCTGCTTGTTCGGTATTGAGTGTGCCTTCGAAATGTTGTTTGATTCGCTTCAGGATGATTTTAGCTATTATCTTAGCTACAGCAGGCAGCACGCAGATACACCTCCAGTCTCCGCACTCCACTAAATTTTATTTCTTAGGAAGCTTGACGTTCACTCCCTTTTTCCACTCGTTAGGAAAGCTCTTAGCTTCCTAAGCTCTCTCTTTGAGTGGAAGCAGAAGCTCAGCCGATGTTGTTGGCGCTGGAGTACCGTCAAGTCCTACCGCCTTGTTGGTTGTGAGTGCCTTGATCGCGGTAGTGATCTCATCATTATTGGGAGTCGTGGTGTGTATTCGGGAACTTCGCACCTCGGGCACCTCAGTCTGATATGGGAGCATATCGCTGGCGAATACACGGTTCAAAACCGTAGCAAAATGCTCTTTCCATCTCTTGAATTGGTTCTCATCCGAAATGAGCAAGGAGCCGTCTAGGCTTTTCACTGTGTGTTGGCTGGAGCTGCGACCACCTGTCAGCTCTTTGGTGATTCTGTAGACGGTCCTGCTGTCGCACCTCCGTGCAGCTTCTTCTGCTTCTGTGACCAGCGCGTAGATGAAGTTGCGCCTGTCACGATGCACGCTTCGCTGAACTTCCCTCATCTCCATGCGATATAGGGACTCTATCCCGCTTCTCCCTGCTGCTGTGGTAGCTGCAACGCGAGGTTTCAGCTGTTTTCGTTCGTCAATCCGTCTCCAGGTATCCCCGGATCGACCGACAATTCTTTCAGCTTATTTTACTTAGGTGGCGCTACAGTTCGGGGTGAACCTGGGCCTCAACCAACAAGCCTCTCCATTTAGCTCGGTCTTTAGCTAATTGCCTCCAGTTGCGCACTCCAAGTTGGTCGAGGTCCCCTTGAACTTGTGCGCGCCACCTACGGCGATGATTCTCTCTACTGCGTCGTCCCTCGGGATTAGATTCGAAGACTCTGCGGGCCGGAGCGTTGGTGTCCATTCGCTCTACATGTCCTAGCCATCTCAGACGTCCAATACAAAGTTTTTTGACTAGGTCGATGTCGCTGTACAGCTCGTATAGTTCGTGATTGAATCTTCTCCTCCAAAACCCGTCAACGCAAACGGGACCGAAAATCTTACGAAGAATTTTTCTCTCGAAGCGACCAAGGATATCTTCATCCTCTTTTAATAAAGTCCATGTTCCAGCGCCGTAAAGTAGGACTGTGATGATCAAGGTCTTATATAGAGTCTCCTTTGTTGTTCGAGATAGGGCTTTACTGTTGAATTGCCATATAAGCCCAAAAAACAGCGATTGGCAAGAGTTATTCTTCGATTGATTTCTGCACTGATTTTGTTAGAAGAATTTATAGCAGAGCCAAGGTAGACAAAGTCCCTTACTACCTCGAAGTTATAGCTGCCTACGGTGACGTTTTGTCCAATTCGTCGGTGTTGGTTTTCCCTTCTAGTTGACAGCATATACTTGGTTTTGCCCTCGTTTATCGCCAAACCCATTTTGGCCGCTTCCGCCTCAATGCTTGCAAAAGCACCGGTGACAGCCCGCTGAGATCTTCCGATAAAGTCTATATCGTCGGCGTATGCAAGCAGTTGTACAGACTTGTAATAGATTGTGCCTCCGGTGTTGGCTTGTGAGTTTCGCACAATCCGTTCAAGTACAATATTGAAGAAGTCACATGACAGCGCGTCACCTTGTCTAAAGCCTTTTTTGACATCAAAGGTCTCGGTGAGGTCATTACCGACCTTGATGGAGCAGCGAGCGTTATCCATCGTCAGCCTGCACAGACGGACAAGTTTGGCAGGGATGTCAAAACTAGACATGGCTCTATAAAGCTCTTCTCTATAGATGCTGTCATAGGCGGCCTTGAAATCGATAAAGAGGTGGTGAGTATCGATTTGGAATTCTTGGGTTTTCTCCAGGATCTGCCGAAGTGTGAAGATTTGATCGATGGTGGACTTTCCTGGCCTGAAACCGCACTGATAGGGTCCAATCAGGCTGTTGATAAAAGGTTTCAGGCGTTCACACAATATCGCAGAAAAGATCTTATATGCGATGTTGAGGAGACTGATGCCTCTATAATTGGCGCAGTTGAGGGGGTCTCCTTTCTTGTGGATCGGGCAAACGATGCTGAGATTCCATTCATCAGGCATACACTCGTCTGACCATATATTAGAAATGAGTTGGTGTATGCACTCTACCAATTCATCCCCAGCTGCCTTGAAAAGTTCGGCCGGTAAGCCGTCAGGTCCAGCAGCCTTGTTCGATTTTAGCTTGGATATTGCTATCCTCACTTCGTTTTGGTCATCGTCTATGTTGAATGGTTCATTCTGCCTGACAGCGGGATGTTGGTCTTCGTCGCCGTTATACAGTCTGCAGAAGTAGTTTTTCCATATTCTCAGCACCGACTGTGATTCTACTACGAGGTTTCCATTTTCATCTCTACAGGTTTCTGTATGGGTATTACTTCTCTGACATGTTCTTTTTACCTTTTGGTAAAACTTCCGTACATTGTTCCTGGAGTATAGGCTCTCGATATTCTCAAACGCGCGCTTTTCATGCTCTTTCTTCTTCTTTTGGAGAAGCCGATGTTCTTCCCGTCTCTTTTGCTCGTAGAGCTCACGAGCAGCTCTCGTCTTCCTTTGCAGCGCCGCTTTGTATGCCTCTTGTTTTGCTGCATGCACTCGCCGGCATTCTTCGTCAAACCCGGGGTTTCGCGGTGGTGGTCGAGCGAGACCCAGCACATCAGTCGCGGCGTTTCTGATGGCATGTTGGCAGCGTTGCCACTGGTCTTCG
The DNA here is from genome assembly GCA_945910035.1 of Brachypalpus laphriformis. Taxonomy (NCBI): domain Eukaryota; kingdom Metazoa; phylum Arthropoda; class Insecta; order Diptera; family Syrphidae; genus Brachypalpus; species Brachypalpus laphriformis. Next base: position 128,364,461 of record OX246756.1, read on the forward strand.
GTACTTGATGCTGGCGACAAAGGGGTGATTGAGAGATTTCGGGATACGCGTTCAGCGAAGAGTCTGGCTGTCTCTTGCGATTGTAGCTTTTCGACGTTAAATTTTCTCACAGTAATTCTTCTTTGTTGCTCAGATTGGGATATCCGCATTCGTACTTTGGCTACAACAAGGTAATGATCCGAGTCTATGTTGGCCGCTCGGAAGGTCCGGACATCCAGAATACTGGAGGCATGCCTTGCGTCGATCGCAATATGATCAATTTGGTTGATCGTGACATGATCATTGGACCGCCATGTCTGCTTATGAATATCGAGATGAGGAAACCATGTGCTTGCTATGGTGACATTTCGCTCCACAGCGAAATCAATTAGCCTTAGTCCGTTATCAGACGTGGTGTCGTGTAGGCTATGCTTACCGACTGCCCTACCAAAGACGTCCTCCTTTCCTTTTTTGGCGTCAAAATCGCCCAATACGATTTTAACGTCGTACTTAGGACATTGGTCGTATGTTTTGTCGAGGAGCTCGTAGAAACACTCTTTGGTGGCAGGGTCCTTTTCTTCTGTGGGGGCATGAACACATATTAGGCTTATGTTAGCGAATTTAGCCTTGATCCGGATAGTCATAATACGCTCGCTCACGTGTCGGAAACTTAAGACTTCTTGCCTAAGTCTACCGCGTATGACAAATCCGCATCCGAATAAGCGTTGCCTGTTGCCTCTGTAGCAATCACCTTAGCAGATGTCACAGTTTTTCATCCTCTTTTTGCCCGGCCCATCCCATCGCACTTCCTGGATGGCGGTAATATCTGCTTTATAGCAGTCTAGGGCCTCTGCTAGTTGTTCGGCTGCACGTGGTCTGTAAAGGGACAGAACATTCCACGTACATATCCGAAGGTCGTTGTCTTTATTTCGTTTGCTGGGTTCGTCATTAGTTGAGTCATCCTTAGCCGCGGCTTTTAGTTGTTTCGGAACCATGCGGTTTTTACGTGGTAGGGAAGTTACCCCGAGACGGCACAACCCCCAACCTGGAGGGCCAGTTCCTTAATTATTCCCCTAGGACGAGGGGCCGGGTACACCGGTGCCAGTAGTCCACTATGGGAGTATGAGCGCTGCCGTTGGCCCATTAAGGGCTCCTCCGCCACCATCTCTATTCCAATGTCCTGACCAACATTGGAAATTCCTTACCGACCTGTGATCCGAATACGTCGAAGCAGCTCGCGCAAGGTATTCACTAAGTTCAACCTAACTGGAACTATAGACGCCACCGTTGACTCCGTCTAGGGAATTCGTCCGCTGCCGCCTGGAACAGGAAGAAGTGCTCTAGTGAGAAAAGCACTCTTCCCCCCCTCTCTCATCTGCTGCCACCAAGAATCCGCCAAACGGGGTTGGTTACCCATTTCTTGCATTAAGGTACTAGGCACCCGGCTGTCACCGCGTGGAGGTTGAGAGTAGGAGTTGGTAGGCCTCAGCTGAGTGAAAACGCTTGTGTTTTCATATGATCGCATGCACTACCGTTTGACCAGCCAATTCTTTCAGCACCAGACGTAAAAACATTTTTCACAGCACACCAATGATTACATGTTTGAGCCCTTCATTGAGGTTGCCTACCTTGGCATACAAATCCCCCATCACAATGACAATGTCTCCATTAGGTGTTGTGTTGAAGAACCGCACTTAATAGATTATGAAAGCTCTCCTTTTCGTCCTCAGATGAACCATTCGTTGGGGCATAACACTGTATGATTGTGACGCGTCGTACTCTAGTCCGGAATCTGGCTGTCATAATTCCATCACCATGAGGCTGCCAGGAAATTAGGCCCTTGTGTGCTGTTGTTGTTAACAGTAGTCCGACTTCATATTCCCGCGGACTTCCGGATGATCTTCCAGAATAGAGTAGTACAGTGTTACGCATTGAGGACTGGTACTCGCCCGCTTAACTTACACCCCCTTGCTTAACTTACCCCCAAAATGTACAGTTTATATCGCATGAAATCTTTTTCCAATTGAGGGAATCTGGCATTGTAAGGACCTCCGCTTCCCGAGTCGAGGAGCGTCTTTACATTCCAAAAACCTTTCTTTGCCCGGGTACAATAGCCAAAAGTCGTCAATATGTGATCATTCCTTATCCGAGGCATAGTGTCGGTCTCTGTAGCGAGCTGGTTTCAGTAACACAGGTTGTTGGTCCACGTTACCTAGTCTAGAATCAAGGCCCTAGACAACCCGCACTTGCAATTTCAGCCTACAGGTATAAGGGTTTATACATATAGTTGCCCGGGGACCACCACTAGGAGGTGAATTCCGATTTTTGTTGGGAAAATGGCTTATCCCATCATGAACAGTATCTTTCCAGTCGCTGATCGATTTCTTTGTGGTACCATCGTGTCTGAAGAGAATGGTTTGTGATGTTCGCGTATTGAGAGAGGCCGAACTGTCAACTGATCATCAGTAGTGCTGTGCAAATTGTATCTTAGCGAGAGAGTGCCTCCCCTACCAAAGCTTAAACCAAGGATGGTTACACGTATATGATGGGAGAGGTTACAGGACAATGAGATACGGCAAACATTTGCGCGGCAATTATATGAAAGGTTTGAACGAATTCCAACTGTTCCATCAAATGTAGAGGAAGAATGGCAACAATTTTCAACAGCAGTTATTGCCTCTGCGGGAGATGTTTGTGGAGTGAAGTGGCTTGGTGTGACGGCTGGTAGTGAGAAAAAAACTGCTTGGTTTAAAACGCCGGGAGTTCAAGAAGCCATCAGAGAGAAGAAGAGAACCTTTAAGGTGTGGATTCACTTGGGGTACTCCGATTCTCGAAATCGGTACACTGAGGCGCGAAGAACTTGCAAATTAGCTGTGAAAACAGCGAAAGAACAGTCTTAGAAGGAGTTTGGCGAAAAATTGGAACGTGACCACAGATCTGCAAATAAGATGTTCTGGCAGACCGTCCGCCGACTCAGAGGAAAAAAGTTGGATATCGTTGAAGGAGTCAAATCCAAAGACGGTACACTTCTTTCCAATGAGGAGGACACCTTTCGCAGATGAAGCGAGCACTTTTCAGAATTGCTCAATCCCGAACAGGGCACCGAAGATGACAGACCTATTGTCGAGAGTTGGGCGGAAAGTAGTCCGTTTTTTCCCGGTAGAAGCACAACCGACCAGTTATTCACTCTCAGAATGGTTCTTGAGAAGGACTGGGAGTATGCTAAACCTGTCTACACTTGTTTTGTGGATTTGGAAAAAGCATATGATAGGGTTCCTAGAGGCAAACTCTGGAGTATTCTGCAGGAGTATGGGATTGATGGTTCCAGGTTAAGGACGATTCAGTCTTTATATACAAACTGTAAAAGCTGTGTTAGGATAAACGGTGTTAAGTCAATACCTTTCACTGTAAGCGTTGGACTCCGCCAGGGGTGTGTTTTGTCACCTCTCCTCTTGATTGTATATATGGATTGGATGTTGCAGCGCAGCCGTGGCGGGGTATGCCAAAGTGGGAGACCTAAGGAGTAGTCATCTGTTCTTTGCGAATGATTTGGCCAGCCTTGGGTCCTCTCAAACCGAACTTCAGCGCGCACTTGAAAGGCTTGTAGCCGTTTGTGATGATGCTGGAATGAAAATCAACGTGAACAAATCAGAAGTAATGGTCGTTTCGAAAAAAACCCATTCAGTGCACTCTGCATGTTAGTGGAGTTCCACTTATTCACGAGTGATGGGAAGAGTAGTGCCGAGTTATCGCATAGAATTGGTCAGGCTGGATCAATTTTGAGAGAGCTTGGCCAATCTGTTATAAGGAAGGCCGAACTTAGTGTTCAAGCTAAGCTATAGGTTTTTAACTCGGTGTATATTCCAACTCTCACCTATGGTTATGAAATTTGGGTAGTGACCGAAAGAATAAGATCGCGGATACAAGTTGCCGAAATGAGGTTCCTTCGCGGTGTTGCTGGAATAACTCGTAGGGATCGAGTGCGCAACACCAGAGTACGCGAGGTGCTCAATGTTGAGCAGCTACCTCTCCGAACGGAACGATCTACGCTTCGATGGTTTGGTCACGTAGTGCGTATGCCCCCAGACCGGCTTCCAAGACGTGCCATGGTGGCTGTGCCATCAGGTAGGCGACCCCGCGGTAGGCCTAGAAATAGATGGTTGGACCAAGTCCGACATCTCCCCTGGAGCCGTCTAGGGATTCCTCCTGATGAGTTGGAGTCAATGGCGGAGGATCGAGAAGGATGGAGAGTGCGCCTGAGCATCCTATCCCCGCGACCTTCATGAAGGATTAGCGGGTCATTTGAAAATGTATGTATGTACGTATGTAAAAATATATCGAATTGTACATAAAGCCGTGGTCTTAGTTATATCGAACTTCTCCATTTGGCCAATATAGATTTTGTCTCTTCGAAAATGGAAAGACTTAATGCTAAATATAGAATAAGTTGAGAGATGCCTGATAACACTGGCGCAAAGTTATGGTCAGCGTATTTTAAATATGCTAACTGCATACTTGGTATTATCATGTTGAGTTTAAATTCGGGTCCTAACTTTGTATCGAATTATAAACACTTTTTAACTTTCGTACAACTAGTATCAGCTTTCGAACGAATCCGCAATGAGTTTTAGTCAAACAAACCCAAAAATGACAGAAGTTTCAAAGCCGATACTAAAAGATAATATGGGCTCTCGTTTGTTTTAAATTTACTATGGGGTTATAAAGATAAAGTGGGTATTACATCGACTATAATTAAGATAACACAAATTTTAGCTTTGGTACGTATTAAACTAAGTTTAAAGGACACTCTATTCGACAATAATTTTGCTCCACTGTTACGATCTAGTCGCAAAGTAAATATTGCTTATTATTTATTTATTGTGTTCTGTTATTATTTGTTTTCTATTTACTTACCTGTTATTTACTTATTTATTTATTTACCATTTTTGAAGGCGCCGTGGTGCTGGTGGTGCTTTCTACTAGAGCACATCTTCCTGTTCCAGGCGGCAGCGGACGAATTCCCTAGACGGAGTCAACTAGTGAATACCTTGCGCGAGCTGCTTCGACTTATTCGGATCACAGGTCGGTAAGGAATTTCCAATGGTGGTCAGGACATTGGAATAGAGATGGTGGCGGAGGAGCCCTTAATGGGCCAACGGCAGCGCTCATACTCCCGTAGTGGACTGCTGGCAACGGTATACCCGGCCCCTCGTCCTAGGGGAATAATTAAGGAACTGGCCCTCCATCCCTTGGGGGTTTTGCCGTCGGGGTAACTTCCCTACCACTTAAAAACGCTGCGGTTCCGAAACAACCAAAATCCTCGGATAAGGATGACTCAACTAATGACGACCCGAGCAAACGAAATAAGGACAACGACCGGTGCTGAGAATATGGAAACTACTTTTACAGACTGTATAACGGAGACGAAGATAAATATCCCGCTGTTAGGCAGAATGAACAATCCAATATAGACGATGATAGTCAAAATTTCCGTCCACCTGACCAAAATGAAGTGGGCCCCGTGGCGTAAGTGGTTAGTGTGTCGGATCACTACGCATGAGGTTCCAAGTTCGAATCCCAGAAAATACCAAAAAGTTTTTTCACGGTTCCACCTCTCGCGAACGTCTGACAAACATCCGAGAGTATTGTTGTTACGAAAAACCTTCTCAAATCGCCGTTCGGATTCGGCATTGAACTGTAGGTCACTTCCATTCGTGTGAAAAATATAACGCACACAACATGAGAGGTTGCGAGAAGCTAGGCCCTGGCACTTTAAAGAGCTGTTGCGCCAAATATTTGTTTGTTTTTATTTGTATAGCAATATCCAAGGTAAAATCCAACAAGGCTGCTGGACCTGACGGCTTACCGGCCGAACTTTTCAAGGCAGCTGGGGATGAATTGGTACAGTGCATACACCAACTCATCTCTAAGATTTGGTCAGACGAGTGTATGCCTGATGAATGGAATCTCAGCATCGTTTGCCCGATCTACAAGCACGGAGACCCCCTCAACTGCGCCAATTATAGAGGCATCAGTCTCCTCAACATCGCATACAAGATCCTTTCTGCGATATTGTGTGAACGCCTGAAACCTTTTATCAACAGCCTGATTGGACCATATCAGTGCGGTTTCGGGCCAGGAAAGTCCACCATCGATCAAAACTCCATACTTCAGCAGATCCTGGCGAAAATCCAAGAATTCCATATCGATACTCACCACCTCTTTATCGATTTCAAGGCCGCCTATGACAGCATCTATAGAGAAGAGCTTTATAGAGCCATGTCTAGTTTTGACACCGCTGCCAAACTTGTCCGTCTGTGCAGGATGACGATGGAGAACGCTCGTTGCTCCATCAAGGTCGGTAATGACCTCACCGAGACCTTTGATGTCAAAAAAGGCTTAAGACAAGGTGACGCGCTGTCGTGTGACTTCTTCAATATTGTACTTAAACGGATTGTGCGCAACTCGCAAGCCAACACCGAAGGCACAATCTATCATAAGTCTGTACAACTGCTCGCATACGCCGACGATATTGACATTATCGGAAGAACTCAGCGGGCTGTCACCGTTGGTTCGTTTGCAGGCATTAAGGCGGAAGCGGCCAAAATGAGTTTAGCGATAAACGAGGGCAAAACCAAGTATATGCTGTCAACAAGAAGGGACGGCCTTACTTACTTACTTAGGTGGCGCTACAGTTCGGCTGAACCAGGGCCTCAACCAACAAGGCTCTCCATTTAGCTCGATCTTAAGTTAATTACCTCCAGTTGCGCACTCCAAGTTGGTCGAGGTCCCCTTGAACTTTTGCGCACGACCTACGGCGATGATTCCCTCGGGGTTAGATTCCAAGACTCTGCGGGCCGGAGCGTTGGTGTACATTCGCTCAACATGTCCTACCCATCTCAGACGTCCAATACGTAGTTTTTTAACTAGGTCGATGTCGCTGTATAGCTCGTATAGTTCGTGATTGAATCTTCTCCTCCAAAACCCGTCAACGCAAACGGGACCGAAAGTCTTACGAAGAATTTTTCTCTCGAAGCGACCAAGGATATCTTCATCCTCTTTTAATAAAGCCCATGTTTCAGCGCCGTAAAGCAGGACTGGGATGTTCAAGGTCTTATATAGAGTCTCCTTAGTAGTTCGAGATAGGGCTTTACTGTTGAATTGCCTTATGGAAATCATCATGAAATAAATCCTAAAATCATGTGAATGAAATGAAACCTAATTAGGAGCTATTACGCTCAATGTTGTTAGGAGTTATTTCATCAAAGTTAGGTGTTACTTCATTTTCCTTAAAATCATATTTCTTAACTTAGTTTTTGTTTTTGAAACTGCATTTATTTATCTATTTTTTTGTAAACCGTTAAACTATAATAATTTTTCGTACCCATCGTCACTTAAAATCGCTTAGGAAATCAATTGGTAACTAATGTTCTTGTTGACAAGTTCATTCAGTCGTGAAAAAAAAAAACAATAGAATTCGAAATAATAAGTGGAAAGAGAAAGAATAGTCAATTATTATAAAGGTATGTTAAAAGTGAAAAACAATTATACTTAAAAAAAAAAAAAAATCGCAATAAACAATATTACGTGTGCTATAACCAAAATTGCAAGGCAAAAGTCGAAATTGTAAGTAGTGTATGTTCATAACCAGTGAAGTTTGTCGACCATAACCATTCTGATAATGAAGATCTCTATAAAGAATTAAAAGCATTAAATTCTACTAAGACAGAGTGTATTGATGCAGGACGTGTCTTAAGCGATGTTAATGCTTTGAGTGGTATTCGCAATACGTTCCAGACGATTTGTTCCAAGTAAGTTCATTGATCTTATTAAACTTTTTTCGGATTTGCACGCTGGTTTTTTTAATTGTAGCAACAAAAGCGCAACATTTCCACAATTTGGATTTCCACAAGATAGAAAGAACATTGCAGAATTTAACAGCAAAAGTTTTTATTACGTCGCGGAAATCTGCCCTTGAGGTTGTTGAAGCTTTCCAAAGGGAGCATATTTGGAATAGTTTCGGTGTAGCTTTACACAGAGATGAACAATACAACTTTTTAAAGCCTACATTGAGGAAGAAGACTTTTTGTTTTGTTTATTTTCGTCAGAGAAGATTATAAAATTAATGGAGGAGAATATTCCACGGGCAAACCGTAACATCCTGGCGGATGGGACATTTTGTGCCTATTGGATGTTTTAACCAACTACTGGTTATATATGTTGAATACTTCAATAAGGTAACGTATCCAAACATAAAAACCAACTCTACCAATTCATCCCCAGCTGCCTTGAAAAGTTCGGCCGGTAAGCCGTCCGGTCCAGCAGCCTTGTTGGATTTTAGCTTGGATATTGCTATCCTCACTTCGTTTTGGTCAGGTGGACGGAAATTTTGATAATCATCGTCCATGTTGAATGGTTCATTCTGCCTGACAGCGGGATGTTGGTCTTCGTCGCCGTTATACAGTCTGCAGAAGTAGTTTTTCCATATTCTCAGCACCGACTGTGATTCTACTACGAGGTTTGCATTTTCATCTCTACAGGTTTCTGTACGGGTATTGCTTGTCTGACACGTTCTTTTTACCTTTTGGTAAAACTTCCGTACATTGATCCGGGAGTATAAACTCTCGATATTCTCAAATGCGCGCTTTTCATGCTTTTTCTTCTTCTTTTGGAGAAGCCGATGTTCTTCCCGTCTCTTTTGTTCGTAGAGCTCACGAGCAGCTGTCGTCTTCCTTTGCAGCGCTGCTTTATATGCCTCTTGTTTTGCTGCATGCACTCGCCGGCATTCTTTGTCAAACCAGGGGATTCGCGGTGGTGGACGAGCGAGACCCAACACATCAGTCGCGGCGTTTCTGATGGCATGTTGGCAGCGTTGCCACTGGTCTTCGGCACTTGATGCTGGCGGCATAAGGGTGATTGAGAGATTTCGGGACATACGGCCCATCCCACCGCACTTTCTGGATGGCGGTAATATCTGCTTTATAGCAGTCTAGGGCCTCTGCTTGTTGTTCGGCTGCACGTGGTCTGTAAAGGGACTGAAAATTCCGCATACAGATCCGAAGGTCGTTGTCCTTATTTCGTTTGCTGGGGTCGTCATTAGTTGAGTCATCCTTATCCGAGGCTTTTGGTTGTTTCAGAACCATAGAGTTTTTAAGTGGTAGAGAAGTTACCCCGATGGCACAACCCCCAACCTGGAGGGCCAGTTCCATAATTATTCCCCTAGGACGAGGGGCCGGATATACCGGTGCCAGTAGTCCACTACGGGAGTATGAGCGCTGCCGTTGGCCCATTAAGGGCTCCTCCGCCACCATCTCTATTCCAATGTCCTGACCAACATTGGAAATTCCTTACCGACCTGTGATCCGAATACGTCGAAGCAGCTCGCGCAAGGTATTCACTAAGTTCAACCTAACTGGAACTATAGACGACACCGTTGACTCCTTCTGGGGAATTCGTCGGCTGCCGCCTGGAACAGGAAGAAGTGCTCTAGTGCGAAAAAACTCTTCCCCCTCCCCTCTCATCTGCTGCAGCCAAGAATCCGCCAAACGGGGTTGATTACCCACTTCTTGGATTATGGTACTAGGCACCCGGCTGTCACCGCGTGGAGCTTGAGAGTAGTAGTTTGTAGGCCTCAGCTGGGTGAAAACGGTTGTGTTTTCATATGATCGCGTGCACTACCGTTTGATGAGAAGGGACTGCCAACGCCGACGAATTGGACAGAACGTCACCGTGGGCAGCTATAACTTCGAGGTCGTAAGGGCCTTTGTCTACATTGGCTCTGCTATAATCTCCAAAAACAACATCAGCGCAGAAATCAAACGAAGAATAACTCTTGCCAATCGGTGTTTTTTTGGGCTTGTATGGCAATTCAACAGTAAAGTCCTATCTCGAACAACTAAGGAGACTCTCAATAAGACCCTGATCATCACAGTCCTGCTTTACGGCACTGAAACATGAACTTTATTAAAAGAGGATGAAGATATCCTTGGTCGGTTCGAGAGAAAAATTCTTCGTAAGATATTCGGTCCCGTTTGCGTTGACGGGTTTTGGAGGAGAAGATTCAATCACGAACTATACGCGCTGTACAGCGACATCGACCTAGTTAAAAAACTGTGTATTGGACGTCTGAGATGGCTAGGACACGTAGAGCGAATGTACACTAACGCTCCGGCCCGCAGAGTCCTCAAATCTAACCCCGAGCGACGACGCAGTAGAGGACCTCCTCGCCGTAAATGGCGCTCACAAGTTCAAGGGGACCTCAACCAACTTGGAGTGCACAACTGGAGGCAATTAGCTAAATGGAGAGGCTTGTTGGTTGAGGCCCAGGTTCACCCCGAACTGTAGCGCCATCTAAGTGAGTGAGTAGTATTGTTGTCACGAGAGGGTTTCTCCAAAAAATGTGCGCCTTCGGATATGGCACTAAACTATAGGTCCCTTCCATTCGTGTGAAAAAAGTATAACGCACACAATACGAGTTGTTGCTATGAGCTAGTCGCAGGCACTTGAATTGCTCTTCCGCAAATATTTTTTTTTTATTTATCATTTATTCTTTATTTATTTATTTATTCATTTATTTAGTGTTTATTAACTTATTCAATAATAATTTATTTATTACTTATATATAGATTATTTATTTTTTAGCTAATTATAATATATTTATTTACTTATTTTTTCTTTTTTCCACAGTGATATTATATTTAAACTTAAGAATTTCTAAGCTTTTGTTATCAGACAGATTAGTTGCTATTATCATTTATTTCTACTAAATAATTTTTTTTCTATTTTAGATGAAAAGTTGTTTTTATAGCGTTTTCCATTCAATTTATTATGTATTCCTTTCAAACATATTTTGTAATATACACAAGTGTTATAACATTATTCAGAAGTAAGATGAAATCATAACTCTGTGTAAAAAAAACAAGTCAAATTAGTATTAGTAGAGTAAAGAAAATAATGAACAAAAAGTCAAAGTTCTTTAACACCCGCCAATAAGCTTCGATCCGGCTGCCCATGTGCTACTATTACTCAGGAGAATCGACTTATAGAGCGCGTCTTTGTAAAAAAAAAATGTACATGTTCAACTAACTTTCAGAGTCTTAATTATGGTGATTAGATGTGAAATTTATGTCATTTAATAATTGAAATATTGGCCTTTTCGTAATAAATGTATTCATAAAAATCGATGCGTTCTTATTATTGTTACTGCGGCCCTCGGCAGTCGCTTGAGCACTTCACGGACTGCCTCATCGTGGTCGAGGAGGCGATAAATAATAATATTCTAAGACGTAGGATAATCCACTGTAGCTCGAAGACCTAAGAGAAAATCACGGGAATCTACTTGTAAAGGGTGACCAGATAGCAATGATACTTTTTCCAATTGTTATGTTTCAGCAGCTGCCAAAGTTACCAATGACATCCAGCTGTAGAAACATTCAGTAAGGCTTGCCATTTGATCATGCATCGTTTCACGCTTGCCGAACGAGAGGAAATTATTAAAAAATATTATCGAAATTCCGGCTCAGTTGTAAATACGCAACGTGAATTTCGTCGTGAGGTCGGTCGTCATCATGGCTTCAGTATGCAGGCAATTCGTCGCAGCATAGAAAAGTTTGACCGTGAGTACACTCTTTTGGACCTTAAGCCACCAACCAGGCAGAGATTGGTGCGAAATGAAGAAAACATAGGCGCCGTAGCGGCCAGTATCGAAGAAGACCCAGAAATGTCGATTCGGCGCCGATCAGCTAAATTGGGCATCGGCAGAGAGTCAACCCGGCTTATTTTGCGGTTGGAATAGGGCTTACATTCATATAAGAAGCTGTGGTTCCCACAAGATGGCGCACTGTGGCGCCAAATGCTAAAAGTCGTGGTAAAATTCAAATTTTTCAATTCAATTGGTTTCTCAAAGGAAAATAAACAGAGCTTCAAACGCAAGAAAAAATTGTTTGATTGGATGAGCCGTTTGATTTTTACAACTCTTTAAAGTTGGACGACTTGAGCTTCGGTAAAAAAAAAAAAAATTATATTGTATGATGTTTCATGTTTCCCCGTACAAATTTCACATATTCACCAAGCAGGGTGGGCCATTTAGTGATTTCTTTTTAAATCATGGGTTATTTTGACACTGACAGCAGGGTGGGCCAACTACAAGTTTCTTTTTAAAAATGCAATAAAATGAACAAAATGAAATTTTTTCCACGTATTATGGCTTTGTGAGTAAGAGCAAATATTCCCATTAATTATGGAACACAACGTCGTTCAATGTTCTGTAACGCCCACCGTTGACCGAAACGTTGTTCCCAGCCTCATTTTCGAAGAAAAATGGTCCAATGATGCCACCACTCCACAATCCGCACCAAACTGTCGCTCTCTGTGGATGCATTGGGTTCTCGACAATAACGTGCGAGTTTTCCGAGCCCCAGATGCGGCAATTCTGTTTGTTAACGTAGCCGCCGAGATGAGAATGTACCTCGTCAGAAAAGATGATTTTTCGCCCAAAATCGTTGTCCAATTCAAGCTGCTCTAAGGCCCAAACTGCGAAGCGATAACGAAGCGGATGGTCATGCGCTTTCAATTGCTGAATCAATTGGACCTTGTAAGCGAATAATCCCAGATCTTTGTGCAGAATTCTCCTCAGGCTAGTGCGTGAAATGTTGAGCTGTTGAGATCGATGACGAGTTGATGTTCGTAAATTGAGTCTCACACTCTCGGCTATAGCAGCCACATTCTCGTCTGTGCGCACCGTACGACGACGCGGACCATGAGTGTTGTCCACTAGCATACCAGTCTCATGAACTTTTTGCACAAACTTGCGTACAGCAGGCGCGGTGGGTGCTTCATTTCGGCTAAAACTTTTTTTTTCTTTTCAAAAAACGCACTGTTTGGGCTACACAGCACTCACTTTGGAAATAAGTTTTCAATATTTCCCAATGTTGTTCAAGCGTAAAGCGACTCATTTCGTTCCGCGGAGGTATGATACTGACTTTCTGTCAAGATTTCGAGCAGGAAACCGCTGTCAATGTCAAAATAACCTATGATTTAAAAAGAAATCACTAGATGGCTCATCCGTAAAAATTTCATTTTGTTCAGTTTATTGCATTTTTATAAAGAAACTTGTAGTTGGCCCACCCTGTATACTTCGGTTGTGGTGTTCTTTAAGTAAATTAAAATATTAAAAAAAATAAAAGAAAATATCGCTTAATATTTTTAATAAATTTTGTATTATAACATATTTTTAAGTACATTTTTTAGCTTTTCATAGAGCTGCAAAAAAAGAGGACTAAGGCAGGAAAAAAAATTAAAAGGGTCTTAGAACTTAACTATTTGTTAAACGTTGTGCAAAACTGCAGCTACCAGTTATTGCCGATTTACGAAATAAAGGGATTTGTTTAAAACAAAATCCAGGTATATTCGATGCTTGGATTTACAGTAACGAGCACGAAAAGTATAATGCATCGCCCATTTTTCGCAGAAAAAAATCCTTAATTATGTTTAGTAAGCGGCTTTTTTTATGGACTTCCATTCTTTCTAGGTTCGTAAGTCATTAAGTGTCATTTATTGTTTTAAGTGATAATTGCTGGTGGAAACGAAGTTTGTTTTTCTTCTACGATTTATTGGAAATCACAATTTGCTCGGTTTTTGTACCTGCAGCAAATAGTTCTATGATTCCAACGGGAAATTAATTTCTATATATTTTTAAATATGTATTGAAAAACTCAGGAGCGGAAATTCGTGATACTTTGGAAACTTTGTGCTAGAGAGATTTGATTTGACGAAGTTAGCCAAATTTAATTTTTTTTATCTCCCTTTCATTGGAGAAGTGCAGCACTCATTTAGCTTTTTTGTTTTTTTTTTTTTAAACTCCGAGGGCTTTAAATCGCGTAAATTTTGAGAAAAATGCTTTACAGGGTGTTTCAGAATCTTCTGCTGAAGTAAGACTTTCTCGCCACAGGTGATAAACATGTACTAGATTCTAGTGTGGCGGAATTCAATATTAATACAAAATGTTAGTATTACAAAGTAATTTATGCCGGAGGTCATGTCTCAGTCTCAGTTACATATATTTTCTTTCTGCTTCGAAATCTTGAATCCTGCCTAATTATGAGTAGAGTACTCAAAAATATCATTCAGTACATTTTAAGCGATTCGAAACAATGAAGTGAACTAAAGGTAATTGTTTGGTCACATTATTGTATCTACTTGGAATGTCAGTGATCGGATTTCAAAGAGATTACCAATTTTCGTAAACGGGCCAAAAATTAGATTTGGACACAATCGTTAGAGCCGATTTCGAGGAAATTGCAATTTTTCAAAATCAGTCTTAAGTAAAGTGCTGTTCGTTTTGGGATTAGAATAAAAATACTAATTTCGCCCTGCAGGCAACATTGAAGATTGAAGTCAGTTGGTACAGCCGTTTAGCAGTTGAGTATACAACCAGAAATATTGAGAGGCAGAAAAGCAGAATTAAGAGATTGGAACATTTCCTTCTTTCGTCAATATTGGCAACCAAAAATAATTCAATACACTCTTTTCAAGAAATGAGAAAAGCCCTGTGAAAGTAAGAAACCAAGAAAGTTTTGAAAATAGAAGTGCAGAATCAAAAGGAGTACGTACTGCCTGCAGTAGTATAAACAACAGCAGTGATACAAAGGGGAGGCATCGAAAGACGGACTCACATAATATCTGAAACAGATTGACACACAGCAGTAGTAAAGTGTTAAGAATCATTTCACTTAAGTAGTTAAGGCGTGTTCTCAATCCCTTTTTCCAAAATCAGTTATTTCTTAATTAACGTGGTTGGAAGCCTAATACTGTGTCTTTGAGCAATTTTTTTAATTTCATCTTCAACCAATACATATGGTAGATCTCGTATATACCAAGGTGCATTAACTATGTTTCTCAGTAATTTATTTGGAAGGTTAGATTTTTTTGTAAATTTGTCTGACATGTGCATACCCACAAATGGACCCCGTAGGTCCATTCTGGTTTCCGAACTTGCAATAACTTATTGTAGTTGGCCAGGGAAGAATATCTTCCAATAAGCCAATACATTTCATTGTAACGCATGTTTAGTTTCAGTTCATCTCTATTTTTCTTTACATGCGCTTTCCAGCGCAGTTTAGCATCTGGAGTCATGCCTAAATATTTGGCTGTATTTAAATATTCCACTACTATGTATATTGGAATATGAAGTACATTTTTATATGTAAAATTTATAGGGACTGACTTTACGTCATTTAATTTGATCTGGCATTTTTTAGTTCATTCTAAACTCTTATTTACTGCCTTTTAAAGCTTTCTTGTTGCTACTATTACTTCCTGACCTAGCACACTCTCTTGTGGTACACCAGCTTTAATTTCTCCTAATGTTGAGTACTCTGTTTCTTGTTTAATTCTGAAGAATCGCTGTATAAAAAAACTCTAGAGCTTTCGAATACTGTTTCGGTAGTTGTTTTTGTATTTTATGTATTACTCCTTTGTAGCAGACTTTATCGTAAGCTTGCGTTATATCGAGAAATATAGTAGAGCAGATCTTTTATTCTTCAAATGCTTTTTTGATTTTATCTTTGATTTTATGCACCTGATCAATCGTAGAGTGCTTACTTCTAAAGCCAAATTGGTTTGCCTGGTTTTGGAATCATTATTACCTCCGCGACTTTCCACATGCTTGGCACATACCTTAACCGGAATGCAGCATTTATAATCTGCTTTAGTTTTTTTAAACCTTTTTTTGGAAATTGTTTTAGAATTTCGCCTTTAATTAAATTAAACCCTGTGACTTTTTTTATATTTATGCCTTATTTTATTTCTTTGGCAAGTTCCTTAACTGTAACCGGCCGAATAGATTTGTCTTTTTCGCACATTTCTTCCGCTCCTTGACAATCTTTTCTTCAGGAGACGTTTTCAAGATAATCAGCAAAACTTTGCTCAGTTACCTTTTCTGGTTTTTACTGGCAGAATGTGAACTATTAGCCTATTCATAATTTTTTTATTGCCATCCAAAGCGAGTAGTCTGTACTAGCATCATTTGAAAGATTGGTAAGGTAAGTTTTTAAAAACTCGTTATTAAATCCTCTTGCCGATCTTCTAAGCTTATTATTTAAAATGTTCAGTTTGGTTTTGTCGCTTGGCGCACTTGTCAACTGCCACAATTTTGTGGCTCTCCTCTTTTATGCAATAATTTCACAAATTTCTCGAGGGTAAGAGTTTTGTTTCATCATGTTTGTTGTTTTGATTTATTTGGTTTTACGTTTATTTTATGTCAAAAACCTGGTACACCAGCCGATAACATTTATCTACATAGCTTAACTCAAATATGAAATTTAAACAAAAAACCTAAGGCGAAAAATGGTTTTCAGTGAAACACCGTTAATTGGACTGTATTTTCCAATACGCAAAAGTTCAAAACAAAACAAAATATTTTGTTTTTCAAGTGTAAAAGAAGCAAACACGAACATGAAAGTCATTTTGTGAGAAAACACTAATAATTTTCTAATAAGAGTTTACAAACGAGTTGCAGTTAAATTAAGTTTCATCTTACTTTGCGAAAGCGCAATAAGTCCAAATATAATTATATAATTATAGCACAATACAATATAGCCTGCCAGAAGATTGCCTATAAGATCTTGCCTGTCGTATTATGTGAATGCCTAAAACCGACCGTCAGCAACCTGATAGGTCTTAATGAGTGCGGTTTCCGGCGGGGGAAGTCCACCACTGACTAAACATTCACATTATGTTAGATCTTGGAAAAAATCGACGAATTTAAAGCCGATACGCATCACCACTTCATCGATTTAAAAGTTGCCTATGATAGCGTGTGTAGAGCCGAGTTAGGCAGTGGTTATGTAGCAAGTGAGTAATACTGGCGTTAGCAAGCGCTTTAACATTAAATGCATTTGTTAGAGCGCGAGCAAATGAGCCTCTAATGAGAGGCCTTTTTTTTATATATAATTTGGCGCACTCAATGGGTTATGAATACCCTATAAATGTTTGTTTTACATAGTGCGGGCGTTGGAAAGGATAAATAGATAGACAGAGAGAGAGAGACTGATTTGGAGTAGTGACTTGAGACTTGGTTGTATATGTTTCAGAAATTATCCGGGGGTGGTGTGCTGATTATTGGGGAAATTTTTCGTTATTTTTTTGTCTTTGGTTCTGCTTCACAGTATTTCATCCAACGGAGCGAACAATTTTTCCAGCCATATGACCAAGCTACTGCCAGTGTTATGCCTCCGCAGTAGTGTACATGCAAGGTTTCGCAATTGATCGAACTGACTTTATATACTTCGTGAGAAATAAATAAGTGCTTGCTGACATCAGGATTTGAACAGTAACCCTTAGCATGCCGATTAACGACGTAACCACTACAACATTGCCACTCCCAAAATAAGATGTTCTGCAGTTGTTGTTGTTGTAGCAGCTGTGTAGCTGAGGTTGACGATCCTTGGTCGAGGTATTGTCCTCGAGTCGCTCCGGGACGTACGTACGTACGTAGAATCGATCGTCGTGAGAGCTCGTTGGTGCAGTGGTTAGAAAAATTTCGATGGTATTTTTTTCCATTTTATACTCGAGTGGCTGGTGATTGCTGTTCTCCGCTGAGGCTTGAACTTGCACTCATCGGCTAACAAGTAAACACTCTATCCACTGCACCATTGCAGTAAGTTGAATTGCATTTACAAGCTCTAGCGCGAGCTTAGTCGAAAATTGATACCAAGGGTTGGCAGCGTGTATAGACACAATTTATACAGAGCCATGTCTAGACTCGGCATCCCTGTCAAACAAAACAAAACATACATATGCTGTCTACAAGAAAGGAAACCCAAGATCGGCGTTTTGGGCAGAACGCCATAATAGTCAGATATGATTTTGTCTTTGGACTAGGCCCTATGCTAAACTCCGTAAATGACATCAGTGATCATCAGATCAAACGAAAAATTGCACTTGCCAATGGCTTTTTTTGTGGACTAAGACAATTGCATAACAAACCCCTATCTCGAACTACTAAGGTAACTCTGTATAAGGCACTAATCATTCCAGTTGCATGGAAAGCAAGTTAGTTTAGTTAACGGGACTTTTTTCGAGCAGTGTAGAATACCGTTGTCTTAAAGTTTTATTCACTGTATTGTTTTGCAAGAAAGTACTCGTACGAAAAAACCTAAATCGAAGATTTCACTTCGATTGATGGTTGTTTATCTCCCCTTACAGTAAACCACTGGTTTAACTATTGTTAGGAGATTACAGTCATCGATTTCTTTGAGACAATCGAAATGAAAAGTCAAACTGGTGGGCCTGGAAAAGTGGTGCAAGTTGACGAGAACAAATGCGGCAAATGAATATTTAATAATGGAGGACGGGTAGATGGGCACTGGGTACTCGGAATGAATGCCGGCTCCGGAGATCTTCGGTTAGAAATCTGCACAGACAATTTACGAAGAGAAGAAGAAGAGAGGTTAAAGGAGAATTCTATAATAACAATTATACTCGAATAATTTCGCCGATTAGATGGTCATTGATAGTCTAAGAGCCCGCAGTTAGAAGTAACCGAATGAATCCTATGTTAATATGTTGCCTTGATGCCCAATATTTGAGATATGGCAGCACATAATGACAGCTAAAGGAAATAACTGTATATTGAAAATGCCGCAGATTTCAAAATAGGAATAATAGGTGTAACCGCTTGAATGTACTAGTACATTATAGAGTACGACCCCTTCAGTAAGAGTACATGTGTCCAAGTAAAACGTTTTGGACTTATGTAGTTATGTTCATGGTATTTTGTTATGTATTTCAGAGAGATTTCATCTAGTTACGTTGTATAGTTAAGGTCCAGTTATGCGTTTTGTGCCTCAAAATAGCTTGTATGCTTTTGGCGGATTTTGAGCCTTTGGATGCGCCTGGCGAGGATTTTGTGAAAGCCTTGGACTTATCTAGTTGTGTTCATGGTGCTTTGTTCTGTATTTTAGAAAGATTTCATTTGGTTACATTGTATAGTTAGGGTCCAGTTATGCGTTTTGTGCCTCTAAATGGGTTGGGTACGATTGACCGCATTTTAAAATCTCGTTTTCAAAATCTCGCATTACGAAATCTCGCAATTATTAAAATCTCGCATTATCGAAATCTCGCAAATCAAAATCTCGCAGTATCAAAATCTCGCAAATCGAAATCTATATTAGCTATGTAGGTATTTACTTTTTGAATTAAATGGCTTTTTCAAAAAAGTATGTTTTTTTAACTTTTTTAAAGGCAAATTAATAAACGCCGCTTTCCGGAGGGGTTTAGCCGCACACGCGACTTCGTCGCTCCGCCGTGGGTATGTCAATAACTGCCAGGCAGGCGCCTGGAGCTAAAGTCTATTTTCACGTATGCATTCACTTTCAAAACCTTATAAATTTCAAATTTCATTATGAAATAGGAGTAACTCAAGACTTTTGATAATGCAAGATTCCCCTGTATTTGCGAGATTTTTATCTTTCAGAGCGAGATTTTGATAATGCGAGATTTTGAATATGCGAGATTCTAATTATGCAAGATTTTGAAAATGCGACATTTTGTTATTCGGGATTTATTTAAAAAGTGCGAGATTTCGTTATTAGAGATTTTGGTTTGCGGTCAATCGTACAGCTCTCCTCTAAATGGCATGTATGCTTTCTCCAGATTTTGATCGTTTGGATGCGTCTGGCGAGGACTTGGTGACAAGTAAAACGTCTTGGACTTACGTAGATATGTTCATGGTGCCTTGCTATGTACTTAAGAGAGATTTCACTTGGTTACATTGTATAGTTAGGGTCCAGTTATTCGGTTTGTGCCTCTAAATTGCATGTATGCTTTCGGCGGATTTTGATCCTTTGGATGCGTCTTGCAAGAACTTTGTGACAAGTAAAACGTCTTGTACTAATGTAATCATGTTCATGGTGCTTTGTTCTGTATTTTAAAGAGATTTCATCTGGTTACGTTATATAGTTAAGGTCCAGTTATGCGTTTTGTGTCTCTAAATGGCATGTTTGCTTTCGGCGGATATTGATCCTTTGGATGTGTCTGACAAGGACTTGGTGACAAGTAAACCGTCTTGTACTTATGTAGTTATGTTCATGGTGCTTTGATCTGTATTTTAGAGAGATTTCATCTGGTTACGTTGTATAGTTAGGGTCCAGTTATGCGTTTTGTGCCTCTAAATGGCATGTACCCTTTTGGCGGATTTTGATCCTTTGGATGCGTCTGACAAGGACTTGGCAACAAGTAAAATGTCTTGGGCTTACATGTTTGTAGTCAGAACGTCTTGTTCAATATTTTGGCTTCGTCTGGCAAGTCCTTAGTGACATCCAAAACGTCATGGACCATCATAGTTGTATTCACGTTGCAATATCCTATGGTTCAGGAAAAATTGGCGCGGTTACATAAATTATACAAAATTGGAATTTTGTACGCGTTTCTACCGCGTTTGGCAGGGCTTTAGCTACACTTAAGACTTCTTGGACACATGTTCTCTTACTGAAGGGGTCGTACTCTATAATGTACTAGTTAGCGTACTAGCGGTTACACCTATTATTCCTCTTTTGAAATTTGCGGCATTTTCAATATACAGTTCTTTCCTTTAGCTGTTATTACGTGCTGTCAGACGAGCATATTTCAAATATTGGGTATCAAAGTTTCATTCGGTTACCTCTCACGTCCAAAATTAACTGCGGGCTCTTGGTCTATGAGTATCAGTTGAGACTCGAAATCAAATAAGAAATGGGGCGATCGATTATAAGGAATTATTAAATGCTATATAGTATGTGTGAGAGGGTCTTAATAAAAATTGAACTTTTACACATATTTTAGTTCTTCATTTTTATAAATTGGAAAATGGAATTACTCCAATTGCGCTTCAAAAATGAATATAATAAAGAATAATATGATTTTAGGCGTTTATTACTTTTATTTGCCGTAGAATTCTTGTTGCATACTTCTGACATGCATTACCTATCATTTTCAACAATTTACGGATTTTTTTTAGATATTATTACTTTCTTTATATCTAGTTGTTTATAGTTTTTACAGTTTTTAACCCATTAATATGATGTTACAAAGCGGAAGAAATTGCAATCCATCAGTGAATAATATATCAGAAATGCGTTCAGTTTAGGGCAGCTTATGAAAACTCATTTGCTTATAACTTTGAATAATAGTATCCTCACAAAATGAATTTAATTTTTGTGCATAGAAGGCCATCCTAAGTATGTATGAATATTTTTTATTTTTTGCATATTGGAAAGCGGCTCCTAATTTTGAGGTCAAAATGAAAATTCTCGTTTTGCATCAAATCGCTACCCCACAGAACCAGATGTGAAGTTTGAAGCAAATTCGTGCAGTCGAACATACACACAAGCAGACATATTTTCAGACGCAATGTTTTGAAGTTCCTCTACAATTTTTAATTTTTTAATTTTTTGCCTAGGGGTTAGTGGAAAAGCTCTAATGCGCACAGGAAACAGACCCGCTCTGTTTCGAGTAGTGTGAGACTCCTACTCACTAAAAACCACCTTTAACCCATTTTCAACCTGACACCTTCCACTCCGGGACCGCTTTAGAATTACTTTAGAGTGCTTGCGTTTTCTTTCCCCTCCGGGGACCGGCTTTTTTAATTATCTCTTGATGCGGGCTTATAGTATCTTGCCGGTAAGGCTTTATTCATTGAATGATCAATGAATAAAGATATCTTATTCCACATGTCCATACTAGAGACCATCTTGTTTACGGCATTTTCTGAGGAAAAGTTGCCTATCTCTGACTCCAGGCTATTCCTTTCTTCTGCCCCCCTATTACGGATGAACAAGGTGTGATGGGCATCGCCTTCCAAAGAGTATCCATATTGGCAGACTGCGCTCTCTACTTTTCCCATCTTGTGCAGGTACCGGTTGAAGTAACCAAGTCCGGAAAGGATCTGGGTGATATAATAACTCACTTCACCGTGCTCCCGCTTCGTCCATGCAGCAACGTCTCTGATCAACCGGTAGGTCCATCTTCCCCTCGTTTCGGCGTTCCATCTGTTTTGCCACTTCTGCTTCGTGAGTTGCTTTGCTTCTCTAGCTGCAGTTTGTGCCCTTTCCGACGCGGACTTAATCTGCTGCCAGAAAGTGAGTTTGGTGTCGAGTGCTATTCCCAAATACTTCACTGCTTCTTTTGCTAGTACAGCTTCTGATCTCACTTGGAACTCAACATTTGTGAGAATTCGTCTCTTTGTCTGCAATAGTGTCTCTGTTTTTTCAGTCGCTAGGCTTAATCCGTGGTTTTCCATTCAGGGACGTACCTGCCTCATAACTTGGTTCAACTTTCTTTGGGCATCCGTGCAGTCGTAACTGCAGCAATATCATCTTCGTAACCGACTAAAATGGTGTCTTCCGGCATCTCCATGCGTAGAATCCCGTCGTATGAGATGTTTCATAGGTCGGGACCCAAAATAGAGCACAGCGCTGAGCGGTGATTATGTTCATGCGTGGTCCCTCCGTGCTGTTGTAAATTAACTCTCGATCTCTAAGGTAATCTTTCACCATCCGTAAGAGATACTGTAGTAGGGCGTCTGAAATGGATCATTTGATCCCCTAGCGCTTATAAACTAATTACGCCTCATTAAAGTGGCCGTGGAGTTATGCAATGAAAATGATCTAGTGAAATGTGGGCATTTTCTTTACTTTCCGGGGATTTCATTAAAATTTGTCTTCTTTTAAGAAACGAGCCACAGTAAGCTTATGGATAATGTATGGATGGGTTACTCGTGTATACCTACTTCCTGATATTTTGTCAATAATTTTTTTTACAAACATGTTGAAGAAAGAGGCATTTCCCCAAAGCTGACGTGTCAAAGAGTGCATTTAAAAAAAATAACTGCTTGTACTGCTTCGAAATATCAGAAGCCTATAAATGAAATTTCATCTATCTTCGTAGCTGACAATTTAAGGTCCAAAAAGAGAATTGCCTAGGCTGTCATTTACTATGTACTTTAATGGGACTATCTCCATTATTTCCCTATATTACAAACCATGTGTCAAATTTTATATACCCTATGGGGGTATCTTTGTTTATAAGTTTAACGACGGTCCCCTATCTTCGTAATTTATTTAATGTACCGTGTCGCAGAGTAAATTATAGACTTAATGAACCCTTTACTAGATGCCCGAGAAAAACCAATGTTGTGTACAATTTAATTGATTTTCAATTTCGTCCAAATTAGAAATGCATTTCTTCAATTATCAATTATTATTGGTTTTAAGAAACTAGACAAAAAATTTTGACTAAGTTATGTATATTCTCAGTACTTTGCCGATAAAGATTCAACCCGGTTTCACTAGGAAGAAGCATAGAAGAAACTGTATGGAAAGTGCATTGAGGTTCAGTGAGATTACGTTAAAAAATAAAAGTTTCAATAAAAACACACAAATGTATTCGTATATTAAAAAATTGTTAAAGCAATGTGTACATATCAATACACTGATTTCAATTACACTGGTCAACATATAAAATATTTTTTTTGTTGCCGTTCTTCCAAAATGTTTTTTTTTTTATACCTTGCCATGAAACTGTTTTTGTTGTGTTATCGTTAGTTCTTTAGTGATGGTAGTTATAATACTCCTACGCGATAAACTGTCAATAACCAATGTCAAGTAAAGGGTGAGCCAGCAGCTAGTGTAAAAGTTTTCATTAAATTAAGTACACATTTGTTAAGAAATAAATATAGAACTTTATTATTTAATAAAGCCTGGTCTATGGCAATTATGAGTAGAATACAACATTGTTCACGTCACCACCACGGCTTCTGTTGCAAGCGACCATCCGAAGGTCAAAATTATTAATAATTTTTTGAAGAATAAGTGAGTCAATGGCTATAATTTCGTTTTGGATGTTATGTTTGAGATCCAATCATAATTGCCATGGACCGGACTTCATTAATCAATAAAGTTCTATATTGGTTTCGTAATAAATGTGTGTTTAATTTAATAAAATCTTCCACACTAGATGTTAGCTCACCCTTTGTACATTTTGTCGTATGTTTAAATAGTTCGATGTAGTAAACTATTTCTTATATTTTTCTGTTAATACTTATGCATGTACGATTCAAAAAATTTATAATTTAATTAACGGCAAAAAACCAGTGTTGTTCTACCCCTTTAAGTTGTAAGCGTGCATTCAGTTGTTCCCAAATTATATGCATATGTGCATGTATTTACGAACAATATGCTGAAAAAAACAGTAATAAGAGCAATCACATTTGCAAACAAAACTAGCGGGGATGGATCTATTAACTTCCAAACTCCCGGGGCATGAAATATATGTTGAGAATGGATTAGAAATGTCCTATTCCCAATGCAGTTCAGGGATGCGTTATTAACACACATGAGTGTGTATGAAAATACCCATACGGCATACATATATAAAAGTTTATATACATATATGTATAGGTTATGCCATATATTTTGCAAGCAGAGTCAGCAAGTGTATGAATGACTTATATTCAACCCTTATACCTACGTGCATAGGTTATTTTGCTTACACCCTAACAAACACAATGCTGTCCTTTTGCTTCCGTTCTGTTGAATCCATTCATACAGATGATCGCAATTAAAGGAAATGAAATCCAAATATGGTTCTTATTGGTGTTCTCCAGTATGACGACCGTATCGCATGTGGTAAATTTTGTGTCGCCCTAAGTAATTGCGGAAACGTTGTAGTATGGGGGTAATTGAAACATATGGGGTTAGCATTTATTTTATTGTAGACTAGCTGTCCCTTATGGTTTTCTCAGCAACAAAAAAAAAGTTGCGGCCATTTCTTCACGGATAATTTTTTTTTTTATTAACGTTACAGACTGCACACATTATAGTCGTGTCAATAATACAAATTGACATTTGGCTTGTGCCAAAGAAGAGGTCGAAAGCAAACCCGCGTATTTGAGAGTCGATTAATAATAGTTTTTTTCTTTTATTTATTTCCCAATGTAGTAAATACATCTGTCTTAGAAAAATACACCTAATATTTGTTTTTACAATTAAAATTTTGGGACTTAATTTGGACTAAGTGACCATTGTTCTTAGCCCTTTTAAGGACTTTAAGCACAGGAAGTTTTAACAATTATAAAACGATTAGAGTAGTTATAAAAAAAATAGATTTTTATATTTAGGATGTTTTAAGATGTTGACCTAGTGGTCCGTCTTATCAAGTCACTGGGTCTATTTCTCTTTAGTCGTCGTCTTCCGAAGATTTCCTTCATTGGTAATGAATTGACTTCGTTGTTAGGGTGAACTACTATTTTTATGTGATATTTTCTGACAATAATAGTTAAAGTGAAATTGAAGGGCTTATTGTAATAACATGATAAGCCACAACGAAAACAAGCGAGGGTAAAAAAGACTATTATAAAAAAAGTTTTTATTATTGAAATGTATTATCGTATTCTACTCGTCAAATCCTTTCATTTGATACCCATATTAAGCAGGTTGTGAAGTAAATGGTAATCCGGCATCTTTGGGCGTCCACCACATTGAGTTTAGAATTATGTCACATAACTTATCGTATTTAATTCTTCAAACTCTTTATCTGATACCGCTATCAAGGAAGTTGTAAAGAAAAAAGTGATCAGTCAACCTGGGGCGTCCGCTGTATTGGATCCTAAAATTGATCGTATTCTGCTCGTCAAGCCCTTTAATTTGATACCCATGTCAAGGGGGTTATGAAAGAAGATCTAACTGAGTTATCTTTTGAGCACTGCTTAGCAATCTTTTCGCAGACTTCAACACTCATGATCCCAGTGTGATCTGAGACCTACGTTTTTAGATTCACGAGTTGTTTTGGAAGTGGGTAAAGGTTTAAACAAGGCCTTACGTGAAGTGCATCCTGACTGTCTCTACAGACGCATATACTTTGACCGTTCCACCCATTTCTTACAATTTATCATAGTTCATAAGTCCCCTACAGGTAGAGGATAGAATATAACCGATGTAGGTATGCCTGTCGTAAGAGGCGACTAAAATACAATCTCCGTATACCGAGTGTACAGTGTATACAAGATATGCAATGAATTAAACGACACGATTTATTACCCCAGGTGGCAGTCTAGCTTTTCTGGAAAATCCACTCTCTTCGGAGTTTGGCTTTACGGATATTGGGGAGAGCCGCTTATTGCAATCCAATGACCCTTTTTCAAAAAGTTCAAGAGTGCCTCGATCTCCTTCACCAAAATCGAATAGCTCCGGGAAAAGAAGTCCACCAGGAGCGCCAGCGCGCGAAATTCAGGACTCAACGAAATATAAAAGCTTTGAGGAAGGAAATAAAACACTACGAATCAAGTTTAACGAAATGGATCTACTCTGTCAAGATCTTAAGAAAGAGATAGACTTATTAAAAGAAGAAAATAAGGTCCTAAAGAACGCACATACCCACTAAGCACGCGAATGTACTCCAGCACGCTTAGCTAGTCGGTAATATCACACCCCGTGAAGAAGAGCTAGCTCGCGAGACGTATCGGGTCCCAAAGAAAAAACCTAGTAAGAAACGGAGATCCGGTTCATCGGCCGAAGTCGAGCACCTAAAAGAACAAAATCACAAAGATCCACAAGAAAAGCAACTTGGAGCGCAATTTCGTCCACCCCCACCAATAAACATCGTCGGGATAACGGAATATAATAAGTTGCAAAGCCTCCTTAAACCAACGTTAACATCGAAATATAACGTTACATCTTTGAGGGATAATGCGTGGAAAATTAACGTCGATGACTACAACGACTACCGAGCAGTGTCCCAAAAGCTAAATACCGAAAAGATTCAGTGGTATACTTTCGAAATCAAGTCAGAAAGGCCACATCGTGTTGTTGCAAGGGGACTCCACCCCTCATGCACATAAGAAGAGGTTATGACCAATCTTCAACCCAAAGGCTTTAAAATTCTTGATGCCGTTAATATCATCAAGAAGGAGAAGCAACAAACGGAAAGCTACAGGTCGGGGTAAACCTGGGCTTCAACTAACAAGCCTCTCCATTTAGCTCGGTCTTTAGCTAATTGCCTCCACTTGCACACTCCAAGTTGGTAGAGGTCCCCCTGAACTTGTACGCGCTACCTACGGCGAGGAGGTTCTCTACTGCGTCGTCCCTCGGGGTGTGAGGGTGTTTTCCGAAGGCTGAGGTTTCGCTCATCGGACCCAGGGTCTCCCAAAGAAACTCCCGAAACTTTGGGTAAATAGGTACATTATTTATTTAACAATACAATGAATGTTCAGTTTAGCTGGCCGTAACAATATGGAGCTACTTAACAATGAATCGAGTCCTATTTCAATATGTGCTCTTACGAGGCCCGGTGTAAGCTGACTTTAACAATTTTCTAATACTTAACAATAAAACTACAAACTTACTAACTACTCTATTAACTTCTGGTAAGCGTCCGCTGGTGATGGACACTTGAGCAGCAACTGCTTAGGGCCCTCACTTGGGTAGCAACTGCTGGTGGCAGTCACTTGGCAGCAACACCTTGCAGCGTCACTTAGGGAGCAACTGCTCGTGGTAGTCACTTGGCAACAACGGCTTAGGGCCGTCACTTGGGCAGCAACTGCTTGTGGTAGTCACTTGGCAGCAACGTCTCAGGCACGTTACTTGGGCAGCAACTGCTTGCGGCAGTCACTTGGCAGCAACGGCTGAGGGCCGTCACTTGGCATCAACGTCTTACGACGTCACTTGGGCAGCAACTGCTGATAGCAGTCACTTGGCAGCAACACCTTGCGACGTCACTTGGGCAGAAACTGCTTGTGGCAGTCACTTGGCAGCAACGGCTTAGGGCCGTCACTTGGGCAGTAACTGCTTGTGGCAGTCACTTGGCAGCAACGTCTTGCGACGTCACTTGGGCAGCAACTGCTTATGGCAGTCACTTGGCAGCAACGGCTTAGGGCCGTCACTTGAGCAGCAACTGCTTGTGGCCGTCACTTGGCAGCAACGGCTTAGGGCCGTCACTTGGGCAGCAACTGCTCGTGGCAGTCACTTGGCAGCAACGTCTCAGGGACGTCACTTGGCAGCAACGTCTCAGGGACGTCACTTGGGCAGCAACTGCTTGTGGCAGTTACTTGGCAGCAACGGCTGAGGGCCGTCACTTGGGCAGCAACTTCTTGTGGCCTTCACTTGGCAGCAACGTCTCAGGGACGTCACTCGGGCAGCAACTGCTGATAGCAGTCACTTGGCAGCAACAACTTTCGACGTCACTTGGGCAACAACTGCTTGTGGCAGTCGCTTGGCAGCAACGTCTTGCGACGTCACTTGGGCAGCAACTGCTTGTGGCAATCGCTTGGCAGCAACGGCTTAGGGCCGTCACTTAGCAGCACTTGCTTAAGGCAGGTACTTAGCTTCCATTAGCGCGGTAAACTCCTAGGAGCACGGATCGGATCCTCCAACTCGAGGATTAAGTTCAGGACCGACAATGGCTTATCCTTGAGGATGATGAACAGCTTCCGATCGGATCGGCTGTGGTCAGCAGCAGGTCCGTTTTATAAATCGTCGAAGTCCGGAAACAGACTGTGGTATTACCACGTCGGAGAGTTGACTCACAAGTACTAGAAATATGTACTAAACGACTGAGCGAGGAACTCTGTCGACCACATCTCCCAATCTCCGCCTTATGCAATTTTCTACAAAAAGCGAATGCGAATTATAAAAGTGCATGCAATTCACTTTTGCAAACCACTTAGCCAATGAGATTGAGAGAAGTGGTCATGTTCGCATGGCGTGATCCTTGCCAGATGTTGTTTGTTTGTACTGAACCAGCTATGGACAGTAGCGGCCATAAAAGTGAACTACAGTGGAGGCGATAAAAAGTGTAACGCTTCGTTAGATTCGAAGACTCTGCGGAGCGTTGGTGTCCATTCGTTTTACATGTCCTAGAATTCTTATACGTCCAATACGCAGTTTTTTGACTGGATCGATGTCGCTGTACAGCTCGTATAGTTCGTGATTGAATCTTCTCGTCCAAAACCCGTCAACGCAAACGGGACCGAAAATCTTACGAAGAATTTTTCTCTCGAATCGACCAAGGATATCTATATCTATAATAAAATCCATGTTTCAGCACCGTAAAGCAGAACTGGGATGATCAGGGTCTGATACAGAGTCTCTTTAGCTGTTCGACATAGGGCTTTACTGTTGAATTGCCTCATACGCCCAAAAAAACAGCGATTGGCAAGAGGTTTTCTTCGCTTGATTTCTGCGCTGATCTTGTTTTTCGAGTTTATAGCAGAGCCAAGGTAGACAAGTCCCTTACTTCCTCGAAGTTATAGCTGCCCACTGTGACGTTCTGTCCAATTCGTCGGTGTTGGCTGTCCCTTCTTGTTGACAGCATATACTTAGTTTTGCCCTCGTTTATCGCTGAACCCATTTTGGCCGCTTCCGCCTCAATGCTTTCAAACGCATCGGCGACAGCCCGCTGAGTTCTTCCAATAATGTCTATATCGTCGGCGTATGCAAGCAGTTGTACAGATTTGTGCTAGATTGTGCCTCCGGTGTTGGCTTGTGAGTTCGGCACAATCCGTTCAAGTAACCTAAAACCTTTTTCACATCAAAGGTCTCGGTGAGGTCATTACCGACCTTGATGGAGCAACGAGCGTTCTCCATCGTCATCCTGCACAGACGGACAAGCTTGGCAGGCGGCCTTGAAATCGATAAAGAGGTGGTGAGTATCGATTTGGAATTCTTGGGTTTTCTCCAAGATCTGCCGAAGTGAGAAGATTTGATCGATGGTGAACTTTCCTGGCCTGAAACCGCACTGATAGGGTCCAATCAGGCTCTTGATGAAAGGTTTCAGGCGTTCACACAATATCGCAGAAAAGATCTTGTATAATTGGCGCAGTAGAGCGGGTCTCCTTTCTTGTGGATCAGGCAAACGATGCTGAGATTCCATTCATCAGGCAAACGCTCGTTTGATCAAATCTTAGAGATGAGTTGTGTATGCACTCTACCAATT
This sequence comes from Brachypalpus laphriformis, assembly GCA_945910035.1. Classification (NCBI taxonomy): domain Eukaryota; kingdom Metazoa; phylum Arthropoda; class Insecta; order Diptera; family Syrphidae; genus Brachypalpus; species Brachypalpus laphriformis. Next base: position 128,394,404 of record OX246756.1, read on the forward strand.
CATCACCAGCTGCCTTGAAAAGTTCGGCCAGTAAGCAGTCAGGTCCAGCAGCCTTCGACGTCTCGTTTCCCTCTTATCCGGGTTAGCCTGTAACGGAATAAACCATGCCGTCGCATTTATTTATATAATAGCAATGGCCGACCTACATAGTTTTAAGGCAGTCTTATTATTATTATTATTTGTGTAGTGTTATTTTGCACTGCGACCTATTGGTCTATTGTGCCCCCTGCTAGTACCTTGGGGGGTTTGTTCCCTCGTTAGAGTCCCCTTCGCAATTGCAATTGCTGCGTAATTGTGTTTGAAGGCCATAATGCTCTTACTTTGCCTTGGCGAGAATAGTTCACCTTAGAGCTCTTTCTCCAGACCAGTTTCTTTTAAGAATCTGAGAATGAGAAGTGGGTCCATGGTTGGCATATCCTCTTCTGATACTTGGTATTTGCCACTTGTATTTCAATCTTTTGCGGGTCAGTGCCCCACAGGACTCCAGAAGGTGTTCCGGAGTCTCACATGACTCGTTGCAGAATCTGCAAAGGCCTTCATTTGTTATACCTAGTTTCCGTAGATGCTCCCTGAGTTTGCAGTGCCCCGTTAGGAAGCCTGTTAGGATCCGTAGGTTATTCTTGCTAAGGCAGATGCAGGCTTCGAATCTTTTCCGGTTGTAACATCCCAGTAGTTTCTTAGCTTGCCTCAGGCCTGTGGTGTTGTTCCAGGTTCTTGCCCTGTCTTCTCTCTCCATTTTCCTGAATTTCTCGCGTATGGTGTGTTCCCCCATTCCACAGAATGGTTCAGGTCCAATGAAGGGCTCTGCAGCCCCTTGTCTTGCCAAGGCGTCTGCTGCTTCGTTACCTTTTATCCCGACGTGACCGGGTATTCAGTAAAGTGTAACTTAATTGTTTCTGCCCAATTCATTAAGCTCGCATAGGCATTCCCACACAAGTGTTGACTAAATAACATAGGAGTCAAGTGCTTTGATAGCTGCTTGGCTGTCTGACAGTATTGCTATGTCGCAGTTGCTGTATCCATTTTCGAGATTGAGTTGAATGCATCTGTTTATAGCGCATATTTTAGCTTGAAAGATGCTGGTGCACTTGCCCATAGGTTCTGAGTGCTTGGTCCTTGGCCCAAATACGCCCGCCCCGGTTTCCTCTCCAGTCCTCGAACCGTCTGTATACCACTTTATCGTGTGGCTGCCCAGTCCGTATATCGTGGATTCGTTGCTCCACTCTTTTTTGTTACTTAACTTTGTACTAACGTTTTTCCCAAAGTTAAGATTCCTGATACTGTCGTCCCTGGGGACGCCCAGAAGGGGAAGTTTTTTGAGAAGTGCATCGTATTCTCTCATACCAACACATTTCTCCCTTCCGATACCTTCTTTTGCCATCCTTAGGATCGTTCGCTGTGCATTTTGCTCCACTACAAGATGGAGCGGTGTTAGCTCCAGGAGTACTTCCATGGCTGCAGTTGGCCACGTTCGCATTGCCTCAGTGATGCAGAGGCACGCAAGTCTTTGCACTTTAGTGAGTGCCTCCCTCGTTGTGACTAGACTAGTTCGCTTTGTCCATGCTATTGCACCATAAGTGATCATTGGTCTTACAATGGCAATGTACATCCATCTTAGAATATTTGGACTAAACCCCCAAGACTTACCCGCTAGGCTCCTGCATATCATTAGAGCACGGGTAGCTTTTTTGGATATCTCCTCTATGTGTTTCTTCCACAAGAGTTTGCTATCTAGGTGTAGTCCTAGATATTTCACTTCCTTTACCGGTGCCAGTATCGTGCCCGACAGTCGGATTGGCTTCAGTTCAAGTTTTCTCTTCCTCGCGAACGGTACTAGTGTGGTTTTGGCCGGGTTTATATTAAGCCCAGCCGTGCCGCACCATTCTTGAGTTACTGTTAGGCCCCTTTGTATAATATCACATAGGGTTTCCTTGAATTTTCCCCTGGCAATCAGTACAATGTCATCAGCGTAGGCTTGACAGTTAATTCCAAGGCTTGTTAATTTTGCAAGAAGCTGATCCACAACAAGACTTCACATTAGGGGAGATAACACTCCTCCTTGTGGACATCCTCTTGTTGTGTTGACCCTGATAATTCCATGTGAAGTTTTAGTTTCTGCTGATCTTGTTCTCAGCAATTCATACATCCACTTAGATACTGTTCTGCTAACTCCCTTTCTGTCAAGGGCTCGTTTAATAGCTTCATGTGAAGAGTTATCAAATGCCCCTTCAATGTCTAGGAAGGCGCAGATTACTATCTCTTTTGTTTCAAGAGCACTTTGGATTGTTTCCGTCAGCTGATAAAGAGCAGTCTCAGTAGGCCTGCCCGCCCTGTATGCATGCTGATGATAATGCAGTGGGGATGTATTAAGAATATCATCCCTTAAATGGTTGTCCACAGCTTTCTCCATTGTTTTAAGAGAAACGATGTTAGGCTGATCGGTCTGTATGACTTAGGCTGTGTTGGGTCCTTCTTCCCTATTTTTGGTATAAACACAACTCTCGGCCGTCTCCATTGGTTTGGAATATATCCCAGTGCAAGACTGCTTTTTGTTATTCTGACCAGGTGTGGTAGTAGTTTTTCTTGCCCCCTTTGCAATAGGGCTGGTATAATACCATCGCCACCAGGTGACTTGAAAGGCTGGAAGGAGCTAATTGCCCACTCGATTCTCCCTCTGGAACAGATAGCCCCTGCAATCTCCCAATCTTGTTTCCGAGGTCTGGTCGTGTTGGTCATGCTCCCGTCACAGGTGTTCTGCGAAGTTCCGGGGAAGTGAGTTTTTAGAGCAGTGATGCTCTTTGTTCTTCATCTTTAGTAAAGCTGCCGTCAGGTTTTTTAAGGGATGTTGGCATTGCCCCCGATTTTGCAAGTGCTTTATGTAACCTGGCTGCAGCAGGAGTGCTGTTTATTGTCTCACAGAACTTCCGGAAGCTTTCTTTTTTCGCCCTTATTAACTCCTTGTTGTAGTTTGTGAGTGCCGCCCTGTAGCCTTGCCAATCCCCATTACGCTTTGCTCTGTTAAACAGCTTGCGTGTATCAGAGCGTAACTTTGTTGGGTTGCTGCTCCACCATGGCACATCTTTCCCACCCTTTCTGTTGCTTATGGGGCAACTCGAGTCGAACGCGTTTGTAATCGTGGTATTAATGCCCTCTACCGCGTTTTCTAACTCTAGATAGTGTGCTGGAGCCCTCCTCAGATCAATATGCTCCAGATTACTATCTAGGGTTTCTTTAAAGACCTCCCAATTTGTTTTTCTTGGGTTCCTGACTGGATTTCTTGTGATACATGCCCTATCTAACTCAAACACAATGGTTCTATGGTCAGATAATGACGGCTCATCTGATACTTTCCAGTTCCTGACTAACCTCGCTCGGACTACCCAGCGTGAGGTCAAGAACTTCCTGTCTAACTCTAGTAACAAAGGTTGGGGTATTCCCTACATTATATATATCAAGGGATGAACAAAGAATGAATTCTAGTAAAGACTCACCCCTGGTATTGGTGTCGGTGCTCCCCCATATAACATTGTGAGCATTGGCGTCACATCCAATCAGCAGCGGCATTTGGAGCTTATTACAGTCCTCCACTAAGCGCTGCAGTTCTGTTGGGACAGCTGGTTCATCCCCAGCACAGTATGCAGAGGCGATGATGATGGTGCGGTGTACTCTGTCGATGTTCAGGGAAGCCTGTAATGGCACCAAGTCTCGCGTCGCAAATTCTGAAAATAGGAGAAAGTTAATTTTGTTGTTGATAAGGATACATGCCCTTGTCCTTGCATGACAGTCCTTTGACTCCTCCTTTCAAGATACATGGCTTCTGAATCAATACAATGCCCATGTTTTGTTTGGTAAACATCCACTTCCGGTGGTGTCTCCTCTGAGGCTGGTTTCGAGCTGGTACTATGCCCTGCGCTCTCCTCCAGCTTCCTGCACTGCCGCATGCAGTAAGGCCCACCCCTTTCCAAGCCTTCAGTTTGGGAGCTACGGTCTTTAGCCATTTCACCGTTTGTGGTCCACCGCAGTCGACCAGTAGCATGCCATTCTTGAAATGAACGCCCTGGAACTTGAGCTTATGCTCCCATCCCAGGATCATTTCCGCCACGATGGCGTTCTCGAGTGCTTTGAGGTCCTCAGCATTTAGCATTTCCTGTGGGTAATTCACAGGAAGTACTGCAACCTGCTCAGCAATTCGGCCTCAGCATGTCTTCCACCAGCCGGAGCTGCCCCGGCAGCCACAGCATAGCTTCTGCCAGCTGAGACAGCGCTAGCATTCGCAGGCTTTGCCTGGGGCCACTTAGCGCTCTCCTCGGTCCTCAGCCTTTTCTGCACATTACATGCAGGAGGTGTTATAGCATTACTGCCCCTCTTGGATGATGGCACAGCGGTGGAGTCGGGCTTTGCCCTATGCTCCTCCGCCTTTTACTGACATCATCAAGTGCAAGGCCCTTTCTGAGGTAGCGCAGGTTCCATCGAGATCCCGCACCGCTCAGACCCCTTCTCAGGGGCTCACCTTTGCCTCCCGGTTGCCCAGGTGGCGGCATCGGCGGGCAAGCTCGCTTCCTCTTGGTCGGTGCGTCATTGGATTGAGGAACTGTAGGTGTCCGAGCTATGCCCGAACTTCTTGCCTCATTATCCGCCTTAACCACTTTGCCCAAGGGTCGGGGGGCTAGAGCTTGGCTCCCACCCTCCGTTCTGGCACGTTCCAAGCGTGCTGCTGTTTTTGACTGCTCAGGGATTTTCCTTGAGGACATAGCGGCTGTTTGGCTGATGCTTGGTTGCACTCGCTTAAAGCCTCCCTCACGGCTTGTTCCTGGCCGACTTCCACCCACAAGGTCGTCTACACAGAGTCTTGCTTCACCCGACATTCTAGCATAGAAGCGGAAGCACCCCGCATTCTATCTAGGTTGTTTTTTATATTTATTTTTTGTTTTTGGTTTTATTGCAGTTCATAATCCCACGAGTAGCGCGGGAAAGAAAGGTCAGCTGCGCCAGAGCCCCGCATTAGCGCAGTAAGATCGTGGTTGCTCCCTGAGGCGATCCTGTTTCATAGAGGCTCCGTTATAATACAGCCGGTATACCCCCTGGCTGCAAACCATCCAATAGGCACAGGTCGCATAACACCTTGGATTAAGGGGGGCAGATCTTGGTTCGTTACTCATCAGTCAGCATATCCGAGAGCTAGGCTCCCAAGGCTGAGTGAGTCCTTCCAACTTAAGCTCTCACATCACGGCAAGGTGTCTGCCAAGCGAGAGAAGGCAGTCTTAAGTTTGAATGATAAAAAAACAAAAAAAAATTTTCTGAACTTGGCCCGAATACCTTTTGCAAACGAGGCCAAATACCTGGGAATGACACTAGATCCAAGGTTGAAATGGAATTCGCACGTCAAAATTAAACGTAAAGAACTCGAAATCAAATATAGAGAAATGGACTGGTTACTCGGAAAACATCGCCAGCTCAGTACTGAGAACAACTGCTTTTATGCAAGCAATCGCTAAAGCTGATGCAGACCTACGGTATACAACTTTGGAGTTGTACAATGAAAACGAATGCCAATATTTTACAAACTTTTCAAAATAAAGACGTCTTGACTGTGACGCAAAACCTGTTGATAGTATGATGGAAGAAACGATCGAGATGGATTCTCCAGGTGGTACTCGCGCAAATGACAATCCACCGGTGGTCTTTTCGACCTCGGCCAGGACAAGGATTCTGGAGGTCCCAACCAGCATACTCATACCTCCCGCCTCTGGAGTTGACCCGGAGGTAGTAGCGATGCTTGCTTCTGAAAAATCCTGCAGCTCTGTCTGCGACTTGTTTGGTACACTGGGCTGGAATGACGGAGAAAGTGGTACAAAGGCTTCGGTTGGAACGTCTAATCTCTATTTCACCAGTCGCGTAGCTGATCGAAGTTGTGTTGGTGATGGTTTGACTAGGGATACCGAAAAGGCTGAACGAGCTCTTGAAACGGCGCACTCCGATAAGCTCCTGACTAAGAGTCAGTTGAAGAAGAGAAGAACTAAGGCGGCGATGGCGCGGTGAAAAGAGGCTGCAGAGTCAGCTGAAGGCGCAAGCGCCGATAGCGGTAACCCCTCAATGGCGGCGGGAAAGAGGCCTAGGTCGGCAGAAAGTACTCCAACTGGAGTCGATCTATCCCTCGGATCCTAGGTCAAAGCGGACGAAGCAAGTTTCGCCTACTTTCATCGGTGTAAGCGTGTGCGCATCTGATGCGCGCCCCTCCGCTGGACACACTCTTACCGGTGGCGTTATCTGCGCACAAAAGCTGAGTGATGCTGGTGCTGTTACCCCTAAAGGTCACAGCACTAGCGGACAGAAAATGGCAATCGCAGGCAAAGCCACGGGTAAGGGTGCTCGTCTCAGCGGAAGCGTAGGTGCATCAGGTGCTCGCCCTTTTACCAAGAAGCCTCAAACCAGAGGTATTACCCGCGCACAAAATCTGAGTTATGCGCGTGCTGGAACTTCTAAAAGCTCTAGCACCTGCGGACAGAAATTGGCTGACGCGGATAAGACCCTCGGTAAGAAGCAACCCGGATCGAAGCAGCGAAGGGAGCAGATTCTGTATAGCGAAACTGCTTCCTCCGCTCTTACGTTACGAATCGCAAGAGCTGGCAATGATCACAAGATGACCAACGCGGACTGCAAACACTGCGAAGATCGTTTGTGGGAGTTGGCTTCGGTAGCAAATGCCTGCATTCAAGTGGAGGGCTGTGCGTTAAAGAGCGGAACATTCATGGTGAAGTGCTCCTCGCAGCAAATCCTTCAATGGATAAGCAATGCAGTGCCGAAAATACCACCCTTGGGGACCACTTCCTTTGTGGTTCTCATGCCTATCAAGAGAACGTGCGCCATTTGCTTTATCCCGGGGAAACTCTGGAAAACGGCGAATGTGCTGACACGTCTCCGTACCCAGAATCCTGGCTTCAACACGAGCGAATAGTTCGTCAACTCTCACGGCAAGTGCAGGAATCGGGAAAATGTGGAAGGCTCTTCTCTTGTTGGTGGTTTGGATCTAAGCTCTATGGAGGTCTTGAAGTCTAGGTATGACATGCGTCCTTACCTGCATCTTGGAAGGATTGATTTCCGCTTAATTTCCAAATGAGTGCAAGTAATGGGCGAAAACCACCGACTATATTTCTGATATTTTCGCAGATTAACCTGCATCGCTCCAAGCCTGCTACCGCTCTCTTAGGTAGTAGACTTTCCGTCGTGCGTACAAAACCCCGCATAATATCTATCCAGGAACCATATGTGCGGAATAAGTGCATATGTGGATTTGGAGGTGATCGTGGAGTTACGGTGCTATGTGACGAGCGATCTGAAAGACCGAGAGCTTGTCTAATTGTGCCGAATTTCCTCTCAGTAACCAAGCTTGGACAATTTTGTGGACAGGACTTGGTTGCTGCAGCTATAAGCTAGGAGACCAACGGAACTTGGAAAACCTTCGTCGTTGCGTCGGCTTACTTCCCTTATGATTCGGTAATGCCTCCACCACCGAAGGCGGTTGCCGAACTCATAAAGTACTGTGACACTCGGGAGATGGGACTAGTCATATGCTGCGATGCGAATGCTCAGAATGCAGTCTGGGGCAGCAGCAAATGTAACATGCGAGGAAACGATCTCCTAGACTTTTTACTATCATCTGGTATGGCAATGTTAGCTCCCAGCCGACTTTTGTTACGGCAAGAAGGCAGGAGGTAATTGATTTGACTTTATCTAATAGGTACTTCAAATCGATTACTAACTAGAGGGTACTGCCCGAAGTGTCCTTATCAGACCATAGATACATCGATTTCCAAATCGAATGCGAAGCTATAACTTTGCAGGAGAGGAGGAATCCGAGGAAAACCAACTGGGTGCGGTTTAGGGAAGAGCTAGACAGATCTGTCAAAACTCCAACTAAACTCAGAACGAAACGAAAGGTTGAGGATGCTGTTCAAAACCTGACCAGTGTCCTTACCAACCGTTTTGAACTGACGTGTCCAATGACAAAAAACTCCTGCACCTGGTAACGCCGGTTACCTGGCGGAGCCCAGAACTGCAGTGGCTCAGGAAAGAATCCAGAAAACTTCTAAATAGGTCTCTCAAGACAAATTTAGAAGGCGACTGGGATCTCTTTAGATCGAAGCCCAAAGACTGTAAGAAGTTAATTCGGCTGTCGAAAAGTGCTTCTTATACAGATTTTTGTGAAAAGATCGAGACACTCGGTGAAACCAGTATGTTGGTTAAAGTCCTGAAAGGGGGTAAGACGACTGTTGCTGCCAACACTGAAAAGAACTTTCGTACACCTTGGTGGACAGTCAGAGTAGCTTTCATACCGAAAATTGGTAAGGAAGAATATTTGCTCCCCAAGAGATTCAGACCTATAAGTTTGACATCCTTCTTACTTAAAAGTGTGGAGAGATTGGTAGAATTTCACGTGCGCAAAGATCCTTTTGAAGCTGCATCCACTATCGAAGGTGCAGCATGCCTATCAGCGTGAGAAATTCTGTGAGACCGTACTTCAAAATCTAGTGACCAAAACTGAATGCGCGCCTGATAGGAAAGAATACGCGATGGGTATCTTCACCGGCATTGAGGGCGCTTTTGACAATGCGACTTTTGAATGCATGTGCGACTCTGCCAGACAACACGGGGTAGATGAAACATTAGCGTTGTGGATTAAAGCAATGCTAATGAATAGAACTTTGGTAGCGAATGCGGATTGTGGCCGTTATGTTAGGTCCATCATTTTGTGAGAGAATAAGCATACGTCAAGATGTTTCAGTTTGTATGTAAGAGTCAATTGAATTCCTCCGTTTTCCGTTGACACGGCTGAACGAAGCACATCGCTAATCACTAATAAGAATAGTATTGGTGAAAGAATACGGCCTTCTTTTACCACACTTTGGATCTCAAATTCCTTAGACAACCTTCCTCTGTGCAGAACGTCACACATACGTATGTAGCTTTGATAATGGCTATTAATTTATTGGGAATACCTATCCCGCGTTAGGCACACCAAATAAAGAGCGATCGATATTCAATGCACACCGCAGGGTGTTAATGTGGTCGACACAGGAGGATCCAGAGCGGAAACCTGATTGTTCGGCATCGAGTGTGTCTTCGAGATGTTGTTTGATTCGCTCCAGGATGATTTTAACTATTATCTTAGCTACAGCAGGCATCACACGAATACCCCTCCAGTTTGCGTCCTCCATTAAATTACCGAAGATTGACGATCATTCCCTTTCCCGTCAGGAAAGCTCTCGGCTTCCCAAGCTCTCTCTATAAAAGGAAGTAGAAGCTTATCTGATGTTGTTGGTGTTTCTCGTAAAAGCTCTGTGGGAACATCGTCAAGTTCTACCGCCTTGTTGGCTTTAAGTGCTATGATCGCGGTAATCATCTCAGCACCACAGTCTGATTTGGGAGCATATCGCTTGGGGATACGCGGTTCAAAACCACAGCAAAATGCTCCTTCCACCTCTTGCGCTGCTCCTCATCCGAAATGAGCAAGGAACCCTCTATGTTTTTCACTGGGTGTTGACTGGAGCTGTGACCACCTGTCAGCTCTTTCGATTCTGTAGATGGTCCTGCTGTCGCACTTCCGTCCAGCTTCTGTAACAAGCGCGTTGATATAGTTGCGCCTGCCACGTCGCACGTTACGCTGAACTTGGTGTGCCCTGACACATTGAGGGAACACTAACTCTTCCCCTATTTCGGACGACCAGGAGACTACTTCTAAAGAGGCGGCTGAAGACCAAATGGTCAATTTGATTGGAGGTTGATTTCCTGTCGTTGGAAATCCAGCTGACTTTGTGGCAGGTCTTGTGCTCAAACATGGTGCGAAGTATCACAAGGCGGTTGCCATTAAAGAAATTTACAAACCTTCGGCGTTGCTATCCCTGTTGCCTAGTCCATGCTTCCCTACCGGTGCACTCAAATGTGTTGTGTTGAAAAGAGTGCTTAGTTTGTTGTAGAATATCACCTTCTCATCCTTATATGATCCACGCGTTGGGGCATACACTGTATAACTGTGATACCTCGTACGTCCGGAATCTGGCCGTGGTAATTCTATCACCAAATGGCTGCGATAACAGGTTATTACGCGCTCTTGGTGTTAGCAGTAATCTAACTTAATATTTCGCAGACTTCTGTATGGCCTTCCGAGATAGAGTAGTACAGTGTTACGCATTGGGGACTGGTACTCCCCCTCTTCTAACCATCTTATTTCACTTACCCACAAAATATGTAGTCCTATCGCATGAATTTATTTTCCAATTGGGGGAATCTGGCATTGTGAGGTCTTTCGCTTTCCAAGCCGAATAGCGTCTTCACATTCCAGAATCCTATTTCTGTCCGTGTACAATAGCTATGCAAGAGTCGTCAACACGAGATCATTCCTTATCCGAGTCATAGTGCCGGTTTCTGGTGGGCGGCGCCGTGGCGCAAGTGGTTAGTGTGTCGGATCACTGGGCGTGAGGTTCCATGTTCGAATCCCAGAAAACACCAAAAAGTTTTTTCGCGGTCCCACACCTCTCACGAGCGTCTGACAAACATCCGGGAGTATTGATGTCACGAAAAAGCTTCTCAAATCGCTCTTTACAAAAAAAAAACAAATACAAATATTTGGCGCAACAGCTCTTTAAAGTGCCAGGGCTTAGCTTCTCGCAACCACTCATGTTGTGCGCGTTATATTTTTCACACGAATGGAAGATAAGATAAGATAACTTTATTTCGTATTATTTTATTATTACTGAGCCACCGCGCAGTTTACATACAGAGATTTGATATTTAAATTATATCTTTCTACTGAACAATTATTTTTTATGATGATAACAAAATATTAGGCAATGATAAAAATTTGAAGGAAAAATACGTTAAAAACCTCCAATACAATAGAAAAAAGATAGTTAAAAACTAAGCAGGTACATTGTAGTGAGTAAATAATAACCAACAAATAGCAAGTAATAAATAGTAAAACAATAAATAAAAACAAATAATAGATAATATATAATAAATAATAAATAATATATTGTAAATAATAAATAATAAATAATAAATAATAAATAATAAATAATAAATAATAAATAATAAATAATAAATAACAAATAATAAATAATAAATAATAAATAATAAATAATAAATAATAAATAATAAATAATAAATAATAAATAATAAATAATAAATAATAAATAATAAACAATAAATTATAAATAATAAATAATAAATAATAAATAATAAATAATAAATAATAAATAATAAATAATAAATAATAAATAATAAATAATAAATAATAAATAATAAATAATAAATAATAAATAATAAATAATAAATAATAAATAATAAATAATAAATAATAAATAATAAATAATAAATAATAAATAATAAATAATAAATAATAAATAATAAATAATAAATAATAAATAATAAATAATAAATAATAAATAATAAATAATAAATAATAAATAATAAATAATAAATAATAAATAATAAATAATAAATAATAAATAATAAATAATAAATAACAAATAATAAATAAATAAATAGTAATTAATAAATAGTCAATAATGAATAATAAATAACGAATAGTAAACAACAACAACAGTTTCCCCGGCTATACTTTCCAAGAGCCACCTCTAACTGTGAAGAAATACCCGACATTACAGTCGAAGAAGTTAGTGAGGCGGTCAAATACTCCAAAAAACGAAAAGCGATTGGGCCAGACGAAATACCCTCTGAGTTCTGGAAAAAGATGGGAGATATCGGGTTCAGATGGCTCAGAATTCTCATCTCCAAATTCGTGAGAGGTGATCCAATGCCGAGTGAATGGAGGGAAAGTTACCTTCTCCCTGTATACAAAGGGAAGGGTGATACGCGAAACTGTGATAACTACCGTTCAATCAAGCTGATGTCACACACCATGAAGATCGTTGAGCGGGTATTAGGTAGCCGACTGCGAAAAATAATACGGCTATCTGATGATCAGTGCGGGTTTGTCTCGGGTAAATCAACCACAGATGCAATCCAAAGTATAAGGATCATAATGGAAAAACATCGTGATTCCTTAAGGGATTTGCATATTGTATTGGTTGACTTTGAAAAGGCATTCGACAGACAACCACGAGATCTGATATGGGTGGCGCTAAGACATCGAGGAGTTCCAGAAACCTATGTACAGATGATTATGGACATGTACGAAGGAGCAAAGACAAAAGTAAGATGCCCCGCTGGAGTAACCGAAGAGTTCCCAATCAAAGTCGGGGTACACCAGGGAAGCGTTTAAGTCCTTTGCTCTTTATTACAGTCCTTGATTATCTGCTTGAAGGTAAAGTGATGGACCCCAAGGTACATCAGTTATTCTTTGCTGACGATGGAGCCATCATAAGTGAGGATCCTACATCCCTGCAACGAGCACTTGATGTGTGGGTGGACGTTTTGGAGGGAAATGGGTATCGCATTAGTTCAAAAAAGACAGAGTACTTGTGCTGCCCGTTCTCTGATCCACTCAGGCCTATTCCAGACATTTATTTGAATGGAACAGTGCTTCCCAAGTGCGAAAAGTTCAAATATCTGGGATCTATGATCAATAGCAAAGCAACTTGTGATGACGACATCAATCATCGTGTAAGCGTAGGGTGGATGAAGTGGCGAGAAAATTCCGCTATCTTCTGTGACAGAAAAATGCCCCCTAAGTTGAAAGGAAGGCTCTACACCGCAGTTGTACGTCCAGCGCTCACATACGGTTCACAATGTTGGACGATGTACAAAAAGTATGAGAGTAAATTAACGGCAGCTGAGATGAAGATGCTTCGCATGACAGCAGGAGTGACAAAGCTTGATCGAATAAGAAGTTCGAAGATCCGTGGAAGCTTTCACATCAAGGAAACCATCGTACAAAAAATAGAGCGTGACCGGCTCAGTTGGTATTGCCACGTTCAAAGAAGAGATCATTTGAACCCTGTTAAAAAGGCAATATCAATGCACGTTCCAAAGACATCGCGATGTAGGAAAGGCAGGCCTATAAACGCCTGGATCAGACAAATGCGACGACATCGGCATTTCATTGGCCTCAGTAACCGAGTGATCCAAAATCGGCAGGCCTGCCGATATTTTCTGAGGTCAAATAGGCGAACCCCACATGCGGATCAGTAGAAATGCGGTGAAGTGGGAGGGTTGTGATCCCTTGTTTTCGGATCATAGCCTCGCTGATAAAAGGAAGAAGAAGAAGAAGAAGAAGAATAGTAAACAACAATTAACAGATAATAAACAGTAAACAATAAATACAAAATTTTAAATAATATGTAATAAGTAATAACAATTAACAAATAACAAATAATAATTTATGATATGCAATATTGAAAGGATGTGGGTTCTAAATAAAAAAATAAAAAAAAAATAGCAAAGAAAACATGGTTAAGCATTTAATTGATTTATTAGTGGGTTTTCGGAGAACTCACAATTATGGAGAAACTTTGTGGTTAGTTTTGTAATTCTATCGTGAATCAAATCAACGTTTGCTCTGCTATGAAGATCAGCGGTAGAGCGATACGGGGGAAGATTAAGCATCATCTTAAGAATTTTATTTGGGAAACTTGTAGTTTTTTAATGTGACATTTTGCTGAATTTCCCCAAACTTGGCAACCATATAAAAGGATCGATTGGAAAATTACTTTAAAGATTATGATCTCATTGGCGCTGTTTAGTAATGACTTCCTGTTTATAAAGGGGTACAACATATTTATCGCTATATTTACACGAATGGAAGGGACTTACAGTTTAATGCCGAGTCCGGACGGCGTCTTGAGAAGCATTTTCGTGACAACAATACTCTCGGATGTTTGTCAGACGGTCGCGAGAGGTGGGACCGTGAAAAAACTTGTTGGTGTTTTCTGGGATTCGAACTCGGAACCTCATGCGTAGTGATCCGACACACTAACCACTTACGTCACGGCGCCCACGCTCGCCCAAATCGCTCTTTGGATACGGCATAAAACTGTAGGTCCCTTCCATTCATGTGAAAAATATAACGCACACAACATGAGTGGTTGCGAGAAGCTAGGCCCAGGCACTTGAAGAGCTGTTGCGCCAAATATATGTATATATATTTTTTTTACAGTGCCGGTTTCTGTAGCCAGCTGGTTTCAGTAACACAGGTTGGTGGTCCACGCTACCTAGTCTAGAAGGAAAGCCCTAGAAAACCCGCACTTACAATTTTAGTCTACACGTATGTATAAGGGTTTATACGTATAGTTGCCCGGGGACCACCACAAAAAGGTAAAGCAAGCACTTCTTCGCTTCGATAGAGCGATCGTAAGCAAAGAATAATTGATGTACCTTGTAGTCCGTTACTTTACCTTCAAGCAGATAGCCAAGTACTGCAATAAAGAGCAGAGAACTTAAGACGCGTCCCTGGTGCGTCGCCGGCTTTGATTGGGAACTCTTCGGTTACTTCAGTGGGGCATCTTACTCTTGTCTTTGTTTCTTCCTACATGTCCACGACCGTACATATGTTTCTGGAACCTCTCGATGTCTTAGCGCCACCCATATCAGATCTAGTGTGCTTTTTCAATGTCAACCAATACAATATGCAAATCCTTTCAGGAATCACGATGTTTTTCCATTGTGATCCTTATACTTTGGATTGCATCTGTGTTTGATTTACCTGCTACAAATCCGCACTGATCATCAGATAGCCGTATTATATTTCGCAGTCGGCCACCGTTCAACGATCTTCATGGTGTGTGGCATCAGCTTGATGCTTGTATTAAAAAATTAAATTTACCTAGTATGTTGCTCTAGTGCCTCTGCAAATTCTTAAAGACTAACAGTAAGGTGAGCAATATTAAGTGCACCTGCCTTACATATTAGTTCAGCTATTTTATTACATATCTGTTACGTATATTCTCCCCCTTCTTCCCTACATGCATACATGTCTTACGTATGTAGGTGTATTATTATAAAGTATTAGTCAACCTAATTCTAATAAGAAACTTAAGCCTGGTGTAGAGCTTCGCTCAATGCACTCCGTGAGTAAACTGTCATCGGCTGGTTTACCTTTCGTAGCGTATCGTCATAGAACTAAAAAAAAACACATAATTTTTAGCCGTTAATAAGCGTATGTAGAGCATCACATTAATACATCACTGCATTTTACAGTACATGCAATCATATTCGTTTCCCAAAAAAGAATCGTATTTTATTTACGTCAGTCATCGAATTGTATGACGTTCTACGAGTATATGGCTGATGACGTTCCAAATTGAAGCAATAAAAATAGTGGTTAAAAACGAGCATACGTACAAATGTACACACTCGTATGTGCGTTTGTGCAATGTGTTCCGTCTCTGTGACTTAAAGTTAAAATTACCACGAACTGGGTAAGTGTAAATTATTTAAAATGAACTCCACAACATTAGCTCAATTTGTCACCAAAATAAATTCTGGGTTAATTGAACGATTTTTTTTTTTTTTATTTGCAAGGGAGAGTCACTTATGAGCAGTTTAAACGTCTTAAGCTGTTTTGGGTGTGACTATAGTGAAATATGTTATGTATACTATTCCACCAGTGGAGTTCTAATTACTATAAAAACGATAACCCTCTAATTGTAATAAATGTTTGTAATCAGTTTTTCCGAAATCGTTAGACTACTAGTCCCTAGATCAAAAATAAGTATTTTTCAGTAGGATAGGATCGTTACCCGCCCCTGACAATAACTGATAACAGAACTTGTATCGAAATATAATAACTTGTTTTTAGCAAATTTTATTCCCAAATCTTTTGAGTTATGTATGCATATGTATGTACGTATATATCATCCTTGTGGCAGCGTTGCCACTTTGCTGCAATTGCAGTAGATCTACTGCATTTATTTCAAAATTTAAATCTACTGCCTTCAAATTAAATCTACTGCAATTTTGTAGTATGCTTGTATGCTCTTCCAGATCGTAAAAATTGATCCCATTTAGTACAAAACATTCGGAAAAGTTGAATTTTTTATTTGAACGCAGTCACTACTCACTATCCACGAGCGGACCTTACACGTTCAATAATAATATCATTACTGCAAAATAATAACATTAATAAAAATAATGTGTAATGTCAATAGTATTCTCATTACTTGGAATGATGGATGGGAATGAGGAAAATTTTTACTTTCTGATTTCAAAGCATCATTACTGGCAATATTGTCATTAATAATGATCGTGTAAGGTGTTTACGTCATTACTTCATTATCACTCTTGATGACTTTGTGCATCCAGTGTAGTAACATGTACAGTCGTTTTCTTCCTTTTTATCAGCGAGGTTATGATCCGAAAATAAGGGATCACCACCCCCCCCACTTCATCGCATTTCTACTGATCCGCCTGTGGGGTTCGCCTATTACTATTTAACCTCAGAAAATATCGGCAGGCCCGCCGATTTTGGATCACTCGGTTACTGAGGCCAATGTCGTCGCATTTGTGTGATCCAAGCGTTTATAGGCCTGCCTTCCCTACATCGCGATATATTTGGAACGTACATTGATATCGCCTTTTTAACAAGCTTCAAATGATCTCTTCTTTGAACGTGGCAATACCAACTGAGCCGGTCGCGCTCTATTTTTTGTACGATGGTTTCCTTGATGTGAATGCTTCCACGGATCTTCGAACTTCTTATTCGATGAAGCTTTGTCACTCCTGCTGTCATGCGAAGCATCTTCATCTCAGCTGCCGTTAATTTACTCTCATACGTTTTGTACATCGTCCAATATTGTAAACCGTATGTGAGCGCTGGACGCACAACTGCGGTGTAGAGACTTCCTTTCATCTTAGGTGTCATTTTTCTGTCACAGAAGATAGCGGAATTTTCTCGCCACTTCATCCACCCTACGCTTACGCGATGATTGATGTCGTCATCACAGGTTGCTTCGCTATTGATCATAGATCCCAGATATTTGAATTTTTCGCACTTGGAAAGCACTGTTCCATTCAAATAAATGTCTGGAATAGGCCTGAGTGGATCAGAGAACGGGCAGCACAAGTACTCTGTCTTTTTTGAACTAATGCGATACACATTTCCTTCCAGAGCGTCCAGCCACACATCAAGTGCCCGTTGCAGGGATGCAAGATCCTCACTTATGATGGCTCCATCGTCAGCAAAGAATAACTGATGTACCTTTGGGCTCATCACTTTACCTTCAAGCAGATTATAAAGGATTGTAATAAAGAGCAAAGGACTTAAAATGCTTCCCTGGTGCACCCCGACTTTGATTGGGAACTCTTCGGTTACCTGATACCCGCTCAAAGATCTTCATGGTGTGCGACATCAGCTTGATCGAACGGTAGTTATCACAGTTTCGCGTATTACCCTTCCCCTTGTATACAGGGAGAAGGTAATTTTCCTCCATTTATTCGGTATTGGATCACCTCCCACGAATTTTTAGATGAGAATTCTGAGCCATCTGAACCCGACGTCTCCCATCTTTTTCCAGAGCTCAGAGGGCATCTCGTCTTGCCCAACCGCTTTTCGTTTCTTGGAGTAGTTGACCGCCTCACTAACTTCTTCGACTGTAATGTCGGGTATTTCTTCACAGTTAGAGGTGGCTCTTGGAAAGTATAGCCGGGGAAACTGTTCATCTAAAAGTTCTTCACATACATTCTTCATACTGCCGCCGCCTCTGCAGAATTTTGTCGTCATCCACAAGAAGCTGGCCATGAGCGAATCTCCTGAGCATTCCTCCTTCTTTGGGCGGCTATTTTGAAGATGGTTGCACTCTTGTTCATATTGTGTCTTCGCAGCTCCTGGATAGCCTGGTTTGCATCAGTAACCGGGGAAGATATTTTCTCCAGCTCCCGATACAGGCTCTCCGTACTCTCTGCTTGAAGCTGGGCGCACTTCTTCTTCGCTTTTTTCTTGCAACATCTGTATTCCATTCCGAGGTTTTTCGTCACTATTTTAAGAGGGGCACTTTAACCAAGCTTTGAAAGCACAGCAAGCGAGTTAATAGCAGAGCCAAGGTAGGCAGAGTCTCTTTCTACCTCGAAGTTGGAGTGGCCCACTGTGACGTTCTGTCCAACTTGTCGATGTTGATTGACCCTTCTTGTTGACAGCATATACATGGCTTTTCCCTCGTTTGCTGCTAAACCCTTCTTCTGCTTTAACGCTTGCAAACGCACCGTTGACAGCCCGCTGATTTCTTACAATTACGTCAATATCGTCGGCGTATGCAAACAATTGTACGGACTTTTGATAGATTGTACCTCTGGTGTTGGCCTGTGAGTGTCGCACAATCCGTTTAAATACGATATTAAAGAAGTCTGATGAGGATGCGTCACATTAAAACCTTTTTTGACATCAAAGGTCTTGGTGCGATGTAGAGCTTGATAAACCAGCGAGCGTTCTCAATCGTCATCCTGTACAAGAGATCGTCAGTATCGATTTGGACTTCTTGGGTTTTTTTCCACGATCTACCAAAGTATAAAGATTTGATCAATAGTGGACTTTCCTTGGTCTGAAACCGCACTAATAAGGGCCAATCAGGCTGTTGATGAAAGGTTTCAAGCGTTCACAGAATATATCACAAAAGATCTCATATGTAGTGTTAAGAAGACGAATGCCTCCTTGTGTATCGGACAAACGATGCTGAGATTTCATTCATCAGGCATGAGCTCGTCTAACCAAAGCTTAGAGATGAGTTGATGTATGCTCTCTACCAATCCAGCTCTAACTGTCTTGCAAAGTTCGGTCGGTAAGCTGTCAGGTTAAGCAGTCTATGCAGCAATTACCATAGCAGATGTAGGTCACACTTTTTAATACAGGGTATTAAGAAGTGATCCAAATTGCAGAATTTATCAGAGAACGCACTCCACTACTTATGTCAGCATATATTCCTGTGTGTTAACGAACTTCAAATTATACAGCTATGCATCATATCATGGTCATCATGCCCCGTTGATGCCTACATCGAAAATCGTATGATGTTGTAGCATACCTACTTGATACGGCAGACCCACCTTGCGAACTACCCGTACTTGAAACTGCGATAAAGTAATATCTACATTGTGAGGCACATTTACCCCTCTAAACGAGTGTCTGCGTCATTATTGACGACATGGCGTACATGGAATAACCTAAACGAATAACGTCACTTAAATTGAGCTTGACATTGATTCTTACCACCGACATTAGACGACGTCAGGCATAAAAAAAACGTCGTTTATCGTTTTCTGCGTAATGCTTGACATCAGGGATTTTTTTCTCCGCGTGCTGTTATTTTTAGTTCCCTGGATTCACAATTTGAAGTGAAAAATTGGTTCTGACAATTTCATTAGAGTGAAATAAACACGACACTCTGAACCGATGTATTAAGTACATATATAGCTTATTTAAGGAAGAGTGTAGTTATCCTTGCAAATATATTGATTCATTTTTTCCAAACGCCATAGCTGTTTAGCTGCCAAGTAAAACGAGAGCTTCTATTATTATTAAATCAAGTAATGACCACCAATTCTATCAAAAATTGTAACTTAACGATAAATCTCTATATATAAAAATCAATGTACATACTCGCATGTACCGATGTACCTATGTTTGTATGCAATGGACTCCGAAATCACCGAACCGATTGAGCTCAAATTTTCAGACAATCTTCGGTATTGGCCTGAGAGTGTTTCTGTGAAGTGTGGTCAAAATCGGTGCACTTCTTTAGGATTCTAGTACTTTATTACTAAAAAAACTGTTCTCTAATAGACTTAGCCCAGGCGCTGCCTAACAGTTGTTTCCCCATCCGTCTGCCAGACAGTTGTTTTTTTTTTTTTTTTGTTAGGCGCACCAACGCACGCCGGGTACATTTAAATTATACATCTGTCCTTTATAGGACACCAAGTAATTGATTTTACATGTATTTCACGGGATATAACAATACAAGAATAAGATCATTATCTTTATACTTTTTTTGGTTTTAGTTATATGTACAATAAATTATGATTTTTATTTTTATTTATTAAATAATAATTTTTTTTTCATTTATCTTTGTTGTAGGTCTACGGGTCTGCGTCTCTTGAGTCGTCTTCTTGTGATGGTTTCCTGGTAGGGTAAAGCTTGTAGGTTATTGTTTGTGTGCGTGGACAACTTTCTTATGTGTTGTGTGCTCATATTTTTTATTTCTTCGTTGATTGAAGGCATGCCAAGATCACGATGTATACTATCATTAGATACTCGTATGTACCAAGGAGCATTTATAATTGCCCGAAGGATTTTGTTTTGCAGTCTTTGAATAATGGCTACATTCGATATACTGGCGGTGCCCCATATTTGTATTCCATATGTCCAGATTGGTTTCATTATGGTCTTGTATATTAATAGCTTGTTCTGTGTTGATAGTTCTCTAAATTTGATTTTAATTTGGTTTCGTTTTTGCATTATGTGATGTTTCCATGTCAGTTTATTGTCTATATGAATCTCAGGTATTTCGCATGGTTGTCAATAGGTATTTGCTTGTTGTTTAAATAAATGGCTCGAGGGCTAAAACTTGCACTGTTTTATCTTCGTTGACTTGAATTCCGAACTTATGACACATTGTACATACATAGCTGCATATCTTCATGCCATTCTTCAGGTATGTGGTATGGTGGCCTAGGACGTTGAATACTGGTTCGAATAAACACGGCGGAAACCGGACGGTTCAACCGCAGATAAATATTCTGTGCTAGACAGTCGGTGGTTATCGCGCGGTTATACAGGAGAGGGTCGAGGTGCCATACACCTCAGTTCAAAGATAGAAGTCGAAGAAGCTGTTTGTGATTCGTACGACACAATTCGAAAAAGAACCGCAGGGAAAATTAGTGAAAAGAACTAGGAGAAAAAAAAAACGAGAAGTTCTAGAAAGATGAACGATTTATTTTATGCGCGGTTTGATCAAAGCAACTGAACACTCTCTAGGCACGCCAAAGAAATAGAACCGCTCGGAAACCGCGCGATTCAATTTGTTGGCCGTTGAGTTGTGGACCCTGCGCAGTTTGACAAATAGCGCGGTTAGGTGTGAACGAATATGAAGACAGTAGTATAAATAAGAACCGTGCGATTAAGTCGCGCGATTTGCAACTGCGTAGTTTCTGCCGTGTCTGTTCGGGGACTAAATCTACCATCTCTATACTTACCAGACTGCAGAGAAAAGTCTGCCTTGGAGTTATTGGCACAATGTCCACTACTTTTCATGACGCTCCTAATGCGCTGCTCAATTTACTACCAATGGACTTACCTATTCAGAAGAAGGCAAAGAAAGTAATGTGTCGACTCAGAAAAAATGGGGCCTGACGCGAAGGATATGACATTTGGCATGGAACAGTATTTCGTAAGATGTCAGAGCAATGTGATTTGTTCATGATGCCTATCGATAATATCAGGTTGTAACGTTTAAGTATTTTCCTTTTTTTCTGGGGCTATTTTCCAATTATTGCCATAACAAGGACAAAATCAATTTGATGATGATAGCGTTGTTGAAACTAGTATTTGGGACATATTAGCATCATTGTAAGCATTTTTAACTGAAATTTATGTATCGGAAGAGCATATTATTATTAGGTATTATTTTCCTCCTGGGAGAACCAGAAAGGAAGTGAGGTCTCTAGAGAAATCCAAAATGTGTGTGCGGGAGGTGTTCTCAGTTTGAAAATGGCATTTTTGAATGAAAGGGTGAACTTCGTTCGGGTAGGTCAAAAGAGCTAGACGATGAGCTTAAACGTCGCCACCAATGGCTTAGTCCAGAAGACAGACCAGCACAACATCAAAAAGATGGACTTCACCCGCTCAAGGTGTTACTATATGTATGGTGGGATACTGAGGGAATAATCCACTTTAGGATGTTGCCTCATAACCGGGCTATCACGGCAGAAGCCTGCTATCAACAGCTATGAACATTAAAGTCAGCAGTAGTACATCCGATTCATCTTCCAGGTTTAACAGCTTCAGGTTTCCTTTGTTCCGAAGTCTGCAAAACGTCCTTGATGGAAACAAATTTAGATCTCGAAATGATGTCCAAGAGGCGCTTGGGGTATTTTTTTCCGCCAAGCGAAACATTTTTTTTTTCGCCTGAGAAATCGGCGGAAGTGTTGTCTAATGAAGGAAAATACATTGACGACTGAATTTTCGCATTTGGTGTAATTTATTTAACATTAAACAGACATTCAAAAATCACGCAATACTTATGTTGCAACCTGATATGAGTTATGTCGTTATGTTCGGTAGGAAATTCGAACAATATTTTCTCTATGGGGTCAAATGGAAAAATCCAAATGAGTTTCTTCAGGATTTCATTAATGCATTTTAAACAGATGGCTAAAGCAGCACTTGTGGCTCTGGAGCTAGCTGCTTTCTGAACAGCGGGACCAAATTCTCCTACGCTCTGAGCAAAATGTCGTCTGCTTTCCAGACGGAAATTTCTCCATACTGTGAGTTGCTGTCTGAATAATTGAGGAGAGCTAGCGTGGTATAAGTATCAAGATCTATATGTAGTGACAGCCAGGGTGCACTTTAGGCGTATGACGCGCCTAGAAATTATTCAAAGATTACTCTAGAATATAGGAACTGTTGGGAGTTGGAAAGGGCCACGGAGGCATCTTTGGTGTAGGTGTGGAGGACGGTGGCACGCTCGCGGTTGCTCGGCTTAAGCTCGTCGGACGGGGAAGTTCTTGTCAACCCCACCATACACCCCCTACTCACCAAACATTTTATATCGTGCCAAAAAATAAAAAATTAAGATAGAAAAGAAAGCTACGTTAAATTGACATCGGACGGACAAAAAAAGAATCGGATAGGAAAGGATGAAAAGAAAATGCCCTTGAACTTATCCCCTAAGTAGGGAGAAAATCGGGAAGAAAAAAGAACGCGTTACTAAACCTATACTAAACCTAAACTAAGCCTACACTAACCTAACGACTTAAGCTAACCCCTAAGCTACCCCCTTACTACTAACTTAATCTATCTATCGCAACTTTTCCTTCCCGGAGTCTCTCCCTTCCAAAGGTTCACCAAGAACCCGAGGCATGCCTGATGTTGATGGCAAAGGTTGCCCTGCCCACCCCTTCATGCTTAACAGCACGAACCAATGCCATCTCCCTGGCCAGAATCGATGGGAAATGGCCCCTCGAAGTACCTTCCAGTCAAAACCACTAAGCGTTCGTAGTAGAGAAGCGTAGGTCAAAGGTCAGGTCATGTCGTCAGCGTTTGTGGTCGTTCTGTCACGTCATCGTTCTTCTAATAGAGGTCGGCTGGTCCATTGTCCACACACCAGTCGCGAAAAGAAACTAAGGGTGCATCTTCACCACCAAAACACAATTTTAGCACGAAAGATAATTATACATTCAAGCTTTTCCAGCTTTATTATCATAATCTTAACCTAATCAAGTAATTCACAAATTAATGTTCAATTCAAAAATAAAATAAAAATAAAACCAAAGGAAAAGGATATATGTATGTACATATGTATGTGGGACCTATTAAGTGAAACAAGTACCGAGTTTTTAATTACTAAACGTAGTTTAGGTTTATTTTAGATTAATTCGATAGTTTTAGTTAGATTTAGATTAATTCAATAGTTTTAGTTAGATTTAGATTTTATTCAATAGTCTTAAGTTAGGTTTAAGGTAATGCATCCACGTCCACGTTCAACACTCGATTGCCCCTTTATTGATGATCAAACCAGTAGATGGTCCAAGAGGACGGTATATGCATACGCCTAGTCATCCAATCACACTACCACACTCGGCCATTCCATTAATCATCTGCCTCAGATGAGTCATTAACCATTACAGCATCGTTGCCCTCCATTTCTTCTATTCTCTCGCCCCAATAATCGTCGTCGTCGTCTTCTAATTCATCGCTATCTATCCACATCTTCATTTTATCCGCGCTAGCATTCGTTGTTTTCGGTCCATCCTGCTCGCCAACCTTTTGCACATCATAGCGGTCAAACCCCTTGCTTGCTGTGATGCGATATGGTCCAAAAAACTTCGGCCGGATCTTCATTCCCGTTCCAAATTGCACTCGTTCAATGGCTACGAGGTCACCCACAGAATAATTCGTCGCTTTCCGCCTTCTCTTGTTGAATTGAGTCGTATTTTCTGCCTGAATTGCCGCTATAGCTGCCTTCGCTTGATCCCGTTGTTCAAGCCTCGCGTCCTCATATTGTTTCTGAAATTCTTCCTCGATTAGTTTGATTATTTCAAGTTCGTTACCTGTTTTCATCTTTGTCCCGGTCATCAGTTGAAAAGGGGTTGTTTTGATGGCTCGGTGAAACGTCGAGTTTAGTACTCTTTGGAGTGGTTTTGCGTGTTGATACCACCTGTCAGGACGATTCAGCGACAGCTTAGTCAACGCCGCAATGACAGTGGTATGAAGATGCTCAATTTGACCATTTCCACGTGGAACGCCAACAGTAACTGGATACACATGCATATTGTGATCTTTGCAATACCCTTGGAAGTTGTTAGATGTGAAAGCTCCTCCTCTATCGGTTATAAGGTTGTGTGGATAACCGAACGTCTCAGCAATAACCTCCATCTTCATTATGACTTCCTCCGTACCAAGATTTTTTGTTGGAAAAAGCCAGCAAAATTTTGTGAATCCATCGACAAATGCCAATATGTAGCGGTAGCCCTTCTTGGTGTCTTGCATCGGTCCTAGATGATCTACATGTAAAGTTGCAAGAGGTGTATCGCCTTTTAGTATTGGATGAAGCATCCCCTCTGCTTTCCCGCGCTTCCTGTCGGCCAAAATGCATTTTACACAGCTGGAATCGTTCATCGTTCGATACGTCGGTCCAGATTGGGGATAAAGAATTCTTTCTCCAGAATCTCCTTCATTTTCCGCGCTCGAAAATGTCCTTTTTCGTGAACGTCTCGAATTATGGAACACCTCATGGATTCTGGAACGACAAAGATAACATAATTATTGATATTCTTACATAACAAACCGTGGTGGACCGTGAAGTCTTTATAAGGACCATCTTCGAGAACACTAAGAATGGCACTTATACCCTCGTCTTTTCGCTGAGCATCAGCCAACTTTTTTAGGAAACTGTTGTCGTCTCGCTGGTACCGGGTTGCGACTTAAGGCATCTACATGCCTCATGCCGGTTCCTGCGCGATGTTCCACCCAAAAGTCGAACTCCTCAAGAAGCAACGCCCACCTGGCCACTCGCGTTGTTAGATCCTTCTTTTTCATTGGGCACTCGAATGCCTTGCAATCCGTTACCACCTTGAAACTTTGCCCAATAAGGTATATCCGGAACTTTTTCACGGCCTCGATTACTGCCAACACCTCCAACTCGTAGCTGCAATATTTTTTTTGAGCATCCGTTGTGCTACTGCTCATATAATAAACAGGATGTAGAGCATTATCCTCATCGTCGTATTGAAGCAAAACAGCGCCAAACCCTTCTTTGCTGGCATCAGTGTGAAGCTCGGTAGACCTGCCGTATTTGAAAATGCTTAAAACCGGTTGGGTTGAAAGGGCATTTCTTAAGTCATCCATGGCCGAAAGCTCTCTGTTCGCAAGTACAATTCGAGATCGTTCCCCTTTTTTAGTAATTCCGTCAACGGCTTTGCCCTCACTGAGAAGTTAGGGATGTACTTCCGAAAATATCCAGCTAGGCCCAGGAAACTTTGTAGCTGCTTTACGGTTGTTGGTTTGGGGAAGTTTAACACTGCTTTTACCTTCGCGTTACAGGGTGACACTTTGCCATTACAGATTCGATGACCCAAGTACTCGATCTCCTGTTGTAGGAACTGACACTTCTTCCAATTTATCCGAAGTCCATTAGCTGCGGCCACATCAAGCACCATCTTCAAAAACTTAAGGGCTTCTTCAACCGTCTTAGCTTTTATTACTATGTCATCGATATAGATCCTTAAAATGCCTAAACGGATTAGCGTTCTAAAGATATACGTTATATACTTTTGGAAAGTGCTCGGCGAATTGCACAGGCCAAACGGTACATTTAGAAATTCATACTGACCATCTTGAGTTACAAAAGCGGTAAACTTCCTACTTGCCTCCTCGATGGTTACATGGAAAAATCTATTTTCCAAGTCCAGTGTCGTGAACCAGGCTGCATCCTGTAGAAAGTCAATCTCATCCTCGATAACTGGTATCGGCCACCTATCTTTGTGAATTTTCATATTTACAGCCCTGTAGTCGACACACAGCCTGTATGTCCCATTCTTCTTTTTCACCAGCACCACCCGGCTAGCATAATCCGAAACGCTTTCCCGAATCACTCCATCTCGCAACCACTACTCGACTATATTTCTAACGACTGCTCTCTCCGTCCTATCGAATCGTCTTGGCGAAAAGTAAACCGGTTCATCATTTATGGGCACGATCTTCATTGTTACGGGCGACTTCTTTGGTTTCTCTGGGGAATAATTCGAAATCGGTTCTTGCACGGCATCACGCACCTCAGCACTCTGTATGTAAGATAAATCTGGCACATTAGAATCTTCCAATAAATGTTCACCCATGGTAGCGAGGAAACAATTTCCCTCCTCGTTGCTACCCGTGTCCGGTGTCATCTTCCTCGCCTCTTCGTTCAACTTGGAGATAGTAACCGCACCTCGATCGATTTCACCACGGCTTTGTTTAGTAGACTCATGCCAATAATGACGTCGGGCTTTACGAAGCGATTTTCCACGATATAGAATTCGATGTCATCGAACATAACACCATCAATGCAGACGTTAGCTCTACAGACTCCATCAGTAATAACGTTTGCGCCAATATCTGTCAGCGAGAAACGACAATCTTTTGAAAAACACTGTGGACGAATTTTCTTCACCTGATTTCGTTTCAAAATGCAGACATCGCTCCCTGTGTCTATTAGTCCACAAACCGCAACGTTGTTCACCATAACTTGCCGCATCATGTCGGTTTTTTGTATTAGATTTGCTGACTGTCTGGCCCTCGTTGGACAATCTGAACGCTTATGCCCGAAGTTACCTCGATTTCTCTGGGCATGCGTGAAATTCATGCTCCGAAGAGCCACAATTGAAACAGTAGCGCGCCCGATAGCCACTGTTCCTGTTCGCGTTTCTTACTAAATTCGTAACGGGAATATCGCGGGTCTTGCTTACATTGAAGTCCCGTTCGAATTTCATTTGCTCATATGTCAGGAGCTTTTCTTTAAATTCCGCAATCGTTCGCGCACCATATAAAATAGTTTTATTAACGACCGAATCTCGAATTCCATCGATAACGTACCGAAAAATCGAAGGTTCATCTACGCTTGCCTGACTGGCAATGTCTAGCATACGGTATAAAAATTCGCGACACGACTCCCCACTTTGTGTCTTGGCTTCTCGAAGTTTCTTGTGCACATCGACACTAGAAATCTTCCGTTAACGCTACTTTGAGTTGGTGAAAAGATACCGGTTTCGCCTCACACTCCACAAACAATTTCGCGGCACCAGAAAGAGCTTTTTTGCAAAACAAACAAACCGTTGCACCGGATTCCACTGAAACGCGTTGGCGTACGACTCGAACTCTTCTAGCCACTTTTTTATGTTCATTGCTTCGTCCCCGGAGAATTTGCGCACGACATTTTCCACATCAGATATGCTGAATTTGGCATTGTGACTTTCGGTTTCAACCCCTTCGCGTTGTCGCACATCGTCCACCTCAACCGAATTATCACTGCGCTGCCAATTCTTCCTGC
Organism: Brachypalpus laphriformis; assembly: GCA_945910035.1. Classification (NCBI taxonomy): domain Eukaryota; kingdom Metazoa; phylum Arthropoda; class Insecta; order Diptera; family Syrphidae; genus Brachypalpus; species Brachypalpus laphriformis. Next base: position 128,422,090 of record OX246756.1, read on the forward strand.
GCTTCGCACTTGCACTCATTTTATTTTTTTATTGCACTACCGAACCGTTTATTATTTGCAGGGAATATTTATTAAAACTTTTATTCTAATTTCAGCTGCAACCCACAGCAACCACCCGTGTGTTTTTTTTCGTAGGTACAGCTCGTGTGTCCTAAGCAGTTCCAGCACCGATCAGTCGTTGAATTGTTCTGTCTGCAAAATCGCAATGCAACTTTACAGCAAGCGAAGTATATGTGTGTGTAGTCTGGATTCCCTGGCAAATAACTGATGACGATGTCTCGCCACTTTGGGACCACAATAAAAAATGTAATTTGTGCGTTTTTATTATTATTATTATTTTTTTTTTTTTTTTACACTGGTTGAAAAAATGCTCACGGAATTATTTTTGTTATTATAATAATTGAGAGAAATTAGTAATTAAATACCTATGCGATTTGTTTCATTTAGAGGGGATCCCGGTTGAGCCCCCAATTGTGGGACCTATTAAATGAAACAAGTACCGAGTTTTTAATTACTAAACGTAGTTTAGGTTTATTTTAGATTAATTCGATAGTTTTAGTTAGATTTAGATTAATTCAATAGTTTTAGTTAGATTAAGATTTTATTCAATAGTCTTAGGTTAGGTTTAAGGTAATGCGTCCACGTCCACGTTCAACACTCGATTGCCCCTTTAGTGATGATCAAACCAGTAGATGGTCCAAGAGGACGGTATATGCGTACGGCTAATCATCCAATCACACTACCACATGTATGTATGTATGTATAAGAAAATACAAAAAAGGATGGTTCTGTACTTATTGTGTTTGACCTCTAAGTATACAGAGGTCATAAAGAAAACTGAGTTACTCACGGTTTTTTTTGCGATCCTCGTCGTCCTGCCGGCAGCACAAGTAGGATGAAAGTCTGATGCACAATTTTACTGTAAACGCGTTATTTGACACTGAAATGATCAAACGTTCGCACTTAAAAAAAACAAACTGCTTCTGTCCCTCGGAGCACCCCCTTTCGGTGGGCGGAAACCAGACAGGGTCACCTTGTTTTTGTATATATATATGTATGTAGGTGTATGTACGGTGGCACCCTGTCCTGATGTCGGGCTTACGCGCCAGATGCTTGCGCCAAAGGTGGCACACTGTTCAAGATGTACATATATATATGTACATATGTATCTTGTGTGAGTCCCTTGCGGCTTCGGGATTCCACTATATATATATATATATATTTTTGCCCCCTCAGAATTATAGCAATTTACCTCACGCTCCACGCCTGGCTATGGTATGGTACATACAAAAAAACGGCAGAGGCCTGAACTACCCCGTAGGGTTACACTCGCTCAGCGCCTATAGAAATACCAAAAAATTAGCCCACCGAAGCCCAAGACCCCCTTTTACTATTTTACGTACCTCTGTAACGTCGATTTTCTATATCGAATATACTATCTATAGATGTATGCCTATAGCTGGGGTTGGCTTTATATGTCTCCGCCGAAGTATCAGCCCTAGTTCACAAAAATGCAAAAATTAGGTCTTACTCTAAAAAAATGATTGCCACCACTTACCCAATTAATTAAAATTGGCCCAAATATCGCAAAAAAAACTATCAGAGAAAAAAAAAACCAACTCTGCAGTGCATTGACCTATTTCTAGCTTCAGCTCAGCTGTTCACGTAGGTCCGGGTAAGAGTACCTATGTGGTCGATGCACTTTGCCTTCATTCCCCCTTACGTACTCTTTGTCTCACTCATTTTTCTTTGTTCTGTCTGATCTTTCTTTGTTCTATTTCTGTAGCTATTTCTCTTCTTATGTGTCGTGCCTTTCTAATATTTTCTGTCTCTCTCTCTCTCTCTCTCTCTGGAAAGAGAGTAGAATATCACTCTCTTTTCCATATCTGTACGTCAAGATAAGATTTTTCGGAGTCATGGAAAGAGAGTAGAGTATCTCTCTTCTTTCCAGATCTTTACGTCAATATGATCCACATAATGTTGGCGTCATCATGGACGTGGGGTGTTGCGCTAAAAGAGGGCCCCGTAACAGAACAGACTTACGAGCATTTCGGATGGAATAAGGTTTGTCTTATTTGGGTACCCTGCCTTAGAGGAATTGCAAGCACTGAAATCTTTGACGCGCTTGCGAAAGTGAATTCCTCTAAGTCTGGAATCGAAAAATGGGGTTTTAATAGTTTTGGAAAAATCGTATACCGGATCGACTTTCGTGTGGTGTCCATACATAATAGGTCTGTTCGCGTACTTTCTGCACCAAAATTCGCAGTTGTCACCTCTCAGAGAGAGGTGAAATTACGAAAAAGTAAACGAACGCGTTGAACCACAAAAGTTGCCCACTTTGTAAACGTCAAACCTGAAACCCAATTGCACACACAAGAAAGAAGAAGAAAGAACAATCCAACAAAAAATACATATACAGCGATTTGACAGATTGGACAGTTTTCACAAACCAGCCTAATGAAATTTCCTGCACTAAAATTCGCAGCATTGGGAAATTTCTTACTCTCTCGAGAGCGCTCTCTTCTGTCAAAAACCTTCGGAAATTCTCAGTACTCGAACATGTTTTCGTAAAAATTCGTAACTTTTCGTAAAAATTCGCTGTTTTGCGAGGATACGCGAACAGATCTAATGAGAGATGATGTAAAGGGTGAGCAAACAGATGGTGTGGATGTTGGTTGTCAATTACTGACATTTACTAAATTCAATGTGGTCGATCTTTTTGACAGATATGAAGCTGTACTTGACAATTTTAGTCAGTCATTTACCATGCAACAACGTATTTTCGTTATTCAATATTATTACGAAAATGGACGATCTGTAAAAGTAACATTTCCTAAATTTTGTGAATTCTTCGGTCAACATAATCGCCCTAGTGAGTCCGGAATTCATGCAATGGTGAATCATTTTGAACAAACTGGTTCGGAATCGGGTCAAACTACACATCAGCATGCACGGCCAGCCCTTACACGCCAAACATCACCACTGTGAGCGAAAGTGTTCAAAACCAGCCAGGCACCTCAATTCGTAGCCGAAGTCAACAATTGGGCCTCACTTATGGCACTTTGCGACGAATTTTAAAAATTGATCTTCATTTGCATGCCTATAAAATCCAAATTACACAACAATTGAAGCCATTGGATCAGTAAGGTCTATGCGAATAACCCAGCGGCAAATAAGTATCTCGAACATAACATCCAAACTGAATTTGCGGCCATTGGCCAACTTATTCTTCAAAAAGTCATCGATAATTTTCACCTTCGGATGGTCGCTTGCAACAGAAGCCATGATGATTACATGAACGATATTGTATTCCATTTATTCATGCCATGGACCGAACTTCATTAATCAATAAAGTTCTATACTCATTTCACAATAAAATGAAATATTTTATGAAAGGGATGAAATTTCACTACGGGCTTCTGAGGGTGGGCCCTATTACAAATATTACAAGTTTTTTTTCCAAAGGTATATAAAAGTCTTCAACAAGACACTATGAGGATCGACAGCACGTGCTCATAGTAGTGTCTGATTCTTACCCACTAAAAAACCTCCTTCAAAACAAATTTGTTTTTATTTTTACTACAACTAAGTATTCGACTTATCAAGTAGTTTTCATTTCACGAAGTTAGGATGTTTTGCAGGTACCTTCCCATTAGAAGTTCCTGCTAGCTCCACAGGTTACAGGTTACTTACCGCGCTAGGTCTGAATGTTTGGTTCTTTGCAGACGGCGTAGTAAATATCTTCCATCCAAAACTTGGAGGACTGTAATATTTACGTGACTTTCAAGCCAACTTTTACGGTTTCTCGCATAGTTTTTCATTTCGTCTTCGATTGCTTAATTGCTAAGATCTCTGCGGATATCGCTATTTCTGATATACCATGGTGCATTAACAATACCTCCTAGCACTTTGTTTTCAAAAGTTTGTAAAATTTTCATGTTACGTTTTTTGATACAACCCCAGAGTTGTATATGTTCACAACGGCTTTAGCGCTTGCTTATGTAAAAGCAGTTTGTTCTCTATATTAATCTTGGAATATTTTCCAAGTAACCAATACATTTCTCTATATTTATTATCTAGTTCTTTGCGTTTCTTCTTTACATGCGCTTTCCATTTCAGCTTTGCACCAAGTGTCATTCCAAGATACTTAGCCTCGTTTGCAACGGAATTTGAACCCAGTTTGAAAAGATCGGTAAATTATTTATTTTCTTATAGGTAAAAATTACATGAACAGATTTGGTCTCATTGCGTGCGATTCGCCAAATTATTGTCCATTCATTTACTATATCCAAAGCTTCTTGCAGTTTTTCTGTAGTCTCATCGACCGTTTTACCTACTGCCAAGATAACAGTGTCGCCGGCAAATGTAGCTAGCTCAGTGCCTTCTACTTGCGGTAAATCACGAGTGTATAATAAATATAAAACTGGATCAAGAACGCTTCCTTGCGGCACCCGAGCCATTATCTTTTTCAAATCTGAATATTCGTTTCCACATTTAAGGCGGAAAAGTCTATTCGTAAGGTAGTTCTTCAAAATATTATGTATCTGCTCTGGCAGAATTTGTCTTTAATTTAAACTTTAAGTCTTAAGCTAGACCTTGTCAAAGGCTTGAGAGACGTCAAGGAATACGCTCGAACAAATCCTTTTTTCTTCAACAGATTTTTCGATTGCACTTGTTCAACTGTAGAATGCTTACTTCTGAATCCCAATTGAAGATCCGGGATGAGATGCCTTTCTTCTATTACCGGCTGTATTCACCTAATCAATATTCTCTCGAGCACTTTGGATATAAATATAATTGGAAGTAGCGAAATCGGTCTATAAGACATTTTTTCATTCGGCGGCATTTCGGGCTTAAGGACCGTTATTACTTCGGTGACTTTGCATTGACTGGGAACATATTCTAGTCTAAGCACGGCGTTTATAAAGGACAGAGCTTTTCTTGGTAGTGCTTTAAGAACCTCTCCCGTGATTAGGTCGTATCCAGGAGCTTTTGAGGCTTAAGTTTCTTTATTCCTTCCTTATGTTAGGTTAGTGTTGCATTTCTTATTACACTATTGGCTGTATACAACGTATTTATATTTTGAATAAGAGCTTGTCCAACAAGCGGTTTAAAAGTTTCTTTCAGATGGGTGGCAAAAACTTGCGCTGACTGGCCCATCCGTCTTGATTTTTCCTAATTGGAAGTATTGAATTACAAGCGTAAAAAAATGTTGGAACCACTTCCTAACACGTCTACTTATTATGCAGTGTCAGGCCTGCTTTTTGATAGTTTTTTAATGAATACCACATAAATGACGTCTAATTTAAATATGAAATTTATCAAAACCTGCCAAAAAATCAATTTTTATATCCACGCTCACTTTTTGAGAAATGTTTTTTTTTTATTCATTCATTCATTCATTTTCAATGGCCCGCTAATCCTTCATGAGGGTCGCGGGGGTAGGATGCTCAGGTGGACTCTCCATCCTTCTCGATCCTCCGCCATTGACTCCAATTCATCAGGGAGAATCCCTAAGCGGCTCCAAGAGAGATGTCGGACTTGATCCAACCATCTATTTCTGGGCCTTCCGCGAAGTCGTCTACCTGATGGCACGGCAACCATGGCGCGTCTTGGAAGCCGGTCTGGGGGCATACGCACTACGTGACCAAACCATCGAAGCATAGATCGTTCCGTTCGGAGAAGTAGCTGCTCAACGTTGAGCGCCTCGCGTACTCTGGTGTTGCGCACTCGATCTCTACGAGTTATTCCAACAACACCGCGAAGGAACCTCATTTCGGCAGCTTGTATCCGCGATCTTATTTTTTCGGTCACTACCCAAATTTCATGACCATAGGTGAGAGTTGGAACATACACCAAGTTAAAAACCGATAGCTTAGCTTGAATACTAAGTTCGGCCTTCCTTATAACAGATTGGCCAAGCTCTCTCAAAATTGATCCAGCCTGACCAATTCTACAGGATAACTCGGCATTGCTCCTCCCATCACTCGTGAATAAAACCCCGAGGTACTTAAACTTCTCCACCTGCTTCAGTGGGACTCCACTAACATGCAGAGTGCACTGAATGGGTTTTTTGGAAACGACCATTACTTCCGATTTGTTCACGTTGATCTTCATTCCAGCATCATCACAAACAGCTACAAACCTTTCGAGTGCGCGCTGAAGTTCGGTTTGAGAGGACCCAAGGATGACCAAATCATCCGCAAAGAGCAGATGACTAATCCTTAGGTCTCCCACTTTGAAACATTCTCCGCCACGGCTGCGCTGCAACATCCAATCCATATATACAATGAAGAGGAGAGGTGACAAAACGCACCCCTGGCGGAGTCCAACGCCCACAGTGAAAGGTATTGATTTAATACCGTTTATCCGAACACAGCTTTTACAGTTTGTATATAAAGACTGAATCGCCCTTAACAGGGAACCATCAATCCCATACTCCTGCAGAACACTCCAGAGTTTGCCTCGAGGAACCCTATCATATGCTTTTTCCAAATCCACAAAACAAGTGTAGACAGGTTTGGCATATTCCCAGGCTTTCTCAAGAACCATTCTGAGAGTGAACAACTGGTCGGTTGTGCTTCTACCGGGACGAAAACCGCACTGCTCATCCCCCAAACTGTCCTCAACCACAGCTCTGGAACGCTTTTCTAGCACCTTAGCGAAGACTTTTCCAGGGAGACTTAAAAGAGATATACCCCTGTAGTTGGCGCAATCTCTTTTGTCCCCTTTTTTAAAAAGAGGAACTATCACCCCCATTTGCCAATCAGCAGGTGTTTCACCGCATTCCCAGGCCACTTTAATGACACGCGAGAGCCATTGCACTCCCTCTTTACCTAAAGCCTTGAGCATTTCTGGCCGAATTTCGTCCACACCAGCAGATTTGCCAACTTTTAGCGATTTGATCGCCAAAGTTACTTCCTCTACCGTAGGACTACTTTCCGCCCAACTCTCGACCATAGGTCTGTCATCTTCGGTGCCCTGTTCGGGATTGAGCAATTCTGAAAAGTGCTCGCTCCATCTGCGTAAGATGTCCTCCTCATTGGAAAGAAGTCTACCGTCTTTGGATTTGACTCCTTCAACGATATTCAACTTTTTTCCTCTGAGTCGGCGGACGGTCTGCCAGAACATCTTATTTGCAGATCTGTGGTCACGTTCCAATTATTATGTTATATTATTATATTATTTAAAAATCATGAAAACTATTGCTAACAAAATATGTGTGTGATTGATGTTTTCTATAATCTGTTTACACCTGTCCCTCGAATTACACGGTAGATACGTTCCACACAAAATCGTGCAAATTGAAACCGTGTAAAACGAGACAGAGCTTGAATATGAAAATGGAAGATTGGAACTAAGTTTCAAGCCGTGTAAATCGAATCAGGGAATATAAAGAAAATTTGTGGATACTCGTACGTTCATAATAACCATGTAAAATGAGACAAAGATACTATCCTATGTAAAAATTGACATTGGTTCTACTAAATGTGAAACAATATTACTATCAGAGTCACTAACATTAATTTCATGAAATTGCACGTCCTGTACGCCAACACGAGATGAGCTGCTGGCGTATTTTCGTCTTCGATAAGGGTGACAGATTTACATTTGGTTGATGTGAGAAAATCCGTCATCAATATTTGCTTACTTCAGCGGACATCTTTGTAAACTTCTTCGTGTTGACCAAGCGCATTTTTCATTTTTGTTAAAATTTCAAGGCCACATAAAAAAATGCATAATCGATATAAACACAAAAAAATATTTTTTTTCAATTTGAAAACCGTGTAAAAGCGAAACCGTGTAATTCGAGTAGCGTGTAAATCGAGGAACAGGTGTATAATGGTTACACGTTCACTTTATGTGGGCGTTTTCTTAAAAAAAATACTTCAAAGAAATTTCTAGAAAACACATCCAGTCTGTCAAGAAAGAGTTTACACAAGGTAAAAAAAACAGTCAGTTCTAATTTTGCATTACAAAAAGAAGCACTTGTGGTAATTTTATTCAATTTTTGTTTTTTTAATTTATAATATTTCATATTTAAAAAAATAATTAGCATACAAAAATATTTAATTTCGCTTAAAAAAGAACAATAAAAACAACAAAACCAAAAAAGGACAAAAATTTCACTGTCAAGAAAGTGTTTACACATCTAGATATTATGCAAATAATATTAACCTAAAATATTTTTAAATTTCAGGAACAGCTAAAATTTTAGCATTTAGTATTTGGTGTGACCACCGTCAGCCTCAATAACTGCCTGCAACTTTCTTTTCATAGATCCAATTACTTTTTTAAGGTCATAGTTGGTCGGTATATTGGCCCATTCTCTTTAATATATTGGAGAAGTTTGTTTCGGTTTTTGGGGTTCTTTTTGCCACATTTTTCTTTAAATGTACCCATAAATTTTCAATTGTGTTTAAGTCTGGGCTCTGGGCTGGTGTATCTAGCACTTTGCTGCAGTTGTAGAGCAGCCACGTCCTGACCGTAAGGTCTTTATGCTTTGGGTCGTTGTCCTGATAAAATCTGAATTTTGGCTTTCTGCTCTCATCACCATCATTAAAAGCAAAACTATTGGCGCTACTGTGGGCGCCGTGGCGTAAGTGGTTAGTGTGTCGGATCACTACGCATTAGGTTCCAAGTTCGAATCCCAGAAAATAGCAAAGAGTTTTTTCACGGTCCCACCTCTCGCGAGCGTCTGGCAAACATCCGAGAGTATTGTTGTCACGAAAAAGCTTCTCAAATCGCCGTTCGGATTCGGCATTAAACTGTAGGTCCCTTCCATTCATGTGAAAAAATATAACGCACACAACATGAGTGGTTGCGAGAAGCTAGGCCCTGGCACTTTAAAGAGCTGTTGCGCCAAATATTTGTATTTGTATTTGTATTAGCGCTACTGAGCAAATGATTTTGCAAATAGTTCAGGTATTTCCTCGCGTCCATGGTATTATCAATAAAAACTAGGTGTCCAACACCTTTGCTAGATATGCACAGCCATACCATCCCATACAATTTTCCAAATTGTACAGTTGTAATGGTATTCCGATTGGACCATGCTGTTAAAGGCTTGCGACAGACTCTGTTGGGTCCTTCGTTGTAGTACAGCATTATTTTCGTTTCGTCGCAAAATATTACATCATCCCAATATTTATTTAGGTTAATATGATGCTCTGTACCGAACGAAAAACGTTTTTAAGTTGAAAGCAGTGTTTTTTCCCGTGCAACTCTTGATGATTAATCATACTTCGACAGTACTTGCCTTACTGTTTCGTGGGAAACTTGTACACCACATTCTTCCTCTATCTCCCTTGCCAAAGCTCTAATTGACATTTGGTGGTTTTCGATCACTTTTTTAACAAACGGTGGTCCTTTCTCTCGATAGCTTCCTTGGCTTACTTTTGGAGCAATATGGTATTCTCCAACCAATTTTCTCGTTCTGCTCGATTAATGATATTGTAAATCGTTTTTCTGCACAAGCCAAACATCTCAGCTATCTCCAGAACACTTTTGCCCTTGTAATGGTTGTAATAAACCAATTTCGTCACGTCAAGTGATATTCTTTTGCCAGGCATGTTGAAACTGATCAATTAACACAACTCAAGCCCTTTCAACACCCGAAGTATCACAAATTGTTTGCTTTCAAATTGCTACAACTATCACAAAGTAGGAAAGAAAAAACCGCTATAACGGTACCGTCATGAAACGATACATACACTGCGAAAGTGTGTGTAACACTTTCTTGACAGTGAAATTTTTTTTCTTTTTGTTGTTGTTATTTAAATGAAATGAAGTATTTTTTGTATGCCATTTAATTTTTCGAATATGAATTATTATAAATTAAAAAACAAAAATTAAATAAAGTTACTACAAGTGCAGCTATTTGTAATGGAAAAGTAGAGCTTGCTGCTTTTTCACCTTGCGTAAACACTTTCTTGACAAACTGTAGGTGCATTTCAGTAGAATGTTTTCATATCGCAATGCACACTTTAAGAGGACTTGGTTCAATTTCAAGGGAAATGGTATCATGCAAATCTTTCCAGGTGGATTGTAACCATTTGGTATTTTTAATATTGTCAGCAGTAGCTATCCTATTGTTGGAGAAAAAATTGAAACAATTTTTAAGTTCAGTAACCTGGTTTTGGATCTTGCTTGTAAACTCTTTAGCGGTAACAGTGACTTAAAATCATCAAATTTACATCCAAAAGGCTGTTGGCATAATTTTTGATGCAAATCTACTTCTGGTAAAGGCTATTATATAAACTTATAATCAATTAAGAGTTTTTTCTTTAAAAAAAAATCTACCTTACACTATTTACAAGAAAACTGCAAGTTACATCTTCTCGAAACGTTAATTTTATGACCCGTTAGAGGAATCATTACAATTGCTCGGTGTTTGCAGATGATAGAGTCGAATGAGCAAAATGCTAGCAAAAAAAAAAACGCAAAAATTATGTATGTAAGTCAACGATGTGAAAACTTTTTCTGGAAGTTAAATGCGCTGTCGAACCCTGAAATAGCTGCCCGACACCGAAACACTCAGTATGCATATTGATTTATTTTTGAGAAATTCAATGCGTACCATTGCCATGAAGTCTTTTCAAAAGTTTGTAAGAGGAAGTAGAAGGAACATTTAAATTTAATGCACAAGTTTCGGAAATACCGCTTGACGGTAATGAATTGCAAATATTCTATCTCCCAAATTAAATCCGAACATGTGCATAATTTGATTAAAACGGAAAATGCACTTCCCGCCATAGCCACAGTGACACTGCAGATTATATTCAAACATATACATATATACATTTACATCCCTTCAGTTGCACAGTGGCATTTTGTAAAGACACACAAAATTGTAATGGGATAAACCCTTGCATTAATACCACAGCACACAAAGTCAGTGCCTAAACATGCACAAAGGGATTTTGATCTCATATGCCGGTCGCTGGGGTTTGATCTGGAAATATAGCCAACCATAATTCTGCCGCAAACTAAGCCTTATGAAATACTGCTTTCAACTGCCTTAGAACATATTACACAAAATGCTATGCAATATCCATGAACAGGACTAAAGAATGAATACACTGGGTTGAAAGTATATGGAACCGTACCTTGTCAGAACTTCAGAGATATTAGATTTCATTTCACTAGCTTTTACTAGATAATGGATCAACGTTTTTGTAGGTGATTCAGGTGAGCCATTGTTCTCCTTTCTTGTGCTGTGCGCAATTAAATAATGGCCTGGTCAGAAAGGGAGGCTTGTTTGGCCGTAAAAGGTTGCACTGAAATAATAATAAAAAATGAGGAAAAGGCGAAATGCATATACCGATACATTTCCATCACTGCAAATGCATGTTGATGAGAAAATGAACACAATTTCAAAAAGCTGTATGGTGAATGCTACCAATATATGTAGGTACCTGTACATATGTACGTATAAGTAGTATTCGATGAGTTTCCTTAATGTCATTCTATAAAGCTTATATCTATGCATGCTTTTGCAGGAATATATGATATTTAGGGATATTTAGGGGCAATTAAAGGCAATTCTTTTTTTATTGTATACTAGCGGATGTTCTGTAAACTTTTGATTTACGTGCACTTCTCACTTCATAACAAATACATTGTGTAAGTTTCTGCTTAATCGTATGGTTAGTTTGTTTAGTTTTTACCGTGCATACGAACATGTCATTTTTATATATAGGTATATACGCATAGACACGACCTTTAGAACGTGTTAACGCTTTTACTCAAGTCGTTTTTTAAACAGCAATTAATAATCAAAATTAATTTGGAATGCGCGAAGAACTTACAACACACCTAATAGCATAGATTTTTATATCGTAAATTTCTGCAACAATTAAAAAAAAAACTTTTATAAACAATAAATAACAAGCAAATATAAAAATACCAAAAAATTAAAACAAGCAAAACAAGTTCACTTTGAACTTCGCTCCTTTATGTATCCATTCTCGCAAAAGAAAGTATTAAAAACTAGCGGGTACCCGGCGAGCGTTGCTGTGCCTAGCAAAAAAACAAAAACTGTCAGGCAGGCACCTGGGGCAACAACTGTCAGGCAGGCGCCTGGGGCTAAGTCTATTTGAGAACAGTTTTGTGCCGACCAGCAGTGGGTAAGTGGTCCAACCTTAAATATGTATATATGTATATCAATTTTTTTGAGTACTAAAGTACTATAACACGAAAGTAGTAAGCAAACTGCTGGACTGATGGTATCCGTCGTGCTTTGCTGCGACTAACAAAAGAGAATTCTATTAGTACTAAAGTACTATAATACTAAAGTAGTGGACCGATTTTGACCAAACTTCACAGGAATACTTTTGGGCCAATACTGAAGATTGTTGGAATTTGAGCTCAATCGTTCAGTGGTTTCGGAGTCCATAGCATACAAACAAAGGCACACACATTTTTTCCTATGTAAAAAAAAGAGTTTTAAGTTTTACCCGTTTTTTCCAATTTTTCGGCCAAGTTTTTCAATTTTCTTTCCATAAAAACCGAACTATTACGAATATTTTAAAATAAATATGAGCCAAATCGGTCCAGCCGTTCTTAAGTGTTGCGATGACCAACGAACCGCATTTCATTTTTATTTATATAGATGAGTGACATAGTTTGAATACTTCCAACATAAATATCATTTAAATCCGCATATTTTATACAACTATTGTAAGGTAAAATGTGAAATAAAAAAAAGTAAAATTAAAAATTAAAGCTCTAGATATACTTATGCAAATCGAACAGGTTTACTTGGACTGATTTCGTAACGACCGACGGTTGTATGTATCTCGTACTTCTCATTTAACAGAAGTTTAACAGAAGAAGCACAAAGCGGCAAACACCGGTCCTTGACAATTGGGCAAAAGTACAAATTGAGGAACACCAAACAAGAAAGAAAAAGATTGTCTTTGACCTACAGCCTGCTGAATAATAAGATAACAAATATCACTAAAGTTCCAACGGTTCATATATCACACTGACAGGAAAATTCAAACAATAAATTTAACCTCTTGCAAAATAATTTAAACATTTTGCAAAAAAGGACACCCAACATCGACGACCCCAGCAAACGAAATAAGGACAACGACCTTCGGATCTGTACGTGGAATGTTCTGTCCCTTTACAGACCACGTGCAGCCGAACAACTAGCAGAGGCCCTAGACTGCTATAAAGCAGATATTACCGCCATCCAGGAAGTGCGATGGGATGGGCCAGGCAAAAAGAGGATGAAAAACTGTGACATCTACTACGGTGATTGCTACAGAGGCAACAGGCAACGCTTATTCGGATGCGGATTTGTCATACGCGGCAGACTTAGGCAAGAAGTCTTAAGCTTCCGACACGTGAGCGAGCGTATTATGACTATCCGGATCAAGGCTAAATTCGCTAACATAAGCCTAATATGTGTTCATGCCCCCACAGAAGAAAAGGACCCTGCCTCCAAAGAGTGTTTCTACGAGCTCCTCGACAAAACATACGAGCAATGTCCTAAATACGACGTTAAGATCGTATTGGGCGATTTTAACGCCAAAATAGGAAAGGAGGACGTCTTCGGTAGAGCAGTCGGTAAGCATAGCCTACACGACACCACGTCTGATAACGGACTAAGGCTAATTGATTTCGCTGTGGAGCGAAATGTCACCATAGCAAGCACATGGTTTCCTCATCTCGATATTCATAAGCAGACATGGCGGTCCAATGATCATGTCACGATCAACCAAATTGATCATATTGCGATCGACGCAAGGCATGCCTCCAGTATTCTGGATGTCCGGACCTTCCGAGCGGCCAACATAGACTCGGATCATTACCTTGTTGTAGCCAAGGTACGAATGCGGATATCCCAATCTGAGCAACAAAGAAGAATTACAGTGAGAAAATTTAACGTCGAAAAGCTACAATCGCAAGAGACCGCCAGACTCTTCGCTGAACGCGTATCCCGAAATCTCTCAATCACCCCTATACCGCCAGCATCAAGTGCCGAAGACCAGTGGCAACGCTGCCAACATGCCATCAGAAACGCCGCGACTGATGTGCTGGGTCTCGCTCGCCCACCACCGCGAAACCCCTGGTTTGACAAAGAATGCCGGCGAGTGCATGCAGCAAAACAAGAGGCATACAAAGCGGCGCTGCAAAGGAAGACGAGAGCTGCTCGTGAGCTCTACGAGCAAAAGAGACGGGAAGAACATCGGCTTCTCCAAAAGAAGAAGAAAGAGCATGAGAAGCGCGCGTTTGAGAATATCGAGAGTCTATACTCCAGGAACAATGTACGGAAGTTTTACCAAAAGGTAAAAAGAACGTGTCAGGGAAGTAATACCCGTACAGAAACCTGTAGAGATGAGAATGGAAACCTCGTAGTAGAATCACAGTCGGTGCTGAGAATCTGGAAAAACTACTTCTGCAGACTGTATAACGGCGACGAAGACCAACATCCCGCTGTCAGGCAGAATGAACCATTCAACATGGACGATGATAGTCAAAATTTCCGTCCACCTGACCAAAACGAAGTGAGGATAGCAATATCCATGCTAAAATCGAACAAGGCTGCTGGACCTGACGGTTTACCGGCCGAACTTTTCAAGGCAGCTGGGGATGAATTGGTAGAGTGCATACACCAACTCATTTCTAATATTTGGTCAGAGGAGTGTATGCCTGATGAATGGAATCTCAGCATCGTTTGCCCGATCCACAAGAAAGGAGACCCCCTCAACTGCGCCAATTATAGAGGCATCAGTCTCCTCAACATCGCGTACAAGATCTTTTCTGCGATATTGTGTGAACGCCTGAAACCTTTTATGAACAGCCTGATTGGACCCTATCAGTGCGGTTTCAGGCCAGGAAAGTCCACCATCGATCAAATCTTCACACTTCGGCAGATCCTGGAGAAAACCCAAGAATTCCAAATCGATACTCACCACCTCTTTATCGATTTCAAGGCCGCCTATGACAGCATCTATAGAGAAGAGCTTTATAGAGCCATGTCTAGTTTTGACATCCCTGCCAAACTTGTCCGCCTGTGCAGGCTGACGATGGAGAACGCTCGCTGCTCCATCAAGGTCGGTAATGACCTCACCGAGACCTTTGATGTCAAAAAAGGCTTTAGACAAGGTGACGCGCTGTCATGTGACTTCTTCAATATTGTACTTGAACGGATTGTGCGGAACTCACAAGCCAACACCGGAGGCACAATCTATTACAAGTCTGTACAACTGCTTGCATACGCCGACGTTATCGACATTATCGGAAGATCTCAGCGGGCTGTCACCGGTGCTTTTGCAAGCATTGAGGCGGAAGCGGCCAAAATGGGTTTGGCGATAAACGAGGGCAAAACCAAGTATATGCTGTCAACTAGAAGGGAAAACCAACATCGACGAATTGGACAAAACGTCACCGTGGGCAGCTATAACTTCGAGGTAGTAAGGGACTTTGTCTACCTTGGCTCTGCTATAAATTCAGCAAACAAAATCAGCGCAGAAATCAATCGAAGAATAACTCTTGCCAATCGCTGTTTTTTTGGGCTTATAAGGCAATTCAACAGTAAAGCCCTCTCTCGAACAACTAAGGAGACTCTATATAAGACCTTGATCATCCCAGTCCTGCTTTACGGCGCTGAAACATGGACTTTATTAAAAGAGGATGAAGATATCCTTGGTCGCTTCGAGAGAAAAATTCTTCGTAAGATTTTCGGTCCCGTTTGCGTTGACGGGTTTTGGAGGAGAAGATTCAATCACGAACTATACGAGCTGTACAGCGACATCGACCTAGTCAAAAAACTGCGTATTGGACGTCTGAGATGGCTAGGACATGTAGAGCGAATGGACACCAACGCTCCGGCCCGCAGAGTCTTCGAATCTAACCCCGAGGGACGACGCAGTAGAGGGAATTATCGCCGTAGGTGGCGCGCACAAGTTCAAGGGGACCTCGACCAACTTGGAGTGCGCAACTGGAGGCAATTAGCTAAAGACCGAGCTAAATGGAGAGGCTTGTTGGTTGAGGCCCAGGTTCACCCCGAACTGTAGCGCCACCTAAGTAAGTAAGTAACATCGGCGTCTTGGACAGAACGCCACAATAGACAGATATAATTTTGAGGTAGTAAAGGATTTTGTTTACCTAGGCTCTATGGTGAACTCCGCAAATGAGATCAGTAGAGAGATCACACGAAGAATTACTCTTGCCAATCGATGTTTCTATGGGCTAAAACGGCAACTGAGTAGCAAAGCCCTATCTCGAACTACTAAGGTAACTCTCTATAAGACACTAATCATCCCAGTCCTGCTGTATGGCGCAGAGGCATGGGCTTTGACAAAACCGGATGAGGATGCCCTTGGTTATTTCGAGAGAAAAGTTCTTCGAGCGATCTTTAGTCCCATCTGCATAGACGGTGAGTGGAGGAGAAGATACAATGCCGAACTGTACGGCCTGTACAAGGACATCGACTTAGCCAGAAGAGTTCACATACAGCGACTAAGATGGCTGAGTCATTTGGAGCGGATGGAGCCCAACGTTCCCGCTAAGAAAGTCTTCGAATCCACCCCGGATGGACGACGCGGTAGAGGACGACCTCGCGGTAGGTGGCGCAAACAAGTGGAGGGGGACCTCAACCAACTTGGCGTGCGCAACTGGAGGCAGCTGGCTCGTAACCGTGCTAGCTGGAGAGGTTTGTTGGTCCCAGGTCCACCCCGGACTGTAGCGCCATCTAAGTAAGTAAGTAAGTTTTGCAAATGAAGTTTAATCGTTTTAACGCCCGCGCTGTGTAAAACATTTTAAGCATACTCTTATCATCGATTGGATTTGTTTGAAAATCTCTGAATATAAAAATACGTTTCCTCTGAATCGAAATGCTAAATTTCATCGGAATGAAAAATATCAGCATGAATAAGATATCGAAATATACGGAGATTTTTTTATATTTGTAAACTTACGAATTTGCATTTTTTTTTTTTTTTTTTTGTCGGGATAGGAAACACTCGACTGGAGCACTCAGACACAACTGGTCCATTGTACTGCCAGAGAGCAAACCCTGATTTACCCATTTTATTGGAATTTCCTTCACTTTCGAAGAAAGCCAAGCAAGCACTTCAGTGATGAGGAGCTTACAGTAACAGCACTCACCACATCCGCACCGAAGATCTGCCACCTGATACGAGCAAAGGCCGGACACTCACAGAGATAATGTTCCGCGGTGTCGTCGCTCTCATCACAAGCGTCGCAGATTGTAGTGTCACTTAAGCCTAACACGTTAAGGTGCTTGTCAAAAACGAAGTTGCCTGTCAACACGCCGATAAGTTGTCTACAGTCTTTTCTGCTGAGAGACAGCAAGAATGCCACTTATTTCTTACAGATGTCCGGGAGCATGCGTTTAGTCAACCTGCAACCTGGAGAGTCATGCCACTCACAGTTGTGCTCGTGAGAGACCCAATCGTCAATGGAAGCCCTAACCGAGGACGCTGGAAGACCCAACGCAGGTTCGGAACCTGAGAAAGCCTCCTCTGAGCCTTGTCTAGCAATCTCATCGGAGATCTCGTTCCTCAAGATCCCAGTGTGACCTGGGACCCAGATAAGAGACAGAGAATTCAGCCTTACGACCGAGTTCAAACAGTTTTTGGTTTCACGAACTATTTTAGAAGTGGTTAAACGGTTAAACAAGGCCTTAAGCGCAGCCTGACTGTCACTACAGACACAAATGCTACGTCCCTTCCACCTGTTCTTCACAACATAGTTCATGGCCATTAGGATTGCATAAGTTTCCGCTTGGAAAACAGACGCATATTTGCCTAACGAGAAGTGAAGTCTAATGTTGTCGACTTCCACGAAGACCCCAGCGCCAGACCCTTGACTGGTTTTGGAACCATCCGTGAAAATACGACTACATTCCATTCCCGGCTCAGACTCTGACCGAAGCCAGTCCTGGACACAAGGAAAGTCGACTCTGAATTTGCGCATCAGCTGGAGTTCTGGTGTCATTGCATCAGACGGCATATCTATAAGACAGGAGTCGTAAGATAAGTGTCGCGCAAGTTCATCAAAGTTATAGTGTGGAGTATACCAAAAACCGCCTCGCCTAAGACGATGGATGGCTTTGATAGTGCAACCCATGATATAAGTATCAAGGGGAGGTAAGTTCAGCAAAGCGTCTAGAGCAGAGCCAGGCGTACTCGGGAAAGCTCCCGAGCAGCCGAGACAAGCCGTTCTTTGGAGTTTCGCACAAAAGGCAACCACATATTTACGCGAGAGCCCCTTCCACCAAACAACCGACGCATATGCGAGGAATGGTCTTATCATAGCCGTGTAGATCCAGAGAACTTTATTCGGTGATAAGCCCCAAGTCTTGCCAAAAGCACCCTTACACTGCCAGAAGACTGAGAGCGCCTTGGATGTTTTCGACTCGACGTGTTTCGACCACAGAAGTTTCTTATCTAAAATCACTCCCAGATATTTGGCTTCATTGGAAATGCGAATGGTGACACCTTTTAGTACTGGCTGAGTCAGACCGGTCAAAATCCTCCTTCTCGTAAAAAGAACAACCTCAGTTTTAAGAGGATTCACCGAAAGCCCACTCCTAGTACACCATTCATCGATCATGTCCAGCGCCGCCTGCGCGTTAGCACAGACCGTCGCCAGGCATGGCCCGACAGAAAGTACGGCGACATCATCCGCATATGCCTGAGCGTAGACGTTAGAACTATTTAGAGTGTTCAACAGAGAGTCGACCACCATGCACCATAACAATGGAGACAGAACGCCACCTTGCGGGCAGCCCCTGTTTACCCCTGTCATAACATATTGGCCACAAAGTTCTATTCATTAGCATTGCTTTAATCGACAACACTAATGTTTCATCTACCCCGTGTTGTCTGGCAGAGTCGCACATGCAGTCAAAAGTCGCGTTGTCAAAAGCACCCTCAATGTCGATGAAGATACCCATCGCGTATTCTCTCCTATCAAGCGCCCATTCAATTCTGGCCACTAGATTTTGAAGTGCGGTCTCACAGGATTTCCCACGCTGATAGGCATGCTGCATCTCCGATAGTGGATGCAGTTTCAAAGCAACTTTGCGCACGTGAAATTCTACCTGTCTCTCCATACTTTTCAGTAAGAAGGATGTCAAACTTATAGGTCTGAAACTCTTGGGGAGCGAATAGTCTTCCTTACCAATTTTCGGTATGAAAGCTACTCTGACTGTCCGCCAAGGTGTAGGAATATATGCCAGCGTCAAGCCAGCGGTGAAAATTCTTTTCAGAGTTGGCAATAGCTGATCTATACCCTGTTGCAGCGTAGCTGGATATTTCCATCGGTGCCAGGCGATTTGAAACCATCAAAAGATGCCACAGCATATTTGATGGCCTCATCTGTTACCACGGCTGATGCAATATACCAGCTGCGCCGAGTTTTCTGACTTAGATCAAGCTCAGCATGGGTAAGCGGGCCAAGCTGCGACCTAGTGATTATCCGATTGCCAGGAAAGTGAGTCTCCAGCAGAAGACTAAAAGTTTCCGCTTTCGTCTCAGTAAACTTGCCATCAGATTTTCTCAGTGACTCCGGTTTGGTCGGCTTGCCCCTTTTGAGAACATTAACCAACCTGCTGGTTTCACCGAGTGTCTCGATCTTTTCACAAAAATCTCTATAAGAAGCACTTTTCGACAACCGAATTAACTTCTTGTAGTCTTTTTGCTTCGATCTAAAAAGATTCCAGTCACCTTCTAAATTTGTCTTGAGTGACCTATTTAGAAGTTTTCTGGATTCTTTCCTAAGTCGCTGCAGTTCCGGGCACCACCAGGGAACCAGAGTTCTGCAGGGGGTTTTTGTCAATGGGCACGTCAGTTCAAAACAGCTGGTAAGGACACTAGTCAGGTTTTGAACAGCATCCTCAACCTTTCGTTTCGTTCTGAGTTTAGTTGGAGTTTTGACAGATCTGTCTAGCTCTTCCCTAAACCGCACCCAGTTGGTTTTTCTCGGATTCCTCCTCTCCTGCAAAGTTATGGCCTCGCATTCGATTTGGAAAGCGATGTATCTATGGTCTGACAAGGACACCTCCGGCAGTACCCTCCAGTCAGCAATTGACTTGAAATACCTATTAGATAAAGTCAAATCAATTACCTCCTGCCTCCTTGCCGTAACAAAAGTTGGCTGGGAGCCAACATTGTTAATTACCATGCCAGACGATAGTGTAAAATCTAGGAGATGGTTTCCTCGTATGTTACATTTGCTGCTGCCCCAGACTGTATTCTGAGCATTCGCGTCGCAACACATGACTAGTCCCATCTCCCGAGTGTCACAGTACTTTACAAGTTCGGCAACCGCCTTCGGTGGTGGAGGCATTACCGAATCATAAGGGAAGTAAGCCGACGCAACGACGAAGGTTTTCCAACTTCCGGTCGTTTCGTAGCTTACAGCTGCAGCAACCAGGTCCTGTCCACAAAATTGTCCAAGCTTGGTTACTGAGAGGAAATTCGGCACAATTAGACAAGCTCTCGGTCTTTCAGATCGCTCGTCACATAGCACAGTTACTCCACGATCACCCCCAAAACCACATATGCGCTTGTTCCGCACGTATGGCTCCTGGATAGATGTTATGTGGGGTTTTGTACGCACCACGGAAAGTCTGCCTTTGAGTGGTGGAGGTTTATCTGCGAAAATATCAAAGATATATTCGCAGTTTTATTAGCAGAACGGCGCGCACCAGGTGCGCACATGCTTCCGGCGAGGCGAGCGCCCCTACCCGTGGCATTGCCTACGTCAGCCATTTTCTGTCCGCTAGTGCTCGGACCTTTAGGGGTAACAGCACCAGTATCCACCAGATTTTGTGCGGAGATAACGCCACCGGTAAGAGTGTGCCCGACAGAAGAGCGCGCATCAGATGCGCACACGCTTCCACCAAGAAGAGCAGGCGAAACTTGCTCCATCAGATTGGTCCTGTTCGAGCCGACCGAAAAGGAGCCAGCGTTAGGTCTGAGGGATTGATCGGCTCCAGTTGGAATACTTTCTGCCGACCTAGGCTTCTTTCCTGTCGCTACTGAAGGATGACTGCTTTCGGCGCTTGCGCCTTCAGCTGACTCTGCAGCCTCTTTGCACCGCGCCATCGCCGCCTTCCTTCTTCTCCTTTTCAGTTGACTCTTAGTCAGGAGCCCATCGGAGTTCGCCGCTTCGGGAGCTCGTTCAGCCTTATTAGTTTCCCGAGTCAAACCGTCACCGACACAACTTCGACCAGCTACCCTTCTATTGAGACAGAGATTAGACGTTCCATCCTTTCCTTTCCACCACTTTCTTTGCCATTCCAGCCCAGTCTACCAAACGAGTCAGAGACAGAGCTGCAGGGGTCTTCTGAAACAAGCGTCGCTACTGCTTCTGATTCAACGCCTGAGGCGGGGGGTAAAAGTATGGTGGTTGGGACCTCCAGAATCCTCGTCCCGGCCGTAGTCAAAAAGACCACGGGTGGATTATAGTTTTCACGAGTACCACCTGGAGTAGATACCGTACAAGTTTCTTCCATCATACTGTCGACAGGTTTTGCGTCACAGTCAAGACGTCTTCAGCCTTTAGTTCGATGTCTCCCCTGGGGTCCTTTCGAACCCTTAGGGTCATTGACTCTTAAGCCGTTCCGCCACGTCAAGGCAGCTGAAGAATGGGAACGAATTTGCATGGAATGGGAGTCAAATTATATTGCAGTTGGCCGTTTGTGGAAACAGAACATAGCTCTCAACAAATTCAGTTCGTCCTTTAAAACGTTGATAAAACAAAGAAAACAAAATGCCATAAAAAATATTCTTTACCGGATGGGTTCCACTCACTCCGGGAGGAAGGAATGTTAGTAGGGGATATATAAACTATCTAAAGTACTCCTATGTAGGCATATGTATGTGAATTTACATTTTGTGTGTATCTATGGATACCTATGTGGAAACTAAGATAATGAGCAATAATAAAACAGTGAACTTTTTATACATAAACGTAGTAAGATACTGTATAGATATTTCAGAGCAAATACATCTTAATAGATTAATCTATATTAATGAAAAACTACAAAATATAAGTATACTAGCGTTACCCCGTCCGCTTTACTAGACGTTTCTTTTATTTGTTTGCTAAATTAGAAAACATTTCTTTTTTTCTTTCAAATGAATTTATTGTAAGGCTCTGTGATAAACAATATTTTTGGTTTTTCCTTCATGTGCGAACACAAATAAATCAGCAGGTTTCCCTACACGTGAACAGGCTACATACAATTGTCCATGTGAAAAACAATTATTTTCCAAATTCAAACCACACGCTTGCAAAGATTGTCCCTGCGCTTTATTGATGGTCATTGCAGTCGCACTGGAAACTGCAAACGTTTGAATTCGAATGGCTTGTCTGTTGGTATCATCGGTATACGTGGAATTAAAACGTCTTCACCTTTGAATTTCCCATTTAAAATAGTGGCTACAACTTTCAATTGCAATATGTGCGGTGGCAGGCCTGGTAAATCCAATGAATTTAAAAATTCTGTGGGATAATTGACCAGCTCTTCTTCATTCTTAATGGTATCGACTGACTTGAATGTGAACACTTCTCCTGGTAGGTATCTCTTTTAAAATGCCCTCATTGATTTCTGTAACATCTTTGTTTTTTGCCGCCAATATAGATCTTTCGCTCAGCCAAACATGTGTCTTGTATTGTTATACAATGTTTGGAAAAACTTTTCGAATCAATTCTTCTTTTGATTGAACTACATTGCAAAAATTGGTTGGTAACGTTATTAATTCAGTTGCATTGCCTATCGACATTTTTCCATCTCCAGTTTTCAACAACTGCTTTGAAAATTCATTGGCTGATAGATTATTGTGTAATTGAACACGCACATTTGTGGTTAATGTGAGTATTCTCACATATGTATCTCCACAGAGTGGATGACTTTAAATACGCATTAAGCTCATCAGCAGCGGTGGATCGAGGAATTACTAGCAAAGTTTACCGGAAATCACCAGTTAATAATATTAAGGCGCCACCAAATCGCCCGTTTTTCCTCTCCTTCAGGGTTCATTCATCTCTAGGTAGTTGGAGGAACCGCCCGTTCCTCCACTTCTTTAGGGTAAAATGTGTAATCAAGGGAATCCTATAGCGATTGTCTCTGCAAGATGCTGGGGAAGTGGGCCTATGGCTGATGGAACCATGGCTGCCCTCCACTTTCCCAGAATTTTGCAGAAACAAAGGGGGAAAAGAGGGAGAGAAGGGAAGATGCGTAGTGTAGGCCTTGTTGTGGTAAATTTTACCGCAACAATATCTTGCACGAGCTGCAAGATCAGCGTTCGGGTGGTGCGACGGATCGTAGAGCTTTAGGTTTAAGAAGAAATTATATTAGTTTTTAGTTTATTCCTATGACTTGAACTGCTCTCAGCCAAAGCTGGTGCAGAGAATAAATTCAAAAGTATAATTGCATTAGTATTTTATTGGCGCCCAACATGGGGCTTTAATTGTGTTTATAAAGAATTAAATGTGTTTTTACCTCGACAACGCCTTACATAATTCACAAAGGCAACCATATAAAATAAAAATAAAAACCCACAACAATCACAGCAGGAGACAACACCGACCTGTGGCAACAACAATCACCAGATTATTCAATAAATATGATTTTGAATTGAAGAACATGTAAGTCATTGCTCACTAAATATTAGACAAAAATTATTAGAATAAGTTTTGTGTTAAAGAAATTGTGTAACAGTAGGTGTTATTAAAATCTGCTGAATATTACTGTGTTTGTTGAATGTTTGTTGCAAACTAGTTACGGTGTCTGTTAGCTGGGGAAATTAAAGTTTAATGAGTGATAGTGATAGTGAACTGCGTCGAGTGCTTGACGACCTTAGGAACTTACGTATCAACGAAAATAAATGCTGCAGATTTGCAAGCTCTAGTACAATCCGCAGTGCGCGGTGCACTCGGGACGCAAAGGGATGAATTCAGTAGGAAATTAGATAAGGTAGCTCAAAGGTTTTCAGGTGCAAACCTGAAGGAACCAGAAGTGGAAGTATGTCAAGAATCGAAAATAGTTGAGGGCGTTAAATGCGATGAACCTCTCGACATATTTAAATCCTTACCAGAATTTGATGAAAGGCAGGAAATCTATGTATCCTGGCAACAGGCGGCACATTCCGCCTACAAACTTCTTGAGAAATACTACGGTAGTTCAAGACACTACCAGGCGATAGCCATAATCAGAAACAAGATTAGGGGCCCGACCGACGCCGTTTTGGCCTCATTTAATACAGTTCTAAATTTTAAGCCTATTGTAGCCAGATTAGTTTTCGCATACGCCGACAAAAGGCCAGTATACCTAATCGAACAGGAATTAAGTACCCTGTAATAGGGTAACTTAACAATCCTACAGTATTAAGACGAGGTTAAGAGGAAGCTCATGCTATTAACGAATAAGACTATAATGACAGTCGACAGCGTCTTAGCTACCTCCATTAATGAGAAATACAGAGCAGATGCACTTCGTGTGTTCATATTTGGATCAAAATAATTTCTAAGCGACGTCTTGTTCGCAGCCCGTCCGTCCGATTTGCTCTAACTACGAGAGGCACCTGTTCGCTACGAACTATGCAAAAAACTCTGAGGAGAAAGGAATGAGTGTCAGCGATCGCAAAATCGACCGCAAAATAAAGGTAGACTCAATGACAATGATAAAAAAAACAGTAATAGTTACAATACGGGACTAGCAACCCAGGCAATCGGGAAAAAAATCACTATTATAGCAGGCCCGGTTATGGCAATCAAATACAGAGTAATAGTAATCAGGGCCCTAACAAACGCGAACCGATAGAAAAAATTGACGTAGATCCCACATCGTCGCGTTTCTGACAACCGACTTATAATACCTATAACCAGGGGAAGGGATATAGAGTTAAGAGGTCAAATAGTTCCGAAAGACAATCGGGGCAAAGACAGCAAAGGATTAACCACATATCGCAAAAAAATTGCACACAAGACCGGGAAGTTCATGACTATGAGACCTTGGCTGAATCAGAAGCAGCCGAAGCAGAAGTAGAAGCATCCGCCGCCGATTATGTCAATTTTTTAGGGGTGATGCCCTGCTGCCGTTAATATAAAGAACTATAGCGGGGAGGCATATGAAGTTTTTAATTGATACTGGGGCTTCGAAAAATGATATCAAGCCTCTGCAGGAGATAGGGGAATTCATGCCTGTTGACGCCCCTTTCCTGGAAAAGTCGATTCCCGGTTTTAATAACATTAAGTACAAATGCTTTATAACCATGTTCGGAATGAACAGTCCCTTTTTCATACTTCCTGGCCTTGCGGCCTTCGATAGAATAATTGGTCTTGATCTGCTAACGCAAGTCAATGCCACAATCTGTTTGAAAACAAGTGTAACTCACTTTAACTCCGGAGCGGAGGCAATTCAATTCTACAAATGTGAGAATGTATATTTTACAAGAATAGATGATATAGAGGTTCCCCCAACAGTGAGGGCTGATTTTCAAAAATGATGAATAACACGGGTAAGGCTTTTGCAGACTCTAACGAGTTGCTGACATTCAATTCAAGCATTGTTGCTACTATTCGCACCGAAAGTAACGATACTTACTTACTTACTTTTCCGGCGCTACAGTTCAGGGTGAACCTGGGCCTCAACCAACAAGCCTCTCCATTTAGCTCGGTCTTTAGCTAATTACCTCCAGTTGCGCACTCCAAGTTGGTTGAGGTCCCCTTGAACTTCTGCGCGCCACCTACGGCGATGTTTCCCTCTACTGCGTCGTCCCTCGGGGTTAGATTCGAAGACTCTGCGGGCCGAAGCGTTGATGCCCATTCGCTCTACATGTCCTAACCATCTCAGACGTCCAATACGCAGATCGTATAGTTCGTGATTGATTCTTCTCCTCCAGAACCCGTCAACGCAAACGGGACCGAAAATCTTACGAAGAATTTTTCTCTCGAAGCGACCAAGGATATCTTCATCCTCTTTTAATAAAGTCCATGTTTCAGTGCCGTAAAGCAGGACTGGGATGATCAGGGTCTTATATAGAGTCTCCTTAGTTGTTCGAGATAGGGCTTTACTGTTGAATTGCCTTATAAGCCCAAAAAACAGCGTTTGGCAAGAGTGATCGCTTGATTTGTGCGCTGATCTTGTTTGTAGAATTCATAGCAGAGCCAAGGTAGACAAAGTCCCTTACTACCTCGAAGTTATAGCTGCCCACGGTGAGGTTCTGCCCAATTCGTCGATGTTGGCTGTCCCTTCTTCTTGACAGCATATGTCTACTTGGTTTTGCCCTCATTTATCGCTAAACCCATTTTGGCCGCTTCCGCCTCAATGCTTGCAAACGCACCGGTGACAGCCCGCTGAGTTCTTCCTATAATGTCGATATCGTTGGCGTATGCAAGCAGTTGTACAGACTTGTGCTTCCGGTGTTGGCTTGTGAGTTCCGCACAATCCGTTCAAGTACAATATTAAAGAAGTCACTTGTCACCGCGTCACCTTGTCTAAAGCCTTTTTTGGCATCAAAGGTTCCGGTGAAGTCATTACCGACCTTGATGGAGCACCGAGCGTTCTCCATCGTCAGCCTGCACAGACGGACAAGTTTGGCAGGGATGTCAAAACTAGACATGGCTCTATAAAGCTCTTCTCTATTAGTGCTGTCATAGGCGGCCTTGAAATCGATAAAGAGGTGGTGAGTATCGATTTGGAATTCTTGGGTTTTCTCCAGGATTTGCTGAAGTGTGAAGATTTGATCGATGGTGGACTTTCCTGGACTGAAACCGCACTGATAGGGTCCAATCAGGCTGTTGATAAAAGGTTTCAGGCGTTCACACAATATCGCAGAAAAGATCTTGTATGCGATGTTGAGGAGACTGATGCCTCTATAACTGGCGCAGTTGAGGGGGTCTCCTTTCTTGTGGATCGGGCAAACGATGCTGACGTTCCATTTATCAGGCATGCACTTGTCTGACCAAATCTTAGAGATGAGTTGGTGTATGTACTCCACCAATTCATCCGTCAGATCCAGCAGCATTTTTGGATTTTAGCTTGGATATTGCTATCCTCACTTCGTTTTGGTCAGGTGGACGGAAATTTTGACTATCATCGTCTATGTTGAATGGTTCATTCTGCCGGACAGCGGGATGTTGGTCTTCGTCGCCGTTATACAGTCTGCAGAAGTAGTTTTCCATATTCTCAGCACCGACTGTGATTCTACTACGAGGTTTTGGGGTATTGCCAGGCATTGCTTCTCTGACACGTTCTTTTTACCTTTTGGTAAAACTTCCGTACATTGTTCCTGGACTCGATATTCTCAAACGCGAGCTTCTCATGCTCTTTCTTCTTCTTTTGGAGAAGCCGATGTTCTTCCCGTCTCTTTTGCTTGTAGAGCTCACGAGCAGCTCTCGTCTTCCTTTGGAGCGCCGCTTTGTATGCCTCTTGTTTTGCTGCATGCACTCGCCGGCACTCTTCGTCAAACCATGGGTATCGCGGTGGTGGGCGAGCGAGACCCAGCACATCAGTCGCGGCGTTTCTGATGGCATGTTGGCAGCGTTGCCACTGGTCTTCGGCACTTGATGCTGGCGGCATAGGAGTGATTGAGAGATTTCGGGATACGCGTTCAGTGTTCAGTGGCGGTCTCTTGCGATTGTAGCTTTTCGACGTTAAATTTTCTCACAGTGATTCTTCTTTGTTGCTCAGATTGCGATACCCGCATTCGTATCTTGGCTACAACAAGGTAATGATCCGAGTCTATGTTGGCCGCTCGGAAGGTCCGGACATCCAGAATACTGGAGGCATGCCTTGCGTCGATCGCAATATGATCAACTTGGTTGATCGTTACATGATCATTGGACCGCCATGTCTGTCTGCTTATGAATATCGAGATGAGGAAACCATGTGCTTGCTATGGTGACATTTCGCTCCACAGCGAAATCAATTAGCCTTAGTCCGTTATCAGACGTGGTGTCGTGAAGGCTATGTTTACCGACTGCCCTACCAAAGACGTCCTCCTTTCCTATTTTGGCGTTAAATCTCCCAATACGGTTTCAACGTCGTATTTAGGACATTGCTCGTATGTTTTGTCGAGGAGCTCGTAGAAACACTCTTTGGTGGCAGGGTCCTTTTCTTCCGTGGCGGAATGAGCACATAGTAGGCTTATGTTAGCGAATTTAGCCTTGATCCGGATAGTCATAATACGCTCGCTTACGTGTCGGAAGCTTAAGACTTCTTGCCTAAGTCTGCCGCGTATGAAAAATCCGCATCCGAATAAGCGTTGCCTGTTCCCTCTGTAGCATTCACCGTAGTAGATGTCACAGTTTTCATCCTCTTTTTGCCCGGCCCATCCTATCGCACTTCCTGGATGGCGGTAATATCTGCTCTATAGCAGTCTAGGGCCTCTGCTAGTTGTTCGGCTGCACGTGGTCCGTAAAGGGACAGAGCATTCCACGTACAGATCCGTCGTTGTCGTTGGTCGTTGTCCTTATTTTGTTTGCTGGGGTCGTCATTAGTTGAGTCATCCTTATCCGAGGCTTTTGGTTGTTTCGGAACCATGCGTTTTTTACGTGGTAGGGAAGTTACCCCGACGGCACAACCCCCAACCTGGAGGGCCAGTTCCTTAATTATTCCCCTAGGACGAGGGGCCGGGTACACCGGTGCCAGTTGTCTACTACGGGAGTATGAGCGCTGCCGTTAGCCCATTAAGGGCTCCTCCGCCACCATTTCTATTCCAAGGTCCTGACTAACATTGGAAATTCCTTATCCACCTGTGATCCGAATACGTCGAAGCAGCTCGCGCAAGGTATTCACTAAGTTCAAACGTAACTGGAACTATAGACGCCACCGTTGACTCCGTCTAGGGAATTCGTCCGCTGCCGTCTAGAACAGGAAGAAGTGCTCTAGTGGGAAAGCCCTCTTCCCCCCTCTCTCATCTGCTGCCACCAAGAATCTGCCAAACGGCGTTGGTTACCCACTTTTTGGATTAAGGTACTAGGCACCCGGCTGTCACCACGTGGAGGTTGAGCGTAGGAGTTGCTGAGTGAAAATGCTTGTGTTTTCATATGATCGCATGCACTACCGTTTGGCCGGCCGAAGGTAACGATTCCATTTACTCAAAACTGTATCCATACCCTATAGGAGTAGCTGATTTCGTTAATAACCAAATAAAAGACCTTTTAAAAAATGGCATAATAATAGACTTCCGTAAGCTCAATCAAAAAACAATTGACGACAAATATCCCATACCTAACATTATGGTAATTTTATCAAATTTGGGTAAAGCAAAGGACTTTACAACTCTTGACTTAAAGTCAGGATTTCACCAAATCGAACTCGCAGAGCGAGATCGAGAAAACACTGCGTTTTCCGTAAGCGGCGGAAAATATGAATTCTGCCGACTCCCTTTCGGTCTAAAAAATGCGCCCAGTATTTTTCAAATGCCTATAGATGATGTCCTTCGCGAGCAAATTGGAAAAACTTGCTACGTTTACGTTGATGACGTAATCATCTTCTCTAAAACTGGAGCGGACCATGTTAAGCACATTGACTAGATTCTACGAAATTTGTACGAGGCCTCGTACACCACTTGATTATCTACCTTGTCGTGGTGTGATGGCTTCTACTAGAGCTCAAGACGCTTGGAATCGACAACGGGGATGTATCACGTCCCAAGCGGTAATGCCGCAACGATGAGCGATTCACTTGAAGACGCTCGAAGTAAAACCTAAAAGATAATCATTCTACGTTTTATAGTTTTATAGTCTCCCCTATACCCCCCCCCACCCCTACCAACTCTTGCCCCTGGGCTGGATCAAGGTGTCAACTGTACCGTGCCGATGATCAGCCTGGCTGAGGGCCCAGCACGAGCAGAAATTGCTCAGTCGCTAACGGTGTATCCAGAGACAGCGGGCACGCTCTGCTATCAACCGCCTTATCTGCATAATGCGGGGCTCTGTGCAGACTGACCACCCTTTCCCTAGCTACTCGTGGGACCAAAATTTCATCTAGAATTAAAAAACAAGACCTTGAGGCCGGACCTCAACAAAAAAACCGGAAATAGCCGACATCGCCGGCAGCTCTAAAAGCACTACACGTGTGGAAGAGCATCAGCAGAATCTCTGCATCGACGATTCCGTCAGCGAGTGCTCCGTGCTGTCGGACGAACTAAACAGCGCTACACCCACGTGCAGTTCAGCTCCTCCATCTCTTCCCAAGCTCACTGACCAAGAGAAGAAGTCGCTAACTCGTGATACTAAAGCGGCTTTCCGCATCCTTGACCGACTAGGCAAAAAGGCGAAAAAGGAGTGGAGTCAGCAAGAGCGGGAGTCTCACGTCTGGGCAACTGGCATCGCCAGATAGTTCAGCGAGCTCAAGAAGCTAAAGCCTCTACGGCAATTCGCTACCCGTGGGCAACGCCACCCTTCCACCCGTGGCTCACGCCAGTCCTCCACCCGGGGCACTCGCCAACCCACGAATCGAAGAGTAAATCCCTCTCCTCGAAAGAATCGCTCCCACGCTAACGACACATCGAGTCGATCTGGTTTACCAAACCAAGCTGGGGCCAGTCCGTAGTAGCGATAGACTCTGCGCCCAAGAGACGCAGGTCCGTATACAAGAAGTCCAATGCCTCGAAGAAGACAAAGAGCTCAGTCAGCTCCAAACCCTTCTCCGAGACGTTCAAGGACAGCCTCGTCGTCGCTATAGTGGAGCTGTCTGACGAAGAAGGGAGGATCTCCTACCATAAGTGGAGGCTCATTGAAGGAAGCGTGATGAACCGTCTTTACGAGCGTATTTTAACTCATAACAACTCTCCACCCACCTTTCAGGACGCTGGCCGGCATCAAGGCTTTGTCAAGCTGATCGCAAGCGACGATCAGAACTCGACTTCATCGCCGCTGCCATTAGCAGCATAGGTGAAATCGGGCCAGGAGCTAAGCTCCGGTGGAACGGAGCCAAATCCCCCACAGGCCGAAAGCAAGGATCTGGGTTCCACTCGAACCTCCCGAGCCAGCTAAGTCCTTAGCCTTATCGCCTATCAGAATCCGGACCTACCAGTCAAAGACTGGAAGGCATTTGAGGAGCCACCGAGCTCTAAAAAGACGGAAAATGACACCAAGGAAAATGGCCGCTCGCTAGTCATCTCTCTAACCGCCGAATCATTACCTCTACTCTGCTCGAAGGAGTTTAAGATCCGTTGTGGTCTGAAGGTGATTGATGTAAGGCTTTTCACGGCGGACCGAAATAGCATCGCAGGTCCCGCTGACTAAACGCTACCGTCGTGGAGAGGTCCGTATCAGCTGATAATGATGCTAAAACTGATACAGATTAATCTCCACTATTCTTCCTTATCATCCGCTAACCTGCTACTTCGCCTCATTGAACGAGGCTTTGACATTGCCCTGATCCAAGAACCTTGGATAAGAGATGACATCGTCATAGGATTGAGGGCCCCAGGATATACGCTATAGCAAGCGAAGGATGTAGGTAGAACCCGAGCTTGCATTCTTGCTAAAACCTCCTTAAACTTAACTTTTTTTTCCCACCATAGCACAAGAGACCTAGCAGTAACACTGCTTAAATCAAAAAACACCACCATCTGAAGACCCCGAGTCTGCTCCATCCAAGGAAGTGGAAGAAGCGGTAGATGAAGCAAGGAGGAAAAGAGAAGCCATCATATTGGGGTGCTACACCAACACGCACCATGGTGTATGGGGTAGTACCGACACTAACCCCCGAGGAAGGTCTATTTTCGAGTATTTGGTAGGCACCGACCTAGTAGTTTGTAACAGAGGAAATAGTCCTACTTTTATTACTAAGACCCGGCAAGAGGTGCTTGACGTCACCTTTGCTTCCCAAAGTATCTATCCCGCAATTTCCAACTGAACTGTATCTGATAGTCATTCGTTTTCCGATCACCGCCATCTGGAGTACAAACTGGAAATTTGTCACAGTATCGTACCCTTGGTCTTCCGCAATCGACGGAAAACCGACTGGTGCTTACACAATAAATCCCTCTCTGATAAACTATCCTGGCTGGTCAAACGGTAGTGCATGCGATCATATGAAAACACAAGCATTTTCACTCAGCTGAGGCCTACCAACTCCTACTCTCAACCTCCACGCGGTGACAGCCGGGTGCCTAGTACCTTAATCCAAGAAATGGGTAACCAACCCCGTTTGGCGGATTCTTGGTGGCAGTAGATGAGAGAGGGGGGGAAGAGTGCTTTTCTCACTAGAGCACTTCTTCCTGTTCCAGGCGGCAGCGGACGAATTCCCTAGACGGAGTCAACGGTGGCGTCTATAGTTCCAGTTAGGTTGAACTTAGTGAATACCTTGCGCGAGCTGCTTCGACGTATTCGGATCACAGGTCGGTAAGGAATTTCCAATGTTGGTCAGGACATTGGAATAGAGATGGTGGCGGAGGAGCCCTTAATGGGCCAACGGCAGCGCTCATACTCCCGTAGTGGACTACTGGCACCGGTGTACCCGGCCCCTCGTCCTAGGGGAATAATTAAGAAACTGGCCCTCCAGGTTGGGGGTTGTGCCGTCGGGGTAACTTCCCTACCACGTAAAAAACGCATGGTTCCGAAACAACCAAAAGCCTCGGATAAGGATAACCCAACTAATGACGACCCCAGCAAACGAAATAAGGACAACGACCTTCGGATCTGTACGTGGAATGTTCTGTCCCTTTACAGACCACGTGCAGCCGAACAACAAGCAGAGGCCCTAGACTGCTATAAAGCAGATATTACCGCCATCCAGGAAGTGCGATGGGATGGGCCAGGCAAAAAGAGGATGAAAAACTGTGACATCTACTACGGTGATTGCTACAGAGGCAACAGGCAACGCTTATTCGGATGCGGATTTGTCATACGCGGCAGACTTAGGCAAGAAGTCTTAAGCTTCCGACACGTGAGCGAGCGTATTATGACTATCCGGATAAAGGCTAAATTCGCTAACATAAGCCTAATATGTGTTCATGCCCCCACAGAAGAAAAGGACCCTGCCTCCAAAGAGTGTTTCTACGAGCTCCTCGACAAAACATACGAGCAATGTCCTAAATACGACGTTAAGATCGTATTGGGCGATTTTAACGCCGAAATAGGAAAGGAGGACGTCTTTAGTAGGGCAGTCGGTAAGCATAGCCTTCACGGCACCACGTCTGATAACGGACTAAGGCTAATTGATTTCGCTGTGGAGCGAAATGTCACCATAGCAAGCACATGGTTTCCTCATCTCGATATTCATAAGCAGACATGGCGGTCCAATGATCATGTCACGATCAACCAAATTGATCATATTGCGATCGACGCAAGGCATGCCTCCAGTATTCTGGATGTCCGGACCTTCCGAGCGGCCAACATAGACTCGGATCATTACCTTGTTGTAGCCAAGGTACGAATGCGGATATCCCAATCTGAGCAACAAAGAAGAATTACTGTGAGAAAATTTAACGTCGAAAAGCTACAATCGCAAGAGACCGCCAGACTCTTCGCTGAACGCGTATCCCGAAATTTCTCAATCACCCCTATACCGCCAGCATCAAGTGCCGAAGACCAGTGGCAACGCTGCCAACATGCCATCAGAAACGCCGCGACTGATGTGCTGGGTCTCGCTCGTCCACCACCGCGAAACCCCTGGTTTGACGAAGAATGCCGGCGAGTGCATGCAGCAAAACAAGAGGCATACAAAGCGGCGCTGCAAAGGAAGACGAGAGCTGCTCGTGAGCTCTACGAGCAAAAGAGACGGGAAGAACATCGGCTTCTCCAAAAGAAGAAGAAAGCGCATGAGAAGCCCGCGTTTGAGAATATCGAGAGTCTATACTCCAGGAACAATGTACGGAAGTTTTACCAAAAGGTAAAAAGAACGTGTCAGAGAAGTAATACCCGTACAGAAACCTGTAGAGATGAGAATGGAAACCTCGTAGTAGAATCACAGTCGGTGCTGAGAATATGGAAAAACTACTTCTGCAGACTGTATAACGGCGACGAAGACCAACATCCCGCTGTCAGGCAAAATGAACCATTCAACATAGACGATGATAGTCAAAATTTCCGTCCACCTGACCAAAACGAAGTGAGGATAGCAATATCCATGCTAAAATCGAACAAGGCTGCTGGACCTGACGGTTTACCGGCCGAACTTTTCAAGGCAGCTGGGGATGAATTGGTAGAGTGCATACACCAACTCATTTCTAATATTTGGTCAGAGGAGTGTATGCCTGATGAATGGAATCTCAGCATCGTTTGCCCGATCCACAAGAAAGGAGACCCCCTCAACTGCGCCAATTATAGAGGCATCAGTCTCCTCAACATCGCGTACAAGATCTTTTCTGCGATATTGTGTGAACGCCTGAAACCTTTTATCAACAGCCTGATTGGACCCTATCAGTGCGGTTTCAGGCCAGGAAAGTCCACCATCGATCAAATCTTCACACTTCGGCAGATCCTGAAGAAAACCCAAGAATTCCAAATCGATACTCACCACCTCTTTATCGATTTCAAGGCCGCCTATGACAGCATCTATAGAGAAGAGCTTTATAGAGCCATGTCTAGTTTTGACATCCCTGCCAAACTTGTCCGCCTGTGCAGGCTGACGATGGAGAACGCTCGCTGCTCCATCAAGGTCGGTAATGACCTCACCGAGACCTTTGATGTCAAAAAAGGCTTTAGACAAGGTGACGCGCTGTCATGTGACTTCTTCAATATTGTACTTGAACGGATTGTGCGGAACTCACAAGCCAACACCGGAGGCACAATCTATTACAAGTCTGTACAACTGCTTGCATACGCCGACGATATAGACATTATCGGAAGATCTCAGCGGGCTGTCACCGGTGCTTTTGCAAGCATTGAGGCGGAAGCGGCCAAAATGGGTTTGGCGATAAACGAGGGCAAAACCAAGTATATGCTGTCAACTAGAAGGGAAAACCAACATCGACGAATTGGACAAAACGTCACCGTGGGCAGCTATAACTTCGAGGTAGTAAGGGACTTTGTCTACCTTGGCTCTGCTATAAATTCAGCAAACAAAATCAGCGCAGAAATCAATCGAAGAATAACTCTTGCCAATCGCTGTTTTTTTGGGCTTATAAGGCAATTCAACAGTAAAGCCCTATCTCGAACAACTAAGGAGACTCTATATAAGACCCTGATCATCCCAGTCCTGCTTTACGGCGCTGAAACATGGACTTTATTAAAAGAGGATGAAGATATCCTTGGTCGCTTCGAGAGAAAAATTCTTCGTAAGATTTTCGGTCCCGTTTGCGTTGACGGGTTCTGGAGGAGAAGAATCAATCACGAACTATACGATCTGCGTATTGGACGTCTGAGATGGTTAGGACATGTAGAGCGAATGGGCATCAACGCTTCGGCCCGCAGAGTCTTCGAATCTAACCCCGAGGGACGACGCAGTAGAGGGAAACATCGCCGTAGGTGGCGCGCAGAAGTTCAAGGGGACCTCAACCAACTTGGAGTGCGCAACTGGAGGCAATTAGGTAAAGACCGAGCTAAATGGAGAGGCTTGTTGGTTGAGGCCCAGGTTCACCCCGAACTGTAGCGCCACCTAAGTAAGTAAGTAAAGATAAACTATCCAATCAAGTGTACACTACACCAACTACACAGTTGGAATTAGACAAGCTAAACACCGTTCTAACTTCTGCACTTAATACAGCTTTCATCGAATGCTGTCCGATCACAAGAAGAAAGGTGGGCAATCGTCCCCCATGGTGGAATGCAGAACTTAACAGTCTTCGCTGCAGAAGCAGGAAACAATTCAATAAAGCCGAACGAACAAGGCTACCACTGGACTGGGAGATCTACAAAGAAAATCTGAAGAACTTCAAAATAGAGGTTCGGCAAGCTAGACGCAGATCCTGGCGCGGTTTTTGTCAGAGTATTGACAACACGTCTCAATCCTCTAGACTGCGAAAAGTCCTCTCCAAAACACCAACTATACCTAGTGTCCTCATGAATCCCAATGGATCCTGGGCGGAATCGGACGAAGTATCGCTCAACCTGCTCATGGACACTCACTTCCCCGGCTGCATGCCTACCCCTAACGATGATCGCGCCCTGGTAAATGTTGCACACCCACAGGCACCTCCTGATCTTATCAGCGAAGATAAGCTGAAATGGGCAGTAAACAGTTTCGAACCATTCAAATCCCCGGGACCGGATGGTATTTTTCCGGGCCAGATTCAAACGGCTTTCAGCATAGTGTGGCAGTATCTTTCCTGCCTTCTGAAGGCTTGTCTTGAGCTCGGAACAACACCAACTGCCTGGACCGAGGTACGAGTGGTCTTTATACCCAAAGCAGGCAAGACATCGCACACCCTCCCAAAGGACCTTAGACCTGTTAGTCTAACGTCCTTCCTTCTCAAGATTCTGGAACGAATCCTGGACCTACACATCAGGGCCACTATTGATAGCACCGTACTATCCATGTCACAGCACGCCTACCAAAAAGGTAAATCTGTCGAAACGGCTTTGCGCTCCATCATCCACCCTATCGAAAAATCACTCTCAATCAAAGAGTTCACCCTAGTATCATTTTTAGACATAGAGGGAGCCTTCAACAACGTTGAAACAAATTCGATTACTAGTGCCTTACATAGGCTCAACATCTGCGAACCCATCTGTTGTTTCATAGAATACATTCTAAAGAACAAGGTAATAACAGCATCCTTCGGAAGTAGCACTGTCCAGGGACATGCACATCGAGGCACCCCTCAAGGGGTGTACTGTCTCCACTATTATGGAATTTGGTGCTCAACGGGGCCCTTATGGAGATCGAAAAAACTGGATGCAATGTTATTGCCTATGCAGACGATGTCGCCATTCTAATAACGGGCAAATACCCGCAGACGCTGGCCGATGTCATGCAGTCTGCTCTTAATAAACTGCTCAGATGGATTGATAAATGCGGCCTCTCCGTTAACCCGACGAAGACTGAGCTAGCTCTATTCACAAGAAAACACAAGCTCCCTGACTTCACTCCGCCCAAGATAAGGGGATCCACCCTCAAGCTTTCAAATAGTGCTAGCTATTTAGGCCTAAAGCTTGACCGCAAGCTTATTTGGAAAGAGAATGTCGTCGAACGGGCCAGGAAATCGCTGGCCGCCCTATACATCTGCAAGAAAGCAGTAGGCTCCACGGGGGCCTTAAACCAAGCATCATGCACTGGCTCTACACGTCGATCATAAAACCGATTCTCATGTATGGAGTATTGGTATGGTGTCCCGCCTTGGAGAAGAAATGCAACCTATCCATAATGGAAAAAACTCAGCGAGTTGCATGTCTCAGCATTACCGGTGCACTGAAAACTTCTCCCACAGCGGCGCTCCAAACCATGCTCCACCTGCTTCCGATTGACATCGTCAGTAAACAATTGGCTGTCAGCTCGGCAATAAGACTGAGAGCCTCCAAGCATTGGAAGGAGCAACACACGGGACACGCCAATATACTTTCGATGCACCGTCATCTTCCTTCCACTGACCATCTGCCCACTGAATATGATTTTAACAAGGGCTACACGCACTCGATACCGGGCAGAAGTGAGTGGACGCAACGCAATGTCCTTTACAACGAATCGCTGTCAATTTTTACGGACGGGTCCAAAACCAAGGACGGAGTTGGTGCCGGAATTTTCTCCGAAGATCTGGACATACACCTCTCCCTAACCCGACCACTGCAGCGTTTTTCAAGCCGAAATCACCACAGTTCGCAAAGCCGCTGACTGGCTAGCGGATAGCACACTATCAACACCTGATATTGTTATTTATGTCGACAGTCAGGCAGCCATCAAATCCCTCGCATCCAGCACTACGAGATCTAAGGCAGTGAAAGACTGTCCCATATCTCTTAACGAGATAGCTGGTCAGTACAACCTCACCCTTTGCTGGGTACCAGGTCACTGTGACATACCGGGGAATTGTGCAGCCGACGAACTAGCACGACAAGGCTCCTCTGGTACAGATAGCATAAGCATCACCGACATCGAAGCGCCAGCGTCTTATGTTAAGTACCTTATTCAAATTGACGCCGAGAAAGTAGCCAATCATCGCTGGCAACATCTAGACCAATATCATACCGGCAGACAGCTCTGGCCGATACTCAATATATCCAGGTCCATCGGACTCTTGAAGCACAAGAGAGGAAGCCTCTAAAAAATAACAAATGTCCTCACTGGACACTGCGTCATAGGAAGACATGCCCAAAGATTAGGTATCCCTCATAACGACTTCTGCAGAAGCTGCAGAGATGAAGAGGAAGAAGAGACCATCAGTCATCTCCTGTGCGCCTGTCCTGCGCTCGCCAACATCAGGAAGGCCACTCTGGGTGAATCTACAATGATCTTAATGATGTCGACAACGCCTGCACGGCTAAAATTCACGCCTTCATTCAACGAAGCAAATGGTTCCAAGAGTAAGAGGGTGACCCACCCGCCTTACACATCGGTAGTACAATGGACCTACTTTCTGGTCTAAGTACATCCTCATCGAGGGCCTAACCAACCAACCAACCAACCAACCAACATGAGGGTCTCATGGGAAAAGTCCAACTTTTTCAAAGAAAGTGTGGAATACCTCGGTTTCACAGTGTCAAGAGGGGGTATCAGAACGAGTTCGTCCAAGGTGGAGGCGATTCAAAATTATAACGAGCCCTCGACATTATTTGGAGTAATATCCTTTTTGGGTCTAGCCAGCTACTATAGATGCTTTATCAAAGATTTCGCATCCATAGCTAAACCTCTGACTGACATCTTGCGCGGGGAAAATGCCAAGGTAAGTGCCCACCAGTCCAAAAAAGCTAGGATCAAATTGAATGGCAAAGAATTACAAGCCTTTAACAAATTGAGGGACATTTTGATATCAGAAAATGTCACGTTACTATATCCGGACTTCAGGAAGCCTTTCGATTTAACGACAGATGCTTCCTTACATGAGCTGGGAGCGGTTTTGTCCCAAGATGGGAAACCAATAATAATGATTTCGAGGACGCTCAAAGATAGGAAATTGCACTTTGCAACCAATGAAAGGGAACTTTTGCCATTTTATGGGCCCTGAAAAATCTGCGTAACTACCTCTATGGAGTTAAAACTCTTAACATTTTTACTGATCACCAACCCCTTACATTTGCGGTTTCAGACCGAAACCCAAAGATAAAGCGCTGGAAAGCATTTATTGACGAGCATAATGATCACATATTCTACAAACCAGGAAAAGAAAATCATGTTGCTGACGCACTGTTGCGACAAAATATTCACGCTCTGGTGGACCAAGCAGTTTCTGACGTTGCCATAATTCACAGTGAACTATCCCTGAGCTACACGATCGAGACAACAGAGAAACCAATAAACTGCTTTAGAAATCAAATACTTTTAGAAGAGGCGCCACTCGCCTCAACTCGTACTTTCATAATTTTCGGAGAAAAATGCAGGCACTTCATATATTTCTCAGATAGGGACACACTTATAGACACAGTGAAAGATATAGTAAAGCCAGATGTGGTCAACGCAATACATTGCGAACTACCGATTTTGGTCCTCATTCAGCACAGGCTTATCGAGTTATTCCCAGCAACAAAGTTTTGGTATTCTAAGAAATTCGTAGTAGATATTTTTGACAAAACAGAGCAAAAAGAAATTATAATTGCAGAACGGGCACACAGAGCTGTCCAAGAAAACGTAAAGCAAATTTTACGTGACTACTTCTTTCCAAAAATGACCAAGCTAGCAAATGAGGTCGTCATCAATTGCAAAATATGCTCAAAGGCCAAGTATGACCGACACCCAAGGAAACAACTAATCGGCGAGACGCCAATCCCATCACATGCAGGCGAAATCCTGCATATTGACATATTTTCAACAGACAAAAAATATTTTCTAACTTGTATTGACAAGTTTTCCAAATTCGCAGTGGTTCAGCCGATACAGTCCCGTACGATTGCCGCGTGAAAACACCAATTCTGCAGCTAATGAACATTTTTCCCCAAACAAAAACAGTTTTCTGTGACAACGAAGCGTCATTGAATTCCGAGACCATAGTCAATTTTGCTAAATCATTTTAACGTTCACATAGTTAACGCCCCACCTCTACACAGCACGTCTAATGGCCAAGTAGAAAGGTTGCATAGCACTCTACTAGAAATTGCAAGATGCCTCAAACTCGAAAGAAAGATCGAGGACACAGTCGACCTAATACTACAAGCTACCATAGAGTACAATAGAACCATCCATTCAGTCACTAACCAAAAACCACTTGATATAATTCACTCGACCCCAGTCGAGTTTAGGGAGGAAATAAAAAATAAGGTTTAAAAGGCACGGGAAGTGTTATTGCAAAAACACAATGAAGCAAGGCAAAATAGAAGCTTTCGAGTTGGAGAAAGGGTATTAGTAAAGACCAACGGAAGATTAGGTAGCAAGCTTACACCACTGTATGTGGAGGAAAAAGTAGAAGCAGATCTGGTGACAACAGTTCTCATTAAAGGGAGTGTGGTCCACAAGGACAACCTAAGATCGCAGAGAGTAGAATAGATTAGGTATACATCTTTTTAATCTTTAGGGTTTCAACCTTTTTTTTAGATGGATTACAACGTCTTTCACTAAAGCAGGTACTAATAAATTCAAGAACACAGGAACAAGTTAATAAGTTAACAGACACCGTAAATAGTATTCTGGCAGTATCTAAAACGGAGCATGTTGAAACTGCTCACCTTTATGAAACCTTAGCAAGAAATAGGGTCATGATCAGTGAAATAGAAAATGTAATGCTGTCAATAACACTTGCTAAAATTAATCTAATAGATCCGACGATTCTTGATGACAATGACTTAAAGTCAATAATTAATGAGCAATTCACAAATGTCAGCGTAACAGAACTAATGGAAGTAGCTAGTGTTCGGATTTTACAAAATGATAATGTCCTACATTTTCTTATAGAATACCCTAGACCTAAGTTAATCTGTAAGAAAGTAAGTATTTTTCCACCTCACCGACAACAACATAGTAGCAGAATGCAACAACCGGGTGCTGGCGGTTGGAGATTGCCGGCCAACGACTACATCGAAGTTTTGCAAAGAGGTACCAAATAAAACATGTGCCCAACAACTGTACTCTGGGGGCGTAGCGCACTGCAACACTCAACCTAACCACATGGAT
Organism: Brachypalpus laphriformis; assembly: GCA_945910035.1. Lineage (NCBI taxonomy): Eukaryota > Metazoa > Arthropoda > Insecta > Diptera > Syrphidae > Brachypalpus > Brachypalpus laphriformis. Next base: position 128,463,236 of record OX246756.1, read on the forward strand.
CCGATAGTGGTGGTCGATGATGGCATTATCATAATCAATGACAGACCAGCCAAGCTGAGAGAGTCGAATGATGTCGAGGAAACTATCACCGGCACATACTTAATCACTTCCGACGATGAGGTCTATGTCAATGGATCCAAATATGTGAATCGCAATAACATCCGGAAGAGAAGGCCAGGTACCGCAGCATTAGCGCTGCTAAATATCACAGGTCACCAGGAGATACAGAGCTTGCCATTTTTGAATAAAATGAATGTGGAAAACCTGCGCTACATTGACGAGATGAAGACGAAAATAACAACAGTACCGGTGCTGGCCTGCTGCGTGACTTTCGCATTTATTGCAGTCTATTATGACATCCTCGAACTGAAGCAACATCAGAAGGAAAAGCGCCAACTACTCGATTTTCAGAATGTCATCAAGGCCCTGGGAAAGACCGTGGACGGCCTTCACTTAAGCGAGGGAGGAGTTAACACAATGTGTTTATAGCTGCCGCATACCGCTGACCCAACAATATTATAGAGCCCACATGCCGCTGACCCAGCAATAATCGTCATTACTGCTTTGTGGTCATCATCTTCAAGATAATCAACGGAAGTTGGGCCACAAAGTTGTGCGCCAAAGTTGTGCGCCCGTAACATAATATCTTGCACGAGCTGCATTTCGTTCGGGTGGTGCGACGCATCGTAGGGCTCTAGGTTTAAGATGAAATTATATTAGTTTTAGTTTATTCCTATGACTTGAACTGCTCTCAGCCAAAGCTGGTGCAGAGAATAAATTCAAAAGTATAATTGCATTAATATTTTGTTTACATGTATCAAATTTTTGTAAGGTTTGTAAAAAAAACTTTGTATGCCATGTCGTCCCATATGCCGTATAGAGCTTAGACTTCAACTTTTATCCAAACCGGCTGAGAAACTGCACAGAAATAGGAACAGTCAAATTTGTACAACCGGCTAGTGAGTAAAGTATCGCAATACAAACTTTAAGTAAAAAAGCTGGAATATCTCCAAACTAGCCCAAGTACCTAAGTAAAAAATGCAAGCAAAAGTTAGTAGAGAAGACTTTTCGAGAGAATCTCCTTTGAAGCCTGGAAATGCATTTTGTTTTGTTTTCGAGGAAGGATGAAAGTTGGTGCTAAACGCATGTCGCGAACTACGCACGACAAGTTAACCCACGATTTTCGACTTTCCGCATTCGACATATGTCAGTAAAGGGGATCATATCTTAGAGATTAATTCCGAGTGAACCAAGTTGTGTTTAAAGGTGAATATATGTGTAACAACTCATCTGGGCTCCATGCGTAGATCTTAAAAACTCAAAATGATACGAGGCTGTGAATTTGACAAAGTTTGAGAATTTGCCGATTTTCTTAAGATTTCGCGATATAAGAGTATGTATGACAGCAAAGTACAACTAGTATAACAAAAATCGAAAACGAGTACACAGGGCATACAATTTTAAACAGAACGATACCGAAAACCAATGCACAGAGTGCCGTGAATATAGGCAATGTAAGCGCCATGATTTTGAGAAGCTCTCTCCGTCTGTGTTTAGGGAAACAAAATCTTGAACATGATTTTGAATTATTTTAACTATTAAATACATTTTTCAAAATTATTTTTTAATGTTTAGTGTAACAGTTATAGCGTTAAAGTGATGGCACTTACCAATACAATTTCTTCACCTTTAATTGGTTGTAACGAAACAGGGGGTCGTTTGCAACCCTCTTTTGTCGCTATTTGTTTTCTTGTCTTTAGCTGTGGAATAATTCCCCTGCGGACTAACCCTTTGAGTGAACGAATGACAAAACTACCCATATTTTTGATATTACTTAGTAACTGATTTTTCTTCTCAATGAAAAGTAATAATCGTTACAAATAATTGCATCTCAGCAGTACTGATAGCGTCGAAAGTATTTGCAGTCTTTCACTAAACATTTTCCTTCGAGTATAGAAAAAAAAGTAATTTTTATCACAGTAACTCATAAATGCAGTCGAGAATTAATCATATTTTTACCCTAACCACATCTGATCTTTACGAGGGTAGATTTCCGCAAATTATACGATATGTGGTGTGTTTTTAATACCCCTCAGCGGTATTCATATCTTAACCTCAAGTTGTGTTAAGGCTATTTGTCATTTTAATGTGAGCTCATTTAGCATTACAGTTGTTCGACGTAAGTGTTGCAATATTTTATCCGGTGAGTTTTCGTCTGGGTAGAAATAGTACGTTGGGAGAAAAAACCCATGTTTAAGCATATAACCGCCAGAAGTAGTGCTTATTACATATATACGAGTAGATAGGTGGTGAAATTGTTGCTTACTTTAAAAGATGCGCTCTTTCCTTGTAATTTTTGGTTGCATTGGAAGAAGCTGTGCTCGTGCTTGCTACAATACAGGACTTTAACCTGCCAAAAAAAACTCCTCCCGTTTTATATTTAAATCAGTTTCGGGCATTTGTTTTTAGTAAATTGATTCTCTTTCGTTACTATCGTATTCTGCTCTATCATTCATAATCATAATTCCCGGTATTAAATTCTTAGTTGAATCATTCGTCTGAATAACAATTTGTCTCAATTAATAGGTTATGTACGATACGATACGATGATTGGGGCCCAAGTAAACACTATTGTGCTGGCCCAATGGTTGACCAGAATTAAAAATTGAGTCTCTTGATAAACCTCAATAATGTCTTGAATTCCATGTTCCAAGTATCCGCTGGGCCCATCTAGACCCGCGTTAGATGAAGTAATCGTTTCTTTGCGGCCCCTGGGCATTCACAAAGAATGTGTTCTGCTGTTTCTCTTTGTTCCACACAGAGTCTCTACATGGCAGTTTTTGAAAGTTTTATTTTGTTTAGATGGTACCTAAGTGGACAGTGTCCGATTAGGTAGCCTGTTAGAGTTCGCAAATCGTCTTTGTTTAGTTCAGGTAGATTGTTGCCTCTATTTCTGTTGGGGTTTATGAACTTCTTCGCTTGTCTTAGGCCCCTTTAGTTGGCCCAGTGTTCGGCGAGTCATTTAGCTTCCCATTATAGCTAATGTAACTTTCATAATTCAAATTACTTATGACTGTATATAAAACGTTTCTTATCATAAGGCAAACATAGTCTCCCACAAGTATGCAGACCTGTGGGGAGATTATGCATATTCGAGAATGCTATGATGCTCGAACGAGTTGTTACTTTTTCAATATACATACTCACTCGTTACTTCTATCTAAGTAACAATACAACATTAACGAATATTTTTTGCTTACAAATACTTCCTTGCAGTCTGTGGAAATTCAATAACATTTACTAATATCGGAGTAGTTAACTCTTCAATTACACAAACGAACCCACTGAGGGTGACAAACAAAATTCCCTTCTATTCGTATATTGAGTTTGTCTACTACACCTTTTTCTGTTTCTCTTCTATGGATTCGAGAGATATTGAAGCAGATTACCTTGTTGGTTCCCTTTTCGTCTATCATAGAGGTTTCAGCACTAGATGCTCTTTAGGTTTCCTTAGAGTTTCTCCCTAACTTGGACGCACCATGTTAACGTCAGCCTTTGCTTTAAGGACATCTGGCTTATCGCCTGGTTTTCTAACCAGTGTTAGCACAATACACCCTTTATCCTGCTAGGTTACGCCGTATATTGGTATAATATATGTACTGTTGTCTCCACGTCTGCAAGCTGCATTAATCTTGAGAGAACTTGGTTGAAGGAAGGCCGAACTTGGTGTCAATCTAAGTTATTTGTTTTATGTTTGCCTGCATGTTACAATTCTTAACTATGTATGGCAATGAAGTCTGTTTAGTGTCATATCACATGTCTTTGGCTAGTTCCACACGCCAATTATAAATACAAAATTATTGTTTTTTTTTTTTTTTTAATTCAATTCAATCTTTATTGAAACAAATATTTCGGTTTACATAAGTTTATATCCCGGGAAGCACATCGGGCTTGTCTGCAGGAAAGATGTACTTACAGTTAAAATACGGGGTGTCCCAGCAAAGCAATATAATCCTTTAAGAGGAGATACCTGAAGTTCCGCCGAACAACAAATTGTACGGCAAGGGGGTCTATTCTCACCACATATCGAGTTATAGCACATCAAAGTGGGTGACCTCTTATTTGGAACGCTATAACACTTTAAACGCTATAACTTCTAAACTATTATAGGTACAAAAATAATTTTATACATTTTGGAAAGACAGTTTAGAAGGGCATACAAGTTTGAAACACATTGGATACAGCTATGCAGCTACAAAAAAGTTATGGCTCCTTAAACTCAAAATAATGAAAATTTGTTGCTCTATTTTTTCACTTAAAATACATTTTCCTCAAAAGTTTTACTCAATATTTATTTTTTTTTTATAAAATTTTTATCTTTAAAAAATTTCCTTAAAATTATGTTAAGCTACTTTTTTACGTGCGATCAACAGAAGTTGTAGTAAAAGCCATTTTTTGTCAGACAAAAATGGCCAAACAAAATTAAGTGAGAATAATAAACTAACGTACCTATGAGCAATGCAGTTCACAGTTAATTGTCGAATAGGAAATAAAAAGCGTAACAAAGAATTATCACAGATTTGCAAATGTACAGTAATTTTGTTTCAACTGATTTACAATCGACATTTTGGTCTGTAAGGTAACAGCCGATCCCCACAAAATGTATTCAAAACGTGAATACGCGGAAATAGTGTTTGTATACGGGTTCTGCAATGGAAACGCTTCATTGGCAAGATTGGAGTACCAACGACGATACCAAAATCGTAGAACACCATGTAGTCGGATGTTCGCTGATGCGTAGCGCGATGTTCTTTCAACAAGATGGAGCACTTTGTCACAGTAGCAGCGGAGTAACGTCGTTCCTCAACCACTTTTATAAAACAGTGGATTGGTCGATTTGGCCCATACCCTTGGCCACTCAGATCTCCTGATCTAACACCCATGGATTTTTTCTTCTGGGGTGCTATGAAAGAAAAAGTTTATTTTAGAGAAATGTCCAGTCTGGAAGAGCTCCAAGAAAAAATTAGTGCCGTTTCAGAAGAGATGAGAAGAAGTTTGCTGCTCGTTAATCTGCCATCCGAAATGCTTAAACGCGCCCGAAAGTGTATTCAAATGGAAGGAAGGCACTTCGAACAATTGCTTTAAACATTCCATAAACTGTTGTTTTAAGACTAATTCAGTAGGTACATACCTACACTTCTTTTTGACCATTTTTGTCTGACAAAAATGGCTTTTACTAATACTTTTGTTGATCGTACGTAAAAAAGTTGCTTAACATAACTTTAAGGAATTTTTTTAGGGATAACAATTTCATAAAAAAAAAAAAAATATTAAGTAAAAATTTTGAGAAAAATGTATTTTATGTGAAAAAATGGAACAACAAATTTTCATTATTTTGAGTTTATGGAGCCATACCTTTTTTGTAGCTGAACAGCTGTACCCAATGTGTTTAAAACTAAATTGTCTTTCCAAAATGTATAAAACTATTTTTGTACCTATAATAGTTTAGAAGTTATGGCGTTTAAAGTGGTTACATCTCCAAATAAGAGGTCACCCACTTTGATGTGCTATAACTTGAAATGCGGTGAGAATAGACCCACCCCTGCCATACTGCAGGTATCTCCTCTTAAAGGATTATACTGCTTAGCTGGGACACCCTGTATTTATATTTTTGCTTGTGGTGTGTATTACTTGTATAAAAATATTTTACCAATTTAAAATATACAGCTAAGAAATTGTAAATATACATTTGAAAATTTGTAGCAAGATATAAAAGATACATTTTTATTTATTTTGTGTTACTTTAAAAATTTTAATTCGTTTTTTTAATGAAATGATTTGTTAAAGCTTTTTTTCTACTTGGTACTTGACAAATGTTTACCATATTAACAGGAAGTTAATTTAATAGCGTAGGTAGCATAGTTGATAATTTATATCTGCCGTAATTATTATTGAATTTATCAATTTTAAGTCTACTTTCTGCATTCCGTCGTGTGTTGTGGTGGTGATCGATCGGTATCCTGAAGCGGTCATCGTCGTAAAACTAATTGATCAGGGTGGATTTAAATATGCCTTCGATGTTGAGAAGTTTAAGTTGTGTGCTAAGTGTTCCGTACTCGTTGCAGTTATAGATGTTCTTCTTTTTTGCCAGGATTTTTAGTAGGTAGTTTGGCTATCTTGCAGTTGCCTACAGAATACTGATGTGCCCCACGTGGTAATACCATGGCGGATGTACGACCCACCTAGCGCGAGATATGCCTGTCTTAATACGTCATAGTTACTGCAGTGTAGCATGTATGATATTCCACGTAGTTTTCGCTGCAATTATTCAATGTGCCACATAGAAGTAACCAAGTAGAAGATATGAGCTGAAACCTTTATTAGGTTATACAGTGTATGATTTGAAAACCATTTTTTATTTGGTTTTTTAAATTTTCCGCTGCAATTGTTCCTTCAACCTTTTCGAGTTCTTTTGCTACCATTGGTGAGACGGCAAACAAAGAACTAAGACTATATGAAATAATCGGTCTTATGAGGGTTTTATACATAAGAACTTTTGTGTTTTGAGATAGATGTTTAGATGAAAGCAGGTGTTTTAAGATAATTGTGGCCATTCTCGCTTTAATCAGTACATTCCTTCCACGCTTATTGAACTTGCAATTGTTTTGATAATGAATGCAAAGAGTATTTGGTTTCTGTTTTAAATGGGACATGTACAATACCTTGGATACTCAAGGAGATTGTTTTACTTTCTTTAACTGCCTTTCGGTGTGCCCTACCATACACGATTCTGAAACAGGAGCCCACATTTTTCAATTTTGATATTCAAGCCCCAGGACTGTAAATAAGAGATTTGTATCGGAATGGCGTTTTTTTTTTGTTCCAATGCACCAGCTAGTAATTTAGTGTCATCTGCGCACAAAAGGGTTTCAGGCTCTGACTCTGAGTTGTAAAAGTGGAAATCATATAGAACATTTTTAAATAACTTTGGTCCCAGTAATATTCCCTGAGCAACTCCGAAGAGAACGGGAAATTCTTCTGAATATTTTGACCCAACGGCGATGGAAGCTGTCCTTGAATCAAGAAAACTAATAATTACTCGTGTTAAAGGCGTGTAAAAGTTCAGATTAATGAGCTTAAAGATCTCTTGTGCCAAGTGCCAAATAGAGGCAAACGCTGCCTCCAAGAATAACAGTGTATTTCTTTTGTATTAAGTTTTGTAAAATTTAATTATTGAACAGTAATACACAGTGTACCGTAGAATCTTGTTTTTTAAAGCCAAATTGGGTGTCTGGAATAACATTTGAGTCATCGCAAGAAGTGTCCAGGGTTTCGGTGTTATTCTTTCGGCTATTAGAATTATTTTAATCGTTTCCATTCCATGCATTAACTTTTTATTGTGTGATAAATGGTAATGAAAGTTGATTGGAAGTTTTGTTTTTTTCTGAAAATATTCTGAGTGTTGCATTTGAATGTGTGTGGTAGGGGAGGAATTTCTGTAAGTGTACGAGTAATCAAATGACGAACCAGGTAACTTCATCATCCACTGATGGAGGCAGCGATATGCCAATCACGTTAATCTAAACAGCTTTTAAAATTTCCTTACTTTCTGAAATATGTAGATCATTTCACACCGTCTAAATAATGCACAACGTCGTAAAAGGAATTTTTATTTCATTGACTAGTTCCTCGTTGACCTTTGAATCCATTATCATTCACAACAGCCTTCCAATTTAAAAATAATTTCAATGGCACCTAATAATACTAATGATAGAACAAATTTAGTAACCTCTCAGATGTGTAAAATGTGTGTATTTTTTTGTGGGTTAAAGGTTGCGATGTCTATATCACAATTCTCTATTGCATTCCAAAGGGCGTTTTCAATACATTTAAGAGACACATATATGGACATTTATAATAAATCCATTTCAAGAACAGTGTGAAAACTTGAACACGTATGTACCCTACTTCGTTCCAAATATTGCCTCTTATTTGGTGGGAAGCTATGGCGGAGGAACTACTTTTTAACAATAGTGTACGTATTTAATATTACGGGCATAATCGATCGAATTGACCAGTGTGCTCTGGTGGCAAATATGAACTGTGAAATTGTGTAATCCCCATTTATTGATTTCCGGTTCCTATCTACAATTGACCATTACACACTGACCTTAATACCCGACGGACAATTGTTTTATACCGGGAGCCATGCTATGCCACATTAATGCATTATTTTGTCATTCAGGCGCTGTGCCACTGAAGTGAAAAGACAACATCGCGGTTTTATTATCAGGAGGCCCATCATTTATCATAACTGTAATGAATAAGTAAATATTTTATCTCTTAATTCTATTGTTGTTTGGTTTGCACACATTTTTGTTTATACATACATGTTTTCATTTATTGTAATCATACAGTAATGTCACACTAATCCGAATCACCTTTAATCCGAATGGCGCACTTTATTCGAAAAATCTTTCACTTCCCATTACGAAACTGTAAATGTTGAATCAGCATGTTGTCTTGGTTGACTTTGGCATTCGACAGACAACCACGATATCTGATATGGGTGGCGCTGAGACATCGACGGGTTCCAGAAACCTATGTACAGATGATCATGGACATATACGAAAGAACAAAGGCAAGGATAAGACGCCCCGCTGGAATAACCGAAGAGTTCCCAATCAAAGTCGGGGTGCACCAGAGAAGCGTCTTACGGTCCAAGGTACGTCAATTATTCTTTGCTGAATAATTGCAAAGCGCAACCGCTGCGTGCAAGAAGTCAAGTCCGACTCCCAACGGAACAAAGTTGCGAAGCTCTCTACCGCTAGCTATCCAAAAAGTGCTGGAACATTTAATGAATAACCTAGGAGGACCGCTACTCTGCTTTGACTTAGCTGAGGTTATAAGTGGGTACAGAGTAATCAAAGGCGACGCCTTCTCCAAGGAATTCTTAAGTGGCTGCGTTCACAAGATCCGTGACGCGTGGGACGGCTTGAGACTCAAGCTAATCCTAGCCATAGGGATTCCCAGGAGACCTAGGATCCGCATTTGGCTCCCCAACATGACCATTGAAAGCAGTAAGCTTATTAACTGCTTGAAATTCCACAATCCAACGGCTCCCATGGATGACTGGAAAGTAATCAAGGCTGAGGAACCATATAACAATACCCTATCTTTCTTATTACTGACCACCGAAGAAAGTGTCGTCACCCTTGAGAAGACTGGCTGTAAACTTCGCTTCGGCATCAGATACGCCAAGGTCAAGATCTTCAGATCAGTAGGTCCAAGCGACGACTTAGATGAAGTCGACGACACCAGCCTGTTGGTGTTGGTTGGAGGACATGAGGATCGAAATTACCCTACCCACCACTTCAACAACAAAAGACCATACCAATGTTGAAAGTTATTCAGATTAATCTGAGCTACTTGATGTGTGCTACAGATAATCTGATGGCCTTTCTGAAGGAGGAAGACATTGACATCAGCATTGTCCAAGAACCATGGATTAATGGCCCTAACATAAAGGGCCTAAACGACAACCAACACAACCTTTTCTACAACCGCAATAACATCAACCAAGGTAAGCCAAGAACCTGCATTCTAGCTAAAAAACATATTAAAGCCTTTATATGTCCAAATGTTAGCTCTTTTGATTTAACAGTTGTTAAAATAGAGAACGCGGGCAGGGCGGACCTCATAATTGCATCCGCCTATATGGCAGAGAAATTCCCTCGAAGAAAGTCCATGTCGTTATCAGCATCTCCACTACAAAGACCAACCTGCTAATGGGCTGCGACGCCAACACCAGACATACGGTATGGGGCAGCTCAGAGAACAACGAACGCGGTGAGTCTTTGTTTGATTATATTATTAAAAACAACCTTTCCATCTGCAACAAGGGTAACACCCCGACTTTTATCTTTCCGAGTACGGATAATTTGAACGGTTGGAAAGACATTATTGATGTCAAATTCTCTAGTAATAATAAGTCTACAGCAGAATCTCTAGAACTTCTGATAAACACCCATTTTCCCGGTTGCACAGATAATAATGTAGAGCCTACAAACTCTCAGCGTACGCAATCTAATGCCTGCGAAAACCTTGTACCCATTATTACAGAGGAAAAAATTTCGTGGGCTATAAGTAGCTTCGCTCCTTATAAATCTTCGGGCCTGGACGACATTTTACCCATTATGCTACAGAGGTTGCAAGACCTAGCAATTCCATGACTCACGTCGAGTTTCTCAACAACCATGTACCCCCTTCATGGAGACGAGTGAGAGTGGTTTTCATCGCAAAGTCCGGCAGTCGCGGTCATGAAAACTCGAAAGATTTCAGACCAATCAGTCCAACTTCGTTTGTACTGAAGACTCTCGAGCGAATCTTGGACAACCATTTGCGAAACAAAATAGAACCATCCCTCTCCAAAGCTAAGGACGCATACCTCAAAGGTAGATCAACAGAGAGAGCTCTTCACTAGGTAGTGCGCACTATAGAAAACTCCATACACTACAAAGAATACACCCTACTTACCTTACTAGACATAGAAGGAGAATCTTGGTATACAATACAGACCGCGGCCCCAAGGAATATAAGATCACAGACGGAGTACCACAGGGCTCAGTCCTTGGCCCTTTGCTCTGGAATATTTTGTATGACGGTATACTGCGACTTCCTATACCCGAAGAAACAAAAATAGTGGGATGGATGGCTGATGATATCGCCATTATTGTCACTGCTAAACTGTTGGAGGAGGTGGAACAGATAAGCAATGCGACAATAAGGATAATACGAAAATGGCTCACCTCAGTTGGTCTAACACTGGCGGAGTATAAAACTGAAGCAGTCCTGATAAGTAGTAGGAAGAAAGTAGAAACCCTCACCATTATAGTCGGCCATGAAATCACATCTAAACCGCATATAAAATACCCAGGTATCATGATAGATACGAGACTTTCATTTAGAGATCACCTTAAGTCTGTAGGCCGAAAAGGTGCAATAGCAAGTGCTGCAATCGCGCGTATCATGCCCAACATAGGAGGACCAAGACATAGCCGTAGGTTACTGCTGGCTAGAGTGGTTACGTCTATAATCCTATACGCCGCACCAATTTGGGCCGGGGCCATGGCAATTAAAACATACAGATCACATATCACATCTGTGTATCGAATATGTGCATTGAGATCTAGCTGCGCATTTCGCACTACTTCTAGCGATGCAGCTTGCGTGGTAGCGAGAATGCTCCCAATAGATATCCTGGCAGTAGAACAGCAACGTCAGTACTGCGCAAGAAGAGAAAGAAACGAGGCCAGCGAAAACCGGCTCTATAGAGCAGAAAGCCTAAGAGAATGGCAAAAACGCTGGAATGCGTCTGAGAAAGGCAGGTGGACCCATAGGCTCATACACCAAATCCAGCCATGGTTCGACAGGCAACATGGAGAACTTGAGTTCTACTTAACGCAGTTCCTAACGGGCCATGGATGCTTTCGTTCGTACTTACATAAGTATAAACACGACAATAGCCCTTACTGTCCGCATTGCGCTGACTGCGTAGAAAACGCAGAACATATATGCGACGAAAGAAATGCACTAAGGAGTGAACTCGGCTACCCACTGACGCCAGAAAACATGGTTGGCGAAATGCTCAAAAGCCAGGAGGCATGGGACGCAGTCGCTGGGAGCACAATGCGCATAATGAAGATTCTAAGAACCCTAGAAAGAGAAAGGAAAGGATCAGACTGGCGAAATACAATAAATGCTGAGCAGGAAAATGCAAACATGCACTAGTCGAATACATCAGACTAAACCCCCCCCCCGCGATGAAATGCTTGACGGCAGTACCGCGGGGAATGGGGCGGTCGTGGGAGGGGGGTTTAGTGGGTAAGAGTCCCACACTGTTACTCAGGACGTACTGAGTAACGTCTTTTGAAGATTGCCTCTCCCAATCAAAAAAAAAAAAAAAAAAAAAGACATAGAAGGAGCTTTTAATAACGTACACACTGAAGCAATCCTAGAATCCCTTACGGAGCTGAGAAAAGAAAGCAATCTAAGGTAACGGATCATTTCTATGCTTAGTATTAGAATTATTCAGGCAACACTAGGCAATAGCAATATAACCAAATTTGCCAGTAGGGGAACACCCGAGGGTTATCTCACCTCTACTATGGCTGATAGTCGATTCTATCGACAGAAGATCGCTATTTTACAAACTCTCTCTTATGGGGTTATCAACAAAGATGCTGAACATCCTAAGTCGTCTATATATGCACACAGAATAGGCAGTATGGAATGGCGAACATTTTTCGGAATGGTTTGCAACAACAATGGGGGTAAAGCAGGGGTGTATTTTGAACACACTTTTATTCACCTTATTCTTAAATGATCTGAACGTTGTGCTATGTGGACGTGTTTTATGGTGCGGCAGAAGAATCAGAGTTCTCGTGTATGCGGATGACATAGTCATGATTTTGGACTCTCCTCATTGTCTCACACAAATGATTTTAGTCCTTGAAGAATATTGTATAAAATGGAATTTGACTGTGAACTTATGTAAGTCTAAGGTTATGATATTCAGGAAGGGAGGTGGTCGCTATTGTCGCAATGAAAGCTGGAAGTTTGCTGGAGAAGATATAGATATCGTGAAGGAGTACGACTACCTTCTTCTTCTTCCTTTTATCAGCGAGGTTATGATCCGAAAAGAAGGGATCATAACCCTCCCTTGGCCTGAAAATATCTTCAAATTTAAGTATGAAAAGTCCTTTCGCCAAAAAATTAGAAGTATCCAAGGCTACGGTAAATTCAACATGGAGAACCTGTATAAACACAAGAACTCTCAACCCAAGCGCTAAGTTTAAACTATTTGAAGCGACATCCAGATCAGTAATGCTTTACGCAGGGCAAATTTGAGGAATTGAGCAGCACGAGGAAGTAGAAAAACTGCTTAGATATTTTTTTGAAAAGATTGTTTCGCTTACCATCTAACGTTTCGAACTACATGCTGCTCCTGGAGACTGCTTTATCTCCATTGTTTATTGCCACGCTAAAGCTTCACTTAGACTATGTAATCAAAGTAATAGCTCAGCCAGTCAACCGTCTTACAAGACTAACAGTAGTGCATGCTATTACCACAAAAACTTTATTTAATTTATTTATTATAAGTGCACTTATTTGGTGTTAGTTGGAAATCTATTTTTGATGGCTTCATACAAAACTTAGACATCGAGTTTAGAGATGAGTTCAAGGAGCAAGCGAGATCATCCTTATATAGAAAAATTTACAATAAATTGAACTATGACTTGGAGGAAAAAAAATATTTTCAAGATACGAACTGTGTATCAAATATCTCAGCAATTTTAAAATCCAGAGGTGAATTGCTGAATCTTCACTTCAAGCCACATAGAGAAGATCTTCCCATATTATGTACCCTATGTAACCAAGGAGTACGCGAAGATGTATTTCATTTCCTATTTTGCTGGAGATAAGACTACTCTACTTCGAGAGCTCCGTAATATTCTTAGAAAGGACAATTAATATTCTGAATGGGGATTAGGGTTGGCATCGACTCTGCGCGTATGGCAGGGAAGCTGATTTTAGAGCCAACATCCCATCAACCTGGGACACGCATTCACTATGGACCTGCCCAATCTGAAAGAACTCGATCTTTCGCTATGCAAACAGATCACCGACACCAGCCTCGGCCGAATAGCGCAACACTTAAAACACTTGGAGACGCTTAAACTCGGCGGTTGTTACAACATCACCAACACAGGTCTACTCCTGATCGTGTGGGGTGCCAAGAAGCTGAAGCACCTCAACCTGCGAACATGCTGGCACATTAGCGATCAGGGCATCGGTCATCTATGCGGTCTGAGTAAGGAAACTGCGGATGGCAACCTCGAGCTGGAGTATCTCGGGCTGCAGGACTGTCAGCGGTTGAGCGATGGGGCGCTCGCTCACATAGCACTAAAACGAATCAACTTAAGCTTCTGCGTGTCGATCACCGACAGCGGGCTCAAGCACTTAGCTCGCATGCCCAAGTTGCAGTACTTAAATCTACGATCCTGCGACAATATCTCCAACATTGACATGACCTGCTTAACCGAAGGGGGTAGTGGTATCGTCTCACTCGATGTAAGTTTTTGCGATAAGATCAGTGAGCAGGCGTTGACGCACATCGCCCAAGCGCTCTTTCAACTCCGCTCGCTGAGTCTCAATCAGTGCCAAATCACCGATCAAGGTATGCTCAAGATCGCCAAGTCCCTGCATGAGCTGTAGCATCTCAACATCGGACAATGTAGTCGGATTACCGACAAGGGACTACAGTCACTTGCTGATGATCTAATCAACTTGAAAACGATCGACTTGTACGGCTGTACGTAACTCTCGTCCAAGGAACTCGATGTAGTTATGAAACTGCCCAAATTGTCAAAGCTGAATCTCGGATTATGGCTTGTGAGATGATGCGTTAATGGGGCGCAACGGTCGTTGTTGATATCACCAAAGTACTACAGGATCATCATCATCATCCTCATCATCATCCATTGTAATAGCTAATAGCCGAAGAATTTTAGCGTTCTTTTTAATATTAAAGTGTGACATTAAATTGATATTAAAATTTAATTATACTTTTTGTTTTTACTCTCTTCCCAACCCAAAGAATTAACTTAAACTGAATATTATTTTATTTCTTTCTTAAAATGTACATTTTATTTGCCATCTGAGGCGACGGCTAAGGCCATACCTTGTATGATTGTTTGTTAAAAAAAAAAAAAAAAGTAAAATATTGTAAATTATTTTTTTAATTTGGAGAAATAAAACAATACATTATTATTATTAGTCATGAATAAAATCCTCATAAAATTACACATAGAAAGAATCAAGGTAGTTGGGTATGCAGACGATATGGTGATACTAGTGTCAGGAAAGTTTCTCTCCGTCATAAGCGAAATCACGGAAAATGCTCTGAACACATTAAACGCTTGGGCCAAAAAGTGTGGTCTCGATGTCAACTCGAGCAAAACTGAACTGATGCTATTCACCTTTAAAACCTGACAACCGCTCTCCTTATCGTCCAGTGCTAGGTATTTAGGAGTTATCCTAGATCCTAAACTTAAGTGAAAGCTAAACATAGGAGAACGAGTAAAGAAGGCATGTATAGCTTTCTATGCTTGCAGCAAAACATTCGGAAAAAATGGGGACTGCATGGATGTACACGGCCGTGGTACGACCAATTCTCATATGGGTATGGTGGCCAGCTCTAAAAATAGCTCATAATATAACCAAATTTAATAAGGTACAAAGAACGGCATGCATAGACACCACAGGCGCACTACGGTCAATCCCGACCGATGCTCTAACAGTATTTCTGCATCTCCTACCTTTAGATTTACACATAATAATACCACAGCACACAGTGCGGTCAAACTCAGGAAATCTGGGTGCTGGATTATGAAACCCTGTGGGTATAGCTTGGCCCACAATAGATTACATGATACCCAAAGTGAATTTCACAAAGCGCTTCGACGTTCAATTCCACACAAAGTCAGAATGGCAAGATGGGCAGGTGTTTACGGATTTCGACGTAACAATTTACTCAGACGGTTCAAAGATGGACTGTGGATTCGGTGCGGGTGTGTTTTCCGAATCCTTAAACATCTCTTAATCATATAGGTTCCTGAATTCCGCCAGTGTGTTCCAGGCAGAATTACTCGCTGTCCGTGAAGCTTGTCGTCAGATCAAAACACACACCAATATAACGCCGAGGCAAGAAATCGCTATTTTTATTGATAGCCAAGCAGCAATCAAAGCCATTGCATCGGTTACTACATCCTCTAAGCTGGCGCTTGAATGTCAAATTGAGCTTGCTTCGCTAGATAGCTAACTCTAGGTAAGCCGGATTTTGGTTCCAGGGCAGAGTAACGTTTATGGAAACGAACTTGCGGATGAACTGGCTAAGCAAAGCTCAGCCCTCCGCAGCTCTCTTGCGGAATCAGTTCAGATTCTGCTTGGAGCAGTCAAAACAGAAATATCCTTAAAATTCCTTGCCTAAGTCAACCTCAGATAAACTAGGCTAAGAAACTGTGTCATATCTAGAAAGATGTGGTCAAACTACAATAAATCAAAAACAACCGACTTCTTAAACAGAACGCGTAGGGACATTGCCAGGATAACAGCAATCACCACGGGTCACTGGCCTATAGGAGGCCATGCAGTCAAACTATCCACACAACACGCACTGTCGCAGTTGCAATGTCGCCCTGTCGGTTTTTTTGAGCTCAAATAGGCGAACCCTACATGCAGAACAGTAGAAATGCGATGAAATGGGAGGGATATGATTCCTTGTTTTCGGATCATAAATTCGCCGAAATAGGAAGAAGAAGTTGTATCTGTATGTTTATTTAAACAGGCATCACGCAAAAACTACTGCACGAAGTTTAACGGAGTCTAACTTGAAATATGATCTAATTAAAAATATAATAAAAATGTTATGTAAAACTGTTTTCGGCTGGTCAAACGATAGTGCAAGCGATCATATGAAAACACAAGGGTTTTCACTCAGCTGAGGCCTACCAACTCCTACTCTCAACCACCACGCGGTGACAGCGGGGTCCCTAGTACCTTAATCCAAGAAATGGGTAACCAACAGCGTTTCGAGGATTCTTGGCGACAGCAGATGTGAGAGGGGGGGGGAAGAGTGTTTTCTCACTAGAGCACTTCTTCCAGTTCCAGGCGGCAGCGGACGATTTCCCTAGACGGAGTCAATGGTGGCGCCTATAGTTCGAGTTAGGTTGAACTTAGTGAATAATAAAAAAATTCGCTAACATAAGCCTAATATGTGTTCATGCCCCCACGGAAGAAAAGGACCCTGCCACCAAAGAGTGTTTCTACGAGCTCCTTGACAAAACATACGAGCAATGTCCTAAATACGACATTAAAATCGTATTGGGCGATTTTAACGCCAAAATAGGAAAGGAGGACGTCTTTGGTAGGGCAGTCGGTAAGCATAGCCTTCACGACACCACGTCTGATAACGGACTAAGGCTAATTGATTTCGCTGTGGAGCGAAATGTCACCATAGCAAGCACGTGGTTTCCTCATCTCGATATTCATAAGCAGACATGGTGGTCCAATGATCATGTAACGATCAACCAAATTGATCATATTGCGATCGACGCAAGGCATGCCTCCAGTATTCTGGATGTCCGGACCTTCCGAGCGGCCAACATAGACTCGGATCATTACAACGTTGTAGCCAAGGTACGAATGCGGATATCCCAAACTGAGCAACAAAGAAGAATCACTGTGAGAAAATTTAACGTCGAAAAGCTATAATCGCAAGAGACCACCAGACTCTTCGCTGAACGCGTATCCCGAAATCTCTCAATCAACCCTATGC
The DNA here is from genome assembly GCA_945910035.1 of Brachypalpus laphriformis. Classification (NCBI taxonomy): domain Eukaryota; kingdom Metazoa; phylum Arthropoda; class Insecta; order Diptera; family Syrphidae; genus Brachypalpus; species Brachypalpus laphriformis. Next base: position 128,480,634 of record OX246756.1, read on the forward strand.
CGGCAGCATCAAGTGTCGAAGACCAGTGGCAACGCTGCCAACATGCCATCAGAAACGCCGCGACTGATGTGCTGGGTCTCGCTCGCCCACCACCGCGAAACCCCTGGTTTGACAAAGAATGCCGGCGAGTGCATGCAGCAAAACAAGAGGCATACAAAGCGGCGCTGCAAAGGAAAACGAGAGCTGCTCGTGAGCTCTACGAGCAAAAGAGACGGGAAGAACATCGGCTTCTCCAAAAGAAGAAGAAAGAGCATGAGACCGCGCGTTTGAGAATATTGAGAGTTTATACTCCAGGAACAATGTACGGAAGTTTTACCAAAAGGTAAAAAGAACGTGTCAGAGAAGCAATACCCGTACAGAAACCTGTAGAGATGAGAATGGAAACCTCGTAGTAGAATCACAGTTGGTGCTGAGAATATAGAAAAACTACTTCTGCAGACTGTATAATGGCGACGAAGACTAACATCCCGCTGTCAGGCAGAATGAACCATTCATCATAGACGATGATTGTCAAAATTTCCGTCCACCTGACCAAAACGAAGTGAGGATAGCAATTTCCAAGCTAAAATCCAACAAGGCTGCTGGACCTGACGGCTTACCGGCCGAACTTTTCAAGGCAGCTGGGGATGAATTGGTAGAGTGCATACACAAACTCATCTCTAAGATTTGGTCAGCCTGATGAATGGAACCTCAGCATCGTTTGCCCGATCCACAAGAAAGGAGACCCCCTCAACTGCGCCAATTATAGAGGCATCAGTCTCCTCAAAATCGGATACAAGATCTTTTCTGCGATATTGTGTGAACGCCTGGAACCTTTCATCAACAGCCTGACTGAACCCTATTAGTGCGGTTTAAGGCCAGGAAAGTCCACCATCCATCAAATCTTCACACTTCGGCAAATCCTGGAGAAAACCCAAGAATTCCAAATCGATACTCACCACCTCTTTATCGATTTCAAGGCCGCCTATGACAGCATCTATAGAGAAGAGCTTTATAGAGCCATCTCTAGTTTTGACATCCCTGCCAAACTTGTCCGTCTGTGCAGGCTGACGATGGAGAACGCTCGCTGCTCCATCAAGGTCGGTAATGACCTCACCGGGACCTTCGATGTCAAAAATGGTTTTAGACAAGGTGACGCGCTGTCATGTGACTTCCTTAATATTGTACTTGAACGGATTATGCGGAACTTACAAGCCAACACCGGAGGCACAATTTATTACAAGTCTGTACAACTGCTTACATACGCCGACGATATAGAAATTATCGGAAGAACTCAGCGGGCTGTCACCGTTGGTTCGTTTGCAGGCATTAAGGCGGAAGCGGCCAAAATGGGTTTAGCGATAAACGAGGGCAAAGCCAAGTACATATATGCTGTCAACAAGAAGGGAAAGCCAACACCGACGAATTGGACAAAACGTCACAGTGGGCAGCTATAACTTCGAGGTAGTAAGGGACTTTGTCTACCTTGGCTCTTCTATAAACTCAAAAAACAAGATCAGGGCAGAAATCAAGCGAAGAATAACTCTTGCCAATCTCTGTTTTTTTGGGCTTATAAGGCAATTCAACAGTAAAGCCCTATCTCGATCTACTAAGGAGACTCTATATAAGACCCTGATCATCCCAGTCCTGATTTACAGCACTGAAACATGGACTTTATTAAAAGAGGATGAAGATGGTCGCTTCGAAAAAAAACTTTTCGTAAGACTTTCGGTCCCGTTTGCGTTGACGGGTTTTGGAGGAGAAGATTCAATCACGAACTATACGAGCTATACAGCGACATCGACCTAGTCAAAAAACTGCGTATTGGACGTCTGAGATGGCTAGAACATGTAGAGCAAATGGACAACAACGTTCCGGCCCGCAGAGTCTTCGAATCCAACCCCGAGGGACGACGCAGTAGAGGGAATCATCGCCGTAGGTGGCGCGCAGAAGTTCAAGGGGACCTCGACCAACTTGGAGTGCGCAACTGGAGGCAATTAGCTAAAGACCGAGCTTAATGGAGAGGGTTGTTGGTTGAGGCCCAGGTTCACCCCGAACTGTAGCTCCACCTAAGTAAGTAAGTAAGACTGTTTTCACACGCCCCACGCAAAAACTACTGCGTGAAATTGAACGGGGCTTCCGCAGTTACATTGGTTTTGCTAGTTTAGATAGGCTGTCTGTACGAAAGTGCAGACACACTTGGCCCAGTAAAGGTTCTTTGTGATAAGAGGAAACTTACATTGCTTATAGTCTAGCATAAAAAATAGTGCAGGTGTATTTTTTAGGGGTGGAGGTGGTGTGGTGGTAACGCCATCGGTTCCCGCGCTAATGGTTCATGATTCAAATCCTGATTTCAGCAAGTATTTATTTATTTCTCATGAAATACGAGTGTATAAAGTCAGTATGATCAATTGCGAAAGGTTGTGTGAGCACTATTGTGAAGGCATAACACTGGCAGTATGTTGGTTATATGGCTGGAAAAATTGTTGATTCTGTTGGATGATTAATATCCCTATAACATCAGGCGGTCAAAAAAAAACCGTGAATCAAAAGCAAAGACAAAAATAACGAAAATCTCCAATCTCTCCATCTGGGCGTCAGCCCCGGAGTTTTTCTGAAACATACATAGACATCTGAGTTTCAAACACTACAGTAAAAAAAATGTAAAGGGTATATTTGAATGGGCAGAAATTATAAAAAAAAAATGTCATAAGACCGACATCCAGAGCTGAGATCTACTTAATTAAAAATATCTTTTGCAAAATTTTAAATTTACTTAATTTATTCTTTATCATGATCTTCCGACTGGCTGACGGAAGGGAGATGGACTCTTTGTGTTTTCTTATTCTTCGGTGTATAGCATTATGTAATGGGTAGATAGCTACTAATCAAAACAATGTCGCTTCATCCAACCCCATTCTAAGATTTAAAGTAAATTATCGTCAAAGGTGGGCGCCGTGGCAAGTGGTTAGTATGTCAGATCACTGCGCGTGAGGTTTACATGTTCGAATCCCAGAAAACACCAATAAGTTTGTTCACCGTCCTCCTCTCTCGAGCGTCTGACAAACATCAGACAGTATTTTGTCACGAAAAAGCTTCTCAAATCGCCTTTCGGACAGTGCTGCCAGACTTTTTTCAAGAAAAATATCGCATGATGGATGAAAATTTACCATTTTCACCAAAAATTTCCCACACAAGTACAGAAGACGTGTTTTGGTGAGTCGTCGCTACTCAGTAATTCTCAGTAAAGTAAAATCTAGCACGGAGTACAACAGCAAAAAATGACTGGTAACTTTTATGTTCAGTCAACAGTGAGTTGCGATGTGTAAGGCGTGTTTTGGTGAGACGTCGCTACTCAGTGAAGTACGATTTAGCACAGAGTACAAAAACAAAAAATGACTGGCAACCACTTCAGCTTTTATCTTCAGTCAAAAGTGAGTTGGGATGTTTAGTTTGAAATATTCAATTTGTTTCGTTAGTGTTTCAGAGGCTGATAACGAGCAGGTGCTCCAATCTTCATATATAAGAAAAGCTTTTATACCAGATTGACTGTGAATCGTTTTGATGAGAAGCTTTTAATTGGCTTTGTACAATTCTCACCAAAACAGGCCTAATAGTAGATCGCTACACATACAATCACCAAATACGCGATATTGGTGAAATGACCCCTTTCAAGTAATGGCTGAATTCATACTGACTATTGTAGAGAGAATGAGTGAGAAGACGAATTAGTCAATAGAATTTCGGTTTTTTTTATGGAAATATAACGCGCACAACACGAGTGGTTGCGAGAAGCTAGACCCAGGCACTTGAAGAGCTGTTGCGCCAAATATATTTTTTTTTTTATTTTGTCATCAAAGATATGAAACCATAATTTTAGTACGTGTTCCTGCTGCTGAGGAAAATGCAAATAAATAAGGCAATCATACTACATTTTTAAACGTCAATATAAATATTTCTTCGTCTCTCGTTTTAAGCTGTTGAGAAGTACGCCAAGTTGAATAAATATTTTGCAAATTAGAGAGAATATTTCGAAATCTATTACATAAAATAATATTCCGTAACGTGTATGTCACATATCTTTCTCTATGCTGATTTTTGACGGATTATACTAAGGCGCCCCAATACGAATTATTCCATAATCTGCTTACAGAAGACAGTTGGAGGATCTTTTCAACTCGTCAACGCAAACGGGATAGAATATCTTACGAAAAAAAATTCTTTCGAAGCGATTAAGATAATCTTGATCCGCTTTCAAGAAAGTCCATGTTTGAGCGCCGTTAAGCAGGACTGGGTTGAGCAGGGTCCCATATAGAGTCTCCTTATTTGTTCGATATAGGGCTTCACTGTCGAATTGCGTTATCAGCCGCAAAAACAGGAGTTATTCTTTGCTTGATTTTTGCGTTGACGTCGTTTTCATAATTTGTAGCAGAGCCAAGATAGACAAAGTCCCTTAGTACCCCGAAGTTGTAGCTGGCAACAGTGTTGACCAAACTTGGGGACCAAACTCCATCCGAGCAGCACAGAGAAATGGAGAGTCTCGCTAATGGCAATGAATTAGTAAGCCTCTCACTACTTAAGAAGCTTTAGCTAAACAAACTTCCACCTTCTCTCTGCACTTGTCTCATGGCTGAAGAAAGCTCCCAATCCCAAGACGAACTTTTTAGGCTGGCATATAGGAGACATGACTGTTGAAGCAAATTCAAAGTTTCCCAGGTACACACCCAGCAGTCAAGTCGGCACGATGAAAGTATATATATGCTGAATTGCTTCAACGCATCGAGTGGCTCGAAATCAGTAGGGGTGATCACAGCAATAATCACTTCTTCTTCTTCCTTTTATCAGCGAGGTTATGATCCGAAAACAAGGGAGCACAACCCTCCCACTTCACCGCATTTCTACTGATCCGCCTGTGGGGTTCGCCTATTTGACCTACCGATTTTGGATCACTCGGTTACTGAGGCCAATGAAATGCCGATGTTTATAGGCCTGCCTTTCCTACATCGCAGCAATAATCACTCTTATCGCAATAAACACAGTCGTATTTTTTCTTGTGTATGATCTAGCAGTCGGTATAGATAGCAACGAAACACCGTGTAAGGAATGATAAAATGCGTTGGTATTATGAGAAATATGGTAGCCAAGCTAGAAAATGTTTAGTCCTGTGCAGTTTTCGTAACACTGCAAGCACCGATAGTTAACAAAAAAACTAAGCAGTTCAACATCTAACGTTTCGAACTACATGCTGCTCCTGGAGACTGCTTTATCTCCATTGTTTATTGCCACGCTAAAGCTTCACTTAGACTATGTAATCAAAGTAATAGCTCAGCCAGTCAACCGTCTTACAAGACTAACAGTAGTGCATGCTATTACCACAAAAACTTTATTTAATTTATTTATTTTAAGTGCACTTATTTGGTGTTAGTTGGAAATCTATTTTTGATGGCTTCATACAAAACTTAGACATCGAGTTTAGAGATGAGTTCAAGGAGCAAGCGAGATCATCCTTATATAGAAAAATTTACAATAAATTGAACTATGACTTGGAGGAAAAAAAATATTTTCAAGATACGAACTGTGTATCAAATATCTCAGCAATTTTAAAATCCAGAGGTGAATTGCTGAATCTTCACTTCAAGCCACATAGAGAAGATCTTCCCATATTATGTACCCTATGTAACCAAGGAGTACGCGAAGATGTATTTCATTTCCTATTTTGCTGGAGATAAGACTACTCTACTTCGAGAGCTCCGTAATATTCTTAGAAAGGACAATTAATATTCTGAATGGGGATTAGGGTTGGCATCGACTCTGCGCGTATGGCAGGGAAGCTGATTTTAGAGCCAACATCCCATCAACCTGGGACACGCATTCACTATGGACCTGCCCAATCTGAAAGAACTCGATCTTTCGCTATGCAAACAGATCACCGACACCAGCCTCGGCCGAATAGCGCAACACTTAAAACACTTGGAGACGCTTAAACTCGGCGGTTGTTACAACATCACCAACACAGGTCTACTCCTGATCGTGTGGGGTGCCAAGAAGCTGAAGCACCTCAACCTGCGAACATCTATGCGGTCTGAGTAAGGAAACTGCGGATGGCAACCTCGAGCTGGAGTATCTCGGGCTGCAGGACTGTCAGCGGTTGAGCGATGGGGCGCTCGCTCACATAGCACTAAAACGAATCAACTTAAGCTTCTGCGTGTCGATCACCGACAGCGGGCTCAAGCACTTAGCTCGCATGCCCAAGTTGCAGTACTTAAATCTACGATCCTGCGACAATATCTCCAACATTGACATGACCTGCTTAACCGAAGGGGGTAGTGGTATCGTCTCACTCGATGTAAGTTTTTGCGATAAGATCAGTGAGCAGGCGTTGACGCACATCGCCCAAGGGCTCTTTCAACTCCGCTCGCTGAGTCTCAATCAGTGCCAAATCACCGATCAAGGTATGCTCAAGATCGCCAAGTCCCTGCATGAGCTGTAGCATCTCAACATCGGACAATGTAGTCGGATTACCGACAAGGGACTACAGTCACTTGCTGATGATCTAATCAACTTGAAAACGATCGCCTTGTACGGCTGTACGCAACTCTCGTCCAAGGAACTCGATGTAGTTATGAAACTGCCCAAATTGTCAAAGCTGAATCTCGGATTATGGCTTGTGAGATGATGCGTTAATGGGGCGCAACGGTCGTTGTTGATATCACCAAAGTACTACAGGATCATCATCATCATCCTCATCATCATCCATTGTAATAGCTAATAGCCGAAGAATTTTAGCGTTCTTTTTAATATTAAAGTGTGACATTAAATTGATATTAAATTTTAATTATACTTTTTGTTTTTACTCCCTTCCCAACCCAAAGAATTAACTTAAACTGAATATTATTTTATTTCTTTCTTAAAATGTACATTTTATTTGCCATCTGAGGCGACGGCTAAGGCCATACCTTGTATGATTGTTTGTTAAAAAAAAAAAAAAAAAGTAAAATATTGTAAATTATTTTTTTAATTTGGAGAAATAAAACAATACATTATTATTATTAGTCATGAATAAAATCCTCATAAAATTACACATAGAAAGAATCAAGGTAGTTGGGTATGCAGACGATATGGTGATACTAGTGTCAGGAAAGTTTCTCTCCGTCATAAGCGAAATCACGGAAAATGCTCTGAACACATTAAGCGCTTGGGCCAAAAAGTGTGGTCTCGATGTCAACTCGAGCAAAACTGAACTGATGCTATTCACCTTTAAAACCTGACAACCGCTCTCCTTATCGTCCAGTGCTAGGTATTTAGGAGTTATCCTAGATCCTAAACTTAAGTGAAAGCTAAACATAGGAGAACGAGTAAAGAAGGCATGTATAGCTTTCTATGCTTGCAGCAAAACATTCGGAAAAAATGGGGACTGCATGGATGTACACGGCCGTGGTACGACCAATTCTCATATGGGTATGGTGGCCAGCTCTAAAAATAGCTCATAATATAACCAAATTTAATAAGGTACAAAGAACGGCATGCATAGACACCACAGGCGCACTACGGTCAATCCCGACCGATGCTCTAACAGTATTTCTGCATCTCCTACCTTTAGATTTACACATAATAATACCACAGCACACAGTGCGGTCAAACTCAGGAAATCTGGGTGCTGGATTATGAAACCCTGTGGGTATAGCTTGGCCCACAATAGATTACATGATACCCAAAGTGAATTTCACAAAGCGCTTCGACGTTCAATTCCACACAAAGTCAGAATGGCAAGATGGGCAGGTGTTTACGGATTTCGACGTAACAATTTACTCAGACGGTTCAAAGATGGACTGTGGAGTCGGTGCGGGTGTGTTTTCCGAATCCTTAAACATCTCTTAATCATATAGGTTCCTGAATTCCGCCAGTGTGTTCCAGGCAGAATTACTCGCTGTCCGTGAAGCTTGTCGTCAGATCAAAACACACACCAATATAACGCCGAGGCAAGAAATCGCTATTTTTATTGATAGCCAAGCAGCAATCAAAGCCATTGCATCGGTTACTACATCCTCTAAGCTGGCGCTTGAATGTCAAATTGAGCTTGCTTCACTAGATAGCTAACTCTAGGTAAGCCGGATTTTGGTTCCAGGGCAGAGTAACGTTTATGGAAACGAACTTGCGGATGAACTGGCTAAGCAAAGCTCAGCCCTCCGCAGCTCTCTTGCGGAATCAGTTCAGATTCTGCTTGGAGCAGTCAAAACAGAAATATCCTTAAAATTCCTTGCCTAAGTCAACCTCAGATAAACTAGGCTAAGAAACTGTGTCATATCTAGAAAGATGTGGTCAAACTACAATAAATCAAAAACAACCGACTTCTTAAACAGAACGCGTAGGGACATTGCCAGGATAACAGCAATCACCACGGGTCACTGGCCTATAGGAGGCCATGCAGTCAAACTATCCACACAACACGCACTGTCGCAGTTGCAATGTCGCCCTGTCGGTTTTTTTGAGCTCAAATAGGCGAACCCTACATGCAGAACAGTAGAAATGCGATGAAATGGGAGGGATATGATTCCTTGTTTTCGGATCATAAATTCGCCGAAATAGGAAGAAGAAGTTGTATCTGTATGTTTATTTAAACAGGCATCACGCAAAAACTACTGCACGAAGTTTAACGGAGTCTAACTTGAAATATGATCTAATTAAAAATATAATAAAAATGTTATGTAAAACTGTTTTCGGCTGGTCAAACGATAGTGCAAGCGATCATATGAAAACACAAGGGTTTTCACTCAGCTGAGGCCTACCAACTCCTACTCTCAACCACCACGCGGTGACAGCGGGGTCCCTAGTACCTTAATCCAAGAAATGGGTAACCAACAGCGTTTCGAGGATTCTTGGCGACAGCAGATGTGAGAGGGGGGGGGAAGAGTGTTTTCTCACTAGAGCACTTCTTCCAGTTCCAGGCGGCAGCGGACGATTTCCCTAGACGGAGTCAATGGTGGCGCCTATAGTTCGAGTTAGGTTGAACTTAGTGAATAATAAAAAAATTCGCTAACATAAGCCTAATATGTGTTCATGCCCCCACGGAAGAAAAGGACCCTGCCACCAAAGAGTGTTTCTACGAGCTCCTTGACAAAACATACGAGCAATGTCCTAAATACGACATTAAAATCGTATTGGGCGATTTTAACGCCAAAATAGGAAAGGAGGACGTCTTTGGTAGGGCAGTCGGTAAGCATAGCCTTCACGACACCACGTCTGATAACGGACTAAGGCTAATTGATTTCGCTGTGGAGCGAAATGTCACCATAGCAAGCACATGGTTTCCTCATCTCGATATTCATAAGCAGACATGGTGGTCCAATGATCATGTAACGATCAACCAAATTGATCATATTGCGATCGACGCAAGGCATGCCTCCAGTATTCTGGATGTCCGGACCTTCCGAGCGGCCAACATAGACTCGGATCATTACCTCGTTGTAGCCAAGGTACGAATGCGGATATCCCAAACTGAGCAACAAAGAAGAATCACTGTGAGAAAATTTAACGTCGAAAAGCTATAATCGCAAGAGACCACCAGACTCTTCGCTGAACGCGTATCCCGAAATCTCTCAATCACCCCTATGCCGGCAGCATCAAGTGTCGAAGACCAGTGGCAACGCTGCCAACATGCCATCAGAAACGCCGCGACTGATGTGCTGGGTCTCGCTCGCCCACCACCGCGAAACCCCTGGTTTGACAAAGAATGCCGGCGAGTGCATGCAGCAAAACAAGAGGCATACAAAGCGGCGCTGCAAAGGAAAACGAGAGCTGCTCGTGAGCTCTACGAGCAAAAGACACGGGAAGAACATCGGCTTCTCCAAAAGAAGAAGAAAGAGCATGAGACCGCGCGTTTGAGAATATTGAGAGTTTATACTCCAGGAACAATGTACGGAAGTTTTACCAAAAGGTAAAAAGAACGTGTCAGAGAAGCAATACCCGTACTGAAACCTGTAGAGATGAAAATGGAAACCTCGTAGTAGAATCACAGTTGGTGCTGAGAATATAGAAAAACTACTTCTGCAGACTGTATAATGGCGACGAAGACCAACATCCCGCTGTCAGGCAGAATGAACCATTCATCATAGACGATGATAATCAAAATTTCCGTCCACCTGACCAAAACGAAGTGAGGATAGCAATTTCCAAGCTAAAATCCAACAAGGCTGCTGGACCTGACGGCTTACCGGTCGAACTTTTCAAGGCAGCTGGGGATGAATTGGTAGAGTGCATACACAAACTCATCTCTAAGATTTGGTCAGCCTGATGAATGGAACCTCAGCATCGTTTGCCCGATCCACAAGAAAGGAGACCCCCTCAACTGCGCCAATTATAGAGGCATCAGTCTCCTCAAAATCGGATACAAGATCTTTTCTGCGATATTGTGTGAACGCCTGGAACCTTTCATCAACAGCCTGACTGAACCCTATTAGTGCGGTTTAAGGCCGGGGAAGTCCACCATCCATCAAATCTTCACACTTCGGCAAATCCTGGAGAAAACCCAAGAATTCCAAATCGATACTCACCACCTCTTTATCGATTTCAAGGCCGCCTATGACAGCATCTATAGAGAAGAGCTTTATAGAGCCATCTCTAGTTTTGACATCCCTGCCAAACTTGTCCGTCTGTGCAGGCTGACGATGGAGAACGCTCGCTGCTCCATCAAGGTCGGTAATGACCTCACCGGGACCTTCGATGTCAAAAATGGTTTTAGACAAGGTGACGCGCTGTCATGTGACTTCCTTAATATTGTACTTGAACGGATTATGCGGAACTTACAAGCCAACACCGGAGGCACAATTTATTACAAGTCTGTACAACTGCTTACATACGCCGACGATATAGAAATTATCGGAAGAACTCAGCGGGCTGTCACCGTTGGTTCGTTTGCAGGCATTAAGGCGGAAGCGGCCAAAATGGGTTTAGCGATAAACGAGGGCAAAGCCAAGTACATATATGCTGTCAACAAGAAGGGAAAGCCAACACCGACGAATTGGACAAAACGTCACAGTGGGCAGCTATAACTTCTTCGAGGTAGTAAGGGACTTTGTCTACCTTGGCTCTTCTATAAACTCAAAAAACAAGATCAGGGCAGAAATCAAGCGAAGAATAACTCTTGCCAATCTCTGTTTTTTTGGGCTTATAAGGCAATTCAACAGTAAAGCCCTATCTCGATCTACTAAGGAGACTCTATATAAGACCCTGATCATCCCAGTCCTGATTTACAGCACTGAAACATGGACTTTATTAAAAGAGGATGAAGATGGTCGCTTCGAAAAAAAACTTTTCGTAAGACTTTCGGTCCCGTTTGCGTTGACGGGTTTTGGAGGAGAAGATTCAATCACGAACTATACGAGCTATACAGCGACATCGACCTAGTCAAAAAACTGCGTATTGGACGTCTGAGATGGCTAGAACATGTAGAGCAAATGGACAACAACGTTCCGGCCCGCAGAGTCTTCGAATCCAACCCCGAGGGACGACGCAGTAGAGGGAATCATCGCCGTAGGTGGCGCGCAGAAGTTCAAGGGGACCTCGACCAACTTGGAGTGCGCAACTGGAGGCAATTAGCTAAAGACCGAGCTTAATGGAGAGGGTTGTTGGTTGAGGCCCAGGTTCACCCCGAACTGTAGCTCCACCTAAGTAAGTAAGTAAGACTGTTTTCACACGCCCCACGCAAAAACTACTGCGTGAAATTGAACGGGGCTTCCGCAGTTACATTGGTTTTGCTAGTTTAGATAGGCTGTCTGTACGAAAGTGCAGACACACTTGGCCCAGTAAAGGTTCTTTGTGATAAGAGGAAACTTACATTGCTTATAGTCTAGCATAAAAAATAGTGCAGGTGTATTTTTTAGGGGTGGAGGTGGTGTGGTGGTAACGCCATCGGTTCCCGCGCTAATGGTTCATGATTCAAATCCTGATTTCAGCAAGTATTTATTTATTTCTCATGAAATACGAGTGTATAAAGTCAGTATGATCAATTGCGAAAGGTTGTGTGAGCACTATTGTGAAGGCATAACACTGGCAGTATGTTGGTTATATGGCTGGAAAAATTGTTGATTCTGTTGGATGATTAATATCCCTATAACATCAGGCGGTCAAAAAAAAACCGTGAATCAAAAGCAAAGACAAAAATAACGAAAATCTCCAATCTCTCCATCTGGGCGTCAGCCCCGGAGTTTTTCTGAAACATACATAGACATCTGAGTTTCAAACACTACAGTAAAAAAAATGTAAAGGGTATATTTGAATGGGCAGAAATTATAAAAAAAAAATGTCATAAGACCGACATCCAGAGCTGAGATCTACTTAATTAAAAATATCTTTTGCAAAATTTTAAATTTACTTAATTTATTCTTTATCATGATCTTCCGACTGGCTGACGGAAGGGAGATGGTACTCTTTGTGTTTTCTTATTCTTCGGTGTATAGCATTATGTAATGGGTAGATAGCTACTAATCAAAACAATGTCGCTTCATCCAACCCCATTCTAAGATTTAAAGTAAATATCGTCAAAGGTGGGCGCCGTGGCAAGTGGTTAGTATGTCAGATCACTGCGCGTGAGGTTACATGTTCGAATCCCAGAAAACACCAATAAGTTTGTTCACCGTCCCTCCTCTCTCGAGCGTCTGACAAACATCAGACAGTATTTTGTCACGAAAAAGCTTCTCAAATCGCCTTTCGGACAGTGCTGCCAGACTTTTTTCAAGAAAAATATCGCATGATGGATGAAAATTTACCATTTTCACCAAAAATTTCCCACACAAGTACAGAAGACGTGTTTTGGTGAGTCGTCGCTACTCAGTAATTCTCAGTAAAGTAAAATCTAGCACGGAGTACAACAGCAAAAAATGACTGGTAACTTTTATGTTCAGTCAACAGTGAGTTGCGATGTGTAAGGCGTGTTTTGGTGAGACGTCGCTACTCAGTGAAGTACGATTTAGCACAGAGTACAAAAACAAAAAATGACTGGCAACCACTTCAGCTTTTATCTTCAGTCAAAAGTGAGTTGGGATGTTTAGTTTGAAATATTCAATTTGTTTCGTTAGTGTTTCAGAGGCTGATAACGAGCAGGTGCTCCAATCTTCATATATAAGAAAAGCTTTTATACCAGATTGACTGTGAATCGTTTTGATGAGAAGCTTTTAATTGGCTTTGTACAATTCTCACCAAAACAGGCCTAATAGTAGATCGCTACACATACAATCACCAAATACGCGATATTGGTGAAATGACCCCTTTCAAGTAATGGCTGAATTCATAACTGACTATTGTAGAGAGAATGAGTGAGAAGACGAATTAGTCAATAGAATTTCGGTTTTTTTTATGGAAATATAACGCGCACAACACGAGTGGTTGCGAGAAGCTAGACCCAGGCACTTGAAGAGCTGTTGCGCCAAATATATTTTTTTTTTTATTTTGTCATCAAAGATATGAAACCATAATTTTAGTACGTGTTCCTGCTGCTGAGGAAAATGCAAATAAATAAGGCAATCATACTACATTTTTAAACGTCAATATAAATATTTCTTCGTCTCTCGTTTTAAGCTGTTGAGAAGTACGCCAAGTTGAATAAATATTTTGCAAATTAGAGAGAATATTTCGAAATCTATTACATAAAATAATATTCCGTAACGTGTATGTCACATATCTTTCTCTATGCCGATTTTTGACGGATTATACTAAGGCGCCCCAATACGAATTATTCCATAATCTGCTTACAGAAGACAGTTGGAGGATCTTTTCAACTCGTCAACGCAAACGGGATAGAATATCTTACGAGTCTCCTTATTTGTTCGATATAGGGCTTCACTGTCGAATTGCGTTATCAGCCGCAAAAACAGGAGTTATTCTTCGCTTGATTTTTGCGTTGACGTCGTTTTCATAATTTGTAGCAGAGCCAAGATAGACAAAGTCCCTTAGTACCCCGAAGTTGTAGCTGGCAACAGTGTTGACCAAACTTGGGGACCAAACTCCATCCGAGCAGCACAGAGAAATGGAGAGTCTCGCTAATGGCAATGAATTAGTAAGCCTCTCACTACTTAAGAAGCTTTAGCTAAACAAACTTCCACCTTCTCTCTGCACTTGTCTCATGGCTGAAGAAAGCTCCCAATCCCAAGACGAACTTTTTAGGCTGGCATATAGGAGACATGACTGTTGAAGCAAATTCAAAGTTTCCCAGGTACACACCCAGCAGTCAAGTCGGCACGATGAAAGTATATATATGCTGAATTGCTTCAACGCATCGAGTGGCTCGAAATCAGTAGGGGTGATCACAGCAATAATCACTTCTTCTTCTTCCTTTTATCAGCGAGGTTATGATCCGAAAACAAGGGAGCACAACCCTCCCACTTCACCGCATTTCTACTGATCCGCCTGTGGGGTTCGCCTATTTGACCTACCGATTTTGGATCACTCGGTTACTGAGGCCAATGAAATGCCGATGTTTATAGGCCTGCCTTTCCTACATCGCAGCAATAATCACTCTTATCGCAATAAACACAGTCGTATTTTTTCTTGTGTATGATCTAGCAGTCGGTATAGATAGCAACGAAACACCGTGTAAGGAATGATAAAATGCGTTGGTATTATGAGAAATATGGTAGCCAAGCTAGAAAATGTTTAGTCCTGTGCAGTTTTCGTAACACTGCAAGCACCGATAGTTAACAAAAAAACTAAGCAGTTCAACCTCGAGTGCGCTATCAAGTGTGCCGAACCTCTCAAGCCACCTTTTTGTCCTTGATAAAAAAAATATAACAGCGTTTTCTCGTCGATACTGGGGCAGGGGTCTCAATTTTACCTGGAAGGCTCTACCCAACACTTCGTGATCCTATTGACTTTTCACTTTAAACAGGTAATGGAGGAACAATTTTAACTTTTGGTTTAACACGGTTAACAGTTGATTTTAATCTTCGCTGTGCTTTTGATTCGTCGTAGCCGATATTAATGATCCGATTCTCGGAGCTGATTTTTTATATTGTACAAATTCAATTCATCCGTAGATTTACGAACAAGGAAGGTAGTTGACAACCTTACTTACCTTAATGTTAACTGCTGTTTATCTGCAACTCTTTATCATGATTCTCCGGTCCTCTGCTCTAATCATAATTAGTTTGGAAAAATTTTTGACGAATTTCCTTCGCTTAAGGCTCATTCGGACTGTTCACTTCCAGTCAAGCATTCCGTTGTTCATCGGATAAAGACTAATGGGGTTCTACTTTCTGCTCGAGCTAGACGACTGAGCCCACCAGCTCTTGCTACGCCAAAAATATTGTTGCAACAAATGATGAAATTGCGAATTTGGCGTAACTCAACGTCACCTGTAGCCTCGCAGTTCACAGTCTTCACTGACCATAAACCATAAACATAAACAAGTGCACTTTTTTCGAAAACAGAATAAAGTACAGGGCAAACTCGGCATCTAGAGTACATCGCGGAATTCACATCTGATATTCTACGTCAAGGGTGTACAAAATATTGTAGCAGATATAATTCTCTCTGACAAACAGAAAAAAAATGATGAGTTAAGAGTTTTTCTAGAACACAAAGACCTCACGACTGTCCTTAAAAGATTTTAATACACATATGGTGTGAAATTACTACCACAGTAAATCGCCCATACATTCCTCATCTTCTTGGACGAACCGATAATCACCACAACCTCTCGCGTCCAAGTGTAAGAGCAACAAGAAAAATCTTAACTTCCAAATACTTTTGGTCAAAAATGAATTACGATATTAACAAATGGGCAAAAAGGTGCATTTCGAGTCAAAAATTTAAAATCGGAAGACATAACATACTAAAACCAAACATGTCCAAACCGCAATACCGAAAGGTAAATTTTGCCACATCCATATGGACTTAGTTGGTACACTTCCTCCATCAAATGGACATACGTATCTTTTAACAAAAAAAAAAAGAAGAGATTTTCTTCTTGGCCCAAAGCCTTTCCTAAAAAAAATATTGAAACTTCAACAGTTATCTCAACATTTATACATAATTGGGTTTTACGATTCGGAGTTCCTGAAGCAATCAGGGGTCTCAATTTCAATCGTCTCCTTTTAAAGAAGTTGCAAGCATTCTTGGTGCAAACAGAATTCGAACAACCACATAGCATCCACAATCGAACGGCATAGTCGAGCGTTTCCGTAGGCAGTTGAAGGAATCCTTGGGCTATCACGAAAACAAGAACAATTGGTATCACAACTTGTCATGGATCCTGCTGGGAATAAGATCTATTATCATTGATGATATCGGAGTTTCGCCCGCAGACTTACTTTTTGGTCAAGCCCTTCGCTTGCCTGGCGAACATATAACCTGCAGTATTTACGAGTAACGAGTTTGTTATAAAATTCTCCATTGCACTAAGTATAAGAGATGCCATGTTTAAAAATCGACCAGCTTCAACGCGATATAGAACACAAAAATATTTTTTCGCGCCTACAAGAATGCATATGTTCGCACGAGAGAAAAATAAAAAAACAGTTTGAATCCTAATATTGAATTGTAAGACCTATGCCATGATTTTCGCGAGGGAGAGTGTTGTGGTGGTCCACATAATATGTATATAAAAAGTGCTCATCAGTTTCCCCATTAAGAATAATAAAAATGTAACTGAACTCAAACAATAGTCACTCGATAGTGGAACTACAGTTTGACTTTTACTTTTCATTCGAACCAAATCCGTACCTCCCGGGGCGCAGGGATGCCAACCGACTTCTACAAATATGATATCAACGAACTTTACACTCATTTTACATACTTAAATAAAAATTGTACATACTTGTTAAACAGTATTTTGGAAAATGCAATAATACCGCAGTGTTTTAAGGAAGCTGTGATCTCTCCAATTGATAAAAAAGGTTGAAGGAACTACTGATGCATTTCCCTTTTAAAGTGCGTCATACTAAATACATTTTAACAGCGACATTCCAAGGTCGGCTAACTGCATGGATTTGTACCAATAATCTGCTCACGGAATGTCAAGCGAGTTTTTGGCCAGGATATTCCATTGTTGATCACTTGTTTGTCATAAATAATGTTATGGAGTCCTTTCTCTTGAGGAATAAGAAACTATATGCATTCTGTGCAGTGCAGTGTATCTCCTACCTGTAGGTGTGGAGTATGAAGGTATGCTGAATAAAGCATTTCTTTTTGCAGACCACGTAGTGCCTTTGGCGTACTCACCCGAATCTTTAAAGCATACTATGAACCGACCTTTCGAATATTGTAAAGTATGAAATCTGGTGGTTAATTTAAACAAGTCTCAAATAATGATTCTCAGAAGAGGTGCGGGCAGAACAGAAGCTGCGCAAATGAAAAAATGGCATTTCAGCGGGGAAATTATCCAAGAGGTGAACGAATTTAAGTAGTTAAGAAATCTGGATATGGAAAAGCGCCTTAAAGAGAAATTGTCGAAGTCAAAAATAGCTATCAACGTTGTCTTATAGCTGCAAATATAAAAGTTTTAAAACAGTTTGAAAATCCATTATCTTCTACGCTGCACAAGTATGGGGAGGAAAACAATTTGAGGTGCTGGAGAAACTAATCAGGTTTTATTGTACCTATATGAAAAAAAAACATTCAATCTTTCACCAAACACACCAAATTACATGGTCATCTTGGAGACAGGCCCATCACCACTCCTTGTAAAAACATTGAAACTACAGGAAAAAACTACAGAAGAAAGCAGCTCTATAATCTAAACGAAGTAAAACTGTATGGTACAAAAAGTGGCTTGAGCTAGCTAGTGGATGTGGAATGGAGCTTAGTGTCGAGGATGCGAGAAGTTAGAGGCCAAAACTTTATCAGATGATCGGGCGTGTGAATGAGCAGATCAGAGAAAAGTTTTTAGAGCAGACATCAGGGTCACTCCATAGGGCAGTCTACAGCCAATGAGGCCACAATTTGGATCACAATAACAACTTTCGGGATGAGTAACTACTTACTTACTTACTTAGGTGACGCTACAGTTCGGGGTGAACCTGGGCCTCAACCAACAAGCCTCTCCATTTAGCTCGGTCTTTAGCTAATTGCCTCCAGTTGCGCACTCCAAGTTGGTCGAGGTCCCCTTGAACTTGCGCGCGCCACCTACGGCGATGATTCCCTCTACTGCGTCGTCCCTTGGGATTAGATTCGAAGACTCTGCGGGCCGAAGCGTTGGTGTCCATTCGCTCTACATGTTCTAGCCATCTCAGACGTCCAATACGCAGTTTTTTGACTAGGTCGATGTCGCTGTACAGCTCGTATAGTTCGTGATTGAATCTTCTCCTCCAAAACCCGTCAACGCAAACGGGACCGAATATCTTACGAAGAATTTTTCTCTCGAAGCGACCAAGGATATCTTCATCATCTTTTAATAAAGTCCTTGTTTCAGCGCCATAAAGCAGGACTGGGATGATCAGGGTCTTATACAGAGTCTCCTTAGTTGTTCGAGATAGGGCTTTACTGTTGAATTGCCTTATAAGCCCAAAAAACAGAGATTGGCAAGAGTTATTCTTCGATTGATTTCTGTGCTGATGTTGTTCTCAGAGTTTATAGCAGAGCCAAGGTAGACAAAGTCCCTACCTCGAAGTTATAGCTGCCCACTGTGACATTTTGTCCAATTCGTCGGTGTTGGTTTTCCCTTCTTGTTGACAGCATATACTTGGTTTTGCCCTCGTTTATCGCTAAACAAATTTTGGTCACTTCCGCGTCAATGCTTGCAAAAGCACCGGTGACAGCCCGCTGAGTTCTTCCGATAATGTCTATATCGTCGGCGTATGCAAGCAGTTGTACAGACTTGTAATAAATTGTGCCTCCGGTGTTGGTTTGTGAGTTGCGCACAATCCGTTCAAGTACAATGTTAAAGAAGTCACACGACAGCGCGTCACCTTGTCTAAAACCTTTTTTGGCATCAAAGGTCTCGGTAAGGTCATTACCGACCTCGATGAATGAGCGAGCGTTCTCCATCGTCAGCCTGCACAGATGGACAAGTTTGGCAGGGATGTCAAAACTAGACATGGCTCTATAAAGATCTTCTCTATAGATGCTGTCATAGGCGGCTTTGAAATCGATAAAGAGGTGGTGAGTATCGATTTGGAATTCTTGGGTTTTCTCCAGGATCTGCCGAAGTGTGAAGATTTGATGGATGGTGGACTTTCCTGGCCTGAAACCGCACTGATAGGGTCCAATCAGGCTGTTGATAAAAGGTTTCAGGCGTTCACACAATATCGCAGAAAAGATCTTGTATGCGATGTTGAGGAGACTGATGCCTCTATAATTGGCGCAGTTGAGGGGGTCTCCTTTCTTGTGGATCGGGCAAACGATGCTGAGGTTCCATTCATCAGGCTGACCAAATCTTAGAGATGAGTTTGTGTATGCACTCTACCAATTCATCCCCTGCTGCCTTGAAGAGTTCGGCCGGTAAGCCGTCAGGTCCAGCAGCCTTGTTGGATTTTAGCTTGGAAATTGCTATCCTCACTTCGTTTTGGTCAGGTGGACGGAAATTTTGACAATCATCGTCTATGATGAATGGTTCATTCTGCCTGACAGCGGGATGTTGGTCTTCGTCGCCGTTATACAGTCTGCAGAAGTAGTTTTTCCATACTCTCAGCACCGACTGTGATTCTACTACGAGGTTTCCATTTTCATCTCTACAGGTTTCTGTATGGGTATTACTTCTCTGACACGTTCTTTTTACCTTTTGGTAAAACTTCCGTACATTGTTCCTGGAGTATAAACTCTCGATATTCTCAAACGTGCGCTTCTCATGCTCTTTCTTCTTCTTTTGGAGAAGCCGATGTTCTTCCCGTCTCTTTTGCTCGTAGAGCTCACGAGCAGCTCTCCTCTTCCGCTGCAGCGTCGCTTTGTATGCCTCTTGTTTTGCTGCATGCACTCGTGGCATTCTTCGCCAAACCAGGGGTTTCGTGGTGGTGGGCGAGCGAGACCCAGCACATCAGTCGCGGCGTTTCTGATGGCATGTTGGCAGCGTTGCCACTGGTCTTCGGTACTTGATGCTGGCGGCAAAGGGGTGATTGAGATATTTCGGGATACGCGTTCAGCGAAGAGTCTGGCGGTCTCTTGCGATTGTAGCTTTTCGACGTTAAATTTTCTCACAGTAATTCTTCTTTGTTGCTCAGATTGGGATATCCGCATTCGTACCTTGGCTACAACAAGGTAATGATCCGAGTTTATGTTGGCCGCTCGGAAAGTCCGGACATCCAGAATACTGGAGGCATGCCTTGCTTCGATCGCAATATGATCAATTTGGTTGATCGTTGCATGATTATTGGACCACCATGTCTGCTTATGAATATCGAGATGAGGAAACCATGTGCTTGCAATGGTGACATTTCGCTCCACAGCGAAATCAATTAGCCTTAGTCCGTTATCAGACGTGGTGTCGTGGAGGCGACTGCCCTACCAAAGACGTCCTCCTTTCCTATTTTGCCGTACAGATCGCCCAATACGGATAGTCATAATGCGCTCGCTCACGTGTCGGAAGCTTAAGACTTCTTGCCTAAGTCTGCCGCGTATGACAAATCCGCATCCGAATAAGCGTTGCCTGCTGCCTCTGTAGCAATCACCGTAGTAGATGTCACAGTTTTGCATCCTCTTTTTGCCCGGCCCATCCCATCGCACTTCCTGGATGGCGGTTATATCTACTTTATAGCAGTCTAGGGCCTCTGCTAGTTGTTCGGTTGCACGTGGTCTGTAAAGCGACAGAACATTCCACGTACCGATCCGAAGGTCGTTGTCCTTATTTCGTTTGCTGGGGTCGTCATTAGTCATCCTTATCCGAGGCTTTTGGTTGTTTCGGAACCATCGATATTTTACGTGGTAGGGAAGTTAACCCGACGGCGCAACCCCCAACCTGGAGGGCCAGTTCCTTAATTATTCCCCTAGGACGAGGGGTCGGGTACACCGGTGCCAGTAGTCCACTACGGGAGTATGAGCGCTGCCGTTGGCCCATTAAGGGCTCCTTCGCTACCATCTCTATTCCAATGTCCTGACCAACATTGGAAATTCTTTACCGACCTGTGATCCGAATAAGTCGAAGCAGCTCGCGCAAGGTATTCACTAAGTTCAACCTAACTGGAACTATAGACGCCACCGTTGACTCCGTCTAGGGAATTCGTCCGCTGCCGCCTGGAACAGGAAGAAGTGCTCTAGTGAGAGAACACTCTTCCCCCCTCTCTCATCTGCTGCCACCGAGAATCCTCCAAATGAGCTTATATAATTTTTCATATTCTGCCGTCCAACTAATAAATTCATACCTTATCGGCAGAAAGCAAGCTGTAATGGTGAATGGCAATCTTTCCAATTTCCTTCCTACCTTAAGAGGGGTTCCACAAGGCTCAATTCTTGGTCCTCTTTTATTTTCCCTGTACATAAATGAACTTCCGCAATCCGTAGCTGAATGTTCTATTCAAATGTATGCAGATGACGTCCAAATGTACAAAAGTTGCTCTCTTGGACTAATCGAAGATTGCGTCTGTGTTATTAATGAGGACTTAGAGAAAATCGTTTCTTTCTCTGAAAGAAATGGTCTCTTTTTGAACCCAAGTAAGTCGAAATGTCTTATTATTTCCAAAAAACCAGTAGATTCTTCAAACTTTCCACAAATTAAACTTAACGGTGCTGCGATAGAGTATGTTGAAACTGCAAAAAACTTAGGAATGATTTTTAATCGGACCTTAACCTGGGACACGCATATTAACGTAGCTATAGGGAAAACTTATGGAGTGCTCCGTTCGTTGTGGCCCACGCAATATTATACTTCTCTTAAAACCAGATTAATGCTTGCCAAAACACTCTTAATACCAATATTGATTTATAGCTGTGAGGTATATTGCAATTGCGACTATAATAGCAGGAGAAAGCTGAACGTAGCATACAACAGTATTGCTAGATATATATACGGTCTGAAAAGATATGATCGGATATCATCTTTCTCAAAAGCCATTTATAATATTTCCTTTGACAACCTCATTCGACATAGAACTTTAGTCTTATTGTTCACGATAATGCATACGCATCAGCCTTGTTATCTCTTTGCCAGACTGCAAATGTCCTCATCAATTAGATCACAACAGCTTATACATTTTCGGTCCTCGTGCTTAACCTCTGAACGTCAGTTTTTCGTCAATGCCACTCAGTTATGGAACTGTTTACCGCGCAATATTAGGCGAATTGGAAACCTCCGGTGGTTTAGGACGGAATTAAGGACATATTTGTCCTTGCACTAGTAGTCTTTTTACTCTATCCTCTATTCTTTTTTTCTTGTTTTTTACTTTTCTCTCCTTTCTTCATTTTTTGAATAACCGTCATTTTAACCAGAACAGAATATAAATTTAAAACAAATGTAATATAAATGTAAATGCACGTCAAATGAATGGCAAATGAATTTTAATCAAACCTCACCTAAGGTAATTAATTTTATATATTATGTATTTGATTAGCTTATTATGCATTATGTAAATGTTTATCCAAAGTTAGCTTAAAATGAATTTATAAATGAAGCTTGTATTAGTCTATAAGATATTGTATCTTAAAATGCAAGCATACAAATAAAATAAAAATAAATAAATAAATACCCATTTCTTGGATTAAGGTACTAGGCACCCGGCTGTCACCGCGTGGAGGTTGAGAGTAGGAGTTGGTATTCCTCAGCTGAGTGAAAACGCTTGTGTTTCCATATGATCGCATGCACCGTTTGACCAGGATGAGTAAGCATAGAAGAAATAACAACAGTCCTCAAGCTGCGTGGAGAGCTCCACAAACTGAATTATATATCCCACAGGAGTGATCTACCGCTAGTCTACAGCATGTGCAATCTGTTAGAGAAAGAGATAGGATACATTTCATTTTGTTGGAAAGTGCCCGACTTTCCGGGTAATAAGGAGATCTGTGTTTGGAAATGATGTCTTATCGGAGAACCAAGTCCTGCAAAATCTTACTGAGATTAATGTTCCAAAACTAACCAGGTACTGCAAAGTTGCCTTGCAATACAGAGAAAGAGGGTCTTGAATGAAAACTTCTGAAAAAAAAAAATGGAAAGAAATAATAAAACTATAATCAATATTTGTTTACGTTTATACCAACCAGGCAGACGGCAATGTCATGATAACTGAATTTTGTTTATACACCATTTTCTTAATATTTTAGTATAAAAGTGAGAACCAATCTAATCTAATCCATTCGATAATCCAAAGTGTTCATTGCAATCATTTATTCGGATTAGCGAGACATTACTGTATTTCATTAATAACTCTAGATGTGTTAACACAATATGCAACAGGAAATATACTTTGCGTACATACATGTATTAACATATGTACATATGCATACATACTGCACGAATATATTAATTTATGGTACGGTTTTGCACCCAGCAAATCAACTGTATGAATGGTTTGCATATTGCCTTGCCACTTTCATTTAAGAGGTTTTGGTCATTGATACAGTTTTTAATTTTTTTTTATGGAAAATCCCAGTTCCCTTTTTAACTCTTCCAATCTGTAATTCACACCTCATACATATCCTGAATAATTAACTCGCATAGTTCAATACTAAATTTTTTGAATATGTAAAGTCTGATGAACTTGTTATATACTCGAAACCCACATTCCTGAGGATAAAATCTATCACTATAAAAAGTATTTTATAAGTTTCAATACGTTTTGGAAACCAACAATAAGATACAGTAATCACTGAAGCGCCATAGGTGAATGTATGTATGGGCTGAAAAGAATCCAACTGAGTCTGGAATACAGCATCCAAAGGCAAAAGGGACGGAAACGCTATTTATGCAGGCAGGTGACGAGGTACTAACTATTATACCATTGCACATATAGGTACATAAGAGATGCTAAATGGTATGAGGAATTCAAAGTTGTAAAACGATTTGCTACAGAGGAAAATGTACCAACCCTATAGTTATTGGTGATTTATATATCAAAGTAGGTAAAATGCAGCAAGTTATTATATATGCAGAAGACATTCATCGAATAACACTTAAAGCATGTACAGGTGTTAGGAAATCGAAAGATACGAGTATTTTTTATTTTTTATTTTTTTTTTTTTTTTTATAATTCGCGCGTGCCAAAGGGATTATTAATACCCTTATACTGGTTCTCAGGGCACGGCCGGACGGGAAAAGGGGGGAAAGAGACAGAGGAGATGCCGGTTTGCGTTGGTATTGTATCTCGATATACAACGAAAATAATGAAAAAAGGTAGAGGCGTGTTTTAGTGCGCGAGATGGGCTCATCAGCCAGACTGCCTCATTCGTCGTCTTCGCTTTTCCTCCATGCCTCTGCTTTCTTACTTTGTGACCTCTCCACTATGGGAACTATCACACTTAGGTCTTCTTATCTTCTTATGTCCTGTATCCCCTTGTGGGTCCTAGGGTCTCTACTACGCCTACGCGCCATCGTGTACGGTTTCTGGCAATGTGTCTGAGTTCTCCCCAACTTTTCCCTAACTGCCGTGACTCCTTCTCAACTGTTCTGCGCCATGTTCTCCTCGGACCGCCAGGTCTTCTGCCATCCTGAGTTAGAGGGTTCCATTGCATAGCATGGTTCGCTATGGAACTTTCACCCTTTCGGAACGTGTGACCAATCCACTGCCACTTCCGCCGTTGGATGGTTGTGCCTATTGGTTCCTGACCCGTTCTCTCGTAAAGGTGTTCCTTAGAGATACGATTGGGCCAGAAAATCCTTAAGATATTGCGCAGGCACCTATTAACAAACGTTTGCAGCTTTCTGGTGATAGTAGTGGTCACTCTCCACGTGCTGCAACCATATAACAGCACGGAGTCAACGTTGGAGCGGAACAGTCTTATATTGGTGCTCAAACTGATTGCATTGCTTCGCAATATTTTGGACAACATAACGAATGCGGACTTTGCTTTGGCAATCCTGTTGGCTATATCCAGTTCGGTTCCACCGTCGGTCGAGACAATACTCCCAAGATACTGGAAATCGTCTACTCTCTCTACCGGTTGTCCAGCAATGCATATTTGAGCCGATGAGTTAGTTCCAAGGCTGATAATTCTAGTTTTTGCCGTATTCATTTTCAGCCCGACGACGCCTGCCTCCCTCTCCACATCTGATGTTATTTGGTGGAGGTCCATAATTCTGTGGGAGAGTAAGCATACATCGTCAGCGTAGTCAAGATGTTTCAGTTGAGATGTAAGAGTCCATCGAATTCCTCCATTTCCCGTCGACAAAGCAGCATGAAGCACATCGCTAATCACCAATAGGAATAATATTGGTGAAAGGATACAGCCTTGTCTTACCCCACTTTGGATCTCAAATTCCTGCAGAACGTGACATTTGGAGCCTTCATATGTAGCTTTGATAATAGCAATTAGTTTATCGGGGACACCTCTCCTGCGTAAGGCACGCCAAATAAACTCCCTGTTGGCACTATCGAACGCCTTCTCAAAATCGATGAACGGCAGGTGCAATGGCGATCGATATTCAACACACTGTTCGATGATAATCCGCAGGGTGTTGATGTGGTCGGCACAGGAGGATCCAGAGCGGAAACCTGCTTGTTCGGCTTCGAGTGTGTCTTCGAGATGTTGTTTGATGAGTATGATTTTAGCTATTATCTTAGCTACAGCAGGCAGCACGCAGATAACCCTTCAGTTTCCGCACTCCATTAAATTTCCTTTTTTAAGAAGCTTGACGATCATTCCCTTTTTCCACTCGTTAGGAAAGCTCTCAGCTTCCCAAGCTCTGTCTATAAGTGGAAGCAGAAGCTCTGCCGATGTTGTTGGTGCTACTCGTAAGAGATCTGCTGGAATACCGTCAAGTCCTACCGCCTTGTTGGTTTTGAGTGCCTTGATCGCGGTAATAATCTCATCTTTACTGGGAGTCGTGGTGCGTATTCGGGAGTTTCTCACCTCGGGCATCTCAGTCTGATTCGGGAGCATATTGCTAGCGAATACACGGTTCAAAACCGTAGCAAAATGCTCTTTCCATCTCTTGAGCTTGTCCTCATCCGAAATGAGCAAGGAGCCGTTCAGGCCTTTCACTGGGTGTTGGCTGGAGCTGCGACCACCTGTCAGCTCGTTCGTGATTCTGTAGACAGTCCTGCTGTCGCACCTCCGTGCTGCGTCTTCTGCTTCTGTAGCCAGCGCGTTGATGTAGTTGCGCTTGTCACGTCGCACGCTACGCTGAACTTCTCTCATCTTCATGCGATATAGGGACTCTAGCTCGCTTCTCCCTGCTGCTGGGGTAGCTGCAACACGAGCTTTCAGCTGTTTCCGTTCGTCAATCCGTCTCCAGGTATCCGCGATCGGCCGACAATTCTTTCAGCACCATATGTAAAAACATTTTTCACAGCATACCAATGGTCTTGGATGGTTGCGGGCATTGGATGCTGATTGCTTCCACACCTTGCGAAAAGTGCACTGAGGGATCATTAAGTCTATCGATGTTGAACCTGGGCATTCTTGTGTTGTCCTGGGATTTTCGAACTGCAGCAGTCCGTAGTTGGAGAGTAGCTATCATAAGATGGTGATCTCGTACTATCCCCACATCTGCCCCTCGCCTGTTTCGGACGTCCAGGAGACTACTTCTAAAGCGGCGGCTGATGGCAAAATGGTCAATTTGGTTGGAGGTTGCTTGCCTGTCATTGGAAACCCAGCTGACTTTGTGACAGGTCTTGTGCTCAAACATGGTGCCACCTATCACAAGGCGGTTGGCATTGCAGAAATCCACAAACCTTTCGCCGTTGTCATTGCGGTTGCCTAGTCCATGCTTCCCGATTACATGCTTGAGCCCTTCGTTGTCGCTGCCTACCTTGGCATTCAAATCCCCCATAACTATGACAATGTCTCCATTTGGTGTTGTGTTGAAGACGGTGCTTAAGAGATTGTAGAAGCTCTCCTTTTCGTCCTCAGATGAACTATTCGTTGGGGCGTAACACTGTATGATTGTGACGCGTCGTACTCTAGTCCGGAATCTGGCCGTCAAAATCCTATCACCATGAGGCTGCCAGGAAATCAGGCCCTTGCGTGCTGTTGTTGTTAGCAGTAGTCCGACTCCATATCCCCGCGGACTTCCGGATGGTCTTCCAGAATAGAGTAGTACAGTGTTACGCGTTGGAGACTGGTACTCGCCCGCTTCTAACCATCTTACTTCACTTACCCCCAAAATGTCCAGTTTATATCGCATGAATTCCTTTTCCAGTTGGAGGAATCTGGCATTGTAAGGACCTTCTCTTCCCGAGTCGAGGAGCGTCTTTACATTCCAGAAACTTATCTTTGTCCGGTCGTCAACATGTGATCAGTCCTTATCCGAGGCATAGTGTCGGTTTCTGTAGCGAGCTGGTTTCAGTAACGCAGGTTGCTGGCCCACGTTACCTAGCCTAGAATCAAGGCCCTAGACAACCCGCACTTACAATTTTAGCCTACACGTATAAGGGTTTATACGTATAGTTGCCCGGGGACCACCACTAGGAGGTAAAGTAAGTACTTCATCACAAACTTGATTGTTGCGCTACTGGCCCAAGCCAAGTTTTAGGCAGTCAGTAGTTTCCCGATCAATCGCAATGCAGGTCCCCAAAGCGTATCACATTGCAATGCCGATCGCTGGTTCCACTGCAAGACATATGACACATGGAAATGGTCATTCGGAATTGGAATCATGGCACATGGTCACTCGGTCACTTGAGCGAGTGCGGTGTCGTT
This sequence comes from Brachypalpus laphriformis, assembly GCA_945910035.1. Classification (NCBI taxonomy): domain Eukaryota; kingdom Metazoa; phylum Arthropoda; class Insecta; order Diptera; family Syrphidae; genus Brachypalpus; species Brachypalpus laphriformis. Next base: position 128,508,321 of record OX246756.1, read on the forward strand.
TGATGGTGGGAATGAGGGTCGGGCACATAACAGTCCTCCCTCCTTAAAATACGAAAGGCGCACGAGGTATGAGTAAGATTTTTCGGCATTACGGCATGTAAGGAAAGCGACGAACGATAAGTGTTTTAGTAGTTTTAGTAGTTTTTTTTTGTTTACCTACAAATTTTTGCTAACGGCTATTTTTACATTTTGTTTCTGATTGACTTAAATTGTTAGATTAACATTGGTATTTTTGGTAGATTTACGTACTAACTTAACATTATTTATTTATTTATACAGTTTTTTTTCTTTTCCTTTAAGTGTTTTCGATTACATTTTTATTGCTAGTGGTTTTTGAAAAGTTTACATTAGCTAGTTATTGGAATTTTCTGGCGTTACATTATTGTTCGTTGCTACAACGTTTATTGACAGTTTTATTTTTACAAATTTTCGTATTAACACTACTAGGATTTAAATTATAATTATTGATACAATGATTGTTATGTTTGTTACATTGAATACATTATTATTATCTACCATTACATACGCTTTCTTTTTTTGTATTACATCTTTCATATTTATCTTGTATTTGCTTAGGTCTAACTCTTCTATGTATATGGCTTGTGGTGGAATTTGGGAAAGGTTTGTGGGAATGTCTAGTGCGTCGGTTTGTACTGAACTCTCGAAATAGTATGCGACTGGGATTGCGTTAAATTTTTTGCTTGAAGCTTGAAGATATACTTCGTTAGTTAGGGTTTGTAGTCAGGATTCCGCTATTGGACAATTTGATCGCTTCGGTTGCGTTTCCGCACAGGATTCTCACGTTTGTTGGTGCCGGCATGACGTAGAGCCATGAATTCTTGTTTATGAGGTTGAACTATATTTCGGGATTTAACTGAAATACTTTGGTTTCGCAGGTTGTTGAATTTGTATTGCCGGAGATCAATTGTATGATGCAATTATTGACATTGTGATTGTGTATTACGAAATTTTGTTGGCATAGATAGTGGTTCGCGGAGTATGTTGTACATTTGCTCAGGTCTTTTCCGTGTAGGAATATGTAGCGCCTGTAGTTTTCATTAGTAGCGATTATCTCGCTCTCCATTGCTACGTACCGATAAATGCTGTGAGTGCTGTAATTCTGAACAGCTGAAATTCCTCGTTTACTAGTGGGATACTTACTTATATCATGATTTTATTACTCACGTAAAGAGGGGTTGTGGTTGCTATAGAGTTAATTATGGACAAGCTAAGTCTTTATGTTCTCTCTGGAAATCTTACTCCATGTGGGAGTTCTAGTTGGATTTGTTTTAATGTTGACATGAATATATGTGAATTTAAGAACCGACTCTCTAACCTGCCTACTTTTGCTTCCTGTATGATACAATAGATAAAAGTTCGGATTGTTTTTCAAGTATTTCTGAGATGCGGGTTAGAATATACCCGAGGTAGGCATGCCTGTCGTAAGAGGCGACTAAAATCCACCCTTCGTATACCGGTCTTAAAGTGTATACAAAAAAATGCAATGAGTAAAACGAAAAGATTTAATACCCCAGGTGGCAGTCCAGGTTCACTGGAAAATCCACCCTCTTCGGAGGTAGGCTCTACGGATTCTGGAGAGAGCCAATTATTGCAATTAATAAACCCCTTTATAAAAAGTTCAAGGGTACCTCGGTCTCCACCATCAAGACCGAATGTCTCCGGTAAAAAAAAGTCCGCCGGAAGTGCAAGCGCACAAGAAACAGGACTCAGAGAAATGTAAAAGCTTTGAGAAGGAAAATATCGAACTTCGCAATAAGCTTAATGAAATGGATCGACTCTACCAAGGGCTCAAAAAAGAGGTAGACATGCTGAGAGAGGAAAACAAGCTTCTAAAGAAATCGTTTTTACAAAAAGAACGCGAAGATTCCCCTCCTCGCACAGCTAATCCCAATTATCACACGGACGAAGAAGAGCTTGCACGCGAAACGAATTGCGTCTTAAAGAAAAGACCTAGCAAAAAACGCAGAGCCGGCTCTTCGCCCGAAATCGAGCCGCGACAAGAAGACAAGCAAAATGAGTCGAAGCCAAAACAAACTCAAGCTAAAGCACGTCCTCCGCCTGCAATAAACGTCGTTGGCATAACGGACTACAGTAAGCTACATTGCATTCTTAAAGGTACGACGACATCGAAATTCAAGGTAACGTCACTCAGGAACAATGCGTGGAAAATTAACGTTGATGAATCCGATGGCTACCGAGCAATATCACAAAAATTAAACACGGGAAAGATCCAGTGGTATACTTATGAAAATAAGTCAGAAAGACCACTGCGTGTTATAGCAAGGGGGCTCCACCCCTCGTGTACAAAAGACAACGTAATGAACGACCTCAAAGCTAAAGGTTTAAAAATTCTTAATGCCGTCCATATTCTCAAAAAGGTGAAGCAACAAACGGAACAAGGCCAGGGAATCATGGTCAAGCATGTCATTAAACACGTCAAAGTTAAGACGAGAGTCGAGCAAAGTAAAGTTCCTTCGGCAAAATCAAAGGAAAAGCCACAATCTACAGAGACGCTAACATATGCTCAAGCTGCGTCGCTAGAAAACAAACAAAGCGGTGTTACGGTAGACCCAGTCTCCCAAGTCTTCTCTATAATTCTTGCGATACTTGAGGAGCAAACGAAGGTCAACAAAGTCATATTTGATAAATTGAGCAAGCTTGAGTTAAAACCTCGCCAAAAAAGAACTCCCATATGAATATGAATCAGCTACTAAAAATTTTAACATGGAACGCAAACGGCCTTCTACAAAAAAACGCCGAATTAGAAGTATTCTTACGGAATGACAACATTGACATTTGCTTGATCTCTGAAACTCATTTGACAAAGGAATCCGGAGTAAAAATAAGAGGGTATCGTGCTTATCACGCATACCACCCTTCCGGAAGAGCTAGAGGCGGATCCTCCTTATTCATTAAAGACTGCATTGAGCAAATACGACGATTGAAATCGATACAATGCAAACAAGTTCAGTTCGAGTTAAGAATAGGCACTCGTATTTCAACATCGCGTCCATTTATTGTCCTCCGCGATGCACGTTTAGAAGTAACGACTTTGTACGTCTCCTTGACTCACTTGGATCGAATTTCATTAAAGGTGGCGATTTCAACGCAAAACATGCCTTTTGGGGTTCCAGATCCAATTTACGGAAAGGCAGACTTCTGTACGAAGCCGGGAAACCGACGTATTGGCCCTCTGATACAGCAAAAACACCGGACCTAATAGACTTCTTCGTAGCGAAAGGAGTATCTTAAAATTTTGCGAAAGTAGAGGAAAGCTTTGATCTCTCCTCAGATCACTCGCCGGTAATCTTGACAATAAGTGACCGACTAATGACAGTAGAAGGTGTGCCTAGATTAACTAACAAAAAAACTAACTGGCGCGACTTTAGAACTGATTGAGAAGAAGATATTGTCTTAAACGTATCGCTCAAAACACCCTTCGAAATAGAAGATGAACTCGGCAAATTTATTGAATCAATACAGAATGCCGCGTGGAAAAATACACCTTTAAGGAGGAAAGAAGTCCCATGCAATGAAGCTAATTATCCGCCGGAAATAAAAGAACTTATTCGAGAAAAGAGGAGAGCACGCAAAATATGGCAACAAACTCGCGCTCCCCAGCATACAACCCACTCGAATTTCCTATGCAATAAGCTTAAAAAAGCGATCCAAGACCTAAAAAACCGAGAAACTTCAGCTTATCTTGAAGGTTTAACCGCCGAAAAAACCACTAATTACTCGCTCTGGAAAGCTGTCAAAAGAATTGAAAAACCGCAAATACATTCGCCACCGATAAGAAAAAACAACGACGAATGGGCAAAAGGTGACAAAGAAAAAGCGGATCTATTTGCCGAGCACTTAGAAGAGACTTTTAGGCCATTTGATGCAGAAACATTGGTAGATGATTTTACCGGTACGACTACGACATCTGACAACCTTAGAATAAAAAGTGTGTCATTTATAGAACTTTTCCAGGCAATAAAAAACCTGAAAAATAATAAAGCTCCTGGCTATGATTTAATAACCGGACGAATTCTCAAGGAATTACCAAAAAAAGGCACTATTAAAATTGCTTTATTTAATAAATACTTCTATTAGATTATTATACGTTCCAAATCAATGGAAAGTCACAGAAGTCATAATGGTTCCGAAACCGGGGAAATCTCCAAATGACAAAAAATCGTACAGACCGATATCGCTACTACCAATAATATCGAAGGTATTTGAAAAATTCCTTCTGAAACGGATTCTTCCGGTCATTGAAGAGAGACGCCTAATACCTGACCACCAATTCGGGTTCAGAATCAAGCATTCCACAATTGACCAGGTTTATAGAATAACCGACGAAATTGAAAAAGCCCTTGAGGAGAAAAAGATTTGTTCTAGCGCTTTACTTGACGTATCTCAAGCCTTCGACAGGGTTTGGCACGATGGATTGAATTATAAGCTAAGACGAATCCTTCCGGAGCAACTTCATAAGATCTTAGAATCATACCTTAAAAACAGACTTTTTCGCGTCAAGCACGGAACTGAATATTCTGCTTTTAAAGAAATCGCCGCCGGAGTTCCGCAAGGAAGTGTCCCTGGGCCTATCTTATTCTTGCTGTACACTCGGGACATACCACAAACTGAAGGCACTATTGTAGCTACGTTCGCGGACGATACGGCTATTCTGGCAACGGAAAGTTCAATCGAGTCAGCAACCATAAAACTCCAACGAGCCTTGGATAAAATCTGTGAGTGGACAAAAACTTGGCGCATTGTTCTTAACGAGACCAAATCGACGCATGTTAACTTCACTTACAAGAAAATAATCAACCTTCCCGTTTTCATTAACTCGGTACAAATACCGCATGCAAACGAAGCTAAATATCTGGGAATGACACTAGACGCGAAACTTAAATGGAAAAGTCACGTTAAAAAGAAACGTGACGAAGTCGAAAATCGACTTAGGGAAATGTATTGGCTAATTGGAAGATATTCCAAACTAAGCGTATATAACAAACTGCTTCTGTATAAGCAAGTGCTTAAACCCGTGTGGACGTACGGTATACAACTCTGGGGTTGTACCAAACCAAGCAATAGGAATCTCATATAATCATTCCAAAATAAAATTATAAGAATAATCGTGAACGCTCCCTGGTATATCAGAAACAATGATATCCACAGGGACTTAGGGATAGCTACCGTGGAGGACGAAATAAAAAACTTCGCTCGCAAGCTTCGTATTCGTCTTCATGGCCATTGTAACTGTGCCATACTCCAAACTTTGGATGTGACAAATCTTACGCGCCGACTTCAAAGAACGAAACCGTTCGAATTAGCGCAATAAGCCAAAAAGCCGCATGTCATGACGGTTTCAGCAGGTGCTTTTATTGAAAATCTACCTGCCTCACGCGAATATTCTCTTCTGAAGCTTAGACGACTGAAGGTGCCGTTTCTTGTAGCATCGATTCAACTTGTGAGCTCTTTGCAAAGTTTTTCGAATCAGTTTATGTTGATCACTCGAATCTTAGTTTGTCTTTTGATAGTAATACACATGATTGTAATACAAGTCCAGGATCGCTGTATTTTTCAATTGATGATGTTTTACAAGGCATACCAAATTTGAACTATTGCCAAAGTGCTGTTCCTGACCGTATTCCTTATGATGTTCTTAAACAATGCAATTTATCCCTGTCTTTGCCATTAAAACTCATCTTTAATTTATCCTTAGCTTCCGGTACGTTTTTGGATGAATGGAAATTTTCATTTAAAACTCCCATATTCAAAGCCGGATCCCGACAAAAGGTTGAAAATTATCGTGGAGTTTCTAAACTTTCAGTTATTCCGAAACTTTTCGAGTCTATTGTTACAAATAAACTTTATTTCACAATTAAGGAAGAAATATTATTGCAACAACATGGATTTGTATCTGGTAGATCCACATTAACCAACTTGATGCTGTTGCTAACTGCTTGATGTATGCCGATGATTTAAAGATCTTTTTGCGTGTTAAAAATATTTATGATTGTGAAAGTCTTCAAAATGATTTGAACACAATAGTTGATTGGTGTGAGTTTAATCGACTTACCTTGAACATAAATAAATGTCATTCTTTTTCTGTGTACAATATACTAGTTCCAGCTATTAATGACTATACAATTTCTGGGACCTGTCTTTCTCGTAAAACTGAAATTAAAGATCTTGGTGTGATTTTTGACACGAAACTCTCATTTTCGTTCCACATAGATTATGTGGTTGCTAAAGCAAACTCGATGCTTGGATTTCTTAAGCGAACATGTGCTGAATTTTCGAACCCATATACGCTTAAGTCCGTTTATATGTCTCTAGTGCGTCCTTTCCTTGAGTATTGCTCTATAGTCTGGTGTCCAATCTATGTGAATTCTATAATTCGACTAGAATGGCTGCAAAAGTCCTTTACAAGACTTGTTATAAAGCAAATGAATTGGAATCTTGATATTATGCCCCCTTATCTAACAAGATGCGCTTTAATTGGATTAGATACCTTAGAAAAAAGGCGAAATGTTCACTGTATACTGTTTATTCATGATGTCTTTTCTTATCGTATAGTTTGTCCCGATATACTTGCAAAATGTTATTTATATGCACCAGAAAGAATTCTTCGAACAAGAAATTTTTTTTTGAACCCTAGACATTTTTACAATTATGGTCTTAATGAACCAATGACTAAATGTATAAAACTTTTTAACTTTGTCTGTAACAAAATAGTTTTATGTGATGATAGATTGAAATTTAAATTATCAATATTGAATCTGATATTTCTTAAAATACATAAATGTAATTCTGAATTTTTATACTACTGAATATTTCTTATTATTGTTATATTATTGAATTATCTATCTGAAATCTGTTAGAGTTAAGCTCGGTAGATGAAATAAAACTAAACTAAACTAAACTAAATTTGCAGAAGTTATAATGATAGCAAAGCCAGGGAAACCACGATACATCCTCTTATAGACCGATATCCTTGCTGCCTATTATATCAACAATTTTTGAAAAAATACTGGTGAAAAGACTATATAGCATTATTGAAAGGAAAAATCAAATTCCGGTACACCAATTTGGTTTTCGAAAATACATTCAACGATTGACCAGGTCCAAAGGATAGTCAACACCATAGAAAATGCACTAGAAGTGAAGAAAGTTTCTTCCACTGTCTTTCTTGATGTGGCTCAAGCATTTGATAAAGTTTGGCAAAAAAAAAATATTTGGCGCAACAGCTTTGGCCTAGCTAATCGCAACCACTCATGTTGTGTGTGTTATATTTTTCACAAGAATGGAAGGGACTTACAGTTTAGTGCCGTATCCGAACGGCGATTTGAGAAGCTTTTTCGTGACAACAATACTCTCGGATGTTTGTCAGACGCTCGCGAGAGGTGGGACCGTAAAAAAACTTTTTCGTGTTTTCTGGTATTCGAACTTGGAACCTCATGCGTAGTGATCCGACACATGATGGCCTGATTTTCAAACTTAAAAATAGCCTGCGAAGGCAATATTCTACAATATTGGATTCATATATTTCTAACAGATACTACGGAATCAAACATGAAAACGCGTATTCTGAACTAAAAGAAATACAGGCTGGTGTTCCTCAAGGTAGCGTATTAGGTCCAGTTTTATACCTACTCTATACTTCAGACATCCCACACTTAGACAGCAATATCATGGCAACATTTACCGACGACACAGCTGTAATGGAAGTTGCAAACACGAATGCAGATTCAGTCGCTAAACTGCAAACTGCAATCTCAAAAATAAGTGAATGGACGACAACCTGGAGAATCAAATTAAATGAATTAAAGTCAGTGCACGTCGACTTTACAAACAAAAAGATAAATCATATGCCAATCTATATTAATGGTAGAGAAGTTCCTTATGGAAATGTGGCGAAGTACCTCGGCATGACATTAGACGACAGGCTCAGATGGAAAGCCCACGTTAAAAATAAAAGAGAAGAACTAGACATTCGACATACAAAAATGTATTGGCTTATGGGGCGACACTCCCAACTATCAATATACAACAAGCTCCTTCTTTACAAGCAAATGATAAAACCAATATGGACCTATGAGATGCAACTCAGGGGTTCCAAAACAAAGTACTCAGGAACATTGTAGGCGCTCCCTGGTATATAAGAAACAGCGACCTTCACAGGGATCTTAATGTGGAGTTGGTCCAGAAAGAAATTAAAAATGCAGCAAAAAGTCACGAGAAACGGGTACGAGAGCACGTTAACCCTGAGGCTCTTCTACTTGTAAGCCAGAATCACTCGGTTAGAAGATTAAAAAGGCGTAAACCTCTTGAACTGGGTAGATAAAGGCATGTAAATTTAAATGATCCGTAGATAATACGAAAGGCGTCAACAACGAGCGACAAGGGGCGCTCGGAGTGAATAAAACCCCCACCACAATGAGTGGCCTAAATTCCACTTATGCCTTGAATGTTATTAATGTTTTTAGCTCATTGTATTTATATTCATATTTACTGCAAATTCTTATAAGTTATTATTTTATTAATAATTACTCGAAGAGAAAAAAAGAAAATGACAAATATAGATTATATGGAATATTATAGTATATTATATCTTTTTGAATTTTAATTATATTGTTACTTGTGATTATCAAATTCCTCATTAGTCCTAAGACTAGATTGTAATATAATAATAAAAAAAAAAAAAATATTTCGCCCTGCTTTGTAAAACTTCCGGCCTTTTGTCGTTATTAATTATAAAATTGTTGGCTAGAGTTTGAAATATGTAGGTCATTAAAATCTTCCTCTGTAGGCGAATGCTTTGGTGGACAGTATTCCGCAGCTATTTAAAATTCCTTGCTTTTAGTCAAAATGTTTATTGTCGCTACGTACATGGTTTGTTTTGCTATTTTTGGCAATTCATAAGGTTCGAAAATACTTTTTACAATTACAGCACTACCTCCCATGGCATTTTCAGCTGGATGGGGAGAGTAGTAACATACCCAGGAATTCTAATCTTTTTCCCTGTTTGAAGTGGGTGTCAGAAGTCAGGCAAATATCAATGTCTTCATTGCATAGAAATACCTGAAATTCACGGATGTGTTGGAGTAAAGCATTTGCATTCCAGGTTGCGACTTTAAGGCTTTTAATCAGTATTATTTTGTTGATTTTTTCCTGTGGACACTTGTTTGCTTAGTAGCTTATTTCTTTCATCTTAATTGTTTTACCTTTAAATAATAGCAAAAAGCATTTCTTTTAAAGAACTTTGCTCTTCTTTGCGTGTATTTTTCACAATTTGTGAATACGATTTGCTATTTAAAATTGGCGTGTTTGTTTTAGCAGCAATTGGTATTTTGTCAACTTTTTTATTTTCAACATTTACCTGTTGCTTGTTTTTATTTATTTTATTGGGTTTTGGTGGTGCTTGCTAGTGATTGTGTTTTTAATTTCTTGATATTCTTTTGCAATCGGACAACCTCTGTAATTAGTTTGGTGATTACCGTGATATGATAGTTGATATATCTCGCTCTCTCTTGAGGTATTGAGTTGGACCTTCTTCGAAGTGGGTCAATCTTAACTTATTCTTTTCTGCTGAAAACCCCTAATTCTAACCTAGCTTTAAACATATTTTCATCTTTTTGTCTAAAAATCGATTATAGATGGATTACTCTTTTGTTATGTGGTCTATCAACTACTTTTCATGTTTTATACTTATTTAAACTTTCCATTTTAGAGTCAATAGGTTTTTCCAATTTTCAGACTCAAGAGACTCAATCGCCTCTTCAAATGTACTCGGTTAGCATCACAATATGTAATTGGCGCTTATAAAATTTGTCATCCTTACAGTATCTAATGACAGGTTTGCGCTCTCTAGAACATCGTCTTATCTCCACATTATCAAATTTACCCTTTGGTATACCTTGATCAGTTTTAACTTGTTCATTTACAGATTCACTACTTTGTTCAATCATTTTTTTCATCTTCCTTTTGACCTATTTCGCTTTCACTGCCATGATTAACATTACTATTTTCATCAGATAAACCTATGCATTTTACTCCCTCTTCTAAGTATAACATCAACAAAAAAAAAACTCTATAACTTGTTTCATTATACCCTAATAGAATTCATACCTTGCTTTTGCATCCCATTTTGACTTTCTCAACTGTTCAGGTATTCTAACAAAAATGTTACTTCCGTAAATTTTTAAATACTTAATATTAGGCTTTTGGTTGGAAAATATCTCATAAGGCGACTTATTTCGTTTTATAGTATGTATTTTATAGTATAATGTTTTATTTTTCAAGTAAGCTGTGGCTTTTATATATTCAGGCCAAAACATTCTATTTACTTTTGCTTCTTTTAACAAACACCTAGCTGAATTCATAATTGTCTTATAATATATCTCTGCGACGCTTTGAGGCCTATTAAGGTCAGTATTAACAATTTCTAAAATATCTTGTGCTCTATATCTATTATTGTCAAAGGGTAAATTAATCATTTTGCTTTCAGTACATATAGCACATTTAATACAATCTTTTTCCAATTCTTTGGGTAAACCAATTAACAATTCTTCCTGACATAATTTGTTTAAATATTGAAAGTTTACATGTCGTAATGTTCTATGCCATTTTTCTTTTAAGGTCATATGAACTGTACTAATGCGGACTTTCTTATTTTGATTGTTTATAACGAAACTTGTCATATAATATAAATTTTTATTTTTTGTTCTATAGCTATCAAATTATTTTCTTGACTATACATCTTAGAATTATTACCGTAAGAAACTAATTTATTATTATTTGTAAACTTTGAATAGATAATCAAATTTGGTTTCATATCTTTAACGTAAAATACAATATATATATTTTACCTATTTTGGTTGCTTACAAAATACGACCATCTTCTAATTTAAGATATACTGGCTTTTTTAAGTTTACATATTCATCAAAAAACAAATCATTATTTACAATTTGATCAGTGCAACCACTATCAAGGCTCCAATTTACGAGTATTTGATTTTTACCACCTTACCTGTTTTTTTCCTCAGTGACACATTAACTTCTGCGATGAAAAAATTGCCTTGCCTGTTACCATTACCTGGATTATACCACGATGAGTTTGATGTGCCTCTGTTGATCCCTCTGCCGCGACCATTACCTCCTCGTTGAAAACCTCTGCCATGACCTCCTTGAGTATCTTTGAACCGATAATCATCCTTGACTGCGTGCACGTTGTAATGCATCTCTTGCTGGGCATTTGTTTTGATTATGTCCGGGTTTTCCGCATGTACCTATAAGACTTTCCTTGCAGGTATGTTGTAAACACATTCGAATTGCTTTCAGTTTTCTCCTTTATTTGTTTTTCTTCTACAGATTTCATTTTTATTTTAGACTAGCGGGTACCCAGCGTACGTTGCTGCGCCTAACAAACTTTTAAATAAGGGTTAAGAGGACAATGGTGTCCAACTGAATAAAAACTCTCGAGCTCACTTTACGAATGACGTTATAAATCTTTTATTTTAAACTGAACGCACTGATGATAACTTTCAAAGTGTCGTGTTACACTTAACATTACACCGATCTAACCTCTGTACAAAACAGACAGCTGTAAGTCTACATAGTGGGTACAATGATCTTTTCACATAATTATTCAGCTTTTACAAGTATATTACTTTCCCCATTTTCTACAATAACCGCATACTCGTACATTTACGAATGATTAATCAATGCCCCATATAAGCGGGCTTAAAGTTAGAGCAAGCTAGATATATCTGCTTAGTTTTAATTTATTCTACTCCTTCAATGGAATCTGTCTCCCTCATCTCATCAGTCATTATTGAAATGGATTAACTATTTTCATATACGAGATTGTAAAGAGTTACAGGGAGAGAGATTCCTTGGAGAGGATCGGTGGCTTTGGCATCTGACACTTCTGAACTGTGTTGTTTACTTTGTAGGTGGTTTCGTCGGGCGCGAACGATATTTGCTTTTTGTTTAACTTTGTGTTTAGTAATTTTATTTGCGCTAAATTTATTATGTTTAAGTGCGTTATGACTAGCCATTGATTGTTTGTATTTTATTACAATCATGCTTCATTGACCAGTTCAATGCACAAGCATATTTCTTCAGTCTGCAAAGTGTCAGGTTTCAAAGCCACCCCAATCAGTGCCAAATCTTGATAAAACAATTTTAACGATTTTAAGTTAAAAACAAAGGTGTTCCAATGAAGTTTTGAATGATAAACTGATGATGTTTTTTGTAGAAAATCAACATAGTTCTGAGAAAATTGTCCGCTTATCAGAGGTGTCCGCTTATGAGAAAATAAACAAAATTAAGAACCTCTATAAAAACACATTGGCCATATGTTTATATTTATAAAATTAAAAATATGTATATATGTATATAATAAAATTAAATTATAAATAATTATCCATTTATTAAATTAATGTTAATGCCACATTTCTGACGCTTACAAAAAAAAAAAATCTTTGTTAAGAAGTGAAAGCAATGTTCACAATAACATCCATAAAAATAATTTAAAAAAAAATATTTTTTTTTTTTCCACACAAGTGCTTCGCTTTTCCCATCCGTATGTTTTTCATTCAAATTCTTAAAAATGACTAATTCTTCTCTGTGGCATTGAAGTGACACACACGCGCATTTCCAGCATTCACAAAATGCAACGGGAGTACTAACCGTTCTTTCAGATAAAAAGTGCGTGTGTGATACACAGCGTTGCCATATTATTTCTGCGGAAAACTGCTCACAACAGGAAATAAAACTGTTTTCTTAATAAAAAAAACTGTCACTTCAAAAAAAAAGAAAATAATTATTTGTTGTTTATACATAAAGAATTCAATTCATTAACAAAATATTATATGATACAATAAATAAAGTAACAAATAAATGAACAAAGTCTGTGTTGTCCATTCCATGCATCTTCTTCTTCTTCTTCTTCCTTTTATCAGCGAGGCTATGATCCGAAAACTAGGGATCACAACCCTCCCACTTCACCGCATTTCTACTGATCCGCCTGTGGGGTTCGCCTATTTGACCTCAGAAAATATCGGCAGGCCTGCCGATTTTGGATCACTCGGTTACTGAGGCCAATGAAATGCCGATGTCGTCGCATTTGTCTGATCCAGGCGTTTATAGGCCTGCCTTTCCTACATCGCGATGTCTTTGGAACGTGCATAGATATTGCCTTTTTTACAGGGTTCAAATGATCTCTTCTTTGAACGTGGCAATACCAGCTGAGCCGGTCGCGCTCTAATTTTCGTACGATGGTTTCCTTGATGTGAAAGCTTCCACGGATCTTCGAACTTCTTATTCGATCAAGCTTGGTCACTCCTGCTGTCATGCGAAGCATCTTCATCTCAGCTGTCGTTAATTTACTCTCATACTTTTTGTACATCGTCCAACATTGTGAACCGTATGTGAGCGCTGGACGTACAACTGCGGTGTAGAGCCTTCCTTTCAACTTAGGGGGCATTTTTCTGTCACAGAAGATAGCGGAATTTTCTCGCCACTTCATCCACCCTACGCTTACACGATGATTGATGTCGTCATCACAAGTTGCTTCGCTATTGATCATAGATCCCAGATATTTGAACTTTTCGCACTTGGGAAGCACTGTTCCATTCAAATAAATGTCTGGAATAGGCCTGAGTGGATCAGAGACCGGGCAGCACAGCACATTCCATGCATCATAGAAAATAAATATCTAAATTTACTCTTTCAGTTAAGTACCATATAAAAGTGTAAATTTCTGAAACATTTCCTTTGTAGGAAGAAAATTTCTACAATCCATATTATTTTTTCTCAGCAGGTCTTTTGTTTTTAAAATACCACGTAATGTAGTAATTTCTAATTTATTGCGGATTTTTGTTTTATTGATATTTATCTGTGAAAGAATTCGTTCTACATTAACTGTGGATACTGGGATCGAAAAAATAGGTGAAACTAATTTCTTTAATAATGGGAACGATATTGATCCATCGCCCGTTTTTAAATCGAAAATTATTGACCAAAATTGTTCAATTTCTGTCACTTCAGATAAGTGAGAATCTAAGAAATGTATGTGACGCAATTCCTGCCACTCATTATCAATATCTTGAACGTTACTTATACTTACACCGTTTGGCAAAAAAGTACATAGTTGGGATATACTTATAATGTCTTTTTTGACTACATTGGCTGGCGCTTGATTTCCACCGACTTCAAGAATTCGTTTTCGAAATCAATTTTTTTTAATAAATGATTGCACAGTCCTATGTAAAATTGCAGACAATGTTCCCTGAAGTCTAACTCTTCAGCCGCTGACAATATATGTGTAGATCCCAATGCTAAATATACTTCTGCACTCAAGTAAATATCTTTTACATTCCGAAAACCGACTATATTTGAAGAAAAATATAGGCAAAAATAATTAAAACTTGGTAAAACTGTTAAAATTTAGAAAAAACTTTAATTTTGAAGAAACAACTTAAAAACTGCACGACTTCAAAAAAACTGTCATTTTCAGATTAATCTGTCAATATGGTAACATACACAGTTTTTTTGGTTTGGTTTACTTTCGTTGCTTCTTAACAATTGCAAAAAAAAATAATAATAAAAAAGCGCTCCAGTTCTATTTTGCCCGCCTAAGAGAGGGCGAAACTCTATTGCGGTTTTGAAATTTGGTGTCCGTGTCCGGTTATAAGAGATTTATTACTATGGAAAACCACATATCTTTTTCAGTTCTTTGAAATCTGTCCGGCTATGAGGGGTGTCAGCTTATGAGGGGGGCCCATAAGGAGAGAGTACACCATCAAAATCCTTTAATTTCACATTTTCTAAGTTGTTTCTGCGCAATATTTGTAATGCCGTTGATTCTGTTATATACATTTCATGTAATTTTCTAATGATTTCATATGCAGAGTCAAGTTCTCCGATACATTCTAACTATTTGCTCGTGATACAACTGTCGTTGTGAAATGAAACTGCGCTGGTTCGAATACAAAAAAAGCGATGTGGCTTTATTGAAAAGAAAACTATCAAACCAAATAAATGGGAAAAGGCGTTGTTGGAGTTGATTCAAATATTCTCTGTGCCACCTTTTCCAGAAACGCTGGCGCAATTGACTAATTAAATTCCACCGGTTTGTTGGGTTAATTTTGGCGTCTGTTATCTCAGGTTCCGGAATGAATTTAAGAGGCTCCCCTACCAAGAAATGTCCGGGTGTCAGAGCTTGAAAGTCGTCGACGTCAGTTGGTACAGAGCACAGTGGCCTCGAATTGACGCAGGCTTCTATTTCTGCCAATAGGGTCGTAAACTCCTCAAACGTGAGAAGGCGGTCACCAAGAGTCCGTCGTAGATAGAACGCTCATATGAGTGCTGCTGGCGGATTGAAATGCCAAACTATTCCATCGTCCACCAAGGATCTTGCCAACTGCTCATCTCGAGTTGCTTCTATAAAGAGGTTTCCGAGCTCTTTTTCAGCGCCGACAAAATTGGCTCCGTTGTCGCTGAACAACTTCCTGCAATGTCCTCTACGAGACATGAACCGCTTCAGTACTGCAATGAAGGTAGCAGACGACAGGTTACTTGCTAGTTCCAGGTGCATGGCACCTGTTGCCATGCATATAAAGTTGGATATGTAGCCCTTTACAGCCTTACAACCACGCCCTTTTGATAAGCGCAGCGAAACCGGCCCAGCGAAATCCACACCGCTGCGGAGAAAGGGCCGACAATATTGCACAGTGGGTCTAGGCAGGTTACTCATCAGCTGCTGCTGAACGAAATTCTGATATCTCCGGCACTTCACACAAGACCTAAAGATTTTTCGCAGTAGATTGCGGACGTTGGTTATCCAGAATCGTCCCTGTAGTACGAACATGGTCGCAGGGCCGGCCTGCGTGAAGCGACATTCGATGAACATCTTGACAGATCATCACGGCGAGTTTTGCGGTCGCTGGGAGTAGAATAGGATGTTTCCTATCGGGCTGCAAAGGCGCATTGCTAAGCCTTCCACCCACACGAAGAAGCCGATTTTCATCCAAGAACAGATTTAACTTAAATAGCTGGTCTTTGCCTGAAGTCGCTGAATATCGTCATTGAAAGAACATGTCTGCGTGGCTCTTATCCATAAGTAAAGCGCTTCATTGAGTTCCTTCAGGCTGAGGAACTTATCGGAAAGGCAGGAAATCGTTTGACTCCCTTTACGACTTGCGATACGAGAACGTATATTGTTGATGAACCTGAAGATAAATGCGGTAAAATGCTTTAGTTTTGATATGGAAGAATACTTATCGATGAGATCCCAAATTTGATGTGGCTGTACAATGGTCACTAGGCTGACGTTATCAGTGTTCGACTTCTGATCAATCACGGTTGAAAAAAGCTGCTGTGAAGGCCAAGTGTCTGCAGGGTGCTTCAGCCATGGTGGTCCATCCCACCATAGATTGAAATGCCTTAGCTCCTGGGGTAACAAACCTCGAGACGCGCAGTCGGCAGGATTTTCCAGCGATGGAACATGCAACCAGCGCTCTGGTGGTATAATCTCTTGCGCTTGCGCCACACGGTTAGCAACGAACGTGCACCACCTACTAGGATGCTGATAAAGCCAGGCTATCGTTACAGATGAGTCAGTCCAACCGTATGTATTGCGAACGTACTGATGTAATGCTTTCTTTGAATTTATTTATTTTTTTTTTCCGATGGTAGGTGAAAATCTTCAACAAGACACTATGAGGATCGACAGCGCGTGCTCATGGTAGTGTGGGATTCTTACGCACTAAAAAACCTCCCTTCAAAACAGATTTGTTTTTATTTTTACTACAACTAAGTATTCGACTAATCAAGTAGTTTTCATTTCACGAAATAAGGACGTTTTGCAGGGACCTTCCCATTAGAAGTTCCTGCCGGTTCCGTAGTTTAGACGCGGTTTCTTATCGCGCTAAGTCTAAAGGTTTGGTTCTTTGTAGACGGCGTAGTAAATTTATTTCTTCCAAAACTTGGAAGACTGTAATATTTACGTGACTTTCTAGTCGACTTCTATGCTCTCTCGCATAGGTTTGAATCTCGTCTTCTATTGTTTTAATGCCAAGATCTCTATGGATATCGCTATTTCGGATATACCATGGTGCATTAACAATACCACTTAGCACTTTGTTCTCAAAAGTTTGTAAAATTTGAATACTACTTATTTTGGTACAACCCCAGAGTTGTATACCATATGTCCATACGTGCTTTAGCACTTGCTTATATAAAAACAGTTTGTTCTCTATATTAAGCTTGGAATATTTTCCAAGTAACCAATACATTTCTCTATATTTATTATCTAGTTCTTTACGTTTTTTCTTAATGTGCGTTTTCCATTTTAGCTTTGTATCAAGTGTCATTCCAAGATACTTAGCCTCGTTTGCAAATGGAATTTGAACCGAGTTTGAAAAGATCGGCAAGTTATTTACCCTCTTATAAGTAAAATTTTTATGAACAGATTTGGTCTTGTTGAGTGCGATTCGCCAAACCTTTGTCCATTCGTTTACTCTATCCAAAGCTTCTTGTAGTTTTTCTGTAGTGTCTTCGACAGTTTTACCTACTGCCAAGATAACAGTGTCGTCGGCAAATGTAGCTAGCTCAGTGCCTTCTAGTGCGGTATATCACGGGTGTATAATAGATACACGACTGGACCAAGAACGCTTCCTTGCGGCACCCCAGCCATTATTTCCTTGAAATCTGAGTATTCATTTCCACATTTGACGCGGAATAGTCTATTCGTAAGGTAGTTCTTCAAAATATTATATAGGTGCTCTGGCAGAACTTGTCGTAATTTAAACTTTAAGCCTTCGTCCCAGACCTTGTCAAAGGCTTGAGAGACGTCAAGGAATACGCTTGAACAAATCTTTTTTTCGTCAAGTGACTTTTCGATTAGATGTGTTATTCGATGTACTTGTTCAACTGTAGAATGCTTACTTCTGAATCCGAATTGATGATCCGGAATCAGATGCCCTTCTTCTATTACCGGCTGTATTCGCCTAATCTATATTCTCTCGAACACTTTGGATACAATTGGAAGAAGCGAAATCGGTCTATAAGACGTTTATTCATTCGGCGGTTTTCCGGGCTTAAGGACCATTATAACTTCGGCGACTTTCCATTGACTGGGAACATATTCTAGTCTAAGTGCGGCGTTTATAATGAACAGAAGCTTAATTAGAGCTTTTCTTGGTAATGCTTTAAGAACCTCCGTAATTAGGTCGTATCCAGGAGCCTTCTTAGGTTTAAGTTTCTTTATTTCTTCCTTAAGTTCGGTAAGTGTTGCATTTCTTATTACGCTATTGGCTATATAAGACGTATTTATATTTTCAATAAAAGCTTGTCCATCAAACAGTTTGAAAGTTTCTTCCAGGTGTGCGGCAAAAACTTGCGCTTTCTCTTTATCATGTCTGGCCCATTCGTCTTGATTTTTCCTAATTGGGGCGGCTTGAATTTGAAGTTTTTTAATACCTTTCATAGCCTTCCAAAGCGAGTACTTAGGATCTGCCGTTAAGCTGTCTAGGTAAGTTTGCATTTCATTATTCTTAAGGTTTTTAATGGATCTTTTTAGTGAGTTGCACAAACGGATAAGATGTGCTTTATGTTGCGGAGCCATTTTTTGCGTGCTTTTCTCTTATCCTTAATCATCTCTTTTATTTCCTGCGGATAAGTTTGAATGTAGCTTGCCGCCGTTTTCTTTGATTTGGGAGCATTCTTCCACGCGGCATTCTGTAGGATTTCGACGAAGCGATCAACTTCAACGCTCAGCTCAGTATTTGGTTCAATATCTTTTTTAAAGCCATCCCAATTAGGTTTCGCCCTGGTTAATCTGACCGGTCCTACTTTTTTAATCAGAGCATCGCTTATCGTCATAATGATTGGAGAATGATCAGAGGAGAGATCAAAGCTTTCTTCAACTTGTATACAGTTGCCAGATATTCCTGGCAGATCAGATCGATCAGATCTTCGACTTCGCGTTGAAGTCACCACCAATAATAAAATTTGGTTTAAGGAAGTTGAAGATGTTTGTGAAATCACTTTCTTCAAGTTGACATCGCAGTGGACAATATATAGACGAAATGTTGAAGGCAAAATGTCTATTTCTACCACGTACCGTGCTTACTTACATTGCTTCTAATTCAATCTTAACTTCCGCTGAGTGTTCGATACATTCTTTTATAAACAAGGATGATCCGCCTCTTGCTCTTTCCGATGGGTGGAAGGCGTGATACATGCTATATCCCCTTATCTTAACATTCGATTGCTTTGTCAGATGAGTTTCACAGACCAAGCATATATTAATATCTTTTTCTCGTATAAATATTTCTAACTCGTCGAGTCTTCGTATGAGTCCGTTGGCGTTCCATGTAAGAATTTTTAACATTTCTTTCATATTCGGGTTGAAGTGCGCCTGTTATGCATGTTGTTTTCTAATGCAACTAGTCTCTCGAAAATAAGTTTGTTTATTTTGCATTGCTCTTCAAGTTTTGCAAGAATTAGAGAGAAAACATTGGATATAGGATTTTGTGAGCTACCTCTATCACCGTTTTCCAATGTCGCAACTTGAGCAGGAGTCTTTACGTTAGAGCTTTTTTTGCCTTGATCTCCCGTGGGTTGTCGGTCGTATACTTGCCATTAGCTGCCATCGCTACTTGAGCATAAGACTGTGCGACAATATTCGAAGATTTTGCTTATGTCACCTTTTTTCTACTACGTTTGGGTTCATCTTCATAACCCGATCTTAAGTCAATACTGATGGATTTCCTATCTTTCGCTGCTTTTTTTGTAGCTATTTTGCGTCTGTTCTTAATTTGTTTCGGATTAGGCCGCATGGAATTTTTAAGCGTATCGCGCCTTTTTTTTGAGCTCTTTCGCCACTTCGCAACCTCGATAGTTCGCAGGATGTTTTCCTTTGCAGTTTTACAAGTGGCTGGGGTTTGCTTATTTAGGTGACACTTTTCCGAGAGATGTTTACCTGCGCATTTAACGCATGGCGGTTCTTTCTGGCAGTAAGTCTGCGTATGATTGAAACCTTGACAACGTTTACACTGCGGGATCGATCTGGAGCTCTTACGCATGGGTTCGATTTTGACCACGATGTTTAGAATAGTCTTAATACCATATATACCATCTTTATTTTCATCTTTATCGAAACTAAGCATGAATAGTGGAAGTCCACGCTTAACCAATTTTTCCTGATCTCCCTCCAACTGTCGCTTCTCCTTCTTGATAATATTGACGGCATCAAGAATTTTAAAGCCTTTATCTTGAAGGTCGTGCATTACATCTTCTTTAGTACACGAGGGGTGGAGTCCCCTAGGTACAAAACGCAGTGGTCTTTCTAACTTGGTAAGTATACCACTGAATCTTTTCGGCATTCAATTTTTGGGATAATTATCGGTAACCGTCGGCATCATCGACATTGATTTTCCACTTGTTATTTCGCAGAGATGTCACCTTTAACTTCGATGGCAGAATTCCTTTAATGAGGCAATGCAGCTTATTATAGTCCGTAGTATAGTTTTCGTTGTTGTTGCTTTTCTTACAACTCCTTGCGCTTTTCACCTTCTTGTGGCTCGACTTCCGGTGAGGAACCAGCTTTGCGTTTTTTGCTGGGTCGTTTCTTTTCGATCCAATTCGTTTCGCGTGTTGGCTCTTCTTCGTCCGCCTGGTATTCGCGACTAAGTGAACCATGTGCGCTAACTGTATTTTCTTTTTGTAGATACGTGTTTTTTAGGGCATAGCTTTCTTGCCTGAGTAAATCTACTTCTTTCTTAAGCTCACGATAGAGTAGCTCCATTTCGGTAAGTTCGACGGAGTACGTCGTTTTCCTCCTCAATGCTTTTTGATTTCGCTGAGTCCCGTTTTTCACGCGCTTGCGCTTCCGGTGGACTTCTTTCCCCGGAGACGTTCGATCTTGTTGGTGGAGATCGAGATACCCTTGTACTTTTTGAGAAGGGATTTATTAGGTGCAATAAATGGCTCTCCCGAGAATCCGTAGAGCCGACCTCCGAAGAGGGTGGATTTTCCAGTGTACCTGGACTACCACCTGAAATCTTTTGTTTTGTTCATTGCATGTTTTTGTATACTCCATACTCGGTATACGGAGGGTGGATTTCAGTCGCCTCTTACGACAGGCATGCCTACCTCGGGTATATTCTGACCCCTACACGAAGGGGTAGAATGCACCATTAGTTGCGCCAACAGAGCAACAGCGCATAACTCCAGACGTGGCAACGATATCGGTTTTATGGGAGCCACTCTCATTTTTGTTGTGAAGAGACGAACGACGACGCCATTAGCGCCTGAAGTTTTCACGTAAACGACAGCAGCGTATGCGGATTGCGAAGCGTCCGCAAAACCATGGAGATCTTTTACCGCATCTGGGTCACCAACTCCTAATCATCTCGGTATCCGTATAGTTGCCAAGCAAGGAAGGTTTGCGCGATAGTCTAGCCATTTTTTCTTCAGTGATGATGGTACCTCTTCGTCCCAGTCTACCTTTTTGACTGTGATGGGGGCGAGCAATCCCAGCGGGTCGAATAACTTTGCGGCATCTGAAAGTAGCAGGCGTTTAGTAAAATTAGCAGTATCTATACCATGAACCTGCACGCTGTATGCGAAGACGTCAGTAGATGGATGCCATTGAAGTCCCAATGTTTTTACACTTTCAGAATCAGTTAGATCCAAAGTCGATTTTATTTCGCTTTCCTCTGCTGCTATGGAATTCAAAACCATAGGAGAATTCGAAGACCATTTACGCAAATGAAATCCACCACGATTTAGCATGGTAGCAATTTCGGTTTGTAGACGGCGTAGCTCTAATTCGTCGAAAGATCCTGTTAGAAGATCGTCCATATAAAAATAGCGTCGAAAATTATGACCTTCATCGACGGCTGTTTGCTGCAACGCTTTGACGGCCAGATGAGATGCAGATGCTACGCCATACGTCACAGTCAGCAAGCGATAATCTTTGACCGGGTCTGATGGTGTGCGACGCCAGACGATGCCTTGGAAATCAACGTGATCTTGATCGACTCTCACCTGTCTATACATTTTTGCAACGTCGCTGGTTAAAGCAAACGAAATCGGACCAATGTTGTAAAGAGGTTTGGCTGGAGCTGCGGACCTACCAATTGCGCATCGTTGAGGGAAAATCCAGACGACGTTTTTGCCGAGGCATTAAAAACGACCCTTAACTTCGTCGTCGTGCTTGACTCTTTGACAACTGCCCTATGTGGCATATAATAATGTTTTCCCGGAGCTGGGGTATCACGGACTTCCTCCATATGTCCCAGATCGATGAATTCTTGCATGAAATCAACATATTGTGATTGTAGTAATCGATCTTTGGCGAATATTTTCTCCATGCGGTCCAAAGCTTGAATTGCACCTTCACGGGAACTTCCAAGTGGAATTGCTTGCTTGAAGGGAAGCTTGACCACATAGCGTCCATCATCTTGACGTGAATGAGTTTGGGAGAACAGCTCTTCGCACAAGCGCACATCGTCGGTAAGGTATTTGGATTCTGGAAGCTCCTCTAGATGCCAGAACTTTGCCATTGCCATGGTTAGAGTGGAATCCAAACGAGTAGATATGACTGTTGAAAACGCGTATGTGGTATCCAGCGCAACCACTTTTCCGAACAGTACCCAGCCGAGTGTTGATTGCTGTGCAATTGGAGTAGCCTTCGGGCCTCGAATTAACCCATCGAGAAGAAACCTTCCTAGTTTGTCACAGCCTAGTAGAATGTCAACTGCTGCGGGCACGTTGAAGTTGGGGTCGGCTAAGATTAGACCATCGTTGCCATGATCCTTTACGAATACGAGCAGGCGGTAGAGGGTTGAAGCTGTCGTTGAGCGAAGATAATGCAAATTGGACAATTCCTTTGGAGCGGCCAGTGACAATGGCAAAGCTTTGAGCCGAAGTCTCTCGGTGCGTGCCTTCGTGATGAAGCTTAGATGTGAAGCGTTGTCGAACAAAATTCGCACTGGTTGAAACCGTCCGGAACTATCCTTGACTTTGGCGAGCGTCTGTGGTCTGTGTTAACCACGTTGGACGAAGACGTGTTTGGAACAGACGGCGAAGACTTTTCGGTATGCAGCAACGTATGGTGAATTGCTTGACACATGCGGCAAGTGTTTGTGCTGCGACAAGTTGACTCAAAGTGTACATTCGAGAAACAATTTCTGCACAAAGCCTTTTCCTTTGAGATGGAAATTCTGCGTGGAACTGAAAGAGCTCGAAACTGCTCGCTACCATAGATCTTGTGTTTTCCACCACAAAAAAAACGTATTATTTCATTCTTCTTGGGAAGGGTGAAAACAGTTGTGGTCTTGAATTTGGACTTGGGCGATGGGACTGGTTGCACAATGTTGGTATTATGGGACCTGATTGCATCTAGAGAACGACATCTAGTTTCTAGAAATTCTACCAACTCGTTGAAAGTGGATACTTTGTCGTTCGTTTGCGAGAGCTCCCATTGTCGATGAGTTTCCACATCCAGTTTGGTAACGGTCAGGAGCACAAGCCAGTCATCCTAGTTGGTAACAGGTCTGCCCAGTGCTTTCAGCGAACGATAATTCTCTTGGACGTCATCTAGCAATGCTCTTATACCTGTGGGTGACTCAGAAGGAAGCTTTCGTAGTGAAAACAATGCCCGAAAATGGGAACCTTTTTGCTAGTAACTCCCAGGCTTCTGCGTAGTTGCTGTCAGTGATAGCAAGCGTTTTAATGACTTTGAGAGCTTCGCCCCACAAGCTGCATCGTAGGTAATGGAGCTTTTGTGAGCCCGTCAAAGATGATTCCTTGTGTATAAGCGATGAAAATGCATTGTGGAACTGCTTCCACTCCGACGGGTCTCCAGCAAATTGTGGCAAGTCCATACGTGGCAGCTTTACGTCTACGTGATGATGAGATTCCGTCGGCTCACAGCTACTGGAGTCAGCTTTGAGCTTATATTTCGCTCTCGTGAAGTTAGAGACTGCCACTCTGTATCATTCTTCGGTTTGCTCACGTTGAGCTTCCTCTGTTGCCAAACCAGTCTCACCGCAAGCACACTCCACCGCACTTTGTGCCTCATCTGTCTGCTTCATCGTACTTTTCTGCATTTTTTGCTTGTATTCATGAGACGTTTAATCGAGTTTCTGATGATTCGTTTGATGGTAGACATTTTGCAAGACAAAGCAAATATGTATGTAGAAAATACTTTTCGATACACGTTGTTAAATTGTATTTTACAAAGCGAATAGGTAGATTATTTGAACGTAATAATTACTATATTATTCGGCGTAGAAGGACCAAAAATGTTGCGAAATGAAACTGCACTGGTTCGAATACAAAAAAAAGCGATGTGTCTTTGTTGAAAAGAAAACAATCAAGCCAAATAAATGGGAAAAGGCGGGCAAAAAGGCGAGAAAACACAAATGTCACAAGTCATGGGAGAATAGAAAATCTAAAGCGTGTGCTGCCAAATCACGTCATCTTGTTAAGGTCCAAGTTGATAGTTTGGCGTTAACAACTGTATACATAGTTAGTTGCCTTGATATCAGCACGCTTCCACTCCGCTTTATCTTTATCTTTCTGTTTTTTTCCTTATTTTCTTCTTTGCAGTTTTAAATTCCAGAAATTTCGTTAGTCTCTTTTTTTTCAATTTGCGTAGTCTTCACCATCAAAAATTGATATTACCACATCACCCACTTCTGCATACCCCATTTTATCTTTTCTTTGATCTCTTGCACACGGCAATCTTCTTTTTGTTTTGCACTACACCTTTCAGAGCCACTTCAAATAGTTTGCCACGTTCAATAAAAGAATTCATTTGGTTTTTAATGCGTATTTATTTTCAATTTCTTATTGTATATGTTCACAGCTACGCTATCAACACTTGATTTAAAGATAATTATACCTTTTTTTGCCAAAAAAGGGAAAATCCACTAAATTCGACAATTTCGCGGGATATTGGAATAAAATAAAATGGATAACAAAAGGATATCAAATATAAAAATTTTTCTGGCTCAAATTCATATTTTATTCTTTAAAAAAACTTATGCGCTTTGTTACGCGGCGGCGTAAATGTGTCCAGGCGGGACAATGATGGCGGGGATAACCCTGCTGAATCGACGACGTATAATAGAACGCCCCAATAATAACACGTATATGACACGTTTAGAGTGAATTTATTTACTTGTAGAGTGCGTAGAGAGCGTACGGAACGCAGAGGAAACCAAGAAAACGTGTAGGAATGTTGAGATCGTCTAGAGAACGTTTATTATCTATAAAATCAGGATTAATAATAAATACAGAAAAGGATTTGAAGTAGGTACTAACTCCTTTTAGTCGATTCGTGGCGGCTGCATGGGTCTCTCTGCAAGAAGTTTGCCGGAAAGGCCGAAGAAAAATGGCGGAATGGATGGAGTTCAGTGGAAATCCAAACGTCTATTCTAGATCTGTTTCATTCTACTTAGAGAGATGCCGTGAAACTGCCAGAATCGTTACATGGACTCAAATATTTCAAATAAAAACTTAACATGCTAATAAATCAATTAACCAAAATTGTTACAACTTCGTCGTCATTGTTTTCAACGTTAATCGCACTTGCATTGGCATCACTTTTGGTGGGATATTTCTCCTTTTTAGCAATTTTGCGGAATAAAAGCTGATCTATAATAGGAGGATGGCTTCGTACGAGCACTTCTGAAACTGTGCGAATACAAAGGATTTGTATTGTGTGACCATAATAGCATTTTGCTTCGATTCGTTGAGTTCTCGTTCACTTTTGGTCACTTACGAAAGAGGCCATCCATTCGTTCTTTTGTATGAAAATTTGACAGCTAAACAGCTGTGAATGGCTATGATGCATACAATTGCTTTTTTAACCTCGAGGAAAGTACAATTAGAATAAAATAATTTGAAAATTAAAGAACACAAACAAAAAATATTTACAAAACAACACAATAACTCACATGACAAGCAAATCGATTTGACAGTTGCTTCCGAACACATAAGTCTATTATGGTCAACTTGAGCAATTGACAGTATTGAAGAAAACTTAACGTAGAAATATAACATTAGCTTCCGATTGCTTCCGACTATTAAAGTTCAGCCTAAAATCTAGCTTCGTTTTCAAATAGTGGTAGAACTCTACGCATGAATATGTCAAATTGCATTTCACCGTGAAAATCGGTTTCAATGTGTCGACTCTGGCGAACTTTTGCGTTGGAGATGCATTTTCCTTTCGGTTTCGACTTTCTCTTTTCTTTAGATTAATGAAACACTAATGTGAACAATATCACTTAAACTGACGTGCAGCAAATTCAACAAAAAGTGACACGCTGCTGAGTCTTAAGTTCATGCGTCAACTGAAACTTTTAGGCTTTATGATCCAAGTCTTTATGCAAAATTCAGTGGAGTGTTGTTCGTGATATGCCCAATTCCTGAGATCGGCAAACCTGAGTTTTCGGTCACACTCTGCACTGAGAAGTAATATTCTCAGCTGTTCTTTCGCGATGGGCACGATTCTGGTTCTTTATATCATAAACTTGTTCCAATCGCTCTTATATCTGAACCAGTTTAGCAAATGCTGCATGAAAAGGTGTTTCACGTCAACCGAGTAAACTTCTAATTTTTCAAACTGTTTCATCGAATTTTTCGCCATTTTTGAAGGGAATTTTAAGAACTTGAAGTGTGTATCGTTCCATGTTTGTTAATGGCGTAGTGTTTACTTCTTATCTGTCAAGAAGCAGAATAGCACACTATTCCAAATTAATCCCCTTACTGGAAAATCCTAAATTTAAAATGTTTTTGAGAAAATGGTTTGGCAACACTGGACGCGCACATGTAGCGTACATGCAGTAGTAATGTGTATGGTTTACTCCTTCGCTGTGAACGTGTGTATACGTATAATATTCGCCTGCTGTCGTCGTTCAGTCTAACAGTCTAATGTTCGCCACAAATCTAATTCAAAATATTATATACGTTAGGAACGTTGTATGAAAAAAAGGATTTAGAAAATTTTCGCGAGATAGGTGCAGCTGGGAGCTGAATAAAAGGAGCATCCCGCGAAAAAAAGGATAGATGGCAGCATTACTTATAGACTAAGAATGGTCGATGGAACATTAAACTATTTTCGCTTATTAACTACATTATTTGCAGATAGATGTCGAACATGTTCGATAGTACGTATATGATAGAAAATAGTAATGTACCTGTAGCTGAAAATCGGAACCCCTCGCTGCAGAATACAACAATTGCACTTATCGTAAAATGTGAATATGTGTCAAATGTGTTTATTCTCTGAATGGAATACATATATGTATTTACATTGAATATAATGTTGATTTTAATCTTACTATTTTAAGCAGCTTCTCTCCGGCTTGGGCTCCGTGATCACATTACATTTCTAATGACATTTGTTCGTTTTTAAATCGCACCCAAACCGGTAGAAGTGTTCGATTATATGTTTGCTCCTCAGCATTCGCGTTTGACTTACTCAACAGTACCCATATATTCAACAGTTAGTATTATATCTTTTATTATATTACTGTATAATAATGTAATATAATGTATTCCTAGTAGAAACATAACTATCAGCATCTATTCATTTGTGGCAGACTGTTTAGCAAGAGAAGGAGTCGAATGGTTGCATTTATACGTAAACAGCAACGTATTCGAGTGGAAAAGTCATTAGTACTTTGTAAAATGCCACCCTAAATGATTGATGAACCCCTTATCGCATTTTCATAAGCCATTTATCAAATACATTAGTATGTAGGTGGTGGGGTTATGCTGAGAAGTAAAAGGTGGCGGGACTTTAAGAGTTAATGATGGAAATCTTCTAGTTAATCCCCTGTGAGTTCTCTTAAAAACAAAAAAAAAAAAAAATACTTCGACAATCTATTGGTGTGAAGATGAGTTTGCATTCTTATCTCAAGTACCAACATACTCGTACATATATATGTATGTACATATATGTATTCAACTTCTTTAGTTTCTCGTGGGTACGTAGATTGTAGATAATCGTTGTGGGCGCGCGCCGTGGGCCAGTGGTTAGTGTGTCGGACCACTGCGCTTGAGGTTCAACATTCGAATCCCAGAAAAACACCAAAATGTTTTTTCACGGTTCCACCTCTCGCGAACGTTTGACAAACATTAGTCCCTTCCATTCGTGGGAAAAATATAACTCATACAACACGAGTGGTTGTTAGAAGCTAGGCCTAGACACTTAATGAGCTCTTGCGCCAAATTTATATTATTATTGCATGTATTCGTTCGAAAAAATTAACGTACATACATATATCAATATAAGAAAAAATAAAAATAAAAAGCATGTCTCCTAAGCTGGGAGAACCTATTAAGGTTCTATTAAAAACGTTTAACAAACATTTAAACACTCATTGACTAATCGACTATTAACTGAATGATATTTTCTTAGTAGGTAATAAAAGAAACTCGATGATCACGAGAATGGCATGAAAATGAAAGCCCTCCTAACTATTTTATTGTAAAAAGTTAGTTTGTTCTTATATTTGAGATTTTATTTGTTTTTATTTGTAAGAATTATTGTATCGTTTTTGCTTGCATTTCTTTCTTTGTATTATTTTCTGACTTGGAATACTTTTTTTTTTTTGTTCTCATCATATCCCATATCCCCATCAATCACCAGATTACTTTTAAAAATGTTTATTATTAGGAACTTAGCCCAGTCATTTCAAAAACGGTCCCTAAAGTAACTCTATTACGACTTTTTCAACTATTATTGATAAGGCTGAAGTTGTACAGCAAAGTTGAGAAGAAAATTTGTTAAAGCTGTACAGCAGCTTTTACTTGCACCTGTGGTAAAAATTCAAGATTCAAGATGAAAAAATTCAAGATTGCAATACAACTCAAGATTGTAATCACAACTGATATTGCGAGAAACCCGTAGGATTTAAAAAAATTGCAATTTTCTCAATAACGACAATAAAGATTTCGTTAAAATTGCATGTCTTGGGCTGGTTGATATGCTATCAGTGGCTTGTACCACAAAGCTTCAATTTAACCTACCTACAGGTACTTGTTAACAATGCAGTAGAATGAACATCAATTATTCTTAGCTGACGCTGGAGCCATCATAAGTGAGAATCCTACGTTCCTGCAACGAGCACTTGGTGTGTGGTGTGGGTGGACGTTTTGGAGGGAAATGGGTATCGTATTAGTTCAAAAAAGACACAGTACTTGTGCTGCCCCTTCTCTGATTCAGTCACTCCTATTCCAGAAATTTATTTGAATGGAACAGTGCTTCCCAAGTACGAAAAGTTCAAATATCTGCATCTATGAACGATAGGAAATCAACCTATGATGACGATGTCAATCATCGCGTAAGCGTTGGGCGGATGAAGCGGCGAGAAAACTCCGCTATATTTTGTGACCAAAAAATGCCAACATGTTGAAAGGAAGGATCTACATCGCATTTGTGCGTCCACATATGGTTCATAATGTTGGACGATGTACAATTTAGGTGTGCTAGTTACATCCAAACTCAATATGAAAAAAAACTTTGAATGTCAACCAGCAGCACCTAAAAGAGCTATGTCATCAATTTGGGGACGTTGCGTTGACAATAAGTTTATCGATCACACAGCGAAAAATAAACTATTTCGTACAACTGCTGCCTCTATACTGCTGTACGGAGCCCAAATTTGGGATTATTGCTTTTTTGAAGAAGTTGAAAATTTTCTAAGATACTTTTTGAAACGCATCTTTCGACTTCCAATATGTACACCGAACTATATGCTGCATCTAGAAACTGGAGTCCCACCACTCTTTTTAGATACCCTAAAGCTGCATATAGATTATATTGTAAAAGTAGTGGAGATGGAAGATGGAAGACTATCCAGGATTGTTCTGAAGCATATAATTTCGGCAAGAGCGCACTTGGTTCAAAAGTGGGAGGAGTTGGCAGCAAACTATGACGTGAGCTTAAGTATTGCATCTGATATGCAACTTTTAATGATTTTTTCATATTTTCTTTATTTCAGCAAAAATTTAAATTCTTAAAACTACTCTTGCACGATTTACAGAGATTTGGCTATTGCTACCTTACTACTGAAACTTTATATAATCTTTATAAACTTATTGGAAAACTACAATTGATAATTAGAGGAAAAGCTTCTAGGAAAAACCTCTATACAAACTTTTAATGATAAAACCTATGCTTACAAATGTTTTGAAAAATGCAGGTAATTCCATGTATGAGAGATTTGCAGCTGAAGCACATTCATCGCAACATAAGCTGGTCTACAGTAGGCTGAATTTTAACCTCATTGAAAGCGATTCAATGTACTCGTAGTTTCTCAATCGCTTCTCTCTGCATATGATAAGCACAATACTCAAACTTAAAGGTGAACTAACAAGTCTTCATTTTATTCCACATCGACCCGATCTTCCAATTTTATGTGGCCTGTGCAACCTTAAATAGAGGGAGGAGGAAGATGTCCCATTTTAGGAGAATTTCGCGCGAGATACTTCGGAGTAATTTCGCTAGACTTGGATTAGGTGATCAACGTACTGAGCGGAAGTCATGGTTGGGATGTTTTATACAACTATGTTAAAGCTGCAATCCGCTACAGGGCCCGTATTTTGGAAGCCGATTTTTAAACAGAAATAGCAACCATATTGTCAATCTGGTAGACGGCCTTAAGTTAAACAATAAACTACTATCTATACACTGTTTGTAATATATGAAGTTAATAAAAAGTCTATTTAACTTAAAACTTAACTACAAAAAGTATGAGAGTAAATTAACGGCAGCTGAGATGAAGATGCTTCGCATGACAGCAGGAGTAACAAAGCTTTATCGAATAAGAAGTTTGAAGATCGGTGGAAGCCTTCACCTCAAGGAAACCATATTAAGAAAAATATATCGCAACTGGTTTAGCTGGTATTGCCACGTTCAAGGAAGAGCTCATTTGAACCCTGTTAAACAGGCAATATCAATGATCCAAAATCGTGAGGGCTGTCGATATTCTGAGGTCAAATAGGTGAAGCCCACAGGCATATCAGTAGAAATGCGGTGAAGTGGGGGGGTTATGATCTCTTGTTTTCGGATCATAACCTCGCCGAAATAGAAAGAAGTAATCCTAAATGTAATATAAAACGACATTCATATCATGTACACCATGTCACATTCAGCAGATTTAAATAACACAGTGTTTAAATGGAAAACAGGTGCAAACTGCAGGTTAAATGAAATAAAACTATCTAAGAGTATATCTTATGTTTTAATTATTTAAAACTAGCTGGTTGTACCCGCTTCGCTGGGTCTTTAAATGTGCGATTTCAAGTACACTTCTTTAGAGCACTTTCCGTTTTGTCATTAAAATAGTTCACCCCCTAATCCTTTATGAGGGTCGCGAGGGTAGGATAATTAGGTGTACTCTCCATCATTTTTGAACCTCCGCCGTCGACTCCAACTCATCTGAAGAAATCCCTAGACGGCTCCAAGAGAGATGTCGGACTCGATCCAACCACCTATTTATAGGCCTACCGAGTGGTCGCTAACTTGATGGTGCGGCAATCATGGCACGTCTTGAAACCAGCTGGGGACACGCTCTACGCGACGAAACCATCAAAGCATAAATTATTTCGTTCGAAAAAGTAACTGCTCTACATTGAGTGCCTCGCGTACTCTGGTGTTACGCAACACCGCGAAGGAACGTCTTTCAGCAGCTTGTATTCGCGACTGTAGGTGAGAGTTGGAACATATACCAAGTTCAAAACCGATAATTAGGTTTGAACACTATAGGTAAGTTTGACCTTCCTTATAACAGATTCACCAAACTCTCTCAAAATTGATCCAGTTTGACAATTTCTACTGGATAACTCCGCATTGCTTTTTCCATCACTCGTGAATAAGACCCCGAGATACTTAAACGTATTCATCTGCTTCATTGAGACTCTACAAACATGCAGAGTGTACTGAATAGGCGTTATGGAAACAATCAATACTTCCGACAAACGACCAAGGATGACCAAATCATCCCCAAAGAGAGGATGACTAATCCTTAAGTCCCCCACTTTGCAACATTCTCTGCCACGGCTGCACTGCAGCATCCAGTCCATATATACAATGAAGAGGCGAGATGACAAAAGGCACCCTTGGCACCCTGCCCAACCCCCACAATGAAGGGTATTGATTTACCGCCATTTACCCGAACACAGCTTCTATAATTTGTATATATGTATATGCCGAATCGCCTTTCATCATAGCCTAACACATGATTTCGCCAAATACACAAAACAGGTGTATACACGTTCAGCATGCTCCCAGGCCTTTTCAAGAATCATTCTGAGTGTATAACTGGTCGGTCCTGCTTCTACCGGGACGAAAAACGCATTGTTCATCCTCTGAACTATCCTCAACCAAAGCTCTGGCACGTGTCTCTAACACTTTAGCAAAGACTTCCAAGGATACTTAAAATAAATATACCCTTGTAGTTGGCGCAATCTCTTGTCCCCTTGTTTACAAAGAGGGACAATCACTCCCATTTGCCAATCACCAGGTGTTTCACCGCATTCCTATGCCACTTTAATGACACGTGAGAGTCATTGCACTCACTCTTTACCAAAAGCATTTAGCATTTCTGGCCGGATTTCATCCAAACCGGTAGATTCGCCAACTTTTAGCGATTTGATCGCCAAAATCTCGACCATGGGTCTATCATCTTCCTGATGACATGGCTTGTTCGGGATTGAGCAACTCTGAAAAGTGCTCGCTTCATCTCCATCACTCATTGGAAAGCAGTGTACCGTCTTGAAGCACTTCTTCTTACGCGTTGATTTCGATTTTCACGTTATTGAGTTGCTTGAGTCACGGCTAACAAAGCGCACACCCCATGATGACACGAAGAAGACGACCGGCCTCGGATATTGCCAAGCCTGGTAAGCCAGGGCATCCTTTGGAGCCAGGCCTGAAGGGTGTCAGGATGCGAACGTCTGGTGGTCGGCTTGTCCCGCTCGGCAGCCGGCCGGGTCAAACCCGAAATGGCTACGAGCTTCCTGTCAATGGTCTCGCGAACCATTACGGGGGTCAAGGGGTGAACGCGCTGTGCACCAATAGGGGCACAGATGGACTCTCTGAGATTCGACAACGGCATCGACTTAGGATAGGCACATGGAACGTCTCATCGCTCACAGGGAAGGATCTTGAGCTGATTGGGGAGGCTGTTAAAAGTCGACTAGATATAGTTGGCGTCTCTTCAACAAAGCAGAGAGGTTCTAAAACTGTGGACCTTTCGGGTGGGTGGAAGCTCTTCCTGTCAGGAGTCGCACCCTCAATGTCTGCTCGGGCGGGAGTGGGGATACTCACAAGTCCCAGGTTGACAGACAGAGTATTGGAGTGGATACCATTAGGAGGGAGAGTTGCGATCTTAAAGCTCAAGTTTGAAAGATCAACTCTGGCATTGGTGCAGGTGTATACACCGAACCTTCTGTCAGAGTACGCAGCTTTCTTAGATGAAGTTGATGTTGCCCTTGAAAAGGTTGCAGATATGGATTCTTTTGTCCTGATGGGTGACTTCAATGCTCATGTGGGTGTAGATGTTATGACATGGGGGAGTGTGATTGGGAGGAACGGTGATCCTGATCAAAAAGCGAACGGAGAGAGGTTGTTGGATTTTTGTTGTGAAAATGGCTTATCCATCATGAACACCATCTTTCCACACAAAGATATTCACAAATACACGTGGTACCGTCAGAGTCTTCAGCAGAAGTCGCTGATCGATTTCTTTGTGGTACCATCGTGTCTGAAGAGAATGGTTTGTGATGTTCGCGTATTGAGAGGGGCCGAACTGTCAACTGATCATCACTTAGTGCTGTGCAAATTGTATCTTAGCGAGAGAGTGCCTCCCCTACCAAAGCGTAAACCAAGGATGGTTACACGCATACGATGGGAGAGGTTACAGGACGATGAGATACGGGAGACATTTGCGCGGCAAATATCTGAAAGGTTTGAACGAATTCCAACTGTTCCATCAAATGTAGAGGAAGAATGGCAACTGTTTTCAACAGCGGTTATTGCCTCTGCGGGAGATGTTTGTGGAGTGAAGCGGCTTGGTGTGGCGGCTGGTGGTGAGAAAAGAACTGCTTGGTTTAAAACGCCCGGAGTTCAAGAAGCCATCAGAGAGAAGAAGAGAGCCTTTAAGGTGTGGATTCACTTGGGGAACTCCGATTCTCGAAATCGGTACACTGAGGCACGAAGAACTTGCAAATTAGCTGTGAAAACAGCGAAAGAACAGTCTTGGAAGGAGTTTGGCGAGAAATTGGAACGTGACCACAGATCTGCAAATAAGATGTTCTGGCAGACCGTCCGCCGACTCAGAGGAAAAAAGTTGAATATCGTTGAAGGAGTCAAATCGAAAAGACGGTAGACTTCTTTCCAATGAGGAGGACATCTTACGCAGATGGAGCGAGCACTTTTCAGAATTGCTCAATCCCGAACAGGGCACCAAAGATGACAGACCTATGGTCGAGAGTTGGGCGGAAAGTAGTCCTACGGTAGAGGAAGTAACTTTGGCGATCAAAGCGCTAAAAGCTGGCAAACCTGCTGGTGTGGACGAAATTCGGCCAGAAATGCTCAAGGCTTTAGGTAAAGAGGGAGTGATTGGCAAATGGAGGTGATAGTTCCTCTTTTTAAAAAAGGTGGCAAAAGAGATTGCGCCAACTACAGGGGTATATCTCTTTTAAGTCTCCCTGGAAAAGTCTTCGCTAAGGTGCTAGAAGTGCGTTCCAGAGCTGTGGTTGAGGATAGTTTGGGGGATGAGCAGTGCGGTTTCCGTCCCGGTACCAGCCGACCAGTTGTTCACTCTCAGAATGGTTCTTGAGAAAGCCTGGGAATATGCCAAACCTGTCTACACTTGTTTTGTGGATTTGGAAAAAGCATATGATAGGGTTCCTCGAGGCAAACCCTGAGTGTTCTGCAGGAGTATGGGGTTGATGGTTCCCTGTTAAGGGAGATTCAGTCTTTATATACAAACTGTAAAAGCTGTGTTCGGATAAACGGTGTTAAGTCAATACCTTTCACTGTGGGCGTTGGACTCCGCTAGGGGTGCGTTTCGTCACCTCTCCTCTTCATTGTATATATGGATTGGATGTTGCAGCGCAGCCGTGGCGGGGAATGTTTCAAAGTGGGAGACCTAAGGATTAGTCATCTGCTCTTTGCGAATGATTTGGTCATCCTTGGGTCCTCTCAAACAGAACTTCAGCGCGCACTCGAAAGGTTTGTAGCCGTTTGTGATGATGCTGGAATGAAGATCAACGTGAACAAATCGGAAGTAATGGTCGTTTCCAAAAAATGAGGTTCCTTCGCGGTGTTGTTGGAATAACTCGTAGGGATCGAGTGCGCAACACCAGAGTACGCGAGGCGCTCAACGTTGAGCAGCTACTTCTCCGAACGGAACGGTCTATGCTTCGATGGTTTGGTCACGTAGTGCGTATGCCCCCAGACCGGCTTCCAAGACGCGCCATGGTTGCCGTGCCATCAGGTAGACGACTTCGCGGATGGCCCAGAAATAGATGGTTGGATCAAGTCCGACATCTCTCTTGGAGCCGCTTAGGGATTCTCCCTGATGAATTGAAGTCAATGGCGGAGGATCGAGAAGGATGGAGAGTCCACCTGAGCATCCTACCCCCGCGACCCTCATGAAGGATTAGCGGGCCATTGAAAATGAATGAAAATGAATGAATGAATGAGTTGTTTTATTTGCTCGACGATTTCTCATTGTTAACTGAGCCGTTTCATTTGCCGCCTGTCTTTCTTCTTGTGTTTGTGATGCACGAAGTCGAGCCATACTAACACGGCGCTGTTCTCGTGCGATTTCTTGTTCATCCGTATTCAATTGATTGGCGATATTCCGAACTCTACTTGCATTACGGGTTCGATGCGAAAGATTAGATCTTCTGGCTCGCGGCATTGTGAATAACACTGAGAAATGAATGTCACAAAAGCAATTAAGGAATTATCGATACATACATGTGCACAAATGTCATAACCTCACAAAATCTTCGTTGGCAACTTACCGTTTGAAAATAGAATTCCACACCAAAATGATCAATCAGAATAAAATGAACAGCGAATTCGAATTGATTTTAAAAGTAACCCACCTAAAAATTAATAGCACAATCCGAAATTAACGTTTGGATTTATTGTCGATGCGCACGCAATCACAAAGAAAAAAAATTGTCACAACGTAACGTAAACATAAACGTCATCTATCATGTAGATGGGGTCGTAAAATCGCTCCATACAAAATGTATGGGAAAATGAATTTTCTTCATAATTTTTTTTTTCGACGATTTTTCGGAAATTTTCTTGGGTATTCTTCTTGTTTGGCCGGAGACCAGTCCGAATTGGTGCGAATCATCGAAATCGGTCCAGGCCTTCTTGAGTTATAAGCGTAGTAACTAACGTCACTCTCTTTTATATATATAGATTAAAGAAAGGTACAAGCACATACAAAATGTTTTAAGTCAATGATATCGCTATTTTTTTGAGGAAAGGCTTCGTTTCCTTCGTCCATTTATGAACCTTTTTTGCTTTATCTTTATGGATCATGCATATAATGAGATCTTGTGTCAGTATTTATGAAATTGCTTTCGTTTAGACGAGAACCGAGAAGTTCTACTGTATTTTTAGGTAAACGATCCCTTACCAAGTCATTTTTTTTTTTTTTTTTTTTTTTTAAGTTTCGGAGCTCATTCATGGGATTACAAGTTTCACCACTACTTGAACGATTTTGCATATCAGAGCTCATATTCTTAGTATGAACAGTTATGTGCAGGCATATGGCTGAAATTCTAGCTAGAAAAAAAACTGGATGAATTTTTGAGAAGTATGGTTGTGGATATACTCATTTCTTCTATACATTGGGGGATATGAGGTAGCCCATTTTTTTAAATTTTATACGGTATATCAGGCTAAGGTTAAAATTCGGTATAGACAAATTCGCCAATCTTATTGAATACCCATAATAATCCTGAAGTAAGCCTTATTTTAAGGTATATATATACGGTAAGCAACTCAGACAGAATGCGAAAGAACATGTTCGCAAATTAATGGTACTGTATGACTTCATAATTCTTATATACGCCTTATAGTAAGTCACACCATATGTAAGGCATATTTCTGCTGAGTCTTCATTTGTGCGCGGATAATAGAAGAGAACAAGTTTTGAAATGTTTGAGTTAAAGTGAAGTTTTTAATAAAAGAAAAGAAATAAAAGAAATGGATCAGCAAGCCGGCAAGCCTGTAAGGTTAATTTTAATAAAACTTTTTAGAAAAAAAAAAAAATGTATACTCTACTTGATCTATAAAAAACAATCCACAACAAGGGCCATTTGTCATCCTAATACCCCCCCCCCAGATCAAAATAATGAACCGCAATTGTCATCACCATGGCCATTGTTAGTTTTTTATCAGAATTGTCGATCACTTTTTTTTTATTTAAAGAAAGTTATTTAAAAAAAATTGTATTTAAAGTTTTTAATTAAATTCAATAAAAATACTTTTTTTTTTTAATGAAATAAAAAAGAAAAGGTCTTTTATTAAACTGATAATAAGTCTTAAATAATGTTTTATTTAATGCTTTTGTTAAGCGAAAAAAAAAAATAAAAAATAAGGTCTTATATATTGCTTATGCTAAGAAAAATAAGGTATGTTAAATGTATGCCAACGTATATCTGATTTCGTGTGACATGGCCTGTATGTTACTCACTATTCCTTATGAATAGCAACCCTTAGATGCTAAGGAATAAATTGCATTGCACTAAGCCTTATATAAGGCTTATGTTGTTTGCTGGAAAGAATCAGGAACCAGTAACGAAAATTACAAGTACACAAGAAAAGGATAGTTGAAAAGGAGATACCCCTTCATTCAAGGTACCAAATAGTAAACAAACAACATAGCAAATAGTAAAACAGTAGCCAAAACATACGTTAAAATGATTGAACAAAAAGTGACTACTAAAGAAATTACTAGTAAGAAACAACATACAAAAGAATACAGTCATCCGTTGACGGAGGACGTGATTCGACCACAGATCAACTAACTTAAACATACCTGGATATTGCTGCTATCATGCTATTGAAGAGGAGGATCTGCGTTAATCGTAAGTCAATCAATCATTACGAACATTCAAAAATTGAGGAAGAAAAAATCATAAATGTACACGTATCAAACAAACCGAAAATTAAAGTGTCTACAATATACTGTCCATCAAAATATAATCTAAAAAAGACGACTATATAACATTTTTTAAACTTTGGGAAGTTACTTTATAGTCGGAGGTGACTTTAATGCCAAGAATACCTTTTGGGGCTCAAGACTAACGAACACCAAATATAGAGAGCTACATATATCCAGCAGGACGAGCATTCAATTTAATACTTTAATAAGTTTGGTTTTACGTTTAAGTTTATCAAAAGAATCAAACATTTTGTTCACCTTCTTCAAGCTCAAAGAAACAACGAAGAAATAAATAAACCCGCAATATTTCCCTGCAGATGCGTATTGGATAGCAGTCGAGGTGTTATAATTTCCACGTGATACTTACATATATTCGTTCAAAAACTCAAGCCCTTCGTTTTGAAGGGCAGGAATATACTATACATACATGTTAGGATGAATAAACGGCTGAGACCATTCGCACTAGCAATAGTAGGCATGTTAATATAATGTATGAAAATGTTTTTTTTTATAGTGATCACCGGTGATGCATTTGTGTTTAGAACTTAAAATTTAGGCTGAATCCCTAAACGTCAAAATAATGCGCATCAGGAATCACTGCCGTTGTAATGCGATGTTATGATGCTTTCGTTATGCGATGCTTTGACGATGCGTTGCAATCTTTGACCTTTTGGAACGATATGAATTAAAACAAAAGCTTATCAAAAGAAAAATGTACTGGTAGTTTTTAGTAAATTTAAAAAAATTTAGTATGTAATAAATAATTTAACACAATAATTTCTTACGAATCTGGAGAGGACGCTTCCATTTTGGCGAAATAAAAAACAATAAAATGTCAAATGACATTTGCATCACATCAGTTCATGAAGCGCTGTTTGCTTTAATTTGCGCAGTAGATACATACAAGACGCGTTTTGCAACATTGCATCACCGCAACCTATTGACGTTTAGGAACGCTTGACTTCGCAGTACTGCATTAAGAAATTCAGCTTTACTCTTGTTTTGTACGTGTATGTGTATCACCCGTGATATTAGGGGGAAGAAGTTATTCAGTGCGAAGTTAGAGTTTGGAGTGGACGTGCTTTTACATTAAAAAATGTTAAAGAAATGGATCCCGAGCAAAAAGTTGAAATGTTGGAAGCGACAGAAAATTCCATTGATAGTTCGAGCAAATTTTGTGCGGATTAATGCTATGCCGCGATAAAGGCTACAACGTCGCTAGCAGTTGCGAGGAAGAAGGTAAAGGCTGTAGGCACATATTGCTCAGAATATCCTGAGAACCCCTTTTTATATCTCGAGCATTTTCAGAAACCCATTAAGGCGCATAAGGCTTTATTTTTTTTTAATGAATTTCATTATTTTCTGTTATTTTTACCGTAATAGTGTAGAGTACATTGTTTTGTTTTTTATGCATTCAAATTATGCTTACTTTTGAAATCTTTTCACTAGTATGAAATTTTCGGTGATTGTACGACGTTTTCTAGTATTCAACATTTTATGAGTAACGTAAACAATGTCAAACAAGTCATCTGAAGTTAGCAACGTTTCATTTATTCGAATTCGCGAAACAGCCGATGTGCAGTATGCAGAAAATTTGGGTGCACACACAAGCATGCGCTCGAGACAACAAGCAGGTGATCGCTTACACCATGAATTGAATTGAGGCGACCCCGTCTACCAGAATCAAATAAAATGTGTAGATTGAAAAATATTAGGATATAATATCGCTGGACTCGAAAATAAGTTTTTTGAAATTAAGTTTTTTGATTATTTAAAAAGTTTTGATATATTTGTAATTTTTGAAACACATGTTTTAGAAGATGAGGAGGAGAAATTTAAGGGAATATTCAGGAACTATGAATTGAAATGGATTCTAGCAGTGAAAGTAAATACATTTGGAAGAGGAAGTGTATGGGAACTACTAGGCTATAGAAAGTGTCTGGAAGGAGTTGTTTTGAATTTTAAGCGTCCTGAAGAATTGGAGTACTTAGAGGTAAAAACCAACGGTCAGTGCTGTCCTCTTTAATCACTTAAAGAGGTATTATGACCAACTTTGCGACGCACTACAGGATTTAGGGTCAATGTTGCTTCTTGCTGGTGATTTTAACGCTAGGATTAGAGTGTCGCAAAATTATTTTGAAAGTGAATCTTTATCAATAATTATGAATCCAACCCGCAGATCAAAAGATGAAGAGTGTGATAAGAAAGGTACTAAAATACTAGAAGTTGCTGATGCTCTAGACGTAAGGACTCTAAATGAAAGCTGTAAAGGAGACCAAAATGGGGAACATACTTTTATTCGAGTAACGACACGCGCAGTTATTGATTACTGCCTTATGTCCGGGAACTGGCGCTCTATTCTGAGCAACTTCAGGATAACTGCACGAGCTTTCTCAGACCACATGCCCTCGGAAGTTTCATGTATAGTTCAGGGAACGAAAGAAACACTCAGCACGAATCAGCTGAGACTGCTGTCAAAGTTTATATGGAGAGATTGATTTCAACCTTTATTTCAAAATAATTTAAAGCAGGAACTTGTTAAACGAAGGACAGAGAACAAGCTGCTTCACATGGAGGACCTTACTAGAATAATAATTTAAGCTCTTCCAATAAGCACTACAGGAAGGCGTAAGCAAACAGGTCTGATTTGATGCTAAATGCCATAAAAGCAGAAAACTCCTTTTCGCTTCTAAGGCTTTTAGGGAACTACAATACCACTTTTTTTTCAAAAATATGTACATATGTAGTCGCTAATAGAGACTTTAAGCATCTTCGTTTTGTCAAAAAGAAACAACTGGAGCAACAAACCCTAGCCGTCTTAAATTCGTCAAGGTCTTCTGCAGAATTTTGGAAAGCCGTCAAAACTATCAACGGGAGAATCAATATTATGCATCGTCCCTACAAGCATCTGAACTTCGGAACTGTTTTTAGAATCTGCTTTACGCCCCGCAATTTTTGCCTCTTCCTCAATAGGCAGCACTATTTTTTTTTTTACAAATGAGCTCCTACGAGCATTTCGTTCCTTCGGTGAAGCTGTTTAGTGCTCTGATTTTCAACAGGCTTACGCAGTGGATTGAGAATAAGAAGTAAAATAAATAAATAAATATTTGGCGCAACAGCTCTTTAAGTGTCAGGGCCTAGCTTCTCACAACCACTCATGTTGTGTGCGTTATATTTTTCACACGAATGTAAGGGACTTACGGTTTAGTGTTGAATCCGAATGGCGATTTGGGAAACTTTTTCGTGACAACAATACTCTTGGATGTTTATCAGACGCTCGCGAGAGGTGGGACCGTGAACAACTTTTTGGTATTTTCTGGGATTCGAACTTAGAACCTCATGCGTAGTGATCCGACACACTAACCACTTGAGCCACGGCGCCGACGAGAGAGAATAAGAAGTTACTGAATGAATATCGAGCTGGATTTAGGAGAAACTATTCAACTTTAGACCAAATATTCACACTGACGAACATGGCGGAAAGCTTCAATAGAAGGAACAGGAAATTATATGCTTTCTTCGTCGACTTTCGTGCTGCTTTTGATTCTATTGCACGTGAAGCACTTTTTTGTAAGCTATTTAAGCAAAATTGTCGTTTTGTCAAAAGCGATATACGAAAACAACGTCGCGGTAAGCTTGTATCTGAAGACTTTACAAGGCAAGTGGAAGTCAGGCATGGATGTGTTCTAAGTACGTTACTTTTCATTTTATTTATAAATGATATAGTAAATGCAGGAGGAGGAATTCAGTTTGAAAGTATGCAGATACCAGGACTCGCTTTTGCACATGATATAGCTTTTCTATCTGAAGCAGTGGAAGGAATCCAGCGAATGATGAACCGTTTTGAGTGTTACTGTGAACTTTGGAATCTGTCCGGTAATTTAGGGAAGTCTAGAATGCAGATGTTCAGAGATGGTGGCGGTAGATACTCTCGTAATAAAAGATGAACTTACAAAGAAGAAGTATCTAGGTATATTAATTACGGCGGATTTCAACGTGAGAAATCATTTCCTCAGTATGGGGCCGTTGCATCAATAATAAATATATGGAACACAGGAAGCTTAAATTATTTCGTGCGATTGCAGTCTCTATACTGCTGTATGGGGCTCAAGTTTGGGGATACTGTCCGTTTGAAGAGGTTGAAATATTCCTCAGATATTTTCTGAAACGCATTTTCCAAATTATATGCTGCATTTGGAAACAACAGTGTCACCTCAACAACTGTGCATCAAAAAAGCTAAAAACAGTAACCACAACCCATCAGCCCCTTTGGCCGAAAGAAGGTTCGGGAAACCTCCCCAGATTTCCCCGCAACTCAGAAAACCGTAATGGGAAAAGAGAACGTGGAAGTGGGAAATTTGTCCATCGCCGAGCTTCAAGTGGTAATAGTGAATGCCATGCCATGCCACCTCTACTAGATCAAAAAGTGTGTTTAAATCCAAAAATGCAAACACGGAAAACGTTATTGTGCAAGTCCAAAGTAGAGACGATGTACATCGCATTCTCAAGTCTGCTAGTAAGCTTAATGCAACGGGCATAACAATGCACAGGGATTATCCGACCGCGACGAGGGAAAGAAGAAGGCGTTTGATAAAAATAAAAAAACGATATCAAAGCAAAGAACCAAAACATCGAATTGCAAATCCGTTAAGAGAGGCTAATAGTGGGAGCAAATACATTTTACTTTGATTCCACAAACAACTCGATATGTAATGAAAAAGACGGGATGACGTACCTAAACCAGCTGACAATAAGGTCGAATTGACAGCCGAAAAAGCCAGTAGCAGTGGCTCCAAAACTGTGCAAAATGTCGTTCAGGGAAATAGCACTCAGGAAAATAATTTTTAGTAAAAATGCCGTCAGCCTCTTAAATAAAAAATCAAATTCTATTGTAGTTTAAGTAATTTTTCAGGTTGGGTGTCAAATCGCCCAAAATGCAAAAAAGTAAAAAAAAATGTCAAATCACCCAAAAAACAGGTTGGGCGAT
This sequence comes from Brachypalpus laphriformis, assembly GCA_945910035.1. Taxonomy (NCBI): domain Eukaryota; kingdom Metazoa; phylum Arthropoda; class Insecta; order Diptera; family Syrphidae; genus Brachypalpus; species Brachypalpus laphriformis. The sequence goes on from OX246756.1 coordinate 128,551,560, forward strand.
TTAACATTTTTTTTTTTGGGCGATTTGACATGATGTCAAAACATCCAAAAAAGTGATTTTGGGCGATTTTGTGTTTCGGCTATCTTAAGACGGATCTGTGTCATATCGCCCAAATCTGGAAAATGTCACATCGCCCAACATTTTTGGGCGATTTAACACTATGACAGATCGACCAAGAAATGAAATGTTAAATCACCCAAAGCAGAAATGGGCATTTCATCGCAATTTGAAAATACCAACACATAGGAAGGACAAAAAAGACGACCAAATTGAAAAAGGTTGAAAACATTTATTTTCCGCAATTTTGGGCTCAGGGACATTAGTCCCCGGTGCATAAGTTCCACCGCATTGGGACATAAAATGTTGGGTCTTATGTCCCACCTACAAACCTCTCAAGGAAAACAACGGCCAAATAAGATGGGGCATACATAAGTCCACAATGTATAAACAGTGCAGTGTGTAAGGGGGGGCATGCTGCCCCCCTGCAACGCCCCGGCTTGGCGTCAGTGTTGGATTTGAGGCGGGTGCGAAGTTGGGTGCGAAACATGGATATAAAGAAACTTTGCATACACGCATCCTCGCACCCACTTCAAATCCAACAGTGACCCCAAGCAGGGGGTTTGCAGGGGGGCAGCATGCCCCACCTTACACATTGCACTGTTTATGCATTGTGGACTTATGTATACGCCCCTTCGAAAAAAAAAATGTTGCCATATATATGTATGTCCCTGCGCTCATATTATATTCATTAATAATCAGAAATGAAGGATTGAAGAAATGGATGTATTGCCAAAAAAAAAAGTAAGCTGCATTGAGCCGTACTTACGACGTCAATCGCGCTGATTGCTTTGTCAGGCTCACACTTACAGTTACGGGGAAACAAATTCGCGAAACGGTAGCCGCGCCCCATTGCGCCGCGTCCGGCCGTCCTTCGCGCGCGGACGCGACATGAAAGCGCTGTGACTGCTAATGTAATTATTACAATTCGTTTTGAATGCAGTCTTAAACCCAATTTAACGAAAATGTCAATCCGCCCAAAATCTGTTATATTTTTGGGTGATTTGACATTATGCTAAATAGCCCAAAATTAAAAATGTTAAATCGCCCAAAAAAATGTTTGGCCGATTTGACATTTTTCTACATTTTTTCGCATTTTGGGCGATTTGGTTTTGGGCGATCGGAAGCAAGGCTATTAATAAATTTTTTAATTTTTGGGCGATGTGTCGTTGTGTCATATCGCCCATAATTTTTGGGCGATGTGACATTTTTCCGATTTGGTTTTGGGCGATTTGACACCCAACCAATTTTTCATTTAGTTTAATTTCCTACAACGTAGCAGATCTAGGTAAGAAAATCCTTTTTCATAGTTTCTACGATTATATAAATAAGTTTGATATAATTCTTCTTTTTGAAACTTTTTTTGATAAAAATATGGACAAATTTTAAATATTCTTCCGTAATTATACACTTCACTGGATCCCAGGGTCAAGAACTTCTGTCTATGGTAGAGCCAGCGAAGGATGCCTTTATGGTATTAAGAAACACATCAAAGAGAAAATTGAATGCAGTTATATAAAGAAATATAACCGAATGTTAATAGAAACTGTCACTAAAAATTCTAGAATGTACATAATACCTACATACATTAATTGTAATAAGTAAGTGGGGGGATGATTTTTCGAGTCTGTATAGCTTCCTACTGGAGTTTGCGAAAGAAGACATATTGTTAATTGGGGACTGCAATGCAAGAATAGGGAAAGCGCAACTACTAGAAGTGGAACCAGAATCCTTACCAGGATTAATTAATGAAAAAATATGTGCAGAAGATGAACAAATTGATACAAATGGGAAAATATTTTTTGAAATGTGCGAATCTATTGGACTCACAGTTATAAATGGGAGAACTAAAAGCGACCAGCAGGGTCACTTGACATTTATGAGAGGCACAGCATGGTCAACGATTGATTAATGTCTTTTGCGGGGAAAGTGGATGGAGTGTGTAACAGATTTAAATCCGTGTAGTCAAACCTTTTCGGATCACATGCCCTTAACGTTGTGCGGTAAATCTAGAGACGGATCCACCCCCAGCCACCCCACAAATGAATCTACTACCGAAAAGTCAATGGAAGGAAAGATCTGCACTCTTATAAATTATAGATCCATATTAAATCGTAAGATCAACGCTGTAGATGAATCGGAAATTTATTCAATCCGGCTCGGGTATACTCATTACCTGCATCGTGGATGCAACTAAACCTTTCCAATCAGTAAGATGATTAAAGAAAAAAACAGTTATGGTACGACTGGGAATGTGCAGCAGCCAGGAAAATGGCACTAGCCTGCTTGCGATTAATACGACAAACAGGCAGCAGTTTCGCAAAATCCATTTACCAGTAAGAAAACAAGACGTACAAAATCCTATGCAAAGAGGAACAGAAAACGTACACTCAGCATCTAGCTAGAGCGCTTGTAGGGATAAGTGACAGTGGTGCATTCTGTAAACTTGCTTGAATTATAAACTGCTCGATCTTTGTACGAGGTACCCAATTTAAGGCATTGATTCCAGCTGCACATTTTGAGCAGCTGCTTAACCCACCGTGTAGTGGAATCCAACTGCATTATGTGATGCTGCTCTAGAAAGTTGGACCGCAGTATTACATTACAGGACGTCTATAGAGTCATTCATAGATGCAATTTAAATAAATCACCCTAGAAATGGGCTAGGTCGTGAATTCGCAGTTATAACTGTGATTGTAAACTGCTTATGTAAACTGCTAATGCGAATTCGTAATGGAGTCATATAGGTACACCTGCCCGGCTATTTTGTCTGAGTCAGGCAAAATTTAATTTTCTTCCATAAGCGAATTTTCATTTTATGGCACAAGTGCCCCAAATTATTTTACAACTCCTAAATTCCTACATACATATGTACAATACATATTTATGCACTCGTATGTACGTACAATGTACATACATATATCCTTTCATAAAAAACTTACTCGCACATCTGAAACTAAAGAAACGCTAGGATGCTTAATTTTAATGCGCTTCTTTAAATTCGTTGTACTGGTACTGGAGCTCCCACTAGGAAATCGCATTCGGAACGCAATACCACCAGAGGTATATCGTTTTCGTTTCTTGTGTTAACGAAACGAAACAAGTTATTAAAAAAAGTATAACTAGTTTAGAAAATAGTTAAAAATATAACTACTTTCACAAATCGAACGAAAAAACGTTTTCATGTCACTTAGTGCAAACGAACAAAAAACGGAAAACGATAACCGGCGGGTGAATTAGTTAAACGAAAAACGCAGAAAATGTTTAAAAACGAAAAAAACGATAACGAGAAGGTGAAGTAGTTAAACGAAAAACACAGAAAACGTTAAAAAACGAAAAAAAAAAAAAAACGATAACAAGCGCGTGAAGTAGTTAATTAGTCAGTGTATGTATCAGGGGTGGAATCATGTTATTCGTTTTCTCCTTTATGCGTTTTTCTTGTATGCGCAGCAGAATTATCCGTTCGCATGCCTGTGTTGAAATTAGTGTATTCTTTGTTTGGTTATTTTTTTAGTCTGCTGAGCTCGTTTGCTTTTTGTTTTTTTTATTGAATTTTAAATGCGCATAGGAAATAAATGCAGTTACTATTCAAACTGTTTTTTTGAAAAAAAAAAAAAAACGGTTAGGTCGTTACGAGATGAAAAACTGTTTTTTTAACTAGTTCGTTTTATTTATACCCACTCCTAAATAGCACCAATAGCAACTTAGCAAGTATAATCCATGTGCTGCTATATACATACATATCAACCAACCAAATTTTCAAACCAGCTGCGACTTAGCAAGTATAACCCCTGTGTTGGTAAATACCAACCAACCGAGCAAAATTACAAACCAGCTGTAACTGCGATAGCAGCAATAGCAACTTAGCAAGTATAATGCAAGCCCTATGCTGCTATATACAAACCAACCAAACTTACAGACCAGCTGCGACTACGATTTGCAACCTTATTAGTTGGTTTGGTGCTTGTTGGCGTATCATACAAAGGTTCGCACACACAATGGCACATGTTCGAAAAGAAAATTGGATACGACGTTCAGCAGATAACGTGCAAAAAGGGTAGTTTAGTTTCATCATTTTATCATACCTCTTCTTCTTCAAGTTTTTCGTATGAAACAAACATACATTTGTGTGTAGTACACGAAAAATGAAATTGTGAGTCGTGAATAGAAGCCAGAGAAATTATTATTTGCAATTCATTAGCAATAGCAGTTTATTTATAAGTTGTTAAAAGGTTGCAAATGTGAATTTTCATTAGCAGTGAATGATTAGCAGCTTGCGATATTTTGCTCAAACGGTAGTGCATGTCAAACGGTAGTGCATGCGATCATATGAAAACACAAGCGTTTTCACTCAGCTGAGGCCTACCAACTACTACTCTCAACCTCCACGCGATGACAGCCGGGCGCCTAGTACCTTAATTCAAGAAATGGGTAACCAACCCCGTTTGGCGGATTCTTGGTGGCAGCAGATGAGAGAGGGGGGGAAGAGGGCTTTTCCACTAGAGCACTTCTTCCTGTTCCAGGCGGCAGCGGACGAATTCCCTAGACGGAGTCAACGGTGGCGTCTATAGTTCCAGTTAGGTTGAAGTTAGTGAATACCTTGCGCGAGCTGCTTCGACGTATTCGGATCACAGGTCGGTAAGGAATTTCCAATGTTGGTCAGGACATTGGAATAGAGATGGTGGCGGAGGAGCCCTTAATGGGCCAACGGCAGCGATCATACTCCTGTAGTAGACTACTGGCACCGGTGTATTAGGTCCCTCGTCCTAGGGGAATAACTAAGGAACTGGCCCTCCAGGTTGGGGGTTGTGCCGTCGTGGTAACTTCCCTACCACGTAAAAAACTCATGGTTCCGAAACAACCAAAAGCCCCGGATAAGGACGACTCAACTAATGACGACCCCAGCGAACGAAATAAGGAACACGACCTTCGGATCCGTACCTGAAATATCCTGTCCCTTTACAGACCACGTGCAGCCGAACAACTAGCAGAGGCCCTAGACTGCTATAAAGCAGATATTACCGCCATCCAGGCAAGAAGTCTTAAGCTTTCGACACGTTAGTGAGCGTATTATGACTATCCGGATCAAGGCTAAATTCGCTAACATAATATGTGCTCATGCCCCCACGGAAGAAAAGGACCCGGTCACCAAAGAGTGTTTCTACGAGCTCCTCGACAAAACATACGAGCAATGTCCTAAATACGACGTTAAAATCGTATTGGGCGATTTTAACGCCAAAATAGGAAAGGAGGACGTCTTTGGTAAGGCAGTCGGTAAGCATAGCTTACACGACACCACGTCTGAAAACGGACGTAGGCTAATTGATTTCGCTGTGGAGCGAAATGTCACCATAGCAAGCACATGGTTTCCTCATCTCGATGTTCATAAGCAGACATGGCGGTCTAATGATCATGTAACGATCAACCAAGTTGATGATATTGCGATGGACGCAAGGCATGCCTTCAGTATTCTGGATGTCCGGACCGTCCGAGCGGCCAACATAGACTCGGATCATTACCTTGTTGTAGCCAAGGTACGAATGCGGATATCCCAATCTGAGCAGCAAAGAAGAATTACTGTGAAAAAATTTAGCGTGGAAAAGCTACAATCGCAAGAGATCGCCAGACTCTTTGCTGAACGCGTATCCCGAAATCTCTCAATCACCCCTTTGCCGCCAGCATCAAGTACCGAAGACCAGTGGCAACGCTGCCAACATGCCATCTGAAACGCCGCGACTGATGTGTTGGGTTTCGCTCGCCCACCACCGCGAAACCCCTGGTTTGACGAAGAATGCTGGTGAGTGCATGCAGCAAAAGAAGAGGCATATAAAGCGGCGCTGCAAAGGAAGACGAGAGCTGCTCGTGACCTCGAGCAAAAGAGACGCGAAGAACATCTTACTTACTTACTTACTTAGGTGGCGCTACAGTTCGGGGTGAACCTGGGCCTCAATCAACAAGCCTCTCCATTTAGCTCGGTCTTTAGCTAATTGCCTCCAGTTGCGCACTCCAAGTTGGTCGAGGTCCCCTTGAACTTGTGCGCGCCACCTACGGCGATGATTCCCTCTACTGCGTCGTCCCTCCGGGTTAGATTCGAAGACTCTGCGGGCCGGAGCGTTGGTGTCCATTCGCTCTACATGTCCTAGCCATCTCAGACGTCCAATACGCAGTTTTTTGACTAGGTCGATGTCGCTGTACAGCTCGTATAGTTCGTGATTGAATCTTCTCCTCCAAAACCCGTCAACACAAACGGGACCGAAAATCTTACGAAGAATTTTTCTCTCGAAGCGACCAAGGATATCTTCATCCTCTTTTAATAAAGTCCATGTTTCAGCGCCGTAAAGCAGGACTGGGATGATCAAGGTCTTATATAGAGTCTCCTTAGTTGTTCGAGATAGGGCTTTACTGTTGAATTGCCTTATAAGCCCAAAAAAACAGCGATTGGCAAGAGTTATTCTTCGATTGATTTCTGCGCTGATTTTGTTTGCTGAATTTATAGCAGAGCCAAGGTAGACAAAGTCCCTTACTACCTCGAAGTTATAGCTGCCCACGGTGACGTTTTGTCCAATTCGTCGGTGTTGGTTTTCCCTTCTAGTTGACAGCATATACTTGGTTTTGCCCTCGTTTATCGCCAAACCCATTTTGGCCGCTTCCGCCTCAATGCTTGCAAAAGCACCGGTGACAGCCCGCTGAGATCTTCCGATAATGTCTATATCGTCGGCGTATGCAAGCAGTTGTACAGACTTGTAATAGATTGTGCCTCCGGTGTTGGCTTGTGAGTTCCGCACAATCCGTTCAAGTACAATATTGAAGAAGTCACATGACAGCGCGTCACCTTGTCTAAAGCCTGTTTTGACATCAAAGGTCTCGGTGAGGTCATTACCGACCTTGATGGAGCAGCGAGCGTTCTCCATCGTCAGCCTGCACAGACGGACAAGTTTGGCAGGGATGTCAAAACTAGACATGGCTTTATAGAGCTCTTCTCTATAGATGCTGTCATAGGCGGCCTTGAAATCGATAAAGAGGTGGTGAGTATCGATTTGGAATTCTTGGGTTTTCTCCAGGATCTGCCGAAGTGTGAAGATTTGATCGATGGTGGACTTTCCTGGCCTGAAACCGCACTGATAGGGTCCAATCAGGCTGTTGATAAAGGGTTTCAGGCGTTCACACAATATCGCAGAAAATATCTTGTATGCGATGTTGAGGAGACTGATGCCTCTATAATTGGCGCAGTTGAGGGGGTCTCCTTTCTTGTGGATCGGGCAAACGATGCTGAGATTCCATTCATCAGGCATACACTCGTCTGACCAAATATTAGAAATGAGTTGGTGTATGCACTCTACCAATTCATCCCCAGCTGCCTTGAAAAGTTCGGCCGGTAAGCCGTCAGGTCCAGCAGCCTTGTTGGATTTTAGCTTGGAAATTGCTATCCTCACTTCGTTTTGGTCAGGTGGACGGAAATTTTGACTATCATCGTCTATGTTGAATGGTTCATTCTGCCTGACAGCGGGATGTTGGTCTTCGTCGCCGTTATACAGTCTGTAGAAGTAGTTTTTCCATATTCTCAGCACCGACTGTGATTCTACTACGAGGTTTCCATTTTCATCTCTACAGGTTTCTGTACGGGTATTACTTCTATGACACGTTCTTTTTACCTTTTGGTAAAACTTCCGTACATTGTTCCTGGAGTATAGACTCTCGATATTCTCAAACGCGCGCTTCTCATGCTCTTTCTTCTTCTTTTGGAGAAGCCGATGTTCTTCCCGTCTCTTTTGCTCGTAGAGCTCACGAGCAGCTCTCGTCTTCCTCTGCAGCGCCGCTTTGTATGCCTCTTGTTTTGCTGCATGCACTCGCCGGCATTCTTCGTCAAACCAGGGGTTTCGCGGTGGTGGTCGAGCGAGACCCAACACATCAGTCGCGGCGTTTCTGATGGCATGTTGGCATCGTTGCCACTGGTCTTCGGTACTTGATGCTGGCGGCAAAGGGGTGATTGAGAGATTTCGGGATACGCGTTCAGCGAAGAGTCTGGCGGTCTCTTGCGATTGTAGCTTTTCGACGTTAAATTTTCTCACAGTAATTCTTCTTTGTTGCTCAGATTGGGATATCCGCATTCGTACCTTGGCTACAACAGGGTAATGATCCGAGTCTATGTTGGCCGCTCGGAAGGTCCGGACATCCAGAATACTGGAGGCATGCCTTGCGTCGATCGCAATATGATCAATTTGGTTGATCGTTACATGATCATTGGACCGCCATGTCTGCTTATGAATATCGAGATGAGGAAACCATGTGCTTGCTATGGTGACATTTCGCTCCACAGCGAAATAGCCTTAGTCCGTTATCAGACGTGGTGTCGTGTAGGCTATGCTTACCGACTGCCCTACCAAAGACGTCCTCCTTTCCTATTTTGGCGTTAAAATCGCTCAATACGATTTTAACGTCGTATTTAGGACATTGCTCGTATGTTTTGTCGAGGAGCTCGTAGAAACAATCTTTGGTGGCAGGGTCCTTTTCTTCTGTGGGGGCATGAACACATATTAGGCTTATGTTAGCGAATTTAGCCTTGATCCGGATCGTCATAATACGCTCGCTCACGTGTCGGAAGCTTAAGACTTCTTGCCTAAGTCTGCCGCGTATGACAAATCCGCATCCGAATAAGCGTTGAGTGTTGCCTCTGTAGCAATCACCGTAGTAGATGTCACAGTTTTTCATCCTCTTTTTGCCCGGCCCATCCCATCGCACTTCCTGGATGGCGGTAATATCTGCTTTATAGCAGTCTAGGGCCTCTGCTAGTTGTTCGGCTGCACGTGGTCTGTAAAGGGACAGAACATTCCACGTACAAATCCGAAGGTCGTTGTCCTTATTTCGTTTGCTGGGGTCGTCATTAGTTGAGTCATCCTTATCCGAGGCTTTTGGTTGTTTCGGAACCATGCGGTTTTTACGTGGTAGGGAAGTTACCCCGACGGCACAACCCCCAACCTGGAGGGCCAGTTCCTTAATTATTCCCCAAGGACGAGGGGCCGGGTACACCGGTGCCAGTAGTCCACTACGGGAGTATGAGTGCTGCCGTTGGCCCATTAAGGGCTCCTCCGCCACCATCTCTATTTCAATGTCCTGACCAACATTGGAAATTCCTTACCGACCTGTGATCCGAATACGTCGAAGCAGCTCGCGCAAGGTGTTCACTAAGTTCAACCTAACTGGAACTATAGACGCCACCGTTGACTCCGTCTAGGGAATTCGTCCGCTGCCGCCTGGAACAGGAAGAAGCGCTCTAGTGAGAAAAGCACTCTTCCCCCCCCTCTCTCATCTGCTGCCACCAAGAATCCGCCAAACGGGGTTGGTTACCCATTTCTTGGATTAAGGTACTAGGCACCCGGCTGTCACCGCGTGGAGGTTGAGAGTAGTAGTTGGTAGGCCTCAGCTGAGTGAAAACGCTTGTGTTTTCATATGATCGCATGCACTACCGTTTGACCAGCGAAGAACATCGGCTTCTCCAAAAGAAGAGGAAAGAGCATGAGAAGCACGTGTTTGAGAATATCGAGAATTTATACTCCAGGAACAATGTACGGAAGTTTTACCAAAAGGTAAAAAGACCGTGTCAGAGAAGTAATACCCGTACAGAAACCTGTAGAGATGAAAATGGAAACCCCGTAGTAGAATCACAGTCGGTGCTGAGAATATGGAAAAACTACTTCTGCAGACTGTATAGGGGCGACGAAGATCAACATCCCGCTGTCAGGCAGAATGAACCATTCAACATAGACGATGATAGTCAAAATTTCCGTCCACCTGACCAAAACGAAGTGAGGATAGCAATATCCAAGCTAAAATCGAACAAGGCTGCTGGACCTGACGGCTTACCGGCCGAACTCTTCAAGGCAGCAGGGGATGAATTGGTAGAGTGCATTCACCAACTCATTTCTAATATTTGGTCAGACGAGTGTATGCCTGATGAATGGAATCTCAGCATCGTTTGCCCAATCCACAAGAAAGGAGACCCCCTCAACTGCGCCAATTATAGAGGCATCAGTCTCCTGAACATCGCATACAAGATCTTTTCTGCGATATTGTGTGAACGCCTGACACCTTTTATCAACAGCCTGATTGGACCCTATCAGTGCGTTTCAGGACAGGAAAGTCCACCATCGATCAAATTTTCACACTTCGGCAGATCCTGGAGAAAACCCAAGAATTCCAAATCGATACTCACCACCTCTTTATCGATTTCAAGGCCGCCTATGACAGCATCTATAAAGAAGAGCTTTATAGAGCCATGTCTAGTCTCCTTTCTTGTGGATCGGCCAAATGATGCTGGGATTCCATTCATCAGGCATACACTCGTCTGACCAAATCTTAGAGATGAGTTAATGTATCCACTCCACCAATTGAAGAGTTCGGCCGGTAAGCCGTCAGGTCCAGCAGCCTTGTTGGATTTCAGCTTGAATATTGCTATCCTCACTTCGTTTTGGTCAGGTGGACGGAAATATTGACTATCATCGTCTATGTTAAATGATTTATTCTGCCTAACAGCGGGATGTTGATCTTCGTCGCCGTTATACAGTCTGTAGAAGTAGTTTTTCCTTATTCTCAGCACCGACTGTGATTCTACTACGAGGTTTCCATTTTCATCTTTACAGGTTTCTGTATGGGTGTTACTTCTCTGACACGTTCTTTTTACTTTTTGGTAAAACTTCCGTACATTGCCCTTGGAGTATAAATTCTCAATATTCTCGAATGCTCGCTCTCATGCTCTTTCTTCTTCTTTTGGAGAAGCCGATGTTCTTTCGGTCTCTTTTGCTTGTAGAGCTCACGAAGAGCTCTTGTCTTCCTTTGCAGCGCCGCTTTGTACACCTCTTGTTTTGCTGCATGCGCTCACCGGCATTCTTCGTCAAACCAGGGGTTTCGGGCGAGACAAAACACATCAGTCGCGGCGTTTCTGATGGCATGTTGGCAGCGTTGCCACTTTTCTTTGGCACTGGATGCTGCCGGCATAGGGGTGATTGAGAAATTTCGGGATACGCGTTCAGCGAAGAGTCTGGCGGTCTCTTGCGATTGTAGTTTTCGACGTTAAATTTTCTCACAGTGATTCTTCTTTGTTGCTCAGATTGGGATATCCGCATTCGTACCTTGGCTACAACAAGTTAATGATCCGAGTCTATGTTGGCCGCTCGGAAGGTCCGGACATCCAGAATACTGGAGGCATGCCTTGCGTCGATCGCAATATCATCAACTTGGTTGATCGTTATATTATCATTAGACCGCCATGTCTGAGATGGGGAAACCATATGCTTGCTATGATGACATTTCGCTCCACAGCGAAATCAATTAGCCTACGTCCGTTATCAGACGTGGTGTCGTGTAGGCTATGCTAACCGACTGCCCTACCAAAGACGTCCTCCTTTCCTATTTTGGCGTTAAAATCGCCCAATACGATTTTAACGTCGTATTTAGGACATTGCTCGTATGTTTTGTCGAGGAGCTCGTAGAAACACTCTTTGGTGACCGGGTCCTTTTCATCTGTGGGGGCATGAACACATATTATGTTAGCGAATCTAGCCTTGATCCGGATAGTCATAATACGCTCACTAACGTGTCGGAAGCATAAGACTTCTTGCCTAAGTCTGCCGCGTATGACAAATCCGCATCCGAATAAGCGTTGCCAGCAATCACCGTAGTAGATGTCACAGTTTTTCATCTTCTTTTTGGCCGGCGCATCCCATCACCCTTCCTGGATGGCGGTAATATGTGCTTTATAGCAGTCTAGGGCCCCTGCTAGTTGTTCGGCCGCAAGTGGTTTGTAAAGGGACAGAATATTTCAGGTACAGATCCGAAGGTCGTTGTCCTTATTTCATTCACTGGGGTCGTCATCAGGGAAGGGTTTCGGTGAAAACGTGTGTATTGCAGCAGATAATAACACTGCTGACTTAAGGATGGTTTAAAAAAAAAAATCTTTTAGAGAGACCAACCTACAATTCTTACGATTTTTACAAAACGGAAACTGAAACTTCCAAACATGGATTGATTTCTCAACTATAATCTTCAAGAACATAGGAATACGCTAAATATGATTATCGTAATGTTTAAAGTAAGAGGGGAAATAATAAATTTAAATTACATCCCACATCGACCAGACCGATCAAGTCTATGTGACTTGTGTAATCTTCGAGAAAGGGAGGATGTACATATACCATTTTATTGCCAGATGTCCTATTTTAATTAAGTTTCGTGTGAGATACATTGGCGCATCTTCAATGGATATTTATTTATTTATTTATTTATTTATTTAATTCATCTACAAGTAATGTAACTTCACAGATTGGAATAAAAAAGAGATTACAACGGTAATAAAAAAATAAAATTTATATGATGATATGAATTTACCTACTCAATTAACCAATGAAACTAAATAATGTGTTTTTGAACATAGTTCTGGATAAACTTAGATCTACAATAGACCAAACTGAGTTGAAAATTGAAATAGCTCTAGATATAGGCTCGTTCAATCCGTAGTTTGTCCTATATATTGCGCGAAAAAGAAACTCTCTTTGCCTCAATGGCCTTTCTGGAGCATAAATAGGGATTACAGCTAACAAACAAGGGCTTTTTAAATGATAACACAGGAGGTCTCTCACAAACATTACATCGTGGATCTTTCTTCTATTAAGCAGCTTAGCTAAACCTAGAAGTTGGCATCTAGCATCGTATTCCAGCGAAAAATTCCAGGGCATTTTGAAAAAAACAAATTTGGAAAATCGTCTTTGAACTCTTTCCACACGATTAATATGCACCTGGTAAAAAGGACACCAAACGATGTCACAATATTCCAGAAGAGAACGAGCAAGGGCTATAGAAAGGGTTATCAGTGAGTGAGGATTAGAAAACTCGACAGTATTTCTTTTGATGAAGCCAATCATGGAGTTAGCTTTTGACGTTATATAATCCACATGATTTCAAAAAGTTAACGCCTGATCAAAAACGATACCAAGATCCTTAGCCACATTTACCCGTGTTAACTCTAGAGAATTAATGGAGTATCGGAATTAATGGAGTATATAATTGGGTTGAAACATCTGCAAAAAGTTAATACATTGCATTTCTTTATGTTAAGGAAAAGATGATTATCTTTGCACCAAATTGAAAGAGCATTTATATCACTTTGGAGTTTTATACAATCATTTAGGCTTGAAATTCTTAAGAAAAACTTTAGATCATCAGCGTAAAGTAGGCATTGACTGTAGTTTAGCACAGTTGTTATATCATTGATAAAAATAATAAAAAGTAAGGGGCCAAGGTGACTACCCTGAGGTACACCCGAGCTGCAGTTGAAAGGATTTGAAAGAAAAGATTCAAGCTTTACTATCTGCACTCTATTCATTAAAAAAGACGAAATCCATCTCAAAATGGATGAGTGAAAACCGAAGCAATTCAGCTTGCGTACTAAGACACTATGATTCACAGAGTCAAATGCTTTACTAAAGTCGGTGTAGATCGAATCCACCTGATAACCCTTTTCAAATGAATTTAGTACAGACGACGTGAAATATACGAGATTGGAGGCTGTAGATCTCCCTGAAACAAAACCATGCTGAAATTCCGATATATGTATGTTCCTTGACATAAAAATCCAATTTATCTTTGACTATACTTTCAAAGAGCTTAGGGATGGCTGATAATTTACAGATACCCCTGTAGTTCTTAACGTCATTTCTAGAGCCCGATTTGAAAATGGGAAGTAAAAATGAGACCTTCCACTCATCTAAAAAAATGCCAAGTATAAATGATAAATTAAAGATAACATATGCTGGCTTTACAGTTACTTAAAAGCAGTGCTGGAATTCCATCCACTCCTGCACTTGCCGATGGTTTAAGATTGTTGAGAGCTAGAGCTATGTCCTGTAAATCGAGATAAATGCAGCCAATATCCACTTTTTGATCTACTACGGTTGCTGGAGCTAAACGAATTGGTGTGTTATTTACATATACCGATTCAAAAAATCGGGCAAACAGTTCGCACGAAGTTCCAATATTATTGGCTCTACATTTTCGTACGACATTATTTCCGGAATACCATACGTATTACGCTTATGCTTTATAAAGCTCCAAAAGCTTTTGGCGTCAGCTACTAGCTCGCTTTCGATATCCATAATATAATTTCTGCGAACCCCACAGGCGGATCAGTAGAAATGCGATGAAGTGGGAGGGTTATGATCCCTTGTTTTCGGATCATAGCCTCGCTGATAAAAGGAAGAAGAAGAATTTCTGTGAAGAAACCTACTAAGCACACAGAACTGTTTTCTCAAGGTACAAAATCCAGCATAGTCAACTAAGCTTTGCGACTTTTTATACCGTTTGAGTGCTTTAGTTTTAAGGTTCGTTAAATTCATTAGCCGACGATTACACCAAGGGGGCTTAGAGAGTTTCTTCTTGAAAGTTAATGGCAAATACATTTCAAACCCAGAGTAAATAATAACTTTAAAACGAGCATACATCTCACTGAGACTTAGGCTATGAAATTCCTCCTCCCAATCGAAGGAATTAATCCAGTTCGCAAGAAGCAAAATTTGATTTTACTTTTTCACACAAACGAATAAAAGATCTAATAATCTGTTTAATGAATTATATACAGTGTTAACTTGTGAGAGGTTTAAGGAATATAAAAAATCTATGCAATTAAGTTCATGATCTATATAACAATTCGTAGGAATAAGCATATTATCTTCATCGGACCAGGTCCATTTAACATCGGGAAAATTAAAATCTCCTAACACGCATAAGAAGTGAGATGTCTTATTATAAATTTTAGAAACATGCTCGATATTGTCTATGTGTTTGAAATAAGTACTAGCAACACAATTTGCCGGAACATAACTAGCAACAATTATCAGTTGGGAATCAGAATTTACGTTAATTATAATACATAATTGTTCTACTTCAGTAATTGGCAATGATAGTTGCTTACAAGATAGGCTGGATCGAATAGCAATTAAAATTCCACCTCCACGGTCCATGGCAGTCTTGCATCGGTCAAATCGGAATACGGTGTAAAGTCTGCTATCAAATATCTCCGACGAAAGTATACCACCATAAAGCCAGGTCTCAGTTATCACAATGACGTCATATGTAAGCTGGGAAGGGGAGACAAACAGGTCATAAACCTTAGACCTCATTCCACTGGCGTTGTGATAAAAAAGTTTAACAGTAGTGGTGTTCTTCGATGACTGATTGGTCGCAGTGGCTGGCAGTGTAAGGACGTTCTTTAGGTTTTGTTGAGCTCCATTCGACTTACTTCATTTTTTGAACGTTGCAAGAAAGAACGCAGCTTCACACCAACAGGCCAGATATTCGCCTCATAAATTACATCCTTCAACTCAGCTGGAACACCAATTTTAAAATTGACGAATTTTAGAATTGTGTCGTCACTATCCTTCTTGGTGAGCTTATAGCATGAGAACAATGTTGGGCTTACATTAAGTTTAGAGGCCACGTAGCTGCAAATGGCGTCCGTAGTGGTGGAAGGGCGAAAACTACCCAAGTGAAACCATTTGGGTTTATATACTACGCCGATATCAGCATGGTCGCGATTTGTTCCAATAATAGTTTTTGGCTTATTGGTCCGTAATAAGTTTAAGTTTCCACGTTCTTCATCACCAGAAATACCAGCGGAAGCATAAGCATTAGCTTGAACATCAGCATCAACAGATTTCCCAGAGGCAAGAGTATTAACAACAACATCAGCAAATGAAGCAACCGGAGATTGAGGATTTTTAGAATAGATTTTATACGCATCACATTCGGCTACATCCGCATTTAAAGTTATAGAAGTAGCAGGAACAGCATCAGCGAAGGAAGCAGAATCAACAGCAGAATTTACCTGCTCAGCCACAGAATGAGGTAGAATGTTACAGTTTGCAGTAGAAGCAGCAACAACATCATTTACAGCATTAGAAGCAGCAGCATTACCAGCGTTTGCAAGGGCAATCTGATTAGCGAGGCGATCAGTAGAAGCAGTCGAAATCGACACACCTCCAAGCCCAACGTCACAGCGAGTAAGACGGTTATGTATTGCAATAACATTGAGAGATATGAATGATGTCCTGAACATTTTGAATGGCAACCTGGGTTGCGAAGTTTTGTATAAATATACATAACCGCACTTAACTACAGTACACGAATTGTTGAAGGAGACTTTTAAATAAACATATGTATTAAAATCAGAATGCGAAATTAATTTAAGAAATTGTCAATCTGGTAGACGGCCTTGGGCCAAATCATATTAAACTTAGGAATACCGAATTGTAATAAACTATTATTGAAGTTTAAATAGAACTAACTAACTATTGTGGTAGAACCGAAAATCTAGAGGTCCATTATGAGTGTATCACCTGTGCACCTGGGGCAAGATTTATGATGTGATCACTGGTGATACGCTGGCACCTCGGGGACGAATTTTGCTGTGATCAACAGTGATACTACAAAGTGTTCTAAACAAAATCGTTTTTATTTAAAAACATGATTTCACATTTGCAGGTGAAACTATAACTGCAACAATCCACATTTTTTATGGCAACCTTGAAGGCTAACTTCTTCGAAACTAGATGAGTCCGAGTTTAAATACATCGGAATTCTCAGATAATATCACATATTAAAATTTGATCAAAATCCGCGGCGGATAGATTTTTCTAAATAATTACCAAAACAACAACTGCTTAATCAAAAGGTAAGTAAAAATTGCAAAATGATCAAACGGAGAATTCATTTGAAAATTAAATTCATTTGTAAAATAACAATATTATTAAACAAACAAAATTTATTGTGACCAGAACACGGTCTGAGAAATAAAAATTTCCAAATGACAGGCACCCGCTATATCCGAACATATTACGACTAAGAAACATGTTAAGAAAACATATTAAACAACTGAAGTCTGCTGAATATTATAATTATCTTAAACATAAAAATAAGAAAGTTTGGAACCATTAAATATACGTTTCGGTGTTTCGAAGCCCCATAATCTTTGATTGCATTTGACAGGGTACCCTCTTCCCCCACCTTCCAATACGGCTTTTACCTCAGGTATTTTAGAAGTTTTTAATCCCTTCCAAAAGCACTCTACTTAAAACTTTGAAAATGCAAATTTTCGTCGAACGTTGAATAGGGTGATGAAAGAAAGTTTCTTGTGTTAAAAATTCAACGAACGGATTACATTTTAAAAAGCAAATTTGAGTTATCATGCAAAACTTTTCTAAATAATCCTCTTCATGTAACACTACAATTCTGTGTGACTGAGCGTACTTTACTTAAAATGTTTCAATATGGGTTGGTTTAACCGAAAATCGGGTAAACTTTTTAAACCTGATAAACAAATACTGAAAGCTACAGTTGAATCATAAACGACACTTATTTGTTGTCTAGTATACAGATATTAGGGCATTACTAATTTCTAGGGTGCGTTTCTAGTGTTCTGAACTTTAGAACAATTTGAAGTAGCGAGCTACATATTAGCCGCGTTTTGTTATCCTCGTGAGCTGAACTAGTTCATCTCAAAATAAAAAAACGCTCCTGGTTCACATGAAAATTTCATTTTCCCAAGTTGGTAGCAGCAGCTACACTCTGACGTTTCATATGGACTAAAAATGGCGAGAAAATGGCAATCGAAGTGAGAAAAGTGCTTAATATTTCGATATTTGTTTAATAATTAAGTATTTTTAGATACTTATGTCAGAAAGTGAGGATACAACAAATAACTATGATTTACTTCTGCCATTCAGCAGAGCTGCCAAGAACACTAAGTTTTTTCAATAATTATCGCATTTCTCCGGCATATGGAAGAAATTAGATTACTTACACCCATCTAAAGAGGGCTTTATTTAGACCATGGGCTTTATTTAGGAATTTTTAATTGAGGCGAAATGGGGATCTTCGTTACGTTCGATAGGGAAACTACTGACTGCTCAAAACATGGCTTGTGCCAGTAGCGCAACAATTTAGCTCGTGATAAAGTGGTTGCTTTACCTCCTAGTAGTGGTCCCGAAGCAACTATACGTATAAACCCCTATAGTGCGGCTTGTCTAAGGCCTTAATTCTAGACTAGGTAACGCGGGCCAGCAACCTGCGTTACCGAACTCTGCTCGCTAAGAAACCAAAACTTTGCCTCGGATAAGCAATGATCAAATCACCCGTTGACGACTTTTGGCTATTCTACCCGGACAAAGATAGGATTCGAGCATGTGAAAATGGTCCTCGACGCGGGAAGCAAAGGATATCACACTGCCAGATTCCTTCAACTTGAAAAAAAAAAATGCATATGATATAGACTAGATATTTTGGGGGTAAGTGAGGTAAGATGGTTAGAAACGGGCGAGTACTAGTCTCCAACGCGTAACACTATGCTACTCTATTCAGGAAGACCATTCGGAAGTCCATGGGAATATGAAGTCGTACAGCTGCTAACACCAACTGCACGTAAGAGCCTAATTTCTGGCAGTTATATGGTGATAGAATTATGACGGGTAGATTCCGGACTTACGACGTGTCACCATTATACAGTGGCATGCCCCAACGGATGGATCGTCTAAGGATGAGAAGGAGGTCTTCTACAACAAACTGTGGGCTGTCTTCAACACAACACTTAATGGAGACATTGTCATAGTGGTGGTAGATTTGAATGCCAAGGTAGGCAACGACAACAAAGGGCTCAAACATGTTATCCGGAACAACGGCGAAGGTTTATGAATTTCTTCAACGAAAATCGCCTTGTGATAGGAGGCACCATATTTGAGCACAGAACTTGCCACAAAGTCAACTGGATTTCGAATGACAGGAAATCAACTTCCAATCGAATTGACCATTTTGCCATAGCCGCATCCTTAGGAGTAGTTCACTTGACGTCCGGAATAGTGGACGAGTAGATGTGAGAATAGCACGAGATCACAATCTTATGATAGCTACTCTCCAACTAAGCACTGTTGCAGTTCGACAAAAAGGACAGTGTCTATTCGGGTGCGTATTTGTCATTGGAGGCAGACTTAGGTAAGAAGTCTTGAGTTTCCGGTATGTGAACGAGCGTCTCATGATTATCCGTATCAAAACTAAATTTGCCAACATTAGCCTAATATGCGCTCACGCCCCTCACGAGAAGATGGACGACGCGACCAAGGATAACTTCTACCAGCTCTTGAACAAGACGTATGAGCAATGCCCTAGCCATGATGTTAAACTTATCCTAGGTGATTTTAACGCAAAGCTAGGAAGAGAAGACGTCTTTAGTAGCGTGGTCGGAAAGCACAGTCTGCACGACAACGGACTCAGGCTAGTCGACTTCGCGGCGGGACGAAACTTTTTCGTAGCTAGTACGCGGTTCCCACAACTCGATATTCACAAAGGAACATGGCTCTCCTTTGATCGAAAAACTGTCAACCAAATCGATCACATTGCGATCGATGCAAGGTACTCTTCCAGTATTTTGGGTGTTCGGACTTCTGGAGGAGCCAACGTGGACTCGGATCACTACCTAGTTGTAGCCAAGGTACAGATGCGGATATCCAGAACGGAACGAAATTAACGAAATACTGTGAGGAAATTTGACGCCGGGTGGCTACAAACGCAAGAGACCGCCAGGGCCTTTGCCGATCGTGTTTCTTCTAATCTCAATCTAAGTCCTATGCCGCCAGCAGCAAATGCGGGAGACCAGTGGCAGCGTTGCCAACAAGCCATCAGAAATGCCGCCTCTGATGTACTGGGTTTCTCTCAACGAAACCCCTGGTTTGATGAGAAATGCCGGCAAGCACATGCAGCAAAACAAGAGGCGTACAAAGCGGCGCTGCATAGAAGGACTAGAGCTGCTTACGAGGTCTACGTGCGCAGGCGAAAAGAGGAACATCGACTTCTCTGGAAGAAGAAAAAAGAGCACGAGAAGCGCTCGATCGAGGAGATTGCGAGACTTTATTGCAGGAATGATGTTCGAAAATTTTACAAAAAGGTAAAAAGAATACGCCAGGGATTCAAAGCCAGAACAGAAGCCTGCAGGACAAAAATGGCAATATAGTAGTAGAATCGTAGTCGATGCTGGGGATATGGAAGGAACACTTCTGCAGACTATTAAACGAAGATGATGACCAATATTCCGCTGTCATGCAAAATGAGCTATTCAACAGTGACGATGACAGTCAGGATTCCCGTCAACCCGATCAGAATGAAGTAAGGATAGCGATAACTAAACTCAAATCCAAGAAAGCTGCTGGAGCTGACGGCCTTGCCGCTGAACTTTTCAAGGCAGGGGGAGATGAGTTGGTAAGGAGCATGCACCAGCTCATCTGTAAAATCTGGTCAGACGAAAGTATGCCCGATGAATGGAACTTCAGCATCGTTTGCCCGATCCTGAAGAAAAGAGACCCTCTGAACTGCGCCAAATACAGGTGTATAAGTCTCCTCAACATCGCATATAAGATCCTGTCTGCCGAAGTATGTGAACGCCTAAAACCGATCATCAACACCCTGATAGGTCCTTATCAGTGCGGTTTCAGACCTGGAAAGTCCACCATTGACCAAATATTTACACTACGGCAGATCTTGAAAAAAACCCATGAATATAAAATCGATACGCACCACTTCTTCATCGATTTCAAAGTCGCCTATGATAGCGTGTATAGAGACGAGGTATACAGAGCCATGTCTAGTCTTGGCATCCCTGCCAACCTCGTCCTTTTGTGCAGAATGGACGACGTCCATCAAAGTCGGTAAGAACATCACGAACCGTTCTATGTCAGGAAATGTCTTAGACAAGGTGACACACAAGGACATCGACTTAGACAGAAGAGTTCACATACAGCGACTAAGATCGCTTGGTCATTTAGAGCGGATGGAGCCCAACGTTCCTGCTAAGAAGGTCTTCGAATCCACCCCGGATGGACGACGCAGTAGAGGACGACCTCGCGGTAGGTGGCGCAAACAAGTGGAGCGGAACCTCAACCAACTTGGCCTGCGCAACTGGAGGCAGCTGGTTCGTAACCGTGCTGGCTGGAGAGGTTTGTTGGTTGAGGCCCAGGTCCACCCGGACTGTAGCGCCATCACAGTAAGTAAGTTTCGCACGGTGTGGAAGCAATCAGCTCGCTGCTCGCACCCATCCAACACCATTGGTTTGCGATGAAAAAAGCATTTACATCTGTTGCTGAAAGAATTGTCATTCTGGAGCGAATTAAGCAACATCTAAAACACACACTCGATGTCGTACAAGCAGGTTTCCGCTCTGGATTCTCCTGTGTCGACCACATCAACACCGCGAGGGTCATCATCGAGCAGTGCGTTGGATATTGATCGCCATTCTACCAGGTGTTAATCGATTTCGAGGAGGTGTTCGATAGTGTCAACGGGGAGTTTATTGGCGTGCCCGATAAATGAGTTGCTATTATTAAAGCTAGTTACGATGGGTGCAAATGCCATGTTCTACACAGAGGAAATATGTCTGAAGAATTCGAGAACAAAGATGGGGAAAGACAAGGCTGCATTCTTTCATGAATACTATTGGACTCATACATCCCAACTAAAACATCTGGACTTCGCTGATGATAGGTCTGTTCGCGTACTTTGTGCACTAAAATTCATAGATTGTCGAATTTCAAAGACTGGGGGAAAATTCTCTCAGAGAGAGGTAAAATTACGAAAAAGCAAACGAACGCGTTGAACCACAAAGCTTACTACTTACTTACTTACTTAGGTGGCGCTACAGTTCGGGGTGAACCTGGGCCTCAATCAACAAGCCTCTCCATTTAGCTCGGTCTTTAGCTAGTTGCCTCCAGTTGCGCACTCCAAGTTGTTCGAGGTCCCCTTGAACTTGTGCGCGCCACCTAAGGCGATGATTCCCTCTACTGCGTCGTCCCTCGGGGTTAGATTCGAAGACTCTGCGGGCCGGAGCGTTGGTGTCCAGTCGCTCCACATGTCCTAGCCATCTCAGACGTCCAATACGCAGTTTTTTGACTAGGTCGATGTCGCTGTACAGCTCGTATAGTTCGTGATTGAATCTTCTCCTCCAAAACCCGTCAACGCAAACGGGACCGAAAATCTTGCGAAGAATTTTTCTCTCGAAGCGACCAAGGATATCTTCATCTTCTTTTAATAAAGTCCTTGTTTCAGCGCCGTAAAGCAGGACTGGGATGATCAGGGTCTTATATAGAGTCTCCTTAGTTGTTCGAGATAGGGCTTTACTGTTGAATTGCCTTATAAGCCCAAAAAAACAGCGATTGGCAAGAGTTATTCTTCGATTGATTTCTGCGCTGATTTTGTTTGCTGAATTTATAGCAGAGCCAAGGTAGACAAAGTCCCTTACTACCTCGAAGTTATAGCTGCCCACGGTGACGTTTGTCCAATTCGTCGGTGTTGGTTTTCCCTTCTTGTTGACAGCATATACTTGGTTTTGCCCTCTTTTATCGCAAACGCACCGGTGACAGCCCGCTGAGCTCTTCCGATAATGTCTATATCGTCGGCGTATGCAAGCAGTTGTACAGACTTGTAATAGATTGTGCCTCCGGTGTCGGCTTGTGAGTTCCGCACAATCCGTTCAAGTATAATATTGAAGAAGTCACATGACAGCGCGTCACCTTGTCTAAGGCCTTTTTTGACATCAAAGGTCTCGGTGAGGTCATTACCGACCTTGATGGAGCAGCGAGCGTTCTCCATCGTCAGCCTGCACAGACGGACAAGTTTGGCAGGGATGTCAAAACTAGACATGGCTCTATAAAGCTCTTCTCTATAGATGCTGTCATAGTTGGGCTTGAAATCGATAAAAAGGTGGTGAGTATCGATTTGGAATTCTTGGGTTTTCTCCAGGATCTGCTGAAGTGTGAAGATTTGGTCGATGGCGGATTTTCCTGGCCTGAAACCGCACTGATATCGTCCAATCAGGCTGTTCATCAAAGGTTTCAGGCGTTCACACAATATCACAGAAAAGATCTTGTATGCGATGTTGAGGAGACCTATGCCTCTATAATTGGCGCAGTTGAGGGGGTCTCCTTTCTTGTGGATCGGGCAAACGATGCTGAGATACCATTCATCAGGCATACACTCGTCTGACCAAATCTTAGAGATAAGTTGGTGTATGCACTCTACCAATTCATCCCCAGCTGCCTTGAATAGTTCGGCCGGTAAGCCGTCAGGTCCAGCAGCCTTGTTCGATTTTAGCTTGGATATTGCTATCCTCACTTCGTTTTGGTCAGGTGGACGGAAATTTTAACTATCATCGTCTATGTTGAATGGTTCATTCTGCCTGACAGCGCGATGTTGGTCTTCGTCGCCGTTATACAGTCTGCAGAAGTAGTTTTTCCATATTCTCAGCACCGACTGTGATTCTACTACGAGGTTTCCATTTTCATCTCTACAGGTTTCTGTACGGGTATTACTTCTCTGACACGTTCTTTTTACCTTTTGGTAAAACTTCCGTACATTGTTCCTGGAGTATAAACTCTCGATATTCTCAAACGCGCGCTTCTCATGCTCTTTCTTCTTCTTTTGGAGAAGCCGATGTTCTTCGCGTCTCTTTTGCTTGTAGAGCTCACGAGCAGCTCTCTTCTTTCTTTGCAGCGCCACTTTGTATGCCTCTTGTTTTGCTGCATGCACTCGCCGGCATTCTTCGTCAAACCAGGGGTTTCGCGGTGGGAGACCCAGCGCATCAGTCGCGGCGTTTCTGATGGCATGTTGGCAGCGTTGCCACTGGTCTTCGGTACTTGATGCTGGCGGCAAAGGGGCGATTGAGAGATTTCGGGATAAAGAGTCTGGCGGTCTCTTGCGATTGTAGCTTTTCGACGTTAAATTTTCTCACAGTAATTCTTCTTTGTTGCTCAGATTGGGATATCCGCATTCGTACCTTAGCTACAACAAGGTAATGATCCGAGTCTATGTTGGCCGCTCGGAAGGTCCGGACATCCAGAATACTGGAGGCATGCCTTGCGTCGATCGCAATATGATCAACCACAACCACAAAACTTACCCACTTTTTATATGTCAAATAGACGTCAAAACTTCAAATCAAATTACATCTGAGAAACGTGTGCCGGAAAGAATTAAATCGTTCATATTTGTATAGTTTACAAAAATGTATGGAAGATAATGGATAAATTAACCCCAGAAGACATAAAGGTTTTGCTGGATTGTTTCATGGATAATGATGACGATATCCTTAGAATCTTAATGGAGCACTCCGATGAAGAGGAAAAGATTTTGTTGGCAGCCTCTTTTATTAAGTAAAAGAGAAATTGCGTGAGCGATTTTATGCATTTAATAGTTCCATCATACTTTGAGTAAGAATTCAGGATGCATTTTCGAGCTAAAAGATCCTTATTCGAAAGTCTCACAGAAAAGTTCGGGTCATCTGAAATGTACCAAAGTCTACGCGCAGATAAAAGATGTAGTGCTAGGAAGCACATTGGAGTTTTTTTGTGGTTTACTGGACATGAGGCGTGTAGTTTTAGAGATCTTGCTAATCGATTTAATCTATCGCTCTTCACAGTCTCACTAATAATAGAGAGATCTACGATGTTCATAAGCAGCATAAGCCCAACAATTATAAAGTGGCCAAACGAGCAACAAAAACAGCGAAGTGGTATCTTTTTTGGAAACAAATCAGGTTTTTCTAAGGCATTCGGTAAGATACATGTTTTCCATTTACTGTTCCTTTAATTACAATTTTTTTTTGTACATAGGTTGCATCGATGGGACACACATTGATATTAATCCACCACAGGCATGCAAAGATGACTACATTGACCGAAATGGAAATACGAGCATATGTTTACAAGCTATTTGCAACGAAGAAGAAAAAAAATGTTTCAACGCATTTGTTGGATTCCCTGGCTCTTCACATGACTGCTGGAGGTACTTCATCTTTTAAGTTCTTAATATACAATGACCTTAAAATTTTTTTTTTTTTTTTTTTTTTTTTTTTTTTTTTTTTTTTCGTGGGTAGGTGAAAATCTTCATGAGACACTATGAGACTGTGTACTCATAGTAGTGTCAGATTTCTACTGACTAAAAACACCCTTCCCTTCGTTTTGTTTACTACGACTAAGTTTGACCTTATCAAGTAGTTTAAGCTTCAGATTTATATTCGCGTGAGGCAGGTAGATTTTCAATAAAAGCACCTGCTGAAACCGTCATGACATGCGGCTTTTTGTCTTATAGCGCTAATTCGAACGGTTTCGTTCTTTGAAGTCGGCGCGTAAGATTTGTCACATCCAAAGTTTGGAGTATGGCACAGTTGCAATGGCCATGAAGACGAATACGAAGCTTGCGAGCGAAGCTTTTTATTTCGTCCTCCACGGTAGCTATCCCTAAGTCTCTGTGGATATCATTGTTTCTGATATACCAGGGAGCGTTCACGATTATTCTTAAAATTTTATTTTGCAATGATTGTATGAGATTCCTATTGCTTGGTTTGGTACAACCCCAGAGTTGTATACCGTACGTCCACACGGGTTTAAGCACTTGCTTATACAGAAGCAGTTTGTTATATACGCTTAGTTTGTAATAACTTCCAATTAGCCAATACATTTCTCTAAGTCGATTTTCGACTTCGTCACGTTTCTTTTTAACGTGGGGTTTCCATTTAAGTTTCGCGTCTAGTGTCATTCCCAGATATTTAGCTTCGTTTGCATGCGGTATTTGTACCGAGTTAATGAAAACGGGAAGGTTGATTATTTTCTTGTAAGTGAAGTTAACATGCGTCGATTTGGTCTCGTTAAGAACAATGCGCCAAGTTTTTGTCCACTCACAGATTTTATCCAAGGCTCGTTGGAGTTTTATGGTTGCTGACTCGATTGAACTTTCCGTTGCCAAAATAGCCGTATCGTCCGCGAACGTAGCTACAATAGTGCCTTCAGTTTGAGGTATGTCCCGAGTGTACAGCAAGAATAAGATAGGCCCAAGGACACTTCCTTGCGGAACTCCGGCGGCGATTTCTTTAAAATCAGAATATTCAGTTCCGTGCTTAACACGAAAAAGTCTGTTTTTAAGGTACGATTCTAAGATCTTATGAAGTTGCTCCGGAAGGATTCGTCTTAGCTTATAATTCAATCCATCGTGCCAAACCCTGTCGAAGGCTTGAGATACGTCAAGAAAAGCGCTAGAACAAATCTTTTTCTCCTCAAGGGCTTTTTCAATTTCGTCGGTTATTCTATAAACCTGGTCAATTGTGGAATGCTTGATTCTGAACCCGAATTGGTGGTCAGGTATTAGGCGTCTCTCTTCAATGACCGGAAGAATCCGTTTCAGAAGGAGTTTTTCAAATACCTTCGATATTATTGGTAGTAGCGATATCGGTCTGTACGATTTTTTGTCATTTGGAGATTTTCCCGGTTTCGGAACCATTATGACTTCTGCGACTTTCCATTGATTTGGAACGTATAATAATCTAATGGAAGCATTTATTAAATAAAGCAATTTTAATAGTGCCTTTTTTGGTAATTCCTTGAGGATTTGTCCGGTTATTAAATCATAGCCAGGAGCTTTATTGTTCTTCAGGTTTTTTATTGCCTGGCAAAGTTCTATAAGTGACACACTTTTTATTCTAAGGTTGTCAGATGTCGTAGTCGTACCGGTAAAATCGTCTACCAATGTTTCTCCATCAAATGGCTTAAAAGTTTCTTCTAAGTGCTCGGCAAATAGATCCGCTTTTTCTTTGTCACCTTTTGCCCATTCGTCGTTGTTTTTTCTTATCGGTGGCGAATGTATTTGCGGTTTTTTAATTCTTTTGACAGCTTTCCAGAGCGAGTAATTAGTAGTTTTTTCGGCGGTTAAACCTTCAAGATAAGCTGAAGTCTCTCGGTTTTTTAGGTCTTGGATCGCTTTTTTAAGCTTATTGCATAAGAAATTCGAGTGGGTTTTATGCTGGGGAGCGCGAGTTTGTTGCCATATTTTGCGTGCTCTCCTCTTTTCTCGAATAAGTTCTTTTATTTCCGGCGGATAATAAGCTTCATTGCATGGGACTTCTTTCCTCCTTAAAGGTGTATTTTTCCACGCGGCATTTTGTATTGATTCAATAAATTTACCGAGCTCATCTTCTATTTCGAAGGGTGTTTTGAGCGATACATTTAAGACAATATTTTCTTCGCAATCAGTTCTAAAGTCGCGCCAGATAGTTTTTTTGTTAGTTAATCTAGGCACAGCTTCTACTGTCATTAGTCGGTCACTTATTGTCAAGATTACCGGCGAGTGATCTGAGGAGAGATCAAAGCTTTCCTCTACTTTCGCAAAATTTGAAGATACTCCTTTCGCTACGAAGAAGTCTATTAGGTCCGGTGTTTTTGCTGTATCAGAGGGCCAATACGTCGGTTTCCCCGTCGAAAAGAAATCAACCCCGAATTGCATACCGGCTTCGTACAGAAGTCTGCCTTTCCGTGAATTGGATCTGGAACCCCAAAAGGTGTGTTTTGCGTTGAAATCGCCACCTATAATGAAATTCGGTCCAAGTGAGTCAAGGAGACATACAAAGTCGTTACTTCTAAACGTGCATCGCGGAGGACAATAAATGGACGCGATGTTGAAATATGAGTGCCTATTCTTAACTCGAACTGAGCTTGTTTGCATTGTATCGATTTCAATCGTCGTATTTATGGAGTGCTCAATGCAGTCTTTAATGAATAAGGAGGATCCGCCTCTAGCTCTTCCGGAAGGGTGGTATGCGTGATAAGCACGATACCCTCTTATTTTTACTCCGGATTCCTTTGTCAAATGAGTTTCAGAGATCAAGCAAATGTCAATGTTGTCATTCCGTAAGAATACTTCTAATTCGGCGTTTTTTTGTAGAAGGCCGTTTGCGTTCCATGTTAAAATTTTTAGTAACTGATTCATATTCATATGGGAGTTCTTTTCTGGCGAGGTTTTAACTCAAGCTTGCTCAATTTATCAAATATGACTTTGTTTACCTTCGTTTGCTCCTCAAGTTTCGCAAGAATTATAGAGAAGACTTGGGAGACTGGGTCTACCGTAACACCGCTTTGCTTGGTTTCTAGCGACGCAGCTTGAGCATATGTTAGCGTCTCTGGAGATTGTGGCTTTTCCTTTGATTTTGCCGAAGGAACTTTACTTTGCTCGACTCTCGTCTTAAGTTTGACGTGTTTATTGACGGTCGTTACCCTTGGCTTAGCGATTTCACGACTATTTTTAACCGGTTCTGTGTTCTGGCGTTGAATATTTTTAAATGTGTCTCGCCTTTTTTGAAGCTCTTTTGCCACTTCGCAACCTCGATAGTTCGCTGGGTGCTTTCCTTTGCAGTTAATGCAGGTAGCCGGGGCCTGCTTATTTAGGTCACACTTTTCTGAGAGATGGTTACCAGCACATTTTACGCATCTCGGCTCTTTTTGACAATACGACTGTGTGTGATTAAAGCCTTGACAGCGTTTACACTGAGGTATCGATCTCGTACTCGTACGCATAGGCTCAATCTTGACTACGATATTCAGAATAGTTTTAACGTTATAAATATCGTCTACATTTTCGCTCCTGTCAAAGGTAAGCATAAAGAGCGGAAGTCCATGCTTGACCATGATTTCCTGGCCTTGTTCCGTTTGTTGCTTCACCTTTTTGAGAATATTGACGGCATTAAGAATTTTCAAACCTTTAGCTTTGAGGTCGTTCATTACGTCGTCTTTTGTGCACGAGGGGTGGAGACCCCTTGCTATAACACGCAGTGGTCTTTCTGACTTATTTTCATAAGTATACCACTGGATTTTTTCCGTGTTTAATTTTTGTGATATTGCTCGGTAGCCATCGGAGTCATCAACGTTAATTTTCCACGCATTGTTCCTGAGTGACGTTACCTTGAATTTCGATGTCGTCGTACCTTTAAGAAGGCAATGTAGCTTACTGTAGTCCGTTATGCCAACGACGTTTATTGCAGGCGGAGGACGTGCTTTAGCTTGAGTTTGTTTTGGCTTCGGCTCATTTTGCTTGTCTTCTTTTCGCGGCTCGATTTCGGGCGAAGAGCCGGCTCTGCGTTTTTTGCTAGGTCTTTTCTTTAAGACGCAATTCGTTTCGCGTGCAAGCTCTTCTTCGTCCGTGTGATATTGTGGATTAGCTGCGCGGGGAGGGGAATCTTCGCGTTCTTTTTGTAAAAGCGAGTTCTTTAGAAGCTTGTTTTCCTCTCTCAGCATGTCTACCTCTTTTTTGAGCTCTTGGTAGAGCCGATCCATTTCATCAAGCCTATTGCGAAGTTCGTTATTTTCCTTCTCAAAGCTTTTACATTTCTCTAAGTCCTGTTTCTTGTGCGCTTGCACTTCCGGCGGACTTTTTTTCCCGGAGACATTCGGTCTTGATGGTGGAGACCGAGGTACCCTTGAACTTTTTATAAAGGGATTTATCAATTGCAATAATTGGCTCTCCCCAGAATCCGTAGAGCCTACCTCCGAAGAGGGTGGATTTTCCAGTGAACCTGGACTGCCACCTGGGGTATTAAATCTTTTCGTTTTACTCATTGCATTTTTTTGTATACACTTTAAGCCCGGTATACGAAGGGTGGATTTTAGTCGCCTCTTACGACAGGCATGCCTACCTCGGGTATATTCTAACCCCTACCCGAAGGGGGTAAAATGCAACGTATTATTGCTTTCAAATTATTGTCTATTGGGCGATTCGGCGTGTCGATATACAAACAATTTAATCACTCCTTACAGAGATAACGGCCATTTGACAAGTGCTCAAAAAAATTTCAGAAAATAAAGGTCCTCTCGTGTGGTCATAGAGCACTCTTTTGGTATTTTAAAGCAGCGATTTCGTCAATTATATTATTGCAAGCTAAGGGGTATCGATAAAATATGCCACTTCGTGAGAGCTTGTTGCGCCCTCCATAATATTGCAGATGAAAAGGACCTTGATTTCTCACTAGAAGATATTCCTGAAACAAGCTCTGAATATTTGCAGTATGGAAAAACTGCAAGGGCAAATTCAGTTAGAGATGCAATCTGCCAGGAATTCCAGCGAAATTGATATAAATGCATTAACAATACATACAGTTTGTCAAGAAAATGTTTGCAAAACCAAAAATTACACAAAAAGAGATTAAGAAGTATATATTTACTAAGAAATACATAAAAATGTTCCACTTTTTCTTCATAACTCCGTTTTCATATGAATTCTTTGCCGTAATGTAAAACAGAAAATAGAAAATTCAACCGAAAAATAAGAGAAAAACAACGAAACACATCCAACGGTATTTCTTTCAGTGTCAAATAATTCTTTGCAAAAGATTATATACTATTAGGGGAATCACACGAATAATAGTTAGGGAAAGAAGAACACGTAAATTAGCTGTAATTTCGTTACATTTGTGTTGTGTTGAAGTTATTAAGTGATTAAACGTTTGAATCGGCACAAAGGAATTAAAAAAAAAACATATTAAATATGCCAGGTAAACGACTGACTGAGGAAATGATACACTTAGTGTATTATAATTATTATAAGGGTAAATCTGCTAAAGAATTGGCTGAAATGTTTTCTATTAAATTAAGAACTATTTACAACATAATACACCGTGCCGAAAAAGAAGGCAGGCTAGCGCTAAAGCAGTCAGCAGGTAGACCAAAAAAGCTAAGATGGAGGGATGAAAGAAAAATAATAAGAACCATAAACGAAAACCCTCATGTCAGCACAACGGTCTTAAAAAAGGATTGCGGAGTTGAAATTTCCCATGAGACCGTCAGAAAAGTTATATTGAAAAACAAATACAAATCGCGAGTCGCCAGAAAAAAACCATTGCTCCGGGCGCAGAATATTTGCAAAAGACTAACATTTGCAATGGAGCACATTCTTCTTCCGATGGAGTATTGGAACGATGTTGTATTTTGTGACGAGTCCAAGGTAATGTTATACTACCATGCAGGACCACCGAGAGTCTGGACAAAACCGCTAACAGCTCTCGAAAACAAGAACATCATTCCAACAGTTAAATTTGGAAAATTGTCAGTGATGATATGGGGATGTTTTTCAAGCAAAGGCGTTGGTGAACTAAGACTGATTGATGAAACTATGACTAAGGAAGTGTATTTAGATATTTTGAGAGAAAATTTGAAAAGAAGTGTACAAAAGTTCGGCTTTGTTGACCCAGAAAACGGAAACAAATTGCGTTTTAAGTTTTACCAGGACAACGACCCAAAACATAAATCCTATTTATGTAGAGAGTGGTTGCTTTATAACTGCAGCAATGTTATTGACACCCCTGTACAAAGTCCCGACTTAAACCCCATTGAAAATTTGTGGGCTTATCTAAAAAAGATGGTGGCAAAAAGGGGCCCAAAGTCGAAAAAGGACTTAATTAAGTTCATCAACGAGGAGTGGCTAAACATTCCTGAGGAATACGACCTTCAGATGCTCATAGAGTCCATGAGGAGTAGGTTACAGGACGTCATTCAGGCTAACGGCGGACATACCAAATATTAAAACTTAAAAAAAATGTATTTTATTTAGTTTTTTTTACATGAAATTTAAAGATGTACAGAATTTTGCAAAGAATTGTTTGACATTGATAAAACTAATATTGCTAGCTTTTTGTTAGATTTCTCTTAGTTTTAGTCTGATTTTTCTTTTTTTTTTGTAAATTACAGTAAACATTTAATACAAAAATTAAATTATAAAAAAAAAATTAAAAAAATCATATATTTCTTAATAAAAACATACTTATAAATCTATTTTCTGTATTTTTTTTTGGTTTTGCAAACATTTTCTTGACAAACTGTATATTATAAGAAACTTGATGCCTACGTACTTACGTCCAAATCAAATAAAGAAAAACAAAATAAAAATAACATAATTTAAAATTGATTTTTATTTCTTGCTTAGTTTTTCTACAATGCTTTTTAAAAGAGCGTTTCTCTCTTCTTCGATTTTCTCCCTGTTGTTCATGTGCTTTAGAATTTTGGTGTAGAACTCGTTCTTTTCTTTTCTAACCTCATCAATCTTTTGCAGTATTTTTTCTTGCGTGGATTCCGATCTTTTTGGCCTTTTAACTGCAGGGCTACAGGTGGAGTCTTCTGAAATTTTGTAAGAAACGTAATTGATAAGAAAGAGGAATTCTTAATCGTCAAGTGTTTCAAACCTGAAGTTGATGGTATATATTGCCCCGTAGCGTTTTGTATTAATTCTGCGCTTTAAGAACATACAGACTCACTACTGTCTATGAAGAAATCTGGGTGAATACCTCTTCTCTCACTTAATACTTTATCTAGCTCAATTTACGAATAGAATATAAATTAATTATTTGCCAAAAAATTGATTTACAAATGTATTTCCAATATTACCTCTCGTAGGGGCAGGTTTTCTTTATCTCTACCTGGCTTAGAGTTGTGAAGTTTTGTTTCTTTATATTTCCTTTCCATGCTGCGGTATTTTCCATGCGCCTGGGCTACAGTAAAAGCATAGCCCTCTTCCGAGAGTTTCTCCTGGATGCGCTGCCACATTTTATTCTTGTTTTTTAGCTCAAAGGTTTTCCCTAGCTTTGAATGGAATTTTTCCATCAGCGATAGCAGCAATTTAGTTGGTGCCTCCAACCAAACGTCTTTACTGACTACTCTATCACCCGAAATTCCTTCCTGTAATGGTTCTTCAATCTCCGTAGGTGCATCTTCATCGTGCGCAACCTCTGACACCAAGATGTTCGGGATAAAATCGTATTCACAATCTTCAGATTGCTGTGACTCCAGCACCTGCTTCGTAATTTCCTCTCTATAATTTTCGTCTGCAAAATATTTATTTTTTTTTGTTATTTTCAGTTAATCAATGCTTCAAATACTTACCACTTTGTAACCTTCTGAATGTGTTTGGAGAACATTCAATTTCAAGTTTATTTTGTTCCATTTTGTTTATTTTTTACCGGCTGTTAGAATGAAATCATACAAGGCAATAAAAAATGACGTATAGCAATTTGACAGTTTTCACAAACCAGCCCACAGAAATTTTTTGCGCTAAAATTCGTAGCATGGGGAAATTTCTTACAGAAGAGCGCTCTCTTCTGTCAAAAACTACGAAAATTCTCAGTACTCGAACAGCTTTCCGTAAAAATTCGTTGTTTTGGGAGGTTACTGGAACAGACCTGATGTCTCACAGAATTATGGGCCTCTATCAAATGACAGCAGATCTGAAGAGACAGGTGTCATTGGGCTGAAAATGAGCACGTAACAAACAAAAAATGTCAGCCTTGGAACAAACTCATCGGCTCAAATATACTCGTACATTGCTGGACAACCAGTAGAGATAGTAGAAGATTACCAGTATCTAGGGCGTATTGTCTTAACCGACACGGTGAAACCGAACTGAGTATAGTCAACAGGATTGCCAAAGCAAAGCAAGTCCGCGTTCGGGATGATGTCCAAAATATGGCGAAGCAATGCCATCAGTTTGAACACTGTTCCGCTCCAATATTGAATCCGTGCTGTTGTATGGATGTGGAGAGCGACTATTACTATCACTGGAAAGCTGGGAACGTTCGTTAACAAATGCCGACGCAACATCTCAAGAATTTTCTAGCCCAACAGTAGTTCTACAAAAGGTGGTGTAGAAACATTTCGTCAAATGCACCATACTTCTCCGTAAAACGTAATACACACAGGCGGCCAGTCACTTTTGAATTTGAAGAGACTTAATTTTTTAACTATCAACAAAGCGTTAGAAATATGAGCTGCAAGCAGTAGGAATACTACGCTCTTGCCAACAAAAAGTCTAAGTTACCAATGAATGTGCGTAAAAAAAATCTCCCAAGCCCAAAAATCATCATTCATTATCAGTTTGTTTTGTATTTATTAGCTCTATTCGAAGAATAAGTTATTGAAATACATATATGCATACGAGTGTGAACGCCTGAAACTTTTTATCAACAGCCTGATTGGCCCCTATCAGTGCGGTTTCAGGCCAGGAAAGTACACCATCGATCAAATCTTCGCACTTTGACAGATCCTGGAGAAAACCCAAGAAGTCCAAATCAATACTCATCATCTCTTTATCGATGTCAAGGCCGCGTTTAGCGTTTAGCGATAAACAAGGGCAAAGCTAAGTATATGCTGTCAAAACCAACACCGACGAATTAGATAGAACGTCACAGTGAGCGGCTATAACTTCGAGATAGTAAGGGACTTTGTCTACCTTGGCTCTGCTATAAACTCGAAAAATACCATCAGCGCACAAATCAAGCGAAGAATAACTCGTGCCAATCGCTGTTTTTTGGATTTATAAGGCAATTCAACAGTAAAGCCCTATCTCGAACAACTAAGGAGACTCTGTGTAAGACCCTGATCATCCTAGTCCTGCTTTACGCCGCTGAAACATGGACTTTATAAAAAGATGATGAAGATATCCTTCGTCGCTTCGAGAGAAAAATTCTTCGTAAGATATTTGATCCCATTTGCGTTGACGGGTTTTGGAAGATAAGATTCAATCACGAACTATACGAGCTGTACAGCGACATCGACCTTGTCAAAAAACTGCGTACTGGACGTCTGAGATGGCTAGGATATGAAGAGCGAATGGACACCAACGCTCCGGCCCGCAGAGTCTTCGAATCTAACCCGGAGGGACGACACAGTAGAGGAAAGAATTGGATTAAGAATATAAATTTGACATTAGAAGTTCTATTATATCGTTCGCCTCAGAAGTTTTTGTTTTCAGAACACTTAACGAAATATTACGGTCATGGTAAAATTTTATATATTCTTGCAGAATATCGTAATTGCGGCACCTTCCAATCGATCCTTAGCTGATGTTGAATTAACTACAGTGTCATTTAAAGTAAGTTTTACAATGTAATGTTTAGATTTTGTGTTTTGATGCATTTTGCTAAGTGGCGGAATATTTGGTGGAAATAGAAAAAGTTAGAATGCACATAATACCAGTATATGTCAACTGTAACAAATGGATGAATGACTTCACTAGTTTATATAACTTCTTGTTGGAATTTGGCAAGACTAATCTTATGGTCATTGCTGACTTTAACGGGAGAGTGGGATCTAGTCAAATACTGAATGTGGAAACGGAGCGATTGGCACGATCGTTAAGTGAGGTGAGATATGCAACTGATAAATGCACTGATGGCAATGGAATGAAACTGATCGAAATGTGTGAAACAATCGGACTTACATTATTAAACGGGCGAACGAATAGTGACCTCAAAGGAAACCTAACTTTTTTAAGGGGCACCGCGTGCTCAACAATCGGTTATTGTTTCTTGCAGGGAAACTGGCTAAAGCATACAGCTAATTTCCATGTCCAGGACCACCAAATTGCTAACTTCCGAAACTACATTGGAGACTTAGAAATAAAAGGATTAAATAGTAGTGAGCTCCAATCCGTCAGTGGCATAGATATACTTACGACATGTAATTCAAATGCAGCTAGACCATTGCAATCCAAATCGAGAAAAAACGGAAGCAACCTTGGTAAGACTGGGAATGCGAGCAGCCAGGAAAAAATCGTTTGCCTTTTTACGGCTCCTAAGAAGCATGAACACCAATTATGCAAAATGTATGTACCAGGTTGCAAATCAGAAGTTTAAAAGCATCTGCGAGCAAAAACAAAGGCTCTACATTCGGAACCTCTCGTCAGCGCTCGCAAACATACAAGACAGCAGGTCCTTTTGGAGGATGGCAAAAGCAATAAACGGTTCGCTCTTCGCGAAGGGTATCAAGGTTGAAGCTCCCATTTTAGCGGAATACTTCGAAAATCTGCTGAACCCACCGCAGGCTACCTCACATCGAAGTAAACTCGTTAGGCCGACCTATAACTTTCCAGGATGTCATCAGAGTCATAAATAGATGCGGCTCAAATAAGGCTCCAGGGGAAAATCGTATTCCTTTCGAATTTGTTAAACATGCGACTGATGCCTTCCTGCAGAAGCTCACGGAAACTTATGATTTTATTTTCAGTACTGGCGAGGTGCCATCATCCTTCAAAAAAAACATAATATTTCCAATTTTCAAGAAAGCAGACCCAAATGAGCCAAGCAATTATAGAGGGATATCTTTCCTAAATGCAACTTCCGAAATTTTTACAGGAATTATCTTGGAACGATTAAAAAACTGGATACGCGAAAATGACCTACTTAGCGAGTTCAGGCTGGTTTCCGCAAAGATTATTCCACAGTGGATAATATCTTCTCTCTTACAAGCATCCGCCCAGACTTTTTTGGATTAAGGTAAAAAACTGTACGTTTTCTTTGTGAATTTCAAGGCAGCCTTTGATTGTGTCGACAGAAGAGCCCTTTCTACAAACTGAGCAACCTAGGAGTTTCGACAAAGGTACTAAAAGTGCTACAAAAAATGTACGAAGAGCGGTTTGGGATGGAAATCAGTCCATCAGATTTCAGTCGAAATCTGGTGTGAAGCAAGGATGTCTGCTGAGCCCTATTTTGTTTTCGATCTTCCTGGACGATCTAGTTGCATACCTCCCAAGAGGGATATCTCTCGATGGATTACGTGTTAACCTCTTGCTCTACGCTGATGATATCGTAATACTCGCGGGAACTCCGAACATGCTACAAATCATGATAAATAAGCTGTATCAATACTGTCAAATATGGAACTTGCAACTGAACACCAATAAATCAAAAGTTATGATTTTCCGGAATGGATGGGGCGCTACGCAACCAATGAAAAATCGATCTGGCAAAATGAGGAACTGGAAAAGGTTAAAGAATATAAATACCTCGGAGTACTGATCACCCTACAGTTATCTTTTAGAAAACACTTTCAAGAGAAGTTAAGAGAGTCAAAAATGGCAATCAATTGTAACTGGAGAAGGATTTTGGGAAAAATGAAAATCGCGCCTAGTGTAAAATATAAAGTCTTTGAGGCAGTCATAAGGTCAATCATGTGCTATGCGGGACAAGTGAGGGGGATCTGGCAGTTTGAGGAGGTTGAAAAACCTTTGAGATACTTCCTAAAGAAAATATTCAAACTGCCAGAAAGTACGCCAAACTACATGTTGTACCTGGAAACGGGGCTGCCACCGCTTCAGGTGTTTACGCTTAGACTTCACTTCTTATACATCTTGCACACGTAGACGAAATAAGCCTAGCAAAAGCACTGGGGGAACTTTTAATTAAGATCGAACGATCTACACGGAAGTCTTTTCAAAGGCAAAGTGAACAAAGCCAAGTAAGGAATATTTATAAAGTTTTAAAGCATGACCCTGGGGAGCTGAACTATTTTCATGATTGTAACAGTTTAGATTTGATCTCAACAGTACTTAAAGCCAGGGGCGAACTATTGCGATTAAGCTGCATGCCCCATATAACAGATGGAACTGATGAATGTACACTGTGCAACAATAGAACAAGAGAAGACGGCTTCCATTTCATTGGAACCTGCCCTATTCTGAGCGCAATCAGAAGATCCTTTTATGAAAAAAAAAACACTCTCTCTTCAGATGAAGACATTCGCATCTTAAATGAAGAAAACTGGACCATACTGTTTAAATATATTTAATCTGCCCTAAAATACCGGCTACAAATTATAAATTAAGCTTTCTAAAAAAAAACAAAAATGCTTATATACAACTCAACTCCGCTTATCTGAACTACGTTTTACTGAAAAAATCGGTTAACTGAAACACAAAATTTGTCACGGAGCATTTTCTCACAATCCTCATACAAATTACTCCGCTTAACTAAAGTCCGCTTAACAGAAAAACCTGGTTAACTGAAAAAAAAGCTTTTACAACAGAAATTATTAATTTATAATCAAACCGCATAACTGAAATGAAATAACTGAATGCGCCCATGCCTAAAAGTGACCTGTAAATTAGCATAAAAATATTTATTTTTCCAATTTTTGTTTTTCTTTATTTACACGTTATCGAAATTTTGTTTTGTTTCGAGTTTTTTTTTTGATAAAATATAGACATATTAAAAATGATGTTGCTATTTTTTTGATTTTCATGTTGGATAAGTGAAATTGTTTTTCAGTTATCCGAACTCCGCTTAAATGAAATTTTTTTCAGTTATCTGAAGTTGCTTAAGAGAAAATACCGCTTAATTGAAAAATTAATTCTCAAATTTAAGAACTCTCTTTTCTCGGTTGACGGCAAAAGCCAATGGTTACTATGTAAAACTGCAACAACTGATATTTTTTCCTGTATTAATAAAGTTACACACTACTACTACTATTTGGTGGAGTAATGTAATGGGAGGGGGGGACTGTTGAAGAAGTCAAGGTTATCTTGAAATGAACTTGAATTTAATACGGCTTACCCGTGGCACAGACGACTGATCAAACCAATCAATAAATATGAAGGTTTTGAAGTTTGTAATCCACTGGCAGTTAGAACTATTGAATGCACACCTCAAGTAACGTAACAAAACTGGTCACGTTAACCGGTTCGCACCATCGCGAATGAGATATAAAGCCACCCCACGAGAAAATACATATTTCTTTTGGACTATTCAGAGTTTATCTGTATCTACAAAATTACTATAATATAGTTTGTATGCAAATATTTATCTACCTATACTCCTACAGTGCATTGAAAAGCCAAAATATGTCTCGAATATTTATTAAATAATATCGACATAGAGGAACTTGCTTGACTGACAAGAGAAGTTATTAAATATTACGATATATGTGAGATACATAACTTTTACTCACTTTTTAAATACCTTAAGTAACTTGAGGGTAGGAAAATTCATATTCATAAATTCCGAACGCAAATATTTCTTATATCTTACATAAAGTTGACATCAGGATTTAATTCTTAATAATGCGTACCGTTATTAAACCCCTTCTCCCAAATTCCACTGAAAATTTCATAACACGGATGATAGTACAAGCTCCTTTCTACATTGCTTTAGGAGACCATTTTGGCAGGATACATGCATGCAGGGAAGGATATCGAATTTGACACCATCTTTTACTCATAACCATAAGCTTAACGATAATTAATTTTCCACACTTTGTCTTGAAAGAATAACAATGGCTTGGGTACCCACAGGGGATGGCCTTAAAACATTTGTTAATTGCACATTTCTAAAAGAAAATATTTCTTACTGCTGGTTTTCCTAATATCTGGCACACGAGGTATGTAATATGTATACTGAGTTTCAACATATTTTCATGCTTTGCCAAAAAGGATCCTCTCAATACATACGACGAGCTTACCATACCAATGAGTAGTGGTGAAACGAACTCATTGAATTATGCCAAAGGATTAATATAGAAAAACCCCCACATACCTAAATATTACATATGGGGAATGCAAAGTTTCGAGGCATTTTTTCGTTAACGCGGAGAGTAAAATATTACACAGAGACCATTTGAAATTGTAGATTCTCTTCTTACTACGATCCATAACATTGTCTTCATCAATATTTATTATAATGATATTTTAGCTATTATAATAAACTTAACAACATTTTACATATAAATATACTTGTATTGCCCCGAGGACATCAAGAAACTGTTTTCTCTCTCTTTTGTTTTTGTAGTTAACAATCATGGTTAATTTTGAGGAAAGTTTAGGTAACCATAACGTTATCGTGCACATTTTTTTTCGTAATCGATAGGTACTCAAATATATAAAAATACGGGATACGACGGACGAGATTTTAGTAGGGGTTATACCGCGTCTCGCGCTATTTACCATACATAGGAGAATTCATTTTTGTTTTCTTTTTTAGAAGAATCGAACTAGGGGTATTTACATACGAGTATAACGTAACCGTCTGCTCGCGGTTGAAAGTTATTAAAGCTTAAGGCAATATGATATCCTAATGAAGGGAAGTATAATAACACTAGGTTGTTGATTTTCCTCTTCTACGACTATAATAGTGATTATAATGGAGGAGATCTTAGGTGCATGCGTCTGGCAGTAATAATTATTATTGCATGGTAAACGTCAATTGTTTTCAAAATCAATATGGCGAGGACTAATGAAAAGATACACGTACGAGTATACATATGTTTAACACAATTCGTAAGAAACATGCAGGTATGTATGTACATATGCACTCAAAATGCTGTGCTGAATGAATGGGATTAAATTTAAGTTCATTGATAGCTTTAACAATTCTTAAGAAGCGTACATGTGTGCAGATTTCAAATCTGTATCTGGATTTCCCATGCGGTGCACATTTTTGGAGAAAATCATATTTTTGTTGACTAGTTTGGATTGGCCGGTTAATAAAATAACTAGTTTACAAATAAATGTGTACCAAATAAATGAGAAATAATAAATAAATAGGGATAACAGGTAATTAGATGTTCAACAAATAATAACAGAACGTAGTAAATAAATAATAAACAATATTTATGTACCTATAGGTTGTAGCTATATTATTAACAAGGGTGTTTTCAGACATCTCACACCTTATTCTATAATTAGCATTAAGTCTTTCTATTCTCGTAGAAAAAAGATCGGTGTTAGCCAGATCTTGAAGTGCGTTCAAAAATACCACGGAAACTTCAACATACGTTTTAATAAATTGTTTTGCACTATTTGTAATTTATTGACGTGAGTTTTTGCACATTTCCCCCAAACTGGACAACTATGAAACTAAAGGACTGAAAAATTTCCTTAAACATGATTAGCAAGGAATTTCTGTTAATGAGATGATACATAATTCGTATCGTTTTATTTATTTTATCTACAGTATTTTATGCCTAAGTATTTAACACTGTCCAGGTTCTACTAATATATTGATTCTTAATTTTGGAAGTAAGAACTTGTGTTTGGCCAGCGAAAGAACAAATCAGGGTTATGAATCAAAAACAAATTAGAATGGTCATATGAGACCGATCAAAAATAATTCTGCATACAGTAGGTATGAACCAGGTATCGATACTAATACTATAAAAAAACGTTTATTTCAACACACCCTCTCATTTTTTTTGTTTTTAAGAAATTTGTATGTGTATACGTATGTACTTAAACAAAAAATTAGCGAATTCCGTAACGCTCTCTTAAATTACAAAATGCTTCCTTAGCAAGCGGCTTCGTCGCAAGTTGGTCATCTGTAGAATCTGCACATTAATCTTTCCTTTGTTTTGTTGTTACCAGTAAAAAAAATATCGTGGATGGTTGCAGAGGTTTCTTAGACGACGTGACATATCGTATCGAGCAATATCCGGAGAGGTTATAAATTGACAAATGCATTGTGTAAATATGTCTGGAAAACGTGAGGAATTGCTCGTTATTGGAAGATCAGAAAAACCTCGATGCTTTAAAAACATATAAAAAAAAATAATTGCCTGTTAAATATTTTTTTAACAAAAAAGCTTGGATGACGACTCAGTTAATGACATAATGGTTAATGAATTTTAACTTTAAAATGGAGAGTCAGGAGTTTTACTTTTCCTGGCTAAAGCAACCTCACATCTACAACTTGCGAGTAATGTGAAAATCTTTTTTTCCAGCTAGCACAACATCGATTTGTTAGCTGTTAGATCAAGGCATACAAAAAATTTCTAAGTTTTTTTTTTATTGTGAAGAGGTTCTTAGTCATCTAAGGGCCAAAATGGCACATGTTTCCAATATAACAGAACTTTCATCCACAATAAATGTTTTGGATGGTATTATATGGTCAGCCTGGAATAAAGTTACAGCGGGAACTATTCAAAACTGGATTTATAAAGACTGAAAGCATTTCAAATGAACACTTTGATGCAGAGGATATGCCTTTGTTTTGTTTAAGCAATTTGTCTTTGCTTATCAGGCAAACCGGTTGCGACGAACGGACAGACTCTATGGAATATGCGCTTGTGATGATAATGTGTTCACGGACGAAGGATGGAATATGGGAAATAATCCATGTGTTCTTAATATTGATAACTCAAGTGAAGATAAGGAGTTTTTTGATACACCGATATGAATTATAAATACTATAACCGTTCGCTAGTCTCTTCGAAATTTGGCGTTGAATGCCGGAGACCAAAAAGCTTTACAAGTTTCATCCGAACTTCGATCATACCTCGAAAAAGTTGTGTGTTCTGGAGTCCATTTACGGCAGAGTCGAATTCAAGACATTTTTCATTAAATATATACTTAAATTACGTACGTATTTTACCTATACATGCTTACTGTACATCCAACAAAATGCGCGAAAAATAAAAGTGATAGGTTTTAAATAAAAAAAATTCAAAACTGATAGCTTAACATTTTGTTATTATAAAAACAATGTTCTACTTAAATTTAATTATTTTGGCGTCACATTTTTTTGACAATTCCCATAAACCGGACACCCTCTTAAGCGGACGAAAAACGTCGGTCCGCAGTTGCCCGCTTATGAGAATTGTTGAGGGGTTTTCCGGGTTTTAGAATTAGTATAAACTTGGATTTCTTTCAAGCCTTTGGACATTTTTTTATAGTTTTATGCATGAGTAAAAATCAAATTCCAACTGCGAAGGCATGTGGCTGGAAAAATTGCTCGCTCTCTTCTTCCTCTTCTTCCTTTTATCAGCGAGGTTATGATCCGAAAACAAGGGATCACAACCCTCCCACTTCACCGCATTTCTACTGATCCGCATGTGGGGTTCGCCTATCTGACCTCAGAAAATATCGGCAGTCCTGCC
Organism: Brachypalpus laphriformis; assembly: GCA_945910035.1. Classification (NCBI taxonomy): domain Eukaryota; kingdom Metazoa; phylum Arthropoda; class Insecta; order Diptera; family Syrphidae; genus Brachypalpus; species Brachypalpus laphriformis. The sequence goes on from OX246756.1 coordinate 128,594,138, forward strand.
GATTTTGGATCACTCGGTTACTGATGCCAATAAAATGCCGATGTCGTCGCATTTGTCTGATCCAGGCGTTTATAGGCCTGCCTTTCCTACATCGGGATGTCTTTGGAACGTGCATAGGGTAATTGCGGGAGAGATGCCGCGTCGGGATAGATGCCGCACCCAACCAAACTCATACATATAGTCATCCGCGTATTAGTCCGTTAGGTATTCAAACGAAAACGTAGGAAAAAAAAACTATTTACATATGACATGTAACGGGAGTTTTTCTCCTTGTTTTGTTTTTCGAACCCCGTTCACGCTATGGAAATTTTTCAGTATGTTGCTACTTGTCGATCCAGGAACAGGTTGTCGCGTGTTTTCTCAAGTGTAAGTATTTTGTGTCATTAATTAGTGTTAAAAGAAGTGATTGGTGTGATTTTTTGTTTGTTTTCTTTTTTTGTTAGTTATGAAGCGTGGTGCGGCATCTCTCCCTCACTACAGGGATAGATGCCGCACTTTTTTTTTGATAAGATGCCGCATGTTGAATTTGTTTATTTAAAAGAGTCTGCGAAAACCCAACCAGAAATAAAGGCTTCTAAAAGAAAGATTGAGCCGGCTAAAAATCCTAATGTTTGTGCCTAATGTTGGGAAAATTATTTTTGGACCAAAAAACGGGAGGATTGGATCCAATCTACGAAATGTAGCAAATGGCTACATGAATGGCATCTCTCCCGCAATTACCCTAGATATTGCCTTTTTAACAGGGTTCAAATGATCTCTTCTTTGAACGTGGCAATACCAGCTGAGCTGGTCGCGCTCTATTTTTTGTACGGTGGTTTCCTTGATGTGAAAGCTTCCACGGATTTTCGAACTTCTTATTCGATCAAGCTTTGCCACTCCTGCTGTCATGCGAAGCATCTTCATCTCAGCTGCCGTTAATTTACTCTCATACTTTTTGTACATCGTCCAACATTGTGAACCGTATGTGAGCGCTGGACGCACAACTGCGGTGTAGAGCCTTCCTTTCAACTTAGGGGGCATTTTTCTGTCACAGAAGATAGCGGAGTTTTCTCGCCACTTCATCCACCCTACGCTTACGCGATGATTGATGTCGTCACCACAAGTTGCTTTGCTATTGATCATAGATCCCAGATATTTGAACTTTTCGCACTTGGGAAGCACTGTTCCATTCAAATAAATGTCTGGAATAGGCCTGAATGGATCAGAGAATGGGCAGCACAAGTACTCTGTCTTTTTTGAACTAATGCGATACCCATTTCCCTCCAAAACGTCCACACACACATCAAGTGCTCGTTGCAGGGATGTAGGATCCTCACTTATGATGGCTCCATCGTCAGCAAAGAATAACTGATGTACCTTGGGATCCACCACTTTACCTTCAAGCAGATAATCAAGGACTGTAATAAAGAGCAAAGGACTTAAAACGCTTCCCTGATGCACTCCGACTTTGATTGGGAACTCTTCGGTTACTCCAGCGGGGCATCTTACTCTTGTCTTTGCTCCTTCGTACATGTCCATGATCATCTGTACATAGGTTTCTGGAACCCCTCGATGTGTTAGCGCCACCCATATCAAATCTCGTGGTTGTCTGTCGAATGCCTTTTCAAAGTCAACCAATGCAATATGCAAATCCCTTAAAGAATCACGATGTTTTTCCATTATGATTCTTATACTTTGGATTGCATCTGTAGTTGATTTATCCGAGACAAACCCGCACTGATCATCAGATAGCCGTATTATTTTTCGCAGTCGGCCACCTAATACCCGCTTAACGATCTTCATGGTGTGTGACATCAGCTTGATCGAACGGTAGTTATCACAGTTTCGTGTATCACCCTTCCCTTTGTATACAGGGAGAAGGTAACTTTCCCTCCATTGATTCGGCATTGGATCACCTCTCACGAATTTGGAGATGAGAATTTTGAGCCATCTGAACCCGACGTCTCCCATCTTTTTCTAAAACTCAGACGGCATCTCGTCTGTCCCAACCGCTTTTGGTTTTTTGAAATATTTGACCGCCTCACTAATTTCTTCGACTGTAATGTCGGGTATTTCTTCACAGTTAGGGGTGGCTCTTGGAAAGTATAGCCGGGGAAACTGTTCATTTAAAAGTTCTTCACAATACTGTCGCCACCTCTGCAGAATTTTGTCGTCATCCACAAGAAGCTGGCCATGAGCATTGCTAATGAACTTTGGCGAACGAATCTCCTAAGCATTCCTCCTTCTTTGGACGGCTATTTTGAAGATGGTTGCGCTCTTGTTCATATTGTGTCTTCGCAGCTCCTGGATAGCCTGGTTTGCATCAGCAACCGGGGAAGATATTTTCTCCAGCTCCCGATACAGGCCCTCCGTACTCTCTGCTTGAAGCTGGGCGCACTTCTTCTTCGCTTTTTTCTGGCAGCATCTGTATTCCATTTCGAGGCTAACTTTTTCGTCATTATTATTAGAGGGGCACTTTGACCAAGCTTTGAAAGCCGCTTTCTTCTCATTTATCAATTTCTTAGCTTCATCACGGTGGTCTTTTGAAGCTCCTAGCAGTGATTTGGTCTTCTTTAAGCAAGTTCGCTGTAGGGAATCCCACATATTTTGTGCTCTGCACTCTTCATCCTCAGCTCCGTTGATGGTGTGAGAGAGGTAATATTTCATTACGAAAACAAAAGCCTCGCCTTTTTCTTTGTCCAGATTGTACCACTTGATTTTCTCAGAGACCCTTGTTTGTTTGCTTTTCTTCGGTGTTTTCATAAGAATTTCTGTTAGCAGGAGACGGTGTTGCCGAGCGAATGCCTCTCCTAGGATCACTTTGTAGTCAATCTGCGTTTCATCTCCACCACTGCTGTAAGTGATCAGGTGTCGTCTTTGTTTGATGAACATGGTATTTGACACGATAAGACCGTGTGATTAGCACATGCTTAGGTAGTCTTCACCAGGAAGGTTCCTGGTGCCATATCCTAGTCCTCCATGGCAGTCTTCATAGTCTTCGTTTGATTTCCCGACATGTCCATTCAAATCTCCTCCAACAAACAGAAACTCTTCCTTTGGGATGTTCTTGAGGAGATTGTGGAAATCTAGCCAAAATGCATCTTTATCTCTCTGATTGCACCCATGTTGTGGAGCATATGCACTGACAATATTCCATACCTTCTTCTTCTTCTTCTTCTTCCTTTTATCAGCGAGGCTATGATCCGAAAACAAGGGATCACAACCCTCCCACTTCACCGCATTTCTACTGATCCGCATGTGGGGTTCGCCTATTTGACCTCAGAAAATATCGGCAGGCCTGCCGATTTTGGATCACTCGGTTACTGAGGCCAATGAAATGCCGATGTCGTCGCATTTGTCTGATCCAGGCGTTTATAGGCCTGCCTTTCCTACATCGCGACGTCTTTGGAACGCGCATTGATATTGCCTTTTTAACAGGGTTCAAATGATCTCTTCTTTGAACGTAGCAATACCAACTGAGCCAGTCACGCTCTATTTTTTGTACGATGGTTTCCTTGATGTGAAAGCTTCCACGGATCTTCGAACTTCTTATTCGATCAAGCTTTGTCACTCCTGCTGTCATGCGAAGCATCTTCATCTCAGCTGCCGTTAATTTACTCTCATACTTTTTGTACATCGTCCAACATTGTGAACCGTATGTGAGCGCTGGACGCACAACTGCGGTGTAGAGCCTTCCTTTCAACTTAGGGGACATTTTTCTGTCACAGAAGATAGCGGAATTTTCTCGCCACTTCATCCACCCTACGCTTACGCGATGATTGATGTCGTCACCACAAGTTGCTTTGCTATTGATCATAGATCCCAGATATTTGAACTTTTCGCACTTGGGAAGCACTGTTCCATTCAAATAAATGTCTGGAATAGGCCTGAATGGATCAGAGAATGGGCAGCACAAGTACTCTGTCTTTTTTGAACTAATGCGATACCCATTTCCCTCCAAAACGTCCACACACACATCAAGTGCTCGTTGCAGGGATGTAGGATCCTCACTTATGATGGCTCCATCGTCAGCAAAGAATAACTGATGTACCTTGGGATCCACCACTTTACCTTCAAGCAGATAATCAAGGACTGTAATAAAGAGCAAAGGACTTAAAACGCTTCCCTGATGCACTCCGACTTTGATTGGGAACTCTTCGGTTACTCCAGCGGGGCATCTTACTCTTGTCTTTGCTCCTTCGTACATGTCCATGATCATCTGTACATAGGTTTCTGGAACCCCTCGATGTGTTAGCGCCACCCATATCAAATCTCGTGGTTGTCTGTCGAATGCCTTTTCAAAGTCAACCAATGCAATATGCAAATCCCTTAAAGAATCACGATGTTTTTCCATTATGATTCTTATACTTTGGATTGCATCTGTAGTTGATTTACCCGAGACAAACCCGCACTGATCATCAGATAGCCGTATTATTTTTCGCAGTCGGCCACCTAATACCCGCTTAACGATCTTCATGGTGTGTGACATCAGCTTGATCGAACGGTAGTTATCACAGTTTCGTGTATCACCCTTCCCTTTGTATACAGGGAGAAGGTAACTTTCCCTCCATTGATTCGGCATTGGATCACCTCTCACGAATTTGGAGATGAGAATTTTGAGCCATCTGAACCCGACGTCTCCCATCTTTTTCTAAAACTCAGACGGCATCTCGTCTGGCCCAACCGCTTTTGGTTTTTTGAAATATTTGACCGCCTCACTAACTTCTTCGACTGTAATGTCGGGTATTTCTTCACAGTTAGGGGTGGCTCTTGGAAAGTATAGCCGGGGAAACTGTTCATTTAAAAGTTCTTCACAATACTGTCGCCACCTCTGCAGAATTTTGTCGTCATCCACAAGAAGCTGGCCATGAGCATTGCTAATGAACTTTGGCGAACGAATCTCCTAAGCATTCCTCCTTCTTTGGACGGCTATTTTGAAGATGGTTGCGCTCTTGTTCATATTGTGTCTTCGCAGCTCCTGGATAGCCTGGTTTGCATCAGCAACCGGGGAAGATATTTTCTCCAGCTCCCGATACAGGCCCTCCGTACTCTCTGCTTGAAGCTGGGCGCACTTCTTCTTCGCTTTTTTCTGGCAGCATCTGTATTCCATTTCGAGGCTAACTTTTTCGTCATTATTATTAGAGGGGCACTTTGACCAAGCTTTGAAAGCCGCTTTCTTCTCATTTATCACTTTCTTAGCTTCATCACTCCACCACCATGTTTCTTTGGCGTGTTGATGGTGGCCTTTTGAAGCTCCTAGCAGTGATTTGGCCTTCTTTAAGCAAGTTCGCTGTGAGGAATCCCACATATTTTGTGCTCTGCACTCTTCATCCTCAGCTCCGTTGATGGTGTGAGAGAGGTAATTCTTCATTACGAAAACAAAAGCCTCGCCTTTTTCTTTGTCCAGATTGTACCACTTGATTTTCTCAGAGACCCTTGTTTGTTTGCTTTTCTTTGGTGTTTTCATAAAAATTTCTGTTAGCAGGAGACGGTGTTGTCGAGCGATTGCCTCTCCCAAGATCACTTTGCAATCTTTTACCCGAGGCTTCATGAAACTGTCTACCAAATGGTAGTCAATCTGAGTTTCATCTCCACCACTGCTGTAAGTGATCAGGTGTCGGCTTTGTTTGATGAACATGGTATTTGACACGATAAGACCGTGTGATTAGCACATGCTTAGGTAGTCTTCACCAGGAAGGTTCCTGGTGCCATATCCTAGTCCTCCATGGCAGTCTTCATAGTCTTCGTTTGATTTCCCGACATGTCCATTCAAATCTCCTCCAACAAACAGAAACTCTTCCTTTGGGATGTTCTTGAGGAGATTGTGGAAATCTAGCCAAAATGCATCTTTATCTCTCTGATTGCACCCATGTTGTGGAGCATATGCACTGACAATATTCCACACCTTCTTCTTCTTCTTCCTTTTATCAGCGAGGCTATGATCCGAAAACAAGGGATCACAACCCTCCCACTTCACCGCATTTCTACTGATCCGCATGTGGGGTTCGCCTATTTGACCTCAGAAAATATCGGCAGGCCTGCCGATTTTGGATCACTCGGTTACTGAGGCCAATGAAATGCCGATGTCGTCGCATTTGTCTGATCCAGGCGTTTATAGGCCTGCCTTTCCTACATCGCGACGTCTTTGGAACGCGCATTGATATTGCCTTTTTAACAGGGTTCAAATGATCTCTTCTTTGAACGTAGCAATACCAACTGAGCCAGTCACGTTCTATTTTTTGTACGATGGTTTCCTTGATGTGAAAGCTTCCACGGATCTTCGAACTTCTTATTCGATCAAGCTTTGTCACTCCTGCTGTCATGCGAAGCATCTTCATCTCAGCTGCCGTTAATTTACTCTCATACTTTTTGTACATCGTCCAACATTGTGAACCGTATGTGAGCGCTGGACGCACAACTGCGGTGTAGAGCCTTCCTTTCAACTTAGGGGACATTTTTCTGTCACAGAAGATAGCGGAATTTTCTCGCCACTTCATCCACCCTACGCTTACACGATGATTGATGTCGTCATCACAATTTGTTTTGCTATTGATCATAGATCCCAGATATTTGAACTTTTCGCACTTGGGAAGCACTGTTCCATTCAAATAAATGTCTGGAATAGGCCTGAGTGGATCAGAAAACGGGCAGCACAAGTACTCTGTCTTTTTGAACTAATGCGATACCCATTTCCCTCCAAAACGTCCACCCACACATCAAGTGCTCGTTGCAGGGATGTAGGATCCTCACTTATGATGGCTCCATCGTCAGCAAAGAATAACTGATGTACCTTGGGGTCCATCACTTTACCTTGAAGCAGATAATCAAGGACTGTAATAAAGAGCAAAGGACTTAAAACGCTTCCCTGGTGTACCCCGACTTCGATTGGGAACTCTTCGGTTACTCCAGCGGGGCATCTTACTTTTGTCTTTGCTCCTTCGTACATGTCCATAATCATCTGTACATAGGTTTCCTGGAACCCCTCGATGTCTTAGCGCCACCCATATCAGATCTCGTGGGTTGTCTGTCGAATGCCTTTTCAAAGTCAACCAATACAATATGCAAATCCCTTAAGGAATCACGATGTTTTTCCATATGATCCTTATACTTTGGATTGCATCTGTGGTTGATTTACCCGAGACAAACCCGCACTGATCATCAGATAGCCGTATTATTTTTCGCAGTCGGCCACCTAATACCCGCTCAACGATCTTCATGGTGTGTGACATCAGCTTGATCGAACGGTAGTTATCACAGTTTCGCGTATCACCCTTCCCTTTGTATACAGGGAGAAGGTAACTTTCCCTCCATTCATTCGGCATTGGATCACCTCTCACGAATTTGGAGATGAGAATTCTGAGCCATCTGACCGATATCTCCCATCTTTTTGCAGAACTCAGAGGGTATTTCGTCTGGCCCAATCGCTTTTCGTTTTTTGGAGTATTTGACCGCCTCACTAACTTCTTCGACTGTAATGTCGGGTATTTCTTTCACAGTTAGGGGTGGCTCTTGGAAAGTATAGCCGGGGAAACTGTTCATTCAAAAGCTCTTCACAATACTGCCGCCACCTCTGCAGAATTTTGTCGTCATCCACAAGACAGCCTTGCCATGAGCATTGCTAATGAACTTTGGCGAACGAATCTCCTGAGCATTCTTCCTTCTTTGGGCGCCTCTTTTGAAGATAGTGGCACTCTTGTTCATATTGTGTCTTCGCAGCTCCTGGATAGCCTGGTTTGCATCAGCAACCGGGGAAAATATTTTCTCCAGCTCCCGATACAGGCCCTCCGTACTCTCTGCTTGAGGCTGAGCGCACTTCTCTTCGCTTTTTTCTTGCAGCATCTGTATTCCATTTCGAGGCGAGCTTTTTCGTCACTATTATTAGAGGGGCACTTTTGACCAAGCTTTGAAAGCCGCTTTCTTCTCATTTATCACTTTCTTAGCTTCATCACTCCACCACCATGTTTCTTTGGCGTGTTGATGGTGGCCTTTTGAAGCTCCTAGCAGTGGATTTGGCCTTCTTTAAGCAAGTTCGCTGTGAGGAATCCCACATATTTTGTGCTCTGCACTCTTCATCCTCAGCTCCGTTGATGGTGTGAGAGAGGTAATTCTTCCATTACGAAAACAAAAGCCTCGCCTTTTTCTTTGTCCAGATTGTACCACTTGATTTCTCAGAGACCCTTGTTGTTTGCTTTTCTTTGGTGTTTTCATAAAAATTTCTGTTAGCAGGAGACGGTGTTGTCGAGCGATTGCCTCTCCAAGATCACTTTGCAATCTTTTACCCGAGGCTTCATGAAACTGTCTACCAAATGGTAGTCCAATCTGAGTTGTCATCTCCACCACTGCTGTAAGTGATCAGGTGTCGGCTTTGTTTGATGAACATGGTATTTAACACGATAAGACAGTGTGATTTGCACATGCTTAGGATGTCTTCACCAGGAAGGTTCCTGGTGCCATATCCTAGTCCTCCATGGCAGTCTTCGTAGTCTTCGTTTGATTTCCCGACATGTCCATTCAAATCTCCTCCAACAAACAGAAATTCTTCCTTTGGGATGTCCTTTAAGGAGATTGTGGAAATCTAGCCAAAATGCATCTTTATCTCTCTGATTGTACCCATCGTGGGGAGCATATGCACTGACAATATTCCACACGTCTCCTTGTATTACTAGTTTGAGAGACATCAAACGGTCGCTGGACTTTGAAATGCTCAAGACGTTTCCAAGTAGCTCTGCGCAAGGATGATACCGATTCCGTTCTTAGCCTTTTCCGTTCCGTAGTAGAACATCTTGTAATCTTTTGTCCTAACGTCCAAGAAACGCGCACGATTCCCGGGTGTTTTCCATTTCGTCTCTTGGACACACAAGATGTCCACCCGTCAAGATGTCTAACCTCGCGACCCCTCAAATTTCTTCCAAACTGTTTCAATATTTTGCTAGCCCCCGGAATCCGTATAGCTCTGACCCGAAACATTTCTGCTCGGTCCAGGATCAGTACCATGCACAGCAGTGTAGTGCCTGGCGGGGTAGTGCCTTTCCTTTTTGCAAGTATTACCATAATGATACAGTTCTGCAATACAATTTTTTGCACCATATTGCGATGGTGTTTGTTGTTTGACACGTGGCATGCTCCTGTTTTAGTATTGTTTGATTCTTTCTTTTATGACACCGGTGATCTCCGTCGTGTCAAACCACGGACTCGCATGCACACTTGTGGGAGGGTTTTTATGGTAGTATATGTGTCGCTAGGGCTCACTTGGGTGTTATATTGCCTAGATCTGATTTGTCCCCTTAGTCGCCTTTTACGACAAGCGCTAGTTGTTGGGGGGCGCTGCAGTGATATTCTTAACCCGTCCCTGCACGGGCATGACAATATTCCACACCTCTCCTTGTATTACTAGTTTGAGAGACATCAAACGGTCGCTGGACTTCGAAACGCTTTAGACGTTTTCAAGTTCTGTTTCTGCCGCAAGGATGATACCGATTCCGTTCTTAGCCTTTTCCGTTCCGTAGTAGAACATCTTGTAATCTTTTGTTGTAACGTCCAAGAAACGCGACCGATTTCCGGTGTTTTTCCATTTCGTCTCTTGGACACACAAGATATCCACCCGCCTTCTATTCATCATCTCTTCCAGCTCGTAACTTCGACCTGTCATGCTTCCAACGTTCCAACTCGCGACCCTCAAATTTCTTCCAAACTGTTTCAATATTTTGCTAGCCCCCGGAATCCGTATAGCTCTGACCCGAACATTTCTGCTCGGTCCAGGATCAGTACCATGCACAGCAGTGGTAGTGCCTGGCGGGGTAGTGCCTTTCTTTTTTGCAAGTATTACCATAATGATACAGTTTTGCAATATTACCATATTGCGATGGTGTTTGTTGTTTGACACGTGCATGCTCCTGTTTTAGTATTGTTTGATCTTTCTTCTATGACACCGGTGATCTCCAGTCGTGTCAACCCACGGACTTGCATGCACACTTGTGGGAAGGTTTTTAAGGTAGTATATGTGTCGCTAGGCTGACTTGGGTGTTATATTGCCTACATCTGATTTGTCCCCTTAGTCGCCTTTTGCGACAAGCGCTGGTTGTTGGGGGGCGCTGCAGTGATATTCTTAACCCGTCCCTGCACGGGCAAAATATTGTTCGCTCTGTTGATGATGATTTGCCCTTGACATCGGGGAAAAAGTACTGTGAATCAGAAGCAAAGACAATAATAACAAAAATCTCCCCAGTTATCTGAACGCCACCCCCGGAGAATAGATGAAGCATAAACAACTAAGCTTCAAGAACCGCTACACCAACATCTTTCTCTCTCTCTCGATCCAGCCCTTCCAACGCCCGCACTATGTGTAAACATGTTAAAGGTATTCATAGTAACCCTTTGAGTGCGCGCAAATTATAAAAATAGAAATCGTCAATACCTGAAGACTGACGAACTTTAAGCCTGAGCATTATATACCTAGTCCTTTATACGTTGCATACACACTTTCTTGCACAACTTTTGGTGTTGATCCTAAATTTATTGCATTGCATTGCGTTGTATATCAATGCCTCCTTCGTTCTATTTCCGATTCCAATAGAAACTGCATGATTTCTAAGAAAAGATAATATAGTCAAATCGACCTTTTCAGTACTTGCGATGGAGAAGGTTTGAACATCAGAAAAGAAAGGAAGAATATTGAATTTCTTTTTCATTATTTTAAAAATATTCCAAAACAGCTTAGTGCGTTTTTCGAGATTTAAGAGTTTAGTATTATTTTTTTTTTTTATTTATTTATTTATTTCATCAACAAGCTTAGCTTAACACATTACACATAAAATATAATGCAAATTAATGTAGGATACAAAAAAGGGTAAATAGATATGAAGAAAAAAAAAAAAAGTAGATATAACAGAACATAAATATTAAAAAGATTAACTTACTAGTAAGCTAAATAAAATATTTCTGAAGCGCTCTCTCAAAATGTGAAAATCAACATGTCGCCATATTTCATTAAAAGATTTTAGAGCTCTGGAAATCGGCTCATTCTGACCATAGTTTGTTCTATGCGCCCTTTGGAAGAAAATATTCCGCTCCCTTAACGCACGTTCGGGAACATAATATTGGGAACATAGATAAAAGAATAGGGCTATTAATGTGGGAACACAGAACGTCTTTTGCAAACATAATATCATGGGACTGTCTTCTAGACTCAAGAGTCATTATACCTAATAGTTTACATCTAGCATTATACGAAGGTTCAAAATCCCAATTCATTAAAAAAAAAAAATATTTTGAAAATTTCCTCTGCACTCTTTTAACACGGTCCGAATGGATCTGATAGAACGGATTCCAAATAACATCAGCGTATTCTAGTACCGATCTGACTAGTGCAATAAAGAGTGAGGCAAATGTATGTGGATCTGGAAAATCTTTAGAGTTCCTTTTAATTAATCCAACAAGTGAATTGGATTTACCGACTACATACTCAATACTTGGAATAAACGTTAGTTTTGAGTCAATAAAGATACCAAGATCTTTAATTTTGTGAATCTGAGGTCATCTGCATACATTAAATAATGACAGAATTCAATATTTTGAACGATGTCGTCAATAAAAGGAATAAACAGTATCACCCCAGACGTGCAGTAGAATGATCTGGAGCAACAGTTATCTTCACTTTCAGCGCCCTTCCAACTAAAAACGATGAAATCCACTTAAGCATTGCTCAATGGAATCTTAAGTTCTCAAGCTTCTTAATCAGCAACACATGATTTACAGAATCAAACGCTTTACTGAAGTCTATGTAAATAGCATTAACCTGGCATCCGCTTTCAACAGTATTAATTAAAAAAAGATGTAAAAAATGCTAGGTTAGAGGTTGCTGAGCGACCAGATACAAACCCATTCTGAAATTCTGATATGTGTTCTTTAACATGAAAGTCTAATTTGTTTTTTACAATGCTTTCGAAAAGCTTTGGTATAGCAGATAACTTACTGATTCCTCTGTAGTTTTCTACATTATTTTTGGAACCAGATTTAAAAATAGGCACTGAAAATAGAGCTGCAAAAGATTTTTATGATATTATATTAAACTATTTCACCTCCGTGCAAAGACTCGTGGCGATGCATTTAATATCGTATCTAAATTTTCTTTAGAAGATATCAATTTTGATCTCGCTTAGAAGGCTCTTACAGAGCAATACGAGAACAAAACAATCTTGGTCAACAGTCAATTAACAATGTTATTGAATTTGCAAAGCATTTCTTCTGAGACAGATAAATCTCTGAAACAAATCAATAGAGATGTGGACGATTGCCTTTCGGCCTTGAAGTCTTATGGAATTGATTTCAAATCCTGGCACTCGTTTCTAACATTTCTAGTTTAGAATCGGTTGCCTGAAAAAACTCTTTCGCTTTGGGAACAGAGCCTAGTGAACCCTTCTGAAATTCCAACCTGGATTGAAATGACAAAGTTTCTTATTTCTAGGTATAAGATTCTGGAAACTTTTGCTGACATGCGGCCCTCGGCAAGATCAAACCAAAGTTATAACTCAACAAGACCACAGTCAAGTAAAAAAGTACACACACACTTTACAAAAAGAAATAAACAGTGATGCATTATGTGTAAGGCTAATCATTCTTTACAACTCTGCCCTGATTTTTTAAGAATGTCAGTCAAGACCAGAAATGACATTGTTCAACGCCACAATTTATGTTTAAATTGCTTGGCACCCTTTCATACACTCCAAACGTGTAAAAGCATATTTCTTGCAACAATTGCAAGAAAAACATCATACTCTTCTTCATATGGACGATGTGAATAAAGTGCAATGCGGTAACCAACTCTCAACCCCTTTCAACGTTGGCGATTCAAATTTCATTTCAAAACCACAATTACAGTCCACTTCTCAACCATCTAACCTGAATGTTAACACTTTCTTTTCGACTTCGTCAAAGAAAATACTTTGCTTCAGCATTGGTAGCGGTATTTTCCCATGGATCAAAATACACTCTCCGAGCTTTGATTGATCCTGGATCGGAAGTAACGTTGATTTCAAAAGCAGCTCGAACCCGATTAGGGCTTCTTTTTACCCCTATTACCGCTGAAGTATCGGGTGTTAACTCATCCTTAACAACCACATCAAAAATGTTATGTTACTTTGTACTGGGCTCTCATTTGAGTCCAGAATTAATAAACGCTCAAGCTCTAGTTGTCGATAATCCAACAGGTAAACTTCCTTCCCAATCGATTGAATCTCTGGATGCAACGCAGTTATCTGAACTACGACTCGTTGACCCTCATTTCAATAAATCATCTCGTATTGATTTATTGATAGGAGCTGATATCTATCCGAGTGTCATCAGGAAAGGAATACATCTTAATGTATTAGGAGATTTAGTTGCTCAAGAAAGCATTTTCGGATGAATAATTTCTGGTCCAGTTTTAAGTTCAAATCCACCTCCCGTTCAAAAATGCAATTCGTTTTTTAATCAAGTTTCGCTTGATGAAGAAATCAGACGCTTCTGGGAACTAGAAGAAATTACTAGTCCTAAACCAATTTCTGATGAGGATCGATACTGCGAAGACTTATATTCGAAGTCAACATGTAGAGATTCTGTCAAATTGCCTTTCAAACCCGGGTTTCCCCAAGAGTTAAAACTAGGCCATTCACAGCATATATGTCAGAAACGTTTTCTTGCTTGTGAGCGTCGCATGAAAATTACTCCTTTGTTGCACACTGAATACAACAACGTTATTCATGAATACCTGGACATGGGTCATATGAGATCTGTCATGACAACACATTGATATCAGATTATCTTCCACACCACGCTGTCGTGAAGCCTGTTAGCTCAACAACAAGGCTGTGAGTGGTTTTAATGCTTCAAACCCATCTCAAAACGGCAACAGGCTTAATGATATTTTGTTTGCTGGCCGAATATTGCAACAGGATTTAGTTATTCTCACGCTACGATGGCGAATGTACAGACATGTGTTTAATGCTGACATAGCTAAAATATATAGGCAAATACGTGTTCATCCATCTCATACACCATTCCAGCGAATCCTTTTTAGACCTTCACCTGAAGATGAAATTAAAAATTATGAATTACTTACCGTAACTTTCGGTGTCAATTGTGCTCTCTTTTTAGCGATAAGGACATTGAAGCAATTGGCTCAAGATGAAAAACTGAAGTATTCTCTTGGTAGAGCTTAAGAGAGAGGTAGAATCACTAAAAGAGGAAAACAAGGCCTTAAAGAATTCACTTTTGCAAAGAGAACGCGAAGTTACCCCACCCCGTGCAGCTAGTCCCAAATATCACACGGATGAAGAAGAGCTAGTGGGCGCCGTGGCGTAAGTGGTTAGTGTGTCGGATAACGCATGAGGTTCCAAGTTCGAATCCCAGAAAACACCAAAAAGTTTTTTCACGGTCCCACCTCTCGCGAGCGTCTGACAAACATCCGAGAGTATTGTTGTCACGAAAAAGCTTCTCAAATCGACGTTCGGAGTCGGCATTAAACTGTAGGTCCCTTCCATTCCTGTGAAAAATATAACGCACACAACATGAGTGGTTGCGAGAAGCTAGGCCCTGGCACTTTAAAGAGCTGTTGCGCCAAATATTTGTTGTTTTTTTTTGAAGAAGAGCTAGCACGCGAAACAAATGGGGTCTCAAAGAAAAGACCCAGCAAAAACGAAGACCCGGTTCTTCACCTGAAATCGAGCCACGAAAACAAGACAAAGAAAAAGACTTGAAACAGAAACAAACTCACGACAAATTACGTCCCCCGCCTGCAAAAAACGTCGTCGGCATTACCGACTACAATAAATTGCATTGCCTTCTCAAGGGAACTGTGGCATCGGAATTTAAAGTAACGTCATTCCGAAACAATGATTGGAAAATTAATGTAGTTGACTCTGACGGCTACCGAGCAATATCGAAAAAACTAAACGCGGAAAAGATCCAGTGGTTCACCTACGAAAATAAATCAGAAAGACCACTCCGTGTTTTAGCAAGGGGTCTCCACCCCTCGTGCACTAAAGATGACATTATAAATGACCTTAAAGGAAAAGGCTTGAAAATTATCGACGCAATTAATATCTTAAAGAAGATAAAGCAGAAAACGGAACAAGGCAATGAAATCTTGTTCAAGCATGGATTTCCGCTCTTTATGCTACCCTTCGATAGAAGCGAAAATATAGACGTAATTTATAATGTAAAAAGTATTTTGAATATCGTAGTTAAAATCGAGCCTATGCGTACGAATACACGATCGATACCTCAGTGCAAACGCTGTCAAGGTTTCAATCACATCCAGTCGTATTGCCAAAAAGAATCGAAATGTGTAAAATGTGCCGGGAACCACTTATCAGAAAGGTGTGACTTAAATAAGCAGGCTCCAGCGATCTGCATAAACTGCAAAGGCAAGCAACCAGCAAACTATCGAGGATGTGAAGTAGCAAAGGAGCTTCAAAATAGGCGCGATACTCTCAAGAAACCGATACACCCGAACCCAAGCTTAAGAGATCGTAAAACAGATAAGCCTAAGACCTAAAAGGAAAATAAAAAAAATTGCGCAAGAGAACGTCGCTGGTCCAAGTGCAGCGGAAAAACCGCCACAGGTTGACGCGAGATCGTACGCGCAAGTCTCGTCAAACGAAAACAAATTAAGATCAGCTACAACAGATCCGGTCAGCCAAATATTTACCATTATATTGGAAAAATTTGAGGAGCAAACCAAGGTTAATAAAATTATACTTGACTTATACTTCAAACCTCGCAAGACAATCAAAAAAACATGAATATGAAACAGCTACTAAAGATACTAACGTGGAACGCAAACGGCCTTCTGAAAAAAACGACGAGTTAGAAGTGTTTCTAAGGAAAAATAACATTGATATATGTTTGGTATCGCAAACGCACTTAAAAAAGGGACTTAGACCCAAAATAAAAGGTTACAGCGATTACCATGCGAATCATCCTTCGGAAAATGCGAGAGGCGGGTGCTCTCTTTACATCAAAGACTGTATTAAGCACTCCGAAAACATAGAAATAGAATTTGATTCTATGCAAATAAGCTTAGTCTCCGTAAAAATAAACCACTTAAACTACAACATCGGATCTAGTTACTTCCCTCCGGGATATAAGCTAGTAGAAGATGACCTCGTTCATCTCTTTGACTCACTCGGGCCTAATTTTATCTTAGGTGGTGGCTTTAGCGCGAAACACACTTTCTGGGGATTCGACAAAAGGCAGATTATTATACAAAGCCAGCATGAGACGTGGGGTGAACTTTTTTTCGACAGGAAAGCCAACTTATTAGCCAACTGACAAAAATAAAATCCCTGACCTCGTCGACTTCTTTATCGCAAAAGGGGTAACTAAAAATTTGACGGAAGTCGAAGAATGCTATGATCTATGCTCAGATCACTCAGCAGTCACTCTGAAAATAGGTGGAAGTCTAGTAAAAACAGAAGGACCGCCTAGGTTAACTAGTAACAAAACTAACTGGGACGCTTTCAGAAGAGACTGCAAGAAAAATGTTGCTTTAAATGTACCGCTAAAGACACCGTTCGAAATAGAAGAAGAAATCGACAAACTCGTCGAAATCATTCAGAGCTCAGCGTGGAAAAACACTCACAATAAAGTTAAATACCAGCCTGAAGTCGAAGAGCTCATACGAGAAAAGAGGAGAGCGCGCAAGAGATGGCAACAATCCCGTGCGCCACCGGATAAAACTTATCTGAACCACCTTTGTAACAGGCTAAAAAATGTGCTGCAGGACCTAAAAAATCACGAGACTTCTACTTACCTCGAGGGTCTGACCGCTGACAAGTATTCAAACTACTCTCTATGGAAAGCCTTGATGTCCATAAGGAAACCTGTAATGCACTCGCCGCCAATTAGGAAAGCTGACGGGGAATGGGTAAAAGAAGACAAAGAGAAAGCTGAATTATTTGCCGATCACTTAGAGGAAACGTTCAAGCCGTTCGATGGACAACCGTTGATCGAACATCCGAATGATAATACGGCACCCGACAACTTTAAAGTAAAAACTGTATCCTTGTCCGAACTTCGAATGACAATAAAAAAGATGAAAAATAACAAGGCTCCGGGATATGATTTAATCACTGGCGAAATTTTGAAAGAGCTACCGAAAAAATTGCTGGTTAAGTTGCTCTACATTATAAATGCTTCTTTAAGGCTATTATATGTTCCAAGGCAATGGAAAGTCGCCGAAGTTATTATGGTTCCGAAACCGGGAAAATGTGCAAATGACAAGAAATCATATAGGTCCATTTCACTTCTGCCAATAATATCTAAGGTCTTCGAGAAACTTCTGCTGAAACGATTGCAACCAGTAATTGAAGAAAGACACTTGATCCCGGACCATCAATTCGGCTTTCGGGTCAAGCATTCCACAATCGATCAAGTGTATCGAATAACAAATGAAATTGAAAAAGCTCTAGAAGGAAAAAAAATATGCTCTAGCGCTTTTCTCGACGTATCGCAAGCTTTCGACAAGGTATGGCACGAAGGCCTAAGGTATAAGCTAAGATTACCCTTACCGGAAAATTTGTACAGAATATTGGAATCTTATCTTGAAAACAGACTTTTCCGTGTTAGACACGGGAGTGAATATTCGGATTTCAAATAAATCTACGCCGGTGTTCCACAAGGAAGTGTTCTCGGTCCAATCCTGTTCCTGCTCTACACAAGAGATATACCACAAGATGAAGGGACCGTTGTAGCAACGTTCGCAGATGACACGGCTATCCTCGTAACGGATGAGTCAGTCGAATCATCAACGGGAAAACTCCAACGAGCCTTGAACAAAGTATGCGAATGGAGAAAAACCTGGCGAATAGTCCTCAATGAGACAAAATCAACGCATGTCAATTTTGCGTTAAGAAAGATAAACAACTTACCTATATCCATTAACTCGGTGCAAATACCGTACGCAAACGAGGCAAAATATCTAGGAATGACCCTAGACGCAAAACTTAAGTGGAAACCACACGTTAAAAAGAAGCGCGAAGAGCTCGAAATCAGATTGAGCGTATACAACAAACTGCTTCTGTATAAGCAAGTCCTAAAACCGTCTTGGACATATGGTATACAACTTTGGGGTTGTACCAAACCAAGCAATATGGCTCTACTGCAAGCATTTCAAAACAAAATACTAAGAGCAAGCGTGAATGCTCCTTGGTATATAAGAAATAGTAATATTCACAGAGATCTAGGGACGAAGTAACAAACTTTGCTCGCAAACTTCGTACCCGTCTTCATGTTCACTGCAATAATGAAATAATCCGTACTATGGACGTGACAAACTTTGAGCGCCGACTACAAAGAACAAGACCTTCCGACCTAGCGCCGTAAGGAAAAACCGCATGTAATGACGGTATTAGTAGGTGCCTTCACTGGAAAGCTACCTACCTAACGCGATTAACACTACAGAAGCGTAAACTACTCGTTAAGGCAACTTAGTCGTAGTCATCACAAAAATGAAAAAATGAGAGGAACGAATTTCCTACTGATATGAGTACGCGCAGCCGGTTCTCATAGTGCCTCTCTGAGGGGGTGAGGTTTAGCCCGTAGGCATGTACTGACTAGCACTGATGGCATTGTCAGATATATGAATCGGGCATAACCAATGGTACGGACCAATTGGTATCTTTTGAAGATTCCTGCACCTCCAGGCGCAACCAAAAAAAAAAAAAAAAATTTTAACGATTTGCTTTCGGGATCAGACTCTATTCAGCAAGGTTTACGTGCTGAACAGGAAATTATTTCCATCCTTAATACAGCTGGATTCGTTTTACGAAAGTGGACAGCAAATGATAAAGGTTTGCTTCAACATATACCAAAAGACCACGTTCTTAATAATCAATTCCTTCAACTAAGTGATGAAAGTTAAGACACTTGGTGTATTTTGGAATGCAAAATTAGATCTATTATATTTCAAGGTTACACCAAAAACTTATTCGCCTTACTGCACAAAACGAGAGGTATTTTCTAATATAGCCAAACTCTTCGATCCAGCTGGCTGGGTAGCACCGATCATTATTAAGGTCAAGGTACTGATGCAACAAGTATGGAAAGATAAAACCCTTTGGGATCAAAGCCTTTCACCCACTTGTCTTGAGGTATGGAAAACTTTTACATCAACCTTTGCAGATATTTCAAAGATACAAATACGGAGATGGATAGGCAAAACTCCTGATGGCGTTATTGAGTTACACGGGTTTTGTGACGCCTCAGAAAGAGCCTATGCTGCTGGAATATATGTACGATTCCAGGATAACTCAAATCATACAGAGTGTCGGCTTTTATGTGCCAAAACCAAGGTTGCACCAGTGAACTCAGTATCGCTACCAAGGCTAGAACTCTGTGAAGCCGTCTTTTTATCTAAACTTATTCAAACTGTGCTTCCTATCTTCAACTCATCAAAACCTTTGGTCTATCTATGGACTGATTCCTCCATTGTATTAGCGTGGCTACAAAAATCACCTTCTACATGGAAAACTTTCGTGGCGAATCGCACTAGTCAGATAAAAGGATGCCTTGGGGATCGAAAATGGCGACATGTGCCTTCAGGGGAAAACCTAGCCGATCTGGCCACTAGGGGGTTGGCTCCTGGTGAACTTTTTAACAATGAGCTATGGTGGCATGGTCTAACGGGGTTAATCAAGCCAATACAGGATTGGCCTTCCTCTGTACCCTCACTTTTTAACGAAGCTGACCTAGAGTCCAAACCCGTAAAGGCGTTTCACGCTATTTCCGATCAACCCAACGATATGCTTCTCAGATTTTCTTCCTACTCTCGAGCTGTGAGAGCCATTTCAGATATTTTTCGCTTCTATTTTCGAACGAATAACAAATTCAAATCAAAATGTACGTACCTTACTCAAGAAATACAGAAAGAAGAGATATTGTTCATGAAGGAAAGGCTAATTATTTTGTTCCAGAAGGCGCATTTTCCAAAAGAATTCCATCTTCTGCAAAACTGCTAAACGGTGTCCCGAACCAGTAAACTACTAACCCTCAATCCGATCCTCGATTCGAAGGGTGTTATGCGAGTCAATGGTCGCCTGACCGATTCAAAACTGTCTTATGCTGAGCGATATCCCTTAATCTTACCATATGGCTACGTTTTCGTAAAACTTCTTTTAAAATTCGTCCACGACATAACTCTTCATGGCGGAAATCAGCTTATGCTTGTTTTGATCCGACAAGAATACTGGGTGCCAAGGCTCAAAACTCTAATTAAGACCTACATTAGCCATTGTAAGGTGTGTGTTCTTTACAAAAAACGTTTAGGATCCCAGCTTATGGCAGCTCTTCCTGCAGAAAGAACTGCATTTTCTAGACCATTTTCTAAATTCGGTGTAGACTTTGCAGGCCCATTCGACATAAAAACTTATGTTGGCAGAAGCTGTCGATTAACAAAGGGGTATGTATGTATTTTTGTTTGTTTTTGCACAAAGGCCATACACCTAGAGGCAGCCACCGAACTATCCACGGCTGCATTTCTTGCTGCGTTTTATCGATTTATCGCAAGAAAGGGTCGTCCTCAAGACATCTATTCCGACAACGGAACCAACTTCGTTGGAGCAGATAGATCGATAAAGCAAAACTTTATAAAACATATGAATGAATCCACCGCAGAGTTATGTAGAACACATAACGTCTTGTCTTGGCATTTTATCCCTCCAGGTGCCTCTCACATGGGCGGTCTCTGGCAAGCGGGGGTCAAAAGTTTTAAAACCCATTTCAGGAAGGTGTCCGCCGGAACAAAGTATACCTTTGAAGAGCTTACAACTCTTTTTTGTCGCATCGAAGCATGCTTAAATTCCCGTCCAATCACTGCACTATCCGAACGTCCTGATGGCCCACTTTCCCTTACTCCTGGCCATTTTCTTGTCGGAAGTCCTCTTATTTCGTTTACCAAACCTATCCCGCAAGAATCTTCATTTTCTCTTGTACATCGGCGGGAAAAGCTCAAGCTGCAACAACAACAATTTTTCAAGCGCTGGAAGGAGGAATACATTAAGAAAATGCATCGAAGGTATAAGTGGAAATTTCCTGAGCGGGATTTGCAAATAGGAGATATTGTAGTGGTGAAAAGGAAATTTAGCTGCCTACCGAATGGCGTTTAGGACTGGTGACAAAATTATTTCCAGCAAGGACGGAAATTGGCAAACGACTAATAAAGGCCTCGTAACGAGAAAGAGCCACTGCAGCCGAAAACCTAGCAGCTCTGTTTTTTTTTTTTTGTTTTTTTTTTTTTGTCGGGATAGGAAACACTCGACTGGAGCACTCAGACACAACTGGTCCATTGTACTGCCAGAGAGCAAACCCTGATTTACCCATTTTACTGGAATTTCCTTGACTTTAGAAGACAGCCAAGCAAGCACTTCAGTGATGAGGAGCTTACAGTACCAGCACTCACCACATCCGCACCGAAGATCTGCCACCTGATACGAGCAAAGGCCGGACACTCACAGAGATAATGTTCCGCGGTGTCGTCGCTCTCTCCACAAGCGTCGCAGATTGTAGTGTCACTTAAGCCTAACACGTTAAGGTGCTTGGCAAAAGCGAAGTGGCCTGTCAAGACGCCGATAAGTTGTCTACAGTCTTTTCTGCTGAGAGACAGCAAGAATGCCGCTGATTTCTTACAGACGTCCGGGAGCATGTGTTTAGTCAACCTGCAACCTGGAGAGTCATGCCACACACAATTGTGCTCGTGAGAGACCCAATCGTCAATGGAAGCCCTAACCGAGGACGCTGGAAGACCCAACGCAGGTTCAGAACCTGAGAAAGCCTCCTCTGAGCCTTGTCTAGCAATCTCATCGGAGATCTCGTTCCTTAAGATCCCAGTGTGACCTGGGACCCAGATAAGAGACAGAGAATTCAGCCTTACGACCGAGTTCAAAGAGTTTTTGGTTTCACGAACTATTTTGGAAGTGGTTAAAGGGTTAAGCAAGGCCTTAAGCGCAGCCTGACTGTCACTACAGACACAAATGCTACGTCCCTTCCACCTGTTCTTCACAACATAGTTCATAGCCATTAGGATTGCATAAGTTTCCGCTTGGAAAACAGACGCATATTTGCCTAACGAGAAGTGAAGTCTAATGTTGTCGACTTCCACGAAGACACCAGCGCCAGACCCTTGACTGGTTTTGGAACCGTCCGTGAAAATACGACTACATTCCATTCCCGGCTCAGACTCTGACCGAAGCCAGTCCTGGACACAAGGAAAGTCGACTCTGAATTTGCGCATCAGCTGGAGTTCTGGTGTCATTGCATCAGACGGCATATCCATAAGACAGGAGTCGTAAGATAAGTGTCGCGCAAGTTCATCAAAGTTCCAGTGTGGAGTATACCAAAAACCGCCTCGCCTAAGACGAGGGATGGCTTTGATAGTGCAACCCATGATATAAGTATCAAGGGGAGGTAAGTTCAGCAAAGCGTCTAGAGCAGAGCCAGGCGTACTCGGGAAAGCTCCCGAGCAGCCGAGACAAGCCGTTCTTTGGAGTTTCACACAAAAGGCAACCACATATTTACGCGAGAGCCCCTTCCACCAAACAACCGACGCATATGCGAGGAATGGTCTTATCATAGCCGTGTAGATCCAGAGAACTTTATTCGGTGATAAGCCCCAAGTCTTGCCAAAAGCACCCTTACACTGCCAGAAGACTGAGAGCGCCTTGGATGTTTTCGACTCGACGTGTTTGGACCAAAGAAGTTTCTTATCTAAAATCACTCCCAGATATTTGGCTTCATTGGAAATGCGAATGGTGACACCTTTTAGTACTGGCTGAGTCAAACCGGTCAAAATCCTCCTTCTCGTAAAAAGAACAACCTCAGTTTTAAGAGGATTCACCGAAAGCCCACTCCTAGTACACCATTCATCGATCATGTCCAGCGCCGCCTGCGCGTTAGCACAGACCGTCGCCAGGCATGGCCCGACAGAAAGTACGGCGACATCATCCGCATATGCCTGAGCGTAGACGTTAGAACTATTTAGAGTGTTCAACACAGAGTCGACCACCATGCACCATAACAATGGAGACAGAACGCCACCTTGCGGACAGCCCCTGTTTACCCCTGTCATAACATATTGGCCACAATCCGCATCCACTACCAACGTTCTATTCATTAGCATTGCTTTAATCCACAACACTAATGTTTCATCTACCCCGTGTTGCCTGGCAGAGTCGCACATGCAGTCAAAAGTCGCATTGTCAAAAGCACCCTCAATGTCGATGAAGATACCCATCGCGTATTCTCTCCTATCAAGCGCGCATTCAATTCTGGCCACTAGATTTTGATTTTCACAGGATTTCCCATGCTGATAGGCATGCTGCATCTCCGATAGTGGATGCAGTTTCAAAGCAACTTTGCGCACGTGAAATTCTACCAGTCTCTCCATACTTTTCAGTAAGAAGGATGTCAAACTTATAGGTCTGAAACTCTTGGGGAGCGAATAGTCTCCCTTACCAATTTTCAGTATGAAAGCTACTCTGACTGTCCGCCAAGGTGTAGGAATATATGCCAGCGCCAAGCCAGCGGTGAAAATTCTTTTCAGAGTTGGCAATGCCTGTTGCAGCATAGCTGGATATATTCCATCGGTGCCAGGCGATTTGAAACCATCAAAAGATGCCACAGCATATTTGATGGCCTCATCTGTTACCACGGCTGATGCAATATACCAGCTGCGCCGAGTTTTCTGACTTAGATCAAGCTCAGCCTGGGTAAGCGGGCCAAGCTGCGACCTAGTGATTATCCGATTGCCAGGAAAGTGAGTCTCCAGCAGAAGACTAAAAGTTTCCGCTTTCGTCTCAGTAAACTTGCCATCAGATTTTCTCAGTGACTCCGGTTTGGTCGGCTTGCCCCTTTTGAGAACATTAACCAACGTGCTGGTTTCACCGAGTGTCTCGATCTTTTCACAAAAATCTCTATAAGAAGCACTTTTCGACAACCGAATTAACTTCTTGTAGTCTTTTTGCTTCGATCTAAAAAGATTCCAGTCACCTTCTAAATTTGTCTTGAGTGACCTATTTAGAAGTTTTCTGGATTCTTTCCTAAGTCGCTGCAGTTCCGGGCACCACCAGGGAACCGGAGTTCTGCAGGGGGTTTTTGTCAATGGGCACGTCAGTTCAAAACAGCTGGTAAGGACACTAGTCAGGTTTTGAACAGCATCCTCAACCTTTCGTTTCGTTCTGAGTTTAGTTGGAGTTTTGACAGATCTGTCTAGCTCTTCCCTAAACCGCACCCAGTTGGTTTTCCTCGGATTCCTCCTCTCCTGCAAAGTTTTGGCCTCGCATTCGATTTGGAAAACGATGTATCTATGGTCTGACAAGGACACCTCCGGCAGTACCCTCCAGTTAGTAATTGACTTGAAATACCTATTATATAAAGTCAAATCAATTACCTCCTGCCTCCTTGCCGTAACAAAAGTTGGTTGGGAGCCAACATTGTTAATTACCATGCCAGACGATAGTATAAAGTCCAGGAGATGGTTTCCTCGTGTGTTACATTTGCTGCTGCCCCAGACTGCCCCAGACTGTATTCTCAGCATTCGCGTCGCATCACATGACTAGTCCCATCTCCCGAGTGTCACAGTACTTTATGAGTTCGGCAACCGCCTTCGGTGGTGGAGGCATTACCGAATCATAAGGGAAGTAAGCCGACGCAACGACGAAGGTTTTCCAACTTCCGGTCGTTTCGTAGCTTACAGCTGCAGCAACCAGGTCCTGTCCACAAAATTGTCCAAGCTTGGTTACTGAGAGGAAATTCGGCACAATTAGACAAGCTCTCGGTCTTTCAGATCGCTCGTCACATAGCACCGTTACTCCACGAACACCCCCAAAACCACATATGCGCTTGTTCCGCACGTATGGCTCCTGGATAGATGTTATGTGGGGTTTTGTACGCACCACGGAAAGTCTGCTTCTTAAGAGAGCGGTAGCAGCCTTTGAGTGGTGGAGGTTTATCTGCGAAAATATCAAAGATATAGTCGCAGTTTTATTAGCAGAACGGCGCGCACCAGGTGCGCACATGCTTCCGGCGAGGCGAGCGCCCCTACCCGTGGCATTGCTTGCGTCAGCCATTTTCTGTCCGCTAGTGCTGGGACCTTTAGGGGTAACAGCACCAGTATCCACCAGATTTTGTGCGCAGATAACGCCACCGGTAAGAGTGTGCCCGACAGAAGAGCGCGCATCAGATGCGCACACGGTTCACTAAGAAGAGCAGGCGAAACTTGTTCCATCAGATTGGACCTGTTCGAGCCGACCGAAAAGGAGCCAGCGTTAGGTCTGAGGGATTGATCGGCTCCAGTTGGAATACTTTCTGCCGACCTAGGCTTCTTTCCTGTCGCTACTGAAGGATGACTGCTTTCGGCGCTTGCGCCTTCAGCTGACTCTGCAGCCTCTTTGCACCGCGCCATCGCCGCCTTCCTTCTTCTCCTTTTCAATTGACTCTTAGTCAGGAGCCCATCGGAGTGCGCCGCTTCGGGAGCTCGTTCAGCCTTATTGGTTTCCCGAGTCAAACCGTCACCGACACAACTTCGACCAGCTACCCTTCTATTGAGACAGAGATTAGACGTTCCAGCCGAAGCCTTTCCGCCACTTTCTTTGCCATTCCAGCCCAGTCTACCAATCGAGTCAGAGACAGAGCTGCAGGAGTCTTCTGAAACAAGCGTCGCTACTACTTCTGATTCAATGCCAGAGGCGGGGGGTAAAAGTATGGTGGTTGGGACCTCCAGAATCCTCGTCCCGGCCGTAGTCAAAAAGACCACGGGTGGATTATCGTTTTCACGAGTACCACCTGGAGTAGATACCGTACAAGTTTCTTCCATCATACCTTCAACAGGTTTTGCGTCACAGTCAAGACGTCTTCAGCCTTTAGTTCGATGTCTCACCTGGGGTCCTTTCGGACACTTAGGGTCATTGACTCTTAAGCCGTTCCGCCACGTCAAGGCAGCTGAAGAATGAGAACGGGAGCTCTGTTAGTAAGCCCTACTCCCACCTCCTCGTGGTGCCATCTGGGGATTTCTTCGGAAATTGCTAACGGGAGGGGACGCATGGCGAGCTTCCTGCGCCAAAAAACAGGATAAGTGTCGGTTGGTCTGTGGCCCAGCGAGCCACAACCGTAAAAACAAATCTTGCTCCGAAACGCAAAACAACGCCTCGGATAAGAACGGATAATTTGATGACGACCCTTGGCTATCGGACACGGACAACGATCGGATTCTGGAACGTTAAGACCCTCCTGGACTCACTCAAGGAAGGGCCTTATAACGCCAGATTCCTCCAATTAGAACGCGGATTCGCACATTATAAAATCGACATCTTAGGGCTGAGCGAGATAAGATGGTTCAATGCTGGGGAATTCATCTCCCCAACAAAAAGCACTGTCATGCTTTACTCTGGTAAACCAGCTGGAAGTGCACGGAGTTCCGGAGTAGGACTCATGCTAACTCCAGCAGCACGTAGAAGCCTCATATCCTGGAAACTCCATAGTGACCGGATATTGACGGCTGGGTTACAGAGTAGAGTTAGAAAAATTACCATCATACAGTGTTATGCTCCGACTCTAGACGCGACTGAGGATGAAAAGCATGATTTTTGTAGCCACTTAGGCGCCGCCTACAACCAAACGCCTAATGGAGACATCGTAATGGTGATAGGAGATCTCAATGCCAAGGTGGGTAGCGACAACATCATGCTTAAGCACGTGATGGGAGTTCACGGCGTGGGAGACCGTAATGATAACGGCGAGCGGTTTGTGGACTTCTGCAATACCAACCGCCTAGTCATCGGAGGTACGCTGTTTAAGTATAACGTCTGCCACAAA
The DNA here is from genome assembly GCA_945910035.1 of Brachypalpus laphriformis. Lineage (NCBI taxonomy): Eukaryota > Metazoa > Arthropoda > Insecta > Diptera > Syrphidae > Brachypalpus > Brachypalpus laphriformis. Next base: position 128,620,958 of record OX246756.1, read on the forward strand.
ATCAGTTGGGTCTCTACTGATAGGTAACGAACATCCAACCAGATCGACCACATTGCGATCAATCGCCGCTTTAGAAATTGTCTCCTGCACGTCCGAAACAGATGTGGAGCTGACGTCGGACTAGAACGAGATCACCATCTTATGGTAGCTCATTTACGCCTTCGTACTGCATCCGTCAACAGCAACCGCTCAAACCTACTTAACATCACCAGGTTTAATATCGACAGGCTCAAGGTTCTCCAAGTGCGCCAACAGTTCAGGGACCATCTTGCCTTAGAAGCAGAAGCAATCAGCAGCATAGAGAACATGGATGACCACTGGAGTGCTGTGAAAAATGCTTTTGCGACGGGGGCACGCACGTATGTCGGTAAAAAGCAGAAACACCACCGCACATGGCTTTCTACAGACACCTGGAGACGGATCGGTGAGCGTACAGCAATCAAGGTTCGGATTGCAGCGGCCTCAGCAGTAGAGAGAACCGAGCTTGAAACCCAATACCGTGCGAAGAAGAAAGAAGTGCAGCGTAGTGTGAGACGTGACAAATGTCAATATGTCAACTCACTGGCCTCAAGGGCTGAAGAAGCAGCGAGTAGGTGCGACAGTAGGACTGTTTATAGCATCACTAAGGAGCTCATCGGTGGTCGAAACTCCAAACAACATCCAGTGAAGAGTCTAAACGGTAACCTTCTGATTTCGGATGAGGATCAGCTCACTAGATAGAGAGAACATTTTGCTACAGTGCTAAATCACTTAGACGATGGCGGTATGAACTCGAATTCGAATGAGCAGTTCGAAGCAACAAATTCCCGAATTCGCACCGCACCTTCCAGTAAAACCGAGATAATAACAGCAATCAAGTCCCTCAAGAAGAACAAGGCGGTGGGTATTGATGGCATCCCTGCCGAGCTATTTCAAGCGGCGCCAAAGACAGGAGTGGAAAAGGGGGATGATCATTAAACTTCCGAAGAAGGGAAACTTGATGGATTGCCGTTACTGGAGAGGTATATGCGTTCTTCCAGCCGTGGCTAAAATAATAGCTAAAATAATTCTACAACGAATTAATGAACATTTAGATTCAACTCTCGATGTCAAACAGGCAGGCTTTCGCGCTGGATCCTCCTGCATCGACCACATAAACACCTTACGGATCATTATCGAGCAATGCGTTGAGTATAGGTCTCCGCTGCATTTAATGTTTATCGACTTCGAGAAAGCTTTCCACAGATTGAATCGAGATGCTATCTGGTTGGCCTTGGGCAGGAGAGGCATCCCAGAAAAACTTATAGCTATTATCAAGGCTACATACGAGGCCGGTAAGTGTCACGTCGTGCACAATGGTAAGGTGTTGGTGGATTTTGAAGTCCAAAGTGGAGTGCGTCAAGGGTGCATACTGTCACCACTATTGTTCTTGGTGGTTATCAGCGGTGTACTCCGTGCAGCATTGGCGGAAGGCAACTATGGAATTCATTGGACTATGACATCTTACCTTAAACACCTAGATTACGCTGACGATGTTTGTCTACTTTCACATCGGATAATGGATCTCCATTTGATGGCCCAAAATCTAGAAGCTGAGGCAAACAAAGTGGGGCTAAAAATAAACGCAGCCAAAACAAAAGCCCTGAGCACTTCTTCTAACAACCGCGCTCAACTTTACATTGCCGGACAGGAAGTCGAGAAAGTTAATAACTTTCTTTATTTGGGAAGTGTGGTCTCGGCTAATCGCGGTGGCACCGAACTGGATGTGTGCAGCAGAATCGGGAAGGCTAAAGCTGCGTTCGGAATGCTATCTAAAATCTGGAAAAGTAATGTTATCAGCTTAAGAACCAAGCTGCGACTGTTCCGCTCCAACGTAGAATCAGTGCTGCTTTATGGGAGCAGTTCTTGGAAGGTGGACACCATTAACACACGCAAGCTGCAAGTCTTCGTGAACAAATGCTTTAGAATCATCTTGAGGATTTTTTGGCCAAACCGCATCTCCAACGAACAACATTATCTGAGAACGGGCCAAGAACCTATAAGCATTACTATGCGAAGAAGAAAGTGGCAATGGATTGGACACACCCTACGACACGAAGACAACTCCATTGCGAAATACGCAATGCAGTGGAATCCGCTCACCCAGGCAGGCAGAATAGCGGGACGCCCTAGGCAAACGTGGCGCAGAACAGTTGAGGAGGAATCGAGCTCTTTAAGAATGAGTTGCAGAACTTCGAACAAGATGGCGCGCAGGCGTGGTTGACGCCCTATGCCCCCCGAGGGGTTAAAGGATTTAAGCAAGTAAGTAAGTAAGGACGGTAGAGTGGGGGTCGCAAATATTCGAACACAGAATCGTGAAATAATTAGACCTATTGTTAAACTTTGTGTTATTCCAACGGAATCATAGATATCATAGATCAGTTTTTTTTAAAAATGAGTCAACTTTTTTAATTATTTCATTGCACAGAAATATCTTAATGTACATATTTACTTTTTTTTGCATTCATACACTTAAATTTTTTATTTTTTTTATTGTTATTACTGAAGTACTTTTTTTGTGTGTATCTTAAAAAAAAAAATCCTTTACTAACATTCCTTCCCCCCGGAGTGAGTGGAACCCCTTTGGCAAAGTACAAAGGTTCCCAAATTAGAATATGAGTAGATACCAAATTTTGTATAGGCGTATTCATTTGTATTCTTTTCTCTTTAATTATTTTTAATGTTTAACAAGTATCTTTTGGTTTTGTAGTCTTGCTACTGCAAGGCGGGCGGCACTGTTTAAGTCCGCTTTTAACCTCATTTCATAAATAGATGACACTACTATCAGTAGTTCCCAATATCCTCCTTTGTTCTCTACTTCCACCATTTTTAAAATCCAACTTCCTTTCCGTCTTCTTCTACTAACCCTTACCGAGGTAAGAACGTTGCTGTAAATAAAGATACATAAACTAAAAACCAACATTTTATTTGTTCTCATTATGTTTTTCTCCGCCATATCCCGGGATCGGCTTGCATCCCAACAATGTCCAATAAAATTTTTGGTATACAGTCCATAAATGCCTCTGTCGTTACATGGTTGACTCGCACCTTCGTTCTTTAATATTGATAACGCAATGCTCACACCAAAGGAATTATCTACAAAACCTCTATTCAGCGTCAGTTCATATGCCGAAGCCACCTTTGTTAGGAACTCATCCGGAGCATTGACACATATGGGATTCTGCCAACTCCCGCCGCTTTGTTGAGTTTTACTTTTCTCAAAGTAGCTTATAAAATCTTGAGCTGCAATATCTTTCCCAGTTTAAAAGTCTTGGTGCCTTAGTTTTTTCGCCGACGACCACCACTCTTTACTATCTGCTGATTTTTGAAAGAATATTATGATACAATTTTTCATTTTTCTAGATGGATGTTACATTATAATTGTATCTGTTTATTGCGACTAAATATTTTTGATTCCATTCTAAGCTCTGTGTTTTCCGGAAATTCTTCAAACTGGTAAATTACTTTTTCCTATATTTTTTTTGAATTGGTGATCGATGCATTCGCTTTTAAATTTTGTTTTGAACTAATGATAACTGCAATTGCGCAGGCTGCTTTATTATTGCTCAAATCCAATTCGGATTTATGTTTTGCTAACACTCATTTAATTTAGTCATGTAGTGCTCTTTGGTTGTGGGTCTCCATAACATTTTATGTAAATGACTTAGATTTTCCCTATTATTTGCAATGGACTTCAAGTTAAGCCTTAGTTGCATTGAAAGATGGTCAGACCAGATTTTGTGTACAACTTCGAATTTGTTTACAAGATCCAGAATTTCCAGTTAGGCAGCACATATGTATGGTATGTCATTAACAAAGGTACGTTAGATACAATTTTAAGATTTCCTTCGTTGTCCCCATTTGTCCTTCTATTCAAAACTATTAACCCATAGACACCGCAGAAATCGTGAAACTCTCTGCCTTTCGCGTTTATTGTCAGCTCTTGAGAAAGTCTCGTGCCTTTACCCACGGCAAACGAGACTTTGCAGCATTTCTCAATGTTTTGATTTAGCTGTTCTATTCGTACACTCAAATTTCTAATTAGCACTGTTTTAGTTATCTCTCGTTCGCCAAATAAATTGTTCACCACATTGAATTCCTCATTCCAGTTTGCGCCTCGAATGTAAAATAAAATTTGCTTTTGTCGTTTTAAATAGGATACGATCTATGCAACCCACATCATGAAAGAAATTTTTCACGCAAATTTTACACAAGCCTTTTCTCACGCGATAAGCTCACGAAGCTCACGAGCTTCCTAATGCTTTCCCTATCTAAGTTAAGGATTTCCTTATAGGAATAAGGCTTGATTAGTCGTTTGGATTGTCTTAGACCTGGTCCATTGGTCCAGTGGTCTAGACGTTTTCCCATTCGTTAATCAACGTTGCAGCTGTTGCCCAGTTGACGCCACAATAAGGTTCAGGACCTATGAACGCAGATTCTGAGCCACCCCTTGCAAGCTCATCTGCAGATTCGTTGCGCACAATCCCTTGGTATCCAGGGACCCACTCGAGTTTTACACGGTTGTATTTGGCAAGGTCTTGTAATGCATCGTAGCAGCATTTCACAGTTCTGGAGTCCATTAGGTTGAACGACAGTGTCATAAGTGCTGCTTGGCTATCTGAAAAGATATGTATTCTAGCGCCCTTGATCCCCTTGCGGAGTTTTTTTCTAACGTAGATCGCGATGGCATGGATTTCAGCTTGAAACATAGTGGGAGTCGTATCCATAGGTACCGAAACCTTTTTTTTTCCGAGGGTAGGTGAAAAATCTTCCATAGACACTATGAGAATAGCAAGCGCGTGCTCATTGTAGTGTCAGATTCTTACTGACTAAAAAAACGCCACCCTTCGATATAAATTTGTTAGGTATCGCAACTAAGTATTAACTTATCAAGCAAATTTTCTATCATGAAATAAAAACGTTTGGCAGGTTTCTTTCCGCTGAAAGATCCTGCATATTCCGCAATCTAGACGCGGTTAATCCTTATCTCGCCAAGTCGAAAGGTTTCGTCCTTTGTAGTCGGCGCAATAAATTGCTCTCATCCAAAATTTGTAGGACTGTATTGTTGACATGTCCGATTAGTCGGTTTCTATGCTTTCTCGCGAAGCTTCTAGTTTCAGCTTCGATTTTTGGAATTCCGAGATCCCTGTGGATATCGTCGTTTCTACTATACCACGGTGCTTGGACAATTTCTCTTGGCACTTTATTTTGAAAAGTTTGTAAAATATTTGCATTTGTTTTCTTGGTACAACCACAAAGTTGTATACCGTAGGTCCACACCGACTTTAGCACTTGCTTGTATAAAAGCAGTTTGTTCTCAGTGCTGGGCTGGGAATGTTTTCCGAGTAACCAGTACATTTCTCTATATTTGATTTCGAGTTCTTTTCGTTTAATTTTGACGTGCGAATTCCATTTCAGTATTGCGTCGAGTGTCATTCCCAGGTATATGGCGTCGTTTGCAAAAGGTATTCGGGCCGAGTTTAGGAAAATTGGCAAGTCATTAGTTTTCTTGTAAGTGAAATTCACGTGAACAGATTTAGATTCGGTGAGGGCGATCCGCCAGTCCCTCGTCCATTCATTTACATTATTCAGTGCGTTTTGCAGTTTTGCAGTCGTTTCTTTGATTGTTTTACCTACTGCTAGGATAGCGGTATCATCCGCAAACGTAGTAGTATACCATATAGCAAATAGAGAAGCAGCCCGAAAACGCTTCCTTGCGGTACGTCGGCCGAAATTTCTTTGAGCTCGGAGTATTCGACTCCATGTCTAACACGAAAGAATCTATTCCCGAGATATGATTCTAGAATATCGTATAAGCATACAGGGAGAACTTGTCGTACTTTGCATTTCAAGCCATCATGCCACACCTCATCAAAGGCTTGCGAGACGTCAAGAAATGCACTTGAGCAAATCTTTTTTTCTTCAAATGCTTTCTCGATTCCGTCAGTAATTCTATGCACCTGGTCAATCGTCGAATGCTTACTTCTGAACCCAAACTGGTGGTCAGGGATAAGATTATTATCTTCTATAACCGGTTCGAGACGCCTTAATAATATCCTCTCGAAAATGTTCGATATGATTGGAAGAAGCGAAATTGGTCTATACGATTTTACCTCATTTGGCGGTTTTCCTGGTTTTAAAACCATTATGACTTCCGCAACTTTCCATTGGCTCGGCACGTGTTTTAATCTAAGGGCAGCATTTACAATATGGAGAAGCTTAATCAATGCTTTTCTGGGTAAAACTTTCAGAATTTCTCCGGTAATCAAATCATGACCAGGAGATTTCTTAGGTTTTAAATTCTCGATCTCATGTTTGAGTTCCCTTAGCGTTTGCACTTTGCACTTGTGAGCGTCAAATCGTCAGATGGTAAATCCAGCCTATTGAGGTTGTCGTAAACCACTTGACCATCGTACGGTTTAAAGGTTTCTTCCAAGTGCGTCGCAAAGATGTCCCTTTTTCTTTATTTTCCCTCGCCCATTCATTTTGATTTAATTTGATTGGCGGAGCGGAGACTTTGGGCCTTTTTGTGCCTTTTACAGCTTTCCAAAGCGAATAATTGGAATCTTTTTTCGCTTTTAAACTTTCAAGGTAAGAGCCTACTGCACGATTCTTGAAATCCTTAATAGACTTCTTCAACAAATTGCACAGACGATTCAAGTGTGCTTTATGCTGCGGAGCATGACTCTGTTGCCATTTTTTACGCGCCTTTCTTTTTTCCTTAATCAATTCTTTTATTTCCAGAGGATATCGTAAACCGTATCTGTCCGGCGTTTCAAAGCTGTCTTCGACTTTTATGTGGTTGGTAGATATTCCTTTCACAACGAAAAAATCTATCAGGTCAGGTATTTTCGAAGTATCAGTTGGCCAGTAAGTCGGTTTACCCGTCGAATGGAAATCACAACTGTAGTCCATACCTGCCCCATAGAGCATTCTACCTTTTTTCGAGCTGTATCTTGAGCCCCAGAACGTATGTTTCGCATTAAAGTCGCCGCCGATGATAAAATTAGGTTTCAGCGATTCAAACAAGTTAGTAAAATCAGATTTTTCAAGCGCGGAACGCGGTGGACAGTAGATAGATGAGATTTTAAGAGTACGCTGACTATTTTTAAATCGAATCGTGCACAGTTGCAAAGTTTCAAGCTCTATCTTTAGGTCTTTGGATTGTTTGATGCAGTCTTTAATAAATAAGGATGATCCGCCTCTTGCTTTTCCCGTAGGGTGACAAGCGTGGTAATCATTATAGCCTTTTAATGCGATTCCTTTTTTACGTGGGTTTCAGAAATCAAGCAAATATCAATATCTTTTTCACGCATGAATATTTCCAATTCGTCGAGTTTTTGCAAAAGTCCGTTTGCATTCCAAGTACATATTTTTAACATTCGTTTGTTATTCATATTCTAGTTGAAGTACGCGTTTTCTGTGAATTATTTTCAAGCTTAACCAGCCTAACGAGAATAATTTTATTTAGTTTGCTTTGTTCTTCAAATTTCTCGAGAATAACCGACAAAACATGAGAGACATGGTCCGTAGAAATTTCAAAGTTTTCTGGTTTTTCGGATGCCGCAGCCTGAGCGTAAGTCTGCACTCCTGCTGTCCGAGGGTCATTACCTGGCGGCTTTTTCGATGTTAACTTTTCAGTACCGTTTCTTTTAAGAACAGAGGTCGAGGACTTTTCTGTTGTCACTCTTTCCCTCACCTTTTTGCGCTCTGAACCCGGTAGTTTTAGTTTGGCTAGTTTTTCCTGTGCATTCTTACGCTTTGGCTTAGTTTGCAGTTTAGGTTTTGCAAGGGGCTTAAGGAGCACATCTCTCCGTTTTTGCAACTCCTTAGCTACTTCACAGCCTCTATAATTTGGCGGGGGCTTTCCCTTACAATTAGCACATGTTGCAGAAGTTTGTTTATTTACTCCACAGACTTGGGAGAGGTGATTTCCGGCGCATTTCACATATCGCGGTTCTTTTTTACAGTACATTTGCGTATGGTTAAATCCTTGGCAACGTTTGCATTGCGGAATCATTCTTTAATTTCTACGCATGGGCTTGATTTTGACCACGATATTTAGTATAGCTCTAATTCGGTAGATATCGTCGATATTATCCGACTTATCGAAGGTAAGCATAAAAAGCGGAAGTCCACGCCTTACCAAAACGTCTTTATCTATTTCCGTTTGTTGCTTCTCCTTCTTAATGATATTAACGGCATCAAGAATTTTAAAGCCTTTCGCTTGAAGGTCAGTCATAACCTCTTCTTTGGTGCATGAGGGGTGGAGTCCCCTTGCAATGACACGATGTGGCCTTTCTGACTTGATTTCGAAACTATACCACTGAATCTTTTCGGTATTTATCTTTTGGGACACAGCTCGGTAGTCATTGTAGTCGTCGACGTTGATTTTCCACGCATTATCCCTCAAAGATGTAACCACCTTATACTTGGATGTTATTATTCCTTTAAGGAGGCTTTGCAACTTATTGTATTCCGTTATCCCGACGATGTTTATTTGTGGGGGTGGACGAAATTGCGCTCCAAGTTGCTTTTCTTGCGGTTCTTTGTGACTTTCTTCTTTCACCGGCTCGACTTCGGGCGATGAACCGGCTCTCCGTTTTTTACTAGGTCTTTTCTTGGGGACCCGATACGTTTCGTGTGAAAGCTCTTCTTCGTCTGTGTGATATTCCAGACTAGCTAAGCGTTCTGGAGTACATTCGCGTTCTCTCTGGATATGCGTGTTCTTTAGGACCTCATTTTCTTCTTTTAATAAGTCTATCTCTTTCTTAAGATCTTGATAGAGTATATCCATTTCGTTAAGCTTGATTCGGAGTGTTTTATTTTCTTCCTCAAGACTTCTGTATTTCGCTGAGTCCTGAATTTCGCGCGCTGGCGCTCCCGGTGGACTTATTTTCCCGGAGTTATTCGGTCTTCGTGGAGGAGATCGACATATCCTTGAACTTTTTAAGAATGGATTTATTAGTTGCAATAACTGGCTTTCCCCAGAATGCGTAGAGCCGACCTCCGAAGAGGGTCGATTTTCCAGTGAACCTGGGCTGCCACCTGGGGTAATCAATCGTTTTGTTTTGTTCATTGCATTTTGTGTATACACTACGCTCGGTGTACGGAGGGTGGATTTTACTCGCCTCTTACGACAGGCATGCCTACCTCGGGTATATTCTAACCCCTACCCGAAATCTTTGTGTTGGGTCCAAAGAACCCAGCTCCAGCTCCAGAATCCATTTCCGAACCGTCGGTGAACCAGACCAGACCTCTAGGGTCCAGTGTTGAAGCACCGTTGGACCAATTTCCGCGATGCAATATTTCAACCTCGAATAACCTACCGACGCAATACTGCCTGACCATAATATCTGATATAGTGCAGAACATGTCTCTTTGTGGTTAATGAAGATTGGTAGGAGTGTTAGCGTGACAATAGCTTCCAGAGCTGTCGTAGGGCACCAGAATGGTTTTACTAGGGTTGATGAATAGTCCTTCTTTGTTACACCATTCTACAACTTGACATATAGCACTTTGCATAACGTTGGAAATTGCCGTGTTTACTACTAATAAAAACCGCCAAGTCATTAGCATAACCGACGGTGGTGCAGCCTGATCTTTGAAGATCTACTAACAAGTTGTCGATTACTTACTTACTTACTTACTTAGGTGGCGCTACAGTTCGGGGTGAACCTGGGCCTCAACCAACAAGCCTCTCCATTTAGCTCGGTCTTTAGCTAATTGCCTCCAGTTGCGCACTCCAAGTTGGTCGAGGTCCCCTTGAACTTGTGCGCGCCACCTACGGCGATGATTCCCTCTACTGCGTCGTCCCTCGGGGTTAGATTCGAAGACTCTGCGGGCCGGAGCGTTGGTGTCCATTCGCTCTACATGTCCTAGCCATCTCAGACGTCCAATACGCAGTTTTTTGACTAGGTCGATGTCGCTGTACAGCTCGTATAGTTCGTGATTGAATCTTCTCCTCCAAAACCCGTCAACACAAACGGGACCGAAAATCTTACGAAGAATTTTTCTCTCGAAGCGACCAAGGATATTTTCATCCTCTTTTAATAAAGTCCATGTTTCAGCGCCGTAAAGCAGGACTGGGATGATCAAGGTCTTATATAGAGTCTCCTTAGTTGTTCGAGATAGGGCTTTACTGTTGAATTGCCTTATAAGCCCAAAAAACAGCGATTGGCAAGAGTTATTCTTCGATTTTGTTAGAAGAATTTATAGCAGAGCCAAGGTAGACAAAGGGGCGCCGTGGCGTAAGTGGTTAGTGTGTCGGATCACTACGCATGAGGTTCCAAGTTCGAATCCCAGAAAATACCAAAAAGTTTTTTCACGGTCCCACCTCTCGCGAGCGTTTGACAAACATCCGAGAGTATTGTTGTCATGAAAAAGCTTCTCAAATCGCCGTTCGGAGTCGGCATTAAACTGTAGGTCCCTTCCATTCGTGTGAAAAATATAACGCACACAACATGATTGGTTGCGAGAAGCTAGGCCCTGGCACTTTAAAGAGCTGTTGCGCCAAATATTTGTAAGGTAGACAAAGTCCCTTACTACCTCGAAGTTATAGCTGCCCACGGTGACGTTTTGTCCAATTCGTCGGTGTTGGTTTTCCCTTCTAGTTGACAGCATATACTTGGTTTTGCCCTCGTTTATCGCCAAACCCATTTTGGCCGCTTCCGCCTCAATGCTTGCAAAAGCACCGGTGACAGCCCGCTGAGATCTTCCGATAATGTCTATATCGTCGGCGTATGCAAGCAGTTGTACAGACTTGTAATAGATTGTGCCTCCGGTGTTGGCTTGTGAGTTCCGCACAATCCGTTCAAGTACAATATTGAAGAAGTCACATGACAGCGCGTCACCTTGTCTGAAGCCTTTTTGACATCAAAGGTCTCGGTGAAGTCATTACCGACCTTGATGGAGCAGCGAGCGTTCTCCATCGTCAGCCTGCACAGACGGACAAGTTTGGCAGGGATGTCAAAACTAGACATGGCTCTATAAAGCTGTTCTCTATAGATGCTGTCATAGGCGGCCTTGAAATCGATAAAGAGGTGATGAGTATCGATTTGGAATTCTTGGGTTTTCTCCAGGATCTGCCGAAGTGTGAAGATTTGATCGATGGTGGACTTTCCTGGCCTGAAACCGCACTGATAGGGTACAATCAGGCTGTTGATAAAGGGTTTCAGGCGTTCACACAATATCGCAGAAAAGATCTTGTATGCGATGTTGAGAAGACTGATGCCTCTATAATTGGCGCAGTTGAGGGGGTCTCCTTTCTTGTGGATCGGGCAAACGATGCTGAGATTCCATTCATCAGGCATACACTCGTCTGACCAAATATTAGAAATGAGTTGGTGTATGCACTCTACCAATTCATCCCCAGCTGCCTTGAAAAGTTCGCCCGGTAAGCCGTCAGGTCCAGCAGCCTTGTTGGATTTTAGCTTGGATATTGCTATCCTCACTTCGTTTTGGTCAGGTGGATGGAAATTTTGACTATCATCGTCTATATTGAATGGTTCATTCTGCCTGACAGCGGGATGTTGGTCTTCGTCGCCGTTATACAGTCTGCAGAAGTAGTTTTTCCATATTCTCAGCACCGACTGTAATTCTACTACGAGGTTTCCATTTTCATCTCTACAGGTTTCTGTACGGGTATTACTTCTATGACACGTTCTTTTTACCTTTTGGTAAAACTTCCATACATTGTTCCTGGACTCGATATTCTCAAACGCGCGCTTCTCATGCTCTTTCTTCTTCTTTTGGAGAAGCCGATGTTCTTCCCGTCTCTTTTGCTCGTAGAGCTCACGAGCAGCTCTCGTCTTCCTTTGCAGCGCCGCTTTGTATGCCTCTTGTTTTGCTGCATGCACTCGCCGGCATTCTTCGTCAAACCAGGGGTTTCGCGGTGGTGGTCGAGCGAGACCCAACACATCAGCCGCGGCGTTTCTGATGGCATGTTGGCAGCGTTGCCACTGGTCTTCGGTACTTGATGCTGGCGGCAAAGGGGTGATTGAGAGATTTCGGGATACGCGTTCAGCGAAGAGTCTGGCGGTCTCTTGCGATTGTAGCTTTTCGACGTTAAATTTTCTCACAGTAATTCTTCTTTGTTGCTCAGATTGGGATATCCGCATTCGTACCTTGGCTACAACAAGGTAATGATCCGAGTCTATGTTGGCCGCTCGGAAGGTCCGGACATCCAGAATACTGGAGGCATGCCTTGCGTCGATCGCAATATGATCAATTTGGTTGATCGTTACATGATCATTGGACCGCCATGTCTGCTTATGAATATCGAGATGAGGAAACCATGTGCTTGCTATGGTGACATTTCGCTCCACAGCGAAATCAATTAGCCTTAGTCCGTTATCAGACGTGGTGTCGTGTAGGCTATGCTAACCGACTGCCCTACCAAAGACCTCCTCCTTTCCTTTTTTGGCGTTAAAATCGCCCAATACGATTTTAACGTCGTATTTAGGATATTGCTCGTATGTTTTGTCGAGGAGCTCGTAGAAACACTCTTTGGTGGCAGGGTCCTTTTCTTCCGTGGGGGCATGAACACATGTTAGGCTTATGTTAGCGAATTTAGCCTTGATCCGGATCGTCATAATACGCTCGCTCGCGTGTCGGAAGCTTAAGACTTCTTGCCTAAGTCTGCCGCGTATGACAAATCCGCATCCGAATAAGCGTTGCCTGTTGCCTCTTTAGCAATCACCGTAGTAGATGTCACAGTTTTTCATCCTCTTTTTGCCCGGCCCATCCCATCGCACTTCCTGGATGGCGGTAATATCTGCTTTATAGCAGTCTAGGGCCTCTGCTAGTTGTTCGGCTGCACGTGGTCTGTAAAGGGACAGAACATTCCACGTACAGGTCCGAAGGTCGTTGTCCTTATTTCGTTTGCTGGGGTCGTCATTAGTTGAGTCATCCTTATCCGAGGCTTTTGGTTGTTTCGGAACCATGCGGTTTTTACGTGGTAGGGAAGTTACCCCGACGGCACAACACCCAACCTGGAGGGCCAGTTCCTTAATTATTCCCCAAGGACGAGGGGCCGGGTACACCGGTGCCAGTAGTCCACTACGGGAGTATGAGTGTTGCCGTTGGCCCATTAAGGGCTCCTCCGCCACCATCTCTATTCCAATGTCCTGACCAACATTGGAAATTCCTTACCGACCTGTGATCCGAATACGTCGAAGCAGCTCGCGCAAGGTGTTCACTAAGTTCAACCTAACTGGAACTAGACGCCACCGTTGACTCCGTCTAGGGAATTCGTCCGCTGCCTACAAATAACAAATATAAATTTACAAAAAACACAAAAAAATTTTATTTTACCTGGGGAAGTACTCTCTGGACAGACAGGGATGGAACTGGGGGGCGATGTCGTAGTGTCATCCCCACAGTCTTCCGTGTCTGGGCTAGAGAAGGAGTTAGAGGACGTTTTACTGGCTAGCGACAGCGAGGATGCGGACAGCACACTCACTGACGCTAGCGCAGTGGGAGGTGAGCAGGCTAGCACTCTCACTTCTATAATTAAGGGCGATAGTGGGTTGGCTAGTACTCCCATCTTATTAGAACAGGGCACACGTGAGTTGGCTGGTACTCTCACGGTAGTTAGAAAGGGTAGCAGTGAGTTGGCTGGCACTCTCACTAAAGGTGGCAAGGGATCAGTGACCAAAGGGACTAGTAGCGCAGCTGGCGAGAACTCTGCTGCTCCTAGTTTCTCTGAGGTCGTGCGGAAGGGTAGCAGGAAAAACGCACACCAACTGGAGAAGATGCTTGTGCGCAATGCTCGGCGGAAGGTCGAGAGTGCTAAGCGCAAGGTCCAACAGTTCGGGGGGTGTGACGTTAACTCCTTGAGTGCTTGGGATAGGTTGCAGCTTGATCGGGCTAAGGCAGTCTTAGCCGATGAGGCTGCCAGGAAGGTAGCGGTCGCACAGGCAGGTGAGGCTAGAAGTAGGGAGGAGCTGGGGGCCTCTACGAGTGGAGTAGAGCCTCCCAGCAGAACTGAGGGCACAGGCAGGGAGGGGGAGACTTCAGCTGCGGGGGCCAGTAGGGTGGCGTTCCAAAGCAAAAGGAGCAGGTCCGACGATGTCGTGGAACCGAGCGCGGCGAAAAAGGTGAAGGCTGGTATTTCGCCTTCGGCGCGCCCGAACTACGACCCGGAGGATGAGCTCCTGGTTGCTATTGTCAACGAGCAGGAGCCCTGCTGTCGCCTGACCATGGACCAGTGGATTGCCATCGAGGAGAAGTTTCAGGATGCTCTGTGGAAGAAGATGTCTTCCACTGAGGATAGTGACCTTCAATTCGACGGTGCTGGATGGGAAGGGGGCCGGAAGGTTGTTGCCTGTGGGAACAAAGCCTCTGCTGACTTCCTCAGACAGTTTATTTTGGAGGTTGGGGAAGTGTGGAGCGGGTCTCAGCTCAAGTGTGTGACTATGGCGGATTTGGCGAGATACACTCCGCCCAAAGCTTGGGTCTGGGTTCCGCTGCCATACACCTACCCAGAAAAACTGCTTGGTCTCCTCCACATGCAGAACAGGGAGTTGAAGGCCAATACATGGAGGGTGCTCAAGACTGGGCCTAGGAAGCAGTTTGGTCAGCACTTCTTGCTGGCCCTAAATAGGGAATCGCTGCCACCCCTTGAAAAGACCAAAGGGATGGTGCGATATAGCATGGGGAAGGTCATGCTAAAGATCATGACCAAGGGTGTTGAGGAGGAGGAGGAGCCCAAAGATGATGGAAGTGATGCAGATAAACCTGCATCACAGTAAGGCTGCGACGGCATGCTTGATCAACTATATCATCAAGCATGACGTCTCGGCCATACTGGTACAAGAGCCATGGATCAGCGACAACAACCAGATCCAAGGGCTCAAAAACAGGAATTACACGTTGTTCTACAAAGCCAACGAAGGTAAAATCAGGGCTTGTATACTTTTAAAAAACAACATAAGGGCATTTCTTTTGAATAATTTCAGTGACGGCGATCTAGTAGCAGTCTCCTGTGAAAGAGAGGGAAGTAAACCTCTGTGTCTGGTCTCTGCATACCTCCCGTACGAGCAGGCGGAGATTCCATCTGTGAAGTTGAAGCAGTTGGTAAGGAAGGACAACTGGCTCTTCATCGTGGGCTGTGATGCAAATGCGCATCACTCACAATGGGGTAGCAGTGATACTAATACAAGAGGTGAGTGTCTTTTTGATTTCATCCTTTCGACCAAGCTCACCATATGTAATAAGGGATCTACGCCAACTTTTGTAGTTAGGAACAGACAAGAAGTGATTGATATAACCTTAGCTTCTTGTTCTGTTCACCTAACGGTAGAAAAGTGGAGGGTTTTGGAGGAGGCATCTCTGTCTGATCACAGATGGATACGCTTTCAAATTAATTTCGAGACTAGGGTTAGCAACAGCTACAGAAACCCTAAAAGTACAGACTGGGGTATGTATACAGAGCTAGTAAGGAAACATCTTAAAGATGGGCCTATTCGCAACGGCGATCCTCAAGATATAGATAAGGCGGTAGATAACTTAGGCAAAGTAATGAACATGGCATTCGAAAGGGCCTGTCCACTAAGAAAGAAGTCCAAGAGGTCCCAACCTCCTTGGTGGAGCAAGGAAATCAACTCCAAGAAAAAACAGGTTAGGTATTTCTACAACAGGGCCAAAGAAATAGGAGACGGTACCACATGGGATGAATATATGGACCGCAAGCGGGAGTTTAAGTACTTAATCAGGCAATCAAAAAGAAAGTCCTGGAAGGAATTTTGTCAGTCCATTGCGGATACTAGTGAAGTTTCCAGACTTCGCAAGATGCTAGCCAAAGACACTTCTGTCCCAAGCTTCATCAAAAAATCTGACGGCTCGTGGGCAGAAAGTAGCGAAGAAGTTTTAGAAACGTTAATTGAAGCTCACTTCCCAGGAAGTAGATCGCCAATGGATTCTACTACTAATAGCTACTCGTACAATGGTAGGTCAGTAGGGGACGACGTAGATAATCTCATTACATGGAAGAATCTGCGATGGGCCATTATATCATTCGCACCATTCAAAGCACCAGGCCCTGATGGAATTTTGCCAGCTATGCTGCAAAAAGCTCCAGCCAAGGTCAGAAGCAGGCTTAGGGAAATTTTTAAACATTGTTTAAGGTCATGTTACGTACCAGTGGCATGGAGGGAAGTGCGGGTTATATTCATACCTAAAGCAGGTAAACCAAGCCACACTTCAGCGAAAGACTATAGACCCATAAGTCTCTCGTCATTCCTCCTCAAGACACTTGAAAGACTTCTTGATATTCACATCAGAAGTAAGTGTTGCAACGGGATTCTATGCAAAGCTCAGCACGCATATCTGAAGGGGAAATCGGTGGAAACAGCTTTACACGACGTAGTAGGGAAGATAGAGACTAGCCTTCACCATAAGGAATATGCACTAGCAGTCTTCCTAGATATAGAAGGGGCGTTCAATAACGTAGAAGGAAGGGCCATCAAACAGGCCCTGGAAACAATGAACGTCGAGCATAGCATTACCAATTGGCTCTGCAATATGCTAGGCACTAGAAACATTAACTCCACTATCGGAAACAGTTCAATAAGAAAATCCGTTACAAGGGGGACTCTCCAGGGAGGCGTTATCTCACCCCTCCTCTGGGTTCTAGTCATCGATGAGATACTTAAAGAACTAAGCAACACAGGCATAAGCGTCACTGCTTACGCAGACGACGTGGTGATTTTAGTTCAGGGCAAGTTCCTTGACACATTAAGTGAAATTATGGAATCAGCTCTTAATAGTCTAGAAAAATGGGCTAGAGGGTGTGGACTACACGTCAACCCGGATAAAACCGAATTGGTACTCTTCAGCAAAAAATACAAGATACCACCCTTCAAACTGCCTAAGCTAGCAGGGGTGGAGCTTTCCCTTTCGGATCGCGCTAGATATCTTGGGATAATGCTAGATAGGAAACTAAATTGGAAACTTAACATACAGGAAAGGGTCCGCAAAGCTTATAATGCTCTTTTCATCTGTAAGCGGGCCTGAAGCCCGCAATGATGCACTGGCTATACATCATGGTAGTCAGACCCATACTCACGCATGGGGCTCTTGTGTGGTGGAAGGCAACGAAAACGAAAAACACCCGGGATATGTTGGCCATAGTACAAAGAACAGCTTGCATTGCCATCACGGGTGCTCTACGCACAACACCTACGGCTGCACTCGAGATCTTTCTGTATCTTTTACCATTAGACCTACAAATTAAATTTCAAGCGGGCAATAGTGCGCTTCGGCTCAGTAACGTTGGTCTCTTCAGGACTAATAACATAGGACACAGCTCCATTCTCAAGGAATCTTTCCCTGGAATCCCTGACGAATCGGACGATATACTTGGCACCTAAGACCTCGACACACCATACGAAGTACTGTATCCTATTAGAGAGGACTGGCGAAGGAAGACAGTCTCTGTCCATAACGAGATTGCAATATACACAGATGGTTCTAAGACCAACGAGGGCACGGGGTCAGGTATTTACTCGAGAGATACGAACCTACAGGTGGCCCTGAGACTTCCGGACACATGCAGTGTGTTCCAAGCAGAGGTGCTAGCTGTACTTAAAGCTGCGGAATTACTTGAGATGGGATCAATATCCGATAAGAATATCGCCATCGCAATTGACAGTCAGGCTGCGCTAAAGGCGCTAGAGTCTTACGTCACCAAATCTGATATAATCAGGAATTGCCGCACAATGCTTAGGGCATTATGTACGCAGAACCGAGTCAGATTATGCTGGGTACCTGGACACTGCGATATTGAAGGCAACGAGCAGGCCGACGCGCTGGCTAAAAGAAGAGCGGGGCTCCCACGTAGCGATATAATTGGTAGCATTAACCCACCAGGGTGCGTGGCCAAGGGAATTATTCGGGATAAAATCATTGACACGGCTAATCTAAGATGGTCAAACATAGATGGTCACAGGGTGTCTAAGACCTTGTGGCCTGTGCTAGATCGCAGAAAATCTGGGGAGATAATCAAGTTAGATAGATCGCGGTTAAGAACAGTGATAGGAATACACTCTGGCCACTGTCTCCTAAGGAGGCATGCCATGAGACTAGGGTTATCCGATACGGATGTTTGTAGGTACTGCGATGACCTACATGTCTCAGAGGATATAACTCATATACTCTGTGAATGTCAAGGAATTGCCAGGACAAGGCTAAAGCATCTTGGAAGATACTTCTTCGATAACCTTGAAGAGGTGAGGTCCCTAAACCATAACAAGGATCTTTTCAGATTCTGTAGGGAGATTAATTGCTTGGGAGAATGGGTTTAGGTCTTCTGCCGTGAAGGTTCCCTAGGGATCGCGATGGGCCCACTTTGGTGCCTAGTGTTTTATGATAACCTCATAACCCTACCTAACCTAACCTAACCTAACCTAACAAGTTGTCGATGACTATTAACCATAACAGGGGGAAAAGAACTCCTCCTTGGGGACAACCTTTGGCTGCAGTTATAGACACCGACACTATCCCGGAGGAGGAGGTAATGAATCGGCTTACCAGCATGGCCCTAATCCATTGGTTGGTCGATTCTTCGATACCTCTGCTACTGATTGCTCTTGCGATCGAGTCGTAACCAGTGTTATCGAACGCGCCCTCGATGTCAAGAAATTGTATTTCCTTTGAACTAAGTGTTCCCTATATCTTTTTTAGGAGATAATGAAGGGCACCTTCTGTGGATTTGCCTTTCCTGTATGCGTTCTGATTCAAGTGCAGAGGGTTAGATGGATCTAACCGGTCTCTAATATGAATATCTATGAGTCTCTCTATTGTCTTCAGGACAAGTGCTGTTAAATTTATAGGTCTATAAGATTTACGCAGCTCGCTAGGCCTATTACCCGGCTTAGGAATGAATACCACATTTACCTGTCTCCAGGTGGGTGTTTTTTTTTTTTTTTTTTTTGTTTTGATTGGGAGGGGTAATCTTCAAAAGACGAAAAACTCAGTACGTCCTGAGTAACAGTGTGGGACTCTTATCCACTAAACCCCCCTCCCACGACCGCCCATTCCCCGCGGTACTGCCGTCAAGCATTTCATCGCGGGGGGGTTTTAGTCTGATGTATTCGACTAGTGCATGTTTGCATTATCCTGCTCAGCATTGATTGTATTTCGCCGGTCTGATTCTTTCCTTTCTCTTTCTAGGGTTCTTAGAATCTTCATTATGCGCATTGTGCTCCCAGCGACTGCGTCCCATGCCTCCTGGCTTTTGAGCATTTCGCCAACGATGTTTTCTGGCGTCAGTGAGTGGCCGAGTTCACTCCTTAGTGCATTCCTTTCGTCGAGGAATCTTGGGCATTCAAAAAATATATGTTCTGCGTTTTCTACGCAGTCAGCGCAATGCGGACAGTAAGGGCTATTGTCGTGTTTATACTTATGTAAGTACGAACGAAAGCATCCATGGCCCGTTAGGAACTGCGTTAAGTAGAACTCAAGTTCTCCATGTTGCCTATCGAACCATGGCTGGATTTTGTGTATGAGCCTATGGGTCCACCTGCCTTTCTCAGAAGCATTCCAGCGTTCTTGCCATTCTCTTAGGCTTTCTGCTCTATAGAGCCGGTTTTCGCTGGCCTCGTTTCTTTCTCTTCTTGCGCAGTACTGACGTTGCTGTTCTACTGCCAGGATATCTATTGGGAGCATTCTCGCTACCACGCAAGCTGCATCGCTAGAAGTAGTGCGAAATGCGCAGCTGGCTCTCAATGCAAATATTCGATACACAGATGTGATATGTGATCTGTATGTTTTAATTGCCATGGCCCCGGCCCAAATTGGTGCGGCGTATAGGATTACAGACGTAACCACTCTAGCCAGCAGTAACCTACGGCTATGTCTTGGTCCTCCTATGTTGGGCATGATACGCGCGAGTGCAGCACTTGCTATTGCACCTTTTCGGCCTACATACTTAAGGTGATCTCTAAATAAAAGTCTCGTATCTATCATGACACCTAGGTATTTTATATGCGGTTTAGATGTTATTTCATGGCCGCCGACTATAATGGTGAGAGTTTCTACCTTCTTTCTACTACTTATCAGGACTGCTTCAGTTTTATGCTCCGCCAGTGTTAGACCAACTGAGGTGAGCCATTTTCGCATTATCCTTATTGTCGCATTGCTTATCTGTTCCACCTCCTCCAACAGTTTAGCAGTGACAATAATGGCGATATCATCAGCAAATCCCACTACTTTTGTTTCTGCGGGTATAGGAAGTCGCAGTATACCGTCATACATAATATTCCAGAGCAAAGGGCCAAGGACTGAGCCCTGTGGTACTCCGCCTGTGATCTTATATTCCTTGGGGCCGCGGTCTGTATTGTATACCAAGATTCTGCACCTGAAGTAGTCAACAATAACGTCTATGAGGTATTGTGGAACTCTCATCCTTCTGAGCGCTTGTAAGATGTGACTCCAATTTGCCGTATTGAAGGCGTTTTTTATGTCAAGAGTTATAACCAAGCAGTACTTTTTGGAACCGCCTCTCCATCTTCTTCCTTGTATAGCCTCTTGTGCCGTTTTAACTACCACATTGATTGCATCTGTTGTTGAGCGCGCTTTTCGAAAACCGTATTGGTGTTCTGAAAGACCTCCAGATTCTTGAATTGCTGCCTCTACCCTGTTACAGATGATTCGTTCCAATATTTTGCCAGCCGTATCTAACATACAGAGCGGGCGGTATGATGATGGTTCATTTGGTGGTTTCTTACCTTTTGGAAGAAGTACTAGGTTTTGCCGTTTCCACTGATCCGGGAAGACTCCTTCCTTCAGGCACTTTTATAGCTGTCTTGAGTGCTATATTTGGGATACCATCTGGTCCAGGTGCTTTTTTATCTCCAATTTTATTGCAAATCTCGATTATTTCTTCTTTGGTTACCTCTCGGATTGTTGGTGCCTCTACTATTGGATCATCCGAGAATGCGTTCTCTTGTTGCTGAGGAAATAGTCCGACCACGATGTTGTGTAAGAACTCTGGGCAGGTGGAAATCTGTGGCTGGCACCTTTTCAATTTTTTCATGACGATTTGGTAGGCTTTGCCCCAAGGATTTTCGTCAGCTTCATCACACAGCTCGGCGAAACACTTCCGTTTGCTCTTTAGTATAGCTGTTTTTAGTTCCTTTCGAGCCACCCTGTAGTCTTCTTGCAGTTCACTGGAGACGGCCCTCGCTCTAGATCGCGTATACGCCCTTCTCGCTCGATGACACTTGGTACGTAGATGCGCGATTTCTTCATTCCACCAGTAAACTGGGGGACGATGTTCCATAGCCTTTCTTCTCCTCATTGTGGCGTCACATGCCCGTGTAACCTCATTTATGGCCTGCATTGCTTTACTGCCCGCACGACCCGTCAGTACTGCGTTTCTGTTGAAGATACATGTGAATGCTTCCACGTCGAAAGAGTCTGATTTCCAGCCTTTTTTCTGGGGTAGCCTGGCTAACGGTGTTTGTCTTCTTGCTTCCGGCAGTACTTCACATATTATCGCCTGGTGGTCGCTATGAGTATAGGAGGTCACTGACTTCCCACTTCGTTCTTCCTATCAAGGAGCTACTTACGTATGTGATGTCTATAATAGAAGCTCCACTTCCTCTGCAAAACGTGGGTTTATTTCCGTACCACGTGGGTGGTATGTATCCCCAATTGAAGCTGGCTCTAAATAAAGCTATCAATCCCGGCAGGATGAGGTCAATTGACTTTTGTAGAAGCGCTGGAAACAGACAGTCACCGCCGGGAGCTTTAAAAGGTTTGAAGGTGCCCACTGCCCATTCAACTTTGTCTGGACTGAATATTTTCCAGATAAACTATTAACTCTACTGTCCACATAAACCCTGTGGTTAACTGTGTTCGAGTACACATTAGATGAAGTAAGGTTCTAAGTGTTTCCACACGGTCCGTCGTGTAGGCTCCGTCATTCTTCTTCAATAACCCTGCACAACTGACATGATTGTTTACGAGCGATTTATGGATTCGTGCCGCTGTAGGCGTATCAGGAATGGTTTCGCAGAATTTCCTCCAAGCAACTCGTTTAGATCGTCCCAATTCTAGATGGTATTCTGTGAGAGAAAACCTGTATTCGTCCCACCTCTTCGTTCGCTTTGCAGAGTTGAAACGTTTTCTGACTTTCTTCCTAAGTTTCGCCAGTTGGTCATTCCACCAGGGCACTTTGCGTTTGCTTACATTGGTTTTGGGGACGCAGCCGTCATGGTAGGAATCAAGCAGTATATTGTTAAGCTGGTAAGTAGCTTGATGCAGGTCCTCTAAGGACTCGATAGATGTGAGAAGCATATCTTTTTTTGAGAACATATGGTAAGTTGACGATACCGATGGTGATCCGTAGATTTGGGATCGCATCTGTTAGAGACATGAGAGTTGACCGGGTATGTCAAATCTAATGTGCTGATGGTCTGACAGTGAGGCCTCATTTGATACGTGCCAATCTATCTATATAAATAAAAATGAAATGCTGTTCGTTGGTCATCGCATCACTTGAGAACGGCTGGACCGGCTCGACTCATTATTCGTAATAGTCCGAATAAGGTTTTTACGGAAAGAAAAATTGGAAAAGTTGCCAGGAAAATTGGAAAATTCGGAAAAAACCGAAAGTGCTTTTTTTCTATGGGCAAGAATGTGTGTACCTATGTTTGTATGCTATGGACTCCGAAAACACTAGCTGATAGAGCTCACATTTTCAGGCAATTTTCGGTATTGCCCCGAGAGTGTTTCTTTGAAGTTTGGTCAAAAACGGTTGACTGCTTTAGTACTATAGTACTTTAGTACAAACAAAAATCCCTTTTGTTAGTCGCAGCAAAACACGCCGGGTACCATCGGTCCAGCCGTTTGTCCCCTACTTCAGTATTGTAGTACTTTAGTATTTGAGTACTATCAAATTCTTGATATATATATTTAAGGTTGGACCACTTACCCACTCTTGGCCCTTAGCATGATGCAGGTTCGCCTGTAGCACCTTGATCGTGCTCATCGATTCTCTGTTGAGGATCAAGCTTGCTGGAGTAGTTCGGTTTTTTTTGGGACCCTTTCCTCTACGGCAAGTGGTCAGGTTTTGATGACCCAAAGGTCTGTTCCTAACCGGCTCCTCGTGTTTTCGAAAGACGTTCCCTGCGGCACCTCTGTTCGTAAACGACAAACCTGCCCCATTGTCAGTCGTAGGAAGTCAAGAAACTATTTTAGTAGGGGCAGTTGGATCCACTGATCTGACTCCCACAGTGCTGGTGCCTGCTTTGGGGCCACTGGTGCTATCAAGCGACTTGTTAGTTTTGGCAGCGGTTTTAGAAGTGGAGCTGGTGTTGGGAGCGGGCCCGGAGGCACTGATGGTGGAAACGGATGTTAGGGAGTCCGTCGCAGTAGCAGTTGTTGTACCAATGGCGTCCATCTTCTTAGGACTACCGTGACCAGGCTCCTGACCCTTGTCGGAGGTCTTTCGGATCAGTTTGGCATGGACAAAACAGTAGCACAACTTGTTATTGGGGGTTTCAGTACCCTTAAGGAAAGGTCATCAATTGCCAGCACAAGATGGAGGAGGGCACCTTCCTTCACCATTTGCATGACCTCCCATTAAGTTGCCATTAGGCCTTCGTTTTGCGCTTCCAAGGAAGCCGGAATTTTGGTCGACGGGAGCTCGAGACTCTGTGGAAAGAAACCGCGGATAATGTAGGGAAGGATCCCTCTTTCACCAATAAGATGTTAAGTCCACTTTTGGCTTTAATTGCCTTATAGTTCGAGCTCATCCACCCAGCAGTAGCTCTGAGCAGACGAAAACCAGCCATCCCATCTTATGCTGTGAGCCTGAGAATTTTGGCCATACGCCTTTGTTCCTCAGCTCAATTGAGAAATCAATGACGGCCTCTTGAATGAGTGTCATCTACTCTGTTGTTAGGGGCTGGTTCTCCAAGTCAGCTGGGACGATTCCTAACCTGACAACACTATCCACCTGACTGAAGGTGGGAACATCAGTTGTAGGTCCTGCCTTGGCTTTCTTGGCGGCGGGTGCTGGTGGGGTATGATCATCTGATCTACCTCGTTTGGCATCTTTTGCAATAGGAGGCGCTTTGGCATATCCTAGGGCACTTTCTCTAGTATCACCTCTGCGAATAGCACCGCCTCCTTTTGGCAGAGTTGAACCGAATGAAGCCATCCGGTTAAATCCGCATCTCGTATAACCTCTTTCCAATGGAGGAGCACCCAGATTTCTCTGTGACAGCGCTGCACTTATCCATGAGAGTGGATGTTTTAGAGTCAGGGGCGGCGGTATCCGCTTCTTCCGGATTGACACATGTGGACGGCAAGGATTGGGCCCGCCTGGCTCCGTCATCCATACCATCCGAAGACTTGGGTTGCTCGTCAGCAATCCGAGTGGTTATGGCCGAAGATGAAGTAGCCGTCGGAAGATCTATAGCGTTTTGACTAAGTGCAACTATTTGCTCGTCAGCAGTATCGGAAGCTGGTGCGATTTGAGATACACCCGTCTCATAGTTTTTATTATTAGAACTAGGAATTTTGGACCCACGAGTAAATTCTTTATAGGTGTTACCTTAGGATCCTTGGACGTTGAAATCAATTGATTATCATCAATTGTGTCACTATATACATCATCATCGCTTTCGTCGTCTCCTTTTTTTTAATACAATCTAGATTTTCATCGACTTGATCAGTTTTTGTATTTTAGTTAGACTGTTTTATATCCACTTGTTCTCGTTGGTTTCCTTCTCGGTTTTTGAAAATAAATTTGTAAAATAGGTCTGGTTCCTCTGATTGCTCCTTGAAGTTTACTTCCTCGATAAATCGAACGTCTCGGCTTTTAATGACAATTCTAGTGCCACGTTTCCACAAACGGTAAGCTTTAGATTCATCTGAATATCCAATAGGTACATATTCTTCGCTTCATGGTTCCCATTTCGACTTCCCTACTTTCTTATTCAAAGCGAATGCTCTACATCCGATTAGTCTAAAATGCTTGACTATTGGCTTACGGCCCGTCCAAATTTGATCTGGAGTCATATTACGATTGAGTGCTGTTGGGCATCGGTTTCGTAAGTAAGCTGCGGTAGGTATTCGTTCCGCCCAAAGGAACTGCGGTAAGTTTCCCTCTATCATATTGCATCTAGCCATTTCAACTAATTTTCGATTCATCCTTTCGGCAATACCGTTTTGCTGCGGTGTATATTCTACAGTAATATCACGTTTTATTCCATTTCCCGCCAAGAATTTAATAAAATCTTTGCTTAAGACCTCAGATCCATTGTCGCTTCTGAGTGTCCTTATTTTTCTACATGTTTCATTTACCACTAAAGATTTAAATTGTTTGAAGATTCTTAGGTACTCGCTCTTATTTCGGAGAAAATAAACGAAGACTTTGCGAGAAAAATCGTCGATAAATGTGGCAAAATACAAGTTTTTACTTATTGACTCCACCCGCATTGGACCGCACAAATCTGCGTGGATTAGATCTAGTAGAGCCCTAGATGATTTCTCATTCTTCGTTGGAAAAGGCAGTCTAGTTTGCTTCCCTTTAATGCATGCAACACAATAAAATTTTGGATTCGTAAAATTAGGCAAACCTAACACCATTTCTTCGTTTCGTAGCTTGATTAAAGAGCCCGCATTTAGGTGACCACGTCTTCCATGCCATAGTTTAGTTAAATTCTCATGCACGTCTTTATTTGTACCTTGGTTATAAATTTGATTACAATTTTCATGCAAGTTTTCTACTAATTCAACTAAAAACAACCCACTACGCATATGAGCTTCGAGTAAGATTTCATTTTGTTTCGTAATACATGCATAATGGTCTTGATAAATAACGCAACAACCATTATCTGTTGCTTTGCTTGTTGATATTAAATTACTCGTAAGACTCGGAACAGTGTATCAAATAGTGAAATTCGTTTGTATCGATGCCCGATTTTTATTCTTAGATCAACGGTACCTATTCCCTTGATAGTAACTGGTTTTTCGTCAGCAAGGCGAACTGTTCGCGTATAGTTCTTATCAAGTTTAGTAAAAAAACGTTCATCGCAAGACATGTGGGATGTTGCTCCGCTATCTAGACACCAAATTCTATATTTTTGTCCTATGGCAGCTACACTATTTGCATTCTCTTTTGCCTGACTTATATCAATTGTAATGAAACCTACTGCTGTTTTCTCAGCTATGTTTAATTTTCCTTTTTGAGGGTTAACTCGACAATCTTTCATCATGTGGCCTTTCCTACCACATTTGTGGCAATTAAATGGAAAATTCGGCATATCTGGTTTATTGTAGCTTTTCTTTCGAGAATTATAATACCTGTTCACTTTAATGGCATTGTCACTATTCGGGTGCAATTCCTTTTTCTTTTCTAGACGGGAACAAATTACATCAAATTTCGGAAAATCACTTGCAGCATTAAAAGCAGCTTGTATTTCTTTGTACTCCTCAGGGAGACGGTCCAACAGCAACACACCTACCTACCTACCTACCTATTCTTTATCGAGTTCGGCATCCATTTCTCGTAGCCGATTAAGAGTGCCGTTAAATTCAATTAAATATTCAGAAATATTTTGATTAGTATTCATTTTTGAATTTATAATTTTACGAAACAGTTCTACCTTTCGCCGAGTTCCTTTCCTATTATATGTCGCTTCCAAAAATGTCCAAACTTCTACAGATGTCTTCGTGCTTTTTACCACAGCCACATGTGCTGGTTCCATGGATATTATTAGTTCACACCTGGCATCCATATCCTTATTTTTATATTCCTCCAATTTGCTTGGATCAGTTGGTTCCTTTTCCACTCCTTGTGTAATTTTCAAAAGCCGATTTCTGTGAAGCACTGCTTCCATTTGAGCTTACCACGTGGAGTAGTTGCTTCCATTAAATAATGGTATTTTAAACGTCAGTAAACGTCGTCATTTTTCCAAATAAATATAATTATACTTTTGTTTTACAGTTTTTTCCTTGGGTCTGGGCCCATAACCTATTGTGATATTGGCAATTGGCGATAATTGTTCTCCAAGCAATGTACATGATAAGGAACTATTTTAAAATTTATTAAGAGCCGAAAGCCTCTGCAGCTAGTGCTCTTAATATTATATTAGCATTCTAATTGATTTCTTTGTTAATAAATAATAATAATAATTATAATAATAATAAAATTTATTAATATATTTTAATTTTGATTTCTATTTTGTTCAGTAGTTTTTTTTTAATCTGTTTACTTACAAGAGGTTACTAGTTTTTTCTAAATTATTTTAACGATAATGCTATTATAATCTAGGTTAATATTATTACAAAATGGATTACTGTAAATAGCACTTAATACCTTTTCCGCTTTGTCATGACCGTATTTGTCGCCACTATTTTCATAGAATTTTTTGGTTGAGTCCAGATTGTTCGTCGTAAACATTTTAAGCTTATCTTTGCTGGTAATTACGATGGCATCCGTCAACGAGCTTTTTGCTTCAATGTCCCGTAGAATCATGTTCTTACGTTTCAACTGATCTTCCAGCTGCAGCATTTGACTGCGGCCAGTTTCCCGGCCGTACTTCAATTTTTGAACTTCTACCTTCAGATCTCCATTCTCAGTTGTAAGATCGTTCATATATTGCTTTGATGTATATATGTACACGTATATGTGCATCGTGACGTAGGCTTGCTGATCTCTGCTCTTTTAGCTTTAAGACTAGTGAGTCAGTCATTGTTATACTTTCATCTAATAAAGATCATCTTGCTGAACTCATGGTTTCATTCAATATAA
Organism: Brachypalpus laphriformis; assembly: GCA_945910035.1. Taxonomy (NCBI): domain Eukaryota; kingdom Metazoa; phylum Arthropoda; class Insecta; order Diptera; family Syrphidae; genus Brachypalpus; species Brachypalpus laphriformis. The sequence goes on from OX246756.1 coordinate 128,648,745, forward strand.
CGTGGCGCAGCCGGTATTTCATTAAAGTGTAAAAAAATAAAATAAAAATTAAATAAGTGAAAGGAACAAGAATAGTTCAAACTGTTAAGGAACATAATTAAAATTTAGAAACAAAATCAAATTTCAAGATAATAAAATTATCAGAAGATGGGTGAAAGCAATGAGTATTTCAAGAAACCTGGTTCATTGGTTATGGATGGAAATTTGAAAGAAAATTGGAGAAAATTCAAGATTATGTGGGACATTTATGCAGTGGCTTCAAAAACAAAAAAGGAAGCAGAAGAAATTCAAGTGGCGCGTTTTTTATCAGGTGCAGGTGAACATGCGATAGAAGTTTTTAACACCCTTGGGCTAACGCACGAGAGGAAAAAGAAAATTGATGACGTTATAAAAGCTTTTGAGGAATATTGTGTACCAAGAGCCAATGTGGTATATGAACGGTATTTGTTCTTCTCACGAGGTCAACGCGATGGAGAACCAGTAGAACAGTTCTTATCGGACATTACGAAGCAGGCGGAAAATTGCGAATTTGCGATTCAAAAGGAATCTATGATAAGAGACCGCATTGTGATGGGAATAACGGATCACACCGTACGGCTTCAGCTGTTAAAAGTAGATGATCTAACGTTGACAAAGGCCAAGGAGATCTGTCGAGTGGCTGAAGAAGCAGGAGTTCAAACGAAGCGCATGGAAAACGAACGTGGTTCTATTGCCGCAATAAGAAAAGCAGGAGGGAATCACCAAAGTATTAACAAATTTAATAAAACCGAAAATATAAAATCCCATTTCAGATTTGTAAAAAAGAAGGGAGATCAGCAAGAGTATGATAATGTGGTTTCTGAACAGAAAAGTAAACAATGTTCGTAAGCATGAGAGAGGAAGATGCCCAGCCGATGGTAAGAGATGTCTGGTCTGTAATAAATTGAATCATTTTGCGTCCGTATGTCGAAATAAAAGTTATAATTCTAAAAACTATAAGAACATTAACGAAGTTAGATATGACAATGATTCAGATAACTCCGCGGAGTCGGTAGTATATGTTAGCGAGCTACGTTTTTCCCTTCGAATCTTTTCAAACAGTGGTGCTAGTTGGTGTGAAACATTGAAGATAGGTAAAGTAGGTGATACGTATATTGACTTCAAGCTTGACAGTGGAGCTGAAGTGAACATAATTCCGGAAAAAGTAGTAAGATCGTTGCACGAAAAGGTAGTTATTAAGCCAACAGTTACTAAACTAGAAGCATACGGTGGTTTTCAGATACAAACGATAGGTTCAGTCGTACTTCGAAGAGAATATAAAGAAAAATCGTTAGATGCTGAATATATAGTAGTTTCAGGGTCCCTAAGACCAATATTAGGCCTACAAACACGCGTGGATTTAGATCTTATTCGTAAAGTACATGAAATTAACATAAATAGCACACAAAAGTTAATTTCACTAAATAGGGACATTTTTGAAGGTTCTGGGTGTTTTCCAGACGTGTGCAGATTGATTGTAAAGCCTGGAACTATACCAGTGAGTAAGCCCCCTCGTCGCATTACTTTGAGCTTGTATGAAAAAGTAAGAACAAAGCTGTCGGAAATGGAGACACGAGGTATTATTAGGAGACGAGAAGAGCCCGCTGCATGGTCCCACCAGCTTGTAATTGTAGAAAAATCGAATGGATCCTTGCGTTTGTGCCTTGACCCTGTAAAACTCAATAAGAATCTAAAAGACGAACGATTCCTAATACCCACTCTGGAAGATTTTAGTCAGATAATGGGTGGCATGAAATATTTTTCAGTTTTCGATCTACGTGAAGGATTTTGGCAGGTGAGGCTATGCCCGTCATCCAAAGAGATGACGGTATTTAGCACTCCATTTGGTACTTATGAGTACAACGTTTCGCCGTTTGGTATTAAAACGGCTGCAGAAAAATTTCAAAACCTAAACTTTAAATATTTTGGGAATCTCCCTGGAGTTTTCGTATATATTGATGATATCATTGTGGGTGGTAAAAGTCTTAACCCTCTACTGCATAAGAAGCCATATATGGCTTTGCATGTTTTTTGACAATTTTCTCTAACTTATATTATTCACAGTGATAAAAACACAACAGATTCCTTTAGAATGTATCCTTAGACATTGAAAAGGATAATTTTTGTGTCTGTCATAAAACGACTGCCGAGGATATTTACGTTTGCAGTCAAGTCCATCACGCTAGTGCATTAAAAAAAACAATGAAAAAGAGCGACAGCCGATTTCAAATGTCAATTACTGCAATTAATCGTTAAGTACAATAAACAAGAAAAATACATTTGAATAGTGTATTTATTGGTGTTTGTTATACAAGTATTTTGAATAAAAAATAGGTATTAGTTTAGCTGTGCGAGCAATTTTATTACTGAATTTCTTGGTCCTTTATTTCTTTAACAAATATTTTTTTTCACTTTTTTTTTAAACAAAAGTTATTCTTACAACGAAAAGAATCTATTTTAAGCGTTTTTTTTGTTTTTTTCTGCACGCGCAATAATTCATGCAGTAGAGGGTTAAGGAACATGATGATAACGTTCAGAGGGTTATCGACAGGGCGCGTAGTATTAATGTTAAGTTCAATAAAGAGAAATTACAATATCGCATGGACAGGGTACGATATTTAGGTCATATTTTCACCGGGGACTCGATCGCGCCCGATCCGGATCGCATTGAAGCGATTCTTCAGTTCAAAGACCCCGAAAACAAGAAGGATCTCGAGAAAATCATGGGCACACTCAACTACCTACGATATTTTTTACCTAACTTTTCAGAACTAAATGCACCACTACGAAAATTATTAACCAAAAACGTTGAATTTCATTGGTCAGAACATTATTCAAGAATATTACAAACAATTAAGGAGGTTTTAAAAAAGCATGCAACTTTGCATACGTTCGATCCATCCGAGCCAGTAGTGGTTCAGACGGATGCTTCTCAAAATGGGCTTTGTTGTTGCCTCATTCAAAATGAGAAGCCAGTGGCATACGCGTCCAAAAGCTTTACAGAAACGGAAGTTAGGTATGCCCAGATAGAAAAAGAAATGTTAGCTATAGTTTTTGCATGTGAGAAATTCAATAGGTATATTTATGGGCGTCCAGTCACTATTCATACTGATCATAAGCCTCTTGTGTCGATTAGTAAAAAGGACATTAATCAGGTGCATTCACACTGATTATAATGAATGAAATTAAAATTATCCAGGTACGAACTTGATTTTAAATATGTACCTGGAAAGTTTGTGCATGTAGCGGACCTACTCTCTAGATATTCGATAGTTGATAATACTGTTGACACTGAAAAGTCACTTAAAGACCTCGTACACACTATAAATATTCGTGATTCAAAAAAGAAAATTTTTCAGGAGGAGACTAGTAAGGACGAAATTTTACAAGGCATCGTTAAAATTTATAGAAACGGATGGCCATTAACAAAAGATAAGATTAATAAAAGCTTAGTAGATTTGTGGAAGTTTAAAGATAAAATTTACGTGGAAGATGATTTTGTATTTTTTGAAGATCGCGTTTTTGTTCCTAGGAAACTTAGAAATGAGATGTTGCATGTACTGCATGCTTCTCATATGGGGATGACGAGAACGGTTAACAGAGCCAAACAATTAATGTTTTGGCCTGAAATGCAAAAAGATATCGAAGATTTCATCGCGAAGTGTCGAACTTGCGAAAGTAATAGGCCAAAAAATAAGAAACACGAAATAATGCCTCATCCTATACCAGAACTTCCATTTCAAAAAATAGGTATTGACATTTTGGAGTACGCAGGGAAGTATTACCTCGTAGCCATAGACTATCACTCTAAGTGGATAGAGCTATTTTCAAGTCATGACGAAACTGCGTCTTGTATTATGAGTCTACTGACGAAATTATTTTCCGCTCACGGAATTCCGAAATTAATAGTAGCTGACAATCAACCATTCAATTCATTTAAACTTAGAAATTTCGCTAGGGATATGAATTTCGATTTTCTGTTTACCAGTCCAAGATTCCCACAATCTAATGGGATGGCAGAAACAGCTGTCCATATTGTTAAAATAATGCTTAAGAAATCTAATACAGAGCAAGACCTAGATCTAGCTCTGTTGGATTATAGAACTACTCCTGTTCCAGGAATAGGCTACTCTCCAGCAGAAATGCTTATGTCAAGAAGACTGAGGACTAGATTGCCTATCAGAGAGAAGCAATTAGGACCAAATTTAACCAATAACTTATCGTTTTTATTACAAAGGAAGCAGAATAGGATGGTTAATCGGAAGCGACCAAGAAAAGATTTGGTGTTGAAAAGTGGAGAGAATATTGTGTTTCTCAATAACAAATGATGGGAACCAGGTGTAGTAGCATCGCGTCATGACACTCCTCGCTCCTATTGGGTAAGAAAGGAGAACAGTCATGTAATTCGGCGTAATACGATACACCTGCGGAAGTCGATGAATGCTCCTGACATACAAACACCTGATTATTCGATATCAATAGGTGAGAGTAACAAACATCCTACTCAGTCCAACTCTTCGCCACAAAATGTCATTGAACAAAATCACACCCAGATAGCACCAGATAGCACCCCGGTTAGGGATGTTATGGGCGGAAGCGTGGAACAGCATTCATATACTACCAGGTATGGACGTAGTATTAGAAGACCAGATTTCTTTAAGTCATCGTCGTAAGCTGTCGCTGATATTTGTTGTTGAATTAGTATACTGAATTACTGGATTATTTTACTATAATACATTTACTATATTATATTATATTTACTATTGTATATTTGTTATTGAATTACTTTACTGAACTATTGCATTACTTTACAAACATATAATACAAAGTTAAAAGGAAGAAGATGATGTATAGATGTACACGTATATGTGCATCGTGACGTAGGCTTGCTGATCTCCGCTCTTTTATCTTTAAGACTAGTGAGTCAGTTATTGTTATACTTTCATCTAATAAAGATCATCTTGCTGAACTCATGGTTTCATTCAATATAACATTGCTTGATGTCTTCCAGATACTCCTTTGTTGGTAATATCTTCAGCTTTTCGTCAAGGAGCGCTGTCATTGTGTTTTGCTTCAGACCCATCAAGTCCTTAACAGCCATTTTGCCTACTGACTCTTCCGGTATCATTCCTTCCTGTGAAGTTTCCGCCAACTTTCGCTTCGGTACTGGAGTTACATTTAATAAAGTCATCTACTAGGCGGTGTGCGTTTCAGATATCTTGGCATTATTATCTTTTCTGCTATTATCTTCCCAAGAAAGGTTATTGCATCGACTAAATAGAGCTTCAAATTCACGCAGCTAACTACAGACCCCAATTACAGTCAAATTGTTATGAACAGACCAAAGGTCATTTTGTCTATTATCTATGGCACTCCACTGATAAAATACTCTTGTAGAGACCACAATCACAAAGCAGCCGTATTGCCCAGAATATTGCAAATTTCTGCTCCACTCGAGCTGCTGGTGTGAAACTTCACTTCCACTTTCTACTAGATGCACTTTTATTTTAACAGACAGAGATTCAATTAAAAAGTTCGTTGTTTAAGATTTCACTATTGACAACTTCCCACTCTCGTTTTGACTGCAGTCGAGTGTGTGGGTACACTGTACATGTGCGGATGGTTTGTCAGGCAGATAAATAGAATATAGGGAACTTCCCTATCTACGTATATGTATCTACAGTTAGTATTCATACGAGTATACACGTTAACGTTCCTAGCCTATATTTGTTTGTACAATTTGATTCGTAATATTAAAAGAGAAATACGGTACAGCCCTAATGCGTCCGGCTTAGTAGATCATTCTGAGCGTATTTGAAATCGTTTCTTTTTTAAATCGGTCAGATTCTTGAGCTTATATGATTTCTCTATCGCGTGCATGAATTCTTAATTTAAAAATTCAATCACAAAGGGTCTTGATCTCCTGACTGAAAGTGAGGGTGCCTGAGAGAAAAATGAACCCCATTGATGTAAAGTGTGTGCGCAGGAAAAAGAAACCCCTTACAAAGTGATTGTTTTCATATCGAGGGGGGTTGATAACATTTACATATTCAAGTCCCGAGTCTTAAGTTATTGGGGATGAATAGGCTTATCTAGTATTTACCAGAGTGGGAATATGTTCTCGCTAACAGCACTCAGATGTGGGGTAATTTCGTGTTTTCCAACGGATGGGGTCGGCTTTAAACAGGGTGAAGGTAATTGCTTTAGATTGTTTCATAATCCTTTGGGTTTGTGGGTGATGTCGATTTCAATGTTTTCTTATCCGCCAAACAAAGTTATATGTAATGGGTTTATTTGAAATTAAATTTCGAGATTTCCCAAGAGTATTCTCCTTATGGAATTTTAAGAATAAGTCGGATACATTAAAAGAAATGCAAATGAAAGCCGAAGTATTCGTTATGTTTAATTAAAATTTCTTTAATTAGATTTATTTCTCTCTTCAAGAGGGAAATGTTTTACTTTAAGGTAACTATGGATTATGCATAATTGCAGAATTTATTACTCTTACCATAAAATATTTATTTCAGAAAATCGAGGGCCCGTCCCTCGTCACCAGGTGAGCTACCATCAATCTCGCTGTAGGCTATGTGAAGATGTAGGGATTGAAAAGGTCATGCTGAAACTTCCGGGAAAAAGTATTCTGGACGTAACCTGGTCCACTATTCGGAACTGCTGTCAGAATACAATATCAGGAAGCTAATTACTAGCCAACATAACGTCGGAACAGCTTCACCGATTTTAATGAATATCTTATTGCTGTATTTATCTTCGAAAATGTAAAACCATAGATCTTTTCTGTATGTTATCCTGAAGCTAAGAAATCGATAATGAATTTGGCTAGTATAATATCTTTTCAAAATGCATTCAGAATCCCGAGTCCAGCTAGTTTAATATTATTAGAGGTGTGGTGTTCAAGAAAATGAACTTTTCATTCATTTTCACCTACAAAGTAAAAAACTGCACATGTTAAATAAAAAAAAAATCATACATACAGTGACTCCACATATTTCCTTCGCCCCAGTTACCAACCCACATCCGGTTTTTATTTAAGGGTCAGGGGTATTACCCTCTGCGACATCAACGTCCACAATTTGAATTGACTGCGATGTTCGAAAAGAAATTTTGACGCCAGAAGACCAGCTGGAGCTTCTCTGGGAATATTTTACATCTTATTCCTTCCTTAGAACCAAACAATTACCTCATCGAAATCTTGGCATCCTGTTGTTAAAATTGCTTGTGACTCTAGCTGAGGGTGGGTTTACTTCGAATAGCGATTAGTCTGGAATAGGGTTTTTACACGGGATATAAAAATGGGCGCCACTAGATCTTTCAAAGGGATCTAGAAACCTTTTAGAGAAATTGAATGGGGTGGGGATCCTGAAATTGTGCAAATAGGAAAAGAAAACAACGAACGTGCGTTACAAATGCTCTATAATTCGGAGCACGGCCAATTTATTTAATTAAGAATAGATTTTATATCAACAAAAGAGGTTGAAAATAACGAAGGGAAAACCGTTTGAAAGTAGCGAAAAGTAAGTAGCCGTTGGGGGTGGCCCGCTATCACCGGTCCCGAACACAGTTGAAAAAAGAAGCGTATTATTAGTGGTCGCGTGTCCCGCTTTCACCGGGAAATATACGATATGAGACCCTACCGGGATTAATCACACACAAAATCCTACACTAACCGCACCAAGAGAATTCGAAATACCATATAATTTAAATAACCTATCTGGCTTTTCCTGAGTGGTAATCTGCTTCGTACTCCTCGCTTGCAGACTGTTTCTCCTCAGAATTCTCCTTCCGCTCCTTTCTTTTATTCCTCCTTGAATCCTTTTCCGCTCTTATATCCTTTCCTTTGGTACTTTCTGGACATTCCCGCTCAAAAAATATGATCGCACCAACTCGTTCTCTAACTCACAAAACAAAACTACTCAGATACTAGCGCTTGTTCACACTCGCTCGACTCTATATAAAAAAGTGATATCTAAACTAAAAAAACGAAACTGTCAACTTTTCACACATGATTTAAGGAGCGAAAAAGCTTTCAAAGTAATTCTTCATGATACTCGTATGATTGAAATGGACGTAAACACATTAAAAGTAAAAGATATTTATGGTTATCGCGAATAAATTTTCCCTCGGAATTTTTCCCCCGAACAAAAATTAAGTATCTTCAAAAATAGGGAAAAAATTCATCGGGCAAAAATTAACTATCGCGATTGCGTTAAAAATGCTCCTGAATTGCAATTCATGATAACTATTTATTTTCCGCGGACTTATTTCCTCTATTTTTAAGGTAGCTAATTTTTGTTCGGGGAGAAATTCCGAGAGAAAATTTATTCAAGATAGCCCTGATTCTAAAAAATGTTGGACTTAAGTGCATTCAAGTAAAAAAAAAAAATACTAAAAATACGACCAATATGTTGATTATTTATATTTAATTTATTTGGAAAGTGGATCCGTAAAATTATATGAGCTACGAAAAACGGAAGGAGCAAAGACAAGAGTAAGATGCCCCGCTGGAGTAACCAAAGAGTTCCCAATCAAAGTCGGGGTGCATCAGGGAAGCGTCTTAAGTCCTTTGCTCTTTATTACAGTCCTTGATTATCTGCTTGAAGGTAAAGTGATGGACCCCAAGGTACATCAGTTATTCTTTGCTGACGATGCAGCCATCATAAGTGAGGATCCTACATCCCTGCAACGAGCACTTGATGTGTGGGTGGACGCTCTGGAGGGAAATGGGTATCGCATTAGTTCAAAAAAGACAGAGTACTTGTGCTGCCCGTTCTCTGATCCATTCAGGCCTATTCCAGACATTTATTTGAATGGAACAGTGCTTCCCAAGTGCGAAAAGTTTAAATATCTGGGATCTATGATCAATAACAAAGCAACTTGTGGTGACGACATCAATCATCGCGTAAGCGTAGGGTGGATGAAGTGGCGAGAAAACTCCGCTATCTTCTGTGACAGAAAAATGCCACCTAAGTTGAAAGGAAGGCTCTACACCGCAGTTGTGCGTCCAGTGGTCACATACGGTTCACAATGTTGGACGATGTACAAAACGTATGAGAGTAAATTAACGGCAGCTTAGATGAAGATGCTTCGCATGACAGCAGGAGTGACAAAGCTTGATCGAATAAGAAGTTCGAAAATCCATGGAAGCTTTCACATCAAGGAAACCATCGTACAAAAAATAGAGCGCGACCGGTTCAACTGGTATTGCCACGTTCAAAGAAGAGATCATTTGAACCCCGTTAAAAAGGCAATATCAATGCACGTTCCAAAGACATCGCGATGTAGGAAAGGCAGGCCTATTAACGCTGGATCAGACAAATGCGACGACATCGGCATTTCATTGGCCTCAGTAACCGAGCGATCCAAAATCGGCAGGCCTGCCGATATTTTCTGGGGTCAAATAGGCGAACCCCACAGGCGGATCAGTAGAAATGCGGTGAAGTGGGAGGGTTATGATCCCATATTTGCGGATCATAACCTCGCTGATAAAAGGAAGAAGAAGAAGAAGATCAAAGAAAACTGAAAGGTAATCTGACAAAATGTCGCAATTGCCAAATGTTTGGGCATGGTGAGAAGCATTGTCACATAAAATCATATTGTGCTATCTGTGCTAGTTCACACAAGTCTACCGAATGCATTAATACTACCGCCAATAAGTGTGCAAATTGCAGCGGTAATCATCAAGCAGCCGACGTCACCTGCGTACGTAGACATAGGGATTGTGGTTGTATTCGGGAAAATAGGTTTGAACATTTACTTGCCTTTGTATGAGGTTGCCATATCTGTTTTGTCTTCTAGTTCAACATATTGTAGCATAGACTCAAACTACTGTATGGTTTGTGTTCCAAACTGTAAGCAACCCCATCTATTCGCCGAACTTGCAAGCAGCAAATATCCCCACCAAACCTAGTGTGCCAATGTTCCACAATTACCACACAATGTTCCAATTATTCCACGATCATCAATTCATCCCGAGAGACGTCTAGCATGTTCTAGAACCTCTTATATTTTGTATAAATACACATACCACAACCACCGTCGACATAGTTGTTAATAAAGTGTATACAGCGATGAAAAGAGAGATTCGACCAGTGGTGAAAATAAGCGACATTGAGACTGAAAGAAATCTGTGGCGACAGTTGGATTTGAAATAAATATAGAATAAAGTGATTTGAATATTGCGTTGAAGTAGAGTTTGATAATAAATAAACAGTTGAAATACACAAAAGACAGTTTTATCTAAGCGAACCTCAGCAAGAATATTAAAACATGTTACGGCTTGTTCTCGTGGTCTGCGTCTGCAGGTTTCTTTAGTTAGGTGTGAAAAAAGTGAAATATTTTCTAGGTTTCAGAAATGCAAACTGCGCGCGTTTCCGATCGCAAGTAAACAATCACATTCGGACCTTTCCCACAAGTCTGGAAAACATATCTACTGAAGAAGATGTTGACTTCGTCCTTGAGCAATTTACAAATACTCTATTAAACTCGGCTGATACATGTATCCCCAAGGTTGAAAAAAATAATATTGGCACAAGAATTCTCTTGCAAGTCTAAGAACTTATTAAAATCTGGAATGAGCATAGACGTTATTGGCAAAGGCATCGGTAGTTTATTTTTCGACTTCAAGTTTATAATTTGAATAAGTTGATTTCCAAACTCATTGACCAACATCGCAGTACAAAGTGGAATAAAAAACTCAGTACCCTACATAGATAAAAGTGCAAGACCCTTCTCGAATATTGTTAAAAAAAAAACGCCTTGTGTAAATTCTTCCAACAATATACTCTTCACAGATCTTACGAAAGCTAAAGAACACGCGTTAACATTTAGTAAGAATCACGCAATGTCTCAAAATTTAGGGAACTCCATAACAACTAACCTAGTGATGGATACAGTTCGCGTTTTTAGCTCGGTTTCAGTTGAATCTCCCTCAAGCGCTTTTGTGCGGGTGGAGGACGTAGGGCACATCATTAGCGTTTTCGGATTTAAAAAAGCAGAGGGACTTTACAACATAAAGAATGCATGTATACCGCAATGACCTACCTAAATCTGGGGTGAAATTTTGTAGTTCTCGTTTTAAATGCCTGTATCAAGGTGCAGCATTTTCCTCTTGCTTGGAAAAAAGCAGAAGTTGTTCCAATTTTAAAAACAGAAAAAAAAATTAGAAAGTTCCGAAAGCTACGGGCCATTTAGCTTGTAAAGCTCTATAAGCAAAGTCTATGAAAAGGTCATCAAGGAACCCATGATCAAAATTATCTGTGATAGAAATATATACATATCTGGTTGAACAATTTTTTTTAGGCGCTACTATAGCACCTCGCACCAAGTACTCAGAATCTGTAGTAGTATTAAAGCAAACCGGGAATTAGGAAAATCGACCGGTTGGCTATTGCTAGATATAGAACAATCTTTTGACTCCGTTTAGCACAGTGGCATTCTCCACAATCTGGTTGACTATAATTTCCTCCTATATCTATGTAAAGTACAACACTTCAAAGTTTCTGCCAAACCGTTGTTGCAGTGTCTATGTTAATAATACAGCGTCCAACTTAGTGTATTTTCAAGCAGGTGTGTCACAGAGGTTCGTTCTTGCACTCGCAATATACAATTTATAAACAGCCGGTTTTTCACATTTACCTGAATGTGAAGTAGACATTTATGCTGATGATACTGCTATCAAATGAATTTATTCTCAACATCGAGATGAATCTACAGAATGCTTATAATGTATGAGGGATTATAAAAGAGACATGTGGCGACCCCACAATAATATTTCACAACACATCAGCGATGCAACATGTGAACAGAGCTGCGACAGAGTCCATCGCTTGCCGAGTCAGACTTTTTGTCCCGAGCTTGCCAGTCATCATTCTGCCATTCTTTTTTCTGTGTCCACCGACCTCTCTCTGACTGACAACGATGGCGACCAGACGTCCTTTAGACATCCGTTGTGCTTCTTAATAAAATCTATTGTAAACCGTTAAATAAAATTTGTTGTTTTGCAATTCGTTGGAGTTGATTTACAATATCCTACACTGATTACAGATCAATAACTACTACGGTTAACACTACTTTTTATGATTTCTAAAAACAAAAATTAGAAAAAGTGGGATTTCTCGAAAAGTTTGATTTCCAGATACAAATATTATGTCAATTTCGTTTTTTTATAAGAAAACGCAAAAAAAATTCGGTATTTTTCAGAATTTGACCTTGCTCCCTGAAGTAAGAATTAAATTAGTGTTTTTCGATTAAATACACGGTTAGGTAGAGTACAACTATAGATTTAACCTGAACAGCTCTTTTCATATACCGGTCTGCATATCGGAAAGGGTAGTTCTTGCTAAACCCACCATACACCATGCATCCAACAAACAAATAAAGCTCATGGCATAAAAAAAACTAAATAGAAACTTAAACAAATCGCATGTTTCATAGTGGATAGATATTTATAATCGATGCGTGTTTGCGGGGATCTTTCCCGATAGCCTCAAATGTGCTGATGTAATTCCATTACTTAAAAAAGGTTCTGCTGCTAAAATTGGCAAAAATAGGCCCATCTCGCTTCTCACAGTTTTAAGTAAGGTTTTTGAAAAACTTATGAAAAATAAGGTAGTGAGTCTTTTAAATAAAACTGAGTTCTTTAATCCAGCTCAATTTGGATTTCAAAAAGGGAAATCGACGGAAGATGCACTCCTACAGTTTTGTTCTTAAATAATGTCTCACCTTGATGAGAAAAAATGTACGGCTGGTTTATTTATTGACATCACAAAAGCTTTCGATATGGTGAACCACAATTGTTTGTTGAGAAAACTGGAAAAGGCAGGATTCCGTGGTTTTGTGCACAATTGGTTCAAGTCGTATCTTGGAAATAGGTCGCAAAGAGTGAAGGTAGATGAAATAAGGAGCGAAACTAAGTTCTTTAATCTGGGTGTACCACAAGGCTCTGTTTTGGGTCCAATTCTGTTTTTAGTTTACATCAATTCACTGTTTGCTCTTAATTTTAAAGGTTCACCTACTGCTTTTGCGGATGATATAGGTTTTTCTTATGGTCTGAACAGCCCTTTGGACCTGATTTCTAATATTAATTGGGATCTAAATCTATTGAGACACTGGTTCGCCGAACATAATTTAGTTATAAGTTCCAAACCTAAAATAATGTTCTTTAACTTATCTGCTTCGCAAAAATTGTAAGCTAACGTATATTTCCACGCACCTGAGTGTCAAAGATACAGGCTGTCTAATTGCAATTGTACGTCTGGTTTTCCCTCTCCCACTTTTTGTACTAGTGTTAACTGTAGTGATGAATGTTTTTTTAATAGAGAGAGTAGACGACTTTAAGTACTTGGGGATCACCCTACTAGATTCAAGAATGAGTTTTTCGACTCATACAGATACATTGAGGAAGTACTTCCAATGCGCACTTAGACATTTCTATTATTTGCGTAATGTATGCTCAACGAAGCTTTTAAAGATGATCTATTTTGGGATTTTCCATTCTAAGCTACAATATGGAATTACTTGTTGGGGATGTGTGTATCAAAATAAAATACAACCGCTGCTGATTTTTCAAAAAGCGCCAACTATAGGGGTATATCTCTTTTAAGTCTCCCTGGAAAAGTCTTCGCTAAGGTGCTAGAAAAGCGTTCCAGAGCTGTGGTTGACGACAGTTTGGGGGATGAGCAGTGCGGTTTTCGTCCCGGTAGAAGCACAACCGACCAGTTGTTCACTCTCAGAATGGTTCTTGAGAAGGCCTGGGAATATGCCAAACCTGTCTACACTTGTTTTGTGGATTTGGAAAAGGCATATGATAGGGTTCCTCGAGGCAAACTCTGGAGTGTTCTGCAGGAGTATGGAATTGCTGGTTCCCTGTTAAGGGCGATTCAGTCATTATATATAGACTGTAGAAGCTGTGTTCGGATAAACGGTGTTAAATCAATACCTTTCACTGTGGGCGTTGGACTCCGCCAGGGGTGCGTTTTGTCACCTCTCCTCTTCATTGTATATATGGATTGGATGTTGCAGCGCAGCCGCGGCGGGGAATGTTTCAAAGTGGGAGACCTAAGGATTAGTCATCTGCTCTTTGCGGATGATTTGGTCATCCTTGGGTCCTCTCAAACAGAACTTCAGCGCGCACTCGAAAGGTTTGTAGCCGTTTGTGATGATGCTGGAATGAAGATCAACGTGAACAAATCGGAAGTAATGGTCGTTTCCAAAAAACCCATTCAGTGCACTCTGCATGTTAGTGGAGTCCCACTGAAGCAGGTGGAGAAGTTTAAGTACCTCGGGGTTTTACCCACGAGTGATGGGAGGAGCAATGCCGAGTTATCCTGTAGAATTGTTCAGGCTGGATCAATTTTGAGAGAGCTTGGCCAATCTGTTATAAGGAAGGCCGAACTTAGTGTTCAAGCTAAGCTATCGGTTTTTAACTTGGTGTATGTTCCAACTCTCACCTATGGTCATGAAATTTGGGTAGTGACGGAAAGAATAAGATCGCGGATACAAGCTGCCGAAATGAGGTTCCTTCGCGGTATTGTTGGAATAACTCGTAGGGATCGAGTGCGCAACACCAGAGTACGCGAGGCGCTCAACGTTGAGCAGCTACCTCTCCGAACGGAACGATCTATGCTTCGATGGTTTGATCACGTAGTGCGTATGCCCCCAGACCGGCTTCCAAGACGCGCCATGGTTGCCGTGCCATCAGGTAGGCGACTTCGCAGAAGGCCTAGAAATAGATGGTTGGATCAAGTCCGACATCTCTCATGGAGCCGCTTAGGGATTCCCCCTGGTGAATTGGAGTCAATGGCGGAGGATCGAGAACAATGGAGAGTCCACCTGAGCATCCTACCCCCGCGACCCTCATGAAGGATTAGCGGGCCATTGAAAATGAATGAATGAATGAATGAATGTTTTAAGAAAAATTTGTCGTAAACCTGGTAGGCATCCCAGTTATCCTTCGTTCTGTGACCTAAAAACTCTTCAACTCATCATTTGTATTGTTTTAAGGTGTTAAAAACGTTCTTCATGAAGTCTGGTAATTGCAATTTTCGTTTAATTTCAAATTATAATTTACGTAGAAACTTTTCAAATATGTTATCTGTACCCAATTTCCGTACCACTGCATTCCGTAATTTTTTTTCTGTTTTATCTCATCGGTTGTTTAATAAACTCCCACAGTATATTAGGGCAATATCAATATCTGGAAGGTTTTTAAAAAGCGTTAAAATGTGTCTCTTCCGCTTTGACTATGTTGGCTTGGAATCTCTTATTCTCTGATATTTTGGTCTAACTTAATTCTTATTTTTTTTATATTTACTTCGCTATTGCATACTTAGCAATTACTTTTGTTTGTAATTACTTGCATTTACTTTCTTTTTTCTTATTGTTTTGAACTAACTCATAATATTATATTGGCTATGTAAGTTGAACGTTTAAGGTCACCCCGCCTAAAATTTTCTTATTATTGTATAAGCCTATTAAAGTGGCATTCTAATTTATTTTTATAGCTCATATCAAAAATACAGAATGTCACAACATTTCTTATATTTCTGATAGGACTGAATTGTTTTATATATATTAAATTTATTTTTTTGTATCCTGAATTATAATAAATAATAAATAATACGAATATGAAATACGAATGCTTTAAAAGATAGAAAATTGAAAGAGAGAGAAAGAAAATTCTCAAAGGCTTCTGCTAATACTCAGAAAAAATGCCGTGAAGAAAACTAGACTTAACTAAACTAACTTAAGACATAAAATAAACACTAAGTGTTACCCAAATGTACCTTGAAGCTAACCCATTTTAAGCCCAAAATGCACCCTCTCCTCTGCCTCTCCCAGATTGAAATATTTTAAGAAGACGAGGTATATTTTGTGTTACGAGTATCGGCAGAAGTTGGCCGGGCAATATTTTAGGTATACGAAAGAGGCCCACCACTATCCGGCTGAATGGTTTGAGTGACACCCCTTCATTACGTACTTTGCATTCACACTTCACTCGATTGTAGGAGAAAAGGTCAGCGCTGTGAACGACCGGTCCATTATCCATACACCACCTGCAATAGAGAAAATAGCAAACTTATTTTCGAGAGACTAGTTGCACTAGAAAACAACATTCATAACACGCGCACTTCAACCAGAACATGAAAGAAACGCTTAAAATTCTTACATGGAACGCCAACGGGCTCATACGAAGACTCGACGAGCTAGAAATATTTATACGTGAAAAAGCTTTTGATATATGCTTGGTCTGTGAAACTCATCTGACAAAATAATCGAATAATAAGATAAGGGGATATAGCGCATATCACGCCTTCCACCCATCGGAAAGAGCCAATGGCGGATCATCTTTGTTTATAAAAGAGTCTATCGAACACTCAGCAGAAATAAAGATTGAATTAAAAGCAATGCAAGTAAGCACGGTACGCGTTAGAAATAGACATTTTGCCTTCACCATTTCGTCTATATATTGTCCACTGCAATGTAAACTTGAAGAAAGTGATTTCACAAACATCTTCAACTTCCTTAAACCAAATTTATTATTGTTGGCGACTTCAACGCGAAACACCCCTTCTGGGGTTCAAGGACGCCTCTCAGAAAGGTTTAAAGCTTTATAATGCGGGTATGCAATTCAGTTGTGATTTTCACTCGACGGGTAAACGAACATATTGTCCGACTGATAGAAATAAGATACCAGATCTGATCGATCTGATCTGCCAGGAATATATGGCAACTGTATAAAAGTTGAAGAAAGATTTGATCTCTCCTCTGATCATTCTCCAATCATTATGACGATAAGCGAAGCTCTGATTAAAAAAGTAGGACCGGCCAGATTAACCAGCGCGAAAACTAAATGGGATGGCTTTAAAAACTATATTGAAGCAAACATTGAGCTGAGCGTATCACTTAAAACGCCATATGAACTTGAAGTTGAAGTTAATCGCTTCGTCGAAATCTTACAGGATGCCGCGTGGAAGAATACTTCCAAGCCAAAAAAAGCGCCGGCCAGTTACATTCAAACTTATCCACTGGAAATAAAAGAGATGATTAAGGATAAGAGAAAAGCGCGTAAAAAATGGCGACAAACTCGGGCTCTGCATCATAAAGCACATATTAACCGTTTGTGCAACTCACTAAAAAGATCTTTTAAAGACCTTAAGAATAATGAAATAAGAACTTAACTTAAAAGATTCTAATTACTCGCTTTGGAAGGCTATAAAAGGTATTAAAAACCTCAAATTCAAGCCGTCCCAATTAGGAAAAATCAAGACGAATGGCCCAGGCATGATAAAGAGAAAGCGCAAGTTTTTGCCACCCACCTGGAAGAAACTTTCAAACCGTTTGATGGACAAGCTCTTATTGAAAATATAAATGCGTCGTATATAGACAATAGTGTAATAAGAAATGCAACGCTTACCGAACTTAAGGAAGAAATAAAGAAACTTAAACCTAAGAAAGCTCCTGGATACGACCTAATTACGGGAGAGGTTCTTAAAGCACTACCAAGAAAAGCTCTAATTAAGCTTCTGTTCATTATAAACGCCGCACTTAGACTAGAATATGTTCCCAGTCAATGGAAAGTCGCCGAAATAATAATGCTTCTTAAGCCCGGAAAACCGCCGAATGAAAAAAACGTCTTATAGACCGAGTTCGCTCCTTCCAAAGCGTTCGAGAGAATATTGATTAGGCGAATACAGCCGGTTATAGAAGAAAGGAATCTCATTCTGGATCATCAATTCGGATTCAGAAGTAAGCATTCTACAGTTGAACAAGTGCATAGAATAACACATGTAATCGAAAAATCTCTTGAAGAAAAAAAGATTTGTTCAAGCGTATTCCTTGACGTTTCTCAAGCCTTTGACAAGGTCTGGCACGAAGGCTTAAAGTTTAAATTACAACAAATTCTGCCAGAGCACCTATAGAATATTTTGCAGATCTACCTTACGAATAGACTATTCCGCGTCAAATGTGGAAACAAATATTCAGATTTTAAAGAAATAATGGCTGGGGTGCCACAAGGAAGCGTTCTTGATCCAGTTTTATATCTATTATACACTCGTGATACACTGCAAGTAGAAAGCACTGAGCCAGCTACATTTGCCGACGACACTGCTATCTTGGCAGTAGGTAAAACGGTCGAAGATACAACCTTAAAACTGCAAGAATCTTTGGATAGAGTAAACGAATGGACAAAGGTTTGGCGAATCGCACTCAACGAGACCAAATCTGTTCATGTAAATTTCACTTATAAGAAAATAAATAATTTGCCGATCTTTTCAAACTCTGTTCAGATTCTGTTTGCAGGCTAAGTATCTTGGAATGACACTTGATGCAAAGCTGAAATAAAAAACGCACGTAAAGAAAAAAACGCAAAGAACTAGATAATAAATATAGAGAAATGTATTGGTTACTTGGAAAATATTCCAAGCTTAATATAGAGAACAAACTGCTTTTATATAAGTAAGTGCTAAAGCCAGTATGGACATATGGTATACAATTCTGGGGTTGTACCAAAATAAGTAACATGCAAATTTTACAAACTTTTGAAAACAAAGTGCTAAGAGGTATTGTAAATGCGCCGTGGTATATCAGAAATAGCGATATCCATAGAGATCTTGGCATCAAAACAATAGAAGACGAAATCGAAAACTACGCGAGAAAGCATAAAAGTCGACCAGAACGTCACGTAAATATTACAGTCCTCCAAGTTTTGGATGAAAGAAATTTACTACGCCGTCTACAAAGAACCAAACCTTTACAGCGTTAAGTAACCGCGTCTAAACTGCGGAGCTAGCGGGAACTTCTAATGGGAAGGTACCTGCAAAACGTCCTTATTTCGTGAAATGAAAACTACTTGATAAGTCGAATACTTAGTTGAAGTAAAAATAAAAACAAGTCTGTTTTGAAGGGAGGGTTTTAGTGGGTAAAAATCCCACATTACTATTAGCACGCGCTGTCGATCCTCATAGTGTCTTGTTGAAGAAAAAAAAAAAAAAAAAACCTGCAATATAGAAGGCGAACAAAAATTCGGAAATTAGTTTTGTTATTTTACTAAACTATCCTTAAATCTAACCAAATACGTTACATCTCTGTTTATATTAATTACGAATACAAAGGGTGATTGAATAAAAGCGTAAATTTTCATTTTTAAATTAAACACACAAAAATTTGTCAAAACATTCATTTTATTTCATTGTTCATTGTTTATTTCACGACTCCTCTGGCATCACAAGAAGCGCGTGTCAAAATTATCCATGACTTTTTGGGGAGGTTCGGGCTGTACTTCGTTAATAACGCGTATGATTTCGTCCCTCGTTATTTCGTGAGATAATGTGATGTGTGAATTTCGTTCGCAATAGGCCCATTGTTTCGCGCGCTGTGGGACAAGAAGCGTCATTTTCTAGAAATCACATATTATGCAAGTCCATGCCATCCATTTTGCGCGTCGTTCAACTGTATATCGCTCCATGACTAAATTCGTTAAAGCGGGTAGATGTCAGCTGTCTCAACAGAAACAAAAAAAGACATACGCATCTCGGTAAGAATCACTTCACTGTTAAAGATCTGCGTTACGTACATGAGTCACGCATTCTGAATACACAGATTAAACAAGGTATGCAGGTAAAAGAAGTTAATCACGGTTTTGCGATCCCCTTCATCCTTCCAGTACAAGAAGAATGATTTCTCCGACGAATTCCAATGTAGATATTTCGCGAGTTAATAAAGTGGTTTTTAAAACAGAACAACATCCAAACTTTACTTAGTTTTTACTAATTTTGTCTTAGGTTTTCTGAAACTTAATATCTGAGTTTAAAGCCATTACACGCCCGCACTGTGCAAAACTTTTTAAGGGTATTTATGGCCCCTTGAGTGCGCGCAAATTATAAAAAAAATAAAAAGTTAAATTTTTTTTATTTATTTTATTCTATTTTTTATTTATATATTATATTTATTAATTGTAGCCGTCTGCCAATTTAGTAAAAATAATATTAATATGGAATTGAATTCATTTAAATATAGAATACGTTCGTAAAATACAGGTGTAGTAAAAAGGAATCCATTATTTTTCCAACAGATGGCTTTAGTAACGCGTATCTCGCGTTGTATACTTCCTATAGGACGTACACTAAATGGCGTTAGAAAGATGACATATCGTACAAAAAAACTTCCCTGACAGTTTTGTGATTGGTTGACCCAGTTTTGTTTGAGCGCGCGTCAAAGATGGACACCAGCAAAGAGAAAATATGGTACGCCGTATTTTAAAGTTTTTCGTCGATAAAGGCGAAAACACAGCCAGGCGGCTGAAAATATGAATAGTGTTTATGGTCCTGATACTGTAACAGCCAATCATGCGCAGTTTTGGTTTCGTCGATTCCATTCCGGTAATTTCGATGTCAAAGGTGCACCACGCTCTGGAAGGCCAATTGTCGAAAATGTCGATAAAATCATGGAAATCGTTGAGTCTGTCCATCATATTACCACTGTTTCGATTGCCCAGAAGCTAAACATTGCACAAAAACTGTTTGGAACCATTTAAATAAGGCTGGCTACAAAAAGAAGTTCGGTGTATGGGTGCCACATGAGTTAACGCAAAAAACCTCATGGACCGAATTTCCATCTACGAATCGCTGCTGAATCGCAAGAAAATCGACCAATTTCTGAAGCGGATTGTGACTGATTATGAAAAGTGGATCACTTACGACAACTTAAAGCAAAAACGGTCGCGGTCGAATCGCGTTGAGCCGGCGTAAACCGTGGCTAAACCAGGATTGACGGCCAGGATTGTGTATTTGCTGGGATTGGCAGGGAATCATCTACTATGAGCTGCTCCTCTACGGAAAAACTCTTAATTCGAACCTGTACTGTCAACAATTGGACCGTCTGAAGGAAGCAATCGCCCAGATGCGGCCAGCTTTGATCAATAAGAGTGCAATTTTGTTGCATCAGGACAACGCCAGGCCACACACATCGATAGCGACTGGCCAGAAGCTCCAGGAGCTTTGCTGGGAGGTTCTTATGGATTAACCCTATAGTCCGGACCTGCCACCAAGTGATCACCACCTGTTTCTGTTCATGGAGAACGACTTTGCTAGTGAAAAATTCGCCTCAAGAGAGGCTTGTGAAAATCGACTGTCCCAGTTTTTTGATAATAGGGACGAAAGCTTCTATGTGAGAGACATAATGGAATTACCTTCAAAATGGCGATAATCGAACAAAACGGTTCATATTTAACCTAAATCAGATCATTCTAACTATGCCAAATAAACCCTTTAATTTCATGCAAACATAATGGATTTCTTTTTTCATATATCAGGGTTAGGAAATAAGTCCTTATATACAAATTTCTATAGTTTTTTTTAATGAATTTGATATCATATTTTTATTTTAAGTGTTTATGTCTGCGGTTATCTTTATATTTTATTTGGAAAAATTTTTGGAATTAAACTTTCAAAGAGATACCAGCAAGGAAAGTACATGATAGGGGAAGAGCGAATGGAGGCTGCTTGTTTGGATTTAAGAAAAAAGCTGTAGTTTTGTAAGTTTTCCGAGTATCAGAATGCTGTACAGAATGTTATTTTAAATCTAGAGTTCGATAACAAAGGAGACTGTATGTTGAAGTAAATTCAAAGTATAAATATATACATATGCAAAAGGAAAAAGAAATTGCACAGTGAGGCGGAAGCCAGAAAGCTGTCCGAATGTATAAATTCAGCTGATTTTTAGAGATTCGTTGGGAAGCTTAATGGAAAAAGTTTAGCATCAGTGAAACTTTAGAGCCCAATACCCTTTTGCAGCACTTTAGGCAACTCTTGAACCCAACGTTTCACTTTTCACAACCAGCCTCCGACAACGAAGAATTGGATGTACCAACTGTACCGGAAATATTTGTTGCATATAGAAATCTAAAAGATGGCAAAGTGCCAGGGTCGGACGGAGTCCCCACAAAATTCTACAAACACGGAACACCTGAACTGACTAAGACACTGGAAAGCTTATTTAATAATGTTTTGAAACATGGTGTGGTGCCGCAATAATTCAAAGAAAGGTCACACGTCCCATCCATCCAATTATCGAGGCATATCATTTACAAATGCATCTTATAAAATATTTAATACCGTCATGCAAAAGATGTTAACTACATGGATAAACACAAGTAGTCTGCTCAAGTAATTTCAAGCTGGTCGGGATATTCATACGGTTTATCAAGCATTCGTACTCAGAAGCATTGCTGAAACATGTGTAGCTCAACCTAAAAAGCTATATGTATTTTTTGTCGACTTCAAAGCGGCTTTCGAGTCGATAAACAGAGGTTCCTTGATGTATAAGTTCTTTGTCAAAGGAATATCAAAGAAGTTTGGAAGGGTACGTCCTTATCAGTGCAGTTTCAGGCCGGGAAAGTCCACCACTGACCAAATATTCACACTACGGCAAATCTAGGAAAAAACCCATGAATATAAAATCGATACGCAAGTTGCCTATGTAGCGTGTGTAAAGACGAGTTATACAGAGCCATGTCTAATCTTGACATCATGTAAGAACATCGCCGAACCGTTCGATGTCAGGAAAAGTCTCAGACAAGGTGACGCGCTATCATGCGATCTCTTTAACATAGTCCTTGGGAGAATTGTACGAAACTCACAAGCCAACACCGGTGGTACAATCTTTTACAAGTTTGTAAAACTACTCGTTTACGCCGATGACATTGATATAGCCAGAAGAACTCAGCGGGCCATCAGTGGTATTGAGTATTGAGATCGAGGCAGCAAAGATGGGTTTAGTGATCAATGAAAGCAAAAAATAATATTTTCTGTCTACATAAAAGGACACCCAACATCGGCGTCTTGGATAGAACGCCACAATAGACAGATATAATTTTGAAGTAGTAAATGACTTTGTCTACCTAGTCTCTAAGGTGAGTTCCGCAAATGACTTCAGTTGGGAGATCAAACGAAGAATTACTCTTGCCAATCGTTGTTTCTATGGGTTAAGAAGGCAATAGAGTAACAAAGCCCTATCTCGAACTACTAAGGTAACTCTTTATAAAACACTAATGATCACAGTCCTGCTGTATGGCGCAGAGGCATGGGCTTTGTCAAAACCGGATAAGGATGCCCTTGGTTATTTTAGAGAAAAGTTCTTCGAGCGATCTTTAGTCCCGTCTGCCCAGACGGCGAGTGGAGGAGAAGGTACAATGCCGAACTATACGGCCTAAACAAGGAAATCGACATAGCCAGAAGAGTTCACATACAGCAACTAGGATGGCTGGTTCATGTAGAGTGGATGGACAAGCTCGCTGTGGGTGGCGCAAGCTAGTGAAGAGGAAACTCAACCAACTTGGCGTGCGCAACCGGAGGCAGCTAGCTCGTAACCGGGCTGGTTGGAGAGGTTTGTTGGTTGAGGCACAGGTTCACCCTGGACTGGAGTGCCACCTAAAAAAGTATAAGTGCCTTTACAAGTTTTAACTTAATGTCAATAAGTAATATGGATCGAGTTATTGAAAGACCTCTGAGAGGTGTCTATATTATACATAAACTATACTATTGATGTGGTCGTTCCAATTCTTTACATGCAGAGAGAAGTTCTACTTGTGGAAAATCAAGAAAATTGGGTTTGTGTTTAGAGAAAGGTATAACTTTGGTTTTGTTAGGGTTAATTATGAGTATTTTTTTGAGTAGACCACCTAATCATAGATCGTAGGTCTTCATCTAATCTTGCTACTGAATTTTCCACCATTCCAATTGAAAAACTTAAATAGAGCTGAATATCGTTTGTGTATCATTATCATACACTTTCATTACTGCTTTTATGCAGCTGTGTCCTGATCCCTATTGCGAAGGGGTACAAAATTTGTTGTTTTCAACATATTGCTTTATTTCACAACTTACTAGAGATTCGAAAATGTTAGACCAAAATAGAAGAATAGCGACTTTCTTTGGAATAGAATAATGTTTGCCTTTTTCATAAAAAAATATGAAATTCAATTTTACAATTAAATTTAACATTATAATAATTAAATTTCGCAGTTTGTATCATACATGTAACACGGTTTCAACTAGCTTTATACACTGTATGCATTTCTGTGCAATGAAATTATTTCGACTGTCGCGTCGGTATAAGGTGTCCCTTCGCTTAATAGCGTTCAATATTTCATTCGACAAGAAAGGACAAGCTTTGCTTTTCAGCATGAGTTTTACATGGAACATGTTTGTCAAAAAGATACTCAAGACTCACATTTAAGAACTTTACTTGCTTGCTCACTTCAGACGACATACATACGTGACATTACTCCACTCAATATTTCTACAATTACAAACGGATTTTGAACGTTAATATTACGGAAATCACGATATTGGACGGCTTGTGAATACCTTCCCCGTACATGGATGTTATTTTAATATTATACCATATATCCGTAATAAACGAACGGTTCGAATGTTTCTTTTGAAACTAATGTGTGGTACACTCTATGAATGACGTCCGAACTGGCCAGGGCTTGGAACCCCGGAGAACCCCGCTCTGAGTGAGAAAATATTATAATAGTGTGTCCCTTGCACGAAACGTCATTGTGTTAGATTCATGAGGTTCGAGAATTGGACAAAGAAAAGACATCCAGTGATAGCTCAATAGATAGAAAGTTGCCGACTTCTTTGCAAGTCCCAGGTAACTTTATTTTGTCTATTTTCATTCCCCAACATTTCACCGAAACTTCCATATGAGTATCCCTGAACGGAATGATTGGGACAACTCTCCCGCTATGGATGTCAGTTCGGTTCACTTTTTTATAGATGGCTCTAAGGCCGAAGGTGGGGTAAGCTGTTGTGTTTTCTTCGAAAAGCTCAACCTAAGCATCTCGTTCCGTCTCTCAGATCACTGTAGCGGGATCTAATCTGCCTATATAGTAATGTATTTTACATATTATCCGTCAGGGATATTAGCATTTTCACTGACAGTCAAGCGGCAATCAAGTCCCTGGAATCGTGTTCCTTCACTTCAAAGGCCGCCTTAAATTGCCGCTTGTCTCTTACGGAGATGATAGAACAGTTCAACATTCCCCTATGCTGCGTGGCAGGTCATAGGAACATTCCGGGAAATTGCAGGGTGGGCGAGCTCGCCAGACGGTACTACTCTAAGGATTTTGACTGATAGGCAAGTCCTGAGTATGCCCCTCGTTACATGTTATCTGCATGCATTTACTAAAGCTGAACACTATTAGCAAGATTAATCACAGATGGGAAAATAACTCAACGTGTCAAATTTCGAGACAGATCTGGCCTACTTATGGTTAAGCTAAAGCGATCACAGATCAGCTGCGTTATCGGTGTCCTTACTGGACAGTCTTATAGGCCAACATGCCAAAAGACGACCTCTTCTCTAATGGCTTCTGTAGGCGCTGTAGGGACGAGGAGGAGGAAACCTTCCTTCGCCTCCTATGCACCTGTCCAGCCCTATCGCGTAAAGGAATGCTCTATCTAAGGGCCCCCTTCTTTGATGACTTCGGAGATTTGGGGCCCATTTGCGTCCCGAGCATGCATCGCTTTATCAAAAGCTCCATTAGGCCTAAGTGGTCTAATGCTTGATCCTTGGCATCACAATCGACCTGTTCTACCTTAATCTTACCTTCTACCTCGTTAAAGTACATTCAAATTACTAATTACTTTGTATATATGGCTCATAGAAAGAGGCCATCGGAATGAAATGTGCATCTGGAGCCGCTTTTGCCCTCGATAGTTGTGACGCCTACCTGTGTTAATCGCAATAAACGTTAGTATTTCCAGCATATGTATTTACGTCAGAGTTTGTTTTGGAGCACACAGTTCAATTCTAGAGATTGTCTCAAATCAACTGTGAAACATATGATTTTCAAATATTAAAAGATAAAAAGCTTCTGCACTTCACTTTTAATGTACTCTTTTCGTTCACTTCATCATTGTGTTTGTGCTTTAAAGTGGCAGAGAAAAATTTAAAAAATATAAGGGTCATTGCCCAAAAAATGGCGATGAATTGCAATGCGTCTAGAAAGAGTGAAGTAGCTTGATGTGTCTCTTAATAAATAATGTCCCAATTCATCGAAGTGTTCCAAACGCTTGTTTCAATTGCATTTAGTGCAATGAAAAATGTATAAGCTGCCAATAATAATAAATTGCATTGGGGAAAATGGATTTTACTCGCAGGTGTAATGGAAGTGGAAAAAAGGAGGAAGAGAACACAATTGAGGATGCGCAAATCCTTTGACAATGACACATTGTTTATACCCTCGCGAATGATTGCGCTTTATTCAATTTATCATTAACAGTTAGGAATATACTTAGGAATAAAATGTTGATATGAATGTAAACTCACGGCTCAATAAATAACTGGATCCAGTAGGTATCAGATGACAATATGGACCTAGCATTGCACTCATATGGTGTATCACCCACACGTAAGATGTATGACGACTTTCTTTTTTCAGTCACAAGTCACTTATTATTCCCTTAATTAACTTACACTGCTAAACAAATGGTACTCGTCATGATGCAGAAAAACGGTCATTCAGTGTACAGTTGCAACAACAATTATACATATTAGTTTGTTAATAATTGTGTTGGTGCTGTGGGGTGTTGGTGCACTCTTCCGTATCTTTTAAATTTTTTTTTATGTAAATAAAAATCATACACAGAACATTTCTTTAACATTCACTTTATTAAAACAGATTAGATCTAGTGAGTAATTTAGTCAGTATTGCTATTTATGCCTTCCAAATGTGGTCTGAATGTCGACAGAATTGGGGTAGAAATTCAATACGTTGTGTGCAAGATTTACTACCACTTATGTTACGTTGAGTTCTGGTAGCTGTTGTACCAAAATACAGACACACTAAGACGTGAAGAAGTCAATTGTGATACCACTGGCACATAATCAACTACACACTGAGTTACTAAGAGAACCAACCAGGTTGCCAATGTTATTCAAGAGAAGTGCTCCAAGATGGAGGAGTCTTCTTTTGAATAGAGCTGGACAGGTGCAGAGTAAATGGAGGATCGTTTCTTCCATCTCTTCATCCCTGCAGCTTCTACAGGAATCGTTTGACAAGTGACTCAACCTTTTGGCGTGTGCGCCTATTGTGAAGACACCGATAGTAGAGCTGATATCTCATCGCTTCATCAAGATCAAACCATTTGAGTAATCCAGCCTAACTTGGATCTGTTTGGATATTTATCACATCGAGCCATCCTCCCATCTGTGATTTGTTTTGCTGATAGCGTCCAGCTTAAGTAGAAGTTTGCACGTAGTGAGGAGCATACTCACTATTTAGGGTAGTACCAAGTCTGGTGAGTTCGTCAGTCTTGCAGTTTTTTTTTTTTGTCGGAGACTCACAGAGGAAATATTCCGCAATGTCGTCACCCTCTCCATAAGCGTCATAGACTGTAGTGTTACTTAAGCCTATTGTATTAGAAAGCTTGGCGAAAACGAAGTAGATTGCCAAGACGCCAAAAATTGCCTGCAGTCTTTTCTGCTGAGATACAGCAAGAATGCCTCTGACTTCTTACAGACGTCAGGGAGCAATCGTTCGTGAGAAACCCAATCCTCAATAGGAGACCTAACTGAGGACGCAGGGAGACCCAACGCAGGTTCGGATAAGAAACAGAAAATTCAGCCTTTTAACCGAGTTCAAAGAGTTTTTACATTCACGAGTTAAGCAAGGCCTTAACATCAGCTTGACTGTCACTAAATACGTAAATAATTGGATCCCTTCACCTATTTTTCACAACATAGATCATGACCGTTAGGCTTCAATAAGTTTCCGCTTGGAAAACAGACGCATATTTGAAAATGCGAATATGGTATATTCCATTCCTGGCTCAGACTCTGGCCGAAGCCAATCATGATTACAAGGGGGTTGAGTTTAAATTTCCGCAACAATCAATGTTCTGGTGCCATTGCGGTAGACGACATATCCATGAGACCGGAGTCGTAGGATAAGAGTCGCGCAAGGTCATTAAACTCCAGTGCGGATTATACCAAAAACCACCCCGCCCAAGACGATGGATGGCTTTGATATGTAGTACAGTCCATGATATAAGTATCAGGAACAGGTAAGTTCAGCAAAGTATCTAGAACAGAGCCAGGCCATACTCGAGAAAGCTCCCGTGCTTTACAGTTACCTGGAATGTCTCTATGGCTTGGCACCTACTTCTTACATTGTGTAAATATGCAACAAAATGATAGTGTATACATAAAAAAGAACAGCATTCCCTACGTTATATTCCGTGTGATGAAGACAGATGTAAATCGTTGCCCTCACCACTACCCTCTCTTCATAAAGAGTAACAAGAACATGACAAGTTACAACCACTTGAGAATTTTTTTTTATAATTTGCGCGCCAAAGGGACTAACAATACCTACCCTTACACTGATGCTCAGGGCACGGCGGATGGGAAATGGGGGAGAGGAACGGAGGAGATTTCGGTTTGCGTTGGTATTAACATATATGTTTATATAAGTGATCGGCAGTATGGTTTTCGTAGATGGCGTTCAACAGAAGACCTGCCAAGTTATGTAACCAATCTATGGACCTCAGCTATTAAACAACATGGCGAATCAAGAGCGGTTGTACTAGACGTTTCAAAAGCATTTGATCGAGTCTGGCATAGGGCTCCACTAAGTAAAATAGCTTGCTATGGAAGGCCACAAGAACTCTGTGGATGGATGGACAATTTTCTTGAGAGCTGATCAATTCAGGTTATTGTCGATGGTGTGTTTTCCGATACATTGCTGGTGTACTTCAGGGATTTATTATTTCTTCAACATTATTTTTACTCCTTATTAACATCTACTAGGATCAAGAAATAATAAGATTTTTAGTTTCGCAGATGACAGCACCCTAGTATCTTCTTGCTCAAGCAACAACACCTCACATAGTCAAAGATCCGAACAAATCCACACAATTAACGAAGATCTACAGAAAAGTTTGCAGTGGGGAAAAGCAAACCTTGTGGGTCTCAATGTGAAGAAAACATAATCCACCACCTCCTTCTGGAAGAACATCTGCTGTTCCCCAGCTTCAAATGGATCCCAAGGAAACCATGCATTTACTGGGTATCACAGTAAACTCTGGAGTAACATGGGATGACCGCATATCCAACATCATAAAATCAATTTCCATGAAGTTGAGTTATCTTTTCAGAACGAAGCACTTCACACTGCCGCAACTTCTTTTTTTTATATAAGCCTCAGGTAAGACCGGGGCTTGAGTACTGCTGTCAGATTTGGAGCTCGACCCAAAGCACTATCTACTTGACTGCAAGGACTACTTGAAGGAGGGACACTTATGTCTATTATACATATAATATCATAGCAGATTTTTGTAAAATTCCAGCAGAATGATCCCTAGAAAGTCTACATTTCCACGTCCTGCTAGGCAAGCTACTAGAACTTCGACTTTCAGGTTCCTCCGACAATCACAAGAACATCATTGTACCAAAATTTGTTTTGTTACACGACAAGAAATCTTTGCAACTCACTCCCAGGCGAAATATTTTCAGAAAGCTATGTATAATCTGCAACAACTTAAAAGCAGAATTAGCAGACATCTGCATGTATCTTGGGCCGCTGGCTCAGTGTTATAGGTTCACCTTTCCCGAGGCAGATTTATATAAAAAAAAGTCGTGTTCAGAAATATGTTGCGTGTGAAAACGCTGATAGAGCCAGAAGCATTATTACCCTCACACAATCGGCTCGGCGACCTGCGCAGGTACGCTCGGCCACAGAAATGCCTTTCGCCGAAACATGTGAATGCTCAACGCTCTATTTTTGTTTTTTTTTTTATATTTTGTGCGCACTCAAAGGGTTATTATGCCCTTTAACATGTTTACACACAGTGCGGGCGTTGGAAAGGATGGATAGAGAGAGAGAAAGATTTTGGTGTAGTGGTTCTTGAAACCCAGTTGTTTATGCTTCAGCTATTCTTCGGGGGCGGCGTTCAGATAACTGAGGAGATTTTCGTTATTATTGTCTTTGCTTCTGATTCCCAGTACTTTTTTCTCGATAACCGATGTCAAGGGCAAATCATTATCAACAGAGCGAATAATTTTTCCAGCCACATGACCAAGCTACTGCCAGTGTTATGCCTTCACAGTAGTGTTCACAGAGCTTTTGCAAATGATCGGACTAACTTTATATATTTCATGAGAAATAAATAAATGCTTGTTGACATCAGGATTTGAACCATGGACCATTAGCGTAGCAATTAACGACGTTACCACTACACTATTGCCACCCCCAAATGCTCAATGCTCTATTTTAGTAAGCAATCTACATTAGGCATATCGCATATGTTTAGACATTCCTTGTACGTAGTTTCAACTTTAGCTAAATATGTACATATAATCAAAACAGCACTTGGTTCAGTAAATTCCTCCAACACGGGTATTTGTAAAAATTTCTATAACGTGAAATATTTCTCAAAACGAATAAAATATGTATTAAAAATTGTACTGTTCTTCAGTGTAAAATGAACTCGAGTTACCTTTTTTAAGGTAAACATTTTGCTCTAGCTAGCAACTGATATGCAATACTGTGCCAAGCAACATTCACCAATTTCATAGCCAAAGTCTTTTCTTACAGAGAAATAAACTTGTCGCTTTTTTAATCTCAAAGGAAAGCAGCAAATACGAGTATGTACCTCACGTCTTCCATCTCCTATTTGAGTTGTTTTCAATGTTTCTTTTATCATAAATTACCAGTTCGGGTGAGGGTGCCTCGCTTTCCACACCCCAAATAAAAGTTTATGTAAGTGCTTTCAGGTGGATAACGATCGCTTAACTTTACGCCCAGCATCATAAAAAATTCATCAAACAACGTTAGATGCGTGAAATCATACCAACAACTATGTGTATGTACATACGTGTGTACCGTAACTATGCGATACTTTTACTCAATTATGTATCCGAAGATTGGGTAGTAGTAGAAGAAGTTTATTGAACGCTATCGCAAATCGCTTAAATCAATTGAAACATCCTTCCGTTCAATACACACTTTGACACCTGCCACTTGCACTGGTTAGGGAAGGCAATATGAGGCACTTCAAACGATTTGATATGAAAGGTCTGCAAAATATTGATTCCTGATGCTTGTGTTATCTGTGGGTTTCGAATACATTCAGTTGAAAACAAGTGTCAGTAGGTTTTTTTTTATCCGACGATGAGATTTGGAGCCTGACTGCCGAAGACATAGCTTCATCCTTTTTTATGTGCGCGAATAATCCATTAAGTATAGATGGACGATTCCGCCAATATCTTTTAGCACTTACTTCCATATGCGTTTTGTACGAGTATAACACATAATTTTAATATGTATATTGCATGCATTGGTTGACAACGATGTGTGCGGTGTATGTACGCAATGTTTTGGCAGTTTCACTTTCGTACGTGTATTATTAAGTACCCACATTACATGAATGTGGTATGTTTTCATACGACGGGTGGGTTTCTGAGAGAACTAAAAGTCGTTGTTCGCGGTGGGAACCAGTTGTTACATGCAATGGAATATCTTTAATGAGGTTGTTTTGTGGTGGTAATTTGGTATGCTTTTGAAGTGCGGTTTAATTGAGTGAGTTAATAATCGTTATGCAAGCATTTTTTATTTTTTTTGAATGACCCACACACTCCCCTGTATGTACAAATGTATTTAACATATTTATTTATGCACAGTATTTTATAGAAATAAATGCCAGCAGCATTTCTAAGTCTAAGTAGGTTTGGTTAGGTTTAAGGGGTTAGCCGCAACGAATGGGTGCAGCCTGTACTCTCAAAATGATCCATTGTGCTCCCCTGACGTGGAATTACCTGGTTGGAATACTGAAGAGACAGAAAAAGAAGAGACAAAGAAACAGGGATTAGAGTTAGGTATATAGAGTCGGGGCGGCCTCTTCGAAACCATCCTGAAGATGCTATGAATTTCAGAATGGCGGTTGGTGGCTTTTCAGACAGCTCGCTCAGATGATTGAAGAAATATTCTCAAGGGTCGTTTATCTGGTAATGCAGAGACTACGGCATTTGCGTAGGAAATTTTTTTTTTTTTTATATGAAGGTGAAAATCTCGTAAGACTCAGTGGGGTTAGAAACCCAAAGTAGTGTGGGACTCTAACCGCACTAAAAACACCTCCTTGATCATGACCAATCAACTAGTGATCGACAGAGATTTTATTTTCAAAGTTAAGTCGGGTTTGAGAAGGTATTATAATTTAAATACCGGATCTCGTAATTGTCAAAAAAGTTCATGGGGCTTGGTTCTTCTTAACCTACGAATATTATTTCGTACATTTAAGACATCGTCTATCTCAGGATTAATATGCATCTGCAAACGCTCGCATAGGAAATGGTATGTGTCCTCATCTACACGTCTGTATTGCCGCAGCCTCTACAAAGTTCGTCTGTACTTAGCCGCATTCTTTTCCGATGGGCCGCCAAAAGGTTCTGGCGGGTAATGATTACTGTAAAAGACGTCAAATTTTGTTTGTTTTGAGTGTGGATAAGCTTGGTTTTCATCTTGTTGTGTTTTGACCAGATACTTCTACAGACACGGCATGATGGAAGCGCTCTCCATCTTTCATCTTCTTGCTGTTTGAAGTCAAGTGCTATGATTGTTTTAAAAATTCTAGAGGAGGGAGGACTATGTTTTGGATCATTGACAGGTCTTGTTCTGATTCCTTTCTTGCTGGAATACCCGTGTGTCCTGGGACCCACCAGAGTGTAACGTGGTGGCTGTCCGTGAGTGTTGCAAGCTCCTCGCGGCAGCGTTTTACTAGTTTTGATTTTACTACCGCCGGTGAAATGGCTTTTATAGCAGCTTGAATATCTATGTAAATGGCAATCTTTTTTCTGGTAACAAGTTTCGTGGACAGTTCTCGCGCCGCCTCTGCTATCGGTAGGACTTCCGCTTGGAACACACTGCCGTGGTTCGGAAGTCTTAGTGATATAGCAATATCGAATTCTGTTGAGTTGATACCCGAACCCACTTCTTCGTTTGTTTTCGACCCGTCAGTGAAGATTACTATGCGGATTGATGGCCCCACTGTCTGCCCAGTAGTCCCTTGAAGGGATGACCGTTCTGATGTTCAGCCTGAAGTCGGGGATGGCAGAAGGTAGTCTGCGGTGGCGTCTAGATAAGCCCATCTTGCAATAGTATGGTCGGTTTTTCCATAAGTTGAATTCTTTATGACGTAGGGTACTCATCTTAACGAATATGTCCATTGGGATCAGTGCGAGGGCTGTTCCAAGGCTGCGGTCGGAGTGACTCTGATGGCGCCAGTGGATGCTATGCAAGCGAGTCTCTGGATTTTTTGTCAGTTCCGTGAGATATGCAATTTTCTCTGTTATTGGTCACCAGACCATGTACTCATATCTTCGAATGGGTGTGACTATAGCTGTGTACATTCAGTGGATGATGACAGGATTGGGTCCCCATTTTAGACAAAGATTCTACTGCAAGCATAGACCACAATGTACGCTTTCTTTATTCCTTCAGCTATATTATCTCTCCAGCTCAGTTTGCGGTCAATTATGCATCTTAAAAAGTTATTGCATTTATTGTTAGAAGCTCCTTTATTAGGAGCTATTTCATTAGGAGTAAATACCTTAGGAGCTAATTTGTAGAGCCGACTGTATCGTATATAAATAGGACGATGTCATCTGCATATGCAACAACCTTTAATCCGTTCTGTCCTAATTTCAAAAGGATCTCGTTGGCAACTAGAGTCCATAGTAGAGGAGATAAGAACCCACCTTGCGGGGTTACTCTAGAGGCCAGTGCTTTTACTTGGCTGTCACCTAGCTCTGAGTTGATGTGTCTCGCCTTGAGCATATATTCTATCCAGTCTGAAAGTGTGGAATCTACGCTGAGTCGGTCTCGTGATAGTCTTATTGATTTGGTTTTCACATTATTAAAGGTTCCTTCCACGTCTTAAAACTAACTAACTTACTACTACTTCACGCAGGGCAGTTTCGACTAAACGGCATTTTGTAGAGGCATGTTGTGCTGGGTTATTTTGAAGGGTGTGCAGATCTATTAATCTTTCGAAAGTCTTCAACGCGAATGAAGACAGGATGATCGGTCTGAAGTCTTTTGAGTTAGTGTGGGTTGGTTTACCAGATTTGGGTATGAAGATGACTTTGACTTCTCTCCAGGCTTTAGGTACATATTTGCAATATTGGCACCCGCGAAAAATGAGCGCAAGGCGCCGAATAACATATTCCGTACTACTTGGCAGCATCATGAGGAAGATACTATCGGGGCCGGGCGTATGGAGAAAAGAAGTCAATTGCCCATTTCAGTTCGCGTTGATCAACAATTTCGGCGAATAAGTTGTACTGACTGTGTTGTTGTCTCTGTTATGAGATTCATTATATTACACCCTGGAAAGTGAATCCTAAACAGGAGTTCTAGGGTCTAGGCTCATGATTTTGTCCAGGTATCGTCTGATTTTTTGATGAATGCTGGAACCGAATGTACCTTTGACAGGACTTACCAGAGTCTCGCTGCGATCCTGGTGGACTAGGTTTTGCTGCAGAAAGCTCTTTATGCAAAAGTCATCTTCTTGAAGACCCCTTTGCTTTCCTTGTAGCGATCCCAATCTGCGGGATTCTTGGTGCGTTTTGCCAGGTTATATAGTTTTCTACAGTTAGTACGTAACGTTGGAAGCTAGCTTGACTACCATGCGGGGTTGGGCTTCCTTTCGCATTTGCTTAGACCTTTCGAAGGCTGCATTCAGGGTTGAAGTCAGGATCATGACCTCTTGGTTAATCTCCAATAGGGTAGGGCGGGGCTATTTGGGTCAGTTTCCACTTCAAGTCTCATAAATATCAACCTACTCACAATACAACTATGAAGCTGGAATCAATTGAAAGAATGGAGATGCTGCCTCTTAATGAAATTTGAAAAAATTGAAAATATGTAATCCCAGAAGAACAATATTGTCTCGAATGTACCAAGTCCAAGTAGCCCATCTTGCTCCACTCTCGGGCCAAGTTCTAGCATGCACACAGACACTCTCAAGGAAATCCTCCAATATGTTCTCTCTCGGCTCACTAGATGGGCCTCCAAATGTGGACTAGGGGTTAACCCTCATAAAACAAAACTCGTTCTCTTCACGAGGAAATATAAAGTTACCCTTGTAGACCCTTCTATGATTAATGGCACCACTCTCACCTTCACTGTTAATGCAAAATACATGGGTCTTATTCTGGACAGGAAACTGAACTGGAAAGCCAATCTACTTGAATGCGTTAGGCAAGCTAATGTAGCTTTCTATTCCATTAAAAAGGCTTTAGGTAGGAGCTGGCGTATGAAACCTCAAATCAGTCGCTGGCTTTACGTGTCCTCTAGATAGGGCTGTCCACTTCTCTCAGTTAGCTAAAGTGCCAATATCTGCATCCATGTGCATCAGCGGTGCACTAAAATCTACTCCCTTTGCGGCATTGGACATTTTGTTCAACCTGCTACCCCTAGATATCTTTGGCAAACAGATTGTTGCCAGTGCGGCCATCCGTCTAGAAGCCTCCTCTCAGTGGTCTATTTATCACATTGGCCACTTCTCGATCTTCACACATGACCTTCTCAACTTCACACATGAAAACATGGACTACACCCCGCCGAAACTGATTTTGACCGAAACTTCCGTACGAGTATCCCTGAACGTGATAAATAATATAACTCTCCTCCTGATAATGGTAATTCGGTGCACTTCTACACAGATGGCTCTAAGACCGAAGGTGGGGTGGGCTGTGGTGTTTTTCCCCGAAAAGCTCAATCAGAGCATCTCATTCCGCCTCCCTGATCACTGTAGCCTTTTTCAGGCGGAAATCATGTCAATTAAGGAAGCCCTGTCCTGGCTGAAGTGTAATGTACTATCTGTCAGGGATATTACCATTTTCACTGATAGTCAAGTGGCAATCAAGTCCCTGGAATAGTTGTCTTTTACTTCAAAGGCCGCCTTAAATTGCCGTTTGTCTCCGACGGAGATAACAGAGCAGTTCAACATTCACCTATGTTGGGTGCCGGGCCACAGGGACATTCCAGGAAAATGTAGGGCGGACGAGCTCGCCAGACAGGGTACTACTCTCAGGATTCTGCCTGACAGGTAAGCCCTTGGTATGCCACTCGCTACATGTAAGCATCTACTAAAGCTGAACGCTATCAGCATGACCAACCATAGGTGTCACATTTCGAGGCAGATCTGGCCTAAGCTGGACGAGAAACGTAGTGTCGAGTTGGTTAAGCAAAAGCGATTACAGATCAGCTGCGTTATCGGTGTCATCACTGGACACTGTCTAATTGGCCAACATGTCAAAAGACTTGGCCTCTTTTCCAATGACTTCTGCAGGGGCTGTTGGGACGAGGAGCATAAGGTAATCATTCTTCACTTCCTATGCACTGTCCTGCTCTATCACGTAAAAGAATACTGCATCTAGAGGCTCCCTTCCTTGATGGCCTCGGCGATTTGGCGTCCTTAGGCGTCATGAGCATCCATGGCATCATGAAAAGCTCCGGTTGGTTTTATTAGTCCCTGAATGGTCTAATGGTAGATCCTTGGCATCGCAATAGACCTTTACTGGTCTAAGTGTGTCTGCACCGTTAAGCAGACAGCCAATCTAACCTAACCTAACCTGGTCAGTTCAGTTCGAACCTCCAGTGAATAAAGTCAAGTTTTTTAGTCTCCTCCATTGGCCGACTCTTTTCATTCACCCTTGCGGTTTGTGTCTAATTTTGCCTAATCCCGCATTTTTTTCCTTATTGACCTCTGACTGAGTTGTGTTATTGTTTCTTTTTTTCTCGGCTACCTACTCCACTATTTCTGTGTCACTGCGTACATTCAACCCTGGGTTTGTTTTTTTTTTTTTTTTTTATTTTTATAAACAACCGTGCTCGCTGACCTATATCCCCGTTTCTCTTTTGTTTACAATCGTGAACCTTTTTTCGCGTTCGTGCAATATCATTTTTCTTTTCGTCACCTCATCGTATCTGTGTTACTGTGTCGCGTACATTTACCCTTGAATTTCACCATGTCGTCATGTGGATCCAATAACTGCACCATCTCGAACTCCGCTGACATGATAGCCTGCAAAGGTATCTGCAATAAACCCTTCCACCCTATCTGCATTGGCCTGACGAAGGATGCCAAACCTCATTTGCAGGAGTACAACAACCTTTTCTGTTTCTTCTGCGACCAATGCAAAACAATCTCTTTGGCACACATAATGCTTTCGATTAAATGCAATAACGAACAATTATGTACCCTTACGGACTCGGTCGCTGAGCTGAAATCGGAGCTGCGTCGTAGTATCGACAAAACATTGGAAATATTATCCAATAACTGTGACTCTTTGAACAAAAAAAAAAATAAAAAACGGATTACTGCTCCGTTTTAAGAGAGATTAAGGAATCCTCACAAAAAATTGAAAGCAGATATGATCACTTGCTCACACTTATGAAATCATCCAACGCTGGAATCGATGAAATGAAGAGCAGGCAGACCAAAACTGACAACATGAAATGCTCTATCGCCTCCCCTGTTCTCAAAGATATACACGGCGATATGTCAACCATATCGGAGTCACTTTCCGGCCATACCACCTCATTAAAGGAGCTCGAGACTAACATTGCCCATCACGCGGAATGTATTGATGAAATTCATCTGGCCTTGAATTCCCTAATTGAAGAAGCAACTGCGACGAAGCTTTCAAGGTTAGCAACGAACGACATCATTGAGGAACTAAACTAGTGTCGACTAAACTCAACTTCATCCAGTCTGCTACGCACCCTTCCGAAAACAAATCATTGCATGAAGAGTTTCTTAACGCTGACTCCGCTACACACATCGACCTCAATGATATCCCATCTCCCTCAACTCCTGCGCCTTTGATTGCCCTTCCACCCCCCGTATGCGAAGACCAACCACAATCCAGCAATCCTTCACCAGATATGACTGTTAATTCTACATGCACCACCAACACCATATCGAAATTTGGGACCATATGGACGCAATCTGAATGGAATAGTAGGCTCAGGAAACTTACTATTTCTAATGAGATAAACGGTCTTTCAGCTTCTTACTTCCTGACTGGCGCTCCGCGTACTGCCGATGAGTCTCGGGTGCGTATCATGTTCCAACAACAGTATTGCATCTCCGATATCAAATGCAAGAAGATCTTATCCAAAACACCCGGATGCTTCAAGATCGACCTTCCCGCGAAATATAGCTGGCTCTCCCCAAAGTCCCCGAAAGATGTTCTTGCTCTTGGCAAAATGAGGATGACTCTTTGGACCGATAAGTTAAGTTCTAATATTAAGCCCAATTGTAATTCTAAGCCTAACTTTAAAGAGACTAATTTTAAACATATTTCTAAGCCAAATTATATGTCCACCACCTACTCAAAACCATCTTCCCTCCTCCCTTCTCTTCCCACTCGTAATAATCCACCCGAGCCTCATCCAAATTGGCAAATGAAAACTCTTAACCGTTCAGCTACAACCGTCTCTCAGTCTCTAAATAACCCTATAAACAAACGAGTGTCATTTGATCTTTAACCTGTAACTTCTTCTCATCACAAAAAACCGGCTCCCATTAACAAAACTTCCCCCACCGTCTACCCGAATTTCACTTACTCCCACATTCTCAATCCTTCCTCATCGTCTTCTACCCCCGGTACCAAGTCCACGGTCTCTCCTAACGTTTTCACCACAGTCAACTCGCCTTCAACTGCATCTCCCCCTACTTTCGATCCACTACTTCCTCCCACCGTCAAACTCACGGCTAAATTATTGAACCCCACGGCAACAATCAATGACCTCGATGGCCGCTATATCATGTCTAGACTGCGTGATAACCGGCTTTTTGAAAATGTTCGCCTTTACCTAGCCTATCTACATGACAAACCTGACTCCATCTGCATCGACGGGAAGACAAAGACGAATGTCATGGTCTCGATCCAAAAAGAAGGTCTCCCAACTGACCCTACAGCCCTGAAAAATATATACACTCGTTTTCATGAGAGTTTTAACATCTCCTCTTCCACAGTTGCCAAAGACCTCTCAACCTATGGTTCTCATATTGGTTCCAAACGTCTCTCCTATCTCCAAAAAACTCGCAGTAACCACAACAAATATTTTCGTCCCTTAATTCCATTCGATCCATCTCAATCCGTCGTAATTGCCCCAAAGCTCCTATCACTCTACTATCAGAATGTCAGAGGACTTCGCACCAAAATCTCGATGGTGCACTTGAACTCACAATCACTTCCCTACAACATTTTTGCCCTAACCGAAACCAACCTTTGTCCCAACTATCTTAACAGTGAATTATTAACTTCTGATTTCGTAGTCTTCCGCGCTGACGGCCAGGAAAATGAAGACCTCTCCTTCGGCCGCGGTGTTCTTATAGCTATTCATAATCACCTTTATGCAACCCTCGTCAAACTCACTAACACAACCTCATTTGAATTCGTATGTGTTAAACTATCTGTATCTAGACGGAGCATATGGTATATATTGTTTGCTGTTATATTCGCGCTTCTCAACCCGCCCAAGCATACCAGCAGGCCGTTGATACAGTGGACTCTGTGTTAGATATCGTTGATCCTGATGACGATTTTATAATTGTTGGCGACTTCAACCTTCCCATCGGAGGACGAATCATTCTTTGCTCCTACTAACTCCTCCTCGGAAAAGGGAACCCTCCTGGCATAACGAAGAACTTAGGTAGGCAGTTAGATCTTATTTTCTCATCCGACGCTCATAATTCTTTGGTTACCGCAAGTAACCATCTTCTCTCCACCCTAGACCACTATCACCCCACTCTCGCTCTTGCCTTTTCGTATGAAATCGACCACACCACTGTTGATTTTGAAAACTCTTTCTCCTTCAACTTTCGTAAAGCTAACTTCGATAAACTTAATAGCCTAGTCAATAACATAGATTTCAGCCTCTTTCTAAACGTCAACACCCCCATTGATATCGCTCTTGAATTCTTCTACACAGCAATCTTTGACTGTCTTCTCCAATCTGTCCCTTATGTACCTCGAAAAAACTGCTCGTCATCCCCTCCCTGGTATAATAGTGAATTGCGTTCTCTTCGAAATGTTAGAAACAAATTATGGAAAACTTTCTTGAAATCCAGATCTGCCTCAGATTTCTCATACTACCAACAACCTTACTACCGTTTTTCCAACCTCTGCGAATCCCTTTATCGCGAATACATTGATAGAATGCAATTAAGTCTAATCACAGATCCTAGGCGCTTTTACCAATTTATTAACGTCAAAAGGAAGTCCGATGGTTTCACTTCCACTCTAAAGTTACTTAATACATATTCTGCTGACCCTAAAGAAATCGCCAACCTCTTTGCGACCTTTTTCACCCTTTCGTACAGTGACCATGTACACGATCCGAACCTTGACTATTTCTCCAACCTGAGTAACTGCCCACAAACCTCCCTAGTCTCAATTGACATTAGGTCTGATATGGTGCGAGAAAATATTAATAGGCTCAAGGATGACTTTTCCCCCGGTCCCGATGATCTACCTGCCATTTTCATAAAAAAATGTCTCAACGTCCTGTGCCAGCCCTTACAAGTCTATTTCGACTCTCATTCTCTCAAGCCGTTTTCCCTAAATTATGGAAGGACTCCTTCATTTTCTTTGCGACCTTTTTCACCCTTTCGTACAGTGACCATGTACACGATCTGGACCTTGACTATTTCTCCTACGTGAGTAACTGCCCACAAACCTCCCTAGTCTGAATTGACATTAGGTCTGATATGGTGCGAGAAAATACAGGATGTCCGCCGGGAACGTATACTACTTTGTTTTGCCGCCATTTTGGTATACATTAGTCTTGACAGTTCATATTTGGCAGTAGACACGTGGCAAATTTATTATGGAAAAATATTCGATAAACCAACGTGTTTTAATCGTTAAAACATTTTATCAAAATCAATCATCGATTACTGTGACGATGAGAAAGTTGCGTGAAATTTTTGGGAGAAACAACGTGCCAACAAAACGCACTATTTATCGTGTAGTGAACGATTTCGAAGAAAGAGGGGCTGTAGGTGATAGGCCCAAGCATGGGCCACAACGTACTGCTAGATCGGCTGAAAACATTACTGCTGTTCAAGGAAGTGTTCAAAACAATCCATCAACCTCAATTCGACGCCGTGCTCAGGAGCTTGGTCTTCAAAGAACATGATTGAAAGCTTTTTAACGCCACAACTGCATGCTTTGGGCTTGATTAACATGTGGTATCAACAAGACGGTGCCACATCGCATACAGCCAGGATTACAATGGAATTACTGCGAGACCTCTTTCCAAAACAATTTTTTTTTAAAAAAATGGTGATGTTGATTGGCCTCCACGGTCGCCTGATTTGACTGCTCCTGACTTCTTTTTGTGGGGATATCTGAAAAGCAAGGTTTATGCAAACAAACCAGAAACGCTTGAGCAACTCAAACAAAATATTCGTGATGAAATTAATGAAATACCGCGTGAAATGTGTGAGAATGTAATGAAAAATGTGCTCAAAAGGGCTCGCATTTGTGAGACCAGCAGAGGCGGACATTTACCTGATATTGTATTCCATACATAATTGCCGACATTAAATAAAACATTTATCAATATAAGATCCATTCCCTTTCATTTAATCAAAAATTATAAACAAACAAAGTAGTATACCTTCCCGGCGGACACCCTGTATTAATAGACTCAAGGATGACTTTTCCCCCGGTCCCGATGGTCTACCTGCCATTTTCATAAAAAAATGTGTACCCGTCCTGTGCCAGCCCCTTACAACTCTATTTCGACTCTCACTCTCTCAAGCCGTTTTCCCTAAATTATGGAAGGACTCCTTCATTTTCCCCATCCATAAAAAAGGCTGTAAAAGTGACATATCGAACTATCGACCCATAGCCAAACTCTCCTCTATCTCCAAGCTCTTCGAAAGCATTGTATACGACTCACTGTATTTCCACTGCAAATCCATTTTTACCTCACAACAGCACGGTTTTTTAAAGGGTAGGTCCACTACGACTAACCTAACCGAATTTGTTTCCAAAACACTGCAAGCATTAGAGGAAGGCAATGAAGTGGATGTTATTACCACCGACTTCAGCAAAGCGTTGGATAAAATCTGTCACCGAACTATTTGCCTTAAACTTAATGCCCTCGGTTTCCCACCCTCTTTCATTTCATGGCT
This sequence comes from Brachypalpus laphriformis, assembly GCA_945910035.1. NCBI lineage: Eukaryota > Metazoa > Arthropoda > Insecta > Diptera > Syrphidae > Brachypalpus > Brachypalpus laphriformis. The sequence continues at coordinate 128,691,005 of OX246756.1, forward strand.
GAGATCGTACCTCGAGAATCGCCAATACAGGATTCTCTTCCGTTTTTCAATCTCCGATCCAATTTACGCCACTTCCGGGGTTCCTCAAGGCAGTCATCTTAGTCCGCTGATCTTTGTCTTAACTATAAACGATGTTGGTCACATATTAAAAGACTCAGATTTGTCTATTTACGCGGATGACATGAAAATCATCAAGGTTATATCTACCCCCAACGACTCACTGTTACTTCAAAACGATCTAAATTCATTCCACACATGGTGCGTAAAAAACTTCTTAGAATTTAATGTCGCCAAATGTCAATCCATAACATTCTCCCGTAAACGCCTCCCCCTTCCCCTTAGAAGCTATAACTTTAATAATAAGCCCGTTCCTTCAGTCTCCTGTATACGCGATTTGGGTATTATTTGTGATAAGGAACTAAACTTCCGTTCCCACTTTGATCAAATTATACACAGGGCCAATTCTTCTCTCGGTTTCATAAAACGCTGGTCTAAAGAATTCTCGAACCCTTACGTAACTAAATCCCTTTATATCACCTTTGTCAGACCCCACCTTGAATATGCCAGCCAAGTTTGGTCACCTTATCACGACACCCACTCCCTTAGAATCGAAGCTGTGCAGCGTAGGTTTATCCGCTTTGCCTTACGCGGTCTCCCATGGGCCGAAAACTATATCTTACCCCCCTACGAAAATCGGCTAAAATTGATTAACCTGCAAACCCTTACAAAACGTCGTGAGGTTGCTGGCATACTCTTCGTGCACCAATTATTAACCGGATCGATCGATCCCCCGCTCTACTAGAAATGATTTCCCTTCGCACAAACCCCCGTAACCTCAGGACTTCCTTACCACCGCACCAACTACGGCCATTTCGAACCAATCACCAGAATGTTACGTCTTGGCAACAACGCACAGAACACCCTAGACTTTCATTGCAGTCTATCCTCTCTTAGAAAATCCCTCCACACCTCATGACCTCATGACCTTCTTCCTCCCTAGCATTTAGAGATTAATTAAAAAAAAAAATAAAAAATTTGCGTTATTTCCCTTCTTTGTTAGTTTTTAAGTCTAACTTAAGTTGCTTCGACTCCTCATAGCCATGTTTTGATTCTGCCTCCCCTCCACCAACTTTATCTACCCCTCTACCGCCTCCCTTCTCTCCAAAATGCTGTTAGTTTAAGTTTTAGTTTCTAAGTTTTTTTGTCGCTAGTTGTAAGTTTAGATTGTTTAAGTTTTTTTTTGAGCTTGTATTAAGCTAATAATACAATAAATAAATAAATCTCCGCCTGGTACAACTTACCCCACACCTAGTTTGATGAACGTATTGCGTCATAAATAAAAAATAAAATAAAAACTCCCAGGAGGCGTTTAAAAGCATCTCAATCTGTTCTATTTGGATTACGATAGGGTTTCAAATGTTTGTATAGTTACGTCAATAGAGAAGCAGATCATTCTGTGGTCTGAGAAAGTAACGGTGTCGGACCCCTTCCAGTCGCTGACTGTCACGGATCTGGAGTTAAGGGTCAAGGTTTATCAATATTATCTACACACGGGCTACTACCAATAAGAAAATCAAGTAAAGACTCACCTCTTTCGTTGATGTCAATACTCCCCTATTTTATATGGTGTGAGTTAGCATCGCCGCCAATTAAGAGATCCCATCCTTCTCAAGTGGCGTTGTTCACTAGGTCGGCAAGCACCTCGGTGGGTGGTGGCCGCGGGTCATCAAAAGGCAGATTGGCCGCTCAAATCGGGCAATATGTTTGATCTGCGTTGCTGAATGGGGGTAGAATAAAGAGATTTATTTGTGTTTTTGCTAGTAGAGGAACTTACTGCTCTGTTGGTACTTTCCAAAGATTAAGGAGTAGTCCTTACAGGGCAATGTCTATATTGTGCTTCGATATATATGTATAGATAAGGAGATTGGCGTTGGCCAACTTGCTATGGTGAAGATTGAATTGTACAACCTTGTCAACGTTGCCGTCGCTCTCCCCCCTCCGTTAGCGGTCTGATTTCAACCATGTTGATATCGATGCGTATCTTGTACCCTTTCGCGGTAACATGGTCATTGTCTCATGGTTAAGCATGATGGTGGCTTCTTGGTCCGACTCTGTGGCCGCCTCCGTCTCCATTACCTTCCAACGCTAGGAAGTTCTGGATTTAAGATTCTTAGCAGCTGCTTTAAGTTTTCCTTAGATATCGTCGGCGCAGGAATGCAGATTTTTACTTTGGGTTTGGTCCCTTTTCGGGAAAACCATGAACTTCACACCTTGATCGGGTGCCTGTTTCGTGCTTACTATCTCCTTTAACCATTTGAGCGTGGGTTCATTCAGGCACTCCAAGATCCTAAAACCTTTGACTGTGGATAAATGCAAGAAGAGAGGTATCGGGACGAAGGGTTTATTAGTTTCCTCGATTAGCGATTTTTCAACTTTCGCCCAATGTGCGCCTGTGGGCTTATTTTCCATGCTATTGTCGTTATTGTAGGCCACCTTAAGGTGCTTCTTCACTACGTCTATGTCTTTTGTGGTCGGCGCCGGTGGTGTTTTGGTTTCGTCGGTACGACCTCTTTTCGAGGTGCTCGCCCTTGGTACTGGTGGAGCTACCACCCTCACCTCACTACGTATCAGTCGATCGTTGACGGATTTGGTGACTGGATGGCGCAATTACTGAGCAGAAGCCCTTGACGGCTTGACAATTCCGGGGTCGTTTACTGAACCGGATGGAGTGCTATTTCTGTATTTTCCCCTGTTGTTCGATGGGTTGGTTGGGGTTGATCTTGTGAGCGTCGTTTTGTGAATTTTGTCAGCGTGCGATATAATTTTGTTGGGCCTGCCTAGGCGGTTGCGGTCCCTGGCGTTCAACTTGGACGCTTCTATTTTAGTCAGCCGTCTTACGGTGCGTCTGGCGTTGTCTATCCTCTTTTCCTCCGGTGTGAGTTGGTTCCTTAAGGTTAGCTTCTTCTGGTTCTGTTCAGCTTCGACCATGTTCGCCCTTGTTGCCAAAGGCCCTCTGGTTTGCAGAGGGCACTAGAGTAGTGCTACGAGACGAGCTGTCCTTTGCCAACTTACGAGAGCTATTGGGCATGGACGTATTAGCTCCGTGCCATGGCCTTATTTAGGGTGAGATGTTTTATTTTGGTGGTGTCGTCAACGGAACTTGAGCATGATTGTTAGTCATCCTCTTCCAGGATCCTCCTTTCTTCTTCGGAGTCTACCATTTTTTTTTTTTTTTTTTTTTTTTTTAAAGGAAACCCAAATCCCAGAGCACTCAGACTCTCCGGTCCATTGTACCACCAGGCAGGAACCTTCTTTGGTGCAGTGGTTGGAAAAACTTCGATGTAATTCGTTTTTCCTTTATACTTGGATGGCCCATGATTGCTGTTCCCCGCTGGGGCTTGAACCTGCACACATCAGTTAACGAGCAAACACACTACCCACGGCACCATTGCCACCCCCCCTAAAGAGTCTACCATGCCCTTCTCTTCAGGGTTGGATTCCTTGTTCTGATCCAACAATGCTGCGAGATCGTCGAGGAAGATGTCTTTCCAGTCTTTTTGGCCACTTCATGCGTTTCGCTTTTTTTTTTTGATTTTTTCTTGTGTTTGTTTATTTTCTCTAAATGTATTTACTCGTATGTAGGATCCCATGAGTAGCTAGGGAATAGGTTGTCAGTCCACACCGAGCCCCGCATTGTGTCTGATCTGACGCTGATCTGCTTTAAACAGATTCACGTGCATTCCAAATTAAAAATATGGTGTCGTCACTAGGACTTCAAATCATCAACAGATACCCAACACCCCGTTTTGGTAAGGGCTGCAATCGTAGCCTTCTTCATATTTCTGCCCGATCTTATGTCCAATACTTGTTCCGTTTTGATTTAGATCAGACATGCTTTTCTGTACTTACGGTTTCTGTAGACTGATGCTGTAGACTATTCTGATGCAAATCAGAAATTCGATCATCGTCAAACACGTGTGTCCCACCTATTATAATTTATTATATTTAATCAATTAGTTCCAACTAAAACTATACGCGTTCGCACATTGTAGAGTTAATGGAAACATCGACCATCTGATGCGAATTGTTGTGCATATAAAGTGGCGCGAGCAGTGAAACCAATTGTTTGTTCTGGAAAAATGAACTTTTACGCCTCCAAGCTTTGGAGTAATATTCGTCAAATTGGATGCTCTTGAAAAAAAAAACAGAATAAAATGTCAGTTCAATCCGGATGATTTAAACAAGCATTTCTTGGGTACCACTGCACTTGACTTTGCTGCATATATACGATTTTGAAGTGGTAACGGAAGATATCATTATTGGCTGTGTTGCAGCCATTAAGTCAAATTCTGCTGGGGAGGATGGGGTACCGATTCGCTTTATTAAGAATACATTTTTGCAACATTTTTACGGAATTGGTGAGATAGTGGTGAAGCTATTGCAAAGTTTTCTTTCCAATGGGCCACAAAGAGTTGTTGTGCGTGCAAATTCGTCCGCTTAATAAGAAAGGTGACCCTAATGGATAAATTCTTGGACCAATATTGTTTTGTATATTTATCAATGATTTGTTGTCCATATGCAAACATTCTTTCATATACTAATACGCGGACGGCGTTCAGCTATACATAGCCCGCCTTCTGAGTTGTGTAACGAAGTGACATGTTTCTCTCTACCGGCCGAGACGAAAGTAAAAGGAAAGCTAGAATACAGTCAGGCATCCTGCGTAGGCCGACCCACGGCGATAAAAAGAGTTGCATACCTTCCGGCACTTGTGCAAATGCCGAAGACTACCATTAGGTATATTGCATACCCTCAGCCATTTCGCAAGGAATTAGAGCCACGAAGAACAACAAAAGACCAGGAGATACAAATAACAACAAAAGACAAGGGGATTTTTAAAATTCACATTTCTTTCCTACAGGAATTATGCATAAATAAGAGGATATATGATGCAATTGGGAGAGCTTGTTCAGTGGTAACACCGTGCCAACAGACTCCCGAATTCGGCCTCCAAAGCGATACTTTGATTTTGGTTCCCTTTTGTTTGCCTTCAAAATTGCGAGTGAGCACCCAGTTAAAGGTCCACTGCTGACCAGAACCGACCAAGAGCCGATTAAGTTTCTTCCTTGTTTTTGGGGTTGACATTACCTCACCTTTAGCGGAGTTTGCCGCTAGTCTTCCTTTGCGCTTACGCATAAAATCGCCCCTCGACATGCAGTCCTTCCCCGACTGCTAGCCTTGTACGGATTGCCCACGCCTGCCCGTGCCTAGCACGGACAATCCAGTTAGCCCGGCCCTTGGCCGGACTGCCAGTTAGCCCGGCTCCTCAGCCGGACTGCCTGTTAGCCCGGCTCCTCAGCCGGACTGCCAGTTAGCCCGGCTCCTCAGCCGGACTGCCAGTTATCCCGGCCCTCAGCCGGACTGCCAGTTAGCCGATCCAGCGTGTGGACCGCATGCCCGCCAACCCGACCACGAGACGCTGCGATACCAGAAATCAGCCAAGGAGTGCCAGCCCGAGCCTGAGCTTGACGTTGAGCATCGTCAAGCCGTATCCAGCACAACCGCACTAAGTATTATAAAAATTGAGCATTATTTAAAGATTGTTAGGCATCAGAAGTGTTAGTAAGAAACCACATTGCATTGTTAAAACTTACATTGTAACGATAACTTTAACATCCCCTAAGAAAGTACCTCTTTCCCAAAGTTTTAGGGTATTTCTTTGGGTTGACCCTGGAGCCGGCGAGCTTCACCTCACCCTTCGACAAAAAAAGACTTTTACAATTGACACCCAAGCAGGGACCTCTACAAGAGGTATCATCAGATCCAGACCGGAACCTGACCACACCAGAACCAGGCCGAACCGGAACCCGACCTCCACAAGAGGTACCTTCAGAACCAGACCGGAACTTAACCACACCAGAACCTGACCGAACCGGAACCCGACCTCTACAAGAGGTACCATCAGAACCAAACCGGAACCTGACCACACCAGAACCAGACCGAACCGGAACCCGACCTCTACAAGAGGTACCATCAGAACCAGGCCGAACAGGAACCCGGCCTCTATAAGAGGTACCACCAGAACCAGACCAGTTGCAACCAGAACCGGACGGTGCCAGAATCATGGCCCCCGGAATAGATGACACCCCAATACTCCGAGAGCCACCAGCGGATGACCAGCTCGCTTCTATGAACATCGGGTGGATCTATTTGCTAAACAAGACCGAGCTTACGACCACAATGACCGACAAAGGGTTGGAAACCACGGGGACATTAAAGGATCTACGGTATTGTATGAGCCAATACCTGAAGGAAGGTCGAACCCGCAAGTCAACCCAGAACCTCTGCGCGGAGTGGGAAGACTGCGTCCGGGAACGGAAGTACACCGAGACCGAGACCATCGGGACGACCGCCGAGGCCCAAGGGCCTACACCGCTGTACACTGAAACCCGTGTCCCGGTCCCGGTGGCCAGTCAAGTGAAATATCCAGAATCGACCGCCAAGCGTAATGGGCTGAGCGAGCCGATGACGACGGAACAGCCGGCCAACCTCGCGACTCCGAGTCCCCCGCAACCCGCGCCACAGCATAAGCTGGTCCTAAGCTATGAGGCAGAAATAATGAACACTGTCCGGAAGTGGGGCCTGAGATTTGACGCGTCAGGAAACCCGCACGAGTTCATTGAACGACTCGAGGAATTAGCCCAGAGCTATGATATTCCCCCAGATCAATTACGCCGCACACTTCCCGAGGTCTTCCGAGGGACGGCCCTGGAGAGACTGCGAATTCACCGAGGAAATTGGAAGATCTGGGGAGATTTCCGCCAGGCTTTCCTCCGGTAATACCTCCCAGCCCGCGTCGTCAACAAACTGGAAGACGAAATCATGCGGAGAAGACAAGAGCGAGAAAGCCAAGGGGTATATACGGGCATACCAATACCTAATCCGGCAGCATCCCCAAATGGAGGGTACTAAGAATGTAGACCGAATCTACGATAACCTCCGGCCCGAGTATCGGCTATGCATCAAGCGACGAGACTTTGACACCCTGGAGGAGCTCATGGAAGAATACGAGTTCGTACGCAATGAAGAGAGAAACAGCCGACCAACCTCCGTCCCAAACCCGACAGCGAGACCGTCAGTCGTTAGGACACTGGCCGTCCAGACCAACTATGACCGAAGCACCCATTGTTGGAAGTGCAAACAACGGGGACACCGGCAACCAGAGTGCCGGCAAGCATCCCGCTTATTCTGCCCCCGGTGCGGGGAAGACGGGAGACTGACGAGAGATTGTCCATGCCACCAGAACCCAGTGGCCATCATATCCAAGCCCATGTGGGACGATCGCAGATATTTTATTCCCATTACTCGACACCGGCGCTACCCAGTCCTTTATCAGCACCGCCTTGAAAGGCAGCCTGCAAAAGATGAGGGTCCCGAAGCGTCTGACACGACAAAAGTTACAGTTGGCAAACGGTCAAATCATGACCACCAGCGAGTACTACACGATCACGCTGGACTACCTCGGCAGGAAAGGCGCCATAGAGCGCGCTTATATAAAGAACCTGGCCGCAGACGCCATCTTCCGAATGGACTTCCTAGAACAAACCGATTTTCAGATGCCGGACAGCCCGTAACGCACACCCCCGTCTCCCCACCAGAAGAGGCGCCCTCAGTACACGTCCTCCGCGGAGCCGAATACCCCCCCGAGACCGGAACGTCAGCACCTCGAGGCATTCCTGGTGCAGGAATTGCCCAAGTTCGAAGCCCTGAAAAGCACGGGATACGATTCACCACCGACCAGCCGTTTAAGCAGCGCTATTCTCCCCGAAATCCAGGCAGGCAGAAGATTATCGATATCGAGATCGTTAAACTGAACCGATTAGACAAGTTCGAGCCGTCGAATAGCTCTTACAGTTACCCGAGTATCCTGGTTAGGAAGAAAACCGGAACCCGGAGGCTCGGCGTAGATTTTCGCCAGCTCAACGACGTTTCCGTAAAGGAGGCTTACTCCTTCCCGCAGATTAAATCACATAGCTAGACACAAGATCCGTGCACTCGACAGCCGACTGTCCCAGCTAAGGTTCACGCACCACCGCCAAAACGGAAGATCCCCGAGACTGCAAAGGGCAGTCCGAAAATACGAATCTCCCCTCGAGTGCTACCAGCAAGCCCTATACGAATCATGCCCCGTCTAGGAGAGCAAGCCTGCTTCCACGCCATCAGGGAGCAGAAGAAACAGGCGGAAGAAAAGTGGTTCCAGCGGATAACCACGCAACCGGATGAGCTGACGGTTGCGTGGTTATCATCCAAGGGCCCCAGAGAGCAGTGTCAGTAGCCTACCAGGACAATAGACGCATGATCTTACGCAGAGGACGACTGAGCAAGATAGTGGCACCACGATCCTAAAATCCCTACTTGCTTCCCTTCCTTACCCAATCCTTCACCCGACAGCCACTCAACACATTTCATCCTCTCCACCTTCCAACTCCGAAACAAGCTAGTAGTAAAACGGGAAAAAGAAAAAAAAGTTGAATGAATTTGGTAATTTTGTTCTATTATCCTAAATTATAAATTATTTTTAACATAAAAAGAGTTGCATACCTTCCGGCACTTGTGCAAATGCCGAAGACTACCATTAGGTATATTGCATACTCTCAGCCATTTCGCAAGGAATTAGAGCCACGAAGAACAACAAAAGACAAGGGAATTTTTAAAATCCACATTTCGTTCCTACAGGAATTATGCATAAATAAGAGGATATATGATGCAATTGGGAGAGCTTGTTCAGTGGTATGGTAACAGCTTTCCAACAGATTCTCCCGTGGTTATCAGCGAGCTTTTGTCTGCGCATGACATATTCGTTTGACATTCTCTCTGTATTAAAAAAGTGTAAAAAAAACTCAAACCCAAAATACCTAAACGCGAAAGATCGCCCGATACCGAGGGCAATCATTTGTCCTTGGATAAAAAATTCCGTGGCATTATGAAAAATGCAAGTGCTCGTACGAAGGACTCCAGGACAAATTACTGGAGTCCTCTTCAATGTCTTCCGGACAGTGACAATGATGATATGGATGATGTTATCATCGAAAGTGATTTAAAAACAAAAGTATATGTGCCGCCAATAAAACTGCTTCAAAAATCGAGTGACTATGTTCACAATCTATTTAAATCCCTAAATATAGCAGATTATTGCATAAAAAAAATTTCTATCGGTATAAAAGTTATTTGTGAATCCATCGATAGTTATAACGCTGTAATCTCTAAATTAAAGCAAGAAAACTGTCAATTTTTCTCGCACGATCTCAAAAGTGTGAGAGCGTTTAAAGTAGTTTTGTACGGTATGGGAGATATGGACCCTAACACACTTAAAACTGAACTAATTAATATCGGTCTTAAATGCATCGAAATAAAAAAAATTATTAAAAAATATGACTATTACAGTGACGCTATATATCTAATATCTTTAGAAAATGGTACGATTAAACTGTCCGAACTTAAAAAGTCTTATCGATCTGTTTTCCACACACAAATTAATTGGAGTTACCAGAGAAAATTCAAAGGTAAGCTCACACAGTGTCACAATTGTCAGATGTTCGGTCATGGAGAGAGAAATTGTCATATAAAAACATATTGCGCCCACTGCGCTGGTTCTCATAAGACTGCCGAGTGTGACAATGCTAATGTTGTCAAATGTGCTAACTGTAGCGGCTCTCACAAGTCAACTGATCCCACATGCGTAAGCAGAACAAAATACTTGGAGTTGAAAGAGAAATCTGCAAAGCTGAGATCGATTTCTCAACTAAAAGCTACCCAAATAACACCTCTTCCTGCACATACTACACAGAGACAAGTTTCTTTCTCCTCTCTGTCGGATTTTCCTGCGCTACCATAGCGCCATAAGCAGACCGCAGTTGAAGCCGCCGCTCAGCCAATTAATATGTGGGAGAAATACTCCCACACAAATGTAAGCCCTAACAATGGTTCCAGCAACATCGCCTGCAACATCTCCAGCAACATTTCCAACTCATCTAATACGCTGTTTACTGCCGAAGAAATTAATTCCTTATGTATGGAAATGATAACAAAATTATCTGTTTGTAAGATTAGAATAGAGCAATTTAATGTTATCGCACATTTAGCTACTAAGTTCTTATACCCTAATGTTAAATAATATGATAGATAGAAACCTAAGAATAATAACTTGGAATGCTAGAGGTATACGCAGCAAAATTATTGAATTTATTTATTTTCTAAACAGTAATAAAATTGACATTGCTTTGCTAACTGAAACTTTGCTACATAATGATTTCAAATTATCTACACCTAACTATAAATGCTATCGAAATGACAGAGTGCATAGACAGGGTGGTGGTGTTGCGATTTTGATTAAACGGTCAATTCAACATTCGCTTTTACCCGTAGTAAGAACGCATTATGTAGAAAATATAGGCATTGAATTAAAGTTAAGAAATCAACAAAGAATCAAGGTATTTTGTATATATTTTCCCGGAGGCCGGGTTTCTAATGGAAAAAGAATTGTCGTCAAGAATGACTTTCACAGATTATTTACTTTGAATGGCGATGTTCTGATTGGAGGTGACTTTAACTGTAGGCATACCGATTGGGGTTGTTGTAGAGCTAACTCTTGGGGTAATATATTGTCGAATCTATGCGTTACCTTGCCAGTTTTTGTTATGTTTCCTCCTAGTCCCACCTATTATCCGTGTGGTTCGCGTGGTCGTCCATCTGTCCTTGACTTGTTTGTTACTAATGTTCCTTGTTTAATAACACAGCCAATTGTTGTAAACGACCTTAATTCTGATCATATCCCAGTTTTCTGTAGACTTCGTTGGTCAGGTGAAAAACAAGTGCAATTCATTCAAGATATGAAAAATGCAAACTGGTCGCGTTTTCGATCAGAAATCAACTTTATGCTGCGAGGTACATCAGTAAACTTAGAAAGAGTTTCTAGTAAGGAAAATGTCGACTCCATCATAAATCAATTTTCATCTAAGATATTAAATGCTGTTGAAAACAGTATCCCCAAAAAACCTAAAAATGAAGTCTACATTAAACTGCCGCCTTTTATTTTGGAGCTTATAAAAATAAGAAACGTTTTGAGAAAAAATTGGCAGAGATATCGGGACCCCTTTTACAGATGTGAGGTATCGAATCTCAATAAACTTATTTCTCAAAATATATCACAATTACGCAACAGAAATTGGAATAAAAAACTTAGGGCCCTAGATAAGAACGCTAAACCCTTTTGGAACATTGTGAAGGTAATCAGAAATAAAACAAGACAGCTACCTTTCTTAAAAGATTCTGTTAACACATACTTTTCGGATGTTGACAAAGCAAACGCACTTGCTATGAACTTTGCGAAAAATCACAATGTTTCAAATAACCTAGGTGACACAGAAACTGAAAATATTGTAAATACTACAGTCCAAACGTTTTTCTCGAATAGTGTTTACCAAACAGCCCCAATTAATTTTGTTTCAGACGAAGATGTCCAATATATAGTAAATGACTTAAAAATAAGAAAAACGGGTGGTATTGATTCTATTCGAAACATGTACATCAAGCATTTGCCGAATTCTGGAATTAAATATTTAACATTTCTTATCAATGCCTGCCTGAAAATGGAGTATTTTCCTGATGCTTGGAAATTAGCCAAAGTTGTTCCTGTGCTTAAAGCCGGCAAGCCACCTGAAAGTCCTGAAAGTTATAGGCCGATAAGTTTGCTCAGTAGCCTCAGCAAAATATATGAAAAAGTTCTAAAGGGACAAATCCTCAAACATATCTGTGATAACAATATATATCCTAACGAGCAATTTGGCTTCAGGCAATATCATAATACTTCGCACCAAGTGCTTAGGATTTGTAACCACGTGAAAATTAATCGCTCCGTAGGTAAATCGACTGGAATGGTACTATTAGACATCGAAAAAGCATTCGATACTGTTTGGCACAACGGCCTTATTTTCAAAATGATAAACCTAAATTTTCCGTCCTATATTTGTAAAATAGTCCAAAGTTTTCTAGCTAGTCGTCGTTTTAAAGTTCATGTCAATAGTGGCGTCTCAGACTTAATATCTTTCTTTTCAGGTGTCCCCCAAGGGTCTGTCCTAGGTCCTATTTTATATAATATTTATATTTCCGATTTCCCCGATTTGCGAAATTGTGATGCAGCTATTTTTGCTGATGACACTGCAATATTTTCATCACATGAGTTCGCTTCCAATATTGAGAGCGACCTGAAAAATGCGATGGAAGTATTGCAAAAGTATTATTCAAAGTGGAAAATTAAATTAAACAAAGATAAAATGCAAGCTATCTTTTTCACTAGAAAAAGAAAGCGTTGCTTTCTACCCTCCACCCAATTACAGGTAAATGGATTAAGCATCACTTGGGAGCCCTGCGTTAGATACCTAGGCGTTCATCTAGACTCCAAATTAGTATTTAATTACCATATTAATAGAACGGTTAAGAAAGTTGGAGTTGCTATAAAAATGTTGTACCTATTCATCAACAGAAAATCGTTGCTTTCAACTGAGAACAAAGTCATCATTTATAAAGTTATTTTTCAGGCAATTCTTTTATATGGATGCCAAGTTTGGGGCGATTGTGCAAAATGCCATATAAAGAAAATACAGATATGCCAAAATAAAATCTTAAAAATGATGCTTAATCTACCGTGGCATCACTCTACCTTAGACCTACATAATAAAGCGAATGTTGAACTGATTTATCAAAGAATTCAAAGGCTTAAATCTAAATTTGTCGATCGGTGTAGTTTTGCTGAAAATCCACTTATAAACGAATTATGTACCAATTAAATTTAACCAAACAATTAGAAATTAAGTGTTCACTATTTCCATGTATTTATTTATCTATATTTATATAATTTGTGTTATTTATTTATCTTTTGTTATATGTTACTTATTTACACATTTATATATTTATTTAAATGTTTATTTATTCATTCATTTCTTAATGTATTTGTTTATTTATTTATTTATTTATTTATTTTTTTATTTATTAATAATTTTTGTATTTATTTATTTACACATATGTTTATATATTATTTACTTAAATTATTTATTAGTTGTTTATGTTAATTATGTATTTATTTATTTGTTTATTTATTTATTTATTTATTTATATATTTATTTATTCATTTACTCTAAACCTTATATAGTTATATATTTACTAACAAATTATTTTATTTTACTAATATTTTTATTTTATTTAATTATTTATTTATTTATTATTATTATTTTATTATTTTTTTTTTTATTTTTTTTTTGCTTTATGGAAGGTTTTTGTCGTATTTTCCTTCTAACTATTCTCCTTTGTTTATGTAATTTATAATTATGATTTTATAAATAATATTTCAGTGGAAAGATAAGATGATCAAATCCCTGTATTGTAAAATGTGCGGTAACAAACCTTAATGTAAATTATTGTACGAAATAAATATCTGTCTATCTATCTATCAGCGATGTACTCCGTGCAGCATTGACGGAAGCTAATTCTGGAATTCGTTGGACTATGACATCTTACCTTAAACACCTAGATTACGCTGACGATGTTTGTCTACTTTCACATCGGATAATGGATCTTCATTTGATGGCCCAAAATCTAGAAGCTGAGGCAAACAAAGTGGGGCTAAAAATAAGCACAGCCAAAACCAAAGCCCTGAGTACTTCTAATACCCGCGCTCAACTTAACATTGCCGGAAAGCAAGTCGAGAAAGTTGATAACTTTCTATATTTAGGAAGTGTCGTCTCGGCTAATCGCGGTGGCACCGAACTGGATGTGTGCAGCAGAATCGGGAAGGCTAAAGCTGCGTTCGGAATGCTATCCAAAATCTGGAGAAGCAATGTTATTAGCTTAAGAACCAAGCTACGACTGTTCCGCTCCAACGTAGAATCAGTGCTGCTTTATGGGTGCAGTACCTGGAAGGTGGACACCATTAACACACGCAAGCTGCAAGTCTTCGTAAACAAATGCTTAAGAATCATCTTGAGGATTTTTTGGCCGAACCGCATCTCCAACGAACAACTTTATCTGAGAACGGGCCAAGAACCTATAAGCATTACTATATGAAGAAGAAAGTGGCAATGGATTAGACACACCCTACAGCGCGAAGACAACTCCATTGCGAAATACGCTATGCAGTGGAATCCGCTCACCCAGGCAGACAGAATAGCGGGACGCCCTAGGCAAACGTGGCGCAGAACAGTTGAGGAGGAATCGAGCTCTTTAGGAATGAGTTGGAGGCAGCTCAAACGCGTTGCAGAACTCCGAACACGATGGCGCGCAGGCGTGGTTGACGCCCTATGCCCCCCGAGGGGTTAAAGGATATAAGTAAGTAAGTAAGTAACAGACTCTCCCGAATTCGGCCTCCAAAGCGATACTTTGGTTTTGGTTCCCTTTTGTTTGCCTTCACAATTGCGAGTGAGCACCCAGTTAAAGGTCCACTGCTGACCAGAACCGACCAAGGGCCGATTAAGTTTCTTCCCCGTTTTTGGGGTTGACATTACCTGATCTTTCGCCGATTTTGCCGCTAGTTCTCCTTTGAGCTTACGCTTAAAATTGCCACTCGATATGCAGTCGCTCCCCGACTGCTAGCAAGGCCGCACCCTTGTACGGATTGCCCACGCCTGCCCGTGCCTAGCACGGACAAGCCAGTTAGCCCGGCCCTTGGCCGGACTGCCAGTTAGCCCAGCTCCTCAGTCGGACTGCCAGTTAGCCCGTACCCCTGTTCGGACTGCCAGTTAGCCCGGCTCCTCAGCCGGACTGCCAGTCTTGATATGGCTTCACCAACAACTAAATTTCTGCGACACGTTCTTTCTTTAACAAAAGCGCATGAAGAAGTCATTGTCGTCCCATTTATTGAAATAGCTTATCCGACCGGATTTTGTACTGTTGTCAGTTTACAGCACTTCCTTAGCATAATTATCAATAGTGCTGCCACTATATGCAAATACTCGTACAGTCCAAACATCCGAACTGGAGATAATATAATAATGCAACATGATGAAAATTAGGTAAACATTTCTTTTTATATTAAAATTGCTTGAGTATCCATTTCTTATTATTTGTGGAATTTTCTGCACTTGAATTAGAGATTGAAATGCCAATGGTTAACGTTAATCGTAGAAATATAGTTAAGCAAATCACTCACTAACCGGAGATTATTTCAAAGCAATCTTGGGCAAAATTAAGTAACTGAAACAAGATATAAGTTCATCGTTATACTCGTACGTAATAGACGTATCTGTGTAGTATTTCAAAAAAATTATGTAGTTTTCCTTTGTTCTTGCTTGCCAACTAAAAAACTGAATTTTAAAAACACCACTATAGCGAGCTAGTCCTGTGTATGTTATATCAATATTTTAGATACTAATTTTGTTTTATATATTTTTTTAGTTGTTTTCAGTGTAATGGCAAAGAAAGCAGAGATGAGATGAATGAACAATTCAACATAGACGATGATAGCACAGATAATATAGTTACATAGATATCGCATCCAGTACAAAAAAAATGGACAATTTTCAATCGACTGGGATTTACTCGTGGGTCCCAGTTCGATCGATCTTGTATGTATACCATGCTCAAACGGTTGTGAGTTGAGTAGCACGTTTTGTGAGATGTATGAATGGATGATTCTATGTGTGAGCAATTTTCATCAAATAAAAAATAAATATCTACATACGTATGTAGGTACATATGTATGTAGGTGACACAGTCACATAAATTTTTCAATAAATTTTTATTTTTTAGAAAAAAATTTTCGATTTTTAAATTATTTATGTTTGCTTTATAAATAATAACGAGTATGATAAGGTAGGAACTTGGTACAATTGTGAAATTATGTCGTCTCATTATTTGATTTTTTTCTGAATAAACTTTATTATCAAAAGCATTTTGTAAGGTAATGAAAACGGTTGAAATTAGTTATCTCATTTGAATAAGTATAGATTTATTCTATGTTTATTCAAATGATGATGATGATGATGAGCATTATTTACATCTTTTATTTTCTTAATAATATTTGCACCTTTTGATTTTTGCTGATTTTTTGTTTTTTTAATTCCCATGAGCAGTGTTTGCGCAATAAGACAAGAAGGGCAAAATTAAGCAACTCTTGCGATGATAAAAGCATTCGTTTTTTCCCATCAAACCAGCTGCTGTCACGGATATTTGTTATTCTTATGCGTTCAGAGGCCATTGGTACTCTTATTTTTCTTATATGAGGGCGATCCTGGAACATTCCATGGAAAACTTTAAAATGAAGCTTACAAACGTTAAACAATTCATCTGATGGTGCAAAAAGACAGCCAAAATCACTATTTTGAGAAAAATGTTTGCCAAATATAAAAAACTCAGAAGGGCATGTTATTTTTTCATCTTTTCTCAAAAAAATTTCTGAACAATTTGAACAGTGGCTCTTTGAAGGCATTTTGTAAGCAATATATCCCGCAAAGTATCGCATTGCAACAGTCTCAAGTGTAAAATCAGTTTCTGTTTCTAGTTTGTTTATGATTTCTGTGTACAAAAACTCATCACAGTCTTCTTCTTCTTGTTCCTCATTCAGCAAAACAACATGAGTGCCCTTTGTTTGGACTACCATATACCTAAGCTAAAAACTGAACATCATCGTCCTTACAATTACTGTAAGGTGAGAAGGAAATAAGGTTTGACGAAAGACTTTTTGACACTAGTACACTGAATTCATAAGCAGATCGACTCTTATTATTCCCACCTTTAATTCTGACAATTGAGAACAGGTTCTCTAAGATGTCTTGATGTACCCTATTTGTCAGCAAGTAATCAGCATCAACAAACGTACCGTTGTTAATGTCCTCGCTTAGTAATAAAACTGCTTTAAGTGTCTGTTCCATTCCTTTGAAATAAAAATGTTTAGGTACATTTGAAAAATTTTGCATCGCTTGCAAATATATTACAAAATATTTTATCTGTTGGTATGCAGCATTTCCAACAGTAACTCCCACGTTGAAGCGCATTTTTGTCGTATTGTGAGCCACTGTTCATGCAGTCAAAGGTATTGTTTAATGCCAGCGTAAAAGCTTACGTTGCTTGAGGATTGTTGCGAAGTAAATTTTAAACAATTCAGGTGTTGAGCTGTTTGTATGGACGCAGCAGATGCCCTGCTAAATATTTGAGTCGTTAGGCGTACGCTAATTTTTTCAAAAGCATTAGGAGCTATATGTGAGCTAGTAAATTTTAAACGAGGTTTGGCAACGTTGTCGGTCTCTAAATTATATGGTTCTCTGAAGACATCGAAAGAAACTAAACCATCGGGGGTGTTCGGTTCCTATTTGAGTAACAGATTGCGCACTGATTTAAGTAAATGAGGAAAATCGTAAACACAGTATATTTTTTGGTTTTTAAATTTTTTTTTTTTTTTTTTTTTTTCCGAGGGTAGGTGAAAATCTTCAACAAGACACTATGAGGATCGACAGCGCGTGCTCATAGTAGTGTGGGATTCTTACCCACTAAAAAACCTCCCTTCAAAACAGACTTGTTTTTATTTTTACTACAACTAAGTATTCGACTTATCAAGTAGTTTTCGTTTCGCGAAATAATGACGTTTTGCAGGTACCTTCCCATTGGAAGTTCCTGCCAGCTCCGCAGTTTAGACGCGGTTACTTATCGCGCTAGGTCTAAAGGTTTGGTCCTTTGTAGACGGCGCAGTAAATTTCTTTCTTCCAAAAGTTGGAGGACTGTAATATTTACGTGACTTTCTAGTCGACTTCTATGCTTTCTCGCGTAGGTTTGAATTTCGTCTTCGATTGTTTTAATGCCAAGGTCTCTGTGGATATCGCTATTTCTGATATACCATGGCGCATTTACAATACCCCTTAGCACTTTGTTTTCAAAAGTTTGTAAAATTTTAATTTTACTTATTTTGGTACAACCCCAGAGTTGTATACCATATGTCCATACAGGCTTTAGCACTTGCTTATATAAAAGCAGTTTGTTATATATATTAAGCTTGGAATATTTTCCAAGTAACCAATACATTTCTCGATATTTGTTATCTAGTTCTTTGCGTTTTTTCTTAACGTGCGTTTTCCATTTCAGCTTTGTATCAAGTGTCATTCCAAGATACTTAGCCTCGTTTGCAAACGGGATTTGAACCGAGTTTGAAAAGATCGGCAAATTATTTATTTTTTTATAAGTAAAATTTACATGAACAGATTTGGTCTCGTTGAGTGCGATTCGCCAAATCTTTGTCCATTCATTTACTCTATTCAAAGCTTCTTGCAGTTTTTCTGTAGTATCTTCGACCGTTGTACCTACTGTCAAGATAGCAGTGTCGTCGGCAAATGTAGCTAGCTCAGTGCCTTCTACTTGCGGTATATCACGAGTGTATAATAGATATAAGACTGGACCAAGAACGCTTCCTTGCGGCACCCCAGCCATTATTTCCTTAAAATCTGAATATTCGTTTCCACATTTGACGCGGAATAGCCTATTCGTAAGGTAGTTCTTCAAAATATTATATAGGTGCTCTGGCAGAACTTGTCGTAATTTAAACTTTAAGCCTTCGTGCCAGACCTTGTCAAAGGCTTGAGAAACGTCAAGGAATACGCTTGAACAAATCTTTTTTTCTTCAAGAGATTTTTCGATTACATGTGTTATTCGATGTACTTGTTCAACTGTAGAATGCTTACTTCTAAATCCGAATTGATGATCAGGGATGAGATGCCGTTCTTCTATAACTGGCTGTATTCGCCTAACCAATATTCTCTCGAACACTTTGGATATAATTGGAAGAAGCGAAATCGGTCTATAAGAGGTTTTTTCATTCGGCGGTTTTCCAGGCTTAAGGACCATTATAACTTCGGCGACTTTCCATTGACTGGGAACATATTCTAGTCTAATCGCGGCGTTTATAATGAACCGAAGCTTAATTAGAGCTTTTCTTGGTAGTGCTTTAAGAACCTCTCCCGTAATTAGGTCGTATCCAGGAGCTTTCTTAGGTTTAAGTTTCTTTATTTCTTCCTTAAGTTCGGTAAGCGTTGCATTTCTTATTACACTATTGTCTATATACGACGTATTTATATTTTCAATAAGAGCTTGTCCATCAAACGGTTTGAAAGTTTCTTCCAGGTGGGCGGCAAAAACTTGCGCTTTCTCTTTATCATGCCTGGCCCATTCGTCTTGATTTATCCTAATTGGCGCGGCTTGAATTTGAGGTTTTTTAATACCTATTATAGCCTTCCAAAGCGAATAGTTAGAATCTTTTTCTGCCGTTAAGCTTTCTAGGTAAGTTTGTATTTCATTATTCTTAAGGTCTTTAATAGATCGTTTTAGTGAGTTGCACAAACGGTTAAGATATGCTTTATGTTGCGGAGCCCGAGTTTGTTGCCATCTTTTACGCGCTTTTCTCTTCTCCTTAATCATCTCTTTTATTTCCTGCGGATAAATTTTAATGTAACTGGCCGGGGTTCTCTTTAGGTTGGGAGTATTCTTCCACGCGGCATCCTGTAAGATTTCGACGAAGCGATCTACTTCAACTTCAAGTTCATAGGGCGTTTTAAGTGATACGCTCAGCTCAGTATTTGCTTCAATATCTTTTTTAAACCCGTCCCAATTAGTTTTCGCGCCAGTTAATCTGGCCGGTCCTACTTTTTTAATCAAAGCTTCGCTTATCGTCATAATGATTGGAGAATGATCAGAGGAGAGATCAAAGCTTTCTTCAACTTTTATACAGTTGCTAGATATTCCTTTAACAACAAAGAAATCAATCAGATCTGGTATCTTATTTCTATCAGTTGGCCAATATGTTGGTTTACCCGTCGAGTAAAAATCACAACTGAATTGCATACCCGCATTATAAAGCTTTCTACTTTTCTGAGAGGCGTACCTTGAGCCCCAGAAGGGGTGTTTCGCGTTGAAGTCACCACCAATAATAAAATTTGGTTTAAGGAAGTTGAAGATGTTTGTGAAATCACTTTCTTCAAGTTTACATCGCAGTGGACAATATATAGACGAAATGTTGAAAGCAAAATGTCTATTTCTAACGCGTACCGTGCTTACTTGCATTGCTTCTAATTCAATTTTTATTTCCGCTGAGTGTTCGATATTTTCTTTTATAAACAAAGATGATCCGCCTCTGGCTCTTTCCGATGGGTGAAAGGCGTGATATCCGCTATATCCCCTTATCTTAATATTCGATTGCTTTTTCAGATGAGTTTCACAGACCAAGCATATATCAATATCTTTCTCTCGCATAAATATTTCTAACTCGTCGAGTCTTTGTATGAGCCCGTTAGCGTTCCAAGTAAGAATTTTAAGCGTTTCTTTCATATTCTGGTTGAAGTGCGCGTGTTATGAATGTTGTTTTCTAGTGCAACTAGTCTCTCGAAAATTAGTTTATTTGTTTTGCATTGCTCTTCAAGTTTCGCAAGAATTAGGGAAAAAACATTGGATACATGATCTTCTGAACTACTTCTATCACTATTTTTCAATGTCGCAACTTGAGAAGGAGTTTTTACATTAAAGTTTGGACGGTTTCTTGCTTTGATCTCCCGTGAGTTGTCGGTCGTGTACGTACCCTTAACTGTCTTCGCCGCTTGAGCATAAGACTGCACGCCAATATTCGGAGATTTTGCTTCTGTTACCTTATCTCTATTACTTTCGGATTTTTTATCATTAACCGATCTTAAGTTAATATTGACGGACTTTCTATCTTTCGCTGCTTTTTTCGTAGCTATTTTGGGTCTGTTCTTGATTGGTTTCATATTCGGACGCGTCGAATTTTTTAGCGTATCGCGGCGTTTTTGAAGCTCTTTCGCCACTTCGCAACCTCGATAGTTTGCAGGATGTTTTCCCTTGCAATTTATACAAGTGGCTGGGGTTTGCTTGTTTAGGTGACACTCTTCCGAGAGATGTTTACCTGCGCATTTGACGCATCGCGGCTCTTTCTGGCAGTAAGTCTGCGTGTGATTGAAGCCTTGACAGCGCTTACACTGCGGGATCGATCTGGAGGTCTTACGCATGGGTTCGATTTTGACCACGATGTTTAGAATAGTCTTGATACCATATATAATGTCTTTATTTTCGTCTTTATCAAAACTAAGCATGAATAGTGGAAGACCGCGCTTTACCAATTTTTCATGATCTCCCTCCGACTGTTGCTTCTCCTTCCTGATAATATTGACGGCATTTTTTGGTTTTTAAATGTCGTAAATGGGTTTTTTTTCAGTCACATTCAAAAGTAGATACGCTTTCCTGTTGCTTGGACCCTGGTCACAAACAACAGCGCATGCTTGAAGACCAAGTTCCTTGCATATTTCAAAATTATTTTTAATCAACTGTTTTAAGTCATCCCCTTCTATTCCATTTTCTAAAAGAAAATAGTTAACAACGCTTTTACTTGAATCAAAAAGGCCATTAACCATAAATACACAAATTTCATTAGCATTTGATTTTTTTCCTGCTGAACCTAAATCTTTGAATCCATAAATTAAGTCGTTGGTAGCGCTGTACGTCAGATTTCGGCGGATTCGAAACTCATCAAAAACCAACACCGCATACTTTTGACGATGACTCATTGATGCAATTTTAGATTTCAATATATTTTGAGCCATGTTTTGGTACCCAGGCTGTAGACCTTTCACAGGAGCCCAACGATATAATGAAGCTATATGAGGAAGTTGAAAGCCCAACCCATCGCGTAGAAATGTATGTATATGTATTTTGCGAGTGATAAAAAACATTTTGTGCAAGTTCTTTTTCTTCTGGGCTATACAAATTTGATTTAGAAAACCCCATCAACATAAAACAAAATAACTTGGACTGCTCTGACATATCCATGCTCTTAATTTGGGATACCAAACCTGAATACCTATTTTGTTTCTTTATTTTTAATGTTCTGTTCTTTAATCTAAGTTTTTGCTTTAAAGTTTTAATTTTCAAACTGAAAGAAGCAATACTTTTTTCTAGTTGAAAATGTTTTTTTCCCGCTTCTCAATTGATTGCATCAATTTGATGCATTTCAAGCAGCCTAGATCTGAACTTGAACTTCTTCTTCTCTTACTATTCGCCGAAGAAAGATTTAATAATTCTTCAAATTGATCAATATCATTTTGTAAATTGAGTGTGGGAACTGCATCTCTTTTTAGCATTTTCCTGCTCACAAACTCACTACAAAAATGATTTTGGCAAAAAAAAAAAAATCTTATCGCCATTAAAACTACATGCTTTTTTCCATAAATTATTTAAAATATCATTTTTTTCTTTTGAAAGGCATGCAACCATTTTTAAACTAGGAAAAACCTTTCTCGATTACTTGCATGTCGTGCAAGAAACTCCTGATTTCCTTTTATCATTCATTTGTTATTTTTATTTAAAACCAAGCGCTGTCGCAATTCGATCTCAAATAAATGATACACGTAATTTTTAACCTGCGATGACAGAAATTTCAAACTCATTTATTTACCAAAAGAAACAAGAAATACGCATCCAGAGAAGTACATAAATGCCATGCAACCCTTCTAAGACAACACGACGCGACGTAAGATACACACAAGCCATGACAATGACACGATCGCTATTGAATCATACCATACCATCAGTTTGTTGTATGTACATAGATATTGTTCTTTAACAGAAAATGGTTTTTGTATAACAGAAGTTTGCTTTGGTGTTTCTACGACACACTGAAGATGAAGATTATTGCATGGTCTTGCAACATAATTTTATTTCGTTTGGTCTGAAAGAGTTCGATTAATCTCCTTTACTAGGGTGGCAACCAAGATCGATCGAACCCACGAGTAAATCCCAGTCGATTGAAAATTGGCCATTTTTTTTTGTACTGGATGCGATATCTATGTAACTATATTATCTGTGATGATAGTCTATGACCAGTGAGTGAGGAGAGCAATATCCAAGCAAAAGTCCAACAAGGCTGCTAGCCCTGCCGGCTTAACGAACGAACTTATCAAGGAAGCTGGTGATGAATTGGTAGTGAAAATATACTAACTCATCTCTAAGATTTGGTCAGATGGAGAAATGATAATCAACACCGACGAATTGGACGAAACTCTGAAAACGACTTACTTACATACTTAGATGGCGCTACAGTCCGGGGTGGACCTGGGCCTCAACCAACAAACCTCTCCAGCCGGGACGGTTACGAGCCAGCTGCCTCCAGTTGCGCACGCCAAGATGGTTGAGGTCCCCCTCCACTTGTTTGCGCCACCTACCGTGAGGTCGTTCTCTACTACGTCGTCCATTCGGGGTTGATTCGAAGACTTTATTAGCGAGAACGTTGGGCTCCATCCGCTCTAAATTACCCAGTCATCTTAGTCGCTGTATGTGAACTCTTCTGACTAAGTCGATGTCCTTGTACAGGCCGTATAGTTCGGCATTGTTCCTTCTCCTTCACTCACCGTCTATGCAGACGGGACCAAAGATCGCTCGAATAACTTTTCTCGCGAAATAACCAAGGGCATCCTCATCCAGTTTTGTCAAAGCCCATGCCTCTGCGCCATACATCCGGACTGGGATGACTAGTGTCTTATAAAGAGTTACCTTAGTAGTTCGAGATAGGGCTTTCCTACTCAATTGCCGTCTTAGCCCATAGAAACAACGATTTGCAAGAGTAATTCTTCGTGTGATCTCCCTGCTGATGTCATTTGCGGAGTTCACCATAGAGCCTAGGTAAACAAAATCCTCTACTAGCTCAAAATTATATCTGTCTATTGTGGCGTTCTGTCCAAGACGCCCATGTTGGATGTCCTTTTTTGTAGACAGACCCCTTCGGGTAGGGGTTAGAATATACCCGAGGTAGGCATGCCTGTCGTAAGAGGCGACTAAAATCCACCCTCCGTATACCGAGCGTAGCGTATACACAAAACGCAATGAACAAAACAAAACGATTAATTACCCCAGGTGGCAGCCCAGGTTCACTGGAAAATCCACCATCTTCGGCGTGCACGCGAAACGTATCGGGTCCCAAGAAAAGACCTAGTAAAAAACGGAGAGCCGGTTCATCGCCCGAAGTCGAGCCCGTGAAACAAGAAAATCACAAAGAACCGCAAGTAAAGCAACGTCGAGCGCAACTTCGTCCACCCCCACTAATAAACATCGTCGGGATAACGGAATACAATAAGTTGCAAAGCCTCCTTAAAGGAATAATAACATCCAAGTACAAGGTTACATCTTTGAGGGATAATGCGTGGAAAATCAACGTCGACGACTACAATGACTACAGAGCTGTGTCCCAAAAGCTAAATACCGAAAAGATTCAGTGGTATACTTTCGAATTCAAGTCAGAAAGGCCACATCGTGTCATTGCAAGGGGACTCCACCCCTCATGCACCAAAGAAGAGGTTATGACGAACCTTCAAGCCAAAGGCTTCAAAATTCTTGATGCCGTTAATATCATCAAGAAGGAGAAGCAACAAACGGAAATAGATAAAGACGTCTTCGTAAGGCGTGGACTTCCGCTTTTTATGCTTACCTTCGATAAATCGGATAATATCGACGATACTTACCGAATTAGAGCCATACTAAATATCGTGGTCAAAATCGAGCCCATGCGTAGAAATTTAAGGATGATTCCGCAGTGCAAACGTTGCCAAGGATTTAACCATACGCAAATGTACTGTAAAAAAGAACTGCGATGTGTGAAATGCGCCGGAAATCACCTCTCCCAAGTCTGTGGAGTAAATAAACAAACCTCTGCAACCTGTGCTAATTGTAAGGGAAAGCACCCGGCAAATTATAGAGGCTGTGAAGTAGCTAAGGAGTCGCAAAAACGGAGAGATGTGCTCCTTAAGCCCCTAAATGCAAAATCTAAGCTGCGAACTAAGCCAAAGCGTAAGAATGCACAGGAGAAACTAGCTAAACTAAAACTACCGGGTTCAGAGCGCAAAAAAGTGAGGGAAAGAGTGACAACAGAAAAGTCCTCGACCTCAGTTCTTAAAAGAAACGGTACTGAAAAGCTAACATCGAAAAAGCCGCCAGGAAATGGCCCTCGGACAGCAGGAGTGCAAACTTAGCTCAGGCCGCGGCATCCGAAAAACCAAAAAACGTTGAAATTTCGACGGACCCTGTCTCTCATGTTTTGTCGGTTATTCTCGAAAAATTCGAAGAACAAAGCAAAATAAATAAAATCATTCTTAATAGGCTGGTAAAGCTTGAAAATAATTCTCAGAAAACGCGTACTTCAACTAAAATATGAATGACAAACGAATGTTAAAAATATGTACTTGGAATGCAAACGGACTTTTGCAAAAGCTCGACGAATTGGAAATATTCATGCGTGAAAAAGATATTGATATTTGCTTGATTTCTGAAACCCACGTAAAAAAGGGATCGCATTTAAAAATAAAAGGCTATAATGATTACCACGCTTGTCACCCTACGGGAAAAGCAAGAGGCGGATCATCCTTATTTATTAAAGACTGCATCAAACAATCCGAAGACCTAAAGATAGAGCTTGAAACTTTGCAACTGTGCACGATTCGAGTTAGAAATAGTCAGCGTACTCTTAAAATCTCATCTATCTACTGTCCACCGCGTTCCGCGCTTGAAAAATCTGATTTTACTAACTTGTTTGAATCGCTGAAACCTAATTTTATCATCGGCGGTGACTTTAATGCGAAACATACGTTCTGGGGCTCAAGATACAGCTCGAAAAAAGGTAGAATGCTCTATGGGGCAGGTATGGACTACAGTTGTGATTTCCATTCGACGGGTAAACCAACTTACTGGCCAACTGATACTTCGAAAATACCTGACCTGATAGATTTTTTCGTTGTGAAAGGAATATCTACCAACCACATAAAAGTCGAAGACAGCTTTGATCTGTCGTCTGCCCATTCCCCGGTTATTTTAACAATCAGCGAACAACTAATCTATAACCTAGAGCCAGCGAGATTAACTGGTCGAACAACTAACTGGGAAGGCTTTAGGAACGTAATTGTAGATAACGTTGAACTGAGCGTTCCACTTACGACACCCTATGAACTTGAGGTTGAAGTTGATCGCTTCGTTGAGATCGTACAGCTCGCCTCTTGGAATAATACGCCCAATCCAAGGAAAACGCCGGACAGATACGGTTTGCGATATCCTCCGGAAATAAAAGAATTGGTCAAGGAAAAAAGAAAAACGCGTAAAAAATGGCAACAGAGTCGTGCTCCGCAGCATAAAGCACACTTGAATCGTCTGTGCAATTTGTTGAAGAAGACTATTAAGGATTTTAAGAATCGTGCAATAGCCTCTTACCTTGAAAGTTTAACAGCGAAAAAGGGTTCCAATTATTCACTTTGGAAAGCTGTAAAAGGCACCAAACGGCCCAAAGTCTCCGCGCCGCCAATCAAATTAAATCAAAATGAATGGGCGAGGGAAGATAAAGAAAAAGCGGACGTCTTTGCGACGCACCTGGAAGAGACCTTTAAACCGTACGATGGTCAAGTGGTTTACGACAACCGCAATAGGCTGGATTTACCATTTGACGATGTGACGCTCACAAGTGCAACGCTAAGGGAACTCAAACATGAGATCGAGAATTTAAAACCTAAGAAATCTCCTGGTTATGATTTGATTACCCGAGAAATTCTCAAAGTTTTACCTAGAAAAGCATTGATTAAGCTTCTCCATATTGTAAATGCTGCACTTAGATTAAAACACGTGCCGAGCCAATGGAAAGTTGCGGAAGTCATAATGGTTTTAAAACCAGGAAAACCGCCAAATGAAGTAAAATCGTATAGACCAATTTTGCTTCTTTCAATCATATCGAAAATTTTCGATAGGATATTATTAAGGCGTCTCCAACCGGTTATAGAAGAAAATAATCTTATCCCTGACCACCAGTTTGGGTTCAGAAGTAAGCATTCGACGATTGACCAGGTGCATAGAATTACTGACGTAATCGAGAAAGCACTTAAAGAAAAAAAGATTTGTTCAAGCGTATTTCTTGACGTCTCGCAAGCCTTCGATAAGGTGTGGCATGATGGCCTGAAATGCAAACTACGACAAGTCCTCCCTGTATGCTTATACGATATTCTAGAATCATATCTGGGGAATAGACTCTTTCGTGTTAGAAATGGAGTCGAATACTCCGAGCTCAAGGAAATTTCGGCCGGCGTACCACAAGGAAGCGTTTTTGGGTCGCTTCTCTATTTGCTATATACTCGTGATATACCGAACGAAGATGGCACTATCCTTGCTACGTTTGCCGATGACACCGCTATCCTAGCAGTAGGTAAAGCAATCGAAGAAACGACTGCAAAATTGCAAAACGCACTGAATAATGTAAATGAATGGACGAGGGACTGGCGGATCGCCCTCAACGAATCTAAATCTGTTCACGTGAATTTCACTTACAAGAAAATTAATGACTTGCCAATTTTCCTAAACTCGGCCCGAATACCTTTTGCAAACGAGGCCAAATACCTGGGAATGACACTCGACGCAAGGCTGAAATGGAATTCGCACATGAAAATGAAACGTAAAGAACTCGAAATCAAATATAGAGAAATGTACTGGTTACTCGGAAAACATTCCCAGCTCAGTGCTGAGAACAAACTGCTTTTATACAAGCAAGTTCTAAAGCCGGTGTGGACCTACGGTATACAACTTTCGGGTTGTACCAAGAAAACAAATGCCAATATTTTACAAGCTTTTGAAAATAAAGTGCTAAGAGAAATTGTCCAAGCACCGTGGTATAGTAGAAACGACGATATCCACAGGGATCTCGGAATTCCGGCAATCGAAGCTGAAACTAGAAGCTTCGCGAGAAAGCATAAAAACCGACTATTTGGACATGTCAACAATACAGTCCCACAAATTTTGGATGAGAGCAATTTATTGCGCCGATTACAAAGGACGAAACCTTTCGACTTGGCGAGATAATGATTAACCGCGTCTAGATTGCGCAATATGCAGGATCCTTCAGTGGAAAGTAACCTGCCAAACGTTTTTATTTCATGATAGAAAAATTGCTTGATAAATAATATATTTTGTTTTGCTCTCATTGACCGCTGACCCATCTTTGCTGCCTCGATCTCAATACTCGTAAAATATCATAGGCGACTTTGAAATCGATAAAGAGGTGGTGCGTATCGATTTTATATTCACGGTTTTTTTCCAAGATCTGCCGCAGTGTGAATATTTGGTCAATTGTGGACTTTCCCGGCCTGAAACCGCACTGATGAGGACCTATCAGATTGTTGACGATCGGTTTTAGGCGTTCACATAATACAGCAGACAGGATCTTATATGCGATGTTGAGGAGACTTATATCTCTGTAATTGGCGCAGTTTAGAGGGTCTCCTTTCTATAGGATCGGGCAAACGATGCCGAGGTTCCATTCATCAGGCATACTTTCGTCCGACCAGATTTTACAGATGAGTTGGTGCACGCTCATTACCAACTCATCTCCTCCTACCTTGAAAAGTTCAGCGGCAAGGCGGTCGGCTTCAGCAGTTTTGTTGGATTTGAGTTTAGATATCGTTATCCTCACTTCATTCTGATCGGGTTGACGGGAATCTTGACTGTCATCGTCACTGTTGAATGGCTCATTCTGCCTGACAGCGCAATATTGATCACCGTTTAACAGTCTGCAGAAATGTTCCTTCCATATCCTCAGCACCGACTGCGATTCTACCACTATGTTGCCATTTTCGTCCCTGCAGGCCTCTGTTCTGGCTTTGAAACCTTGGCATGTTCTTTTTACCTTCATTCCTGCAATAAAGTCTCTCAATTTCCTCGATCGAGCGCTTCTCATGCTCATTTTTCTTCTTTCTGAAAAGTTGATGTTCCCCTTTTCTCCTGCGCATGTTGAGCTCATAAGCAGCTCTAGTCCTTCTATGCAGCGCCGCTTTGAACGCCTCTTGTTTAGCTGCATGCGCTTGCCGGCATTCCTCATCAAACCAGGGGTTTTGTTGTGGTGGCTGAGAGAAACCCAGTACACCAGAGGCGGCATCTCTGATGGCATGTTGGCAACGCTGCCACTGGTTTTCCACATTTGCTGCTGGCGGCATAAGACCTAGATCATGATTAAGAGAAACTCGATCGGCAAAGGCTCTGGCGGTCTATTGCGATTGTAGCCGCCCGACGTCAAATTTCCTCACAGTATTTCGTTGATTTCGCTCCATTCCGGATATCCGCATCTGTACCTTGGCTACAACTAGGTAGTGATCCGAGTCCACGTTGACTCCTCGGAAAGTCCGGACACCCAGAATACTGGAAGAGTGCCTTGCGTCGAACGCAATGTGATCGATTTGGTTGACAGTTTTTCGATCAAAGGAGAGCCATGTTCCTTTGTGAATGTCGAGACGTGAGAACCGCGTACTAGCTACGACAAAGTTTCGCCCCGCCGCAAAGTCGATTAGCCTGGGTCCGTTGTCGGATGTGATGTCGTGTAGGCTGTGCTTTCCGACAACGCTACTAAAGACGTCCTCTCTTCCTAGCTTTGCGTTAAAATCACCTAGAATAATTTTAACGTCGTGGCTAGGGCATTGCTCATACGTCTTGTCCAAGAGCTGGTAGAAGTCGTCCTTTGTCGCGCCGTCCATTTTCTCGTGAGGGGCGTGAACGCATATTAGGCTAATGTTGGCAAATTTAGTTTTGATATGGATAGTCATAAGGCGCTCGTTCACATGCCGGAAACTCAAGACTTTTTGCCTAAGTCTGCCTCCAATCACAAATCCGCACCCGAATAGACGCTGTCCTTTTTGTCTGTAGCAATCGCCGTAGTAGATGTTGCAGTTTTTCATACTGATTTTGCCCGGCCCATCCCATCGCACTTCTTGGATGGTGGTAATGTCTGCTTTGAGACACTCTAGGGCCTCCACAAGTTGTTCGGCTGCACGTGGTTTGTAGAGGGACCTAACATTCCACGTGTAGACACGAAGATCGTTGTCCTTTTTAGGTTTGCTTGGGTCGTCAACAGTAAGATCATCCGTATCCGAGGCTGTTGGTTGCTTCGTAACCGAATGTTTTTTACGTGGTAGGGAAGTTAACCCGACGGCACAACCCCCAACTTGGAGGACCAGATCCTTTTTTAGCAACCCCTAGGACGAGGGGCCGGATGTACCGATGTCAGTAACCCACCTCGGAGATATGAGCGGTGCCGTTGCCCCATTAAGGGTTCATCCGCCACCATCTCTTTTTCAATACCCTGACGCAGTATTGAAAATCCTTACAGACCTCAGCTTCAAATATGTCGAAGTAGCTCTGGTAAGGTATCCGCTGGTCTGTAGACATCACCGTTGATTCTATCGAGAGAATTCATCCGCCGCACATCCTTCTTCTTATGTTATGATTATGTGGAGCGAATGGACACCAACGCTCCGGCCCGCAGAGTCATCGAATCTAATCCGGAGGGACGACACAGTAGAGGGAATCCTTGTCGTAGATGCGAGACAAGGGGACCTCGACCAACTTGGAGTGCGCAACTGAAGGCATTAGCTAAAGATCTAGCTTAATGGAAAGGCTTGTTGGTTGATCCACAGGTTCACCGCGAACTGTAGCGCTAGCTATGTAAGTAAGTAAGGAGAGATGAGGTGCAAAATTTAAAACAAAATTTCAAAACTTCTCAAGAGTATCTTACAGCATATTTGTTAGTGTTGAACATTTTTTATTTTATTTTATTAATTTTAATTTTTTTTTTTTTTTTCAGATGAACACGGTTTTTAAGACAAATAGTTATATAAAAGTGTGTTATGTGCTTATTCCCCCCTGTGGGTTAGGGGTCAGAATATACCCACGGTAGGCATGCCTGTCGTAAAAGGCGACTAAAATGCCAACCCGCCGTATTTCTTTAGATTACGGTACTAAAATTTTATGCAATGAACACAACAAGCGGTATTAATGCCCCAGGTGGCAGCCCAGTTCAACTGGAAAATCCACCCTCGCAAGAGGCATGCTCTACGGATTCTGGGGAGAGCTATTTATTGCACCAAAATTTAATAAACCCATTTAGGAAAAGCTCAAGGCTACAAAGATCTCCGCCTCAAAACACTTCTCCTAAAGCGCAAAACGAAAGTCTCGCAAACCCGGATGTGTTAATTCGGGAAACGCAAACCTTGGAAGGGAGTACTCTGAAAAAGGAAAACGCCGTGCTCCGTAAGAGGCTCGACGAAATGGAGCTGTTGTGTCGGGAGCTCAAAAGCAAAGTTGAGAAACTTGAATCAGAGAATAAAGTTTCTTTGCTTCAAAATGAGTCTTCAAAAACTCATACGCTTACTCATAGTGAGCCTTCTCCGGGTAGCCATCACTACAGTACGGACGAAGAAGAACTCGCTCGCGAAACGGATTGGATACTTAAACGAAGACCATCTAAAAACGCAAGGCCGGCTCATCGCCTGAGATTGTTCCACAACACGAACCTAATCGGAAAGCGCAGCCAAAATCTGATAAGAAATTTGAAAGCAAACGCGCACCTCCACCAATAAATATAACAGGCGTTGCGGACTACAATTCTTTGAGGAAAATTTTAAAAACAACGATCGAACCTGTCATTCGATAAAACGGAAAGCCAGGAAAAGATATATAACATTCGTACAATCATGAGTATGGTCGATAAAATCGAGCCGCTACGTGTCAACACGAAGACAATCCCTCAATGTAAGCGTTGCCAAGAGTTTAACCATACACAGGCGTACTGTCGGAAAGAGCCGCGCTGCGTTAAGTGCGCTGGAAAACACTCTTCGGAAAATTGCAGTTTGAGCAAAAATGACAAAGCAACTTGCGTTAACTGCAAAGGAAAGCACCCAGCAAATTATCGCGGTTGCGAGGTCGCTAAGGAACTACAGATGCGACGGAAAAAATCTACAACGCCGATCGTACGGGGAACAAAATCAATCGATCGGGCTCCTAAGTCGATAGAACGTATTGCTAAGCAGACTGAGCGGGCTCGTAAACCAATTATTCAAACTACTAAGCCGACTGAAGGACCCTTGAATCAGCAGGGCAGACTCTTACAACAGTCAACCAGCCTTCTGAGCCGATTAAACGTACGTCAAAGTCGTCTACTAAAAAGGCTGAACGAAAAATAACTTCGGATAAGCCAGCGAACCCCGTACGTCTGACGTATTCTCAGGCTGCAGTCAAAGCAACCAAACGAAACGACGGCCCACACTCTGATCCGCTGAATGAAATTCTGAACTGCATCTACGCTAAGTTCGAGGAACAATGTGAAGTTAACAAACGGATTCTCGAACGTCTTAGTAACGTCGGAGCTTTTGTATGGCTAACCTTATATCTAAATCTAAGTAAATATGGACGCTTTGCTTAAAATAGTAACATGGAATGCAAATGGACTCTTACAAAAATCTAACGAATTAGAAATGTTTCTAATAAGAGAAAATATCGACATATGTTTGATCTCCGAAACCCATCTAACAAGGGAGTCGCAAATAAAGATAAGAGGCTACGCTGGTTATTATTCATTAGTATTCATTAAAACTAACATCGAACATTCGGCCGATATAAGCATAGAGCTGGAAAAACTGCAGTTGTGCGCGGTAAGGGTTAAAAATAAACACCTGAGCTACAATATAGCATCTATTTACTGTCCGCCGCGATGCTTACTAGAAAAAGACGACTACTTTCGTGTCTTCAATGACCTTGGTTCAAATTTCCTTATTGGTGGAGATTTCAACGCGAAGCACACCTTCTGGGGTTCAAGATGTACATCTTCTAAAGGAAAAATTCTCTACGAAGTGGCACATGAATTCGGTTGTTGTTTTTACTCGTCTGGAAAACCGACCTATTGGCCAACTGACTCACAAAAAATTCCCGATCTTATCGATTTTTTTGTTACAAAAGGCATTAACGAGAAGTTTATTACAGTCAAAGAATGTTTTGATCTCTCTTCCGACCACTCGCCGGTAATTTTATTACTTGGAGAAGCGCTGATCAAGAAAAAATGACATCCAAGACTCACTAGCAATAGAACAAATTGGGAGGGCTTTAGAAATGATTGCGAAACAAATATCGCCTCAAATGTATCACTTAGAACACCTTGTGAACTAGAGGACGAAATTGATCGTTTCGTGGAAGCAATTCAAAGAGCGGCATGGAGAAACACTCCTTCTAGAAGCTATAAGATCAACCGCAACGAAAAGTATCCCAGAGAAATCGTTGAACTGGTGAGAGAGAAACGAAAAGCACGAAAGAAATGGCAAAGCACTCGTGCACCGCAGCATAAAACGGTCCTTAGCCGACTATGCAATCGCCTTAAAGATAGTATTCGCGAATTTAAAAGCAAAAAGATAGCGACCTATCTTGAAAATCTCTCCGGTGAAAGAGAATCAAATTATTCGCTTTGGAAAGCGCTAAAAGGCATCCGGAAACCTGAAATGCAAGCACCACCAATTCGCAAAATCGATGGAAGCTGGGCCAAGAGCGACAAAGAAAAGGCAGAACTTTTTGCCTTGCACTTAGAAGAAACGTTTAAGCCGTTCGACGGCCCTTCGTTAACGCCCGACTCCCTAGTCACGACATCTGACAACTTTAAAGTAAAAAAAGTTGCATTGATTAAACTGAGGGAAGTGATTAAAAATTTAAAGACCGAAAAAGCTCCGGGTTACGACTTGATAACGGCGCAGGTAGTCAAGGAATTGCCGAATAAAGCTATTATCAAACTGCTCTAATTGATCAACGCTTCGTTCAGATTGCTTTATGTTCCGAGGCAATGGAAAGTCGCCGAGATTATAATGGTCCCGAAACCAGGCAAACCGCTAAATGAGAAGAAATCATATCGGCCTATTTCCCTATTGCCGGTTATCTCAAAAATATTTGAAAAACTTCTTTCCAAACGTATACAGCCCGTAATCGACGAAAGACGTCTCATTCCTGACCATCAGTTTGGATTTAGAATTAAACATTCTACAATTGACCAAGTCCATAAAATAACTGATGTGATTGAGAAAGCTCTGGAAGAAAAAAAGATTTGTTGTGGTGTATTTCTTGACGTCTCACAAGCCTTCGATAAAGTTTGGCAGGAAGGCTTGGAGTATAAATTGCAACGACTACTGCCACGGCAACTTTTTCTAATCTTACTATCGTATCTCACCGAGAGACTCTTTCGTGTTAAGCACGGAAACGATTACTCTGACTTCAAGGAGATTGCGGCCGGAGTTCCACAAGGAAGTGTCCTTGGCCCGCTTCTATATGTACTCTACACGCGTGATATCCCGCAGGAAAGAAACTGTGTCTTCGCCACGTTTGCGGACGATACGGCGATATTGACCACGGGCGAAACTATTGAAGCAGCAACTGGAAAGCTGCAACATGCTATTAATAAAGTCCACGCTTGGACGAATTCTTGGCGTATTGTGCTGAACGAAAGCAAATCTATTCACGTTAACTTTACCTATAAAAAAGTGGATAGATTACCTCTATATCTTAACTCGGCTCAAATACCGTACGCAAATGAAGCAAAATATCTAGGAATGACTCTAGATGTTAAGCTCAAATGGAAATCATACGTAAAAAAGAAACGCGACGAGCTAGAAAACAAATACCGACAAATGTACTGGCTACTCGGAAAACATTCGAAGTTGAGCCTACATAACAAACTGCTTATATATAAGCAAGTGCTAAAGCCTGTGTGGACGTATGGTATACAACTATGGGGATGTACCAAGAAAAGCAATAGAAACATCATACAGACTTTTGAAAATAAAGTTCTTAGAACGATCGTTAACGCACCGTGGTATGTACGTAACGAAGATATTCATCGAGATCTGGGAATTCCCAGCGTCGTCGAAGAGATAACAAAATTTGCGCGTAAACACAAAGATCGTGTTCACGGCCATTGTAACCGTACCGTCATTCAACTACTTGACGCGAATGTGAATAACTCAATTCGTCGTCTGCAAAGGATAAAACCTTTTGACCTCGCGTCATAGTATATGCCGGTCGCGAAAAAGGCAGGAACTATCATTGGAATTTAACCTGCCTAAAGTTATAAATTGCTTTTTACTTCGTACGAACATATATTTTTTTTTTTTTTCAAAAATCACGTATATCGTAAGCGAAAATAAAACTGCTGGATAAGCGTCAGCTTAGTTGTAGTATTACTTTTGAGGAGAGGTGTTTTTTTAGTGAGTAAAAATCTCACACTACCATAAGCACGCTCGGTCGGGCCTTATGGTGTCTTTAGAAGATTTTTCACTTACTCTCGGCAAAAAAAAAAAAAAAAATATGTGCTCATGTTTTTCTGAACATCCATACGAAGACATTGAAAATAATATCAGCTTGTTCAGATGATAATTTCGGCCTGGTAACTTAAAATGGAAGAATGCAGTCAAAACGTATTATACACTAAAACGCCGGGGTTTAACTAACTGTGATCTCGCTACTGGTTATATTCTATACAATATTCTTATGGTCTAGGCTCATGCAGCATGGGCATTATTTTATAGCTCTTTGAAACAATTCCATGAAATTATTAAAATGAATGATAAGTTTTGATGCAGTAACCAAGAGGGTGGTACTGATGAGACCGCAGTTTAGTACTGCAGTACATATGGTATAATTCAGATAGCGGAGTTATGTAGAACAGATGGAGCCCGAAAAGTCTTCCAAACCACCGCGGATGGACGGACCAGTAGCGGACGACCTCGCGGTATATGGCGCAAACAAGTGAAGGGGACCTCAAACAACTTGGCGTCCGCAACTGGTGCTAGCTGGTTAGTAACTGGGCTGGCTGAATCGGTTTGCTGGTTGAGGACCAGGTCCACCCCGGAGTGTAGTGCCACCTGAGTCTTCTTCTTCCTTTCATCAGCGAGGTTATGATCCGAAAATAAGGCATCATAACCATCCCACTTCACCGCATTTCTACTGATCCGCCTGTGGGGTTGGCCTATTTGACCTCAGAAAATATTGGCATATTTTGGATCACTCGGTTATTGAGGCCAATGAAATGCCGATGTCGTCGCATTTGTCTTATCCAGGCGTTTATAGGCCTGCCTTTCCTACATCGCGATGTCTTTGGAACGTGCATTGATATTGCCTTTTCACAGGGTTCAAATGATCTCTTCTTTGAACGTGGCAATACCAGTTGAGCCGGTCGCGCTCTATTTTTTGTACGATGGTTTCCTTGATGTGAAAGCTTCCACGGATCTTCGAACTTCTTATTTGATCAAGCTTTGTCACTCCTGCTGTCATGCAAAGCATCTTCATCTCAGCTGCAGTTTATTTACTCTCATACGTCTTGTACACCGTCCAACATTGTGAACCGTATGTGACCGCTGGACGCACAACTGCAGAGAAGAGCCTTCCTTTCAACTTAGGTGGCATTTTTTTGTCACAGAAGATAGCGGAATTTTCTCGCCACTTTGTCCACCCTACGCTTACGCGATGATTGATGTCTTCATCACAGAGTGCTTTGCTTTTGATCATAGATTCCATATTTGAACTTTTCGCACTTGGGAAACACTGTTCCATTCAAATAAATGTCTGGAATAGGCCTGAGTGGATCAGAGAACGGACAGCACAAGTACTCTGTCTTTTTTGAACTAATGCGATACCCATTTCCCTCCAGAGCGTCCACCCACACATCAAGTGCTCGTTGCAGGGATGTAAGATCCTCACTTATAATGGCTCCATCGTCAGCAAAGAATAACTGATGTACCTTGGGGTCCATCACTTTACCTTCAAGCAGATAATCAAGGACTGTAATAAAGAGCAAAGGACTTAAGACGCTTCCCTGATGCACCCCGACTTTGACTGGGAACTCTTCGGTTACTCCAGCGGGGCATCTTACTCTTGCCTTTGCTCCTTCGTACATGTCCATGTTCATCTGTGCATAGGTTTCTGGAACTCCTCGATGTCTTAGCGTCACCAGATCTCGTGGTTGTCTGTGGAATGCCTTTTCAAAGTCAACCAATACAATGTGCAAATCCTTTAAGGAATCACGATGTTATTCCATTATGATCCTTATACTTTGGATTGCATCTGTGGTTGATTTACCCGAGACAAACCCGCACTGATCATCAGATAGCCACTAACGATCTTCATTATGTATCACCCTTCCCTTTGTATACAGGGAGAAGGTAATTTTCCCCCCATTGATTCGGCATTGGGTCACCTCTCACAAATTTGGAAATGAGAATTCTGAGCCATCTGAACCCGATGTCTCCCATCTTTTTCTAAAACTCAGAGGGCATCTCGTCTGGCCCAACCGCTTTTCGTTTTTTTGGAGTATTTGACTGCCTCACTAACTTCTTCGACTGTAATGTCGGGTATTTCTTCACAGTTAGGGGTGGCTCTTGGAAAGTATAACCGGGGAAACTGTTCATTAAAAGTCCTTCACACTACTGCCGCCACCTCTGCAGAATTTTGTCGTCATCCACAAGAAGCTGGCCATGAGCATTGTTAATGAACTTTGGCGACCGAATCTCTTGAGCATTCCTCCTTCTTTGGGCGGCTATTTTAAAGATGGTTGCGCTCTTGTTCATACTATATTGTGTCTTCGCAGCTCCTGGATAGCCTGGTTTGCATCAGCAACCGGGGAAGATATTTTCTCCAGCTCCCGATACAGGCGGTCGGTACTCTCTGCTTGAACCTGGGCGCACTTCTTCTTCGCTTTTTTCTTGCAACATCTGTATTCCATTTCGAGGCGAACTTTTTCGTCACAATTATAAGAGGGGCACTTTGACCAAGCTTTGAAAACCGCTTTCTTCTCATTTATCAATTTCTTAGCTTCATCACTCCACCACCATGTTTCTTTGGCGTGTTGATGGTGGCCTTTTGAAGCTCCTAGCAGTGATTTGGCCTTCTTTAAGCAAGTTCGCTGTAGGTAATCCCACATATTTTGTGCTCTACACTCTTCCTCCTCAGCTCCGTTGATGGTGTGAGAGAGGTAATTTTTCATCACGAAAACAAAAGCCTCGACTTTTTCTTTGTCCAGATTGTACCACTTGATTTTCTCAGAGACCCTTGTTTGTGTGCTTTTCTTCGGTGTTTTCATAAAAATTTCTGTTAGCAGGAGACGGTGTTGCCGAACGATTACCTCTCCCAGGATCACTTTGCAATCTTTTACCTGAGGCCTCATAAAACTGGCTACCAAATGGTAGTCAATCTGAGTTTCATCTCCACCACTGCGTAAGTGATCAGGTGTGGTCTTTGTTTGATGAACGTGGTATTTAACACGATAAGACCGTGTGACTTGCACATCGTTAGGATGCCTTCACCAGGAAGGTTCCTGGTGCCATATCCTAGTCCTCCATGGCGGCCTTCATAGTCTTCGTTTGAGTTCCCGACATTTCCATTCAAATCTCCTCCAACAAACAGAAAATCTTCCTTTAGGATGTTCTTAAGGAGATTGTGGAAATCTACCCAAAATGCATCTTTATCTCTCTGATTGCACCCATTTTGGGGAGAATATGCACTGACAATATTCCACACCTCTCCTTGTATTACTTGTTTGAGAGACATCAAACGGTCGCTGGACTTCGAAATGCTCAAGACGTTACCTGCTCTGCCGCAAGGATGATACCGATTCCGTTCCGTAGTAGAACATCTAGTAATCTTTTGTTGTAACGTCCAAGAAACGCGCCCGATTTCCGGTGTTTTTCCATTTCGTCTCTTGGACACACAAGATATCCACCCGCCTTCTATTCATCATCTCTTCCAGCTCGTAACTTCGACGGGTCATGCTTCCAACGTTCCAACTCGCGACCCTCAAATTTATTCCAAACTGTTGCATTATTTTGCTAGCCCCCGGAATCCGTATAGCTCTGACCCGAACATTTCTGCTCGGTCCAGGATCAGTACCATGCACAGCAGTGGTAGTGCCTGGCGGGGTAGTGCCTTTCCTCTTAGCAAGTATTACCATAATGATACAGTTTTGCAATATTAGCATATTGCGATGGTGTTTGATGTTTGATACGTGCATGCTTCTGTTTTAATATTGTTTGATCTTTCTTCTAGGTTAGGTTAGGTTGGCTGTCCACACGAGAGCGGACACACTTAGACCAGTTAAGGTCCTTTGTTATACCATGGATCAAACCATTAGGCCACTCAGGGAACAAAATCAACCGGAGCTTTTGACAAAGCGATGGATGCTCATGACGTCTAAGGACGCCAGATCGCCGAGGTCGTCAAGGAAGGGGGACCCTAGATAGAGCACTCTTTTATGCGACAGGGCTGGACATGTGCATAGGAGGTGAAGGATGGTTTCCTCCTCCTCCTCGTCTCTACAGCTTCTGCAGAATTCATTTGAGAAGAGACCAAGTCTTTTGGCGTGTTGGCATATAAGGCAGTGTCCAGTGAGAACACGGACAATGCAGCTGATTTGGGTACGCTTAAACTTGACTAGATCGGCTCTACGTTTTTGATCCAGCTTAGGCCAGATCTGTCTCTAAATGTGACACGTAGAGCCATTTCCCCATCTGAGGTTGGTCGTGCTAATAGCGTTCAGCTTCAGTAGATACTTACAAGTAGCGAGGGGCATACCCAGGGCTTGCCTGTCAGGCAGAATCCTTAGAGTGGTACCCTGTCTACCGAGGTCGTCAGCCCTGCAGTTTCCTGGAATGTCCCTGTGGCCCGGCACCCAGCATAGGTGAATGTTGAACTGCTCCGTCATCTCCATAAGAGATAAACTACAGTTTAATGCGCTCTTTGAACTGAAGGAGAACGATTCCAGGGACTTGATTGCCGCTTGGCTGTCAGTGAAAATGCTAATATCCTTGACAGATAGTACATTACATTTCAGCCAGGACAGGGCTTCCTTAATCACCCTGATTTCCGCCTGGAAAACGCTACAATAATCAGGGAGGCGAAAAGAGATGGTCAGATTGAGCTGTTCGGAGAAAACACCACAACCCACCCAAATACATGCAGATCTTTGTACCTTAGCTAGTTGAGTGAGGTGGATCGCCCTGTCAAGAACAGGCCACCATACGATCAGGCCATAGAGTAGTATAGGCCTGATAGCGGACACGTATAGCCAATGAGTGATTCGAGCCTTAATACCACAGCACCTACCTATAGCCTTTTTACAGGAATAGAGAGCTACATTAGCTTTCTTGACGCGCTCTAGTAGATTTGCTTTCCAGTTTAATTTCATATCCAAAATAAGACCCAGATATTTTGCGTTTTCAGAGAAGGTGAGACTGGTGCCATTTATCATAGGATGGTCTATGAGGGGAACTTTATATTTCCTCGTGAAGAGAACGAGTTTCAGTCCACAATTGGAGGCCCATTTGGTGAGCCGAACGAGAGCATATTGGAGAATTTCCCTGAGGGTGTCCGGGTGTTTACCGGAGGCAGCAATAGCAATGTCATCAGCATAGGCGAACACTCTACAGCCTGACGTATCCAGGTCCATCAGTACTACCAGGTTCCACAGAAGATGTGACAAGACTCCACCTTGAGGTGCACCGCAGCGAGCAACTCTTCTGGCCGATGCTCCGCCCAGCTGTGTATTAATAATCCCGCAAGTAAGCAATTGATTGATCAACACTCCGAGCGAAATATCCACTTTCAGATTTGCAAATGCGTCGGTAATCGCCTTTGATTTGACATTGTTAAACGCTCCCTCAATATCAAGGAAAGCCACCGTGGTGTATTCTTTGATGCTCAAGGATTTTGCAATGATGCGCACAAGCGAATGTAAGGCTGTCTCAACCGATTTGCCTTTGCAATGTTGGGACGGCGACAGGAAAGCTGGGCTAATACTTTGCCGAAGATGGATATCAATTAACCTTTCTAAAGTTTTAAGCAGAAAGGACGATAGACTGATAGGTCGGAGATCCTTTGGTTCCACGTGCGAGCTCTTCCCTGCCTTAGGTATGAATATGACTTCAACTTCGGTCCAAAGTTTGGGAATATAGACCAGATTTAGACAGCCCGACAAGATGATTTTGAGCCATGGAAGCACAATGTCCTCGCATTGCTGAATTTCAGCTGGAATAATACCGTCAGGTCCTGGGGACTTGAAGGGTTTGAAACTGCGCATGGCCCAACGGATCTTTTCTGTAGTTACCAAGACTGAGGAGTTGCTGCAATGTTGAGGGGGGGGGGGTATTTTCCACTTGCGATACTGCAACAGGGGAGCTACCAGGAAAGTGGGTATCCAGTAAGATGTCAATGGATTCCTCAGTAGAGGAGATCCAGTGACCATCCGGATGCAAAAGGTAGCTGGGTACAGAAGGCCTTTAGATAGAATTTTTCCCAACCTGGAAGCTTCCGAGGACTCTTCGATGCTGTCGCAGAAGAGTCTCCAGGATCGTCGTTGCTCTTTCCTCAGTGAGATTTTGTATTTCCTGAGAGACAGTTTATAGGAGTCCCAATCTACCGTCTCACGGGAGCTTTTAGCAATATTAAAAAGGAGCCCACTGTCCTTCCTAAGAGTACTGGGATTTGCATACCACCAAGTTGGTTTCTTTTTACCTCGAGGTTTGCGGAGTGGGCAGGCCTCAGACATGGCACCATTGAGTGCCGATGTTAGGGTGTTGACCAGATTGTCAAGGTCCTCAGTGCAAGAAGATTCAGTCGGCAGGTGGGAGGGAATACGCTTCCTTTAAATGGATCATTTGATTTTCCTATAATTTCTAAAAACCTTCTGATCAGGCAGATAGTCATCAAGACTAAATTGCAGGTAACGATGGTCTGAAAAAGAGTGCTCTTCAGAGACTCTCCAGTCCTTAACGAAGTTATATAAGTGATCGGAGACAAGAGTGATGTCCAGGACTTCTTGTCGATTGGGAGTAATGAAGGTCGGTTTGGACCCCCTATTACAGATTAGGAGATTAGTACTAAGGATAAAATCATAAAGTTGCTCACCTCTTTCAGTTATGTCGGAACTGCCCCAGAATGAGTGCTGGCCATTTGCATCACAGCCAATGATGAGACTAGTATTTAGGCTCTCCGCTTCAGCAATCAAGCTCCCCAAGATGTCCGGGGGGAGTGGGCCCACTTGATCGTGACCTAAATATGCCGATACCAGCCAGTAATTTCCTGATCGCAATTTCAGGTTGGTAGCGACTATGTCTTGATTGCTGAAATTAGAGAGTAAAATTATGTTTAGATGGGACTTCGCAAGGATATAGGATCTCG
The DNA here is from genome assembly GCA_945910035.1 of Brachypalpus laphriformis. NCBI lineage: Eukaryota > Metazoa > Arthropoda > Insecta > Diptera > Syrphidae > Brachypalpus > Brachypalpus laphriformis. The sequence goes on from OX246756.1 coordinate 128,733,080, forward strand.
GTTTACCTTCCTTCCTTGCGTAGATTAATTTGTAGTTAGGAGTCTTCAGTCCACAAACCCGGTTTCCAACAACCCATGGTTCCTGGATCAAGACTAAGTCTTTCCCGTTTTTGTTTAGCCGGAGAATAAGGGAGGCCGAAGCCGTGATGGGGCTGGTCAAACGGTGGTGCATGCGATCGTATGAAAACACAAGCGCTTTCACTCAGCTGAGGCCTACCAACTCCTACTCTCAACCTCCACGCGTTGACAGCCAGGTGAATTGTACCTTAATCCAAGAAGTGGGTAACCAACCCCGTTTGGCTGATTCTTGGTGGCAGCAGATAACAGAGGGGGGGAAGAGTGCTTTCCCACTAGAGCAGTTATTCCTGTTCCAGGCCGCAACGGACGAATTCCCTAGACGGAGGCAACGGTGTCGTCTATAGTTCCAGTTAGGTTGAACTTAGTGAATACCTTGCGCGAGCTGTTTCGACGTATTCGGATCACAGGTCGGTAAGGAATTTCCAATGTTGGTCAGGACATTGGAATAGAGATGGTGGCGGAGAAGCCCTTAATGGGCCAACGGCAGCCCTCATACTCCCGTATGGACTACCGACCACATGCAGCCGAACAATTAGCTAGGCCCTAGACTGCTATAAAGCAGATATTACCGCCCTCCAGGAAGTGCGATGGGATGGGCCGGGCAAAAAGAGGATGGCAAACTGTGACATCTTCTACGGTGATTGCTACAGAGGCAACAGGCAACGCTTATTCGGATGCGGATTTGTCATACGCGGCAGACTTAGGCAAGAAGTCTTAAGCTTCCGACACGTAAGCGAGCGTATTATGACTATCCGAATCAAGGCTAAATTCGCTAACATAAGCCTCATATGTGTTAATGTCCCCACGGACGAAAAGGACCCTGCCACCAAAGAGTGTTTCTATGAGCTCCTCGACAAAACATACGAGCAATGTCCTAAATACGACGTTCATATTGGGCGATTTTAACGCCAAAATAAGAAAGGAGGACGTCTTTGGTAGGGCAGTCGGTAAGCATTGCCTACACGACACCACGTCTGATAACGGACTAAGGCTAATTGATTTCGCTGTGGAGCGAAATGTCACCATAGCAAGTACATGGTTTCCTCATCCCGATATTCATAAGCAGACATGGCGGTCTTATGATCATGTAAGGATCAATCAAACTGATCATATTGCGATCGACGCAAGGCATGCCTCCAGTATTCTGGATGTTCGGACCTTCCGAGCGGCCAACATAGACTCGGATCATTACCTTGTTGTAGCCAAAGTACGAGTGCGGATATCACAATCTGAGCAACAAAGAAGAATCACTGTGAGAAAATTTAACGTCGAAAAGCTACAATCGCAAGAGACCGCCAGACTCTTCGCTGAATGCGTATCCCGAAATCTCTCAATCACCCCTATGCCATCAAGTGCCGAAGACCGGTGGCAACGCTGCCAACATGCCATCAGAAACGCCGCCTGATGTGCTGGGTCTCGCTCGCCCACCACCGCGAAACCCCTGGTTTGACGATGAATGCCGGCGAGTGCATGCAGCAAAACAAGAGGCATACAAAGCGGTGCTGCAACGGAAGAAGAGAGCTGCTCATGAGCTCCACGAGCTAAAGAGACGGGAAGAACATCGGCTTCTCCAAAAGAAGAAGAAAGAGCATGAGAAGCGCGCGTTTGAGAATATCGAGAGTTTATACTCCAGGAACAATGTACGGAAGTTTTACCAAAAGGTAAAAAGAACGTGTCAAAGAAGCGATACCCGTACTGAAACCTGTAGAGATGAAAGTGGAAACCTCGTAGTAGAATCACAGTCGGTGCTGAGAATATGGAAAAACTACTTCTGCAGACTGTATAACGGCGACGAAGACCAACATCCCGCTGTCAGGCAGAATGAACCATTCAACATGGACGATGATAGTCAAAATTTCCGTTCACTTGACCAAAACGAAGTGAGGATAGCAATAGCTAAATCCAAGCTAAAGTCCAACAAGGCTGCTGGACCTGACGGCTTACCGGCCGAACTTTTCAAGGCAGCTGGGGATGAATTGGTAGAGTGCATACACCAACTTTTTTTTAAGATTTGGTCAGACGAGTGTATTTCTGATGAATGCAACCTCAGCATCGTTTGCCCGATCCACAAGAAAGGAGACCCCTCAACTGCGCCAATGATTGAGGCATCAGTCTCCTCAACATCGCATATAAGATCTTTTCTGCGATATTGTGTGAATGCCTGAAACCTTTCATCAACAGCCTGATTGCACCCTATCAGTGCGGTTTTAGCTTAGGAAAGTACACCATCGATCAAATCTTCACACTTCGGCAGATCCTGGAGAAAACCCAAGAATTCCAAATCGATACCCACCACCTCTTTATCGATTTCAAGGCCGCCTATGACAGCATCTATAGAGAAGAGCTTTATAGAGCCATGTCTAGTTTTGACATCCCTGCCAAACGTGTGCGCCTGTGCAAGCTGACGATGGAGAACGCTCACTGCTCCATCAAGGTCGGTAATGACCTCACCGAGACCTTTGATGTCAAAAAAGGTTTTAGACAAGATGACGCGCTATCATGTGACTTCTTGAGTACTTGAACGGATTGTGCGGAACTCACAAACCAACACCGGAGGCACAATCTATTACAAGTCTGTAGAACTGCTTGCATACGCCGACGATATAGACATTATCGGAAGAACTCAGCGGGCGGTGCGTTTGTAAGTATTGAGGCGGAAACGGCCAAAATGGGTCTAGCGATAAACGAGGGCAAAACCAAGTATATGCTGTCTACAAGAAGGGAAAGCCAACACCGACGAATTGGACAAAACGTCACCGTGGGCAGCTATAACTTCGAGGTAGTAAGGGACTTTGTCTACCTTGGCTCTGCTATAAATTCTACAAACAAGATCAGCGCAGAAATCAATCGAAGAATAACTCTTACAAATACAAATATTTGGCGCAACAGCTCTTTAAAGTGCCAGGGCCTAGCTTCCCGCAACCACTCATGTTGTGTGCGTTATATTTTTCCACACGAATGGAAGGGACCTACGGTTTAATGCCGAATCCGAACGGCGGTTTGAAAAGCTTTTTCGTGACAACAATAATCTCGGATGTTTGCCAGACGCTCGCGAGAGGTGGACCGTGAAAAAACTTTTTGGTATTTTCTGGGATTCGAACTTGGAACCTCATGTGTAGTGATCCGACACACTAACCATTTACGCCACGGCGCCCACAACTCTCTTGCCAATCGCTGTTTTTTTTGGGCTTATACGGCAATTCAACAGTAAAGCCCTATCTCGAACAACTAAAGGGACCCTATATAAGACCTTGATCATCCCAGTCCTGATTTACGGCGCTGAAACATTGACTATTAAAAGAGGATGAAAATATCCTTGGTCGCTTCGAGAGAAAAATAGTTCGTAAGATTTTCGGTCCCGTTTGCGTTAATGGGTTTTTGAGGAGAAGATTCAATCACGAACTACACGAGCTGTACAGCGACATCGACCTAGTCAAAAAACTGCGTATTGTACGTCTGAGATAGCTAGAACATATAGAGCGAATGGACACCAACGTAAAGCGCGGGCTTCCTCTTTTTATGCTAACTTTTGATAAAGCTGAGAGTTTGGATAAGATTTACGAAATAAGAACAATTCTGAATGTCGTAGTCAAAATTGAACCCATGCGCAAGAATACAAGATTGATACCTCAGTGCAAACGATGCCAAGGATTCAATCATACGCAAACGTATTGTCGAAAAGAACCACGATGTGTGAAATGCGCCGGAAATCACCTCTCCCAAGTTTGTGGTAAACAAACAAACCTCTGCAACTTGTGTTAATTGTAAGGGAAAGCACCCGGCAAATAATAGAGGCTGTGAAGTAGCTAAGAAGTTGCAAAAACGAAGAGATGCGCTCCTTAAGCCACTAAATATAAAATCAAAATTGCAAACTAAACCAAAGCGTAAGATCGCACCGGAGAAAGTAGGCAAACTAAAATTACCGGGTTCAGAGCGCAAAAAGGTGAGGAAAAGATTGACAACAGAAAGGCCCTCGACCTCTGCTCTTAAAAGAAACGGTACTGAAAAGCTAAGATTAGAAAAGCCACCGGGTAATAACCCTCGGACAGCAGCAATGCAGTCTTTTGCTCAGGCCGTGGCTTCCGAAAAACCAAAAAACCTTGAAATTTCGACCGACCCCTTTTCTCATGTTTTCTCAGTTATTCTCGCGAAACTTGAAGAACAAGGCAAAATAAATAAAATTATTCTCGATAGGCTGGTAAAGCTTGAAAATAATTCACAGAAAACGCGCACCACAACTAGAATATGAATGACAAACGAATGTTGAAAATATGTACTTGGAATGCAAACGGACTTTTGCAAAAACTTGACGAATTGGAAATATTTATGCGCCAAAAAGGTATTGATATTTGCTTGATTTCTGAAACCCACACCAAAAAGGAATCGCATTTAAAAATAAAAGGTTATAATGATTACCACGCTTGTCACCCTTCGGGAAAAGCGAGAGGCGGATCATCCTTGTTTATTAAAGACTGTATCGAGCAATCGGAAGACCTAAAGATAGAGCTTGAAACTTTGCAACTGTGCACGATTTGAGTTAGAAATAGTCAGCGTACTCTTAAAGTTTCGTCTATCTACTGTCCACCGCATTCCGCGCTTGAAAAAAGTGATTTTACTAACATGTTTGATTCGCTTAAACCTAATTTCATTATTGGCGGCGATTTTAATGCGAAACACACGTTCTAGGGCTCAAGATACAGTTCGAAAAAAGGTAGAATGCTCTATGGGGCAGGTATGGAGTACAGTTGTGATTTCCATTCGACGGGTAAACCGACTTACTGGCCAACTGATACTTCAAAAATACCTGATCTGATAGATTTTTTCGTTGTGAAAGGAATATCTACCAACCACATAAAAGTCAAAGAGAATTTTGATCTGTCGTCTGATCATTCCCCGGTTTTTTTAACAATCAGCGAAAAACTAATCTATAACCTAGAGCCAGCGAGATTAACTGGTCGAACAACTAACTGGGAAGGCTTTAGGAACGAAATTTTAGATAACGTTGAACTGAGCGTTCCACTTACGACACCCTATGAACTTGAGGTTGAAGTTGATCGCTTCGTCGAGATCGTACAGCTCGCCTCTTGGAATAATACGTCCATTCCCAGGAAAACGGCGGACAAATACGGCTTACGATACCCTCCAGAAATAAAGGAATTGGTCAAGGAAAAACGAAAAGCGCGTAAAAAATGGCAACAGAGTCGTGCTCCGCAGCATAAAGCACACTTGAATCGTCTGTGCAATTCGTTGAAGAAAACTATTAAGGATTTTAAGAATCGTGCAATAGCCTCTTACCTCGAAAGTTTAACAGCGAAAAAGGGTTCCAATTATTCACTTTGGAAAGCAATAAAAGGCACCAAAAGGCCCAAAGTCCCTGCGCCGCCAATTAAATTAAATCAAAATGAATGGGCGAGGGAAGATAAAGAAAAAGCGGACGTCTTTGCGGCCCACCTGGAAGAAACCTTTAAACCGTACGATAGTCAAGTGGTTTACGATAACGTCAATAGGCCGGATTTACCATCTGGCAATTTAACACTCACAAGTGCAACGCTTAGGGAACTCAAAAATGAGATCGAGATTGTAAAACCTAAGAAATCTCCTGGTTATGATTTAATCACCGGAGAAATTCTCAAAGTTTTACCTAGAAAAGCTTTGATTAAGCTTCTCTATATTTTTTTCATGCGTGCACCCACAACCGGGTAAAGCATCGTCTGGTGGATAGCGGGTTGTGTGTACAGGTCTTTGTTGGTGGACCAAACCAAATTGTCGTATGGGCATAACACCTGCGATAACCTGTTTTGGGAAACTAACGTTGGATCTGCACTTCACAACTCGGCTTAGTTACCGTCGGAGTTGTGTTTTTTTTGTCTGTTTTTTATAATGGTAAGGAATTTTAGAGTAGATCTGAGCAACATTCGTGGGCTCAGATCGATTTTTTTTTCTGTGTACGTCCACGCCGCCAAATATAGACCAGCTGTTTTGGCTCTTTGTGAAACACAGGTGGGTCAAAATTCCGATCCTTCGGAATTCGATCTGCCTGGATATAGCATTGAGCCATTATTCTTTCACCATCACGGTCTCGTTGTATATATACGTAGTGATGTAGCCTACCAAATTCTCCCACAATACGGCCAATGTTCCAATTCGGAATTTAATTTCTTGTGGCTGAAACTCCATGTCCGTAGGCAGTTAATCCACTACTGTTTCATTTATAGAAGTCCAAATATTGACAGCAATTCAACTTATAATGAGTTTGATGCGCTGTCAGACTCCATCCTAAGAATTGTATCCCTGTACCCACATTCTGAAATCGTCATTGCGGGCGATTTCAATGTCCACAATTCTATTTGGCTTGGCCACTCTGGACAGACAACACCCGAAGGAAGTTATGTTGAGATTTTTTCTGAGGTAAATAACCTAACCCAGCTTGTGAATGAGCCAACTCGTGTTCCGGACATAACTGGCCATACCGCCAACACTCTGGACTTGTTCCTTAGTTCCGATCCTAATAAATACACGGTAAATGTATTATCGCCTCTAGGTTCGTCAGACCACTGTGGCATATCGGCCAATTTCTCGTACTCCAACCACAAAGCTAAAGAACAAACTCCAAAAAGAACAGTCTGGCTATACGAGAAAGCCAATTGGAATGAATTCAATAAGTTCTTTAGGAATTTTAACTGGTCGCTATGCTTCCTCGATAGCGATGTGGACGCCGCGGCTGATATGATTACTAATACAATTCTCCTAGGTATGAGAACTTACATCCCTCACAGGATAAAAGCTATTAGACCCAAGGAAAACGCGTGGTATGACTCGGGCTGTAAAGAAGCTATTAGGTTAAAGGAATTAAGTTTTCGGTCTTACAAGGCCAACCCAACTGAGGAAAACCGAAAAAAGTTTAAAAGAGCCAGAAATGACTGCAATGCCCTCATTAACCGAGTTAAATTCTCCCACGACCAAAAGTTGAGGCAAAAAATACTACATTGTCCCAAGGGTAGTAAAAACTTTTGGTCGTTCGTAAAAAACATTAAGAATTCGGCCTCGTCATCTATACCGACGCTCATTCATAACGACGCACCAACTGTCAGCTCCTTAGACAAAGCTAATCTGTTCGCTGCTCACTTTGCAGCAAACTCCACACTGCCAGATAGTGCTTTGTCTCCACCTGTACTTGAGAGCGTCGAATTTTCCATGGGACAAGTCCACTTTCGCACTCGTACAGTTGCAGGAGTACTCAAAGGTCTTAACATACACAAATCCGCTGGCCCAGATGGTATACCCCCTATTGTTCTGAAGAGGTGTTCTTCTTCGCTGGCAAAACCACTGCGTAAGCTTTTCCACCGATCCTACTCTTCAGGTCTCTTTCCGAGTAAGTGGAAAACAGCATTTGTCCAGCCCGTACCTAAAAAAGGCGATTCTTCTTCTCTCTCCAACTACCGACCCATTGCACTAACGTCCCTTCTTTCCAAGGTCATGGAAACGCTGATAAACCGTCAGCTAATGAAATATCTTGAATCACGAAAGCTCCTCAATGACCGACAGTATGGCTTTCGTGGCAACAGGTCCACTGGTGATTTGATGTCATATCTCACCGATACGTGGAACTAATCTCTGCACCACTCCGGTGAAAGTAAGATTATTGCTCTTGATATTTCAAAAGCATTTGACAGAGTTTGGCATCAAGCTCTTTTGTCGAAAATGCGTGCATTTGGGATCGATGATACTCTTCTTCTATGGATTAGAAACTACCTTTCGGGCCGTTCAATTCAAGTTGTTTTGGACGGCTTCAAGTCCGAATCTCACCAAATAAATGCTGGTGTCCCCCAAGGCTCTGTTTTGTCTCCGACTCTCTTTCTCATTTTCATAAATGATCTTCTGTCTGCAACTTCTAATCCAATCCATTCCTTTGCTGATGACAGCACCCTCAGTTTTTCATATTCGTTCCCAAACTCACGACCCTGCTCTTCGGCCGTGGACGAAGAACGACAACGTATGTTAAACACATTAAATTCCGACCTTGACAGCATATTTAAATGGGGCTTAACCAATAGAGTGGAATTTAATGCTTCCAAGACTCAATGCTGTCTTCTGTCATTAAAGCGAAACCCTACACATCAGCCATTATTCATGAATGGCACTTGCATTGTAGAAACCGAAAAACTTTCCATGCTCGGTATGTGTGTCAACAACAAACTCTGTTGGAACGACCATGTATTCGAAATCGCTAAGAATGCAGCGAAATGTTTAGGTTTCCTAAAGCGGTGTAAGAAATATTTCACCCCTTCTGATTTGGCTTCAATTTATAAGGCGTACATTCGCCCTAAGTTAGAGTATAACGCTCACATCTGGTCTGGTGCACCAAAAACCATATTGCACTTGCTAGATAGGATTCAAAAACGCGCGATAAGACTCATAGGAGACACGAATATTACAAGCAATTTTGCTTAAGCCTATCTTCGGACGTACCGTGAAATTTAGAGATTCTTTTATGAGCCGCACAACACGTTTGTGGAATGCTCTCCCCGAGTCTGCTTTTCCTCTCCATTATAACCTACAGTCATTTAAGACCAATGTGCATCGGTGCCTCGTTTCCCCCTAACCCCTCTTCCTTAACGCTCACGCTATGTATAATTCATAAAAAGGGTAGTCATAACCCCTTTAGCGCGAGTAAATTATAAAAAAAAAAAAAAAAAAAACGCTGCGCTCAGATTAAAACACGTTCCGAGCCAATGGAAAGTTGCGGAAGTAATAATGGTCTTAAAACCAGGAAAACCGCCAAATGAGAGGAGGATATTACTAAGGCGTCTCCAACCGGTTATAGACGAAAGTAATCTTATCCCTGACCATCAGTTTGGGTTCAGATGTAAGCATTCGACGATTGACCAGGTGCATAGAATTACTGACGTAATCGAGAAAGCACTTGAAGAAAGAAATATTTGCTCAAGCGTATTTCTTGACGTCTCGCAAGCCTTAGATAAGGTGTGGCATGATGGCTTGAAATGCAAACTGCGACAAGTTCTCCCTGTGTGCTTATACGATATTCTAGTATCATATCTGGGGAATAGACTCTTCCGTGTTAGACATGGAAACGAATACTCGCAGCTCAAAGAAATTTCGGCCGGCGTACCACAAGGAATCTGTTATATACTCGTGATATACCGAAAGAAGATGGCACTATCCTTGCTACGTTTGCCGATGACACTGCTATCCTAGCAGTAGGTAAAACAATCGAAGAAACGACTGAAAAATTGCAAAACGCGCTAAATAGAGTAAATGAATGGACGAGGGACTGGCGGATTGCCCTCAACGAATCTAAATCTGTTCACGTGAATTTCACTTACAAGAAAACTAATAACTTGCCAATTTTCCTAAACTCGGCCCGAATACCTTTTGCAAACGAGGCCAAATACCTGGGAATGACACTCGGCGCAAGACTGAAATGGAATTCGCACGTGAAAATGAAACGTAAAGAACTCGAAATCAAATATAACGAAATGTACTGGTTACTCGGAAAACATTCCCAGCTCAGTACTGAGAACAAACTGCTTTTATACAAGCAAGTGCTAAAGCCGATGTGGACCTACGGTATACAACTTTCGGGTTGTACGAAGAAAGCAAATGCAAATATTTTACAAACTTTTGAAAATAAAGTGCTAAGAGAGATTGTCCAAGCACCGTGGTATATTAGAAACGACGATATCCACAGGGATCTCGGAATTCCGACAATCGAAGCTGAAACTAGAAGCTTCGCGAGAAAGCATAGAAACCGACTAATCGGACATGTCAACAATACAGTCCTACAAATATTAGATGAGAGCAATTTACTCCGCCGACTACAAAGGACGAAACCCTTCGACTTGGCGGGATAATGATAAACCGCGTCTAGATTGCGGAACATGCAGGATCTTTCAGTGGAAAGTAACCTGCCAAACGTTTTTATTTCGTGATAGAAAAATTGCTTGATAAGTTATTACTTAGTTGCGATATCTAACAAATTTATATCGAAGGGTGGTGTTTTTTTAGTCAGTAAGAATCTGACACTACTATGAGCACGCGCTTGCTATTCTCATAGTGTCTATGGAAGATTTTTCATCAACCCTCGGAAAAAAAAAAAAAAAAAACCAACGTTCCGGCCCGCAGAGTCTTCGAATCTAACCCCGCATTAGAGGGAATCATCGCCGTAGGTGGCGCGCACAAGTTCAAGGGGACCTCGACCAACTTGGAGTGCGCAGCTGGAGGGAATTAGCTAAAGACCGAGCTAAATGGAGAGGCTTGTTGGTTGATGCCCAGGTTCACCCTGAACTATAGCGCCACCTAAGTAAGTAAGTAAGAAGCCGTGATGGAGCTCCGCAGCATTGGAGCTACTTCTCGCTACAGATACCATTATCACGGTATTGTTGGCTTCCTCTGAATCTGATGACAGAAGGTCATCCTCGAGAGAGAAGCCACTAGGGTCACTGTCCAGGAGTGATGGTGAGGGAGAAGGAGGACCAGAAAAGTCCAGTTTTAGGAGAGCGTCAACCATTTCGGTGTCTGTCGACGAGGAGTCAACCCCTGAAAGAGATGGATCGGCGCAAGGGAGCTATGGAATAGGCTCGGAAGGAGAGATGTTCTCAGCTGGTGCAGAAGGGACTGTAACCTGCTTGGGAGGTACTTTCTCGAGCTCCTTCTCGTCACATTTGTATACTTTCAGAGTGATGGAGCTGAAACCATAATTGACTATTTTGATGGAATTATTAATAGTATAAACGCGGTCTCTTGGACTTCAGTTTTTAGCGATTATGATTTAAATGTATCGTATTACCTGTTTCTTGAGACTTTAAAAGAGGCAATTGAATCGTTTGTACCTAGGGTTGCCATTAAAAAAAATACTAAGCCACCTTGGTACAATAGGCGGCTTTGTAATATATGTAACAAAAAAAATAAAGCATATAAATTATATCGCGATTTGACGGATAATGAAGTCCTGTTAACTAATTATCTTCGTCTTCAAAAGCAGTTCGATACTCTCAATAAATTTTTATATAAAAATTATTTAATCCGTTCAGAATCTAATTTGAAATATAATAGTAAACGTTTTTGGAACTTTATCAATGATAGGAAGAAATCGAACGGAATTCCAAATTGCATGCATTTTTCGCAGGTTTTGTCTTCTGATCTTCCCACCATTTGCAACCTTTTCGCCGATTTCTTCCAATCAGTATATACTTCTAATTCCTTTCTGCGAAATGATGCTACGGCATTCTCAAACAATTCTGTAAATATCGGAGGCTTACACATAAGTCTCTCTGATGTTGAAGAAGCATTACATAGTTTGAAATTAGATTGTCAATCCGGTCCGGACGGCATTTCACCAATTGTCTTGAAAACTTGTGCCACAGCTCTTTCGAAGCCTTTACAATTATTATTTAATGCTTCTATTGAAAAGGGCTTATTTCTCAGCGAGTGGAAAATCTCATTTATTTCTCCGATTTATAAATCGGGACCTAAACAGGAAGTAACGAACTATCGTCCTATTTGCAAAATCTCAGCTATTCCTAAACTTTTTGAAAAAATAATTTATAAAAAATTGACGTTTCTTCTTAAGGAAATAATTTCACCTCTTCAACATGGTTTTGTTTCCGGTAAATCGACCACATCCAATCTTACGATTTTTTGCAACCGGGTGATCAACTTTCTTGAAAATGGGTATCAGTGTGATGTCATATATACCGACTTTTCCAAAGCCTTCGATAGGGTTGATCACCATATCTTAATCAAAAAATTAGAAGTTTTGGGTTTTCATTCTAATTTATTAAGGTGGTGCGAATCCTACTTAACGGAGCGAAAACAGTTAGTACGCATCAACAACATACTATCTAAGCCTATATATGTTAGGTCGGGAGTCCCACAGGGAAGTCATTTAGGGCCTTTTTTCTTTCTGTTGTTTATTAATGATATCCCTGATTTTATTTTGAACTCAGACTGTCTTATGTATGCAGATGACGTAAAAATCTTCCGATGCATAACGTCCCAATCAGATTGCGAGCTTTTGCAAAATGACCTTGACAAATTATCAGAATGGTGCGATACGAATCAGCTTTTCCTTAATGTTTCCAAATGTCAGTTCTTGTCTTTCTTCCGTAACCGCTCACCAATTCTCTTCCCTTATAAAATAGGGAACGTCCCTCTTTCAAGGATAGGTGAAAAGAAAGACCTTGGAGTTATATTTGACTCTAAGTTGTGCTTTACTTCCCACATTGACTATATTGTGGCCAAAGCCAACTCTATGTTGAGTTTTGTTATGAGGAACTCAAAGGAGTTCACGGATCCATACACTTTCAAATCATTGTATTCTGGATTTGTAAGATCAGTCCTTGAATACTGCTGTGTGATTTGGAACCCGTTCTACGATAATAGTTCTATGCGAATTGAAAAGATTCAAAAACGTTTTACGAGAGTTGTAATTTATCGACTTCACTGGAATATTCGCATGCCCCCGTACACTACCAGATGCCAGTTAATAGGCTTACAATCACTAGAAATGCGACGCAGATATTTTGCCATTATTTTCATACGTGACATTTTAAATTCACACATCAATTGCCCCTTTTTACTGTCGCAGATACGGATATACGCCCCTACAAGAGACCTGCGAGTTCGTAATTTTTTCTATGATACATTTCATAGGGTAAATTATGGACTCAATGAGCCATTAACACGATGTATAAAAGAAGCCAATGCAATTTGTAATTCTATTGAGTTTAATAGCAATAGAGTTTCGTTTAAGAGAAATTTATTAAATATATTAGTTTACCCTGGTGGATGAACTTGCATAAGCTTTACTTAGCATATTTTCTTTATATTTGTAACGTTATAATTCGTAGTCTGTAAGAATATATATATATTCTATGTATACTCTGATTGATGAAATAAATTGAATTGAATTGAATTGAATTGACTACCCCTTTAGATGATGCCAAAGGGGCCAGAGACTCTTCATTGATAACAATGATGACACTTCTGACGTCTCCTCTCAGCTCGTCCACTTTGGCAATTTTCCAATTATGGGTAGGAAGGGGACTGTTGTTTGCCTTTAGAATAGCCAGGTTAATTTTAAAATCAGAGGGTTCAGTCGGAATGGTAGCACGAGTTCTTGGTCGGTTTGGAATCTGGTCTTTTTCCACGACCTCCAACTGTGCACCTGACCAAACCTGTCCTAATCTGGAGACAGCAAGTTTATAGAGATCCTTCGATCTCTGGTCAGCACAGGCAATTAGTTTGACATGCCCTTGATGCCAGCCGCCATCCCTGCAGAAAACATCAGGGCCGGGATGGTCACGTAGGGTTTGGAGACAGTTGGTGATGGAAGGTACTACCTTGATCTTTTTACCTAAGGTGGGAGACTCTTCCTGAGACCTCTGGCGTTTGGACGATAAGTCCTTGCTGGATGAGTTGGGGGGGAGCTGGACACCCTTGAGTGCCCAAGCTAAGGTAAGCTCGAGGTCGAACAGTGAGCTGTCCTTGAAGGTGCAGAGATATTATGGGGTTTGACCCCTCGCGTTCCATGGTCTGGCTTTACGATGGGACCAGGTGTTGAAACCATTGTCCTATCCACCAGTGTACCAGTCGCGCGTTCACCTGCTCACAACTGCAGGCTAGTTCTAGGCCTCAAGGCCAATACAGTAGACGGGATTGCCTTAGCAGAGCTTGTGGGTTTGCTTCCCAGGAGGCTGGGACATTTTTGTTTTTTCTCCGTAAATCTTCGATTCGTTTGTATTCGTGGTATTGAGTGGAAGTGATAAAGAAAATCGAATATAACGAAAGCTGCTTCGTTTATAGCGAACCACATTTAGGATCTGACATCGTAAATTGCAATATTTGCCATGAATATGCTTGGTGAAACCTATTTAAATTAAAAAATTTAATTCAAACATCGTCTTAAATATTTAAATGTACATTTCTTCCTTTTCTTACTACTTAAATTTATTTTCTTTATTTTTAAAAAGGATCATTACCTATAGTACACTACCGCTCTTAAAGTAGTAATATATTGTTACTATGTAATATGAAACTATATATTTTCACAAATTTTCACAAGCTCTTAAAACATTTTATTTTATTTAAGTTAGCATTTAAAAGCGTCAGTCTTTTAAAGCCAGCTTCACTCCCTATATTACGGTACATGAAACGAGTGATTTACTTTGCTGTACTCCCAAATGAATACCTAATAAAAGCAAGTGAGAAGGAAATCAGCCCCAGGGATCATTCAGACAAAATTTCTTTGTCAGTTTAACGTACACATCAGAGAAGTGGTAGCGTAAAAACGGGAGGTTTATTTTACTATGCCCCAGTCCTTTTAACTTTCCTCTAGACAGAACTACATACTTACACATCTATGAATGCCTTATCCAGACTGTTTCTTTATTTTTGGCGTCTCTTCTCATCTTAACCACCGTGGAGAAGCATAGCAGTAGGAATTGTACAAAGGAGGACGGAATGTAGTACCAATTACAGCACTCCCGATGAAAATTACTAATAAAAGAGACATACATATGTATACTTCAAGCTCTTTTACATAATGTTGCTTGAAGAAGTTGATTTCGCACCCAGACTATAGAGTTTTGCGTACTGCAATTTATTGTTTCGGAATCCCTAAATACATATTTATACGTGTGTAGGTAATAGAGTTTCGATCAAGTCGAGTTTGATTAATGTTTCAGTTTATTGATGAGATTAGAATTTAATTCTACAAAGGTGACAGTTTTAACAAAATTAGATAAATAAATAATTTAATAAGATAGATAGAGAACTAAACAAGGTAGAGAACTATAAAGAAGAACTCTGCCAACGCTCGATTCTATTGGGGTATAGGCTAATGTCTCACTAAACCGCTTTTATTGCTGCAATGGGTCTTCGGGTTCTCGAATAATTTGGAAGTGAAAGGGAATATATACCTATGAGTAGCTTTTAAAGGTTAACAAAATACTATGGAGAACAATATACACGACTTCCATTAAATGGAATTGTGTATACAAATATGTATTACCTTATGTACTAGGTTTAAAAAAAAAACATAAATTACGAATTATAGGCAAGTGTAAATTGAAAGCGAAATATGGATAATTGGGTTTCACTGCTCTCTATTTCCTGTAATTTGCAAAAAAGAATTCATTTTTAAACTGACGGTATTTTATGTGCATTTAACAATCTGACTTAACTCCAAGCTAAGCTGAACATTCAACTGATAGAATTCGGAATACTAAGCAGGAGGTTCAAGGTTCGATATAATTGGCAGCACAAATTGCTTGCAAAAGTTATGACAGAAACCCTTCATGGGTTGTTAACGCGGAATTTTATTTGAACCTTATTTCTGATTTAATGTCTTGAGAGTGATAGCGACGGTATGGCTCCGATTAGTGAGACATCACGGTATTAAGTTTGATACATAGTTTGCAACGTAGAAATATAATGAAGGTTAACTCTATACTGGGCCTCCAGGAAGCGAGGAAGGAAGATTCAATTGCTGATGACCACAGCAAACGAAATAAAAAAAGACACCTTCGGATCAGTACATGGAATGTTTGGACCCAAAGGACAAGAAGTCTTCGACACGTGAGTAAGCGTATTATGACAATCCGGATCAAGGCTACATTCGCCGATATTATATATTATAAGCTTAATACGTGCTCATGCCCCCACGGAACAAAGGACTCTATCACCAAAGATTGTTTCTACGAGCTCCCCGCCAAAATATATCGTTCCCCTCATGCTAGAAATATGAATGTGCAAATTTTATTTTTTTTTTGTTTTTATAAGTCTTTCTGTATTTTATGTTGTGCTGGAGCTACGAACGTGCAGACAGTGTTGAAACAACAATTTCTTACTATATCAGTTGGATGAATGTTGAATATATTCTCGTTTAGTAGGGCAAGAAGCACAATTGTAGTCATTTCCAAAAGTTTAAGATTTTCACACTCATGGTTTTCTCAATCACCCCTATGCCGTCAGCCTTTAGTGCCGAAGACCAATGGCAACGTTGCCAACATGCCATCAGAAATGCCACAACTGATGTGCTGGGTTTCGCTTAACCAACATGAAATACCCCGACGAAGAATGCCGGCATGTACAAAGGCATATAAAACGTAGCTGCAAAGGAAGACGAGAGCTGCTCATGAGCGCTAGAGGCAAAATAGACGGGAAGAACATCGGATTCTCCAAACGAAGAAAAGCATGATCGCGCGCGATCGAGAATATTCAGAGCTCATACTTCAAGAACAATGCACGGAAGTATAACCAAAATGTAAAAGAACGAATCAAAAGACCAACACCCATACAGAAAAATGTAGAGATGAAAATGGAAACCTTGTAGTAGATGCAGAGTCGGTGCTGAGAATATGAAAATCGACTGTATCCTACTCCGGACTGTATAACAGCGACGAAGATATCCGCTGTCAAGAAATATGAAGCATTTAATATAGACGATGGTAGTAAAAGTGTCAGTTCATCTAACCAAAGTGAAATGAGGATAGCAGTATCCAAGCTGAAATAAAATAAAGGCTGCTATACTTGATGGCTTACCGGCCGAACTTTTTAAGGCAGCTGGTTATGAATTGGTAGAGAGCATACACCAACTCATCTCTAAGATTTGATCAGACGAATGTATGCCTGATGAATGGAATGGAATCAGCATCAGTTGCCTCAACTGCGACAATTACAAAGGCATCAGTCTTCTTAACATTGCATATAAGATCCTTTCTGCGATGTTGTATGAACGCATGAAATCTCTCATCAACAGCCTGCTTGGCCCCAATCCGTGCAGTTACAGGCCAGGAAAGTCGATCAAATCTTTACGTACTTGTATCGACTTCAAGGCCGCCTATGACAGCATCTATTGAGAGAAGTTATATAGAGCCATGTCTAGATTTAATATCTCAAACATGTCAAACTTTTCCGTCTGTGCAGGATGATGGTGGAGAACACTAGCTGCCCCATCATGGTCGGTTATAACCTCGCCGAGACTTTTGATGTCGAAAAATGTTTTTTGGACAAGATGACGCCCTATCAGGTGGCTTCTTTAATATTGTACTTGAACGGTTTGTGCGGAACTCACAAGGCAACGCCAGAGGCACAAGTCCGTACAACTGCTTGCATATGCCCACGATATTTGCATTATTGGAAGAACTCAGCGGGCTGTCATCGGTCGTTTGCAAGCATGCAGTTAGAAGCAGTCAAAATGGGTTTACCAATAAACGAGGTCAAAACCAAGTATATGCTGTCAACAAAAAGGGACAATCAACATCGAGGAATTGGACAAAACGCCACAGTGGGCAGCTACAACTTCGAAGTATTAAAGAAATTTGTCTACGTTCTGCTATTAATTCGGACAATGATAAAAGCCCAGAAATCAAGCGAAGAATAACTCTTACCAATCGCTGTTTTTTTTTTTTTTTTTTGGGCTGATAGGGCAATTCAACAGTAAAGTCCTATCTCGAACAACTAAAGAGACTCTGTATAAGACTCTGATCATCGCAATCCTGCTTTACGGCGCTGAAACAAGGACTTTATTGAAAGCGAAGACAACAACTTGACATTCCTGGCTGATAGAAGTGCGGATGTGTCAGTCATCCCCACATAAGTGAGTACAACATCAGAATCAATTCAACAAGTTTGCTTTCAGCCGCGAATGGTACCGCAATCTCTGCGGATTGTCTTGGGAAATTTGGTTTGTTGGTCGATCTGCATCATAGACCGTAAAACCAAAATACAATCAAAAGGCCCGATCGTAAATGGGAAGACTCATCTGCCCATGTAGTAAACCATCTATCACCAATACTGGTTAATTCCAAAAGAATTTCCTAAGGTCACACAAACTCCAAATTACTTCGCTCCAGTTAATTATCCAATCGTTCACCATATCCTAACGAAGGGACCGCTACCTTTTTCTCGTCCAAGAAGGCTGGATGCTTCCCGACACAAAGCAGCCCTTACCGAGTTCAAACATATGTTAGAGCTTGAGATTTGCCAACTCTCCTCTTCGCCCATCTGCTCGCCCCTCCACACGGTAAAAAAAAAGACAACTTCGATTGGAGACCATGCGGGGATTACCGCAGGCTAAACGCAATCACGGTCCCAGATCGTTATCCCATCCCCCACATCCAAAATTTCGGGATAAATATTCACGGATTTAAGATATTTTCTAAAATTGACCTAGTCAGACCCTATCATTTGATGTTCGTTGCCACGGAAGATGTTTATAAAAGAACCATCACAGCCTCTTTCGAACTGTTTGAATTCCGGCGAATGCCATCGGCTTAAGGAATGCCGCGCAAACGTTCGAGGGTTTCATTAACTCAGTCTGTCAAGCTTTTGATTTCACTTTTATCTATATTTTATTTCTTGCTAAGCAGACTGAGCGGGCTCGTAAGCCAGTTGGTTAGACTCCTAAGTCGACTGAAAGGACGCTTGAATCAATAGGGCAGACTCTTGAAACAGTCAATCAGCTTACGGAGCCGATTAAACGAACGTCAAAGTCGTCCACTAAAAAGGCTGAACGAAAAATAACCTCCGATAAGCCAGCGAACCCCGTACGTCTGACGCATTCTCAGGCCGCAGTCAAAACAACCAAACGAAACGACGGGCCACCCTCTGATCCGTTGAATGAAATTCTGAACTGCATCTACGCTAAGTTCGAGGAACAATGTGAAATTAACAAATGGATTTTCGAACGTCTCAGTAACGTCGAAAGCTTTTGTATGGCTAACCTTACATCTAAATCAAAGTAGATATGGACTCTTTGCTTAAAATAATAACATGGAATGCGTCCATTTGCATTCCTACAAAAATCGAACGAATTAGAAATGTTTCTAATAAGAGAAAATATAGACATAATGTTTGATCTCCGAAACCCTTCTAACAAGGGAATCGCAAATAAAGATAAGAGGCTATATTGGTTATTACGCCTATCATCCTTCTGATAGAGCGCTGGGCGGTTGTGCGCGATAAGGGTTAAAAACAAACACCTTCTTCTTCTTCCTTTTATCAGCGAGGTTATGATCCGATAACAAGGGATCATAACCCTCCCACTTCACCGCATTTCTACTGATCCGGCTGTGGGGTTCGCCTGTTAAAAATAAATACCTATATAGCATCTGTCTTCTGTCCACCGCGATGCTCACTAGAAAAAGATGACTACTTTCGTGTCTTCAATGCCCTTGGTTCAAATTTCCTTGTTGGTGGAGATTTCAACGCGAAGCACACCTTCTGGGGCTCAAGCTGTACATCTTCTAAAATAAAAATTCTCTACGAAGCGTCAAATGAATTCGGTTGTTGTTTTTATTCGATAGGAAAACCGACCAATTGGCCATCCGATTCAGGAAAAATGCCTGATCTTATCGATTTTTCTGTTACAAAAGGCATTCACGAGAAGTTTATTTCAGTCAAAGAATGTTTTGATCTCTCTACTAACCACTCGCCGGTAATTTTATTACTTGGAGAAGCGCTGATCCAGAAAAAAGGACCTTCAAGACTTACTAGCAATAGAACAAACTAGGAGGGCTTTAAAAGTGATTGCGAAACAAATATCGCCTTAAATGTTTAAGCCGTTCGACGGCCCTTCGTTAACGCCCGACTCCCCAGTCACGACATCTGACAACTTTAAAGTAAAAAAGTTGCATTGATTGAACTAAAGGAAGTGATTAAAAATCTTGATAACGGTGCAAGTAGTCAAGAAATTACCGAATAAAGCTCTTATCAAACTGCTTTATTTGATCAACGCTTCATTCAGATTGCTCTACGTTCCGAGACAATAGAAAGTCGCCGAGATTATAATGGTCCCGAAACCAGGCAAATGAGAAGAAATCATATCGGCCTATTTCCCTATTGCCGGTTATCTCAAAAAGTTTTGAAAAACTACTTTCCAAACGTATACAGCCCGTAATCGACGAAATACGTCTCATTCCTGACCATCAGTTTGGATTTAAAAACATTCTACAATCGACCAAGTCCACAAAATAACTGACGTGATTGGGAAAGCTCTGGAAGAAAAGAAGATTTGTTATGGTGTATTTCTTGACGTCTCACAAGATTTCGATAAGGTTTGGCAGGAAGGCTTGGAGTATAAATTGCAACGACTACTGCCACGGCAACTCTTTCTAATCTTACAATCGTACCTCACCGAGAGACTCTTTCGTGTTAAGCACGGAAATTATTACTCTGATTTCAAGGAGATTGCGGCCGGAGTCCCACAAGGAAGTGTCCTTGGCCCACTT
Source organism: Brachypalpus laphriformis (assembly GCA_945910035.1). Taxonomy (NCBI): domain Eukaryota; kingdom Metazoa; phylum Arthropoda; class Insecta; order Diptera; family Syrphidae; genus Brachypalpus; species Brachypalpus laphriformis. The sequence continues at coordinate 128,753,410 of OX246756.1, forward strand.
CTATATCTATTCTACACGCGTGATATCCTTGAGGAAAGGAACTGCGTCGTCGCCACGTTTGCGGTCGATACGGCGATATTGACCACGGGCGAAACTATTGAAGAAGCAACTGGAAAGCTGCAACATGCTATTAATAAAGTCCACGCTTGGACGAATTTTTGGCGTATTGTGCTGAATGTAAGCAAATCTACTCACGTCAACCTTACCTATAAAAAAGTGGATAAATTACCTGTATATCTTAACTCGGCTCAAATACCGTACGCGAACGAAGAAAATGATCTAGAAATTACTCTAGATGTTAAGCTTGAATGGAAATCGCACATAAAAAACGCGACGAGCTCAAAAACAAATACGGACAAATGTATTGCCTACTCGGAAAACATTCGAAGTTGAGCCTACATAACAAACTGCTTATCTATAAGCAAATGCTAAAGCCAGTGCGGACGTATGGTATACAACTATGGGGTTGTACCAAGAGAAGCAATAGAAATATCATGCAAACTTTTGAAATAAAAGTTCTTAGAACGATCGTCAACGCACCGCGGTATGTACGTAACGAAGATATTCATCGAGATAACAAGAGATAACAAAATTTGCGCGTAAACGCAAAGATCGTGTTCACGACCGTTGTAACCATACCGTCACTCAACATTCGAGAAATATTGATCACTGGAATAAGTATATACTCAGTAGAAACAAATGTAAGACGGTTGTTAAAAATTGTAAATATATAATCATTCAGAATGAACTAAGCGTTCGAGCTGGTGATCAAAAGGGTCTTTGGAAAGCGTTAAAACGTTTCGTGGTAGGCCAAAAAAAAGTGCAATAAATGAAATTATTATGAATGGTGATACGATTAGAGATAAGAAGCAAATAGCTAATAGATTAAATAATTATTTAATCAGTAGTATTAAGGACATTAACAAAGCAATTCCATCTGTGATATATAACAGTCTAATAAACCCGGTTCCGTGCAATTTTAAATTCTCTTTGATTGAGAATAAGTTTAAACTGACCAAGATCCTAAATAAAATGAATAAAAAGAAAGATATATATGGGGTGAATAGTGCAATATTTTTAAAAAACTTAGATGTACTTGGTGACCAGTTGTTAATTGTGTTAAATAGATCGCTGTCCGAAGGTGAATTCCCTACCTGTTTAAAGCAATCTGTGATAATACCTGTGCACTTTTTGCCAAACGCGAAAAGCCCTGACAAGCTCCGGCCAATAAACCTATTACCAACTATTAAAAAAGTGTTCGAAAAAGTAGTATCAGAGCAATTTTTAGAATATCTGGAACATAATAATATAATGTGTGAACAGCAGTCGGGCCCCGTGCAGGGACGGGTTAAGAATATCACTGCAGCGCCCCCCAACAACTAGCGCTTGTCGTAAAAGGCGACTAAGGGGACAAATCAGATCTAGGCAATATAACACCCAAGTGAGCCTAGCGACACATATACTACCATAAAAACCCTCCCACAAGTGTGCATGCGAGTCCGTGGGTTGACACGACTGGAGATCACCGGTGTCATAAAAGAAAGATCAAACAATACTAAAACAGGAGCATGCACGTGTCAAACAACAAACACCATCGCAATATGGTGCAAAAATTGTATTGCAAAACTGTATCATTATGATAATACTTGCAAAAAGGAAAGGCACTACCCCGCCAGGCACTACCACTGCTGTGCATGGTACTGATCCTGGACCGAGCAGAAATGTTCGGGTCAGAGCTATACGGATTCCGGGGGCTAGCAACATAATGAAACAGTTTGGACGCAATTTAAGGGTCGCGAGTTGGAACGCACAAAATTCTGCAGAGGTGGCGGCAGTATTGTGAAGAGCTTTTGAATGAACAGTTTCCCCGGCTATACTTTCCAAGAGCCACCCCTAACTGTGAACAAATACCCGACATTACAGTCGAAGAAGTTAGTGAGGCGGTCAAATACTCCAAAAAACGAAAAGCGGTTGGGCCAGACGAGATACCCTCTGAGTTCTGGAAAAAGATGGGAGACATCGGGTTCAGATGGCTCAGAATTCTCATCTCGAAATTCGTGAGAGGTGATCCAATGCCGAATGAATGGAGGGAAAGTTACCTTCTCCCTGTATACAAAGGGAAGGGTGATACGCGAAACTGTGATAACTACCGTTCGATCAAGCTGATGTCACACACCATGAAGATCGTTGAGCGGGTATTAGGTGGCCGACTGCGAAAAATAATACGGCTATCTGATGATCAGTGCGGGTTTGTCTCGGGTAAATCAACCACAGATGCAATCCAAAGTATAAGGATCATAATGGAAAAACATCGTGATTCCTTAAGGGATTTGCATATTGTATTGGTTGACTTTGAAAAGGCATTCGACAGACAACCACGAGATCTGATATGGGTGGCGCTAAGACATCGAGGGGTTCCAGAAACCTATGTACAGATGATTATGGACATGTACGAAGGAGCAAAGACAAAAGTAAGATGCCCCGCTGGAGTAACCGAAGAGTTCCGAATCAAAGTCGGGGTGCACCAGGGAAGCGTTTTAAGTCCTTTGCTCTTCATTACAGTCCTTGATTATCTGCTTGAAGGTAAAGTGATGGACCCCAAGGTACATCAGTTATTCTTTGCTGACGATGGAGCCATCATAAGTGAGGATCCTACATCCCTGCAACGAGCACTTGATGTGTGGGTGGACGTTTTGGAGGGAAATGGGTATCGCATTAGTTCAAAAAAGACAGAGTACTTGTGCTGCCCGTTCTCTGATCCACTCAGGCCTATTCCAGACATTTATTTGAATGGAACAGTGCTTCCCAAGTGCGAAAAGTTCAAATATCTGGGATCTATGATCAATAGCAAAGCAACTTGTGATGACGACATCAATCATCGTGTAAGCGTAGGGTGGATGAAGTGGCGAGAAAATTCCGCTATCTTCTGTGACAGAAAAATGCCCCCTAAGTTGAAAGGAAGGCTCTACACCGCAGTTGTACGTCCAGCGCTCACATACGGTTCACAATGTTGGACGATGTACAAAAAGTATGAGAGTAAATTAACGGCAGCTGAGATGAAGATGCTTCGCATGACAGCAGGAGTGACCAAGCTTGATCGAATAAGAAGTTCGAAGATCCGTGGAAGCTTTCACATCAAGGAAACCATCGTACGAAAATTAGAGCGCGACCGGCTCAGCTGGTATTGCCACGTTCAAATAAGAGATCATTTGAACCCCGTAAAAAAGGCAATATCTATGCACGTTCCAAAGACATCGCGATGTAGGAAAGGCAGGCCTATAAACGCCTGGATCAGACAAATGCGACGACATCGGCATTTCATTGGCCTCAGTAACCGAGTGATCCAAAATCGGCAGGCCTGCCGATATTTTCTGAGGTCAAATAGGCGAACCCCACAGGCGGATCAGTAGAAATGCGGTGAAGTGGGAGGGTTGTGATCCCTAGTTTTCGGATCATAACCTCGCTGATAAAAGGAAAAAGAAGAAGAAGAAGAAGTGTGAACAGCAGTCGGGTTTTTAGTCTGGAAGATCTCGTGAAACTGCCCTTATGTGGATGGTACACGAATGGAAAAGTATTATAGACAAAAGAGAAAAAAATTGTGCAGTGTTCATAGATTTCCAGAGAGCATTTGAAACAGTTGATCACGAGATTCTATTAGAAAATTTAAAAAGCTATGGTGTTAAGAACAAAGAGCTTAAATGCTTCAGAACTTATCTAAAAAATAGAATACAATTTACGAAAATCGGTACTGAAATCTCTAGTCCGAGCTTTGTGGAACTAGGTGTCCCTTAAGGCTCAGTTCTCGGTGTTGTCTTGTTCCTGCTTTATATAAATGACATATCAAGCGTTCTGAAATTTTGTTAAATAATGCTGTATGCTGAAGATACACTCATATACATATGTAAGTGGTAATAACTTAAATAAATTAAAAGAAAAAAATTAAGAAGACCTAATCAATCTAAATACGTGGTTAAATAGTAAGAAATTAAAGTTAAATGTAAATAAATCTAAATGCATGATCCTAAACAGTGAAGTCGACATAGAAATTAAAATTAACAATGATAAACTCGAGAAAGTGAAGCAAATTAAGTATCTTGGTGCAATAATAGATAATACGTTAGATTTTAAGTGTCATGCAGATTATGTTTGTTCCAAAATTAGTAAGAAAGTGAATTTTTCGTATAGGATAAGAAAGAAACTTAATAAGGATTGTGCAATTACTATATACAATACAATCATATTACCACATTTTGATTATTGTGCAACAATAGTTTTTAAGTTTTATTGGAAAGTTACCTTCTCCCTGTACAAAGGGAAGGGTGATACGCGAAACTGTGATAGCTACCGTTCGATCAAGCTGATGTCACACACCATGAAGATCGTTGAGTGGGTTTTAGGTGGCCGACTGCGAAAAATAATACGGCTATCTGATGATCAGTGCGGGTTTGTCTCGGGTAAATCAACCACAGATGCAATCCAAAGTATAAGGATCATAATGGAAAAACATCGTGACTCCTTAAGGGATTTGCATATTGCATTGGTTGACTTTGAAAAGGCATTCGACAGACAACCACGAGATTTGATATGGGTGGCGCTAAGACATCGAGGGCTTAAAGAAACCTATGTACAGGTGATCATGGACCTGTACGAAGGAGCAAACACAAGAGTAAGATGCCCCGGTGGAGTAACCGAAGGGTTCCCAATCAAAGTCGGGGTGCACCAGGGAAGCGTTTTAAGTCCTTTGCTCTTCATTACAGTCCTTAATTATCTGCTTGAAGGTAAAGTGATGGATCCCTAGGTACATCAGTTATTCTTTGCTGACGATGGAGCCATCATAAGTGAGGATCCTACATCCCTGCAACGAGCACTTGATGTGTGGGTGGACGTTTTGGGGGGAAATGGGTATCGCATTAGTTCAAAAAGACAGAGTAATTGTGCTGCCCGTTCTCTGATCCACTCAGGCCTATTCCAAACATTTATTTGAATAGAACAGTGCTTCCCAAGTGCGAAGAGTTCAAATATCTGGGATCTATGATCAATAGCAAAGCAACTTGTGATGACGACATCAATCATCGCGTAAGCTAGGGTGGATGAAGTGGCGAGAAAATTCGGCTATCTTCTGTGACAGAAAAATGCCCCCTAATTTGAAAGGAAGGCTCTACACCGCAGTTGTATGTCCAGCGCTCACATACGGTTCACAATGTTGGACAATGTACAAAAAGTATGAGAGTAAATTAACGGCAGCTGAGATGAAGATGCTTCGCATGACAGCAGGAGTGACAAAGCTTGATCGAATAAGAAGTTCGAAGATCCGTGGAAGCTTTCACATCAAGGAAACCATCGTACAAAAAATAGAGCGCGACCGGCTCAGCTGGTATTGCCACGTTCAAATAAGAGATCATTTGAACCCCGTTAAAAAGGCAATATCAATGCACGTTCCAAAGACAACGCGATGAAGGAAGACAGGCCTATAAACGCCTGGATCAGACAAATGTGACGACATCGGCATTTCATTGGCATCAGTAACCGAGTGATCCAAAATCGGCGGGCCTGCCGATATTTTCTGAGGTCAAATAGGCGAACCCCACAGGCGGATCAGTAGAAATGCTTTGAAGTGGGAGGGTTGCGATCCTTTGTTTTCGGATCATAACCTCGCTGATAAAAGGAATAAGAAGAAGAAGAAGAATAGTTTTTATGTTTAACGAAACGGACAAAAATAGATTACAAAAATTACAAAATCGTGCAATGAGAGCTATCCTAAAAGTAGATTTTTATACACCAATGAGTTCTATGTTAAGATCATTACATTTTTAAAGTGTAAAACAAAGAGTAGTTATTGGAAATTTAATATTTATTTTCAAAATTAAGCACAATATTCTACCGGAGTACCTTAGCAGAAGCTTATCCTATGTTTCGGATAGACACAATTACACGTTGAGGATTAGAAGGAACTACGACATACCAAGAGCAAAACTTTCAAGAACACAAAATAACATTTTTATTAAAGGACTGCAATTGTTTAATGCACTACCAGTTAATTTAAAAACTCCGACGAATATAAATATTTTTTAAAAAGATTTAATAGCGTATGCCAAAGAAACATTTTAAAGAAAAACTTATAGACATACAAATGTTTTTTTTTATATTTACTATTTAAGTGATGTTATAAAGCTTTTTTTATAAACTAATAAACTAATAACATAAAAAAAACGAAATAAATAAATAAATTACTTGACGCGAATAATTCAATTCGTCGTCTGCAAAGGACAAAACCTTTTGACTTCACGTCATAGTATATAGCGATCGCAAAAAGGCAGGAACTTTCATTGGAATTTAACCTGCCTAAAGTTCTACATTTCTTTTAACTTCATACGAACATATCTTTTTGCAAAAATCACGTGTCTCGTAAGCGAAAATAAAACTGCTGGATAAGCGTCGGCTTAGTTGTAGTATTAAATTTGAAGAGAGGTGTTTTTTTAGTGAGTAAAAATCTCACACTACCATAAGCATGCGCGGTTGGGCCTGAGTGTGTGTCCTTAGAAGATTTTTCACCTGCTCTCGGCAAAAAAAAAAAAAAACCCTGTTATCTACGTGGATGATATACTGGTATCGAGCACCACTGAGGAGGAACACAAAATGCATTTACAAACATTATTCAAGTGTATGTCGGAAATGCATTTTGGGAGTACCGAAGCTGGATTCTCTAGGATATAAAGTCAATGTCGATGGAATTTTTCCATCAAAACATCGCATTGAATACATCCTACAATTCCCCAAGCCCACCTCCATTAAACAAATGCAACGCTTTTTAGGAATGATAAACTATTATCACAGATTTATTCCCAATTTAGCAAAAATCATCGCCCCGCTATACTCCCAGTTAGGCAACGTAGGTTGCGTACGTAAATCAAAAAAAAGAAAAAAAAACTCTTGATCGGACAAGCGAGCTCAACGGAGCATTTGAAGAAGCCAAATGTAAGTTGTTGAAGGTGACCTTGTTAGCACACCCGAGGGGCAGGGCTGAATTCTCCATAGTCATTGCTTCGGGTACTGCAGTACATAAGAGGGCCAGATAACGTAGTCGCTGACACCTTATCTCGAATGGGCGAGCAGGAAGTCTCTTTCAGCGATAGTTTCCATTTCGACTGCAAAACAATAGCTCGACTCGAATCATCCGATACAGAGTTGAAACAGATACTAGAAAAAAACACAAAGATGAAACCACAAAATTCGACATTCGAGTTTGAGACTTTTCGCGAAGTCTCTACGGAAAATAATAGACCTTTAGTACCCCACTCTGCTCGGCGATAAATTTGTCATTCTCTGCATAGCCTGTTTCGCCCAAGCTTTCGGACGTCAAGAAAACTTATTTGCTAGCGTCATTTTTGACCAACAATGAATAAGGACGTCACTCTCTGCGCAAAATCTTGCCTAGCATGCCTACGGTAACCATCCGTCCTCTTTTTTAGAGTACAGTCCTCTTTTTCGGTATCGTATCTGTTTTTTTTTTTAAGAGGACAGTAATTTGTCCTCTTTTTACTAAATTGTCCTCTTTTTCCTTTTAAATTAAGTACTTAAGTATTTATTATATATTTTGCTTTTTTTTTTTTTTGTTATAATAATTTATTTTTTGTTTTAAAAACTGAACTGGTTAATGTAATCTGAAGTACAAATATTTTCAATAAATATCATTTGTTTCTATACTTGTTTAAGTTAATTAAAGATTGTCCTCTTTTTTGCATCTGCAAAAATGGTCATGCTGCATGTCAGAAATCTAAAATGCACAGACAAACTCTGCTATCGATTCGATCTCCCCACCGAGCGTTTTGAGCACGTTCATTTAAACCTTGTGGGGCTTCTTCCAGAATCCAATGGTTTCTCTTACCTCTTGACGGTAGTGGATCAGTTCACAAGGTGGCAAGACGCGTATCCCTTAAAAGACGTATCCGCTTTTACAGTTGCGGAGGTCGAAAATTACATGTCAAGATTTGGTGTTCCTCTCAGGATAACAACAGACTAGGGAACCCAATTTGAATCCAAGCTTTTTAACGAGCTCACGAGACTTCTTGGCTCCCACAGAATTCACACCACGCCGTACCATCTGCAAGCGAACGGAATGATTGAACGTTTTCACAGACAGCTGAAAGCGTCATTAAGAGCAAGAGGCAACAGAACCAATTGGAGTTCCGAAGTGCCAATGGTCTTGCTTGGAATCCGTTCCGCAATTAAACCGGATCTAAAGTGTTCGCCAGCAGAATTGATATGTAGCCAAAACCTAAAGCTCCGAGGGAAAATTTTTGTAAACAATTTAAATGCGAACATGTCTGAAGAAACTTTTGCCGACAAATTACGTACCACAATGAGGAACTTAATCCCAATGGATACTTGAAGTTCTAGTAAGAACTTCTTCGTACCATCCACCTTACAAAACTGTGAGTCAGTATTTCTCAAAGTAGACAGGGTCAAGACCGATCTCACGTCTCCCTCGTGCGACGGACGAGGAAGTTTTTTGTTTTAAGCATCAACATTTTTTCGATAAATCATAATGAAGGTAAAGGAGTTTTTAAAATTCATGAAATTGATGATCAATTACCATTTTACGCATCTCTACATCTATAAAAGAGAACGCATTTTTTCTGTTTGTCCGCGAATAGGGAGTAAGCACGTAACGGTACCTCAATAATATATACATCAATCAATTTGTCGTAGGAAGAGGAATAACTTAGGATACATTTTAGTATCCTGAATCCGTTATTGGACTCTTAAACCTATTTTATATGTTTTTTTTACTGACAAAAATAATTTTTCTATGCTTTATACACATATGACTACGAAATGGCTGAACTGATTTGAATATGACTTAATTCATGGATTAGTACATTTCCTACTGAAGAGATTGAGGTATAAATCATTATTCTATGATTCTTATAACAGAAATAATAAGCAAAAATATAATTATTTGAGAAATAAAAATATCACAGATATGCGTGGGTCATTGCAATCAATGGCCCACCAGTGGAGTGCAAGCATATTCATGTTCATCAAACAAACTACATCGTATAAAAGGAGGTCCCCAAAACGTGAATGACTGGGATAATCTCGGGGACCACTGAAGGAAATTGGATGCAGTTTTTACAGTTACAATCTGTATTTCCCGGGGAAGATTGTATTAAAAATTGCTCTAATTTTCTTTTAATGAAGACTACTGCCAGCAGCCATGCAGCAGAGGCTATCGCTCCAATAGTGTGTGTGTGTGAGTATATGGGCGCGCTGTTTTGAACTTTAGTGTGTGATCTCTTCTGCAGTAAAAATTGCCAATGCCAAATCTAAGGCATTTTCAAACCTTCATGCTATTAAGAGATTTGGCAATATACGCGACCATATGTACACAGAATACATACATATGGTACATACAGACATAGAAACATTGTAATATTTTTTTCTATTTTATTAAATGAGATTTTGTTGATCGTTGAATTTGTCCACATTTTAGAATGTTTTAATAGATTTAAAATAAACTATAAACAGAGTGTCGTAGGTAGTATACCATATTGCGAGTTGAATACTCATACTTTAAGTCTATTTTCTTACCTTTTAGAAGGTGTGTTTCGAGAAATACTTCAGGTAATTATACGTGTTTTTCAATTGTAATAAACTATTTCATTGAAACGAGACTGAATCTGTAAATAAAATATTCTGGCAACCATTTACCGAATCAGAGGAAGAAAGTTGAATATCGTGAAAGGAGTCAAAACCAAAGACAGTACACTGCTTTTCTATGAGTGATGGAGATGAAGCGAGCACTTTTAAGAATTGCTCAATCCCGAACAAGCCATGTCATCAGGAAGTTGGTAGACCCATGGTCGAGATTTTGGCGATGAAATCGCTAGAAGTTGGCGAATCTACCGGTTTGGATGAAATCCGGCCAGAAATGCTAAAGGCTTTTGGTAAACAGTGAGTGCAATGACGCTCACGTGTCATTAAAGTGGCATGGGAATGCGGTGAAACACATGGTGATCGGCAAATGGGAGTGATTGTCCCTCTTTGTAAACAAGGGGACAAAAGATTGCGCCAACTACAAGGGTATATTTATTTTAAGTATCCCTGGAAAATTCTTTGCTAAGGTGTTAGAGACACATGCCAGAGCTTTGGTTGAGGATAGTTTAGGGGATGAACAATGGGTTTTTCCGCCCGGTAGAAGCGGGACCGACCAGTTATATACTCTCAGAATGATTCTTGAAAAGGCCTGGGAGCATGCTGAACGTGTATACACCTGTTTTGTGTATTTGGCGAAATCATGTGTTAGGCCATGATAAGGGCGATTCGGTATATACATATATACAAATTATAGAAGCTGTGTTCGGGTAAATGGCGGTAAATCAATACCCTTCATTGTGGGGGTTGGGCAGGGTGCCAAGGTTGCCTTTTGTTACCTCGCCTCTTCATTGTATATATGGACTGGATGCTGCAGTGCAGCTGTGGCAGAGAATGTTGCAAAGTGGGGGACTTAAGGATTAGTCATCCTCTCTTTGGCGATGATTTGGTCATCTTTGGTCGTTTGTCGGAAGTATTGATTGTTTCCATAACGCCTATTCAGTACACTCTGCATGTTTGTAGAGTCTCAATGAAGCAGGTGGATAAGTTTAAGTATCTTGGGGTCTTATTCACGAGTGATGGGAGAAGCAGTGTCGAGTTATTCTGTAGATTGGTCAATCTGTTATAAGGAATGCCGAACTTAGTGTTGAAGCTAAATTATCGGTTTTTAACTCTGTATGTGTTCCAACTCTCACCTACAGTCACGAATACAAGCTGCTGAAAGAGGTTCCTTCGCGGTGTTGCGTAACACCAGAGTACGCGAGGCACTCAATGTAGAGCAGCTCCTTTTTCGCACGCAAGGATTTATGCTTTGATGGTTTCGTCGCGTAGAGCGTGTCTCCAGCTGGTTTCCAAGACGTGTCATGATTGCCGCACCATCAAGTTAGCGAGCCCTCGGTAGGCCTATAAATAGATGGTTGGATCAAGTCCGACATCTCTCTTGGAGCCGTCTAGGGACTTCTCCAGATGAGTTGGAGTCGACGGCGGAGGTTCAAAAATGATGAAGAGTGCACCTAATTATCCTACCCTCGCGACTCTCATAAAGGATTAGCGAGTGAACTATTTTAATGACAAAACGGAGACTGCTCTAAAGAAGTGGACTTGAAATCTCACATTTAAAGACCCAGCGAAGCGGGTACAACAAGCTAGTAATTTTAGTATTTTAGGTACCAAATTTAATCTTTCTAGTATAGTTTTTACTATTAAATTAGTAGATACATTGGCATTACTCTGTTCTTTAATGTCATAGTTTAAAAATTAAGCATGGCTTTCTGTACATTAAAATTTAGCTCCATACTTATACTAAAGGCGATTATTAAATTCGTTAATGGTACAAACATTTCGGAAATTGTAGAGATTATATTTAAGCTGTAAATAGGATAGATTAGGTTAAAGTGAGTATCAACTTACGCCAAGACACTTTTTTTCTTTTGGAAAGATGGGGTGACAGAGCAAACAATGAGCCATGAAGCACTATAACCTAAAGAGACGTTTTGTGCTGTCCCCAGGTTAGTTGTTCAAGAAGTAATTGCCTGTTATCTGAAATTTTGTTCATTGATGAAGCTATGGATATTTGGAGCTGAGGAAAATGTGGCATCAGAAGGTAATGCAAAGCCTTTATTAAAGTGCTTTAGCCTAAGCCGGGCTATGGCCGGGCAATCACATACTAGGTGATGGGCTATTTCGGTGTCTCCAAGACAAAGACGGCACGTATCCGATTGAACACGGCCCACTTTCTTGAGATATTAATTGAGAGAGAATGTGCAGTTAGCAAGCTAAAATCCAACAAGGCTGCTGGACCTGACGGCTTACCGGCCGAACTCTTCAAGGCAGCAGGAGATGAATTGGTAGAGTGCATACACCAACTCATTTCTAATATTTGGTCAGAAGAGTGTATGCCTGATGAATGGAATCTCAGCATCATTTGCCCGATCCACAAGAAAGGAGGCCCCTCAATTGCGCCAACTATAGAGGCATCAGTCTCCTCAACATCGCATACAAGATCTTTTCTGCGATATTGTGTGAACGCCTGAAACCTTTTATAAACAACCTGATTGGACCCTATCAGTGCGGTTTCAGGCCAGGAAAGTCCACCATCGATCAAATCTTCACACTTCGGCAGATCCTGGAGAAAACCCAAGAATTCCAAATCGATACCCACCACCTCTTTATCGATTTCAAGGCCGCCTATGACAGCATCTATAGAGAAGAGCTTTATAGAGCCATGTCTAGTTTTGACATCCCTGCCAAACTTGTCCGCCTGTGCAGGTTGACGATGGAGAACGCTCACTGCTCCATCAAGGTCGGTAATGACCTCACCGAGACCTTTGATGTCAAAAAAGGCTTTAGACAAGGTGACGCGCTGTCATGTGACTTCTTCAATATTATACTTGAACGGATTGTGCGGAACTCACAAGCCAACACCGGAGGCACAATCTATTACAAGTCTGTACAACTGCTTGCATACGCCGACGATATAGACATTATCGGAAGAACTCAGCGGGCTGTCACCGGTGCGTTTGCAAGCATTGAGGCGGAAGCGGCCAAAATGGGTTTAGCGATAAACGAGGGCATGCTGTCAACAAGAAGGGAAAACCAACACCGACGAATTGGACAAACGTCACCGTGGGCAGCTATAACTTCGAGGTAGTAAGGGACTTTATCTACCTTGGCTCTGCTATAAATTCTACTAACAAAATCAGTGCAGAAATCAATCGAAGAATAACTCTTGCCAATCGCTGATTTTTTTGGCTTATAAGGCAATTCAACAGTAAAGCCCTATCTCGAACAACTAAAGAGACTCTATATAAGACCTTGATCATCCCAGTCCTGCTTTATGGCGCTGAAACAACGACTTTATTAAAAGAGGATGAAGATATCCTTGGTCGCTTCGAGAGAAAAATTCTTCGCAAGATTTTCGGTCCCGTTTGCGTTGACGGGTTTTGGAGGAGAAGATTCAATCACGAACTATACGAGCTGTACAGCGACATCGACCTTGTCAAAAAACTGCGTATTGGACGTCTGAGATGGCTAGGACATGTAGAGCGAATGGACACCAACCCTCCGGCCCGCAGAGTCTTCGAATCTAATCCCGAGAGACGACGCAGTAGAGGGAATCATCGCCGTAGGTGGCGCGCATAAGTTCAAGGGGACCTCGACCAACTTGGAGTGCGCAACTGGGGGCAATTAGGTAAAGACCGAGCTAAATGGAGAGGCTTGTTGGTTGAGGCCCAGGTTCACCCCGAACTGTAGCGCCATCTAAGTAAGTAAGTAATGTGCAGTTAGGAAGTCAGTTAGGATCTTAGTATTGTGTTTGCTCATTGTTAGAATGTCTATGGTTCTATTTTTTTAGAAATTAATTTCTTGGAATGCCATAGGCCAGATTGCGCATGCCAATATAAGATCACTTGCTCGCGTTCCCAATGGGATAGCTCTTTCTATATCTGGCTAGTAGGTAAACCACAGAAAGGTTCAGGTCCAATGTAAGGAGATGGTGCACCTAGTCTAGCTAGCTCATCAGCAGTTTCGTTAAAAGAGATGCCTTTGTGTCCCGGAACCCACATTATTGATTTATTGTGTGCAGCAAGCTGTAAGAGAGTCTGGAGACACTTCCAAACCAGCTTGCACTCAAAGGCGAAGGACGTGAGAGCTTTGGGTGCTACTTTGCTATCTGACATTATATTAATATGCGATCCCCTGAGGTTTCTTCTGATGCACTCTCTGGCACAGAATTCGATAGCATAATCCTCTGCTTGGAAGATAGCTGTGGATTGACCTAGTAGTGTAAAGAGTTTGTAGTTGGAGCCAAAGGTACCACCTCCTGCCCCATTTGACATTTTCCAACCGTCAGTGTACCAATTGGGTTGAGGTGTTGTTTGAGGGATTCCAAAAGTTACGGTGAGGGATGGTAACTGTAAAGGGGTGGTTGAGATGGATTCTTTTTGGCATGAAGTCCGAAACGTATACTGCTGCAGAAGAGGGTAGCGGAATTTTCTCGAGGTTCTTCATGTGACCAGTTAAATTGGAGTTTGCTCTGTTGCATAAAAGGATATGCATTTGAGCACTAGCAGCTACAAAATAAAAAATATTTGGCCCAACAGCTCTTTAAGTGCCTATGCCTATCTTCTCGTAACCACTCATGTTGTGTATGTTATATTCTCCACACAAATGGAAGGGGCCTACAGTTTAGTGCCGTATCCGAAGGGCAATTTGTTTTGAGAAGCTTTCTCGAGACAATAATACTTTCGGATGTTTGTTAGACGTTCTCGAGAGGTAGGACCACGAAAAAACTCTTTGGTTTTTTCTGGGATTCAAACTTGGAACCTTACGCGCAGTGGTCCAACACACTAACCACTTACGCCAGATACAGTCTTCATAATATTTATGTGTAGGGGTGGAATGTTTAAGAGAACTTTCAGCGCAGCTGCTGGGCAGGTGCGCATTGCACCCGTAATACCTACACAGGCTAGTCTTTTCACCTTCTGGGTTCAATTAACTTTTTCCCACCATACTAGCGAATCATATTTTTTTTTTTTTTTTTGCGTGTAGCTGGGTGAAAATCGTTAAAAGACATCGCATGCGAGCTTTGCGATAGTGTGGGACTTCACCCGCCCACTAAAAACACCCGGAGAAAGCATGGTGTTACCATACTTCCAATAATCGCACCTAGTCGTTAAACTAATCAGCAATTTTTTTCTAATACTTGTAAATTTATGTTATAAGGAAGTAACTTTGGTCTGTTACCTTTTGTTTTTTAACTCGTCATCACTTTGTTCGGGTGATTATGTTATATATTTCTTTTTATTTTTTCTCCTAGTTAACTAGTTCGAATGGTTTTCTTCTTCGTAATCTTCTAACTAGATTGTTATTATTAACTAGTTCGACTACTTCTAAATTAGAATGGTTACGAAGCCTACCTTCATGTCTTCTTGCGACCTTCCTGACCTCGTCCTCTACCATTTCAATTTTTAGATCCCTATGTAGATCAGCGTTACGTATAGTACTTTATTTTGAAAGCATTGTATGCTTTGTAGGTTCGTCTTACTTGTGCACCCCCAAAGCTGAAGGCCATATGTCCATATTGGCTTTAAGACTTGCTTATAGAGAAGCAGTTTATTATATATTGAGAGACATGAATGCCTCCCTATTAGCCAATACATTTTTTTATATCGAATGTTTAGTTCGTATGTTTTTTCTTCACATGAGTTTTCCAGCGCAACTTCGCGTCTAAAGTCATGCCTAAATACTTAGCTGAGTTCGAATGCAGAACTACTTTGTTATTTATGTACACAGGTATGTGTTGTACGTTTTTATTAGTGAAGTTAACATGGATTGATTTCAGTTCATTTAATTTTATTTGCCATTTTTTGGTCCATTCAGATATTTCGTCTACTGTACTTTGTAGTTTTTCTGTAACTTCCTGCACGGTTTTTCCGACAGCAAGTACAACAGTATCGTCTGCAAATGTGGCAACAGTAGTTTCGTCATTTTGTGGTAGGTCGTTCGTGTATAGGAGGAACAGCACAGGCCCTAACACATTACCTTGCGGTACTCCAGATTTTATACATTTTAATGCGGAGTACTCTACTCTATAATCGCTGCTTTATATATGACTCTAGTATTTCCGAGTATTGTTTTGGAAGATATTTTTTCAGTTTATGGACCAATCCCTTGTGCCAAACTTTATCAAAAGCCTGTGTTACATCCAGGAAGATGGGAGAGCATATTCGTTTTTCTTCTAAGGCTTTTTCTATTTTGTCAGTTATTCTGTGGACCTGATCTATAGTGGAGTACCTATTTCTGAATCCAAATTGATGGTTGGGTATCAGTGCCTTTTCTTCTATAATCGGATGGAGTTGTTTCAGAAGAATTTTTTCGCAGAGCTTTGACAGTATTGGCAGCAATGAGATCGGACGATATGAGGTAACTTCACTGATAACTTCCGCGACTTTCCACATGCTTGGAACATAGCTTAGTCTGAACGCTGCATTTATTATCTGTGCTATATTTTGCATACCTTTTCTAGGCAGTTTTTTCAGAATTCCACCCGTGATTAAATCAAATCCTGGGGTTTTTTTAGGGTTGATCTTCTCTTTTATTTCTGTGGCTATTTCCTTAGAGGTTCAGCAAATAAATCGCCCCTTTGTTTGTTTGTTTTTGCCCAGTTTCCACTGCTGTTCTTAACTGGCGAATGTATGCCATTGGTCGTTTCATTTTTTTTGTAGCCTTCCACAGTGAGTATTCTGTACTAGCATCGTTTGTCAGATTTGCAAGGTATCTTTCCATCGACGCATTTTTTAATTCTGTGATCTTTTTTCTGAGCGTATTGTTTAAACTATTAAGCCTATTTTTATCACTTGGCGCTCTCGACAATTGCCAGCGTTTACGAGCTCTACTCTTTTCAGATATTATGTCGCATATTTCTTTGGGATATACGTTTCTTTTTTACTTTACTATTAGATTCAGGCGTTGCTGCCCAAGCAGCCTTTTGTATATTTAGGATGAAAGTATGTACTTCACTTTCTAGTTGCTCTGTTGTATCGATTGTTGTACTTAGTTCGATGCATTCCTCCAGCAAATATCTGAAATATATCCAGTCAGTTAGCTTGTTGACTAGACATGGGTTGCATTCCTTCAATATAATTTTATTACCAAGTGTAAGCAGCACAGATGAGTGATCTGAGCCAAGATCTGGCCCTTCCTGCACTTGGGTAGTATTTGAGGAGATATTCTTAGTTATAAAGAAGTCGACAACGTCCGGGATTTTGTTCCTATCTGTGGGCCAGTAAGTAGGATTTCCCGTTGAATGGTGATTAGCATTGCTTTCTTTTATAGCTTCAAGGAGTTCTCTTCCTCTTGTATTTGTTAATCTTGATCCGCAGAATTTATTCTTTGCGATGAAATCCCCGCCTATTATGAATTTATTCCCAAATTTACGGAAGAGGCTTTTAAAATCGTTTTGTTTCAGCCTATAGCTAGGAGAACAATATGCCGCTGCTACCGTTATCTGGCCGCTGCTTGTTTTTATGTTTACGGATTTGGCTTGTATTTCACACGACTGATATTCTTCATCTTCATCGTAGCTAACACCTTCCTTAATTATAACTGCAGCCCCCCCTCTTGCTGTACAGTGAGGATGTGCGGTATAGTATGTCTTGTATCCGCGAAGTTTATATACCAGTATTGTTCCAATTTTGAAGTGTGTCTCAGAGACTAGACATATGTCAATTTTGTTTATATCGAGAGTCGCTTGCAATTCGTCTTTGCGATTCTCGACTACTTACTTACTTACTTAGATCCTTTAACCCCTCGGGGGGCATAGGGCGTCAACCACGCCTGCGCGCCATCGTGTTCGAAGTTCTGCAACGCGTTTGAGCTGCCTCCAACTCATTCCTAAAGAGCTCGATTCCTCCTCAACTGTTCTGCGCCACGTTTGCCTAGGGCGTCCCGCTATTCTGCCTGCCTGGGTGAGCGGATTCCACTGCATAGCGTATTTCGCAATGGAGTTGTCTTCGCGCCGTAGGGTGTGTCCAATCCATTGCCACTTTCTTCTTCGTATAGTAATGCTTATAGGTTCTTGGCCCGTTCTCAGATAAAGTTGTTCGTTAGAGATGCGGTTCGGCCAAAAAATCCTCAAGATGATTCTTAAGCATTTGTTTACAAAGACTTGCAGCTTCCGTGTGTTAATGGTGTCCACCTTCCAAGTACTGCACCCATAAAGCAGAACTGATTCTACGTTGGAGCGGAACAGTCGCAGCTTGGTTCTTAAGCTGATAACATTGCTTCTCCAGATTTTAGATAGCATTCCGAACGCAGCTTTAGCCTTCCCGATTCTGCTGCACACATCCAGTTCGGTGCCACCGCGATTAGCCGAGACCACACTTCCTAAATAAAGAAAGTTATCAACTTTCTCGACTTCCTGTCCGGCAATGTTAAGTTGAGCGCGGCTGTTAGAAGAAGTGCTCAGGGCTTTTGTTTTGGTTGTGTTTACTTTTAGCCCCACTTTGTTTGCCTCAGCTTCTAGATTTTGGGCCATCAGATGAAGATCCATTATCCGATGTGAAAGTAGACAAACATCGTCAGCGTAATCTAGGTGTTTAAGGTAAGATGTCATAGTCCAACGAATTCCGTAGTTGCCTTCCGTCAATGCTGCACGGAGTACATCGCTGATAACCACCAAAAACAATAGTGGTGACAGTATGCACCCTTGACGTACTCCACTTTGGACTTCAAAATCCTCCGACACCTTACCATTGTGCACGACGTGACACTTACCGCCCTCGTATGTAGCCTTGATAATAGCTATAAGTTTTTCTGGGATGCCTCTCCTGCGCAAGGCCAACCAGATAGCATCTCGGTTCAATCTGTCGAAAGCTTTCTCGAAGTCGATAAACATTAAATGTAGCGGAGACCTATACTCAACGCATTGCTCGATAATGATCCGTAAGGTGTTTATGTGGTCAATGCAGGAGGATCCAGCGCGAAAGCCTGCCTGTTCGACATCGAGAGTTGAATCTAAATGTTCTTTAATTCGTTCTAGAATTATTTTAGCTATTATTTTAGCCACGGCTGGAAGAACGCATATACCTCTCCAGTTACCGCAATCCATCAAGTTTCCCTTCTTTGGAAGTTTAATGATCATCCCCCTTTTCCACTCCTGTGGAAATTGTTCACTATCCCAAGCTCTCCGTATTAGGGGATGCAGCAAATCTGCCGATGTATTTGGCGCCGCTTGAAATAGCTCGGCAGGGATGCCATCAATACCAACCGCCTTGTTCTTCTTGAGGGACTTGATTGCTGTTATTATCTCGGTTTTGCTGGGAGGTGCGGTGCGAATTCGGGAATTTGTTGCTTCGAACTGCTCATTCGAATTCGAGATCATACCGCCATCGTCTATGTGATTTAGCACTGTAGCAAAATGTTCTCTCCATCTAGTGAGCTGATCTTCATCCGAAATCAGAAGGTTACCGTCTAGACTCTTCACTGGATGTTGTTTGGAGTTTCGACCACCGATGAGCTCCTTAGTGATACTATACACGGTCCTACTGTCGCACCTACTCGCTGCTTCTTCAGCCCTTGAGGCCAGTGAGTTGATATATTGACGTTTGTCACGTCTCACACTACGCTGCACTTCTTTCTTCTTCGCACGGTATTGGGTTTCAAACTCGGTTCTCTCTACTGCTGAGGCCGCTGCAATCCGAGCCTTGATTGCTGTACGCTCATCGATCCGTCTCCAGGTGTCTGTAGAAAGCCATGTGCGGTGTTGTTTCTGCTTTTTACCGACATACGTGCGTGCCCCAGTCGCAAAAGCATTTTTCACAGCACTCCAGTGGTCATCCATGTTCTCTATGCTGCTGATTGCTTCTGCTTCTAAGGCAAGATGGTCCCTGAACTGTTGGCGCACTTGGGGAACCTTGAGCCTGTCGATATTAAACCTGGTGATGTTAAGTAGGTTTGAGCGGTTGCTGTTGACGGATGCAGTACGAAGGCGTAAATGAGCTACCATAAGATGGTGATCTCGTTCTAGTCCGACGTCAGCTCCACGTCTGTTTCGGACGTCCAGGAAACAATTTCTAAAGCGGCGACTGATCGCAATGTGGTCGATCTGGTTGGATGTTCGTTGCCTATCAGTAGAGACCCAACTGATTTTGTGGCAGGTGTTATGCTTAAACAGCGTACCTCCGATGACTAGGCGGTTGGTATTGCAGAAGTCCACAAACCACTCACCGTTATCATTACGGTCTCCCACGCCGTGAACTCCCATCACGTGCTTAAGCATGGTGTTGTCGCTACCCACCTTGGCATTGAAATCTCCCATCACCATTACGATGTCCCCATTAGGCGTTTGGTTGTAGGCGGCGCCTAAGTGGCTATAAAAATCATCCTTTTCGTCCTCAGTCGCGTCTAGAGTCGGAGCATAACACTGTATGATGGTAATTTTTCTAACTCTACTCTGGAACCTAGCCGTCAATATCCGGTCATTATGGGGTTTCCAGGATATGAGGCTACTACGTGCTGCTGGAGTTAGCATGAGTCCTACTCCGGAACTCCGTGCACTTCCAGCTGGTTTCCCAGAGTAGAGCATGACAGTGTTTTTTGTTGGGGAGATGAATTCCCCAGCATCGAACCATCTTATCTCGCTCAGCCCTAAGATGTCTATTTTATACCTTGCGAATTCGCGTTCTAATTGGAGGAATCTGGCGTTATAAGGCCCTTCCTTGAGTGAGTCCAGGAGGGTCTTAACGTTCCAGAATCCGATCGTTGTCCGTGTCCGATAGCCAAAGGTCGTCATCAAATTATCCGTCCGTATCCGAGGCGTTGGTTTTCGTTTCGGAGCAGTAAAAGTTTTTATGGTTCCTGTTTTTTGGCGCAGGAAGCTCGCCATTCGTCCTCTCCCGTTAGCAATTTCCGAAGAAATCCCCAGATGGCACCACGAGGAGGTGGGAGTAGGGCTTACTAACAGAGCTGCTAGGTTTTCGGCTGCAGTGGCTCTTTCTCGTTACTTAGCGGACCAACACCTATCGGGAGAT
Organism: Brachypalpus laphriformis; assembly: GCA_945910035.1. Classification (NCBI taxonomy): domain Eukaryota; kingdom Metazoa; phylum Arthropoda; class Insecta; order Diptera; family Syrphidae; genus Brachypalpus; species Brachypalpus laphriformis. The sequence continues at coordinate 128,774,034 of OX246756.1, forward strand.
GCTGCCCCTACGAGGCCTTTGTTAGTCGTTTGCCATCCGATTTGCGATTCTCGAGACCATTGGCATTCCATAACAATATTTTTATGTTTTTAGCCATTAGGATCTTTTAGAAACAGTTTTTTTGTTACTGTTTAGTTTTTCAAGGAAAGATATTCTTTCCAGAATTTTCTTATTATTCTTTTCCATGTCGTCCACTAGCGAATCATAGGTTGTTATCGGAGTATCCTATTAAATACAACAAGAAAAAATTGCCCCCTTGGTGGAACGAAGATCTATCCAATCTGAGGAAGATTACTAGAGATATCTTCAATATCTGCTTCAAATATAAGTTCTGGCAACCATATAAGGATTGTCTGAAGGAATATAAGAAATCCATTAAAAGTGCCAAGTCTCCTGCCTAGAAAGACTAGTGTCAGTCCTTTGAAACCATAAGATTCTGCCAGGCTGAGTAAAATTCTGTCTAAGGAACATTCTAGCCCGTCCTTTATTAAACGGCCGGATGGGACTTAGATGGACTCCTCTAGCGAGTCCCTGGAACTTTTAATGCAAACACACTTTCCAGGATATAAAAATGAGATTCCTCTCCCACCAGTTTTTCAGCCCGCGCAATCTTCTTCCTGGAATGATATTAAGTCAACAATTACAGCAGTTAATACGAGTACCTTCTTGGCTATTAAAAGTTTCTCTCCCTATAAATCGGCCGGCCTTGACGGCTTTCTTCCGATTATGATGCAAAAAACGTTGGACCAGGTGGCCCCATGGCTAGTACCGATCTACAGAAGCTGTATTCTCCTAAACCACGTTACCCTGAGCTGGAGACGTGTTCGTGTTGTGCCCGCAAAGGATTTCAGACCTGTCAGCTTATTCTCTTTTCTTTTAAAGACGTTGGGACGCACCTTAGATACACTAATTCGAAATACTCTAGATAAATCCCTTATATCCAAATCTCAACATGCGTACACTAAAGGGCGATCGACAGAGACGGCGCTCCAAGCTGTGCGAACGATAGAAAAGACAATCCACTTCAAACAATATACCCTTGCTACCTTCTTAGACATTGAAGGTGCCTTCAATAACATCAGTACGGAATCGATTCAGGAAGCTCTGAATCTCTCTGGGTGTGGAAGAGTTTATTAGCAAATGGATATTGACAATGCTAAAAACTAGAATCATTCAATCGAATCTCGGCAACAGCAGCTCCACCATATCTGTTGTTAGAGGAACTCCTCAAGGTGGGATCTTGTCTCCTCTTCTATGGCTTATGGTCATCAATAAAATTTTGTGTAGACTTGATAGGGATGGAGTTAAGGTTGTCCCATATGCGGATGACGTGGTAATACTGGTATCGGGGATGTTTCCATCCGTAATCAGTGAGATTATGGAAGGTGCCTTGGGCAAGATTAGCTCATGGGCCACTGGATGGGGACTCAGCGTCAACCCAAGGAAAACTGAACTGAAGCTTTTTACCACTTAAACCAAAATACCGACGTTTACGCTTCCACGGCTATACAATCATCTACTCTCCCTATCCTCCAGTGCCAAGTACTTAGGTGTGGTACTTGATCCAAAACTAAGCTGGAAGCTTAATATTGAGCAACGGGTAAATAAGGCCTGTATTGTTTTCCATGCCTGCAGCAAGACCTTTGGCAAGAAGTGGGGACTTCGCCCGAAGATGGTTTGATGGATGTACACTGCCGTGGTGCATCCCATTCTTTCCTATGGATCGCTAGTCTGGTGGCCTGCGTTAAGGAAAGCTTATAAGATCAAACTTATCAACAGGGTACAAAGAACTGCGGCTATAGGCGTAACGGGTGCCATGAGAACATGTCCAACCAAAGCCTTGAACGTTATCCTGCACCTTTTACCATTCGATCTTCACATTATGCATCTATCAGCATGTAGTGTGGTCAGACTAAGGGAAACAGGATGTTGGTGCACCAATCCTTATGGTCATGGTAGTATCCTGAATCTGCTACCGCATGATCTGGCAGCTAATCTGACCGACTGTATAACTCCCACAGTGAACTTTAGATATGACGTTACGGCCAGATTCCCAACCCGGGCGGAATGAGAAACTGGCGAACTGACAAATGATTTCGAAACAACAATCTTCACCGACGCACAGTGGCTCCTTTTGACATTTTTGGTTGCAAAAATCATAACTCTTAAACGAATAAAGATATCTTGACAGTTTTCTTTTCCGCTTAAAGGAAATTCCCAGAGCTTTATTTGCGAACTTTGAGTAAATGCTTCACAGGGTGTTCCAGAATCTTCTGTTGAGATAAGACTTCCAAATATTCAAAAGTTCATTATTGAAATAATAACAGGGTGTCTAAAAGCTAACTCGAGCAGAACAGTTGTGAAAAAAGTAAACGAACCATTTTTAAAATGTTATTTTTTTATGTGTATCAAAACAGAATTTTTTCATTTTGTGTCACAACAGATTGTATAATAATGATTCTTTTTAAGTCAAACAGTGAAGAAAACAGTAAATGGGCCAAAAATTTAAATAAAAAAAATTATATTGCTTGGAAACTTTCGTCAATATCCGGGGTAATATCTAATAAATTTATCATTTCTGGAGAGTATTGTGCTGTGAGATCTTTTACGTAATTACGAGGCTTGAAGTAATACTTGATATTGATTTAAATTGCAGGGAAAAGCACAATACTCTCCAAAAATCATAAGTTTATCAGGCATAACTCCGAATGTTGACGAATTTTTTAAAGAAATCTGATTTTTTTATTTACATTTTTGTCCGTTTACTTTTTTCTTCACTGGTTGAGTTAAAATGAATCACTGAAATATTTTATTATGTACTATAATCTGATGTGCCACAAAATAAAAAAAAGATCTTTTAATACACTAAAGAAAAAACAGTAAAACGATTCGTTTACTTGTATTAACAACTGTTTTCCTCGAACTAGCTTTTAGACGCTCTGTTATTACTTCAATCACAAACTTTTGGATATTCTTAAAGTAAAATATTATGTTTATCACGTGTGGTGAGGAAGTCTTCTTTCAGCAGAAGATCCTGAAACACCCTGTAAAACATTTTTCTCAAAATTCACGAATTTTATAACCCTGGAAATTTCCTGTAAGCGAAAAAAACGGTCTGATATCTTTATTTGTATAAGAGATACGATTTTTGGAAGCAAAAAAACTCAAAATGAGCGCTGCACTTCTCCAATGAGCGAGCGATAAAAAAAAATTAAATTTGGCTTACCTCGTCAATCAAATCTCTCTAGCATAAAGTTCCCACAAGTTTCTGCACCTGAGTTTTTCAATACATATTTACAAATATATGAAAATTAATTACCCGTTGGATTCATAGAATTATTTGCTGCAGGTACGAAAACCGAACAAATAGGGATTTCCAATAAATCGCAGAAGAAAAAACAATATTTCGTTACAACTCCTAACGTTGTCAAAAAGTTTAAACAAACTGTTGTATGGTACATACATCCATTTTAAACAATATTTCTTATGCGACTGCTCGACCGCTCATTTAAGTTTTAAATGATAATTTCATACTTATGTTTCATTCTTTTATACCTTAAAAATAAATACCTGCACTAAAAAAACGCAGACAAAATTGGCCGACTTCTTCAAAACAAATCTGTCTAGCGCAGCTCTATGCAACTTTATGCAGCTGAGTTTTTGGATTTATGTTAAGAAATATATATAAATAATAGGATTTATTATCCGTCGAGTTTGGTTTAATGACTCTTAAATGTTTTTTTTTTTTGCTCAATTTAAAGTCGAAAAAGTGTGCAATAAGTGGTGTTTCAAAAAACATTAAATTAAACAGCTTAAAAAAATTATTAAATTTTTGTATTTTTGATTTTAGTAATTAACAAGTACATATATAAAAAAAACAGTTTTTTTACGCTCTTTTCCTAGTTTGTACACTCAAAGCTAAAAAAAAAATTTAAAAAAAAAGTGCTTTTCTCACCATAAAAATTGATCAAGTTTGATTCGCTCTACAAGCCAAACCACTCATCCAAATGAAATATTTTTTTCGATTACTAGAGCTCCAAACATTTCCTAATTCCGTGAATTTAAAAGTTTTGCATTATATATACCCACCCGAAAAATGAATTTCGCAAGGACTTTTGCATAAACGGGCCACTGTGCGACGGTTCAAAAGTTGACTGCGGGGTAGGGGCGGTGATATTCTCTGACTCCCTCAATATTTCCAGGTTTTACCGGCTTCCTGATTCGTGCAGTGTCTTCGAGGCGGAAGTTTTTGCTGTACGTGAGGCCTACCGCCTACTTAAGCAAACCTCTACACCCCTAAATACCATTGCCATCCTCATTGACAGCCAGGGGCCTATTTCACCAGCTACAAATTACAATCACAAACTTGTACTTCTTGATCCCAATTACAAATTTGTAATTTGTGTTTTTGTTTCACAAAGCACAATAATGTGTACTCCACAAATTAGTAATAGGAATGGCAAGGCAAAACTTGATAATCACAAGTCGTAAAAATTAGCGTTGCACTGGATTTTTGTACGACTTGTAATCTACGAGTAGATACATACATTCGTTTTTTCGCAAATGTGTGGAATATCGGTTCGAAAACACGTTGGCTATGAATAAACAAAATATTATAAGATTTTAGTTGTGTGTCTAATTAGAGAAAAAAGCTTGAAGTACGTATCCTAGAAATATCTTTAAGATATTATACGGCCAAATTTACAATGGGGAGCCATGGTAATGCACATGTCCTTATGTTGGTACATATCGTAATATCAAACAAGTTTGCCCGGGTGCTTCAGAAAGTCCTTTATTGTTTTAATGTTTTTATTTTTTAACTATTTTATTATTTCTATTTTTTAACAAAAACTTAATATTGGTAAAAAGATTGGTTTTGTACGACATCTTCAAACAGTAAGTTTACAACAACGGCAAACACATGACCCTGTTTAGATGTTAACTGATGAGTGCGCACTGGGCAGTCATGTCTTGTATGCATGGCTGCAGTTTCGTATTACTGTCCACTATTTCCAATCCCATGTAAAACAGTATTGCTGCCTAGTGGATAAAAAAAATATTTGGCGCAACAGATCTTTAAGTGGATGGGTCTAGCTTCTCCCAAACTTGAGGATGCCTTGGGGATAATCGGCTTTTTTTCAGTTGTATGACAAATTTGTTTCCCACAAACAAAAATTATTTTTTCCGCTTTCCAGGGGCTGAAAGAAAAACGCACATTAAAATCAAAACATTAGGAAACGTTTTAGTTTATACGCGGATGGTATATGGGAAACTGGAGCAAATTCATCATCGGGGCACCTTCGGCATTGCAGATTTTACTAAGATCGCCGAGGTCTAAACTAATCATTTAAACGCTGAAGACATCCTCCGGTGAGAGTATGGGATGCTATGTAGTTTGGCAGCTCTAGTTAGTTGGGAAAGAAAGTTACGACTGGTTGTTTATTTTTTTTGCTCCTGCTTGCAATTTCTCACTTCAGGTACATATGTGAGCAATTTTGTATGTTGTTTTTGTGTAAATAAAAGTGAAATCTTGTAAATAGTGTTATTGAACATTGAATTTTAAGTTAAGTAAATTAAATCAGCTTTGCCCTTTTTTTTTCTTTAATATATTAAAACAGGAAATATGAGACACTTGGGTACATTCGGCATTTGTTGAAGGGGCACATTCGGCAAATGCCAAATGTACCCCTAAGTTTAATAATAATATGTAGTGTAATTGACAAAAGGATAGGTATTGGACGTTGGGATTTGAATTTGGGATGTGGAAAGGACCTAAGGAAGTGATGGGACCGGAAAGGGAAACAGTGTCGTATGCGAGAAACATGGCACGCTAGCGAAGCACGGCTCAGCTCGCCGGAAATGGGGGGGAACTTGTTCTCGCACACAACCTCACCTATTACAAAAAACATATATCGTGCCAAAAAAAATATTTAACTTACTTAAACAGCAGACGGACCTCACCACACTAAAGGCGCTGCGAATGGTAGTGCAGCAGTGATGCCGTTTGCCAATTTTTTAGTGAAGTGTTTTCAGAAAAAAATAGAAGTGTTTTGCTAAAAAGTGAAGTGTCATTATAAAAGTGGAGTTTCTTATATTAAACGACTATTTATGAAAAAAAAAAACATAATTTTTTTTAAATTAGGGAGCTTTAATCTAAGCTTTGTGGTATCTTAATACATCTTTTGGCGATACCCAGTTCTTGAAACCGTTTTCAGAAACAATTCCTTTCACAAGCATCAGTGAATTAACAGTGCTAACCTTTAAGTTGTCTCGGCCTAAACTCTTAATCAATTTGGTTTAGGAAAACACCCTATCAGTAAATGCACTACTATGAGGAAGACACAACAAGGCTCCTATAAACTCTTTTAAATGAGGGTACATAATCTGCCCCAAAGCATTTTTGAGGCAGAAGACAGAATGCCAAAAGACTTAAAGACTTTCTTCTTTGGGTAGAATTGTAGACTTGTACTTATCGATGTAGATATCGAATGAATGTGTTCGCGTATACGATTTTTGGCTACTTTATGGGAGAGCTCATTAATGAATATATAATGCAATTTCCCAATTAAGGGGGAAAATATAAAGTCTACAAAAAGTGAAGTGTTTTTGCGAAAGAGGAAGTGTCGAAGTGTTGTCTATGAAAACGAAGTAAAATACTTCGATTGAAGTATAAACGGCAACGCTGTAGTGCAGCGTTGGCCATTTCCCTCCCTTCCTGGAAATCCTTTGGCCATACATTTTGGGATTTCCCCAACATCGCTGCTGCTGCTTGTACGGATATCTTTCAGCGTTCTTACAATAAATGATTTTTTTTTTGTATTTCCCTCTTCTTTTTTTTTGGTTCTTTATACGCACTAATCCTGTTTTATTGCACTAGAGTCTACTTAAACACTAATAAAAAAATAAAATTAAAACAATCTAATAGAATTTTTAAATTTTAGGTACACTGTACTTTTTTTTTTTTATATGTATTATATTTACAAATTCACTGCCACTATGTGGTCTTTAAAAATGTACTGGCACTTGTGCGTGTGTTTCTGTGGACTCTCGATTTCGAAATGGTTAAATTCTTTGTCCTATTCCCTATACTCTTCCAAGAGTCCCTCTAGCCTACGGGTTATTCCACTAGCCGTTCGAGAGCTCTCTCAGCTAGAGGAATTTCAAACCGTAACGCCTCTTTGGTTTAGCAATTCGACTCAAAGTTCTCGTTGAACTTGAGCTCACTCTATGTGATAAGCTCTGGTACAATTTCCGGAACGATGCGGAATGACCAAGGGGAAAAGGAGGAAATTGAACACACAAATGTCAAAAAAAACCAAAAGCGGCGAGAATCTTTGGGTAAGTTTCGGTTTTTTATTTATTTTTCCTACTAATTCTTAAGCTTTCTTTCTGAATTTTACAGATTACGATGGCGACTGTATACCCTTACCACCACAAACGAAGCAGAAGCAGCATATTTCGTGTAAGTGTCTTTTTGTACGATTTTCCCATTTTGTTTACTTTTTGTTTTATTGCATGTTCGGAGCCACTCGCGCCGGCTGGATGATTGGACGGACAGACGAAAGGACTTACAACCACCCATACTTGCTTCCTGTGGTAAGTGCCATTAAATAAACCTATTCGAATATTCATTTTTTTATTTCTCCACAGGGTAGCTGCAACAGTAGCTTACCTATATACACCACCTTCAACCGCTTAGCGTTCCAGTATTTGGTCCTTTCAAGAAATTCTACCGAACATCTTTCAATGATTTCTTATGCGGCAATAAAGGGAAACAAATAACTATTTATGATGTGGCCAAACTGACTAATCTGCCTTTCTAGAAGTGACTTCAAGAGGACTTATAAAATGCATGCTGACGACAAATGAAGCCTGGAACACACCGAACGAAATCATCACCAGCATGATGCAACAACTACGTCTGGAGGAACGAGCAGTAGCGAGAAATGAGGATCCTACAAACACTGGAAGGTAAACAAAGTTACACAAAAACGCCCACATATGCAATGTTACGCAAGTGACATGTTAAAGACACACAATGACAAGTGAACTCACGCAGCAACAGAAATTGGAATGTGTAAATTGAGCTGCTGCAAAGCTGTAAATCACAATTTGTAAGTTGGTGAAATAGGCCCCAGGCCGCTATCAAAACTATAACATCTGCCAAAAAAAAACAGCAACATTGAGGGAAATGCACTGATGAACTCGTGAGGCAGGGATCTGCCCTTGGTGCTTCCCTAGCAGAGGCGGTGAACGTCCCGTTGGGGGTCATAAAGGGAGGCATCTTCGCGCATTATCTGCTAAAGGCTGATTGCAGATGGCAGATGGCACAGAACTGTGTCATCTCCAGGCAGATGTGGCCCAAATACTTCCGGAAAAGAACGCAAGATCTACTAAACTGAAACCGTGCAGATATCGCAAGAGTTCTCGCAGTTAGTACTGGCCACTGGCCCATCGGAGTTTATGCGGCCGAATAGGCATTACAATTAATGCACACTGTCGCAGCTGCAATATTGCTAACGAGAATGAAATAATCTTACACTTCCTCTGCAAGTGTCCGGCTTTAGGCAGGGCCAGAAAGCGAACCTTAGGTAAACCCTTTTTCGACAACCTAATAGAGTTAGCGGCGATTAGCATTGGGGATATTAGCAGTTTCCTCAATGTAACAGGGTGGATTTGAATAATCCTTACTCTTTTTCCCTTTCCCTACAAGTTAACGTCCTTTTTACATCCGATAGGTCACTTGAGTTGTGGTAGATATTAAAACGGAGACCTATTGAGGCTGCTTGGGTCACGAGTAGTTTCGAGGTCAAACTTAATGTGCATATGGTTTGATAAGGTAAGTTCTAGTACCTCTTGTCTGAAGGATTTGACAAAAGTAGGTTCATTTCCCCTATATAATATTTCAATATTCAAAGCGATAAGGAGGTTTAGAAGGCACTCACCTCTTTGGTTTACATTGGAGCTGCCTCAGGTCGTATAATGGACGTTTGCATTGGAGCCTAAGATGATTTGGTGTCCAATCTTCTTACCATATTTTAACAGTTTGGCGACTTCGTCAGATGGGTCAGGAGTTTGGTTGTCACCAAAGTATTCTAAGGCGGCGATGATAGATTGCCGGCTTCTGTTGGTTGTTAGATAGGGATAGGGAGAAAGTTAATTATTTTATTGATCAGAAGGGCAGACCTTGGTAGGGTTGCTTGTTACCATAGATTAACTTAGAACAGTTGCTGGAAAGGCCACATATTTTGCCATCACGGACCTATTGTTTCTGAATTAGGAGGATGTCCAAGTTGCTTTTAATAAACCTACTTACTTACTTACTTAGGTTGCGCTACAGTTCGGGGTGAACCTGGGCCTCAACCAACAAGCCTCTCCATTTAGCTCGGTCTTTAGCTAATTGCCTCCAGTCGCGCACTCCAAGTTGGTCGAGGTCCCCTTGAAATTGTACGCGCCACCTACGGCGATGATTCCCTCTACTGTGTCGTCCCTCAGGGTTAGATTCGAAGACTCTGCGGGCCGGAGCGTTGGTGTCGCTCTACATGTCCTAGCCATCTCAGACGTCCAATAAGGTGTTTTTTGACTAGGTCGATGTCGCTGTACAGCTCGTATAGTTCGTAATTGAATCTTCTCCTCCAAAACCCGTCAACGCAAACGGGACCGAAAATCTTACGAAGAATTTTTCTCTCAACCGACATCTTCAGCCTCTTCTAATAAAGTCCATGTTTCAGTGCCGTAAAGCAGGACTGAGATGATCAGGGTCTTACACAGAGTCTCTTTAGTTGTTCGAGATAGGGCTTTACTGTTAAATCGCCTTATAAGCCGAAAAAACAGCGATTGGCAAGAGTTATTCTTCGATTGATTGCTGCGCTGATCTTGTTTTTCGAGTTTATAGCAGAGCCAAGGTAGACAAAGTCCCTTACTACCTCGAAGTTATAGCTGCCGACTGTGATGTTCTGTCCAATTCATCGGTGTTGGCTGTCCCTTCTTGCTGACAGCATATACTTGGTTTTCCCCTTGTTTATCGCTAAACCCATTTTGGCCGCTTCCGCCTCAATGCTTGCAAACGCACCGGTGCCAGCCCGCTGCGTTCTTCCAATAATGCCTATATCGTCGGCGTATGCAAGCAGTTTTACAGACTTGTAATAGATTGCGCCTCCGGTGTTGGCTTGTGAGTTCCGCACAATCCGTTTAAGTACAATATTAAAGAGGTCACATGACAGCACGTCACCTTGTCTAAAATCTTTTATGACATCAAAGGCCTCGGTGAGGTCATTACCGACCTTGATGGAGCAGCGAGCGTTCACCATCGTAAGCCTGCACAGACGAAAAAGTTTGGCAGGGATGTCAAAACTAGACATGGCTCTATAAACCTCTTTTCTAGAGATGCTGTCATAGGCGGCCTTGAAATCGATAAAGAGAAGGTGAGTATCGATTTGGAATTCTTGTGTTTTCTCCAGAATCTGCCGAAGTGTGAAGATTTGATCGATGGTGGACTTTACTGGTGGACGCCAATTTTGACTATCATCGTCCATGTTGAATGGTTCATTCTGCCTGACAGCGGGATGTTGGTCTTCGTCGCCGTTATACAGTCTGCAGAAGTAGGTTTTCCATATTCTCAGCACCGACTGTGATTCTTCTACGAGGTTTCCATTTTCATCTCTACAGGTTTCTGTATGGGTATTGCTTCTCTGACACGTTTTTTTACCTTTTGGTAAAATATCCGTACATTGTTCCTGGAGTATAAACTCTCGATATACTCAAACGCGCGCTTCTCATGCTCTTTCTTCTTGTTTTGGAGAAGCCGATGCTCGTCCCGTCTCTTTTGCTCGTAAAACTCACGAGCAGCTCTCGTCTTCCATTGCAGCGCCGCTTTGTATGCCTCTTCTTTTGCTGCATGCACTCGCCGGCATTCTTCGTCAAACCAGCGGTGGTGGGCGAGCGAGACACAGCACATCAGTCGCGGCGTTTCTGATGGCATGTTAGCAGCGTTGCCACTGGTCTTCGGCATTGGATGCTTGCGGCATAGAGGTGACTGAGAGATTTCGGAATACGCGTTCAGCGAAGAGTCTGGCGGTCTCTTGCGATTGTAGCTTCTCGACGTTACATTTTCTCACAGTGATTCTTCTTTGTTGCTCAGATTGGGATATCCGCATTCGTACCTTGGCTACAACAAGGTAATGATTCGAGTCTGTGTTGGCCGCTCGGAAGGTCCGGACATCCAGAATACTGGAGGCATGCCTTGCGTCAATCGCAATTTGATCAACTTGGTTGAGCGTTACATGATCATTGGACCGTCATGTCTGGTTATGAATATCGAGATGAGGAAACCATGTGCTTGCTATGGTGACATTTCGCTCCAGAACGAAATCAGTTAGCCTTAGTCCGTTATCACACGTGGTATCTTGTAGGCTATGCTTACCAAGGACATCCTCGGTTCCTATTTTGGCGTTAAAAGATTAAAAGACATTAAAAGATTTGCTCTTGCGATAGCACACAGCGTAAGTTCTTGTTTGCAAGTAGCGATCGGTGTACCTAGAGTATCCTGATTTGGAAGGATGAATATAGTAGTTCCTATTCTGGCGGGTTTATCGGCCTTAAAATTCCCTGGAATGTCCCTATGCACTGGCACCCAACACTGGTGAATATTGAACTGCTCCCTTTGTGATAGACGATTGGAAATCTGGAGCCACTAATGAATTTATAGATATCGGTTCTAAGGATTTGATTGTTGTTTGGCTATCTGAGAAGATGTGGATATCTTTAGCGGATACGACGTTTTTCTTTAGCCAAGATAAGACTTTACTAATCCCCTTCATATCCGCCTGTCACATTTGGAAGACGGAAGCCACTGTTAAACCACCAACCCTGTCTTTATGTTTAGTTGTTATTACAAAACATATGTATTAACATATCGCACCCCAGCGACAAAAATTTAGTAACCCAAAAATCATGATTTTTTCTGATTTCCACGAAATACAATTTAAAAATCAATACTCCAATACTTAGCGCTGGATTGGAGTGATAATTTATTGTCAGCCATACACATTCCACCAAATTAAAAATATTTCTCAGTTTTTTCCGTTTTTTTCAAAACCAACCTTTTCAGTTACTACAGTTTTGTCGCCGGAGTGCGATATGTATCTACCGTTAAGGAACAGAGCAATTGCTGTAAGCAATAAAGCAAGTCTTCCATATTTGATCAACTCTTTTTTGCATACATATATCCTTAAAGCATATATATTTGCACATACTATGTATGTACATTAGAGTACGGTACTTTGTCAGCTACCCAATCTGCATTATGATTATTAAAGTAAAAATAGTGTCAACATATAAAGATGAACGAGGAAATTTTTAAGAAGGCAGAAAATCGAGGAAATAAAAAAAAAGGCATTTAAATACTCCTTGAAATTGCATTCAAAGAAGGAACGAAAAGAGCAGAGCTTGATTTCACACATCTCCTGGTGCTGGTACTTTTTCTTTTATTTCTGCCATTTTTATTTATAAAGGATTGGAGTACCCTTTGGTTGTTCATATTCTAGAAGTTGGAGGGCGGTAGAATTTTATGTTAGTCATAAATTATGTATTTTTTTTTTTCTTTTACTATAAAAAACCCAGTACTGGGAAATATACATATGTAAATATACATACATATAATATATACATATATGTATGTACATTGTACATTTGCATGCGTAGTGGCATGAGACAGAGACATTTGTTAAAAATATGATCTTAATTTCGTGGGTTGGAAATACTTACACATAGATGTAGGATTGGGGCCAAACAAAGGACAACACAGGCTAGAGATAACAGACAACAGTCATCCACCTAATATCACACATTAACCCAGAAGTATATAAGAACCGCTAACGGCGACAGGCGGACGACAAGAACATTACGCAGTTGTAACATCATATCAGTAAATAAGCAAACGAACGGACGAAGGACGAGACAAAGAAACAGACACACACGAACACGAGAGCTTTGAGTTTTCCTTTCCTTTTGAGTAGAGTGAGCGAGCGTGTAATGGGCAACAACCCTCTTGTGTACATCTAAACAATAAATATCACAATTGAATTATTATAACGTAGAGAGTGTCGTTTTTTTCGAGACAACGAGCCAGCGAAGAGGATCGTAGGATCGTGCCTAAGAAATCCTACAAGTGTGAGCTCGTCCGGGATATTATAAAAAAATATATAATATCATCCGGGACAAACATAAAAGACTAAAGAATAACATCAATCGATAGTGCCTGAGAGTGAAAAAAAAAAAGAAAAAGAAAAAAACATAAAAGACTATTAAGGGCAAATCAGTAGAAATTTTCATCAATCATTATGGTGCAGCACAGTGACTAGTGCAAGTAAAACCCAACGGCGTCATCAAACCCGTTGAGGAATTTTTATGCGGAGCTTTAACTGTATGCCCCAACGAATAGCTGTGTCGTGTCAAGACAAAGAAGAAAACTAGCGGTACCGAGAATGAAGGTAGCGAAACCGAGAAGCGAAGTGGCGGAACCGAAGGAGCAACGGTTGCAGGGTGGTACGAGCACCGAAGAAGAAGACCAGGAAGAAGGAGAAAGATAGCAGAGTGCCCAACACAATTGGTTGGCAAGTCTTTTTTTTTTGTTGGCTCACAGACTTCTTTTTTCTTTTTAATATTTAATTTTACTGATTTTTGTTTGGTTAAAAAAATTGTTTTGAATCTTTTTTTTGATTTTTAATTAATTGTTTAATTGGTAACATTGTAAAATTATAATGAATCGGGAAGAGGTATTAGCCCTGACAGCGGACGGACTTAGGGCAAAACTGACCGAATTAAACTTACCAACAATAGGACTGAAACAAGCACTACAAGACAGGCTATCCGGCGCAATGCCCGACACGATGAGGAACCATTCGAGGAAGCCGAAAGCATGGAGTCTGCGTCTACGAGCCGAGCCGCGTTTACACTTCGTGACATCGAAGACTCCATGATCCAATTCGACGGAACCGGCTACACAGACATCAATCTGTGAATCCGGGAATTCGAGGAGACGGCGATTACTTTTACGATTGAATTGGAACAACTTGCAGAAACTGGTCTACGCGAAACTACTTCTAAAGCGAGCCGCCAAACTTTTCCTTCGGAGTCAACCGGGGATAAAGAATTGAGGCGGCTTAAAAAAGGCGTTAATCGAGGAATTCGGCACCAAGCTGTCGTCGGCTGAAGTACATCGTCTATTTAGAGCACGTCGTAAAAAATTATCGGAGACGTTGAGAGAATACCTCTCTGGGTTGGTAGAGTTAGGGGAGATGATCCCACTAGACGACGAGAACCTGATAGAGTACTTCGTTGAGGGAATACCGGACGCTAGGCACAATAAGGCAGTGCTATACCAAGCAAAAACCTTAGTGAGCTAAAAAGTCACCTGAAAGTGTACGAGAAATGTCGAGGCTCTAACCCGCAGTCGTCAGACTCGTGGGGGAGCCAAAGGCCATCGTCGATTCCACCGCAGGTAACAAAGTAGGAGAGAATGGAGAGGAAGAGTTTCAGGTGTGGTCAGTCAACACACATCGCAAGGGATTGGCAGGTCAGAACCTGGAAGTGCTACAAATGTGGTCAGCAAGGACATCGGCAATTTGAATGCAAAGTGGAAACTCAGTTCGTACAGCGACGTAGGGAGGCAGGAGCTAGCAACGTGCATGCTGCGTCAACGTAAGGGGGCGTAGCTAGTTATGAGGCAGAGGCAAGAGTTTGTATGGCAGTCGGGTTAAAGAGAGTATTTAGGAACATTACTGTAAATGGTCTTACTCTGTCCACATTATTGGATACGGGTAGCGATTTAAATCTCCTTAAGTACGATAATTTGATGATGATGGAATACGTGGAACTAAAACCGATGAAGAGGAGTTTGGTGGGGATTGGCCAGAGCAGGATGATGACGATGGTTAGTTTCGAGGCAGAAGTCGAAGTTGACAGCATCAAATTAAAAGTAAACTGGCATGTAGTGAGAGAGGCGGACCTGCAGTACGCAGCCGTAATTGGAAATGATGTCCTCGAGGAAGTTGACTTAGACATATCAGGAGAAAGTGTTCATTTTCGGAGGAAGAAGAGCCGTGATAACTTGGGCAGTGCTGAAGGTGACGAAGGCTTAGCAGGGAAAGGAGGTAACCGCCTCGTAGGACCAGCAAGGGTCGGTGAAGGAGGTAAACGCCTCGTTGGACAAAGGGCGGTCGATGTAATAAACCATAAGAATGTGGTTGGCGGTGAGAAGTACCGTAACAGTGGGGCTGGAGCAGGCTGCATGGGCAGTGTCATTCGTACAGTTGGCGATAAAGGGACCATGGGGAAAGGCGTAGGCCGTTTGTATACATACAAGTCAGCACATTCAGAGCGAGGATAAGCCAGAAACCTTCGAATTAGCTGTAAAATGCAAGAGGTTGTGCCTATTAGCGAAAGGAGAAACTTTTAGAGGTGAACAGGGCATATACGATTTAGTCATTCCATCGAAGGATGAAGAGGTGGGCATCGAGAGATTAAAGATGGTACTCGAGGTAGCTGCAACATATGGTCTACGTACAAAATGGAAGAAGTGTAGGTCCTTAAAGAGAAGGATAGAATACCTCGGGTACATTGTAGAGGACAGCGACATCCGACCGGCGACAGGGAGAATGAGGGCAGTAAAAGAGTTACCTGTACCGGTTAATAAGAAATCGCTCCAACGATTCTTGGGTGTAACTTCTTATTTTAGAAAGTTCGTTGAAGGGTTGATGATTATCGACAACCGATTTTCAGACTTACTGCGGAAAGAGGCAGAATTTAAGATGGAACTTGAATAACTGATAGCTTTCGAACAATTAAAGAATGCGTTGGTCAGTGCACCCGTGCTGAAACTGTTTGATCACAAGGCGCCAACCGAGGTCCATACAGATGCCAGCATGCACTGCTATGGAGCAGTTTCCCTACAAAAGGATACAGATGAAAAACAATATCATCCGCTGCAGTATATGAGGAGGTTGTCAGGCCCGATCGTCAAAGGGTCAATAAACCATCGTACCAGGAATGCTCAACCGGAGAATGTGTCGATAAGGGATATGAAGAGGATTTTGGAAAAGGATACGTACGAGGACTATTATTTGAAACCCGGTGTGTTGCATAAGGATCCGGTCAAAGAAATTATCGTTGTTCCACCACCAGGAATGAAGTTGAAAGCTATGGATGAATTTCCGGTTCCAGTTGACAAGAAAACGCCTCAACGTTTCTTGTGCTTAGCATTCCGTAATCCAAGGAGAATAATCTTGGACAGAAAAACGGCTTTCACATCGAAAGAATTTAGAGAGAATTGCACGAAAGAAGGCATTCAGCACTTACAGATAGCAACGGGAGTCCCAAGGGGTAATGGACAGGTGGATCGAGTCCATCGGATAGTCATGCCGGTGTTAACGAAAGATTGTGTGGGGAGCAGCCAAGATTGGTATCAGCACGTAGATCCGGTACGACAGGTACTGAACAGTACTCCATCAAGAGTAACAAAATTTAGTCCGTTCCGGATACTAACTGGCGTGAAGATCAGAGTGGGTGAACATGCAGATCTGGAAGAACTACTAAGTGAAGTGGCCGTGGATGAGCTAGAGGAGGAGAGAGAAGCTTTGTGTGACGAGGTTCGCGAGAACATTGCAGTGATCCAACGGGAAAACAAGATGACATTCGACAAGAAGCGTAAGCCTGAGCCGAACTACAAGCTAGACCAGTTAGTCGCCATCAAGCGCACACAGTTCGGTAGCAGGAT
This sequence comes from Brachypalpus laphriformis, assembly GCA_945910035.1. NCBI lineage: Eukaryota > Metazoa > Arthropoda > Insecta > Diptera > Syrphidae > Brachypalpus > Brachypalpus laphriformis. The sequence goes on from OX246756.1 coordinate 128,790,808, forward strand.
GAAGCTGAGGCCGAAGTACCTAGGACCGTACGAGATAGTTAAAGAGCTGAGCCATGGAAGGTACAACATCCAAAGAGTTGGCGATCACGAGGGGCCATTCAGAACTACGTCTGTAGCTTGAGAGCATGAAGCTGTGGAACCCTTCATTCGAGGCGAATGAAGCGTAAGGATAGCCGAATGTAGGATTGGGGCCAAACAAAGGACAACGCACGCTAGAGACAGCATACCAACCACCTAATATACACACATTGGCCCAGAAGTATATAAGAACCACTAACGTCGACAGGCGGACGACAAGAATATAACGCAGCTGTAACATCATACCAGTAAATAAGCAAACGAACGGACGAAGGAAGAGACAAAGAAACAGACACACACGAAAACGAGATATTTTACTTTTCCTTTCCTTTTGAGTAGAGTAAATATACAGTCTGTGAGCGAGTGTGTAGTGGGAAACAACCCTCTTGTGTACATCTAAACAATAAATATCACAATTGAATTATTATAACGTAGAGAGAGTGTTTTTTTTCAAGACAACGAGCCAGCGAAGAGGATCGTAGGATCCTGTCCAAGAAATCCTATATAGATACATACGAATGTACTGTGCATACAAGTATGTAGGCACCTGCATATTTGTTAATGATCCGAAATTAAAATATCTCTCCCTAGAAAGGAAACATTTCATATTTTATCCCTTGATCTCCACATCCTCCCCGAGGATTTTACCTTCTCGAAAAAATTGTTCGTTTGTTAACAGAAAGTAATATTGAGATGCCCTCTGAGTTCTGGAAAAGGATGGGAGACATTGGATTCAGATGGCTCAGAATTCTCATCTCCAAATTTATGTGAGGTGATCCATTGCCGAATCAATGGATTGAAATCTACCTTCTACCTGTATACAAGGGGAAGGGTGATACGCGAAACTGTGATAACTACCGTTCGATCAAGCTGATGTCACACACCATGAAGATCGTTGAGCGGGTATTAAGTGGCCGACTGCGAGAAATAATACAGCTATCTGATGATCAGTGCGGGTTTATCGCGGGTAAATCGACCACAGTATAAGGGTCATAATGGGAAAATATCGTAATTCCTTGAAGGATTTACATATTGTATTGGTTGACTTTGAAAAGGCATTCGACAGACAACCACGAGATCTGATATGGGTGGCGCTAAGACATCGAGGTGTTCCAGAAGCCTGTGTACAGATGATCATGGACATGTACGAGAGAGCATGAAAAAGAGTAAGATGCGCCGCTGAAGTAACTGAAGAGTTCCCAATTAAATTCGGGGTGCACCAGGAAAGCGTCTTAGGTCCTTTGCTCTTTATTACAGTCCTTGACTATCTACTTGAAGATAAAGTGACGGACCACAAGGTACATCAATAATTCTTTGCTTATGACGGAGCTAAGTGATGATCCTACATCCCTTTAACGAGCACTTGATATGTGGGTGATGTGGGACGTTTTGGACGGAAATGGGTATCGCATTAGTTAAACAAAGACAGAGTACTTGTGCTGTCCGTTCTCTGATCCACTCAGGCCTATTCCAGACATTTATTTGAATGGAACAGTGCTCCCCAAGTGCGAAAAGTTCAAATATCTGGGATCTATGATCAATAGCAAAGTAATCTCTGAGAACGAGAGTAAATGAATGGCAGCTGAGATGAAGATGGTTCGCATAACAGTACGAGTTACAAAGCTTAATCGAACAAGAAGTTCGAAGATCCGTTGACGCTTTCACGAAGGAAACCATCTTACGAAAGGTAGACCGCGACCGGCTCAGCTGGTGTTGCCACGTTCAAAGAAGAAATCATTTGAAGCATATTAAAAAGGCAATATCAATGACATCGCGAGTCAAAAGGTGCAGGCCTATAAACGCCTGGATCACACAAACGCGACGACATCGGCACTTCATTGGCCTCTGTAACCGAGTGATGCAAAATCGGGAGGCCTGCCTATATTTTCTTAGGTCAAATAGGCGAAATGCGGTGAAGTGGGAGGGTTATGATCCCTTGTTTTCGGATCATAACCTCGCCGAAAGAGGAAGAAGTAGAAGAAGTTAACAGAAAATAATTTCGGTTTGAAATAATTTAAATTGGTTGAATTTGAAGAAGTATTTGTTACATTATACGAGTATAACATTGTACAAAACAAGATCGATTGGCATGTGTATGTGAATCTCACGACACAATTCGAAAAAGATCCACAGGGAAAATTAGCGAAAAGAACTTGAAGAAAAACGAGAAGTTCTAGAACGATGAACGATTTGTTTTATTCTAATATTTTTTCAATAGGTGTCTGCGATATAATTACAAAAAGAAAAGTTTATTTTTAAACAGGTTGATGAAATAAGAAACAAGTAACTATTAACAATTAAACAAAAGCATTGTGGCAAATTACGTTATGTTGGGCACATTAGACCAAGAAAAGAAACTGATAAATGTACATGCAAGTAATTTTAAACATTCCGCCGCCCCTGAAGCATAGTTTCAGAACACGGAAGAATAGCCAGTTTGTGAATAGGGCGGACTAAGTTGCCGTTGGCCGTTTTTAACGTGACGACTCGAACATGGCCATCTTTTCCAGGATGTGTTTCAATAACTCGGCCCATTGCCCACTTTCCAGGAGGTAAATTGGTGTCCTTTATAACCACCAGATCATTTTCTTTGATATCGGGTTGAATCTGTTGCCAACGAGGACGATGTTGCAATGACGTCAAGTACTCCATATGCCAGCGTTTCCAATAACCTTGGATTTTGGATTGCAGTTGTTGCCAGCATGATAGTCGATTCGTTGGTACATCAATCATTGGTTCCGGAATGGCAACATAGGATTCGCCTAAAAGAAAATGAGCAGGTGTTAGTGGGTCGAGTTCTGTGTCCGAGATTTGACACAATGGTCGCGAGTTTAGAATTGCCTCGATTTGGGTCAGAAGAGTGTAGAGCTGTTCGTATGTTAAGATGTCGGTACTTATCACACGCCGAAGGTGCTGCTTCATCGATTTTACTCCGGCCTCCCACAAACCGCCGAAGTGAGGAGCCGATGGGGGAATAAAGTGCCACGAAATGGCATCGCGAGCCAAAGAATCTGCTACGAGCGAGTTGTGGGTTTGTGATAAAAGAAGTTCGTGCATCTCTGATAACGAACGAGCTGATCCGCGAAAGTTTGTTCCGTTGTCGGAATAGAGATGCGATGGTTTTCCACGGCGCGGTCAGCGGCCAGAAAGGCATCCGTAGTTAAGTCACTGACAAGTTCTAAGTGGATCGCCTTCGTCACTAGGCAAACAAAAAGCGATATGTATCCTTTAGAAAACGTAGATTTTCTACTCGATTCAACTTTTAATGTTATAGGCCCCGCATAATCACAACCGCAATGGACGAAGGGTCAGTTAGTTTGGATTCGTTGAGGAGGTAGATTGCCCATCAGCTGATTAGTTGTTGCTTTCCGTTGACGAAAGCAGTGCATGCAATCATGCGTGATTTTCCGAAGCAAGTTACGGCAGCCAATTACCCAATACTCTTGTCGAATAAGCGCGAATAGTGTTGATATACCTGGGTGCAGAAAACGTATGTGGGCATCGAGAACAATGAGCTTCGTTATGATGTGTCCTTTGGGTATAATGATTGGGTGTTTAGCACTGAACGAAATGTTGGCTTGTTCGATTCTTCCACCAACTCTCAGGATACCTTCATCATCTAAGAAAGGAGATAGATTAATTATTTTCGAATTATTTGGAAAACAACCATGTTGATGAAACGATTTAATAAAGTCACCAAAATACCGATCCTGCAACCATTTTATAATCGTCCTTTTAGCACTGTAGATTTCTTGTGCTTCGAGATGAAGTGAAGAAGGTAGGGTATGCTTGTGACATCTAAGGATGAAGCGTTGGATTCGTGATACTGTTCGAATCAGAATGTTCCACGTTGAAACACGTGCTGAAAGCGACTCGAATGGGTGATCGTCCGTGACAACAAGATATGACTGATTGGTAATTTTCTTCTCCTCCTGGTCACAGCTAGGATCGTCCTCAAAATCATTAACTATCGGCCAACTCTCTGTACCTTCCTTCAACCAATGTGGACCGGTCCACCAAATAGCGTGTTCGAGAAGTTGCAATGGAGAGGTACCCCTAGATGCACAGTCCGCTGGATTGCATTTCGATGTGACGTGAAACCACCTATTTCTTGGAATCGTATTAAGGATTTCCGAAGTACGGTTGCCTACGAAAATATTCCAGCGACGAGGAGGAGACGAAAGCCATGATAACACTACTTTTGAGTCTGACCAGGCATAGACGTTGTTAAAAGTAACGTTCAGTGATTTTTGCACCGCAACAAGTAGTGTTGCAAGCAAAACGGCACCACACAGCTCTAACCGCGGGATGCTGAGTTGTTTCAATGGAGATACGCGGGATTTTGCGGCGAGAATATTTGTTTCGAAGGTTCCATTGGATAACTGGTAGCGCGAATAGATAACTGCGGCGTACGCGGATGCCGATGCATCTGAAAAAGCGTGTAATTGGTACGACGCACTTCCAAGACCGATGTTTCGTGGTATTTCGATGTTTGTGAGGGCTGGAAGTTCCTCACGGTATTTTCTCCACTGGCAAGCAATTGAGTATGGGAGTTTATCATCCCAGTTAACATTTCGTTGCCACAATTCCTGTAGGAGAATTTTTAATTGTACGACTGAAGGGGCAAGGAAACCGAGGGGATCGAAGATGCGCGCTATGTCTCTTAGGATCTGTCGTTTTGTTATTGCATCATCGGGATTGTAATTTAACCGAAAACTGAATATATCACTCTTCGAGTTCCAATAAAGACCAAGCACTTTTATCCACGAATCCGCGTCCGTGTCAAGTGAGATATTTTGGAGAGAAACATTATCGGCGTCTTGGCGAAGTTCGACACAATTGCTTTGCCATTTGCTTAATCGCATACCACCCTTTTTGAGGAGTTCGATTAACGAATCTCGTTTAAGAATGGCTTCAGCTAAAGTGTCTCCACCCGAAACGACATCGTCTACGTAGAAGTCATTTAACCCAATGTCTGACGCGATTGGAAACTCTTCACGATAGTCTCTTGCTAATTGCTCCAAGGCCCGAACCGATAAAAATGGAGTGCACGAAGTCCCGTATGTAACCGTGCGTAACCGAAAATGTTGTAAAGGCTCCGTTGGTGATTTCCGCCACACTATGCGCTGAAAGTCAACATCTGAATCGGACACCCAGATTTGGCGGAACATCTTAACTATGTCTGCTGTAAAGACGAATTGATGTCGGCGAAATCGTAAGCAAACTGAGAAAAGATTACGTTGGATAGGTGGACCAATCATGAGCGCATCATTTAAGCAGTTACCGTTTGTGTCCTTGAAGGACCCGTCAAACACGACCCGAAGTTAAGTTGTACTGCTGTCTGGTTTCAGAACAGCATGATGGGGAAGATAAAACACATTTTGTTTGGAGATTTCCGGCGTGGGAACTTTCGACATATGGCCTAGTGTCAAATATTCGTCGAGAAACCGTGAATAACTTTGGAATAGATCCGAGTTCTTAGAAAACTTTTTCTCCATCCATTTAAGACGCGAAATTGCTCCGTTCAAAGTATCACCAAACCATGGTGTAGATTTAAAAGGCAAGTCGACGATAAATTTCCCACATGCATCTCGACGATGAGTTTGTAGAAAATATTCTTCGATTTATCTATCTTCATTTGTTATGACTGACCTTGGATCAACCTCTTCGATGGTCCAAAACGATTGCAAAATCGAATCGATATCTAAATGGACATGATGCGAAGTAATGTGAGGTTCGTTGGTGAATGGTACTGATCCAGCCAAAACCCAACCGAAAATAGTTTTTTGTGCTATTGGATAGCCTTGGTCACTATTGACGCATTCCCCTTGCAAAATTTCCCAAGCTTTATCTGCGCCTAGCAATATGTCAACGGGGTCAGATTTATTGAACGAAGGATCGGCTAAGTTCAGTCGATGCAGGTGATTCCAATCTTCGATGGTAAATGAAGTCGTCGGCAAATTTGTTGTTACACTTAATAAAATATAAGTATCAACTGGGATACTATATAAATCGCAACATGAAATGATAACCAACGAAATAAGCCCCCTGGATTTACCAGCACTGGTAGATCCAATACCACTTATTGGTATACGGGCATTTCTTCATTTTATTCCGAGTCTTTGGGCACATGACTCAGTAACGAAAGATACCTGTGAGCCTGAATCAACAAGAATCCGAACTAGCTGATATTTTCCGTTGACGTCCAAAACTTTTCCTAGCGCTGTGGGAAGTAATGTTTGAGTTATAGGATGCGTAACGTTGATGGAATGGTTATTTGCTATTGCTTGTGATAATGTCGAGGGAATATTTGAAGAACAATACGAGTTTCGAAGATCGAAGTTAGTAGTTTGAGTAGGACGAGGCGAAGTGGTTTGGACAGGACGAGGCGAAGTGGTGTTCAATTGTGAATTGAACGAATGGTAAGTGGTCTTGCTTTGAGGAACGAAATCTGTTGTTTGGCCACGATTAAACGAAATGTTGTTTGGTGGTGTATTAACCGAGTGATTAGTGGTTGTATTCACTGAATCGTCATGAACCAAACTGTGGTGGCGCGTATTGCATGATCTGCATCTAAATTTCGATTGGCAGCGAGCTGAGGAGTGCCCACTTCGAAGACAGTTAAAACAAAGTTTGCTAATTTTAACAAACTCCCGGCGGGATGGTAAATCTATGTCAAAAAATGCTTGACACTGCGAAAGGCTGTGGTTTGCATTGCACTTAGCACATGTTGCTGAGGTCGAGGCATGCATGCTTCTTACCATGGGTTTTTTCGGTCGACTGGGTTCGTGAACACTTGACCTACAACTTTCTAAGGCTTCGCACCGACGGTCCAAAAAGTCTAGCAACTGGTCTATAGTAGGATAGTCCTCCGCAAAGTTTTCCTCGGACCATGCTTGACGAGTTTCGGGATCCAGCTTATTTGTTAAAATGTGACTAAGCCACGGATCCCTGGTAAGCGATTTAATGGCCGTTAGACCTCGGACAATTTCATCAGCTCCATCTGATATTTTCCGTAAGACATTAACGTTCGAGATATGAACCGATGGTAGCTCCATAAATGCTTTCACAAAATTATTCACAATATGACGCGGCCTATCATAACGCTTCTCAAATTTTTCCCATGCCTGATCATACGTCTCGTCGCATACCGTAAGATGGCTTAAAAGATTTAACGCCTCACCACGAAGACACGAAATCAAAAATTGAAATTTTCGAATAGGCGATAATTTTGGTTTATTTTTAACAACACTTAGGAACATGTCTCGAAACGTTGGCCATTCCCTATAATGGCCCGAAAACGGCTCAATTCTAACAGATGGAAGGTAACTGTCATCACTTGTTCCCGAAGAAGTAGACTGACTTAAAGTCTCGATTAAAGCCTTTTGCTGCGCGGCTAATTGACCAACGAGATCATTGTTCTCGACTTTTTCGCGACCAGATATTGCCGATAGAAGACCTGATTTGACTACTAAAACCTTTGCCTCGAATTCTTCAAATTCGGGCCCAGGATCTGTATACTTTCCGTCGTCAGCAAACGTATAAAAAAGTTGTTGGGAAGCCGCGAACTCTTTCCATAAATCATCCACTTTATAGTAGCGAATCTTGAGATCCGTTAACGAAGTTTTATCCGAAATAGTTTCTGTGTAGGTTACTAATTTCGTTAGCGAACCCTTCAAGTGACCACGAGTAGCACGGAGCACGGGCAATGTCATTGACTCCGCCATTTTAAACAATTTTTCTATGAAATTGACTTTACCGAACGAATTAGCGGAAAGATTATTTCAGACGTAGATTTCTTTCTTAGACCGCAGATTACCGAGTTAAAGGATAAGATAATTAGAATTTGATCAGTCTCAACTATTGGTCATGAGCTGAATTATGTACCACCCGAACAGTTCTAAGTACAGTTAATCACGAACACTAAATATAACTTACCACGAAGAGATTCAAACGAATTGTCTTTTAGCGAAAGGAAAATCCGGCTCGAAGGACCAAAAAGATGTGTGTGAATCTCACGACACAATTCGAAAAAGATCCACAGGGAAAATTAGCTAAAAGAACTTGAAGAAAAACGAGAAGTTCTAGAACGATGAACGATTTGTTTTATTCTAATAATTTTTCAATAGTTGTCTGCGATATATGTAATTACAAAAAGAAAAGTTTATTTTTAAACAGGTTGATGAAATAAGAAACAAGTAACTATTAACAATTAAACAAAAAAGCATTGTGGCAAATTACGTTATGTTGGGCACATTAGACCAAGAAAAGAAACTGATAAATGTACATGCAAGTAATTTTAAACAGCATGGCTATTACTCCTGCCTGCTTGACAACTATGCTTAAATTGAAATAGTTAATTATCTACGTCTTTGAAGACCAAAAATAAAATAAAATAAAAATGAAGTAAAGTTTAAGCATTACAAGCTTAAAATCATTTTTCAATGTTGTAGCGCAATCTTTGAATATCTGCTTAATTTTTATACGTTTATTTCATTAAGAACTCTTCGGATTTCATTTGCTGATAGGATACCGCTTTCAAATATTTCACTCCTTGTCTCCCTCAGAATTGTACACTTGCCAACAAAATATAAAGCTGCAACATATTGGTAGGTCGTTCCCATGTGGTATATAATTAAATTTCAAAACCTCTACATGTAGCTTCAGCACCGTCGCTATTTTCTCAATACCGTGCTCACCGTGAAAGTAGTTATTTTGCTGCAAATTGTCGCATAGTCGGCTGTAGATCATTTTATGTTTCGACCCTAGCGTTTTCTTAACACATTCTGCTCTGGACTCGTCACCCAAACCTGTGATGAGCTGATATTTAGTTTGGGCTTCCATCTGATACTACTTTCTAAATGTAACTCTCTCCTACATATATATATATCCATTAGCTAGCTCTATTCAATCCTTCTATCATCCCGTTTTTTGCGGTATTATAGTCGAAGCTTTGTTTGGTTGGCGATAATCTGGTACGTTTAGAACTATGAGCACATAATTAACCGGAAGTTTTAGCGTTTTCCGGAAAAAAGGTGATAGGTAGCAAAGGAAACAAAAAACCGGTATATTTTTGCTTGCTATATATTATACTATACTATGCGTGGTATCAAGGAGAGTGTCTACTCCAAGATGTAGTTAATAAAATTTTAATAAAAAAAAGTTTCATGAAATATTTTTTTTACAAAGTTCAGTTGAATATAGCCCCTTTAATCGTTGCCTTAAGCCATATCAATGTCAGATTTATAAAGTGCTTCCAAACCCTCTACCTCTTGTTTCTTAGTGCTTTCAGTTCTTATGTATACCAAAGATGAAAACAATGTAGGTATTATAGATTTTTGGACGATTTGAAGTGAATACTGGTAGTTCTATTCATAGTACAAACGTAAAATATAGATAGATATAGATACAATTTTATTTCATATGAATTCAGATAAATTAATACATTATAGATTACATTCGATTTGACAATCAAAATTCAAAAAAATACTATAAGTAACATTAAATATTTTATATACTTCGAGTATAAAAATTGTGTGAAATGCCATCTCAATTGGCTTTATTAAACATAGTTTAAATTATGGGTGGGGTGACCCTTTAAATTTGATTAACATTAAGAAAAAATAAAAGAAATTAATAAATAAAAGATAATTAAAAAGAATACATTAATAAAATCCAAATGCCAGAAAAGTAAAAATACGAAAATTGAAATAAAAATAAAAACCATTAGTTACACCAGAATGTCAGAAAAAATGGATTCGAGACTCGCATAATCAAAATCAAAAAGCCAATGCTTACATATTTTTCAAAACTTTTAGAAAATCTTAATACTCTAATTGATTGAAACTAAATAAAAATTGCGAAAAGCAATAGTACGAAAAGTGGGTACAGATACAACATTCAAAAGATTTCTGCGTAGCTTATAATCTGAAATTAATCTGCAATTAAGATTTACTGATCTCATAGAAAATGTCCTTAACACTTTAAAACAATACAAATGACGGACTGGAAAAATTTTCATACCACGAAACAATAGATAACTGCGATGTCGGCGGTGTTCATGGCATATTTTTGTGCAAACATTTTTTTTTTCAGAATCAAGAGAGGGTTAATTTTATTCATATATGCTCCACCCCAACATTCAATACCGTATTGGATCTACGAATGGAAAATACCATAATAAATAAATTCTTAGTAATTTAGTTGAGCAAATATTTTTTAGATAAAAAACATGTCGGAGAGGGTAACGAAAATATTTCCTTAAGAACTCCGTGTGGTTTGAAAAGCTCATCCTGGAATCAATAGTTAGCCCTAAGTATTTAAACTCGTTTAAACCACTATCTCTATCAAAAAGCACTTATCACTACAAGTAAGTGATCTCCAAAAAGTGCAACCTGACAGTTTATATAATATATTTGACACTCGGGTGCGTGAAAGTAAACTTCTGCATTGGTACCAGAAGGAGTAGAAAGATTGAAAAACATAACCTTAGTTTTAGAGCTGATGCTCAATTTATGTTCGGCCGACCAGATCCTTAATTAAGATCTCAGTTGAGTTCACAGACCAAATTCGAAGTACTGTCAGAGCCGTAGGAACAGCCTACATCGTCTGCGAAAGCAGTAAGTGTACATTTGAAATTAAGTTCAAATGGCTAATTGATATAGACAAGAAACAAGATGGGCCCCGACACAGAACCTTGGGGTACTCCTAAATTGAAAAACTGCTTTTCGCTTCTGGTATCACCAAGTTCTACTCTTTGACCTATTTGAAAGGTAAGACCTAAACCATTCTAACATGAAACCACGAAATCCAGCTTTTTCAAGTTTCTTCAACAAGATAGTATGGCCCACCATATCAAAGGCTTTAGAAATATCAACAAATAAGGATGCAGTGAACTTTTTGGCATCAAGGTTTGAGAAAACACTAGAGCAAAAATATAGAAGGGTATCTTTAGTTGATTTACCTTGTTGAAAACAAAATTGCGCTTAATTGAAAAATTTGTCTTATTTAAGAAAGATAATAACCTCTTTTAAACAATTTTTACAAAGACTTTATAAGAAAATAGGAAGAAGTGAAATTGGTCTGTAATTGTTCATATCCTCTGCAAAACCTTTTTAAAACAGTGAAACTACGTCCGCGCATTTGAGACCCCCAGGAAAAACTCCTGAAAATATGCTACGGTTAAAAATAACTGCTAGGACATCAACTACGAAGCATCCGATGCGTTTTAAAACTATATTTGAAATACCATCAAAACCACTAGAGTTAGAACGTTTTAGAGAACCAAGTACCTTTAAGAGCTCAAAAGTGGTTATGGGCTCAAAGGCAAAACTATTACTTTGCAACAGTTTATCACAGTTACCAAAAACCGAACACAAAACGCAACTCAGTTGGGCGTTTGTGTAGGTAAATTGCTGGTCATTTAAGTAAAGTAAGTGTTGACAGCATTAGCAATACCAAGTTCATCAAAAAGCTGGAATACTGGTTCAGAATAGTATTGACTAATTGCCATTCACTTTTCAAATGTCCCTTAGAAAGCATAAACTGATTTTGATAATAATTATCGCATCAAATATTGTAGGTATTTCCTTTTATAACTTTTGCACTTACATAATTCTCAACCTATGGTTGTAGGTATTTTTAGACCACTTGATTCTAAGACTATTTTTAATCTTAATCTTTTTAATAAGCAGACTTGTAATCCAAGGTTTAAGTCTTTTTGTAAATTTTTCAAAGCCACTGTGGAAGTACAGTTTGCAATGTATTTACGGAGAGAATAGTATATAGGATACCGAAGCTTCACTTTCCGCGTAAACATCATCCCAAAACTCATAAACAAAGTTATTTTTGAGCTGAATAAAATCAATTTTCGTGCTTTTTTGTGGGACATTATCACAAGGACTTTTTTTTTGTTTTGAGAGTTAAATTTACCAACCGCCCTGTCATCGAGTGATTCGTAATTTTAAATTTAAAAATGCATATAAGGCGTATGTTATGCTGAATCATCAAAGTAGAAGAATTAGTTTTATATTCAATACTGATTATGCCTATTTCAGGTCAAGAGTATGAGAATGGTCATTCAAGTTCATATTGTCGAATTTGTGCGATTTCAAGTTAAGAAAAATATCTAATGGATGATGAAAACTATTTGTGTTTTTAATATAGCTAGTAACGCATGTGGTCGAAATTCGACCATGATCGTGATCAAAATGCTTTCATTTAATTGGTTAAAGGGTTTTGTATGGGGAAATCATGTACGTATATGTATGTTCACTTTATTTTACCTGCTTTAACGGCAACATACGCACATGATTTTTCTTTTTCTTTTTTTTCTTTTGTGCACATCTATGGCACTTAATTATTCACTCAAATATTTTAGTGTAACATTGACATCTGTGCTCAATTAAATGTGGGGAAGATACACTTAAGTTTTCACTTTTTCACGTTTTGTTTCGCCACAAATAATTTATAATGTCTACAAGTTGCAAATTTGTGAAATTTGAATTTTTTTGTATGTTTTTGTTTCACAAAAGGAAGTGAATTCACAAGTTTTGTGTTATTTGTGAAAAGTTTCCACATGAGCAAAGACGACTTAATTCTTCCTACAAATTTTGTTTTGCTTCAAAAGTAATCGGAAAATTGTTTTGCGATGAAGTTACAGTTCAAATGATAGGAGTAATAATGATGAATTTGTTCTAAATGTCAGTAGAAAAGTCTACTATCCGCGTTCAAGTGTTTTGATTTTAATGTGTATTTTCGTCTCAGCCACTGCAAGGCGAAAGAAATAATTTCGATCATTGGGTAACAATTTGTCACACAACTGCAAAAAAAGTGCATTATCCCCAACGCAGCAATTACTCACTGCCTTACACTGGATCTGTAATGGTATCACAGAATTGACCGAGTTTATATAGCATTGTTAACTTGCTGTTGGAAAACGTCGTACAGAACCAGTCCTTTCAGCATTATCAAGTTTCAGCTAAAAAATAAAATTAATAGTTAGACTATGTGAAACATTCGGGCAAAATATTTCAAGGTTACGATATGTACCTACCCGAGTACATACATAGGTACTTACCATGGTTCCCCAATTTCAATTTTGGCGCATAATATCTCGAAGGTATTTCTAATCCTTCCCTTTTAGCTATAATTAGACATGCAAAAAAAAATGTTCATTTGTATGTAACCAACCATAGTCCACAAATTTGTAAAAAAACACATGTAGATTACAAGTCATACAAAAACCCGGTGCAATGCCAATTTTGAAGACTTGTAACCAACAATTTTTTTTTTTTAATTTTTTGGCATTCTTATCACAAATTTGTGGAATCCACATTTGTACTTTGTGAAACAAAAATTCAACTAATAGATATGTATTATAATTGTGATTTACAAGTGGAAAATAGTGGCTGAAATTTGTAGTTTGGTGAAATAGGCCAAAAATAAATAATTTTTAAAAATTGCCTTTTTTACAGTTTTTTGCCATTCTCATTAAATATTTGTGAAAGAAAAACTACATATTACAACCACAAATGTGTACTTATTATTATATATTAAAAGTTTTTTGGACAATAGACACTTTTACGTGCAATACAATGATGAGGCCTCTGAGTTATGCAAAATAAACGCAGGTGTCCCCCAAGGAAGTGAACTAGGACCAACGCTCTATCTCTTCTATACAGCGGACATACCGAAACCCAAAATGTCATGTTAATAACATTTACAGACGACACTGTAATCCTATCTTCAAATAAATCCATAAAATTAGCCACAGAACAAGTCAAAATAGCACTGGATAGGACAGTAGATTGGTTCCAAAAATGGGGAATCAAGATAAACGAGCACAAAAGAGTACAAGTTGTACACACTACAAAAAGAAATTATAATCCAGAGATCGTCAGTTTAAACAATAAACGAATTCTTCTTGACAATGAAGCGAAGTACTTGGGTATACTAATAGATAAAAAATTGACTTGGAAACCGCATATAATCTATAAACGAAACCAAATAAAAAATTAATTCAGACAACTTTACTGGCTCTTAGGGAAGAACTCAAGGTTATCAATAGAAAATAAACTCTTTAATCTATAAAACAGTAATAAAACCAATACTGACTTATGGAACTGAAATCTGGGGAACTGCCTGTATGGCTAATATTAGCATTATTCAAAGACTGCAAACAAAAATTCTTCGAACTATACTCGTAGTAAATGCACCATGGTACATAACAAATGAAGACTTACAACGTGATCTCAACATTCTCTTCGTAAAAGACGAAATTAAAATAAAAAGTAGACAACATCAAATCGCGCTTTGTATGCACACAAATTATCAAATACGAAGATTACCAGTAAAAGAAACGAATTCCAGAAGACGATTAAAAAGACGAAAACCGGTAGACCTTCAATATTTATAAGTATAAATAAAGAAAAGCTAAGTAATTAATTAACCTTTTAATTTGTAAAGTAACTATACAAACCATTATTGCAAAAAAAATATTGTACATATGGTATATCGCTTAACAAGAATCTGTTAAGGCAATGGCCTCAAGATTTAAAGTATATCCCGTCTATATCTTTTATAACAATTACTACGTGTCATTAAGGCAGATGTAATATGCAATTTCGGAAATTAAAGAAAAAAAAATTGTACTTGATACTCACAATTATATAATTGTATTTTGGGTTTTTGTTTCAGTAAGTACAAATGTGTATTCCACAAATTTATAATTTTCTTCTTCTTCTTCCTATTTCGGCGAGGTTGTGATCCGAAAACAAGGGATCATAACGCTCCCACTTCAGCGCATTTCTGCTGATCCGCCTGTGGGGTTCGCCTATTTGACTTCAGAAAATATCGGCAGGCCCCCTATTTTGGATCACTCGGTTATTGAGGCCAATGAAATGTCGATGTCGTCGCATTTGTGTGGTCCTGCATTTTATAGGCCTGCCTCTTCTGCCTCGCGATGTCATTGATGTTGCCTTTTTAATAGGGTTTAAATGATTTCTTCTTTGAATGTGGCAACACCAGCTGACCCGGTCGCGGTCTATTTTTCGTAAGATGGTTTCCTTGACGTGAAGGCTTCCACGGATCTTCAAACTTCTTATTCGATCAAGCTTTGTCACTCCTGCGAAGCATCTTCATGCAAAGCAACTTCATCTCATCTGCCGTTAATTTACTCTTATACTTTTTTAATATCGTCCAACATTGTGAACCGTATGTGAGTGCTGGACGCACAACTGCGGTGTAGAGCCTTCCTTTAAACTTAGGGGGCATTTCTCGGTCACAGAAGATAGTGGTGTTTTCTCGTCACTTCATCCACCTCACGCTTACGCGATGATTGATGTCGTCATCACATGTTGCTTTGCTATTGATCATAGATCACAGTTGTTTGAACTTTTCGCACTTGGGAAGCACTGTTCTATTTAAATAAATGTCTGGATCAGGAACCGGGCAGCACAAGTACTCTGTCTTTCTTGAACTAATGCGATACCCATTTCCCTCCAAAACGTCCCACATCACCCACACATCAAGTGATCGTTATGATGGCTCCATCGTCAGCAAAGAATGATGATGACTTTGATTGGGAACACCTTTTTGATATTCCAGCGGAGCATCTTAGTCTTGTCTTTGCTCTTTCGTACATGTTCATGATCATCTGCACATAGGTTTCTGGAACCCCGATGTCTTTATAATAAGAATGGGAAAAACTTGGGGGATAACAAAAATAATCCCCCCCCAATGGTAAACCGACTCGGACTACGATTTACGGACATGCACCGGTAATGTACCATCTCTGTACATCCCGTGTGCGTAGTACCCCTACAAGGCAGATATTACTGCGATTTAGGAGATACGATGAATCGGAACAGGAATGTAAGAAAGACCCAGCTACGGCATTTATTGAAGCTATAACTGCGCAGGCTGGGATGCGGACTCGTCGTTGGAAATCGACTACGATTCAAAGTTATTTATTTATTTATTTATTTCAATGAGTTTAGTTAACACAGTAAGATACATTATCTTATAAAATAGTGCTAAACTTTAATATGAAAAACAAAAATTATGAAAGCTACATGAGCTGTATGAGAATAAAGGTAAAATTCAAATAATAAGATTAACAAAAATAAAAATAAAAAGTGCATATATGTATACAAAAATATATATATATATAAAGGAGAAAGAAAGAAAGAAAGAATAATTATCAAACAACAGAACTATGTAAATTAATATTGAATTAAAAGGAAGTAAGGTAACTAGGTATTATAGGAAAGAAGTGCTTTTAATTTGCTTCTAAATCTTGTTGTGCAATCTATCCTTCTTATTTCGCGTGGCAAAGAGTTCCACAACCGAGTCGAGCTTACAAGAAACTGACGTTCCGAAGTCAAACAAGAACACCGTGGAGGAATTAACTGAGCGGATCTGTTTGAAGAAGTAAATCTAAATCTAAACTTTTCGTAAAGATATGTAGGTTGACGTGTTATAAGAATGTCCGAAAAGAGATTCAATGTACGAAACTTAAGAAGGTGGTTAAATGTCATATTATACAGATATTTAGAATAATTAGACACACGAGCAAAACGTCGCAGTCCAAAAACATATCGCACTATGCTGTTTGATTTTGGAAGCATAGTTACAATTGTAAAATATTTCACAACCATAGGTTAAAATGGGCACAGCGAGAGCTTTTGCGAGCAAACATCAAGTTTTAATTGGCGTGAAGGATTGTGTGGCCCACAATGTGCGAAGTATACCATATGTCTTTCCAACAGCTAACTTGATATGGTTGTCCCAGGTCAAATTCCTATTGAAGGTTATGCGAAGGTTTTTAGCAGTTTCTACGTACTTAATTATGTCGCTATTAAGAAAGATGGAGGGAAAGTAAGAAAGATCTAAAGGCTTTTTCGATATAACCAAGCAACTCGATTTCTCTGGATTTAGCAATAAACTATTATGGTTTGACCAGCGTACTATATCTGCTCTTCATTGATACAGGTAGCACCGTGCTCGATTAAGCCTAACGGACAACTTAAAACGAGTTGGACATCATCAGCGTACATATTAATCGAACAGTGCTTAACGAGAGTTGGAAGCTCATTAATGTACAGGGAGAAAAGGAGAGGTCCCAAGATAGATCCCTGCGGTACACCACTGGCTAAAGAAAGAAAACCAGATAAACTGTAATTAATATCAACTGCTTGTGTCCTTTCAGTTAAATAAGATGATATTAGTTTTACGGCACATGGCGAGAAATTGTAAAATAAAAAAAGTTTATCACATAAAATAGAATGGTCTACCATATCAAATGCATTCGAGAAATCTAGTAAAACCAGGAAGGACACCATACCTTCGTCAAGAGCCTGCCGTATGTCTTCAGTAACTCCTAAGACAGCAGTGGTACAGCTGTGCTTCTGCCGAAAGCCGGATTGTCTGGGGGACAGAAGATTATACCTAGAGAGATGTTGATTAATAAAGTTATCGGCTTCATGCCTATGAATGATCACCTGGCTGTAATCCGCATCAGAGCAACATTCTACAATATTACCCTGATACGTGCCCAGGCCATATCGAAGATACCGAAGACCCTGTCAAGGGGGAATTCTATGACCTTCTGGATAGTGCCTACAGAACCTGTCCGGAGTATAATGTACAAATTGTACTCAGGGGTCGGGGACGAAAATCGGTAAGGAAACTATCTTAAGCGGACTAGCTGGTACACGAAACGCAGGAAATTATTGATGTGTTTAAGAAACAGTTCCAGCATTTGTTTAACGGACAGGGAGAGTGATAGAGCAAGAAGAGAACCTGTTTCCAGTCAATGACGAGCCAATACCACCACACAGTATTAAAGAAGTTAGCGCAGCCATCAGAAAACTGAAAAACAACAAAACCGCTGGCTCTGATGGCCTCCCTGCTGAACTTTTTAAATACGGAGGTGATGTCCTGGTACGCAGCATGCACCAAGTCATCTGCCAAGTATGGCTGGAGGAAGGCATGTCCGACGACTGGAGTATCAGGTCTATATGCCTAATCTGGGATACCGTCGAAACTTATCCAGAAGTGTCGCGTAACGCTGGAAAACACGCGATGCTCTGTGCAACTTGGAAACAGCTCTTCCAAACTCTTCCAAACATGCACTGGTTTCCGGCAAGGAGATGCGCTATCTGACTTCAGTTTAGCAAAATAACTGGGTTCAAAACTCCTAACTCGACGGACCAAATTAATGCTCTATAGAACGCAGTCTATACCAGTTTTGCTTTATGGCGCCGAGTGCTGGACGATAACTAAGAAAGCAGAACAAATATGTGGTACCTTTGTACGAAAAATACTTCATCGGATATAAGGTTCCATATGCGAGGAGGGCGAATGGAGGAGAAGACACAACCGCAAACTCTATTAGTTGTACCAGGATGTTGATGTAGTCCAAAAAGCCAAGACACATCGACTACTTTGGCTCGGCCACATCGAGCGATTGGATAACAACGCTCCCACCAACAGAATCTTTGAATCTCAGCCCACAGGTTCGATCGAGATGGCGTGAAAGACCGAACCTCCGGTATAAGGACCAAGCTGTCGTGCATGCCAAAAAACGTTGTCTTCACAACTGAAAGCAGTGTGCCCGGGACCGCAGAGGATGGAAGGCAGCCATGTCTCAGACAGAGACGCTCCAAGTATTGCAGTCATTTCTAGGTCGTTTAAACTTTTTTCGGTTTTCCTCGGTTATACTGGTCTTGTAAAACCAAAAACTGAATTCCTTTAGCACAAAAGCTTCTTTATAGCTTAAGTCATAACATGGGTTTTCCTTACGTCTAATAGCTTTTACTCTGTCGGGAATACAAGCTTTCATACCTAGGAGAAATTGCATTAGTGATCATATCAGCCAACGTTACGGATACTATCGAGTAAGCATAGCGAACAGTTAAAATTTCTAAAGAATTCTTTTTATTATTTCGAATTGGTTTTCTGGTATAGCCAAACTGTTATTTTCGGAGTTCGTTCTTTTACTTTGGGGTTGAAGTACGAGAAATTGGCCAATATGACACAGTGGTCTGACGAACATAGAACGATAAATACATCTACGGTGTATTTATTAGGAGGGAAACTAAAAAACAAGTCCAGAGTGTTGGCGGTATAACCAGTAGTATGCGGAATGCGTGTTAACTCATTCACAAGCTGGGCAAGATTATTCGCTTCAGCAAAGATCTCCCACTTGGTGATGCAGAAAGGAATATAGGCATATAGTCCCCGCCCCAAAAAAAGGTTGTAAAAGTGAAATATCCAACTACCGGCCCATCGCTAAACTGTCCTGCATACCTAAGCTTTTTGAAAGCATTGTTTATGACACAACGTTTTTCTACTGCAAGACTATCCTTTCACCGAACCAGCATGGATTCTTTAAGGGCAGATCAACAACCACCAACCTTACCGAGTTTGTGTCTAGCACTCTGTGCATTTTGGAAGATGGTAATGAAGTCGATGTAGTTGCCACCGACTTCAGCAAAGCCTTCGATAAAATTTCGCATGCTATCATTCTTCTCAAACTTAAAGCTCTTGGTTTTCAACCGGGGTTCATCTCATGAATCAAATCTTACTTGGAAAATCGCCAGTATAAAGTCCTCTTCAGATCTTCAATTTCCGATCCCATTAAAGCCACTTCGGGAGTCCCTCAAGGCAGCCATCATGGTCCAATGATCTGCGTCCTGACAATTAACGACGTTGATTGTATCATCAATGATTCCCACCTTTCTATATACGCTGATGATATGAAAATCTTCAGGCCAATATCATCCACTGCCAACTCTCACTCACTGCAAGATGATCTGAACCGATTCTCAGTCTGGTGCCATAGTAATTTCTTAGAGCTAAACGTCAGCAAGTGTCAAACTATCACATTCTCTCGTAAGCGTATCCGACCATCCGCCAGAGTGTACTCCATTTGTGGTGAGCCTATTCCCTCTGTCTCTTCACTGCGCGATTTGGGATTTATCTGTGATAGGGAACTCAACTTCCGTTCTCATATCGATAATATTATCAATAAAGCTAACTCTGCCATGTCAAGCGATGGTCTAAGGAATTCTCAAACCCTTACGTTACTAAATCCTTATACATCACTTCCGTCAGACCCCTTCTTGAGTATGCTTGCCAGGTATGGTCACCCTACTATGAAATCCATATCTTGCGAATCGAAGCTGTTCAGAGAAGGTTCATTCGATTTGCCTTACGTGGTCTTTCTTGGGATGATAGCTACAATTTACCCCCATACACGGACCGTTTAAAACTTATAAATTTACAGTCTCTCTACAAACGCCGCGAAGTTGCTGACATATTGTTTATTCATCAGCTATTAGCTGGCAACATTGATTCCCCCGCGCTACTGCATATGAGCTCTTTTAACACCAACCCACGTAACCTCAGGTTCTCACCCCTCTTTCGTCCTATTCCTCACCGCACTAATTATGGATATAACGAACCAATGTCCAGAATGCTCCGCAGAGCCAATCTCATTCAAGCCGATTTTGACTTTCATAAAAGCAAAGCCTCCCTAAAAAATGCCCTTCGTTCTATTAATTCCTCCTCCTGACCCACTGTTAGTGTTTAAGTTCTAGTGTAAGGTTTGTAGAAAAAAAAAAAAAGAAGTTAGGTTAAGTATCCATTTGTTAGATTTAAGCTACACTTAAGTTATTGCTTGTATTAAGCTTAAATAAATAAATATTCATATATACAGCTTTGGCCAGCTATTGACAGTATTGTTTAGAAGCCAGGCGAGAAACTATTTTAACCCTTCGAAATCAAGGTCAGTCAATGACATATGGCTGTTTTCAGTGGTGCCGGGTAGGTCCGGTTTATCTTATCGAAGGCATAATGACCAAAGAAAAGTAGGTAGACCTTGTAGAGAACGTTATGCTTCCATGGGCTTGATTTGTTACGAAGTACAAAAAGACAAGTGGTCGACTTGAAGATCAAGGTTAGACTGATCTGTATATTTAATTCATAACGTTATAATAAATAGATATCAGTTATGTAAGTACAATGCTGTTACTGTGTAAGTAATTTAGTAAAACTCATTTGTGTTAGTAGGACATAGTGATGCGCTGCTAAGACTCGAATTAGTGATGTGACCTTAGTTTCAGTACACTGCATTCTTCCCCTGTTTATTGCTTGGGCACTCCTAATGCTTCATACTGGAATTGCTTGGGTGGATGACGTTGTCGTTGTGGTCTGGCTCCGGTAGTAGCTACTACATCGCTTGCAGAAATTCGCAAGTTTGTTGAATTGTCTGGGATAGCATGTTCTTCAGCTCGTTCACAGGTTGGCTGTGTACCTTGCGGAAGATTGTAGGTCTGCTTTAGTAATTGTTGCTTTTGGTGAACTGCTGTGCTATCTTCGACTTCCAGTTTGGATGCCCTCAGTTGTTGACGATGTGCTATTCGGATTTGACCGTTGACATCGATTAGATACATGCTTTTAGATATCGCTTGTAACACAGTGGCAGCTACCCACATCTTATGTTTCCACAGCAAGACGTTGTCACCCGAATAGAAAAGCTTATCTGGAAAATTCAAAGTACATTTAGATTTTCCTAATTTCAAATTTACCAATTCATTTTGACCAAAGCTAGGTCGCAACCGTGAAAGTATAGACCTCGGTGACTGCTTCAGCAAGAACTCAGCTGGGGTTCTGGATGTGGATGGACATGGTGAGTTCCTATAGAAGAATAAGAATTTATCCAACTCAGCTTCCAGTTCCCTTTCCGACAGCACCTTCGCCTTTGAGCCCAGACTCTTGATAATTGCTCTTTTCACTGTTTTTACTTCAACTTCGGCTAGCTTTTGGGTAATATGGAGGGCCCTTTTTTGCTTCGACTCCCAACGACGACAGAAATGAGACGAACTCCTGTGAGTTGAATGGCGGTCCGTTGTCTGTGACTACAAACTCTGGAATCCCAAAGACAGCAAAAGATTTCCTGAACTTCGAAGAAACTTAGTTGCATCCGATCTCTTCATTAAATACAAATCGATCGATTTCGATGTGGAATCCACTAGCAACAAAACAGTTTTTCCAAACAAATGAAGGAAATCGGCGTGTATACGTATCCAAGCCCGATGGTATTCCGGCCAACCTTCATACTCTTTTTCGATCTTGTTTGCACTTTGGAATCGTTGAAAAGATGGGCATGACTTTACTTTATCCTCCAGATCTTTATCGATCGAAGGCAACCAACAAAGTGATCTGGCTATCATCTTAATTTTCACAATTCCGGGGTGATTTCGATGAAGTTTGGTGAGCACATAATGTTGAAGAGATGTTGGTATAATGACTCGAACTCCCCATACCACACAACCTTGTTCCAATGAGAGACTGTTCCTACGTATAAAATATGGTTGCAAGGAAGGATCTGACACGTGATTAGACCAACCAGACTGTGTCAGTGCAGATACTTTGCTTAGAATTACGTCAGATTGAGTTGCTTTAGCTACGTCCTTGAAATTGAATGGTATTCGTTCGTTACACATTATTGATTTAATGAGACTGTCTCGGCATTTCTTTAGTAGTTTCCTTAGGTAAAGGTAGACGGGACAAGGCATCGCATGTTGCCATTTCGAGGCTTTTCTTATGACGAATTGTGTAATTGTACCCCGACAATAGTATTGCCCACCTTTGAAGCCTTGATGACGTTGTGAGATTCTCCTGCTAGGATCAAAAATCGACTTTAGCGGCAGGTTATCTGTATATAAGACGAATGGACGACCAAAAATAAATGTATGGAACCTCTTTATACCAAAAATGATGGCTAAACCCTCTTTTTCCACCTGCGGATCATTTTTTTCGGTGAGCGTTGCGAAGCAAAGGCAATGGGTACTTCTCTTCCGTTGGACTCGTGGCACAGAACGGCGCCTACTCCCATATTGCTTGCATCACAAGACAGAATAAGAGTTTTGGAGGGATCATAGTACACTAAAAGGCTTTACTTGGACAAGCTCATTCTGCTGGCTTCAAAAGCAATTTGACATTCATCTGTCCATATGAAAGGCCACCCATTTCTAATCAATCTGTACAAGGGCGACAATGCTAACGACTGCATGCGAACAAATTGTCTATTAAAATTAATCATACCCAAGTAGGCCTTTAATTGAGTAACATCTTGAGGTGTAGGTGCATTTCGCAATGCTTCGACCTTTGACGGACTGGGTTTGATTCCTTCTCCAAGTATTCCACTTCAGGAACAAAAAAACGACACTTCTTCGGATTAATTCGAACATTAGCTGCATTGAGACGAGCAAGAACCTGTTCGACAGTGGCGTGGCATTCGGCAAAATTAGCTCCAGCGATAAGAATACCATCTATGTAACAGCTAGCATTGGGAACCCCCCGTAAAATTGCATCCATCGTACGTTGAAAAATAGCTGGAGCCGTTTTAATGCCATATGTTAGTTTATTGTATCTGAATAGTCCGATTTGAGTGTTTATTGTGAAGTATACCTTACTTTCTTCAAAAAGTTCGAGCTGCTGATATGCCCCAGTCAGATCAAGAAGGGTGAATAACTTTTTACCGCCAAGTGAGGCCAAAATATCCTCAATTTTGGGCAAAGGATAATGTTCCGAATCAATGACTTTGTTCAGCACACTCTAAAATCCACACACATTCTAATTCCCCCAGTTTGCTTAGGAACAATAACAACCGGACTTGCCCAGTCACTTGACGTCACGGGATAAATTACATTTTGGCTTTGTAATGTAGTTAGATCTTCCTCAACCATGGGTCGTAAGGCAAAGGGTACCTGATAAGCCCTACAAAATATTGGACTGCATTCCTGCTTTATCGAAATATCAGCCTTAAAGCCGATAATAGTTGACTGCTTTTGACTAAAAACTGCTTGAAATTTTCTTTCGAATGCTGTCACATAATGCTTACAGTCGTAGGGTTGGTCAAGAAAAATCGTTTGTAATCTCTTACTTTCGAAATTGGA
The DNA here is from genome assembly GCA_945910035.1 of Brachypalpus laphriformis. Taxonomy (NCBI): domain Eukaryota; kingdom Metazoa; phylum Arthropoda; class Insecta; order Diptera; family Syrphidae; genus Brachypalpus; species Brachypalpus laphriformis. Next base: position 128,814,852 of record OX246756.1, read on the forward strand.
GAAAAAGGAACGCCAACCTGGAAATAATTTATCCAGCCATGGTCTTCCTATCAAGGGTGGGGACGTGCTTTTAGAATCTTGTACAATCAAATCAAGAGAAAATATTTTGTTTTTGAACTGAACTTCGACTGTCACTGTTCCCAAGATTGTTAATTTATGGCTTGTCGCAGATTTGTAAGTTAGTTCTGGTGGACGAAGTTGGACAGTCTTAAAATATTTATAAAATACAGTTGAAGAAATCACACTTGTACAAGCCCCACTGTCTATTTCAACTTTGAATAAAACATTATTTATCTTTAAATCTATATAACAAGGTTCTTTTCTTTCATGCACAATGCTATTTACGTATTTTACCTGATGACTTAATGAACTGTTGGCTGTTTTTAAAACCTCCGACGAAATCATGTTTATTTCGCCCAGCATGTCTTCTTCCTCCTGTTTGATGCAATTGCATTGTTCATTGTCGTCTTCGTTCTCCCACACTGCATTCACAATTTTTTCTCTGGCCCTGTATACTCTTGACGTATGTCCTTGCTTTTTGCAAGTAAAGCAAATCCAATCCACTGCTGGACAGTAACGGGAATCATGATTTCGACCCCATCTCCGACATTTTATTGACATAGATTGACCAAAATTTCTGAAACTATTACGACTGACATTTTGAAACCCACCGTGACTTACTGTAACCTTGTGATTAACTGACTGCGACTGATGATTCGGTGGATTTCCTTGTTGCGGACCCTGATGACTTGACCTTCCGATTGCCCGCGACTGTACCACTTTTGATATAGACGACGACTCATGCAAAAGTTTAGTTTCAGCCGACGCTAATTCCATACTTAGACCTATTTTACATGCACTGTCAAATGTTACGTTCTCCTCTGAGAGCAATTTCTTTTGGATTATTTCATTATTTAATCCGCAAATGAAACGATCGCGTAATGTTTCTTTTAAAAATGTGCCAAAATCACATGACCGCGCTAGCTGCTTCAAAGCGATTATGTAGTCCGTTATAGGTTCGTTAGGTTTTTGGTCCCTCTTATGGAACTTAAACCGCTCCAGAACAATTAACGGTGCTGGATTCGTTTTCAATAATGCTGTACACTGCATGTATGTTTTACCTAACGGAGAGTCCGGCATGCAAATATTTTTAAGAATACAAAATGTTTCACCCCCGCACAGTGTAATGAACAGTGGAAGTTTTTTTCCATCTTCCACTCCGTTACAAATAAGTAATTGATTAAATCTTTCCAGGTACGTTTGAAAATCATTTTTTGATTCATCAAAGGGTTCAATGGAACCTATAAGAGCCATTTTTCGACTTCGACTTTGGATTACCCACGAATTGACTTTAACTAGAACCGATAATGTACTTTTTTTTATACCGTATTGTGACTGGTTTATCCTCGTCGTCAATGATTTGTTACGAAGTACAAAAAGACAAGTGGTCGACTTGAAGATCAAGTTTAGACTGGTCTGTATATTTAATTCATAACGTTATAATAAATAGATATCAATTATGTAAGTACAAAGCAGTTACTGTGTAAGTAATTTAGTAAAACTCATTTGTGTTAGTAGGAGATAGTGATGCGCTGCTAAGACTCGAATTAGTGATGTGACCTTTGTTGCAGTACACTGCAGGGCCGAAGATAAAATGCCAACAAAATGGCGTTTGCAAATCCCAAGCATTAGGCAAAACTTACAAAACCTATTTGAGCAAAATTGTGTGAATATTTTACAATGACCTTTTATTAAATTTGAGTCCTATTGGAAACCTTTAAAGCGGGTTAGAAATGCAACTACCTTTTGGAGCGAGCTAAAAATTCAACTAAACAACACCATCCCTGAAAAAAGTAAGGTCTGTGGAGGAATTTTCGACTTTAATGTCCTTGTACAAATGTCGAAACGTAGTCGACTCGATGAAGAATAGAGTCGATACTGTTTTAAAAAGTAAGAGCTTTGTAAAATATTATTTTTTGTTTAAAAATATACTAACCAAAATACGTTATCTGAAAGTTTTTCTCTGTTATTATTTGGCGTTGAAACTTTTTTATCCAGCCAATTACGCTATCTGCAGCAAAACAGTTACGACTGATAAAATATACGTTCCGCCATATGACGAAATTCTCATAGTATATGTTGTAAACATATTTTCATATAATTAAGTTGAAATCAAATAAGTTTCAAAAATCACAATCAAATAGGAGCTATATTTACCCGATGTTATAGCAGCATCCTCTCCAGGTTAAATTTAAAGAGAACTTGCCCGTATTTAGCTTTTGCTCAAGGTATTTATGCATACTTAAATTTGGCCTAAAAGTTACTCCGAGATACTTGTATTCTCTATCAATCTTGATTTCCTCGCTGTTCAATGTCCAATGCCTGGATCGTGCGTATTTCTCAAAACATTTCCTAAAAACTATTAATTTGGGCATGTTCAGGTTTACCATCCGATTCCAGATTTCAAGTTTTTTGATAATTTTTTTTTAGAACTACGGGGAAGTCACCAAGGAACGATATCATCTGCATACATGAACAGTTTAATTCTAGTACCATCATATAAAATGCTTCGGTTAATTGAATCAAGGGCAGCTTTCAGGTCCACAAAGAAAACCTGAAGTTTGGCGCCTTTTTTCAGATACGACTTGGCGATACAGGTGAAGCTATAAATGTGGTCCACCGTTGAGTATCCTTTTCGGAATCGTGCCTGAAATTCACTGAGAAGGCTACGTTCATCAACCCAAGTTGAAATTCAATAAGTGAGAACGGATGAAAAAATTTTCATTGATGTGTTTTGAAAAGAGGTTCCACTATAATTCAAACCACTTTTTTATGAAACGAAGAGATGATACCCTTGCCGAAATTTTTCAGGTACATTACTAGTTTTAAAAATATGATTAAAAGCTACTGTTAGGCGGCTTCAATCTGTTCAATTCTGGGGCTTTATTTTTCTTTGCATTATTTATCACAGCTGTTGTTGGAGTCTCCAGTGACGTCATCATTAGAGATAGTGCAGGGGTTGAATACACCCACTCCCCCACAACTGCAAGAATGCATTTTTGACAGTAGAGTAGCTATGTACTACGTTCTGTTTTTACATAAAGGCAAAGATTAGCAGAATAAAATTATTGTCCATTTGAAATTACAAGTGATAATGTGTTTCCTGTTGTAAACTTTATTCCGTTGATCTCTGATAGTGTTTTTCAAAACGCACTCGTCAGCACAGTTATTTGAACTGTTTATTGCACTCCTTGAAGAAGCGTCCATATAATTTTCTAAACACTTGGAGAAAAGAAAATAATCTTTGCCTCACTTTATGACATTCTAAATCAAACCACTTTTTTTTTTGGTTAAATTTCTTGTAAAACTTTCGCTCGGGTACAGCAATCATAACAACTTCATCTAATCTATCTATTCGTATCTCATTAGGATGAATATTCGACAAAGCTTTGAAAAGTTAATTCAATTTGTCCTTCTACCACGTTTAATTTGGGGAGAAGTTTTAAGTCCTCCGTCCATTGGCATTGTTGCTGTGATGGGCTCCGCTACGTTAAAGATATTTCAATGGGTAAATGATCAGAGGTCAAGCGACATTCATTTGGCTGCGACATTAAAAAACAGTATAAGCGGTAAGAAATAATCGGATACAAAACAGCAATCAACAACAGATGTGCCAAGTGCTCCTATGAAAATTCTTTGCCCTTTACTATCATCACTACTTCGCCCAAAACTACGACATAATTCCAGAAGAGATTTCGCTTTACTGTGGAGTTTAACATCCTTTGAAGATCTTTTCGAGAAGAGGGGTGAAGCGAATTTTGAGTCATTTGTCGTGCAGCATTTATCAAGTCCAAATCTTGCATTAAGGTCTCCTAATAACATAACATTTTCTTTTCCAACATATGTCAAGTTGTCACACAATTCTTTATAATCTGTCCTCCATTCCGTAATAGTAGCTGAGTTTAAGTGTACTTGTATAGTTTATAATAATATGATGTGGGTGATCTCTAGTTTAAAATATTTAACTCGGTCAACCACTTACTCTCAATATTTATAAAAATGCATCTATAATTGATTTAAGTTGTTGTTAAACATATTGTAATATTCTCGCTGGGGTTCGTTTAAATAAAACGGTCCTTTGTGTATTTTAATCGTTTATTTATTATTAACTTAACTTAACACAATTTCAATCACTTTATTCTTTATTTATTTCAAATTAAACTGTCGCTATAGATTTACTTTCAATATGTCGCTTGTTTTCACAACTGGTCGAATCTCCCTCTTGTAATCGCTGTATGCACTTATAAACAACTGTGTCCACGATGTTTGTGGTATGTGTATTTATATAAAATACAAGACCTTCCAGAGTATACTAGATGTTGCCCGGGATGAATTGATGATCCTATAATAATTGGGATAATGTGTGGAACAATTGTGGAACGTAAGCTCATCAGGTGGGAATATTTACTGCTAGCAGGCAATAGATGTCGTTGTACGCGGTACCTGACGATGCAATTGATACTACAATATTAACGAGAAAAAAAACATATTTACGCACCAAAACCCGAAAACTTTGAATAAATTTCGTCTGATGATACTACAATTAAATGTATATACACTGATATTAGTTATTTATATTAAAAGCCTTGAGTTTTCCAAGTCTAAAAAATCATAAGAATTTTGAATATTTGATTGAAAGACAATTCAGAATACAAGACGTGCCATGATTGCCGTGTCATCAGGTAGGCGACTCCCTGGTATGCCTAGAAATAGATGGTTGGATCAAGTCCGACATCTCTCCTGGAGCCATCAACGAATTCCTTCTGATGAGTTGAATGGCGAGAAGGATGGCGGGTCAACCTGAGCAATCTACCCCCGCGACCCTCATGACGGATTAGTGGACCATTGAATATGTACGTATGTATGTAATGCAATGACTGCAAATCGATTGCTGTCAATGGATTGCGCACTAACTAAGACACTTCTGCTCTGCATTTCCATACAAGACGCAAAGAATCTCTTTCATTTTGAGTGTGTCACAATAAAACCACATCGCCAGTTGTGTTGTTTTATATTTTCATTGCAGAGTTTTTTTTTTATTATTTAAAGAACATACAGATGTAAATGTATTTGACATAAAGCGGATTTTAGTTTTTTTACTTGTAAAACATCGTCCTTAATGCCGCAACATAACGCACTTTTCGCTCCACCATCGGCGCAAAATTCACCTTTTGTTAGCAGTCAATTTCTTAAACAAGAAAAATTTGGACTGTCCAAATTAACTCATTCCTCCCTTAAACATCAGGCAGTTACAGAAAAGTTTTGCTAGATCTTAAAATTCAAACTAAAACAAAAACGAAGAACTTCTTTTAAAGGACATCACTCTATTCCTTCAACATTTGCATACAATGTACTACTGGTGCCCCTACTAGTGCCATTAGGAACATTGACGACCGAAAGCACAGAAAAAAAAATGTTTTATTCGATGAGAGCTCTCGATTTTAATTAAATTTTGTGTTAAACTTTTTACTGAAATGGAAAACCGCTTGAGGGTAAAAACTTTTTTCCATTAACTCATGTATTGTGGGCGGCTATGTTATCCTGAAACCTCCATTTCGGGTAATCAACATTGCATGTCTATGGCTCCATGTTCATTTTAAAACGCCTGAGAGAATTCGTTTTTGTTAGCAAATGTCGCTGATATTCTTTATCATTTTCATCAAAGGAATTAACCTGTTTGCAAATGGTAGACTACTGTAAATATTATAGATGTGATTCCAGCCGAGTGATAAAGTAAGAAAACCCGAATATCAGACTCGATGCGGTACACGGTTGAATGTTGGTTGCGGTCCTCATTGGAGCTTGAACTTGCCCACATTAAGAAACAAGCTAACACAGTGAAAGAACTTTATTCTACCTGACTATGTGTAAAAACGACTTGACCAAATTTCTCATCCAAATCCTCCAAGTGGGTACCAGGAATAACTATCACAGCAGGCTTGTATGATGTCAAGATGGGGTTAACTAACGCCAGAACGCGCTGTACAGAATTCTTAATTCCTCAAAAGTTTAGTCCTTTGCACGTGCTTTTTGGCCTTCGGATCGAGGTACATACCTTACTTCAGTGGTGGTGTGAGCACAATTAATGTGGGAAACCGTACCCAAGAATGCAATGGTGGGGGTTAAGCCAGTCACTAACGAGGTCCTTCGGATATACGGGAGGAATTTGTCGTATTTGTGGCTTATCCCGACATAATAGCGGTGTTGTGACCTACATACATACCTTCCTGTACTACAAGTGGGACCAAAATCCAATACAAAAACTAAAAAATAAATAAAAATGAAAATATATTCATATATATGCAAGTACTAGAGGGCACCCGGCGTGCGTTGCTGCCCTCAACAGAAAAAAAAAAACAACTGTCAGGCAGGCGTCTGGGGCAGTGATGCATTTCAAGCAGCCTAGATCTGAACTTGAACTTCTTCTTCTCTTACTATTCGAAGAAGAAAGATTTTTTAATTCTTCAAATTGATAAATATCATTTTGTAAATTGAGTGTGGGAACTGCATCTCTTTTTAGCATTTTCCTGCCCACAAACCCACTCCAAAAATGATTTTGGCAAACAAAAAAAATCTTATCGCCATTAAAACTACATGCTTTTTTCCATAAATTATTTAAAATTTCATTCTTTTCTTTTGAGGGGCATGCAAAAATTCTTAAATTTGGAAAGCCCCTTCTCGATTTCTTGCATATCGTGCAAGAAACTCCTGATCTCCTTTTATCATTCATTTGTTATTTTATTTAAAACCAAGCAACCAAGCGCTATCGCAGTTCGATCTCAAATAAATGATACACATAATTTTTAACCTGCGATGACAGAAATTTCAAACTCATATATTTACCAAAAGAAACAAGAAATACGCATCTAGACAAGTACATAAATGCCATGCAACCCTTCTAAGAGAACACGACGCGACGTAAGATACACATAAGCCATGACAATGACACGATCGCTATTGAATCATACCATACCATCAGTTTGTTGTATGTACATACATAGAGATTGTTCTTTAACAGAAAATGGTTTTTGTATGACAGAAGTTTGCTTTGGTGTTTCTACGACACACTGAAGAGCAAGATTATTGCATGGCCTTGCAACATAATTTTATTTCGTTTGGTCCGAAAGAGTCCGATTAATCTCCTTTACTAGGGTGGCAACCAAGATCGATCGAACCCACGAGTAAATCCCAGTCGATTGAAAATCGGACATTTTTTTTGTACTGGATGCGATGTCTACGTAACTTATCTGTGGTGCTACTCAACTCACAACCGTTTGAGCATGGTATATGTACATACAAGATCGATAGAACTGGGACCCACGAGTAAATCCCAGTCGATTGAAAATTGGCCGTTTTTTTTAGTACTGGATGCGATATCTATGTATGTAACTATATTATCGGTGGTCGAATGTTTTACTAAAGTCCGTGTACACGGTATCTGCTTGGTTACCTTTATTTATTCCAGAGACAACAAACTTTGTAAATAAGATTAGGTTTGTTACAGTCGAGCGCTGTTTTACAAATCCATGCTGGTTATTACATATCAATGGCTTACAAAAAAAAAGCTAATACTTTCGGTAACTAATTTGTCAAATAATTAGGAATCAAAGATTGTTTACATATACATACCATGGTAATTTTCAATTTTGTTTCTCCTACCAGATTTAAATATGGGTATTATAAAAGATTTTTTCGAAATATTGTAGATGGGAATGTAGATGATTCTAATGACAAATTAAAGATGTGACATAGAATTTTGTGTAAGGGTTGTGCGCAATTCTTTAGAAAAGCAGAGGGTAAGCCGTCAGGTCCGGCATTTAAGTTTGATTTCAATTTCAACAGACACTTGAATGTACTATCCTCACAAATTTCAATATTATTGAAAATAGGACACTCAGATTCCTAAAGATAACTAAAAAATTCTTCATCAATGTTTGACACTTTATTAGCGTCCACAGATTTTAAAAATGTCCGAAGTTGTTGCATATACAGTGCGTTTCATATTTATAACCCATATTATTATATTCTAGTATTTCAAAATTTAAGAAACAATTTCACCTGTTTCGCTTTCGGAAATATTTATCATGAGATTGCATGTAAATTGAAATAAAAATCATGTCGTTTTTTCATTTAAAAAATGATTTGGTATTTATTTTTATTTAAATTTATGAATTAAAGCGTTTCATATTTATAACCCATGTTTAAGATTTTTAATATAGGGAAAGGAACAAAAAAGGCTAAAAATTTATTGTAGAGACTTTGGCAAAAATCAATTCAAATAACCTCGTTTCCATTGATTTTAGCTAGTTGTCCAGCAGTTCAGGTTAATTTTTTTCCTATTCTTCAATAAGTGTTTTTCAGCTATGTAATTGACTCAAAGTGTCGATTTTGGGCATGACCAAAATTCCACAAATATTTTCGATTGGGTTTAGATCAGGGGAGCATGCTGACCAACTCATAACATCAACTGAATTTGATCTAAACTAACTCATTGCCTCAGTGCTGGTGTGAATCCGGGCATTATCCTGCTGAAAACCCCAATTTTTTTTCAATTTTCACCTAGAAATGGAATTAGGCTGCTTCGAAGAGCTTTAATATAGTCTGCACTCTTTACCTTCGAAGATGTGAAGTGTATTTTAAGCACCCTTTTGAAGAGAATGCACCCGACACCATAACCGAACCATCTCCAAAATGTCTCGTTAAGAAATATTTCAGTTATTTTCGTAGCTCTCGCCAATAAGAGTGCATACCGTCCGGCCTATCCAAATTCCATTTCTTTTCATCACAAAATATCACCTAAGAGACAATTTCAGAACAATATTATTATTAATATTCAAATAAATAAAAACAGCATTTCATCTACAGATGTCCAATCTGTAGCCATATTGTTTTTCGCAAATTCCAACCTGGCGGTTTTATAGCGACTTCGGAGACGTGGACAGCAATTCATTTTGGACCGGACTAGGTTTGAATTTCTCTTAATGGCTCTCCAAGCCATGATTTTTCAGACTTTTGTCTGGGCCAGCAAAGCAAGCTTGGTGTAGCTCAAGGTCGAATTGCTGGCTGTCAAGAACTGTCACTTAAGAACCGGGATCTTTCAAAAAATCATCACACGCCATTTCGCTAAATTCATGGTTTTCACCTTTTAATGCTAAAATTTTACCTTTTTCAGTGTCGGATAATGACGTACCACGTGGCATTTTGAACCAACAACCTAATTTAACACAAATTACACAATTCCACGATCTGTAGTTCGCGCCACTTGAGTTTATTGTGAAATGGGTTATACTTATAAATATGGAACGCATTAATACACATCCAAATACGATGTTCTCTCCTAAAGCAAACCCCATAATTGCAGTGTATCCACAATATCAGATCCGGATCCAGACAAAGTATTACTAGGGCTCAAAAATGTGCAGTCCGCATCAGCTGAGACCCATATAATTTTGGGATGATTGAAATCACCAAAGATATAGATTTTGTCCAAGGCAGTTGGACAAGCTACAATGAAGCGGAAGGCATCTAAGTATCTAGCCACTACTGATGGTTGGGATCTCGGTGGAATGTAGACACATACAACATATAGTTTCGAAGATATTGTGAGGTCAATTCTGCTGCAGCATATTTCAAGGTCGGAGAAATTACTCAGGTCAACTTCGCTTGGCTCAAAGACTTTTTTTTTTATTGCGATGATTACACCACCAAGACGATCTTTGTTACTATTATCCGGAGAACGATCACAACCTAAAAATTGAGTGCACTTAGTCCTTAGTCCTCTCACGTTCTGGTACTAGAATACGATTTTTGTAAGTTTTTTGACGGGGAAATTCTTGGTCTGGGCCTGTTTATGAACTCTTTTACAAGCATGTTTCTTGGCCAAAAATCTGGATTGACGATAATCTTGCCAGTAGATATAGGGGCAATAAGTTTAAATGACGCGGACAAACGTCCTTGTAAGTTGTCCGCTGTTAAACTTAGGCATCTGATGCTAGATGTATCAATATTTTTTGATTAATATAACACTGGTCAACAATGGTTTTGTTGCCCTTGATATGAAAGTGGTTTCGAATAACTGTATGCCTACATTTTATGAAACTATGAATGATTTTGGAAAAATTGGCTCTAGTTTCTTTTAAATCTTAATTTTCTTATTACACTAGAAAAAACAGTATGAAATAACTAGTATATCCCTTAATATAAAATTTTTATTGAAAAATATTACTGTTTTGTTTTAGTGTTTAGGTAATGTATATAGAAGTAAAAAGACAGAAAATTTATTTAAACTTATGTTATATTTTAAAGAATCACCTTTTATAAGCTTTTCTTCTATAATGTTTTTGGGGGCAATCTCTTCCTAAAGACCAGCAGTAATCTGTCATCATGTGACGGTCCCATCTTCTCTTATACCTTTGTACCGTAATTATTTACATTTAAAAAAAAAACAATTGAATTGGTTGAAAATTACGGGCGGTAGAGGGACATGTACGCATTTTGCCACTTAGTTTTATTTATAAGAGTAGCGGGCACCCGGCGTGTGTTGATGCGCATAAAAAAAAACAACAAAACCACTGTCAGGCAGGCGGCTGGGGCTAAGTCTGTTAGAGAACAGTCTTGTACCGCGCAATAGTGGGTAAGTGGTCCAACCTTAAATACGTATATCAATTTTTGTTTATTACTTAAGTACTATAATACGAAAGTAGTGGGTAGACTGCTGGACCAAGGGTACCCGGCGGCGTGCGTAGCTGCACCTAACAAAAAGAAAAATAAAGTGTAGTACTAAAACACTTTGCTACCAAATGATTACTAAAGTACTTTACTACTAAATTAATACTAAAGTAGTGGGTGGATTTTGACCAAACTTCACAAGAACTCTCGGGATAATTCTGAAGATTGCCTGAAAATTTGAGTTCAATCGGTTTAGTGGTTTCCGAGTCCATAGCATACAAACAAACAAACAAACCACAACGGTATCACACACAAAAATGTTTAATTTTTTTTTTCAATGTCTTTGATTGTTTTTTTTCTTGCCTGCTATCACCTTTGTACCGTATTTATCTACATTTAAAAAAAAAATCAAGTAAATTGGTTGAAAATTACGGCCGGTAGAGGGACACAAACGCATTTTGCCACTTAGATTTCTATATACACATAGAGTAAATACGCCAAAATCATAAACTAGATCTAATTCAGTACTTTAATGAATATATTCGCAAACTGGGTACTTGAAAATATAGAAATCCTCAGAGATATCCAGGGCAACAAAAAAAATATTTTTTTTGTTGAGCTGTGTAATCAATAATATCAGAAGGTTTAGTGCCATATTCCAGACGATATAAAAACATAGTAAAAGGCGGTGGTACGACCTTTAAGGTACAAGTTTCACGGTTGAATGTAGTTATAGAACTATTTTTGCTGGTTGGATGTTCATCATTGCTAATAGATAAAAAAAGTTGAGAGTTCAATCAGCGACTTCGATACATTAGTAGCTGAACGATGCCCTGTTGAATTTGATTTTGAACGTAAAACCCTCTTTTGCTGCGGGAGCTCAAGATGAATTAGAGGGTAGGAACTTGTTGAACACGTATGGACAACGCTATTCTGTTTATCCGGTATCATGATTGATTCTTGAGTGATGGTAGTTTGTTGCTGTAATTTTTGTTTTTGCTGCCTATGCTGGATTTGAGCAGCCTGTTTTGGAGAAGTCTGGTATTTTCCTTGTTGATGACGTTCTTGTTCCTGAAGTTCGTGTTGAATAAGCTTATGTTGATGGTGTTGTTGTTGTTCACGTAGTTGTTGTTGGATGAGATGCAGTTGACTTTGTTGCTCGTTTAGTTGTTTCTGTTGTGCCAGTATAATGAGTTAGTGTTCGTTGATGGGCTGATGTTCTTGCAGCAAACGATCAATATTACTAAAACCCTTCTGTTAAAATACACTGCTTCAATTCAATAGGGTTGTTGTTTATTTGACAATTAGAAAGAGAATGAATATCCCCTATATGTACAGGTACACTACAAATTATTCATAACCGAAGTGGCTACAGTTAAAACCAAAACATATTTACTTTAAAGAGGATTTTACATCATTTCCCCTGTCTTAATTAAAAGTTAATTGATAGTGCAAAATGTTAAAGTTATAAACCAAATTTTAAATGAACCATTAAAAAGTTAGAGCATGACTACACAGGTTGTTGGAAATGAACACGATGTTGCTTAAGTCTCTCTGAACGTCTCACGTTTGCTGGTGGTGTCTTAGCTGTAGGATCTTGCATCATGTCCGTAGCTCCGCATCCCGACGGTGATGGTTCTATGGACTCATCCGACCGCAAATCATCACCAGGTGCTTTGCCAGTCTTCGATTGATTTCTGCGCTGATTTTGTTTGCTGAATTTATAGCAGAGCCAAGGTAGACAAAGTCCCTTACTACCTCGAAGTTATAGCTGCCCACGGTGACGTTTTGTCCAATTCGTCGATGTTGGTTTTCCCTTCTTGTTGACAGCATATACTTGGTTTTGCCCTCGTTTATCGCCAAACCCATTTTGGCCGCTTCCGCCTCAATGCTTGCAAACGCACCGGTGACAGCCCGCTGAGTTCTTCCGATAATGTCTATATCGTCGGCGTATGCAAGCAGTTGTACAGACTTGTAATAGATTGTGCCTCCGGTGTTGGCTTGTGAGTTCCGCACAATCCGTTCAAGTACAATATTGAAGAAGTCACATGACAGCGCGTCACCTTGTCTAAAGCCTTTTTTGACATCAAAGGTCTCGGTGAGGTCATTACCGACCTTGATGGAGCAGCGAGCGTTCTCCATCGTCAGCCTGCACAGGCAGACAAGTTTGGCAGGGATGTCAAAACTAGACATGGCTCTATAAAGCTCTTCTCTATAGATGCTGTCATAGGCGGCCTTGAAATCGATAAAGAGGTGGTGAGTATCGATTTGGAATTCTTGGGTTTTCTCCAGGATCTGCCGAAGTGTGAAGATTTGATCGATGGTGGACTTTCCTGGCCTGAAACCGCACTGATAGGGTCCAATCAGGCTGTTCATAAAAGGTTTCAGGCGTTCACACAATATCGCAGAAAAGATCTTGTACGCGATGTTGAGGAGACTGATGCCTCTATAATTGGCGCAGTTGAGGGGGTCTCCTTTCTTGTGGATCGGGCAAACGATGCTGAGATTCCATTCATCAGGCATACACCCCTCTGACCAAATATTAGAAATGAGTTGGTGTATGCACTCTACCAATTCATCCCCAGCTGCCTTGAAAAGTTCGGCCGGTAAACCGTCAGGTCCAGCAGCCTTGTTCGATTTTAGCTTGGATATTGCTATCCTCACTTCGTTTTGGTCAGGTGGACGGAAATTTTGACTATCATCGTCCATGTTGAATGGTTCATTCTGCCTGACAGCGGGATGTTGGTCTTCGTCGCCGTTATACAGTCTGCAGAAGTAGTTTTTCCAGATTCTCAGCACCGACTGTGATTCTACTACGAGGTTTCCATTCTCATCTCTACAGGTTTCTGTACGGGTATTACTTCTCTGACACGTTCTTTTTACCTTTTGGTAAAACTTCCGTACATTGTTCCTGGAGTATAGACTCTCGATATTCTCAAACGCGCGCTTCTCATGCTCTTTCTTCTTCTTTTGGAGAAGCCGATGTTCTTCCCGTCTCTTTTGCTCGTAGAGCTCACGAGCAGCTCTCGTCTTCCTTTGCAGCGCCGCTTTGTATGCCTCTTGTTTTGCTGCATGCACTCGCCGGCATTCTTCGTCAAACCAGGGGTTTCGCGGTGGTGGGCGAGCGAGACCCAGCACATCAGTCGCGGCGTTTCTGATGGCATGTTGGCAGCGTTGCCACTGGTCTTCGGTACTTGATGCTGGCGGTATAGGGGTGATTGAGAGATTTCGGGATACGCGTTCAGCGAAGAGTCTGGCGGTCTCTTGCGATTGTAGCTTTTCGACGTTAAATTTTCTCACAGTAATTCTTCTTTGTTGCTCAGATTGGGATATCCGCATTCGTACCTTGGCTACAACAAGGTAATGATCCGAGTCTATGTTGGCCGCTCGGAAGGTCCGGACATCCAGAATACTGGAGGCATGCCTTGCGTCGATCGCAATATGATCAATTTGGTTGATCGTGACATGATCATTGGACCGCCATGTCTGCTTATGAATATCGAGATGAGGAAACCATGTGCTTGCTATGGTGACATTTCGCTCCACAGCGAAATCAATTAGCCTTAGTCCGTTATCAGACGTGGTGTCGTGTAGGCTATGCTTACCGACTGCTCTACCGAAGACGTCCTCCTTTCCTATTTTGGCGTTAAAATCGCCCAATACGATCTTAACGTCGTATTTAGGACATTGCTCGTATGTTTTGTCGAGGAGCTCGTAGAAATACTCTTTGGAGGCAGGGTCCTTTTCTTCTGTGGGGGCATGAACACATATTAGGCTTATGTTAGCGAATTTAGCCTTGATCCGGATAGTCATAATACGCTCGCTCACGTGTCGGAAGCTTAAGACTTCTTGCCTAAGTCTGCCACGTATGACAAATCCGCATCCGAATAAGCGTTGCCTGTTGCCTCTGTAGCAATCACCGTAGTAGATGTCACAGTTTTTCATCCTCTTTTTGCCTGGCCCATCCCATCGCACTTCCTGGATGGCGGTAATATCTGCTTTATAGCAGTCTAGGGCCTCTGCTAGTTGTTCGGCTGCACGTGGTCTGTAAAGGGACAGAACATTCCACGTACAGATCCGAAGGTCGTTGTCCTTATTTCGTTTGCTGGGGTCGTCATTAGTTGGGTCATCCTTATCCGAGGCTTTTGGTTGTTTCGGAACCATCGATTTTTTACGTGGTAGGGAAGTTACCCCGACGGCACAACCCCCAACCTGGAGGGCCAGTTCCTTAATTATTCCCCTAGGACAGGGGGCCGGGTACACCGGTGCCAGTAGTCCACTACGGGAGTATGAGCGTTGCCGTTGGCCCATTAAGGGCTCCTCCGCCACCATCTCTATTCCAATGTCCTGACCAACATTGGAAATTCCTTACCGACCTGTGATCCGAATACGTCGAAGCAGCTCGCGCAAGGTATTCACTAAGTTCAACCTAACTGGAACTATAGACGCCACCGTTGACTCCGTCTAGGGAATTCGTCCGCTGCCGCCTGGAACAGGAAGAAGTGCTCTAGTGAGAAAAGCACTCTTCCCCCCCTCTCTCATCTGCTGCCACCAAGAATCCGCCAAACGGGGTTGGTTACCCATTTCTTGGATTAAGGTACTAGGCACCCGGCTGTCACCGCGTGGAGGTCTCTTGCCAATCGCTGTTTTTTTGGGCTTATAAGGCAATTCAACAGTAAAGCCCTCTCTCGAACAACTAAGGAGACTCTATATAAGACCTTGATCATCCCAGTCCTGCTTTACGGCGCTGAAACATGGACTTTATTAAAAGAGGATGAAGATATCCTCGGTCGCTTCGAGAGAAAAATTCTTCGTAAGATTTTCGGTCCCGTTTGCGTTGACGGGTTTTGGAGGAGAAGATTCAATCACGAACTATACGAGCTGTACAGCGACATCGACCTAGTCAAAAAACTGCGTATTGGACGTCTGAGATGGCTAGGACATGTAGAGCGAATGGACACCAACGCTCCGGCCCGCAGAGTCTTCGAATCTAACCCCGAGGGACGACGCAGTAGAGGGAATTATCGCCGTAGGTGGCGCGCACAAGTTCAAGGGGACCTCGACCAACTTGGAGTGCGCAACTGGAGGCAATTAGCTAAAGACCGAGCTAAATGGAGAGGCTTGTTGGTTGAGGCCCAGGTTCACCCCGAACTGTAGCGCCACCTAAGTAAGTAAGTAAGTTGCCAGTTCCCACGCCGATCAATCTTTCGGACCCTTCCTCAGCCTGTTTAAAAAAAAAATATGGCTTTCACCAGAAAATCGGTTAGAATTACCTTCGACGGAATACCAGCCCAGCTCTAGAGCAACTAGAGCCGCGAAAGTTGATGGTGACTCTACATGGTGCCTATCCCGTCGCATTTGATTTTGATGCCGTCTTAATATACCATTGACTGTCTGCACTGCATAAAGGTTATTTCCCAAGACTTGTACTATCACTCCTCTTTCCCACTTCTTGGACTTTAGAAACTGGCGTACGAAAACACCTTGATTAACTTGAAATTTATTGGACCGAATGTGTGGGGTTCCCTTCCGTTATAAATAAACGTTGATAATACACAGCGATGCTGACACCCATGAAGTAACTCTGAAAGTGATTTTAAAGAAATCGTATTAGGTGTTGCCCTATAAGTTGACAAAAAAAGGTTGATCGCCGCATCTGTACCATGACCATCTGCTACAACTTTCTTGAACGAATGTTTAAAGGTTCGCACGAACCTCTCCGCTTGACCATTAGAGGCCGGATGGAACGGTGCAATTCTCCAATGATGAACTGAATTTTTTGTACAAAAATCAGCGAACATTTTAGCTGTGAATTGGGGTCCGTTATCCGTTACGGATAGCAAATGACTAACTAAGGCCTCGTAGGGGCAGCATCTCCCGATAGGTGTTGGTCCGCTAAGTAAGGAGAAAGAGCCACTGCAGCCGAAAACCTAGCAGCTCTGTCAGTAAGCCCTACTCCCACCTCCTCGTGGTGCCTTCTGGGGATTTCTTCGGAAATTGCTAACGGGAGAGGACGAATGGCGAGCTTCCTGCGCCAAAAAACAGGATAAGTGTCGGTTGGTCTGTGGCCCAGCGAGCCGCAACCGTAAAAACTTTTACTGCTCCGAAACGAAAACCAACGCCTCGGATACGGACGGATAATTTGATGACGACCTTTGGCTATCGAACACGGACAACGATCGGATTCTGGAACGTTAAGACCCTCCTGGACTCACTCAAGGAAGGGCCTTATAACGCCAGATTCCTCCAATTAGAACGCGAATTCGCAAGGTATAAAATAGACATCTTAGGGCTGAGCGAGATAAGATGGTTCGATGCTGGGGAATTCATCTCCCCAACCAAAAACAATGTCATGCTCTACTCTGGGAAACCAGCTGGAAGTGCACGGAGTTCCGGAGTAGGACTCATGCTAACTCCAGCAGCACGTAGTAGCCTCATATCCTGGAAACCCCATAATGACCGGATATTGACGGCTAGGTTCCAGAGTAGAGTTAGAAAAATTATCATCATACAGTGTTATGCTCCGATTCTAAGCGCGACTGAGGACGAAAAGGATGATTTTTATAGCCACTTAGGCGCCGCCTACAACCAAACGCCTAAAGGGGACATCGTAATGGTGATGGGAGATTTCAATGCCAAGGTGGGTAGCGACAACACCATGCTTAAGCACGTGATGGGAGTTCAGGGCGTGGGAGACCGTAATGACCGTAAGAACGAGATCACCATCTTATGGTAGCTCATTTACGCCTTCGTACTGCATCCGTCAACAGCAACCGCTCAAACCTACTTAACATCACCAGGTTTAATATCGACAGGCTCTAGGTTCCCCAAGTGCGCCAACAGTTCAGGGACCATCTTGCCTTAGAAGCAGAAGCAATCAGCAGCATAGAGAACATGGATGACCACTGGAGTGCTGTGAAAAATGCTTTTGCGACTGGGGCACGCACGTATGTCGGTAAAAAGCAGAAACACCACCGCACATGGCTTTCTACAGACACCTGGAGACGGATCGATGAGCGTACAGCAATCAAGGCTCGGATTGCAGCGGCCTCAGCAGTAGAGAGAACCGAGCTTGAAGCCCAATACCGTGCGAAGAAGAAAGAAGTGCAGCGTAGTGTGAGACGTGACAAACGTCAATATATCAACTCACTGGCCTCAAGGGCTGAAGAAGCAGCGAGTAGGTGCGACAGTAGGACTGTGTATAGCATCACTAAGGAGCTCATCGGTGGTCGAAACTCCAAACAACATCCAGTGAAAAGTCTAGACGGTAACCTTCTGATTTCGGATGAGGATCAGCTCACTAGATGGAGAGAACATTTTGCTACAGTGGTAAATCACATAGACGATGGCGGTATGATCTCGAATTCGAATGAGCAGTTCGAAGCAACAAACTCCCGAATTCGCACCGCACCTCCCAGTAAAACCGAGATAATAACAGCAATCAAGTCCCTCAAGAAGAACAAGGCGGTGGGTATTGATGGCATCCCTGCCGAGCTATTTCAAGCGGCGCCAAATACATCGGCAGATTTGCTGCATCCCCTAATACGGAGAGCTTGGGATAGTGAACAATTTCCACAGGAGTGGAAAAGGGGGATGATCATTAAACTTCCAAAGAAGGGAAACTTGATGGATTGCGGTTACTGGAGAGGTATATGCGTTCTTCCAGCCGTGGCTAAAATAATAGCTAAAATAATTCTAGAACGAATTAAAGAACATTTAAATTCAACTCTCGATGTCGAACAGGCAGGCTTTCGCGCTGGATCCTCCTGCATTGACCACATAAACACCTTACGGATCATTATCGAGCAATGCGTTGAGTATAGGTCTCCGCTACATTTAATGTTTATCGACTTTGAGAAAGCTTTCGACAGATTGAATCGAGATGCTATCTGGTTGTGGCCTTGCGCAGGAGAGGCATCCCAGAAAAACTTATAGCTATTATCAAGGCTACATACGAGGGCGGTAAGTGTCACGTCGTGCACAATGGTAAGGTGTCGGAGGATTTTGAAGTCCAAAGTGGAGTACGTCAAGGGTGCATACTGTCACCACTATTGTTTTTGGTGGTTATCAGCGATGTACTCCGTGCAGCATTGACGGAAGGCAGCTATGGAATTCGTTGGACTATGACATCTTACCTTAAACACCTAGATTACGCTGACGATGTTTGTCTACTTTCACATCGGATAATGGATCTTCATCTGATGGCCCAAAATCTAGAAGCTGAGGCAAACAAAGTGCGGCTAAAATTAAACACAGCCAAAACAAAAACCCTGAGCACTTCTTCTAACAACTGCGCTCAACTTAACATTGCCGGACAGGAAGTCGAGAAAGTTGATAACTTTCTTTATTTAGGAAGTGTGGTCTCGGCTAATCGCGGTGGCACCGAACTGGATGTGTGCAGCAGAATCGGGAAGGCTAAAGCTGCGTTCGGAATGCTATCTAAAATCTGGAGAAGCAATGTTATCAGCTTAAGAACAGGGCTGTGACTGTTCCGCTCCAACGTAGAATCAGTGCTGCTTTATGGGTGCAGTACTTGGAAGGTGAACACCATTAACACACGGAAGCTGCAAGTCTTTGTAAACAAATGCTTAAGAATCATCTTGAGGATTTTTTGGCCGAACCGCATCTCTAACGAACAGCTTTATCTGAGAACGGGCCAAGAACCTATAAGCATTACTATACGAAGAAGAAAGTGGCAATGGATTGGACACACCCTACGGCGCGAAGACAACTCCATTGCGAAATACGCCATGCAGTGGAATCCGCTCACCCAGGCAGGCAGAATAGCGGGACGCCCTAGGCAAACGTGGCGCAGAACAGTTGAGGAGGAATCGAGCTCTTTAGGAATGAGTTGGAGGCAGCTCAAACGCGTTGCAGAACTTCGAACACGATGGCGCGCAGGCGTGGTTGACGCCCTATGCCCCCCGAGGGGTTAAAGGATCTAAGTAAGTAAGTTATCTATTACCAAGGATTTTGGAAGACCCTCAATTGAAAAAATAGTTTGAAGTGCTTTGATAGTGCTGGCCGACGTTACCGAAGTCATGGACACGACGTATGGGAATTTGGAATAGCTGTCCACACAAATTAACCACATTTTGTCCTGAAAAGGACCGGCAAAATCTAAACGGACTCTCTCCCATGGTTCTTCCTTTTTCTCCTGGCAAGTACTGCATCTCTTGGCTAGGTCATCAATTTGCTTGTCCATACCGGGGAACCACACGCACCGGCGTCATAGCTGGTTCATCCTAGAAGCTCCCCAATGTCCTTCATGGAGGTGTTTGAGTACTCCTGACTGCAGGTTTTTCGGTATGACCGCCCTGTCATAATCGGAACTGAGCACAATGACATTATCGTAGTGTGTTAAAGCGAGTTTGCGATCAAAGAATGGTTTTAAGTGACTTTCGTTGGCGGGCAATGCTTTTGGCCAACCAAGCTGGATATATTTTAATACCTTCCTAAGCGCTGCGTCTTTTAGTGTGTACCAGGCTACGGAGGCCGCATTAGTCTCGAAATCATCTACTACATCTTCTACTCCGATGGCGTTAACTTTCAAGTAGTCGCCTTCACTTTTATCAAAGTCTGAATCGGGACCCACCGGAAGGCGAGATAATGCGTCAGCGTTGCCGTGTTTAGCTGTAGGGCGATACTCAATTTTGTAACTATAAGCCATAACAATCAACGCCCAGTTACGAAGTCGGCGCATGGTTGTCAAACGGTAGTGCATGCGATCATATGAAAACACAAGCGTTTTCACTCAGCTGAGGCCTACCAACTCCTACTCTCAACCTCCACGCGGTGACAGCCGGGAAACCAACCCCGTTTGGCGGATTCTTGGTGGCAGCAGATGAGAGAGGGGGGGAAGAGTGCTTTTCCACTAGAGCACTTCTTCCTGTTCCAGGCGGCAGCGGACGAATTCCCTAGACGGAGTCAACGGTGGCGTCTATAGTTCCAGTTAGGTTGAATTTAGTGAATACCTTGCGCGAGCTGCTCCGACGTATTCGGATCACAGGTCGGTAAGGAATTTCCAATGCTGGTCAGGACATTGGAATAGAGATGGTGGCGGAGGAGCCCTTAATGGGCCAACGGCAACGCTCATACTCCCGTAGTGGACTACTGGCACCGGTGTACCCGGCCCCTCGTCCTAGGGGAATAATTAAGGAACTGGGCCTCCAGGTTGGGGGTTGTGCCGTCGGGGTAACTTCCCTACCACGTAAAAAAACTTATGGTTCCGAAACAACCAAAAGCCTCGGATAAGGATGACTCAACTAATGACGACCCCAGCAAACGAAATAAGGACAACGACCTTCGGATCTGTACGTGGAATGTTCTGTCCCTTTACAGACCACGTGCAGCCGAACAACTAGCAGAGGCCCTAGACTGCTATAAAGCAGATATTACCGCCATCCAGGAAGTGCGATGGGATGGGCCGGGCAAAATGAGGATGAAAAACTGTGACATCTACTACGGTGATTGCTACAGAGGCAACAGGCAACGCTTATTCGGATGCGGATTTGTCATACGCGGCAGACTTAGGCAAGAAGTCTTAAGCTTCCGACACGCGAGCGAGCGTATTATGACGATCCGGATCAAGGCTAAATTCGCTAACATAAGCCTAATATGTGTTCATGCCCCCACGGAAGAAAAGGACCCTGTCACCAAAGAGTGTTTCTACGAGCTCCCCGACAAAACATACGAGCAATGTCCTAAATACGGCGTTAAAATCGTATTGGTCGATTTTAAGGCCAAAATAGGAAAGGAGGACGTCTTTGGTAGGGCAGTCGGTAGGCACAGCCTACACGACACCACGTCTGATAACGGACTAAGGCTAATTGACTTCGCTGTGGAGCGAAATGTCACCATAGCAAGCACATGGTTTCCTCATCTCGATATTCATAAGCAGACATGGCGGTCTAATGATCATGTCACGATCAACCAAATTGATCATATTGCGGTCGACGCAAGGCATGCCTCCAGTATTCTGGATGTCCGGACCTTCCGAGCGGCCAACATAGACTCAGATCATTACCTTGTTGTAGCCAAGGTACGAATGCGGATATCCCAATCTGAGCAACCGCGAAACCCCTGGTTTGACGAAGAATGCCGGCGAGTGCATGCAGCAAAACAAGAGGCATACAAAGCGGCGCTGCAAAGGAAGACGAAAGCTGCCCGTGAGCTCTACGAGCTCTAGAGACGGGAAGAACATCGGCTGCTCCAAAAGAAGAAGAAAGAGCATGAGAAGCGCGCGTTTGAGAATATCGAGTCCAGGAACAATGTACGGAAGTTTTACCAAAAGGTAAAAAGAACGTGTCAGAGAAGTAATACCTGTACAGAAACCTGTAGAGATGAAAATGGAAACCTCGTAGTAGAATCACAGTCGGTGCTGAGAATATGGAAAAACTACTTCTGCAGACTGTATAACGGCGACGAAGACTAACATCCCGCTGTCAGGCAGAATGAACCATTCAACATAGACGATGATAGTCAAAATTTCCGTCCACCTGACCAAAACGAAGTGAGGATAGCAATATTCAAGCTGAAATCCAACAAGGCTGCTGGACCTGACGGCTTACCGGCCGAACTCTTCAAGGCAGCAGTGGATGAATTGGTAGAGTGCATACACCAACTCATTTCTAATATTTGGTCAGACGAGTGTATGCCTGATGAATGGAATCTCAGCATCGTTTGCCCGATCCACAAGAAAGGAGACCCCCTCAACTGCGCCAATTATAGAGGCATCAGTCTCCTCAACATCGCATACAAGATCTTTTCTGCGATATTGTGTGAACGCCTAAAACCTTTTATCAACAGCCTGATTGGACTCTATCAGTGCGGTTTCAGGCCAGGAAAGTCCACTATCGACCAAATCTTCACACTTCGGCAGATCCTGGAGAAAACCCAA
Organism: Brachypalpus laphriformis; assembly: GCA_945910035.1. Classification (NCBI taxonomy): domain Eukaryota; kingdom Metazoa; phylum Arthropoda; class Insecta; order Diptera; family Syrphidae; genus Brachypalpus; species Brachypalpus laphriformis. The sequence continues at coordinate 128,837,479 of OX246756.1, forward strand.
GAATTCCAAATCGATACTCACCACCTCTTTATCGATTTCAAAGCCGCCAATGACAGCATCTATAGAGAAGAGCTTTATAGAGCCATGTCTAGTTTTGACATCCCTGCCAAACTTGTCCGTCTGTGCAGGCTGACGGAGGAGAACGCTTACTGCTCCATCAAGGTTGGTAATGACCTCACCAAGACCTTTGATGTGAAAAATGGCTTTTGACAAGGTGACGCGCTGTCATGTGACTTCTTCAATATTATACTTGAACGGATTGTGCGGAACTCACAAGCCAACACCGGAGGCACAATCTATTACAAGTCTGTACAACTGCTTGCATACGCCGACGATATCGACATTATCGGAAGAACTCAGCGGGCTGTCACCGCTGCATTTGCAAGCATTGAGGCGGAAGCGGCCAAAATGGGTTTAGCGATAAACGAGGGCAAAACCAAGTATATGCTGTCAACAAGAAGGGAAAACCAACACCGACGAATTGGACAAAACGTCACCGTGGGCAGCTATAACTTCGAGGTAGTAAGGGACTTTGTCTACCTTGGCTTTGCTATAAATTCAACAAACAAAATCAGTGCAGAAATCAATCGAAGAATAACTCTTGCCAATCGCTGTTTTTTTGGGCTTATAAGGCAATTCAACAGCAAAGCCCTATCTCGAACAACTAAGGAGACTCTATATAAGACCTTGATCATCCCAGTCCTGCTTTACGGCGCTGAAACATGGACTTTATTAAAAGAGGATGAAAATATCCTTGGTCGCTTCGAGAGAAAAATTCTTCGTAAGATTTTCGGTCCCGTTTGCGTTGACGGGTTTTGGAGGAGAAGATTCAATCACGAACTATACGAGCTGTACAGCGACATCGACCTAGTCAAAAAACTGTGTATTGGACGTCTGAAATGGCTAGGACATGTAGAGCGAATGGACACCAACGCTCCGGCCCGCAGAGTCTTCTTCGAAAATTTTTTACGCCATAAATAATAGCTAACGCTTCCTTTTCGATTTGGCTATATAACTTCTGATGTTTATCTAAAGTTTTCGAAGCGAATCTATTTTCCGCTCCGTGCCGTCTGGGTACTTATGTGATATAACTGCCCCAATGCCATAACTGGAAGCATCGGTTGCGAGAACTATTGGCAACGCATCATCAAAATGTGCCAATCGGGCGGCTTCGAGAATGCTACTCTTTAATGTGTCAAAAGCTTACTGCTGCTGAGGACCCCAAACGAAACTTGAGTTTTTTGCGCGGAAGCAGTTAAGAAGCCCTGCCACTTGCGAAAACTTTAGTACGAACTGATTGTAGTAATTGTGTTTGCCAATAATAGCCTCTAACTCCTTCAAATTGGTGGGCCGTGGTAAGTTTCGAAGGGCGTCCAACCGCTTTTCGGATGGGCGAATACCAAGGGCAGACAGAGTGTGACCCAAGTACTCAAGTTCGAACTTTGCAAACGTACACTTATCCTTGTTGCAGCGAAACCCGGTGTGTTTCAACCTGCTAACCACCTCCTCTAAATTTCTCAAGTGTTCGTCATCATCTTTGGCTGACACGACGATGTTGTCTAAATAAATGGCCACTGGAAGATCAGCAAACAGCTGCTCCATTACGTGCTGAAACTCCCCTGGTGAGCTACTAATTCCAAACGGAAGCCTTTGGTATTGGTAAAAACCAAAAGGTGTGTTTATAACTGTTATTTCCTTGGACTGAGCATCCAATTCTATCTGAAGATAGGCATCCGACAAATCAATTTTAGAGAACGATTTTCCCCCACGAAGTTTGTGAAAGGCGTCTCTAATACGCGGAATTGGGTGCCTATTTACCCCCAACTGAGGATTGGCAGTAGTCTTAAAATCTCCGCAAATCCTAATAGACCCGTTTGGCTTTGGTACAATTACGATTGGGGCTGCCCATTGCGTTCTTTGAACCTTGAACCGGCTTTGAAACGTCTGCAGCCACCAATCAACCGATTTCCTCTTTTGTCTCATTTAACAGGGCATAAGGAATTCGTCGGGGCGAACAAATTCTGGCGCCACGCTAGCCTTAAGAACGAGATGAGCTTTGTAGTTTCCACATATACTCAACGTCTTTGAAAACAACTCGGAATGTTTTGAACACAACTGCTCGATGCCTCTTACTAACTTGCCATCTACGTTAATTTGAAAAATATCATCTTAATCTTCAAACCAAACTGGTTAAACTAATCAAGACGCAAGAGATATTCACCCGCCTTGTTTACAACCAATAAATAAAGTTCATGCACTGTCCCACCAAAGTCTACTTTTACCTTGAGTTTTCCTTTTAACGGTAGCAAATTCCCTCCGTAAGCTTGCAAGCGTCTGGTCGAAGACCTGCGCTGTGGCTGCCCTAACCGACGATAACCATCGAGACCAATTAGAGAACAAGAAGCCCCAGTATCCACTTGGAATGCGATCAGCTGATTGTTCACCCGCAGTTCCATCATAATTCTCGAACCATTGTACGCCGTTGAATACTCAAGCTGTTCTAACTCTCCTTCCCCACATAGTTGATACAGTATTTACTGTATGCTTCTTCCTTTGATTAGAATTCGCTCTGAAATTCCGAAAACGGCTTCGACTGCTTTTCCGAACTGACACCTTGCTACTGCTAGTAGAATTGTTGTTATTGGACATGCAAACTGACCCAATGTGCCCTTTCTTTTTACGGCTATGGCAAACCGCATTGAAATGCCGGCGCTCATTTCTGGGATGAGAAACGAAACACCTTGGACAAGATTTTCGGAGCACCTGTGACCGTGAACGAGGAGAACTATTATGATTAGCATATACCTTATTAACTTCTGAACTGTCGTCGTCTTTGATAGTAGCAAAAGTTTTCTGCGTTGTCTCAAAAGCGCTTGCGATGTCGATGACTTCTTGCAGAGTAGGATCTGTCTTTTGCAGCGCCTGTGTTCGAACAACATCATGCGGTGTATAAAGAACAATCATATCCCGTATTATGTTGTCCACGAATGATTGCGTACAGCCCGTACGTGAGCAAGAGAAAAAACAATTCCTGGCGATGCCTCGTAGATCAGCAACCCAAGAGGAATAAGATTGCCCCGGCTTCATTATCGTTTTGTGAAATTGATATCTGACTGCAAGCACGTATGTAAAAGCAAACAATTAAACAATTTAAAGAGGATACATCACCTTCAAGAATTTTTGTTTATTTGAGGTATCAAATACAAACACCTCACGAATTTCTGCGAATATAGCAAATAAATTGTTGAACGTTTTTTGCAACTTTATCTTCCAATGCAAGCCGTCAGTCGATATACTGCTATGTTTTTCACAATAGAACGAGAAGGCAGGTGTTGACACAAGTTTATCTATGTCTTTCCCTTTGATATTGATGTACATACATATTTAGCATGCACATTCACTAGGCAAATTGCGCAGGAAAGTTTAACATAATTTGATGGTTTAATGCATACGTAGTATTCAAGATCACTCATGATTACGTAGGTAGTAAATATTCCCACCAGATGGAAAATTGAAAAGAAACGGTTTTGTGCCAAATGAATCAATCATAGCCAGGTCATCAAATATATTAAGGTTTCTGTTTGAAAGAAGCTACCTTACATCCGTTTGTTCGAAAATATGCAAATAACAAAATTATTTAACCTTCTTGCGTTTCTTTAGAAAGAGTTGCCTCAACTAACTCAACGTTGAATAATTTTTTTTTGCAAATATTCTTCACATATAAGTTTTCGAGGAAAAACTGAAGCCACCTCCAAAATAACGGCTGTCCGAAAAGTGATATGGACTATGTCTAGATGCTAATATTCTACGTATAATACTTAGGACAAAAATTAAAAGAGTTAAAAGGCGGTGGCATACAGATAGACCGACAAATGGACGGATGGGCGGCAGAGTCAACGTAATAGGGTTTTCGTAGTACAGTGAGCTCGAGATAACTCGAATTTGATCCTACAAGCGAAAAACTTACAGAGATTCTCGAATTACAGAGGTTTCAGAAAAAACTAAATTTTTGCAAAATCAAACTTTTATTTCACATTTATGTTTAAATTTGCGTAATACTCTCTAAGATGTAAAGAAATCATCCATTTTCGCAGAAACAGATATTTCTTTTACTATGTACGCGTAGTCGTAGGTATTCCTATTCCTCAATTTTTTTCGGAGTTAGGTACAGTAAACGAGCTTGATTGCAATCACCTGCAAATCTTTTGACTCAGTTATTCAATGGATAGTATCCATGCTAAGAAATTCAGGCAATAACATTTTAACTAAAACCAGAAAGGTGGCGTTTTCGCTCTTCTATTGTGGTTCGTGATCATGAACAAAATCTAAGTGCGACTAGACAGAGAGACGGTTAAGATGATTGCCTACGCGAATGTCATGGTAATATTAGTGTCAGGGAAGTTCCTCTGATAGGCCGACTTATGCCCACGTCTGGGCAACCGGTATTGCCAACCAGTTCAAGGAACTGATGAAGCCAAAGCCTTTACGACACTTCGGAACACGTGAACAACGACACCTAATCAGTCGTGGCACAGGCCAGTCCTCTACCCGGGGCACTCGCCACTCCACTAATCAAAGAGCGAATCCCTCTCATTGAAAGAATCGCTCCCATGCTAACGACACATCGAGTCGATCCTGTTTTCCGAACCTATCTGGGGGCCAGTCCGTGGTTGCAACAGAATCTATCCCCAAAAGCCGTGGATTCACAGACGAGGAGTCAAACGTATCGAAAAAGACAAAGAGCTTAGCAAGTTCCAAACCCTTCTCAGAGACGGTCAAGGACAGCCTCGTCTTTGCGGTAGTGGACTTGTCTGACGATGAAGGGAGGATCTCCTGCCACAAATGGAGGCTCATTGAAGGCAGCGTTATGAACTGCCTTTACGAGCGTATTTCAACCTATCCCAACTTTTCACCCACCTTAAAGGACGCTGGCTTATATCAAGGCTACGTCAGAATCATCGCCTGTGATGACCAAAATTCGGTCAATTTCATCCCCACTGCCACAGCTAGTATAGTTGAAATGCGACCAGGAGCCAAGCTAAAGGCAGTAGAACGGAGCCAAATCCTGCCGAGCCAGCAAAAATCCTTAGTCTCAGTGCGTAACCGAATCTGGACCTACCAGTCAAAGACTGGAAGGCATTCGAGGAACCATCGGGCTCTAAGTAGATGGATAGTGGCACGAAGAGAACTGACCGCTTGCTAGTTATCTCTCTGATCTTCGAATCTCTACCTTTGATCCACGCGAAGGAGTTAAAGATCCGTTATGGTCTTAAGGTAATAGAGATAAGGCTTTTCGCGACGTAACGAAGTAGCATCGCAGGTCCCACAAATTCGGCGAGAGAGGTCTGTATCAGTTGATAATGATGCTCAAACTGATACAAAATTATCTTCACCATTCTACATTAGCATTCGCTAATTTGACACTCCGCCTCAATAAAAGGGGCTTCGACACTGCCCTCACCCAAGAACCTTGGATAAGAGATGACATCGTCACAGGACTGAGGGTTCCAGGTTAAACGCTATACCACACAAATGATGTAGGTCAAATTCGAGCTTGCATTCTTGCTAAAACTTCCTTAAATCATACTTTTCTTCCCCACCACAGCACAAACGACTTAGCAGTAACGCTGCTAAAATCAAGAAACGTCACCATCTGGCTGGCGTCAGGATGTCTACCCTACGAAGAGCCCGAGTCTGCTCCTTGTGCTTCACAAAACATTTACCCTGCGATTTCTAACTCTTCATCGGTATCTGGAGTACAAACTGGAAACTTGTTACAATACCGCATCCTCAGTCTTCCACAATCGACAGAAAACCGACTGGTCCGAACAAAATGAGTCTCTCTCTGCTAAGCTATCCAATTATGTGTATACAACACCAACCACACAATTGGGATTAGATAAGATTAACACCGTTCGAACCTCTGCCCTTTCAACGAATGCTGTCCTACAACAAGAAGGAAAGTAGGCAAATGTCCGCCATGGAGGAACGCAGAACTTAGCAACCTCCGCTGCATAAGCATGGATAACTTTAGGAAAGCCAAATTAACAAAGCTACCACTGGACTGGGAGATCTACAAAGAAAGCCTAAAGAGCTTCAAAGCAGAGGTTCGGAAGGCCAGAACTGGCGTAGTTTTTGCCAGAGTATTAACAACACGTCTCAATCCTCCAAACTGCAAAGAGTCCTCTCCAAAACACAAAGTGTAACAAGTGTCCTCATGAAGCCCAATAGATCCTTGGCAGAATCAGACGAAGCGTCGCTCAACCTGCTCATGGACACTCACTTCCCGGCTGTACGCCTATCCCCAGCAATGACCATGCCGTGGTAAATGTTACCCTACCCTACCAAATAAGCAAATCTGTGGAAACGGAGCTTTTAGCAATGTTGAAATAAATTCGATTACCAATGCCCTACGCAGGCTTAACATCTGCGAACCCATCTGTTGTTTTTTAGAGCACAAGATTAAGAACAGGGTAATAACAGCATCTTTCGGAAGCAGCACTGTCAAACGACGTGCACATCGAGGCACCCCTCAAGGGGGTGTACTGTCTCCACTACTATGGAATCTAGTGCTCAATGCAGCCTTTCTGCAAATGGAAAAAACTGGATGCAAAGTCATTACCTACGCAGATGATGTCGCTATCCTAATAACAGGCAAACACCCACAGACGCTAGACGATATCATGCAGTCTGCTTTTAACGAACTGCTCAGATGGACTGACTAATCTGGCATTTCCGTTAACCCGACGAAGATAGAGATAGTTCTATTTACAGAAAAACATAAACTCCCTGACTTCACTCTACCCAAAGTAGCGTAGCGCTAGCTATTTACGCATAAACTGACCGCAAGCTAATTTGGAAAGAGAAGGTCGTTGAACGTGCCAGGAAATCGCTGGCTGCCCTATACATATGCAAAAAAGCAGTGGGCCCCACTTGGGGCCTACAACCGAGCATCATGCACTGGCTATACACGTCGGTAATAAAACCGATTCTTATGTATGGAGTACTGGTACGGTGGCCTGCCCTGGAGAAGAAGTCCAACCTATCCATAATGGAAAAAACTCAGCGAGTAGCAGTAGGTAATGTCTCAGCATTACCGGTGCACTGAAAACTTTTCCCACAGCGGTGCTCCAAACCATGCTCTACCCACTTCCGATGGACATCGTCAGTAAGCAATTGGCTACAGGCTCAGCAATAAGACTGAGAGGTTCTAAGCAGTGGTAGGAGCAACACACGGGGCATGCCAAAATGCTTTCGATGCACCGTCATCTCCACACTTCCACTGAGCACCTGCCCACTGAAAATAAGTTTAACAGAGGCTATTTGCACTCAATACCGGACAGAGCTGAGTTAACGCAACGCGATGTGCTATACAACGAATCGCTGCCAATTTTCACGGACCGGTCCAAAACCAAGGACGGAGTTGGTGCCGGAATCTTTTCAGAAGACCTGAACATACACCTCTCTTTTAACCCCTCAAACCATTGCAGCGTTTTTCAAGCCGAAGATACCGCTGTTCGTCAAGTCGCTGACTGGCTAGCGGCTAACACACTATCAACATCAGAAATTGCTATCTACGTCGATAGTCAAGCAGCCATCAAATCCAACACAACGAGGTCTAAGGCAGTATCTCTTAGCGAGATAGCTGGTCAGTACAACCTCACCCTTTGCTAGGTAAGGTATCATGTCACTGTGGCATGTCAGAGAATTGTGCAGCGGAGGAACTGGCCCGACAAGGCTCCTCTGGTGCAAACAGCATAAGCATTATCGGCATCAAAGCGCCAACGTCTTATGGTAAGTACCTTATTCAAACCGACGCGGAGAAAGTGGCCAATCTCCGATGGCAACATCTAGGTCAATGCAGCACCACCAGACAACTTTGGCCCATCGGGTTCTTGAAACACAAAAGGGGTAGATTCTCTCTCCAAAATAGCAAACGTTCTCACCGGACAACTGCGTCATAGGAAGACATGCCCAAAGACTAGGAATCCCCTACATCGATTTTTGCAGAGGCTATAGGAATAAAGAGGAGGAAGATGCCATTGGTCACTTTCTATGTGCTTCTCCTGCGCTCGCCAACATTAGGAAGGCCACCTTAGGTGAATACTTTTTTCGTGATCTAGATGATCTCAGCAATGCCTACACGGCCCAGATAAATTAACACTTTCATACAACAAAGCAAATGGTTCTCACAGTAAGAGGGTGATCCACCCACCTTACATACTGGCAGTACAATGCGCCTACTTCTGGTCTAAGTGCATCTTCACCGAGGGCTGATCCTAACCAATCAACGAACTATGGATGGCGCTCTGGATAAGGTAGACTCATGGGCCACGAGCACGATCTCAGGGTAAAACAGAACAAAACCGAAGAGATTATATTGACCACTAAACCCAAAGTGTAAGTCTCTTTGGTGCACAGCAAAGCCAATGCCAAATGGACGGCTGAAAAATAGACCACCGAAATGGGGCAGGCATTTTCCCAGATAAACTGAATATATCGCAGTCTAATCGCCTACTAGGCCATGCCAGTGTTATCGGCATGAAGCTGTTGGTGATTTGTGAGGCTTGCTGCATATTGACAAATCTTCTAACATCCATCCATAATACTGGTACTTTAGTGACAGCCATTAGAACCATTGATTCCATCAACATCTAAACTGGTAGAGTAATGCCAAAATGAACTTAACCAAATATAATTATGTTTTCAATCAGAACATTATGCACTTACGTTACCTCCCAAACTCGTGTGCAAAGAGAGCCATAAGGAGATGTATAAAACCAAAATCTGCGAAATCACTATTGTCGAAGAATCCGCCGAAAAAAATATAAGTTTGCTAAGTAATTGTATTAAAAAAGCAGTGCCATAAAACATCTATATTACAGCAATGCCAAAGTCTAATTCGTTTATTTTATTGTACACTTAGGATAGGTTAGGAGTTGTACCATATGTAATTGTAATATAAATAAATAAAACTTGAAACTTAAAACTTGTTCTCATCTAGGTCCCAGGACAGTCTCGCTTGACTTACTCGTCCCCTAGGAACAATCGGACGCATTAGTCAAGGGAGATGGCTATTTAACGAAAGGAGTATATTCCGGTACCCAATCTCAGATAGAATAGTCTCATTAACTGTGTTATATCGAGAAAGTTAAGTTTAAATATGTCGATTCTTTTCAAACAAGCCGATCACAGAGCTGTGTTTTCGAAACGGAGAATCACGGCACTGATTGGTGCATCGGATTTCCATGTATGTCGTTATTTTTTTTGATGTGCACATCCCTAGTCCTAGAATAAATTTTAATTTATTATGTCTTTATTAAAGCAACTTGTCAATCCTACTTAAAATGCATGTATACGTGTTTTAACATTAATTCAAAGTCGTGAAAGCTCTTTAAATATATTGGATTTCCTTATGACTAAGCTTATTGCTTATTTATTCAGTTGGTAAGATATTTACTAAAGGTTGAATTAATTAAACAAGCTATTAACCCATTTTAAATGGATGACATTGTCCGGGACAAATGCTTAAATTAATTCTGGTTCGCCTTTATTTACATCGTGGTAGATAAAAGCAGAATTATTTCAAATTTGGTCTTAGAATTACTACGCACCACAGAGGAGTATCTACTTAAATTAAAACAAGACAAACCATCATAAAGCCATTCCAAGGGTTGTTAAAACAAGCACTTATTTAAGTGCGCTCTTGGTAATGTAATTTGTACATACATATATACTAAATGGACATACATGCATATGTGTGTACGTTAAGAAATTTATTGAGCAAAATTCGTGTAAATGAGCTGAATTTAATATATTATAGTACAATATCTATTCATAATATAGAGCAGTCTCTCTAAAGCTATGGATAATTTGAGAAACGCTTTTTAAGCCTTAGATTCGATGATGGAAACATCTCGATCCACACCTCCGCGTGGTAAATAGTGGGCTGAAGAATAGGTGACTGAAGTGGACTAATTGGAGCCAAGCGGTTGCCGGCATACGCAACCAAACCCTGCATGCGGGGTCTAGGGCACGAACTTGTCCTGGTGGGAGGAAATTCCCACCAAAGGCGGATGAACTGTCTTGAACGGTGAACGATGTGTTGTTTGTTGAATGTATTAAATCGGGTGCAGCGGATTAACCCTTCATGAAGGGCCAACGGCGGCACAGGATTTAATGAAGTTTGCGATGTCGTTTATCGGTCTGTTGGACAACTCTTCTAACTCCTTGAAGAAGTATTGTCCAAGGAACTTATCTCTTAAGTGCTAGAGGCCTGGGCAGTAGTAAAGAAAGTGGGTAGTGTCCTCCTGAACCTTCTCGTCACCGCAGCCTCTACAAAGACCTTCCTTCGTCACACGTAGTGGAAAAACGCTACTGCGCACGAGAAGTGTGCGACTTCTACTCTCTAAAAAAACATTTTTAACCCTTTTTAAACATGACACCGTCCACTCTGGAAGCAGATGCATTACTTCAGAGTGGTGTCGTTTTCTTTCCCCTCTGGGGACCGGTTTTTTTATGTTTTTCTCCTGGTGCGGGGTTATAATATCTTGCCGGTAAGGCTTTCATCGATTTGGTAAACTTACTGAGGGTATATTTACTTCCTTCTTTCTCTTTTTCGATCTGAGTACCGTCTCAATGAATAAAGATATTTTATTCCACGTGTCGATACTCGGAACCATCTTGTTTACGGCACGTATCTACAAAAATAAAATACTGTTAGCCCACCGGAAGTCGAGCTACAAAAAGGTGGAAAGCGCAAGGAGTTGCAAGAAAAGATACAACAAATAAAATTACATCCTCCGCCACCGATAAACGTCGTTGGAATTATGGCTGTAACAAGTTGCACTGCCTTCTTAAAGGACCACTGGCATCGAAGTTTAAGGTGACTTCTCTCCGAAACAATACGTGGGAAATCAATATCGATGAATCGAGAAGATAAGTTAGAAAGACCACTGCATGTTGTAGCAAGGGGACTCCACCCCTCGTGCACTAAAGAAGATGTTATAAACGACCTTCAAGACAAAGGCTTTGAACTTCTTGATGCCGTCAATATTATCAGGAAGAAGAAGCAACAGACGGAGGGAGATCAGGAAAAATTGGTAAAGCGGGGACTTCCACTATTCATGCTAAGTTTTGATAACGACGAAAATAAAGATGTTATATATAGTATTAAGACTATTCTAAACATCGTGGTCAAAATCGAACCTATGCGTAAGAGCTCCAAATCGATCCCACAGTGTAAGCGCTGTCAAGGCTTCAACCATACGCAGACTTACAGCTAGAAAGAACGGCGATGCGTTAAATGCGCAGGTAAACATCTCTCGGAAGAGTGTCACCTAAATAAGCAAACCCTAGTCACTTGTATAAACTGCAAAGCTACGAAAAAAGTAGCGAAAGAAAGAAAATCCATCAATATTGACTTAAGATCGGATAATGAAGAAAAATACAAGCGTAGAAGTCTTATTCTCAAGCGGCGATGATTGCTAATGGCAAGTGCATGACCGACAACTCACGGGAGATCAAGGCAAGAAAACGTCCAAACGTTAAGGTACAGACTCCTGCTCAACTTGCGGCATTGAAAAATGGTGATAGAGATAGCTCACAAGATCCTGTATCCCATGTTTTCTCCTTAATTTTTGCAAAACTTGAAATATTAATACGAGAAATATTCATACGAGAAAAAGATATTGATATATGTTTGTCTGTGAAACTCATCTGGCAAAACAATCGAATATGTGGGCGCCGTGGCGTAAGTGGTTAGTGTGTCCGATCACTACGCATGAGGTTCCAAGTACTAATCCCAGAAAACACCAAAAAGTTTTTTTCACAGTCCCACCTCTCGCGGGCGTTTGACAAACATCCGAGAGTATTGTTGTCACGAAGAAGCTTCTCTCAAATCGCCGTTCGGATACGGCACTAAACTGTAGGTACTTTAAAGAGCTGTTGCGCCAAGTATTTTTTTTTTTTTTTTTAAACAATCGAATGATATGATAAGGGGATATAGCGTGTATCACGCTTTCCACCCATCGGAAAGAGCCAGAGACGGATCATCTTTGTTTATAAAAGAATGTATCGAACACTCAGCATAAATACAGCTTGAATTGAGAAATAGACACTTTGACTTCAATATTTCGTCTATACATATATTGTCCACTGCGATGTAAGCTTGAAGAAAATGATTTTATTGTATAAAGATCTTCAACTTCCTTAAACCAAATTTTGTTACTGGTGGCGTCGTCAACGCGAACACCCCTTCTGGGATTCAAGGTACGCCTCTCAGAAAGGTAGAAAGCTGACGGGTAAACCAACATATTGGCCGACTGATAGAAATAAGATACTAGATCCGATCGATTTCTTTGTTGCTAGAGGAATATTTGGCAACTATATAAAAGTTGAAGAAAGTTTCGATCTCTCCTCTGATCATTCTTCAATCATCATGACGTAAATGAATCTTTTTGTTTCTAGTTTTTTTTTTTTTTGTGCTATCTCTGGAAGTCTGTCTGTGAGCAATATTATTTTTAGTATATACATTTACTGAGTTTAATGAACGAAACAAGTTTAATATGGGGTGGCCTTTTTTTTTCAAAGCGGGGCATTTTGCGTTCTTTGGGGACAGCGGGACACAAAGCTCGAAAGCGGGACGTATGGTCACCTTAGTTATGCCTCATAATGACTCCTATGAGAGTATAGAGAAATTTTCTATCACTCTGCGTGAGTCTATTGGTTCTAGCTCTAGACAGGAGAAGTACAGAAAGCAAATTGCCGCAGTACAAAGGCGAGGAGCTCTCCGAGTTGCAAGCTCCTATCGCACAGTGTCGGAACCAGCCGTCCTCGTAGTTGCGGGTGTGACCCCCATCGACCTCCTCGCGACAGAGAGGAAGTACGCCCACGACAAGAAGGCGGAAGTAGGGGCTCAACTGGCAGTCGCTGAAGCGAAGGAGCTTACCAAGCAGGCTTGGCAGAGAAGGTGGAGCGCTGAAACGAGGGGGAGGTGGACAGCGAGGCTGATTACAGATGTCACGGCTTGGACAGAGCGGGAACACGGCGAAGTGAACTACTTTTTCACTCAATTCCTAACCGGACATGGGTATTTCAACCTGTACCTCCACAAAATGGGTAAAGTAGAGAGCGCAGCCTGCCAATATGGAGACTCAGCGGAAGACGACGCTTTCCACACTTTTTTCGCCTGTAGCAGATGGACAGAGCAGAGGAGTTGACTGGAGTCGGAAATAGGCGATTTTTCCCCGGAAAATGCTATAAGCAAGATGATCTCGAGTACCGACACATGGAATAGAATATCTTCCTTTCTCGAGACGGTACTAAGATCCAAAAAGAGAGAGGAAGACGCCAACATTCCCTCACAAATTACATAAAGTAGATAAAAGCCTTACCGGCAAGAATGTATAAACCCGCACCAGGAGCTGAATATGAAAAAGCCGGTCCCCAGAGGGGAAAGAAAACGACACCAATCTGAAGTAATGCGATAAGCGGTTCCGGAGTGTATGGTGTCAAGTAGAAAGAAGGGTTAAAGGTGGTTTTTTAGTGAGTAGTGAGTCTCACACTACTAGAAACAGAGCGGGACTGTTTCCCGTGCGCATTAGCGTTTTTCCACTACCCCCTAGCAAAAAAAAAAAAAAAAAAATGGTTCTAGCTCTGTCGAATGTAAGCCATAGCTTCCTCGATGTCCACCTCATCCTGCATCTAAAGAGGTCCACCTGTTGCTTGCCTCCCTAAAAGCTTTATTACCTGCTTCAAGTTTGAGTGTACAAGGCAAGACGTACGCTGAGAGGTCGGATTGGTCCGAGTTTAGTTCTGACCCTCCTCTAGCTGGTTCGTCGGCTTTCCCATTCCCTGGTATACCTTCGTGACCATACCCCACCTAAGTTAGTCAGTAAGTGAGATCATTAATCCTAACCTGTTTTACATTGGATGCACTTGTCATTTCAAAGCAGAGGCAGAACAAATTCCAATAGATTTTGCCGAGAGCAGGTGAAAAATCTTCTAAAGACACCATAAGGCCCGACCGCGCGTGCTTATGGTAGTGTGAGATTTTTACTCACTAAAAAACACCTCTCTTCAAAATTAATACTACAACTAAGCCGACGCTTATCCAGCAGTTGTGTTTTCGCTTACGAGACACGTGATTTTTGGAAAAAGATGTTCGTATGAAGTTAAAAGAAATGTAGCACTTTAAACAGGTTAAATTCCAATGGAAGTTCCTGCCTTTTTTACGATCGGCATATGCATACCATATGTACTATGACGCGAGGTCAAAAGTCCTTTGTAGACGACGAATTGAATTATTCGCGTCAAGTAGTTGAATGACGGTACGGTTACAATGGCCGTGAACATGATCTTTGTGTTTATGCGCAAATTTTGTTATCTCTTCGACGACGCTGGGAATTCCAGATCTCGATGAGTATTTTCGTTGCGTACATACCACGGTGCGTTGACGATCGTTCTAAGAACTTTATTTTCAAAAGTTTGTACGATGTGTCTCTTGCTTTTCTCGGTACAACCCCATAGTTGTATACCATACGCCCACACAGGCTTTAGCACTTGCTTATAGATAAGCAGTTTGTTATATACATAAGCTCAACTTCGAATGTTTTCCGAGTAGCCAGTACATTTGTCGGTACTTTTCTTCGAGCTCTTCTCGTTTCTTTTTTACGTGCGATTTCCATTTAAGCTAACATCTAGAGTCATTCCTAGATATTTCGCTTCGTTTGCATACGGTATCTGAGCCGAGTTAAGATATACAGGTAATCTATCCACTTTTTTATAGGTAAAATTGTAGTGAGTAGATTTGCTTTCGTTCAACACAATACGCCAAGAATTCGTCCAAGCGTGAACTTTATTAATAGCATGTTGCAGCTTTCCAGTTGCTTCTTCAATAGTTTCGGCCGTGGTCAATATCGCCGTATCGTCCGCAAACGTGGCAACGACGCAGTTTCTTTCCTGCGGGATATCACGCGCGTAGAGTACATATAGAAGTGGGCCAAGGACAATCTCCTTGGAGTCAGAGTAATCGTTTCCGTGCTTAACACGAAAGAGTCTCTCGGTGAGGTACGATAGTAAGATTAGAAAGAATTGCCGTGGCAGTTGTCGTTGCAATTTATACTCCAAGCCTTCGTGCCAAACCTTATCGAAAGCTTGTGAGACGTCAAGAAATACACCACAACAAATCTTTTTTTCTTCCAGAGCTTTCACAATCACGTCAGTTATTTTGTGGACTTGGTCGACTGTAGAATGTTTGATTGCAAATCCAGACTGATTGTCAGGAATGAGACGTCTTTCGTCGATTACGGGCTGCAGACGTTTGGAAAGAAGTTTTTCAAATATTTTTGCGATAAGCGGCAATAGGGAAATAGGCCGATATGATTTCTTCTCATTTAGCGGTTTGGTCTTCTTGTTGACAATACTGTTGTTAACTTTGATAATTTATCAACCGACCCACCAGTAAGTGAATTTTCGACGGTGGATGACATACATTTTTTTGTCACTAACTTAAAATTAAAGAAAGTAGGAGGAATTGATGGTTTTAAAAAATGTATACATTAAGGAACTACCCAAAATAGGTTTAAAGATTATGGCATTTATATTTAATGCATGCTTTAAATTGCAGTATTTTCCGAATGCTTGGAAGACTGCAAAGGTTGTCCCAATATTAAAAGCTGGTAAGCCTCCTGAAAATGCTAAGAGCTACAGACCAATTAGCCTACGTAGCAACATAAGCAAAATGTTTGAACAAATTATTAAGGAAAAAATTTAAAAATTGTCACGGACCGGAAAATATTTCCCAATGAGCAGTTTGGATTTAGGCGATACCACTCCATATCTCACCAAATAACTAGGATTTGTAAGCATATAAAGCTAAATCGCGCACTAGGCAAATCAACGGGCATGGTGCTTCTAGACATAGAAAAGGCATTTGATACAGTGTGGCACAATGGCTTGATTTATAAAATGCTTAAGTTCAAAATTCCTGTTTATTTATGTAAAGTAGTTCAAAGTTTCTTGTCTGGTCGTTGTTTCAGAGTTTTTGTCAATAAAGCGTGTTCTGAGATGTCATATTTCTATTCTGGTGTCCCACAGGGTTCTGTCCTCAGTCCTATTTTGTACAATATGTACACGTCAGACTTTCCATTCATTCCGGTGTGTAAAGCAACTATTTGTGCTGATGATACCGCTGTATTTTCATCGCATGAATTTGCTCTCAACATCGAGACAAATTTAAACAATGTGATAAAAATACTTATGCAATATTTCCACAAATGGAAAATTAAATTGAATGAGGATAAAATGCAAGCAATTTTTTTCACGCGACAAAGAAAACCTTGCTCTCTCCCTAGTGGAAAAATTCGAGTAAAATGCACTGAGCTAGACTGGTTACCTTCTGTTAAATATTTGGGTGTAAATCTCGACACAAGATTGACATTCAATGAACACGCCACTAAAACTATCAAGAAAGTAAACTTAGCAATTAAAATGTTGTACCCTTTTATAAACCGGAAATCCGTGTTACGTAATGACAACAAAATCATGATATATAAAGTTATTTTCCAGGCAATCTTACTCTATGGTTGTCAAGTATGGGGTGATTGAGCTAAGTGTCACATTAAACGCTTGCAGATTGCTCAAAATAAGGCACTTAAAATGATGTTAAATCTTCCGTGGCACCATTCAACTTTAGATGTTCACAGAAAAGCGAATGTTGAATTGATCCATAATAGAATTCATAAGCTTAATGCTAAATTCATTGCACGTTGTCAATATGCTGATAATGCTCTCGTAATTGAACCTTTTAATATCAATGTATAATTTTCATATTTTTTGGCATTTTCTGATTAATACTCTAGTATTTCTTCATGTTATTTGTATATATATGATTTAATGTATATATTTATTACTGTTTCCTTATTTATTTATTATATCAATTACTTTCCCATCGTTTTATCATTGTACTGCCAATTTATAAATTGAATTATTTATTTATTTGTTATTTATTATTTGTTATTTATTATTTATTATTTAATATTTATTGTTTATTATTTATTATGTTTATTAATTATTTATTTATTATTTATTGTTTTTTTATTATTTATTTATATATAATTTATTTGTTATTTATTAGTAAATGTTTATATTTATTTATTCGTTTTATTTATTTATGTGTTTATTTATTTATTTATTTTTTTTCTTTTTCTATTGAATTGAAGGTTTTTGTGGTATTTTCCTGCAAAATTGAAATTATTAATATACGGTTCATTGTGTAAAATAGTATTTCAGTTGAAAGATATAATAAATATACTATATCGAATCTCTGTACTGTAAAATGTGCGATAACAAATCCAAATGTAAATATTCTAACCAAATAAATCATCTATCTATCTCTCATTTAGCGGTTTGCTCGGTTTCGGGACCATTATAATCTCGGCGACTTTCCATTGCCTCGGAACATAAAGCAATCTGAACGAAGCGTTGATCAAATAGAGTAGTTTGATAAGAGCTTTATTCGGTAATTCCTTGACTACTTGCGCCGTTATCAAGTCGTAACCCGGAGCTTTCTTAGTCTTTAGATTTTTAATCACTTCCCTCGGTTCAAGCAATGCAACTTTTTTTACTTTAAAGTTGTCAGATGTCGTGACTGCGGAGTTGGGCGTTAACGAAGGGCCGTCGAACGGCTTAAACGTTTCTTCTAAGTGCAGAGCAAAAAGTTCTGCCTTTTCTTTGTCACTCTTGGCCCAGATACCATCGTTTTCCCGAATTGGTGGCGCTTGCATTTGAGGTTTCCGGATGCCTTTTAGCGCGTTCCAAAGCGAATAATTTGATTCTCTTTCACCGGAGAGATTTTTAAGGTAGGTCGCTATCTTATTGCTTTTAAATTCGCGAATACTATCTCTAAGGCGATTGCATAGTCGGTTAAGGACCGTTTTATGCTCCGGTGCACGAGTGATTTGCCATTTCTTTTGTGCTTTTCGTTTCTCCCTCACCAGTTCAATGATTTCTCTGCGATACTTTTCGATGCGATTGATTTTATAGCTTCTAGAAGGAGTGTTTCTTCATGCCGATCTTTGGATTGCTTCCACGTAACGATCAACTTCGTCCTCTAGTTCACAAGGCGTTTTAAGCGATAGATTTAAGACGATATTTGTTTCGCCATCATTTCTAAAGCCATCCCAGTTTGTTCTATTGCTAGTAAGTCTTGGATCAGCGCTTCTCCAAGTAATAAAATTACCGGCGAGTGGTCAAAAGAGAGATCGAAACATTCTTTGACTGTAATAAACTTCTCGTAAATGCCTTTTGTAACAAAAAAATCGATAAGATCGGGCATTTTTTGTGAGTCAGTTAGTCAGTTGGCCAATAGTTCGGTTTTCCTGTCGAATAAAAACAACAACCGAATTCATATGCCACTTTGTAGAGAATTTTTCCTTTAGAAGATCTACATCTTGAACCCCAGAAAGTGTGCTTCGCGTTGAAATCTTCACCAATAAGGAAATTTGAACCAAGGCCATTGAAGACACGAAAGTAGTCATCTTTTTCTAGTGAGCATCGGGGCGGACAGTAAACAGATGCTATATCGTAGCTCAGGTGTTTATTTACCGCGCACTACTGAAGTTTTTCCAGCTCTATGCTTATATCGACCGAATGTTCGATGATAGTTTTAATGAATAAGGACGAACCGCCCCGCGCTCTATCAGAAGGATGATAGGCCTGATAACCAGCGTAGCTTCTTATCTTTATTTGCGACCCCCTTGTTAGATGGGTTTCGGAGATCAAACATACCATATGTCGATATTTTCTCTTATTAAAAACATTTCTAATTCGTTAGATTTTTGTAAGAGTCCACTTGCATTCCATGTTACTACTTTAAGCAAAGAGTTCATATTTACTTAGATTTAGATATAAGGTGAACCATACAAAAGCTTTCGACGTTACTAAGACGTTCGAGAATCCGTTTGTTAATTCCACATTGTTACTCGAACTTAGCGTAGATGCAGTTCAGAATTTCATTCAACGGATCAGAGGGTGGCTCGTCGTTTCGTTTGGTTGCTTTGACTGCAGCCTGAGAATACGTCAGACGTACGGAGTTCACTGGCTTATGCGAGGTTATTTTTCGTTCAGCCGTTTTAGTGGACGAGTTTGACGTACGTTTAATCGGCTCAGAAGGCTGATTGACTGTTTCAAGAATCTGCACTGCTGATTCAAGCGGCCTTTCAGTCGGCTTAGGATTTTGAACAACTGGCTTACGAGCCCGCTCAGTCTGCTTAGCAATACGTTCTACCGACCTAGGAGCCCGATCGACTGATTTCGTTTCCCGTACAATCGGCGTTGTAGAATTTTTCCATCGCATCTGTAATTCCTTAGCTACCTCGCAACCGCGATAATTTGCTCAAACTGCAATTTTCCGGAGAGTGCTTTCCAGCGCACTTAACGCAGCACGGCTATGTCCGACAGTACGCTTGTATATGATTAAACTCTTGGCAACGCTTATATTGAGGCATTGTTTTCGTTTTGACACGTAGCGGCTTGATTTTAACGACCATATTCATCATTGTACGAATATTATATATCTTTTCCTGGCTTTCCGTTTTATCGAATGATAGCACAAAAAGCGAAAGTTTACGTTTCACTATAGCTTCTTCTCCACGCTCTGGTCGTTTTCTTTCCTTTTGTAAAAGGTTCACGGCGTCGAGGATCCTCTACCTCTGTCGCGTAAATCACCTATAACGCCTTCTTTAGTGCATGATGGATGAAGTCCTCTAGCTACGACCCTCAATGGTCTCTCAGACTTGTCTTCGTAAGTATGCCATTGAATTATTTCATTGTTAAGCTTTTGAGATACAGCCCGATAGCCCTCAGCGTCGATAACCTTGATTTTCCATACATCGTTTCGCAAGGAAGTTACTTTAAATTCAGTAGTGACCGTTGTTTTTAAAATTTTCCTCAAAGAATTGTAGTCTGCAACGCCTGTAATATTTATTGGTGGAGGTGGCCGTTTGCTTTCAATTTGCTTATCAGATTTTGGCTGCGCTTTCCGATAAGGTTCGTGTTGTGGAACAACCTCGGGCGATGAACCGGCCTTGCGTTTTTTAGATGGTCTTCATTAAAGTAACCAATCCGTTTCGCGAGCGAGTTCTTCGTCCGTACTGTAGTAATGGGTACCCGGAGAAGGCTCACTATGAGTAACCGTCTGCGTTTTTGAAGACTCGTTCTGAAGCAAAGATACTTTATTCTCAGATTCAAGTTTCTCTACTTTGCTTTTGAGCTCCCGACACAACAGCTCCATTTCGTCGAGCCTTTTACGGAGCACGGCGTTTTCCTTTTTCAGAGTACTCTCTTCCAAGGTTTGCGTTTCCCGAATTAACACATCCGGGTTTGAAGACGAAGTCTTTTGTAGCCTTGAGCTTTTCCTAAATGGGTTGATTAAATTTTGATGCAATAAATAGTTCTCCAGAGAATCCGTAGAGCAATCCTCTTGCGAGGGTGGATTTTCCAGTTGAACTGAGCTGCCACCTGGGGTATTAATACCGTTTGTTGTGTTCATTGCATTCAATTTTAATTCCGATAGATGCAGAACTTCTTTGAAATTAATTTTAAACATCTTTTTCTCACAGATTCAAGCGCCAAGCTCAGTTTACATCTTTTCAGGAGTATGTGATTGTAAATGTAGTTTGAACTCATGTTGTGGCTGTCAGTACATGCAGCTTTCGAAAGGATATTGGAGCAATGGATAGCTTTGCAGCATTTTTTAAGAGAAACTAACATGGAAAGATCGTAAGAAGGGCTTTATGATACAAATAAAGCATATCTTCTATTTCTTTTTTGGCATGCAAATTACTGAACAAACCAAAAAGAATTTTCAGGTCGGAAAAACCTTTGAAACATGTTCTTTATAATTATTAAAGAACACTTTTCCAATGTACATACTTAACAACTTCATAAAAACTGACTCCAGTTTCTATGATTTTTTAAGGAATTAAATTCGTGAAGCATTAATGTATTTTGACAGATGACAGATGCTCAGGTGGACACTCCACCCTTCTCGATCTTCCGCCATTGACTCCAACTCATCAGAAGGAATCCCTAGACGGCTTCAGGAGAGCTGTTTGACTTAGTCCAACCATCTATTTCTAGGTCTACCGGGGAGTCGATGGCATGGCAATCATGGCACGTCTTGGAAGCTGTTCTGGGGGCATACGCATTACGTGACCAAACCATCGAAGCATGGATCGTTCCGTTCGGAGAAGTAGCTGCTCAACATTGAGCGCCTCGCGTACTCTGGTGTTGCGCACTCGACCCCTACGAGTTATTCCAACAACACCGCGAACGAACCTCATTTCGGCAGCTTGTATCAACGATCTTATTCCTTCGGTCACTACCCAAATTTCATGACCATAGGTGAAGTTGGAAGATACACCGAGTTAAAAACCGATAGCTTAGCTTGAACATTAAGTTCGGCCTTCCTTATAACAGATGGGCCAAGCTTTCTCAAAATTGATCCAGCGTGACCAATTCTACAGGATATCTCGGCATTGCTCTTCCCATCACTCGTGAATAAGACCCCGTGGTACTAAAACTTATCCATCTGTTTCAGTGGAACTCCACTAACATGCAGACTGCACTGAACGGGTTTTTTTTTTTTTCAAACGACCATTACTTCCGATTTGTTCATGTTGATCCTCATTCCAGCATCATCATAAACGGCTACAAACCTTTCGAGTGTGCGCTGAGTACGGTTTGAGAGGATCCAAGGATGACCAAATCATCCGCAAAGAGCAGATGACTAATCCGTAATCCAAATCCACAAAACAAGTGTAGACAGGTTTAGCAAACTCCCAGCCCTTCTCAAGAACCATTCTGAATTGTTCTCAGCGATTAACTGATCGGTTGTGCTTCTACCGGGACGAAAACCGCACTACTCCTCCCCCAAACTATCCTCAACCACAGCTCTGGAACGCGTTTCTAGCACCTTAGCGAAGACTTTTCCAGGAGAATTAAAAGACATATGATTCTGTAGTTAGCGCAGTCTTTTTTGTCCCATTTGTTAAAAAGAGGAACAATCACCCCCATTTGCCAATCACCAGGAGTTTTACCGCATTCCCAGGTCACGCGAGAGCCATTGCACTCCCTCTTTACCTAAAGCCAGCAGATTTACCAACTTATAGCGCTTTGATCGCCAAAGTTAATTCCTCTACCGTACGACTGCTTTCCGCACTACTCTCGACCATAGGTCTGTCGCCTTCGGCGCCCTGTTCGGAATTGAGCAGTTCTAAAAAGTGCTCGCTCCATCTGCGTAAGATGTCCTCCTCATTGGAAAGAAGTGTACCGTCTTTGAATTTGACTCCTTTAACGATATTCAACTTTTTTCATCTGAGTCGGCGGACGGTCTGCCAAAACATCTTATTTGCAGACCTGTGCTCACGTTCGAATTGCTCGCCAAACTCCTTCCAAGACTGTTCTTTCGCTGTTTTCACAGCTAATTTGCAAGCTCTGCGCGCCTCAGTGTACCGGCCGCCACGCCAAGCCGCTTCACTCCACAAACATCTCCCGCAGAGGCAATAACCGCTGTTGAAAACAGTTGCCATTCTTCCTCTACATTTGATGGAACAGTTGGAATTCAATCAAACTTTTCAGATATTTACCGCGCAAATGTCTCCCGTATCTCATCGTCCTGTAGCCTCTCCCATCGAATCTGTGTAACCATCCTTGGCTTGCGCTTTGGTAGGAAAGGCACTCTCTCGCTAAGATACAATTTGCACGGCACTAAGTGATGATCAGTTGACAGTTCGGCTCCTCTCAATACGCGAACATCACAAACCATTCTCTTCAGACACGACATGAATCTACTGCACTTTAAAAAGGAATCTGGTGCTAAATACAATTATCGAAGTCATCGACCCTCGCGCACTACTATTTTTTTATACTGAGATCTAACGCAAAGATCAAATGCCTACTGTCAAAGACTGATAATTTCATTTTCAGAAAAGACGATAACTTGGGACAACTGGACTTTGAAAAACAACACTTGAATACGCCTAGGAGCTAATGACATGCATCAGCTTAGACGATAAGGCATTCGACGACAACTAATATAAAAGTAGGTAGCTTCGTGACTAACAGTAGTATTGTGGGCATGAAATATATTGAAATTAAATAGAAGCTCCCAATCCTTAATTATTTATTTATTTTTATTTTATTTATTTTTTTTAAATTTATATTTGGGCTACTGATACTCGATGGCCGACACTCAATAAATCCAAGTCCATCGGACTCTTGAAGCACAAGAGAGGAACCCTCTCAAAAATAACAAATGTCCTCACTGGACACTGCGTCATAGGAAGACATGCCCAAAGATTAGGTATCCCTCATAATGACTTCTGCAGAAGCTGCAGAGATGAAGAGGAAGAAGAGACCATCAGTCATCTCCTGTGCGCCTGTTCTGCGATCGCCAACATCAGGAAGGCCACTCTGGGTGAATACTTCTACAATGATCTTAATGATCTCAGCAACGCCTGCACGGCTAAAATTCACGACTTCATTTAACGAAGCAAATGGTTCCAAGAGTAAGAGTGTGATCCACCCGCCTTACACATCGGCAGTACAATGGACCTACTTTCTGGTCTAAGTACATCCTCATCGAGGGCCGATCCTAACCTTACCTAACCTACTGATACTCGATACTAGAAAAAGCATTGCGATATTTTATACAATGAAGCACTGTCAATTTTTACAGACATATCAAAAACTTAGAACAGTGTCCGATCCGAAGTTTTCTCATAAAAGTTTTGTTTGGCAGCTTCTGCAATACTTCAATGCTTATAAACTCACTGGTGACAGACCGCTGAGTTCTTATTATTATTATCTTATACACATATTAATACGTGAACACGAAACTTATCGTAATTTTTTATTTTTTTTTTTCTTGGTCGAATTTCGACCTTACGCGATACTAGCTATGGTATTGTGTCAATATCGTCGATATGTATTGTACAAGCAATTGTACGGACTTTTAATAAATTGTGCCTCTGGTGTTGGCTTGTGAGTTGCGCACAATCCGTTCAAGTGCAATGTTAAAGAAATCACATGATCAACCTTGTCTGAAACATTTTTTGACATCAACGGTCTCGATGAGGTTACTACCGACTTTGATGGAGCAGCGAGCGTTCTCCATCGTCATCCTGCACAGACGAACAATTTCGTCCATGATGTCAAAACTAGACATGACTCTAGATAGCTTTTTTCCATAGTTGATGTAATAGGCGGCCTTGAAATCTATAAAGAGATGATGAGTATCGATTTGGACTTCTTGGGTTTTCGCGGGATCTCGAAGTGTGGAAATTTGATCGATGGTGAACTTTCCAGGCCTGAAACCGTACTGATATGGTTCAATCAGGCTGTTGATAAAAGGTTTCAGACGTTCACACAATATCGCAGAAAAGATCTTATATGTATGCGATGTTAAGGAGGCTGATGCCTCTATAACTGGCGCAGTTGAGGGTGTCTCCTTTCTTGTAGATCGGGCAAACAATGCTGATAAACTTCCATTCACCAGGCATACACTCGTCTGACGAAATCTTAGAGATAAGTTGGTGTATACTCTCTTCCAATTCATCATCAGCTGCCTTGAAAAGTTCGGCGCTGTCATGTGACTTCTTTAATATTGTACTTGAACGGATTGTGCGGAACTCACAAGCCAACACCGGAGGAACAATCTATCAAAAGTCTGTACAACTGCTTGTATACGCCAACGGTATTCACATTATTGGAAGAACTCAGAGGTCTGTGACCGGTGCGTTTACAAGCATTGAAGCAGAAGTACCCAAAATGGATTTAGCGATAAACGAGGTCAAAACCAAGTATAGGTATGCTGTCAACGAGAAGGGACAATCAATACCGACGAATTCGACAGAACGTCACAGTGGGCAGCTACAACTTCGACGTAGTAAGGGAGTTTGTCTACCTCGGTTCTGCTATTAACTCTGACAATGGTACCAGCTGTACAGCGACATCGACCTAGTCAAAAACCTGCGTATTGGATGTTTGAGTCTTCGAATCTAACCGGGAGGGACGACGCAGTAGAGGGCCTCTTCGCCGTAGATGGCGCACACGAGTTCAAGTGGACCTCAACTTGGAGTACGCAATTGGCGGAACTTAACTGAGAACCAACCTAATGGAGAGGCTTGTTGGTTGAGGCCCAGGTTCACCCCGAACTTTAGCGCCACCTAAGTAAGTATGTAGTAACTTGATACGTCCCCTTTTCGTTATATTCTTTTAAGAACGTGTGTGAGACAAATGCCTGTAGAAGGCTATTAATTCAGCTCTTGATTAGTTGGAAATTCGAAATTTCTAGAAATGTGCACCTAGAAAGTGCGCGTTCCAAACGTATCTAAGTAACGTATGCTCATTTCATATACGGTTATTCCGGTTTCTGATTTGGCAATCGAAAATCGATTTTGTCTATAATGAAATAATTTAATTAATGTACCATATTTTCCGTTTGCTTACTTCAACTCGGAACAGTTTCAAATTGCCATAGTCATAAAATTTATAATCATTTTGACTGGATAAGCTATGGAAAGCATGCCCCGCGGTAGCCTTTCTTCTCCTGTCAGATGCCGGCACTTCAAACACTATAGTTTCTCCAGAATTTTACATCCCCATTCGATTTATCGACTCATTGGTATGGACCAAAGCTCCCTCCGGGAAAGAGAGGTGTGATTTCTGAAGGACGATTCATTGAATACTGCACACGGCATGCTTTCCCCAGCAGGGCATCAATATATTTGCGGTAATGATGCAGACTCATTTGATTGGAAAGGAAGTCCAGTTAGGGCAAGTGAGTTAGAGAAAATTGTTGAAAGTACCTTCATAAGGTACAATCAAATACGTTAGTATATGTTGACATAATGAAAGAATGCATGGATACTAACTACCCTTTTACACGAGTATATGTAATTAATATACAGTGCTTTAATCCTAATAATCGTACCTGTATGTATTGTATATGCAAGCAGACAATAACAAGTCATTTATTTTAAAGAAGACTATTTCTGCTTTTTATAAAGCAGTGAAACTATTTGCTTCTGAAATATATATTTCTTTTGCAAAACCCGTCGCCGTCAGTCAAAGGAGCTAATTCCTATCATTCACGACACCAAAATCGATCCAAACTACCAGCAATTCAGAAGATTAACGAACACCGAACGTGCATTGCCTGGCTATGGACTCATTACCGAGTCCATTTATGACAGTTTCTCACGGAAAGCAATTACCCTAGGGAAGTCCTTGTTGTCCTCCCTAACCTTTTTGATTCATTCTGAGAAGTTTCGTTATTGTTCAGTGCATTTTTTTTTGTTGCTGTGGAAATCCTTTGACATATAAGTTCGTTAGATGAAGTAATTTCAAAGAAAACTGTTCAACTTAAAATTACTTTTGTTTCATATAAAGTTTTCAATGCCATTTTACTAGGTATCCTCTTTGTAGTCGTAAACCTTTGCCTTTTGGCGTATTCGTTAGCTCTGTAGTCAAAGTAAACATTAACTTCGCCAATTTGACTACCAATTTCTTCGCTGTTGTTTTACTCATTTATGTGCATTAAATTGTCGCTAGATGGAGATGTTTCTCCTTATAAATATAAAATTTATCAAACACATTACTTTGTTTATTTGCTTTGTTAGATCCCCTATGGGCAAGGGAGGAAATTTGTAGGCTATTGACACTATTAAATACAATTGTAACAGTGTTGCAATACTTCGACATTGAGAAATTAGCTATGTGAATTTATTTACTATTATATCCATAATTATTTCATTTCGTTCGGTATTCAGATTATTTAAAAAAAGTTGTGTTGGCTAGGAGTATGAAATATAATGTCAAAGTAAGTTGGTGATAGCAAGAACTATGATATAAAACCATAATTTGAAAATGGTAAGTAGTTGGACAAAAGATTAGACTTTTTTGCTTACCTTGATGAGAGGAACATCATTGTAGGTAACCAGCCCAACATTCGTTTAAGGTCTTGAAAAATACTACCCTGAGCCTTGACTAGTAACCATTTGGGATCTCAACCCTTATGATTTTCAGTTTGACCTGGGACCCATACTGGAATCAAAAAGCACTACCTTGAGACCGAATTCAGAGAGCTCTTGAATTGCCAAACTATTTTGGAAGTAATTAAGGGCTTGGGGAAGCCCTCATCATTTTATTCGATGAAAATTCGTAACTGGCGCCCGAGCAGCAGGGACCTGACAAGTGCTAAACAGTGAGAATACACAAGTTGATAATACTTAGAAATACAGTGAAAATTGTGAAAGTATTGAACACTTCCCACCAGAACAGTGACAACACACAAGTTTCCTTAGTACCTTGAATGTTGTGAAATGTTATAATACACTACACAATACAAAACAACCCAAGTGAAGCCTAGTGATCGAGCAGTTGTACCGCAGTAAGCCGCTTGCAATCTTCAACGCAGACAGCCAAAAAGGAAGAATACATCTCGTCCAGAAGCAGCACCACAGCATCAGTTCCAGGTTCCAGACACGCAATGAGGAGAATAATAATTTCATTGTCAGTCATAATTCAAATTCTACTTAACTCTCAACAAATTTTGTATGAAGATATACTATCCATTATTATATCAAATACTATTTCTAATAAAGGAACATAGTTCAAAAAATTAAGAAGATTAAATATAGTCTAAGTGAAAAGTAAAACAAGACAAATATTGAAGTTACCTCTTTATATAAATTCATAAGAAGAAAAAGAAAGAAATTAGTAAAATATAAATCAAAC
Organism: Brachypalpus laphriformis; assembly: GCA_945910035.1. Taxonomy (NCBI): domain Eukaryota; kingdom Metazoa; phylum Arthropoda; class Insecta; order Diptera; family Syrphidae; genus Brachypalpus; species Brachypalpus laphriformis. Next base: position 128,865,280 of record OX246756.1, read on the forward strand.
TGAAAATTTGTATTTGTAGCCTAAAAGAAAATATAATATTAATTGAAGCAAATATATATATCCTTTTTTTGTAACAAATAAAGATAGCTTAGCCAATAAGATTAATAACACATATTGTTTCACACCCACACACATTAGTATAAGAATAATAATCAAATTTCTATTATTACAACAATAACTAAGTAGAAATATAAAAATATAAGAAAAACAAGGTAAAATGGATGCGATCCAACAAGCTATTAATCAACTTACAGGAGCAGTAAATGCTCAGTTCGAAGCTGTAAAAAAAATTGGAAGCAGACTCGAAGCCTTGGAAACAAGAACAAACGAGATATACATAACACAACCAACACTTCAGTCTCCTAAAAATGAACAGGAACTGAAAGACATAAGCAAATTGCCGGATAGTGTAAAAGAGCTACAAACATTCGATGGGAATCCCATCCAGTACATATCTTGGGTCCACAACGTTGAAAAGATACTATCGGGCAATACTGCAAAGTATCAGACAAAAAATCAGAGGTGGAGCAGAGTCTGCTCTAATTTCGTATAAAATATTCGATGAAGATTGGTCAGCGATAAAAAAAATGCCTATCCCTCCACTATGCCAACAAGAGGGATATAAGAACCTTAGAACACCAACTAAATATTCTCACGCAAGGAAACTCTAGCATAGACGAATTCTATGCAAATGTGAACCATCAGTTTTCATTAATCTATACATATAATAAAACTGTAGGGTTTTTCTTTTGTTATCTAATGGCGTGAGAACCGCTGGACAGATTTGGATGAAACTTTTTTTGAAATGTTTCTTAAGACCCCTGGAAGGACGTAGGCTATGCCGTTTTTTGCCCAGCCCACTTTTTGTCGCCGTTTTTGTAGTTTTTGTTTGTGTTTACTGACTTTACTTTCTTTAACCTCTTATTACTCGGGTAATTCATCATCAATACAGAAAACAAAGGAATGCATAATGGCACCAATACTTCCCTTAATATTTTAAGCTATCCATCAGCTTTCTGCTTCATCTAGAAGCTGAGCTACAAATCAAAATCTAACATGATTAAATTAAATTTACTTTCTCAAATCTAAAGAAATTAACAACTATTGTTCCTGATCGTTGTTCTGCTTTGGGGTGGTGGGCGCACATCGAAAGCACATTCACTTCAACAAATACTGTGTCGTTTTCTCCATTGGATCGGAACGGAAGAGAAGTATGCGCACGTGTGGTGGTGTAAATACAAATTGAGTGCAAGTGTATTTTTTTGGAAGAAACACTCCATTTAGTGCGACTAAAAATTGTTTTCGTCAAGTTTACCTAATGAAAATATGTTACTCACTCACATAATGCTGAAACTTTATAGTTGGTGTTTTCCCTTAGTGAGTGTACATATGTATCTTCTTGCACTGTCCTTAATACAATTTGTCAAATTCGATCACATCCAACAAATGAAGAACCCCACAGTAGGTCAGGTACTAAAGATGAACGTCTTGCTACGACTCGCGCGTCACAAACAACCTTAAACATTGTTTACAAAGAAGCTTTGTAAAAATGTTTACCATAATAAAATACAATTGTCCATTATTTATAGAATTGTATTTTTTATTACGTTTTATAACATTTTGGAGAATGTTGGTTTTTGAGAACTATGAAATCTGCGCTTAGGGGTGAAAGTTACCCATTGGAACGAGATTGTTAAAATGCAATTAATCCACAAAATTTATTGTACATAACAATTTCATGGACTTAGATAAATACTTTGGTGTTTCTTCATTCGTTCTGATATTACATATTTTGTTCGCATGAGGAAGCCTTTAGAAAGCGAAGCAAGGCGAGCACAGGTTCAGCTAGTAATCAATAAGATTAAAATGGAAGATTACAGCACAGAAACCATTAATGCGCTTATCGAGAATTACAGAAACCGTTCACTCGATGTCTTCATTAGAGGATTAAATGGGGATCTCTCAAAGATTCTAGTTATCCAAAAACCACAGACGCTACCAGAGGCGTACACTTCTTGTTTGGAGATCCAAAACCTTAATTATCCGAACATGGCTAAACGCCAGAAAAATGCGTATAATACAATAACCGCTCCAATCAATCAAATATTCGCAGTACCATCAAGACAAGGTCAATCAAGGCCAGAACCTCCGCCACCTCCACGGAAACCACTAACACTGCAACAGAAGAACATGGCTTACAACGTCCAACATAGCCAAAATAATCGATACCAGCGGAATCAGAATGCTCTTCCACCACCAAGACCTACTCAGCCGAAACCAACAGTTCCAATGGAAGTTGACCAGTCCGTACAAACAAAGCAGGTCAACTACATGAATAGGCCGTCATATAATCAGCGCAACTACAACCTACCCAGTTATAACCAACATTTCAGAAACGATTCCGGCAATGTCCCACAGAAACGACAACGATTATACAATATCGAAGCCCAGGAAGAGGCACAGTATCTTGATGAATATGAACAGGAGTATGAGGAAGAGAACGTGCAGGAGTATGAGACAGAGCAAGCAGAAGAAGAGCCGTCAGAAGTAAATTTCATGACAGGAGCCTGTCTAGCATACCATACATAAACTACGAAACTGACAATGGCGAAACACTCAAATTTCTCATCGATACAGGAGCAAATAAAAACTTTGTACAACCCGAATTAGCCACCAATGCAAAACCAGCCCAAAAGCCTTTCAAGATAAAATCGGCCGGAGGAGAAATCCAAATTGACAAAAAAATAACTGGCAAATTCTTTGAAAGCATTGGAAACGACACTATAATGGATTTTTTTTGTTTTGCCTGGCCTAACTTCATTTGATGGTATCATTGGAGATGAAACGCTTAAAGAACTAGAAGCAATAATAGACCGGAAAGCCAATATACTCAAAATAAAACCTAATATTAGAATACCACTACAAGAAAAAGAATCAAAACAGGTAAACAATTTAGAAATTAGAGACAGCCATTTAAATAACAGAGTAAGAAACGAGATTAGAGCCATGGTGAATAAACATAGAAACATTTTCGGAGCAGTTAATGATAAAGAAATTATCGACACAGGAATCAAAGCGGAGATAAAAACATCCACGGATGAAGCCATCTATACAAAGTCCTATCCATATCCCATTAACATGAGGGAAGAAGTGGATAAACAAATTAAACAACTCTTGGAGGATGGTATCATAAGACCTTCCAAAAGTCCACACAACTCACCAATGTGGGTTGTACCGAAGAAAATGGACGCATCAGGAACACGCAAATACAGAATGGTAATAGACTATAGGAAGATCAACGCTGTAACAATATCAGACACGTATCCAATACCAGACATATCCAACACTATTGCAAATTTAGGAAAATCGAAGTATTTCACTACTATCGATCTAACATCAGGATTTCATCAAATCAGGATGAAAGAATGCGATATACAAAAATATACTCGTCTACCGTTTGGGCTGAAGAACGCCCCAGCATCTTCCAACGAATGATGATGGGAAGATTTGCTTTGTATATATTGACGACATAATAGTGTTTGGGAAAACTGAAGAAGAACACCTAAAGAATGTGGATATGGCATTCGAAAGATTAGACAAGGCTAACCTTAAAGTAAATCTGGACAAAACCGAGTTTTTAAAAGAAGAAACAGAGTTCTTAGGATATCTCATAACAAACAAAGGCATAAGACCAGACCCAAAGAAGATCGATGCTATACAAAGGATGAAACCCCCAGAAAATCTAAAGGAACTGAAAGGTTTCCTTGGATTGGCATTCTACTACCGACGATTCATTAGAGACTTTGCCAAGATTGCAAAGCCCTTAACGAATCTAACGAGGGGGGAGAAGGCCCAAATAAGAGCCAGTCAATCACGGAAAATCATAATTGAACTGAAAGCCGAAGAATTGAAAGCCTTTAAAAACCTGAAAGAACTCCTAATATCAGCGGAAATCCTCATTTTCCCGGACTTTGAGAAGCCTTTCGTACTCACGACAGACGCTTCGAATACAGCCATTGGTGCAGTACTTTCGCAGGGAGAAATTGGAAAAGACCGACCTATCACATATATGTCTAGATACTGAACAAGGCGGAAGAAAACTACGCTACGAACGAGAAAGAAATGTTAGCGATAGTTTGGGCCCTCGACAACCTACGGAACTATCTATATGGCGCAAAAAAGATAAGAATATTAACGGACCACCAACCGCTTACCTTCGCACTAAGTAATAGGAATACATACGCAAAACTAAAAAGATGGAAGGCTAGGATAGAAGAATATAATTACGAACTTGTTTACAAACCAGGGAAGACAAACAAAGTAGCTGATGCACTATCGAGACTAAAACTTGAAGTCAACAATCTAACCTCACCCGGTTCGCAAACAATGCACAGCGCAGAGGAGGATAGCTCGGATCTCATCCCACATTGCGAAGCTCCATTAAACGTATTCCGAAACCAACTTGTCTTAAGAGAAGGTAGCGACATAATCGCCTATGAAGAACCCCATCCAAATTATCATCGACACTATATTGGACAGGAAATCACAAGAGAAAAATTAACCCAAACATTAAAGGAAAAACTTAATCCAAATACTCTAAATGGCATAAAAATCCCGGAACACCGTATACAACTTTTACAGGAAATCTACAGAGAAAACTTCAACAAATATAGAATCAGAATAACTCAAAGAATAGTCCAAGACCTAACTAAATAAATAAATAAATATTTGGCACAACAGCTCTTTAAGTGCCAGGGCCTAGCTTCTCGCAACCACTCATGTTGTGTGCGTTATATTTTTTACACGAATGGAAGGGACCTACAGTTTAGTGCCGTATCCGAACGGCGATTTGAGAAGCTTTTTCGAGACAACAATACTCTCGGATGTTTGTCAGACGCTCGCGAGAGGTGGGACCGTGAAAAAAAACTTTTTGGTGATTTCCGGGATTCGAACTTGGAACCTCATGCGTAGTAATCCGACACACTAACCACTTACGCCACGGCGCCCACCTATTTTTTGGATGACTCTATTGTAATTCTCCATTAATCCTCTTGTAACTGTAGTTAGACGTTCATTTATCTTATATTGGTTATTGTTGTTTTCTATTACTACGTTTTGTGTTTTTAGTAGATTGTCCCAGTCCGTTGCGTTCGGCGTTCCGGCTATCCACTTCCACGCGGATCCGATCCAATTTATTGACCTTGCTGGTCGTAGTCCTTTTCCACGTAGTTTCACCAATAAATTCTCTATTTGTTGCAGTCGATGGATTAGCTGCGGTCGAAGAATGCTGATCCTATCGATACGTTTTTCCACGGTAGGTATACGTTCGCTTTCTATGTCCTTGTATTTCGTTAAATTGATGACATGCACCATCCTGAAATTGCCATTGATGATCTTCCCATTTCCTTGTTTTAACGCTATGATGGGGGTATTGTATTCATATACGTTGATTGTTCCGAGTGCCAAACTAAGTATTGACCCAAAATGGAACTCATAACGCACACAACATGAGTGGTTGCGAGAAGCTAGGCCCTGGCACTTAAAGAGCTGTTGCGCCAAATATTTATTTATTTATTTTATCCAAAAAATAGATGAAACAAGTATGGACAAGTACGAACAAATGATGTATAATAAACTTACTATAATAAAAGAAGAACTAAGCGAAATCATATCGGCCACCCAGTTAGCAAAAAGAGGAATTGTGAATACCAATCTCTTAGACAAGACAGAAATTCAAGAGATACTTTCACAAATAGAAACTCTCCCATATAATAATGAAGTGGAAGCCATCGAGTATGCCGAACCTATCATACTGTAGAAAGAATCAATTCTGCTCTATAATATTTCCATACTAAAAACAAGAACCAAAGGATACAATCATCTGATAATCAGATCCACAATAAAAAACAACAGGAGAATCCACTTAGAAATCAATGAGCTACTCACAACCCAGGATGAGCTTCTAAAAGGTAAAGATGCCGGATGCGACCATCAATTCTCACGGAAACTAATCGTAGAACTTTTGACCAATAATACAGTCTTCGTAACAAATTTCAATGGAACTTTAAAGTATTCAAATGACACCAAAACCCTAAATGGAACCTTCCTTATAGAATTCAATGAGGATATCATAACAATTGATGACAAGAGCTATTATAACAAAGAAGTAAGGACCTTCCAGATTTTACCACCCATAATACAAACCAATTTAACAATTAAAGACGTAAAATTAGATTTAGAGTATTTACATGATTTACACTTAGAAAATATAAGAACGATACATAAATTTTCTGTAAGAAACAACATGTCTCTCATTTCAAATTTTATTATATATCTGTTAATCATTACTATCATATTAATTTTACTATTCGGATACAAATGTAAAAAAGAGAAGAAAATCCAAATTCAGATACCGCAGGTAAATGACCTCTTCCAACCTACTAAGCTAAATTGCTGATCTACGGGCCGTAGACCTTTAAGGAGGGAAGAGTTAATGCACCCAATTCTGCATTATCAGCACACGCGCCAGTCCGGTCGAATGCCAATAATGCAGAATAAGATATTTATTTAGGTGAGGTGTAATATTCCCGTCTGGAATATTTTCTCACATTTTGCAAATTGATGAATAGACACAATTAGCCTATAAGTAGAAGTGTAAGGTGAAAATGTATTTTAGAGTTAAGTTTGAATCCAATAAAGAGACAGCGGTCTCAAGAAAAATATTTTTTTATATTTTATTCGATGAAAATTGGTAACCTCAACAGCGTCTTCCCATTCAACATACACATAGGCCATATGGTCTAAAATTAAGAACCTAGATGCGCGTACTTACAATTTTAGCACACATGCATAAGAGTTTATTCAAGCAGGTGACCGGGGATTAACAAACAAAACAAAAACAAATATTTTGCGCAACAGCTCTTTAAAGTGCCAGGGCCTAGCTTCTCGTAACCACTCATGTGTGCGTTATATTTTTCACACGAATGGAAGGGACCTAGTTTTTAATGCCGAATCCGAACGGCGATTTGAGAAGTTTTTTCGTGACAACAATACTCTCGGATGTTTGTCAGACGCTCGCGGGGATTAACACAAGGATGTAAATCCAGAACTTGTTCACAAAATTGCCTTTGACTGAGCCATGTTTTGAGCTTTTAAAATCAGAAAGTACGGAAAGTGTAGACAAAACACTACCTTGCGGACAGACTCTCTTAATCCCTACCATTACATATCGGCCAGAATCCACATCCATAACAAAAGTTCTATTCTTTACCTGGACAGGGTTCATAAATCCTTTGTTTTCAATATTTTTACTACACTTTACTGACACTTTTTGGGGGCGTTTTCTTAAAAACAGAAAAATTATCAATGTTAGTAATGAAATGCAATAATGGAATAAGAAAAAAATATACATATACCATATATATATTTGGCGCAACAGCTCTTTAAGTGCCAGGGCCTAGTTTCTCGCAACCACTCATGTTGTGTGCGTTATATTTTTCACACGAATGGAAGGGACCTACATTTTAGTGCAGTATCCGAAGGGCAAATTTGTTTTCAGAAGCTTTCTCGTGACAACAATACACTCGGATGTTCGTCAGACGTTCGCGAAAGGTGGGACCGTGAAAAAACTTGTTGGTCTTTTCTGGGATTCGAACTCGGAACTTCACGCGCAGTGGTCCGACACACTAACCACTTATTCCACGGACTCTAAAACAATAGTACCCATACAATAGTAGAAGAGAATTCAATTATTTATACTTTTAATACAGCTTATTTGCTATATATATAAAATAAGATCGCTTTGAACTGAAACAATGGTAAGATGAGACTCATCTTCCGACGGTATCCACTCTATGTGGTAGATTCAAACGTACTATCATAACATGACAAGCCAAAAATGAAGTCGAAAGCCATATATAGTTCTGAATAAAGTGAGTGTGGCGCTTCGATTAAGCCTCTTGTATTTAGATAGTAGAGGCACAGTCTGTGGAGATCTATTTTTTTTTACTTGGGCTTGTTAAGAGAATGCTGTGTGGTGAGCGAATCAAAGAAGAAAGTAGGGTAAAACAAAGCTATTAATCCTAGAAAAGTTACTGATCACAGAATAATTAACACAAACATTAGATATAATAATCACATTTTAAACTAAGTGACGTACAACTTTTTTAAAAGTAATTGGTTTCAAGGGATAAATTAATGCTGGTTTGGGCTGAGGAATCGATTCAATGCAAAGTGACCGGCTGAAAGTTTTGATTTGCCATTCTCGTATTGATAGTAAGTTTTGGAGTGGCTCTGCACTTTTTTGATTGACTCCTAAGGTTAAAACGTTTTGCTTTACTTACTTATTTAAATCCTTTTACCCCTCGGGAGGCATAGGGCGTCAACAACGCCTGTGCGCCATCGTGTTCGAAGTTCTGCAACACGTTTGAGCTGCCTCCAACTCATTCCTAAAGAGCTCGATTCCTCCTCAACTGCTCTGCTCCACGTTTGCCTAGGGCGTCCCGCTATTCTGCCTGCCTGGGTGAGCGGATTCCACTGCATGGCGTATTTCGCAATGGAGTTGTCTTCGCGCCGTAGGGTGTGTCCAATTCATTTCCACTTTCTTCTTCGTATAGTAATGCTTACAGGTTCTTGGCCCGTTCTCAGATAAAGTTGTTCGTTGGAGATGCGGTTCGGCCAAAAAATCAAGACGGTTCTTAAGTATTTGTTTACGAAGACTTGCAGGTTGCGTGTGTTAATGGTGTCCACCTTCCAAGTACTGCACCCATAAAGCAGCACTGATTCTACGTTGGAGCGGAACAGTCGCAGCTTGGGTCTTAAGCTGATAACATTACTTTTCCAGATTTTAGATAGCATTCCGAACGCAGCTTTAGCCTTCCCGATTCTGCTGCACACATCCAGTTCGGTGCCACCGCCATTAGCCGAGACCACACTTCCAAAATAAAGAAAGTTATCAACTTTCTCGACTTGCTTTCCGGCAATGTTAAGTTGAGCGCAGTTGTTAGAAGAAGTGCTTAGGGCTTTTGTTTTGACTGTGGTTATTTTTACCCCACTTTGTTTGCCTCAGCTTCTTGATTTTGGGCCATCAAATGAAGATCCATTATCCTATGTGAAAGTAGACAAACATCGTCAGCGTAATCTAGGTGTTTAAGGTAAGATGTCATAGTCCAACGAATTCCATAGTTGCCTTCCGTCAATGCTGCATGGAGTACATCGCTGATAACCACCAAGAACAATAGTGGTGACAGTATGCACCCTTGACGTACTCCACTTTGGACTTCAAAATCCTCCGACACCTTACCATAGTGCACGACGAGACACTTACCGCCCTCGTATGTAGCCTTGATAATAGCTATACGTTGGAAAGCCTCTCCTGCGCAAGGCCAACCAGATAGCATCTCGATTCAATCTGTCGAAAGCTTTCTCAAAGTCGATAAACATTAAATGTAGCGGAGACCTATACTCAACGCATTGCTCGATAATGATCCGTAAGCTGTTTATGTGGTCGATGCAGAAGGATCCAGCGCGAAAGCCTGCCTGTTCGACATAGAGAGTTGAATCTAAATGTTCTTTAATTCGATCTAGAATTATTTTAGCTATTATTTTGACCACGGCTGGAAGAACGCATATTTTATTTTATTTATATTTTTATATATTATTTTATGATCATCACCCTTTTCCACTCCTGTGGAAATTGTTCACTATCCCAAGCTCCCCGTATTAGCGGATGCAGCAAATCTGCCGATGTATTTGGCTCCGCTTGAAATAGCTCGGCAGGGATGCCATCAATAGCCACCGCCTTGTTCTTCTTGAGGGACTTGATTGCTGTTATCATCTCGGTTTTACTGGGAGGTGCGGTGCGAATTCGGGAATTTGTTGCTTCGAACTGCTCATTCGAATTCGAAATTATACCGCCATCGTCTAAGTGATTTAGGACTGTAGCAAAATGTTGTCTCCATTTAGTGAGCTGATCCTCATCCGAAATCAGAAGGCTACCGTCAAGACTCTTCATTGGATGTTGTTTGGAGTTTCTACCACCAATGAGCTCCTTAGTGATGCTATAAACAGTCCTACTGTCGCATCTACTCGCTGCTTCTTCAGCCCTCGAAGCCAGTGAGTTGACATATTGACGTTTGTCACGTCTCACACTACGCTGCACTTCTTTCTTCTTCGCACGATATTTGGCTTCAAGCTGGGTTCTCTCTACTGCTGAGGCCGCTGCAATCTGAGCCTTGATTGCTGTACGCTCATCGATCCGTCTCCAGGTGTCTGTAGAAAGCCATGTGCGGTGGTGTTTCTGCTTTTTACCGACATACGTGCGAGCCCCAAACGCGAAAGCATTTTTCACAGCACTCCAGTGGTCATCCATGTTCTCTTTCAGTATGCTGCTGATTGCTTCTACTTCTAAGGCAAGATGGTTAAACCTGTCGATATTAAACCTGGTGATGTTAAGCAGGTTTGAGCGGTTGCTGTTGATGGATGCAGTACGAAGGCGTAAATGAGCTACCATAAGATGGTGATCTCGTTCTAGTCCGACGTCAGCTCCACGTCTGTTTCGGACGTCCAGGAGACAATTTCTAAAGCGGCGACTGATTGCAATGTGGTCGATCTGATTGGATATTCGTTGCCTATCAGTAGAGACCCAACTGATTTTGTGGCAGGTGTTATGCTTAGACAACATACCTCCGATGACTAGGCGGTTGGTATTGCAGAAGTCCACGAACCGCTCACCGTTATCATTACGGTCTCCCACGCCGTGAACTCCCATCACGTGCTTAAGCATGGTGTTGTCGCTACCCACCTTGGCATTGAGATCTCCCATCACTATTACAATGTCCCCATTAGGCGTTTAGGCGTTTGGTTATAAGCGGCGCCTAAGTGGCTATAAAAATCATCATTTTCGTCCTCAGTCGCGTCCAGAGTCGGAGCATAACACTGTATGGTGGTCATTTTTCTAACTCTACTCTGGAACCTAGCCGTCAATAACCGGTCACTATGGGGTTTCCAGGATATGAGGCTACTACGTACTGCTGGAGTTAGCATGAGTCCTACTCCGGAACTTCGTGCACTTCCAGCTGGTTTGCCAGAGTAGAGCATGACAGTGTTTTTTGTTGGGGAGATGAATTCCCCAGCAAGATGTCTATTTATTCTGTGCGAATTCGCGTTCTAATTGGAGGAATCTGGCGTTATAAGGCCCTTCCTTGAGTGGGTCCAGGAGGTTCTTAACGTTCCAGAATCCGATCGTTGTCCGTGTTCGATAGCCAAAGGTCGTCATCAAATTATCCGTCCGTATCCGTGGCGTTGATTTCCGTTTCGGAGCAAAATTTTTTTTTACGGTTGCGCCTCGCTGGGCCACAGACCGACCGACACTTATCCTGTTTTTTGGCGCAAGAAGCTCGCCAGCTGGTTCTTCGGACGAAGCAAGATTCTGAATTATATTGACAACAACATTTGGTGCTACCGTAGAAGTAAAAGCGTTAATCTATCATTTAATATACCTTCACCACTTTTAAGCTGCTCAAAAAGTATCATTTCAGAGACAAAACTGCTTTGAGTAATACGTAGCTTTAAATCCTTTAAATTTTAATTTGCTTTACATTTTAAAGTCCTTCACTCGGTTCGGATAGCATAATGGCCGCTGAAATTCAGGACGCCTCAGGTATTACCCTTCTCTGGCTGGTAGCTCTCTTAAGGGTTCTATAGATTTGGTCCACATTCTCAGGCTGTCGTTGATGTAGGTGAAGGTAGTCTTCATACCCAACATGGAAAAAGCTCTCATGTTTTCCCAAACACCTTAGACCAATACCCTTGCGCGATTGATCAATAAATACCTTTGATGTTCCTAATGTACTGTCAACGTCTTAGCATCTTAACTGTGAGCAAATCTGTAAAAACAGATCTTCACTTGCTGGTACGCACTGCTGAAAAATTATTAGAGTGTATGGAGTACACCATGGTCGCCTTCTTTGATATAGAGGTAGTATTCACTAACGTCCTACCAGAGTCAGTTGCGCCTGTACTGTAAACGCTAAGATAGAGCTCTAACTGCCTACGAACGGAATCATCAATACAAACCTGACCGTGGTTCCAATCGAAGATTTATCCAAAGAGGTACACCACAAAACTGCGCTCTGTGCTCCTCATCTTTAAAATCTTGTGGCGAAAGAGCTAAAACTTATCATGGATTAGAAAGGCTGCTGGGTGACTGTCTATACAGACGATTGACGTTGCGATAGCTGCCCGAAAGAAGCACCTGAATACTGTGATACAGCTTATGCCAAATCCACTCTCCAAACACGTTGAATGAGCTGAAAAATTTGGACTGAGGATCAACCACCACGGGTTAGATTCGAAGACTCTGTGGGCCGGAGCGTTGGTGTCCATTCGCTCTACATGTCCTAGCTATCTCAGTCGTCCAATATGCAGTTTTTTGACTAGGTCGATGTCGTTGTACAGCTCGTATACATAACATAGTTCGTTATTGAACCTTCTCCTCCAAAACCCACCAAACGGGACCGAATATCTTACGAAGAATACGCCAGTACGCGGTTCTACCGCATCTGGCAGGGCTTTAGCTACACTTAAGACATCTTGGACACATGTATTTTTTTTGAAAGGGTCATACTCTAAATGTACTAGTATTGTACATTCAAGTGGTTACACTTACTATTTCTGTTTTGAAATTTGTGGCATTATAAATATACAGTTATTTTCTTTAGGCATTACGTGCTGCCAGACTAGCATATCTCATTGGCCATCAAGGCAACATATTAAAGGAGGATTCATTCGACTACCTCTCACGTCCAAAATTAACTGCGCGCTCTTGGTAGAATATTTTATTATTATTATTATTATTATAACTTAATTGATACATAAATAAATTACATGATCAATAATTGATATGGTACAGCGCTAGCTACCAGGGCTTTCGGCTAGGTAAAGTTAAAAGTGGTGTCGAATAACTAATTCTAATTTAAGTTTTAAAATAACTTCGTATACGCATTTAATATGTTTGTCTGAAATAAAAGTTAAAAGATGTTGAAGGTCTTTTCTGATTTTATGTTTACGCATTGCAGCATGTCTTCTTCTTCTTATGTCCTGTAACCCCTTGTGGGTCCTGGGCCTCTACTACGCCTACGCGCCATCGTGTACCGTTTCTGGCAATGTGTCTGAGTTCTCCCCAACTTTTTCCCAACTGCCGTGCCTCCTTCTCGACTGTTCTGCGCCATGTTCTCCCCGGAACGCCAGGTCTTCGGCCATCCTGAGTTAAAGGGCTCTATTGCATAGCATAGTTCGCTATGCAACTGTCACCCTTTCGGAAAGTGTGACCAATCCACTGCAACTTCCGCCGTTGTGCCTATTGGTTTCTGACCCGTTCTCTCGTAAAGGTGTTCATTAGAGATACGATTGGGCCAGAAAATCCTTAAGATATTGCGCAGGCACCTATTAATAAACGTTTGCAGCTTTCTGGTAATAGTAGTGGTCACTCTCCACATGCTGCAACCATATAACAGCACGGATTCAACGTTGGAGCTGAACAGTCTTATCTTGGTGCTCAAACTGATTGCATTGCTTCGCCATATTTTGGACAAAATCCCGAACGCGGACTTTGCTTTGACGATCCTGTAGGCTATATCCAGTTCCACCATCGGTCGAGACAATACTCCCAAGATACTGGAAATCCTCTACTCTCTCTACCGGTTGTCCACAATGCATATTTGAGCCGATGAGCTAGTTCCAAGGCTGATAATTTTAGTTTTTGTCGTATTAACTTCCCGCCCGACGACGCCTACCTCCCTCTCCACATCTGCTGTCATTTGGTGGAGGTCCATAATTCGGTGGGAGAGTAAGCATACTTCGTCTGCGTAGTCAAGATGTTTCAGTTGAGATGTAAGAGTCCATCGAATTCCTCCGTTTCCCGTCGACAAAGCTGCATGAAGCACATCGCTAATCACCAATAGGAATAATATTGGTGAAAGGATACAGCCTTGTCTTACCCCACTTTGGATCTCAAATTCCTCAGACAACCTTCCCCTGTGCAGAACGTAACATTTGGAGCCTTCATATGTAGCTTTGATAATAGTTATTAGTTTATCGGGAATACCTCTCCTGCGTAAGGCACGCCTAATAAACTCCCTGTTGACACTATCGAACGCCTTCTCAAAATCGCTGAACAGCAGGTGCAGTGGCGATCGATATTCAACACACTGTTCGATGATAATCCGCAGGGTGTCGGCACAGGAGGATCTAGAGCGGAAACCTGATTATTCGACATCGAGTGTGTCTTCGAGATGTTGTTTGATTCGCTCAAGGATGATTTTAGCTATTATCTTAGCTACAGCAGGCAGTACGCAGATACCCCTCCAGTCTCCGCACTCCATTAAATTTTCTTTCTTAGAAAGCTTGACGATCATTCTCTTTTTCCACTCGTTAGGAAAGCTCTCAACTTCCCAAGCTCTATCTATAAGTGGAAGCAGAAGCTCAGCTGATGTTTTTGGCGCTGCTCGTAAGAGCTCTGCTGGAATACCGTCAAGTCCTACCGCCTTGTTGGTTCTGAGTGCCTTGATCGTGGTAATGATCTCATCTTTACTGGGAGTCGTGGTGCGTATTCGGGAACTTCTCACCTCGGGCATCTCAGTCTGATTTGGGAGCATATCGCTAGCGAATACACGGTTCAAAACCGTAGCAAATTGCTCTTTCCATCTCTTGAGCTGGTCCTCATCCGAAATGAGCAAGGAGCCGTCTAGGCTTTTCACTGGGTGTTGGCTGGAACTGCGACCACCTGTCAGCTCTTTCGCGATTCTGTAGACGGTCATGCTGTCGCACCTCCGTGCAGCTTCTTCTGCTTTTGTAGCCAGCGCGTTGATGTAGTTGCGCTTGTCACGTCGCACGCTACGCTGAATTTCTCTCATCTTCATGCGATATAGGGACTCTAGCTCGCTTCTCCCTGCTGCTGGGGTAGCTGCAACGCGAGCTTTCAGTTGTTTTCGTTCGTCAATCTGTCTCCAGGTATCCTCGGAAAGCCACGCCCTATGTCTTCCCTGTGATCGACCGACAATTCTTTCAGCACCAGATGTAAAAACATTTTTCACAGCACACCAATGGTCTTGGATGGTTCCGGGCATTGAGCTGCTGATTGCTTCCACACCTTGCGAAAAGTGCACCCTTAATTGTTGGCGCACTGAGGGATCAGTAAGTCTATCGACGTTGAACTTGGGCATTTTTGTGTTGTCGTGGGATCTTCGAACTGCAGCAGTGCGTAGTTGGAGGGTAGCTATCATAAGATGGTGATCACGTACTATCCTCACATCTGCCCCTGGCCTGTTCCGGACGTCCAGGAGACTACTTCTAAAGCGGCGGATGATGGCAAAATGGTCAATTTGGTTGGAGGTTGCTTGCCTGTCGTTGGAAACCCAGCTAACTTTGTGGCAGGTTTTGTGCTCAAACATGGTGCCACCTATCACAAGGCGGTTGGCATTGCAAGAATCCACAAACCTTTCGCCGCTGTCATTGCGGTTGCCTAGTCCATGCTTCCCAATTGCATGTTTGAGCCCTTCGTTGTCGTTGCCTACCTTGGCATTCATATCCCCCATCACTATGACAATGTCTCCATTTGGTGTTGTGTTGAAGATGACACTTAAGAGATTGTAGAAGCTCTCCTTTTCGTCCTCAGACGAACTATTCGTTGGGGCGTAACACTGTATGATGGTGACGCGTCGTACTCTAGTCCGGAATCTGGCCGTCAAAATCCTATCACCATGAGGCTGCCAGGAAATTACGCCCTTGCGTGCTGTTGTTGTTAGCAGTAATCCGACTCCATATTCCCCCGGATGGTCTTCCAGAATAGAGTAGTACAGTGTTACGCGTTAGAGACTGGTACTCGCCCGCTTCTAACCATCTTACTTCACTTACCCCCAAAATGTCCAGTTTATATCGCATGAATTCGTTTTCCAATTGGAGGAATCTGGCATTGTAAGGACCTTCTCTTCCCGAGTCGAGGAGCGTCTTTACACTCCAGAAACCTATCTTTGTCCGGGTACAATAGCCAAAAGTCGTCAACATGTGATCATTCCTTATCCGAGGCATAGTGTCGGTTTCTGTAGCGGCCAATATTCGATAGCGCAGGTTGCTGGCCCACGTTACCTAGCCTAGAATCAAGGCCGTAGACAACCCGCACTTACAATTTTGGCCTATACGTACAAGGGTTTATACATACGTATAGTTGCCCGGGGACCACCACTAGGAGGTAAAGTAAGCACTTCATCACGAGCTTTATTGTTGCGCTACTGGCCCAAGCCAAGTTTTGGGCATTCAGTAGTTTCCCGATCAATCGCAATGCAGGTCCCCAAAATGTTATTATTTTTGGCAATAAGATTGTCACAGATGTCTGCAACAATATCGGAGTAGTTATTGGTGTTTTTAATAGCATTGATTGAGGACAGACTATCAGTAAAGACTATGATTTTTTTTTTGTTTTTTGCTGCTTGAACTGCCTTTAGTATGGCGAAAGCTTCTGTCGTAAAGATACAATAGATGAAGTAAAATGAAGAAGCCCCTTACTATTAATACAACTGTTTTCATTGACGACATCAAATGAAGTTCCATCATTTGTTTTCGAGGCATCAGTGAATAAAAGTTGCCAGACAAGTATTACGTAGTTTTCTTTTATTTCTAGAAACATCGCTTTGTAGATTCGTTGCTGGTGGATGCTTTTGGATATTGTGTGAGGTGAGAAACAATTGAATTGTTGGGCAATTCAATCGAGGAACATTGATTTTTGATTTCTTATCTATGGTGATTAAGATGTTCAAATTTATGGCTGATTTCAGTGAATTTTGTAGAGAGTCGTTTTTTCCGTTTTAGTATTTTCTTCGTATCGTCATGAGTAGGTGTTGGGAATGGTGAGCTCATTTTTTGTATGATCTGCCACGTAAGAAATACGATTCTATCATTTAAATGAAGGGAGTCCGGCTTGGGTTAAGATATTTTTTAGGGGCATAGTACGAAAGCTCCCAGACTGGTCCTAGCTGCTGTATGGTATGGTGTTGAAATGATTTTGAAAATTTACCATAAATTGGTAAGCTGTAGTAAATTTTTCAAAGAATTATAGATCGAACAACATTAATAATTGTATTTATATTACAATTACTTTTTTTGGTGAAAGATACTTAACTAAATTTACCCTGGTAGTAAGGCTATTTCTTATGTATGAACAGTGATCTTTAAAACTATATTTTGAATCAAATATAATGCCTAATATTTTTGAATGGTTTTCATTTTTGATACTTACATACATTGTTAAGACTAACTCCTTCAATATATTTTTGACATTTATATTTTTTACACATATTTACATATATAGCTTACATTTTGAGATCGATATTTTGGAGCTAAATGTGTCACCCCATTCTGACAAGTTTTTAATTAATTTTTAGAAAATTGTTGCTAGGAGGTGCTTACATTTAGAAAACAAAATAAGGTCGTCTGCATAGAGAACGTGGCTTATTTGTGAGTGACTTCGAACAATACTACTGATTACGTTAAAACTAATTATCAGGGTTAGGATTTTGTTGACATAAAAAAGTAAAAAAAGGCAAAACAAAACACTTAAAAAGGCAAAAAAAGGCATTTATTCAAAAATAAGAAAAGGAAAGTAAATGCACATTTAGTTATAGTAGCATTGAACTACCAAGAGCTTTTTGAAATTTCTGGTAATAATCTTCTCCGGTTCTTTCTTAGAAGCGCCTTTAGAGAGCTAAATGACCTTTCTACTTCCGCTGAAACAACTGGAGCCCATTTAAAGCTTTCAACATTATTAACATCAATATTTTCTGGAAGTTTGGAATCCAAGTCGCCGTTCATTATAGAATTTATCTGCTCAATAGTTTTCAGTCCCGTATTTGCATTGAAGACGGCAGTAAACTTCTTCAGGACTTCTTTTGCAATCGGCCCTTTTGCTTTTTTCAAGTTTTGCTGAATGTTCTTTAAAACCGGCAACACTTCGTCAATTGATGTTCCTTGATCAGAATAATACTAGTTAAAATTATAAGTACAGACTCTCAAAAATACCTGTCTTCGAAAATTCGTTTTTTTTGGGTCGACTGAAAACCTAAAATTGACATTGATGTACGCTAGTTGCGCTTGTACTGCTTCATCTTCAATCAATTCCTTTGCAAACACAACACAGCTTGCATCATCTTCAAGAACGCTGACGATTTTTTTAATCCGAGCAAAATAATCCGCATAGTATGTCCTCTTCTTCTTCTTCCTTTTATCAGAAGGGTTATGATCCGAAAACAAGGGATCACAACCCTCCCACTTCACCGCATTTCTACTGATCCGCCTGTGGGGTTCGCCTATTTGACCTCAGAAAATTCGATTTTGGATCACTCAGTTACTGAGGCCAATGAAATGCCGATGTCGACGCATTTGACTGATCCAGGCGTTTATAGGCCTGCGATGTCTTTGGAACGTACATAGCTATTGCCTTTTTAACAGGGTTCAAATGATCTCTTCTTTGAACGTGGCAAGACCAGCTGAGCCGGTCGCGCTCTATTCTATTATGTATTGTATACAAACAAGAAATATGTAATAGAGCTATACACAGTAACGTCTGCGGTCACATACAAGTGAAAACCGTCTGTGGTCATGTATATATTTCCATGTTGACTCTCCCCACGGACTAGTCGTTTTAAATTTAGGTATGCGTATAGTATAGTGTGAGTAAGACGCATGTTTGCACAGATATACATACATGCAAACGCGCATTTTTCTACAATTTTTTTAGCGAACAAACTTGGAGAAAAAAGCAAAATAGGCTAAAAAGGCAGAAAAAGGGAACAACGGCAAAAAAAGGCAATAACGATATAAAAAGGCAAAAAAAGGCAAAATAAAATACATATATTTGGAATCAGGAGGATATGTAACGTGTTTGTGTAAAGTCAATACTATATTCCGATTAAGCAAAAAAAAAAGGCAAAGTTAGCAAAATCCTATCCCTGCTAATTATAACTAAAGTAACTGATAATGGCGATCCTAGGGGGATGCCGTTTTGTATATTGTGAATACAAGAATATATATTGTTAGTTTTCATGCGAAATTTTCGATTGGTTAAGAAAGCTTTAACGTAGCTTAATACTTTCGGCCCAATTTTCCATTGCAAAAGTTGATTTAAGATGACATGTGGGCCAATTCGGTCGCTTGCTTGTTCAAAGCCGACTGCGAGAATCGAAATGTGTTTTTTTTCCGAAAGAGCCGAGGATATGAAGGAATCCAGATGTAGAAGTGAATCTGTGGTACTCCTGCCCTTTTTAAAAGCTAGTTGATTTTTATTCTCTACTAGGCAAAAAAGACGTTTAAAAATGATTTATTCCAAAATCTGCAAGGAAGGAGAGAAATTGGACGGTACCCTAACAGTATCGAATGGTCTTTATTTGTTTTCGGTATAGGCACGATAATTCCATCTTTCCACGTTGGGAGGATTATACCACTGTCAAAGATATTGTTGTATAAAAACAAGAACTGCGTTTTGGGACAAGATGGACTGTTTCTAATCATTGAGTAAGGTATCCTATCATAGCCTGGCGTTTTACTCTTAACTAAACTCATACTACTTTCAAGCTCTAAAAGACTGGTGGACGATTCAATCAACTTCGCTGAAGGTGAAGCGATGTAGCGCGGTTCGTCCTAGTTCAAAGATCCGTTTTTTTTTTCTTTTACGTAGTTTGGATGAAAATTTGAATAATCTTGAGATATTTCCTAACACTCTGCAAAGTATTCGTTTATTTCAATTGGGCAAGTCAAATTTGTTAAATCTGTTTTAATAACTTTAACTGTGTGTTTAATGTCAGAACACCATTTTTTGGGGGAGGAGTTGTGGTTAATTTCTGAAGTGAATTTTTTCCATCTATGCAGCTTTACGGAACTGGCCATTCGTGTTGCGGTAACATATTAAGTTTAAATCATTTGGTGACTTTTTGAATGCTTTCCATGCATCTTGCACTTATTATTGTTTACTTTGTGTACTTTGTTTGTTGATAGGGGAATAGACGCGTTTGCTGTAGAGTGAATTGATTTGGGAACAGAGGCGGCATCTCTGTTGATGTTGGTGGGAGTTGGTCCAAGTAATACTTGTTTCAAGTACTTCGGCTTGGAACAAGTCCCAATTGGCTAAGTCTGTCAAGAATTTGGGTTGAGTTTTTGGAGTTTAAGGCGGTTACCCAAAGATATTGTGGTAAGGATTGGAAAGTGATCGCTACCGTATAAGTCATCGGAGACCTTCCAGACTGATTTTGGGGTGAGGTGTTGCGATGTAAGAATAAGATCGACATGAGAAAATGTTCGGTGAGTGGGACGACCGTAATTTAAAATTGCGAGCCCAGTGTTAGCTATGAAGTTTTTGACTAATTTTCCACAGCTGTTAATAGAAGGAGATCCCCAAGAGGGACTCCAAGAATTAAAATCGAATGTTAAGAGTATAGGAGTCGGGATGTTGTTCAAAATGTTTTCAAGATCACAGGTTACAAATTTTTCGTCTGCTGGAATGTAAATTAATATAATATTAAATTTCAATTTTAATTCGATTTCAACTGCGATTGCAGATATGTTGGAATTTATCTTGATGAATCTATGAGGAATCGATTTGTGTACAAGAAGACATGTACCTTATTTTGAAGTTATGTTGCAGGCTAAATTGTGGAAGAAAGATGAATATTTTTTTGGTGGAAAAGCTTGTAGGTTGTGTTTATATGCGTTTCTTGAAGAGAGATTATATGAGGATTTAATTCTTTTATCAACAAGTGGAGTGCAGGATAGTTATTGAAGTAACCATTCATGTTCCATTGCAGAATTTTGAGATCGTAGGGGCGCGGGGTGTGAGTGGGTTATTGTTTTAATTAAGAGCTGTCATATTCATCATTAGTATTCATAGAGTGTTGTTTTTGTTGTAAAGAAGAGGAATTTGGAAGAGTGTTAATTTGGTTTATGCTATTTAAATTGGAAGTGTTTGCTGTTTGGGTGTTTTTGTTTAAGTTAGAGCTGGAATAGTTTGCAATTTTTTCAAGATGTGCTCTTGAGTGGGTGTTGAACGTTTGAGTTTTTTCGTTATCAGTGTTTGGGTTTGAGACGTTTGGAATATTTTCGCTCTGAGTCAAGGTGGAGCTTCCAGTATTTGTTTCTTTGTAATGTGTTTGTAACTTTAATGGAATCTGAGTTTTTTCTGAATTTTGAGTGAAATTAGGGTTTGTTTTTTGTAAATTTAAAGCGCTTTGAGTATGAGAGATTTGGTTGGCGAATTCCTCTTTATATGAAATGTTTTGTTCGGTGGAAGAAAAAGAGGTGAATGGTTTAGAAACGATTGTTACGTGAGATACATATGGTATTTGTTTTAGTTTATCTGAATAGAGGTCGGAGGAGAAAGTGGTACATGCTTCGGCTACGGTGCATTTATTTTTTGTTTTAATTTCGGGATTTTCTTTGCATTGGACGTACTTCAGGCAGGTTTTGAAGGAGGAGGGATGAGGACCGGAACAATTGGCGCACAGTGTGCGAGTACAGTTTTTGTCATTATGTGGGCGGAAATTACATGTTTCGCATGCAGCGGCACGTTTACACCATTTAGTTGTGTGTCCAAGTAGTTGACATTGGCGACAACGCATTGGGTTAGGAACATAGGTATTCGGATATTTTGGTCTAATATTCATTTTGGGGAAAAATGGGATGTATATTGCAGAAAATAGCCAAATGTCCCAAACCGGTTGGTAAGTTGTGTACCGTTATACGAAATTTTAGTTAAAAATCTGATATGTCTTCTGATAGCATATACCCAATCTAGTCCAAATGTGGAAATTAAACGAGGGAGAGAATTGTAATTGAACAAAATTGTCAATTAAAGAGGTAGGTACTGTTAATTTTGAGGTAAGAATGAAAATTCCGACTTCGCCTCGAATTTTGACCCCACTGACCCAAGATATTTTGAAATAAAACGTGAAGTCATTTAAGCTGCGGTCCGGACGACAGACGAACAGTATTGTAAGATCCATTTTGTCTACACTTGCCTGTGTGTGATTTAAAGGAGGGCTGCGATTGATGAGAGTGCCGCAGAGCACGGCAATAGCCCTCAACAGATTCGCAATCATTGAGAGCGGCCTACCGATAATTATATCGAGATATTGCATTCAAATGATACATACCTAAGACTACTTCATATAAACATAAATTTTCAATGGCCCGCTAATCCATTAAGATGGTCACAGGGGTAGGATGCTTAGGTAGACTCCCCTTCCTTCTCGATCCTCCGCCATTGAGTTCGACTTATCAGGAGGAGTCCCTAGACGGCTTCAGAAGAGATCCAACGATCTATTTCTCGGCCTACCGAGGGATCGCTTACCTGATGGCACGACAATCATGACGAACATGAATACCCACTACATGACCAAACCGTCGAAGCATAGATTATTCCGTTCGTAGAAGTAGCTGCTCAACATTGAGCGCCCCGCGTACTTTGGTGTTGCGCATTCGATCCCTACGAGTTATTCCAGAAACAACGCGAACGAATATCAATTCAGCTGCTTGAATCCTCCATCTTATACTTTCGGTCATAACCCAAATTTCATGACCAAAGGTGAGATTTGGAACATATACCGAGTTAAAAACCGATAACTTAGCTTAAACACTAAGTTCGCCCTTCGTTATACCAGATTGACTGAGGTTTCTCAAAATCGATTGATGTATGTACATACATACCTAAGCTACTTCTACTCATATAATCTGTGCAACAACGAAAACTCGATCAAACTCCCTCATGACACAGGAAAATCTAGATGCGCTTATTATGATTGAAACAAACTGGAAAGTTGTGAATTTATTCAATTAAATTCCCGCGGGCGCCAAGTGGTTAGTGTGTCAGACCACTGCGCGTGAGGTTCCAATAGTCCCAGAAAACACCAACAAGTTTTTCACGGTCCCACCTCTCGCGAATGTCTGACAAACAGCCGAGAATATTGTTGTCACGAGAAGGCTTCGCAAAACAAATTGCCCTTCGGATACGGCACTAAACTGTAGGTCCCTTCCATTCGTTTGAAAAATATAACGCACACAACACAAGTGGTTGCGAGAAGTTAGGTTCAGGCACTTAAAGAGCTGTTGCGCCAAAGATTCTTCTTTTTTTAATTCCCGCGTCTCTTTTGTAGTTAACACTTAGTATTCTGCATAATTCAAAACGTAAAAGTTATAGTCATTTATATCACGCGTTTCGTTGAAAAATTGCTTTGTCGCAAACATTTTACGAAGCACTGAAAGTGTGTGTATCAGTGTGGACTGCAGATCTAATTTCATCAACAATGTAAGAGTATAATCGATATATTATCTAGTAATTCACAATTTTAATATAAGTCGAGGAAACGAAACAATTCAATATCGAATAAAAACAAAAGCCATAAAGGCTGCAATTAAGAAAAATCAATAGTTTTTCCTGACGAAAAATTAATGATGCCGTTTTGTGTGAAAATGAAGTCGAGTATAGGCAGGTTTCCACAATTGGAGTTTCCCAACCAGTTTTTTCTTTTCTTATTTGATAACCGCACCAGGATAGCTCAACTTTTTCCGTATCGGTCAAAATACTCATAAACCATTAACTTCTGTTAATATGTCCACAGGATATTGTTAAAAATTCATTTGTGAAATATAATATTTTTTTTACACCTTCTACCTGACTGCAGGTGGCAATGTTCTGAATGAGCCCTTGTGTGGTGCTTGTCATAGCTTCTGTAATACTTTTACAGACATGCTATACAAAACTTTTGATCAGTTAAACGGTGTAGATAGGTACATTTACTCGTACAAGTATGATTATTATTTTTTAATTAAAGCATACTTACATATATGAAAATACAAGGTATATTGTGCGAGTGCCATAGTGAGTTCGGTAACAATTTCGAACATTCGTACTATATGTACAGTTCATTTTGCAAGATAAATATTGAACTTTATCTGTGGCAATTGGCATATTAATTTAGTTTTGCGAGTTCACGGTGCCTTTTACCTTCACGAAAATGTCGAATTTGGTAGTGTCATCATGTAACGCAAGGGAGGGGGTGTGTAAAAAAAAGATTTGTACAAGCGAATGAGTTGGAATATACGAGTATGCATAAGTCTTTTCCCCAGGCTCCTCACTCAAATTGTATTCTACCTATACACATTCCCCAAAAAAAAAGTGTGTTCGTGTTTAGTCAATTTTTTCGTGAAATACATTTTACATGCCTTAGTGCAATTTTGTCATTTCATATTTCAAGGTAGAGCAAACTTGGCTCTAGCCGTCTTAACCAATAGCATATTACGAGCAGTTAGTATTTACTCGTAGATTCCCGAACGAATGGAAGCCATTCTGGACGAGCGGCGGTTTTGATCTTAAATTATTATTAAATTTTTTTAAACTAGCGGGTACCCGGCGAGCGTTGCTGCGCCTAGCAAAAAAAAAAAAAACTGTTAGGCAGACACCTGGGGCAACAACTGTCAGGCAGGCGCCTGGGGCTAAGTTGATTTGAGAACAGTTTTGTGCCGACCAACAGTGGGTAAGTGGTCCAACCTTAAATATATGCATATACATTTTTTCCAGTACTAAAGTACTATACTACTAAAGTAGTGGACCGACTTTGAGCAACAAGAATGCTTTCGGGCGAATACGGAAGATTGCCTAAAAATTTTAGCTTAATCGGTTCAGTGGTTTCGGAGTCCATAGCATACAAACATAGGTACACACATTTTTTTCCATGGAAAAAAGCACTTTCAATTTTATCTGAATTTTCCAGTTTTCCGGGCAAATTTTTCAATTTGTCTTTCCGTAAGAACTTTATTCTTACTATTACGAACATTTCAAAGGAAAAATTAACCAAATCGGTCCAGCCGTTCTCCAGTGATGCGATGACCAACGAACAGCATTTCATTTTTATTTATATAGATTAAGGCTTGATTTACCGACAAAATCCAATCAGAAGCTTGAAAACTAAAACTGGAAGGCGTAAAAAAGAAAAAAACACTGAAACGAGTGTCAGGATCAGGACGCATGTAAAATAAAAATACTACAATATTTTATTTAAAAAGTATGGCAAATTTAATATAACTTTATTGATTAAAGAAAAACGTTTATATATACGAAAGATAATACATAAGCGGAAACACGACTGCACTTGTTCAAATTCGTTTCACAACTGACTTGACTACTGCTGCTACAACGGATGCCTACCTCCCAATTTCCCAACTGCAGTGCAGTGTGTTTGGTCGTGAGAGGAATCACCGTAAAATACAATGCTTCAAAGGAAACATTTAAGAAAAAATCAAAAACCTTTTAAAGGCGGTCAGTGGCCAATGGGAAATCCACATAAGTGAAACAACCGCTCCATAGGTATTTGTCCTTTGGGGAGTAAAAATAAGTCAATCTGTGGAACGTTGTAGTATGTTCCCGCTAAACCGAATTTCGGAATTTCGAAATCTTGCTAATACAAATGGGATTTGGGCGACATCAAATGTCAGACCTAGAACGTTCATTACGTTCTTTTTTAAAGGATTCGAATTGGGGTGGCAATGGTGTAGTGGTAACGTCGTCAATTGCCACGCTAATGGTTCATGACATCCTGATGTCAGCAAGCATTTATTTATTTCTCATGAAATATATAAAGTCAGTCTTATCATTTGCGAAAGCTTGTGTGAACACTACTGCGAAGGCCTAACACTGGCAGTAGCTTGGTCATGCGGCTGGAAAAATTGTTCTCTCTGTTGATGGTGATTTGCCCCTGACATCGATTATCGGGAAAAAAGTACTGTGAATCAGAAGCAATGGCAAAAAATAAGAAAAATCTCCCCAGTTATTTGGACGCCACCCCCGGAGAATCTCTGAAGCACAAACAACAACAACAACTTCAACAACTTTATCTCGCAGAAAAAAAAATAATAAAAACTTCAAGAACTACTACACCAAAATCATTCTCTCTCCCTCTATCTATCCTTTCCAATGCCCGCACTGTGTGTAAACATGTTAAAGGTATTCATAACCTTTTGAGTGCGCGCAAATTTAAAAAAAAATAAAAATTTGGTAAAAACTCAGATATCAGCTTGGTGGAAACGTAGGAGTACTAATACGAGTAGATTCATCACTCCAAAGAAGATTTATCCACAAAGCTTTTGGCTTACTAACACATTCTTTTCAAATGAAGTTACCGATTTATTCGCAGCCTTTTTTTAAAGAACTTATCGTATTGGGCGATTTTAACGCCAAAATAGGAAAGGAGGACGCCTGTGGTAGGCCAGTCGATAAACAAAACCTACACGACAACACGTCTGGGGTAGGTAGGTAGGTGTGGTGTTTCTTCTAAGAAAAGAGAAAAACCCAATTAGCACTAGGTGCCGTTTTAATACAACAAAACTCTAGATCCCTAGATCCAGCCTGTGGAGTTTAAAAAGATCATTAAATCTTTTCTCTCTGAGACTTCCTCAAAGGAATCGAAAAAGGGTTTCCTAAAGCTCGTTATCTGGCCCTAGCTAGTGCCGGACAGGCGCATAAAAGTGGATAAGGGTTTCTTTCTCAGTTGCGATATTGCAACTGCGACATTATGTGTTGTGTGGGATACCTAATATAACTGCATGGTCTCCTATAGGCCATTGACCCGTGGTGGTTGCTGTTATCCTGGCGATCTCCCTACGCGTTCTGCTTAAGAAGGCGGTTGTTTTTGATTTGTTGTAGTTTGGTCACATCTTTTTAGATTTGACACAGTTTGTTAGCCTAGACCATCTGAGGTTGATTTGGGCAAGGAATTTTGAGGGTATTTCTGCTTTGACTGCTCCAAGCGGAATCTGAACTGATTCCGTAAGAGAGCTCTGGAGGGCTGAGCCTTGCGTAGCCAGTTCATCCGCAAGTTCGTTTCCATAAACGTTACTGTGCCCTGAAACCCAAACCAGCGTTACGTTGAGTTGGCCATCTACCTCATTTTGTCATTCAAGCGCCAGCTTGGAGGATATAGTAACCGATGCAATGGCTTTGATGGCTGATTGGCTATCAATAAATAGCGATCTTTTGCCTAAGCGTTATTTTGGTGTGTGTTTTGATCTGACGACAAGCTTCCTGGACAGCGAGTAATTCTGCCTGGAATGCACTGGTAGAATCCAGAAGCCTATATGATTTAGAGATGTTTAAGGATTCGGAAAACACACCCGCACCGACTCCACGGTCCATCTTTGTCGTCTATGCAGTTTCTTACGTCGAAATCCTTAATCACCTGTTCATCCTGCCATTCTGATCAACACCACGTCTGACAATGGACCAAGTCTAATTGATTTCTCTCTGGAGCGAAACAGCACTATAGCAAGTACATGCTTTACTCATCTCGATATTCATAAGCAGACATGGCGGTCCAATAATCATGTAACGAACAAGCAAATTGATCATATTGTGATCGACGCAAGGCATGCCTCCAGTATTCTGGATGTCCGGACGTTTCAAGCGGCCGCTAATGACGTAGAGGTATAGAGAAGAGCTACATAGAGCCATGTCTAGTTTCGACATCCCTGCCAAACGCGTCCGTTCATGCAGAGCGACGATGGATAACGCTGGCTACTCCATCAATGACCTCACCGATTTTGATGTCAAAAAAGCTTTTAGACAAGGTGACGGTGACTTGAACGGATTGTGCTGAACTCAGAAGCCAACAGAGGCACAGTCTATCAAAAGTCCGTACAACTGCTTGCATATGCTGACAGTATTGCTATTATTGAAAGAACTCAGCCGTCTTTCATCGATGCGTTTCCAAGCATTGGGGCAGCAGCAGCCTAAATGGGTTTAGCGATGAACAAAATCAAAACCAAGTATATGCTGTCAACAAGAGGGGACAATCAACATCGGCGAATTGGACAGAACATTACAGTGGGCAACTACAACTTCGAGGTAATAAGGGGCTATTCATTCTGACAATGATATCAGCGCAGAAATCAAGCGAAGAAAAACTCTTGCTCATCGCTGTTTTTGGGCTAATAAGGCAATTTAACAGTGAAGCCCTATCTCGAACAAATAAGGATACTTTATATAAGAGCACTATCATCCCAGTCCTGTTTTACGGCACTGAAACATGGACGGATGAAGACAGCCTTGGTCGCTTCGAGAGTAAAATACATGTTTGCGTTGACGGGTTTTGGAGGAGAAGATTTAATAACCAACTATACAAGCTGTACAGCGACATCGACCTAGTCAAAAAACCACGTTTGAGAAGACTAGGACATGTGGAGCAGATGGACACCAATGCTTCGGCCCTCAGAGTCTTCGAATCTAACCCGAAGGGACGACACAGCAGAGGGTCTCCTCGCCGTAGGCGGCGCGCACAAGTTACAAGGAGACTTCGGCCAACTTGTATTGCGCAACTGGATGTTAAAGACCGAGTTAAGTGAAAAGGCCTGAGACCCAGGTTCACCCCGAACTGTAGCGCCACCTAAGTAAGTAAGTAGCCTCTCGACTATACAGCCAAGTAAGGTATGCCGACATATTTTCCAAGACCACATAGTTTGGCGATTGATTATAATATTGACCTCTATCATCGATTGATTTCAAAACCTCCCTGCTTGGCAGCTTAAAATAGTCGCTGTACTACATTCAATACAATACCGCATTGTTCCGAGAGTCTATCTCGAGGATCGGACAGATTGCATTTTGTCTTAAGTAAGTTGATGAAATGAATTTTCCGAAAACTGTTCCTATAATAATGATTGCTACTACGGCATATACAGTTGCGGAACACCAACTGCAAAAGTAAGTTCTGCATTGAATTCTTTAATTGGGCATCCTTTCTTCCGAATTTGTTCATATTGTTACGCGAGCGCACAACCGACACGGAAATATAAACAACCGAGACGCCCTGAGAAACATCTCGAAACTGTCAACCCGAAGGTACAAGAACTTTCCAGATTCTTGGTGGATGGAACTCGAGCGGGGAATTGGAAATTTTGTTATTTATCTGGAAAGCCAGAGCCAAATATATAAGGAGGTTGACAGAAGTCCAATTTTGAGTTCTGTTTTTGGTCAGCGATGACAGCGGCTATTAGAGACGTGCAGAGTTCAAGCCAACAAAAATTGTAGTAGATTTTTTCTGTAATGAATTTAATTTAGTTAAAAACAATTTTAATAAAAGAAGCTAAAAAACCCTCTCGGGAACCATAAAAATTCTGTACTTTTCGTCTCCACCATCCGTCGTAACTTTGGCAGTCTTCGGCTTGATCGGCGATTTTTGTAACAATATAAACAGCTTCCTATTATACTAGTTCCAGCAGTCGTACAAAGATATGCTTCTCCTTCTAGACAATTTATGTTGACGTCTATAGTGAATACTTTTCTTCCAATTATGGCTGAATCGATAAGATTGAAGGGCTGGTCAAACGGTAGTGCATGCGATCATATGAAAACACAAGCGTTTTCACTCAGCTGAGGCCTACCAACTCCTACTCTCAACATCCACGCGGTGACAGCCGGGTGCCTAGTACCTTAATCCAAGAAATGGGTAACAAACCGCGTTTGGCGGATTCTTGGTGGCAGCAGATGAGAGAGGGGGGGAAGAGTGCTTTTCTCACTAGAGCACTTCTTCCTGTTCCAGGCGGCAGCGGACGAATTCCATAGACGGAGTCAACGGTGGCGTCTATAGTTCCAGTTAGGTTGAACTTAGTGAATACCTTGCGCGAGCTGCTTCGACGTATTCGGATCACAGGTCGGTAAGGAATTTCCAATGTTGGTCAGGACATTGGAATAGAGATGGTGGCGGAGGAGTCCTTAATGGGCCAACGGCTGCGCTCATACTCCCGTGGTGGACTACTGGCACCGGTGTACCCGGCCCCTCGTCCTAGGGGAATAATTAAGGAAGTGGCCCTCCAGGTTGGGGGTTGTGCCGTTGGTGTAACTTCCCTACCACGTAAAAAAACTCATGGTTCCGAAACAACCAAAAGCCTCGGATAAGGATGACTCAACTAATGACGACCCCAGCAAACGAAATAAGGACAACGACCTTCGGATCTGTACGTGGAATGTTCTGTCCCTTTACAGACCACGTGCAGCCGAACAACTAGCAGAGGCCCTAGACTGCTATAAAGCAGATATTACCGCCATCCAGGCAGTGCGATGGGATGGGCCGGGCAAAAAGAGGATGGAAAACTGTGACATCTACTACGGTGATTGCTACAGAAGCAACAGGCAACCCTTATTCGGATGCGGATTTGTCATACGCGGCAAACTTAGGCAAGAAGTCTTAAGCTTCCGATACGTGAGCGAGCGTATTATGACTATCCGGATCAAGGCTAAATTCGCTAACATAAGCTTAATATGTGTTCAGGCCCCCACGGAAGACAAGGACCCTGCCACCAAAGAGTGTTTCTACGAGCTCCTCGACAAAACATGTGAGCAATGTCCTAAATACGACATTAAAATCGTATTGGGTGATTTTAAGGCCAAAATAGGAAAGGAGGACGTCGTTGGTAGAGCAGTCGGTAAGCATAGCCTACACGACACCACGTCTGATAACGGACTAAGGCTATGTCACCATGGCAAGCACATGGTTTCCTCATCTCGATATTCATAAGCAGACATGGCAGTCTAATGATCATGTAACGATCAACCAAATTGATCATATTGCGATCGACGCAAGGCATGCCTCCAGTATTCTGGATGTCCGGACCTTCCGAGCGGCCAACATAGACTCGGATCATTACCTTGTTGTAGCCAAGGTACGAATGCGGATATCCCAATCTGAGCAACAAAGAAGAATTACTGTGAGAAAATTTAACGTCGAAAAGCTACAATCGCAAGAGACCGCCAGACTCTTCGTTGAACGCGTGTCCCGAAATCTCTCAATCACCCCTTTGCCGCCAGCATCAAGTACCGAAGACCAGTGGCAACGCTGCCAACATGCCATCAGAAACGCCGCGACTGATGTGCTGGGTCTCGCTCGCCCACCACCACGAAACCCCTGGTTTGACGAAGAATGCCGGCGAGTGCATGCAGCAAAAGAAGAGGCATACAAAGCGGCGCTGCAAAGGAAGACGAGAGTTGCTCGTGAGCTCTACGAGCAAAAGAGACGGGAAGAACATCGGCTTCTCCAAAAGAGGAAGAAAGAGCATGAGAAGCGCGCGTTTGAGAATATCGAGAGCTTATACTCCAGGAACAATGTACGGAAGTTTTACCAAAAGGTAAAAAGAACGTGTCAGAGAAGCAATACCCGTACAGAAACCTGTAGAGATGAAAATGGAAACCTCGTAGTAGAATCACAGTCGGTGCTGAGAATATGGAAAAACTACTTCTGCAGACTGTATAACGGCGACGAAGACCAACATCCCGCTGTCAGGCAGAATGAACCATTCAACATAGACGATGATAATCAAAATTTCCGTCCACCTGACCAAAACGAAGTGAGGATAGCAATATCCAAGCTAAAACCCAACAAGGCTGCTGGACCTGACGGCTTACCGGCCGAACTTTTCGAGGCAGCTGGGGATGAATTGGTAGAGTGCATACACTAACTCATTTCTAAGATTTGGTCAGACGAGTGTATGCCTGATGAATGGAATCTCAGCATCGTTTGCCCGATCCACGAGAAAGGAGACCCCCTCAACTGTGCCAATTATAGAGGCATCAGTCTCCTCAACATCGCATACAAGATCTTTTCTGCGATATTGTGTGAACGCCTGAAACCTTTTATCAACAGCCTGATTGGACCCTATCAGTACGGTTTCAGGCCAGGAAAGTCCACCATCGATCAAATCTTCAAACTTCGGCAGAACCTGGAGGAAACCCAAGAATTCCAAATCGATACTCACCACCTCTTTATCGATTTCAAGGCCGCCTATGACAGCATCTATAGAGAAGAGCTTTATAGAGCCATGTCTAGTTTTGACATCCCTGCCAAACTTGTCCATCTGTGCAGGCTGACGAGGGAGAACGCTCGCTGCCCCATCAAGGTCGGTAATGACCTCACCGAAATCTTTGATGTCAAAAAAGGCTTTAGACAAGGTGACGCGCTGTCATGTGACTTCTTCAATATTGTACTTGAACGGATTGTGCGAAACTCACAAGCCAACACCGGAGGCACAATCTATTACAAGTCTGTACAACTGCTTGCATACGCCGACGATATAGACATTATCAGAAGAACTCAGCGGGCTGTCACCGGTGCGTTTGCAAGCATTGAGGCGGAAGCGGCCAAAATTGGTTTAGCGATAAACGAGGACAAAACCAAGTATATGCTGTCAACAAGAAGGGAAAACCAACACCGACGAATTGGACAAAACGCCACAGTGGGCAGCTATAACTTCGAGGTAGTAAGGGACTTTGTCTACCTTGGCTCTGCTATGAACTCTAAAAACAACATCAGCGCAGAAATCAAGCGAAGAATAACTCTTGCCAATCGCTGTTTTATTGGGCTTATAAGGCAATTCAACAGTAAAGCCCTATCTCAAACTACTAAGGAGACTCTGTATAAGACCCTGATCATCCCAGTCCTGCTTTACGGGATGACCAACTTGGAGTGCGCAAATGGAGGCAATTAGCTAAAGACCGAGCTAAATGGAGAGGCTTGTTGGTTGAGGCCCAGGTTCACCCCGAACTGTAGCGCCACCTAAGTAAGTAAGATAAGATTGAAGTCGAGCATATCCAATCTATTTGAGTTTTTCTTGCCGCAGGTAGGACAATTTAAGCGGAAGTAACCCACTGCACCAGAAGCACGGCAATTTAAAGCAGGTTGATTGATTTTGTATTCCATGGGAGTCTTGCCTAACTCATTCCTTTTTATTCTTTTAAAACATACATAAGCAAATGTCCCGTTTTTTTCTACAGAATGTACACCCTATTCGTTTCTTTGAAATAGATTCTCAGAAGGTTTCTTCTCTTTGTTATCGGCTTCTACTTCTCTGGCCTGTTCCAAAAGGTATTGAAAGGTCTCGACACTATTTTTTCTCAAATCTTCTTGAGAATTTGTACATATAGATATCATATTAATTTGTATCTCTTCCGAAAGGTTGTCTGACAATTCTGCGAGTAACAGGTCGTCATTCTCTAGATACAAATTCGTCGAAGTATTCACCTGTCAAACATTATGGTGTACTCGTATATGATGG
Organism: Brachypalpus laphriformis; assembly: GCA_945910035.1. Classification (NCBI taxonomy): domain Eukaryota; kingdom Metazoa; phylum Arthropoda; class Insecta; order Diptera; family Syrphidae; genus Brachypalpus; species Brachypalpus laphriformis. Next base: position 128,898,409 of record OX246756.1, read on the forward strand.
ATTCACTGGTGAGAATGCTTAGTGGCGTAGCTTCGTTGCGTGATCAAACAATTTTGCTTTATTCTTAACTTCTTGCCACCAGGCTGTTGCAAATCCTTTCAATATAACGGCATAGTGCGTGCGTTGTCATCGATAACATTCTCGGTGATTTTAATAGTAGCTATAAATTCTTCCACCTTCTGCAGAATAAATGCTACCTATTTTATATCTAACGAAGTGTTTACTACTGTGGCGGGATGCCGAATGATGATGATGATGACGACGATCTTAGTGGCGTAGTGTCTGTTGAATAAGTTCTCGGGACTTCGGTGGTTTTGTCTTTTGCTATTCGTTTACTTTTTCTAGGCACTGACTTTTATAACGCCAGTTGTTTTCGGTGTTGTACTGTTATTTGGAGTAGTCACACCGTTGCACGAGAATTGAAGAATAAGAAAAAAAAAAAAACAATTGGAACGTAGAAAAAAGTTTACTTTTATTTTATATGCATATGTATCTGCATAAATCTTTTTCATCAAAATAGGATAAAAGTCAAAGACCTAAACGAGCATTTTTAATCGTTCAAATTGTGTCGACTTTGCAACACTTTAACTATGTTTATGTTATAAGTTAACAGAATATGTGTTAAAATAATAAAAACAAAAAAAATATAAAATATACAAAATTAAGATGTCTGCTGCACCACTATAAACACATTGGCGCAAAATTATAGTCGCAAAAAGTACACTTTAAAAGAATTTTAGCACGTAACAAAGTCAATATTAGTGTTTTCCTATTAATAGTCGACTTAAAACCTACTATATAGTTATCACCTCGCGCTAACTTTAAAACCACCAAAAGTACCTTTCAACAGAGTGGGCTTAACCATCTGTCATCTGCCATTCTTTTCCACTTTTTCAAATTCAAATTTCAGCCAACCAACGACTGAAATTCATATACGACATTATTCCCTAAACTGTGTTTTTGTTCCCAAATTTTAAATATTTGAGTATGGGTCGATACTAGTTGCAGGTAGGTTAAAAACTGATTATAATTCAATTCAAAGTTAAGTACCGGCTTTAAAGTTAAATAGAGGATAGTTAGTGGTTACTAACATTCTTCATACTCACATGACTATAATTTTGCGCCTTTCTTTTTTCATTTCCAGCCTTCTTCTTCTTCCTTTTTCAGCGAGGTTATGAACCAAGAACAAGAGATCATAACCCTCCCACTTCTACTGATCCGCCTGTGGGGTTCGCCTATTTGACCTCACAAAATATCGGCAGACTTGCCGATTTTGAATCACTCTTTAACTGAGGCCAATGAAATGCTGATGTCGTCGCATTTGTGTGATCCGGGCGTTAATAGGCCTGCCTTTCCTACATCGCGATGTCTTTGGAACGTGCATAGATATTGCCTTTTTAACAGGGTTCAAATGATCTCTTCTTTGAACGTGGGAATACCAGCTGAGCCGGTCGCGCTCTATCTTTTGTACGATGGTTTCCTTGACGTGAAGGCTTCCACGGATTTTCGAGCTTCTTATTCGATAAATTTTTGTCACTCCTGCTGTCATGCGAAGCATCTACATCTCAGCTGCCGTTATTTTACTCTCATACTTTTCGTTACATCGTCCAACATTGTAAACCGTATGTGAGCGCTGGACGCACAACTGTGGTGTAGAGACGTCCTTTCAACTTAGGGGGCATTTTTCTCTCACAGAAGTTAGCGGAATTTTCTCGCCACTTCATCCACCCTACACTTACGTGATGATTGATGTCGTCATCACAGGTTGCTTTGCTATTGATCATAGATCCCAGATATTTGAACTTTTCGCACTTGGGAAGCACTGTTCCATTCAAATAAATGTCTGGAATAGGCCTGAGTGGATCAGAGAGCGGGCAGAACAACTACTCTGTCCTTTTTGAACTAATGCTCTTGTCTTTGCTCCTTCGTACATGTTCATGAACATCTGTACATAGGTTTCTAGAACCCCTCGATGTCATAGCGCCACCCATATCAGATCTCGTGGTTGTCTGTCGAATACCTTTTCAAAGTCAACCAATACAATATGCAAATCCTTTAAGGAATCACGATGTTTTTCCATTATGACCCTTATACTTTGAATTGCATCTGTGGTTGATTTACCCGCGACATACCCACTTTGATCATCAGCTAGCCGTATTATTTTTCGCAGTCGGCCACCTAATACCCGCTCAAAAATCTTCATGGTGTGTAACATCAGCTTGATCGAACGGTAGTTATCACAGTTTCGCGTATCACCCTTCCCTTTGTATACAGTGAATGTAACTTTCGATCTAATGATTCTGCAATGGATCACCTCTCATAAATTTGGAGATGAGAAAGTTCATTCAAAAGTTCTTTATAATACTGTCGCACCTCTGCAGAATTTCCTGAGCATTCCTCCTTCTTTGGGCGGCTATTTTGAAAATGGTTGCGCTTTTGTTCATATTGTGTCTTCGCAGCTCCTGGATAGCCTGGTTTGCTTCAGTAACCGGGGAAGATATTTTCTCCATTGATTCGGCATTGGATCGCCTCTTATAAGTTTGGAAATGAGAACCCGCGATCTGAACCCGACGTCTCCCATCTTTTTCCAGAACTCGGAGGGCATCTCGTCTGGCCCAACCGCTACTCGTTTTTTGGAGTATTTGACCGCCTCACTAACTTCTTCGACTATAATGTCGGGTATTTCTTTACTGTTAGGGGTGGCTCTTGGAAAGTATAGCCGGGGAAACTGTTCATTCAAAAGATAGATAAATAGATTTTTATTTCGTATATAAATTTTGTACAGAATTTGTGTTATTGCACATTTTACAGAGTTTTGATAATTGGAATATTATCTTTCAACTGAAACATTATTTATATTTATTAAGAGCGTATATAGGAAAATTAAGCAAGCTTGAAGGAAAATACGAAAAAAATCTTCAATAGAAGAAGAAAAAATTAATAAAGCAAAATTAATAAATAAATTTATATATAAATAAATAATAAACAAATAAGACATAAGCAAATACTTAAACAAGAATAAGTAAATAAATGTATATTTAAATAAATAATAAGCAAACAACAAGAAACAAGAAACAATATATTCAAACAACAGTAAATAAATAAACGAATAAATAAATACATAAATAAATAAATAAATAAATAAGTATATAGATAATAAAAACTTATAATAAATAGATAAATAAATAAATAAAAAGATAAATAAATGCAGGATTTCTTGGACAGGATCCTACGAACCTCTTCGCTGGCTCGTTGTCTCAAAAAAACACTCTCTCTACGTTATAATAATTCAATTGTGATATTTATTGTTTAAATTTACACGAGAGGGTTGATGCCCATTACACGCTCGCTCACTCTACTCAAAAGGAAAGGAAAAGTAAAAGCTCTCGTGTTCGTGTGTGTCTGTTTCTTTGTCTCTTGCTTTGTCCGTTCGTTTGCTTATTTACTGGGATGATGTTACAGCTGCGTAAAGTTCTTGTCGTTCGCCTGTCGATGTTAGCGGTTCTTATATACTTCTGGGTTAATGTTTGTATATTAGGTGGTTGACTGTTGTCTGTATCGTATCCTTTGTTTGGCCCCAATTCTGCATAAATATATATAAATAAATATATAAAAATAAATAATATATATAAATAATAAACAAATAATTACTTCAAAAATAAAAATTTAGGAAAGGGAAAGATACATACATATATTAAATCAAGGTTTTGTTTGAATAAAAGACAAAAGATTAATCTTGAAAGTTTCGATTTATTAGAGAAAGCGTGTGCGCTCTTCACTTGGCAAAACGTAGAAGTGACAGCCCCTAGAATATGAAGGATAACCCTAAAATCGCCAAACCGAGTGACGTGTTCCAACTTCACAATTTTTGGGGTCAGTGCACACCATCGCACTGCGTAACAGCTCGGCCTTCCTGCATATTAGAATCATCCTCGATTTCGGTATCGTAGGTAACATCGTCCCGAGAATCATTTTCCAAATTCTGGCACCAAGGTTTCATGTTATCCGAAGAGTACACCGTTCTCTGAGCACTTGGAATGTCCTCTACAACATACCTGTTGTGGTCCAACACTACCGTCACCATGTAAGGTCCCTTATACTTTGCATCCAACTTACGTGACTCCCCTGTAGATATCGCGGGCCGTTCGATAAGCACCAAATCACCTTCCTTGTAAGCGCGCGGAGTCTTATGGTGTTCATCATATCGTTGCTTTTGATTGACTTGCGATTTTGTAATAGCATCGAATGCTGCTTGACGTACCAAATCAAGATCGATACGACTAGCGTCATGGTTGTTCTCGTGAAGCGCGAGTAAAACCTTATTTCCAAGCGGGTCGCGGGGCTTTTTCTTTTCCTTTAGATGGCGCTACAGTCCGGGGTGGACCTGGGCCTCAACCAACAAACCTCTCCAGCCAGCACGGTTACGAGCCAGCTGCCTCCAGTTGCGCACGCCAAGTTGGTTGAGGTCCCTCTCCACTTGTTTGCGCCACCTACCGCGAGGTCGTCCTCTACTGCGCCGTCCGTCCGGGTTGGATTCGAAGACTTTCTTAGCGGGAAGGTTGGGCTCCATCCGCTCTAAATGACCCAGCCATCTTAGTCGCTGTATGTGAACTCTTCTGGCTAAGTCGATGTCCTTGTACAGGCCGTATAGTTCGGCATTGTACCTTCTCCTCCACTCACCGTCTATGCAGACGGGACCAAAGATCGCTCGAAGAACTTTTCTCTCGAAATAACCAAGGGCATCCTCATCCGGTTTTTTCAAAGCCCATGCCTCTGCGCCATACAGCAGGACTGGGATGATTAATGTCTTATAAAGAGTTACCTTAGTAGTTCGAGATAGGGCTTTGCTACTCAATTGCCGTTTTAGCCCATAGAAACAACGATTGGCAAGAGTAATTCTCCGTGTGATCTCTCCATTCATGTCATTTGCGGAGCTGACCATAGAGCATAGGTAGACAAAATCCTTTACTACCTCAAAATTGTATCTGTCTATTGTGGCGTTCTGCCCAAGACGCCGATGTTGGGTGTCCTTTTTTGTAGACAGCATATATTTTGTTTTGCTTTCATTGACCGCTAGACCCATCTTTGCTGCCTCGATCTCAATACTTGTAAATGCCCCACTGACGGCCCGCTGACTTCTTCCGATTATGTCAATGTCATCGGCATAAGCGAGTAGTTGTACAGACTTGAAGAAGATTGTACCTCCGGGGTTGGCTTGTGAGTTTCGTACAATTCTCTCAAGTATTATGTTAAAGAGATCGCATGATAGCGCGTCGCCTTGTCTGAGACCTTTCCTGACATCGAACGGTTCGGTGATGTTCTTACCGACTTTGATGGAGCAGCGAGAGTTCTCCATCGTCATTCTGCACAAACGGACGAGCTTGGCAGGGATGCCAAGACTAGACATGGCTCTGCATAACTCGTCTCTATACACGCTATCATAGGCAACTTTGAAATCGATGAAAAGGTGGTGCGTATCGATTTTATATTCATGGGTTTTTTCCAAGATCTGCCGTAGTGTGAATATTTGGTCAATGGTGGACTTTCCAGGCCTGAAACCCCACTGATAAGGACCTATCAGGTTGTTGACGATCGGTTTTAAGCGTTCACATAGTACGGCAGACAGGATCTTATATGCGATATTTAGGAGACTTATACCTCTGTAGTTGGCGCAGTTCAGAGGGTCTCCTTTCTTCAGGATCGGGCAAACGATGCTGAGGTTCCATTCATCGGGCATACTTTCGTCCGACCAGATTTTACAGATGAGCTGGTGCATGCTCCTTACCAACTCATCTCCTCCTGCCTTGAAGAGTTCAGCGGCAAGGCCGTCGGCTCCAGCAGCTTTGTTGGATTTGAGTTTAGATATCGCTATCCTCACTTCATTCTGATCGGGTTGACGGGAATTTTGACTGCCATCGTCACTGTTGAATGGCTCATTCTGCCTGACAGCGGAATATTGGTCATCATCGCCGTTTAACAGTCTGCAGAAGTGTTCCTTCCATATCCTCAGCACCGACTGCGATTCTACTACTATGTTGCCATTTTCATCCCTGCAGGCTTCTGTTCTGGCTTTTTACCCTTTGGTAAAATTTTCGAACATTATTCCTGCAATAAAGTCTCTCAATCTCCTCGATCGAGCGCTTCTCATGCTCTTTTTTCTTCTTTCTGAGAAGTCGATGTTCCTCTTTTCTCCTGCGCACGTAGAGCTCGTAAGCAGCTCTAGTCCTTCTATGCAGCGCCGCTTTGTACGCCTCTTGTTTTGCTGCATGTGCTTGCCGGCATTCCTCATCAAACCAGGGGTTTCGTTGTGGTGGGCGAGAGAAACCCAGTACATCAGAGGCGGCATCTCTGATGGCTTTTTGGCAACGCTGCCACTGGTCTTCCGCATTTGCTGCTGGCGGCATAGGACTAAGATTGAGATTAGAAGAAACACGATCGGCAAAGGTTCTGGCGGTCTCTTGCGATTGTAGCTTTTCGACGTCAAATTTCCTCACAGCATTTCGTTGATTTCGCTCCGTTGTGGATATCCGCATCCGTACCTTGGCTACAACTAGGTAGTGATCCGAGTCCACGTTGGCTCCTCGGAAAGTCCGGACACCCAGAATACTGGAAGAGTGCCTTGCATCGATCGCAATGTGATCGATTTGGTTGACGATTTTTCGATCAAAGGAGAGCCATGTTTCTTTGTGAATATCGAGACGTGGGAACCGCGTACTAGCTACAACAAAGTTTCGCCCAACGCTCATACGTCTTGTCCAAGAGCTGGTAGAAGTCATCCTTTGTCGCGTCGTCCTTCTCCTCGTGAGGGGCGTGAACGCATATTAGGCTAATGTTGGCAAATTTAGCCTTGATACGGATAGTCATGAGGCGCTCGTTCACATGCCGGAAACTCAAGACTTCTTGCCTAAGTCTGTCTCCAATGACAAATCCGCACCCGAATAGACGCTGTCCTTTTTGTCTGTAGCAATCGCCGTAGTAGATGTCGCAGTTTTTCATACTCATTTTGCCCGGCCCATCCCATCGCACTTCTTGGATGGCGGTAATGTCTGCTTTGAGACACTCTAGGGCCTCCGCAAGTTGTTCGGCTGCACGTGGTTTGTAGAGGGACCTAACATTCCATGTGCAGACACGAAGATCGTTGTCCTTTTTACGTTTGCATGGGTCGTCAACAGTAAGATCATCCGTATCCGAGGCTGTTGGTTGCTTCGTAACCAAAGGTTTTTTACGTGGTAGGGAAGTTAACCCGACGGCACAATCCCCAACCTGGAGGGCCAGATCCTTTTTTTTTTGTACCCCTAGGACAAGAGGCCGGATACACCGATGTCAGTAACCAGCTTCGGGGATATGAGCGCTGCCGTTGGCCCATTAAGGGTTCATCCGCCACCATCTCTTTTTCAATACCCTGACGTAGTATTGAAATCCTTACAGACCTCAGCTCCAAATATGTTGAAGTAGCTCCAGTAAGGTATCCGCTGGTCTGTAGACGTCACCGTTGATTCCATCGAGAGAATTCGTCCGCCGCACGTCCTCCTTCTGAGGACCTCTTGCTAGACTTCTGAAACGCATATTTCAGCCGATCAGGTCAACAAGAGATGCCTCGTCCGGTTAGACATATGCGCGCTGAAGTTCACCCAGATGTGCTTATGCAGGTCTGAGTGTTCAGCTGCACATATATCGTCAGACTCAGCATACGCTCATCGTTAGTTCACTATCAGATAGCTATCCAGCGGGCACCGCGTGGAGGTGATGATGCGATTTTGCCCAC